>OU343163.1:0-9752500 GCA_910595825.1 Philhelius pedissequus | reverse complement strand
TTGTAAATTTTTAAAGGTAAAGAAAATGTTTTTGGCAGCACTGTTTTTATTGACAGCCATGAATCGGCCGACGCAAAAATGAACAACGCATGCAAATTATACAGATTTATTTCGAAAAAACATGAGAAGCAACAAAAAGGTGTGAAATTGCGAAATTTAATTTTTTTCCACAAATCGTGAACGTACCTTTTCAATTCTATTGCAACTCTGGAGTAAAAATGCAAAATCAGACAACCACTTCTGACAGAAAATAACAGCTGCCAAACTGTCAACGACACCAGGCAAATTTTACACCATTGTAATTGTTTGTTGCAATAGGGTTGTGCAAAAGTGTTGTAAAATCTTAGTCAGTGTAAGTTGTTGTTGTGGTGCAAAAAAAAGTTGCACTTTTGCATTTTTACAATGATACTAGACCAGTTGCACCGGATCGTGAATACTCCTATGGTTCTGCTCGTGGAACACATCGTGCACTACTCTTGTTTTATGATGAAGCTCAATTTTTGGTTGAATAGCTACGTCAATAAGCAAAACTGCCTCATTTGGAGTGTAAATAATCCTCAAGATATTAGGTTGAGACGCTGTTACATCCAGAAAAACTGACAGTTTCGTGTGCTTTATGGGCTGGTGGAATCATTATTTTTGCCCTTTGCATCTTTAAAAATGATGCCAGGCAAAAGGTTACAGTTAATGGATACCGTTATAGAGTCATGATCAATGACTTTTTCGTTTCTGAATTGAATCGCTTTGATATGGGGAGCTGCGGTTTCAATAAGGTGACGAAATTTATCACACAACGCATGCCACAACTGATTTGTTGGGGGAAACGTTTGTTGAGCGCATAATTTTGCGTTTTGGATCTGTGAGTTTGCCTCTTAGATATGGTGCAATGAAACACTGCTATACTAATTCCTGTAGGGGTTTGGTGAAGTCTTTAGTCCATAACGATATAAGCCAAAGACGATTGACCACTGGGAAAGCAAAACTCGCTTATTGACAATATACAGCTCCAAATACTGCAAAGAATAAAATTAGACCTAAAGATTAGACTACATCGCGACAAAGCCGAGGTGGCCATATGCTAGAAATCATATTCAAATAAAATTGACATAGAATTACCTTTCAAGTAAAGTCAATTTTATGGTAATTTAATTAATACAATTTATCTGTGTTTTATTTCATTTTATAGTTATATAATGTACCTTTATAAAAATATTATATACATTTTGACCAATTAAAAAATACTTGTGCTATTTTGCATGCACAGTTATTTACTGCTTAAAAAATGTTAAATTTAAGAGAAGAGTTCGTGCTTCTCATTAATATTATTCCTGCGATCATTAACCACTCTTTAAAATTGGTGAGGATTATGGAGTAGCCCTTATAGAATTGAGTGGTCTAGAACGTTAAAAAAGCTTTGGTTTAATTTTTAATATTAGGACTTATTAAACCTAAAATAAATATGTACTTTAAATTAATGTATTCTGCCATTGTATAAAATTCTGTAATATTCCAAAAGAATTATAATTTTCCAAGCTAAATAAGGTTTTAAATGTTATTTGGCAAAAATATAAGTATTCTTAAATGAAGGAAGGACGAACATGCTGGCTTCTGGCTAGATGCGTGACTACGACTATTTCACCTACACCCCATAAGTAACACACTGTGAATGCAAAAGTGGTGGTATGAGTCATTTCTTGGGAAAATCAATACCTTTTCTTCTCTTATTTTTGCATTTAAGCCTCATAATCTGTCATATCGACTGCTCTTAGATTTGTAAGCATTCTAAAAAAAAGTTATTTTACCTTCATGAAGTTCAAAGTAGTTCCTATTAGAGATCGCAATTTTAAAGCAAAAATATACAATGAAAAATGGGTTGTTCCACTTTTACACTCAAATCAACATTAAACTATGCCACGAATCATTATTTTGACAAAATGCGAGGTATTATAGAGTTCCACCGCAGCTTCCCAGAAAATTCTCATTGACATCTTAAAAATGATGTTCAGAACCAAATATAATCTTTGATTTCCGAAATATATGATTGTTGCTTATTTTTATTTATTAGTTTTGTGTAGGTAACTATATTTAGGTACTACTTATTTAAATATAACAGCACATTTAATCACAATTCTAAAATGAAAATTCGCACTTTGGTATTCGGTGGCGTATACGTTCTTTTATTTTAAACGAAAATATAGTAAAAGTCCAAAAAACTAAATTATTTTATATCTTGAGAAGAAAAAAAAAGTCGATACACTGATATACAATATTTATGCCTTTTTTTATACGCGATAAATAACTTCCGTTTCGTTCTCCCAAAATACATTTGATTTCTCAGAAATCAATCAAAATATTTACCATCTTGCTAAACTTAACAGTGGACTTTAAGCAACAGGCATTTTTTTTAAAACACAATCTTCACAACAACACAAAGTTGTATCTTCTGTCAAAGTTTGAGTGTCAACAAGAAAAAAAAACAACCAACATATTTTCTAAGAAGTACCCACAACCGAACCATCCTTTCGAACCATATTTTCTACTTGCCTCTTGTTTATACAATCAAAACATTTGCCATAAATAAGGACATGCGCTTTAGAAAGTATCATTGTTTTCAAATGTAAACTCCAAGAAAATATTTGCACATGAAGACAAAACCTATGTAAACGTCAAAGTAATATATCCTCGAAAAGGAATAAAATAAAATCCATATTTTTTTGGATCTAAATTCATTTTGTATAAATTTAATTATTATTTAACACACACCTTTCCTTTGGTCCTTTGGTGAGAAAAATCCATTGCATCCATGTTTGGAAAAGAAAGTACAATTTGTATTTATTAAATTTTTATCCGTATTGTGACGAATGTATAGGAAACAATAAGTGAATGTTAAGTCAACAATAATAATTTATCCAAGAAAATCCGCTCTCTTAAAAAAATGGAGTATAGAGTGGTGGGTTTTAATTTTTGTAAGTAGTGACGAGTCCTTTATGGATATGCAACCTGAATGCAGTAAAACAAAAACCAAACAAAAAAAACACTATTTTTGTCTTTTCCTGTAGTGAAATGAATGAAAAGACTCGCCGTTACCGTTACTGTTAATGCAGTACCTTCGTACCCCACGTTGCACAGAATTGAACTGCTAAACGAAAACCAACCCGTCCCCGGAATGGACCGAGTTAACTCCTGAGTCGGGTAAAAGTATCGCATAAAAGAGGATTGGTCGCCCATGGCCCCTCGCCGCCGGCCCGCGAACTGAATAAGAAAGGGTGGCAAAAAAGACAACCGCCTGACGCATCGAGGTTTGAGAAGGGCCCCAGTAGAGGAGGCGTTGTCGGTATATCGTATAATTGTGCTAGAGTTTGGGTCCTTGAAAAGTGGGTGGGCGAAAACAACTGCGAAAAAAATACTCGACGTATGGGTTGGGTATTTTTTTCCGTCTATTTTTGCAAGGATAAGGATAAAAATTGTTAAAGAACGAGAAAAAACTACGTGTGGAGTTGTACAGTTTGGGGGACTATTTGTCTGTCAGAAAGTAGGCTGCAGAGCTATCACTTGCAAAGGGGTGGGGCTGACAGACGGTATGGCTGTATGTGTGTGTATGTGTGTTTAAATGTGTGTTTTGGAACAAGATGGCTGTGCTATGGCGAGCGCACACCTGCGTCCCCAAACTACGTTTGATCCTTTCACTTGACGATATTGTTTTGGCGTGGCGGTGGCGGCTCAGCGGTGCGGTGGCAATGGCACAACGGATGGATATGATGATGCACCATCACGACTGTGTGTTGCTTCCCGAAAAACGGGCAAATCGATTTCACTTTCACACGGGGATCCTAGGCAGACTTGTAGTACACATCACGATAGGTACTCTTTGGATTGTGTATTGTGTACATCAGGGGACAAAGGGGGTGGATAGGAAGGTGACCAACGAAAGGATGCCTTCTGGGTACTGCGTTTGGGATTAAGCAAATCTGACATCGCCATCGTGGTGTGGTCCTGGGTGCTGGCCTGATACTCATGAAGGCACGCAGAAAACAGATGAATATGGTTATAATTGTCCGCCATAGTGGCGTGCATTCGCATTTTAAGCGAAAGTTTCGAGTATCTACATATATATGCCATGGTAAGCACAGAGGACGCACTGCAGGATATTGATTTATACACACTTCTCTACGAGAGAATTATATGTCTCGTTTATGCTCGCCCCCATATTCTACATATTTGTACTTACCACCAAAAATGTTCAAAGGAATTTCTCGTCGTTGTTTATATTGCTCGTGATGTGGTGCTTCTACTTCCACGTAGTAGTCGGCAGTCGTTTATCCTTATTCAACTCCCTTTTACAGCTGATGTCCTTTGTACTAATAAAATGGTGGGTCGTCGTTGGCCCAACCAACCAACCAACCACCCACTTTCAATACGAGAAAAAAAACTTTCGCCGTCGTACGACACTTTCCCGAAAACCCGAAGACAGGATAATACGTACGGCACTCCGAACGAAAAAAAAATTCCAGGACAACCCAACAACGACTACTGTAGGTATCTACAATATATATATATTTTTTTTTGTTAATTTTTTTCAACTATTTTGCTTCTTTTATTTTCGTACCACTCGCGGCGGGCGTGTAAATATGGGCAAAGGCAAAAAACAGCGGAAGACGTCAAAGTAAGGTGGAATAAAGGACGAAGGATGAAAAAAGATCTCCCCGAATGTTGTTGGCCGTGGTCGAAAAATAAAAGGATTCCAAAGAACCGGCAAGAGTACGAGGTATAGGAGTTTGTCGTTTTTTCCGAATATTTTCGTTTTTTTCGTCCCTTCGTCCGGAATTTTGGAGAGTGCTGCGGTGGCGTTTTTATATTTTCTCGGAAAAAAGGATACCGTGATTTTTTTGCCTCCCCCTTTTTCTTTGAGCAGCAAAGGAAAAAATGTATGATATAGATGTGTGTTGTACAAAAAGAAGGTGGCTGATGGCTTTGGCTGTAGGTACACTCTCGAAACACAGAGCAACGAGAGATCCTTTTTGGTTGTTGAAAAGGAAGAAAATTTATTGTTTGTTTGCTATACGGAGCCACACTCCACACTCCACACAATCCCGAATTGGACTGTTTTCTGTGGGGGGCTGTTGTTAGGGATGTCGATTGTGCGGCAACTGTGTGTATGTCTATGTATTGGGGTTCGATTCGTGTGTTTTTTGCCTTTTTGTGTATTTGATGATGGGGAGTCCTTTTTTGCTGTATGAAAAAGTGTGTTTTTTTTCATTTCCTATCCCTACCCTAACTACACACCATACAATCAATTTTTTGTTATGTGTTCGGTGGAACGATTAGAGAGTAGGTATAGCGAGGATGTGTAGTTGTTGCTGGATAGCGTTTTTTTTTTAAGTATATCATTTGGAGCTATTTGGTCCTTTATCGTGCTGTTTCAGTTCGTTGTGGTAGTTGTGTTTTTATTTATTTTTGTTATGGCAAAACAATTGAGAGCGAGACAAAAATATTAAATCACTTGATATGTTGGCATGAGGTTGTCTGCCAAAGGGGGGTTGACTCCCCCTATAGCAGATACATTTTTGTTTGGAATTTTTGTACCGAATACGATGGATATTTTTAATTTTTTTGGTGTTGTTGTAAGTTCGGGGTTTTTAGTATTTTTTAGATGTCCTAGCTTGCCATATTGGGAGTCGAGTAAGAGTGTCGGAGAGTTGAATTTTGTGTGCTTGTGTTTGTGTTTTGGGGCGAGAAGCTGTATGCCTTGGGTTGAAAGAGGCGCATGCACCGGCGATGGTGGTATGGATGCCTATTGGCATTTGTCACATTTGTATGTATGTGAGGGTTTTATGCATTTTGATACATTTTTATCATACATATAGGTATATACTTACAAACATATTATAGGTATAGAGAGAGATAGTTAATTTTTGTTTCGTTTTCTAGTGTATGTTGCAATATTGCATTTATGCAGTCCTCGGTTCTCGGTCCTCGTCTCTTAATTCGGCGGTTTGCGGAGAAATGAAGTTGTTTCTTTTGAATTGAAATGACTTTCGATAGAATGTTGTCATTTTGGGACTAGATGTGAGAGTTACGATTTATAAGTGTTGCCGTGTGGAGGTGCTTGGTATGTGTGATATTTACGCTGTAGAATTTTGAAAGACTGAGAAGAGGGTAGATATGTATGTATGGTGAGCGAAAAAATTAATTTAAAGGATAGGGCTCGAAGTGAAAAATTGATTATTTTTTTGTGTTTTAAGACAAGTTTTGTATTTATATCAATTATCCAAAACTATATTTTTAACATCTGGTGAATATGTATATCGTCATCCAAAATCCTTTATGTATTCGTAAGAATATTCAATAAAATCAATTTAGATTGGAAAATTTAAAGAATGTAGTAGGTAGCGAAATAATATATTATATCATAAGACCTGATTTGGTATTTATAATACAGTGCTTCATAGTATTGAATTGTAGTCATGTATGAATCCTTATACTGACGCTCTAAGGACTATACAATGTTTTTATTTGGAAACATGAATTATTTTCTTTGAAGTGATATGTTATTTTTACATACATTACATTACATACATATATGACACTACTCCCTAAATAAATTTACGAAGTAAAGACACTACTGAAGCCATCGATTTTTTTTTCTAATCTACCAGCGCTCAAGGGATTATACTACCCTTGAAATGTTATAACACATCGTGGTCGTGAGGCTAATGAAGAGAGAGAGATAGGACAAATGTGGCGCGATGTTCTGAGACTGGAGGTGGTTGTTGTCTCAGATTTTATCTCGAGGGATCGCGTCTGAACTAATGCGGAGAAATTTACGTGTCTTATTTAGCCAAGTCCCATATAATTCGCATTATTTTTTATTCGATGTTATATTTTATAGGTATACTAGTTTTACTCAACCACATGTTGTTAGTGCTATGCCTAAACAGCATGTAATGAGCAAACCACCAACGCATTGTGTGACATTTTATTTTAGAATTGGATTTTAATGGTAAAATAAGAGGAACCTGATACCATGAGGTTGACAGGCGAACACACAACTATTGCGCCACGGCTTTGTTCATAGCTGACTGAAAATTTGTTAACTTTTTGCTTGTGGAAATATATAATAGACTTTTGATTTAATAATTTTGGATATTATAGTAATAGAGTCGATTCAAGAATTTTCATTATCAACAAGAACATAAATCAAAAATTCCATATATTATTGTTCGTGTTTATTGTTCTGACAAATGACGTTTAATTGATATCTTTTTCTACAACAATCCAAAGAAATTTCTTGACTAAAATTAGAAAAAGAAATATTTTATTCTCTCATGTAGTGTACGTTCTAAGTCAATTAGAACTTGCTAAAAATACAAGATTTTTTTTGACAGTATTAAATCGACTTTGTTTTAGACAGGGCATAGAGGAGCTCTACAATCCAATCCACAAACAGTGTATTTTTTACTAACTGGGCATGTTCCATGTCATATCTTTCGTTTCTTTTTCATCACTACTTATTTATTTTTCCATCAACATTCACATTCATATATTCAGCAAAAATCAGAATAAAAATTATATGCAAATAGAGTTTCATTCAAGAAAAGGTTGGCTGTTTCTGTAAAAAGATTGGATCTTTTTGAATTTTCAGAGTTTCATTAAAACAAAAAGCAGATCTAGATCAAATCTTAGCACGAAAGATCTGATCTCTGATGGGTTGGGAGATTTGTTCTGAATGCACACATACATGTAAAAAGTCTTTTCTGTCAACGGTCAAATGGTAAATATTTTGTTATTAATTTGTTGTGAACTCGTGCTAAAAAAATTTAAAAAATGAACAAATAATGGAGCAAAATCCTAATAATTTAGATTTTATAAATTTAGTAAGGTTTTTGATTGCTTCGTCTTCGGCTTCCTCGTCATCTGATAATGAAAATTTGTTTTTTTTTTCAGGAATATGTGTGCCTGTCATTTAGCAATACTACAATTAAACCTGGAAAAAAGTTTCATTGAAAAGATGAAATCTCGATTTTGAGAGATCTTTGAAATTTGAACAAGACTCGCTATAAGTAAGTAATACTACGTTTCCACTGACCACTAACCGATATTTAGGTAGATTTAGCTAAATCTCGTTCAAATCTTGAGGATTTACCATACAAATTTTAATCTTCTCAAATGAAGATTTAAAATAAATCTTATTTAAATCTTCAATCGAACTACCCTATTTCCATCTCGAAATGAACACATTCATCGGGAAAGTGAATTTTTCTATTCGGTTGACACAGATAAAGCTGCCAGTCTCACTTCTACATCATAAGAGAAAATGAAACCATATATGCATCTTGAATAGTCCTGTCAAAACTAATCTACTTTTGTAGCGGTGGAAACTCTTTTTGAGATTAGTAAATCTACAAGAGATTAACGTTCGGTGGAAACAAAGTATAACGGTACGCATCTGACATAAAGCAAAGGCCACTATAAAAAAGTAAACCCATAAATGAAACGTCAATGTATGCTCAAGCTTTGAACAGCAATCATGTCTTGTTCAAAAAGTAATTTCGATCGTTATGTCACTGCAAGAACAGGGATTTTTCATGGTATGTTAATACTTCTGCCATCATTTATGGCTGACAATTTTCTTGACGTTTTCTTTTATTTGCTTTGAAAATCAATCAAACCAGGAAACAAAATGGTTTGTACACATGTACATAGCTTAAAGGTGAACGCAAAAAAAGGCGATGAGATTTCATCACCCTACTTCTTATTGCCAACCACTTTCCTCGTGTGAAAGCGACCTAAGGAATTAGTTAATTTTCCGCATGCCATCAATGTCTAATTTGGAACTTAACTTTAAACATTCATCCATAGTTGAACTTACTAAATAGTTCCTACGCTATTCTATTTTTTTTGTGGGTACCTATTTCCAGTCATTAAAGCTCCCTTAGCTTAATTGCAAAGTGATTTTTTGACTACTCGCCAATCACAGACGAGAAACTTGTCTTACTTTGGTTTCCTTTCCGTTGCCAATATATGAATATAATCGGTCACGTATAAGGTGTAAAAAAGCAGCACGTTATTTCTGGTATTTTCTGTATATCTGGTTGCGCAAAATTAATCATCCAAAATTGTTTTTGAATTAAAATTTAACTACATACAAAACAATCATTGACAAAATAATCCTATACTCTTGCTTCATTGGTTGTATATTTGTATTCTATCCAGTTCACAACTGTCAAATATAATTGAAGTACCACGCCATTTGGATAGGGTGATCAATTTTGCTTCACCCTGTATAAGAGCTAGAGCTGCACGATTGTAGATGGAACCATCAAATTTATCAAAAACCCTTCTTGAATTCAACTGGAAAATAAATAAATAAATGTAGGAATTAAAATGAGAATTTAATGAACAAAAATACCTAAATGGCAAAGATTTCCATTTGCATTATATATTTATCCAGTTTCTTATATTTCTGCAATTTGATCACAAAATGTCTTAAAATAAATAAAATAAACTTGGTCATGGACAATTCTAACACAGCATCACTTTCTTATAAAATACGTATTAGACTTCGTAAATAAGAATAGGTTGTTTCAAAATGTGTATACCCTACCCCAACCTATTCCTAACAAAATATTACTCAATCGAACAGCACCACCATATGATATCCTCCGGCTTTACACTTGATTTTCTCTTTCCACCCTAATGTGCTTCAGTTTGCTAAAAACTCTACTCGTAGTAAACTCAACCACAGGCATACCTCCTTCTATACGAACCCCTCTCCAGCACCACCAGGACAAACTATACACTACATCTTTCTTGACGAAACTGCTCCCCAAAGAAATATCCTTGAAATCGTTCAACAACTAACACAAAGAGCATAGAGAGGTATAGTATAGTTTGAGGAGCAAAACTGTCCACTTTATTTAATGCACGGAATGAGTGAGAGGACTATAGATATGGTTCAGTCAAGGCGCACACAAAATGGTTAGGGTTCTGTCTGCCTGCGCGTTGTGCAAGCATGCAATAAAGTGGTGACTCACCCTTGGGGTATGTTCGGAGTATTAGAGTCTACTCGTGTATATGTATACATTGTACTTATTCAAACATATATTTATATATATAAATTTGTGATTCGGGTGAGTCGAGAGAATGGCCGTGGAGCAGGCTAGAAAGGTGTTTGTATTTTCTTGCTGCTATGCTAATCTCGCCAATTGTACAGCTATTTTGGGGTTGACTCTAATGATATCACGGTGAAGCATTCATTTCAATATATTTCGGACTATAGTTAAAGCATAAAACTTGCCCCGGTCGATGTTGTTATGCCTCACAACAGAATAGCTATTTTCACTTTTCTTTGAAGTTCACTTGTTAGGTTTAACTGCAATTTAAAAATTGTTGAACATGAATTATTTTACAAAACTTGCTTGAGTAGCGGTACTTCAATAAACTACATACTAATTTTTAAATTAAGGTAAGCTTCTTTCAAGAGAAAATATATTTAGCCATACCTGTTAAATCAGTTTAAGGTAATGTGACATCTGTCAAATACCTTATATGAATTATAGATACATATTATGTATATTCATATTATTACGGATCATAAGCGGATACAAACATAACTGCTTTTAACTACGAATTATTGATCGGAAAAGCATACTTTTCACTCGTTTGACAGTTGCAGTCAGGGCTATTTTACCATTGACATACAAATTCACTAGATATGTCATGGTGACACATTCAACTTAAAAATGGTCATATTTATTTATTTAATTGTAGTAAATCCTTAATGGTTGTCATTTATTAAATTTTGTTTTAAAAATCTTAAGAGAAGAATGAAAAATATCTGTAACTAAATCTAAAAACAATTATTTTCTCCCACCGCGATTATAAATCCGTTACCTGATTTATTAAAATTCTGAAGGTTAAGCCGTCGATATTGTCACCAAGTTCATTTGTTTTCATCACCTGAAATACCCAGCTATATATTTAGTAGAGCTTTAAGGTTTTGCCTTCCAACCAGAAAAAATGTATCGATTTGTAACGGTACATACTGTTTTTAGACTCTTTTCATTGTGCCGCTTTACATAAATTCTAGAAAAACAAAGTTCATCGAAACCTTTAACTGCCCCAAATTCAAACCACCTAAAATCGGAATTTCCTTATTTCCACTTTCGAAATAAATGCAAAACGGGACACAACGACGATAAAAGCAGAACCCCACATCGACGACGACAACGACGATGATAATAACGACGACAGTTAACTGTAAAACGAAATATGTGTACACCCTTCACCCATTTATCTGTTCGTTTTCATTCACCGTCGTCGCCACCACCACGCTGAACTCATCGACAACCTGTCCCGGCCGGCGGCGTTGTACTATCTCATCGATGCACTTGTTCACGACGACATTCCGTTTCTTCACCTGGCCTCCACTCACCAAACTGCCTGATGGTCCCATTCAATACACCTACGATCAACCATCGTATTTGACGAGCCCTACATATGGCCTACCTGATGTCTACCTGGCAATTTCTGGGTTTCTGGAGCACAGCCGCTAAGTGCACTGCTGTGCCATACCATACCATGCCATGCCAAGCCATTGGCATCATAGACTAGGACGCACTTTTGTTTCGGGGAAGAGTGCTTTGATCCAGCTCCCTCGCATTTTGTATAGTATGTAGCATCCGCACACAACTTGCCTTTTCTCAACGCCCCCACACTGCCACTCTGTACTTGCTCGCTCGCCATCAGCAGGGATGAGAATTCTTTCCATACTTTGGGGTTATTTCCTGCTATGATGGGTTTGCTATTGCTTTACCAGTTGGTGCTGTTCTGGAGCATGAGGGTGGTCCTCGCGTTGAGGAAAGGATAAAGGCAGACAGGCTGTGAAAATAAAAATACGTTTGGAGATTTTTTTCATTATTTCTTTCTCATTCTTCCACTTATGTGTGCTTCGGCTGTGCTTGCTTTCCCTGCTCCCTGGTCGTTGGAAGGGCTATAACCAGGACAGAAGGTCTTTAGCTGTATTATTGTGTTGGATTGTTGTGGTTTGGTGTTGGTGGAGGTATGAACAAAAAAAAAAATGAAAAAAAAATACACAAAAGAACAACGACGACGACGACTACGACGACGACGGCGATGACGATGACGATGACGACGACCTCGACGATGAGGACGATGTCAATGACATTGACATTAAACTAGGTCGAGGACAAGGACACACACGGCGAAACGAATGCCATACTGAATACCGGTTCTCTGGCTGCAATCACACCCTCGAAAAAGGATGAACACTTGAAAAACCAGGCAACTGAAGTGGGTGTACAAAACGAAGTATGGGACTGACTCTGGCTGAGTGTGCGAGAGCAATTGGAACTTGGTTTTGTGCCGCTCCATTCTGCTACACATAATTTCGGCAATGGGCCATTTAATGGGTGTTGTTGTGTTTTCGGTGGAAGCATAATATACCTACACAGTTGGCTTGCTCAATGGCTGGGGGTAGATGGAGGGTAGTTTTCTTTTTTATTTCTCGGAAACTCGTTGGTCGACCTTGTCGTCTCTTCGGCAAATCGAGTGTTGATGGCGCTGCATTGGGTGTATATATTTTGTGGATGGTGGTTTCGGTCTGAAAGTGGATATGCACAAGAATTAACACACCAGACTATGTGTATCGTTCATGTATAAAGTGATTCTTGTAGGTTAACTCCCCGAAGTGAGTAATGCGTGCGATGTATAGATTGCGAGGACTTTCAATTCAACGAATGTATAATTGACGTAGGTAAGTGAATTAAGTAGCATTGGGGTAGCATGTGACACACATATATTTTAGCGAGTGTATTATTTGAGGACTTAAAGTGATTTTTAAGAGTTGAGTTGTTGAATTATTTATTTATTAGGATTTATGATATTCGGGCTTTTGGGTATACAATTATTATTTTCCCATTTTGATAAATTATTTCTTCAGTAGTACTTCGTGGCGTAATAGTCGCGCTAGTGGTTTTGAGATGGAATCTCAGGCTCCATTATAATTAACCAGAAAATGTTCTTTTTTGCCGGCATTGCACTATGCCAAATCCTTTAAACGAATCTCCTTGTCATGGAAAAATGTTCTTCTCATCTTAGATAAATTCCCTTAGTTCCTGACAACTATTATAGTTGTTAATGGTTAAAAGTTGTAAGTTACTAGGATTTGGTTCTTCATGAGTTTTTGCGCTCGAAGAAATTTATTATTTTAAATTTTACTTGCGATATATGTAGGTACTACGGGTCAAAATTTTGCTTTTTGGAAAAAAATCGAAATCGAGTTTTTGATCAAACTCGATTTCGGCTTTCTTCAAACTTTATACTTAAGTGGTAATTTGGGTAATTGAAACGATTCTTGCGATTCGAACGATTTTTAATTTTTTTTTAGCCCCAAAAAGAACAATACCTGTTATACATTTTTTTGTAACAGAAGAGGTAAATCTTAGTTATTTTGAAAACGGCCCTGAGGATTTTGAAAAAAAAATGCATCTACAATTTACTTATTTTGGTCTAAAGAATTTTTTACATAAAATGTTATTAGCGCTACCTGGGCATAGAACCGTTCGTTGATATTCGACTTTTTCATTAACGCCTCAACGGATTTCAATTCAAATTTTTGCACAGAATGTCCTTCGAATTCTAAATAATTCCACATATTCTTATGTTTTCGAAAAATGTTTTTTTTTTGGATTTTCGAAAAACAAATCAATTTTTTTTTGAAAATTAATTATTTCCATCAAAAATGTTTTGACATTTTTTTTTAAAATAATTTTTTTAAATTTATACAATTTTAGCAAAAATTAATTTTTTATATAAGAAATTAATTTAGAAAAGTATTTTTAAAATATATTTAGCTGTTTGTTTGTAATTTATTAAGTGTTATTAAGCGTACTTACGCAATGACTTTGAAGACTCAGCCAGAAGACGAAACTGCTTATCTATAAGCAACTTCTCAGGCCCATTATCACATACTATTTTCCTGCATGGTTTACTGTATCCAAAACCAGCATGAGAAGGCTTGGAATGTTTGAGAGGAAAATCCTCAGGATCTGCACGGGACTCCACTTTGACCAGCGACGATAAAAGCACTTCAGCAACAAACGACTTTTCGGGGCGTCCGGAATAACACCCCTCGACAAGTACATGATCAGTGCTGCCAAAAAACTGACGAGTTACCTAATCAACCACCCAAACACCCTAGTGAATAGCATGAGCAGCGAATAGAGATACCCCGAGCCAAGATATCTGGATGTGACATCGCTACTGGACGAAGGACTTATTTATATCAACGACGACGAAGCAATCCAATTCTACGAGGATGCAGCGTCAAACTACCACCGTGGCTACATGCCACATTAACCCCCACATCACCAGAAAACAGCCGGGTTTGAACAACCCAAGATTATCAACACAGGTTTTAGTAAGTAGTACAACAAATTCAAGGACAATATTTTTAATAATTTTAGCAAAAAAATTAAAACAATGTATAATATTAGGCCCTTAAGTGCTAAAACAAATTTAAAAAATCAATGTAATATTAGTAATGTTAAACAGAATTAAGAGCCAATTGTATATATATCAGTTCAATAAGCATTATTATTATATATATTAACGACTTTGGAGTAAAACCTTAAGACTTATTATTACAAAGGTTCTGTGGATCATTGCAACTTTACATTTAATTAAAAAGTTATTCCAACAAAAAGTGTTAATTTTCAACAGGTTGTTGCAAAATTGGAAATTTTTACACTAATAATGTCTATTTTTTTCCTAGAATTGCTCGAATGTGCTAAGACTTTTTTAAAGTTACTTAATTACCACAAATAAGCTACAAATAATATTCTGCTGTGTGCACCAATTTATTGCATAATATAAGGTTTGTTTTATATCCGCACTGGGGCGCTCCTGGGCTCACTGCATTCACACTGCTAGAAGTCACACTTTTGTTGCACCATAACATTCTGCGCAGTCATACATGTAATCTGAAAAAGAAATCATTTTTTGTTATTTTATGTTATTCACATGGAAACTATCTTGAGATATCCCAAAAATGTTCGAATAAAATATTTCGACAAATGTGTAGAACAGCTTAGTGCAAGATTCATTTGGTATGAGTTTGTATCTAGTTTTTTGATAGCTTTCATCTAACCTATTTGAATCGTTTACAAATATACTCCGATAGTTTGTTATCCCAGATAACTTCATCTAATAATTAAGTGAACGCCCTCATTTGCACTGTGTTCGATATATGACGTTTGTTGTGTGCCAACACATAACTGGCCCACCGGCGCACTGTCGCAGATTTACTTTACTTTTTCTGGGATAAAGTTTTCAGAGCTGTTAAATGTCTTTTTGTTAGTTTCAACAATTTAAATGGTAAAACTAAATATCAAAATTTTTGTTTGAAGGAAGGTAGGTATTTTTTTATTGAAGAATAGAAACTTTCTTACTTAGGCTCATTTGCTGATACACAACTTAAGCATTTAAGTTCTATTTAAGAACTTATGTGACAGTTTACGCAGGGGGATAAGTAGCCCTTAAGCGTTTTAAGTTAAACATATATATTTATGATTCGTATCAGCAAACGGGCCTTAGTCTTTTATTTTGTGAGCTTTCCATTATTCCCAAATTGTTTAAAAATTAAGCTTATCAGAAGTACATTATGGTTTTGCTCCCGTTCGATCTTCTGTCACCAATCTGACTTATTTCACTTGGTACTTTACTAACGCTATGGAACAAAAATTTCAAGAGGAAACCGTATACATTCATTTTAATAAATCCTTTGATTTCGTGAACAACCAAACACTTCTGAATAAACTTTAGATTTTATGTTTTCATTCACACTCTCTTCGTTATCATCAAATGTATCTTATAGAACACTACTAGAACACACATTCAAAAGAAATTAAGTGCATCAGGTGTTCCGCAAGGTAGCCACTTGGGTCCGCTACTTTTTATAATTTCATGAATGACATTGTCTAGGTCCTTAGGTATTGTAAATGCTTATTTATTAATATGCGGACGATCTGAAACTATTTTTTGAAAGTTTCAAATTTTGTACAAATATATATTTTAATGACCTTCATTCCCTATCAGATAAATGTGCTTAAATTGAATAACAAAAAATGCAAGCAGATTTCTTTTTCCAGAAAAAATTCAGACTTTGATATTCAACTATGCAATAAAATCTGTGACTTTTAATGAAATTTTAAGTATTAAAGACTAGGAAGTTATTTTTGATATCCCGGCTTCTTTTAAAAGTCATTTTGACGCTGGCGTTATTTGGAGTACCTAGCGTTTATATACTCCATTCTGATTAGATTTTAAAAAATTGGGTGGCAATGGCGCAGTGGATATGGTGCTTGACTGCTAACTAAGACATGTGGGTTCGAGACCCACTCCAGGCAGGATTCTTTTCTATACCTCCCAATTTTACCTGAATGACAACCGTGGCTTATAATGAGCTAATAAACAACTAATTTTTAAACAACTGTGCCAACGAAAAACAAGAAGGAGGTGTTTTTAGTGCAGTAAGAATCTCACACTCCTATGATCACACGTTTTTCGGTCTTCATAGAACCTTTTGAAGGTTTTACACCTACCCACGAAAAAAAAAACAAAACCAAAAACGAAACTTCTTTCTTTATACCTATTCCTTCAAGTTGCATTGCATTTAAAAAGACTTTAGGTCTTACAGTCATTTAGTTAAAATTATTATTATTATTAAAAAATTCAATGATGATTTACAAAACATGTATTGAAAAACTGGGCTGTGATTTCAGTCTATAACTAAGGCTCTATTTAAATTACTTGTTATAATTTAATAACGAAATTTTATCAAGCCCCATTGCTTATTTCAATAAAGAGTATCCACAAATATTGTTTTCTTCAATCTTGATCGTAATAAATTTAAAATGCAGGTATTATAATTACAGGGGACGTCCAGTATAACGAATATACGATAAAGCGAAATTGTGATATAACGAACGCTTTTTAGATTAAAAAAAGACGTCTTTTCAGAAAAAATCGTCCACCCGTTTCCGAAATATTGAATTTTCAAAAAAAAAAATATTTTTTTTTTCAAAAATCCAAAAAACTATGTTTCAAAAATTTGGAAATGCATTATTATTTAGAATTTGAAGGAGCTCCTGTGTAAACATATTTATCGAAATCCGTTGAGCCGTTTATGAGAAAGTCGAAAATCAATAAAACGGTTGGATGGTCGGTACCGTTAATAACAAAATATTTACTAAAGATTTTTGGCCAAAATGTAGACCATACTCAAAGTGGTACAAATACTATCAAATTATCAAAATCGTTAGAGCTATTTTTGAGATAATTAAGATGGTAGAAAAATTTGTATGGCAAGTTCCGTTATTTTCGGAGCTAAGACAACGATTCAAAAATCTGTTTTGGATAATCACCTAAAACACCTGAGCTCTAAGTCTGAATAAGATCGGTTCAGCCGTTTAGGCTGTAGATCGTTTTACAGACAGAC
Organism: Philhelius pedissequus; assembly: GCA_910595825.1. NCBI lineage: Eukaryota > Metazoa > Arthropoda > Insecta > Diptera > Syrphidae > Philhelius > Philhelius pedissequus. The sequence continues at coordinate 9,734,982 of OU343163.1, read as the reverse complement.
AGGCGGAATTGCGGGACCCATTTTTTTGGTGTTCCCTATCATCGTAATGTCAACTTTGATTAAAATCTCGAGTTCGATTTTTTTCTAAATGCAAAACTTGCACTATAGTACCTACATATGTAAATATGTATATCGCAAGTAAAATTATGTTTATTTTTTAAATCATGTTTAGCATCATCAGGAAGTTCTTTCATTCTTCTGAATTCATACCTATAACCTAACAGAATAACTTTTCTTTCTAGCCGCAGGCATTATAAGAGAATTAAAACAATTTCTGTTTACCTTGAAAATGCAAATCAGATAATATTTACACGCCCGGCCCCCTCGCTAGCTACCTTACATACCAGTTTCAATAAAAATTACATATATACAAATGTATGTACTTTTCACAAATCCCAAGTGCAATATGAAAACATTCCAAACCGCAGTCAATCCACCATAAATCACTTTACAATCACCAACAAGCAACATCAAAGCAAACATCTTTAAGAGAAACACCTGTCTGCCTCAATTGCCACCTCTATTATGATGGGTAAAGTCTCTTACTAAGACAATCTTCTTCCAACCACCTGTAGAAAGAAATGAAAGCAACACATCATAACAGTTCTTTGTGGTTATACTTACTTACACACTTTTTAGTCTCGGGTTTTGTTTACAAAAATCTTCAAGACTAAACCAGGTAAGTCAGTATAAAATATGAAATGAACAAACACACTCGATAAAGCAAAGAGTATAAAATAATAAGAGAATGATACAATACAAAAAATGCTAAAAATCAGGTTATGCTGAAGGTACATATAACATACTTCGAAAACATCAACAAAAAAAAAGCACAACACTGAGAACTACAAAAACGTTGTTAAGTATATACATTTCGTAGTTACCCTATTTTGCCGACATTTGAGTATAAAGTATGTTTTTGTGTTTAAATGTTTTTTTTTCTTACAGATTTAAAAAATGCACTGTAGTTTCTAATTTTGTTTTTGTTTGCCATTACTTGCGATATATATAGAGGTTAGTTTTGCAAAAAACACGAACAAAATGCTTCCCGAAATTCAGTCTGCTTCCCGAATATCATGTCTGTCTGTAGATTGATCTACTAGCCTAAACTGCTGAAGCGATTTTTTTAAAACTTGGTACTTAAGTCTCGTAGCTGATTGGCTTCGTACGGTACAATCAACAAAATCTCAATTATCTCTAAAACAGCTATAATGATTTTCAAAAAAAAAAATCAGTACACTTTTACATAAAATGTTATTGACTGCACCTGCTATAGAACGGTTTTTATTTTTTGATCTTCGACTCTCTCTTTAACGGCTCAACGAATTTCAATCAAATTTTTTGAACAGATTCTAAATAATACTGCATATCAAAATTATCGAAAAATAATTGCTTGGAGTTTAGAAAAAAAAAATGTTTAAAAAATCAATTATTCGAAAACCGGTGGATTGTTTTTGTTTGACATTATGTTGATTATTTTATATTATTAAATACTTAGAATTGGCATGCAAATTTTGCTTACAAAAAAATTAACCTAACTAAAAATCTGATCGTGCATTTTATTTTTATGTAGATGTTCTTAAAAGTATAAATAATGTTGTATATTAAAATTTTCAAAGCAGTGCTTTCTTGACTTCAATTTTTTAAATATGTTTTCAAATTTTTATATATACAGTTCATTTTTTTTCCGTCGATCGCTTTAATTTTAATTTCGCATATATTTATTTCGCTGTGTGTTATTTGACTTATATAATGTTTGTTTATTTTCCAATCTATTAGATTTAGAATATCATCTGAAAATCTAGAAATCAGGAAAACCTAGAAAAAAATAAGAGATTTATAAAGAATCCGACCTATTTTAACTAACTTTATGGTCGTCTGTGATTATAACAGAATAAGATAACGAGATTCGTGATTCAGCAATTTTAACTCACCGATTTCGGCGGATTAAGTGAGGTTCAACGATAGTTCAAGCATTTATTTCGCCATTTATTTTATTTCTCATAATATATCATGGAATGACGGTTAAAATTGCTGAACAACGGATCAAATATTTGTATACCTGACTTTTCAGTCTTTTAATTCCCCTACTGGGATCCATTAATCTATTTTAATAGGCAAAATAAAAATAAATAAAATAAACTCTAAAATAAATAATTTATTTTCTCATATGTGCTTATACCAATGAAATTAAATATACCCTACTTGAAGACCAATGCAAAAAAATACCTTTAACTGGACACCAACTTAACTATAAAGATCTAGATTGCCACCAACGGGTATTTTATTTTTGTACCTAACCAAACTCAAAGAGACTCTTTGAAGAGAGTCTTACCCCCCCCCCACTACATAACTTTGATTTCTTGTATTCTATTCAACAAGCAATTATGGTTCATGTTTATTTTCAGGCTCTTGAGACTTTTTTCTTCGACTTCAAGTTAACTAACTTCTTCAGTCTGAGTCTGATCGTACGTGGCGACGGTAATGTTAATATAAAATCCGCAAATCTCGGTTTTAACTTTCATTTATTAATTGAAGAAAAAAATCCACAAGAGAAAGTGTCAAAAACGAATGTATAAAGGTGCTGAATTACGCGCTGAATCAAGTGTTAATTTAAGAAAGATGCAGATCTGCAAATAACATTCAATCCAAAGTGTTATGTGTTGAAATGTTTGAGTGAGAAAATATTAATAAAAAAAAAACTTAACTACAAACAATGGCCACTTTAACGAGTACACTCTTAAGACGACGTACCCCAACAACAACAACAACAACATCAAATAATGCATTGTCTAAAAAGTCTAATAAACTTAACCACGTAGAAAATTCTTCATTAACGTCAAGCTTGATTGCTGCTGCTGCAGCTGGAAACGAAAGACTCCACCAGCGCAGCCGTAAAGGAGGCGGCAGCGGTGGCTCTATTATTGGTTCAAGTGAAAAGCTTGAGAAATTTTCCACCGAACGTTCGCCATCTGTATCAACAAATGCTTCATATCACGAATCGTGCTGCAGTGAGATTTTGGCCAATTTTCAAAATACCACCGACACTGAAAAACTATCGCGAACAAGTGTTGCACGAGCATTTGCTAATAACGATGGCATCGATGACGTCTGTTCGTGCTGTTGCTGCTCCGGGGCAACAGATTACTCCATCATCCTTAACGCACAGCGGAAATACGAGCAGCGTGCGAACTTTATGATCAGTCTGAAGTTTGATTTGGTAGCTTTGTTGCTGTTTGTGGTGGCGTTTTCTACGCGATTCTATAAGCTTTCGACGCCCAATAATGTTGTGTGAGTATATAATTTTTTATTAGTTTTTTTTTGCGTAGTTAGGTATGTTCGTATTTTTGTTCTCCCAATATTTCTATGAAAAATCAAAAGATATTAATTTATTAACAAAAGAAGGTGCGGGTCTCTTAGAAATTCGACTCAACGGCGCGGCGCGTCGAGTGGCGCAGACTCATATGCGAGTTGAATGTCTGCTTAAGAGATGTGGCCTACTTACATCTTGGCTAAAAGAGACAGACTGGTTGTGTTGTGGTGATTGTTGATGCCTAATTCACCTATTGGCAGTTTTGTTGGTATCAGTGCGGTCGCGGTGGGCTGTTAACACTACTCGTATAGGCGCTTTCGTTCCTGTTTTTAATATAATCACTTGATCAGCCGGTGTGGTGGCGGGAATTTTGTGTGCTAATTTTTGTTTCTTTTTTATTTTATTTTTTTGAAGTTCTGACAACCACACAGACTTAAGGAATGCCATTGAGATATTAGGCAAGCCTGACTTGAGCAAACCACACCTCAAATGTTTTTGTTTTGATATAAAGTCGCAGAGCTTAGGTTTTGTGAGCAGACTTGCATTTGCTTGAAAAAAAAAAAGAAATATTTTTATGTTTGTTTTTATTTTATGTGTCTTTCATTTAATTACCTACATACATATGTTGGTAGGCTAATATCTTCATTTAAGGCGTGTACAAATGCTAGCTGTGTCGTTTACACGCGTTGATGCGGCGATTAAAGACTTAATTACAACATTATTATTTTAATGACAAGTTAACGTTGCAGTTTTTTTTTATTTAAACAGAGCGAAATGATCAGTTTGGCAATGGCAAAAGATAAAGATTTTAAGACATGGCGTGGCGCTTTGTTCCCTCGAAATAAAAGTCAGTGAGATCATGAGATAGCGTATGGTATGGAAGAATGTATCAGACAAATTCACATATCTATTGTTACTATTCATATTTTTGTTCGCACTCTTTCCAGGTGTTATGAGCGAAATTAATTTAGGTATAACAAAGATATTTTTATGTTTGGCAAATCTTTTGCAATTTGTTGTCTGACATTATAGAGCTCTTTTTTTTTTTTTTTGATTGAGGATTTTTAGCTTTGCCATGCATGGTATAGTAGGTAAATTTAAAATTGTGAGTTAGCTTTATTGTTGGAAAAATGAAAGGAGTGTCTTTATATTTCATTCGTTTCGACACTCGATTTAAATTCGGAATCATCTTGGGGGTATAAAGTATTTCTTTGTTTTTTACTATCACTGCCTTTGTGTCTTTTTCTGCTTCATTTTTTGACGGAATAGACAAATAAACACAAATACATACATACACACGCATAATTGGTTTCGTCTAATTTCTTGTAAAATGTAATACGAGATAGGCCTCGGTCTATTAGAAATATTTAATTTGGACACTATGTCAGAAACTATATTTTGTTGATGATTGTGTGGGGGCAAATATTGTCGCCAAATTTCATTCTTCTCCATGATCTGACCAAGGGGCACTTAACGGTAATAACTTGTATTTTTTTAATGAAATTGTGGAATGAGAAATTTTTGTTCTGTGAAGTTGGGATGTCAAGAAATGACAACATTAATTTCTTCTAAGAAAGACAAGAATTTATGACTGAAAATTTAAAAAAATCCGACATAAGGGAACTCTACAAGATATATTGACTACAAATACAAGCATGACGTATTAGGTCTGTTTGTTATCTTGTGAATTTGTATGAATTCGGAACAATTTGTACAATTTTTCACAAAATGCTATTTGTAAGCTCGACAAAATTACTACAAAATGCCAAAATGGAGCAGAAGAGCTCACTCTACATTAAAAAAAAGTTGTCAATTTTTTCTACATGCATTTCTGTGGTTAACTGGTTTAAAAACTGTGAAAACACTAAGCTCTCAAGATTTTTTCTGCTACTTTGTTGTGCTTGGGATGGGAACATTGGAAGAATAAATAATTATTTCCGTAATAGAATTAAATATTGATATTGATGAAAAATATAAATACTAATCGAGAAGTGGTAAGTTATAATATTTCTTAACTTGAATTCTCGAGTGTTTTCTCATTTTACTTTAGAGAACATTTTAGTTTTGTGCACTGTTATTTGTGTTTCGTTTTGGTTTTCTGTTTATCATTTAATTTTATTATTTTGGTTTTGAAAACTATCTATTGATCATTCAATTATGCCCATCACTATTCTTTGTTCCTTTGTTTCCGGAAGGTCAGCATTGGTGATTTACAGATAAAAGTAGTCAATTGGAGCGGCGCTAGCTTACTTTGTTTCAAGATTTACAAAATTTCTCCAATCTTGAAGTTTGAGAGTTGTTAACCTTCTTACTACAAACAAGATACCAAGAAGAGTTATTTCTAGCAATCATTTATTTCAGAGTTAACAATTTTTTTAATGACGACATTGGATCCTCAGTTATAGCTAGTTTTATTCAAGAAAAGATCTGCTCTTTCTGACAAAAGATTTCATCTTTTTGAATTTTAAGAGTTTCATTCCGACAAAAAGAGCAAATCTCAACACGAAAGATCTGATCTTTGGTGGGCAGGCAGATTTGATCTGAATGCACGCATACACGTAAACCCTTTTTTCTGTCAAACATCAAATGGAAACTATTTTGTTATTAATTTATTGTGAAATTGTGCCAGTCCCTGCTAAAAAATTAAACTAAAAAATAAACAAATAATATACGAAGAAGTTAATAATTTAAATTTTAGTAATTTAGTGGAGTTTTTTATTGCTTTGTCTTCATCTTCCTCATCATCTGATGACGAAGATGTTTTTTTTTTTTTTAGAAATGTGTGTGTTCAGCAATGGACGCGTTCGGTTCAATGCCGATAGGCTAGCCAAGATACCTTAGTAGCGGGTTTGTTTTCGAAAGATCCAGGTAGCTTTCTCTCTTAAGTCATTTGTATTGCATACAAATCTGAAGTTTTGAATCATCTGTTTCTCTTAATAATAGTTTTTGAGTAGCTCGGGATTTGTGTTTGACAACATATGTTCATCATCTGGTTTTTCCTTAGGCGACGCAACAACACAAAGCAATCCGGATTGCCACCGAACGCAGCCAATACTACAATTAAATTTGGACACAAAGTTTCATTGAAAAGATCAAATCTCCATTTTGAGAGGAGATCTTTTAAATTTGAATGAAACTCGCTATTAGTGTAGTGTACCTTTGAGAAGTCACATTTTAATATACGAGTACCTACATTTACTCGTACATACTTATGTCGTTTTTTATTGAAATCTGAAAGATATTCACCAAAAAATAAGGATTGCCCTTATGAACGTGAAACATGTTTATTACCCACATGCGCTCTCAGTTCTATAGTTCATATGAACTTTTTCACTGTTCAGATCACTACAGAATAGAACAGAACATAAAAAATACAGGTTATGCAAAAAATTTCAGCATTGTTGCAGCAAAATAAAAATAACTTAATATATGACATAGCATGTCATCGTCATTTGAAACAAAATGTCAAACCAAAATTCTTTAAACATCGGCGTTTCGTAGATGATTGTGAATGCAGATCAGATGTCCCAGACTTCGTCCTCAGATATAATCTGATGCGTTTTCCATTGGTAAGCCCAGATTTCAATTTAGATTCCGATTATTTTCTTTCTAGTTTCGATAAGTGTGAGCAAAAGATTTTATTAAGATTAAGGAGAAAATAAGTAGAACCCGAATGAACAACAACAAACTAGTGTGGCTAACAAAAGCGCTAGTCGTTTCAATGCAATTGATAAACAGAAAAAAAATCTGATCATGTGGGCTCGGTGGTGTGATGCGTAGTGCGTTGGCTACTAAGCAGCTTGGTCATGGTTCAATACACGATAAAGGCACAAGAAGTTTTTCGATTTAAATGAAAAAGTAGACCAGCACCACTAGAGCAAAAGAATCTGATGATCAAACTTCGCAAGTCGTGAAATAGCTATAATTCCAGCCAAAAATAATATAAGAAAAACTTGGTGGTAGCACACTCAAGTTGTTGTTGGTCATTCAAAATCATTAGAATGATACAAAAATGTGATCATACAAAAATTGAATAAAAGATTTTATTATTTTAAGAAAGGAAACATTTAAAATCAATGGCGCCAAATCTTAAACCGCCAGATGTTAAAGTTTTAGCATGATATTAGTTAGCAATTTGCTTGAGTTTTTTTTATATTATTTAGTAAAATTTATATTATTAAATACCTAAAACTTACACACGAAGTGTTTTTTTTTTAGAAAAAAAATTAACGAACCCTGGTATATAATAAATTAATTAAGAAACGATTTAAAAAATATAAATATATTGTTTCTAATAATAATTGATTGTTTTATACGGTTACCCACAATAAAGGGGTTGTGATGACTACCCTTAAAATGAACAAGCACAGCATTAGGAAAGTAGGGAAGGATGCTAGAGGAGATAGCGATGCATGTTGGTTTGAATTTCTGAATATCAAAATGGAAGGGGAAAATAGATCCGGGTAAAGTAAAGTGATCGAACATACGAGCAATTACGTTTGATCCAGTCTTGCATTTTATTTAGCAATGATAAAAAAAAATTATTACCGATATTTGGCCTTTACCTGCCTGTTAGTATGAATCTATACTAATCAATACTAGATACTATACTGAAAAATGGTCTGACATCGACCGATTTCACAATAAAAAAAAATAATATCAAAAATAGATTTTGAACTTAGAAGTCTAATTCCAAAAATTGGTACAAGCTTCATAGAAGAAAATATCCAACTTTTGTTTTCGACCGCTCCCCATAAGTATTTCTTTACATTTAAATGATTTCGATAATATTTTTAATGAATAAATTAAATTACGCTCACGATTACCCAAGATAATTTTATAACTAATAATTTGATCTAAAAAAACCTAAATGAGAATTTAAAAAAAAACCTTCCAAATTGGCACAAAAAAAGAAAAGAATTTTGGATCTCTAATTTGAATTTGTTAAATGCAAATTTATCTGAAATTATTTCATTTAGAATAAGGTCAGTATAATTTTAAATTTTCAAAGTAATTATTCACCTGAGTTGACCCAATAAAAAGATAGGTAATGTATTTTTTTTTCTTACTTTGATCAGAAAGGGGTTTATTAATCAAATCGATATAATACCTAGTTAAAACAATAAAATACAAACAAAAAAACATCTCCATAAGTATAACACGGCTTATGAGATTTAAATGAGTTCCATACCATAACGGTGAGTCCGGCTGCTGCTGTGCCACATTATTTAATATTTCCTTTTATGACTTATTTTATATTGGACTATGATCCATAGTACTACGTCTTTTATTTTTACAACCTTTAAAATAAAAAAACGTCACAAAAGCCGGCTTTGAACTAAACGTTTACTCACCGTTTTTTTCTAACGCCATACTGTCGCCGAGCACACCGTTAAGGGCAATGTTTACAGTTTAATTTATGATAATTAGTCATTCTATCATTTAGCCTTCGGTAAGGTTGAATCGAACATATCACATGTAACTGGTTATCAGATTATCATACTGAGAAAAAAAGATCATTGATTGAGTTCGCAAAAGTTAAAGCTTGTCAAAGAGAAAGTACATACATGTGGGTATTAGTTTTAAAAAGTAAATTGGCAATCATTAGTAAGTTTTTAATTAGTCATTCAGAAAACAAAAGTCAAGTTTTATGATAACATTGAACTAAAATTAAAACTCTGCTCTAGAAATCTTACTTCAAATAGGAATACATAAATATGTTTTTTTTTTAATTCAAAAAACCAATGCTTTTTTCGTGCACGCAATCATAAATGCCACACTCATTCATCAATAGTCAGTTTGAATTTGGCTCTGCCTCAAGATAATTACTCATTTTAATTATAGATTTAAGTATGTATATGCATATGTGTGTGTTGAATGGTAAAACTACTCATTCCAAAAGAAAGTGAGAAATGTCGTTAAAAAATCATAATGAATGGCGAAAAAAATGCCAGAAGCGTAATTCTTGTGCATGTTCGTTGTTGCCCATCCATTAGACATATACATACATATGTACATAATTTATTAATTATTCTATATTTCATTTGTCTGCACACCCACATATTCAAAGCTAAAATCGATTCAGTTACAAATTAAATTTAAAAAAATTACTCAGTTTTAAGTTCGTAAATCAGCTCTTTTGTTTATTCTACCTAAAAATTACACATTTTTTAATTATATTTTTTTGTCGTTGTTTACAGATTTGATGAACTTCATTATGGCAAATACATATCTCTGTACATAAAAAATGTTTTCTTCTTCGATCAACATCCACCTTTGGGGAAACAGCTTATTGCAGCTGTTTCCAGCTTCGCTGGCTACGATGGAAATTATACATTTCCACGCATTGGTTCTACTTATACGCACACAGTACCTGTTTTTTGGTTGAGATTTTTGCCAGCATTGTGCGGTAGCTTCCTGTCACCTGTTGCATATAAGCTCCTTCTTGAAATTCCAGTAAATCGTTGGACTGCTCTTTTAGGTGGTCTTTTGATAATCTTTGGTAAGAAAAACATTTTTTTTATGAATAATTATCAAAATTATTATCCTTTCAGATAATTCTCTTCTGACGCAGTCTAGATTCATATTAATGGAATCAATGTTGTTGCTTTTTGCCTCATTGGGTCTATTGCATCTTTTGCGTTTTCAAAAGAGCATCTTCGCTAGTCCGCGATGGTTTATCTCTGGTTTGGCTTCGGCTACGTTTTTCGCATTTGCATTGAGTGTTAAATATGTGGGTTTTTATTCAGGATGTCTGGCGTTTTATTTGATGTGCCGTTATCTTTGGAATATGCTTTATGATTCATCAGTTACAGGTAGGTAACTTTAATTATTCAAAAGAATAAAGCTGATCGTAAAATTTCATAGATTTCCAGATAATCCTTCAGGCTATTAGTAGAGTTATTATATTCGGCATAGTTCCCATTGGAATCTACTTTGGCGTTTTCTATCTGCATCTGAATACTTTAACAAAAGCTGGTCCACATGACAATGTAATGACGAGTGCCTTTCAAGCGTCTCTCGAAGGTGGACTGGCATCCATAACCAAAGGCCAACCCTTAAAGATTGTACACGGTTCCCAAATCACTCTCAGACATACTCACGGAAGGGCGTGTTGGCTTCATTCACATGCCCATGTCTATCCGGTGAAATACCCCGACAATCGAGGGTCTTCACATCAACAGCAAGTCACTTGCTATAGCTTTAAGGATGTGAACAATTGGTGGATTGTTAAGAGACCAGAAAAAGATGAATTAGTTGTCGGTGATGAGATGGACCCGATCAAAGATGGAGACATAATTCAGTTGGTTCATGGCATAACTAGCCGGGGTCTCAATACTCACGATGTTGCTGCGCCAATGACTCCATCATGCCAGGAAGTTACATGTTATATTGATTATGAGATTAATATGGAAGGACAGCTATTGTGGAAGGTAGAGATCTTGAATAAGGACACGGTAGGTTATTTTCTCCTTTCCTCTAAACTGAAAGTTTCTCAAAAAAAATATTTAATTTTACAGGAAGGACCAATTTGGCATGCTATCAAATCTCAAATCCGACTTGTTCATGTGACTACTGGAGTATCTCTACGCTTTAGTGGCAAACAGCTTCCCGACTGGGGATTCAATCAACATGAAGTAGTTGGTGATCGAATTATAAATAACAAGGATGCCATTTGGAACGTTGAGGAGCATCGATATACCAAAAGTAAGTTTTGCCTTGTACGTACTTTTGTATTCTATGATTTTGTACTGTTATTGTTTTTTTTCCCAGCTCAAGATCAACGGGAACGCGAACGACAACTCCTTAACGCCGAAATGATTCCGACAGTGAAAACCAAACTCTCATTTTGGGATAAGTTCTTCGAGTTGCAATCGAAAATGCTTTGGAGTACAAAGAGCGACATTCCGTCACACATGTACAGCTCGGAGCCGTTAGAATGGCCTCTTCTCGATAAAGGAATCGCCTATTGGGTAGACAAGAAATCCAATAGACAAATTCATTTGCTGGGAAATATTTTAATTTGGTACAGCGCAACGGGATCGATTTTCTTGTACTTTGGACTTTTGGTTTTCTATTTGGTGCGTCGACAACGTTTGGCTTTTGATCTGCCTCAAATGGAATATCAAAGATTCCTCGAAATTGGTGATATATTCGTTGGTGGATATCTAATTCACTATCTGCCTTATTACTTTGTGGATCGTACGTTATTCTTGCATAATTATATGCCATCGCTCTTATTTAAGATGCTGCTGCTTTGTTATATGTTCGAGCACGTTGATTTTTTATTGAGACGATTTACGAAAAATCCTTGGTTCGTTCGAGCATATCGATTGGCAGTGATCACGTGGGCCTTTGGGGTATTCCACGTGTATAGAAGACTTTTGCCATTGACTTATGGAATCGAAAAATTAACTGGCACTGAAATTGCACAATTACGATGGAAGGACACTTGGGATTTGATTGTTCACAGGGAATTATTATGAAATTTATAAATTAAATTGTGTAATAATTGAAATTTACTGGGAACAATAGTTAAGAATGTCGTTTATGTTTTTGTCACAGAAATTATTTAATGTATACACAAATAGTTATACTTCATTAATTTGTGCTTCGTATTGTTAAAATAAATATAAACATTATTAAAATTAGTTTTAGGAGAGACTTTTAGGAGATTATTTAAGAAAATTGTCATATTTCTTTGAGATTATGTTTGAGGTTGTTTTAAGAATAAATTATGTTATGAAATTGAGAATTTCTTATTTTATTATTTATTTACAAGTTGAAAATTCTTTAAACATCCAATGGCCGGATCAGGATCGTACGTTTTTGTTCTTATGTTCGATCACATCCCATGCAAAAGATTTCTATTAAGAATCTAAATATATTTTTTATTTAATTTTGAATATTCAATTCAAATCTCTTTAATTTTTTCTAACTAAATTGTATGACAATGTTAAACATTAAATAATATAAATTTAAAAACATGATTTCAAAAGTATCATACACCCTTTTCGAAAGATTGAATTCCAAAAAAAAAATTGTTTTCAATGCAAAAAAAAAATAATTTTTCGAAAATGTTGGTATGCAGTATTATTTGAAATCCAAAGGACCTCCCGCACAAATTTTTTCATTGAAATCCGTCGAGCCGCAGGTACCGTAAAATATGTAAAAAAAAATTAGACCAAAATGTAGACTATACACAAGTTATGGCGATTTTATTTGGCAATCCGGATTTCTTCTCCGATCCGGGATCCCAACTGAACACTTTTATGTGATTCTGACGATTCTGAACTTTAATGAGATTGTATGTGTGAAAATAATTTTGTACGGGAGAATATTCAAATTAAAAAAAAAAAATGTTTTTTGCACAATTATAATACAAAAAATGACAACAGTCGAGTTTGACGTTCAAGTATATGAATGTGTGAGTGCTTCTGGTTCTGATTCTGATTTCAAATCCAGAAGCAAAATTCTCTTCTTTTCAGAATTAGAACTGTCATTTTTTCCCAAGTGAACGCTTTCAGAAAAGTCCGTAAGGCTTCCGGATTGCCAAATAAAAGCGACATTAGTGTACACACTTTTTTTTTATCAAAATCGTTACAGCCGTTTTCGAGATAATTAAAATGGTAGAAAAAATTGTATGGCAGCGGTAACGTTAAAGAAACGATTCAAAAATCTATGTGAGATCACCTTAAACATTTAAGTACCAAGTTTGAAGAAAATCGCTTCAGCCGTTGGGTGTAGAACGTTCTATAGATAGACAGAGACAGACGGAATTGCGGGACCGACTTTTTTTATCATCATAATGTCAAGTTTGATTAAGATCTCGAGTTCGATTCTTTTCCAAAGGCAAAACTTGCCCTAAAGTACATAACATATATTGCAAGTAAAAAGGATAATTGAATGCAAAATTTAGAATTACCATTTGGATTCGCAGCTTTTTTATCACTTTTCATGAACGCACTTCTTGCATGTTATCCACAGAATACATTTTTTATGTGGCAGACTGTGACAATAAGGACAAACACTCTTCATATATTCCGATGCTAAACTTTTTCTTGGTTTGTTTTTGTCTTATCACCCGCTAGTTTCGGTTGGATTTGCCTCCCTTTTTAGCCAAGGTCTTAGTCTTTTTATCCGCTAGAAGTGCCTGCTGTGTGTATCGGTTAGATTTTCGCAATATCGCTTTCTTTTTTGTTAAGCGATTAAGAAGATTGTTGCTTTGAGCCCCGGCATAAAAATTCACACAAAGAAGACAACAGAAATTTGAAAATCAAAAAACCGATATATATACCATACATACTTTTTTTTATCCACATTTAATATGTCCCAAAGAATTTTTTATTCGCGATGATCAACACATTATCACCTCAAGTCAGCATCTTTTGAAGATTTTTAACTTTTATAAGCTGTTCATATCCCATTTCCACTTTCTCTCCACCGACGTTCGTATATTTGAGACAAAATTATTCAACATAGCTCTAAAATAGGTTTTCGATCTACCCATTTAACCGCCTTTACCCAATTAAAAATACGAACAAATTGCCCAATGATTTTTTAATAACCTGCCTTAAGACTTTTCACATGAGAGCGACCAGCGACCGACAAATGAATTCAATTTAAAACAATTTACCAACTTAAATTCTTCACAAATTCTAAAGAAAATTGTAGACATATAATTTATATATGTTTAGACACAAAAATTTACTTTTAATCACCACATACCTACCATCCGCCCTTCAACGAGTAATTTGTTCGCTCGCGTCTAACCTAAAAATCAGACTTTCAACATTCGCGACCATTTGAATGAATGGACGAATATTCATTGGTCGCTCTCATGTCCATAGTGCTTTATTTCGAATTCTATTTTGTTCGGGATTCGTACAAATTTCAGATTATAATGGAATTCTGACAGGGTTGAATAACCATAATCTGTAAGACCATAGATTCTTTTTTTTAGGAATAGTGAATTGAGAGCAGAGTATTTTTGTATTCAGTATTCATAATGATGATCATTAGTTCCAAGGGGCGAGTAGCTTTCAGTTGAAACTAAAGTTATATAGAATAAAGAATGTCGGCGAAGTTTGGAGTCACTGCGCCTCGTTTCAAAAACTAATTTTGAACAATTACATTTTTTAAAGCCAACGCCAGTAACCAGAATAATCAACAACCCACCTAAATGCAAGGTCATAATCTATCAACAAGTAGTAATCATATAAAAGTATACATTTGGCCCTATCTGTCACACGGGGAATTTCCTTTCCGACAGAATATTTTATTCCCTCGAAATTTTTCCTGCGAACGTGAATCTCCCACGGAATAAATTTCTCTCGAACAAAACATCGTATGAAATGAGGGTTATCGTGAATAAAAATTTCCCTGGAAATTCGAATCTTGGAAACATGAATGATGCTCAAACATTTCGCTCGGAATCTATTTGTAGTGGGAATAAACTTTCTCTGGGAATTTTGCTGTCATTTCACACGATTTTTTGTTCGATGGAAATTTTTCCGTGGGAGATTCACGTTTGCAGGAAAAATTTCCAGCGAATAAAATATATTGTGGGAACGAAATCCCCTGGGATATACCCGATAGGGCCCATGACAGCAAAATTCCCTTGGAAAGTTTATTTCCGATACCAATAGATTCCGAGGGAAATTTTCGAGTATCATTCACGTTTCCAATATTCGGATGAGAAAAATTTCCAGGGAAATTTTTTATTCACGATAACCTGCATGTCTAGAAGCTATAGAAAAAATAAAAAAAAACATCTCTTGCCCTAATTGCGCACAACTAACACAAACGATTTTTTTTTAAAGAAAACTCGGGGCAATACCATTTTTTACTCCCATTCATTGAATTAAATTTTATAAAATCATTTTACAACTAAAATGCATATATTTTCTTTAAATTCCTTAACCAAACTCAATTTATTATTCTTCCATTGGAACCGGCAAAACTTCCTCGGTTACTTCAAATTTATGAATTGTCGTATTCAGCACAGCGGTGGTTCCCAATTTGAAATCATAGTTCAACTGAAAAACAAGCGCAATCAGTATAAAACCAAGAAAAAGAAAATCCAATTGTTGAGCTCTTACCTTCCGCTCGCCCTTCTGGTTAGACAGTTCATAGTTTCTCAAGTAATCACAAGAATCCTTGCGAATTACGCACAAATCGACATTAGATCCGGATCCCAGATCATTGAAGATACCAGCGCGGATTGCGTCGCGCACCAACAACTTGCCTTCCTCCTCTTCCATATCTGGCTTCCAGCGCGATTCAAAGACGGACATGGCAGCCAAGCTGCCAGACCCCATTGTGGCGTAGGGAAGTCTGTCGGTTGAGCCGTGAGGATGGATGCAAAAGATGTAGGAGCCAGTTTTGTCCACTCCTCCCAGAACCAGAGCAGCACTGATGTGCCCCTGATAGCGGAACAACATCTGCTTGAGCAGAGTATTGGCCGCGACAACAGGAACCTGGCGGCCAGTGTTCAAGCGATGCAGTTCCAATTGAGAGGCGATCGAATCAGTGGTCATTTCGGTATCTGCAGCTGTACCAGCTCCGCAGCAGCTAATAAGGAGTATATTACCAGAGTTCACGAAAACTAATATGATTTTATGATACTTACTACATATTTTTAGCCAAGTAGTGAATTTTAGAGCAATTCTTGTCGGAGACAATTGGCCCTTCGGTGGCTCGAGTATCAGCACCCAGAATCACACCATCCTTGTAGATGATTCCAACAATGGTGGTACCGGTTTTAACAACCTTTGGAGGCACAAATCCATTTTGCAAGAGTTGAGCATTCCTGCGAATCCGTACAGGCGCCGAGAAAACACAAAGAAACAAAATTATTATTTGATAGGTTATGTGGCCGGACGATGACCGAGCAAATTGGATGCAATAACTTACCTCTTGCAATTATCGAAGTTGAACCCGGATTTGGGAATATCTCTTGCGATATCTACAGACATTTTTTACTTGAAATTAGTTTGATTTTTGTAGCAGAACTTCAAGTCAAATGAGAATAGAATTTGCGAAAGTTTTTCTTTAAATCCTGATGCCGTAGTGACAAAACACAATTTATAATTTTGCGAACTGTCAAAACGACAGCAATGGCTGAATGAAGGTTCCAGTTCAGTGGTTTGAGATTTTTTCACCACAGTAGTTGTAAATAGAAAATTTAAGGGCATAATGACATATACTTACTTACTTAAGTGGCGCTACAGTCCGGAATGTACCTGGGCCTCAACCAACATGCCTCTCCAATTAGCCCGGTCCTTAGCTAACTGCCTCAAGTTGCGCACTCCAAGTTGGTTGAGGTCGGTTTCTACTTGTGCGCGCCACTTAAGGCGAGGTCTTCCTCTACTGCGTCCGACGTCTGGCCGGTGATCGAAGACTCTGCGAGCCGGAGTATTGGTGTCCATTCGTTCTATTTACATGTCCTAGCCATCTTAAACGTCCAATGCGGAGTTTTTTGACCAGGGGCATGTCGCTGTACAGCTCGTATAGTTCTTGGTTGAATCTTCGTCTCCATAGCCCGTCAACGCAAACGGGACCGAAGATTTTTCGAAGAATTTTCCTCTCGAATCTACCAAGGATTTCTTCATCCGCTTTTGATACGGTCCAGGTTTCAGCGCCGTAGAGCAGGACTGGGATGATCAGGGTCTTATATAGGATCTCCTTAGTAGTTCGAGTGAGGGCTTTACTACTAAATTGCCTTCTTAGCCCGAAGAAACAGCGGTTGGCAAGAGTAATTCTTCGTTTAATTTCTGACGAGATGTTGTTGTCAGAGTTAATAGCGGAGCCGAGGTAGACAAAGTCCCGAACTACCTCAAAGTTATATCTGTCAATGGTGACGTTCTGTTCAATTCGTCGATGTTGTGAGTCCTTTCGTGATGACAGCATAAACTTAGTCTTACCCTCATTTACTGCTAAACCCATTTTCGCCGCTTCCTTCTCTATTCTAGCAAACGTGGCTATGACATCACGTTGAGTCCTACCAATGATGTCAATATCGTCAGCGTATGCTAGTAGTTGCACCGACTTTTGGAAAATTGTGCCTCTGGTGTTGGCTTTGGAGTTTTGCACAATCCTCTCAAGAATCAGATTAAAGAAGTTACATGACAGCGCATCGCCTTGCCTAAATCCTTTTTTGGTATCGAATGTGTCGGTGAGGTCGTTTCCGACCCTGATGGAGCAGCGAGAATTTTCTATCGTCATCCTACACAAACGGACGAGTTTGGGCGGTATACCAAAACTAGACATGGCTCTGTACAGTTCGTCTCTATAAATGCTGTCATATGCGGCTTTGAAATCGATGAATAGGTGGTGGGTATCGATTTGGACTTCTTGAGTTTTTTCCAGGATCTGCCGGAGTGTGAAAATTTGATCGGTTGTGGACTTTCCTGGCCTAAAACCATACTGATAAGGGCCAATCAGGTTGTTGGTAAACGGTTTCAGGCGTTCACATATTATGGCAGATAGGATCTTGTAGGCGATGTTGAGGAGACTTATGCCTCTGTAGTTGGCGCAGTTCAGAGGGTCTCCTTTTTTGTGGATCGGGCAAACGATGCTGAGGTTCAATTCTTCAGGCATATTTTCATCTGACCAGATTTGGTTTATGAGTTGGTGGATGTTACTTATCAAGTCATCTCCGCCGGCCTTATAAAGCTCAGCGGGAAGGCCGTCATTTCCGACAGCCTTATTAAGCTTGAGTTTAGATATTGCTATCCTCACTTCACTCAGGTCGGGTGGTTGGCAGTTTTTGCTGTCGTTGCCAATATTGAATGGTTCGTTCTGCCTGACAGCGGAATGTTGTTCGTCATCGCCGTTTAACAGTCTGCAGAAGTGGTTTTTCCATATAATGACATATGCATAAACACATTTTTAAGAAGTAAGAAAAACACTTTGTCTGCAGAAAAGAGGACATTCAAGTTTTTTTGTTACAAAAATCCAAAGGTAGAAAAATGTAAGTTTAATATAAGAAATTATTAAAAACATTTACAAACTTAGCTTGAGATAAGATTCCAGAGAAGAAAACTTATACTACGTTGTTAGCGAAAGTATATATTTTCGCCTAAATAACCAACAAATCTAGAAGGTTCATCACACTAATATACATTTCAAATAGTTGTGCAAATCAATCCAATTTATTCCTATATCAAAATAAAAGCATTCATCGAAAAGTGAAGTCTTCGTTTTGTTTAACACAGTTGAACAAGATGCCTATAGCTTGCATAAGATGGCTATGTACAAGCTATAGCTACAAATGCACATCTTTAGCTTACATAAGATGGCTATATATAAGCTATATCTCGTATAAGATGGCTATATACAAGCTACCTTGGTATAGCTTGCATAAGATGGCTATATACAAGCTATCTTGCAATAGCTTGCATAAGATGGCTATATACAAGCTATTAGGCTGCGAAATTCTCAAAATCGTACCTACTGCAAGCTAAATTGTTAGTTGGGCTGTCTCACTTAGAAATGAAGCACCATTTGCATTGTAAATGATGCTGTCAAAATGAATCTTCTTTTAAATATTTTGGAGCTGTGAAAACACTCTGAAGCTTACTACAGACTAGATAAATGCCAATTTATAATAACAGTTGTTCGCAATTAAAAGTGTTAAATATTCAACGCTCTTCCCGTGATTGGAGAACTACTCAATCAAACAACTGAATCCTGGACGTTGAATGCTGCATACGCTCTAATTTTATGCAACATTGTTGTCATGTCCAAAGTATTGTCACCGATAAAAACGTAGTATCAAATAAATATGTTAGAAACCTTGGAAAAAACAAGTATAGTTAGCAAAACTTTTTTTTTAATTTTAGAAAAAAGCCAATTATGCCTCAGTTGATTTAATATCGATTGAAGACATCGCAGATTTGTAACTGTTAACTCGTAATAGGAATACGATCCGATATACTGAACGTCAAAGTCTTACACTTTATACTTTTACAATACCAGAACCCTATTGTAACAGAATAGGGTTCGGGTATTTTTCTTCAGAACAAATGTGAAACAGATTTTGACATTTGCTTCATGTTACTCCAGATTAGTAAAGGTGTGTTCAAAGTCTATTGTAAAAAAATAAAATTTTTCAATTATGCCAGATTTGGTACACCAGATCGTGACTACCCATATTTATTACGTTTATATGGAGAATTGAATATTTGAATCGGATTAAAATAGGATTACTCGATCCGATCCCACTAGAAGAACTGAATCGAATTGAAAATGTACTTATATACCTGAATCGAGGAATTAAAGAATCCAATTCACATCTGATTCTCGGTGTGTGTGTGCACCAATATTGTTTTTTTGTGTTCAGTGGGTTTCCGTTTTCTTTGTATTTTTTTCTGTTGCATGTTTTTGTTGTTTATTCTGTAAACTCAAATTGTCACTTCGATTCCATTTTAATTCAATCTTCCGATCCCATGAGGCCATATACCTGAATCGAAATCTCATTTCGATTCGATACGATTCCTTAATTCAATCATATAAACGGGTTAATTGTTTAATTTTTCTTATGGAAATAATTTTATACCAATAATTATATTCACCACTGCTAAAAGATAGTCTGGTATCACTATTAGAACAAATCTGTCGCAAATCTTATGTCAAAGTGACAACCGCACAAACCTTGTGAAAGAAAAATCCGAAAGGTTTGGTTTCTCCACAAAAATATTAAATAACTCCAAAAATTTAAATTAACTTAACAAAAAATTCCACTGAAAATGGCCCTAGCGACCAAAGTCCTTAGCCAGCAATGGAAATCCCTTCAAGTTCTTTCAAAATTCACATCTACTCGTAAGTTTCTTTCAACAAATGTTGCTCGGTTCGTGATTCTTATCATAACCTATTATGTATGTCTAGGATCTATGTCCACAAGCGAGTCAATATCCAAGCGAAATCAATTATTCGACGAGGAGACAAAACGCCAACAAGAAAGTATTGGACGTATTGAAAAAATCGAAGTTCGCTACCTAGGGCTACCGGAAGATGTGACGCTCATGATGAACCGCGGAATATCTACTCCTTTTAATTGTGCCCAGCATTTGACCGAGGGTCATTGTAAGAGATCCGTTTTGGGCTTGGTTGACAGCAATGTTCCATGGGATATGTACAGACCTCTACAAGAATCCTGCACTCTGCAGTTACTAAATTTCACAGTAGCTGATCCGCATTTGGTCAATAAGTAAGGGGACACGTAACTTTATCTTATTTTTTTTTGCTTAATTGCGAGTTTTGCAGGGCATTCTGGAGAAGTTGCTCATTCATGCTTGGTGCTGCTCTGCAAGAGAGCTTTAAAGATGAAGCTGGGCTTCAACTTCACAGCTTTCCCGGGCCAAATAGTGAGTTCCCTCTTCTTCTCCATCCCAAATTTTTAAAACCACTCTTTATAGTCAAATCTGGTAGCTTCGTTCACGACATCTACCTCTCTGCCCAAGGATGGTCGCCCAACAATCGAGAACTGCGAGCAATATCCGCTGAAATGGTCAAACTCGCCGCAAAGGACCTTCACATCGAACGACTCGAAGTAAACAGCAAAGTGGCAATTGAAATGTTCAATGACAATCGTTACAAAAAGGAACAACTACCAAGTATTCTGTCTCAAAATCAAGGACGAGTCACTTTGTACCGAGTAGGTACACACATTGACATTTCCCGTGGTCCCATGATTGCCTCAACCAGATTTCTGGGCAGATGCACCATTGCCGCAGTTCATGAAGTCGCCAAGGAGGGCAAAGAAGGTAGCATTTATCGAGTCCAAGGTGTTGCACTGCCAGCGGGCATTGTAGTCAATCATTTTGCCTATGGAATTCTAGAAAAGAGAGCGAAGAAGAATGTGAGTTGTTTACTGAACATTTAACTGAGTTAATTTATCGAATAATTTTCATTCCAGAATCCTGCTCGATTGCCAAATGAACCATTTGAGGAGCCACTAGCGGAACAATTGATTGCATAGATTATATTTTGTGGTTATGTTTTGTAAATTTTAAGAAATAAAAGAAAAATAAGAATTGAAGAAAAGAAATCTTTGGTAAGTCAATTTTCTATTTCAAATTTCTATCAATCCCTGTAGTTTTGCTTTTAAAAATATTGCCAATTAAAAAAAAGCATAATATATATTTAATCTGATCTGGTATGATGCCGATTGAGTCACTTTATTGTCTCCTTTTCCAATTTGATGAAATGTTGATATCGACTTATTGCTGGTTGCATAAAACTTTACCTTCTTATATAACGTTAAGAGAGCCAAAGTCGTCTAGAAAAATTTAAAGAATGCTGTCAACTTAACTTCCTTACCATCTGGCTAGTTCGATTAGAATATAAAGTACGGATTTGTATCACTTGGTTTTATCTGCAATTTCTTGAGCAAACATAATAAAATATGGATCGTACGAACTTGATCTTGTAGCTAACAACTATAGTCTCTTGTAGTAGGTATAGGTAGCCTAGTTCACTGTATACATTAGCCGTGTTTTATTATCGCCAATAACCCATATGGTTCACCCCGTGAAAATAAAACGATCTGGGTTATGTACTTAAATGTACCCTATGTTAGCCGAATTTAATACTAATATTTGCAACCCAGATAGAAACCCCGATAGAAACCTGGATCTCGTGTTGTTTTTGTAATACGAGTTACAAAGTAACCCAGACCCAGACCCGTAGATAATAAAACGCAGCTATAATAAGGTAATATATTGCGCATGTTGTCAAAATTCGGTTGTCATGATTCAAAAATTCGGTTGTCATATTTGGAAAAATGTCTCTGAGATTTGGCACCAGCAATCTCATTTTTGACATTTTCACATACAAAGAGGGGTGGGTCAATGTTTTAGTAATGGCGTTTTTATTTGGCAATCCGGAATTCTTCTCCGATCCGGGATCCCAACTGAACACTTTTGTGTGATTCTGACGATTCTGAATTTTAATGAGATTGTATGTGTGAAAATAATTGTGTACGTGAGAATATTCAAATTCAATATATGAATGTGTGAGTGAAGTTCTGATTCTGATTTCAAATCCAGAAGCAAAATTCTCTTCTTTTTAGAATTAGAACTGTCATTTTTTCCCAAGTGAACGCTTTCAGAAGAGTCCGGAAGGCTTCTGGATTGCCAAATAAAAACGACATAAGATGTGTTCAGTAAGAGGTAACAAAAGTTGATCTACTTTAAAATTTTATTATTTTATCATTTTTTATTAAAATAACATTTGAAATTTCTAAATATGTATTTTGATCAAACCAAACAGCGGAACTTGAACGAAAATGAAAACCGGAATAGATTACCTTTATTATGTGTAGAGTGAGTAGTTTTCATATGCAGGTTTATAAAGGTAAGATTACCTTGATTCTTGTATAATGAATTGTGGAATGCATGATTCCAGGAATGGTTACATGATTTTAATTATTTAAATTAGGAGGTTAATATGTATCTACCTATATACATAATATATGGAATCTAGGTATGTAAATATGTACATACAAAATGTATATAATGAAAGTGAATGGTGTATAGGTGGATAAAAATGTATAAACTTATAAAAACTGCCAAAACTTAAATCACTTTAATTGGTTTTTCGAAAAACCAAGAACACCATTAGATGCCAAGGATCAATGAAAATTAAAAAAAAAAGTATCTCGTAATTTGTTTAGAATTTTGTTTTGCCGGTTACTTTAATGTTATTATTCTAGTGTTGTTCAGCATCTAAATTATTCCGAATAAAACTCATACGTTTTTTTTGCTGATGTCAATATATTTCGGCATTAAATGCCATCATCAGGATCTAACAATTAAAAGCAAGAAAACATTATAAGTAATATAAAATTTAACAATAAATATTACAAATATAAAATTGTATACAGTGTACCTTTATTATGAGTTTTATTCGGAATAATTTAGAGGCTAAACAACACTACTATAATTGCTCGTAATTGTAGGACGGATTTTGATGAAATCCTGTTTTTTATTTTTAGTTTTTTGAAAACAAAATTCTTTTGAAATTTTGATATGCGGTTTATTAGAATTCATTAATAATATACACGTGATTATAAAATTTAAAATTATTTATTTTTAAATAGTTTTAAAAATATTGATTTTTTCAAAAAAAAAAACAAAAATTAATTTAAGAAGTTTTTTTTTATAATACAAATTCTATATACTACTGAATTACATCAGCCAAGTAGAAGACTTAGCACTATAATATTTGCACTTGTTGAATTATTGATTCAAAATAGCTTTTAACGGCCTTTAGTCCAACAAAAATTGGCGTTTCGTCCCGGCGATCTCACATGGACTCATCAGTTGACTAGTGAGGACCTTTGTCAATACAATAGATGAACTGAACTTGGCAAAAATTGCGTATTGACAAAGGTCCTCACTAGTCAACTGATGAGTCCATGTGAGATCGCCGGGACGAAACGCCAATTTTTGTTGGACTAAAGGCCGTTAAAAGCTATTTTGAATCAAAAATTAATTTTATTAGAAACAAAAAGTTATTCAAAATTTTGATATGCAGAATTAGTTTGGCTACCAATTTCTTCTCAGATATAAAATTTGACAGAAATGCAATGTACCGTTACCGAGAAAGCAACAAAAAAAAACCTTAAAAATGTTTATCAAAATCTTTTGAGCCGTTTTCGAGAAAAATAAGATTGTCATTAACGGTTATATGGCATGTACCGTTATTTTTAGGCATACAATGAAATTTCAATTTCCACTCTGAACGTTGCCAAAAGAATCACACATACCAAATTTGAAGTTAATCGCTTAAGCCGTTTAGGCTGCAGCCCGTTATACATACAAACGGACAGACAAACATGCAGACATTTTTAGTAAATCACTTTTTTAGGCTTCTCTATGATCGTAGTGTCATGTTTGATTGTTAAAATTTTTGTTCACAATGCATAACTTACATTATAGAACCTATAATCGCAAGTAAAAAAATATAGAAGGAAAACCCAGCGGTCAGATTACAATTTTTTGGTGACAGCGAGAAGATTGTTTATACTCTTCAATTTAATTTCTTAACGAATCTTTAATTTTGTTGAAAAGGCTAGACCATTGCCATTAAGAGGTTTACCTTAATAGCGAGTTTCATTTAAGAAAAGATCTGATCTTTCTGACAAACGATTTCATCTTTTTGAATTTTGATAGTTTCATTTCAACAAAAAGAGCAAATCTAGATCAGATCTCAACACGAAAGATCTCATCTTTGGTGGATAGGCAGATTTGATCTGAATGCACGCATATATGTAAAACGTTTTTTCTGTCAAACATCATATGGAACCTATTTTGTTATTAATTTATTATGAAATTGTGCCAATCCCTGCTAAAAAAAATAAACAAATAATAGACGAAGAAGCTAATAATTTAAATTTTATAAATTTAGTGGAGTTATTTTGATTGCTTTGTCTTCATCTTCCTCATCATCTGATGATGAAGATGTTATTTTTCATAAATGTGTGTGTCAGTCATTCAGCATTGGCCGCGTTCAGTTCAATGCCGATAGGCTAGCCAAGATACCTTAGTAGCGGGTTTGTTTTCGAACGATCCAGGTAGCTTTCTCTGTTAAGTCAGTTGTATTGCATATAAATCTGAAGTCTTGTTCCTCAAATTAATAATAATTTTTGGGTAGCTTAAGATTTGTGTTTGACAACATATGTTTAGTTCATCAGCTGGTTTTTCCTTAGGCGTTACAACAACACAAAGCAATCCGGATTGCTTTAGGTATGCCACCGAACGCGGCCAATACTACAATTAAATTTGGACACAGAGTTTCATTTAAAAGATCAAATCTCCATTTTGAGAGGAGTTCTTTGATATTTAAATGAAACTCGCTATAAGACTGCATTTGTTGTAGCACTCAGCTAGTATGTTTATCAATAATTGTTGCAGACTTTTAGGGGTTTATCAAACAATCAATTTGGAATAATAGCCAAGGAGGTCAGACAGTTGCTTGGGACTTGGGGCATGTCTGAAGTATATGAACATCGTACAAAGCTATTTGCTGGCCGAAAATGCTCTGAACTAGAAGTAGTTTCACTGAAACCGATTGAAACATAATAATTGTGAAGTATACCCACAAATTAATCATGTCTATCACGAATTCCATCGCCAGAAATTTGTTCCGAATCCCAAAAAAATATATTACAGAATCCATCGTAGTGGAATATAAATGACATATAAATTGCCATTACGAAAGGATTCTTCAATAACTTTTTGCAGAATTCGTCAAACTTTTCGATTACGATGGAATTCGTATTAGGGCCGAATGTTGCGCTTCCTCTTAAAAAAAACTACAAGCTTGGTTAAAATGGATTTTTTTGTTAATTTAAAAAATATAACTTCTTATAAATCTATTACCCTAGGTATGTGTATATGAACAAGCAGCTGCAGAGTGCAATACTTATGCCATTTCAACATAAGTTGGTGTAGTCATAACTCCGCAGTTATTATCCTTGGCTGACATTAACACATAACCATCATTACCCCAGTAGGTAGACCAAGAGTTCTTCACCAACCAATAGTCCTCACCGTTAATTTTGCCATATCCAACAGCCAAAACTGCATGATCAAGGCCATCAATGTCGTTCTTGCATTCGGGTTCATAGAAAACCCCATGAGAATAAAAACTAAAGCTCTTGTGTGCTGCATCAATAGCCACCGAAAGTGGTCCATTATTGACTAAAGCAATTTTAAAGGCATTGGGATCGTTTGATGTGACATTAACGAAACCTGAGATCTTGGCAACTTTGGGAACACTATCTACATGACATAAACCATCTTGACCTAAATAACCGCCGTAGTCTTCTTCAGTTGGGATGCCACCGTTCTTCATCATCCATTGGTATGCACGGAAATCTTCGCCACCATCGCAGCCGTTGTTGCCATACTCCCAGGAGCAATCGATAAGGGCCTGTTGGGAGAGTCGTACTAAGTTGCCTCCATTTTTAAGGAAGAAGGCTCCTTCAATTGCACCGACAGTTCCAAAAGACCAACAAGAACCACAAACCGATTGATCTACATGGGGTAAAACGTTTTTTTTTTTTGATTAAAAAAAAAACTATTTTGAAAACTAACCCTTAACAGGAGTTACTGCACCAAGTAGTCTCCAATCGAATTGCTCAGGAAGGTTGTCTTTCAATTTCTGGGTGCTATAAGGGAACGGTTTGCCAGTATTGTAAACTCCGGATGATCTGAATCCACGTCGAGCTTTCAATTCGTTTTCAGTTTTATCGGCCAAATGATTGATGGCCAATGAATAGCCCAGCTTAGCACGATTTTTAGAATGTATATAACGAAGATTCTGACGGAAGATATTTTTACGGAATTCATGTTCGGTCTCATTCATATACTGAACTCCATGCTTGCCCTTGAATTTTTTGAACTCCATTTCAAGGTGGTGATCCTTTGTTGGATGAACGAATTCTTGCATGGGATTGAAGGTGGCATAGTGTCCGTCTCCAGGGCCAGGAAAACTAACACATGGCATGTCTGTAAACGGAATTCATATTGTGTTAATATATTATACGAGTATATATGTATATAATATTATTTACCTGGACTGATTTCGAAAACCTCATTGGCAATATCATCGTTTGAATAGCTATCATAGTCTAAATAGTAGTGATCATAATGTGAGCCCAAAAGTGTATTGTAACCCTTCATCTCATATCGAACTGGAATCGGCTGTCGAGCGGCTGGGAATTTCGGTGACTTCTTGTACCTTACCCACAATGTATAAACGTTCTTCTTCATTCCTATCACTTCCTCCAAACGGAATTTATCACACTGCAAACCGACGAGTGTTTCGGTTCCGATAAGAACGAAACTCTTGGCATCAGGAAGGATCGATTGAATAGTAATGACATTTTCAGCTGTGCCATTTACTAGCAAGCAAGTTTCTTTATTGAGATCAGACGCTGTTGTAACTGGAGCAATTTTAAGTGAAGTTCCATATTTTGCTTCGTTGGCAAGTTGGTAGGTCTTCACCATGCCACCGTAGTAATCGATACGGGAACGTTTTGTGTGATTGTCATACCATGCGAAAAAAGGTTCACTGATTTCGGCATAGGGAATATTTAATGTTCCGCTGACGGTGTATGTGACATCCCATTTTGGAGGCTTAGTTGCGAATACTAGAAGGGTATAGAGGAAAAAAAATTAAGAAAATAAATAACAGTTTATATCTGCGTTTGTGCGTTCAATTGTACGTCGATCATAGATCATTAATTAATGATGCAATAAGCTTTATTGATATTTAACATCTTTCCTCTCGCTTTCCTTCAGCTTGTGGGTGTGATTTCGCAAGAGAACATGAAAAAAGTGAGTTCTGAAATTCCGTCTGTAGGTAGTTGGTACTTAAGTGTCTTAGTTGATTCGCTCGAGTCTTTTTTAAATCTTGTCTTAGCCCCAAAAATAACAGTACCTGCCATACAATGTTTTGTACCAAAAACGTTAATGTTAATCATTTCGAAAAAGGCTTTACCGGTTCTGATAAAAAAAAATCAGTGTGCTACTATTAGCTGTAGTTTACATTTTGGTATACGAAAATTTTCTCATAAAATGTTATTAACGGTAATTAATCAACGTTTTTTTTTATTTTCGACTTACACATTAATAGCTCAACGGATTTCTATCAAAATGTTTGTACAGAACGTAGGTATTTCGAATTCTAAATAATACTGCATACCAGAATTCTCTAAATTTGTTTTCAATATTACAAAAACGGGTAAAAATTTGTTTATAATGCTAGAAAATCGTATTTAGCATTTAATAAAGCATTGAGTTTCTTTTTAGAAATATCTGCATAAGTAACTGTCATTTTTTCGAAATGTTAGGAAAATTAGTTTTGCGATTAAAAAAAAATAAAAATGGATTATAATATTAAAGCAACTTCCCCATTGATATTTTGAGATTTTCGACTAAGTGTCTAGATAATAGCACCAATTTTAAGTATTTTTGAAAAATTTATAGTGATCGGAATTTTTGACATGTCTTTTTCGATTGGTAATCCGGCAGAACTCTTGCCGATCCGGGATTCCAATCGACCAAGCTGATTGTGACGGGGATTTCGTTTGGTTAACTTACATTTTGATCTATAAATTGATTTTTTTCGCAACGAATTGAACAAGTTTTCAGATTAATTTTTATTTTCTATAGTATTGGTGTATATTTGTGTCTGTGAACCAGCTGTCTTTTCAAACTGATATCAGTCGATTATGATGCGTAATAGTGTTAGTAACAGAAAGGTAGTTCTGACGAAAAATCCAGATCTGCAAAATTGATTTAAAATCGCAGGCAAAAATTGTCGAAATCAGTTTTTTGACAGATCTAAATAAAAAAATAAATTGATTTTTGTTACCAAACGTAAATCCCATGTGTGTGTACTGGCTTCTGGTTTCGATTTTCACTTCAGAAGAAGAACTGTCATTTGATAGCAATCGAAAACAACATTCGAAGTGTCGGATTCGAACTTACCGCAAGTGCATTGCATTCAAATTGTTTGTAAAATCGAACGAGTCTAATTTCTGCACCGAATATGTTCGTTCGTTAAGTCTTAAAGTCATCCTAGGGTTGCTCTAAAGCGTTTTTTGAAAAACCTGAACACATTAAAATAAATTTAATTTAAATTTTTTAGAAAATGTCACTGCTTAACAATTTGATAATACTTAAGCACTTTACTAAAATGTTGCTTATTTTAAACACCTTGTAACTATCACCATACTAATACTAAATTAATTATTTATTTAACCATTTGAAATCGATTTCGGACCGATTTTTGTTGTTGTAAGGAAATTGCAAAATATAGTATGCGTGTAAGGTTTATGAGATCTTGCTAAAAACACAAGAACTCTTTTAACAGCATAAAATCGATTTTGTTTAGATATAATTCGATTGTGTCCAGAAAAATATCGATCGTTTAGTTCTTTGGCATTCGACATAAGCGAACATAACTTTTTTGGGGTTTGTAAATGTCTACATGCGTCATTATATGGATTTAGTACGCTATGGATTTGGCGATTTTAACTTTAGTAAAATGTTAAAATATATTTTGATTAATTTGTTTTGAAAATAGGAAAATCCTCTTCTAACATACGTATCGTACTAAAACTGCTTTAACATCGTACTAAATTGGTTAAAATTAGACGCCATTTTTCTGATATTCGCTTAATAGCTTCAGCGATTTTTTAATAAGAAAATTTTCCGAAATGCTTACTTATCGGCCTAAAACTAAATTTTTAAAACAGAACCATCATCTTATTGACATTTTGATTTTAGAAGTGTCGCATTCAAAATTGAGGCAAGCGCAAAAAAATTATTCAGGAACGAGTCGAATTTATTCTCCGCATATTGCGTTGATCCGCGTTATCTTATATGTCATCGTGTAAAATTGAAAGCCATAAAGTGCGCAAATTGCTTCTGACCGCTTTTACATTTTTTAAGCTTAACGAAATTCGACATGGTGCCCTTACTTTGATTAAATTTATTTAAAAAAAAAGTTCATTAAAAATATTTCGAACTGTCGAACAATTAAAATAAATCATGTTCGGAGATGATTGACCCGTTATCCTTTTGGTATAATTTTTTGAGTAAATATGTATTAGTTATGAACCGTATATTCAATTACTGTATTATCAGCACATGAGGACAATCATTTTATTTTTTAATGTAACCAGAGAAGTTTCCATTTATTAAAGCTTTATCTATCACACAAACAAAAAAATGTATGTCTATATTCATAAATGTAAATAAAATCAAATCATTATGTGCAAATTATATTTTATTTACAAAAACAAAAATATGTACTTTTTAGAGATAATTCCATAAAAAAAAAAACATCTTATCAATTTGTGTCTGGTCATTTAGATGGACCGACCTCTACGCTGAATTATTTGCACTATATGCCTATATTTTAATTGACCATTCACTCCGTAATCCGTGTGATTTGAGGCAAACAAACAAAATCACACTCATATACGACAAAATAAAATTTTGATAAGCTTTTGCCTTAACAAATAAACTACTAATTTGAACATACCTAAAGCTGCCAGCAGCAACACAGTAAGAACGAACATACAAAAACGAGTAGTCCTCATTGCAAAGAGGTTTTTAAAATCTACCCCTGAATCTA
This sequence comes from Philhelius pedissequus, assembly GCA_910595825.1. NCBI lineage: Eukaryota > Metazoa > Arthropoda > Insecta > Diptera > Syrphidae > Philhelius > Philhelius pedissequus. Next base: position 9,704,510 of record OU343163.1, on the reverse strand, counting down.
AGACTCTACAAATTCACTTAAAAAAATTACTTTTTTGTATAAAACTGGTTTTATTTTTAAACTTTGAATAAGGAAAGTCTGATTCAAACGAGAGCTGTACAGCAACTGAATAATTAGAAAATTAAATGCGGTTTTATTTCATAACAATTGAAATTCGCTCACTATCGCACAACTGATCTATCAGAGAATTGCGGGAATATCAGAGAAAAAAAAATGATATATTGAAAGCCCGGTTGTGGATTGTGCCTGCGAATAGGGGATACTTAGGCAAATGTTAAAATGGGGCAGTTTAGGGAAAATTTGATGAAAATTAAACTTTACGTATATATATCGAAATCAAAGCATCATCTACCCATAATGGAAGACATTTTTTAAAATAAATTTTGTTATTAAACTCAAGCTTTTAAAATTATTCCAATAATTCAAGACGCACTAGGATTGTTAAAATAAATTTGGCAACAGCTTGTGAGAACGACTGGACCGCGAGTAATTGCTTGGCCAAATATGTACACTTGTGCAGAGATTTCTTAAAAATTAAAATCCTTAGAGCCGTTTTAGAGAAGACTTAACTCTTTTAAATAAATTATTTAAAAAAAAGCAGTCGCATAAGACGCTTAAATCTAAGTTTGGAGAAAATCGGTTGAGCGGTTTAGGCCTTAGATCGTCCTATAGGCAGGCATATAGACAGACACACGGAATTGCAGGACACACTTTTTTCGTGTTTTCTATTATTATATTACCATCATGTCGAGTTTGATCAAAATCCCGACTTCGAGTTTTCCCCAAATGCCTGTGAAACCTACATCGTAAGTGAAAATGACAGTTGCCAAATTCTAATATTCTTTAATATTGACGTGTGACAGTTTTCAGTTTTCGAATTCCAAATAATCATTTCAAATTGATTTTTGTTTTTTGTAAAGAACTTGCAAAAAATAGTTTGCATGTAAAGTCTATGAAATCTTGCTAAAAACGCAAGATCTGTTTTGACAGATTTTGTTTAGAAATAATTCGATTGTATTCAGAATAAAATCGAATGTTTGGTTGTTTGGAAATCGACATTAAACTCACCTTGTTGAGACCTGGGTTCGCATTGGGCTCGCTCTAGAGTAGATTTAAATTCTTAGATGTTCGACTCGAGATATGAATAAACTTTCACACTGACAATTAGCATTTTGTTATATAATTTTGTATTAAAATAATCTCAAATTTAATTTATAAAGTAGACATGGACTCCAGATTAAAAAATTTGAATAAATTGTATGTTTTAATTTTTTTTTGTGAATGGAATTCGGTGTAAAGTTCAACGAATAAACTGACATAGTGATGTGAATTCTGAAGTAATTAGCTCTGTTCCGGTACTTTGTGCACAAAAATGTACTGACTTTCATTTTTCCAAGGGTAAAATTATGCCATACAGTGACAAAGGTTCACAAAAGTACTGGCTGGAACGCATTAAATACAAATTTTAATTTATTGCACGAAAAAGCCCGGCCACACGATAAATTCGATTTTGTTCAACTTTTGTAATGACACACTTGGCAACTGACAGATTATGTATTTTTTTTTCTATTTTCCTTCATCACAATTTTGTATAAAGAAATATTCGACATCAGAACCGTAAAACCAATTTGACGATACTTTTATCAAATTAATGTAAATTTGTCAAATGTCGCCGTTTGTACAGTACTGGTAGGATCTAGCCCTGTTTTATTTAACATATATCGTTATCACCCGCCTCTTGACATTTTTCTTGACTTGAGTGGTCATTTACTAGAAAATGGTAATCCTCATGGCTGCTCCCATACTTTTGACTGACTTTCGCAAAGGTGATTTTCAACAGCTCCTGCATAGCTTAATAAATTCCGGTATAGAACATTTACCGATTTCTAATGATCTTGACTCAACTTGACTCAAGCTTCTATTCTATTTTGATGAGATGCATTAATGAAACAGTTCCTAAGAAAAGATCTATTCCCTCTAATTCTTTTTGTCATACTTGGTTCACAAAAGAACTGAAATGTCTCCGAAACAAAAGAAATAAGGCTTGGAAAAAATACATTGGATTCTTCATGACGGTAGAAAATTTAGTAGTTTACATCATTTCTCTTTTTGAAGAATTCAAAAAACTCTCTTTCGAACTCTATAACAAATATCTGGATATCATGGGGCGTTCTTTGAAGTTAGACCCGAAAAACTTCTGGAAATTTGTAAATTCTAAAATGAAATGTGACGGGTATCCAGTAAATCTCATCAACTTCTGAAATCTGTGAGGGATTTGCGAGTATTTTGATTCTCCGGTTGTTGTTGACGAAAACTATTTTCGTTTTTTAAGAAATTGTCCTCAAGTATAATTCAACAATATTACAATAGAACATGATAAAATTATGGGCTTTTTGTCACATTTAAAAGAGGATTATTAGGATTATTCTATTGGGCCTGTTGGAATACCTCCTGCTTTATTAAAAAAATTTAGGTCTATTTTAGCACTTCCTCTGCGTAATATTGTTGAAATATCTATGAAATTAGGTAAATTTCCTTCAGTTTAGAAGAATGCATTTATAACCCCAGTATTTAAAAAGGGAGATTAAACAATATTATCAACTATAGACCAATTGCTAAATTTTCTTGTATTTCGAAGTTGTTCGAGCAAGTTGTATATGATAGTTTGACATTTATATGTAAAAATATTATCTGCAACCAAACCTTCTACTGTTACTAATCTAGTTGTCTTTTTGAATAAATGTTTAAACTCCCTAGAAAGTGGTCAAGAAGTTGATTGTGTATGCACAGACTTCTCGAAAGCTTTGGATCAATTGTCTCATGAAATTATAAAGTACGTATATAAACTTAATTCATAGGGGTTTCCTCCTCATATTTTGAAGATAGGTTATATTAGGTCAAATTCAGAAATTCTTACTCAAGGCCCTTTATTGCCAAATCAGGTGTTCCGCAGGGTAGCCATCTGGGACCACTACTCCTTACATTTTATATAAATGATGCTCCTCTTTGTGTACATAATAATGAAATTCTTATCTTTGCAAACGATATGAAGATTTATAAAAATATATCATCTTCAAAGGATCGAACTCTATTGCAAGAGGATATTAATCATTTGCATAATGGTGTGAAAAGAACAGTTTGAACCTTAACCCGACAAAATGTCAAACAATGACATTTTCAAAAAAAAACGTTCTCCTTCTTCTCATGACTATGTTTATCTCACAGCACATTTTAACTCGTGTTATAATACTTTAAGGGACCTTGGAGATCTTTTTACGTCCAACTTAGACTTTTCTGTTCATATAAATATAATTGTTAACAAAGCCAATTCAATATCAAGCGTTGGTCAAAAAAAATTGTTTATCCCAATGTTAACCGTGCTTTATACAACTGCTTGGTTCGTCCTCATCTTGAGTATGCATCGAAGGCTTGGACTCCTCTTTACGATATTCATATTGAGACACTAGAATCTGTTCAAAGAAACTTTACTCGTTTCCCATTGAAAGGGCTTCAGTGGAGTGATCCTTCTAATGCACTCCCTTATGACCAACGTTTATCTATTCTTCAAATGCAAGCACTTCCACAGAGAAGAACTAACACTGATTTGGTATTCTTCCACCAAATAATAACTGGCGTCACAGATGCAACAGACCTATATGCAGTTTTTGTTTAATTATCGGGAGGAGGTTATAATCTCCGTGGCCTCGACTTGATTAAAGTCCCAACAAATAGGACCAACTATGGGATGCATGAGCCCTTGACACGTATGTGTAAACTTTTTATTGAACGTTTTATGAAAAAGAGTAAAAATTCTTAAAAGCTCCTTGGTGTTAGTTGGTAGACCTTCTTGATGAATTGATACCATAACGCTAGTTCTAGTTACACCATCTACACAGATCGAATCATGTTTGTTATGAAGATATGCTAAATAGAGGCGGACGTTTGCATAAATACGATGATCTCTGAGCCGTGAAAGAACATACCGGCCGTCGTCGCTTAGGTCGGAGAATTGTTGTGTCATTTTTACCACTGGAGGAATTAGAGGATCAAGAAAGTTGGGCGATGGTTTGGGCAGGTCATTGCTAGTAGCACTGCGACGTGATAACGGGAACAAACAGTTGTTAACAGTAATGGAAGACTTTGTGCTTTTGAGGGGATATGAGGAGGAAGTTGTATGTGGGTTAAGAGTGTGAGAATTGATGAAATTTGGATATTTAGTGGTTGGGGAACGGTTGTTGGCGGATGGATTTGAGCCTCGAGGCAGATTAAAAGATACATTAGTATTTGCTGGCTTAGTAGAAGATGAAATGGGGGGAGGAGTTTGGGTAGGTAAGGTGGTATGATTATAGTTATTATAATTAGTAATTGAAGATTTATTGAGTGATCGAGGAGCAAACTTAGAGCTAGACTTTGAATTTAAGTTTAAAAATGGCGGATTCAACCATGGTTTTATAATTATGCTACCCAGTTTAAGAACGCCATCGACTGGATTGAGAAAGAGCCATTCGTATCTATACGGGATCTCAATTTTGAAAGATCTAGGCTTATGTGATATGAATTGCACACGTACGTCGGGTATGCTGAATATCTTCTTAAGGAAATTTTGTACCCAAGTATTGTTGGCTGTTTTTGGGGCTCCTTTCAGGAAAAACGAAGATGAGGAATTGATATGTGATGTTCTCAGTCGTAGAAGACGGTTTTCCCATTCAAATGGCGTCCATAACGCCCCTAGTTTGATAATTTTCGTGGAAGATGAGTTAATGCTGGCATTTGTGACAGAGGCATTGTGGTCTTGAAGTTCAGCATGTAATGAGTTGTTGTTGGCGGTATTGCTGAAAGTCGTTGAGTCTATCGCAGATGATGGTGGTGTACAATGTTGCACGACTGGTAAGCTGGTGTTGGAGGAACTGGAGGAGTTATCAAAATCTTGAAGTTCAATGTGTAGTGATTTGTTATTAGTAGCATCTGGATTAACTGAAGCAGGATTATTTTTACAAGTTAAAAATCTCATTTCTTCGGACATTCCTGAGATAGCGGAACGAATGGCAGCAGATTCTTTCACTAGCACATCGGAAAGGGTTCTGGATTCATTTGTGTATTGATTTTTAGATACTGATAAGTCGGTATTTAAAGTTGTAAGTGTTGTCGATTGCTCTTTAATAGATTCAGCCATCCTTGAACAACTATCTTCAATCAAGTTAATTGAGCAAATTGTTGGCTCCTGTGCAGATTTGATGGCATCAATAGAGTTTCTAATTTTAAGTAGCTGATTATTCAAATTGTTCGAGGTGGAATGTGAAGTATCGATAGAATCGGATAACGTAAGAAAGTTCTTTTTCAACGATGTTTCGATAATGGAGAGATGTGATTTGATTCCTATTTGAAAATGTTCAATGATTTTTGTAGTGGAATCGTTATTTTCAGCCATAAGCTCATCAATTTTACGAAAACTACCGCGTAAGTAAGTCTTAAGTTCAGCTATGGTTTCAGAAAGTTGATTAATACGTTCGTTGTTGCATTTTAAAGCAAGCATTATATGTGAGAGCGTTATATCCTTACATTCTTTACAGTAAAAATTGAAGAACTCTGAGTATTCAGCCAGATGGATCTTGGCACTTCTACTAAGCCCTGCACATATTGGGTGAAAGATTTTGCCACAAATCCCTTTACATATAACCCATTCATTCGATTTTTTGTTTATGGTACAGTTGCTGTTAGCACAAGTAGGTGAACGTTCCATTTTAATAATGTTTAATTTATATTATTTTTGCGTTATGTGTTTTGGTTTTAATTACCCAGGTATTATTTCCTTTTTAATTAAGTTTTATTTTTCTCAGTGTAAATTATTTTATATTTCAACCTCTGGTTATGTAATAGAATAATCCTCTGTAAGGTTTGGGAATGGGCTAGGTAGGGTTTATGTTTATACTAAGCACCGTGACTGGATCTCAATTATATAAAATTGCAGTAGTAATAGTTGTTGTTGTTTATAAGAAGGAAAACAAAACAAAGAAAAATCGAAATTGGGTATGTAATATCAATAGCGCTTACGGCAGAACATCTACTAAAATTGCACTCACCAGGCAGATGAGACAAAAAGCAAGAAAAATTAATTGATTGCTTTTTGGAGAGGAAGACAGACAATCCAATAAAAATGTATGAAGTAGGTAGGCCTTCGAACACCTCAAATTCCATTAATTATTCGTCTTCAGGTATGATTTCCTTCCAGAATCCAAGATGTTTCATAAGATGCATAAAAGAAATTATTTTGCATGAGTAGTATCTGATGTTGCTTCGATTTGGCAGAACATATACCAAACACAAATTAGCACTTACCGTGGGAGATAAGGCTAATCACTCAATAGATTAGATGAAAAGGACAGATGGTCATTCACAGCAATCGACGATAATGGTTATTTAGGGAAGGAATCACTATATTTTTTTTTTTTTTTTTTTGTTAATTGGTGCGAAAAAACACGGATTTTCACTCCCGAATATTTTTTAAATATAGCAAATTGTTTAAATTATTTTATTAAATTGTTTTCAAATTTTTTGAGCGGGTTTTATATACAAAAGTAAATAAAAGTCTGAAGAGGCACACAACTGTATGGACACAAGGAAAAGCACTCAATTTATGTTATTTTAATAAAAATGTTACTTTGTGCAATAACTTCGCCATTTTTTATTACTGACACAAAAAATAAAGGTAAAACTTGTAGGAAATTTAATTTTCTACAACTTTAGTCTTAATATTTTTTGCCAAAAAAGTTACGGTTTGCGAGATATTAATGAAAAACTGTTTTGAATGTTCAAAAAAAAGCGCCCCTAAGGGGTTGCATATGAATTAAAAAAAACCAATTCTTCATTAAATTCAAAATGGCGACTAAAACTCAAGCAGTATTTTCCCGAAAATCGATTTTTAGACTACTAATGGCCCCCCCAACAAACTAAACGGTGATTTTTTAAGAGCTTGGTTTTTGAAAATTCAAAAAAACACAGAAACTTGTGAAAAGTGAATGAAATTTTTATTTGGATCGATAAATCAATTTCTGCCATTTACTTTTTAAAAATAATTTCACTTAAAAATTGCCCACGACTACGCTTCAGGTGGTCCATTCTGAAGGTCCAATTTTGGCAAACTTTTTCACAAATTTCGGCCGGAATCTCACCAATGACGCGTTCAATGTTGGCTTCCAAGGCAGCAATCGTGTTTGGCTTGACCCCATAGACAATAGACTTAACATAGCCCCACAAAAAATAGTCTAACGGGGTCAAATCACATGATCTTGGTGGCCAATTGACTGCGCCAAAACGTGAGATCAAATGCTCACCAAATTCGCCTCTCAATTGATGCATCGTTTCGCGTGCAGTGTGGCATATGGCACCGTCCTGTTGGAACCACATGTCGACCGAGTTCAATTCTGGCATTTTCGGCAAAAAAAAATCTGTTATCATCGAACGGTACCTTTCTCCATTGACCGTTTCCCTGCGGCCTTCATCGTCCTTGAAGAAGTACGGCCCAATGATGCCGCCTGCCCATAAACCGCACCAAACAGTGCATTTTTCGGTATGCATTGGTAGCTCCTGAATTGCCTCTGGCTGCTCTTCACTCCAAATACGGCAATTCTGCTTCTTCACGTATCCATTTAGCCAAAAATGAGCCTCGTCGCTGAAACGGACGTAGCTTGCGAAACACATTTTTCACAGAGCACGAATTTTGATAATAAATTTCAATAATTTGCAAACGTTGTTCAGGCGTAAGTCTATTCATGATAAAATGGCAAACAATACTGAATCGAAATGTCAAATGTTCGTGGAATTTGTCATGTGTGATCTGTCAAAAATATAAACGTCAAAAACCAAGTAGCAAAAAAATCACCCGTTATAAGAGAAAATTGTACGTATTAATATTTCATAGTCGCAGAAGGTGGTCACAAGCCCCAAACAGTTTTTCATTTATTTTTGAAAAAAAAAACATTAAATCTAAAGTTGTAGAAAATTAAATTTCCTATAAATCTTACTTATATTATTTTTTGTCAGAAATCAAAAATGGCGAAGTTATTGCCCACATTAAAATGTTCATTAAATTCAAAATGGCGGCTGAAGCTCCAGCTCGATTTTCCCCAAAACCGAGACTTAGACTACTTATGACCCCGCCTAACGAACTGTGAAAGAAAATTGTACGAATTAATTTTTTTCTATTTCAGCCATTTTTTTGACAACCCCACTGGACTATATGTTCTCGTTTTGTATTAACGTAATTTTATTTGTTCATATTTTCATTTGTACTTATGTATGTGTAAGTGTTATTTGTAATAGAGTTTACCTATACTAACAACTAACACTGCACTAAATGATGAGCCGGTGGTATAACACAGTTTTCTGTGTTGGCAAACTATTGGTCGCAAGACGGGTTTGCTATAAGCTCTCTTCGACCAATTCTGAAGTGAAATAGATTAAACCAGCACGAGCAACATCGGCCGCCATTATTTTAGAACCAATATATTTCAATAGTTCAGCACACACTTGACCAGCTCCCATACACGTCAACAGCTCCGTTAGGCCAAATTAAAATTGTTGTTGCTGGTGCATTGCCGACAATTTTTCAATTTCGATATTGAGTGGAACCACACTTTAAAAAAAGTAATGCATGGACCGGGAGATTTTGTAAACTCTCCTTGCTTCTGTCGTTTTTTTCGACAAACTGAAAAGTTGCTGGAAACTCAGTTTTCTCGTGTGAAAGCGGTCAAATAGTTGGAATTGATAGTGCTGCTGACAATATTTTGAGAAAAAATTTGCTGTCCAGCATGCTAATTTATTGCTGTTAATGAGGCTAATCTGGTTCACGCATTACAATTTTTTTTTAAAGTACCAGGTTTGGACAAATTCGTGGTGACGTATAACGATCCTTCAGTTGCCAGTGGGGCATCAAATTAACATCTAGAATGCGGGAATTATTAACGTATGTAGGTATTTTATAAATGTCAGCGCATGTCGCATAGGAATTTTTCAACAATTCATTTTGATGAAAATTTCTACAAAACTCAAATTTTGTACAGAATGCCCAATGGATTTCTGCCAAATTGTTTTCCTTGCCGAAGGAATTTAAAAAAAAAACGATTTTTGTTTGTGATTGTTTTTGAGTACTAATTTTGATATCTGCAATTTTGATATAAAATAAAAACATCAATATTATTTTTATAAGATTTATTTTTATTTAACTTAAATATGTAAAATTTTATATTTACAGACTAGATAATAACTAATATTGTTTTTTACAAAAAAAAATTGTATAACTTGAGTATTTCTTTCTTGGTTTCTTATTATTTTTACAAATTACAAATTTTCTAAAAAAAAAATTATATCAAAACTTTGGTAACGAAATAAAAAAAAATAATATTATATATTTCCTAAATTATATCTTGTTGTCTTTGTCACAAGAAATTTATCTACATTATTTTTTCTTTTTTTATTTACAATTTAAATTTACACTAATATCACAATTATATTTCAAAATATTTGTGCATTACGCAATACACAACAAAGTCAATATTCGCAACTATTTAAACAAAGGAAAATGATACTACAACAAAAATGTATTGGCACCTTGAATTCACATGATTTACTCTAAAAAAAATTATCAAAATAAAATATAATGTCAAAAATAATAAATTAAATAAATTTAAAACTAAACTTTAAGCTAAAATTTACTTAATCTAAAACTAAATAGAATCCATATAATTACAACATATTTTGATAATACATTCCATACAATGGCAGCACTTTCGACAGTTGGCTGAATCATATTGGCAACTGTTAATGCACTTAGTGCTAAATTCGTAGTGACTCGATGACCCTGAGATTGAATCAGTGTTGCGATTTTCTGAGCCTCCCGTGAGCAGGCTTCAATTTGAATATCAGTCGGGTGTATGGTTCGTGGAACGATGCCTACAAATATATCAACTTCCATGGTGAGGAAACCTGTGAGCTGGCATTCGGATATTTGTATTAATTCGTCTAAGGCTCTGAGAATACTTCGCAAGGTCAAAAGTTCCATGTTCTTGCCCTTGAGGGCATACAGCGCCCGATCAACTTGCTTTCGTGAGTAGATCACTCGAAAAGCTCCGGAACATATGGGACAGCAAGCTCCAGGTGGAATTATATTTCGACAATGGGGAGATGGTGGCTGCGGGCACTTAAAGAACTTGCAACGGCGACCCATATCGGAGGCTAAGATGCCTACTTCTTTACACGGTCCCTTATAGTCTACTAGAATATAGTCCGCCCAAGCTTCGCACTCATTCCTATAGGTGGCGCCATTGATGCCGCATACTGGTCCCTTCCAAGAACAACTTTCAAAACATGATCCAAAGTAAGCTAGCTGACTCTTCGCACTCAGCAAATGACAGGCCGATGGGTATGTCACGCGCCTTGTGTCACAAACTGGTCTACCCGAATTAAGACAGTCTGATGTCAAATTTACTGTAAAACAAAAAAAAAAAAAAAATAGAAGTTAGGTTTTTAAATGTTGAGCTTACGAGTAATGTAAATTTTACCACAGCGATATTGTAAGCACGGCCTGTGCATAACTGAGAGACAGATTTTCCGGTCTTCCACACACTTTGATCCTATTGGACATGTGTATGCTCCTTCCTTGCACGGATTCCATGTAGTACAAGCTCCAAACTCAATATCACTATCCTGAAGTCCCAGACACTTTGCCACACATGCTGAATGGTATGTGTTTCCGTTCTTTCCACAAACTGGAACGTAATGCGTGGGACAATTGCAAGGCAAACTGGTGAACGATTGGTCAGAAATTCCTGGGATGCGACACTGTTTCTTGGTGCAAGTAATCTCTCCTGCAAAGCAACTGCAAATGTTGCACTCTAAATATACTGAAACTCCGTGCTCTATACCCCGTCCGCCCAAGCTGCAGGAGTCATAAGAGAAGCTTGGCAGTGGCTGGCAGTGTTCAATTCGCCCGTTGGATCCACAACGGCACACCTTGAAACTGCCCCGTTGATTCGGAGAAACTGGAATTCGTACGTAGGCTCCGAAGGGAACGATGTAAGCGGATGCTTCGCCTAAAGCACATCCCGGAATACACTGGTACTTGGTGCTCTCATTTCTATTTGGAAGACAAGCTTCCGTTGAGTTGCAGGGATGGCCCTTGCAAGGCTCGGTAAGTCCGTGGTGTCCCCCTGTTTCAAGTGGAGCATCACTGGGTTCGAGATAAGGCTTCAGGGAAACACACGGGCCTTCTTCACCTTCCGGATGCAATTGAGAACATATTGCATCCACATTAATCCCAGTACTAACCCTCGACCAGTCCATGCATTCGCTTAAGATCTCATAACAGTCTTCTCGGCAAATGTGGTTGTAGTGCTTGACCCGCGTGCAAGGTTTAATCTGTAGAGTGCAAGCGATTGCTCGCCATTTTTCGGGAGAACATTTTGAAATGTTTCTGATGGGAAGATTGTTCCCAGGAAGGCTAACATACCCCCGTAGTGCCCACATAGCGACATCAGATCGAGCAGCCATGTCGGCGTGGGAGTGACAACTCCGAAAAAGCTCCGTCGGGCGGTTGTTGAAATTGGTGCAAAATGACAGTCCATCGCAACCCAGCTCACAAGGTTCATCCACTTCGTCAATGCATTGCCGGAGTTCGAGTTCGTTGGGTTGCATAAGGCAATCCACGTCAAAAGACCCTCTGGTTGTCGTCCAGTCATTGGAGAAGGTCTGAACACAGAGACGTCGACATTTGGGAGCTATTGCTTTGTGACAGCAATGTAACTTCGCCGAATCAATTCCGATCTGATTGATCTGTGAAACTTCGCTGGACGTTGATGTTGGAATGTAGACTTTCTTACCCGCTGACAGAAAACACTGCCAAAGTGGATCATGTGGCAAGGGTGGTCCACAGCCACCAGCCTCCAATTCGTCAATGATCACATCAGTACTTTCGCCATTCTTCAAAGCTTGACGACACGTCGTTCTGCATTTCTCTTCAGTTGAAAATTCACAACATGGTAGATCTTCAAAAAATAAAGGCAGTTTGACATATATTAAATGACAACTTGAGGAATATGTTAACTTACATATCTGTGAATCTGAGATCGGTGTCATGTCGGTAAAGTTCTTTACACACTTCAACACGTCCAAGTTTTTTTCACCACACGTCTGATTCAAAAGCCTTCGATTGGCTTTCTTTTGCGCTGAATGTGGTTCGAATATCTCTCGACAGGCCTAAATATTGAAACAGAAAAAAAAATTACACTCAAAGTCACCTTAGCTTCAGCCAGTGGGCTGAAACAAATTTATTATACCTGAAGGCACTCTGAAGTCCTAGAGTTGCCACAACATCGATCTCCGGCTTCTTGACGTTCGAAACACGAAAACATATGCTGCTCGTCGCTTTGGCGGCATGCATAAATCAATTCCTCAGTAGATGATGATGTTGCACAAGCGTTCCGGCATCTTGGTGACATACCCAGGGAGCAGCACCGTCGCCCCGACCACTGTGATCCACGTTGAACGGCTGCGATGTGATGTGATGGTGGTGCACATGAAAAAAAGCAAATGTTAAATGCGTGTGTTAAATACTTAAGATCTGAATCTATATGGGTCTATAGATTGATCTCTATAACGATCGATAGTGTCACATTGAAGCGTGAGGAGATTATAGTATAAAGCATGCGCCAATATGTATTAGCTTTAGCACAAAAGGCAAATTAATCGGGCGGAATTTAATTGATTGTCCATATGGTCAATTTGTTGGCATATAACTTGTACGCGGTATTTCTGATGTCTTTGATGTAGGTATTCGTATACCTACTGAAAGCCGCTTAGTTGTGGCACTGTTTGGGGATAGATGAGAGGGCTATATAATTTTGGACGTCGTCCAAATTAATGTCAAGCAGACATCGATTAAGGGAATAGTTTTACATATCAAAGGTTCATTAGATATATAGCGGATTGTTGCATTTGATCTTTGCAGAAAGCTATTTTGGTAAGGGACTTCTTAAATGGAATGAAACATATTTGCTGTTAGGTTTATCTTTTACCAAAACAAAGTGTAATAAGTGCGAATGTTTACCTTAGCAAGTGAGTTTAATATGAGTCAGCACATCAGGTTGAGTACTTAAGTAATTGGTGCATTACAATAATTCAAAGAACACCACTTTTTGAATACATTATACTCTCCGATGATGTTCTTCAGACAACTATTTAACAATGTCAGCCAGACCAATCGCCCCACTGTAGGTGTCTGCCAAGTGTCAAACAAAGTCCTTAAACATATACAAAAATCAGCTTTGATAAAATAACGTAATTGGGTATGATGAGTATGATTCTCCGAAAAGCCCCACTTTTCAAGATTCGTAATGTCCTTACCATATTTGGTATCTATGCACAAGAAAAAAATTCAGCTATGATAAAATGACGTATGTTTGCCGGCCCTGGGATCTTACTCTCCCGTACTCTTAGCTCAAAACCCATAAAATGTCAAATCTCGAAGAGTGGGGATGATATTCTCTTAAAAAGTATACACACAGCGCAAAACTACGGAAATGCTTTAAACATGCAAAAAATAAATTGACACACAAAAAATTCAAGTGGCATTCGTCCTCGTCGGACTCATGGATTTCCTGTGCTGTACAAACAATTTCCATGGCAACAATCTCAGGAGTAGGAGACATTTTGTACTCTCTCGTGAGCATTCTCTTATGTCAAAAACTGTGAAATTTTTGAGTACGGTAACAACTTTGGACTGAAAACCATACAAATGCACATAAAATTAAACTATGGAACAGTAGAATATTTTATACCTTATTGTACTTAAAATAGGCCGGGAAATGTTTCATGTATAAAAAATAACAAATAACTGCGTATTCATTAATAATTCAACAGTTGAGCGAATTCTAGTGAATATGAGTCTGTTTTTTTCTGTATTAGTACTAGATCTCAATACCAGGGTTGGCAAAAAGTATCGACAAACAAAATGGTGGTTGCAAATTTTCACTTCATTTCGATTGATTTGCAATTTAAATCAACAACTGAACATTCAAATTTAAAATTCAATATCGAAAAACGAGTACGGCCCATCTGCTACAGTTAATTTCTGACATCTTAGCAATTTTGTTTATATGAACAAGTTTCCTTATAAGAATGAATTTTCAACGAACAAACACACAAATTGTTTTATGTCATTTTCGATTTGCCGTTCGGAGATACTCCTTTTCCTGTTACTCCGAAAATATTCGATTGGCTGTTCTGAGTAAGGGAGTAAAAATAGAACACACATTAAACTAACATTTCATCGGATTGTTTATTGTCAAAAAGTATTAATTGTTTTAAGAAAACATTTTTTTAGATGGCGATGGTGTGTAGTGTTGGCGTTAATTTGTGGATACAACATTTCCATATTCGATTGGAATCAATAAGGAGTAGAACAGTCCGAAAATCCAATCGAAAACGACTAAAATAGTTTTAGCTTAAAACTTATTTTCTAATACTCACCTTGAAGTGTCCTATTCAAGCAATTCCAAAATTCTACCTGTCAAAACGATAGATGGAAATAATAATTAAGAAACTATTACTTATTTAAAACAAATTTAATCAATACTCACTTGAATTGGTAAACAGAACTTCTTCAGTTCTCCAACACGATAACCACGTCCATTCAAATCGGAAGCAGCAAGTTGAACCAAAGACAACTGAAAGATAAAAACAAACAAAAAACACGTCAAACTTCTTAGATATAAGTATATGTACGCATATTTTTGTAAAGATATAATATACACAGAGCCTAATGATAAATGTTAAACACCCATGCAAATCCCACCAAAGCTTATACCATATTCTTGAGGAAACAATTAATTCTTCACCATAAGTCCTCCCCCCCCCCCACACATTTCGAGGAGTCTTTGTCCCTTAATCGATTGTCATCCCAGATGAGAAACAAGGAAAGGAGCATGGAAATTTCTTACACGAATGTACGAAATACATAGCTCCTTATATGTTGGTCCGCGCAACAAGTTCATAAATCATTTTTTTTTTCAAGTTAGATTATCGTGAATGCACAGCACACTCTTAAACCCTTGAGCATTGAACAACAACAAGTAATCTCCCACCAGATAAATGGATGATGATGAAATGCCCCAAAGAGATCGCTTATCCCTCGCAAGATGGAGCCACGGTAGCGTTTTACTTCAGCGTTGGCTGTGTGCATCGCGAAATACAGTGGACGCGGTTTTTGGGAAAATATTATAAAGCAGCCTTTTTTAAAATTTCATTTATTAACGTGTTCTATTCGCAGTCACTAAGATTGTTCATTTTTTTTTGCTGAAAACTGAAATTTGTTCCAATTTTAATCCAAAGTCAAGAAGTTCACAAAAAGCAACCAATTTGGGAATAAAATTCGTTGAAATTGGCTGCTTTATGAAGTAAACGAAGAGATCGTGTAATATTTATTTTTTCTTTTGACAGTAACAGAAATCCGTTAATTTACATGATTATCCGTCAAACTATAAGCGATATGCTTGTGGCCAGTTTAGACTTATCAAAATAAGAGGCGCTTAAATTTTCCATATTCTTAATTTAGGTTCCACTTATGGTAGATTTAAGTTCCACTAAGTTCCAATAAGACTGTGCGAGAAACTGCTTAAGGGCTTAATTGTGACTGTCGAGCTGCGCCTTAATCATTTTATAATTGAAATATTGGGACACGCCCCCTAGCACTCCCATATCTCCTTCCCAACAAAAAAGTTTTAATAAATACAAATGGAAGCTTATATTTAAATTATATACATACCTTGGAAAAAAAATGTTTGAATACCTCAACACTACTTTCCCTTCTTTAAAGTTTTAATCATTCATTGTTATTTTAACTAAGTTATTACAAAAGCTATCCCACTGTGTTACTTGGTCGTGTACTTGTCCGCCTGAGGAGGTCAGGAATAACAAATTTGCAACAAGGAGCACTATATATGCATATTAAGCTAAATTCATCATCAACAACTTGAAGAAACCCAGACACCATCAGGAAAGGGAATAAAAGAAGAATATTTAAGGAATTTCATTCGTCTTGCTCTTAATGAATATTCAGCAAAATGGCCACACACGAAACGAAACTAGATTGTCCACATGTTATACAATTATACAATGGAAGGAAAAACATAGAAAATCCTTGTAACATTCACACAGCTGATCTATCCAACCTGACTTGTGTCATTTAAATCCTAAAGGCGACAAGTCTCGCGAATGGAAAAAGAATTACGTATGCAATTTTATTCCGGCGAAATCTGTCGGAGTAGCTAAGCTAACGACTAAGACTAAGACGACGCGACGCGACATCCACGGAAGGAGTCGCTCGCTATAAAATAACGCGACGGAACATTTTACGAGCGTGATCTTGTTTGAACAGCTACAGTCAGCGTCGCGTCGGCGTTATAAATATATATGTATGAAGGTATGCGGCTTGTCTCCTGACGTTTCTGCCAGTTCCAATTCTGTCTCGAATGCTCTCTCTCCCTCTCCTCCTTTCTCCATACTTGATTAGTTATGCAAACCTGAGTGCGAAGGATTTTAATAAATTACCCTCGGGCCAACAAAGGCGAAAAAAAAATGCAATCAGACATGGTCTATGCATAGAATGTGTTTCTCAGCTAGAGGCACCAGAATGCACAAAGGGGAAGACTTGCGAGGTTCAGAGGATTAAGCTAATCTTTCTCGGTCTACTACTACTACTACTAGATTTTCCGAAAATAGGTACTACTGCTTGATTGAATGTGAAGTCAAATTGAATCTGATTTGATTCTATGTACGTAAGGTACTTTATGTTTCGTCCTACACGATGTGTCTATTTGGTGACAGATTTATAAATTTGTTTTGGTTTAGTGACTTTGATGGTAAAACAAGTTGTCGGGAGGTTTATATTTGGAGAAATCCTTTAAAACTGACGGACAATAATTTTTTTTTTTAAATTAGGACCAGTTGATTGGCTAGCAACCTTTAAAAGTTTCAAGTAAATGTATAAAACAAAATGGAGAAACCTTACGCGCCCTATGGCGTTTTTATTTGACAATCCGGAATCCATCTTCGATCCGGGACCTCAACTGAACACTTGTGTGATTCTGACGATTCTGAATTTTAGTGAGATTGTATGTGTGAAAATAATTGTGTACGTGGAATTATCCAACTTAAAACAAAAAATTGTTGGTTACACAATTATTTTACAAAAAATGACAACAGTTGAGTTTGACGTTAGAGTATATGAACGTGTGAGGGCTTCTGGTTTCGATTCTGATTTCAAATTCAGAAGCAAAATTCTCTTCTCTTCCGAATCAGAACTGTCATTTTTCCCCAAGACAACACTTTCAGAAGAGTTCAGAAGTCTTCCGGATTTCCAAATAAAAACCACATTAGATATTATAATCGAATGTATTTGCCTTTAAACTTTAATAGTATCTATATACGTACGTCTATATTTTGACAGTTAAGGCGGTTATGTTTTTTAATCAGCTTATTATTCTATTCTTTTGACTAAAAATAGATCACAAAGCCCGCACTTGAGTTTAAATTTAAAGTTCAACTCGCCAGGTTAGACAGCGTATTCTTAGTTTTCAATTCAATTGAACGTACCTATGTAGTTTTATTAAATTGTTTAAGCAGTAGTTGGCAGCATTGTACGTTCTTACTACGTCATGTGACGTAATGTAGCTCTCCCTTATCTTGTCTTTCGCTTTTTGAAAAAAAGAATACGTAAAACAGCAACAAATATTTTATGTTGGTGACATTCGCGGCAAAATTTGTTTTCTTTACAAGTACCGTTGTTGGCTGTGAGCTGAAACCAAAAAATTAAAACCAAAATGGTAAACAAATCAACAATTGTTAGCAAAAAAGAAGCATCAACTTTTTATTAGCAGATATAGATATGTCTATGGAATTGGTTATGGAAAATAGGCACATCATTAAAAAAAAATCTGATCTAGTCAATTGGAAAGGAAAATTTGCGACATGGGGGCCCATTGCTTGAAACGAATTTAATTCCAAGAGCGACACCCATTACCGATCATCAGATGTTTTGAAGACCAAATGCGAACATTTAAAAATAGCATTAATATTTTGCTTCGTTGCAAATACACCTTCATAAATGAATTCTATAAATCTACAAAATGACAGCTGTCAAACTGAAACGATCGTTAAACGTGTCTTTTAACGTTGAACTCAGGTTTAAATGGCAGAATAAAGTGGATTAACTTAAACTATACAGAATGAACTCAGTTCAAGGTTTAAACGAAACTATGAAACCGAATTAATTGTTGAACTGAAGTTGAAACCAAAGTTGAAGTTTAAACTTCCACTGTGAAACTAGATTTATTTTGACGTAAGTCAAATCCGGTTTAGTAACAAATTAGTGAACACACCGGATTCTCTTTGGCATCCTTCAGATGCTTTTGTGAACTTTCGTATTGTAATTAATGAGTGTTATAAAATAATAACTTAAAAGCGAATTAGTTATACTAAAATGAGTGAAGAGAAAGAAATACAAAATAAAGAAACCCAAGAACACGTGAGAAACTGATTGAATCAAAAAGGGTCAGAATATCGAATGTCAAAAACAAAATCAGTTAATGTCGAAGTCCCCACAACCATTTCAAATCGATTTCAGATCGATTTTTTTTGTTACAAGGAACTTGCAAAAAATGGTGTGCGTGTATAAATTCTAGGAAATCTTGCTAAAAATGCATGATTTATTTTGACATCATATTCGATTGTATGGAATTTGAAATAAGTTTATAGACTTCAAAGACGTCATAATCATTTAATTGAGTGAGCCTATGTGAACGTCGTCAGGTTGTCAATTTTGCTTTCAAAAAGACTGATAACAAATCGCTCTGAAATTGAAAGAATTTATGTAAATATCGTCGGACACACTTCAACAAATACATTTTTTGGAGTTGTGTCGTTTTTCTTCTGACTTCTGAATCGACAATCATGTATAATGGGACACAAAAGTCGGATATAGTTTTTTTTAAATAGCGCAAATGTCAATTCTACTTTGACATGTGTGAAGCAAAATGATACAAAATAGACGACACCAAGACATGAATCGCTATACTCCTTAAAAACACGGAATAGTTGTTTTGAAATCCTGAGGATAGCATTTTCGGATCGCCTAGGCTCTCACTTTGGCGATTTGGAATGGCCGTCAAGATCGACCCGATCGATTTAATTCTATCACCCAAAGTTGTGGCAAAAGTGGTTGAAAATGCAATAAATAGGCTCAACTGAATATCAAATATGGCGGCGAAGGCCGCTTAGCCTATATTGTTTTCTCGAATTAATGGAAAAGTATTTAAGACCTCTTATGAACATAATCCAAAAGTAGAACCAAAGTTATTAAGTCTGAAAAAAAAATGATAGCCAAAGAACATGATGTGGCAACTTTTGCGCCACCTGTAGGTCTATGACAAAACAATACGTCATGCCCGTCAGTCAGGTTTCATATTATATCAAACCGGTTTTGTCAAATTTATGTATTCCACTCACAATTTTCCTCTTACGCAGTAACTTATTGTTTGTTTCATTATCTTAATAATTTTTGACTTGGTCTGCCCTTAATCCTGTCTCATTTATTTCTGTATAGTTGCCTTTTTAATCGACACACTGAGACCTCCCGTTGAAAATATGCAAATGAAACATAGTGCAGTTTGAACTGCACCATGCACTCTCGATTTATCTTCGCTGACAGTGACATTTAAGTATCTGCTCATTCCTGCCTGTGCAACTCATGTCCTCCTTACAGGTTTTTTTTTAATGTTTAACTTTAATTTAAATTTAATTTATCCTCTTTTATTTTGCTTACGATATGCGACGATGATGGTATCCTCTCTTGTGCATTCCGCATACTTATAGAGCCGCATAAAGTGTCGTGCAATAAAGTTCATGGAACTTGTTTCCATCGCTTTATCATTCTTGATTTTCATTCAGTCTTGTGGACGGATGGACGGCCAGTACCACAGAGTTCTTATTATTTTCTTCTTTTTTATTTTGACAGTGAAAAAGAGCTATTTTGGGTTTCTCACCAAGATCGTGTGCGATCGCGATTGTCGTCACGGATGACAAATAAAAAAAGCGATACAAGCGGGCGAGTTATTGTTTTTTTTTTTAAACTTTTTTTAAGAGAAAAAATACACACAGAAATTTTACAACGATCAAGACTCGCCTCGCACCCATCGTTTAGTGTGATTCTCTTAATTACGCATCGTGTTGCGGTTTGATGAGCCTTAGCACTGATTGCAATCAGGCCCAAAAGTGGATGTGTCATTTGGGGAAGTATTGCGTCTCGCACAAGATCGTTTTCTCGTTTTGTTTTTTTTTGTTTTTTTAATAGTATAAAAGGTCACACAATCGAAAATGTGTTAATTGGTCCAATTAAGCTAACGAGCAAATATTTCCAGTGAGTACTGAATTCCATGGAGCATATATGTCCCACAGATCGAACTTTAAAAATTTTTGGCAGAGGGTTGACACATTGACATATTATCCCACACAATTCAAGTTTTAATGGCTTCTATTTCAAGAAACAATGACATTTCTGTGCTGGGACACTAAAATTTGATTGATCTGGAAATAGATTTTATGGTTTCTTTTTGTATCTAAAATTTAGATCATGAGATCACTTTTGTTTAAAAATATTTGATTGACAAATTAAATATGTATTTTAAGATAAGAGCCGTGAAGTTCTTAAGACAGGTGGACTTCGAGTTCTCTAATAAATAAATTCCATACGACCCGGGGACGAACACACTTCATTTTTTTTATAAAATAGCTTGGTATTTTTAAAATTTTTTGTATAAAATATATAAAATAAACTATATGGAATTCGCTATTTATTGTTTTGACCCAAAAACAATTTATTGTAACATTTATAGAATGCCAATTTTATTTTATTTTAATGCAATGTAATTGAAACTTCTAAGGATGTGCATGTACAGTTCAAATAAATTTCATTTGAATCGAATCAGCGCTATTGGAATTGCTCGGTAATGAAACATGTTCCACATGGAGTTTTGGACGTACCAAGTTCTACCTCCTAGTGGTGGCAAGTGGGCAACGTTCGGTGAACGATCTGAGTGAAACAATGACGAAGAAACCCTAAATAATGATCCTCGTATTTCCATTCAAAAATTCCGCCCTGAGTTCACACTGATCAAATCCTGAATTCTAACATAATTGGTTTTAAGTAAATCGTAATAAATAATTGGGTACCCGATTTTGACTATCGGATTTACTATGGGTTGTAACGTCCCCTGTCTTTCAAAGAATGATCAAAGCCATATTTTCAATATCGCAAACATTTGTTACGTAAGTTAACCTTTTTCGCAAGAAATAAGCAACAAATAAAAGAGCAAAGGACTTGGCTAAAAAAAATTGACTCCATGGGGTAAGGAGAGTAGGGAACTATTTCTAGCCTCTGCATTACAATTGGGTTGACCGCGACCCTCTTCGTGATACCATTAGGTATCGAAAAACTAATAGTTCTGCTGGTTACAAAATTCCTTTATAAGCACACAGAAACTATTTTATCAAAATGGTTGGGGCCGTTTTCAAGTTGCTTAACAAAATTATTTATTACCAAATTCAGATTCATCTAAATGACCGTAATCTGCTTAACTCTTTCTACTCTTAGACGTTTGCAAGGTTTGTAGTTGCATTAATTACTTAATTTATTTGCAAAACTTTAACATAACTTTAATTTTTTCATTTCGTTGATTTTATTGTATAACTTGTACTAGTACTTAATAGACAAAACTTAATGATGTGAGAATGTCTGAAAATCTTATTACCAAATTGGAGTTCCTCAAGGTTGAGTCTTAGGTACACTATTTATTTTTCACTTATTAAAAGCGACCTTCCTTATATCAAATACAATTGCGTGCGTATGATGTAGTGCTCTATACTTTTCGCCCTATCGGGTAGAAGATTGTTTCAGACAATATTTTCCCTCGAAGCAATATGTACAAATATGAAAAAAATTATTGGATTATATTTTTCTATAAAAAATAGATTCAAACACAAAGCAAATGCAGTTGTTTTCAACCAAATGGACGTTTTGATAGTAAATCTAGATGGTATTGTAGTGCTCACAAATTGTCTTCAAATGTTAAGACCTAGTTTCTGTTAAGAAACATTTTTGAAAATGTTTGAGAAAAAAATAATTTTTGAAATGTTTGCCTTCTTCCCATTTCAAACGGAAAACTTTCTTTGTTTCTCAAGCATTACCCAAGGTAAACAGAGAATGAGTGAATCTTCATTCATAAAAATAAAAACGTCGCGAAGTAAGAATTTTTTTTAATGATAAAATAGGTGATACTTCTTTCCAATCCATCTTCAAGCACAAAACTGTATATTGAATTGAAGGAATTGAATAAATTTTATTAGTAGCAAAATATTTTTACAAATATAAAAATAGTAGTAATATCACAACATAGTATTGAATATAAACATAAATTCTTTTAGGGTGGGGTGACCCCGGTAAAAAATAATTTTTTTTAAATTATTATTTTAAGTAAATAAATATGGAAAAACAATGCGATTTCTATGGTCTTGTGGTTGCAAGAGGCGAAAAGCTGGGAAAAGGGCTTTTCTTCGAGTAATATCACCCACACATCTATCAAATTGTCGTAGCGAAAGCTGGGAAGTCACATTCTAACGATCAGTTATGGCTATGGAAGCAATTTCCTGCAAAAAATTGTTTAAGAATCCTGTTCGTATTTCTGATTCCATCGTACGCTTGGTCATCTGACAGTTGCATAAGCCTTCCTGCTGTATTTATGATGCTTTTCTTTAAACATCAACATCTTATAGAGATCCCTATATAATCTTCCTAAAACTGTTCCATGGCCTTACGAGCTCAAAGATCTGAATCTAAAACATTGGTCTTTATTTTCTAAATTAATTACAAAAAAAAAATTACCAAGATGCATCCACTTGCATGAAATTGAAATTGAAAAAAAATAAACGCCCATTGCTTCCTATAGCACCTATTAAATCTTATCACTCTATTAATCACTCGCCTTGATTGAAAATCAATAAAATTGCTCTGTTTTTGCTACTTTTCATTGATTGAATGCCTCGCCATCATTTATCTCTCCCATCTGCTCGAGATAGTACGCCAACGTCCTCGCATGGCTGTCATCACCATGGTGCATCGCCGGACTTCAATTTACTTAATGAACTGCCCCATGCAGTAGAAAAAGTATTAAACTTCACGAGTGTTCGTAAACATGGACTGTTTGTCGCAGACAGCACACAAATGTCCTCCCAATTTCGAATCGTGCGAATTTTTTAATTACAACCCATGTGCAACATGTGTTCGATTTCTCACGCAAAAAGAAAAACACAGACAGACACAGGGAGTTTTCATATAGAGCAAAGGCCCGCCTGGGTCTGGCTCTTCCACTAAATAATTTATTGCGATTGCTACTCCCCCTCTCGATGAGGATTGGTGCGAGGCTTACAAAAAAAAAACACAAAAAATACCGCGCGCCTTTGCCGACGACCGACAAAAATGACAAACTACATGCAAATGGCTTAATAGCGATTGATGTTGTTCAATTTAATAGACTCGCAAAGCCGGGACTTGTTCGTTCGTTCGTTCGTTCATTCATTTGTGCTACAATGACAGTTGGTGTATAGACTAGAAACTAACGGTCGTGTTATTTAGCGAGTTCATTGAATAGACATTTGTCAAAATGACTCCAAACAGGACAGTGAGTTGTGAACGACCATATATATATTGATTGCGATGATAAAATTTAAAATCCAAAGCTCTTTGGCCAGCTTTATAGCTCTAACCACACAGCTTCTGGCGCAGCGCTGGCTATCCTGCTATACTGCACCAAGTAATTATGAAATACTCACCAAGTGGACTTTAAATAATTACTCTTGCATTGGATTTCGATTAAACTCGACATGTTTATTGAAATTGGTTAGTCAAGTCATAAGAGAGTGTGAAGTGGAATACGAATTTTAATAAAAAAATCTGCATGTAAAGTAGCTGTGATTTGTTTCAAATGGCTGCTGCTGGATTTTAAAAATAAATTATTTTATTTGAAGTGCCTTGAGGGGCTTTGGATACACATAGTAGTGACTATCAGCGTCCAGCGAAGGCTATTTTATTATAACAGGTGTTCGTTCCATTGGGCGAATTTTGCAGGTAAACTTTATTTATTTTTGCTATTTTTGCAATCAGTTTACGCCAAATAGTTAGGGTCTTTCTAATATAGAATTGAATTAATTAACTTGTGGAGCAAGTAAATATCTCAATCGATCAATGTCACTTAAATAGTTCGTTTAGCAAACACGCCCTTCGCCTGAAGATATACATAAACACAACACACCATACGTTGGGCGCCATTTAAGGTTAATTGAAAACAAAGTCAAATTATATATAATTATGTGTAATTAGCACGTGGATCAGATTTCAAATAAAATATTATTAGAACCGATAACCGATAACTAAAGTTGGGGTAAAGAATTAAATAGAATAAATAAATAACTTCTCATATACTTCGCTATTGAAACCATTTGGTCATAACTCTATCACTTGACAGTTTCAACAAGTTTTATCCCAACTCAATTCTAATCAATACCTGCCCCACAATTTGTAACTTGAATCCTCTGTCCAGCGATAACCTCACTCGCCATCAGGGGTCTCCCATAAGCATCCCTCGTCCGTGCGTCGTTTCGGTTTCTCTTTAACATGCATTGAAATACGTGTAAATTGAAAGGAATAACTTGTATCCCATATGTGTAGTTGTGCTGCTGTTCCTTGTTTTATTCGATAACAATCTAGCCATACCGTCCTATCATTTTTTTTCCTTCTTCCCGTTTGTTTAAACCCAAAGCACATCATCATCTATATTATGTGCGATTGGAGAGATGGTGTCCAATCTCGTAGGTCGTTGTTCCACTCACGTTCCAATGGATGACAATAAATTTTCGACAAAAATATTCACTTTTGAATTAAGGGAAAAACAAAATACACATATACCTATGTATCGTTGGAAATTTAATACTTCGTAGTAAAAACATCAATGAAGGTATTTCGTTTCTGTCACATGCTGGGCATACAAAAAAGAACTCTAGTTGAGGTACCTTTTGTGGAAGAGAACAGGTGCGTATCTTTTTGAAAGGGGATGACAATTTCTTTTCAATATCAAGACAATAAATAAAAACAATATAAATGCTCATCTAAAACGCCATTTTGAAAAAAAAAAATCTACACAAAAACGACTAAAATTTGACCTGAACTTTTGTAACCTAAAAATTACATTAAAATGAGTTTCCCTATAGGATTGGATTTTATATTTAAGTATTCAACTGAATCTTTCATTATGGTCTTCTCTGTAAAAGCACTCATCACTCGTTTGGCCCTTAGTCCGGAATATTGTTGATATTTATAGATGGGCTTAAGGAGGATAATAAGCTCTCTTTCCCCCTCAGAGTAGCCGCGCCTGAACAAATATTCAAGGTGCGTATTTCCTCTTCGATGTGGATGGACAAAAAACAGTTTCATGTCTTTTGATTGCAATTGTCTGGGAGATACCGGACAAACTCCTCAACAAGGCGTTGGTTTTCTCATAAACACTATCGCAATAGGAATGATGTGCGTGTTGGTTTATCCATGCCGAACACTGCGTGGATGCGCGAAACAAATTAAAAGACGCATCAAGGATAATTTGCATTTTGTTCTTTTCCCGCTGATGACTTCCCTTTTTAACCCACCAAGTGTGTGTCTCAACCATCTTCTGAGGATTCGAGAGAAGATCATATTATTTGCTTGCCATGTAGATAGGGTTTCTTAAGGGCCAGTCTTCATTATATACAACACACACCTCCTGTGGTGAATGCCAATGTCAATGTTAAACAGCAGTCAGTTAATCACGTTAATTGCTTTGCACAGTTGATTGTGGTAAATCGTTTTTGTGGTTTGCAGAATTCAGGCATGCACAGCTTTGGAGAAAGAATCGTTTGGATCACAGATACTGCTAGTAAATATGATTATGCGCTAAATCGTGGGTGCTTAACAATTTAAGAAACAATCAAATTCTCTTAACTGATGGGGAGTAGGTATATCTAGAGATTTGTGGTAATAAGATAACCTAGATTGTCGTTAGTTCTGTCATTCATTGAGATTTTATGATAGAAGCGGAAAACTGCTAAATTGACATGTTAATGAGCAATGATTAAATCAGTTGGAGGAAATCAATAAAATTGTGTGATATGAATTTTAAATATGCGAGCAACAAATTGAAAAATAATAAATCACCACGAAAGTGCCTATCAAATGTTTATCGCCCGAAGATAACTGTTTTAATTATAATAAAATTAATTTCCAAAAGAATTCATATCTACATATTTGAAATTTTGATGACATATCAATATTATTTTTATATTTGGAATAATACATGAATAAATTGAAAGTGGGGTTATGGCTTTACATCTTTATTAGTTATCCGTATTTATGTATGTTTGGAGAAAGAGTTTCGTAATGAGTTTAAGTTGAATTTCTGCATCATATTGACTATACCAGTTCGGTCATTTTATAGATGTCAATATCACTCAATTAAGATGGGAAATTCAAAATAAAATTATTAGAAATTGAATACATTTTATAATCTAGAGTGAATAAATTTGGGATTAACCCGTCTCGAGTTTTCTATGGAGAAGAGAAACTTTTAAATTCGAGAAAAAAAGTTCCTAAAAAAAAAACTACATGCATTTCTTATTTGTTTGAAAAGCGAAACGCGAAACTTCACTATAGATTTAACCAGAAGAAAAAAAAATTATACTCAGCACGAACATTTTTTCCTGCAAAACAATGATAGCTGTGAACTGACAATCTTTTTTTTTTAATTTAACTATAGGCATGTAAGGCTTAGTGTCTTTTAAATGCAACCTGAATTGCACGGCACTAGTTAGAAGAAAGAGAATGATAGGAAAGAATTTTTTGTTGGTACAGTGGATTTGAGAACCAGGTATTGAATGTCTCCTTTTAACCCATTTTGTGGAAAAAAGGAAATATTACGGGTTTGCATATTCGTTTTAACTTCAGATGTGTTTCTCTCTGAAAAAAACTATATTTTTTTCACCACAATTTTTTTTTCGTTCTTAAAACTGTAGCCTTAATCCGCTGACAAAAAATTTAATCCACTACGAAATGTTTCTCGTAAAAAAGAAAACTATTCTGTATTTTACCCACAGATGCTTACCCTGGAAACCTTTTTTTTTCTTACCACCAGAATTTTTTCGTTAAGTCTAGTATACAGTTCCTTTGAATGAGAAAAAAATGGTGGTAAAAAAGGTTTTTCTTCAGAGAGAAAATTCTTCTGTGGTGAAATTTAGATGTCAAACATTTTGTATGCCAAAAAATCACTCTAACTTCCATAAGAAATACATGTAGTTTTTTTTTTCGTCGAGGAGTACACTAGGCCTTAAAACGCACTGTATACTAAGCTTAAAGCTTTTCTCTTATACACGATATAAAGATAGGAGTTCTTGGTAGTCTTCACATGAGAGTGACCAACGAATTTACGAATATTCGTCCATTTTAACTTAATTTTTCAAATTGCTTTTTTTATTCCTCGCGAATGAGGTTTTATAATTGATCATCTCTGATGTTTAGGATAGTCGCGCGGGAAGAATGACAGACGTAAGCAGTCTGGTCTATGATTGGCCAGCTGTCAAATGCCTTCCAATTAAGGGAATTTTTACTGGAAAGCTTGTCAAGAAATATCTTCTTCCTTCATTTCCAGTCAAGTACTAGAAATATAAGTTATTTGTTATCTACACGCTCAAGTTTTAATGAATTCTCTGTGCGGTCAAGTTACATGTTGAAAAATAATGTTTTGATTAAATTAAAGATTTTTTTTTATAAAATAGCGAGGATTAAGCTATCAAACTGTAAAGAACTTAAACAATTTAACAAAATAGGTAATTTTATATTGAAAAAAAAAAATATTGGAAATACTGAACTTTTTTGCAAAATCAATAAAAGTAAATTTTTGAAGTAAAGTTCCAATTTTCACATTGACATATGAAAAATTAACTGTTGCCAGTGTAAAATTTGCGTTCCAAAGATTCAGTTGAAGTTCATTATGCTTTCTGAATGTGATCTATTTTTTTGTAAAAGGGTGGGTGGTATGTGGAACGTGAATAATGTTTGACATTTCATTATTTGGACATAGATACTATTAAGCAAGTTTTACATTTGGAAAAAAATATTGAATTCGAGATTTTATTCAAACTTAACATAACGATGATAGAGTACACAAAATAAGAGGCTCCAGATGTGCGATCCAGTCCGTCATTATATTTTAATTAGAATTTGTGAACAATTTAGGTTTAGAAATCGTTCTAAACCACATTAATTTGTTCTTATACGAATTGGATCCTGGGAATAAGTTGCTGACACAATAACTATAGCTGTAGCTCTAACAGAAACTTGAAGCTTGCTTAAATTCTAGCGCGCGATTCTATACGTATTTCTTCTTCACACTTTTTAGCTCAATATACTATTTTCGTATCTTCTAACTTTGATACGATTTACATCCCATTATTTTCATCCTGTAAATTGACTCTCCAAAAAATCCTAATCAGGGAATTTTGAAAACGACTTCCTATCAGTTATAAACACTCTTGTTTAAAATATTTAAATTTTTTTTACCATCAGCCAGCTTAGATAAACTTGAACTTGACTTGCTCTGCACTAAATGTGATGTGACATTTCACCTATATCGCTGTACACAAAAAAAAATAATTGATTTCTCCATTACATTGTTTTGATCACGCTCCGCGCCAACGTACTATCAATACTACTTAATCCCCAATCTGGTACCGGTAGTCCAAACAAAACAAAAACCATTTCTATACCTACAATCCAAAATACACCCAAACAATTACTTCAAAGTGTCAAACTTATCGTTAAATCGACATCCGCATTTACAGAACCACACGAAATAGAACAATCAACAATCTCGCAACCAAATACCCAACCGATTTAAACCTCATCATCAATGGAGGATTAGGTCTCAATCAAATCGTTTAAGCAACCACCATCACCAACAAAAAAAAAATAACATAAAAGAATCGTTTCGTTTCTAAACGTGGGAAGTAAATTCCAAACCTACTCTCTCTTCCTCTCTCCATCAATGTATAGTCATGTGGATGATGATTAAATCTAGGTATCTTTTGTATGAATTGTGTGAACGCGCCTACTTCAGCTTAGATGAAAAATGCATTCATCTCAATGAAGAATCGATGAATTGAATAGGAATCACCTCATCTTATGGAACACAAAAAAAGTAAAAGAAAGAACTTAATCCTTGTTGACAAAACACTTGAGAAAAGGTGCAAAAAATCCTCCTCAGGCAAGGACAGTAATTATTTTGCGACCACGATTATCTGTTCGGATCCATGGTCATAAATCTGTCACATGCAGTGCTCTCCTTCTCAGAGGTGGCTAACCTGAAAAAAAAGATAAATTCTGATTGTGTGGAGTAGGTAAGGTAGTGTAGGAGGGGTTGTCGGAACAGAACCGTTCTGATGCACTTTATTAGAAATTGTGAAAAGGTGGCTATCACCATTTTTATAGCATCGCCTGCGACCTGCGATGGCTTCGTTTGTGCGGTGTAGTATCAGATTTAGTATTGTTGCATGCAACCAATAAACGGCTCCTTTTCATTTCGTTCTTTCAATATTTATAGTGTAGGATCCAATTTCCGATTGAGTCTTTGATTTATTTTTTCTTCAAAAAAAAAAAAAACAAAAAACTGTTTTACGTTCGTTCTTTTTTGTTGTCTGGTGCATGCAATCGGATACTCTGCCTTCATTTTTTCTTTCACACAAATTAAATTTGTCAAAAATACTTTATGGTCATGTAAAGTGTCGAGTGGTACCTATAGTCAAACACAAACCGCAACGCAAACTCTATCTCTCTCTCTCTCTCTTTCTAATCGAAGTGCCCCTAATCTTTTGACACCAATATAACTCCACTGCTGTTGACAGTTTTAGGAGAAACATTCTTATAAACATCAAAGAGCGCCAATGACATTTAAAAAAAATATTCAGATGTCATAAAAGTGACAGCTGAATGACATGCATAAAATTCAATTTTAAATATGAACATAATTCCTTTTTTAAACGAAACGAAATAATTTGATTGAGTAAGAAAAAAGAATGAACATTCCAACAAAAATATATGTACACACATGCAAAACGTCATTTAGTTTTACGTCCCACATAAACTACCAACACACAATCCACACACTATAGATTTTGTAAAGAACATACGTTATCGAAGGCAACAATTCAAAAATTTCTGCCAGGCATCGTCCATTAAATCTATTAATGGACTTTGAAGTTTTTTTTTTCTTTCATTCAATGTGAGGCGCTAATAAGACAGCAACCATATGATAGGATATCGGACTTGATGGCGGACTGGACGTGCGATAAAGATAAGAAAATCAATTAAATGTGTGGTTGTTTTAGTTGAGATGTTGCAGAGTGCCATCATCGTGTGGTTTGAAGTGCTTAACATCTACAGAAAAACCTCCTGACAATGACATTCAGTGTGCAGTTTTGTTTAATACTCGTTTTGAGTTTACCAATAGAGTTGTTATAATAAAGCAATATGTAGCATCTTTGTTGCGAACTACATGATTCTAAGAATGTTGCATAAACATTTTATGAGTTGATGACTAGGTCTTGTAAGAAGACTAAATACATAAATGCAAAGACGTTTAATTTCAGATTTCTGTATGATGAAGGACGACGACATTGATTACCGGTTTCTATAATGTCAAATTTTTTTAAATTAATATTTGGGTATAGAAATATGATATGGGGTTAATGCGATTTGAAAAAAATAACAACACTTCCAGGCTTACGCTAAAAATGTACTCAATTAAGTATTATTTTGTGATTAAATTGAAAATGTCACCCAATTTTGGCATTAGTTAACTCGCTGTTTGTTTATGTAAGACATTTTTATATTTCACCCTAAAACGATCTTCTGGAAGTTTGAAGAACCTTGGATGCCCTGAAAATGATAACAACATTTAAAAAAATCAAAATATTTGAAAATGGCGCCCAATGAAGGTCTGGTTAAGTCTCCAAGCACTCCCCACGCATTTCATATTCTATTTCAAAAGTAAAAAGTAGTTATGAACTGCAATAATAGCTACTAAAAATTAATCGAATAAACTTTATTGAAAATGGCGCCCAACGCAAGTTTTCCTTATATCGGATTATCATTTTACCGAAGTGTTTTTTTTTCTGTTTAAGTATTTTATTGCGTTCATTGTAGTCATAAGCGATGACTCGTAGATTGTTTGCAGAAATGGCGCTATTAGCTAAAACTCCACTTTTTTTTTATAAAACAATTCAAATACTATACAACTCTCTGCAATCTCTACCTACTTATGTCGATTTTCTCGGAACTAATCATTATTCTAGCAAACATTTTGCCGATTGTTAAAACACTACTTCGATGTGCATACTAAATTTAATTCTTCAATCTTCTAACAACAAAGAGTATAAAAATTTTATAAGTCACACTCTCTTGGCGTATCGACGATAAATATAAATTTAATTTATAATGGCTCCTTCAATAAATCATCAAAAAACCAAGAAGAAAACTCAAAGGCTTCAAAATAAAAATAATAACAATAACATCAACAATAGCCCAACCACTGAAGAAACATTAAAATGCAGGTCTGGGCGCTATCGGTTATGACTGGATTCGAGCAATGAACAGTGGCACCTACCACGCCCTTTGAATATTAATTAATAGTCAACAGAGGGATATCGTTGTAGTGGATAGCAGAATTTCATTTTATGCCCCTTCCTGAAAAGATTTGTTTAAATGATATGACACAATGGGTATGGGTTTGTATCTCCTTTTGATAGTTGATTGTCCTGTTTGGTGTGGAGGAAAGGAAGCAATTGAAAACGATCAATGATCTCAAATATTGATTTCACGGATCGATACAAACACTCACATGAATAAATGAAGAAAAAGAAGAGGATTAATATCTTTGTATTTGAAGAAGCATGCTGGAAATTCTTAGAAATTTAATTGAGAAGGAGAATAATTATTATTGGTGTCGTAGTGTGTTCTGTGGATGTGTAAAGTTTATACCATACACGTTTCAGGTATTTATTCTTTAGTTTTGGTAATGTTTTTTATAATTTAACTTTTTTTGTCTGTAGACATTTTCAAAATGCCTCACCTAACACATGTGATGTTTCATCAAAATCAATTTATGTACGAATTTTGAATGCGCTTGCGCAGAAAAAGAATTCAAATAAAAATGAATAAAATCTGGTGTGTTCCTGTACTTCTTAAAACTTCAAAAATTTATTTAGTTTCTACGAAAAACTGTTAAATATTGTTACAGTACACCAAATTTTCTCTTTCACAGAAGTGAGCGCTCACGAGAGAGTAAAATATTTCCCCAGGTTGCGAATTTTAGACCAAGAAATTTCTTTGGATTTTGGGAATTCTTTGTGAGGAACTTGTCGTTTTTTTTTACAAAAAACTTTATTTAACATTTTCCAAAATACAGTTTTATTTTGACGTTAGCAAAATAGTTAACATTTGTATTCAATGTGTTCCTGTACTTTTTGAAAATTTGTCGGTCTATGAGAGAGCTTTTCTCACAATCTGGAAAAAAGGATTGTCTGATTTTTTTGTGTGCAAAAATAACGGGAATATATATGTCTAAAGAAAATGTTTTTTTTTTCGAAATTAAAAACATTGTGTCCATTTGTGATTAAATAGTACAAAATTGAAAAGATAATATGAAGTAAAATAATTTGAATTGGAATGTAAAATTCAAATTGTTGACCACTAAAACAAGCGATTAAATGTCTGTAAGCAATGATGATATTACATTTTTTTTTAAATCTTACGTTAAATTTATCCCTTTTTTGGATAGTTAGTTAATGAGTTAAGTTGTTATTTCACTCAAAGGGCAGTGATGTGAAATAACTATAAAACACAAATATTTAGTAGATGAATTGTAGGAAATTAAATTAATTTTACAAATTTTAAAAATTATCCAATTTCTAAAATTCATTTTTATAGAATATTCACATCAGAACAACCGACTAATTAACAAATATTCGCGTATTTTGACATTTCGTTCACATGACTTTTTCTTATTCGCCGCGAAAGTAAGTTGATGCTTCTGATTTTAAGTTTAGTCACGCGTGAACAGTTTATTCGTTGAAGTGTGGATGGTATGGGGAACGAATATAAAACGTCATTCACGATGAAAAAAAAGAACTAAATTTCAAAATGGACGAATATTAGTTAATTCATGTTGATGATTACATACTTTAGAGACTGTGGAACGTGTTTAATTTATAAAAAAAAAACACGTTTTTGTAATACATAATACTCATACATAAAATAGTGAAAGAAGAAATAAGGTAAATAAATTCATGTGTCTAAGGGATAGTTGTTCAAACGTGGTTCAAATATTTGATATGTGGTTCAGCAATTTGAAATCACGATTTCGCTGGATTAACTGTGATTCAACGACCCGACGGTTCAAGTTCAAGTACGTGATAAAAGCCAAATATATTCTTGAACCACGGTTGACCCTCAGTTAATCTGCCGAAATCGGTGAGTTTAAATTGCTGAACCACGGATCAAATATTTGTACAACTGGCCCTAAGAGTTTGTTCAATTTAGTTGGTTTTAGACGTAGCAATTTAGTATATTTATTTTCTTTCTGCTTTTATACGTAAAAATATTCAATACGATTGATATTTAATGCAATTTGTTCACCCAAGTTATTTTGTGGACCTCCCCGACATACATACGTCAATTCTTTTAGAAACTCCAAACAAACGAGTGAAAAACAACGAGTTGCATATGTTTGAAGAAACACTGCAAGCCATCAAGCTGAATATTCTAACTGAACGAAAAAATACATTCCATAGTTATAATCGTTCACTTCATTTGCTTACTCGGTATTTAAAAACGTAAAAAAATTCTCATCACTATCAACGAGAGACAGCAAAGGCACAACAACGAACGTTTCAGATGTTGTTTAGTTTATTTGTAGGTTAACGTTGAATCCGTAAATCCGTCACTCTGGTTATGTCTAGTCTATTTCCAAAAAAAACGATCTCTGTCAAAAATACTTTGTGGAAGTTATGTGGTTTTCTATCCAACAATGTTTTCCCTCAAAGTGACTTATCTGCCATTTTTTTTTGCCATTGACGTATTCCGCCAGTAGCATATGCGTTTAAAACGATTTAAAATTTATTTTTGTTTGTTAATGTGGTTGCTTAACATCGTGTCCCTGAAACTGCCACCTTTAAATGAAATAAAATAACTTGGATGATCTGAGAATTGTTACTAATATGAGGATGTGATTTTGTTGGAAAAATATGACAGATGAAAATTGAATTGGTATTTAAACAGCGAGAGGAAAATCTGCCGAAATAGATTTGCAAAAATGATCTAGATTCAGAAATAAATCAATTTATTTTACCCAATGGAACACGAAATAGGGAAGTTTCGGTGTTTTTACAGATCTAGATCTAAAATAAATTGATTTATTTTACAAATGGAAATCCACATTAGTTTTGAAGAAGTGTGACTCCGTCAAGCAAATCTGAACATACCTGATTAAAAACTTCTAAGTATTTTTTATTTAATAAAAAATACGTCAATACAAGTCAACAATTTTTATCTATCCTGCATTAATGCAGGGTTGCACAAAAATATGTTGTCGTTGTGGTCCAATCTAAAATGTAAATGCAACATTATTTTGTGGTCTGCCAAACTTGTTCTCTATCAATAAATTTAAACCCAATCGGCAATCGAAAAGACCTACTTACGAATATTGAACCCACAGCAACCGATAAAATGAAATACTTACATATTAAAGATACTCGCATAAAAGTAGCTCATATGCATAGAATATGCCTTATCTTTGGCAATTAGTCCACTGCACGCGCTGTCGTTGTGCCTGCCTAACTGCAGCGAACAACGAATTGTCTTGGTTTTGTGGTTAGCTTAAGCTTTGTGGCAAACTTTCAACAGAAATATCGACTTCATTTTGGAAATTTAACAATTTTATTTCATATTTTGGATTTCATTTGTTAGTTCGCGGGTATTTCTATCTCGGCTGGAGTACCGGTGCGGCGCAAGTAAACGACTTTATGAGATATTAAAAGTCATAGCGACAAACTAAGATTGACATGCAAAACGAACTAGAAGGCCGAACAGAAATTCCAACTTTTCATTGCACTTGGCCGGGCATCAATCTTTTAAGACTATTATTATTGGCCGAACGGGTGAGAATAAAAAGGGGGCAAACACACTGCAGCAAACAGATTAAAAGTCAGAAGCTTGAGTTGTCTGTGAAAACCAATGTTGCGCAGCTGGCCTATGCCCAAGCAATTGGCCAGGCCAACTCGTTTCCAGATTATATTTTATGATAAGACTTAAGACATAATTGCAATATCAAGCGAGTAGTTATGGTGACGGTCGACGCTTGGATTTTTTCTCTTTTTTTTTTAGTCATCTGAGTCTGACTGCCGGGATTATCTTATGGACTGATAAAGTTGTTAAGTATCTTAATTTAATAGGAAAATGCATTGACGGGCGAGGGAAATAATATAAATGTATATTTTGCAAAAAGCTAAAGACAAGCCAGCTGAATGGTGTGGGTTGTGAGTAGAAAGTAAGCAGAGATATTAGTAGAAAATTATGTCTATGGCTCCTTGATGGGTTTTGCGCTTGACGTTTTATGATGTTACGGGGATATTCTAGGTTATGGCAATAACATTGATGGGAGAATAGGTGTGAATTTTTGATTTAAAATTACCTATATTTTATTGGCAAGGAATTCTTGTTAAGTAAGCGGACATTATTGTTATTTTTGCAACACAGAATTGCTTGAAGCACACAATGAAATGAAGTCGTTCCACAATCTTTGTCACTCTATTTAGCAACTCAACTACTGAAGATATTTGGACGGCTTTCACATACATCAAAAACATTATTTTTTATTAACAAGTCAATTTTATTTCAATAGTAAAGATGTGGAATGTAAATTGGTACTTTCACAGCTACTATTCTCCAAGAGTATTTTTCATTTTAAATGCTTTTATATTTTCTCAGGTGAAAATGAAAATTTCCTTAAAAATGTATCAACGTAAACTTCAACGTTCCACAATTTCTATTTCCAAACAAAACTGAATGGCAAGTGCAGTGTAAAGGTTTTTGTTTCACATATTCAGATATTGAAGAAATATGGCAATTTTATATTTAAGAAAGTTGCATTTTTGAACTCTCCCTTGAAACCTATAAAAAGCTTCGTTCAGTGACGTGCTCTAAACGGTTCTGAAGAGAAATGTACAACTTTTTGTCGTTCTGTGAAGAATTTTCTGTCTCAAATTCTTTTGAGTCCACTTCTGTTTTCACTTTTCTTGAATGACCTTACATCGGTTTTGCCTGGAGGTATTAGTTTTTCTGGTACAGTAATACAAACTTTTATGTATGCGGACGACATTGTCATTTTTGCGGAGACTCCAAATATGATGCAAATAATGATTAATAAATTGCAATTGTACTGCCGCAATTGGGGTCTTACAGTTAACACTAACAAATCCAAAGTAATGATATTTCGAAATGGCACAGGGCGATATACAAGGGAGGA
Organism: Philhelius pedissequus; assembly: GCA_910595825.1. NCBI lineage: Eukaryota > Metazoa > Arthropoda > Insecta > Diptera > Syrphidae > Philhelius > Philhelius pedissequus. Next base: position 9,667,755 of record OU343163.1, on the reverse strand, counting down.
GAAATGGATGTGGGAAAATATGGAGCTTGAGTTGGTGAGGGAATATAAATATCATGGAGTCATCATTACGCCTCAAATGTCGTTCAAAAAGCATCTGCAGTAAAAGCTTATAGAAGCAAAAAAAGCTATCAACTGCAACTGGAGGGGGGTCCTTGGGAAAAAACAGATAACCGCGAGTGCTAAATATAAACTTTTCGAAGCAGTTATGAGGTCATTGATGTGCTATGCTGGTCAAGTATGGGGCTTTCTTCAATATGAGGAAGTAGAAAAATTACTGAGGTATTTTTTGTAAAAGATCTTTTGACTCCCCGAAAACACACCTACATATATGCTACATTTGGAGATCGGGATGTCTCCGCTCTACGTCTTTTCCCTCAAGTTGCATTTGTTCTACATTGCAAAGGTTATGGCTCTCCCAAATCACTGTCCGCCAAATATTATCGCAGAATATCTGCTATAACGAAACTCACAGTTCTTCGAAGAATGGTCACGATTTGAAGTTCAGCACGACATCCAGTTGGTAGACAGAAATACTGGTGATTGGAAAGACATTTTTCCAGAATTGTTAGGAAGGATTGAAGATTCTTTCTTTGTTAAATTTAAGGAGTCAGCCCAACGGAATTGTACCCGAAACATGTATAAGCTCCTGAAACAATAGAAACAATCTCTTTAATTTTCAAAACCAGATGAGAATTACTACGACTGAACTACATACCATACGGACCTGATGGAAGTACGGAATGCAGTTTATGCAATCTACGTACGACAGAAAATGTTCTCCATTTTATAGGAACATATCCGATCCTGCAAGCAATACGGAGACTTGAAGAAAAGCTATTTAACTCTTGATGAAGCTGCAAATGTTTTGAATGGTCAAGATTGGATAATGTTATCAAGCTATACGTTAAAACATCCCTTAACTACAGAAATCAAATTTTAAATGAAGCTTTTTAATAAGAAAACCAAAGATGTATATTTATTTTTTGTTGTGATCATCTTAAAGGAGTCTAATCTTTTCAATTTCAATTTTACTTTGATCATAATGTTTGAATATTACCCTTTTTTCCGTGAACTTGTGAATTTGTAAATATATGTAAACTTTTGTAAATTATCAAATAAAATCACATTCTACTACTACTACTTGTTTTGTGTGTTCTAGAACAGTTTGGAATAGAAAAGAGCAGGATTTGCTGCTCTGGCTTTTGAGTAAGATCAAACTAGAACAGAATCGTGAGAAATGTCAAAATTATTTCTCTTTTATTCTGTTTCATTTATTTTGTGACTCGTTTTTTATTTAAACAATTATTTATTAGTAATACAATTTAAAAAAAATGTATTACCAACAATAAACCGAAAAAATCCATATTGTCGTGTTTTTTTTTGACAAATGGTGTTTAATTGACAGTTCTAACTTGTTCTGACTTTTTATCTGTTCTGTCCTGTGCTATTTTGCTCTGATAGTTTCTTCGTGAAGACAGCTAAAATGTCCATCAAATCCAGTGAAATGAATACGTTCCACAATCGTTTTTAGATCTAATTTTCATTTTCCTCGCATGAATAAAACGTTAAGTGGCGTGAAAAAGTCCAGAATTTCATATTAAATTAAATTAAATTAAATTAAATTTTAAAAAAGCATATTGTTGTGTGGAATGTAAAATTGTACCTTAACACAATTGTGTAAACACGCTTTTTTTCTATTAAAATTTTGTCTTATATTATTTTAATTCAAAACACTCCCTACATTAGTTACCAGTTTAAAGTAATTTAATTAAATATTACAAATTCTAATCTATTTCATGTTTGGCTATCGAATATCGTAAGTATAAAAGCCAAATAAATTGCTCTATTAAACACGAACATAATTACAAGTATTTCCTCAATCTAATAATTCATTTCATAACGCCTTTTATATTTTGCTGTCCCGCCTTTTTAACATATTTTTCGCACACACACAGATTATATTTTGTATATGATATACAACGAGTATGATGCATGAAAGTAATTTATTTTTCCTGACGGAAAATTGATTTTTCCTAAACTCTTTTGTAGGCTTGCATCACTAAACCCACACCTCTCCAGACGACTGACTATACGATCGATGTTAGTTGTACTTGCTGCAACATTCACCTTCATTAGATTTGTCCCGACAGACTAGTTTTTTTTTTCCTTTTAATCTCGAAACGCTCTTCAATCTTGGTCATATTTCATACAAATCTTTTTTTTTTTTTTGAAAACTAGTTAAGACCTACATACAAGTGAATATGATGATTACACTTAAACGGATGCATAAATGCGTGGTCTTGTAATTATCAGTTCGCTTACAGGGCCTTCTTTTTAATTTAAGTCGCCATATTTTAACTACGTATATGTACGTATATGACCATCTTCTCTATAGGTAGGAATAAGCACCCATGGAGCCCCTCATCATTAACTATGCAAATAAATTCTAGAACACAGATAATTAACCATCAATTTAACTTATTGTCCTGTTTTTATATGATACATAGAAAGGGAACCAAACTAATCGCCTGAATGCTTGTCAACTATATAATGAATTATTCAGAGTGGCTCCACCTGTTGGTGGGGTATTAGCATCGCTCGCGAACGTCATGCGCTTGTTTTGATTAATCACTATAGTGCAAGAAATTATGGAAATTAATCGCATGCGGATGGGCAATAAATATTGACAAATCCGAAAGGAAATTCCATTACACGAGAGAGAAATAGAAAAGTACATACTTACTATTACCAGGTTAGTATTTTACTAAGGTGATATTTTTCTTACTCTTCCTTACTATTAAGAAAAAAAGGAACAAAATAAAGATTCCAGCTAAACCTCTCAAGCATTGAAACATGCGTTCCACATTTCCCTACATGATATATTATTTTTTTTAATAGAAATGTCAACTCAAGTGAGAAACTGGGGCTTAAACGCGTTTGACAGTTGCAAATCCTGATCCATTTTTGTTGGTTAAGTTGTGGAATGTAAAGGTTATTTTCACTTAAACTTTTAAGTACTATGCACATGAGAGCGACCAACTAATTAACGAATATTCGTCTATTTTGACATTTCGTTCACACGGCTTTAATTTTACTCGTTACGAATATAAGTTGAAAGTCTGATTTTGACGTTAGACGCGAGCGAACAAATTACTCGTTGAAGGGTCGATGATATGTGGAAGGCGAATAGAGTTTGACTGTTCGTAGCAATCAGATGCAATTCGCGACGGCCAATATTATTTTCTCCAATTTATCTTATTTTGGCGATTAAAAAGTATTTTTTTCTGGCGTAAACATTAATATAAATTACATTTCTACAATCTTGTTTAGAATTTTCGAAAAATTTAAGTTGGTAAATTCTTTTAAATAGAATTTATTCGTTTTATTTGTCGGTGGTTGGTCGCATGTGAATAGTCCTTTAATGGACATGACATCCACCAACTACCAACGAATTAACGCATATTCGTCCATTTTGACATTTCGTTCACACTGCTTTGTTGTCGTTTTATAATTCATAATCTTTAACTTTGAGGTTATGCGCACGCGAACAATTTATTCGTTTGAAGGTGGTTTGCATGTTCAATGGGGATAGATTTTGACAGTTCGAAGCAATCAGATTGCAATTCGCGACGATCAATTTGTTTTCTCAAATTTATCTTATTTTGACGTCTCAGTATTGCATTTGGCTGCCAGTTAATGGTGAGTACGATACATCCAAGTGAGGTATGATTTCTTTCTCACCATCAAGTTGGGATGATATGTGGATAAGAGAAAATGTGATGTAAACAGCGCCTTTTGCAACCAATTAGAAATTACAAATGTCTTTCAAATTTCACAATTGTCAAGTCTCCAAATTACCTAAAATGTTTGCCACGGGTTGAATTCGATTGTGATCAAAAATCCCCCAACCGTTATGCCTGTATAAAATAAGTGTATAATGGTATCACTGAGTGTACTTACATTCTCACATGATGTCCGACACGATCCGAATACTTCCGAGCAGCATGTAAAGATATCTGTAAAAAAAAAACACAAAATAAAAATAAATGGCATTTTTGGTAAAATAAAGGCGAATGGCTTCAAAGAAGAATAAAATAAAGATAACCAAGTGACAGTCGCATGAGCTCGTGATACGCTTCATCAATATCCAAGATGAGCTTTGACATGTACCCAATGCGGAGGGTGCTGCGCAATGCGGGATCTTTGACAGACTCTCGAAACTTTTATTTGTGAATTATATTTGTTTTGACGCGACGCGAACCATGAAATTTATATCTACACGAATATATGTAGATTCTCTGTGATTATACTTGTGGGCAATGGACGACATAAGAACACATGGGCATGACTTATGATTTGATGCGTGAGTTGGCGGGAAACTTACAAGCAACTTTCTGAATGATTGTCATAAAACAAGACAATAATGTGAATGTCCATCCAAAAACATCTATATGCATGATTTTACAAATCAAGCCACCCAAGGGCTTACAACAAAATGGTTTTGTCATACAAATAGGATTACTTAAAAAGATATCTAAACAAAACATTTGATAGGTATTTATATCTACAAAATTTACACTTTTTATCAAGTTCAGATATTACTCGTATTAACAATCCACTTTGGGGAATTTGAAAATTTTCTCCCAAAAATAACATTAGCATAAAATGTTGATTATTATTTTTTTTTGTTCAATTTTGTTTTTTTTTGTTCGTGGTAGGGTTATTCCGGGGGACTACTGGAGTTTAGTTCAGTTGTGTCATTAAGGCTAATTTCGTTGGGACCAATTTGTTTTGAATGATTTAAGCATTAATATGTGTTGGTAATGGATAGATAGGAAATTGAAGCATTTAACCTGAAGATGTCTTCATAATAGTTTTGGTTTTTTTGGATTTGTTTATAAAGAGCTCATATTTTATATTAAAATTTGGTATTTTTATATAATTGGTATCCATTTGTTTGATAATTTGAACAAAAAAAAAATAGAATAATGTGTTTGGAAATATTTTATTTGCATTAATGTAAAAAAAATGCTTAAGTGCTTCTGCTGCTTATATTTTTTCAAATTCAAAATTACTGATAGCATTTTGGTTAATCTAAAACACTAGATGAGAATAAACAGGCTATATGAATTCAGCTTTAACTATAGGTATACATATGTATATAATATATATAGATAAGCATTCAATTTTTTTTAAAATTTAATCGACACATTCAGCATTGAAAAAAAAGTTGCTCTCAATTTATTTTTATCCTTTGAATTGTATAGAGATTGACATTATCCTTCAAAAAAATCACAAACACCTAGCATTCTTATCGTTTGAGAAATATTTACCTTCTGTATTATTGAAATTCAAATAAGCGATATATTTAAAAAATATTGTAGAACGAATTCATTTGGCATTTCATGTGACATTTCATTAAATTATTTACAAATGTCAAACTTCAGCAGTTTTTTTTTTTTCAGTTTGCTTCCTTTGGATCGCCATGTGGCGATATATTAAATGTATGGTGTGTTCGATTGGTAAATTGAGATTTCAATCTCAAAATTGATTTTCTTCATGGCGAATGGAATACAATATTAATAGCAATTCATTGTATTAGTGTAATTTCGTGTCTGTGACACAAATAACAGTTAATTTAAAACAGCTTCTATTTTTGTATTTGGATTAATTTTCTTTAATATTTTGCTTAAGTTTTCACAATCCAGACAGATTACAAATTCGAAAACCGAATGTGTCAAGCTGACAGCTGAAAATTGTATTTTAATTGGTGCAAGGAGTGGTAAATCTGCTGAAAAATCTAGATTTGCAAAAATGATTTAGATTCAAATATAAATCAATTTATTATGTCCAATGGTACACAAAAAGCGGAAATGGTGATTTGACAGATCTAGATGTAAAATAAATTAATTTATTTTACCAATGAAAAACCACATTATACTACAAGATGGCGCCAGATATGTCAAACGGTCGGAAGATGCTATAACTATACTGTAAATGGGTGCAAATGTCAATCGAAAAAATTATTGCGCATCTTCATTTTATTGTTGTAAAAATGTAGCATATAAAATATATCTTTGTTCGGAGAGAGAGAAGACTAGAATATAGAAAGTCTTCATAAATGCAAATTATACAAGAAAACGATAGGTACATGCGCTAAAAATTTAACGTCAGTGTAATAACTAAACATATGTTTGTGACAGCTTTTAAAAGTTATGGCAAATTATAGAAAGTAATAGAGCTACCATCTGTGCACTTTTTTTGTTTAAATATAAATACTATGCAGTTGATGACACATGTAAAGGCTTTTTTTTTTTTTTTTTTTTTTTATATAACTTTGCACGCGCTCATGGGATTATGAATACCCATTATATGTTTTTCTTAACACAGCGCGGGCATCCGGTGGAAGAAGAGAAAGAAGGATAGGATAGATGTGTGGCGCGATGTTCTGAGACTAGAGTTGGTTGTTGTCTCAGATTTATCTCCAGGGATGGCGGCTGAACTAATGCGGAGAGAATTACCGTGTCTTATTTATTTATGTCCCTTATAATTCGCATTATTTTATTTAGTTCTTTTTCATATTTTATGGGTATGCTAGTTTACTCAATCACATGTTGTTAGTGTTATGCCTAAACAGCATGTAATGAGCAAAGCAGCCACTTATTTTATGACAATTTTGAGAATTGGTTTTTAATGGAATATAAGAAGATAATGACAACGGCAGGAATCGAACCTGCACGCACGAGGTTGACAGGCGAGCACACAACTATCGCGCGACGGCCACCCCTTCTTTTTAGAGGCATATAATAATAAAAGGAAATATATATAAATTGTATTAATTGCCATTAAATAGACTTTTTTTTAAAGGTAATTCTTTGCCATTTTTACTTGAATATTATTTCTGGCATATGGCCACCACAGGATCAGCCAAACTGTCTACGTTTTCTGGATGTAACGGCATCTCAACAATGTTTTTTGACACTCCAAATGTTGGAGTTTTTCTTATTGACGTTGGTATTCAACCAAAAAATAACCTCATTGCTTAGCGAAATGTTCTCGTGAAAATCGCGATCAACAGCTATGACTGCTTTCACACAATGAAACTGAGTTGCCGGCAACTGGGAGTTTGTGGGCGAGAAGTAAGGAGAATAAAAAAATCTCCCCGGTCAACGATTTGAAGAGATTTTGTTGACGTTTTGCTTTGCATTCAAAGAAGCCAAACACAATCTTCCCAGTTTCCTCCTCAGTTTCTTCGTGTGAAAGCTATATAAGCCAATTAAAGGAAAACGTCAAAAAAATCTCAAGCAACTGGATTCCCTGTGTTAAAGGTTTCTATCTCATTTTGAGCCTATTCGAAATAAATCTGCACAATTTGCTGTGCTTGTTCAGTCGCCATTCGATTCATGATGAAATGGCAAAATGGTTGTCAATGAAAACAGTTCTGCCAGGTTCAAGTTCTATACATCTGAAAAACACCCTTTATATCCACCATTATTCAGCGTTCTTTAGGAATACAGCGGTTCATGTCTTTTTGATGTTTATTTTGACAATTGTCACAATTTGAAAACAAAGTATATTCCAATATGGCAACAACTTGTGATCCCCACAATCTGTCTCAGCACATATCATACATTTTTGAAAATGTCATTGCAAAGGTGGTAGGTATGACACGATGAAATATTTGTAGAACAATTCATCTTAAGTGGAATAAAAAAAAACTGTGAAATGTAAAAATAAAAACAAACAAAATACAATTGATTGACAAGCGACTAGAGTACTTTTTTTCTTGTAGCTGGGCAAATGTGTGGATCCTGTTTATTTTTCACTTCGAAACGCTTAAAATAGGTCTACATGTATTTTAAGTAGTTGCTAGTTGTGTCTAGCTCTGGGTGTATTACCTGAATATCGACCCCTTGTTTGTTTGGCTAAGAACTTCTCCATTCATAAATCATACACGACATCGCACTATAATCACCATACCATGTTAAAAATGACTTGTAAATCACTTGAATCTGACACCGAAGGATATAAATAACCTCGGCATCACACAAGTGTGACAAATTACAACTTCTGATTTTGAATCAAAAAAGTTAAATTCTAAAAAATGCATATCTCTTCAATCAAAGTAGAACATACAAACGCATATCCTCTCAACAACAAAGAGGAATAAATTGAAAGTAAATCTCATGCCATCATCAAAGGAAGCTCTAAATTATGCGAAAAATTGTATCTGACTCCCAAATCCTCTGTCTCTCTATATTTGCATTGCATACATTCTATTGCTATATTGGTCTTTGAGGAGTTTGCATCGTCTTCTATATTAATTCTGCACAAGGTGCGTGAAATTACATTCTGATTAGCATACGGCACCATAAAACTGCATCAAGTGCACGCGACTTCTTCACGCCTTTCTTCCCGTCAAAGTCTATTTGTGTAACCTTCCCTATCTTCAAATCTATAAATAAACACAGATCGCATAAAATATCAAAGACAAACGATCATACACATTCGTCTCTTAAGCCAAAGAGATACTTAGGATAAAATTAATCATAGCACTCCTGTCCTGAAGGAGGGTGCATTTTTTTTTTTTTTAAGTACAACAAAGATGCAGAGCCAACCGAACTGTTGGATCCATCCGCTGTCAACCACAAAATACGAAAAACCACACACTAATGAAAATAGCCAGAGAAAAAAAAATATGATGGTCTGATAAGACTGCCCTGAGGTTGCCCTCTTTACAAACTTCAGATGATTTAACGGTTTATCAACCGCATCAAGGGGCGACAACAGGTTCAATTCGAAGATGAGGTGAAGTACAAGTGTCTTCTTTAATTTTTTTTTTATTTTGTGGATTCCGCCCGTATATGAATGCCATATTGTACTTCTGCTGGTATTCCAATTTCAATCATCTTTGGTTGATTTTTTCCCTTCTCTGTTGATGATGAGCTGTCTGTGCTGGTTTTACGTATATCATGTGTGATGATGACGATTGTGACGTTTTTCCTTTGAAATCGAGATGATTGCATTCTGCCAACTGTTTGTAATTATCTTCAGCTACAGCTCCATTGATGTCTGAAAAAAAGTCTGTGTCTGTTTTGTATCTAGGCTCCCCTTGTTCTTACTGTCGTCGTACGTCGTGCTGTTATTTTGAATAGAAAGATATTCGGTGTGGATAGGAAGTTAGATTTGTTCATTATTCAGCTAGCCAGTGCGATTTAAAGGGGAAGAATGTTGTCTATGTATAAATAAAGTAAGTGGCTTTGAAGTGGCAATTATGATAAGGGCTATTTCGATTTAAAGTTGATTGAGATAATCGTTTTATTATACATAATTGCAAACTAAAGCCTCAATAAGTAAATCGAATGAAATGGCTTTAAAGAACATGATGACAAGAACAAGATACATGTTAATTTACAACAATAGCCTACCGCCATTTAAGTATATGTGGGTATGAGCTCGCTTCATGTGGGTTAACGTACGTTCCACAATACTTCGCTTGTATCAGCTAGTGGGTACTATTAGAATACTGCAGAAACTTGAACTATTGTAGAACCGTTTGCTTCTTTAATCATTTGTGAAATGAAATACGAATGCCTTCCACAATTATTAAATGCGACTTTTCACCAACAATCGATGATTTTTTTGGCAGTTTTTTTTTGTTACTATACTACGGTAAGAAAATCCACAAAAAAACGCATCCGCAGTAGGCTGGTTTTTGTAAGAATGGTACCTACTCTCGCATATTTGTCACAAGAAATGAAAAATTTCTTTTTTTCTTCTCCATTTACAATTTTAAATTCGAAACATTGATTTTGAATCAACAGAAATGAAATGCTAAGTAATTGAGTATGTTCGTGGACTATGGTCAAAGTCTACGAACAAAACCACACGGAATTGAATTCGTGCAATAGAGATTCATTTTTTTAGAATAGAAATCAAAATTTGTTAAAATTGATCAATTAATGTTTGTGGTATCGGGAATATAAAAAAAATGCAGAAAAATGCTGAACTTTACACGTGCTCCAGAAAATAAAGAGTGCAAAAAAATTAACTTATACGTTTTAATAGTGAAAGTGGGACAGTTTTCAGAGGAACATCTTTTATATTTGTTAAAAAATGGAGCTATCTGACATTTTAGAAATATAAACTAGTCAACAATAAAAAAGATCGATTTGTCTGTCGAATGGAAATTAATAATTATAACTACTCCATGAACACATCCATCGAGATTTAATCCAACTATCAACCGTACTAAACAAAACTAGGAAATCAAATCCAATACTCAAATAAACGTCAAGTATCCATCTATTTACATTAGGATTCTACTTCTGCTTTTTTTCTACCGTAAAACAACTGTCGATGCTGTATGTAAAATCCTTCTATGAACAGATTTCCCAGTAAAACACGCCTATTGTTACGAACTGTCAAGCTTTATTAATGTTCCACATACAATCTACACTTCGACGAATAAATTGTTGGCGCGCGACTTACCTTAAAATTAGTTAGTATATCAATTATAAAACGATGTTAGCGACGAATAAAAAATGCCACAACTCACAATGAATGAATATTCATTACTTCGTTGACCATTATGGTTGTTGTCATACTGACGAAAAAGGAAATTCAGTTTTATGTCATATAGAAAACTTGTGGAATGTAAAATTCTTAATTTCACGAGAATTGATTTATATATCATTTCCACTCATTTCCAACAACTTTGGGATGTTGAAAATTAAAACGAAATTATAGAAATTTACTACTGAGCAAATACTTTAATTTCGATCAAAGATCTTGATAAAACATGCATCCTATTATCATAAACAGTTTACTATGGATGAGTGCAATCTAAAATCCGTTTAAACCTTTCAACATTTACGGTAGAAATATTGACGAAGTTCAAAACAACAAATGACATCTATGCAAAATATTAATCCATCTTAATTTAATCCCATTCAAAGTCCCATCTCTTAGTAAAAGCGCTCATTCGCTTTTCCGATGATACAAGAAAAAGTGACATAAAACCTATGGTACAAAACAAAAAAATAAAACACCTGAATCGACGTCCTCTTTCAAGGCTTCAAAAGCTATAGTAATTAATTATAATTTTTTTGTTGTTGAAATAAAACATTCTTTTTTATCTCGACAAACAACAGTATCTGTATCTGAACAAAACAGAAAAAGATACATTTTTAGATCTTAAGCTATTTATCACGGTGTAGGTGTATAATATTTTTAGACTCCGCCAATGATCCACTAAAATTGGGAAATTGTTTTATTTATTTTTACTATTTTTTTAATAATACAAAAAAATGAAAAGGAAAAAAATAAATTGAAGAAATAAAAAAATAAGAGTAGAAAGTGGACAAAAACAAGTAGATTTATGAAAATCATTTCGAAAATATACACAATTTTAACCCTGGGAATTTTTTTTTCTTAATTTGATTTTTTTTAATTATTGCTCTCAAATTAGATTGATTTGTAGGTTAATAATATTTTGTTGCGATATAGTCAGAACAGTAGAATAGACAGATTAATGTAAAAACACACATACATTCCACAAGTAGTTTAACCAGAATAAACTACACAATAGCTCACGCTTTGAGCAATAAGTGTAGTTAAACTGAAGTGGCTCCGCCGGCCGTCTTGACTTGAAAATTCAGCGCATTTTTCCTTGGAAATAATGAATTGGAAAGCAAAGCAACATCTTATTGTTTGTTATTTATTTGTCAACTCAAATTCACGCACTTGGAATAAGTTACTGAATATCCAGGACAGGAGCTTGTCCAAGGGGTAAGTTATAGGGGCCACGATTACCCGATTAAAATACTAAAATATGGGGTAAATTCAAAAAAGCATCACTGTAGTAATGATGCTCGATCATTTGCGTCAAACATTCACAAGCGCAAACTTTTCGCATCACTTTGAACGTCAATTGTTCATTATTGCAAAGTTGTTTATGCTGATGCGCAAACATTAAATAAATAAGAATACAAAAATCGTGATTACTTGTTGATGCTGGTGATCGATTGGTATAAATATGGCGAATGAAAATGAAATTATTGCATTTGAATAATACATCATTTCTGTTAAAGCCTATTTGCTTCGCTTTACTCATTTTGTATAAGAAAATATCACTTTTTTAATCAATTAAATCTTTTCAAAGTATTATGTTCGTCGCTCGAAACAAACAACTGATTAAAAAATCGTCAAACAAATAAACGATCAGCATTGCATCCGCTACAGATATGTAATCATTAGCATAATACACAAGCAGTGATGCCGAATCGATGCGCAATTATTTGACGTTTGTGAACTTACCCATGACATTTGTTGTATCAGCACTTCAAAAAAAAAAAAAAGAAGTGTCATCACTTGACCCTCTAACAACAGAAATTGGTATTGATATAAGTTCATGGAGGGTTAAACCGGCTGAAAATTTTAGATCTGCAAATTTGATCTTACATCAAAAATAAATCAATTTATTGTGCCCAATGGATCGGCGTTTTGTTAGCTTCAAATAAGAAAATAAATTGATCTATTTTGCCAATGGAGAACCCTATCTGCGATTGCTACCTATTTATTATAAATGAGCAAAATAGGACTCTGTTTGTTTTAGAGTAGATATATTGCTCTACCTACTGTTGGCAACTACTCTTCTATTTCTTATCTAGTAAATGTCAAAATATACAATGACGTTTAAACCATTGGAAGTAATGACATCAACTTTTCTGAGTATAGGATGTACTCCTTAATAAAATCGCTGAAAAAAATACTCTTTAGATTAGTACTCCGAAAAGAACACCCAATGAAAGCGTTTATGTTATCAGGTCCCTAGCCAAATTTGTATTGCCAATTATCAAATCACTTGTGGGTTTAATGTTGTTTTACATAGATTGGTCGTCCGGAAGGACACCGAATTCTTTTGAAAGTGCTCGATTGAAATCAAATGTCAGTTCTTCTCCTTAAAAGGAGATAAATTAGATTCTGGCCTTAAGTCAGAATCAAAACCAGACACACGCATAAACTCACATCGATTAAATGTCAAACTCGAATTCAATGTTTTGTCGGCCATGTTTACAAAATAAAATAATCACAAGTTTGTTTTTATCGCCTTACACATACACTTACATTTAACTTCAGAATCGAGAATCTAGTGCTAACTTGTTCGATTGGAATCTGGGCCGGAAAGTTTTTCCGGATTACCAATCGAAAACAAAATTACATTAAATGTATTCATGCCATCAGTAAATTTTCTGTTTTTGCAGAAATATATATAAAATTTTCGCCAGCAGACTTGGCGTTTCGATGAACATCCCCTTACAAATACTTGTGTAAATGTAGGAATTAATCAGCTGTTCTTTAAACGTCAAAATCATCTCGATAGGCTGGTTCATAAAAATGATATCTCTGTAATCTCCTTAATGTTTCATAAGTTCTCAGTTTTGCTGTCAAAAACTGCGTCAATTTTTGAGAGAGCGAAGTTTGCCAGATCTGCGATTTTTAAACTGTTCAATTAATTATCATCTTTCCGCATTAAAAATTTGTCCGATGAAACCATCAGTTCTACAAAAAATGTTTTATGTACAACATTTGACATCTCGTTTTTACGATAAGATTATCTGTTTTTTTTTTCAGGTTTATCCGAGTATGCCGCCGTTGCATGAACACTGCTATTATTTATCATTTGTCGGTCTGAGTATGATTCCCCCAAAAACTGAAATTCTGAAACCGCGCCTGACTTACATTCAAATAAACTCTATTAATATTATATACAATAAAATTATTATAAATGCTTCCTTTGGATGATAACTGAATTAAAATTAGCGCGCTCGCTTGATCAAGTCGCTCCTTTGAGTAAAAGCGCGCGGCCGGCATTGCAATCAAATCATGTACGACGCTGTTGATACTTTTTATAATAAATTCTACTATACGCGTATATAAAAATGCAGATGGTGGAGGTTGAGGGCCCCTGGAAAGCTGGATCAGAATCATTCACTTTTCGGCCAAGTATCAGATAAAGGGAAAAAGATGATCATAATCGGTGATTAGAGTGACAGGGCTTAATGGTAAGTGGCAAGTCGGCTTATTGTCAATGTGCATTCTCTTTTTCGTTTTTTTTATTTCTCTTTGAATTTGGTTGTTAAAATTGTTTTTTTTTTTGGTTTTGCTGTTTTCTGTTCTTGCTTGGTTTTTGTGTTGTTGTTTGTCTTGTCAATTGTTGACTTGGCAAGTCAGCAGTCAGCAGTCAGCAGTAAGCAGCGGCATCGGTGTTATTTAGTGAATGCTGCTTTTCCGCTCATCAAATTTGAATTATTCAAATCGTGACCGATGCGATGATGATGCCGCAGTAAAATATATTCGCATTTGCAATTAAGGGAGTGTGTGAGGGTAATGATAGAATATTAACTGGATTATAAGTAGTGGATAAGTTGCTTTTGTGCTAGCTACGTGATAAAGTTATTCACTTTTGATATAATGTATGAAATTTAATTGATGGGGGTGGAGCTTATTATGTGTTGGAAGGAGAAAATTGTGTGAAATTAATTCAATTGGCTTTTGTGATGAGAAATGTGGTTAATCTTGAATGTTTCTTTGGCAACACAAGTGATATATTTTTTTAAGGCAAAATAGCACCATTGGAAATACAAATTACAACATTTTAAATGTTGGCATTTATTATTGTAGTTAATTTTCGACTTATAGTGACATAGCTCAACAATTATAAATATTTCATCCTTTTGTGATTAATGGTGCAAAATGTAAGCATTAACCTTTTTGTATTAGAAAGTCAAACGGTTATTTTATTGTCTTAGAATTGTTGGTGATCGGTCATCCTAAAGACAGTGAATTTTAGTAATTCACTGGGTAATGAATGAGGATCGTATTTCCGATGATATGACATATACCTTCGTCATTAGTTTGTTGTTTGTATGCGTTTTGCAAATGGCGGTCAGTTTTGGTTTGAATATAGTGAAATGAACAAATGCAGAATAAATGGCTAGATTGCGAAATGCGCATGATCGTTTTTTCATAGAATAATTGTTAGGCCCTGATTCCTGGCCAAAATTTAGTCATGTTCAAATAACAAGGCGTTAAGTCGCTCGGTACAAAAAAATTTAATAAGATACCTAACAAAAAATTCTCCCGCCGATGCGATGGAAGGTTTCATTCAGTTTGTTCCGAGGAGAATATCGCTGGGAGTAAAGGTTAGGTTGATTCCAGCGAAAAGCCATTGACACACTGAGACCATAAGTTGGTCTTATGAAGTCGCGAGACTACTAACTATTAGAGTCTGCGTTCTTGTGACAGAGCTGGGCATATGTGCAGAGAAGAAGAGGAATCAATTCTTCCTCTTCTTCGTCAATAAATCTTCCGCAAAAATCGTTTGTGAATATTCAGAGCAAGCCGCTTTGAGTTTTCGCCTATAAGGCAGTACCGAGTTACGACACCAATTACGGACCTGATCTGTAATCTGTTTAGAGATATTAAATACTTAGAGCGTTTCAGATCCCCAGTGTTGGCCAGATCTGTTTAGTCGCCAGGCAAATGGCGGTGCTGTTCCACCTAAGGTTTGTTTGCTTTATATCATCTTGCTTCATAATAAGTTTAAATGTAGCAGTAGGTAAACCGATATATTCTCTGATCCATATTTAGCGAACCTGTCAGCCTTACTTGGAATTATTTGGAATGTCCCTATGACCCGGCACACAACAGAGTGAATATTGAACTACTGCGCCATCTCTATTACAGATAATCTACAGTTTCCAGTTTTTATAGAGTCGGTAGAGACAGATTCCAGAGATTTTATAGCAGTTTAGCTATCTGTGAAGATGCAGATATCATGAGTCGATATCAAGTTTTCATTAAGTCAAGATAAAACTTCCTTTATCCAAAAAAGTTCCGCTACAATGATCAGAAAGACGAAGGAAAGACTTAAATTAAGCTTATCTGAGTACACGTCCCTACCAATACCATCCGTCCGTGTAAAAATATATCGTTCCATCGTCAGATAGTCACGCCCTCGCATGAGGATCTGGAAGGGATTGCAATTTAGAAGTTTTTGTCGAAATGGAACTGTGGGATGATGTATTCAATGATTCTTGAAATTGATCTTAATGAGTTCAGAATAGAAGAGCGGCCTTTTTCATTATGGTCGATTGTGAAGAAGCTTTAGAACGGATGGCAGTATTTTATGCCGTTTGAAGGGTTTTGTCAGATGAACAAGATGCAGCAAAGGGAGTCGATTTAAGCGCATCACTTACGTACCGCTGGTACTATCGGACTTCAATTTTTCCACGAAGACGACGGTTGGGGAAATACTGTTGGGAACCATGTTTAGAAAACAAAAAAAGCCGTCACACTTAGACTAAAGTGGAAAATTCCCCAAAAGTACCTACCTATATCTTGCCTAAATTTTAGCCATTTGAAAAAAAAAATTATATCTTCCTACATCCATTATTCTGTCTCTGAAAGCTCTTTCAATGTGGATGATCCTGTATCTGCGGGACTTTATCGACATTGGCAAATAACTATCGACATTGGCAAACAACAACAGTAATTTTGTTCTAATTTTTTCAAGAACTGAAAGTTAATGTCGTAGAATTTCAAAAGAAAATATTTTAATACATCTCTTGAACACTGTCGAAATGTTACATGTCTTTCATTATTTTATTCGCTGTTTTTCTAAATAATATTCTAGCCAGTTGCATTTCTGTTCTAAAACTCGCGCTTTTAGGAATGCTTATCTTTTTACCCTTGAGCCCAACTTCGGACATACTGTCAAGTACAGAAATTCTTTCCTTAGCCGTACAACACGAATGTGGAATGCTTTATATAGCTTACCCTACCATTTGGGCATTTAGAAATTCAAAATCAATATGTATCGGTATTTCCTTTTAAATCCTTCCCTACTTTTATTCATTTTGAGGGTAGTCGAAACTTCTTTAATGTGCCAATTTTTATAAAAAAAAAACATAAAACTTTTTACAACAAAGCAAAAGATTATTCTGAAACATTGGCTTATAAAGATATATTGAAGCAGTTCAAGTTCTTGTGTGTAACTTTTATAAAACAATAATGCCCTCTAGCAATCAGATGCTAAAGATTTCTTCGTAATAAGAATTGGGGCAAAATATTAACAAAAACTGATCAAAATGAGACAATTAATTAACTGGCGCCCAATGTGGAGTTTTTTCTTTACAAAAATTAGTTCAATTATTGTTCCTACAACTGCTTTAATTTTTGTTCGCTTTTTTGCCAACAAACTGATCCAGTTTTCGTAACGATAGCATGTTTCTGTGTTCTTTATTTCGTTCTTTGGTTTGTGATTACAATAATGTGACTACGGCCTGTTTCCTTAAATATTTAGCTGTCCTGTAGAAGATCGCATTCTAGACATTTTCTATAATAATTCCAATAATAAGAAAACAAAAAATAAAATCACGTTATCATTCACTTTCCCTGATTATAAAAATGTACTTCAATAATTGGTTTAGTATTACATAAACCATGTAAATTCCTGGAGTAGATACACAATCCCCATGAATATGAACAAAACGCAGTCATTAATTTGAAAACATGCGATAACCTTATTTTACCCCCCATTAGTAATACAGAGCAATCTACATATACTACAAGCTACAAGTGATTTATACGAATAGTAAGTATTTCGTGGAATTATGCAGTTTCCTTTGCTGATAAGGGAGATTATATTAAAATGTCCAAAAGGTCATTCACTATCTAAATGAAATTAAAAAAAAAAAACTTCACATACATACATCAATCAATCACCAAACGAAACTTACCATGCTGTCCATTATTTGTTGATGCAATATCTGGCGGCGATGAATTATCACTGTGATAATCATCTTCGTCCTCCTCAGACGAATATACTGCGCTTGAGCAGAATGCTAATATTAAAATCCACTTCAAGGATGACTTCATGATTAAAATGAAATATTATACTACAACTACATATATGTATGTTCACGATGAAGAATCCACAAAATGTGTTATTCGTTCCTTTATTTGAAGCGTTGTGTGGAACGTAAATTAAAATTGATACTTTTTTATTCAAAAAATAACCAACATCTTTTAATTTTAAGTTGTATCTGTATTATACAGTCACATTGATTAATTAATTTTTATTACAGTTAATTGTTATGGCACTTAAATCAGCGTTGTCGAAAACGAATAAGTGAGTATATTTGTGCCTGAAAAATAACCACAGCAGGCAAGAGCGAACCGAGACGCGACGACACTCACATTAAATCCACGACAATTGTAATTAATTTCTTTTTTATTTTGATGAGGGTTGTGTATGTGAAATGGTGTCGTATGAAATTAAAATGGATTCAAAATTGACAAACCGTTAATTAAGGGACAAATTGATAAAACAATGTTTGGTCATTACGAAAAATATAGCTTACACAAGTTATGTCTCCTCCTCATTCACTATAGAACCCCTCAATTTATCAATCAAAATATCTGCACACACAAATCTCTAATCAAAAGAGCTCCCAACATTATAGAACACAAATTAACTCTTCTTCATTTTAATCAATAAATACTGCCTATCAATATTAGTGTGTGTCTGTCATACCCGCTCTCCAGCCAGACAAGATGGCATCAATCTTTAAATTTAATGATCAAAAATTCAAGTTGATTTAATCTACCTGCACACTTTCAAAAAAATAGAACAATCCAGGCAAAGACGCAAAAGTTATAGCCGATTTTTAACTTACGATCCACAATGGAATCCACATTGAATATTCACCTTGCACTTCCGGTTATGCACTTTTATACTCAAGGGAAATCACTTCCTGGTTATTTCTTTATCTACACTGTCTTCAAAAGGATACGGAATCCTTTACTTACGGTTTATTTGAACGTTTTTAATTGGGGCACGTTTACCGGCATTTTTTTTTTAAATTCTCTGGTTGAATTTGCTTGAAACGTATCTTTCGTATTCTATATTCCGTCGCCGTCGGTAAGTGTCAAACAAAAAAAAAACAAAAACTTCAAGCAGCCTAGCACTAGCAGCACACAAGCCAGCAAACGACCACGAGCGCTATCAATTGAAAACTGGGAGGGAGTAGTCTGTCGCATTGGAGAGAGACCTCATCGTTGTCGTCGTCATCGTCATCAGTCTTTGGGATTAATTTTCTGTGTGTGTTTTTTTTTAAAGGTTTTTCATTTTTTTGTTTTGGTCGCTTTTTTCTTCTCATTTGTGGATGTCACATTCACATGTGTGCTTGGTGTTGATTATATGTCTTTTTTTTTGTTTGTAGTTTTCCACTTTGGTAAAAGATTTGCCTCTTTGGATTTATGTTTTGTTTGTTTGTTTATTTTGAGCGCTAGTTGAGTATTTTCTGGCCTTTGATGTTATGGTATTTCTTTTTTCTCTGTGACGTCATGACGGGAATCCTTTTTTTTTTAGAGGGGAGGTATCTTTTCATCCTTTGGCGACACTCACTTGCTGAATGGATGCTTAATTGTAGGGAAAAAGTCAGTGTGACAGACCTGCTATACCTATCATATGCCAGAGTTTTTTATTTTTTTTTTTGATAAAAGTAGGCTTATGCATAATTATGGGGAAAATGAGTTATGGAAGTATGTATGCGAACAAGAAATGTTCATGAAGTGGGTAAATGAAGAGAAAAAAATCAGGCTACAAAGAACCTTAGAGCGACACTGCTTTTGTTATAGTTTTTCTTTTATTTTTTGAAACAAAATGGATTTATTGTTTTATTTTATTTATTTTTGTCATTAGCGAATGATATTTTGACAACGTGAGAGCTATTGTAGTCTTTTGGC
Source organism: Philhelius pedissequus (assembly GCA_910595825.1). Lineage (NCBI taxonomy): Eukaryota > Metazoa > Arthropoda > Insecta > Diptera > Syrphidae > Philhelius > Philhelius pedissequus. The sequence continues at coordinate 9,647,940 of OU343163.1, read as the reverse complement.
AATTGGTTTCTTGTTTTTCATTTTTATATTTTATTGTGCCTTTTTAAATTTCACATTTTGCATTTTGAAGATTATTGAGTGACAAATGTCAAAATTTCATTTGTGGAATACAATCCTTAATTCAGGAGGTTATTGAACTATGAACTGTGCGGAGCTTCTAAATCTAAGGAAAGTGGACAGTTTGATTGGTTAAAACATATTTTTTATTCTCAAGAAGGTCTTGGTATTTAGGCTACATTCTGACATATGTTTCCCAAAAACGCAAATGATAATCATAAACTTATGAGATTTTCCATTGATATATTTCGTATCTATTTGATTTTCTTCATGGCGAATTGGAATCGGTTTGATTTGATTTTGTGCTTGTATTTGTTTATATTAGTGACTGTCAAACAGATAGTTGTCAAACTAAATGCTTCTAATTTTAGGAGTGCTAAATAGTTGGTTCAGAATCAAGCTAAATAATTTGTTTGCCCAATGGAAGGATTTAACTGTCAAAATCCATGTTTTGACATATTTGTATCAAAAACGAATTGAATTCTTGAACCAATGGAAACCCACATTCAATTGCACTTCGCAGTTCATAATTGACACTTCACTAATTACCGCCCACGTCGCACTTTACACCCCTTAACACTCGCTCTTAACACTTTGAACTTACCAATTCAATGTTCACACCATACAATTCGCACTTTAAACTTCGAAATTCACATTTTGCTCTTCGCACTCCACACTTGCTTATATTTAGTCTTATTGTGAGTTTCGTCCGAAATATCTTTCACCCGCAATATTTGTGTTCGCCTGGAATTTTTAAAAGAAATGAAATTTCATTTCGATTAAAGGTCTGTGATGGTATATTAAAATTTTAAAACATCCTAAGGAATAAAAAAAATTCCCAAATTTTTCCCTTTAGCAATAGAATCCAACAAAAAAAACAAAAAAATCATTTCGGTAAGTTTGTTTTATTTTAGGATACTGGAAGTAAACCAGATACAATTACGTTTAATTGTTAATTTTTGAAATAAGCAAAGCATTATGATAATGTTTGTTCGTGAAAATGTTGCCAAGAAATGAGCAGTCGGTGAGTTTTTAGAGTAGGGATACGAACAAAAAAATAATTAAAAAAGTATCAATTGTTTATACATGATGCATAAAGCCATTTCAAGAAGCAAATACTCCTTAAGAGGAACCATGCATTATTAAAATTCATTAATTTTTTTTTAACTTCGCCATATTGTATGTCAGCTGATCATGATATTCTTCATGCTTAACCTTTTATGCTTGTTCAACTTTTCAATAATGAACAGTATATTTTAAAGTGATGCCAAAATTTGTGAATTTACTCAATCATTTAGATTGGGGTTCAAATTTAATCAACATTTAAATCCAATTGACGGACTTTATCCTACGTGTATCATCACTGAATTTGATCAGTTGTCTTAACATTTGAAAGTTTTGAGCTATAAAATGCCAGCCATTTCTTAAATGACAAAAACTCAATGTATACCTTTTCGGCACAAAAATAACAAATACCATATGAAAATGGTTACGTTTTTCTTTTTTCGTCCATCAGAACAGAGCTCTGAATAGAGTTTGAGTCCATTAAATATGGTGTGAACTTACTCCGAACAGAGCAAGCTCTGAACACTGATTTGTTTTTTAAACACACTTGAACTTGAACCACACAATTCAGAATATATTTTCAGTTTAATTGTAAAAAAAACAGTATAACACAAAACAACCATCATTTTGTACACAGATACGCACCAGATACAGAAAATCAACAAGCAACCAATTTCTTTCGTTATTTCAATTGTATCTGATTATTTTTTCTTCACATTTTCCTTTTCGACACACATGAAATTTTGTTTGCTCTGGAATTTACTCATAATGCTCAGACGATTATGTTTAAGAACATCGAGCGCGCTCTGAACAAATGTTCAGAACGAAAAACTAAACACACATTTGGAGCTCTTAACGCTCTGAGTGGAAAAGAAACAAACCCATTTTTTGACAACTCAGACTCTGCTCCGAACTCAAAAAGAAAAACGCCAAATAAGGGGAATTTTTTGAACATGAACGATTTTTTCAGGTGAAACTCTCAATAAGAGAAATGTCAAATTTTCCGGGTAAAATGTTGCTTGGGCGAAACTCACAATAAGGCTGAATAATATTCGTCTAAGACAAATAACCTCCGTTGCTTGGATAGATTAGTGTCATTATTGTATTCGTAAAACTGCATTTTCAGGCGAAATATAACGGAACCTGCCAAGGACAATGAAGGATTGTGTCTATTTTTTTTTTCTTTACTAAAAATAAAAGAGATCACTGACATTCAGACAGTTTCTTTTATTAAAGCAATTCAAATCAGTCTAAAAATATTAAAACAAACGAACCTATTACCAGTTGTCAACGAACCTTTACACTTCTTCATATCATGGAAAGTTTTCATTATGCAAAGCCACTTAATTATTCCATCGCGCTCCCTTTTTTAGCTTCCCATGTCTATCTTCATTGTGTAGGTATTTGTTCGGTCTATAACTTCTCATTATTATTATATCAGTCTGTTAAAACTAACCTCAACTATTGTTTTAAAATGTCATCGTCAATAATTCAACAAATTCATAATGCCGGCATTTAACAGTTTAACAGTAGTTTAGTTACTCCCATACTCACCCACACTCTTCTACAACTCACCCACGCCATCCACATCATCAACTCATTTTCAATAAAAACAAAATTATTGTCAGTCTTCACACATCATTGCTTCCAAGCCGAACGGCCGAACGACGACGACACGACAAAGCAATATGCAAATGGATAATTCAGGATGGGTGCGAGGAAGATGGCATAGATGGTGTATGTTGTTCAGGTCAAGTGTTTCCCTTGGGTTAAATTTCCCATCATAAATAATAAATCGACTAAAAAAAAACAATGTTCGACGGAGCGCAGCAATTTTGCTGCAGCTTGTGAAAAGGATGAGGCCTGAAACGAGCTGATAAGCTTCTCATGTCATATTAAAGCCAAAAGGATATTATAAAAGGATTGTATGTTTATGAGTGTAAATATAGAGAATGGAGACGCACTTCGTTTATTTAAAAGGATTCCAGTACGTATGTGCATAATGAGGAAGAAGATACTGTTTTTCTTTTCTAATCTTGTCGGGGATTTTCTTTGATTTAAGAATGATGTTCTTTGGCGAGATACGTACACACGTATATGGCAGTAGGGAATAATAATAATCTGTTTGTACAAATGACAAGTTGTCATAAAAGATATAATTTTCTATTCTATTATCTGTGATAGTTTTATATTCATCTTGTTAAAGGTCTAAAATCTTTCAATAAACAGTTTTAGCACAAAAAAAAAACAAAAGAAAAAGACAACTGACGTTTCACTTATTCCACATTTACACGACTGTCAAAACGTCAAGATTTCTGGAATTGTATACTAATTGTTTGTTATAAATAAAATTATAGCCATTGACATACTAGATATGGACTACTAGTAGCCAACTTCACGTTGGATTTCTTCTCAGCTACGGTGAAACGAGCGCCACCCATCTCCCAGCGGAAAATGTGGTACTATTCACATTGTTTTTTTTTATGTAAATGGCGTTTGGGAATGAGTCCATGTTTTGCCAGGAATTTGTATTATTCTTAACAACATTTAATAATAACAGGACGCGAATTTTGCGAATTGAAGAAAAAAAAAATTAACGCAAGCGTCAAAATCTATATTAATTTTGACAGTTGTCTCTTTTTCTGAGAAGAAATTATATGTCCTTGGTTTCTTCGATTAAATATGGTGCGGTCATGCCAAGAGCGGCAATTGATGACTTTTGAAAGTAATATTTTTGTTTGTTAGGTACTGTCCGCCGAGTGGCGTAAAGATCGTTCACTCCATTTTCAGTGCAGCTTTTGTATGGAAATGACAATCGACTAGCAGTCCATATCTAGTATGTCATGATGATATAGTAATTTATGACAAGCAATCAGTGTAAGAAGCAAACATTTTGCTAATAATGATTTACATGGCTTAGTTCAGTACAGTCTCATAAATATTTCGTTCAACACTAAAATTTGCAAAATTTTTCATTTATTTCTAAATAAAAAATTATATGGAGAGTTTGTTCCTCTACTTATAAGAAGTTCAAGTTTAACACTTGTTGAATTTTTGTGCAAGACTGCTGGCTCAAAAATTCTTAGTAATAGAGAATTGCAAGTTTCTTCGTTAAAGCTGCTGTCAAATCACATAACAAATTACCTAGCTGAAACTTGAACAGCGCCCCCTATGTAAGCTAATATTTGGAGTAGCAATAAGCACTTACCCCATATTGAATATTATGTAGATACTTAAACAAAAATACTGAACATGTCAGAATCTAAAGATACTGAAAATGTAGAAGAAAAGAAATTCTAAATTGAATCCTTATTTTGTTTTGTCATAATTTTTAAACCGGCATAAGTGCAATATTAACTCAATGTCAGTTGTGCTTTTAAGTTTTTTAACAGGAAAATATTATGCCATTATTAATTTTTAGAATTAGCCGCGTTATAAATGATAGCGAGTTCAATACCGTAGCACTTAGGTCTAGCACTTAGGTGTTCAATGTGGAAAATTTGATCAGCTTGTTGACAGTTGAATGACGTCCTCAATGTAGGTAGGGAACAAACCTAATTATAAATTCTGACACTATCGATTCAACCATACAGTCGGGTGGTTCACATTCTTAATTATGTTTGGCAATCCCGGCATGATAAAATGGTTGATCGATAAAAACCATTTTCGATCACATTTGTCAAACATCCTTTTAAAATCACTTCTCGTTTAGATGATATTGCTGATCATGGTAGTCGTTTATCGTAGTATAGATAAAATTAAAAAGAAGAAGAAGCAAAGCAACAAAAACAAAGTAATCGAATGTGGACTAGTGGTTGAAAAATCATCCAAAATGTTCGTCTTTCAAATTGTTTTCTTTTTCAGTTTTTCTTTATTTTGTTTTTATATACATATTCTTTAAATTGTATTTGGAAAACCTCTGTAGATTTCATAAGAAAAATTCCCTGAAAAAATCGCAATTTCCAATTACAGCCATTTTAATTATGAAAACTTTTTGAAAATAAAATTTCTTTCCGGCACAACAAGAATTCGTTCAAATTTATCAAATATGCTTGTAATACCAGTTAAATATCAAATTATTTTGATATATTTCGAGCATGCTTGACAAGTCGCATGATAGAGCGTTCACATAATTCAAAATTGAAGGAATGACTGCTTTTATACCAGAGGGCTCTTTAATTCTTCTTTCTGTCTTCGGTTCCTTTCGGTCACAAAAATACTTTTAAGCACTGCATTATTTAATAGACGTTCATTTTTTCAGACATACGTTCGCACTCTTTACTCTTATTAATTTAGGAAAGTTCAATCGCACCATAACGAAAATCACAAAGTAGAAGAGGCGATACCTCTGCAATTTTTCAACTTCAGCAACTTTGTCTACCCCGGCCACCACACACACCCTCACCTTCATTCCTTAAAATCGAAAGGTAAAATTACATGATGTAAAAGCAGCCAATCATGCCGGCATTGACAATCTTCCATCTTCCTATTGACATGAGATAAGGATAAGGCTGTGAGCGCATTTGTTAGACGTGTTTTGTAAAATTTTATTCGCATGGCATTTATTTTATTTTTTAAAGTTTAACTTTATCATTTTTCTCAAATTTATCATATCTTTGCAATTAATGTCATTTTGATTTGGCAATTCGGAAGCCTTCTGTACTCTTTTGAAAGTGTTCGCTTGGGAAAAAATGACAGTTCTGATTCTGAAAAGAAGAGAATTTTGCTTGTTGAGCAGATTCGAAACCAGACGCACTCAAACATTCTTATACTTAAAAGTCAAACTCGACTGTTGTCATTTTTTTCATCATAATTGTGCTACAAACATTATTTTTGATTTTGATTACTTGCACGTACAAAATTATTTTCACATATAACGGGTGATTTTTTTGCTACTTGGTTTTTGACGTTTATATTTTTGACAGATCACACATGACAAATTCCACGAACATTTGACATTTCGATTCAGTATTGTTTGCCATTTCATCATGAATAGACTTACGCCTGAACAACGTTAGCAAATTATTGAAATTTATTATCAAAATTCGTGCTCTGTGAAAAATGTGTTTCGCAAGCTACGTCCGTTTTTTTTTCCGCTCATTTTTGACTAAATGGATACGTGAATAAGCAGAATTGCCGTATTTGGAGTGAAGAGCAGCCAGAGGCAATTCAGCAGCTACCAATGAATCCCGAAAAATGCACTGTTTGGTGCGCTTTATGGGCAGGCGGCATCATTGGGCCGTACTTCTTCAAGGACGATGAAGGCCGCAGGGTTACGGTCAATGGAAAAAGGTACCGTTCGATGATAACAGATTTTTTTTTGCCGAAAATGCAAGAATTGAACTCGGTCAACATGTGGTTCCAACAGGACGGTGCCACATGCCACACTGCACGCGAAACCATGCATCAATTGAGAGGCGAATTTGGTGAGCAGTTGATCTCACGTTTTGGCGCAGTTAATTGGCCACCAAGATCATGTGATTTGACCCCGTTAGAATATTTTTTGTGGGGCTATGTTAAGTCTTTTGTCTATGGGGACAAGCCAAACACGATTGCTGCCTTGGAAGCCAACATTGAACGCGTCATTGGTGAGATTCCGGCCGAAATGTGTGAAAAAGTTTGCCAAAATTGGACCTTCAGAATGGACCACCTGAAGCGTAGCCGCGGGCAACATTTAAGTAAAATTATTTCTAAAAAGGAAATGGCAGAAATTGATTTATCGATCCAAATAAAAATTTCATTCACTTTTCAAAAACCAAGCTCTTAAAAAATCATTTACAATCTCATTAAAATTCAGAATCGACAGAATAAAAAAAAAGTATTCAGTTGGGATCTCGGATCGGAGAGAGATTCCAGTTTGTCAAATTAAAACACAATAAAAAGTAAACTATTGTCCATAAAAATGTTTTGCAAAAATTATGACGTTTACATTGACGTTTCAACACATTCTCAATCGATTTGCGCTGAAATTTGACAGCTTCACAGATCAGAAATCGACCGTCTTGTTTTTATGTTTATTTATTTTATTTTTCTTTCAAATTATTACTTCTGTGTTTACAATGTCAAAGTATGTACTATATATTTGTAGTAACATTATTTCTGATTAGTTATATATGTTTATTATTTTTTTAAATTATTTTTTCTTTTTAATTTTAAAATATATCTATATTTCTATATTATGTATGTAAATTATAATATTAAATATTTTTTTACATACATACATCAATTTGTTATATCTTTTCTTATATAGACTACCATGATGTCTCAATTTTTTGATTTTTATTTAAGTTAAAATAATATTAAAAACAAAAATAATATTTTCTCGTTTTATTTTTTAACTTCACGTTCATGATTTTTTATTTAAATTTGTAACTTTTTATAAATAAAATTTAATAACCTAGGGGTTAAGATCTTTTTTGTTTTTTTTTTTTGTGTATTTATGTTTGTAGTTCTTGCAATTCTGCGTTGTTTTGATTAAATTGTCGCAAAAAGTTAACAATATTTGTTGTTTTTTTTTTTAAAGACAAAAATATTGTTTTAGGTACATTTTGTATTTTGTTTTTATTTAATTCATTAAATTTAAATTATTGTGATGTTTTATTTATTTTAACTAGTTAAGAGCTTAAATGAATGAATTTGTGAAAATTAAGATTAAATATTTCTTCACTCTTGTTAAATTTTTATTTTTGTTTTTGTTTGTAGTAAGATTTTATAAACATTTTACAGGAAATTGTAAGATGTTTCTGTATGACAGTGACATATATAAATTTATTTTTAGCTTTACGCCCTGGACAGTTAGAAATATGTAGTTAATTTTTTTTATATACCATTTCACATAGAATATTATTTTTTTTTTACTTAAATTTAGATAAATATTTTTATAGACATTTATAAATTTAAGTTTTATTTATATATGTATAATATAAGTATTAATTAGATAAAATAGTTTAAGTATATGGATAGACACATTTTTTTTAATTTGCTAAAAATATTTAGCACAGTACTTTTTAAGCGTTTTTTCTTTATATAAGTTTTATAGTTATTTTTGTTTTCTTTTTGGATTTCATTATTATCAAATTTAAAGATGTCATTTGTTTATACTGATTTTTGAGGAACAAGATGTTTCAATTCCTTGTCTTATGTTCGTTTTTTTGTTTCATTATTTATATTATTTTTTTGTTTTTGAATTAAATATAATAAATTAAATTATGAATATAATAAATAAAAATTTGAATTCACCTGAAACCTTCTTAAATAAAAATTAATGATGTATTTAGTTTCATTTTAGCAAAAATTCTGTTTTATTTTGATTTTTATTGGTACATATTTACATGTGTTTTTTTTTTTCAAACAAATGTTTGACAGTTTAGTTTTCTGAGGTCTTTTATCATTTTTAAAATAGACGAAAAAATATTGTCTTTAAAAACTAAAAAAAGGAAACGAAATGCACCATTTATAGTTAAAACCTTATATAAGTAATAAATATTCTTTTATAAAATACTTAGACTTACAAATAGTTTACTAATAATATTGTATGTTTTAGTTTGTAAATATAAAAATAAAAGTTCATCATAGGCATTTAAAAAATTCGTATAAATTTGTGTTTTGTTTTTTTTTTATTTAAAGTATATTTTTTTAATTACGAATAAGAAATGTAGCTATTTTAAAAATGAAAATATTTATAAAAACTAAATTCAAATAATAAAAATACAATAATTTTTTTTATCTAGAACATTTTCTTAAATATAATTTTTCTTTCTGGATAAATAGGTATATAGTTTCATAAGAATTTAATTAGTTTATAAAATATTTATAATTTATAAAATAAAGTGTATAGTATTTATTTATTGTTTGTCGGTTTCAATATTATTTGCTTAGTTATTTTGATTTTAAATAAATTTGTTTTTGTGGCTTATGTAGTTTCGTTCCAACTGTGTATTTTTTTATGCCAATGATTTATTTGGTGGGTTTTGTTTTTTATTTGAATTTTGAAAAGATTTTATTTATTTTCAAATGCTGGACACTATAAATGAGATATGCTAAAAAATAATTTGTATAATCGAACAAAACAAATTTTATTGTTCAAAAAAATTATGAAATTCTGTAGGTGTACACATTATATTAAATGACTTTTCGTAAATTATAATACCTGACTTTCGTTGACTTAGCGAACAATTCGTTGACGAATTTGGAATTACCTAATAATAAAATAAGTTCATAGACTAAGTGGACTAAAGTTAATGGGTTGTTGGATTGTATTTTAACTAATAAAATGTCAATGACAAGCTGTTTAATGAACAGCATTGGTTAAATTTTAACGACAAATTCGAATCCGTTATAAAAAATCCCAGTTTCGTGATTAGCTATAGCTAAAGAGCATTTCTTGCACCTATCTGAATTTTAGCAAGTTACTCAAATATCCCACTTTTTCTTTTATACATCGAATAAGCTATTTTGTTGTGTATGGTGAGTTTCTCATTGTCAAAGTTATTCTTATAGAAAATTTAAGAATAGATTTATTTTTAAATTCTAATAAGATCTGTATCATATTAGATTATTGGATCGATAATCAAGGATTTATTTTAAAGGTTTTCTTTTCTTACAAAATTTCCCTTTCATAAAATGGTTCAAGTCCAAGATATTTGTTATAGTGGTTGTCATCTGGAATAGATATAATTTGGAGACTTCGTTTATGGTACAGTACGAGATAAAACTACTTAAATGTTTTAAGATAGTTGAATTTAAAATTCGTATTTACAAATGTATAGTCTTTTTGTAATCCGTGGCATAGCATCCGACCAAAAAAATTGTTAACTCGAAAAATGACTACAAATCCTGTCAAAGTGAAGGAGAAAAACTTAGCCTATATTGAAAAAGTTGCGAATTCTTGTCAAAACACCAAGCTGTCAAGTTTTTTCAGTTACTTTCTTGAGAACTCGGAAGAGAAGTTCATTATTTGTGTACTAGAATAAAATCTTTGTGTTTAAAACTGAAGACAAACAGGAATAAAGAAAGAAAACCAGTATGGAAAACAAAATTAATCGAGACCGTTTTAAACGCAAATGTGATTAATTTGCGTTTGTTTACTTTGTGATAAGACTTGCAAAATTTCAATGGATTCCAATCGTGGGTGTTTTTTCTATGTTGTCACCACAGACGAGTAATACCAAGATGGGAAACTCTTGTACGTTTCACCCTCCAAAAACCATTTGTTTACATTGTTGTTTTTGTAAGTTTGACTTTTTATCCATGAATAGATGTAAAATCCAATAACAAAATGTGGTGTAGTGAAAATACACACAGATGCAAAAATATCAGTTTCATAAGGGTAGCTTATTAGGCAAACCAAAATAGCTGCCGAAATTTCCCATCTTTGTACTGCTCATCTGTTGTTGTCACGTTATTATTCATTGACATAAGCTTTGTTCAGTTAGGTGTTCTGGACAGAAAACTAAATACAACTGTTTGCTGTTTCATGAGCAATTTTCTGTTATAAATTCATCTGATTTGATGTTTAGTGAAGTGTTCCAGAACAGATTAGTAGAGAAAAGAATGGAACTTTCTGTTCTCTTTTAAATAAGATCAAACTAGAATAGATGCGTGCGAACTGTCAAAGTTATTTGTTTTTATGTTTGTGTTGTTTATTTTGTGGTTTGCTTACTTTTTGGTTTGTATTTAAATGTAATCGACTCCTCTTTTGGTTTATTAAATAAATTTGAATTATCAACCAGAAAAAAAGGCAGACAAATTCTATTCTGTTTAATTGACAGAGTGCTCTGACAGAGAGTTCTGATCTTTTCTTCAGTGAACAAACTATTATCTGTCGTTCTTTATTCTCTATTATAAATAATGGTCTAACAACATGCTTTTCTTAAATAATCACTTTGTTTGTCCGGTCCATATAATCCGCGTCCAAAAGTAACCAAGGGCTTTGTATATTTTGGTGAATCCTTAGCAATTCCTTTTTTCTATAACCACAATCCCAAAAAAAAAACTAAAGCCGACAATGTTGATGAAATTAAGTAGTAATGCCTACTTAGAAAATCTCTTCTGGTAGCAACTGTGTTGTTCAAATAATATTTCGTACGTTTTCTGAAGTTCTTAACGAGAGCGTTAGCATAAACATGAATGCCTGAAGCTCCTTATGCGACAGTCTTACGATGAACGATCTGAAACCCATTCAAAAATATCCCATTCTTTGTATGCATAGCTTACCTACAGAAAACGTCAAACCTAAATGAACAAAACTTAGACACACTTTTGAAAGCATATACCTTATAATTTTATAATTACTCAGAAGCATCCCTATTACAATATCCACGTACTTAGGTACCTCTGTCAGCCTTTTTGTTATTACAAAAAACTTCCGTCACCTAATGTCATTAATGTCACTTAACGAAAATAATATTATACCCAAAACATTTTAAAATGTCAACCACAAAATTGATTTGCCTTCAGTTAAAAAGTACAACAACAAAAAAAAAAAAAACTAATTAGACATCAAACTCACTATACCTACTCTCTCGCAGTATATTTCTTGATGCTTTAACATTTAACCCACTTAACATTCAATTGAATACAATGTCCTTTTCCATTCCTTAAATGAATTTGTCAACTTTTTCAAACAAAAAAACAAAACTACAACGCACCACGGTACAAAATATGAAAAGGGATAAAAAGGGGTGTGTTACATTACATGATTGATGCTCTCACAAGAAACATGATGAATATACATAAATTAAGGGTGAGTTTTATTTTTTTTATAGCAAAATCTTTCTTATAAGAGACGAATTATTAAAGGACTTAAGAAAAATTGTCGTGTTGACAAATGCTGAATAAAACAAAAAAAAACATGAAAGCACTTAAAGTCATGAAATCAAGAAAAGGAAATAAGGAACAACTTATGTAGTAGTGCAATTTGGCGTGATTGAAATGTCAAAATGTTAAAGAAAAAATGCCGAAAAAGCAAATAGAAATTTTAATGGTTTTTTAAATAACCTAAGTTTTGTCTGGTTCCATTTCGTGGTATAAATAAAACCTTTGAAAAAGTGCATTCAGAAATATACTCATACCCAAAACGAGTAAGGCATCTATTAGGAAGAAATGTCAGATAAATTGTCTAAAATCCGGTCATTGTTTGACTCATAACTGAGGTACTTATGCCATTTTGAGATAAACAGGCTGGAAACCACTCAGAACGCGGAATGGTTCAAGAAACCTCATTCACTTCCTTATCTCTCCTTATTTCTGTAGTCAAAAATAGCACAAATTATAAAAAAACGTTGAGTGGATTTTATTTGTTGTTGATAAAACAATCGCGTAGAACTGAACATTTCTGTTAGAAATTGAACATTTTTTTCACTTTAACAACATGCATCAAAATGAAATAAAAATTTATAATTTTTACCAACATTTCGTCTTAAAATAACGCTGTAGCTTTTTAATTCGTAGGTTTTTTTCTTTGGATTAAATCGGTCCCTATTGGGAAATTTCCAGGAAATTTCATTTCCCACGGAATATTTTCCTCCCTCATTTTTTTTCATTCCTCCACAGATTAAGTTTCCCGCGAACAAAAAATCATATGAAATTACTGCAAAACTCCCTCAGAAAATTTATTATTCACAATTCCGAATAATTCACGTTCAAATGAGAGAAAAAATTCACGATACACCCAATAAACACTCCAATACTTATGTATATTGTTTAAAAAACTAAAAATTCTCAAACAAACTAAAATACCAACAAATTATTAAAATTATAAAGTGTAATTCATATTTTTCACAAAATAATCTCCAGCATTCGAAAAAAAATAAATAAAATATTGTTAAAACTTACAAGAAGTCAGAAGTGGGATAATGTTACTTAATCAATTTTACAATCTTGTTTCATTTGCTTCTTCCTGTTTTCCTAATTTATCATTTCTCATAAATACAAAATATATCTATAGATATTATTTTTTTTTTTGTTAGCTGTCGCATTCTAGGTTAGATGCAATATGTTGTATAATTTACCACAAATACACATCCTTATCTTAGATAATGCCACATTGCGGTGGGTTTACGAGCATTGTGTATCATATCATGCCAATGCTGACGTCCAGGACCATTTTCTTGTGGGCCAATACCACAGCTACCTATTGCATTTGCCTCACCGCCAGTGGTTACAACATATATCTGTAAAAAGAGTGCATACAAGCAAAAACGATATTAATAAAATTATTTTCAATGCAACACCAACAAATAAATAATAGAAAACTATAAAATCCAAAACAAAAGTTTTACCTCAAGTGCAGCAGTTTGCATACCAGATGATGGTAAATTAAATGTAAATGCCTCATTCCAAATGGGATTTGATGGATCATCGGACTTGCCATTGCTGGTTTTCTTCTTTTTGACTCGCTTGCCATTTTGAATCAGATACAACTGTAATCATATGTGAGATTAAGATTTTTTATTTGTTTTGAAATATATATATTATACCTTAACATATGGTTCCTGCATGCTGTCGAGATTCTTGGCTTTCATTATGACAACGGTTAGGCGTTCGGCTTGGGGCAAATAGTTTAGAGAGAGTAGCAATTCTGGTCGATCCTCTGGGGGTTTCTTGATTCTCAGCAGGTCACCCCAAATCTAAAAAAAAAAGGTTTTAAGAAAGAAAATGAATTACAGAAGATTCTATAGAGTATCTCTGGTAGCAGTTACTTCTTCAAAAAAGTTCGGTTTCATAGGCATTAATAATCTGTACGATCCTTAAGATTTAGTGTGGTACTTTACCGTAACCTCATATTGCTCAATTATTTATCTAAGAAGCTTAAAATTCACTACAAGTGTTCAGTCTCAAATAATGAATATGTCCGGAATAAGAGCCTTGTAGAGGGTATTTTTCTTGGTCAGTACTAACTTGGATTAAAAAAAAGTAAGTGAATTTTAAACGGTAATATGCCTTATATCCACTTCAGATACTTTGAAATTTGACAATTTTGGATTTTTGACCGGCCAACCAAAAATATTCCTCCTGAACACAATATTTCTTCGATAAAATGGCGCATAGAACCATAAATCCTGGAACCGAATTAATAAAATTTTATAAAGTTGTTGGCGCGTTCACACATGTCACATGATAAAATTCAAAAGAACAGTTTGTCATTTTACATTTGGCTTGAGAGATAATAATTGTTTAATGCAGTGATGGGGGATCATGGCAAAAATTCCTCTTTTGTGGGAATTTCGACCTCAAAAGGCAAGAAGGGAAATCCAACTGATTTTGAGGGAATTTTATTCCAAATAAAATTTATTAGGCATTTCTGCTTTCACTTCTTATACTGTGGTAAATATTTAAAAGTAGTTTTGTGTTTTACTTAACCGTAAATAATAATTAACGTAGTGAGTTAGATTCATTAAAACTAAAATAAAAACCATAAATAAGTTTGTTTTCTGTGGAAAATATGGAAGAACCTATTTGTGGGAGCAATAGGGAATTTTCGAATTGGTAAAGGAAATTATTCTCTAAGAAAGCCCTACCAGCACTAGGTTAATGTTATAGCACTCGGTAAGGAAAACACACCCGATATTAAAATTTGGTTAACTTCAAAAGTAATTAAATGGAAAAAGGCAGCAATAATCTACATCCTATATTCACAGCTTGGGATTACTCTTACGCTGGCTAGGCCAGTCTTCATTTACAACCTTCTTAAATGATACTTAGCCAAAGTTGACAGAATAAAGAAAACTCGATTTGTATGTCACAGTTCTATATTGAGTTATTTTTAGTACTTCCATTCGGGAAAGAAAGTCGATAAATGGCAAGAATTCCATAAACTGCGGACTTGTCAAAATTTTGTCAAAAAAACCAAGAGAAAAATGACAGAAAATTTAACGAAACTGTCAATGAAGTCGTTGTTATGCTTTCAATGCAGATAAATTCATCTAATATCGTTATCGTTTATAATGTACTACCAATGAAAAATCAACACTTACCTCAATAGACTTGGACAAATCCAGTTCATCAATCAAAACCCTCACTTCGCCAATGATATCATTATGCGAGTAGCGATCGTAGTCCAAAACCTGTAAAATCAACTCCTTTCCCTGCAGCTGATCCCGCGAGACAGGAAATTTAAAATGTTGATCGAAATACGGATTCGACTCGCCGCGATGAATATGGGTTTGCCGCTTACGTTCATCGACTCCGGGAATTAGCATCAGCCTTACATAAGGATCACGGAACCCACCCTCTTCGATTGGGCAGAGGTTATGAGCTAAAAAAAAAAATATTGCTCACACATTTTACATCATATTCATATTAATTCTTACCTTCAATAAGGTGTACAGTCAAATCGAACAAATGATAATCATATTTTACCCTCAAGTGTAATCGTCCCAAAGCTGGACTTGATTCTGGTGCCGTCAAGTACATCGGTCCATCTTGCCTTGTATATAAATCTGGTTGGAGGGCGCCCAGTGGTGAGGCCGGGCCACATCCTGGTTCAATTCCTCCTGGCTGAGATCGAGGTGGTATCAAAAGTGGCGAAAGACAACGACCTACCTTGGGACTTTGCAGACAAATGCTGCCCGCGCTGCCAGCCATCGATGCCAAACTACTCTGCGATGGTGAAGATGTTCGTATGTCACATATGTCATGTGGGGCAGCTGGTGAACAGCAACGGGCGTCTAAACTGATTGTGCGCATTGGACTTGGCGAGCGGGAAATCTAAGAATAAGCATTTTTCAGTTTTAGAAGAAACAAGTATAGGTCCTAGGTCTCTTACGTGCGGAAGTCCATGATCGGATGGCAATGAGCTACGTCCATCTGGTCCGAACGTTCGAATTTGTGGCGATGAGCCACGATGTCCCTGATAAAGATAAAAATCCACCTTAATTATTTACTGAAATCATAAAGGGGGCAAGAGTTTTCAACTTACTGATTGTCTTGATGGAGCACTATCTATACTACTTTGACTCGATACAGATGGGGTGCGCTGAAGTCGCGGTGGAAATGATTTACTTTGATGCTGCAAGTGCATATGCAATGGACTTGGGCTCATTTCTAATGGACCCCGAAGCATCTCAGTGTTAACTGTGTGGGCTGGAACCGATGCTAATGGCTGGATTGCTTGTGCTTCTCTAGTAAGGTTGCATTCCTAAAATGAAAGAAATACAAAAAAAAAAACATCGTTAGCTAAAAATAGCCAGAGTTTGTAAGTTTATTTTTTTAAAATTTATTCAACCGGACCTCTCCTGAAGAATCATTCGACAAATCATAGCTTCCCCCACTAACACTCCCACCAATACCACTGGTTGTCGATGAAACAGACGATGGTGTCATAGGTGGCGGGGTCGATGGATTGTCTTCAGAGTTATGTTCGACTGGTATTCGACGCACAGCTCCCACTCGTTCCTTGGCCATGCGTGACCATGACTCTATTCGCTTGTGGGCTAGCCAGCACGCCGCCGGGCCTAGGCCACTCATTTTGTCTCTTAGCGATTCGCTAATGGTGAAGGAGTTTATTAGATCAATTTTATTATTTTCTACGAACTAGCTTTGAGCTAGTTTTGGATTAAGGGGTAATATTTTTGTGTTGATGGTCGAAATTAGATCATTATCTATTTTATTGATTTGGGTTTTAAAGTAAGCGTCGTCAGATTTAGTTTTTTTCTATTTTTTTTTTCTTTAACACTGTTGAAGGAATAAAGTAAAAAAGGCGTGAATTCAAGAGAAAAAAATTAAAGCATTCACATAGTGGTTTTTAAATTCAGCCCGGTGGAGCCCCCATTTTTTTGAAAACAGAATATTATACTTGTATAGGGCAATTCCCAAATATTACATGCAATTTTCTTCTTAAAGAAATGTCAAAACCCTGGTTCTGTTTTGTCATTTCCTCAAATGCGCCTTTTAAAAGCTGTTTTCGTTTTATAAATATGTTTAAGTTCAATAGAAATCGCTATAGAACTTTTTGAGAAAATGAAAAACAACTCGTCAGCCAAAACGTTTCTCTAGGGAATAACACAAAATTGATTTAATTGTCACCTGATATTCCATTTTGCACGATTCGTACCGCTATTCGATATGTTTCCAGTTGCGGTTCATATAAAATTTAAATTTCTCATCGCCATGTTTTTTCCCCGATGTGAACGGAATTCATGTATTTTGGAACTGATAATGAATTCCCTTCCCGTGAATTATAAATTCGTGGCTAAACTTAATTGTTCAACAAATCCCCAATTGCAAACAAAAGTAACAAACTCAATTTGCAATCAATTTTGTGAAACATGCCAACACCAAATATGACAGCCGTTTCTTTGATGATATTGGCCAGAGATCAAGATTAAAACAAGGTGACAATAAATGATAACTTTTTGTCTACAAAAAAATAAGAAGTTGAGTTTTGATTTTTAAAATATATATCAAAAATTTATATATATTACTAGATAATCAACTTTGCATGGATAATAAAGAACCACCAAGTCGCCATTTTTTACCAGGCAAAAAATATATTTTTCCCGATCCCGATTGTGGAGAGTTTTGAGAGCTTATTTAAATTTGAATGACTTTGAACAATTTTCTGTCATAATAAATATAATTGACATCAAAAAAAATTCTCGCAGCAGAATAAAATAGTTAAACTGTCTAACAACTTTCAAAAAAATTTAAATTTAACAATTTAAAGAAAGTCACAGAACACTCCATTGAATGCATTGGGAATTTTATTTTGACAAAATGGGACTTAGCTTTCTCTGCACTGGAAAGTGAGTTGGGTATCTAGGTATTATATTAAAGTTTATGATTTATCTATCAATATATTTTACGCAATGCCAATATTCTCCTTGAGAAAGTGGTAAACAATTTTCAATTTCAACAAAGTAAAGATTTTGACTTCTGGGAATAAATGTAAGATGGATATATTGCATTGCAATTTTTTTGTAAGTCCCATAGATATTCAAATATACCTAGAAACTGAACTAATGAAGGTCAGTCGACATCTTATATTACATACAAGTACAAGTACAATGTACATACATATATGGATATTTCAGTGAATTTATGTATGCTTATGTATGATTTTACTTATTTTAAACAAACTCACGGTACTCTCCATAGGGAAGAATTCACTTTTATTAGGTATAAAATGGCGGTTGGAAAAAGTAGCATCACTAACGGGTATTCTTTTTTAGACGTGTGGTTTTCAAGTTTGTAAAGTTTTCAAAAAGAAATAAAAAACACATAATTTAATGTTATGGCCAAGAATTTAGCTTTATTATAAAGATAAGGGTTTGCCGTTATGTTTTAAAAATGATTTCGGGCAAGTGGCTGGCTCGAATAAATTTCAGCCCAGAGCCCCAATTTTCGACCACTTTTTGCAGAAATTTGGGCCGTATGTCAACAATAAGGGGCCGAATATTCTCTTCCAAGGCGTCAATCGTCTCGGGCTTATCTGCGTAGACAAGCAACTTCACATAATTCCACAAAAAAATAGTCCAGCGGTGTTAAATCGCACGATCTTGTAGACCACGCCACGTGCCCACGACGAGATAATACGCTCCTTCAATAAACTGATTATTGCGTTGGCTGTATTGCATGTAGCGCCATCTTGTTGGAACCAAAGGTCATCCACATCAACATCCTCCAATTTAGGCACGAAAAAGTCATCAATCATGGCTCTATATAGCGTTCCACATTAACTGTAACATTTTGGCCGGCTTCATTTTTGAAGAAATATTGACCAATGATTCCCTCTGCCAATAGAGGATACCAAACAGTGACTTTTTGAGGATGTAACGGCCGGCGAATCAACAATGGCGTGTGAATTTTAATTAATCCAAATGTAACAATTTTGCTTATTAACATACCCATTTAACCAAAAGTGCACAAAATTTTCTTGTGGAAATCGTAATCGGTGGCTATCTCGCCTTGGGCCCATTCATGCACGATTTGCAAACTTTGTTCATAGAAATAAGTATATTCATTATGAAATGGCAAACCAAACTGAGTATAAATCAAGTGTTTTTTTTTTATAATTTTGCACGCGCTCAAAGGATTATGAATACCCTTTATATATTTTTAACACAACTCGGTCATCCGGTGAAAGAAGGGAAAGAAGGATGGGAAGGATGTGTGGCGCGATGTTCTGACACTAGAGCTGGTTGTTGTCTCAGATTTATCTCCAGGGATGGCGGCTGAACTAATGGGGAGAAAATTACCGTGTCTTGTTTATTTAGGTCTCTTATAATTCGCATTATTTTATTTATTTCGTTGCCATATTTTATGGTTATACTAGTTTACTCAAACACATGTTGTTAGTGTTATGCCTGAACAACATGTAATGAGTAAACCAGGTTTTTAATGGAATATAAGAAGACATAGACAACGGCAGGAATCGAACCTGCGACCACGAGGCTGACAGACGAGCTCACAACTATCGCGCCACGGCCACCCTCAATATCTGTCAAAAAGACCAACTGCGTTAAAAATATTGTCACGTCTTAAAACAACACCCGTTAGAAAAAACAAAGGAATCTGAAATCGTGAAATAGGTATAATTCCAGCCAAAAATAATAATAAAAAAATCTTGTTGTTAGCACGTTTAAGTAGTTGTTGTTCATATATACGAGTATATATTGATATTTTTATGTAAATCAGTTTTTCAGAAATTGTTTCCCAAACAATTTGTTTTATTAGAATGATCCAAGAAAAATCAAAAAACCTGTATATATATAAATTGTTTAAAAAATAGGACACAATTTCTGTAAATTATCGACAGTTTTAATAGCTTAAGATGGGTGTACCCTAGGGTTGTGTACTTGTCCTTTCTTTTGTTATAAATGTAGAGCCTTTGCAGATGACCTTGCGATTGCCTTTTACACTCTAAGCTGATAGCTGTAGCTCGACGATCGTTTTTAAGAATATTTCTTAAAGTGCCTTTGTCACGACCGGAAGTAATTGGTGGCTTTCCAGTTTTCTTCAATGGGTTCGAATTTTCGGTATTTTTGAATAAATTAATTATATTTCGAACTCAAAACATTAAAATTTCCAATATTTTTCCGATATCATATGCCGAATTTTTTTTTTTTGTAATTTTCTATTATTTTCCCACGTATGTTTTCTTACAAGCATTTACCACGCGGCCATGATGAATTTTGACCACGGTTAAAATCAAAGAATGCTTCACTTACGACACCCATACTTTAATAACGGCATGAAAAAGAGACATAACCAAGCCTAGGCCAACTATTTTGTGATAAAACGCTTCCGGACCAACTATTTTTCAATACAGAACAAATGAGGTTAACTAAGCTAAACATATTCATGAACCAAAGAAAGAAAAATATATCAACTATGTTTTCTGTATGATAAAAAGATATTGGGAAATAAGTTTTACAAAGATATCAGATTAGGCCAACTATTTTGCGTTTGGGCTCGTATAAGACCTACAATTATTCGTATGATTTTTTTTTTGAAATGTTTATAATTGTTCTATACAAAACGCAGACATTTTAAAATTATTATTATTATTATTTTTTAAATTAATTATTCAAGTGCCATTTCTAATTCAAACAAAATTTTCTAAGAAAAATTTCTAACATTTTGGAAAATTATAGGATTATTTTTTGACCCACCTTATTTTGAAATAATTTTTGTTTGTTTCCTAATTCTAGTCAGCTACAACATATTCCAATATCATGAAAATCGGTCAAATTCTTTCAAATGTACAAACGTCACCGTCGGAAAAATTTTGATCCGTGGTTCAGCTATATTAGTTCACCGATTTCAGCGAGTAAAGTGAGTTTCAACGTTGGCTTAAATTTTGATCCGTGGCTTAGCAATTACGAGTACAACTAACCGATTTCAACTGAATGATTTAATCTCATCGACTTACCTCAGTAAAACCTCCGAAATCGGGACGAGATTTAAGGAAAGAATGACTCATAATGCGCAAGAAATTTTTTTGTTCGTTTTTTTCACTGAAAGCATTTTGTAATTATAAAACTATTCCCCGATTCAAAGGGGCGAAACTTTTCGCGACGAATTTAATAAAATAACATTACAGATAACAGATTTTCAATTACCTAATCTATTAATTTAACGTAACGTGAGGACATGAAATGCTTTATTATATGTATCCTCGTCATAGTTTGACACTAATTTAACAAAAGTGACGAAATCTCGTCACACTTACTTACCATTTTCTTATCGCATTCATTCTGTTAAAGAATAAAAAATTCTTCCAAATGCATGGCAATACTATTTTGGATTTGTCGTATATGACAATGATATTTATTTTGTTAATTTTGTGTTTTTTTTTTTTTATTTTACGAAAATTTATTTGTTAATTTGAATTAGTTAGATTGTAAGTAAATTAAAAAAAAAAAGAAAAAAAGTACTATTTAGAATTAAGTGTTAATGGATTTAAATTTAAAAAAAAAATGTATAAAAAACTTTATTAGTGGATAAAATTTTGCTTAGAGAAGTAAAGAAAAATCTGTCCCGAAAAATTATTTCATTTTTGACAGAAAACGTGTCGGTTTGACATGTCACTGACTTCATAGAACATTTTTACCACCGAAGTCACAAAAGAAGTCTTACTTCAAAAAAAAAAAAAGAATTTTGTTAACCATGAAATGTTAACCATTTCATTTTTTTCATTAGGTAAATATACTTGAAGTTAAGTTGCAGTTATTCCCCTATTCCACATTGAAGGCTTCAAAAACAATCGGAAAAGTATAGTGTGGTTTATAGGTCAATAAATTTGTTTTTGAATTTAGAACTTTTTCCATTAAATTTTAATAATAGTCAGGATCACACAGTTAGCGTGTATTTGAGTTGAATCATTAATATTAAAATTCCTCCATCATGGAATTTTCTATAATTCCATTTCCTTTACTTCCGTCGCCATGCGAAAAAAATGTCTTCAGCTATGCGACTTAAATGGTATTACAACCATATTCCGTTTAGTATTCTTTATAATTTTAAATAAAATTCTATTAAAATGACTATGTAACCGAAATTCACACTAAACCACACATACACACAGATTTATTCACCTTCAACATTGAAAGTTTTCCTTCCTCTCAAATTAAGTTGAGTGACATTTCCTCTTCCTGTAATAGTGGTTAAAATGTTCTCTAATTATTATGCAAAGAGTCAAAAGGATTTGAAAATTATACGATGCAGCTTGCAACTTTTAAACAGGGTGTTACATTTTTTTTTTAATTTATCTTAATCTATATAAATTGAAAATGAATGGTAAGTATACCAAATTGAAAAAACTTTCAATTTCTTGAGGATTTCCTTCAGTGATGATAGTGAAAAGGAACATACCAAACGATTTTGAGGTAATAGTAGCTATGAAGCAGAAAGTAAAATTCAGCACTATTCTGTTCAAACCGTAAACGTGATATAAAAGGACAACCATACCACTCATTATCTCTATTAGCGCTATGGGGGGTATAGTCTCCACAATCGGGTATAGGTCTATTTTCTATATAAACACCAATTTTCGCTCAGATATTAAATTTCCATCCAGTTTCAAGGCATAACTTTATTTGCGAGTATGAGAATACAAAAAAAAAATAACCCTTGTATTTCCATCTCTCTTCGCTTCACCCACCTTTCAAAAAATAAATAAATTTGCATCCCCGAAGGACGTTTGTGTACACCACCACAGAGACTTATTGCGGACACGCAACGAAATCCTTCTATCAGATCAAATTCCAGAAAAGGAGGGTGTAGGTATATCTAAATGATATAAAACAAGTGGGAAAGGGTGAAGAAAGGCAAAAATGGATACTGAGAGGATTGAGTTATATTAAATTTTGTGGCTACGGCCGTCAGAATATATTAATATATATTCATCCACAAGAGAAAGACAAGCCAGAAAGAACAAAGCTCTACAGCGCGTTGAAGTTAACAAGGATCAACTTCCAAAAAAAAAAAACAGGCAATGTTTTCCCAAGGATTGGAATATTCCATATTAACATGCATGTACATATGATGATGTTTTTGCGCATCTTCCTGTTTTATCTGTTTTATCTATCGACATGTTCATTAGGGTGGCTCTTAAAAAAATCATAAACATTCGTAAAAGGAAAAAAAATAATTCTCCAATTTCTAACTGGTCTCAGAAAAGTAATGGTTTTAAAATCACCACGGCAACACTTACAATAGTTTTATTGTTTATTGTTTATTGTTTATTGTTAAGCCAGGTATATATTCTTTTATCTTTTAATAATTCTGCATAGTCAAAATCTTAGAGATCAAATTTGGGTAAAAATAACTTTAATTTTTTTTTTAAAGTTCTTTTAAAACAAAGTGAGACCATAAAAAAAATTAAAAAAAAAACTAGCAGCCACCCTAATAAACAAATATATAAAAACATGAGTTCTCAGTTAAAAGCTGCTAATAACTATAAATGCATGAATTTGGGAAAAAGCATTCGAATAGCCATTTTTGAAAACGTACACCGAACCTGATACTGGCGAGTATAAGTAAAATTTTCATTTTTTTCGTTCACTCAATGAATATACATAACATTAATGAATTCTTCATGGAGTCAATGAAACACAACCTAAAAGTCAAATATTGCGAATTCGAAAAAGTAATTAATGATTGAAATTTTTTAAAAGCATCCACCAAACCAATTATCGATTTTGAGAAAAATTTCAACAGCAGCGTCGGCGTTATCTGGCTTGCTATATGCTGCAGAGGCTTGCATAAATTTATTGCTGTTATTAAGGCAACCTTTAATGGATATAAATGTTACGGTCTGCACGAAGATATGTCGTCAAATAAGTTCAAAGAAATAAGGAAGTCCAAAGTGGAGTCATCCCAGGGGTGCATACTGTCGCCAATACTGTTTTTGTTGGTGATACGCGATGTCATGCTCGCAGCCTTGAGAGAAATCGCAGGTATTCAGTGGACTCTGATATTCTAATCGAAACATTTTGATTATGCCTGCGGCGCGATATGTGCTTACTCCCTCATAGGGTCATGGATCCTCGGCAAATGACAACAAGAGTTGACAGAGTAGCTGAAATTATGGGGCTTAAAATCAATACCGGCAAAACAAAAATGATCAACCCATCTCGAGACCCAGTCATTTACTCTGATAAATTTTTCTCAACAGCCGGTAGACAAATTACAGATCTTTTAATACCTTGGGAGTATCATCTCTACAGAAGGCTGAACCAAACATGAAAACAGCAGTCGTATTGGGAAATAAAAGGCTGCTTTCGGCATGTTAAAAAATCTATGCTTAAATAACTCTCTCAGCTTAAGGATCAAGGTACAACTGTACGGCTTCAATGTCACAAATGAACTGCATTAATACATACATTACTTGTTGCCTGCCGCCTACGAAAACATTCTCAATATTTTCTTGACAAATTGAATATTCAACAAAGATCTCCTCAGGAGATCGAGTCTGGAACCTATCGACTCTATTACCTGTACAAAAACGAAAATGGTAGTGGGTTGGACATACGCTTCGAAAAGGCAACGACAATATTGCAACTCAAGCAATTAAGTGGACTTCGCTCACTCAAGAAGGAAGAAGAGTTGACTGCCCGAGAGGCACATGGCTTAGAACAGTCGTTACGTTGGGGGGAAAAGTTGGAGGGAACTGAAACATATTTCCGGAAATCGAACACGATGATGCGTAGGTGTATTTAAAGCCTTGTGACCCGTTATGGCCCCCCACGGATTTACTTAGGTCTGAAGATCTAAGTAAGTAAATCATTTACCGAAAACCAATTATTTTAAGTAATGCTAATCATTGGGCCAACGAATTTTTCGTTCTATCAATGAAAAGTCTATAAGTCAGTTAAACATTTTATAAATTAATCAAAAATATTTTTGTCAGTGTACTTTCTGGGGAACTGGGTGAAATGACTTACGTACAGCGATTTGTTGGAAATCAAGAATAGTTAACAAGATTTTCTATAGCACTGAAAATGGTGTTAAAAATTAACTTTAATATTTCATGTAGATTCTCCAAAAGTTAATCCCATTATCATCGGTACAATAATTAGAATATACTGTTCTTGTTTCGCATGTGCATTTTGGCCGTTTGAGAGAAATGTAAATTTCGTTTTGCTGATCAAAATTTTGCGGAAATTAGGTGAGTTCAGAGTTGAAAGCTTCAAGATTTTGTGATTCGTCTAAAATCAAATAAGTAACTTAGAAAAATAAATAAATAATTTGAAAGTAGGTCAATAGCAACTAAGTGCACAGCTTTAATCCGTTTCATCCGTTAATGACAACCTTCATTCTGCAATACTGATGGTCTACACCAATACCAAACCGCACCACTTAAGAACATAAAACTCTTCTAAAAGGATGCTATTAAAACCTTCCTCGTCCTCACAGTAAAATGAACACAAAACTAGCCAACAAGAAAAAAATAAAAAAAAAACAACAACGAAAAACCATGAAAATCCCATTAATCATTGCATTACCGTTAAATAAGGTGGAAAATTTCATGTTCTCTAACATTGTCCTAGCATTTAGTATCCATTTGTTTGAAGATAAAACGACAGAAAGACAAGCTGCAAATGACACGTACTAAACAGGAATATAGCATACAAAAAAAAACTACATTCAAAACAGGACACAAAACACCGCCACGGCCACGACCAGCACTCAGCATCTGATCCTCCTTATTCTCTAATTTCCCCATTGATCATTATATACGAGTATAATTTTTTTTTGTCCTCAAATAAACACCCCTCTCTCTACCGACGACGGCTTTCAAATAATATAATCCCCTATCAATTGCGTAATGCAATTCATTATTATTATAGTGTTTAGAGAGGATGTACCTAAACTCCACGTCGCCGGCCGTGTCGTCCTCGCTAAAGAGAAGAATCCTTTTAAATAGAAATTTAACACCAAATTATCACATGAAAATGGAAAAACTATGACAATGTAAGTGGTTGCTATGTTGTTTCATTGTTTTCCCTTGTCCAACCCTCTTGAGAGTGCTTATTGTAAACTCAAATTATTTAACTCTTATATCTGTGTAGTTGATGTGAGAGCGTGTCACAATGGGGTCCCACAGGGGTGGCTATTCATGACGCAACTATTTTCTATGAGTTAAAAGCAAGAATTTGAACAATTATTTTATTACCTTTACTAATTTATTAAGGATGCGTAACATACGTGCATTTAAAGGGCTACGGTTAGTGTAACAAGGATATGGATAGATATTCATTGAGAGATGAATAAGAATGGTATACTCATAAGGATATTGTTGGACATGAAGCGAATTTTTATTGCAGTTTTAGGCTGTTTAAGCGATGATTTGATTCGTCTTGGTGTAAATGGGCTGAGATTTATTTCCATTGTGAATTCGAATGTTTGTTAATGAAATCACAATGAATATGAAATTGGATTCAATTGATATATAGTAGGTACTTAGGAAGTTGTTGAAGTAAGACAAAGTATCTATGGAGGGATGGAAGAGCAGATGCGTGATGATGGACTTTATGATGAGTGTGTTTTAGGTCTGAAAAATTAATTTCTCAAAAACCCTGATACAGTAGGAAAAAAAAGCAATTAACAAATAAAAAAATAAACAGAAATGTGTGAATCTGTTCTGGAATCTTTTAAGGGCTTGTGTAAAAACATATCACAGAGTTGAGATTTTGGACCACATTTTCCAACGATTAAGTTCAGAGATCTCTCCAGCAAAATGCTGATATTTTTTCGCAACTTGATACAGATTTTTTTTGCAGCAGGTTCGTGAATGATTCTATATAATTGTCAGTCTTTGAAAGCTAACTTAATTCTAAATCCAATTGACTGTCCTAAGAATTCTGTAAAGTACCTTATAAAAATGCTTTTCGGATTGATATATATTTAAATCCCTGTAAGCTGCTGACTCGAAACTGAACAGTCTCCAAATGCAAAGCGAAATGTGAGCGAAAATTGCAGCGGAAAAATATTTGTGGAGAATTCAGACAGCTGTCAAAAACACAAGTGATAAATTGTGACTAGGCATGGGCGAAACTGCTGTTTTTATTTTTCTAAGAGTTCGAATTTATACGATTCCAAAATCAGAAATGAAATTGAAACAATTTTTTATCACGATGACTTAAATCACTAATAGACAAAATTATTTATGCAGGTAAATAACCTTTTGTTAATATAAGAATATTAACACAAACTAAATAAAAATTTGGCAATTTTAAATGTTATTTCAATACAAATTGTTTCGATCTTTAATGCCAAATTGTTATTTCTATCTACTAATACCTGTTACTGAATACCTGTTACTGAATACCTGCTACTTAAATATTGACCCATATCTAGTTCTGACAACTTACCGCTGATTTAATAGGAGTTTTATTGGAAATCTAGTCATAGTTAATCTATCCATAGCTCTACGGTCGACAAAAAGCTAATTCTACTGTGGATGTATGAAAATATTGATTTATTTTTCACTTAAAAATCAATTTATATATTTACACTCCTGGTACACTAAGAATATAATACAGTTTTGAGATGATTTCTGATTTCTTTAATTTATTTTTGTTGTACAAAGTCTGTTCCATATGTGTTATTTATATTCTATTTAACCTTTATTTTATTCGCATTCATGTTTGAAAAAAAATCCACCACTCAAAAGTGGAGTGTTCCCAAATCTACTTTCAGTTCACTTTTATTTTTGTTCTCTCAAAGGTGCTTTTACCATGTCCACTCCATTGGCCATGAACGTCGCTCACTATATGGAATGGGCATACATTTTTGTGTTGTGTTAATTTTTTCCTTACTCTGCTTATGTTAAGTGAACATACTCAGAAAATAAGTTTGTAAATTGACTTTAAGAATTAAGAAAATAAGTAAAACATAAAATATAAAGTGGAAATGAACAATTTAAACTACGTGTAGTATGCGTTCAAACTAAGAAACATTAAAATGAAACCAAAAAATCTCAAGCAATTTTTTTCCTTGTGTGAAAAGTACAGGATATTTTTAAGGAAATTATAAAATTGCTTTGTTTAAAATGGGACTTTGACCATAGTCTTCGAACAAACCCATTTACTTTTATTTCCTTTCTATTGCAAATTAAGAAAAAAGGTTAACAAGAATTGATTTTGAAATATAAATTAATATTTGTCGTTTTTCTACTTCCTATTTTATATGAATAAACCTAATTTTTGGTCATAATTTTGTATGTTTCCATAATTTTACTTTACACAAAACTATTTCATGTGGAGGGGTACCATTTTTACAAAACTAAAAACCAGCCTATCCCAGCTATTTTTTTTTAGAATTTTCTTACCGTGCTACATTATTTCCAAAAAAACACTACTTATGAGATGTAATTTCAAGCAATTAATAGGGGCGTTTCAGTACTTTCTAAGACTGTGAAAATCAACAAATTTCTATGAAAAACTGTCAAATCCAGTTCCCGTACACCAAACTTATTTTCAGTTTTTCCTAAGAGAGCGCGCTCGTGATGGACTAAAATATTTCCCCAGGCTGCGAATTTTAGTCCAAATTATTTATTTGGAAAAAAATATGACGAATCTACTCATAATCCAAGAAATTTCTTTGAACAAAATTATAAAGACTGCCAATTGAATAAAAAAAAAACAATACACAAGCTGTCAGTTTTCAGTTGTGTCATTAGAAAAGTTAAAAATATGTCGCCTGACCTAAATTAATATTTGTGATATCAAATTGGTGAACTCAAAAACTTTTTATTAAACATTTTCAAAAATACACTATTGTTTTGACGTTTAATTTACATTCAGTGTGTTTCCGTACTTTAATGAAACTAGAAGAGCTATCCATAGCCTCTATCCACTAATATAACACATTCCGTCATTCAGCAACGAACTGAAAAACGAAAAGTAGAGGGAATTTTTTTGTTAATTATTTTCTCTTGATATTTTTGTATGGGATTTTTCGTTTCACATCAGCAGCGCCCGAATCCCCGTTCACACAAGGAAACTAGTTACTGGACAGTTTTTAACATTTTCGGTTAATTGTTTTAAAGGTTTTTGTGATGGGGTTTTCGTTTGGTAAATTTGATCTATAAATGGATTTTTTTCTTAACGAATCGAATACGTTTTCAGATTGATTTTTATTTGTTATAGTATATTGGTGTATATTTATGGCTGTGAACCAGCTAGCGGTATTAGCTGTCTTGTCAAACTGATGGCTATCAATTATGATGTATATAGTGGTGTTAGTAAAAGAGGGGTTGATCTGCCGAAAAATCTAGATCTGCAAAATCAAAAAATAAATCAAATTTGTTGGCCATTCGAAGACAAAAACTGTAAAAATCAGTTTTTTGACAGATCTAAATCAAAAATAAATTGATTTTTGTTACCGTCTGACCCCTTCACCCTATCTGTGTAATCGTGGTGATGAAAACAAACTGTCAAAAAATCTCTTCAAATCGTTGACCGTTCACTCCTCTGACTTTTTGCCCTTCTCTCCAACAACCCAAGTGTTGCCAGAAACTCAGTTCCCTCGTGTGAAATGGAATTTAAGTATTGAAGGATACACCCAGTAGAAGCACTGCAAAAATGGTGAGAGGTTTTCGTCTTGTCAATTATTGGACTTCCTTTTTAAATTTTAAACCCCAATCAAAAGTTCGTTGTCCCGTTACAAACTTTTTAAAGCAATGTCTCTCATTTACTCTATCAGAGGAAAAAGCTTTCGTGACTAAAATTATGACGAGTGAAAAAAGCCAGTATAAGAAAGTACTGATACTGAAAAGAACCCAAAGAGCCTTTTATCTGTACTTATCATTAAAAATGGCTTCAAATACGGCACAAAAAATCATCCTGATATCGTCCTAAAAGCATTTTTACTATTTACATCGAACTTAAAGTCCTTTTATCAATTTTGCTTATCATCTTTTCCTCGGTCTGAATGATTTCTCTTTCTATATTTTCAGTTTTCCACCAGGCACAGCAACATCTTTGAACAGAAAATCCTTCTGAATATCCTTCAAAAAAATATTCATTAACCTACCATCTAAGGGATTATAGGTACAATAATTTTTTTCCAGGATTCGCCTTTAGATATTTTTCATGAAAGAACGACATTTCGAACAATGTCCTTCGACATTTAATTCTATTAAATAATTCCTGTAATCCATAAAGAAGTCAGCAAACTAATCCCTTTTTGGTTTGGTTGATACCGAGTCTCCTGAAAAAAGGACATTCTCGTCTGGCAATAATCGCAAAAGTAAATTTGCCACAAGCACGAGGAAGAAAATATTAAACAAAAAATGTCATCAAACCGCCATTCTGCTCTCATGTCACATTTTCGGGATTTTTTATTTTTGTTATCCTTTTCAGTGTGTCATCTTGTAAGTTGGTGTCACAATGCCACCTGATTGTTGTCTCATTCTAATTTTTCAATGGGATTAAAAAATTGGTTTGGTTTTCTTTCGTCATCTCACATCAGGAAGTCATAGAGATCGTATTTATGTCCTGTCGACTTTTCCATTCACGGAGCAACATGATACCAATTGTTATGGTTGTATGGGAATTTTTTGACTTTTTTTTTCAAATATCTACTCATCCTTCCTTCCTTCCGATGTAGGCTGACTACAGTGAGACCTTATTCATCAATTAACAAAAGGTTTTAAAATTTGAAATGCTCCTTTTTTTAAATCATAGACTCGTGCTAAGCTGAATGTCCGTTTAACAAAACGGAAACATCTTTATTTCCCGTGTACATGTATAGCGGCAAACGTCCGGGCAGTGTTTGTTATCGTTATCCTGGCAGCCACACAATGGTCCCTTTTTCACTTGAATATTGTTAGTTGTTGCGTGGGCTTAAGCGCCAATATGTAATTGCTTTTTGCTGCCTTTAGATCCTTTTTGCATTCATTTAAGGATAATCTATCTTTTGTGCAATCCTTGAAGGTATTCGGAATGCATTTAGGTGTACACAACTTGATTGAATTAGTTCAAGCCTAATAAATTGTATGAGAAAGACAACAAAAATAAAGAAAACTAAATCCTTAGTGAAAATTCAATTGTTTGTGGCAAATCCGTTTTTGCATTTCTCTAACACTAATCAATATAACTACGTATACTCTGATGTGGCTCTGAAGAACGGAAAACATCCTTGTTGAATATGAATTCGAGATACAACATTCGCGAGAAGAGATCCAGTAAAAGTATTTTGTGTTCATCTTATTACTCTATCCTTTTTCTGTTGCTTTTTTCGTTAGACAGATTTTTCATTTACAATTGGATTCAGGCAGAAGGATTCAGAATGTTGAAATCTATTTTAAGGATAGTAAAATAAAAAGCAAATATTTTGAAACAGGAAAGAGTTTTATTTTTTCGTTTTTCGTGACCTGGAACATATACTGAGAGTTATTGTTCACAATGTAACATATGCATCAGCTTGAGCGCGTTGAAGTAAGCAAAAATATTGTTGGTTGGGTTTGCGTTTAAGCCAACTCGTAAGGATTTTCTTTTTGCTTACCTACAAACACACAAGAGATATGAAAAAATATGTTGGGGGTAATGTAGTGGAAGTGGATTAGATTAAAATTTTTAATGAAAGGGGGATTTTTTTTATTTAATTTTTAGAATTCAATTTAAAAATTAAAACAAAAACTACTGAAGTTGAAGAATATTTGAGATTTGGGTAAATCCGAATTTTGGCAACAAATTCTTTAAAAAATAGAGGAATCAAAAGGTGGATCCGGCGTCATGGCAATGTCAGACACAACTACGTATTTTCGTTCAAGCCAAACATCAAATCCTAGATGATGTATCAAAACTCTCAAAGGCTCTCAGGTCCGAACTATAACATTCCTTTTCCCCAATGTTCTCAACTGCAAATTATTTTCACTTTGGATTTGATCGTCTTTCGATGGAAAGGACATCGATGCAATCCATTTTGGTGGAGATGTTTTACTGGTCATCCATGCAACATCCTATTGCATTTTCTCTGAATTTGTATATACCTACACTAAAGTTTCTGTATCTAGGTCTGGCAGTTTAGCCAAGCATATATCAATTACCTGCTGATGCAATCGATTCTCTATTTGAGGTGGAAGAGCTTTTAAAGTCGATGTGGGCTTCATTGCAAAATGAAACAAATTTCTCATTTGAAACGGAATTCTTGCTTACTGACGTGTAGTTCTCTGAACTGGATCTGTTTCAAAATATAGACATAAGGATGGGTCAATAAGTGCCTGAAAACTGAAACTAGGAACCCACTTTTCCGCATAAAAACATTTTTGTTTAACAAAGTCTCGTATTAGCGCTATACACTTCATCCAATGTTTCTCCAGTCTTGTGATATCCTCTAAATAATACGATTTCTTGAGCCCCGCAAAATAAATCCTGAGTTAACGCTCATACATCTAGAACTGTTTGTTTTTTTTATAAGACATGGAGTTAAGGTTGGTGCACTTTTCTATGAAAATTCCACTTATAAAGACAAAAGACAGTAAATTAAATTAATTAATTTTAAACGCATCCGAGTTTGGTGCTATTTTTTCCTGGTTTTTTTTCTTTTGAATTTTCACACAACATTTATGTATAATAAATCTTAAACTTATCTATATTTTAAATCGCACTTTGCATCTAGAAATTATATTAACCCAACTGCACATTTGGCGCTCTAATTAAACAAGACTTGCGCCATTCTCATTTAAAACAACTATTTAAAATACACAGTATTACCCGCTTAATTGCACCTGGATTAATTATAACTCTCCCCGCTTAATTGAAAGAGAAAATTTAGTATATACTTTATAAAGAGATTGTAGTCGGTCGGTTAATTGATATAAAAAAAAACTAAACACATGTAAATTATTCGGTTAATCAAACGGTCCAGAACAAAATTATATAGAAATTGTAATATATTGCATTAGGTAACTCTGAATTACTGAAGTTGGCAGCACTGCTTACGGCATAATAAATGACAGCTAAACACACTCAATTATAAAGTGTTTTTGCTTTTCGATCCGACTAAATAACTGAAGTGTCCTAAAGAGATCTGTATTTCTTTTTTCAATCAGAGCTAAATCGGATCAGTCTCCATTAGGTCAGAATAAAATAACCGATTAAATAGCGCAAAATGCTGAGTTCGGCTAACTTCACTCATAGTTTTGAAAATCACGAAAGAAAAACGCCCTTTTGACAGCTTATTAGGGATGGGCAATGTTCATCGATGTTAACAAAATATCGATGTTAAAAGAAAAACATATTCAGGGGGTGGCCGTGGCGCGATAGTTGTGTGTTCGCCTGTCAACCTCATGGTCACAGGTTCGATCCCTGCCCTTGTCTATGTCTTTTTATTTTTCCATTAAAAACCAATTCTAAAAATAAATGTCATACAATGAGTTGCTGGTTTACTCATTACATGCTGTTTAGGCATAGAACTAACAACATGTGATTGAGTAAAACAAGTATACCGTTAAAAAATATTATAAGGGACATAGATAAATAAGACACGGAAATTTCTTCGCATTAGTTCAGCCGCCATCCCTGGAGATAAATCTGAGACAACAACCACCTACAGTCTACGAATATCGCGCCACACATCGTTCCTATCAGTCTTTCTCTTCCTTAACCTCACCCTCACGCCCGCGCTGTGTTGAAACATTTAAAGGGTATTCATAATCCCTTGAGCGCGTGTAGATTATAAAAAAAAAAAAGTAAAAAATTTCAAACCAATTTTATTTTAATTTTTAACTATAATACTTTGTTTCCAATAAATAAATTACTGCAAAATATTTTTGAATAGATCTTTAAGCAATACAATTATTATATCTCGTATCAATGTTCAGAAGCACACAGCTTACACGTATTTTTTTTGATAAGTTTCATCATTTTGCAATATCGATAATTTGTGAGAGAAAATTGAAACTTATTTTATAAAACAATATAATATTTATTCAATCAACGACCAATTTAAATATTTATGTTGAAACGTGATATTATTTTACTGACCGAGATTATGTAAATTTTAGGAATAGCACAATTCTATTAATTTTTTTTTAATTTTAACTATATGCCTGTAAGACCTAATGTTTTTTAAATGCAACCTGAATTGTACGGCACTAGTTAGAGGGGATAGAAAAATAGGAAAGAATTTTTTGTTGGCACAGTGGATTTGGGAATTAGGTATTTACTATCTCATTTTAAACCACGGGCGGCAACCAATTAAAATTGGAAGTATCGAAAAGAATGCTGCCTAGCGCGGGGATCGAACCCAGACGTCTGAGTTAGCAGTTAAGCACTATATCCACTGCGTCATTGCCACCCGAAAATGTCGAAATTTTAATCCTATTTCGCAAGACAAGCGAATGAAGAACATCGATATTTCAAATATTCAAAGCTATAGTTTTTTTCCAGGCTTAGAAAATATGCATTTGCTGGTGGAAAATGTGGCCGGTATGCCTATGTGTATATCGAACTTCCTTGTCAAAATTATGCAAAAATGACTAAATGTATTTTCTTGATTAAAACTGAACGTAGAAACATTTTTACTTTCAAAACATGGATGTTTCCGGTTCGATAATTATAAGGATCGATACTAGGCCTTCGTTTGCTGAAATCGATGTTAACATGGATGTTTCATCCCTACAGCTTTTCAGCAAATTTGTAATTTAAGACAGTTCAGCGCTTAAGTATATTTCAAAATTATATCGGCGAGCTCTGATCATGCTCTGCTTTTTCGTTCTGCTGAGTGATTTGCTCGGACATAAAAAAAGGCATAGAAACAGGAAACTTCGGTTGTCATTTTTACGATGCTACAAACTAGAAACACAAATGAGGCTGACAATTCAATTCTGGAAATGTGATTTATGTTTGCTTTAAGACTCGAAAAACAGCCGTTGATAAGATTTTTGCAAGGAATGTATTTTTTTTATGCTCGGCTATTTTTCATGTGTTTATTAATTCGGGATTTCATTAACCATAACTGAATAATGGCAATAGGGTCTAATATTTTGCCTCCGAAAATTGGAGTTTTAATGACTCTACATGTGTAATCTCAAAATGAATGTTTAACCCGGAATTCAGTGTATTGAGGTAATCAAAAATCGTTCAAGAAATGTTAGGAGTGCTTAAGATAGGACTTAAGAAACGACTTTGAGAATTAGTGACGTCAGCAGTTAGAGAAAAATATACAATTGTCAGTATAATTCGCGCCGGTATTACAGATTTCTTCAAAATAAGGGTAAAGCGCTGAAAAATCTATGCGAAGGAAAATAAATTGTTATTGCCTTGTTATTTCATCCAATTTTATTGGGGCTTTTAAATAAACATGCCTAGTTTTTTAAGAATATGTAGAATGTGCTCAATCGTAAACAACAATTGATCGAGTATGTTTGAGTTCAAACTGGAATGTAATGATGTTGAACACTCGGTACTTCAATAAGAGGATCTCCTTTAAAGAAACACTGATAAATCCCCCAAATTGCCCTTGAAAATCCACAAAGTCTAAAAATGGAGCTGAAATTAAATGATATTTATCCAGTTGAAGTTTCAGAGATTTCCGAGTTCATACTAATTTCAGAAATATAAATGCAAATTTTTGCAAATTTCTTACTTTTGATACTTTCAAAAAGCCAAGCTAAGCACGTTTGGATATGCCTATTTCATTATTTTTTGTCACAATCAATAAATGCTTTTGATTTCTTGCAGAGAAATATTTTGTTGAGCTTTCTCCTCCTGCTTAGCCAAATTGTCGGAACTATGAAACTATGATCTAGAGAAAATGTTTTTCAAATGTCAAAATAAAACACAACAGTCAATGGAGTTATAATGACCTAATTGGATGAAGTGAGCTTAACATTGCTTCCTCAGATGTTGTATTCCTAAGATCTAGTGCTATCTGAAAATTACATGTTTTTAATTGTCAAAAAATTAAAGATTTCTCTCGGTCTCGACATTTCATTATTTAAGAAGGACAACGAAATGTTAAAGGAAAAATTTCGTATACAAAAATGATTTTCTTAGAGAACTGACCTATGAATTTTTGACCAAAGTCCTGCTGCATATAGATTTTGCCACATTGATTTTCGATTAATAACTTCTAATACCTTATCGCCAATTCTATAAGACTTTTGAAAAATTATGTAAGGTCTGTTTTATGTACCTAAGTTTCATTGAACTAAACTTGACTTATTCTTCTAACCAGAGGCACTAATTTAAATTGGTAACTATTTTAAGAACTGTGAAAAAAAGTCCTCTTGCCGGTAAATAACTATTAAATTTCAATTTGACGAAAACGAAAAATGATTAAAAGTCAATTTATGAAATCGTTTGATGTTAAACTAACAGAATAATAATAATAACTCAAAGAAACGTTCAAATTATACCAAAACAACTTATCAAAAACACAATATCCCCGCGAGTTAATTAAAATGAAAGAACAATTTTCATTTTGTTCCTAAGTCTGCCAACTCAGTTTGAAAAACCTAACATTTAAGGAACAATATAATATTGATAAATTTACCTGTCCCATCTCATAAATGTCCCTTTAGCTATTTAAAAACTTTCTTACCGTCTTTCGATGTCTAAAAATACCTTCATTTTCAAGGCAAACCCGATTGATCCCTTGGATTGAATTTGAAAATAAATTTTCCCAATTAACTTGGCCCTTATCGTCACTCAACCAGTTACATGACAGGCATCAGTTAACCCAAAACTATATACACCTACATCGCAATCTATATAAAAGTGTTCTCCTTATCTTTGTTGTTCAAACATCCCAAAGGAACTAATTAATATGGCAATATCTTTTAAATCTTCAAATATCTATCTGTACTCGTTCAACACAAAAACCAAATTATTCTTCCAAAGATTTCCAAAAACAAATTGCTGTTTCTTAAAAATCGTTTGTTAAATCTCTTCGAAACTCATTATTTAATGTCGCATTAATTTGAAATAATATCCTTTATCCTTTGTTGCATAAATTTTCAAAGCTCTTACGCGCGGTCATTCGAAGCCTTTTGAAACATAATTTTATTTAACAGGTTTCGCAGCTCCCATTGTTACACAAATGTTCCTCAAAAACCAATGCGTTTGATTTATATTTCGATATATATCTTGTTTATATAAAAGTATCCCTATTTAGCTATTTAGTATATAAATAGATGTTGTAGGGATATATTTATCAGGTCATGTTGATGAGGCTATGTCACCTTGTATACCTACCTATAAACTTTGTCTGATGTTTCTGTTCAAGTTAACCTTTGACATTTGTCAATTTTATCATTAAGACAGAATTCTGCGTTTTGGTTAAGAAACTGGAAAATGGTAAAGGGAAGAAATCTGCCAAAATGGAAATAGGAAATTTAGAAAAGGTTTTTTGTACCAAATTGAGTTTTTCTTGACAAATTACAGAGGCTTAACTATGTCTTCTTTAAAGGAGAGTGTTCAAGAAAAATAAAAAATGGTCTCTAAAATAGCTTACACATGTATATTTCTAAGGGTTAATTATGTCTAACGATTTGAAAAATAGTCATTAAAGAGTCACCTATAGGTATAATTGAAAAATAATATTTTTGTTCCTTTTTTCCCCAAAGAGATAACGGAACGGAATTTGACCTATTCGAACGTGATGATTTTGACAACTTATGTTCAGATCATATAGAATCCAATTAACCAATTCATGCTCGGATCCAGATATGATTCCCCAAGGATATTAAGGTTGAATAATAATTGGTTTCTATATCTACAATACACAAGACCTAGCCACTTTTCTTATGTACATTTTTTAGGTCGCTGTATAGCCTCTCGTTGGAGTATTTTCAACATTCAACTGCCGACTTTATGGTCGAATTTTTGCAGATGACTTCAAAAATCGGCCTAAGGCATCCTATATTCCACTTTTGACAAAGTCCATATGGCTCTAAGGGATACTCCAGGACTGGAACGATTGCGAAAAAGAGAAATAGGCAATAATTGGACGAAGAAAGACTTTATACTTCCCAGTGGAGAATATGTCGACAAATTCCCTAACTGCTTCACAAATTATAGTTATGATGTGTTTCTGTGCGACACGTGCTTCGTGATGATTAGATGTCCTATTCGCCTGCAGCGTCATATATGCAATTTGAACTTCTTTTCGCCGCTTTCATTTTCAATATTAAATTACTATTCCAACGAGAACTACCAACAACTGACAAATAAATGTTATTCCAAACAATTTGTAAACCTAAATTT
This sequence comes from Philhelius pedissequus, assembly GCA_910595825.1. Taxonomy (NCBI): domain Eukaryota; kingdom Metazoa; phylum Arthropoda; class Insecta; order Diptera; family Syrphidae; genus Philhelius; species Philhelius pedissequus. The sequence goes on along the minus strand of OU343163.1, from coordinate 9,609,655 downwards.
TCCACAAATTTGTCACTAAATTTTTGTTTTTAATTTGCCAAAATGACATAAATGAGAAAACAAATTAGCTGTGGCGAATAATTGGAAACTGATTGTTACATCGTAGATAAATTGGCGGTCAGAGCTATTGTTACAAACTGTCAATCTCTATTCGCGTTCCATATACGAGTAGGTAATGGCTGATGTTTCGGTCAATTATTATCCGGGCGGTTAAATTAATGAGATCGCGCTAAACCGTTCAAATAACGCACGTAAAACCCGTTAAATTGCACAACTCATTAAATTAAGAATTCAGCCTCAACTTAGGAAAGTTCGAAAAAAATCTATATGTATAAATACTTACGCATACAGGATAGGACATTTAACGCATACTATTACAAAAGTGTGACCATCCGCTGTTTTTGTAGTTTGTATTCAAATAGGTACGGTTCCATTCTTTGTAATTAAGTGTCTTTGGCTGTCATTTAGTTATGGGTTGAGCAGTGTTGCCATAATTTGTATTGTCACATGGGGTCACGGCACCTGGTAGTCAGCGCGTGAACTTGCAATTAGAAATAGATTTTCTATTTGATTTATGGGAAATACACTCGGGGCGTTCGGTGTCGCACAGCTTTCTGATAACTTGCAGAAAAATATATTGTGTGCTTGTGAACGTATAAAACCCAATAGGTAACCATTTCTGTCAAAAGTCAAAACAGAGAAAAAAAAAACCAATTGCTTACGATTACGCTTCAGCTCAAATTGAATTAAACATACATTTGTTGGATAAAATATAAATTTTAAATGAATCAGGACGTAAGACCACAAATGTTTCAAAAGAAGAAGATGATGTATTAGGCACTTTATTAAAGTTCACAAACAACAATTGAAAAGACAGCTGATTTCGTAGTCAGCTTTGCACTACGATACCTTAGTATACCACGAATTTAGCGCTAGCTTGTCTTCGATTTGGAAATTATATGTTTTGTTCGTTGTCATGGTCGTCAGCTGTTAATAGACGGATATTTAACACATATTGTGCGCCACCGAACACCCTCATTGCACGTCAAATCAAAAAGAAACTATCTCCAATTGTAAGCTAACGCGCTGAATTCTAGGTGGCGTGGAAAGCAACTCCAATAGGTGTGTTCCCGAAAATCTACGTCAAACTGTTAAATCACGTACACCAAATGTTCGTAGTTTTTTTTTTTATAGAAGAGAGCGCTCACGAGATAATATAACATTTCTCCAGGCTCCTAATCTTAGTCCAAAAAATTTGACATAAACTGCCAATTGAAAGGTGTGTCATTGTAGGCTTGTTGGTGCAAAAAATAAACATTTCCGATAGCAAATTGATAATCTTAAGAAAAGCTTTACTAAATATTTTCAAAAATTACAATTTTAACGTTAAGTTAAGAAATATATACAATTTTTGTTTAATGCATTCCTTTCTATGAAAGTTTGTCGCTCTCAGAGAAAGTCCCACTCTTGAAAAAAATGATAGTCTGCGCTTTTGTGTGCATTAAGTACGGAACGCAGCTAATAATTAGAAGTTACTATAATTTATTTTGTTTTTATAATATTGGTGTGTTAGGGTTATTCAATTAACGAAAAATGCACATTCTTTTACTTTAGTTGTATTTGCTTAAGATTAAATTCAGCGGCGAGATATTCAAATAAGCCGGGTTCTATTTCTACAGGAATATTTATAGGACGCAATTTTTAGGTTGAATAAGCGGGAAAGCCTATTATAACCTATTAAGCATGTATTCACGATCTGGTGTAACAAGTCTTGTAAAATAGTAAAATTTTATTTTTTTTACAACAGACTGTGAACACGCCTTTTCTAATTTGTAGCAACACTGAAGCAAATGTCAAAATCTTTTTCACATTTCTTCTGAAATATCTTAGTTTGTGTTAAAAAAATTTACACTCTTATATTTTTCTGTTACAAGAGAGTTCGAGTACAGTAAAAGTGTAAGACTTTGACATTCAGTGTATTTTGTTGATATAGTGCAAAAAAATGCTACACTTTTGCAATAATAACAGACAAGTTACATCGGATCGTGAACACCCCTACTGTAATTACAATATTCCCAATTTAAACTGGTCTTATGTGTCGGTTGCCATTCTTAATCAACGTATCGTGCCTTCAGCATATTTATTCTGCACAAATGTATTATTTTGACATTGATGGGAAGATTTTGACAGTTCACGGCGGTCATGTTATTTTATCTGCTCCTAATGTTAATAGAATAGATGTCTCTTTGAATTCTGTTCCTCTATTTTTTTTATAAAGAAAATGCGCCCTAAGAAACTGTAACTGTAAAAATAGCTCATTTTATTAGCCAGTCAAAAATGAATCTGAATCTGGTTCATATTCGTTTGAGTGAATGATTCCGATTAAATGATTCATCAGTGGAGTTTATTCGTAAGTCCGCACACCCTACCAAAATCATCTGTAATTTGCAGTGTTACCAAAATACCTAAATGTTCTCATTTTTTGTTTGTTTTCCAACTCCCTGCCTAATTCAAAGATTTTCTCATAACTTCAACGCAGCGATTCCACGTACACAATTAAAAAAAAGGCGAAATTCATGGTCCCTTATAAATCTTTCTATAGTACTTGCTGTTCACCTTCATCAACCGCACTTCTCAACGGTTTTCCTTTTTCGGACAGCAAGAGAATTCATTCTCAATCAAAAAAACACAAATGCACACATTTGGGTGTTCTCCCAACGTCAGCGCACCTAGGTGAAGCAAATCATAAATCAAAGAAAACAAGATTACGACACTTCTCTATTTTGTTTTTCTTATTGACGTCATATGTGAAACAAAATACATCAATAGGGTACTGGCGGAATACGTCAATGTCAAAAAAGGCAGATAAATCACTTTGAGGGAAAACATAGTTGGATACCCTATATCAAATTGTTTTGTTATCCCTCAAAGTGTCACTAGATGTTTAGAGAGAGATAGCTTGGTAAAAAGCCCTATCCACAAACAACAACAATTTGCAGATTTTGTTTCACATATGTCGTCAAGAAAATAAGAAAAAAAAAGAAGTGTCGTAATCTTGTTTTCCCTGATTCATGGAAGCAAATCCCCATATTAAAAAAATATCTAACAGAAAGAGAAGAGATAATTGCAAGTAGAAATCTATAATATGGTTAGGTATTCAACAACATTCAATGCACCGTGTCGGTCAACCGTCGTTTATTCCACAATAGGTTTTCGGTAGTGCAAAAGAAACAGGATCATTACGCAGTACGAAGAGAATTGGTATTCATTTTCATTGAGCCTGCTGTGTCTGGGATGCGGTGCGGATTCATTCTCTGTACGTGGACGTAAACGTACGTCACAAATAGAAAAAGAGAGCTTTAATTTCTTTTTACTTTAAGTGTTTGAATTTGAACTTGCACTTATTTTGTTCATTGGGCGCTTGCGGTGCGGATTCATTGCGTGTATCATGTACAAATACAAACATACTCATAAGCGACGTTCACGTTCAGGTGTATATAAAGCGACGTTGAAGGTCGAACAAAATTCAAAATGATTTAATTAATGCAGTACTAAATGTTATTTCTGATTATGATAAAATTTAATGCAAATTTAATTGACAGCGTTAGATAGATAGATATATAGTTTATTGATTTTGTTTAAATTTTACAATGGTTGTTACCGCACATTTTACAATATAGTGATTTGATACAATGTATCTTTCAACTAAAATAGTATGTATATAAGTTTTATAATTTATCAATAAGGTTTATATAATTATGTCCGGAGGAAAAAACAATAAAAACCTCCATTTAATGTAAGAATATAATAAAATCTTAAGCTAATGACTAGTAAGGGTATGAAGTGTAACAGGTTAACAGATGAACCAATAAATGAATAAGTGATAATTTTTTAACAATAAGTAAAGCATAAATATATAATAAATTACATAAATATGTAAATAATTGAATAAATAGAATAAAATAAAATAAATAAATAAATAAATAAATAAGTAAACATATAAATAAATAAATAAACAAATAAATAAATAAATAAATAAATAAATAAATAAATAAATAAATAAATAAATAAATAAACAAATAATCAAATAAACAAAGAAATAAATAAATAAATAATTAAATAAATAAATACATGAATTAATAAAGTTTACATTAATACATAGATAACACAGGTAAGAAAAATAAAATAGAATTTTTTAATATTGATTATTTAGTTCACTAACCAAGTTGTTCTCAGCAAGATCAAGTCGATTCGCCTTTACGTGGAGATCTAATGTGGAATGATGCCAGGGTAGATTGAGCATCATTTTTAAAACTTTATTTTGGGCAACTTGTAGTTTTTTTATATGAGTTTTAGCTGTGTTTTTCCATACTGGACAACCGTACAAAAGAATTGCCTGAAATATAACCTTACAAATTATCGTTTTATTCTCGACTGAAAGTAAAGACTTCCTATTAATAAAAGGGAACAGGAGTTTGGTTGCTATCTTGACTTTTTTTAGTGATTGTGAAATATGGTGATTGAATATTAATTTAGAATCAAGGAAAATACCAAGATATTTCACTTGATTGTCCCAAGAAACCGCTCTACCTAAGATTTGCAAATTATTGCTTGGGAGATAACAAGGTTTTCTTTTTCTCGTGAAAAAGATGGCTTGTAACTTGTCAGCATTAAGTTTGATTTTCCATCGATTGTAATATTGGTATAATATTCTCATCGCATTATTTAAGTTCGTCTCAATGTTGAGACCAAACGTATGCGAAGAAAGTATTGCAGTGTCGTCAGCAAAAATTGCTGCTTCACAGGATGGTAATTTTGGAAAGTCAGAGGTATACAGGTTATACAAGGTCGGTCCGAGGACTGATCCTTGAGGGAATTGACAACGTTAGATTTCAAATAAATAACTTGAGAATGAGTTTTCATCCTATTTTTGAAGCATCCAAAAATGCTTATTGATCTTTTCCAAAACGAGGCCTAGAAACTTTGGAATTGCTATATCGCCAATTATTTTTTTAGATAATCTTCAAATTGAAATGCCGTTCGAGGCGTTGACAAAATTTAAGTTACTAGCTTTACTTTCTACAAAAAAAAACATTGTTCAGAAAAAACTATCTTACTGAAGTTTTGGATTGCCTAAAATGTTGATTTTTTGTTTTTATAATTTTGCACGCGCTCAAGGGATTATGAATACCCTTTATATGTTTTTAACACAGCGCGGGCATCCGGTGAAAGAAGAGAAAGAAGGATAGAAAGATTTGTGGCGCGATGTATTGAGACGGTGGTTGTTGTCTCAGATTTTATCTCCAGGGATGGCAGCTGAACTAATGCGGAGACAATTACCGTGTCTTATTTATTTATGTCTCTTATAATTCGCATAATTTTTATTTTTTATTTTATTTCGTTGTCATATTTATGAGTAGCTTACTCAATCACATGTTGTTAGTGTTTATGCTTGAACAGCAGGTAATGAGTAAACTAGCAACTCATTTTATGACAATTTTAAGAATTGTTTTTTAATGGAATATAAGAAAACATAGACAACGGCAGGAATCGAACCTGCGACCACGAGGTTGACAGGTGAGCACACAACTATCGCGCCACGGCCACCCCCATGTTGATGGTGCATTTTTTGATTTTGCAAGACTGAGGAATGAATGAATTATTTTTTTAAGTGTTCTCAGTATAAAAATATCTCCGTTAAAGAAATTCCAAGAACGGTTGATGATCTTGAATTAAAAGAAACTTTTTCGATTTTTTAAAAATTCAATTGACTTACTGGTATCTTAAAAATAGCTACATCGAGTGACTCTATTGAACGTTCTTTTTCTGCTCTTAAACACGTTAAATCGTGTAATAGAAATAAAATACAGGCGCAAAGATTATCGGAACTTGCAATTATCTTCATAGAAAAATCATTCTTAAAGAAAATCAAAGTAAAAAAACAGTTTCTATGATGAAGTTTCTCGGTCACCAATGGCGTACTTTCAACAACACAGTGTGAGCGTATTAAAAATTGATAGGAAAGATTTTAAAATTGTTGATAATCAAATTATTCATTGAATGGTTTAAGAAAGCGGAATTTTTCATTTTTTCTACAGTGCTACAAAAACTACACAAGTCGAGAATTTTTATTAAATTAAATAAAAGACTTTATATAAAATAAAGCCGTGAGTTTATGCAATGTAAATAGACTTATTATATTTTATATTTGTTTGTGATTTGCTTTTTCAATTATTATTTCTATGTCTCTGTCGTTTAATTAAACAAAAATAAAAATTTAAATAAAAGTGAATTTACTTTGAATCGTATGTACCTACATTTAGCTTAAGCTAAAAATTATACATAATCATATATATTTTCTTCAAAGGACAATGATGTCTTTTGTTTTTTTTTTTGCTTAAAATAAAAATCTATTCCATTCTCTTGTTTGAAAATAAAAATCACAAACTATAGATATGAGTAGAGTACCATACACGGTTTTTTTTTATCTCATGAAATGTGAGGGAGAATGAGCAATTTGAAGGTGAATGCTTTTTGAATAAAAAGTCCATATGCATAATTCACAAAATTATATTGCAGACAGACAGACAGAAGAAAGGACGTCAGAACCAAAAAAAGAATAATATTTTACTTTCTGTCCTATATTATATCCGATTTGTGTTTTATGAGTGGTTTGGGATATGAAGTTGAGCTTTTATTTTTGGTTTAATTTATATAAAGGTACTCGTACTTTTATTCAGAAATTCGATATGTATGTATATCAGAGTGTATAAGGACATTTTTACTTGTAGGTGTCCTTTTCTTTTTGTTGATAAATAATGGATGAACAGCGATGAGATAAAATTTCGATAGGACAATGCTCTCTGAAGAAGTTTTTAGTAATAGCCCGCCGGCGAATGTAAACAGCCTTTTTTATAATAAGCTCTTATTGAATTTTTATATTTTTTATGGATTTTTTTCTGAACTACAGTAAAGCAGACTGTGATGGATTTCAAAGATTTACCTTACTTTTTGCAAACTTTTCAATCATTAATCTTAATATACATGATACATTTTGAATTTAAAATTGTGATAAAAAAACAGTATATATTTATTTAACAGAAGGTGAAGGTGCACATTATTCATTGCACAATAAGAGAAAACGATATAACTATACTCTGTCCCAGAAAAATAGGCAGTATAGGCAATGTATGACGTTTGCCTCTCATTCTCGCTACAGTGGATTGTATAAATCTGTCACTCAATAAAGCTCTCACAGGGTTTTCGTAGTGTGCATTTTAAATAGTCCCAAATATGGAAGAATAATATGTAGAGTTACCGGTCTTTTTTTTTATACGATTTTTTATTTAATCGTTTTGTTTATAAAAATTAAAACACATTTATATTTTCCAAACTTAATCGCTTTTAAATAAATAAATAAATAAATTATTCATTCATTATCAGATTTGTTTTTCTTTAGTTACGAGTTTTGGCCTTTGGAACTGTTTTCGTTAAGAAATCTGTAAACTGTTCGTTCACCTACAGGAAAAATATCAGCTACTGGCTTCACAACATCTGTCTTATTTTGCAAATTTTTATGAATTTTTTTGTCACGTCCACAATTTATTTTCGGAACTTAAATCTTTTGAAATCCTCGAAAAATACACGTGTTAAAAATACAAATTTCACAATACTTAAAATAAATACACCTTTTAAACATACATTTTATACAAAAATACTTCACTTCACATCAATTAAAATCTACGCAAATAATGTTCCTCTTCAAAGAAAACAGCTTAACATTTTGTTCCTGCGTTTAACGTATTTTCCACATTTTAAAAGAAGTGCAAACAATTAAAACGCTCCACGTTAACACTCATAATTCAAAAAAAAATTTAAAGCTCTCAAGTAACTTCAACAGAAACCCAAGGAAAAAAACCGATCGAGTTAAGAAATGGGCACTGGTAACTCTGAAAGCACATCAATATTTAATATTGATGAACGGCAGCAACAGCCACAGGCCACAGCAAAAGCAATTCAGACGACACTCAGATGTGTGCTGAGTAGGACGTTATGTCTACGTTCGATGCAATGAAATTTTCTTTCATTATTTTTATATTTACGGGCGTGCAAACACTTTTTATGGAGAAGTTCATTCAATTTAGTATGGTGCAAAAATATGACACGCTACTGATTTTGAAAAAGCTTTCCCATAAGATGTGTACTGCCTATTTTTCTGGGACAGAGTTTAGGCAAAGTATTTCACATTTTTGCAGATTAGCTCTCTTGTTCCTTTAAGCGCGATTAGAATTCGAATAAATTTTGTGACAACAAAAATTGTCAATATTTTTCATTCATCATTTGAAAAATTTGTAAAATCTTTTATATACAAAATTCTGTCCTTATATGAACCACAAAAAAGGTTGGCATATAAACGAGTAAGGAGAAAATAAGAACCAACCCGAATGAACAACAACAAACTTGTGTGGCTAATAAATGTGCTAATCATTTCAATACGATTGGTAAACAGAAAAACCTTCATTGAGTTGGATCTGATCATGTGAGCTCGGTGGCGTGATGCGTAGTGCGTTGGCTTCCAAGCATCTTGGTCATGGTCCAATACACGATAAAGGCACAAGAATTTTTTTGATTAAAATGAAATAGTAGACCAGCATCACGAGCAAAGGAATCTGATGAACGACCTTGGCAAGTCTTGAAATAGATATAATTCCAGCCAAAAATAATATAAGACAATCTTGGTGGTAGCACACTCAAGTTGTAATTGGTCATTCAAAATCATTGAAATTTCCAACAAAGTTATTTAAAGGGGCAACATTTTCACCGCTCGTTCAAATTTTCTCGCCTTCAGACTTTGTGTTCCCGAGATTGAATTGCCCTAATGTCGAACATTCATTCAATTCGGCTCATTCAAATGACAAAATTATTAAATTTTATATTGCCTTGCAATTTTCGAAAGCTTTGAAACTTATTTTGGCTCATGATTATTAAAAATGTTCTGTCTTCAGAAACAAATTATGTTTTCTGTCAAAGTATTAAAAATCTTCGAAATAAAAAATAAAACACACAACTCGATCGCTCGTAACTGCTCTTATGTCCGATCTAGTGCGTCGTAAACACGAAATTCTTTAATTTTTGTGGCGTTGGGGTTTTTTTATCAAAAATTCAAAATCAATATTTTTTGAAATTTTGGTATGCATTATTATTTAAATTTTGAAGGACACTCAGTATAAAATATTGCTCGAAATCCGTTGAGCTGTTATTAAGAGATTCGAAAATGAAAAAAAGTTTCTATACCGTTAATCACATTTTATTTAAATACTTTTACTTGCGTTTCGCATTCGTAAAAAAGATCGAACTAGAGATTTTGATCAAACTCTATAATACGATGATAGCAAAGACTAAAAATTGGGTATCACAATTCTGTTTGTCTGTATGACAGTCTGTTTGTGTGTCCGCGAACCAACAACCTAATCGGGTGACTGGATTTTCTTAAACTTGGGACATACCGTTTTTGCGGTAATAAACGTTTTTTTTTTTTTTAATTTAATTATATGCCTGTAAGACCTAAGGTCTTTGAAATGCAACCTGAATTGCACGGCACTATTTTGGCACAGTGGATTTGAGAACCAGGTATTGACTGTCTCATTTTAACCCATGGGCGGCATCCAATTAAAATTGGAGGTATAGAAAAGAATGCGCCTAGCGTGGGGATCGAACCCACACGTCTAAGTTAGCAATCGAGTACTTTATCCACTGCGCCATTGCCACCCACAAATACACGGTATCTGCCATATATTTCTTTTAGCCCTAAAGTTAAATCTTATTTTTCTCAAAACAGATCCAACGATTTTTATAAAGATAAAAACAATTAATTAATGAAGGCAAAAGCTACTTTTTTGTTTTTTTTTTGTTGAAAAAATGGTTATTTTTGGTAACTGTAGTAGACCATATGTTTCTTTTCGATTTTCTGGAAAACGGTTCAATTGATTTTAATGATTTTTATTTGCGAGTACTATAGGACAAGTTTTGCATCTGGAAAAAAAATCGAACTCGAGATTTTAATCAAAGTTTACATTACGATGATAGAGAACACCAAAAAAGTGGGTCCCGCAATTCCGTCTGTCTGTATGTAGAACGATCTACAGCCTAAATGGGTGAACCAATTTTGTTCAAACTGGGTGCTTATGTGTTTTAGATGATTGTTCAAAATAAATTTTTGAATCATTGTTTTAGCCCCAAAAATAACGGTACGTGCCATACAAATTTTTCTACCATCTTAATTATCTCGAAAACGGCTCAACGATTTTGATAAAAATTGATGTGTGTACTATTTTGGGTATTGTCCCCATATTTAAAAAATATTTTGTTATTAAAGGTACCTGCCATGCAACCATTTAATTGATTTTCGACTTTCTCATAAACGGCTCAACGGATTTCGATTAATTTGTTTATGCACGATCTCTATCAAATTCTAAATAAAACTGCATTTCAAAATTTTCGAAAAACAGTTTTATTGGATTATGAAAAAAAATATGTTTTTTTTTGTGGAAATTCAATATTTCGAAAACGGGTAGACGTTTTTTTATGAAATGTTGTTTTTAAATTTGTATTGTTAAATATTTAAAATGTACATACTAATTTCTTTTTAGAAAAAAAAATAAGAATTTCTATTTATAAAACATTAATTGAAAAACGACTTTAAAAATACATTTAGCCGTTTTCATTAAGAATCTTTTGCATATAATGTGATCGAACATAGGAGCAAGTACGTGCGATCCAGTCGTGTATTTTATTTTTTATGAAGAAGCTCATTAAAACGCTTAACAGTATTGTAGAGCGACATTTTTCAAAAAGATTTTTTTTTGAAATTCGAAAAAAAATGATATTTTTTGGACAACAAAGGTACTTCCAATAGAAAAACTTTTCATATTTTCGATTTTCTCACCTTTGGTTGAACCGATTAAAACAAGTTTTTTATGCAAATGATCCTTAAAAATATATATGTATGTCTATATACTAAGAACCATAAGGTAAACCTACTTACATCGGCTTTGGACTTACCTAATGATACTATACTACCTACCAACTAATAGTGTCAACTTTTTTTAACACTAAGTTCCCTAGCTACAAGAGCATGTTCGTACGATCCAGTCGTAAATTTCATTTTGGTTTATCCAACAACATGTTCTGTTTTTAGAAACATATTAGACTTTTTCTTTAATTCAACAAGTTTGTTTGTTTGTCAGTTTGTTTTTTTCCAAATTTTGGAATTAATTTTTTAAAAGCAATATTGGTCTAATCGTTATCATGAAAGTCGAATGGCTTTAAAAGCAAATAACACGGACAAACTTGCATAATTGACAGCTACGCACATTTATTGCAACCTGATATTTGGTAAAACGTCAATAACTGTAAATAAGCTGTTAACTAATTTTAATAATGATTCAGTCACAGGAAAACCTAAATAAAAATGATTAAAGTTTTTCGTGGTAAATACAAATTTTTAGCGCCTCATTTGTGAAAAAGGTATTATGAAAAAATATGAATATCAGTCATCTAAAAGAAAAAGAAAATATTCCTGCTAGACTTTCACCACCAAACAAACTTGGTAAAATCATAAAAGCATATCGCTGTTCAATAACCTTAAAACTAGGTCAAATTTTGTAGGATTTATTAATAATACAATTTTCTTGTTTAATTCCACAATCGAGGGGAAAATTTATTAAAAAAAAGTGACCCATTACCGAAACAAAGGTGACCAATTACTTACCACTTTTGAGATCCCGGATTTTGTCTTAATTTTTTTTACCAAAGCATAAATTCTGATATACATATTTACATATGTTAAATCGTGTACGTATATATCCAAAGTAATAATACACACATATATGATGTTCTTTTTTTACGTAAACAAAAATTCTTTAAATTGCTTTCATACATATTTTGTAAGTTTTTTTTTTTAAATAAGTCGATTCTTTTCGAATAAAAGGATTCTATTGAATTTAAAAATTCAACTCTCCTAATAACCAATTATCTTCAAAAGAAGGATTTTAAACCTTAGTTGGCAGTATTAACCAAGAGTAATCCTTATTTAACAATCTTCTTATGTGTGATCCCACCCAGAGGCATAGTTTAGGGATTCAACATTTTTTGTATTCGCTCCCCTTCTTGGTCGTTGTGTTCGTTTTCACATAATGCCTACAACAAGTCTTAAGTCCATACTGTGAGTTTACAGATATGTTTTGTATCTTTTCAAGTTTTTTTTTTTTTATTTAAAAGGACCAAATATCCAAACAACAACATAAATTGGTGAAATAAATTCCTTAATCCCATTTGCAATCAATGATCACATTATTTAGTATTTTTATTCACTCCACCATTGCCCGATATACACCGACAGAGTGAGAAGAACATCAACAACAATACAACAAAAGTAACTACCTACTAGCAGGAAAACATCCTTCATATCTGCTTCTAATCCTTTCGAGTTATTTATACGTATGAATATGTATTCCTATGTATCCTATTGCCCGATTTTCAACAATGAATACATAAATAATTGCCTCTAGTTGTGTTGCAAAAAAAAACTTTGCAATCATAATAGCGAAGAGCACTAATATATCCTTCGAATGTGTATTTCAAGCACAAAAGATGCGACTGAAATCGCAAGGATAATAAGGAAAGATAGCGCATTTATATGTCAATAGTCATCGTTTGTCGGGCGATGAAAGGGTTGTTATTGATCTCAATCGTCATCATAGGTTGCCGCGTCTCGCAATTCACAATAAAGGATTCCTATCCTATAGCTACTGGTTGTGATCCTGATGCCGTTGGTTGCCGACAAACACAATAGGAACCTCGAAGAAGGATACAATGAAATATTGTTCCAATAACGCCACCACCAACTCCGCCGCCGAATGTGAGTATATAGTATTGTCGTGTTGGTCCTTGCAGTCTTTTGCTGACAATCATAATCACAACCGCAAATACATACATACCTACATAAAGGATTCGATTGTTAGTGTGTTGTTTTTGTTTTGTTTATTATTATTTTGCAAAGACATTGAAGCGAAGGATGAAATATTGGCAGACAAATATTTCATTGGTTTTTATTTTATTTTGTGTGTCGTTGTGATTGCAGTTGTTTTTTTTTTTTTTAATATCAACGTCGATATCGAAAAAAATGTAGGTCACATCAAAAGGATAATAAATTAGTTCAGGAGTTTGTTTTGGCTCGGGGGTTGTTTTGATGTTGTTAATGTATTTGGCACAAAATACAAAAAATTTTTTTTTTTTTGATTTGAAATTCAAAATTTAGAGAAAACTTCTAGAAGTGTCAATATGGATTTTAAAATGCCAATAAATACCTACAACTATTAGAGATATACATAATTATGTATTCTTTTCCTTATGGAAATTGTAAAGAAAAATGGACGACTGAATGGCACGTACTTGCTCATATGGTCGATCAAATCGTATGCAACAGATTTCTATTAAAAATCTAAATATATTTTTAAAGTGCTTTTTTCTTAATTTTTTATATATGTACATAGATACTCAATTTCTTTAATTTTGTTTTACTTGGTATGACAATTTTAAATATTTAATAATATAAACTTAAAAACAAAATTAAAAAGAAAAAAAATCATCCACGGGTTTTCGAAATGTTGAATTTTCAAAAAACAAATATTTTTCATACATTTTTGTATGCAGTATTATTTGTAATTCAAAGGACCTCCTTTAAAACGAAAGTTTAGATTTTAAATCAAAATCGTTTCAGCCGTTTTCGAATTAATTTAAATGGTAGAAAAAATTGTATGGCAAGTACCGTTATTTTTGGGGCAAAAAAAAAACGATTCAAAAATATATTTGAGACAATCACCTAAAATACTTAAGTACCAAGTTTGAAAAGAATCGCTTCAGCCGTTCAGACAGACGGAATTGCGGGACCCACTTTTTTGGTGTTCTTCATCATCGTAATGTCAAGTTTTGATTAAAATATCGAGTTTTTTTCCAAACGACTTAAGCTATTTTCACAAAAAAAAAAGAAACAAACAACACGATTGCACATTTTAATGGTATTTTCAGTGCAACTTTGTCTGAAACTCTTGGAATTGGAACTATGGCAATAATGCTTTTGATGTGTGTAATACCTAAGTTTCTCGGTCTTGTTTGTTTTTTGTGAAATCATCCGAAAGTGAATAGAAAACCTAAACCTAACAATTGTTGTGTCTTTACATCAACCAACGAAATATCTATGCTTGCGCGCAAAAAACCCAAACTATGGCCAAGTTCCAGGCCTTTACCATTTGGAAAAGAAAGTTTCAGGAAATTATTTCGCCAACAAGTGTATCTTTTGATCTATTATTTGATGTCATCGTGAAATAAATTTCAAACAACCAATGACATTTACGCCATATTCAATTTTCAAAAAGAAGAGTGTCTGTGGAATAGTTCTCAAGTGATTAAACTGTATGAGGCGTGTATTGTATGATGTGTGTTCGGACGTTGGGAGTGATGTCTGACGTTCCGTGTTCGTGAACTGTATGGAATAATCATCACTCTTATGTTGCAAACTCTAATGATTTATAATTAAATAAAAGAGTTCTCTTTTCTCGGGCACCAATTATCATCTCGTCTACAACACATCACCGGAATAAGACTCATTATAAATATTACAGCTTCTTAAAGTATAAAGTCTTATCGAAGCTCAAATGTTAGTTAGGCAATCATGGTTATAAGATCAGTTATAAAATGAATCAGAATTGATAAAAAACGTCTGTCTTTTCATTTGTCAATGCCGAATTTGTGATTCAAAATATCTTTTAGCCTTTCGTCCCGGCGATCTCACATTGACTCATCAGTTAACTAGGACCTTTGTCAATACGCAATTTTTGCCAAGTTCAGTTCATCTTACATAGATTTCGTGGAGAACATCTAGTATCCAACAAGACTAGAACTCCTAATCATTAAATTGGAATTTTTTGTTTTTTGCCCGTGGCCTGGCATTATTTATATAAGAAGGTTTTTTTAATAATACAAATTCTATATACTACTGAAATACATCAGCCAAGTAGAATAGTGCTAAGTCTTCAGTAGTATATACAATTTGTATTATTAAAAAAACCTCCCAATTTTAAGACGAGATTTCAATTCAAATGTTTGGATAAATGTAAGCTTAGATGTCAATATCGATTAAAAAAACATACTATGCTTTTGAAATAAAATTAATTTAATGACGAATTTTTAGTCTCAAAGCACTTCAATTAAACCAGGAAAAAAAGAAAAAAAAGACTGAAATGAATAAAAATTGATGCAGTTTCAGAAAATACAAGGTAGATGACACTAAGAGTCAGTTTTCAGTATCTCAGTTAATTTTTAGTTAAACCAGAATTAGCTTATCCTGGAACTAACAAATTTAATCCCGAGTTAACTAGAAATTAAGGTTTAAGAGAACTTCAACTTTCAAATGTCAAAAAGCTTTCAAAATCGATGTGCAGCTTTATGGAATTCGCAATTTCACTATCGAAATACAGATTGCGACATCGAAATCGTCCTTTCCGTAGTTTCACACATAGATTTCAATAGTCTGTTGACATAAGTATCTTTAAGAAATAACCTCAGTTAAGTAATTATATACGAATATGTTGAGTTAACTCTTGATCTTCTAAATTGACTAAAAAATAAATTAATTTTTCCAGCAGTTAACTGTGAAGGAACCAAGAAACAAGGGCAGTGAAAAACTGGTCGAAGAAATTCGATTATAAATACGTTAAAATTATTATCGAAAAAAATTAAACAATAAAATTGTTCAACAAGGCGTTTCAAATTAGCTGATAATTTTAAATTATTTTTCATTTGAGATTTCTATACTAAAGTTGAGTGCCACAAAAAAAGTAGTGTAAATTTTCATTACTGCAGGTATTTGATAGTAAGATGTAAGAGTGACTGGACTAAAGGCCTTCGGAGTTAGAATCCAAATATGATCAGCATTTAAAATGTCACCAAGTATTCTTATTGTTTGAAAATATTCTTCTTGAAAAACTACACTTTTTATCTTAAAATATTTTGTTCGTCATTTCATTATGATCTCTACGAAATTATAATGAAAAAAAGTTTCTGAATTCACCGAGATTGAAGAATAGCACTTATTTTTATCGTTGCATATATTTCCCTTTAACAATAGAATAGTTCGAGTAGCAGTAGCTGGCTTTGTTAAACATGGAAAATTATTAGAATAACGACTCAAATTCTCCCTCCACTATACATTTCAAATGAAAATAATTCTAAAAAGCTGTTTACATTCCCTTTCCATTCCGAATTATTTGAATTTGAAATAATTTACCTTTCGAAAATTTTCCAAAAAACAACATATCACATGACGAGAATGGAAAATGGCATTGCTCATCAAATGGAATGTTCATCAAATTTCGCAATTGATTTTCTCTCTAAAACAATTTTTGAAATTGAATTTTCAAATAAGAGAAAATTCGACACAATAATTTTCAGTTCAGCAACAATGTTCGAGTATTTTTGCCATGGGGCGAATAGGTTAAGAGGAAAATGGAAAACTTTTTTCAGACACATTCGAATACGATGAATTCAATGATGCTTGTTGGTTGGCTAAATTGGAATGCAGAGCAAATAATTAACAATGTACAATGAATATTGAAGTCACCCTGAAATTGTGAATAATTGAACATGATCTATGGAAAGTCGGCTGCAGTTTGTTTTATTTTACTTTAATTTTAATTTCAATTAATAGTTGTTGTTGGTTAGTGAAATAGTTCAAAGTTGAATGAGTGTTTGTCATAATCATGTGTGTTATACTCGTATGTTTGCGTATGATTTACCAGGAAAATGGTTTTGAAGGAATGTGTCAACACTAAACCTTAGATTGTGGGAGCAAAAATAATAATACAGAGTTATTTTGTGGATTCATCACTTTATCCATTATTATGTATTTTCAAATAGGTGATGCTTTTTTTGAGTTTTTTTTAACAAATCATTTGGGATTTCCTGTTGATGTATTTTATAAGTTATTTCTGCCTATATTATGGAAGAAACGTACAGTGCAGTAATCTTCCAATCGGCGCTACCAATCAAACTACGTTGTCTGTAAAAAGCCTACGAAGAAAAGTTCAAGTACAAAGATTGTTTCTTTATCCGTACAACACGAATGTGGAATGCCTCTTACATACCTCTATTTTTCCCTCCCATTTAAATAATCTGATCTATGAAATCAATAGACACGTTATATCCTTTTAAATCCTTACACAGTTTTCTAATTTCTTGTTCATTCTAAGAGTAGTCCAAGCCCCTTAAGTACGATCATAATTTTTTTTAAATATTAGAATTGTGCATAGGCACTTTTGAGATCAGTTAAAAAAATGTTGAGTTGTTTAAGGTTTCTAATCAAATCTAGAAAAATAAATAAAGACCTGGAACATTATTATAAAGCCATTTCTAAATATTGCACAAGAAGAGATAAGGAATAGAAAGCATTCTACATTCGTGGAGTGCCATTAAAGAAAGTATCTCTATACTTTGCCCCATATGCTCGCCAATAGTGCTAACTGATGATGAGCATTTTGCCAGAGTGTCGAGTATATGGTGAAATGTGGAGAGAACGGTATAAAATGTTAAAAATTAGCGATAAATTAGGAGGATTGATTTTAGATGAATGTACAAATTGTTGGATTACATTATAATCCGATCAGATGTAGTGGACCAACTTCTTGGTCCGACAAAAAATTTTTAGTAACCGCATTTTTAGTAAACCGTAATTTCTATTTTTTCGCAAAAATTACAAATTGTTTCAGTCGTTTTCGAAAAAAAATACGAAATAAGAAAAGCGGGCGCGGCAGTGAACGAATATCTTTTTTTTTTTTTTTGATTTCGGCTGATGCGATTTTCTTCAAACGTGCTATTTATTCATTAGGACATTGTCTCAAATAGATTTTTGAATCGTTTTTTTTAGCCAGAAACGAACGGTAGCGGCCATAGAATTTTGTCTACCATCTTAATTTTCTAACGATTTTGAAAAAAATCTGTGCACTACTAGAGATATAGTCTAAAGTTTGGTCCAATTTTTTTCTTACATATTCTGTACCTGCCATACAACCATTTTTTTTTTTTAATTTTTGATTTTATCATAAACGGCTTGTCGGATTTCTATCAAAATCCTTATATAGGAGGCCCTTCGAATTCTAACTAACACTACATACCAAAAATTTTCGAAGAGTATTGTTTTTGATTTTTTGAAAAAAATTATATATTTTTTTGAAAATTCAATAATTTGAAAACGGGTTGACGATTCTTTTTTTGAATTTCTGTTTTCAAATTTATATTGTACTTGAAATTTTCATACCAATATTTTTTTTTTTAGCAAAAATTAAAGAATTTTGTTTAATACAAATAAGTAAAAAACGGCTCTAAAAATATATTTTGCCGTTTCTGCTAAGAATATTGTGCATGGGATGTGATCAAGTGATCAAGAGCAAGTACGTGCGATCCAGCCGTGAATTTTATTTTTTCTCGGTTATAGAAGAAAACTATGCAAATTTTATCCAAATCGTTAGAACTATTTCCAAGAAATCAAAAATTATAAAAATGGGTGTGTCAGTAGGCGGACTCTACTAAAACCATTTTTTAATGTTTTTAAATGAGAAACAACAATTTAAATGTACTACTATTTTTATCATTATTGTGGCTGGAATTTTAGCTGTTTCATGAATTTCCAGGTCGATCATCAGATTCCTTTGTCTAGTGGTGTTGGTCTATTTTTTTTCCATTTTAATTGAAAAAAAAAAATTATTTTTTTTTTACTCCACTGAGTATTGAACAAAATGCACCAATCATCACGCCTTAAAATTTAAATTTGAAACTAATTTTTCATCTCTTCAGTAGTATTTATAAAATTTCATTAAAATCGGAATCGGAAATCGGTTGATTGGTTTTCGAAAAAAAAAACTAGTAAAAGTGGGCGTGGATCTCTCTTATAATATTTTTTGAATTGCTTTCTTGTTAACAAAAAAAACAGTAGTTTTCATTCAAATCATGTAAGACGTTTCCGAGAAACCAAAAATTGTAGCAGTAGGCGTGGTAGTGGGCGTTTTTTTTTATTATTTTTATCTTGTAAAAGAGAACAAACTGTACAAATTACATCCAAATCTTAAAAGGCGTTTCCGACAAGTTTATCTCTTTTAAATTAATTAAAAAAGAAAACTATAAATATTTCTAAAGAAACCAAAAAAGGATCAGCGAACTAAAGGTTTTAAATTTATCAGTTTAGTGTGTGGATTATGGACTAGATAACAACTAAAAATTTCAGTTATCAGTTATGTGAGGGAAAGGCTTAAAAACTAATTTTACTAAAATCCGTCCCCTTTATTACACCTGCTTTTCTTATACATATTTAAATTTTCCACTTATTTTATGTCTTCTGAAAGTTGAAAATTTCAAATTAAACTTTTTTTGAACTTAAAGTAAAACTTGTAAAAGATTGCGATAGGGTCAAAATACTATTAAGTTTGATTTTTTACGAGTTTTTTCCACTTTGGAGATCTTCTAAGTATTTCCACGTGAAACGATATAATAAATTCAATAAGTTTCATAAAAATATTATGAACCTAACACATAATTGCTTTAGGTAAAGCTATAGATGCGCGCCAAGCAGTCTACATGAAAAATGAAATACATTTCTAAACAACTTGTTTGGTCAATAAAGAACATCATTTATCCCCATCATAACTACTTCTCCCCGAAATATATCTATTAACTAAAAAGTCTCCGAAAGAAGTCAAAATGTCATCGTTTACTTATTGATTTTCCATAAACCTGATATCGTAATAGAGAGAAACCCCCTAGCCCAATGTTTGTCCTGTAAATCATTAGGTAACCTTCTTTCTTGTGTCACCATCATTATAGGATACAAATTTTGAGGAACTTTTCCATAATATCAAAGTTTAAGATTGAGTTGAGAGTATCTATAGAGAGGAGACGTCGCGTCGTGTCGAGGGAATGTGCTAAAATGTGCCAGTGGAACAAAAACCTCCTGAAAATTGAGAACCGCTTTCAATCATCACCCCAAAAATATATATGTGTATATGTACACAGTCAACACCCATACACACAAATACAAACACATATTTGCTTTCAAACGGAATAGGTATGGATCCTTGTTTGTTCTTTTTGTATACTTAAATGAGATTCACAAAGTTGATGGCGTCATTTCAGTCAAAGGGATAATTGACGTCATTCCACCGCCATCATCGTCCTTTGGTAGGTACCTACAATCTATATATGTATATTATACAAATTTATTATTTCGCCCCTTTTTTCACACTTTCTGCCTTTTTATTATGAGTTCATACATACAGATGTATGTACAAACATACATACAAACGTAGGTCGGTTGTCGGCGGGCGGGCGTCGTCGGTCGCAATCAAAGTGTAAGTATATCCTTAAATGAAGCTGTTAGATTTAATTTTTCAAAAGTGTATGGGATGCTGTTGGAGAAGAGGAAAAAGGATATTAGAAGAAATTAGACGAAGGATACGAGTTTTCTTTCAATTTTTTTTTGCTTGATATTTTTTTCTTTTCAAAAAACAAAAAACAAGTTAAAATGGGAAAAGTTCATTTTTGTGGCTTTCGTTTCAATGTGATGAAAGAAATGGATTGGAGGAGCAGAAGGATAGCATTTTATTTTGCTTTAGTGGTGCACTTGTACAACAGCATCTTTTCGTTATCCTCGAGATACTTATTTTGTTGCATTTTATTTTCTTGAGTGCACATCTGTTGCTAGTTTTATGTTTTATTTATATTTTTTTCTCATTATTTTCAGTTTTTTTTTTTTTTTTTTTTGTGATTGTGGTGGAGAAAAGAAAAAGTTGCTTAAGTGTGGACATAAAATTGAAGATTGGCACTATGGTCGTTATGACGTTGCAGCAAATTTAATTCAAATGCAATTAAATCTTCCTTTTTAGTTTGATTGCGTTAGAATTTTTTTTCTTCATGTCTCGGTATAGGTAGTGTAAGAGTTTTTCGAACTTGAGTGTTACTTTGTTTAAAGAATTTAACTAGTTATGGTTTTATTTTAAAATTATTAATAGATTTTGATTGTCAACCATATTATTCGTTTTTCGTATGGTTTTCAAATATTTTTTCATTCCTGCAACCTCAAATCCTCTTTATAATGTAAAACATACATGAAATATTTCTATTCGGATTTGGCTTTACGTTCACCTCATGAATTTGACACGAAATTCCGTTGTATCAATTATTAATTTCAGGAAAAGCATTTCATTTGATTTAGAAATTAGTAATTATTTATTTATGTTGTTGCAAATTACGAAATACCAAACTACCACGGATGAGTGTCAGGATTTTAATTATCATTTTTTCTTGCAGAATAGCTTAAAACGGCATGAATAGTTTACTTTAATTAAGTATTTCATTCGAAATTATTGGTTTTATGTTCAATTGCCAATTTTACCTTTACATATAAAAAAAACCCAAATTTTAAATTAATGAAACAAATATTTTATTGTACTGGAAATGGTATCGGATTTGTTACAGCCAACAAAATTTTAAAAGGGTCCCAAAAAGGACAAGAGGGCCTCCACCACATAAAATAGTAAACACAAAATCGATTCTTACGGCTTTTATTCCACAAAATTTTGCGTTCCGTCCCCCGCTTTTGTCTGATTAGTTCAGTATATTATATAGAATTTGTATTACAAAACATCCCTAAATAACTTTGTCTAGCATTGGAAAAATTCTTCCAATTTTAATGATTAAGTATTTTAATCTTGAATTTCACATTGGTGTTCTGTCACAAAATCCACGTAAGATGCAGATAACTTAACAAAAATTGATTATTGACAAGGACCTCAATAGTCCACTGATGAGTCAAAGTGAGATCGCCGAAAAGAAACGCAAAATTTTATGAACTAAATGCCATAGAAAATTTGATTTTTTTTTTTCAAATATCGAAAAAAAAAAATTTTCCAAAATTTTTGTATGCATTATTATTAAATTCGAAGCACCTCCTTTATAAAATTTGTTCAAAATCCGTCGTCGTTTATGAGAAACTCGAAAATCAATAAAAGTTTGTATGACAGGCACTGGTATTAATTAAATTAATTAATTAATTAAAACTTTTCATTATTTTCATTAAAAAAATAAATTTTTTACCCACCCTATTTTGAAACAATTTTTTTCTTTCATAATTCCATATGTCAGCTACAACATTATTCAATTTTATGGAAATCGGGGCAAAGGACAACGAAGTTGACATTTTTTGAATCCGGGCCACGTACTTTCATAAATACATCCCCCATGATGACCCCATTATCCAACTGTACAAAAGTCACCGTCATTGTTCAAGCTTTGATCTGTGGTTGAGCAATTACAACTCACCTATTTCAACTCAATGATTTAAACTCATCGATTAACCTCATAGTAAAATCTCCGCAATCGATACGAAGATTTTAAAAAAAGAATGACAAGACAATGAAACAAGAGCATGACTTTATTCACTGTAAGCGTTTTGTAATTATGAAACCATTCATTTCCATCCAATTATTTCAAAGCAATAATTTTTCAAAGTGTTTTTTGAGATCGAAAATAGCTATTTATTTTATTCCTCAGATAACTCCTTATTCCGTTCCAAAATGAGCCGATAACTTTATTCCTAGATTAAGTTGTATCTGACTGCTAAAAAAACTGATTTTTGCTCTATCTGGAGAATATGTTAGTAAGTAACTGACTGCTTAACTGACTATTGAAAAATTGGCCCTCAATCTATCAATTTAACGTAACTTGACGATATGAAATACTTTATTATGTGTACCCTCATAGTTTGACACTAATTTAAGAAGAACGACGAGATCTCGCCACACTTTAGTATTGTTTTCTTATCGCTTCCATTCTGTTCAAGAATAGAGAGTTCTTCCAAATGCATGGCAATGTTATTTTATATTTGTGAGCGGATTAATGATTCGTCGTATATGGCAATGCTGGTCTACGTTCGTTTGTCGATAAGACAGTTTTGTTTATTTTGTGTTTGTTTTATTTTAGGAAAATTTATTTGTTGATTTTAAGTAGTAAATTATAAAAAAAAGTGAAAAGTGTTATTTAGAATAAAGTTAAAAGTTTTTCGGTTTTTTAAGAAAATGTGTCTGTTTGACATGTCACTGACCTATACTAATATTGCAATTAAAAACTTGGTGGAAGAAACAAAACTATAGACATTCATAAATAACAAAACTTTTTGCAACAACCAGACAGCGACAACAAGGCAAATTTTTGTTGTCTTTTACGACAAACGTCAACCTGACATTTGGAAATTTGTTGCTCACAGCTTGCTATGTACCTACAAAAATGTATTGGGTAAAAATTGTCAGAGCGCTCACTTCTTTTCAGAACTACTAAATTTGCAAAGTCTGAAACAACAATTTGCACGTTTGGGTATGGAACAGTCTTTATAGAAGGTATCTATGTGGCATGCCATGTTTGTTCCAATAAACAAGTCGGCAAGTAAAAAATATAGTGATGTGGTCGGAGAGGGCAAAATCAGGGCGATTCGAACATGTTTGCTCACATAAATTAGTCAATCAAGAAAACTGTTAGTCTTTCTGAAGCAAAAAAAAAGAAAACAGTATTACCTATCTCTTTCTTCTGTCAAATTGTTGAGTTCTGGATGGCTTATATGGATGTGTTCCTTAAGAAAAATTAAACTGCAGCATTCTGTTCCTATATTTAATTTTTGTGTACACATTTATTGGTGTTTGGTATACTTTTTCAAAACATCGGTAAATGTGTCCCTGAGGCTTAAAAAGGGGCCATACGGCACGCTGATTCTAAGCGACAACCGAAAAAAAATCTATATTTAAAGAGAATATATTTTTGTTTATGTATTGAATAATAAAGTGTAGAACCCTAAGTATTCAAGTTAACTTTTTTTTTACTACAAAAATTTGTTTAGTTTTAATTGGATAAACTGAATAGATATTTCTTAAGGATGCTTGTCAAAAAAGCTATTGAAATTATGTGTTCAATAGTGTCACCATCTCCATTTCGTTAGTTAAATTGAGATTTCCATAGTGTCGCACATCGATTTCGATAGATTTCTGGCAGTTGAAAATTTCAAAAACTTAATCATCCACTATAATAACTGCTTTATAGTTAATTCGCGTTTAATTTTTTGACGGGATTAACTAATTCTGGGTTAACTTCGAGTTAACCCCGCCGAACTGGGCATTAGTATCGAAAAATTAAAAAAAAATCCTAATTCTTTAGTTATTGAATACCAAAACCAGAACACACTTATTAGCCTCATTTTGAGTGCAGGGCGCTGAGATGATTCCACAAGCCCACAAGACATATTAAACTGCATAGTTTTCGGGATGTAACGCTGTGCTTATCACTGACTTGAGCCTTATGATTGATTAGACAGTACATCCACTCCACTGCCCCTTGACCAAATTGTGAACGTTTGCTAGCTCGACTTCGAAAAGTGGGCGGCACTTGAACTGATGAATTTGGGTCTTCTTCAACACTTCGAAAAACGTCAAAAATAATACGCCAAATGGCGGCCTAGGATACTCAATTGTGTGTGTTATAATAAATGGCACAAGTGCTTTATAAGTTTGAGGTACAGAAACATATTCCTGGAGCCAACTTTTCTAAAATAAAATTCTGTAACGTTGCTGCAAAGACTACTTAATAAAAATGACTCTGACAGCTCAATGTGAAAATTGTCTGAAGTTAGAAGTGGGTTATAAATATAACACCTAATTCAACCTTGAATTTGTATACACTCTTTAATATTTTATATATTTTAAATGTTTTTCGAACTTTTCGAACAGTCGATATTCAACTGTCATTACGATGAACTATTATAAGAAGTAAAAAGACAAGGTCGATTAATATCACACAAAAAAGTTCCAACGACTATAACTCTGCTTATAGTTTGTGACATTTTTACGTCATAGTTTATCATCGCCCAGGTTAACAAAGTTTTCCTACTATCATCTAGCTGTTAGCCTTTAATAGGTCTTAACGGCAATTAAAAGGCATATTAAAGGTGTGTAGATCCGGTTCGTTTCGAGCCTCTTATAAGCTTATAGCTTATAGGCAAATATGAAAAGTTGTGTAATTGCTTTGAAAGTAACTTCTTCTTTGCGATAGTGTATGTGTAAGTGTGTGTGTGGTGGGTGTGGCTGCATAAATGTAAAGTCATTTTATCCAATAGAAATATATTTATTAGAAAAATGAGGAATAAAGTTTTCTGAGTAAACAAAACATAAAATTAAAATATTTAAATGAAGATGAAGTCGTTTTTTGTTGTTGTTGTTTTTTTTTTGTGGTGTTGGATCTTTTTAGCGAAAACTGGATGGGAGTGGATTTATGTATAGCGTGTTATGGTTCATTAAATATTTTAAATTATTAAAATGGAAAGATGGGTATATTGTTTTAGTGGGTGCGATGGGTGCGTTTTTCGCAGGACTCAAAAGGATCCAGACCTTTTGTCTCTTCTTCCAAGTATATATATATATTTTCTAATAATAGAATTTGTAATTTTATTATTTTCGAAAGTAAAATGCCTTGAAAATATCAAAGTAGATTTAATGAGTATAAATACATATATACATACATAATATAGAAATGAGAAGGAAAATAATGAAAATCAACAAAGCTGACATTTTAAAGGTTAGAATTATGAAAACATGTCACTGTCGTTATAAGGTAACAATTAATTAGGGTATATAACAGAAAAGGCTTAGAGATAGTATGTTGTAACCTGTAACGTGATAATTAAGATTTAAAAAAAACTGACAAAAAGTATCTAAGTAGGTTAGGTTCAAGTAAATATTTGCTCATATAATGATTAAAGAGTATTTTTAATCAAAACTGAAACAATGATTATTTTTATTTATCACAGGATATGCATACCAAAGGGTTTTATTTAAACATTTTGAAATATTTATTTTTATAATTTTACAAATTCCTCTGATTTCTCTTCATTGTTGTTCAAAAACCTCACTAACAAGAAAAATGTGTACTCTTTCCTTTAAAAATTAAGTTAGACTGGAAAATATCACAAATAAAACGGGAAAAATAATCCAATTATAAATCCATTCGTCTTCTTCTAGGAATTTTTACCGGGCGCAATCTACTGGGGTATAAATACCTCAAACAGAAAATAAAGCACAGTGCGAATGAATAGTGACAAGTCACATGCAAACTCGTCACAATTTGTGCTATTGTCCAGCACTCTGCCCACTAGAGAAGGACTATTTTGGGTGGTTATTTCTTTGATTACCTACTAAGAACTCTGGGACAATTTGTTAAGCTTTTTCAAGGCCTCCAAATGGCTTGATATTTATTTAGGATATCAAAATTTAAGTGTGACGGTAACAAGGCCAAATACAAGCATAGCAACCTTACTTAACTTCAATATAATAATATTTATAACCTGAAACCAAAAGACTTCTTTATCTTTTTCAAAATATACTTTTTCTAGTACACGTTTGACATTTCATAACAAAAAAATTAAAGAAAAATGTGTGCTGAAGAAGAAGATATGTATTCATATTTTTAAAGATTTTGAGCTTTAAAAAATATACAAAATTCATGCAAATCGCTGTTCGAAGCACTTGAAGACTTTGCCGATTTGACAAAACAACTTAAACCAGTACTGTCTTAAATTGTACGCTAATGAATTTAAATTCGAGGCCGAAGAATGCGCACCCTTAGAAGATGTTTAACTTTTAAATAAAAATAGCTTGTGATAGAATGATCAATGATTCGAACCTATCTATCTATCGAATTGTGTAAAATTTGTCTTACTTTCAATTTTAAGTCCAAAGCGCCTCGAATACTGTCAGATTAAAGCTACGCTTACAGAGGATCAGGGGCGAATGCATACATTTTTTTTTTTCATTTGGTATACTCAGAAAATGCTTGCAACTATATCTAATTTAATGTTGACATAATAAAGGGTTATCCATTTGCGGTTTCAAAAGTAAACGTAAATAAAACACATATAACATATTTTTTTTCATTATATTTCTTTTTTATTATAAAGTTTGAACGTTGACATTATGTGTGAAATATTACATCATTTAAATGACCACCACGCGAATTGTTGCAAGCATCGATTCTTTTGAGGTAATTTTCGACCACTTTTTGACACATATTGGGCGGTATCTCAGCCACAACTTGACGAATGTTGGTTTTCAAGTGCTCAAGAGTTAATGGTTTATCTGCATAAGCACGGTCTTTAGCGTAGCCCCACAAAAAAAGTCCAGCGGTGTCAAATCGCATGATCTTGGTGGCCAGTTGTTATCGCCACGACGAGAAATTATGCGGCCAGGAAATGTCTCTTGTAATAAAGCCATAATCGGTTGAGTTGTGTGGCATGTGGCACCGTCTTGTTGAAACCACATATTCTCCAAGTCGTATTTTTCAATAGCAGACAAAAAAAATCGGTTATCATGTGACCATAACACTTAGAATTGACGGTGACAGTCGTTCCATCGTCGTTTTCGAAGAAGTAAGGACCAATCACACCTCCGGACCAAAGAGCGCCCCAAACAGTGACTTTTTCTGGATGTAATGACCTCTCTTCAATTACTTGAGGATTCTATCAACCCCAAATACGACAATTTTGTTTATTAACATACCCACCGAGTGAGAAATGTGCTTCGTCGCTGAAGAAATCTTATTTCGAAAAATCGCCGTCCACCGTTTATTTTTCAAGCACCCATTCGAAGTATCTTCGACGTTGTGAATGGTCAGCTGGCTTCAGTTGTTGTGTGAGCTGGACTTTATATAGATGTAGGTGTAGATCCAAATGCGAAATACGCTATAATGTGCCGTAAGACAGTTCTTATTCCTGAGAACGACGAGGAATCGACGTATTCGGGTCTTCGGCAACACTTTCACTTATAGCAGCGATATTTTCAGTGGTACGAGCGAAACGGCCTTACAATATCTGTAACCAATCCAGTCTCTTCAAATTTCTTCACAATTTTGCGAATTGCTTGCGTAGTTGGACGATTATGTAAACCATAATCTCCTCTTAAAGCACGATATGTGGCTGTGGCAGAAGCACCATTTTTGTAGTAGGTTTTAACAATTTTTATGCGTTGTGCGATAGTTAAGCGATCAATTTTCGTAAATGTCAGACTCTCAGCTGGAACAAAAACTGGTTTAACAACTTAGTGTGACAGATATCAAATTCCAGCCCTATACTTTTGAAACCGCAAAATGGATAACTCTTTATCAAGAAAATAAAAGAAATACATTTTTACCTGCTCCATTCATCTTAAGCAGTAAGCATACTTTTACATCATCTAGTAATTGTTGGGCAAATACCTTAGCAGAGCTTTTTATTTCTACTTCTCCAAGTTTGCCACACATTTCGGGCAAAATATTTTTAATTTTGGAAAGCAATTCACGATGGTCGAGAAAACTTTTTTTACCGACGAAAATATTCTTCAAGATCACCTTCGTAATTATCTGGGTATCTCTGGCGACTGGCTTTTAGTAAATGTATTTGCAAATAGGGAAGTGAATTTTGTATATTTCAGTCGCAGTCCCCTTTATTTGTGACCCAACACTAATTTCCCCATTGACATACCAAATTTACTTACTCTAAAAAAAATATTTAATAAACCACATTCTCTGCATTCGCTCCTGCAGTGGATGATGTATAATTAGTCGAACAAATTTCTGACTTATTCTCCAGAATTACGGGCAGATTGACTAAAGTTTAGAATCAATTCTGACAACCCATATTGATGAATACTGAACAGTATCAAAATTGACTTCTTAAAACATGGATCTATTTTGACGAGGAGAAAGTACAATTCTTACTTTATACTTTATAAAGTTATTTGACTATATTGACAATAAAATAGCTTAAGGAAAATATATGCATTAGATATCAATTAATCACTTCTTCCTTGATGATGTGTATGGATTAAATACAAGTTCCAACATACAAAATAAATACTGGTGTGATACAGGGCTCCGCTTTGTCTCCGACTCTTTTTATCATTTTCATTAATGATATATTGGAATTTCTAATCGATTAATTTGTCTTCCTGACGACATTACTCCCAGATTTTCATATTCGTTTTCAGATTCACCTCACCTTGTTCTTAAGAAAGAAGATACTCATAACCCAGCACACACCATATGAATTCAAAACTTTGAAATGAGTAATCAAGATCCTGACAATATTTTTAAATTTAACTTTAAAAAAACTGATTATACAAAATTCACTAATTTGCTATCAATAATTGACTGGTCATGCCTTTGTTCTTGTTCAGATATTAATTCTTTGGTTATAACATTTTATGACAAGATGTTTTATTGTTTTTTTAGAATCTGTTCCTTTAATATCTATTCAATCAAAATAACTTGCTCCAAGTTGGTATGATAGTGAAGTGCAGAAGGTTCAAAGTAGTTTGAAAATGGGTCCTAAATCATTCTGGAATTTCATTAATAGTAAAAGAAAATCTAGTCCATACCCGTCCGTTCGTAAACATAACAATGTCTCTAACCATGACCCAAGTATCATAACGCAACTATTTTCAGACTTTTTTCAAAGTGCATACATCTGTGATTCTTCCAACTGTGATAACTATTCGAACTGTGATCGAACCTGTGATAATCTTGACGAAAATGATCAATTATTTGGTCATTTGAAATCATATTCTCGCTTGACTGATATAAATTTTCATATTACTATTGATGAAATTACAAAGCTTATATCTAACTTGGAAGATAATGACGCGTCTGGCCCTGATAAAGTATCAGCTTCAGTTCTTCAAAAATGTTATAGTCGTTTGTCGATGTCCCTTGCTGTTCTTTTTAATCGTTCACTGACTATTTGTAAATTTCCTAATTTATGGAAACAATCATTCATTATTCCTATCCATAAAAATGGACGATATTAATAACTATTGCCCAATAGCTAAATTGTCAGCAATTCCCAAACTTTTTGAAGCAATTATTTGCCAAACATTAAGCTTTTACACAAAATCATTTATTGTTTCTAACCAACATGGTCTTTCGAAATGGCGTTCGACTGTCACTCTCCTCATGGAGCTAGCGGAGTTTTGTATCGACTCGTTTAAAACTAAAAAACAAACATACTGTGTTCTCACAGATTTTAGTAAAGCATTTGACAAACTGTCTCACAGATTTCTGCTTCATAAAATGAGTAGGCTGGGGCTTAGCGTGAACTTCATTGCATGGCTTAAATCTTATTTAATTGACAGATCCTATTCAGTAAATTTTAATGGCTACCATTCACATAGTTTTGTTGTAAATTCGGGGGTGCCTCAGGGCAGCCATTTGGGTCCAGTTCTTTTTATATTATTTGTAAATGATCTTCCGTCCGTCTTAAAACACTCAAGCTGTTTTATCTATGCTGACGATGTAAATATTTTTAAAACCATTTCTAGTAATCTTGACTGTGAATGTCTTCAAACTGATCTCAACTCTTTCTACAATTGGTGTTTACGTAATTATTTGTTGTTAAATATTGATAAGTGTAAGATTATATAAATATTTTACAAGGAAATTGTATGTTTTATCTTTTGACTATAGTTTCAATGGCGTAAATCTGTTAAATGTTAGTAAAGTATCTATCCTTGGTGTATTGTTTGATAAAAAACTCGAATTCACACAGCATATAAATGTGACTTGCAATAAGGCAAATTCAATATTAGGTTGGATTAAAAGAGAATCACGTCAGTTTTCTGACCCTTACGTTATCAAACAGCTATTTACTTCATTTGTCAAACTTATTATAGAGTATGCTTGCCAGATATGGACCCCGTATTACCGCTGTCACAAAATAAGAACTGAACAAATTCAAAAAAGATTCTTAAAATTTGCACTTAGAAGTTTAGGCTGTCAGGACCCATTTAATCTTCCTTCATATAGTAGCAGTCTAAAACTAAAAGATTTACCCAGTCTGGAAAGCAGACGCTCCTATTTATGTTTTGTTTTTATTTTTGAACCTTTTGTCTCAAGTTAATTTTAATGTTCCAAATTGAAATTTAAGAGGTCTACCTGACCCAATTTATATAGCACACTTTCGTACCAACTATGAACGGAACTCACCGTTGAATAACATGCTTAATTTGTTTAACATAAATCATAACTTATTAATTTATTTTTGTCTGATGTATCAAATACTGGTTTTAAAAAAATATTTTATAATATTTCATAACATATTAATTATAAGTAACATATTGTACGCCAGATATTATTAGCTTGATTCAAATAAATAAGATGTGGAACATCAACGACAGCTCACTTAATTCTTATTGTAGAATTAAAAACCGCATGAATTTAATGCTGCAATAACTCAATGCTCTCTCCTGTGGCTAATCCAGAACTCAACCCCTTGCATCAAGGACCACTTATTGTGAAATGATCACATATTCGTGCAAGAAATTTGTCTCCCCTTTTGACCTGGCTGTGATCTATAAGGCATAAAGTCCTTGAAATCTGGAGTATTACTATCTCATTTGGATAGAAGCTCCTAAAACCCATTTAACTCTCTTGAATACAATTTGGATCAAAGAGCTCTAAAATTTATAGATGATAGAACCATAACAGATGGTTTTACATCTTTCGTAGCCAGTTGTATTCCTTCCATAAAACTATTTAGCCGTAATACTAGCACTTCTAGAAACGCTCATCAGTTAGCCCTTGAGCCAAACTTCAGACGTAATGTCAAACACAAACATTATTTCTTTAGCCGTACAATACGAATGTGGTATGATTTACCGGGGTCTATCGATACTTCATGATCTTTTAGAGAAAATGAACAATTTAAACTTCACTTAGTGTTTATTGTAAATAAGAAAAATTTTCTCTTTAGCCGAATGTAACGGGTGATTTTTTTGCTACTTGGTTTTTGACGTTTATATTTTTGACAGATCACACATGACAAATTCCACGAACATTTGACATTTCGATTCAGTATTGTTTGCCATTTCATCATGAATAGACTTACGCCTGAACAACGTTTGCAAATTATTGAAATTTATTATCAAAATTCGTGCTCTGTGAAAAATGTGTTTCGCAAGCTACGTCCGTTTCAGCGACGAGGCTCATTTTTGGCTAAATGGATACGTGAATAAGCAGAATTGCCGTATTTGGAGTGAAGAGCAGCCAGAGGCAATTCAGCAGCTACCAATGCATCCCGAAAAATGCACTGTTTGGTGCGGTTTATGGGCAGGCGGCATCATTGGGCCGTACTTCTTCAAGGACGATGAAGGCCGCAGGGTTACGGTCAATGGAGAAAGGTACCATTCGATGATAACAGATTTTTTTTTGCCGAAAATGCAACAATTGAACTCGGTCGACATGTGGTTCCAACAGGACAGTGCCACATGCCACACTGCACGCGAAACCATGCATCAATTGAGAGGCGAATTTGGTGAGCAGTTGATCTAACGTTTTGGCGCAGTCAATTGGCTACCAAGATCATGTGATTTGACCCCGTTAGACTATTTTTTGTGGGGCTATGGTAAGTCTATTGTCTATTGGGACAAGCCAAACACGATTGCTGCCTTGGAAGCCAACATTGAACGCGTCATTCGTGAGATTCCGGCCGAAATGTGTGAAAAAGTTTGCCAAAATTGGACCTTCAGAATGGACCACCTGAAGCGTAGCCGCGGGCAACATTTAAGTGAAATTATTTTTAAAAAGTAAATAGCAGAAATTGATTTATCGATCCAAATAAAAATTTCATTCACTTTTTACAAGTTTCAACAAAGCTCTTAAAAAATCACCGTTTATATTTAAAAATATAAATAATTTAATGAATAGTGACGATGGACCAATAAGAAATCGAATTTTCAAAAAAGTTTATATTAGACCTTAATTTCACTGTAAATTTGTTTGTGTAATTTTTTGTTTGTATTGAATTTGTTGTTTTTGTATTGATTGTATTGTTTGTATTAATATAATTGTATTATTTGTATTAATATCAAAATGTCATTATTATTTAAATAGAGCTTACTGACGATGAAAGCATAGCTTCCGAAATGTACATTTAAGCAAAAATAAATAATTTTGTTTTAAGTTGTTAAAAATAAAATCTTTAATTTAATATTTCATAACATATTAATTACAAGTAACATATTGTACGTTAGATATTATTAGCTTGATTCAAATATATAAGATGTGGAACATAAACGACAGCGTATGATAAGCTCACTTAATTCTTATTGTATAATTAAAAACCGCATGAATTTAATGCTGCAATAACTCAATGCTCTCTCCTGTGACTAATCCAGAACTCAACCCCTTGCATCAAGGAACACATATTGTAAAATGATCACATATTCAACGAAAGCCGTGCCAAAAATGCTGCGAAGTATTTAGGATTTCTTCGAACGTGCCAGAAATTTGTCTCCCTTTTTGACCTGGCTGTGATCTATAAGGCATAAAGTCCTCCAAATCTGGAGTATTACTATCTCATTTGGATAGAAGCTCCTAAAACCCATTTAACTCTCTTGAATACAATTTGGATCAAAGAGCTCTAAAATTTATAGATGATAGAACCATAACAGATGGTTTTACATCTTTCGTAGCCAGTTGTATTCCTTCCATAAAACTATTTAGCCGTTATACTAGCACTTCTAGAAACGCTCATCAGTTAGCACTTAATTCAAACTTCAGACGTACTGTCAAACACAAACATTATTTCTTTAGCCGTACAATACGAATGTGGTATGATTTACCGGGGTCTATCGATACTTCATGGTCTTTTAGAGAAAATGAACAATTTAAACTTGACTTAGTGTTTATTGTAAATAAGAAAAATTTTCTCTTTAGCCGAATGTAGAAGGTTTTATTGGGTGTATCATTTTGCGCTGCCCTGTATAAGTATCTTCGTTAAATTAAAGTTTTACTTAGTTCTCGTATTTGGTTAAACATATAAAAAGGTAACTAAAACCCCTTTATATTGAGTCATCGTAAGATGTATTGAAATAAAAACGAATAGTGATTTACTGAATAAACAATTACGACCGATGATTGAAAGAAAACCTTCTGATATTCTAAATTGACAATCGATATTCAATACCGAAATAGACATTTTTAGCTCAAGACTTTCAAACTATTTGTTGATTCAACAAACGTTTTACGTTCATTCCTTATATCAATTTAGTTTGCCTGTGCAATCGAAACGAGGAAATTGGCAAATTAAAAACACAAAAGATTTAGTTAGTTTACAGGAACTTTTTTGCTCGTTTTGTTTTGAAGTCCTTTATTCAACACAATAAAAAAAGCTATTATAGAGAGATAGAGAGAGGTGAGAAAAAAATTCTATTTCCTGATGAATAGCATCATCAATCAATTCATCAAAGAAGAAGTGAAGTAAAACAGGTTAACACCATCTTTAATCCCTTAAATCCTCAATTCCCCATATATAGTTGTGGAACACAATGTGAAAACTTTCAGAACTGGTCTCCTTGCACGTCATACATACTCGTGTATACCTTTACGTACTCGAACATTGTTAAAGTTCAAGAGTATTTTCAATCCGCAAACAGCTTAACCCACTCATATGCGTTTGTTCTTCACTTTGAGGTATCATTCTGTGCCGGTGAAGTATGTCAATCCTTGTCGTTTCTGTTCTGATAGATTGCTAGGATAACAATCAACAACAGCACAACACATAACAGAATAAATCTGTTTTTTTTTTGTTTTGTTTTTTATCAAAAGCAACACCAGTAGCAGCTATGTAGTTACAAGCTCCAGAAATGTGTACATCATAGCAAAAGCAGGAAAACAATAAATTGAATTGAAAATTAAAGAAAAATAATGACAATAAGGTCCTTGAAGTTAACAAACAAATATAATGTTCATACATAAGGTATCCTAGTTACTTGCAATTGTGTGCATAGAGGAGTTAGGTCCTGTTGCTGTCTGTTATCGCCCCTATTTCATTTTAGATGCCATTACTTATTGTGACATATTTCCACATTGCAAATTGCAATTCTCTATCTAGTTAGGAAAAGGATTTACTTCGTGTTCGTCATGTGTGAGTGAATTGTAACGAAAGGATAGTTAGTTTGGTGTTGTTGCCTTCGTTGAAAATGTAACCATAGAAAAGAAATTGTTGAAAGCACTTTTGAAAAATATGATTTACATCATCTTGTGTGTTATAAAGTTGTAAGGACGAAAAAAGGATAAATTTATGATTAAAAAATTAAACCAACATACAAATCATAACTTCAAAGTTGAAACCTGCGACATTTGTTTTAAGAAAATATCACAAACAGGACAATCGAAAAGGTGATTTTTTTCCTATAAATCCTCGCATGACCTTTGCGAAATATACGTGCTACTGTTTTGTCAGATGACGCTCCTTTATAAAATAAAGTTAACTTCACTCGTACCCCATACTCCTTAGTTAAACATTAAGTCCGTTTTAGTTGCCAGAAAGCATTTTTCCAACGTTACGGGATCACAATGATTCGCTTATTTATTTACAACTGTAAAATAGTTTTGGGGTACGTATAATATTTAGGTATGTTTGTGTGTATTATTATGTTGTTTTTATTTATTTAAAAAAAAATAATATACATCAACAATGAAAAATGAGGGATAAAGTTCTCAAATTTAAAGCACTTTAGGTGCTATAAATTTTTCAACTTATAAATATATGTTCCACACGCATATAACGTTTTTTTTTTGACATGTGTACAAGCGTTATGGGTCCTTTTTATAGGATTACTACTTTTCTGACTCTTTCGTTGACTTTGTATGACTTTCTGCTACTGGGCGAGGGATTTATAGGAGTGAGTGTGAGTTTTTTATGTTGCTTATGTATTCATGAGAAAAGTGATTGCACTTAAAGAAAAAAATCGTTCGCAGTAAAGTTTAGGTTTAATCAACGGTTAACCAGCTTAACCAGCTGACCGAAAATAATTTAAGTTAAATTATTATTTATAATTGAAAAGCATGAAGTGGAAAAAAAACTAAATATTCAATGGCTTAGGGCAATTAGGCAAATTATTCGTATTTTGAAAATCATTTTTTTTGTATTGACACGTCAAGGTATTTTGATAAAAATTGTGAAACCTATACCAATCAAGTAGTCGTGGTTGGTCTGATTACTAGATGATCAGTTCCGGATATCGCATCCTTAAAAACGGTAAACTTTCGACGTATATCACTGCTAAACGTCGTATTTGTAGCAGTTTGATTGGAGAATTATTTCCAGTTGAACGAAAATGAACATTGCATTCAATTAAATAGTGCTCATAGTGCTTAATTACATTCATCTCGAATACAGTTCACACACTCTTGCTACACCAAATATATATTAAAAACTGAACTACTCGAATACAGGAAAATCACCTTTCCGGGCACGTTCAATTCAAATGGCAAAGCAAACTTGATTACATCATGTAAAGAATGAGATTTTGTTTAATAAGGTGGTAACGGCTTTGGATTCTCATTCTAATTTTCTAAAGTGGATGTGTTCTAAATGGAAACAATTTTTTAAAATAGGTAATTTTAAATCAAGAGTTGTCAATGTAATTTCAGGCTTCCCACAAGCAAGGCATATTGGCCCATTTTTTGTTCTGCTATTTATGAACGATATTCCAAATACTTTGAAATTTTCAAACTATCTGTTGAATATTGAATACTGAGAACTTATACATTTTCAAATACATTAAATCTGTTGATGATTGCCTGTTACTGCAAAACGATCTTGAAAGATTCGGATTATGGTGTAATCAAAAGTGTCTCTTTTTGAATGTCGCTAAGTGTCAAAGTCTTACTTGTTTGAGAAATAACTCGTCAATTTAGTTTTATTTCAAGATTAGGAAGATTTTCCTTATATAATTTCATCAGAAGAAAGACCTATACTCTGTTGAGTACAGGGATGTTAATGTGTTACTTTACACATTCTCTCAGAATTGAAAAAAGTATAGAAAAGTTTTGCAAAATACGTCATTAACAAGCTTAATGAGAATATTCAAGTACCTCCACATAAGGTTAAAAAAAAAGTGTCTCAAACATTTAAGAAACATTTCTGAAACTTAATTGAAATGTGTTTTTTTAAACGGGAAATATTTCAGAAACTTCTTTCAAACAATGTTGACTGAAATGTTTCGTTGGTGTAGACACACCTTTAGATTGCAATAAGAAAGACTGGACTAGACGACTCACAATTAATATGATACTAGTATAATCGACACTGTCCGTAAAACCGCCCAATATAGAAATAAAGTACTGGGTGGCTCATAAGTATCGTTTAATTCAATTATTGATTTTTTTTTTTGAAAAATTGATAAATTCATGATGGAAAGCCTCCGCACAGAACAAAGAACCAAAGATGTTTAATTTTATTTTTAAAGTCGACATTGAATTATTCAGGCAAAAATATTCAAATTTTCTTTCATTTTTGAAATGTGCCTAATTGGTCAAACAATTTACCAATTTGTCCAGCGTTTTCACAATAAATGCCTATCAGTGATCTTCCGCGTGCTAGAAACTTCTGCAGTTCGAAGTAATATGAACTTTACTTGAGTGGAAGCAATTATTGAATAAAATTCCGATAGTTCACCTGGTGGAACTATCGCAGGCGACGTTCTCAGCAATTTGTGTATGTCAGGCGGGAGTTACATCTTTTTCCATATAAGATTCAATTGGTTGACGGGCTTAAAGCAATTTAGGTAGTAGTAGGCATTCAATATGCTCAGCGTTTTCAAGAATTGTTCTGATAGAACAACAGATTATTCAAACCTCAAAATGAGCGATGAGGCCAATTTTCACCTCAACCCACGGTAATACGAATTAACAAAACTACAGAATATGGGACATGAAAAATCCAAAAATAATTATTGAACATTAAGTGCACCCACTTGGATTCGCAGAATGCTGTGGAATAACCTCAGAAATGATCATTGGACAGTATTTTTCCGAAAACGACAAACAAGTTGCTGTTAATGTGAATGGCTTTCAATACCGGGGTATGATTTAATATTTTTTTGAGGCCAGAATTAGAGAACAATTCAGAATTGTGGTTCCAACAAGATTTAGCCATAGCTCATCCAAATACGGCGCTCCTGAGGGAAATTTTTCGGTGATTGGATAATATCGTGTCCTTATAATTTTAACTAACAACCGCAACTGGCAACGTTCATCTGATTCCACGGCCAAAAACCATGCAACAGATTAAGGGCAATATCCGAGAAGAAGTAAAGTTGGTGCGACCTGAAATTCTAAGAAAACTAATTGAAAATGTCCTGAGAGACCACGTCAGGTCGAATCAAGCAATGCGCACCAGTTGAGAGAACGCGATGTGGACATATTTCCAAACTACATATAATGTAAATTTTAATAAATGCGAACGTTAAATAAAATCAGAAAGAAGAATGCTATTAATCAATTAAATCATGAAGTTACTTATGCACCAACCTGTCTTATAACTTAGGAATTGTTTGAATGAAGATTTTGTTAGAGGGCCTTTCCGAACTGTAGTTTAGTGATTTTCTGCAGGAACTGAAAGCATAAATCACATCACAAAAAGTAACGCCCATAATCTGTAAAATTAGACATGATAGCAACATGTAAATTTTCTTAGAAAGCATGGCTGCCTACCGAAATATTCATATAGAATAAAAAAATAAGTGTTTAGTAAACAGACTTGGACCTAAGATGCTTCCATGTGGTACCCCAGGTACATTTTTGCCAATTTCTAAGTAATTCTGTTTGTACCATACTCGAATAACTTAGGAAGTCTGAAGTCGAGTTCAAAATGCTTAAGCCATGTCAAAAACGATGAAAAGCTTAAAAAAAACTAAAGCCGAAAATCCTTTTTTTAATCAAGTTGCTTTTCCAGAGTATTTGTAATTCGATTCACTATAGTCTTCTTTATCATACAAGGTTGCGCCAAAATTATGCCATAATTTGAATTGGCTGCCATTTTAATAGAAACGAAAACACATATACGAATATCACAACAGGACTATTTTTGAGCATTTATATTTTGTAACCTGTTTACCATTGCATTGGGGACTCATTAATCTCCGCAAAAGAAAGATGAAATTGAAAAATCCCAAACCTGAGGGAGGATTCAGAGGAACAAAAAATATAAAATTGCAAACATTATTTGTAATCTATTTCTAAGCTCTTTGGGAATTAAGCTGCGTAAACAAGTAAAACCATCCAGCCAGCGCTTAAATATTTTCAGCGAGGGAATTTAAAACATTAAAGTTCATCATCATTCTTGGCTTACTCACTCAAATTTCCGTTGAGACTCTCTTCCTTTAGTCTTATATTTTAATCTAAAAAAAAGTAAGTATCTATGTGCAAAGGAGTATTAAGCTACACCCATAACATATGTACCTACACATAGTTTCATGAAATTCCCATCCTTGTTGCATATGGATGTATCATGAAAGTATTTCGTATATAAATGTGCTACACTTAAGCTTGAACAAAAGCGAAAAAATAGAACATGTAGAATCATCCATCTGAATCACTAGATAGAGAATGATTGATTTCAGTTTTTTTTTGTTATTGTAGATAATAGAAAAAAAGGATGAACTGCAGTGTATGGGAAATTGTTAACAACACTCATTCTTTAAGTTTGCATTCCTTTCCTTATCCTAGCTAGGAGAATATGTATAGTATTGCATCACTATCATCACATCATCCTCTATATTTAGTGAAAGCATAACTTGCTGAGAAAACTAATGCATCACTGTCATATTCTATTACCAAAGAACGAAGATAAACAGCATTGCCCAGGAAGTGTAATGGAGCAGGAAATATTGTAACGAATAGCTCTACTGAGCTCTGCTATACATAGATTATTCCAAAAACTAGAGCTTGATAAATTGTCGCACAAACAGTTTATGGAAGTTCCGTTGCCACTGCCATCGAATTCGATACAAATACCCAAAGAAACTAGGGCGAATCCTTGCTTGCTTGGATATTGAAAAAAAAAAGAAAAAAAAACTTTGCATAAATTATCCTTATGTTCAGATATTCATGAATTGATTCTTTAATAGGATTTTCATCATTTCAGCAGAATTATCATTTTTCTTACAAAAAATTTCTAACCAGGTGAATATGGAAATGGTGGTGGTCCAAATAACTAAGAGGATTTTCATATCCATCTTGCATCCTTTGGTACGAGTAGTTTCTTCAACCAATTTGTGTTAAGTAAAATTAAAGAAAATCCTCACTTTAGTGTATCGTCCAGCAATTCTGGTTAGAGATTTATTCCTATTCCGGAAGAGGAAACATTTGTTAGAAACTTTAAGTTGAGGATGTTAGAATAGTTTTTTTTTCGTCGTTTGATTGTAATAAACTCGAAAAGTACTGTGCAAAGACAAAATATGCAAATTTCACAAACGAAATTATTAGGAATTCGAACAAAATACTCGTAGATAGTTGTGCTTGGAATTTGAATTCGAATATGAGAGTAAGAGACTCTTAGGTATTCGAAGAAATATTGGAATCGAACTTTCGTTTGACAGAACATAAAAGAAGATATTTATGTTCATTCCTTAAAAGTTGTTCAAAGTTTTAACACTATTTATTTAAAATTCACCAATCCCTACTATCTATATTTGTAAGTGGTTTTCCAATAGGTTAGGGTCGATGTTGACAGTCTGTGTTGACAGGCGGCCATGTTGTTTTTGAAACGTCTGTCAAGTATTTTTTTTATTATTATTTAGTCTGTTCTGCCAAATCACCACGGCAAGTGGAAAGGTTTTTTTGTTGCCGAAAAAATCATCCTTAGCGGCGAGGCCCCTTTTTGAATGAATGGCTATGTTGAGAAGCAAAACTTTCGTGTATCTGTCATCCACACAAAGTTACTATTTGGTGCGCTTTTTGGTACGGCCGTCTGCATCGATAACGACGTTAGTGTGACCATTAATATGAACAGCGAATGCTACAGGTAAATAGAACATTTATTTTTGTCGGAATTGAAAGCTATGGTGGACATTTGTTTCTACTAGAATAGCGGTACTACGAGCCAGATAGCTGAATGGACATTTCGGACGAATAAATTTAGAGCGACAATTCGACGTTTGAATATGACTGTATATTTGATTACTTCGTAAGAATTTTTTTTCGAATGCAATGGACAGATGGGCCTTAACTTTTATTCTAAATTATTATCGCGAATGACTTCTTTGTAATCGATAATTTTAATGGAAATATCACTTTTGCCTATTATGACGTCCTTATTTTTATTTTTTCGTACAATTTTCGTTGGGCTTAAATTAGCCAAACAGTTCATTAATTTATTCACTTCACTGGCGCTTATGAATTTTAACTCAAAATAATTCCGAATTCGAAAAAAAACAGATTTAGACACACTGTATAAAAATCGGCCTTATGTA
The DNA here is from genome assembly GCA_910595825.1 of Philhelius pedissequus. NCBI lineage: Eukaryota > Metazoa > Arthropoda > Insecta > Diptera > Syrphidae > Philhelius > Philhelius pedissequus. The sequence goes on along the minus strand of OU343163.1, from coordinate 9,568,232 downwards.
AAAGTGGTATAACTAAATACATAATTTACTATGGTCTTGTGCCATCTAGAACTTCTGTAAATAAACCATATTCTGCCAATTTGACAGCTGTGTTGTTTTAGTTTCGTTCACGCTGTCACTCATTTCCTTCCTTTTCGATTGGTAGTCCCGAAAAACTCTCCGATCCGGGATCCCAATCGAAAAAATAAACACTAAATTCTTGATTCTGATGTTTAATGTGAGTGTATGATGTATGTGTATGGCGGGAAATGTCAAATGTACATTTTTAATTATTTTATTTTGTAAATTACAAACTTTCAGCTAACAAAAACAAAACAATGACATTTCAATTAAGGGATGGGCAATGTTCATCCATGTTGGCAAAATATCGATGTTAGACGAAAAAATCATCAATGTTTCATCATCGATGTTGAAGTATGTGAAACATAGCATCATCGATGCTAAGATTCAAAACATCGACTTAAAAAAAGCAGAAATCTGGTCAATGAACAAATGATTATAAAGACCGCACTCGACGGAACTGCATTTGAGCGGAACTATACACTTTACACGTACACCATAAATCGATATTTCTGAATCGATAATTTCTGACACATATTACTATTTGAAATCGATGTTTTTCAATATCGCTCTTCTCTACACGACATTGAATTCGAGTTTGACATTTAGTGGGTGTGAGTGTGCTTTTAGATTAGACTGCTTTCACACAAGGAAACTGAGTTGCCGATAACTGGGAGTTTAATGGCGAGAAGGGTAAGAAGTAAAGGGAATGAAAAAAATCTCCCCGTTCAACGATTTGAAGAGATTTTTTTGACGTTTTGCCTTGCATTCACATAAGCCCAATTAAATCTTCCCAGTTTCCTCCTCAGTTTCAATTATAGGAAAACGTCAAAAAAATCTCCTGCAACTAGTTTCCCTGTGTAAAAGGGGTCTTACTTCAAATCCAGATGCAAATTTCTCTTCTATCAAGGTGAAGAACAGTCATTTGGTACCAATTTATAGAAGCATTCGGAAGTCTTTCGGACGACCAATCGAGGACGATATTAGGCTGACAGTAATCTGGTCAATGAGAGTTTCATATGGTTTTTTTATAACATCAAATTGCTTATATGAAACGTCTTTTTTGGCAGATATTGCCAGCTTATAAAATTTTTAATAGTGGGGATAAAATTTTTTCAGAGAGAAATAAAATGAAAAAAACAATTTGAGTACAATTTTCTAAATGTTTTTAAAAGCCAAAAACATATGATAATTGTTATTTGATTGTAATTCATATTTTTAATTTGTTGCTTTTTTCGCCACTTTTCATTTGTTTAGCGATAACGAGACAAGCACGATCTTTTATTCTTTTATGGCAAACGTCAAACTGACATTTGTAAATATACTGCCCACATTTTGGGTCCTTCAAATGTCTATTGGACAAGCATCGGTAGGATGGGGAAATATTTAACTATAACATTAGTGCTCTCTTCAGCTCGAAACCACCAAGTTTGTCAGCGCGAATTAGTGTCAATTGCCATTTTTGGGCAGAGTATGGAACGCAAGTGAAGTACTACTTAAAACTGTCAAACTGACTCGTGTAGGAACACGTGTAACTAATAAATAATAAAATAATTGATTTTTAATTAATTAACTTTAAACCAGTGTTACATTCTCAAGTTCTTTACAGAGAAAAAAAAACTTGTCAACATTAAAAACAGGTTTAGTACGTGTTGCCGTTGTTTAAAAAAAATACATTGTTAGGCATTTTTAAAAAATAAAGTATTGAATCCTAATCACATCAAATACTTAAAAACTCTATACAAATCTGTACCAAAAGTTATAATTTTCAATTTAAAAGAAATGCTTTAAAAGTACCTCATATTCCTGCGGTTCTTAACAGCAGCATAGTCGCTGCGTAAAATTCATCCTAACCTAAACTTAATTAGTGACTCTTTTCCCATTTATCAATGGGTGTCCATATTTTTTAATGTAGAATAATTATTTTCCCATATCAAATTTCTCCGAGAAGCAAAGCTTCTTTTTGCTAATTAAAAATAATTTAATTTCCACAAACTTCCAGAAAAATACCACACGTGAATGCTTTACAATTTTCCCTTAAATAAAAATAAAAAATTCAAAAGCCATTCAAAAAAAGGACCCGAATGTTTCAACGCGATAGTGTTAAATGTAAATTTAATTTAGTTGAGAATTGACACTTTAGACTAGTGTGATACTTATTAAGTATTCACACCCACTATAGAATCGCACTTGACACAAAAATACCATGTAAGGAATACACACACACTCATAGCATTTATAACGAATTTAATGCTTGTTGTATTTATTGTTAATTTGATGTAGGTATTAAATTAAAATATTGTTTTATTTTTTTTCTTCTGTATCCACATTTTACATACAAAACACAAAAAACATCAAATTTTATCTTTACAGGATATACTAGTATTCAATTCACGTACATATGTATTTAATAGAATATTTGCAAAAAGGGATGTTCATCACATTTTCAAAGGACCCCCAGTTAGACACACATCAAACCAAATAAATTCGATTGAATAGACAAAAAAAAAATCAATGTTCATCAATTAGAGAAGAATATTCCATTTGTATTGTTCTCCTCAGAGCCTTGTCGTTTCGTTTTGTGTGATCCTTGTGTTGTTGTTTTTTTTTTTATTCTCTTGTGGAGCTTGGGAGTAGGATTTAATTTTTGCTTTAATAATTTTGTATGTATACTGTAGTACTGATGTAGATGAATTCGATACCAAGTTTAAGGACGAAAACGTATACACGCGGGTGGGATTATTGTTTTTTTTGATAGGTAGGTATAGGTACCTAGTGCCAAACTTGATCCTTTTTTTAACTACATATTTTTTTTGAACACATACGATAGGCAAGGCAAGGAATTATTAATTTTTTTTTTATATTCTCAAGATAACTCAACAAGGACACGCATATAGGTACACACACCGGAATTGATTTTAAACATTCAAGACGTATCTTTGAATTAAATTCGATATCTACTCGTATGTATATCCTTTCATTTTTAAAAAGGAAAATTTGTATTTTAATTCATAAAATATGTACAAAACAGTTATTGTCCCTAAAGGTACCGATATCGTTTTTCTATTCATCAAGCACCGCCATGCCATAACAGAACAAGGACCTTCTGTGTCTGTCTACCCAGCAGTACCCACCCACTAAATCGTTGTGGCCGTTTATGTTGCACCCGTTCGTGACTGTGTAAATAATAGAAGTGAGTTAGTGATTATAAATAAACTAGAATATGGTTAAACGAATGTGAAAACTCCGAGCAGTGAACTGATACTGAAAATACCGCCGATCAAAGGCGAAGTCCTTTGAACGTGTTTTCCCCAAGAAAAAACGCTTTTTCTGCGTTTCCCCAATTTTTTGTTTGCAAGGATAACGCAACGCAAACTTCAACTCGTTGGGAGGAATATGGAAAAGCTTTTTCGTGAAAAGTTTTAGAACACAACACGCACTTGGTGTTCTTGAAAATTTAATAACTTTTGCAAGTCCTGTCTATTGTAGAAGAGTATGCGTGGTTGTGTGTGTTTTTTTAGGAATAAACTGTAATACCCATTTGTACACAATTACTAGCTCTTCGGTACTAAGCTTTTAAATGGAGATTCTCCTGGGGAAAAGCAAAAAAGCTTTCTATTGGAATTTAATTTATTATTTATTTATTTTTATTTCATCGTTCCATTTTTTTTTTTGGTGTTCAACTTTCACGGTCACCATGAGTACTACAGGTGGTTTGATGGTGGTGTGCATATAGATTGTTGTTGGTGTGTGATTGTGCGAGTATGTGTTTTATTATGTGACATAGTAACACAAAAGAATGTTTGTTAGTTTTTCTTAGGAAATTTGTAAAAAAAAAAGTAAACAGTAGATAGATATACCCATTGAAGGGTTTCTGAAAAAAAAAAATGAATGATAAAATAGAGAAGAAATTAAAACATAGATATTATAAGAAACAAGGGCCGGGAAGCACTCGCGAAAAGAATGATTTATGATTGACCTCCCTTAGTAAACTTATTAGAAGATAGATGGCAGCTACCTCGTATCTCTTTTGCAATGAAATATTGATGTTTCTAAATAAGGCTAAAGACTCAACCCTCAAAGATGATTTGGAATTTTAGACAATGTAATATTGGTGTATACAGATGACTACGTAATTAAAGATCAAAACTAACACTTAGTCCTTAGGAGTCCTACCTACATTTATTGTGATTTTTAGATATTGAAATATATATTTCCACTCCCGGAGCAACCACTTAGAACGGAGAACTGATTATTCAAAGACTCAATTTAATAATCGTCTCCTAAGAAAACCAATTAGTCGGCAGTCGGGTTAAACATTTGAAATAGAAAAAATTAATTTGTACAATTTTCTTTCACAGTTCGTTAGGGGGGTCATAAGTAGTCTAAATCTCGGTTTTCGGGAAAATCGCTCTGGAGCTTCAGCCGCCATTTTGAATTTAATGAAAATTTTACTTTGGGCAATAACTTCGCCATTTTTGATTTCTGACACAAAAAATATAGGTAAAACTTGTAGGAAATTTAATTTTGTACAACTTTAGTCCTAAAATTTTTTTTCCAAGAAAGTTACCGTTCGCGACATATTAATGAATAAATTGTTTTGAGTTTTCAAAAAAACGCCCGTACTTCATCTGCACCTCCACGGTGTTTCGCTAAAGGGTTGTGTATGAATGAAAAAGATAACTTATTCTTCATTAAATTCAAAATGGCGACTAAAACATTATTTTCCTGAAAATCGCTATTTAGACTACTAATGGTCCCCCAACAAATTGTAAGAGAAAATTGTACGTATTCATTTTTTTCTATTTCAGCCCTTTTTTGACAACCCGACTGGACTAAATTAACAAATGAGTACCTACATGTCTGATGTTAAAGTGGAACCTAATTCCTACACACTATTTATGAGAGATATTCTGAAATATTGGACTGGATTATTTTCCACGTGGAATACCAACGACCAAATCTATGGAGTTATGTTGTCATCACCAAAAATTTTGTCCAACGTTTAAGTTCCATTTAAATATACAAAAATGTGTCTCGTGAATATGTATGATCTGGCTTCTTTATAAAATGTAAGATCATGTCTGAATATAATTACCAGATCTGGGAAGGTTTTTTTTTCAGGCAAGAAATATTTCCATAAATAAACACAATATGCAGGGGTGGATTGGGGATAATAGACACCAGCGACTTTAACATATAGGGCCCCAAATTAGAATTATTTTATTTTCTGAGTGGATTTGTGAGCCCACTGAAGATTTTTTTTAGGACCCCAACATCTTTCTCTTTATGTTTATTATGGCGGTGCCCGAGAGGTACGTAGGAGCCCACCTCAATATTTACTTGGGGCCCCTCGGGAGTATAGTTTTATAAGAAAGTTTTTCGTTGAAATTACTGAAGTGCTTTAGCTCAGTACATTCATATATAGAAAACCAACGGAATACAAAACTTGATAATTATTTCCTTCTGACCACTAGTTCATTTGTTCAAGCCCTGTTGAAGCGACATTTTCGATATGGCCCACAACACTTCAATATTTAATATGGTGGCCTTTCCGGATGCCAACTTTTATTGGAAAGTTTTCCTTATCAAGAAAATGTAAATGAGAAAAATATTACAGATATATGAGAATGACAACATATATCACAGGAAATTATTTTTTTAATTCATTGACTCTGCGATAGTCCTTTTATTTAAACTAAAGGTTTGTTGTGCATAAGCTTGTATTTAGTTTATAATTATTTACACCTTGAAAAATAAGACTAGACAGCATTTAATAGGTCTACAATAATAATCACTTAGGTGCTATTAAAGACGCGGCTTCTGACATTTACACACACTTAAATTGTGGTTCCTTTTTCTCACAGCTAAACACCTATTACATTAATTAATGTGATAACTAACATCCCCAATTTCCCGAAGAAGGAGCATTCCACGTGCCTTCCAGGGACAATAAAAATCTACACATATTCCATAATGTCCACAACCACATCACCAAACTACGAGGTGGACATTATTGTTGTTTTTTTACGATGTTGCTTTGATTTCTCACATGCACAGGAACAGGATACGCATATCAGGAATCATTATCGTTCCAGCCTTAAAATAATAATACAAAAAAAGTAAAAATAAAAATGTCGCTTATTCTTATCCTTGTTAATAATAAAAAAATATCCTTTGTGCGAGCCAGCAAAAAAAAAATAATTTGCTTTCCTCGTGTATGTGGGTGTGATAAGCATACGCAATGAAAATCCATTATACAGGGTGTTTCGTACCTGTAAGATGTATGAAGACAATTGAGAGGAGAACAAAATTATTGGACGAGCTCCACTTTTTAAAGATTATTTTTCAAAAACAATGGTAGTTTTTAATGGCACGTACTTGCCCTTTTGTTCGATCACATCTTACCACAAGATTGTTAGTAGAAACGGCGAAATATATTTTTTAAGGTTTTTTATTTTTTTTCCTAAAAATGATAATTTTAAGTATCAAACACAATTAAAAATGGTCCACCCTTTTTCGAAATACATATTCAATATTATCAAAAAAAAAAAAATATATTTTGCAAAAATGTTGGTATGCAGTATTATTTAGAATCCGAAGGACAAACATTTTGACCGAATTCCGTCGAGTCGTTTACGAGAGGTACCGTTAATAACACAATATGTAAAACAAAATTTGGACCAAAATGTAGACTATAGCTAAAGTAGTACACACACTGTTTTTTATTAAAATCTTTAAATGCGTTTTCGAGATAATTTAAATGGAAGAAAAACTTCAAGTACCGTTATTTTGGAGCTAAAAGACGATTCAAAAATGTATTTGAAGTATTCACCTACAACGCTTAAGTGCCAAGTTTGGACAAAAAAATACTTCAGCCACTACAGACAGACGGAATTGCGGGACCCACTTTTTTGGTATTCTCTACTGTTACGTTTGATTTAAATCTACAGTTCGGTGCTTATCGCAAGTAAAAATATCTTAAATTCACTTTGTTTGAGCGAGTAAAATAGAAAATAAAATTAAATTTAAAATAAAAAAAATTCAAAATAAAGAAATTTCAGATAAATCGGCCGGCATGTTTTTTCACCCCAATACGATTAAACTAATAAATTGCTTTTTACTCAGTATACAACGTTGTAAATGCATTAGCAATCTACAAAAGTTCTAACTTATTGCACAAATTCTTCAATCCAGGCAATCGATCTGCGAAACTATTTGTGAACTGGCAACACCCGTCTTCTTTTTCCAGTATGAAAGCCAAACACAAAAAAAAGGAGTGCGTGCTTCCCTAATTTGAAACAATTTCTTCTTTCGTATTTCTATGTCAGCTAAAACATATTTCAATATCACGGTAACCGGTCAAAGAACAACGAATATTTGCATAAATACATCCCACATACATTTTAAAACTTTGAACTAATTAATTTTTAAAGATACACAGAATCACTTTCCAGGGATGGACTTTAATTTACATGAGGTATGATCGTGGTTTATTTTGCTGTTTTCAAATAAGTATTTCATCTCTGGCATTGATTCATTAAATCCCGTGAGCACAATTTTTGTTCTCTTGAATCCTCTCTCTTCTGCGCAACCAACCGTCAGCCAAGTTATTTGGTTTAAACTATAAACACATTAAAACAGCAGATAAAGCCATAGAAAGAAAGAACAATATCGTGGGTACATTATATTGTTTGTTATATTTTTTTGAGGGCATGTCGTGTCGTGTCGTGTTGTCGCCTTGTCGCGTCGGTTTGACAGCTCCATAGAAAAAAAACCGCCGTAAAAGAAGTCTTACTTCAAAAATTCGAAAACGTTGTTCAGGTTGTTTCAACGATATTCAGTAGATCGAAGGCGGAGTTGCAGCTAAAAAAAAAAAACATATTGCCACAATTGTGATGCCAAACCTGGCGCCGAATTGCGGCTTAAGTTGGGATGATGTTATACGAAGTATCAACTATCGAATACGTTTTTGTATTGTACTATGATAACTCTAGTATGTTTAAAAAAAAAACGTCATTTTGTCACCTGTCATTTGTCAGCTTTTGCTTAATTTTATTGGATCTATACGATTTTGGCTAGCTGGGCGCATGCTGGTCCAATTGGATAGGTCGTGTATGTCCAGCTAGATACCTTACTTTCTCTGTGCCTTCGAATCTTTATTAAGTGGTCCCTTCTGCGTTGCATTTATTTTGTTTAAATTAGTCCTGAAAAAATTTCAATAAACTTTTTGCTAAACATTATTTTTGAAAACCAACAAATTATTTACATTTCGTCTCCCATTTCCACTTATACGTCTGCCTCGCATATATCGAATTAAAAACCACACGTTAACTGATTAAGAAATGCCAAAAGTTTTAAGAAGAAATGTAAAAACAATACATTTTTTTTTTTGTGGACTCTGCTTTTAATTTTTGTTTATTTTGTGACCTTTAGTCCAAATTATGCGTTTCGCCCAGGTGCTACAGTTGGGCTCATCAGTTAGATGCTGTAGTACCCTTCTAAGACGCAAGATATTAGTCGATGGCTACCGACACAAAATTTTACAAAATTTCGACTAATATCAGCATCTAACTGATGAGCCCAACTGTAGCACCTGGGCGAAAAGCATAATTTAGACTAAAGGTCACAAAATAAACAAAAATTAAAATACCAAAAGTTTAATTCGATAGTCGATAGACGATATCATACTCGATAACTTAAGCAGTAATGCCATACTATAATAATTCAGTAATCTAATGCTCACTTACTGATGCGGTACTTCGGCCCCTGATTGGTGATACCGTAGATTTTTTTAAATATTTATAATATTTTAAGTATCTGCTTTCCCAAAAAAAAAATCCAATGATGTTTTTCTCATTTGGATCACTTATTGTCATTTTGATGTGTTTTATACAAACCACCCTGTGTTTATTACATTAGGAATCAACAAATAGGAAATCTTATATTCAAGGTGTAGGTACCTATGTATGTCTTTTAGAATGATGAAGGAAGGAGAGTGCCAGTGCGCTCTAGTAGTACCTTTCGAAGGATATTCCCGGATAATCCGCTGATAATTTCTTTTGATTCATTTAATCCAAATAAAAAAAAATGTATATATACGAATATAAAACGAGAATCCTTATAGCATAGTTCAACTGGATTAACCTTGATAATTCTGAAGGTTATGTATTACGGTAGACAAAATAAATGATTATCCTTTTTATTGCTAGTAAAACCTAAGCAAAGCATGTCCTTTGTCCTGTCTGGGCGGTAAACTTTTGTGTTTATTTATAAAAGAAGACAATTGCCCCGTTTTCAAATCAGGTAACTTGTTGAATATTATATACCTACCTAAAGCTACTTCAAATCCTTGGAGTAACGTTTTCGTTTTTATAACTTTTTTCCAACGAGGGGGGAGGCCGGGGTATCCTTTTTCTCGTACTTGTTTTTTTTGTGTTATATGTATGTCCATATGTGTGTAGTCGTTTTACTGTTGGCTGTATGTACATTTTTCTTTCTGTCAGTTTCAATTTTAGTCGATTTTTCTTATTATATTGGATTTTTTTTTTGGCTTTGTTGGTATGCGTGTTTAAATCTTTTATTTTTTCAATGTATTTAACAGCTGAACAAAAAAAAGTACGAAGATATCATCCTTTATAAACTTGGAGGGAAGCTTTTATGTACGAGTTACTTACCATTGTCATTTCACATTTTTAAAGTAAAACGTTCCACATAAAATCCACATGACAGTTAGTTGAGTGGAATGAACGTATTATTATTTTGAATACACAATATTCAGACTAATGGGTACATTTTTAATTTATTTTAACAGTTTTGATTAGTTTTCAACATTTCAAAATTTAATTTGAAGTATGCGGGTACTTTTGTGGATCCGCCACAAGGGCTGGAAAATGTTCATATAGGGAAAAATTTCCACTGCTTAAATATTTGTCTTAAATATTGCTTACTCAATAAGTTTCCTTTTTTTTAAAGGTGTTAAGCATTGTTTAAATTGTACGTTATAAATTGTGTCACTAACAAATGTATGGTGTAAATCGGTAATAAGGGGAAATATTGACAATAATTCGCTGCGTTTCTTAAAAGATGAAATATGGTAACGATAATAAACGGTGCGTATAAAATCTCGTACTCACGACAGAGAATTCCAAAAACATCAACAAGGCAACACTACACATGATATGGTAGACGTTTAACGAGTTTTTCATTTGCAAGTTGCTGAATTGTCTCGGATATTGTAGGTTTTAGAATCAGGGCGGAAGCAACGGGTCACACAGCTCAGGAACTGAAGTGGACCAATATCCGTGCCATGTGATATTATGTTTTGAATCACTAAATCTCACGGCGGCACACCTCTTCATTTGGAGCTTTTCAGTTTCACATTTTCAAGCAAATTTCCATGAAAACAGAATCCAATTTATTCATTCATTCAACCAACTAAACAACACGTGTAATGTTTTCGTGGCTGAGTTACAAAAATCATTTGATTCGCATTTGGTGCAAAGTCGTGCTTTCCGAAAAAAGAAAAAGTGAGTCAAGAGTCTCTTATTACATTCGAAACTTTGCGGTTATGGATGCGGATTCAGTCAGCAGGCAACGCATCCTTCTTGTTTCGTATGCTTTTACTTGACTATTTTATTCAAAAAGTGAAAAATATGGAGACCCGATGTAAACAAAATATATTTTCTTATCGTGTTTTACTTGTGTTTGGGAAAAAAATCGAACCCGAGATTCTAATCAAACTTGACAGAACCAAAAAGTTGTACCCGCAATTGCATCTGTGTGTATGTCTGTCTGGCTGTAGGTCGATCAACTGAAGCGATTTCCTTTAAACTTGGTACTTAATCGTTTTAGGTGGCTGGATCGATTTCTTTCATTAATCTTTTCTTATCTCTGAAAATAACGGTACCCGCCTTACAAATTTTTCTAGTAAAAATGGTAAATCTCAATTATCTCGAAAACGGCTCTAACGATTTAAAAAAAAATAAAAATTTAGAGCACCGTTGTATAATTTGGTTCATACAAACTTTGAATTGAAATATTATTAACGGTACCTGCTATATCACCGATTTAAACTATTTCGTGAACAGGTGAACGGATATCCATCAAATTGTTTTTCCTGGGGTTCCTGCAAATTCTAAATGATACTCCATACCAACAATTTTTGAAAAATATTTTTTGGGATTTAAAAAAAAGAAATTTAAATCTAATATTTCGAAAACGGATGGAAGATTTTTTCTTGAAACTATGTTCTTAAGTTTATATTACTAAATACTTCAAATTGTTATTGGTACCAAAACTACACAAAAAAAAAAATTGTTGTAGGGGAGAGTGGGCCACATTTGAACACTGCTTATAGAACTTTACTTTTTTACTCCTATAAAGCAATAAAAGCAATTCAATATTTTAACCTGGCAATACCAGGATTGTAAAGAGGAAATAAATTTTGAATTAAATCGCGGTATGTTTGTGAATGAATATATTAAAATTTAATATTTATGCATAATGTTATGTCGCTGGAGCAATTGGAGCAGATATGAACGAGTTTGTTGGGGCACGTTTGAAAATGTTCAAAATTGCACAGGTCAGTTATCTTTCTGGCATATCAAGGTTAAAGATATATGTAACTTTTTGTGGGCTGTAGGTCAATAAATTGAAGATGTTATTATTTAGTGTGCAACGTTTCGATCATGTTTATGTTCTTCATCAGGCCTTTATTAGTACAAAATATAAAAGTAATACATACATTAATATAAAAAGTTTTATATACATATGACGTCAAGTAACTTACAAACATATCTTAGACATTTTAAAGAAACTTTTATATTTGGTATCGTGCTTGTTTCTTTTCACTGTCTTGGTTCCGTTGAAGCAAAAATTATCCATAGCACAAAATGAGTGGTTATTTAACAACCCTGGCAAAACAATAATAATACTTGACATTCCATCACCATCCGCCAAAAAAAATATAACTTCTGGGCTTGCCAAGCCAGGTGTTTTTTCCATTTTCAAGGAATGCATTCACCGAAGAAAACTTTCAATATTCAGAAATCACAAACCGAACATTTACTGATTCTGCGAAAGAAGTCACTTATGAAATTATTAATCCACTAATGAAGCTGATCTGCCAGCTGAGAAATTTATCTTAACGCGAACTAACATCGTTTGACATGATCTCGACCTGATCTCGAACACAACTGGGTTATAAGCGGCATAGAAATTAAAGCCAAGCTACATTAACTAATTAACGCCCTAGCTACATGAGGAACATCCGCTTTGATAACCTTTGAGTTTGATTTTTCGATATAGGTTGGGTTGAACACTAAATAAATATTTTTAAAATAAGAAGCTAAATTGTATGAATTCTGTCATGTATTTTTTATGAATCTTTGTTGTTTTTTGTTTTGTTTAACAAATAAATGTGATATAACGAAAGTATCAAGCTTAAGCTCATTTTTTTAAGTTTGGTGATTGATGATTTTTTTTTATAATAAAATAAATTAATAAATTAAAATTTAAGTGCTTCTTATTCGCTAAAACAAATTTAAAATTGCTGTTCAAAATTTCCCCTGCTAAGTTTAAAACTGCCCCTACTAAGTTCAATACTGCCATATATATGGGGCACTTTTTAACAAATAAACCTATATTGGTTGAAAATACAAATTATATATAAATATTTCGTCAAATTAACCAAATATTATTTGAAATCGAAGTTCAATAATACTGTTCAATGTGAGTATAATTTACAGACCAATACATTGAATATATAAAGTTTTATCAATTAAAAGTGTTCAATTGTGCCCCACTCTCCCACTTCAGCCTTCCTGCTATGATTATTCTGCTTACTAAGTGTATGTAACGTGCGATATATTCAATATTTCTTGTGGGTGTTTTTTTTTAAATTAAAAAATTAAATTTTTTAAAGCGAATAATATTGTAACCATGATCCTGAGTTCCAAAACTTAGAACAAACGCAAACTAAAATGTCTGAAAAACATTAAAGCTAATTTGCATATGTGGTATGAAAACTGCAATTCTCCGCATCAAAACTTATGTGAAGTTTCAGAACTTAGCCTATTTTTCAATAGAAAAGGCCCTTTGGGTATTACAAATATACGTACCCATACTTACATATATAAATGCTTAATTGACACTTGTATGTGGAAAAACATATACATAGGTACTCGTAGGCAGCGGTAGTTTTTTTTCGCTAAATAATGTCATGTAAAATGCGTATTTGAAATTATCATCTAAATCAAGTAGGTAATCAGGATAAGGATATACCAGGATATACCTACCTACTCGCTTTTTTATTTTGAAAATTAATCCTATCCACTAATAATCATTTACTTCACTCAAGATAAGTGAATATCCCATTCAATGGACTTTATTACTTTCGACATGCAACCTCAGTCAGTAGGTAGGTACTAACTTAAAAAAAAAACGAGATTAAGTTTTGTTTGTTTCAAAATCATTGTATTTACCTACCTATACCTATGTAATAAATTTTGCCACAGTTATACTCGTGGATTCCATTTCTTCCTTATCCCTCATCGCTGCCACTTGAATATTTATTAAAAGTCACCATACTATACCTACCTATGTGCCTTCACGTTCTCATAATTCAAAATCAAATGATAAAATCATAAAATCTTTACCCATTCTGCCAGACGGACGACACAGACCAATTTGTCAAACCATGGATGTATTGCTATCGATTTTTCATGTTTTCTTTCAGTTTGCTCCTGAATTCTGACGACGTTACTATACCATTATGTCCTTGCATATACTTACCTACCTATACCTAACTAGACCTACAGCCAGAACCACAGATAGTTCTTTTAGTGTGTAGGTACCTATATATGGTGGGTAAATAAATTCAAATAAAACACGCACATACAATATGCCCGACATCGTCGTTGTAGTCACCGACAATAAATCCTGTGCGAAAAACCTCCATCGCCACGGAACACCCGCACCCCAATTACAACAATATCACCAGTAAAAAAAAAGGAAAAAAAAAACAAAATTAATTTATAGAGGCATTGTATAGCTTCGAAGGATAACTGCCCTGCCTGGTCAGGTGAAACTAGAAAAGCTCTGCACTACACCATCATCCATCCCTGTCTCAATGTAAACACGATTGGAAGAGGTAGAATGCGGAGCGGGGCTTTTGGCAATATTAAATGGAATCCCTTTCAATTTTGTTTCCTTTATTTTTCTGTTGGTTGTTGCTTTTTGAACGGACATGATGTGTTAATGGAAAATTCTCTTTGGAAAAGGAATGAAAAAAATATAAATCAGAACACACGACCAAAAAATACAACATTGTCATACCTACATAAATACATACATAGATTGCATTTTTTTTGTTGTGAAAAAAACGAGGACTCGAAGGAGTTTGATTGCTTGTCAATTTAAACTGTAAAAGAAATCCACAGACCGCGACGCCCTACAACATCATAGAAAAAATCATAAATTGGGGCTAAATAGACTTGGTCTTCTTTCGGAGTCAAGGACATTATATGTATACAGACCTATACTGTTATACTCGTACGTACAAAATTCTATATGAAGAAGAATGTCCTGTTGCAATTCTTGCAACAGGTATGAATGAATGAAGTAAGACAATATGTAGGTATTTGAGTTGATTTAAGTCATTCTCTTTTAGTGTATTTGTTTCGATAATTTAAGGAGAGTAAATAGTCCTTTCGTTTTTTTTTTAATGGAAGAAAAGGAAAGCTTACAAATACCTACATAGGTAGGTGAATCTCTGATTTCTCTTATAGTAGTCGTTGTTTCTTAGAGGCAATTTTGATGGAAAATTAAGCACAGATACAGCGAAGGTACGATTAACTTACTCAACCGCACGAATTCATGCTGAATTTTAAAGCAGTAACTTTTAGGTATACTTCAATAGATTACCCATAAGGGACTTACAGTTTTTCCAGGATTGAATTTGACACATAAAATGAGGAGTTGGCTGAAGTCTATGAAAAAAAAAGTTAATTTAATTTAATTTAGAATCATTGGAAAGAAGAAACATCCATAAAATGGAGTCTATCTCGATCATACCTGGGGAACTCTTTAAACACAGAGTTGATGCAAGTTTGGATAGAAGGAAATATGGCCGGAAAAAAATACTAAATTATGTCTTGGGAGAACTGTCGAACTAAGTCCCACAAAATCCTCACATTAATAAAGCAAATTCTGGAAAATATTAACGAATTTCAAGTTGGTTATGACGATCGTCCAAGCTCATTATGTTATGGTTAACCTTGGGAAAGCGGGAAATGTGATTCAGTTGTCTGATGATATTAAAACTAGAAACCCTCTGTTCACTGTGCTACTGGAGAAAAGCTCTTTCCAACAATTAAAAATGGCTTTGAGTATAACGTCTTGTCTTCAATCTTCTATTAGCACAGATAGGGCAGGAGGTGTAAAGACAAAAGGCACTATCTTCACCAAATCCTTCAAATTTCTTGCTTATAAAAGTTGATGATCTTATAGGCCACTCCAAACTTACAGATAAAAGTTATAGCTTTCATTGAAATTCATCATTGGAAACTTTGACTATCAATTCTGATTCACTTCAACAAATAAAACTCATGTCGTTCTTGTACCAATTGAAAATAATAAGATAATGGATTATCCATTTTGCGGTTTCAAAAGTAAACGTAAATAAAACACATATAACATATTTTTTTTCATGATATTTCTTTTTTATTATAAAGTTTGAACGTTGACATTATGTGTGAAATATTACATCATTTAAATGACCACCACGCGAATTATTGCAAGCATCGATTCTTTTGAGGTAATTTTCGACCACTTTTTGACACATATTGGGCGGTATTTCAGCCATAACTTGACGAATGTTGGGTTTCACGTGCTCAAGAGTTAAAGGCTTATTTGCATAAACACGGTCTTTCGCGTAGCGTCACAAAAAAAAGTCCAGCCGTGTCAAATTGTATGATCATGGTGGCCAGTTGATATCGCCACGACGAGAAATTACGCGGCCAGGAAATGTCTCTTGCAATAAAGCCATATTCGCTCGAGTTGTGTGGCATGTGGCACCGTCTTGTTGAAACCACATATTCTCCAAGTCATTTGCTTCAATAACAGGCAAATAAAGTCGGTTATCATATGACCATAACGCTTCGAATTGACGCGACGGTGACAGTCGTTCCATCGTCGTTTTCGAAGAAGTAAGGTCCAATCACACCTCCGGACCAAAGAGCGCCCCAAACATTGACTTTTTTTGATGTAATGGCCTCTCTTCAATTACTTGACGATTCTCAGAACCCCAAATACGACAATTTTGTTTATTCACATACCCACCGAGTGAGAAATGTGCTTCGTCGCTGAAGAAAATTTTGTTCGAAAAATCGCCGTCCACCGCCTGTTGTTCAAGCACCCATTCGACGTATCTACGACGTTGTGAATGGTCAGCTGGATTCAGTTGTTGTGTGAGCTGGACTTTATATGGATGTGGGTGTAGTAAATGCAAAATACGCCATAATGTGCCGTAAGACAGTCCTAATTCCTGAGAATCGACACATTCGGTGCTTCGGCAACACTTTCACTTACAGCAGCAATATTTTCAGTGGTACGAGCGAAACGATGATGCACAGACCTTACAATATCTGTAACCAATCCAGTCTCTTCAAATTTCTTCACAATATTGTCAATTGCTTACGTAGTTGGACGATTATGTAAACCGTAATCTCCTCTTAGAGCACGATATGTGTCTGTGTCAGAATCACAATTTTTGTACTAGGTTTTAACAATTTTTATGGGTTGTGCGATAGGCAAGCGATCCATTTTCGTAAATGTCAGACTTTCAGCTGAAAAAAAAACTGGTTTAACAACTTAGTTTGACAGATATCGAATTCCAGCCCTATACTTTTGAAACCGCGAAATGGATAACCCTTTATATAATATTTTTTGTCAAAAAAAAATATTTTATTTGCTCTACCACTTTCTTGTAAATTCACTTTTGATTTTTCAATGTAGTGTGGGAGGGAAGAAGGTACAACTGCGAACTATATATGACCAACTATAGAAACACGTGGATGTAGATTGGTTTGAACACTAGATAAGTTAGATCACTAGATTGGTTAGACCACTTCTAGCAATTGCATATCATTTGTCCACTTAAGATAGTCTTCAGAATCAAGCGACCAAGTTCGGGGTGACGATGAAGACCGCACTTCCAGTTTAAAGATCAAGCCATCGGGGATACAAAAGACGTTTGTCTGAATGACTGGAAGCATAGTGTTCGACATCTGAAAGGATAAATGGCTGCTGTTTCACGGGCCAGTGCCTTTACCGATCGTTAACACCTGCTTACTTGTTATACAGGTACTTAGGCTTTCGAGATTTTAATCAAACTTGACATTACGATGATAGAGAACACCAAAAAATTGGGTCCCGCAATTCCACCTGTCTACCTGTAGAACGATATGTAGCCTAAGCGGCTGAAGCGATTTTATTTAAACATTTTAAGTAATTATCTCAAATAGATTTTTGAATCGTTTTTTTTTATCCCAAAAAATAACGGTACTCGCCATTAAAATTTGTCTACCATCGTAATTATCTCGAAAACGGCTCTAACGATTTTGATGAAATCAACTGCAGTGACTACTTTAAGTATAGTCTATATTTTGGTCCAATTTTTTTGTTTTACATATTTTGATATTAACGTACTTGCCATACAACCATTTTTTCAATTTTCGACTTCCTCATAAATGACTTGTCGATCAAAATTTTTGTAAGGGTTCCCTTCAAATTCTAAACAATATTTTTCGAAAAAATATTTGTTTGGGTTTTTGAAAAAAAAAACATTTATTTTTGAAAATTCAATATTTCGAAAACGTATACATTAATTTTCGAAACATATACATCAGCTATCCGCATCTTCTCCGACAGTCAAGCAGACCTCAAATCGCTTGGCGCTGCTTCCATAAACTCTACAACTGCACGCAACTGTCGATCATCTCTCAGGGAGATGGCAGAATAGTTTAATATTCACCTCATTTGGGTGCCGGGATATAGGGATATTTTGGGAAACTGAAAAGCCGATAAACTCGCCAGAAATGGAAATCAAATACCAATTCAACCCAAAATGGAAGAAATCGGTATGCCTATCGCTACATATAGACTTTCGTTACAACAAAACGCCATAAAACAAGCAAATATAAGATGGTCAAACATCTCTGGGTGCCTAGCTACCAGACAGATCTGGTCAGAAATAAATCCAAAACCAAAAGAATGAGTTATTTTCTCTTGAGCTTATAAATTTTCATTTAAGTCATTAAAGTTGTGTTTGAGAATATTTGAAGAAAAAAAGAACATTATTTAAAGTCAGTCTTATATAGAGACTCCGGTTTTAGATTGTAACCAATCGCGACTTGGGTGAATTAGCTGAGGTTCAATGGTCCAACCATGCAATTGAATATTACAGCCTACTTGAACGATGGACTTCTTTAACACCGCCGAAATTGGTGGGTTGAAATCTTGAACCAAGTCTGAACCAAGACTGAACCAAGACTTAAACATTTGCTCAACTGCACCTTGAAAAAAACTATTGAAAATACTCTACCTATTAAATATACATAAAATTCCGGTGCAGCTCGATCTAAACATTTTTAATTTGATGCATATACAACTTTAATCAATGTGTTAAAATACACTACATGCACATACCTATAGCTAATCCAATCCTCTCTGAAAATTTAATTTACGTTTACAAATTACATAATTAATATTAAAATGTTCACTTTATTAAAGTCTGTCCCTTTTCTATGGACCCTACTGTATAAACAAATACAACTACAATACATGAACACAAATTCAAAATAAAGACAGATGGGAACCTTTTCAGCAGTTTAATGTTTAAATAACTTTCTCCTATCATCTTACATAATATACATAAATATATTTTGCTTTAATCATATGTTTGCTTTCTCTCTCATTTTTATCAGTCAAATCGCTCGCTATACAGCTATAAAGCTCTATTTTTCTCCTCGAATTTAAACAGAAAAAAACTTTTAAGTTCTTCTAAAACTTTTTATTACAAGATACAACTTTCTCTCTGAATTATAATTTTCTCTATTCATTTGTACAAATTACTTACATCTATGGGATGGATTTTCTCCTTTAAAATTATACCTAAAGCTTCCCTCTCCCCCCAAAAAAAAGCTTTTCTTTTTGGTGAGAGTGAAATCATCAGGTGGTGGATGGGAGGTTTTTTTTGCCTTTCAACAGGTTAAAATTCACATTGGTTGAGATAGAGAGCATTTAAATAAAAATCGATTTCTACTTAATTCTCAATAAATAAAATGGTAGGTCGTATCTGATACATACATTCTATGTATATTCACACACCTGCCGAAAAATGAATGGAACATTAAAAAGCCCTTACCTATGGGAAAAGGATTGCATTTCATCACACGAACAAAACAAAATAATAGCATGGGAAAATTCGCTCGTCAATGAATGGTTAGAGAAATTATTTGTCCTTCTTCTAACGTCCATTTCTCCAGGCAATGTAAACATTCTTTTTTTTTCGAATAACCCCAAAGGGATGTACCGACATTGAACAGATTATGCATTTGCCAACCCCCTCCATAATAAAAGACCATTCTCGCACAACATATAAGGGTTTATATTAGACAGGATTAATGATGATTTGTGTTGAGCGAAATCATATGTATATGCCCACAATGAAGGTAATTGAAGGATATCACTCACACGAATCCACTGAAAATCATATCCTTTCCTCCATTATTTGGCTGAAATTATGATTAATATCCTGGCAAAAATAAAGGACGACATATCCTATAATTTGAAACTCTTTGTTCCATGCAGAGTATAAGGATAATGCACTAAATGCATATAGGCAATGATGTCCTGTCTATTTCGTTTCGATATTTTGCTGACATAGTTTTTTTTTCACCGGTGGTGGTTGACGGGCGTTGTTTTGTCATAATTTAGCAAATTGCAGGTGTCGCTGTGGTATTGCATGTGTGTGTCAAGTTGACAAGAGTTTGTTTTTTTTTCTAATCACATACAGGACTTACCGCACACACATACACATTTCATATGAGGTTATAGGGTTTGCACATGCATGCGTGTTGTGCTTTGTGCTTATGTGGTGTGGTCTGTAATTAAATAATTTGTCCTTGAATTAGATTACATATATGCTATCCGATGGACAGTGATTAAGGGATTAGGGATATACTGCTTGCTTTGTTGTTTTCAGTAAATCTCCTGGCAAAAATTTAACCTTTGTCCTGATGGATTTATGGCTATCGATTTAATGTTGCAGCTTATACGATAAAGTTTAACAAATTAAATAATGATATAGGTCCGAGGCTAATCTTATCTGTGTATATTAACTTTACGATGGTGTACTACAAGGCAGTGAGCTTGGACCTATTCTTTTCGTCTTTTTACGTACTTGCGATTATAGAGGTACTATAAGGCAAGTTATGCATTTGTAAAACTAAAAATCTAAAGATCAAACATGACATAACGATCATAGAGAAACTTAAAAAAGTGATTGACAAAAAATGTCGGTCTGTCTATATGTCAATCCGTCTATCAATCTGTCCGTCTGTATGTATAACGAGCTACACGGCTATTGCGATTACCTTCAAATTTGGTATGGGTTATTATTTTGGCATTCCTCAGATTTTTAGGCCTAAAAATAATGGTACCTGCCATATAACCGGGAAGGAAAATCTTATTTTTCTCGAAAACGGCTCCAACAATTTTGATAAAAATTTTTGAGGATTTTTCTGTTGATACTAGCTACCATTTGATCAGAGCCAATTTTACGGGAGAAGTCTATTAACGGTCATATAACGGTTTTTTTATCTTTGTCTTTCTCGGTATCGGTAGATTTCTGTCAAATTAGATTTCTGTCAAATTGTATATCTGAGAAGAACTGGGTAGCTAAATTAATTCTGCATATAAAAATTTTGAAAAAATTTTTGCTTCTAATTAAAATTTACTTCTGAATTTTTTTTTGAAAAATCAAAAAAATAATTTTAAATTTTATAATTACATTTATATTAGTAATCCTTAAAAAATTGCATACCAAAATTTTAAAAGAATTTTGTTTTCAAAAAACTAAAAATAATAAAACAGGATTTCATCAAAATACGTCTTAGAATTTTTGAGAAACTTTTTTAAAAAATTTTCATTGATCCATCGCATCTAATGATGTTCTTGGTTTATTCGAAAAACGGATTAAAGTGATGGTTTTGGCAGTTTTTAAGTTAAAAAACTCTTTTAACTTACCTATAAACCATTCACTTTCATTATATACATATGTATGTAGATTCTTACATACCTAGGTTCCATATAAAGGGTCCGCCATCTAACGTTTTTTTTCAGCTAGTGCTTATTTTGTGAATGGTAACACTTAGCTCATGTCTGATTTGACAGATAATTAGTTTTATCCTTCCACTGAACGAATATGGTTGTGTATACGCTTGAACAACGCTGGAAAATATTGCGTCATTACTTTGAAAATCATAGTAATGTTGCAGAATGTGTGTGAAAATTGCGTACGGATTTTGGAAGAAGAGAAGCACCATCAGCTCCGTATGTTCGTTATCTTGTGAAAAAAGTGAAAGAAACTGGCATCCTCATCGATAAACCAAAGCGTGAAAAGCCAAAAACAGTTCGTTCACCCGAGAATATTGCTGCTGTGGCAGAAAGTGTGCGTGAAGCGCCATCAACATCAATTCACCGTCCTTCTCAACAATTAAAATTTCGGAGACATCATTGAGACGAATTTTGCATAAAGACCCTGGTATGACGCCATACAAAGTCCAATTGGTTCAGGAGTTGAAGCCAGCTGACCATCCAATGCGTTTTCGCTTCGCTAAGTGGGCCTGCGATCGACTTAGAGAAGATGCCGATTTTGCCAAAAAAAATCATCTTTTCAGATGAAGCTCATTTTAATCTTGGCCGGTATGTAAACAAGCAAAATTGGCGTATTTGGGGCACAGAAAATCCGCACGCATACATTGAAAAGCCGATACACCCAAAACGAGTCACTGTTTGGTGCGGATTTTGGTCCAGAGGCATAATTGGGTCATTTTTCTTCGAAAATGAACAAGGAGTGGCCGTTACAGTCAATGGCGATCGTTATCGCGCCATGTTGAACGAATTTTTGTTCACAAAAATTGAAGAGGAGGATATTGGGAATATTTGGTTTCAACAGGACGGCGCTATGTGCCACACAGCCGAAGCTACACTCGATGTTTTGCGGCCTGTTTTTGAAGATAGCATTATCAGCCGCAGAGCTGATGTCGTTTGGCCACCTCGGAGCTGCGATTTGACACTGTTGTACTATTATTTGTGGGGTGCCGTAAAAGATAAGTGTTACGCCGACAAGCCAGAGACAATTGACGCTTTAAAGGACAATATTCGTGAAGCCATTGGTGAAATACAGCTGCACACAATCGATAATGTGCTTAAAAATTGGACCGATCGTGTAGGCTACTGCATGGCCTGCCGAGGCAGCCATTTGAATGAAATTATTTTCCATTATTACCCGGAGGGATTGTACTTTCAAATAAAAAAAGAAATTTGAGAAAGTTTTTTTTTTATAGCATTTTCAAAAAAAAAAGCTATTTGCCGGACCCTTTATATAGGAAGGTACATATTACCCTCCTTATTTAAATAATTACAGTCCATTTAAATATGCATTTGTAGGTATGTTCATTACTTATGTAACTAATCCTTGAATTATACATTCGGCAATTCATTATATTAAGAATCAAGGTAACCTTACCTACATCGGCTTTAAACCTGCATAAGATAACTAGGCTACCTACATACTAACAGCGTTAGCGGTTAGTTATTCTAAAGTTGTTAGCTACAAGAGCAAGTTCTTACGATCCAGTCGTGCATTTTAATTTTAAGATATTGATAATGTCCATCTATAGCATACAAAAACTGTCGGAATATTGTCAATATTCTTTGCGAAACTCTGCATTACTATTAATTGTCATTTGTTCTAACTTACGATTGAAAAAGATGTGTCAGAAGAAAATCAGGCAAAAAACACGAGCGCAAAGAATTTTCATCAAATTCCGCTAGCACTTACGAAATCTTTCTAATTTTTGTCTTACTTAAATTGGGCGCCATTTTATATTATATCAAAGAAGACTCGAATTGAAACCCTTAATTTTGAAAACCACCCTGTAAAATCTCCTTTAAAAATAAAATAGCCACTCAAAGATTCAAAATAAATTGAATATTCAAAAATAATTTAAAATATCAACAATTTCACGCTTACCATATACCACGCCTTCCTCAAATCAATTCTCAATTACTCCCATGAGAATCGGGTCCTCAGTCAGACACAAACTATCTTCGATTCCCGTTTGAAATAACAAATTTTTGGCGACACACTGTCTGACGAATTCGGGTTTTGTCTACAGAAAAAAAAAACGAACAATAAAAACAAAACATTCTCGGGACACCTGATAGCGCTCACAGGTATATAGTATTCTTCAATTCCCCGAATCGATTGGAATACATTTCCATGCCTTTTTCCAACCTTACCACCATTCAAACGATCTCGGCTAATGATTTTTTAACAAGTTGCCAAGCAACTTGAAAATCCACTTTCGAACAATTAGAATCACATTGATAGTACTCGACCTTCAGTCGAGTATCTGTCTTGTGAGGAATACATCGATCGGTTACAGTATCTTGAGTTTCATTCATTCATGAAGTGCTTGTTGCAAATAGCTCAATGGGCTCTTAAAAATCTCCAAGTAGGTATCTGTACATACGAGTAGAAAACAGGTAGATAGATGAACCGTTTAACTTTGCCCATCTGGCAGATTGATGGTGGTAGTGATTGCATGAACAGCAGGCGATCAATTGCAACTATACGAGAATCCACTCAAAAACTTGTGAATGGAAGATATATTCTCAACAAATGAAAATTGTAACAATTCTGCGATCTTTTTTTTTTTTACAAAAGACCAGTTGGAGAGCGGCCTTTGAAGAGTGGCAAATTTCTAGAAAACTTGCCGACTATGGTATGTTAACGTAGGTGATCGCTCTACCTGTCTCAATGGTTCAAGTGATCCTCGACAAGACAACTATGTATATTTAACAAAATACTAGACAATAATTGCTTGGCTTGGAAACAAGTGTTTATTATGATTCCTCCCTGGGGTATCATTTGGATAAAAGAATGTTTCAAGAGACTCTTCCAAATGTCCTTTCAAAATGTATATTTTTTTTTCTTCTTGTTTAATAATAAAAGAAACTTGAATTTTTTACTTACAATTGAATGGAATGCAATTTTTGTTTTTGATCGTCCTTAGGTTTTTGGGAATTTATCAAAAAAAAATATCTCCGCAGGAGCAAGACTGATCGCATTTGCATCACTCTTTCACTTTCTTGTTGTGTTCCTTTCGAGGACAATTTTTTGTTTGTATTTTAGAAGGAAATAAAATGATACCTACCCGTGGGAGAAAATTTGTAAATTTAATGATGTTGTGGTTTATTGCGGTTGCATCATTAAGGAAGGATTTGTATAATTAATGAATTTTGTTACTAATCATGAGCTAATGGTTGTAGACCACCAAAGTATGGGAATGTTCTTCAGGAGCGATATAATGTTCTTTTGTCGTTAAAGTTATTCGAAAAAAAGGGATTTAGTTTGTTAAAAAAAATCTTATTAAAAGTAAAAGTTCGACACTTTTTTTTTTAAATATTTAAGAAAAGTTAAATTTAGTTTGAAATTCTGAATATTAACTAACTTACGGACTATAAACAGTGGTACTAAAAATCCTTAGAAGAGGGTGTAAACAGTGGATGGAGGGAGAGAATAAAAAAAAGAAAATGCATAAATTCGTCCTGTGCAGTTTTTTCTGACCTCACATCCTACACTTCATGTTAATTTTTTTTAAAATAAAAGATGAACAACAATACTTAAGGCTTGTGAACTTATAACCCTATCCGTATTAATCTATGCGGCGAAAAGCTTTAGAAAATGAGAAAGAAGTTGACTCAATAGCTACCGACTTTTGTAAGACCTTTGATAAGACCTCAAAAAGATTGGTTTCCCACAAATTTTCATCTCTTTGATCTCTTCGCATTTATCAGATCGACAATATAGAGTTTTATTCAGGCTTGGAATTTCTGAAATAATTAATGCAACATCTGGTGTTCCACAAGGTAGTCATCTTGTTCCTCTTATTTTCATATTTACCACCAATGACGTTGAAAAAATTATTTATAATTCTGAGCTCCTTATCTATGCAGAGGACATGAAATTTTTTAAACAAATCGCTTATTCTAAAAACGCTAAACTGCTCCAAAATGACATTAATGTTTTTTCACCTTTGGTGCCAACAGAATTTCCTTGAACTGAATACAAGTAAATGCCAAGCTATAACGTACTCTCGTAAGCGCATTCCAATGTCTAACAGAATTTACACTATTAATGGTGAACCTATTCCTGTTGTAACATCTATCTCCGGTTTAGGTTTGTTGTGCGACTCTCATTTAAATTTCAACTCTCATATTGACCGCATTATAAGTAAGGCTAACTCCAGTTTAAGCTTCGTGAAATGTTGGCTTAAAGAATTCTGTGATCCGTATGTCACAAAATCTCTCTACATCGCTTTTGTCAGACCACTACTTGAACATTCATCACAAGTCTGGTGTCCGCATTATCAAGTGCACATTCAACGTATTGAGGCTGTCCAGCGTAGATTTATTCGATTTGCCGTACGTAACCTTGGTTCAGGTTGGGAAGATCCCTTAAACCTACCACGCTATGTATCGCGCCTGCTGTTATTAAACGTGCATCCCTTATTCATACACCGTGACAATGCCGACATTGTGCATCAACTTGTAAATGGTAACATTGATTCAAAATATTTCATTTGGTACTAACCCACGTCGTTTAAGTTCGGTTCCTTTTTTCACCTCCCTTTTCATAGTACGTCATATGGGTGAAATGAACCTGTTAGCAAAATGCTACGTAAGGCGAACAATACTCATTGCTTCGACCCCTGTCTATCTAAATCTGTGCTTAAAAATTCTTTATTAAGATTGCCATCATAAACCCTTTTTTCCCGTTTCTTCTATCTTCTAATTTTATTCCTTCTTACCTTTTTTTTTCTTAATTTAAATAATTTTATTAATTTGTAATTTCTCAAGCCTGATTTATATATTTAAAAAAAATCCTTATCCTTTTAATTATTATATGTTATTATACATTGTGTTAATTATTTTTAAGTCTTAGTTTTAAGTTTGTTTAAATAAGTTTAAATTTAAAAACTATATCTCAAACTTTATTCAAACTTTGTTAACCAGGCTCTTAAAATTTAATAAAGTTTCAGACAATTTAGTAATTTAACCGTTTTCCAATTTATACTTTGCATAACACAGACAGGCATTGTTGTATTATAGTGCACATTATTTTCGAATGGCTCATGTCTGTCGCCTACACACAGCAACCGTACAACTATGCAAGAAGTGTTTAATTAAAACTCAATATGCAATGAGGATGCCACCAGCCGAGAGCTGTAAATTGTTTTTCTTAAGCTCAATATCATCAAACTCATCAAAACAGAAAACAAAACCACCGCCCCATTGTCTTGCAGTCAACAGTTATGTTGCCATAGACTGCATCGCATCGGGTCTAACTTAGTCTTTAAAAACAATGCATAGGCGCTTTCCTTGAAATAATCCTTTCCCTGTGGGATAGATAAATTTTCTTTGAGATAGAATATCTTAGCGAAGACTCTATAAAGATTACTCCCCCCTTAACCGCCGAAAATTACGACTAACCCGAATGGGACAGTTTTCATTTTATTATCCCCGTGAGGCTTTCAAACAAGGCAGTGAAACAAAAATAAAAGAGAATTACCTAAAGGTCCAAATGAGTTGAATGTATTTGCTTTGAAAACTTACTTAAAAATTAACTGACAAAATTTAAGTCATCTATCTAATTATTGTTGTTGCTTAAATATTTGGACAGGATTTAACTATCTCTGTAATTGTAAGTCTATTCGAAGAGTTGTATAGATATGCATTTACTTCGAATAAATTATTGAATTATATTGAACTAATTTTTTGCACTTTCAAAAATCATTTAATAAATTCTATTGAAGAAAATACATCTCAAAAATCAAATGTGGCCTCTTAGTTAGACGGGTAATAAAAGTTTATAAAGAAGATTTGAATGTGGACTCCTCAGCTTTGGCGGATTTCGGTCAAAATCTTTTTGCCTAAGCTACTTTTTGATTTTATTTATAATCACGTTTTTTCCTATTCGGCTAAAGGAATCGTGAAAACTTTTTTTTTTGCTAGGAAGTCTGTCTCCAGTCTTCACTCAGTGTTAATGGCTTAACTATCTGTTATTAAGGAAATATTTCGGTTACATTCTATGTTTCAGTTACTAAAACAAAACTGATTGTTACATTCGTTTAGCTTTAACAAATCCCAAGCAGATATTTTAAAAAAGTTTCCTAAAACATATTTGTAAGTACTGATAAAATAAAACCTCGCAGTCATAATAATAAAATATTGCCTACCTTTAAACAGTATTCGACTGCTGTCAAAAAAAAAAATTAGTGTGTGTACTTATGTACACGCGCTAGATGTAAAACTTCCTTTAATTTTTGGGTCTTACCACTTAGAGCAAGGAATTTGCAACTCAGAACAATCCAAATCAAGTAAATAGTTTTCAAATGACAGCGTTTTGTATATAACATTTAGAAGAATTCGTATGATTTTCTTTTGAATTTTTTATAACTAATATACCTACACAAACGCTGAAATCTTAAAACTATTTACCTCCAGATAAACATCGAGTTAGATGCCAGAGGAATAAACTTAATTGACTGTTAAACAACCGGATAACAATATCGAATTTTTCAATCAAGAAAAAACAATCTATAGAATAATTTAATTTGAACGTCACTTTTATTTCGAGTATCGAACTTTTCATAGAAATTAATTTTTGTTTAACCTTTATTTCAAAGCAATAATATTTCATAGTGTTTTTGACATCGAAAATAGCCATTTATTTTTTTCCTTAGATTTAGATAGCTCCTTATTCCGTTCTAAAATGAGCAGATAACCTTTTCATAGATTAAGTTGTACCTGACTTTGAAAAACTGATTTTTGCTCTATCTCGAGAATATGTACTAACTGACTGCTTAACTGACTATTGAAAAATTGGCTCTAAGTGATTTGAAAAACCATTTATAATGTAAACAGAATTTCCTAAAAAGTTTCATTATTTTCTTGAAAAATTAATATTTAAAACCCACCCTATTTTGAAACTATTTGTTTTTCTTTCATAATTATATGGCAGCTACATATTTCAATTTCAGGAAAATCGGTCTGCGATCAACATTTTTTTTAATCCGTCCCCGTAGTTGCAAAGATTCATCCCCCATAACGACCTCATCCTCTAATTGTGCAACTGTCAACGTCACGTCGTATAACATTTGATCAGTTGGTCAGCAGTTTTGGTTCACCGATTTAGGCAAGTTAAGTACGGTTCAATGTTGAATTAAATTTTGTTGCGTGGCTTAGCAATTTCAACTCACTGATTTTAACTCAAAGATTTAATCTCACCGATTTACCTCAGATCTATGAAATCGGGACGATATTAAAGAAAAGAATGACTGACAATGCGCAAAAAAATAAAACGAGACCGTGAAATGATTCACACTGTAAGCATTTCATAATTATAAAACCATTGCTCTAATGAATAGCATTCCTCCCCTTAAAATATTCAATAGTAATACTCGCTCTTCTAGGAATGCCCAATTTAGTTTACCCTTGAGTCCAACTTCAGACGTACTGTTAGTATAGAGATTCCTTCTTTAGCCGCACCGCACAAATGTGGAACGCTTCAAAACAAACATTCAAAACTAATGTGCATCGGTATCTCCTATTTAATCCTCTCCTATTTTCCTAATCGCTGGCACTGTGTTAAAACATTTTAAGCGTACTTATAACCCCTTGAGTGCGCGTATAATATAAACAAAAAATAACCAATTCAATGTGACGAAACTTTTCACGACGAGATGTCCGAAAATAATTTTGAATCTAACTGATTTCCATTTTAATATATTATTGTGTGTATCTTTGCCATAGCTCGACACTAATTTAATAAAAATGTCGAGATCTTGTTCCACTCACGTATTGTTCCCAATGCATGGCAATGCTATTTTAGATTTGTCACGAAATTAGGATTCGTCGTATGGTATGGGTGGCAATGCTTTTCGACGTTTGTCAATAAGACAGTTTTGTATATTTTGTGTTTTTTTTTATTTTACTAAAATTGATTTATCATGTTTAAGTAGTAAAACTTAAAAGTGTTATTTATAATAAAGTGTTTATGGATTTAAATTAAAAAGTTGTACAAAACATGTGTTTTTTTTGTGAGTGAAATTGGTTTTTGGTTGTGGTGGTTGTCACGAAAAATTTTCTTGGTTTTTGACTGAAAACGTGTCGGTTCGACATTTCACCGACAGCTGCATAGAAAATGTATACCCTCAACACCGCCGTAAGAGAAGTCTTACTTAAATATAATTATTAAATATTTTAATTGACGTCAAAACCATGACATCAACAAATAAATAAATCCTCTCGGAATATGTGTATCTGTTTCTGCTTATTAATTGTAATTTAGTCACAACATTTTTTTTCAACTGATTCAGAATTAAGTTGTTGATATTTTTCAAGAATCCATAAACTACCTTTAGTATCTACCTAAACGTGAATCACAAAAAAAAATAAACAAGGAAATTATTCATTCGCATGAATACATGAGATACACGCTGTTCGTTATGAAGAGAAAACGATCCATAAAAGCGTATAAACAGTAATAATACTGTTAAACCGTTAAAGTTCCTTATGTACATACTGCGTATATGTGTCGTTAGTTTATTGATTCTTGATGACACTGCCTCAAACACAGAGACAATTATCACACACACAAGAAGTGTGCTTAACAGGATGACAGCATAAATGAAGGATAATAATAGACATCCAGGGATTTGACAGTCTCGACTTAATTCTATTTACCTAAATGGTAAGCATTATACTCGTTTTAACATGAAACATTAAAAGAGGATGCAAGGCATATTTGAAAAGGAAACACACTTTGACATTTTTACTTATTGGCATAGAAATTACTCGTATGCGATGAGAGATATGCACTGCACATACGAACTTATTTCCGTAAATCAATGCATCAAATTATTTGTCAATTTCTACATGGAGATCAAAAAGGATTAACATTTGTTACGCTCACAAGATTTAATTCAGAAAAATGTTGGGAAGAAAATTTGATATTTGCTAAAAATATATGTTGGTTTTTCGGAAGTAATTTCACACTAATTAGAGCAACCCAGTTATAAGAATACCTGTATAATAGGTAGTATAACATAAATATAAATGTATATGTATAAAATGACGAGCTGGGGGAACAAAAAAAAGGAATTTTTCCAACGATTTTTGTATTTTTTTCCATTTTGGAATTCTATTCTTTAGGTTTATACATTTTCTCAAGAGTTTTCAAGCAAAGAAGTCTGCATATTTTTCACCAGCTTCCAAGTATAATACATATTATTCTTAAGGTAATTCTCGAAGTAATTACTAAAGTTGTAGAACTGCAATTAAGTTGAAATCAGAAGCGGAATTATATTGCACGGTCCTTAAAGTGTATATCAAACTTGAATCTTATAATGTCAGTAGGTCTTTGTTTTAATATTTTATGTAAGTTTATTTGACGAAAAACTTTGAAATTAATTACTACAGTTTTCTCTTCAAGATATTAAAAGTAACCTTCTCAAATCAAATGCCGCATATATGTATGTATGTAGATGACTTGGGAACGGTTCGACGTATTTAGCTGATTTTTGTTTTGTTTTTGGTAAATTCCGAAACTAATCTTTTATGAAAAATTGTAACATTCAGTTTGACAGTTGTTCTGTCATGTGATTTTAGTTTTATATTTTTGTTCCCTCATATTTTCATAATATCAAAAAAAAATCCGCATTTTAATTTGAGGCCGGTAGCTCAGTGTTTTTTTTTTTGTCGTCATTGATCACATTTTTGATGTGCTGCAAATATTGAATTGATTTCAGTTCGTAATTTACTTATTTTGGCGTGAAAATATGAACACAATGAGCACTATTTGTCAATATCGAAATGTCATATTTAAAAAATATGACACCGCTAAATGGCAACTTTGCTTTCTGGCCAAGAATCGCGGTTGAAGCATTTCTTTCATTGTTTTTGAAGCAGTTATTAGCAATATGAACATTTTGGCTGACACTTCAACTGGCGGTATTTCGTTTGCATCTATTTTTTTATTTACAACGTCGAATGCAGAATTGATCACGAAATATTTCTCGAATATTGATGCAAATTACACAAAAACACCGTTTAATTAAGGGAACAAATTATAAGATTGATTGAAACTGTTAAGAAAATAAAGAACAACGTGATTGAAGTAACAATAGTCATATGGAAATTCTGAAGCTATAGGATGTTCTTTTTCGAAAAATATAATTAATTTTAACCGTCTTGCAGACTCAACTTAAACTTGACAACTTTCCAGTTTGTTCTTCAATCGTTAGAAATTTGTGGAAACAAATCTTTAATTGTCTTTTTGGCTCATGGGGTGTTCGAAAGTCGGCGCTCCGAATGGACAGACTAAACATATAGTTCATTAACGTTGAGAATAAAAACCACCACCAAATTATGTTCAAAACAATGGATTTCGGCTTATTTAATTTATACCGTATTATTTTTTGAATATTTCCAGCAATCTGTGCGAGTTATTTCTTAAGAGAAGAAGAGCACGAAACAATTGAGTCTCGTAAGTCCATCTATCTGCCTGTTGTAGGTCGATTTACAGACTAAGCAGCCGAAGCGATTTTCTTCCAACTTGGTACTAAAACGTTGACTTTTTTTTCAATGGTGCCTACCATTGAATTTTTTGTAGGTACCAAAAATGGTAAATCTTAATTATCTCGAAAACCAGTCTAACGATTTTGGTTTAAAAAAAAAATGTAGTCTACATATTGGTCTAAAATATCTTACATTAATATCTGGGATAGAACCGTTTTTCTTTATTTTCGACTCTCTATAATTAACGGCTCAACGGAATTCAGTGTATTTGATTTAGTTAAAACAAAAATGCGTAAAAATGTTATAATTTGGTAGAAATAAATTTGTGAAGCATACGTAAAAATATTGTTTAGATCGCTAAATATTTGTTATATTTTGAGGAAAAAAGAAAAATTCTTGTACAAATATGAAGATCAAAAATAAATTGTTAAGATCGTTGGAGTGGTTTGAAAAATAATAATTTTGTATGCCGGTATAAAATGTTTAGGCAAAAAAAAATTGGATTGTCGATTTTAAGAAATTATTAATATGCGTATTAAATTTTAAGTTCAAAAAATTTCACCAACACATTTTTGAAAAATCGATTTTTTAAATCGGAAAAATTTTAGATTTTTTTGAAAATTTGAATATGTAAGTGTAATGTATAAAAAAAATAATTTAAATTAAATTATTTTAAATTAATTGAATTGGAAGGTACCGTACCCAAAATAAAATATTTCATTATTGGAACTGCACTGCAGTTTAAGAATACACACATTTTTTTTAATAAAAATTCTTTTAACCGTGGTTGTTCGCAACGGCTTTTTAACATTTTTGTGATAGGTACTTACCGTTGTTTTTGTTTAAGGAAAATATT
The DNA here is from genome assembly GCA_910595825.1 of Philhelius pedissequus. Taxonomy (NCBI): domain Eukaryota; kingdom Metazoa; phylum Arthropoda; class Insecta; order Diptera; family Syrphidae; genus Philhelius; species Philhelius pedissequus. The sequence continues at coordinate 9,535,384 of OU343163.1, read as the reverse complement.
TGTTTTAAATATTCAAGATAATGTCAAAAAAAACTCCTAAATACAATGTTTCGAAGAAATCGATTAAATCGATTTTGAAGTATGTATTGAGTTTGAAGAAAACAATAATTAAACGTGAACACTGGCATACTTTTTTAAAAAGAAAAGATAAATCTTATTTAAAATAAAACGGCTACAATAAATAAAAATCATTGTAGCCGTGTTTAAACAAAATAAGATTTACCTTTTTTGTCAAAAAAGAAATGATGGCAGCTACCTTTATTTTTGGTCGTCCGCTGCCAATAATGGACTAAAAGTACCAACAAATGATATTAAAAAACAAAACAAAGAATTTCGATTTATTTTATTTATCATAAATTTAATATAATATTCGATTAGATCAACTCCTTCTCGAGAAACTCATTAACATGCAGACTAATCAGAACCTAAGTTCTGAAATTCAAACGGCCGGCCGACGCGACGTCATGTCATGCCGGGCACGAACAATTACTTTTTAAGTATGCAAGTTAAAAAAATGAGATTTTAGAGATCTCGGCATACTTTAAGCAAAACTATTTATATAAGATTCGAAAACACTGCCTCTTTTGCAGATGTCTTAAGGTATATCCGTAATCAAAATGGACGCTTGACACACAAATATGGCCACAATCATTATGAAGAGTTGATGAATATCTAAAACTATTAATTTCATTTCGAGAAGAGACCATTGCATCAACAAAAAACAACAATTTTATCCAATTTCGTCTGTTGGTTTTATTGCTTCGGCAACTTTGTTACTGTTACTACAGTTGTAGCTCCAGTCCTATTTTTTTTTTTTTTTTTAAATTCATTTTTATTTCATTTTAACTTATAACTATCTTAAAGCTAGACAAAAATGTTTAAAACTAGCCTAAATATCAATAACTTACAACTAATTTACTGGCCCTTTACGGGCGCTCTAAATTAAACAATAACTCTTAAAACTAATGTCTTTCGACCTAAAAACTATTTTAATTAAATCTAAATTTTTTTTTTTTTAATTTTATTTCAAATTTCAAGGAAACTTTACAAAAACTTGGTATCTTATCAATTTTTTTTTTTTTTTTTTTTTTTTTTACTTATTAACTAAACCTTAATATATATTAAAAATAATTAAAACTACTTAAAATACCTAATAATACTTATAACTACTTAAAAACTAGAACATCCACAGCAGCATTTTTTTGGTTTTTTAATTTTTTTTGTTTATTTTTTATATGCATGCAGACACACACCAACATGCAACCCACCCATACATGTACATACACACATACATATACGTACGCACATACATGTACAGACACACAGATGCATGCACGTATGCCCCCGCATACATACATATTTTTAATTTTTTTTTTTTTTTTTTTTTTTTTTTTTTGGTGCCACCCTGACTGTTCCCTATACCTAATGCCCTAAATCTATGTAAGTCGGCCAAGATATATCATCTTCATCGACCTTATATATCACGATGCTGTTCAGAGAGCCACCAGAACTGGTTCTCCTGTTTCGCCCTATCCCTCCGGTCCCGATCGGACACAGTCCTACTGAACCGAAGGCGCTCTTCTCCACCTTGAGCGATGACGTCTCGACCATACAGGAGTCGCCTATCCACAGTTTTCCGGCTGACGTGGTAGATGAGCGGAACCGCCCCTCCATCCTGTATCAGCCCTCGACTGTCTAAATAGAGGAATGCCTCGGGAGGGATGTATCCACTTAACCGCGCACTCTCAAAATATTCGTTATTGGGGTAATAAACCCCAAAAATTAAGCTGTTAGTTGAGGACATCGCTCTTGCAACATGACCCCGAATCAGCTTGAACAAAAAATTATCTATTCTGTTTATGTTGGCTCCGTTGTATAGAACCTGGTTGGAATAATATCTTGTGTACTCCGACTCTGGTGTTCTGTGTAATCCAAGGCAACGTCTAAGACATTGCCTCTCAAACACCCGAATCTTTTCCATTTGAGATGGGGCAACGTTGAACCACACCGGGCATCCGTAGGCAATCATCGGCCTGATGAGGGCCATATAGCAAATCACCTTCACCCTGCTGTCAAGACGGCTGCTATAAAACAGTCGTTTTGTCAAGGCAAAGGCTCCCCTAGCCCTGGCCAAAGCAGCACCAATATGTCTGTCGAAATACAGGTACTGATCCAACCAGATGCCAAGGTACTTTACTACACTTTTACTCGCCAGTGGATGTCCATGTGGCCCTACGATCACCAGCTTGCGCCAGTTCTTTCTCGTATCCCTTGAGGCGCTAGACAACGGAGTCCTAAACAAAATAGTTTCTGATTTCTGGAAGTTGATTTTCAACTTCCAGTCATCACAATATCGCTGAATCTTGTCGAAGTCACTCTGCAAGAGACTTTTGATGACCTCAACTGTATTAGCTGTTCTGTACGCAATTAGATCGTCGGCGTACGCAATTGCCTGAGTTAGTCTACCTATAAGATCGCTGGTGTAAATGCTGAATAGAATCTGCGAGTTAACCGCTCCCTGCTGAAGACCATTATTAATATTAAAAATTGCGGTAGAAGTTACATTGCCACTCTTGACAATAAACTTTCTACCATTTAGCATGTCATAAAGCATATACAATAGAGGTTTACTTATACCTAGTCTGGTTAGCTTTAGATAGAGACCTTCTAACCATACGGCGTCGAAGGCCTTCTCCAAATCAACCAGACAGGCACCCGTACACTGCTTTTTAGTTTTGTTCCATTGGATATCAGAAACTAGTTTAGACGCGGCATGAATTGTGTCATGTCCCGCCTTAAAACCGAACTGATTATCCGGGATGATATTTTTGTTCTCCGCCCACTTGAACAGGGCTCTATTAATAACCTTTTCAAATACTTTGCTGATGCTCGGAAGAAGACTTATCGACCGGAGATTCGCCGGATTGGAGTTGTCCTTTCCCTTTTTTGGGAGAGGGTGCACCACAGCTGTCTTCCACCGCACTGGATAATATGCATTATTCAGTGCGTTGTTAAATAGTGTGGTATAAATGTCAACTGCTTCTTGAGGCAAATGTCGTAGTACAACGTTGGATATACCATCGACTCCTGCAGACTTCTTTTTCTTTAATGAATCGAAGATGAGCTGGAGCTCATTCTTCGAAATTAACAGGGGACTGGGCCCATTTCGGTCGGCAATTATGGCGTCTGCCAAATCTTCATCATTAAACCCGGTAAAACCAAGGTTCTCAGATCGCCATTCGCTTATATCGTTTCGGAGCCATAAGTGATGAAGCAGAGCTCTGTTCTCCAGGTCATGATTCGGGCGAATGCTAGCATTCACCTTGTACACTTGCTGGAAAGCAGCCCCCACAGCCTCCACCTTCTCTTGCGGATCTTCGATTATGAAGAGGTCATCGTCCAAGACGGCGTCATCTGGGTCTATGCCTGCTGTCAGAAGTACGTCTCTGTTTTGTGACGTCCTCTGGAGCTTAAGACACGGAAGGTCGTTTTGATCTTTTCTTCTGAATATCTTATTAATTTGTGGGAACATACTCGGGTCGGTAGCGTTCACGGCCCGAATTTTGTTGTCCCAAAACAAATTAATGGACAACCTATAATTTTCTTTGATCAATTGGTTGATGTTTTTGATGGACGACTTCAGTGTCCTTATCTCCAGATCTCGTGTGTCAGTAAACCGTCTGTACAAGCGTTTTAGTCTTGTCAGTAAGCCACTTTCTTGTCTGTGTAATGCATCAATTGTCGCGTTACGGTACATGTCAGTTGCGTTACGTTCTTTGTATTTCGGTATTGTCCTGTTCATTGTTCGTTGAATTGTTTCGTCCATTTGTTCTAAGTATCTGTCAATTTCAGTATTTGTCATGTTCCTGTCATTTGGTGGGGATATACCATTTGATCGTAATTCGCTCAATAAGACGTTCGAGAAGCGTGGCCAGCGCACCTTACTGTAATTGTAAGTATGCACCGGTACATACTCCTCCAACTCCATAAGCGAGTTCGGAAGTTGTATTACGGTGGCGAGTCCGCAGTGGTCACTGTCGTACTCGATCGTTCTTAAACAATTCTTAGACCGATGGCCCACAGTATCAGTAATTGTTAGTCTTGCGTCTTTCAACAATAGATCCCAGTCCTATTTGTCCAATCCCTTCTATTCAACCAGTTAGGCAATCAATCTTTATATTCGTCGAGTCATGTTAGAGTTATAGCTCGATATATGTCAAAAAGTCATCGAAGAAAGTTAACTTATCAGAGTCCTACCAGAATTTTCTTGGCTGGCATTTAAATGAGAGAAGGGTTTGAATATTTTAACCATAACATGCAAATAAAGTTGGAGATAAATACGTTTTACAATATTTCGCCAACAATTATAAAAATAAAAGTAAAGCAATACAAATTATAACTTAAAAAAAATGATGTACATACCTCATTTCTCGGTTCTGAGTCAGAACTTAAACATTTTGGCGCAAAATTTTAGTCGATTTAGTATGATATTAGGCTAAAAAGAGGATTTTGCTAATTTTAAAACAGTTTAGTATCGTACTATTTCCTTAACATTTTGCTAAAGTTAAAATCACAAAATGGCTACTTTATTTTTTTAGTATCGTACTAAATCCATATGCCGCTTTGACATTTACAAACGTCAAAAAGTTATGTTCGCTTATGTTTTTTTGCACTATTTTAGGAGTGTTTAATTGTAGTTTATTATAATAGATTAAGTATGGTGCTAATTAGAAAGTGTTTAAAATTAAGAAAATATTAGTAAAGTGCTTTAGTATTACCAAACTGTTAAGTAGTATCATGCTAAGCCCTTTAAATTTTTAAATTTTAAATTTTGCGCCTTTAACTTTAAGCCTGATTCTCAATGAAGCGAAATACGAGCGCAACTTTCCAATCAATGTTATCAAATAAAAAATACCAAAAGTCCAGATATAATTCGATACCGTTTCTATAATAAAGATACTTAGATACTTGCATGCCCATCTACCGCATCAGGTTCATTCTATGTTCTATGCGATTCTGTGCCAAAGAATCGTACTAGATTCACGATAATTAAATAAATTTGGAATGGTTGACAATATTTTTCGACTTCTTTCCTTGAATTAGTAGATTGAAAAAAGGGAACAATGAATCCTTAAAACGTGTTAAATTCTAAAAATGTTTTTTTTTCTTAAATCTTTGATTTTATTTTAACAATTTTTTCTTACGAGTATGTAAACAATTTTTTAAAACATCTGTATGAATATATGCGCATCTATTTACAATATTTTTTTTTACAAAAAATAATTATTATTTTCTACGAGTTCATTTGACAGGAATTTTCCGCACAGCTGGCTGAAGATGACGGTGACTGTCCGTGGCAACAACAACAATTCTTCCTGTCCCCCTCCGCTGTTGGTGAATTACTGTTAAAATTGAATGTCGGACTTTCCGAGCCACCTTTCTTTTGCTTGACCCTGCGGTTTTGAAACCAGATTTTCACCTGCTTCTCTGATAGTTTTAGACGATTGGCAATTTCGATGCGTCTTAAGCGAGACAAATAGGCATTGCAGGAGAATTCCCGCTCAAGTTCTAGCAGCTGAGTGCTGGTAAAGGCTGTTCTTATACGTTTGCTGGAATCGGCGTAGTCCGAGATGTTTGGCGAAACAGTTGCTGTCTTGGAGGGTGTTGTTGCCGAGGACGACGGCAACGGGGAAGTCTTTGATTTTTTCGGCACGAAGACCTCGTCGAACGACTGAAAGTCCTGACTGGTAGATGAGGTTGGTGAGGTGCAGAAATCTGTGTATCCGGAACTGCTGCTTCGTCGTTTTGGAGAGACATATTCCTCATAGGAGGCACGTTCCCGCTTGGCGGCTATTAAGGATGCAGCTGCGTAGGGATGGAACATGTGAGGATTCTGCTGGGCATGCAAGGCTTGTTGATGAATGGCTTGCTGTTGTTGTTGCTGCTGCTGCTGTTGTTGAATACTCAACGAAAATAGATAACTTCCAACGTAGCAGGCTGGATATGGGAGCATTGGTAATGTCGGCACTGGATGTGGACTGAGGGTTTCCTTCTTCAAAGGCATATCACTGAGCAGGGACTCCATAAGAAATGATCGGGACATTTTTTCAACAAAACAATTTTTTTTTCTTAATTCACAAAAATCACTGAGAAATGAATCTACACCACATTCGATCACAAACGACTTCAAACTGATGCTCTCGAGGTAGATGATCGCAGTTTATATACCAGGATCTCATCCCCTGAATGACATTATTTGGTCATGTTTTCTAATTTGCCGTATTGTTCGATTTCATTCAGGAATCGGGAGGGTTGTGTTCATTCAGACGAGAGGTAACGAATTGCAACAACCCCTGGTTAATGAATGGTAATTGTTAACAACCATCAGATCCCTTGTCTCTGTGTATGTTTGGTATTCAATTACTAAAAGATGCTCCGCCTTTTTTGACATATACCTGGGATTTCTATAATAATGGTTGGTTCTTACATTACGCATAGCACATATAAATGCATCCCTTAAATTTATTTCATAGAGTTTTTCTTATTGTATTGGATTTAACAATGGCCGAAGAAAATTGTTACAATTTTCCTTAAGGTTCGTGCCGTAGGTCTTTTGTTTGATAGGATTTTTTTTTCTTCTTCGAAGATACTGATTTGGTGACACTAATCTGACACTAAAAAGTTTTAATTTTTGTTCTGAAATCGAATTTTAATGAAAATCTTTATTTTTTCATCAGAAATTTGGTCGAATTTGTCTCATCATGAAGTTGTTATAAACACAGATTGTTATCTGATCATATTTTAGCGTGAAATTATTAAATTTGGTTTAGAAATTGACTTAGAATAAAGCAATTAAGATTTTTTAAAAAATGTTTTGGGATTGGGAAACTTTGTGAACTTTAGAACTCTTACTTGAGAAAGTTGGAATGTTTGTATAACTATTGAATAGCATTCAAGAAACTTTGAACAAAATAGAGGATTTTCATAAAGATACCAAATATAAAATGATTAAATAATGTTGAGGTGCTACATAACCTTTTTACTAGCGATTATAGGTACTATAGGGTTTTCCAATAAGAGGTGTTATTTTGATATTCAAAGAAAAATGGCATTTTTGGAGATAAATGATCGGATGTTTATTTCATTATAAAGAGGAAGGTATGCCGTTAATAATGGAACACAACATCAGCCAAATGGCCGCCAAGACCACGCTTACAGGACCATATCCTTTTCATGAAATTTTCCATAACCAAATCGCAAAGTGGCTGCCCTATGTCCTCGATAGCCTCACGAATTTCATCTTTGAGGTCTTGAATCGACGCTGGGCTGTTGGCGTAGACCTTATCTTTCACGTGGCCCCAAAGGAAGAAGTCGCAAGGTGTTAAATCACAAGATCTCGGTGGCCAATTGTGATCACCTCTTCGAGAGATAACACGGTCCGGAAACTTTTCCCGTAAAAGATCGATGGTTTCATTGCTTGTGTGGCACGTAGCGCCGTCTTGTTGAAAGTAAACGTTGTCCAGATCAATACCATCCAATTCAGGCCATAAAAAATCATTAATCATCTCTCGATAGCGCAATCCATTGACCGTAACTGTTGCTCCAGCCTCATTTTCGAAAAAGTAAGGTCCAATGACCCCTCGGGACCATAAACCGCACCCAACAGTCACGCGTTGAGGATGGAGAGGCTTTTCAACAATAACTCTTGGGTTTTCCGAGCCCCAGATGCTACAGTTTTGCTTGTTGACGTAGCCTCCGAGGTGGAAATGGGCCTCATCAGTCAAGATGATTTTTCGATGAAATTCCGGTTCATTTTCATGCATTTCAAGGACCCAATCAGCAAAGACACGACGTTGTTGATGATCAGCCGGCTTGAGTTCTTGTGTTAACTGAACTTTATAAGCCTTAAGACCCAAGTCTTTATGCAAAATACGGTGTAATGACGTTTGTGGAATGCCTAATTCCAAACAACGACGAGGAATGGACAAACCTGGGTTTTCTTCAACACTTTGGGCTACAACAGCAATATTCTCAGTTGTTCTTGAGCGACGTGCACGGGTTTTATTCTTCACATCACTTACTTGTCCCAACAGCTCGAATTTGTCCACCAATTTCTGTATTGCGGTCCGACAAGGTGCTTCACGACGACCCAAAAATGTTTTAGTTTTACGAACCGTCTCTGCCAAATTTTCACCATTTTTATAGTGAATTTTAATAATTTCAATGCGTTGTTGAAGCGTGTATCGTTCCATTTTTATTAATAGCGTAGTTTCTACTTGTCAAATGTCAAAAAATGACAGCTTCAAAAGTGACAGCTACCGAAATAGCGGGCTATTCAAAATAACACCTCTTATTGGAAAACCCGCTATAAGGCAAGTTATGTATTCGTAAAAAAAAATGTATTATCATTGCGATCATAGAGAACACCAAAAAAGTGGATCCCTCGATTCCGTATGTCTGCCATTCTGTCAGTCGGTCTGTCTGTCCTCGAGTCTACAGCCTTAAGGGTTGGATAGATTGGTGTCAAACTTGGTAAATATTGTTTTTTCGGTAATATGCCCACACGTTTTCTTTTTAAGACGACAAATAACAGTAGCTCCCATAATTTTTTTTTGGCCAAAAACAAAAATCTTATTTTGATTCAAAATTGCTTTTAACGGCCTTTAGTCCAACAAAAATCGGTGTTTCGTCCCGGCGATCTCACATCGACTCATCAGTTGACTAGTGAGGAGCTTTGTCAATACGCAATTTTTGCCAAGTTCAGTTCATCTTACATAGATTTCGTGAAGAACATCTAGTGTGAACTATATCCAACAAGACTAGAATTTCTAATCATTAAATTGGACATTTTTGTTTTTTGCCCGTGGCCTGGCATTATTTATATAAGAAGGTTTTTTTTTTAATAATACAAATTCTATATACTACTAAAATACATCAGCCAAGTAGAAGACTAAAGGCCGTTAAAAGCTATTTTGAATCAATAATTCAACAAGTCCAAATATTATAGGACTAAGTCTTCTACTTGGCTGATGTATTTCAGTAGTATATAGAATTTGTAGTATTAAAAAAAAACAATCTTATTTTTCTCAAAAACGGCTTCAACGATTTTTATAAAAAAAAATCTGTTCATTACCTAAGGGAAAGGGTACATTTTGATAATTTTTTTTTTTGGAAAAAAATTGTTACTTTTGGTACCTCTAGTAGTACCATTTTTTTCGTTTTCGATTTTCTGGAAAACGGTTAATTTGATTTTTTTTGAAATTTTTTGGACAGAAGCTCCTGAACTATTGCAAGCCAACATTTTTCAAAAAAAAAACTTTTTTTTTGTTGAAAACTCAAAATTTCGAAAACGACTTAACGGATTTTTGCGAAACGTCGTATTCGGTAGTTTGTTGATATTATCTTAAACATTTAAAAAACTATATTCCTAAGATAAAAACAACGGTACCTCCCATAAAAATGTTAAAAAAAAACCGTTAAGAAAAATGTATTTCTCGAAAACGGCTCCAAGAATTTTTATAAAATGTGTGTGTTCTTAGATTAGTACTTTTAAGTACAAATATTTCTTTTTGCGTACTTATTAACGGTACTTCCCATAGAACCACTTTTCATATTTTCGACTTTCTCAATATTGGATGAACCGAATAGAATATTTATTATTTAAAGTTTTTCGATTTTTGAAAAATAAATTAAAATTTTTTTTTGAAAAATCGATTTTTCATAAACCAATCACAAATTTTTTTTTTTAATTTAAATTTTATATGTATATTAATAATATCTTCAAAATGGCGTGTCAATTTTTTTTCTAAAAATGTTTTCAAAATTTTATACATAAAAAATTAATTTATTAAAAAACCGCTCAAACGATTTTTGAATTTTTGTTCGATATATTCTTATTAATCAACGAATTCAAACTGCGTCTTTGTTTTCCCTCAAACTATAACGACTAAGCAATATAAAAACATTTAAGTATGTGTATTATCCATTTATTTCTATACCTTATTATTATTCCCTTCTTACGGATTTTTGCCTACATAACTGAATACTAAATACAATGTAGGACCTCATACATTTATGTATATATACATACATATATGTGTATAAGAATCACATGAATCTTATGTATGCATAGATCACCTTAATTATATAGTTATATACATATAGCTACCTACCCACCTACATTCTTCATTTTCATTATTATATGTACATGTTTACATACTTAGGTTCCATCAATTTGTCTAGATATATAGATATATTTTAATCTCCTCCTCCTCTCTCCACTCCTTACATAATTAAAATCCATAACTTAGATTTAAATATACATTTGTAGGTAGGTACCTATGTAACCATAGAGCATACAAGAGCAAGTGCGTACGATCCAGTCTTGCATTTTATTTATATAGGTATTGTATTCACGCCACGCAGAGCCCGATGAGCGAAAAAGTTACAAAATTTTGAGGGATAACAAAAAATAAAACGTTGGACATTTTTTGGAAGTATAGTCTATGAGCGACAAAAATTATTACTGAGCAAAATTGTATCACTGCTCATCAGGGTTTTCATTTCATAAACCAAAATATAGTCTTCCAAAGGTTTTATTTTGTACCAAATTTTAAATCGAAAATTATTCCAGCACCTTAGGTTATGTTCTGGAGCGACAGTTTTTTTTTAAGTTTTGAAAAGATTTCTTAAAGTACTAATATTTTTCTTAAAAACACAGTTTAATTCTTTCAATTATTTTTGTTATGATTTGAGAGAACTTTATTTAAAACTTAGATGGCATATTATAAAATATAGGTTAATACAGTAGAAAAGTTAATGATCTCCATATCAGCGCCTTCTATCAGCTCCAATTGTAGCTAAGAACAATGTAGGTGATTCCGAAGGTGCACAAGAAAAATCATCGAAATCGGTCAGGCCATTAAGGATTAGAACTACTAGAATTCCACTTGGATTTAAAATACACATTTGAACAAAATTCCTTAAAAATAAAGACAAGCGAAATCCAGCATTTTTAGCGTATATGATGACACGCAAATTTCAAATAAAGATTTCTCAAAGAATAAAAAAGCTATTGAAAATATTTAATCGGCGATTCGATGAAGAAGAATATTACTTTCAAAAGTCCTTACCAACTTAGTTGGAAACATTTTTTCGCACTATTAACTATCCTCAAAAAAACGGAAACAGCTTTTTCTTATTTTTTTTACGAGAATATCTGGAAATTCGAATTCAACACAACAAAATTCTTTGGATAAGTAAAGTTGATAAGAAAAAAATATTTATTTTTGTTTACCTGTTATAGCCCTTTTTTGTCTGGGACATACTTGTGCGAACTAGAAGGAGTCATCTTTTAGAAAGAATTTTCAGAAAGATACAGAAATCAACAATTAATATTCATAAAATTCCAACAAGTTTAATTGTTATAGAATGTCCATAGGATCTTATGATGTTTTGGATTTTATTTAAATATCAACTTTAACAATTAATGCAAAAATTATTACTGAATCTAGTTGACGTTTTACGATAAATATTAACAAACAAAAATTACTAAGCATCTCATCGCCAATAAGAAATAAAACGCACGACACGAATGCAAAAGAGTCTTAATGGAAACGGCTAAAAGTATTTTTAAAGTCGTTTTTCACTTTTTCAATTTTTTATAAGAATTCTTAAATTTTTTCTAAAAAAAAATTGGTGTGAACATTTTAAATATTTAATAATATAAACTTAAAAATAAAATTTTAGAAAAAATCGCCCACCCGTTTTCGAAATATTGAATTTTCAAAAAAAGAAAAACAGAAAAATGTACTGGCTACTAGGAAAGTACTCGGACCTATCTATCCAGAACAAACTAATGTTATATAAGCAACTATGGTGCTCTACAAAGAAAACGAATGCTGAACCCATCCAAAAATTCCAAAGCAAGGTCCTTCGTGGAATAATAAGTGCCCATTGGTATATAAGAAATAGCGATCTACATCGTGACCTTCAAATTGAAATGGTTACAGAAGTGGTTAAAAAACACGTTGTATCTCAAAATCATACCAACTCCTAAATGGAGACCGTCTTAGATATACGAGACAATGTTCGGAGATTAAGAAGAACCAAGCCTCATGAGCTGATGGTCTAAAAGCTATGGGAGAGTGTTATATCATTAAACTTCCCGCAGTGCGATGTATGTACATATGAATTAAGAAAGTAAAATCATTTGTCGATCTTTCATACATTGGTAATGATTCACCGGTGGTTTTAGTGCGGTAAGAGGCCCCACACTACTCGGTACCGATTCTTACCGAGTGTGTTTTAGAGATTTCCATCGGATAAAAAAAATCAAAAAAAAAGTATTTTTTGAAAATTTTGAAATGCAGTATTATTTAGAATACATGATACACATTTTGATCGAAATCCGTTGAGCCGTTTAGGAGAAAGTCGAAAATCAATAAAATGGTTGTATGGCAGGTACCGTTAATAAAATATTTTTAGGCCAAAATGTATACCATACTCAAATTAGTACACACACCAATTTTTATCAAAATCGTTAGAGCCTTTTTTGAGATAATTAAGATAGTAGAAAAATTTGTATGGCAAGTACCGCTATTTTTGAGGCTAAAACAACGATTCAAAAATCTATTTTGGACAATCACTTAAAACGCCTAAACACCAAGTGTGAACAAAATCGGTTCAGCCGTTTAGGCTGTAGATCGTTCTACAGACAGACAGACAGACAGACGGAATTGCCGACACCACTTTTTTGGTGTTCTCTATCATCGCAATGTCAACTTTGATTAAAATCTCGAGTTCCAATTTTTTTCCAAATGCAAAACTTGCCCTATAGTAGGCACGTACATATCGGGTTTTTCAATAAGATCGCTACAAAAGTTTTTTTAAATAAAACAAAAACGGTTTTGGGTATCAATGCAATTCTTTATTCTGCGGGCACGCTTGCAGAAGTCCAGAGGTTGAACCCAATTTTCGCCGTTCATCAATCGTCGCTGGCTTGTTGGCATAGACCATAGACTTGACGTAGCCCCACAGGAAATGGTCTATCGGCGTCAAATCGCACGACCGAGGCGGCCAAGCGACTGGACCATTTCTTGAGATAATACGTTCTCCAAACTTGGTTTCCAATAAATTGATGTGATATTCGCTGTGTGGCTTGTGGCGCCGTCCTGTTGGAACCACATGTCCTCCAAGTCCATATCATCCAATTGGGGCCAAAAATATTCGGTTATCATTGAATGGTAGCGATCTCCATTCATAGTAACGTGCCGGTCTTGATCATCACAGAAGAAGTACGGCCCAATGACGCCGCCGGCCCATAAACCACACCAAACCGTAATTTTTTCGGGATGCAATGATGACTCATGGAGTACGTGTGGATTGCTGCCTGACCAATAACGCATATTTTGTTTATTGACGAAGCCATTCAGCCAGAAATGAGCCTCATCGCTGAAGATGATTTTTCGATGAAAATCCGAATCATTTTCAAGTTGTTGCCCAGCCCAATTCACGAACATACGACGCTTCTGGTGGTCGAGCGGCTTCAGTTCTTCCGTCAATTTAATCTTGTAAGGATCTTTTCGCAAAATTCGCCACAACGACGTCACAGAGATGCCCAATGCTTGAGAACGACGTGTGAGAGACACATTTGGGCTTTCTGCAACTTAAGCCTCAGCGGCAGCAATATTCTCGACACTGCGGGCACTTCTTTGTCTCACTGGCACGGAAATATTTTGTACTGTGTCTGTGGATTCAAATTTTTCCACTAGGCGCTCAATTGTTAATCTGCTAGGACGATTATGACGACCATAAATTGGACGTAGCGCTCTTATCGTTGAGGCTACTGACTCCGAATTTCGGTAGTAAATTTTAATAATTTCGACTCGTTGTTGGCTCGTATATCTTTCCATCATGAAATGGTAAACCTTACTGAAGAGAAATGTCAAAAGAGCGGAAAGAAATATGGCGTCGTTTGCTGTCCCTGTCGCTCTACTTTTGTAGCGTCCCTGTTGAAAAACCCTTTATATCGCAAGTAAAAAGAAACGAATTTCGGTGGAGATTTTGCTAAATTTTATAATAATTGTTTCTTTTATAAATCTGATGAATTTTAGAGAGCTTATTTATTATATTTATATAAATGAATGTTGGTACTGTAATAAAAACCTTGTGCTATAAAATAAAAAAAAAAACGTAAATTATTTTGAAGAGACGATAGCGGGGCAGATTTTTACAGGGATAGTGGTTGGACTTGAAGAAATTTTTGTCTAAATTGGAATAAATACATTGTATCATTCTGGTATACACCGAAAAAATTATTAAGACGTCGCTGTTGCATTTAATAATATAGGTGTCTTTGAAGCAATTTTGAAAACGAATGGATATAGAGACAGTGAAAACTTTTTCGAATTTAAATCTGTATTCACCAAACTGTGTCAAAATCAAAGAAGGAAATGTTTGTGTTTTTTTTTATAAAACCAAAATATAAAAAGACCCCTATTTATTAAGATTATTTAAGAAATAATTTGTATTGAACTACAAATCCGAAATATAATGACTGACGAGGACTTGTTGAAATAACTCGCCGGATAAAACGAGAACAGCTAGAAGGCTTCATTTATCTGTGCCAAAAGTGTTGGCGAAACAATTGTTTTCAGAATTATGTAGACGTCGAAAATGTAGAAACATCGGATAACATTTTCTGCATCGTCATATGGAATTTTTCCTAGAAACACCTTGGGAAGCTCAACGGAGAGCAAGGCGAGCGATTTCATTGGGAGAGTTTTTCGATTGAAACACATTATAAGACAAGGTAAAATGTTAGCTAACAATTGGTCACACAAACGTTAAACTAAAAAACCTATCTTATAAGCGTTAAGCTGCAAGTGCAAGTATAAGGAAAAAAATCTATACGAAATAAAATAGTTTTTCATTTTTGCCAGTTTTTTTTTGCATTGAATTAAAATTTGTTTATCGAGTGTAAAAATCAAATCTACTACAATTTCTGACAGATTCAGCTCTAAAAAGTTAATAAATTGTAAGATATTTAATTCATGTTTAGTACTTATTTCTTTTTTTTCGATTGATGATTGGAAAATATAAAAATCTAGTTTCCGTAGCAATAAATGTAGAATTTAAAAAAAAAGCTCACATTAGACTTTTCTTAACGTTGCGAAAAAGGTTGTTGTCATCTTCGGGGAAATTTAATAAAATAGAAAAATAAGTATTTGTATTTAAATTTACGTTTAAAATATAAAACGATCGATGTAGCGCTTCAAAGTAAATAAGTTAATTTAAGTTATTTGTTGATTGTTTTAGTGCATGAGTTCGGATTAGTTCGGATATTTAAATATATTAATTTTACTTTGTAATATGGGTTGCAGTTGTGAAAAACAAAAGGGAATTACATTTTACTATATACTCGTACTATACACTTCGTCGTTAATATTATGTATGATCCCATCCCTGCGAACCATTTGAAAATACCGACGGAGTTCTAAAAATATAATGTTGACGGGAATATTAATTTATTTTTTACTAATATCAAATTATAAAAAAATAAGCTTGCCTGTCCCACAGAATACCCAGAATAAAATGCATACCTGAATCGCTCGTCACTGCTCTCATGTTCCATCGCATCTTAAGAAAAAGATCCTTAGTAAAAACAACTAAACATATTATTAAGTTTTTTTTTTATTTAATTTTTTAAATACACAATTTCTTCAATTTTTTTTTTCTTAGAAAATAGTTGGCATGGTAATTTTAATTTGTTAGTTGTTGGTACCTACAAAAAATTGTATGGTGTACGTAGCGTTTATTTTAGGTCTAAAAAAGATTTAAAAATCTAATCGAGACAATCACCTAAAGTGCCAAGTTTGACGAAAATCGCTCTAGCCGTTTATGTTATATATCGGCCCTATGACAAACAGATTTACGGGAATCATTTTTGAGGTGTTATCTATCATCGTAATGTCAAGTTTGATCAAAATCTCGAGTTCGGCTTTTTTCCAAATGCAATATCCTTTTGATACGGCAGATTTCTGTAATTATAATTTAGAGCTGCCCCTACTGACATAACACTTATTTCAATTATTGCCAGACATTTTTTTTAATCTGCGAGAGCATATTGCCAAGAATATGTCTTAGAGTTGCTTTTTCAATCTCTAGATAAAAATCCAGTTAGTTGCCAGATGAATAAACTCACTTCACTGTTAAGCCGGATAACACCATCGAATTTTTCAATCAATAAAAAACAATCTATAGAATAATTTAATTTCAACGTAACTTTTATTTCGCGTATAGAACTTTTCATAGAAATACATTTTTGTTTAACGTTTATTTCAAAGCAATAAGTGTTTTTGCAATCGACAATAGCTATTTATTTTATTCCTCAGAATAAATCATAATTCCGTTCTAAAATGAGTAGATAACTTTATTCCTAGGATTAAGCTATATCTGACTGTTGAAAATGATTTTTGCTCTATCTGGAGAATATGCAATAACTGACTGCTTAACAGTCTATTGAAAAATTGGCCTTTAGAAAACAAAAAAAAAAATATTTTCAAAACTACAATACAGTCGCTAATTCTTAAGACAAGATTAGAATTTTTGAATTTAAACTTAATTCTTGATATATACAATACAAGAGAAAGAGAGATGTCAGACATTTTTTGTATTCATCCTATGTTCTGTGCTGAAAGTTATAGTAAAAGAAATTTTCTAAATTTATTTTAATTCTTTTTGTCTATGTGTAATTATGAAGACAAAGTTTTGTATGACAGAATTTTTTTTTTCGAAAAGTCGGAATTTCGGATGGTATTTGGGTCAGACATTTTGGATGAAGAGGCTTTTAAATGTTTGTCATCATGATCGTCGAGTGAATGAGACTGGCGAAGAGCGTAAACAGAAATAACCAGAACAACTTTGGAATTACATTTATTTTTCTGGCCAGGTATTTTCGCCTAATGCTGCCAGTTATTCCAAGTTGTTGATGAAATAAAAGCTCGCTAGCAGTAATTGAATTTGTGCAGAAAAGTGCAAAATCTCAAGTCGCTACGGTACAATATGAAATGATTTCCCAGCGATTATAAGACATGGAGGCACTATGTGAAAATTGCAAAAAAAATCAATATTAACAATTTAGAAAACGATTAAGTTTTGACTGAGAAAACTAATGACGTAAAAGATATTATTTAAAATTGTTAAATTAAAATATTTGGCTAATTGCATTCTTTTAAGTTGATTGATTACATTTCTGGATTTCATTACACAATTTCTATCTCAAGGTCAAATCTTTATATTTAATTCATTAAACAATGAAATAATTTCTATTTCACTATTAAATAATTATATTACAGAGAATACTTTTTTTTTTGTTATGAAGAAGAAAACGCAAACAATATGTAAAATATTATTTTTGTTTTGTTTTACAGAAAACAGGAGTCATAATTATGGTTAAGTTTAAAGGCGAGGATATTCCGATTCCTGTCAAAGCCAATAAATGGAAGTGTGTCGAAAATAAACCTGCAATTGCCATTTTCCGCACATGGTCAGTGGCATTCTTGGAAGTCGGTAAACCCATCGGCGCTATTCATTTGGATGGAAAGACAATATATATTAAAAACAACTCAAATGTCAAAAAATATTAGAACATGAGATCACAGAGATCCAGGTAATCTCTTGATCTTTGTTCAGATTCCTCAGCTAAATTTTCAGGTTTGCTGTCAAACACTGACGACAAAATATTTGGGATTCTGCTCCTCAATTTTATGATGGACTAAATTTGTTCGATCTCAGTTTTCTGAACTGTCTGATTTGACTAATTCTGACTAAATTCATAGTCATATTTTTATTTAGCAAGATTTAATTTTCAATGAAAAATTGGACTTATTGTGCAAAAACTCAGAAGCAAAAATGTCTGTTATTATAATTAAACAAAATTATTCTGATACCAAAACAAAGCACTCGAATTTCTAACTAAAACAATAAAAAAAATACCCACAAAATCAAAATCAAGTTTCTATCTCAGCTCTTTTGTTTTAAATTAAAAAAATTGAACAAGCCTCTACCTTCCTTACAATCAAATAAGAACAAAATATATAAGGAACCCTTATGAACTTTTCAATGATTAATTTTGCCACTGCAGAGTTAATAATCCAATTGTCAACAATAACTACCGGAATATATAGATACATACATATATGGTAACCAGCACTGCTACCTCATTAAAATCATGTTTTCTCCATATCATCTATCTAAGGGACCAGTGGAAAAAAAATCTTCTACTAAATATTGCATAGCCCAACCCTCTTTCTCCCATTTTCCCAAGTCAATATAAAATGTCGTCAACCCTATGTTTCTCTCTACACATGTGTGTATATAAAATATAAATGAATAAATAAAATTCGTTATATGTGACAAAGGGACCTTAATGTTAAAAAAAAAATCCCTTCTGTAACAAATTGATTTATTTATCTACTCTGGCCTATCTACATACAAATCGTCACCATGCGCTGCATGTTTTGGAAGAATACGCGCGCTTCTACTAGCACCAATGGTACTTTTATTATTCAATAAAGAAGTACTTTATCAATCATCATGAAATCATTCGATTGAAAGAAATTAAAAATATAAATTCAAGAGGGTCCTTGATGTAGCTACGTATATGCACAAGCCAATGAATGCTAGAGATATTCGTTTCAAAAAAAAAAAAAAAAACTATGGCGGCCGCCATCACTCTTCTTACAAATGAAAATAAACCCTCGAAATAAATACACATCAGAGTCCAATGCAGAAGTCCTTTTGTATTGTTGCTTATGTTTCTTGTTTTCCTTGTGGCAGATGAATAATAATAATTACAATTATTATCCTTTTGGTATGAATGAAAAGGATACAACTGCTTAGCCATGCGCGGAGATTTTTTTTTTAATTTTTCATTATAAGCCTCTTCATTTCTTTGATTTCATTTATTAGCTTTTTGGTTGGATATGTTTTTTTTTAAGGATACGACAATAATTCGATGTGACAGGAGCATAAAGGGCACTGTAACTAAAAGAGTTCATTCACTATTTGCATAAGGTTTTTTTTGTGTTCACAAGTAAATTGATATAAAAATATACAAAAGTGGAAAATAATAGAAGGATAACAAGGATCAATTGTATGTGTTTATTTTGTGGGCAATTTATTAGTTGTTTTACTTTTATGTGCTCAAGGATTTCAGATTTGTTTGTGTTTGTGTGATTTGATTAAGAGATGAAACAGTTTCGTTGCTTGGTAAAGGATATTATGTAGATATATGAATGAAGAAGTAGTTTAATTGGATTATTTTTTTTTATTTATTAATCACTGAATGTGGTTTTTTGTGAGTAAGGTACATGTGAGATTTGAGGTAGAATCTTGTTATATAACATATTTTGTCCCATAAAAGCATAGTTAAATTCCTCATTTTCAAATTTGATAATACCTTCTTTTTCCATAAATTCTAATGCATTTTCAATCAAAGTTTTTCTACAAAAAAAAAAATTATTTAAAAAAAAGATTCGACCCGAAATGTTCCCCTGTGGCACTCTGTCAAATGTATCCATTTTGATAAAATATGTTTTGTATTCAGCATCGTACAAATGATAAATTAAATGTTTGTTGTGGTTTCAAAGTCAATTTACACGCGCAGCCTCTGTTCAAACAATCCCTAAGGATCTACGCTACCTCACGTCGTCGAATAACAAATAAAAACAGCTATAAACAGTGATTGGACCCTCCGCCGTAAGCGACCGCAAAATGACCGATACAAAGATCCTTGATTAATGGTCACTGCTATTACAAAAAAAAAATCATAAATACACAAAGAACCAACCATACGTCTGAGTCCTTAAAAAAATATCTAAAAAATATCCCGCATTTCTACAAGTGTTGCCCACACGAATATTTCTTAAGGTACAGGAGAATATTCTTTTCGTCTGTCGGCAAAAAAATCTCTTATCCTCGCGTTGACCTAATAAAAGGATACTCGCATAGATCAATAATATATTTTATTCATCAATGGATCTTTTTTGTATCTATGTTTTTTTTTTTTTTATAAATAATCTATAATGATTGACTTGGTCCTTTTTTGTTAAAGCTGCGTGCGCCGCACTATTTCATTCATACAAAATATTCTTCTGCTTTTTGTTCGATCAGTTCAATGGAATTATCGTGTGTAAATACTTAGTGTACAATGAATTTCTTCTTTTGATCCTTATTTGCCAGTATTTTGGAAATTTTCGTCCTGTTTTTCTTCTTTTTTTTTTATATACGTGTGTATTTGGTATTTTTTGTTAGGTAGACAATCCTCTTCCATCGATCAGTGTTTGTCGCCCATTTGTCTGGGCGATTTGGTGTCAATTGCATTATATAATTTTGCATTGTAGGTGTCCTTATAACGCATTGGAAGGTGTCAATTCGATAATAAAACACACTTAAAGGACGATAAAATTGGAATGACAAATGGCTGGATGGATGAATTTTCTAGTCTCTTGTGTAATGTCAAGGATTTAATTGTTGTTAACGAGTGGATCCTTAACGATCCTTTTTATGGTTTTTAATTCTTTCATTTTTCTCTATTTTTCTTGAAAAATTGAATGAAAAAAAAACTCTAAAAAAGGACACTACTTTTGGGGTGTTACGTTAATTTTATATGGGCATTGTGCAATTTAATTTTTTTTGTTATCAGGATCTTCTTCAGTAGAGAGATTGTAATGCTTCTGGGTAATTGATTTTGTTTGGTGAAAGGAGGTGTGTTTAGGTATATAGGATGTTCAAGCCAGTGGACTGAAGTTCTATATGTTTTCAATTTTTATGAAATTGTTGCAATATTTGCGGATTTTCTAATGAAATTTTGCTATAAGATCCGGCAGATGGATGAATTTTTGGTCAATGGTATGGCCAGTTGCCAGTGGCTGAAGGCGAGTGAGCAGTGTGCCGGTGGTGGTCAAATGAGGGGTTCTTAAGAGGCTCATTGTGTTTGATGCAATTTTTCAGTTGATTTCACTTTATTTGGCTTGATTTGATCTTGAATAGATTTCCTAGAAAAAAAAAAGAAGAACACGTGAACACACAATGAAATTGTGCAATGGAATTACATTCAAACATTTAGAAAAAGAAGTTCAAATTCTTTTGATTATTCAAAAACGTGTGCTTGTTGTTGGAAGCTTCTTGTGTTTTTTTTTTCAAGATCCCTGCCGACTACAACTGCTTCAATCTGGAGGATAGCGGTAGATAGAATACGAAAACAGCCATAACAAATCCAAATGTTCATGCTTTAAGCCACTTAAATAAAATGAGCAATTTTTAGTCATTTTTTAGTTTTTTTTTGGAATTTGTCAGCAAGTTGCAAAAACAAAGACTTATGTATGATGATATGTCTCTTTCATTTTCACTTTCTGAGGAACATGGAAAAAATAAAAAAAGAGATATTGACTACTTCTAATATTGCCAAGAAAAAACATACTCATAAAAATGAGAATATGTCTTCGACATCCACGGGATGTGACATAAGGATGCTTGTGGGTGATCCGTTAAGCTTGTCACCTGTGTTGGCCCTAACCACTTTTCTTGTAAAGAAAGAACTCCCTGGTAAAATAATTTCTCTGATTAATGGCGCCCAACTTGGCACACAATCACACGATCCTAATATTAAGTCTCGTGTTCTACCAGCAAACACAAACCTGCATCTGAAAATTCTCCTCGCTTACCAAAGATTTCTTCCTCGTTAATTCTTAATTTCTATCTCCTAGAAATTGGCGCCCAACGTGAAACGAACATCAGGGGAAATCTTGTTTGATATAATTTGCATTCATTTTTGACTCGAAATAGTAGCTTTGACGTTTTGTTCTATCGAAATCAAAATAAATTCAATTAATTTCAATTGTGTGTAATTTTTAAAACATCCTTAAAACAGAAGGAAGCTCTTTACCAAAAATTAAGATTTTTTTGGATTTTTTTAACTAAAATTTAAATTTTTAGCAATTGCATGTTGATGAAAAACTGTTGTTATAGTTAGATTTAAATTTGTTGTTGTATATGTTTATTGCATTTAACTAAGCGAACTTGGGTTATCATTGTCATGAATAGATATTACATGCATTTTTTGTAAAGTGAATAAAAAACGAAAACAAGCTGTCCTTCCTTTCGTGTATATACATTATCAGTACACAGTAAGGTAAATTATATGATTAAAGCTTTAACATAATTAAAATATCATTTCATTTATTCTATTTAATATAATGATCTAGGAGTATACAGCGCACACACATGCCAAATATATCAGTTCCTTGATACATTAAATCCCAAAATAACAATCAGCGATTCTTATGGATTATTATTTTTCAAATTTAAAAATTTTGTTGTACATTTAAAACAAAATTAAAAAAAAAACTAAAATATTTGTTTGGCTACAAATTTTCCAACAAAAAACTCTACAAAATATAAATGTCCTAGCCAATTTTAGAACCATTTTTGTCCTCAGCTTTAGTTTATACTAAAAGGATATTTTTGTTATTATGTACACGAACCATATCAAAAAAAAATCCCTGTAAAAAAAAGTCCTAAATTATATTGTATACAACAACCAAAATCAATTTAGAGCAAATCTTTTATATGAATTTGTAGCTTTGGGATATTCGGCACAAAGCTTTGTTAGAAAGCTTGATACATAAGTAAAGGAATAAAAGAACTTATAGCTTTTATAAAGCTTTACTGTAATTATTATAAGTTGTACAATTTGAGCAAATGAATGAATTAAAACGGGACCTTAAAAGGGTTTCTCCAAATATTCCATCGACCGAATTATACTCTGTTCAATTTTTATTTTCAATACAGGCCTTATGGGAGAGCTTTTTCAAACACACTGTTGCCGTCTGGTGTTTGCAAGGCACACAACTTAAAAAAATTCTACTGAAATATTCCATAAACCCAGGTACATTCCACCATGACCTGTCTGCTCCCAAGCTGAGAGCACAAATAAGCCATACTAATATCGGAAACCTTCGTACGTTTCACCCCCCAAAACCCATTTGTTTACATTGTTGTATTTGTGCTTTGAAACTCTATCCATGAATAGATGGGAAGTCGAAAAGCAAAACAAAAACAAATTACTAGGGCTGTGTTGTCTATGTGTCTATAGGAAGAGGAACAGAAAAGATTCTTGTGTGCGTTTCTATCAATGTGTCTATTGGAAGAGGAACAGAAATGTTACTTGTGTGCGTGTTTCAGCTTGTAGGCAAATGTCAAATGAAAGCAGAGGTTTCCGGTCTTTACATTATTAGTTTATGGCTGAGAGCAGAAAGAAACTGATCACCAATTTCACTCTGGATTATACTACTATGATTAAGAGTTACCATTGGTCCGTTAATGGAAATAAATATCTTTTTCTTTGGTTTTTGCTATGGAGCTTTCAGAATCGAAGCTTTCTTAGAGCTTTTGAGTGCACATATTTTAAGTTTCAAGAAAAAGGTGTTGTCGTTGCGTGCTTTTCTGCTTATATTATTTGTTTTTTTTTTTTGGGGGTTAAAATGAAGCTATTTATTATTTGTTTGGTATTTTTTCTAAGAAAAAAATACTATTTGAGCAAGTTTTTGATGGAGTTTGGTTCATTAATTAATTGCAACTTTAAATTGCCAAAATTAACAAAAAAACGTTCATGAAAATAAAATGAAGAAGATTTCGTGTATATAAATATAATATTTAAAATAGTGCGGTGTAATTTGTGGTGATATTATTATTTTTATGCTGTTGTTTATTAACATTGGCTTCAAGTTCATTGAAGGGCACAAGTTCCTTATCATACCTTATTTATACGTTTTTTCTGTGATTTATTTTCACGTTAAAATAGATTAGGGCTTCTGGGGAACTCTTAAAAAAACGCGCCTACTATCTTACTTCTTGGTGGTGTGGAGAAATATAGATTTATTTTCATATGGATTTAGTTTAATTTTTTTTTAGATTTAGTTTACGATGTACATGTTTCTGTTCATGAAATCTAAATTAACAATTGGTAACCCTACCGAAATTTGTGAGAGAAATATACCAATTTATAATGCTCACTATGCCAACCATGGAAAATGAAAAACCTTTATAGAAATGGAGATAGCTTATTGAAATCCATACTAGTAAAGATGAAAGGAAAATATCCTATCTTCCCTGAACAGAGTCCTGTAGCCAATTTAACGCTGACTGTTGAAGTTAAATTGTAACGCTTCGTAACAAAACTTAACTTTTAATTTGGAAGTAAAAAAGTTTTAAACATTTAAAACCTACTCTAATTCAGTTTTTAAATTGGGAGTCGACTCTTAAAATGAGAATCGACTTTTTTCCGTAGTTTTAAGTGAGAAAATGTATACTTTAACGTTAAAGCGGTCGTCTAACTTTAAAACAGCAATCGACTTATT
Organism: Philhelius pedissequus; assembly: GCA_910595825.1. Lineage (NCBI taxonomy): Eukaryota > Metazoa > Arthropoda > Insecta > Diptera > Syrphidae > Philhelius > Philhelius pedissequus. Next base: position 9,510,962 of record OU343163.1, on the reverse strand, counting down.
TATCCTTTCTAAAGTATACTTTATCCAGTTGACGTTTGACATTTCACAACATAAAATTAAAGGAGAAGATTTTAAACTTTTTATAAAACCAAAAATATATTAAGTTAAACTCACTGCACAGAATGATTTCCCCAAGAGTAACATTCAATGTGAGTTAATGGACATGGATTTTAATTTGTTCACCATTTTATAGTTCGAACTAGCAGCCTTTATTATTTTTTTTTTTGAGTTCACATTCCATTATCAAAGTAAACAACAGTAAGCAAATGCAAATACATTTTATTTTTAATTTGAAGTCGATGTGTTTCATACATTGACATACTAGATTTGGACTGCTAGTTGTGATTCATTTCCATACAATATTTGCAAAAAATTTGGTTCTCTGCTTTCAGCGACTATTTCAGGCCAAGCGGGGAAAAGAAAAAAAAAACAAATTGAGCACCATCTGTTGTCGGTATTACCTTTCTACAAATTTTAGGCAAAGGAACTAGAGTTATCTCTTGACACATAGTAAAGGAGCCCTGCCATCAAGTGTTTGTTAGAAAGTTAACAATTGATGTAGTGCTGGGGAACAATAATAAAAATTCCTTTTTCTTTCAGCTTATATCTAAAAGATTGCTTTTAGAGTTACATTCGAAAAAATGGAATACATCTTAACCCTGCAAAATACGTGGTTGTTGGTCACGTGACAAATAAAATTTAAACTTATATTACGCAGTATTTTGTGTTAAATTCTATAAAATTTATTCGTTTCGTTTTTATCATATTTTTTTCATATTGTACAAAAAATAACCAAACTCTGGCAGACGGCTTTTAAATTCATAGTTATATATGATTTTAAAATCTTAATAATTGTAAAAGTATGATTTAAAAAAGAAAATAAATCAAATTATCCATTTATTTTATTTTTTCTTCGAAAATTTGAAACAAAGAATGAAATGTAATTTCAACTTCTATTACGCAGTGTGTATTAAATTTTATTCGTTTAGTCGAAAAGTAAAAAGAACTAAACTAATACCGCAAAGAACAATAATATAGCTGCTTATTGTTTTCTGTAGAAAATAGAAAAAAGGAAATTTTTGGATTCTTGTAGGGATTTCCTTAAAAAAATCACTTAAGCACTATTTTGACTTGATAATATTCTTGACTACCGCAAGGACTGAAATTGTCGCTGGTGATGCTTTTTTCAAAAGGAACCATCGTGAAGTTGGCTCCTAGAAGCCCATATCTAGTATGTCAATGGTTTCATGTGTTTATGTTTAGTTCTGGTTCTGTTTCATACCTATGTCTGTCAAGAATAGGGGCATTTAACTAAAACTTTCTAAGATGGCGTTAAATACCTACATACATTAGTTAAATGAGTTGTTTAAAGTTCTTCAAACTACCAAGAGTTTAATAAGAGCTCGCAAATAAACTACTTCTTTATTTAGAGTAATGTTAACAATTTTGCGCTATTTGAGGCGTTTTCTATATTCATTCAGAGCAGAACACTGAACAGATTTCGATAAATTATGCTCTGAACTTGTTCCAAGCAGAGCGAGCTCTGAACACTGATATGTTTTTTAAACACTTGAACCACAAATCAGAAAACATTTTCATTTTAACCATAAAAAGCAATATAATACAAAACTACCCGTTTTTTATACACACACACACCACATACAGAAAATCAAGAAGAGATCAACTTCTTTCACATCCTAATTGTATCTAATTTTTTTCTTCAAATTTTTCTTCTTGACATATATGACATTTGTTCAAAATTGACTCACATGCTCAGTGGATTATGTCAGAAAACATCGAGTGCGATCTCCACATGTTCAGAAGGAAAAAAGAAACACACATTTGGAGCTCTGAATGCTCAGAATTAAAAAGAATCACAAACAATTTTTTTGACAACTCAGACTCTGCTCTGAACTAAAAAAGCAAAACGCCTTATTCTTACTGACTTGTGTCTTTTTCGATTGGCTGTTCGGAGTGACTCTTTTTAACTCCGAATTTTTCATTTTCTATAGGAATAGAATATAAGGAGTGAAAAAAGAGCAACCAGCTTTTGTCATTCTGACAACTAATTAAAAGAGAAAAACATATATTTTTCACTCTTAACTAATATCTGTCACTTGAGCTTTTTTTTTAATTTTTTTGTGATTTGAAATGTTGGTGGAAATGTGAAGGTTGCCAATTTTATCCTGATCCTAATTTTGAAATCAAATATAATAATTATTTACAGTGTCTCTATTTTTGTTCACAATAACACAAACACCATTTCAACAGCTGTCAATAACAGCGAATGTAGTAGACATTGTTGTTAACACCTACATTAGCTCGTTGAGCGATTGGCTATTGACAAGGACGTCTTGTCTATCCGTCTCTTGTTTGTTTGTTTTGAGATGAAACGCATTTCAACTGACGAATTTTGACTTGTAACAGCGGGCGTTAGTCAAAAACATTGATTGATTGAAATTGATTGTTTGAAAATCACAGGCAATTCGAATAACTTCTATGCATCATTAATATGAATGAACATCATGAAAGGGAAATTAAATCCCACCTTTTAAGTAAACAAAGTCCATTTTACGGACTTTTACTCAGAAGCTCCCAGTTCGCATATAGCCTATTTAAATCACTTTTATATTTCCAAAAAAAAAAAGTGCCAGTGAGTGAATATAATTCCTAGTTGAGATTTGTTCCACAGATTTGTGGAATGAAAGTAATTAAAAAAAAGATTGTCAGCCTTAATTCACTAAAAATGTTTTCTCATTTGCCCTCCTTAATCCAGAAACTAAAAACAAGGAATTTCACGCGAATACACAATGAATTTAGGCAGGAAAGAAAAATATATCTATTATATTTTCAATAAATTCGAAAAAAAAATCCTCCTTCGTAATTCCTTAAATATCTAAAACAGATCCATCTAATTCGTTATAATTTTTTTTTTGATAAATCTTTAATATTTGAAATACATTCTCTTTTCATCTATAAGTACCTACAAATTTCAAAACCACCTAAATTTTTACAAGTTTAATTCAAATTCAAATTACATACCACATAAATATTTCATTATATTTTTAAAATCATCATCCCTAAAAAGTACTCCGACTTAACACAAAAATACATCAAAACAGTTTGTGTGTTTCTCAAAAATCAATACAAATAAAAAATTCACAGCTTCAATCCTATTTATAGATAAAATACCATAATTCAAAAGTCAAACAAATCTTCTTTGTCGATGATAATGATGCTGATGGTTCCTTCAAACGAAACGGATTTAATATGATGTTCAAAGAAGAATACACCATCTTTCTCCCTTAAAACCAATAAATTTGTCATAACCCACAACTTTCCCACCCAGTCATTCGCTCGCACTCACATTCTACTTACCTTCAGTTTGACTTTTCGCATAATTTTCGTTTCCTCCCAGCGATCCAGCTCGTCCCATTCCTTGCCGCGTTTCCGCAGCAAATAATAACGGTACATGACAATAGTAACCGCCACCAACAAAGCCAGTCCCGTGCCCGTTGCAGCACCCAACACTGCCGAACTAACCATGACCATAGATCCTGCGGCTCTCTGTAGAGCTTAATATACCACAACTTCTAAAGGAGTAACTTTTTTTCGTGCTGATGGCGATGTTGTTTACAATGTAGTGTGTCCTCCCTCCAAAGGATATCTGCAAAGATTGTTAAATTCGAATGATAACTGAACGAAATATTTGTAGGTTTTAATTTGAAAAAAAAAAAAAAACAACAAACAAAAACAAGGACGAATTTCTTGAGTGAACGATAGAAAAAACTAATTCCCCGTCGCGACAATTTGTGATGTGAAAATGAAAAGTTGCAGCAATTATCCCTAAACCGTGCTGTGCATTATTTGTACAACCATTAGCAAAAACGTTGTCCTTTTCCTTGTGCTTGGCATCAGAGGGAACCACTCAGCAGTTCTTTTCATTATTTACATTTAATGTTGTTATTATTTTCTTTTTTGGGATATTTACATTATTATTTTGAAGCTGCTCCTCACTGGCTGAATTGGTATTGTGTCGTTTGAATACCAAACCAAGTAAGTTGCTACTTTTTCGACAAACAAATAGGGTTTTCTTTGGAAATGGAATTTTAGTCTTAAAGGATCTATTCTATTTGCATCTTTGGGAATTTGAAATTAGATGATTGTGTAAGGGATTGGGGAGATGATGTTAGTTGTATATGTTCATGAAGGAGCTCCTTAATAGATATAGACTCTAAGCTTAGGCATTATGGCTAAGCACTTAGGTATACAGTAGGCATCAAGAGGTTTAGTCTTTGGAGAGAATTGTTTCTCAAAACAAAAATAGGAATGGACAATACCTACATAATATCTATATATATGTACATGCATGTCCTTAAAACACGTTCAAACGTTCAAGGAAGTAAGTTGTATTTTTTTTTATAGTTCGAGTATCATATCCTTTATTTTACTAGCCGACGGATTTCCATCATTAAGGAGGGTAGAACTTTTTTAAGTGGCAATTGTGTTGCAACGATTATTACATGCTATCTTAACGCTTCCCGATTAGGTTTGTATTTTTCTTTTAGGAGCAGAGTGAGAAAAACACGAACTAAAAATAGGCGTGGAAGTGGGTGGATGGGAAATGGGTTGGTGCAAAAAGTACACGATGTGGAGAATTTAATTATCTCCTTTTAATTTACAATATCTCAGTGCAGAAAACTTAATTACGGAGGATCACGTCGATGAAACAGAAGTTTCTCTGTAATGCGAACTATATACCTACCTACATATACACCTATACAAATATATAGTAAACAGGGAGTCATGATGAAAGATAGATAATGTATACGCTGGAAGGAAAGAATATTATGTATTTTTTTTTTGCTTGTTGTTGTATGGAGGAAATGATGTAGCTTTTAATTTGTGCAGGAAAAACCAGATGGGAAACATTTAGCCGGAATATTGTCGTTAAAGGGGCTGTTAAGGGAAATCCTTCGATGGGTGTCCTTGCATACTTTGTCAACCAACCAAACTTATGACACATTTCAATCTATAATGTCTCCTAATTCATAAGCATACACTTAGGAGACTACCACAAACTATATTATAATAGCTCTTTGAGCGTTAGGTATTTTTAAAAACAAAATACATAATAGGGGTAAAGTTTCACAAATATTTGGGAAATTTCTAAAGTGAAAAACAAAGTCTCGAACTGCCAGCTATCCGTCTCTGCCACTGCACACTGCGATGTTGCCTGTAGTTTTATACTGCTGCATTTTATAAAAGTTCACATTATTTTTTTTACTCGAGTTACAGCGTTTGAGACAAAATTTCCAACACTTAAATTCTTTCGCGCGACATTACTTTGAGAATATAATTGTCGTGAAGGACGTGAGTGATACCTCATTCAAATAATATTTTAAGTAATTTCCTTTTATAATATTTCGAAGCGTTTTTGATCGCTTTTGAAACAGCTTCTCAATGAACTTTGAAAATAGAATCATGTTTCAAAAAACAGGATCAGTGTAAAAGTCGTTAAAAAAAACAAACCGACCCTGACGCAACTACATAAACACCTATCTACAAGACTCTCTTATTATAGAGTCGGATAGCTGTTATCAGATTAGGGCGGCTATTTTGTCGCATATGTTGTTAATTTTTCAGACACTATATATAATGTTATCTTATATATGTAGATGTACGGTAACCCCTACGGTCCTAGGTTTAAACCTTGGGCAACTCCCGGCTCTCTATAGGCTTAGTAGTTGAATGAGAGCTCCCAATCCGGACAAAAAAGTATCTAAAATTGCGTACGTATCAAAGATGCTGTCAAATAAGTTATTTCTTCACTTTAGTGCTTAATGAACAGGGGCGGACTGGTCAAACGGGCAGTCAATGTAAATTGTCTTTTGGTCATCCAGCGAAGGACAAAACTTCTTGGTGTCTTTATCATCTGTAATATTTTTTAGTATTTCTAAGAAGGGAGCGCAAAGCAATTATAAAGCATTTTTGAGCTCAAGCAACTACGTTGGGCCCGCTCAGATAATAAATAGGGAACATTAATTACGCTTTTTATTCTATTGGGTTTCCATGTACTTGATCCGCATCAGTACTTGACCTTTTCAGGGTGTCACAGTTATTATATGTATTGGATACAAGAGAGATAATTTTATGTGGCCCCCATATTAAATATAAAGATGTTGATGTCCTAAAGAATTAACCCAAAGGTGATCCGGGCAAAACCTCTTAAGGTAATAAAATAAATAGAATTTGGGGCTCTTTGTTTAGAGTGTGCGAGTAGAAATGTCGTTTTGGAACTGTAAGAGCGCATGTTGACAATGATGTAAAATTGGCATATACCAAAATGTCTTGGTACTCTCAAGTATAAGTTCACATTAAATTTTGTTTGAGATACTTAAAAGGGCGAGTCACAAGCTTTAGTATCTTCTTTTTTTTTTAAATAGAAAACGGAAACACTTATTTTTAAAATCAGAAATACCTTATTTTATTATATTTTATTTTTTAATAAAGCTGATTTAGTGAATAGTTTTTCAAAAATAAATTTTCATTCTCAAAATTTTGAAACAAAAGAGTTGGAAATATTTTTTTTTGCAAAATTTTACGTACAAAATTTCTAGGCAAAAACAGATGCTTAAATTTCTTGTAGGTTTTGAGAAAATTAAAAATAACTACAACTATTTTTGAAGTGATAACTTTTTATGGGAGGGTAAACTGATTCGTTACGTAATGCATAACGCACTATCAACTTAAAGAATTTTATCTTTTTAAGGAGCAGACCTAGAAATCTGAAATTTTTAGGAATGATAGAGCATATTTCGATTAATGTTTGGTAAAAAAATTGGATTCCTATAATGTCAATAACCATAAGAAAACTGTAATACTCTTAATTTCAAAACAGAAGAAAAACATTCAAAATTGCCTGCTTAGTTCGACTCTTATCATCGATATTCAGTGTAGAAGAACAGTTATGTTTGAAAATTCATTAAAAAGAAAAGATGTGGTGGCTGTTTTGAACTTATATCGTCAATTCTAATAATCGAATTTTTGAAAGAACAAATTTATTTGATTTTTTTCGTTTTTTGATATTATAAATGCAAAAGTTGATGAAAAAATTCAATATTTTTAAAAACAGTGTTCAACAAAGTTTTTGCCCCAGTCCTTGTCTTCAGAAGTGGTGGGGTAAGCAAATATATATATACATATATATGCATCATAAAAGCCGGAAGGACGTTTTCAAGCAATAGCTAAACCTACAAATGTATCGATTAAATTAAAAGCAAAATTAAGTTGTTGAAAGTCAAGATAGTATCTTGTAAATGGTTATCCATTTTGTGGTTTCAAAAGTGTAGGGCTGGAATTCGACATCTGTCAAACTAAGTTGTTAAACCAATATTTTTTATTTTTTCAGTTGAAAGTCTGACATTTACGAAAATGGATCGCTTAACTATCGCACAACGCACAAAAATAAAACCTACTACAAATGGTGATTCTGCCACAGCCACATATCGTGCTTTAAAAGGAGATTATGGTTTACATAATCGTCCAACTACGCAAGAAATTTGCAAAATTGTGAAGAAATTTGAAGAGACTGGATTGGTTACAGATATTGTAAGGCCTGTGCATCATCGTTTCGCTCGTACCACTGAAAATATCGCTGCTGTAAGTGAAAGTGTTGCCGAAGACCCGAATGTGTCGATTCCTCGTCGTTCTCAGGAATTAGGACTGTCTTACCGCACATTATGGCGTATTTTGCATTTGGATCTGCACCTACATCCAAATAAAGTCCAGCTCACACAACAACTGAAGCCAGCTGACCATTCACAACGTCGATAATACGTCGAATTGGTGCTTGAACAACAGGCGGTGGACGTGATTTTTCGAACAAAATTTTCTTCAGCGACGAAGCACATTTCTCACTCAGTGGAAATGTTAATAAACAAAATTGTCATATTTGGGGTTCTCAGAATCCTCAAGTAATTGAAGAGAGGCCATTACATCCACAAAAAGTCACTGTTTGGGGCGCTCTTTGGTCCGGAGGTGTGATTGGACCTTACTTCTTCGAAAACGACGATGGAACGATTGTCACCGTCAATTCGAAGCGTTATTATCATATGATAACCGACTTTATTTGCCTGCTATTGAAGCATATGACTTGGAAAATATGTGGTTTCAACAAGACTGTGCCACATGCCACACAACTCGAGCGAATATGGCTTTATTGCAAGAGAGACATTTCCTGGCCGCGTAATTTCTCGTCGTGACTATATCAACTGGCCAGCAAGATCATGCGATTTGACACCGCTGGACTTTTTTTTGTGGGGCTACGCGAAAGACCGTGTTTATGCAGATAAACCTATAACTCTTGAGCACTTGAAAACCAGCATTCGTCAAGTTGTGGCTGAGATACGGCACATTATGTGTAAAAAAGTGGTCGAAAATTACCTCAAAAGAATCGATGCTTGCAACAATTCGCGTGGTGGTCATTTAAATGATGTAGTCTTTCACACATAATGTCAACGTTCAAATTTTATAATAAAAAAGAAATATCATGAAAAAAAGTATTTTACATGTGTTTTATTTACGTTTACTTTTGAAACCGCAAAATGGATAATCCGTTATATAGTATACGCACATATGTATGTATGTAAATGCTTACATCTTTACAAATGGAGTTGGTATCTCTAATATGATGGGTAGGTTTTCTAGCATATACATATGTATATACCTACACTTGTGTCCATAATAATATGTACGTAAGGGATTAAGACTTTTGGTGGCATCTAATCTGGCCACCTATCTTCTCTTATCTATATGCACGTTATAACTCGCACGAGATTAACTTGAGGACAAGCTTTGCATTTGATAAAAAATAGTTCTCGAGATTTTAATCAAACTTGACATTACGATGATGCAGAACACCAACAAAGTGTTTTCCGCAACTCCGTCTGTCTGTAGATCATCTACAGTCTAAACCACTGAAGAGATTTTTTCAGACTTGTTTTTTTTTTTAACCCCCAAAATAACGTTAACTACCGAACAATTGTTTCTTCTATCTTAATTATCTCAAAAACGGTTTTAACCATTTTGATAAAAAAAAAATCTGTAACTATTATAGGCATATATTCTACATTTTGGTATACAAATTTGTTAATATATTTTTTATTAATGGTACCTGCCATACAACCAATTACATTTTTTTGATTTTCAACTTTCTCATAAACGGCTCAACGCATTTCGATCAAAATTTTTATATATCGCGTTACGGCACCAGTCTGTCTGGCTTCCCTTTCTCTCATGCATACGGAGAACTTTTGAAATTAATCAAATTAACGGACAAATTTTGAAGCTTTTCTCAAGTTAAACAATTTTAATTACAAATAGTTCAACTTAGATTAGTTTAGTGTATAACTTCTGTCGGGCGTCCCGGGATGCATAGTTTTTTTTGTATGAAAAACTTCATTTTTTTAGATCTTACGAGTGGACTTTTAGGTCAATCAATCAATGAAAGCATTAACCTTCCTTCTGTTATTGTTTTAAGTAACCAGATTCTTTTTAACTTATAATAAAGTGACAAACTAGGTGCTAACATTAATCCTATTCTACAATTTTCTTTTGAGAACACACACACACATAGAGCTAAAATGTACCTGCCATGGGGCCCAACCTATTGGGGTCAAGATACAATACCTCAATTTTGATTTAAATTTCATTAATTTATTATTATGTACTAGCTCCATTGTGCTATTTACCAATTTAAATATAAATCTCGATTTTTTTCAAATATGAATTATTGTTAGCTTATCACCTTATTACAATATTACCATAATAACATATAATATATCAAATCAGTAGTCAATTCTGCCATTAAAGTGCCACACACACGAGGACATTCCAGAACGAAAGCAAATCAAATAAATCAACACCCATATGTCAAGGAAGCATCAAGGAAACATTATTGTTTATAAAAAAAAAAAATTACCTATTACAAAAATTTATTCCGCCCCTAAGAAAATGTGTTGTGCACATAATGTTTTGGCATGTAAAATTTAACCTCAGAAAAAGTCCCCCCAACAGTCATTAGGCCAATATTATCGAAATGTTAACTCAACTTCCGCCCTACAACAAACTTTATAAACCTCCAACGATAAACGAATACAACAAGTAAAAAAAAAAAACGAGAGACAATTTTTATCCCCCAAAGGAATTTCAAATCCCCTAGATAAGTTGATATCGAACACGTTTCTAACGTTCGACTCAAACTACCAAAGAAAAAACACATGTAAACTAAACAAAAATCAATTGTCCCACTTGTATCGTAAATGACCTTAATTTCAATCTCCCCTTAGGGTAGGATATCGTTGATTAGAGCCTTCAAAGCTATCTCCTATATGGAACTATGTTCATACTCTTTAGATATTCCTCAGACATTCAGACCGACAAACAGACAAACATGTAATACCGATGTCAAAAGCATTCGATACTACAAATCAACCACATGCGATACAAGGGCATAAAGCATATAGCTGAAATAATAAAAAGGACACCCATCAGGACTTGAGTGTGCTTTGAGTAATAAAACAGCGCGGAACAAACTACACAATTTAGATGCACGTACATATATTAGATTATTACAGATTGTCAACATGACTTTGAACTACACAAAGCGTCTACAACTACCTGTTGGTGTGTGTATTGAGTGTGTTTGGAATGTCAAGAATTATTGATTTTTTTGTGTTCTTTTGTATTGAGATTAAGTTATCCTTCAAAGAAAAATGGGATTTTACTTCATTTTTGTTTTAGCTGAAAGAAGAGACACTAAGTGCCTTAAAAAAGGAGGATTTGTCACTTTCTGCGAGATGTAATAACTGAGAACATGTGTTTTTTTTTGTTTACAAGCGTAGGGTGGGACTCGAACATCAGACCTTTGGCGTTACAGTCCAATGTACTAACTACTTTACCACGAACTAATACGGGATACAAAATTAAGGAGACAATCAAAGTATAATAAAGTATTCGCAACGGGAAGCATAATAATGTGGACATTCAAGATTCGAAAATTTTGTTTCATTCCTGACCAATCACCATTTTGCGTTGGAACAAATGAGATCGAGTGTTTGCCGTCAAGGTCTACTTTTTTTTAAATTGTTTTAGTTTATCGCAGCTCAGGGCCTTTTGAAATCGGTTCAATTTAGTCACTACGTTCAGACAAATCACGAGTATAACTAGAAGACAAACAATTAGAGTCTTTCCGTTCAATTTTTTTTTCATTGATGCTTTAAAGGATTCAAGGTAACAATACCATTAGCTATAAGGGACGTCGTGTTTCTCGAAGGAATCTATGTAAGACGCTGCGCTCTCTAAAACGTTACAAAAGACGTCGTTTTTTTCAACAACGAAGACCATTATCATTTGATTGAATTTGTCTACTTTCGCTACTGGAGTGACCCGATCCCTGAGAATTGGATCGTCACAATATATGTTTGTACAATTTCCTGAGCTGGGAGTTTGGTTTCTATTATTATTATTTTTTTTTTTGGGAGGAAAATCGGACTAGAGTGACAGTGACGTCAAACTGCTAGGTGAACATGTTTGGAGACATATGGGTTTAACTGAACGGGGCTATGGCTATTCTTCAAGGTCACATATTTCAGGGATCATTCATTTCAAAGACGCCTTATATCAATAAAAGACTGTTTTGGAAACGGTCCTCTGATTCGACCAGAATTTCGGTGCGAAATTCCACTTAATATGTCACTTGTCAACCATCCAATAAAAAGCAAAAATCTAATTCGTAAAATAGGTCTTTAAAACGGGTATTATGGGCGCCGTAGCGTGGAAAAGATTATACATACTCCATGCCCTAACCTTAAGACAAGTTTCTAATAACAAAAATACCCTTTCAAGGAATTTGTATAAGAAGAAAATTGTTTAAAGTTTTTAAGCGATTACTAAGTCAAAGCTATGTTTCAAAGGATTAAAAATTATTAAAATTAAAATAAAAGTTATAAATGGTTTTCAAATAGGGACGGGTTGATTTTGACAGCTCGTGGCGGCCATATTGTTTCTTTTACTTTCTGTCAAAATATCGTCTTTTAATCAATCACTAAAGACAAATCATCATGGCAAGTTACAGCGTCGAGCAATACGTGCAAATGATATAAACTTTGCTGGATTAGGGACGACACCAATCCACGCCAGATTCACGAGGTGCCAATGCATCCAAATAAAGTTACTGTTTGGCGTGGATTTCGGGCTTGAGGCGTCATCTGTCCGTACTTCTTCCAAAATGATGCTAGCCAGGCCATCATCGTCAACGACGGCAATCGCTATAAGTCGATGATCACCAACCTCGTGTGGCCTGAATTAGATGAAATTTATAATTTATACTGAAGACATATGGTTTCAACAGGTTGGAGTGCCGCACGAGCGGTTTCATGGCATGTTTATCTCGCGCCGAGGCGAGGTGAATTGGCCACTAAGATCGTGTGATTTTTTGCTTAGACTTTTTCTTGTGGGGCTTTCTTAAGTCGCAGGTCTATGCAAATAAGCCGAAACCTGGAACTTTCGAATGCGCGCCACCCAGTGAAGCCTCGGCGGCCATTTGAACGATGTTATATTTCACACAAAATGTCATTGATAATGGCTCTCAAATAATGATGAAACCTAACTGATATCTCATATACAACTTGTTTTATTGAATTTTAAATTCGACCCGCCCTTCATGGAAAACCATTTATTTACAAAATGCAAGAACACTGAGCAGAATTTCAGAACGAACAAAAAATTGATACAAACAAAATTGCAAAATGAATATAATTTTTATTTTCGAGATAACTAATATTTCTGACGAGTTAGGGACCTAATTCTGGGTGTGACAAAAATTTGGTTCTCGAAATTCTGTTGGTATTTGAAAATTCTGTAATTTCATTATTATTTGTTTCAACATTTTGGAAAACTAATATTTGTAAGTAATTATATCTAAAAAGTACTTTTGATAATGAAATGCAATACACGACTGGATCGCACGTTCTTGCTTTTATGTTCCATCATGATAATAATAATAATTATATATTTTCAATTTTTTGTTTAATGAAAAATTATTGAATTTTTTTTTCAGAAAAAAAATTGGTATTGCAATTTTATTAATTGGAGAATATGAATTTAAACGAAATTTAAATAAAAATCCTCCACCCGTTATGGAAATATTGAATTTTCAAACAAATCATTTTTGATCGAAATCCGTTGAGTTGATAATAAAAAGTGGAAAATAAAAATCAAAATATTGATAATATTTTATGTATACATTTTTACTCTCGATATACTCGTAAGTACTATAGGTTATACTATAGATTTTGATAAACAAAAATCAATGCACCGTTATACGTATAGTCTACATTTTATTCAACAAAACTTTTTAATTAAAATGTTATTACCAGTATCTGCCACGATTTTCGGCTATCTTATGAACGGCCCAACGTATTTCGATCAAAATTTGTATACAATGGGTCTTTCAAATTCTTAAATCATACTGCATACCAAAATTTTCGAAAAATGTTTTTTTTTTGATTTTTTGAAAACAATTTTTTTTTTGAAAATTCATTATTTCGAAAACGGATGGAAGATTTTCTGAAATTATGTTTTTAAGTTTATATTATCGGATACTTAAAATTGACATGCCAAATGTTTTTTAAAAAGAAAATAAAAAAAATGTTTATAGAAAAAACTAATTAAAAAACAAATTTAAAAACATATTTAACCGTTTCTGCTAAGAATCGTCTGCTTACGATGTGATCGAACATAAGATCACGTACGTGCGGCTAAGTCGTGCATTTTATTTTATATTATTTTAGACCAAACAGTATACCGTTTTTTATATAATAAAGATCAACCCTTTTGCTGCAAAAATTATATAGCAGGTACCGTTATTTTTGGGGCTTAACAAAAGATGTTAAGAGAATCTAGGCTATCACCTAAGTTTGAAGAAAATCGCTTCATCTCGTAGCTTACGCTGTAGATCGACCTACAGGGAGCTACACACACGGAATTGCGGAAACCACTTTTCAGCATTTTTTTTTACAAAACAATTTTTTTTAATTTATATATTTCCGATTTCTAACCAAGTATTATAAAATGTTTTTATTTTATTTTTGTTTAACTTCTCAAAAACGACTAAAATGATTTTAATCAAAATAACTAATTCTAAAATTTCTACGCATTTTGGTTAAAAACGGACATACTTTTTCCAAACTATATTTATTATTTTTAAGACAATCAAGAACTTGCAAACATAATTTTCTCTTTAAAACAAACCAACTAAAGTTTTTCTTTGTTGAAATAAGTGCCCAGTCTCAAATCAATCTACACATTTGACAAAAATTATTCATGAATTAATGTAAAGACTTTCATTTACAAATGCAAACATAGTCAATTAAATTAAAAAGTTCTGTTTTGTCATTTTAAAATTCATATCCCAAATATCTGTCTGTCGATTTAAAAGCATATAGATTCAAAAGACCTAAAGTTTTCTATACGAATATGTGTGAGAATGTGTTTTGAACTAAACTTTTGACGACTTAAATAGGGAATATGGAAATGGCATTTGGCAAACTCAAACAGAAACTAAGTTAACTAAAATGCTTTCAAGAGAATTCTAAGGAAACATCTATTCCGACAGACAGACAGTGTTAAATATACACATACTCACATACATCATACATACATTTATGAAAATCTAGTGTGTGCAACCCTTCCTTGTTATTGCAACACGTCGCGGTCGAGGACAAGTGATTGAAATGTGCAAAGTTTTAGTCATTATTGTAACTCTGTGATTGAAGATTGTATCCAACTTAAACCCTAACTGACACATTGCGATGCCCTTTATATGAACATTCGCAGAGTTTTATGTAAATTTACACAATGTATGTTTGCCATTAAAACGACTCTGATGTGCCTTAGATGGAAACAGTTGAATTTCATAAAATATTGTGTTTTAGTAAGTTTGATAGAGATTTGTTAGAAGTTTTTCTGAAAAATTTTGGATTTTCGCTTAGGGTGTCAGAACACAATAGTACATCCAAAGGGAGATTATTTAAATCTATATGAAAGGCATTTTACATTAAAATCTTAAGATAACTATACTACTGAGGTTAGTGCTTAATTATTCACTTTCAAATTCAGCCCTGCGGTGACCAACTTGAGATCGAACGATTAACTGAGAGTGTCCTCAATACCTTACCTACTAATGGAAACTAGAGACCTGAGGGTTTATGTTTACCTCCTTTGATACAAAATAGACATTATTGCAATTAAGTGATTTATATTTAAAAAAGACATAGAAAAATGTAAAAACCAAAAACCTAAGTGAAATATATTCCCGACATTTTGTTTTCTCTTGTAGATTCAATTGTAGTAAGCTGCAATTTTGCAAATGGAGGGTTTTTATGATATTTGTGAAGTAAACTGTTGTGCCCATCAATAAGTAATCATGAACCCCTTAAGATACTCTTAAAGATATAATCGTGACAAATTTTCCTCTTCACATGACCAAAACGGTCAACGAGTTAACTTATATACGTTTTTACTCTCGCTATATATGTGTGTATATAGGTACTATAACGGAAGGTTCAAATTCATAAAAAATAAAAAAATAACTGGATCTTTTGATGGAACTTGACATTGCGATGATAGCGAAGACGAAAAAATTGGACCTCACAATTCTATGTCTGTCAACGAGCCCACAGCCTACAGCATTTTCTTTAAACTTGTTACTTACGCAATTTAGGTGATTGGCTCGATTCTTTTTTTTAATCTGTTTTTAACCCCAAAAATAACGGTACCTACCATACAATTTGTTGTATTAAAAATGGCAAACTTTAATTTTCTGCGAATTAACGATTTTGATAAAAAATAAAATGTACGACTGAATCGCACGTAAATATAATTTTAAATTCGTTTTTTTATAAATTTTTTTCTAAAAAAATATTGGTATGCAAATTTTATGTATTTAATAATAAAGGGTTATCCATGTAATGTATGGGGCTGGAATTCGACACCTGTCAAACTAAGTTGTTAAAACAATTTTTTTTTCAGTTGAACATTTACGAAAATGGATCGCTTAACTATCGCACAACGCATAGAAATTTCTAAAACCTACTACAAAAATGGTGATTCTGCCACAGCCACATATCGTGCTTTAAGAGGAGATTATGGTTTACATAATCGTCCAACTACGCAAGCAATTCGCAAAATTGTGAAGAAATTTGAAGAGACTGGATTGGTTACAGATATTGTAAGGCCTGTGCATCATCGTTTCGCTCGTACCACTGAAAATATCGCTGCTATTCACTTAGAAAGTGTTGCCGAAGACCCAAATGTGTTGATTCCTCGTCGTTCTCAGGAATTAGGACTGTCTTACGGCACGTTATGGCGTATTTTTAATTTGAATCTACACCTACATTCTTATAAAGTCCAGCTCACACAACAACTGAAGCCAGCTGACCATTCACAACGTCGTAGATACGTCGAATGGGTGCTTGAACAACAGGCGGTGGACGTCGATTTTTCGAACAAAATTTTCTTCAGCGACGAAGCACATTTCTCACTCGGTGGGTCTGTTAATAAACAAAATTGTCGTATTTGGGGTTCTGAGAATCCTCAAGTATTTAAAGAGAGGCCAATACATTCACAAAGAGTCACTGTTTGCGGCGCTCTTTGGTCCGGAGGTGTAATTGGACCTTACTTCTTCGAAAACGACGATGGAACGACTGTCACCGTCAATTCAGAGCGTTATGGTCATATGATAACCGACTTTTTTTTGCCTGCTATTGAAGAATACGACTTGGAAAATATGTGGTTTCAACAAGACTGTGCCACATGCCACACAACTCGAGCGAATATGGCTTTATTGCAAGAGACATTTCCTGGCCACCGAGATCATGTGATTTGACACCGCTGGACTTTTTCTTGTGGGGCTACACGAAAGACCGTGTTTATGCAGATAAACATTTAACTCTTGAAAACCAACATTCGTCAAGTTATGGATGAGATACCGCCCAATATGTGTCAAAAAGTGGTCGAAAATTACCTCAAAAGAATCGAATGATGTAGTGTTTCACATATAATGTCAACGTTCAAACTTTATAATGAAAAAAAGTATTTTATATGTGTTTTATTTACGTTTACTTTTGAAACCGCAAAATGGATAACCCATTATAAACTTAACAATATAATTTAAAAACAATTTTTTTCTGAAAATTCAATATTTCGAAAACGGATGGACGATTTTTTTAAAAATATTATTTCGCTAAATACAAATGTTAAAAAAGAGTTCTTCTGTGCAAAAACCTCTATGTAAAAAGTCAGCCATAAAAAGAAGTGAGATCTAAAAGTAGGTACTTCCTGGAATTTTAATATCAAATCTTTAAAGTAGATTATTAGTGAAACAGCTACACATTAAAATATGCATTTTATTATTTAATGAATACTGACTAAATTTTGTTGGGTACTTGGAAATTTTTCTTTTTATTATGACCAATTTGATGGGTTTTAAAAACTTGCCACGTAAGACCACCAATATTTTAGTATTTTTTTGACATTTTTTTTGACATTTTCTTATACAATACTCAAAAAAAAACATTTTTCCCAAACCAAAACAAAGGTACCTTCCATAAAATTGTCAAAAATACCGTTAAAACCCATTTTTTTTTCTCGAAAACGGCTCCAAGAATTTTGATTAAAAAAATGTGTGTATTCTTAAATTAGTCTACTCCAATTTAAGAAACAAATATTTAATGTTGTGTTCTGTACTTCTCATATAGAACAAATTTTCAGATTTTCGACTTTCTCACTATTGGATAAACCAATTAAAATTATTTTTTTATGTAAATGCTCCTTTAAACTTTTAATAATACTGCATACTCAAATTGATTTTAAAAAATATATCCTCGTATATACATTTTTTTTTTTTAAACCGATTTTTCAAAAGGCAATCACTGAATTTTTTTGAAATTTGAATTTTATATAAATATTAATAATTACTTCAAAATGGCGTTGCAGACTTTTTTTCTATAAATGTTTTTAAAATTTATAAAATTAAAAAATATTTTCTTTTTTCTTATTATCCAACAATTCAAATGGCATCTTTGTTTTCCCTTAAATATACATACCTATCAGCTAAGCCGACTTTGAGGTAAGTCGCGGGTGAACAAATTATTCATTGAGGTGTGGATGGTTTGTGGAACGCGAATATAGTTTATTAGTTCGTAACAATTAGATTGCAATTCGGATTTGCTTTCTATATTTTGGCAATCGAAAAGCAGATATTAGGTTTTAAATAATAATGTAAATTATATTTCTACTATTTTGTTTAGAATTTATGAAGAATTTCGCCTTATAAATTCGTCACTCTTATTCGTTCATTCGTTTGTCCCTCTCATATTTTGAATAGTTCTTAAGACTTTAGCCACACGACTCCGGAGGTACTAAACTACATATTACAAAAGAGGAGTACCAGGGGGAAAACTCGAACCGAATCTCAAGGACTTTGTTTATGATGGCACTTTTTCAATTTATGGGTATGTACTTCGATAAATTGATAACGTTGTGCCTATAAAAAAGTTCATATACGCTACGCGCACCCACACAGTTTAATTGCCTGCTTAAATATTTTATATGAAAATCGAAAATTCCATAAAATAAAGGTCCTTATAGGTCTATCAATTAACACAATACCAATTTCAATTAAAATTCATTCATCAGAACCAATTAGGCAATAAACAGAACACCAATACCTTCTAAGTATCAAATTTATGTTCTCTGGATCCTGGTATCCTTTAAAGAAAGAAAAAAAAGCCATAAGGGCCTTAATATCGCACTTGGATATCAATCAACTTCTCGAGTGTGATCCTTATGATGATGGGTTCTCACAATAAGTATAAAAAACACCCTCAACCATGATTCGATTTACTCCTTGTTCTTGTATTTCTTTATGAGAACACTGTTTAATCTCTGTATTGCTTGTGCGCCTCATATAATCTTAATCCAAAATCCATCTATTCTGAATTATTTAGATACATTTTCTGGCCAATATACATATACTCCTATCTACCTACGAAAAACCTAAATTGTTCAATTTACACTCGATTTACGTTCAATTATCGTCGGACGCATAATCCTTGGAATAACCTCTGGGACTTTTATTGGAAAATACTAACCTAATCGCCGAAGGTGATTAAATACGATTATTAAGGCTTCTCGTGTCCTTGAAACTTATATAGGTACATATATCTACATCAGCAAATGCAGACTTTCCTTGCTCTTAAATGGTCTTTATCATACATAAATAAATTTACCATTTAATGGCCTTTTTATGTAGACACAAAGTCAACAAGTTAAACGTTCCAAAGAGTTCATTTTCGGAATAAAAAATTGTTTCATAATCTAATGCGCAGCAACTAGGAAACCATTATTGTTATTTCCTGTCGGAAAACAAAGGAAAAGTTAACGATAAGGAATATTGGCAAAAAGCAATAAAATAAATAACTTTTGCAATATTTGCGGTTGACAGGCTACATAGGGAAAATCTTGCCAAATAATTTTGCTCGAAATTGCTTTTCTTACATATATCGTTCCTAGAAGACATTCATTTTAGCTTAGATACAGTATGAGTATAGGTATTATAAAAATGAAAGAAATTCGTTAAAAGTAAAGGGTAAAAAGTACATCCCTTATCTTATATATAAACAAAGACTACTTTGTGGAGTTTGATTGCTTTTATTGAAACATTTCTAAATAACATTGGTCATTCGAAAAACTTTTCGTGTTGTTGTCGAAATTCTTCTTTTTTTCAAAATTGCGCTATTTAAAATCTAGTTTTTGAAATTCGTCTTTCAGCATTCTGATTTTGATTCCGATTTTAATTTGTCGGTATAACTTTATTCGGTATTTTAGCATCGGCGATTTTTGCCGATTATTTATTTATTTAATTTATCACAAGAGGTGGCATGTGATGTACATATCAAGTACTAAAAGCTGATTGGTTCCTTCATTGCAAGTACAGCTCATGGATGGCGGTATTGGGGCTGGTTCTGCTCTAACGACAGATGACAACGCTGAGTTTTTGAAGAATTTAATTCCACGCAGTTTTTTATTCTTCATTGTGCAATACAGCTGTTTAATATAAAACTAATGAAAATGAGAAACAGAGTTGTAGACAAAACGGAGCCTTGCGGCACACCAGCATTTATTTTATAAATATCAGACTTGAAACCGTCCAATACGAATTGTATTGAGCGGTTCGGCAGTTAGTTTCTAATCCCACGAAGAAGAAATTCATCGATACCAAATGCACGCATTTTCGATAAGAAAATTTGAGCCAAACTCGTATCAAATGCTTTTGAAATATAAAGAGCAATAATATTACTTTCTCCAAAACAATGACCGTGGTAAGAAGGGTCGTCAGTGAAATTGGACGGTAATTACAGGGTGAAGAAGATTTGCCTTTCTTCTGTTTTCCATCCAATCCGAAAGAGACCAGTAGCGTTGGACACACATGGAAGAGCTTACGCAGTGGTCTTGCCAGATTTGTAGAAATCCTCTTCAGAACGATGGGTGGAATAATATCCGGATTTTTATATATCGAGGTATTTAAGGACTCTAGGAACTGCACGAGTGCGAAAGAAGATTCGTCCAATGAAATAATTTACGCTCTCAAGTACTGGAGTGGTCAATAACACTTTATGGCAGCGTTGAATTAACAGCGAATTAAGCTGCAAGCAAGTTTTCTTTTTCACGAGAGCTGACAAACAGGATGCCATTAAAGACAAGCGTTGGAACCGAAGACGAGGTTGCATTTTTAATACTTTTGAATTAATTTTTGGTCATGAAAAAATTTCGGTTTTGAATGTGTACGTTGCAAGTATTTCTAGCTTGTTGAAATTTATTCCGGTTTTTCTCAGTGGGGTTTTGTAACTCCGAAAACTTATTTCTCTAACCCTATAAAATAACCGCTTTAAAGCTCGAATCAAACCATGCATTTTCTTTCGGTTTGATACATTCAGGATGAAATTTCTCATTCAGTGAAGAATTAAATTAGTTATCATATCTGCGCGCTGGATTCTATGTCACTACCGAGGAATCATATTTACTAGTTAAAGTTCCAAAAAAAATTATTGAGATCATCCCAGTTAGCTTTCTCATATTGCCAAACTGTTCTCTTAGATGAATTTTCTTTAACATAGATGTGTGGGCATGACAAATTTGCCGATGTGACACAATGGTTTGATACCACTAGGGCGAATATACACATTTGTACTTTAATCCATTGAATTTGTTCTACTTTGATTCTTTTGTTAAAATAGGGAAAAGTGGTAAAGCTGAATATTAGAACATGAAATCTTGAATCATTCGACACACCTTCTTATAACATATTGAAGACTTCATGCTTCTTAGGCACGCCGCAGAATCTCGGCTTTTTAATTTGCAGCCTACCACCCAAAACCAAAATAAAACCAAAAAACACCCCGTTTGCCTTTGAAATTCAAATTATTATTACCTTTTGGCATTGGGAATACAAATTGTGAAGGTCGATGAATAAATAAGCCAATCACTTTTTCTCCCAGCGAAATTTATTCAATAGAACATGGAAATCAATGAAGTCACGTGAAGTATATCCATGACAGATTTTTATGGTAGGAACACTTTATGTACTGTACTTTTCAAATACGCAAACATTTTTCAAAGGAAGAGCCTTCGTGATGAAAGTTGACACGTTTTCATTCTGATATCGTTTTTCAGTAACAAAAAAAAAAATAAAAAACAAAAGTATATAATTCAAGTTCATTGACATCGTATAAAAGGGAAATAGAAACTCAATATAACAGAAAAGACAACAATATTAAGTCAGAAAAAATATTGATCAAATCAGACATAATTTAATGTAGAAGTTTAGTTTAAAAAAATAAAACAGTTCATGAAAAGCAAAGTTTATTGGGCTCATATTTTGTCCACAAAGTTAAGTGAATTCATTGATTTTGTATTTAATTTTGGAAAGAAATCGAAACAAAAATAAATATCAAAGTTATATATTTCATCGGATAGAAAATGAGTGTTCAATTATTTGTATATATGTACATGTTTCAAAAATTGTTTAAAAAAAGTTTAGGTAAAATAGAACAATTCAAAAGCCAGATGGAATGATTGTCATGCTGATTTTTTTTTTTTTTTTTTTTTTTAATGGAAGAACGTTTTAAGTACTCTGATCAACTTTTGCCTTAGATTCCGAAAATTGAAAATATTACTAATAATATGAAATAATTTGTGTCGATAGAAATAGTAGGAAGCGCTAAAAGACGTTCTATTGGAAGCATGTGTGGTAGAGTGATGGGTTGTGTTGTAATCCATTTTTTCCCATTCTGCCGCCATGTACCACCATATTAAAAATATTAGAGGATGAGTTTCTACTATCAATTCAAGTAACTACAATCCTCAGCTTCTTCTTTCAACGATTTTCGTCTAAAGCCACTAATAAAACTTACAGCGATTACTCACTGTAAATTATATTTTTCTAGGGGAATTTGGTTAGATTCATGCACCTAGAATTATGTTTTGCCCGTGGTCTGGCCAGTGAATTAATTAGGTGCATGAATCTAACCAAATTCCCCTAGAAAAATATAATTTACAGTGAGTAATCGCTGTAAGTTTTATTAAAGTCGGTACATATCGATCAAAAAATAATGCGTCTTAGAAAGGTACTACAGCATCTAACTGATGAGCCCAGCTGTAGTACCTGGGCGAAACGCATTTTGGACTAAAGGTCACAAATTCATTCAATTGGCTTTAAATCCACACAGTCCACTAAAACAAAAACAAAAATAATATAAACATATTGTTTGCGTTTTCTTCAATTAAAGCCACTAATGGCGAAGCGTCCATATAACTCGATTTCTTCCGTTTTACCTTTTGAAAATCTCATCCTTAACAACTTAAGCTTCTGACAACAGGAATCTAGTTTAACCCTACACCTGCACACGCTGTCAATATTACTATAACAAATCTTCTTTCAGTGCTTCTTTGTACACATGTTTGCTTTTCAAACTCCTAACCAAACATTAAACTATGCCAGAAACAAAATAACACGGGTTATAAAATTTGTTTTCACTGCGTTTGATACTTCTCTGTTCAAAACACGATTTCTTATGGAAGAAAATGGCCTCGTTCGGTGCGCGGGCGATAGGCTATCCAAAATTCCTTTGTAGCGGATTTATTTTCGAACGATTCAGGTAGCTTTCTCGTTATGTCAGTTGTATTGCATACACATCTGAAGTTTTGAATCAGCTGTTCCTCACATTTCCAAACGAATCTTAACGAATCCAATAATTTTTGGGTAGCTTGGGATTTGTGTTTGACAACATATGTTTAGTTCATCAACTGTTTTTTCCTTAGGCGTTACAACAACACCAAGCAATCCGGATCGGTTAGGTTGTGCCACCGAACGAGCCCAATAACCCAGTTGTTCATCGACTTTTTTTTTTTTGGTGAATTTGTATGTATCCCTCATTTTATTCATTCTGAAAATGAGTCTGAGCTGATGAATCATATGTGTTGCGGTGTTGCGTACTGCACTGCGCATGTCAATGTTGCTTTAGGTAGTTTTCATAGAAAAAATAAGCTCGAAAATTTGTGTGCATCTCTCAATCACTGCGCTGCGGTGATGAACCAACATGTATGGGACAGGTTGTTTGACGTTGAGACATTGTATATAGAATAGATTTTATATACAATGGTTGAGTTGAGTTGAGTTACTGTGCTTGTAAACAAAAATAAAGTTCATTCAAAGAAAAACATTGGTATATCACAAAATAACTAACCGCTTCGTTTTACTTATTTTATGAATTTATATGGATCTCCCCCTTGGACTGGGAATCCTGTATCTTAAAGTTTAAGGTTGCCACTCCACTAGCCACTAACATTTTTTTTTATAATCTACACTCGCTCAAGGGATTATACTACCCTTTAAATGTTTCAACACAGCGCGGTCGTGAGGTTAAGGAAGTGAAGAATGACAGAAAAGAGTGTGGCGCGATGTTCTGAGATTGTATATGGTTGTTGTCTCAGATTTATATCCAGGGATGGCGGCTGAACTAATGCGGAGAAATTTCCGTGTCTTATTTATCTAAGTCCCTTATAATTCGCATTAATTTTTTTCCTTTTTTGTCATATTTTTTAACGGTATACTAGTTTTACTCAATCACATGTTGTTAGTTCTATGCCTAAACAGCATGTAATGAGTAAACCATCAACTCATTGTATGACATTTATTTTTAGAATTGGTTTTTAATGGAAAAATAAGAGGCCATAGGCTACGGCAGGAATCGAACATGTGACCATGAGGTTGACAGGCGAACACACAACTATCGCGCCACGGGCACCCGACAGATTTTTCAATTTATTTTTGGGAGAAAGTGCAGATAATAACCGCAATTTCATTAATGTGTCACAACTGGCCCAAATGAATCCAGCGAATCCCAATGAAGTTTAAACTTATTTAAAAATTCAGTTTACAAGGAGAACACAGTGTAATACTGTGTTTGTTGTGAATTTTATAAATATTGAACATTTAAATTTGAAACATTCAAATTAAAAGTGTTAAACGTTTGAAAAGTTTTTGAGAAGTAAGTTTTAGTGATTGTGGTTTTAAAAGTTGTAGAATTTGATGCTTAACAGATTTTCTCTTAGAAGTGTCAAATAATTTTAATCAGCTTAGTTTTATTCAGAAAAAAAAAGTTTTAGAGTTAAGACGCTCTACCACTTCCATGAAAATAGATTAAACACGAAAAGATGGTTTATCGTTTCCCATTTTAACGTTTCATTATAACAAAAGTATACTTGATTGACAGGGAGTTGTAAATTAAATAAAATGTTTTGTTTTCAGCGCCCTCTTTTTTCCAACTCTCCAAGTGCTTGGAGTGATGTTCCACGGAAACTTTCGAAGGCTGGAATTGAAAAAAAGTTTCTTTTTTTTTCTAATTAAGCACTCAAGGGTTTATGAATACCCTTAAAATGTTTATAAACAGTACGAGCGATTAGGAAAATGGGATAGGATTAGATAGGAGATACCGGATGTACATTGGTTTTAAATGCCTGATCATCGCAATGGGAGGGAAAAAATCGGTCGGGTAAAGCATTCCACATTCGTGTTGTGCGGCTTTTTGTGTTTTTTTTCGACGTTAGTCAGTCTCACAGCGCAGATGAGCTGACAAAGCATATTTTTAATATATGTACTTGATATATTCTCCTTCAAGGATAAACTAATTGGTCAATCTTACGATGGTATGGCAGTTATGTCTGGGGAAGTGGCGGTTGGTGTTTTTTTTTTGGCAGTATTGTCGTTTTTTTTTTCAACAAATCAACTAAACGTTCAAAAATTTTAAAACAAATAGCCAACCGTGTCTTATTATCGCCAATAACCCATATGGTTGAAACCGTAAAAATAAAACGACCTGGGTTATGTACCATCTGTTCGTCGAATTTAATACTTATATTCGCAAACCCAGATAGAAACCCCTATAGATACCTGGTTCTCGTGCTGTTGTTGTTGTAATACGTGCTAAAAAATAACCCAGACCCGTAGATAATAAAACGCAGCTAAATATTATCATTCGCGGATAATAAACTCCGTTTTAAATATTGTAAATTAGATATAGTTCTAACTTTTATTAGAACATTAGACAACCCTAGTGAACGGGACACTGACTCGCTTTCTATTGCAGAGAGCTTGTTAATTTTATTAGTGGCAATAGATTTTTGTTTTTTCTTAATACTCTTTCTGAAATGTTTGCTAAGACTGGCCTTCTTTTCAATTGGTTTGGTTCAAAATAAGGAAACGGATGTTGAATATACAAAAAGAAAAATCGAAATTATTCACGCCTCGTCACTGATAGCCACTCACCTTACAATCATATTTTCCGATTTAGATAAAGAACAAAATCTCTCAAATTGCTTATAGGATCGGTTGACTTCACCACCATTTACAACGGCATGTATATAAACAAAAAAACTAACCCTTCTAACATAAGAAATTTTCGTCACTTCTTTTCACCCAACCTCATTAATAAAGCACAACTTGCCCCAAGGAACCTATGTTCCTTATGCTAACGAAGTGTTAATTCGAACATTAACAGTTTCGACTTTAACATCACTAATATACTTGATTAAAACTTCGTCCTCTGAATCTACTGAATCGCCCACATTATTAACCTGAGAATTATATTGTTAACTCTATTTCATTTGCCGTCATAATGTCATTTCTTTTATTACTGGAAAATTAGGATTTCAAAAATATTGTTTTAGGTTGTACGAGTGCTATTTAACTTAAAGGACTCCTCCGGGGATGAAGGGTTTCTACCTGAGACTCTCCATTCCACCATGGTAATGGGTTATTCCAGTGTTCCTTTTGAAATTTAATCAAAAATAATGTTTCTGCAAATGAGCTTATTTTGTTTATTCATCAGTATTAGTTGCTTCGTTTTCGTGATTTTCCATGAAATGCCTTTTGATTCGACTTTATCGGGTGGGCGTAAACGATAACGAGATTGACAATTGCTTTTCATACAACTTCTAGATTTAGTCTTTGAAAACTACAACATACATATACATATATATGTATGTAGGTGCCGAGCTTTCAGAAAGCTTTTAAGTCGTTGTCAAAACGATGATTTTTTTAGCACAAATTTTATAATTCACATTAAATTGGTTAAAGCTCAATTTATTATTATTATTATTACAAAATTCTTTATTTAGATTTATGAATACATATATGAATGACAAAGAAATATTCAAAAGAAAATAG
This sequence comes from Philhelius pedissequus, assembly GCA_910595825.1. Lineage (NCBI taxonomy): Eukaryota > Metazoa > Arthropoda > Insecta > Diptera > Syrphidae > Philhelius > Philhelius pedissequus. Next base: position 9,484,114 of record OU343163.1, on the reverse strand, counting down.
AACATGGCAACAAGTGCCGTCTGTCGAAAATAATTTGACATATATTCATTAATTTGTAAATGCAAAAAAAAAAAACTGAAAAAGAACTATTGATACATTTTTTTTTGATAATTTAAATTTTTGTACTAAATTTTTATTTGTATAACAATTTTCATTGAATATTTTGTTAAATAAATTCAAATTTACTATAAATGATATGTATTAAAGTTATAATTAAGGATGGCTAACAAAAAATTTAAAAGAGAGATTACAGGTCAAAACTATTTCGATATCTAAGTGCATGATCGCAACTCTTAAAAATTACTCTCCAACCATTTTTACCGTTTAAAATATCGTTGGTTTCAGAAAAAGATAAAAAGCTCTTTTGAAAGTAAAGCCTTCTCAATTCTTGCAGAATCGGACAGATAGCTACGAAGTGATAAATGTCTTCATTTTCAATTCTATTAAATAGATTGCAAATTGGTGAAATTTCTGGCCTGTGCGGTTTGAAGTTAAGTCCTACGATTTCAACTCTTGCTTTGAATATGGTACTAATTTGGTAGGTGGACAGATAGTTATTAAAGTAATTTCTATTACCTAAGGAGTGGTTCAGTTCTCTGCAAATCAGCCGAATTGAAGAGGATTGTGCCCTATGAATGCATTGTAGATAAAAATGCTCATCTACTTTTGCAATGCAGTTGTAAAATGCATCACGCCAGCATTCAATCGGCTGATTAGATATACTGAGATCCACTCCATATTTACCCGCAATATAGAACCATTCCCGAAAAGGAGTTAGGCTAAATCTCAAGGCATGCATCATTATTTTCTTTTGCAAATTCGTGTTTGGTCGCAGCATTACTTTGACTATGTAGTCAGCATTCGCTTTCAAGTTTTTTGTATAGATTTGTGGTATACCTGATTCTACATACAAAGCATAAGTAGGTGTTGTCGATGGCAGCCTAAAAATACGTTTGAAAAAAATTCAAATTCTTCAACAAACCTGAAACCATATACTTGATTTGCGTAGCAAAGGCAGGTATTTATCGTTGCGTCTAGAACTCTGAATTTGGAAAGGAATCCACTTTTTTATTACAAAAGAACCTGCTCCACATTATATTAATAGCAGTTTTAGCAACCAGACATTTTTCTTTAATATGAGGACGTAAATCCAAGTTGCTTGTTATTAAAAAACCGAGATATTTATATTGTTTCACAACTTCTATGGGGTCTGAACCAAGAAACCACTTATTTTGTGGTAAAATCCTCCTGTTTATGGATTCAAAAATCATAATTTTCGACTTACTGGTGTTAATTTGTAGATCCCATAGGTCGCAATAATTTTTAAGTCGATTAATAAGGAGCTGAAGTGAGGAAGGGGATTCAGCAAGTAAGACCAGATCGTCTGCGTAAAGCAGGATCCTTATAAGTTCGTCACCCACCCTCGATCCGCCACCTAAGATTTTAGTTACATCATCAATGAATAAGGCAAATAAAATTGGACTTAAGACACATCCTTGTGGAACACCTGTTGTGGTGTCAAAAAATTCAGACATAGTGATGCCATTATATATTGAAGAACAAGTGTTGGTTGTCAATTGCTTGTATATTCTAAGGAACTTAGATGAAATACCAATGTTTGTAAGTTTATAAAGTAGGGAGCTTCTATTAATAGTGTCAAACGCGGCCTTAAAATCTACAAAAAACGTGTAGAGCTGCTCGTTATTGTCGACATATCGCTTAGCAATGCAAGATAGAGCAAATATCTGATCAATCGTTGATAGACCTATACGAAAGCCTGCTTGACAACAACTAAGGAGGTTATTTGTTTCTACCCAGTTAACCAGCCTATGATATAGAATATTGGTAAATATCTTTCTCAAAGCCGGTAAAATTAAAATTCCTCTATAATTCTCTGGAAGAGTACAGTCACCTTTTTTAAATATTGCACAAATAATAGACTTCAAAAAGGATTGGGGAATTGCCTCTTCATTTAAAAGTTTATTAAAAAAATGTTAGAAAAAGCTCAATTCTATAATTTACGAAATGAGTATTACGTTAAATACGTTAAATGGTGATTCCTGAAAGCGAGTTCATTCAAGCTTTGATTTTTTGTTTATCTCATCAATTTTGTCATCTTCATCATCGATATCGCGCAATTCGACACTATTTGATTGGTCGATTTCTTGACCAAAAATGAAGAAAGAGTGTGTGTTCTTATGTATAACTTTTTATTTTTCTGTACACTGTCACTTTGAAACTCAAAACTGACAGCGTTACATAGCGCTTACAAAAATTCGTATGATTTTCTTTTGAAATTTTTGTAATTCTTATATACAAAACGCTGACATTTTAAAACTTTTTACTGTATTTTGACATTATTCATTCATATATCATATTTCATTCATTGTTCTAATTGTTTTCAAAAACCATTTCTAATTGATTGAAAATTGATTCAATATATTTTGAAATTCTTTTTTTCTTTCATAATTCTATGTCTCTCACTAAACAGTGCCACAAATCTTTACATAGTTTTGAAGAAACTAAGATTATTGGGCTTGATAGTGCTAGCGCATTTGATAGAATTTGGACTTTAAAATATCTTATTGACAATGCGTGCATTTGTTATCGATGAATTTCTTCTTCGTTTCATTAAAATTACCGTCCGTTCAATACAAATTGTATTGGACAGTTTCAATTTATAAAATAAATGCTGGTGTGCCCCAGGGTTCCATTTTATCCCCAACACTTTTTCTCATTTTTATTAATGATCTTTTATCTTTTTTTTTCCAAACTTCTAATCCACTAAATTGTTTTGCTGGCGATAGTACTCTAAGCTTTTCATATTCGTTTTCACGGAACTTCTGCAACGGCAGGATATGATCAGCTCATCAAATTCCGAGTTGGATAGTATTGTCCAATGGGGAATAAAAAACCGTGTACAATTTAATGCTTCAAGAACTCAGTGCTGTTTTCTGTAGTTAAATCAGAAACCACGCCCCATGTCGCTATCCATGAGCCAAACTTCCATTGAAGAAACCAATCAGCTTTCAGTGCAGGGTATATGCGTCACAGACCACCTCTTGTGGAATGACCACATATTCGATGTCGCTAAAAATGCTGCCAAGTGCTTGGGCTTTCTTTGAATATGCAGGAAATTCTTCTCGTGTCTGATCTGGCTGTAATCTGTCCAAAACTGGAGTATAACTCTCCCATTTGGGAAGAAGCTCCTAAAACTCATTTGAATCTTTTGGATAGAATTGAGTGGCTCCAGCGCGTAATTTGATACAATCGAGAATTGGAAGCACCTATTTTGGTTCAATCGAGTTTTCTCTAACGATACAATCGAGGACAGTCGATTGAACCAAAACAATTCTCGATTGTATCGACAAAACTCGATTGTATCAAGTTACGCGCTGGGGCCCCAAAATATAGCTCTAAGAATGACAGGCGATAGAACTATAATGGAAACATTTATATCTCTCGAATACCGTCGAAATGTTTCATGTCTTTCAATATTTTATAGCTATTTTTATAAACACTGTTCTAACGAAATGGCTTGAATAATCTGCTCCTTAAGTTTAAGTTTTAAGATTCATTTTCCAAAAAAAAAACAACATGTTTGCAAAATTTTGCAAAAAAACCCATACACATTTATGAACAGACTTAAAAATTATTTTTATTTTAAAAAAATGCTTAATTAATTGGTTTAGTCTTATAAAAACTTCAATATTTTCAGAACAAAAAGTTTGCTGCCAAAAGTATATTTTAACTTAGTAAAATATTCTTGAACCTCGAAAATTAAATTTTGAATTTAAAATTCGTCTGATTCAGGTATATGTCCAACTTTGTATCCTTTTTATTGGTTGTCTGTTATATTTTCTTTTAGCCATTTGTTATAATGCGAAAGAAAAACAACAATTCATTGCAGGATATAATTCCAATTACAAATGTTACATCGATGTAATCGACATTAAGTCAACTTAAATAAAGGAGCTTTTCCCTTTTACACGTTGTTACACGTTGATTTTGTAAAGTCTTTTTTAACTTCGTCCTTGGTTGTTCATTCATTCGTGGGCTGGACACGAGCATTAGCAATAGCTACATATTGAAATATTCACGTAAATTGCCAAGGATCACGTTTACGACAAGGATAATTGAAATAAATTTATGCTAATTTTGTTTACAGCATATTTTATTCTTCGTCTGTTTTATTTTTTTTTAACTGTGAACGAAGGACTCGTGGGTCGTTATATAAAAATCCCCAATTATGAAAATTAAATTCCTCTTAAAAAGATGAAGAAATAATCTTAATGAGTGATAAGATGTCCTGGGGTTCATAATTTGGAGGCATTTCATATTGAATATATAGAGTATCTCGTTATTTGTAATAAATCCACAATGTCAGTAATAATTTGAAGAAAAACAAATCAAAAATGTAAGGACATCTTAATCATTAGTGACATCCTGTGGCTTGATATACCTTATCGTTGTAATGAGGAAATATCCTGTGAACTATTGTATGACACAATCACTGACAAACTAAATTAAAATCTCCTCATGCTCATGCACAATAGATATGAGTATGGACTCAAATCACAACCCAAGGATATTATATTCTCATGAACAAATTGTTTTCTTGCTTCATTGATTTTCTCCCAGATAAATGTCCCGTTGAGTGTTGAGATGCTTACATGTGCAGAGATTCCTGGTGAAACAATATACATAAATGTGTGTTGTTTAAAATAGTCATGAATTCGAAAGGTTAACAAGGAGACAAGTGCTTTCGATTGTTTTCCTCAATTGCAATTGAACAATAGGAGTTTGATGCATTCGCATACAAATCAATATCAATATTTTAGTAAAATTAATCTTTTGAATAAGTCGATTTATTATAAATAGAAGTCAATAACTTTGTTTTATATTATTTGCGTGCTTTTGTCATTCGAAGATAAATTAAACCTTTACAAACTTAAATTCATATTTTAAATACGATTAAATTAGAGGTGCGGATCTGGTCGCACCGTTTGCCATCTTAAAGCAACACCGAGATTTCTTTTGGGAGAAAGCGAACAATCCTTCAAGATATTTATCTTCGCATCTTAACTGTTTGTAGGCGCCCCCGAAGCCTGTCGAATAACAGTTCGCACACAAATTTAGGGTTATAAATCACTCTAGGCCTCGGGTCTCCATGGTCTGTCGTGCCACCAAATTTATTTATTAATGCTAAGGGTTGCTCATTTGTTTGTTGCGTTAAACTTTAAAAACAACTTCTGGTTCTTAAATAAAATTGGATAATCTGGACATTATACGAGTACTAGACATCAAATTTGTATTGTATTTTTCAAATTAAAATTAAAAGTTTCTAATTTGCACATTTTTTTATAGAATGCCACTTAAACTACTTATGTAACATGTTTTTTTTATAAAATTTTTAAAGCTAGTTCTAAAAACAGAGATAATTTAAATGTGAATTTAAAAAAAAATTATTTTAAAAAAATTGAAAATTTGAGTAAAAAAAAATAGAATACACGACTGAATAGCACGTACTTGCTCTTTTGTTCGATCACACATTATGCAAAAGATTCTTAGTAGAAACGGCTAATTGTATTTTTAAATTCGTTTTCTACCTATTTTTTATATACAAAATATATTTAATTTTTTTTAGAAAAAACATTGTTATAGAAATTTTAAATCTTACTAATATTATAAATGTGATAGCTTGGATGGATGGATGTTTGTTGCTCAATAACTCCGGAACGGCTGAACGGATCTGGATGAAATTTGGTACAGAGATAGATTATTGTCTGGAATAGGCCACATGCTACTATGGTTCCCGTGGGATAGGTACGAGTATGTTTTAATTTTTCATAGAGCTCATTCTACAAATAGCCAACATAGCTTTTATTCACAAGGCGCATAGAAGCACACGGATTTGCATGAAATTCGATTGGTAGAGATGGGGTACTGCATTCTCACATAGATCATTTTTATCCCGAAAAAAATTAACGGTTCCTATGTGAGAGGTTTAAATATGAAAAAATATATACATATACTTGGGTGTTTGTTCCGCTTTCACGCCTCAACGACTGAACGGTTTTTAATTCTAGGTGTATAGATGTCATTAGATTCCCGTGGGATAGAAAGTCCGAATACCATCCCACGGGCATCTGCTATTAAAAATGGTGTGAAAAAATGTATTGTAATTCATTAATAATTGAGAACGAATGGGCCGATTTGGCTCGAACTCTTTTTTAGTTGTTCGTAAAATCCAGGAGAAGGTAAACCCTCCAGAAAAGTCTGGAAATTTTAAAAATCGAAAATTAATTTTTTGTATTTAATTGTGTATGCAAATGTTCCGGAATGGCTTTTCGAATGAAAAAATAGAGAAAATTCTTAGTGGAAAACTCGAAAAATTCTATAAAAACGCGAACATTTTCTTCTCGATGATATATAGATAAATTTAAAGCATGATTTGATGATTTTAGACAATGTAAAGGTGGAAAATTCGTTGTGAAGCTTGGAAAATTTTGGATAATCCTACTAATATTATTAATGTAAAAGTTTGGATGGATGGATTTTTTTTTCCAGCCGGAACGGATCTGGATAAAATTTGGCGCATGGACACACACATACTCTATTGTCACATAGGTCATTTTTATCCATAAAAATGGAACCGAACAGTTCCTATGCCTATATGGGAGAGGCTTATATATGAACAAAATATATAACTGGCTGTTTGTTCCGCATTCATGCCTCAAACATTGAATGGATTTTAATGAAATTTGGTAGGCATCTGAAAAATTAGCCATGATTTATTTTTCCCAACTTTATTTTTGTAGTTCTTACATTTTGAAACCAATATTAAACCTTCGCTTTGTTCGCGAACCGGCCCACATACAAGAAGAGCACAGCGAGCGCGAGCATGCTAGACGAAAATGTTCGTCGTTTGTGCCTAAATTCAACGTCTGAAGGGTTTTGAATGAAATTTTGTAGGTGGATAGATGATTTCATTAGATTCCCGTGGGTCCGTAGCATCGCAAGGGTATCTGCTAGTATTTACTAATTTAGACTTAAAAGCAAAATTTAAAAAAAATACCAACCCGTTTTCAAAATATTGATTTTTCAAAAAAAAAAAATCAAGAATTTTGGTATGCAGTATTCTTTATAATTTGGAGGACCTCATATATAAAAATTTTGATCAAAATCCGTAGAGCCGCTTATGAGAAAGTCAAAATTCAAAATCAATTTTGTATGGCACGTACCGTTAATAACAAAATATGTAAAAAAAAAAAATTGAACAAACTGTAGACTCTACCAAAAGAAGTGCACACACTAAGTCTTATCAAAATTGTTAGAGCCGTTTTCGATATAATTAAGGTGGTATACAAAATTGTATGGCAGGTGCCATTAGTTGTGGGCCTAAAAAAAACGATTCAAAAATCTATTTTAGACAATCGCCTAAAACGCTTAAATACCAAATTTGAAGAAAATAGCTCCAGCCGTTTAGGCTGTAGATCGTTCAACAGACAGATATAAAGACAGAAGGAATTGCGGGACCCACTTTTTAGCTGTTCTCCATCATCATAATGTCAAGTTTGAATAAAATCTCGAGTTCGATTTTTTCCACAAACATACAAAACTTATGCCTTATAGTACATACATATGTCGCAACTAAAAACAGCATAAACAAAATAGCACTCATACGCCACAGTGTACAGTTTTATGTGAGTTATTTTACATACAAAATTATGTATTTCAGCATTTAAGTAAAAGTTTCAGAAAATTACAAAATGGAGCACCCATTCCAAAATGCTTTATCTTAAAGCTCTGTATATCCACACTTGTGAAAATAATGTATGCAATTTGGTATTTTTAAAGTAAGAACATTGTTAAGATACAGAATTATTTTTCAATTAGACGATATTAGAAATAAAAACATTTAAACTTTTTTATATTAAATTGACAGCCTTATACATTTATTATAAAAGCATTTAAGAAACTGCGTAAATTTACAATCGTCTCTAATAGAGGAAATATGTTATTCATAAAAGTTATGTGACGTGTATTAGAGGCATTTTAAGCTATTTGTTTGACACAATGGAATTGTAACTAAAATTTGTCGTAAATTGTTGTATCTTATTACGCTTACGAGCTAAGCTTGTATATTTATTTGAAAAAAAAATGTTCAGTACACTTCACCCACTTCCACACGCACTTTTATTATTTCTTTTAGGAAACGGCTTTAATGATTTTAACGAAAATGTCAGGGTTTGTTTTTTATGGGCGAGAAAGAATTCAAAAATATCTCAACTAAGGACAAACCAACTTTTCTAATTTCTTAGTTTTTTTTTTTTTGGAACGATGCAAACCATTTTAAATAATTTTTCTGTGTTTATTTTTATAAACAAGAAACAAAGTATTAAACTTTGATTTAGTAAAATCCGCACACTGTCAAGCTCACTTTTTTTATTTTTTCGGAGTTTTTTTGGAAATGGCTATTTAATGAAATTAGCATAGTTTGCTCTTATGACCCAGACAAAAATTGAAAATTAGATTATATAAAACCCGCTAACTTTTACACCTATTTTTATTATTTCCCAGTATTTTTGGAAACTTCACCATATGAGATGTAATTTTGTATGTAAATAATATTTTACATTTCATGTAGGGCGGGCGTAGCCAGGAATTGCTAAGAAAAATGTTGTGAATTTTTAAATATGATTAGACGCTTCTAATCTTCAAGGTTTTCTTTAAATGTAGAAGAAATTTCAGGTTGATTATAAATACACATATCATGTGTTATTTATTCGAGTTTCGTTGAGACAAAATTTTAGAATTTCGAAAAATAACATAAGTGGTTTTATATACGGATTAACTGTCATGCTTATATTTTTGTTATACATAAACTCCAAGAATATGTTGTCGGCTTTTGTACTATAAGAGGATATCTTGGGATAAAGTGTTTTGAAATATTGCAGAAAAAAAATAAAAGGTCAAAGCTCGGTCTCATATGTACTGTATTTGAATTTGTACAACTTAGAATAGAGTCTTAATAGGTGCTTATTGTCTGCGTTACTATTTAAGTGTTACGAGGTGTTTAAGTGATTTCTATTGAATACAGGGGTAAATGTTACAAATTTCTTTTTAGATTTGTTAAAATGTTAACTGTTATGCTGACATTGCCTTAGAAAAAAATTAAAATATAATAAAAGTTTTAAACACTTTAGTTAAGTATGTAAAGAAAAAAAAGTTCACAAATATTTTAATTTTCAAAGACATTTGATAATTATTCTGATCTAACTAGTTTGGGACTTTCTACCAATATCTATGAAATAATATATTTTTAATTGGTAAAAAAATCGATTGTAAAAAAATAACAGTTTCCTAAAATATCGACTGAATGATTTGTCGACAAAAATGTCGATTAAAAAAAAAACGTTCCTAAATATTTACTTTTGGTAATTGAACATATCTTAGTGGGCCAACAAAATAGACTTTGCCCGACAGAGAACCAAAAAAAGGGATTCAAAATGGATTAATCGGCGCTCAGTTTTTTTAATTTGAATTTGTAATAAATACGAGACTGTTAGACCACAAATTCCTGAGACATGGTTTAAACACATATTATTTGAAGTGAAGATCACAAACAACATCGATATATTTTTTTATAGACAAAGATAATGGATTATTAATTATTACAATAAAAAATTTGTGTTGCAGTTGTTGGATTGTTGCAATTTTTTTTTTTCAATACGAGTATTGCTTTAAACTAGACTGATCATTGGTTCCAACAGACTTTAGGATAACTTTGTAATGTATTATTTTATTTTTGTCTGAGTAGTTTATCAGCGAACATTATTTAACTTACAGCTAGATTATGCTAAAATACTTTTTTAGTTTTAAAGATTTTGAGTTGGTCTATGTATGTATGTATTATTGTTATTGTATAAAAAATACGCTGCGTTGGATGGTCGAAAGAAAGATAGAAATGTTTGATTTTATTACCAATACGTAATTATTCAAAATAAAGTGTAGTGGATTACCTGTAACCACAAACCAAAAAGGTAACAAGACCGTGCAAAAACAAATGGTTTTGACAGTTCTCACGATGATGTTCTAACTTGATCTTATACAAAAGAAATAAACCGAAAATCATGTGCTTATATTTCCTTTAATTTGTTCTAGAAAACTTCAAATCGGAACAATTTTTTACACTAAACAGCAAAAACCAGTACTTCTCTCTCAATGTGCTAAGTATTTTTTTCAAGGGTCTTTATCCTTTTTTTTTTTACTTTTTTTGCCTATTCATTTTTTTTAAATGAACCTTCAAACGCCAATATTTTTCGATCCCAAACAAACGAACTTTTAATTGGTTTACGATAACAAATGAAAGGTCAGTTGGCCCACCCTAAAACAAATTCAAGAAGAAAATTATTTATTAAATATTTAATAAACAGGTTTAATTTGATTTTGGATATATATATGTATGTATGCATACAAATATTTAAAAAAGGGTAAGGGTAAGAACATTTATGAAAATTGGCAATAACTTTTCATTTACCATGAGAATGAAGAATAAGGAAATTCAAAAAAAAAAAAATATCCACAGTGGAAGGGTGTTTTTATTTTTGCTAAGGAGTAGTGTGAGGATACCTGTATGAGTATGATATTTCGTTGTTGGTTTCCGTCTCATTAGTATCCAGCATTACCAAGGAAGAGTTCATGTTGTGCAAATATAAGAGTAAATTTTCCAGATTTATGAACTTTAACATTCACCATCTCATATTCTTAAACAAAAATATCCTTCCACGCTTGCTATTTGTATTGACTTTGTTTATTTCTAATTCTCTTGGAATAATAAATAAGGTTTTACAGCAGGCACTCCCATTGATTCTTTTTCCTTTAAAAAAAAGTGTCTTAGGACGACGAGACACTTGATAAAATTGTATTTCCTTTCTTAGTCTATTTCTTGTGGCGCTCAGTTTAAGTACGAAGTGACAATTAAGTAGCAAATAACACTTGTTTCTCCACAATGGCCAGGCCAGTTTATCGTTACATTTTTACAATGTCCAAGAGAGGCTAAAGTAAGCAAGCTCGACTTATTTAGCGTGATTCCCAAAAGATTCGACATAAACATAGAACCTATCGGGAACGAAAACACAAAATTTAAATCGTACAAAACAACTGCTTGTTTGAGACAAAAATATATTTTTAATCATTTATGATATATCCAATTGTAGTTTTTGGATAATTTTTTTTTATTTTTCTTACAAAGCAAAATAAAATAAAATATTAAATAAAATATAAAATGAAATAAAATAAAATAAAATAAAATAAAATAAAATAAAATAAAATAAAATAAAACAAAATAAAATAAAATAAAATAAAATAAAATAAAACAAAATAAAATAAAATAAAATAAAATAAAATAAAATAAAATAAAATAAAATAAAATAAAATAAAATAAAATAAAATAAAATAAAATTAAATATAATAAAATAAAATAAAACAAAGTAAATAACAAAATAAAAGGAAAGTAAAATAATGTGAAATTATAAAAAAAGATGACATCATTTGGAGGTACAAAAAGTATAACGCGGACTTTGTAAGATCGCATAGTCCCATATAAGCATCTACAGTATTAATTTAAGCATTAAATACCAGGAATCAATCACGCTCATTCACATCTAAAGAATCCTTCAACAGAAAGAAATATGAGCAAGTGGAAAAACTCCTCAGATTTTATATTAAACGGGTTTTTCGCTTTCCATCAAACTCACCAAACTACATGATTATGTTGGAAACGAGCTTATTACCTTGTTTATCAAAACGTTTAAACTTCAAGTCGATTACATCCTTAAAGTTTTAAATATGCCAGATGATCCTCTTCCAAAGAAAGTAGCTCTTCAAGCCATTCAAACCCAAACCGGATGGTTAAAGGATTGGATACAATTAGCCGAGCAGGTGGACTTTGAGTTGAGTTGAGCAACGAAGCTGTTTCGTGGAAACCAACTCTATATAGTTTGATCGCCCGTTTGGACGAAGCCGCAAGGGAATCGTACATGGAGCAAGCTGCAGGATCACTGCACCGAACGATTTATAGTAGACTGGACTACAACCTTAACCAAAGAAACTATTTTCGCGACGATTATACAATAAAACAGATTTCTATCATGTTCCGGCTTAGAGGAGAGCTCCTTAATTTGAATTATATACCACATCGCGAAGACTTACCGCTAATATGTAACCTTTGCAATATGGGTGAACGGGAGGATGTTTTCCACTTTCTTGGAAGGTGTGCAGTACTAAGCGAAACAAGAAGATACACGTTAGGCAGCGACTATCTATCAGAGGAAGCAATCTTGGACCTCCTTTACGAAATGGATGTATATAAGTTATTTATGTATTGCAAAACAGCACTCAGGTACAAAAACCAAATATTAAATGAAGCATTTTAGTATAAACTGTAACTTACTCTACTTTTATAAATAAAATAATTAGTTGTCAATCAGGCAGACGGCAATGCCATGTAATTTAGATTGTAATTAACAAAGTGTAATAATATTTTGTAAGAAAAATTAAATCTTATCTAAGCTAAAAAAAAAATCCTTCAACAGAGACAATTTCAAAACTATAGTTTAGACTCAAACCTCAACCCAGTGCTGCTGGATATTTTGCTAAAATATCCCTTATATTTTTTTTAAATTTCCTTTGTTCACCAAACTTCTTTTTTCTAACTCAAAGATAGACTGGCGAATAAAAATAATAAATCTTTTAATGGAAAATCTACCGCAAATATCGTCAAATATTTTTTTTTGTTAACATTTTAACGAAATAATAATAAATGATTCTGCCTATCAACTTTAAAAGAATATACTTCTAAATAAGAAAGTAAAGGTATCATTTATATCAATTCCTAATGAAAGTACTGCTTGAAAGTCAATAGCCAACAATAATGAAGTTAAATTAATAAGACAAAGCTTAAACAGGACATTAAATTGATTTTTTTTACTAACGAATTTTTTTCGCTTACATACCTACATTAGTAGATCGAAAATGTCCTTTCAACAGACAACCCACTTAGCATTTGACTGTACTCTTTGGGATGACTATTCTTAAAAGGATTTTTATTTTATCTATTTTTTTGTTTCATTAATTTCATTTAAAAAATCTTATAATTATTCCAATTCGGAACAGGATGCACAATTTATTGAACATAAAATCAAATTTTCTTGATTTAAATTCAATCCATAAGAACCAATTAAATTTTTGATTACTCAGACTCTTCATTCCGATGGGGATGTTATTTGCTTGTGCAATATTCTGGAAGAGCAACCCAGATTATAATCGTATTTGACGTTTTAAAAGCGGGTTTTTAAATTGCATTTTATAAACGGCTTTCAGGTTTGTTTTACGGATCAAAAAACGAAAGGTAATGTGTGCACACACACACAAGTGTTACATACAAAAATATGTTTATAGAGGTAAGTAAACAAAAAATATCCATCTATGTTATAAAATAAAAACCTCCTGATGTGCTTAAAAACAAAATAAAATGCTAGAATAGGTTGCACGGTCTTGCTCTTATATTCGATTACATCGCACGAACCGGATTTTTAAGTAGAAACCGCTAAATATATTTTTAAGTTCGTTTTTCACTTAATTTTTCATAAACAAAAATACTTAATTTTTTTCTAAAAAAAATATTGGCAGGTATGGCAATGTTAAGAATTTAAGATTATAAATTAAGGAACATAATTTCAAAATCGTTTATCCATTTTCGAAATATTGAATTTTCGAAAAAAAAAAAAAATGATTTTTTCTTCAAAAATCCAAAAAAAATAATTTTCCAAAATATTGGTATGCAGTATTATTTAGAATTCAAAGTACCTACTATATACATTTTTTATTGCAATCCGTCAAGCCGTTAATGAGAAAGTCGAAAGTAAAAAAAAATGGTTGTGTGGCAGGTATCGAATAAAAAAATATGGAAGCAAATCTTTAAACCAAAATGTAGACTATATCTAATCTATAGGAGTGGACAGATTTTTTTTGTCAATATTGTTGGTCCCGTTTTTAAGATAATTAAAACAAAATTGTTATAAAAAATTGTATGACAGGTACCGTTATTTTTGGTGCTGAAAGAATTCAATGAAATTTAGGCAATCACCTAAGACGCTAAATTACACGTATGAAGAAAATTGCTTCAAAAGCTTAGGCTGTATATCGACCTACATACAGGCACATATACAGACGAATGGCATTGCACCCGTTCAGAAGAGTGTTGAAGAAAATCCAGATTTATTATTTCACCTTGTCGCTCACAACTTTTTTTGAAAATATTATGCAATGCCTAAGTATAAAGGCTTACAAGACATAGCTAGTGCCAACATTGAAGCCAAATGACGTTTGGGACATAATTTCGGTGATTGGGTACCGCAATCAATTGACATTGGATCAGCCATGTTTTGACATTACATCTCGTGGGCAGTTGAGCAAAGGTTAACGACTTTTCCCTCATTGAATGGCTTAAATTTGGAAGACAGGTGGTTCTATACTCTGCCCCCAAAAACAATAGCCAGTGTACGCAATATAGGATGTTCGTCTCTCATTCTCGCTACAGTGATTGGATTGCATAAATCTGTCATTCAATAAAGCTCTCACGGGGTTTTTGTAGTGTGTATTTTAAATGCACCCAAATATGAAAGAATAGTATGTAGGGTTACCGCCCTTTTTTCGATTGGAATTTTTATTTAATCGTTTTTTTTTTATAAAAATTAAAACACATTTATATTTTCTACACCACCATGAATTAAGATAAAAGGTGCGTTTTTGAAGGGTATCCCCTAGTTAGGCCAAATCACTTTAAATAAAAAAAACAAGCAAAAATACAAAAAAATATTCATTATCAGATTTGTTTTTCTTTGGTGGCGGGCTTTGGCTTTTGGAACTATTTTCGTTAAGAAGTTTGTATACTGTTCGTTCACCTAAGGAAATAATACCTGCTACTTCCTTCACAGCTTGTGTCTTATTTTTTAGATGTTTATAATTTTTTTTTTCGCGTCAACAATTTCATTTTTTTTTTTGGAACTTAATTCTTTTGAAATGCTGTACAAAACTCTGAAAAAACACACAGCAGTATGGCCCTTAGTGCTATACAGCAATCGAAACGAGCAACTTATAAGAGAAAACATTCTTAATTAACCTGTGAGTTGGCCTACAAGATTTTGCGATTTGACACTTTATGAGTTTCTATTCAACAACGAGGATATTTCGTACTTCAATCTTTTATCTAATACCTAAGTGAATATTAGGAAAACTTTATCAACAGCTTCTGAAACAAGCAACTATTAGTTTTTCAACTCGATTTTTTCTAAAAAAAACTTTCGTCTTCCCCGAGGGGAATTTTAAAGTTTCAACTTCCTTAGTTAATTAATTTTCACTTTAATTTCTCAGGTATAATCCAATTGGGTTAAATGCGAAATATTTTTAATCTACCAAGTACTTAGAATAAAATAGCTAAAGGCACCCTCGTGTGGGCCCAGTCATGTCTGTTAATTTAAAGATCTTATTCTCTCTTTCGTTTTTACAAAAATAAGGATTAACTTCCAACAACAAAAAATATTTCGGGAATATTTCTGTTTTTTTTTTCTATTTCTATCTATTTATAACTTTCAGAAATTAAGGAACTTTTTGTTAACAGCCTCGGGAAAGTATTCCAAGACTTAATTTTGATTTTGTTATATTTTCGTGTTATTAAGCGTCAAATATAAAAGGTTAATTAGACACCTAAAGGATAGAAAGTAGGAAAACGCAAACTAAATCCACAAAAATAAGAAAAAGCTTACAAGAGGACGGAGGGCTTCAAATATATTAACGACGTGTTGACAAATTAGAGAATACAAATAATAATAATTCTTTTCTTGTCTTTCTCTTATTTGAAACTAATTTATATCATAAAGTTATTATTACGGATGACAGAGTTCGTTCTGTTAACAAGAATTCCTTACCATTGCTGAATATCAACACTTTAAGGCATCTGATACCTGTGCCAATTAAAATGGAAAATACAAAGATTTATTAAAGGAATAAAATAACGCCTCACTTCACAAGTAGAAAAGTAGCAAAAAATTGTTGTTTTTTTTTGATATGGCAATTTAAACTTTTTAAATAAAAAAAAACGATTTGAACAAGAAACTTCGGTGCTAAGAACAGATTTCACAATCTTATCGAAGCTAACCTAGAAGGACGAGATGGTTATGTGTCTACGTTGCTACGACAAAAGGAAAATTCTAATGGCTCGGGGTCATATTTCATTCCTGCTATATTAAGGTCACACATTTTAAATGAAGAATTTGAATCAACAAAAATAATTAATAGGTAGAAATCAGTCTTCAGGTACTCGTATGTATGTCTATGCAAAGCAAGTTGTTTTTATCAAATTTAATTTTGAATACCAGAAGCCACACAAATAAATTTTGAGGTCGTGTCGATACCCTTTTATGAAGGAAAATAGAAAAAAATCTTTCCTTAAATTGAGATCAAAAAGTTACTTAAAACATTCTGACGGAATAAAATCGCACGACTTCCATGGTGCACTTCGTATCTGCATTACGCACCCACGACTAAAAAGCTCTCGTGCAGAATTACCACATTGGTATCAGCGATGTGGCACATAGCGAAGTCTTTTTGAATTACTTGTCCTTACAAAACATATCATTCAATTTTGGCCAAGAAAAATTTATTAGTGCTCTCCGTTGATAGTGACGCTAATGCCACATCAAACAGTGACTTTCTGTAGTTGCATTAGTACTTGGAAACTTTGAGTGGATTGTCAATTTTACCTATTGACTTATCAGTACATCCATGTTTGTGATCAAAATCTAGTGTTAGGCGCCAGTTATAGCTTTCATTGAAACTCATCATTGAAAACTTTGACTATCAATTCTGAGGCAATTAAACAAAAAAAACTGATGTCGTTTTGGTACCAAAATGAAGGTAATATGATATGGGTTATCCATTTTGCGGTTTCAAAGTTTGGGCTGTAATTCGATATCTGTCAAACAATGTTGTTAAACCAGTTTTTTTTTCAGCTGAAAGCCTGACATTTACGAAAATGGATCGCACAACGCATAAAAATTGTTAAAACCTACTACAAAAATGGTGATTCTGCCACAGCCACATATCGTGCTTTAAGAGGAGATTATGGTTTACATAATCGTCCAACTACGCAAGCAATTGGCAAAATTATGCAGAAATTTGAAGGGATTGGTTACAGATATTGTAAGGCCGTGCATCATCGTTTCGCTCGTACCGGTTGCCGAAGACCCGAATGTGTCGATTCCTCGACGTTCTCAGAAATTAGGACTGTCTTACGGCACATTATGGCGTATTTTGCATTTGGATCTACACCGACATCCATACAAAGTCCAGCTCACACAACATCTGAAGCCAGCTGACCATTCACAACGTCATAGATACGTCGAATTAGTGCTTGAACAACAGGCGGTGGACGTCGATTTTTCGAACAAAATTTTCTTCAGCGACGAAGCACATTTATCACTCGGTGGGTATGTTAATAAACAAAATTGTCGTATTTGGGGTTCTGAGAATCCTGAAGTAATTGAAGAGAGGCCATTACATCCACAAAAAATCACTGTTTGGGGCGCTCTTTGGTCCGGAGATGTGATTGGACCTTACTTCTTCGAAAACGACGATGGAACGACTGTCACCGTCAATTCAGAGCGTTATGGTCATATGATAACCGACTTTTTTTTGCCTGCTATTGAAGAATACGACTTGGAAAATATGTGGTTTTAACAAGACGGTGCCACATGCCACACAACTCGAGCGAATATGGCTTTATTGCAAGACACATTTCCTGGCCGCGTAATTTCTCGTCGTGGCGATATCAACTGGCCACCAAGATCATGCGGTTTGACACCGCTGGACTTTTTTTGGGGGGGCTACGCGAAAGACCGTGTTTATGCAGATAAACCTTTAACTCTTGAGCACTTGAAAACCAACATTCGTCAAGTTGTGGCTGACATAATGTGCGGTATGTGTGAAAAAGTGGTCGAAAATTACCTCAAAAGAATCGATGCTTGCAACAATTCGCGTGGGGGTCATTTAAATGATGTAGTGTTTCACACTACAAAAAATATTAAATAAATATCTTATTACCTTCATTTTGGTACCAAAACGACATCAGTTTTATTTGTTTAAGTGTCTCAGAATTGATTGTCAAAGTTTTCAATGAAAGCTATAACTGGCGCCTTAATCCAAGACCTTTTTCTTACTCCAAGCTAATTGTAGATTTTCAATAATCTAATCACAAACAAACACTAAAGTAAAGCTACCATAAGTGTGTAATGTACAAAATAATTAAATATACTCAATATTTCCAGTAAGGATGCAAAATTTGTTAGCATTATTATGTGTGTTTTATGGGTGTTTTTAGGTACATGAGAAGTTTCGATAGTTGTTGCATATATGGCTTGACAGTTGAGAATGTCAAACTGTGTTCACATTTCTACTCAGTAAGGTTTTGTAATTCACCATGAATCGCTTAACGCCGGAAAAACGCTTCCAAATTGTGGAAATTTTCTTTGAAAAAAAATCTGTCCGCAAGGTTCATAGAAAAGAATTGTGTTTAGTGATGAATGTCTTCGTCAATAGGCAAAATTGCCGTATATGGAGCATGGACATTAAAATTGATCGTCTGTTACGGCTTAGACGCTGGCGGCACAATCATTCCTTATTTCGTTAAAAATGATTGAGGAGCGAGCGCCACCGATTTTTGATGATGATTTTTTGTTTCCAACAAACCACGACATTTGGTTCCAACAAGACGGCGCAATTTGCCATACAGTGCACTATATATAAACTATAAATGTATTGCAATATCAATTTGGTGACAGCTTTATTTCATTCGTACGACTTAGAGCCTCTTGACTAGTTTTTATGGGGCTATGTTAAGTCATTGGTTTATGCCGACAAACCAGCAACTCTTAAAGCATTCTAATTGAAACCAACATTGACGCCATACTAGATTTATTGGAAAAAGTATTATAAAATTGGAACCGTGTCAAAAAAATCTTAAAATATTGCTTATAATAACAAAATTGTCATGCATATCGTTAGAGATGTTTCCAACAGACCAAAAAATGATAAAAGTGGGTGTGGCGGTCGGATCTTACTAAAATAGTTGTTTTTAATTTTTCTCTTTAAACGAGTGTTTGTTTAGATTTGTGGTTTTCAAGAAGAAGTAAAACGCATATAATTTAATGCTATGGCTAAGAATAAAGATAAGGGTTTGTCATTATGTTTTTGGGGGTGGCCGTGGCGCGATAGTTGTGTGTTCGCCTGTCAACCTCATGGTCACAGATTCGATTCCTGCTATAGTCTATGTCCTCTTATTTTCCATTGAAAAACCAATTCAAAAATTAAATGTCATACAACGAGTTGCTGGTTTACTCATTACATGCTGTTTAGACATAGAACTAACAACATGTGATTGAGTAAAACTAGTGTACCGATAAAATATGACAAAGAATAAAAAAAATTAATGCGAATTATAAGGGAAATAGATAAATAAGACACTGAAATTTCTCCGCATTAGTTTAGCCGTCATCCCTGGGGATAAAATCTGAGACAACAACAACCTACAATCTCAGAACATCGCGCCACACATCTTTCCTATCATTCCTTTTCTTCCTTAACCCCACGCCCGCGCTGTGTTGAAAAATTTAAAGGTTAGAATAATCCCTTGAGCGCGTATAGATTATAAAAAAAAAATGATTTCGGGCAAGTGGCCGCTGCGGTTGGCTCGAATAAATTCCAGCCGGGAGGCCCAATTTTCGACCACTTTTTGCAGCAATTGGGGTCTTAGCCATCAGTAACGCGCCGAATATTTTCTTCCAAGGCGTCAATCATCTCCCACTATTCTGCGTAGACAAGCGACTTCATATAAGCCCACAAAAAATAGTCCAGTGTTGTTAAAACGCATGATATTGGAAGCTACGCCACAGGCGCAGGCCCACGACATGGGAGATAATGCGCTCACCAAAAGTTTCTTTCAATAAATTGATTGTTTCGTTGGCTGTATGGTATGTAGCGCCATCTTGTTGAATCCAAAGGTCGTCCACATCAACATCCTCGAATTCCGGCACAAAAAATCATTAATCATGGCTCTTTAGCGTTCTCCATTGACGGTAACTGTATCATTATGGCCGGCTTTATTTTTGAAGAAATATGGACCAATGATTACCTCTGTCCATAGAGCACACCAATCAGTGACTTTTTGATGATGTAACGGCGTCTCAACAATGACTTGTGGATTATGATCACTCCAAATACGATAATTTTGCTTATTTGGTTCCATTCACCGAACGTGAGACGCGCTTGACGGGCGTTCGGCTTCATTTCTTGAACAAGTTTAATTTTGTAAGTCCGCAAAGCAAGATCCTTCCGTAAAATCTTCCATAAAATGGATGGGCAGTGGATGGAACTCCAATTATTGTGTGCGGTGGCTGATGGACTCATTCGAGTCTCCTTCGACACTGCTCCACTGCAGCAATTGCGTCTTGGGTGCGTACTGTGCGGCGTCTCTGAGTATGCGCATTATCCACTAGAGTAAACGTGGTGCGAAACCGATCCATGGTTGCTCGAATTACCGACTCTGCTGGGCGATTATGTCGACCGAATATTGAACGCAGCGCTCTATGCGTCGCGTGCACCGAACCATTATTTTAGTAATAAATTTGCACGATTTTCAAATGTTGTTCAGGATTAAGTCTATATTTATTATGAAATGGCAAACCAAAATGAGCATGAATCAATTGACAGCTGTCAAAAATACCAACACGGAAAAAAATATTGCCAGATAAAAAAGAACAAAATCTGGAAATGTGTCTTCCAAATCGTTTAGTCGTCTCCAAGAAAAATTTCTGAGAAACCATGAAATAAAAAAATGACGGTGACAGTGATGAGATTTACGGAAATACAATTTTTATTTTTTTTCGCCCTCAATTTTTTAGAGCCGTTTTGGAGAAACCAAACATAAAAATATATATGTATACTTAAAGCTATAAGATAAATACACTATGTACATGATTTAAGCTTCCATACAGGGCTCTCTGGCATTTAAATGCCATGGAATAGCATCTATTGAAAGCATTAATTGAACCTTGTGCTTTTGAAAATGTTGATTTTAAATTACATGGTTGGTCCTTTATTTATAAAATTAGAGCTGGTATTCAGATTTGAGAGTATTATTATTTTTTTAAACTTATTCATTATTACCTACTCATCTATTTCACCATGATGAAGTATTTTAAGATTAATTAAGGATCTTTTTGATAATAGTGAATGAGGGAAATAAAATTTGCATCTTTATTTTTATTTGCATTGGTTTCGTAAAAAAAAATAAGGTTGTAATCAAACTTTACTTGGAAATAATGAAGAAGTTGTGATGATTTGCTTTTGCGTGCAACAGCTGAGGTAAGCAAAGTTAAACTGGGTAAAGAAGAAGATCTCTCTCTAGTTATCAATTTCAAAAATATAATCTTTATTTTATCAAAAACGGTCGTAACAACTAGACCTAGCAATACTTAATCGCCTT
Source organism: Philhelius pedissequus (assembly GCA_910595825.1). NCBI lineage: Eukaryota > Metazoa > Arthropoda > Insecta > Diptera > Syrphidae > Philhelius > Philhelius pedissequus. Next base: position 9,462,510 of record OU343163.1, on the reverse strand, counting down.
ATTAGAAGAAGGGAGTCGACCAAATCTCGTTGTGGTAAGAGACCTGATAAGCAGGTGTCTAAAGCAAAGATTGGTAAGAAACTTGTTAAAGTAGAGGAACTAGAAGCAGAGAGTTCACCCTATGCCAAATCTCACTAGTTGAAGACGGAAGCTTTAAGAGCACGGATTATAGCCGTTTTGTCGTAAAGCGCAGGAAAGGGAAAAAGGGAAACTACTTTTTATAACCAAAAATAAAAATTTCAACGGTTGGCAACTTATTCCGATTTACTTTACATAATGAAAATAAAAAAAAACGAATTTAATATTTCATAAGCTCATCCTTCCTAGAGCAATGTGAATTATAAGAAATTAAATCCTAATTTATTAAATAAACTAATTTTAATGACATAACGTAAGTGGTTTTAAGACGCTGGCATTGCTTGTTGGATGGTACACTCCAGATCGTTGGATCACGAATTATGTATATTGGGTAGGTACACTCGGGGTAGGTTGGTTAGGTATGTTCCTTATTATGAAAAATTCAGGACATTTTTGCTGCTTGGTGGATAAAACTGCTCGAAATAGAATATTGAACAAAATGCGAGAAAATGGAAAAGTTGTAATACATGTGATTGAGTAAAAACTAGAATACCGATAAAATATGACAAAGAATAAAAAAATCAATGCGAATGCTAAGGGACATCGATAAATAAGACACGGAAATTTCTCCGCATTAGTTCAGCCGCCATGCCTGGAGATAAAATCTGAGACAACAACCCCCTACAGTCTCCGAATATCGCGCCACACATCTATCCTATCATTCTTTCTCTTCCTTAACCTCACCCACACGCTCGCGCTGTGTTGAAACATTTAAAGGGTATTTATAACCCTTGAGCGCGTGTAGATTATAAAAAAAAAAAAAATTACAAGAAAAATTTAGCCTATTTTTTTTTGTTTTTCCACAACGTTCTCATGTTAGATCTTAGCTGATGTTTATAGAGAAAAAAATGATTAGCTCAGAGAGAAAAGAAATACTTATCTCTCTCTGCAGCATTTTATAACGAAATACATATTCTTAAAACTTAATGAAGCAACGCGAGTACGGGTCTGCTAGTTTTATATATCCTCAGTATTCACTTTCCATTAACATTTTCCATTAATGGAAATAATAGGATTTATTTGTCTAATATAAAGAAATTACTATGAAAAAATCTTTCTTTAAAATTCCTTCTTCCCAATTTAGATTTTTGTAATAAAACTGTCTTGGATATAGAATTTTTTTCTCAAGCCAATGAGCCCTCAATAATCAAAATTTAGATTCAAATATTTTATTCACATAATATTTCTTACTATATGTTTTATCTTTTTTCTCTCAATTTCGTTCTTGGAACCTCTTAAATAATTTTTTTTATCTCTTCAATTCAACCTCATTGAGTTACAAAATATTAAAATATAATACTTGGTGGACAGTAGCGTAACTATAATGAAGAAGGCCTCATATTATTTTGAACATAATATTCGTAAAGAACACAAACAACATTTAAATAAAACAATTATACAGCGTAAGCGATACAGTTATTGACACTCGTAAGGATTTTTTCACTTGACACAGCTGGCAAATATATTTGATATGGATATATGAAAATTTGAATACACTTCTAAATACATTATTCAATTGATTTTCATGTTATTTGTATTAAAAGCGAGTAAGAGTTTCGTGATATTGTTAAATTTTGATATTTCTAAAACCCTATTAAAATATATAGTAATTGACACTCATGTACACCAATTGACACCACATATTTGTACAATTATTGACATAACTTTGAATAGACAGTAATGAATGAAAATAGCGATCGTTTGGTTGAGGTTGGCTTAAATTTATTAAACGTGTATGTTGCTTTATTATTAAATTTTTAAAAAGAAAAATATAAAACTTAAAAAAGAAATAAATGTAACACTTATATTTATTTGTGTAGGCTGCCAACGCGCTTTTGTTTTTTTGCCACAGTAAGAAATTGATTTCATCCCTATTAAAAACTGTGTTAGCATCGCATAAAATGGCCCACATATTCTGCTCCTCAAGATATTTTTCTATTAAGGTATCAGCTCAAAAACGCCTTCAACCAGCTTATCCCTGAAATGTTTTGTATGCCAAAGGATGTCTTCTCCAAGAAAGCCTTGACGGCATGAAGCACATTCTTTTTTCTCTTTGGGAAAACTTTTCACTGGGATGTGGTTATCCATTGTTCCAAACACTTCTTCTTTAGCGGCCACAACAGATTGTGTACTAGGCCTAGCTTTAACGAACTTAGTAGTAGTTGTTCTTTTTTTTTTTTTTTTTTTTCAAATGCACGGCACTAGTTAGGAGGAATAGAAAGATAGGCAAGAATTTTTATTGGCAAGTGTAGTTCGAGAAATATTATAAAATTTGGCTGCAGTTTTTTTCCACTTTTGTGTCCTCACAGCTTCAAGCGCAATCCCCGCAGGTCCTTTTCGATATATTTCTCAGTACATTTAGGCATTTTTCCAGCTAAGCATTAATTTAAAAGAATAGTATAATTATTAACATTATATATAAGTACAACTATAGTCACAGTGTCAACGTTTGTACTCCTATAGAAGACAGTTATTGACACAGAGCTTTCAATTATAGGAATTGTTAAAATCTCAACACAATAGTTGACACCCCATTTTATTAAATATATATCAACAGAAAAACAATAAAAATAATGTAAATCCTCCCCCAGGACATTATATTTCATTATAATAAACTAATATGATCAAGGTTGTATTAAATATACTAAAATTATCTACTAATAAAATGTTCGGATTGCTTAACGAAATGCAGACATTTTTTTCACAAAATACAAAGTCGCGTAACAGTCATGTTTAGGTTTCGGAATTCACAACAAGTTTTAGCTCCTAACTATATAAAAATAAAGAGTAAGAGAATAAGAAACAGTGAAGAACTTAAAAGAAATAGTTGCGGGAACCGTTCAGATTTGTACCAATGAACGTTCTGTAAGTTCTAGTTCTAGTTCTCAATAACTAGGCTGAAATTTTGCACTCTCAATAATTGTATCACTTACGCTAATTGTTCAACAAAATAAACAAACTTGAATTTTTGTATGTAGGTGTTAATTCGACATATTTTTTTGGGGGGCCCTGAATATTCTGAGCCAACAAAAATTATCTGGCTAATCAGTAGTTACGCCCCTGGTGATGGGTATATAATTGATTTTTTTGTTTGTTTGTTTAAGAACAAATTTTGGCATTCTCGAACTCTGTTAGTGATGTACAAAATGTACTTATTCACCTGTTAAATGGAACAAGCAATTATGGTGAAGGTTTATGATTAGAAATTGTATTTTTAGTTAAAAAAAATAACAAAAAGAAACAGGAACCCCGAAACCCTACAAGTATTCAAATTGCTCTTTCAGTGTAAGATTTGCAGAAAGTTCTAAATAAAACCACGAACTTTTATCCGTATCGGGTTAATACGAGTATGGTTAGACATTCCAAGACCTAATTTAATATAAAGCTATTGAACACAGCATTTCCCTTACATTTTTATTTGGCTTTGAGATACATATGTATTTATAAAAACTTGTACACCATTATGATGGTAAATACTCTATTTTAATTTAAATCAATCCTCTCCTCGTCCGCCATTGTTGATAACATTGTGAAATTTCAAAATGCCAAAATTTTCCACATCAAAGTTGCCTATTGTTTTTCGAATGGAATTCCTTCCTGAAGAGTCATTGACAATACTCATAGTTAAGAGCTTGTTAGGACTATGGTTTTATTCGGGTGAATATAATAAACATTGTGGTTTGACCTTTATAGATACTCTTTGTTGTTTGTTCCATATATTATAAAATAGCAAATTTATTTGGTATATTTTTCATTGTTTACAATTTTATTTTTTGGTTTAATTTTTAAATAGAAACAAATTCATTTGAAATGTTGGTCCTTTTCAAAAGATACTTGTGGAATGATTTCGTTGATTAACTACAGCGTAACAATATATAGAAAGTAAACTCAGATAGAAACAGATTTGTATGATGCGCCACTATTGTGGTGGGAAGATGAAAAGCTTTGTTATTCGTTGAAACAATAATGCCAATTGATATACTGAAATAGTTAATTTGGGATTTCAATTCACGGAATATGCATTTGTTTAGACAGTTACCTAATTATGATATTTCGAGATACTACTTTAGAAAGATGGATTTAAATTTACCGGATTGTTATGGGTTATTTGAGTGGTCTTTATTGTGAATTACATGATACCTAGTTGGTGAAGTTTTTGGTAATTAGCTTTTTTTTTGGGAATAATTAATTATTTCGGTAATCAAGTTAGAGAGTTTGGTTGCTGTTAAAATTGTGCACATATTTGTTTTTATAAATAATTAGCCCTCAATTTTAGATATCTTAAAAAGATAATATAGAAATCAGACCATTTCTGACGATTTTGGCATTAACAGAACTTCAGCTTTTCAGTACTTTGAGTAAAAGAATTTTAGAATTGAAAAATTTTCGATTCAAAATATAAGAAATACATAATTTTCTAATAAAACATTTTTGAAACCAATTTTTGGCACATATGTACAATTTTAGGATCCCTGCAAACAGGATTTGGGAAAACAGAATTTCTGGCTTATAAAGTTTTTAATTAACAGAATTTTGGAATGCAAGATTTTTGAAACAAAACAAGTTTTAAAAAAATTTCACAAGGCAAATGATCAATTAGAATTATATAATTGTTTTTCGGAAAAATATTTGTTTTAATTTTTTTTTTTTTAATTATGTGAAAATTCAATTGCCGTATTTTATTTTCCCCGTGATCCGGATCAGATCATCTATTTATTTGCGTTACAACAACAAAAGGATTTAGTTTTGTTGTTGTAACGCAAATAAATAGATGATCTGATCTGGATCACGAGGAAAATAAAATACGGCTAGTATTTCGAAAACGAGTGGAGGATTTTTTTAAAATTTAAATTATTAAATAGGTACTGAAAATTTTAATACCATTTTTTAAATCCACTTTATAGATATATTTAACTATTTCTACTACGAATCTTGTGCGTACGAGGTGGTCGAAAAACCTTTTTTTTTTTAAAGTTGAATATACAATATTATTTACACTTTTATGGACTATTTACATCTGCATAAGAACTCAAAATTAATTATTTTTTCTGTAAACGTAAGCTACACTATAATTAAATAACACACACACATTTTTTTGTCAAAATTCTTGGAACCGTTTTTCAGAACATTTGTGTGTATTTATTTTAGTGAAATTGTCTTATTTTTTGAGTATTTTAAAAAAAAAATTCAAAAAACTATTAAATACAAACAAGTTTTTGCAAAAAAATGCTAGTTTTCAATACTGTTTAGACTTTTTATAAGATTCTCTATAAAACAAGTCAAATGCAACGTTTTCCAGAAAACCTAAAACCAAAAAAATAAAAAAACATATTTTGACAAAAAAAAAATAAGAGAAAGTACTTTTTGCCCTTATTATAATTAACTAGTTTTTATTTATAAGAATCTTTGGTACCGTTTTGAGAAAAATAAGAAAAATATATGGTCTTAAAAAACTTAAAAATAACCAATAAAACAATATGTACAAAGTTTGAAGTAAATCCATTCACCTGTTTCTGACGGCAATGGATCCATTGAGATTTGAGTAACGTGCGGCGGCTTGCCGTTTCATAACTCTTTCTACCCTATCCACCTATCAACATCCCGGACAGACAAACACACTGACTTGTAAGATATTAAGTTTGAACAAAATGTCAAGCTCGATTTTTTACGAATCCAAAAAAAAATAGATTAAAAAATATTTGGTTTACTTGTATATATGTGCATAGTTACCCTTATGTACAAGTTGTCACTCATATTATGCATTTATTTATTTATTTTGATAACTGTAGTTCTACCATTCTCTCAAACTACATATGTATTAATTATAACGGGTGATTTTTTTGCTACTTGGTTTTTGACGTTTATATTTTTGACAGATCACACATGACAAATTCCACGAACATTTGACATTTCGATTCAGTATTGTCTGCCATTTCATCATGAATAGACTTACGCCTGAACAACATTTGCAAATTATTGAAATTTATTATCAAAATTCGTGCTCTGTGAAAAATGTGTTTCGCAAGCTACGTCCGTTTTATGGTCGTCATAATCGACCCACCGAGCAGGCTATTCAGATACGTGAATAAGCAGAATTGCCGTATTTGGAGTGAAGAGCAGCCAGGGGCAATTCAGCAGCTACCAATGTATCCCGAAAAATGCACTGTTTGGTGCGGTTTATGGGCAGGCGGCATCATTGGGCCGTACTTCTTCAAGGACGATGAAGGCCGCAGGGTTACGGTCAATGGAGAAAGGTATCGTTCGATGATAACAGATTTTTTTTTGCCGTAAATGCAAGAATTGAACTCGGTCGACATGTGGTTCCAACAGGACGGTGCCACATGACACACTGCATGCGAAACCATGCATCAATTGAGAGGCCAATTTGGTGAGCAGTTGATCTCACGTTTTGGCGCAGTCAATTGGCCACCAAGATAATGTGATTTGACCCCGTTAGACTATTTTTTGTGGGGCTATGGTAAGTCTATTGTCTATGGGGACAAGCCAAACACGATTGCTGCCTTGGAAGCCAACATTGAACGCGTCATTGGTGAGATTCCGGCCGAAATGTGTGAAAAAGTTTGCCAAAATTGGACCTTCAGAATGGACCACCTGAAGCGTAGCCGCGGGCAACATTTAAGTGAAATTATTTTTAAAAAGTAAATGGCAGAAATTGATTTATCGATCCAAATAAAAATTTCATTCACTTTTTACAAGTTTCTGTGTTGTTTTGAATTTTCAAAAACCAAGCTCTTAAAAAATCGCCGTTTATAACTAAAAATGTATACAAAAAAGTACGCATACGCCACAGTGTACTGATGTTGTTTGGGAATGAGTAATTATTGGGATATTTGAATTTTGTGTTATGTTCTATGTCAATGTTAAGTTCTTATTTCATTTATAATTTTTTTCAGTTCTAATTTTTATCATTTAAAACTTATTGCGCAGAAAAATTTCCATTGAAATTGTGATGAATAAATGTCATTTATTAGAAAAGAGTATACGTACTTTTCCTGCTATTCAAAAAGCTTCCGAATACAGCCTGAGTATCCAAGTACTTATATTAACGGCTATTAAATTATTAATTGAGAAGTTACCTATTTTAAAATACAAACTAAAAAAATATTAACTTATTTGCTGGGGGATAATTGTAAACGATTTTGGAATTTCTTCTTTCAAATTATAGTGTTCAGAAAAGCTAAAGTATGCTAAATTGAATATTTTTGTTGATGTAGCTTAAGTTTGCATTCTCGAATCTATTAAAAAGTAATAATTTTAAACGAGTTCGCTTATTAGTTTTCATAACATTTGATAATTACATTCACCACCGTCTTTTTTCGAAAAACAAGAAAAACGGGGTAAATGGAAACAAGGATCTCAGTATCTAACATTTGGTAAGTGATCTGGTTTTCTTAATGAAAGCTCTTGATGCCGTGACATGAAACTCCGCTACCAGTCATCTTTTGGCTTTCCATTGTGGAAAGAAGTAACCAGGTTAATTTTCGTTATGAAGAAACCAACTAAATCAACGAGGTCCTTCTTATTGGACGGGTAACCAGCACGAGCTGTTGAAATAAGACATCTTATCTTACTATAGTGCCTTCCACTATTGATGACAGTGCAAGTTTTCTGCCTCGAGATATATTGGCAGTAAGATTTTTCTTGTCATCGATTCGCTAATAAATAACCGATATCGGAACACCGTATACGCTTCTGCAACTTGCCGACATGTTTTGTATTCATTGCACACGCCTTCTACTGAATTTAAAATATCATTTGATGTGTATGATAGAGCCGCGGTTTTTCGTTGATTCGTACGGTACATCTTTTTGATATAAAATCAAGTTAAGTCAACGCCAAAGACATTTAAAAATGTATGTTTACAATTACCCCAAAATGTTCACTTTTACCCCATTTTGGTATTTACATTTACCCATGATATGAAAAAAATGGGGTAACTGTAAACAGCTAATAACTTTAAAATGTTGTTATTAAAAAGAATAAAAACATATGGCATGCATTAATAGTTGTTTTGACTGCTTTAAACATAAAATTTAACTTACTTTGATCACCTTTATTTGTTTTTAAGCAACTTAAGTAAACAGCGAAAAACTGGAAAACAGGGAAAAATTAATCAACCACGCCAATGAACAAAACGCAAAAAACTCTTTGATAGATATCACCTTCCACGTGTCAGTATATTGGAAATACAATATGTTTTCATATAAAGTAATTGCATCCTAGGAAATATAAACGGTTTTTACAATTACCCCTGTTCACAATTACCCCAATTGACCCTATCGATTTTTTTTTTGTAATTCATCATCCAAAAGTATTGAAACTTTTATTAATTAATTATTATCATGGATAATAAATACAAATTTAAAAAAAATGTCAGTCACATATGTGTATTAACATTAAGAACATAGGAGGTTTAGAGTCGACTATGGCAACATTCGTGGACTTAGAAAAATTTTTTGTGCCCCGTATGTCACACTGTGAAAAACAGGCCAGCTGTTTTGGCACTGAGTGAGACTCAAATAGGTGAAAATTCTGATCAAACGGAATTTAATGTGTTTGGGTATAACTTAGTGCCATTATTCTTTTCCCACCACGGTCTCGCCGTTTACATTAGAAATAATGTTGCGTACCAACTTCAACCACAATATGGTTTGTGCTCAAACACAAATTTTAATTTCATGTGGTTAAAATTCACGGTTAATAAGCATATCATACACACTTGTTTCATCTATCGGAGCCCAAATTTGGATAGAGATTCAACTTTTAACGAATTTGATGCTCTGTCCGACTCCTTTCAAAGAATTGTTTCCCATTATCCTCGCACTGAAATCGTCGTTACGGGCGATTTCAATGTACACAATTCTAGCTGGCTCCACTTTTCGAGCCAGACAACACCCGAAGGAAGGTATGTCGAGGTCTTTGCTGAGTTAAACCAACTGACTCAACTTGTTGACGAGCCGACACGAATCCCTGACGTTACACGTCAAACCGACAACACTCTAGACTTGTTTCTTACCCCTGACCCTAATAAATACACTGTAAGTGTATTATCACCTCTAGGCACTTCAGACCATTGTGTCATATCTGCAAATTTCTCATGCCAACAACATCCAGTTAAAGAAAAGTCACCTAAGAGCACCGTTTGGCAATATGAGAAAGCCAACTGGGACGGTCTAAATAACTTCTTCAGGAACTTTAACTAGGCACTATGCTTCCTCGATAGTGACTCCAGCCCAGATATGATAACAAATTTAGTTCTTCACGGAATGAGAAATTTTATCCCGAATAGGGTGAAATCTATAAACCGAAAGAAAATGCATGGTTTGATTCGAGCTGTAAAGAGGCTATTAGGGTTAGAGAAGTAAGTTTCCGGAACTATAAAGCCAACCCCACTGAGGAAAACCGGAAAAGTTTCAACAAGCTGGAAAGACTTGTAACGTTCACATTCGTAGAACCAAATTTTTGCATGACCAAAAAGTAAGGCAAAAAATACTACAATGTCCCAAAGGTAGTAAGAATTTTTGGTCATTTGTAAAAAACATTCGAAATTCAACTTCGTCTTCGGTTCCAACGCTCGTCTTTAATGACACCCCTTTTGTCAGCTCTCGTGAAAAAGGAAATTTGCTTTCCGCGCAGTTCGCTGCTAATTCGACGCAGCCAGAAAGAATTATGACTCCTCCTGTACTTGAAAGCGTAAATGATTTTATGGGACGAATCTTCTTTCGCACTCGTGAAGTTGCTAGAGTCCTCAAAGACCTTGATATACACAAATCCGCTGGCCCGGATAGTATCTCTCCCATCGTTCTGAAGAGGTATTCTTCAACGCTGGCAAAACCACAGCGTATGCTTTTCCATCTGTCCTACTCTACAGGTCTCTTTCCGAGTGGATGGAAAACAGCATTTGTCCAGCTTGTCCCTAAAAAAGGCGCATCTTCTTCACCCTCTAATTACCGTCCAATTGCACTTACGTCCCTTCTTTCCAAGGTCATGAAAACGCTGATTAATTATCAGCTTAAGAAATATCTTGAAGAACGAAACCTCCTTAATGACCGGCAGTATGGCTTTCGTAGCAATAGGTCCACTGGTGATCTGATGGTATATCTCACCGAACCGTGGCACAAATCTTTACATCTTATTGCACTTGATATTTCAAAAGCATTTGATAGAGTTTGGCATCAAGCACTCTTATCGAAAATACGTGCATTTGGTATCGATGAATCTCTTCTTCGTTGGATTAGAAATTACCTTTCGGACCGTTCAATACAAGTTGTATTGGACGGGTTCAAGTCTGATATTCACAAAATAAATGCTGGTGTGCCTCAGGGCTCCGTATTGTCTCCGACCCTTTTTCTCATTTTTAATTATGATCTCTTGTCTGGAACTTCTAATCCACTCAATTGTTTTGCTAACGATAGTACTCTCAGCTTTTCATATTCGTTTTCAAATGCACCTCCTTGTTCTTCAGATGTGCAACTGCAACGGCAGCGTATGATAAGCTCATTAAATTCTGATCTTGACAGTATTGTCCAATGGGGAATAAAAAACCTCGTAGAATTTAATGCTTCAAAAACTCAGTGCTGTCATCTGTCGTTAAAGCACAACCCACCTCACATGCCGCTATCCATTAGCGGCACTTGCATTGAAGAAACCGATCAGCTTTCAGTCCTTGGCATGTGCATCACAGACCACATCTTGTGGAATGAAGACATATTTGATGTCGCCAAAAACGCTGCAAAATGTTTGGGCTTTCTTCGAAGATGCAAGAAATTCTTTTCCCCGTCTGATCTGGCTGTAATCTATAAGGCCTTCGTTCGTCCAAAGCTGGAGTATAACTCGCACATTTGGGCAGGAGCTCCCGAAACTCATTTGAGTCTCTTAGCTAGAATTCAAAATAGAGGTTTAAGAATGATTGGCGATAGAACTTTAGTCGAGACATTTACATCTCTCGAACATCGTCGTAATGTTTCATGTATTTCGCTATTTTATCGCTATTTTTGTAAACAGTGTTCTATCGAAGTAGCCATTTGCATTCCTCCCCCTAAACAATTCAACCGTAATACTCGCGCTACTAGGAATGCTCATCAGTTTACCCTTGAGCTCGAACGTACTGTGAAGTACAGAGATTCTTTCTTTAGTCGTACAACACGTACGTGGAATGCTTTACCAGGCTCTATTTTTCCCCCTCATTTTGACATTCTGAACTTCAAAACTAATGTACATCGGTATCTCCTTTTTAATCCTTCCCTATTTTCCTAAAGCTCGCACTGTGCCTGTCATGTTAAGGGTATACAAAACCCCTTTAGTGCGGGTTTATTATAAAAAAAAAAAAAAAAAATAGCACACTTCTGCAGCATTTAAAACGCAAGAAAAAACAACCAACGATCCAAATATATTTATTTACGTTTTCCCTCAATCATACATACATTTTCATTGATTAAGGTTCTAAGAATTAATTTACATTGTACATAATAAGGATTCTCATATATGTATGTACCATGAAACACATAACAACAACATTTAAATCTGTCTTGCCTGAACGAAAGCTCAACGCCCCGCTGCGTGCATTGTTTCAGTATGTGGAATAATATTGGCATGGTTTATTGGAAAATCAATCCAATTCATTAATTAGTTTGTCAAGGGAATAATGTGTCACAGAGTGCGATGCCTTAATCGGACATGGATTTAAAATCTTTACAATATCACTATAATTATGCTGACGCTTGGATAGCCGTATTAAAATGTGTTGTTTTTTTTTTTCAATTAATTATCACTGATTGTATTAAAATGTTGTTTACATTTAATCAAGCCCACTTAATAAATTAACGAAATAATTTTGTTCTTTTAACACTTGGATGGGTAATCTGCAATTTATATTTAAATTTTTTTGTTTGCGATGAAATAATTTAATTTATTTGAATTTTAAAAAGGAAAGGTTGGCATGTGTAAGGATTTAATATAACTTTTCAACTGATATATGTACATGCACATGTCTAAAGGATGTTTTAAAGGTCAAAGCAGCCTACAATTTCCATAGGATGATTAAAATTAAAAGTTTCGTTTTATGGAGGGTAAATGTAGGAAAATGCAGGAATCTCAACATTTATCGGATTCTCTAAGTTCCAACCTAGTATTTTGCCTTCGTATGGGAAAAACTTACTTTTATTTCAAAATTACAGAGAAGACATGGTTAGTTTTGGATCTTTGCAGAGTGTTTCTATATTTACACACTTTATTACAAAAATGGATAGCAAAAAGGAACAATGTTGACACTGCAAAACTCTCATAGATACTCGTAGTAAATATTCTATCAAAAAGATATAAATAAAATTAATTTATCTCTGAGGGCATTTAAAAAAAAAAAACTCGCAGACACATTTTTAAGAAACAATTTTGTTTAGAAAAGAATGGGTAACTTAACTTCGGGTAGGATCTTTTTTGATTTATGTTTGACTTAAGCCCGAGACAACTTTTTATGGTAATTAAACATGTTTGATATAAATGAAGAACTTCGAATTACATACACGTCTGGATGGCAAATTAAATATTTTTTTACATAACTTTGTTACTTTGTATATTTGTCTAGCAGTCTAGGAAAAGTAATAAAAAATTCAAAATAAAAATTGTGCGTTCAAAACCTATATAAAAACAAAATATATATGTTTTAGTATTGCAGAAGGAAATTTGAAAAAAAAGTTTAACAAAATACCTTGAACCTTATCCTTCTTGTAATTATTTCTTTCTTTAATTTATAGGAATATTTTTTTTTACTCCATTAGACGCTTTGGTCTGCCCATACTGCGGTTGTCTCAGAATTTTTATGTTTGATCACACAGGATTCGTTACCGTGATTCAGCTCAGTTGAAATATACTCGTAAAATCATATACACACATGGAAAAAAGTATTGGCACAGCTATGGTTTTTAAAACTAAAGGACTTATTAAAGAAAACTAATAGCTGTTTTTTTTTTAAATTCATTTAAAATAATTTGTATTCATTCATTTTTTAATATATCAAACAAAAGAATATAACCATATATCATTTTCAGTACAGAAAAATGTTAATGATTTAAACAAAAGTCCAGTTTTTCTCGGAAAAAAGTATTGGCACACCCTATAATTGCTCACTAAAAATGTACCGTTTTTAGCACTTTCCATTAATTTTTATGATCGTATGCAGTCATTTGATAAAAATCGTTGTCACGTAAAATTTGTTATTGTTTCAAAAAATAAAAATCGAGAAGTTTTATTGATTTGCTAATTTTTTTATATTGTTTATAAACAATAAATTTTAAAAAAATATCAAGGAAGGGTAAGGAAACTACCAATAGTGAAAGAAAAATTATTCTAGATCTGCACTCGAAAGGAAAATCATTTTCTGAGATCGGGCATATTGTTAACAGAAGTCGTTATACGATTCGCAGCATTGTTAATCGATTAAAAAATGCAGACAGTTTAGAAAATAATAGAAGAAGCGGCCGACCCTGGAAGTTAACAAGGAAAGAAGAAAGGTCTGTTGTTAGTTCTATAAAAAAAATCCGAAATTCACGTCCTCTGGATGAGTGGCAGATATTTCCGACCAATTTGGGAAAACGATTTCCACAAAAACCGTAAGAAATATAATACACAATGCTGGTTACTTTTCGCGGATTCTAAGGCCAAAACCGTTTATTATTAAAGTGAACAAGATAAAGTGTATGGAATTCGCAAAAGTTTACGTGCAGTCCGACGAAAGAAAATTCAATATCTTTCGGAATGATGGTCGAGAATTGGTGGGCCGAAAACCAAACACTGTTCTTAACAAATAAAATTTGCTTCCAACAGTTAGGCATGGAGGTGTTGGAGTCATGGTATGGGGGTGTATGGCGGCATCGGGAGTAGGGGAGTTAGTTTTTATAGATGGCATTATGGAAAAGATGGTATTTCTAAATATACTTAAGAACAACCTCAAAGACACCGCCACAGTCTCCAGACATGAATCCCATTGAACATCTTTGGGATGTGTTAGATAGACGAATAAGAAAATACGCTATTACCAGCAAATCCCATTTAAATAGAGTGCTTGCTAATATGACTGCTCCAAAATTGGTCAGGAAACAACACAAAAACTCGTTTATTCGATGCAGAATAGACTCAAAGAAGTCATTAAGAATAACGGTATGCCAACTCCGTATTAATTTTGTTTTCTTTATTAAATTAAATGCATTTTGTTTATAATTTCTTAATTTGTGCCAATACTTTTTTACTTCAGAAAACTATAGTTGAATTATGTTATTGTTATTTTTGGTTATTCTAAAAACATAATTGTTATTTTTTTTGTCAAATAATTTATAAAATTAATTAAAATAAATTATTAAAAAAAAAATAAAAAAAAAGAATAGTTAGTTTTTATTAAAAAAATATGTTACTTTTTAAAAACACAGGTGTCCCAATACTTTTTTCCATGCCTGTATGAGTTTAATATCTTGTCCCTATTTCACAGATTATATAAATCACACACAACGATACACTTAAATAAATTACAGTAAAACTTGTATATTTATAAAAAGAAAAAAGAAACAAAATTGTCTAACGTTCTGTAATTTTCTTGCCAAAAATTGTACACGTTCTGCATACTTAAGCTCACTCAAGTCCAATTTTATAAAAGTTATAGGTTCAAGGAAATTTTTTCCTTTTTCGGAGTTTCCATTGGTAGATTCAGAATTTGATGTGGATTTTGATTTTTTTTTTGGTGGCGAATGTAACACGATCTAAATTTATTTCTATGTTATGGTATTGGCGTATATTCGTGTCTGGGAAACTGGTAGTTGTCAAACTAAATGCTTCCAATTTTTTTAGTGGTCAGTATAGTGTTAGCAAATGGAGCCGTAGATTCACCGAAAAATATGGATCTTCGCATTTGATTGAAAATCAAAAAATATATTTTGTTTGCGCAATTAAAGGATTTAATTTAATTCTCGATCCAAATGAAAACCAATCTCATTTATGTAAATATAACATGTTTGCCATATGTACAGCATAAAAGGCTAAATCGAATTTCTTCAAATTTGGTATTTAAGCGTCTTAGGTGATTAGCTCGATTCCTATTTAAAGCCTTTTTGTTATCCCCCAAAATAGCCATAGGTTTTTTGGACCAAAAAGTTCAATCATGATTATATGCAAACGGCTCTAACTATTTTGATAAAAAAAAACAAATCTGTACACTATACTATAAGCCAGGTATAGTCTACATTTTGGTTTAAAATGTTTGCTTACATAGTTTTTTATTAACGGTACCTACCATACAACATTTTTTTTTTTAATTTTTGACTTTCTAATAAACGGCTCCTTTTTTTATAAAGGAGGTCCTTCTAAATAATAATGCTTTCCAACATTTTCGAAAACAAAATTTTTTTTTTTTATTTCAATATTTCGAATATTTACTTGTGATTATAGGTACTAAAGGCAAGTTATGTATTTGTAAAAAAAAAATTTTTTTTTCTAACAATCAAACATGACATAACTATCATAGAGAACACCAAATAAGTGGGTCGCGCAATTCCGTCTGTCTGTCTGTCTGTCTGAAGAACGATCTACAGCCTAAACGGCTGAACCGATTTGGTTCAAACTTGGTACTTAGGCGTTTTAGGTGATTGTCCAAAATAGATTTTTGAATCGTTGTCTTAGGCCCAAAAATAACGGTACTTGCCATACAAATTTGTCTACCATCTTAATTATATCAAAAACGACTCCAACGATTTTGATAAAAATTGGTGTGTGTACTACTTTGGGTATGGTTAACATTTCGGCCAAAAAGTTTTTAAAATATTTTGTTATTACCGGTACCTGCCATACAACCTGCTTATTGATTTTCGACTTTCTCATAAACGGCTCATCGGATTTCGAAAAAAAAAAATTATGCAAGAGCTCCTTCAAATTCTAAATAGTATTGCATTTCAAAAATTTCGAAAAATATTTTTTTTAATTTTTAATTTTCAATATTTCTAAAACGGGTGGGCGATTTTTTTTGAAATTCTGTTTTCAAATTTATATTGTAAAATACTTTTTTTCTACAATTTGTTTGCATACCAAGATTTTATTTATTAACGGTACTTTTCATATAACGGTTTTCTAAATGTTTGGCTTTCTCGGTAACTGTACATTGGATTTCTTTCATTTTTTTTATCAGAGAAGATCTAGGTAGTCAAATTAATTCTGTATATTAAAATTTTAAATAACTTGTTTTAAAATTAAAATAAGTCTTTGATTTTTTTTTATAAAATCAATATTTTTAAAACTAATCAAAGAAAAATAATTTTAAATCTTACAGACACATGTATATGAATAAACTCTAAAAAACTGCAGACCAAAACTTCAAAAAAAAAACAATTGTTTTCAAGAAACTAAAAATAAAAAACAGGATTTCATCAAAATCCGTTCTACAATTTTCAAGATCCTTTTTTATAAAATTTTCATTGATTCGTGGCATTTAATGACGTTCTTCGTTTTTTCGAGATTAAAGTGATGGCTTTGGTAGTTTTTATAAGTTGAAAAAAAAAACGATTTGTACCATTCACTTTCATTATATACATATGTATGTACATATTTACTTACCAAGGTTCAGTATAGTAGGTACATATTACCCTACTAATTTACATAGTTCAAATCCATTTAAATATACATTTGTAGGTAGGTTGTCTATGTAACTATTCCTTGAATCAAGGTATTCTTACCTACATCGGTTTTAAATCTGCATAGGGTAACTAGTCTACCTTAACCTTACCTATACCTACTAACAGCGTCAGTAGTTACAAAAGTTGTTAGCTACAAGAGCAAACTCGTACGATCCAGTCGTGCATTTTATTTTTTAAAAAACCTAAGGAGTTTTGTATACAAAAAACTCGTCATCGTCGTCGTTTTTCAGGACCTTATACATATATATAGGAAATTCTACTGAACATTTTGTGCGTACGATGTGACCGAGCATAAGAGCAAGTACGTGCGACTCAGTCGTTCATTTTCTTTTCTTTTGAAAGAATAATAAATATTAAGACCAGAGATTATCAATTATTATGATGGGAATCTTTTGTAGGCTTCACCATCAAAGAAATTCGTTTACAGTGTTGTTTTTGTAATTTTGTTCGCACTTTTGCAAAAATATGAATTTCAATAGTTGATTTTGGGGTTACCAAACAAATAGAAATGAGACTATAGAATTTTTTCACATTTTTTCTACAAAGCACTGGACTGATTTCAGTTTGACATTCCACTGCAGTTAAATTCACGTGACTAAACACAGCATTTACCCACAGAGCAGCTGCCGTATCGCGGAAGTTTTTTTTTATATCGCTACCGCGATCGCTTTGGTTTGCGCGTAACTTAATTCAGCTAAATATAATACATCCGATACACACTCATGAATCAAAGAAAACAAGATTACGACACGTCTTTGCTTTTCTTGTTTTATTGCCGTCACATGTGAAACAAAATCTGCAAATTGTTGTTTGTGGATTAATGGATTTTGTTTCACATTTGACGTCAATAAAATAAGAAAAACAAAGAAGTGTCGTAATCTTGTTTTCTTCGATTAATGATACACACTAATATTTGAACTTGGTGATAATGGCTGCTTGGTTCAGTTTCGTTTAATTTGGATTAGTTTCGCGAACTTAAGCTAAAACGAACTGAAATTTGACAGCTGTCTGTTTCTACATTGAGAACACCGCGTAAGCTCTTAAAAGCTACTGTGGTTGTTTCCCGTTTCAACTATACTTCTGTTAACTATTCTTTAAATTTTGACACTATGACATATAATATCCCGCATAAACTTATTATAGTTGCCCTTAATTTACTTACTTACGATTTTTGCATGATAATTTTAATATAAATGTAGGTGGGCTTTTCTAGAAAAATTTCATCAATTGTGATAAAAAAATCAAAAAATGTCTGTGAATTTTTAACTTTCTCCATTTTTTTACTTTGATAAAATATTCTCAAATATGCTAAACAGCGGAACAACCTAACCGTGCTTTTAATTTTAACTATTTTCCATTTCCACCCGCATAAATTTATTCTGTTAATTTCCAACAAATTTCTTTGCTAACTTCCGAAAATGAAACTTCTTGTATTTATCGTTGAGTGCTCTCATAAAAATCGCCCTAATTTTTTCATTTACTGGAAAGTTATTTTCCATCGACACCTCCGGCCACGCCAATCTGTAACCTCGAATCTTAACAACACAGAAGCCCAAATGAAGCCAACAAATTTCAAAAAAAAATAACAATTCATCATAAATAAGAGACTAAAGGCAACAATATAAATCCAATATCAAAATAACAGCACTTAACATCATTACAATGCCACTGTTCCAGAAACCAAATCCATCAAGAGCTCAAGCATCCAGCTCCATTTCCTCTTATTGTCTTCACGATTACTAGGCTATGTCTCATTACCCTTTGTTTTTTTTTTCATGAATCATTAGTCCAGACCTATAGTAATGTGCCCATTCCGATCATATTCATTTCATGTCTTCTTTTAGTTCCGAACACATAAATTATTCCATTGGTTTGGTCCTGGCGTGCAAAAAATAAAAACAAAGAGCAAGGATGTTACGAGCTCTCCACACCATAAGTACTCATCTAAAAGCATTGTAGACATCCTCTCTTCGGAACATGCGATGAGTACGCATTCATCCGAGTTCTTCGATTATTCCTAGTACAATCCAAGTTGTTCATTCAATAAAAACTTCCTGTATATATAAACATCTAATATGCGTCCTTGATTGAAGAAGTGCTAAAAGTGAAGAGAACAAGTCACAATGACGCCTCTCAATCAACTATATATATATATTGTGGGTGTATGTGTGTGATTTTTGTTGTTTCTTCAAAGTATGAGTTAATTTAATCGATTCCCAAAGGGCAAACATGCGTTGTTGTTTAAGATATAACAGAAACATCACTTTTAAATTGAAACGCTAACCAAATGTCATGTTTCAGAGGCTCGAGGACACATGAGTGAGATAAAACCTAAAAGGATTGATGGAAGGCATTTTGGTTTTATGAGTGTGAAGTGAGTTTATACAGGATAATCGTTGTCATTTCGTTATAAGTGCTTCAGCTGGAAAAAATTGGATACCTGTGTTGATTGATGTTAGATTGAAAAATCTTGATGATAATGATTTGGTTTTGATAATAAGTCCTCTGAGAAAATTAAATACATAAAGCCTTTTGTTTAATACAATAATTAAATTATAATTTATAATACTTAATTAGTACTATATATTTAGATTTTAAATTGCAATAATTTTGCCAAATGAACTTGTTGAATTACAACCAACTTCACTTACGACTGGAAAAATCGTTCACTAGAGAACTTAACGAATCTGTCAAAGTTAAAAGTGACAGCCATTACATAAAATGACACTGACATCTGCAATTGATTTAAACGAAATAAAATGCATTTATTTTATATTTTTAAAGGAATAGGTGTTCAATTTGGATGAGTTAAAATAATTGTTCTGTTTTTTTTTTTATTCATTAGACAATGGCAATCTGGATATCTGCTTTCCAAAATAGATGAAGAAATGTCGCTTTCACTTGTAGAATTTGTTTGTCAATAATTTTGTGAAAATAGCCCACTTAATTGTTGACAATTGCAAGTCAAAGAGGAAAAAAGAAAGAAATTCACCAGCCAACCGAGAATTCCGCGTTACTCAGATGGCGTTTTCACAAAAAAAAATTCTATTAGTCCAACAGAAATTCGAAGAAACAATTTGAGGCTATTATTGATTTATTTCGTGTTTATTTTGCACAATTTTGAAATGCTTCACTTTATCTTATTTAAGAAAGAATTCAATTTTAATTGGAAAATCGTCAAGTCCACACGAACAGGCAGCTATTTTACGCCCAAAAATTGGAAGTTGAATTACTGCAATACCTGCTAAGAACGTAGAAATTAAGCGGGCAAGTACGATCACTTTTAGTACATTTAAGCGATTGCAAAACAACTAAAGTCAATTCTGGAATACCACAGGGTAATCATTTTGGCACTCTTCCTTATATTTTATTTATTAGTTAAAATTAGTAATGGGCATAATAGTTTACTTCATTTTTACTTGTGATATAGGTGCTATATGGCAAGTTTTGCATTTGAAAAAAAAATCGATTTTAATAGATAGAGAACGTCAAAAAAGTGGGTCCGGCAATTCCGCCTGTCTGTCTGTCTGTAGAACGATCTATAGCCTAAACAGCTGAACCGATTTTGTTCAAACTTGATGGTTAGGCGTTTTAGGTGATTGTCTAAAATAGATTTTTGAATCGTTCGTTAGCCCCAAAAATAACGGTAATTGCCATACAAATTATTCTACCATCTTAATTATCTCGAAAACGGCTCAAACAATTTCGATAAAAATTGGTGTGTGTACTAACTTGAGTGTGAGCTACATTTTGGCCGAAAAAAATATTTAAAATATTTTGTTATTAACAGTACCTGCAATACAACCATTCTATTGATTTTCGGCTTTCTCATAAACGGCTCAACGGATTTCAATCAAAATGTCTATAGAGGATCTCCTTCAAATTTTAAATAATACTGCATATCAAAATATTCGAAAAATAGTTTTTTTTTTTGATTTAAAAAAAAATATATTGTTTTTGAAAATTTAATATTTCAAAAACTGATGGGCGATTTTATATTAAATATTTAAAATGTTCACACAAATATTTTTTTTAGAAAAAAATTAAGTATTTTTATATATGAAAAATTAAGTGAAAAACAACTTTAAAAATACTTTTAGCCGTTTCCATTAAGAATTTTTTGCATTTAATGTGATCGAACATAGGAGCAAGTACGTGCGATCCAGTCGTGCATTTTATTTACTAAGCCATTTGCGTTTTAATATATTCCATATTTCATTAGATGCTTAAAAATTTAAATTTTGTACATAATACAAATAAAGAAATAAAATAAATACTTTAAATAATATTTATAATAAAACAGAATACTTTAATTAATTTAAAACTAAATAGATAGCACAAACATTTCTTTTTCTAGTTCAACTTTTTCTTCAAGCTATTCTAATTTAATGACCACATCTAACTCCTTAAATGCAAATGAAATAATTCGATTCTTCCATTTTTATTCGGTAATTCGATACAAAAAAATCTCAGACACACTACCTACCTGTATCTAGAATGATCAACCAACAAGTAACGAAAATGGAGTGATTACTATTACTATTACTATTACTAATACTATTACTATTACTATTACTATTACTATTACCATTACTATTACTACTTCATTGGAATTATAAATCCTACAGACAAATTGGAATTGAGAAGACCCATATATGAGAGATCAGATATCATTCGAATGATGAAAGGAAATAATTCGAATGATTTCAAATGAAGTATCGAGATACCACGAGATAATGTAAGAATCGATTAATTCATTCGAATGCGCACATAATTAGTTAAAACATTAAAATCGTATCGTTATCCATTCACGATTGTTTTTTAACCACACATTACCACTGCAATGCAATTTTCCAAAAATTAATGGGAAATACAAAATACATCCTTGTGAATGTATAAATGAAATTAATGGTGCTTATATTTATGTAAATATGTATTATAATTAGATAAATAATAGAACTCAATAAAACTTATAATACAGTCTCCCAAGTAAAATTTTGCAATAATAAATCTTCCAAATTAACTTTTTATTTCCCCAAGAAATTCATAAATTTTATTCTGCAAATATGCATCTCCCTTTAATAACAAAAAAAACACAATAAAACATTCCCCTACACAAACACAAAGCAAATTTATTCAAACAAATTTCGCAGTCGGTATCATATTTCATAGCCCATCCCCTTGGATTACTGTTAATTGTTTCGTAATACTTTGAGAAAGTCTTATTACAGGTCCTGTAACAGAAAAATAGTAATAAAACACTACCATATATCTGACACACATAGTTAACATATATTCTCACCCTTCTTGACTTCTTGTATCTTATTTCTTTTCTTAAATATTTTTAGTAGAAATAAATTAAAGAAAAGAAAATTAAATAGCAAACAATTTAGCACGTGGAATAGATTGACTTTTGTGTATCTTTCCCTACCATTCGTATGTTCTAAACAAATCTGCTAACATTCTACCTTCCGGAAGAAAAAAAATTATGATGACAAAATGGCTTCGTGGAAAAATAAAAAAAGAATAACAAGGACATAGTGTTATAGTTTTGTTGTATTCAACACCCAACGTTTTGCGTATTAACACATCAACTAACCACGTGTTGGTTATAAGATTATCAACATCCCTACTTGTTTTTGAATAAACTGGTGTAGCAAAATGTGTTTCTGTCCCACAGCAACATTAACATTCCCTAATCCTTTAAGGTGATAAATGGCGCCCAACAGGAGGAAAAAAGTTGTTGTATCGATAACTCAACTAGTAACTTATTTCCCATGCCAAAAAGCCAAGATATAGATTTAACCATAATTTCTATCTACTACATCTGCTTCCTGTGGGGATTAAATAGACAAAATGAATACCTATATATCTACGTTATAGGTATATATTTTTTTGTTTGTCCTTTGGTACCAATCCCACATTCACTCTTCACTCTGGAGGAAAAAAATATCATCAGGTCAAGCTGGCTGTTTTTTTTCTGTTGTTTTTGTATTTCCTGCAACAATGATTTATGTTCGTTTGAAAATGTGGACACTGTGTCGTCGTGCAGAAAAAAAAAACGAAATTCGTCGAAACGTTACAAATCAAATAAAAAAGTTCTTATCCGCAAAAAAAAAATGTTGTCAATAAGCAAGTAGCGAACGTATTAATCTACTGCTGTGTGGTTCAAGTGAGAAATGATATATAATGGCAGTTTATTTTTGTTGATATACGAGTATGTTTGTACAATAAAGTCAGCTATTGACTTGTATTTTAGCTGGTTAAAAACCATCGAAAAAGTAAGGTTCAGTTAATATAATAAAAAGTTTGTTAACAACTAATGATAAATGTTATTTTTTCAGCACCAACTTCTGGCAATAGTATCTGTGAAATTAATTTTTAAACATCAAACTGTTAGTGTCATCGCAACAGTCAGTGTCAATGGCGCAAAATTTTAAACGATTTAGTACTACTTAAATCATTTTTAGTATGATATTAGACTAAAAAGAGGATTTTGCTAATTTTAAAACAGTTTAGTATCGTACTATTTTCTTAACAGTTTACTAAAGTTAAAATCACAAAATGGCTACTTTATTTTTTTAGTATCGTAATAAATCCTGGCATATTTGACATTTACAAATGTCAAAAAGTTATGTTCGCTTACTTTTGTGCACTATTTTAGGCGTGTTTAGTTGTTGTTTATTAAGAAAATAGATTTAGTATGGTGCTAGTTAAAAAGTATTTAAAATAAGGAAAATATTAGTAAAGTGCTTTAGTATTAGCAAACTGTTAAGTAGTATCATGTTAAGCCCTTAACATCAGGCTGTTTAAAATTTTGCGCCAATTTGATTAAGCAGTATTTGCAGTATCATGACAAGCACGCTTAAACAATGTCTCTAAATTTCATAAATTTGTTGCTTTGTTTTCATAATTATTGCATAGATGTGAAACCAAAAAAAAGGGATGTGTTATCAATAGGCATTTTTCTTTTTTCATTCAGAGCAGAGCACTGAACAGAGTTCGAATACATAGATTATGTACTGAACTTCTTCGAAACAGAGCGAACACTGAACACTGATATTTTTTTTAAACACACTTGAACCACACAATTCAGAATACATTTTCATTTTTAACCATAAAATGCAATATAACACAAAACATACCCTTTTTGTACACTAATACACACCAGATACAGAAAATCAACAAGCGATCAACTTCTTTCGCCAACTTATGTAGGTATCTAATTATTTTTTCTTCACATTTTCCTTCGTGACACACATGGCATTTGGTGCGTTCAGCAATTTACTAGCATGCTCAGTCAATTATGCTCGAGCACGTCGAGTGCGATCTACACATGTTCAGAACGTAAAAAGAAACATGCATTTGGAGCTCTGCATGCTCTGAGTTAAAAAGAAACACAAACTAATTTTTTGACAACTCAGACTCTGCTCTCAACTAAAAAAGAAAAACGCCTAAAGTGTCTATAGGAAGGGATCAGAAAAGATTCTTGTGTGCGTGTTTTAGCTTGTAGGCAAATGCCAAATGACAGCAGAGGTTTCGGGTCTTTACGAGTACGAGAGAAGACTAATAGCGAGTTTCATTCAAATTTCAAAGATCTCATCTCAAAATAGAGATTTGATCTTTCCAATGAAACTTTTTTTCAGATTTAATTGAAGTATTGGTGAATGGCTGAAACACATTTTTGAAAAAAAAACACATCTTCATCATCAGATGACGCGGAAAACGAAGATGAAGCAATCAAAAACTCCTCTGAATTTATAAAATAAAAATTACTAACTTCTTCGTCCATTATTTCTTTATTTTTTTTTTAGCACGGATTGGCACTAGTTCATAAGTTCACAACAAATTAATTACAAAATATTTTTCATTTGACCCTTGACAGAAAAGACCCATCAGAGATCCAATCTTTCGTGCTAAGATTTGATCTAGATTTGCTCTTTTTCTTGGAATGAAATTCTCAAAATTCAAAAAGATGAAATCTTTTGTCGGAAAGAGCAGATCTTTTCTTGAATGGAACTCGCTATAAACAAATTGCGAATATTGTTTCGTTAATGTCATTTTGTGGTTAATTCATATAGACTGGCGGAGTGTAAGTAAAAAAAAAGTGTAGGTATGCTGTTTGTGTTTAAGTAAATGAAAAACTCAGAATATTTGAGTATGGAGCGAAATTAGGTGAGGTGAAAATTATATGGCTTTTAAGTCTGACTATTGGCAGTGGTTTGGTTTCAGTTTTTAACTGAACAGAACATGAATTTTAGTTGAAACGGTACTTCCATCAGCTCTAAATACTTTCAATCGATATTTACTGGGTATCGCAACCATAAGTATTGATTTTGAAAGTCCTTCGCAGTCTGCTTTATGATGAACCGTTCCTTCATAAAAGATCCAAACTGGGAAATCAATCGGATAATATCATTTTTAAAATCATAATATCATAATTTACCGGACATAATATACTATCTGAGGGCGATATTACCGCTTCCCCACAACTCGTATTTTGCACGAAATCGTGGCACACCAAGACCCTAAAAAGTGGGTGTTAAAGATTCATGGAGGTTTCAGAAGATTTCTTGACGATAATTCAAATTTATCTTTTAGGCCTCTAAGATCGACTCGTGAAAAAATTTAAGACAAATGATCATCTTTTGCGTCAAAATTTCATTAATTGGTTTTGGCTCGGCTTATTTATCGATTTTGTTTACCAATGAAACTCATTTTCAGCTAATGTCCAGTTCTAAAAATATTTGATCCGTGGTTCAAGAATATTAACTCACCGATTTCGGCGGATTAACTAATCTTCAACAATGAATCAAGCATAGGTAAATTTCACTGATATCACCTACTTGAACCATCGCTGAACACCGGGTAATCCGACGAATATTTAGACTGACCCTTAATCTGCATATCGCATTTAGACGGAATACAATTTAGATGAGTTTATCTAAAGGACATTACGTCGACAAAACGCTCACGTTTGGTGATTTGTGTGGGCTAGTTATTGGATTTTTTCCAAAAATATAATTTAATGGAACATTTGAATCGCCCAAATATATTCAGGACGCAAATATTTTTTGTATACCTACTTTTAACCAGCAGGACAATAAAATTCACTTGATCTCTGGGGGCTTATCATAAAACTTATACAAACAGAAATACAAGTGTATGTACTCACACTCATTTATTTTGAATTTACTCTTGAATGTTTAAAAATCATAAATGTAAATTCCCTGTACACAATTTTAACTTTATTCAGATTGATTGAATTAAAGATGCCACCGAAGCAACTAGGGAAAAAATCTGTTTCCTTTTGCATGGCATCCGAGTGTATAGTAGTTTATGAGGTAAAGTTGCCAAATACAAATTTGTTTCGGCCAATACTTTTTTTTTGAAAAAAAAAATCCTAATAAAAATTTAAAACTTTTAGGCCCGTTTGCTGATACGAATCATAAATATTTATGTTCAACTTAAAAAACTCTTATGGGCTACTTTTTCCTTTGCGTAAGCTGTCACATAAAGGCTTAAGTAGAACTTAAATGCTTAAGTTCTATAACAGCAAACGGGACTTAGTACTTTAAAGTAACCTTAAAATACGCGCAAAATCCCTAATAACTATAATCCCACATTATTTAATATCTTGGTCGATCTCGCAATATTTTGACGAAACACAAAATTTATCAAAAAGGAATTTTAAGTAATAGGACTAAAAATCGTTAAGTGAACGTGGATCGCCAATGAATATGCCTACAAACAAAATGGCGTTATTGTACTTCGGTCGCCATTTTGAAAGTGAAGATTCGTATTTTTCGATTTGAAAATAAAAATTAATTATTATAGTTTACTGAACTTAAGTATGAAACTTGAATATCTAAAAAGCTGATGTCATGGAACGCATTTAAGGTCACGTTCAATCCCAGAGAGCGTACAAAACCTTGTAAAATGATAAACTGGCTTCTAGAGGAGAATTTTTACCTGTGTTAAGCAAACCTAAAACAATAAAAAAGAACTATTGTTCAAAAATTCTTGAATTAGATTGAATGCAGCCTGGGCTATTTATGTTATTTTTGTATATATAACTTCAACCTCATAGCAAAATGTAGTTAGGTATATTTTATGCAAATACCTGAGTTTATGGCTATGGTACTGCTGCAAGTTTTCCCTGGAGCCTCAGCAACTGGTGGTCTTTTATATATATCTACAGACATAGTCATACATATAGTAGATGTAGCGCCATTAACAGTCATCATGATGGGCTTCGTATTTCTAGAAACTTCAAACAAAAATAGACCTGGGGAGTAGGGACTAAGTAAAAAAGCACATCAGCATTAAATATTAATCAATTCTCTTCTTGAGGGGAAAATAAAAAAATTAAAACAAAAAAACTAGGTATGAATTTAACAGTCACTCAAATAATACAGCTAGGACCAACAACTATCAGATACCTATAACCTATAAGCTTAAGGAATGAAAAAATTACTTTTTACGAGCAAACACACAAAAAAGCCTGTATAGTACGATAGTATGAGAAGTGGTGTGTATAATCAAGGATGGAATGTGTTGTCCTGCAATGTTTGCACAAAAGTTATCTCGGCAATTTTATTCAAAAGTTGATTAAATTTTTGTTATGTATACATAGATAAATATAGAGATTTTATGTAATTTTTATCCGTTGAATTCTGTTTTAAGTATTTTTTCAAAAGTTCAATTTTTAAAGCTTTATTTTTTTAAACTTAACCTTTAGCATAGGTTGAATTCTAAAAAAAAGAATGCATAAAATCCTGCATTATAGATATGGATATTTCCAAATACATCTCTTCAAAAATAGGTATATATATTTTAAATTATATCATTCATTTAATAATTCTTCGAATGACTGAATGTAACTATGTACATAGGTAATTGGTTTGTATTATTAATAAGTCATTAATTGTCCTACATTATGTATATCTGCTACAGAGTTTTACGCTTGGGGAAATCCTTCGACTCCACGACTTACATACCTACCAATTAGTTATTTATTAATCACAAAAAAATGTACATATTATATTTGCATGTTAGAAATTGGTCATGAACATGAACAGCTGCTGGCTTTCAAACTACAAAACTTTAAGGGGTTCTCCACACGAAGATTCTAGACACACGGGTGGTCTGCGCTTTTTTTGGCGATTGGGTAAAGCTTAGACATACGATGCAGAAGTGACTATGACAGTGCCACTTTCATAAAGAAAACTCGGGATTAAACATTTTGTATTGCAGTTTTCCACACACTGCATAAAACTGCCAATTAACAATAGTTAGCACCAATTTGTGCCAATTGGTATTAATTTATCATTAACTTCTGACAATTCCTGTTCCACACTTACGACTTAAAAATTTATAGTTTTGCGGAGAAATATTTCCCCTTTCTGACAATTAATGCTGCCTGTGGACAGCAATATGTGGACAGCAAATTAAAAAATCTAAATTGACATTTGTCAGAAAAGAAAAAAGATTGTGTTTGTGCCGTAATCGCTATCTGCTTCTTGTAAAAAAAATTGTTAAACATAAATAAAAAGTGGAAAAAACACACACAAAATTATTTTAAAATAAACAAAATTGTGAATAATAATAAAAAGTCAACGATATGCCAGTAAGATTTAATGGCGCAAAATTTTAAACAACCCATTGTTAAGGGCTTAGCATTTTACTATTTAGCAATTTTGCTTTTTGATTTAATAACTATTTCAAAATTCTTAAACCTTTTCTTAACTAATAAATTGCTTACTAAGCAGAAAGCTTAGCATTTGTAGGGTTTGAATTTTGATGAACACAATTATTGTTGTTATGCGTTGTCAATTAATTATATGATATAAGATATTTCTATTTTTATCATTTTAACTTCATTATTTACAAAAAAAAATTATGCACCAGCAGGACTCGAACCTGGGACCTCGGGTCCATCGGCGATATATTTACTATCAGATGCCATAATGGATTTAGCAAATTGCTAAAAATCAAAGTAGCCATTCCGTGATTTTAACTTTAGCAAAATGTTAAAATCGTTTAAAATTAGCTAAATCATCTTTTTGGCTTAGTAAAAATAGATTTTAAAATTTTGCGCCAATACAATCTATATTGCATATCATAGCAAAGATAGATTAAGATGGGAATTTCTGACTTTTAATGGCGAAAACCGTTATCTATGTATATATATGTATACAAGAGTATGTCGTCCGTGTGTGAACTCATAACTCGAGAACGGATTGCTCGATTATCAAGCTTTTGGGGTTGATGGCTCGTATTGGTCCATAATGAATAATTCAAAGAAGAACATTTTTTTAGTTCATTTCCTCGAAAACAGATGTTGCTGCAAATCGACTTTAACATTTGTTGATGATTCGAAAGACCGCCAGGTGGCATTACGTAATATGACAGTTGTCGTTTTCGTTTCTTCATCCCAGTTGAATTTGTCTCACTATTGCGTGTGGTCAGATAAAATAAAAAATGTATATACAATCATTGCTCTCAAAGTATTTTTAAAAGAAAATTTTATCAAATGAGATTTATTGTGATTTCCACGAATTTTGTATAATTTATTTATCGAAAAATTGCATTTTGGAAATTAAGGTTATAACCAAATGTTTTTCATTTCGTTCCGGTGCAATTTTATTCAGTAAGGAAATTTTACTAATTTTTGTAAATTAAAAGAAACCAACTGATATTTCAAATACCAATTGAATTGAATTTCGACAATCAAAAACAAATCATCGCCTCGTTGGATTACGTCCATGCAAATCTGTGGACCTCGTGACCTATAAAAACGAAGCCAAAAAAAACTATCCCACGGAGTTTTTGAAATCATTTACATTTTCACTCCTATAAATTGGAATTTCGATAGCCTTATCCTTGCTGGTATCAAAGTCTGCAATAGTGAGATTTTAGATATAAAAGTACTCGTATAAATATGCAAATATGTAATATTAGGAAATTAACAAAAGAAAAATGTAAACATCATGAACCAATTTTATGCACTAACTTAATGGTCAAATTTTGTCACTTGTTGTTGTATATTTAAGCCAGGTATATAGTGCCCCAAAAATACTTGTATTTCTTAGGTGATTGCTTTTTGCGCCAAAAATAATGTTTGACGTTTATTTTTTTTATCGAACTGTCAACTAGTCTTAAGAAATAAATATATACTAATCACGAACATTTTTTGCCTGTCATAGAAATTGATTTGTGGAAAAAAATATGATAATATAATAATTTTAACTATATGCCTGTTGGACCTAAGGTCTTTTAAATGCAACCTGTATTGGACGGCACTAGTTAGAAGGAATAGAAAGATAGGAAAGAATTTTGGTGAGACAATGGAATTGAGAATTAGGTATTTATTATCTCATTTTAACTCACGGGCGGCATCGAATTAAAATTGGAAGTATAGAAAATAATGCTGCTTAGCGTGGGGATCGAACCTACACGTCTAAGTTAGCACTCAAGCACTATATCTCCGCCACACCATTTTTACCACAATATATTTTTTTCTCAGAGAAAAAATTTTTCTCACCACCAATTTTTGTCTCGTTCAAAAGAACATTTATACTGGGCTTTAGCGAGATAAATAAATTACACTCCTTAGTCAAACATAGCTTGATTTGCAGGTTGAAAGCTTTAACGGTGCAAATTATTAAAGATCCATCATTAATTTATTAAAATATAATGCACGGCTGGATTGCACGCATTTGCTTTTATGTTCGAGTAAAGCAGCAAAATATATTTATAAAGTCGATTCTTACTTCCTTTTTTATATACGAAATTTCTTTAATTAAAAAAGAGAAAAAATTGGCATGACAATTTTAAGGACATATTTAAAAATATAAACTTAAAAACGGAATTTGAAAAAAAAAAGTCCAATCATTTTCGAAATATTGAAAAAAATACTTTTCGAAAATTTCGGTATGCAGGATTATTTAGAATAATTTGAAGGACCTCCTGTATACAAGTTTTGCGGAAAATCAAAATATCGGTTCTATGGCAGGTATACCGTTAATAAAATTTATATATTTTTTTTAACACAAAGTGTAGACTACACCTATTAAAGTAGTGCACTAAAATTTTTTTTATCCAATTCGTTAGGGCCGTTTTCGACATAATTAAGATTTAAATTGTATGGCAGAAATCGTTATTTTTGGGGCAAAACAAAATTTAAAAAAGAATCGAAACAATATCTAAAGCGCTTAAATGTAGACAGGCGGAATTACGGGACCAACTTGTTTGGTGTTCTCTATCATCATAATGTTAAATTTGATTTAAATCTTAAGTTCCGGGCTTTGAAAAATGGATTTTGACTTCGATAGCTTTATCCTTGCAGGTATAAAAGTCTGATTAACAAAAAGTTTGATTAAAATTTTGAGTTCGATATTTTTGCCAAATGCAAACCATATAACGCAAGTAAAAATAAAAGTACTAAACATTTGTTAATAATATTAAAACCACCATGTAAATTTAAGACAGGAATTTTAATCCATTTTTTTTTTTAATTTTACTTTGTTTTAACAACCTCCTTAAATTTAAAGAAAATTGAATAAATAAGTTGTAAGTACATATTCAAGTAAAAAATGCATTGCTTCATAATTTGAAGCATTTCGGTGTACCATTTTTGGTAATGGGTATTAATTTTGTTCATCAAAAATTTGAAATATTATTTCAAAATTCATTTTTCAAAGCGCCGAAACCGAAAAAATATGTTGTTTTAAAAATCATTTTTTACAGTTTTCTTAAATAAGAGTAAAATGCATTCATATATATTTTTTATCTTATTAAATTTGTAAAATGCAGAATCTCTAAAAACGTATTTTTGATACTCCAAAACGGAAATGCGCAGTTAGTGGATTAATATATTAAATCTCGTACACTATAAAACAACAAGTAATTTAAAAAAAAAAAATTCTTTTAAAAGGACAATTTTTTATAATTTACGTAAATAATTGTGTTTATAGTTTTTTTTTCTTTTGTTCAGACTGTTGAAGGAGCTTAAGTATAGAAATAGAAAGTCAAAAGAATACAAGAGAGCAATAAAAGTGATTAATATCCGAAGATAAACGATTTACGCAATAATTCAAACACAAAGGACTCATTTGTCAAAAAAAAAAAATAAAAAAGGAAAATGTACAAGACACTCTAGCTTCTTGAAAAATGAAAATACAAAGCTAGAGTATCTATGCATGCCATTTAAAATCTTATGAATATTAATTGACGCTGCAGGGCACAATTGACAAAAGACAAGATTATTCGTTCACTGACCCCATTAGGTAAAACCGAAAAATTCCAAAGTCAGCATCGCAACTCTCGACGTATCCCGAAAACTTACCAGATACTCAAAAAATGTTCGATGGCATCTTTCCTTGTTGTTCTAAGCAAACAATAATATAATTTGCGTAGGACTTTCCCACAATTTATTCAAAATATGGAAACATCCCCTTGGGGTTTTTGCTAAATTATTTTTTTTTTTAATACACAACCAAAAATCTAATTGGCAGTTTATGGCCCGCGAAAAAAAAAACCCTTTGTGATTTATCAGTGGCAGCTTATCAATCTATTGATAAGAAAGTTTATTTCATTTTCACTTTATTGTCATCAGAGTTTTTCCTTATCAGCGCGCTATTCCACAGATGGGGCGGCAAAAAATAATATAGGGAGCAACAAAAATCAATATGCGATGCCCTATGTTTCTAAATGATTTCATCATACTAAAAATAGATTTAAAAACATATTGTTTGCATACATACGAGTATCGGCCATATGTGCCAAAGGATATTGTCCCAACACCATATTGAAACTTGAGCTTACCTCTATAGCGATGTGGCTATGGAATTTCCCGTCCAATCCTATATTTTACCTCCACGGAGAAGAGGAAAAAAAAACAAAGAGTTCTGACACTCTAGATGGGATTTACAAAACTACAAAAGAACGCACCTTTCGCAAGTCGTCGTCGCGCAATATCAACGCCGCGAAAAAATACAATTTATCTAACACCCAACATATGTCACTGTTAATTAATTTATTTAAATGCAAATTTCCAACAATCGTCCGATTTGAAAATGTCATTTGTCAAGGATATTCAAGTTTTATTTAAAAATGTCCAGTTATATTGTTTATCTGGTCTAAGGGGCTGTAAAGAAAAAAACTCCTTACGTAGGTGGCACCTTTGAAATGAAATATCTATCCAAAAAGAACCGTTAAAACGAACCGAACTGCCTTTGGGAGGATCCTGCCGAAGACTAAAGGAATTTCACTTATTGCTTACAAAAAAGGATACAACGCCGTTTGGGGATTCCAACCGACACTGATGGTTATAATTACAAGTGGCAACCGTCAGACTAGAAGTCGTATTGAATCGGTGGTTAGAAGGAAATCAAGGAAAACTATGAAATGCAGACATGGCAATGGAGCTTTTGTGCAGACGGGATGGAGCTTTTCTGTAAAAATATAGATATCCTTATCAGTCAAGCACGCTTGGGGTTGGGGTTGTTTTGGTTTGGTTTCGTTTGGATTTTGTGCGCCACTGTAACGGTGATGTGTGTGAAGTTACATTGATAACATTTAGCTGATGGGTGTTGTTTTGATGTTAAAAGTATCTCTGTCATGATGAAAAAAAAATAAACAAATTTTTTCAACAACTCAACTATAGTATTAACGTAAAGGTGTGATTTCTAAGGAAACTTCTGAAATTTGTATGCAAATATGAGGCGAAGGAGCTTACGAGTATGTCTACTTTTAGATAAAATCATCAAAAGTGACAAGTAAGTAGATTTCATTTAAGGAGTTGAGGTGCGAAAAAAATGGAAGTGTAGGTCTTTAAATAAAAAAAAGGTTAAAAAGGGAGGACAGAAAAAGGTCTTTCAAAGCTTTAAGGTATATGTTGTAGGTGCATAATTTTATTTTTGGTTAGAAGCTAGAACTAGAATAACCTTTCACAAATTAGAATTAATGATGAGAATTTACAAAATTATTTTACCGAAGTAATCATATTGTCTTATCTGTGTCAGACATTGTGAAGGTTTTTTTTTCTCTCTATTTAGGGTTTGAGATTATTTTTTTCCATATGGGAACAAAACGATTAAGCAATAAGGACAGATCAACGTATCTTTTACTTACCTAGCAGTTAGTTATATACAGGATATTATTTTTGTTTAATATTAGAAAGATTTAAAATGATGTGTCAGTGTTAAACGTTAAACGTTAAACGTTAAATATTCGTATGACGTTAAATATACAGTATGCGTCCACAATATTGTGCTTAGTATTTACTTTTTTTCTTGTTTTTTTTTTTTAACTTTGCACGCGCTCAGGGGATTATGAATACCATTTATATGTTTTTCTTTACACAGCGCGGGCATCCGGTGGGAGAAGAGAAAGAAGGATAGAAAAGATATGTGGCGCAATGGTCTGAGACTAGAGCTGGTTGATGTCTCAGATGTATCTCCAGGGATGGCGGCTGAACTAATGCGGAGAGAATTACCGTGTCTTATTTATTTATGTCCCTTATAATTCGCAATATTTTATTTATTTCGTTGTCATACTTTATGGTTATGCTAGTTTACTCAATCACATGTTATTAGTGTTATGCCTAAACTGCATGTAATGAGCAAAGCAGCAACTTATTTTATGACAATTTTTAGAATTGGTTTTTAATGGAATATAAGAAGACATAGACAACGGCAGAAATCGAACCTGCAACCATGAGGTTGACAGGCGAGCACACAACTATCGCGCCACGGCCACACCCGCAGTTGCGTTCCCTAAGCGTGAGTATTATTGTTGAATTTTTTTTAATGGGAGGAAAACAGGAGTGGTTGGTTTGGCAAGAGTATAGGCTAAACAAATAATTGTAAAACAAGGGAAAAGAAACATTTCGTCAATGTGAATTTTGAAATGCATCTAAGCGTTTCAAATAATTCACAGGAGCACCGGCGCAGATATGGAATGAAAGTTGTACCCCAACTTTCAACCTACATATGGGTGATTCCACAAAAATTGGGTAACTTTTAAGGATATTTTGTTTATGATATTATTTAAACCAAATTCCTACAAATTCTGATATATAAGATTGCTAATCTAATGAAGATATTGCTCATGACCGGGCCAGTCATTTTTTAAATAGATCCTGAGATATATCGGTTTTCCTGAATTTCACTGCCAGGGGACTGACGAGGGTGACACAGTACTGATAAAATAACCAACTTCATAAGAAAATAATGGAATTTATTAACATTTAGAGTAAGTTTCTTAGGATCTAATTGTTGAATATAACATTCGTATGCTTGTGTTCACTCTACATACTACATACAACGTAAAAACTGCTCTAGAAGGCAGATATGTTTGTGTAATTAGAAACTTTAGTTTTTTTGTTTTATTCTAAAATTAAAATCCATACAAACATGATATCTTGTTTTTATGTCAGTATATATCAATATTCATTTGTTCAAAACTAGATTTAATAGATGATGGGCCCAGGGATCTAAGCAATTTAAATAATGTCTGATTCTTTACGAACATCAATTTCAAAGTTGCCAAAGTTGGAAATATGGAAATTTAGGCTGGAACTCCTACTACGGAGGGATAGTTTTTGGGACATTATTATCAAACCGATTCCAGATCCACGCACTTCGGAATGGACCAAAAAGGATTGCAAGGCCAGAGCTATTATTGGCATATCAGTAGAAGATTGGCAACTTCATCATGTGAGAAGGGCTAAGACAACAAGGCAGCATGGGATCAGCTCAAGCAACACAATGAAAAGGCTACTCTTAGTAATAAGGTTCAATTAATGCGTAGCATTTGTAACTTAAAACTTGAAAAAGATGGTAACATGAAGGAACGCATCTAACAATGAAATATTATTTGAAAAATTGACTGCTCTAGGGGAGAATCAACTATCAGATAATGAGACTATCGGTATGTTACTCAGCAACTTACCTCAAAAATGTGATACAGTTATAACAGATCTGGAAACAACGAACGATTCCGATTTGACCTTGGACTTGGTTGAAAGAAACCTTTTAGAAGAATATACTCGCCAAAATCAAAGCAATGGGCAAAATAATTCGGTATGAAGGTAACAAAAAATAAGATGAGTACGGATATTACTTGGTGAAGGCTGGGTTTTGGATTCAGGAGTCACGGTACATATCTCAAACAAGCCGGATAAATTCAAAAATTTAGACCACCAACAGCAAGAACAAAGAGGTTACAATACTTATTGAAGACATCCTTTATCTTCCAAATCTGCAATAAAGAAGATAATGGAAAAAGGATACACAGTTCTCTTTTGTGGTAAACTACATATGTGAAATTCGATCTAAAGTTCGATTCGAAGTAGCAGTTGGAGATCTAGTAGGAAATCTTTTTAAGCTCAGACAAAAAGAAACTGAAATCAAAGTATTATATATTGAAGAATGCAGAGAAGAAGGTAACTGTTTAGATCACTGGCACCGCATATTTGGCCATCGCAACTACGAACCACTTAAACGACTAGAATCGGAAAAAATGGTAATTGATCCTTTAAAGTTTATAAATTGTAATAAGATCAAGGACTGTGAAATTTTTATGGAAACAAAAATGACTCGTCAACCATTTAAGTAAAAGTCAAACAGAAAGAGCAATGCACCTTAAGACCTCATTCACAGTGACATTTGCGGACCCATGCAAGCGAAAACACCTAGCGGGACAAAATATTTTCTAACTTTTGTTGACGATTTCAGTAGATAGTACACTGTTGTTTATTTGCTACGGGAGAAATCTGAAGTTTTTGATCGCGGTAGAGTACACAGAAATGGTAAAAAATAAATGTTCAACAAAACATGAGATAATAAGATCAGACAATGGTGGTGAATACACAGCGGTTCGAGTTTTAAAGTATTTAGAAAAGGAAAGCATTGTATATCAACACACAGCTCCTTATACACCACAACAAAACGGGACTTCTGAACGAAAGAACAGGTCTTTGGTTGAAATGGCAAAATGCATGCTACTAGATGCAAGAATGAGTTATGAGTTCTGGGGTGAAGCGATCATGTCATATTTTGTGTTTTTTAAGAGGCGACATTATGCTAGAAATAAAAATAAGTAAAAAAAATGTTTACGCACTCTAATAGTTGAAGTAAAAGTTGTCTAAAACAAAACGAAGTCAGTACCCTGGAAACATATCAGTCCTCTGGCGCAATATCAGGCAAAGAACTGACGCCAACGGACTGATGAAAAAGGCATGAATTTGAGGTTATTATTTGAAACAACGTTTATTTTGGTATTTTCGAATATAAACAAGCTACATTTGAATAAATCAAAGTTAACTGCGTATACATTAAAATAAAATACATATTTATAAGAAAATAATAATTCACCATAGGACTGATATTTTGACTGAACACGCTCATGTTTGAACGCCAAACACAGCACTAGCACTGGTACAGTAATGGCGACCGTCAAATGGCGTGGTCTGCAGCTACGTTTACTAACAACTTTGAACCTTAACAGTAATTTCAATTTGAGTATGTGAAATTTCGCGCGAAATTCAAATTCGAACAACACACAGCGGACTGACGAATAAAACTGAACACAAAGTTTCCTATTATTTTAACAACAGCAGTGAGAATATTTTGTTACGAAAATTGTGATATACGTCATTAAGTACATCACAGATTGTAGTGAATTACCAAATTAGCTTAAATTAAAATTAATATTTAATACACAGCCATTTGATTGCGGATTTTTGGAGTGGTGACATGCCAAAGAACTGACGTTTTGAGAATATATTCTGCTGTTTTATAAACTTATGTATAATTAAAATAAATAGCTAAAATTGGGTGACCAAATAAAAGACTTTAAATTGTTTCAGAATAAAATAAAAATAACAATTAGTTCAATTGACTGATGACAGCAAGTTAGCCAATTTTTTTGGAATCACCCATTTGTGTTATAAATAAAATACAGAAAAATTCCTTGAATCGTCAGAAATCTGTATTTTTAGCTTCCACAAAAGGTAGTCTGTGATGTACATATCAAGTGCGGTTTCTTCGATGCAAGTGCCGCTCATGCATAGCAGTATTAAGGATATGGAAGATAGCATGGCTTCGCCGTCTGTCGCTGATTGACAATTATATAATTTATATAAATAATTAAAGTACAGCTTCTATAAGCTAATGCAATTTAACAAAACTTGAACGCCAAACACATGTCTTCTGGTTTCTTTGAGGATCGGGCATCTACCAACAAAATGAAAAATGTCTTCGCGTTCCGCCATATTTTACATTTCACATAGTACAGGTAAATTTTCGCGATGTGGTATAAAGTTAAGGTTTAACAGTTCACCCCTTGATCTAAAGATGCAAGATATTTCTTCTGTAGTGCAGTCATCTCTAAAATAATTTAAGCTTTTTAAGTTGTGGTTTAGCTTGCTATTTACCAGTCAGTAAATCGATTCTCCTGCCTCTTCTGCGTATCGAGCTCTGGCTCTGTTATCTAGGCTTGCAATCATCTGATAGAGTGAGGGCTTCCAATTACTGAAATCGTTTACGTTTAATTCTATACTCGCTTCTTGTCCTAACTCCATCCAGTCCTTGAACCATCCAGATCTGCAAAGGAGCTGCCTTTTTTGTAAGGCGATTGTCAGTCATATTTAGCACATTGGTGATATAATCTACTTGTAGTTTCAGGGTTTTTATAAACAATGGCGAGATACCAGTTTTGGGCATAACCAAGTAGTTAGAAGCGTTTGGAGGAAGTCGAAATATGCGTTTGATGTAAAAACGGAGAAGTTTCTCAACGGTGTCATATTTTTTCCCTCCCCAAACTTGGGCTGCATACAGCAAAGTTGCTTCTAACACCGATTCGAAAACCCTATACTTGATGCTATGTGCAATGTATCTGTTGGTGAAGATTTCCTTCAATGCTACGTTTATTGCCATTTTTTCTTTTATTAATTTTTCGTTGAGATGTTTTTCCATTGTAAGATTCTTTTTGAAGTAAACTCCTAAGTATTTATACTGCTTGGCAACTTCAATTCTTTCATTTTATAGGTCAATTGTTCTTCTCGACTTAATCTTCCTCCACCCTTTTTAAATATCATAACTTTTGACTGTTCTAGGTTGACTACTAATTTCCATAAAGTGCAGTATTCATTAAGTTTATTTATCATTAGCTGAAGTACTTCAGGTGAGTATGCGAGTAAACCGATATCGGCGGCAAACAATAGGGCTTTGATAAGGGTTCCTGCGTACTCGACTCCACCCGGTAACAAACTGGTTATGTCTTCAACGAAAAGCGCGAACAAACTTGGGCTTAGCGTGCATCCTTGCCTTAAACCTCATTTCGTTTGAAACCATTCCGATAATTGTTTACCATCCCATACTGCTGCCTTAGTTTCCAAGTATAGGTTTTGTAGAACGCGTCCAAGCCTGTGTGCTGATATTCCCAATCTAAACATCTTGTACATCAATGCATTTCGGTCTATTGTATCGAATGCTGCCTTAAAGTCCACAAAAAAGACAAGAACCTATCAGCTATACTTCGTAGGACAAAAATGTGGTCTACAGTAGAATAACCTGGTCTAAATCCAGCTTGGAACTCATTCATAAGATTGTTGACATCTATCCACCTTCTCAGTCGACTTTTTAGGATGGAAGTAAATATTTTATAGGATGCCTTTAAAAACGAAATACCTCTATAATTTGCTGGATCTATCGTGTTTCCCTTTTTATGAATCGGGAAGATAAGATATTCTTTAAATTTTTGCGGTATTCAAAATAATGTTCCTTTTAAATTATCAACCAGTTTCTCCGTGCCATATCGGTAAAACTCGGATGGTATCCTATCCGATCCCGCCGCTTTTCCATCCTTTAGTCCATTGAACGCTGCGTACACCAACTGCTGCACATTGGTTGATCCAATATTTCATCATACAAGCATGGTTGCGCATACTGAATCATATGATGGCCCATAGTATCTTGGTTCAGAAGTTGCCTGAAGTGTATCTGTAAAGTATTACAATTTAAGTTCCCATTTATTACATAAACTTTGCCATTTAGTTTTTGTAACTGCTTCCAGAAGTCGGTCGTGTTGCTACTTGTAGTTAAACTTTGGGCTTTCTTTTCATAAAAAGTTTTCTTCTTTTGTCTACAGAGTTCTTTAAACCTACGATTGTGTTCCATATACGAGTGTTTCGCAGATTCTTCATTGTTCCGCCTAAATCGGTTGAGCCATGTGTATGATGGTGTATGGTCTAGCTTTGGCGACAAAGTATGCACAAAATATGAATATACCATATACCCCTGCTCCGAAATATATCTTGAAGACTAGCTTCCACACAGCATCGTCGTAAGTGAATACCAAAAATTGGGGCTGGCAACGAGACGCGACAAGGCGAAACTTTTGTTAGTCAGTCTCATCTGGGTCTAGCCTAACCAAGTCTCATCTTGATCTTGGTCTCGTCTCGTGAAAATTGTAATGTGCAGTCAGGAAAATTTCGAATTTTCTGAGGTAAAATTTGAATTCTGAAGAGGTTTTTTATTAAATTTAAATCGGACTCATCCTTTAATGGATTTTGACAGGTCATGGTTTGACAGGTAGGCAACACACTATAATTGCCGTCTTTCTTTTTTATCTCCGAGCAGATCTCTGAACAGAGCCTGAGTAAACCGAGTTAGATCTGAGTAGAGCATATGGTCAGATATCTCCGATTTAATTTTGAAATAAACTTAAGCGCAGAACTGTCATATATTATTATAATTGTTTTTATTAAAACTTATTTACCAGTAAATCCAAAGCTTTCGTTTTCCGAATTCATTTTTGTTTTTAATTGGTTTTACTTTAGTGATTATTGTTAAAATTATGAGTAAAGTTAGCCGCGCCCAGCACTTTGCTCCGTTTGATCGGTCATTTTGTTCTGAGCTAATGGTTTATGCCCCGATTTAGCTCTGATTTAAAAAAGTAACACGAGTTGAGAGATTAAATGTGTCTGAGCTAAAAAAAGAAACACAGATCTTTTCTTGACAGCTGAGTTCTTTACTCGGAGCTAAAAAAGAAAAACGCCATATATTTTGAAGTTCCGATAATATTATTTTCCAAGTGTCACCTTAAGATCAACTTTTTCCGGAGCAAAAAATAAAATCGGAAACGGACAACCGATATACGAATTCAAAGGAGCACAAATAATGTGTAAAATCTCAGGAGGTGTTCATTTGACCAATATCATTTTCTCATCAACAAATAGTTTTATTTTTTAAACAGAACCAATTTCCTTGTTTAATTTCTAACAAATGCCAAAGAATTCACAAATATATAACAATACTTTTTCCTCCACCTTGCACCAGTAGTATTTGAGCATAATATGTATTTCAAAATCGTTTAAACATGAATATTCATCTCATTCCTCGAGTATCTATTTATTAATTCTTCATCCTACACTGCTTTAGTTAGGTACATACATATTTGTAATAATCCCTAAAGATACTTAAAGAATTTCTCACGTGCTGTTTCACACAAATCTGCTAATGAATGCCTCACAACAACACCTAAATCGATGTATTTCAGAAAAGTATTTTTCCACTCCACGTAACATTTTTGTCACTTATATTAGATACCTTTACATCTACCTCCGTACAAGGAAGATTATTGAACTTTGAACTACCCACCCCACTCTCAAACACAATACAAGTTTGTTCAATGAACCGTAATAGTTGAATCCTTCATACAAAGTTCCATGGTAACTTATAAATTTAATAATACGGAGTTATCCCTTTTTGGAGCAAGTTACTTAAATACAACGTTGTCGAGTTGAAAATCGAAAAGCAAATTATTACTTTTTTAACAAAAGAAAAAAATGTATAATCAAATTAGCTAGTAAGTAGAACTTAGTTACATATCCTTACAAATGAATGGCTATAAGGCATCCTTATTTCAAAAAGTTTCATAAATTTATCACTTCTAGTATGTGCATTAGCGATAATAAGGTGGTGGCAATGTAATGTTCGTAATTGAAATAGCCTCTCTTCTAAAAGGGCATAAATCATGTTCCTAGAAAAAATAAGTGTTGTCCTTGCGAAGCATCAGCTGCAACATGAAAAACGCGCAGAGATGATGTTGATGAGATGACATTTACTTCAAATAAGCTGTATATGCATTATTTTATGTCTAACCGTTATTCAGGTCTTCGCCATTCTTTCGTGCTGGGTATTAATTAGTTTAGCTCGTTTTTATTTTATTTTTATTTTTTCATGATATCACACAATGCGCCAAGGATGTATTTTAAACCATGGTTGAGCATCATCACATCTCCATCTCGTTCTCGTGTCCTGTGTCGATAAAAGCACAAACAAATGTGATGTGGTGATGGCCCACATAATCCTGTCCGGTCGTTTGTTGATTTGATTGTTTGCTCACGTTCTGTGCACAACTTTCACCTGGCTAAACCGGGTTATCCTGCGGTTTGTCTGATTTTTTTTTGTACCACTTTTTTTCTGTTGCTGTAGTCTGTTTGTCCTTTAGCACATCCTGGAAATGGCAAATTGTGGGCATTAAAATAAAAAGAAAAAAATTAATATTGAAGTTGAAAAGAATGCACAATCTAGTTCTAGTGGTTTTGTGTGGCTGCGACGAACCAAGAACTTTGGTGGTTTTGAAGGATACAGTTGGTGCACTTTCAAGGGTTTGAAGCGATAGTCAATGACATAGGTGGCAACTTGTAGTTGTTGATAATGTTGTTTTGTTTTACATATTGTGTACGTTATGTGGGAAAAGGGAATTTATGTCAAGGTTTGTCGACCGGACTTCATTGAACTAAATAATTTGTTGTGATAACGTAATGTGTTGTGATAATTGTTTGTGAAACTTAAATGGCTGTTTTGCAAGGCGTGGCATTGACTACAAGCTTTTGGCACGTTTTCTTGGGATACAGAATACCATTTCTTGAACTGCATCGCACAATGCGGATTCCTATTTGAAAAATATTGACCGAATAGTTTTCGCTCAAGCTCATTCCACAAGTTCTCAATTAGTTGAAATCTGGGGCTTGACTTAGCCATGAAACAATTGGGACTTCTTCTCTAAACCAATCTTTTACACGCCGTATGTTTCGAATCGTTATCATGTTAAAACTACCATTGGAGAGGCATGTTTTCTTCTACAAATCGTAGCATTACATCTTCTAAAATATTTCTATACTAATTTATACAAAATGTTATTAATACGGAATATAGGATAAACACCTTCCCTTGAAAAACAGCATTTGACCAT
Source organism: Philhelius pedissequus (assembly GCA_910595825.1). Lineage (NCBI taxonomy): Eukaryota > Metazoa > Arthropoda > Insecta > Diptera > Syrphidae > Philhelius > Philhelius pedissequus. The sequence continues at coordinate 9,419,413 of OU343163.1, read as the reverse complement.
AATATTTCCTTCTTCGTAATTTAATTGTTTTCTAGTTTTAGCTACACGGTGGTATACCTTTCCTTTTGGTCGCCTGCCATTACGACCAGGAATCAATGAGAAATACTAAAGTATTGATTAAAGCCAAACTCTTTTTGGGCCTTTATGGTTTTTTGCACACTAATCTCGCTTGAAGAGCGTTTGTAACTAAATTTTGCGATCTTCCCTGGATTTCTCTTAGAAATTGATCTTCATTTCTTAATCGTAAAGCCATTGCAGTGCATTTACTTGGAGGACACCTAATTTAATGACCAACTTTTTAAACACATCAAATCTTATTGCAACAAAACTAATAGAACAGCTCATCATAACACAACCAAAATGCAATAAACTCAGCGTCAATGTCAAGACAATAACAGCTTTATCTAAAAACAAAAACTTCTTATCAGACTTTTGATAAAAATAACAGCTACATATTTTGCATCAAAGACAACAGTGAGCTAAAATGTACACCCATATTCTGCATTTCGATCGAAAACTTCGAAATGGCTTCGAACTGTCAAAAAAAAATCTGTTTTTGTTTGTGTTAAGGGAAATAGTACCTAATATAAGACCATCATCGATACCTTCTATTCAAAAACTGGCAGCAATACTCCTATTCTTTAAATGAAAATAAGTAAGACATTTCAAAAGTTTGAAAAATCAGAGACGAAATTTTAAATAATTTACAATCGAAATTGTACTAAAAGTGGATTAATCTACAAATGACTAAACACAAAAACAAGATTCAAACGGAGTTACACAGCTAACTGTAATTCCACCAATTTCACAAACAATTCACAGCACACAAACAAAGTGATTTGAATTCTCTCAGAAAATTGAATAAACTAAAATGCAGAAATCCAATTTCATTTTCGAAGATCCAATTCACGAAAAACATTTCGAATGAATTGTAAACTCACTTTCGCCATCTGAATTCACAAAAAGTGGATCGCAGCGTTCAAATATAATGGATAGAAAATGTCAATTGTATAAGGATTTGCATAGCGGCTACATAAGTTCGTATGCATAACTATGCATAGCGTATTCTAATGAATAAGAATACATTATCTTTCTGGAATTTTCCTGATCAAATAAAACTCTGGGGATTGTGCTTGCACTGACTTCATTATTGATTTGTTCGCCTTTAGTTCTTGACGAAGCAAAAGGGCATTATATTGCCAAAAGGAGGTCATTAACTCTCTCACAGTTTCGTTAAACTAGACAGTAAGTAAAAAGGAAGACGCTAAGTTTCTGTGTTTAAAAAACAAATTTCATTGAAAAGTGGGTCAGTATCGCGTTAGACAAAAGCGATCGTTCGATTAATTGACGATCGTTTTGGTTATTCTTCTTTCTATCGTTCTTAAGCTATATAATTAGCTAAACCGACTACCTAAAAAGTGACAACTAAAATTTAGCCTTAGACACCAGCAATAAACCCTAAAAGCGCCGTGTAATCAAAATCTATTAATATAAAAATCGAAACCAATGTGAAACTCATGAGATGTATATAATTGTTTTTTTTTTTATTATTATTATTGTCTTAAAAACAAAAATTAAAACAGTCATTGTGAAGAGTTGTTTACACAAAAATCAGAATAACAAAACTGAATGCTTATCTCTATTAAAATTCTTAAATTTAACTTACATAACAATTTACTTTACATTTTTATAAATACATTTGTCAAATCTTTAAATATGAACAATTATCTAATAAATTAAAATAGAACCTCATCGATTTATTAGCTAAAAGTAATATTATCATTCAGCTGTAAAAAAGTTATCGCAGAATCCGTTCGTAATAGCAATTTGTATGAGCGTTTCCACTGCGATGGATTCTGTGAAAGATTTTTTTCGGGATTACAATGGAAATCGTGATAGAACTGATTAATTCGGGAGCATTTTCTCTTTTCTTTTGATAACTTTTTATGTAATGTTCTTTAATTTTTCGATAGAAAAAATGGTCTAAAAGACAAAATGTCTACGAGTTATTTAATTTAAGGCACAGGATCATGATATTTCATTTTTTTTTTGAACAGTTGAGGAAACATTGAGTATTTCATATATCGATAAATCATAAGGAGGATGATATTGATGCATTGGTCCGATAATTCTATAGAATAATTATTCGAAAACCTGACTAGTGAAACAAGACGAAAAAAAAATAAATCTAACTTAGATTAAATTACAATTATAAATCATTATCGTACATAAATAAAAAAGAACAAAAAAAAAAAACAATCCACACAATAATGCATACAATCCACAAGTGAATACAAAAATACTGGAGGGAAATTCAATTCCACTTACGACTTTAACAAAATTAAAATTAAATACTAAATAGTTAAAAATTACTTTGTAAAGGCAGGCATACATTTATGTAATATATTAATAACTTCGAAAATAAATTACAAATCTTAAGTCTTAAAAGTAAAGTTTTTGTTTTAATTTCATCAATCAAATGTTGTTGGTTTAGATGAACGTTTTTGTTTCATGCGTGACCAGTCGAACTTTTGTGCTGCATCAGCTATGATACCGGGTGCCTGCAGTGGTCGTCCTAGAGGTATATCGGTGAGACTAAATGGACTTTGTGGTGTAGATGATGTATCCCGGCAAGGTGGTGAAGTTGATGCAGACGCTATGGCAATGGGCTGAGTTCGTCTAGAAAATAGGACATTGGCAAATAGGATGTTAAGCAAATCAATAATGGTACTTACTTTTGTTGTGTGATAGTGAATACTGATTTGGATACGATTCTCTTTCCAGTGAACCACAGTCTTCCGATGAATTTCATCCTTTGGATGGCAATGATAGCGAGAGCCACAGTCCTAGAAATTAAAAAAAAATCATACATAACATTTTAAACACTCGCTCACTATTACAATTACTTACTTAAATCTCCATCGCTTCTTTAGTGGCATACAATGAGCTCCTCCACGTAGCTGTGCCATCATTTGTGCTTCACTATCCTGATAACTTTGCAGGGAGATCTTCAAATAGCGCTTTTGATAGACCAATGCTTTCCTATGTGATTCGACTCTCAGGTACCTTCCGAGTAAATGGTTTGCTCTTTCTTCCAATTCAGCAACATTAGCATTGTTTCCCACTTGACTCTCCAGCTCTTCGCACTTCTTTTGGAGGGTTCTTCGTTCGTCCACCAAAAATTGAACTGTTTCTGTCATTTGGCGATTTTCTTTGGTATTCTCTGCCAGAAGACTGTTGATCTCCTTCATTTTTTGCATAAACTGCTGTGGAATTGATCCTTCTGCATTGGAATTTGAAACGGCCTCGGCTAGTTTAGACTCACGTTGAGCACCACGTTCGATGTCGTAACGAAGAAGTGCAACAGTCTGATTAAGATGATCTCTCTCGGTCTCTAAGGATAGGATTTTGGCCTTAAGTTCTTGCAGTTCTACGGCATTTTGAGTGCTTTCAATTCGTTGGCGATCCCATCGATTGGCACGGCGTGTTTCGGCTTCTTGAAGAGTTGCGATTCTAGCCTCAAGACTTTCAATTTCCTGTGACTGTAAGGTGAGACGTTCTTGAAGGTGTTCCACTTCTTGTTCGGCCATGTCCTTATCTCGTGCGACCTTTTCCATTTCCTTCTTCAGACGTTCACTGTATTCAATGCGATCATTGAGCTCAGTGTCAAATCGACTTCTCTCCCGTTCAAGACTCCTCTGAAGATCTGTGGCTCGTTCTCGTTCGCGTTCATTTTGAGCACTTAAAAGCTTGATTTCACTCCGGAGGCGATCAGCAAGTTCGGATTCAAAATCACTTCCTCTGGGGGATTTTCGTGGAGAATCAGAAGGAGACTTCAGCAACGCACTGGACTTTCGCGCCTCAGACCTCTGGAAGACAGTTATTTGTGTCATCAGTCGCTCGCACTTATCGCGCTCTTCGTCCAGTAGTTTATGCAGTTCTTCCTCTTTGGCAAGAGCTCCTTCTAGTCTCGTTCTCATGGCCTCAATGATGGCAACATCCTGTTCTTGAATGTCTTGAGAGTGTTGTTTCTCTTCTAAGAGTTCTTTCCGAATCTCCTCAGCATGTTGTCGTTCCAACTGAAATTGTGCTCTTAGAGATTCCAATTGGTTCAAGAGATCCCGCTCAATCAGCTTTTCACTTTCATTCTTTGTATGAACATCGAAATTATTTTCCTCCTCACTCTCAATTGCTTTGAGGATATTCGAATCTAACTGTGCTGAATAGTTGAGTTCCTTTTCGACCTGTTTTGCGATCTCGTCCAGCGAAAAAGGCTTAGAACTTTCACTTGTCTGGGATCGGAGTTTTTCTATTTCCTTTTCAAGTGCTGAATTCAATTCTTCGAGATGAGCGATCTGTTTTTCACTCGCCAAAAGTTTCTCGGTCAACTCTTCAATGCGAATATCCTTCGCTGTTTGACTGGATTTCGACAAATCTATCTGTTTTTGGTAGTCAGCTTTATCAAGAATGGATTTTTCATACAAAATAATCTTTTCAGCTAATTCAGCACGAGCTGAATTGAGTTCTTCTGCTGTTCTTTCAGCTTCTTTGGCATTTGCTGATAAAGCTTGAACTCTATCTTCCAATTCAGCTAAGCGAAGAAGATGATTCTCCTCGTTTTGTTGATAATTCAGAAGATTCTTTTCGTGCTTTGAGAGAAGTTCAGATTTTTCTTTTGTTTCACGTTGGAGCTCTTCGATTTGACTGGACTTGGCAGCTATTTCAGATTGAAGTTTTTGTACGATCTTAGTCTTTTCATCCAAATTATCTTGAGCGGCACCCAGGCGAAGCTGTATTCCCGTAAAATCTTCTTCGAGTGTTCTAAATTCATGGTCCCGACGTTCCAATGATTTCTTTAGTTCAGTTGTTTCGTTCTCGAGTTTCCTCTTGTTTTCCTTAAGCTCCTGCAGTTGATCAATATTCTCTGATAGCTCTTTGGATAACCGATCGATCTCAGATACTTTTACTTTCTCCATTTCGTTGGTTTTAGCTTTAATCTCTTCTAGCTCCAACTGAGCCGCTTTCAATTGACCTGCAATAGTCTTTCCTCCGTTTTCTGCCACTTTTGGAGTAGATTCCTTCATCTTTGAGTCATCGCTAAACTCCGAGAAATTAATTTGGCGTGGAATAATAGCTTGTGTTATTGTGCTTCCAGTTTTATTAGCTTGCAATGTTGGATCTTGGAAGTAGTGAGGATGTTCGAATGTTCTCGCCGGGTGGAGGGAATTGAATATAGCCAACTCGCCTGTCCGCTTTTCGGTAAGATTAGCGATGGCTTCTTTCGAGGCATCCATAGTAAGCTCACCTTGTTTCATTCCATCCGGAAACATAAGCGGAGTTTCTACATCGACAACAGCTCGCCGGATAACATCTGGCTCGTCATACTCAGAGATTGACACGATGTCGCTAAGAGTCCTGGCACTCACCTTGGTACCACCTTCATTTTTGGTCTTATTTGAAGCTTCGCTTAAATTCAGTTCCAGAACTCCTTGTAACTCTTTCTCCTTCCTCTCCAGCTGTTCTTTCAAAAAGTCAATTTCATCATTCTTATCAGCAAGCATTGTCTCCATGAGATCTGGCAACGCCAGTTTATTTATCATCTCTGACTTCATTTTTTCCCTCAGCTGCTGAATCTCTGCATTTTTCACCTTTAATTCACCTTCCAACCGTTCCACCATACTGCGGTCACTGTGTGAACCAACTGCCAGTTCTGCTTCCAACCGGTCTATTGCCGCCTTACTTTTCTCTAGGTGGTTCTTAAGGTTGGCCACTTGCTTGTCACGCGTGCCCAGGGTTTCCTTCAAATTCAGCACTTCATTTTGCAAGTCATGAATACGAATATTTAAGTCACTACTTCCGTGGCGATGTAGTTCCTCAGCACGATGGCGTTGTTCCTCCAAACGGGACTGCAGTGCTGATATGCGTTGCATTTGCTCCGACATCTTCTCTTGAAATGAATCACGTTCATTCTGGAGTTCCTAAAAGAAAAAAAAATATGGATACGGGTGAGTACAAAGATAAACCAACCATCAGATAAAAAGTGATAAATAGTGCAAATTTGATTAAGCAATTCAAAGAGGATCATCAAGTGCACTTAATCGCCCTCAATTGTCATCAATTTGTAAATTTTTGATATCGCTATGGTACATATTTATACAATATTATCAGCTTGATGTAGAAGAGGAACATTGGTTAATTGACAAGCAAAAAAACACAAAAGAGGGTGAGAGTTGAACAAACTGAGTGATCGAGGAAGACACATGCTTGTGTTGCTTAATTGTCTCTGATGCAAATCTACGACGAACGACGCCAGGCTGGTAAGATGAGACTAGTATAAATTCATGTCAGGAGACTGAACTTTTGTATGTTTACTTGTTGTCTCTACTTTAGGGGCACAGCATTATTGTTTGTTTGAGTAAAACAAATCTCTGATAATCTTTATTGACAATAGATTGTTTTCGTTGCGAGAGACAATGTGATTATCGGTCGTTTTCTTATCTATTCTGCTTTCACTGGGAAATTGTTTGAAAAATGAAATAGGTAATATACAATTTGGTGGATATTCAGCATAAGCTGAATTGTTTTCTTTTAGTTTAAAATAACTTTTAAATTATTTTTTCTATAGTCATTTCAAAAATATTGCCTGAATACATACATATGCTTTGCGCTGAATATATTCAAAACAGTGTTCTGCTTGAAAACAAAACTAAACTTAAATAACCAGCTGCGAGAATATAATACAGAGTAGACTGCTTACAAAAACAAATTACAAGACAATCCTATATTTATATTTTTTTTTGCAATCGTGATTCTATTTATTCATTAGTTAAATGATTAAATAGATTTTATCTTTTATTGAAATTCCCTATTTTTCTTCTGGAAGTTTGACTGAATCTGGAAGAAATTATTTGCTCATTGTATTAAAATTATTTGTGGATGCATTCTTGTGTTTTCGGAAGCGAGGTATAATTTGTTTGTATAAGCTTGTAGCATAAAGCAAGATATTTGAAAATACGTTTACAACCATGCGCTGAATATATAAAAAAACCAATACAAATGTTATTCAGCACACAGGGAGATGCTTTATTTTCGCTTACCGTCGATAATTTTTATCAGCAGATACTTCTTTGTAGATCTTTTGACTTATTTAAAAATATTACACGCACTGAATATATAAAAACGAATGCCAAAAGTTATGCAGCACACGCTGACTTGCTTTACTTTGGCTTTGTCAATAATTTAAATTAGCAGTTACCTCTTTCTAGATGGTTTGGCTTATCTAAAAGTTTCACACGCCCTGAATATATAAAAATGTATACAAAATCTTATTCAGCAAACGCTGAATTGTTTTATTTTGACTAACAGTCAATAATTTTAACAGCGGTTACTCCTTCATAGATCTTTTCAGATATCTAAAAATATTAACAACGCTGAACATACTCAGCACATGCTGACTTGATTTATTTAGGCTTATATACCATAATTATGATCAGCCGTTACTTCTTCGTAGATCTTTTGACCTATTTTTAAAATATTATTTGTGCTGAATATACTAGTAATTTTTATGGAAAAAGTATTAGCTTGAAAAATATTTAACAGATACTCGTAGTAGACTGCTTACAAACAAAATCCATTTTAGGATCAGAATGTTCAAAGGAAGTTTGTAAGTATGGGCTTCAAATAAAGAACAACAGCCATCATGAAGTGCAAGTGATCTATACTTAGTAGATAATTTATGTAAGCCCACACATAATTGAGGTATTTTTTGGATTTAAAAGTTGACTTTTTTTAATTTTATTTCTTATTTTTGTAGAGCACCCTTTAAGACCTAAAACATCCAACAAATTCGATTTAACAGGAGAAAAAAAAGTCACTTTTTATTTAAAATACTTTCAACACAAAACCATTAGAATAAGTTTGTAAGCACACTAACCGCATTAGTTTCCATAAAATTTTCAAAACCCAAATGCAAACCCCACAAAATATACCACAGATAATTTTTTAATCTGCTGAATGCATCAAAGCACGAATTTAACATATTTTCCCGCAGGCCTTCAGAACACAACTGAAAAGTAAAGTACATCAGGAATAGACACTGTTAATTAGATCCTTCTATCTTTTAGATCAAGACTTTATTCATACCCCCTATTATACTCGTATGATAACGATGTACGATCCACTTGAAAGTATTAATTAAGGTAGCATCCGCTTAGCGTCGATTTACTGCATTACTTGTTCATCGAAAGTCCTCTTTCTTCTTCATCGCCTCTCATTTTTTTTTCTATTTCCATAATAAACACAAAAACATTATGATAACGATACGATCAGCCGGTGTGGCTGGCTGGCCGGGGAGGGGGTCTGATGAGGATAAACAAAATCCACTCAAAAGTCGACAGAGGAAAAACAAGCCGCGTGCGTCTGGTCTGACATGGTCTTTCATAAAATGCCAGAGCCAAGCAAAGACCTCCAAAAGAGATCGTTTTTGTTCTCACCCTACTAACTTGTCTCTGGTGTGGCACTGGAAGTGCGACTGTAATTGTATGGATGTCGTGTCGGCCGTGGCGATGCTGCAGATGAAAGCAAGCTAAGTCTCGGATGCGGGTGTTCTATATGCGCGTTGATGCCATTGATACGGATCACTTTTGTCTGTCGGTTTGTCGGAAATGAATTTATCGTAATCATGGGTAGGTGGAATATGGGAATGAGAAAGTGCGCGTCTTTGACGGAACGACTTACTAGAAAGGGGTGAGTTTTTTTTTGAGTGTAAACACAAAAAAAAAATGAACATAAATACAAAAATGTTTATACAATTTTTGTATTCGGTTAAACGAAATCGAAATGAAATTTGGGAATGAGATTCCACTAAATCTTTATCTAAACGAATTTAATTTATTAGGGTTTTGTAATCTTAGTCAGTCTGGTGTTGGCGGAAGAGGCGCGAATATTTATTTTTTGGTTCTAAAAATAAATATCGGAAAGGCTTGTGAGGCCCAACATTTGTCCTACTTAAAAATTGTTAACACGTACTTCTATAATTGAGTGTAACAGCACTACTTATTTTTGAAGATGATAGAGAAAATAGAAAACAACAAAAAATTGTCTGCATTCGTCTACCCCCACCAAAGGGTTAAATAAACAAATTTATTTTTGATGAAAAGTTCGTATTAGATTGAAGTGTTAAGAAGGATAGAAGGTATATAACCTTAGGGACCTAAATTGAAAAAAGGACAAAAGAAATATCAGCGTGAGGTGAACAGTGCTTCCCGTAATTACCCATTTTAGGACCGTCATAATCGTCGTACCGAGAGAATTATTCGCAGTGTGGTGGATAAATTTGAGTCGACTGGTTCCATCAACGATCACCCGTACGTATGTAAAACGCAAGATCTGCCGACAACATCGCCGCCGTACGAAAGTGTACATTAGAATCCGAGAAAGTCGATTTCGCGTAGCTCACAAGAATTCGGCCTTTCTGATGACTTGGTAATGTACCTGTACAAAATACAACTGACCCAAGAGCTGTAGCTGTGGGTAAACGACATCGGTCAACATTTATTTGAGAACGACGATGACCAGGCCATCACTATCAACGACGAGCGCTATAAGTCGATGATTACCAACTTCTTTTGGTCTGAATTGGATGATACCGAGTTTTAACAGAACGGCGCCACGTTCCTTACAGCTAACACAACACTGCAAATTCCTCACGAGCGATTCGAGGTTTCAAAGGCATGGTCATCTCACATGGAGGTGATGTGAACTGGCCACCGAGATCGTGCGATTTGAAACTGTTACACTCAAACCCATGCCATCGGTCACATTCAGCCTGATTTATGTGCCGCGCCGGACATTTGAACCATGTTATATCCATACATAAGGGTGGGTCAATAACTCCCGGAAAATTAAACACTAACACCCAAATTAATAAACATGGACTAGGGAAGGTTTAGGACTTATTCTGTCTAAGGACTAAGAATTGACATTTAAGAACAAAATTTACAGGAACATAGAATAAAAAGAGATAGAGTTGATACTTATTGTAGTAGATTTTGTTCGATTTTTTATTAATAGGAAATTTTAGTCCATGGTCTAACTCTTATTCCATGTTTTTTTTGTAAGTCCATGGACTAAATGTGGACTAAGCGTTTTTTATTAATAGGGCTGGAATTGTTCCATCACCCTAGTTTTTTTATTTCTTTTTTGTAAAGAATCGTATTTCAAAAGAACACACCCAAATTTTCAGAAACACCTGTCAAATAGTTTTGTTTAGCAGCCATTTTGTATAGACGGTTATGGCGAGGTAAAAATATTACGCAAACCAAACAAAAGCTTGACAAATAGGGGGCACCATTTATACACCAACACCATTAGTTTACTTAATTTCTGTGCGGTCGTTCAAGCACAATGACAGAAATGGTCGAAAAAATCCATGGGTTTGATAATGGACAATTGGCGAGGAAGCGAAAAAAAGCCACAAGCTCATCACATGCCTCAGTGGTTTCGATTTTACACAAATATTTGAAAAAGCTTTTCCGGAAGATGGATGCTGTGTTTCCTTATAATCGACAGTATACTCATTCGTTTGACAACTCCAAAGGTGTGTTTGGTGATGTTCCAGCAAAAATTCGACTGATTTTTTGCAACGATTTTTTTGGGAGCAACTATTTTTTTGTTTCCAAAACATGAAGAAATGGCACGGAAGGAAGAGATTTGTGTCGAATGAAGTGTGGTCGTCGCTGAAACGCTTATTTTGAGAGTCTCGAGAAATCGTATTATTTGGAAGACATCACAAAATTGGAGAAACATTGGATGAATTGTATCGAGCAAAAAGGAGACTACATTGAGAAAAATTGTATGACGAAAATAATGTTCCTTATTTCTTTGTCAAATTTAAATATAAAGATAGGAAGCCCTTAATGAAAGACCCTTTACATGTCTCTGATTTTGATTTGGTTCCAAATCGAATTCCTATTCGAAATGCATTTCCAATCCGATTAAACAAAAAAATCCATAAATGTATGACGGATTTGATTTTGAAGAAGATTGTATTCAAATCGAACGAAAATCAAAGCGCTCATTCTTCAAAACGAAAAGTCAATCAAGAGAATTTTTGATTTTTAAATTCATCCGCAAAACAAAACATGCAATTCAAAAAAAGTAAAAAAAGTAAGAAAAACTCGCTTATAAGAAACGCAATAAGAAACACCGTGACTTTTTCTTTATATTTCTTTCGATAATAATCATTTATAAGAAACTCGCATATAAGAAAAACACTGTTATTAGAAAGCCCTTTTTACACACCAAAATCAATTCTTAGAACAAAAAAGTGCGCTTATAAAAAATTTACTTTGACAGACAAACCTGTAGCAAAACCTCTTTGAATATGCATCTTTGTGATAAGGCCTTCATTACAAGTTCCCACTTTCCAAAGGATCGACAGCTGAAAATTGCAAAGGCCGCTAATATTCTGACTACAGATGAGAAATACAAAGATGGGAAATTTCAGCAGCTATTTGTGTTTTTAGCTACAAGCTAGTACTTTTATGAAACTGAAATGTTTTTGTGTAGCATAAAACTGATATTTTTGCATTTGTGTGTAGTTTCACACATACCACATATTGTTGTTAAATTTCTCATCATTTAATGGAGAAAAAATCAAATTTACAAAAACAACAATGAAAACAAATATGATTCTGACATTTGTGCTTGACTTCTTTTTGTATGGCCTACTTCGTTTTCATGAAATTTTGTTGTAAAATATTTGCATTTGCCCATAGTTTTTTTTAATAGAAATGTTCTTTCTTATATCCTATGTTTTGATATAAGAAAAACTCCGGTATAAGAAATAAATTTCTTGGAATTTTCAAAATATCTTATATCCGTGTTGTACTGTAGTACACTCAAGTTTGTTGTTATTCATTCAAAAATATTGAATTAAAAAAGAAAACTCAAAATTCCGAAAGCACTTGCATAGTTTGGTATTTGCCTTTCAAACAAAAAATAATATAGCGTAAGCGATACAGTTATTGACACTCGTAAGGATTTTTTCAGTTCACACAGCTGGCAAATATATTCGATATGGATGATATATGAACATCTGAGTACATTTCTAAATACATTATTCAATTGATTTTCATGTTATTTGTATTAAAAGCGAGTAAGAGTTTCGTGATATTGTTAAATTTTGATATTTCTAAAACCCTATTAAAATATATAGTAATTGACACTCGTGTACACCTATTGACACCACATATTTGTACAATTTTTGACATATCTTTGAATAGACAGTAAAGAATGAAAATAGCGATCGTTTGGTTGAGGTTGGTTTAAATCATTTTTTTAAACCTGTATGTTGCTTTATTATCAAATTTTTAAAAACAAAAATATAAAACTTAAAAAAAAATAAAATATCACTTATATAGTATATGTATAGGCTGCCAACACCCTTTTGGTTTTTGGCCACAATAAAAAATTGATTTCAGCCCTATTAAACACTCTGGTAACGTCGCTAAAATGACCAACATATTCTACTCCTCAAGATATTTTTCTATTAAAATAAACCACGATTATTTGATGTCTGGTAATCCAACGGTTGCACTGACCGATGTAACCGGATCTGGTGTTCTGGACTTATTGAAGGGTGTCGGCTCAAAAACGCCTTAGACCAGCTGTTTCCCGAAATGTTTTGTGGCCCAAAAGGATGTCATCTCCAAGAAAATCCTTGAAGGCATGAAGCACATACTTTTTTCTCTTCGGAAAAACATTTCACTAGGATGTTTTTATCCATTGTACCAAATACTCTTCTTCTATAGCCGACACAACAGATTGTGTACTAGGCCTTAGGAACTTAGGCCTATTTCAATCGAAATTATAAGTGTAAATCTTTTTTAATAGTTTTAACTATAATATGCCTGTAAGACCTAAGGTCTTTTAAATTCAACCTGAATTGCGCGACACTAGTTAGGAGGAATAGTAAGATAGGAAAGAATTTTTATTGTGTAGTTATAAAATTTGGCTGCAGCTTTTTTGGACATCTTTTGTGTCTTCACAGCTTCAAGGGCTTTATCGAGGTCCTTTTCGGCATATTTCTCAGTACATTTAGCCATTTTTCCAGCTAAGCATTAATTTAAAAGAATAATATAATTATTGACACTATATATAAGTACAACTATAGTCACAGTGTCAACGTTTGTACTCCTATAGAAGACAGCTATTGACACAGAGGTGTCAATTATAGGAATTGTTAAAATCTTAACACGATAGTTGACACCCCATTTTATTAAATATATATCAACAGAAAAACAATAAAAATAAGGTAAATCCTCCTCCATGACATTATATTTCATTATAATAAACTAATATGATCAAGCTTGTATTAAATGTAATTAAATTATCTATTAACATGTTCGGATTGCTTAACGAAATGCAGACTTTTTTTCCCAAAATACAAAGTCGCGTAACAGTCATGTTTAGGTTTCGGAATTCACAACAAAACTGACTAGCTCCTAACTAAATAAAAATAAAGAGTGAGAGAATAAGAAACATCGAAGAACTTAAAAAAAATAGTTCAGGGAACCGTTCGATTTGTACCAATGAAACGTTCTGTAAGAAGAGGGTGTCAATAGCTAGGCTGAAATTCTGCAGTGTCAATAATTGTATCACTTAATCTATTGCCCCAATAAATAATTGTCAATCACATTTCTCAGTTTTCTATGTACATTTATTTTAGCATATACATATGTACATGTGTATGTACATATCTATTGACTTAATGTAATTGTGTCAACTATCAATTAAAAACAGATGACATGAAGTCTGGCTCACCTCCATGTGTATGACTTGCCACCCAGTATACCATGACAAATTATCCCTTTTTTAATTTTTGTTTAAAATATATAGGAATTCCTTTCAGAAAAATCTCCAGCAATTTTTGAAAACAAAAAAAAATCAAAATCATTTATGGCACGTTGGAATTTACAAAAGAATCTGGCGCGTGCCTTACGAGTATGTAAAACAATTCTCCACGAATAAAACTAAAATATTTGATCTTCCTTAAAACATACAAATTTCATGTTCGCCAGTCAGTCTATACAAGAAAAAAAAACGCCTGTGCTAATAAATTTCCTCTTCCTCGTTCTATTTTTACTACGCCTAGACAATTTGAAAAACAACAAAAAAAAAGAAAATGAAAAAATCCGTCGGAAAACTTGTGTTTTCAAAATGGGGTGACAAAAACTACAAACGAGATAAATGCTTTATTAGACGAAAATAAAAAAAAAAAACTTACCATGCCGGTACTGTGTTCCCGCGAAATATTTCACAGTGTTTGTGTTATTTTTTGGTCAATTTCAAAAATCAAGATCAAAATTCACATTATTTGAAATTCTCCCCAAACCGTTAATAACGACAAATTAATTCAATCAAAATCTATTTGGAAACTTTGCAAAGCGCTCGCACCGCAATGTTAGCGTTATAAAATCTATCTCACGACTAAAAGTCGAGGCAATACTGCTCGAGAGCAATAAAATGATCTTGTGTGGTTGTTGTGTGGCACCAGCTCCTCAAATCCCAACCCAACTTAACCACACGTACAACAAAACTGACACCCTAAAGTGGAACACAACAACGAATATAAAAAAAAAACACAACATCAAATAATATTTAAACTGAAAAAAGAGGAGCGAAGCTTATGATAAATAAACATTCTTTTTTTTTTGTGTTGTTTAAAGAAAAAAAAATCAATTAGAAAAAGTTCGTTAGAAAGAATCGAAAAATAAGACGGCGAAGAATTGTTTAACGGTCGAAATTAAATTTAATACACATGTAAAAGAAATATTTATAGACTTACCAGACAATTGGTGCGAATATTTGACATTTGCATCTCGAGATCACGTATCCGTTTGATTGCAGCCTCTTCCATGCGTGTGTGTTTGGAGAGTTTCTCTAATACACGCTGGAGACCTTCAATTGGCAGCGATTGGGCACGTGGTGATGGATGAACAGGTGAGCCTTGCGGTGGTGAAACAAGTGCATTGGCCATTGCAAGTGGTTTACCTTGAACGGAGACATCTTCGATGGGATTGCTATTGCACGACACCGATGATGACGAATGGTGGAGGCTTTCTAGATTTTTAGTCTTGTGATCGAGGGTACTTTCGATGTCGCGAAGCTGCAAGTATAGATAAGATGGAATTTGTAAATAATCAGTAGTTGTATTTTTTTCATTTGTTATCAATATTTCCGCATTTTAAAAGTTCAAACATAAAATATAGAAATATACATATATTATTCGTATGTAGATTTCTGATTAAAACAATATCGCACGAATTTGCTCTCGAAATCGTTGTATGGAAACTTTTTATTCTACAAAATCTTCTCTGGGAAATCACAGCAATTAATAAAAATATTAGCCATTAATTTAAGTTATAGCGTAAATAAGCACATGGGATGCCGCAGATACTTTTTGTCATCAGCTGTGGATAGGTATTGAACAGACCTTTCTTTTGATGTATATATCGATGGGTTTGGGGAACATTGTTGAAAATGTAATTTTTTTTGCAAGGGGTTAGCCTTGATTTTTTTCTAAAATGTCGAAAAAAGTGAAGTCAAGAATTGTAAAACAAGTTGTACACCAATGGAAAGGTCTGTGAAATCCTTTTCAAGCACTGGCAGCCGCAGATTTTTGCGGGGTTTGGTTACGGAGATATCATCGTCCAAAGCAAATCAAATGCAGTTGGGTGGAAAATCATGCGAATAACTTCGAATTGAAATATCTCAAGAACCGGCCGCCGTAGATACTTTTTGTCCTCAGCTGTGGATAGGTATTGAACAGACCTTTCTTTTGATGTATATATCGATGGGTTTGGGGAACATTGTTGAAAATGTAATTTTTTTTGCAAGGGGTTAGCCTTGATTTTTTTCTAAAATGTCGAAAAAAGTGAAGTCAAGAATTGTAAAACAAGTTGTACACCAATGGAAAGGTCTGTGAAATCCTTTTCAAGCACTGGCAGCCGCAGATTTTTGCGGGGTTTGGTTACGGAGATATCATCGTCCAAAGCAAATCAAATGCAGTTGGGTGGAAAATCATGCGAATAACTTCGAATTGAAATATCTCAAGAACCGGCAGCCGTAGATACTTTTTGTCCTCAGCTGTGGATAGGTATTGAAAGGACCTTTCTTTTGATGTATATCTCGATGGGTTTGGGGAACATTGTTGAAAATGTAATTTTTTTTTGCAAGGGGTTAGCCTTGATTTTTTTCTAAAATGTCGAAAAAAGTGAAGTCAAGAATTGTAAAACAAGTTGTACACCAATGGAAAGGTCTGTGAAATCCTTTTCAAGCACTGGCAGCCGCAGATTTTTGCGGGGTTTGGTTGCGGAGATATCATCGTCCAAGGCAAATCAAATGCAGTTGGGTGGAAAATCATGCGAATAACTTCGAATTGAAATATCTCAAGAACCGGCCGTCGCAGATGCTTTTTGTCCTCAGCTGTGGATAGGTATTGAACAGACCTTTCTTTTGATGTATATATCAATGGGTTTGGGGAACATTGTTGAAAATGTAATTTTTTTTTGCAAGTGGTTAGCCTTGATTTTTTTCTAAAATGTCGAAAAAAGTGAAGTCAAGAATTGTAAAACAAGTTGTACACCAATGGAAAGGTCTGTGAAATCCTTTTCAAGCACTGGCAGCCGCAGATTTTTGCGGGGTTTGGTTGCGGAGATATCATCGTCCAAGGCAAATCAAATGCAGTTGGGTGGAAAATCATGCGAATAACTTCGAATTGAAATATCTCAAGAACCGGCCGTCGCAGATGCTTTTTGTCCTCAGCTGTAGATAGGTATTGAACAGACCTTTCTTTTGATGTATATATCGATGGGTTTGGGGAACATTGTTGAAAATGTAATTTTTTTTTGCAAGTGGTTAGCCTTGATTTTTTTCTAAAATGTCGAAAAAAGTGAAGTCAAGAATTGTAAAACAAGTTGTACACCAATGGAAAGGTCTGTGAAATCCTTTTCAAGCACTGGCAGCCGCAGATTTTTGCGGGGTTTGGTTGCGGAGATATCATCGTCCAAAGCAAATCAAATGCAATTGGGTGGAAAATTATGCGAATAACTTCCAATTGAAATATCTCAAGAACCGGCCGCCGCAGATGCTTTTTGTCCTCAGCTGTGTATAGGTATTGAACAGGCCTTTCTTTTGATGTATATCTCGATGGGTTTGGGGAACATTGTTGAAAATGTAATTTTTTTTTGCAAGGGGTTAGCCTTGATTTTTTTCTAAAATGTCGAAAAAAGTGAAGTCAAGAGTTGTTAAACAAGTTGTACACCAATGGAAAGGTCTGTGAAATCCGTTTCAAGTATTGGCAGCCGCAGATTCTTGCGGGGTTTCGTTGCGGAGATATGATCATCCAAAGCAAACCAAATGCAGTTGGGTGGAAAATCATGCGAATAACTTCGAATTGAAATATCTCAATAACCGGCCGCCGCAGATACTTTTTGTCCTCATCTGTGGATAGGTATTGAACAGACCTTTCTTTTGATGTATATATCGATGGGTTTGGGGAACATAGTTGAAAATGTAATTTTTTTTTGCAAGGGGTTAGCCTTGATTTTTTTCTAAAATGTCGAAAAAAGTGAAGTCAAGAATTGTAAAACAAGTTGTACACCAATGGAAAGGTCTGTGAAATCCGTTTCAAGTACTGGCAGCCGCAGATTTTTGCGGGGTTTGGTTGCGGAGATATCATCATCCAAAGCAAATCAAATGCAGTTGGGTGGAAAATCATGCGAATAACTTCGAATTGAAATATCTCAAGAACCGGCCGCCGTAGATACTTTTTGTCCTCAGCTGTGGATAAGTATTGAAAGGACCTTTCTTTTGATGTATATATCGATGGGTTTGGGAAACATTTTTGAAAATGTAATTTTTTTTTGCAAGTGGTTAGCCTTGATTTTTTTCTAAAATGTCGAAAAAAGTGAAGTCAAGAATTGTAAAACAAGTTGTACACCAATGGAAAGGTCTGTGAAATCCTTTTCAAGTACTGGCAGCCGCAGATTTTTGCGGGGTTTCGTTGCGGAGATATGATCATCCAAAGCAAACCAAATGCAGTTGGGTGGAAAATCATGCGAATAACTTCGAATTGAAATATCTCAAGAACCGGACGCCGCAGATACTTTTTGTCCTCAGCTGTGTATAGGTATTGAACAGACCTTTCTTTTGATGTATATATCGATGGGTTTGGGGAACATTGTTGAAAATGTAATTTTTTTTGCAAGGGGTTAGCCTTGATTTTTTTCTAAAATGTCGAAAAAAGTGAAGTCAAGAGTTGTTAAACAAGTTGTACACCAATGGAAAGGTCTGTGAAATCCGTTTCAAGTACTGGCAGCCGCAGATTTTTGCGGGGTTTGGTTGCGGAGATATCATCATCCAAAGCAAATCAAATGCAGTTGGGTGGAAAATCATGCGAATAACTTCGAATTGAAATATCTCAAGAACCGGCCGCCGCAGATGCTTTTTGTCCTCAGCTGTGGATAGGTATTGAACAGACCTTTCTTTTGATGTATATATCAATGGGTTTGGGGAACATTGTTGAAAATGTAATTTTTTTTTGCAAGTGGTTAGCCTTGATTTTTTTCTAAAATGTCGAAAAAAGTGAAGTCAAGAATTGTAAAACAAGTTGTACACCAATGGAAAGGTCTGTGAAATCCTTTTCAAGCACTGGCAGCCGCAGATTTTTGCGGGTTTTGGTTGCGGAGATATCATCGTCCAAGGCAAATCAAATGCAGTTGGGTGGAAAATCATGCGAATAACTTCGAATTGAAATATCTCAATAACCGGCCGCCGCAGATACTTTTTGTCCTCATCTGTGGATAGGTATTGAACAGACCTTTCTTTTGATGTATATATCGATGGGTTTGGGGAACATTGTTGAAAATGTAATTTTTTTTTTGCAAGGGGTTAGCCTTAATTTTTTTCTAAAATGTCGAAAAAAGTGAAGTCAAGAGTTGTAAAACAAGTTGTTCACCAATGGAAAGGTCTGTGAAATCCTTTTCAAGTACTGGCAGCCGCAGATTTTTGCGGGGTTTCGTTGCGGAGATATCATCATCCAAAGCAAACCAAATGCAGTTGGGTGGAAAATCATGCGAATAACTTCGAATTGAAATATCTCAAGAACCGGACGCCGCAGATACTTTTTGTCCTCAGCTGTGTATAGGTATTGAACAGACCTTTCTTTTGATGTATATATCGATGGGTTTGGGGAACATTGTTGAAAATGTAATTTTTTTTGCAAGGGGTTAGCCTTAATTTTTTTCTAAAATGTCGAAAAAAGTGAAGTCAAGAGTTGTAAAACAAGTTGTTCACCAATGGAAAGGTCTGTGAAATCCTTTTCAAGTACTGGCAGCCGCAGATTTTTGCGGGGTTTCGTTGCGGAGATATCATCGTCCAAGGCAAATCAATTGCAGTTGGGTGGAAAATCATGCGAATAACTTCGAATTGAAATATCTCAATAACCGGCCGCCGCAGATACTTTTTGTCCTCATCTGTGGATAGGTATTGAACAGACCTTTCTTTTGATGTATATATCGATGGGTTTGGGGAACATTGTTGAAAATGTAATTTTTTTTTTGCAAGGGGTTAGCCTTAATTTTTTTCTAAAATGTCGAAAAAAGTGAAGTCAAGAGTTGTAAAACAAGTTGTTCACCAATGGAAAGGTCTGTGAAATCCTTTTCAAGTACTGGCAGCCGCAGATTTTTGCGGGGTTTCGTTGCGGAGATATCATCATCCAAAGCAAACCAAATGCAGTTGGGTGGAAAATCATGCGAATAACTTCGAATTGAAATATCTCAAGAACCGGACGCCGCAGATACTTTTTGTCCTCAGCTGTGTATAGGTATTGAACAGACCTTTCTTTTGATGTATATATCGATGGGTTTGGGGAACATTGTTGAAAATGTAATTTTTTTTGCAAGGGGTTAGCCTTAATTTTTCTCTAAAATGTCGAAAAAAGTGAAGTCAAGAGTTGTAAAACAAGTTGTTCACCAATGGAAAGGTCTGTGAAATCCTTTTCAAGTACTGGCAGCCGCAGATTTTTGCGGGGTTTCGTTGCGGAGATATCATCATCCAAAGCAAACCAAATGCAGTTGGGTGGAAAATCATGCGAATAACTTCGAATTGAAATATCTCAAGAACCGGACGCCGCAGATACTTTTTGTCCTCAGCTGTGTATAGGTATTGAACAGACCTTTCTTTTGATGTATATATCGATGGGTTTAGGGAACATAGTTGAAAATGTAATTTTTTTTTGCAAGTGGTTAGCCTTGATTTTTTTCCAAAATGTCGAAAAAAGTGAAGTCAAGAATTGTAAAACAAGTTGTACACCATTGGAAAGGTCTGTGAAATCCTTTTCAAGTACTGGCAGCCGCAGATTTTTGCGGGGTTTGTTTGCGGAGATATCATCATCCAAAGCAAATCAAATGCAATTGGGTGGAAAATTATGCGAATAACTTCCAATTGAAATATCTCAAGAACCGGCCGCCGCAGATGCTTTTTGTCCTCAGCTGTGTATAGGTATTGAACAGACCTTTCTTTTGATGTATATATCGATGGGTTTGGGGAACATGGTTGAAAATGTAATTTTTTTTTGCAAGTGGTTAGCCTTGATTTTTTTCTAAAATGTCGAAAAAAGTGAAGTCAAGAATTGTAAAACAAGTTGTACACCAATGGAAAGGTCTGTGAAATCCTTTTCAAGTACTGGCAGCCGCAGATTTTTGCGGGGTTTCGTTGCGGAGATATGATCATCCAAAGCAAACCAAATGCAGTTGGGTGGAAAATCATGCGAATAACTTCGAATTGAAATATCTCACGAACCGGACGCCGCAGATACTTTTTGCCCTCAGCTGTGGATAGGTATTGAACAGGCCTTTCTTTTGATGTATATCTCGATGGGTTTGGGGAACATTGTTGAAAATGTAATTTTTTTTGCAAGGGGTTAGCCTTGATTTTTTTCTAAAATGTCGAAAAAAGTGAAGTCAAGAGTTGTTAAACAAGTTGTTCACCAATGGAAAGGTCTGTTAAATCCTTTTCAAGTACTGGCAGCCGCAGATTTTTGCGGGGTTTGGTTGCGGAGATATCATCATCCAAAGCAAATCAAATGCAATTGGGTGGAAAATCATGCGAATAACTTCCAATTGAAATATATCAAGAACCGGCCGCCGCAGATGCTTTTTGTCCTCAGCTGTGTATAGGTATTGAACAGGCCTTTCTTTTGATGTATATCTCGATGGGTTTGGGGAACATTGTTGAAAATGTAATTTTTTTTTGCAAGGCCTTGATTTTTTTCTAAAATGTCGAAAAAAGTGAAGTCAAGAGTTGTTAAACAAGTTGTTCACCAATGGAAAGGTCTGTGAAATCCTTTTCAAGTACTGGCAGCCGCAGATTTTTGCGGGGTTTCGTTGCGGAGATATGATCATCCAAAGCAAACCAAATGCAGTTGGGTGGAAAATCATGCGAATAACTTCGAATTGAAATATCTCAAGAACCGGCCGCCGCAGATACTTTTTGTCCTCATCTGTGGATAGGTATTGAACAAACCTTTCTTTTGATGTATATATCGATGGGTTTGGGGAACATAGTTGAAAATGTAATTTTTTTTTGCAAGGGGTTAGCCTTGATTTTTTTCTAAAATGTCGAAAAAAGTGAAGTCAAGAGTTGTTAAACAAGTTGTACACCAATGGAAAGGTCTGTGAAATCCGTTTCAAGTACTGGCAGCCGCAGATTTTTGCGGGGTTTGGTTGCGGAGATATCATCATCCAAAGCAAATCAAATGCAGTTGGGTGGAAAATCATGCGAATAACTTCGAATTGAAATATCTCAAGAACCGGCCGCCGTAGATACTTTTTGTCCTCAGCTGTGGATAGGTATTGAAAGGACCTTTCTTTTGATGTATATATCGATGGGTTTGGGAAACATTGTTGAAAATGTAATTTTTTTTTGCAAGTGGTTAGCCTTGATTTTTTTCTAAAATGTCGAAAAAAGTGAAGTCAAGAATTGTAAAACAAGTTGTACACCAATGGAAAGGTCTGTGAAATCCTTTTCAAGTACTGGCAGCCGCAGATTTTTGCGGGGTTTCGTTGCGGAGATATGATCATCCAAAGCAAACCAAATGCAGTTGGGTGGAAAATCATGCGAATAACTTCGAATTGAAATATCTCACGAACCGGACGCCGCAGATACTTTTTGCCCTCAGCTGTGGATAGGTATTGAACAGGCCTTTCTTTTGATGTATATCTCGATGGGTTTGGGGAACATTGTTGAAAATGTAATTTTTTTTGCAAGGGGTTAGCCTTGATTTTTTTCTAAAATGTCGAAAAAAGTGAAGTCAAGAGTTGTTAAACAAGTTGTTCACCAATGGAAAGGTCTGTTAAATCCTTTTCAAGTACTGGCAGCCGCAGATTTTTGCGGGGTTTGGTTGCGGAGATATCATCATCCAAAGCAAATCAAATGCAATTGGGTGGAAAATCATGCGAATAACTTCCAATTGAAATATATCAAGAACCGGCCGCCGCAGATGCTTTTTGTCCTCAGCTGTGGATAGGTATTGAACAGACCTTTCTTTTGATGTATATATCGATGGGTTTGGGGAACATTGTTGAAAATGTAATTTTTTTTTGCAAGTGGTTAGCCTTGATTTTTTTCTAAAATGTCGAAAAAAGTGAAGTCAAGAATTGTAAAACAAGTTGTACACCAATGGAAAGGTCTGTGAAATCCTTTTCAAGCACTGGCAGCCGCAGATTTTTGCGGGGTTTGGTTGCGGAGATATCATCGTCCAAGGCAAATCAAATGCAGTTGGGTGGAAAATCATGCGAATAACTTCGAATTGAAATATCTCAAGAACCGGCCGTCGCAGATGCTTTTTGTCCTCAGCTGTAGATAGGTATTGAACAGACCTTTCTTTTGATGTATATATCGATGGGTTTGGGGAACATTGTTGAAAATGTAATTTTTTTTTGCAAGTGGTTAGCCTTGATTTTTTTCTAAAATGTCGAAAAAAGTGAAGTCAAGAATTGTAAAACAAGTTGTACACCAATGGAAAGGTCTGTGAAATCCTTTTCAAGCACTGGCAGCCGCAGATTTTTGCGGGGTTTGGTTGCGGAGATATCATCATCCAAAGCAAATCAAATGCAATTGGGTGGAAAATTATGCGAATAACTTCCAATTGAAATATCTCAAGAACCGGCCGCCGCAGATGCTTTTTGTCCTTAGCTGTGTATAGGTATTGAACAGACCTTTCTTTTGATGTATATATCGATGGGTTTGGGGAACATTGTTGAAAATGTAATTTTTTTTTGCAAGGGGTTAGCCTTGATTTTTTTCTAAAATGTCGAAAAAAGTGAAGTCAAGAGTTGTTAAACAAGTTGTTCACCAATGGAAAGGTCTGTGAAATCCTTTTCAAGTACTGGCAGCCGCAGATTTTTGCGGGGTTTCGTTGCGGAGATATCATCATCCAAAGCAAACCAAATGCAGTTGGGTGGAAAATCATGCGAATAACTTCGAATTGAAATATCTCAAGAACCGGACGCCGCAGATACTTTTTGTCCTCAGCTGTGTATAGGTATTGAACAGACCTTTCTTTTGATGTATATATCGATGGGTTTGGGGAACATTGTTGAAAATGTAATTTTTTTTGCAAGGGGTTAGCCTTGATTTTTTTCTAAAATGTCGAAAAAAGTGAAGTCAAGAGTTGTTAAACAAGTTGTACACCAATGGAAAGGTCTGTGAAATCCGTTTCAAGTACTGGCAGCCGCAGATTTTTGCGGGGTTTGGTTGCGGAGATATCATCATCCAAAGCAAATCAAATGCAGTTGGGTGGAAAATCATGCGAATAACTTCGAATTGAAATATCTCAAGAACCGGCCGCCGCAGATGCTTTTTGTCCTCAGCTGTGGATAGGTATTGAACAGACCTTTCTTTTGATGTATATATCAATGGGTTTGGGGAACATTGTTGAAAATGTAATTTTTTTTTGCAAGTGGTTAGCCTTGATTTTTTTCTAAAATGTCGAAAAAAGTGAAGTCAAGAATTGTAAAACAAGTTGTACACCAATGGAAAGGTCTGTGAAATCCTTTTCAAGCACTGGCAGCCGCAGATTTTTGCGGGGTTTGGTTGCGGAGATATCATCGTCCAAGGCAAATCAAATGCAGTTGGGTGGAAAATCATGCGAATAACTTCGAATTGAAATATCTCAATAACCGGCCGCCGCAGATACTTTTTGTCCTCATCTGTGGATAGGTATTGAACAGACCTTTCTTTTGATGTATATATCGATGGGTTTGGGGAACATTGTTGAAAATGTAATTTTTTTTTTGCAAGGGGTTAGCCTTAATTTTTTTCTAAAATGTCGAAAAAAGTGAAGTCAAGAGTTGTAAAACAAGTTGTTCACCAATGGAAAGGTCTGTGAAATCCTTTTCAAGTACTGGCAGCCGCAGATTTTTGCGGGGTTTCGTTGCGGAGATATCATCATCCAAAGCAAACCAAATGCAGTTGGGTGGAAAATCATGCGAATAACTTCGAATTGAAATATCTCAAGAACCGGACGCCGCAGATACTTTTTGTCCTCAGCTGTGTATAGGTATTGAACAGACCTTTCTTTTGATGTATATATCGATGGGTTTGGGGAACATTGTTGAAAATGTAATTTTTTTTGCAAGGGGTTAGCCTTAATTTTTTTCTAAAATGTCGAAAAAAGTGAAGTCAAGAGTTGTAAAACAAGTTGTTCACCAATGGAAAGGTCTGTGAAATCCTTTTCAAGTACTGGCAGCCGCAGATTTTTGCGGGGTTTCGTTGCGGAGATATCATCGTCCAAGGCAAATCAAATGCAGTTGGGTGGAAAATCATGCGAATAACTTCGAATTGAAATATCTCAAGAACCGGCCGCCGCAGATGCTTTTTGTCCTCAGCTGTGGATAGGTATTGAACAGACCTTTCTTTTGATGTATATATCAATGGGTTTGGGGAACATTGTTGAAAATGTAATTTTTTTTTGCAAGTGGTTAGCCTTGATTTTTTTCTAAAATGTCGAAAAAAGTGAAGTCAAGAATTGTAAAACAAGTTGTACACCAATGGAAAGGTCTGTGAAATCCTTTTCAAGCACTGGCAGCCGCAGATTTTTGCGGGGTTTGGTTGCGGAGATATCATCGTCCAAGGCAAATCAAATGCAGTTGGGTGGAAAATCATGCGAATAACTTCGAATTGAAATATCTCAATAACCGGCCGCCGCAGATACTTTTTGTCCTCATCTGTGGATAGGTATTGAACAGACCTTTCTTTTGATGTATATATCGATGGGTTTGGGGAACATTGTTGAAAATGTAATTTTTTTTTTGCAAGGGGTTAGCCTTAATTTTTTTCTAAAATGTCGAAAAAAGTGAAGTCAAGAGTTGTAAAACAAGTTGTTCACCAATGGAAAGGTCTGTGAAATCCTTTTCAAGTACTGGCAGCCGCAGATTTTTGCGGGGTTTCGTTGCGGAGATATCATCATCCAAAGCAAACCAAATGCAGTTGGGTGGAAAATCATGCGAATAACTTCGAATTGAAATATCTCAAGAACCGGACGCCGCAGATACTTTTTGTCCTCAGCTGTGTATAGGTATTGAACAGACCTTTCTTTTGATGTATATATCGATGGGTTTGGGGAACATTGTTGAAAATGTAATTTTTTTTGCAAGGGGTTAGCCTTAATTTTTTTCTAAAATGTCGAAAAAAGTGAAGTCAAGAGTTGTAAAACAAGTTGTTCACCAATGGAAAGGTCTGTGAAATCCTTTTCAAGTACTGGCAGCCGCAGATTTTTGCGGGGTTTCGTTGCGGAGATATCATCGTCCAAGGCAAATCAAATGCAGTTGGGTGGAAAATCATGCGAATAACTTCGAATTGAAATATCTCAATAACCGGCCGCCGCAGATACTTTTTGTCCTCATCTGTGGATAGGTATTGAACAGACCT
Organism: Philhelius pedissequus; assembly: GCA_910595825.1. Classification (NCBI taxonomy): domain Eukaryota; kingdom Metazoa; phylum Arthropoda; class Insecta; order Diptera; family Syrphidae; genus Philhelius; species Philhelius pedissequus. Next base: position 9,393,418 of record OU343163.1, on the reverse strand, counting down.
TTCTTTTGATGTATATATCGATGGGTTTGGGGAACATTGTTGAAAATGTAATTTTTTTTTTGCAAGGGGTTAGCCTTAATTTTTTTCTAAAATGTCGAAAAAAGTGAAGTCAAGAGTTGTAAAACAAGTTGTTCACCAATGGAAAGGTCTGTGAAATCCTTTTCAAGTACTGGCAGCCGCAGATTTTTGCGGGGTTTCGTTGCGGAGATATCATCATCCAAAGCAAACCAAATGCAGTTGGGTGGAAAATCATGCGAATAACTTCGAATTGAAATATCTCAAGAACCGGACGCCGCAGATACTTTTTGTCCTCAGCTGTGTATAGGTATTGAACAGACCTTTCTTTTGATGTATATATCGATGGGTTTGGGGAACATTGTTGAAAATGTAATTTTTTTTGCAAGGGGTTAGCCTTAATTTTTCTCTAAAATGTCGAAAAAAGTGAAGTCAAGAGTTGTAAAACAAGTTGTTCACCAATGGAAAGGTCTGTGAAATCCTTTTCAAGTACTGGCAGCCGCAGATTTTTGCGGGTTTCGTTGCGGAGATATCATCATCCAAAGCAAACCAAATGCAGTTGGGTGGAAAATCATGCGAATAACTTCGAATTGAAATATCTCAAGAACCGGACGCCGCAGATACTTTTTGTCCTCAGCTGTGTATAGGTATTGAACAGACCTTTCTTTTGATGTATATATCGATGGGTTTAGGGAACATAGTTGAAAATGTAATTTTTTTTTGCAAGTGGTTAGCCTTGATTTTTTTCCAAAATGTCGAAAAAAGTGAAGTCAAGAATTGTAAAACAAGTTGTACACCATTGGAAAGGTCTGTGAAATCCTTTTCAAGTACTGGCAGCCGCAGATTTTTGCGGGGTTTGTTTGCGGAGATATCATCATCCAAAGCAAATCAAATGCAATTGGGTGGAAAATTATGCGAATAACTTCCAATTGAAATATCTCAAGAACCGGCCGCCGCAGATGCTTTTTGTCCTTAGCTGTGTATAGGTATTGAACAGACCTTTCTTTTGATGTATATATCGATGGGTTTGGGGAACATTGTTGAAAATGTAATTTTTTTTTGCAAGGGGTTAGCCTTGATTTTTTTCTAAAATGTCGAAAAAAGTGAAGTCAAGAGTTGTTAAACAAGTTGTTCACCAATGGAAAGGTCTGTGAAATCCTTTTCAAGTACTGGCAGCCGCAGATTTTTGCGGGGTTTCGTTGCGGAGATATCATCATCCAAAGCAAACCAAATGCAGTTGGGTGGAAAATCATGCGAATAACTTCGAATTGAAATATCTCAAGAACCGGACGCCGCAGATACTTTTTGTCCTCAGCTGTGTATAGGTATTGAACAGACCTTTCTTTTGATGTATATATCGATGGGTTTGGGGAACATTGTTGAAAATGTAATTTTTTTTGCAAGGGGTTAGCCTTGATTTTTTTCTAAAATGTCGAAAAAAGTGAAGTCAAGAGTTGTTAAACAAGTTGTACACCAATGGAAAGGTCTGTGAAATCCGTTTCAAGTACTGGCAGCCGCAGATTTTTGCGGGGTTTGGTTGCGGAGATATCATCATCCAAAGCAAATCAAATGCAGTTGGGTGGAAAATCATGCGAATAACTTCGAATTGAAATATCTCAAGAACCGGCCGCCGCAGATGCTTTTTGTCCTCAGCTGTGGATAGGTATTGAACAGACCTTTCTTTTGATGTATATATCGATGGGTTTGGGGAACATTGTTGAAAATGTAATTTTTTTTGCAAGGGGTTAGCCTTGATTTTTTTCTAAAATGTCGAAAAAAGTGAAGTCAAGAGTTGTTAAACAAGTTGTACACCAATGGAAAGGTCTGTGAAATCCGTTTCAAGTACTGGCAGCCGCAGATTTTTGCGGGGTTTGGTTGCGGAGATATCATCATCCAAAGCAAATCAAATGCAGTTGGGTGGAAAATCATGCGAATAACTTCGAATTGAAATATCTCAAGAACCGGCCGCCGCAGATGCTTTTTGTCCTCAGCTGTGGATAGGTATTGAACAGACCTTTCTTTTGATGTATATATCAATGGGTTTGGGGAACATTGTTGAAAATGTAATTTTTTTTTGCAAGTGGTTAGCCTTGATTTTTTTCTAAAATGTCGAAAAAAGTGAAGTCAAGAATTGTAAAACAAGTTGTACACCAATGGAAAGGTCTGTGAAATCCTTTTCAAGCACTGGCAGCCGCAGATTTTTGCGGGGTTTGGTTGCGGAGATATCATCGTCCAAGGCAAATCAAATGCAGTTGGGTGGAAAATCATGCGAATAACTTCGAATTGAAATATCTCAATAACCGGCCGCCGCAGATACTTTTTGTCCTCATCTGTGGATAGGTATTGAACAGACCTTTCTTTTGATGTATATATCGATGGGTTTGGGGAACATTGTTGAAAATGTAATTTTTTTTTTGCAAGGGGTTAGCCTTAATTTTTTTCTAAAATGTCGAAAAAAGTGAAGTCAAGAGTTGTAAAACAAGTTGTTCACCAATGGAAAGGTCTGTGAAATCCTTTTCAAGTACTGGCAGCCGCAGATTTTTGCGGGGTTTCGTTGCGGAGATATCATCATCCAAAGCAAACCAAATGCAGTTGGGTGGAAAATCATGCGAATAACTTCGAATTGAAATATCTCAAGAACCGGACGCCGCAGATACTTTTTGTCCTCAGCTGTGTATAGGTATTGAACAGACCTTTCTTTTGATGTATATATCGATGGGTTTGGGGAACATTGTTGAAAATGTAATTTTTTTTGCAAGGGGTTAGCCTTAATTTTTTTCTAAAATGTCGAAAAAAGTGAAGTCAAGAGTTGTAAAACAAGTTGTTCACCAATGGAAAGGTCTGTGAAATCCTTTTCAAGTACTGGCAGCCGCAGATTTTTGCGGGGTTTCGTTGCGGAGATATCATCGTCCAAGGCAAATCAAATGCAGTTGGGTGGAAAATCATGCGAATAACTTCGAATTGAAATATCTCAAGAACCGGCCGCCGCAGATGCTTTTTGTCCTCAGCTGTGGATAGGTATTGAACAGACCTTTCTTTTGATGTATATATCAATGGGTTTGGGGAACATTGTTGAAAATGTAATTTTTTTTTGCAAGTGGTTAGCCTTGATTTTTTTCTAAAATGTCGAAAAAAGTGAAGTCAAGAATTGTAAAACAAGTTGTACACCAATGGAAAGGTCTGTGAAATCCTTTTCAAGCACTGGCAGCCGCAGATTTTTGCGGGGTTTGGTTGCGGAGATATCATCGTCCAAGGCAAATCAAATGCAGTTGGGTGGAAAATCATGCGAATAACTTCGAATTGAAATATCTCAATAACCGGCCGCCGCAGATACTTTTTGTCCTCATCTGTGGATAGGTATTGAACAGACCTTTCTTTTGATGTATATATCGATGGGTTTGGGGAACATTGTTGAAAATGTAATTTTTTTTTTGCAAGGGGTTAGCCTTAATTTTTTTCTAAAATGTCGAAAAAAGTGAAGTCAAGAGTTGTAAAACAAGTTGTTCACCAATGGAAAGGTCTGTGAAATCCTTTTCAAGTACTGGCAGCCGCAGATTTTTGCGGGGTTTCGTTGCGGAGATATCATCATCCAAAGCAAACCAAATGCAGTTGGGTGGAAAATCATGCGAATAACTTCGAATTGAAATATCTCAAGAACCGGACGCCGCAGATACTTTTTGTCCTCAGCTGTGTATAGGTATTGAACAGACCTTTCTTTTGATGTATATATCGATGGGTTTGGGGAACATTGTTGAAAATGTAATTTTTTTTGCAAGGGGTTAGCCTTAATTTTTTTCTAAAATGTCGAAAAAAGTGAAGTCAAGAGTTGTAAAACAAGTTGTTCACCAATGGAAAGGTCTGTGAAATCCTTTTCAAGTACTGGCAGCCGCAGATTTTTGCGGGGTTTCGTTGCGGAGATATCATCGTCCAAGGCAAATCAAATGCAGTTGGGTGGAAAATCATGCGAATAACTTCGAATTGAAATATCTCAATAACCGGCCGCCGCAGATACTTTTTGTCCTCATCTGTGGATAGGTATTGAACAGACCTTTCTTTTGATGTATATATCGATGGGTTTGGGGAACATTGTTGAAAATGTAATTTTTTTTTTGCAAGGGGTTAGCCTTAATTTTTTTCTAAAATGTCGAAAAAAGTGAAGTCAAGAGTTGTAAAACAAGTTGTTCACCAATGGAAAGGTCTGTGAAATCCTTTTCAAGTACTGGCAGCCGCAGATTTTTGCGGGGTTTCGTTGCGGAGATATCATCATCCAAAGCAAACCAAATGCAGTTGGGTGGAAAATCATGCGAATAACTTCGAATTGAAATATCTCAAGAACCGGACGCCGCAGATACTTTTTGTCCTCAGCTGTGTATAGGTATTGAACAGACCTTTCTTTTGATGTATATATCGATGGGTTTGGGGAACATTGTTGAAAATGTAATTTTTTTTGCAAGGGGTTAGCCTTAATTTTTCTCTAAAATGTCGAAAAAAGTGAAGTCAAGAGTTGTAAAACAAGTTGTTCACCAATGGAAAGGTCTGTGAAATCCTTTTCAAGTACTGGCAGCCGCAGATTTTTGCGGGTTTCGTTGCGGAGATATCATCATCCAAAGCAAACCAAATGCAGTTGGGTGGAAAATCATGCGAATAACTTCGAATTGAAATATCTCAAGAACCGGACGCCGCAGATACTTTTTGTCCTCAGCTGTGTATAGGTATTGAACAGACCTTTCTTTTGATGTATATATCGATGGGTTTAGGGAACATAGTTGAAAATGTAATTTTTTTTTGCAAGTGGTTAGCCTTGATTTTTTTCCAAAATGTCGAAAAAAGTGAAGTCAAGAATTGTAAAACAAGTTGTACACCATTGGAAAGGTCTGTGAAATCCTTTTCAAGTACTGGCAGCCGCAGATTTTTGCGGGGTTTGTTTGCGGAGATATCATCATCCAAAGCAAATCAAATGCAATTGGGTGGAAAATTATGCGAATAACTTCCAATTGAAATATCTCAAGAACCGGCCGCCGCAGATGCTTTTTGTCCTCAGCTGTGTATAGGTATTGAACAGACCTTTCTTTTGATGTATATATCGATGGGTTTGGGGAACATGGTTGAAAATGTAATTTTTTTTTGCAAGTGGTTAGCCTTGATTTTTTTCTAAAATGTCGAAAAAAGTGAAGTCAAGAATTGTAAAACAAGTTGTACACCAATGGAAAGGTCTGTGAAATCCTTTTCAAGTACTGGCAGCCGCAGATTTTTGCGGGGTTTCGTTGCGGAGATATGATCATCCAAAGCAAACCAAATGCAGTTGGGTGGAAAATCATGCGAATAACTTCGAATTGAAATATCTCACGAACCGGACGCCGCAGATACTTTTTGCCCTCAGCTGTGGATAGGTATTGAACAGGCCTTTCTTTTGATGTATATCTCGATGGGTTTGGGGAACATTGTTGAAAATGTAATTTTTTTTTGCAAGGCCTTGATTTTTTTCTAAAATGTCGAAAAAAGTGAAGTCAAGAGTTGTTAAACAAGTTGTTCACCAATGGAAAGGTCTGTGAAATCCTTTTCAAGTACTGGCAGCCGCAGATTTTTGCGGGGTTTCGTTGCGGAGATATGATCATCCAAAGCAAACCAAATGCAGTTGGGTGGAAAATCATGCGAATAACTTCGAATTGAAATATCTCAAGAACCGGCCGCCGCAGATACTTTTTGTCCTCATCTGTGGATAGGTATTGAACAAACCTTTCTTTTGATGTATATATCGATGGGTTTGGGGAACATAGTTGAAAATGTAATTTTTTTTGCAAGGGGTTAGCCTTGATTTTTTTCTAAAATGTCGAAAAAAGTGAAGTCAAGAGTTGTTAAACAAGTTGTACACCAATGGAAAGGTCTGTGAAATCCGTTTCAAGTACTGGCAGCCGCAGATTTTTGCGGGGTTTGGTTGCGGAGATATCATCATCCAAAGCAAATCAAATGCAGTTGGGTGGAAAATCATGCGAATAACTTCGAATTGAAATATCTCAAGAACCGGCCGCCGTAGATACTTTTTGTCCTCAGCTGTGGATAGGTATTGAAAGGACCTTTCTTTTGATGTATATATCGATGGGTTTGGGAAACATTGTTGAAAATGTAATTTTTTTTTGCAAGTGGTTAGCCTTGATTTTTTTCTAAAATGTCGAAAAAAGTGAAGTCAAGAATTGTAAAACAAGTTGTACACCAATGGAAAGGTCTGTGAAATCCTTTTCAAGTACTGGCAGCCGCAGATTTTTGCGGGGTTTCGTTGCGGAGATATGATCATCCAAAGCAAACCAAATGCAGTTGGGTGGAAAATCATGCGAATAACTTCGAATTGAAATATCTCACGAACCGGACGCCGCAGATACTTTTTGCCCTCAGCTGTGGATAGGTATTGAACAGGCCTTTCTTTTGATGTATATCTCGATGGGTTTGGGGAACATTGTTGAAAATGTAATTTTTTTTGCAAGGGGTTAGCCTTGATTTTTTTCTAAAATGTCGAAAAAAGTGAAGTCAAGAGTTGTTAAACAAGTTGTTCACCAATGGAAAGGTCTGTTAAATCCTTTTCAAGTACTGGCAGCCGCAGATTTTTGCGGGGTTTGGTTGCGGAGATATCATCATCCAAAGCAAATCAAATGCAATTGGGTGGAAAATCATGCGAATAACTTCCAATTGAAATATATCAAGAACCGGCCGCCGCAGATGCTTTTTGTCCTCAGCTGTGGATAGGTATTGAACAGACCTTTCTTTTGATGTATATATCGATGGGTTTGGGGAACATTGTTGAAAATGTAATTTTTTTTTGCAAGTGGTTAGCCTTGATTTTTTTCTAAAATGTCGAAAAAAGTGAAGTCAAGAATTGTAAAACAAGTTGTACACCAATGGAAAGGTCTGTGAAATCCTTTTCAAGCACTGGCAGCCGCAGATTTTTGCGGGGTTTGGTTGCGGAGATATCATCGTCCAAGGCAAATCAAATGCAGTTGGGTGGAAAATCATGCGAATAACTTCGAATTGAAATATCTCAAGAACCGGCCGTCGCAGATGCTTTTTGTCCTCAGCTGTAGATAGGTATTGAACAGACCTTTCTTTTGATGTATATATCGATGGGTTTGGGGAACATTGTTGAAAATGTAATTTTTTTTTGCAAGTGGTTAGCCTTGATTTTTTTCTAAAATGTCGAAAAAAGTGAAGTCAAGAATTGTAAAACAAGTTGTACACCAATGGAAAGGTCTGTGAAATCCTTTTCAAGCACTGGCAGCCGCAGATTTTTGCGGGGTTTGGTTGCGGAGATATCATCATCCAAAGCAAATCAAATGCAATTGGGTGGAAAATTATGCGAATAACTTCCAATTGAAATATCTCAAGAACCGGCCGCCGCAGATGCTTTTTGTCCTTAGCTGTGTATAGGTATTGAACAGACCTTTCTTTTGATGTATATATCGATGGGTTTGGGGAACATTGTTGAAAATGTAATTTTTTTTTGCAAGGGGTTAGCCTTGATTTTTTTCTAAAATGTCGAAAAAAGTGAAGTCAAGAGTTGTTAAACAAGTTGTTCACCAATGGAAAGGTCTGTGAAATCCTTTTCAAGTACTGGCAGCCGCAGATTTTTGCGGGGTTTCGTTGCGGAGATATGATCATCCAAAGCAAACCAAATGCAGTTGGGTGGAAAATCATGCGAATAACTTCGAATTGAAATATCTCACGAACCGGACGCCGCAGATACTTTTTGCCCTCAGCTGTGGATAGGTATTGAACAGGCCTTTTTTTTTTATGTATATCTCGATGGGTTTGGGGAACATTGTTGAAAATGTAATTTTTTTTTGCAAGGGGTTAGCCTTGATTTTTTTCTAAAATGTCGAAAAAAGTGAAGTCAAGAGTTGTTAAACAAGTTGTTCACCAATGGAAAGGTCTGTGAAATCCTTTTCAAGTACTGGCAGCCGCAGATTTTTGCGGGGTTTGTTTGCGGAGATATCATCATCCAAAGCAAACCAAATGCAGTTGGGTGGAAAATCATGCGAATAACTTCGAATTGAAATATCTCACGAACCGGACGCCGCAGATACTTTTTGCCCTCAGCTGTGGATAGGTATTGAACAGGCCTTTTTTTTATGTATATCTCGATGGGTTTGGGGAACATTGTTGAAAATGTAATTTTTTTTTGCAAGGGGTTAGCCTTGATTTTTTTCTAAAATGTCGAAAAAAGTGAAGTCAAGAGTTGTTAAACAAGTTGTTCACCAATGGAAAGGTCTGTGAAATCCTTTTCAAGTACTGGCAGCCGCAGATTTTTGCGGGGTTTGTATGCGGAGATATCATCATCCAAAGCAAATCAAATGCAATTGGGTGGAAAATTATGCGAATAACTTCCAATTGAAATATCTCAAGAACCGGCCGCCGCAGATGCTTTTTGTCCTCAGCTGTGTATAGGTATTGAACAGGCCTTTCTTTTGATGTATATCTCGATGGGTTTGGGGAACATTGTTGAAAATGTAATTTTTTTTTGCAAGGGGTTAGCCTTGATTTTTTTCTAAAATGTCGAAAAAAGTGAAGTCAAGAGTTGTTAAACAAGTTGTACACCAATGGAAAGGTCTGTGAAATCCGTTTCAAGTATTGGCAGCCGCAGATTTTTGCGGGGTTTCGTTGCGGAGATATGATCATCCAAAGCAAACCAAATGCAGTTGGGTGGAAAATCATGCGAATAACTTCGAATTGAAATATCTCAAGAACCGGCCGCCGCAGATGCTTTTTGTCCTCAGCTGTGTATAGGTATTGAACAGACCTTTCTTTTGATGTATATCTCGATGGGTTTGGGGAACATTGTTGAAAATGTAATTTTTTTTGCAAGGGGTTAGCCTTAATTTTTTTCTAAAATGTCGAAAAAAGTGAAGTCAAGAGTTGTAAAACAAGTTGTTCACCAATGGAAAGGTCTGTGAAATCCTTTTCAAGTACTGGCAGCCGCAGATTTTTGCGGGGTTTCGTTGCGGAGATATCATCATCCAAAGCAAACCAAATGCAGTTGGGTGGAAAATCATGCGAATAACTTCGAATTGAAATATCTCAAGAACCGGACGCCGCAGATACTTTTTGTCCTCAGGTGTGTATAGGTATTGAACAGACCTTTCTTTTGATGTATATATCGATGGGTTTGGGGAACATTGTTGAAAATGTAATTTTTTTTGCAAGGGGTTAGCCTTAATTTTTTTCTAAAATGTCGAAAAAAGTGAAGTCAAGAGTTGTAAAACAAGTTGTTCACCAATGGAAAGGTCTGTGAAATCCTTTTCAAGTACTGGCAGCCGCAGATTTTTGCGGGGTTTCGTTGCGGAGATATCATCATCCAAAGCAAACCAAATGCAGTTGGGTGGAAAATCATGCGAATAACTTCGAATTGAAATATCTCAAGAACCGGACGCCGCAGATACTTTTTGTCCTCAGCTGTGTATAGGTATTGAACAGACCTTTCTTTTGATGTATATATCGATGGGTTTGGGGAACATAGTTGAAAATGTAATTTTTTTTTGCAAGTGGTTAGCCTTGATTTTTTTCCAAAATGTCGAAAAAAGTGAAGTCAAGAATTGTAAAACAAGTTGTACACCATTGGAAAGGTCTGTGAAATCCTTTTCAAGTACTGGCAGCCGCAGATTTTTGCGGGGTTTGTTTGCGGAGATATCATCATCCAAAGCAAATCAAATGCAATTGGGTGGAAAATTATGCGAATAACTTCCAATTGAAATATCTCAAGAACCGGCCGCCGCAGATGCTTTTTGTCCTCAGCTGTGTATAGGTATTGAACAGACCTTTCTTTTGATGTATATATCGATGGGTTTGGGGAACATGGTTGAAAATGTAATTTTTTTTTGCAAGTGGTTAGCCTTGATTTTTTTCTAAAATGTCGAAAAAAGTGAAGTCAAGAATTGTAAAACAAGTTGTACACCAATGGAAAGGTCTGTGAAATCCTTTTCAAGTACTGGCAGCCGCAGATTTTTGCGGGGTTTCGTTGCGGAGATATGATCATCCAAAGCAAACCAAATGCAGTTGGGTGGAAAATCATGCGAATAACTTCGAATTGAAATATCTCACGAACCGGACGCCGCACATACTTTTTGCCCTCAGCTGTGGATAGGTATTGAACAGGCCTTTCTTTTGATGTATATCTCGATGGGTTTGGGGAACATTGTTGAAAATGTAATTTTTTTTGCAAGGGGTTAGCCTTGATTTTTTTCTAAAATGTCGAAAAAAGTGAAGTCAAGAATTGTAAAACAAGTTGTACACCAATGGAAAGGTCTGTGAAATCCTTTTCAAGCACTGGCAGCCGCAGATTTTTGCGGGGTTTGGTTGCGGAGATATCATCATCCAAAGCAAATCAAATGCAATTGGGTGGAAAATTATGCGAATAACTTCCAATTGAAATATCTCAAGAACCGGCCGCCGCAGATGCTTTTTGTCCTTAGCTGTGTATAGGTATTGAACAGACCTTTCTTTTGATGTATATATCGATGGGTTTGGGGAACATGGTTGAAAATGTAATTTTTTTTTGCAAGTGGTTAGCCTTGATTTTTTTCTAAAATGTCGAAAAAAGTGAAGTCAAGAATTGTAAAACAAGTTGTTCACCAATGGAAAGGTCTGTTAAATCCTTTTCAAGCACTGGCAGCCGCAGATTTTTGCGGGGTTTGGTTGCGGAGATATCATCATCCAAAGCAAATCAAATGCAATTGGGTGGAAAATCATGCGAATAACTTCCAATTGAAATATATCAAGAACCGGCCGCCGCAGATGCTTTTTGTCCTCAGCTGTGTATAGGTATTGAACAGGCCTTTCTTTTGATGTATATCTCGATGGGTTTGGGGAACATTGTTGAAAATGTAATTTTTTTTTGCAAGGCCTTGATTTTTTTCTAAAATGTCGAAAAAAGTGAAGTCAAGAGTTGTTAAACAAGTTGTTCACCAATGGAAAGGTCTGTGAAATCCTTTTCAAGTACTGGCAGCCGCAGATTTTTGCGGGGTTTCGTTGCGGAGATATGATCATCCAAAGCAAACCAAATGCAGTTGGGTGGAAAATCATGCGAATAACTTCGAATTGAAATATCTCAAGAACCGGCCGCCGCAGATACTTTTTGTCCTCATCTGTGGATAGGTATTGAACAGACCTTTCTTTTGATGTATATATCGATGGGTTTGGGGAACATAGTTGAAAATGTAATTTTTTTTTGCAAGGGGTTAGCCTTGATTTTTTTCTAAAATGTCGAAAAAAGTGAAGTCAAGAGTTGTTAAACAAGTTGTACACCAATGGAAAGGTCTGTGAAATCCGTTTCAAGTACTGGCAGCCGCAGATTTTTGCGGGGTTTGGTTGCGGAGATATCATCATCCAAAGCAAATCAAATGCAATTGGGTGGAAAATCATGCGAATAACTTCCAATTGAAATATATCAAGAACCGGCCGCCGCAGATGCTTTTTGTCCTCAGCTGTGGATAGGTATTGAACAGACCTTTCTTTTGATGTATATATCGATGGGTTTGGGGAACATTGTTGAAAATGTAATTTTTTTTTGCAAGTGGTTAGCCTTGATTTTTTTCTAAAATGTCGAAAAAAGTGAAGTCAAGAATTGTAAAACAAGTTGTACACCAATGGAAAGGTCTGTGAAATCCTTTTCAAGTACAATATCGCACGAATTTGCTCTCGAAATCGTTGTATGGAAACTTTTTATTCTAAAAAATCTTCTCTGGGAAATCACAGCAATTAATAAAAATATTAGCCATTAATTTAAGTTATAGCGCAAATAAGCACATGGGATGCCGCAGATAATTTTTGTCCCCAGCTGTCGATAGCTATTGAACAGGCCTTTTTTTTGATGTATATGTCGATGGGTTTGGGGAACATAGTTGAAAATGTAATTTTTTTTTGCAAGGGGTTAGCCTTGATTTTTTTCTAAAATGTCGAAAAAAGTGAAGTCAAGAGTTGTTAAACAAGTTGTACACCAATGGAAAGGTCTGTGAAATCCGTTTCAAGTACTGGCAGCCGCAGATTTTTGCGGGGTTTGGTTGCGGAGATATCATCATCCAAAGCAAATCAAATGCAGTTGGGTGGAAAATCATGCGAATAACTTCGAATTGAAATATCTCAAGAACCGGCCGCCGTAGATACTTTTTGTCCTCAGCTGTGGATAGGTATTGAAAGGACCTTTCTTTTGATGTGTATATCGATGGGTTTGGGAAACATTTTTGAAAATGTAATTTTTTTTTGCAAGTGGTTAGCCTTGATTTTTTTCTAAAATGTCGAAAAAAGTGAAGTCAAGAATTGTAAAACAAGTTGTACACCAATGGAAAGGTCTGTGAAATCCTTTTCAAGTACTGGCAGCCGCAGATTTTTGCGGGGTTTCGTTGCGGAGATATGATCATCCAAAGCAAACCAAATGCAGTTGGGTGGAAAATCATGCGAATAACTTCGAATTGAAATATCTCACGAACCGGACGCCGCAGATACTTTTTGCCCTCAGCTGTGGATAGGTATTGAACAGGCCTTTCTTTTGATGTATATCTCGATGGGTTTGGGGAACATTGTTGAAAATGTAATTTTTTTTGCAAGGGGTTAGCCTTGATTTTTTTCTAAAATGTCGAAAAAAGTGAAGTCAAGAGTTGTTAAACAAGTTGTTCACCAATGGAAAGGTCTGTTAAATCCTTTTCAAGTACTGGCAGCCGCAGATTTTTGCGGGGTTTGGTTGCGGAGATATCATCATCCAAAGCAAATCAAATGCAATTGGGTGGAAAATTATGCGAATAACTTCCAATTGAAATATCTCAAGAACCGGCCGTCGCAGATGCTTTTTGTCCTTAGCTGTGTATAGGTATTGAACAGACCTTTCTTTTGATGTATATATCGATGGGTTTGGGGAACATGGTTGAAAATGTAATTTTTTTTTGCAAGTGGTTAGCCTTGATTTTTTTCTAAAATGTCGAAAAAAGTGAAGTCAAGAATTGTAAAACAAGTTGTACACCAATGGAAAGGTCTGTGAAATCCTTTTCAAGCACTGGCAGCCGCAGATTTTTGCGGGGTTTGGTTGCGGAGATATCATCGTCCAAAGCAAATCAAATGCAGTTGGGTGGAAAATCATGCGAATAACTTCGAATTGAAATACCTCAAGAACCGGCCGTCGCAGATGCTTTTTGTCCTCAGCTGTGGATAGGTATTGAACAGACCTTTCTTTTGATGTATATCTCGATGGGTTTGGGGAACATTGTTGAAAATGTAATTTTTTTTTGCAAGGGGTTAGCCTTGATTTTTTTCTAAAATGTCGAAAAAAGTGAAGTCAAGAGTTGTTAAACAAGTTGTTCACCAATGGAAAGGTCTGTGAAATCCTTTTCAAGTACTGGCAGCCGCAGATTTTTGCGGGGTTTGTATGCGGAGATATCATCATACAAAGCAAATCAAATACAATTGGGTGGAAAATTATGCGAATAACTTCCAATTGAAATATCTCAAGAACCGGCCGCCGCAGATGCTTTTTGTCCTCAGCTGTGTATAGGTATTGAACAGGCCTTTCTTTTGATGTATATCTCGATGGGTTTGGGGAACATTGTTGAAAATGTAATTTTTTTTTGCAAGGCCTTGATTTTTTTCTAAAATGTCGAAAAAAGTGAAGTCAAGAGTTGTTAAACAAGTTGTACACCAATGGAAAGGTCTGTGAAATCCGTTTCAAGTACTGGCAGCCGCAGATTTTTGGGGGGTTTGGTTGCGGAGATATCATCATCCAAAGCAAATCAAATGCAGTTGGGTGGAAAATCATGCGAATAACTTCGAATTGAAATATCTCAAGAACCGGCCGCCGCAGATGCTTTTTGTCCTCAGCTGTGTATAGGTATTGAACAGACCTTTCTTTTGATGTATATCTCGATGGGTTTGGGGAACATTGTTGAAAATGTAATTTTTTTTGCAAGGGGTTAGCCTTAATTTTTTTCTAAAATGTCGAAAAAAGTGAAGTCAAGAGTTGTAAAACAAGTTGTTCACCAATGGAAAGGTCTGTGAAATCCTTTTCAAGTACTGGCAGCCGCAGATTTTTGCGGGGTTTCGTTGCGGAGATATCATCATCCAAAGCAAACCAAATGCAGTTGGGTGGAAAATCATGCGAATAACTTCGAATTGAAATATCTCAAGAACCGGACGCCGCAGATACTTTTTGTCCTCAGCTGTGTATAGGTATTGAACAGACCTTTCTTTTGATGTATATATCGATGGGTTTGGGGAACATTGTTGAAAATGTAATTTTTTTTGCAAGGGGTTAGCCTTAATTTTTTTCTAAAATGTCGAAAAAAGTGAAGTCAAGAGTTGTAAAACAAGTTGTTCACCAATGGAAAGGTCTGTGAAATCCTTTTCAAGTACTGGCAGCCGCAGATTTTTGCGGGGTTTCGTTGCGGAGATATCATCATCCAAAGCAAACCAAATGCAGTTGGGTGGAAAATTATGCGAATAACTTCCAATTGAAATATCTCAAGAACCGGCCGCCGCAGATGCTTTTTGTCCTCATCTGTGGATAGGTATTGAACAGACCTTTCTTTTGATGTATATATCGATGGGTTTGGGGAACATGGTTGAAAGTGTAATTTTTTTTTGCAAGTGGTTAGCCTTGATTTTTTTCTAAAATGTCGAAAAAAGTGAAGTCAAGAATTGTAAAACAAGTTGTACACCAATGGAAAGGTCTGTGAAATCCTTTTCAAGTACTGGCAGTCGCAGATTTTTGCGGGGTTTCGTTGCGGAGATATGATCATCCAAAGCAAACCAAATGCAGTTGGGTGGAAAATCATGCGAATAACTTCGAATTGAAATATCTCACGAACCGGACGCCGCAGATACTTTTTGCCCTCAGCTGTGGATAGGTATTGAACAGGCCTTTCTTTTGATGTATATCTCGATGGGTTTGAGGAACATTGTTGAAAATGTAATTTTTTTTGCAAGGGGTTAGCCTTAATTTTTCTCTAAAATGTCGAAAAAAGTGAAGTCAAGAGTTGTAAAACAAGTTGTTCACCAATGGAAAGGTCTGTGAAATCCTTTTCAAGTACTGGCAGCCGCAGATTTTTGCGGGGTTTCGTTGCGGAGATATCATCATCCAAAGCAAATCAAATGCAATTGGGTGGAAAATCATGCGAATAACTTCCAATTGAAATATATCAAGAACCGGCCGCCGCAGATGCTTTTTGTCCTCATCTGTGGATAGGTATTGAACAGACCTTTCTTTTGATGTATATATCGATGGGTTTGGGGAACATAGTTGAAAATGTAATTTTTTTTTGCAAGGGGTTATAGCCTTGATTTTTTTCTAAAATGTCGAAAAAAGTGAAGTCAAGAGTTGTAAAACAAGTTGTACACCAATGGAAAGGTCTGTGAAATCCTTTTCAAGTACTGGCAGCCGCAGATTTTTGCGGGGTTTGTTTGCGGAGATATCATCATCCAAAGCAAATCAAATGCAATTGGGTGGAAAATCATGCGAATAACTTCCAATTGAAATATATCAAGAACCGGCCGCCGCAGATGCTTTTTGTCCTCAGCTGTGTATAGGTATTGAACAGACCTTTCTTTTGATGTATATATCGATGGGTTTGGGGAACATAGTTGAAAATGTAATTTTTTTTTGCAAGGGGCCTTGATTTTTTTCTAAAAATTCGAAAAAAGTGAAGTCAAGAGTTGTTAAACAAGTTGTACACCAATGGAAAGGTCTGTGAAATCCTTTTCAAGTA
The DNA here is from genome assembly GCA_910595825.1 of Philhelius pedissequus. Taxonomy (NCBI): domain Eukaryota; kingdom Metazoa; phylum Arthropoda; class Insecta; order Diptera; family Syrphidae; genus Philhelius; species Philhelius pedissequus. Next base: position 9,377,675 of record OU343163.1, on the reverse strand, counting down.
CTGGCAGCCGCAGATTTTTGCGGGGTTTGGTTGCGGAGATATCATCATCCAAAGCAAATCAAATGCAGTTGGGTGGAAAATCATGCCCATAACTTCGAATTGAAATATCTCAAGAACCGGACGCCGCAGATACTTTTTGCCCTCAGCTGTGGATAGGCATTGAACAGACCTTTCTTTTGATGTATATATCGATAGGTTTGGGAAACATTATTGAAAATGTAAATTTTTTTGGAACAAAAACAAAAACGCCTAAAGTCTTATTGGTGTCTAACAGCCCCTCAAAGAAAAGCTTTCGATTGAAACGACAGCTTGGGAGTGGTAAGCTATTTCACCACTGCCAAGAATCTTATAGTACTAATTTGATGACTTGAAAAAAATTCAGATTTTTTTGTATCTTTTGAGTAGTAATTTAATTTCAACTCACTTGTTCAACAATCTGTTCGAGCATCATACCCTGCTCCGTTGAAGGGCGGGTATTTTGTAACTTTTCTTCCAATTGTCTAATTTTTTCCTGATAACCTTGACTAATTTCCGTTTTCAAGGTCTGAACTTCATTCTGTAGTATTTCATTAGATCGATTTTGTGATCCAATATACGCTTCAAGTTCCTGTAATTTAAATTTAAAATGATTTTCATTCATAAAACAAATCTCTCTCATTTAAAATCTATTTTAAAATTACCTGAACTTTTTCTCCCAGACAATGTTCATTTAGTGCTTTCGTCTCTACCTGTGTTTCAAATTCAGAAATAATCTCACGCAATACGAATATCTTATCAATAGACGCTTTCAATTCCACTTCAAATTTGTCCTTTTTTGTCGAGCATTCTGTGTATTTGAGTGTTAGATCTTTGATTTGTTGTTCCAAATTTTCAACCTTATAAAGATAAATACAAAAAAAATCAGATCTATGAGGTTAAAAAGTATATTTTTTTCAAGAAAGGACAAAAAAAACACAAAAAAAAACTTTCAAAATACGTTACAACCCAAACAAAAATCAAACTTACAGTATTCCGAAATATATTTTTGTATTTCTGAAAATGACACATTTGGGAATGGGACATGAGTTGGAAATTGCAGTATGTACGAGTATAAAAGTTAAAGTTAAGTTATAAAATTTTTTGTATTTTAAGGTAAGTTTTTAATGAGTTAATGAAAAAAGCAATAAGTGCAAATATAAAGTTAATGATGAAGTGATTTACGATATTAGTTTTAGTTGTTTTTTTTTAGGCAGCGTGTAAAAGAAAAAACAGAAAATATTTTAATTAGTTGGGTGAGCTAAGTTAATAAGGCATTTGATTAAGAGCGGTATGATATTTATTTTGTTTTGTTTTTCATCAAGTGAACTTAAAAAATCAAGAAAATAAGGAACTAACCAAAATCAACAAACAAAAAAAAGTGAATCTATAATGGAAACCCTTTACTATCCTAGTTTCTTTTTTTTTTTGTTGCAATGGACTTTGATACTTACCTCCTTTGAAGCATTTTCAAATGAATTCCTTTCCTTTTCTTTATCACGAATTAATGTTTTTAATTTTTCAATTTCACGTAGAAATTCGTCGCGTTCTAATTCACGTTCGGCAGCTTGATCCTCGAGGAATTGGCGCGTCGCTTTGAGTTGTTTGTCAGCAGTATCGATCTGTTGAATTTTATTTAGTATTTGATAAGATTTAACAAGAGATAGAGAGGGATACAGTTTTTTTTTTCTAAAGATTTATGATTTAAGAAAAATCACAAATATGGAACTAAACAACCTCAATGAAAATATTCAAAAATAAAAATTATTCTACAACGTGACGATTTTTTGTGCAGTTGCATATTATATTCATTTGGAGAATGATTTAACTGGTAAAATTATAATAACCAACACCGAAAAGAAAATAAATACAAATTAAGAAGTTAAAATTTAAAAAAAAATGGGACTCTTATTTATGTATGTACTTTTAAAAAAATACTAATTCTCTATTTTCCCAACGCTTGTGCAGGGTGTGCCGTGGAAAATATGATTTATTAATTAAAATGTCAGCGGTCAGGATAGCATCGTGCATTCGCTGTGGAATTTTTTTTAAAGAGTACTGACTCTAACGTTACTGCGTGTGGGAAGTTTCGTTCACGCAATAATATTTGCCGAAGGATCATCGAAACGTGGAAACCGTGGAACGAAGCTTGCGTGAAAATCCAACAGCTTCAATTCGAAAAATAGCGTCCCTTGGAGCGTCACGAAAACTTATTTAGGAAATTTTACAGAAAGATATAAAATTCTAGTGGTGGAAGAACTCAAAGAAAATGACTTTAATTTAAGAAAAAAACTTTTTCGAACTTAATGATGGCGAGATTCCGTACAGTAAATTACAACTTCTGGAGTGACAACGCCCATTTCAACCTCAATTGACAACACGGCAACCACTGGGCTCCACGAATACGTAATCCACGTTTAAAACATCAACGATTATTTTATTTTCCAAAGGTAAGTATTTGGGGCGCCTTATCGACGAATGGAATCATCGGGAACTATTTTTTAGAAAATACCAGAGGACAGTCTGTTAAATAGATGGCATTTGGAGGATGTTATTTTCAAAAGTAAGAAATAAAGCAAAGGTCTTAAGCTTGTTTTTTTATTCACATTCGAAAACATTGATTTTCCACCGGACACCCTGTACACCCTTTAGTTACCTACTTGATAACTTGATGGAATTTGTACAGCACTGAAGAGTAAATAGATGTTTTGTTTAAAGAAATTGTATCAAACAAAATTATAGAAAACATACGAGTACAAAAGCTATAAATTATATAATTCAAAAAAGAATTTCTGACAACCATTATAAATTAAATAATATGAAGATTTCCAAGATTAAAAAAATTATTTATCTCGGAAAAAAAAATCTCAATTCACTTGCTGGATTATATGCATACCACTCCATCGAAGTAATTAACTGAAAAACTGGTCTTTGCTTTGACAAACTTTCGAGGAACCATCTTCAACATATGAATTATTATGACACTAATTATAAAAACGTGCCTATAAATGGTTTCTAACATGACTTGAATGGGTTATATTCATCAAAGTCTGAGTCACAAACTACATCATTAAGTTGAAATCGAAAAATGCCGTAAATTTAAAAATATCGCCGTTTGAAAAGTTTTATGAGAATCATAACCAATAAATGTTTTTGTTGCTTTTTTTAAAATTTATTTGGGTTGTATATTTCAGGTAGTTAGGCACGTTTTTATAATTATTAAGGTCACTTGTCTGTTATCTTTAACTCCTGTTGTAGAATTTTATTTTAATTTAAATATATTTTCTAAAACATGAACAGTCATCCGTTAATGACAAAATAATTAGTTTGGGTTATTGAACTACTAAGCGGGAGAAATTGTCAAAACTTTGAAACATAGATCCTTCAAAAAAGCGTATACAGGGTGACGCATAAGTAACGTTATTTGACCTTTATATTGGAAGTCGATATTCAGACACAATGATCATACCGAAATTCACTTTCATGGTTCAACAATTTATTCATCAACAAGGGGCTGTCTTTGATCTTCGTGCAATTCGAAATAATGTGAATATTGCTCGGGATGAAGCAAGTATTAAAGAAACTTTTACCAAGCGACGTTCAGCAATTGCTGATGTCGTGGCAGAATTTGCAAACAATTTTACGGTAGTTACACATTTTTCCATATAACATTCAATAGGTTCACTGATTGAAAGCAATAATACACAAGTACGCATTCAGTATGGCCAGTGTTTTGAAGAACTGTTCCGAGTGAACAAACAAGAGTTCAAAAAATCATAATGAACGATGAGGTACATTTTCACATCACCTGTAACATAAATAAGCAAAATTGCAGAATATGGGACATCGAAAATCCAAAACTAATTATTGAACATAAAATGCACTCACTTAAAGGCATAGAATGGTGTGCAATGACCTCAGAAATAGTCTTTGAGCCATATTTTTTTTTCTCAGAAACGACAAACAAGTTGCGGTGAATGTAGATGGCTTTTCATACCGGACAATCATTAAACATTTTCTAAATGTAGAGAATAATTCAGAATTGTGGTTCTAACAATTTGAAGCCACAGCTCCCACAGCTCGTCCAACTATGGCCTGTCTGAGGAATTATTTTCTTTTGGGGATACCTAAAATGTAAGGTGTATGCCAATAAGCCAAGAATCATACAACAGCTTAATGGCCAATATCCGAGAAGAAGTTAAGGAGACAGGACCTGACATTCTAAGAAAAGTAATAGAAAATGCTCTGGGAAGAGTACCTCAGATCGAAGCAAACAATGGGCACCATTTGGGAGATATCATTTTTAAAATATTGTGAATATATTTCCAAAACCATAATCTAAATTTTGACAAATGCCAATGTTAATAAAATCAGAAAGAAAAATGTATTCATCAAATAAATCACAACGTAACTTATGCGCCACCCTGTAGAAGTTGATTACTTCCAATGAAAACTATTATTTATTATCATCAACGAGCAAAATGTTCTTCCCTGGACACAAACATTGGTTATTTCTAAAAAAAAAGCTAATAGAAAACTTTCATCTATCGTTCTAATCTAGGACCAGTGTGTTATTGAAGCAAGAGTTTTGTTGGGTTTAGTCTGGGTCAAAAATGAAATAGTAGATAATGTTGGATAAGCAAAGGAATTTCAAAAAAAAACAACAAATACATAGTTTAAATGATTTGAATGAAAGATAAAAATAGAGGTCCCAGGATCCTTCATAAATAACACAAAAGCGATTTGGTTAAGGATTCAATTATGTCTGTAACTTATTGTTTAGATATGATAGGTAAAAGTGGAATTTATTGATAAGATATTTGATATATGATAAAAAGAATTATTTACAATTTTCTCCAATAGCAATTGTGAAACATTTTACTATTTTTCATAAGCATGCATTTTCGTAATATTTACGAAATAATAAATAATGATAATTTTGTGTACAAAATATATACATATATAAAATACAATCAAAATATATATATATACATATATGCAATGATATACAAGAAGCTGTAATAATATTTCTTAACCAAACAAACTCACCTGTGACTGCAAATCATCGCGATCTTTTCTGCCATTTTCCACCACCTTATCACCTTCGCGACAGAAATCTTCAATCATTTGTAGCAATGTCGATGTTGCATCGTTAGTTTGTTGAGTTGGGCTACTTAATATGTGACGAGCTTTTTCTTGTAGCTGAATAAACGATGTGGTCGGCTTCTCTTCGTCAATTCGCTGTGGGCTCTTAATTAAGCCAAGACCATAGCCTTGATAATCTTCACGTAAATCCATATTTTGAAGCTGGTCTCTCAGCTGAATTACTTGAGCACTAAGCTCCTTGTTCCTCTGGACGGCCATTTCTAGTTCATGTTGCATTCTCGAGCGTTCATTCTCGGCCTTGACCAAACGATTTTTGAATTCGTGAAATTGGAAATTCAATTCACTAGCAGCAATTGACGAACTGAAATCATCAAGAGATTCATTTAGTACATGAACTCGGTTCAAGTCTGGCGGCAGGGATAGAAGCTGTTGGCTGGTAGCTTTTTTGTCCTGCCATATGTTTTCATTAAATGAACTTGCTCTCACAAAGGAGTAGTTCTTTAAGCCATCCTCTTCACAACTATCGACTTTCTCAGCTCCACTCGATTCACTTGCTTTACGTCCGTTCTTTTTCTGAATGCTCTCTGACAGCTCAAGCAAATGAACCGCCTCCGATTTCAAACGCTCCAGACAATCATTCAAATCAAAGTCGTCCAAGTCGACTGAATTTGATATACCCGCCGACTTGGACGAAACAAAACTAATTAAATGTGGATCTTCAATGACATCAAGTAGGTTTGTGACATCGGGAGCGAATCGAACTCTCTTCGAAAGTATCGAACAATTCATCAGGGAGTTATTGAGGAGATCATGGTCATCGCCATCACCTTCTATTGTTCGATTTGCCATGATTCGTTGGATTTCATCGACTAACGTTGCATTAAGATCATCTTCACAATTATTGATACTTCTCATGAGCTCAGCGAGAATGCATCGCAAGGTCTTTGACAGTTCTCTCAATCCATCACGTTCCGAGATAATCTGATCAAAGTCTCGACTAAGATCGAATGCAGAGTTGCGCTTAACCTTGCGATTGTATTGTTTTTCAAACTCAGTCTTTAGTCGCGACATCTGGGAAAAAACAGAAATAATAATATTAATATTGATGGACTTGACAATTTTATATTAAGGTTACTTACCTCTTCTTCATGTTTAATCTGCAGTTGGGCTATCTCAAGTTGACTTTTTGCCGTGAACTTTTCCCGAAGCAAAATTAACTCTGGTGGCCAATGGTGATCGTCGTTTGTTGTCTCCGATAAGAGAGCCTGAAATTATAGGATATGAAATTAATTATTATTTAGCTAATGACTTGCCCCAAGGGCTAATTATAGCCTTTATTGAATGGCATCATTGGGTTCAGATATAGTCATAAAATTTATTTTGGAATCAGCTTCTTGCTATTCAATGATGTTTTTCATTAATTGCTACAACTAGTCCCTTATCTGGGGAAATGATGAAATAAAATTAATGGAAAGATTATGATGGAGTCGTTGAGTTTTCTTAAGTGAGAATGTAAAATCTTATCTCTTTGGGGGGTTAATTGAAATGAAATAGAAAGGCTAATTTATTTATAATGGACCAGTTGGATTTTCATGAAAATTGATTAAACATTTTTGTTTTTTAGATGAGCCTTTTCAACTCTAAAAGAAGAAACTAGCTGTTTTATTTTTATTTGTACTGACGTCGATCGTTCGGCGGGCGCCGCGCCTGTTCCATTCGAAATTGAAAGTGAAGTCGCGCTGATGGTAATAGCTTTATTTTTATAAATACTTTAAAGCGAGATCATGGTCAAGTGTAAAAGTGTTTGTTTTTTGTTCTTTGTTTTTGTTGGCAAGAAAATGAGTTGTGGTTGTATTTAATTTTTGTGGCGTTTAATTTATGAGTTAATTATTTATTGATTTATTATTAGTCATTTGGAAAATTTTAAAGTAAAAATGTATTGGATAATTTAGTGATCTAATCTGATCTCTGATGAGTCTTGAATTGCCAAAACTTTGATTAATATAATATTTTGATTTAGACAAAATTGCGGAATTTATAAATCAGTTCAAGTGGCATTTTGGTTTTGGTAATGACGTATTCTATCTTAATCAGTATGTGAATATTTTAACAAAAGCTAAACCATCGAATCTTTCGTCGTTTTTCGTTGAAGAAAATATTTGATCCTTTTGCGAAAAAAATTGATTTCATTTTTTATGATTATTTCATAAGGATCGGATCTCCCTGAAATTTGGACGATTTGATTTGCATTTTCCCGTCCATTTACACGGCTTTTCAGAGATCAACTCATTAATGTTTGGTATTCCATAATTTTTGATTGCTGTTCAGTGAGTTTCTTAAAAAAATTAAGACGAAATTGTGTTCATTTGCTTCCAATTAAACTAGGTGGATTACTCTGTAAAAATATTTTTATTTGTTCATTGGCTGCTCCGTCAAAAAGTGAGGAAGTGAATCCAAAATTTAGTTTAATAAGAATTTGACAGCAAAACTGACAAATTTTGCTAAATGAGATCATATTTTTCTGATCTCGCCTAATCGTTATACATATGTTCTTCAATTTTAGGGACGAACATACAGTATTTCTTTGACAGGTAGGATATGTACAAATTATTAAAAAATTATGTTTTGGTACTAATTAATATCTTCTTTTACTCTTTTGTAATACTACATTTTGACCGACAGTTAAAGCAAAATTTAAATAAATTTAGCCTAAAGTCTTCTATATGTCATGAAGGTTCATAATTAAAATATAAATTTCTTCATATGATGGCTTTGAAAAAGTGAGTTTTTTAGCTTCGTTTGGAACATACACGTATAAAGCTGGTTGTCTCAGTTTTACATCATAAGGAGCTAGCTTTGATTGAAATTCATCATTGAAAACAAATCAGTGAATTTTGTTTGGCAAGTCGGTTATAGCTTTCATTGAAACATAGTTGTCATTGAAAAGATCTTTCATAGCCAAATGTAATTTTGAGGTTAGATTTGATAATTGAAAGAAAAGCTGAAGCATGAGAAAAGGAAAAAAAGGAAACACAAATCATTGGAACGATTGTGTTTCACTTTTGGAAACAAAATGTCAGCTGTTCATTGAAAACGCTTTTCATCATTGAAAGTGATTTTACAAGAAAGTGGTAGAGCAAATAAAATATTATTTTGACACAAAATTATTACCTTCATTTTGGTATCAAAACGACTTCAGTTTTATTTGTTTAAGTGTTTCAGAATTGATAGACAAAGTTTTCAATGATGAGTTTCAATAAAAGCTATAATTGGGGCCTAAGAGAACAAAATGAACAAAACATCTAGGTGATGTCATTATCTATTAGTTATCTTTCATTCTGTTTGTGTGCTGAAAACACTAGGTTTGTTCGTTGCACCCTAAGGTCAGTAAATAAGGTGTTTAGCTTTGGCGAGTTGGGTAACAAATATACTGTCAAAGTGACAGTTTGGTGAAAAGTGTATTTTGTTTTGAATTCTCGTTTTGTGTGTAATTTGTTATTATTTGAAATTGATATTAAAAGAATACTAAATTTAATTTAATAAATAGAAAATTAAATCCTTTGAAGGTGCGTCAAATCTGTCAAAAAACGAAATGTGGCTTTGTGTTGTCAAAAAAAATAAGGATTTGACAATTGATTCAAATCAAATTGAAAGTGATTTTAGTATTTTAGTCGATTTTTTTGCCTTTTTCCTACTGCTTCAAATATGTGCCTAAATATACTATTTTTATATTTTTTTTTTTATTGAGAAGCAAGACTAAATAAACGTCTTTTTCCCAATAATAGAAATGAACTGTCATTTCTGCCGTTTAAAAAAATCAATCCTTGAACTGTCAAACTGTGCAAATTCAAAGAAAATAAAAACCTAGCATAATTCTCTATTTTGAATATGAAATATCGAATTTCTTCAGTTTGGCTACCAATCCATAAATGCTAGATACTAGATGCTAGAAAACTGCACATTTAATGGCGTTTTTATTTGGCAATCCGGAATTCATCTCCGATCCGGGATCCCAACTGAACACTTTTGTATGATTCTGACGATTCTGAATCTTAATGAGATTGTATATGTGAAACTAATTGTGTACGTGAGAATATTTAAATTCAAAAAAATGTTTGTTCCACAATTATGATACAAAAAATGACAACAGTTGAGTTTGACGTTCAAGTATATGAATGTGTGAGTGCTTCTGGTTCTGATTCTGATTTCAAATCCAGAAGCAAAATTCTCTTCTTTTCAGAATTAGAACTGTCATTTTTTCCCAAGTGAACGCTTTCAGAAGAGTCCGGAAGGCTTCCGGATTGCCAAATAAAAACGACATAAGTGTTTTTGTTTGACATATCAATTGTTTTAATATGAATGTCTTCTAAATTCTACGTCAACAGCTAGGATGTAGAAAATTTTAATATGTAATAAATCTTGGGACTTAGACAATTTAAACAAATGTACAATCCAATTGAGGGTTGAATATCTTAATTTTTGTTGTTTTGACTGGTCTTCGCAAAAACCAGTGGTTTACAAATACTTGTAATTACACAAAATTGTATGGGAAAACTAGTAGTTGTGATGTAATTTTTTAAAGAAACCCGATTTTTTGTAAAAAATCTCTCAAAAAACTCTTGATTAAAAACTGGCTAAACATTGATTAAAGATTGACCAACAGTTCGACTACCTCTAGAATTCTTTAGGTACAACTTTTTTCCGATTTAATTTGTATTGTTTGTATTCATAATTAGAACAAACTGACCAAATCGTTGGTCCATTTATACTAATTTATTCTAATTGAAACATCAATTTGAACAAACAGCAGACAAAATAATAAAATGACCAAAATACAAATCAATTAAACATAATTTATTCCATCAAACGGAAGATCTTGTGTGTTAATTCATTATGGCGCCCGCGCCAGTCGATCAATTATCTTGATTGTGAAATGTCACAAACGTCACGTACAGCAAAAATTAGCGTTCTTTTGCCATACAATTTTCACTGACAAAGAAACGTCTCTAAAGATGATCATGATAGTTATATTCTTTTTTGAAAAGTTCTGTCCAAAAATTGATATAAGCAGATGTTTCTATATGTGGATGGAACATTTGAGTTATTTATGTCTTGCTTTCGTTTTAGAAGCTATCTTATTCTTAGTTTTTTTTTTGTGTCAGTGTTGACAGCATTTTGAAGTAGTTTTTTTTTTTGTTGGGATTTAGCTTGAAGGGCACCGACGACGAATTAAGATTATTTTTATTTATGAATATAAAAATAAAATGTGGGGGAGTTGCACGTTCGTTCGTTTTCATGTTCATTAGAATTTCGAAAAATGAAAATTGTAAACGCTTCGCCTTAACATTGTGGTACTAAATTATTGTTGGGAAATTTTATGTTATGTTTTTGAAATAATCAAAAATAAAATTTTACTGTCGTCTGACCTTAAGAATTCCATTAATGATGATGTAAAAAAAGATTAAAATTCTTGAGAATTGTTGTAAGTTTAAAAAATGTTTTCGAAATACAATATGTCAAGGAGGTGTAAACTAAAAATTCTAATGCACTCGTTTTTTTTTTCTTTTGTGCATTTGGTTTTTTATTTCAGGTAAAAAAAAACCATAACATGAATAATGATTTGTTGATTTCGGGAGTGTAACATGTTATTGATGGATTTGTTTATGCTTCATGTAGCACAATAACACAAACCATTAAATTATGACGCATAGATTGTTTCCCTTTGTTGGGCTTGGGATTCGGTCAATGTTTTGTAGTGAGAAAAATAGGTCAACTGATTTCGATTTTGTTTGTAAACATTATCTTTTAAAAGGATGTGTGGTAAGGTCCGATGAACTTTTATGGCTTAGTTAAAACTTTATGAGTGTTAGTTTTATAGCTAGGGAACGATATCTGTAGAAATTAGGTTTGCTTTTTATTGTTCGTGAAGAGTTTTGTTATTTTAAACGGATTTCGATTTTAAATGAAATGAAAAATGTATAAAGGGTCATTCATTTTAAGGTCCCGAATTAAAAATTTTATTATATACGTTTTAACATCTTTTGCGATTGTTGAACGATCTACACCATATTACCAAAAAAAAAAAAAATTAATTAAACATACAGTAGCGGAGATAGTTCCATTTGACGTACATTATGAACATGATTGAAGCAGTGCTCGAACTCGAGATTTTGATAAAACTTAACATAACGATGATAGAAAACACGAAAAATGTCTGTCCTGTAATTCCGTCTGTCTGTTTGTTTGTCCGTAGGTCGATCTACAGCCTAAGCCGATTTTCTTCAAACTTTGAACTTAAGCGCCTTAGGTGACTGGCTCGTTTCTTAAGTATTTTTGTCAGTCACAAAAATAGCGGTAACTCTCATAAAAAAATTTGAAGCAAAAAATGTAAATCTAAATTATCTCGAAAACTATTACAAGAAATATTTCCACAAATAAAAAAGTTTTTAGGGTTTTGAAAAAAAAAAACATAGGTATATTTGACAATTTATTTTCCAAAAAAATTATGATTTTAAAAACCAACCAATAGATTTTTTTTTAAATCAAAAAATCATTTTTCTGAACAATTCGAGTAAGAATATTATTTATTACTTTTAAAAAGCATCTGTATACAAAAAGAACAATTTTAATCGGATTATCCAATAATGAGAAATTCGAAAATATAAATAGTAGTTTTATAGTTTTACTCTTAATTAGAACGCATAATAAAATATTATCTAAGAATAAAAACATTTTTTTATCAAAATTCTTGGAGTCGTTTTTTGAGAAAAACAACTTTCAATCTCGTAGAACAAAGTTTCGAAGAAATCGATTGAGTCTTTTTCAAAATATATTTTTTTTTTAATAAGAAAAAAAGTTTTTGAAAAATTTAGTTTACAACACTAGGAGCTTTTTAGTAGCTCCTGCATAAGAAAATTTTAAAAAATCAGCTGAACCGTTGTCAAGAAAATCGAAAAAACAAAAAATGGCTCCACTGCCAAAGACAACAATTTTTTCAAGCAAAGAAATACCAAAAAGTACCTTTTCCTTTCATTAACTGATATTTTTGAGAAAAATTAAATTTTCCTTTTTGTCAAAAAAAGGACCGTTATTTTTCGTCTTAAAAAAGAATGAAAAACTTGTGTGATCATATTACCGAAAAAAAAAGATATGTACCAAGTTTGAAGAAAATCTATTCAACCGCGCTTATAGGCTGTAGACTCGAGGACAGTCAGACAAACAGAATTGTAAAACACACTGTTTTCGTCTTCTTTATCATCGTAATGTTAAGTTTGATCAAAATCTGGAGTTCGATTTCTTTTAATTAAGAATTAAATTCAAAACGGCTTTAAAAATATATTTAGAGGGTATCTGCTAAAAAATCTTGCGATCGAACATAAGAGCGAGTACGTGCGCCCAAATCTCTTATTTTATTTTCCTTTTTTTATAAACCTGCGTTTATTTTAAATTTAGTTTTCCACTAACTGGCATAAACTGTGTTGTAACTCTTAAGAAACAAAGTAATACAATTCTAAGCATTAACTTATTAAAAACAAATTGAATGCATACCATTACCAACTTCCACATCATTGACAACAACAATCATTGGAATTATCACTTTGGAAGAGATGCTTTCTTGACCTTAATTTGAGAAAGTACAATTTGTTGACAAAGTCTTATCAAAGTTTAACCTTTGCTTTTGTAAAAGTTAGTCATTTTTAAATTTGAATGAGATTCCTATTTTGTGACCACTGTTTGTAGATTTCGTTTGTTTTTTTTCTTTATCTTGAATGCAGTCAATACCGTTTATTTGAAATATTCGGTTGTGTATACAACAACAACAAAAATGGCCTACATATATTTTTCCGTCGTTTTTTTTTCTTATTTTTTTATATTAGAAAATTCATTACTTTTTTTCTAAAATAATGTTGGTAAATATTGCAATTTTTAATATTTAATACTATAAGGTTAAAAACACAATAATTTACATTGGATTTTCAAAAAAAAAAATATATAATTTGTTCGGAAATTTTGAAGGACTTCGAGTATAAAGATTTTGATCGAAATCCGTTGAGACGTTAAATCAAAAACGACAATTACTGATAATTAATATTTTATCAAAATCTTTAGAGCCATTTTCGAGATAGTTAAGATTTTACGTTTTTGCTAAGAAAATTTTGAATGGCAGTATCGTTATTTTTGAGACTAAAAAAAAGATTTTTTAAAAGAATCTAACCAAACTTGTCAATCAAACCAGCTTTACATAAATTCTGTACTTAGGTCTAGAATAGAATTTGCGGTTTATTTCAGCTCCTAAACAAATTAGTATGTGATGTTTGGGAAAAACCCGTAGCTAAACTTTAGGGAGTAGAATGGACACAAGGATAATTAAATTAACTGAATGTTACAATCAATAAAATGTTTTTTTTAGAAGTAGCTCAAGAACAAAACATTCGCAAATTGATGTTTCACTTAATCGGAGTCGATTGTAAATTTCGAAAAGTTTGATGACATTTGATGATATTTTTCTATTTCTTTCATGTAAATAAAAAAATGTCCGATTCAAAATTAATTGAAGCCATGTTGTTTAACAAATAATAATGAAACTTATAATATGATTAAAAATTATCATTCTCAATAAACTGGCTTTGTTTTGACCATGATTATGAACGTCATCGCCATTGCGGTGAATACTATAGAAATGGAATTTATTTTTAGTCATAATTATTTTTCTCTTCAAAACAAATATATTTATCTTTGCTCTCACAAAATTTAAGCTGATTTCGTTTTTTTTTTTCGGAAATACAGAATTTTGATTGAACTTTGAAATTATCATTTGTGTTGGTAAATATGAATTCGTGAGAAAATAATATTAGACATTTTTGTCAATACATGCACAACGAATAAACAAAGAAATATGATTTTCGAAATATTGGTGCTCAACAAAATTTTGATAAAAACAAACGAATGACCCGAATTGAATTTTTGCAGACATAAAAAATGTCTGCTTGCAAGCACGAAGCTTAACTTTGTTTGTATTTGTCTTAAAATTTATTTTTATTTATTTTTTAAATTTTCTTGTGTCATAATTTTCCAACCTAAATTATAAAAACAATAATAAAATTACAAATATATCGAATGAAAAGAAACACGGTATTAGTGACGAAAAGTTGTCAAACTGACAGAAAAGGTATATATTGGCATTGCAAAGAATACTGTTAAAATTGCTCAATAGGTTTTTGAACTGTCAATATTGTCCATAAAACAATATTGACAAAACTAAGTCGAAAAATAGATGACACGAGATATGACATTTTTTTTGAAAGTTATTGAAATCTTCATACAATTTAACAAAACTGTGAAAACTTGTATGATACCGACAGTCGACACAAGGTAATTGTCGAATACAGAAGATGATAAAAATCCATTCAAGTTAGAATCTATTAAAGCATTTTCAGAAAATCTAAAAAAAAATATAAAAAAAAAGCTCAAAGCTTGTTTTTGAAGTTTAAATTGTGTACTTATAGATTTTTTTATCGATTTAGATCCAAAGTAAATTAGTATAAACATACGAAATAATTTGTTTATAAATTAAATCTGTTTATATTCTGCTCAATTATCTCTAACAGTCTACAATCTACACTTAATTGGTCTTATAAATTAAAATTGCAACACTTTCTTGCTTACATTACAGTAATTTAACAACACTTCATTCATAAAACTTTCTATTAACCTAAATTCTGTACCATATCAGCCCACTAGCTCGTTAAATTTGTCGAAATAAATTCACACACGCCCTACTAAGATATACGACATTTCCGCATTACTTCCAAGGCCCAGAATTTCTTTAGTTACTTCAAAAATGCGACCACTTAAAACGACCCTCGATTAATACAAGAAAAAAAAAACTTAAAAGATGCAAAATACTCACGCACCCTCAACTTTTTTGTTGAATTACAAGTGAATGCAGTATTTAAAAAAACAATCTGCAGAACATGTGTGTTTCTTTCAACCACACAAATTTATTTTTAAAACTTTGTCTTTAAATTAACACTTTGTTTTTAAACACTCGAGTGTGTTTCTTTTGTTTTAATAAATAAAAAAGTTATCTGCACTTTCCAATATCAAAATTGAATATTTTAGTTACATACCAATCAATTCAATTAAAAAAATACAAATTCAATTAACTTTACACAAATTTACAGAGATACACGATTTCGTTCGGTAAGTATTAACATCCGCCAAAGCAAATCTATTTTCAAACAAATGCAAATAATGTACTTTGTACCCGCTGCTGGTGTCTGTAGTGTATAGTTGTGGTAATCTTATTTTACGCGCGCGTTTTTTTGAATTTTTTGAAGACCGTTTTAGACATTGATAGTCGCCAAACTATGATGGTGTGGACTAAATTGTTTCAACTATGCTAATGTTTCTTATGTTGTACATAGCCTGTTCTAAAAAATGTCTCTATGAATAGATGAATCAGGAATAATACGAATTTTCCGTTAATATACGTAACGTACAAAATCTGACTGAACATGTAAAAGTCCCGTTGTAGACTAAATTCAAAAACATTTTCGAAGCCGGCAGATTTGTTTGTTTGGGGATAAATAATATGTTGGTCTTGGTACATTATTTAATGATGCGTGTGGTGAAAATAAAGATGTTATGTGGTGAAATTCGACCAAATCTTGAGAGAGATTGTTTAGAATAGCAATGAATGCGGGGGATTTGGAGAGTTTTGTTTTAATCGTATAAAGAGAAATTGGCGACATTATAGCTATTTAAAAAAAAATGTGTGAATACATAAAGAAAAAATTTCAGAGACAATTTGGCTGCAAATTAATATACGTATGTAATATTTAATTTTTGACGACAGATATAGATGCCATTAATATGTGAATGAATCAGAGTGTGGTTTTTTTTCGGAAATAAAATTGGGACAAGAGATATGAAATGGGAAAAAAACTCTTGAGCATTCACACAATTTTTTTTAATTCGTATAATTTACTAGCTGATTTCCAACCATTAAACTATACGAATTTCTTTTATCATTCACTTATTTCTTGCAGAAAACAATAGAAACAGAAATTAGACAAGCTTATTCCAGTCAGCCGAAAATGTCATTAAATTGTTCAAAGAAGATTCTTTTTGACAATCCTGACATACATATGTAAGTGTTAAATTAAATGAATATTACATTATAGCTTGATGCTTCACTGACAATCTCAATAAATGCAGTTTTTTGCAGAACAAAGTGGCAACTCGTTTTATACCAATCAAACATGATAATTTACATATTTAGAAAATATATTAAATATTTTTGATTTGTAATTGAATAATTTTTCACATTTCATTTTTTGTGGTCCTTATGAATTTGATAAATTATACCAGTCGAAGAAAAAATTAGCCCAAATGTCATTTCTCCAAGTTTTATACCAATAAAATAATGACTTCATAAACTAGACAGACAAAAAACATGTTATTTTTGGATTTGATTCAAATGTGTGATGTAAGTTTATAAATAGTAAACTGGAAAGTAATTAGGAAGTAAGTCAATTATTTACTAGATGGCGCCACTTGATATACTATGAAACTGCTAAACACTAACAGCCTTATATATAATTGAATTACAGCGAGTATATAGTGCTATGCACTCCTTATAATGCCTCCGAACTCGAAAATCTCATTTATAAGACTTATACAACGTTGAACAGATCCATTATAAGCTAAACGAGCTTATAGGTTGAATAGAGCCCACATAAAGAAATTATAGTGTCGAAATGTCATTTTGAGTTTGGACATAAAACAAAAAAAAAAAATGCCTTTAAATTTTGTATCCTTTTTAAATGATTTCAATAATTTAAATGCAAAACTTCCAACGCCAGGAAGAAGAAAACTGTATAAAAAACGATTCAATCCAATGAATGATAGAAATAGAGACTCAAATAAAAAATACAGGTTTTCCAAAGCATGCTTCAATTATTGAAATTGTTCGCTTGGACATTTTTTGGTGGTGTGACGGCGTCCACGGCGAAGGCCGGTAGCCAACATGCATACATTAAAGCTAAACCTAAAATTGTTGTGCTTAAAAAAACAAATTCATAACTTCTAGAATAAATACAAAAACCAAAAAAGTACGTTTGCTACTCAGAACCTGACCGTCAGAGATAATACTCGACGTATGATATAATGGCGGTACCACCAATCTAAACAGAATCTTAGGGATGAAAAACTGTGATCCAATATTTATTATTATTTATTATTATTTTGTATTATTATTTATTTTGTTTTCATTAAATCACAATCTTAACACCAATAAAAGTTCTAGTTGCGTTTTCTGACAAACAGCTGATTTGATCATGACAGCCAAATGGAATAGATTACCCGTTTTTGGTACTTTTGGACATAAAACCCTGCATAACTATAATTTATGGGAAAATGTTTTTTAAATAGGAATTTATGGAAGGGATACATAAGACCATATTCACTGTATAACTATTCATCTGTTTAGAGCATTCTATTAAATAAGACTGTAAAATTTTCAATCACTTGCTTGTGTTGTTTTCTCAATTTTGTCAGTTTTTAAAAAATGATTGTTTTAATTCTGACCAAATTTCTAGTTATAAAAAAACGCATAATATAGTCAATAATTTTAACGTAATGAGTAGACCAATAGAACAATTTACGATTTTTTTGTATATACATTTTTTTTATAAAAATATTTACACTAGTTAAAAAAACATCCATTTTTAAAACTTTAAAAATACCTTAAATACTTAAAGACCTAAAATTTTAAAACATGTCATGACATTTTTATACCAATCGGAAAAAAATGTTTTAAAATTCTCCAAATATTTTTTTCAGTGTTACTTAATTAAATGTTATATGTTCCCCATTGTTGTACACAGCACATAATAAAAGGAAGAAACTAACGTTCTGCTAATCTTGTCACTCTCTCTAAAATTGGATCCTGCTGTTTTGTCTGCGGTTGCCGCTACAATATTTTATTTCTTCTCAAACACAATAACATGGAAGAGCTTATCATAAAATTCAATTGAATTTTCTAATTTTAGTTATTCATTTCGGAATTAATTCCTATTTATCCTCCCTATGAAATACATATGTATGTACAAGTATGTTAAGAAAAAGAAAAAAAAGTTCCTACACAAATAAAACCGGGAAGAGAAGACAATGCGGGAAGAACTTGACATGTTTTTGTTGTTGCCGATGATGGCTGAGGGCTGTTGGTTGTTGCACTTTTGTATACTTTATTTCGGAAGCGTGATGTTTAATTTTGTCTATTTTAAGTTCAATGTGCTCTGAGCGTGCGGTCATAGTTCAAATTGTGGTACATTGGCTTGTCACTGTCACAATATTGTAACGAGGCATTTTACTTGGGGCCGAAACAGGAAACGGTTTGTGTATTGAACTAAGAGGGCAATGTTTGCGGTAGGTATTTTCTTCGAAGCTTACTGATTGACATTTTAAAGAAGCGTGAAAGGAAATGATGACATTTGGAATTGGGTGCCAGATTTGATGCATTTGAATAATTATAATTATTAAAGTATTATATGAACGAGTTTTAAATTTCTAAATTATTTGAATTGTTCTAAAAAGTATAATTACAGTTGCAATATTTTTGAGTTGTTTTCAGATAAATAAAATGCAAGACTGAGGGGTCGCACGTATTTGCTCTTATGTAAGATCACATTGTATGCAAATGAGTAGAAGCGACTAATTTTTTATATACAAACTTTCTTTTTCTAAAAAAAAATGGGTACGGCAATTTTAATTATTTAACAATATAATTTTTAAAAAAATCGTCAACCGTTTTCGAAATATTGAATTTTCAAAAACAATTTAATTTCAGTATTCAGTAATATTTTAAATTTGAGGGACGTCTAGTACACAAAATTTTGAATCAATTCCGTTAAACCGTTAATGAGAAAGTCGAACATAAAAAAAAACCGTTCTATGGCAGGTATTTTATGTAAATATATATCTATATATGTGCACTGATTTTTTATCAAAATCGTAAGAGCCGTTTTGGAGATAATTAAGATTTACCATTTTTGGCCGTTCAATTCAGAAGATTGCATTTACGGGTCCGCCATCTAGAGTTTTTTTTTCAACTAGTGCTTATTTCGTGAATGGTAGCACTTAGCTTATGTCTGATTTAACAGGTTATTAGTTTTATCCTTCCGCTGATTGAATATGATTGTGTATAGATGCCGATTTTGCCAAAAAAAATCATCTTTTCAGATGAAGCTCATTTCGATCTTGGCGGGTATGTAGCAAGCAAAATTGTCGCATTTGGGGCACAGAAAACCGGCACGCATACATTGAAAAGCCGATATACCCAAAACGAGTCACTGTTTGTTGCGGATTTTTGTCCAGAGGCATAATTCGAAAATGAGCAAAGAGTGGCCGTTACAGTCAATGGCGATCGTTATCGGGTCATGTTGAAAGAATTTTTGGTCACAAAAATTGAAGAGGAGGATATTGGCAATATTTGGTTTCAACAGGACGGCGCTACGTGCTACACAGCCGAAGCTACATTCGATGTTTTGCGCCCATTTTCAAAAAAAAAGTTATTTGGCGGACCCTACTTTAGGGCTTACAGACATACATATATGAGTATGTTGTTAAAATTATTAAAACCAACTGTATGTGGTTCATTAAGACCCTCAAAAATGAAATAGGGACCACTCTTTTCGGCATAGAAATCATTTATTTTTTTAATATAGCCTCCTTTTAGCTCGATAGACTTCATCCAGAGTTTCTCCAATTTTTCGATGCCCTCCAAATAATACAAGATTTCTCAAGCCCCTTAAAATAAACGTTTGGTTTAACGATAACCTCTTCATACGACACATCATGTTTTAAAACAAGAAATAGTCGCAGGACGATAAATCTGGGGAATATTCTGTATGAGGGAGGAGTTCGTAGTCTAACTCATGCAATTTTACCATTGCGACTGGCGCCGCCGCTCCGGTGCGTTGTCTTGTTGAAAAGACCTTTTTTCTTCGCCAAATGCTGCTTTCTTCAAATTGGCTTGGAATCGGTCCAGTATATCTGCATAATATGCGCCGATGATCGTTTTACCCTTTTCGAGGTAACCGATGTATTTTGAGGCATCTCAATGCTTCTAATGTAAATGCGACGAGACTCACGAGTCCGGACTGATTCTCCCCAACATAAACAGGTCAGGGCCATAGGTGCCTAATATATATGTGCATAATCTAAATTTGCACTAAATAGGTACAATTTTAGGCCGATTTTATAACCTTTATCGCATTTTGCTAAAATCACTCGAGATTTTGATCAAACTTGACATTATGTCAGACAATAATTATATGTCGATCTGCAGCCTAGACAGCTGAAGCGCTTTTCTTCAAATTTGGTAGGGGAAGTACGTCCAAAATGACATATACGGACAAAATGACATACTGCTCTTATCTTGAAATCTACAATACTTATACAAACCGTTCCAATGTCACTAGTTGGCTTTGGTGATTTGTTATGTCGATTTCGTTTCAATAATTAGGATTCGCTACTAAAACCAATACTTTTTGGCTTTGAAAAGAACGATTACGGACCGAATCTCTTTTTGGGACTGTGTGTGTTGCTTGGCAGCTCTAAAAAAAAAACAAATCTTCAATTCGTTAAAACATCATTATTTCGTTTTAATTTCCCGATTCCGACCCGGGAGAGTTCCTAAACCCACTTGCACTTTTTTAATATTTGTTTCCAAGAAGTTTTTAACAATTTTTTTTTATTTTTTAATATATTAATTTACTTTTTCTGTACACTGCCACAAAATAAAAATTAATTCACAACACAACAATTGAGAAACGTCAAAACAAATATTGTAGTGTGTGTACGAATCTGTGCACAAATCCGTTTTGAATCCGTCTCCAAAAAGAGATTCAATACGGATCTGTTTTTGAAGAAAAAGTATTGGTTTTAATTTGAAACGAATTTGATTTTCAGAAAAAAATTGACGGCGGATCGACGGCAAGTCGATGTTTTTGTTGAAACGAAATCGACATTAAAACCTTTGAAAATTCTGTCTCATTTGACAGCCATGTGTAGGCGCAAAAAAACAAAACATTATTTAAGAAGAAAATAATTGTTTATTGGTTCTTGATAGATCGTTTTTTTATTTTGGTGAGTTTATGCAGTTTTCAGTTAGTTTTAATTACCGTATCTATAGTTCACGACAAAATTGATAATATAAGCTCACAATTGACCATAGCAGCAGAGTTTTATGGAATTTATTAACAAAATTTTGTCAAAACTATGGTATGGACAAAATGACATACCATAACCACAGACAAAATGACATAATATTGTTTCAATCTAACCAACAATTATGCCTCATAATTATAAAAGGACATCGGATCGTCAGTCCTGGAGAGTTGACTCGATGGAGAAGGCCATTGAAGCTGTAAAGGACAACAAAATGGGATAGATTTTATGATCTAAGATGTTTGGTGTCCTACAAGCTACAAGCTTGATGTCCTAAAGCTACCTAAAAAGACGCATTGGCTAAGAATACAAATTTAAGTCCCAAAACTAAAGGACTGGAATGATATACGAGGGGCGTTCAATATATTCTCGGTATCGGGGTGAAGCTGTGGTTATATATATAAATTGACTTATTTATCAATTAATACTATTATTTTAGTGCATTCATGTAAAATTTCATATAAATGTGATTATTAATTCGCATTTTATCTCTAGTTAAACAGAATCATAATGGCAACTGAGACAATAATGGTGAAAATTTAGCATCGCGCTGTAATTAAATTTCTCACTAAGCAAGGAAAAAGTCAAAAAACTATTCATGAAGAGATGGTGGCTGCTTGTCAGGGTTCCACACCTTCATTATCAACTGTGCAAAAGTGGTCAAGTGAGTTTAAGAGAGGCAGAGAGAGCATTGAAGACGACCCCGATCCGGCGCCCCGGCTACTGCTTGTACGAGAGAAAGCATGAAAGAAGTCGAAAAACTTGTTCTTGAGGATGCCCGAATAAAGGTGAAAATGATGGCAGAGATCACCAAGCTTTCAACTGGTACCATTCACACCATTCTTCATGACCATCTTAACCTTTCAAATGTCAGTGCAAGGTGGGTGGTGAATGCTCACAGCGCCTCAGAAAAAAGTGAGAATCGCATGCTGTAGAGAGCTTTTGGAGATGTGTAGTGAGAACGCGGACGGTGTTATGGATCTAATTGTTACTGGGGACGAAACATGGGTTCACCATTATGACCCTGAAAGCAAACAAGAGTCCATGCAGTGGCATAAAAAAGGAACAGACCACACGAGAAGTTCAAAGTCACTCCGTCTGCCGGGAAGCTCATGGCCACAGTTTTTTGGGACTCAAAGGGAATCTTGCTCATTAAGAACAAAAAAAAGGTGAAACCATCAACGCCACATCCTACGCTTCCACTTTGTATAATTTGCGGGAGGAAATTAAAAAGAAAAGACGGGGTAAACTCGCAGCGGGTGTGTTGCTTCTTCATGATAACGCTCTTATTCACACGGCGCGAGTTTCCAAGGCTGCTGCGCGAGATTGTGGTTTCGAAGAAATCCAACACCCACCCTATAATCCAGACCTTGCCCCTAGTGATTATTTCCTGTTTCCGGATTTGAAAAAATGTCTTCGTGGAAAAAGATTTTCGGGTGAGGAAGAACTCAAGTCGGCAATAAATGGGTATTTTGCAGAGAAAGAGGAAATTTATTTTTTTGAGGGTTTAAAATCTCAAGATGTAACAAATGCATTGATGTTAGTGGAGATTATATTGAAAAATAAAAACAATTAAAATTGAATTCGCATTTTCCTTCATATCGATACAGAGAATATATTGAACGCCCCTCGTCAGCTTACATTCCCGCCTGATGTTGAAAGACATTTGGCTGAGCACGTTAAGTTCTAAGAAGATGTATTTTTTTGGCTTTAGTCGCGCAGGTGTTCAAGAAAAACTTGATAACGCTGCATAAAATGCAATCATTGGGCTTATGCATCTTGGCCTGACGTGCCAAAAAACACTAAGAATATCATTTGAGAATTATGCATGTAATATAAATAATTAATTAATTTATTTAAGAAAAATGAAACTTTTTAATTACTATAGACCTACCATAGATATGCTATATGTTATTTTGTCCATATGAAATATGTCATTTTGTCCAAACTACATACATGGACAAAATGGATTTTCTTATAGTTTTTAATAACGATTTTTTTTCAATTGTTTGCACTTGTATTTTAAACTGAAAAATTATTTTAAAATGTCTGCAATGAATTGAAATATGAAATAATAAACATTACATTACGATGAATACCCTAAATAATTTTTTTGTAATAAAATAGCTAACAGTATGTCATTTTGCACGTACTTCCCCTACTTAAGCGTCTTAAGAAATCCGCAGATGCATTTTTAAAATATATTTTTTAACCCCAGATATAACGGTGCCTGCCATACATTTTTCTGTAGCAAAAGGTACATCTTAATTATCTCGAAAATGGCTACAACGATTTTGATAAGAAAAATTCAGTGCATATCATTTACATTTGGTTCAAAAAAAATGTACATAAAATTTTATTAACTTGCCATAGAATCTTTTTTTCTATTTTCGACTCTCTCATTAGCGACTCAACAGATTTTGATCAAAATTTTTATACTGGACGCCCTTTAAATTCTAAATAATGACACAATTTTCGAAAAATATTTTTTTTTTTTTGAAAATTCAATATACCTGAAAAAAGTGGCATATTTTTTTAAAACTAATTTCTTATATTTATTTATTACTTTGTTTAATACTTAAAATTATTACACAAACATTATTTTTAGAACAAAAAATTTAAAGAAATTTTGTATATAAAAAAATTAAGTAAAAAACGACTTTAAAAATATATTTTGCTGTTTTAACTAAACAAAAAAAAAAAAAAACAACAGCAACATCTACAATGTCATGATTATAGTTTTTGCTCCGTTTAGTTTCATACTGCCACCCCACTATCAATCAATATCTATTCGCAAATATATATTTTTTTTAAATAAATCATTAAAAACTTAAGGCATGTCATTTAAAAATGAATTCTTAATTTCTTTTTAAAAATTACCTGCCAAAATATGTCATTCTAATTTTTCCCAGATCGAGGTTGCGATCTTTAATCTTAAGTTCCTAAAATACGAAATTCTAAAATCTTTTTCGATTGCCAAAAACAAGCCCACGCCATTAATTTTTTTTTATTTTACATATACATACATACATATTTAATTTATGTACCTGCTTTATTACATACATATAAAAAATACGAAAATACCCGCCAATTTTATGCTCCCATAATTTCGTTTTGTAGATACAATATCTTCAAGACAAGTTATCCGGTGCAATGTGCAACATAATTTCTAGCCAAAAGTTCAACAAGTGTATATATTTTGTTTTGGTTTTATGTGACGACAAGAAGTGGCCAACCGCCAATAGTATCACACTTTGTGTGAAATTTTAAATATCTTGTCTCAATATTCAGACCGACAGACCGAGCGTGTGGCAAAAAAAAATTAACTAAAAGTATTTACATATTTATTTTTCTTTTTTTTTCAAATTTAAAATGTTTGTTTCTATTTATTGCCAATTTGGATGAGATCATCCTTAGGCAATGCGTAAGATGTCCAATTTGAGGATAAGGATCAACGCCAAGCGAAGAGATTCTCAGTCCTAAGGGCGCAACACAAATTGGCTACGTATCTCGTCGTCGCGTCGGCCGTTTAGAGATTTAAATCTTTTGGCTTTTTGCCATTTCGAAACAAATCGATTTAATAGAAAAGATAACACAAATGAATCACAAGATTAGTGTTGTTGTTAAAGGTTTGTTAGAAAAAATTTGCAGTTAAGATGTTTTAGTTCCACACGTGCACACACAAACAATTTTGACCCGCGCAAATAAAAATTGAGTACACTCTCTTTCTCGATTATGATTTTCTATATCAAGTTTATTTTTAGCAAGAATTAATGCTTAAATATTACGAATAATTGTTGAATCTAAGAACGCACTCAATTTTTTTGTATTCATACGATTTTTATTTTTTTTTTTTGTAGAAAAAAGCTCACTTACCTGTATTTGATTTTCCAATTCACGGACAATATCCTCACGAGCTAGATTAACTTGTTGTTGTAACCGACGATCGTATTCACTGATGATTTTTTGAATAACTTGGCTTTCTTCGTTGTTAAGTTCATCTTGGTCAATAATTATTAGGGAAGTTTCAAGAGATGTGGAATTGGGAACTTGTTTATCCTATGGGTGGTTGGGTTTTTGGGGAATATACATAAGGAACAAGGGAAATAAAGAAAAACACATGCAGTTAGCACAACAGTATTCCCCCAAATTGTAAAAAATCATATAAAATTCTCAACTGAATTGTGATTTGGCATTTCTTCTTGAGTGGGTCGAGGTAGGAAACAAACATTTTTAGAGTTTGCAGTTTGACCGCATTGTAATGAGTAAAATAACTATGTTTATAGTGAGAGTGCCCTGTGGTACCTATATTTTCGACAGGAAAGATTAATTGGAAATAAGATGTTTTACTTAATGATTTTTCACTTTACTCTGAAATACCCAGAAATTACTTTCTATAAACCGACTATAAATACGATATTAAATTTACTAACAATCAAAAAAGGGAGAATGATAGTGATACATACATATATTCGAAACGATGTTTGCTTATTCCGATAAGAACACCGCCTGAATATGTGCTTTTAAAAGCTTGTCGTATCCAAAAATCAAGCATCAGGACGAGGGTTAGGTTGCATAAGTTACAAAATCTGATTATAAGCCAAATCAGGTTTCGCTAAGTGTACAAACAGAGCGGAGCGCAGAGCAAAGCTGCGAAATTCATTAGAGCAAAGAGCTCGAGAGGTGAGAAAGGATGAAGCCTAGCGGGAGTGATGAGCAAGGAGCAAGAGCAAAGTGGAAGCAAACAAGCAGCAGTTCATTCTTTTCTATTTAAATATTTTTCTTTCTAACGCACACGTTTAGTTAAAAATCGCAACGATGAGAGCGGAATTCAAACATGTATAAATCGCCGCTTTGCTCCCTTATTGGCTATTTGCTCCATCACTGAACGACGCTAAACTCTGTGTGCTATCCTTTTACTACACGTATTTGATTTCTCCGCTTTGATCTATGCTTTTGCTCACTCTCCGCTCCACCCTGTTTCTCTAATAATTATGTTATTTTTTATTTACTACTTTCGGGAAATTGTCAACTTTTTCTATAAGAAAAGCCAAGTTTATAGGTTATTCAGCTCCGAAAGTTGTCGTAAGACATGGAAACCTAGGGTCTTAAGGATTATTTAAATGGGAACAACGAATAAGACGAATAAATTATATTTAAAACAATTTACCAACCTAAATTGTTCTTGCAAATTCTAAACAAAATTGAGGAAATATAATGTTCAGACACTAAAATTTAGTCTTTAATTAATAAAAGATTAATTTGAGAAATAAATATTGGTATTCACCAATTGCATCTGATTGCATCTGATTGACATATCATCTACAGTTTAACGAATAATTGTTCACCCGCGACTACCCTCAAAATCAGACTATCAACTCACATTAGGGACGAATTAAAAAAAAAATATATGTGAACGAAATGTCAGAATGGACGAATAATCGTTAATTCGTTGATCGCTCTCATGCATATAGTACTTTAAACCTATAAAAATGATCAGATATATACAAAAAATTGCTTAGTTGACCTCTTGCAAAGCAACTTAACTCAAGCATAAATATGTATACTCTCAACTAAAATTATTGTTAATATTGAACTTCTATTTGGTTTTAAGTTCAGTGACAAAAAATGACGAACATAATGCATATTAATTCAAAAATTTCCCAGAAATCTTATTTTAGTCGGATTTATTCCAGTCGTTTTCCAACTATTTTTTACATCTGTGTCTTAACAGAAGCTGTATAATCGATTTTAAAAAAGATGTCGATTTTTTTTAATAAAAAAGGTACTCTAAATACATGGATATAAAATGGCCTAGAAAAAACCCACAATGCACACACAGCAAGCCATATGCGAAATTAGAAGTATTCGTCTTATAGATGATGTGTAATGTTTCTTAAATGTCGTTTGTTAATTATTTATATATTTTAAAAAGTAACTCAAAGGAAACTTAACAAATGTATTTCAAATTTCAGATCTAAGCAGGGTCTGGAATTTAAACAACAGATAGCCAATAGGCCCTGGCCTAAGTTATGTAATTAAAGATTCTTTAAAAATAAAATTTGTATCATACATTTTCTGACTGCCTTCAAAAATATTAAAAACTGACATTTATAGCTTTATACTAAACAAAAAAAATCAAATTTAAAATGTGTACATGGTCAATGGTAATGTGTGAAAAAAAAAAACAAAAAAATAATAACCTGATCCATGAAAATGAATTTAAATTCTGTTGTTTTTACCTTCACCCAGTCAATAAGAATGCAAAACACTTACAACAAATATTAATTGAGTTAATTAATTAATTAAACGAGTTAAATCGTGCAAAATTATTTCAAACATATATGTATTTAATTATTTTTATTTCTAAATAAATATAGTATTGCTTACCATAAAATCATCGTCCGATGGAAATTTGCTTTCGTAGTGTTTTAGTTTTTCATTTAATTTGCGAATAGTGTCTTCGTGGGATTTGTTGATTTCGTTGATTTTTGTTTGATAAAACGTCTGAAGCTCGTCGATGTTTGTTTTCTAAATTGAAAAAATAATATAAGTAATAATAATATAAAATAAGTTCAGATGAATTTCTTTTTATTTAAATGCATTTCCTTTTTAACGTTAGGTTGCGTATTGAACCAAAAGATTTGTAATATTCGAAGAATTAAAATTTACTTTATCTAATGAACTAATGCTAAACACAACTATTTTATGGAAAAAACAATAAGGAATATCTAGTATTCACCAAATTTTAAGTTCCGGATCAAATTTGATAAAAGGACATTACTGTGTTTATATTTAAGGAGTAGAATGGCTCAAAGTTTATATATGATTATAACGGGTGATTTTTTTGCTACTTGGTTTTTGATGTTTATATTTTTGACAGATCACACATGACAAATTCCACGAACATTTGACATTTCGATTCAGTATTGTTTGCCATTTCATCATGAATAGACTTACGCCTGAACAACGTTTGCAAATTATTGAAATTTATTATCAAAATTCGTGCTCTGTGAAAAATGTGTTTCGCAAGCTACGTCCGTTTCAGCGACGAGGCTCATTTTTGGCTAAATGGATACGTGAATAAGCAGAATTGCCGTATTTGGAGTGAAGAGCAGCCAGAGGCAATTGAGCAGCTACCAATGCATCCCGAAAAATGCACTGTTTGGTGCGGTTTATGGGCAGGCGGCATCATTGGGCCGTACTTCTTCAAGGACGATGAAGGCCGCAGGGTTACGGTCAATGGAGAAAGGTACCGTTCGATGATAACAGTTTTTTTTTTTGCCGAAAATGCAAGAATTGAACTCCGTCGACATGTGGTTCCAACAGGACGGTGCCACATGCCACACTGCACGCGAAACCATGCATCAATTGAGAGGCGAATTTGGTGAGCAGTTGATCTCACGTTTTGGCGCAGTCAATTGGCCACCAAGATCATGTGATTTGACCCCGTTAGACTATTTTTTGTGGGGCTATGTTAAGTCTATTGTCTATGGGGACAAGCCAAACACGATTGCTGCCTTGGAAGCCAACATTGAACGCGTCATTGGTGAGATTCCGGCCGAAATGTGTTAAAAAGTTTGCCAAAATTGGACCTTCAGAATGGACCACCTGAAGCGTAGCCGCGGGCAACATTTAAGTGAAATTATTTTTAAAAAGTAAATGGCAGAAATTGATTTATCGATCCAAATAAAAATTTCATTCACTTTTTACAAGTTTCTGTTTTTTTGAGTTTTCAAAAACCAAGCTCTTAAAAAATCACCGTTTATAATAATTTCGAAAAGCGAATTAATTAGGTCTTTTCTAGCAACAATTTAATAAGCGTTCACGTAAATTATGACTGAATAAAATCCTCCCCTCCACATCGTAAGGGACGCAATGATCTGAGTGTGATTTTAGACTCGAATTTCGTTTAAAACTCTCTCTATACATTTAAATTGAATGTTTGCTAAAACTCTCGGCTTCACTAATATTGCAGTTACTTTTACTAACAGAATGCTGATCAAACCTCGGAACTCCTAATGTAAGTTTATACACACTAAATAAAAAAATAAACTTCCGTGAGACATTTTGAATAATTTGTGATTATTAGTTTTTCGATTTCACGAAAAAAGTTAATTGAGCTTGTCCAGTTTAGTAAAATGATATCTCACAAGTTTTCTCCCGTCATGTAATGAGATGAATCATATTTGTTTTCCTTATTAGTATTAGGAATCCTGTTCACACAGAAATGAGATTCCTGAGATACTCGTATCTAATATCTTATTTTACTGAACTCGTCTAATTTAATAATTGTAAGACATTGAATTTTTAGACGAGACTTTAAATATGCGCGAAAACCTCTCTATATCCTTAAGAACTATTATATATTTTTTTTCTTATTTCAGGTTTTACGAACAGAACAGAAAAAAATCGGTAAAATATAAAAGAAGATGCAATGAGTTAATGGAGGCAGTACCTATTAAAATCGCTTCAAGAGTAATAATCTATGTATTAATAGGATTGATTTTTAAGAAAACAACTAAATGGTTACAACAAATTTATTAGAAATATATTCCTGGGCATGAATTATAGAAAGAAAAATATGTGATACAAAAAACAAAACAACAAAAACCTCAATTGCCACTTTCCGCATATAACTAAATGGCCCGGGCTACTAATTAAGTGTGTTAAAAATGTAGAGACTTTTTCAAAGAATTATTTGTTCACTCTCCAAAAAATTTAGGCTTTATTAATAATTCTAATTTGCGCATTTGTATGAAATGTCAGCAACCTTTAATTATATTAAGAGTGAAATAAAATGGATGGTACTTAATTGCTCTGTTCGATCACATCTTAAGCACAATATTCTTAGTACAAAATCGCTAAATCAAATTTTAAATATTCAGTGCAGACAATTATTTGTTTTGGAAAGTTTGGTTAGGATGCATTCCAGATTAAAAGAAATCAACTGTTTATACTTTGCGCTGGTTATAATCTTCACTAAAACAAGGCTATAATATAAGAGTCGTCAACCGGTTTTCGAAATAGTAATTTTTTTTTAAATCTATAAAATATGTTTTCGAAAATTGTAGTATACAGTATTAGTTAAAATATGAAGACCTTTTAGTAAATGGAATTTGATCAAAATCCTTTGAGCAGTTAATGAGAAAGTTGAATATCAAAAAAAGATTCAATGGCAGCTAACATTAAAAAACATCTTATGTAAAATTTGTTTGGGCCAAAAGGGAGCGTAACTTTTTCCCGGAAAAGAATTGCCCGATCAACCTGGAGAGAGATTTTGATCAAACTTGACATTAAGATGATAGAGAAGACGAAAAAAGTGGGTACCGCAATTCTGTCCGCAATTTTGAGTTTGATTTTTTTGCCCTTTAGTACCTACATAGATACATATATCGCAAGTAAAAGTTGAAGGTTAGACTTAATGAAAAATTTAAACTTTAACCAAAATAAATACCAATTCTTTTTAATAAAAGACCTACAAAATGTAAGAAAGTGAAAATGTCATGATCTAAATAACTGTGTCTCTTTTAAACAAATAATTTTTGGTTTCAATTAGGACATCCCTGTTAATCGAATTCAATACAATCGAACTTCTTACCACTTCATTATCATTAGCATTAATATCAACTCGTATCAAATCACTTCCGCCAGTTGTTGCTTCTAATAAATTCGGTGTCAATTGTCGATGGCTAGGACTTGAAAGCAATTCGGCCTTTGTCTTCTTCCTCGGACTAGCTTCTTTGGATCGAGGTGCAATTTCTTCAGGCATCAATTCTTGATCAGATGCCTCCGAAGAGCTACAATCGTGCCGTTGACTCTTTTGTGAGAATACCTCATCTGAATACCTAGATACACAATAGAATGAAATTAATTTTCACATTCAAATTCAAATAAAAGACAAAACAACACACTGTTTCTCTAAATCGGCGCACTTCTTTTCGAAATACTGCCTTAAATCTTCCATCTCCTTTGCATGGACTGCATCCATTTCATGGCGCAACTGCATCAGTTCCGTGGAACCATTTTTCACACTTGTCAGCAATTGCCGAAGACGATTTATCTCGGCATCGCGCTCAACCTTCTCCGAGGTCATTTGATCTGTTAAGATCTTAACTTCTCCATCGTATTTCATTCGAAATTTCTCCAATTCCTGACTTAGGAAATCATCAAATTTCTTCTGAACCATGAAAAACAATCGCACCTCATTGGGAGTTAGATATTTTTTAAATTGTTCAATTTGTTTGCTAATCGGTTGAACTTCGGATTCCCCAAAATCGAATGCCTCAAAAGTCCGCGGCACTGAAGCTTGCCTTTCACGAGAATTTCTCGAATGTCTTGAAGTCTTATCCTCATTATCAGTAAAATAATGACGATCCAAGTCATCATCACTTTCGCTAACTAAGTCGATGGAAATTTCTGAAATTCTCTGCCCTCCATTGCTCTCCTGGTCGCGTGGCCAACCGGTCTTACGAGCACTCTCCAAAGCCTCAGCGAGTTGCTTTTGCAAAAGCTGAACTTCTGTAGCGAGTTTTTCACTTTCAATTTGGAGGTTTTCACGGAATTCCAATGACTGCTGAAGCGAATCATTCAATTTTGAAATCAGCTCATCCCGTTTTTTAAGTTCTGTGTAGAAGTCCATTGTCTAAAAAAAACAGATTAGAATTATTTACGAGTACTAAGGTTGTAGGCATGTGAAAGATCTTACCGCACATCCGAATTCCTCCTGTAAGGTCCGGTACTCCGTCGAAGTTGTCATCAAACTACTGGAGTCCCGACCAGATGGCAGTTGCTCAGCATTTGAAGTAGACTCACGACGTTGAGCTGAGTCTAATTGCATGGTAAGAGAGGCCAAACAAGCATCTTTGGCTTCGACAATATTCTTGAGTTCAGAAACTTTCTCCTCGAGCATTTCAATCATTCTTAAGCTAACAATGCTGTCATCGTCAACTTTCAACGAAGCCTGTTGTCTCTCAGTCAGAGTCAAGTCTCCGTGAATGGAATTCACTGGAGAACAAGAAGGTGCATTAGCTCCACTCGGCGAAGGCTGCCTCCGTAGGTTGTCATCAGAAGGTGACAAAGAATATTGCTTCTCTGACTCTTCTGTGATATCCTCGAGTACATCTTTGCTAAATTCGCTGGGCACGCGTTCCATTTGTTTGACCACAACTTCTGTCGTCTGCTGATCCAATGGCAAAGGTTTTGCCTGCTGAGATGACTGTTTTATAGCTAGAATTTTTTGTTTCAGCTCTTCGATGTCATCATCATCACGACTGGAAATCGGGGAGGAGTTTTCATCCTGCCGTGGTGTCCCAGCCAGAATTCTGTCAATCATACTATCATTATTAGCCAGACTAGGATTTAGTGAACTCAAGTCCCTATCGTCAAAAGTCATTTGCAGGGACTGATTGACATGGACCACCTCCTCGCCCACTGAATGATCTTTTTCCGAATGCATTGACTCTAAACTATCACCTTGGGTTGTGGAAGCTATTGAAACATCAAGACTTTTATATTTCCTACTTTGTGGTTCGATTTCAAGCGGACTAGGTCTTATTGGCAAACTTGAAGTCTGTTGAATCTCCAAGGAGATCTCATCAATAATCTCTGATACATCATTTGCTGTGCTCTGGTTGGTTAGGCTTCTGTCGTCGCTCTCTTCTTTGTCGAAAGTTTTGTCAATTTGTCCACTTTTCTGTGAAGTTTCTAGGACAAAATGTCGCGCTAGCTTACCACCAGATAGTTGGTCATCGTCGATCTTAAACTGTTCGTCATCTTGTTCTTCTTCAGGTTTTCTTCTATCATTTTCCTTATTAGACTCTCCTTTGGAGAGATTTGTGTCTTTTCTATTTTTATCATTTTCGTCACCGTTTTTTGTTCTAGAAGGATGCTTCTTCTTTTCCAAGCTCTCTCCTTCACTAGTTTCCAGCCCAAAAATATTCCTCCTCTTCGTTGCAATATTATCCTCGACTCCTCCTCGCGCTTCACTCAAACCCAAGCTGCTTCCAGCTGAGATTGCCTCTTCGATTTCTTCTTCGATGCTTACTTCATCACTGGTACTGGTCACACTTTTGATAGCTTCCATTTCAATGACAACTGGTTTATTCAGGGATTTCGATGGTAATCTTTGTTCGCACCTTGAACGCGATGTGGATGGTCCAGCTGTTGCATTCTGATCACGATTATCCGGTTGATTTGTTACAAATGTAAGATTTGGTATTATTTCAACATTCCTTGTTTGATCTAGTGTCTCCACTTCATCGTCTGGACTGGAAGCAGTTGAATTGGGTTTATATCGCCCACGACGACGTATCAGTGAGGTGAACTGTAATAAAAAAAATAATTAATATAAGTTAATCAAACGTCCGAAATATCCACAGGGAATATACATTTGAAAAATGACAAAAATCCTAAAATGTTGGGAATCAGAATTTGGTGAATTCCTCCCGTTATAAGTTGACAGGCTAAACATATTCCTGACCTCGAAGGTCCAATTGAAAGGCTAAGAGGACAACTTTTTGAGTTAAAACAAAGCTATCCGCAGCAAAGTAATGCTGCTAATGCTTGTAAATTGCATTACAAATACAACAGCAAGCTACCGATAAAAGGAGAAGCAAAATCCAGCTGCGGATAGTTTTGTGACATTTATCCGAGTATCGAATGAACTTATAGGTGTTTCATTCACAAAAGTTGGCATTATTGATGACTTTCATGAATCTCAAAGGATTTGTTAGTAGAGTTAAGCAATATGTGAGGCATTCTTTTTTTCTATCAATTTTTATTTTAGAACGCATACAATGAGTAATGTACATATACTGATGTATTTTAAGGGTCAGTTGTACAAATATAATTAAACCATGATTAAGCCTTGGTTGAATATTTTAACCCACCAATTTCAGTGGATTAAGTGAGGTTCGGCAATGGTTCAAGAATGGCATTGGGTCTCAACACATAATTGCCAAATAATCCTTGCATATCGCTGAGTTAAAATCTTGAACCAGAGCTAAGCCGCGGATCAAGTATACAACTAGTAATTTTTTTTCAAAAAGAAAAATTTAAATAAAAGTTTAAAAATGTTAATACAAATTATTCAAAAAAGAAAGCAATAAAATCGAGGCGAAAACTTTTAGGCACCAAATGTTAAATGTTGTCTTGAGTTTGCAAATGAAAACGTTGAAATGTTTTCAAATCTTTGATCCGTGGTTCAACAATATTAACCCACCGATTTCTCCAGATAAACTGAGAATCATCAATGTTTCAAGCAATAATTTGACTTTTACTTTTAATAGTTGAACCATCGTTGAACCTTAGTTAATCCGTCGAAATCGGATTATAATATTTGAACCACGATTTTACAACAGCCCTTTAGAAATTTTTGTTAGAATTAAAAAATGTTTTTTAGAACCACTTAGAGCACTAAGGGCAAGTTGTACAAACGTGGTTTAAAATTTGATCCGTGGTTCAGGAATCTTAATTCACCGATTTTGACGGATTAACTGAGGTTTAACGAGAATTCAAGCATTTGATTAGCTAATGTCACTTGTCTTAATTTTGAATCATCGCTGAACTTCAGTTAACCCGTCAAAAATTGGTGAATTATAATTTTTGAACCACGTTTGAACAACTAGCCCTAATATTCACACTAAGTACATTTTAAACAAATGAAAATCTAGGGATGTGCGATGCTCATCGATTTTGGTAAAACATCGATGTTAGAAGAACAAAATATCGTTGTTTCAACAGCGATGTTGAAGCATGTGAAACATCGCAGTATCGATGTTAAGATTTAAAACATTGACTTAAAATAAATTGAAATCTTTTGTCAATGACCTAATGCTTTTGAAGGTAAGACCGCTCTCGACGGAACTGCTTAGCGGGATGAATGTAGCTTATACACACAAAACAGGAAAAGAAAATTGCGATAAATAGCATTGTTACAATTTTCAAAATAATTTTGAGTTAATAATATATTGTATTTTTAATCGAATTTTGAACTTGCTATTATTTTTCAAAAAAAAAAAATATAAAAAAAATATATATGTGAAGAAACATCGATATTTCTGATATCGATATTGTATTTTCTATGTTAACTTCCATGTTTTTTTTCAATATCGCTCATCCCTAAACCACATTGTTGACATTGAATTCGCGTTTGACATTTAGTGTTTGAGTATGTGAGTGCTTCTGGTTTTGATTCTGACTTCAAATCGAGAAGGAAATTTTCTCTTTTATCCAGGAGAAGAACTGTCATTTGATATCAATCGAACAGTTTCAGAAGCATTCGGGAGGCTCCCAGAAGACCAACCAAAAAGGTCATTAATATTAATGAGAAAAACGTCCAAACCACAGAATAATTTAAAAATCAACATTTAGGATCAGACAGATATCGACAGCTTAACTTTCTGTTATTTCCTACTTCTAGGAACTTCGTACGTTCCATTTTATTTCAATTTTTAAAAAAATTAATTTTCTTATTTGCATTTATTTTGAAAGAGTAGATTTTTTGTTTTTAAAGACAGATGATCATAAATTGCAACATTGAAATATAAAAATCAGAAAGTTGCGCATCCGGTTTTTTGGGAAATCCTATTTGGCTGCAGACACATTTGGCCAAAAACACAATTTTTCGAATATCTCCACGAATTCGATTATACTTCCAAATCAGATTTAAAATCTAGAAGGTTGCATAAATTTCAACTGCCACGATTTTGGTATCCCCTGAAAAGCAATGGATTAGAAGATATTCTATTTCTCAAAATAGTTCCTATCTTTCACATCTTGAATAGCATCCAAATGAGCGACATTCACAGCACTACCGGGAAATGCCATTAGTGCCACACAGAATTGTAGAAGACATAAAATACAAAAAAGCCCAAAGTGGTAAAAAAAAAATCTCTCAGATTTATTCCGGAAGTAAACATGAAAATGTTCATTCAAGTTAAATTACAAGCGTAAAAAAAATTAGAATTTCAAATCTTCTGACGGAACTACTTGTTGGCGGAGCAAATTGCAATTGGTCTTTGCTCTTAATCTCAATTGATTGACCTGGATATTTTCCACTTCTTCTCTGTAACACTCATGATGGATTACAAAATATGCCCAATGAGATAATGAAGAGAATTTCCATAAGACAAATATACATAAATATATACAAATGTATGTATTTTGATACTTCTAGGTGGGATGTTTATATTGACTTTCAAGTCATTAGTATTTTTTATTTATTTTTTAAAGAAGATTTAGAGGGATAATTTTGATACAGATGACAGATTGGAAAATGAACGAAAACAAAAATCATCTCATTTCTAGACGCGGCATTTGATCTAATTTGTCATATAAGAAAACTTAAATGACAAAAAAAAAGCTTTAACTCTACGAGTAGAAAACGATCTGATTTCGATGCAGCTGCTGATTTTTGTTCGAGTGGGCTGCTTGCTCTGGCTGATGGCCATTATTAAGCTCTACTGTTCTCAATGTGCGGTGTCATTTTTTTTTTTGCTTTGTTTTTTTAGGGCAGTTTTGTAAAATATTTAATTGAGCATCTCTTATGTTTTTTACATTAATTTCTTTTAAATATTTTTTTGAGATGACGTTTATGGGTTACAAGAGCAAGAGGTTCATACTTTTAGGACGAGAAAATATATATTTTTAGATTAAAAGGTGATAATTGATAAAAAAAAATAATAATTTAAAATTTTAACCTAGACATCACTTTGTAGAGAATATTTTATTCGAACTGTTGTGGATAATTAAAATCTCAACAAGACGTGAATTGGACAAGATTAATCTATGTAGGCTTGTCATTTATATTCATGTTGGCAATTTAATTTCTAAACGGAGATAGATGGAGTGGTGTGTGTTTTGCTTGTATTTTGTGTTTTTTGTTAACCAAATAGAAGAAGGTCGTACTTTATGATTAATAAATTTGAAAAATTTACAATACAAAGTGAAAAGTTTACACATACAACATCAGCTTAAGATTGATATTAGATTGAAATAAAATTTATGTTGTACAGAAAAAAGAAATAAGATTAAAAACGTCACATGTTGTCACAATGAATGTTAAACATTTTGTTTGAACATTTTTAGTTTTAAGAAAATGTCACAGAAAAAAATCAACGACCAACGAATTAACGAATATTCTTCAATTTTGACATTTCGTTCACATGGCTTTTTTGTATTCGTCTCGAATGAATGACGTATAATTGATAATCTCTGATTTTAAAGCAATTCGCGCGCGAATAACATTTTCGTTGAAGTGTGAATGGTATGTGGACCGTCAATTGACAAATATATTTTATTTGGGAGAAGCAAACGCATCTAAGCATTAATATAAATAATATTTCTACCATTTTCTTTATAATTTATTGAGGTTTGTTTAAATTAAATTAAAAACTGGACGAAGAAAATGAGATCAGGAATTAGCCACGTCATTATAAATATTACAAAATGTCGTTTTCTATTCAACCAAAATAATCGATCCCTCGGGGATTCTTTGATCCCAAACTAGTTTACGCGTTTTATTCTACAAAAATTATCGATTTTTTTTGATCCGGGATCAAAATCACAGATTTGGATCGCATACAGGGATTTTCACGTATATGAAACACGCACTTGAACACATAAATTTAAAACAAATGATTAATGTTGTTTTCTATTGCATTCAATTATAAATTCATCATCTGATGAAGACGTAGACGAAGGGCCAAATAGAAAATCAGAGCTTTGACATTTGAATGTAAATGTATAAGTGCGTCTTAAGTGGATTCTGAGAAGATAATTTTTCTTCTCAGAATCGTCGGAACAGAATTGTTTTGCCAATGGAATGGCAAATTCTGTGCCCTTAGCTAAGGGTATAAGTTGTTGTTGCATTTATAATGTGAATTTTTAAGAGAATATTACGTCCAAATTTATTTTTCGTGTCGTTCACAACTGGTTAGTATTGTCAGTCATAAAAAACCGTTAAGAAAAATTCTTATTGTAAAAATGTGCTAGATTTTCACGAAAAACATAATTAACGGCAAAATTTCACCATCATACAAAAGAATAAATTCACACCCACTTAAAAGCAAATCACATTAATTTTGTTTGTTCTTTAATCCATATCTTTCTGAATGGCATCCGTTCCCATTCAATCCAATTGAATCATAATTCAATTCGGAATTAATTGTCTATAGCTGTGTTCCCGTACTTTATATGCACGAAGGCTCTCATTTTTATACAGTGGGGGTAAAATCCCTCAGAGAGGGACAAACTTCCACATATGTAGATACCGGGTCGGAATTAATACGCAATGTAGCCATTTTGTACGTCAAAACATGAATGTATTTCTGTGAGTAAGAGTTCTATGTTGAACGGCGTGAAGTCCATTAAATTTGGTTTTAACAATTACAAACATTAAAGATAATACTTTATTTTGACTTTACTTGAGTCGATACACGAACATTTAATTGTTTATTACAGACAAATGCACAACATTCAACAAAAACGAATTAAACAAACGCGTAACTAACCTGAATGCATTTCGAAGCGTATACACTTCATCGTCAGCAATCGCGTTTAACTTTGTTAGACAGCAACAATCATTGCAAACGGTAACTTTGATTCTTCTTTTTATTTGTTTTCTTTTTTGCACACAATGTTAAGTGGGCAAGATTCGATATTGCAATATCGAACATTGCGTGCAAAAAGAAAACAAATAAAAAGAAGAATCAAAGTTACTGTTTGCAATAATTGTTGTGTATTTTTCTGTAATAAACAATTTAACGTTTAAACGGAGGAATATGTCACTATACTACGTTTCCAACGATCACTAAACAGAGATTTAAGTAGATTTAGCTAATACTACGTTTTCACCTACCACTTAATCCAGATTTATGTGGATTTACCATAAATCTTCTTCAAAATCTTGTTAATTTTGAAGATTTCCCACACAAATTTTAATCTCCTTAAACGAAGATCAGAAATTAATCTAATTGAAATCTTATTAAAAGTAGGGAATTATTTTCTCAACTCACCCTAAACAAACTTTATTTTGTGGAACGCGGCCAGAATGCGCACATCCAAATGTCAATTCTCCATACAGAAAACAAGGACGCCATCTTCCTAGAGTCGCCACGTAGCAATCATATCCGAGTTTTTACTTTATATGTGGGTTAGAAAGAGATGGAGGTATAGATAAGGTCAAAATAATCTCTTTTTTCTATGGTGAAAACACTTCAAGATTAATTTTTAATCTACATTTTTTAAACCGGATTATCTCTAGGTGAAAACGTAGTATAATACTACGTTTCCACCAACCACTAAACCTAGATTTAAGTAGATTTAGCTAAATCTCCTAACAAATCTTGAAGATTTACCATACAAATTTTAATTTTCTCAGATGAAGATTTAAAATAAATCTCATTTAAATCTTCAATCGAACTACCCTACTTCCATATCGAAATGAACACATTCATCGGGAAAGTGAATTTTTCTCTTCGGTTGACACAGATGAAGCTGCCTGTCTCACTTCTACATCATAAAAGAAAATGAAAAGATATATGCATTTTGAACAGTGCTGTCAAAATTAATCTACTTTTGGAGCGGTGGAACCACTTTTTGAGATTAGTAAATCTACAAGAGATTAAAGTTCGGTGGAAACGCTCCTACAAATCTTGAGGATTTACCGTACAAACTTTAATCTTCTCAGTTGAAGATTTAAAATAAATTTCATTTAAATCTTCATAGGGCCAATAGATGTACAAATCGGAGTTTTTCGTTTCAGTTGACACAAATTAAGCTGCCTGTCTCACTTCTACATCACAAGAGAAAATGAAACACAATGAAAATTTGCATTTTGAAGAGTCCTATCAAAATTAATCTACTTTTGGAACGATTAAAACACGACTTAAGATTAGTAAATCTACAAGAGATTAACGTTCGGTGGAAACCTAGTATTAGTTTATATTTTAAAACAATTTTTTTTCATTCAGGCCAAGTGGCAAGAGATGGATTTGTAAAAACTTTCTTTGTTTGCTACCCACATCAAGAGAGCGTTAATATCGCTAAGAAGAGGTAGTGTAAAACCACTTTTATTGGAGATTTTTTAGGGAGCTGACATTTAATTAGTCCTTATTAATCAATGAATATATTTTATAGCCTATTCACACCAAACTCGTTTACCCTTTTCGTTTATCAAAACGAGTAAAGCGTTCACACCGA
Organism: Philhelius pedissequus; assembly: GCA_910595825.1. Classification (NCBI taxonomy): domain Eukaryota; kingdom Metazoa; phylum Arthropoda; class Insecta; order Diptera; family Syrphidae; genus Philhelius; species Philhelius pedissequus. The sequence goes on along the minus strand of OU343163.1, from coordinate 9,337,118 downwards.
ATATTTACTCGTTTTTGTTTGACTTTTCATTTGTTTTGGAAAAGCTGTCAAAATATTGATAGAACATGAATGCTAAGCAATCAAATCTTATAATGCTTCATTAAAAGAGAAAAGAAAGTATAGCTCAAAATTGTGCAATTCATAGAAGCATGCGGACAAAGGTGAACTTTTAATAAGAATTAATTACACAAAGAACGTTTATACCGAATGCATTTTAATATTTTACCCAGATACGTACTAGCACCTTCTGGGAGTAGAAATATTGGAAAATGATGGTGAAAATTTCAAACAACTTTCTCAAGTGTATCCAAGTACGTTTGATATGCTGCGCAGCCAAATGAGAAATTTTGAAGTTCTAGATACCAACTGCAGAAAGTGCATTCCATTAAAAAAGGGTGGCCATAGCAATTTTTCGCTCGGATCATCTGCCTAATATAGGACAATCTCAGCTCTATTCGGTGTAGGTGTGTCTACAATATGTGTATTGTCAAAAAATACTGCCAGAAAGTTTGGCGTATTCTTCAACCACAATATGTAAATAAAAATAAAAAAAATAAAAATGTATTACAAATAAATAAACATATTTGCATAATTGTTTAAAAAGATTTTAAATTAATTTGATTGAGCAAGCAACCCGCTGTTCTTTTTTTTTTTGAGGGTCTATTCACAATCATATCAATTTCACTTGACGGAAGATCTGTTCGCTTAATTCATCCTTGAATTGCTACTCGTTTTATCAAAAACGAGTCGTTTTGCAAAACAAATCGTTTATGAAAATTGTATTGGAAAACACGTAGTTTTTAGTATTCGATTTGAGGAAAACGAGTAAAATGTCGTTTATGATTTGGTGTGAATAGCCTATTAAGTTCATACATGTGTGTATGTATTTTAATTATATCGAAAACGGCTCAAACGATTTTATTACAAAAGTCCGTGTAGGTACTATTTTAAGTACATTTTGGTTTAAAAAAAATTATGTAAACTATTATTGACGGTATCTGCCATTGAAGGTTTTTTTTTTATTTTCGACTTTCTCATTACTTGCTAAACGGATTTCGATAAAATACGTGACAGCAGATCCCTTGGACTCTAAATACTACTGCAAACACTGTGGACATTTTTGATAATGCTAAAAATAGTTCTAAGTATTCAGTGTGTTTTTTTTTTTTTTGAAATCTTTGTAACTTCGCCATTTTTTGAGATATTAAGAAACTTCGCCTTTGATATTTTAAATTTTGATAAAAACTAAAACCCCAAGGATATAGTCATATTTTGGACATTATATGCGACTAAAATAACGCTCGCTCGTGTTTTTTTAGCAATACTCCACCAATTTTTGAAATAATTTTCTATCAAAATACCAAACTTCAATCGTGTTTCAATATGTTGCTAGAAGTACTCGTATGGGAAGAGCAGTTTCTGTCGAATTCATTTTAAATCAATTTTTTTGTGTTGTAAGAAACTTGCAAAAAAATAATTTGCGTGTCGATGTAAAAATGACGATAATCGGTCCTAATTATGCGATGTGATGCCATGAACTCATTTTGAATTTTCGATGACATTGTCAACACCATATAGGGACGCTTTTACAGATGTGCATACTATTAAACGATTTAGTAGTTCAAAAGCAATATTATTATGGAACTCAGCTAAAATGAGGATTTTGCTAATTGTAAACAAGTTAAACATTGAACTATCTTTTAACATTTTACTACAAAGTAAGAAATCACCCGAAGGCATTTTATCTGTTTAGCATCATACTAAATCCATTTATGACAATTTGACATTTACAAACGCCAAAAAGTTGTGGGCGCTTAGTTTTTTGCACTGTTTTAGGCGCGTTCAGCAATGATATTTGTCAAGAAAATAGGTTTAGTATGGTGCTAGTAATATTTTCTTTAAGTGCTTTAATATTAGCAAACTGTTAAGTAATATAAATCAAAAACCTTAACATCAGGCTGTTTAACAGTTTTCGCCACAAGTTTTAATAGTATTATTTCATCATCGCAGAGATAAAAATAAATAAATATAGCTCCAGGTAAGCTTTTGTTTTTTTTAATAACGTTATGCGATAACTATTTACGTTGTAGCTTAGAATTTTTAAATATTTTCATACAAATTATCGATAATAAATACCTAGTGTATAATTCACGTGGGTAACACAGGTATTAATAAAAATAAACGTCAAATTTAACGTTTTCTTAAATTCATTTACCGAGGCTTTTTCGAATGACCAATCTATAATACCTGTCAAATGATATAAAAATGAAACAGACATTTAGAAACGTCAGAATTGCTATTTTAAACTGAAATATTTACCTATAATCTGTCAATTTCGAATGAATCAATGAATTTGAATGAACTTTTAGGTTGCGTTCAATGAGCATTGCACTCATTTAGAATTAACTAATGAATTTGAATAGTTCCCACCTTAGAAAAGTTTTATAAAATTGTTTTTGGCGTCTAGTGGAAAATTGTAAATTTGACAAGGAAATTTTTCTTCAGTGAATTTGACTAACCTTTTTAGAACTGTAATTGACTAGTTACAAGGCCAAGAAAATATTATGCAAATAATGTTACTTAAAAACAAAACATGTATAACTGAAGGCTTGGCGTAGAGAATACAAATATTTTTTCATTGGTATGTCAGAAATCACAAAAATTCTCAAAAAATATATCTACCTATTTTAACTATTAAACATGTGTAGATATAAGAAATAGCGTCCCCAAAGGTGCGACTTCAAGGACTTTAACCCGTACCAACACCGCCCTCTCAAATAAATCAGCAATCCTAAACTAAGTAAGCACTTCTTTCTTCTATTCAACAGAAATAGAAAGACACTCCACGCGAGTTACGTTTATGACCTGATTTATGTTAAAATAAATAAGAATCGCATGCAAAATAAATAGAAAGTAAAAAATCATTGTTTTCCACATTCAAAGGACACGCATGACCTTGAGTTCAGGCCGCTGCTCTACGAACATTTTATTATTATCATTTGCCATCCAAGAGGGGGTTCTACACGTATTATTTTTTGGGTGCGTTAGATTGAGAGAAAATATTTTGTAAAAATACATTTTTATTGATCACACACTTTGCTTTAATTAAAGAATCAAGAACATTTCGTTGGGACTATATATAAGAGTTATCGCCGCAGTGTTTATTGTTTCCAAAAATAATGCCATGCAAAACCGTTAAGTAACAATATTTAAATTTTTAAAAATCAATAAAATTATCAACATTCTTACATGGAACTCCCTCATTTTGTTGTTTTGTTTTTTTTAGTTTTGATCAATTTTCCAAAAAAAACACTGTTTTTAATTTTAAAAGTTCACCGAACAAAAATATAAATAAATACACCACACGACCATATTGCACCAAAATAAAAAAAAAACATTAAAACAAAAACAAAAATACTATCAAGACTTTTCAAACGGAAAATACTTTTTTAAACGTAGGTAGGCATATATCCGTAACATACACCACAGCCGATTGACTCCAAATGAAAACTCATGTCTAGCGATGTCGTGTCGTCGTGTCTTCTTTAGTTCAGTTTGGCTCTTCGCTTCAGTACCTTATTCCCCACCATAACCAAACCATCACAACTTTCGATTTGTTATTAATATATTCGCAACGAAGAAAAGCAGACTCGAAAGACACACAAACAATGTATCTTAAGAATACAAATCGAAATTGAGGAACAAATAATAATAATATTGCCTTGCACAACTCTAGTTTAGCATACAATGAATACGTTCCACATACGATCCACATCCAATATCTACAGCACTATGAATGTCTACAGCACGAAATCGGTGGCAATCTGGAGGTGAATATTCTGGCACATGGGGGTGCAGTAGAATATTTGAACTATATAGGTACACCGTTATTTATTGTGTGATTTATGAGCTATTTTTGAAAATAATATTCAACAAAAAAAACATACCCAGCCGTAGAGATTATTCGTTGTGACACTAAGCAAATCCATTTGCACAAAAATAGTTCATCACGCTCGGCACGAGCAGTACAAAAAGTAGCAAAACAAATTCAAGATGGGAGGGGGTGGGAGGGTTTTTTGATTCTACATAGGATCACAGGGTATGGGAACAAAAATCAAAATTAGTTTCTGATGGGAAGAGGTGTATTGATATCGTTCGTAATCACTTTCACTGGCTGTGAGTTTATTTACACAGAAAATCAAATAATTCACGACTGAAAATCTTGTATAATATTCTTTCAAATATAAACAACACTTGAAGACTAATGCGCTTTGCCAGGCCAAAAGTCGCTATACAGGCAATGCATACGCGTACTTAAGATGTCGATAGGCGGTATATTTTTAGAACTTTATGTCTTGGTTCTAGGAAAATGTGTTTCTTATGATGGAAAATTAAATATTTTGATTTTTCTTCTTCCGAGAGAGAAACCGCCCGTATGTGGATGTTCCCTAGAAGTCTATAATACAGAGACTGAATACCTAAATGGACTTTGAGAACTTTTGGAGACACAGATATTATATCTAGTTGAATGCGACGTCAAAGATGGTGGTAGCAAATAGCAATATGATGGCGGCCGGCGCGCGGTGCTGTCAAGATTGTTCAAAATGCATTCAGCAAGAGATATTTATCTCATTTGTTTTTTGAGAGAATCAATTGCAGTATATTTATTTTTGAATAAGACAATGCGGCATAATGTAAAAAGTTAAAAGTTTTTTTTTGTTTTGTTTTATTATTGAAGGGAAGCAATCTTGCAACAAGTCTAGTGGTAACCAGCAGGCGGGCTGGGCTAGGCTGACTGTCAAGAGTTGAAGAGGTCTTTTCGTCGGAGAACTTCGAAAAGATGCAGCGGTTCATTTTTTTTCTGGAGTGGCAACTAATTGAGGTTGATTAGTGTGGCAAATAGCTTCGTTTTAATTTAAAACACTTGAATGAAAAATTTTCTTAATGGGTGGATTGCTGCGTGATTGAAAGTAGGTTATCGAATTACGGGATTTCGCAGATGTTAATTAAGAATAACCTCGTCATTTGGTAGACTGTCATGATTTAAGTCGTTTTCGAAGGAGAAAAATTGATAAGTTTAGTCTTGAAGATTTATTTTTCTGAAGGCTAATATAGGTCTTTAATTTTAAGCATATAGTAGGTGGGGTGAAATGAACAGCTAATATGTTCACAGGATTTTTTTTATGTCGCAAGAAAATTACTTAAAATAATAACTAAAATGTTGTTAATAAACTATAAAATAAACCAAAAAAATCGGCAAATGCTGGGATTTCGCCATATTTATAATTTTTATGCAGGCGGTCACGAGGCAAAAATCTGAAGTATGTAATGTGAAAAAAATTGACAGTTCATTTTTAATAAATTAATTTTGTTTCACATAATTCTATTCACCCGCTCAGTTACACAACCAAATTTAATTTCCGGTTTATAAGTGTTCGTTCATGTGAAAATGAAATATTCGCACAAAATTGTCTGCGTGAAATTTTCAATTTTACATTCCACAATTTTTATCACTATGCAAAATGAATTTATTCACAAATATTTAAATTTTCTTCAATAACAAGATTTTTAACCTTGTAATTAAATGCTCAGAAATCGGTATTATATTTTTTTTTTTAATTTTTGTAACGTATTAATTCATTCGAATTGTCAAACAAATAACTGTTTAGTATTTATTATTCAAATAATGCCGGATTGACACGAATTCCAAATTGGCAGTATTACTGTAAAAATCTTGGCATTATTTTTGTTGATGTTTAAATAGTCGAACATAACATGTGGCAACATAATTGTCATTAAAAAACTGCCAATCACAATTGTCATTAAATTGTGGAATTATACTGACATCGTGTAAATTCAATGCTGACAGCAGTTTTCAAAAAATGACAATTTGCGAAAAAGAATGAACTTGGTCATTTTTGACTGCCAGTTACGTAGCAGTATTTTTATTTTTCATTATTTTAGCTTGGTCTAAGTCATTAATTCATTTAATGACACCAGTATTATGGCAGTAAAATGACAAAAATACTGTGAACTTGGCAGTCGTGTAAATCCGGCATAAATGAATTTGAGTTTGACATTTAATGGGTGTGTTTGATACGTGCTTCTGGTTTTGATTCTGATTTCAAAACCAGAATCGAATTTATCTACTTTTCATTTGATAGAAATGGAACACTTTCACAAGCATTCCGAAATCTATCGGACGACCAATCAAACAAGACATTAGAATCAATTTTTTTAGTTGGAAGGAATTAAAAAAAAAAGAATCTATTTTTTTGTGATTATGTACGCCACTTGGCAGTAATTCCACACGAAATGCCAAAAATCAATAAATTATTTGGTACTAGAACTTCCGATGTGTATTTGGAAAATTAACTTATATTTTGAGCGACATTGTATTTTTAGTGTATTTTTGAAAACAGTGCACAATTAATTATTGCTTTTGATAAATGAAAATATTGATTTGAACAAATTTCAATTTGACGTAAGAGAAATGTCAAAACTTTTTATGACGATTTCGATTTATAGTAATGCCGGATTTACACGAGTAACAAACTTCCATTATTTTTTCCATATTATTATATTATTGACATTAATGTTCATGTGTAATAGTATTACGCTCACGACAGACTAAAATATTTCCTCAGGCTATGAATTTTAGTCTAATAAATTTCGTTGGACAAAATTATGAAGACTGAAAATAATCGAATTCAGCATGAGGTCCTTATACTTCCAATAAATTAAAATTTTGTATAGCAAATTGTATATATAAAAAAATAAATGGCTAAATATTTTTTGTTTAATGCATTTCCGTACTTTTGTGAATCTTTGTCGCTGTCTGAGATAGTTTGAAGCCCAAACTTGAAAAAATGACAGCCTGTGCATTTTTGGACACAAAGTTCGGGAAAACAGATAAGTGTTCGATTGGTATCAAACGACAGTTCTTCTCCTGAAAAAAAAAGAAATATTTGTTGCTGGAACTGAAGTATGGGAATCAAAACCAGACTCACGCACACACACATGCATACCCACTAATGCCAAACTCAAATTCAATGTCAAATGTTAAAAAGCCTGATGCCAAGGTTCTAGCATTATACTACTTAAAATTTTGCTGCTAATTAAAGCACGTTACAAACATGTTCCTATTTTAAAGACATTTTAGCTAGCCCCATACTAAATCTAATGTTTTGATAAGCTTCAGCTCAGTGCACCTAAAACAGTACAAAATAATGTAAATTTTTTGCATTTTTAAATGGATTTAGTACGATGCTAAACAGATAAAATAGCCTTTTATTGATCTTAACTTTAGTAAAATGTTAAAAGATAGTTCGATGATAACCTTGTTTAAAATTAGCAAAATTCTCTTTTTAACTTAATATCATACTAAACCTGCTTTAACACCGTATTAAATCGTTTAAAATTATGCGCCAATGTATTATTAAATTTGTTGGTTTTTTGAAATTTTGTAGTTTCTTTAAACAATTAAAATTATGTTCGTAATCTAAATTTGTGTCGGCCTCTTTCAATTTGGCTTTACTCCACATAATCGAAAAACACAAAAACAAAACTAACACAATGGTTTGGGTTTTCTTCTCTATACGTGAACATTCCAAAAATCCTTTATTAAAAGAGGAAATAGGAGAAATAGTCCTTGCAGGACAAACCTTCTAAGTAAAATTGAAATTTCAGATATCCTTTCAAGAATAGAATCTCTTCCCTTTAAAAACGAGCTTCAGGCTATAGAATTCGCCGAACCTATGATACTTGTAAAAAATTCTATTCTGCTCTATGTCATTTGCTTGTCTCAAACTGAGGAAACAACGTTTAGTAATATTATAATTAGGTCAACAATCAAAAATAACAAAAGAATACATTTAAGCTTTTTCAAATTTATTAGTTTCACAATATCTTCAATTTGGCATAGTAGGGAATTGTATTGAAATTGAAGAAACCATTCTTTGCAAAAGATCCCAACTCCAAAAACTCACACAAGACGATTGTACACTTTTAAAACAAACAAACAAACTTTTAGACGGCGAACAAGTAAAATGTGATTTCAATTATGAAAATAGACCAGTAATAGAATTAATTAATGAGAGCACATTATTTCTCACCAACTATGTCGGAAATATTACATACAGCAGATACTATCGTAACCTGAACGGTTCATATCTCATTAATTTTTTCAACGAGTCCATTGAAATTGACAATATTAAATACACTAATTGGGAAAGTAAAACTTATCAGCACATATTACCACCTCTTCTCCAAAACAACCTTTCTGAGGGCGAGATAAAACTCGACCTACAATATTTACACAAACTGCATCTGAATAACGGGGAAAAGCTATCTAGCATCTCTTCTAATGCCACACTTTTCCTAAGTTCGAACATAACCATTTTGCTCATTGCTATAATCATAAATATACTTTTATTACTTTTCATTAAAATCCGATCAAAAAACAAACGGAAACATCAAATTCCTTTACCAAACAAACTCGATATTCCTTCAATTAACCCAACTATTACACAGATTCCTCCTCTGGAACAATATAATTTACATCCACGAGACGCAGATACTTAAGAAGGGGGGAGTTAACACGACATCTATTGCAGCTTTCCAAGAATTCCACCAACCTTTTATTCCTCAATTCAAGTTCTCAGAATTGCAATAAGTAATAAGTAAACTGCAAATTACGAAATTAATGAATAAGCAAATGTGAACTTTTAATAAATTTTATTGTTAAACTGATTTGTAATCAAAAAAATGTAATAAATAATCGAAGAAACTAAATAACGGTGTTCATTCCGTTTACAGCAGTAAGCTAAATTTGTCTTTTTTTTAATCAAGCGGCTACACACTTGATAACTTGTATGTACAGTATAAATACACACAATGGACATATATGATCAACATCCCATATTGTCTAGTGGTTAGGATACCCGGCTCTCACCCGGGAGGCCCGGGTTCGATTCCCGGTATGGGAAATACTTTTTTTTTTTTTATTTCAATTTGAAATAATATATTATCTAACCCTGTGCTCGTGACAAGTTTAAAAAATTATTTATCTAAATAATACTACAATTATTCTAATTTTATTAGAAATTAAATAAAAACACATCAAATCTTATTTATGTACATTTTTGGCGTTCTACTGCAAAAATAAAAATTGTATCTGATGAAGTTAATGGGGGCGTTCGGCGTCGCACAGCTTTCTGATACAATGGGGACGTTCACTCAGTTATTCTCAGCAATCTAGAATAACTTTCTGTTGTTGTAATGCATGCAAAAGCACATCGGATGAAAAAACAGTTGTTCTCATGAAAGATATCTTGAGTTATCCCAAAAAAAATTGAATAACTAGCTATCTGAGAACAAATGTTTAGAACAGCTGACTGCAAAATTCATTTGATATGCGTTTTTTGACAGCGAATTCGTCCACAGATATACTCCGATAGCTTGGTATCCGAGATAACATAATAAGTGAGTGAACGCCCGCAATGCTGAAAAATATTCAGTGCGTTTGTGAACGTATAAAACCTAATAGGTACCCATTTCTGTCGAAAGTCAAAACAGAGAAAAAACTAATTGCTTACAATTACTCTTCAGTTCAAAGTGAATTAAAAATAAATTTGTTAAATTAAATATAAATTTAAAATGGACCAGGAAGTAAGAACCACAAATGTTTTAACCGATTCAGAAGAAGAAGATGATGTACTAAGTACGTCATAATTAAAATTCACAAGTAACAATTGAAAAGACAGCTGATTTCGTAGTCATTTGTGCACTACGATACCTAAGTATACCAGAAATTTATCGCTAGCTTGGCTTCGATTTGGAAATCATATGTTTTGTTCGTTGATATGGTCGCCAGCTGTTAATAGGCTGTTATTTAACACGTATTACAAACTAAAACGAACGTATTGCACAGCAAAGCTATGCGCTACCGAACGCGACCAATTAACTTCACTTCAAAAATATATGGAGATATATTTTATGGAATTATGTCATGTTCCTTTGACCGAGAATATCACTGCAGAATTTGGCAGAAATGTCAATTTTGTCTGGATGTTTATCATAAGATATTAATGAGATTTTCGTTTGGTAAATTTATATTTTGAACTATAAATTGATTTTTTTCGTAACGATTCGAATATGTTTTCAGATTGATTTTTATTTGCTATTTTATTGGTGTATATTTATGTCTGTGAAACAGGTTTCGGTATCAGCTGTCTTGTCAAAATGATGGCTGTCAATTATAATGCATAGTGGTGTTAGTAAAAGAGGGGTAGATCTGCCGTAAAATCCAGATCTGCAAAATTGATTTAAAATCAAAAAATAAATAATTTTGTTGGACAATGGAAGGCAAATATTGTCAAAATCAGTTTTTTTACAGATCTAAATCAAAAATAAATTGATTTGTGTTACCAAACGATAACCACATAAATCTTGAAGTATTTTCTTAAACTCAACTGTGTTTTAATAAATACAAAAAAAATAAATAAATAAACTAAGTTTCGGAAGTCAGCCCTTCATCCGTTTTAGCGATTGATCTAACCCGATTTCTTTATATGGAACTTATTAAGCTGCACATATATTTTACGAGCAATAATTCAAATTTAAGTAAAAAGAAGGTAGGTACACAAAATCTCAAGGTGGTCAACTAAATTCTTAATTTATTTATTTATTTTATTTAATTTTATTTATCACTTAAACCTAATTAACAATTTCATTTGGTACCTAAGTACTTAATTAGTGAATTCAATTTATAAAATTAAGTCGTGAAAAAGAATAACATAATTCCAATCTATAACTTATAAGTTAGTATTGATTGTTTTGTACGATATTTTTAGACTGAGAGAAACTGATGTGGTGTAATATCAGCTTTTCTTTAGCAATAGTAGTATTATTCTTATTTTTAATTCTAATTACAAATCTTATTTATTTTTACAATTTAATTTGTTTCATCATTTAACTACAATAAGATACATCACAAGACGAACCTTTTTTCATTATTATTATTATTAAGTTATAACTCTAAACAATAGCTCAACATCATTGATGTCAATAGTAAAAAGCCATTCTCGAACCATTTTTAAAAAAGAATTAAAGTTGTAATTTGTTCTGATAACAAAAGGAAGTTTATTAAAGAGTTTAGCTGAGATAACGATAAAAAAAAATTACAAAAAGTGATTTACGTGCCATTGGTACATCCACAAGTGCTAAATTATTTACTCTTAGATTAAGGACGGCAGAGTTCCTTGTTGGAATATTACCGCTTTCTTTAAAAAATTGCCTTAAAACTTTAAAAACATAAAGATGTCTAAGCGGTAGGATACGAAAATGACAGAAAAGAGGCCAACTGTGTGTAAAACGATTCCTACTGGACATGATTCTAATAATATGTTTCTGGGCAACCAAAAGGGACCCAAAAGTGTTCAAGTAAGAACCTCAACAACTTACTATTCCATATTGCAGCTTTGAATTAACTAATCCATAATAAATCATTGACAAGACACTATGTGAACAATAAAATTTCAATAGATACATCCTCCGGGTGACATATATCATGTAGTTTTTAATTGTTTGTATATGATATTTCCAGTTCAACTTGTTGTCAATATGTACCCCGAGATATTTAAATGAATCGACAAAGTCAATTTTAAAACAATGCTTTGAGCAATGATTATTACTTAAGAAGTTATCTTTGCCACAAATATGAAGTGGCAAGCTAAATTTCGTACAATCATATTAATGATAGAAAACTTCGAAATTATATAGAGTGTGACCTGAAAGCTTGAATTGCATCATCTTTGTTTTTTCACTCAGGATTAATTTGTGAACGGCAAACCAAATTCTAAGAATTTCCAGGTCCTCATTAATCTTATATACACATTCAAAAGATGTTCTGCAAGAGTATGTAAATGCTATATCATCTGCATAAGCTATATATTTGCCGTTTAATCTTTGTTGGAATAAAGAGTTAACATAAACAAGAAACAATATTGGGCCTAAAACAGATCCTTGTGGAACTCCATTTTTGATACTTGCACATGTACTTAAAAGTCCACTTACTAGTACCTTTTGATCCCTACCCATTAAATAAGAACGAAACCATTCATTAATTGATCCCCTAAAACCTACATTGTATAGCTTTACCAGTAGCAAATCATGATTTACCATATCGAATGCTTTAGTCATATCGATGAAAAGTACCATAGTCGATTGATTTTGTTCAATAACTTCGCCAATTTTACACCTTTACATATACTTTTCGTGAAAACAAAGCCTATTTTTTATTTCTAACAAAATGCCAGCCATTTGAGATTACTTTTGCCCCACATTTGTATGTGTCGTAAATACTTGTGATGTTAGAGGGCAAATGATGACATTGTAGGTACCCTCTGTGAAAGAATACCTAGTCGAAGTACATAAGCAATTTTGAGGAAGAACTATAGAATTATCAATCGAAATGTAACGAAATTGCACCTACACCTTAATTATTCACAATCAAACACATTATTTGTTTAAAGTTTGACGTAGTGTGTAACGCTCATGAATTCCGAATCAACAAAGTTGTACAAATGAAGCTTCCCATACCTACGTGATGTGTTTTTTTTTCAAAATAAAAATCAAGAAAAAAACTCGTTATCAAAAGATCAAATGGAAATGACATCATCTTTGAATGGCTGCTTATTTCAAACAAAGCTCAACGACTAAATGCCTCTGCTCCAATGTGGGATTTGATTAACCGCCACACTTACACCTCCTAAAATCCCTCAAAAAATATTCCATCCGGAGTGCAAAGAAATTCTCCTAAATCAATCAAAACTATTCTATATTTTCTACTTTGTTTAGATCTTCTACTCAGTCTTGGCATCCGAAGAATGCTTCTCTAGCATTTTCAGTTTCCTTTCTCCATCGAGAAGCAATAAATTTATTTTTAAGCGACACCATAATTCTGTCGCATCATAAGATCTTTTTCTCACATCCAAACCTACCCAATACGTATTGGAAAGCTTTTGAAAATTAATTGAAGTCCGGAGCATAGTGGCCTTTTGCCAACAGAAAACATAAAAATTTTATGTTTTCCTCATTGTCTGTGGTGCAAACATTTTGTTTACAAACAACACAAATCCACGGAAATAGGGTAAACAGTTTCTGCGGGAATTTGCAAATTCTCTTCGGCCCATTTGGCCTAATTTGCTATGAAAAATGCTTCCACCTTACAGAGACGTTTCCAAGTTTTAAAGAAAACTCAAATATTAAGCCTCAAAATCGCATGAACAGCGCCCATTAGATAAACAAGGAAACACTTTAAATTACGCCAAGATATTCATGATTCCATGACCAGAAACATGATCCAAATGCAAAGAGAAGGCGGAGGCCATAAGGCACTCATTATCGTGTCTTCCTATTTTGTATTATTTAAATAAATCAAAAACGAGAAATCGATGGAGTCCACGTGCCTTCCCGACCAACAGCATAACGTTGCTCAGAGGGGGGATAGTAGTCTAACAATGAGTCTTCATTAATCTATCACCACCTAGTAAGATAAACAAAGCCCAAATGGAATTCCATGTTTTTTTTTTTGGAAAGCACACACTTCGGTTTTTATGAATTATTTGCCTTTGGCACTAAGGAATTTGTAAAATTATTATTTTATTTGATTGACTTACATTTTATTTAGGCTAACCATCAATTAATGTTGGTTACACAATGCACTTGAATAAAAATAAAGAATTATAAAACAAATTGCATAGAGCCGAGTTTAGTTTTTTTTTTCACAAACAAAATTTTATTCGACAAAATTTTCAGTGAATCCGTTAGAAATTGAAGGCGTTGTAATTATTTTCAAATAAGGAATTTTTAGAAAATTGTTTATTTGCATAAAAAACACTAATTTATTTATAATTTGCAACAAAAACACGATTATTTGACAGACGAATGTAATTCCATCGATTTTTTTCGAATTATGAGCGCGCCGAGTGCTTTTTTTTAGTGGAATGAAAGTGACAGTAATCGAATAGGCTATCGCAAAGCAACGCATGCTAAATGACAGCTGCTCAACTGATGGGATGTGTTCAAAAAGTAGATTGGATAAAACTATTATATGATTTTCCATTGGTAAATCCAGATTTTAATCTCAATATATGGGGTATTCACTTGCATATTAGATAATGTTATCTAGTATACCAAGATATCAGAGTATATATGTGAACGAATCAGATAGGTTAGCAGAAAGCTATCAAAAAATTAGAACCGCCAGCTATTTTATACTTCTGTTCTCGGATAGTTAGTTATTTCAAAATGTTTAGGATAACTCAAGATAGCTTCCATAAAATAATAATAAATGTGCTTTTGCAGAGGTTTGTTTCAGAATAAATGAGTAAAGGAGGCTTTACATGCCTCTTCATCTTCATCTGCATTGACATCTGCAAAAAAAGAGGAAACAAAATAAAAAATTCATAGTTGTGCGATAGAGAGCGAAAACCAACATGGAGATCATCTTCATGTATGAAGATTATAGGAAGTACAAACCTGAAGATTGCAGATTATAGTGAAGATGAACATGTTCATCTTCATTATAGCATTTTCATCTGCACCATAATTTTTTCCGTTCAGATAACGAATTTTAAAGTTTTTTTTTACCATTTCACCCCAGTTTGCTTAAAAACAACGAAAATAGCGAAAATTTTCTTCTCAAAACTACATACCTGAACGCTAAGAACATGTGATTGTGAGATGTGTCAAGAAAGTTATAGCAGAGTTCGAGTAAGTTATTAGTGTGTACCCTGTCTTACTTTTATGTTTGTTTTATATTATTGGCCCGCTCTACTTTTCTTCAAATCTGCAGATGCAGATCCATGTAAAGCCGCCTTAAGCGCCCCCAATTTTAAAAGATAGTTTAATAACTATACTAGGTTTTCATCGATCATTTTAATCTCATGTAGATTACCTGAATCTCAAATAGTGTTTTTACAGATTTAAAATTAGATTAATTTTGAAACAAGCATTCGAAATGCAAATGGTGTTTCATTTTCTACAAATCGTTGAGTTTTCCAGTCTTTCTGTCAGTTCGGTTGTCAAAACTTAATCAAGAATTAATTATGTTTTCATGTTTGTTGACGTTTGCGCCATTTTGTGTTTTGGATTCTTATTACAAAGGTAATAGAGGTAAATAAATTCTTATTTGTAACCATTCAACTTTAACTTTTTTATATTATTTTATTTATGAATATATATATACTTCTTATGTTTTCAGAAACGTGGCAAAACAGCAGAAACCTACACGGACATCGAATTTCTCCAAGACCGAAGAAGAGAAGTTGGTTCGATTGGCCTTGGAGAAAAAAAATATATTCGAAAGCCAAGATGATGAAAATTCTGATAATCAATCAAATTCGGCTGATCATGGATTCCTTATTTTAAATTTTAGTGAACAAACGCCTTCCTTGATTATCAAATGGAATAAACCTTGATTCAAGATAAACTACTGTGAGCAAACTGGCCCTAAGTCTCGGTTATGTGGCCGGTGAAGCGTAGTAATTACTAGTTTAAAATTAACATCATCAGCTTAGTATTATATTAGGAAATTTTAACATCGTTATAAATTGTCAAATATTAAGCACAATTTAATTTAATTTCAGTTTGAGTTTCAAAAAAATCATTGGTGCAAACCTACTTTAAATTAGTTTTAAAATGGGAGTAGACTTTTTTATAATTTTAAACGACAAAAAGTATACATACTTCAAAGTTCAAGAGGTCGTCTAACTTTAAGAGCTGCTAAACGCTTCTTTATCTCTTAAAAGTATACTTTATCGAGTTCACAATTAGTCATTTCACAACGACAAAAAAAAAAACAAAATGTTTTCGCAGAATATTGGAGAGGACAATCTGCAAATCTACTAAAATTGATTTTTTACAATCAGTTATATTCCTATTTCTGTTTCTTTATTTTTGTTTTGTTTGTATCCACCTTGTCTGTTCAGCTGTCATATTATGTTGTTCTTGTTAAACCTAAATTTACTACGTTACGTTGAGCAATTCGTTTTAAAGAAACGTGTAACTGAGTAGAGTAGGCAATATCTACAAAAATTTGCTAACAGTTGAAATATAATTGGTAATAATACCGGGGTGAATCTGGTGAACAAAATAGATGTAAGCAAAAATTAATTAGGTAAACTCAAAAATAAATTAGATTCGTTTGTCCAATTAAAGGTAAAAATAGGAAAATTCAGCGTTTTGACAGATTTAAATAAAAAATTTATTTATTTATTTTACCAAAGGAAAGCCACATTATATTGCCCGCGTTCGATACTTCGAGTAAAATTCGACTCCCGTACAGAGATTATTTTTTATAAGTGTGGGAATCTGACATTTCATTATATTGTTGATTTTGTAATTTCAATCTTGTGTGCTGGGGTGTTATTTGGGAGGTTGGACTGGAACAAACAACTCAGTTCCGGAAGTTATTTCCCTCTCTGACCCTGCGACCGGCATAAATAATACATTACTTGTATAAACTTGTATAATATATGGGCAAATTTAAAATCACTCCTACTCCACTACAAAAATATGCTGGAATCTGCTTGGCAGTTTGACATTTCATTTTGAATTTGTATTGTATGTACATATTAATCGCTTGTTTTTTTTATTTTGCTTTCCCTAGGTTTATTGATATTTGACATATATCCATAAAAAAAAACTTTACAAGGTTCTTATATATAGATTGCTTTCCAATTGGATGTGTTTGTTAATATTGCTGTATTTGTTTCGACCAAATTTCATGCAATGTGAATTTGTATGAAATTACAAATGAGCACGTAGTGTAAAAAGCTTTTATTAAAAAGTTTCTTATGTCGAATATAAGTACCTCTACTTACTTCACACTTTTTTTCCCATTAGATGTCACTGCATGCGATTTTCTTGGTTCGCACACAAAGCAAAATCATTTATTATTACTCACAGATGTCTCTCTGAACACGAATTTTAAAAATAAAATGTTCAAAATTTATTATTTAATAATTAAAATAAAATTTGTTTCCTTAAAACTAGGTACATTTTCTAATACTGACGCATGACTTTTTTTTTATTAAGTACGTAAATACTAATTAAAAAAAAAAACTACTTATAACTCAATCCTGGCAGGAATTTATAACACAATGACAAAACATCCATTTGCTCGCATTCACTCGCAGCTACGAAATGGATCCACGGTGTTGTTCCAACTTCCTCAGTCGATGTTCAATCATATTTCGTTCGTCATCTAATGTCATCGAAGATGAGCGATGAATTTCAGGTGTCAGCAGTTCTCGATCTCTCTGTGCTCTCAGTAGATTATTTCGACCTACTTGTTGGCACAAATCGACTCTGGGACGACTATTGCGACGGATATTATTGGGCAGAGCATTGAATGAGATTTGCAAGGACAAACGTTTCTGGCTGAGTATCTTCAAATGCTCCGGATTGAGTTCTATAATTTGACCAGCCCCACAGACACATGTATTTTCCGGTGGGGAATATTCTGGAAGACCATCTCCGGGCGGTGACTCTTTTGTGTCACTGTCAAAGATTTTTATGACAGGAATAGGTGGCTTGAGAATTAGTCCTGCTTTTCGGAATTCTTCCAAAGCATCGTCATACGTTGGTAGTCCTGAGACAATTGTGTAGCTAGGGAGAGATTCAACATCCATGTCATAACGTCGTATGACGTCTCCGGGATTCAAAGTGTCACTTGTTCGGTCTGCAAAAAAATAAAAGAAAAAAGACGAGAAAGTGCATTAGTACGATAGTAATTAACTAGGTGGAGCTGCTACACCCCTCATTCTTTTGACACGGTCTCAATTTCATGTCGATAACTTAATTACCAGGAAAGAGGACGAATGCCTAAGGCAGTACCGCTTTTAACATAATTGAACTGCTCAAAAGCATTATACATAGTGGGGGTAGTTGGATATGACGACAACGACTATAGAGAGGTTCATTCTGTTGAGGAAGCAACAGTGTTTGGAAGAGTGAACAATAGCATCACCCACACAAACGCCTTCGACCTTCCTTCAGACTAAGTTTTTTGCATCATCTGGTGTGCTCCATGAATTGGGGTCGCAGCAGCAACAAAAGAAGAGGAAATATGTGTGTTGGTTGGATGGAGCAGGAGGAGGACCGGTGGGCTCAAGCGAGTTGCACAGAGTAAAACAAAGTTGAGCATCAAGTTGAGTTTTCTTGAGGCGGCTCTGCTATGTTGAATACATTCTTTGTTGAGGGTGGATATATATTCGAGTAATGGGGATGGTAATTAAGTGCTCCTTGGCACCAAGGGGGTTCTTTTCAATTTTTTTTTGTTTTGGGGTTGTGTGTCTGCTAAACTGAGAGGTGCTTTTGGGATCTGGAAGTGTTAGTGTTTTTATGCATTGGACTAAGGTGGTGAGTCTTATGATTGTTGGGTTTTACTTGTGGATATTGTATGAATGGTTAGATAGGGGTTGCATGATGGTATTGATTTACTAGATGTAAGAAAATGGGTAGGGAAGGAAGCTTTAAATATTCAACAGCAGTTTCTTACAAGTAAAGCAGATTGTCGATGATTTGTTCTATGCATTAAGGTTACTCTTTGAATTCCCAGGATGAATTTACATAGACTAATTGAGGAAAATGAAAATCTTTTCAAGGCTGAAATTTAGTTTTATACAAAACTGATCTGGTTTTGGTTGAAGTGTCAAACTAACTCAATTACCGTTCAAGCAAGAAGTGTTAAGAAGTTGTTTTTAAAAAAAAAAAGTAGCTTTCAAATATTATTTTTTAGAAGCTTAAGGATGTTGTGCTCCCTACTGACTTTTTAATTTTCCAGCAAACATTTTGGTCAACTTTTGACATATACTAATTTCGTCCAGATCTATATATGTAGATGCTGAACAATAGAAATTTTTGCATAACTTAGTCGCGCAAATTCAAGCGAATACTATAGTTAATGGCCACATTAAGAAGACGTATAGTCGACTTAAAAGCTAGTCAAGTTTCTGATTTCTGATTGGTCATCTGTCAAAAAAAATTAATTGTTGTTTGGCAGCTGGCAAATCAGAAACCAGAAATTTGATTAATTTTCAAGTCGGTTATGTCCTTCTGAATGTTGCCAATGATATGATGTGTCAAAATTGCGTTTAGTCCATTTTTGTCAATGTATCCCAAATCGCTTATAAGCTTTAAGCGTTCACAATGTACATTTGCTTATATTTCTTAATATTACTTATTATTTCACCACTCATTTTGACAGTTCGTAGAGATTTAATTGCGCTTTGACATTCTTCGAATTAAGGTAAGACTATACTCGGCGAAACTGCAGTGCAACGGAAGTACACTTCACAACGCATTCCTATAAAATTTTGTGAATTTCATAAGTTTTACCTTTAAGCTTTCAAATATTTATAATTTAAAATTTGAACCTTCCCTCTACATAACTGTCATTTATCACAATCAGACTACCATAACCATTGAAAGATATTGGTTCGTGTTCCTAAATAGCCGCGTTCCCTCAAATCCTAATTAAATAATTCATTGGACAAGACATTTATTTTGCAACCCTTCATCAAAATTAGGTCAAAGAGATTTTTTTGACAATTCAACGCCTTGAAGCACATTTGATCCGGAAATGTTCAATAAAAACTTTGCACACCGTTATCAATTTGGAAAAATCAATTTCATAATAATTATAATACCATTTTACATCTGCCCTATTTCACTTCCAAAAATAATTAATTTAATCAATTCTCATCTAATTTCTGGTTTCATCTTTTTATTTTCATTTCCCACCACACCAAACTGCTGTAAGTAAATTCAACAGCCAACCCTTTCTGTCATTGTCTATATTCACCACCCACTTGACATTTCGGAAATACTCCCAAAAAAAGAACTAAATTGGATTGCATGAATGAGTAAAACAGCACAAGCCCCCAGTTTTTCATACTCATTAGATATAAATGCTATAATTAACAAAGTCAATCGACAATAACACACACACAAAAAAAGGATTAAGGAATCTTAGAAGCTAAATGTCATTTCGTGAAAAGATAAAGTATCTAAGCGGTGGTAATGTAATGCGACATTTGAAAATACGAGTAGCTTTTGGCACAAGGAAAATTTAATTTAAATTAGTGACTTAACCGTGGCTAATCCAGGCCCATAAAATGTACCGATGCCTACTATAATAAGAGTTCCGTAAAGTCCTTTCAAATGGAAATTAAAAGCAAAACACCACGAGCAAGCGACTCACATCGAATCATTTTACGTCATTTTTCAACCTGTCGGTCGGTGAAAATGGTGGATTTATATATGTACACAAA
Organism: Philhelius pedissequus; assembly: GCA_910595825.1. Classification (NCBI taxonomy): domain Eukaryota; kingdom Metazoa; phylum Arthropoda; class Insecta; order Diptera; family Syrphidae; genus Philhelius; species Philhelius pedissequus. The sequence goes on along the minus strand of OU343163.1, from coordinate 9,316,779 downwards.
TAGGAATCAGTATTTTGTCCCCCCTGCTATTTTAAAATCCTTTTAAGTCAGCAAAACTATGTAATTCCCATGTCCTTGTCCAACACCCTTAGAGGATTCGTGTGATGGAAAAGATCGAATTTAATTCGAAAAACAAACAGAAAGGGTGTGAAGCGATGCAGATAGAGAAAAACACCCACCCACATCCTAAAAGTCCCATTCCATACTTCTACACTAAAGGACTTTTTAGAAAGCTCGCACCCGACAACGACGATGTCAGGGAGAACGTAATTTTCAAACCCAAAAAAAAAAAAAAAAGAAAGTGCATGAGGGTGTTTTCAACCCCACTTTTAGCTTGCAGCGAGCGAGAATGAACACGACAATGATGACTAGGACGACCAACGGCAACGAGAAATTCAACTCGACTCGACTACGAGACGACGACAACGATGATGATGCTGATGATTCCTGTGGATTACTCGTGTCATGGCCCGCCTTGGTTTTGGATAAAGTGGGACTTCTTAGTTCTTATTATTTGCCAAACTATTACATGGGCATTTTCTTCTCTTCGTCTCTTTGGCATTGTTCTTTTTCGTTTTTTTTTTGGTAAGGTTTTGGGTTTGTTTTTTAGTGCTCGGTTGTGAACAGGTTGACAATTTCGGAAATTGAAAAGAAAATTGTCCATGCGTTTAAAATGATGCTTTTTTACAGGAGGTATGTATATTGATAAGAGGACGAAACTGCGAGTAGGAGAGGTGCAGGAAAGTTAAGAAACAAGTTGCACGTGGCTGTCGTTTTTTATATGAAGAAAATGGTTCCGGCTCGGTGGGGCTTGTATTTAACGGGGATTTCCCGATGTAACTCCGTAGTTGTTTGCATTTTTTGCCGGCATTTTATCAACCCGCTTAATATAGAGTTCTGTAATGGATTAGGTAGAGTTTATTAAAACAAAATATAAAACCACAGGGTGCCAGAGATGGCTAGATTTCTTAGGTTTAGTTTTCTGCGATATATTTGGGTATTTCAATTCGAATAGACAGAAATGTCAAAAGTTAATTAAAGCTACTGTTATAAATATACGGAAAGTAGAGCTTTGCTTCAATATGTCAAATAAATAACACGATATTGTTTTCAATTAAAAAAAAAAAACAGTAGGAGTCAAATTAAATGTCCTAGGATTTTCCATACGGCTCTGGGTAGACTTTGATAGTATATGACGGATCTTACAGTTTTCACATAAGAAACGAAGTAAGAAACATCAATACTCTGGCATTAACAAAAAAATGTCTGCCGCCAGACTGCCCTCATTTTACAAGAAATTTAAGTAAATTTTGCCTAAGGCTTCCAGATTTACCATACAAATTTAAATCTCCGCAAATGAAATCGAACTAACCTATTCCCATATTGAAAGGAACAAATTCATTGGAAAAGTGAATTGTTTGCTTAGTTTGACACAGATGAAGCTATAATTGGGCAAAACTAAACTGTTCGAAAAAAGCGAGGTATTAACTATCCAATTCACATGGTAGATGCAACAACAACTGATTTTTGTTGCGCTTAGCTCTTACCTAAGTACTTTTCAGCTGAGAGCCACCAACGACCGATCAATAAACGAATAAATTGATTTAGTGCCTTCAATCACTTACCTTAACTATTATGTGATCTCGGATACCAAAATATTCGAGTATATTTGTGAACGAATCTGATAGGTTAGTTGAGTGCTGCCATAAGCCAGAACGAAAGTGAAGTTTGATTTGGTTATTAATAATATAATATTTTATGTTATAATATTTTATAGTTCAGAGCAGAGTCTGAGTTGTCAAACAATTTGTTTGTTTCTTTTTAACTCAGATCATTCAGAGCTCCAAATGTGTGTTTCTTTGTTCGTTCTGAATATGTGAAGATCGCTCTCGATGTGTACGATGAATAAAAAAATGTCAAAATGGATTAATATTCATTAATTCCTTTACTCCAGAGAAAACTCTACACATGTCTTATCTATTATCTATGTCTTAGGATAAAATGACACACAATTTACAATTTGACAGGAGTGCTGTCAAAATTAATCGGCCTGTGGTTCATTCTTTCTCTTTCAGTGTGCGTTTAAATGTTTTGTCTAATAAGACTTATTTTAAGAAAATAATTTGAGAATAAACGTTTTATTTGACAGTCTGCTGTCTTTGAAATTTTTCACACCGAACCGAAACCCCGATTTTCGCGAAGAAATCGATTCTTTTTAAGGCCCCGCATCATTCATAACCCTTATTTTTTCCATTCAATTTTGTGTGGCTACAAGTTTTCGTAAGCAACTGTTTTTCGCGAAAATCAGTCAAAACGTCAAAAATTAATCTATTAGTATTAGATATTACATTTATTCAAAATGCCTACATCCCAGCATTTAAAATTTTCTACATCCCAACAGTTGACGTAGAAGTTACAAGACAGCCATCACTTTAGAACATTGATATGTCAAACAAAAACTCGTAAGTGTGCAGTGTGAACGCTTTCTGGGTTCTCAAAAACTTTGTGCCGAAAACCAGGTTTTGGTTCGGTGTCAAAAGGCTATTAAGTTTACAACACATTTGTTGCTCTTAAATTACCCACTTAATATATAAACACACATCCGTTGCACTTTTCAATTAAGATGGCGCAATATTATTAAACAAAAATTACCCAAATACGTTAAAATTATTCCCCTTTTTCTAAAATCTATTAAAAAATACAACAACTGGCCCCGGTTTTTTGAAATACCACCCTCGCTCTGTCAGTATGAAGCTTATGGTCGAATAAAAAATGATCATTGTCAAAAAAAAAGAAAACCTATATCCACATCCCGCCACCATATTACCATCGCCTTTATGTGTAAAACGAATCTTCTTAAGCAGAGTTATTTATGAATCTGTAAATTCCCTTGAATAAAACACCATTACACCCCCAACCCCATCGGAATTTGTAATGTAATTTCACAAAAGGCCAAACTCATTCCTGTACGATGATGGCGGGCGATGGTAAAACCTGCTTCCCCCTTTTTTAGCAAACATTCAAATAACTAAAGACGGCAAGTGCGTTTTGTCTTTTTTAAATGCTACATCCTGTGTTATGGCGGGTAGTTTTCTGTCTTCCCTGTCTTATTCGAATAAGGCAAATAAATACAGAAACCAAAAATGAAAGGGGAGTGCATACAATAATGCACAGAAGTACAAACACAGACCGGACCACCACCCCCTTGAGAATGCTGAGTTAGATCGCGCGCGCTAGAATGATTAACCTGATTCCCCATGTGAATAGCCCAACAAAAAAGATGAAAATAAGGAACTTTTGTTATTAAATCGATTCTCAAAGCTAAGGAAGGATGGATGATTGTGCAACAACCCTGACACTTCTATTATTCGCAACCCCCTTTAAGTTTTATAATGCGTATGGTGTAGAAATGTTGGAGGAGCAGGAGAGGTTTGGGTTGAAAATCCCAAAAATAGTCGTAAAGCGAATCGAAATTTATTTGGTGGTTCTAGCTACACGCGTTCATAGCTTTTGTAGCACGCGTCACACTGTCAGAATTGCAGACAATACGTTACGTGCGGCTTGGGTTTTTGTTATACGAATAGGTTTTTCCTTTTCCACTTTGCACCTTCTGCATTTATGTGGTAAAATGGGGGCGGTTTTTCAAGAAATATTTACTTATAAAACCGCTAGGTACTGCCGACTTTGGCCTTGGGGTGAGGTGACAGAGAACAGTGGCTTTTTCCATTGTCTTAGCACTTTCGGTGTCGGTGGTGCCATCTACTGTCGACAGCCACTGTTCTTTTATACCCACAAATTCACCTTACCGCAAAGGCGAATAAATGTCAGCTTCATAGTTTTGTTTATGTGAGGTATTATTACTATCGAGCACCAACTAATGGATATTGTGGTGACGTTTTGAGGTGAAATAGTAGTTGTGTATTGTGGTTTTCTGATTACAAAGGTCTTGTGCTTGGTTATAGCAGCAGGTGGTGTTAATTTAAATGTAATTCTTAAGGCTGAGGTCGATCGAAATCGATCAAAATTGGGATCGTTTTAAACTTTAAGATAAAACCACATCATTATCAAAACGATACATAAAATTGTCTTACAAAAACAAGCATAGACAAGAAAAAAATCACATGATGTATTGTCACTTTCTTGTCTAGTTTCGTGATAGGTGACCGTACCAAATGAGCATAAAAAGCATATGCTAACTTATACATACAAATTTTAGCGTCACCATATAAAAAAGGGCTTCTTCAAACATTAAACACTTTCGATAAGGAATCAGAGGATATTTTGATTCCCTTATGAAATCGAGTATAGAAAATAAATTTGCTTCTCGATTAGAAGCATCACAACCCACTAAATGTCAAAAACGAATTCATTGTCAAAATCATTGTCGTGCAAAATTTAGTTTTTGGTTGGCTGAAATATTGTAGTTTCTTTGAAGAATTCAAATTCTGGATATTTAAATGGTCGTCGTCATATAATCTTATTAATCTTAAACTTCTTCATCATTCTCTAAATTTAGGTCAGCCATGTTTTAAAAATAAGATAATTACAAATGTGTGTGACATTCTCCGCTTTACACATAAACTCCAATTAAATTTCAGAATCGAGCTACTAGTGATTACTTTCAACCTTACATTTCTTAATTTACTTTAAAAGTCTTGTGTGTTCTTGATAAACATATTTGACATGTGCACATATTACATGAATCTTATGCTGAGTTCCTATCAACCATTTTATATCGATTTCTTCTAAACAGTTTTCTTTGTGAAAGGAATTTTTAAAAAATCGATTTTTTTTGTTATTGTGTGCGTGCAAAGTGCTAGCTTAAATTTTGGTAGTGTACAACAATTATTAATTTAGAAATTGAAAAAAAATCAATTTGACGTAAGAGAAATATCAAATCTTGCGAAAGTATGTAGTATGTAGTATATACTGTCGAAGAAGTCTTGCAAAAGATGAACGATTTTTTTTGACGGAATAAAATCAACTTGAGTAGAAAAAATTGTGGGAGTGTAAATGCGTGATAATTTAGAAAATTTTCAAAGCTCAATTTGACATTATGCCTGCAGAAGTTTTACACTACGTTTCCACCGAACTTTAATCTCTTGAAGATTTACTAATCTCAAAAAGTATTTCCACTCTTGACAGCACTATTCAAAATGCATATATCGTTTCATTTTCTCTTATGATGTAGAAGTGAGACAGGCAACTTCATCTGTGTCAACCCAAGAGATAAATTCACTTTCCCGATGAATGTGTTGATTTCGATATGGAAATATGGTAGTTCGATTGAAGATTTAAATGAGATTTATTTCAAATCTTCATCTGAGAAGATTAAAATTTGTATGGTAAATCCTCAAGATTTGTAGGAGATTTATCTAAATCTACTTAAACCTCGGTTTAGTGGTCGGTGAAACGTAGTATTAAATTAGAAAATGTAATTTTTTAGTACAGAATCTATAGGCCGCGCCTCCATAAGAAATATTTACTTCAGACACTATGTCAGACATTATTTCTCAAGTTTATATTTCTTTTCCATAAGCCAGCATAGGATCATGTGATTTTAGCATTTAAAAGCATTAGATAGGTAAAAATTAATTCTTAAATGAAAATAAAGGAATGTAACATGAAATTTAGTATTATGACTTGGATGTTTTGTGAAGTTACGAAACGTCATAATGTATTTCTCCATTATTACTACTAAGAAGATAATAAACAAATATGTGGTAATTAATGTCTGAAAACTTAACAAACCCATTAATAAGGCCCCGCATCCATTACAAATATTTATTTCTGACATTATTGCACATATACTTAATAGTTTGCTAATATTAAAGCACTTTGCTAAAATTTTCTTAATTTTAAACAATTTTTAACTAGCACTATACTAAACCTATTTTTTTGTAAACTGCAGCTCAACACGCCTAAAAGAGTGCAAAAAACTAAGGGAACATAACTTTCTATTCAAGCAAAAACACGGACCCGAATTTCTCGAATCACTTTGAAATCCAACAAAACTGACTGTCTCACGCATATTAAAAAGAAGAACTAGAATCGAGATTATTTTTTTATGGAACGAGAAATAGAGAGAGAAGTCAATATTCGAGTTGGGAGTATTTTTATGGACTAGAAATCAAGACACATGGATTGACACAGTTATTGTTTTTTTTTTCAATTTTGCAGTGTAAAGAAGCAACAAGGAAATTTGTATTTTCAAGGAAAACCGAAATACATAATAACAAACGTAAAATGTTTATAAAATAATATTTTAAAATGAAAAAACCGGATTATTATCAAATAAACAAAGAAGTGTTTAATATGTGTAAAAGAGCATAGGTACAAGTTTCTTATTAGTAGATTAGTTCATTTTTTTTGGATCCGTTTTGAATTCCATTTAGGTTCTGTTCTCGCTGAGTAGGGTGAAATAGAAAACTCTTTCTCTCACAATACATGCACATAATGGATCCGTGGTGATTCCAATTTCCATACTAATTTCATCTGATTTGGAATCGTTTCGGATCCATTTTAGGGTTCATTTATGAAGTTGTATCGGATCTAAAACGGAGTCGCTTGCTTGAAGGGTTTGAGTTTGCAAATGTCAAATTGACATTTAAAAAGATATAGGTACGTCTATAGGTATGTAAATATAATAGATTTTTGTGAGTTTAACTTTAGTGAAAAGTAATAGACAGTTCGATGATTATAACTTAGTATATCATACAAAAACTCCATTGTAGTAAATATTTTAATCCAGTCTTAATTATTAATGAAATCAAATCTACTGTCACCGCACTACTTTGGCTTCCTTCAATAATAATTAAACTCTAGAATCTTTTAAGATCATTGACCGTCCAAATAATTCCATCTTCGGTTTTGCTTTTTTTAAAGTCATTTAAATTCGATTCACAGGGGCGTATGAGTAACAAAATTAAGGTTTTTGCTTTGTTCAACTATGTCATAAATATAGTTGGCTTGTCACTTGTATTGTTACCCATACTTCTTCAAATTATTATTCGCTTTCTTGAGAATTGAGAGATTTGCAAAAAAGAATCACTCAATTATAAGTTCTCAATCTCTACGCATACCTACATATCGCTATATAAAGCCCTGCGTCCATATACAAAAATTCGTTAAAATACCCAGATTTTGCTTAAAGGCAAAACAAAAAAATTAAGAAGGGAATGTTTTTTTTTCCTTTGCATAGTTTGCTAAAATTATGCAAAAGCATAAGATGAGACGGGATGGCAGAATAAGCTCCCCCAAGCACAACTCAGAGAGTTAGTGTCTGAACTGCGTCATTCAGTTTTTTTTTTTCATTTAATTCGATCATAGATACCTCAGAAATTCACGATCGTAGTACGAATAACGAATTCAAAACAAAGTAAGGAAAACCGGTACCGGCGCCAATAAAAAACACATGCATTTTATTTCGCAAGATAAAATTGACTCAACTGTTAACTACAGGTAGATAGGTCACTACCTAAAAGCAAAAAATATAATAATCCAACGGAAATGAGGAAAATATGAATGTGGTTGTGTAGTTTTGTAGATAGGCATTAATTTACATATTTATGTATATGCATGTAGATGATGTATACCTCATGTTTTTGTTTACTGTTAAGCCCAGTACTCAGTTCGGGAAAAATATTATTTCTCATACAATTTTTTTCCCAGAACAAATTTTATCTCGTAATTTCTCCCGATCAGTACTCACTTCAACGCAAAATAAAAATCTTTGTTTCGAACTGTACATACAAAAATCTCCACTTAATTTTTCCAAGACAAACAATGTCTGAATCATTAGGGGTATTCACGATCTGGTGTACCAAGTCTTGTAAAATTGTAAAATTTTATTTTTTTACAACAGACTGTGAACACTAATCTCTAGGAACACTGAAGCAAATATCAAAATCTGTTTCAAATTTGTTCTGAAGAAGGCTTAAGTTTGTGTTAAAAAAATCTTACACCCTTGTATTTTTCTGTTACAATAGGGTTCGGGTATTGTAAAAGTGTAAGATTTTGACATTCAGTATATTTTGTTGTTGTATTGCAAAAAAATGCTACACTTTTACAATTTTACAATGATACAAGACCTGCTACACCGGATCGTGAATACCCCTATTATTTTGCTAGACAAATTGTGATGTTTGATGTAAATCGTGCCTTTTATCACCTCATATCGTATCCCTTAGCCTGTGTAATATTAAAAGATATTAAGAAGTAGGTATATGACCAGAAAAAAATGATTGGAAAAAGTATGTAGGTAAATTAGTTGCAAGAATTAAATCAATTGAACAGCTGATTACAGTCTTAGGCAGTAGCGTAGCTAAATGAGAATTAGTAGGTACAACGAGGATGTACTTTGAATAAAATTATGAAAATGTTTCTGAGATTTATTTGTTGTTTTCTTATCCAAGTATGTGTTGGTATAAATTTGAATAGAAGGCATAAATAAATTAAGAAAAATCAATGAACCTTAAAGCTAAAAGATTGAAGCTGAAAAAGTCGATAAATCAGTTAAAAAAATTAGTATCGAAACGGGACAAGTAATAAGGATATTCATGAAACCGCGTAAACGTGGTAAAACGGTAAATGTGGTAAATGAGCTGCCAACATTTGTATGGAAAAACTTTACCAAAAAATGGTAAGCTTTTCGGCATAATTTTGTGTGGGAAAGCTTACCATCAGCATTTGGTAAATGTGAAAAAATGTTGACGTTTAATTTTGACGTTTTATGTGTCATAATCTTGGTATAACTATCTCTATTCCTCTTATTATTTCTGGCAGATATTTTAAATGAGAGTAATAACACTTTGTTATTAGTCAAGTTAAAGTACATGGAGAAAAAATGATCATTTACCACATTGTGCGTTCATGAAATGTGCGTGGTAACCTTTTCCATCTTACGATGTGGGAAAGTTTACGCGGTTTCATGAATACCATTAATATTTTTGTATATATATACATATATATATTTCATTGACCTTACATAATGTATGTATAATGTATATTGAAAACGCTTAAAAACACAAACGAACTCGCGTTATTTTTGTTAAATGTTGTTTAATCCTTAGCGTTATTTTTCTCATTCATTGTAAATGCTTTGAAATGTATATATACTATTTCATATTATTACATCATATTATCTAAATTATAAATCTGTTTTTTTTTTGTAAACACATAACTCAAAATGAAATTAAGAGCAAAGCAAGTTAAACAATGTACATTATTTCTTTAAAAACAGTCACCAACATTAATATCATCAGTGACTGTGTTCCTATTTTCCCCTACTAAAAATTTCTGAGATACGCTTCTGTTCTCATTCTAATGGAATGTTTATCTCTACACCTTCAAAATTTTACTTGAGAAAAAATATGTAGAGATAAAATTTGCGTTTGCTCGAAATGAGTACTAGGCTTTAATTGATGGTCATTATCTTACATGCATTAAATATGAAACGTCTGTTTGATAGGTAGATATATTATGTCAATTGAAATGTTTACCAAGTTTAACATGTGTTTGGGATTTTGAAAGGAAATTCTAACAGAAATTTCAAGTGCTAAGCTGTCATTATGGATTTGGTTTTTTGGCCATATTCAGAAGAGGTAGTCGGGATGAAGGCTGGCCAAGTTTCTGATTTGCCAGCAAACAAAAATTTCCCTTCCAATTAAGGGAAAGCTAGTCAAAAATATACATATTTATCCCTTTATTTATTTCAAGGCAGAATTATCAGTTGTTAGTTTTCTATAGGAAGATACCTCTTTCAACTAAATAATTTTTTTATTCAACAAAGTTTAGTAAATATGTAATAATATTTTCCTCAAGGGTTGGCGTCAAAATCCCAAAAAACTGAAACCTCGAAAATCCAGAATCTCGAAAATCCAAAATCCCGAAAACATAAAATCCTAAAAACTAAAAATTCCGAAAACCAAAAATACCGAATGGGATCCCGAAAAATGTATATAAAATGAATACATTTTTCATTTTATGTAATTTTTTCGGGTTTTCGATTTCGGAAAAATAATCCGAATGAAGTGTAAATTCAAGAATTAAATGCCTTAAAAACAATATTAGTGTTTAGTTCCGTTAATATCAATATCTCTTTGAACATACACAAATAATTTTGTTTAAAGGAATTCCATAAAATTATGTTAACTATGATAATGTTATATAATTTAACCTTCTAATTGACTGCTATTACTACTATTTGAGGTTTCGGGATTATGGTTACTTTTTTGCAAGATCAAATAAAGATACATTTTTGAAATAAAGTTCCAAGTTTGACATATGTAGACGACATGTAATAAAATGCAATTTGTCACGTGTGTAAATGAGGCATTTGCTGATAAGAACAAAATGAAGTAATACCAAAGAAATTAACAGTAATTTCATTCCTAACAAATTATGACATCATTTTAGCACCACCCTGAAGGTTTCTACGGCTTTAAAAGCCAATGAGCATGCCCGCTGTAAGCGAGGTTGCAGGGCGTGCGTTGGACGCTAACGTCACGCGTAGTATAGACAGTAAATTGACAGATCGAAATATAGAATAATGCCGGATTTACACCGTTTAACTGGCAAAATAATGGTAAAATCAAATCAATATTGATAAGCATTTACACGGGGCAAAATAATGACTGTTTGAGTGATAATGTCAATCTGCCATTAAAGAAAAAGCAATTTCATTCGTCCTCGCGGTATGCCATATTTTTCAAAATGGCATTATTGTACATTTACACGACCCCATTTTAATAATGCCATTTTTTAATGACTAAAATAATAACAAATTTTTAAACCATTTACACGATTTTGTCATAAATGTCAATAAAATGGAAGGAAAAATGGCAACTTGTCTTTTGTGTAAATCCGGCATAAAAATATGTTTAGTATATATATAAAATCTCAGCTGTCAAACCGATTTGCTTGCAATCTTAGACCCACCATATAATATGTAATATTATTTAACTAGATAGAATGCTTAGACAGAAGAAAGATTTTCAATCCTTGTTTCTTGAAGGATGCAATTAATGTAGAATAAATATATGAAATATCTATAATTTAATAAAACGCATTTAGAGGCCGCTTTGGAATATGTGAGGAGATATTTATATTATTTAAATACATAGGTAGATATTAAACACCTATTTTTAATTTATTAATAATTAGGTACATACATACATAGTTATATTAAATTACTAAGGGCCTACCTACCTTCTTCGTATAAAAAATAAATGGTATTTGTAAAGCGTTTATTTTTGTTTTTTCTCACCCTAAGCCAAAAATTTAAATTTGTCTCTTACCATTCTACGACTTGGTCAAATCGTTTAACTGATATACAGGGGGCGGCATATTCGGTTGTCGCCACGGGTGTACATGTGTCTATGAGGTCATATTTAAAATATAATAAGTAAATATGGATATACATTTAATACCTTTAATAATATAACTACCTATACCTACTTATTATTTTATTTTAATGCAACCCTTAACAAAAGCGATGCGATACACAAACTCTTAACTCAGATCGATTTAAAATGACTCAAACTAAATCTGTTTTTATAATCTAGGGGTTGATTTAAAAAAAATTGAGTTTAAATCCCTACCTACTGCAATATTATACATACATACACTTACCGTTCATACCGGCTTGGACCTACGTACATACATAGGTACTTATATGTTTATATCTAATTTAACTCAATATTCGGGATATACCTAGTTATAGGTTATGTAGATTGAAAATAAAGCCTTTTATGTAAATAGGGCAGGGATACGATATTTGTAATGTCCTTTAAATTGTTTAAGTTAATTTTAATTCAAAAGAAAATGTCTACCAAAACCTTGGTTTTGGGATATTTTTATGCATCTATCTATACGAATGTATGTATACTGCGTAGCTACAAGCAATGGAACTTTTTTAAGTAAAATAAACAAAATTGCATTTACTCCCTCATTGTCATCAATTAGGTGGCAGATGGTAAAGGTACCTACCTACACGGACTTACCTACCAAAAATGAAAAATAAAAGTCAAACGAATATTTTCACTTCTAAATTTAATTGAGAATATTTTATTTTTAAACAATTTTTCGATTTCGAATAAACCGAACTTAAGTTCCGTATAAAGAGGTTTTTTCATTGTCAACTTTCGATTCTAAACTAAAAACCGGGGTGTGTAGTTTTCGTGTGTACTCTGTCGTCAGAGGAAATCTTTTTTGTCCAGCATTTGACTTTTCGTGTGCTTTTAGGGTGTCATCTGAATTGGCACTACGGGGTTTTTCTTTTTTCGTTCAGAGCAGGGCACTGAACAGAGTTCGAACACATAGATTATACACTGAGCTGTTCCAAACAGAGCGAGGTCTGAATATGATATTATTTTTAAGCACACTTGAACCACACAAAACAGAATACATTTTCATTTTAACCATAAAAAGCAATATAACACATAACTACCCTTTTTTGTACACAGATACAAAAAAATATAGATCAACTTCTTTCGCCAACTTAATTGTATTTTCCTCTTGTCATACATGGCATTAGGTGCGTTCAGCAATTTACTCACATGCTCAGTCAATTATGTCCGAGCACAGTGAGTGCGATCTACGCATATGTTCAGAACGGAAAAAGAAACACATTTGGAGCTCTGAATGCTCTGAGTTAAAAAGAAACACAAACACATTTTTGGACAACTGAGACTCTGCTCTGAACTAAAAAAACACGCCTGTTAAAGCACATGAGAGCGACCAACGAATTAACGAATATTCGTTCATTCTGATATTTCCTTCACTTTTTTTTTATTCGTAAAGAAAAAATCAGTTCGTTATAATTTATTAATATTTACATATCTCTTTAAAATCATAGTCGAATATGAATTCTTTAAACATCTCGTAATATTAGCAGCGTTTTATTATCGCTAATAACCTATACCTATGGTTTATACTGTGAAAATAAAACGATTTGGGTTAGGTATACAAAATATTTACTTTGAATGGTTGGCAGCCCTGGTTACCTTTTGACATTTGTTTGATGACAAAAATGATTTTTTTTCTCTCGGGTGAGAAGGTTCCGCCTGCATCTTTGAATATGCGTAGAAAAACACAATTGTTTAATTTGTTGTTTCTTTAGCAAAATCCTATTTTAAGAACATTTAATGAAAAAAATTACAAAATACTTGCGATTTATTTTCATTTGCATTGATATTGTCTGGCGCCTGGGATTGTTTTATTTTTTTATTGACTTTTGACTACATTTGTTTTTTTGTTTCTTTTTTCTCACTACTAACAACAATTGAAAAACAAATTGGCTCTCTGTTCGACAAACTTAATACTAATATTTCGAAACAGAAATAACTCATGACACTCAAATGTTGGGGGTTTTCTGTCATAGCGACGGAATGCCCAAATTAAGGCAACATAACGCGGCCAAAAATGTGACATAAATCCCACATTTGATTGTATAAATCTCACTCAGGAAATGTGAAAATGAATCTACCTGTAAATTTTACATACAAATTATAGTTTTCACATTCTGATTCTCCACAAATTTACAAGAAAATAACACGAAGTCTAAAATATTATGACACAAAAGGCTATAGAAAATAACATAACGCCAACAGTTAATGTCATTGAGACTCAAATTTATAATTTATTGGTACATTTTCTGTCAGATATTCGGCCTTACCTACAAAGATCATTTTGCGAGTTTGTAAGTATGTAGAATGTAGGTACTTTCCCACATACAGTGCCGGTAAAAAAATAGCACCACTGGTACAAGTTTCATTTTAACTTCTTTAAGTGAGTGAATAGAGAAATATTTACAGCTTCTACTATTATTATGTTATTGCTTGTATATCGCTGACGTTAAAATAGTAACGGTTCTTTTCTTACGAGGCCATAATGCGAAAATCCCATTTTTTGTGTCGTAAAAATAATAGCACTGATCGCAGTTTTCGTTACAAAAAATATTTTTTCTTGTGCATATATCAAGTTAAGGCGGTCAAGTACTAGAATTTGCTAATATTTATTTGGTATCTTCATTTAAAACACAAAATTTACAGTTTTTGAAAGAAAATGGTCGTGGAAAGCATTGTACCAACGAAAAACGCGAAATTATTTTAAAAAAATGATATCGGAAGGTAAAACGTATGGAGAAGTTCGACGGTTTGTTGGCTGTTCCAACAAAATAATTCGAAATGCAATAACATGCACGCCTATAACCGAATCTATTGGACGGAAACCTGTTATGACGACAACTCTCATCAGGCGCCTAGTCCGAGAAAACCATAAAAATCCCTTTAAGCCTGCAACTGAGCTAAAAAGAAAAGAGCTGAATATTACAGCTTGGGTGGGAACCGTTCGCCACAGATTGAAGGAACATAATTTAACTGCTTGTAGTACAAGAAAACTGCAAAACATGATAAAAAGCGTTTAATATTTGGAAGACATCATTTGAATTTGCCAGTAGAGAAATGGCGCAACGTTCTATGGACGGATGAAAGTATAATCGCATTGTTTGGCGGTAAAGGATCTAGTTCCTATGTGGGAAGACCTCCGAAAGTGGAATATAATCCCAAATACACAAATAAAGAATTTAAGCACGGAGGTTCAAGCATACTGGCGTGGACTTGTTTTTCCTACTATAGAGTTCGGCCCATATATTGGATTAAACCCAACATGGATCAAGACGTTGTCGTTTATATACTCGAAAACGTCATGCTCCTTTATGCAGAGGAAGATATGACCCTTTTGTGGGTCTTCCAACAAGACAACGACCCCAAGCACGCCAGTAAGAAGGCTAAAAATGGTTTGCAGATCATTCAATTAATGTGATGGAGTTGCCAGCGTAATCGCCTGACCTGAAATCCGATTGAACATCTGTGGGCTGACGTAAAGAAACAGTCTCTGAAACCAAACCGACTATAGTAACACAGAACTATGGGCTGCAGTAAAGGTCTCCTGGGAGAATATCCCGGTAAAAAGGACCAACATTTGGTAAATGCAATAACCAGACGTTGTGAAGCAGTAATACCCAACAAAGGCTATTCAACAAAATACTAATTTTGCTGGACTACCCTACCCCTAAAGAATAAAATCATAGAAAAAGATTTTTTAGTTTTATGATGTTTTAGTTTTAAGTTGCAATGGTGCTATTTTTTTTACAGCTTAATTATTTGAGTTTTTCGAAAAAAAAATAACTTTTTTAATAAGCTGATCCTGATGAATAAAAGTTGGTATTCTTTTTAAATGTGAATTTTTGGGCTTAATATAAGCTTTTCGCATATTCAAAATGTTCTTCAAAAGATTATCTTCATTTTTAAACGAAATTTGGTTTTCGTAATGGTGCTATTTTTTTACCGCATCTGTATGTATGTGATGTAGGCCAGTACATACAATATCCGTGTTTTCATGAAGAGAATAACGATAACAAACACAGCAAATAAACACATCATAACCAACCTTTCAGAAACAAATATTTTTCTAACCTATTTAAACGCAGATTTTAAAACGGTCAGTCGATTCAAATAAAATTCGGATGTACCATAAATGCCAATTTCATATTAACAGGTATAAAAAAAAGTATTCCCCCTTCGCAGATGCCACTTTACATGATCTTTCTTTTTCCATCTCTTCTCTTCTCATTGAAAAAAAAGTCAACATCTGTCTGAAAATAACACTCAAGCATTCGCCAAAAATAATAAATATAAAATCCTCCCATGTGCCCATTTTTTCCAAGCCGAATTATGTATCATGTATACATGCCCATTTTTTCATTGCGTGCGTGTGTAAGGTGTGCGACTCAAATTAACCAATCTACTCACTCACGACTCACCCTATGCATCATCCACTTTTCGTTTGCACAACGACTCAACACCGATAAAGCATATTTTGAAATTACCGGCGAAAAACGAATTTCGCAAATAAAAAAAAACAAACAAAACAACAACAAATTCTTTGTGATTGATAACAATGAGCCATGACCTGTCTCTCTCTGCCCTTAATTTGGCAATTCGAATGAAAAGCGCCACCAGTTAACGATTAAAAGAATGAAAAAGAATTATTCTAAAGCAAATTGAGACAACTCTAAGAACTGTGTGCATTCTACTCTTCTAGCTTCTAGCAAAATAAAATGAAAAAGCCACTCGATCACACGAAGCGTCTGCCCGAGTTTGCGAGTGGTTTTTCTTAAATTTAGCAGAAAGCAGAGTGTTTTCTTTGTTGGCGTTGTGCGCACGCAGTTTCTCAATTCTCATTTGTTATTTTCATTATTAGTATATTCGTTTTGTGTGTCTTTTCTGTTTGATTGTTGTTTAAAGGGGAGCAGGGAGCACCCGAAAGGGGCACTTAGTTAACTATTTGAAATCGTTCCCATTTAAAACAAACGAAAACGAGTTAAATAAACAAATACTGGAATAATGATAAACACTGTATTGGAGCATGTGCCTATTAAGCTAGAAAATTTCAATGGCGATGAATATTCGAATTCCAACTCCAATGGTTGTTCGGCTGTTTGGAGGGCGTCGACATCATCGTCAACATCTACAGAGGGAGAAGCAGCTGCCGCCACCATCAGCAGAACATCCTCAATCACGACAACCACAACAGGAAGTCTGGAACTGGACGATGTAATAGAGAGTTGTGGTAATGTATTCATTTACAGTCGGCGCAAATTGTTCTTGATTTGTGCTTTCTGCGATAGTAAGTACGCGAATATGTTACAGTTTGCCAAACATCTAAATGATTGCCATAAGATTTTCTATACAAACTATGAGGAAACACCGAGAAATCAAGTGGTGAATGCACCCCCGACGACGGATGATAGTGACTCGGATGCGACAACAACAGCGTCATCGTCATTGTCAACAGCATCTACAGGGTTAATTCTCAAGGGTGGGTTTCAAATTCGCTTTGTTGGGCAGGGTTCAATTGCGGAGAATGATGAGGAATCATTACCTACCCCTTCGGATGTGTTGTTAAGACATGTTCCCATAAAAATCGAAGATGAACAATTTCTGGAAGATGAAAAAGCTATGCTGGACTTCGAGAACAATATCGAGAGCTGTGGCAATATCTTTGTCATGAATCGCAGGAAGCTATTCCTGATTTGTGGCTTCTGTGAGGGCAAGTACGCCAATATGGAGTTGTTCGCTTCACATTTGCATGAGTGTCATAAGATTTTTGAAGAAGATGATGAAGCGAATCGAAGTATTGTTGCACCTCAATCTTTAGAAATCAAAGAAGAACCCGAGGAGGTTCTTGTTGCAGTCAAGCGACGGCCAACTACAAACGAAAGCTCACTTCCCATGGTCGCTATTCCCACTATAGGCAATGAAGATATCATTCCTGCAGACAATGCAGAAGCTCCACCTACGGCAACGTGTAAACGGAAGCGTGCACTCCAAGAATCCCCAAGTGAAAGAACATTGTCCAAAGATACCGATGATTTGTCTGATGAGAGTAGCTTCTCGGAGGAGATTCCTGCAAGTGAAGAGGAATACTTCCAGCGTGGATCTAGCAAAACAAACCATTCCTGCCGAAAGTGTCCCAAACAATTCAAGAAATTATCACGAATGCTGGAACATATCCGAATACACACCGGGGAGAAGCCGCACAAATGCCTTGAGTGTGGCAAGTGTTTCCGTATCAAGCTCCGCTTGACAGAACATCAAATGCGTCATCGCGATGTGAAGGCTTTCAAATGCGATATATGCGGACTGGGCTGTGCCACTAGGCAGGACTTTACATTGCATCTGCGTCATCACAAGGGAGACAAGCGCTACAGTTGCAAAGAATGCGGAAAAGCATTCGTTCGCAATAGCGACCTCAAGACTCACCAACGCATCCATACGGACGAACGGCCGTTCAAGTGCGAAATCTGCAATTACTCATTCCGTGCCAATCAGAATCTTATCATGCACCGGCGGATGCATGGGCCCGACAAACAATTCAAGTGCGACTATTGTGATAAGAGATTCAGGAGGAACATCGATAGGAAGGTTCATCATAGAACGCACACCGGCGAAAAGGCGTACAAATGCGAGATATGTAATCGAGGCTATTCAGCGAAGGTACATGTCCGGCAACATATCCAGAAGAGGCATATGAATCCTTGTCTAACTCAGGAACAGTCTCCGGATGAAGATGATTCGGAGAACAAAAAAAAGAAAACTTCCAAGAAGTACAAGTCATTTAAGTGTACCATCTGTTCGAAGGAATACTCGGCCAAGTACACTCTACACATGCACATAAAAAAGGTCCATGCGCAGAATACTGAAACAACAGAAATCAAAGATGATACCTCAAAGTCAACAAAAATTACTAATTTAAATCCAGAAACTGCAGCTAACCCTTTGAGTGCCACCCAAACTGCATAAGAGGGCTTTCTTTTTTTTTCTTACCTTTATATATATATTTATACCTAAGTCGAAATGTATACTCGCTTGATAGACTTAAGAACAAAAAAAAAACATTCTCGCCTTTAGCATAAGTATGATGTGATGAAGTCCCATAGTCCAAACAGAACGGGGCAAGGAGGTGCAAAAAGTAACCGAAAAGACATTTTTTTAGATGTAATATTTTGACAATAATGCTAAGAACAAATAATAATGTAAAACAGACTATTTTTTTATACTTTAACATGAATTTTGTTTTATTTTCTCTTTCTGGGTGTGGGTTTTCTATTTCACATATATTTGATATCGAAAGGATAGTCATGAAATTGATATTCACCTCTATATGAAATTTACACAGCGAAATTGGTTTGGCTATTTTACAATTCGGTCGAAATGGTTATGTGAAGTGGAACTTGGAAGATGAAAACAGATGTTCTGCATTTCCAATTTGATCTTCAAATTGTCAATGACTTTTCATCCATGTGCATTATCAGTGGTAATTTCCCTTTAGAAACTAAATAGTATGAATCTGTAGTTTTGACAGTTCGAAGCATTTTGAAGTTTTCGAAATCGATTGAAATGTAGAACAACTACTTTCATTTCACGTAAAATCAAAGTGTGAATTCAATTCGATTTCGATCGAAATGCAGAACATGAACATATTGGGCGTTATCGTTCTTCGAACGTAGGTAATATGGATAATGGTCGAAAGTTTCCTCGGAATTTATTGCTATCGGGAATAAGCTTTCGCAGGGAAATTTGTTGTCATTTCATACGATTTTATGTTCGAGGAAAATTTATTCCTTATGAGATTCACGATGGGAAGAAAAATTTCGAATAAAATATTCCCTAGGAAACAAGATTCCTTGTGCGTTAATCATAAACTTTCTAGAGATCATTTTGACATTTCATACGACTTTTTGCTCGAGTAAAATTTATTTCGGGTGAGATTCAGGATTGGAAAAAAAATCGGAGAATAAAATATTCGGAGGAACAGAGAATCATTATTATTTTTGTCGGTTACTTGAAATATGCCAAAGTTGGCTTAAACACTATAATAAGCGCTCAGAATAATGGGCAGCCCCACGAGGGTCTTAGCTTGTAACCAGTCAATTCTATTCTTCATGTAAATATTCATGTCGTTTCAGAGTGGAGGTTCAGAGTTTCTCCTTTTTCACTCCTTCTATTCCCGTTGAATGTGTAAAAATTTAAGTTGCAATGAGTAACTCCTAGCGACCACTCTAAGACGACATTAGCAACTTGTGAATCCTCAGAAATAAATGGCCAGATAAAATCTTGCAAAACAAAATTTGTTTTATTAATGTTTCATCTACCTTTGAAACGCTATCATTCAATAATTTTCGTTTCAGGTAATACCCTCCCCTCTCAAATTTGGGTCGCATGGATTTGACGTGTGATTTAGAAGGCGTCTAGACTCGCAATGTATATCCATATTTTATTATAAAAGTTTAGTCAACATTAATACATATATGTATACTGCCTTCTACCTTCTGTAGCCTGAAGAGGAAGTGAACGAAAGAAACGTAAGTAATCATGTAAAGAAAAATCAAACTGATTTCAATGGATCAACGGTGCGTATACTTGTTTTTTTTTTATGAGTATTCAAAATTGATTTTACTAATTTCGAAAAAAAGACAAAGGCGAATATTTTTTAATCAAATTAATTGGATTAGGAAAAAGTAAAAAAATTTCGTTTGTGCACACATACATACATATATGTATAAGCAAATGCTTACCCTCTAATCAACCCAAGTCTTGTCATCATGCGAAAAGAATTTAAGCAAACAACCACATTCATGTACATTATATGCATGTAGGAATCTATAGCCATACATACATTTATGTAAATCAAAGTATGTTTGCTCAAAGTTTATCATTATGCATCATGAGAGTGTGTCATATTGTGTATTTGTATATTTATGTACAAACATATGTATATTGGTTAACAATTTGAAGGAACATTTTGTTCATAACCAAATATCACAAGATTTCTTGTTTTTTTTCGGTGATATATGTCACACATGGTGGTATGTTCGCAAATTGACTTAAGTTATTTTAAATTTACACGATTTGTTGCAGTTTGTGATATACAATCACAAAGTAAATATACACATATAAAAACTTACATCAATTATTAGTATTTTGTTTTCAGGCATATGAACGAATATAATTTAAATGGCTTCTAAAATTTAAATACCAAAACTATCGAACACATAACTGAACAGATATATCACGTAGTAAGAAAAGACAGTTTGAGATAAATGTACATACATAAATCACGATTGCTTAATTATATTGAGCTTTGAGTTTAGATTATGTGTGTATGTACATGTATGTTTTATGTGTGTATCCATATCCCCATAAATACATGTATGTAGAATTGATGAATAATAAATCTTCAGTAATTTAGATGAAAGTGGTCAATGGAAATAAAAACCCAAACGTGACTGTCAACCTATCAAGATTTTATCAAGCTAAATTAGATTTGTTTCCGTAGTTAAAAAAAAGCAACAAAGCAGAAACTGAGATGTTTCATTAAAGAAATTCTTGTTTACATGTATAAAAAAGCTTTTTATCTCTGCAAATACGCAGCCTTGATGGTTTTCGGACATTTTACTCTACGTTATTTCTGAATTACGAGGCGCATATCATACAGCACAATAACGTGGTTTTCCATTGGTAATTCAATTTATTATGATCTGTCAAAACACCGATTTCTTTTTTACATTCTATTGGGCATAATAAATTTATTTAATTTTGAATCTAGATAATTTTTCAGATCTATTTTTACGGCAGATTTGTTCTAACTACAATACAATTTTGAATTCTCAGTTTGCAAATTTATGTGTTATTACACTGTTCTGACTAAAACAATGATCTAAAACTAAGGGGCCAGTCATAGCGATCAGGAAAACATGAAACAGAGTGAGGAAAATTATGTCAGTTGACAAGCCCCAGTCTGCCTTAAAGTTTTCCTGATTGAAACATACACGAAACAGTTTTTCGTCCACTATTCTGCTAGTGGAACAAGAGAAATTGGAACCAAAATCATTGGAATTGTTTGTTTCACTTTAGGTGGAAATCAGCTGGCACGAAAAATGAATTTTCATAATTTTTTGTTTCAGGAAAATGAACTTCCATTAGAACTTTTTTCCTGATTCGTTTTCCTGATCGCTAAAACTGCCTCTTAAGAAAGACATTAATTGATGTTGTATTGATGGCGAGTTTTATCGCGAATTCTCACTGCATATCATTATGTAGATCCCAGTTTTGACAAGGAAAATATTGAATCCCTCATAAAAATTAGAAGTGGAAATAGAGATAACTACAATAGTTGGACCACAAGGGCGAATACTTGTTTTTTTTATTATTATTTGTTATCGAAATTAAATACAATTAAATTCGTCATGAATGTCAAACCATCGTCATCATTTCCAAGAAAAACATAAACGCCTAAAAGTATGTCATGACTGTCGTCCAATGGTCGTTCAACTTTTAGTTTCAACCATATTTTTTCATGTGAAAAAATGCGATTCTTCACTTTAAAACTCGTCAACATTATAATCCATGTACATTAAGACTATTTTATCCAATTCCTCATTACCTGTCCGTGTACTATAATTAACTATAGCAAATCGCACCCAACACCTTTTTAAATAGGCCTGAACGCCCATTTTTCACATCCTTTCTCTTTGTGTTTGAAAATAAACGGATACTGCACGCTGTTTAATGCCAAACCCAATGTAATTTACACGGTCAACCGAGTACGATACACGATGATAGGGTTAAACACAACATGGGGTGTCAATTGAATTAGCCGCCCGGCCCCTTATATATCGTGGGTTATGTGCCACGTCGCGGTCGTAGGCTCGTTGTTGGCTGAGCCCCACCTCGCAGTGTAAATTCACCTCTAAGGCTAATCAGCAAATTGCGTGGATGGTAGATGTCAGAGATTTAACAAATGGCGAGCGTGAATGGAAATGTTTAACAGTACTTGTTCTCTTGTACAATTTAACGTGATTTGTGGTGGATTTTTGACAGTTCCTTGTTTTATGATTTAATAATATGCTAAAGTAATGAATAACAACGCCATCTACGATTTTTTTTTCAAATGAGTTCAATATCTTTATAGACACTCGTACATAGTCGGCAATCAAAAATTTAACAACCGGAAAAAGTATCCACTTAAGGTAATATTGTAGAAATACGGACACGCCATCTTTTTTTTTATAGCTTTGTCAGTTCATTAAACTTTTCTATGTCTCTCTTTCTATATCCCTCTGCTGTTGGATATATTATTATGGGGTTGAGGTGCGTACTTTTCTTTTTTTCTTATTGACATTATTTTCTAAGCACGAAGCTTTACAGTCATAAAAGAATGTTTTCATTTGCACTCATTCATGCTCTAATAGAGTGGTTTTATAGCTAATTTTATATCTCAATTATTATTTTAATTTTGTTGAAAAACTACCAACACTGTATGCACAAACAATAGAAGAGTGTACTAGAGTATTATTGACAGTGTCGATGGGTTGCAAAATGCAAAACCAATGAACTTAATTCAGAGATAGCATTTTCATTTATCCCATAGAGCTGAACAGAAGAGAAGTGTGGTGCTCGTAGACTGTGTGAGTAGAGTACACGTGGTAAAGGGAACTTAATTTTAAATGACATTTCCCCAATAATTAGTTTATTAAATTAAAATCACTTTTTGCCCAAATTTCCTGCCTGTTATAAAATTTTATTTAACCTATTTTATATTTAGAGAGACAGTGTGCGAGAAAAATAAAGGAGAGTGGTAATTTTCAAATAATGTTAAAATTAATTTTAATGTATAGTTTGCCGAAAGCGTGGTTTTCATTGTTTTTTGTGTTCATTTTTTTTGCATAAAATCGGAAGGTTATTATTGAAGTTGGCCACTATTAATAAAGAGTTGATTGGAAATGGTTTGCAAAATTAGTAGAGACATTGTGTTTGATAATAATAATTGACCAGTTTTATCTAGATAGTAGGTGTGTGTAATGAATTGAAAAGTAAACTCTACACCTAATTGAAGATTGAATTGATTTGATTAAATGATTGCTATTTTATTTTTTATGGAATATTTAAAGATAAATTTCACAAATTGCATTCACATCACCTTTTATTCATTGAATTCATTGAATACTTTGGTAGTTCACATATTCAGGTTGTCAAAATCGTTAATACTATTGTTTCTATTAAAAATACTTAGTCAATTTAAAATAATAAAAGCCACTAATAATATTCTGTGAAAATTTCACACAAATAACTCATCAATCAGTCAAAGTTATATTTAACTCTTTAAATCTAATGTAACACCACCATAAGGTCATATTCATGAATTAATAGCCCGTCCACACAAACTCACTGAATATTAAAGGCATTTATGTCAAATCTAAAGTGTTAAGGAAAACGACCACGTTCAAAAGTATGTACTCGACTTGAACGTAGGGCAAGTTTCTGGTCTCTGATTGGCCAGCTGTCAAAAAATTTTCTTCAAATTAAGGGAACTTTTACTGCGGAAAGCTAGTAAAGAAATATCTCAGTTTATTTCAAGTCAAGTGCAATTTTATCGAAATTATCAAGTGTTTGTTATATACCAGTTCGACTTTAAATAAATTGTTTGTATAGTTAATTATTAAAAAAATAAATTTTCCTCAAACTATCTACAACGAATTTTGTATTATATACAGTAGAATCTCAGGAAGATGAACAGATATAAAACAGGAACCGTTCATCGTTACGAATTGTTCATCCTTATAAGCATAAAACTTTAGTTAGAGAAGAAGACCATTCATCCACACATTACAAAACGTTAAAACAAGCCCGAAAATAATAAATAGGTACCGCAACTTAAATATAACAAGACGAACTGGAGGCTATGAAATAGAAAAAAATAAAATTGGAAATCGAGTATTCATCTTTTCAAGTACCTAAATTTCAACCCGTTCATCCTTATCGAAAGAAATAGTTCATCTTTCTGAACTGTTCATCTTATAGAACCGTTCATTTTTTCAAGATTCTACTGTAGTCTTTGAACATGGTGTCGAATGGTAAGAAATTTATACCAGGGTTTTCTTTATTTCAAACGAGTTAATCATCGACCTATCTTTTAGCATTTTACTAAAGTTTAAATTAACGAAGTGTTTTCTGTCTAGCATTTTACCAAATCCATGTGACATTTTGACATTTAAAAATATAAAAAAGTTTAGTTTTGCTTAGTTTGTTTGCATACTTTTAGGCGAGATAAGCTGGAATTTGCCAAGAAAACAGAGATTCTAGTATTTGTGGTGCTAGTGAGAAAGTTAGTGTTTAAAATAAGTGTTTACTAAACTTAAATAGAATCATTTGAATAGCTTTACATTAGGCTGTTTTAAATAGAACACCCATAATTATTGGATTTCAAACAGAGATTTAAGATCTCCGAAAAAGCACAATAAAATTCACAAAAAATCCCATCGCAAATATTCATAATTTAGGGAAAACAATATAATCTGAACTTGACTCCTTCATTTACTTACATTCATAAGTCTGCGTTTAAATTTCAAGTTTAATAATTTAATAAGCACAACGTGATTTAATTTAAATCACGCCTCAATAAATTCGTGACGTTATTCACGAATTATTTTTAATCGATTTTTATGATTTGATATTAGTTTATTGTTTAAATATCTTTGATTACCTTAGGCATACGAGCTTAAAAAAAAATACTGACTATGGGTCGCACGTATCTGTACTTAAATTTCAAACGTCTTATGTGGTTTTCCATAGAAATTTTAAAGCATTCGATTTATTTTCGATTCCAATGGAATATGCAAATAAGTCTTACAACTACTTTGGACTTCTGACTCGTGTAAAATATTGAACATCGCCATTTAAACAAAATGGTTTCTACAGTCATTTATTACTTTACTTTGACAAATAATCTGTGAGCAAAAAGACCTTATATGCATATTACTCGTAAGTGTGTTCATAGTGCTGTCTTAAATGAAATCCAGATGAAAAAAAAACATCTCTTAAATAATATTGCGAACAATATAAGGAGTCATAATTACAAAAGGAATGACTAGGATTGCCTTAAAAACGACTTCAGTCATAAAGATTTTTATGCATATAAATTATAAGTACTCAGTTCAAAAGTTGTTCCCCACCTATTAAACTCGTAATGGTTATTTTAAAGACGTGTTCCCTATATATACAATCATAATATAAGTTCTGATTAAAATGTGCTTTTATATTTTTTTACGAATCCAAAAACTTGCCCAATTATACTTAGGCAACCCACATACATACATAATGCATTATGTATACATTATGTCGTAAGTCAAACTTATTGGATATAATTGACCTAAGTTGATATCTGCAACTTATTTGATGTTGGTCTATGTAATTTCCCAAATCTAATCAATTTTTTATAAAGGCACATTGCAATAAAATCGTTTTATGTACATAGATATTTTTATCTGAAAATAATTTATAAACAATTAGTACACAAAAGTCTATTTTTGAGAATATAATTCATAGGAAATTGTATATCGCATATTTGTTTGTTTTGTTTTTGCTGAACTCAGGTTAAGCTCTATACTACGTTTCCACCGATCACTAAATCGAGATTTAAGTAGATTTAGCTAAATCTCCTACAAATCTTCAGGATTTACCATACAAATTTTAATATTCTCAGATGAAGATTTAAAATAAATCTCATTTAAATCTTCAATCGAACTACCCTATTTCCATATCGGAATGAACATATTCATCGGGAAAGTGAATTTTTCGCTTTGTTGACACAGATGAAGCTGCCTGTCTCACTTCTACACCATAAGAGAAAATGAAAAGATATTTGCATTTTGAATAGTGCTGTTAAAAGTAATCTACTTTTGGAGCGTTGGAAACACTTTTTGAGATTAGTAAATCTACAAGAGATTAAAGTTCGGTGGAAACGTAGTATTAAACAAAAACATAATGGTGGAGAGAATTTTTTTTGTCCGAGAGAAAAACATCTGTTGTGAAAACGAAGCGAACCAGACTGTAGATACTATGAAAATTTCCCATTAATCACATATTTCTCCAAAAGCTTTGGTTAAGCTGTCTCGAATAACCAAAAGTTTCACAGTCAAATCTAAAACTTCACTTTTGGTTTACAATTTTTCGTTTTCACAGTTTCGTTTAAGTCTTCAACTGAGTTCATTGTGCCGTAGTTAAACGACTATATTCTGCTACGTAAACCTCAGTTCAACGTTAAAAGGCACAAGGAGTGCATTATTTCGACTACTATCATTTTGATTGTGTATCTACATTCATAGAATTCATTTATGAAGGTGTATTTGCGACGAAGCGAAATACTAATCCTATTTTCAAATTTTCGTATTTAGTCTTTAACTGATCTGATGATCGGTAGTGGGAGACCCTCTTGAACTCGCATAACGAAGATTTGTCCTTGCATTGGATTCAATCGGTTTTTTTGTATTTTCAATGATGCACATACATATTTTTCATAACCAATTCCTTATGCAAATCTATATCTGCTAATAAGTTGTTGCTTCTTTTTTTGTTCACAATTATTGATTTATTTCTCATTTTTTTTTTTTGGGTTTCAGCTCACAACGGTACTTTTAAACAAATATTACCAACACTGTTGTTGCTGTTTCACGAATTCCATGCTTTAAAGAGAGAAATAAAAGAGCGAAAGTCTACATTACGTCAGATGACGTAGCAACACCTTCTGCCACTTTTTGCAAGATGACATCTTAAAGGTGTCTGCCAGACCAAACGCCCCACTCTAGGTGTTTGACAAGTGTCAAACAAAGTTTGAGACATTATCCCCATAAACATATCAAAAAATCAGCTTTGATAAAATAACGTATTTGGGTATGCACTCTTAACACTGCATATCTCCGAAAAGCCCCAGCTTTGAAAATTCGGAATGTCAATTCGTTCTTATCTACTTTGGTATCTATTCACAAAAAAAAAATTCAGCTTTGATAAAATGACGTTTGTCTGCCGGCCCTTGGGATCTTACTCTATAATTTGAACTGAAATTCAGAATATACTGTGAAACCGGAAGAGTTGAACTTCAAATTTAAACTCAAGTGCAAAACATAAGTTTAAACTTTCACAAAGGGTTTCTTGAATTTTTATTTGACCCCGATTTCAAAGGACACACATGCATACATTTGAAGTTCTGTTAATAAAAACAGTTAAAATTGTCGATTAATACAAATAAAGGCCCCGGTCGGAAATCTATCTCGTTTCTTTTATTCTATTTCTTCTAAATATCAATATTGTATTTCATTGTTAAACCAACTGCTCCTTCAATAAATTAGGAAAGGAATAACTTTATATATACAAAAATCGAAATTTTGTTTTAATAATGACATTGTGCACCTCAAAACGGAACTAAATCCCGCGGTTGTTACTTCGTTTTGGAATAAATATCGCCGAATGTGGCTTGAGAAATAAAGCCGAGTCCCACTATTAGTTTTTTTTTTTTGCAGTTGCGTGAAGTGTTTTTTTTTGCAATTATGTTCACCGCGTACAAAAAGCTCGGCGCGTAAGGGGGCATATTGCCCCTCTCCAACCCCCCTGCTTGGTTGAATATAGGATTTGGGGTGGGTTCAAATTTGGGTATATGCAATTTTTTTTGGATTTGAAGATTCCTTTTTAAAAAGTTACAAAAAAATTTTCATACCCAAACTTGTACCCACCCCAAATCCTATATTGTGCTAAGCAGGGGGTTGCAGGGGGGCAGCATACCCCCCTTACGCGCCGAGATTTTTGTACGCGGTCGTTTAAAATTGGACTTAAAACCCGTCAGGAAAAGGAATTAACACCTGCGGGTGTTCCAATTTAAAAATGATTTACCCCCCGCGGGGGTTATTTCCTTTTTTTGAGAATTAACACCCGCGGGTGATAATTCCGTGGGCGTTAATGCACTGCACCAGCAGATCTACAGATGATTAATGTTCGGTAAATATGTATAATACTAAAGATACTCCTTCATTTCAAATGTGTATAGATGCATTTTTGAAGATAATCACGCCGATTACAGAATTTTGACATTTTTACTATAGTAGAACTGTCAAAACTGAGTCGATTCCATCTGCAGTTCATTCATCATATTCTAGAATCGGGGTGAATATTTCCATATTTTATTGGAGCCGAAAATGAGTAGAATAGTCTGGAAATCCAATCGAAAAAGGCACATATATGTTTAAAAAAAGCCTAAAATTATATTACGTTACATCCCTAAGTAACTCCGTAGATGAATTTACAAAACAAAGACACGAAGCATTGGGCAACTGAGGCCATCGTCTAAAATATTACAAGGTATTAATAAAACTGAGAGAAAAATGGAAATTTTGAATGATACAAAATATGTTATTTATAATAATAATTAATAATTGTTTTACTAATTATTGAATAATTATTTCTTATTTTTCAATCTCACGATGCTTGATTCGCTAAAGGGATGGTTTCATTAGATCTAAGGCTGTTGACAAGGGTAAAATATTTTCTAAAATTATTTTGAAATCTTTTCTCTTTCATATTTATACCAATATCACATACTTTCATAACTAGTCCGATACTTTTATAAGACTACATATCAACTGTGAGTATTAAATACATAAATTAAAAGCACGGTACCTACATGGGTACCATGTGGTGTTCCATAATTTTCTTTTAAACTGTTATATTCGACACCATTGAAAAGTACTGCCTAAGATATATTATAAATTAATCTAATTTTATAAGTTTTAAACGACCGTTTAAAGCTCAGCCATCGGTGCTACAATTAAGGTTCGCCGTCTAAGTGAAAAAATTATTGTAAAACGCAAGTGTTATTTTTAATCATTTTGAAGGTATTTAAGGGTTTTTTTTTTAGTGGGATGAACGTTTGTAATTTCGCTAATAAAAAAGTTTTATACCAATCCTTTATGATCATACAAATTACACTTCCATAGTTGCTATACTAAATTTGATAGGTGTATCCTTTTCAAATATTTACATAGATAGAATTATTACTGGTATATTGTAAGTAAAATAGCAAAGATTAACATTTAATCCGCAGTCTTGTGACATTCACAAGTATAAATTGTAAGCTTTTTCAACATTAAATAAATTTAATTTGCATTTTTACATCGTTCATTTGTCTCGCCATAGAATAATAAAACATTAATTGATACCTTATAAAATAAATTATAAGAAAAAAAAAAGCTTTATAAAACTCGAACTTGAACAGTTTAAATATTAATTAACAAAAATTGTTATGTGCATACATGGCAAGAATGCTCAACTAGATCTTTACGTCATTCTCGAATTTTGTTTACCACCATATTTTAATCATAAACAAGCGAATCAGTTGTCAAACGTATGTAGTTATATGTATTTATCTAACCTCAGACTATATACATACCTAATAAAGATTGCATACTCGTATATGTATTTTGTGTTATCGTAAAAGTTTTGAATAATAACAAATTTTTAATTCAATTGTCAAACATAATATAGAATAAGATATTTTGCTTTAAAGTTGTTGTGTAAATATCGTTTGTTAATTTGTGACATATTCACCATATAAATTGACATCACATGCGATAATAATATTTTGTTTATTATTAATTAGCTCTTGATTTTATTTTTTAATTGTTTTGTTTATAAATCTTTAAATATGTATAATTTTATTGGTTTGGCGCAAATGCGCGAAAGATTAATTTTTAAATTATGCCATTAACTGGTTGCTCAGAGCAAAGCGGATGATTTTTTATAACGTACATTTAGATTAAAACATTATAATGCTGGCCTTAATGACAATGATCGTTGGTATCTCGTTTCTTTTTTTTCCTTAATATTATTAAACAGCTTTTATTGCTTTTAATATCTCTCTAAAGGGATGTACATATACATATATGTATTTTTTCTCAAATATTTTAAAATAAAGGTTATTTTTTTGTATTCATATTTTGAATATTTCGTCTGATTTAAAAACTTGACGAAAACTGGTTTGCTTTCTTGCTTAAATAATGGACATTCCGTGTGATAGCCTGATTGTGGTTAGTAAGCGTTTCAATTTCACAAGAATGGCAAATTTTAGGACGCCATTATAATATTTTTAATATTTCTTTCTCGTACTCAACCGTTGCGTTATAAGGTAATGAAACTTAATGAAACATTTGAAAACATTTAATTTTATTTTTAAAATCTCAACTGACAACATTCTGACACTTAAAAGTTAGGAAATTTACTAGACCTCAATATTTCTACCAACAAAATAACCAGTTTTTGTTCTTTTTTAAATGTACTTTAGTTAACCTACCCTCGATATGTCAGTGTCATTTAATTTGCAATAACAATTTATGGCGTGTTTCGTGCAAAATTGAAACCGCTGTAAACGAATCACCAATAAATTTGCAAAGTGTCAGTCAAACTCAAAAGATTTTAGCATTCAATTATTCACGAAACCTGAATTCATTAGAATGAATTTAAATTTATTTAATATGAAATTTAACCTGTTACGGTTATTAACACTTTTTGAATAAACAAAATGATTTTTTAAGTTTTTTTTTTCAATCGAATTTAATTTGAAGAAAATCTTGTTTGAATTAAGTTATGATCAATTTAATAAATGGCAAAATCTTGTATTTTATGGTGAATGACGGATGAATGAATGATGAGTTAACAAGCAAGAGCTGTTTAATATTTTTTAATGTACAAAAATTAAGCAAGTGAGCTGGACGAAACTAAACGAAAAATAACAATTCGAAAATATAAGACTTTTAAAAAAAACGTCAAAACTAAGAGCCAATTTCTTTGTGTAAGTATCAGCAATTGACCAGTATACATATAGTACTTAACTGCAAACACTGGTCTTGTTCTATAAATTTATGAATATATTTTTTGTGTTCTTGTGCTTATGTTTAATTCTCGTTCTCTTTCATTATTCTATTTGTCAAAATTATGTGTGTTCAATATAAGTTTGATTAACTCAGCCCTAAAAATATACTTTAATTAGAAGTGTTGTTCAGTGTGTTTGAAATTAAGAGAAATTTAGAAAAGGGCTGGCAACTTAACAACTGCTTTAACTGTAAAATTGTAAAATTTCACAAATATAACGATGCGAAAACTTCAGAATCAAATTGGATGTGTTTGTGCATTTCATTGGCTTCTGAATCAGAGAGCTTTTCAGATTCCCAATCGAAAAGGCATAGCTGGAAAAACACAAAATTAGTGCTTATGCTGCAACTGCAATAGATGTCAAAGTGTTGCATGTATAATTGTGTATATGCCCACTATTACCCCGTTTACAAGTAGAATTTAGAGCTCGAGTTGAATCAGGCTCGAATTTTGAATTTGAATTTTTTCCAGATTTTGCGTCACTGGAATTGTATAATCCATTTTGAGTTGAGTTGAAATGACAGCTGGCGTCTCTTTAGTTATTAGACTGTTTATTCCAAAATAACTC
The DNA here is from genome assembly GCA_910595825.1 of Philhelius pedissequus. Lineage (NCBI taxonomy): Eukaryota > Metazoa > Arthropoda > Insecta > Diptera > Syrphidae > Philhelius > Philhelius pedissequus. The sequence goes on along the minus strand of OU343163.1, from coordinate 9,284,895 downwards.
CTCAATTCAGGTTTTTCTGGACTCGACTTCGCTCACGAAGTACAATCGAGCCGTTTTGAAACTTATTTCAACTGAATGCAGATTAATAATGGGGCGAATCGAGCTTGAAGTTCGCTCTAAAACTTTATGTAAACGAGGCATATGCACCTTTCTGACAAAAAAAAAAACAAAAATACAATATGAGAAATTGAAGATAATGGCGCAAAATTTTAAACAGCCTGATGTTAGGGGCTTAGCATGGTACCACTTAACAGGTTGCTAATACTTAAGCACTTTACTAATATTTTCTCAATTTTAAACACTTTTTAACTAGCACCATACTAAATCTATTTTCTTAATAAACAACAACTAAACGCGCCTAAAATAGTGCAAAAAAGTAAGCGAACATAACTTTTTGACATTTGTAAATCTCAAATTGGCATATGGATTTAGTACGATACTAAAAAAATAAAGTAGCCATTTTGTGATTTTAACTTTAGTAAAATTTGAGGAAAATAGTACGAGACTAAACTGGTATAAAATTAGCAAAATCCTCTTTTTAGCCTAGTATCACACTAAAAATGATTTAACATATTACTAAATCGTTTAAAATTGTGCGCCAATGTTTTAATTGTTTGGTTATGAAACGGCAAAGAAGATGGAGGAAAAAGTCAAAAGTAGGTCTAATCTTCCAGCACTAAAGCTCCGTACTCAGCTGTAGTTATAAACTAATAACATAAAGACCCAAAACCTCTGCTTTCATTTGACATTTGCCTAAAAGCTGAAACACGCAAACCAGTAAGTTTTCCGTTCATCTTCCAATAGCCATTGATAAAAACGCACACACGAATCTTTTGTATTCATCTTCCTATAGACACATAGACAACTGAGCCCTAGTAAATTGATTTTGTTTTGTTATTCGATTTCCCATTCTATTCATGGATAGAGTTTCAAAGGTACAAATACAACAATGTAAACAAATGGGTTTTTGGGGGGTGAAACGTACGAAGGTTTCCAATCTTATTCTGGCTTATTTGTGGCTGTAGTGCGTTTTACTAGTAACACGAAAATATTTTGAAAATATTTTATTCCAGTTGCAACTCCGTCTCCATTGTGTTCACCCATTATGTCACCCATGATACACTTAAAACTAGTGTACAGTTCTAAAACTGAAACAAAATGAACCCACCACGAATATTTTTGTGGCGAGTCAGAGATACTTGTGGAAAAAAAGAAGAAACTACATTTTTTTCGTTTTCACCACAGATGTTTTTCTGTCGAAAAGAGGATTTCTCATCACCAATTTTTTATTTCTTTCAAATCAGAACTGCAAAACTTTAAAGAGAAAGGAACTAACTGCATTTTTCATTATTGCAATAACACTAGTACAGAATTTTACCAAATAGGAATGGGCATACAAGTTTATCTCCCCTTATGGACAAATGTCAAAATTGGCAAGTCTGCGACAAACATATAATTGTTATTTATTAATCTATTATTGAAAGTAAATATTGTCATAAATTAATTGAGATGTTTGCATGAAAATTCACATTTAAAAATATGTATATACTCAACTTAAACTTTTTTATATTCAATACCTATATTATTTTTCTATTGGCCACGTTCTCTTTTTTGTTAGATAAGTTATCTAGGATACTGCACTGTCCGAATATGTCTGTGAGCGATGCAGATAGGTTAGCTGAAAGGACTCAAAAATCAAAACAAACCCCATATTAAATGTAGTTTAAAGTCAGCTGTTCTATATATTTGTCATAGCATAACTATTCGAAAATTTTTGGGATAACTCAAGTTAACTTTCACGAGAACAGCTGTGTTTTTCCGGATTACATAACAACAGAATTATTATGTCAAGTTCCTTTAAGATTATGGCTGTCACTTTTTACGATGGCATTGACACATTATAGGTTTTTCGTCCTGTAGCCATTGGCCTCGTTCGGTGCGCGGCCGATAGGCTATCCAAGATACCTTTGTAGCGGATTTTTTTTCGAACGATTCAGGTAGCTTTCTCGTTATGTCATTGTATTGCATACACATCTGAAGTTTTGAATCAGCTGTTCCTTACATTTCCAACCGAATTTCAAGGAATCCAATAATTTTTGGGTAGCTTGAGATTTGTGTTTGACAACATATGTTTAGTTCATCAGCCGTTTTTTCCTTAGGCGTTACAACAACACCAAGCTATCCGGATCGGTTAGGTTGCGCCACCGAACGAGGCCATTTATCAATTTTACTTTTGTTTGCTATAAAATTTAATTATTTTCTCTAAATTTCCACCATTATGGGTAGGTACGTTCAGGTATGCAGATTATGAATTCCAATAATACTTGACCAACACTTACCAAGTTCTGGGACTTACATTATGGGTAGGTAACTCATGATACTAATTATTTACCTACAGAACTTAAATAAATATATCTTTTTTTATAATAAACAAACAATAATCATGATAATGATACACGAGTTACACTGCTTTCTTTACAAAACACCTTTGAAGTTTAAGCAAAATGTTCACTTATGAAGTTATGTTAAATTGTAAAATTGTAATCTTTTAACATTCTTCATAAAATGTATTTACGTCAATAGATTAATCAAAATTCTTTCAATTTCACATTTTTAAGATTAAAACTAATAAAGCCAATAACGAGAGGTCAGAAGCACCACTTTCTTAGGTAGGTATACCCATTATTTCGCATACTCCAGTAAGTTGATATGTTTTCATATACACATCTATAAAAACACAAGACTAATCAATCGCTGTTAATATGGAAAAAAAAGTTTTATCAATAAAGAAAAGTATTCTTGCGTGAGTATTTATTATTGAATGATAATCCAAGTAGAGTAAAGGTATATAAAGTACATATATTGGATATACATAATAATCTATATCAATAAACACAAATTGTTTGTTAACATATTTCCACAATTGTTTTTATTTATAAAAAAATTTATTTATGTACATAAACTATATGACTATTGCAAATTAGGTGTGTCTGTTTTTATTCAGAATATACAAATACTCGTATATAAACAAGACTAAACAGATGTCAAGCTGAACTTGGTACACGACTGGAATCTCATAATATCATAATTAAATTTTATAATGTGTTAAAAAAATCTAATTCCCATAAAAATTAAAAAAATAAAACCTTTGCCTATTTTAATTTTATAAAAAAATATATATAAGTAAACAAACTAATAAGTTTTATTTAGTTTCGGTTGCATGTCGGCGTTGTTTGTCATCCTCAGCGAGCACGTTCGTACTAAGCTCAATGTGAAGATCAGTTGTTCCATTTGGTCGTGGAAGGATTAAACCTAATTATATAAATAAAAATTACAACAAAGAAGGGAAGGAAAATTATGAATTTTTTTAAATTTAAAAATGAGCTAGATTGATTTGAAAAGTGATGGGAAATTGGTGCCTCCACGCTATTCATCAAATTTATGTAAATATCTTTTACAAATTTGACTTGCAATGTGCTATTAGTCGTTTTTCTTTTTAAGCTCAAAGCATAACACAGAACCGTCAAATAAAGATCAAAACACGCCTACTAAAGGTGTTTTTCTTATTTCGTTCAGAGCAGAGGCAACTCTGTTGTCGATCGCATAGATTATGCTCTGAATTAGTTCCAAACAGAGCGAACTCTGAACAGTCTGATTTTATTTTTTTAAGACTTAAACTCTTCGATGTCATTAATTGACATTTTGTTAATTTGCTTCTGTTTTACTTTATTATGTATAAAAATACATTATGTCGCCATTTTGATTGTATGAGTACTTTTCTTCATATTTCGCTCGTGATGCACATTAAATGTGCTCCGAGAATGCTCAGAACGAAAAAAGAAAGGAGCTCTGAGCACTCTGAGTGAAAATTTTCGGAAATTTTAAAGGACTCTCTGATTCAGAGAGCAACCATAACCCACAAACCTATCCAGCTTTATTATAAAATGTTCGTATCATTGTGTGTGTGCAATTTATTTTTGGATATATTTTATTCTTGCCACGTTTACATTCGGTTTCTGAGCGAGCGTCATTATAAACCAGCTTTAGCCAGGTCGATTGCACTTCAGGAGCACAGTCAAGTTGAAATTTGTGAGATATATTTTCAACTCAACTCCAAATGGAGTACTTAAATCAAGATAAAAAAAACATGGGTCCGACCCTAGTCTAAATCGAGCTTTGATTTCAGCTTGTACGGCCTATATAATATTCTAGATAGCCAACTCAAAAAAAAATGAATCACATCCGCCATTTTTGATTAGGCAAGCAAGTAGATTCTTAACATATATGTATTTATATGGAGAGCTCTGTCTGTTTTTTATAATTTTTGATTCTTTTTTTTCTCGGGAATTTAAACTAATCCAATATGGAGTTGACTGTGTTCAGAATCTCAGTAGATACTTTGAACATGTTATCTGAAAGAAAAAAAATAAACAACAAAGTTCACGTTTTGAGTTAAAAATGAAAAACGAACTTTATTGACAGCTCAGACTTTGCTCTGACCTAAACAAAAGTATTTGTCTAAAGTATTCAGCTCTAGGCAACGTGCGGTATGACAAATACAACTTTTTTAGAAGCCTCCAACATAACCAATATCAATTAAAGAAGAATAACAACAAAAATAAATCAAATAAGTATAATTTTTACTACGTTTCTAAAAATATTTTATCTCATTCTTTATGAGATTTATGATTTAAAAAATCTGTGATGTGTTTCCACTGCCGAAATTATTTACAAGCTGATAAATTTTGACAGCACGTGTCGAAATGAAAATAAGATAAATTAAAAACGCCATTATTGTCAAATTATAAAAAAAAAACAATTCTAGATCGAAATGGATATCATATATGTATGTATGTAGGTGAGTTCGATTTGCAAAACTTAGGTCTTATAATGATTCAACAAGATTAATTTCTAATCTACAAGATTAACGAAACAAATTTATATGGAGAATTCCGAAATTTGAAGAAGATTCAAGATATGAAGATTAATCATGGATCATGATTATTCTTTGTTTTTTGTCGATGGAGACGTATTTAAAAATAAATAAATATCAAAACATTTTTTTAGAATTATAAAGTTTTCCAAATTCTGCCGTTATAAGGGCGCAGTGATTCTTTAAAATTATACAGTCTTTGAGATGAGTGACTTGATATCAAGAAACCACAATCAAAGAAACTCAGCAAAGAATATTTTATATTCTACTTGGGCTACTCCGATGACGTGGCTGGCTAACCCAGTTTTATGTCTGACTTTAATAAATGTTATGATTATGTCAAATAAAATTTTAGTGATTCCTATAAGAAACAACTTTACTATAAACGCAAAAATGTGGAAAGTCTGACTGAATACACACTGATATTTGAACATACCCAAAATGGACGCTTTGCTCATTTGCTCAGAAATTTGACAGCCACCTATCGGTTGAACATTAAAGAAACCGCGTAACTTTCAGAAGCCCTTTATGGTTGCGTTCTGGCTATAGAAGGAGATCGTGAGGTTGCTATAAGAATACGAAAATCGAACACATTGACCACTTTCAAAAGACGTAGTCGATTTGAAAGCTAGTCAAGTTTCGGATTGGTTAGATGCCAAACAACAAGGAATTTGTTTGTCAGCTGGCCAATTGGAAACCAAAAACTTGACTAGCTTTCAAGTCAACTACGTCCTCCTGAACGTGGCCAATCTAATTGGTTTACCTATAATGAATATGGGCTATATGGTATATGGGATTTGACAGAAATCGCTCTTAGTATATTTGGAAGCATACGAGTACATTTGTATTAAAAAACTTTTTTCGCACACCTGAAAATTTAAGTTCATTCTGTAAGAAATCAATAACAGACCTAGTGCCAACTAAGAAATCAAAGGGGTATATCTAATATATATGAAAATAAGAATAACGTTTTTTTTTTCAAAAAAAGTATTATTTCATTACCTCTTTATTCCTAATGGCTATTTCGATTATCAAACTAGAAGGTATAAATTACATGGGTCCTTGAAGGGCCACCCTACTAACCAATTTTATGATAAATATCTTTTATATCACAAAATATCAAAACGATACAAATGGAGGTTTTTACGATATAACTACATTTAACTGCTCTTATCGAACTTTGCAAATAACCACTTCAGATTAGCATAGAATGACGTTAAAGAGAAGAAAAAAAAACACTCAAACTTTGACCTAGTTTATATTTTCAAATTTTTGCACTTCACGCAGTCACACATTATCAGACAAAATAATAATGAATTATTTTATACTCTTTATAAGAATAAGAACAAAAAAAATATATACTCAATAAAAATCAATTAATCTAGACTCGAGGCAAAAACGTTCTCCCCCAATAATTTGTTTTAATTAACAGCAAATTAGCATGACATTCTTAAAATAATAATCTGCGTGAATAGAAAACATTTATATTAAATTGCACGGCAACACCCTTGAATTGAGGATAATATACAACAAAGTGCCACCTTCAGGCAGATACATTTGTTCGAAGAATTAAAATTTCACAAATAAAAAAAAAACTTACAAGAATTTTTCCATTGCTGAAACTTGTGATATAGAAAACAGGAACAAATAAAGAAGATCACAGTCACTATTAGAAGTGTCAAAATTGCTCCAATCCAAATGTCACTAACAACTCGATTATATTCAGCTTCTGTCATACCGTGTGGATGCAAGCTAATGCTAACCGGTCCGGAATCTTCGTCACTAGAATCCTCAAAAAAACGATCGACAGACGAGACTTCGTGGTGAGAATGTGCTTGATGCGTTAGATTTTCCAAATTTGAATTCAAGCCCAAAGCTAATTTCTCTAGTTTACTTATGAGAAGTGTGTAATTTTGAGGCAATTCAAAGGACTGCACTTCAATACTGCTGTCTTGATACACTTTGACATTATCCATGTTGAATTTGAATTTTTCAAAATAGAAGAAAATGCGCGGGAAATAGTATTCAGCGGGTTGTCAGCACAATACACTTAATTGATACAAAACTATGAGTATCAATCAACTAGCTAGGTCGTTTTTTTTTGTTTGGTTTTGTTAAATTAAGAGAAACAGAAAAAAAAATAAATCAGAATGAAGCACGTCTTCTACACAACTCGATCATTTTCTTAATAAGTCGTTTGATTCGATCAAATCGTTGCGAAAGAGTACAGAAACGATAACACAACAACAACAAAACAGAACTGTGAAATCAACGAAACAGCAGTGCCCGGCGACAACTTGATTTTTAATTCAAGAACGAACAAAAAAAAACATTATTAATTAAATTTGTAAACAAATAACAAATACACTGATAATGTGCTTGTGATCGCAAAGAAAAGATATATTTCAATAGATATAGTTGGGTTGGTGGCGCTGGTGATCGCGATCGCGAGCGATCTTTATGTAGGTACATATGCTCGTGCAATGACAATAATAACAGTTGTGGTAATTGCTTACAACTTGCTTGCCTCCTTGAAATGCTATTAGCGTGTTGCTGTTTTCTTTCTGAAGCAGCTGCTTAGATGTCAAAAGTATGAACGGAAAAGAATTTATGTACAATATTTGTAGGTACTATTCAATGTGCGATCGGAATGTATCTAATGGATGTATAAAGAGTATTTAACACTGTGTGAACTATTATTAGAGAGTTGGAAAAGTTTACTCGCGATAGAGAACCTCTGCCGACACGATCAGAAGCTCCTTTAAGTCTAAGAAGCCCACATTTAGGGGATGATACCGCGCCGCCGGCTAGACAAAAAAAAAATGACAACGAACTTCTAACGTAAATGTATTGGTTTGTTCGAGATAGTAGGTTCAACCAGTATAGAGTAGGTTATAGATACAAATGCAAAGACAACAACGAAGCCGACAACGCGATATCTACGGAACAAGGTAAGGTTGCAAATTTCTAGGTTTTCTTGTTTGTTTTTTGAATCTATTTATCTAAGTAGGTAAATTACGTTTTACGTACCTTCCTACATGCTCGATACTTAATACTTAAAAATGTGCTTTGATCAAGAGATAAATGAGTGAATATTGACAGAAGAATAGGTATTAAAATTTGAACTGAGCTTGTGTCATTTTGATCTAAATAAAAATTTCATGATAACAAGTGTGATGTCTATAGAATTCTTAAGTATGTGAAATTCTAAGGTTTGACCGAAGTTTTTTTTTTTTAACAAGATGACTAACTTTTATGTGCTGATAAAATGTGTGCGCTCGTGTAAGATATGTGCTATGTAAATATTTGACGAGGCTTGATAATTAAGGGACAAGGCCATTATATTGTGTTGTGAGTATATTGGAGATTTTTCAAAGGGCAATTTGTGGATTCGTGCAGTAAATTTCAATAATGTAATTTTAATAATGTAAGTATGGGAATTTCTTAAAATGAAGTTCGGCAGTGTACTATTATTATTAATAGCGAAAAGTTCTAGCGAAACAGCCCGTTGAACTTCTCTTCTTAAACTATTCCACACATAAAACTCGAGCTTTAGAAACCAGGAACACGGTCACATGCGCTTAAAAGCAGTGGCGTTTTAAATTGGCCTTAAATGTTGGATAAAAATAGCTGGAAGGTCACCTAATCTAATTTCACAAGAATATATCATTTAATAAACTTATGTCACTAAATATCAGTAAAATGAAATGTGATAGAGAGCACCGCCATTCAACAAATCAAATTTAAAGAAAAAAACTACTTCTCTATTTAAGCTGACTTTACATTGGATGAATGAAAAACTCATTGAACCAATGAAACACTTCCTTGGAAATATTAAATTGGTTAATAAATATTTCTCACATATTTTCCTTTGCTTTTCAAACAAACTTTTAATTGTTAAGAAACTCATGACGTTATAAAAAATTGTTGAAATATTAGCTAAAAATCCACAGACACTCATTTACTCAAAAGTGGGGATAAAAATTTCTCAGAGAGAAACAATTTTCTGCAAAGTTAACGGAACCCATTGAACACAAACTTTAGCCAATTTTTAAAAGTGAAAAAATTAACTTTTGTTTTGTTTTGTCTTTACTAGGAAGTTTTTAAGGTGAAAAATTTCCTCTTGGAAATATTAATTAATTAATTTTACCAATAAGCCCAATAACAGGGCACATTTTACTATTTTCACCTTTATAATGACACACCCGACAACTAACAGCTTTTGATTTGACAGTTTTCATAATTTTATCCAAAGAATTTTCAGAGGTGTTCTCGTACGAATTTTTACTAGATCTGTTCCCGTACTCCCTAAAACTGCGAAAATCTACGAATTTCTACGAAAACCAGTCAAATTCTGTTCCCGTACTCCAATTTTTTGTAGTTTTTCACAGAAGTGAGCGCTCATGAGAGAGTAAAATATTTCCCCAGGCTGCGAATTTTAGTCCAAGAAATTTCTTTCGACAAACATTATGATGACTGTTAAATGAATGAACAAAAAAAAACAATACATAAGCTGTCAGTTGTCAAGTGTATCGTTACAAAAGTTGAAAATAATGGAATTTATAGTCTGGTCGGGTTTGTCCGTGCAATAAATTGAAATTTGTGATATGAAATTGGTTATTTTAAGAAATAATTTCACGTAAATCTGTAATTAACATTTTGTAAAATACACTTTTACGTTGATGTTTAAAAAATGGCAAAAATTGTTGTTCAAAGCGTTCCCGTACTTTGTGAAACCTTGTTGCGCTCTGAGAACCCCTACTCTTGCAAGAATGACAGTCTTCACATTTTTGTGCACAAAGTACGGGAACGCACTTACTTTAATCAAATTGTCGTAGTTTTTCACAGAAGAGATCATTCATTATTCCAAAAAATTTCTTTGGACAACATTATGAAGACTGTCGAACAGAAAAAAAATAACACACAAGCTGTCAGTTCGCAAATGTAATGTGTCATAACAAAAGTTTAAAATTATCAAATTTATCATGTAGTCTAGAATATTCGTGCTAAATTAAAATTTGTGTACTAAATAGTTTCTATTAAAAAAACTTTTTCACAAAAAAAAAACTTTACTAAACATTTTCAAAAATACACTTTTGTCTTCACGTTGGCTAAAGTGTTTGTTCAGTGCGTTCACTCTCCGAGATTTTTACCCCCACTCTTGCAAAAATGACAGTCTTCACATTTCGTGCACAAAGTACGGGAACACACTTCATTGACTTAAATTTCCAGCCTGGGGAAATATTTTTCTCTCTCGTGGGCGCTCTCTTCTGTAAAAAAATGATGAACATTTGGTGTACGGGAACAGGTTTTGACAGTTTTTCATAGAAACTTGTAGATTTTCGCAACACACTCCAAATTCATTATAGAGATGTTCTTTGTTAATATACATTTAATAAAGTTTTAATCACAAGGACACACTGGAAGGTACATACCGACAAGCAAGTTGCAATACATAACCATTTGTCTACACCTATCTCTACACATTTAAACAACTTACTTGTCAACTTGCAAGGAATTTCCAAAGTCAGTAGATAAGCAAGTTGATATTCAAGTAATTTGACAGAAATTTGTGCAAATGGAAGTTTGTTTAACATTCAAGTTTTTTACCTATTTTGTTGTGCAAAACGATGAAGCTAGTTTCTTTTATATTTATCTTTATGTTTACTGTTATTTATTAACAAATTGTTTCGCTATAGTGGTGTGTCGTCTAAGTCGCAATACGAACACGAAACAAGAATTTGACAGGCAGTACATGTAGATATACATAAGTTACCAAAAACATTATGCTTATCATTACTTGCCCGTTTGGTATTGGGGTAATACAGGTATTATTATTATTGGAGCTGAAAGAATATCAATTTCCCCTCTAGCGGCAGGTTTCACATATTATGCACCAAATTAATTAAATAAACATTTTGTTATCACGCCTACGCTTACCGGTTTCTTAAAGTTAAAAAAAAAACTTGAAAATCGTTTCGAACAATCTTCTACAAAATCTACATAAGTTCTTATTTAGATTTAATTCTTCACTAAACCTTTTAGGTTAATGAAACAAAAACACACGAATTAAATCTAATCTAATTATGGCTTATTTCAAGTTCATGTCCTTGTCTTAATAATCGATAATCATTTTATGTAAGTAGTTAATATCTACACCACAAATTACGCAATTTGCTCGTGAGAATAAAGATGGCAGCGCATTTATTTTTTTTCTTAAATCGTAGAAATTCTTATTAGACGCAAATTTAATTTCCGAATACGAGTTATTTTTGTTCTTATTAGATTGTTTTTTTTTTTCTGCTATTTAAAATTACTTAAATTCAACTTCAACAAGTCAGACATGTAGGCTGTCATAATTTTCTAACAAATGATTATTTCCTTTACGTAAATCACTTTCAATTTTTATTTACCGTACTAAAGACTTGTTGTGTGCTTTATTTTGATAAAAAGAAATCTGATATCACCATGACAGTTAAAAAAAAAACGAACGATAAGAAATCTAGTGGGATAGTCATTCGGTTTACACTATTACTTTTTGTTGCCAACTTCTTAGAAGTAGAGACTAACGTTAAGGGAATTCCTCCTATATCTTGACAAGAATGAAATTTCTTACTAAACATAATATATTTTTTAATTAGGAATGCAAATATTTAGCAGTTTGAATCATCAAGTTTTTTTAAAAAATTGTATTAAATTGTATTTTTATCAAAAAAAAAATAAACTTACGTTTACAATAATTTATCATGATAGCTTGCTTGTTGTGTGCCACTTTTATGAATAAACAAAATATATACTGAAGAAAATAAATCAATTGGTGTTATCAATGATATATGTATATGCCTAGTGTGATAGGACATAAGTACATACAGTGCTGTGCATAAAATTGTAATACTTTCTGTCAAACTTGGTAAATATCATTCACCTTGCGTATATATAGTTTTTTTTTAATCAAAAAAACTTGAAATTATGATACATGCATTGTATTTATTATACGGTTGGTAGCACTGATTTTTGCTGCTCACAAAAAGTTTTTAGATTAAGATTTAATCATAGGATATTTATTTTGTAATCCCTAATTGAAAGCGCTCTCTACTGTGAACAACTACGGATACGGTGGTGAAATTTGTAAATAAAAAATAATATAATTATGATAGTATACTGAATAATATTACGTGATCTTTTTAGCAATTTTGCAACGTGGCAACACTTCATGAATTCTTAACTAGAAATGTATGGTGGTAGTAAAAGTTGTCCAAACTTCACTTTCTACAAGGCAAAGGAGAAGAGTAGAATATCAGAATGTGAATTTACTGCCATTTTATTAAACACGAACAAAATTTAGGCTCTTATTTGAGAATGGTATTAAATTTATTACCTACATTAAAATCGTTTATTAATTGCGTTGACATTTTGGAAAAATTTTCTACCATAGTTAATTTTGACACCAGCACCAGCGTGGTAAATATAAACGGCTAAAATTTAAAATGGTAGCCGCACTATTTAAATGACCAAAACGGCAGATAACATAACCAGGGAATTGGTGGCACAAAATCTCCGTTGCCAGAAATGTGTGAGTCATTGCTCATTCAGCAACTTGGGCAAAAAACAACACGTTCAACATCATTCTATTTATAAATTTATTTTTTTTTCACGTCAATGTTTAAAGACTCTCTCAGCCAATTTTTCCCATCTCTAGCTGTCATGTTTTTCTGTCCTTTTTTTCTGTTGGCAATGTCATATTTGAGGTTTTTTGACAGCTGTTACCCATATTAATTAAAAAAGAAAAAAAAAAAACAGAACTATTGCATTGCTGGCAGTCGAATATTTTTCTATCTTTCTATGTTCAGTAGAAATATCACAGCAGAATGACATTTAACGCCATTTGCAAACTTTTGCCACATACACATTATCACTCAGTTATCCTACACTTGCCGTGACAAATTGCCATTAATTTATGTCATTAAACTGGTAAAATAATTGTTAAATTAAATCATTAATGATACGCATTTACACAGGAGAAAATATTGACTGTTTAATTGATAATGGCAATTTACCACTAAGGAATGAGCAAGAAAATTCTTCCTCGCAGTATGCCATTATTTCAAAATGGTGTCACTGTGCATTTACATGACACCATTTTAGTGGCAATATTTAATGCCAGTTTTCCCTGCCATTTTTCTAATGACTAAAATAATGACAAAGTTTCAAACCATTTGGACGATGTTGTCATTAATGACACTCATGTAAATCCGGCATAACACTAACTGTCATTATTTCTGCCAAATTTAATAAATTATCATATTTTATTTAACACAATACTGACATTTCACAATGACAATATTGACATTTCTTCCATGGTGTAAATGCGGGATTTATTGAATTCTGCCAGATAATGAATGGTTTAGCATTAGCAAATTAGTAAATTTTACTATGGCAAACAGGAATTGTTGAATGTAAATGCACCTTATGTCGCTAAATTTAAGATTTCATATTGACATAAGGTAAATATACATGTAAATTTCGTCAGCCAAGCTATAGGTTGACAATCGTCTATCGAACTCATGACTCCCTGAGTGTTAAGTTTTGTTTCTTAAGGCTTATCATGCATTTATCTAATGAAGATAGTGAATACCTACCTTAACACCTGACTTAACACTATCGCCTGACATGTATATATTGTGATAATTTATAAATCAAATAAATAACAAAGTAGTTATTTTTCAGAGACTTCGGACGCATCTTTCTCCTCACTGTTATCAAATCACATAGGTACACTGAACCTTTTCTGTCCAACTATAATGTGATAAAACCACACACACACATCACTTACTGGAATAAATTATTATTAATTTTTTCTCATATTGACAGTAAAACTTTGCAAACGCGAACGTAAAGTTTTTTTTTAATTTCAGAATATTGATCTAAATGAATAAAATAAATAGGTATGTATAAATGAATGTATACATCTTAGGGTTGGGTCTTGTTGTTTAATAAAGATCGAATAGCCTTGATTGCAATTCCAATTCTAACAATGCAAATGAAAACATTGTGGGTAATTCTTGTTACCCGTTTGTTGGATTGGATTTGGTTTTACGTTTATTTTTTTGTATTCTTAAACTTACGTGTTAAAATATAAATAAATATTTTTGCGCACAGTTCAATGAAATGAACAAATAATAAAATATGGTTTCAGAATTATTGTTTATTGAATTTATTGATCTTTTTATCGAGAATTTATTTTTGTAAAAAAAAACTCACTACTAGAAGGTGTTGATTAATGGAATTTCTTTAAATTCTGATAAGTCAGATAAAAAAAACACTTCGATTCACAAATACATAATTTAATGCACTGCAGCACAAACAGACGTGAAAAAGTAAACAGTCCTAAGCATTTAATCATGATTTGATCATTGAAAAGTGTATGTATTGTCAATTAACACTTATAATTTGAATCTACCTATAATAAGTAAAAAAAAAACTGAAGTAAATATCACCTTACCTTGTGATAAAATATTGAACGTGATCAGAAAAATGAGAAAAAGAACGCAGATGTTATCAATATACTGTCCTTTGTACATTAAAACAGTAGGTTATGCATCTGTCAAAACAATTGTCAGATTACAAACTGTCATTATCATTTTTTTAAAAAGCAGTCTTTGACATTTTATCTTAAAGCTGTCGAATTTTAGAAATTTGGTAGCTCAAAAGTCATCACCATATTGAAAATAAATACATAATGTCGAATTCCAAGTAACCATTTCAAATCGATATTTTTGTTTGTAACGTGTATAGTCTATGAAATCTTACTAAAAATGCAAGATCTGATTGACAGAATTTGCTTAGAAATAATTCGATTGTGTTCAGAAAAAAATCGAATGTTTGGTCGACATAAGATTTTAGAAAAATTCTCGCAAACGTCAATTAAACTTTGACATTTATGAATTAAACATTCAACAGATACTGAATACATACCAGCAATATATATATATATACAGTCGAACTTCGATAAGTCGAACTTCGATAACTTGAATATTTGATAACTCGAATGAAATTGGTCGGCAAAAGTGCGAAGTCTGAAGTTTACATGTAATTTTTGATTGATAACTCGAACTTCTATAACTCGAATGCCGCGATAACTCGAATGTCTCGATAACTCGAAGATATTATTTGTAATTTTTTAAGTAAATTATCATCTTCCGGTGTTAGAACACACATTATTTGGTTGATATACGTATGTTATATAATACGAATTCAAAGTGGGTCAAGAAAAAAGATTTTTAAAAAAGACGAAATAAAAAGTGAAAAGAAACTGACGTAGATATTAACAGTGCAGTCTGAAGTTTTTATTAAAAGTAAAGCTAACGTGGACATGTCGTTAAACGAACATTAAAAACATCGTTTGAAGATAAATTTAAATTAATAGTGGGTCAAGAAAAAAGGATGTGGCTTATTAAATATAGCATTCCGGCAAATCCATTCGTCAGTCATGCATAACAGAATATTTTAAATAATCACAACAACTGTACTTTTTTATTCGCTAATAAATATAACGTAATTTATATTAATTTTCTGTTTTACTTGATAACTCGAATTATTTGTTTGGCAAGTGATGGTTCGAGTTATCGAAGTTCGACTGTATACTGTATATTCTTTTAAAGAACGCATAATAATGATTTCAATTGGCATTTACCGCCATTTTCAAAGATTATTTGCGCCACCTCGTGCTAGAACTCAGGTAATAAAATAATTAAAACAAAAAAGTTAATGAGCCGGATTTTTTTATAAAAATTGCTTCTTCTGTTATTTATGTAAGAAAAAGAATTGGATTTCTATAAAACTCCTACGTCCTTCAGAGTCCTTTTTTTCTGCTATATTATGTACCTACTTCAATTTATTATTGCGTTGCAAATTCAGATTGATGAAGCCTGTTTAAATTATAATGGAAATAAATTTTCATTTGACGTGACGTGACATGAGAAAGCAAAATGGCACGCCGAGAATGCAAATGTAAACTTCAAACACCGTTAACTGCCATCACCATCATCATCATTATCATTATTATCGACACTATGGCAAGACTATTAAGAAGTACCAGTTTATTCCGAAGAGGTCGTTGGTGGTATGGTTGCGGCGGCAAAATCTAAATCTGTATGATGGCATAAATGACTTTTGTTGGCATTTTATAACGAACTCACTTCGTGTGTGGTGTGGTATGGTGCTTCTTGACAAGGACCGAAAGCAATATGAATATTAGCGTAATTTTTACAAAAAGACATTAAAATACCACGAAACATGCTTCCAAAGAAGCAGCAAAGCAGGAGCTCTATAGAAAGTGGTAGAAAGGAAGTGGAAGTGTGTGTTGTATATACGACGTCTGTGTGGTCGCAGAGTTGTGTATAGCTGGAGAAATGTTAAGTATTTTGCCAGGTGGTAAGTTTGTACCTATAGAGAAAGGCAAAGATAGGTAGAGAGCACATTATTCTCGAGGTGTTATTAAGAGTTTTGTAGAAAATCCTTGAAATATGAGGTTTTAATATGATAAATGATCAAAATTCATGGTAGTTAGGAATTTTAACTTAAAATTCCATATGACAAATGGGAATAGAAACGGTGTTGCTGTATATGGCATATTGGCAAGCTGATGATGGAGGCACCATTAAGAGGCATTCCGCTATCATATTACCTAGGTTGGTACACATTGTGTTTTCACAAGATTGTAACAGCGTCTTTCAGAGATAATTTGTTTAAATTGAAACCGAAAATGGCGAGTAAAAGAGTATGGTAGGCACCTTACATATTTCCTTAATTAACAATAGGCGCTTGATATCTCAGGTCTGAATCACATTTTTATGGGAAAGTACTGATTTATGTATATAACAGAAACAGATTTTTTTATATTTAATATTTACAAGTAGAATATTTATTTTTTTTTAATTTAGTTTTTTGCAATATTTTGTTTAAAAAAAATTCTGATTGGAAACTATGCCATTGGTGACAAAATCGACATTTTTATCACAAATCACTCAAACAACAATATACTTTTGTTTTGTCAATTTTTTTACGTGAAAATGGTGATATTTTGAAGAATATTTGGTAATAAGAGACTCGTGCATCAAGCGCGAGTAAGAAATGGACTAAAATAAAATGTAAGACTGGGACGCACGTACTTGCACTTATGTTCGATCACATCGTAAGCACAAGATTGTTAGAAGACACAGCTGTATGCCAATTTAAAAAAAAATATTTTTTTGAAAATTTTGGAATGGAGAATTACTTTGAATTTGATGGATCTCCTGGTCAAAATCCATTGAGCAGGTAGATATACCGTGAATGACATTTTATGTATATTTTTTGCAAACCAAAATGTAGAACTTAAGTAGTTCGCAGAATTTTTTTTTTATCAAAATCATTAGAGTCGTTTCCGAGATAATTAATATTTTCCATTTTGGTACAAGCAATTGTATGGCAGGTATCGTTATTTTTGTGGCAGTCATTTGTAATCTGTAATCACCTTAGACGGTTAAGTACTAACCTTGAAGGCAATCACTTCAGCGATCACGTGACCTATCGACAGACAGATGGAATTTCGTGTTCTTTAAAATTATCACCGTAATGTAAAATTTGAGCAAGATCTTGGCTTTTTTTAATGCAAAATTTCCCTATAGTAAAACTATTGGGAATAAGCACCGCATTTACAGAAAAAAGTGACATTTCCATACAAACTATCGATAGCAAGATTCCCGCTAAGACAGAAAGGAAATAGTAGTTGATGCTTCAACCTCAATTTTCTTCAGGCTTTAAAAAAACACACATAGGTATACTCGTATTCATATCGGGTTTTCACAGACTTACTAGGTTTGTTCAGTAAAATGTTCTAGAACGGATTAAAACAGCAAAGAATAGAATATCCTATTCTGGAATAAGATCAAACTAAAACAGAATCGTTAGAACTGTCAAAGTTATTTGTTTTTTTTGGTAAATTGTTTACATTTTGGTTTGTTAGAATAAATTGACCCCTGTTTAGTTTTAATAGTTTTCAATAATTAGTAATAAAATCAAAAATTTACATTATCAATAAGAAAAAAATTGTTTTGACAACTGACGTTTACCTGTCTGTTCTTTGTGGTTTCGTTTTGTTCTGATATTTTCTTCATTGAACAGAGCTACTACATTCAGATAATGCAGTTTTTTGTGTCTGTCAAAATAATTGTCATATTTTAAGCTGTCAGTGTGAGCTACGCTCCAAAACGTTTTTAAATTTTAAAATTTAGTTACAAAAATTATGATTCTGAGCACTAAAACTGATACCGTTTTTTTACCGAACATTCTTGTATTTTACGTATAACATTATCGTTGCAAAATGCAGTGCCATCAAGGATCAAGACGGATGCGTATACTGAATAAAATATTGCATCTGCTAAAGATTGTGACTTCTTCTGTTCAAAATTCAAGCTAACATGTATTGGTTTAAAAGGAACACCCTGTATTCATTTCGAGTTCATAAGGATAAATGAGGTCATTGATCAATTTTATATGAGCAAAGTAAAAATGTGTTAATTTAAAAGCGTAATTTTTTTTAAATGTGATTTATCTAACTTAGAGCCGATATATCAATCTCCAGATAAAGAGGCAATTAGTTGTCAGAGGAATAAACTTACTTGACTGTTAAACAACCGGATAACAACATTGAATTTTTCAATCAAAAAACACTTTTATTTCGCTTGCTTAACGTTTATTTCAAAGCAATAATTTTTCAAAGTGTTTTTGACATCGAAAATAGCTTTTTATTTTATTGCTCAGAATAACTCCTTATTCTATTCTAAAATGAGCAGATAACTTTATTCCTAGGATTAAGCTGTAACTGATTGTTGAAAAACGGATTTTTGCTCTATTTGCGGAGAATATGTCAGTTAGACTGCTTAAATGTCTATTGAAAAATTGGCCCTTAAAGGAACAAAACAATTCTTTTTTTTACGAAAGATTAAACAAACAGAATCGGACCAAAAATGTAACCTTATGGAATACCTCTTTCTAATACCTGTTCTTTAATTTTTAACCCAAAGTGGAATTTAAATTTTAGGCTTCTCAAATTCATGTTTGAGAGATATTAAAGCCTTTATTCTAAAGTTGAATACCTCTGAAGACTATTGTGTTGTTCATTTTTAATTTTTTTTTTAGAAAATAAAGTTAATCACAGTTTAAAAAATACTATGTGGAGTAAAAAATGAGCAAACACAAAAAAATGATAAGACAATTATTTTCTAAGTAATAACCCTCCTCTAATAAATTGTTGTTATTGCGCTTTCTTTAAAAATATTATCTTCATTGTTTGTTGCTTTCTTTTAAGTATTTTTTTTTACAATGTTGGCTTCAAATTTTATCCGCATACTAAACCGATAACCCTATCGCAAAACACATTATTTTGTTTGCCAAAAAAAAATATAAATCCGGATATCCATTGTCAATTCTGGGATGATACTACAGAACCTTCTATCATTATACGATTGTTGTCAGCTTTGTATAGAAACAGTTTTGTAGGAGTAACCTTCATATTTTCCACACCACCCGACAACAACAAAAAAAAAATGCCATAAAATCTGTCCAACTCTATATGCACTCTAAATCTCAACATTCGCAGTCACTCACAATTCAACAGCGATAAGAACATTTTTATAGCTGAAAATTCGTATGCAGTCCTTCCTTTAGCAGATAAAAACGACGCAAACATAAAAAAGACAGGAAGAAAACAAATCCATCATCAAAAAAGAAGAAATATTTATTTACCCAAAGGAATTTGCGCCATCAGGAATCTGTGGAACGCGCGTCACACACAAATTCCATCAGTCTCAGTACCAGTGCCGGTCCCAATCCCGATAAACCCTGCCAAGCCGAAGGATAATAATTTTTTTTGCGTTTATTTCTTATCGCCTGGAAACAGTGATTTTACGACCAAATACCGGGTCAATGTGTGAAGATGATGACTGCCATTATTGCACTGGAAAATGTGTTTAAGGCGCTTCAAAGGATATGTGCATAGAGAATATCCTCGAAGGAAGAAAATTTCCTTCGAGCAGTAAATTCAAAAAAAAAAAAAATGATTGATAGAGTCGCTGTTGTGTTTGCACTTCACTTGATGCGCTGACATCTTGGAATATCGCCCCCACCTCCTCCAGCCAATGGCTCTAATAAAATATCCTTCGCATATAAGAATACTCGTACAGGCTGCTTTAATCTTGATAAGACGTTGAGCGTTGACGATGAGACAAGACAAACTGTGCGACGAAAATGTATGCGAAAAATGCTTTCCCAGTGCATTCTTGGCGCACTAAATCGCTCGCACCCATCTGGGGTTTTATTATTGAAGATATACTCATTCACAACACCGCACTGCGAAGATATGGAGGAATCAAGGATGATTTTCTCCTAAAGGGTGTACTCAAGTGTTTACTTTGCGGCAGCGATTAAATGAAAAAAAAACTAACCAACAAAAAATAGATAGAATATGCTTGTTGTCTTAATATGCGTGCATTATGCATTGCATATAGAATATCCACACATGGGAGATGATCCTTTTTGACATGAATTCTTTATTGATGAAGTATGTACTCATATATGGGGAGCACTATGTGTGGAGGTGGAATAGAAAATTTAGATCAAGGATAAGAGGATTCCGTTTTCTAAATTAAAAATTTAAGAACTTCCTGCGAGTTTCCTTTAAAATGAGAGTATAGAGTTTACCCGAACACAGTATGGCGGGGAAATAGGTCAGGAATGTCAAGAGTTTTAACCTCCTAACTATAAGAGTTTTTTTTTTTTTTGAATCCAGTACCAAAGTCAACACAATAAGGCATATTCTAACAATTCAGTCGAACGCTCCAAAGTTCAATGAGTACGCGCTGCATGGTTTCGAGGATATTATCCGTTGCTGTGGACTGCAGCAATATTATAGCAGAAGCACGAAGCAAATCGATTTAGATTCTCAATTTATTTAATCCTGTTTCAGTTCGTGCCGCTGTTGTGCTGCGCTGATGATATATATCGTCCTAGTGGTATATAAAAGAAAATCCTACCAGATGAATAAGGATATACACCGAATCGATATCGTCTAATGGAATCAGGAAATAGTTTTTTGAGACCTACAAATGTGTCCATTTGTCCAAAGGTGATTGTGTGTTTTTTGTTTTGTTACTCCTTCCAAAAAAAGGACATCATTTAATAAATGATATCCTACCTGGCTGAATTTTAATCCGCCTGTAAAAGAGATGGGAACGCAGATTGTCATTTTTTTTTACTAACACAGGCGTTGGTGTTTCCTCTCTAGAAGTAATTTTTCAACAGTCCTCTCTTTTTTGTGGGATTCTCGGTTTCCTTTTGATCCTCTTGGTGTTTCGGTTTTATTTAGATGAAATTTATTACCGGACATAATAGGATCATAAGTATGCGTTAATAGGCTTTAAAAGTGTCAAAGCATTTCCGTATTTTATTCCAGCAATAATATGGTTGGTGTGAAATTGTTTTTTTTTATATATATATTTTGGTTTATTTTGGGATGACTTTTTTATGGTCAGGGCAATTATATGGGACTTCCTCAAAATTGATGAGGAAATCCGCCATGAAATTTTTTGATTCAATTGCCGCGTCGCGGCCAATGTGTGTGAAAATGCATTTAAAAAAATTTTTATTCAGGATGAAATGATAATGGTAGGATTTTTTTTATAGATTTGATGGGAATCGATGAATACCGATATAAAAGGCCGAAATTTTTTTGGACATCAGTGTGATTCCCTTTAATGACTTCCTGAAATAGGAAAAGATTAAAACAGTTCTTATTTCTGAATTAAAGAATTATTGGAATCGCAGCTTGCATACATTGTGAAGATTTCGAATGTCTAGTTAAAACATTTATTTATATTGTGAATTTTATTCAAAATCTGTAAATGTCAAATATTATGACATTTGACATGACATTTCTCATGACAAAAAAAGAAGGGACTAAAGGTCACACGCTCTTGGTGTGAGCAAAATGTCAATTTATTTTAGTCGATGAAATAAAAATGTCATAAATCAGTGTTTGGTTTTCTAATCAAATTTTCGATTGGTTATACGGAGTTACTCTTTTTCCACTACTCTTATACTAAAAACGTGCGATTGGCTGTTTCGAGAAATGTTTTTGGAGTATTTTTTTCTCGATTTCATAAAGAAGTGACAATCGAACACACTCTATGCAATCAAAGTTTTTCGTCGAATTATTTGTAAAATATAATTAAATTGTTTGAAGAAGTAATAAAACGTGTATGCGTTAATTTGTGAATATGACATTTAAATATTCCATTGGAATCATCAAAAAGTGTATATAAAACAGTCTGAAAATCCAATCGAAAACAAGTTTAGTAATTCCTGTTAAGACATTGGTAAAAATAGAACTATAATCACTTAAGAAAATGTCATAATCATAAGAAAACGTAAACAGGCTCCGAAATGCCAAAAAGAGAATTTACCCATAATGATATGTCAACTTCGGGAAAGTGCGTCAGGGAGCGCTTGTTACTTAAGAAATAAGTACAGCTTTCTCCAATTGAGACGGATAGATTTCGACAGTTCATAATGGCTAACATATGTATGTTGTTTTAGTTGTTGTCAAGTACTAAGGACAAACCACCATATAAGATCCAGACCAGAGGTCATATACAGGACAAAACCGAGTGTTCACTGATTAGGTTCTGGAGCATAAACTAATTTCAGAACAAAAAATCGTTCTTATCGATGAAATTGTCATATTTGAAGCTGACAGATGGCGCTGTAATAGAGTTGTTAACAAAATCTTCATTTATGGTGTATAGAGATACTCCTATTCACAAACATATAAAACAAATCACTACACAAGTTTCATAAGACCTTCAGAAACAGACTGAAAAAAAATGCATGCACGGAAATATTTAAAAATAAAACGCACGACTAGATCGCACGACTGGAGCTCTTATGTTCGATCACATCGTAAGCACAAGATTATTAGTATAAACGGCTAAATATATTTAAGTCGTTTAACTCAAATTTTTTTTTAATGTTGGTTTGATAATTTTAAGTATTTAACAACATAAATTTAAAAATAGAATTTCAAAGAAATCATCTACCTTTTATCGAATAATTGAATTTCCAAAAAAGAAAGGTTTTTTCCACTAAAAAAATATTTTTTGAGAATTTTAGTTTGAATTCTTATTTAAAATTCAAAGGAGAAATCTAAAAATTTAATCGAAATGCGTCCAGTCGGTGTTAAGAAAATCGAAAATTAAAAAACAATTTTAATTTGCATGTACCGTTAATAACAAAATATGTACAAATATTTTTGAACTAATATGTAGACTATACCTATGTACATTAAGTATATATATAGCAGAGGATACAATTTTTTTATTTAAATCGTTAGACCCGTTTTCGAGACAATTAAGATGGTAGAAAATATTATATGGCAGATGTCGTTTAGGCTAAACTAGAGGGCGACCTACAGAAAGACAAATGGAATTAAGAGAATCACTTGTTAGGTGTTCTCTATCACCGTAATGTCAAGTTTGATTAAAATTTTGAGTTCGATTTTGTACGAATGCAAAACTTGCCTTATAGTATATCGCAAGGTTATAGTATATCGCAAGGTTATCAGTGTGATGGTTAAACATTATCGTTTTAAGATTTTTTGTTTTTACACACTATCAGAATTGGCCGAAGAGAACTTATAACAAGCTCCGTCTTCCGACCAATGGTTTGCCAACACAGAAATCTGTGTTATACCACCGGCTCATCATTTAGTGCAGTGTTTGTTGTTAGTACGCAAACTCTATTACAAATAACACTTACACAACTACAAAATAAAATATAAACAAATAATATTACGTCAAAAACAAAACAAGAACAAAATATGAAACAAAAACATTCAGTTAATTTAATTTTACTGATATTGAAATCAAAAATGTTTGAATTCCAATTTAAAAGTCTACCCATACGTGTTAAGGGCTCATGCATCCCATAGTTGGTCCTATGTGTTGGGACTTTAATCAAGTCGAGGCCACGGAGATTATAACCTCCTCCCCGATAATAAAAAAAAACTGAACCTAGTAGGTCCGGTGCATCTGTGACGCCAGTTATTATTTGGTGGAAGAATACCAAATCATTGTTAGTTCTTCTCTGTGCAAGTTATTGCATTTGAAGAATAGATAAGCGTTGGTCATAAGGGGCATTAGAAGGATCACTCCACTGAAGCCCTTTCAATGCGAAACGAGTAAAGTTTCTTTGAACAGGTTCTAATCTCTCAATATGAATATAGTGAAAAGGAGTCCAAAACTGCGATGCACACTCAAAATGGGGACGAACCAAGCAGTTGTATAAAGCACGGGTAACATAGTCTTGAGATAACATAGTCTTGAGCAGAAGGAGAACGTTTTTTGGAAAATGTCATTGTTTGACATTTTGCCGGGTTAATATTCAAACTGTTCTTTACACACCACAAGGCAAAGTGGTTAATATAATCTTGCAATAGAGTTCGATCCTTTGGAGATGATATATTTTTATAAATCTTCATATCGTCTGCAAAGATAAGAATTTCGCTATTGCGTACACAAAGAGGAGCATCATTAATAACCAATGTAAAGAGTAATGGTCCAAGATGGCTTCCCTGCGGAACACCTGATTTGGCAATAAAGGGCCTTGACTAAGAATTTCTGAATTTGACTTGATATAACCTATCTTCAAGATACGAGGATATCCACTTGATGAAAGATGAAGGAAACCTGTATGAATTAAGTTTAAACTTGATAATCATGAGATAATTGATCAAAAGCTTTCGAAAAGTCTGTGTATACACAATCAACTTCTTGACCACTTTTAGAGTTTAAACATTTATTCAAAAATACAACTAGATTAGTAACAGTAGAACGTTTCTGCATAAAACCATGTTGTTGGTTGCAGATAATATTTTTACATATAAATGTCAAACTATCACATACAACTTGTTCGAACAACTTTGGAATGCAAGAAAGTTTAGAAATTGGTCTATAGTTGATAATATTGGGTTTGTCTCCCTTTTTAAATACTGGGGTTATAAATGCATTTTTCCAAACTGAAGGAAATTTACCTAATTTCAAAGGTAGTTCAAAAATATTTCTCAAAAGAAGAGCTAAAATGAACCTACATTTTTATAATACAGCAGGTAGTATTCCATCAGGTTCAATAGAATAGTCCTCTTTTAAATGTGACAAAAAGCTCAACATTTTTTCACGCTCTATTGTAATATTGTTAAATGATACTTGAGGACAATTTCGTAAAAAATAAAAATAGTTTTCGTCAACAACTACAGGTGAATCAATGAAGGATTGGCTAAAATTATTTGCAAGTGCCTCACAGATTTCAGAAGTACTCAAGATTACGTCATTATACATAAGATTTACTGGATACCCGTCATATTTCTTTATAGAATTTATAAATTTCCAGAAGTTTTTCGGGTCTAACTTCAAAGAACGCCCTACTTGATTCTCTACCGACAAGAAGAATTAGAGGGAATATATTTTTTGTTGGAACTGTTTCATTAATGCATCTCATCAAAATAGAGTAGGAGCTTGAGATAGTTGAGTCAAGATCATTAGAAATCGGTAAATGTTCTATACCGGAGTTTATTAAATTATCCAAGAGCTGTTGAAAATCACCTTTACGAAAGTCAAAAGTATGGGAACAGTCATGAGGATTACTATTTTCTAGTAAATGACCGATCAAGTCAAGAAAAATGTCAAAAGGCGGGTGATAATGATCTATGTTATATAAAGCAGAAGTAGATTCTACCACTACTGTACTAACGGCATCAGATGAGAATACAAGTTTGAGTTGTCTATCTTTAAAATTGTGTATAGAGCTAACTTGATATAAATCCGTAGAGATAATATTATCCAACATTTGAAGCTCCTGTTGGGATGAACTTGTGGAAGCTTCAAAATCCTCAGAGGGAACCCAATCAATGCGAGGAAGATTAAAATCCCCTAATAGAAGGATATTACTGTCAAGGTTAGCTAAGCTAAAAATAAAATCGAGTGCTAAACAGAGTTCAGTGTATACTGAAACAGGACTTCTAGGACTAAAGATTCCTTAGTTATTTTGACGCACAACAGTTCAATTGTCAGATTGAATGGGGAAGAGTATTTGTATAGAGCATACATTCCTCTTTACAGCAATACGTACTCCGCCACTTAACTTCATTATATAGACCAGAGATCCGATGTGCCAATATTTTTTTGAAAATGACAGTTCTGTCTATGCTGAGAACAACTTCACGAGAGAATTATTCACTAAACAAAAATCACATTTTGGTGTACCATCCAAGTTTGGGATCATTCTTTTAGCATATTTTTTTTTTAAAGGAAATTGGCCGGTTTGATTAATTATACTGGGCAATTAATTAGGCTTGGATAAATAAATTATGCGAAAAAACTAATTTGGAGGAATTTTGAATTCATAAGAAGACCTCAATCTATAGCCCCAGCTTTGACATATTTGTCTAAAAATGACTTAAAAATGAGCCCACTGAAATTTTACAAATTCCGTCAAAAATTGAGGAGGTGAATGGATCATTTGGTAGTAAAACTGAGAAAATTTACTGAGGAATCCCCTTCTTCTATTAATAAATGTTCATTAAACATGAATTATCTGTAATCATAGAATCAATCGAAATCCTATAATTTAAAAAAAATTGATGTTTATTAACCAATTCCCCAAAGTTGGTGATTCATTGTCTTTTGATAAATTGTTATCAAATTGTGAAGTTAACTAATGGCTTTTTGTTTTATTAATAAAGATTTAAATTTAATGCAATCAAACTTATGAAGATACCTATCGAAAAAGGGAGGCACAATAACTGCCAAACCAACCAGTATACTTATAAATTTCATCAAATGTATCTATAAAATACGTATACCAAATTGGTTGTTAGGTGAAATTTGTCTTCATAACTTATTTATCTTGTTTTAATGACCGAACATTTGTTATACAAAAATCGCAAGACTACAGATCCTACTTAGTTTCGGAAAGAACTAATCGTTTTCGATTATAAGGGATTATTTTTTAGCAGATTGCTTTTTTCGTGTAATTGAGGGTATCGATGGTAAACAAACCCTCCCCCTCTAAAAGATTTTTTTATATTCTGACTACCTACCTATAACTCTAATCTTTTACCCGAAGAACATTTGAGATAAGCTGCAATAACTAGTTTGAAAATCTGTTTGTGTTTTACTATATTTTTAAATTGTAATGAATAAAATGGTTAGGGTTGGGAGATTAACTTGTCGGTATATTGAGTGTTTTAAAAATTTATTGCACTCCGTCAAGTGTACTACTGTGTTTAAACTTTATGTAGATAGCTAGGTATACCTGCGTGTACCTATCAACGTACACCATCAAAAAAATAAAGAATAAATTCCTACCGAGGACAATAATTGAAAAATCCGAATTATCTCGGTAAAATATCCACCTACCTACATTTTTTTTTCACTATCGCCATATCCTCTCTTAACTCTTTAAAACGAAAGAACAATTAAACCGCCCAATTGTAATTAAAAAGGAAATTCAAACTCAATATCAATAAAAGCGAAAAATCTACCCGAGCACGCACGAATGCACGGGTGCATTGGAATCCGTTTTCCGCCATCGGAATGTCATTATAAAAATTGTTCAATGAGCACCAAGACGGACAGAGAAAGAGAGAATAAAAAAACTGGAAAAAAACGATTCCATGGGGATTGATATACCATCTCGGTTTCAGCAGTTGATGTTCGTGGTTTTTTTTCCGTCACTATTGCGGCTTATACGCGTTTTCTTCCAACAAAATTTCAATTATATCATCATACCCTGATGGTGTCCTGTTGCCACGATGAGTAGTCTTTTTTTTTCTCGCAAATCGATAAACTGCTATTTGGAGTAGTGGTGATAGTATAGCATTTTTTGTTGTCCTTAATTTCAACAACCAATCTTTTGTTTACTTTCTGCGATGCTCCTCCGGATTCCGGATGGGCATTGGAATTCTTTTAGTTTGTGTCCTGTTGTTATCCTTTGGTAGTTTCGTAATTTGTTGTCATCGCCGTCGCCGCAACTCGCAAACAGAGGATCGCATAGCATTCTCATCCTTAAGCACTTCCTCCTTTTTCTGTTTGTTGCATTTTTGTATCCTAGTTTGAGTCTAGGAATGTGCAAAAGCAATAAATATTCTGCTTATTTATTCAGGACTTTCTTTTTTGTATTCCTCATTCTTTGGCTACTGATAAAATTCCCTATCGTAGAAGAAGGTAAACAATCGAAGGACTACGATGCTAAGGATCTATCTATAAATCTAAACAACTGTATCTGGCTTTTGTGGTATAAAAGGATAGTCGATGGGAAATGGATATACCTATATATATATTTTTTTTTGTTATCTTCTGGTGTGGATCACATCCTAATGAGATATCCTTGGGTATTGTTTTGAAAAATATATATATAGGTATATATGTATATTTTAACAAGAAGGATAAGAACCTTAGCCAGCGAAGCATATTTTTCTAGGTCAGGACAATTTTTTTTTATATATTTGAAATGTGATGCCAAAAAGTAGTATACGAGTGCGAGGATGGAATTTTTGTCAATATAACTATACATACATTGGTAGAAGTATTCGCATCCCACGGGTGTAGTGTGTGAGCACGAGTAGTGATACTGGGATATTTGCCAGGATATTTGGAATTTTTTTGTTGGCAGTGGCACAGAAACAGATCCCTTCATAATTTACACTTAGCTGAGGAAATGTTTGGCTTGATTAAATGGATGGAATGATGAATTATAGGCATTTAGTTTAGTTTTTGAGGATTGCAATCGTGTTAATAGTAACAAATAGCTATATTCACTGAAGCCAACAAGTCAGTAACTAGAACAACAACATATATACTACCTATGTATACATATTTGTTAGGTCATTGCAAAAAAATCTTTGAACCTTCCAATAAACTAAAACATAAAATTATCTTTAATCTCGTGATCTTAGACTTATTTATGTAATTTCTTACTAAGTTGAAATTGATGTGGTTTTTATTTGGGTAATAATTTTTTTCACTTTTTTGTGTACCATTGGGCATAGTAAATTGATCTATTTTTGAATCTAGATCATTTTCGCAAATCTAGACTTTTCAGCAGATTTACCCGTCCTTGCACCAAATACAAATATAATTTTCAGCTGCCAGCTTGACAAATTTGGTTTTGAATTTGTAATTTGTTTCGATTGTGAAAAGTTAAACAAAATATTAAAGACAATTAACCCAAATACAAAAATAGAAGCAGTTTTAAATGAATTGTTATTAGTTTCACAGACACGAAATAACACTAACACAATGTCAAAAAAAAATCAAGTACTATTGTATTCAATTCGCTATGAAAAAAATCAATTTATGGTTTGAAATCTCATTTACCAATCGAAACACCATAAGTATAAAACCCAAAATTAAAAAAAAAACACTCAACAAACAAAAGAATTTAACAGCAAACTTCAAATACACTTCAACTCGCCTAAAAGTATACTTTCTTATTGCTTGATCTTGTAAAACATGTACTTAATTCGAAAAAGCTCTTTTCAAGCAAACTCTCTTTATAAAAACAAATAAATTCTCTTTTTCTTCACACACATTCATCAGCAGTCACTCACCTACATCACCATCTCCACTCCCAATTTCGTCATTAAGTTCTCTGTCTCCATCACTATCCAAAACAAAACCACCTCGTTGTCCATTCCCCACTATAGACTCCACAACTTGCGTTCCATTTAGGCGATTTCGATTTACGTTTATGCCAATCCCACTCTCCGTCTCATCTTCCACGCCAGAATCATTATCATTTCCATTTCGCACTTGCATTTGTGTTTTCTGCTTTTCGAACAGCTGAAAGCACCAACACAATGTAAAACCGATAATCATGAAGACCCAAGCCATAATCATTAAAGTCACAGATGTTGTGATCCTCATGTGGAATCCATCAGAGTCGTCGTCATCATTTGTCTCCGTGTTGTGCTCCTCGATTAGCAAGATCACATTATCCGGATATACGTTGCTGATATTTGTATGAATTGCTGCGAAGGGCAACTGGCCATTGGTGGCGTTAAAGAAGTTCCGTATGAATTTTATGTAGGTTATGTTTGGCATTTTGTTGATTTAACTTTTGACACTTCGTTATTATTTTTTTTTTTTTTTAAGTGGTGAGACTGATGATGGCACAGTTCCATCAAAACCGGATTGAAAAAAGAAAACAAATCATCAACAAACACACTATACCGCACCTAGTGAACAAACCAGTGTTTTAGAGACGAAACTTGAACTGAATTTGAAATTGAGATTGGTGTGCGAACGCGAAGCTTGCATTAGGTTATCCAGTTTTCCCCAAGAGAGATTTGTTATTGTCGGACAAAAAAAATTATAATATCAATTTAAAAGAGATACTAGTTTACATATACATATGCATGTGTAGTTCTTTTACATTGCCTACTGAAATGAAGAGAATTTTGGCCGATGACTCTAAACAGCTCAGTGTTACCATTGAGAAGTTTTAAGAGGTTGCATTTCTTAAAAAAAAAATAGAAATCAACTATTACTGCAGCCAAAAATATTTGAAAAAGTGGGTAAGTTTGGCATTGCCTTTCAAGTTTTGCATTTAATAAAAAAAAATCAAGATTTTGATCAAACCTGACATTAAAATGATAGAGAAGACACACGTACAAACATAAGCCGGTCTGGCTGTAAATCAGTTAACAGTCTAAGTCGCTGAATCGATTTTTGATTGAATTTTATGGTTACCATAACGTTTCTTTTTATTTTCCACTTTCTAATTAACGACTCGGTCGATTGCAATCAAAATTTTTAAATAGCAAGTCTTGGAAATATTAAATAATTGTAATAATTTTCGAACAAATACCTATTTGTCGGATGTTATTGAAATGAAAAAAAAATTAATATTTCAAAAACGGGTGGATGATTTTTTTAAAATTATTATTGAAATTTAAATTATTAAATACTTCAAATTGGCATATCATTTTAATTCACATAACAATTGTGAACTTTGTGCGCACACCATTAGTGTAGTGATCTTTAGAACAACCCTGTCGTCCTAGTTTGAAACTCGATGATAGATACTTATAGTCACGATATGCATACATATACATTAGGGTGGGTCACTTTAGTATGGAAAAAAATAAAAGTTTGTGAATCGAATTCTAATAGCAATATTATGTTGTAGTATACTATTATAAGTAGTTAAAGCGAAAAAACGGATAATTAAACATACATCTTCAGCCCGCGCATGCGCAACTAAATTTTAAGTTTTTGAAAAAAAGACGTATTACGAAGTGTTACAGTTCTTTGATAGAAATTTATTAAAATACTATTTAAACATAATAAATACTAAGAGAAAGACATACAGACAAGACAAATACTAATTAAAAGTTATCAAAAAAACTACTACTATCAAATTTCGGCATAACTTTCCTTGAAGCAGATTTTGCATGAATCATACCATCTCTTGTTTTTTTTTATCACATGTCGACATTGTTACTATCTTTACATTTCGTCTGCCTGTGTGTGACAAGGCAGCCTAAGAAACAACATCTTTTCGTCAACCTTTTTCTTCGTTAGATTTCTTAGAATAGGTGGATCATCATTCATATTAAATGAATATAAGATTTAGCATCAAAATTAAGTTTAGGCACTTTAAAAGTGCTTGGCAGTTTTCCAATTGCTGGTAAATTACGCGCTTTTAGAATTCTTCTAGCTGCAAGTTCTCTTATATGCTTTTCTCCGTCTGTTAACATCGCTAAAAGTAAATTTTCAGGTTGAGCAAAATATGGGTTTCGTTGAATAACAGAATCTAAGATTGATTTTAATGCACTAGATAAGAATCGCAAACTTTCAATCAATTTCCAAAGGTGCCGTGATCCGTCTTCGCACGATGAGTGTGTCTTCATTTGGAACCCCATGGGGGCATATATTTTAACAATACATTGAGCCAAAATAATTAAATTAGTTGATGGTGTTGGAGTAGAAATGTAAAGACGCAAGATCCGGTTTGCCTTAGTCAACGAACGAGCATGTGACAATTTTCCAGGACATTTGTTTGCTAAGTAATCAGGACAACTTCCAGTAATTACAGCTTATATGATTTCATACAAATATGTTTGTTCTGTGCTTAAATCGTCTGGTTTTAGCGTTGGTAATTGACCTGATATTGACTAAAACTCACATACAGTTCGCGTTTCACACTTATCCAACAAC
The DNA here is from genome assembly GCA_910595825.1 of Philhelius pedissequus. Classification (NCBI taxonomy): domain Eukaryota; kingdom Metazoa; phylum Arthropoda; class Insecta; order Diptera; family Syrphidae; genus Philhelius; species Philhelius pedissequus. The sequence continues at coordinate 9,252,651 of OU343163.1, read as the reverse complement.
TTACCAATAGGACCATTGTAAGTAGATGGACCAGAAGTTTTGCAATCCATATAATCAAACAAATGCCTCAGAGGAAGTTCATTAAAATGCAGCATCAATATATCAATTGCAAAGGTCTCTGAAGTTTTTTTTTCAAATAGCCTTATGACACCACTAACTTTACCTGTATGTGTCAATGTTCCATCGCATCCAATAGCCAGGAGGTCATCGGTATTAATATTTTTGGAGAAGCGAAAAGCATTTATTGATATCTCAATAGTCTTTGCAGTTCCTTGTGATGGCGTCACATACCCTACATAAATGGACTCCTGCTCTCTAATTACAGAAACGTGTTCTTCAATAACTACTTGCTTGTACCTTTTGGTTCCCTTTGTGAATATCATCAGGGTTTTATCTTACCGACCATCAAAATATAAAGCAGGCAAGTTGAAAGACACTTGATTCTTCATAAGCTCGTCACGTGTTTTTCTTCTCTTTCTTCGCAGTTCTGATTTATTTATAACGATATCTGACGAAAGTTCGTGTAAAACTGCAGAAGCAATCGCAACACCAGCTCTGACAGATACTCCATAAGGGTCACATATTTGCGATAACATCGGTAAACTTTTTATGCATTTCTTATTTTCCACAGTTCGTGAAGTATGTAGATGGTAAGGGCTCTTCTATATTTTTGTGTAGTTTTTGCGGAAATGAAACACTTGTATCAGAATCACTACTTGTTGATAATATTCATTCTTCTTGTGGCATTTTGGATGGGTTGTTGTCGCTCTTCAGACAGATTTTTGTTGAAGCTTGCTTTCGAACAAACTTTTTTTTGCAAAATTTTTGTTCGATTGCGATCAATGCCGCCGATGCTCATTTTTCTCTCACCCCGTTGATCAATCAAAAAGTCGTGTTCTTATTTAGGAACTTTAACTTCTCTGGGACAATTGCACTGACTTATTATTATTTTCTTGAAGTTGCATGAACCAATATCGAATAAAATTTCACTTTTCTGCAAGAACTCAGTTTTTTTCCCAGACTGACAACCTTTTCAATGCTTTGATAATATTTTTCCATTTAGGATGAAAAGCTTTCAGGAGCTGAATTGCTCTTGTATGCGAGACTACAGAAATTGATGCCTTTTGCCATACTCCTTCAACTTTCTGGATTACAATTTCAGCAATTTTGGAAAACGTGGGCTCTTTGTTATTGCCATTATTAATTTTCACCTGTACTCTATTCCGTTCGTAACATTTCATGACATCCTGTTATGTTGGTAACATATTTCCTTTTAAGTCTTCAATAGTACCAAATATAGGGCACTTGTATGACTGTCTATTATTAGACAAAGTCATGATGGACAAAATTAAGTTCCAGGTTGTAAAGCAAAAATTACTCAATTTATAACTTCACAAGAAACTATACACTTTGATACATGAATTCTCTGAATGCACTTACCTCAAATAATCTTCTTTTAACAAACAACACAGTTTATGTAGCAAAAATAACGTGTATTTCAAGAGTTAATAAGTCAAACATTAAAATAAACTCAACGTCAAACATGTAACTTATTGTTTCAACGGTGTTGCGCGAGCTGTTCCACTTAAAATATTTCAATAACATTTAAAGGGCTTATAACGATACCTAACTTCAACATATTTTCGCTATTAGAAATCGTTTACTTAAAAAAATAAATTTCGACCCACCCTAATATACAAACCATGAACAACTCGTGTGCATATTCTGTGATACTAAGCACACAATTTTGATATTTGTGGCAAATACATAGTTTAATTTTTTTTTTAATTTTAATTTTTTTTGTATTAATTTAGGTTATCACACTTCAGAAGTGAGATAAAATTAATAAGGGATTACCATAAAACGAGAAGAAAACATTTTCTGAAAAATCTAATTAATCAAAAGAATATCACAGTACAAAATGAAATGCGCAAACCAACGAAGTAAAAATTGATGGGAGTCCTGCAGTCTGAGTTGTCGATATGCCATCATCTGCCACGATAAAGCTATATAGCCAGCTATAATCAGAAGCCAATGTGCGTTCCTCGGATTTGTCCAATGATGAAGGTCATAATATGAATCGGAGCGAGCAGACTAACGAAGTGCTCGAACGCTGGAAAGTTGCAACAAAGCAACTGAAGCCTCCTCTGGTTAACCAGTTGTAGGCCCAGCTACGGCAACTTATGAGAACTTTGATTAAAAATTGAAACAACTGGCAAATGAAGTTGAGTCGCCAACACAAAAGGCTTTTCAGACCCACCTGCTGCCACAGAACCGACTGACTATGAAATCATTACTGCCGACAACTTCTGCGATGTCCGGTAGGCATCTTGACAAAGAAGGATTTGCGAATAATGATTGGGGTCGAGTTCAGATCCTGTCATGACGTCTGAGTTGTAAGCCTTGTGTGAAATAATTCTCACTCTCAGGACATCCCGCTGTTGTCTTATTTTGAAACTCGAATGTAGTCAAAGAGTCTCGATATATATTTATTCTGTGAACGATGACAACACGTGTGCATATTTTATGAAACTACCAATTAAGTATTTCACATTTGAGAAATATAATTTGTTAATTTATCTACTAATTATTCTCATTAATTAATTGATTTAGGCCATCACAAATATGTTAATCATATTATGTCCTGGGAAGTAATTTAAAATACACAGCAGGTACCAAAATCCATAAATCTTTATAAGGCCACATTTTCAAAACGATAAATAATTTATTTGATTTTGAAAATTTTTATATCTTAATTTGTTGCTAATTTAAGACTAATTTATGCCTCAAACGCCGATTTTTTTTAGCACGAATTTAAATTCAAAATTAAATTTGGCAACGCACGTTTTTTAAATTAAAAATAATAAATACAATATATGTAGCTATTATTGAGGATAATTTCAATTTGAAATTCAAATTTTAAAACATAGGTTTCTTCTAATTTAAAATAAGACACTAATGCTAATATAAACTTTCATATTATACAATGTAGGTAGCTATAAAATTAGTTCTAAGGAAATTTGAATTGAAAATTATTCATCGAATCTACCTACACAATTTTTTTTTCTCAAAAAATAATTAGCATTTTAAGAAGCTGCAAGTTCAGATGCTAAAAATATACCTTCTATATTTTTAACTTATTTTAACGGAAGCCTAGAAAACAAAGTAAGTATTGGCAATATTACAATTTATATATTTATGTAACAAGATATTAAAACTATATAGGATAATATTCTTTTATTCTTGGATATTTACTACATAATGTAACTGTGGGATGTAAAAATGCAGACGAAGTACACATTGCTTTACTTATAGCATTTGAACGTTATTTATTTTTTGTTAAGCGACATTTATCTACATAGTTTCAGTAAATTTTATTTTATTTATCTAAAAGCTATTTTTGCATGGTTTTATTTTTTCTTTGACAAATTGAGCACTCAGTAATATAATGACGAATTGAAAAAAAATTGCAATATTCGATCACATCACAAGACTCTTTGCAGAAAGTGCTATAAATTATTTTTAAGTTTTTTACTTCATTTTTTATATGCAAACTTTATCAATTTTTTTCTAAAAAAAATGATAATTTTAAATATTTAACAATATAAATATCAAAAGGTCATTTCAAGAATTCGTCCACCCTTTTACGAAATATTAAATTTGCAAAAAATATTATTTTTTTTTTTAAACCCAAACATTAGTTTTCGAAATTATTGGTATGCAATATTATTCGAGAATTAATTAGAATTCGAAGGAACTCCTATATAAAATGTTTAATCAAAATCCTTCAAGTGGCTTATGAGAAAGTCGAAAATCAAAAAAATGTTAGTATAGACTACACCTAAAATAGTAGTGCACAGATTTTTTATAATGTTATTATTGTTTAAAATACAAATATTTTTTTTTAAATTTCAATAGCTCGAAAACGCTTGGGAGAAATTATGTTTCAAAATTTATATTACCAAATAATAAATTTAAATAATCAAATCAAGAAACTTGTTTTAATAAAAATGTAAGTTAAAAACGACTTTTGAAACATGTGCAATACAAATTTATGGTTTTTTAAAACGATATAAGGGATGGATTTCCACATTGGTTTTTAGATTGCTTGGAGTCATATTCAAGTTGCGGATTACAATTTGTTTTCTTAAAAAAAAAAATATTCCGCTATTCCTCAAGGGAGCTATTTAGGACCAATTTTAATTGGATTGAGTGCTTATTTATTTGCCAAAATATATATTTTCTTAAAAATGCTTCAGTTAATTTATTTTTGACGATCCTAAAATCCTAAAAAGTTTAAGCAGCATTCTAATCCAAAAATTTTCAAAATAATTTTTTGAAGTTAAAGAAAAAAAAACAACTTTGTATTTATGTTGGAATTTTTTTTTGATATTTTCTTGAATACCCAAAAAAATCATTTTCCTAAGACTAAAACAACATTACCTACAATATACATTTTAAGAAAACATTTTTATTCCAAAGACTGCTCCAGAATGTTGATAAAAAATCTGTGTGTTCTTAAATTAGTGCAGTCCACTTTAAACAAAATATTTTATTTTGCGTTACGTTCTTATTACCCGTTTTATATTTTTGATTTTCTGATTATTAGATGCACTGATTACAATTATTTTTTTTAGTTAGTGATTTGATTATAAACTAAAATTTTATACTTTTTAAAATTTGAAGATTTCACTTCTTCGGCTTTTTTGGTCGTGATAATTTATTAATGAAAGATATTCATTAGTTTTCCCAACGTTTCGACTGAGTTTTCAGTCTTCTTCAGGGGCACTTTATTAACCATGAAAAAAAAAATTAAGAGAAACATTTGTATGCTTACATTTAGTTGTTAAGATTTTACACTTACAATTATAAATGAAACTATTTTATCCAAATTACATATATATATATAAAAAATTTTAAAAATAATGACAGTTTTTTAATTGAATATTTAAATTAAAGCACTTCTTCTTAGTTAGAAGTTAAGTCAACAACTGTTTAATAAAATTTTCTTTTAAAAGAGCAACAAAACTATTGATGTATGTATGTATGTATCGCAGTTATTTAGAGACTAGGGAACAGTACACCGACGAGATACACTGTGTATCTTGCTTCCTGTTCATGTTATTTTTGTTATTCAAAATGTGCAAAGTTTCTAACGTATATCGTTTCGATGTATGTTTTTCCGTTTGAAGAATTTGCACATTTTTAAAGTCTGGAGCATGATTTTTTTCTAAGCTGTGACTAGCAAGAGCTGTTTTCTGAGAACTTTTGGACTTTATATCAGATTTGTGATTTGAGATCCTTTGTTTTAAAAGCTGCTTGGTAGTGCCAATGTAACATTGTTCACAATTTTCTCTTTCGTTGCCTAGGCAATTGATCTTATATACAACGTCTGTACTTTGATCCTTTTCACTTTTCTTGTTAAGTTTTGTAAACAGTGTGTTAAGTGTTTGGTTGGATTTGTAAGCAACATTGACATCTTTAGCTTTGCTAGCGATGGTTTTCTTAAAACTTTCAGCAAGTTTCGGCACGTAAACCATACTTTTGAAATAACCTGCTCCTTCATGTTTATTGCTTTGTTGGTGATTGGTTTGGTGTTGTGCTATTAATTCACGAATCATATCTAGCGGATACCCATTATCAATAAGAATTTTTGTTATTTTCTCTTTGTTGGCGGGATGGAATTTCTTTTCACTAATCGTGAGGACTTTCTTAATAAGGTTGGAAGCCGTATTGACTTTAATATGTTTCGCTTGATTTGATCGAAAATTTACGATTCTTCCGGATGCTGTCTCTTTTTGATGCCAGTCAAAGGTGAGTCTGTTTCTCTCACGATTAATTTTTACGTTACGTTACGTTTGAGAGAAACAGACTCACCTTTGACTGGCATCAAAAAGAGACAGCATCCGGAAGAATCGTAAATTTTCGATCAAATCAAGCGAAACATATTAAAGTCAATACGGCTTCCAACCTTATTAAGAAAGTCCTCACGATTAGTGAAAAGAAATTCCATCCCGCCAACAAAGAGAAAATAACAAAAATTCTTATTGATAATGGGTATCCGCTAGATATGATTCGCGAATTAATAGCACAACACCAAACCAATCACCAACAAAGCAATAAACATGAAGGAGCAGGTTATTTCAAAAGTATGGTTTACGTGCCGAAACTTGCTGAAAGTTTTAAGAAAACCATCGCTAGCAAAGCTAAAGATGTCAATGTTGCTTACAAATCCAACCAAACACTTAACACACTGTTTACAAAACTTAACAAGAAAAGTGAAAAGGATCAAAGTACAGACGTTGTATATAAGATCAATTGCCTAGGCAACGAAAGAGAAAATTGTGAACAATGTTACATTGGCACTACCAAGCAGCTTTTAAAACAAAGGATCTCAAATCACAAATCTGATATAAAGTCCAAAAGTTCTCAGAAAACAGCTCTTGCTAGTCACAGCTTAGAAAAAAATCATGCTCCAGACTTTAAAAATGTGCAAATTCTTCAAACGGAAAAACATACATCGAAACGATATACGTTAGAAACTTTGCACATTTTGAATAACAAAAATAACATGAACAGGAAGCAAGATACACAGTGTATCTCGTCGGTGTACTGTTCCCTAGTCTCTAAATAACTGCGATACATACATACATACATCAATAGTTTTGTTGCTCTTTTAAAAGAAAATTTTATTAAACAGTTGTTGACTTAACTTCTAACTAAGAAGAAGTGCTTTAATTTAAATATTCAATTAAAAAACTGTCATTATTTTTAAAATTTTTTATATATATATATGTAATTTGGATAAAATAGTTTCATTTATAATTGTAAGTGTAAAATCTTAACAACTAAATGTAAGCATACAAATGTTTCTCTTAATTTTTTTTTTTCATGGTTAATAAAGTGCCCCTGAAGAAGACTGAAAACTCAGTCGAAACGTTAGGAAAACTAATGAATATCTTTCATTAATAAATTATCACGACCAAAAAAGCCGAAGAAGTGAAATCTTCAAATTTTAAAATTTAACATATCGAATTGGTCAAAACACTTTTAATTATAAAATCTTATACGCATACTAATTAATGTCTTTCGTAAAAATCTTTTCAAAATTTTACACATGAAAAAATAAATTTTCAACAGTTTTCTCTAGACAATGTGATTTCAGCATGCTATCCAGAGATTGGCTGAACTTTTTTGAAAAAAATTATCATCCGTTTTCGAAATATTGAATTTTCAAAAATATTTTTCGAAGTATTATTTATAGTTCGACGGAACTCCCATATAAAAATGTTGAACAATATCCGTTAAGCCGTTTATGAGAAAGTCGAAAATAAAAAAAAAATGGTTGTATGTCAAGCACCGTTAATAACAAAATATGTACAAAAAAATTGAACCAAAATTTAGACTATACCTATAGTAGTGCACAGATTTTTTTTTATCAAAATCTTTAGACCAGCTTTCGAGACAACTAAAACTTAGAAAAAACTGTAATGCAGGTACTATTAGCTTGGGGGCTAAAAAGATAGTGATCAGACAATCACCTAAAACGCTTAAATACCAAGTTTAAGTTAAATCGCTTCAGCTGTTCAGGCTGTACATCGTTGTACAAGCAGACAAATAGACAGACCGACTTGCTGGACCCACTTTTTTGGGGTTCGCTATAATCGTAATGCCAAATTTGATTAAAATCACGAGTTCGATTTTTTTTCCAAATGCAAAAGTTACCCTAAAAAAGTCTGTCCACACGAAAGAAACAATTTTGAAACATTTCAGACATATTCCAGAAACATTTTAAAAGTATTTCAGAAACAGAGAAATATTAATTTCTGAAATGTTTCTGAAATGTTTACTTAAGTCTGGACGCTCGCGAAACATTTCTCTGTTTCCCATTCCGAATGGAAATGTTTCTTTGTTTTCCAAGCATTTATAAAGGTAGATACTGCAGGAGTTGTTCATACAAGTCTAAAAATTTCGCGAAAAGTGTGGAGCAACGAGGATGTAATCCAATTGATTAAAATGTATGAAACGAAAAAAGTTGTATGAGATCCACTTGACGAACATTTTAAAAATAAAATTGATGTTTGTCTGAAATTTCCAAAAATATAAATTATGAAAAAGATGAGATGAGAAAAAATCATCCGCTTTAAGTTCAACACAGACGAGAAAAAAAAAATTACTGACTACTCAATCTAGTAGATGGTAAATGGGAAAAAAGAAACATTTCAGAAATGTTTTTCAAAGCATCCCCACAAAAAAGAAATATCAGAAACATTTCACAAATATTTCTGAAATATTTCCCATTTGCTTAAAAACCCATTTCAGAACAATGTTTCCTGAAATGTTTCTTTGGTGTGGAAACATCTTATATAACTGTACCTAAATCGCAAGTAAAAATTCAGGTCTATAAGTTATGCGGTAATTAATATAATTAATTTCCTTTTTACCCCTAACATTAGCAAGATGCTTCCCATTGATTTCAAGACATAGGTAAATCAGTCCACTATCTTATCCCTTGATTCATTATAATGAGTATGGGGCATGGAAAGTTTAAGGTCCCACAGGCATACCTATAATACGTGTAGTTAAAATTCATAATTAATGTGACGTGTAACTCTTTTTTTATATAAAAAAACAACAATTCTAATATAAAATCCTGAGTTCCAGAATTTAACTTCATAATCAATTTTATTTTATGACACAACATTTAAATTCATTTTTTTTTGTTCTTAACTTCAAAACATTATTTTAATTGCCAAACAAACCATTCCGATTATTGTTTTTAAGCTTTATTGTCCATATGTATGTACTTGTATATTTTCTAACATGAAAATAGTTTCATAAAACAAACAAACACATAAACAAAAACTCGGTATAAACTTTTCTGCCCCATAAAACCATCAGCGATAAACAAGAAACATTTTGCCAAAATCACGATCGTGACTTTTTTATGAGCTCACGAGATTTTGCTTTTTTTCGCTGATTTAGGTATATTTATACTATATACGAGTAGAGTAACAGTACTGAATGCAATTACAATTTTAATGAACCATTTGCCCGTTTGGTTTTATTATGTTTTTTAACGGTCCAAAGAATTTTTATTCGATTTGCAATGATGTGTTTATTATTATATTCCAGAGCGAATAGCGTATATTTATTTTTTTTATCTGGATTGCTATCCGCGCACTGTGTTATCAGAGGTCACTCTTTTCTCTATCTATCTGCCCATGCTGCACCAACATCATTATTAATGCACAAGGACGAAAAACCCTATAAATCATAACGAAAACCATGAAGTTGGGAGCTATAGCTCTCGTGGATGTCGCTTTTAAAAAGGGAGGCCCTCTGTGCATTAAACTAAATAACATGTTTCGTCAATATTTTATATCCCTAGACCCATCATAGGTTCATCATAATCATACCTCGGTTGGTGTGGGGTTTGGGGATGTGTTCATCAGTTTAGTTTATATGCAGAGGGAGAGCGGCACGTCGCGACTCACCGACGACGAGTAATTTTGATGAATTTGCTGAAGAGTAGTTCTATGACTGTGCTATACAGTCTTGGGCAAAAGTATTTGTCTATATTTGCTTTGTGTTTTAATTTGACATTTTTTGTTTTACAACTTTATAGAATTACATATAAAAGTTTCAGAGTACCTATATAAAATAATGTGTTTAAAATTGTCGTTTTAATAAATTATATTAAATTTTAATAAATAATAAAAGTTTTATTTGATTTTCAAAAAAATATTTGTTTAACATTTTTTCCAGAATCGTTACATACTTAGCTAGAAAAGCTAGCTTAGCTAATTCTACACAAAGAAAAAAGATAATTTAAAATGAATGTAAAGTTACGCTAACATAAAATATGACACTAATAATAGCCGTATTTTATTGGTAATCTATAGGTAGCGTAGTAATGAGAGCCTGAATAAAACTATTGTTCACTTTATATACACTCTTATCTTACATTTCCGTCGGCCTGCCACTAATTGCGCAAAAACTTTTTGTCTGCAACCCGAGCGACTCGTTCCATTCCAAAAATTCCAAAGCTTTATCTGCACTATTATCGGCACCAGTTTTACTGCCTAATTTATAGGCACTATTCCTTTGTTGTTGTTTACTGAATAAAATTTTGCTGCGCTGCTTATACATTTACCAATAAAAAAGGGCTAATATAGCATGTACAGACTAATGCAGTTAAAATTACACCAGTCAACTCGTTTAAGACAAAATTGCTTAAATCTACTTATAAGGTATATTTAAACAGCATATCTAATTTATTCAGGATAATTCAAATAAAGGAGATTATTTAAAGAGAATGTCGCAAAATTTTCAACAACCTATTATTAAGGCCTTAACACGATACTAGTTAACAATTTACTATATACATATGTAGTCTACTAACTTTTGTTAAATTTTAAACCTTTTGTTAACTAGTAAACTGCTAATTAACCAGATAGCAACGCATTTGTAGAGTTTGAATTTTGATGAACACAATTATTGTGTTTTTACTTTGTAAATTAATTATATGTTGATGGAAACCAAACATGTGCTCTAAATAAATATTCGATGCTTATATTTTGGTGAAGACTGTATGTTCATTTGAGCTAGTTTCAAAATCATTAAATATTAAAGCCTTAGTTTTTAGACTGAATGTAATATTTTATTTAAGTAATTTTTTTTTGTATGAATGTGGCCAGGGAAGTGGTATTGAGGAATTTTCAAAAATGAAAGTTTTGGTTGTATTAAATTTCTGTTTACAGTGTACGCATATGTTTTCGATTTATTTTGTTCCTCTTGTAATTGTCCCGAGAGGATACTATTTCAACTCAAACTACATACATATATTATATTGATTGCAATATATTATGCATGTTTTTTTTATATCTGCATATATGCTTTTTTGAATGGCCATATCTATAGCTGTACTGAATTGAATGGTTGAATCGCTTAAGCTTTGATTGATTTGATCCATAAAGGTATTAATGGATTCTCGAACAATTTTATTGAGTCCAATGGACACATTTATTTCTATGGACTTATTCAATTTATTTTCTATTGATTGAGTTTCAAAGGCTGATTGATCCTAAAAATGAGAGGTGTTTTTTTTTCTGTAAGGAGATTTTGGCCCAATTTTTTAGTATTGATATGTGTACTTATGTAGGCTTTGAAATTTTTGATTGGTATCTAGGAGAATGAGAACTGATAAAAACTTGTTTTAATTACGAAGTGCGTTCGTTTTTAAATTAGAACTTCTTGACCAAATTAAAATTTTTCTGCACTAGTTGTTTTTTAGTAAAAACAGGGTCCGGTAAATATTGTAGAATGCGTAAATATTTTTGAGTTTCTGATTGAGTTTCTTGTTTCGCAGACATTGAAGATGAAATAATAGATATCACTGAGGTTCAGGTTTATATAACTAGTTCTTTTATATGTTATATATTTTATAAAGTAAAAATGTAGTTAAGAATATTGTGGAACGTATGTATTCGGTTAGCATTTCGAAAAAGAACATTATTATTAGTGCTGTGAAAGCTTTGTAAATAAAAACCATATTCTTGAGACGAAAGTGGCGACACCTACAGGTTTCAAGTTCAACCCTATATTCCGCAATATTAAAATGTACATTGGCGATATAATAGCAACTCCCCGGGCTATTCTTTCGACAGAAAAAAAATCTGGTTGATGATATACAAAGGTAAAACTAAATCAAATGTGAAAAATAATGGAAAACATTTTCAAAACTCATACTTGTGCGATAGAGAGCGAAGACCAAAATGGAGATCATCTTCATGTATGACGATTATAGGAAGTATGAATCAGAAGATTGCAGATTATAGTGAAAATGAACATGTTCATCTTCATTATAGCATTTTCATCTGAACCATAATTTGTTCCGTTCAGATAACGAATTTTCAAGTTTTTTTTTTACAATTTCACCTCAGTTTGGTTAAAAACAACGAAAATACACAAAACTACATACCTGAATGCTAAGAACATGTGATTGTAAGATGTGTCAAGAAAGTTATAGCAGAGTTCGAGTAAGTCATTAGTGTGTACCCCGTCTTACTTTTATGCTTGTTTTATATTATGGTCCCACTCTACTTTTCTTCAATTCTGCAGATGCAGATCCATGTAAAGCCTCCTTTAATGGCCACATTGGGATGTCGGTACGATAGCATATCTAAGATAGGTTAGTATCCACTGAAGTTCCTGAACAACCAACATCGGATATGTTTTTGACATTTCTCATGGGATAGAAAAGTATACCAACGTTTTTCGGATAGCTTAGGATTTTTTTTTTGGCAGCAGCTGTTTCGTCATCAGCTGTGTTCTTACATGGGAATACAACAACACCGACCTATCCGGATAGCTATAGTTCTGTTTCTGAATGAGGCCAATGATAATATCTAACAATTGATTTGATTGCACTTTATTTATAACTCTAAGATAAGTAAGATTTAATTTACGTTCCACAAAACTTCACTCTGCTTGAATTTGAACTCAAGCACAATGTCGGCATAGTCGTTGGTGGGACAATGCAAATTTGATTCAGAATCAGAAAAAAATATTTTTTTTTTTTTGCCCAATGGATTTAATTGTCGAAATCCGTCTTTTGGTAGAGTTTTGTCAAAAAAGAATTTAATTCTTGTACCAATAGAAAATCACTAAAGATATGACCGATTTCAATTGAAGAGCCGCAGATAGTTACAGTCTTAAATAATGTTTGTTGGATGTTGAAGGAATTTGGTGATTGCGTTGACTCCTGACTCCGACCTGATGTCGCCACAAAATTAATCTTGTAGCTGTCACCACAGCGTCAATATTAAAAGGGTAAATGAACACGAATGACGAAAGTCGGCCAATTTTGTCTTAAAAAACGATGACGTGAAATTTACGACAACATGATTTTTTTTTTTGAACTGTCAAAACGTTCACACTCCTAATTTTGAAGATCACAAGACTTAAGGACATACAAACGGGCCGTGACTCAATAATGGATGAATAGATTTGTTAGAAATGTATCCACAATAAGTTACCGTTTGGTGAAGTTTTTTTCGGTGCATGTTTGTAAGGTCATTATCGCATCAATGTCAACTGCGAGCTGTACAGATAAATGATAACCAATTTCCCAAATTGAACGATATACAAAAAATTTTTCATTGCTATGACATGACATAATTGGGACATATTTTGACGTAACTTTTAAGTGAAAAACTCACCAGGCGGTTGACTATTTACATTGACCGTCTAATCTTGGCTTTATGGATGGTATTGGGAGATACTCATTTGTGCCTATTTTTTCAAATACATGATTGATCTTTGAATCCATCGTAAGTTTCACACAACAAAATAAGACTTAGGTTTACATATTTCAAATATATTTCGGGCGAATCATTATTTTTTCGCTATTCAGCTATTAGAGTGAAAAAAAAATTGATGACAAAATTTGATCTAAGGCTTGTAGGTAGAAAAAGTTGTGGCCAACTAAATAATATCGAATTTTAATGAAAGTCCGTGCGTTAATCTTTTTATGAAGTTCTGCGGACAAAAAAATGCACGACTGGATCGCACGTACTTGCTCTTATGTTCGATCACAGCTTATGCACAATATTCTTATATTCTTAGTAGAAACGGTTAAATATATTTGTAAAGTTTTTTTTTCTTAATTTTTTATATAAGAAAATACTTAAATTTTTTTCTAAACAAAATTGGTATTGCTATCACAAGTGTTTAATCATATAAACATAAAAACATAAGTTCAAAAAAAATCGTCTATCCGTTTTCGAAATATTGAATTAAAAAAAAAAAAATTATTTTGAAAAAAAAAAAATAAAAAAAAATATTTTTTGAATTTTAGTATGCATGGAGTACCATTAAAATTTGAGGGACCTCCTCTATAGAAATTTTGATTGAAATCTACGAAAATCGAAAAAAATCGGTTATATGTTTGCGTTTATAACATTTTAGTTGCAAAATTTTATTCACCAAAATGTAGAGTATACCCATAATAGTGGACTAATTTTTTTTTTTCAAAATCTCTAAAGCCGTTTTCGAGATAACTATGACTTACCATTTACGCTTCAAAAAATTGTATAACAGGAACCGTTATTTTTGGAGCTAAAAACAAGGTTCGAGCTAACCACCTAAGAAATTTAAGTACCAGGTTTTGAGAAAATCGCTTCAGCAGTTTAGGCTGTAGATCGACCTACAGACAGGCAGACATGAATTGCAGTATCCACTTTTATCGTGTCCTCTATCATCGTAATGTCATAAGTTTGATTAAAATCTTGAGTTCGATTTTTTTCCAAATGCAAAATATGCCCTATAGGTTAAGCTATTTCGAAAGTATAAATAGGCAAAAAGCAGTGAGTTGGGATATGAGAAATGTTTGTAATTTTCTACTTATATACCTTCCTATCTTGTGCATCTTCAAAAATAAAAATCAGAATAATTTATTCAATCTGAATGACTAAGCATCATGTTGCTGTCTAACTTTGAATTTCAATCCGAGCACTCTTAAAAATTATGCCTAGTCATCATTGTCAAAAAAAACCGAATCAACTTCACCCCAGTTGCAAGGATATTCCTAAAAAAAGATCTTATCCTACTGCTTTTCATCTCTCTCATCCCAAAAGGTGTTATGGAATATACATATTGTGTTGTCTATCAATGAAGAATATCCATCTCGACACGATGACTCATCGTTCAAATTTTACCTAACCCCAACTACCTAGACACAGCACTCTCAACCCATTTCACCTCATCCATTAATCTCACCTCATAAAATCCATCCTTTCAAAGCCCCGGTGCATTATATTATGCGATCTTGTTACGATACCATAACTGGACATAACCAGGACAACACCGAAGTAGCCATAGCATAGACAACAGAGACGCTTTCCGAAATTAGACGAATCAACCCTAACGATACATTGTGCGTTCCAAAAAAAAAAAAACTCATGTACACTCATAAATATTTTGAAAGTAATATTAGCCCCGGAAGGCACGCGTGGGCTGGGTCGGGCAAGGGTGTGAGGATGATGACGCTGCAGGGTAAAAGTCACCCGTTTTGCCTGACGGTATATACTCGTACTCGTACTCCGTTGTTTTCTCGAATAAAACATTTTCTAAACATAAAAGGCAAATCGAGCGAAAAATTAATTATGAGTGGATCCTTGTCATTTTGCCCTCGCGCGCTGCTACTCCTTTTTGCAGAGCTCATCGCCTTCGACAATGGAACGTGATTCGCATCAACAAAAAGGTTTAACCTCCATCTTCATTATGACGGCACGGCGCGGTGAACGGCGTGTGGATAAATGGAGTCTCGTACTCTGTTGTGTGGTGCGCCCTTCACTTGGTATAGAAAATCCACACCATACCGTCGCGTCGTCTAACATCAAGCTCGAGACACAAAAGCTGCCTTAAAATTGCTCCTTTCCCAATTGGCAAGGACGATATTGTTTGCCGGAAAAGTTCCCGAATCCTCGAACACAATAACGGTGTTGGTGGCACAATGTGGTGGCAGTAAACTTGCAATATTGTGAACAATGGCTCGGTACGTTTCGATTCGGGTGGTGGCTTGTGGGGAGTTTTTGTTTTGCGGTGAAGAACTTGGAAGTCTGTTATTTGCTGCTGTTAGCTACTATAGGTAGTTGTTGCACGTTTTTGAGATTGGGTTCTTTTCATTTGGTTGTTTTTTTGTTTGTAAGGAATTTGACAGTAGAAAGATGGAAGGAAAATTACATTTTCGTATACGCGCGAGTCATCTACATCCTTAGCATCACAAAAAAAATGGTTTACCTATTTGTGTATAGGATGCTTGAGCTTCGATTTAGGAATGAGACCTCCTATCTCAGAATATGCATCCAAGAGGATTTTGCTTGGAAACTTTTTTTTTGTTATAGTTGTTATTTTGTTTGCAGTGAGTGGCAAAATTTGGTGCAAATTAGATTCAAATGGAAATACAAATTGGTGTGCCAAAAGGTTACCAATTTGGCTCAGAAGTTTTTTTTTTTGTTTTTGTAGGTTCTGTGGTTGTATTGTATTTTACAAACTTAACTAATGCAGAATCAGGAGGAGTTTAAGCCGTTTGCCCTCATTCACGGATATTGAAGAGTTTAGCAATCTTTGAACTTTGTACTCTAAGCAAAATAAATATAAAAAACATTCAATGACACAGACTAAGGAAAGGGAATGCATATACTTTTAAAACTTCAGCAACTTGAGCTTTTAGATAAAATTATTTCCACAACAGTGTAGAGAATTCAACTCTTTAAAACTTTGGTCTTAATTTAACTTTTTTTTTTGGATTAATATTTATTTATTGATTTTGCATGAAGCTTATAAATACGTATTTGTATCTAATCTTTTTTACGCGTCACTTTAGGAAAATGAGATTTCACAAATGTTGCCCCGTTAAAAAGTGTGGAGTCGAATCCAAAATTTTGTTTTCTCAGTATTTAACTTAATTTTAAAATAACATCTCTTAGATAATTAAGCTTTTCGATGGAGATATCAATTTGAGTTACAATATTTTGAACTTCAAAATTGAATTATAAAATTTACAAATTTAAAATATTAAAATTACAAACATAACTAAATTTAATACAAAGAAAAACAAAATTTTAAAATAAGTATGCATAAGTATGAGTATAAGTATAAGATATAGTAATACTGAGAAATTTTGCTGAGTTTATTGAGATCTCATTTTTTAAGCTGTCTTCATAAGATTAAATAAAAACAATTTTAAAATATGATGGATAATCAAAACGTCATAATAAAAAGAAAGCCAAACAAAATTAAATAATTTTAGTCGATGATATTTGAGAAGTTATCCTAGAAAGATTATTGTACGTCTTTTAGAGGAATTATTTCCAAAATTTACTATTAGAGTGAGGGATCAGGCATTGCCACTGTGGTTTTGATAATTACTAGACTTTTAGACTGTTAGAAAAATAAGTAAATATGTCCAAGAGTTCGGTTATTTCCAAGTGTGTACTTTGCTTTAATACGTACCAATTTTCTATATTTATTTTCTTTCGTTGACACAGCCACATTTATACGTAGAAATATTTAATACAATTGACATTTACTGCAATTTTGTTTACATACGCGATTCTACAAACTCCAAACAAAAGAGTTGAATACAACGATTTGCTAGAAAAAAAATTGTTGCGTATGAAAGCAGACTTTCTTTCTGATTTTTTCAAGGAAAACAAAATTTCTAGTAGCAATAAATAAATATAAATAATCGTATATAAATAAACTATATAATTGGTAAATAATAAAACTTATTTCTTTATTGTATATTTGAATTTTAATTAAAAATTAAAAGAATAACACAAATTCCCTTACAAAAACACATTACTCTAAAACTGAATGAAAACATACATTCGAAATAATGGTAAAACCATTAACTTCACGTACTTACTCGGTATTTAAAATCGTGCAAAAGTTCCCATCAGTATCAACTAGAGAAACGATGCCACAACTTCCGTTTCGGATTAACCATTGTAATTTTTTTAATATATGATTATTTTACAATAGTTGTGTTCTTCACAAATCGCCCTGAACAAAACTGACAATTCAAGGAAATTTCTTTGCAGACTAACAAATTTTGTAGTTTTATGCAGAAGATTTCCTCTTCATGACAATTTCTTCCCAATACATTTTTGTGAGCACCAAATTTACAAATGTCAGTTTGACGTTTTTCATGAAACAAAAAAAATATTTTGTGTGCCTCATTGTCGCTGTTTGGTTGATGTAAAAATATTGTTAAACAAATGAAATGTGATAAAAAAAAAACAAATATATTTGAAAATAAAAAAAATGTGAAGAACTTTTACGTTTAAAAATGGACAGAGAATTTTGATCAAACCGTTCCATACTTTTTTCCATTTTATTTCTCTTTGAGAGAATTTCATGCCCGCTCTGCAAAATTTGATAAGCTGTCAGTTTCTAGCCAAAAAAGTCTGCATAAATATAATAGAAGATTTTCATACTGACAATTAATAAAAGCATATCCTTTTTGTAGGACAAGATTAATTTTGTAGGCAGTTTAAATTATGAGACAGCATGATCTTAAAATCTGGTATTAAAAAAAAACTAAAACAGAAATGTCTGCCGTAATTAAATTCATTATACAATGATATTTTTAGAACTTGTAGTTTTTCTTAAAAGCATTCAGAGAATTTTCCGCAGCGGAGAAAATCCGCCCAGAACGTTTATCTGTTTTTACTTGCCATATAAGTAGGTAGGTACTTTTTTTTTTTTTATAATGATGTCCGCACTAAAGGGGTATTGACTACCCTTAAAATGAATAAGCGCAGTAATTTTAGACAAGCTTCGCATTTGAAAAAAAACGAAGTCTAGATTTTAATCGAATTTGACATTATGATAATAGAGAACACTAGAAAAGTGGACCCTGCACTTCCGTCTTTCTCTCTATCTGTAGGTCGATCTACACCCTAATCGCCTGAAACAATTTGCTTCATACTTGGTAAGCGTTTTAGGTGATTGGCTCGATTCTTTTTTATAATTTGTTTAGCCAAAAAAATAACGGTACCTGAAATACAATTTTTTGGATGAAAAATGGTAAATATCAAAAACGAATAGAACGATTTTGATAAAAAAAAATAAAATGCACGACTGGATCGTACAAACTTGCTCTTGTAGCTAACAACTTTAGTGTTACTCATTGACACTGTTGGTAGGTAGCTAATCTATTATAGTTATCCTATGCAGATTTAAAGCCCATGTAGGTAATATTACCTTGAATCTTAGTATAATAATGTAAATATGTACAAGTACATACATGTATATAATGAAAGTGAATGGTGTAGAGGTAGAAAAAAATCGTTTTTTAAACTTATTTAAACTGCCAAAACCATCACTTTAATCAGTTTTTCGGAAAAACGAAGAACGCCATTACATGCCACGGATCAATGAAAATTTTATAAAAAAGTATCTCGAAAATTGTAGGACGGGTTTTGATGAAATCCTGTTTTTTATTTTGCGTTTTTTGAAAACAAAATTCTTTTGAAATTTTTGTATGTAATTTTTTAGAAACTATTAATATTCATGTGAATATAAAATTTAAAATTATTTTTTTTTTATTAGTTTTAAAATTATTGATTTAAAAAAAAATTAATAAATTATTTTAATTTAAAAAAAAAGTTATTCAAAATTTTGACATGCAAATATAATTTAGGTACTTAGATCTTCTCAGATATAAAATTTGACAGAAATCCAATGTACCGTTACCGAAAAAGCCAAAAATTAAAATAACCGTTATATGAAAGGTACCGTTAATAGAATTTTCCTGTAAACTTGGTTAATATCAAATGATAGCTATTACCAACAAAAAAATTCTCAAATTTTTTTTATCAAAATCGTTGGAAACCGTTTTAGAGAAAAATAAGATGTTCCTTCAAGGTCATATAGCAGGTACAGTTATTCTTAGGCCTTAAAATAAAATTTCAATTTCCCCTCTGAGGAATGCCAAAATAATCACACATACCAAATTTGAAGGCAATCGCTTAAGCCGTGTAGGCTTGAGATCGTTATACATACGGGCGGACAGACTGACAGACAGACATTTTTTGGCGATAACTATTTTAGGCTTCTCTATGATCGTAAGTCATGTTTGATTGTTCGAATTTTTTTTTAACGAATGCATAACATGCCTTAAAGTACCTATAATCGCAAGTAAAAATCAGTGCAGTATTTATTATTTTTGGAAAAGGTTAAATAAATTTGCACATAAAATGTTATTAACCGTACTGAATCTCTTATTAACGGCTCAACGCATTTCGATAAAAATTAGTGCACAGAATGTCTTTTGAATAATTCTAAATACGAGTAATACTGCATACATACCAACATTTTTGAAAAATATTTTTTTTTGATTTTTTGAAAATTCAATATTTCGAAAACATGTTTTTGAAAATATATTTTTAAATTTATATTATTATATATAGAAAATTGTCTTACCATATTTTTTTTTAGAAAAAAAACCGAAATTTTGAATATACAAAATTAAGTAAAAAACTGCTTTCAAAATATATTTATTTATGGATCTAAGAATATTTTGATTACGATGTGGTCGAACATAAGATCAAGTACGTGCGACCCAGTCAAGCATTTTATTTTTGTTTATGACTTTTATCTTAATTGATTCCACCAATCTTACAATCGTCAGAAGTGACATAACCGTAAAATCAATACAGGACATAATGGAAACGTTCGACAAACTGTGGTTTTGGTGGTTTTGGACAAAATTTAGTCATAAATTCACTTGATCCTGTAAACAAATCAAACATGAAATAAAAACAGTCGAATACAGTTCAGCAATTGAGTACAGTTATTCAGCATGTTTCCGAATCAATAGCCCCCATAAATATTCAATCTATAGGAGATAGTAAAGATCATCAACAATTCTGAGACAAAGAAGAAAGATTGGCCGAGTGCAGTTTGCCATTTAATTCTGAAAATTGAAATTACCCTTTATCAGTGAGAACACTCAAGGAATTACAGTCGAAACGCTGCCCACATAAAAACTGATTGAACTTAAAAAATACCCACGCCCACATCCTCTTCAATTCAATCACAAAGTTAATTATTATCTGAACTTTCACGCTCAATCTCTCAAACACTGTAAACTCAAACAAACTTTCCTCAAAAATAAATTCAAAATCAGGGACTTTTCGGATGTTTACTTTGCCAAACTAAGGAAGCATTTATGTAGGTACGAGTCAGTATATATAGGCAAACTGTGTGAAGTTGTCACAAATTGGATATCCCGCAAGCGGAGATATTTTGCTTTTATTTGCAATAGCAATTTGCTTTAAACTTATGTATATGTACCTTGGATTGTGTATAGAGTCCTAACCTCGACAGATATTGGGTAGGAATAAAGAACCTACACCCGTTATGATGCTACAAAGTCTAACATTCACACCAACACCGCAGCCAGCGTTGCGTTGTTGGGATGGGATTATAGACAAGATTCAGCCCTTTCGAATTCTAATACCTTTGAAAGGCTTCGTTTTTGGAATGTTATTCATATACATATCTTAGCAGTAAGCCATCTGCTGAACTCAATTTTATAAAGCCTTCAAAGGAAAAAGGGATTTCCGAAAGATTTGAATACAACCTATAGCTACATATAATTGGTAGATGATTTTTCTTGTTCAGCTGACTATATACAGCTACTGTATGTATTTAAACAAGAGTACAACAGGTAGGCCATATTATTGTTGGTCCTTTTTTGAAATCATAATTGAAATATTGACACAAAAACCACAAAAGAAAAGGGTAAACTAAACACCACCGAATGAATAACCCACCGCATACAATAGTATAGTAGTTGTTGATTATTAATTTTGTCGAAGCCGGGGGTGAAAAAAGGTCTTGAGTTACAAATTGGAAAATTGCTTGAGGACTATAACAACGACCGCAGCTAAATAAATCCAATAATAAAGGCAGTTGGATTAAAGAAAACATAAATTTATCGAAAATGGGATTTTCAATAGAAATGCCAATCGTCAAATACAAATAGAGATTGAGATAAGTCTATTGTTCGTTTATATTTGGTCTAGTTTAAAGAGCTGTCAGCAAAAGGTTTAAGATGTCCCAAATATCGGTATCTGCAAATATTTGTGGCTTAAATTATTTTCCAAAACTTTTAACTTTATCAGTTCATGTTCTTTTTGAGCAATATTACTTTGAAAAAAAAAGAGTACAACTTCAAAAAAATAAATTTCAATTGCAGCCATCAAAAACTGTGTCCACTTTCTGTCGAAAAAATATAAAAATTGATTCAACCTCTCTACCGTTCTATGCAAATTATGTGTCCAAACACTCTGTCAATCTAGCTACTCTTATATCCATATGGAGTTGTCCATCCAGCAGGAGCACATCGAGCAAAAAACCCACTAGCACTACAAATGCAACAGCGCATCCATCCATTGCTATACTAGCAATTCATCAAACTGCATTATGTCTTCTACTCCTGCCAAAATGCAATGATAAATTCGAAACCCCTCAATTCCCGAATTAAAATCAAAATACAAATAAAAAAAAATTCTACAAAAAATAGGAAACGAAAAACTATGATAGCGAAATTGAAACAGGATGAGCCAGTGAGTATAATGCCCGCAGCTCACAAGCACAAGTCTGGGACTTCGATTAGGACTAGGAATAGTGATTTATTATTCCAATTTCCCTTTAGCTCTACAGAGTGTGTGTTGTGTGTATCTTCTCCCTCTACATATTTATACGATGATGTCTGAATGCCAATGGCGACGCGAGGTGGACTCAAATCAGTCATTCATATTCAACAGATGTCCAACTTTTCCAAGCGAAGGACACACTACCGTTGGCGGGTATATAGAAATAAAGTAAATGGGCCGGTTTCACACAGTTGCTTTTATGGTTCGTGGCATTGACGATGTTAGATATTGCTTTAATTTTTACTTTTATGAATTTGGAGCACTTACATAGACAATAATTAGAATCCCTCAAAATTAAAATCCGGAAACCGAAATCCCCGCAAAGGTAACATCACTAATACCAAAATCCCCATAACCAATATTTTTAATATCCTTAAAAACAGATTACCCGATTCAAATTTGAAATATGATGAGAAGTATATTCTACTCAAGTTGAGTTAAGTGGATACCTAATGTTTCAGTTTCTCAAGTTAGACATGTTTGTCCAAGGGACATAATCCCCAAAGAGAAATCGCGAAGGATAAAATCCCCAATAAATAAACGTATTTACAAAGACGAAAATCCCAAGAAAAATTTCTTTAAGAAAAAATACACAAGATAAAATTCCAGAACTTAACCGAATTGAAAATATTAAAATGGTGTTAAAAAATCTCCGCTTTTTCTCACAATCCCAGTTTTGGGTCAGTAATTATATTATATAATTATCAGAAGAAGTTTATACCCTTCGAGTGTTTCAAGGATTTGAAATCTCTTTTTGGGTCTTGTGTAGGTACCACTCACCCACCTCGTCACTCAATTGCCATCAGGTACCAATGTCAACAGATTCTTTTTTGGGAAACAGTTCTGGGGTTACGAAATCTTAGCCAAGGGAGATTTTGAAAATCTTATAGATTCTGGGTTTTAGGCTTTTTGGGTTTTAGTTTTTTTTTTTTCTTTTAGATTGGGGGACTTATACCCAATTTGGAAATTAAATAACGACTGGATCGCATTAACTTGCTCTTATGTTCGATGACATCGGAAGCACAAGATTCTTGGTACAAACAAATATATTTTTCAAACCGTTTTTTACTTAATTTTTTATATACAAACATTTTTAGAGTTAAAAAAAAATTGGAATTTCAATTTTAAGTATTTTAATAATATAAATTTAAGACCATAATATCAAAGATAATCGTCGTGCCGTTTTCGAAATATTGAATTTTCAATATTACTTTAAATTGTGAAGGAATACCTGTAAAAATATTTTGATCGAAATCGGTAGATTCATGAGGCGAGTCAATACCCGCTTTTTTATCCCGTTCCTTAAAATCCCTTTTTCTTAATCCCGCTTTTTATATTCCTGATTTTTATAATCCCGCATTCTTATAACCCCGTTCCTTAAAATCCCGCGTTTTACCATCCTGTTTATTAAATACCCGCTTTTGGAATTAACGCAAGGTGCAAAAAGGATGGCATGCTACCCCACTGCTTTGCTCATTATAGGATTTGGGGTGGACCGCGTGTGGGTGCATGGGTGCATGCAAAGATGTTTGTTTAACATTTATCAAAATATAAAGCGATCTAAGCGGGATTAAACGGGATTATAATAGACCGGGATTTTGAATAAGAGGGATTTAAATTTTTTTTTCCGGATTTTTGAAAAGCGTTATTTTAAAAAGCGCGATGCCGATACACTCCCGTGGAGCTATGAAAGAGAAAGTTGAAAATTGTGTATTATCTTTAGATTACACTTGAACCCTGTGATGTACTGAAGTAAAGTTTTTTTTCTTTTTTTTTTAAGAAATTGTGTTTTTTCATATTGTACGGAAATGACACGATTTTTTTTTTAATGTGGTACGATCATTTTTTGTCTTGCGGGAAACAGTGGTGTCCAATTTTATTAAAAAAAACATTATCCACTTACTTAACACATTTCTTATAAATATATCAAAACTTTAGCGAATACAATAGCTTGCCATTATATTTGCATAATACGTATATTAGTAGTAAAAAAAGAATCGCGTACAAACAGAATTTATACCCCGTTTGCAAATATTTACTTAATATATGCACACTCTGTGCGTTTATATATATGTATGTATGTAGGTGTCGAGACTGTCTGTCAATATATACACATAAACCGAAGACTGACAAGACTCCACTAAATATTCCATCTAACATGTCCTTAACAGTTCTTTTTTTCTCGAATTAATTTTTAAATTTCTAACAAAACAAACATACCTACAACAGAGTGCATGGACTTGTGTCAATATTAATTTCTCTTCTTTTTTATCTATTTAGGTATCTCTATTCTATTGACAATGTTTGTTAAAAGGATTTCTAGAGAAATTCAAAGTAGGAAATAGTTCGTCTACAATCTACACCTTTTGAACTAAATATATATATTTTTTTTAATTTGGAGAACCCTTAGCATTATTGACGACTAATACATGTATACTCGTTTGCATTGCATATGGTAAGTAGCAAGAAGGTGTGTTTGGATTAAGGTTTAGTTATTGGATTCTATGTTTGCCTTGCGATTTAAATGACCAGAAGCAGTTTGTTGGTCGATGATGTTTAAGTGGAAAATTATGTTTGCTTAAGGGTTTAGCTGAATTTATAGGTGAGAAAATTTTATGGGACAGATGGAATTTTATGCAAAGTAGGGATGTATTGTAATATCATTTAAGGTATTAATCGCATACATATCTACATTATTTTTGATATCTACGTATGTAGAGTATTTAAGAGTAAAAAAATCCCAATCGAATACCTAATAGTTGATTAATATTGAAAAAGAAGTCAAGCAGGAATTTCAGTTAAACCCATTTGAACTCTCAGTGATGGTCAACGAACTATTTGGACAGGTGGCGTTCGTATTTTATTTCGCATTTTTTTTTTTTAGAACATGACAGTTACCTCCTTGATCGCCTAAAAAATATTTAAAAAATATTATTTATTATCTGTGATTAAAGTTTAAAATAAAAAAAAAATGGATTGATTATAATATTAACCGTGTTTTGGGGAAAATTATAACCAGTGCAAGAAATGATAACTGAATAAAATGTTTAATAACTTTTATGTTCACTCGGCAAATTTAATTTCAAACTGAATAAAATGCACCACTGGATCGGACGAACTCGCTCTCATGTTCGATCACATCGTATGCAAAAGATTTCTATTTAAAATCTAAATATATTTTTAAAGTCGTTTTATAATTTATTTTTTATATACAAAGTTTCTTTAATTTTTTTCTAAAAAAAATTGTTATGACAATTTTAAATATTTAATAATATAAACTTAAAAACAAAAGATTAAGTCGGTTAGTCAATGAAAAAATAATTCAAAATTCTGAAATTAATACTTAAACCAATTTGAGCTCAAAAAAAAGTACGCCATTTTATTTCTTGTATAAATGTGAATGTATGAGAACAAAATTTTAAAAATCTGTGAATCGGTTTTTGAGAAAAAAAAAAACTTTTTTTTTTTAGACTTTTTGAAAACAAATTTAAAAAAAAAATTAAAAAACGCCAATTCATAGGTATTCAGCAAATACATATATAACTATAATTTTTGAAAAAAAAAATTATTGAGCAGTTTTCAAAATATAAATTAATTTTTTTTAAATGCCTTTAAAAATACAAAAAAAATATTAATTAAAAATATTGGTACGCAGTATAAATTGGACAACCAAAGCCTATATACATATGTATTTGTGAAATTTCGAAAGAATCGGTCGAGCCATTTATGAGATAGTCGAAATAAAAAAAAAGGTCCTATGGAAAGTACCGTTTTTAGACATTTTACATTTTTTTTTCAATCATATGATCGGTCGTACCGAAAAAGCTGCACTGAATTTTTTTAATCAAAATCGTCATAGCCATTTCCGACAAAAATAGGCTTTAACGTAACGGTTATATGGCAGGTACCGGTATTTTTTAAGCTAAACAAAAATTTCAATTTCTCCTCTGTACAATACCTAAAAAACTCTATATACCAAGTTTGAAGCAATTCGACCCACCCGTTTGAGCAGTAGGTGTCTATACATACATACCGACAGACAGACAGACCAGTGACTGTTTTAAGTGGTAATTGTTATGTTTTCTAGTAATTACTTTTTGAAATTGGTAATCCTAAATCATGTTTCTGGTAATTACTATTTTGCACCGCACCCTATAATAAGCTCTTCTTTATCTTTTTTAAATCTGAAATAATATCATCTTTTACTTAGTTCGAATACAAATTTCAGAACAAACAGAACTAAAATGAGATGCAATTCTCTTGATAAACAGCTCGCGCTGAAACAGTATCTACCTATCATTTTGTGGTGAAACCTTGTGCCTTGTATCTGTGTTTGTAAATGCTGCCATAAATTCTTCTCACAGCAAAGAAAACAAAAAAAGTGACAACACATCACTAGTTACCATAGACTGCTCCTGAGCAAGAGCTGTTCCACAATATGCATATATATTAACACAGCCTAGAGGCGAGCATAAGTATTATAGATAAAGCAGGCAATACATTATAGGCACAGTATCACATTTTTTATTAACGAAAATTGTATTTCACGTGTTAAACTCAAGAGAAAAGACTCAATAAATTCGATACAATTCAATTCAATTCAAAGAAAACAAAAACTGGGCACGTTCGATAGCATACCCAAGGACTTATTCCGTGGACTAAGTGCGAAATACTATTAATAAAACACAATTTCTGCTATTTGACGTTTACCAACTTAGTCCTTCGCTAGACCGTCAAAGACGGTGGTCTAGTGATGGACTAAGAATTGACATTTAAAAACAGGGACATAGAATAAAAGGAGGTAAAGATGATACTTATTGTAGTAGATTTTGCTCAATTTTTTATTAATAGGAAATTTTAGTCCATGGTCTTACTCTTATTCCATGGTTTTGTAAGTCCATGTATTAAAGGTGGACTAAGCGTTTCTTATTTATAGGGCTGTTAGACTCTTAGGCAAAATCTTTACATTTTTTCTAATCTAAATTAAAGAACATTATCGGAGATGTCTACTCAATTCTATTTGAATTACAAAAAGTGGCCTCGGAGTACATTTATGTAGAACCACCCTTCATAAAATATAAAATAAAATATATACCTAAGTACCTACCTAAAAAGTCTACATAGATTTTCAACAAAATCTTATGTCAGTTTAAATACACTCACCTTAGTTCATCCAAGAAACATAATGTCGTTCAATTCAAATAATCAAAATTTTTACAACCAAACAACATTATCAAAATAATCACTCAATTTTACAAAATACCATAAACCCTATACTCATTCAAGTTGAAAACAAACAATTCAAATGAAAGCTCTGTTTGATGCCTCTCAACATGTATGCATCTTTTCATAACAACAATTCATGTCTCAAGAATCCTTTAGATTTCTCCACAATACTCATATAAACAAACAGAACTCCCCAAAAAACAAACAGGACTCTTTGTCCGCCGCACACTTTATAAAATTAAATCGTTTCAAAATTCATCCCAAATGAACACACACAAGGACCTGTCTTGATGGAAGATACGCACTTTGAGGACATTAAGCAGCCACTTTAGCAGATGACAACAAATAAAAATGAATGAAACTTGCACAAGAACTAAAGTTTTCTTCATTTTTTTGTTGTCGTTTTATTTTCCTCTAATCTCAAATGCAAACACATTATCATTCCCTTGAAAATGGAAATATCCTTATAATACTGTATCTGCTTGAACATGGCAAACAAAAGGTTTGCGAGTCTGAAACTTTTTTTTTTATTTAATCAAACCCAGGGATTTAGAAAGTCTATATGAATGAGGGGGGCGAGAAGGAGATTGAAAAAGCACAGAGCCCCAAGGGGCTCATGAAACGACTTGTTCACAATTGCCTAGGAGTGCAGCTGCACTAAAATAGCTATAGCTTCGAAATCCTTTCATATTATCACCCCACTACCATCGCACTCTTCCACCCACACACCCCACGAAATCACTAAGAGCAGTAACTGTATCTTGAAAATCTTTCCCCATTCCTTTTGATTCTAGATTCTATAAAGTATATGTATACATTTCGACTACTAAACACTTTATTTTGATGGCTATCGCTTTTTACAAAATGATTTCCCGCCATATGACAAAAAAGGGAGAACCAACCCCTGCGTTCTAGGAATTCATACTTCATCCCCATCATTACTCATTCTGATCGCATGTAATCTCAGGTGAGTAGGTGGGGGCGGCAGAGTGTATATTTGCAGTTGCTATCAACGTGCCACCCTAAAGTTCACCCATAGCTTAACCTTGAATC
The DNA here is from genome assembly GCA_910595825.1 of Philhelius pedissequus. Taxonomy (NCBI): domain Eukaryota; kingdom Metazoa; phylum Arthropoda; class Insecta; order Diptera; family Syrphidae; genus Philhelius; species Philhelius pedissequus. The sequence goes on along the minus strand of OU343163.1, from coordinate 9,224,137 downwards.
TTTGTGGAATTGTGGCAAGGGGGCGATTTGGAATCCCCTATTTTATTCGTTGACTTTAAGTAAAAGTTTTATTTCGGTACTTTTTTTTTGCGTAGAGGGTGTGCGTTTGTCAGATTGTCATTCTCCCAATGGGAGACGAGTCGATGAATTTGGCGCAACAAAAAAAAAACTAGAAGAAACTTACCCTTCTTTTACCAAATAACAAAACGGAAAAATCTAATTTTGAACTTTTACAAGTGTAGACACAAAGAAATTGCTTGATACAGTGGTTGTAGAAAGTGAAATGTTATAGTGACGAACTTTTTCACGAACAATTAGTACACAAATGAGTTAAAAATAAAGCTAGAGTAAAATTGGGAAACTTATTTAGTTTTTACTTCACTAAAAGGTGAATACTTTTAGGCTGTAAAAAATAATTTATTATTACTACCTATGTATATAAATTTCAATAAAAAAAAAAAAAACAGCACAAAATCTTTTCTGATTAAAACAAAATTATGTCAGCGGAACGAGAGAAATTGGAAACCAAATCATTGGAATGATTTGTTCCACTTTGTGTCAAATGACAATCAGCTGGCATGGAAAATGAAAGTTCATCAGAAAAATCTTTAAATACATTTTTAACAAAAAATAATGTTTCGATTGCAAATATTTGTTACAAAAGAAAATCCCTATTATTTGTCATCACTATTATTGTTCCTGATCTCTATAACTGACCCCTAATGTAGGGTTTTAACTAAAGTTTCAGTTGAACTCGCCTATTTTTTGACAGATATAGGAATCAAACAAAACATAAACACGTGAAACACATCAATTTCAATTTGAAATTAAATGTATTTTCATTTACTTTCGTATTTATTTTGAGAATGTAGATTGTGTGGATTGTAAAAACGAAAAAAAAAACTAAAAACCTGGCTAGTATTCTAACTATAAAATCGTGAAGAAATGAAAATCCGTGTCGCTTAACTCACATTTAGTAAGTTTGCGTTTTTTACTGGCTCTCTTATATTAACGTTTTCAAAAAAATCGAAACGCTGTTTTGTCAAATCGGTATCTTAAATACAATTCAAGGTCCTCATGTCCTTTAAACGGATTTGCTCAACCTTTATATAGCTTTAGCTTATTAAAAAACTTCAAAATCTTCAAAAATATTAAAAACTTATTATTTTGAAGAAAACATTTTTCTTTATGTTTTTGTTATGAACTGTCTAACGTCAACTGGATAAAGTATACTTTAAAAGAAGAATAAAGAACCGTTTTGGTATTTGTAAAGTTAGACGAGGTTAAAGTATATTTTTTGTCGTTTAAAATTATCAACTCTAAAAGTCGACTCTAATTTCAAATCTCATGTCTAGAGTCGATTCCTATTTTAAAACTGATTTATTGTAGGGTTTGAATGTTTAAAATTCGTGCCATTATTGTATTAAACGGGTTTAAATTTTGTATTTCCGGATAGGAAATAAGGGACCTTCATGCATATAGTTTGCGTGAAAATCTTAATTTTCACATTTTTATTTTTTTATTATTATTATTTTTTCGAAGTGTATCAGATTGTGAAACGTACTAAACTGAGGGTCTAGGAAGAAATTTGAATATAAAAATTGAGCTGTGTAATTTCCTATGTTATAATTATAAACATTCATGCCTATTACACAATCATAAGAATGGGCCACGAATTAGCTTTTACAATTAGCGAATCCGCTGTGAAAAATTGCAGGAATATCGGTAATGTAGTTTGAACATTGTGATGTTTTTTTCCCAAAGGCTGAGGTGAGCTCGTTGGTGTCCAGGGTATCCCGAAGAAAGCACAATAAAACTCGGGTTTTAAGAAAGTTAGAACTCGGTTTAAATTTCTTTTATTGCCTACGATATTTTCTTTGCAATATTTCTTACAAAATCTTTAACTTACGATAAATAAAACGGTATTTCATATAATTGGCAGGCCCACGTTTTGCTCGGAAGGAGCAGACAAATAATAGCGAATAGACACGCCCGCAACTTACGCAGAAGGAGCAAGAGGGGAAGATCAGTTAGGAATCTAGTTCCTGGCCAAGGCTAGTCCAAGGGAAAATCGGGTAAGCCCACAACTTACTCAGGAGCAGTAAGAGGGGAAAAACGGTTAGGAATCTAATTCCTGCCCAAGGGCTAAACCAAGGGAAAATCATTCTTTAATAACCAAAAAGTCAGCCTTAAATGGCACACCAGTGTACCAATTAAAGTTATACGAAATTGATCGTCCAGCTGGCTGCCGCTCGAGATCAACGACGAACTTATTCCTAAGCAAACCCAAAATCGCAATCAAGGCTTGCTGTTGAGAATACAAGTTTCTTCTCTTCTTCGTCGTCGTTCATTACCCCTACTTGATATATTCGAGGCTTTGAAGCGGCGTGAACTAAATATAACAATGACGAACGCAAATGTTAGGTTGGTATTCAGGTCGATTGATGTTGCTCGAGTGTGTTGCTGTTAAGTACGCATGACTAAGGGCCGGTCGTGGTCGTACGTTGTTGCTGTGTTATGGTTCCGTGTTGGTCGTATGGAATTGCTGTCGGCGGTCGTTTGGAAATGAAAATTGTAACGCTTCGTTATAACATTTTTAAATTACAGAATACTTTTGTACTGTTTTACTAAGTAACTTTGGCCAGCAAAGAATTAAACGCATAAAACTGACCGAACACACTTGCTCCTATGTAGTAGAAAAAAACTAAATATATTTGTAAGGTTGTTTTTCTTTTACTTAATATTTTATATACATATCTAGAAAATTCATTTTATTCTTTTCAAACATTTTTTATTATAATAATTTTAATCATTTAGCATTAAACATTTTAAAATAGAATTTAAAAAAGAATCGCCAAACCGATTTCGAATCTTAACAAGAAACATTTTCAAAGTGAACAAAATATTTTTTCGAAAATTAAGAAAATATTAAATTATTTAGAATTTGACGGACTTCCTGACATAGATCCGTCGAACCATTAATGAAAAAGTCGAAAATAAAAAAAAAAAGATTCTATGGCTGGTAGGTACAGCTAAATAACATTTTATGTAAAAAAAATTATTGAACAAAGTGTAGACTATATCTAACAAAAATAGTGCATTCATTTTTTAAAAATCAAAATCGTTGGATCCAAAAATAACGGTACCCGACAATTTTTGTAGCACAGAAGATAAATCTTAATTACGGCGAAAAGGAATCCAACGGTTTTGAAAAAAAAAATATGTATTCTACATTTTAGTCCAGAAATTTGCTTACAAGAAATTACGGTATTGGCCATTCACGGTTATCTTTCGAACCTTCGATAATTCGATCAAAATTTGTATACTGAATACTCAAATTTTCAATAATGCAGCATGCCAAAATTTTGAAAAATATTGTTTTTTTGAATTTTTGAAAAAAAAATCGATTTTTTTAAAATCAAATATTTCGAAACGGTGATATTTTTTGCTCACCAACAGTTTATTTTAAAGAAATTTTTTACATAGAAAATTAAGAATGCACGACTTAGCACCATTTCCTATTTTAGGTCACTTTCTCAATTCTCACACTTTTTACATATTTAATTTTTTTGTCGTTGAACTTCAGAGAATTATAGTAGGCAAAAAAAAAAGTTTGAAAATGGTAAAGTAGTTTAAAATATCGACCGGAAGAATGTCGGATTTTATAATAAATTTTTACGACATGGTTAGCTAAACGAATATCTGTGACAGAAGACGAAAATTAGAAAATAAAAGATTTCACTTACATCCATCGAGTGCTTTGTGTAAAATTATAGAGTTGTGCGAAAAAAATTAAATTAATAAATATAGGTAGTTACTTTTTGTTCCCACTGTATAGCCATACTTTGTTCCTATTTAATGGTGTGAGGAAATTCTCTTGCACCCAAACCAAAAATGTATAACTATTCACCGCTCTCGCAACACCCAACAAACACCCCAACAAATTCAATGCAATTCCAAAAGTGTGCTGCCGCTACGGCCGGCGCGGAGGGTTGTAAAACTACGATCATAACACCACATGCTTCATAGATTCATTTGATTGCGTTTTGGAATGAGCATAATCCTCATCCACAGAAAAGAAGTATTTGTACTATACAAAAATCCTGTCACCCCAAAAGTAGATATAAAGCTGTAGGTGAGGGTGGGTAATTTTTTCGAAGAATAAGCCCAACAAGGACTATGAACTTACACTACCCCCACCAATCATATATCCATCAAATTTAACAATAGAAAGTTTTAGATTACCTTAAATAATGCAAAAGCAGTAAAGACGAGTGTAAGAAGCCCTCAGTAGCTATACCTTCAAATGTGCCAAAAATATACACTTGCAACAGCAAAGTCTTTTATAGGGGTTGAAATTTTCATTTCTCGTCGTGCGTCGTGTCACCCAGAGACGCAGACCAATAACAGCAACAAGACATAGAGCAATAAATGTTTTGGAATTTCATTTCGGTCCAAATGAATGATGCGTTTAATATTTTTTGGTTGCCCAATGTTTGCATATGGAGAAAGAAACGGCCGAGGGTTGAATAATAAAACAACTTACAGTGGTGGAATTAATGGATACAAAATCCAACAATAGCAGCAGACGGCAGCGTGAAATTTCGTAACGAATTTTAAAATTGTTACTCGCTGATGGTATCCTTGAAATTTCATATTTGTTGATTTTGGATTTTTCAATGTGCCATAGATGCCATCAGTTTGCAGGAGGGTGGGTCAGTCGATTCTCTCTCTCAAACAAAAAAAACATTCCTTCGAATTAATGTATCTAATGAAAATTTCAACCCCCGATCATGGTTTGGTATTTCATTTTTTTTGAATTTAAAAACAATCCACGCAGCCAAGTAATGTGTTTGTTGTTTTTATTATTTTGAAAAAGATAAAGCGACTCGCAGTCATGCGACAGAGTGTGTTTGCTTTTATTAAGCAAAATCGCCCCTAATGTGGTTCTTGAGTGACAAATATATTTATGAAATAATCTGATTGCAAATGAGATGTTGACAACAAATGATGATAGCTTGGAATGAGATTGTAATTGCATTTAGATTAAATCCGAAAATAAATTAGTTTTATTTAAATTAAGACATGATTGTATCTACATTTATGCACATGATGAGAATAGAATTATCTTGGATCTTTTCTTAACAGCAGATTAGGTATGGATTTGTTTTCCAGATAGCATGTACCAATTTCTTTGTGAATTCACTGAAGATACAAGCTCTTGAACCAAGTTTGATTGATTTATTTGATGTTATCGTATCTTCAAGAATTTTTCTTATGAGATGAATAACTCTTATGTACAATCGGTGGAACACCAATATTGATTCCATCCGTCATTAAAATCTACGCCCCTAGCCACGTCTCAAACCATCCAATATTAAAACTTTGAGAAAACGTATATAACGTCAGAAGGTATCCCCTTCTATTTCTGACAAAATTGTTGAGACAGGATCCATGACTTATCTTTAAAAAAAATGATGAATTCCAGCGGAGCTGTTCAAATACTGAGGAGATGTTTTAAAAGGGGAAATGCATCAACTTACTAACCAAACATGGGTTGAATTATGCCCGATGACTTTGACTTTGTCGCATACAAGAATCTATCTAGCGTTCTATGTGAATATCTAAAGTCGTTCAGCAATAGTTTAATCAGCTAATATCAATGTGACTTTCGGGCCGGAAGATCGACCATAGACCCAATTTTCTAACTAAAGCAAATCCTGGAAAAAAATTTCAAGTCCGGACCCTCCATTTTCTCAAAACTGCACATGATATTATTCCTTGTAAAGCTCTATATGGTGTTGATCGAACTCGGGATTCCCGGAAAACTGTCTCAATAGTGTCTCACAAGGGGCAATATAGAACTGATGGAGAACAATATTTCCAAGTCCAAGCTATTCCAAATATTTCTGCAAGAAGATGTGAAATTATGTGATTTCTTCAATTTTGTTCTGGAGGGCACTCTCTTCAGCAAATCCATGCAGTTACTTCGGTATGCACATAATATTTATATTATCGACAGCTATCAATGTCCCAAAAAATCCTTTTTGGAGGGTGAAGAACAGTCGAAATTCGTTGGTCTTATAGTAAGCGAGGGCAAGTCCTAATATCTGCTATCACCAAAAAACTATAAGCCATGGTCCACTGGGTAGGACAAACTGTCAGTAATGACAGCAGGAATTCGGAGGTAGTTGCAGACTTCACCCACCTTGACATCCCAGTCAAAATCCGACGGAGAATAACCCAATCAAACAGGTCATAATTTAGTTTGTCGAAACATTTGGGTTCCATTCTTGTTTCGCGAAAGACTAAGTCTTGCTTTAGAGATCCGAGTTGTGGACAATAAGCAAAAAAAGGGAACTTATACAATATGTTCTTTCGAAAGAATGATTCCTTGACGGATTTATGTTCCAATGGTTAGGAGAAGAAGCGCGAACTCAATGAGCTGTCCAAAAATCTGCATGTGGTCCAAAAGCCCAAAAATTCAAAACACGTCAACTAAACTGGTTGGACCACATCGAGCGAATGTACAACAGTTCTCTGCCAAGAGAGTCTTTGAAACTCAGCTCCCTGGTTCGATACGAGAAGGAGTGCCAAACGTCCTCCTTAAAGACAAAGATATCGCTGTTTCCGAGAACGCCCTGATTAAATGTTTGTGAGTAGCGTGCCTGGAGAATGAAGAAGATGGAGAAATGTCAATTATCAGACAGGGACTTTCCGCGGGTCGGTAGAAGAGTGTTTCCATTTATGCAAAAATCAAAAAATTAGTCTGTTGACTAATAACAACTAATCCGATTTCAACTAATTGGCAATATTAAATCAAAAGAAACCAAAACATCGTCCTCATGTAATTTAACCTTAACGGGTGGTAAGGGTTAATTATACGCGTGGGTTCGAGCCCCACGCTTGGCAGCATTTAGTTCTATGCTTCCAATTTTAATTGGGTGGTAATAATGTGATACTAAATCAAATCCACTGTGCCTACAAAAATTCTTTCTCATTTCTCTATTCCTTCTAATTAGTGACGAGCAATTCAGGTTGCATTTAAAAAGACCTTAGGTCTTACCGGCATGTAGTTCAAATTATTATTAATATTATTAACTTTAACTAAACTTTATAAAGACCTTCACCATATTTCAGCTACGTTCATGAGTTAACTCACGGCCTTAGGCCATTATAGTGTTCTCTTCATTTTAGCTCCATTTGCAGGTAATTCGACAAAACAGAGATGTAAACGTCAAGAAACTCCCCAGACCACCTTTCCTTTTAAACCTCAACTGAACCCTTAATTATGAAAAATTTGACGTGCTGCACCTTGCATTCAATATAAACCGATTGCAGCACACATCTTACGCCATAACCATTTTTGATGATGAGGATTATCTCTTCAAAGGACCTCACGTCCTGAATATTCCCTTTTGTTGATTGACTTATGTCAGAGAACACACAATCAAATTGTCATTGGCTCGGCATAGTTCGGTTCACATGCGCCAAACAAAAGATGGATTTTTATGAATTTATTATGCCAACCATCTGCACTCATCAAATGTATCCATTCATCGCCATCCTTTTCTCCTCAAGTCCATCGCCACGCCGCAGACTGTTTCCAGTTCGAAGTTATTCTATTCTTTCCAAAATCAATGGAGTTCCCGTACGTGACATTCCATGGAGTCTATTGGATTTGTGAGATCAAAAATCTCTGCTGCTCCTACGCCATCATCATACCATTCCCATTTTCGATTTGGGCAACAAAAACAACAACTGGACAAAAAAAAAAGAATATTTTCCAATTTTCTTCCAAAAAATTTAACCCCAAACTGATGGTTGGATACAGAACACCACATCATAGCACCAACACACACGCCGCATAATAGAGGCCTACCCAAACATGTTTTCCTCAGCCCCACATGGTCCTTTGGGAATAAATAATAATTTCCAAGCCCAAGACGAGACACACCGCACGACGAACACAAAGTGAACGTCAAAGCAGCAGCACTCTTCTATACTGGGGCACTGGGGATGAATTTAAAATGAGGTTCAGACTGTTGGATGTGATGCGAAAAATATCTCTAGCCGGGATAGGAGGACGTCTGTTTCATAAGGCAATAGAAGAAGGTTGTCTATGGTTGCGTTCGTTTGCATTTTTGTTGGTGCATCTTTTGTGTGATGGATACACAACCAGATACAGTCGCTATAAGAAAGACGACACGAAAAGTTCAGGAAAACAATTTTTCCCCAATGACTTTTGGATGGTTTCCCAATTCGTACCGAAATGACAACAACGATGACATTGAGGATGATAGGATGGGAGGATAAGGATGGAGATTCTAGGCTGGAGGCCAGAGGCCGGAAGATGAAGATGAACATGAGGTCGACGAAGATGTCTCCTCTGTGTGTCAGAGTCTGTGAATTATGGGAATAGATGCATTACGTGACCGGGATCAATGGACCGTGTAAATTGATTGAATATTTTCTTATTCCTCTCTTATTTTATTTTTTGCTGTCTCTTTCCTTTTTTTTTCTTATGGAAATTTTGAAGCTAGAAAAATTGAGTTTCAGATGAAGAATTCTGTTTTTTTTTTCTACACAACATATACTTACATCCATCTATATAATATACGAGTTGGGATGGAATTGCGATGGATGCCTTGACTCTTTGGCTTACGATGTGTGAATGATGGTTATCTGGCATAAGGAGGTTCTTCGGTTCTATCTAGCTATTCTGTGTGGCAAAGGAGAAACATGAAATGATCAAGTGTCATGTAAGTTATGACAGTTGTTAGGGAGGATTTCAAGGAAATAATGAGAATATATATATTTTTTGTTCGTTCCTGGGACAGATAATAGAGAATTATGGTATTCAAGATGTCCTGAGACGTGAGGGAATCTCAAAGAGTAGATAGTATTTGATGAAATACATTTCATTTGGAACACGAAAAAAGGCTATAGGTAATGCCTTTGGAAATATATAGACCAAATTACGTGCAAGGTAAAAATGGGTTTTCTTGTTTTATTTTCAATAAAAATGTTAGAATTTGTTGCAGAAGATTTTGGGGAATTATTTAACTCAGTTAGATTGCCTTTAGATCAATGTAAGTACATTTTTTAAATAGAAGTGTTCTTGGGATTAGCGATAGGTACCACTTTGGTCCAATTTCAGAAAAAAAAAATTAAATCTGCGACCTAATTCGCCCTATTGTTAAATTCTTTATATCTATTTCATTTTTAGAAATTACTTTTCAATCTTCTTCAATTTAAACAAAAAAACCTGAATCTAATTTTTAAAAAAATATTTAAAAAATATTTTACCTATACTCTTTCATGTAAGCACAGATTTACATTCCAAAAGAATAAATTGCATCTAACTTCACTTCAAACGAACAATTTATTACAATTTTCTGACGTTTATTATTGCTGTCTTTTTAATTTTCTTTCAAGCAAGTAATGCGTTTGGTTTTAACTTCGTTCCTGGCTGTCTGTGCTGAAAATTGAATGCAAGTAATTGCCACATAAGCGATGAAAAGATATTTTGAAGTAATCAAGAATATGGATAAAGATTCGTAGGCAAAAATATAATTTTGTAAAAATATCGTTTATATTTTTTCCAAAAAAAGTTTTGGACAATCAAGATTTTCCGAAAGTAGTAAAAATAAGTTGTCTGCGTCTGAGGTTACTTTTGTAGGCATTGACGAAGAAGATGCACATAATTTCGACAAGGTTGTTCTTACTACTATTTCATTCGCCTTTCAAATGTTGTTCTGATTGCTGTTGATAAATACATATATAAATCTAATTTGGAATTAAATATATTATTAAAATTATGATTTGGAAATTTACTTTATTTTTCTTGGATCTACTTCACTTTTCGGGTCAAATCTACTTCGCTTTTTTTCAAGTGGTAACGCTGCTTTGGATAACATTCCATTAAGTGACATGAATGAGGCAGTCATTTTTTTGTGTTTGATAAATGTTCCCTAGATTTTTTATTCATAGTACAAGACACATGAACGGAGTGGCCTAAGGTTTGATTAACTAAAAGTGTCATTTTGTCGAATTGTGTAGAAATATTAACTACACTGCTTTAATTTTTTTTAAATGAAGGGCTCATCATAAATCTCTTCATAAAACCTTTTAATTAGATGATAAGCTGTAATAATAACAACAACGTTTAGTCTCATGGCTTGCAGCATATAACAGTGAAATATTAAACAAAATAACAGAAAATCGAGAAAATTTTCAATTGCGAGTCTAGAATCCGTTGTAAATAGTGAATAGATTTCGAAGACTTATGCTTATTTGGACTAACTTCTGGTGACTTAATATTAAATGTACGTCTATACTGAAGGAAATTTATTATCATTTATTAACAGAATATCATTTTATTTTTCGCCGCAAGAGGCTCTTCAGTTGTTATTATTTAAATTCAAATACAACCGAAAATTAGCACTTATGCTAAGCCGAGACGTCAACCCGTGCACACGATAAACGAAGACATAACCCAGCAGCCATGGGGACACGTGATAATAATGCATTGTTATCACACTTAAGGTTTTAGTACAAGCGCTAAGGAAATAAGGAAGGATTTTTCGGCAATATCGATATTGTAGCTCCAGTTCCGAAGATCAAGGAAGTTAACCTAAAAACGCATATAAAATGTCAAGAGTGGATTATATATTAGATACATATAAGAGATCAATTATGAAAATGAATACGACCATGACCATCAGAGACAAAACAGAGCCCAGGGGCACAACAGCATTTAAATTGTGAAGGCTTAAAAAATCCAAAGCGATTTTTATTGAACGTCCGGAAGGTAATTTTTTAATTCAGCGAAGAAGGGGTTCCTCGGAACCAAATGCTCCCGTTTTTGATAAAATATCTTGATGCCAAAGACACAATCGTAAATAAAATGCAATGCAAAGGACTTAGCATTGTAGTAAAATTTACACACATTTTAATCTACAGCTTTCGATAAAAGGAGAAAAAAAATCCAGCTGCGAATAGTTTTTACACTTTTTTATTTGATTATCGAATGACTTTCATAAATCTGGAAGGCTGTGTTCGTAGAGTTAAAAAGAATATGTGAAGCGTTCTTTTTTCATCAATGCTTATTTTTATTTTGAAACGCATACAAGGGGTAATTTGTATAAACTAATTTTAAGGGTCAGTTTTACCATCTCGATTAAGTGAGATTCAACCATGGTTTAAGCCTAAAATTGGGTTTTAACTCATAATGGAATCGTTAACCGATCATGTAACTTCAGTTGATCCATCCATAACGCTGAGTTAAATTCTTGTACAAATATATATAATAATACAGTTAGCAGTAAAAAAATATATTTAAAAAAAAGTTAATTAAAGTCATACAAAATGTGTGAAAAAAAAAACATTTAAATAATAGTAATGGAGGCGCAAATAAACGTCAAATGTTGTCACCAGGCAAAAAGAATTATATTTCCAATACTTGAGTTTGAAAATGAAAACGATGAGCCATTTCTAAATATTTGATCTGTGGTTCTACAGTATTAGCTTTTAGCTCACCGATTTCCGCAAGATAAACTAGGTTCAACGATGGTTCAAAAATTTATTTGACATCACATATTTGAACCTTGAACCATCGTTCAATAATTCATCAAAATCAAATAGATTTTAGATTAGATTAGATAGTTTTTTTATAGGTTATCTCTAACAATATTTAAATGCATAATTTAACTAATATTGAATACGAAAAAGGCATGAGATTAAAGTCGTCTGCCTGGCTGGCAAATAGTATTATTTTTCAAATTTTAAATAAAGAAAAAAAAAATAAAAAAAGATCTTTCGAAATTTTTGTTAGAAATAAAAATGTGTTTAAGAACCACTTATTACTCTATTTACTTCAATTACGAAATTTGTAATTATATAATGCTGTTGATAGTGGTGCTTTTTAATGGTAGCTCTTAAATAATTTCTATATACTCTAACTCGATCGTTGAACCACATATGTATATACGAAGATCATAAAATACTTAAATAATGAACGCTAACACTTTTAGCAAGCATTCACTCTACGAACATACCCCTCTTCTTGTACTACAACTAATTTGAATGAATTAAATGTAAAACATAAATAGGTACAATCATTTTAAAATCCATATTTGGGCCCACTCATATTTGGAAAACTTAATTTTTTGTTATTTCTTAGTTCTTATTGTATGTTCCATTTTACGAGTACATAATAGTTATATTTCCAGTTTTTTATTCAAGTTTTAATTTTCTTATTTGCATTTAGTTGGTTTTTGGTATGTAATTATTTAACAGATGGTCAGAAATTGCCTCATTCCGGTTCCGTTTTTTTGGGAAATCAATTGTAGTAGAGTTTTCAATGTGGATTATACTCTGATCTACTCTGTTAGTCATTCATAGATCATAGCATATAATATACAGTGAATCTTTTGGTAGTGTTATGTTTGAATTAAAAAATGCTTCCGCTTTGAAAATCAGTGTAAATTAAAATTTAGCCGCCTAATAATGAAACCTCAGAGAAGCTGCGAAAAAAACTCATAAGTATGTATCTTTTAATATGTTTGTGGGATCTATAGTCCAAAAAGACAAAACAATTACCCTACGTAATTGGGTTAAATGAATTTGTCAGTACTTTTCGAAAATGAAGATTTCAAAATCATTTTCATTTAGAATGAAGGTCAATATATTGACATCGTACCAACTAAACTATCACCATTTTACCTCATCAATCAAAAACCATGGTACTTTAGAGGTATTCTTTTGAATGACTTTTAAATAGCTCGCTACAAGAACCATGGAATCTTTGTTCAAGAAAATGTTCACATTTGATTTCCATTAAGAGTAAGATCTCGGCACGCACTCCTCTTTCGTTAATGACCTATGCTGATGATTAATGGCTCGTTTCTTCAAACCAAACATCAAGAGTGTTTGATTCTTTATATATTGATTTATACTTCAATTCATTTTATTATAAGGTTCACCTTAAACTTTCATGTGTAGATTCTTCTCTTTTCTAGTCCACTTAAGAAGGATTTAATGAGAATTTTCTCATTGAAATAAATGATTAAATTTTTATTGTTTTTACTTAATGCACAAAAATAAATCGACGTCAATAATATATTATATAGCTCGCTATAATGTCTTTTATCGATAAAAATTCCTTTGCAGAATAAAATCAAGCAAATCACCATGGCTCTTTATGTGCGGGGTGTGCACACTTTTGTGAGGGACCCTTTTTGGAGTTCAAATCAAATAGATCTTTATCTGCACACTCACTTAGGTACACACACATCTTTCATCTTTAAGATGTTGTTCTCATCTTCTTTGAGGTGCAATATACAGGGTGTTTATGTTGAAATTAAATTCTGACTTTTTCTTCTAAGTTATTTTATAATTAAGACAACAGCTAACTGAACTATTGATATATGTATTAGGGATAGAGGAGAAGAGCACCCACACGCACACATACACACAGGTAATTCCTGCTGTACATATCTCAGTCGAATGAATTGTAATTAAATCAACTTACAACTCGCTTACTTATTGTTCACTATTTTTTTTTTACGAAACTTCTACTGAATAAATTAGAAACTATTTTATTAAACAGTTTAAATTACTTTCATTTCCTCACAAATTGGGGGCTCAACCGGAATACATGCGTGAAGGCAAATAAGTTGCTGAACCTGATCTTAAATCTTTCAATTAAGTGTCAGAATGTCTCCGTAGAAATTACCAAAGAAATATGTCTTAAATTTGTTTCAAGTATTTTTAAGACCTAATTCAATACAAATTTAAAAGTAACTACATATATTTTACGTAATCTGTGATGCATACACTGCCGGTCAAAAGAATAGGTTAAGTCTGTAAAGAGCAAATAAAAGCTTTATTGTAATAAAAAAAGCGTTTTTGTGAGTTCACTTTCAAAGCGTGTTTTTTTCTGACCTATTCATAAAAAAAAAACAAAAATAAATCTATCGTAACGGTAAGATTTAAAAGTTTTTTCCACTGCCCCCAAAAACGCTTACTACTTTCAGCTGCAGCTATGATTGTTGTTGCTGAATGTCTTTATTTGTGAGCTAGCCTAGCGACAAGTCTCTTTTTCAGGTTTTGTCGATGTATGAATCCCGATATATATTTTTGCTTCGGAATGAAGTCACTTGTAACACCCGTTTGTTTCCTTGATTTATCGCCCTCAACTTTACAAAAAAAAACACTTTTGGCGTTTGGAATTCTGAGTGAAAACTTAACATATTCGTTTAATCCATTATTGCAGAAAAATTATTGAAACTCACCGTTACGATATTATTTTTTTTGTCTCTTTCTTATTAATAAGTCAAAATAGAGCACGGTTTAAAGCATATCTACAAAAAGCTTTTTTATGAGAAAAAAGCTCTTTTTAGGAAAAAGCTCTTTTTCACTTTATATGGTGAACCGGCAGTGTATACCTTTTGCCGGAATAAATAAAATACAGATCTTTAAGGGTCAGTTGTACAAACGTGAGGTTAATACTTGATTCGTGGTTCAGGGATTCAATTCACCGATTTTGGAGGGTTAACTGAGGTTTAACGACGGGTTAAGCATGTATTTGGATAAATTATCACATGCTCGAACCTCAAAGCATCTTTGATCTACAGTTATTCCGCCAGAATCGGGAATTAAAATTACTGAACCACGGTTCAAATATTTGAACCACGATTTTAAAACTGCAACCAAGGCAAATATTGCACCATCAATCGAATAATTACATAGAACTTTTTAGAAAAATTGAAAATAGTTTTAAGCAATACGAAGGATTTTATATACTTTCCTTATATAGATCACCCTGCATCTTTTTGACGTTTTACAATACGAACGACGAGTGCACTTAACTGGAACTTGAAGAAAAATACAATTTGAACATCTTCTCTCAATTAGGTGTCTGCACTGCACAGCCCGCATTATTTGGTTGAAGTTGCTTCGTTTTTTCTTCTTCATTCAAAAGTGCGATGCTGAAGATGGCTGTCATCGCATAAAGATGGTTATCTGTTCGATGATAAACAGTTTTTAACAATTTTTCAAGAGGATTATGTTCGATGCTTCGTTCGAATAAGAAATTACATATAAATGCAAGCAAACTCAAATATTGGCGAAAGGCCTGCTTGTGACATAATACAGCTTGACAACGAACAGAATCAACACCACATCCAATGCCATTCATTCGGCTAATACATAATTCAAACCTCACCATCCACCCATATAATCATACCATACTGCTTATGATTGCATTTTGGGCATCTTTCAAAGGCATCCCCCAACCACACGGCGAGTATTGTCGCCCCTTTAATTCAGATTCTAATTTATTTTTCGCCAACCCTCATTTATATCGTACGTTACGATAGAATATCATCATAAAAGTAATTTTCAGATTGTGGCCAAGGAATCGATGGAGTTGGGGATGTGGTGTGGAGAGGGTGATGAATGCTTCAATGCACATATACTCGGGAATTCCCTTGAAACAAGTGCGTCCGTCGTTTTCTTCCTTTTCTCTCCCAAATAAAGGAGGGTTGACTCATAATAATAATTATCAGTAAGCTTAAAGGGGAGATTCAATGGCGAATGTAATTCGAAAATCTGCTCCTGTTCTCTTTGCAATTTCATCGAAATAAAATAAAAAGAAATCCTTCATTCAATGATATATGAGGCGTAATTAATCCCGGATAATCTGTGGTCTAACAAGGAAGAAGGGTGCTGATTAGTCAGGACTCATCATGATACTGAAATGGCATTGATGAGAGATTTGATTTCTGTGTTGGGCGCCATTTATATATGTTCGGGGATGTAAAACTGATCGTCTGATACTTTCTGCTCAATTGATCTCAGTCCTTAAATTGCTTTGTCGGTAAAAATATATTTCAAGATCAGATTTTCTGACCAACTATATCATATTTCTGCCAAGCGCCTGTCGCATATTCCTTTTTTATACATACTTCAAGGAAACCATCAATGCCGGGACGAAACCCCGTTGTTTTCTCTGTGCGTCTTTTTTTTTGTTTAGGGTGTACCAACGAAGGCATTTGCCATTGCTTTGTTGTTATCCGACTTTGATCAGCCGTAGCATTTTTCGTAAAAATCCGATATTAACCTAGATCTATGATCGATCTAGAGACGATATCGTTGTTATCTCTTGTCAATGTTCTTGTGTGTACTTATTCAAAGAAACAAATGACAGTAACTTCAAAAAAAATTGCAAATTTATCGAATAAATGCCTATAAATTAAAGGATTTGATTTTTGGTGTTTTTGCTTTATTTCGTGTCGAACTCTTGGAGAAAAAAGAGATGTTCAATGAAGAAAAACCCAATGTATGCGGTAACAACATTTAAAAAAATAAAATGCACCACTGAATTCTACGAACTTGCTCTTGTAGCTAACCACTGATGCTGTTAATAGGTATAGGTACTCTAGTTTTAGGTAAACCTACCTACATATAGTGAACATAGGTATGTAAATAGATACATGCATATGTATATAATGAAAGTGAATGGTGTAAAGGTGGGTAAAAATCGTTTTCTCAACTTACAAAAACTGCCAAAGCCATCACTTTAATCAGTTTCTCAAAAAACGAATATGGGCATTAGATGCCACGGATCAATTAAAATTTTATAAAAAAGTATCTCGAAAATTGTGTTTTTTATTTTTAGTTTTTTGAAAACAATTGGTTTTTCCAATTTTGGTATGCAATTTTTTAGAGTTTATTAATACAAATGTGATTATAAAATTTAAGATTATTTTGTTTGGTTAGTTTTAAAAATTCTGATTTTTGAAAAAAAAAAGTTTTAAAAATTAATTTTTATCAGAAAAAAAAAGTTATTCAAAATTTTGATATGCAGAATTAGTTCGGCTACCTAGATCTTCTCAGATATAAAATTTGAAGGAAATCCAATTTACTGTTACCGAGATATCCAAAAATTAAAAAAAAAGAAGTTATATGAAAGGTACCGTTATTAGACTTTTCCCGTAAACTTGTTTAACTTTAAATGATAGCGATTGCCAACAAAAAAATTCTCAAAATTTTGTATCAAAATCCTTGGAGCCGTTTTCGAGAAAAATAAGATAACGGTACTTGCCATACAAATTTTTCTATAATCTTAATTATCTCGAAAACGGCTCCAACGATTTTGATAAAAATTGGCGTGTGTTCTACTTAGGACATAGTCTACATTTTGGCTGAAAAAAATTTAAAATGTTTTGTTATTAACGGTACCTGCCATACAACCATTTTATTGATTTCCAACTTTCTCACAAACGGCGCAACGGATTTCGATACAAATTTTTATACAGGAGCTCCTTCAAATTCTAAATAGTATTGCATTTGAAAATTTTCGAATAAAATAGTTTTTTTCCATTTTCTCTGAAATTTTGTTTTTGAATTTATATTATTAAACATTTAAAATGTTCATACCAATTTTTTTTTTCTAGAAAAAATTTAAGAATTTTTATTTATACAAAATTAAGTAAAAAAAATGACTTTAAAAATACATTTAGCCGTTTCTATTAAGAATCATTTGCTTATAATGTGATCGAACATAGGAGCAAGTACGTGCGATCCAGTCGTGCATTTTATATTTTTTTACGAATGCATAACTTGCATTATAGTACCTATGTATAAGCGCAAGTAAAAATACAAAACTCGCTTTAAGGATAGTCCGTGATGTCAAATGCTAATAGGTAATTGGATTTGCATTTGCATGGTAAATTGGTACCATATCTGGTTAGTATTGGTTCACTTGATTTCCACATAGCGACCACGTCTGCTGCCTATTTGATTGAAGAAAACGAGTTCGCTTTGGATACGCTAATCCACTAAATACCCTCTTTGTTGTAAACCTCAAAGAGATACATTCGCACAAACTTATTCTGCCGCCACTTTTCAGATACATAGAATTCTACATCTAGTCTCGTCCTATATGTGTAAAAAACCTGACCGAAAAAATCGAACTCTTTGAAGGAAAATTTTATTTTGTTTGTGCTTGTTATATGTCAAAAACTGACATTAGACGTGTTTTTCAACTCCGAAAAAATAGAAGGGAAAAACGAAGTATTAACTATCACTATACACAATTAATATTAACTCACTTCGAGCTTAAATAACCAAAGAGGCTCTGTGAGGTTTTTTCTAATAATAGTTTTAATTATATGCCTGTAAGACCTAAGGTATTTTTTAAATGCAACCTGAATTGCACGGCACTAGATAGAAGTAATAGAAAGATAAGAAAGAAATTGTTGGCACAGTGGATTTGAGAATTAGGTCTTTACTATCTCATTATAACCAACTGGCGACATCCAATTACAATTGGAGGTATGGAAAAAAATACAGAAAAAATCAGGCAAAAAATATTTGCAATAGAACAACTATTTTTTTTTTAAATGTATTCAATTATTTTCCTGATGAAAACTCATTTTTCGTGCTAGCTGATTGCCATTTGACATAAAGTAGAACAAATCATTCCAATGATTTGGGTTCCACTTTCCTCGTTCCACTGACAGACGAAAAACTTTTTCGTGTGTGTTTGAATCAAAAAAACTTGGTGGCAGACTGGTAGTGAGGCTTGCCGTCTGACTTAAATTGCCCGTTTATTTTAAACGACTATATCAGGAAAAAATATTCACTTTCATACTGTTTCAAGTTTTCCTGATGCGTTTTCCTGATCACTATAACTTACTAGTAAGTTAGCAGTCAAGCACTATATCCACTGCTTTATTGCCACCCGCTTAATACTTTTGCTCTTACTTTAAACTGTATCACCGGTACGAATTACTTATTTGTTATCGATAGTTTGTATGGAAATGCCAATTTGTTTCTGCAATGACGTCGCTAATTCCCGATGTAGTTTTTTCCCTCCTGATATGCCATCTCTATAAGATTGTTTAAAATAAATCCTTTACTTTTGAAACACTGGGAGAGTAGAGAAAAAATAAGATCTCACATCAGTTATCACTTCTCAGTTTTGCTGCCATGTGAAATGGCGAGATCTCATTTTTGTGAACAGACTTTACTGACAATTTTCATACAAGAAAATTAATTTATAGTTATTCAGTCTTATGTAGTAAAATAAGCTAAACGCATTAGAAGTTATGTAGTGCATAAGGACTTAAGTAGCCACTATGCAAATCCCTATAGAATACACATTTTTATATCCATATATGGGTTCTTGTTAAAATAAAGCATTCATGTATTCTCTTTGTGATACATAGAAGATGCTTGCAACAAAAAAGCAAATACAGTCAAACTTCTATAACTCGAACTTCCTTGATTCGAATTTCTTTGTAATTTAAAATTTTATTGTGAATTTTGCCCTTTCAACTTGCCATCCATAGTTTGGATAGTTTCTATAACTCGAATTTTTTCTCTTCTTCGAATTTTATCCGAAATCTACTTTAGTCTATTGCGATTAGGTTTGGATACCCCTTATGACAATTTAATTTTTTTTATTTCTACAACTCGAATTTATTTTCTTTCATATTGAAAGTTTAACTTATGGAAGCTCCACTAAATGCACACTCTGCAGAAAGTGACTTTGATATGGGCTGACTTTTGAACACAAAATACATTTTATGTAGGCTCTATGCAACCTTTTAATGAGTTTAGCTTATGTTACTGCTATGCAACATTACATAAGCTAATGAACGTCATTTTTGAGTCAAGAGAACATAGAAATGGAACATATTGCCTTATGTAATTGCTACGATGGGTTAATGAATAAGGCTGATTCTGTATAAGATACTCCAGTGTTTTCTCTAAAAGCGTGTTTGCCTCGAAGTTAATCAAAAACACATACTTTGGTATCGATTTTATTTTAACAAAGTTCTTGCTTTTATTGCGAGACTTGTTCTAAAGTCTTAATAAAATATTTTAACGCTGCCCTTCCACATTTTCAACCTTCAGGTCATAAATTCTTATTAGCCACGTGGCGTATCTCCCTAAATTTAAAACTTTTTATGTAACGCCACTTTTCTCAATCATGAACTTCCTATTGCAGGTATCTTCATAATTAATTTAAGGGCTCCAGGCTCTACACTGTACTTAAATCGTGTAATGTATAAATAAATTCCCAACTTAGTCCCATGAAAAACTACAGTGTCACCTTGAAAGTATAATTAATAAATAAAATATACTTTGAGTGTAAAAAATGTTGAACACCAAACAAATGAAATTAAAAAAAAAATATCTGCCTGCAGGTGTAGGTAGTTTTGTATCTGTTTGCTCCAAGCACTGCCATAACATCACCATGAAATGAACTACTGCAATGCAGGAAGCAAACAACATGAAACATGAGATCATAAATTATGTACCTAATGAGACTGCCCCATAAATAAATACATCCCGATGCCAACGGGAGAACAACCTATATAAAATTTCAAAATCTTCATAAACCAAAAAAAAAGTAAAAGAAAATACTCCATGTTGGTTTTAATTACTGATTGACATTCCAAGAGGGCCACCAAACTTTGCTCCTTAATTAAGGACATCAATCTAAATCGCGTAATGCGGATGAGTATGTGTGTAAACGCACATAATTACAAGCCAATTATACCTTCGGCACAGAAGACACTTGAATCTGATGGGGAAACAGGGAACCCTAACATAAATCAGGACACACAGATAGGATGTCCCAATTGAAGGAGTGCTGCGCGATGGAATGGGATAGGCAGGCTAGAAAGTCAGGAAATTAAAACTACGGAGGAATCTCATTAAATAGCCTTGCAGCTGCAACCTACCAGACCGACACTGATTAACGTGTCAGAAACAGGGATTCTATTTCTGTTTGTCATTCTCTCCGTAAGTCGGTCGTCGCGTCGAACGAGCGTCACCAATGCCGCCAGGAGCAACCCCATAATAAGAATGCCACCGTAGGTATGCCAGGAAAAGATACAAGAAAACTTTCTCGAAGGAGGCAACGCCATCACATCTTTTTTTTCTCTCTCTGTAATTCGAATCCTTAAACATGTTTTTCCTGCGGAGGCGTTGAACTGTATATACGATGTGTACTCGTCCAGTCCTGCATCCTGCTGTGTGGCATCCAGAAGGGATGTTCTGTTGGTTAGCATATGTGAATCAATGGATGACCACCCTCATCATCATCATCTCCGATGAAACCCTGATCAATTTTAGATATTTCTCCGAAGAAGTAAAAAAAAAAAAGTAAATTGCGGAAGCGAAACTATATTTAGGGCGGCCCCATTCCTAGTCAAAGTCGATGGAAATCGAAAAGAAGAGCGTGCCTCGTAGGTCATTAGATGCCTTATAGTTCCAGCGAAATACGTGATGCGAGTCGACAAGCATTCATTTGAAGCCCTGGCAATTCATTTTAGTTCGAAATCAGCCTGATTTGCGCACATAAGAATGTGTGCTCCTGCCCTTTTTATGAATTGTTCCATCATGCATCCTTGATTCAGAATTTATTCCCCGCCACAAGTGTTCGAGAGTAATATTTAACGTTTAATCCTTAAAGACCATTTGATGCATCATTTAACTAAAGCACGAAGAGACTATAAGTAAGTTGGTATGTACCTATGTTGGGTTGGTTTGCTATGGTGGTGTGTCGATGCCATAGTGCAGGCAGCAGGATATTCTGTTTCTGCGTGTGGTTTTGCAACAACGGGATATCTAGCCCTGCTGCATAGCCTTTTTGCTTTGTGCGAGCATCATAAGGTTTATGTAACGAGAGAGATAGTTTATCAAAAATTAGATATGGAGCTCCGGAGATGATTCATTGGCTGATGCATACGGAATTCGCTCGAGTTATTTTTGCTTAACGGTTCAATAAGTTTTGCCTGAAGAAGCTTGAATTAAAAACCAATATGGTTGTTGGATTTTTTTTTAAAAAAAGATATGCAGTCAGTCTCGGTAAATGGTCATTTAATGGCAAAAAATAGATAATGGTTGAAAAAGCTTTCAGGTTATCAACATGCCGATTATGGAATTCGCAACATTTTCTCCCTTTCAAATTATGCATATTTTCAACCCACAATACCTACTTATGTTCAATGATCCGCAAATGGGTAGATTGATTACGAGTGAGTCCGACTCCCGCCGCCGGATTCGGAAATAGGGGTGACTATTTTAATATAAATTTATATTGACGGCTAGATCGCTCTAACTTGTAATTTTTCTGTGAATTAAAGCAATAACATATAAAAGCGCCAAAATGGTTGGACCGATTTTGATAAAATTTTTAGACAATCTTCAGATTAGCGCAATAGATGGTCCTTAGAAGTGTGGAGTTAAAGCCCAAAATGCCATGACCGATTGTTATTTGGACAAAGCTAGATTAATTATCTTGTTTTATGATTTTTGATCATTCAGAATTGAAAGCGATTGAATTCGGGCAAATTCAATAATAGGTTATATCAAATGTTTTCATAAATGCCCTTGTGTTGATTAACCAATTTATAAAAATGCAGGAATTGGTAAAACCACCAAATCGAAGAACAGCTGGAACTACTGAGTAACGCAATTCACGTCTTCGGGAAAATTGCAACGCAATATTTGGATTGAGTGCCACAGAAATGGAAGGCGAACTTGAAGTACGAATGTGACGATGAAGAGTTTCGAGCAAACTTCCTACATGTGGGTAGTTTCCTTACTATTGACTTCCACCCAAGTTTTGATGTTACTCCGCGATTAATGTCCGCGGATGAGCTGAAGGCATGGTTGAAATATATATCTTTCGAACCCAGCCGAACAAATTATGTTATCGTGTGCATTTTCTACAAGACTGATCTGATTAAATATTCCAAAAATAATTTCTTAGCATCGGAAAAATGGCAAAATTTTTATGGCGCCATGAATAAGACTTCGTTCCTGCCAAACTTCTGTCAAATCCAACTGAATATTTAAGCTTGTGTTGACAAATATGTAGCTATACATAATTTTAACAACAAAAAAAACTCCCGATTGGTTGTACGAATTTGAAATGTTGGTTAGCTCAATGAATAATTTACTCGGCGGAATAGTCAAATACAAATCAATCGACAAAGTAATGGTCGAAGAACAGTTTTAATTCTAGAAGTGTATGGAACAGCACGGATTTACCGCAGCAGCCGTATTAAAATAAAAGGTTGCATTACAGGTGATCGCATCTTTAACGCACGAAATTAAAATTGTGCAATGAATCTAGATTGACTTCAGAAAATTGTCAACCAATTTTGAGAAACAATTATCAGTGGAAAATTCAAAGGATAAAATGTATTGATGTACCACGCATAGAAATGATTTCCAACGACTTAACATACAAATTTCAAGCTGGTTTCAGGAAATATTATTCTACAGTTGATAATATTTTTTCACTCACTTGCATCGCTAGATCCTACCTTGAAAGGGGGACGAAGTTATATGGATTCTTCGTTAATTTCAAGTCCGCTTTTGACTCAATCGACAGGAATGCCCTCTTTTATAAGTTAAGCTGCCTTGGAATATCTACAAAGATGCTAACGATAATACAAGGACTTTACGAACAAAATGCTAAGGCAGTTTGGGATGGCAACGTAGGTTCTGCTTGGTTTAATACGACGACTGGAGTTAAACAAGGATGTTTGCTTAGTCCACTTCTTTTTTCCATCTTTTTGGATGATATCTCATCAGCTTTAACTGGAGGCATCAGTTTTGCGGCATTGCAGCACTCATGTGTGCCGATTACATCGTCATTCTAGCGGAGTCCTCACAAATAATGCAAATGATGATAAATAAATTGCAAGCTTACTGTTGCCTGTTGAACCTCTCGGTGAAGAGATGAAAAATGGACCTGGGAAAATGATCCGCTCGAAATCGTAAATGAATACAAATATCTCGGAGTATTCATAACGTCACAGCTTTCTTTCAATAAGCATCTACAAGGGTAACTCATAGACTCGGAAAAGGCTATAAATTGCAAATGGAAGGGAGTCCTTGGAAAAAACATGTACTTTCAAGCGCTAAATACAAGCTATTCAAAGCGGTGATGCAATTAATCATGTGCTATGCTGGACAGGTTTTGGGGTTTTCAACAGTTGGAAGTAGTAGAAAAATTGATAACGTATTTTCTTTAAAAAATCTTTCGACTTCCAGAAAGTACACCCACGTATATGCTACAAATGGAGACCGGTGTTTCGCCGCTTTATATTTTAACGCTAAGAATGCATTTTAAATACGTAAAGAAAATATTAGCTCTGCCAAATCATCGTCTACCAAACATAATTGCAAGAAACCTGCTGCAGCGAAAATCTGAGTTTTTTTGCGAAATGGTCGCGGCTGGAACTTCAGTATAACATTCCAACTAGTGGAGAGTAGCTTGGAGGATTGGAGTAGAACGTTTGAGTTGTTGCTGGCAAGGATCGATGAGTCATGCTTCTGGGAGTTTTCAGAGAAAGGGCAACGGAGTGAGACTAGAATCATTTACAAAAGTCTCCAACATAACCTTGGAATCAGCAATTATTTCAATGACCGGTATTCTATTCACGCAATCTCTACAATCTTTAAAACTAGAGGGGAGTTACTCCGTCTTAATTTCCAACCGTATGGATCAGAAAGAAATACAGAATGTTCACGTTGCAACCTCAGATCAGCAGAAAATTCGTACCATCTCTTTGCAATTTGCCCTGCCCTAAAATCAATAAGGTATGCCCAATGGGGCAAAACTACCCTAACTTAGAGTGAAGCGGTAGAAATCCTGAATGGTCAAGAATGGGCTCCTTTATATAAGTATGTCAAAGTCGCCTTATGATATCGTAATCAAATTTTAAATGAAGCATTTTAATACTCTTAAAATATTAAAAATGTAAATTTCAATTTATTTTCTTTTATATCATTTTTAGACTTAAATATTTAAAGAACAATTTTTTATTCTTTTATTTAATAAAATCACACACTACTACTACTACTACAAATTCGTGGGTCATAGCAAGACAGTATATAATAAATATCGGCTAAGTTCTTGTCCCATCATCAGGATCACCACCATTTGTGTACCAGAAGTATGTATTTTTTTTTTAAGAGAAAAATTTGGAGAAGGAAACTACGAATTAATATAATTTCGAAACAGTGAATTTTGAGATAGAAATACCCTGAATTCTGGTATGCAGATTATTAGAAACAAATATTTAAGACAAGATGTATTCACCATATGAGCTTGATCTCATTTAATCAGCTTGCTTTAGAAGAAAAACTATACCTACATATGTGGAATTATATCGCTGTTTTACATTCCATGAAAAATGTTTAAAATAAACGTGAGCGCGCACAGATTATTCATAGCAAGTCCCAAATTAGCCATCGAGCCTTTTTAATGTTCATTTATACTTCATTTAACCTCAGAAATAACAATTTCACTTCCTTTCCAACGAGTACTATACCTACCTACCACAAACTTGCAGTTGTGGCCCCTTTATCATTATACAAAAAAAAAACACAATATCAACTCCTAATTCCTCCGACCACTCACAACTTAGTCAATAATTAAACCCTTTTATAAAAGTTCATTGTAATGAACCTCACGTTGGGGTAACTTTCGCTCGAATGGCAGCGAAAATGTCACACTAAACCACATGCTGTCTAAAGCTTTTAGTATCTACTGTATCTATATACTTCAGCCCCTAAACTAATTGCATTAAAAGGCCAACGAGCTCCATATAAGCTCTACCCTAAAACCCCAAGCTCAAACCACTCAGTTGCGTCTCTTTGTGCACACAATCCACAAAAATAAACATACACACACAATTCCATGCTCATATAATCATCACAAAACTGACAGCCAGCTAATCAGGCCTGTTTACATTCAACGGAGGCACACACTCCTTCCAGCCAGCAGCGCCATCAGTATGGTGTGTCTTCATTTAAATAGAAATAGCTCCTTTGCGTGACATCTCATCAAGGAAAATGTTCCTCGTTTTCACTTGGAAGGCTTCCCTACACATACAGCTTTGACTTTGGTTGGTTTTGCGATGGGGCTTTTACCAGATTCGTTATAGTCGACAATGTCAATACGTAACACCCCTCTAAAAAACTTCGCCTAACATCCCCTTTTCTATGATTATTTCAATGTTCACTGCAAAATTATCTCCTTTACTGTTTTGGAGCAAACAACGATAAAAAAGGAACCAGCAAAAAAAAAAAACCCAAATCTTTCTGACACATGACACAGCGACGTGTATCCTTTTAGATTTACATTCCTATAAGCACTGGTAGACATCACACATATACCAACATACTTCCCGTTCAAATAAATGTCAAAAGGAAATCCCGTGATTTCAGAGAAAACATTACGACACTTGATTTACCTTTTGCCATTTCCCGGGACAGTATTATAGAAATAAAAAGACTCACACGACAACCAGACCAAACAAAAAGGACGAGAATAATTTGTTGGAGCTATTCTCCAGTGCTCCATTGATTTGATTCTGATTCTGTTTCTGTTTCTGTGTGATATGGGTCGACATTGCCATTCCGTTAGCAGGCAAATTGTATGAGTCCTTCCTCAAGGCAATTTGGGTTTCCTCCGAATCCACTGGATCCTATCCTTTTTTTAAACAAATTATGTCTACATACGAGCATGTATTATGTATATATGTATCCTTTTACTGATTTTATAGAAATCAGGACGAAGAAAGAAATAAGATCTATAATCTCCTCCCATTGAATGGCGTGAAATGTGTCGCGTATTAAACTTTTGAGTAGTTTTTTCGTCTTTAAAAACATTTCCGGTATACACATGCTGATTGATTAGGATTTGTCAGGAGGGGGTAAAATGAGGGAGCCAAATAAGCATCGAGATGAAGATTCCACTCCAGGATAACGAACGAATAAATGCTCCCTTTGAAAGAGAGGTTATTTCAATTTAATGAACCGCGCTGGGGAATTTCCTTGCAATGACGATTGAAATATTATGCTTGTGCCAAGCCAAGGATGATGATGCTGATGGTGATGGGTAGCTTGCTTACTCTATCGATGGAGATGATATCTTTGGAGATCGACACGTGTGCGACAGGATTATTAGGTGGGAAATGACTTGATTAAAGTAAAGAGGGATGTATAGAGTTAGAAATGGGATTACCGAAGGACTAACTTGGAATTTTGGGATAACTATTTTAATTAAATTGTATAGTTAAGTGAATTGGATGGTAAAAGAGTTTTCAAACGACAGGATGACAGGTGACAGATTTGAGGTGAGAAAAGGTATATTTTATAGGGCTCTGTCGGAGCTGACAGCTGTGTAAAACATTATACGAGGTAATAAATTGATCTCAAATAGATTGCAAATCTAGAAATGTAATTTAAGAAAAGGATCCTTTATGGTAAGTATTTTCAGGTATTAAATGTTTGAAATACAAAAAAAAATAGATACATTGTCTCTAAGGAAATTACACTTTGGAATAAGTGTTTTAAATGCTCCATATTGTGTTCTTTGTTCTTTAAGAGAACTTGGACAGCGAATTTTCAAATACATATTAAAAAAAACAGGTGAAAAACTTATCTGTTTAATTTAGAACGAAAAACCCGACAAATTCACTACTTCGTATTGAACGCAAGAACACGTCTTTCCCCAGAGAATTTTGAATTTGGAATTTTAAAATATGTCGTTTTCTATGACGAAATCCACTTGTGCTTACAAAAAACACGCCTAGTATGAATTTAAGTATTGCAGATAGGTTGCAGTTCTTTTCAAAGCTAACTTCGACAATCTCAATAATTCTTACTTGGGATAAAGGTACTATAGGACAAGTTTTGGATTTGAAAAAAATCGAACCCGAGATTTTGATCAAACATGACATTACGATTTAATTTTTGGAGGCAAAATCCCCATTTATTTGACTTAATACAAGCTATATTCTTAATCTAACTTAAAAACTAAGAAACTTAATAACGAAGACTTAAATTAACTGGTTGGGGGGCTTAGGAGACGTAGCTTTAGGCAGGGAGTACTGACATTAAAGTCAAAACAAGAAGAGTTAGAATTGACACTCCTCAGCATTCGGGAGATGGGTTCCTTGGAGCCATAAGAGGTTCGATGTGTGGGAAGTTAGAAGAGGCGAGGATTACGAGTGTTACGAGGGTTAGTATTTAGAACGATGGATTCAATACGGGCTGTGTAGTCAATGGAACCTGAACAGATTCGGTGAATGAAGAGAATGTTAAATATTTCTCTTCGATCTTTCCTCGTATTCAGGTTGAGAAGTTTGATTCTGTCTTGATAAGGAGGTAATATTAAAGGATTACTCCAACTAAGACCTCGAAGAGCAAATCGAACGAAACGGCGTTGAATGCTCTCAATTCAGGGTTCGGGTAACGTAGGGGTCTGCAACTTTCTTGGACCATCGTTTCACGAAGCAAAGTGCTGAATTTGCCTTGAGAATTATATCGTCGATATGTTTGAGAAAATTCAGCTCATTCAGATGGGGAGGATATTTGATGCGTTTACGTGAGAAGGTAATAGATTGGCACTTGGAAATGTTGAGCTCCAAACAGTTCTTGGAGCACCATATTGAAAAATTGTCGAGATCTTGTTGTAAGTGGGAAGAGTCTTCAGAAGAAGAAATTACCTTGTAAAAATTAGTATCGTCTGGGTAGAGTGAGAGGGACGAATGTTTGACTATCATTTCAATGTCGTTGATACTTAGAATGAAAAGGAAAGGGCCTAAATGGCTCCCTTGGAAAACACCGGATATAGCTAAAAAACGGCTTGATAAGACGGATCTGAACCGAACGCTGTAAAAACGGGTTTCTAAATAAGAAGAAATCCATCTCAACAGAATCGGTTTAAAGCGGAGGGAAGCTTAAAAAGAATAAATTTGTGGGAGATTTTATCGAAAGTTTAACTCAAATCTGTTGAAATAACATCGACCTCTTTTCCATTCCCCAAGACTGAGAGGGAAAATGAAACAAAGTCAATGAGGTTTGTTGTTGTTGACCTGCCTTTGAGGAACCCGTGTTATCTAGTGGAAATGAGAGATCTACAATGAAAACTTAAGTTTTCATACAAAATGCTTTCAAATATTTTGGGTATATGCGATAGTTTAGCTATGGGACGATAGTTTTTCACGTCACACTTCGGACCTTTTTTGTGAATAGGGGATATAAACGCGGTTTTCCATACTTGAGGGAAATCTCCTTGGGATATGGACAAACTAAAGATTTTTGAGAGGAGAAAAGAAAGAGTGGAGAAGCATTTCTTTGAAAATATGGCAGGGATACAATCGGGGCCAGGAATATACTCATCATTTAAATGATTTAACTTTAAAACGGTAAAAACGAGAAATAAGCAGTGTCAGGAACAAAAGGATCACCCGTGAAAGATTGTTTGAAATAACTTGCGAAATAATTTGCTCTAGGGAGCGCTTCTGATGAAGTTTCATTAATGAAAGAAAGGGAGGATGGGTACCCGTCAAATTTTCTTTTGTAGTTGACAAATTGATAAAAAGACTCATTAATAATGTTAGATTAGATTTCGATTAAATAACGTTTGTAAAGGGTGTTGAAAAGCTCGCAAAAGAGGAGATAAGAACCAAAGTAAGCTCAATAGTTGGTAGGAGATCGAGTGCGTAGGAAGATTGCCTACAATTTGTTCTTTTTATTTCTTAGAGTACGGAGCCTGTGATTATACCAATGTGGAGAAGTCGAAGAAGTTTTTAGTCTAGAAAGGGGAACATATAGGGATATAGCATAATGTATTTCTCTGTAGAATGTGGATGTGGCATCTTCGATGATAGAGAATACAAACAATAGTAGGATCCGCAATTCACCCTGCCTGTCTGTAGGTCAGGTGGATCTTCAGCCTAAACGGCAGGTGCGATTTTCGTCAAATTTAGTACCAA
This sequence comes from Philhelius pedissequus, assembly GCA_910595825.1. Taxonomy (NCBI): domain Eukaryota; kingdom Metazoa; phylum Arthropoda; class Insecta; order Diptera; family Syrphidae; genus Philhelius; species Philhelius pedissequus. The sequence continues at coordinate 9,194,309 of OU343163.1, read as the reverse complement.
AGCTCCTTAGGTGATTTGCTCGATACATTTTTTTAATCTCTTTCTTAGCCACAAAAATAACGGATCCTGCTATACTATTTTTTATCGCAAAATGGATAAATCTTGATTATCTGGATAACGGTTCTAACTATTTTGATAAAAATAAAATGCACGACTGGATCGTACGAACATGTTCTTGTATAACTATAATGTATAGTTAAGAATTATTGACGCTGTAGGTAAGTAGTCTTTAGTCATCAATAGGTTTAAAGCCGATGTAGGTATCTTAGTTCTGAAAATAATTAAACATTTTGAAATAAATACTTAAACTAATTTGAGCTCAAAAAAAAGTACGCCATTTTATTACTTTCATAAATTTGAATTTATGAGAAAAAAATTTTAAGAATCTGTGGAGCGGTTTTTGAGAAAAAAAGTTTTTTTTTTTTATTTTTTTTTTTTTTTTAAATAAAAAAAAATAAAAAAGGCCAATTCATAGGTATTCAGCAAATACATATAACTATAATTTTTGAAAAAAAAATTACTGAACAGTTTTCAAAATATAAATTAAAATTTTTTTCTTAAATTCTTTTAAAAATACCAAGAAATATTTATTAAAAATATTGGTACGCTGGCTTAAATTGGGCAACCTAAACCTATATAAGTGTGATATTTCGAAAGAATCGGTCGAGCCATTTATGAGATAGTCGAAATAAGAAAAACCTTCCTATGGAAAGTACCGTTTTTAAACATTTTTTTTAATTTTTTTAGCGTTTTCAATCATATGATCGGTTGTACCTAAAAAGATGCACTGATATTTTTTAATGAAAATCGTTAGAGCCGTTTCCGAGAAAAATAGGCTTCAACGTATTGGTTATATGGCAGGTACCGCTATTTTTTGAGCTAAAGAAAAATTTTTCAAAATTTCCTAAAAAACTCTATATATCAAGTTTGAAGCAATTCAGCCCAAGAGCCGTTAATAAAAATCTGCTTTACGGTTTTTTAACATTTGTATTGTAGGTATGGTTTTTTTTTTGGTTTGGGAAAATTGTTCTTTGTTCTTTACAATACGAATACAAAGTTTCGAAAAAATCGATTTAATCGTTTTCGAAGTATTAAGTTTTCAAAAAAATTTAGATTAAATACTGTTTAAGCTTCTTAGGACATTCCCCAAACAAAATTCAAAAAAAAAAATCAAAAGAACCGTTTTCCAGAATAAAAACCTTTGGAGCCGTAGACAAACAGAATTGTGAGACTCTTTCTTCTTCGCTATCATCGCATTTGAAATTTGATCAAAATCTCGATTTTTTTTACGAATCAAAAACTTGCCATATAGTTAGTATCTAACGCAGGTAAGAATCTGGATTCTGCGTACTATTGTATGAAGTACACTCTACAGTTTGGTAAAATAAAATTCACATAAAATACATACCGAATAACTGGCTTCTTTTATTTAACCATATATACCTGTAGGACCTAAGGTCTTTTAAATGCAACGTCAATTGCACGCCACTAGTTATGAGGAATAGATTTTTCGACTTTCTTATTACAAGGTCAACGGATTTAAATAAAAATGTTCATACAGTTCAATTTCTAAATAATACCCTATACCAAAAAAAAAACTGTTTTATTTTGAAAATTCAATATTTCGAAAATAGTTCGATGTTTTTTTTAAATTATATTTTGTTTAAATTTATATTGTTAACTACCTGATAATATTGAAAAAAATTGTACATATACAGAATTAAATAAAAAACGACTTTAAAATAAACTAAGCTGGTTCTATGTAGTAAGAAGCAGACAAAAATTTATTTCAGTTTTCTTTTATTACGTCGTGAAAACAAAAAAAAGTTTTTTTTTTTAAATCCAAAAAAATATTTTTCGAAGGCTGTCAAGTTGTGTACTAAATAGTATATAATGATAAATGTCAATTTTTGTTTTGAAAAGTAGCCACATACCTATTTGATGTCTGTTTTTTTCTGTTATCCATTTTGCGGTTTCAAAAGTATAGGGCTGGAATTCGACATCTGTCAAACTAAGTTATTAAACCATTTTTTTTTTCAGTTGAAAGTCTGACATTTACGAAAATGGATCGCTTAACTATCGCACAACGCATACAAATTGTTAAAACCTACTACAAAAATGGTGATTCTGCCACAGCCACATATCGTGCTTTAAGAGGAGATTATGGTTTACATAATCGTCCAACTACTCAAGCAATTGGCAAAATTGTGAAGAAATTTGAAGAGACTGGATTGGTTACAAATATTGCAAAGCCTGTGTAACATCGTTTCGCTCGTACCTCTGAAAATATCGCTGCTTTAAGTAAAAGTGTTGCCGAAGACCCGAATGTGACGATTCCTCGTCGTTCTCAGGAATTAGGACTGTCTTACATCCATATTAAGTCCAGCTCACACAACAACTGAAGCCACCTGACCATTCACAACGTCCTAGATACGTCGAATGGGTGCTTGAACAACAGGTGGTGGACGGCGATTTTTGAACAAAACTTTCTTCAGCGACGAAGCACATTTCTCACTCGGTGGGTATGTTAATAAACAAAATTGTCCTATTTGGGGTTCTGAGAATCCTCGAGTAATTGAAGAGAGGCCATTACATCGACAAAAAGTCACTGTTTGGGGCGCTCTTTGATCCGGAGCTGAGGTGTGATTGGACCTTACTTCTTCGAAAACGACGATGGAACGACTGTCACCGTCAATTCGGAGCTTATGGTCATATGATAACCGACTTTTTGTTGCCTGCTATTGAAGACTATGTGGTTTCAACAAGACGGTGCCAAATGCCACACAACTCGAGCGAATATCTCGAGCGAATATGGCCTTATTGCAAGAGACATTTCCTGACAGCGTAATTTCTCGTCGTGGCGATATCAACTTGCCACCAAGATCATGCGATTTGACACCGCTGGATTTTTTTTGGGGGCTACGCGAAGGACCGTGCTTATGCATATAAACCTTTACCTCTTGAGCACTTGAAAACCAACATTCGTCAAGTTATGGCTGAGATACCGCCAAATATGTGTCAAAAAGTAGTGGAAAATTACCTCAAAAGAATCGATGCTTGCAAAAATTCCAAAAATTAATTTAAAAAATTTATTGGTACTTGGAAGACTTTATTCTTCATTTTCTTCACTGATTTGGCTGTGATAAAAAATGATCATATGAAAAAATTGTTTATCATTTGCTGTGATAAAATTTATAACTTTACAGATCGGGAAATGTCCCCAGGAGAAATACAATTTTCGGGTTGCAACATTTTGCTCCGATTAGACTAAACACGACAATATCGTTACTTGAAAAGTAGGTTAGCGATGTTTAAAAGCAAGCTTCATTTGGTATATTTTGACATGATCAAAAATTTAAAAAAATGCAAACATTCTACTCGATTGTTAAGTCCTCTTTCATTTCCTCCTCGATATCAAAACGAAATAATCCACCACTAACCCAATTTCAAAAAAAAAAAAAAATTTGCACATTAGGGAATGCTTATCAGTTTATCTATCTGTCCAGCCTAGATATTCTCTCCTTAACCACAGCTTAACAATGTAACAGCTTTGCCGGCATACTCAACCATAAGATTGATGATAGTCGTACCTCAATTTTTTTTGTTTAAATAGATCCTAGTTGAATATTTAAAAATAAAATCACCTGTTTTATACACTGTCGGCTTTACACAAAGCCTTATCTCTGTCTGCAATAAGTTCCCTCATTAGTTTGGGCTTCACCTCAGTAGATTGGGTATAGTTTATGACTTGAAGCACCTTCATCAAATTCCACACTAAATTTTATGCAATTGAAGAAAAATGAAAAAAAAAAAAATAATCCCATAAAATATATCTCCTTATCTATCTAACACATGTTTTCCAGTCTGACCAAACGACCATAAGTCGGATTGACTGGCCATCCGCCCCTCAAACTATAATGCCCGAATAAGAATCCTTGATTATGTTTTTTTTTTTTTTGAAAACCGAAATCGATATACTTCGTATGTTTTATTGTTTTGTGTTAGAAACAACGGCGGCGGCGGCAGCGATATATTATTATGTAACATCGAGGTTCACTTCATGTCCTTTTTTCATTTTTTTCCCTAAATAATGCGGAGATAGCCTCGTTTATATCCTTGTAATGTACCTATGTGTTTCCAATTTTCGAGTTGAAATTTTATTACCATGCAACCTGTCGCAATCGGAATACAAAAAAAAAGAACGCAAATTATCGACCGACCTACCGAAAGGCAGGTGCCAACTGAGCCTCAGCAAAGACATTGACATGGGTCAAGTGGAAAAGGAATCCTCAGGACTTTATCACAGGAGGCACGTATCAGATACAAAAAGTAGCAACACCAGCAGGTAGTATATTATAGAGACAGGTGAAGCGCAGATATAATAATTTTTTTTTTTTGTTATGTTCCAGTGGTCATTGTCATTTTTTTTTAATATGTAGTTTTATGTTCTTTAGGGAAATTTGTAGTTTCATGAAAAATAAATCATTTTTTTGATATTTCAAACATTTTACAGTTTGTAATATCGAAAAAACGTCCTTACTTGTAGTTTTCGATGTAATCCAATAAAAACATTTAAAACAAACAAGCAAACTTGTAAGCCACAATTTGACAGTTAAAATTTTCGGTCGCCTCTGACGTCACTGTTAAATCAACTTTCCTTCTGTCGCGAGAAGGCGACTACACGACTTGAATATTACCAAAATAATATACATAATTTCGAGAAAAAAAATTGGTCGTCGCGACTGGCAATTTGATTATCAACGAAGTGTCAAACTCTATTCACGTTCCACATATCATCCACACTTTAGCGAATATATTGTTCTTGCGCGGCGACTAACCACAATATCAGAAATTATTAAATGTCATTCGCGACTAATGCAAGAACCGTCTGAACGAAATGTCAAATTCGACGAACATTAGTTAATTCATTGGTCGCTCTCGTGTGAGCAAGTTCGCACGACCCATTCATGTACTTAATTTCTTTTGTTATTTTTTGTTTGTTTCAATCTTGTTCCTCGTCACTCTTGTTCGATGACCAACTGTCTGATGACCAAAACGATCGATTATCGACAACAACCGCCTTCCTTTCTTTTTCAATGCCTGAGGAGTGTTCCACATTTTGGAGAAATGAAGGCTGAGCATAGGTCTCTTCCACCGCAGATTCAAAAAAAAAAGTTGATGGAAGTTGAAAAATGATACTTGGGAGGACGCGGCTGATGATACCTATCATACCTACCTTTAACATTAACAGATGCATCTCAAAGAGCATGGAGCTGTAGCTCGAGAGGTGGCACATAAAGGTATTTCAACTAAATAATGATCCTTGTAATTTAATACGAATAATTATAATGATCACATTGGAGATTGATTCTTTGGTTTGGTTTTATTTTTTCCTTTGCTGAATGGGTACTTAACCATCGATGAATAGGCCATCCACAAAGGTATACAAGGTGCTGCTGACCTTACCAGTAATATGATGACCTTTTGTTGGCCTTTATTTAGGTGTGTAATTTTATAGTTATATAGAAAATCGTTGAGTCCTACCATTCTATATAAATGTAGTTCTGGTGGTGAAGAATTTTTTTTTATTTTTGAATGGAATTTCCAAGGAATTCTTCGTGGGCTTATAGGGAATTTTATTGGTAGCATAGCTGTGCGAGAAATAGTGTCTTAAGTGGTAATAAACTAGTTAGGACTAAAAACTATTAAGCTTAATTTATATTTTGACTAATGGATGTTTCCAAAGAAGTGTTGTAAATTTCTTCATGGAATAACTTTACTAACATTTAAAAATAAGTAAAACAAGATAAAATAGTGGAAAAGGAGACCTTCTTCATAATTGTTTGATGGTAAAAAATACAATACTATCTCAGAAACACATCAAATTTTTTGGTTGGTGTTTAGGATGTCGGGAAGTCTTATATTATTTATTTAGTGAATGGATGTGTTCACTGCGACATATAGTTCTTCTTCCAAGCTTATTCTTCTTACAAACTTAAGTATATTGAGAGTTTCGCGCTCCATGGCCGAGTTCGGAAATCCGAAAAAAAACTGATCCAGTTCTGCCTCCACTAGAAAACATACTGTATAATATACAGGTGGAAATAGTATTGTCGAAATATTCTTAGCATGTTAAGAGTTTCAGCAAGCAGATTTGATATGATGTAACTTCTTCAATCTTATTCTGGAACTGATAGAATAGTTCGTAAGTTCATTTGGTCACTTGTACATGGGAATGTTATTGAAATCATGGCCGCTTTTCATCAAAGAAACAAGCCTCTGCTCACCGCTTATAACGTCATTATATTGATTGCATCAATTTCGAAAGAATTCACTGCCTGGAAGTAAATATTAACTCCATAGATTATACCTTATTGGAAATCCGATAAAAATTTTTCACCAACAAGAAGTTGTTGCTTCTTCGGTTTGGTGAAACAAACTGTTTCAAAAGTAATCTCGTGATGGATTAAAAATTGCTATAATCTTGTACTGGCTTTAAGAGAAGATACAACAACGAACTCTATGAGTTTTACAAAAATGTGGATGTAGTTCGAAGAGTCAAAACACATGTCCTACACTGGCTGGACCACATCGAATAAATGTAAAACAATGCTCAGCCATGAAAGTCTACAAATTCCAGCCCCCTGGAAAATCACAATGAATATAAAACCATCGATTTGAAGACTAAGCTATAACAGATGCCAGAATGAAGGATAGGCGCATACCAGGTGTCTCAAGAATGGACCGTAAAAGCGGCAAAAGAATGTTTCCATGGTTTCATGTTATACCCAGTCCGAATACTTATTGTAACTGGTTTAGGATGTAGTTCCCAGGTAACAGCTTAAACCTGCATCAGTTTCATGAGTTTCCTGCTATTTTCTACTTATATTTCCCTGGTAGTGACCACTAATATTTGGGAGGTAAGCCGACTTTGCTTGATCAGCTAATTTCAAAATTCCTACTTAATTGATGTCGTTAATCGTATAATCGTCGAAAATCACCTCAGTTGCTTTCCGTAAAAATGTTAAAGGCTCCGAATTTGTTTGGTGTCATCCCGACCTTCTGATTATGGCTGGCAAATGAGGCGATACCGACAACTTTTGTTAGCCTCGTCACGGTCTCATCAAAATCAAAAAATTTCAGTCTCGTCTTGCCCTCGGTCTTACCTAACCAAGTCTCGTCTCGATCTTGTCTCGAACTTTTCTCGTTAAAATTTTAATGTGCAGGCTTGTCTTGGTCTCGGTCCTGGTGTCATCTTTAGTCTAGGTTTTTTTTTCGTGTTTTTTGGTGTGTGTGATAACGTACAAAATGGGCTGCAATTGAAAATCAGAATTTTCAGGATAAAATTTGAATTTTGTAGAGGTTTTTTAATCCATTTAAATCGGAGCCATCCTCCAATGTATTTTAACATTTCATAGATTGACAGGTAGGAAAAAAGTATATTTTGGCGTTTTGAAAATATTTTTTATCCAAATGTCACCAAAAGGCTTAAAATCTACTTTTTTCGGAGCAGCAAAAAATAAAATAAGAAAAAAATCGAATTTTCTGAGGTAGAATTTGTATTTTGTGAAGATTTTTTTAATAAATTTAAATCGGATTCAACCCTATCGATTTTTACAGTTTATGGCTTGATAGGTAGGCAACATATACTATATTTTGACGTTTGGATAATATTTATTTCCAAGTGTCACATAAAAGTCCAAAAGTCACTTATTTCCGCTGGGGGAAACAAAGTCTAAAAAATAAGTGATCTTTATTCTAACAACATGCATACATAAATCTCACGTAATCTTCTCTGGATTTTCGCAATACACCTATCTGAGTATAACTATGTATTACATAATGTGGTTTGATATTTTAATGCATATATAATGTTAATATTATAAAAATGAGTACTAAACAAAATTAAATAACAAAATATTTCTTCTAGCGAAAACCGCAACCAAACCACCGAGACCAGCGAGACTATCGGCGAATTTTGGTACCAAAAATACGGTCTCGTATCGGGTGCTGTTAAAGTAGCTTTGTCTCTGTCTCGGTCTCGTTGCCAGCCCAAAACCTATATACAGTCAAACTTCGATAAGCCGAACTTCGATAACTCGAATGAAATTGGTTGGCAATAGCGCGAAGTCTGAAGTTTAAATGGGTCCGCCAAATAAGTTTTTCTTTTTTTTGAAAATGCTATAAAAAAAAAGTACTAAATATTTTCTCAAATTTCTTTTTTTATTTGGAAGTACAATCCTTCCGGTTAATAATGGAAAATAATTTCGTTCAAATGGCTGCCTCGACTGGCCATGCAGTAGCCTACACGATCGGTCCAATTTTTAAGCACATGTGTGGCACGTAGCGCCGTCCTGTTGAAACTAAATACTGCCAATACCCTCCTCTTCAATTTTTGTGAACAAAAATTCGTTCAACATGGCCCGATAACGATCGCCATTGACTGTAACGGCCACTCCTTGCTCATTTTCGAAGAAAAATTGCCCAATTATGCCTCTGGACCAAAATCCGCACCAAACAGTGACTCGTTTTGGGTGAATCGGCATTTCAATGTATGCGTGCGGTTTTTCTGTGCCCCAAATGTGACAATTTTGCTTGTTTAAATACCCGGCAAGATCAAAATGAGCTTCATCTGAAAAGATGATTTTTTTGGCAAAATCGGCATCTTCTCTAAGTCGATCACAGGCCCACTTAGCGAAGCGAAAACGCATTGGATGGTCAGTTGGGTTCAACTCCTGAACCAATTTTACTTTGTATGGCGTCATACCAAGGTCTTTATGCAAAATTCGTCTCAATGATTTCTCCGAAATGTTCAATTGTTGAGAACGACGGTGAATTGATGTTGATGGCGCTTCTGGCGCACTTCTCGGGTGAACGAACTGTTTTTGGCTTTTCACGCTTTGGTTTATCGATGAGGATGCCAGTTTCTTTCACTTTTTTCACAAGATAACGAATATACGGAGCTGACGGTGCTTCTCTTCTTCCAAAATCCGTACGCAATTTTCGCACACATTCTGCAACATTACCATGATTTTCAAAATAATGTCGCAATATTTCCCAGCGTTGTTCAAGCGTATACACAACCATATTTGTTCAGCGGAAGGATAAAACTAATTATCTGTCAAATCAGACATGAGCTAAGTGTTACCATTCACGAAATAAGCACTAGTTAAAAAAAAAAACGTTAGATGGCGGACCCTTGAATTTTTGTTTGATAACTCGAATGTCGCGATTACTCCAATGTCTCGATAACTCGAAGATATTATTTGGCGTCACCTTCGATAAGTCGAATTTTTTAAGGTAAATTATCAAATTTTGTGGATTTTTCCATTGCGTTTGTGTGCACTGTGCTTGTATGTTCTATAAAATGTTGAAATTTCTGATTCCGTTAAGTGTTAGAACATTATTAGGTTGACATACGTATGTATTATAATACCAATTCAGTCTTATTTTAAAAATTAAAAAACAAAGAAATAAAAATTGTAAAGAAACTGATGCAGATATTAACAGGGCAGTGTGAAGTTTTTATTAAAAGTAAAGCTAACGTTGATGTGTCGTTAAACGAACATTAAAAACATCATTAGAAGATAAATTAAAATTAATAGTGGGTCAATAAAAAAGGATATGGCTATTAAAAATAGCATTGCGGCAAATCCATTCGTCAGTCGTGTATTACAGAATATTTTAAATAATCACAACTGTACTTTTTTATTCGCTAATAAATATTACGTAATTTATATTAATTTTCTGTCTTACTTGATAACTCGAAGTCTTGATAACTCGAATTATTTTTTTGGCAAGTGATGGTTCGACTGTAGTCAAATTTGCAAAAAAAAAAAATATAACAGAAAGTAATTTTTTTCTTAAATTGTGTGGAATATACAACCCACGCTATTTGTAAAATTTAATGTATAGAGGAATGCCTTTGATCATTATTACTATTTTTTTGTAGAAACTTTGCAATCAATAAATTATATTTCTTATCACACTTATAGCATTTTTGCCTTGATCTAAATAAAATTAAATTTTTTTTACTCCGGTATGTACTCTATACCTAGGAATTAATGTTCCAAAAATAGAAATTTGATTGCATTGCATTTAATAATAAAATATAAAAATGCGAATTGATAAGAAATTAATTTTATTTTTAAATAAACAAAATAATATGTTTATTCTTAAAAAAGGTCACATGTTAACTATATACTATATATTCCAATTATAAACCCATTATCACTGTTTTTTTTTTCTTGTTACAAAACCGATTCATTGAACTTCAAACTAATTTACACTTTAAATCATATGTGTAGATTTGTTCTTCACAAAAACTACATTTTTAATATAAGTATCTAGTAAGTATACCTTTATGTTAAATTCTACAGCTAGAGATATATATAAGTATAATTTTGCTATGTGTAGTTTTACACGTTACACCACGTTACAGTAAAATAAACGTGATATTTTCATTTAATTCTAACAGAAAAATGTGAAAACAATATTTTTTCCAATTTACGACTTGCGATCAGAAAAAGATCAATCTTATAAAATCACAGCATCAGCAGAAAGACATTAAAAACAGCAACAAAGTTATATGAGAATTTATTGAAACGCCACCGCATTTAACAACAAGCAATGAACAGTTAATAAAAAAAAAAAAAATGTAATCGAAGATAACAAAAAAGCGTGACTTTTATTTTGAAAAAATCTCACGTGAACTGCAACGTTTTCTTGAGGGTCGAGTTATAAAGTATTGCCTATACCTTACATAGTGCAACGACTTTTGATAAGAAAAGTTGAAAGCCTTCACAATTTCATGTGACTTTCTAAACTCACTGCGAGTTGTTTAACTTTTGCAATTTATGGTCATATTTGCCTACAAATATCTTATTTTGCATAATTGAATATGAAATATTAAAGAAGTGTAAATAGTTCGCTGCAGGTGGTCATGATCTTGGTTAAATAGTCATTAATCGATTTTGTCATGTTTTGTTTAATAGACTCCTCAGGAAATACCAGTAACAAAAAAATGCGCTGAATTGAAACTTTTGTAATCAAATCATATGCAGATTTTTCGAAGCATAACCTGAAGTCATCGTAAACAAATTATGTTTACAATAATATATTGTGTTATATTCAATAGTAAGAATACATTCTGCAATTAGTCTTTAAACACAACTTCGGCTTAAAGCTCGGATAAGATATTTTTCATTGGAAAGGCAAATTTTTCGAACACATTTCTAAGCACACGAAAATATTGGTTTCAAATGAATGGATTGTTCTTGGTTTAAATATTCCTTATGGAATTATTTAAAAGGTGTGAAATCAGATGATCTCGTGGGCTTTTGATTCCACATCATCTAGCAAACAAAAATATGAGCGAAAACAGTATTCGTCTTTGGTTATGTCATTCAAGTCTTCTGTTAATTTGATTTGGCGAACACAGCCATTATTTTTGAAACACGTTTCTATAAATTTGGTTACGTTTTTGAAGCATTGTCAATGCGATAAAACTGCTATTGAACTATTGAAAATTAAATATACGTCTGGATCACCACGCACTTACCCTTTCTTAGTAGAAACAGCTAAAAAATGTTTAAGGTCGTTTTTTACTCATTTTTATATAGAAGATGTGTCCTTCTTTGTTCTAAAAAAAATATTGATCGAAATCTGTTGAGCCGTTAATGAGAAATTCGAATATTAAAAAAATGTTTCAATGGCAGGTAGTGTTAATAATAGTGGCCGGGAATTTCACGCCGCAAATGAGAAAATAGTCACACAAATTCTCCTAGATAATGGCTATCCAATGGAAATCATACGGAGCTTGATACTTCGCCAAAAACACAAAGCTCCTGTTGAAAATCGGCAAAAAGAGAAAGGTATTTATAAGAGTATAGTTTATGTTCCCAAACTGTCAGAAAACTTTAAAGAGACGGTAAAAAATAGTACTAATGACGTCAGTTTAGCGTATAAGTCCAATAGGACGCTGGCACCTCTTTTCACCAACATGAAAACAAAAACGGAAAAGGATAAGTGCACAGACGTTGTCTATAAAATTAACTGTCTTGGCAATGCGGAAGAAAATTGCTATCTTTCCTATATCGGTACAACGAAACAACTTCTTCGTCAACGAATTTCCAACCACAAATCCGACATTAATTTAAAAAGTACTGGGAAGACAGCATTGGCCTTACACTCCATTGAGCATGGACACAAACCAGATTTTGACACAGTGGAAATCCTGGAAAGGGAGAAACATGTCTCCGAGCGGTATACTCTTGAAACGCTTCATATTATTAACAACAAAAACAATATGAATCGTAAACAAGACAGCCAGAACATTTCATCAGTTTACTGCTCTTTGGTGACTAAGCAGAATCCGTGACAATTTAAAGTCGACTAAACTTCAATCGAAGTGTTTTTTGTTTATCATTGCTTTATATTTGTCTTTTATTGTATTATTTATGTTTATCTGTGATACGTACTAAATGTAAGTTTGCCAAAATTTTACACTAAATGTTCTTATGTGTATTATATGTTCTTCTTATTTTTGTTAATAAAAGATCCCCTGAAGAAGACGGCAACCACCGTCGAAACGTCGGGAAAGGAAATGAAATTGTTTCATTAAAAATACATTACGACCAAAACAGCCAAAAGAGGTATATTTAAATCTCGAACACCTATAATAATAATATTTTCTGTAAAAATTTTGGTGGATCAAAATGTATTACACAGAATTCATTTTTATTAAAATCAATAGAGCCGTTTGTATGGCTGATGATACAGCGCCGGAGCATAACTTCCCGGGAATTAATTTCACATAGGAAATAAATTCACCTCTTGCGGGAAAGAACTTAATTTTTTTTTCGAATGAAGTTGTTTCCCACTTATGGTGAGAATAAACTTCACATTTCTGTGGGAAATAATTATTTCACTTCTATAAGTTGAGTTATTTTCCGGATACGGTGATAAAGAGTTTCACTTTTTATTACAGTATCATCTTTTGTTATTTAATTGAAGGGGGCATTCTGCCCCTTGCAACCCGCTGCTTGGTCAAATATAGCATTTGTGGTGGGGAAGAGTTTGGGTGTATGCAAAATCCTGGCAGCATGAATCCCCTTACGCGCAGTTTGGATTTTCGAGATTTTTTTTTAATTTTTAACATTGAATTAATAACAAAATTGAGTTACACATTAAAGGATGCTCTCTTCACTTATTTTACTGTATTTAAGATAAAAACCGACATTAAAATATTCTGGGTTTAAAACTAACTGTCAAATGTTTTTTATCGGTCAAATTTTAACAATGAGATTTATATATAAAGGACGATTAGACGACATTGTTTTTGTTAACTTTTTTAAAAACCTTTTTGTTTTCAATAAATTGCTTACAATTAATAATATTTGTTTGTATTCGATTAGTTGAATCTCTTAAGACATTTAATTTCACTCAAATTTCAGATGAAATTATTTCTCACCTTAAGTGTGAAACAACTTCACTCGAAAAAAAATTGACCTATTTCCTACTAGAGGTGAATTTATTTAACGGAACCGGCTGAAATGTTATTTTTGTGGCAACAAAAAAAAAGGTTTAAAAATATTATCCATGCCATCACTTAAGACAAGAATCAGGTTTCATAATGTTTCCATATTTTCCACATTCGCGTAGTTCGGAATATTATCTCATGATCACAGAAACGCAAGTATTACGGTTGAGCTTCTTCACATTCGAGTAGCTTGGCTTAAAAAAAGAAATTAACACTGGACAGTTCGTCCAAAAAAGATGTAGTGAGTGAAAGATGAGTATTTCATGTTCCTGTTTCGTTAAACATTGTGCTTACAATATTGAAGAAAACGCAAACAAAAAGTAAATATTATATTTCTTTTTGTGGACTGTGTGTATTAAAGCCAAATTGAAGAATAATTTGCAGTGCGTAAATGCTGTAAATTTTATTAGATTCGGTAAACATCGACCAAAAAATATTGCGTCTTAGAAAGGTACGATAGCCTCTAACTGATGAGCCCAAGTAACGTGCCTGTGCGAAGCGCATTTCGGACTAGAGGTCATAAAAATCTTCATTGTGCTTACATGCATATAAACTATTAAAAGAAAAATAACAAAAAACATAAGTAGAGATATACATTTATCTACGTAAATATTCCTACCATATTTCTGTCAATCTATGTATATTATTTATTCACACCACCAAATACTTAACGTGGGCAGGTAAAGCTTTACACAAGTATATATGGTCATTAAAAAATCAATATAAAATAATTGCATAAATTGACAATAACTAATTTACATAGACTTATGTCAAAAGAATAGCTAATATAAACGTTCGTTGAACTTTGTGGGACGTCGAATAAACTTCTTAATTATTTTAATTTCTATTAAATTATTGCAACGATTATATGTTTTGCAACAAGTTAAACTTGTCCGATTAATTGCAAAGAACTAATAAAAATTATATATAAGAAGTAGTAAAATTTATATATGAACTCGTAGTACAATAGAATAAAAGCATTACTTTTTAAAATAACCTATGCATATAGAGATAATTTACTGTTTTAGGGTGAATGCACAATACAAACAATAATTTTACAATATTCAAGACAGAACTAATTTTTGTAGAAAAATTTGCATTTGTTAATTTTAAATCAATTTAATGTATTGGAATGTAAGTCAAAAAATCGCCATTTGAATTTTAAATTAATATTCAAGGTTTTTTGTGAATTTATTCTGTAATGGTATATATACAAAAAAAAAAAAAAAAAAATCATAAATGTAGATATATAACCTTGGCCTAAATAATTCATAAATTAGTCTAAAGGCTAACAGCATTTTTCTAGCTTTCTGAGCTAGGTATGCGTAAACCGAAGCTGTTGTCATAGTGATAACATGAAAAAATGACGCACATGGTTTATCAGTAAAATGGCACACATCAATATGTGTATTGTGAATACGTTCCAATGCTAATGAATAGTATCTTGCGGAAATTTGCACATTTTGTATTATTATCAGTTATGGTTCACACTGAACGCTGGAAGTAAAATTTATTATTATTTTTTTGTTTACTACCAATTTGAAACTCAGAGCCGTTTTAATAACCCAAATCAATTAAGTAGGTTGGATATGAAAGCGTTTTGAACATAACACTTACAATAATTCGTATGATTAAGTGTTGTAAGTGCTTTAAAAACCATTTCTAATTCAAAATATAAAAATCATTATTCCTTTTTGACACACCCTGTTTTGAAACTATTTCTTACTTTCATAATTCTTTGTCTGCTACAACATAATTCAATTTCATGGACATTTCTCAAGTAACAACATAGTTGTAATTTTGTATCCCCTTGCTTGCATAAATAGAAACACATGAATACCCTATAACGACTCCATCTTTTAATTGTACAAACAGCGTCAGTAATTTTAATTCACCGATTTCGGCGACTTAACGCGTGTTTAAATTTTGATTCTTGGTTAATCAATTTCAACTCACCGTTTTCCACTCAACGATTTAATCTGACCCATTTACCTCAGTTAAATCTCCGAAATCGGGACGAAATTAATTTAGGAAAAGAATGATTCACAATAAGCAAGAAAACGAGACAAGAGTGTGACATAATTCACTGTAAGCATTTTGTAATTTTTCAAACATTTCCCAATTGAATGGGCCGAAACTATTCAACACGAAACTAAATAAACCCAATATTGAATTTAACCGATTTTCAATTACTTAATCTATTAATTTAAAGTAGCGTAACGTGACGTGATGACATGAATTGCTTAATTGTATATCCTCCATACGTAGTTCGACACTAATTTAGCAAGAACTATACTCACTTATATCCCTTTCTTATCGCATTCATTGTGTTCAATAATAAAGAATTCTTCCAAATGCAGTGCAATACTATTTTAGATCTGTCAGTGGATTTGGCATTCCTCGTATGTGGCAATGCTGGTCAACAAGACAGTTTTTTTTGTTTTGTGTGTTTGTATTTTATTTTTATTATTAATTTGGTTTTTGTTAATTTTAAGCAGACAGATTATAAGAAAGTTATAAAAAAGTGAAATATTTTACTTAGAATAAAGTGTTTACGTGTTTCAATAAAAAAAAAATAAACTACAAAAAAGATTAACTAATTTAAATAAACAAAATCCGAAAATAGAATGAATTTCCGAAACACGTCGTTTTATTATAAAAATAAAAATTAATGTTTGTAAAATTTTAAGAAAATTTAATAATAAAAGTTTTAATTTATTTGTTAATATAATTTATAAAATTATGTAATGTTTGTTGGAGTTTTTTTTTTCGTAAATGGAAATGGTTTTTGGTCCTGGTGGCAAAAAAATCTATCTGTGTGTCACAGAAAACATGTCGGTTTGACATGTCACTGACAGCTCAAAGAAAATATTTACTTACGTCCTTTGCAAAAGAAATAATCTTAAAAAATATCAATTTCATATGTTCATTGTGTTAGTAGATGGAGATCATAACTTTTTTTTAAAGCGAGCTGAAAACAAACAGTTTGCCATGGAAATCAGAGAAGTATAAGGTGGTCAATAGACGTATACAATAATATTACACAAATAGTACGTCAACAAAAAAATTGAGCAATCAAATTTGTGCTACGATATTTAATCGTGTGAAAATGACGTTGCACAGTTCGCCCATACAATATATTGCGACACCTTTCAAAATCAAAAGCATAAACGATATTTTGAGTTAAATTCCACTTGAATGCAACAATGAATGTGATGTGAGTTATTTCCACCGAATTTTAATCTCTTGTAGATTTACTAATCTCAAAAAGTGTTTCCACCGCTCCAAAAGTAGAATAATTTTGACAGCACTGTTCAAAATGCATATATCGATTCATTTACTCTTATGATGTAGAAGTGAGACAGATAGCTTCATCTGTGTCAACCGAAGAGAAAAATTCACTTTCCCGATAAATGTGTTCATTTCGATATTGAAAAAGGGTAGTTCGATTGAAGATTTAAATGAGATTTATTTTAAATCTTCATCCGAGAAGATTAAAATTTGTATGGTAAATCCTGAATATTTGTAGGAGATTTAGCTGGAAACGTAGTATTAGTGTGCAATAAATAACTTAGCACAGTTGTGATGGATGCTATTTTTGGATTATTTGAATAAGTTTTGTGGTTAAAGTGCCTGCTAATGCATCCCCAGAATGTTGCGCCCTGTGCATTCGCACATCTTGCACACATGGTTGGTGCGACCCTGATCTGATACTAAAAACAAATATTGGGTAGGTATACAAATTTTACAAATATTTTTTGTTTGTTTTCAAGAAATTAAAACAAAATATTTTCTTAATGATAATTATTATAATCGTAATAATATTTTAAAATTTTGTTCACATAAATCAGTTAAATACTTTCTAACATTACTCTTTTTCAACTAAATAATTATTGCGCCTCTAATATCAATGATAATGATGATGATTTATTAATAAGGCCTCTTGGGACAATTTAGTCAGCAACAAATAACAAATATTGAGATATTTTCGAATTATTTGAATTTGACTTTTGCTGATTATGATGCTAATGGTCAAAACGTGCAGTTAATGATCTTCGACGTAAACTGTGGTATACGTATAAACCTGCGTTTATTTCTAAAAAGTGGAGATTTTCAATGTTGAATGGGAATCAATTCTTCATGGAAGATAGGCACGTTTTGATAATTAATCTCATAATTATTGATAGCATTTATTTCTAGTTCACGAAGAAATCTTGAGGAAATAAATAAAATTTAATTACATTTTTCTCCTTTTTTAAAATAAATTTTAAATTATAAATTATAAAGATTTCAAAGAACTTATAACTTTTTGACATATCTTAATGAATAAGGTTATGACAGCTTTTTAAAGACTAACACTAATAAAAATGTCCCTCTGTACATTATACTTACGAACTTAATTATGGTAAGCACTTTATTTAGGCAAAAATAGAATTCACTGCGAGACAAAAATTAGGATTAATTTAATTATTTTTCTTAGGAATTCATATCTGAACCCGATATAGTTCCAAGTAAAAATAAATTGATATGTAACGTATAAAGCTTAAGCACATATTCCCTTAATATTTTCCCTACCACCATACGAGAACGAGTATACCTAATCCGATTCAGTATTAAGAACCTCTTTATTGTGTAGGCTTGGGGAGCTTTAAACAAACTTCTGTCGGGAGTCGTGACCTCTGTCAAAAGAAAACGCACATGATAGTCTTCTTATTCTTGCTATACCATTTTTGTGTTTGTTACTCTAATCCTTTCCAACGAGGCTTATGTGATGAAGCCAACTTTATGTTACCTGCTGTATATGCTCTCGGTATAAGGGTAACTAACCCATCAGCAGTGGTAGTTAAACGCGTTTTTTTTTTTGTTCTCATATACTCTTCAACTTTTATATCTTCATCTGATATCAAGGTGAGAGACCATAAGCCGTATTGATTGGATTAAGGACTCTTATTTTCCATTCCCTATTACACATATTGATTCCCATTTTTTTTTTTTGTGACTAACTTTATGTAGGTACAAGTTGTATTCATAAATCTTGATTTATGTATATATAATCGGATTGAGGAAAACAATTTGAATGATTAATCAACACATCAGCAACAGTTTGACAAATGACAGTTGACACACACATGGAATCCATTGAAATGTCATAATTGGTGACATTTCTAGAAATAAAAATTGCATTCTTCTAAGCAACTTTCACTTTGCTGTCAGTTGAATAGTTAACGATATTTCCATTTTGGGTATATCCATACATACACATATGTATATATATATATAAGAATTGTGTGCAAATCCTGTCAAGAAAAAATATCTATCTCACAGCTAAGATCAGCATGAGATCATAAGAAACAGCATGCCATTGATTGATCGATTATTTGGCGTAAAATCTTAAGAGATCCTAAGTCCTTTTTTTCTGCAGAGGTTCTTGGAATATTGGGCATTGTTATCATTTCATGTCCGTGACTTATTTGATTTTCCATGCCTTTTGTTGCCAAACAATACAATCATTAGGCGATGTGAGCAGTAAAAGATCCTTTTTGAAAGGGAGACAATTTTCTTTAAAAATATTGTTTGTCCGTAGAAAATCTTTCGGACAAAAGAACAAATTGACGGAAAGAAGATGTTAAAGGTGCCTAATGTTGGGCAAATGCCCAACATATTTTCGATTGAAATTGTTCACAACCTGTGAAGAAAATAATTGTTCATTTTATTTATTTATTATTTTTCTTTTTTTTCAATTTTACAGCATACATAGGCCAAATGAATAGAACATATATTTTCGAAAAAAAAAGGAAAAACTGCAATTGTGGCTCAATTAAGTTTGTAATTGTATATGGAAATAACAAAGGATATGAGGTAAGTCATGCAGTAGCATATGGTAGATGTTTTTTTTCGGGAAATTGACATAAAGTCAAAGGATCTCCATTGGATTCTTGATATCCGGTAGAAGAGGAAACTATTTATTTTCCTGAATGTCCTTTTTTTGATTTTAATTAAGAAATTCACATCCTGCTGAAGAATTTATGGTAAAAATTGACATCAAAAGGATACAAAAGGTATTGATACATATTTCAATTAAGAAATTTGATATTGGTATGTATTTTTATTATTTCCTTTGGTTTGCTGTGGTTAACGGTTGGGAGAAAATTTGAATTTAATTTCTTGCAAGAATTTTTTTATTTACAAAAAAGTATTGGGAAACAATAAGTTGCTGGAAAAATAATTCAAAAAATAAAGAAAAATTAAATATATACATCTCTTGTGGTTTAAGTACTAAACCTGTCTTAGCATAATTGAAACTATAATTGAGAAAGTGTGTTAAAATCTGTTTGGCTTTTTTCATACTCCAACCCAATAGCTTCAGCCTTTTAGGCTTTGAGATAGTACGTTTATCTTACATAATATAGAAAACTCTTTCAATATTTCTAAACAGACTTGCCACATTCATATTCAGCGAACCAAAATTTTTGCATGACGAAAAATGAATGCAAAAAAACACGGTGTCCCAAATGCATCTATAGAACAATTGTTAATATTATGCGAAAAAGAAAATATCTAAAAAGATAAGACGCGTGTTCAGATTGAAAAGATAGAGTACGGTATCTCTGCACTTTGTTGGTAAGCAAAATAAGAAATGTGGAATCTTGTGTGAAGCAAAGAATAAAATTGAAAACAATTTCGAATTGTCTGAGTTAAAATTTGAATTGTGTAGAGGTTTTTTTAATCCATTTAAATCGGAGCCATTCTTTAATGGATCTTGACAGTTCATGGCTGACTTAGGCAAAAAAACTATATTTTGACTTTTGATAATATTCTTCTAGAGAAAACCGAAGCCAAACCAACGAAACCAGCGAGTCTCGTGAATTTCGGTACCAAAAATACCCGGTTTTTTGCTTTTAAGTAGTCTCGTCTCGGCAATAGAGACCGAGACCGGGACATGTCTCGCGTTTTTGTGTCTTCAAAAAAAAATTACCTTTCGAACCGTTCATATTGGACAAAAATCTACACCATAAATGCTGACGTACTCCAGGGTTCCGTTTCCTCCCAGACCTTGTTTCTCATTTCCATTAACGGTCTCTTATTTGGAAATAGTAATCCACTAAATCGTTTTTCTGACGCCAATACTCTCAAATTTGTATATTCGTTTTTAGAGTTACAAGAACTCTATGATGTCTTCTATCGTTCAAGAAGAACCCAACCCCCTGCGTCATAGACCATACCTTTTGTTGAATGACCATATATTCGATTTTGCCAAAAATGCTGCTAAGTGTTCAAGCTTTCTTCGAAGATGCAAGAAATTTTGCTCCTCTTCTTAACTGGTTGAAATCTATAAAGTCTATATTCGTCAAAAGCTCGACTATAAGTCTCATAGCTTGACAGGAGCTCCTAAAATTCATTTAAAACTCTAAAAATCTTTAGAACATAGTCGAAATGTTCCATGCCTTTCATTATTTTATCCCTGTGTTCATCCTTTTGCTTCTGAAAATGCTTATCAGCTTACCATTTTGAGGCTCACTTTGGCCTTAACTTACTGTCAATTACAGAGATTTCATTTTTAGCTGTTCAACACGAATGTGGTATGCCCTATCTGGCCGTATTTTTCACTTCCATTTTAATATTCATAACTTTAAAAAAACATGGTATTTCTGTATCTTATTTTAATCCCTTCCCTATACTTTCTTAATGCTCGCACTGCGCGTATCCATTTTAAGGGTACGCAAAACCCGCTTACTGTGCACTTGACTATGAGAAGAAAAAAAATCTTCTATCATGTTTCAAGTGCACGCATTCACTTGCCCAACTTTGACCCTATTTGCTTAACCTTTTAAGATTTATATAACTAGGAAATTATATAACTAGGAAATTTTTTCCAAAGCTTGTTATGTCTGTAAATTTCAATAATCCAATCCGTGATACACATCCCATCTTTGATGGACGAATTGGACAAATTTGATAAGGACCCACAATCATCCACTCAGTAGGTATCCTCCAATAATAACACGATTACAATAACTTTGATTAATAGCATCGTTCAAGCTCCATAAGAAATAAATCAAGCATTTATTAGCCTCGTCGTCATAATTTTGTCTATCATATCATCCCCACCACCACCAATGTCAGTCAGTATAATTAATAACAATTTATTATTTACTTATACGTACGATGGGGAGCATTTTCAACACTTCAAGCTGTTGAATCTATTTATGGGGATGGATAAGCACCTTCATATTATCATCCCCACATTTCTCGAGCAATGTTAAATCTCTGCAGAAAATGCCTGACTTCCCCTAGGGTGTAATCCGTATTGGCAACCCCCCCAAAATATAAGAAACCGAAAATCTTCATCAATCTTGAGGGTAGTTTCTGTTGTCATGGTCTGTGTTGGTATTGTCTCTCCCCTCATATATCTATCCATGAAATATGTCAGACTGATGAATCATCGAAAATTGTCCTTTTTAACTTCTAATAGTTGAAGAATATACTCCCCGTTTACCACGAAAAACGCACGTGTTCCTTTTCATGTGCGGTAAGCTGCCTCGTTGAATTAAATTCATTTAAATTGCAAATCCGTTTCTGATCAAAAAAGACACTGCGCCTCTTCAGCGGCTAACAAACACGATGTTCATTGTACCTGCTATACATCGTTTTTTTTTTGCAAATCGAAGGATGTTAAACAAAGACGAATCACTTAAATCGTCCTGCCATCAAAGATCTCATCTTATTTTCCTTCAAGAAAAACACACGAACAAAGAGAACACTTTTTTTTTTTAAACTCGCAGTAATTTTGTAGTTCCTTTCTGCTGATCGATTTGATTCGCAATTTGATTCATTTGTGATTCTAGGCGCTTTAATTGAATTTTTCCATTTTATTTCGACTTTGGATGATGCTCGGTTCGATGATGATTACGATGTTGGGATTCGTCGAAAAACGCCAAGGACTCGATTTGCCCCAATCGTTCGGTCGGTCTTTCAATTCATCAGGACATCCATCCATCCATCCACCCATCTATCCACGGCAGCAGGGAGTGATGCGGGTATCTACATTAGTAATGGTTTTAGAATGTAGGTATAGCATGAAGGCGGAAAGTATTACCCAGAGCGATATCCTGTATATGAGATGTTCCCTGATTTTAGTATCAAAGCGATGTAATTTAATGGATTGAATTTGAAAGTTTCTCATTTTCTCGTTGCGCTAGGAAATACCCGACAAAAAAAAATATAGAAAATTCAGTAGTCAGTGAGTGAGTTGAGTCTCGAGTCCTTTTTCGTTTATTACGCTCTACATACCTATATAGCTGATTTTATTGGATAAAGAGTGTGCGGGCGCATAGAAACTTTACTTCACGAGAAGAAGAAGATTTCCTTTGTGCAAAAAGATTCGAATACTCGTAAAATGAATGCAGAGGTTTTCATTAATTTATTTTTAAAGAATTTCATTTCGAAAACTAAAATCATTTGAGATTTTTTTTTTTCGTTTTGTTAAGAGTGAAAATTCAGCTAAAAAAATAAAAAACCCCACAGACAGAGTTTATAGATAGGAATTTTACGAAATCTCTTTCTTACTTTGCGGATTTGTGTGTTTAAGGGTTTTCAAAAAAAAACGTGTTCTTAAAAAAAGCAGTTAGAGAATTAAACTAAGACACTCGAATGAGGCTATGGCGTTACAAATTGAATACAAACAGAAATAGAATAATAATGTAAGATCATAGTAATTTATTGGCTCTGAAAGCCGTTTTAATGAGGGATTTTAAGGCACTCTTATAGGCAAGTATAAAGGGGATTTGTATATTATATTCTATAAAGGCATTTGTTGGACTGTGTATAGGAATTTTATATTTTACATTATTTGGTAATGGTTATGTCTGAGGAGTGCCTCCTTCGTATGAACCCGCAGGAAAATGTACGACTGTGTAGAACTTGTGAGTCAAGGCTAATTAAAGCTATGAAAAACCAGGGCAATTCCGGTGGCGATAGTGCTTTTTTCTCGAGGCCGAAATAAGCTCGTTGGTGTCTAGGGCCCTCCCAAGAAATTATATAAAACTCAGGTTTAAGCTGGCTAGAACTCTGTTCAATTATATTTGTTTACTTAATACCCGCCTAAGGTTGTACGATCTTAGAATTTCAATGCAAATTTAGGTGCAACTGAGCTACAATATTTCTTTAGAAAATACCACCAAGGGACAAAACGGTAGGAAGTTGATTCCAGTTCAAGGCTTATCCAGAGACTGAATTTAAATTATCAAGAAGATTCACTTTAACTGATAATAAAGTGTATATTACATAATATTATATAATATTACTAGAACAACAGTACCAGACAAAGGAACTTGAATTGATCGATAGTTGGCTATGAACGATGGTAGCCTACTTCCCGTTCCCAATTCCAAATCGATAAGAGGACTAGCTACGGGTCTACATGTGAGCTTCGAGCAATTCATGGTCATTTCTTACCTCCTCTTGTTAAGATTCTGAAGTTAATCTTCTTCTGCGGTCTTTGGGGGTAACAGAATGTCTATATGGAGCTGTCAGTGACATGTCAATCCGACTCGTTTTCTGTGAAAAACCGACGGAATTTTTACTCACCAATAAAAATTAAAAAAAAACATATTTTTATACCGAAAAGGATCGCTGTTTTTACAAAAGAACAACAAAGAGTAGTTGGCACAACATTTCATCACATATTTTCAAAGAACCACATGAAAGTAATATTTTTTTAAATTAAATTCAATGAAGAACAACAATGACAACCAAAAACTATTTTCATTTTCAAAAAAACACACCAACAAACATCTTTGTTTATATTTTTTTTTTATTTAAATCCACTTTAATGAAGCGAATCATGTCACGCTATCGCCTCATTTTTTTGCGCATTATAACTCATTTTTTCTTAAATCCCGTCTCGATTTCGGAATTTTTAATGATGGAAATGGTGAGATTAAATCGTTGATTTGAAATCGGTGAGTTAAAATTATATTAAAACCACAAATTTTAACCAATGTTGAACATCACTTAACTCCACCCCATAAATTATTCAACCGTAATACTCGCGCTTCCAGGAATGCTCATCAGCTCACACCCTTGAAGCCAACTTCAGGCGTACTGTTGAATACAGGGATTCTTTCTTTAGTCGTACAACACGAATGTTGAATGCTTTACCAGGCTCCATATTTCCCTCCCATTTTGATATTCTGAACTTTAAAACTAGTGTACATCGGTATCTCCTTTTAAGTCCTACTCTAACTTCCTAATGCTCGCCTGAGCTTGATCATATTAAGGGTAGTCAAACCCCCTTTAGTGTGCGTGCAATTAAAAAAAAAAAACTCGCCAAAATAGGTTGATAAATATAAGTTTGAAAATCGGTCACGTTTGTATACAATTAGAAGACAGGGTCGTTGTGGGGGATGTATTTATGCAAGTACGGGCCTGGATTCAAAAAAATTTCAACTTCGGTGCTTTTTGACCGATTTCCTTGGATTTGAAATACATATTTTCAAAAATGTTTCCCAAACCCATCGATATATACATGAAAAGAAAGGTCTATTAAATACCTATGCACACCTGAAAACCAAACGCTTCTGTAGCCTCTGGTTCTCGAGATATTGCAATCCAAAAATTTTCCCATGATTGTTAACCAACATGCATTTGATTTGCTTTGGAAGCTGATATCTCGGCAACCAAGCCTCAGCAAAAGCTGCGGTTTTCTGCACTTGAAGGGGATTGAACAGACCTTTGCACTGGTGTAAAATTTGCCAATTTAATTCTTTTGAAGATATTTGAAAAACTCAAGGCTAACTACCCTTGCGGAAAAAAATTTGTACTATGTGCATTTTCTTAAATTATAATCCTTAGAGTTATTTTCGAGATAATTAGTATTTGCCTATTTTGCTAAAAAAAATGTATGGCTGGTACCGCTTTTTTTGGGGTTTAATAAAAAGATTTCAAAAATAAACCTAGGCAATCGCCTAAGACGCAAAAAAGAAAAAAAATCACAAACGTGTAATCGGCAAATATGATTTTGATCAATTTTGGAGGTCATTTTGTGGTAAAAAAAATACATTTACAACGTCTACTATTCATTTAATGGAGTTAAATGTATACATTAAATGAAACAAATTGTAGTAGATGTAGTTTCAAATGTCAAATGATCTGTCAGATGTTATGTCAAAATTATGATTTTTGTTACAGAGAGACGAATTAAGTGACTGACTGCGAATTTTTCCCATTTCATAAATACAATACGTACATTTTTGTCTTTCTTTCCAGTAACATACTTTCCAATAAAAAGAATTCCCTTAATTGGAAGTCAATTTTTTGACAGCTGGCCAATCAGGGGCTAGAAACTTTTGCCTATCTAATATTTCCGTAATTATTACAATTCTATTGTTTTTTCCGTATTTTATTTGAGTTAGAAGAAGTAACGAATTGTAGTAATACCTACTAAAATATAATAACTATATAATGTAGTGTTGTTAATTAGTTCAATCAATTAGCTCCTAATTCGAAAATAATCTAAAATGTTGATCAAAATATCGTCCATGGTGTAAAATAAAAAATAACTGCCGTTTAGTACAGGATCTGTTCGAAAATCTACTACAATCAACTAGTTTAATTAGATAGTACACAAATCTTTCCACACAATTGCAATTTCACAATAAACTGTAGGGAATTTTTATCTCAATTGAACAGAAAAAGACCTTATTTAATATCACACTTCCCATATACTTATAATTCATCCTTTTTGCTTTTTAAAATGTCTGTTTTCACAGACCTCTCATGGAAGGATACCTCCTAAAAATTTGCCAAAACAAAATATTCACAGGAACTTTTGTCGGTTCCATTTCGTTACTCGCCGGCGCGGCGGGCGCCACCCACCATCAACTACAAAAATATCCAAATTCACTTCCCTTTTCTCACATAAAAACACACACACATACTCGTATTTAAAAAATAATTAATAAACTCGTTTTTCATTATCATCGCAGAATCGTTATGGGGTTGCATTCTTAAATGTGTCATAATCGTGTGAACAAATTCACTTCCGTTCCGTTGAACGGGAATATAAATTCTCATAAATCACGACTTCATAGTGGAATGAATACCCTTTTATAAAAAAAAATAAAAGAATCCTCTTGTCGTCGGCTCTGCTCTGGTTGTTCCTTTCATACTTCCCTCTTTCCTTCTCGTTTTTTTTAATTGAAACCACAAAAAATGTCACAAAATTTCAAGAACTTCCGCTCGGATGGATGGTGTGGCGGTCTTATACCACAGGTTGATGAAGAGGGACAGGAGGAATTATGTTCTCTCTCAAAGGCTAAGCATGCGAATAAAAGGCTCCGTTTTGTGGATAATTTCCCTTTTTTTTATCCGTCTACCATCTCATCTGTGGATTTGGTTTCATGGTTCCATTAGTTTTTTTTTTCATCATCATGCGAAATTGACACCGACTGTATAGGTACACTTGGTACTATATGTACATCCTCCAGGCGGCCCATTCATGAATATTTTTTTCCTGAAGGTGAACTTCACTCTAGACTCAAAACACATGGCAGTTATGCCTCTGCCTATGTTCTTTTTCTTTAGGAACTTGCTCTTCATTGAGAGATGAAAATTTTGTAAAGTGAATTAATTGTTTTGTACCTTTATACTCCCCTCAATAAAAAAAACATTTTTTTTGCGCCAAGAAATCCAGGAGTTGAGTTAGATTAGGTACCTACATACCAGGTATGTGAACTTTTTCAATGACACAATATTCGGTTGTGTGATGTGGTGGGCGGAGTTGTCGTAGAACGATTATCCTAGAAATCTGATATCCTTCCAACCAGTATATTGCCATTGAATGGGTCTTATAGTTTGTTGTTGCTTTGGATCACATTTCTCATAGTGAAAATGGAAGAGGTAGACACCAGTGGCATGGTGAAACGTGTACAACGTGGAAAGGGGTTAAGTGAATTTGCTGTCGAAAACTTCTTCTCTGTTTACATTGCGGATGACACAGTGATGGCACAATGAAAATAATGACGACGATATGGTGTAAGAGCTTAGAGGAAGGAGTCTTCGTATTAAAAAGGGAGCTGGGGATGTAATTACTCAATCTATTAACCAGGTTTTCTAAAAGGATATCAAATTCACCTTTGGCAATGCGACGATCGATGGTAACGGAAGTATGTAACTAGGTAGGTAGGTAGGTAACTGGGATTATCCATTCATCAGGAATGTGTATTGGTTTCGTTATTATATTTTGATAAAGTGCTTAAGACAGTATGGCTGGAAAACAAAGAAACATTTGGCGAAAAATTATTAGATACCTTATTATTATAGATAAACAGAACGTATATCTTGCTCGCCTATAAGAAAATCGGGCAGTATTAGATTGCAGCGCGAACAATCTGAGCAGGCGTTCTTGAGAAATAATCACATCTGGGGTACGAAAAATCGAACGATAACCCACAAACACTTAATGACTCTTTGTGGGTTATCGTTCGAAAGTTAACAAGAGCAAGAAGTTGACGAATGGTTTTGAAAATAACCTACAAATTAGTCAGCTTTGATAAATAATGTCAAAACTCCATAGGTATCTTTAAAATTCATGAAAAAATTGTCGAAATTAATTGAACTTGTGTTTTAATAATTTATGTCATTTTTTTGTGATTCTAATCATTTTACTTGTTATCTTTTAAATTTTGTTAAGGATTTATTCAATTTTTAAATTTGTAGAACTTTTATGTTATATGAAAAATTCTATAAGCATTATTATTGAGATGGAGTTCAATTTATCAGAACAATTTTGAGGTTGGACTTGATCATTGAGAGAAAAGCCGATATATGAGAACAGGAAAAGAAACACACACAGATCATTACAAACGTTTGTATTCCACTTTTGGAAACAAAATGTCAACTGTTCATTGAAAACGTTTTCCATAATTGGAAAATAAAAATTGATTTTACAAGAAAGTGGTAGAGTATTAAGGTTTTGTAAAAGAAAAAAAATGTGTTTGCGCTAGAAGTAAGACTTCTTTTTATTTTTCGGGTTTTACCACTTAGAGTATTTCATTTGAAACTCATATCCGTTCTTATAATTCAAATCAAGTAAGTAGTTTTGAAATGAGAGTGTTTCGTATATAACACCTTCAAGAATTCGTATATGATTTTCTTTTTAAATGTTTCTAAATGTTATATACAAAAGATTGATATTTAAAATAAAATTATTTACTTAAAATAAATCGTATATTTAGAACACGATTCATTATTTCCTTAATTTACCCACCCCATTTATTTGAACCATTTTTTTCATAATTTTACGTCAATTTCATGGAAATCGGCCAAGCAACAACGTTGTTGATAGCTTCTTTAATCCGGCCGTACTTGCATAAATATATCCCATCATAACCATCCCATGTTCCAATTATTGTACAAACGTTACCGTCGTTCAATAATTCATCCTCGGTTCAGTTATTTAAGTTCACCGTTTTCGGCGAGTTAAGTGAGGTTCAAATTTTGATCCGTAGCTAGGTATTTTAACTCACTGATTTATAAAAATAAATTCTCCGAAATCAGGACGAGATTTAAGAAAAGAATGACTCACAATGCGCAAGAAAATGAGAGGAAAGCGTGAGATGATTCACTTGTCATAGTTTGACACTAAATATTATATTTATATATAATGTTATTTCATATTATCATATGAAATATTTATTGGTGGATAATTTTTTTTTAAAAGCAAAATATGTTGCGAAAAATTCTATCTGGCATTGAGAGAAAACGTGTTAGTTTGACACATCACTGACAGCTTGATATAACATCCACAAAGAAAGTTTTACATCAAAAATAAAATAAAAGTAACCTAACTTTTGTGCCACAGTGTAATTGTATACCAAAACAATTTTCACGCGCACTTCTTCTGTATCATATTTCTATCAACAAAACAAAATCATGCCAACATTTTGTGTCGTCTCACCCCTTATTCATCTTATAAAGCATTTCATAAGCAGGTTATGTCGATGTTACTGCTTCCATTATGATTGTTGTGACACCCCCGCTAACATACAATACTGACAAGTTTGTAGTTCTACTCGTAGTTCCAATGGAAACTACGAAAAAATATTCACTTACCACGAAATCAATTTGTGTTGTCAAGAATACAGACACACGGTTCAGTCTTAAGAAATCTGTCAGAACTTTGTCTTCCTTATTATCTTCTCATTGATATATGTATGTAAGGTAAGGTATATGTACATTTACGTTTAACCTACCCATCTACCTGCTGTACCTACATACAAATAATAAGATTTTTTTGACAAAATGCATTTGAAAAACAGCCAAACACAAAATATGAAACGAAGGAGAAAAAAAAATGAACAAAAGGGTCTGAAATCTGAGACTGTCATCTGGTTTTCGTGCATCTTATGTTTTTGGTCTGTTTGTGTTTTGAATGATATCCTACACACTGAACCTCACATATTCTCATTTTGGAAAGGGCAAGTTAGGGACTACAAAAAAATGAACAAAATCTTTAAATCTGACAGGCATACAGAATTATGTATCTACCTACATTATGATTTTTTTTAAATTGAATCACTGGATGACGTTCTCATCCACCTTTGACAAGATGGTATTGCTTCAGCGTCATAACATCAGAACTGGGGTATTTATTGACATTTTAGCAGTAGTAGAATTAAAATAAGTTAAGTTCTTCGATAGAGGGCGTTGCTAGTTTTATTAGTCAAAAATAAAGCAGTCTGGTATCATTGTCTGTGTTCAGTGGAATCTAGGTGCAGAGTTAAAGCCACAGGTGAGAAATACCTAGATGGAAAACTTTCGTCCGTTTCATCCTCCCAATCCTAATTTAATGACATTGTTCAATTTGTAGATTTGACTTTCTATCCATGAATATATGTGAACGACAATAAATGGTTGTTTTATCCTACACAGATGCAAAAATAATATCAGTTGCATAACGGTACTAGCTTGTATTCAAACCAAAATAGCAGCCAAAATTTTCCATCTTTGTATTGCTCATCTGTGAGTAGAGTTGTGTATGGTGACGTTCTGACAAAACATGCTGGGGCCCACTTCCGCAAGCGTGAGTTTTCTGTGTAAACAGAAAGATGTGTACACATACATTTTTTCCGATTCCACAAGGGTGCGATGCATATTTTTTTGACAGATAACTTGTACACAGATAGGCAAATTTTTTCACGCATATTTTGTGGGTGAATAATTTTTTTTGCACGGAAAAGCATTCACGGTTGCGGAATTGGGCCCTGGTATTGAAAGCCATTTCCTTACACTGCGCCTCCACAAGCAATTTT
Organism: Philhelius pedissequus; assembly: GCA_910595825.1. Taxonomy (NCBI): domain Eukaryota; kingdom Metazoa; phylum Arthropoda; class Insecta; order Diptera; family Syrphidae; genus Philhelius; species Philhelius pedissequus. The sequence continues at coordinate 9,163,457 of OU343163.1, read as the reverse complement.
TATTTTTGTTTTTATTTCAGCAATTATTGCAGACGTTTGTATTTCTTCATGAAATCTTATTGATTACACACTTATTCCATCAATATACACATTTAAAGGTTAAAAGCATATAAATGTCAGTTGAACTAACATTAAACGTCAAATTATTTCTTCATTTATTTCCACAGAGATGGTAAGAAATAAATGCTAAAATTGATTTCGTAAAATAATTTATTTCATCAAATTTGTGGTCTGCATTGGAAATTTCCATTGCATGTTAGATTTTCTGAAAGAAATGATTGCTTTCTTTGGCGCAGGGTTATGACAACATATTCGTACATGGTTTATGCCGTCATTGACTGTTAATTACATCTTCTTCGTTTGAAAATACTCAAAAGGCACAATGAACTGCTACTGCTACTGCGACTCATTTGCGCACCTTTTCTTTTTCAATCCACCTTTCAAACAGATGCAAAATGTTAATTTAAATACTCTCCACTTAAAACAGCCAACAATAAAATTTAATTTAGTTATGTAATTTGGAAGGTAAGGTATCTGACATTTTATTTTTATTTAAGTTTTTGTGTAAATCTCGACGAGGCGAAAATTTGGGTCAAGCAACAAGACAGCATTCACAGATCACAGTCATAGGTATGTTTATTTCATGCGTGCCCCGCAGTAAGATAGCAATTTTATTGATGAAACATTGATTTTTTGTAAGCAAGAGATACCTATACAAGTTTTTGACCAAACAATCAACAGGTATTGGTAATTTTTTCTTATTATTTTTTTGTTTTACATAACATCGGGGGCTTATTGATCACCAAAAAATGTGGTTGAGAGCGTGTGATCTTTTCATATTTGGTAATAATCAAGTTCATACATATGTGTTTTCTGTTATCTCTCCAGCAGTCAGTCCTTGACTTATGTTAATTTTGTTTGTACACAACAGAACATTTAACATGATTTGATATTCAAAAATAAGCCGTAGTTTTTTTTTTTGTTTTGTTTTTATTTTTAAAATTAATTTTAGATGTGGGTAATTAGCATGCGCCGAAGAGTCTGGTGCGGCGGTGTTTCCTTAGGAGCGGTTACGTCTAGATGTGAATCATTTGTTCAGTTTATTATTTTGGATAGTAGTAAATGTAGGCATCTGGATTGCTGGGTGTTTTCTTTTTCCAATTCTTAATTTAACAATCAGAATAATTGAAATTGTCGATCGGCAGAATTCTTTAAAAAAAAAATTGTATCTTTATTATTTCCTTACCGTTTCCTAATTGAGCTTGAAAAACAAGTCTATAAGTAGTAGGTAGTTATAGAAGATGTCATTGAAAATCATCATTTATTATATATTCTACTGAATATTTAAAAAGGTACAAAAATAAAATAATAATTAAAGTTCAAATCTAAACAAAAAAAATGTCATTCTAGCCCAACCTTCAACATAAAATTTGTTGTTTTATTTTAATGATCATTGAACAATTTAAGTTATTCTTAAAATATTGAAAATTCTCTTATATTTGAGGTTGAACCAAAATAATTTTTTTCTAAAGGTTTATTATGTTTATTAATTTTTTTAATGATTTTTAACGTCTCAAATTTAAATTCTTTCGAAAATCCCGTACTGAGTTTTACATAAAATATGTATGTCATTGTCATATGTAAATACTGTTCAAGTATTTATATAATTAGAAATAAAATATCAAATGAAAACCACGTTAATTTGATTCCAGTTTTCAAGGATCTTTGAATCAGTAGAAAATGAGAATTTATTAAAAAAATATACAAAAGTCAAACTTCAGCCTTCTTTATAAGAAAAGAAATATGAAAGTTCTTAGGAAACAAATTTTTTCTGCAAAAACAGTATTTTACGATTAAAATTTATAATTACATACTTTTAGCACTTATAAGTTTTCAGTTCTTCTAGAGTTTGAAATCCAGTGACAGTGCATTCCATCCTGATAGGGACAACTGACGTTTTTAACATTTTCCTTAATTTCTTTCTTAATATCACTTTTTATCTAAACTGTAAAAATTTTCAAAAATTCTGTCAAAGCGGAGGAAAAAAACAGTCTCATTAAAAAAATTGCATTTCCTTAAAATGAGAGAATTTCTGCTAGTAACGGGGTGTAGCAACTATCAAACCACCATCATTTCAATGTGTCCTTAGTGAAAACTTTGAAGTTTTACACACAAATGTGGTAAATTTGCCCTTGTTTACTTTAGTGAAAGATTAACACAATTGTCCCCATTCTTAAAGTTTGACAGTATTTATTACTACAAAACAAAATGTTTTCAATCAATTTCGCCTATTTACTGTTAAATAGTCCAAGAACGAATGACGTTTATATCAAATGTACAGATTTTGATTGAAGAGTAGTTCTCATCATACATTTCCTCTGCTGTCAGTTTGTATTTACATCTTTAATGCAAGTCGATGCAGAGTTACAATATCTTATTGCACAAAATATCTCGAATCGTTGCAATAAATTTAGCAAAATACTAATCTAAATTTGAAAAAATCACATGTCAAATTCCTGTCAACTATTTCAAATTTATTTCATTCAATTTTTTTTTTTATTTATTGGAAGGAATTCGAAAAAATCGATTTTCTTTTGAAAGTGAATTTAAAATAAAAACAAATCAATTTTAAATAAGATAAATGTCAAATCTCCATAGGTTGCGGATAAAATCATTCCATTTTGGGCATGTTTTGACAGAATAAATCGATTTTGATAATAGAATTTTTATTGAAAGGAATTCCACATTAAATAATTGTGACTTTTGACAGTGTTTTGATTTAAACAGACTTTTTGAACATTGGGCAATTAATTCAAAATGAAAGAACTAATTCAATTAGGCCAAGAAAACTCGGTTAACCAGATTTTATTGGGGGCTATCGTTAAAAAAAATCCTTTAAAATGTTTCCCTCAATTGAACGTAGGGAACGTGAATGAATTTATTGGTATCTGAAAAATAAACTTTTTTCATTTCATACGATTTTTTTTGAGGAAAACGTATTCCTTGGGAGATTCATGATCGCAGGAAAAATGTCCAGGGAATAAAATATTCCATGGGAAACGAAATTCCCTGAGAGATTCCCAATAGGGCCTATAAAAGGAATCAGGGGCAGTTTTTAAAGGAAATTAATTCTTTGTAGATATTAAAAGGAAAAATAATTGCAGGTACTATAATATTTTTTCGACGGCACTGGTGTAATAATTGCTTGTGGTTAATAACAGCTTGTGGGTATTTGCATACCATACAGCATACTTTCTTCGGTAGTATTTCCTACGATTTCACTATTTAATTACAGCTTATAATTTTTTTTACCCAGTAAAATTCCCGAATGCCCTGTTGAACCCTAGGATTTGCAAGAATAAAAATACGTATATATATATTTATTCATTATTTTATATTTATCAAAAGTTCGATTTAATATTTTGTAATAAATTTTATTTTAAAATTAACTGCATTTAACAGAAAATTTTTTTCAGTCTATTAACACTGGAATACTTTTACATTATACTAGGGTATTATTTTTCTTATTTTTTTTTGCTTTAAAATTAAAAATAGTTAACATAAATTCTAAAATAGTCTCTTAAAGTTAATTAAAAATAATTCATTAAAATTTTCTTATAGCTAAATAACAAAAATAAATAAATATTTCATTAATCACAGTTCTTCAGCAAAAACAAAATACAAAAAGTATTATTACGTAAACACAGCAATATAAAGATTTTTTTTAAGGATCACCATAATGTTTTCCTATCCGGAATTTCTTTTTTTTTTGAGGGAGGAGGATAGTTAAACGTCAGTCGATTTAATTTCAGTTCTCCTTGGTGAGATTCCTTTATTTCTCGGCCTTTTGCTTGATAAGAAAAACTCTCGTGGTTTCATCCTCAGCCGACCAATTTTGGGGTGGTGGTGATTTTATCACACATGACATTGTATTGGATGTATCATTGCCATGTTGTTGTTGTTCTTGTTGCTGTGGTTGACATGCTATCGCTTCTTCATAGCTTGGTATCGAACACTGTTGCAATGCCACACGAGATACATTTTGACACTTGACATTCTCTGTCATTGGTATCGTTGCCGTCGTTGTCGTCGTCGTCGGCGTCATCAACAATGTCGTCGTTGTTGTAACGGCACCACCAATTGATGGTTGTTGTGGTATTGTTGCTTCTGTTGATGTTACTGTTGTTGCTGTAGTTGTTATTTCACTTAATGGCTCTTGTGACTGAAACTGGGCCTTGGACATCAAAAGTGACTCCTTCTCGTTCACCATGAACGCACCGAACAATGCCGATGGATAGACAATTAAACAGGAGCCATTGCTGTTACTGTTTCCATTATTGTGGGCAGTTGTTTTTTGCATTAATTCCAGAGCAGCCTCATACGATGGCAGACCAGAGACCAAAGTATATTCCGGAACTGGGTCATCGGCATCGGGGTTAAGTTTAACCGATTCAATATCTTGTGTTTGTTGGATGTTATGACGATCTGGAAAGGGAAGAAGAATAATGGGTTAGTTTAAGCTTGAATGAGTATAAATTTTAAGGTTTTGTGACAGAACTAATAATTTCAGAAGAGATGCTAAAGATTGTGATGCTATGCAAATTCAAATTTAAAATAAAAAATAATGGCATGTCTCGAGGTGAAATTGATGCTATTTTAAAAGAATGAAACCATATAGAAGATCAAAAATCTCCGGTTTCAATGCGTCATAAAATATTCATAACCTAGTAATTTCAAAATTGAGACATTTAAGATGAAATTCCATATAACTGCTGCGTGACCTAACAATATTTTCCCTCAACAAATGCAACGAGATGCATGCAATCTCATTATCATAAACAAACTAGGTGAAAGTATGCAACCATGTGGAACCCCATGCAAACACTAGAATGAACAAAATGAGTTCATTCTTTGCTATCTCTCTCACATAAAAATATATACTGTGTCTGTATTTGCATATTATTAACAAAAATTAAAAGTATCAGAAGTCAAGGTGATTGCATCTCAATTTTAACTATACAAATAGATACATCTATACAAAGTATCTACAAACACAAAAAAAAAAACAAATTACGCTTTTTCTTTGATTTTAAACACACCCAGATCGTTTGTGATAAATGACAGTTGTTTGCTTTTGTATCAGCAGACGGTAAAATTTCCGCGTTTTTAAATCTTTAGACACTTGAATATTTAAAAAAAAAAATACTGCATTGGTGGCGTAATGCTTTGAGATTGCATATTGTGTAATATGTGCAATATTCTCTCCTCAGTTTGTTTAGAGTAAATCGATCTTCAGATGTCAATCATGTCATTTGGATTTATTTATTTAATTTTTTATTTTTTTTGTTACTTTTAATTTAATTTTCACATTAATATTGTTCATTGTTTGTGTTTATTTAACTGGCACTTTAGAGAGAACGTCCGTATATATGTACATATACTTCTCGTAAACATCGCTATAGCGCAATTTGCAGTTTGTGAGTTGAATTTTTAAAATTAACGCAAATATTGACAGAATTCAAATGAGCCTTTGTCCAAGGCAGGTTCTACGTTCCACCAATAAAACATACATATACAATATTTATTCGTCATTTCAAGCAATTGTACCATAATGATGTTGATGTATTACATTAGAATATACCTATCTACTGGCGGATTCACAATGTTTCTCTATAATAACTTCAAAAGAACAGCCAACTTTGGGGGCATAAATCAATTGATTACCGTACATATTATTTGATTCGGACAAATAAACACAAAGTCGTGTTTATTGATTTAGCGAAAGTGGTTCGTTTTTTCACGTTTCTATACTAATTAATTACTACCTATACACATATGTATATGTACATGAACTTGTACAGCTTCATAAAGTAAACTTTAAAGGCCAGTTCCTGTATATGTAGAGATAATTTTAGTCTAAGCTTTAAATTAACATACAGAAAAAAAAGATCCTTTTCGTCTGATATGCAAATCAGGGTTTGCAGAGAAGTGTATCGGAAAGTTAATCGAAATTCAGGTGGGTTTTTGTGTGTGTCTCTTTCTCTATACAAGTCTGACACTTGTGTTTACATAATATGGGGTCAGAATCTAGGCTTTAATCTTCAATTTTCCTTAAATTGACTATAAAAGATACTTTTCTATCTTTTTGTCAGATCTACATTTATGTCGTAACTAGAAGGGATTTGTGTAGCCTGGTAGGCAATTCAGTGGCAGTGGTCTATTCTAATGTAATTTACCATACAAAACTGAATAAAAATATAGTATAGACACGATTTAGAAACACACATTTTAAAGTAGTCTCCAGAACGATGTGTGTGGGTTTAGAGATTTTGTATCTTTTTTCTTGTTTTCAGTAAAAAAAAAAAAAAAAACTGGAAGGAAATTACAACAGGTAGTTCCTATGATTGCCCAAAGATTGTTTCCCAGGCACTTGAAAATGCTCATACGAAATTCATGGGGGAAAAACAAGTTCTTTCTAATTGATGTCCCGACATGCATTAGTTGGCTTAACACCAGTCAAGTATTTTGGGTAAGCGTATAAGATACCTACTAATTGAAGGTCGAAATGTAATTTTGTATCTACTTTTTCTTTCAAAGTCAAGTACGTTGGTGCCTCTGTTTGTTGTATTTTATTTTATTTTACGACTGACCCAGATCTCTGGAAAATTAGTCAGGAAATACATATTTCGGGGACATAGTCTTATAGTGTAGTGATAACAGTTTTTTATATTTTTTTTATTACTTCTTTGAGGGATTAAGTTTTTGTTGGTATATATGTTGTTGAATAATTGAAAAGTATTTGAATTTTTGAAGGGCATGAAGTTGATCGTGACCATTTTTGTCATGCCTTTGGCAGAAACTCGTGTAAGAGGAACACATTTGGACATGAAATAAATGAGGCATTTGAAATTAAATGTGAGCACGTTTTAAACTATCTAAAATGTTAGAATGAGTAAATTTATAAGGTAATTTGTTTTTTTTTTTCTGTCGGGTGATATTATTTTGACTGCATGATTATTATTATTGAACATAAATACAAACAGGGAACAAATCACCCAATATTGAAACAAAAATATTAATTATAGCTATAAATTAATGTAGATTTGGTTTGGGCCACAGAAACTTGGGAAAGTGATTTGTTTGGTACTAAAAACTACCAATATCTTCCAATAATAAAAGATAAGACGTAACGGTCTCGTATTTACTCTTAGATAGATTCGTGTAAATACACGCTAAATGTAAGGGATGCGTTTTTAGAGGTACATATATAACTTAAAGTTGGCAGCACTGTTTTCATTGAAAGCCATTTTGTCATGTGCCGTGTGATTTATCTGAAACTTGTCTTGACATTTAATCAACTGACGCGTGAACAACGCATATAAATTGTGCAGATTTATTTTGATAAAAATGGTTTTGTTCGTGAAATGCAACGCGCATTTCGTCCATTTTATGATGAAAGTCAGTTTTGGTTTACTGGGAAGGTCAATAAGCAAATCTGCCACATTAGGAGTGTAGATAATCCTCAAGCTATTGATGAAACGGGGAACATTCAGAAAAAACTGACAGTTTGGGGTGCTTTATGGACTGGTGGAATAGTTGCTGCTTACTCCTTTAAAAACGATGCCGGCCAGACGGTTACATTCAATGGATACCGTTATAGAGCCATTAGCAGCGACTTTTTTGTTCCTCAATTGAATCGCTTTGATGAGGGGTGCTGTGTTTTCCTCAAGATGCCGCAAAATGACAAAACGCGCGTGGCACAATTGATTTGTTAAAGGAAACGTTTGGTGGGCGCATAATTTAACGTGTTGGACTTGTGAGTTGGCCTCCAATATCGTGCGATTTAACACTGCTAGACTATTTTTTCAGGGATATGTGAAATCGTTAATTTTCACCGATAAGCCAGAGATTATTGACGAATTGGAAAATAATATTCAGCGTGTTATTGCCAATATACGACCCCAAGTGCTGCAAGGATTGATCGAAAATTTGACCTGTCCATATACCAGAATGGCAAAGGATTCTCTTTCAGCCAAGTCAATTTTATGCTAATACTATTTATATGTGAATTAGTTCACATTATAGTTCTATACATCTAGAAAAAACACCCCTTTATTTTTAAAATCGCCTTTTGCTTAATTTTAATTAAAAAATTTGTCCACCTCTTTTTGAAATATTTATTGAAATTTAAGTTCTTTTAGAAAAAATCTAAAATTGACTTTTTCCAAAAAATGTAATTGCAATATTATTCAAAATTTAAGGACCTCCTGAACAATTTTTTTTAGAAAACCCGATAAAGTCGATAATGAGAAAGTCGGGCATCAGAAAAACTTTTTCGTATGCTAGTAGTTAGGATTCGTTTTAGAAATAATTTAGGCTGACAATATGCGTTTTTCTTTTTTAATTCAGAGCATAGTCTGAGTTATCAAAAAATTTGTTTGTGTTTCTTTTTAACTCAGAGCATGCTGAGCTCCAAATGTATGTTTCTCTTTTTGTTCTGAACATGTGTAGATCGCACTCGACGTACTTGAACATAATTGACTGAGCATGTGAGTAAATTGCTAAACGCACCCATAAACTAATAATGTAAAGAATGGAAACCTCTGCTTTAATTTGACAATTGCCTACTAGCTGAAACACGCACCCAAGTAACTTTTCTGTTCCTCTTCCAATAAGCACACTGATAACACAGCCCTAGTAATTTGTTTTTGTTTTGTTTTTCGCTTTCACATCTATTCATGGATAGGGTGCTAAATGTACAAATACAACAATGTAATCAAATTGGTTTTGGGGGGTGAAACGTACGAAGGTTTCCGATCTTAGTATGGCTTATTTGTGAACGCACCAAATGCTATGTGTCAAGAAGGAAAATGTAAAGAAAAAAATTCTTAGATACAAGTTAACGAAAGAAGTTGATCGCTTGTTGATTTTATGTAACTGGGTGTGTACAAAAAAGGGTAGGTTTTGTGTTAAATTGCTTTTTATGGTTAAAATGAGAATGTGTTCAAGTGTGTTTAAAAAACATATCAGTGTTCAGAGCTCGCTCTGTTTGGAACAAGTTCAGTGCATAATCTATGTATTCGAACTCTGTTCAGTGATCTGCTCTGAACGAAAAAAGAAAAACGCCTAATGGCGTAGAACCTATAGTGCGCTTTACCGCTGACTTAGAAGCTTGGGTTCGAGCCTCACTCTAGGTAGCATTCTTTTCTATACCTTCAGTTTTATTTGGATAACACCCATGAGTTGTAGTGAGATTGTTAATTATCTAGTTCTCAAATCCACTGTTTCAACAAAATTCTTTTCTATCTCTCTATCCTTCTAACTAGTGCCGTGCAATTCTGGTTGCATTTTAAAAATACCCTAGGTCTTACAAGCGTATAGTTAAAATTATTAGAATTATTAGCTTTTTATTCCTTCTAGAAATATCAGTCATTTAAGCTTATGAGGAAGAGTGCAATGCATACGTTTTTGTATTTATTATCCACGAATATTTCTGTAACCAAACGTCAATATAAGCCCTTGCTGAAATGAGGTAAATAAACCCGTTGCTATCTCTTGGTCTTTATAGCAATTAAAGTCAATACTTAATTACATATTAATTGTGTTCGATACCCAAACTGCAACACTACATGTATCAATATTTAACTTCCCTTCAACTTTTAGTAATATGTAATACATATAACCTTTCATACATACTCGTACTCACACACAAACATGTCTCAACTTCGGAGACTTTAAGTAAGGTTATAAATGGCTTTAAGTCACGTAGCCGGACTATATTGATTGAATCACCTCTCCATTCAATTTCGATATAAATATACGTACGAGTGCACTCATATTTATTAATGTTTATCTATGAACAAAAAGAAATAAACTGGGTTAAACAAACATAAAACAAAATTAACGTGCCGGCCTATGGGTGTGGACATTATACATACTAAACAATTTATAATCTCAATTAAAACCATAAAAGTGCACAAAGTTGTATGGGCTTCAAAGAGGTCAAATTCAGTCCAGAATTAATTTAATTTTTTTTTCAATAAGCTACCACAACATTTAAATTAGATATTCAAAAATAATCTGAACCACGCCCCTAAATAGTTGCAGATACTGGTATAAGATTAGATAATAATAAATAGGTATCAATTTGTTTGTTTTGAAAGCAATTCAAATCAAGACTACAAACCAAACTAAAAATAAAGAATAGGTAACTTCTATCTAAACTAATATATATGTCAATATGTAAATTTAAATTAAAAGGTAAACGAACCATAAAAAGCCTTCCTATCTTGCCAATTCCGCTCATCACAAGAAATTTCACTTTCGATTTTTTTCTTAATAAAAAAAATGCGTTCTTTCTTTCTTTGTTATTATTTTTTGTTGCTGTTTTCGTTGGTCTTTATAACTTTCACCCATAATATGAATACTTCAGACCTTCAACCAAGTGCAATAGATTAAAAGATACAAGTAAAATAATTTATATTAAAGAAGTCGTAGATTTTTTGTGTTGTTGTTTGATTGATACCACAATCAAATAAAAAATTAATTTTATTTAATCTATGATGTTAATGTGTTTACTTATGTCTTACTCGTATAATAAAATAAAATGAAATTATTATTTTTTTTTTTGAAATTATATATAGGTACACAAATATTATCAAGACTGTAATGCGTTGCTTAATTATTTAATACCTATATAATATTTTTTTTTAATTTGTGCATGCCGCCTACTCAATCTTTAACTAGATTTTGTGGTTTACCAAAAACAAGTTGAAATTTATTTAGCGTACCTTGATATTCACAATCAATTTGGTAAATTTTGTAGTTAATATATCTTATAAATTATTCTATTATTATCAACGCAGGCTGATTCGCATAAGATATAAGATTAGCTTTGGTTCAAGATAAGTAAAAAAAAATACATACGATAATAAATGTTGACCCCCTCTTAGAATTACCAATTTAATCAATTGATGATTGATGAATACAAATTTTGATCATACTTTTATCAATTGGGTTGTTCGATAACGAATTTTAGTACAATTTTTAAATATTGTTGTTGTTGACAATGAAATTATATGAATTTAATGGAGAGTGCATTGAATTGGATCCTAAAATCCATTAAACATTCAAATAACATGAACATGAACAAAACCAAAAAATCATACAATTTGATTTAAATGAACCAATTTTTGGCATAACTACACTTCAAATCTGTATCGCCAATGAAATCTCTGATACAAAAATCAAAGGATTTTCTTTCTTCTTCGCTGAGCAGTTTATGTTTTGACATTTTTCATTTAAGCAAGAGATGTTGACGTGCACGTAAGGCTGTCAGAAATACATTTCATGAAAAAAATGTTTTATGACCTGATCCTGACCGTCAAATTTGACATTAGACATCGATGTCAAAACAAACTCGAACAGGAAGCTCGCTAACATCCCAACACAACAAGAAACAACGCGACTATTAAATATTTTATGTCAGGATGAGTATTCTGAGAGAATTTTTTTGCAAGTGAAGTCGGCCTGTTTGTTTGGTTTGTTTCCAGCCACTATTTGCCATTGCAATTTTATGTCATTAAGCAAATAAAACAAATACTCGAAACCCAGTACGATTTAATTGACCACATGTGCGTTCATTCACATTATTAAATTCACGTGTTGTATTTCGTTGCGTCTTCTCTTAGCTTTAGTTAGTACACGGTTCATTTGATTAATCTTTCGAATTGGAGCTGAGGGCTCGAATCCAACCTATTGCACTTAAACAGCTCTTTCAATGGTATTGACAGTTCTTGCATCTCATCTTAAGTACGTCACGAATGTAAGTTGATAATCTGATTTTGAGGTTAGTCGCGCGCGAACAATTTATTCGTTGAAGTGTGGATGGTATGTGGAACGCAAATAGCGTTTGACTGTTCGTCACAATTAGATGCAATTCGCGAGGCCCATATTATTGTTTTCTCAAATTTACCCTTGTAAAAAGTAATTTGTTTGCTTCTGAAGATTAATATAAATTATATTTCTACAAATTTGTTTAGAATTTATGAAGAATTTAGGTTTTAATTCGAATGTATTCGTTTACTTTTTGGTCGCTCTCATGTGAATAGTCTTTTAGTCTCGTGCGTCGTGCCGTTCGGATGCGGAAATGATTGAGACATAAAAGTACTTGAGATTATAAAGACAAACGACCAACATACTTCCACATCACATATTTTAATCATCGCAAATGACATATTGATTGATAATCTCGGATTTTGAGGTAAGTCGCGCTGGAACAATTTATTCGTTGACGTGTGGATGGTATGATGTGGAACGCGAACTAGGTTTGACATTTACAGTTCATAACAATTAGATTACAATTCGATACAACCTATTTGTTTTATCTCAAATTTCCTTTCAGTATTCAACTGTATAAATATGGCTTATTCACAGTGGCATTCTTAATTTTTCGTTATTCTTAACTTTCTCACCAAACTAAAAAAAATAATATGAATACCTTAATGTTAGATTCTCAATTTAGTTGATGTTTGCTCGCCTTAATTATGATGCAATCCTTTGTAAAATAGAACAAATTGGTGTGTATGTTTATATATATAATTTGACGTTTAATTGGAATTAGACCTAAATAGGTCACAATGGGGCATTAAGTAAGTACCTACATCCAACACACAATTTATAATAACACATTGTGAATTTGTTATACAATATTCAACCGGCAACCAATTATACGAATGAAATATATTAAATAGGTAGAACTTAACGTGATTCATAGATAAAGGTTGTTTTATCATGACATGAAAGAAAAAAAAAACTTTATATAGCTTTTTTATTATTACCCAAAGAATAGCATTAAAATAATATGCTTAACCTTTTGCACACTTTAGGAATACATAGTTTTTTTGTGGTGTAGGGTTATTTCGAACCAAAAATATTGTCTGTGTATCTATATTTTATTGCTTTTTAAAACAACATTTTTAATTTAATTCTCATTTAAATAAGCCCACGCGTTATTTTTGTATTAATATATTAATTTATAATTTTTTTAATAATAAAACAGTATGAAACATAAGGTGTGGTTTGTTCTTTTGTTAAACAAACAAAAAAAAAAACTACGAAGTTTGACGCAGATTTTGGTCTTATATTTTTTTTTTAATTTCATTGTGCAAGTATTCACATTAAAAAAGATTTAACTGAGACTATATGCAAATAAATATTTAGGTGGGTCCTACATATATATATAACGAATTTATTAGTGTGTTCAACGTCCGCGGAGTTGCAAGTTATTATTATAAATTTTAACTTCTCTAAGATGATTAAAAAATTAATCGATTTTTTTATGAAACATTTTAAAAGATCGCAAAAATTTGGAATATATTTTCGTAAGCTCCATCACTGCTTGATTTTAATTTCAATTTTTATATAATAAAGTTCTAATAGACATTTATGAATCACAATTAATGAGGATCAATTGAAATTTCAGATAACATATTTTTAATGATCAACAAATCATAAAACAGGAAATAAATGAAAATAAAAAAAAAATATTTTAAATGGTTCGATATTAAATAAGTGTTTAATGCTTATTTGATCTGTTGTACGTGCGTTGCTGATAATAATCATCTATTAAATGATGATCACTACGTTAAATACTAGATCAGGAAAGATCATCGCAGTGTACTATTTTTTTAGCACAACTGTATAACATCCTAACAGCAAATCAGACAAAAAAGCGAGACAACAAGAAATATCACAATAAGAATAAAAAAGATACGATCATTCAAGATCATTTGGTTTTATATCACAAATTCTTAATATTGTTTATCTGGAAAAATTGCATTAGTGTTATAATCATATCATGAACCTAATAATATGCATTCTTACATTAGAAACAAACAAAAAGATAGCTTGATACAAAAAGAGATATTTGTCAATCTAAATATTTACACTAAAAAGTCAAACACCAAGGACGAAATGTCTTAAGATAATTAAAGTGTAAAAACATGCCATAGGTGTTGATTCTTTTATCTTAAGTCAACTGAAGCCCGCTAAACAAGATAAATATTACTGAATTCCATTATCAAATAATAAGATCTTTTTTGTCTTGAAGATCACCTCACCTCACGGCATCCTTAGTGTGAGCCTTAATTGGACAAAAGTCGAATTAAAACAATATTTATTCATCACCGCTAATCTTGAGTCCAATGATCATTTCTTGAGTTAAGATCACTCAATTTTTTTTATTTCAGTTTATTACTGCATTGAAGATCACTCACTCTTAAAAAAAAAATAATTGATTTTTTTTAAATTCAAACCAATGGAAAAACCACAAAGTTATTTCACGATCACCCCACAAAAGTATCTACGAGAGGGTACCCACTTTCTTTTCTTTAATCAAGACAAGTGCCACTGCTCAGAAGCAGTCGGAAAAAGAGTGTAATAAATAATTTCTCTGCCATGTACATTTTACTGACCTAGATTCATTTACAAAAGTCACATTGTTAGTGTGGAATTGTCAAGCCTGCAATCAATCTTATTTTCATCAAATAGTAAATAGGGTTATTATTATTATCTGTTTCTTTATCGTTGTTTATAGCTCGGCAAAAAAAAAGAAGAAATATCTGATGATGTTATGATGGAGAGATACGCAGTTTGTGTTGATCAAAATAAATTAATAAACAAAAAACAGATCATTAATCGCTAATTATCAATTTAATTCAAATAATTAAAAAAATTGATTATGTTTACACTTGAACTTGTGTCTAATATACTACATATATTTTGAAGTATCTCATATGTGATTATTTAAAAAAAAATTACTTACAATTTCTTTTCCATTGTCTAAATTGATGATAGAGAAAACACGAACAAATGCAAAACACCATTGATATGATTATCAGTGTCAACACAATGCCAATCCATATTTCATTCATGAACTTGTCGTATTCCAATTGCTGCTGCAGCTCATTTGCTGCACTAGTAGTCGCTGAGGTTCCGAAGTCTGCCGAATCAATGACAATGTGATTGCGCAGAATGTCCATGCTGTGACCGCTGCTAGATGAAATTTCACTATTAGATACACGAATACTATGACTGGGTGCTGCTGCACTGTTGCCGCCCAAACCAAATAAAGTTTCACCGATTTTTTGAAAGAATTGATTTCCGATAGAGGCCGATCGATTTGGTGGTTCGTGCAGATCATTAACGGAGGTGATCGTAGCTCTACCGGTTCCGTTCAATAACTGAACATTTCTAGCCAAAGTACCGGACTCTGCTGATGCCGATGATGGGCTATTGAAGAAATGTGAGGTGAATGTATCTAAATTCATGTTTTGCGATAAATCGAGTGCTAATTCACGATCAATTCTCTGATGCATACTATTGACACACAATCGAGTGTGTTAGTGAAGCGATCTTGAATCTGGTTACGCGCGATGGGTACAAAATTTATGGAATGCTTGACTATAAAAAAGATTACTTCGTTTCGTTTTCGTCCGGAGTGTACGAGGTCTGATTGCTAACTAAATGAAATTTTAAATTGCAGTTGAGAGAGTAGGTAGGTATCTCGGTCTCGATAGTATCGTCTTTGTTGTGTTATTGAGATTGAGACAGCCTTTGTAGAGGTAGAGGTAGGTAACCGGGTCGGGTAAACAACCATGATGCACGAAGCATGATCATTTTAAGATAGGTATTTGGTAGGTACGTTACCGCACAAAAAGTATCTCAGAAATTCGTGTTTGGTAGAGTCGAGATTGAGTTTTTTTTTTATAGATGCGGTTTTTTTTTCTGGTTGTTGTTAAACTGCCGGCAGTGATAATGAATTGTGATATTTTTCTTCTTTCTTGATTATTTTGTTAGATACAAAAAAAAAATCATAGTTTAAAATGAGTTTTTACTCAAAGTAGTAGATTTTTGTTTGTTTTTTTTTTTTTTTACCATCCATTCATATCCAGCAATATGAGATATTTTTGAGTGATCTTGTCTTTGCTCTTTTTTTAAGTTTTCTCACAAAAGAAATTATTTATTCAGAAAATGTTGATAATCTAAACATAAATAGAATCAGGAATTGTATTTTAATGCAAATGGGTAATTGAAATGCTGAAGATACATGATCCGATAGATCACTCGAAATGAGTGTTGTTAGATAACAAAAAAAGATTAAGTTCATCAGTGAAATGACAAGATCACTTGAATTGGAAATCTGATGCCGAAGAAGGATTATTTTTTAAATCGTGAGAAGCATTTGAATACAAATTAGTGCAAGGCAGATCAATTCAGAAAATATGTAATGGACATTTTAGTAAAATTAGCAACCGAAATAGATGCAAGAAAGTTTTAACAGAAGATTTCAAAATATTGCTCTAAAAAAATGATCTTTAAAATTAACCAGGTTAAGGAAAGGTTGATCTTCCCTTTTTAAAAAGGTGGAGCAAAACGTGAATTTATTGCCATTTGGTTAGAAGATTTTTTGAAGTTGTAAAATTCATTATTATACAATTTTTGCTTGTTTGAGATTGTTCCTGGCAAAGCTTCTGGTTCCGAATTCGGCAAATTAATGTTCGTAAATGTTGACTTTCAAGATTGATTGTTGTGGTAATTAGAAATCTTTTTCTTCCATCTACCCACACAGATCTGATAATGAAATATAGGCCTATATGTATTTTAAATGTATGATATATTTAGTAGATAAAAAACATTGTAAAAACTATCATTCTCTTTAATCAATCAATCCATGTTTGTATATATTTATTAAAAGTGAATTTGCTTAACTTTTTTTTTTAAAGAAGGTTAAATTATTTTCAGGTTTATTCATAGGTTTGATTGAAGACAATGTTTTTTTGTTTGTTTATTATTTTGCACGCGCTCAAGGGATTATGAATACCCTTTATATGTTTTCAACACAGCGCGGTCATCCAGTCAAAGAAGAGAAAGAAGGATAGGAAAGATGTGTGGCGCGATGTTCTGGAACTAGAGCTGGTTGTTGTCTCAGATTTATCACCAGGAATGGCGGCCGAACTAATGCGGTGAAAATTACCGTGTCTTATTTATGTTTGTCTCTTATAATTCGCATTATTTATTTTTTGTTTCGTTGTCATATTTATGAGTATACTAGTTTACTCAATCACATATTGTTAGTGTTATGCCTGAACAGCATGTAATGAGTAAACCAGCAACTCATTTTATGACAATTTTGAGAATTGTTTTTTAATGGAATATAAGAAGACATAGACAACGGCTGGAATCGAACCTGTGACCAAAAGGTTGACAGGCAAGCACACAACTATCGCGCCACGGCCACCCCTCAATAGATATTATTTGCTTATGATTTGCTCGACTAGATCCCTTTAATCAGATTTTATGATATTAGGAAGAAACATTTATTTTCTTTGTATTAGGTATATGGTTGAAATAATAATGATAGTATAGATAAAGACAGACAGATAGTGGAATTAATATACGGGCAGAAAATACATGAATTTGATGTAAGATGTATAGTGTGATGAACTCGAAAAAACTTGAGCAACAGTTCCTTCTTACAGATAGGAAAGATGAATCTAGAAACTTAGGCTAAAGCTAGATGTCATAAAGGATACTTACTACTCATTTTGCACTCTTGATAGAATTTAGGAGTAAGCAAAGTGTCTTAGATCCTGAAACACCAATTTTGTCCAAGGACAATTTATATCGTGTTTTAATTAAAAAAAAAAATATTACGTAGCTCGTGAGTCGGTAAAATGAATGTGTTCTATTCAACATCTACTACAAAGCACTAAAAAGTACTTTGCAGGCCTCAATGTTTGTTAAAATATGTGTTTCAATGCAGTTCAACTGGAAACGGTCTTACGTCTTGAGAATAGCCCTTTTTTACAATAAAATTAATATATAAAATGCAAAGAAGAACAATTTTTTTGCAAAAGATCAAATCTTTATTTCAATGAAAAATGACATTATCACAAATTCGTAGAATTTCGCCGTGTTGAAAGTACGGGAACAGACATATAAAGAATGGTTAATCCAGGGGCTCCACATGCAATATTTAAGGCAATAAATTGCCTGGCATATTGCCATTGCCTGGAATATTGGCAATTCAAAATGGCTTCCCATCAATTTGACTGCCTTTCCATTATTTTAAGAGTGCCGTGCGTGAAACAATTTACTGACTGAACCAAAACGGGAAAAAAATAAATGTACCTAAAAAATACAAAAAAAACAATATAAATTAAAAATTAGTGAGCTCAAATTAATAAAAATAAAGACAATAAGGTTTATTGAAATTCAAATTGCCAGCAATGAAATGCCCACCAAATATTTGTAATGCCATTGTCTTGCCTGAAATATTGCAAGTGGAGCCACAGTGTAAGACAAATTTATTATAGAACTACCGATAATAATCCTGCCGTGATTGAGAAGTTAAAAGTTCGATTTTCGATTCAGTATGCGGATCGATAACCTTCGAAAAGTTATAAAGTTTGTTGTAAAGGAGAGAAAAAAGACTCTTTCACTGCGAATCTGAAAACAAGAACAACAAAATTCCGATCCGATACACTGTCTTATCACTTTGTAAAAAAAATTGTTCGATAGCCTAAAAATAGTTAGACGTATGCCTCTATACACTTACTCTGGATACAGTTTGCACAGTTGAGTCTCAAAAATGTCTGGGCTTTATAGCAAGACCGTGTAGGGAATACCTGTTTTTACAAAGTAACAACATGTTTAGCCATGATCTGGTTTTTTTCACAACACCAATCATTAACTAGTTTTGGATAAATTTTACAATATATGTATATAGCACAGGCATGACCCTATCTTTTGGATTCGCCATTGAGATGAGTCAATGGGTATACGTATGGGCTTTATGTAGGCCAATTCGGTATTTGACATTGTACTATTTTACATTTCCATACAAACTATTGATAACAAAGGAGTAATTTCCACCGGTATAACAGTTTTCCACGATTACTTTCCTTTCATACTGTGTTCGAAATGATTTTGTTAAAGAGGCTAGTGTGTGTTCTTTAACAGGCTGAGTTCTGGTAAGATTACTGTCAAATGTTCAGCAACAGTCAATCATTCTAAATCATAGAATAGTTCGATAAAGTGGAAGGCAAACACTTCTCCAGAAATTAATCTTTGATGTACAAACACCAACAAACAAAAAAACAACTGTCACCTGTTGCCGCATAAGATTTGAGTGTTGTCACAAATATTATTGAACAGCTCCAATCGATATCAATACGTCAACTTAATGCATTATATTTGATCATAAAACACCTTACTTCCTTATCAGGTTCACATAAATATACTGAATTTTTGACACCCCCCAAACTAAAAACAACTTCTAAGTCCCAAAAATATCTATATGTTAGGTACTTACTTCATCTTCTCTCGTAAGAACAAATTTATTGAAAAAAAATCCTTATCTTCATTCGAATGTTTATTCCCAACCAACATTAACTCGCTGAAACGATCTTTTATTTGTTTTTCAAAATCTATATCACGAGGGGTCTTGTCTTGAAAACACACACCAAATCATCGACTTTGCCTTTTTAACCCAACAATAAAAGTAGAATTTGTATCTTGAGCAAATTTTATCTTCACTCTCAACGGGTAATTTGTTAAATATTTACTCACAAACAAAATATATTAAACAGAAAAAGAGGGACTGTCAAAACAGATCATAAGTTCCGGACTTGTGTCTCATAATTTTGGATTTTTATTCGTTATAAGACTTATAGTTTGATTTTTGTTCCTCGGAATCATTTAGAGTCCGATTGATCGATGGATAACAATCACGCAACTTAATAAGAAAAAAAAATAAAAAAAAAACTTTTTTCTGATAAGCAATGATCATGATTGGTATAATGGCAGAGATGGGAAGGGACCCTTCAGTTCCAGGAAACCCATCATGACGAAGATCATTACTTTTTTGTAATGGTGGAACTAAAGAACATTATAATCAGATGAAGCCTCATTGTGCATGGTTCTTTCTTTTCTCTTGAGTTTGTTTTTTTGTTTTATTCCTTAATTTAAGAAAGAGGCTATTCAACTCAAAGCGTGTCTTCTTTCTTCACAGAGCAATCGGAAAAAGAGCAAACAAAAACACTCAATTTTGAGCGAAGGATGTGGATCCATGATGGAAGATCTAGAATTACAAAAAAACTATTATAAGTGAGGAATTCATTTTACATATAGATGACATGTACAAGTATGGAAAAACTTAAACTACTTACATTTTAAACTGATTTTTGCCTGTTCCTTAAAATAAGAATACATCCCGAGCACTAAACTTGGATGGGTCACCCTGATTGCAGTGTTTTTCTACTTTGCTGTCCATCATAAATGGATTCAAACTGATCTCAGGCATTATACTGTAACTTTGAAAATTTGAAAAAAAAATGGTAGTCCAAAACTGCAATATTATGTCGATTTCTTTACAACACAAACATTGATTCGCGACGGATCTGTAGTATTTTTCCCCTTAAACGAATTTCATAGACAAAGAAAGAACTGAATTCTCTCGAATATCTTTTTGAAGACGGGTTTACATAGATTCTGAAACGGATTTTCACCCAGCCCACAAACTTGACATTTCGAACATGTCAATTCATTTGATTATTTGCAAAACGTTTTGATGCGAGTTCAATTGGTTACTACATTATGATTGTGAGAAAAATATAATAAATTGATATAACATTAATAACGCAGCGAATTATGTTTTAAAATATTATGATTGTTTCATTTCTTAAAAATTGAGGAACCCATCAAATGTATTCAAGTCGATTTCCATTTTCACTAGCAAGAAATTAAAAATGAAAAAAAAAAACAATTCAGTCTGAAAGTTCAACACACACATTCAAAATAGAGATTGCTGTTTTTTTCAAATTTTTTTCAACACAAAAACAATTGAATTTTTGTAGCAATCCGTCTTCGTTGAAAGGTAAACCACATTAGATTGTTACGAACTGTCAAACTCTATTCGTGTTCCAAATACTATCCACACTTCAGCAAATAAATTGTTCGCTTGTCACTAAAATCAAAATCAGAAATACTCATTTTTGAAATATCGTTCAATAAAAAAATGTAAACATTTAATTGTCATTTAATGTAATTTCTGGAACTTATTTTTGTTTTAATTCTTTTAATTTTATATATTACAAAATATTGCATTTATTCTACGCAACAGAGAACAGTATTTTTATGCGTACTGTGAAACTCAAATTCAAAACCCACAACATACGTACGCATTCCACAAGTACTTAACAGTTCATTTGTTTAGTCTGGTATTACACGTTGAAACCAGATGCATGTGACTTTTCCAACATCGTTCAGATGAGACGTCAAATTGTTGCAACAAAAATTTAACCACGCGACACACGGCAGCTTTTTTTTCGTCTCATCTTTTCGAATTTTTTTTTCTCTTACACTTACGTTGTTCGAAAAGTCGCATCCATCTGGTTTTAACGTGTAATACCAGACTTACCAAAAATCACCTGGAGAATGTAGCATAATTGCTTATTGTGAATAATCACACGAATAATTTTTATTTGGTCACCCAGACCGACAACTGGTCAAAAAATAAACAAACAAAATTATTATGAATGAATTTTTAATTGACCACTATGTGGAATGCGTTCTGCTATTGTGAATTGCGAATTAATGATTGACAGTTTTTCGAAGATAATGTTGTTTACGCGTAGAAAATATTAAAATAGAATTTTTTTCGAAATTTTACTAGTTCCTATTTAAGTGAGTAGGGTATTATTTACACTCTTCGTCAAAAATTAATAAACAAAAAAGCATTGATTATGTATGTATTTTTTTCTAGAAAATACCAATTATTCATTTAAATGCATATGACACTTTGACATTTTTATAAAAGTCTGAAAAAGTTATGTTTGCTCAGTTTTTTCTAGGGACTGTCAGTGTTCCATAATTATTAAAAAGTTATTCTACAATGTAATAGTTTTTTATATTATTAAAAATGATTTATGATCGCAGCATAAATACAAACACATTTTAACTCACTTTTATTTAACCTTTTAATGGATTTACATACATTTTAAACCAATTTTCTAAAACTAATGATTGTATTTGAAAAAGTTGCTCAAAAAAATTAAACAAAACAAATATAGCTACGTATGTACGAGTATATTTAAGTAATGTGCCTATTATTAAGCCAGCTTAATCTTCATTAAGCAAAAAAGCCATTAAAGTTGCACAAACAAAAGGTTTTAAGTGATCTTAACGATTGCTATTGATCTTTCACTAAACTATACTCATACATATACATAACCTTATACTTTTTATAGGCTATAAAATTCTGCACCTTAACATTTTGTTTTAAATTATAGGTACGTTTGTTTTTAAATACTTATGCCCTAAGGTAATCCCCAATAGATCTTGTTTATTGATCTTGACTAAACATTTCATTCAAATGAATAAAATTTATTTTCGAAATCAACCTTGAATGGTTGAATTATTTGATGAGGAGACGCTTTGGTACAATGAACTAGTGGGTCTCTGCACGCAAGACGCAAGTGGTTTATAATTAAATATATTATTATAAACAAAACCTTTAAATCTACTGAGAACTTAAAGGCACACATCATAATTGACTTGTTTTATACCTAGTTTATATCAAACAATCTTTATTATTATATAATTAACAAACTTCGATAATGAAGAGGCTTTGAAGCTTTTTTATTTCTTTAAAGAGACATCAGAATCTATGCATGAACGAATCGGTTTTAAGAAAGTGTATGCTTAACTAAGTTAGATCCTAGATGATCAAGGGTAAAATATTCACGTCAATTGTGGGACTTGCTATATACTAATATCGTGGTGAGCTCGTAGTTCAATAAATAACTAAGCAATTCCAATTGAAGACAATTGCTATATTCAAGTTTATTTAACGTGTTAACAATTTTCTACTTTTAAATACTCGTAAGTTTACTAACTATCGTAATTTCCAACACTTAATTAAAATTTTAACATATACTCAAAACAGTTATAGT
Source organism: Philhelius pedissequus (assembly GCA_910595825.1). NCBI lineage: Eukaryota > Metazoa > Arthropoda > Insecta > Diptera > Syrphidae > Philhelius > Philhelius pedissequus. Next base: position 9,140,442 of record OU343163.1, on the reverse strand, counting down.
TCGTGCAAAACGCAAATCGAACTGACCTTTTATGACATTTCTAAAAATGTCAAAGTGACTTATGGATTCAATAATCCTAACTTTAACAAAATGTTGGAGATATAATATATAATTTTAAATTCAATTCTAAGTTGTGATATCATCATCAGATTAAGGTCGTATTTAGAGTGAATGTGGAATGTGGAACACGATAAAATGTAGATAAAAGCGCCAGGAATCCACTTTGTTGACCATTTTAGATTTTAAAGCGACGATTTTAAGAAGTGAATATAACAATAAGTAACTTACGAAAAGCTAAAACAAAAAACTGTCAAATCTGAAGAGAACGATCACGAGTAACTAAAATGTTTCCCCAGACGTCGAATTTTAGTTCAGGATATTTCTTTGGACAGAATACGATAACTGTCAAATAAAGGTAAAAAACAATACATAAGCTATCAGTTGTCAGGTGTATCATTACAAAATTTGAACATTATCGAATTTACCATGTCGTCGGGCTTATTTTTGCATTAAACTAATATTTGCGTTTAAAGATTATGTTCATATATTACTACTTATAGGCCAAATTTAATCTATGTACTTAAATTAGACATTCCTAACAGATATTATATAATTTCTTTCATTTTTGTGTGATGTATAAGTCAAGAAGAAAAAATACTATTATTAGTTAATTGGTCATATAATATGTCACGTTTATAAATTCTAGTTCAGTTTGATGAATGAGAAATAAGCTTTTACGTACACAATAATTCTACCTATGGCAACGAGGTGTTTGTTAATGTTTACCTTATTATTGGGTTTGCTTGAATAATATTAATTTAATATATAAAAAATATAATGGATTGTTTAGGTGATTAAAGAAAATTGTTGATAATTATCACGTCGAAATTATAGTAGAATAATTAAGTTTAGGTATTTATGACTAAACGATAACTACCTTGTATAAAGTTTGTATACATACGAAAGTGCAAATCAACTACCTAAATTTTGTTGTTAAAAATTTAAATGTGAAATTTCTCTAGAGTTATGTTATCTGTGCTACCTTATTGAATATTAAGAAGAAAATAGGCTCTTATTAATATGACAAAATTTAAGGAACTTGAAGCGTTTAAAAAGTCAATTAAAGTCTAATATAAAATATGTATTACTTATTTGTTCCTTATAAGCAATTAACAAATTATTCAAATCTAAACAGTCATGAGTTTGAATTTTAATGAATGCACCAGCTACCAAGAAATCGAACTGATCTTGGACTCCTTTTTTCAAAATAAGATACATGTTATAAAGCAATTTGGTAGTCGCGAATTGTTACGAACTTTCAACCTCTGTCCACATACCTCCACTATCCACACTGCATCAAGACAATTTGTTCGCGCGAATAACATCATCATCAGGATTTAGCAATGGTCACGCTTAGAAAACATAAAGGATTTCATATGCTGTCAACAGCATTCAGCCGATAATTTTGACACATATGCAGTTGACTACAAATAAAGGGAGGAATTATTTTGACAACTGGTCATTCAGAGACGAGAAACTTGACATACTTTAAACTCACCTATGTTTTCTGAACGTGACCAAATAAAAAACGTCCTTCGCGATCAATACGTAAACAAATTGTCAAAATGGGCGAATATTGGTTAATTCGTAATGCGTTGGTAGCTCTGTATTAATACTCGTGGCTCTAATTTTTTTGTATGAAATTGTGAAGAAAGTGAAACAGTAACAAACACAATATTTAAGCACACTTTAGTTTTGAACATAAAACTACATGTTTCAAGCAGAATACATTTTTTTAATCGGAAACTTTAAGAAATCCCTGAATTTGAAAATCATAAAAAAAACCTTGATTAACATGTAAGGTTCTTTTATTTAATAAATAACTTTACACTCACAAAAGGCTTCCCTCGTAGTAATTATTTAAATAATATATTAATTTCATCTTGAATAAAAATCAACCTCACCATTCATCTCTATTAGCACTTTTTTGCTTAAGGCCCTCGTTAGCTTAAGCATTTAACGACAGGCATAAAAGTTTAACATACAAATCCGAATTAGTGTGTCAGAAAGGTTTAATGGAAATATAATCGAAACTGGCCAATGTCAAATTCCATAAAAAAAAACCAACACAAACAAAATGATTGTGTAATAACTTACATTGACATTAAGTCACTTCGCAACTGTCAGAAATCTCTGAAAATTGAAACAGTTGACTTTTTTCATCTGTTTAATTGCAAAGTAAGTACCTAGTTAAACTTATAATCTATCTTTCACCCTTGCTTACATACAAACACACAATACATTGGAAGTATGTATAATTACGAAGTAGATAATAACGATTGAATATGTAAAGTTTCAACCTGTCACCTGACCAACACTTCGTAGCTACATTCCCTATGCAATTAAAACAATTTTTCATTGTCCAATAATACACAGATGCAGAAAACAGAGATGATATTAAGCAATTAAAAAAATCGTTGATGGCTTCTGTCAGCGCTCTCAGTGATGGTGAGTTGACTTTTATTCAAGTTCATAAAGACCACAATGATAAGAACCACAAGTAGTATAGTAGCCATATGATAACATAATCCATTTCAATCTGACAGGTGACAGCACCTGTCATAAAAAAAAACTATTGACCATCAAAATACATAATGAATAAACTGGCTACCTAGCTTACCAGAAAGCATTCAGTTCGATAAAAGTTTAGTTAGAAAAAAAGCGAAAGTAAAAATTCCATATGAACCGTTATACCTACGTCACCAAGTTGCACCATACACCCAGAGGCCAGCATCAACTTTGTGTCTACAACTACAACACACTTCGTTCCGACTTAATTCTGTTGCAATATGTTGAACATGGCACGTCGCATATAATATATCACTATCACGTAGAATGTTGTCCCGACCGAACCGGTAAGTCTTTCAGGCAGTTAACTACACTACCATTACCAGACCGGTAAAAGTGTGCAGTTTTTTTATTTTTTTTATTTTCGCTTTTCTTAGCCCAATGCATGCGGCGCTCCTCATTGCATAGCTCGAACATTGAACGGAATAGGTGAATGCGCCCATTGACCCAATTACCTAGTGACTCTGTGGTAAGTTAGCTTAAATCGACGATTTATTAGCTGTGAATGGGAAACAACAACAATTTTGGTGTTTTAGTCTTAACAAAATAGGCTCGGAGGAATGGTTGCTAAATGTTTTTGGGGAATTTGCCTCTTTTAGCGTTTTGTGGCTTGCTTTGTTGGTTGCTGGTTTTTTTGGTCCGACAAAAAAAAAACTTGTTCGATGAGATTAAAAGTGGGAAATTAATAGGTAGATAGTGTTGCATGGAAGCATTCAGTCGTTTAGAGAAAAGTCTCATTCAAATTGCATTTGTGTGTTCTGTAGTTTGAACTTTAATTGGAATATGAATGCGGCTTAAAGTGTCAAATATGCTGGGAATCTTATACGTATTGTGAAAGTATTGTACCGTAATTATAACAGTTTTGATGAGATAAATGGATATATGGTTAAGCAAGTAGAAATGTTTTTGGGTTTATTGTGGGTAAGCCGAAATTTGTGTATAATTTAAAAAACAATTTAATTATACCAAGACTTAATTTTCGATAGCATGTTTTCTTTTAAGTCTAAAGTAATTAAGTCGAAAATTCAACATCAGGAATTCTGATGACAATACGCAGACAAAAATTGACATTTACATACAAATTATCGATAACAAAGAGTGACAAGGTTTTATCCTAAATAAGAGTTAAATCGCAAATGGTTTTAAGCGCTAAGTCAATGTTTTTTTGCCTAATTCTAAGGAAAAACTTTGTTACTGGCTTGAAATATCTGTTTCATCGATAACATGTATGGTAATGTCATTAATAATTCTGTGTTGTTTTTCAACTAATTTCTTCAGCGTTTACAAAAATAATTGAGAGACTTCGGGTTTTTTTATGAAATATTAAAAGAAGATATCGTCATATTTCCATTTTAGAACTTAATGTACCAAAAGCCAATCCATTGTTATGAAAAAAGACATAAATTTACAAAAAAAATGTATGCGTTGCTTAATTTTGTTTCTTCTTCTGAGTAACCAAACAAACAACCGAGATTGTTATTTTGATATAATTGATATTATACAATAAAACGATATAATTTTATATATTTATTTCGGCCTTTAAGTTTGTATACGTAAGCTTGTAAAAAAACATTCTTGATGACAAATTCTTAAATTTTCGGTAGTAAAAATAATTGATCATGGGTTGGTTATAGCGTCCAAGACATGGTGAAACAATAAGGGACCGATAGCACTTTCGAGGTAAATGGCGCCCAACGCAATAACTTGAGTTGAAGTACTCGTTACTTATGAACTTAAAAGCTGAAAAGTGTCACAAAAAAACTGTCGTTTTCTATTTATGGGCCGTGCATAGAATTAGGTACTTAAAATTTTGGCTAATGTTGGGATGGAATTTTTTTCAAAAACAAAAAAAAATATTTTTAATACGTTTGAACCCTTTGCGGGTACAGAAGGATCAATAAAAATCTACTTCAATCTGCATTATTAAAAGAAATGAGCATATTATTCATATCTTCTATTCAATCTTCATCATATAATCGTATGTGTGTATAGTAATTCTAAAAACAAACACAAAAATATTCCAAGAAATATATTGTATTCTTTTTTTTATAACCCCATCATAAAAATAAAATCCATTACGCCTCTCATCATTCCATCATAACCTGCCACAATGAAAAAATTGTGTTTTTTTCTAAGAATATCCTTGAAAACCATCAAAACGTGACAAAAGTCATAAAAAGTATGAAAAAATGTTCCCTTCTTCTTAAATAAAAATACAAAAAAAAATCAATTTTCAGCTCAGCTGGAATTTAATTTTCATCACCATCGCCATGCCATGGGAAGAGAAACATACAGAAAGAAAAGAACGAAGAAAAAAAAGGATACAAAGTCCTTAGAGGAGTAAGAAACTCATTGATAGTCATTATCCTCTTTTGCATCTTATTTAGGCAAATTCAAAAAGACAACAAAAACCAAACCAAGGACTCTACGAAATTATGTTAAATAAATATGTTCACCAGAAGTCAGAGGAAGGCACTTCTTCGAGAACTCGACCGACCAACCAACCGATCCCCTGGAGAAGCTATTCAATGAACAAATTTTGCAATCGACTTTATTGTATCCCGCTGAATCGCTCTCAAAGGACTCTGCATGAAACAAGAAAAAGGAAAACTCAGCAACACTATTTTACAGCATAAAATCTATAGAAATGCTTTATATCCAGGCGTGTCATTCAATACCATTAGTCGTCGTCGTAGTGCTGGGTTGGACGTCTTTCAATTTTTTTTTTGAAAATCCTTGATGCACAGCACGAGCTATTAGGACAACTATGATCACTGAATGAAGCTATAAAGAAAAAAGAGGATATAATAATAACACAAATAAATACTTGCTCACGTTTTTCCGTTTTGTATACAAGAAAAGGAAAAGAAAAAAAATTGCACAGGATATGCCTGTCTGTAACTATTATCCTGTTTAGTTCACCAAGAAGCCTGGGAAAATTAAGGCTACAAAATTAAAACTCCTGCTGGGTTCCGTTCATTTCTCTCAATTTTAGCTAGGTATACCTATAAGGACAACGTTGAGTAGACGATGATTCAAATAATTATCTCCAGTTTTTCGTCCTTACTTAATGATATCCAAGGACAAAAACTTTACTTTGCGCGTGGTTGAAGTGAGTTTTGTTTTCAGGTTTTACAAGAAAATTTTCCAACAATGATTTGTGTGGGCTGTAAAATACTTAGCAGGTTAATTAGAACCGAAGGATGTTTCAGAATGTCCTTCGTCGTCGTCTTTCTGTTCATTGTTTTTAATTATATTTTTGTTTAAGGGATATTATTGAAATTAACTCGCGTTCTCTGTTAGCGAAAAAGGGTTTTGTTTTTCTTTATTTTATTTTATTTCTTTTCTTGCATTTCAAAAAGTCAAAGTGTGCTTGGTAGGAATATTATCCTGGTGTCCTTGGATGTTTATTGTTCGTTATGATTGAAATAAACGGCTTTGTGAAGTTTTTGTTTTCTTTTTTACTATGAAGGACGATGATCCGGTGATTTGCCAAATGAGACTTTGAATGATGAATGAACTTTTCAAGGTTCTTACTAGATCTACTTAATTTAAAACTTTCGCAGGTCCTCAAAGAAAGTGGTTAAGGAATTTTGCAACATAATTTATGAGACAGATAGTATTTATTTGTGTACAAATTATCCGTGAAGACTATCTTCTTTATGTTGGAGAAACAAAAATGCATGTCGTCAGTTAAGAATTTATTACAAAGTTCTGGAATTAGCTATTAAGTTTTCAACGTTATCAATTCCTTTAGGTATTCCTTCTGATTTCGACTATTTTATTACAAGAATAATCTAATTGAATTTAAATATTTTTCTTCACAATAATAAATATTGAAGAGGGGAAAAGATACAAAATAACAATTGGTGTTCTACAATAGTTCACTTTTATCGATACCGGAAAACAGCACTAATTTTATTTTATACATTTATCCTACGTTTCCAATGACCACTAAGCCGAAATTAGATTTAGCCAAGTCTCCCACAATTCTTGAGGATTTGCCTATAAATTTTAATCTTGTCAGATGACAACACATTCATCGGGAAAGTGAATTTTTCACTTCGGTTCACACACATGAATTTGTCTGTCTAACTTCCACATTGTAAGAGAAAATGAAACAATATTGGCATTTTGAAGTGTGCAGTCAAAATTAATCTACTTTTGGAGCGGTGAAAATACACTTTGAAATTTGTTAATCTAACAGACCGATTCTCCCCAACATCACTGATACATCCATCACAAGTCACAAGCAGAAGTGAAATTAATTATGTGACTTTTTCGGATTCTCCCCCAAAGTCACAACTTGTGAGAGTCATAAAAACAATTGAAATTGTGATCTGCTTCATAGCAGTTCATAACTCACAAATAGTTTGAGTTTCGATGCGACATTCAATATAATATTTTGTGAAACAATTTATTTTATATACGAGTACCAACACGAAGTAAACAGAAATATGAAACTTTAATTTGAAATGATAACTTCAGCAGCGACTACTAGAGAGAAGGAAAAAGTGTCAGAGCATACTAAATAAACACTTTATCAGTAATCACACAATAGTGTGATTGCCTGTAGGTTCATTCATTACCATTCCAGATCAAATATAAATCCTTTTACATTTTCTTGTTTGAAAATTAATGAAACGGATTCTCTTTGATTGTTGTTTATTTGTTTAAACAAAAATACATATTTATACATATTTGCTTATCTATATTATTACATCTATAATAAATAATCCGCATCAATTTCAATTTTTATTTTGTTTTTAATATTCAGGTGTTCCAATAATGCCACTACGCAATTCACCTTTAGCTGTGGTAAGTTTCGTTGTGAGTTTTCTTGTGACGATTGGGGGAGAATTCGATAAATATAATTGAGTCACAATAATCCTTACAAGGAATAGTCAATTGTAGGGCTTGTGACTTGTGATTCGTCACAAGGGGCAGAATCAGGCTGTAAATATAGATTAGCGTACGGTGGAAACGTATAGTATTACGTGTTTTTGTTTGACATATCAATTTGTTACGATACTTGACTGTCTTCTACTTTCTATCTACATCAACAGCTGAGATGTAGAAAAGTTTAATATGCGATAAATACTGGGATGTAGACATTTAAAACAATTATAAGATCCAATTTAGGGCTGAATAGTTTCATTTTCGTCGTTTTCACTGAAAACCTAGTGGTTTTGGATTCTGATGTTTTTGAGATTTTAGGTTATTATTTTCGCGGATGATATTCATATTCTCATCCCCTGACCACGAAGTTTGAACCTTCTTCGAAACGTCGGGAAAAAGAAATTGAAAATATTTCTAACATTTAACGCGGTAAGTTCCGAAAAAAAATTTAAACTTTATGTAATTTGATGTTTTTGACGAAAACCCAGTTTTTGCTGCGCTAGAAAAGGCTTATACGAGTAAGTAAAGATAGTGAATGCCTTCTCTTTTAGTAGACTTCATACAATGTACTATCAGCTTGCGGAAGGAATTTTTTTTCAGTTTAAAATCAAATGTATTACCTGCTATATGAAATCGAATGCGAATGAAATTCGCTGTCCAGATTTACGAGTAACATCCCTGTTTTCAGCAAATACGTCAAACTGTCATGTATAGAACCGAATTATTGTGGTTCTAAATCGAAGAAGTGGATGTGGAAAATATGTTGTTTCTGGAAGAGGTGGCCAACGATTCGGAACATGAAAATGGATGACGATTCTTAAGAAAGAGACGACCTGCAAAAGCAGTATTTAAATTTTCTTGTCAACATTGTTCTACAAGATAAATCATAAAAAATCTAGAAACTAAGCTTAGTAGTAATTAAACTTTTTTGCTTAAAATTTCTCAGTTACGCGACTGCATATAATTGAAGTCCAAGCAGATCTATTAGCCTTTAATATATTTAACAGGCCGGATGCCCGATAAACCAAAAATAAAATATGTATTTCACATGATTTGTGATATTTGATTTTACTGGTTGATGATTTTTTATTCGCGTACAGTTAATTCGTTTTAATTTATTTGTCAATCATCAAATTAACTTAATCAAAATAATTAAATACGCAAATGAATCAGAATATATGTATAACAATAAAATAAATTGTGTGAGTAGTCATTCAAGTTGTCATTAATAATCAAAATGTGTTATGCAAATAATTATAAATGTTTAATTCGTTCGAAGTTGAATTATACTTTTGTCTTTTGTTTTATAATTATGGTCTTGCAATCGATTTTAAGGGGCCCTGAAGACAACAAAATATTTTAATAGTTACTCGAACGCCGAGTGCTTAGCTAAGTATTCCAGGGGCCAATTTCACAGATCACACACTACATACATTTCATACATCATACACCAAATCGATTATCATACATTACATCAAAATGTCTGTTTCACAGATACCATTGGAAGGTAGTGTATGATTCGTTTATACCTTCCATGAAAATGTATGATTTGACGTTTGATTGACAACTGTCAAATGAAATATGACATTTTAAAGAAAAAAAATTGAAGTTCGAAAAGAAAAAAATTTCGTTGCAAAAAATTTTAATTTTTAAAGAAAAAAGTGAAGAAAAATACAGTCCACCAATGCAAAGGATATTTTATTTGAAGATGATTACATCGTTGATGTTGATCTTGATTCTTATGACCACGGTTCAAGGCGCGCAAGATCCTTTGATGAAAGAATCAACTTTAACATGGAAGACCCTTATTTCGTCGAAAAGTCTAGAATGCCGAGGATGTGTGTGGAGTTTTTAATGGAGCGGTTGGGAGTCCATATTGAACATCCAACTAATTGCAGTAGAGCTCTTTCACCAATACAACAAATCCTACTGACTCTGCACTGGCTTGGGAACGGCAGCCAATACCATGGCTTAGGAAATATACATGGAGTTTCCAAGGCTTCCGTGTGCCGTTGCGTGAAAAACGTTACTGCACTCATTTCGGAACGTCTTTTAGGTAGTTTATTTGTAATATATGGTAATATTTGTTATAAGACTTATTTACATACATATACATTTTTAAAGGCGAGGAGGTAGCATGGCCTGACAATGGAAACGTTGAACCAGAAGAATGAAATTATTTTTCCAAACGATGACGAAGAAGACCATGACGAGTACAACGAAGAACATAATCTCAATGAAAACGAAAATACCCAAGCAATTACAGAGTTAATTGAATATATTAATAATTTCAATAACTAGTTTAATTTTAATAAATTATAATCCGAATTATAATATCTGTAATTTTGTTTTCATTTTTGGCGGGTGCTAACTGCTCATACAAATTGACATTACAATTGGATTCTGGGATAACATTTTTCGGGATTCGTAAAACTTTACGATTACGCTGATTATGTATATTGCACCTAAATTATAAAGTTATATGCATATAGCTACCTACCTAAATTTCTCCTTCACTTTCATTATTATATGTATATACATATTTATACACCTATAGGTTTCATATTGTATATGGGTATATATTACATATTATTAATCCATAATTTAGATTTAAAATATACATTTGTAGGTATGCACCTATGTAACTATTCCTTAGATCATCCATTCAATAATTCATTATACTAAGAATCATAATATAATATTACGTACATCGGCTTTAAAACTGCATATGAAAATACTATAATGCCTACCTAATAACAGCGTAAATGATTACCTACACTTTCGTTGTTAGGTACAAGAGCAAGTACTTACGATAGTCGTGCATTTAATTAAATTTTTTTTTATCAATACCAAATTCCACCAATTCCAAAAACCCTGGAAAATGGTGAGATTGAGGCCAATAACAATTTCCGCTCGGAAAATGATGTCTGGATCTCAAGCTAGCGACAGAGAAATTGAAATTACATTATAATTTAAAACGACTTGAAATAAGAGCGATTCACAGCAGAGTTAGCACTATTATATTTGGACTTGTTAATAGTGCTTACTCTTCTACTTGGCTGATGTATTTCAGTAGTATATAGAATTTGTATTATTATAAAAAAAAAAACTTCTTATATATTATTGAAATTAGTAATAAAATAAGAGTTATCTGGTTTAGACAACAAAGGAACTTTAACTGCTAGTTCTTAAAGAAATGTTATAAGCCAAAAACTTTTTGTTTGAAAAATTTTGTGGGACAATACCGACCAAATCTGATATTCACTATAATTGCACGAGGATAGCACGCCGGGCCACAAGCTATGGGCTCATAGCGGAGGATGATGGATAATTGTGGTAACTGTTACACGTCATCCTCATCCTCGTGAGAAAACGAAAAGGCATTTATATTTTTTGTGTATTCTGAAGGCGGTAGATTCAGAAAAATTTCTTTCTCCTTGCATTCGAGGGTTCTCAAATACAGCGTTACCTCCAACAACCTGTTCTTTAAAGTGGTGGACCGATTCTCGGCAGATCGATCTGGCCTAATGCGTATACCGCTAGAAGACGGCTGTTGCTGGACCGGAGTCAACATCGGTTGCTTCGGACTTGGTTCTGAGCTGTCGTTCTTGTCGCCATGCGACTCTTCCGACCCAATTCCAAATGCGACCTACCAAGATAAGACAAATTTAAATTAAATGATTTTTAGTAGTTAAGTTAGAAACAAACAAACCTCCTCTCCAACAATAGCCAATATGATTCTGTCATTCTCATCAGTGAGGTCCTCGGCGCGAGCCCCACCAACACCCGTCTTTTTAATGCGGTCGATCTTAGCCTAAAATTATATACATATGTTATATATAGGTATGTGTGTACTTTCAAATAAAATTTCATTAGTCTTACCATTGCATTCCGCCTTCAATTTTGCCAGGTGGTCCTGCGGAAATTTTCCCCATCATCCTCCGCTATTAGCCCATAGCTTGCAGCCAGGCGAGCTATCCTCGTCCATTCACTCTGAATGTCTCCTTTGGTCTGTTTTGTTCCACAAAATTTTCCAAACAACAAATTTTTTGCTTGTAAAATCTTCAGGGCTCAACGAACAAATCTAATGTCAGCATACGATATGAGGGCCAAAAGGCAATGTTTTCAAGGATTTGTCTTTGAAAATACACGCTGCTCAAACGATTGGCCTATGCGGTAGAACAGGCAGCGGAAAATCATCTCTGGTATTGTCGTTGTTCGGTGAGCTGGAGACAATTTCTGGACGAATATTAATTGACAATGTGGATATTGTCGAAGTAAATCCTGATGAAATAAGATCCAGATTTTCCATAATTCTAGATGATGTTCATCTATTCCATGCTAGTATTCGAGAAAATCTAGATCCCAGAGGACAAAATACCGATGTGGACTTGTGGAAATGTATATATTTGGCTCAGCTTAAGGATTTCATTGTAAATTCAATGCCTCAGGGTCTTGATACAGAAATAGATGATGTCATGAAAACATTGTGAACTGGATATAAACAGCTTTTTTGCCTTGTACGTGCAATCCTGCCAAGTTCTCTTTGTCTCTTGCTTGATGAGGTGAGCAGGTTCAATGGACACAACAAATGAAGCCACTTTATTGGATACAGCTCATAAGGTTTTCCATGGACGAACGATTATAACAATGGACGAATCGTCAAGATATGGTACTCCAGCTGAGTTGCAGTCAAACTTAAATGGATATTTTTCTGCATTGCTGAACTCGAAACATATACCAGGGTCAGATGAAGTGATGGTTAATTCACAAAAAAGTTAAAACGGAGTATAAATTTAATATTGTGAATGTTTTTTTTTTTTTGTACTCATTACTAATAATTAAAGTTTATGTAAAAGTTTATAAATTTGCAAAATAATGTCGTTTTTATTTGGCAATCCGGAAGCCTTCCGGACTCTTCTGAAAGCGTTAGTCAATAAAATAAGAAAACCAAAGATGTGTCATAATCTTTTTTACTTTTATTAATGCTTGAACGTCATGAATAAAAGAAAACAAGATTACGACAATTCTTTTTTGTCTTATGATGTCACCAGAGATTAAAATCCATTAATCCACCAACAATAACAATTTGCAGATTTTCAAGAGGATCTATAAGGAATCTAAAAAGGTATTAACCATTCTTCTAGGTGTAGTCGTTTCTTGTGGACGCGGAATTTTGTTCATGTTTTTTTTTAATTTGCACCAAACAGTCAAGGTTTATTAAAATGAAAAATGTTTGACGCAATTTTCAAGAGGATCGTATAGGAAATCTAGAAAGGCATTAACCATTCTTCTAGGTGCAGCCGTTTCTTGTGGACGAGGACAAGCATTAATTTGCCTCAAACATTCAAAGTTCAATAACAATTTGGAAGGAATTTTCTAATAATTAAAATGAAAATGGTTAATGCAATTTTCAAGAGGATTTCAAAAGAAATCCATAAAGATATTAACCATTTTTCTATTACACAAACAAATTAGTTATTTAAATAAAAATTTAGCCGGAAAGGACCGCTGCTAATTTATAAAAGAAGTGGAAAAACTTACTTTGGTATATTTTCTTTTATTTGATTGCATGATGTTGAAATTTCTTATTTTAACTGCAGAACTCGAACAACAATAATAACCACTTCAAATCAAGATATATATGTATAAACACAACTGCGCCAGCGAGCGACACCAATTTTTTCTATTGTATTAAATGTATGAAAAGATGACATACATTCTAGTCATACAATTCGTACAACAATTCTGTGAAACAGAAGATCACTGGAAATATTCCATTCAATTTTTGTATGTATGACAGTGAATCATACAACAATTCCATGAAACAGAATTGATGTATCAGTGCCGTCAAAATCATACAATGTATGTTATGTATGATCTGTGAAATTGGCCCCAGGTAGTATGTACACATATTATACTGTATCCTCTTGTGCATGTTTTCAAAATTCGGTTGTCATATATGACACAAGGGTCTGAAATTTAGATCTCGGAAATTACGCCAGATTTTTTCTTTGGAAAAGACACCGTTCATACTAAATTCTGGGGAAAAAAGGCAAAGTTTTCTGATAATCTTTCCCAGATTTCTGGCCATTAACAAAAAAAAAATCTGGCGTTTTTTCCATTTTCTAAAATGGAAAAATTCGGGTTTGTGTGAAATGTTTTTGCAATTAGGTTCCACAGCGTACAAAAAGCTTGAAGCGTACCCCGACCTGCTTGGCCCAATATGTGATTAAGGGTGGGTACAAGCTTAGGTATATGCACATTTTTTTGGATTTAAAAAGTTCCAAAACAGATTGCATGTACCCAAACTTGTACCCACCCCAAATCCTGTATAGGGGCAAGGAGGGGGGTTAAATAATATAAATAATAACGTTAAACCGAAGGATGTTTCAGAATGTCCTTCGTCGTCGTCTTTCTGTTCATTGTTTTTAATTATATTTTTGTTTAAGGGATATTATTGAAATTAACTCGCGTTCTCTGTTAGCGAAAAAGGGTTTTGTTTTTCTTTATTTTATTTTATTTCTTTTCTTGCATTTCAAAAAGTCAAAGTGCGCTTGGTAGGAATATTATCCTGGTGTCCTTGGATGTTTATTGTTCGTTATGATTGAAATACACGGCTTTGTGAAGTTTTTGTTTTCTTTTTTACTATGAAGGACGATGATCCGGTGATTTGCCAAATGAGACTTTGAATGATGAATGAACTTTTCAAGGTTCTTACTAGATCTACTTAATTTAAAACTTTCGCAGGTCCTCAAAGAAAGTGGTTAAGGAATTTTGCAACATAATTTATGAGACAGATAGTATTTATTTGTGTACAAATTATCCGTGAAGACTATCTTCTTTATGTTGGAGAAACAAAAATGCATGTCGTCAGTTAAGAATTTATTACAAAGTTCTGGAATTAGCTATTAAGTTTTCAACGTTATCAATTCCTTTAGGTATTCCTTCTGATTTCGACTATTTTATTACAAGAATAATCTAATTGAATTTAAATATTTTTCTTCACAATAATAAATATTGAAGAGGGGAAAAGATACAAAATAACAATTGGTGTTCTACAATAGTTCACTTTTATCGATACCGGAAAACAGCACTAATTTTTTTTTTATTTATTAAGTAAAGCAAAACATTGTGTAGATTGAGCAACTTATTGTATTCAATACAATTTGTTATTGCCTATATGACAGATACCACCTGATTTTGATTTTATTTCGAAACTATTAAATGGTGCGAAATGTGAAACACTGAAAGCAAATTTACTCGATTTGGAAATTTGATTCCACTTCACCCAGTTTTCGGCAAAAAGTTTGCAAAAATTCGAAAGGAGTTCGCACTATACATTTATCCTACGTTTCCAATGACCACTAAACCGAAATTAGATTTAGCCAAGTCTCCCACAATTCTTGAGGATTTGCCTATAAATTTTAATCTTGTCAGATGACAACACATTCATCGGGAAAGTGAATTTTTCACTTCGGTTCACACACATGAATTTGTCTGTCTAACTTCCACATTGTAAGAGAAAATGAAGCAATATTGGCATTTTGAAGTGTGCAGTCAAAATTAATCTACTTTTGGAGCGGTGAAAATACACTTTGAAATTTGTTAATCTAACAGACCGATTCTCCCCAACATCACTGATACATCACAAGTCACAAGCAGAAGTGAAATTAATTATGTGACTTTTTCGGATTCTCCCCCAAAGTCACAACTTGTGAGAGTCATAAAAACAATTGAAATTGTGATCTGCTTCATAGCAGTTCATAACTCACAAATAGTTTGAGTTTCGATGCGACATTCAATATAATATTTTGTGAAACAATTTATTTTATATACGAGTACCAACACGAAGTAAACAGAAATATGAAACTTTAATTTGAAATGATAACTTCAGCAGCGACTACTAGAGAGAAGGAAAAAGTGTCAGAGCATACTAAATAAACACTTTATCAGTAATCACACAATAGTGTGATTGCCTGTAGGTTCATTCATTACCATTCCAGATCAAATATAAATCCTTTTACATTTTCTTGTTTGAAAATTAATGAAACGGATTCTCTTTGATTGTTGTTTATTTGTTTAAACAAAAATACATATTTATACATATTTGCTTATCTATATTATTACATCTATAATAAATAATCCGCATCAATTTCAATTTTTATTTTGTTTTTAATATTCAGGTGTTCCAATAATGCCACTACGCAATTCACCTTTAGCTGTGGTAAGTTTCGTTGTGAGTTTTCTTGTGACGATTGGGGGAGAATTCGATAAATATAATTGAGTCACAATAATCCTTACAAGGAATAGTCAATTGTAGGGCTTGTGACTTGTGATTCGTCACAAGGGGCAGAATCAGGCTGTAAATATAGATTAGCGTACGGTGGAAACGTATAGTATTACGTGTTTTTGTTTGACATATCAATTTGTTACGATACTTGACTGTCTTCTACTTTCTATCTACATCAACAGCTGAGATGTAGAAAAGTTTAATATGCGATAAATACTGGGATGTAGACATTTAAAACAATTATAAGATCCAATTTAGGGCTGAATAGTTTCATTTTCGTCGTTTTCACTGAAAACCTAGTGGTTTTGGATTCTGATGTTTTTGAGATTTTAGGTTATTATTTTCGCGGATGATATTCATATTCTCATCCCCTGACCACGAAGTTTGAACCTTCTTCGAAACGTCGGGAAAAAGAAATTGAAAATATTTCTAACATTTAACGCGGTAAGTTCCGAAAAAAAATTTAAACTTTATGTAATTTGATGTTTTTGACGAAAACCCAGTTTTTGCTGCGCTAGAAAAGGCTTATACGAGTAAGTAAAGATAGTGAATGCCTTCTCTTTTAGTAGACTTCATACAATGTACTATCAGCTTGCGGAAGGAATTTTTTTTCAGTTTAAAATCAAATGTATTACCTGCTATATGAAATCGAATGCGAATGAAATTCGCTGTCCAGATTTACGAGTAACATCCCTGTTTTCAGCAAATACGTCAAACTGTCATGTATAGAACCGAATTATTGTGGTTCTAAATCGAAGAAGTGGATGTGGAAAATATGTTGTTTCTGGAAGAGGTGGCCAACGATTCGGAACATGAAAATGGATGACGATTCTTAAGAAAGAGACGACCTGCAAAAGCAGTATTTAAATTTTCTTGTCAACATTGTTCTACAAGATAAATCATAAAAAATCTAGAAACTAAGCTTAGTAGTAATTAAACTTTTTTGCTTAAAATTTCTCAGTTACGCGACTGCATATAATTGAAGTCCAAGCAGATCTATTAGCCTTTAATATATTTAACAGGCCGGATGCCCGATAAACCAAAAATAAAATATGTATTTCACATGATTTGTGATATTTGATTTTACTGGTTGATGATTTTTTATTCGCGTACAGTTAATTCGTTTTAATTTATTTGTCAATCATCAAATTAACTTAATCAAAATAATTAAATACGCAAATGAATCAGAATATATGTATAACAATAAAATAAATTGTGTGAGTAGTCATTCAAGTTGTCATTAATAATCAAAATGTGTTATGCAAATAATTATAAATGTTTAATTCGTTCGAAGTTGAATTATACTTTTGTCTTTTGTTTTATAATTATGGTCTTGCAATCGATTTTAAGGGGCCCTGAAGACAACAAAATATTTTAATAGTTACTCGAACGCCGAGTGCTTAGCTAAGTATTCCAGGGGCCAATTTCACAGATCACACACTACATACATTTCATACATCATACACCAAATCGATTATCATACATTACATCAAAATGTCTGTTTCACAGATACCATTGGAAGGTAGTGTATGATTCGTTTATACCTTCCATGAAAATGTATGATTTGACGTTTGATTGACAACTGTCAAATGAAATATGACATTTTAAAGAAAAAAAATTGAAGTTCGAAAAGAAAAAAATTTCGTTGCAAAAAATTTTAATTTTTAAAGAAAAAAGTGAAGAAAAATACAGTCCACCAATGCAAAGGATATTTTATTTGAAGATGATTACATCGTTGATGTTGATCTTGATTCTTATGACCACGGTTCAAGGCGCGCAAGATCCTTTGATGAAAGAATCAACTTTAACATGGAAGACCCTTATTTCGTCGAAAAGTCTAGAATGCCGAGGATGTGTGTGGAGTTTTTAATGGAGCGGTTGGGAGTCCATATTGAACATCCAACTAATTGCAGTAGAGCTCTTTCACCAATACAACAAATCCTACTGACTCTGCACTGGCTTGGGAACGGCAGCCAATACCATGGCTTAGGAAATATACATGGAGTTTCCAAGGCTTCCGTGTGCCGTTGCGTGAAAAACGTTACTGCACTCATTTCGGAACGTCTTTTAGGTAGTTTATTTGTAATATATGGTAATATTTGTTATAAGACTTATTTACATACATATACATTTTTAAAGGCGAGGAGGTAGCATGGCCTGACAATGGAAACGTTGAACCAGAAGAATGAAATTATTTTTCCAAACGATGACGAAGAAGACCATGACGAGTACAACGAAGAACATAATCTCAATGAAAACGAAAATACCCAAGCAATTACAGAGTTAATTGAATATATTAATAATTTCAATAACTAGTTTAATTTTAATAAATTATAATCCGAATTATAATATCTGTAATTTTGTTTTCATTTTTGGCGGGTGCTAACTGCTCATACAAATTGACATTACAATTGGATTCTGGGATAACATTTTTCGGGATTCGTAAAACTTTACGATTACGCTGATTATGTATATTGCACCTAAATTATAAAGTTATATGCATATAGCTACCTACCTAAATTTCTCCTTCACTTTCATTATTATATGTATATACATATTTATACACCTATAGGTTTCATATTGTATATGGGTATATATTACATATTATTAATCCATAATTTAGATTTAAAATATACATTTGTAGGTATGCACCTATGTAACTATTCCTTAGATCATCCATTCAATAATTCATTATACTAAGAATCATAATATAATATTACGTACATCGGCTTTAAAACTGCATATGAAAATACTATAATGCCTACCTAATAACAGCGTAAATGATTACCTACACTTTCGTTGTTAGGTACAAGAGCAAGTACTTACGATAGTCGTGCATTTAATTAAATTTTTTTTTATCAATACCAAATTCCACCAATTCCAAAAACCCTGGAAAATGGTGAGATTGAGGCCAATAACAATTTCCGCTCGGAAAATGATGTCTGGATCTCAAGCTAGCGACAGAGAAATTGAAATTACATTATAATTTAAAACGACTTGAAATAAGAGCGATTCACAGCAGAGTTAGCACTATTATATTTGGACTTGTTAATAGTGCTAACTCTTCTACTTGGCTGATGTATTTCAGTAGTATATAGAATTTGTATTATTATAAAAAAAAAAACTTCTTATATATTATTGAAATTAGTAATAAAATAAGAGTTATCTGGTTTAGACAACAAAGGAACTTTAACTGCTAGTTCTTAAAGAAATGTTATAAGCCAAAAACTTTTTGTTTGAAAAATTTTGTGGGACAATACCGACCAAATCTGATATTCACTATAATTGCACGAGGATAGCACGCCGGGCCACAAGCTATGGGCTCATAGCGGAGGATGATGGATAATTGTGGTAACTGTTACACGTCATCCTCATCCTCGTGAGAAAACGAAAAGGCATTTATATTTTTTGTGTATTCTGAAGGCGGTAGATTCAGAAAAATTTCTTTCTCCTTGCATTCGAGGGTTCTCAAATACAGCGTTACCTCCAACAACCTGTTCTTTAAAGTGGTGGACCGATTCTCGGCAGATCGATCTGGCCTAATGCGTATACCGCTAGAAGACGGCTGTTGCTGGACCGGAGTCAACATCGGTTGCTTCGGACTTGGTTCTGAGCTGTCGTTCTTGTCGCCATGCGACTCTTCCGACCCAATTCCAAATGCGACCTACCAAGATAAGACAAATTTAAATTAAATGATTTTTAGTAGTTAAGTTAGAAACAAACAAACCTCCTCTCCAACAATAGCCAATATGATTCTGTCATTCTCATCAGTGAGGTCCTCGGCGCGAGCCCCACCAACACCCGTCTTTTTAATGCGGTCGATCTTAGCCTAAAATTATATACATATGTTATATATAGGTATGTGTGTACTTTCAAATAAAATTTCATTAGTCTTACCATTGCATTCCGCCTTCAATTTTGCCAGGTGGTCCTGCGGAAATTTTCCCCATCATCCTCCGCTATTAGCCCATAGCTTGCAGCCAGGCGAGCTATCCTCGTCCATTCACTCTGAATGTCTCCTTTGGTCTGTTTTGTTCCACAAAATTTTCCAAACAACAAATTTTTTGCTTGTAAAATCTTCAGGGCTCAACGAACAAATCTAATGTCAGCATACGATATGAGGGCCAAAAGGCAATGTTTTCAAGGATTTGTCTTTGAAAATACACGCTGCTCAAACGATTGGCCTATGCGGTAGAACAGGCAGCGGAAAATCATCTCTGGTATTGTCGTTGTTCGGTGAGCTGGAGACAATTTCTGGACGAATATTAATTGACAATGTGGATATTGTCGAAGTAAATCCTGATGAAATAAGATCCAGATTTTCCATAATTCTAGATGATGTTCATCTATTCCATGCTAGTATTCGAGAAAATCTAGATCCCAGAGGACAAAATACCGATGTGGACTTGTGGAAATGTATATATTTGGCTCAGCTTAAGGATTTCATTGTAAATTCAATGCCTCAGGGTCTTGATACAGAAATAGATGATGTCATGAAAACATTGTGAACTGGATATAAACAGCTTTTTTGCCTTGTACGTGCAATCCTGCCAAGTTCTCTTTGTCTCTTGCTTGATGAGGTGAGCAGGTTCAATGGACACAACAAATGAAGCCACTTTATTGGATACAGCTCATAAGGTTTTCCATGGACGAACGATTATAACAATGGACGAATCGTCAAGATATGGTACTCCAGCTGAGTTGCAGTCAAACTTAAATGGATATTTTTCTGCATTGCTGAACTCGAAACATATACCAGGGTCAGATGAAGTGATGGTTAATTCACAAAAAAGTTAAAACGGAGTATAAATTTAATATTGTGAATGTTTTTTTTTTTTTGTACTCATTACTAATAATTAAAGTTTATGTAAAAGTTTATAAATTTGCAAAATAATGTCGTTTTTATTTGGCAATCCGGAAGCCTTCCGGACTCTTCTGAAAGCGTTAGTCAATAAAATAAGAAAACCAAAGATGTGTCATAATCTTTTTTACTTTTATTAATGCTTGAACGTCATGAATAAAAGAAAACAAGATTACGACAATTCTTTTTTGTCTTATGATGTCACCAGAGATTAAAATCCATTAATCCACCAACAATAACAATTTGCAGATTTTCAAGAGGATCTATAAGGAATCTAAAAAGGTATTAACCATTCTTCTAGGTGTAGTCGTTTCTTGTGGACGCGGAATTTTGTTCATGTTTTTTTTTAATTTGCACCAAACAGTCAAGGTTTATTAAAATGAAAAATGTTTGACGCAATTTTCAAGAGGATCGTATAGGAAATCTAGAAAGGCATTAACCATTCTTCTAGGTGCAGCCGTTTCTTGTGGACGAGGACAAGCATTAATTTGCCTCAAACATTCAAAGTTCAATAACAATTTGGAAGGAATTTTCTAATAATTAAAATGAAAATGGTTAATGCAATTTTCAAGAGGATTTCAAAAGAAATCCATAAAGATATTAACCATTTTTCTATTACACAAACAAATTAGTTATTTAAATAAAAATTTAGCCGGAAAGGACCGCTGCTAATTTATAAAAGAAGTGGAAAAACTTACTTTGGTATATTTTCTTTTATTTGATTGCATGATGTTGAAATTTCTTATTTTAACTGCAGAACTCGAACAACAATAATAACCACTTCAAATCAAGATATATATGTATAAACACAACTGCGCCAGCGAGCGACACCAATTTTTTCTATTGTATTAAATGTATGAAAAGATGACATACATTCTAGTCATACAATTCGTACAACAATTCTGTGAAACAGAAGATCACTGGAAATATTCCATTCAATTTTTGTATGTATGACAGTGAATCATACAACAATTCCATGAAACAGAATTGATGTATCAGTGCCGTCAAAATCATACAATGTATGTTATGTATGATCTGTGAAATTGGCCCCAGGTAGTATGTACACATATTATACTGTATCCTCTTGTGCATGTTTTCAAAATTCGGTTGTCATATATGACACAAGCGTCTGAAATTTAGCTCTCGGAAATTACGCCAGATTTTTTCTTTGAAAAAGACGCCGTTCATACTAAATTCTGGGGAAAAAAGACAAAGTTTTCTGATAATCTTTTCCAAATTTCTGGCCATTAACAAAAAAAAATCTGGCGTTTTTTCCATTTTCTAAAATGGAAAAACCACCAGAAAAAAAATTGCAAAAATTCGGGTTTGTGTGAAATGTTTTTGCAATTAGGTTCCACAGCGTACAAAAAGCTTGAAGCGTACCCCGACCTGCTTGACCCAATATATGATTTAGGGTGGGTACAAACTTAGGTATATGCCCATTTTTTTGGATTTAAAAAGTTCCAAAACAGTTTGCATATAGCCAAACTTGTACCCACCACAAATCCTATATAGGGGCAAGGAGGCGGGTTGCAGGCGCGCCGAGCTATTTAAATTTTTTTGTTAAATAATATAAATAATAACGTTAAATAATTTCCATTTGCCTTCAAGATCTTTTTCCAATATTTCTGGCTTATTTTTTCAAATAAACGCCTGCTCTTTTTTCCAATTTTGAGCTAGAAAAAAATTCTGGCGTTTTTTGCGAAAAAAAATTTGGCGCAATTTCCTCTGGCGTAATTTCCGGGAGCCTGAAATTCGACACATCCACTTTGATTTTTGACACATGTACATACATACAAATAGGAATAGGGATTAATATTTCAGTAAGAGGCAAAAGCCGATCGAAAATACCTGTTATTCAAATAACATTTGGAATTTCTAAATTTTTATTTTGATCTTTTGAAATAATTGTAATTAAATGCCAGTAGAAAGTAGTTTAAACTGAAATTTCAGTATTTATAAATGTAATTTAAAAGTAGCAATAATCTATATTACAACAAGTAGTTTGGTTCATGACTATGCCTGTGACATTGGTCTCTCAGTTTTGACACATGCGTGAACTTAAACGAAATTGGAAACTATGGAAGACTTATCTGTAATATGTGACCTGTGTTCCAGGGGTCAAATTCCGCAAGCGTGAGTTTTATCTATGAACACAAAAATAGACTACACATTCATATTTGGGGTTCTGCAAGGGTGTGATTCAATTTTTTTTTGACAGATAAGATGTACCCAGATAGGCCAATTTATTCACTCATATTTTGAGGGTGAATCAATTTTTTTCACAGAAAACGATTCACGCTTGCGGAATTGGGCCCCACGTAAATATACTATATCTATTAGATACCCAAATTAGCATGCAAAAGTGAAGCATACAGCCGCCATATTTCCATAGGTAAAATAGTAAATTCATCTAATACCAGAAGGTGAAGATTTCTGTCAGTTTTTTTTTAATTTTTGGGGTAACTATTATAAAGAAAAAACTTATATTGTTCAAGATATGCAATATACCCTTTTTTATTATATTTACATTAAGAAACATTTGCCTAAGCAATACTTATATAGAATATGAATTTAGCCAAAATGGCGGTACTTCACTTGATCCGCATTTGAAAGTAAATGTATATGAGTTAGGTATCTAGGTATTATATTAAAGTCTATGGTTAAAATAAGTTTTTTAATTGCATTCATTGCATAGACTGCTTTCACACGATAAATCTGAGTTGGAAGTAACTTTTATTTTCTTGTAAAGGACGCGAGCAAAATGTCCCCTTTCAGCTATTTGAAGAGATTTTTATGACGTTCTCTTTTAAGTAATGGGAAAGTTAAACACTCTCCCGCAATTTGGTTTTCTGGTATGGAATATACAGGATATTTTTAAGCAATAAAAAAAACGTCAAAAATATCTCAAGCAACTAGTTGTCCTGTGTGTAAGGGCACATAATAAAATTCGAGTAAAATTGTTCCATTGTCTGCATAGTTTACACGATGTTTGAGAGTCTCGGGGAAGTTTCATTAAAACTGTGTAAAGATATGCAGCAATTTCGTAATTTATCGTATACTTTATCTAGGAAAAATATATGCATAATTAAATCTGATTACTGTCCCGGAAAATTTTTGAAATCTACCATTTCTTTTTTTACACTCATATACGACTTGATGTGAACTTTGCGAATGTAATGAAATAAATCCAAGGCCATTTTCTACGTCACACCTCAGGTTGTATGACGCAAACTAAATTATAACACTTTTTCCCAAGTTATGAGCATAATTTATTACTAAATAACCTTAACCTGCAATTATCTGTAGGGGCAGACCCCGTTAGCTAAGCTTTATTTGCTAATAACTTAACTTAATATATGCTTTCATCAGATAAATGCATAGATATCTATAAAGATATAGTCAACCTCTCAATACTCATAGGTGCGCAAACACTCGTGGATCTTAATTGGATAGATATTAGATATAATTTTATATTCAACAACAAAAACAACATTCCGTATAGCCGTGGGATTATTTCATATATGTATCAAGAGTAGCTTGTTGTAAATCAATTGGAAGCAATGAAATCAAAACGGGCTAATTATGAAACATTGACATGTTAAGATAGATAGTTTGTAGTTTATTATGACACTTGGTTCATAACATAATTTATCTATTTACTGACTAGACAAAGATAAGGCTGTGAGCAGTTAGGAAGGTGGTAATTGTTGTTTTAAGATACCCCATATTAGAAATCTTAAAACAAATATTATCATTTTTATTTACCCAACTTCGCATATTCAAGACCATAAATTGTATAGACATTATTTATTTATTTGAATTTTTAAAGATTTACACAAATATTTACAAAAATTAATTACATAAGGACTTCATTATATGGTATTGCAGACATATTTTTTTGTTTGTTAAAAATGACCTGTTAAAGCGGATTAGTCTCCATTTAATTGTTTTTTTTTTTCAAAATCATCATAGAATTGTTATTTTAGGTTTCCCTTAAAATCTAAGCAACCATTCGAGGTCACTCGAATCCTCATTCCAAAACACAAAAAAATGAAATATGAATTCCCTGCAGCAAAAAAAAAATAGGAGAAGAATGAAACAACTTATGAGTGGATACTTAAGTATCTACGCTGCTTGAATTGTTGCATAGCTGGTTTGTGTGCATTTTATTCAGTTTGAAGGACACTCGAAATGTCCTCAATCAGTTCTGTTTTTTTTGTTGTCCTTCTATTATCTTAAGTATGCGACCTCTTTAGAGAGGCGTAGAATTTCCTTTATAACAAAATGCGTATTGTAATTTCCGTTTTTATTTTTATTTTCCTTAAATAATGTTAGACTGCATTGGAGATCTTTGAGGTTTTCAGGAAAAATTGATGAAAGGTGACACTCAAAGTCCTTCGAATATCTCCAGGAGGTTGGTTTTGTGATTTTTTTTTAGAAAATCCTTGAGCACGGCAATGCTAAATAGATTATGTAACAAAACTGATTCAAGAACATAATGTTATACTGTTATTTAAACGAAATGAATTAAGGTTATTAATAAATTTAAGGACTTGCGACTGTGGATTAGTTATTCGTTAAAATTGTCAAAAATATGAAATACTTAATAATTATTTTAAGAACCACGGAAACATAATTTTCTGTTTTAAATTTCGATATTAATTGTTTTATTATGTCTTGAAATTTTCTAGACACTGTATACAAATTTTGTTAGAATTCGGACATGCAAATTTTGAAAAATAAAATAAACGACTGGATCGCACGTACATGCTCTTATGTTTGATCACATCCTAAGCACAATAATCTTATTTATATATATAAATATATTGAAGTCGTTTTTACTTAATTTTTTATAAGCAATATTTTTTAATTTTTTTTTCTTAAAAAAAATTGGTATGACAATTTTAAGTATTTAAAAAATAAAATATTGAATTTAAAAAAATTGCTTTAAAAAAAATTAAAAAAATGATCGACCAATAGACAAAAAGACGGGAACTGCCAGACCTACCATTTTCATGCCAAGTTTGATAAAAATCTTGAGTTGGATTTTTTCCAGCTTAACTATGCCTTTCGCCCTGGCAGCTAGCGCTAGATTAAATATATTAATAATGTAATTTATATTTGCTTATTAATAAATTTATAATAATAATAATTATACAAAATATTAAACCAACAAAAAATATATAGTTACTTTTAATAAAGAATTTTATTTTCCTTTCAAAAATATCAACAAACTTAAGATCTGTTGATTAAAACATAAAAAATATTACAAAAATATCAACAATTCAAAGACAATAAAAATTGACGCGTTTATGAATAAAGGACTTGCGTTGAATTTCAATATTTTGTGACTATGATTAAAGTCGGCTTGAGATGGATATCACATATATTTTCACAAAGTCAGGGCTTAATTTATTCCATTCTAAGAGCAAAACCCCTTTAAAGTCATTTTGATAAGAAATCTCGTGTTCTCGAATTTAAACTTCTACAAAAAATTGTGGTGAGTGGCGCAGTGGATAAAGTCCTTGATTGCTAACTAGGACGTGTGTGTTCGATCCCCACGCTAGGCGCATTCTTTTCTATACCTCCAATTTTAATGAGACAGTCAATACCTGGTTCTCAAATCCACTGTGCCAAAAACTAGTGCCGTGCAATTCAGGTTGCATTTAAAAGACCTTAGGTCTTACAGGTATATAGTTAAATTAAAAAAAAAAGTTCTCAATAATATTTAAATCGAGGGTTTTCATCACCCCTGGACAACTATCTCTACCGAATTGTCTCTTTATTGCATTTGATGTTGTTCTTGGATAATTTCTTGTCAAACTTAAGTGACATATGTCCTGGCGTTGTTGATGACACTGATGTTTCAGTTTCATGAGGATTTTCGCAGTAGTTCCCTTCCCGTCGGAATTTCTAGGCATATGACCAGCAAATTGCAATTGTTTTTAATTATTGTTCAATTTTATTAAATGGTCGTCTTTTATGCACGAATGCTGGGGTTCTATTTAATTTACCACATGCGTAATTCTAAATTGCTAATCCATTAAAAGTACATTTCGGTGTATACATATGCACATATTCGTAAAAATAATTCAGCAAAATGAGTTCAAGATTTTATGTGCTTTTAAGCATGACAAATTGATTTCTATTTCTTCAAGATTAAATTATTTGATTAAGTACCTTAACCTACCAATCTTTTTCCGCCATTTACCACAGGCATATTGTATTGTATAGTGTAACATAATTTATCCAATTAATACATCATTTGATCTTTTCGGCATACATATGCCTCCTCATCGTGTCATCATTACCTCATTTTATCATCCTAAAATAGCACAGGTAGGTACCTACCATCATTTTCTTAATCAATTAGTAGAAGCGTCTTTAAAAGGTGAGGCTGATGCCGCCACCGTCATATCGCCAACTCCTCCGCCGCAACTATGGTGGCAACTTTTAAGAAGTTTACCGGTAGTAATTAGTTTTTCCTTCACTTTTCGTGTGAGTTCCGTGCCTGTTAAACCTTTACCTCATTTAGACCTGCCATTCCAATTTCTATCATTTTTTAACTACATATAAGTATAGATAAGATAGATAGGTACCTCCTTTGAAGTGTGCGCCCTCAGGGCCTTAAAATAAGACGAAGAAACACGCATCACATGAAGGATGAAAAAACCTACATCCACAACCACAAGTTAGCTTAACAACAACCATTAAATTCGGAGAAAAAAGAAAACACAGAAAAACAATAATTCTCTTTTCTAATTTTTTTGATGAAAAAAAAAACAAAAAAAAGTAAACTTTATGAACGCCCCCATTCAAAATGAGAACACTAAAATATACTTTATGACGTCTTATTTCCATCAGCATCATTAACGGGATCAGAACTCCCTCTCTCACCCCATTACTTCAGTAAACTTTACCTTATTTACTGTCTTTCTTTTTATGGCCTGCGAATATATATGCGTTACGAAATTGAAATTTTGCGAAAACACAAAACAAATATTTTGCCTTGACACGGTTTTGTTGTAGTTGTAGCAGATGGCAGTCAGCGCCAGCGGTGGCGAGAGGACTTAAGACAAATTTAGCATCATTAAGGGTAAATAGTGGAATGACGTTGATAAATTGTCTCAAAACAGCCGCCACGTCGAAAAGCAAACCTCATTTTTTTGATTAAAATCGGTAGGTAGGTAGGTACTCGGCTCGTGCCTATTTCTGGGGTCAATGACAGATATTAGGCGTGACTATTTAGATGCCAAAGCGAACTGTCATTAAATATGATGATGAAAGTGACAAACGTGAGGTGTCACAAACTCACGCATCGTCTTCACCTTTTCCACACAAAAAAGGAAAAAAAAGCGAAGCACTTACAAAAACTGTGTCCAGTTGAAAGAGTATACGTACCTACGCGTGACTTTAATCCAAGAGTGCGTCTTTTTTATCTTTGACATTCGAAAACAATATCGTGTCACTTTGGGGGTTGACTTTTAGGTTTCTGAATCTTAAAATAGAAAAATACCGGCACAACCGACCGACGACGGATGGCGCCAAGTCATTTGATTTCATCACCTCGAGACTAATCACTGTGTCTTTGCAGGAAGTAGAGCACTCTTGGTTTAGAGATAAGGCAGCAAATTTGTACAGTGAGTCAGGTTCAATAGGGTAGCGGTAGGGGATGACATGAAAGACTATTATAGAAAATTTTTACCTCGTTCTACCTGCGAGAGATAGAGCGGGTGAAGAGGAAAGTCTTATCACACTTAATGCTACTTATTCTGGACTCTGTGTGGCCTCATCGTCGATGTCGACGTCGTTGTTGGTCGTTTCGTTTCTACGTTGATCGTTGTGGAAATTGAATTGGAATATCTTTGCCCCTGAAGAGGTTCTCGAAATGTAACATGACTCAAGGTGATATAGGGTGTCATAAAATGCTAAGTAGGTTGGATTAGGTTTAGGAAGTTATAGCAGTTATTTGGACATGAGTCACTTGATATTTGAGAATTTATTAAAGCACCACCACTACCATCACCACTGCTAGTATAGAAAGGGAAATACATAAGTGCATTAAAACCAAATGAATCATTGTGTTTTAAAGGTTTCATTTGGGGGATTTTCGTGAGGAATTAGGTTGGTAAGAGATTAGGAGATTTAAATTTTATACTTTTGAATTTTATTTTTATTTCTACATGCATTAAAGAAATATTAATTTTGTGGAAAAATTAAGGTACTGAATTCCACATCCATGAAGTACGGCTAAAGAAATAATCTCTGTACTTAACTATACGTCTGAATTTATAATCAAAGTAGGTTGAAGATGTCAACCATTTTATTGCAAAATATCATTGGGGAAAACACCCAATTAAATTGAATTGAGTTGAATCATCTTGACGCACACCGAAAAAACTCATTGACATTGAATCATTTGGCTATCATTAAGATAGTTTCATGAACACAGCTTATATGTGACATATCAAATCAGTTTGTATAAACTTCATTAATTTTTAATCGTAATATTAAATGGTTTGGCAAACAGCAACACCCACCATTGATCCGCGAGTTGATATTTTGCATGGCTAAGACAAAATATACTAGCTTTTAGCTAATTTTCTGCATTTGGTCATTAGGAGGTTCCTGAATATTTTGTGTCAGAGTAACAATCTGTCTGTCCTTGTAAACTCTATAATGTCATACCTATACCGAAAAAAGTTGAATTAATCGAGAAAGGAATTAATTTTTGTTTTAAAAAATACACATTTACATTAAAGCCAAAATCAGGAAATTTCGCGAATTAAAAATAAATAAAATGCTCGACTTGATCGCACGCACTTGGTCTTATCTTCAATCACAATATTTTCAGTAGAAACAGCTAAATATATTTTTAAATTCGTTTTTTTTTTACAGTTTATGCCAATTTTAATATTTCACAATTTTAAATAAAATAAAACAGGTTTTGTTTATAGTTATTGAAATAAAATCTTTAATTTAATTTAATATAAATTAAAACAAAAACGCAATTTCAAAAAAAATCGTCCAACCGTTTTCGAAACATAGATTTTTCAAAAAAATTAATTTTTGTCAAAAAATATATTTATTAAAAAAAAAATATATATAATATATAAAATAATTTATAAATATTTTTCGAAAATTTTTGTATGCTGTACTATTTAGAATTTGAAAGATTTCGAAAATTTTAATCGAAATCCGTAAAGCCGTTAATGATAAAGTCGAAAATAAAAACGAATGGTACCTTCTATGGTAGGTACCATTAATAACGTTTGATGTAAGCATTTTTTAACCTAAATTTAACTATATCCACTGATTTTTTTTCTAATAAATCGTTTTAGGCATTTTTGAGACACCTTTTTGCTCCATAAAACTGTATTTTTGGGGCTGAAAAAAGATTTTAGAGAAATCAGAAAAGAAAAGAAAAATTCAGATATACATGGAGAATTGCGGACCCCACTTCTCTTTTTTCATGTTTATCATTGTATAATGTCAAGTTTGATCAAAATCTCGAGTTGGATTCTATTTGCAAATGCAAAACTTGGCATATAGTACTGATATGTAGATCATGTCATTTGACAGATCATGTCATTTTAAATTTAAATTAGAAATGTCATTTGACATTTCCCATAGTAAAGCTTTTAATAGTTTTTAAAATAGATTCCAGAAGGCGGGTGTGTTCATTAGGTCCAAACTAATTTCATGTTAAGTTGGTTGAAATTAATTTTTAAAATAGCATCAAGGTCTAAGAATTACGGTTCATAGTACATACTTAGCAATCCAATTAACTCTTAAGTGCCCCATTTTTATTCCCTCTCATCGTCTTTTCTCGGAACCTGAACCGTCAGTTTGTATGTCCCCAGGCAGCTTACTGAGGTTATAAAGAAGACTGGCTGGACGGCATCTTCCTTAAAATATCTGATCCGCTTAATCTGTTTACATTTTAGATTGTGAACTTACAAAGCTTCCAATTAAAAGGTGATCCCTACTACTATTTCAGCTTCTATAATGTTTCGGTAAGGTCTTTTTGAAGCTAAAATTACTTCCCGAGGCATTATCGAAGTTGAAATATATGGTTGCATAGCCATTTATGCTTCCTCCTTCCACAAATACAAAACTTAACTGCTGGCCCTTTGTAAACACGAGATTTATTATTTAATACTCGAATCGAAAATAGAACTGAAAACTGGAGCAAAATAACCACGTTTCATCGTTTCTAAGAATTACGAGTACTTTACATTTTCATAATCCGACCAACGAATATTTGAAAGATTCCAAGACATCAGTGATTCCAAACCATCTCACTGAGTATTATCACATGTCAAATTAAATTTAAGAAATAGTTCTATGGGATTGACAAGGAGATAAAACAAATCCTAAAAAAAAAACTTGAGATTTTGTCTATTAAATGTTTAGTTCATCTAACCTAAGAAAAACAAAGCTTGTTTTCTCAACAAGCATTTTCGATATATCGTTTTCTAAAATTGCAAAAATTCCATAGCATTCATAGTGCTCCATAATATTATTGCGTTAATATACCTTCTGCTAAAATATTCCCTTCTTAAAAATTTTGGTATTCGAGAGTCCGTCCGCTTGCAAAATTCAAGCAGATATTATCAGTTGTATCTGATTCGTGAGAAAGCCACACGACTTTAGTTCTATTTTTATGTAAATTTCGTGGAATTAAATTTTGAAGCGTAACTTTACTTTTATTATTCTTAAAGCTTCTTTCAAATCACGTCATTTTGAAGCAACTAAGTATATGCTCCCGAAGCACGTAGGACACGCTTCAATTCAGCCAAAGACTTCCTTAGTCTTCATTTGGT
The DNA here is from genome assembly GCA_910595825.1 of Philhelius pedissequus. Classification (NCBI taxonomy): domain Eukaryota; kingdom Metazoa; phylum Arthropoda; class Insecta; order Diptera; family Syrphidae; genus Philhelius; species Philhelius pedissequus. Next base: position 9,108,932 of record OU343163.1, on the reverse strand, counting down.
AAGCATTCCATGGATTTATTTTTCGAAATATTTTTATTAGACATACATTATAATTCAGTTCCACAACAGCATTATTCATGACTTTGACAAAAGAGTGAGAGTACTATTAGTAAATAAAAATAAACAAAAAACAGACTTTATTTGATTTAAACGCAATAGTAATTTTTTATGTCATCATCGCACAATATTGATAAATTATTCCAGTCTTTTCTTTAATTGCTTTCGAATTTTTCTGTTGATTCACTTTTTGAAGAAACTGTGAACGTTGTTTAAGCAGGTTGATCTAATAGAAATGCATATTGTAATTGGTCTATTACGACATGCTCCGTGTGTCGGTGCTCCCGGCCGGCGTTTAAATAGCTGCATCAGAACCCTCAAACGAGACGCATGTTTTTGTTTGCATTTATTTTTTTTGTTTTGTTAATTTGTATTTAATTGTAGAATGGAGATCTGTATACAAAATTCAGACAAAGTTTACCTTAATTTCAAGCACGTCTTGTAGAACTTGTGGAAAATTTTCATGTTTGAATCGCAAACAAAGTAATAAATCAATTTGTCATGAATTTTAATTTTATTGTCTTAAAGTGATATACGAGTAGAAGTACAGTTAAGACAGGCATTATTATTCACGTTTAATGAGATACCTTTAAGACAGATGTGTATTTTGAATAATGCAATGACTTCTAGCAGTAAAAAGAGTTCAAAATATTTTTGATTCGATGCAACAATCCAAACATGTCGAAAGATCAAACACATATGTTGAAGAATTTGAAGTACTAATATTCAATAAATAATTTCATTTCGTAGTTTTTTTTTGTAAATATATACAATTTTTAATAAAGTTACTAAAATGTCAAAATACTCTTCAAATAGAATTTAAAAATTGTTTACGATTTTGAAGTTTCAAATTTGTGTAACTCGAGACCACAAATTTTCTGGGTTTCAAACAACTGTTTTGGTAAATTCCAATAATCTTCAATATAAATATCAATGGAGGGGTTGGCTAAATATTAGAATCCATTTTTACCTTTGTAAGTTTTGTATTTGAAAAAAAAAAGAACAACTCGAGATTTTAATCAAACTTGCCATTACAATGATGGAGAACACCAACAAAGTGGGTCCCTCAATTGCTTCTGTTTGTTTGGCTGTTGATAGATGTACAGCCCAAGCGACCGAATCGATTTTCTTAAAACTTGATACTTAAGCGTTTTAGGTGATTGATAGATATTTGAATCGGTGTTTTAGCCCCAAATATACATAATTTTACATATTTTGTTTTTAAATGGCGGGTACCATACAACCATTTTTATTATTTTCGGCTTTCTCATAAGCGGCTTGACGAATTTCAATCAAATTTATTATTTAGGAGGCTCTTTTAATGCTTAACAATACAACTTAACAAATCAGTGTAGCTTTTTAGATACGACCGATCATATGGTTGAAAAAAAAATTAATGTCTAAAAATGGTACTTTCTTTAGGACCGTTTTTTTGCTTTCGACTATCTCATAAGCGGCTTACCCGATTCTTTCGAAATTTCACACATATATAGCCTTAGGTTGCCCAATTTATACTGCGTACCAATATTTTTAATTAATGTTTTTTTGTATTTTAAAAAAAAAATTTATATTTTGAAAACTGCTCATTAAATTTTTTTTCACAAATTATATTTATAATGTATTTGCTGAATACCTATGAATTGGCGTTTTTGAATTTTTTAAAATTTTTTTTCAAAAAGTTAAAAAAAAACTTTTTTCTCAAAAACCGCGTCACAGATTCTTAAATTTTTTTCTCATAAATTCAAATTTATTCAAGAAATAAAATGACGTACTTTTTTTTGAGCTCAAATTAGTTTAAGTATTTATTTCAGAATTGTGAATTATGCAATTTTCGGTAAGTTCAGTTCATCTTATTTGTGTATCACTATAGTCAACTAATAGGTCCAATCGATCGTGAGATCGATATAATGAAATTTGTGGACTATATTGTGTAAAAATCTATTTTGAAGCTGTAAAAGAATTTTTTAATATGTGTATTAAAAAATTGCAAAAGTATCTATGAAGATATATATTCCAAAAAACACAATGGTTCATTAAATGCTTAGTACAATTTTCTAGCATTATGAAAAATAGCCTACGCGCTTTCAAAAGATTGAATTTAAAAAATAATAGGATTGTTTTTTTTCAAAAATTCAAAAAATTATTTTGCGAACATTTTGGTATGCAGTATTATTTAGAATTAGAAGGACCTCTTGTACAAACTTTTTAATCAAAATCCGTTTATCCGAATATCAACGAAAAAAAAAAAACGTTAAGCCTGGTACCATTTCATTTCATGTAAAAATTTTTTAGACCAAAATGTAGAAAACACCCATAATAGCGTACTGAATTTTTTGTATCGTAATCGTAGAGCCGTTTTCGAGAGGTCACTTGAAATTTACCAATTAGGAAAATCGAACTCGAGATTTGAATCAAACTTGACATTACAATGATAGAGAATAGCAAAAAAGCCGGTCCCGCAATCCTTTTTTTACAGCCAAAACTAACGGTACACATGATTCCATAAATTTGTATCTACCATCTTAATTATCTCGAAAACGGCTCTATCGACTTTGATGAAAAAAAGTGTGTTCACTACGTTAGATATAGGGTGATTTCATAAGTGCATGGTTGCGAAAGTCCGACGAATGTATAGTATTCATAAATGCAAATGATGAATGTCAGAGTTTCATAAATGTGAAACGCAAATATTTGCAGCGCAAATGCGCAAATATAAAATTTCACATGCATTCTGATTTTTTTCTTAAAGAAACAGACAATATGATGTAAACGGTGGTACACCTTCCCTTACTGTTCACATCTGTCCAAATTTCCGCTAGAAAATTCAGAGTTGAACTCAAAATTAAAAATACGCATCAGAATTGTTTCTGGTCTACAGGAAAAAGAAGCAAATCAGAGAAAGTATTCATGAATACATATTATGGGGGTGGCCGTGGCGCGATAGTTGTGTGCTCGCCTGTCAACCTCGGGATTGCGGGTTAGATTCCTGCCGTTGTCCATGTCTTTTTATATTCCATTAAAAACCAATTCTAAAAATTGTCATAAAATAAGTTGCAACTTTGCTCATTACATGCTGTTTAGGCATAACACTAATAACATGTGAGTAAACTAGCATACCCATAAAATATGACAATGAAATAAATAAAATAATGCGAATTATAAGGGACATAAATACATAAGACACGGTAATTCTCTCCGCATTAGTTCAGCCGCCATCCCTGGAGATAAATCTGAGACAACAACCAGCTCTAGTCTCAGAACATCGTGCCACACATCTTTCCTATTCTTCTTTCTCTTCTTCCACTGGATGCCCGCGCTGTGTTAAGAAAAACATATAAAGGGTATTCATAATCCCTTGAGCGCGTGCAAAGTTATAAAAAAAAAATTCATATTAAAATGCATGTGCAAATAGTTTCTCTAATGTTATTATGGTCGCAACTGATCGCATGTAAACATAGCAACCATGCATTTATGAAAGCAACCATAGTCTACATTTTAGTCAAACCATTTTGTTAAATATTTTATTATTAACGGTACTGCCATGCAAAGTTTTTTTTGGTTTTTGACCTTTTCATAAATAGCGCAAGGATTTCGATCAAAATACTCACAAAGGAGGTCCCTCTAATGCTAAATAATATTGCATACTAAAATTTTCGAATATTTTTGTTTGAATTTTTTTTTTTTTTTGAAATTTAATATATCGAAAATGGGTGCACGATTTTTTTTAAATTCAGCTTTTAAATTTATATTATTAAATACATAAGATTGCCATACTAAAACATTTCTAGGCAAAAATTTACGAAATTTTGTTTATACAAAATAAAGTAAAAAAGACTAAAAATAAATTCTACTAAACATTTTGTGCTTAAGGTGTGATCGAACACTTTTCGGCACTTTATTTTGTTGTTTGAAACGATTTGAACACATTGTTTCAGACAAAATTAACGAGGTTCGTTCAAATTCAAGTCCTTAATAACAGAATATTAAATATATATTAAATTGTACTTATACAGTCTCCTTAGTCTCATAGCATATTATTATAATCGATTTGGATTAAAAACAAGTTATTTTCAACCAGATTGCTAAGAGTTATTATTAAACACAATTTGAGCTTGCCTAATATAATTGTTGGCTTGAGCCCCTCCAGGCCCCCTATGTGCTTCTACATAACACAGAGATACACTGTTTCACCAAATCTGAAATTTTGCTAACGCACTTTGGTGTATTTTAGTGGAAACATTTTTGAATCCACATATTTTTGTGAATGAGTTAATAACTTTAATTTTGTTTCTTTATTAAGATTTCGGAGTTAATTTTCATATAAGAAAAAATAAACGTTCGACGAGGTCTTTGTAATGTGAGTGTAACTATACTTGACAGTACACTGGTGCCCATTACTAGAAGTACCAGTGGAGCTTACCTTGTTTTGCAATTGTTCAGGTTGCATCTTTCTAGGTATCAGATGCAACTTGTCAAACTTTTCCATATGTAATTAAATCCGTTTTTTTTTGGCGTTAGCTGTATGTCATACCTTTTAAGACATTTGCTCTGCGAGTGAGTAAAAAAGTGGTCTCTGGCTGCAAAGTTCTATTTGGTTGTAAATTTCCGTGAATCCCACAAAACTCTTTTACACTTTTTAAGTTAATCAAGAATATTCATGCAAAATTGTTGCAAGAAGTTTTCAATTTTGTGCTCGATTCTGATTTTCATAAAAAAATTAGTTTATTGAACAAATAATTATTGTTTTTACTGCACTGTATACCATTTCCCCCTACACATCACATGCTCACAAATTCTTATTATACAGTACAAAGTGTCTATTTTCACTTCATCAGGCCTTGAATATACAAATCATTTAATCATTTTTTTTATTTGACTTCTAACAAGTTTTAATATTTAAGGTTTCGAATTATTAAAAAAAAGGTGTTATTTCAAATTTTCTTCAAACAAATCATACCAATAAATAAAACCAATTTGACTTTTGTGAGTCTGTCTGGCTTTATTTCATTCACCCAGGAGCACTAAACTGCCTTGTAAATCGCCCATTTCCGGAATTTTGTTTGAGATACTTTATCATTCAGCTTAAAACTAAATCCCACCAACCCAACTTATTTAGGTACCCACCACAATCAAAAGACTCCATAATAATTACAAAATGTTTCTACATGTAAACTCGTTCCTCTAAGCCAGTCTCAACAGAAAATTCAATCTCTTTTATTTCCAGCCAGATGCATTTGTTTAGGAGTTCCGGCCATTAAATCCATCATTACGACTATAACTTTATTGTCCACCACATAATCATGGAAAATATATTCCCTTGCTTCGTATAGGAGGAATAAACATCACTTCCATCTTCTTAAGTTAAGTAAAGAGAAACCCCACCAGTTTTCAATTTCGTGTCTGGATGACATGAAAAATCATCTCACCATTCATCCCAAATCCCCACATTCATCAAATAAAGTACGAGTATATGTATCTTTTGAAAAGATCACCCAAAACCTGAGAAGAATTAATTAACCAACAAGAGCGTATAGCCGGAACATAAAAGATCGAAGACTAATAATAAGAAGAAAAAAAAGACACCTACATGATCACTGATCGACTCACTAAGCCTAGTAAGACCATGTCATTTCAAAGCCACAGCAAGACACACCAAGGGAAAAAACTTTTTTTTGCGCCTGGAAAAATCTTACCGACAAGTTGTAATTTTCAAGATACAAAGCACTGATCTGATAGCGGCTTGACTGGTGTAGTGCGTGCGTGCAATGAGCCAAGTTTCCATTTATAAGAAAGCCGAACTTGTATCTGGAGTCGTTCTGAGATTCCAAACAATGAGGAGAATGAATATATGGTGCCAGCGCCAGGTGATAGCTTTAATCGCTTTCTAGTTCCACTGCCTGACGTATTATAGTTAGTGATATGGTGTGTGACTAACTAAGGCATCTTGTATGTGTCTCACAAATGTTAACGTCATACACGTGAAACCAGACTTTTGCTCAGAGCTTTGTGGTTGGCAGTGAAGTTTGGACTCGTTTCGTCATCGTGAATGAATGGAAACACGTTTCATAAATTGAATTTACATAATTGGGAGCTTGGACCTTTAAAGATTGCATGCTTAGCTGGTTTTGATTATTTGACACACTATGATCGCTCGATTGTAATACAAACTATAGGTAATTGAAATTAGTATTAAAGTGACTGTATGTATGTCTCCCTTCCGTCCCTGAAATTAATTAGAAATTTAAGAGTGAGACGTGCTTTTTTTGTATTTTGGCTCACTTATAGTTGGTTAAATGGGTTTTGAAGGACAAGACAGTAATGGATAATGTTATGTCGATAGGACGTGTTTGATAATGACAGGGCTATAGCTGTGATGATTTCTAGGAGCGTTGACATCACCTGTCATGCGGAGAATGAGTTATTGATGGACGAGGTCTACATTTATGTGAATGGAATACAGAATCGTTATATTGTAAAAATTATAAACGAGCTCTCAATTCATCTGGGTTTTTGTGCATTAAATTTTTTTTTTTTAAGTAAAGATCAGACATAAAGATATCGGTTATACCTACATTTCCATAAACCTTGATTTATTGTAGACGAATGAAAAGTCACAAAAATTCAGAGATCTACACTGACGTTGAACTTATTTTTTGGAACTTTCCCATGTTTTCATTCATTAAAAACTAGAGAGCATCTTGGAGAAAAAATATGAAAAACAAATATCACTCAATCGAAAGAAGTGATAACTTTTGCAAATGGCTGCAAGCTGTCAGTTTTGTTTTGACATTTGTGGTAAATAGATGAAGAATAGAATGACGACATATGTAACACTTTTTATAGGTAGGAAAATGCGGGAATCTAATAGGGTTTTCCATTGGTAAATCCAGATTTTATTCTAGATTTTATATTTTTAGGGCCCAAAGGAACATTCATTTCAGATTGGATTTTTTTTTTTGTTGCTGCATTTGTGACATGTCGTGTTCTACGAAATGAAATTGCTATCGTGCTTTGTTTAATTTAATTTAAGTTTTAATAAGTGAGCAAAAGACCTAAAACTATATAATTTTTCAAAAAATGAAAAGTTTAAAATTAATAACAATAATAATTTTAACTAGGTATTTAGTTTTAGTTTGTCCAGTGCAACGCATACATTTGTCAAGCTAAGAGCAGTGTTGGTATTAGAACTGAGAAGGCCAACTATTTCGAAATGAAATTATCTAGATTCAAAAATAAATTAATTTTGAATGCCCAATGGTAAGCAAAAAGGGTAAGCTCTGTGGTTTGGTAGAACTAAATCCAAAATAAATTGAATTATCTTACCAATGGAAAACAACATAAATGTTATTGACTAAGTCGTCAATTTAGCGCAACGTGAATGTAAAGTTACATTGTAATGTTCGATGTTGATATTTGAATTTTAAGGTTGAGTTGACACTATAGATCTTCAGAAGAATATTAGATCTGTTCCCATACTTTTTTCACAAAAATTCACAGACTCAGTTTTCCAAGAGCGGGGGTAAAAATATCTCAGAAAGACAAATTTCCAAAAAAAATTCGGGAACACATTCAACTAAACAATCAACCATTTTTTAAATGTCAAAACAAACGTGTTAAGGCGGTATTACATTGTCATAGAATATATGACTAATTTTGTCATATAAAATATGGCACAATATTTTTTATATGACTACTAGTATGAAACTCATATAATTGTTGTCATTTAAATATGTCGATCACACTTATATGACATTTTTTAGCCATATTTATATGGGGAGTTTGCCATATTTATATGACAGTATAATACTGCCTTAAGCTTTTGTAAAAACTTGGACGAGCATCTTTTTATGATTTTTTTTTATGAGTAATAATGAGTAAATATTTTTCTCTGTCGTGAGGGCGCCGGCTAAACTAGGGTTAATAAGTTACCTATTGCGGAATTAGCGGTCCAAAAAGATCCTAGTAGTGGTATAGATCAATCCTTGCATGGCTAACACAAAGGGCTAAGGTAAGCTCAGTCTGATATGCGGTTCTAACTCAATCTGTGTTGAGCTAGGATTACCGAGTTCCTTGCCTTATACAGAAGACGTGTAGCTGCAAAAAGAACTAGCGGCCATTCGCCAGTTCGTAACCTAGAAACGGTTAATTCAGTCCTTCAAGGTCAATGACTGTTACAGGGGTTGAGTGCCATGTGGCAGTATAGCTGTTGGTTACGCACAAATTCGCGGACAGCCATTGTTGAGTGCGGCTATGCTTAGATATGTCAACACCTTACCAAGGTGGCTAGATCTGTATGACCGGAACTCTGACAATTTATCTTGGACATTTTGTATATCACGGACATATCTAAGTGGAATGGTGCCTACACAGTATAAGACCCTCATGATGCGAGATATTACATTACATCCATAATATGGTTCGGTACACAGTCTCTTCTGTGATTCTGCAATCATTTGGTACAGGAAAGAGGAAATCGATTTTGCAATATTGCGTTGAAAATCATAGATTTTCGCAGTTTTGGGAAGTACGGGAATACACCTTTTTCTTGTGTCAATAATGGAATGGTTTTAGAAGTCTCCTCAAAGAACAAATACTCTCGAATAATGCGTAGCCAAAGAAAGCATCGATATATTTTGGAGATCGTGTTCTAATGAAAATATAGCTGAAATTTTCATCGGACCTAATTTATTCTAGAACTCCATGAGTATAATACGGTAACTGTAATTAATTGAGGTTGGTTAACTTGCGGTTCCAGTAAAACTCGCAAACCCAATTCACGCAACAATGAATATTTTGAAAGATGCGTTTTCGGGTACCTTCAATTCATAATTAATTTTGTAGATTTGAACAAGCCTGAAGCGGACTGTTAAATCTTTCAAAAGCGTGACTTACTTAATTGAGCGTTTTTGAAGTGACTGGCCACAGTCACAGGACTTTGAAAGCTCTTAAGTAGAATTTCGGATGAGTGCGAAAACTTATAGGACCAAAGTCGATATTTCGATACAATCTATTGATAACAAAAAATTCGCCTCACAAAAAGAGTTTTCTTTGCAAAATGGGTTAAGGCCAAACAATTTCTGACCTTAGCGAATCCCCTAGCAGTTATGTAATCCTACCTAATTGCATTTAGCATCAAATTACATGTTTGTAGTTTGTAGTGGTTTTGTTTGTTTCGTTTTTTCTACGTTCCAAATTTAGAATACCTACTTTTGATGTTTGGCCTTTTTTATTCGAACTTTCCCAGGCTATTCGGCCAGTTCAAAAAATTGTTTTTTTAGTCAAAGAAAAATCACCAATAAATTTTCAATCAAAATAAATTTTGTTTTCGTATATTTTTATCAATCGAACTTAAGTTCAATCTAAATTTTATTTTAATACATTTTTATTTGTAGTTGTTAAAAGAGTTTTTTTTTACTTAAAAATAAATCATTTAAATAATTCTCCTTTTCGATTCTTAAAACAAAAACTTATAGTAGGTATTTACACATTATTTGTGTAGTGTTCATTTTACTTTAAAAATAAATAAGAAAATATTTAAAATTTAGCATTTTAATTTAATTTATTTTTTTTCTTTGATTTTTGTTTGTACAATTTAAAAGCAAATAGTTTTTTTTTAGATATTTTTTATTTTGTTTTAAAATGTTGCAAGCAGTATGCGTTAAATATATATTTTTTTCTTCGTATTTTTTTTTTGATATTAATATATTTATTTATTTTTATATTTACAAAAAAAAGCGCGTGAATCAGTGCAAAAAAGTTAATTTCTTTTTTTTTCTTTGATTTACTTTTATATAATATGAGAATTATGGTGTTTTGCGCTAAATATAGTGAAAGTTTTGTATTTAGATTTTTTTATTTAATTTTAATTTCTTAAGGGCACTAGGTATTTACACGAAAAAATTTGCAGCTATAAATGGTGTGGTAGTTTATTTTATTTAATTATACATATTTTTTTTAAATTAAATTCTTAAAAAAAAAGTAAATAAAAGCTAAATTAAAATTAAATTTTGAACTAAACAACTAATCAGTCTTGTGTTTGAGAAAAATGTAACAATAAAAATAAATCTTTACAAAATTTGTGTTTTTTTTTTGTTGTTGAGAATACGATTTGGGAATTAAATTAAGGATTTTAAAATAACAACATAATGGATAATTGTTTGGTTTGTTGTACTACTAATTTCTTTTAAGTTTCAGAAGGGAAATTTCATAGTTATTTAAGGGAAATTTATTAATTGAAATAATAATGATAAGATAATGCAAAAATATTGTTCTAATACTAATTCGTGCAGTTTTCAGAGCAGTATCAAGCAGATTTTAAAAATAATTTAAGAACAAAATAAATAGGACCGCAAGAAAAATTCAACAAAAAAAATCTTTAAAATACATTCTATTTCAAGGATCACGCATCGATTCTAACTTCACTACATTCCTCGTCATTTCTGTTGGTTTGATAAAAATGTCTCGACATCACTGATGCATCCATTCGACTAGACTCCTTAATACTCCGAATGTGGCTTGTTGGGAGTAGTGTTGTGGCTGCAACACTATCAATATTCTGCCATCTCTGGGATTGTTGAAGTTCTGAGTCTGATTTTGCACCAAGTTCCGCCTTATCCCATGCTGATGATGCAACTGTTACCATAGGAGCAGGACACACCGGATAAAGAAACTTCATGCCAAATGCAAAATGTGTCTGATGATGTAAAGCCTCATCGTAACTGGGTAGTCCTGTGGCAATGGTGTAACATGGTGGTGATTCCATTTGATAGTAACTGGCTTCTGATTGAGCTCCTGCTGTACCACACGTAGATCCATTCGGATACAAGTCACCATTCAAATGAGATCGGATGTCCTTATCTGGAACAGAGCAAGAGAGAAAAAAGAAAAATTAGAAAATTATGTAAAAAATAAGTCATTTTTGTTATTTCAATCAATCATTTGAAAGGACACTTTAAATCCACTCACACACTTGTTTTTTTTTGCTTAACACAAAACAACAACAAAAAAAAAACTAAATAAAGTGTTTAGGGTGGAAAATCCATAGTAAAAAGATATGTCAATCAAAAAGGGAACATGAGTTATCCTTTCTTCAATTGAAAATTGAATTTTATCGCTGCTGGTGTTGCTGGTAAATAAATACAGTAGTACAGTAGAGGCCCCCCTTTATGATTTTCAAATTTCTTTCTCATGGAAGAACAAAGAAAAGAAAAAAAACAGGAAGCAGACGACCATCTTAAAAGAATCCCTAGAAAATGTACGACAAGATGTCAGAGCATAGGTTTGATGGGTCGCACATTGTGCATATTCATAAACATACCTACATATTCCCCTTTTCTGTAAACCGGGATAGTGTTTGATGATGAAGACGAAGGAAACAAATGAGTTTTATATTCGTTTTTATTATGTCACAAGAATATCTCTCATGGATGCGAATGAATTTGACAAGAAAATGGATTTATTTTGTATTTAGATATTTTTTGCGGGTTGGGGATTTTTTTTAGAAGGAAAAAGGTTGAAAGTCTCTGATGGGGACTTAAAGATTTATTTGATGTTAATGACTTTGAGTAAGGTTGATGGAGTTTTCGAGGTTGTAATTCAATTTGCATTACAAAGGATTTCTATTTATATTTTAAATATGTTGAAGAATAAGGAGACAGTTATTATATGATGATGAAATGGATTTCTGGATTCAAAGGACAAATTTGAATCACAACTTTAATTATTCAAAAGCTAATGATCAAAACATAAACATTATTTTGAAACTATGGACTTAGGAATCGGTTTCTAAGGAAAAATAACTCGAAGGATTTCATCAAGCCATTCGTCAAAATGGTTGTATAATCTTCAAAAGCCAAACAAATATTTTTCTCCGGTTCGAAGGACCATTTTTTTTTTAAATCGATATGTCTGTCGTTAAGCTCAAACTTCAAGTAAAGAATATAAAATTTAAGAATTCGATTCAAATGGAAATCGAAAACCTGATTATTACAAAATTATTCTGTGCATAAAATCACACTACTGATGGGTTCAATAATATAAATTCTTTGAAAATTTCACATAGTATCTTCATAAATTTCCCAAACCAAATACTACCAACTCACTCGATTACCTCAAATAAGACCACAAAAATCCTACAATGTTTATCTCTCCACAGCACGCTTAAAATATCAAAAGGACAAAAAAACAACATTCCAATTTTCAATAATGTCCCAAGTCAGTGTTTTAAAAATTGCTTTGCTCATAAAGACATGCCATTGACCAGATTAAAGGACTTCATTTTACATCAAAAGCTTATTTCTTCTGTCATGCTTAATGTTCATAGCTATTTTCATAGAACAATCGCTTACCCAACCATCATAGATATATATATATATAGATTGACTTGACCTCCCTCCTAAGATAGAAAAACATAAAAGATTTTCCACTCAATAAAGTAGGTATAGCAAAAAAAAAAGAAAGAAAAGAAAATTCAAGCTACCCAATGATGTCCTTTTTTATGTGCGTATTTTTTTACAACACCACTTTTTACACTCAACTGTGTCCCCAATTGCTCTTTGATGGTAATCCTCAAAATGAGGTGCAAAAAAATTACAACAACCTCCAGACATAATACAAAATAACAAAAGGATTTCCAGGACACTTTTTTTTGTTTTTAGTTGGTTGTCGTACAAATAAAATGAAACCAACCTACACATGAACCAATTGTGTTGTAAAGGTTCGGGTTTTTTTGCTATTCCTCGTGACTGGGTCAATAAAAGTTCGTTTTTCCTGCCGTTATGGGATCCGTTCTTTTTTTTTGTTGGTTCATTCTACCAAAGAGTCCAGCATTTTATTGTTAAACAAAAAAAATCTATATATACACTACACTCCCAACATCCGCTTATCTTGTTTAAATATATTCATCGTCCTTTTTGTAAAGTATAACGTATAAATGTAATGTGGTGTTTACATTTTTATTTTTGTGTACTCGAGTGGTGTCATTAATTCGTCCTTTCACAACTTTGCATCATTGCAATTGCATGTGTAATTGCGAAGTGATAATAAGTATCCTTGGGGACGACGTCACAGTCGAACGAATAACTATTGATGTAATGGCGTGGTCGCGACATTCAAAACGTAATGAATTGCTAAATGAAAATTGCTCATCTTTATGCTGATAATTTTTTTCTCTGCATTTTTTATCTTTCAGCGAGGATTTTTTTTTTAACTTTGGAATTGAACAAAAGAGCAATAAATTTTGTCCTTGCAAAATAAAAAAAACGATTATGAATATCCCCATTTTTTGTTTTGTGTTCAGTGTGTCATTTATTGGGGTACTCTGTGTATACAAAACACATATGGCTGAAATGACCGTAGTTAAGTGAACAAAAACAGTGAGTTTCGAAGCAGGAATTACTCCCATGGATTAAATTATTCAATTAATATTTTAAATTGATTGCTTGCTATTGCGACTTGAGTGGATTGTGTTTCGTGTGTTTTTTTTTGTATTGTTGGTAATAACGACATACATACATAATTTCTTTTTTATATGCTTGTATATTGCTAGCAGCAGCTGTGGCGGTGTGTTAATTGTGATTGTTTAATATTTTATTTATAAATTTATTTCATATTTAATAGCAGTTGAGTTTTATTTCTCCACTTTATTTTGTCCGGCTCGAGGGACCTTTTAATGGGAGTACATTAAATGTAATTGAATAAAAGAAAATGTTTTTTTTCCTGTAGAGTTTTTAAAGCTAATAATCCTTGAACGAAAAAGAGCAGTCTATAATATTTTTTTTTCAAAGAATGTATATTTATGATTTGTTCGGGTCGAAGGACCAATGGATATTTGTACTTGATTTGAGAAATGTATTTTATTTCTAATCGTCTATTGTATAAACAAGGTACCATATTGAACTACCATTAAGAAGCTATCGATTTAATTTTTTTAGAAATTCCCTCACGAATCTCTTACTAGCAATTTCTTAACGATTAAATATGTAGAGACTAAAAAAATTTAATAAAATGTTTTTCTTAAATAAATACTCTTTATATTGCAACGCACGTTTTTCTTCAGTAAATTTCAATGTTCCTCAAGGAATCACTAACTAGATTTAAATGTTGCTTAAATTGAACTCAAATCATTCATTGAGGATTGTTGAAGACAAATCTCCAAAGACATTTATTTACGCAAATGTCAACATGGTAAACAAAGAAAACAAAATTCCTTGTATGTTTCGAAGCACAGACAATGACATAAAACGTGAAATGAAATATTCAACAAGCTCAAATCGTTTGGAAAACTATACGAAGGGACACATAAATTTTGTGGGACAGGTCCTGGTTGGTTGTTTTTTTCTTTTCCGCTTTTTACGTTAAAGAATTGACTTTAGACTTATTTTTTCTTTCTAATATTAGGGGTAGCTGACGTTAAAGCCATAAGTATTTGAATAAAGAACTTTTAAATTTATTTCGCTCTTTTTGGGAAAAATTGACTAATATTTCTTTTAAAGAAGACAAATTAGAAGAATTTCCCGGAGGGTATAAATACTTCGTGTTTAAATTTCAAGCCAATTCAGCTTAGGCTGAATAAAGTTGAGAGTTTGGCGCAAAAGATAGATGTATTAAACGAGCGAAAGGAGATGTTCTGGATTGATGTTATTGGTCGCAACTTTATGAGTAAAGTTTTGGGGCTTTTTTGAGGATATATTTTGTTTTTCTTTCTTGCAAAATATTTCTTAAGTAATCTGACAGGAAATATTTTTATTTAAATTGGGATTTATCTGTAGATTGTTTAGTGCATTCAATACCTAAGTTAAAACTTATAGCTCGTACATAAGAAATGAAGTCAAATAAATTCGAAATTTGAATATTTTCAGTTTGTTCGGCTCGAAGGACCATTTATTTGAAAATTAACTGCATAACTTTGGAAAAAAAAGTTGTTGTACCCTATTACATATTAAAACTTTAATAATTTGTTTTAAGATTCAATGGACAAACTTTTATGAATTAAAAAATCTATCAAATTGAGAAGCACTTTTCACGCTTTGCCGGGGGATAATTGTCTGTATCAAGATCTCGTTCCTTTTAGGCACATAGGTTTTATTGAATATTTTAAGTTTATTTCTATGTAAGGATTAAAATAAATTTAAATCCAACCCCAAATTATCCGGCTCGAAGGACCAAATTATTGCCACATATGTGCTTTTATTTATTAGTTAAATGCATACAATTATCGGACTGCCCATAACCAAAGTATAATTGTACGCCAATGTATACGTATATCCTAATCACTTCTCTCAAATCAAAATTAATAATATCCCCTCAGTTTTGTGGTATGAAGCCCGTAAATTACCATATACGACCACACCAAATTTCATATTAATCGGCTTCGATAAATCAAAAATTACCTTCGATAAAATCACCAATTATTGCTATATAACCTCAATGCCTCAAACTTTATACCATTCTATATATAAATAAACAATATATCTACATGCCATATCATCATCATCATCATAACCATCATCAAACGTGTTCCTAACAAAACAGTTATGATTATAAATTATAATTAATATCGATGAGCTTATGCAAATCCAATTTAAACCACCTTCACTCCCATATACCACTACACAAGTATGTATACAATCTCTAACTCATCCTTTTGTAAATAGTCATAAATTGTTTTGAGGCTTTTATCCTGAGTAAAGAATATTTTTTTTATGCATATATTTTCCGTATAAGAACATTTGACAACGCAGAAAAGCCTGGTCTGGTCAGCTTCAACACTCTCTATAGATTTCAAATAATATAAAAATGGAAATTGTAAATAAATCTTTTACGAGTGGAAAGTAATTTATTATCCTGACTCAAAAGGACATTGCCATCACACACACACACATATTCACACAAATCGATGCTCTCCATGGACATATAGTGTAATTTTTATAAAAGCAAATAAAAATTGAACAAAAAAAACTCTATCAACACACAATTGAGAAAAAAGGATGTAAAATTTTGTCCTGTGGCGATTAAGCTTTTCCTTGAAAAATTTACATATAGAAAGTAGTGTTGCCCTCACTCGTGTAGTGTGTGCGAGAATAATACGAAATCTCAAACTCAATTGTATGTAGATGCTTGACATGTAAATTGTGTAATTTTTTTTCGTAAATAAAAACAACAACACGGATATGATAATATTTACAATACTGTGCAAAAAAATGTTGTTGCTCCTAATTCTTTGGGTTGAGGATATCGGTGTCGCGAAAAACTACACAAAATAAGAATTTTCAGCTAGAACAGCAAGAAAATCTGTTTTGTTTTTTTCGGTTAACTGTTATAACTTTCATTGCCCCAAGTGTCAAAAGTATATGATTTGTGGAAGTATTATTACCTAATATATTTTTACACATTATATCATTTTTTCACTAATTATAATATAAACTCGTCTACTGATCTGAATCTAATACAATTCAAAGACTTCGTGCGTTTTTTTTTACGTCCTTGCTAAATTATTTTCGAAGAAAAAAACACATTTTTTTACACAGCTCTGTTTGTCCAAGGATTCAAATGCATTTCCATTTTTATTACAAAGCCTTAGAGGTGCAAATTATATTTTTCGACAAAAAGAAAAAGAAAAATACGACCTACTTCCTTCTATTCTTTTCCAAACATCAGACCACGCAAAAGAATATATTCTGAAACTCCAAAACAAGGATCCTTCAACATTGTCAAGCACCGAGAGAAGGTACTCATATGGGACACATACATAGTATAGAATCTCTTTAATTGATCTTTTGTCAATTGTTTACTTTTACTTTTCTTATTCTATTTACTTTTAACAATACAAGAAAAAAAAAACAGAAAAAAAATCAGGATGAAAGGACAACATGGCTGAAGGAAAATTAGGTCCCTTAGACAAATATAGGATCCACATCCTGCAGAGTTCATAAATGGTAGAATAGTACAGGTGGGTGGATAGGATATTATTTACTTTTTCTGACAAAACCTTACTTTATCATCATCAAACTGGGGGGGAGTTCGTGTAACAGCTTTTCCCCAAAAAAAAAAAAAAAAAAAAATAAACTGATCCTTTTTTATACTCCCTATGGTCTGCCGGTCTGTATGGTAGGTATTTGGTGTTAGTTGTGTGTTTTTGTTTTGGTCTAGATGTTTTTGTGTGTATCTTATTCGTAACTATATCTCGATGAAGCTATATAGTTAATGTTGGACTTTTGTATCGAGTTACTATTTACTGTTGTTGCGGCATGAAAAATAAATGTGGCTCCTTAGAAACATTCACATATCCTTAGGATACGTGCGGTAGTGTTCAGGTGGAAATAAATATCTTTCATAGTAGGTAACTTATAATCAATTTGCCAGGATATGTGTATCTACGTGCTAAATAAATTCTGCTCTTTTTCACAGACAAACCTGCCAAATAACAAAGACAGGACAAAGGAAACAAAAAGACACTACTCTCTACTATGAGTTTTCTTAAATGAGAAATCCTGCTAATTACTTTATTACCAAGGCAGATAGATATAGTGAAAGATACAGAACCTAACACGAACAAAGTGTTCTTATCCTTTTGTGTTCTTTATCTTTATCTTGGTTTTTTTTTGTTGCTATAAATAAATTAAAAGGACATTCGAGGATGAGGATAGTAAATTAAATTTACAATAAAAAATTCAAGGAGCATTCTTAGACTTAATGGTTTTGTTTGTCTTCCTTCCTTTTTTTTTGAGGTCAGGGATGTTGACATTCCAGTAAAAAGCAAAAATACAAACACAAACACATTGGAATGGAAAGTAATTAATTCGTGCTTTTTGTTGTATCTTTCACGACTAAAACAAGAAATTAACAGAACAAAGAAAGGAATGTAAGTCATGTTGATGTTATTTTACATCATCATGTATATATTTTCTTTTTACACTGCACTCCCCCGTCGAGGGTTGATCCTTGAGTGTGTGTATATTTTTTTTGGGCTTGTCTTCCCTGTTGCTGTTTGGTCCTGTTTGATATTTCATGAGAAAACTCCGAGGTAAGAGAATCTCCAGTTCCTCACAATGATTTATTAATTCATGAACAACAAGATACAGATATAAAGAATGATCCCCTACTGTTGGTATTAAATTCGTATACACCAGTTAAACTTGACTCAGAGGGGTCATAATTTTAATGAGGTGTTTGTGTAGGTAATATAGATCCTGACAGCTATGGGTAACAAATTATTAATTTCCTAAGGGGTTTTCTGATAGGCATCGCACCTTTAAAAAAATCCTATTTATCTATCTACCTGTTTGACTTAAGTAACTTTCTAAAAACCAGAAGAACACTTCCTAAAATCCAGCTCGAAGGACCAATTTTGTTTTAATACAAAAAAGTCTCTTGAGGTGATTATAAGTTTTATATTTTATTCCTTGACGAGTTTTATTGCTTCCGATGGAATTTCTAATATAAATTTGTCCCACACAAAGAAAAGGAAATGAAAATAAAAAGGTAAAGGAAAGTTGTTTGCTCGGTTGATGTTTTTATTCGGACCGAAGGACCAATTAGTTTTGATAACTTTTTAATAAGTTTTATGCTGTTTATGGGCTCTTGGAAATTTCTTGTTTATGGAATTTAGAAATACGGAGAATTTTTGTATGTACTATGGAGATATAGCTTTATTATAGGAAATAATGTAATTAAATGTATTTATGTAGACTACCGGTCATTTAAGAAACTGCATTCAGATTTACGCGAAATAGAAGGTAGAAGAAGTTACAGGTGAAGTTAATGTTTCAATGATGCATATTTTGGAACCTTAGAACTTGGGTAAGGTTATGTTAGGTTGAAGCGGCTGTCAGCGGCTTTGCAGCTAACACACTAAGACTAGAGTTGGTCCATTGTGATACCACATGAATCCTGAGATAATCTGCATATTCGTTGAACCATTTGGAGCTCCTAATGAAGCGTAAGAGACTGTAGATGCCTATTTTGTTTAGATCGCTGAGATCATCGAAGAAAAAGTCTCCAGGATGAAGCTTACGTCTGTGAGATAGAGCAGCGCATGTACACAGAAGATGAGGAATAGATTCCACCTCTTCTTCGTCAATGCAACTTCTGCAAAAATCGTGTGAATAAACGCCAAGCCTCGTTGCGTGCTTGCCTATAAGGCAGTGTCCGGTTATGACACCAATTACGGAGTTGATGTGCAATCTGTTTCAAGATATTAAACACTTGGAGAGTTTCAGATCAAGTTTTGACCAAAACTGTTTTGAAGAAACTTTGATCTTTCGAAATTTGAAACCACATTTCAACAGAAAATCAATATTATCTAATCTTTAAATATATATCTATGGCATTAATTCTAATTGGAACAGCCTATTTCTTAGAACACTTTTATTATTTTTCCAATTTGTACAAATGATCTCAAAATCAATAAATTCTGATTTTCTTCAGGACCTGCTTTAAGGTTTTAAGCCCATCCTGAAATAATGTCAAATATTGAAAGAATTATTTTTAAATTAGAATTTTAAAAATTTCGATTAAGAACTAGAAATGGAGAAAGCTGTTGAAAAGGTTTTTTGAAATACATCTTTGTTCCTTGAATTCAATTAGTTTTGTCAAACATTTGGTCCACTGATATGAATATACAAAACGAAGACTATAACTGAAGCCGAATTTATTCAATGTTTACTAAATTTAAAACCGCTATTAAAAATAGGAAATTTATGGAATTTCAAAAAAAAAACGTAAATTTTCCATGCTTAACCGAAATTTTAAATTTATTGGAGATTAACTAAATTGGGCCAAAGTTATGTTAAGAATATGTGCCCAATGAATCATAAGATATATCGAAATAAAACAATATCATAGGAACAGGGTTGCCATTATAGCAGATTTTTCACTTAATTTAGGGGAATTTCCATTCAGCAAGTGACAAGAAAATTTCCCACGTCGTTAGATTTTTTCCAGCGACTTTTAGAGCAATCATATTTCCGCAATAAAAAAAAATTGGTCTCACAGTAAATTTCCTTATATTTGTAAGAAAAAATGTATCTTTTATCTACTGATCTAGCAAAAAGGTTTTCATATGAATAATAAATCGGCCAACTTCAAAATCAATGAACAAAATTTAACTGCATGTGGGTAGTTTTCATCTTTTTATTGAAATGTTTTTGTGAAAAATATATTTTTTTCCAAGAATCGAAAACTTTTTCATTTACCATTTTTTTGTGGCGATTTCTAGCAACTTTTTGTATATTTAAAATTTTAACAAATCTAGAGACTTTTTGAAGTTCATTGTCATTTTTAATTTAAGGTTACAGTAATACTGCTCAAAATGGCAGTCCGGAGCTTACAGAGGCGGTAAATTTTGAAACTACATATCTGTATGAAATAATTTTATTTAAGTGTCCATTTCATATTCTTTAATTTTTTAGAAAATATATAAAAATAAATCTATACTTACTGCATTTCTTCCATTCTCTGAATTTGCGATAGAAATAGCACGAGAATATTATAAATATCACCGACAATATTATCAACGACGTGACAACACCAATCCATAAATAATTAATTATCGAATGCATATCGGCACCATTAAAAAATCGATCCAAAAACGAACCGGAATTTTGTAAATCGGCCAAATTTAACACAACACTGCCACTAATTTGGTCTTTTGTAATCACATGACCATCCGAACTAAATGCCACAGCATCATGACCAATACCACCACCGATAGTATTGGTCGATTGGATTCCACCATGATCATTTAAAACACTATTAGGTCCAATGCCCCCACTTCCACCACTATTAGCTGTCAATACACTATTACTTATGCGATGCAGAAGATTTGTGAAATTATCCAAATTTTTAATTCGTTCCAAATCGACATTGGAGGGAATTTCAAATGTTATTTGATTGCCACCCTGATGGTCATCGTCGACAACATCGTACAACAGATTAGCTGCTGATTGTAGCGAAATTGTTGTGTCAGTATCCAATATTTGTATTTCGGTGGTAGTTTCCATTGTGACAATATTTTTTTTTTATTTTTCTAATCAAACCAAAAATAAAACGTTAGAAACGTAATCGTCTTTGGAATTCACCATATACCCAACGTAAAAGATACTTTATATTTTTTTTTTCAGTTTGTGCCAACCGGAACAACCAACTGCGACGAACTCCAGAACACGACTGATTCCAGAGATGGA
The DNA here is from genome assembly GCA_910595825.1 of Philhelius pedissequus. Taxonomy (NCBI): domain Eukaryota; kingdom Metazoa; phylum Arthropoda; class Insecta; order Diptera; family Syrphidae; genus Philhelius; species Philhelius pedissequus. The sequence continues at coordinate 9,087,693 of OU343163.1, read as the reverse complement.
ATTGTTCTGATGGGTTCACTTCGCTAAAATGCACTGCACCGGCTCCAATGAAACGAATGTTACTTCATCCAGCCAAAAAAAACATAAGGAAAACCACCCCGTTTCAGAGATACACACTCACACACTCAACCCTGCCAACACTTAAACCATATTTGTATAAGATACTTTTTGTTTAGAAAAATGTTGTTGGTATATTTCGTTGGGACGGAAAACGAAATACGAAATATTCTTGTTTTTGTTCGTTGTCGGTGTCGTCGATGTTGTCGCGGTTCCTGAGCTCTGCTACACTTCTCTATGAAACACCGAAGTCCCTTTGGACTTGCCCTAATTCCAGTCAAGTTATGTGCACTCTCTATGCTGCTGGTTGTTTGACGAGTTCTCCTTCAATGAGTGACGTCACAATTGTAAAGTCTACCCACACATCACCTAAAGGGATTCCGAGTGTATTCTGAACAATTTTGCCTGTGTAGTTGTCATTTCGATTGAAATGTGAGAGAGTATTTGGAAGGAGAATAAACAAAATCAGCTGTTTTGTTCAGAAAATCCTTTCTCTATTCAATTTGTTGGAGGGACTACGTCACTGTTCTGTTACGGAGAGCCTCTCTGTTTTTGTAACTTTGTTTTAAATTGTGTCGTTTTTTTTTCTTTTAGTGGGGAAGCAGGTATCTTCCTACAGAACTCATCTCTACCTACAAATATATAAAGTAGGTAAGTTTAAAAATTAAAGGATGTTTATTCCCTTTTCGTGGTAAGTAGCAGGTTAAGTTAGATATGAAGAATGTGTTTCGTAAACTTTAGAGATTGTTCGGTTTTTCGGACTCTTGATGCACCTGCCTGCAGTTTTGGAGGAATTTTTGATGCACATACCTAAGCTACCCAGCTACCTCAGTGGTATTTTACCAAAAAAAAAAAAAAAAAAAACACCCAAGGACTCCTCTTCAACTCTTGGCTTGTTAAATTGAGGGAATTTTGTGGGACACTCAAGTATTTTTGGGCCATGGTGCAAATAGATAACCAACTTTGAGTTGACGTTTTGTTTGATGGGGTTTGTAAGAGTGGGTGGTTAGGTAGGTACTTGGGTTTGGTTTTAGTTTTGGTTTTCAGTTTTACTAGGTATTTGACTTGATGTTGGTCCGTCGTCGGTCGCTTCACTCGTTGAGATTTTGTTGTTACTTGGAAATTCGTTGGTATATAGATAAATTTAAAGTTTCGTCAAGATACGGCCTTGGGTTTTATAGCTGAGATGTGTGTAGTTTTCTGAGGTTTCTAGATATGCATAACTATATGCTTATATTGTGCATTTAAAAAGAACTGCCAGAGATTTTCAAGATGAATGATGCTTTGATAATTTGAACCTACCTATCTCTTTTTCCAGAGTTTAACGTGCAATTCAAGAGTTTTGAATTAGGTCCTTACTGTGGATGTTCGGAATGATTTTGAACGAATAACTAAATAGATGTCTGTTTTACAAAAGTTTGGGCATAAAATAGAAATTATATTATTAAAAGGAAATATTTCGAAATGTGCTCGCAAAGTTTGAGAATCTTGTGTTTCTTTTGGTTTTCTGTTATTGCAATGCTGAAATGGAATGCTGGAATAGAAATGGTACATTTGAATTTGCACAATGGCGTAGCTGAGAGTCCGCAGGGCCCGTGGCGCGGGGGGCCCCGAGGTTTGGGGGTGTGGGGGCGAGTGATCAGGTTTCTAGGATTTTTTCATGTTACGGATCAAAGTGCTCACGGCTTACAAACTGAGATTTTGAAAATATTAGAAAATAATAATATACCAATCGAAAATTGTCGTGGTCGGGGCTACAATGGAGCGAGTGTAATGAGCGGCATTTATTGTGGTCTACAGAAACGAATTTCAAGTTTACAACCAAAAGCGGCTTACGTACATTGTTTATCCCATAATTTAAATTTAGTTTAAGAAGACTCTGTCAAATCATTGGTGCAAATGCAGACTATGAAACTCTTCAAAAACTGTATGTATTTTTTAGTATCAGCATAAAGCGATGGGAAATACTGCTCGAAGTAATGTCCGCAGATTCAATAAAAAATCACAAAATCATCTAGAACCGAATCTATCTACGCTTGTAAATTAGGCTTTAGACAGATTATGAAAGCATTGTTAAAAATAAGTTTAACATCGAAAGATAAAGAAACAAGAAATGATGCAGTAATTTTGTATAAAAATATAAATAAATTTGATTTTTTAATTTTCCTAGTCTTGGAGTGTAAGTTACGAGAAATGACGAATTTAGTATTAAAACAATTGCAAATAAAAAATGTTGATTTGATGTATGCTTCCGAGCTTTTAAGAACATCGCTTGAAAATGTTAAGGAATTGAGAAATGAATTTGAAAGCGTTGTTCAAGAAGCTGATATTGTAGCTAAAAGCTGGGGCCTAAACGCTGAATTCGAAAAAAAAGACCTAAAAGAATAAAAACTATTTCTGATGAATTATCAACACATGAAGCAATTGCAGATCCGAAAAAAAATTTCGATTTCGCTGTCTTTTTTCAGTAAGTCTGAAAAATATGAAAGATGTTGAACTACTTACAGCATCACAAGAGCTCATCACTTACTATTCAGAAGAATTATCTAGAGATTTTATGCACCAGCTTTTATCGCTTCGAAATTTAATAAAAAAAACATCTCAGATAACATGTCTGTATACGATCTTTTTAAATATTTAATACAAAAACATAATTCTTTTTTAAGCAATATTCCAGAGGCAATACTCGCTATTAAATTCTTCATTACACTACCTGTTACAGTAGCTTCAGCAGAGCGATCTTTTTCCAAATTGAAAATAATTAAAAATTATTTACGAGGCACAATGACGCAAGTGCGATTATCAGCTTTAACTATGCTCTCTATAGAATGCGAAAGAGCGAAAAAACTTAATATCAATTTAGTCATAGAAGAGTTCGCTCAAAAAAATGCCAAACGATCTGGACGATTCCATAATTCTATGTAAACCTAATTCAAATATTCTATTATTTACCTGTTTCGCTTTAATAAGAACGAATAAAATCAACTTTATTCAAATACATTTCATTTTGTTAATTTTTTAAAAACATTATTTTCGTTTTCGCCTGTAGAATTATTTTCATTTTAGTCTTATCAATATTTTTTTATTCTTAAAAATATTTTTTTAATCTATATTTTTATGGAGAAACCTTGACACCTTGTTTAAAGATGTCGATCATTTATGTTTTAACAAATCATTAAAAATATGATATCATGATTAAAGTATGTCAACAATGCTGTCTCAGAGTTTCGTGAATATTTAAAAAAAACTATATTGATAAATAAAAAAAGGGGGGCCCATCGAGATTTTTGCGAGAGGGCCCCTGAGTTCTCAGCTACGCCACTGAATTTGCAGTGTGGATCCTTTATTTTCTAAGGTAAAATAAATACTGACTCGTCCGAAAAAATATTCGCTTTAATCAACATTGCCGATGATTTGTCAGCAATGTTATAAGATTTGTCCTTAGAAAGCTAAATACCTTATCTTTATGCCGCGTATTTAATAGATTTGGCAATTAGATACATTCCTAATTGAATTTTTGTTTAATGTACATACACTGAAGAGTGGGGTAATATTGATTTTGATATTAAATTCGACATGTGAAATCCATTTCCACGAAAAACTAGACACTTTGCCGAAAAAGTAAAATGGAAGGCAAATAAAGTATTACAGTTGAGAATTGAGCGTAAAATATTTCATGAATAACCGTCGTGAAAAATTGCCGCCAAGTGTCTTGAGGTGATAACAATAATTTTTTTGGAAAAAAATTGGAAAAAAATCAAAAGCACCTATTTGTGGCAGCTGGACAAATATTTTTAACTCTTCCAATATTTCAGTGACCGCCAAATTGCTCGTTTTTGAATCATAACTATTAACGCTTCAAGAGTTAGAAAACCGAAGAGTGATTACGTGGATTCTTCATCTTTCAATTGTCAGTCCCAACTTAAGCACAGCTGTGCCCTTGTGCAATCTAAAATAACTCAGAAGAAAATAGAAGAGAGAGAAATTCGAAGAACTTACTGGAACAAACATGAGTTAGACGTCCTCGTGAGGAACACCAATTTACGTTTGCATATTGATGCTCACTTAAGGGCTTTGGCTACCCTTAAAATGATCAAGCATAGATACATAGATTACAGCCATGTCAGACGGGGAGAAGAATTTCTTGCATCTTCGAAAAAAAGCCCAAACTTTTTGCAGAATTTTTGGCGGCATCGAATATGTTGTAAAAGTTGATCGGTTTCTTCAATGCAAGTTCCGTCCATGGATAGCGGCATGGGGGTGAGTTCTGCCTTAACAACAGAAGACAGCACTGAGCTTTGAAGCATTAAATTGTGCTCTATCTTCTATTCTCAATTCGACAATGATGTCGAGATCAGAATTTAATGAGCTTATTATATGCTCCGTTGCAGTTTCACATCTGGAGAATAATGAGATGAATCTGAAAACGAATATGAAAAGCTGAGAATACCTACTATCGTCAGCAAGAAAATTTAGTGGATTGAAAGTTCCATATAAGAGATCATTAATTAATATGAGAAAAAGTTTTGCAGACAAACCGGAGCCCTGGGGCACACCAGCATTTATTTTATGAATATCAGTCTTGAGACCATCCAATACAACTTGTAGATATTTCACCAGATCACCACTGGACCTATTGCTACGAAAGCCATACTGCCGATCATTAAGGAGCTTTTGTTCTTCAAGATATTTCTTAAGCTAATAATTAATCAGCGTTTCCATGATGTTGGAAAGGAGGGACTTGAGTTCAATTGAACGGTAAATTAGAGGATGAAAAAATCGCCTTTTTAGGAAATGGCTGGGCAAACGCTGTTTTCCATCCACTCGGAAAGAGACCAGTAGAGGAGAACAGAAAAGCTTGCGCAGTGGTTTTTGCCAGTGTTGAAGAACACCTCTTCAGAACGATGGGTGGGGTACTATCCGGACCAGCGGATTTATGTATATCAAGGTCTTTAAAGACACCAGTAAATGCACGAGTGCGAAAGTAGATATGTCCCATGAAATCAGTTACTCCCTCAACTACTGGAGGAGTCATAGCAGTGTTGAATTAACAATGAACTGCGCTGCCAGCAAATTGGCTTTTTCAAGTGAAATATATTTTTAAAGTCATTTCTATACTCTGTCCAACAAAAATAGTCAATACATGTCTTATGGGAGAGCTTTTTGAAATACACTAGTACCTGTTCAATTTATATTATCAGTACAGGGAATATAGGATATTTGCCTTTCACCCTAATCCAAGATATCTCTATTTCTATAAATCTTTTCCATTTTCCATGGTTGCCGTAGTGAGCACTATAAATTGGCATATTTCTCTGATAAATGTCGGTAGGGTTACCAATTGTTAATTTAGATTTCGTGAACAGAAACTTGTACATCGTAAATTAGATTAAATTAAACTAAATCTAAAAAAAATTAAACTTAATCCAAATAAAAATAAATCTATCTTTCTCCACACCACCAAGAAGTAAGATAGTAGGACCGTTTTTTAAGAGTTCCCCAGAAGGCCTAATCTATTTTAACGTAAAAATAAACCACAGAAAAAACGTATAAATAAGGTATAATAAGGAACTTGTGTCGAAGAACTTGAAGCCATTATTTTAAATGTAAATAACCACAACATAAAAATAATAATATCACCTCAAATTGCACCGAACTATTTTAAATATTATATTTATATACACGAAACCATCTACATTTTATTTTTATTTTCATGAACAAGAAAACTATTTGATAATTTAATGTTGCAAATAATTAATGAACTGAACTACATCAAGAACTTGGCCAAATAGTAATTTTTCTTAAAAAAATACCCAACAAATAATATATAGCTGCATTTTAACCGTTTTCCAAAAAAAAAAAAAAGATGTAAGCAGGAAAGAAAGCAGCGACAACACCTTCTTACTTAAATTTAAAATATATGCTCTCAAAAGCTCTAAGAAAGCTTCGAATCTGAAAGCTCCAAAACGAAAACAAAATAAAAAGGTATTAGAATTTCCATAAACGGACCAATGGTAACTCTTAATTAATGTGTTTATTTCTTTAATAAACACTATAAGCGTGAATCAAATTGGCCATCAGTCTCCTCTCAGCCGGGGAGCAGCAACAGACAGGTCCTGGTGGAATGTAGGTGGGCTTATGGAATATTTCAGTAGCAATTTCTTAAGTTGTGTGCCATGCAAACATCAGACGGCACCAGTGTGTTTGAAAAAGCTCTCCCATAAAGCCTGTACTGAAAATATAAATTGAACAGAGTATTATGCCTGAAATTGCCACTGAAAAAATCTCTGAGTTACATACAAATTATTTTTGTGATCTTCTTAAAACTAGCGTATATTCCACCATATGGCCTACCTGCTGCAAATCCAAGCGCACACTACTGCTTGTGTGCCTTCACCATGCACTCAACCCTCGTTGTGGACTTTTAAAATAAAAACATTAGGGCTATTCACGAAAGTGTAAAAGTGTAGCATTTTTTTGCACTACAACAACAGAATATACTGAATGTCAAAGTTTTACACTTTTACAATACCCGAACCCTATTGCAAAAGAAAAATACAAGGGTGTAAGATTTTTTTAACACAAACTAAGCATTCTTCAGAACAAATGTGAAACAGATTTTGACATTTGCTTCAGTGTTGCTACAGATTAGTAAAGGTGTGTTCACAGTCTGTTGTAAAAAAATAAAATTTTACAATTTTACAAGACTTGTAACATCAGATCGTGAATACCCCTATTGAATCAATTACCAATGCTACATTTGTGGTAATTTAGTATGCATACAACTGCAACCCTGTAAGAGCTTTAAAACAGTACGAACTTATTGGCTTCTACTACAGTCAGAGTGAGAGGCAAGCATCCTATCTTCCCTGTACCGACTATTTTTGTTGGACAGAGTATAGCTTTTTTTGTTTTATATACAAAATTTCATTAAATTTTTTCTAAAAATAATTTTGGTAAGGCAATTTTAAGTGTCGAACAATATAAATTTAAAAATATACTTAAAAAGTAATCGTCAAAATTATTTTTTAATTCAAAAAATATTTTTTTTTTGTTTTTCAAAAATGTTGGTATGCAGTATTATTTATAATTTGAAGGACCTACTCTATAATTTTTTTTATCGAAATCTGTTGAGTCGTTTATGAGACAGTCGAAATGCAAAAAACCGAATCTATGGCAAATACATTTAATAACATCATATGTAAACATTTTTTGGACCAAAATGTAGACTATAGGTACTGTGCACAGATTATTTTTATAAGAAATTGTTAGAGCCGTTTTCGTTATAATTAAGATTTACTTTTTTGCTATTAAAAGTTGTTAGAATTAAATTGGTTATTATTTCGCACTAAGTCAATTTTTATCTGATTTAAATTTAAAAGAATGAACATACTTTATTCAAATTTTCGTTGACGAGAATCCGGATCAAAATCCAATGCACTCAAAAGATCATAATCATCGTATTTATCCAACTTGTCTTCAAGTTAAAACAAAAAAAAAAAAACAGAAAACGAAAGTAGATGCTCATCAAGACCGGCGTCTTTAAAAAACGCTTAGAAAATAATGAATTGGTAGATCCTATAGATCCTACCATCAATTTAACACTCAATTTTGAAGCCTAAATAATTTAAAGGCGCAGTCTTCCAATTTGTACAATTTAATTGAAAAAAAAATAAAATATCAAAGATATAATCTGCAACTTTTAATCAACTACGAGAATTTCCTATACCCGATAGTCCTTCATCACATTTCCATTTGCTGTCTGACACATCAGGTACCTACATATTTTCAACCTGTAATTGCCTTGTTATTCGATGGAGAGCAAAAAAAAAACAAGAGTTTTCAATATTTTATGTAGCGACCCAACCGTTTTCCCTCATAAATAATTTAACTCATCCGCATCCTTCTCATCTTACATCATCATACAAGTATACATGGACATGGACCCCCCGACTCATGTTCTACTACCTTATCGTTACTTAAATCTTCTCAAAAATACAAAACAAAACAACAAAAAAATAAAACCCAAATCTCTGTGTTGAAACCTTTCGAGAATCCTTGAATTATGAATCAACAAAATATAGTTACACCTCCTCCTCCAAGAATCCGATCCGAATAACAAAAGGATTCTTCCACATCATACATATAATGTAAATCCAATTCGATAGGCATCGTCTGATCTGGAATACACGTCGTCGTCGTCGTCGCGTCGTCGCCATCTTTGTTTTTTTTTTCAGTTTCTCATGTTTATAACTCATCTCCTGATGCTCTGTTTATTGTGCAACAGGTGAATTGATTCCATTGGAGAAATATGATTTACATCACTAAGAGCATAAACAACCCCTTCTGTATGGCCAAGGAGTTTGGCTTCCTTGTTTACTTTTCAGCGATGAAGATGGTTTTATGATTGCTGCTGCTGCCTTCACTTGGATCATTAAGAATGCTAAATAGGTTCCATGGTTTTCTTCCATATAGGCAGGCGCATCCCATATGCGGATCCACATCCAAGGGAAGACTGTTTATTTATTCTGTCAATTTTTCCCAGAACTTTGCACCATCATCCTCCACGTGCGCCCGTCCGCCTGGCCCGTGTGCCCCGAATACAGAGAGATAGACATACGCAGAAGGAAATGGGTCGCCACTGGCCATAGGCCGGCCGGCCGTTCGACCAGTTCGATTTTCATCGGAAAACCATTTCTTCCATAAACTTCCACAACACACGTTTTTCATCGATCCAGCCCGACTCAGGTGGCGCCACAAATATGAGGTGAATATTATTTCTTGATGATATCTCCGGGATACCATTATCATATTTTGATTATGATGGCTTTTTGGGGCGGCTCAGTCTTCCCGTTCGTATTCCTCTGCCGCTGCCCTATTGGGAATACGTATGGAATAGAATTGATGTTTGGTTTCTTCTTTCTGATGGCTTGGCTGATGAATACGAAATTTTTTTCGGGTTGAAGAGCAAAGCAACCTGTTGCGCCATCATCATTGTGATTTAACATCGAACGAAAAGCGATGCCGATGATGAAATAATTTATGACATCGGTTCCATCTAATTGGCCAGACCCAGAAGAATACACATGTAGGAATCTCAATGAATTGATATCGAAGTTATGACAGCTCTTACGATGTGACACAACTTGTTGGGATGAATATTTATAAATACAATTTTGTTTTTATTGGAAAATGTGTTTTTTTTGCCTTCGGTTTTGATTAATTTTTATTAGGTTTACAAGAAAAATTCATTGTAATTGTATTTTGAATGAGGTGTGTTGTCGTGTTGTCCCGCGACGGGATTCTTAGAAAAAGGGTTTTTTTCTTGTGTTGCCTATGTTTATAGCGCCATATAGGCCTTTGGATCAAGGTATATAGATACATATGTATATTTAAGGCCTCGAAGGTGGTCTTAAAATTTGGTTCTAATTTAAATTTTGTTCTTGTTCTCCCAGCGAGGTTCTGTGTTTTTTTTAATGATTTTCTAATGATTTTCGTTTTTTTTCTGGAAATATTTTTGTACGGGTTAAAACGGGATGTAATGGGGCATTCTAATGGGAAAATAATAATTAATTAATTTTTGTTGTGTTTTTTTTCTAATTTTATGTTGATAATGGTTTTGTATTAGATATTGAAGTTGGATATGACAGCGAGGTGGGCTCAACATTCCTTACAGTGATTCGGCGATAAACACATGATAATGAGCTAGAGATAACAAAACGTTATACCTTAGTAAAATTTAAGAAGAAACATTTTTCTATAGTTAAATTAATTAATAAAAAAATCTTTTAAAACAGTTAGTGGTCCCCGTCCCAGATTATCATCAATCGTAATCTACATTCAAACACCAGAAAATTTTTAAAAGAATTTCGTCTGAGATGTGGAACCGAAGACTTAAACCTATTTCTATGTACATTTTGAAACTGCTGTATAAGCACTTAAACCTAATAATCCTGAGTTTTACTGAGATAAATTTTACTGAGAAAAGTTCACTCGACTGATAATAAAAATATCACAAACGAGAAAGGGCGATTACCCTGAAATTTTTTCAATCCCAATAGTACTCGTATGTTGCACACACCAACGTGCTTAAAAATCAAATGGTGGAATTGCATCGTGTGTACTGTCCAAACAACCAAAACTTTTGACATGGAAATGCTCAATCAAACGTTAAATAAGCAAGCGATTGGATTTTTGAAAATATTGAACGTAATATCTCCTGAGTTAATATTTACGTTAAGTTTACGCATCTGTGAAAACTGGAGAAACAAAAATTACCGCTCAGTGACCCTGTCACTTTCTTTCAAAAAATGGTTATTCGTATGAATTGATTAAATAAAACATATCAAAAATTCTTTTCCTATTTAATTAAATAATAAAATTGGATCGGTTTTTTTGTAAGTGCAATTTAATCAAAAAAGTTAAAAATCAATTTGACAGGGTCACTGGAAATTAATTTTTTTGCTCAAAATCTGACGACCAAGAATTGAAAAGGTTCCAAGATAGAATTGGAGAGGAAAATCAACTAGTAGAGTTTGGACGAACTGGCGGGAGGATTGCTGTTTGAAATCCGGTTAAATTTGGAATGTTACCCCATATCGTGGTAAGTCCGGTATTGCACGGCGCATGTTTTTCAAGGTTCAAATAAATATGATTTGTAGTTGCATATATTTTGTGCATTCCTTTATCACCATCTTCTTTTTTTGTCCGTTTTTTATATTTGCTTCATTTATTTGAAACACCAACTCAATATTGGTGACTAACTAAGGCTCATTTGCTGATACAGAGCTTAAATATTAAAGTTTTACATAAGAACTTATGTGACAGTTTACGCTAAAAGTTAAGGACAAATATTTATGATTCGTATCAGCAAACGAGCCAAAATGGTCCAAGAAAAAAACGTGTAAATGAAACGTGACAAAATGAAAGAGAGCTGTCAAAAGATGCACATTCAGGGAAATTCACTTCAGCTGAGCTGTAGAAAATTTTAGTATGGCATTAACGCTGAGATGTAGAAAAATTGGGAAATAAATTTGGTGTTATTGTTAAAATGTAAAAATTATGAAGAAAAAATCCAAAGACAGGTTTTGCAATTGCCTAATATTGAAAATGAGACAAAGGCTTCATCCTTCTACGAAAAATCGTCAAATGGTCATCCTGTTCCCGTACACCGATTTTATCAGTTTTTTTTCATAAAAGAGACAAGAGAGCGCAATAGCGTGAGAGAAATATATATTTTCAAAGGCTGCAAATTTTAGTCCAAGAAATCACGAATAAAAAAGAGGAAAAACAGCAAAAACAGAAGCTTTCAGTTTGTCCCTTTCTGGATAGTTATTTGTCTCTTTTCTTGATAAAAGGATGGTGTGAATTTTGGTGAACAAGGTACGGGAAAATAGCACTGCGAGTCTTACGAAATGACAGTTCGAAATAGAATATCCGAAAGATTCCACTTGAACGTTTGTATAGTGTAATAGCCACAGGTATATAAATATAATTAGATATTGAACTTATACCTTATATACTTTAGGCAGCAAAAAAAATAAGGCCCGGCCGCCATTTTTGACTACGGGAGAATTATGTGAGTTGTTTATGCAGAGTTCTCCCTCTTTCTCTGCTCTATACTTTCATATTTTTAAAAAACCTTCTGTAAAATGGCGTTTGGAATTCACTTTCGTATGTGAAGTTCAATGTCTAGATAGTGCGTAGAAATCTGTGGCGAAACGGGCTCCCAAATCCTCTAAGGAGAGTTCAAAAAAAATTCTAGAATATGAACGTATCAATTTCGACTCTATATCGCAATCATTTTTAAACCATCAAAAAACATTGACAGGTTAATAAAATTCCAATGTAATTCATAAATCTTTAATAACATTCCAAAGTAAGAACATAAAAGTCTTATAATCGCGCTTACAATTTCTTTTCTTTAAAAATTTAAAAACCTTTTGCCCTACAAAATAAAAATCAACAAAATGGCAAATTGGAAAGAGAATCTCATTATGAAGATTGGTCGGTTATTGCAATTACTGACGTAATTTAACCACTTCGCAGTATATAAAATGTAGGTCAGGTCCTGTGTATAATTAAATAACCTGTTCAACTCATGTTATCCTTTTTTTTTCTTATATTTGACAACGTGCAGTTTGCACTCTGAACACTACGAGTATTTCCATACTTCTCAACTCTGGTGTACGTCCATCAAACATCATGGCCACCTCACCACACTACTGCTTGTACCAGTTTCCGGTAATTGACACATAAAAAAAATACCGTTCCATGCATAATAGTCCCCCTTTTCACATTCCTTCTGTACAACAAAATATTATGGCTTGTTCCACTATGATGGAGAATCAAGTTGTAGAAACTATGTAACTTAACTTACCCTTAACTCGACCACCACCACCTGCCAGTTTATAAGAAAACCCGCAATGAGTCTGCAAAATTGGAAGGCTTCCGCCCTGTGCACGCTTATAACTTTAACGCATACCATATCCATACTGCTGTAGGGTAAATGCAAATTTACCTTCATAAACCCCATCATTAGCATCGAGCGCCCCCTACCGGTCTGCCATTGTGATGCTGCATTAATGAAAACTGAAAGATGAATACTTTGTTTGGTCCTTTTTAAATAAAAATGCCAAACTTTCTCCAGTTTCCCGTCCACTCAAATAAAAAAAGGACTAAAATGGTCAACAAAAAAAAATAGAATGAAAAACTATAATCCTACTTTGGGGATGTGAAAGGACTTCTTTTTCGTAGGTTTCATTTTTTTGTTAATTGACTCAATCTAGATGGAGGAACTCTATACAATATATAGAAGGCAAGGGTGCTGGATGGAAAAATTATGATACCACGTCCGGAAAGGATACTTTTTTTTGAAAAAAAAAAAATCTCCTTTCGCTTGCACTTTTTGTTGAATTTAAAACTTGGGCTGCTAAAGAGTATCATGAGAGAGAGAGAACCTAAGTCCTTGTGCATACTTTTAGCCTAATTTAAATTACCAAAGCTATGATGAAAAGAATGCTAAAAAGTTAAAAGATGTGCGGATGGTAAAAAAGGAGTTGAAAAATGCTTATGGTTTGATAATTTTTTGTCGGCACGAGGGAAAGGTTGAGTGGGTTGGAATATTTTTTTTAATTCCCTCACTAAGCTTCTACTGACATACTTTTTTGTTTAAAAAAAGAATATTTTGGGGGTGAATTTGTGGACCAAATGCGTTTAACTTGCGCGGCGATGGCGTTGCGACGGAAATGTGTTTGCAAGAAGTTTCAGGCAAAATTATATTTTTAGATGATTATGTATAAGGGAAACTGGTTTGCTTAATATAGGTAACAAGCAATTTTTTAAGGATTAATATAACTTAATGCAAAAGAGCGTTCTGTTAAGAACAAAACTTTTTAGATGAAGGGAGTATATCCTTATAATTTATGCTGTACCTGGTGTATTTTATAAAACTGTCGATAGAGAATATAAAATAAAAATTCGGTTCCTCATTTTCAGCTTTGATAAAAAAAATACTAAAAAGTGGTCTGTGCGCAGATATAAATATATAAAAATATCTAATTAATCATAACTTGAAAACTTATGCAAATTTTGCCGCTTCCAAACTTTTAATTTTATTTCCCCAAAATATGCACACAATCTGCTAAAAAAAATTCTCTATGCTTTTGTAGTTCTACCTTAAAAATCGCTCTCATTTAAAAAAAAAAAAAATTTCTTACATTTTTCCCATTTTACCAAAATGTCAATTCTCCGCATATCACTTAAAACCTAGTACGCTGCTGATGCGAAACGAATTTTTCCGGCGGTCTCCAAAAGCAAAACGAAATTTCAACAAAAACAATAGTGGAGAATTGTATCCGCTGTCAAAAACACAATTGACAGTACAAGTTGACATATAGCGAGTTTCATTTAAATTTCAAAGATCTGCAATGAAAATCGAGATCTTTTCAATTAAACTTTTTTCCAGATTTAATTGTAGGATTGGTGAATAACTGACACACACATTCCTGAAAAAAAAACATATCTTCATCAACAGATGACGAAGCAATCAAAAACTCCACTGAAATTATAAAATATAAATTATTAACTTCTTCGTACACTATTTCTTTATTTTTTAGCACGGATTGGCACAATTTCACAACAAATTAGCAAAATATTTTCCATTTAATTTTTGACAGAAAAGACGTTTTACATGTATGTGTGCATTCAGATCAAATCTGCCAACCCATTACAGATCAGATCTTTCGTGTTAAAATTTGATCTAGATTTGCTCTTTCTGTTTGAAAGAAACTCTCAAAATTCAAAAAGGTGAAATATTTTGTCAGAAAGAGCAGATCTTTTCTTGAATGAAACTCGCTATAAGTATGGGTCAAACGGCTTGTTTTATTCTTCTAACATTTCCTCTTCTAAGAAATCACCGATAAGAATTATTCACAAATTAGTCACAGTTAAGCAAAATCTGCAATTGAAGGAACTTTTTCTTAAGCTACAATTACACGGTCAACGTATTCAGTCGTAATGACTCTCTGACGTCACCACAAAATTAATAATGACTCTGCCACTACAGCGTCAATGTTTACAGTGTCAATGATGTCCCAAAATGCGATGACGTGCCTTGTGTCAATGTAATTTTTGTTCGACACTGCCAATGTGTTTACACTCAAAACTTTGACGATCACACGAGTTCCAAATTTAAAGGCAGAAGGTCATTTTTCACGTTATGTTTGAACAGACATCAGTTTGAGTTGGTAAACAAAATCTCTTTTAAAGTTAATTTTGAATACTTAAAAAAAAGAAATAACAAATACAAATGACAAAGAGAAACTTGGATTTGGAAATGACTGTTTAAGCCGCCTTAATATAAATGAGAGCAGCACAGATGAGGACGAAGACAACATTATCAGCGCAAGACTGCAAGGAAATCGTCGTTCCGTTTGGACAAAAAGTTGGTTGATTCTGCGTGGAAAAGAAGGATTCGGTGTGAATTTACTCCGCGAATTATACAACAGCAAAAAAAAGCAGCTTACCTCGAGCTAGTAAATACGAGTATGTGTATGTATATTATTTGTTTTTATTTAACAAAGCAAAACCGATTGTGTCAATTAAAATCCCAAAGCTACGTTGACCGGGTATAAAATTGTACGGTGTCAATGTTGGGGTACAGTCAATACGATGACGAATAGTTTTAAAAACTCTGTCAACGCGTCCCAATTAAGTTGACACAGTCATTACACGGTCATCGAAATGGGTCAATGCGCTGACCCACAAATTCGAATCAACGAAGGTGTTAAAGTTCCCGTCAACGCATTGACAATATTCTTCGTTGACTATCACACGACGTGACACAATTAGGACATATTTTGACGTGATTTTTACGTCAGAGAGTTAACGCGATATCCCATGTTGACCGTCTGATTGTAGCTTTACGCTTTCCATTTTTGACTTTCAACAATGACTCTAAAATCAATAATTCACAGAGCACATTTAAGCAAACTATGTAAAAAGAAAACAAGAAGTTTCGATCGATGACTAAAATCAATAACGAAAAGCGTTCACATGTCACATTTACGTGATTTTGTTTGACATATCAATGTTTTGATACCTAATTGCTGTCTTTAAATTTCTACCTCAACAGCTGTGATGTAGAAAATTTTAGTATGGGATAAATACTGGAACATTTTAAGCAAATGTACAAATTAATTGTGGGGTGAATAAAATTTCATTTCTGCTGTTCTGACTGGTTTTCTATACAAAAAGTTGCGAACTGCTATTACCTGTTATTGAAATATTGACCCATCTGTCACAACAGATGAAACTGCAAAAATATACGAATTTCTAAGAAAAACTGTCAAATCCTGTCCCCGTACATCAAATTTTCGTATTTTTTGTCAAAGAAGAGAGCGAATCTTAGTCCAAGAAATTTCTTTTGGGCAACATTATGACTGTCAATTGAAATGAAGGGAAAAAAACAATCCATAGGCTGTCAGTTGTCAGGTGTGTCATTATAACAATGAAAATAATCAAATTAATCGTGTCATTGGGCTTATTTGTGCAATTAACTAATAGGTAATAGCAAATTGTTCATCTTACAAACATTTAACAAGAAACATTCCAGTAAGCATTTTCAAGAATACGATTTGTGTTTAAGTTTAAAAATGTCTAACATTTGGATAAATTCACTCCCGTACTGTTGAAAAAAATTTTCTCTCTTTGTGCATGTTTTACCCCCACTCTTGACAAAATGACAGCCTGTACTTTTTTGTGAAAAAACTACGGGAACACATCTAGTGTAAATGGAGAACGTAAAGACTGGAGAATTGTACTAAGAAATCAAAAATATACAGCTATTCATTAAAATGACACATTTTGTGAGTCAGCATCGTACTAATTAGAAAACAAAAAGTAGAGCGAATTTTTTCGTTTATAATTTCTTCATTTCATTTTTCTATGGGATTTTTTGTTTCACATCAGCAGCATACTAGGCGGTAAAACTCTTATAATAATTGCACAGTGTTAGTATGCTTCTAGTTTCCTTCACTTCACTTAGGTGAACATAATATATATTTGGTGAAATATCAATAAAACAGTGGGAGATCATTCATTTCTCTTAAATGCATTTATGAGTGATTTCGTAAATGTAGCCTAAATAAGCTTCTGTAACATCAGAACGTTTCAACTCAACACCTACATAGAACTTCTGTTAACAAATCAGATGTGTCCGTAATTATGTCACTGTCACATTTGACAGTAATTATGTCACTGTCAGATTTGACAATATTTATGTCACTGTGACATTTCACAGTAATTATGTCACTGACATTTATCATATGACTGACAGTTCTAACATTTAACAAAGAATATAAAGAAGTATAGCTCCAAAAAAAAAATCGAACTTCAAATTTAATTTTCTCAGGTCAACTGCATGTAATCAAATATCCCGAATTGATATTTTGCAATTTTTCGTGTTCTTTCCATTAATGCTTACCAAGAACTCTTGAGCTGAAGTTTAATGTTACCCATGTGACATTTTGATGCAATTTCATTTATCAAATCTCAATTATTGCTCAAAGCAAATCCTTTCACCGACTATATGCAACTGTCCTGACCTAGTGAAAAGTCAATCTCTGAGTGCCCTATACAGTTATGTATATGAGAATAGTCCTGCATACCTATAGAAGATGACTTGACATTTAAAACAAATCTGAGCGTCAGACAACACTTTTGCATTGTAAACTGCATGACTAAGTCACCCTTCTGCATTGTCGTTTTTATTTTTATTCCGCACAAGTATTGGGATTGCAATTGGTCCTGCTGGTTCTGCTGTTTAGATTGCTTGCATGCATTCCAAATCCGGGTGCAACTGATGACGTCAAGAAGTGACAGTAAATAGTTACCCGACATCACACACAACACAGAGAAATAGATAAAAACTAAAATCTCAAATGGGAAAGTCCTTTTTATTTGATGCGATGTGCAATGTGTTGGCCCGCAATCCTCCAATGGGGTACCTATATGGAGACACAGACACAGCAAGTGTGGATGTGGAGTACCTAGATGTCCTTTCATTTTGTTTTTTATTTGCTTGCGAAACCCAGAGCAATGCTGCTTCCTCCTCCTGCTTCATTTCCATTTCCTTTTGCTGTAGTTTTGGTGTTGTATTCTGTATGTTTATGTAGTATGGAATCCTGCTCGTGTTTATTTTTTTTTTTGCACCGCTTATCCTTGCTAGGATCTCATCCACATTACACGAGAGAAGATGAATTGCATTACGCGAAATGTACAAATTTTTGTTTTTGCTCTTCGAGGAGCATTGTTCAAAAAAAAAAAAAAAATAAATGCTAGGTGTAGCGTGCTGCTGCATCACACACTGACATGAAGACGAAGGATATGAAACATAACATCCTGCCACAGTTTTTGGATCAGAAAAACAAAACAAGAAAACACAACTCGTTTTTGTTTTTCTTTTCCATTGAATTGTGAATGCAAGAGAAGCACTGAATGTGGGCCTGGGACTGACAATGGGAATGGGACCGGGACGGATGAAGATGATGTTTTGGTATTCATTTTCATTTGGCAAAAGCGCCAAGCGGCAACAATGTTTCCTTTAAATAATGCAACAAGGATGGCACTGGCATGATGCAGTGGGATTTGAAGTTGGAAAAACACAGCACTTTGGTTACTTTCTCCCTCTGTCTCTCCCTTTGCCTTTATCACCGGGTGACTGACTATGAGTATTGTGTCTGTGCAGTATCCTTCTGTATAAATGAGTCCTATTTTTTGTTTGCAAGGGAAAGTGTAATGCATTAAATTGGGGTTGATTATACAATATGCAGCGAACGCTATTTCTGTGGTAATGGCTATGAATTATTGTTTTACTTTGGCTCGATTCAATTAGGTCAATTTGTTTTTTGAATACTAAAAAGGTTTAATCTTAATAAATTAGCTAGCTTTTTTTTGGGGGGGGTTTGATCTTAGATGTGTTCCTACTAATAAATTGTTTGTATTTATTGAAATTTGTGTAAGCTCAATTCAGTCGTTTTAAAGTGATTACCAAACACACGAAACATCTAACTTTACTTGCAATTTTGTAACCCAGAAGAAGCACCAACAAACTCGTAGACATGATGCTAAATTTTCGAAAGTATGTATAGCCCCAGAACTAAAAAGCATACCTGCATATAATTCACAACGCTAGACAAAAGGAGAAGTGACGAACCAAGCACATTCGAGGAAATTTTCAAAATGAAAAAAACAGGTTATATGTTCGAAATTTAGTCAAAAACTCTAAAAAGCTTTTAACAACAAAAAAAATTATTAATGTTTCCTTGATATTAAGAAATCAATTTTGTCACTTGTCTAGAAAGTTTTACTTATGATCTACTTTAGTCATTTAAAATGTGTTACTGTAATAATTACAGTATGGATGAGCTAACAGTATTATGCTTACAATAAGCATGAAATTTACCAATACTAAATGAGTTACATAAAGTTTAAATTTTTTTTTTTTCGGAACTTACCGCGTTAAATTTAAGAAATATTTTCAATTTCTTTTTCTTTTTCCCGACGTTTCGAAGAACTTTCAAACTTCGTGGTCACGGGATGAGACTGGCGATTGATGTATACATCATACATACATACATCATACATACATCAATCGCCAGTCTCATCCCGTGACCACGAAGTTTGAAAGTTCTTCGAAACGTCGGGAAAAAGAAAAAGAAATTGAAAATATTTCTTAAATTTAACGCGGTAAGTTCCGAAAAAAAAAATTTAAACTTTATGTAATATGAATATCATCCGCGAAAATAATAACCTAAAATCTCATACTAAATGAGTTGTTATGGTTTCAACTTTATTTGTGTATATTTGCATTTTTATTCATAAACGCATTTTAGAGACTGCGTGAAGTTATAAAGTCTCTAAACATCGAAGTGTTAAAAATAAAAGTTATTTAATATTGAACTGCGGCATTTCAAACTGTGGGCAATTGGAGATTGAATAGTGGCTACATAAGAATATATTCCATTCACAGTCAACTACCATAGTGTTTTGATTTAATTTTTTTTACAAAACAGTGTTGCTTTTAGTACATTGTTGTTTTTGGTTCTTTATTTTACAGAAGGTCATTAAAACTAAAATGCATCGAAAAATGTTTTATGAATTTGAGTTAACTCAACGTTGAATAGAGCCTTAAGAAATGCTTATTCACTGCGTTTCTATTTAACACTTGAGAGTTGGTTTATCGAAATCTAATAGACATAACTGTTATATAGTTTACGGAAGTTGGGTAAATGTTGTGTATAATTGGCGCACACTCAAGGAGTTATGAATACCATTTAAATGTTAAATATTAACACAATGTGAGGTTTAGGAAGTAGGGGGCGATTTGAGAATGAGATAACGATATCATATTTGTCTTACATGGCTGTACAAAAAATTTCTGTACTAACTGTTAATATGTAAAAAAAAAATGCAGATTTGTGTATAGTATTAATTTAAGGCGGTCTGGTGGATTTTCAAAAAAAATCGAAGAAAATATCCCTATAATATCTATAATATAGCACAAAAATGTAAGGCTGTAGCTATGGAGCACGTAATATATGGTATTTCGAATAAAAGCAGATATAGTGGCGTCTTTACATTGGGCGCTGGAGCCTGGTATTTTAACACATCAAGGTAGCCGTGCGCTAATGAATCTCATCTACAAGAAATTCAAAAATAAACTCGCCCAATTCAGAAAACTGTGATCTCAAAAATTTCTCTTCGTCAAAAATATAGGAAACGAATCCAAAATTTTTCTTTCTCAAATTTGACATCAAAACTAATAAATTCCGCTGACGAATCCTGTCTAAGATAAGAAGCTTTGAACTCGCCTACTCCCACATTATGTTCTTACACTAATGACGTTTTTATTTGGCAAGCCGGAATCCGGATCCGAAATCTGTCTCCGATCCAAGATCCCAACTGATAATTTTATTTTGATTCTGACAATTCTGAATTTAAATGCGATTGTAAGTGTGAAAATAATTGTGTACATACATACGTGGAAATACCTTTTCACATTCAAAAAAAAAATGTTTGTTGCACAATTATGATAAAAAAAAATGATAACAGTCGAGTTTGACGTTTAAGTATATTTATGTGTGAGTGCATCTGGTTTCGATTCTGATTTCAAAACCCCTTTAATACGCTCATTGCATTATGATAAAAAAATCCTTCTTGACATTGCAATAAAAGTTCTAACCTGGAACGTCATTTTTTTTTAATTCCACATTTCATCTTAAAGCCTAGTACACTGCTGATGCGAAGCGAAAAATCCCATACAAAAATGACACGACGAAATCATGAACGAAAAATTTCGCTCTACTTTTCGTTTTCCAGTACGCTGCTGAACGACGAAATGTGTAATTTTAGTGGATAGCTGTAGTAGATTTCTTAGTACAATTCATTACTCTTTTCGTTCTCAATTTAATTGGCCTGCACATTAATTGCTTGCGCAATTTTGACATTTCATTTGTTTTATAAAAAAAAAATTCAAGCTCTTGTATTGTTTATTTGATTTTTCTTTGGGTTTTCTCTAGTGTCTGGTTTTTCTGTGCATTTTCTGTATTAAATTATTCGAAATAAGTTCAATTCTAATTTTTGTATCAAAACCAATTTCAAAATCGACTAAACTAAATCTGCAAAATGGAAATGGGAAGTTGGAAAGAAGCACACCCTTCACATATCTTATCGGCGAACAAGATATAGCGGATCTTTATTTGGAGTGCTTATTATAACCAACTATCGACTTTTCTCATACCTAGTGCTAGTGCTTAGATTAAAAATAACCTATGTCCTTTTAAAATTAATTTATTTTAAGTGACTACTAAATAAAAATATTATAATCAAGATTCAGTAGTTTGTTCTGCAATTAACTGTCCATGTCATGATTTTTACAATACATTTGTTACTCCGACTTTTAAATTCTAAGTGACCTTTGACACCATATAAATATAAAAAAAACACTCACCATTTCTAACTACATACTTTCAACACATAAATTAACTCAATTGCCACAAAGAAAAAATCAAATCGACCGCCTGCTACTGGCAGTACGAATATGAATTTCCTACCTGGTCGGGACAAGATGTATCCAGGCCGGAAGCCAAAGGTAACCGGCCTTCCGCTGCACCAACGACAATTAAGGAAATCATCGTTACCACAATAATGTTTGGTTGCAAAAAGGCCATCTTAAACGATACCCACCTCTATTTAGAAAGCCTGTTTCCGATCTCATTGATTGGCGATTTTATACCATACCCCAGAACTTATTTCTCAAGTTCAGACAATCTGTTTAATGTTTACTTCGTGAAAATCGGCACGGGATGGACATTGTTATTTAGTCTACAATTTCTGGTGATGACCTCGCTAGTCCTTTGTTGTGTTGATAGAAAGAAGATGATGACAAATCACTTACCTCGCATTGCCATCGCTACCTTCTTTTTCTTTTCTGGACGAAGTTTTTTAATGTAATTGAACTATCGTATGGCAGATGCCCTGCTCGTGGATTTGATAGCAAATCAAGCTGCATGTAAGCTGGTCATTTATACTATTCATTCGATTTTGGTATTTATAGAGGAAGCAAGATCTATAGTTAAAATGGGAATCGATCAAAGAGCATTCGCAGCGTAGCAGAGCGGTCAAGTACAAACCCACTAAGAAAACTCACTGATGAACAAGTGAAAATGCAACCCGTTCCAAAGATATATTCGAAAAGGTATTCACTGTTCTCTTGGAATATATAATCTGAAAATACTTTGGAGTGTATCTTTGGAACGGGTTATCCTAAAAACTTGGTCGATACCTTTTTGTAATCTACTCTTGATACTCTCAAAATCAGCATCAAAAGTTTATAGGTAGAAGGATTATTGCAAAATAATCACTCTTGAAATACGCATATTTAGAATGATGTATGCGTATTCCTGGAGCTATTTTTTTAATACAACTTCTTTGAAAAAAATGTTGATGCTTCCTTTGAATGTATGAAGTGCTGATTCTAAAAAGATATGGCTCACCTTTATTGGACAACCCGTTCCAAAGATATACTCCAAAAACTATTCACTGTTCATTTTGAAATATATTATCTGAAAAATATAATCAGACTATAAATATAATGGACTATATCTTCGGAACTGGTTATCCAATAAAGGCGAGCGATATCTTTTTAGAATCAAAACTTCATACTTTCAAAGGAAGCATTAACAAAACCAAAAGCAGTTTGGTCACCAAATTACTTTTAGATGTATTTTTTTTTTTTGTCACCAAATTTCCTTTACATATATTTTTTTTTAAATAAATCTTGGACTTGAAAATGGTATCCGGAATTAGTAAGAAACAATAAATTATAACCGTTTACACCATCCCAATGAAGCACGTAGTTTTCGAATTTTAGAGTGGTTTGCCTCCCAACTTCATTGATTTTCTTAAAATTGATAGAAATTTTATCAAATCGGCAGATAAACCAGTTTATAAATTCAAAAGTAATTGCTTAATTTGGATCATTTAAACGGTTCTGAGTTTTATTTTAAATCATCTTTGTGTAACTAGATAGCTTACACCACAACTCTCCGCAAATATTTTTCCGCTGTGATTTTCGTTAGCATTTCGCTCTCCTATTGGAGACCACCGAAAATTTTCGTTTCGCATCAGCAGCGTACTAGGCTTAACAAGAAAAAATATTCTAAATTATAAATATACCAATGTGTGCGTGACAACTGATTTTTCAGTTTGTAAGCAAAAAAGTATACCAAAGATTTTCGGATAGCTTTAGATTTGTTTTTTGCAGCAGCAGCTGTTTTGTCATCAGCTGTGTTGTTACAACCAACCTATCCGGATAGCTATGGTTCAATTTTTGAATGAAGCCATTGATAACCTCTGGACAAGACTAATGCCGGATTTACGCGAGTGACAAATTGCCATTATTTCTTCCATTTTATTGACATTAATGACAAACTCGTGTAAGTTATTTGAAAATTTTTCATTAAAAAAAATGGCAGGGAAAACTGACATTAAAATGGCATCATGTAAATGCACAGTAACACCTTTTTGAAAATTAAGGCACACCGCAAATGGGAATGGACTTGCGCATTCTTTAGTGGCAGGTTGCCATTATCAATCATACAGTCATTATTTTGTCCCGTGTAAATACTTATCATAAATGATTTGATTTTACCACTATTTCTCCACTTTAATGACATGAATTCATGGCAATTTGCCGCTCGTGTAAATTCGGCAAAATACCATGGCTGGTACCAAAGATGTCAACATTGATACGTCTATTTATTTACAGTAATCTTAGATGAGACAAAAATAGTGTAGTAGTGTAGTTATAGCTCCGTTAAAATAAAACGACCTTCGCTCAACTCGAACCCTCTTGTTTTTTAGTCCGCGATAAATACATTAAGCAGACGAAAGTTCAAATTTCGCAGGTCACTGCGTCTATATAAATAGTTTGTCAATAAATATTTGGTCTTTCGACAGGAAATGCTTGTCGAAATAAAATTGCACTAAATTGATTTTCGCAGTAAGATCTTACGGTATGAAGCTTCTCTTTTAAAATCTGCTACCTTAGATATAAAAGGCTTAAGTCCTTGTCCCTTACGTACGACCTTTCTTAATCTCAGTAAATATCAACAAATACCTTTTCTCCGTGGTTAGGGATCGATTTCACTTTTTGTTTTTTTGTTGGAATGTTTGAACAGATTTTTCACTTTAAATTTCGACATAGGTAATAGGTATACATTCCACCCATCTCATTTATTTTATTCCACATATCAGTCTCTCCTCTCATAGACGGAGAGATACACACATCACACAAACATACACGCCAGTTTGTTAGGTAAGAAATCCCTTTTTGAGGCCCTAGGATATTTTGCCGGTTGGTTGCAAAATTCAATTGACTCTTCGGTCGGAAATTCAATCAAATGTTCTGCAAACCGTAAATAATCATAACCGGAGGTCATACGCCTTGTTTTATATGGTTTTGTGCGAAAGGACTCAGTTCTGTGATTTCTCATTCGCATCCTTTTTTTTTGTTTTGCGAAAACAGAGAAAAGGGAAAAACGAAAACAAACAACATGCTCTAGTATGATTCTGCCAGAATTATTATTATTATTTCATCCTCGAGCATACAAATACCCATAATATAATATCAGTTTGTCAAATTAACCAAAAAGGATATATAAAGCGAGAGAAATCATCTCATTCTGCGGTAGGTTCAAAATAGAAAGGACTAAATCAAATAGAAAGGATATCATATTTATTATGGGAAACGTAAAAGGATAGAAAAAATAACACAAACCAAGAAATGAAATGAAATAAATTCCACATTGTTATTCACAGCAAAACACAAAATCAAAACGCTATCAGGTCACCATCATACTTGTGCAGAAAATGATGAAGAAGGATATTGATGGCATGGCAAAATAAAGAAAACAACACTTTTTTTTTCTTGACGGATAAGATATTCTTATTATATCTACCAGAAAGGGTAGATTTTGATTAAACCATCCGAGTGTACCCGAATAAGGACTTATCAGTTGGGATTTAATGTTGTTTTTGTGCAATTGTGATGCTGTTGAGGATGACTAATGAGGAAAAGGATTAATATTTTTTTTGGATTTATTGACACTTGCAAGATATTGGTAACAAGGAGATATATCAACCCCAAAGTCATACAATAAGTGTAGGTCTGTATGTTATGTTGGACTAATAATGAAACTCAATCAATTTTTCTCGTCCTGTTGTTATCGAGTTTTGTGGGATTTTATTGTTACAATAATGTGTCAACCAACATCTAACTGAAGTCGATGAACTCTCGGCGACTAGCGAGGAAAAATAAAAGCGGTTTATTTATTTTTGTTCCTTTAAATTAAACGTTAAATTAATATTTTGTGTAGTTTATGTCACAAGCAAAATCACATGGAAATTAGCTAAGTCACATTTTACTTAAATATAAGGTCTGATCCAGACTTCCTTTGGGCAGAAATTGGCAGCTTATACAATTTTGAAGAGTGGGAATGAAATTCTCTCAATAAAAAATAAAGACCGTAAAAGTCTGGAACAGCTTCAACATAATTTTCTGCCAATTTTTAAACGTCAACTTAACATTTGTTTTTTTTTTTTATTTTCGTTGGTTAAAAATTCACATTTTTGTTCTCTTCAAACCAACAATTTTGGATATTAGTAGTTCGAAATTAATTTATTTGTTCAACAAATCTTTTCTCACAACAACAACGAGATGTTTTTTTGTATTTATTGCAAACGTCAAGCTGACAGTTGTTAATATTCTGCCCACAAATTGCTGCCTAAAAAATGTATTGGGTAGGTATTGGCAAGAAATTGTCATGAAGGAGAAATATTTTACTCTCTCAAGAGCGCTCTCTTCTGCCAAAAACTACCAAATTTGTAAGTCTGGTACAGGATTTGGCAGAAATTGGTGCCAATTGGCAGAGTGTGGATCAGACCTATTATTCAAGCCATTCACATGAATATGCTTGGAGTGTCACATTTTATGTCAATATTTTAAATATGTTACATAAAGTAAGGTAAGTTTCTAGCCTATGATTATCCAGCTGTTAAAAAATTCCTTCCCAATTAAGAGAACTTTGACATAGCTAGTCAAGAAATGTCATGAAATAGTATCAAATCTAACTAAAAATTAGTGACATTTTGAGAAAGTGTACTAAAACAAGAAAAAGTCACACGAACGTAACACTTTAGGATTCGGAATATCCACAAACGCCACATTTTTCTCACTTTTATACAAATCTTTCATCGAGGTATTTGACACTTCAAACCAGAGTCATTTTAACAGCAAAAAAACACGTAAATCGGCATATTTTTGTCACTTCATTATAGCATTGTAATAGTAATAGTAATAGTAATAGGTGTGTTCCTTCCTGTACTTCCCAAAACTGCGAAGATGTATGAATTTCTACGAAAAACTTAAATCATGTTCCGTACACCAAATGTCCATACTTTTTCACGGAAAACAGGCTGCGAATTTTAGTCTTAGAAAATTCTTTGGACAAAATTATGAAGACTGTCAAATAAAGTGAAAAAATACATTAGCTGTCAGTTGATAGGTGTGTCATTACAAAGGTTGAAAATAATCGAATTTATCATGTAGGCGGACTTATTTGAGCAATAAACTAAAATTTGTCATAGCAAATTGCGTATTTTAAAAATCTTCTTCACAAAAAACTTAATTAAACATTTTCCAAAATACACTTTTGTTTTGACGTTTAAAAAATTGCTAAAATTTGTGTACAATGCATTACCGTACTTTTCTGTGAACCTTTTTTGGCTCTCTTTACTTCCATTCTTAAAAAAATTAGTCTGTGCATTTTAGTGCACAAAGTACGGTAGGAACACAGCTAATATTGTTGTATAACACAGTTTGTTATTGAGTCCTATTAGGCATCATTTTCCAATCAAATGCGTTAAACTACGTAGTACACTACTTCAGATGCTATTGTGCAGCTTAAATTTGCAGCTGATTCGTAATTAATTCTACGAGTATGTATTTCATTTTTTTTAAATGGATGAACTTCAGCGTCGCATTTAAGTCACAAGCATGATAACTGAACTAATTCATCATATCATAGTAAAATCTGTTGTTAAGCCTATTTCTGATTTTTTACATTATTGCATGACAGCTAGTGTCACTGTTGTCACAAGTATAACAGATTATAAGCTTTATTTCCGTACTTTGCATAGACTCTCATTTTCTTTTAAGAATAGGGTTGAAAATCTCAAAATATGGGAAAATACTAAACAAAAGTGTTTTCCATTTCTTAAACGTCAAAGCAAAATGCATTTTTGAACATGTTGAATTACGCCGGATTTACACGAGTGACAAATTGCCATTATTTCTTCCATTTTATTGACATTACTGACAAAATCGTGTAAATGGTTTGAAAATTTGTCATTATTTTCGTCATTAAAAAAATAACAGACAAGACTGGCATTAAATATTGACATTATAAAGGTGTCATGCAAATGCACAATGATGCCATTTTGAAAATTATGGCACACCGCGAGGAGGAATAAACTTGCTCATTCTTTAATGGGAGATTGCCATTATCAATCCAACAGTCATTATTTTGCCCCGTGTAAATGCTTATCAATATTGATTTGATTATACCACTATTTTGCCAGTTTAATTACATGAATTAATGGCAATTCGTCTCTCGTTTAAATCCGGCATTAAGGTTTTTTGTGAAGAAGATTTTAAAAATAACAAATTTTGATATTACAAATTTAAATTTATTGCACGAAGAAGCCCGCTCACACGAAAATTCGATTATTTCCAACTTTTGTAATAACACATTTCGCAGCTGACAGCTTATATGTATTGGTCTTTTGTTTAATTTGTAACATCTTTCCTCTCGTTTTACTATATCTATGGAAGTGACTTCGTAAGAGAACACGAAAAAGTGGGTCCCGCAATTCTGTTTGTAGTTCGATTTACTGGCAAAACGAATGAATCGATTTCTACAAACTTGGTACTGAAGCGTCATAGGTCTTAAGAGATTAGCTCGATTCTTGTTTTAACGGTAGGTAAGGTACTTACCTGCCATACATTTTTGTGTACCAAAAAGCTGGTAAGTATTATTTATCTCAAAAACGGTTTCAACGATTTTGCTTTAAAAAAAATCACTGAGCTAGGTATAAGTATTTTACATTTTGTTCTACAATTTTCTTTACATAAAATGTTATGCCATAAAACCATATTTTTAATTTTTACCTTCGTATATTAACTGTTCAACGGATTGCGATCAAAATTTTTGTACCGGAGGTCCTTCAAATTAAAAAAAATATTGTTTACTAAAATTTTCGAAACACAATTTTTGAAAAAAATATATTAGTTTTTTGAAAATTTAATACTAGAAAATCGTACTAAGCATTGTCTTCATAAGAAAATTTTTCATAATTGCAGGTATTAAGAAAATTGTTACGATTTAAAATAAAATGCACGACTGGATCGCACGAACGTGCTCTTATGTTCGATCACATTGTATGCGAAAGATTTCTATTTAAAATCTAAATATATTTTTAAAGTCATTTTTTACTTTATTTTTTATACACAAAGTTTCTTTAATTTTTTTCTAAAAAAATTTATATGACAATCTTAAATATTTCATTTCATAATATAAACTTAAAAACAAAAAAAATAAATCTTATTAATCAAAGAAAAAATAATTCAAAATTCTGAAATAAATACTTAAACTGATTTGAGCTCAAAAAAAAAGTACGCCATTTTATTTCTTGGATAATTTGAATTTATGAGAAATCTGTGGAGCGGTTTTTGAGAAAAACAAGTTTTTTTTTTTAAACTTTTTGAAATAAAATTAAAAAAAAAAATTCAAAAAGGCCAATTCATAGGTATTCAGCAATTACATATAACTATAGTTTTTGAATAAAAATTTTGAGCAGTTTCCAAAATATAAATTAAAATTTTTTTTTTTATTTCTTTTAAAAATACAAAAAAATATTTATTAAAAATATTGGTACGCATTATAAATTGGCCAACCTAAACCTATATGCGTGTGAAATTTCGAAAGAATCGGTCGAGCCATTTATGAGATTGTCGAAATAAAAAAAACGGTCCTATGTAAATTACCGTTTTTAGACATTTCTTAAAATTTTTTTTCAATCATATGATCGGTCGTACCTAAAAAGCTGCACTGATTTTTTAAAATCAAAATCGTTAGAGCGGTTTCCGAGAAAAATAGGCTTTAACGTATTGGTTATATGGCAGGTACCGTTATTTTTTGAGCTAAAAAATTTCAATCTGTACAATACCTAAAAAAAACTCTATATACCAAGTTTGAAGCAATTCGGCCCACCCGTTTGGGCTGTAGGTGTCTATACATACAGGCAGACTGACAGACAGACATACAGACGGACAGAATTTTTAGACCATCTATTTTCGTCTTCGCATCATCGTAATGTCAGGTTTGATTGTTATCTCAAAACTTTTTTTTCGACGAATGCATAACTTGCCTTACAGTACCTATAATCGCAAGTAAAAGGATAAGTAAAAATGGATTCTAATGTTTCGGAAGCATCTCCATTGATATTTTATAATTGAAAAAAAAAACTAGCTTAGATGTCAGAAGTAAAACATCATATACAACTACTTTAAGGCTCGCTCGTTGTTTTTTCGTTTGACAGTCTTTATAATTTTTGTTCAAGTAAATTTCTTGGATTAAATTTCGCAGTCTAGGAAATATTTTACTCTCTCATGAGCGCTCTCTTCTGTGAAAAAATACGACAATGTAGTGTATTTAGAGTACGTGAACAGATTTTCTCAGTTTTTGGAAGTTCCCGAAACGCACCTATAGTCACATTCTCAGAACAACAGCTACTTAGCATTATTTAAATTCAACTCTTCAATTTTAATCGTGTTTAATGTTGGTAATAGTTGTTATGTACACATTTACCTATTTCAAGCCAACAAAGTTTTTGTTTTTCTTCAATTTCTACTACACTACAACTAATAACTGAACCCTCTTAAAACAATCTGATACATCACCCCAAAAGTGTATATCCCCAAATTCAAACAATTTCAATTCAATTTCTATCAAATTACGCAAAACGAAAATAGCGATTCTATTTTTTGTACAGTTAGTCCATACACAAATGTTTGTGTATGTTTATATAAATCGACAATCAATTTACACAAATTGAACAAAAAGTGGTCGCCATTAATCTTTAAGGTCTGTCGCGCGAATTCTTCAAGAAATATCACATTTGTCTCTTACTCACATTCAGGTCACTATACACAGCCATGATTTTCCAAAAAAAAAAATACAAAGTGATTTGTCCAGAAAACCTAGAAAATAACAAAAAAAATGTATACATCCGATAAAATGCCAAAGGACAATAAAATATGATCCAACTGCGAGCTTGAGTGGTGGAATCGTAGAATGGGTCTGGGGGTGGTAGGGGGCTTAAGAAACTCCTACAATTTTATACAAATGCAATAAATTTCATTCTAGTATATAGAAAAGTCAAAGGGAAGCTTAAGCGACCATGAATTACACTTTATAGACGCGGCGCTCAGCTCTCGCCTTAAAAGAAACCAAGACTTTGCTGAAATTGATTTTACTTAGAAATGTCTACGAAGGAAAGGACATATTATTGAATTGAACTCACCCCCAAGACGAAACGGCAGTCATGTTTCATTCTTTCCAATTGTGTAATGAGATGGGTTGAGACTGAGCGGGGGGAGATGAAAGCCTTCCATTTTCTTCTGATAGAGGATAATCGATATTGTGATGGCCAAGTATAACAGGGCTTTTGCACAGAAAGGAGCAAGAAATAATAAGAAATTCTATTAAGAACTGCAACTGTAAAGACATTAATCTAACCAAACTAAGTACGAACCAGGACAAGGACTGCGGACGCGGAGTGCTCGGCGTGGTGGCATCTTGTTGGGTTTTGTGTAAGGGTAGTGACTTTGTGTACACTCTTATTATGAAAGCCACAGGAGTACAGTACCTTTCTTTCTATAAAGGATGAAAAACAGAGGGAATGAGAACAAGAATAAGAAAGTCAAAAAGGATTAAATGGTCATTATTCAGAAGAAGTAAGGAAAAGCGACTTTCCTTCAACATTTAGCAGCAACGTCGAGCTGCCTGCGCGGTGGCATAATGCAATGGGGTGTTTTTTTTTAATTATTGCCAATCATTGATTGCAATAATTATACAACTCGACGAAAGGAGAGGATGATAATTATTTTTCAATTGACATGATGAAGGGTGATTTTATATCTAAAGTCAACGTGCACTTTCTTTCAATAAAAGGGGAGTTATGGAATTGTTTCCATTTTTTTTTTACTTTTTCTGAAGATTTTCATTCAAGTCTTAAGATCGCCATGCAATTTTTGATCCTTTACTGAAATTATAACTTTGAAGGAAAGTTGAACAAATTTTTGAAAGGGTAATTTTATCAAATTTAATTCTTTCAATTTAAATTCCTATAATTTATTCAGTAGGTGAAGTATAATTAAGAATTCTGCATGCAAATATACATTGAGTAAAGTGTCATTTTTTGTTCATCTGTTTTTAAATACAAATATGTAATTATTCCCTGCTTAAGCAACTCGGTAAATTGACTGTCCTTTTTATCTAAAATCTAAAAAAAAATTGTAGTAACTTTGAGGTTCTGAAATTGGCAGCACTGATCACAACAAAACAAACTGCCAAAGACACTCAGTTATAAAGACAAGAAACTCGGATGTCATTAACACATGTTCTTTAAAATAACCAGATTTGACAGCTGTCAGCTAATCTATCCGAATCGTTCGTTCATAAACATATACTGACAGCTTATTATCCCAGATAACTTACATATAACAGCTACGTAAATAATGGTATTTCTATTTCAATACGATCTCGAAAATCACCCGGATAAATTAAATTTATCACAATATGTTCAGTGAAATTAAACCGAAGAATACTTTAAATTCGAAAACGTATTTGTTTCACACATAGGCTTTAATATAAAAATACCTACATATCCAACTCATATAATTTCTCATGCAGAAAAAGTATAGCCGCCATTTTGAATTAGGCAAAATTCTCATAAGAGTATTTTCCAGAGTTCTGTCAGTTCATTTTAATTTTTAGACCGTATGACGATTTAATTCTGATGAGGCAAATATTTTTGGATAAAAATAATGGCGCAAAATTTTACTCGATTTAGTAATATCTTAAATCATTTTTAGTATGATACTAGGTTAAAAAGAGGATTTTGCTAATTTTAAACCAGTTTAGTATCGTACTATCTTCTTAACATTTTACTAAAGTTAAAATCACAGAATGGCTACTTTATTTTTTAGTATCGTACTAAATCCATTTGCCACTTTGACATTTACAAACGTCAAAAAGATATGTTCGCTTAATTGTTTGCAATATTTTAGGCGTGTTTCGTTGTAGTTTATAATAGATTTTTTATTTATTTTTATTTTTTATTTATTTATTTCATGAAAAACCTATACACATTAAGACATATTGTCTTATAACTTAGGCACAGGCTACAGTTAAACATTTTATGAAAGCTAGGATTCGACAGTTTTTGTTACTAAGGTACATTTAAAGAAAAAGAAAATTTATATAAGCCAAAAAAAATTTTAAAACAAGAAAAAAAAATCAAACGAAAAAGAAGGAAAAGAGGGAAAAACATTAAAGTTGTTATTGTCAAAAAGTAATCATCGTGAAAAGTGAAGCTTAATTCTGGCCTGTAGCTTCAAGACATCGTCTATTTCTCTTATGTTTCGTGAGAGAGAATTCCATAATCGAATTGTATATCTAAAAAACTGAAGCTCAGATGTGAGAGAGGCATAGCGCGGGTGGATAAGCATTCGCGTCCTTTGCGAGGATGACCTAGTTATCATATCACTGAGATATTGGGGTTCACGATTGAGGAGTATCTTTGAAAGTAAGTTTAATGCTCGGTACTTTAGGAAATTTTCAAGTCATGTTTAAAAGATTTTTAGAAAAATTGGATACACTGTCATATCTGCTTAAGCCGTAAATATAACGTACCAGGCTGTTAAAGGCTACGTTTAGTTTTCTTTTGCTGACGGAATCGCAATGTGAATAAATCTCGCAACCATAAATGAGTGTAGGTAAGATCAACGTTCTTACTAATAACATCCGCACTCTTAAAGGCGTAAAGGAATTAGAAAATAGATTTAGTATGGTGCTAGTTGAAAAGTGTTTAAAATTAGGAAAATATTAGTAAAGTGCTTTAGTATTAGCAAACTGTTAAGTAGTATCATGCTAAACCCTTAACATCAGGCTGTTTAAAATTTTTCGCCAATATATTTTGTAATATTAAATTATGTAAAAAAATGGTAAAAATAAAAGTATAAAATACATATATTTTTTTTTATTTTAATCAAGAAACATTTGCCTCGGCAAAATAGAATTGTCAGACGGCCTGAAAATCATTCAATAAAAATATAAACAAACT
The DNA here is from genome assembly GCA_910595825.1 of Philhelius pedissequus. NCBI lineage: Eukaryota > Metazoa > Arthropoda > Insecta > Diptera > Syrphidae > Philhelius > Philhelius pedissequus. Next base: position 9,054,108 of record OU343163.1, on the reverse strand, counting down.
GACAGAAATCTCCATAATACTTGGGAATTTCAAAATAGCTTTTAAGGGACTTGAGTCCACAAAATTTGCGTTTTGCCAGCGGCGCTCTCACTTGCACTCATCAATTGGCTAGTGAGCGCCCTACTTGGGAGTTTCGACTAGTCAAAAATGGTGGTTGGATGGTTACATTTATCATGCGAAGTTGGGTATATCTGGTTTAACATTTAAACCATTTAATAAGAAATTTGCGAATCCGTGAGAAACAAGATATTTTAGCTATTTATATCAATTAACTAAATGTTTTCAAAATACGGACTCAATGTATTATGATAAAATTAACTGCACGAAAATGTATGGAATAATCTATTTCTTTCAGTCAAAAAAAAAATAAATGGAAATTACTCAATTTTTAGTAAGAAAGTAACATTCTTGCTTATCAATTTTGAAATATTGAGTTATCTTAAATTTGTATGGCAATGGAATCAGTCATACGAAAAAACCATCTTCATGATTTCGACTTATCAAAATATGGGAGCTTTCATCTCTCAAAATAAAAGTTGCTCAACTTAACTGCCAATCACTTCAATAATTGAAATTAGTTGCGCAAATACTCCATACATTTAACTACCCTCAATATTCATAAATCCAAATGCAGTCAATTAATGTCGACACACATCATAAATATTTCCCTTAATTCCCTCAAAGTCCGATTGTACGCACATATACTGACTCCAGCTTACCAGAAAAACAAAACAGTCACCCAATCAACCAAATTGATTACGATCTTTCCAAATTAAATATCAATAAACAATTTAAATTTGAAAAACAAATTTCTCCTGCTCTCATTTTTCATGATGTGCGTTCGATTATGTGCTTTTTAATGTGATAAACTGATGGTGATCGGAAAGGGCAATTCGTTGTGCATGATTAAATCTAAAAATGAACAAATAGATAAACCGAAAAGTCACCCTCGCTCTGTATTATAGTTGCAATACGTTTAACGAATTTGTTTTGAAAAAAATCTGACCCACATTGGGTAATAAAATGTAAGAAAAACTTTAAAATAGCCTTCCCTGTTTAGTATCGCGCGCCGCCAGTTATACTTTAACGATATTCAGCGATGCGGGTATCTTATTCTTTGACAGTTAAACTAAATACTCCTTTCAATAAAATGTTCAAATCAAATTTAATTAAATCTATTTTTCTAAAGAAAAAGTCGAAAAATTTAACATTTAATTGGCAGAAATGAACTAACAATGGAATGATAATAGTTTTAAAAATTCAAAAGATTGACAGAAAATTTGACATTTTAAAAAGAATTTAGTGACATTTGAAATGAGGGTGCGAGGAAGTTATGTACAATAATAAAAGTTATCTACAGTTTAGAAAATGTTTGAGATGGATTCTTCATTTCGTTTTATTGAAGAGGATGTGACAGTAATGAATAATAATTTCAATTTATTCGGCGTTGAGTTGCAATAAGTCATTGTCAATAATAATGGAAAGTGATAAATTAAAAGAAATGTATACGAACGAACCTATGCATTTCTTACTTCATACTTTTTATATGGAAAGGTGTTTAACAGCTTTTAGCATATTATTGTAACACGACCAGTGATTTTTGTGCATTGTCCAATTTCACTAAACTAAAATAGGTTTGTTCGTTGAGTCCTTAAGTCATCATACGGTCGCCCTTGCGTTAAAAAATAAAATGCACGACTGGATCGCACGAACTTGCTCTTATGTTCGATCACATCGTATGCAAAAGATTTCTATTACAAATCTAAATATTTTTTTAAAGTCATTTTTAACTCAATTTTGTATATGCATATACAAAATTTCATTAATTTTGCTCTAAAATAAATTGGTAAGACAATATTAAACATTTAATAATATAAACTTAAAAACAAAAGATTAAATCTGTTTAATTAAAGAAAAAATAATTCAAAATTCTGAAATGAATACTTAAACTAATTTGAGCTAAAAAAAGTACGCCATTTTATTTCTTGGATAAATCTGAATCTATGAAAAAAAATTTAAAAATCTGTGGAGCGGTTTTTGAGAAAAAAAATTTTTTTTTAAACTTTTTGAAAATATTTTTAAAAAAATTCAAAAACGCCAATTCATGGGTATTCGGAAAATACAAATATATATAATTTTTGAAAAAAATTTAATGAGCAGTTTTCGAATAATAAATTTTTCTTAAAAATGATTTTAAAAATACAACAAAATATTAATTAAAAATATTGGTACGCGGTATAATTTAGGCAATCTAAACCTATATTTTTGTGAAAATTCGAAAGAATCGGTAAAGCCATTTATGAGATAGTCGAAAGCAAAAAAAAACAGTCCTATGGAAAGTACCGTTTTTAGACATTTTTCTAATTTTTTTTCAACTATATGATCGGTCATAGCTAAAAACCCACACTGATTTTTTTTAAATCAAAATCGTTAGAGCCGTTTCCGAGAAAAATAGGCTTGAACGCATCTGGTTAGCAGTGTGTCTGCCCTGAAATCGCCCTGTCAAAGTGACATGATACTGAAGCATGTTGTAAATTCGCGTTTTGTGTATATGAAATTGATTTCTGAAATGAAAAATGGAATCCTTTGAAGTTGTGGATTATGCATCGGGCAAATCTGTCCAAATCAAATGTATTCCAGAAGAGAAATTTACAAAAAAATAATTATCAGAGGGCATAACTTTTTGTTTCTTGCTTAAAATTTAAACGTTTCTGTTTTTTTGTTTTATTGTATATACAGTTTTGATTTTTGAATCAGATGGGCCTTAAATTTCCAAGCAAATCCAAAAATTTTTAGGTAGCTTGAGAGTTGTCTTTAACAGCAGATGTTTATTTTTTCTACTGTTTTTTTATCTTAGGCGTTATAACAGCACGAAGCAATCCAAATTTACTTTGATTATGATATCGAATGCTGTCATTGATCGAAATCAAATGTCAATTCATCAAAAAGAAAGAACATATGGATTTGAAGTCAGAATCAAAACAAGAACAACGCACGGACTTATACCCATTAAATATCAAGCTCGAATTCAACCACAAAATAAATATAGTCATACTTTTCTTTTCCTGAATTTTTTTAGCATTAGCTGTCATTATCGTATTCTTCTTCCTTTTAACATTTCTATAAATTAGTCGGCCATGTTTACAAATTAAAATAATCAAAATATGTTTGACATTATCCCGCTTTACGCGCATACACCCTCAATAAACTTTACAATCGAGATTCTGGTTTTCAATAGCGAACCTTACAAAAATATGTCAAAGTCAAAAGTGACAGAATTTATTTTTTGTAAACTGACAGATACAAATGTGCACAGACAAAATAAATAGCGTATTTTTCGGGGAAAGCTAATTTCAACTACGATAATCGTGTTGTTAATAACTAATACAACTTACACAATGGCTGTACAATATTCCTAATTTATACAGACCACATTATCACATTTGTCGTTTTAATATCCGCGAGGGATTCATTTAACGAAATCCCGATTAATTTACCAACTAGAAATGTTTAATTGCACGAGTTAAAAGATAAATGACTAAAAATCCGCTATAAAATTTCTAATAATTCCGAATAAATACATACACATGCACGATATTTGAGAAGCAGAGGTAACACGCACGTTTTCAAAAATCTGGACATATCATATTTTGTGTTTCTAGTGTCTAGCCAAATAGAAAAGCCCGTGTTTGTGAACAGAGACACATAGGATGAATAATTATTGGGATCAATTCGGATAAATTAGGTGACAGCGTCAAAAAACAAATCTGCAGTCATTATCAATTAGCTTATTTATTTTACAGTTTTGGGATAGTTAATTTTTTGATCAGCTGTATTTTTTACGCCGATTACAAAAACAAAGTTATCCCAGATTTCTAAGAATTACTATGAGAATGTGACCAATATCAGCCGAAGTTTTCTGTCCTTGAAATTGAATGTCTTTGGCTGTCATTTGTTGTGCAGTGCTGACATTTTCACTGTTTATTGCGTCCCAGCTAAACGGTGATTTTTTAAGAGCTTGGTTTTTGAAAATTCAAAAAAACACGACACTTGTAAAAAGTGAATGAAATTTTTATTTGGATCGATAAATCAATTTCTGCTATTTACTTTTTAAAAATAATTTCACTTAAATGTTGCCCGCGGCTACGCTTCAGGTGGTCCATTCTGAAGGTCCAATTTTGGCAAACTTTTTCACACATTTCGGCCGGAATCTCACCAATGACACGTTCAATGTTGGCTTCCAAGGCAGCAATCGTGTTTGGCTTGTCCCCATAGACAATAGACTTAACATAGCCCCACAAAAAATAGTCTAACGGGGTCAAATCGCATGATCTTGGTGGCCAATTGACTGCGCCAAAACGTGAGATCAACTGCTCACCAAATTCGCCTCTCAATTGATGCATGGTTTCGCGTGCAGTGTGGCATGTGGCACCGTCCTGTTGGAACCACATGTCGACCGAGTTCAATTCTTGCATTTTCGGCAAAAAAAATCTGTTATCATCGAACGTTACCTTTCTCCATTGACCGTAACCCTGCGGCCTTCATCGTCCTTGAACAAGTACGGCCCAATGATGCCGCCTGCCCATAAACCGCACCAAACAGTGCATTTTTCGGGATGCATTGGTAGCTCCTGAATTGCCTCTGGCTGCTCTTCACTCCAAATACGGCAATTCTGCTTATTCACGTATCCATTTAGCCAAAAATGAGCCTCGTCGCTGAAGACAATTTTGCGATAATTTCATAATTTCGACATTTTTCACAGAGCACGAATTTTGATAATAAATTTCAATAATTTGCAAACGTTGTTCAGGCGTAAGTCTATTCATGATGAAATGGCAAACAATACTGAATCGAAATGTCAAATGTTCGTGGTATTCGTCATGTGTGATCTGTCAAAAATATAAACGTCAAAAACCAAGTAGCAAAAAAATCACCCGTTACTACAATGTATTTATAGACTGACGTTAGACTGCTTTTACGCCAGAGAGATTTTTAACATTGCTTCTGTTTTGGGCTATTTTTGTTTGTTGACTTTGTTAACTTTGTTCAGAGAAGGTTAAAAATCACAAAACTGGCCGCCCTCTCTGGCGTCCCTCACCAACGTGCTTAAAAATCGCAAGGTGAAATTGCATTATATGTAATATAAAAGCAGTCTTAGCTAATTTTCAAACGCAATTCTTTGGGATGAACAGTTAGGAAAGTCAATTAACCGATGTGCAATTAATCGGGAAATACTATCCATGCGTAATGTAATTTATGGTCCATTCATGTGCATATGTAGTTTTATTAATTCAATTGAAAATCGCTCCAAGGTCTCAACAACTAAAAAGAATCGAATATTCACAAAACCAACAAAATTGCTGAATAAGCTATAATCGAATTGCTTCGAAAAAACATTAACATTACTTAACATAACTCCTCCACCAAACAAGCTCTCCATCAGCTTTATCAAAGAAAAATATACCCCAAGCCAACAATAAAAAATAATAATCCCCTCTCAAATTATGGAAATAACTGTGACATTCCTGCTGATTCTTCCGTTCTATATATAGTAGGCTTTTAGTCTTCCCCGATTGCCTGCTTGATGCTCCCATCACTTCCCAGTGTCATCCGAAAATATGCTAAATCGACATAAATGGAGCGTTTATCGCTCTTAAGAAATACTCAAGTTCCCCAACTTCCATCATATAGCATAACCGCGAAATTTTAATATTTACAGACACTTCCACCCTCGAGCCCTTAGGTATACTCCAACCAATAATAATAATAATAACAACAACACAAAACAAGCGACATCACAGCAAGCAAAAAAAAATCCTTTATTGAATATTCCGAGGACTTTTTTTGCGTGTTTGAGTATATGTTTTTTTTTGCCGCCTCCCTACGACATCATATCCCTCCATCTTGAAGTTATCTGATCAGCCATTATTGTGTGGCACTGCCATTAGTAAAACAGCCCAACACAGCAATTTCACCCCCAATCAAACACTCTTTACAAATTATCCCCCCAAAATTTCCATTTTGGGGATACTTTCTTCTATTACTGTTAAATTTAGTTCCTTTTTTTCCGTATTCTCTCGACTCTGAATAAAAAAAAAATAGAAACAGCAACAAAAAGTAGAAGGATGATGTGGAAATAGGGTGACTATCCTTATCCTCGGCCGCCTAATGGGGTGGCCTATTTAAACAAATAAACATTTCTGCGTGGCAATGATGAGTGGTGACCCTTAAAAGCATCCGGAGGGCTTTTGGGGGTTTTTGTGTTAGTCGTTGTTTTTGTTTATTTTGGACATTTTATTGGACGAAGAACTCATTCATATTACGAGTATATAGGAGTGAGGGGTTAAGTTGAACTTTTAACGTTTATTTACGTTAGTGTAAAAATGAACAAGGATTCGTGTCGTGACCAATTCCATTGAATTGGGTCATTCAATGAATTAGGATTTTCCGGTATCGCAAATCCCGGGGAATCCTATTTCGACTTTATCAGTGCCCGTTCATTCAATTGGTAACGCGTGATCAAATGCAATCAATAAGTCCTTGCAATTCAACCTGGATACGCTTACGTTTACGCTCTTTTCGGTTGCATTGCATGAGAATGTATCGGTAACGTGAGATATTTAAGTATAAAACGGTCGGTGGGTGGACAAAGTGTTTATAGCAATTTAGTTAAATCAGTACAAAATTTGGAGTTGTGGTTCTCTGAAAGGACGAAAACAATACAAATACACACTTGTACACGCACTCGGTATATAGATATACCGGATTCATTTTGTCATATACCTACTCGACTAGTATATGCAAAGTTTCTCTTGTTGCAAATCCTATTTCGTTGTGGGGCAAGTGTGTGCACTGTGCAGCGCAATAAAACAAGCCAGTGCGATTGCAACAAAAATCCTGATCAATATTTTGCCAATTGGCACACAATTGCTATACAATAATGCAAATTTAATCCTTGAAAATGTTGTAAATTAGAGTAAAGGGGTTTTCGGATGGTTTTCGCCAAATGAATGCTAAATGAAGAGTTGCAACACTGCACTGTGGCTATAGAGTTTCGAAGCATATAGTATGGGCTTAACTTAGGTGATGAAATGCACTTAAGCTCGATAGATGTACGCCTGGCCTGGGCCTGGGTATATAGAGTCGGCGTGTTGATTGGTATTTGAGGAAAAATGTTAATTGTAGAAGAGAAATCAGAAGTAATAGTAAATAGTGAAACAGTTGAAGATATATGCATGTAGCGGAAAGTGGGACAAGAAGACATTTCTTACTTTGTTGCACAAATCTTAACTATACATTTTAAAATAATCACCTACTTAAAAGAAAACCGGAAGGAGGCTTAACAGAAAAATAATAGATATATTATACAAAATATAAGATATTAAATGGAACCTGTTGAAAAATGTGATATTAAGCGAAAATTAGCGATTGTCTATTGAATATCATGATTAAGCTTTTCAGCAAATTACATTTGCATGATTCGAAATTAGCCGAAAGATATTGAAAACAAGATGGAGTAGAAAAGTAAACATAAAAATGTATGTAGACATTTTTTCCCTTTGTCGATATTACCCCATTTTCCCCTACATATTTATAGAAATGAGATATATACCTCAAGATTAATTTTTACTTGCGATATTGGTACGGGGCAAGTTTAACATTCGTAAAATAATATAGAGAAAACGAAAAGAATCTGTTTGGAAATTCTGTCTGTCTGTCCACGAACATACAGCTTAAACGAGTGGATGGATTTATGTTTTGCAAACTTGGTACCTACATATTGTTTTGGGCTAATATGCCCACGAGTGTTTTTGATTTTTGTTGCTGTTTAACACAAAATATAACGGTATTCTCCCATACATATATTGTAGCCAAATAAGTTAGTCTTCTTTTGTCTCAAAAACGGCTCCAAAGATTTTTATATAAAAAAAAACAGTTCATTAATAAAGAAAATTTTCGTAAATTTGGTTTTTAAAAACAATGGTTACTTTTGGTATTTCTATTAGAACAATTTTATACGTTTCTATTTCTTGAAAGCTGTTCAGTTGATTTTTTAGTTGTTTTATGTGGCAACTCCTAAAAAGTTAAAACAGTATTGTTAACCAAGTTTTTTTTAATATTTTTTTTTGTTTTAATTTAAAAATATTTTTTTTTTGAAAACTCAATATTTCGAAAACGACTTAACCGTTTTTTTCTAAAATTTGTATTTAGTAGTTCTATGTCATTCTCTTGAATAGTCGAAAACACCATTTTCCTAAAACATATAAAATTCACGACTGGATCGCACGAACTTGCTCTCATGTTCGATTACATCGTATAAGCACAAGATTAGTATAAAAAGCTAAATGTAGTAATTTTTTCCTGATTTTTTATATACCAAATTTCCTTAGTTTTTTTTTTTCTAAAAAAAACTGTAAAATTTTATTCAAATTTTAAGTATTTAATACATAATATAATGAACAAAAAATCGTACACACGTTTTCGAAATAATGATTTTTTTTTTTCAAAAATTCAAAAACATAATTACAAAATTTTTATTAAGGGCTATATTATATTTAAAATTTGAAGAACCCTATGTACAAATTTTTTATCGAAATCCCTTGAGCCGTTATTAAGAAAGTCGAAAAAACGTTTTAAGGCAGGTAACGTTAATAACATTTTCTTTTAAAAAAACACCCTTAACCGTGCACTCAATTTTTTTTAAATCAAAATCTTTAGATTCGTTTTCGAGATTAAGCATTTGCAGTAAAAAAATTGTTGGTAGGTACCGTTATTTTCGGGGTTAAGAAAGAGATTAGAATAAGAATTGTGCCATTCATTCAAGAAGCTTAAGAACCAAGTTTGAAGAAACTCGCTTCGGTCCTTTAGGCTGTAGATTGACTTACAGACACATACAGAATTGCAGAACACAGTTTTTCGGTGTTCTCTATCATCGTAAGTAAAGTTTGATTCTATTTTATTTTCCAAATGCAAAACTTGCCTATAGTATATAATAATACATATTATACAATATACAAATGTTACAAAACGGGTCAGACGAAACGCCAATGTTTGTAGGACTAAAGGCTGTTAAAAGATATTTTGGGTCAGACATTTTATTTTTTTAAAAACCGTGTGGGTTCTTAAATTAGTACATACGGTTGCGTTCTTAGATTCTCTAATTTATTAATTATAGATGAACCGATTAAGATTCTTTTTTTTACGCAGATGCTCTTTAAACGTATTAATAAGCTTGCAAATCAAATTTAAAAAAAAAACGTTGTCAATTAAAAAAAAAAAAAAACATTTTTTAAAAATTTGATCTTTCAAAAACCGCCTGAGCAAATTTTTTTTGAAATTAGAATTTTATACGCATATTAATAATAACTTTAAATTGGGGATCCAAACTTGTTTCCTAAAAATGTTTCCGAAATCTCTTACAAAAATAATGTTTTTTTTTTAAACCCGTCAACGATTTAAATTTTTTTTGTTTGCTATATACATATTTGTTCAAGAATTTAAATGGATTTTTTTTTCTTTAAAAATTTTATCTGTTTAAAACTCAACTAACATTTCAGCTTCGATATTACTTCGGTAATTTATTTTAGCTTTGGTAAAGCTTTACCGAAACCTTAGGTATAGAAGCTGAAATTTCACGTTAGTCCATCCTCGCGCGATTTTGTTTAGTTTTATTCTTTCAAATTTTCAAGAAAAACTAAACAAAATTTATCGTTTCTTTTTAGTTTAGTTTTCAAAAACTATTACAGAATTTTTGAACTTTTTCTGTTTAGAATATAAAACTAATAAAAAATTTCGTAGTTTTTTTTAAATCAACACCAAACAAAAGTTGGGACTTATGTCCCACATAGTTGGGATATATTTCCCAAATTATTTTTTGGGACTTATATCTCAACTATATGGGACACATAAGTCCCAAAAAAGCAAAACTGGGGCTTATATCCCTTCGCTAAGTTTCCTTAAGTCTTGGTAAATTGGAAACAAAACCATTTCTGAACTAAAATGCTTCGAAACGAGGTGTTAATCAAATGATTTCTATTTGTAGTTCTCAACGCCCAAAAGAAGTCTTATGGAAAATCTATAAAAATGTTCTTGAACTTTGGTATAAGATCTCTATTGTTTTCTCCGAGCAAGCTAACAGTGAACAATTTGCCTAGTTCATGTAGATGGTGTCATATCACCTGCGTTCAAGATTTCAGAATACATTGTCTCCCTTCAATACTAAGTCAAACACAGTGAACAGATTAGAATGAAAGACACACATAAATAATGATCGAAACAAGCAGTGAAACCTTACAATAACAGAATGCACTCACTTCCAACTACTTATGACATCATTACTCATCATAAAGAAGCCTTAAAAAAATATCCTTTACCATCACAAATATAGTAAATAAAATCATATTGCATTAAAACCTGAACCACCAGATTTATTCAAATAATATGCCACACTCCAAAAACTAGTCAAGCAAACTCTCAAGAAGCCATTTAAATATGACACTTTAGTCCACCACACCTCCTTTATAGAGAACTCACAACTAAAACAACACCAACCTTACAAAACCGGAATACCAACCATCAGCAAAACCGCCCTTTATAGCAACCACAACTTTTGTTTAAGACTTTTTCATAATTTCTAAGAGATCATGTTACATACACCATCAAAGAGAGAAAACAAAATAATATTTTCGAAGGACATCACACTACACCATGCAAAACTCAAACAGGACACAAAGTGTACAATTTCTGATTTACAACAGATGTGGCATACATTATGTCCTTCGAATGCCCAGTTCTTGAAACAAAGTAATTAGGATACCAGAGAAATTCTCTACACTTGTTTTTTTTTTTTTTGTCCTTTCACATCTCGAATATTGTATGTGGGTGTGAAAGGATATATCTATACATATTTACAATGTTAAGTATTTCTGTGATTTTAAAATAAATTTAACCCTGGAAGATTTGTTTTTCTGAAAATATTGCCAGAAAACGGCTAAGCAAATATAGATCAAGGATTACTTTACAACATAACGTCTCTCTATATATTTCTATTTTCCCTCGAATATCGCCTACTTTTGTTTTGTTGTTGAGTGAGTGTGTCGCCTTTGACTTCTATTTTTGGCTTTCACTGTATAAGCAATTAGTGTTAAGGATCAAGCAATTTACTAAGCTTCTCTGGGCACTGAGGGTTAGATTATAACATGACCTAGATTTAGACATTATATACAACACACATCCACAGGGTGAGTCTGCTCTTGTGAGTGAGAACGGTTCACCCGAAAAACTACTATGTAGTTAAGTTAATTGCTAATGTCGCTGTTAAGGACATTTAGCAATTGTCAACAAGTCATATATACGAAGGGATAATATAATAGTCCATTTACACTCTCCGACTATGCGTGCGTGCCCACGAAAAATTACATTTTTCAAAAATGGAAAAAATTCATGGCAGTTGTTCAAAAACAAGTACACTATACAACTCCTTCCAACAAGGACATGCGATGTGCCAACGATATGATGAAATTTCAATCGCACCATGCGTTTATTACGGATGAGGATTAAAAACTATTTATGTATATGTTTATTTTTTCAGAAAATAAATAATCACATTTTCATTTTGCATAAATACTGCAGCAGCAGCGTATCCTGTTGAGGATGTCAAAGGTTAATTTCATTAGATGGGTTGGGTGTTTTTTTGTATATACTGTGTATTTATATGTGCTTGGTAATGAAGCATGAAAAGCACACACAAAAAATAAACATTTTTGAGCAAAAATGTCAACATGAAAGGAATGAGGATGATGGCGAATTTGTATGCCATTTTCTCTTGTACAGGCAACAAAAAGGACTCTTTTCACTTTCGAATGTTTTTTGACATAATTTGTACTTTCTCTGCTGTGGAGTGAATTTTTGATGAGGAAAAATGGAATATTATTCACTGGTGCGAGTAAAAAACTTATTCCAACCAGTAAATATGGACAATTAAGGAGTTTCTACACAAAAAAAAATCTGACGAAATGGAGGTAAACGACATCGTGTTAAATGTGAAAAAGTTTTTTGTAACTGTGTCGAAAACTTTTGAGTTTTTTTTGGTGTTAATAATTGTTGGTATGTATGTATCTCTATTCAGTATTTTCTTTGATGAGGAACAAATTTAGTTACTGCAATGCGTTTGTCACTTTTGTGGAATTTCTAACTTTTCCATAAAAAGTTTTGTTTTGAAGGACTACTTGTTTTTTTTTCCAAAAAATAGGAAGAGAAATTGACGAGGATTTAAATTAATATAGTTGAGCTTTTATTTTGAATGAAATTAATAAACAGTTTGTAATTTTTCAAGCACTTCAAAACTACAATGTGTATTGTCGTGAATGGTACCTAGTGTACAACTTGTCAGGAATTCAAATTAATACAACAAATACTTGTCTGAAGAAGGCATTCGTGAATTTATCAAAATAATATTTCTCGTCAGTTATACAGACAGACATAAAATTGCATCCTAAAAGCAATTTTATTTGAATGAATAGAATCCATAATTATTTTTTTTTTAATTTAAGCTAGTAATTTATGAATTTTAAAACAAAAAACTATTTAAACGATATCAACCCACGTACGACGAGTGAACAATAAAACGTAGTTTAAAACACTTAATAAACTTTGTCACAAATTCTAAACAAAATTGTAGAAATGTAATTTATATTAATTTTTAGATACAAAAAATAATATATATATCACAAAACAAATTAGTCGTATCGAATTGCAATCTGATTGTTATGAACTGTCAAATTCCACATACCATCCACATCTTAATGAATAAAATATTTGCGCGAGACTCTGAAGTAATATGCACATGACAGCGACCAACACCCAACGAACTAATGAATGTTCGTATATTTTGATATTTCGTTCACAGGGCTCTAATTTTATTCATCATGATTATAAGCTGAAAGTCTGATTTTGAGGTTAGATGCTCGCGAACAAATTATTATGTGGAATGCGAATACAGTTTGACTGTTCGTAACAATCAGATACAATTCGCAACTACAAATATTGTTTTCTCAAATTTATCTTATTTTGGCGATTAAAAAGTTAAAATTTTGTCTATGCATTAATATAAATTATATATTTTGAATTTTGTTTAGAATTTAGATTGGTAAATTGTTTTAAATTGAATTTATTCGTTTATTCGTCGCTCTCATGTAAAATGTCTTGAACACCAACGCCCAGAGATTATCAATTATGAAATGTCATTTGCAACGAATACAAAGAAATTATGTGAATGAAATATCAATGTGCACTCTCATGTGATTTTTGTTCTAATTATCCACATAGATTTTAGTACATAGTACAAGAAATTCAAGGACAATTTTTTTAATAATTTTAATAAAAAATTAAAACAATTTATAATATTAGTTCCTTAAGTGCTAAAATAAATTAAAATATCAATGTAATATAAGTAATGTAAAATAGAATTAAGAGCCAATTGTACATATATCAGTTTAATAAACATTATCATATATAGGATTTTTTTTCAAGAACATATCGAAAGATAATATGAAGACTTAAATATTGAACATTTTAAAATAGGCATTTGCCAAATATTTTAACAATGGTTTTATTCAAATTATTTAAATGTTTTTGTTTTGATTAAATTTTCGCCGACTCCAAGAAAAATTCGTAGGATTAATTAAACATCTCATTAAAAAAATCCTTTTTGTGATTAAAATTACATTGTCTCAATGAATCATGCACCTTCATGCACTTTTTGCCTTATTTTTATCAAAGATATGTGATAGTTTCAAGAAAATAATAATTTCATTTGACACTTTTACGTTACTTCAACGAAATTCAGTTTTCGTGAAATTTCAAAGCACAATTTAGTATTTTCTTACGACAAAAATTAAGTTTAAAATTACAGAAAATTAAAAAAAAAGACAACTCACTAAAATAATAACGAATAAATTCATCGAATTAAGGAATAATTCCTTTAATTGGTCTTATTTTAATTTTTTTAATTTCATTGATTGATGTATAGAAAATGATCGATTATTCATTGAGCCAAAGAAAAATTAACAATGCCAACAAAATGTTCGAGATTAAAAATCGTGGATACCTATTGCATACACAACTTATTTTACTCAATTTAAATATCTACCTATCTCTGTTGGAAAACCTTTTACAACTTCAACCAAAAACTGACAGGACCACCGGCATATACTTAGATTAGTGGAATGAAGAGCTACTGCAAACTCTATTGTGATTAGGCACATCTCCATGTAAGGTCGTAAAATCCGAAAATAAGAAGATACGTGTGAAAAAATATAGGGGTGAAAGCCCTTTGATTTTATTTCCTTAAACTTGCGTCTATATACTATAAAATGTGTTTCGGGAAATTAAAATCTGAAGATTGAGTAATATTTGTTAAGTTGAGCTGACATTAACTTTTTGACAAAAACACGTTGTGAATTATATCGAATGAGATTTGAAATTTTACATCAAAATTATTCGAGCTGAACTTAACAGGTGCTAATTCACTCAAGTCATGAACTAATAGCCATGGAACGAACTGGAAATTTTGATCAAACAGACATTACCATGATAGAAAACACGACGAAAGAAGGTACCGCAATTCCGTCAGTCAGTCTGTCTAAATATTTGTTTCTAGCCTCAAAAATAACTGTTCCTTTCATACTTTATTTTGCACAAACAAAGATAAATCTGAATTATATCGAAAAGGACTCTAATGATTTTGATAAGAAAAATTCTCGATCTACAATTGCAGCTATATAGTTTATAATTTGGCGTAAGAACATTTGTACATATAAATCTAATACAAGACACCTGCCATTGATCGGCTTTTTTTTTATTTTCGACTGTCTAACGGCTCGGTGGATTTCCTTTAAATTCTAAATAATACTGCATACGAAAATTTTGGAAAAATATTTTCTTTCTGATTTTTGAAAAATATTTTTTTTTTGAAAACGGCTCCGGAAATTATGTCAGAGGAAATTGCGCCAAAATTTTTATTTGGAAAAATCGCCATCATTTTTTTCTGGCTCAAAATTGGAAAAAGGAGCAGGATTTTATTTGGAAAATAAGCCTGCAATATTGGAAATTATACCAGGTAGGTGTGTAAAAAGAGCCTGAAAATAAAATGGAAATTAAGCCAGAAAATTTGTATATTCTGGCCTAATTTCCAAATAAAGTTTTGGAAAAAAGGCCATAAAATGTATAAAGGTATTTTCAAACAAGACGAAGGAGGTGGGTTGCGCGTCCGGCCGAGACGGGGCCACATGGCACATTGTGAAATCTTTATTCAAAACACAAAATGAATTTCAAATGTAAAAAATAAATTTTAAGAAGCTCGAAATACAGGGGAGGCATGCCTAAAATACTAAAAAAAAACTAATAATGGGACAAAAGCCTCAAATATTTTTTAGTTCTCGGGATTTAGGTATGTCTCACCTCGGTTAAATTAGGACTTATGTCCCTGCGCCACGAAAATAATGCCATAACTGTTCATTTTCTACATCAATTCATACAAAATACAGTTTTCTGGCTCTTTTTCCAAAACGTGAAAGGAAAAAGCGAATTGTTTGTCTGTTTTGTCCAATTTTTTTTTCTGCATTAGGAAATGGAAAAAAACCCTGAATTTTTTTTTAAAAGACCAAAATTCTGGGAAAGATTATCAAAAAAATTTGTCTTTTTTTCCTAGGAGAATTTTGTATGAAGATTTTTTTGGTGTTTTTTCCAAAAAAAATCAGACCTAATTTCCAGGAGCATTGAAACTCATTATCTCCAAAACGGTTTTTTTTAAATTATGTTTTACAATTTATATTGTTAAATACTTAAAATTGCCATACCAACATTTTTTTTACAAAATTTAAAAAAAAATGTATGTACAGTTGAGCAAACAAGACTAAAATATATATCTAGCTGTTTCTTGTAAGATTCTTGAGTTTATGATATGTGATCAAACAAAAGAGTGAGTATGTGCGGTTTAGGCTTGAACCGTTTGGGATATTAATGTTGACGTAATTTCGGGTTGTAGAATCTTAAACATCAAACGGCGTATAAATGTTGTCAAGAACACTTTAAGAAAATGAATAAGTAAGTATTGTTTCAGTTCGACAAGAATTCTATAATTGTCAGTCAACTATTTAATTGTCCACTTTAAAAATGCCTGAAACTAAGGTAGAGTATACTTCTCCCAACACTCAATCTGCCTTAATATAAGTTTTTTGTTACGTACAGTTTATGATTGATTGCGTCTATTTCCACAAACAAAAGAAAAACTAACTTTTTGAACCTCTTTACACTTCTTTCCAATACATGTTGCTAATTCCCAAATTGTCCAGCACTTATCCGAATAAAGTCCCTTGCCTAATCAATAATTCTCCTCTTTTGTTATATAAATCTTCCATCTAATTCCACACAAATCTTTTCATAAAACTATCCTATTGTATCTGAAGATGATGAAGGATGACCCTTTAGTCGGTTTGAATATACCAACCAAAAAGTCTACACAAACATGGAAGAATAAAAATAGCAAAGTAACAACAAGTGCGCGGTTCAATAGGGTATATAGCTATTATCCCCAAAAACTTCTCATGCGTGATAATCTTAGATTACTCACGTATATCCTTATTTTGATTTCAGAATAAATTCAACTTTGTTTACATGCATAGCCACGAATGTCCTTTTATTGTGTCTTCTATGAATTTACCTACTTTTCTTTTTTTTGTAGACTCTGCCCCATTGAACTAAATTTTTCTTGGAAATCTTATTATTTATGTCCATAGCTACCCCCATTATTGGATTCATCGTTTATATTGGGTGACCATAACAATTATGTGTCTGTGTGTGTGTGGGAATTTGTATGTGCGCGCCATGTTTATTTTTAGTCGCCTAAACAGGTACATTGTCCTGTTTCGAAAACAATGAAAAACCACATAACAATATATAAAAATTGTTTTATTTTTTTGAGAAACCGAAAATCATAATTCAAACTCCAAATAGAAAACAAAAGCAAATCGAAATCGAAACAGAAATAGAAATAGAAAAAACGTAGACACAAGTCAAGTGGAAACAATAACGGTAGTACCTATATGCCTACTCTAAAACAGGGGAGGGCTGACCAGATGAACAATAACAGATCTAACTGGAGGTGGTTTCCCTATGTGAATTCGTGATAAAAGTGTGCGCCTGCAATTGAACGAACAATAGGCCGCCGCCGCCGCCGCGCCGCAACATTCTATTGTTAACATAAAAATAGAAATAGAATCGTACCTACATATAAAAAAAAAAACGAATAAAACGATTGTTTCCCGGTTTTTAGAACAAACCCAGAAAATATGTCTGAATTTGATGACGGCTAGTGTTTCCACCTGTGAAATTGACGGCATCAAGACCATAAACTATTTGGTATTATTTTTTTCCCACGATGACAGCCTCCTTTTAGCCATTGTTGCAAATAGTCTACTAGTTTTATTTTGTGGTTGTTTTGTTAATTGAATTGCAATTGTGTATTACTTCATAAGGTTTGACCTAAAAAATGGAAGTTTATGGGCGCCTGCTCGTGTGGGCTTTGTTGTTTTAAAACAATGCAAACAAAAATTGTACTGGCGCCAGGAGTCTGCAACCAAACGATTGATTGATTGGAAATTGGCATTAACTTGGAAAAAAGTGAATTGGCATCACAGCTTGAAAGACTTAAATTCGTATTGAAAATGTCCACACAGTTTTAGATACTTGTTTCTTGTTCTGGTGCTGATAGCAATTTCATAGTTGTTGTAGATGATCTGACAGACCAAAACTGTAAGCTGATGTGTATGGGTTCGTTTCAATCTTACGTTTATTCACGAAATTTAGGTTTAAAATTTCAGTCTATTTCATACTGTATACTTCGGTTCCTTTGCCCACAAAACCGGTTTTAGTCCGAAATAGTCTTATGTGTGTAGACTCATTGAAATAATGACAAAACTGTTAGATGAGGAGCACGTTAACTGGTTCGATTAAAATAAGAAATAGTAAAGAAACGCTAATACTTATCTTTTATTTAATTAAAGAAAATCTTTCTTCCTGAGTCCTTGAAGAAGTTTCCTCACACAAAATCTCGTTTTCCATTTCTGAAAAGCGCACCAAATTTTACCACTTTCGCTTTAGCTCTAATAAAATTTTTTTTCCCAACTATGCTTATCTCTTCAATTCAACAAATCCAAGAGCAAAGTGCTGTCATGGTGGCCTTTTTTCATTAATTCTCACTCCTCTATTTAGTGCTCACACTTTTTCAACCATTAGGTAGTAGTGGTATCCGGTTACAGTTTTATACAATAGCTTCGACGATTGACTGAAAACTTTTTCCGTTGTTGGATCATTATCCGCTCTTCATTTCAGAATCCCTACTGAAAGCGATCATTCACAATAGAGTTTATGCTAAATAAACGACTTTAGCTCACTTCCATCAATATGAACTAGTATAAGAGTTAGCGAAAAATCAAATTTGCATGCATTAAGGTCCCGTCCGACTAAAATGGAAAGAATCAATTTCGAAAGAAAGCTCTTCCACCATTTACCAATTTAAAATGGTTTAAAAACATTTAATTCACAATGCGAAGTTGCAATTTCCCCAAAACCGTAGACCTTCGTACAGATTTTGGGAATTTGCACATTCGCCTAACAAAGCCATCTTCTGTTCGTTGTAACGACACTTTAGGTTGGGCTTCCGGACCTTTTGCTGACTGGACTTTCAACTTTGCTTTATTTGACATGTATGTCATTCGTACATTACATTTGCATTTACATTTGACATGTATGTCATTCGTACATTGTGTGGACCTCCTCCTCTTGTCACACATTTCTTTAGACAAGACTGTCATACACATGTCTGAGATTCGGTTGAATATTTTTGTGGACCGCCTGTCGCACAAATTATCTTGGAAAACATGCTTTTGTTGCTTGGCCCAGATTTGCACTTAACTTTGGCAGTATTTTGGAGCTGCAACCAAACAGGATGGGTTATTGGAAAAAAGGAAGTAATTGAGCGAGTGAATTTTTTTGTGGTAAGATTTCTTTAAAACTTCTAAACCGAAGTAGCAGTATATTGAAATTTGATCATGTTTTAACTTTTGTTGATTAAACAATTGGAATTAATGATCGCTTTGAAAATAATGCAATTAATTAAAAAACTAATTCATTCTTTCCCAACGTTTCTCCGGTGTTTTCCGGCTTCATCAGGGTTTTTATTTATTAATTCTTAGAACGCAAATTACAAAGAGGTTTTTTGAATAAATACAAATAAAAAAATAGTAGATAATAAATGATAATAATAATTGATTTTGATTTTTCTAGTTTTAACAATTTAATTTAACTATTCCACTTACTTTTGTTAATATTCAATTACATTTATGTATTTTTATATATTTTTTTACAGTGAAATGATTATTATTTTGTATTTAAATAAAAATTATTAATTTTAAGTAAACTTTAAGAGTCTTTTGCTTAAAATTAAATTTCCTCAACACGTCTATGACCAAACCAACGTTTTTAAAAACTAATATCACAGGCTAGATTCTGATATGCCAACACTATAAATGGCGCTTATGTCATCTATGTCCTCTACGTTTCCATCGACCACTAAACCGAGATCTAAGTAGATTTAGCTAAGTCTCCTACTAAATAAATCTTGGAGATCTTCGTTTCCACCGAACTTTAATCTTTGTAGATTTACTAATCTCAAAAAGTGTTTCCACCGCTCCAAAAGTAGATTAATTTTGACAGCCCTATTCAAAATGCATATATCTCTTCATTTTCTCTTATGATGTAGAAGTGAGACAGGCAGCTTCATCTGTGTCAACCGAAGAGAAAAATTCACTTTCCCGATTAATGTATTCATTTCGATATGGAAAAAGGGTAGTTCAATTGAAGATTTAAATTAGATTAATTTTAAATCTTCATCAAAGAAGATTAAAATTTGTATGGTAAATCTTCAAGATTTGTAGGAGATTTAGCTAAATTTTCTTAAATCTCGGTTTATTGGTTGGTGGAAACGTAGTATTACCATACAAATTTTAATTACTCAGATGAAGATTTAATTTTAATCTCATTTAAATCTTCAATTGAACTACCCTTTTTCCATATCGAAATGAATACATTAATCGGGAAAGTGAATTTTTCTCTTCGGTTGACACAGATGAAGCTGCCTGTCTCACTTCTACATCATAAAAGAAAATGAAACGATATATGCATTTTGAATAGTGCCGTCAAAATTAATCTACTTTTGGAGCGGTGGAAACACTTTTTGAGATTAGTAAATCTACAAGAGATAAAAGTTCGGTGGAAACGTAGCATAAATCTACAAGAGATTAAAGTTCGGTGGAAACGTAGTATTATGGTTCATCGTTTTATGAATTTTTTGTTGAATGCGAATTCTTTCCAAGGTGAACCGTGTGTTTATTCTTTTTTCCCTATCTAAAATTCTGACGTTGTCAAAGTTTGCGTTGTGTTGATTTTCTAGTATATGTAGCAGTAGCAGTGATTTCCAAGGGGAGTTCTTCTTCGAATCTCTACTTAGGTAGATGAACTCGTGCAATAATTCCAAGTTGATGCTATTCGTGGCGATTAGTCCTAATTACGAGAGGTGGCTGTAAATCGACAGAGAGATTGTTGGTACCAATTTAAAACATCTAGAGCCCTGATTTTCAAAGTGGGTCGCGTAGTCATGCAAATGGGGTGCGGATACTGTTAGCACTCTGTCGCCAAGCACACCTAAGGATGTTTAATATTTTGAAAAAAAATATTTCGTCTAAAATTTTAATACATATGTCCATACAGCCCAGACGAAAACGGTCCAAAATACCTGTGTCACTTGTCCATGGAATGACATTTATGGAGCGCGAGGAATATGAATCAATTTCTTCCAAATAAATACGTTTAAATCATAGGTGTCATCATAATATATAAAATTAAAACATTCTTTTATGATGTCATTTTAGGTTTTGTATCTAGACGGTTGGGGGCGTGGGCATTATCATTCTTGGTAGTAGAGAAGCGTGATACAAAAAACTTTGGGAGCCCCTGGTTTAGAGTTTATTAAAAATAGTTTAAATATAAATACCAAAATTCCCTTCCGTAAGTTCTTGTCTTCGGCATTTTTGGCAGGTTTTTAAAATATATAATATTGAAAAGGTATAAACAGTGCATCGTCTCTAATATTTGCCAATCAAAAAACCTGACACAAAGTCGGAAGTTAGTATGACAGTGAAAAACAGTCTTTTTTATCTCTAGAAATTCAGCCTTATGGAGAGTATATTATTTATTTCCTTTCATATTTTATAAATGTCAGGGATTTAAACCAATTGTTTTTTTTTTGTTGGTTTATGTGAAAAAAAATGTCAAAACTTTATGACAATTTCTTGCCTTGTGTAAAGCACTCACCTTATATAAAACCCCATCTAAAGTACTTACCATCTCCACAAATCTTCCAGACTTTATTACGGAATCCAATCTTTCCCGAAAATTGAAAATTATAAACCAACAGAACGCTAATTCCATTAAGCTAAATGTTAACTACTATCCCTCTATATTTTCTCTTCTTCCAACAGAATACTTATTATTATCATCATCGTCCAACAAAATGGAGACTTACTTTTACGTCCTACCTTGAGAAATGTATATTATTATTTTGCTCCTCCTCTTATTCTCGTCATCATCATCAGTTTAGGCTCCGTCGTTTTTTTTTTTGTTTTGAAAATTCCTTTTCTGAACAGAGGTTACACTTCATAATGTACCAAGGCCCCACATTATAATCATCATCATCATCCTAGACAAGGACTACTGCTGGTACAAAGAAAATAAAAATCCTTGTAATTAACGACCACAGGAGTTGTGCTCAAGAGCTAACGGTTAGCTGGGTAAAATACGGATACGGCATCAGGGCAGATATCCCGAGTATCATTTACCTCTTGAACTTCCTGTTGTACATTTCAACGGAATTCATTGAGTTCCTGTGAGTCTGTTTCAATTTGCTTTCACTCCTTAATTATTTTCCATCCAGGTTTAGGGATAATAAATTTCCATTTCAAGTGGACTCCCGCAGAAAACTTGGAAGGAGAAAGGACAAAACAAAAAAAAAATTAAAACCAACCAAATTATTCCGGTAGACCCTCGCTCGAACCCGAACTGGCGAGGATCGAGGACCGAGGACGCGCCTTTGAATGTCAGTTTTGTTTACTTAGGCAAGATGCTTATGACATTTTGTGATGAATGTAGCTGAACAAAGTTGTTTGGAATATGGTTTAAGGATATTTATTCAAACACCCGGAATGTTGAGACATACTCGTATATCCTGCAGGCAGATATAAGCTAAAGAATTTTCATGTCAAATTGGTCAACAACCCGAGCCCATCATCCGACACAGACGATGACACAAACGAAAGGTCCTGACTGCTCCACTTTGGTTAGATAAACAAATAAACATAATAATTTCGTTCAGCAACACAATAAACAGCAGACGATGACAATTTCGAACAAGGAATCGTTTTGACAAGCCACATAGGCCACGACCGAGCAGGACAATAACACCATCAAGCAGCACTTTGGCTGCGGACAGGTTCGGTTGGTATTTGGTTGCGCTCTATTGTTTTAAAAACAACCTCTCCTTCTTCAAGTTGGAAGATTATATAAGTTCGCCATTGCCACTGAGCTCTGTGGTGAAAGATTTAACGCAATCGAGACATCTTCTGATGGTGTCCTTTCACAACATATAGAAGCTGTATACATTATTATAAATTTCTCTGGACATGGGAACCCTAGCTAACCGAGTTGAGTACTTTTGCAGAGCTAACGGCGACGAGTTCAATTCAGTTCGTGGAAATTCAATTAGCAACTCTGGTGGAGATGGTGATGATGAACAATGTAAACAGAAGGAGAAATGTTGCTTTCAATGTTTATCTGCGAAGAATTATTGTTGTTTATTTTGAGAAGAGATAAGATCTAGTCGCACTGGTATTGAAATACTACTATGGCACACTATTTAAGAGCAAACGGAAATTCGAAACAATGTTTGTGGAATATTTTGTAATTACGTGCCGCCGCAATTGAAAATTGTAACAAATAAACAGACTCTGTTAAAATATATGGACATTTTGGGAAAGTCAAGTTAAATAATAAAAGCGGAAGTTGACAATCGGATTGAGCCTGGAAAAGTTATTAGAACTTAAGTGTTTTATATGAAGATTCAATAAGGTCTTGGGAGGAGTGATGTTTTAAATTAAATCAATACAACAAGGGATATAATTTTGGATAAAGAAGATATTAGAAGATGCAGAAAAACAGTGATTAAGGTATTGTCATTTTGTTAACAATTCTTTGTAAATTTATAAAATTCTTAACATTAAATAACTTTACGTTAAATCAACGAAAAATTCGTTAGTGCAATGAATAATAATTGAATGAACATACTTGGTAATGACAACAGGCTTCTTTTTCTCAATGAAATTGTATTCATACATTTTTGACTTGCGATACATGTAGGTACTGTAGGTCAAGTTTTGCACTTGGAAAAAAAATCGAACTCCAGATTTTAATCAAACTTAACTTCTTCTTCATTGCGGCTCTATTGTGATCTAGAGTGGATCACAACTCTCCCACTTCTCTATCTGCTTCACACTAGTGATGCGCCCGTGGGGTATGCCGCATTGACCTCAGAAAGTGTAGGCAAGACTCCCGGTCTTGAGCCAAGTGCGGATGTCGTTAAAGTTGCTTGTACCAGGAGTGTTTTGGCCTGCCTTTCCTTTTTGTTCATCGTGGTCGTATTGGAACTTTGTAAGATATTGCTCCGGATTCTCCAGATTTCTTCTTTGAAGATGGCAATACCAATTGAGGTGGTCGTGATCTATTTTTTGCAAGATTGTATTTTTGACGTGAAGGCTTCCACGAATCTTAGTACTTCTAATTCGATCAAGCTTTGTTACTCCTGATGTCATAGAAAGCATCTTCATCTCAGCTACCTCAACTTGCTCTCATACTTTTTGTACATTGTCCAACATTGTAAATCGCATGTGAGTTCTGGACGCACAACCGCAGTGTAGAGTCTTCACTTCAGTTTAGAGGGCATTTTTTTGGTCACAGAGGATAGCGGACTTCATCCACCCTACCCTAATTCGATGATTGATGTCGTTATCACCAGTTGCTTTACTATTGATCATAGATCCCAGATTTGTAAACGTTTTGCAATTGCGAAGCACATTTCTGTTCAAATAAATCTCTGGAATAGACATGTCCGGGTCAGAAAATATGCAGCATAACCACTTGCGGTACCCACTTCCTTCTAAGACGTCTACCCAAACGTCAAGTGTTCGTTTCAGAGATGTTCGGATCCTCGCTTATGTTGGCTCCATCGTCAGCAAAGAATAATAGATGTACAGTGTTCGGTACTTTACTTTCGAGAAAGTGATTGTCGAGTGATTGTCTTAAACAGATTATTAAATTGTTTTGTTTTGCCGCAAAACTAACGGCACCTGCCATACAATTTGTTCTACCATCTCAATTATTTAGTGGAAAACGGCTTTAACGATTTTGATCCGTCCACCACTATAGGTCTAGTCTACATTTTATTTCTAATTTTTTTCTTACATATTTTATTACCTACTAACTGTACCTGCCATACAAACATTTTTTTAATTTTCGAAATTCTTATAAAAGGATCGACGGGTTTCGACCAAAATTTTTATATTAGAGGTTCTTCAAACTCTAAATAAAACTGCATCCAAAAATTTTCGAAAAATATTTTTTTTTGAAAATTCAATATTTTGAAAACATTTGGACGATTTTTTTGATATTATTTAGTAGGTGCCCAAAGCTGACACACAATGTTTTTTTTGAAAAAAAAAATTATGAAATAAAAAATTAAGTAAAAAAACTATTTTAAAAATGTATTTAGTCTTTTCTACTAAAAACCTTGTGCTTACAATGTGATCGAACATAAGAGCAAGTACCGCGATCCAGTCGAGCATTTTTTTTTTTTTGAAAAATGGTTATTTTTGGTAGGTTTTTGATTTTCTGTAAAACGGTTCATTTGATTTTTTGTATGGAAAAGGTCCTAAGAATTTTAAACGGTAATGTAGGCCAACATTTTTCACCAACTTTTTTTTGAAATTAAAAAGAAAAATGTTTCTTAAAGCTCAATATTCCTAAAACGACTTAATCGATTTTTTTTCGAAACTTGGTATTTAATAGTTTTTTGACATTATCTTCAATAAAAAAAACTATTTTCCCAAAACATAAAACAGCGGTAACTATAAGAGAAATGTTAAAAACACGTTATTAAAAATTTCTTTCTCAAAAACAGTTCCTAGAATTCTGATAAAAAAAAAAATATTCTTAAATTAGTGCAGAGCATTTTAAGTAAAAAAATATTTTTATTTGTGATCTTGTTAACGTTACTACCCATAGAACCACGTTTCATATTTTCGACTTTCTCACTATTGGGTGAACCGTCTAAAATTGTTTTTGTATGCAAACGCTCCCTAAAAGTATAAATAATATTGAATATTCAAATTTTCAAACGAAAAATGTTTTTTTCTCGATTTTCTTAAAAAATAAATACTTTTGTTATTTTGAAAAATCGATTCTTTAAAAAAGAGTCCCTAAACTTTTATGAAATTAAATTGTTTACTACATTAATAATTACTTTAAATTAGTGTTTCTTTTTTTTCCAAAACTGTATACATAAAAAATCATATTTTTTTAAACCACATCACCAATTTTAAATAAATTTTGTTTGCATATATTCACATTTGCCAATAATTTCAAATGGAAATCAATTAGTCTTATAATTATAATTAATTATAATTCCCCAATTTTAAAATACATTATACAAATGTATAAATACAATACAAGTTTTAAGCTACAAGAACACTTTCGTATTATCCATTCGGATCCAAGCTTTTCAAATTAAACAGAATTTTGTTTACGCTTCTCGGCAAATAGAAGCGTTCCTTAAGTAAAAGCTTTTTTTGCTCAAAAAATGTTCAGTCAATTTTGATTTTTACTATGGAAGTATTTAAGACAAGCTTTTTTTTTAATTTAACTATATGCCTGTAAGACCTAAGGTCTTTTAAATGCAACCTGAGTTGCACGGCACTAGTTTGGCACAGTGGATTTGAGAACCAGGTATTGACTGTTTTATTTAAACCATGGGCGGCATCCAATTAAAATTGGTGGTAAAGAAAAGAATGCGCCTAGCGTGGGGATCGAACCCACACGCCTTAGTTAGCAATCAAGCACTTTATCCACTGCGCCATTGCCAAATGAATTTTTACCGAAACTGTTTTTAATAGTAGATAAGTACTTTTCCGAGAGTTTTTCTGTTAACGACTTGATAGATTTCAATAAAATTTTAGATATACAAAAGTTCAGCTCTTTGCCAAAAATATTTTTATTTATTTTGAAAATTAAATATTAGTCCGGTAATACACAGCGCGTGCTTACCCCAGCGTGAATGAAGTGCGAAAGAGAAAGAAAGAACGAAAAGATGCAACAGAAATAAATCTATCTGAACACGCGCCGGTAGGATTTTCCCTGCGTGTTCTTGACGTTTCTCTTTCTACCCTTTCTTTCTTTTTCGTATTTGCTTCAATTAATTTTCGCTCTTGATGAATGAACACCAATCCAATAGCTGACGAATTTAAATGGAGCAAAGAAAAAAACTTCTAAGCTTATTCTAAATTACCAAATTAACCCCATTCTGTACAATCCTTGTCTTTGTCATCCGGATTGTCTATATAAATAACTTTGCCTTCCATTTTTCTTTTAAAAATTATTTTTTGTTTAATATCTGCACTGGGCAAAGAAGATAAAATGGAAGATAGCTGTCAAATAAACGCGCAGTACTGAAAATGAGAAAAGGCTTCGTGTAATGACACGCACGCTAACGAATAGAAGTTCAAAAGGAAATAACCAAGGCTTGCGCATTACAGTCACACGCTGTTTAATACCTGACTTACTTATTGTTTCCAATAGGGTTTTAAATTGTAAATTAGTATTTAATACCTAAAATTGCATTATCAAAATTGCTCCGTCTTAAGGGCCTGTTTCAAATTGTCTGACTAAAGTTCTGATTAGTTGTCCGGCACATTTAAAAATTATGAAATTGTAGATTTTAACGCCATTTAAATGATGATTCTAAAAATAATTTTCTTTTTTATAATTTTTGTTTATTCAACAACTTAAACTTAAATTTATTAATTAAGCTTCAACAAAGAACAAAATTATATGCTTGCACCTTCAGCTATAGTTAAAAACCAAGGCACTTGAACTAACAGAAATTAGGTACGTGCGACCCAGTCCTGCAATGCGTTTTTCTTGATCCGTGCATGCTGAATTCCTAAATGACATTTAGGTGTCAAAGCTTTTAGTATACTCATTACTCCTAATAGCACATTCTTAAAAAAGACCCTCTCTAACGCTTTGAGTCACACGCTCTCTCTTTCTCTGAGCCCTAACAATATCTACGGACTTCCTTAAAAGCCCGTTTAATACTTATGCGTGTCATGTCGTTTATGTTTTGTGTTGTGTCTTTTCAAAACTGAAACAAGAAGGATTCTTTATTGTAAAATGTCTTCGCCTACTTCTCTCTCGCAATTAGTTGTTAATATCCTCCCAAACGACAATGACAACGATAACGATCGCAACAAAAGTAAGACATTAAATGACCAACTGTCATCATCTCCCTTAGTTCACTTCTGGCAACAATCATTTACACCGGATCCGGACCGGATTCATAGTCGGTCTTCCATTGTTCTCCTTAACTTCCTCCTCGATGAGGTGTAAAATGAATTTGTGTTTGGTTTCTTTTATTCGATCCACCCGACTGCGCGCTTATCCTTTTGAACAAATCTCTCTCTCGTTTCATTCATTGTGTGCCATTTGCTGTGGAATATTTCCGACAGGACTCCCTTTTTGTTTTATTTTATTTTATGGGGCACTAGCACTGTGAATCATCATACATAATGTTTGAGGGAAGAGGAGACGGATATGAAATCCAGAAATCTAGGTTAGGGCGGATGTGGTCATGTCAGTGTCGCCAGCCTCCCTCTATCCCTATATATGCTTTGATGCAGCATTTGCTGGTGTGGGTCAAACTTGTGGCAATAAAGGACTATTACTACGATTACTATAGAGCGGCCTTAAATGATTTTTATGATTTAATTTTTGCCATACACTTAAATCCATAGTCATTGTCATCCGTTGGTTTTCATATATGTATAGAGCTAACTGGCGGGAAAATGATTTTGAGAGCTCAGAGCCATCAGTAGCAACAGTGGCATTTTTATTATCCTGGTTCGCACTGCTTTGTGGAACTTTTATAGCATGGCATGTGCAATAAATGGTAAAAGTTATCCCGCTGGCTGGTTAGGTAGATGTAGTGTAGGTACCGTGTGTTTAGGACCCAGTCCTGCTCGTCCATATTGTCCGTTCTCCAGATTTTTGTTTGAATGTTTCCTTTTATCTATATGATGATGGGTGATATAAAGTGTGCTATTTTTCTTTCCAAACGCCGGCTGTGGTATCCCACTCGCATTAAATCGGATTTCTATCCTGCGCGTCCTTTAGAATTCCTCAATTTGATTTTTCTTTGTGTCCTTTAAATTAGGAGAAAATGTACTGCAGCGGGTGGAATTTTAATGGGATTCGATTTGATTTTTTTTTGTCACCATTCCTACGATGCGCTTGTTGTTTAGGTCGCTTTCAGGACTAAGGACTTTGAATTGTCCTTTTTCACACAACTATACAACAAAATTATGTGTGTGTACTTTTTCCTCTTTTTTTTGAGGTTTAATCAGGAGAAAGAATCAATCGTTTGTTAACGAGATTTATTGACCACAATAGTTCTTGTTCTGAATTTTTTTTTTCTTTCCTAACAAATGAATAAAGGGAACGAATTGGAAAATTTAGGTTTATTCCCTCTTTTGATCCCATTTTTACCCTTTTTCGGGTTTCAAACGACTCGGCGGCTGCGGTCCGAGTTGAAAGGTCCTTTTGTAAAGCAATTAGATGTAGGTAAACGTGAAAATTACTGGTGGGAGGGTATGATAGTTGAGTTATCATCTTTTGTAAGTTATAGTGACCATTTGGGTTGTTAATAGAGGGTGACAGATGTCCAGTCAAAAAGATCATTTATTAATTATCAGATTGAAATATTTGTGTGAATAAAATGTTTGAAAATATATCAGATTATCTATATTTTGTAAATTTACTCTGAATACATGACTTTTTACTTCTTAATCGTACTTCTTACTTTTAACTTCTTACTTCTTACTTCTTACTTCTTACTTCTTACTTCTTACTTCTTACTTCTTACTTCTTACTTCTTACTTCTTACTTCTTACTTCTTACTTCTTACTTCTTACTTCTTACTTCTTACTTCTTACTTCTTACTTCTTACTTCTTACTTCTTACTTCTTACTTCTTACTTCTTACTTCTTACTTCTTACTTCTTACTTCTTACTTCTTACTTCTTACTTCTTACTTCTTACTTCTTACTTCTTACTTCTTACTTCTTACTTCTTACTTCTTACTTCTTACTTCTTACTTCTTACTTCTTACTTCTTACTTCTTACTTCTTACTTCTTACTTCTAACTTCTTACTTCTTACTTCTTACTTCTTACTTCTTACTTCTTACTTCTTACTTCTTACTTCTTACTTCTTACTTCTTACTTCTTACTTCTTACTTCTTACTTCTTACTTCTTACTTCTTACTTCTTACTTCTTACTTCTTACTTCTTACTTCTTACTTCTTACTTCTTACTTCTTACTTCTTACTTCTTACTTCTTACTTCTTACTTCTTACTTCTTACTTCTTACTTCTTACTTCTTACTTCTTACTTCTTACTTCTTACTTCTTACTTCTTACTTCTTACTTCTTACTTCTTACTTCTTACTTCTTACTTCTTACTTCTTACTTCTTACTTCTTACTTCTTACTTCTTACTTCTTACTTCTTACTTCTTACTTCTTACTTCTTACTTCTTACTTCTTACTTCTTACTTCTTACTTCTTACTTCTTACTTCTTACTTCTTACTTCTTACTTCTTACTTCTTACTTCTTACTTCTTACTTCTTACTTCTTACTTCTTACTTCTTACTTCTTACTTCTTACTTCTTACTTCTTACTTCTTACTTCTTACTTCTTACTTCTTACTTCTTACTTCTTACTTCTTACTTCTTACTTCTTACTTCTTACTTCTTACTTCTTACTTCTTACTTCTTACTTCTTACTTCTTACTTCTTACTTCTTACTTCTTACTTCTTACTTCTTACTTCTTACTTCTTACTTCTTACTTCTTACTTCTTACTTCTTACTTCTTACTTCTTACTTCTTACTTCTTACTTCTTACTTCTTACTTCTTACTTCTTACTTCTTACTTCTTACTTCTTACTTCTTACTTCTTACTTCTTACTTCTTACTTCTTACTTCTTACTTCTTACTTCTTACTTCTTACTTCTTACTTCTTACTTCTTACTTCTTACTTCTTACTTCTTACTTCTTACTTCTTACTTCTTACTTCTTACTTCTTACTTCTTACTTCTTACTTCTTACTTCTTACTTCTTACTTCTTACTTCTTACTTCTTACTTCTTACTTCTTACTTCTTACTTCTTACTTCTTACTTCTTACTTCTTACTTCTTACTTCTTACTTCTTACTTCTTACTTCTTACTTCTTACTTCTTACTTCTTACTTCTTACTTCTTACTTCTTACTTCTTACTTCTTACTTCTTACTTCTTACTTCTTACTTCTTACTTCTTACTTCTTACTTCTTACTTCTTACTTCTTACTTCTTACTTCTTACTTCTTACTTCTTACTTCTTACTTCTTACTTCTTACTTCTTACTTCTTACTTCTTACTTCTTACTTCTTACTTCTTACTTCTTACTTCTTACTTCTTACTTCTTACTTCTTACTTCTTACTTCTTACTTCTTACTTCTTACTTCTTACTTCTTACTTCTTACTTCTTACTTCTTACTTCTTACTTCTTACTTCTTACTTCTTACTTCTTACTTCTTACTTCTTACTTCTTACTTCTTACTTCTTACTTCTTACTTCTTACTTCTTACTTCTTACTTCTTACTTCTTACTTCTTACTTCTTACTTCTTACTTCTTACTTCTTACTTCTTACTTCTTACTTCTTACTTCTTACTTCTTACTTCTTACTTCTTACTTCTTACTTCTTACTTCTTACTTCTTACTTCTTACTTCTTACTTCTTACTTCTTACTTCTTACTTCTTACTTCTTACTTCTTACTTCTTACTTCTTACTTCTTACTTCTTACTTCTTACTTCTTACTTCTTACTTCTTACTTCTTACTTCTTACTTCTTACTTCTTACTTCTTACTTCTTACTTCTTACTTCTTACTTCTTACTTCTTACTTCTTACTTCTTACTTCTTACTTCTTTCTTCTTACTTCTTACTTCTTACTTCTTACTTCTGACTTCTTACTTCTTACTTCTTACTTCTTACTTCTTACTTCTTACTTCTTACTTCTTACTTCTTACTTCTTACTTCTTACTTCTTACTTCTTACTTCTTACTTCTTACTTCTTACTTCTTACTTCTTACTTCTTACTTCTTACTTCTTACTTCTTACTTCTTACTTCTTACTTCTTACTTCTTACTTCTTACTTCTTACTTCTTACTTCTTACTTCTTACTTCTTACTTCTTACTTCTTACTTCTTACTTCTTACTTCTTACTTCTTACTTCTTACTTCTTACCAACCTTCCAAAATTCTGTTTCATTTTTTTATGATTTGCTTCATTATCTTTAGCCCTAAACTCTTACTTAATTGAAAGCTTCTTAATCCTTAATTCACATTTCATTGTACAAAAATTATTAATTTAAACAAATTACCGCACCATACCAAAAAAGATAAGCGCTATAAATCAAAACATTTATTCCACTTTCAACAAATTCATTCATTCAAAAAAAAATCCCAAAAGAGGCACCAAACCTACTCATGAAATTAAATAAAACCGGATGGACTGGGCTCAACTGAAATCTAAAATCTCATGAGTTTTACCATTTGATTAGAGTCGTCCCAAAAAGAGCAACCTTCCCAAGGCAAGGCCACAAGCAAACCAAACGATAACAAAAAAGAAACACCCTTCGAAATGGACTTGAAAGCGTTCCAGCCATTAAATGAAATCCCATCAAAGACCGACCGAGCAATTAAGTGGACGCTCCTTTGCCTTATGGGAATGGGATTTTTTTTATACGCAAATCACCTACATACCTCAGGATGCTTATCTGGGACCGACTCGACTCCCTTAGGTTAAGTTCCATGGGTTGGTTGCCCTCCTTACCAGGGCCATTCTAAATTGCATGAAATTAACGTTTAGCTTTTTTTTTCTCCACCCATCTCAACCGCTGTAAAAACGGCTTAATGCCATATTGTCACGATATCCCTTTCTATTTTTTTTTCATCGGTAACCTTTTTTCGGTCTGTGAAGAATGAAACACTAAATCGAAACTACACAAACACCACGTCTTGGTCATGACCAGGCCAGCATATAAAACCTAGAAAAGCAAACATTCACTTAAACCTTAAACGCACCACACGAGGAGTGAGAGCGAGATTGAATTCTTAAAGGACATCATTTTGACTGTGTCTTTACATCCTGCGGCAAAAAGAAAAGTGAACAGTGAATATGTGTACAAAAGCAAAAGAAAAACAAATTCTTTTAAAAGCTGAGTAAAAAAAAAACACAAAACCTTTAAGAATACAGAGAAAACCCATAAAAGCTTTACGAGGCTAAGACCAAGACGACATCACATTGAGAATTAGCAAGAAAAGTGAATCTCTGTTAAGAGGTTTTTCGTGTGTGTGTCCTCTTTACATGTCGGTCTTAATTTTTTTTAGTTGTTTGTTTTTTTTTTCAAGTCCTTCCTTAATGTTTTTCAATGTTTGGAAAAAAGATTTTGGTTAAGTGAATATTTTCGAAATACATGTTTTATGGCAGCAGAGCAAGACGAAGAAGATACTGTGTGCCTACTGTCAATGTGTCATGTAGGAGCTTATGAAAATTTGACTTCTTTCAGGAAAAGTTTATGTGACCCAGAACTAATTTAAAAGACGAGCAATTAATAAGAGCGACATTCTGGCAAGACATTTAGTATTTAAGCTTTGAGTGCCTAAAACTTAAAGCAGATAGGTTCTGTTTTATCAAAAAGGCTTACCGACTGAGTACAGGAAATTTTTAGGAGCCCTCTTTAATCTTGAATAATTTTATGATTTTCTTCAGGGGTGGAAATATGATATGAAATTCGTAGAACTAGAAAACTCATTGTACGGTCCTTATATTTAATAAATTCATTAACAAGAAATCGGACACAATTTTGAATTATTAGATTTTCTCTTTTTTTAACGTCCTTTTAAATTCACGATTTAAAATGAACAGTTTGATGCTACGGTAAGGGACAAGAGAGAAATAACAACACCAAAGACACACAAGTAGACAGGAAACTTGGGTTATCATTTCTCTTTGGCCAAAAACTCTAAATCATAATTTTTGCAAAAGTATGCGGCACATTTATCCACTGTTATGATTGAAATTTCATAAACAAAAATAAGATTTTTTTATCTGTAAGCAGAACCGAGTTAGCTCTGAGCAGAGTATGAAAAGAGCTCTCCGATTTAATTATGAAATACACTTAAGTACTGAACTGTCATAAAATTCAAATTTGCAGACAGTCTGTATAGGGATGAGCGGTATTGAGAAAAAATGCATGTAAACAGTAATGTCAACAATTGAAGATCCCATCGATTTTTTAAGTTATCGAATCGGAAATATCTTTTTTCTTTCGTGATTGTCAAAATTATGAGTGAAGTTAGATGCGCTCAGTATGTTGCTCCATTTGATCGGTGATTTTATTTTGAGATAATGGAGCATGCTCCGATTTAGCAAAGATATTTTTTGACAGCTAAGTTTTTTCCTCTCGGAGCTAAAGAAGATTTTCAAACACACTTAAGTTCATAGATTTCATTAGTTGACGGTCTTATTGTGTTATCATTTTTTACGCCATTTTAAATTTATAAAGTATTTTTTTTCTTCACATTTCGCTCTTGGCACAAATAATATTTGTTCTGTGCAGCAATTTAATTCGGAATGTTCAGTTGATTTTGTCTGAGCTCACCGAGAGCTCTCTGAACAAGTTCAGAAAGACAAAAGAACCACATATTCGGGGCTTTGAATACTTTGGGTGAAAAAGAAACGCAAATAAATTTTTGGACAACTGAGACTCTGCTCTGAACTAAAAACGCCTAATGTAAACAAACGACCGGTTTCTGCAGGACATTTGTCAGTTGGCCTTGAGTTAATACTTAAAATGTTTACGATCTGAGGTGACACAACATGTAATTTCATAAGATTCCATTGATTTGTGTTATTGTAACACCTATGGAAAAAACAGTTGATGAACTAAACATCGGTCTCAAACACAAATTTCAAACTTCCCAAAAATTATTCGATTTGTTTGGAAATTTTAGAAACAGCTGATTCAAAACTGCAGCTGTATATGCAATGCGACTAAAAGGAACAAACTACCTGGATCGTTCGAAAATAAAGTCGCTACTAAGGTAACTTGGCTAGCCTAGCGGCTGCGTACTCGAACGCGGCCATTGTTTCTACTTGACATGTCAGAGCCAGAGCGACGGTACGCCACATAGTGGACAAGCGGTGAACTTTTGTGAATGTTGGAATATCAGAGAAAATTTTGGTACAATATTGATTAAATGAGTCTTCCAAGATCTATACCTTGATCAATACGTGGTTAATGAAATGAAAGTGCATCACAAGGAAAGCAAACAAATGTATATGTTCTAACTCTTAAAGTTGGTAATGTTGTAAAAGAAAGTGTTGAGAATTGTAACCAAAATGTAATTTCATTTCATTTCATTAATTTCAGTACGAAGAAATATAATATTATGTACTTCAACTAATAGCTAATTTTTGTTTTAACAGGAATCATGTTAGATCTGTCGTGTTTATCATGTTATTTTCACAAGAATCCATTTTAAGTTAAAAGCATCAGGGGCTTGTTATTTTAATTAATGCTTCATATAAATGTAGACTAGACTACTCATTTTGTTCTCGCATCGGTTCACTAAAGGGACTAGCACACTGCTGACGAAAGATTTATGAAATTCTTTAAAACCCAAAACGTCTTGACGTTTATCTTGTATCTGTTTATTTCACAAATTTCATAGTTGAATTGACATTTGCCACCATTTGCAAAAATTATAGCATCTACCTTTTGCGTCACCTTATTACATATTTGGACAGATCATCGAATGCTCTTCTATATATCGCAGCGCGAGTTCGGAAATAATAAATTTTTTATATCATAAGTACTTATAAACGCATTTGGTTGGTTTAGTAATATTTTTAAAATGAAAGGTGCAACCTGTCTGTTAGCTTATTGTTCACACTAACTAATTATATTTAAATTTAATGACTACCTTTTTTATGCAAATTAATCCAGTTAGTGTTTAATTATAAAGCAAAGCATGCATTAAATGCAGTCTGTTAAATATTCCCATAAGTAACAAAAAAAATATAATTGCATCGTATGTATTTAAAACTATTAAACTAATCAATCCCCATTTATTTTCCATAATTTATAGTTGCATCACCAGAAACCACTTTTTAATTGCATCAGCCATCGTAACATTTACCTGCATCTGGATACAATCACCTCTCACCTAATTTCAAATCATAAAACGTTGCTAAACGAATAAACAAGACCACCTCTTTATCACGTATAGCCCAATAGCCACATTTGAGGTTGAACATCATACAAAAGCCGGCACAGCATGAAAATATCACAAATCAAATTTTTTTTTAAATAAAATAATTTTTTTTTCTCCAAAAAGCAAAATCACTGCACCAGCCAGAATTATGAGATAGATCTTCCTAAATCACATATGCAACAGATTTCTTGTAGGCAGAAAGAAGGAAGCATCCCAATGCCCTTTTCAGCATCAATGTACATAAACATAACTCTCCAAAAATAGAAACTCCACCAAAAAATTCTGCTTAGGAAATTTTCTAAATAAATTCTCCCTCAGTCATTTCCACACCAGGGCTTCCATATACCTTAATAATTCATAATTTCTTGCATCTGTGGGACTGAATTAGTAGAGACTTCTATAGAATTCATATAACATGAGAGATGTGATGTATGCCTCTGCCCCCCTATTTGCTTGGGAGTAGTCCGTAAATCAAAGTGCTCCCATCTGTCTGTCGGGCAGTATGCCGGATTGGTGGGGAATAGACTGTGAAGTGTGATCCTTTAACAGCATTTACACGGTACTTTAATCAAAATTTTGTATCCAATTTAATAAATCAAAGCAGAATAAAAAACCCACACAAATCTGTGAAAAAGCGAGTGCCGAAAATATCTGCACCAATTTGAAAATAAGAGTACCAGTACATAAGTACATAAGTATATAATAATGAAGAGCAGAGGAGACCAGAAACAGAAGTCATTCTTAGAAAGAAGAAACATAACAGATTTTTGACAGTTCAGTAGAGTTGTCATAATTTTGTTTGTGGAACATTTATAAAGCAGTTAAACTGTCATTGGTGTCATTTAATCCTTTTATGTCGCATTTTGGGGAGACACAAATACACGGTCAAATGAAATAAGAAATCATTCAACATTAATAAAAAAATATGTTGAGCCTAGGATGGATATTGTATGCGGAGTTTTATAAATTTTTGACACTTTGTCTGACTTCTAGATTTATTTCTCCAAATGTCAAATCTTATATGATGAACGATAAACAATTTTTCAGTGTAAATATTTTTTTCATTGTTTTCTGTTCCATTTCATGGAAGACACAGAATGACTCATGACTTTTTGGCTGAGTGATAGGATAGGGAGGAAGATAAAGAAATTAGACACCTAATTAAGCTGTTTTGGAGACGAAATGAAAACAAGATTTTCTGCGTTTAATTACTACCGAGAAATTGATAGAATAATGGGGAACTGTTCTCTACCAATGACAATGATGAGTTGGAAATGAAGTGTGCTTTTTAGAGCGAGATGAATTATAGTAATTAAAAAAGATATAATGTCGGATGGGAGAATTATGGTGTAGGAAATGTGTTTACAAGAGGGTTTAAAGGCTTTAAATAAACACCTGAGGAGATTTTAGATAAAAGGAAGTCATAATCATTGGAAGTGAGAATAAGATGTTTTCTTGTGGAATCCAGGGATGTTAAAAATAAGATTGTTATGTGTTACTCTAACACTTGATACTATTGTGAACTAGCTGAATTTGTGAAAAAGTCTGTCAGGCAGTGTATTAAGACATGTCAAAAAAAGTGTGAAGAAAATCCTACAATAGTGTGGAGACAAATTTTGAAAATTCTCCACACATGATATGACAGCATATTTCACAGATTGTGACAGTTTAACTGACAAGACTTGAAATAAAATATTTTAGTACTGGTTCCTAAGACGTTCAAACATTATTTCATATTTGAACTTTGAAGCTATGTTGAAATTGATTTTTGCAGTGGTATGTCATGAAAATTGATTTCTTTGACAGTCTCATGGAATTCTTTTACGCTACTTTTACTTTTAAATGCCCTAGAGTGAAATCGAGAAACAATTTATTTTGAAAGGAGCTTGACATATTCCAAACTTCACAATATTAGTTTTAAAAAATGTAGGTATACGCTCGTTTTTGGTTGCGTTCTGCTTTTCATTTTAAAGAGAGACATGATTTGTTTCACTTCATAGACTGTTTTCACATTATACCTACTCACTCACTCACTGTGTGTACACATCGGATTCACTTTCAGTAAGTATCTGTACTGTGCTACTATTCTTATAAATTATTTGCGAATAATTTTAATAAAATATAAAATAAGAAATAAAAACAGTTATAGCAATTAGTAAAAAGCATACGGAAAAGGTGAAATAGTATGAGAGTGAATACTTTTTCCTAATCTCTAACATTTTTCTTGCACAATTCTTACAGTAGAATTAGAGAAATTGAAACTTAAGTCATTGAAATGCTTTGCTCCAATTTGAAATTTTGAAATGGCTGTCAGCTGGCACGATAAATGGATTTTCATTAGGAAAATAGTTTTATACATTTTTACCAAAAATTAATATTTTATTGCAAATATTTTTTCGAAACAAAATTCTTAGGGTTATTGGTGATTGATGTGGAATTTGTTTGTCAAAATGATATTCATTTCGTAAGTACGTTTTTCTTGATTGCTATATAACTGCCCCTATAAAGAGGAAGAGCGAAGGAAGGCCATAAACGTTAAAGTTATAAGTGTGAGTGAGGCCAAAACGTGAACATCGTATACTAAAAGCATTTAAGACAATTGTTTTCTCCTTTGTAAGAAATTTAAAAAAATCGATTTTTTTATGTGTGAAAATTTTAAATTTGATGTAAGAGAAATGTTAGATCTTGCTTATGTGTATGTAAAGACGATGAAATCTAGCTAAAAATAAATAATTGTTTTGACACTTAAAAATCAATTTTATGCAGAATTAATTGCATTGTGCTAAGAAAAGACTTACATGTTTGTTTATAAGGAAGGAAATATATACTCACTGGGGGAGGCTCATAAATCCACAGGCCGAAAGTCTGCAAAGAAATATTTCCCCACTTTTTTTTTGTTAAAGCACCGCATGGTTAAGAAATTACATATGTAGTTTTTCGCCTAGGGATAGAGCTTTCTTTCATGAAATGTTTGATCATTCCAGAATAACGTATTCATAGTAATTTTTTTGGTATTGGTCATTTTAGATCTTCGGAGTTCTGAACATTTGGGATACTAGTGTTCAGTATTTCGATTATGCTGAATTATAGGAACTTAAGAACTGTTATTGACTTATGACCCACTTCATTTCTAAAATAAGGAAATTATTAACCAATTCGTTGTGGGTGATTGCCCCGAAAGATAGGGTTATAAGATCACAATTGATCACATTGTGAACTTAGCGAATGGATTTGAATGTAACTATAGTATTATTCTGCGGACTTTTATCTCCCTTATTAAACATCTATCTATCATACGAACTTGTCTTCAGCCCAGGAATAAGCTATTAAAATCAAAGGTTTTGACAGAAATAGGACATATGTCCAATGATGCCCGAAACAAAAGCACTCACAAGAAATGCTATCTAGACTCACATTATCTTTTTCTATACCTTATTTTATAGATATTCATTGCAAATTCTTTAGAACTAACCCACACTTTTGGAAGGCTATTTTAATTGATTCGTCCTTTCTTTAATATTCAATTAGACTAAAATTTAATTCAATATCCCAAATGACCAGAACGTATGTACCTATGTCATTAAATTAAACAAACCGAAATTCGATCTGGTCCCTGATAGTCGGATTCAAAAAAAAAAAATCTTCTAATTTAATCGATTTAATGCAAACGATAAAATAGAACTGGCGCCACACCAATATCGACAAAGTCACCTCCATATAATGTCTCCCTTAGGATAGAGAGATAGGATACACCAATATCACTTCAGAATACTCATGCAACTTTAATCACACTATCATTTGCTTAATTAATTGTGATACGAGATATTCGCCATTGAAAGTTTGGTCCTACCGCCACAGCATACATAGTGTGTGTATCTTCGTATCCTCCATACATTGTATTAAGATGGTAGGTCATCGCATCGTTCAGCGTTCTTCATCAAGGAGATTGGTCAATATGGTGTAATTAACAAACATCCGCACACTTCAATCGCGTGTCCAATTCCCATCGATGATGGTTCAGAATCAGACGTCTATATATGTATAAGCTCGTAACGAACTTGTATCCTTTTGGTATTCTTCCCGATATGTGCGGTCGCCCGCACACTAATTGCCGAATCAACTGCCAATCAAACTGACAAAAAGTTATGTGGGCGCCTGGAGTGACCATCAGTGTGTGTCAGGCTGACCACAATTCAAGAGTTTTCTTTTTCTCTATTTTTTTTTGTTCATCCCCATACACTTCTATAGAATACGAGGACCAAAATAAATTTTCAATTTGCAGATGGATTTGTTTTTCCCAAGCTGACAGTGTGCAGTATGTATGGGGGGAGGGGTGGTGGTCATTGGTCAGAGATAAATCGCCACCAGCCTCAACTTGACATGTGAATAGGTCCATGATAGGTATGACCAATCGACTGGAGAATCTCTCCATTAAGAGCCAAACTTCTGGAGAAATGCCTTTTTTTCTCATCAACATAGAAAAATTTAAGGAAGAATAAAAATGAAAGGACATTGCTATAAGGTAGGTATCATCCTTTTTGCTCGTCTCATAACAATCGATTTGTTGATTCAAGGCCAAGGCGAGATGACTTAGGAAAGGCATCATCCATACATTTTGTTATAAATATATCTTCAAGGACTTTGCAAGGAAGACATGTAGGTATAGTTGTTCCTTGGGGATTAATTTCAAAGTCCATTCGTTTAATGAAGTCGATATACTTCAACATTTTCTTCCTCTCAGGTCCTTCTAATTTCCATTTCATGATGAGAATTTCACATCACAGAATTTTCTACGTTTTCTATTTTTGGATGAAATCAGTCTTCTTGCCTCCGGTGGTGTGGGAATTTGGAAAATTTGTTGTGTCCCTTCGGGATCGGGATTTTACGCTTAAGCAAGGTGGGAATCATCATCATCACCGTCGTCATCAGGGTGAAGATTTCCACTTTGAGCAGCACGGTCGAGAGGTTAGGTTTATGTATTGGAGGATATGATTTGTGTTATTCTTTTTCCTTTTTTTTGTTTAGTTGGAGTTTTTGGAGTGTTTATTTTTGGAGATGTCAGGAAAAGGGTTTCCGACATCTATATAAGAATAACGATGTGTGAACTTCTCACGGTAGATAGATTTTAGGAATCTCTAAGCGCCGCTGATCGCCCTTTGGGAGGGAATAAAGGATGTTGATTTTTTTTTTGATTTTCTTGAAAATCGATTTTCTTCAGCGCATTTGAGTGCCTTTTTGGATATAAGTGGATCTAGAGAAATTTTCGGTCAATGGCGGTTCTTTTTTTTTAAATGCCAATCGACTATGAATTTTCAATAGCAAAATTTTTCATTTGGAAAAATTAAATAAGCCGACAACTGTTCATTTTTGTCAACAATAAAATTATCTTTAAATTATTTTTCATATTTTCAGGGTTGCCTTTAGGGTGTCAGATGTCATAATGTGAATTCGTAGCCATTTTGTCGCTTGCGGCTTTTTATAATTGATAATCTATGATTGTTAGGTTAGTCAAGCACTAACAATTTATTCGTTGAAGTGTATGGTATGTGGACAGCGAGTTTGACGCTTAATAATAATTTTTTAAATGTATCTTATTTTGTCAATTAAAAATTCAATTTTAAAATTATATTTATAACTAAATTTTAATAAAGTTTTTCTGATGTAAATATACTATGGTCCTGTGAACATACTTGGAGCGCATACAGTATGCTCCGATGGCATTGTATCCATATAACACGATTCCTACCGAGTTAATATTTAAAATTCTGCCTTCAACAATGTGTTTCAAATAAGGGTTTGTTATGCTGAAAAACAATAACACGCATTTCTCCGAATTATTTTTGGTCAAATTTGTGTCTTTTAAATTTATTCAGCAGATTATTCAGGAGGATATAAGTTTCTCTTAGAAACATTAGCTTTGTATACCAAAAAAATTAACACGGTTTTCTCCGACTTATTTGGTTAATTTTGTATACATCTCGCTGCTATGCTGTGTAAAGTTTATTTAGGAGATCTGGAAGAGATAGGTTTCTATCTGAAAATTCGAAAAAAATAACCCGCTCTTTTCCGAATTACTTAATATATTTTTAATGTATGATGATAGGTTAAGTTTATTGGTTCATTTAGCTTTCTGTTTGAAAGATTTTGTTACCAAGCTGATTGCTGTGCTTAACTTTAACTTTGTTTTACAAAATAAAATCAAATTGAGAACAATGTAAAGTGTGAAAAGAAAAAGTTGGACTAGTAAAACTCTTAAATCTCTGAGCGTTAAAGAATTGTTTTAAATACTTACAATTTATTATTTTTTTGTAAAGAATTGATTCGAATTGCTTTAGTCATATGACGTGGCAAGCATATCTGCAAAAGTTACATGATATAATTGCAGGTATGTTCATTTCAAATTTACTTTTTCCTTGACTTCGTATTTGAAATTATTGACGCTATGTCACTGGTATGCTCTGAATTTGTTCCGAACAGAGCGAACACTATAGTTTGTTTTTTAATGACTTGAACTCTTAACTGTCATCAATTGACATTTTATTAATTTACTTCCATCTTACTTTATTATAAGAAAATACCTTTTGCCGCACATGAGATTGATCCGTTGAACATTTCACTCAGAGTGCTCAGTCCATCTGTCTGTCTATGAGTGAAAAAAGAAACACGAACTTTTTTTGACAACTCAGACTGCGCTCTGAATTATGAAAGCAAAACTACCAATGACGGAATTATATCTGTGGCCACAAATAATTCCCAAACTGGAGCATAATTCTGGAATCAATAATAATGCTCGAAATGCTGTTCAAGAAAATTCGCAAAATTATATGCATCACGTTGTTTCGCCGATGTTTCTGTCCTCGTCTCGCACGCATCAAAGATATTTTTAGTCCAAAGAGCAATACGATGACGGCCACTACTTCGGACTTCTGTAGTATTCCCAGTTTGAACAAGAAATTCTCAATTAATTCACAATATGATAATGTCAAGAACCACACTGTCAAAGCAGAATGCCACTTGACGCCATTTCCAGAAATTATGGCACATTCACATTATGACTTTACTTTTGCATTTTGTGCTTTATACTCGATTGGGAAAATATTGGAAAAGCTCTTAAATCTGTCCAATTCATCGGGACAGGAATGGTTACGATTTTGTCTATCATTACTTGGTTCTCAAAAATAAGCCACTATGCCGAAATATTGATAATCATTTGGAGTAACTAAGTCAAAAAAAAAAACAAATTTACCTACATTCTTCCAGGATTAAAAAATAAGCAACAAAAAATTACTTTAATTGTAGCAATAATTCTGGTAACCGGTCTTATTTCCGAAGAATTTTGTTTATTGCCGAAATCACTTAGGTTGACATTCTTTCACTTAATTTAATAAAATGACTTAACCTCAAAGTTCCATTAAATCGTCCCCACTATTGTAATGTTTTGTAAACGCAAATTGAATTTCTGACCCCTAAAGTAAGAAACTTACAGAACCATTAGTGTTTAACGGTTCCCCTTATCTATAAGTTCCATACATATACTACGTACCTTAATCACAAAAGAACACCAACAAAAAAGCTATAATCCCCACCATCGCACATAAACTAAGCACGAGAAAGATTTGATAAATTTTCAATAGCGTGTTCTCCATAATCTAAAACCTCTGCATCAACCCAAGACCATGGAAGGAACTAACCATATAAACCAGATTGCAGCGGAAACTAAACCAGAAAAAAAAATAAACCCTAAGTGCCCTAAAGTAAGCGGCACCTAGCTTAATCGAGGAAGCGTGTGATTCCCGATAGTAAAATGGAAATTCTTGAAGGTAATACCTTGTGGTGGGCGGAGGTTTCGTGGTGACACAAACTTATATATCCCTTACGCTCCTGTGTACTCCTCGTTTTTTTTGACGAAAAGCCCCCATGATAAGAGCCGAAGCACATTGGTGAAAAATAAAAAAAAAAATAAAGGACTTTCCTCCAGCTGCATGCACAAGCACAAACAAAGTAAATTTACTGCTTTATGCTTTAGCTGAGATGATAAGCAAAGGACAAGACCCAGAGAACCCCACCGTCCGTTAAGGTGAAATTTGGGTCAGTAAAGGATTTGCATGATGTATTTTATGGCGAGTACGTCTGGTCGAGTCTTGAGTTCATCCGAGGGCTTGGTTGAGTTGTCCAAAAACCGGACAATAAAGCACGCGTCAAACTTCAGTACAAAAAAAAAGTACAACGCTATCACATCACAAGGAGGGTAGATATATGTATTTAAATGTATTCATACCATTGTTGGAAAACAAGGGAACAAAAGCCCGAAATTCTTTTATTGTTGCTGAGCATGGAAAAGGCTTATACATACATATACACCACCTTCATAAAGTTCAAAAGAAAAATAAAGAGGATTTTTCGTCAAATGTTTAAAATTAACGGATTAGGTGGGGCGGTCAGCGGAGGATTAAAGATTATTAATGGCGTGTAAGGAGGGAGATGTGGTCACTTGCTAGGTGGAAGTCTTTTGTTTTTCAATTTGTACAAGGCTACTCAAGGGAC
Organism: Philhelius pedissequus; assembly: GCA_910595825.1. NCBI lineage: Eukaryota > Metazoa > Arthropoda > Insecta > Diptera > Syrphidae > Philhelius > Philhelius pedissequus. The sequence continues at coordinate 9,009,759 of OU343163.1, read as the reverse complement.
TTTTTACTGACGTTTTAAGTCAGAGAAAAGCTGTTATTTATGGTTCTCCGTTCGATTCGGTATTCGAGCCAATTTGAGCTTAGAATTTTCTGTGCAAGAATGGAAGGTAAATGTGTATTTACTGTATATGACGAAATTTTCAACTTCCAGTTTATTCTTTAAAAAAAATCGATTTATGTTGTTTCCTACTATTCGGAGAGAAAACCCAACTTAACCACCAAGCGTAACTAGCCGACCAACCCGGAGTGTACCTTTACCGTGATCCCAAAACTTTCAAGTCTTCAACAAGTGGGAATTGAGCCAACTCTGATCCTAGTTCATCTACTCTAGCAAGGCTTGAGTCAATTCCCTGCTTCTAGATTCCTGAACAGCTGAGAGACTAAGAACAAATCACTGCTTCCCAGTTTCCTTAGCACACCGATATTTGGGCGACTCCCTCCTCCTAATAAGGTGGTTATGTATTTGTAGTCCGTTATTGGTTGTTAAGGCCGTTTTTTTTTTTTGATAAAATAAAGATTACCTATATTTTTGATTGTTGGAGAGAGTTCCTTTTTTTACCTACTGTACTTTCTTCGGTAAAACCATGGGATCCGGCGAGCCTTCCTCAGGCTTTGGAACAAAAGCGTCACATTGTTAAAAAGTTCGATTTGAATTTTTTTCTCAGCCCAGATTGAGGCCAAAAAATTGTTACGAACTGTCAAACTCTATCACGACATTCACGACGCATGAGAAGATCCACATAAATGTTGGTTGCTCGCGTGTGAATAGGCCTTAACGAAATGTCAAAATCTATTGGTGTTCCACATCCCATACCATTCACAATTAAAGAAAGAGTTTGTTTCCGTGCAATTAGATAACCTAAGAATCAGAGATTATCAATTTTACAACGTCATTCGCACGAAAAAAAAGCCAAGTGCACGAAATGTCAAAATGGACGAATATATTATTATTAATATGTTGTTCGCTCTCAAATCCAAAGTACCTAACAAGTAGGAAGCCATTTTTTCCAACTTTTCATTTTCGCATTCACAGTTCTGGCGCAAGAACCCTAATCAATCTTTAAATGTTCTCATAGCTCAGAGTGAAGAAGATGTCCCGCTAAAATTGCATCAAATTTCCTTTACCCCTATAGGTATGCATAAAAGAATTGATTCCGACCACTTTGTCATCTATCACACATCTATTTATAAATTTCTTTGTTTTCATTGACGACGCCTTTTTTCCATAAATCTCTAACCCCATTACCTCGCAATATTATCCAATATTACCGAATATTTATCGCTGTTTACATTTTTAAATTAAATAAAAGTCACAACCAAGACAATAACAGCAATCCTTTCTGAAAAATGTAGATCCTTTTTGGAAATTCTTTCGATGAGAGAAATGTATTTCTTGTTGAATAACATACCACTCACTATACAGTCGGATCGACCCTCATCTTCTGGTTAATTCATTCCCGCATGACGTCATAAATAAGAAAAAAGAAAGTACCCCTTTAGCTGCATGTAATAGTATGAAATTATAAAAATAATAAATAAAAAAAAAACAACAAATAAATGTTTATTGTTTATAAATCACTGACACAAAAAAATATTCCATTGATTTGATGTTAAGCATAAAAAACCAATTCCCCAGCATCGGTAATTAACTTCTTCCACCAGCCGATACCACAAACGCAATTCTAATGATAAATTATCCCACGGCCGCCGTAGGGATATGGAGGGTTGAAATAGCGCGACACGGTCCTTCGCAGATCCATGTGAGTAGATATAAAATATACAATAAATCCCAAAATGAAGATGTCTATTTTTACTGATGACAGCACACGATCCCGCATCTATTTATCTCTCATTTCTTCAATGGAAATAACTGGGAAATGAATGGGAATTCCTGGCAATCTGTCAATCATTTGACCCTCAAGTCTGTTATACATGTCGTCGTCGGTATGTCTCTCTTTCTCTTCTGATGGAAGCTGTTCGTATTCGTTTAGCTCAATAATATATGTAATTATTCATCAGATTTTACATGTTGAAATACAAAAAATGTGGATCACCATAAAAATTTGGACTTACTTATCTACGAGTATATGTGATCTTGGAAGACCACATTATAGACAGACAGAGAGAGAAGGAACGATGTTGGTAAATAGATTTAGATCTGTCAGTTGAGATTATCGAAATATAATTTGTTGCCTATTTAGCATAATAAATTAATCAAATCTCTTATTTATTTTTGTTAAAAAGAGTCTGTGTTGGATGATGACAGGAGCAAGAGAAAGGCCGAGATTTATGTTCATATAGGGGTGGAGCATTTTTTTGTATTCGATAAAAAAAATAACGGTCGTGTTCTTTTTATGTCAGGAATTTGTTTTATTAATTTTATAGTATGCCTATACTTACCTACCCGGGAGGGAATTTGATATTCAAATTAAGATCGATGCCGATTGCTATAGAAATTGGTTTCGGTTGTATATTATTTTATCGAAGGTTCATAAGGGTTCAATGAAAATAGATAAAGTTAAGAAAATAACTCAGCTTGATCTTTGAAAAATATTTGTGCGATCACATCACGACAAGTAAAAGTATCTCGAGAGTTTCCATAAGGCTTCTTGCGGAAAGCTTATACGATTCTTCAAAAGTTTTTCAGAAGCCTTTTGAAAATAAGGCTTATAAACTTAACAAGGGCCTGGACACACTTAATTTTGATACTCTTCACAGTTTATGTTTTATTTGGGTTCCTTATCATTCTGTATAAGAAATAGTTTCTATATAATTTCAAAGACGAAGTGGCATCTAAAAAGTCCTGCAATATTTGAATAAACTGCCATTTTTTGAGAATTGAAAAATTGTGCTCGGTTTTAAAGAAAAGTTTATTTGGAGGTGAAAAATTGATGTGATTAAGTTACAAAAATGATATCGGTCAAAAGTGATACACGCGATTATGCTCGTCTTAGGGCATTTTGAATAATTATTCCTCGCAAGAGGCTTGAAATGTTTGATTTCTCATTGCGGTTGGCTCTCATGATCTTCAAAGAGTTGTGATAAATGCGAGATTGAAAAAAAAATGGCAGAAGTTTCGCATTCGTATTTCTCCCCTTAAACTATTCAACCGTAATACTCGATTCCTCCAATAGTGAATAAGTCGAAAATATGAAAAGTGGTTCTATGTGAAGGACCCTTAAATGTGGACTGTACACATTTTCTTATCAACATTTTTGGAGCAGTTCTTGAAAAACAAAAAAAAAATATGAAGGATTTCTTAACATTTGTATGGGAAGTACCGTTGTTTTTTTAGGAGAATTGTTTGTTCAAGTTAGAAGAAATAGATTGAACCGTTTTCAAAATATTGAGTTTTCCTTAATATCAAACATTTTATTTTTGAAAACAAAATCATTTACAATATTTTTTTAACATTTTTAGGAACTTTTTCATAAAACATTTTAGAAAATCAAATGAAAAGTTTTCCAGAAATGTCGCCTTCGCTATCAAGGTACTGTCAAGTTTGATGTAAACCTGGAGATCGATTTTTTTACGAATCCAAGATTTGCCCTATGGTACCTATGTGTATGTGAATATATATATCGCAAGTAAAAATTTGGATTCGCCTCCTCAATTTTCGAAGAAGCGAAATTTAAGAGTTCTCAGTTCTTTCAAATGAGCATTTAAAAAAATTGACATCTGTCAAATGAATATTACCTGATGTCCAATTTCAAACAATTATGTAAAATCGATTTCAGTTCGATTTTTTGGTTGTTGTAAGGAACTTACAAAAAATAGTGTGCGTGTAAAGTCTATGAGATCTTGATAAGAACACAAGATCTGTTTTGACAGATTTTGTTTAGAAATAATTCGATTGTGTTCAGAGTTAAAGCAAATTTGCCCGATTTACGACATTTCGAATTCGTAAGAGGCAGAATGTGGTGATCTAGCCAGCCTGTTCAAACATGGAGTCAAACCAGTTACGGTAGAAGTTGTGTTGTCGGTGTCATCAAAAAATTAAGGACCAATCGCTTTTTCATTGATTCACACTTCTTGCAACATTTTCATCGGGCGCAGTTTTGCCAAGATGCTTTGTCGAACGCTTAATAGTTGGTAAACATGGTGCAGATGACGCAGAGACAATATTTTGAAATAAGCAGTAGCAATAATCTCGCATCGTTCTTCAAGTGAATATCAACTAATTTGTTTCAGCCGGCTGGTACAAAGCACAATAACGCATTTCGAATTTATGGCCCATTCACGTTATTATTTTATACGTATGTCCCAATTTTATCTCTATAGTTTATTCATCACCCTTCAAGCTATGGGCCTTCGTTTCAATCAGTAAAAAAATGTTTAGGAATTGATTTGTTTCAAATCAATATCAACCTGCTGTCTCGCATTTAAACTAAAAGCGGCTTCATACACATATGCATTTTTATGGCACAGGATGTGCGCTAGGGCCATTATCCTCATTTCCTAAGCCGAACGCAACAAATTATTAAAATTATAAAAAAAACAGAAGGGTTTGGAATAATTTTATTATTTCCTTTCTCCCCAAAATTCATCATCAAAGAAAACTTTGTCCATCCTTCCGACGATCGTAACCATAACCATTTATGTCTGGCTTAAACGGATGAAAGGCTAATTATAAATTTTCCAAATATGACAGGTAAATCCTTATAAATGTTTGGTTCCTAAATACTTTTTGTTTGTCTATTTCATGAGTCTTTCAAATATCCGTGTCCGTGGATTTCAAACAGAAAAAAAAAACATTCTTTTCCTTGTATTTACTGTCAGTCCTCCATGATTGCATAATAAATGTTCAATCTCCTCTGAGGATAACAGACGTTCGTCCATCAAATGCAAAGCGACAGAAGGATGAGGGAAATTCGTATTCTTAAGAAAGATCTTTTTATCTCTTCTCTCTGGCGTTTAATTGAACAAATATTCCAGTACTGTGGTATTTCCTAGAGCCAGTCATCTTCCGTTTTACTTGGTGGTGGTGTGGTGTGGCGGTGCACTTCACCGGATTGTATCTAATAAGGTAATAATTCTCTCAGGGGAATCTTAGTTCCAAGCACCAAGACATGGATTTTAGTTTTACTAGTCCATTTCTGTTTCTTATCTTTCGAACGATTTCAAACAGATGGCCAATGTGGTTTTGGACTTCCTTATATATATACAGCGAAGCAGAAAAGAAATACAGAGGTTTATAATAGCCCGATCCCGAAAGGCTGCATATGGAAACCACAGATGGTATGTCAAGCGAAACCATCATGATGTTCATGATGATGATGATGATGATGATTTCTTTTGCGGTTTTGTAGTTTTGCGCGGAGGAATTTTCTTTGAAGTTATGGTGTATAGGTGATTGTGTTTCCTTGGATGGATAATTTTTCTTTGAACGCACCTAAAACTCAACTTTTAAAACAGGTCGTCTATCAAAATGGGATTTAATGATACCAATAACTAGAGCAAGGGGAATGTTTATAGAACTTGTAATTTCCGCCAAACCCGATGGCTGATATTACCTTTGTTTTCTTTTCTAACAGCAGTGTTTAAATGTAAGGTATAATTTGAGGTTTTTAATCATTTTTAAGGGAAAACTATTTTCAATTAGTATATTTAAGGGTCATTATTCTTGTGTTTTTTTTTCCAGCAAGTAAGATTTTATCGAAGCATTTGTACATCGGTTCGTTAATTAACCGACAACAAATTTAACTAGGCGTGGGGATATTTTTGACAGTTTTTAAAATACTCAACATGCTGACTAACATTTCCGTTTATTCCAAAATAATATATGCATATATACTCATTTTTGTAAGTAATTTTAAAATGTGAATGTGGCATAATTTTTTTACAAATGGCGTCAAATGTCATTAGGTTCGTTCACCGAGCAAAATATCAGAACAGAACAGAGAGAAGAAAAAAGTCAAAAGTTAAAACTGTCTTAAAGTCAGTTTTCAAAAAAAAAAAATAAAAACAAAGTGTATTTCTTGTTGATTTGGTAAATTTTTGAATTCATTACAAATCAAAAAGTGAAAATTCCAATATACATAAGTAAGAAAAACAAAAAAAACGAATAATTTTGACAGTTCTCCCAATTCTGTTCTACTCAGAAGCCAGTGCAGAAAATCCAGTTCATTTCTGAATATGAAATCAGAACAATTTAAAATTTAAAATTCCTCACTGAATGTCAAAAAGATATGTTCTTTTTTGTTTGAATGCAGCTATGTATTATGATCTGCCATTAATGTTGTAGTCAGAAAATGGAGAATTAGTTAATAACAGGCAATGAAACAATGCGGAATGAATGCTAATCGACCAATTTGTGGTCGTTCACCTTGTCGCTCTTCGCCATATTATATCTAGGTACTACAGATGGCGCTGTAGAAGTGTTTAACAGTGAAAAAGCGTTGTTTTTTTCAGTAGCGAAATATTATGTAGGTACTAAGGGCACGGAAAAAATCGAAATCCAGATTTTGATCAAACTTAACATTACGATGATAGCGAAGGTAAACAATGTGGCTCCAGGAAATTACGCCAGAGAAAATTGCGCCAGATTTTTTTTTTGGAACAACGCCAGAATTTTTTTTTTTTTTTTGAAAAACGCCAGAATTTTTTTCTGGCTCAAAATTGGAAAGAATATCAAAATTTTATTTGCAAAATAAGCCAGAAATATTGGAAATTATGCCAATAGGTCTGGAAAAAGAGCCTGAAAGCAAAGTGGATATTAAGCCAGAAAATTTGTATATTCTGGCTTGATTTCCAAATAACGTTTTGGAAAAAAGGCAATAAAATGTTTTAAGGTATTTTCAAACAAGACGAAGGGGGTGGGTTGCGTGTCCGACCGGGGCGTGGCCACATGACAAATGATGATTTCAAATGTAAACAATAAATTAAAAAAAAAAACTCGGTGCGAACTCCCTGCTTAGCCCAAGCTAAGGTTGGGCACAAGCTTCGGTATACGCAATTTTTTTCTGTAACTTTTTAAAAAGGAAATTTTCAAATCCAAAAAACAATTTGCATATACCCAATCTTGTACCCATCCCAAAATCCTTTTGCCACGCCGTGAACTTTTTTCAATTTTTTTTCTGGTGTTTTTTCCATTTTAGGAAATGGAAAAACCGGAAGATTTTTTTTTGGAAAAAAGACAAGAAATTTGGGAACGATTATCAGAAAGCTTTGGCTTTTTTTACAAGGAAAAAAGGCCAGAATTTTGTATGCAGAATTGTTTGGTGTTTTTTCCAAAAAACAAATTCTAGCGTAATTTCCGGGAGCCGAAGACTGTGGGTCTCAAAATTCTTTCTTTCAGTTTGTCTGTCCACGAGTCTAGAACCTAAACTGTTGGATAGATTTTTTTCAAACGTGGTGCATATTGTTTTTTTCGGTAATACTCCCATACTTTTTTTTAATTTTTGTTAAGTCAAGAAATAATGGTACTCGCATACTATTTTTAAGCTTAAAAGGTAAATCTTATTTTTCTCAAACACGGTTAAAACGATTTTAAATAAAATCAGAATTTTTTTTACATAACTTGTAAAACAAAACAAAAAACATTTTTTTGATATTCGACTTTCTCATAAGAGGCTCTACGGATTTCAATCAAAATTTTTATATAGGAGATCATTCGAATTATAAATAATAATGCATAACAAAATTTCCGAAAAATATATTTATTTGGATTTTTGAAAAAAAAAAAATTTTTTTTGAAAATTCAATATTTCGAAAACGGGTGGATTATCCTTTTTTAAATTTTGATTCTATGTTAATATTATTAAATTAATATTTAATATTAATTAATATTATCTATATTGTCAAACCAATTTTTTTAGAAAAAAAAAATAAATTTTATAGAAAAAAAATTAAGTAAAAAACGACTTTAAAAATAAATTTAGCCGTTTCTATTAAGAATATTTTGTATACGATGTGATCGAACATAAGAGTAAGTAATCCAGACGTGCATTTTATTTTTAAATGTTTTATGAAGAAGCTCCTAAAATTATTAAAAAGTATTGCAAACGAAAAATTTAAAAAAATTGTTTGAAATTAAAAAAAAACAATTACAATTCAATATTTTTAAAACGACTCAATCGATTTTTTTGAAAATTTGTATTTATAACTTTCTTCACATTGCCTTGAAAACTTGAAAAAAACTATTCTCTTAAACCCAAAATACTACGATACTTCCCATACAAATGTTAAGAAATAATTACAATAAAACTTTCTCTAGCACGGCTACAAGAACTTTGATGAAAAATATGTACGTGTTCTTAGATTATTGCAGTCCACTTTTAAGTTAAGAAAAATATTTTATATTGCGTTCTTATTAACGGTACTTTCCATAAAACCACTTTCAATATTTTTAACTTGGAAGAACCGATTACAATTTTTTTTTTCGTGCAAAATCTTACTAAAAGTATAGTATTTATAAACAATATTGCATATCCAAATTTTCAAAAAAATATTATTTTTCGATTTAAGCAAAAAAAATCGAAATTTTAGAAGCGGACAGTATTACGGTTGAATAGTTTAAGGGGGGGGGGGTATAGGCTATTTCGACAAATCAGAGAGGACACATGTTTTTGGTTTTCTGAACTTAGCAGTATTTTCATCAACAACGAATATATAGTATCAAGAATCAAGATCAGAATTTAATACGCTTATTATAGTACGCTCCCTTAATAGTTGCACGTACGAAAAACAAGGACATAAATCTGAAAAAAAAAGAATATGAAAAGCTGAGAGTACAGCATTGTCAGCAAGACAATTTATTGGACTAGAAATTCAAAATAGGGGATCATTTGTGAGAAGAATAATAAGCTTCGGGAACAAAACGGAACCCTGGGACAAACCATAAATTCTAACCAAGCGAAGAAGAGATTCATCGATATAATAAATATCTTTGGAATAGATTGTTGATAAGAGATCTCGGTAACAAAGCCTATGACAAATGTCCTACTTTCTGTAAAACTATTTGCAGATTTGTGCTGATTCCTCGAGATATGCCATCAGATCACATTGTTTTATTATTTTAATAGTCTTACGGTATGAAAACACGTGTTCAGGGTCCGCCAAATAACTTTTTTTTTGAAAATGGGCGCAAAACATCGAGTGTAGCTTCGGCTGTGTGGCACGTAGCGCCGTCCTGTTGAAACCAAATATTGGCAAAATCCTCCTCTTCAATTTTTTTGCACAAGAATTCGTTCAACTTGGCCCGATAACGATCGCCATTGACTGTAACGGCCACTCCCTGCTCATTTTCGAATTATGCCTTTTGGACCAAAATCCGCACCAAACAGAGACTCGTTTTGGGTGTATCGGCTTTTCAATGTATGCCTGCGGGTTTTCTGTGCCCCAAATGCGACAATTTTTCTTGTTACATACCCGCCAAGATCAAAATGAGCTTCATCTGAAAAGATGATTTTTTGGCAAAATCGGCATCTTCTCTAAGTCGATCGCAGGCCCACTTAGCGAGCGTTGTTCAAGCGTATACACAACCATATTCGTTTAGCGGAAGGATAAAACTAATTATCTGTCAAATCAGACATGAGCTAAGTGTTACCATTCACGAAATAAGCACTAGTTGAAAAAAAAACGTTAGATGGCGGACCCGTTAGCTTAAATTAACAATCTCTAAGCTTAAAATCGAAACTGGACTAGTAGTTCTATAAAATAATCAATACATACTGTGTTCATTTTTGTTAAGTGCGATTGACCCAGAAGCAACTTCAAAGCAACCAAATCTTAATATTTTCTCTTATACAATATAAAATCCCTTAATAAAAAATAATCCAACTTTTTGGAAATACCACGTCATAAAATGTTGATTGTAACTGTCAAACGAACAACCATCATTCTCACCAACAAAAGGAATTTCAATTTTCTCATTCTTAACACCTTCAAACTATGCAAAACAGGTAGGTACCTATGAATGTACATGATTTTATGAAAGTTTTTCAAAACGATACGATATTTTCAACACAAAAATAACTTTCACCATAAAAGTGTAGGTAGGTATATATAGGTACCTATTATATTAGTTTTCATTTCACTTAAAATTTCAGTTTAGTATAGTTTTGTGAAACATAAAAGTTTCCAACAGTAGCAAAAAGCCTTTTAATTTCCGTTCCATAAAATAGCAAATCCAAAAAAAAAAAATTGTTTGACTCTTGAAACTTCTTCTGCTTCAACTTCTGTTTCTCAAAGGCTCAACTCAAAAGTTAATGGCTGCCATTTTGACTGAAATCCAAAACTTTCCTCATTCCATGCAAATTTAGGATCCTCACAGTACACACTTTTTGCCTCGATTCACCATCAAAACAACAACACCATAATACAAAATGAATTTAAAAGGATAGAAAAGCAGGAAGTAGGATAGGCATTCTATGGAAATATTTCGTAATAGAAAATAGAATCAATTGACCCCGTTGAACCTCTCGCAGGAATACAATATATTCACACCGACCATAACACCAACACATTCAAATCTAAAATTTACCTCTTTTTTTCATCTAAAAATTGAATTCTTTTAATATTTCACATACACGAATGTCATAAAACGTATTTAATTTTTTTTAACATACATTCATATATAAAACTACAGGAGTTACTACTCCATACATACATATGTATATGCAAATGAGTTGGTTCAACATAAAAATCAACCTTAATGTGGGAAATCCATCATTGGCTGCTCGAGCATTCAGTTTCACAGCTTATAAACTTTCACCCGGGGGTCTCTTATCTGGAACATTTATCTGTCGAAAAACCGCAAGTCAAAACGCACAAAACGTTACCACACTAATAAATCAACATATGTGTGTGTTGGCTCCATTTTTTTTGTAAAGGCCTCTGGGTCATAATCACATTACCGTCACTATAATATTCACTTTATGTATGTGGCCAATGCTTGACATTGTAAAATTGACCTCTGGGAAAAAAATGGCAGGCAGATAATGGAATTATTCCCTAAATTAAGGACATTTTTATTTGAACTATGTAGGTGGTAAGTTTTAGGGGCTATGTTTTAAGGAGCAATTATTTTGTGTTTTAAGTTCCAGCAAAAACAGTCTATAAATTGTGTAATATCAAAGCTCAGGGAGAAAGGATATACTCTTACCTACACATCCACCAGAAAGAAGGAAGAAAACTTTTAATTAATTGCCAGAAGTCACGCGAAAAATTTCCACAGAAATGTTTAGAACTTTGAGTATAGGTTTGTATGTGTATGTAAAACTAGGAGAACAAAAGATTCAAGAAGTCAGATGATAAGGTGGGGGTGATTTGTGCTTTTTGTTTTGCATGCGGCCGGGGCGCTGTGGGGGTTTGGAGTTGGAAATTCTCGGAATACTTCTAATATTTAGTAACTAGGTAATTGTGAACAATTACAATTTTATTTTGCAACAAAACACAACATGAAAATTCCAAGCTGGCATTTGGTGAATTTAATGCGGATACTGGATTTCTAACTGGGAAAATATGAATGTTCTAGGAGGTAAGTGATAGGTTCTGTAATTGTGCAGATAAAAAACAAAGTGACATTTTACTTATTTTCACATTTTTATGAAATACTTGAGATTACGGATGGGGAAAATCGGCCGGTTACTTTCATGGGAGATTTTTTGTCTCGGTTAAAACCGGTATTTTTTTTTTTAAATCCAATAACCGGGTTTTTTACGTTGACACTTTTATCAACACAGAAGTAAAAAGTGTAGAAAACGTCTTTGAAACATCCTTGTTTCATAAGACCTGCTTTTGTGTGCAACCTGCAACGTTAAATTCACCACTTCCACCTTTTCTTTTATAAAGTAATTTACTGTACTGGTAGGAAGGTGAAATCGTTTAGAATACGCACACTTTCGCATAATTGCTTTGTTTGATGCTGAACACCCACACTTCCTTAAAGTAGGTGCCTTTTGAAAAGTTTTTATCTTATCAATATTATTACTTGACTTTTCTCCAACGCGTCATACAAACGGTGTATGCTTACTTTTCTATATGTCACCTGATTTCATCTCATTGACGTTTGTGAATTAATTTTAAACTTGAACATCTATATTTTTGAACATAAAACTTTGTCTGAAAATTTTCGCCGCATCCGTACTCTTTATTTTTTTAACGTTATTCCTGATCGCGAATTGAAAGTCTTCTAAAACAAATTATTAACATTTTTGTCGACTATTTTCACAGCAATTTTTCTAAAAATTTTAAATTTTGGTTTTAGAGAAGTAAAAATAAGATATTGCTTGTCTTTTTTACGAAAATCTCATTTTATTTAATTTTAATTAAAACAAAAGTATGTTAGTAATACAACACTTTCAATAGAGTATTTTTTATTCTGAAAAAAAAAACTTATCTACATACATGTTCGTAAAAAAGACAGTTTTTTCTTGGGTTACAACCGTTAGGGTAAGCCGGGAGGTAAAATAAGCGGAAAAATCAAAAACATTTATTTGATTTGGAATAACCGCCATAACCCTAGTAAAGATTGGTTTTGAAAGTTAATTCTGATTTTAATCTCTCATTAAACACATGTTTGAACTGATTAAAAAAAACAATGGAGCTTATAGGTTCAAAATGCAAGGTAAAAATTTCAATTCATCAATACTAAATAAACCTGTATGAAGAAAATTTCTCATAAAAAAAAAAACCCATACCATTTCTGTTAAACATTATGTTTGTTCGGTGTTGCTGCAATAGCGCAAAAAACTGCCAAAAACATGCAAAGCTGATTGGGTTTTGATTTGGTATGAGTTTTACAACTCCAAAAAAGTTTCTCCAATTTTGATTATTGGACATTGTTTTATTTTATTTTGCTTTATATAAAATTTTGTTCTGTTTTATTTTATTTTATTTTATTTTATTTTATTTTATTTTATTTTATTTTATCCATCTTCATAAAATGTGTAAACATACAAATCTGAAATACCAAAACTTACCAATAGTTTATTTAAAATTTAAATTTGGCAACTGTGATTTCTTTAGAGACCAAAGAAAATACGGAAAAGAGAGTTGCCGGCAACTGGGAGTTTAATGGCGAGAAGAGCAAGAAGTAAGGGGAATGAAAAAAATCTCCCCGGTCAACGATTTGAAGAGATTTAATTGATGTTTTGCTTTACATTCCAATTAGCCCAACAAAATCTTCCCAGTTTCCTCCTCATTTTCTTGGTGCCAGTTTCTTCGTGTGAAAGCTACAAGGCAATTAAAGTAAAACGTCAAAAAAATCTCCAGCAACTGGTTTCCCCGTATGAAAGGGGACAAATACCAAAAGCGAAAGCGAGTTCAAAGTGTCTGGACAGCGAACAAACCCATTGAAAAAGAAGTCATAGCTTGCGGTAAATATTAGTTCCCAATTTTTTCTCCAAACATGAGGTCGAGATCCTGGCACAATTGGACTTAAGAGGAACAACATTGCCGAGAATTTTTTTAAAGAATTTGTTTTCAAGATTTTAAGTGATTAAACGAATTCTATCATTTGGGTGTGATTAATCATTTGCCCCAAAACATTCCTTGATTTTTTTTATTTTGACAAAGTAATACTCACACAACTGACGTAACTAAACAGAAACTGTCTAATTTTAGCTCGAAAATAATGTACCAAATAAATATTTCGGGATCTTAATTTGGACAAATATGTCAAACAGATCTTGCGTTGTTAGCAAGATTTCATAGACTTTGCACGCAATTTTTTTTTTTTGTAAATTCCTTAGAACACACAAAAAAATCGATCTGAAAGCGATTGGAAATGATTGCTTGGAATTCGACATAAGAAACTACGAACAAGTTTTCTCTGAGTGTAGCTGTCAAAAGACCTATGACTTAAAACGTCAAACATTAATATGAAAAAAGTAATTCACCAAAATACGAAAGTTACTCTCAAATCAAAGTAAAAAAATGCTGACAACTCTGTTGTAGCTTGTAGATATCGTGTGAAAATTTTACCACCACAAAATGAGCAACTATTGTTGAATTTTGGGATATCCTTCATAGAATTCATAAACCTCCCCGGACTTAACACGCTAATCAAACTAACATTACCTAATTCGCAAATTCACATAAATAACAAGCCAACTACCGGATACTCAGCCAATAGACATTTTGGCATATTGCCTCCCATCAATCATTTCTGAATAATTCTGACCCGAATGAAACTTTACTGTTCAATCGGTATACGTTCTATGGTATTATGGCCTTATACGAGTATTCACAGAGGGATTGTGTACAGAGTTGTTAAGTTCAGTTACAATACTGAAATACCAAAATAAAAGCCAATTATACACAATCAATTGAACATGTAAATTGCCCATTTATATACTGACTGCTTTTGTATTCCGTGCGTAATTACATTTTAATAAAAGAGAACAAGAATACAATATTGTGGGAATACACAATCCATATACGAATAACAATGGATACAATATACAAATGGAAAGAAAAGGAAGAACGAAACTATACACAACCCAAGTCCACTATACAACCAGCTGTCGCAACTCAAATAGCTTAACACCTTCTCAATCAAAATATCCATTCAACCGGAAGAAGTATTAACATCCACCCGTATATTTATTGTTTTTCGACTGGAAAAATGTATATCGAAAAATTATGAAAAATTTCATATACTTTTCGGGAATAAAAATTTTCAACCAAAACAATATTGGGAATTAGGGTGAAAAATTTGAAAACTATTTAGCACTGCATTGAAACGTGTCTCTGAAATCGGGGATTGCGTTTGGGTGGGAAAAATTGTTGAAATGTTTTGTGTAGTGATTTGTCACGCTGCGCTATATTGTTATAAATTAGCTGGTGCGAAATAGTTCTGCAGATAATAATTTAAAATGATATTAAGAAAGGCACCGAAACGGAACGGAGTGCCTTTGCTTATACAACAATACTAATCAACCAAATCGAAATTTTCTCCACGAAACAATAACTCCTACACACCTATTACATAAAATAAATGACCCTGTGGAACGAGCACGCTTTTTTATTTTAAGAATATAAAAGGTGTTAAGCATTTTCAACTTCAAGACTTACTTCCCATTTATTAACATTAGGCATGTTTTTTTTTAACCGCGAGGAGAGTTGGAAAGAAAAAGACAACTGAAATTAGCGACTCCATTACAGAAAAAAATGACATTTCCATAGACACTATCGATAATGTAGAGGTCATTGCGACGGTAACGCCGTATTTTTTCCCAGAATAAAGATATAAAGGTCAAAAATTCAGCATTGCGTGGTTTGTAGTTTTAAAAGATGGCAAAGTGTTGATAGCTGTCACAAGAAGTAAAAGAGCTTTCAGGATGTTGACGTTTCTGATTAATGGCGTTTTTATTTGGCAATCCGGAATCTTTCTCCGATCCGGGATCCCAACTGAACACTTTTGTGTGATTCTGACGATTCTGAATTTTAATATGATTGTAAGTGTGAAAATAATTGTGTATATATGGAAATATTCAAATTCAAAAAAAAAAATTGTTGCACAATTATGATACAAAAAATGACAACAGTCTAGTTTGACGTTCAATTATTTGAATGTGTGAGTGCTTCTGGTTCCGATTCTGATTTCAAATCCAGAAGCAAAATTCTCTTTTTTCAGAATCAGAACTGTCATTTTTTCACAAGTGAACACTTTCAGAAGAGTCCAGAAGGCTTCCGGATTGTCAAATAAAAACGACATAATCTTCAAGGTTGTAAAATGTCACAAGACCAATTGCTATTAAACTTTGTGTTTCATGCACTTGACTTTATATTCACATTACTAAGAATCATAAGGCTCTTCTTTCATTAGTTGTGTTCCACACTCTGCTTAATATTGCGAATGGCTCCAATTTCTGCCAATTCCTCTTCCAGACTTACAAATTTGGTAGTTGTGGGCAGAAGAGAGCGCTTATTAGAGAATAAAATATTTTTCCTTCCTTCTTAACAATTTCTGCCCAATGAATTTTTGTAGACAGCAAATTGTGGGCAAAAAAATAATAAATGTCAGGTTGACGTTAAATGAAAAAAAAACGTCTCCTGGTTGCTGTGGCAAAAAGATTTGTTGAAGAAATAATAAAATGTAAAAGCCCTAAACAAAAAACTATTACTATAATTTTGAACAAACAAAAATATGCAAAAACAAATGTTGTGTTGACGTTTAAGAATTGGCAGAAAATTGTGCTCAAGCCGGTTCAGACTTTTTCGGACATTATTTATTTAAAAATTATTTTATCAAAATTTGATAAGCTTCCAATTTCTGCCCAAAAAAGTCTGATCAGACTTTCGAATAAATAAATTGCCAAAGGTTCCCGTCAAACCGACATACATCTGCCAAAAAAGTTATTTAAGGGGAAATGCTGGAAATATCGGGTAACAGCATATGTACAACACTGCATGGTGTTAAATAGCTGCATTTGCCATTAGACATGACCTGCGGACTCCGAGTTTTGAATGGTATGGGAATTTTGGCATTTCCTGATCACCGACAGCTGCAAATTGGCATAAGTATATCATGATAAATTCGAACGATTTGTTTATTTGCCATTTGTGGAAGTGTCCTGATGTTGTGGATTGTAAATTTAAGTTCGACAGTTTGTTGAATGTTAGTTGTTGGTCGGGTGGAAAATATTTTAAAGCAACTTTTTTGTATAATTTTTAATAATTGTTCGCATTATTTTCTATTAAAATAAAGTGATGTCTGGTCGCAGATCATATTGAAATTACTGAAGTAGGCCGTACTGCAATTTCTGAAAATAACACATGTCGAAAATATGATTAAAGATAGTTCAAATCCGTTTGACTAAGTATGAGGAGAAATATATTAAGGCTTGTTCCGAAAAAATGGGATCTGAAATATCTCAGCAATCTCTTTATGAAGAAGTTTTGTATGAACAAAACTTCTGAAAAATTTCGCAGTTTTGCTAATAAATACCGAGGGAAACAATTTGAATTCGACGTCTTAATTTTTGACTGAGCGAAATTTGTGAAAAAATTTATGATTATCAATTGCAAATGGATAGTTGAAAAATACTGAAATTTAATATTAATTCACCCAATTAATAAGAGTTTTGGACATTACTAAAGATACAGACTGTTGATACATACAAGAAAAATAATGAATATGTATGCAGTTTGTTAATGAATTGAGGTTTTAAAACATAATGTCAGTATTTATCAATGATCAAATTGATAATTGACAATCGCAATAGGCCCTTAGTTTGAACTACAGCAGTTAATCAATTTTAGTCTCAATATTTTACAACAAAAGTTGCAAATTTTTTCTACGAAATTTCGTTGATATTTCTGAGAGCTTTAAGATTTGCGAAACCTAAACTGAGCCCAAATCGTGTGAGACTTAAACGATCGTCGTTTTGATCATAACTATTGCTTTCTTAGGTATCAATAAATAAAGATGTTCTCTCTTCTGTCGAGAAAGTGATCGTTGGATTGAGCGATCATTTAGTAATTCGCAGTGTTCTCAGATTGGTTGTTTTTTGAACCAAAATGGGTATGGAATATGTTTCAGATACAACAGAATGAATCTATTCGGCACTAATGTCATAAACCCACGAAAACTAATTGTTCGAATAGTTAAATTGAGTAATCAAACCAAAAACGGCTCATATTACTCTTCGTTCCTCTTTTACCAAATGCCAATTTTAGGTGCGTACTGTGCTTGCGCATCGTAACGAAAAGCAACAAGCATATTATACAATTTTCTTGCATTCCTTGATTTAGTCCCACC
The DNA here is from genome assembly GCA_910595825.1 of Philhelius pedissequus. NCBI lineage: Eukaryota > Metazoa > Arthropoda > Insecta > Diptera > Syrphidae > Philhelius > Philhelius pedissequus. The sequence continues at coordinate 8,992,053 of OU343163.1, read as the reverse complement.
ACTTCAGAGCTTCTCGGTCTAAGAGACTTATCTATTGTTATTTGTTAACATTTTTCACTTTACATAAAATCATTTGGTTTTATTTATTATTCAGTAAAAAATGGTGGGATTTTTAAGAAATCTCGTGGGAATTCAAAAAAATTTCATCTGGCATTACTGGTCCTCCTATATGGGTTCTGGTCTAGTAAAAAATTTATAGAATATGCAATCCTCTAATAAAGGACTTATATTCTGAAATTTGTAACATTTGACAAACAACGGTTAAGTGATAGAAGATGTTTTTTTAATGTATTAATTTGAGCCGTTTTCTCATAGGTTTTCATCAAATCACCATTGTTTAATAAGTCTTCAACTAATCGTAGAATATATTCCTTCTAAAACAAAAGTATAGAATACATACTTATTAAGTAAAGTCATATTTCCCCTTGAACTTGCCACTTGTCTAAGATAATTCTTTTGAAAAAAAAAACATTTTTGTTGTGTTTAACTTCTATTCTAAACTTCTTCTGTTCACTGACATGATTTAACTCATTTATATGATGATCAAATTAAAGATTCTTAGTTTGAACTTTTGATTTTCAAACAAAACAACATTGAAACCACTCAAGTGTATTTAATAAGGACCTTTATGGATCCTTCAAGCTCATCTCATCTGTGCAGGTATATTATGTATGTATATGTGGAAACTAACTATCATATGTCAGCATCACAGCAACAGCACACTCTCACTCTCTGTCACAAAGTCATCGTGAGTCGTGACGTGACTGTGTGGGAAAATTGCAGTTTCAATTTTCCACGACCGAGAAGAAATATGATAAACGTTTATTTCAGCGTGTTTCGCATTGCATGTCTGCCTCACTGTCTGTCCTTTCTATTCCAACTTTTCTGAGGCAAATATGTGTAGCGGTGTTGTGTGGAGGAGTTACGTAAGTATGTATATATCTTACTACCTTTCATCTGAGGAATTTGAATTTGAAAAATTTATTCCCCATCAACAAGGACGACAACAACGAACTCAGCTTCATCGCACAAAATTGAATTTTACTAAGTTTTTTTTTCATATGAATATGTACATACCTACATTCTCGTACATACATATTTTTAGTTGGCGCAGGAGGTAAGTTTAGGATAGGAAGGAGATGTGTGTAGTATTTTTATATCCTGTGAAAACTTATGTTAAGCATGCCACCACACGTAGCAAGGTATCTTCCGCGCTGACACATATTATATGAAACAAGGTACGACTACTAGATAGGAATCCTTGTGGGGGTAGTTTTGTTCTTCAATTTTTATTATACGTGCACTGTCTATCTATCCGTCACATGGTTTGCCCAAAACGAGACTTTAAATGAAAAGCAGGTGCCAACAAATAGACGCCATGACGAGAGGGCATATTAATAAGGAATTGAGTATACACACAAGTCTCCTCTGTGCCTCACCCCGTGATAAATATTATTTTATAGTTTTTTTTTGTTTTGTTTCTAGGTATTTCGTGTTATAAATTTATGTTCCTTGTTCCCAGGAATTGTCATAAACTTATCTTTTATTTTTATTTATTACTTTATTATTGTCCTGTTTTGTTAAATATTTTATTTTAGTTTCATTTTTAATTGGGATGTTTGTATTTTAAAGTTTTTAACATTGACAAAGGGAGAATTGTCATATAGTATCACAGAAATATTTCCCACATCCATATTTGGTGCTGAAAATCAAAAGAGCCTTCGCAATAACTTCAAAAGCGTATTATAAAAGTTGACGTTTGCGAAAGGCTTAAATCGAAATAGCAGCGCACTTGTCCCGAACTTTACTAATCAATTTTTCAAATAATATTTTCGTGAGATAATTTGTTCGCAAATAAAAGCGCATATTTTGCGAATTGCTTGCGAAACTATAATAGGAGTTCGCAATAATTTAAGAATAAGTATTCATTTGCAAAACCTGGGAATTTTTATATGAAAATTGTATAACTAAAATGTTGGCGCGAATGAATTAATAGCATCTGTACATAGTTCGCTTTATATTTCGCATTAATTTTTAAACAGTAAATGTTCTGCCTACTCATATCTTCTAGGACATTTCTTTCATAACTTTCATTTTCACCCGAACTAACTACTGTCTTTGTTTTGAAATTAAAAAAAAATTCTATTTGCATTTACATTTCGCAAATACTTAAATATTTTGCGAAAATTTCCTGGAAAGTTGCAAAATGTAAAAAACATATTTTTCGATATGCGAACATTCCTAAATTGTTAACAGAAAGTGTTTAAACTATTTGCCAGTAGAAAATTGCCGTTTTATTATTTAAAGAACACGGAAAACTGACTTTTTGTGTTTTTAACCTACGCAATTGGCTAAAGCATGATATTATTAAATTTATTTATAAATTAGGAACGTTTTCTTTGAAGTTCTCAAACATAATTATTCACTCATCAAATGAATAAAAAAATATGGTTGCACCCATTTCTTTGAAGCAATCTGCAGTACTTATAACCAACACATTTCTACACGATACTCGTTAAGTAGTACCTTGTGACTATCTTTCCCTTATATAGGAACTAAGGGAATTAATTTCTACTGCATCTGCAGCACTAAGGCTAACTACTGGCATCAAAAAGTTCTACTATACGAAGAAATGATAAATTGCACTTGGAGCAAGCGATATGTTAACGATTGTTTTCCTTATGTTAAAACACGTGTCCTTTTATATAACTTATCATACACATATCTGCTACTGCACCCGCACACACCTAAATAATATGACCAAGCCGGCACCACAAGCAAAAGCAATACACAACACTACACCACCTATACAGTACAACAATCATCAATTAATAATAATTCTTGTCTACTCAAAATGATTGATTATCCTTTTTGACTTGACCTCGCAGGAAACACAAAGCATTCTTCGCATCACATTAAATCAACCCCGCACACTTTGAACAGAAAAAAAGAAACTCAATTGGTTCCACATACTTCACCAATCTCCACATTGATCTCGTATTACTCACCCACTATCATAATCTAGAAAAATATCCTTCGAGTCCTTTTTCTTTTTGTAATATTCCCTCATTAAAATTCCACGCCAAAAATAGTTTTACTTTTTCTTGGCGATTGCTTCGCAAGTGCAAACAATAATTCACACCGATATGAAGTATTTCAATTTCATATGTGTGGTTGAGGGCGTTATTAAGCTCAAGCAGTTGCAAATTGTAATCCTCAAATCGATTCCAGGAAAAAGAGAAAGAACAAAAAAAAACAGACATTCCAAAAGGACACGCTGGAGTGATGGTGGAGTGCATTACTTTGCACTTCATTGGGTGTTCTGCGGGTATGTTCGCGAATGACATATTGCGGAAGCAGTGAGGTGAGGGTTAGCAAGCGGAGTGTTGCTTGCTAAACTTGGAAAGTTGCTTTCCTTTATGTGACTAGTCCATATTAAAAGCATTTGGTTCTATTAATTTTAAACCGACACATCAACTGCATTATTGCAGCTTATGATTGTTTTTCTTAAAGAAAAAACTCCTCATTCAATAAGGTGCTTTCGGAGGGTCCTGAGAGGTCATCAAATCGAAATGCCACATCAAACCAGATCCATCAGAAGAATCTGTTATATGAACGATTGATTATATAATTTAGAAGTTCCTTGAACCTATTCATCCATGAAAATCTGAAAAAAAAATGTATACATCTGAAGCTGTAAATCGCATTTCAGCTTATGTAATGCTTCAGTAAGTCAGTTTAGCTCCGATAAGGCCTTACAGAAACCTTATGGAAGCTGAAATGAAATAGAATCATATCTAATTCTGGAATTAAAAATAAAATAAAATAGAATAAAATAAAATACAATAAATTAAAATAAAATATAATAAAATAAAATAAATTATAGATTTTATAAATTCAAAAAACGACATAATTTGAAGGACCTCCAGGATCAAAATAGTGATCGAAACCGGTAGGGACGTAGTCAGAAATAAGAAAAAATAGTTCTTTGACAGGTACAGTTAATAACATTTTATGTATTTTTTTTCGGACCAAACTGTAGACTATATATACCTACAATAATGCACAGAATTTTATTTTATCAAAATCGTTAGAACCGTTTTCGAGATAATTGATACATTAAAATTATATGGTAGGTACCTTTATTTTTGGGACTAAGAAAAAAGATTTTAAAAAGCCGAAGACAGAAAGACATACATACTGAATCTACTAAATAGCTAAGCTGAGAAGCACTATTTCCAGACATGGGATAATCGTAGGGGATCTGTCACTTCCTCTTGCACCCGAGAAAATGCATTTTTTATTTTCACATTATGAGATTCGTTTCAATACCACTTCCACAAAATTACAAAACTCAAAGGGCCAAATCTCCAACATTTTTTACCGAAATCGGGTTTTGTTGATTTCTTTGATTTTGGGCTTTGTTGATTTTGAATATTTCTACAAATTTTCACGTTATGCAGTTTAAATTTTTGTTATTGCATTTATTGATACCGCTAATGACTTGTTTAGTGGTGCTTTATGGCGCTTCTGTAATTTGCCGATATTATTGCAATACCACTTATGTTTCCTGCTCATCGCCTCAAATACTCATTCGATAACATTCTATTTATTGAACACACGTTCCCATACCTTTAAACTAACGTCAGACAAAATGGAAATATAGGGCGCGCCGGCGAAAGGATGACGTTGATGATGGAGTACTCGCGTTTTAGTACGTGCTACGACCACGTGACGTGAGGAGCTATACATATATGAAGTGATTGCCAGTTTGACGGAATTTCCACTCGATTGAATCATATTCCATATACTAGTTTGTATGTACTCTCGCCCACGGTGTTGTTCTATATGTCGGCGCGGCGCGCGGCTCCATCAAAACAGCAGCAACATCCGTAAGGTGAGCAGAAGTAGGAAGATCGAAATTGATTTGGATTTGATGTGCGAAATTCAGCTTCTCTAACGGTATTCAATTTTGATTGTAATGAGATGCTGATGGCGGATGAACATTCATGCTTCCCTTGTTGATTATGATTATGTCAACCAACCAACACACACGTCACACGTTCCGTATGGCGATGATTATGGCAAAAAGGATTGTTTAGACACTCTTGACGTGTGTGGGTTGGGCCTTGGGTTGTTATCTTTGCGAGGTGGGTGAAGTTTACATTAGCTCAGGGGACCGATGTTGATTGCTCATTTGACAGATGGTTAGGGAATCTAGGTATGACAGGATATATCCGCTTAGTTTGCTTTCCGCGGGATACTTAAACTTCATCTATGATGTGTGATTTAATCAAGTGACATTTAATTAAAAAGTCTGTTTTGACTTAAATGTCGGGAAATTAAACAGAGCGAATTCAATTTGATATGAGAAGTTTATGAGATTTTAAGGGAAATGATAGATATGTGACAGACATCCTTAAAAGCTTTGTCACGCCCCGCGCAATAATATACACTTCCAATTTAATATAACCCTCTTACTCTAAGTGATAAAATATGTGTCCAACACACACCTCCAACACCTTAGATAGATTGAAAATTTTTTGCACGAAAAGGAGCTTGGCCCAATCTACATCACTTAATAATGTCTGTGGTAAAATCTAACCACGTTCCATCGCGTGCCATTACTGACTTTACCTTTGTTTGGCTTTTGTCAATATCCATCATCGTTTAGCGCAAAAACCCAGCCATCTTTTCTGAAGAGAACTCCACAGTCCGCACCCTTCTTTTTCTACAAACACATGATAATCATGTCAATGTTTATGATGATGTGCTTGGAACACTATACATTTTTTTCGCGCGAAGCCCCACCACGTTGAACCGCATCTATACATCATCGAGAGAAACATTAATTGGACATAAAAACTTAGACTTCCCTCGCAGATACATAGATGGGAGCTACATCGTTAAGTAGTAGCTAGTCATCATCAACGGCAAAGCTGTCACAATGCTGGATGACGACGACCGACGTTGGAATTTATAGAACGTCACTCATTGCAACTACTGGCGCACCGCACCAATAAAGTAGCTGTCATATTCTGCGTGGAAAATGCAATCCTTTTCTATTTCAATACTATTATATTGCTGCATATGTATTTATGGAGCATGATGGGCGGTTGTGTTTTTTTAGGAGCACGATGACAGTTGTGATGAAAATGGCAAGCACAAATTGCATGAAGAAGTAAAAGTGCCGATGGAAAAGTCTCTTCTGTTTGATTTTTAGTATGTTTGTGCTTTATGCAGCAGAAAAAGGCGGCTGCAATGAATCCCATAACACTTTTATTGGTATAGCAAGTGCGAATAAGTGTTGAAAAATAATATTTTATGATTCTATAATATCTAAACGAAATCAGTGGTGGAGGTATTACAAATTTTGTTTGTAATTAAACTCAGGAAGCAATTTTTTAATGATCTTTTAGACCACTGTTACACGATGAAAAAATGGAACAAGATTAGCAAACGTCAACATTGGTGTTAGTCTGATACTCGCTTAAAAAATTCACCAAATAATAAATAATTTATAGAATTAGTAATTTTATATATATATTACGATTTTCTTTCAATTTGAAGCAACTTTAACTTTATTTCAAATAATGTCTCCAATGGCGGACACAATGGTTTGGAGGTAATATGTTTCATCCGAAAAGTCAGTTTGACGTCTATCTCGTTTATAGTGACAGGAACATTTGAAAACTTTTAAATACAGAATAAGTAAGTGAAGTGAACGATTTTAACTACCGAAACTATTTTTTCGTTCAGTTAGAATGTTGTCTTTTACTTAAGGAATGTTTGTACTTCTCTTAATTTGTAATTATGAGTATGGATGAATTCTCCAAACTATAGAAGAAAAGTATTAGTCAATAAACGATGAAGTTTTAGTGTTGCACTTTGTTATATAGTTAATTTTTGCTACTTCAGATGGTGTTTTACACTTTGAGTATACATATATAAATATGGAGTGGTTGTTGCTATTCCAATTGTGAATCTTTCAAAGGGGCCCTACTCAAGTTTCAGTTAGTTCAAATCGCCTAATTTATAAGCAACTGACTGAAAGACACTCAATAATCTATTATTAAAGTACCTTTGATCTGACATTTTTGTATCACGAATAACCGAACTTTGACTTTTACTGAAAGTGGAACAGCACCCCTATTTCAGCTTCGGATAAGACGATGCATTAAATATAGGAACAAGCACTCCATGTTATACATATATAATCAAAGGTTTTATACTTTTTCTTGATTAAATCAGGGAGATAATACTTTTATACGAACTAGTTTTGCCTTGTAATTTGTTTTTTTTACACACCTTTGGAGTTTTTAAAAGTATACAAAATAGCTTGGGTGAAAAAATTGCAGACAATTTCCATCGAATACTGAAATTTCTACTGTGCGACCGAACGAAAACAAATTTCGGAAAGAATGTTGTAACGTTTAAGAATATACACATTTTAAATGTCGGTTCATTTTCACAACAACTTTCCCAGCCCCACGTCCCAACATCATAGATGCTCTACTAGATGTCTCCCTTTAGGAATATAATGGCATTTTCGATTGGCAAAAACGGGAGAACTCTCCAATCCAAAACACCAATAAAACAAACAAGCACATACAATTTGATTTTGAATATTTTGTATCGCTGTGCATGCATAGATGTAATGTATTGTTTTTTCACATTTGTAATTTGTAATCAGCTCTTGATGATTATGAACAGAACAATACAAATTAGTTTGCGGATATGTTAAATCCCTTTTTATTTTTTTAGAACTTTTGTTATTGTACTTTTAATATTTTCAATTTAAAATCTAAATTGAAATTGCTGTTAACATTTAATGAGGTTCCACATCTTTATCAAATATATAGTTGTATTTGAATGTGTGAGAAATTATGATTTCGATTCTGAAATGAAGTCCAGAATCGATTTTTTTCTATTCAGAATAACTGTCACTCTAAATGTCAGTAGAACACTTTCAGTAAAGTTAAACACGCACTCCGAACGGTTCCGAATCGCAATCGAAATGTCACTCGTTATTTTGACAGATGTCCCATTTTTGATGATTCTGACACATAGTGCTGGTGCATAATGTCCATCAGCTGTGTGACACGTACAACCGTCCTGTTGGAACCACATTAAGATCATATCCATATATTCTGATTTGGTTCAACAAAAAGTGATTACCTAGCGGTAGCGATCTCTTTTAACAGGAATGTCATAGCCATTTTAGGAGAATTACGAAAGACCGAATGTGCTGCGTAGGCCTATGATCACCACACAAAGTGAACTTCTATGGATGCATTGCCGATTGATCGACCTCATATACAATGGAACCCAAAAAAAAACCTCGTCGCTCAAGATGATTTTGTTGTTCAAATTGGTGCCGGTAAAACAATGGTAAAACAACATGCCGTCATTAACTGTCAAAATCTACTAAACCTGTTTCAGTTAAATGAATTGAATGTCTAACTTCATTTCAACCTATTCATTTTGTTACCTAGAATTGCTTCAGAGTAACCTTGAATTAAATTTACTTATTTATGGTGCGGAGCTGTCAATTAAAAAACAACACATATCACGTTCTCCTGAAGGTCGTTCTATTTCTTGGGTACCAACTGCGGACTCATTTATATTGCTGAGTGCTTTATTAACACACACAAACACCAAAAAAAAACTACATTACTCTAAATTGACAGAAGTTTAATTTACTCTACGCCACTGGTCCAAGCCACGAAAGCAAAGCATTCTAAAGTCATTTCTCTCCCAGTCCCTAATATACCCATAAGGTTACACCAAAAAATGATGTGCCGACTGCTGCTTGGTTGCTCTAAAGCGCAACACCCACAGACACAGTAAAAACTATTAGGTACCCTCGTTTGCGGTGGAAATGTTGTGGCTAAAAATATCCCATTATTTTCTCGACTGAAAATACAATTTTATGTGCGGTTTTATGCACCTCGTTACGACCAAATCTCTATTATTTCGCCCTTTCCTAGTTGACATCATTGTCGAGTAGAGTAGAGAGACAAGTAGTGTCGCTGTCGACATTGAGGACGGAATAGGATATCGTTCCGTCTTTCATGTTGTGGTGGTTAGCTAAAGCATTCCCTTACCGTACATAATATAATATAATACAGATTTACCGACGACTCTCATAACAAATGCCTTCACCGCACATACCTCTTTATGTAGTGAGTGACTTAGTCAGTGTTATTGGCTTTTTGGGGTCAAAAAATAAACTTCAACAAATAAATTGTCCCCGAGCGGAGGTTGCATTTAATTAAAAAATGTGTCACTCAAGTTAGGTTTCCTTTTGTGTTTTATATACTACTTATACTCGTACTTGTAACAATGCGGTGATGGAGTCCTTTTTATAGTTGTGTATGGTGAGTGCTCCTTCATTTTTTTTTACCTTTATTTTTAAGATTCTTGTACTGACCTACCTCTTCTTATGCACTTTATTATGCCTTATGTCATTTTGACATTTACAAATTCAATATGGAGAATTTGACACAAGAAAAATAATTGCTTGTCATGAATAATTGCTTGCAAATCAATTTAGCTGTCATCCCGTTTATTTTTGTAAGCGATGGCTTAAGTTGTAATTTTTTTTTGTAAAGTGCGGACAAAATAAAATGTGAAACAAGGTCACAGACATGCGTTAATATTCTTCTATAGAACAGCGCCACCACATCACAACAAGCTGAATGAGGCAGAGATGTTGACAAAGTGTCTGGCGCTTAATTATAATGTTTTCAGCGCGGACACATAATTTGGGTTGAACTCTTGTGGTAATTATGTGGATGGATGGATTTGCACATGGGACATGAAAACTATTGTAAATAAAGTTGACAACTGAAAGATGACATTACATTTGTCTGCTATTTATTTTATCGAAGGTCCTTTACATATATGTACATAACTTTTGAGTATACGTTTGTATAGCTACAGAAATGTTTGAAAAAACATTTTGACATGAACATATATGACTTAAAGCTCATATCTAATTCCTAACAACCATTTCAAATCGATTTCAGATCGATTTTTTTGTTGTAAGGAACTGTGCGTCGACGAGATCTTGCTAAAATCACAAGATTTGTTTCGACATCATAAAAGTGGTTTTGTTTAGAAATAATTTGATTTTGTTAAATCGAATGTTTAGTTCTACGAAATTCGACATCATTCAAGCAAACTTAATTTGCTAAGAGTAGATGGGACCAGGTGTTAAAAAAAGGGGGACAACAAATATTTTTGAAACCAGAGTAAAAAACATAAATTAAATAAAAACAACAAAAATAATTCACTTATAAAAAAAAATAATAAGAAAACACGGTGCCATCACATTGTGTTTTGTAAATTCATAATATAGAGAACATGAATACTAACGGTAAAATTAATATAAAAATTTTATGATTTATACATACTTTTGGCTGGACTTGACTTTTTTTGCCATAAGCTGACATTTTACTTTTAAATACAAACGAAAATAATTTGTTTTGTAAGCAATTGTAACAAAGGACAGGTAGCAAAAGTCATAAACTGACAGATGAAGAACAACTTTAACGCGTGAAGTGAGATGTATTTCATTGAGTAGATGGATGCGTTCAGCTTTGAAAGGATTTTGAACTTCAAGTGGATCTGTTCACAGAGAATATTTTTAAAAAAATTCTTAGTCCCCTTTCACACAAGCAAACTGAGTTGCTGGCAACTGGGAGTTTGTAGGCGCGAATGGCTAGAAGTAAGGGGAATGAAAAAAATCTCCCCGGTCAACGATTTGAAGAGATTTTTTGACTTTGCATTCCAATTATCCCAACAAAATCTTCAAAGTTTTCTCCTCAGTTTCTTGGTGCCAGTTTCTTCGTGTGAAAGGTACAAGGCAATTAAAGGAAAACGTCAAAAAAATCTCCAGCAACTGATTTCCCTGTGTGAAAAGAGACTTGTGAATATTTTATTACAATTTTCAATTAATGCGTTTAATTTTTTTTAAACTTTAACCTAATAGGGACAGAGGTTTTTATAGAGGGGACAAACAGCATTTTGGTACGGAAAACAGGGACCATACCATCGTCTGTTAACTCTATGTGTTAAAGAGAAAAATGTGAAGAAAAAAATATTCCATGTTATTTAAATGGCGCAAAACTAAGGTAAAATTAATTTTTTTAATGGATTAGATAATAACACGGGAATGGATTAACAAAATGTCAATTAATGACAGCTAAGAGTTCCAAGTGTGTTTAAGAAACAAATCAGACTATTCGGAGCTCGCTCTGATGTTAGCTATAAGCTCTAAGCGCTCTTCTGAACGGAAAAACAAAAACGCCTAATGTCACACGAATTCGTCTAATTAATTTCACATGAAAATACCTAAGCCTATAGTAAGTATTTACATATATTAAAATGCTTGAAGGATACATACACTTAATTTAATTAGTGTTTCCTTAATATATGTTCAAAAACATTTAGCAAAACTGTCACAAAAAGCCTCTTGGGTTATTTTGTATAGGATACCTTTTTATCTCGCCTACACCTCCTTATTTTATTGAATAACCTTTGTCATCAAAGTCGGAAAGTTGAATCCGTATCGTCTCTTACACTGTCCCAAATTAATTGTTTACCCCTCCACCATCCGTATAAACAAGACAAATAACTAAAAACAATTCACATGTTTAGCTAATCAAAAAAAACTTCTTATCTGTAATTGTTGGTAATCTTTGACAAAGCGGCAGACAAATAAGCCAACTAACAAATTCAAAGATCCAGTCATTCGTGGTCGTCGGGTCCTTTCAACAATTCAAAAGGAAAAAAAACAGCATCACCCACAAAAAAAAATAACAAAGCGATAATAATCTCTAAGCACTTTTTCTCTCTTCAACTCATTATCGCTCAAAGTTTTCTATTTACTTTGCTCTTTCACCGGAAAAATTACTTTGTTTTGTTTTTGGTATTTATTTTCTTTGGCAAAAGTCATACGAACCAAATACAAAAAAATTGAAACAAACAACGAAATACAAAAACAAAAAGAACTTTATCCTTGTAAGCAAAAGTTTTCCACAAACAATGATAAAATAAGGGAAAATGTAGGTTTGTATATAAAAAAAACTAAACAAAAAAAGCAGAAAGAAAAGTATAACATTCAGAAGCACTTTAAAACGATTAAGGATAAAGATCAAAGATTTGCTTGGTATTTTTCATGGTAAATCCGAGTGAGAAGAATCAAGAAGGAAATATGATTTTTTTTTCTTTTTGTATTGAATCAAATTTGTAGCTTTTTCATTTGTTAAAGTTGACTATCTGTCACCTGCTTCGACAAATTCCAAGCAAAAAGTTGACAATGAACTTCCTAATTAGTGTTAGAATGACAATTCTTATGTAACTTAGAGTTAAACTAAACTAAAATTTTACGTTAACGCGTTGACTCCCTGACGTAAAATGACGTTTACATAAATCTGTCTTAATTCTTCCAAGTCTTATGATTGTCACCGAAAATGGTGTCAGTGTTGCCGATAACGTTAACTCCTGCGTTGACATACATGTTTCGATCAACGCATTGACAGAATGAAAATAAATTTTGTGGTGACGTCAGAGAGTTAACGCGATGACAGATTACGTTGACAGCAAAATTAAAACTGAAAAATCAACCCTAGAATCTTAATAACCAATCGTAAATATTTTGTATTCAAAACTTTTTAACTCGATAAGAAATTAATATAAAATTTTTAATTTTAATTTCTGATCTAAAAGTTCTTCATTCAAAATACAAATAAAAAATACAGAAGTTCAATAAACTATAATATTTGGAAGGAAATCCCTTTCCTTGTTTTCTTGTTGATGAAAATAAATAAAAACTTTAACAACACAGCACTAAAATCTGACAAATAAAACTCCAGATTTCCAATCACAAGCCATTAACATCACTTGCAGATAGATAAACGTAATGATATCGGACTTCTTCGCCTATTAAAAACCGATTTTCACCGTCATCGTCGGTACAGTGGGTCTGGTTTTTTGAAATATTGGAATTTAATCAAGCTTTATTTTCGTTTTCTTTAATCGTAATATTATGGTTTATTATTTAAAATAAAAAATAAAAATATCACGGACTCACCTAATTTTCTAAATATTTTTGATTTGATTATTTATTTACAATTAAGTTGGTGTTATAAATTGCTTTAAAAAATATAATTACAAGTTCAGCGATGGAATAGGAATTGACATTTTTGTCAATATCTTGCCTCCGAACCTTAGAGGAAACATACAATTGATCTCAAACTAATTGTAGTAGATTTTTTTCATGGATATTGGAACGGACCTTTTATTTGTATTAATCGAACATTTTAACTCGTGGATTGACTTCTATTCTATGGTTTAGAAAAGTCGTGGTTTAAAGGTGGAATAAAGGTGGAATAAGCGTTTCTTAGTAATAGAGCAGAAAAGAGCCATTATGACAGAATGCAGAATTTCCGCCATCTGTTATTTTTTGGCCAAGAAATGTTTGGGCGGAGAAAAAATCATATATAGTGCAGCAAAATATCAAAATGATGGAAAAAGTATGAGGGCATATATGAATATAACATCTTGTTAACACTTTGACCCCTGTGCTTACTGTGACATTTCTCTGACTAAAATTTATTTCTTTTTTTTTCAAGAAATTGCAGGATTTTTTTTGTTTAGATTTTAGATTAGATTTAGACTTTATTGAGGCTTTAAATCTTAAATTACAATAATTGAATACAAGTCGGGTACGACCTGGTATAAGACCATCGGTCAGATTGATATAATAAAATAACAGTTAATATAAATTTTATACAATGTTTTTTTTTTTTTTTTTTTTTTTATATTAAAAGAAAATATAGATCAAAAGCTTTCTGTTATGATTCTCTTTCAATAGCTTAGTGCCAAACGAACAAATTTGTACAAATTTTCCCAACTTTTTGCCCCATTTAGAATTAGTATGACTTCGTCTGGAGTAAGCTGGTTTTTTCGAAAAATATCTCGCCTAATTTCTTGGAGAATCGGACATGATCCTAGAAAGTGAGCTACGTTTTCTCTAGCGCGCATGTTGCAGATTTCACATTCGATAGGCAAGTCTGATCTATGTGGTATGAAGTTATGAGGCAGAATTGCTGCGAAAAAAAAACCAAAATGGGAAAGAAATAACTCCCCCAAATTTTATGTGGAATGCATTTATTTCAAAAGGAATTAATATTTCACTTTAAAAACCCTACATAGCTAAAATGAGTAACTATTTCTGAACGCATAAGTTTATAGTACAAAAAATAATTAGTAAGCTGTATTTCTTGGATAAAATGCCCCACTATATATTCGTCCTAACCGCCTTAGGAGCCAAAAATGCAATCAAAGCTAAAAGTCGTCTGGTGTATCTTTAGTCTTTATACCAAAACCTATTTTACTCTACTCTGTTCTGATAGAGAAAACACTGCAGCAGCAAATCGATGACATAGATGCATCGACATTTTCTCATACCACGACGACAACACGGCGACGTCGACTGAGACTATTCCGGGACGGGATAAGGACGATAATGTTCTCCTCATCGTCAAGGCAATAAATATCTCCGGAAACAAAAACATAAGCACAAATATTGTCTAATTTTGTTCTTCATTTCGACAAACTACAAACCAAAAGTGTGAGAGTCAGAGCATCTCTCGAATAAACTCTTTTTTTTCCAATTTTTAAACACCAACAATAAAGCAGTTGCAGAGGTAAGAGGTAAGGGGTAACTTCATAAAAAGCAATCAGAATTGCGGTGTATAGATGGCATTGAGCAGGAGCTCGACAAAAAAATACAAGGCACATCTCTGGAAACCACTAAAAACTCTGTTTACAAGTTCACTCTTTGTCTGCTGAGTATTTTTTGGTGTCGGGACGGGATTTTTTTTTTTTTTTTTTTTTAGATAAAACACACGTGGTTCAATGTTAAAGTTCATCAACACAAAGTCCATTCAAGTGTGCTTAGAACACGAGCGCCTTTTTGTTGTTGTTGTTTTGATCTCATCTAAAAAGGAACACGAATGTGTGGATTTGACGTGCACTTGTCGTGCACCGCCCGCCATTTCGGCTCTGCTCTTATATCCACCTGATAGTTGTGTTTACACTTTTAATGATGGCGATAATAACATCATCGTTGACAGAATGACCTTCGTGTTTATTTTTTAGATATAAACAAGGATATCAAAGGTATTTTTTTTTTTAATTTCTTGGCAGAGAAACAATGAAGTGGAAGAGTTTAACCTTCCTATTTTTTTTTGTTCTTCGAATTCCACTTAAAGTGTTTGGGGAAGATGTCTGAGCAAACATATATTTATAGTTGCTGAGATCTTTGTCGGATTGATGATGGCAAACGTTAAATTTGTATCGCAAGTAAATTAGGAAAGGGGAATCGTAGAATAAATTAGATCTGGATCTGGTGCACTGTATACACTTGAATGGAAGTAACAATGGTGGATATGTATATCCCTGTGGTGATGACTTTTTGTATTCCATAACATAAACTATACGAAGGTAAAATGCACAACTTTAAGTCATTGAACTTGATCATGTCATCAATGTTATATTGAAAACTCACAGAACTTCAAAATCGTAAAGGCTTTACCTATTAGATTTATCCTTTAGTTAAATTATAGTATGTATCTGTGCCGAGTGAATCTGTTTTTTCAGACAAGATCAGAAAAGTGCATACTTATGTGTTCCGTGAG
This sequence comes from Philhelius pedissequus, assembly GCA_910595825.1. Taxonomy (NCBI): domain Eukaryota; kingdom Metazoa; phylum Arthropoda; class Insecta; order Diptera; family Syrphidae; genus Philhelius; species Philhelius pedissequus. Next base: position 8,976,343 of record OU343163.1, on the reverse strand, counting down.
TAGAAAACTTGCCCGAAACTGTTCTACATTCTGCCAATTTGTAATCCAAGAAATTTGTCGTGAACACTTTAGTATAATATTTTGTGTACCTGAGTGAGAAATGTCAAAGCGTTAGCTGACTTGTCTGTTTGGTCTAAAAAAAATGAAAAACTTGATCAAAAATGTAGGACCTATTTATTTGGTTTTTGGATTAAAAATAAGAAACAATACGTAAACGAATTTGAAAGTAGTAAAATTTCAAATTTGGCGAATTCAGTAAATTATGATATCAGTTTTGCTGTTAAATAATGAGGAAACTTATTTTTTCTGAACTGGCCAATTAAATTCCAATTGAAATTATAGTCAATAAATTATGTGTCTAGGAAACACATTTTACATATTAAAGTTTACAGCAGATATACGTAATGGTCAAACCCGCATGCACGAATCAGTTTATTTCTGTTCTATCTTCTTCTGACAGTTTGTACATACTTGTACTGTGCTGATTAGTTCTGATCTGGGTTTTGTTAATTAAACACAGCTAGTTATTCATCCTTTGTTACAAAAATATTTAGAAAAGCGACGAAATCTACTAAATGTCTAAACAGTTGTCTGCATCCCTCTGACACTGTTATACAAATGGCTTAAAAAACATTATAAATTGTAGATTGCAGTCAATTATACATAAATTGGTAACAACAATGGATAAAAAAAAGGTAAATTAGTAAATGAAGTAGTACCCCCTGACTTAATGGTTAAAAATGCCATAGAAGTCAATTATTTTATTTTATTTATTACCCATTCGATTCCGCAGAAAATTGTAAGTCTTCTTCATTATAAGAGAGAACCAATGTATTACTTTATTAAAAGCTAACACTGTTCCACGCCCCGCCCCCCAACAATTGTCCTTAATAAGATATATTATTTTTAGCATAATGAGTTTGACGTTTAAAATGGGCAGAAAATTGTACGCAAACAGTTCCAAACTTTCTCTCTGAGAGAATTTCATCCCCATTCTTTAAAAACTTATAAGCTGTCAATTTTTGCAGTATTTCCCTATTTTGTACATAGAAATTATCAGACTCTCCTTACTAGTTCAAGAGTCTCTTTCTCAGAAAGAGACAAACAATCGCAGCAGTATAAAAGACTTGAATTTTGAAATTTGAACACAACATTTACTGAATTTAAACGTCAAACAAATATTATATTCGCAGTAATTATATAATAAGAACATTTTTTGCAAAAATTGTTTTCTAAGATCAACAATTTGAAATCCCAATTATTAAATAATTGCAGTTGTGTTACTTTCATTTGACAGTCATATACAGTCGAACTTCGATAAGTCGAACTTCGATAAGTCGAACTTCGATAACTCGAATATTTGATAACTCGAATAAAATTGGTTGGCAATAGCGCGAAGCCTGAAGTTTACGTGTAATTTTTGTTTGATAATTTGAATTTCTATAACTAAAATGTCTCGATAACTGGAATGTCTCGATAAGTCGAAGATATTATTTGGCATGACCTTCGGTAAGTCGAATTTTTTAGGGAAATTATCAAATTCTGTGGATTTTTACAAGTTAATTTCATAATGCATGGCGTTTGTATGTTCTATGAAAATGTTGAAATTTGTGATTCCGTTAAGTGTGAGTAAAAGCTGTCATGTTGCGGTGTTAGAACACACATTTTTAGGTTGATATACGTATGTATTATAACACGAATTCAGCCTTATTTTAAAAATTAAAAAAAAAAGAAATAAAAAGTGCAAAGAAACTGACGTAGATATTAACAGCGCAATGTGAAGTTTTTATTAAAAGTAAAGCTAACGTGGATATGTCATTAAACGAACATTAAAAACAATTGGCAAATCAATTCAATCCAGAATATTTTAAATAATCACAACAACTATACTGTAACTGTACTGTACTTATTATATTAAGTAATTTATATTAATTTTCTGTTTTACTTGATAACTCGAAGTCTTGACAACTCGAATTATTTTTTGGCAAGTGATGGTTCGAGTTATCGAAGTTCGACTGTATATCATAATTTTGTCCAATGAAATTTCGTGAGCTAAAATTCGCGACTTGCGGAAATATTAGTGGTATTCACGATCCGAGGCAACAAAAATGTGTAAAATTGCGAAATTTTATTTTTTTCTGTCAATTTCTATTCTATTGCAACTCTGGAGTAAAAATGCAAAAAAAACTCGAAAATTTAGTGTCAAAAAATATTATTTGATAGTTTGCTCTAGAAATTCGTAGATTTTCATGGCTTTAAAAAGTATACTGGAAAACACGCCTATTTGTATCTGCTACCTTTTGAATTTTTACTAAAAGAATTTTTACAAAATTTCAACCTGAACCCTAATTTTTAACTCTTTATCGTTCCTTCCTTATTGTATTTCTCTTTATTGTCAGAAACGAACTAGATTAATGTAAAAGGTGGCATGCGAATCAATTCTGTGAACATTTCCCACATTAAACATCTTCGACATTGCCTTGCCTCCTACACATCAGCATTAACAAAAAACTTATATGCTCGTAATTAAGAAGCCCTCCCAAGGAATTGGAAAAAAAAATTATTCACAAGAAAGTTCACCCTTTACTCTCATTATTCACGCTTGACAGGTCACTAACTTCTCCAGTCCAACTTCAAAAGACCCAACCAACATTTTCTTACTTTTAATCATATTGACGTTTGTACTGTTGCTGTGACAGTAAAAAAAATTGATTCACTTTTATAAGGCGCGGACTGCACGGTATCCACCAAACCAAACAAAAATTCAAATTAACATACATTTGCTGCCTTTCTGATTGAAAATTTCTTAGTTTGTTTCATAAGTCGTCGTCGTTGTTAGAAAACAATTTAAGATTCAACAGAAAACACAAAAGACCAAAAAAAAACTGTTTAAGGAACAGAATTAGCATAAAATTCAGTTTGACTTTTTGGGGGTCAGTTCCCACGGGTTAATTTCGTAAATATTTTATGGTATGTTCATTGAATTGAGCAACGGTTGTCACTTTGTTGTTATACTCGTTTCTCGTTTAACTGAGTTTTCAGTCTATAGGGAGGGCCACCAACTTAGCGTGGAAGATGTTTTCAATTTTGTTTAAATATGAGAATTCACAAAACGACAAACGTATACTACAGTGCAGTCGAGCAGAACGTGTTTGGAAGCCTTCGCAATGGCTTTTGGCGTACTCCTTGTACGTGACTAATGGTTGAGTGTTGATGATTTGAATTAAATACGAAGATAAAATTATAGAATATTGTATGGAAAATTTAATGGAATTGATTGTTATGTTTGAATGTTAAATGCTTTCCATCTGGAGTTTTTGGGATAGAAAACAGAAAAGAGGGAAGAGGCCGATTTGGTATTTTATTGTGAAAGGTCCTTGTTCTGCAAAAATAAAATCAATGTCATAATTTTTGACACTGACAAATTACGAGCAGAAAGAAGATTAAGCTATTGAAATGGCCTTTCTTCCACTTCAGCTATATTCAACCAGAGGACATTCTTTGTCAGATGGGTTTTTTTGTTATAAAATTTTGTTAGTCTGAATTCAATAATGTGACGTCACGAGTTCGTGCCATTTTTAAAGGAGTTTTTAGTTTTTCAAATACAAATCCAATTAAATGCATGATATAACATCGGGACTTCTTCACAAAAATACTGAAATTATGGCGGAGGCTGTTCAATTCATTCAATGACATTAGCTGCGTTCAGTGATGTTATTCTGAAATGTTCCTGACAAAAAAGGAAATACATTTTCTATGTTCAGTAAGAAATATCCTGTTCTAAATATTGTTCGTATTTGATGTTCGATGAAATATTTTCTAGAACAGAAAAGAACTGAATTGTCTGCTATGATTTTTGAGTAGGATCAAATCGAAACAAAATTGTGAGAACTGTCAAAATAACTTGCTTTTTCTGGTTTATTATGTTTGCTTTTTAGTTTGTGGTTAAAGTGAATCCTCTTATATTTTAAAAATAATTTATTAATAATACAATCAACAATTTACAAAGCCAACAACCCACAATCTCACAGAAATGTACAAATTTCACAAAAATAAGATCTCATTTATGTGAACATGATACCACAGCAAGATTTATCGATTGTGCTGTCAAACTGTAAGGAAAAAATCTTGGACTCGCCACATAAATTTGTAAGATCTCAGGTGTTTGCTTTTGTTTTGACAACTGACGTTTAATTGACTGTTCATGACTTTTGACTTTCCAATATAAATTATCGATAACTTAACGAAAATGTTGGCCTTAGCATAATGCGTAAAACCTTTCAAACCAGTACCAGATTTGTGAACATCAAACGGTATGCTGGCCAGCAAAATTTGTTCAAACACATTGCCACCAGATATGCCCAGCAATTCCGTCTGTCTGTCTGAAGGTCGCTCGGCTGGCGGAATTTCCTTCAAACTTGGTACTTAAGCATTTTAGGTGATTAGCTCGATTAATTTTAAAAATTTTTTTCTTAGCCTCAAAATTAACTGTACCAGCCATACATTTTTTTGTTCCAAAAATGGTTATTCACAATTATGTCGAAAACGGCAGTAAAGATTTTGATAAAAATAAAATTCCATTCATTATTATACTCGTAGATACTCTCTACATTTTGGTTGACATTTTTTTTTTAGATAAAATGTTATTAGAAGTACCTGCCTTAAAACCTCTCTCATTAACCGCTCAACGGATTTTTATGAAAATTTTTATTCAGGATAGCCTCTTGATAATACTCCGTGCCACAATCTTCAAGATGTGATCGAACATAAGAGCAAGTACGTGTAATCAGGTCATGCATTTTATTTATTTTTTGCAAAGTGGTGGTTTCACTGAATATCCTTGTGAAAAAATTGTTGACAATTTGCTGAAGTCCATAAAAATAAAAACAAATTAGATATTCACCTTAAATTTATGATTTGTTTTGTCAAGAATCATCTTTAAAAAAACGCTCCCAAATTTTAGATCTGTCAAATGCTTTTGTTGTGGCAGCGATTTTATATAGATGCCTATGAGTATTTTCGATGAAATAGAAAAAGTGATTTTGAGAGAAAGAACTATCAATCAAACCAAACAAAAGCTTGACAAATATTGTTTGGACTCTTCACCAATCGATTGGAACCATTCACCACTGGCTTAATCAATTTCTGGTTCCCCAATTGCATTCACATTCACACAAAACCCATGGGTTGATAGAAGACGATCGGGAAGTTAAAGTGCGCGAGCTTGAAGAGGCCACAGACTTATCAAATGACTCAATGATTTCGATTTTACATAAATATTTGGACATGAAAAAGTTTCTCACAAGATGGCTGCCGCGGTTGCTCACAATCGACAACAAACGCATTCGCTTGACAACTTCATAGGTGTGCTTGTCGATGTTCCAGAAAAAATCGACTTAGATTTGGCGCTACTTCATAATCGTTAATAAAATATGGATTCACCACACCACGCGGACAGCCAACATATATTAGCTTGCGGCTGTTTTCTTCAGGACACGCCACAGACGACGTAAATCCATAACCTAAATAATGTCTATCAAAATGAAATCCCCTCCTGTCAAAAAAATAATATATAAAGATACACCCCATTTGATTTCAATTTATTTAGTTCATATGTCATCATATCGTTTGTTGACCCATCAGACGAGAAAAAAATGTTCAAACAATATTACTTGACCTGCTCACATGATGAAACTATTAAATCACAGAGTTCGTATACATCAACGTAATGAGCCGATTGACTTAATCCTCCGACAACAAACTCGCGACTTGTTTCACATTCATAAAATGTATCCCCTAAAGTCCATATACCACTGCTACACACTAGATGTTATAACTTAGTGTCCTCATTTACCACTATACGAGTACCTATATATTATTGCCATAGCGAGTTTCGTGTTTTATCATCAAAATTCAGTACATTCTCACGACATATGTTCTACACGAACTGTTAAGCTGCTTTCCATTCAATCTAGCATGATTGTACACACAATAACAAAACAACAATCAGCAGCAACAGCAACAGAATAAATGAACCAAAAAAGGACATCGCATCGGAAAATCTAAATCCGCTAGGGATAGAGAAGTTTGTGTTTTAGCTCTGTATGCCGTATATGACCATGTTCGTTGTGTATTGTTTAAATCTTAAGTCCCGTTGAGCGATGATTGCCACTTTAAATCGCGTGCGTTCTCATTCGGGTGACATATTCAGCGAGTAAAGTGATAAGTGGCCTTTGTGTTTGTGTTTTCGTTTATAATATTGTAAGTCCTTGTGTGTCAGAATTTTCGGCTTTTCAAAGAATCTCACGCGACCACTATACTTGACACAATAGACATTCCTATAGTCGGAAAACTTGATAATTTCCGTAATTTCGTAATACAAGCTCAATTCACATCTATAACTTTCTATGTGTTGGGAAATCTCTAATTGGAATACATAGAGGTGTTCTTAAAGGATATTTACTGTCAAAGCGAATAAAACTACTAACACACTTTGCAAGAAGTGACGATATGAAAACTAGGGCAAACATCGGATGCTCACAAGACCACCAGGAGAATCAGGACTATAGGACGACACTATCAGAGTATAGATACATATATGTACCATTATAAGGAACTAGGAAAGGAGTCATGGGTAAATGCATGGTCTGTGTACTTTCATTGAATCCTAGAATACTACATTCAGTATATGTGACTCTTACATCACTGGAAAAAGAAGAACAAGCGATTCACAACGTTGTAAAAGTCCCTGTTTGCTCTCTGGTGACTTCCTTTAGAGTGTTGTTCTAAAAATGTACACAACCAATTCACTGCTCCCACATTCCGTATACTCGCTCTGCTCTCTTTAGCCCGCCCACCGCCTTATCACATGGGAAATTTGAGGAGAATTATGAAATTTTTAATGCCATTAAAAAGTTTTCTCACACTTTTACTTCTGAATAAAATATACACCACAAGTCACTTGATTGAGTCTTTTGCTGGAACTGTATCTTTGTATCGAGTTGCAGTCTAAATTAATGGAAATATTTGATTTTTTGTAACAGAGATTTTTAAATTGGTGTCAATAAAAATGCGTTTCAAGTTTTTGACTAAAAACTTAGGTAATTGTATAAGGGTGTACCTTTTGGCGTGATTTTACTGTCATTCTCTTTTTTCGCATTAATCGCCTTGGAGATTTTGTTCCAATTTGACACCAAAGTATTCCTAAATACAAATTAAGTTCAAGAAGCATATTTTTTTTTTAATTAAGCGCGCACTAAAGGGTTTTGACTACCCTTAATATGACCAATCACAGAGAGCATTTGAAAAATAGGGAAGAATATAAAAGGAGGTACTGATTTACATTGAGTTTGAAGTTCAGAATATCAAAATAGAACCTGGTAAGGCAATCCGCGTCCACATTCGTGTTGCACGAATATTACATTGACTTTGCAAAACTTTTCTTATTTTTTTCTGTTTCTGAACAAAAACCAACGATGAGAGCAATTTGTTTACTAATTATAATTTTTTTTTACAAATATTGAAGCTTTCCTAATGTCAGTATGTTTTATCAATTTTTGTCTATTATATTTGTCGTCTGTATTTCAATATTTATTAGAATTCTTACCACCAATCAACTGATGCGTAGTGTATATTATTATTATGTACATTCATACAAAACTAAATGAAATTCATTTTGGAGGAGGAAGAAAAATTAATGTCATTCGAGAAAATGATAGGATAGATGAAGATGAGCGAAGACTGAAAGACGAAAACCAAAACCAAAACTTCGTCAGCGTCATCGTTGTTGTTGTTGTCGTAGTCATCGTCATCGTCGTCATCAACGAAGGAAATAGAGGACATGACCAACTAGAGTGGATGCAATTTTTAAATTGAAGCGGTTTTTATGTCACTTTTGTTTTAATGCTGTTTATTTGAGAAAAGTAATCCTTTTAATAGTTTTTTCTCTACTTCAATATTTGTACTTATGTATGTGTATATGTTCAGATGTATTATATCCTTGCTTTTGACAGTTGAGTGGGTGGTTTGAATAGTATATGTATTTGAATGGTGCGGATGCACGTGTGAATGCATATGAAACGTGATACTTAACGCACTCAAAGGATTACACATGGCACAAATTATTTTATCACTTACAGAACAGCATATTGCAGGATCCTTCGTACAACCTATTCTATTTTTGTATCGCTCTGTCTCTCTTTATCCCCTTGCTATTTATATATATCTTTTTTAAAAACTTACACACTCAACTCTTATGGCTCCAAACACCATTCAGCAACCAAGTTAAAAAGGGTTATAATATTATAGAAGAGTTTGTCATTAAAACAGATGTTAGCAAATAGGATTAATTATCCTGGCGTTTATTTTTGCCCTTTCTATCCTTGCGTACGCCTTGTGTTTAAGCACAGTGTTTAAATGAATGGTTTTTTTTTTTTCGTGGGATGGTGTTGGATGGTTTGGGTTTTTTTAAATATTTTCTTTTTGTTTTTCATTTTCAAACAGATAACGTGGACTAATTATTCACAAAAAGGACATTAATTACTTGTATTATGTACATTTTGTATTGTTTTTGTTTGTGTAGCGCTTTTGTGGCAGAAGTTGATAAAAAGATAGGTAAGTATATAAACACCATAGTGACAATTAAGTTCGGGACATTATCGTTTTTTTCTGTTTTTTTTTTTTTTTTTAAGTTCGGAAGAGTTAGAGACAAGTGATTAATGATGATGGAGCAAAGAGATAGAAGAGAACTGTTTTTAATGACTTTGGAATGAGGAGATGGTAGGATTATGAATAATTAAAAATTGTGTTTATGTAATTTAACAATTATTGTTTAATTTTATAGTCACTTAAAGGCATTAGGATTTTTTAAAAGTGGTCAACTTAATTAAAATACGTAACAAACAAAAGAGCTGAGCTCAGAACTTGATTTCTTAAATTTAATTGGGATAATAAAATTGAAATGTGTATGTTCATTTATATTTTCTTATATCCGTGTATGTCCAAATTTTAATGATTTCCAAAAGAGACGCGTTGATTTTGACAGTCCATGGCGGGCGTTCTGTTTTATTTGTTGTTAACTTCCATATTTTTTTTTATTTTTCCGAGAGTAAAGACAAATCACTCGAAATGTGATAGCTTATTTGTTTGGAGTATTTGGAAACGGTGATCGGGTTTGCTCATTTTCGAATGAATAATCAATTTAGAACTCCGAGTATATAGCCAAAAGAAAAAACACTGTTTTATGTAGATAAGCTTAGCGACATCATCACACAGTAAATACGTTTGTATGCAGACTGGGTCACAATTAAATAAAATATAAGTAACTAAGCGATTTGGATGAAACTTTATTATATGACTATAGATGGTATAAAAAATGATCATACTAAATTTTCGCCCAATGACACGCCTACTGTTTGAATAAAAATGTATTATAGTCTAGAATGTTCGCAAGAATGTGATATGTACGTTCAGGCAAATTTACAGATAACATTATTTTTAACCATTCATCCATACAAGGATTATTGGCTCGCTCTCATTTTGTGTTTTTTGGATATTTTTTTTATGTTTGACTGTTTTGATTGCGTTTGAGTCTTTTTCAAATAATAATCGCCCACGAAAACGCCTATTTAAACAAAGGGGAGCGGGTCAAAATTCTGGCTTCAAAATTCTGCATTTCAAAATTCTGCTTTTAAAATGAAAATTCGGCTTTTTTCATTTTGTCTGCTTTTCAAAATTCTGCTTGTCAAAATTCTGTCCGTCAAGAAAAAAATCTGTTTTTTTTTTTTAAATTTTTAATTCACATTTTGTATTTACAAAAAGAAAACACTTTAGAAAGTAAGACTATGCTCTGCTTATCACAACTCTGCAAACACTAAAGAAAAAAATTTATTAGTTGCAGAATGTTGATGAGCAGAATTTAGGCGAGCAAAATTTTAAAAAGCAGAATTTTAAGACCAGAATTTTAAAATCAGAATTTTGAAAGCAGAATTTTCTTAAAAGAATTTTGACCCCGACCCAAAAAAAAGTCCATTATAATGCCAATAAGAGGCATGGAAAAAAGAACGAAATCTTATTTTAATTGTTTAATACTGATTTCCTAGCTCCATCAATCTTATATGATTCTATGTGAGAGGGTCTTTTACACCTCAGTTAGCTGCGAGAACCAATTAAAAAAAAATTATTTGGAACAGATAAAAAATAATAAAAAATAACGGTAACACAAACAAAATGTCATGCTGTACCTTTTTGTTACCCCCGAAATCTTTTCTATTATTTTGGTTTTAAATAAAGTTGGTTTACTGCGCAAGTTTTGAAAAATTAATTTTTCTAATTCAAAATTTTAAACTAATGTTTTTTTTTATTAAATTTTACATTATTAAGTACTATTTTTGTTTTAAAAAATCAATGGTCTTATTAATTTTGAGTTTAAAAATGGAAGGTCACATGACTTGTACTTTTTGAGGTTTAAAAATTTTAGGTTTTACCATTGTTTTGTAATATATTATTTCTATTGTGAGTTTTTTTTCCCTCCCTAAAACGGGAGCGGAAACCCCCTTCGTAACGATTTTTTTCTCGCTTTTACCCAATTTACGCGCTGCAGCATTTTGTCACACCTTATGCGAATCACTCTGTACAATGCGTAACGACTTCGCATCCGGGTCCAAATATCAAAACGCGAAACTGCATTTTTAGTGCAAATTAGTATGGAAATTACAATCACCTCGGAGCCACTGGTTTATTTATTGCGGCAGGAAATAGGGCTCCGATCATAATCAGCAAACACAGAGACCTCAAAACGAAAGCCAAAATATAGTACTTATGGTCGACTCTTACAATGGAGTTGTGGTAGAATTGAGCGCAAGAATGTTTTTGACCTCAGGTGCTCCCAGCAATTCCTTGGCAACTTTTTTTAAGTTATGCAGTTGAGACATATGTCTGCTAAATATCGAATACAAGATCCTAACTAGAGTGCTGTGTGAGCATCTTAAGCTTTTTTGCCACACTTTAATCATCAAATATCAGTATGTTTTCGGCCTAGCAGATCAACTGCATAGATCAAATCTTCACTCTAAGGTAAATTCCTGAAAAGACCAACGAATTTCAAGTCGATTTCCATCAATCTCTTTATCGACTTAAAAAGCTGCAGATGGTAGCATTTATCTTCAGGAGCTCTATGGGGCTATGGCCGAACTTGTTTTGTTTATATCAGCAAACAAAAAAGCAAATGAGTTGAATACTCCTCCCGCGAATGACTGAATGCACACTCTTTATACTTCAATTTACTTTACGGAGCAGAATGCTGGACAATAAGCAGACAATAAGAGCTGATACTGGGCTCCATGTGCAAGGAGGACAAATTGAGCATAAGATGTCAATGTATTCCAATAATTGAAAACATGTCGACTATACGCTGGTTGGACCAAATCGAAAGAATGAATATCAAAGCTCCAGCCAAGAGAGTCTTCAAATCCTGGTCCATGTTCGAACTGATAAAAAAGACTGAATCAGATACCAGACCGCTTAATCTAGATGACTGGAAGCAACGTGGTCTAGTCTCAGGCAGGGACATGTCACTGGTTGGGAGCCCCTTAAATAAAAATAGAATGGATAGCATCCGTTCCAATCTAAAGTATAACTTTGTTTATTCTTGCTGAAACTTTGTCTCATACCAAAACGTTAACTTGATTTTTTTTAACGGAAATTTTCTTTTCCTTTAAGATAAAATTAACATTCTTCTCAACCCTCTTTAATTCAGAAAGAAAATAATGAAGGCTTACAAACCATCTTTCTATAATGAATTTCTATAATAATTTCTTGTATGAAATATGACATTGCATGAACCTGCGTGATTATTTCATTGCAGATCCAATTAATTTACTGCCAGCTTCTGTAAGCCCAATTTCTCTAGAATCTGACAACTTTAAAATTACCAGAAGAAGAAGAAATACCACTTAATTCAAATATTTGTACGTGCGTGCGCTCAGCCCAGCATTATTATTATTGATTCCCGGAGGCAGACACTCATGAAATATCATTTTTTATTTTTAAAAAAATCCACTAACAGAAGGAAACACGAGACCTTTAGATAATTCTGAGAAGATTATCATTTTGATATGCCCGTTGGATTTCTATACCTTCCAGAGGTCTGGTGATTCACCTTAGTTATCTCCTCCATACGAGTAGAGTTTGAAATATTTTTTTTCAATTTAAATCAAAAACTATACGATTCATCATATATTTTTTTTTGTCCTCTTTTCTCAATATGTACACTTTAAACGTTGGATTTGAAATAGAGAAGTTAAATGATTTGGAAAAAGGTCGATTACACTCTGAGATTGGGCGGTCACATGGAGAGGCGAGGCTGAATATGGTATGGTTTTGTTTACACTGGTGGATGCGATGGCGGCGGCGGGCGGTGAACGGAGCCAAACGAAATTGACGAAGAGAGCATTTCTTAAGTTGCCACATTCCAGATGAAATATGGCAAAGTTTTCTGTGTGCAACAGCTCAGATTTCCAGGATATATTTAACATGGATGGCTAAACACTGACCAAGTGCAATGTTATATGAGGATGTTGGTGTAGCTTGAGAGGAATTGCATTTTTGTTGGTTTTTTTGCTTGTTCATTTTGGCAAAAGATCCTTGAAGGATTTTCATATCGAATTAAGTTGAGCAGAAAATTTGTAGATTACAATTGAAGAAATTGATACTTTATGGGTATTATTTTGAACTATAGTACAGGAGCATATAGAATAATATAATAGGTAGGTATATTGTGATATTTATACCAACCTACATATGTAAACAAGATTTCTGCAAGGTATTTATGGCATTTAAATGTTTTAAATTGAAAATGATAGGTATAGAATTTATTGTTCGGAACCTCGAATTATCTTTGAGTCTCCTTCTTTGAAATCTGAGTATTATGTATGTGTAGAGAACGCCACTCGCCTCAAAGGGACTGATAAGAATATATGAGAGAATAGGCACCGGAAGGAATGAGAATATCACCGGAACTGGGCTTCATTTTCATTTATCATTTCTTCAACGACACCGGCCGTGGATTATACGGATACTATGCCCGTTAGCCAGAGAGAATCAGACCGAGAATCATGATCAACGAACATAGACTCATGTCTCTGGGTATAGCTCGCTGACAGCCCTATTAATAAAAAATGATTAGTCCACCTTTATTTAATGAGTTAACAAAACCATGGAATAAGAGCTAAGCAATAGATTATAATTTCCTATTAATAAAAACAGAATGTTCGTCGAATAATAGTACAATGACGTTTACCAGAAATCCCTTAAGAAAATCTACTACAATAATTAGGATTTGTAACCAAACTCCTCCGTTTTTTTTAATTAACGTTTGGAAATTTACGTATGTTTTTACATTTTTGCATTGTTGATAGCTGCTTAGAAGTTTTTTTGGGGAATTTTTATAATAAACATAACTTACTTTTGAATCCTATGAAATAATGCTTACTGTAGGCTGAATAACGCCGTGCATATCACCACTATCTGATGGAAGCCATAGCCTGCAGATCATCCATGTTCGATGGCTTAGCTTATAGTAAACGTAACTAAACCCTCCCTATACCATGTTTATTAATAGGTATGAAAGAATAAATAACAAAATTATAAATTTATCACACAAAGAAATATTAAGCATTTTTTAGATAATAAGGCTATTCATGCAACGGCAGAAAACCCGGATAAGCCTCAGAAATCAGATAATTTTATATCCGCAGAAATTAACTGTCAAAGTTTGTGTGGGAAAAATATTCTATAAATCAGATAAATTTATCTCACGAATTTGATGTAGAAAGAGTAGAAATACACCTCATAAAGTTAGTTCAATGAATAGTTGATTGTTTTCTACATTTACGTAAGTATTTTTAAGGGGGCGTTCATGACACGTCCAGCGGAAAAATATATCTTTCTCCAAAGCGGAAAATTATCTCGTTCCATGAATATCCTTAATGTCACGATTTTTAATTGGGCTGTAGGTACTTAAGGTCAAGCTTAGCATTCAGAAAAAAAATCGAACACGATATTTTAATCAAACAATGACATTACGATGAGAGACAGAGACACCAAAAAAGTGCATCCCTGGTAGGTATATCTCCTAAGCGGCGGGAGCGATTTTTGATTAATCAAAAATTTTGTTTTAAGCTGATTGTCTCGATTTTTTGTATCTTTTTTAGCCCTTAAAATAATGGTAAAACGAAATTTTAATTATCTCGAAAATAGCTCAAACGATTTTAATAAAAGAAAATCAGTGTACTAACTGGTTATCCATTTAGCGGTTTCAAAAGTATAGGGCTGAAATTCGACATCTGTCAAACTAAGTTGTTAAACCAATTCTTTTTTTTTCAGTTGAAAATCTGACATTTACGAAAATGGGTCGCTTAACTATCGCACAACGCATAAAAATTGTTAAAACCTACTACAAAAATGGTGATTCTGCCACAGCCTCATATCGTACTTTAAGAGGAGATCATGGTTTACATAATCGTCCAACTACGCGAGCAATTGGCAAAATTGTGAAAATTTGAAGAGACTGGATTGGTTACAGATATTGTAGGCCTGTGCAACATCGTTTCGCTCGTACCACTGAAAATATCGCTGCTGTAAGTGAAAGTGTTGCCGAAGACCCGAATGTGTCGATTCCTCCTCGTTCTCAGGAATTAGGACTGTCTTACGGCACATTATGGCGTATTTTGCATTTGGATCTACACTTACATCCATATAAAGTCCAGCTCACACAACAACTGAAGCCAGCTGACCATTCACAACGTTGTAGATACGTCGAATGAGTGCTTGAAAAACAGGCGGTGGACGGCGATTTTTCGAACAAAATTTTCTTCAGCGACGAAGCACATTTCTCACTCGGTGGGTATGTTAATAAACAAAATTTTCGTATTTGGGATTCTGAAAACCCTCAAGTAATTGAAGGGAGGCCCTTACATCCACAAAAAGTCTCTGTTTGGGCGGTCTTTGGTCCGGAGGTGTGATTGGACCTTACTTCTTCGAAAACGACGATGGAACGACTGTCACCGTCAATTCGGAGCGTTATGATCATATGATAACCGACCTTTTTTTTGGCTGCTATTGAAGAATACGACTTAAAGAATATGTGGTTTCAACAAGACGGTGCCACATGCCATACAATGCGAGCGAATATGGCTTTATTGCAAGAGACATTTTTTGGACGCGTAATTTCTCCTCGTGGCAATATCAACTGGCCAGAAAGATCATGCGATTTGACACGCAAAAATTGTGTTCTTAAATTCTGAAAAAATCAATTTTTTGAAAACAGGTAGACATTTTTTTTAATGGTTTTAATTTATATTATTAAATACTTAAAATTATCTTACCAACATTTTTTTTAGAAAAAAAAATACAGAATCTTTGTATATAAAAAATTAATTAAAACATACTTTAAAAATAGATTTTGATAAGAGCAAGTACTTGCGATCCAGGCGTGTCTCTGTCCGAAATCTCAAGGTTGAAGAGTGCTGTCAATAATACCTCAATGCATCGATTCAACAATTCGTGTCATCGCAAGTGTCAATTTTCTCGGAAGAGCATTTTATGTTAGAATACGTCGACATGCCGGCTTTATTAGCTAGTTAGGTTCGTTTCGCATCTGAAGCTTACAACAAATGATTTTGTTTTAGTATGATACTAAACTAAAAAGAGGATTTTGCTAATATTAAACAAGTTAATCATCGAACTCTCTTTTACCATTTTACTAAAGTTAAAACCACCCAGAGGCCTATTTTATTTTTTAGTATCATACTAATAGATAATAGATATCATACTGACATTATAGACGCCAAAAATTCATGAACGCTCAGTTGTTTGCACTGTTTTAAGCGCATTCAGCTAGTGTTAGTCAAGAAAACATGTTTAGCATGGTGCTAGTTAAAAAACTGTTTAATATTAGGAAAATTTTAGTGAAGGCTTTAATATTAGCAAACTGTTAAGTAGTATCATGCTGTTTAAAATTTTGCGCCAATAATTCTAAGGTGCCGACTATTAGGACATTTTTAAAAACTGTATTGTTTGCCTAATGTTGTCCAGATTCTCGCCATACTGTTTCCCAAACTGCACAAAGTCAAAATTGACATTATTGTCCTTATTCACTATAGAGAATGTACTTAAGGTTATCTACTATATACACATACGAAATTGACTGCCCATCTTTCATTTAAAAAATAAAAAGATCAACAAAAGGACTTTGTTTCTAATTTCGGTACTTTAATGTCTCACTTTATGGTTCTACAAATTATAGAAGGCAAAATCACAAATTGTATCTTCCTCCGAAAAATAACACATTGCGAGGGTGTACAGATAATAATTGAGATTTCACGTAGAATCATTGATTTTTCTCCACAACATGTACATATTCCAAAGAACCACATTGTCCTGGGCAAAGAAAATAAATTCAAAAAAAAAAGTAGCAGAACAAAAAATAAAGATGTCGAATATTTCACTTAAAAGGATCAATTCAAGACAATAGTATTGCAAATCATTGCCATGAAAAGGACAATTATCGCATCCACAAAAGAGACCATGATGAGATGATGGGTGTACCTACCTACCTACGTTCAACAACAACAACAACAACAAAAAGAGAAAAGTAAGGATCAGCAAATCATATAACATCCAGCAGAGCAAAATAGCAGATGTCTCCATCTCTTCATGCACTGATCTATCCGATCGTTATTGTTTGGCAGTCTTGTTATCCTGTAACTATTATTGGTCTTATCCCTCGTCGCACATTGTGGCCAAAGGATTTTTTTTCGTTTGATAACAAGAAGCAATTGCGCTTTTCTTCCTACTTACATTTTTGTTTAGTCTTATAGCTCACTAAGTCCTTTGGCAAACAACTGCACAGCACATCCTTAAAATAAAGAATAAAAAGATGAAATCTTATTTATGGTAGATTATTTGTATATTGTATTTCGCCAGGTAAAGAGATTTACTGGATATATTTTCAATTCACTCCTCTTTCAACATGTTTCCCCAGCAGGAGTCTGTTGCTTTCGAGCGAACTCGAACAAAAGAAACGAAAATGCGAGCCACTGGTCAAAGGGAGGCACTCTTATTACGGTATTCATTGGGACCGGCCGTTTTGACAATGTTTTGTGCAAGGAGTTTTTATTTATTTTTTTTTTTGTTTTTTTCTGACACAAAGACGGTAGCTGAATAATTGCAGACGCAATCTGCGGTAGCACAATAGACCGACCGTAGCTCGGATGAGTCTCGCAAAGGATTTATAAAGATTTGAAATTTGAAAAGACATTCCTTTTCAACGGAATTTTTTTTTTTTTTTGCAACACAGATTTGTTGGTTAAGGAGCATGCTGTGATGTCTTGCTTAACTAAATGAAGGCGCAACAGGATGTAAGTGTCAAGGGGAGTGCCGTCTTTTTTAACTTTTATGTCTGGTGAACACACTTCAGAAATAAAACAAATTTAAACAATGCATGTAGTAAAATGACAGAAAAGTGCATGTTTTTGGCTTGGTAACTCAATGGATATGGAGTTGTTAAGAAATTGTGAGTATTTTTTGACGATAAATCTTCTTAAAAATTAAATCATTTAAAAACTAATGTAGCAAAACCAAGTTTTTGAATCAAAGTTTTAAACCTGTCTTGTGCCATGATGCATGAATTGGAAAACATTTTTATTTTTCCAAATCCGGAGACGATTAGACGAAAAAATTAGGTATTGTAAAATGTACATCCTAAATGATACAATTTTTTGAGCTTAGTATATCTAAGTCCAGGGAATTTTCGACGTTTTTAATCCGGAGAAACCTGCGTTACCGACACAAATTGCCTTTTTCTTATTGATAGCTTTGTTCAATGACTTGTTCTGAACTGTTAAACTGGACAAAAGAGTACATCTTTTTGATATTCGGTGAGGAATTTACATCTGACTTCCTCTTATGTAATGTTCAATGAAGTGTTTACAACAATTAGAGCAGAAAAGAATAGGAACCTGTGCTCGTGTGACATCAAATTAGAGCAGAATTGTATGAGAATTGTCAAAATTATTGTTTTTTTTTTCTGTTTTGTTCATTTGGTGACTTGGTTTATTTTTAGAGTTAATGGACTCCTCTTGTCTTCGAATAAATTATTTATTAGTAAAAAATCAATAAATTGCATTTTCAACTAGAAAAGATAATTGTTTGGCAAATCCTGATTAATTTACTGTTTAATTGTGTTCAGTGAACGCACTTACTTTGTATGAAAATGTCATTGTCTCATTTTTATAATGGCGACGCTATTTTTGCAATGTCGTTTTGTCTGTTGCATTCTTCTCGCGCTTACGAAACGCTTATGATGTGTTACGTCTGACATTTCATTATCAAAATTAAATAAACAAGGGAGAGTTTTCTAAACATTTTTACTTTTTCTTATTTACATAAGTCGAAAGATCATACAAATTCATATGTAAAATCTGGTAAAAGAATTTTTTTAATATCACGTATGTATATGTCAAAGTTACTTATAAACATATTAAAAAAAATATTAAATTAAATGTTTAACAAAATTTTTTTACATTATAAAAAAATGTTGAGTTTTCAAGAAAAAAAAATGTTTTTTTTCCAAAAATCTAAAAAAAAATATTTTTTGAAAATGTCGGTGAGCAATAATCACCCCTATTGTGATTGTCAATTGCAAATTGATGGTTGATAAATACTGACATTTAATATTAATGCAACCAATTATTAAGAGTTTTGGTCATTTAAAATGATGCAGACTGTTGAGATATACAAGGAAATCGATAATAAATAATGAATAGTTTTGCAGTTTGTTAAAAAATTGAGGTTTTAAAACCAAATTTAGGTATTTATCAATGATCAAATTGATAATTGACAATCGCAATAGGGCCGAATATTTAGAATTCGAAGGGCCTCCATTACAACAATTTTGATTGAAATCCGATGAGTCGTACATGAGAAAGTCGAAAATAAAAAAAAAACGGCTTTAATGGCATGTACCGTTAATAACATTTTATGTACAAATTTTCAAGACCAAAATGTAGAGTATACACATTACAATGCACTCGACTTTGTTTTTCTAAATATTTAGAGGCGTTTTCAAGATAATTAAGATTTACCTTTTTTTTACAAAAAATGTATGGCAGGCACAGTTATTTTTATGGCTAACAAAATAAATAAAAAAAAAAGAATCGAGCCAATCAACTAAGTAAAAGGACCTAACATAAATACAAAGTTTGAAGAAAATCGCTTCGGCCGGTTACGCTGCAGATCGATCTACAGGCAGACAGACGTAATTTCGGGACCCACTTTTTCGGTATTCTCTTTCGAAATCACTCGCACATGAAACCGAGCGGATAATGATAGTATAGGTCTATGCAAGAATTCTTACAATTATTAGGCTAGCGTACAGTGGTGCGAAAAATCGATGCGATACGAGTAGCGCTTGCATGTGAGAAAAATATTTTCATCTATATATTTACGTGCTCACAGTGAAGCGATATTTGTTACGAGTTTCATGCATACTTATCGCATGGTTTTCGCTCACAAAACTCTTCTGACCACTTTTTCAAGTTAGTTTGTGTAAGCAGGTACATACATATGCATATATTTTTTGTTTGTTTTTACTTGTGTTGTATGGTGCAATTTTTAAATAATTTTGTTGGCAAAAATATAAAGGAATTAAATTAATTAAATAAATTCTTTTGTTTTATTTAAAAATTGTTTTGATGACGAATCCATATTGTTTGGACACTCGAGCAACATAACCTCACAAAACTGCTTTTTCTATGCGCACTATGTCGCATGTAATTAACGCATGAGAATACTCCTTATTTTCTTCCATTAAAATCTAAGCAAATTCAAATTTATTTACAGAATAAATTTATTTAATCTATATTTAAATTCCATACACATAAATTATATTATATATTTTTTTTACATATTTTTACTATATTTTGTGTTGTTCTCTTTTGAAATCGTCATGTGGTTTCTTTGTTTAAATATTTGTTTATTAATAAAAGCAAACGAAAGTTTAAATTACATTAAATAAACTATTCCTAGTGTATTTTTTTCTCGTAATTGTTTTTTTTTGTCTTGATGATCTTAAATTAAGAAAATCTACAATTTTAAAGGTACGTGTTGCTGCAATGCATTAATAATATGTATTATATTGTATATTTTATACCTTTTTACAATTCACATATAAAATGTAATTTAAATAAAAGTGTGGTGTTTTATTTATAGAGCGAAATTTTAGTGTAACTGGTGCTTAATATCCATAAATTAAAAAAAAAAAAAAAAATATTTACATTTTTAAATAAAACATTTCAAAACCTAAAAAAATAAATTCCGTTACCTGTGTTCACGCATTTGACTCCTTGTCACTGATTTTTTAAACAACTTTTGTCGCAGGATTTTAAATAAACACAGCAAAATTAAATGAAATTCGTCGACGAACCTAAGAACCTTCAATCCCTTCTTCATCTAATTAAACTTCAAAGAATTCAAAAAAATTAACTTCTCCGAATCTGCCATAATGTTAGATATTTACATCCAAAATTGTGTTTCACGACAAACAATGAGTAAAATTAAAGAAATAATGACATTTATTACTATTTTATTTTCGATTATACCAGCTTGAGATATTTAGTCGCAAATTCGACAACTACAACTATGAAAAAATTGTTTACAAATCCCGAACATCACCAACGAACTAATTAGTTCAAAGTTTTAACGGAATGCTGATTCACCAAAGAAAATTGGTTCTTATCAGATTTGGTAGTTATATTTTTGTTGCATACTTTTGGACATAAAAGATCGGTACGGTAGGGTAAATGCTCAAATGGAAATTTCTTTTTGTAGTAAAATGCATTTATTTGGTAAATTTGTTCACAATTATATAATTGATTATTAATATTTTAATGGGATTACCAACTTGAAAGAAATAGGGATGCAATTTAAGCCCAGCCGAAAGCTTACACATAAAATATGTTGTCGATCATTCTCTGTTCATACTGATTTGAGATAAAATTATGAAAATTTTGTGATAATGGAAGGCATCCTTATGAATTTAAGAATGATTTTCATTTTCAAAAACCTTGCATTTTGAAAGTCTAGTTCACACTCACAGTATAAGAGTTCCTTGCATGAACTTCTATGAATCGAAAGCCTGTTTTATTTTAAACCGGGAAAATTTTCGAGTGAGTTTTCGATTTAAAATGTTACTTTTTCATATTTATCGGAAATCTCAAATGGGATTTTGCTCTCAATATTGTATTCCTTTTTAAAAGTTGTCTGCTACTTTGAGCCTTTAGCGGAATAAATTCCCTTTATAAAAACCTGAAAAAATAAAAACAGGCAAATTCTACTGAAAAGTGTATTGCCCAGACCAATAAATTCGTGTGGAAGGATAGATATGTATATAATTTCCAGGGATTTTCTTGAATGTAGGTACTATAACACCCTACAACATAGCGAACTCTTTGATACACAAATTAGTAATTGTTGAACAAATTTTAGGCACTTAAACAATTAATTGCCAAGGGCCTAATTAGACAGGGAAATAATTGTTTCGAAAAAAAATTAAATTAAATAAAGCATGTTTAAATTACGATCAAAGAAAAATGTATGATCTTTTAAATGTTAAACAAAATTGATATGAAATCAGAAAAGGGATTTACGTAAAATAAAATCAATCGATAATACAAAAAAATAGTATTTTACTAAATGACAATTAAAAAATATTAATTTGTAGATAGATTTCTTTTACACGATTAAGACAGTAAAATAAAAAATAACAGCAATTGAAGAAAAAAAATTAACAGACACAATTTTTGTTTGTATGTAAAATCAATTGAAACAAAACATAATTGTATTTTCTTATTATTTATCAGTATCATTCTTTATTAATTGATATAATGTTAATATCCTTAAAATTAAGATATGGACAATATAATAATATTTTTTTTTTACTTTTAAATATATTTATCATTTGATATAATAAAAAAGAAATACATACATACATATATCTTTAAATTAAATATTTTATAAGTATATGCAAAGATCATTTTTTATGAAACAACAAAATAATCAAAAATTATTAAATTAAGGAAACAAATTTTAAAGCTGTCTTTTTTTTAAATAATTATTAACATTTGTTTCAGTTAAAAAATTTTAACAATCATATAAAAAAGGGAGTACAAGAAATAAGAAAAATGTATTTAACAAAGAAGAAATAAAAAAATATAAAAGGTTCAATAAGTGGAATACATCAGTTTACAATTCAGTTTCATTCGTGTTTTTTTTTTTAATCAAATAGAGCTATAGTTTCTTTTAAAAAAATGTTCAAAATCCAACGTGACTGATTTGCTTACTCCAAAATTTTGAAGGGAACCCAGTATTCTTGTCAATGCTGGCAGCGAATGCTTTTATAAAAGAACATTTTTATAGGAAACCTGAGCTCTTAGTGAAATGTTAAATTTGATAATGTTAAGTATTTTTTTTTTATTTGTTTAATGTTTTACTTAAAAATATATTTTTATTATTAATGTTTTTTTTTAACTTTTGATAGGATAATGCAGGAATATTTATTTTTTGTATAGTTTTTTTTATGTTTGTTTTATGCGAACATTTACATCAATCGTTTTGTTTTTCTTTTTTTAATTTTTTTATAATTACAATTAAATAACTAGTTACTAAATATTGTTTTTTTTCTTTGCATTTAAATCGTTATATATAAACTTGTTTTAATTATTTGTTAAATGTTTTTTTTTCTTTCTGTTGTTTTCTTTTCTATATAAATGTGATGGTTTGTTGCTGATGGTAGCAAAAGGAGATGTTTTTGTACGCGATTTAGACCAATTCACTGGAAAAAATCAATCATAAATATTTAAGTTCTACTTAATAAGCATCTTAAACTAAATATTTATGATATGTATCTTCCGGCATTTTTTTTTGCAAGAAATTTCTATTAAGAAAACATAACTTGCGCGTATTGTCCAAATGTCTTGGTATCTGAATCAACGTAAATCTTAGCATCTCAACTCGCACTAACCACTTTGAAGAATATGTAATATGTACAAGGTACAACAATATTAAGCCATATACATCTTAAGCTCTCTAAATTCAAGATGATTACCATTCCTAGTTTCTAGATGAGATCTTATTGTTACTTATTGAAACAAATTTCAATTGAAAATATCTCTACTAAAAACCATCTATCTCCTTATTATGGATGACAACTTTGATTGAAGTTGAATTTTAACTCATCAATCGGTATTTTGGATTACAATAATAAAAAAAACCATCTGCCGACAAGTAGACAACCTATAAAGTAACAGTCTCTAGGAGTTTAGTTATTAGACTATGGAAGTTATTTAAATTAGATAAATACACATGGTGCATTTGGGGGATCGAAAAATCTAAATGACAATAAACGAAGTGATATTTAGATACTTTTATTGGCTATTTCAGAAAATTAAGATTGCACAAATTTCAATTATTCAAGACATTTTCTGACTTTTTGCTTGGAAATATATTCAGAAAAGTGAACTTGCGCAATTTACTTAAAACTGAATTCAAAATTTTTCATTAAGATTCTTCATATTATTATTCGGAGAAACAAAATTATTATGCTCAAAAATCTTTAAAACTTCAGAAATTAACTACCGAAAGACGATTTCGTCAAATCAACTGATACTTTTCAATTTGCGATCTTCACATTTTATGCATTGATAACGCATCTTCAAGCAAAGTAATAGAAATGTGAGCCATTTAATTTATAATAGAAGTTATCTTGAATACAAATTTCGCTGGAATTTTTTCTCATTCGAACGTAGGGAATCTGTATGATGCTCAAAAGTTTCCCTCGCAATTAAATGGTTTCGGGATTAAACTTTCCCAGGAAGTTTTGCTGTCGTGTTGAACGATTTTTATGTTCGAGGGAAACGAAATTCCCTGGGAGATTCCCGAAAGGGCACAATATCACAACATTTGAGATTCACCAGCTGATTAAGAAATGAAATAGATTTCTACAAAATATTACATTTTTTCTTAACTTAACTGGAAAAAGAAGTCTACCATAATTCGAAAAATTTGTTTGGTTGCCATTTAAGTTAAATTGACACGGAAAACTTAAACTTGAATTGTCATCCATAAGAGGCACACTAATCTCCGAAATTAGGCAACCAGCTCAACCGATAGTAATGATATAATATTGTAGATATTTTTTTTTTTTGCAAAATAAATATCTAAATTATTTAATATTAATAATATGTTTTAAATATATATATATATATATTATGTACCTATATTTATATATGCATCTATATATATATAACCAAATTTGTTTTGCTTCCTATTTTCAAAATGACATTTAATTTAACAATTTGTTTTTTTTTCTATGTAACACTTTTAATGCAAATAAAATTTACATACAACGTTTGCTTTAATTTACTAAATTTAATTATTAAATTTTGTATTTATATAAATTTATGTTTCTTCCAATTTGTATTATCTATTGCTTTCGTGTCAGGTTCTTTTTTTTTGTTTATAAATATTGATGCCATAAGGGTCACTTTGCAAAATGTGTTTTGTGTTTTCGCTTTTTTTTGTTCATGGAAGTCCTCAATTTTGAGCGTTTTGCCATTTTTTGGTTTATGTTTGGCTTTTCTTCAATCAGTGGTGTGTCAGTAGTGTATAGTGTAATTACAACAAATTAACACAGTGACGAAAATGTAGATATTTATATGAGTATTTAATGATTCAAAACGTATTTGAACAACAACAATAAAAAAAAAAAAACTGTGAGTCCTTTTTCAAGTGGCACTTTTTATTTAAAATGGTTCCCTTGTCTTTTGAATTTGATTTCTCTCTTGAAATTATTTATTTTAACATTAAACATTAACGTAAACAATTTTTTTTAAATACCCAAAAGAAAAAATAATGGAATTTATAACAAATAAATAAAAACATGTTAACATTTACATTAAATGTATGTATATCAACGCGCACAAACCTGGGGAGTTATTCATGATTATTCTTTAACTAGAAAATTCTTAGTTTAACATTTATACTAAAAAAAACATTATTACATAATTCTTTAAATAAAAAAGGAATAAATTGTTTGTATATAAAAAAAAACAAAAGGAAGTTGTAATGTCTTTCTCTCATTGTTTTAGTTTTAGTTATTTTATGTTTTGTTATCACACATTGCTATCCGTACCTACGGCACCGGTAAAGGAGAATGGCTGGGCATTATTCACAATGCTGGCACGATCATTTGTTGAGGGTGTTGTTGCTCCTCCACCGCTAAGGCCAGAATTCATTGCTGCGTTACGCATTTCTTCCGCTGATGCTCTGTTTATTTTTTTATTATTTTTTTTTTTTTGTTCGAAGATAGAAGAGAAAAATAAAATTAAATATCAAAATTAGATACACAATTTTAAACATAAAATCAAAACTAAAATTAAAAAATCACTACAGAATAAACCACATACAAAAAAAAAACACAAACAACACAATTGGGAAAACTAATTTTAACTTGAATAAAAGGGATCATTGTGAATTAAAGTTTTTGTTTGCCATATCTAGCGGTTTTCTAAGTGCAAAATAATAACCGAAGTAACACAATTTTTAAAAATTAATAATTCATTTAAAAACAAACTCCCACATTGTACAAAAAAAAACTTGCCATGCAAATATTATTATTAAAAAAAACAATGACATTTTGAAGGAGGATAATTCTTTTGGTTGGCTACGGATACGGAGTCAGTGGCTGTATGATGGATTGTGAACGTATAGCTCGTTGTGTTGCCAAACGCTACTTGTTCCAACGATGTAAACCTACAATATTAGCACACATTAGAAACCACAAAGATAATAGTTTATAATTATTTTGAACTTGGCAAGATGCAGAGGATGGCTACGCTGATGTTTAAATTTATGAGTAAATGTACATAATGTATGTATGTATATTTTGTTTTGAGGAAATTTACGTTCAATTCAATGAATTTGTATTATGATTTAAATTTTTTTTGTTTAAAAATATAAACTTTAAAAATTAAGTCAGCAAGCAAAACATCAGAATGAGTGAGCGATATGAAAATCAGCATTGACAAATTATATAAAAAAAAATATGGTGCAACAACTGTAGCCTTCAGATTTTCAGGACCTTCTACGAGTTACATGTGTATATAAACACTTCAATCAAATGATGAAGTGTTCGTAGTCAGGGTTGTAGTTTAAATTTCGAAAACAAAATTAATTTATACAGTACCATATCTGGGGAATATAGTGATCGATTACATTCGATTCTAAATTGATTAATATGAATTCTCATTCTATTCGATGGCTCCACAAATTTTGCCCTTTCTAAGTTATTTTTTTCAATTCAAGCACAAAAATGAGGCTCTATTTTTAATTTGTATAATTACGCAGGAGGGACGAATATTTCAAATTTACGAGTTCGTCCATATTTTGGAAAAGTCGGGAAAATATTAGTTTGAAAAATTATAATTTACCATAACCTACATTTGAAGTAAAATGTTTACTATTGTAAAGGAGATACAAAAAAAAAACAGCGAGTATTACACTATTCGCAGATGACGTATAACATCTGATTAAATCAAAATTCAAAGTATCGATGGAGAAGTTTCCTAAACATTATAATCCATTTTTACTTTTTCTTTTTTAAATCACAAGATCATAAAAATATGGTAAAACGAACTTTCTTAATATCTCGAAAAATGATAAAGTTATTTATGAAAAAACAATGATTCTTTAAACGCTTAAAGGTAAGACTTTCTAGCATAATAAAAAAATCGTCAACCCGTTTTAAAAATATTGAATTTTCAAAAAAGCAAACATTATTTTTTTTTGAAAATTTAAGCAAACTTCACTTTTTTTGAAAAGTTTGATAGGCAGCAGTCGTGTTCTCGTGACTAGCAAGTACAACACAGTAAACATTTTACAAGGAAAACAACAATAAGAACATACAGGCAATTACATTTCATCTGAAGTATAATTGAGATCCAATAATTAGTAAGTCTATTAATCATAGAGGGCATTTAAGTGATTTTTTTTAGTAATGTATGTTTGTACTTCTTTTTCTCCTTGTATGTTGTATGCTTTTTAACAGAAACAGATGTGAAAATCCCTCCATATTAAAATAGAAAAAGTTGGAGTGTGGATCGTTTTCTTGAAAATGTTTTAGTTTGCTGTACTTCATTGTCACGAGAACACGACTATAGTAAATATTATTAAGAATTTTAAAGAAATCCACTACAAAAATGTTGATCAAAATCGGTGAAGTCGTTAATGAGAATGTCGACAGTAAAAAGCACGTTCTATGGCAGATACAGTTAATATTTTTTTGTAATTTTCTTAAACCAAAATGTAGACTACATCCATAATAGTGCAGTTAATTTTTATTAATTAAAATTTAACATTTTTTGTTCAATAATTGTAAGGCAGGTACCGTTATTTTTGTGGCTAAAAGAAATATTAGAGCCAATCACCTAAGACGCTTATGTGCCAAGTTTGAAGAAAATCTATGCAGTCATTTGAACAGGCCGGCAGATGGTATTGCGGGACGCACTTTTTTCGTGTTCTCTTACGAAATCACTCCCAAAGACTGATGTTATGCATACAAAAATATAACAAGTTTATGATTTTGATTAGCCTTCTTTTGCACCGAGGAGGGTTGGGAGACATTTCTGCAATATCTATACAAATAGTCCTAAAACTAAAGGCTGCAATTTAAAGAAATTCACGACAGAGCTCAGGTGGTTTGGTCTTTTTTTATCAATCAGAAGTGTTTAGACACAAGGTCCTAAATTTGTTGTTTCCAAGTTTATTTTAATGGCGCTACAGTGGCCTATACTTGAATCCAATAGACTTATCAAAAAAGCTCGTTATGTCTGCACAAAAAAAAACGAAGGAAAATGTGAAAGAATTGAAGTCACTAATCTCGTAGGACCACATATTCTCATACCAACAAAATCTGATACCGCCATCTAGCTGGTATTAGCTATAATAGCATTAAGATAAAATTACACGGTCAAGGCGTTGACTCTCTCACGACAGTGTCTGTACAAATTGTGCAACGTCTTGTGATTATCAACAATAAGTATTGTCAATGTCCTGACGAGAACCTGCGTTGGCATGAATTTTTCGATCACAGAACAGAGTGAAAATAAATTTTGTGATGACGTAAGAGAGTAAAGTTGACCGTATAATTCTAACAATTTCACCACCGTTGCAAACATGGCTTTCATAAAATTAAAGATATTTTTAACATGAACTTTTAAACGTTATAAATAAAGTTGACAAACAAACGGATGTCATCTACAAAATCAATTGCAATGGAAAACCCAATGAATCTAGCAACCTTTGCTATATTGGAACAACGAAACAATTTCTTCAGCAACGTATTTCGAATCCAGATCGGACGTTAAACTTAAGAATCCGGAGAAGACAGCCCTGGCGAGTCACAGTATTGAAAGCGGTTATTCTGCGGATTTTGAAGGAGTGGAAGTTCTACAGACCGAGAAACATGTTTTAAAAAGATATACGTTAGAAACGTTGCACATACTGAATAACAACAACAACATGAATAGAAAACAAGAAAGGCAACACATTTTTGTCGTTTATTGTTCTCTTCTGTCATTATAGTATATAATTTTTCTTTGTTCAAATTAAAGACTAAACTTCATTACTCCAAGTGTTTTCCATTGTTTAAAAAAATATATATAAGTATGTATAAGTGAGTATATATACTTGTTTGTTATTATTACGTTCATTAACATGTATTTGTAATTTTTGTTTAAATAAAATTCACCTGAAGAAGGCAACAACCCCTGCCGAAACGTTGGGAAAGTTAATGGAACTCAATAGTTTCATTGCAAAACCTACAGTGACCAAATAAGCTGACGGAAAATCCTATTTTCACTCATGTTATTAATCGTTATAAATAAAGACAATACTTTGTTTTTTTTTTTTTAATAATGTAAAAACACAATGTACATAACCTAAAGGGATGAAATACTCTGTAGTGTGTGTTTTTTTTTAGCAAAAGTTAAACGTATTGAAATCATAAAACAAAAAAGAATGAAAAATGAAAATTTCAAAGCATGCCACCATCCAGCCAATAGACTCTCTTTTAGGCATTTGGTATTCAAGCATCTAGCCTAGGTGATTTGTTGTGAAATATTAAACAATATATGTAATTAGCTACGGGTTTCTTACAAAAAAAATAACATTTTAAATTTATTCATTACTACTTATTAGTTAGTTTCAACTACAAAAGTGCAACCAAGGAAAAATTAAGCTTAAATTTAAAAAAAAAAAGAAGTTATTTGCCTTTTCCACACATGTAAGTTATGTATTTTGTTTAAGGCGCGATGTTTTTTGTTTTTTAAATGCACTTTGTCGTTATTTGATTACATTTTTGTATAACTTTTTGCAGAGATGATGGGGCCACTGGCGCATAACTACTATGATGATGACAAGGCTGTAGGCTGGGTGTTGCAAAGTGGCTGTGGTGTTGTTTACTCGTTTTTTTATAATTTTTTTATATCCGATTAAAAATATTTTTTGTCTATTGATTTGTAGGCGCTAAACATTAAGGGACACCAAACTGAGGAGAAAACAACTCAAAAACAGGAGGATTTTGAAAGCAATATGGTTGAAGAGAAGGAGAATATGGGCAAGGAATTTAAGGACTCTTAAAATGTTCTGTGTCGTTTGTTTTTGTTGGTGTTGGTTCTTTTGAGCAAAATTATCAACCGCAAGATCTCGGATCACGTTTTTTTGCGTTTTTTTTGTATTGTTGAATGCAAATGTTTTTATGTGATTTTTTCATGACACCATTTAAAATGAAATTTTCTACAATTTGATTATTTGGTGGGGATGTTTTTTGTTTTGTTTGTGTCTGTTTGAATGGCTTTTGTTTTTTTTTTTAAGAAGAACTATTTTTTTTTTTAATTTGAATGAATTGTTCTATGATTTTTTAAATGATTTATGTTGGACGCCATACATCTGGATCTTCCATTAATGTTACATGTTGGTCGGTGCTCATTTGCATTTGTCCAGCACCAGGTGTCATTGTTGTGGGTGAAGTTGCTGCTGCAGCCATATCTTCACGTGATCCCCTTTATGGTGTTTTTTTTTTTTAATATTTTATTTGTGTTGATAGATATTTCGTGTTAGTCAGTCAAACATTATTGATTAGTAAGAAAAACGTTTTGAGTATATTAATTTCGGGAAAGCAAGATAAAGAGAGAGAGAGGAAAAGAAAAAAAGGACAAAGTAAGAGAAGAGACAAAAAAAACGAAAAAAACACACATATTAGCGATAAAATTCTTATCCATTGGTTTAATTTAAAGCAGTTATTGACTCAAGTATATATTTTTTGAGGGTTTGTTTTTTTTAAATTTTTTTTGCGTGTATACACACTGTGATTTTAATAAAATATTTTTGTTTAATAAAAATAATAAACTAGTACTTACTTTTTACCAAGCGACATCATTCCGTAAATTGTTCCTGTCCCGAAAATCAATAAGCCTGGGAATAAACTTCCCAAACCAAAGCACAGCACCAATGGAATTACAGCAAGTCTAAGTTTATACAAAAAAAATATTTCAATTCTTGTTAATAACAATTATTTAATTTTTACTTACACACAATAACATGCTGCCCGATTCCATAAAGGCCGACTATCAGCTGTTGTAGCGAAAATTTTAGCATGTTCGATGAAGAAACAACAACACGGCGCTTCAACAGCTAATATAAAGAAACCTATAACTATCTGTAGAGCTCCGGCGATTAAGCAGCTAATATTTAATGTCAGGAGTCCCAGGGTGTTATAGAAGCCAAACAGTATGGAAACTGAAATCAAAAAGAAATATAAATATCTATTAAAGAAAGTTGTTCAACCCAATTTCAGAAGAATTTTAATTTAAGCAAAACTGGACTTATCTCATTAATCATTGTAAGCAGGGGATGTAAAAAACCTGACGAAATGTTACCCTTTCTGTATGAGAAGGCATTTTTAATGATTAGCTCTATATTTTGTGATCTATAGTGAAAGCTGTACTTGCGGACAGCTCCAATAAGCGGACAACTCCTTAAACGGACATATTTCCGGAAACAAACTTATTTTTTTGAATTTCTCATACAAATTACTTTCTTATAAACGGACACTCCCATAAACGGACAATCGCATAAACGGACGGGGACACTTTTTCATGCTCATTTTATATAAAAAACCTCCCATACGTGGACACATTATTTTATTGAGAGATTATTTTTTTATTTTTTTATTGAGATTATATTTTATCTTTTATTTTTAATACGTAAGAAAATCCATAGAAAATCTCCGATAACTGGACGCGATGCTCTGATAACCGGACAAAGCAATGTTTTGTTAAAAACTTATTAGGGGACTTTCCGGGTAACTAAGTTGGTGTAATTTTGAAAGTGTTTGGTTCCTTTTCTTGTGGCGTTCCATTATTGCACATGTTATTTCCTTTCCTTCTGCAATCCATTTTTACAGTCATTTGATTTCTTATTCTTTCCGTTAACCGGACAGTTCTCATAACCGGACAAAAATTGGGCGTCCATGAGTCGTGTCCGCTTATTAGAGCTTTTACTGTATTAGAATTATACAATTGTTTTGCAAAGCGAAATTTAAAAAAGGTAATCATTAAAGGGACAATAAATCAAAAGCAACGGCTGGATGCACGTAAGCCAGCAACAAGAGGATACGAGAGTGGTGCGACATATTTGATAAGTCATTTTAGTAACACTTCTTTCAGCCTTTCTTAAGAAAACTAAAGCTTTCAAAAATTCTTTTTCGCACCTATTATTTTGCACGCCCCGGTATGTATATATATCATGCGTAAAAATGAAACATAATTACTCGTAGCTACCAAGGAGGAATAAATTGATGAAACACATAATAATATCTTTTTAGGTTCTTAATTGTTATAGTTTGAGGGGGAAATTGTTGGATAAATATAAATACATACAGCTGCGAGCAGTAAAATAGTAGTGAATCTTGAAATTTATGTCGTTTTTATTTGGCAATCCGGAAATTCTGGTTTCAAAACCAGAAGCAAAATTCTCTTCTTTTCAGAATTAGAACTGTCATTTTTTCACAAGTGAACGCTTTCAGAAGAGCCCGCAAGGCTTCCGGATAGCCAAATAAAAACGACATTAAACTTTGAGTTGGTTAAAACACAAACGTTTTTATAACTTAAACTGCAATGTTAAAGAGGGGTACAGTTCCCTACTATGTTCCTAAATACAAAAAAACTGATTTATAAATCCAGAAATATTTTTTTTTTTAATATATGATATCACAATTTTAAGGAGCAATGAAATAGTAGTATGGCATTAAAAAGTACATTTATTATGCATTAAAAAAATAATTTTAATCGGTTCATCCAATAGTGAGAAAGTCGAAAATATAAAAAATGTTACTATGGGAAATACTAAAGGGATATCCATTTTGCGGTTTTAAAAGTAGAGGGCTGGAATTCGACATCTGTCAAACTAAGTTGTTAAACAAATTTTTTTTTCAGTTAAAAGTCTGACATTTTCGAAAATGGATCGTTTAACTATCGCACAACGCATAAAAATTGTTAAAATCTTCTACAAAAATTGTGATTCTGCCACAGATACATATCGTGGTTTAAGAGTAGATTATGGTTTACATAATCGTCCAACTACGCAAGCAATTGGCAAAATTGTGAAGAAATTTGAAGAGACTGGATTGGTTACAGATATTATAGGCCTGTGCAACATCGTTTCGCTCGTACCACTGAAAATATCGCTGCTGTGAGTGTTGCCGAAGACCCGAATGTGTCGATTCCTCCTCGTTCTCAGGAATTAGGTCTGTCTTACGGCACATTATGGCGTATTTTGCATTTGGATCTACTCCTACATCCATATAAAGTCCAGGTCACACAACAACTGAAGCCAGCTGACCATTCACAACGTCGTAGATACGTCGAATGGGTGCTTGAACAACAGGCGGTGGACGGCACATTTCTCAATCGGTGGGTATGTTAATAAACATAATTGTCGTATTTGGGGTTCTGAGAATCCTCAAGTAATTGAAGAGAGGCCATTACATCCACAAAAAGTCATTGTTTGGGGCGCTCTTTGGTCCGGAGGTGTGATTGAACCTTACTTCTTCGAAAATGACGATGGAACGACTGTCACCGTCAATTCCAAGCGTTATGCTCATATGATACCGACTTTTTTTGCCTGCTATTGAAGAATACGACTTGGAGAATATGTGGTTTCAACTAGACACCGTGCCACATGCCACACAACTCGAGCTAATATGGCTTTATTGCAAGAGACATTTCCTGGCCGCGTAATTTCTCGTCGTGGCGATATCAATTGGCCACCAAGATCATGCGATTGGACACCGCTGGACTTTTTTGTGGGGCTACGCGAAAGACCGTGTTTATGCAGATAAACCCTTAACTCTTGAGCACTTGAAAACCAACATTCTTCAAGTTATGGCTGAGATACCGCCCAATATGTGTCAAAATAGTGGTCGAAAATTACCTCAAAAGAATCGATCCTTGCAACAATTCGCGTGGTGGTCATTTTCACACATAATGTCAACGTTCAAACTTTATAATAAAAAAGAAATATCATCAAAAAAAATATTTTGTGTGTTTTATTTACTTTTACTTTTGAAACCGCAAAATGGATAATCCTATATTAATAAGTAAGCAAAGTAAAATATTTGTTTACTTAAAAGTGGATTGCACTAATTTAAGAACAGACGCAAGTTATGCATTCGTCGAAAAAAAAAGTTTTGAGATAACAATCAAACATGACACTACAATGTTAGCGAAGACGATGGTCTACAAATTCTGTCCGTCTATATGTCTGTCTGTCAGTCTGTATCTATGTATGTATAGACACTTACAGCCCAAACGGGTGGGCCAAATAGCTTCAAACTTGGTATACTCGTATAGAGTTTTTTAGGTATTGTACAGAGGGGAAATTGAATTTTTTTAACTCAAAAAATAACGGTACCTGCCATATAACCGTTACGTTAAAACGATTTTGATTTCAAAAATCAGTGCAGCTTTTTAGGTACGACCGATCATATGGTTGAAAAAAAAATAAAAAATGTCTAATAACGGTTCTTTCCATATGACCGTTTTTTTGCTTTCGACTAGCACGTACATGGCTTAACCGATTCTTTCAAAATTTCACTCATATGTAAGTTTAGGTTGCCCAATTTGCAGTATGCGCACCAATATTTTTAAGCATTTAAAAAAAATTATTTATATTTTGAAAACTGGTCATTAATTTTTGTATTTGCTGATACTCTATGAATTGGCGTTTTTGAATTAAAAAAAAAAAAAAAAAAAAAAAACTTTTTTTCTCAAAAACCGCTACACAGATTTTTAAAATTTTTTTCTCATAAATTCAAATTTATCTAAGAAATAAAATGGCGCACTTTTTTTAACTTAAATTAGTTTAAGTATTAATTTTGAGTTATTATTTTTTTTTTTTTGAATAATCTGATTTAATCTTTTATTTTTAAGTTTATATTATTAAATATTTAATTTTAATTTTAGTATATTAATTTTTGCAGGAAAAAATTTAAAAAAATTTGTGTATATAAAAAATTAAGTAAAAAACGACTTTAAAAATATATTTAGATTTTTAATAGAAATCTTTAGCATACGATGTGATCGAACATAAGAGCAAGTTCGTGCGATCCAGGAGTGGATTTTATTTTATCAAAGTTCTTGGAACCGTTTCTGAGAAATAAATAAATTTGTTTCTTAAGGGTTTTTTAACATTTGTATGGGAGGTACCGTTGTTTTTTGATTTAGGAAAATAGTTTTTTTAAGTGTTCAAGATAATATCAAAAAACTACCAAATACGAAGTTTTCGAGAAATCGATTGATTCGAGTAGCACGATTTTTTTTTAATTTTTTTTTTATTGTTTTTGAAAAAATTTGGGTTACATTAAACTTTAAATTTTCTAAGAGCTTCTACATAACAAATTTCAAAAAAATCAACTGAACCGTTTTCCAGAAAATCGAAAACCAGAAAAATGGTTCTACTAGAGGTACCTAATATAACCATTTTTTCCCAGAAAAAAATTACAAAAATTACATATCCATCAACCGTTTAGGCTGTAGCCTCGATTACGGAATTGCGGGACCAACTTCTTTGGTGTTCTCTATCATCAAAATATTAGGTTTGATCAAAATCTCAAGTTCGATTTTTTTACAAAATCAAAACTTGCCAAGTATAAAAATCATGATAGATAACAGTATTCTAAATTAAGCATACAGTTGTACACATAAAGTGTTTTATTTCAAAATATTTGTATTTTTTTTACTTCATTAGCATAAGACACTTAAAAAAAAAAAAAAAAACATTATAAATTATCAGTTGATAAAACAAAAACTTCTGAAATTATAACGCAATCGACGTATGATTGCTATCATGTTCTTCTTCATCTAAAACTGAGACAAGCGCACTTAAATAAATTAAATCTAATTTATTTGTTGAGTAGTAATTGACCTGCCTTCATATTTGCCGCTCATCTAGACTAGTAATCAATAGCATTTCAGCAAAATCATTAAAATAATTATCAAGCTACATAATAAATCTATTAAGAAGATAAATCTGTATGCACTACATACACACCATACAACACACAAGCTTACAAGCTATCATAAGCAAAGTCACTCAATATACTAAACCTAGTGGTGCCCGTATTTAAGATAAGATTAATCAGCAACATACCAGAACTAAACAAGCATTAAGAGATGAATCATTTGTCTTGATTTCACAAGGTGAGATAGTTTGCTTTAGATGTCAAGTAGATAGATACCGTAGCATTAGACAAACTCTACATGCCTTCACTACATTCCTCGTCGCAAAAATGTTATTGGAGAAGCAGCAAATCGAATTAGTACATTAATTCCATTTGATAGAGTTTCACATTTGAGAGCTGGCTTGTTTTTAGTCTACTTTGTGTTGTCTTTCTTTCTCTTCCATCATCATTACAAGGTTTTTTTTTTTGCTTCATTCTTCTGTATGTACACAAAAATTGTGTTTACGCGAAATAAGAGAACTCGTTTAATATGTAATTAAACTCAACTGATTGAAGCCAAGTAAGGTACTAAGTTATTTTTTTTTTTTAATTCTCAATGCGGTTACAGTTGTGGACAACAATGTTGATATAAACAAGAACTCAGAAGATACCGCACGGAAACCAACATGAATTACGTCTTCTCATCTAGCTCAACAGTTATTTTTTATTACAAACATTATTATTATACTTGATAAGAAAAAAAAAGTTAAATGACTTAGTTCTAGCGCTTACTAGATAATGTTATTTTGTCATATTTTTTTTTGGAAACTTCATTTTGTTGAATTTACTTATATGAACATTTTTTGTCTTAATAAAATCGAAATATAGATAATAGATTTTTTTATGTTTTCCTTAAAAATGTGAATTGACACACATTCAATTAAGGTTTCTCCTATTTTTCTCTAAGTACTTATCTTGCATTCTTATCAATTTCGGGGAGGGTCTTTTTTTTTATAGAATTACATATGGAAAGAAATACTTCAATGATCGAAGAATACAAATATTATTGTACGAAATTAGCAATTTAACTTTAAATATATTTAAATGAAGTATTCCTCCATATTATCTTACATTTAAGTTGTTTACTGTTTTGATTCTAAAAATTTCATATGATCGCCGTCCGCGCGTGTAGGCTTGCAAAAAAAAATTGATATGACTCAACGATCATACTTTTTAACATAGAAACAAAACATAATTAAAATAAGAGCTCTTTAAGTTGTAAATCATGGATATAAGAGATATGCACTAAATGCATCGATAACTCAAAAATTTGGTTTGTTGTATTGCGACGTTTTTCCTTCAAACAGTCACGATTTCAAAACTTTGGAATGAACTCCCCAGGCTAAAACAGGTTAAATCACTTTTTGGGGACTATAACCAAAAATGTTTTTATCTAGTATTAGCGTAAGTAGAAACAATCTTAAAATAATAACAGGTATCCTCATTGGCCACAATAAACTGAATAGACACCTCAATATCCTGGAGTTGCAGGAGTAAGTTCTGCAAAGTGTACGAGGATACATCAGACCATAATTACGTAAATGTTATGTCATCATTCACCAGAGAAATATCTCGGACATCACCTAATAGAGGAAAAGGAATAACGTTCTCTTAAAACATCCCAAATACATAAATTCCTTAAAGGAATTAATATGGAGGAAGTACTGTTGAATGACAAATTTCATCCAGTTCCGTAGAAGGGCACAATAGTTCTCAAGGTCGCAGTGCATCAATACCCCAAAATATATTCATTCATTCACTCGCACAATACACTTAGCACAGTGTGAGGGTTAGAAAACATGTAAGGTCTTAAAAGCATAGAAAAAAAATAGAATTCGATAAACTATGTTGTTCAATAACACAATACAAATTTTATATATCCTTCTTGAATATATAATTATAGTATTCTACATTTCTGTACCTAGAAGTAAGCCCGAAATTGTGTACTTAACTAAGGAGCATTCCTTCCACCTTTTCACCTTCAGTTTTCGGTATGTGATCACCGACAATATTTTGTGGAATGTAAATATATTCGATGTCGCCAAAAACGCTTCAAAATATTTGGGTTTATCTTAGAAGATGCAAAAAATATTTATCCCCTTCTGATCTAACTGTAATCTATAAAGCCTACATTCCTCCAAGGCTTGAGTACAGCCGTCATATGTGGACAGGAGGTCCCATAACTAACGTAATTCTCTTGGACAGAATCCAAAAAAAGTAAGTTAAGCGGAAGCAATCGCACCTCTCGAACCCCGTCGCAATGTTTCATGCATTTCATTGTTTTATCACAATTTTTATATAGAAAATGTTCTAATGAAATCGCCAGTTGCATTCCTCTCCTTAAATCATTCAACCGTAATACTAGCGCTTCTAGGAATCCTCATCATTTTCTCCTAGAGCTCAACTTCGGACTTACTGTCAAGTATAGGAATTCCTTTTTTTTCGAAATTTTCCGTCCCATTGGTATATCCAAACATTCAAAACCAATATTCATCGTTATCTCCTATCTAATTCTATCCCATTTTTCTAATCGTTCGCACTGTGTCTAAACAATTTAAGAATAGTCATAACTCCTTGAGTGGGTGCAAAATTGAAAAAAATAATTAAAACCGCAGGGTTCCTTCTTAGCTAAAAATGGTTTAAAATTAATATTAACTGTGAATTGTATTATAATTATAAATAAAAAGATAATAATAGCAAGTACAATCTACTACAAGCACTAGGTACACGTTAAATGTGTTATATAATGCGCCCATTATGTTCTCTGAATTTTTTGAGTCCATTATTATGAATAATTACTTCTGCAGTGTCCCTGAGCTCTGACACATGATTTATTATGTAAAGACCTTAAGATGTTAATTTTCTGGCAGGACATTTTTACTCTTATAATTTCGTGCCCATTCAGTAATTGTTATCTCTCATATGGCTATATTTAAACCCAAGCTCGTACATAAGTGTTTCCGTGGATGAAATACATTTCCACAATGAATAGGTGCATTCATTCAGCAAATGTGTCAACTCTGCGTATCACAAGGT
Source organism: Philhelius pedissequus (assembly GCA_910595825.1). Lineage (NCBI taxonomy): Eukaryota > Metazoa > Arthropoda > Insecta > Diptera > Syrphidae > Philhelius > Philhelius pedissequus. The sequence goes on along the minus strand of OU343163.1, from coordinate 8,937,636 downwards.
TGCAGCATTAAAATCAGTTGCAAATTAAATGCAAAACAATCAAATATAAAGCATCACATTGATAATCCAGAGCATCCCCATTTGAGCAATATTCTCTACCCATCATTATCGATAAGAAGTTCAATGAGATGTCGACAGTAAGTTATGTATTTAGTCACATTGTTTTCCATGCAAAACATGGATCTGCCCCCCAAAAACACCCCACTACACACACCCCCAATAGTGGTAGAGAAGAGACATTGACATTGTTAACGCAGCAGCAGCAAAAACACTAAGTACACAGAAACAACAGCACACGAATTATTTGAAGAAATTAGACAACATCAAAAAAAACTAGAGCACTTGACCAAATTAAGATGATGGGACAGTTAAATCTTGTCAAACAAGTGCACAAGACATACAACATTTAATTCCACTTTTTTTATTTATCCAACAAGAAAAACAAAAAAAAACTTTTCTTGTTTTCCATTTTCAGAGAAGAACCCGACGACAGCTTGATGTATCTATATAAAAAAAAAAACCTTCAAGAACACCATGATATATACAGAAAAATAGATGATACCAAAAAAATGTGTATGGAAAAATCGATAGACAATGAAAATTCCCAACTGGACAGATATATTTCTGCGAACAATTACGCTTCCGCATATTGAATAAATGAGGAATTTATATGAATAATACTTACAAAATGCTCCAATTGTCCCTAGGAGAGGTGCTCCATACCGCATAAACCATGGAACATCAGCATTTTGGTTTTGCTGTTGTTCTGTTTGACCTGGTCGGGCCAATAGAGTGGCCATTTTCTCAGCAAAAGACTGAGGAATAATTTGCAATTAATATTTTAATACTTGGCCGAAGTAATCGTTGAGTTAACTTACCATTTTTTTGGTGGATTTGGTGACGACGAGTTCAGTTTATTAACAAATTAGTATAATTTTTGGAGGAATTGTACCTACTATTTTTTTTTTTTGGTTTTCCAAACCACGAAACAAGAACACGAAGGCGAAAAACCTTTTCTGCTGTCAACGAACGACACGAACAACGATTGAAATTTTTTTGACACATCAATTGCGCGTACGCATACAAAAATTTGTATGTGTTCTCTAGGAGTATGGGTGAGGAGATAGAATTGGAAAAAAGTGACATTTCGTTTTGAGCAAATGTGCTCAGTTTCAATTTTTGTCGTTAGCTCAGTTTGATCTCATTAAAGGTTTCAGCACATGTGGAAAAAATAAAAATATCTTCTGAAAATTCAGTTATAGATAGATAATCTGTTTTTTTTTTACTAAAAGATTAAGGGTCCGTTTCACAATTTAAAAGAAGAGTTCGGAGTAGTTACACACCACTTAAATTACTTCCCAGTTAAATCCTCCTGTTAGCGAATTGTTCGTTTCACATCCACCCTTCTCATGAATTTATGTGTTGGGTAACTATTTGTTAGTTATTCCAATTAGAAAAATGAAAACAAAACGGAAGCTAAGAAAAACAAACGTAAAATCGTTTATTGTGTCTGGCGTTGTACTTTAAATTTCAAACTTGGACTTTTTAAAACAATATAAAATATTGTATTAGCGATAATACATAGCTCACAGCTTCTTTTTTCCAACGAAAATACGATCTAAGATCGACTTCGTCCAAAGATTCTATGAAGTTTGTTCTCAATCGGAATACGAGAGATTTCTTAGTGCCTCCATAAGGTGGTAAAAGAGCTCATCGAATTCATCATTTAATGTATCAGGACATCCATTTAAATAAAAATGAAAATTTCGAATATAGGTGCTCTTCAGTACTTTTGATTTTGTTAACTGTAAGTTATCTGCTTTATTGTGTACTTCATTCACCCTATAAGTTACTTGACAGATTAAATTCCAGTTAGATATACTCAGTTATTGCGAAATACTGATGTGAATTTAATCTGCTAATTAACTTCCAAGTAGCTTAACCGCGTGGCCTTACTTTTATATTGTGGAACAGGCCCTAAGTGTATTTATGCAACGAGATAATTTTCCGCTTTGCAGAATGACGTTTGCATGAACACCCCATTAAAAATACTTGCGTAAGTGTGGAAAATAATAAGATGTTCGTTGAAATAAATTTATGATATTTAATTATTCTGTTTCTACATCAAATTCGTGAGATAATTTTATCTGATTCGCAGAAAGTTTTTCCAATACAAACTTTGACAGTTCATTTCTGCAGAGATAAAATTATCTGGTTTCTGAGGTGCATACCCTTATTAATTAACATGAAATTTAGAGCAGAGCAAGTAACGATATGTTCATAGTTCTATACCCTGCGCCTCCACAAGTAATAATTTCTTTCACAAAATCAAGCATATGTAATGTAAATTTCTATTGCAGCCCACAAATGTCATGAAATAAATTATTTAAAAATCTATCTTAGCATTTATTTCTTACCATCTCTGTGGCAATAATTGAAGAAATAATTTGACGTTTAATGTTAGTTCAACTGACAATTGTGTGCTTTTTACCTTTACGTGTGTATATTGATGGGTTGACGACGACAACAATGGTTGGAATTCCAGGCAGAAAATGTAAATACAATAAGGTGATTCTTTGCTTGAGACTCTGATTGTCAATAAGATTTCATCAAATAATTTGCCAATGAACGAAGAAATACAAATTTCTGCAATAATTTCAGAACAATTTTTTAACTCCCTATTTCCGCCGAATAATATTATTGATCCAGGTCCAAATATGTAAATAACAGCCATATAAATGCATAAGCACCATCGTTTTGAACCTCCATTAATATCCGCCGAAATCGCTGCTGAACCGCGGTTTAATAGGATTGATTTTAATCTTGATGTTTCGAGAGATACTTTTAAAAAATATTTGTTAAATAATATTCAAACCATCGCTTCCTAATCAACTTCATAAATTTGTATTTCTTAATTGTATCAATAATTGTAAATAAAAAATATCAATCATTGTAATATCTATTTAATTTATTTAATTTTATAAGTATATAGCCCCCAACAATTATGTTATTAATTATCTAGTCTATAAAGATTGTAATCTGATTGATGAAATAAAACTAAACTAAACTAAACATTTGTACAACTGGCACTGGCATGACATATTGATTTTTGTCATTTCTATACAAACGCTTTCAAATGAATTCTAATTTGGTGTATGCTCTTGTCGCAAGTCAGTTGTGTGCAAAAAAATTTAGTACACATTTAATAAAGCAAGCGACTAACTATTAATTCCCATCCTCAAAGTAATACAATGTCAGACAAAATTACAAAATTTTATGTGAAAACTCTAATTTCTAAAATTTCAACATTTTTTCTCATATAAAAAAGAGTTACACATTTATTGGAATTTTGAAACAAGAAAAATTGTGCTTACACCATTAAATAAATTATCATTTAATTAATCCCCATATACTGGCAATGATTCAAACTGTCAAAAGTTTTGTAAACCCCAACCCAAGTCTGTAAATCATCAGTTGTGTGCAATGTTTAATTAAGAAAAAATGACTGATTTATTATATTTAGAACAAAAACTTCCTAATAATAAACCAAAAACCTGCCGTATTTGCGCTACAGAATGTGTAAACGGTCAGAAACTATTCGGCTACAAAAGTGAAATACAAAAACTGGCAGTGCTTATATGTTCATACATTTCAATTAAGGTGAATTTCTAGGGTTTCCCTCCCATTTGAATAAGAACAAATTAGCACCTTTCCACTGCTACCAACATAAACAAAAATTATACAACATTTAATCGGAAGTTGATTTTTTTTCAGTTAGAAAATGTTCAAATTTACCCAAATTGGATATGCCCAGGGTGTCAACTACAATTCCAGACAACAAACGATTTTCTCGATTTAATACGAAATGGTTCCAATAAATTATGTGAACAATTTGGATATTTTTGTAAACGTGGTAGAAAACGAAAGGAAAAAAGGGTTCACATGTTCACTGTAAATGGTGATCAAGTTGACAATAACTCTCCCGATAATTTCACTGTGACGAAAAAACGTATTCCAAAAACTCCTACAAGATTCAAAGACTCAATGAGAGGCAATGAACTAGAAGATCTTTATAGCGAAATTGGTATAACGAAACGAAAAACAAGACGCTGCAAAACAGATGAAATTGCTCCTGTAGAAGATGAAGATGACGTAACATTCGATGAGATGCTTTCTGGTGATGAAGAATCTGGGAGCACCAGCACGCGATACCAGTGTTACTTCTGTAAGAAGAATTTTGTAAGAGAATTCTCTTTTTACAACCATCTATCTAGTCATACAGAAGTCCTTTACGAATGCACTGAATGCCAAGCGGTTTTTCAAACAAAGAGAATGTTTAATGAGCACTTAAGGGAAACTAATCACACTGGATTGTGTGTGATAGAAACACCACCTTTAGAACCTACATCCGAGAAAAATCCAATTGAACAAAAACTAACTAAGCAATTGAAAGAGTTTGACTGCAAAACGTGTAAAAAGTCGTTTAGCACAAATCTAGCTATGCAACGCCATCAAGAAACACATTCCGATAATCGACCATTTAAATGTGACATCTGTTTGGCCAGATTCAAGTGCAAATTTGTACTAAAATTTCACAAAATTTCTCATGCCGCAAAAGCAGAACGACGTTATAAATGCCACAAGTGTTCGAAAACTTTCACCCTGAAACGGTCTTTGCAAATACATTTGCAGGGGATTCATGATGGTCTTAAGCCATATGCATGCCCGGTAAGTTGTTCTTTGATTTATATTAATTAACCTAGGTACATATGTACTGTACATACATATACAAGGAAGAAAGCAGATCCGTTTTAAGTAAGTTTAAATTAAGTAAAAAAAAAAGTTAAGTAAGTTAAATTAATGGGGTTTTCTTTTGGTAATCAATGTTCAGATCTGTCAATACACAGATTTTTACAGTTAAATCCTTCCAGTGGGCAAGAAAATCAAATTATTTTTTGATCGGAAATCAATTTTGGAGATGGATTTTTCGACAGATTTACCTAATGGGGTTTTCGTTTGGTAAATTTATATTTTGATCTATAAATTAATTTTTTTCGAAGCGATTCAAAAACATTTTCAGATTGATTTTTATTTGCTATAGTATTGGTGTATATTTGTGTCTGTAATCCAGCTATCGGTATCAGCTGTCTTGTCAAACTGATGGCTGTCAATTATAATGCATAGTAGTGATAGAAAAAGAGGGGTAGATCTGCCGAAAAATCCAGATCTGCAAAATTGATTTAAAATCAAAAAATAAATCAATTTATTTGGCCAATCGAAGGCAAATATTATCAAAATCAGTTTTTTGACAGATCAAATTGATTAGTGTTACCAAACGATAACCACATAAAACCATAGCACCATCAGAACAATTGACAGCCGTTATTTTGACAAGATTTTGTTTTCAGTCATTATGTAAATAATGAAATAAGGTTGTGAAAACATACATTAATTTAAGAAAATAATAATAGCAATTGTGTACTAACAATTGTGTAATCCTCCAAATTAATTTCGGCATTCATTTTTTAAACATTGAAATCGCTTCGTGAAGAAAAAAACTTGCCATCCGATACCTTTACTGGTTCCACAGACATAAATATACACCAATGCCGTGATAAAAAAAATTAATCTGAAATCGTATATACCACTCGCGACGAAAAGAAAACCCCATAAAAGTACCAAGTTATCTAATGGAATTTTCGTTTGGTAAAATTATATTTTGATCTATAAATTGATTTTTTTCGAAACGATTCGAATACGTTTTCGAATTGATTTTTATTTGCTATAGTATTGGTGCATATTTGTGTCCGTGAACCAGCTAGCGGTATCAGCTGCCAAATTTTGACTCGAAATTTGTTTTTAATTTCAAGTTTTTAGTCCGAAAATGAGCTGGACGAAAAATTTAATTAGCTTAAAACTTCTTCCACTTGAACTCAAAACTATAGGTTTGTTCGTTGAGCCCTGAAGTCGCCCTAGGGTCGACCCAAATAGTTTTTTGAAAAACCTAAAGTCACCCTGATAAACAAATTCTGTGTTTTTTGGAACCTAGGGTCGCCTTCAACTCGCCCTGAAGTAGAACTAGGTTTTTTAGCAGGGGCAACTTGTGGTAAATGAATAAACGTCAAAGTAACATGAGATCTGAGGTAGGAATGGGCGATATTTAGGAGAATATCGAGTACTCATCATCGATGCTAATAGTTATCGAATCGTAAATATCGATGTGTTGAAAGGTTTTCCCTTATTCTTCTGATATTGAATCATCGATTTTTTGTTTTAATATCGATGTTTCAATAACATAAATGGACCTATCCATCATCCCTAATCTGAAGCATTTGTTTTTTTTTTGTGAATTTTCGTTTTGTATGCAAATTGATATTTTTAAAATGGAAATAAAACAATACTTAAATAAATTTTCAGACTCAGACATGAAAAATGGAAAGCTTTGAAGTTGTGGATTGTGCAAAGGGTCACAAAAAATGTACTAAGAACTTAAATTTAACATATTTTAAGTTTAAATTATTAAATTACATAACTTGCTTTTCTGCAACATAAATTTAATGGCCCTCGGGTGTTTTTTGAGAATCGAAAACACCAGGTTTTTTGAGAACTCCTGGGGTTGTCAAAAAAGCCTGGGTCGACCCTAGGTAAAGTTCAACGAACGACCCTTATTTTAATTCTTTCTTGGCCCAACAAATTATTAGTTCTGTTTCTTTACTCATCTTCGGGTTCCCGCGGGATCCAAAATTTACCCAAAACGTATTCCTTTACTTTTTTTCTGGCACGAAAATGCCATAATATAATAATAAATAATATAATAATAAATTTACCTCCTGCTCCTTTTGGTAGACCTCAACATGATAAGTACCAGCAAATTAAACTGTATTTCGTGAAAACATTTTCATACATGTTGAGTCCACCACATTTATGTCGTTTTTATTTGGCAATCCGGAAGCCTTCTGGACTCTTTTGAAAGTTTTCACTTAGGAAAATTGACAGTTCTGATTCTGAAAAGAAGAGAATTTTGCTTCTGAATTAGAAATCAGAATCGAAACCGGAAGCACTAACACATTCATATACTTGAACGTCAAACTCGACTGTTACAATTTTTTGTATCATAAATGTGCAAAAACATTTTTTTGAATTTGAACATTTCACCGTACACAATTATTTTCACACATACAATGGCATTAAAATTCAGAATCGTCAGAATCAAAAAAAGTGTTCAGTTGGGATCGGAGAGGGAATCCGGATTGCCAAATAAAAACTCCATTAATTTCTGTTGTTAAATGTAGCAAGTACCCAGAAACAACCCAAATGTGTTTCTTTACTTTTCGTCACAGGTTTAAAATTGCAACAACATCATGAAAAAGCTTGAGCCCAAACTTTTTCCCAAACTTTTTCCCAAACTTTTTCCCAAGCTTTTTCCCAACTTTTACCCAAAAGGTAAAGAAACAGACCTATTATCAAACAAGATCTAGTCAAATTATATTGTCAATTATGGTGCATAGTGGTGTTTGTAAAGAAAGGTAGATCTGGCCAAAAATCCAGATCTGCAAAATTGATTTAAAATCAAAAAACAAATCAATTTATTTGGCGAATCGAAGGCAACAATTGTTAAAATCATATTTTTGACAGATCTAAATCAAAAATAAATTGATTTTTGTTAGCGAACCAAAACCCCATAACAGATAAGCATGTTTCTTCCAAATTTATATATAGACTTTTCTAACGGACTGCTTCATCATATTTTTCATTTTGAAGCAAGGTTTTTGTATTACTTTTTTATTAAACGACTCTGTCGAAAGCTTCCCATCGATCAGCGAAATCAAGCATCATTGCGCGTGGTTAGTACATGGTTGGGGACTGTTCAAAACCAAATGCGTTTCTTTTGTTGTTTGTTCTTTCTTTCCAATGACCTGAGTTGTTAGTGCTTCAGTGTCTCTACTTTGTACATAGATTTAAGTCACTATATCCTGCCGATTTTAGAATTATACTCTATTGGATTGTTGTTAATAGAAATTAATTATTATTATTATAACTGTATTCATATAAGATCTGAGGTATTTTAAAGGCTATCTGAATACGGCGGTACTAGTTAAATGAAATAAAAAAACGGATAAAAATATTTGTCGTCATAACCCACAATAAGATCCAGTTAAAATTGGATACATAGAAAAGTATGCTACCTAAATGGCCATTCACACACATCTGTAAGTGAGCAGTCAAGCAAACCTTTTTAAATCATTAGATACTCGTACATTTAAATGTCCATATAATATCCTGTATATATGACATACATATGTATGTACATGTACATATTAGCTCCATATTTTTCAACCTGACTTTAATTTTAAATAAAAAGTTTTTAAAAATATAAGTAATGTTATGTAGATTGATAAACGATTATATACTCTCTCAATATTTCACAGATTTGCAAGAAATGTTTTAGCCAAAAATCAAATCTTAACATCCACAAACGTGTTCACACCGGTGATCGTCCATACGTGTGTCTTAGATGTGGAGCTGCATTCAAGACTTCATCTCAATGTATTTTACATCAAAAAACTCACGTCATTGAAGAAATAAACCCGGAGATTAATGAAGATATTATCCCTAAAAAGACTTATAAATGCAAAATGTGTGCTAAAGTATTTTCCCAAACAAGTAATCTGAGAAAGCATATTCGAATACACACTGGAGAAAAACCATATAGCTGCCAATTATGCCAACAAAAATTCTCAGATTCATCAAATTTGAAAAAACACAAACGATGTCGTCCTAAAAATAAAAAATCAAAATCCAAAACTAAACCGATTTCACTTCTTAAGCCGAATATACCAGAAGTCTTATCAAATCCTGACCCGATTCCAGATGGACTAATGGCAGATGAGGCGCCGAATTCAATAACAATTTTGGAAAATATCGTTCTGACAAGTGCGAATAATTCTTTAATGAATATCATAAATGAAGATGATCATCAAAATGAAAATCTATGGAATTCAGATGTGATTGTAACTGATATTCCGAATGATGAAAATTTAATTGCCCAACAACAACAGCAACAAGAGAAGCTAATGAATCAATTGGTTTGTATTTCATATCAGGATCCAATGAATCCCGATGGTATTAAGAAGAATTTCTATGTCCTTAATCAAGAAAATTAATTTTGAAAAAAAAAATTAATTTTTAAGTCACGTACTGCCTTCTTTAAAAAAATACCTTACTTTTTAAACGTTAGGTATATTTATATTTACTTAAAATACATAAGTTATTTCACTAGTCAGAACCAGATACCAATAACAGTTATGTTTTCCGGGGCGCGCGTGCTTTAGAATTGTTATGTACTCGTATTCGATTCCTATTATGTTCGTTTGTTGAACTTTACCCAGGGTCGGCCTAGGTTTTTTGAGAACCCCAAGAGTTGTCAAAAAAAACCTGGGTTTTTCGGTTCTCAAAAAACACCAGAGGGCCATTAATTTTATGTTGCAGAAAAGCAAGTTATGCCATGTAATATTTAAAACTTGAAATATGTTAAATTTAGCATCTTAGTAATTTTTTTTGGTCCTATGCACAATCCACAACTTCAAAGGTTTCCACTTGCATGTCTGTGTCTGCAAATTAATTTGAGTATTCATTTATTCCCAGTTTAAAAATAACAAATTTAATCAGATCTCATGTGACTTTGACGTTTATTCATTTACCTCAACTTGCCCCAGCTAAAAACCTAGATCTACTTCAGGGCGAGTTGAGGGCTAGGTTTTGAAACCCTAGGTTTAAAAAAATACAGAATTTGATTATCAGGGTGACTTTAGGTTTTTCAAAAACCGCTTTAGGGCGAACCTAGGGTGACTTCAGGGCTCAACGAACAAACCTATTAATTTATTTTAAAAAATCGAGTTATATTAAAAAAATAATAATATATAAGTAATGAATTATGATTTGCAAAAAGAATAGAAAAATCTTAATAATTTATTGGAAAATCTGACTCTGTTACGCAAAGTTGTATAAAGTTTCAGCACAAAAAATGTGCCTACACCGGAATTATTATTAATTTCCTATAAGTGTTATGAACAGATGAACATTTTTTAATCTTAAGGTTTGACTTTATATATCTTTAAATTTCGTATTACTGTTATGCCGAATTATTTCTATATCTCGATAAAGTGTGCAGACTCTCATTCTAAAGATCTGAACCACATACATCTGATATGGGGAGAAGTTAAGGTTGTGTGCATACTCAAAGCTGGTAAATTAAGCCAAGTTACCCGGAAAAGACCTCAGACATATTAGCCTATCATCTTTCCTTCTAAAATCTCTAGAAAAATCGATTGATATCCACTTACGTACTAGCATCGATACGAGACATTTGTCAACCGCACAACATGCGTACTGCATACGAAGATCGGTAAATACTGCTTAACATACACTATCACGAACTATCGAATACTCCCCCCACCATAAGAATATATATTATGGTAGCTTTCCTGGATATAGAAGATCTGAAGAAGATCTTTGGAAGCTTTGGAAGCTGATATCTCGTCAACCAGGCCTCAGAAAAAGCTGCGGTTTTCAGCGCTTGAAAGGGATTGGACAGACCTTTGCATTGGTGTAAAATTTGCCAATTTAATTTTTTGAAGATTTTTGAAAAAAATCAAGGCTAACCCCTTGCTGAAAAAATTTGTATTTTCAAAAATATTTCGCAAACCCACCCATATATACATGAAAAGATAGGTCTATTAAATACCTATCCACGTCTGAAAACCAAACGCTTCTGCAGCCTCTGGTTCTCGAGATATTGCAATCCAAAATTGTTCCCGTGATTGTCAACCAACCTGCATTTGATTTGTTTTGGAACTGATATCTCGTCAACCAGGCCTCAGAAAAAGCTGCGGTTTTCAGCGCTTGAAAGGGATTGGACAGACCTTTGCATTGGTGTAAAATTTGCCAATTTAATTTTTTTTGAAGATTTTTTTCCCTTGCGGAAAAAATTTGTATTTTCAAAAATGTTTCCCAAACCCACCGATATATACATGAAAAGAAAGGTCTATTAAATACCTATCAACGCCTTGAAACCAAACGCTTCTGCAGCCTCTGGTTCTCGAGATATTGCAATCCAAAATTGTTCCCGTGATTGTCAACCAACCTGCATTTGATTTGTTTTGGAAGCTGATATCTCGTCAACCAGGCCTCAGAAAAAGCTGCGGTTTTCAGCGCTTGAAAGGGATTGGACAGACCTTTGCATTGGTGTAAAATTTGCCAATTTAATTTTTTTGAAGATTTTTGAAAAAAATCAAGGCTAACCCTTGCGGAAAAATTTTGTATTTTCAAAAATATTTCCCAAACCCACCGATATATACATGAAAAGAAAGGTCTATTAAATACCTATCCACGCCTTAAAACCAAACGCTTCTGCAGCCTCTGGTTCTCGAGATATTGCAATCCAAAATTGTTCCCGTGATTGTCAACCAACCTGGATTTGATTTGCTTTGGAAGCTGATATCTCGGCAACCAAGTCTCAGAAAAAGCTGCGGTTTTCAGCAGTTGAAAATGATTGAACAGACCTGCAATCGCATCTCCACTGTCAAGTCTAAAAGTAGATTGATTGATTGGTGAACTGATTAATTAAGTGCTGATTAGCAAAACTGGGTGGTTTCTCTGCAAGAAGATTTGTCAGTAGAGGTACTCTGCAATGGGGTGTCCTTTCTCGTCTTCTCTGGAATCTGGTAGCAAATGAGCTGCTGGTGAATCTCAAAGCGGAGAACTACAGAGTGGTTGCTTATGAGGACGATGTTGCCATTTCTGTATCATTAAAGAACCCCACCGTCCTAAAAGAACTCCCCTATCGCTTTTAATAAGCTAACAATTTGGGCAGAAAGGCTTGGCCTAGGAGTCAACCCTTAGAAAACTGAACTTGTCCTATTTTCAAGGAAATACAAAATTCCTTACGTAGGTACTCTACTAGCTTTCTCAGCTGACGCAAACTACTTGGGTCTTATGGCCTTTTCGATTGGTCGTCCGGAAGGCTTCCGAATGCTTCAAACTGTTTGATTGGTATCAAATGACAGTTCTTCTCCTGAATGGAAGAGAAATTTCCTTCTGGATTTGTAGTCAGAATCCAAACCAGAGGCACGCACACACTCTCGCCCACTAAATTTCAAATTCAAATTAATTTATTCACGTCATTCTTTTGTTTTAGTTTGTCTGTAATTTTGTATTTTCAATTTCTTCCCTTTAGGGAATTGAAATTATGGATATCTGTTCCGAAGACAAATTTTCCCTTCAATAACTATAATTTCGCATTTTCATCAGGAATAACTTCGAAATCTTCTACATTTGTGTCAGCCATGTTTACAAAATAAAATAATCACAAATGTGCGTTCGGCATTTCCCGTCGTACAAATACACTCACATAAATTTTCATAATCTGGAATCTAGTGTTTACTTGTTCGATTGGAATTCCGGATCGGAGAGTTCTTCCGGATTACCAATCGTAAAGGACATTATTTTAGATACAAAAATTAAGTTGGAAAGTTAATATAGAAGAAAGAGTTAAAAAAGCCGCAGAGGCAATCTGCTCATGCAAAAAAGCTTTAGGGAATAAATATATACTTCAGTAATTAGACCGATTCTCGCATATGGCGTAACAGTATGGTGGACCCCTCCAGAAAAGGCTGCAAATTGTGACAAGCTGAGCAAAGTTCCACGATCAGACGATCAGCATAAATGTGTATCAGCGGTTTTTCTTCGATGATATCAGCGATCTAAACAAAATAGACATTTACAGTCTTTTACGCTTCGTTAAGAGCTCCAAATTATTCAACGAACAAGCAGATTATATCAGGATTCATAAGGTATCACAAGAGACCAACTCTGGTCAGTGTGTCAGTTGCAATGCTGACAGCCACTTCAACCTAACCTAACATTCATACGTTCGTTGAACTTTACCTAGGTCCACTTATGTTATGAAAAACCTGGGTTTTTCGGTTCTCAAAAAACACCCGGAGGCCATTAATAGTATGTTGCAGAAAAGCAAGTTATGTTATTTAAAAATTTAAACTTAAAATATGTTAAATTTAAGTTCTTAGTGCATTTGCTTTGACCCTTAGCACAATCCATTACTTCACAGGTTTAAATTTTTCATGTTTGTGTCTGGAAATTAATTTGAGTATTCTTTTATTTCCATTTTAAAAACAACAAATCAAATCAGATCTCATTTGATTTTGACGTTTTTTATTTAACCTCAACTTGCCCTAGCTAAAAACCTATATCTACTTCCGGGCGAGTTGAGGGCGGCCCTAGGTTTCAAAAAACACAGAATTTGATTTTCAGGAAGACTAGGTTCTTCAAAAAACGCTTTAGGGCAACTTCAGGGCTCAACGAACAAACCTATATTCTATCTCAAGGTACAGTGTGCACACTCTTATTCCAAAGAAATATTAATATTAGCCATGTTTTTTTTAGAAATTGTAAACAAACACTTTATGATTTAATTTTAATTACATTTTTGTAAACCACACATTTTACAAAATGTTTGCTTTATATTTTGTTAAATCAAAAATCTTCCATAACCCCATTAAATATTCGAACGTATGAAAATTGTCGTATTATTAATTTAAGTAACAAATTATTTATATATTTTTTCATAAGTTGGCTCTATTGGTCCTTTTTTTATTTCATTGGGGCCATTTTTTTTAAATCAGTTAAACAATCAGGTAGTACCTACTTATTTGCAGATAGAACAAAACTAATATTCTTCCATATGCAGATATTACTTATTCCTATGAATAAATATTTTAGTACTTATTTAGCCCTATCATAAGTTCCATTGTAGTCGGAAGTTTTTACAAATTTCGAAAAAAGTTATCGCAAAATCCGTAGGTAATATTAATTTGCCTGAGATTTTCCCCTACGATTGCAATAGTTTTACTAGGGATTCTTAAAAAGTTTCCAGTTTCTATGAAATTTATAATAGGGCTGACTGTTCTTTGCCCTAGTTATTTTAAAGCTGAGTAATTTTATTGCTTTAACAGTTAATAGAATGTTTAATTGATGATCGAAAAATCGGCTCTAAATAATGAATGTATCTTTAATGATATGCATACATACTATCACATACAACATAAATAAAAATAAAATATACTGTGAAAAGTACAAACCAATTACACACTTGTTTGTCTTATATATTTGTTGAAGAACAATAAAAATTCCACTGTACAATCTAAGTTTATGTATTTTTATTGTTAAATCGGATATTGAAAGTTTTTTTTAGTAAAATCCTATCAAGAACCAAGATGATGGGCTACGGATGGAATTGGAAACCGGAAGTTCAAAACTGATTATCAACTCTTAAATTCATCTATAAGCTCGATTGTCATTTGGATGCTCCTTTGATTAAGAAAATGCTTCTGTATTAAATTAGAAATAAGGATTGTGGATCATAAAGTTGAAGAATTCAATTATTTAATTTGAATTAAGCAACTTAGCTCAACTAAAAGAGCAGCTTTACAATATGGTTCAGAAGTACCCCAAATACTTTGTTCGAGGAATAAGTAAAAGCAGTTTTGAATGCGATTTCGACCTTTATTTAAAAAATAAACAGTAATTTAAATTAAGCACCTCATAAAAGTGAATTATTTTAATTATTATTTAACAAAAATATCTCAACTAACACATTTTGTTTTATTCGCCAGAAAAAAATGAGCGAGAATTAAATGACAATTGATTCGAAAGTCAAAATCGTAAAATAAAAAATTAATTTAAATGAGTACTTGCTTTTCAACAAAAAATAAATAGTTAAATTTGACAACCGCTTTTAAATTCCAATAAATTCACTTTTACTCTGTCCAAAACTGCCAATTGACACCAATCTAATTGTAAATATTGTTATTTTAGACTTACAAATTTGGTAGTTCTTGGCAGGGAGAGGAATGTAAAATGGGTGTCTCTGGTAAGGTGAAAATTCAATTCGTACGAATTTGTACAAATTATCACATTTAGCTGTAAAAACACATAAAAAGAAACCCAAGTTTGGGAAACTTGGTGAAAATTTCAATTTGCCAAACAGGCATAATATTTGTAGGCAGCAAATTGTGAGTAGAAAATTTACAATTATCAGTTTGACATTTGTCAAAAAAAATGCCGTAGTCTATGTCTTCTTATTTTTCCATTAAAAACTAATTCTAAAAATAAATGTCATACAATGAGTTGCTGGAGTTGCATAAACTAACAACATGTGATTTAGTAAAAACTATTTTACCGATAAAATATGACATAGAATACAAAAATTAATGCGAATTATAAGGGACATCGATAAATAAGACACGGAAATTTCTCCGCATTAGTTCAGCCACCATCCCTGGAGATAAAATCCGAGACAACAACCACCTACAGTCTCCGAATATCGCGCCACACATCTTTCCTATCATTCTTTCTCTTCCTTAACCTCACTCCGGCGCTGTGTTGAAACACTTAAAGGATATTCATAATCCCTTGAGCGCGTGTAAGTTATACAAAAAAAAGTCTCATGGCTGCTCTGGGAAAAGATTTCTTGAACAAATAAATTAATTTAAAAGCACTAAAATGCAAAGTTACTCGTATTAGTTTGGAGAGACTTTGTTGAAGATTGTGCCCAAACAATTCCAGACCTTTTTCGGATTTTATTTCTTTGTCAGAGAATTTTATCCCCACTCTTGAAAACTTGACCATTTCTGCCCAAAAAAAATGGACCGTTAATATCAAAGAACTACTATTATTTTGATTTTGAACACAACTATAATGTTTTTAAGGTAATGTCAAAATGTATTATTTGAAGCAAACTATTCTTCACTATTTTTCGTACATATTAACTAGATATTACGTGAATAATTCTGCATTGGATGAACGACGGAACCTCAAATTTGAAAAAAAAATATCTCAATTAAAAGTACCTACATAAACGCAGTCACTTAAATATCAGAAAATCTTCTCTTCCTGCACCATCAATTTCTGATATTTTAGAAATGAATCAATTTAAATGTCATTCAAGCTCAAAAGAATACAATCGCAATGCTTCTCTCAAATTCGAAATTCAAAAAGTCAAACTGTGAGTCAAAATGTAACAGATACTATAAAATTTTATATATATAGATTTATATTTCTGCTCTAATAAATTTGTTCTCTTAAAATTTATAATCATAATGATAATATATAGGTGAACATTTTTTTTCATATTCAAAAACCAAATTCCAGTCATTTATAACATTTGTTTTTGTTTAAAATTAAAACAAAAAGCAAACGATTTTATTTTCTCTCATAAACAGTATACATATATTATATTTTTGTGTTGCAATTTATTAATTTGTTACAAAATAAATTGCGTAATTCTCTCATAAAATACCGCAATAGTAAAATTAAATTTCTATTTGAAAACTTTTTTTTTTTTTATAATTAATGAAAATTAATTTTTTTTCGCGTTTAAACTTGTATTTAAATATAGAATACCTACTTAAAAAATATTTCTTACTTCTCTTAAATATCTTCTTTTTTTATTAAGTTAATATAATATATTTATTAATTTTTGCAAAATTCCAAAAAAGCAGTGTTTTTGTTTCTTTTTTTATAATTTTTTTTTAATTAAAGCAGCTCATTTTGATAGTTGTTCTTTTTTACTATTTTAAATATTCGCATATAGTTTATTTTGTTCTTTGAAAATTGTATCAAAAATTATTTTATCGGAACCTATTTTACGAACATAAAAAAAAACTAATGAACTGGCAGCTTTGTATTTATTGTTTCCAATTCACTTTGGAGACGGAATTCAATATATTTTAGTTTCTTTAATTTAAAATTTTTTTTCGTTGATATTGGACATATTCACATTTAAAATTCAATATTGCCAACTTACAAAAAAAAATTTTCTGAATCGTATTTGCCTTTTGGATATAAAAAAGTTGTATTTAAGATTTGCGTTGAAAAAAATTCATTAGTAAATAAATTCTAATATCACTTATACAAATAGTTTAAAATTTATTTTCCTTTATAAAAATTTATATTAAATTACAAAAATTTAACAGATATATTATAATTAGCACACAAATAATATTAAATGATAATAATCATGTTTAACACGATATAGTAATCTTTGACAAACAATTACATATTATATGAATATAATGATGAAGGGCATTTGCCTTAAAAACTGCCATTAAAAATGATAAATGAATAATACCGAGAAGAAACATCAATATACTGGTAATAAACGGTTTCTTAAAATATAATAGTTTTAGTTAGTGTGTATAATAAATCAGATATAGTTAACAGTATATTTCTCATTTTAGTAGAAACAATTTCTTGCAAACTCTTTCTCTCTCCGTTTTTATTTTATCGAACTACCACGAGCAACGATCAATAGAAATGCTTTTACAAAGAGAAAAATTTAAGAAACTGAGATGGCAATACTGGTTGTGAGACTTCTAATTGGCCACCAGCTTCTTCAAGGCGTTGCTTAAAATCTGGACATTGATCGACAATACATGGATGACCATCTGATGGCCAAAAGAGGCAGCAGCAGTAGCGGCACAATGAGAGAACTTCAGCGAATTGATAGTCATCGTTGACGCCATAAGTTCGACGCAATTGATGGTAGATCTTTTTCCAGTCTTTTTTGCCAGGCTGTAACTTGAATTTGTTCATATCTAGGACAGTGTTTATTTGATTTTTATTGAAATGAAAACGAGTCAGCTCTCGCCATACACGTTGTTCGGAAACTAAGGCTGCCATTAGGGTCCATGCACTTGAAGTGGCCTAAATATGTTTAAATATTAAGAAATTTATTATAAGTTTTGCTATTGAGATATGTACTTACCTCTAAGTCCTTATGGTCAGCAATCCTTAAAATAATTTCTCTAATACATTCTTCAGGTAAATCGTGTAGTTTTGGACGTATTTCTGGACCAGGCTAAAATTAATTAAAAATAAAATTATTTATAAGGCAAGTACTTATGTCATTTTTTTTTCGAACTCGAAGAAAAAAGTTTAAAATTCGAATATTATAATGTATCAAATTTGACATGAATTTTTCCAATAGTGTAGGCAAAGTTAAGAGAAGCCATATCCATGAAAGAGAATCACTATCGAATTTCATAATTTCGTGACTTTTGATTTCGAAGCGAATCGTGGCTTCCATTTTTTATTAATTTCTCTGTTCAATTAATTTTCTTTGCTTTGTTCCATAACATGCAAAGACTACTGTAATCAATTTTCGCCAATTTGTGTTTCAGACAAAAAATTCTGCAGTTTTAGTCAGTAGATCATATGTAAAACTGTCAGTTGTTCCCAATTAAAAATGTGTATGGAGCTAATTTTTGTATGTCAGGTTGACGTTTGTCATAGAAAATAATAAGATCAAAAAGTTTTGTTACACAAAATATAAAAGGTTTGAGCCCTTACTTTTTGCACAGAAACTAACAAAGTGTCAAATCGCGAAGAGCGCGGATGAAATTATCTCAAAAAGTATACACACAGCGTAAAAGTACGGAAACGCTTTAAATAAAAATTAAATACAAACAAAAATTTAAGCTACAGGTGTTCTAAAAAAAAAAAAACAAAAAGGTGTAAGCGAATTTTTTTACTCTCTCGTGAGCATTCTCTTTTGTCAAAAACTGTCCAATTTTTGAGTATGTGAACGACTTTCGACTGAAATTTACACAAATGCACATAAAATGAATATACATTTAAATGTGTTAAAATATAAAGGAAAAATATATACAAAAACAAAAATGTTTTTGGCGCTTAAAAAGTAGCAGTAAATTGTGCTCAAAATGTACCATACTTTTTCGAAAGTTATTTCACGTATCTTCATGTCGATTTCCATTGGTAATCTGGAAGAACTCTCCGATCCGGGATCTCAATTAAACAAGATTCTCGATTCTGAATTTAAAAGTGAGCGTATGTAAGACTAAAAGCAAATTTGTGATTATTTTATTTTGTAAAAATAACCATCACATGCGTGCATCTGGAAGAGCCGCCATTTGATATCAATCGAACATTTTCAGAAGCTTTCGAAAGCCTTCCGATGGACCAATCGAAAACGACAGTATAGTCGACTTGAAAGAAATGCATATTTTTATTCTTGAAAAAATTCTTGGAATATAACATCAAATCTAATGCCCATTCAATACGAATTTAATAATCCAACCTTAAACAAACTATACTTATTTCTGCAGTTTTAATTTTTCGAACTCACCTCTTTAATTTCAATTTGACTAGTTAAAGATTCAATTCGTTTTATTGTCTCCACATGCTCTTGCCACAAATTCATACTACCTAGTGGCTTGCCCCAGCATTTCTGATTTTCCTGATTTACAATTTGTTGCAATTGAGTGGTTAAACCACGAAGGACGTTAAAATGTTGTTGACTATCATTCACTAAAATATAACAAAAAATTATGTTAAAAACGAATTGCTTTGTTATAAAAGTAACAAACAACTCACCATGTGATGCAACTTCTTCAACCATTTGTAAAAGTAACTTTTGAGCACTGCCTGACAAATTAGCAATACCCTTATGAGCAACAAGTAATCTAAGTAAAGCACATATATAATGGAAACGTCTACGATCGCGCACTGAACTTCGAAAGTCCAAACGCCGGACAACCTCGCCTAATCCATTGAATCCGGCAATTTCACGAGTGCATCGTATTGTAATGTGGCAGTGTGGCGGTATTGTTTCGTTATCTTCGTCATCAGATGTTGAAGCATGTCTAGAAAGAGTTGTAAAAAAAATTGATACAAAATTATTTGTAATAGGTTTAAAGTTTTATATAGCTAGAGAAATATTTTTTTTTTCATTCGTCGCAGGTCGAGAATTGAGGTACATGTCGACAGACAAAATTTGTAATTTGATTTTTTTTACGAATGAAAACCTCTTCATAAAATTAGTATGTGTGTTTATGTATGTACATCATATCGCATAAGTAAAAATCTGATGGTACAATTTTTATCACCACAATCGTACATAGAATTTAAATACTAAGGGTATTCATGCAACGGCGGAAAACCCAGATAAACCTCAGAAACCAGATAATTTTATGTCCGCAGAAATGAACTGTCAAAGTTTGTATGGAAAAAATATTCTGCAAATCAGATAAAATTATCTCACGTATTTGATGTAGAAAGAGAATAAATAAACCTCATAAATTTATTTCAAAGAACATCTGATTATTTCCCACATTTACGCAAGTATTTTTAAGGGGGTATTCATGCAAACGTCTGGCGGAAAATTATATCCTTCTGCAAAGCGGAAAATTATCCCTTACTGAAAGTTTCTCTACAAGTTTGTAGAACTAAGTCTTCTTGTCAAAAATTGTGAATGCTTTTTTCCTCGAATCAATCAAAATATTAGAATTGGAAATTCAATTTTAATGTTTAATTCAAGACTGCGGTATACTGCTGTCAAATTTTCTAAAAATCTAAAGATGTCCTTACGGAATCAAAAATGAAAAAAAAAATGAATTCAAATAGGTAGCATTTGCTTTGTTCCTAAGTGTTTTCTTGAAAAAAAAATAAAATTTCCTTGGAGATTACTCCAGAGTTAATCTCCTTTATGAAAGTAGCGAAAAAACCTTCAAGCCCATGTGATAAAATTCGCTAAGGATTTTGCCTTGGCAAAGAATCGTTAAAATTAATTATTTCCAACAATATTATTGAAAAGGTCAGGTGGTGTCTTTTTCTTTCTTTATCTCAGAATTAAATGAAAAATGTAGGTCATTTTAAACGCATGCCTTCAGAACGTAAAGCCTTTGACTTAAAAAACTGTAAGTTATCTTAAATTCTTTGTTTCATATCCTGCTGTTTTAAACCTTGATAGTCGTACAAAGTAGGTAGATATCTACCTACATAGGTATATACTCGTAATAAAAAAAAAGATGGTTTATCTTATCTTTTCAATCTTTTCGCATCTGACCGGACATATTATTTACTATCTTTTCTTTTAACCCATCAGAAATTAAACGACTTCTTTTAGTTCCATTCTAATACAATGTCACCGCAATAAGCCCAACTATCTACTATTTAGCAAGAATTCGGTCAAGTTTATAAAATGTTGGTGCTTGGTGTGGTGCGGCGCGATGGTAGGTGACCCAGTTTCTATTTGCTGGTTAGAGATGGTTTTCCTTTTTTTGAACTTTTGCAATAGTTACGATAGATACAGATGTATGTATATGAGTAAATACAGCTTTTTGCCCTTCTGCTGCTGTTTTTTCTCCTTCCAATATTTTGTTGTTTTTGTTTTTATATTGTTGTTGTGTTTGCCTTTGGCAGGATTGTTGCGCTGCATTTTGTCCTTTTCCGTTTAAACCTATACAGATGTATTTGGGTATGTATGAGTAGGTATATGTATTTATTTCCATTGACTACCATAAGTATACATATGTGTCAAAAAGGAAAGGGAGCGTAAGTGTACCTATATGTACTCGTATATGTGTTAGACTATGCTTAGATGAAGAATTTACCTATCAAGTTCGAAGGAAACTATTTGAAAAATTATGGTGTGTAGATAGGTTTGACTTATAGGTTGATTGAAAAGCAAATTGGATAACGCGAAAGTAAATTTATGTACCTGCTTAATTGGAATTAGTTTTCAATTCGTTTTTCATTATTCACTTTCACTATGATGTCGGATGGATGCAAATCAAGATTGATTTATTTAATAAAATGTAGGTCAGAAAAAGTTGGTGACTTTGAATATTTTTGTAATATTATGTAGCTTGGGATGACCGCCACTGTTTTGTTGAACGATTACAAAATATATGATAAGCTAACCAAAGGCCAAAAGTTTGATTATAAAATTCGGTAATTGTATATGTATTACGTAAATTTGGTTTCCTCTTCATGTTAGGTTAGGTTAGTTTAGAAGGGGTGGTGAAACGACAAGCCGCCACACCTCACTCGGATCTCAGTGAATCCATTGCGGTCCCCATGGTAGGAAGTGGGGAATTTAAGGAGGGGAGTAAATTGGAAGATTAGGTTTGAGGGCCGTCCTTAAACCATCCTGAGCTTCGAATAAATTTCAGGATATGTTAAGGTGGCTTATTCGAGACATCGCCCAGTTCGTCGTAATCTCCGAGGGCTTCTTTCCTTGTTCTGACTAGGCTGGGACAATCACAAAGGAAGTGATATGAGCTCTCTTCCACCTCTTCGTCCACACACCCTCTACATAAGTCACATGTGCTGATGCCCATTCTGGTCATGTGGGCTCCCATTGATTTGTGATCCGTTAAGGGCATTTTAATTAGGAGTACAGTTGAGGTCTGTTAAGCCCTAGTAAGGTAAGAGAACTTTCGATATCATCATTAAAAGCATTAAAAGTAGGTATTTGCTCCAATTGATTTGAACAGATCAACATTATGTGTGGATTAATGACGATTTTGTTAAATAAATGGTAAATACATAAACTCGAATTAAGCTGGAATCATCTGAAGCATTCTAAAGTTCTGGCAAGAAAAATTCCACAGATTTTGTTTATTCCGGAAAAAAGTACGCTTTCTCTATTTTTTTCCATGTTTTATTTGCGAAGCCAATCTAAAAGGGTGTCTCCATTAGACATATTTTATATCTAGAGTGCCAGATAGCGATCCACGAAAATTCATCAAATAGAATTCTATTCAAAATTTCATTCTAGACTATAGACATTGCTCAGCTTATAGCATTCTATGGGATGTCATTTCTTTTTTTTAATTCTCTTGGCCCTTTCAATTTAAGAGTGAGAACACAATGATATGGTTAGGTCTGGGACATTATCACAAAAATAAAATAGGAAGCTAAAAATGCCAACCCTTTATTTTCTAATTTTCATTCTTTTTATCTATCTTTCTATGAAAATCCTTTTTTTCCTTTAATGCACACAGTCTTCAAAAACAAAAATAATATTGACATATTGTTTGCGTTTTCTTTAAGCAAAAATTACTTTTGATAGTTCTGACACAAAAGCGCTTGACTTCAAATTGAAGTGAGATACTTCTTGACCAGCTTTCCAATAAAGTTTTCTTAATTGTATGAACTGACAGCTGGAAATGGCCTTTTTTTTTCAAGTCACCTACGTCGACAGTTCTTGCATTTATTTTTTTTTTCATAACCAAAAAACCCTCAACTTTTGAGATAGTCATGATTCATGAAAAACTGGATTAATCCCGCCGTAACTTTCAATTTCAGGGAACAAAGTTATTATAACTGAAAATTTGTAAGAATTTTTAAGAACTAAAAATTTACGTTTTAAAAAATGACTAGAAACTTGTACAAAGATACAAAAAATGTGCGAAATTAAAGACCGTGCAGTTGGAATGTTGCGAATGAATTCGAATTAATTTAATTTCTTCTTTATTTGTCTACTCTTCTTTTTTCACAATCTTTCAAATTAAAGATGGCCGGAATACATTCTATTTCAATTAATGTTTGCATCATGAAAACATGAGAATCACTTCACAAACTTAAATTAAAATAAAATGCACGACTGGATCGCGCGTACTTTCTCTTATGTTCGATCAAATCGTACGCAAGAGATTCTTAGTAGAAATGGCCAAATATATTTTTAAAGTCGGGTTTTACTTAATTTATATATAGGGTTATCCATTTTGCGGTTTCAAAAGTATAGGGCTGGAATTCGACATCTGTCAAACTAAGTTGTTAAGCCAATTTTTTTTTTCAGTTGAAAGTCTGACATTTACGAAAATGGATCGCTTAACTATCGCACAACGCATACAAATTGTTAAAACCTACTACAAAAATGGTGATTCTGCCACAGCCACATATCGTGGTTTAAGAATAGATTATGTTTTACATAATCGTCCAACTACGCAAGCAATTGGCAAAATTGTAAAGAAATTTGAAGAGACTGGATTGGTTACAGATATTGTAAGGCCTGTGCATCATCGGTTCGCTCGAACCACTGAAAATATCGCTGCTGTAAGTGAGTGTTGCCGAAGACCCGAATGTGTCGATTCCTCCTCGTTCTCAGGTATTAGGTCTGTCTTACGGCACATTATGGCGTATTTTGCATTTGGATCTACACCTACATCCATATAAAGTCCAGCTCACACAACAACTGAAGCCAGCTGACAACGTCGTACATACGTCGAATGGGTGCTTGAACAACAGGCGGTGGACGGCGATTTATCGAACAAAATTTTCTTCAGCGAAGAAGCACAATTCTCACTCGGTGGGTATGTTAATAAACAAAATTGTCGTATTTGGGGTTCTAAGAATCCTCAAGTAATTGAAGAGAGGCCATTACATTCACAAAAAGTCACTCTTTGGGGCGCTCTTTGGTCCGGAGGTGTGATTGGACCTTACTTCTTCGAAAACGACGATGGAACGACTGTCATCGTCAATTCGGAACGTTATGGTCATATGATAACCGATTTTTTTTTGCCTGCTATTGCAGAATACAACTTGGAGAACATGTGGATTCAACAAGACGGTGCCACATGCCATACAACTCGAGCGAATATGGGTTTATTGCAAGAGACATTTCCTGGCCGCGTAATTTCTCGACGTGGCGATATCAACTGGCCACCAAGATCATGCGATTTGACACCGCTGGACTTTTTTTTGTGGGGCTACGTGAAAGACCGCGTTTTTGCAGATAAACCTTTAACTCTTGAGCACTTGAAAACCAACATTCGTCAAGTTATGGCTGAGATACCGCCCAATATGTGTGAAAAAGTGGCCGAAAATTACCTCAAAAGAATCGATGCTTGCAACATATCGTGTGGTGGTCATTCAAATGATGTAGTGTTTCACACATAATGTCAACATTCAAACTTTATAATAAAAAAGAAATATCATGAAAAAAAATATTTTATATGTGTTTCATTTACGTTTACTTTTGAAACCGCAAAATAGATATCCCCTTACAAAATTTCTTGATTTTGTTAAAAAAAAAATTGTGATGAAAATTTTAAAAATATAATAATATAAACTTAAAAAAATTAAGAAAAATCATTCACCCGCGTTCAAAATATTGAATTTTCCGAAAAAAATCCCAAAAAATATTTTTCGCCAATTTTGGTAGGTATGCAGTTGTCTTAATAATTCGAAGGACATCCTATATGAAAGTTTTGATCGAAATCCGTATGGCCGTTTATTATTATAGTCGAAAATCAAAAAAATGCTTGTATATGGGAGGTACCGTTAATGACAAAATATGTAAAAAAAAATGTTTGACCAGAATGGATAGTCTACTAAAAGAAGTGCACACACTAATTTAGTCGTAAGAGCCGTTTTCGCGGTAATTGAGGTTGTATGGCAAGTACCGTTATTATTGGGACTAAAAAAACCATTCAGAAATCTATTTGAGACAATCACCTAAAACCCTTAGGTATCAAGTTTGAAGAAAATCGCTTCAGCCGTTTAGGCTGTAGATATTTCTACAGACAGACAGACAGACGGAATTACCACACCCACTTTTTTGGTGTTTCCTTCATCATCGTATAATGTCAAGTTTGATCAAAACCTCGAGTTAGATTTTTTTTCCAAATACGAAACTTCCCCTATAGTACCTATTTCGCAAGTAAAACTTATGAAAATTAACTACACGGCTCGTTTCTGAGCCACCTGCACTGAGTGAAACCCGATATTTTGTTCAATAAAAAGTCTATAATTAAGTTTTAATTTATTTTCGACTTTTATCCTATAAAACGATAAACGTATTTCATA
This sequence comes from Philhelius pedissequus, assembly GCA_910595825.1. NCBI lineage: Eukaryota > Metazoa > Arthropoda > Insecta > Diptera > Syrphidae > Philhelius > Philhelius pedissequus. Next base: position 8,911,947 of record OU343163.1, on the reverse strand, counting down.
TAATGTCGTGTAAGGCAATCATACGCCTTTGAGGCGTGTCGATTTTCTACGCCATTTACAATGTACCATAAGTCATAATGATTTTTTTTGTTATATGCCTACAGGCATTAATCATTTGTTTTTTTTTTTTTTTAAGTTCAAATAAAAGTTTAAGGCAATAGAGACACATGCCAATTTATAAAAGTGTGTTGAAATTTGATTTTAATGCGCAGATAAGAGTTTATTTTGAAATTAAAATTTCCTAATTGACTCAAACATCATCATAAAGTAATACCAACTTTGACTTTAATTGACTTTCATATGCTCTTAAGACTGCAAAACCGTAAATCGTGCATAATCATAAAACCATGACGCTCAAAAATCACCTCTCACTAAACACTAAACTGCCTTATCTAACTACAAAAAAGCTAATTAACGGAACGAATTGTTTAGACGATTGAGTTCATTCCACTTGCTTCACCCAATTAATCTGTAATAAGTTGCTGCTCGCAACGAATTTTCTTGCACAATTTTCTCAGATAATAGTTTGTTTTTTTCTTCTCTAAATTAATATTCATAATTAATTTATTTATATTTTTTACTCAAAAAAATATAATTAAAATGAAATTACGTAAAATATTGGTTGGCTGATAACAAGCCTCGGTTATGAAATCTTTTTTTTTATCTTTGACTTTGAAAACCACGTTCTGCCGAGGTTTTGGATTTCGAAATTCAGGAAATTGCCGGCACCGAACTGAACAAAGGCAATTTTAAATTTATTGTTTATGCTCATCCCATTTACGATTTTTCATTATAAATCTGTTTTAACGCTTGTGCGTGCTCTTATAAATTTTGAATCTAATTTAATTGATTTTCATAGAGATGCAATTCGAATGCGCCCATCAGGCGTCGCCGTGCGTCGTCTTCGTGATGTTGTATCTATTTTCGGTTTAATTCGAAGCAGATTCCCATTTTTTGTTTTTCTTTTTAGAGATTTACAAGTGCGATTTGGTTCTTGTTATAACTTTTAAATTATACATAAGTGTGTTTGGTTGGATGGCAAATAGGCAATCGAACTAAATTTAGATTGCCTGGAGGTAAACCTACATATATGTAGACCTATAGGTGAGGTGTGTTGACATCCATTCTCACTTCAATGTATCAGGAGCTGTTAAAATGTATCTATAAATTTAAATGCATACACCATGATTTTAATAGGCAAGTCACCGGAATCGACATCGACTACGACGATGGTGGTGATGGCGACGGGTTTCGTAAATAAAATCTTATAATTATTTTATAAAAGTGAAAACAAAAAAGAGGAAGTTAAGATGCAGCATTGCAATGCGGTCTTGTTTCTGTCTCTATCTATAAATAGGCGATTACACGGAAGGCTATTTAGGAAACTGTTTTGCGACTGGCTGGGAGAGTTTCATTTCTGTTTCTATATGTACTCGTACGATGGGAAAATGAGAAAATAAAATGTGCAATCTATAGTTTAATGAACTGATTTAGTTGACATGGAAATATATGCCTATCCTTGATATAGGAAGCGACTAAAAAATTAAATTGTATTCAATTTTAAGATATTGAGTGAAATTGTTTATATTTATTGTCACCTTCGCCAGTTATCGATTTCCCCACGAAATACAGGTTGATTTTTTAACTAGATTTTGATCAAATTATGAAATTTCATCAAATTTCTAGGCACTTATTCAATGTGCATGTGTTAGATTTGCAAATTTGTTTCCACCAGTCTGCGAACCGTATCAGACTACACTTTTTTTGGGAAACATAACATATGCGTTGCGTTTTAAAAATATTGACAATCTTCATTAGAAATTCTAATGTGTATTGGTTCGTTTATAATTTGTAAAGAAAATGTTGTGTGAAAAGGGGCAACAATACGGCGAACAGCGGTTCCAGATGGTCGATTACATGTAGAACGTTAAAATATGGTTCTTGATGAAACCAAAAAGCAAAATATTACCACCAACCAAATAAATCAGCATATCCACAAAATATATTTCTAACCGGTCAGCCAGGAAATTTATTGGGGGCCTTTGATCTGTAATCTTTACTTGCGATATAAGTAGGTACTATGGGACCAGTTTTGCATTTGGAAAAAAATCGAACACAAGATTTTAATAAAACTTGACATTACGATGATGACTTGGTACTTATGCGTTTTAGGTGTTTGTCTGAAATAGATTTTGGAATCGTTTTTTTAGCCCCAAAAATACAATTTTTTCTACTATCTTAATCATCTCGAAAACCGCTTTAACGAATTTGATAAAACAAAAATTGTGTGCACTATTTTAGGTATGGTCTACATTTTGGTCAAATTTTTTTGTACATATTTTGTTATTATCGGTACCTCCCATGCAACCATTCTTTCCATTTTTTTGACTGCGACTTACTCATAAAGGGCTCGACGGATTTTGATCAAAAATTTTATATAGGTGGCCTCCTTCATATTATAAATAATACTGATTTTTGAAAAAAAAAAAAAATCACGGGAACAATTTTGGATTGCAATATCTCGAGAACAGAGGCTGCAGAAGCGTTTAGTTTTCGGGTGTGGATAGGTATTTAATAGACCTTTCATTTTATGTATATAGCGATGGGTTTTGGAAACATTTTTGAAAATACAATTTTTTTCCACAAGCCCTTGATTTTTTTTCAAAAAATTTCAAAAAAATCAAATATGCAAATTTAACACCAATGCAAAGGTCTGTTCAATCCCTTTCAAGTGCTGAAAACAGCAGCTTTTTCTGAGGCCTGGTTGCCGAGATATCAGCTTCCAAGGCAAATCAAATGCAGGTTGGTTCACAATCACGGGAACAATTTTGGATTACAATATCTCGAGAACCAGAGGCTGCAGAAGCGTTTAGTTTTCGGGTGTGGATAGGTATTTAATAGACTTTTCATTTTATGTATATAGCGATGGGTTTTGGAAACATTTTTGAAAATACAATTTTTTTCCAAAAGCCCTTGATTTTTTTTCAAAAAATTTCAAAAAAATCAAATATGCAAATTTAACACCAATGAAAAGGTCTGTTCAATCCCTTTCAAGTGCTGAAAACAGCAGCTTTTTCTGAGGCCTGGTTGCCGAGATATCAGCTTCCAAGGCAAATCAAATGCAGGTTGGTTCACAATCACGGGAACAATTTTGGATTACAATATCTCGAGAACCAGAAGCTGCAGAAGCGTTTAGTTTTCGGGTGTGGATAGGTATTTAATAGACCTTTCATTTTATGTATATAGCGATGGGTTTTGGAAACATTTTTGAAAATACAATTTTTTTCCAAAAGCCCTTGATTTTTTTTCAAAAAATTTCAAAAAAATCAAATATGCAAATTTAACACCAATGAAAAGGTCTGTTCAATCCCTTTCAAGTGCTGAAAACAGCAGCTTTTTCTGAGGCCTGGTTGCCGAGATATCAGCTTCCAAGGCAAATCAAATGCAGGTTGGTTCACAATCACGGGAACAATTTTGGATTACAATATCTCGAGAACCAGAGGCTGCAGAAGCGTTTAGTTTTCGGGTGTGGATAGGTATTTAATAGACCTTTCATTTTATGTATATAGCGATGGGTTTTGGAAACATTTTTGAAAATACAATTTTTTTCCACAAGCCCTTGATTTTTTTTTTTTTTAAATTCAAAAAAATCAAATATGCAAATTTAACACCAATGCAAAGGTCTGTTCAATCCCTTTCAAGTGCTGAAAACAGCAGCTTTTTCTGAGCCCTGGTTGCCGAGATATCAGCTTCCAAGGCAAATCAAATGCAGGTTGGTTCACAATCACGGGAACAATTTTGGATTGCAATATCTCGAGAACCAGAGGCTGCAGAAGCGTTTAGTTTTCGGGTGTGGATAGGTATTTCATAGACCTTTCGTTTTATGTATACATCGCAGGGTTTTGGAAACATTTTTGAAAATACAAATTTTTTTCCACAAGGCCTTGATTTTTTTTCAAAAATTTTCAAAAAAAATTAAATTCAACATTTTTTGTAATTTTGTGCTTAAGCTTATATTATTAAATGTTCAAAATTGTCACACATTTTTTTTTAAGTAAAGAAATTTTGTTTATAAAAAATTAAGTAAAAACGATTTTAAGAATATATTTAGATTCTTAACAGAAATCTGTTGCATAGGATGTGATCAAGCATAAGAGATCATGTTTTCGAACACAGTGCTTTTGCAGCGAAATTCGCGTTTGCATTTTCTAATGGTTTACTTTTACACCTCACGCTTAAGAAAACATCTTATAAATGACAGATGACGTTTTCCAAAACAACCACCATGGCAACTGATTAGATTTTATAGAAAAACTTTTTAACATGATCCATCTTGTTTTGTCATTGACGTTTATCAAAACAAAATTTGCGCAAGCGGAACGATTGCATACTTGATGAAAGCAGCAGCTGCTTCAAAAAATGACGTTCAAATTCGATTTGATTTGACGTTTTCGAAAATCACATAAATTTCGCCTTCGCTTGGCATCTTTAAATGTGTAGGTATGTTTGTTAATATAATGATAATTCTCTCTTTTTGTTCTCTGTGTCGTCAAATTCATTCATATATTTATAACTACCGCGATATTGTTTTCGATCATGCGACTTTTGCAAACTGCATTATCAAAAACCATGCAGTTGGCATTATTGTATTTACGTTTTCGGAAAAAATACATTTGGCATTTGCCATTAACACGTTTATTTAATATATATACCTACCTACATTGGGCTTTGTCACTGTGGCGTATACGCATTTTTGTACAGATCTTTTTGTGTTAACTCTTTATTTTATTTAACATGTTTCTAATAAGCCAACGCAATGTTAACGAATTTACTATTCGTGATTTTTGCGCAATCGATAAATTAATATATGTATATGCACATCCATATAGTATACGTACATATGTTTGCATGTATAAACTCCCTTAGGTTTTACTGTAGAACCTTGTGAAAAAAAGTCATGGTTAAATTAAATTTAACAATAAAAATAGAATAAAAACCAACAACAACAAAAAATAATAGTTCAATGTCACCCTATAATATAGGATTTTGCAGCAGCTCGAAAAGCTTTTTGATTTCATTTTACATTCAACTTCCGTCAATTCTCTTTTAAAATATTGTACCTACATACGTAGTTTAATAAATATGTATGTACATTGTACATACTCCGTTACCTCTCCATCAACGTAATCGTAATTCCTATCACTTGTTCAACTCAATTATTTGATTAAAGCTCATGAAAATGCATACTGCACTGGTAAATGATGCACACATACAATCTGTTTTCCTCACAACCTCGTTGCACCGCGCCGTGCCGTCTGTCAAACAAGCTTGTTTTTTGCGATGGACAGAGTAGCTAGTACCAGGAGCTGGCTGAAAGTTGTAGCAGGCGAAGCCAAAATAGCAACAAAGTAAAAAACACGGAGAAAGAAAGCACGCGAAGCACTTTGCCAATTTTTTTTTATAAGTAGATATATTGATAATCATGGGGAGGGTGGGCGAGGGTGTAAACAGAATATAATTGGTTTGCGGTCGATTCCTAAGTATATATCACGCCTAGGGCTCGGACTGGAAAAATACACTTCGTATGCAATGAAATTTGTATCAAATATGAAAAGTACTTTTTCATCATATAATATTTTCAATAAAAATAAGAATTGACACACAATTTTATTAATTTATCTTTTTGACTTAAATCTTAGTGCTTCAATTAGATTCAAACAAAAGCAGCACCAGCATCATCAGCATGCTGGCTAGCAAAATATTTCAAACACATTGCCATCGGCACTGTTATTTATATCTCCTTGACATTTCGTATCGAAACAAATACAGCAACAAATTCAATATTGCTTTGTAAGGGGGGGCGCAAGGAAGTTTAGTGTGTGCAGAGCAATTGAAATACATTGGTTCGAAAATAATGGCGACAGCTGTTGCTGCGGTTATGTCGGTGTGGTGAGGGCTTAATCTGTTTCACGCTTAATGTGTTCCACACTCTCCTGACAATTACTGCTCAATACATTTTTTTGTAGGCAGCAAATTTACAAACGTCCCCATGTGGCAAAAAGATTTGTTAAATAAATAATAAAATTCAAAAGTCCAAAAAATAAAAAAAGAAAAAAATGTGATTTTAAACAAACAAAAATATACCAAAACAATGTTATTTTGACGTTTAAAAATTGGCAAAAAAAAATTGTGCAAAATATTTCTTTAGGAGAAAATTTCATTTCATTTTTCAAAATTTGGTAAGCTGCCAATTTCTGCATAAAAATGTCTGAATCTGACTTAATTGTTCGGTGAATTATTCTCGAGCTAAAATTTGTCAGATACCTACTGTACGTTTTGTGATTTCAGTGAATTATACGTTGTTGAGTAAACAGTTTGTCCACAAAAAAAACTAGGTACACCTAGTTCTGATGGGAGTGATTTTTGGCAAAAAAGAATGTTTGACGTTTAATTTTTTTATTGAACTGTGAACTAACCCGAAGAAAAAAATAAACCCACCCCCAAAGTGTCGAAAAAGACGAAAATTGCGTGTTTTGACCACGGATGTTTTTCTCTTTCCATATTATTCTCTCACACCCATTTATTTGACTCGTTCAAAAGAATGTAGCTCTAAAATAAAAATTCACCTGGATAATCATTTTAGCGAAAATAAATGAATTCCTTGCAAAGAACACTTGTTTTCTGTTGCATATCCTCTATTACGTTCTTCTCTCAAAATTTAGCCAGGATTTTAGCTGATTTTTGCAGAGGAAAGTGGTAGCATAATTTAGCGGTAGCAGTTAGTCCTTCAAGTAAGAAGATGTCTTTTTTACCATCAGCTCGTAAATTTCATATTTTCTGTGCGCTGATATTGTTGCTGACGTTAATGATGGGCAAATTGACGATTTATCATACGAACAAGAAGTTTGGTGAATACTAGTATCATAATAGGGTTCCATAAATGAAGCAAACCAAGTTACTTCCGAACCCTGGGCCTTGATACTTTTTTTTCGTGTATTTTTTTTATACTGTCTATCCCCTTCTAATTGCGATTTACGCAATAAACAAAAACAAAAGAAAAATAGTTACTGGAACTAAGCCTAAGCACACGATTGTCGTGTGCAGCACTGTCTGGGTCCCCATCCCCACATTGTCATTATTTCTCATAATGTTGGGCTTTTTTAGATACAGAGTGTTGTTCGCTTTCGTTTTAAAAGATGAAGATGGTGGCACTGGAGCGCTATCATTAAAGGTGAGGGGTTTGCTTCAGTTTTCTTCATGAAATTATGAAACAAAGAAAGCTAGCTAACAAATTATAAAAAAAACATATTATGTACTTGTATATATGTATGCAATGTACATAATATAGATGAAGGTACGTGAAAGGTGAGAAAACTACAAATTAATGACATTTATCTTTAGATAAATCACTGCAAAGTATCTGTATGTACCTTGTACGTTTTCCACATTCAAGCACTTTCAACTTTTCCCATCCTTCGTCTGTTTTAACCCATGCTTCGCCAGGCGAACGCCAATCTTTCGAAATGAATGGCATTTCCTTATTCAACTGAACAGAGAGTTTTAAACGATGTAAATTTGACAAATTATACAACACAAAACTAATTTGACTAAAATCCAAATTAAAACTTGTGCTATTGATTAACGGCGAGGGATATTCTTATTAAGGGGCCAGCACAAAGAAGAACACTTTATTTTCAAAAGGCCAATCGGTTTTTATTCTATTTTTCTTTTTTAATATGCAAACACTTTGTTAGGGTACACAGCTGATTGAGCAAAACAAATACAAAAATAAAAACACGAATCTACTATACACAATAATGCCTTTGCAAAGTAAAGAAAGAAACAATTAGGTAGTATAAAAAATAGACGGGACGAACCGAACTACGCGGCAGCAAAATTTGGTTTGGGCTTGAAATTATAAATCTAATTTAGATTCAGCATTTAGATAATTGTTATAGGCGACGCAATGTCCAACTAAAAACCCAACTGACTGATGATGAAAAAGGCAAAACCACGATACGATACGACACAACGACCAACGACGACGAAAACGTCGAATCCGTAAGAGATACCAAAGGAAACTGAACTGGGGATATGGTGAGCTGGTGGAAAATATGTCTGAGCAATGCATTTTGTGAAAATTGGGGAAAATATACTACACGTTAAATGGTGGAGGAAAGCCTAAGTAAAAGTTGTTTTGGAGGGTGGTGCACTTATGCAGTACATTTTAAAAATTGAGTAAACAAAATGTGTTTGCTTTAAGAAGTTTATTACATACGACATATTCATATTTAAAACATCAGTTTTACTTTCCTTTTTTGTTATGAGAATAAGAAAATGCTCAATACAATAAAAAATACTATCTACAGACTTGATAAAGGAAACCATGCTAGGCAATTATAAGCATTTAAACTGATATCTGCTAGAATAACAACAATGAAAACAATATTGTTGGTATCACAAATAAGCCATAATAAAGACTGGAAACCTTCGTACGTTTCACTCCCCAAAACCCATTTGTTTACATTGTTGAATTTGTAGCTTTGAAACTCTATCCATGAATAGATGGGAAATCGAAAAGCAAAACAAAAACAAATTACTATGGCTGTGTTGTCTATGTGTCTATTGGAAGAGGAACAGAAAAGATTCTTGTGTGCGTTTTTATCAATGTGTCTGTTGGAAGAGGAACAGAAATGTTACTTGTGTGCGTGTTTCAGCTTGTAGGCAAATGTCAAATGAAAGCAGAGGTTTCTGGTCTTTAAGTTATTAGTTTATGGTTGGTATCTTCTTAATTGCTCCTTTCGTATTTTATACAATGCACGACTGGGTCGCACGTACTTGATCTTATGATCAATGTAACGTCAAGGATTAGAGGTGGATTAAGCATTTATTTATTAATATACCACTGTTAGTAAAAACAACTGAATATTTTAAAGTCGCTTTTTATTTTTTTTTTTGTATACCTACAAAAATTCTTTAAATTTTTAAATTTAAATTCTTTAAATTTGTGTACAAATAATTTTGAAATGCAAATTGTAGGTATTAAACAATATAAATTCAATAAAGTTCGACTACCCGTTTAAGAAATATTGAATTTTCAAAAAAAAAATAATTCCTTTTAAAAATCCAACCAAAATATATTTTTTTCGAAAATTATTATTTTTAAATTGTATAAAAGAAAGTCGAAAATAAGTTTATATGGCGACTACCGTCAATAACATTTTATGTAAAATTAAATTTTGTCCGCTAAAAGTAATGTTTGTATTAAAATTGTTAGAGTCGTTTTTTTAATAGCGATTTTTAATAGCTGTATTTTATTTTCCCCGTGATCCAGATCAGATCATCTATTTAGTTGCATTACAACAACAAAAGGATTTAGTTTTGTTGTTGTAACGCAAATAAATAAATGATCTGATCTGGATCACGGGGAAAATAAAATACAGATATAATAGTACCTTTATTATTGAAGTTACCATTATTTATGAGGCTAAATAATAGTTCGATTAGGGATATTGTCTTGAAAACTAGAAAACTTAAACCATTTATCATATCGATAGTGTCATGCGTTTAAGGTTTCATTATATTTATTTATTTAGTATTACCATCTATCGAGTAAAACTCTCTTAGACTAAACATTATAATATTTTTACTTAAATTTTAATTTAACAATATGATGTATGATGATTATAAAAATTTTAATTTAACAATATGATCACTACAATTTTTTTGAATTTTGAATGTGAAGATAAATAATAATAGTTTCTACAACAAACTAAAACAGTTATAAAATAAAATCACATTTTTCAGCAAATTATGCGTGTATTTTATCCAAAACTAAACTAATCGGCATTCATATATACCATGTCGATAACTAATTTGTGCGTAGTAAATTCTTCTCAATTTTAACCCTAACCGTAACTCCTTAGGTATATTTAGAACTCAAGTTAAGAGTACCTACTGTAAATTTGACTATACTTGAAAATCAGTAAAGTAATCGATTTTACATATAAGAATAAAGAATTTGTTAACTTTACACTACATTGAAATTGACTTTATTTTCACATGCCAAAGTATTTTTCAATACCCCCTTAGTCCGTCCTGGAATAAAATCTCCCCATTCAACCAAAAGTTGTCTTTGCTTATATCTGGTACTGCTGGTCTACTACTGGTAAGCTTTTGTGCTCCAATTGAATTTGCATTGGACATTTCTATGCGCTGCCTCCAAAACAGCTTTTTTTATTCTAAATAATTTTCTCTAAATCTCTCTGTTGTCTGTTTATTTCACCTCTCATTCGTAAATGATTTTTTAGCATTGAAAAACAATGCAAGTTGTACAATATACATATGTACAAAAGTATAATAATAATAATAATAATTTCCAAAGTACATACATTCATATACCTACATACGTTTGAGATTACCCTCAAAATTGATAGAAGTAAAAGCAAATCACATGACCACACGGGAAAGACGAAGATAAATCATTAGTAGATTGGGCAAAACAATTGAGTATTGATAAAACGCGTTATCAATTTATTAGTCATCAAGAACATCATCACCATCATGATAAGGTAAAATGAATCAATCAACAAAAGTTAATTGCGCTTTTATAGGAGCTACAAGGCTGCACGATGATTTGTTTACTGTTCAAATTTTGCGCTTTTGCATTGTGGAGCTTAGAATAATTATAATAATAAATCCCGTAATGTTTTTAATAAAATAATGGTGCAAAGGACTTTTATCTAAATTTGAAATTAATCTCATAGGGTTGTTCGATCCTGTTTGATGTACAAATAATAAACGAATTATAAAAACAGTTGAGGCGAGAGTACGATAACTTAGGCGCGAAAAAATAAAAATGGATTGTTGTAGAACAGTAGTTTGTTACAAGTAAATTTTAATATGGGATGGAGGTACATCTGCCCTCCTTTGGTCGGGAGGGGCAATTTCATAAAAAAGTACTAAATTTATAATACCTTAATCTATTAGTTAATTTTTAACTCAAGTGAAATCTATGCATAGTTTAAAAAAAAAACGGGTTTTAAACTCAAACCTTGGGAAGAACAGGATAAAAACACGGGTGAACAAGTGTAATTTTTCAAAACTGTAAGATTATATAATTTTTTTTTAGAAACTCGTTATTCTGATTAATTCTTAATCAAAAACTGAAAACTATATGATTGTGTCTTCTAGTTTGAGAAAATTGAAAATTACTAAAATTATTTTTTTCATGATATTTTTTTTTTAGGAGGAGATTACTATAATAACGGTGCCGCAAAATAATGGATTTTGGTAGAGGGGTTTAATACAAATCATTTTTTTTGCTACGGTTTAAGAACAACGTCAACACTTACAATAAAAAAATTAAGGTTTTCTGAAGCCAGATAAACTGGTCCTCTTATTATTTGTTTCAACCTAGTTATTTGCGTTAATAGGTTTAAAAAAAAAAAATACCTTCAAACACAAAATTTAGTAAACCTTTTTTAAATGTTTCTAATTCCAAGTGGTGAAATTTAGTACTAATTGGCTTTAATTATTAGATGACCCTATGAATTCATAATCCAAGACTGTTTTCACACAAGGAAACTGAGTTCCCGGCAACTGGGTGTTTTGAAGCAGTCCAACACTGAAAACTAGATGGTCTTATGTCCTCCAGTTTAAAATTAAAAATTACCAAAACTGCATTTCTATGAGATTCGTATTTCTTGTATTTTCTTATACAGCTGTTGACAGTGAATTTATAGGATAAATTCAAAGTTTCTTTAAATTCATTCTCTGCAATGCCTAAGAAACCTCTTGCATAATTTCTTATAAATCTTTAAAAAAAATTACCATACAATTTTTGTACTAATGCCCGTTTGCTGATACACAACTTAAGCATTAAAAGTTCTACTAATGAACTTATGTGACAGCATACGCAGAGGAAAAAGTAGCCCTTAAGCGTTTTAAGTTGAACATAAATATTTATGATTCGTATCAGCAAACGGCCCTAAATCGTTTAAAATTATCTTTTTTCACCACAAAGTAGTGTGCAGTATTTTGTTCTTACCGAACAAACAGAGAACAGATAAAGGAACAAACCTAAATGATTCCACTGTGCTTCGTTTCTAGAACTGTCAAAAAATTTACCTTCGTTGTTCATTGTGAATTTTCATTTCCATAATCCCAAATGAAGGATTGGAGAAGAATCAAGAAAGATTAGATTTCTCCATCGAAACTAACAAAACATCTTTACTATCATCAATATCAAAAACTATGTCGTCAGGTCAAGAAAATCAGCGAAAAATCAAATACGCCGAAGGTAAAATCGATCGTACTCAGCTCGAGTTTATGAAAATAATCGAACAACAAAATCTAGAACGCGTTCAAAAACTTAATAAGGTTCGTCGTAATAATTTAATCACGGCCGGTGTCCTAGGAGTATCTGTATTAGGAATCTACGCTTATTCCATGCTAAGTGTACATCAAGAGAAATTCCTTGACGATTTTGAAGAACCAAAGAAAGTGTCAAACTAAAATAAGGAGAAAAGCTAGGTTAGTTTATAATTTAGTTTTTTTTTTAAGTTTGATTAGTAGATATAGCTCTTACATAAAAATTAAAATGCCTTACGGATCGAATGCTGTTGCTGCCTGTGGACTTCGCCTCCCTCCTTTACCAACTATTAGAGATCTTGTAAAGTTATACAAGCTTCAGGCCATTAAACAGTTGTCACAGAATTTTCTTATGGATGAGCGATTAACAGACAAAATTGTGAAATCCGTCGGAAAAATAGCAAACACAGATATCGTATTGGAAGTAGGACCGGGACCAGGAGGCATTACTCGATCGATCTTGAGACGAAATCCTGCAAAAGTTATACTTGTCGAAAAAGACCGAAGGTTCCTACCGACTCTGGAGCTGCTTCAAGAATGCTCCCAGCCTCTTGGAGTCCAAATGGACATACATCGATCAGATATACTAAAGTTTCCTATTGAGGAAGCTGTTCCTGATGTTTCTCAAAGACTTCATCTGATTGGAAACCTTCCATTTGCAATTTCAACTCGTCTCCTAATTAATTGGTTTAAAGATTTGTCCCTTCGACAAGGAGCTTTTCGGCGAAATGACACCACGATGACACTTACCTTTCAAAAGGAAGTCGCAGAAAGAATTTGTGCTCCAATTGGAAGTGATCAACGTTGTCGCTTGTCAATTATGTCCCAAATCTGGACCGAACCGGAGCTCAAATTTATAATCCCCGGAAAAGCGTTCGTCCCCAAGCCCGACGTCGATGTGGGCGTTGTAAAATTGACTCCTCTGAAGCAACCCAAGACGGATATACCTTTCGATGTCGTCGAACGGGTCAATCGACACATCTTTTCGATGCGCCAAAAGTATTGCAGACGCGGGTATGGCACACTTTTTCCAGAAGAACAACGAGACAAGATAACCTATGAAATGTTTGAAGAAGCTGATGTTCAATCGACACTTAGGCCGTTCCAACTATCAGTGGACGAATGTCTTCGTCTGGTGCAAGTCTATTGGCAGTTTATTCAGAAGAATCCAGATATAGCCACGTATAACCATCGTGGACCAAAGGTCATCAAAGAGGAACAATTTGTTGATTATTAGAGGTCTTATGGAAAAATAAAGTTTTTATTAAAAAAAAGCATTGTTTTGTTTTTTATTATTATAATTAAACTTGGAGCAAATAAGTATATAACTAAATTATACCTAGTCGTAGTCGAGGTATTCTTCTACTTGAATCGATTTTAACAAATTTGGTTTAAATTTGATTTTGTATTTTGCTTTCCATAAATTTCTATGGTTTTTGCTTTTGAAATTTTCAAGAACGCGTTTTTTGTTCTTGAAACATTTGTTTCACTCCAACGAATATCAAAATTAGAGATTGCAATCCCGTTATTTCGGATTTACAAAATTTCGATCCCGGGATTTAAAAATGTTATTTTCGGTTAAATTGTTTTGTTTTTCTTACTTTCCAGAGAGTAAACATTAATTCGGCCTCCTAAAAGCAAAATAAAATATTTTATTATTACAAATTAATATAAAACGTCCACTCACCTTCCCTATTTCACCTGTCTGAACGAACACCATAAACCTCTCACGATCACAAAAAGAACACTTGACTATAAACTACTGTATGTTGTACTGAGAAAAATCTAAATAAACCAAAATATGTATAAGGAAAGGCAAAGGATATCAAAACACGAGGACAAGATTACCACCTGAGAATAATTTCCTCAACAATATCAAAGCAAGGTTCAGATTCAGTTAAAAACAACTTATGTGGTAATTGTGTTAAGTAGTAAGAAGAAGAGACTATTGTGGCTATCGTAGCCCATAATAGTAGGTATGCTGACTACTGAGGACTTTGTTATATTTTTTTTTAATTTGCTACCTGATGAAAACTGGATCCTGGAGAGCAAAATTAGGCCAAGTTTATATGAAAATTAAATCGTCGTAGTTCAGTCGATATTTTTTTATATTATTTAATTTTTCATTACAAACCCCTAGTTATATGAATTTTAACGATCAAGGTTCACGTACACGAAATCATAATCAGCCCTATCACGTACTACATCGAAATCGCAAATTTGCTACGAATCCCGGGAAAACCTATCACAGAATCCATCGTAGTGGAAATTATCACACAAATTGCCTTACCAACGGATTCAGCGATACCCTCTTTCGGGATTCGTAGAACTTTCCGATTACGATGGAACTCGTGATAAGGCTGAATAACAAATGAGATCACGAAAACAGGCTATCCACTTTATAATAATTTCTCAATGGTTGCTGTAAGAAAATAATGATGAGAAAACTTGTATGCAAATACTTAGCCTCTAATTTCGGTATTGGGGAGTTTCAATCCCGGGATTTTCAGTAATGGAAAATATACCGGGATCCCCAGATTGATATCTATAATCAGGATACAAACTTTCGCCTAAAACTTTTGAAGAACAAGGTTGAAAGTCGCGAAGGTTCAAGAGTAGCTAGTAATTAAAAACTTGAAGCTTGTTTAGTAGTGAAAAACTGATAACTAGGCACTCCCGTTCTGAATTTCGTAATCAATTTTCCTTGCTCAAATTCAGTTTTTTGTTTATTTTTAAAGTGATAAATTCTCATGGAGGGGGGTAAGCCGCTTCGTTACGTAAGGCGTTACAGTCTGTCTGGCTTCCCTTTCTTTCACGCATACGGAGAACTATTGAAATTAACGAAGAACTTTCTCAAATTAAACATTTTCAATTTTAAATAGTTCAACTTAAGATTAGTGGAAGTTATAACTTCTGACGGGCGTCCCGAGGCGCAAATGTTTTTTTTTATTTCAGAATATACCAATAAACTTGCTGAATCATTTACATTAATTTCCATAGAAATATTTTGCCAAACAAAATTATGCATTTTTGTTCAATTTCTTTACAACTGATTCCGTGGGTAATTTTGCAAACGAAAGCCGAGTTTGAGAAACGAAATTCAGCACAACAGCGGATATTAAAAATCTCATAATTTTTTTTATTAAAATATAGTTTAATGGTTTCTGTAAAAATTAATAAAACATTTCACAATCCATTAAATAAAAAAAGTGTATATAAACTAGATTTTGTACATATTATTGGACGGAATATGTTTTACTTAATATAACACTAATATTATCCGATTCGATGTTAACTTATTGCAAACGCCAAAGAACCAATCAAAGCCAGCACCAAACCTACTATACTTTTGTTCATAGTAGTGGCTCCATTACATCGATGGTCGAGGAAGCAAAAGCAATATTCTACATCTGTAAAATAATCCCTACGCACATCATGTTCTTTGACAGTGTGATTCACGTAATGCGCCAATCGAATGTCGACTGCAGCCTTGCGGCATCCTTCGTATTTATCGGCAGGTATGTCGGTTCGGAAGCTGAGAGCACTCAAACATTCTCTAATTATTGTTGTCTGAGCTGTAAATGAAATTATTTAAATGAATATCGAAAAATTTTATTTTGGGAAGCAAGCATTACCTGCTCGTCGTTCAGTAACCTTCACGCATATATCGTCGTCTTCGGGACAATGTTCTCCCAAAAATCCAATGCCACGCCAGTTGAATTTCTCACCACACCCAGGAGTGGCTGAAGTGCAGCGATAGCACCAAATAGCGAAGCCTACGCAAAAGGAAAAAAAAAACAAAAGCTAGGATTTCATTGAAATCTGGTTTAAATGGCTAAATACTTTGTTCAATGATTATCGAGAGAAACATCAGAATAAATATTGCAAACGACTTCATTTTTGTAATATGTATAGTTTACAAAATTGATAATTAATAAAAAACGTGAAGAATTAAATAAAAATTAAACAAGACAACGCCCATCAATTTTCAGCAGGTAGAATTAAAAATTAAATGACATTTGAAAGAAATATTTTGACAGATGCCACTAAATCTGTTAAGCGCCATCTGATGAGCAGTAGTTAGTTATTGAATATTGCGTAGGGTGATTCAAAATTCTTTTTCATATTATTAAAGCCATAACAACATAAGCTACATTTTGCGAAAAGAGCAGAAGCATTGTATATAGATATTAATAGTACTATCATAACGACGAAATTCATCCAGCCTGTAATAAGTTCTACTACTCATCACTACCAAATCGGAGGTTAGGTAGTGTTGGTGTGTTATGAAAATGCGTATGAAGAGAAATAGTGTGATAATAAATTGATGAGAGAACTATATACAAAATTTATTATAAGTTAGAGGAGAAAAGGAAAACAATTTATTTCATAGGTTTTTTTGTTTTTTTGTATGAGGATTTTTTTGTTGAGTAGGAGCTGGTTGGGTCTGTGTGTTTTTTATTCTTCGGACAGATAGAATGAAAATTGTTTGATGGCTGTAAGGAATATTTAAATAATCAGGTATACACTTGTGTACAACGGTCACTACTTGTGACAAAATTTGTTGTATTTTATATTAATATTTTTTTTTGATTTTGAAAAAAAAAATTTTTTTTGAAAATTCAGATTTGATAAGTAATTTCGTAAAAAATCGAGTTGACGAATTTTCAAATAAGAATTGTTTATTAATAGGTATTATATATTTTTTTAAGTCGTTTTTTACTTATTTTTTTTAATGAGTATTCAATAATATATATATACATTTGAAAATATTATTTAAAAAAAATTTCAAAATATTGTTTTTTTTTTCAAAATCCAAAAAATAACAAATTTTCTTTTTTGAAAATTCTTGGAGCCGTTTTTGAGAAATAAATTTTTTCTTAACGGTTTTTAACATTTGAATGGGAGGTAACGTTGTTTTTTATTTTAGAAAAATATTTTTTTTCTAACTATTCAAGATAATTTCAAAAAACTACTAAATACGAAGTTTCGAAAAAATCTATTAAGTCGTTTTCAAAATTTTGAATTTACATTGAAAATTTTGGTATACAATAGTGTTTAAACCTTATAGGAGCTTCTGCGTAAAAAATTAAAAAAAAAATCAGATTAACCGTTTCCGAGAAAATCGAAAACCAAAAAAATGGTTTTAGAGGTACCAAAAAAACATTTTTTTCCAAAAAAAAATTATTAAATTAAAAAATTAAAATTAAAATTAAAAAATTATTAATGAACTCATTTTTTTTTTATAAAAATCGTTGGAGCCGTTTTTGAGAAAAATAAGGATTTTGTTTTTGGCCAAAAAAAATGTATAGGAGCTACTGTTATTAGTCGTCTTAAAAAAAAATTTAAAAAACGTGTGGGCATATTACCGGAAAAAAAATATGTACCAAGTTTGAAGCAAATCTGCTGCTTGGCATTAGTTTCATTTAAATCATGATCTTTACAATATATACATTTTCTCGAAAAATGTTTGCACTTGAAGAAATAACTCCTTTTCCTCCTTTACGTGGAAAGCTTTCTTGTGGAAATCGATACGAATCGATTGTCCATCTTCACTAAAAATCGGCAAATATAGGCCGATAGATAAAAGTTGTATCTTATATGACAAACGGATCATTCATATCCCTTAACTATCTTAGAATTCTGCTGCGCTACAACGAAAGAGTGATTTGTTAAAAAATCAATTAATACAGTTTTATTAATTCTTACTTCTTACATTTATAGATGAAACTTCTTCCAATAGATGTATCAAAATCAAATTCAATTCCATGTTTGTTGATATTTCGATTTTTTTAATATTTTTTTTCAGAGATATGTCAAGTAGGTGAGTTGTGATGTGCCAAGAAGCAGATTATTATTTTTTTATGATGCTCACAAGTTGTGAGGTTTTTACCAGAATATCAAAAAAGTCACAAAAATGAGTTCACCTCAAGTTATGAGGTTATTGTGACTTGTGAGGGTTCAGTGAGGTTGCCAGAATAAGGCTATTATTTTGAGATGGTTTTCGTGAGCAGCTTGAGTGCATATAGAGGCTAGAACTTGTTCCGAACAGAGCAAGCTCTGAACACTGATTTGTTTTTTAAACCCACTTGAACCACACAACCCAGAAAAAATTTTCATTTTAATCATAAAATATTATAAGACAACCCTTATTTTGTACGCAGATACACATCACATAAAACATCAAAAAGCGACCAAATTATTTCGCCATTTTAACAAACATTACATTTCGTGTGCTCAGCAATTTACTCATAATGCTCAAACGATTATGTTTAAGCACATCTAGCGCACTCTTCACATGTTCAGAACGAAAAAAGAAGCCTACATTCAGAGGTCTAAACGCTCCGAGTGAAAAAGTACCACCAAAAGTAACAAAGAAATTTTTTGACAACTCAGACTCTGCTCTGAACTTAAAAAAGAAAAGCACCTTGAAGATGTGTTATGTAGATTTCGTTTCAAAAAATATGATTCACTACTAAAACCAATAGGTTCTTTTTTTGCTTCGTAAAGAACGAATACGGATACAACATCTTTTTGTGACTGTGTGTGTTGCTCTTAAACAAAATAAAATCTTCAATTCGTTAATCTGGCTGAAAATTATATCTTTCTGCAAAGCGGAAAATTAGCGTTTTTTACCACAATTATTTTTAAAGTAAAAAAACAAATTAGAGCTGAAAAGAAGAATTCAAGAGAATTGTAGAAAACCCTAAATTTCTTATTAAAATATTTTAATAATTTTTGTTATGAAACAAGCCTTTTATATCTTGTTTACTTTTACTCACAATGTTCACACGTGTACCAATTGGTAATGATCTTAAGTGACTAATTTCAGTTTCCTAAATAACGGATATATGTATGTACTTATTTATTTCCTTCAAATTCTAGCTAGTTCTTTGATTTTTGGTCTATTAAATACAAAACGACTAAAAGAGTCAGCCTTATTCGGGCACCTCACTGAAAACTAACAAGTCGCACCATAACTCGGTTGAACTCGATTTTGTTACTTTTTTCATATTCTCACAACTTGTGAGCCTCATAAAACGTCATCATCATTTGAAATGGCGAAAGTCAATACTATCAATATGACTTATATTATTTGGTATATATTATTTGGAATTCAAATAAACACAGGTAAAAATAAATTCTTGTACTTTCACTAGATATATATATATGTATATATATACATATATACATAATGTATATTTAACAAAGCTAATAGCTTTTGGGAATTAAAGACAAACAGTATTGACTCATCTTTTAATGTTTTTAAAAAAACCTGCTTACCTTCAGCTCTTTTAGAAAAGATTTTCTGATTTGCAAAAACAAACAAAAAAGTAAAATAAATAAAAAAGGTTGATTTGTTTATCTTCGGACTTTGAAAATATAGAGAAACTAATTAATATTCAACTTTGTTATATTTTATCAAAAAAGGTTGTACAAAATTATCTCAAGTTGATAAGGAACTCTACTCATGTGTTGTCATAAAGTTTACGATTTGTGGCAAGTCATAGAAAAAACAATGTACAATTGTAGGTTAGGAACTCCTTAACAAAAATATTTAATTGGTACGTTGCATTTAATAATGGTTCACATACGCCACAGTGTACATAATCAAATCAGTTTTGTTTTACAATTAAGAGCTTTAAAAAATATACTAAATGTATGAATTATGTATGTACATCATGTACACGAATGAATGTGTATGCATATGTGTACTACTAAAGCATGAAATCGGACAAAATACACATAATAGTTTATCAAATTCCTGTGATTTTGTCCTGACAGCTAATATAGAGTTATTGAGAATAAAAATGTCCCTATGGTGATTGCTTGCATCCTTTGAACTTAGGGATCGTAAATAATGTCTTAGAGATACCCTAGGAATTTTTTGATGTCGAAAATAAACATATTTAAAAAATTCATACGCAAAAAAAAACAATTTAAAAGTATAAAATATTTCGACGAAAATAAAATTCCCCTAGACGTTCCCGACAATAGGAAATCGATTCAAAAGGAGAAATACAAACTCGTTGTGTAACTCAAAATCACTTATGTTTTCCAAGTTTATAAAACAAAATTGGTAAACTTAAAGAAAAAATAAACAGTGGGAAAATACTTAAAATCAGAATTTGATAAGAATAGTTTTAAATTATTCATAAGAATACTGCAATAGAAATAGTAGAAAAATGAATATACCTACACACCCAGTTGAACACATTGAGATTCATCATCAGATGAAACTTTATACATTTCTTAATTAAACCTATTAGTACCTTGTGTTATTATAATAATTCACAACATACATAATGTAACGCGCAGAGAAGTACCTTTCGAGAAAAGATAAATAGCAACGAACTCATGGACATTGCATTAAATTGTGTTTACTTTGTGAAATATAAAGAAATTAGTAAACAACAATATAAAGAAGACAGACAGAATTGTACATATTGGTAGTTAGTTGATGATGTCAACTATTTAGATATAGCCAGACCTAAAATATTTACATAATTTTGATTCTGGCAAAATTTCATATAAGACATTTAGGTATGTCAGAGTGTGTTATTTAATGAAAACTTAATATTACCTGCCATTTTCTAATGTATTTGTTTTAAGAACTTTGCTCGCATTTTTTTTAATAAATATTTAAAATCATAGATATATGAATGTTTTATGTATAAAGTCAGTTGTTCAAAAAAAATCGTTTTTATCTAAAAAAATGTGTAGTATAACTTTAGGAATGTGTAACATTTTTGAAATAGCGCCTTTATATCAGCTACGAAAATTGCTCTGAATGGGCTTGATGAACAAAAAAAATCGGATTTGAATAAACATTTTCTGGTGCCATTTCAAAGACAGTATTGTTTAACGATAAAAAAAAACAGACTTGTCCGAAACCTAAACAATACTTTTCCGAGACGTGAATCAGGACATGCCAACAGTGTGACAGAAAATCAGAGTTTATGAGGTACGGAGCAGCGGGGCTTCTGGAAATTAGTTTTGCGATTTCAGGAGCACCACAACCGCGCGAAGCATTTGGCAGTTCTCTAGTCTAGTACATTCGTCTGACATCTGAAAAACATGACTTACTATATCAAATAAGGACAAGACTAAAAAAATTTAATTTATAACAGTTTTATATCAATTGTTTGCCATTAATAATAATAATAATATTAGAGTTTCCGCATACCATTCTGGCTTAAGCCAAGAGTACCTATCTTTGCATTAAAAAAAGTTAGGCTCTATACTTTTCCCTAGATAAAAATGAGAAAAAACAAAGTAATTAGTTACAAAAAAAACTTTAAGAATAACAAAAAAATAACATTTATAAAATAGTTCACATCTAAAAGATATTATTTTTAATAAAAAAGTTTCACTTTTCTTCGGATTTCATTCTTCACCACATTTGTGAATTATATTTGATAAATAATTGAATTGAAAATAATTGATAAATCCATAAAAAAAATACTACATTGGGTACTGCTAAGCCGGCATCTCTCCGATCGCAGGTTGTTGTTGTTTCTCAAATTGTAACTTTGAGCCTCAGACACTTCCAAGATTCCATAGGACACATAATCAGGGAGCATTCCATTGCGCATTTTAAATATAAACACCATAGCATCATAAGTTTCTGTTTAAAATTCATCCAATTAAGGCACTCTAGAATAACACGAATCGGTGTGTATATTTTCAGCTGTAGCCTTAATTTAACATTAGCGTTACAAACAAAGAGTAGAGTTGAACAATAATTAAAGTGCGGCAAGAAAAGAGCATTATACAAAAGAATAGACGTCTCAAATGTCAGATGTTTTCGAATTCTACTCAAGAAATAAACTTTTTTTGAAATGTTTGCATAAACATGACTCGCGTCTTCTTTAAAGTTCAGTTTTTCATCTATTACTACTTCATTATCTACTCTGAATTTCATACACTTAGTTTTGTCTACATTAATCTTTAATTTGTTCATTTTTAACAAATTGTCAACACTTTTCAAATCCTCATTCAGCTTTTGGCACATTATTTCGCTATAATCACCAGAAATATAAATGAGGCTATCATCAGCAAAAAGTTTTATACTGCAATATTTTAAACACTTTTTGAAATCGTTTATATATAAAAGAAAAAATAGATTACATTAAATGTATGAAATATTCAACGTCACTCGAGCGGCTGTGTGACGGCATAACTAAGCATAAATAGTTCTTGTATGGTATAAACAGAACTCTTATAAATTAGCATGTCTATTCACTCCAGTAAAATAATTCACTCCTTCAATCATTATGTGTACGATTAGCCTTACTTTCAACTTTTATGTATGTACATATGTACTTTTAGTTTTTGTCATATTTCGAAAAATGTGGAAATTTATATTTTATCTTCAGTGAATCGCTTTTCAAACACTTACAAAACGCAAAACGGATTAAAACTTTTTTGAGAACCCTTTTTTGATCAAATGTAAACAAGACTTTCGAAAAAAAAGAAAAACAATTTATAAATATTTAAAAATAAAACGATAAGAACTTTTAGATTTTTTGTTTTCATTTTTGTATTTGTATCTACAATATTCACATATTAACTAAAATAATTCAAAATATCCATTATAAAATGCATCTCGTTGAGTGTTTTTTTTTGTGTTTTTCTTTAAAATTTACAATACTTTGTTGATATTTTGATTTTTAGTTTATGGCAATTTTCTTATTTAATAAGGTTTTTAATGCCATTTGAAATTATATTTTTGATTTACCCATTTATACATTTCCTAAAATTCCCTTAAAGAAAATTAATTGTTTTTTTTTTGTAATATCAATCATTTGTGGCTAATTTTAGTAAGGAAATCTCTGATCTGGATGATATCCTAGTTTATCCAATGCTGGATTACAAGCCAAAGTAATCATAAGGGATGGTCCACACATAAGCACTAGTGTGTTTTCATTAGCTGGGAAGAGATGAGCTTTGATCATTTCTTCACTGATAAAGCCTACGCTGAAGTTCCAGCCTGAAATGATTATAAACAATTTTTAAAACATTTTATAAATATCTATGTAGTATGTATCTAAACACACAAACTAAATTCGAAACTAACAATACTTTAGCTAAATAATATACACATGTAGATACCTTTTTATAAAAGTCCTCTCAGTAACATTTAGCAGACATGGAATAAAGTTTCTTCAATAATATTATTTTATTACTCTAAAAAGCCTTTTTAAATTAACAAAAATGTCCTAATAAGACACAACACATAGTTTAACATAACGGCGATTCTAGGTACAATTATTATCACTTATTTTTAATAGCTAAAACGCATATTAGCATCATATCCTAATCGTTCTAGACCCGGTATGCATGTGTAGTTTACCATTGGTGGTGGACCGCAGAGGAGAACAAGTGTCTCTTCATCGGGTGGGAAAAGGTGGCCTTTCATCATATCATCGGTCACATAGCCTTGGCTAAATGACCAACCTAGAATTTAAGTAATGGAATCAAATATTTAAAACGAAAATAAAAACGAAAGGACGCATGACATTCCTCTATATTACACGTGGTGCAGTAATCTTATCAAATTTATAAAAAAAAAACTGACGAAAATCAACAAATACATATATATTAATTACGTGAGTTTATTTAAAAAAGGAAGAGATGTGATGGGCAACGTTTATTTAACAATTTTAAAACTAGCTACGAAAATGAAAAAAAATAAATAAGAGACAAATTTACACACCTTTGATTTATTTTTTTTTTCAATGCATAATTAAACCTTACCACGCAATTCCTGTAACTAAAACGTACATAACTTATGCTGTGGTTTGTTGACCTTGTGGTCTTCTTGATAATTAAAGTACATGTCGGTAAATTTCCAAAGCTATAAGAAATTATATTATGGTTGTATTTTACACTAACAAAATCTTTCTATTGAAAAGTGCGTTGGATTTTCACGCACGGTTGAATCAGACGAACTGGCTCACAATTTTAATGTGGCTAAACATTGACGCTGTAGGTTTAAGGTCGATGAAGGTTAACTTATTTTACAAAAATCAACAATTAAAAATTATCAATTTTTTATAAGCAACACAATAAAGTGTATTAACATTATATGTATCGATTAATAAAACGCCTTATTGACTTTACATAATTATGTAATTTTTATCAACTTAAAAAAATTTACTTATGTACAAGTTTTTAAGTCAATCAAAATTAAAAATTGCAGATGATGGCATATAAGATACCGAAATGCATTCAAAATAACTGATGCGTTTTATTTTATTCATTTAATGTAAATATCATTGAAAGTTTTGGTGAAGTCAATGAGGCGTTTTATTAATCGTTATATTTAAGGTTAGCTTAACTTGACTCTTAGCTATTATTGTTTGGGGAAGAAAAGAAGCCATTTGAATTCTTGGACAAATATGAATGTAAATGTTTGCAAGCAAAAACAATCAAATATGTAATTTATTTTTAAAATAAATTGTTGTGTATAAAATTTTAGAAACATTTTTAGGAAACTAATTTGGATAGCCAATTTAAAGTAATTTATTAATATTCGTATAAAATGTTAATTCTATGTAAGTAACGTTAATAAGAACGAAAACAATATTTTATTTTTTTAAAGTGAACTCAACTAATTTTAGATGACACATTTTTTTTATCAAAATGTTATGGGACCGTTGTTTTTTTTTTTGTTTTAGGAAAATTGTATTTTTTTCCAGTCAAAAAACTACTAAATACAAAGTTTCGAAGAAATGGATTGAGTCGTTTTCGAAATATTAATGTCAATTTTGATCAAAATCTCGAATCGTATAATACCTAGATATATATTTATGTACCCTTATCTTCAATAATATATAATTTTTGAAATAGATTATTGCACATAAACACTTTTAACAGGTTCCTTTCTTGTCTAAGAAATTCAAAAGTTTTGAGATTATTGTCATCACTTACACTATATGTATTCATTTTTCTCAAATTTATACGATTACTGATGACATGGTTTCAATAAAAGCCATGACATTGAAAGTTTTAAATATTTTTGCATTTTAAAAACTTCTTCCTGAGACAGTCCGGAGGCCCACAATTCCTATCTCGAATCATATTCACTTAACATTTTGGCTGAAATCTCTTAATTTATTTTTATAAAAGAATCATCCCTTACCTATCTCAATAATTGAATTCATTCATCATGCATGCATTCAAAAAAAAAACCTAACAAACAATTTATTAATATATTCCAACAAAACGTGAGTCGTAGTGTTTTAACAAATCGCTTACAAATTTCAAAAGTTCAAAAAAAAATTGAAAATAAAAAAAAAGCAAAATGAACAGAGGTTGTTGGTGTATAAAATAAATCATGAATCATGATGACATGTTTATAAGAAACAAGAGGTAGACGAATTCAAAAATTACGTAAAACAATAAAAATGGGAAAATTGTAAATCTAAATAAAAATTCTTTGGACCATGGCCAAAAGCGTGCGTTAGAAATTAAGTAATTACAATAAAAAAATATTATAAGTACATAATCTATTATTAAATATGAACGACAAATTACAAAATTAAATTTTATTAGTAACAAATCACTTACCTTCAGCAGCTCTGTCAACGGTGTACCACACTTTAAATTGATCGGGATGTTCCTGTGCCAATTTATCTAACTCGGGACGGCAGAGAATATCCTTTTCGGACTAAAAAAAAAAACAATAATAAAATATTTATCAAAAATTAAAAAAAAATTAAATGAAAACCTTTACCTGATTTGCAAACAAAAGTGATAACTCTGTTGGGTCTTTGTCTTTGTTCTTCAGTACATCTCTAACAAGTTGCAGCATTGGTGTTATTCCAGTGCCACCTGCAATCATATTCACCTTTTTGGCTCGGACAGTCTTAGGTGGATCCTTGCGGAGTTTTTTGATGGAGAATTCTCCACTACCTAAATACTGCAATCGACCTGACGGTCCCCTGAAAGCGATCTTATCGCCTATCTTCATTGATTCCAGGTATTGTGTCATCTTTCCACCTTCGGGAAACTTTGGATGGATGTCTTTAAAGTAAACCTTAACAACTAAATCCACGTATCCTTGATCATCATCACAAGAAATTGGTGTATAGGGCCGAATGACCAGTTCATCGTTAATTGTTGATATCAAATGAATATGTTGCCCCACAGGTAGTCCAAGGATATGTTGATTGGATGGCAGACCAAAACGAAATCTTCGTGTATCATGACTAAGTTTTTCTATTTCAATTAGTGGCAGGAGATATTTGTCATTGGGATCCTGCAGGGTCTTTAAGCGAGCCGATTTATTCGGTTTTGATTTGCCAGATTTTTTTGATTTTTTATTTAGAAAATAGTGCACTAAGGCCGCTCCAGCAATAACTGCTGCGATGCCAACGGCAATCGGTATGATCTTAAAAGTAATAAAATATAACAATATATTTGGCTATCAGATAATTATTATTTTTGTATGTATTTCTATATAAATTAATTAAGTCGGTTTCAACGCGTTCATGTTGCTAAGAGTAAACGCTAATATTCATAGACTTTGTTTGCCGTTAGTAGTAAAACTTAAGTTATTTTTAATTGAAGCATTTATCAAACCAATATATCTAAGTGGAATACAGATTAGGTATAGGTACTAAAAATTAAGATAGGTGAGGCCAGTCAGTTCAGGTTTCATATGGATCTAGAAGAAAATAGGTATAATTGTTACATAGTTGGATATGAAACAAAAAATACAGTCTGTCATGCCTTGACATTAAAACTGTCTAGAATGACCCTTTCAAAGATTTTGAGTGCTATCCGGGTAATCTCACTTGGAATATACATTCTGTATGTATATTATGTATGTACATTCAACGTATTTCAAACAATGTTTTCTCAGACAATATTCACCTATCCCATTCAACAACAAAAACACAAGTCTATTAAAAACTCCCGGCTAAAACAATATACCCTAAAAGCAAAAAACAATTAAAAACGAAATAAATAATTGCAAACAAATGAGGAAATAAAGTTTACTAACAACAACAATCAAAATCATCGTGAGTCGTGTTTGTTCTAAATTTATTTCTCACGTCACTGAATGATCATGCGTTTCATTTGATGTTCGTAAGTATTGAGATTCGGATAACCGGCATTTATTGGTGTAAATAATTGATATGTATGTATGTGATTGCCTAGTCATATTCGTTTGATCAATAGCTACCTATTAGCATTAATTTATTTGTATATTATTATATTAACAAAGAACATTTTCAACTCTCACTCTTGCAGGCTTATTATGCAATTCAGTACGCAGGCAGGAATTATTTATTATCATTAAAAATATTTTATCTGTCTCTCTGGATCGAGCAATAAATGAAAATAAAATTAAAACCAATTCACATTAATACGACCCTGACCCTATTTGACACGATAGTTTCTAAAGTTTCTCACTCTCCATCTCTATAGAGACACAAAAAAGGAGGTAGGTAGGGTACCAAACCCACTCCTTCTCGTTCATATCGATTTTCAATCCCAAGCAGAATTTTATTGAAATACTTACATCAAAGGATGTCATAATCTGAATATTGGACTTGAATTTAATAAGAAATTGAAGGGTTCACTCTCAATTCAGGGCCGCGTGTCAAGTTAATTTGAACCAATTAAGTTGTATTACTTAATAAAGTCAAAAAACAACACTTCACAATTAGAAACGCAAATATAAACTGAAAAACTTTCAAAACCGTCGTTGTACATTGCCTACATCCAAAGGTAGATTATGCTCTGCGACCGACTACGACAGTAACACAAATGATAAGCTCACAACTCTAAAGGGTGGGGGAATTTGCTAATCGTTCATCTGATGATAGCTCACAAACAAAAACACAAGAGTTAACAAATTTTATGAACTCACATGCGATTGATTTATCATGGTTGTATGTAGGGTTCTGGAATCGTTCCGCCTTCGACAACTTAAGAAAATTCCACTTCTTCACCAGTTCACCTGCTTGCTGGATTGAAACTAATGAAGAAAAAAACAAGTCCTTTTGCGAAGACCTTTCAGTTTTATTTGGATAAAAAAATCGACGGCGCGCAGTCACGAAAATCGAATTTCAATTATTAATTATGTAATTTTGGTTTGTTCGTTGTTCCTACACTTTGCAAGGAACTACAATCGACGACAACCACCCGAGATAGAAATGATTTTGATATTGAAATTTATACAAAACTAAAATTTTATTCATTTGTGACAGGTGACGTAATTTAAAATATTTTTGTAGATTCTCACCCACTGCGGGGTTTCTTTGGGAGGTTTAGATCGACGCAGTTTATATACCTATGTACCTACATAAAACAAAAATGAAATGCAAATAATATTCTCGTACCTATGTATATAAAAATATTTTTTTAAGTTTTTCAAAAGAAAATTAAGATTTGTTGTTGTTTGGCGGCAGCATAAAGGGAATGTCAAGTTAAAGGAAATAGTCGGAAAGGTGATTTGATTTTAAAGAGGAGAAAGTTTCGTTAAAATCACCTGCTGATCTCTTAAAATATGCGGCGAATAGGAAGCCAAGACCAACTGTTACTAAATACCTAGGTGTATAATTGCTGTGATTCGTGCCTAGTTTATATTTTAACTTAATTATTGTCTCAAGCAAATTCTTGAATGACTTCAGTTTTTTTTAGATTAATTTTTTGCATTTTTTTTTGTTAAATTTTGGGACAGAAACAAGAATTGTAGGGGGCTCGTTGTTCGCTAGGAAGATGATTATTATGCGAGTGATGCCATTCCTCTTTTTACAAAAGGGCACCATTTAGAGGAGCTTGCATTTATTTTAAATGAAACAATTTTTGAGTGAGAAAAAGATATTTTCCAGCAGAAAAAAATCTGAGGGTAAGACGAACATGTATTTTCTAGCTTTTTCCACAAAACGAAGTCACTGATATTGAAAAGCCTGGTAGTCTTTAAAAAATTGGAAAATAGGACGACTGCGGAATAAGCTTTGGGGGTGGTCGTGGCGCGATAGTTGTGTGCTCGCTTGGCAACCTCATGGTTGCAGGTTCGATTCCTGCCATTGTCTATGTATTCTTATATTCGATTAAAAAACAATTCTAAAAATTGTCATAAAATAAGTTGCTGCTTTGCTCATTACATGGTGTTTAGGCATAACACTAACAACGTGTGATTGCGTAAACTAGCTTAACCATAAAATATGACAACGAAATAAATAAATTATAAGAGTCATAAATAAATAAGACCCGGTAATTTTCTCCGCATTAGTTCAGCCGCCATCCCTGGAGATAAATATGAGACATCAACCAGCTCTAGTCTCAGATCATCGCACAACACATCTTTCCAATCCTTCTTTCTCTTATTCCACGGATGACGCGCTGTGTTAAGAAAAACATATAAAGGGTATTCAGAATCCCTTAAGCGCGTGCAAAGTTATAAAAAAAAAACAAAAAAAAAGCTAGTTCCTTACAGACTACCCATAACAAAAAACCATGGAACAGATTTCTCCAGAATAAGTGCTGAACCCCAAATTATCTCTCCTTAACCCGCCGACCTCTACCTAGGCTATACAGATGTTCAACATCACAACCGGATATCCAAATGCACAAACAGTGCTTTTTTTTTCAATGCGCAGTTTCATGTTTCATTTCTATTTTTTCCATCAAAATTCACATTCAATAAAAAACCAGACAGCACAATTACATGCAAATCTAATGTCAAATGTCAACCATCACAAACCCCTTCAAAAAATAAAAATATACATGAATCGTCAATTTATGACCAAGCTTCAAACTAGCGCGATCATATTCTTGTTCGAAAATTAATTTTTTTGGACATCTCGCTGAATGGACATGAATTTTTTTTTACTCCACTGGAATTTTTCATTTCATATGTTCATATAGTTCTGCATGGTTTATGACCTGTGGAGCAGCAGCCTGCATAAATAAGTCAGATCTATCGTAAAAGAATATGCCCAAATAATGTCTTTTACCATCTCGAACTTTCAATTTATTCGCCAATTTTCCCCGAGATCGTTCATAAGTCTAGTGGAATCAAATCACTCTTTTCAGTTCCCCAAAAGAAAATTTTAAAAAATTTATGAGAAACCTTTAATGTTGGTTTCAAAAACAATTTTTTACTCTTTTCCCACCCAGTATTTCAGGCTATTTTTGTCATAACCACATCATGCATATTACGCAGCTCGCCCTAAAACTTCGCTCCCACTTTTCTCTCGAAATATCAGTTAAATTCCTATCTTAAACTTGGCATGGAAGAGTTGTAGAGAATTTAAAATTTGACACAACAGTTCTGTGCAGAGTATGTCAAAATATAATTCAAATTTTAAAAACAAACAGGGTGTGGTTATTAAAATAATTAATGAACAAATTTGAGGAATTTCTTCTGCACAAGTTGTGACGACAATGGTTGCAACAATGAGGTAAAAAAATCCACCATCTTTCCGAGTTCATCCATATAATATTGTATTTTCAAAAGAACAATAATGTTTTTTCACATAATATTTTGAAAATTATAAACTTAGATATAATTAGAAATAACTCACTCTTTTGCCACTACGCAGAGAGCCAGAGAGTTGTTTCCACAACAAAAAAAAATTATAAATGTACGCAACCGTTTTATAACATACATAAAATTTACCTGTCATTTGACGCTTTCAATGGCCTCGTTCGGTGGCGCAACCTAACCGATCCGGATTGCTTGGTGTTGTTGTAACGCCTAAGGAAAAAACGGCTGATGAACTAAACATATGTTGTCAAACACAAATCTCAAGCTACCCAAAAATTATTGGATTCGTTGAGATTAGGTTGGAAATGTAAGGAACAGCTGATTCAAAACTTCAGATGTGTATGCAATACAACTGACATAACGAGAAAGCTACCTGAATCGTTCGAAAAAAAATCCGCTACAAAGGTATCTTGGATAGCCTATCGGCCGCGCACCGAACGAGGCCAATAACATTATCGTGCTCCCTTCCCATAGTAGAAATCGACAATCAAGATAAAGTGGCAACACCGTGCGATTGCGAACATGCCAAACATTTTTCCAACCCTAACCAACCTCGGAAATCGCCATCAACGAAATTCCTCTTTCGTCAAATAGCCGTGAAACAGTGCGGACCTACCAAAAATGGCGTAAGTAAATTTTTTTAGAACAAATTTAATCCGGGTTTTTCTTTTAAATCTTTTGAAATAAATGAAATTAAATAATGTGAAATCAAAGAAATAAATTAAATTGCTATGATTTTGCATATATTTATTTTAATTCCATATTAAAACTTGGCAATCATAAACCAGCCATGTCGATTTTTCATATCTTTCTTGGTTTGGAAATGATTGCAAAATTAATTACAAGTTTTTGTTCAATAATCCTTTGGATGATTTAATAATCTTATTGTAAACTATTAAATTATGAATGAAATCATACAATTCAACAAATAGCATTGAAAAATCCTTACCCTACCGACCTGCGCTTATACTAATTGTTTTTCATTTCTTTTTTATTTCAGATCAAAGGTATCTCGTGATACCCTGTACGAGGCAGTCAATGCTACCTTGGAAGCTTCACTAAAGAAGAAACGTAAATTCTTGGAAACTGTTGAACTCCAAATTGGATTGAAGAACTACGATCCCCAAAAGGACAAGCGTTTCTCTGGAACCGTCAAGTACGTCTCAGCAAGTAACTTTACCTGATAGCAGCATCAGTAGAACGATTCCACTGAGTAATCTTCGAACCAAGTATGGAAAACGAAAAATACCTCTTGTTTCTTAGATTCGGACACGTCTCTGAGTTCTATCAGGAAGTCAAGAGTGTTCACTCTTGGCGGACCTCCACTCAGGGTCTTAAAATCAAATTGAGGAGGTCTTTCCTGTGACTTAGGTCCCTTGAAATATACCGAACCCCTAATATTCATTTTTTAAAACTTCTCAAGTGCAGCTGCCAGTACAATGGCGGTAAGTTCTTGTTCCTCATACTCTAACAAGAGTCCATAATGATGTTAAAAATTGCATGTATTATCCAAAATAAACCATGCGGACCAAACTTTCGCTGAACTCATTTTCATTATTTTTCTCTTCACTGAGAACTCGACCGATTTCAATTTTTTTTTTTAATTATCAACAGATTGAAGCACATTCCCCGTCCAAAGATGAAGGTTTGTGTTTTGGGAGACCAACAGCATTGTGATGAAGCAAAGGTCAACAATGTCGAATGCATGGACGCTGAGGCACTGAAGAAGCTAAACAAGAACAAGAAACTCGTCAAGAAGCTGGCAAAGTCATACGATGCTTTCTTGGCTTCCGAATCGTTGATCAAACAGATTCCACGTCTATTGGGACCCGGTTTGAACAAGGCTGGTAAATTCCCTGGTCTTCTCTCTCACCAGGAATCGATGATGGGCAGGATCGATGAAGTCAAAGCTACCATCAAGTTCCAAATGAAGAAAGTCTTGTGTCTTTCCGTCGCCGTCGGCCACGTTGACATGAAACCCGACGAGTTGGTTCAGAACATCCATTTGTCGATCAATTTCTTGGTCTCGCTGCTGAAGAAGCATTGGCAGAACGTGCGTTCCCTGCACATCAAGTCATCCATGGGACCACCACAGCGGTTATACTAAGCTTTATTTGTAAAGAAAAGAAATACAAAACGTTTTTATTATTTGAAAAAACCAAAAATTTTTCTTTATTTTCTATCTCAGAGTTTCGATTGGATTGTAAATTGTTTGAGTCAGGTAATCTCTTGTCTTTAAGGCTTGTTTGGAGTCTTTTCTCCTATCAGTCTCGAAAATGGGGTTGCATTTCGAAGTATCCACGCAGTCGCCCCATTCTTCGCGGTATCCATCTTCGTTTTCTTCTAGTAGGTTGTGCAGAGCGCAGCAAGCCATCGCGATGGCTTCAATTGTGCGGGCTTCTAGATCGCATTTGCGTTGGAGTATACGCCAGCGGGCAAAGAGACGCATATAGGCATTCTCTTTGAAATCAAGAACGTTATCAACGGCTTCATTGAAAGCGTGCTGTGGAGCAGTCTGTGGGTTAGGGTACTTCTGCATTAGCCAAGAGTTCAAGGGATAGTATTGGTTTGGAGATATGACGAAGCTAGGGACGAGGCGGTCTCCAACTGGTTGAGATTTTGTCTAAAATTGAAAGAAATCAAGAATGAGAAATAACACTCATCCACATACCATTATCAGTTCCTGTGGGGAGTCCATGAACATCGTCGGTGCGTTGGGAACCATGCTTACTTTCCGGAATCTGTAAACAAATTGATAAACTTCAAATCAAACAGAAATGAATAATAACTCGAGTCATACAATAGTTTGTCATCAATTAGAGCTTGCATTGTGATGGATGTGCCACCATTAGGTTTTGAATAAATTTCGGCGTTGTTTGCTGAAGCATTGATTGGAATCAAAGAGAAACCCAAGCATCCTACAACATTGGGCAGCGACGAAGCCGCTTGGAATGTCTGTCGGATAACATCGTATTCTCCTTCGTCCTGAGGCATAATCAGCAGAAACGAGCCCATTTCTTCAATGATAGAATCCGCGAAGCGTTTCATGAATTTACACACAGAAGTACGCGAAACTCCGAAAATCTCGGCCACTACACGATAATCGTCACCCGTTGCTAGTGTGTATATCGACAGAGCAACCCTCTTCTGGAGATTGATCAGATTTTTTAATGGAACAGAAGCTCCATTGGGGCGCATTGGCATATCTAATCTGTCACATATCCAGTGGAAGGTCTTCCGCGACATTCGAAAGGTCTCCAGCCATTTTTCGTCACTATAAGTAGGCACAATACCCTCCCAGAAACGAGAATCGGGTTCGTGGAAGAAGGTATTTGTGGAAGTAATAGGTAATTGCATCAGGAATTCATTCTGAATGTTCATCATTTGATGTAGATATTGATTTCGGTGTATTCGTTGGCGATTGCGAATCCTCTGAATGCTCTGACGACGATTCCATAGAATCGTTTTTCGAAATGACATAAGCTGTGTGGCTAGGACGCTTATTATGGGTTCCCAGCGATTAGTTTCTTGGCTGCCTTTTGAGTTCGTGGTATTCGATTCATTGGAATGTGATTCATTATAGTCGAAATCTGTTGAGAAGCATAAGTCATATTAAGAGGATAATATGATTTATTAAAAGTGTATACCTATATTGGACATTCTAAAGTAGTTTTACATGTAAAATAATTCAGAAAAATATGATTTCCAATGAAAACAAACAGGTGGGTTAAATTTTTGTTCCCGAAATGGAGTTGGTGACGGAACACGGAGATGCATAAAGCAATGCCATCATGTAAAAGTTATAGAAAATATACCAATAGCAGGGTGATTCAAAACTATTTATAAGTCCAATTCATTCAGGGAGGCATGAAACAAAGAAAAGATTGGAGGTATTTCTCCTTTTACACGAGAACTTTTGTTTTATAACTTTATTCGGGAACTATGATTACGAAACGAACTAGTGATAAGAAAACATAATAGGGGTATTCATGCATCGAGATAATTTTCCGCTTTGCTTTTTTCTTTCGAAAAAAAGATCCCTCATGGATTTTTGTCTGATCCCACACCAGTTTCCGCATTTTTTTCATCCAAAATAATTGATTTTTTTCTCCGGGATCTAAATAAGTGATCTAGATTTTTCGAAGGAAACGACGTTTTTGTTTAAGGAGGCTTTACATGCATCTTCATCTTCATCTGCATTGACATTTGCAAAAAAAAGAGGAAACAAAATAAAAAATTCATACTTGTGCGATAGAGAGCGAAAACCAAAATGGAGATCATCTTCATGTATGAAGATTATAGGAAGTACGAACCTGAAGATTGCAGATTATAGTGAAGATGAACATGTTCATCTTCATTATAGCATTTTCATCTGCACCATAATTTGTTCCGTTCAGATAACGAATTTTCAAGTTTTTTTTTACCATTTCACCTCAGTTTGCTTAAAAACAACGAAAAAAGCGAAAATTTTCTTCTCAAAACTACATACCTGAACGCTAAGAACATGTGATTGTGAGATGTGTCAAGAAAGTTATAGCAGAGTTCGAGTAAGATATTAGTGTGTACCCTGTCTTACTTTTATGTTTGTTTTATATTATTGGCCTGCTCTACTTTTCTTCAAGTCTGCAGATGCAGATCCATGTAAAGTCGCCTTTACTCTATAGAATACAAAAAATACAGTTTTACAAAAAAATCATTCTCTCTGCAAAGAAAAATCCGGAAACGACAACAGTAATGACTAAATTGAGAACCAAATCTCAACGAGTTGTTTTGAAATTTATTTTGTCGTTTGTTATTTCAATATAAAGATATATGATTTGTTTTCGTTGTTGTAGAGCGCACCTGCGTGTGGTTTTCTGAATGTTAAACTGACAGATACCGGTACGTAATGATCCATTTCTTCCGCTGTAGCTTAAGTTCGCAAAAGTGATCGAAACTAAATGAAACTTATTAAACTGTACTTACGCATCTGAAAATAATTTCAGTGAAAGTAGAGCATTGCGGCAGATATATTCCAAAATTTGAAAAAGTTGGATAAAGAGAAAACTGAATCTTAGAACATTTGTTAATGCAAATTATAAGAATCAAGATGTTCACTCATTCGTATTTTGTTTTAGAACATATCGGTCGCTGTCTACTTTTATTGAAATTTGTAAATGCACATATTTGTACAGCTACATGTAAAACCAATACAGACCACCTCCAAATGACATGAACGATGGCAGAACTATGAACATATAATCGTAGTCCAAAAAATCCATGTTCAACCAGTGACATTAGATGCGTTTTATTATCTACGGGTATGGGTCTGGGTTATTTTTCAACATGTATTACAAAAACAACGCGAGATCTAGGTTTGCCAGTTTCACACAAGAAAACTGTTATGCCAGCAACTTGGAGTTTGTTGGCGAGAAGGGCTAGAAGTAAGGGGAATGGAAAAAATCTCCCTGGTCAAAGATTTGAAGAGATTTTTTTGACGTTTTGCTTTACATTCCAATTAGCCCAACAAAATCTTTCCACTTTCCACCCCAGTTTCTTGGTGCCAATTTCTTCGTGTGAAAGCTACAAGGCAATTAAAGGAAAACGTCAAACGTCCTGCGTGTAAGGGGACTTTCTATCGGGGTTTCTATCTGGGTTTGCAAATATTAGTATTAAGTTCGGCGAACAGATGGTACATATCAATACATAACCCAGATCGTTTTATTTTTACGGGGTAACCCATGTGGGTTATTATGGCGATAGTAAAACACGGCTATAGATTAGTTTTTTTTTGTTTTTTCTTGTGTCGGTTCAATCAATTTTTTTAGCATCTATCTTGTTAGAATTTCATTTTACATATCGATTGAATTAAGTTTTGTACAAGCTGCATACTAAGTCTTGCCAGAGTGATACTGTTTTCACAGAAAATAGTGAATACTTCTTGGTGTTAGATATTGACGGACAATAAAATTAAATAAAATGTCAACAGCTAATTACGCAACTCGCGTATTATTTGAGCTTTCATAAAAACAAATTTTCTCAACTCTTGAGAAGCTGAACCATATTTGACCTAGGATAACAAAATACATAGTCGGAAAATCCTATTTGCTTATTATATTCTTGTACAATTTTTAAGTTCTGAATAGTAAAATAATGTACAACTTTCCTAATCCATATTCGTATAAAAGCAATCTATAAAATATCAACACACCCACCTTTAAGCCTTTGAACGGCATCCAACTTCAGTTAGGAAAACTCGTAGTTTTTGACACTTGTTCTCCATATTTGCCTAACCCACTCAACACCCATTACACCTCACACGCTATCCCAAGCAACCATTTTTATTTTTTATATAAACACCACTCAAACACAATTAAAGTGTTCGCCGTTGTGGAAAGTCGATCGCGGAATTTCTCTCGAAGCAGAAAAAATCATTTTCAAGTGGACCATCTGTAACAAAAGAAAAATTATTTATCCGAGTGTCTTCTCTCGCATACAATTTACAATCGAGTGTTCTGTTTTGCCAAAAAGGAGAATCAGAACTACTAAAAACTTTAAACAAAGTTAAAATTTCAAGTCTAAAACATCGAAATAAAAAAAAAACTACGCAACTTCCCAGCCCATATCGGAGGAAAAAGGAAAAACGCAAAGAAAAAAAATCCACTCGGCTCTAGCGCTCTTGAATTAAATATCGATCGAGTGGAATAAAAAAAAAAGCAAAGCGACGAACAAAACGAACACCCATGCGTATGTGTATGTGGGGGAAAAAACAAAAACAAACGTCAGCCGCGAAGCAAAACGTCAGATAAACGCGTTTTTTTTTGTTGTTAAAAGTGAACAAGCGAAAAAAAAGAAAAGGAATCCGAAGACGGTCAGTAGAGAATCAAGAAAAAAAAGAAATCTTGTGCCACAAAGTTTCTCAAATTCCTCCTTAATTTAGATCAACAAAAAAGAAATAATAATTGAAAAGAATAAAATTAAAATTGACGAAGTTTGATGTTTTGATTAATCGGGGAGACTCTCACCACTTCCAGTTCCAGGAAACTAAACTAAATTAAGATAAAAGTGCTTATGAAGAATTTTCACAAGTGAAATAGTTTTTTTTTTTTTTTTATTAATTTGTATCTTCGCCTAGAGGAGTTTTCTTCATTTTCTCAGTTTTATATAAGAAAAAAGTTTTTACAGGGGCAGGGGAGTGGCAGATAGATAAGCCATTGTCTTGTCGTTGCATTAAGTTTTAAGAACAAAAACCACACAAATAAGGGTTTGCATGAAAATTAAAC
This sequence comes from Philhelius pedissequus, assembly GCA_910595825.1. NCBI lineage: Eukaryota > Metazoa > Arthropoda > Insecta > Diptera > Syrphidae > Philhelius > Philhelius pedissequus. Next base: position 8,873,802 of record OU343163.1, on the reverse strand, counting down.
ACGGATCGATGCAATGAATATTGTCGGCGACTATGAGTACAGTACAAAAGATATGCTCGGCCATGGGGCCTTTGCTGTCGTTTACAAAGGTCGACATCGCAAGGTAAGTCTTAAGAAAAACACTTGATAGTTTTTTTTTTGTCTACTTTGGGACACTTTTCTAGCCTCTCAATATGTTGAAATTGAATTCAATGGTGTTTTGTTGTGTCCTTCGATTTTGTAAATTGCTTGGGTATTCAATATTCTTGATTGGCAGAGTACGTAGGTAGGTACACATTGGTTATCAAGTGCGTACCTCCCTGGTAGATAAATGCTGGCGTTGTGTTCAATGAAATTATTTTTTTTAAGGGATGATTTTCCGACATAATCTAGATATATAGTTTTCCCTAAGATTCTACTAGTCCTGTGTGCCATCGTCTATAGTCACTGATGATGTAGGTGCCTATTTCAGTTCGTGAAATTATGTAGATGTGTGTTTAAATATTGTAAGTCTTTAAATGTCATCCCCATACATTAGCAGATTGCACAGCCACCGGCAGTGTGACCAATGAAAAATTTCAAATCCTGATAAATAAGTGGTTTTTGCAGAATTTTTTAAATACAAAACTGCTAAGAAAATTGCTATTTTTTTTTTTTTGGAAAAAAAAACTGTTACAAATCCTGCCAACTCAGGAAATCCTGCCAACTCAGGAAATCCTGCAATTAGTACGCAAAAAACGTAAATATATTCCTGGACCAATGGAACTAGTCTTAGGGTGACGTTTAAAATAGGTACCGAGTGTATAGGGTAAAGGCACTAGTATCTGGACAGAAAAATTTAGTTTCAGGACAAATTTTAATCTAGTATCCGGACACCACAATTTTGTACGAATTTATAGTTCTTCTTTGTTTTTATAAAAAAACATATGTACATACCTATAGTGTATAAGGAAAAACAAAAACAAAAATTATCAATTAAATAATTCAGTTTTGTACCTTTTTTTAAAAGTTAAACAATTTATTTTTTTTAGTAAAAGTTATCACTAAGCAATTAAAAAATAAGGACACACTAATAGCTTTAAAAAAAAAAATCATATTTTTCATATTAAGGCGACAATAAAATGAAGGGCTCCTCAATTATACATAACAGTTTGCTGGTATATCTTTTTCTAGAGATCCATTAATATTAAAATTATAAGCCCCGTGCTTAGATCTCCTAGGACACCCGGGACCCTATCAATAGCAGAATCAACCGATATGTCTAGCGATGGCGGTGATATTTCTATTGCTTTTGATGCTTCAATTTCAATTACCTTTAAGATGGTTTCAATATCAACTCCAGCATTTTGTAACTGCTCTGACAATTCTCTTATCACTTCACCAGCGATCTTCAACCTATTCAATTCCGTAGGTTGGTCGGCATTTGAAGGATGTGCTTCAGGAATCAGCAAATTTTCAGCGTTGTTCCTGACGCATTTTGAGTAGTCCTCAGCTGCAGGGTTCAATGGGTATAAACCACATTATCTAAAACGTTTTGTATCCTTGCCACCTTAGTCATCATTATTGCTTCATTTCAAAGTGGACAAAAACTTCGTTAAATAAGTACATGGACTACATTTTTTGCTTGCCAATATCAAACTGTTTTTTTTTTTTGTTAAATAGGATGTAAGGGGATTTAAAGACACTAACACCAGCCGGCTGCATGATTTTATAATGTTTTCCTGTCAAACAACTGCTCTTCCCTTACTAATGTGTTCAGCTTCTCTCAAAGTTAGATTTAAATTTCGTTACACAAATGCCCGCGACCATGTCTTATCTGGTCTATCGTCCTTGAATGGCGTTTTTTTCTTTTTGAATCCTTTTATTATTTTTTGCACGGTATACAGAAAGTTATCAGTTTTTACCAATTATTTCCTCCTTTTCAGCTGTTAAGTAAGGATCTGGACCCATTTTAGTTTTCTTTTCACCGATTAAACTTCTGTTTTTCAGCCTGTCATGTAGTGATGAACGACATATCACATATTTAGTTGCAGCTTTTCGGAGACTAATTTGTTTTGACCTTATTTAATCTAAGGCATTGGAAATGTTTTCTGAATTCATTCATTAAAAGATAGGGATTTTAAAGGACTAAAAACACTTAAAATTACATTAAAAACAAAGGTGTCCGGGAACTGAATCTAATTTTTCAGTATCCGGACACATATATTTTTACCCAAGTAACTATGTCATTCATCATTCATTCATTTCACCCTGCCCGGATACTGAAACATTGAGAGAGAAATGTAATTCTATTTCACTCAAACACAAAATATATTCCAAACTACCATTTATGAGCCTTAGAAAGAGATTTTCCTTTTCCGTCATATTTTCAGTATCTGGGCACTGTGTCCGGGAACTGAAAAAATCTTAAATTTTAGTTCCAGTATCCGGACACTATAAAATATTTAAAAAAAAACAACTTTTTGACTATGTTTTTTTTATTAATTATTAAAATTTATCATATTTTTTCAAAACTAACAATTTGCTTTTGTAATAAAATTAATAAACAGATTTTAGTTTACTTAATTTTTGCAAATGCTTCCACTATTTTTTTCTTAGACAAAACCACTTCACAACCTCGCCCCCTAATATCGGACACTTAATTGAAGTTTATCTCTTACACTAGTACTGTCCGGATACTAGTGCATTTACCCTATTTGTTTGTAGTTTTTGTACTTTAGTATGTTGAATTTTAAATAATTGTCAAAAAAAAAGTTGTTTATTTTATTAAGTTTGTTTAAAAAAAGGAGATAACCTTACAAATAGTTATTAATCCATTTCGCAACATAAAGATAAAATATCGGGTAATAAAGTATGTTAATCTATTAAAGTAAAAGGTATTCATATAAATTTTTTACTCAAAAGTTTTCTGCTTCATTTAAAGTACAAAAATATCACAAAATTCTTGTTGTTCTTCTGTGGTAAAATAAAGTTTTGTTAAGGCAACTTGTTTGAATGTATTAGGAAGAATAATGAAGGCATCACACCGTTTCTCAGATAAATTATCTCGGATAAAAAGTATACTATTTAGCAAATCAGTTTGCATTCTTTCCTTCTTTGATCCTTTACAATATTCATTAAACTAAACACTCTTTCAACTGCATCATTTGAGATAGGCAAAACTTAAAACGAATTGACAAAGTTTGATAAGTCTTTGTAAGGGTTTTCATTGGATGCATCGGTGAACCTATTTGTATCTCGCACTAAAATTCAACAGTATTTTCAATATTCTCAGATTTATGAATTCACATTACGATTTAAGTTTCGAAATAATTTCAAAATTCATGTTTGTATCTTTAAAAAAATCCTTAATGGTTGTTTATGAATCCGCAAACATTTTTTAACATAAATGAAATTTACTTGCTGCAAAATTCGTAGATTTTTTGGAGTTCGCGATTGAAGCTCTGTAATGAGCGATACGCATTTATGTTTGATTGAGTTTCAACTTTTTAAAGTAATATTTTATTTTAAGCTTGAGAAATATGAAAACCTGCTAGATTACCTGCTGAAACTAAATTTCCTGCTAAAAAAAACTGCGGGCAGGATTTTAAAATAAAAAATGCTTAAAGCAAACTTTTCCGACTAAATTTAGCAGGAAGGTTAAACTACTATCTCACAATTTTGAATTAATATTCAGAGTTTTTTTCTACTTTCAACTTCTCGTATTCAATAGAAATAGAAATAGACAGTCAGGTAGTTTTTAAGGCAATACAGAATCCTAATAACACAACGGTCCTTATAAGCAAAATTAGAGATCTCATTTTAAAATATCCGAATAAACTAAAACTTATGTCGGGATTATCGGTAACGAACATGCAGACAGTGCGGCCAATAATGCTCATCTTTCCCCCGTCAAATCGTTTGGAAATCTTACCAAACTTGATCTTTTACGGGAAGTTGAAAACAAAATTAGACAACAACAACTAAATGAGTGGCAGAACAATTACCAACACACATACAAATCCATAAACATCAATAAAACTAAAGCTCGCTATCCAATCACCACCTCCAAGCAGATGAATACTGTTATGGTCAGACTACGCCTGGGACACACAGCACTCACCCACCAACATCTTCTAAAAAACACAAACCCACCAACCTGCACTCACTGCCAAACGTCAATAGACATAAAGCACATCCTTGGGATAGGAACATGCTAATCAATAACCTCCAACACCAGCATCTACAACCCACCCTCATCCATAGAAGAGATCTTAAGTAACTTAGACCCAGCAAATATTAAAAAAATATTCAATTTTACAAAACTGTAGTTTTGTAAAATTGAATATTTTTTTAATATACACAAATCTAAAATTTATTACATAAATAACTTTATATTTATATAAATTTACTCCGTAAAATATAAACCAAATAATTTTTTTTAACTTAAGAGTCAGAAGCTCTAAGCAGCTAGTGCTCACATTATGTTAACATGTAAATTTGTAATTTAATGTTAATAAATTATAATAATAATAATAAATAGTGAAAATGAAGTAACTACGGGTGTTTACTAGAAAATGACATAAATATCAGCTGGGGAAATTATGTGTCAATACAGTCAATGTGCTGGGGCACTCTCCAATATCCTTCATTGGATACCTACCTAGAAACCATTTTGAAACGTGAATTTTAGACAAACCAAATAAATAGTTAAAATTTTTTGAGTTGAGCTGCAAATAATGTTGCTATGCTTCAAGGCTGATAAACTAAGAATTTAGGAAATCATTGTTTCATTGAGTAAAATCTCAGCAATCTTTGCAATCTGAACACAAATCTATTTTACTGCTTGGCCCTGCAAAAAGAAAATCTCATTTCTCGTGATTCAAAAATTCGGTCTAGCCCTAGTTCATAGTTACTTGAAATCGGACCAACATCCAAAAATGTTAGATATAGGTAGCTATCTAAAAAAGTTTGAGTGGTTTAGGTTTTTTTTTTTTTTAGTTTTGGCTATTGCATTTAGTTAGGGTGCAGTAAATATATCCTGTTAAGGGTTAATGCACCAAAAATATGTCACAACGCAGTGTATTCTATAACGCCAACATTTGTGTACTTAAACCTATATTACACTGTCAGTGCATTTACTGACCACTGGCGAACTGTAACGTCACGGAAACTAACGCGGTTTCTACACCATTGAAGCTATTGCTCGTCAGTGGTCAGTGGAAAAAAAATAGTTATCACACTTACTGGCAAGCTTGTGCCAGTGTGTCCCAAAACTCACTGACGCATAATCCCCGTCAGTGAAATTTTTTTCTAAGTCGTTCAGTGTACTGAAAAACTGGCTATCATACTAAACTGACGGACGATTCACTTAGACACGGACACGGACAAGACACTGGCAACATGAGTCAGTGAAATTTAAGAAAAATCGTGTCAGTGTTTTATATTTTTATTCAAGTCCACTATAATTGTCGTCTTCAGTGGAGACAGGATTTTTGTGTAGTTTGATTTGCTACTTTCTGGAAGTATGATATAGGCTTTTGGCAGGTAGAATTTAATGCTTCACTAAAATATCAAGTCAAGCATTGAGCTTTGAAAATGCACCTATACATTTTAACATTCATAAATACACCTGTACATATACATATTAAATAAACTAAATAAACTGCTTTAATACTTTACATTTAATTTATTTTTGTGGCATTCGAAGTGTAGGATTTTGTTTTTTTTTCACAAAATAAAAATACCTATATGCATACAATTGTTTATCACTCTTAAGTGCGAAGAAGGCGTTAAAGCTTTTCAGGTTAATACTAAATCAGCTTTCATTTTTTAATTGTTTTGGCATGTTAATTGAAATATGTATATAGGTATCTACATAGCTTCATTAGTTCCTCCTACTTATCTGCCCTGGATTCCGAATCTCAAAAATAAAATGAAATGGAACACTAACAGAGTAGGTAATTAGGTCAAACAAAATAAATATGAATATATGTAGCTACCATACATACATATATATGAATGATAAGAGGCCACACAGAGATCATACCGACTTTGCCTACTTTGTTGTGTTTTTTTTTCTTTTAAAATCTCGGGCAGATGCTAAAAATGAGAACCTAGTATGTTGTCTACTACATAAAGGGAGATACTTACATATACTATGCCTATAACATGAGTGCCAAAAATAGATTTTTTTGTAAACAATTTTTCATTAGTTTTTTTTTGTATTTTTCTTTTTTTCGTATGCGTTTTGATGGCAATAATATAAAAAAAATACCCTTGAGTCATTGAGTGTGGCATTTTTTTTGTTAGATTTTATATGATTCTCTATGACAAGCAAAGGAATTGTGTCCAAGGGATGGTAAGTATGTGTTCATAATTAGAAAACCGCGTTTGAAATATTTTTACCCCCTAGGTGCATTGTATTTTTTTTTCTTTGAACATTTAAAAATAAAAAAAGACCCAATTCATCAAATCTTTTTATTCAGCAAAGGCAAATGAGACTTACAAAATAAATCTCTATCATTCTAAAATATCTAAACTACACAAGAGTTTTGGTTTTATCTAAGTGTTCTACATAACTATTTAGTTAAACAAATTTTTTTATTTAAATTGTGACTGTTTTTTATATACAGTATGCAAAAATTGGTCTACCACCTACCTATATATGTATGTACCTATTTATTTACGAATATGAGAAAAGTATGAAAATAACAAAGGATTAAAATATGTATGGTTTAAAAATACTAGTAAACAAAATAAGAGTATATTATTATACTCTATAGGTACTTATATTATTTTTTGGGAAATTCTAAAATTTCCTATCAACATTTGAATTCTTAAAAAAGAAAATCAAATTCAAAAAACATTTATCTTCTTTTTAAATATGATATGCTTTGCCCATCCTCAATAATTTGTACATGGTGGAGGTGGAACTCGAAAATTAAAATACAAAAGTTTTGGTAAATTCTATTTTCAATCGTTCCTAATTTTCATGCGTTTTTATTTTAATAGAGGAAACAACCATTATAACCTTTTATTTTTTTAAAAATTAAAATCAACACTATTAAATACAGAACTTAGTTATTTTTAAACAATTTAGGTATTTATTGAAAAAAAAAAAAACAAAATAAAACAACAGCATTTATTTATGTTTGAAGAAATCGAAAATTGTTAGTCATAAATAAAAGATGGCGCAATACCATATTTCACAACAAATTTTTATTTCTAACGACAGTAAGGCTGTTATTTTGACAAAATGACATCGGCAGCAAAGCAGAATTTACACACATTACAAATACAACAACCTGCTTTCGATAGAACTAAAAGCAGAATTCTGCTTTGGATAGATTTGTGACATTTATTCGAGTATTGAATATTATTTTGTTGTTTAGTTGGTAGTTCCGATGACTTATTAATCTCGAGGGGCACGTTCACATATTTATTAGATAAGTTATCTTGGAAACCAAACAATTCGAATATATTTGTGAACGATTCGGAAAAAAATTGTTTCACACAGGAAATAAAAAATGTCTAACGCAAAAAACTGGGCCAAAATATCCCATTTATTAATTTTTGTTGCCTTATAAATCATATTAATAATCATAGGTAGGGGCCGTTTTTCCAATTTAAGTAAAAGTTAAAGTATGCTTATTCGTGCGAAACTGCCAGTTCAAAGATACTTAAATAAAAGATGTTTGAGTGGCTTTGTGTCAGCTGCTGTCAAATTGCCTAAAAAATAGTAAACTAAAACTTGAGCAGCGCCCCCTACCAAAGCTCTGAAATTGGAATAGCAACATGCATTTAAAGAACAAGTCAGTGCATATCCTTTTTATAGTAATAAATAAGCACTCATTAGCAGCACTTAAGTGTATGTTATCGATAGAGCACTTATAATACCTGCAAGACATAAACTGTCGAATTGGATTGTGAAGATTATTAGGATTTCTTCTAAAAATCTTAATTTGTTTGTACATTTGGAAATTATCAGATTTAATATCACCTGCGGAAAAGAGTGATGATTTAGAGCTTATCGGCGAAATTTGGCAAGAAATATACTTTCCAAATATTTCAAAATAGAGTTTATTGCCTGGTCAGAAAATGTCAAATTTTATTGATGGAAGTCGTAGATAATTAACTTGACCCTACGATTCGTGTGATGCGACGTTAATAATTTTTACCAAAACACGACTATTTACCCCAAATATGAGATTCGAAAATGGGATTTCTGTCCATATTTTATATAACTCATTTTTAATTAACCTCTCATCTTTTGAGCCGCATGTAAACGAAGTTTAAAAATACTTAATAGTTAAATAATGAATGCGATCATTTTTCCAAGGAAACACAATGCACACCCTTTCATTGCCACAAGATCTGATTTATTGAAAAGAAACGTCAAACACATAAAATAATTTTAAAATGAACACTTTGGAACACACAGATGTAGAAAATTCAACTTTTTATTATACTCCATTTTATTTGTATCTTTTAATTCAAGTTTTAGTATTCTTAAATGCCTTTAATCTTTAGAAATAAAAACAAATCAATTGTATATTTTTTGCGCATAAGTTCGGTAATACCAACTTAAGGATACAAAAAATCAGGCTGCTGCGGATCGTTCTTTTGGGAAGTCCTGCTTTGCTGCCGATAGATTTACCAAAAGAACGGGGATAGTGTGTTTGTCTTTCATATTTTTGAAATTGGAGTCATTTTATTTTCATGAGGCACAAACATTTATTTCACATCAAAAGTCTCTTTATATAAAAACTATTTAATTAAGTGAAAATTATCTTTTTTTGAATTACATATTCGATAATTACCTACTCAAAACACCTTCATCTATATGTAAATATTTTTTTAAAAAATCAATTTTTGCTGAGATTATTTCAATGAATGAAAATTAAAATTTATTTTACGATAGATATGTAAAAATGAGTTCTAATTTCCAAGCGATTGCAATTTCCGTGAGTTTTAATTTTTGAAATTTACCTGTATATATGTACAGTACATATATGTATGTATGTATATCTTGAAATTTCTTCTTTATTTGAAGAACCTTACAGATCGGAAGTGTTTAATCAGAACCAAATAATACGGCCCTGAATAATACCTATTTAGATAAACTTGAAATGTTAAGTATTATCTACATACAAATTTACATCTTCTAGTAAATTTGGTGCGTCATTTCCAAAGATACTAAGAAATCATAAAAATGGATATAACCGCATCAAACATTATACTTAATCTAATTTTAAATTTATTTTCTCGATCATAAGAGCAAACTACGAAACTGTCATTCAAATTTTTTAGAGCCGTTTCTGGGAAACCAAGAAATGATATACAAAAGTGGGCGTGGTAGCGGCGGATTCTACTAAATCAAACTTTGTTTTTTTAATTTTGTCTTGTTTATTAAATAAAAAGTATAACAAATCTTTAAAATAGTTTGAGTAATTTTCAAAAAAAAACTAAGAAACAAGAAAATTGGGGGTGGCAGTAGGCCGATCTTAGTTCAAATATTTTAAGATTTTTTACTTTCCCTTAAAATCAAACTCTGAAATATTCGTCTAAACTAAATCGTTAGAGCCGTTTCTAAAAAAACCAAGAAATGTTAAAAAAATGGGCGTGGCATGGGTGGATTTTTCTAAATCGAACTTTTTAATTCTTTTATTGGCCTTTTTGATTTTTTTTTAAATGTTTTTCAAAAAGTTTTTTAAAAAAAAACTTTTTCTCAAAAACTGCTACACAGATTTTTAAAATTTATTTCTCATAAATTCAAATTTATACAAGAAACAAAATGGCGTACTTTTTTTTTGAGCTCAAATTAGTTTAAGTATTTATTTCAGAATTTTGAATTATTTTTTCTTTGATTAATGTTTTGTTTTTAAGTTTATATTATTAAATATTTAAGATTGTCATACCAATTTTTTTGAGAAAAAAATTTAAGAAAATTTGTATATATGAAAAATTAAGTAAAAAACTGGCGTGATGCGAAGTGCGTTGGCTACTAAGCGGCTGGTCATGGTTCAATACACGATGAAGACACAAGAAGTTTTTCAATCAAAATGAAAAAATAGACCAGTAGAGCAAGGGAATCTGATGATCGACCTTGGCAAATCGTGAAATAGCTATAATTCCAGCCAAAAATAATTGAGAAAAAACTTGGTGGTAGCACACTCAAGTTGTTGTTGGGCATTCAAAGTTATGAAGTAAAAAACAGCGAAACGAATATATTTAGATTTTTAATAGGAATCTATTGCATACGATGTGATCGAACATAAGAGCAAGTTCGTGCGAACCAGTCGTGCATTTTATATTTTTTTTGTCAATAATGAAGTTAAATGATTAAAATACATATAAACATCGAATACTTATTTAGAGCACACGTTGGGTTTCCATCAAAATATAATTAATTTACAAAGCATAAACACAATAATTGTGTTCATCAAAATTCAAACCCTACAAATGCGTTGCTATCTGGTTAATTATCATTTTACTAGTTAACAAAAAGTTTAAAATTTATCAAAAGTTAGTAAACTACTATGTAAAAGTAAATTGTTAACTAGTATCGTGTTAAGGCCTTAGTAATAGGTTGTTTAAAATTTTGCGCCAATTTTAACCCGTGAGGAAGCTGAAAAAGAGTCAACGAAACTTAGAGTACATACATAAAAATGAATTATAGTTTCTTTTATTAATTGCCTCCATCTACAATGATCATTAAAATCCCATGAAGTATTTAACAACTGCAAAATCCAATATATTACTAAACAACATATCGCATGTGAAACTTTGCTTTTATAACTTTTATCCAGGTTATTCAAATATTAAAGTTTATAATATCACTGCAATCGATTTTGTAATTATTTGCCTTACCGCACTGTTAAAATCACGCTATCATGATGATTTTATTCATGTAACTTAACTGTTAAGTTAGGTACCATTTTCAAAAAAAGGGTTCATTAACATGTTTTTCATTACCATTACCACATACACATCAATCACCCTTTTGAATTTATGTCCACTACATTGACAGAACAGTACATTTTTTCAAAAGTGATCCATTAAGCTAAAAATTAAATGTCTAAAATGCAGTCAACACAATACTACCTGAATAAATTCAGGACTTAAACAAAGAAAGTCTATATGCTCTAATCACACCTTTCATTTGCGTGTCAACAATATTTTCCTCTGCTGAATGTTCCCCCAGACGCAGTAAAGCTTTTAAATTGTTATTCAAACCTACCACCATTATAGTTGTGTTGGCTTTATATAATATTTACCACGAACAGTAGTTATAAGCTTAGGTGTACATAAAACACGAAAAATCTGCGAAGTGAAAGTGGCTAAAATAATGTTTTTCTTTTGGAGTCGCCATGCAGTCTGGTCATATTTCCTATATTCGTATATACTTGCCACTTTTTCGTCTTCTCTTTTGCGAAGTTCGAAAACCCATATAAGCTGCTTTGTGTAAAATAAAAAAAAAATCAGTTGCCATATTTTTTGCAAACTTGCATTGCAAAAGAGTGCTGCAATATTTGCTTCAACTACTACTGCGTGTGGGATCATTTATATAAATCTGGTTATTTTATACGAACGCTGATGTAATATGATTTCATATTAAAACAATGCTCGTGGGAAAATTGAGTACTTTTTATATTTAATTTTTAGAACTGAAGTTAAACATCTCATCTCGTTTAATTCTTTTTAATAACTTGCGGAATATGTTATTGGTTTTAAAGTTCACTGGAATGTAAATAGGTATACATCTACTATAAAATTGGACATTTTTCATATACATATTCACTCTATAACTGTATGTCTGTTCTATAAATGGAATGAGCATAAAATAAAAATAAAATGCATTCCCTAGGCAATAATTTTACTGATGATGATGATAATGATCATTCTGATACTGGGGGAGACAATTTCGTTACATTTTTAATGGGGTGTTGAATTCTGGAATGGGGGAAGGTGAAAACAAGCACTGTAGCTGAATTTAAATATGGAGGTTTATTACTTTTGTAAGTAGGTACCTACCTACCTATTTTTGTAGAAGTTATGTTCTGACTGAGGTTATGTTGCTAAATATATATTGTAAGTTAATAGTAATGAGACGCGGAAATGGAAAGTATTTTACTTTTTTAGATGAATAAGGCATTAACTTGTGATTGGTAGTCAATTTAAAATTCCAAAAATGAGAATTTCTTAAGTCTTGCTTAATTTTGCTGCCCACATACAGCTGCGGTAAAAAAAAATTGAACCATTACGAGAACCAGATTTCGTTTAAAAATTAAGCATAAGCCAATATTTTGAGGGACATTTTAAATATGCGAAAAGCTTTTATTAACTCCAAAAATTCACATTTAAAAAAGCATTCCAACTTTCATCAACTTATTAAAAAAATTATTTTTTTTTCGAAAAACTCAAATAAATAAGCGGTAAGAAAAATAGCACCATTGCTTCATCATACAACTTAAAACTAAAACATCATAAAAATGATGTCCAGCAAATTTAGTATTTCGTTGAATAGCCTTTGTTGGCTATTACTGCTTCACAACGTCTGCTCATTGAATTTACCAAATGTTGGCACCTTTCTACCGGAATATTCTCCCAGGAGACCTTTACTGCAGCCCAGAGTTCTGTGTTACTAGTCGGTTTGGTTTCAGAGACTGCTTTCTTCACGTCAGCCCACAGATTTTCAATCGGATTTAGGTCAGGCGATTGGACTGCCCCCTCCATCACATTAATTGAATGATCTCCAAACCATTTTTAAGCCTTCTTACTGGTGTGCTTGGGGTCATTGTCCTGTTGGAAGACCCACAAAAGGGTCATATCTTCATCTGCATAATGGAGCATAACGCTTTCGAGTATTTTAACGTAAACGTGTTGATCCATGATGGGTTTAATCCAATATATGGGACCAGCACCATAGTACGAAAAACAAGCCCACACCATTATGCTTGAACCTCCGTGCTTAAATATTTTGTTTGTATATTTGGGATTATATTACGCTTTCGGAGGTCTTCTCACGTAGGAACGAGATCCTTAACCGCCAAACAATACGATTTTACTTTTATCTGTTCATGGAACGTTGCGCCATTTCCCTGCTGGCAAATTCAAATGCTGTCTTGCAAATATTGAACGCTTTTTAGCATGTTTTGCAGTTAAAAGAGGTACTTTTCTTGGACTACAAGCAGTTAAATTATGTTCCCTCAATCTGTACCGAACGGTTTCCACGCAAGCTGTAATATTCAGCTCTTTTTCTTATAGCTCAGTTGCAGGCTTAAAGCGATTTTTCTGGCTTTCTCGGACTAGGCGCCTGATGAGAGTTGTCGTCATAACAGGTTTTCGTTCATGAGATTCGGTTTTAGGTGTGTATGTTATTGCATTTCGAATCATTTTGTTGGAACAGCCAACAAACCGTCGAACTTCTCCATACGTTTTACCTTGCGAGATCATTTTTTTTAATAATTTCCCGTTTTTCGTTGGTACAATGCTTTCCACGACCCATTTTCTTTGAAAAACTGCAAATTTTTTGTTTTAAATGAAGATACCAATTAAATATAAGCAAATTCTAACACTTGACCGCCTTGTCTTGAAATATGCACAAGAAAAAATATTTTTTTGCAACGAAAACTGCGATCAGTGCTATTATTTTCACCGCACAAAAAATGGGGTTTTCGCCATTATGGCCTCGTAAGAAAAGAACCGTTACCATATCAACGCCAGAGATATATAATAGAGAGAGATGATATTTCAGGCAATAACAAAATAATAGTAGAGGCTGTACATGTTTCTATTCACTCATTTAAAGAAATTAAAATGAAACTTGTACCAGTGGTGCTATATTTTTTACCGGCAATGTATGTATGTGTCAATAAACGATGTACAATAGCGAGTTTAAATTAGACATTGCAACCCTAAATCCCAGGATATTTTTTCAATATCGAGAAAATACTCTGATGATAAATAAATACAATATATCTTTTATTTCGTGAATTCTGAAGGAAACAATTGAAAGAAAATAATATTAAGTATGATTTCTGGTATATGGCAAGTCCGATCTTCAGGTCTAATTATCGATCACTCTTTGCATCACTTAGGCTCGTATATTGGCAATAACGCCACGAATGTTGTTTTCCAAGTTTTCAATCGTCTCTGGCTTATGGGTGTAGACTAACGACTTTCCATATTCCCACAGAAAATAGCAGTGTTAAATCGCACGACTTTGGATGTCAAATCAGATGTCCAAAACGCCAAATTATGCCTTACAGACTTTTCCTTCAACAAACCAATTCTGGCACACGTTGCGCAGTGTTGTTGAAACCAGAGTTCCCTCACATTTAGGCGGTGCAATTTAGGAATGAAAAAGTCATTGATCATGGCTGAACAACGGTCTCCATTGATTGTACCCTCAGGCCTGTATCATTTTTAAATTAAGCAAGAACCAATGATTCCACCATTCTATAAAGCAGATAAAACTGGCAGTTTTTCTGTGCGTAACGGCGGCGTATTAACAATGGCTGGCAATGAGGATTATTTGCTCTCCAAATGCGGCAGTTTTGCGTATTGACGTAGCAATTCAACCAAAAATGAGCTTTATCGCTGAACAAAACAATAATCTCGCCCATTCACCGGATGTACACTATTCTCGGTGGCCTGTTCAGGTTTCAAGGGTAAGTCGATTCATGATTGCAATTACTCACTTATTAGATATGTTATCTCGGATTCCAAGCTATCGGAGTATATCTGTGGACGAATCAGATAGGTTAGCTGAAAGCTGTCAAAAAATCAGAACAGAAATCATACCAAATTAATTTTGCAGTCAGCTGTTCTATACATTTGTTCTCGGATAGCTAGTTATTCCAATTTTTGTTGGATAACTCAAGATAGCTTTCACGAGAACAGCTGTTTTTCTATCAGATGTGCTTTTGCACGCATTACAACAACAGAAAGTTATTCTAGATCGCCAAACTAAAGATGAATTAAAAGGCAGATAACAAAATGGCTGTCAATGAAATCAGTGCTGCCAACTCTAAGTTCTATACAATGTGTGTTTGTTTCAAGAATATTTTTACTTAATACTAAAACTCAATGTGTGGTAAAAAATAACCAAAAAAACCTGTAAAACTCGTAAAAAAATACATATAGCTATTTAATAATAAGAAATCAATTTGTAAAGAACCAATATTCATGCAAATCTTAAAATTTTGGGGGTATGTTATTAATTGACAGAAAACAAGGACCTACAATTTTCTGCCGAATCAGATCAATAATTCTGTTTTATTCCGTGTGTACCGCTACATTGCCTGTCATGAATTGAATTGAATGGGGGGGGGGGGGTGTCTTAGCTACAACATTAACGGCACTTGCCCTACAAATTTTTACCACCTCAATTATCTCGAAAACAGCTGTATCGATTTTGATTTAAAAAAAAAATGTGCACTATTTTAGGTATACCCTACATCTTGGTAAAATAATTTTTTTAACTCTTTTGTTAGTAACGGGCGACATCGAATTCCAAACAACCAAACATTCGATTTTTTCTGAACACAATCGAATTATTTCTGAACAAAATCTTTCAAAGCAGATCTTGCGTTTTAAGCAAAAAAAAATCAATTTGAAATTTTTGTTCGAAATTCGACATACAAAACTTAGATTTTGACACCAGGTTGAGTTCAAATGTAAAAAAAGAGTGTGACCCTAAGGTCAATTCAGGGTTCAACGAACAAACCTATTACATTATTCTATTACTGTTACGGCAATGTTCAAATAATTATGTAAATGTAATGATAAGCTTCGAAGCTAGGTTTCGATTTGAAATTCGAAGTCATTTTCAAGGTGCCTAATTTTTCAAAGACTTCTTCATATTAGTTGAGATGTATATATGAATACTATATTATTTGATATTAAAATGTACTGAATTACTCAAATTTGTATAAACATATTTACATACACATATATTAATTGTCATTTTATCTAGATAAAATTAATTAAATTTAAAGAATAAGATAACTAAATTTATATAAATTCAACTATGAAATAGCTTGTTCCCCATTTTATGTATTTTTTAGCATAACACTAATTTTATAAGATGTATTTCTTACTGTGCATTCAATGAATAAATCTAAATCTAAATCTAAAATTTAGTATATGGGAAATGTAAAATCAATGTTAATGTTTGATTTAGTTTTTGAATATATGTTAATTTAATCAAAAAACTAAACATTCTAAAATTCTGTCAGCAATGCCAATGTTATGTCAATAATTCAAACCAATTTGATCTTAAAAATATTTCCATAAACTACAACTCAACCCACTCCATTTCATTGCTCCAACAAATACAAAAATCAACAATATCCATCAAGTTCTAAGTCAGTGACGATATTGAATTACTCATTCCACGAATTACACCACAATATCGTACCACCATATTGATGTTTGCTTTGTTTAAAAGAAGAATACGCTATATTGTCCTTTGTTTACTTGTTTTAATTTTATTTTGTCTAAAATCACCATAATTAAATATAATCTAGTTGTACACAAATTAAGCTTGTCCGTTAACACACACGCCTTGGCCAAAGTGGTAAAAAAATAAACAACAAAATACTTACCTATACAAAACAAATCATTAAAATTCCCAGACACTTCAGAAAGCGACGCGACGTAGGTAGTTAACTTATGGATGACCCTAACCTACTTCTAGAAATCATTAGAAAGTCATTTTAAAAATTGTGTGTCGTCCATGCCCAGCACAACGCACGTGTATGTACCTACAACAATACGAGTACAACTTCAACTATAAAAGGTACTTGATAAACGTTTACCGATCAAGTAATAGTTTATAATCAATTTGATAGCTCTGTCTAGCCTCTTATAAATCATAACAACTATAACTACTGATAAGAAGTTTACATTTTCATTAAAAATAGATTAACGGTATATTTATAAGTCATATGTATATAGTCGTCTTTGTTTAAAATGACATCAAATTGAATGTCATTAAGATCAAATCGAGAGGTTCGTGACAAATGTCACAGCATTCACTATATAGTGCATATCTGTCAGAATCCAAAACCTGTTCGAATTTCGATTCGAAAGTTGTTTGCATTCATATAACAACAACAACACTTATAAGAATTGTGTGTTGACTCAAAATAATGAATAATGAATTTATTATTGCGAAATAATCTTATCACGACCGAAACAAGTACAAACAAGATACGAATGAATAAAAATCAAAGCAAAATACAAAAAAAAGAAGCGGAAGCAGTAAAAGTAAAAACAAATTAATAAAAAATTGTTTACTACAATCGATGCGAATTCTGTTTTCTGTAATATTTGTTATTATGGGCAAACTGTTATATTTTTATTTCTATACCGGCTTCCAGTGATCTGTGATAGTGTTGATTATGATTTATACTCAAGATCCGCATGGTTCATATCACGGCTGTTTGTTGAACTTAAAATCTTCAATCCATTGACTTGGTGTCAAAACAAGTAAATCACACAAAAGTTCTTGAAACTTCAATTAGCTTACTTAAACTGGCCGTACGAGTGTTTGTTCATCTGAATTTGTGTCGGTTGAAGTCGGTGACCTATGGTTAGGTGTACACATAGCAAACAAAATAGCAATTAAATACGGAAATCTTTGAATTCAGTTAGAAACTTCCATTACCATGATTGTTGACCTTTTTTTATGTGAAGAGTAGCCACTCCACTTTAGTAGAGATACCAAACTGGGTTGACACTCTGCGTACTTAACCTTCTCTTCTGTTGTGTTTTATTTTCATTTGTTTGCTTTGGTTTTTTATTAAGTTCAATTGCTATTGGCATTGCCATCTGTTTGCTTTTATCATTTACACAATTTCATTTTTTCTATATATTTTTGTTTTGTTTTTATTTCTTTATTTAATTTATTGATTTAACAAGGTATACTTTATTCAATGTTGTTTTTCCTCTCATCTTAGTTTAATTCTATTAGAAACTGAAATATAAAATTAATGTCATTGAAATTCTGCATGTGCATATGTATATGGTTTACTTGTTTGATGGCAATATGGAGTGAAATTGTTCTTACAAGATCATATGATTAATTTAATCATTTACATGTAAATGTGTGTTAAACACTTTCATGAGAAGAAAACTTTATAAAAGTTGATTTTTTAAGAGCTTGGTTTTTGAAAATTCAAAAAAAACACAGAAGCTTGTAAAAAGTGAATGAAATTTTTATTTGGATCGATAAATCAATTTCTGCCATTTACTTTTTAAAAATAATTTCACTTAAATGTTGCCCGCGGCTACGCTTCAGGTGGTCCATTCTGAAGGTCCAATTTTGGCAAACTTTTTCACACATTTCGGCCGGAATCTCACCAATGACGCGTTCAATGTTGGCTTCCAAACAGCAATCGTGTTTGGCTTGTCCCCATAGACAATAGACTTAACATAGCCCCACAAAAAATAGTCTAACGGGGTCAAATCACATGATCTTGGTGGCCAATTGACTGCGCCAAAACGTGAGATCAACTGCTCACCAAATTCGCCTCTCAATTGATGCATGGTTTCGCGTGCAGTGTGGCATGTGACACCGTCCTGTTGGAACCACATGTCGACCGAGTTCAATTCTTGCATTTTCGGCAAAAAAAAAATCTGTTATCATCGAACGGTACCTTTCTCCCTGCGGCCTTCATCGTCCTTGAAGAAGTACGGCCCAATGATTCCGCCTGCCCATAAACCGCACCAAACAGTGCATTTTTCGGGATGCATTGGTAGCTGCTAAATTGCCTCTAGCTGCTCTTCACTCCAAATACGGCAATTCTGCTTATTCACGTATCCATTTAGCCAAAAATGAGCCTCGTCGCTGAAGACCATAAAACGGACGTAGCTTGCGAAACACATTTTTCACAGAGCACGAATTTTGATAATAAATTTCAATAATTTGCAAACGTTGTTCAGGCGTAAGTCTATTCATGATGAAATGGCAAACAATACTGAATCGAAATGTCAAATGTTCGTGGAATTTGTCATGTGTGATCTGTCAAAAATATAAACGTCAAAAACCAAGTAGCAAAAAAATCACCCGTTACAAACGTATGAGTTTTGTGATGTGATTGAAAAAAAAAAATTCCTTTATTGACTACAGCAACAAAATTTTAAAAATTGAAAATAGAAATAAAAACACCAACGAATTTATTTAAAAAACAATTTTAATTGTATGCATTTCGAGCCGACATGCAGCCCATCATCAGCAAATTTCAATCGTATGAGTTTTGGTCCAACTGTGTACAAAAAGGCACAGATTTTTATTTTTTTAAAAGAGGGGGAAAAACTTTCTCAGAGTGCGACAAAGTTTCACAAAAATACGGGATGTATTAAGCAAAAACATTTTCTAAATGCCAAAAGAAATAAATTCGATTGTTTTCAATTTTTGTAATGACACACCAGACAACTAACAGGTTTCGTATTGTTGTTTTTTCTTTCATTTGACAGTCTTTTTATTTTTTTCCGAACAAATTTCTTGGAATAAAATTTCCAGCCTGTGGAAATATTTTGCTCTCTCGGAGCGCTCTCTTTTATAAAAAAAAAATCGAAAATTTGGTGTACGGAAAAAGCATTTGACAATCTTTCGTATAGAAATTCATAGATTTTCTTAGTACGGAAGTTCGGGAACACAACTAATATTATTTTATGTTTGTCTCTCTTAAATTCCATGGAAATATCATTTATTTTGTTTTTTTTTAAGCTTTTGATAGGCTAGCATGAAATAAGATGAATTTTAGATAATGTTTTAGACTTAATAGTTGCGTTCCCGTACTCCCTAAAACTGCGAAAATCTACGAATTGCTACGAAAAACAGTCAAAACCTGTCACCGTACTCCAAATTTTCGTAGTTTTTCACAGAAGAGAGTGCTCATGAGAGAGCAAAATATTGCCCCATGCTGCGAATTTTAGTCCAAGAAATTTCTTTGGACAAAATGATGAAGACTGTCAAATGAAGGAAAAAAGAAAAAAACAATACATAAGCTGTCAGCTGCCATATGTGTATCGTTACAAAAGTTGAACATAATGGAATTTATAGTCTGGTCTGGCTTATTCGTGCAATAAATTAAAATTTGTGACATCAAGTTGGTTATTTTAAGAAATTATTTCATGTAAATCTTTAGTAATTGCTGTTGTTCTAAGCGTTCCCGTCATTGACATACTAGAAATGGACTGCTAGGAGCCAACTTCACGATGGTTCCTTTTGAAAAAAGCATCACCAGCGACCATTTCAGTCCTTGCGGCAGTTAAGAATATTATCAAGTCAAACCAGTGCTTAAGGGATTTTTTTTTTCAAGGAAATCCCTACACGAATCCAAAAATTACATTTTCTCTATTTTCTACAGAAAACAATAAACCTATAATATTGTTCTTTGCGGATGAACGAAATACGATTAAAGCTAGATCAAATATCGATTTAGTTTTTTTTACTTTTCGACTAAACGAATAAAATTTAACACAACTGCGTAATATAAGTTGAAATTACATTTCATTTTTAATTTAAATTAAAAAACTTGCATTTGAATATTTGTCACGTGACCAACAACAACGTATTTTGCAGGGTTAAAATGAATTCCATTTATTTCGAATGTAACACTAAAAGCAATCTTTTAGATATATGCTAAAAGAAAAAGGATTTTTTCTTATTGTCCCAAAGCACTACATCAATAGTTAACTATCAAACAAACACTAGATGGCAGGGCTTTTTATACTATGTGCCAATAGATAGCTCTAGTTTCTTTGCATAAAATTTGTAGAAAAGTAATATCGACAACAGATGGTGCTAAATTTGTTTTTTTCTTTTCGCCGCTTGGCCTGAAATAGTCGCTGTAAGCAGGGAACCATATTTTTTGCAAATATTGTATGGAAATGAATCAGAACTAGCAGTCCATATCATTGACATACTAATGGTTACCGTACTTTTGTAAAACTTTGTTGCTCTCTGATAGATTTTTACCCCCACTCTTGGAAAAATGACTAAATTCACATTTTTATGCAGATAGTACAGGAACACACTCAATTTTTCATTATAAAATTCATCATAGGGAAATGTCAACAGCATTTATAGCAAGTTCTTCAATAGGTAGTTAGTTTGTATTTATAATGTCATTTCGATTGGATGAATTTAAGTTTTCATGAACAACAAATCCAAACAAATATTACTTTTGACAAATAATCTGACCAAAAAATGGGCTATTTTTTCTAATCTCTTATGAATTGCAGAACTAAAACGGACATACCTACTCTGGCAACCTTACTCAAAACAGCCATTCGGTCGCTTTTTGAAACATACACTCCTATTGCGATTGTCAATTGCAAATTGATAGTTGACAAACACTGAAATTTAATATTAATCTACCCAATTAATAAGAGTTTTGATCATTGATAAAGATGCAGACTGTTGAGCCCTACAAGAAAAGCGATAATAAATATTGAATAGTTGTAAAGTTTGTTAATAAATTGAGGTTTTAAAACCAAATTTCAGTATTTATCAATGATCAAATTGATAATTGACAATCGCAATAGGGCCCATAGTAACAACCAAATGAAGATAAAATATATACTAATATGAATAGCACTTAATTTTAATCTTTACTTCATCGTTTTGGCGAAAGTAAAATTATTACCCTTGTTATTTTAAAAGCATTTTATGGAGTTGCATTTGGTATTGATGAATCTTTTCTTCGTTGGATTAGAAATTACCTTTTGGACATAAGTCGTATTGGACAGTTTCATATTCATAAAATAAATGTTGGTGTGCCCCAGGGCTCCCTTCTGTGTCTCCAATTCTTTTTATCATTTTCATTAATTATCTCTTATCTGAAACTTAAAATTTACTAAGAATCGATTTTTCAATCTCCAGATAAACATGCAGTTAGTTGCCAGTGTAATAAACTTATTTGACTGTTTAACAACCGGATAACAACATCGAATTTTTCAATCAAGAAAAAAAAATCTATATAATAATTTAATTTGAACATCACTTTTATTCCGATAATCGAACTTTTCATAGAAATTAATTTTTGTTTGACATTTATTTCAAAGCAATAATTTTTCAATCTGTTTTTGACATCGAAAATAGCTAGATTAAGCTGTATCTGACTGTTGAAAAACTGATTTTTGCTCTAATTGTCGAATATGTACTAACTGACTGCTTTATTCGCATTTTATTCAAACGGACCGAAAACCAGCCTACAAATACAGTGGACCTGCTTAACTGTCTAATAAAATATTGGCCCTAAATTGTTTTGCTGACGGCAGTACGCTCAGATTTTCATATTTCCTCTTAGGTTCACCTCTTTGTTCTTCGGAAGTGAAAATCAAATTTTGATCTCGATAGCATTGTCCAATGCGGAATAAAAAAAACTACGTACAATTTAATGCTTCAAAAACTCAGTGCTGTCTTCTGTCGTTAAAGCAGAACCTACCTCTCATACCGCTATCCATGAGCGGCATTTGCATTGAAGAAACCGATGTCAGTTTGTCAGTCCTTGATATGTGCTAATATGTGCATCACAGACCACCTCTTGTGGGTGGGTAACATATTGGTTGTCGCCAAAAACGCTGCAGAGGGTTTGGGTTTTCTTAGACGATGGAAGAAATACGTCTTCTGATCTGTCTGTAATCTATGAAACCTACATTCATCCAAAGCTGGAGTACAACTGGGCATGTGCTCCCTATAAAAAGGTCCCTAGACCGGAACTAGTAATGAAGTTAACATTTTCTTGAAAATGTAAAATGGGGAATAACTTTGACAACACTATTGTATTCAACTATCAAACCTTACACTACTGTTTTATTGCTGCTTGTTTTTCAGTACAAAATTACTCTAAAAATCAGATAAAGCAATTTTTGTTGTGCACTCAAATTTCTGATTTAACTAGGTATGTTATTAAATGTAGTTCTTTATTACATTATTATGTTCATGGGAAAAAAATAATAATCAACACGAAATGCAAATACATAATTAATAATTCTATTTCTCCACAAATTAATAATAATTGTCCTTAACAAATTCGTTCCCCGGAACCGGACGTTAGGTATTTGTTCTAAAGTATAGGAAAGCAAAACAAAATTTTTAAAGGCTTAACAATGTGTGACATCTCAAAGTCTAGAAATACTGCGACATTCAAACTAAGTCGTCTGCACTTTGCATAACACAAACGTGTTTAGAATATACAATATTATTGCTCAGCATATTCTTGATTAGAAGTAATTTCAGCCCCACACATTTGCTTCCTACTTAAACATCAACAGCAGTTCTTTAAAAAAAAATTGTATTCGTGTTTCATCATCGCTTAACTGCACGTGGTTCCGATTTGATATATAAACAACAACAACAAACAAAAAAAAAACAACTACATACAACGATGTAAAGCTCCCTGAAATAGTTTTTTTTTTCATTTATTACGCCTGATTAAGACCCCCCCCTCCCCATATTTTGTGCACGCGAAAAAATGATCAACAATTAAATTAAAAATCATGATGATGATGAAATGAGATCATCTTTGTTCACACTTATTTTTTTGCTATATTGTATAGAACGTCGATATATACAACAGTAATTAAGATTGTCACCTCTCAATTTTTCTTTACAGAAATCCAGCTTCCCAGTGGCCATTAAATGTATTACCAAGAAAGGTCTAATCAAGACACAAAATCTCCTTGGCAAAGAGATAAAAATCCTTAAGGAATTAACTGAACTCCATCATGAGAATGTTGTTGCTTTGTTGGACTGTAAAGAATCACAGGACTGTGTCAATTTAGTCATGGAGGTAAGTAAAACAATACACAAAAAAATAACTATAACTACATAACTACCTCTTAAAGGATATATAGGAAGGTCCTTTATTGATTTTTCATTGTTTTATTTAGGATTTCTTTTACACATATATTCATAGGGGTATGATGTGATTTTTTGTGTGCTTTTGTATTCTACACACTTGCACAATCACCCTCTTATAGTTTCGTATAGGAAATTTATGCAATGCGGCAAATTGCAAGCATTTTCGCTGAGTTGGAATTACTTAAGTTACTGCAGGTCAAATGGAAATTTGCATGAAATCCATAAAATATGTATAAAACGAGGAAGTAGCCTTGCAAAAAAGGGAAACTATTATAGTTCGTTAATGTCTATTGTCAGTGGATTTAAATTTCGCTAAGTTGAGCGAATAAACTAACTAAACCTATCTAATTCTTGATTTTTTTTTATTATGAAATGATTTTTTATTCGAAATAAGACATATTATGTAGATATCTGAAACACCAAGCGTTTGTTAACCTCAGGGACTGAACAGATAAAAAAGAAACAAAGGACTTCACTGAATTCAGCAGAAAACTTCTTACACAAAGACAGTACTCTACGTGCGACAGACTACAGTAGAAAACTTTCATATATCCTAATGCTTTTGCGGCGGGTGTTGTCTGAAAGTGAAGTGAATGACGTCTGTTGCATATCAATTCCAATATATGAGCATATTATGAGGTTTTGCAGATTAAAGGAATTTAATCTAGGAAGAAGTTTCATTTCCAACTTCATTGAAAAACTCGTTTTAAATTAATTAACTCTCCTTTAATGGCAACACAAAAAATCCCTAAACCCTTGCATTTTCAATGAACTCTTCATCATAGGCGAATGTACTTTGCTGCACAAATAAACTACCCATTATACCTCGTTTTGTGTATATTTTGTCGGATAACTTCTGGGAGCAATGTCCCTAAAATATTGTAAGCAGGTGTTTCTTAAAATAGACTGAAAATAGATATAGGTACATAGATTGGTCTTTCATGTAATGCTCCAGAGCGTACTCGTATTTATAATTTTTTGGCAAACCAAACCAAACCAAAAGGGAAAAATTAAGAATTCTTGAAAATTGTGTTTAGATTAAGAGCATTTGTTAATATGTTTGAACTATTGGCATACTTGGTTGTTGGTATACCAAATTTATAATATTTAATAATATTGATTTGAAAAACTCAATTAAAAAAAAAATTCATCGACCCGTTTTCGATGTATTGAATTTTCAAAAAAAAAAAAACTATATTTTCGAAAGTCTGTAGACTTTTCAGCTTGTTAACACCTCAATTACCACCGCTAAAGTAGTATTAGCCTGGATAAACGAACAAAACGTGTCATTTTAGTAAGTTTCTGCATTTCATTTTCTTTCGAAATGAAATAGAAATCGATACAAAATGAAGTTTAATGTTCTTCAATTCATTTTTATCGATATCAAAAAACCTTTATATTTTACTAAACAAGCTTAATAATATGTTAATTGAGAAACTTACCTATATCGGTTTTGATTGGCTGTTCGGAGTTATTCTTTTTTCACTCTTTTTTATGTTCTATTCCTATAGAAAATGAAAAATTCCGAGTAAAAAGAGTAACCCCGAACTGCCAATGGAAAACGACTTTGTTTTATTCAACAAAATTTTGTATTATCTGCATGACAGCTTCCAGCTGTTTTTGATTTCACTGGAATCGATTTTAAAACTGTTAAATCGAGTGAAATGTAGAATAAAATAAAATAAAATAAGAAAAAATTTCGAGGGAATAAAATTCCGTGGGAAAAGAAATTTTCTTGGAGATTCCCGATAGGGCCCATTATTAATCCTAAGAATATAGTGAAACCTGGTTAATTGGGATCTCAAGGGACCAAGTACCAATTATTGAGGATTTCCAATAATCCAGTTTTCCAATTAAGCAGGTTTAAAATTATAGTTGTCTCATTTACAGAGGCCCCCGCTTACAGAGGTCGAAATGTGCCCTTATTCCATTTTTAGAGGTGGAAATGTTAATAAAAATGTATGTATTAATTTGTCTCACTTTTACAGGTAATCAAGCTACAGAGTCTCAATTATAGAGGTAAACACCGAAAAAGTCTTAGAACTCAATTATCATTTAACCAGGTTCAAAAAGTCACATTAACCGAAATAATTTAATGAAAAATAACCAGGACCTCATTGCAACTCTCAATAATAGAGCTTTCTCACTTATCCAGGTCACACTTAACCAGGTTTCACTGTATTACACTTTTTCATTTCCTCCTTTTTTTGGAAGCATTGTGACAAAAACTGTTAAAATGTACCGTTACATTAGGTTCATTTTTGCTTCTTCTTCTTCCTTATTATTAGGTCGATTTTCTTAAAGTTTTTTTTTAGTAAAACAAAGCTATTTTTTGCTATTGAGCTGCGTTCACTAAAGAAAAGATCAGAATAGAACAGCACAGGGCGAACATTATTATAACAGCAAAGTCAGATCAAGATAGAACACTCAATTAAACGTCATTTGCCAAAACAATGATAAACAAAACAAAATGTGGAATTTAATTTTTTTTTATTGTTGATAAATTGGTTGAATCGCAAACAAAAATTAAACAAATCATCAAATAATAATTTTAAAAAAACAATAACTGAACTGAACAGAAAATCCTGTTCATTTCTCTTCTAATCTGTTGTACAACACTTCATTAAACTCCAAATCAGAACAATTTAGAACAGACAATTTCTCACTGAACAGAAAAAAAGTTGTACTTTTCTGCTCAGAACAGTTGAGAACAAAGCAAGTCACTGAACAAAGCTATGGTGAACCTATTCTATTGAGCGGCAGTGTATGAACCCATCGAAATTCCCCTAAAGCGGCCCATTCACATGACTATCGTGTCGACACCGGTGTCTTGACACAAAATATCCATTCAGCCACACACTCAACATCTTAGTTGCACGCACACATTAGTTGTTTATTTACGATCAAATAGACAAGCCTTATGCAAATCCCTATAGAGCTCAATAAATATTATCCAAAACCCACAACTACGAACAGCCATATTAAATTCGAACATGATCAGAATGCAATTATATACATTCCCACGCACATAACACAGGCAAAGATACGAAAAATCAAAATGTTTTGATTTTGTCGACACCGTGTTCGACACCAGAAATCTGTGTATAAATAAGCCCACACACAGTCCACATTCAATAACACCGACACAAGTGTCATACACCAGTGTTATGTGTATGGGCCGCTTAAGGAACCCCGTTCATAATTCTGATATTCTTGCATTCTCTAAAGTGGTCCATGCAACCAACACTTGTGTCGATTCGCTAAATGTGTGTTGTTGTGTGCAGCATTATTGGGTGCGAAAATCAAAATATTTTTTTTTTTTTTTTTTTTGAATCGATGCCTCGATCTCTGTTGTGTGTATGGCGTTGTGTACACACTTCGATGTTAAAAATGAGTTGCGGCTTGAACGTTCATATGAATTCATGAGCGCAGAAAAATAACATTGCACACATCAGTGCCAGTCTCACTATTTTTTGTTGTTTTCTCTTCAAAATCAAATGATGTGCACAGTATACATGAATCGGTTTTATATGTGTGGCGGAATGTCACTGTGGTGTACACAAAAGTGTGCACTGTGTATGGCTACAATTTAAGTATCAAAGGTTTAATGAAAAATTACTGTCTGGACTTGAAAATATTGCAGTCCGACCGATGCCATTTTCTTTAAAATTCAAAATTATTTTCCCTGTCATATCTGTTTAATTTTCACCAACAATTTCACATGTCAGTTCTTGTGAATTAGAGGGACAGGTTTAAGGATTTGACTAATTTCAATTGAGGCCATTAATTACTAAAGTTTCTCATAATGCAGAAAGTTTAATGATTTATTCACATTTAAAAAAAAAGCAAACAAAGAAATCCGTTAATTAAAAAAAAAAATATTGCCTAATCATCTACCACTCAAATAACGTTATTCGCAAGCTTATGCTAATTTTATATTTTAGAGAAATTTTACTTTCGCATATTGGTTACTACTAAATAAAAATATATATCTACTTCATTTGAAAAAAAATGAACAAACAAAAAAAAAACAAATGTTGAATTTAGAATATCATATTTCCGCATTTATTTTATGGCTCATTTGAAAAACACAAATTTTAAATAAAATAATAATAAAAAAAAAACAAAAAAAAATACTCGTAAAAAATGTTAAATGTTGCGTCATGCTGGTTTTCTTATATTGCTTTCGATTTTGATTGGAACTCACAGTTTATTGTGTTTCAAAATAAAAACAAATTTAAAATTTGATTGCAAATTTATGTGTAAAATAAAATCTATATAAATTTAAACAATGTGATTCATATAAAATGACATAGATATTTTTAGAAATAAATGTTCAATGAGAATAATAATTAATTAAGTTGTCAACTAATATTTATTCTCAAAAAAAAATAATTATGAACCATTATTTGTTTAAAGCAGTATTGAGTCCAAACTTCAGAAACGGATTAGTGTCCAAGGTTGTCAACTTGTTCTTGCCTCTTAGACTGGAATTCACGCCTATTTCATAATTGGTATAACTTATTTATAAATAATTATCCAATTGCAACGAGAAATAATTTGAGCAATTTTCACTTAAACATCAAGGCATGATAACAGGTCGAATTTCGGTGATTGAGTTAACAATAGGCAATTAATTACGCCTTTACTCGTATACAGGGTGCTCACATCAGTGCTTAAAATAATGCCTTGGAGATTAGTATTAAAATGTACAACATTTTGTATATTAATGTTCATTGTTGAGTTTTTATTGTTTTTGAGCTTATCATTTTTTAATATATTTTTTATGATCGATGAATCGATGAATATGCAAATATTTGACGATTGTGAACTTACCCCATTTAAAAACAATCACCAAAACACGCTTTGCGAAAAAGTCGATAAACTTTTCAGTGTTGATTATTTTTTTCATAAAAAGAAGAAAATTTTGTATAGGTAATTTCGAGATTACAAATGACAAATATGGGAAAATTTTGGCATTTGGAACAAAATCGAACTCGAGATTTTGATCAAACCTCGTGCTGCAGGGCTGCCGATGTGAGTACTAAGGGAGTATTCGTACTCCCCTGCGTTTCACTGTACTCCCGTACTCCCCTCACTGGAATAGTAATCCCCTCAAAAGTATCCAAAATTTTCGCAGACATTTATTGGCATTTCCGATTTCATCTGACGCGTTCAACCCTGAAATAGTGGGGGTTATCGTGAGTAAAAAATTCCCTTGAATATTTGCTTCATTTCTTATCTTGGGAACGTGAATGATGGTCAAAAATTTCCCTCGGAATTTATTGGTATCGGAAATAAGCTTTCCCAGGGAACTTCGCTGTCATATTCAAACGATCCACCTTCGCATTGAAAATATCGAGGGAATTAAATATTCAGGGGAAAACGAAATTCCCTGGGAGATTTCCGATAGGGTCCAGTCTAAAGGTATTCATTCATATTTCTGTAAAAGAATGCATTACCTCGTCTGCTAAGTGCTCTGAAATTATTTCTGTTAGCATACAAAATAAAAAAAACTACTAATATTTTTTTGCCAAAATATGCGGGAAATCTATTCACCGACATGAGTCCATTTCAGTCAGTTTCGTTTGCAAAAATCGTATGTGAGTCGTTCTCTAGTTCCTCTTATATAAATGTTTCCAAATCTTTTAACTAGTAATAATGCTGAGGAACTACATAAAGAAACGAGGCACTTGAACATCAAATTCTTTAACTGAGTTTGAAGGAGTTCTTGGAAAATCTGTTCGCAACTAAAAATGCTTATGGTGAACCAATGTTTAGCGTATTAAAAAGATTGGTTTAATTTACACACTTAACAGTAGTGCCACTGATCGGCGCATTTTTTCCTAGTTGTGTTTAATAAAACAAAACATAGAACCTGCTTAAGCAGTACCTCAGTAAATTCAATTTTAGGCGTGTTTTTTTCTAGGCCCCGCGAAATTGGACGACAAACACGATGAGTAGGATTAACAATTTGCATGTTAAATCCAACAACAACTAATCCCCGGGGGTGCTTAGCTTAAACCCAGAGAATTCTCGGGGCTTAGCTATTGCAGAGGATAAAAACTGCTACCAAAAACTTTTTCACTAAGTTATCGATAAAATGTATAGAAACTTCAAAACTGACATTTTGACATGTCAAATAATTATCAATTTAGTTTGGTTTGGTTGAGCTTTTGGTCTAAGTGTGTCAGTTGTTTTCTTGACGACCATGTCAACCTAACCTAACCTACCAACGAATGGGGTAGTTTTCATGTAGTTGAATTCTATGTAACACTGTATTTGTGAAAATTAAAAGAAAATCACATCGGCTAAAAACAATTTCCAAAATACTTGATTTCAATTTTCAAATTACTTGATTCACATTTTCTTGTATAAATAATAATTAATTTGATTCTTTTTATGTTATTTTAATAGAAAAATAGTTTAAATTCAATAAATATATCTAAATTACACAAAACAAATCAACCCGATGCTTTTTAGAAGGATGAGGATGAGGCAAACAGTGATGTTTGTTTTTTCTTGCATTACAGCTGTTCTTCAAATGTCATCTTGCAAATTAATAGTGCTGCCAACTATTTCACTAAGCGCCTTGGTCGTTTTTTTCAACCAATTCCCCCGGGGATTGCAAAAAAACGCACATTTTATTGCATCAAATCTCTTTTTCAAAATGTATATGTATCGCAATAAGTGTTGTAAAATAAGTAGCCAGCAAAGGAGGTCTTGTGTATAACTATTACGAGTACAAATAATTTACAAAAAAAGACTGATATTGCGGATTTCGTAACAATAAAATCTGATTTTTTCACATTGAATGTGTTTAATACAAATTCTTCCATTAATTAATTAACTGAATTCTTCGATTTAGTTTGTTTTATTTAAT
This sequence comes from Philhelius pedissequus, assembly GCA_910595825.1. NCBI lineage: Eukaryota > Metazoa > Arthropoda > Insecta > Diptera > Syrphidae > Philhelius > Philhelius pedissequus. The sequence continues at coordinate 8,843,077 of OU343163.1, read as the reverse complement.
AATACTTTTGTTTTCAGTGGATTCTTTTATTTAACATTTAAGTGATAAATAAAATGGGTTGAAGTACCAATTTCACAAATATATTAATAAAGTTAAACGTGTTGGTAATAACAATGGTCTATGCTCTTTTTTGCGTACTCCCGACGAACACGAAATACTCCTCACTAATCCTCTGAAATACTCCCATTCAAATTTTCAAAACGGCAGCGCTGACCTCGACATGATGGTATAGAACAGTCAAAAATTGGGTCCCCCAATTCCACCTGTCTGTTTGTCTGTAGATCAATCTAGAAACACTACAGCCTAAACCACTAAGGTGATTTTCTTCAAACTTAAAGATTCATTTTTGAAATCTTGTTTTAACTTCAAAAATAACAGTATCTGCCATACAATTTTTTGTAGGAAAAAACGTCAAATCTTAATTAGTAAATAATTAATGTATTGTTTCTGTTCTTTGTTGCATTAGCATTTTTAACGAATTTAAAAGCTCTGGCATTGCCGTCAGCTCGGATGACAAAATTATTTCTTTTAATTTTGCAATAAATTCCGTTGTACGAACACCCATTGAGTGCTAGAAGTTCACATTTGACTTTAAATATTAAAGATATCTATCTGTTACTCATAGAATCGTTAAGTAGTTTGCTTCTATTAGATGATGTTTGAGTTGGGAATATAATATTCTACTTTCTGAATCGCGAACTTTTACTATGAACAAATGCCGTAGAAAGCTTGCGGCACTTGAATTATGCGGTAAAATTATTTTTAAAACGTTTTGAGTTCGCGACCTCTTGATAGTAAAAACATTATGGCAACCCCCACATTATTAAAAATACTTTGTCAGTTATTCAAAAAGCCACATACACTGCCCTTTCATACCTAGAGTAATTAAAGGCATGAGATTTTACTTATTCGCGATTAAATTTTCCCGTGTTGCCAAACATTTAAAACAAAAAATGGTGCAGTAATTTTAGTTTTTTTATTCTTATGTGCGCATTCGAATTGGCATTTATTTTTTCAAGTGAGAATACATATTAATCGAAATATGAATGTAGTGTTTATTTGGAAATCCGGAATCTCTCTCCAATCCGGGATCTCAACTACCTTTTTTTTTTGGTTCTGACGATTCTAAATTTTTATGTGATTGTATATGTACACGTACCTAATTGAGTACGTAAAAATAGATCTGACCCACGCTCTGCCAATTGGCACCAATTTCTCCCAAAACCGGGTCCAGACTTACAAATTTGGTAGTTTTTGGCAGAATAGAGCGCTCTTGAGAGAGTAAAATATTTCCCCTTCCTGACAATTTCTTGCCAATTCCTGCCCAATTTTTGTAGGCAGCAATTTGTGGGCAGAAAATTTACAATTGTCAGACTGACGTTTATCATAAACGAAAAAAAACGGTTCGCAGTTGGTGTGGAAAAATATTTGTTGAACAAATACATTAATTTAGAAACACTAAAATACAAAATAATTAGTTTGAAGGGAAACAAATGTGAATTTACAGCAAATAAAGAAATAAAAACAAAAAACAAATGTTTTGACGTTTAAAAATTGGCAGAATTGTGCACAAGCTGTTCCAAACTTTTTCGGACTTTATTTCTCATGAGAGAATTTTATCCCCACTCTTCAAGTTTTGACAATCTACCAATTTCTGGCCAAAAAAAGTCTGGATCAGACCTAATAATCAAAATCAAAAATAATATTTGTTGCACAAGTAATATACAAAAAATGACAACAGTCGAGTTTGACGTTCAAATATGAATGTGTGAGTGCTTCTGGTATCGATTTCCTTTCAAATCCAGAAGCAAAATTCTCTTCTTTTCAGAATCAGAACTGTCATTTTTCCAAATGTTGTTACGAATGAGCGTAATGCATAAGTTTCTCAAAAGAAATTCGCAGCATGGTACATCCGTACCTCCCTGTGTTCAAAAGAAGAAGAGTAAGCTCACGAATTCCTCTCATAATACCTACTGAATTTGCATAATTTGGACAAGAAACTATGAACTTATTTCCCAGATCTGAAAGTGGAAATGAACAAAGATGGATACTAAATCCTTTTTTAAATATGTTAGAGAAGAGGAGAACATACAGAGCTGGCAAGAGCCTTTAAGACTGTTAGTGCCATTCGCCACTTCAAGTAAACTCACGTTCTCTTCAATGGAAGATATACAAACTAAGAAGAGAAATAGGATTAGTTCGGAAAATGATTTAATTGCTACCGTCTCAAAGTTAAAACCAAGGTTTAAACATTCTTTAAAAAAATGAGCAGACACACCCGTCTCACTAAAATAAAAGTGTATTTTTTTTTAGTATACAAGTCTTACAAATATTGCCAAAAATATGCTAAGCATGCGAACAGAAAAATTCTTGCAATGAAGACTGTCTCAAAACACAGTTTATTGTTTTTTCTTGCGCAAACTCCAGTATATTTGGCAAGTTTTAGAGTAATGTAGCGCAGTTCACTTGCTTTACAATTTTAATTGGGCTCGTGCATTTGTTTAACATGAGACTTAAATTGTGTTGCAAATCTTGCGTTTAGCTATTTGTTTTTAATCTAGACTTGCGACCAAGACCCCCAAAGCTCTTTGGAAAACACTGCTTTATCTTATTGAAATCTTAAATCTTTAATATCTCTCCGGTGGCTTAGCAAGAAATTTAGTTTCTTTAACAACAATTCGCACTTAGTCCACGAAATAAGCTCTAAACCTTCCCTATTCCACGTCTATTAATTTGGGTGTTAAGGACTACAAAAGTCGTCTCTCATCAAATAACACACAAACAGAATTTCTGTAAACCTTCTCAAATATTATTTATTTATATCTAAATGTCAAAATGTTGTGCATTCTAACAAGGAGTTCTGTTTTCTTTGTGGCATTTCTTTTTTTTTTGCAACAATTTAGATGAAGCAAACTGCGAGCACATTCTATTGATAACTTATTTAAGACTAGGCATCTTACATAAATATCTCTTAATGATAATTTTAATTAATTTCTTTTACAAGCTAAACTAAACTGTATATGTATAATTTAATTAACTGCTCGATATATTATAATTATTTCACTATGGAACACAATAAAATTGGCTTTATTTTAAGAATTGCTAACATAATTCAAATTTTTTTTTATCAACTAATCAATTTTTGTTAAATTTTAAACAAAACTTTTGGCAATTTATTAGCTTTCTTTTAGAAATTCATAAAAAGTAGAAAAATTAATATTAATTCTCTTTAAATAGGAAAATGTATGTCATTTTCGATTGACTCCTTTTTCACACTCTTTATGTTCTATCCTATAAGATATGGAAATTTCGGAGTAATTCGGAGTTACTCTGAATGCCCCATCAAAAAACGGCATTAAATTAAGGAATTTGATAGACTTATACAAAAGAAAATACTTAAAAAAGTTTAAATTTAATAAATACATTAACATTTATAGTTTTTTTTTTGTTTATGCTTTTGCAATTGCAATTTGTTGGTCATTTTGCAGAAACAATATATTATGGTATGTAGGTATATTAAATTAAATTAATGTAAATAATTGTGTCTATCTGGACAATAGACTTGTTATATTATGTTGTGTTGTTTGTTTTGTGGGCCAGACTGTTTTAAAATTATCCAATTTTATTCAATGGAATTTCTTCAGCTGGCCTCACTTGGTCCCCCGGTGGCGGTTTCCGCGTTCTACAGCACTTTGTCTTTATTCCTCCGACATCTTTTCTACAAATGACTCCGATAATTAGGCCGATGATGGCAATTATGATGATACCTAAATTGATAAAAACATTTTTTTGGTTAAATAAGTGAATTACATATACACTGTTATGTTATTTCAAATTTGTATCTCACTTATCAACGCGTAATTAATAGCTTCTGGCGAAATAGGCACCTGATATGCCGCCTCCTCAGTTGCCGTCGGCGTTGTTATTGTTGTTGCGATTATGTTGGGAAGCTTAGTTCCTTCCATGTCTGCGGTATCTACGGCACTGGATGTGGCATCTGATAAATTGTCTTTCATCACAGCTGATGCGATGACTGACTTCATGTTTGGCTTGGAAGTGGAAGCTGAAGCTATATTGTACGAAAGAACAAATGATTTAAACAATTTAATTCACTTCATCATACCCTCCTTCTCCATCTACATATCCAACAGAGAAATAAGGTTAAACATTAAAAGAAAGAAGAAAAAAAACTCACGTTTATTTGGATTTAAAGATGGCGCATCTGTGACAAAAATTAAGCTCTGATTAAAGGTATCTCCATTTACCAGCTGGTAACAGCTAATATCGAAGCGTTTAAGACTTATATTATCTATTGCTTTTAAAACATTACACAGCTCCTCGATATTGTCTTCTTTCAGTTCGGGTAATTTTAATTTGATGAGTTCTTTCAAAGGTTGAAAAGCTCTTGTATTGATTTTCTGTCAAAAAACAATAATAAAGATAAGAGAAAAAGCTTCAAGTTTTATATTTGTTAAGAGATTTTCTTTTTATTGGGTTTGTTTGTGTTAAGTGTGAGAGAATGTGAGATAAAAAAGTCTGGCCATAGTGAGTGTGTTGTGTACTAACCTTATCAAATGAATTTCCGTCCATTTTGAGTATGTGTAAACCACTCAAATTAGAAAATGTCTCATCGTAAATTTCTGTTAGACCTGAGCTTCTGAGTAAAAGCTCTCTTAATGCAGGCTGATGTAGGAATGAACCATCTTTGGATAAAACTATTGAATTATTACTCAGATTTAGTACTCTTAGTTCAGAGGCATCACTGAATGTATCCGCTGAGATATCAGTGAGGTTGTTATTAGCTAGAGATAAATAGTCTAGATTTGGAAGACTACTGAAGACCTAAAATAAGAACTTTTAATAAACATATAGGAATGATTAATGATAAAATGGTTATTTTACCTCCTTGTCAATATGTGTTATCATATTTCCATCCAAAATAATTTCCTTCAATTTCGAGTTAGTGCTAAATGCTCCCACAGGGATTTCAGTTAGTTTATTATGACTTAAATCTAAGATTTCTGCTGTTGGTGGAATGTCTGTTGGTATGGCTGTTAAATCCATACCAGAACAACTGATGTTTTTATTGAAATTGCGGCAAATACAATCACTTGGGCATTTTGGTGTTTCATTACTTCTTGAAAGGAGATCTATTTACATAAAGATTGATATAAAATAATTTATTCGGACTGTTTGTAGTTATAATTTTACCTTCTTCTTTATCCAATGATTGATTGGAATCACTTAATGAGCTAGCGGCGCTATCGAATAATTCTGTTAGGAAATTTTTACTTATTATTGATTTTTTAGTTGTACTAGGTGGATGTGTAGTAACTTTATCATCTATGTCATAATAATCATCATCATAATTATAATCAGAGCTGTTTGTTTGATTATTTGATGATGGAAATGCGCTGCTAAAGTTTTTACTGAAAAATAAATTATTAAGTGATTTTTAAGTTTTTTTTCTTCTCTTAATTGGCCTCTATTAAAAGTGTCATTGAGCTTCGATGTATAGTTTATTTTCTTAGAAAATTTTTCTTTTTATTCAATATTTAATTATTATATTGTTACTGGCTGAAAAAAATTCAAACTTCATGGGCAATTTTATAGGTATTTCGTCCAAATCTTGGTTCGCAGAAAAAAAGGCTACTGATAGCGATAAGATTATAATATTTTTAATCATCGCTCATTACTCAAGGTAAAAGTTTGAACGATCTGTTGCGTTTTGATAAGCCATAATATTAACACATGCTCAAAAAATGTCACACGTTCTACATATGTATAGTATTCTATTCAAAATATCTACGAAATCCTCAATAAAAGTTAGCTTCTGTAAATAATTTACCTGAGCTATAATTTGACCTAAATATGCACAAATGTACGTATATATTTTTATTGATTTTATTTACCTACTATGTAATAGGATTTGACACCTCTTTGCGTTTAGTAAGAATATCAATACATACAAAGATAAACAGTTCTATATGGCGATAACTTCGGTACGTAAAGTGGCTTCATTTTATGCTTAATTGGCAGTCAATATATATGTGCTTAGATTCTTTCCACATTACCTCACAGAGTATAAACAAGATTAAAAATAAAACTTATTAAGAGGAAATGATGTAGGGTGTAAACATATTTTGAAGGCTCATTTCACACGATTTGACATGTGCTAATTTTTTTTAAATTTCAGATTTATCCAATCAAAGATTCTATCACAAAGTTATGTTTAAATTCATTTTTCACACTCTTATTTTGACATTATTATGGTAATGCTTGCTTTGTGGAGATATTATTTTCATTGGTTTTGTGTAAGGAAATAAAAAAAATATTTTTTTTTGTGTAGGCAACAACAAGTACGAAAAATTCTGATTCTGATAATTTGACGTAGTAAAAAAATTAATTGAGCAAAATATCCGTATCCAAGTAGTTATTATAGATATGTTATCTGGTATACTACTGCCGTTTTCCATTGGTTTCATTCAGGTATTCATTCATTCGTAAAACCAATGGAACAGCGCTAATTGCTTTTATTTAATTCTGATGTTTTGTCTTTGTGAGCGTGTGGTTTTCAATTATAAATTCGCCATCTGATTCTGGTGACCACGAAGACGAATAACCAACAAAATCAAAGGTTTGGCATTTGATACGTCACATATTGGTGAAATATTCCGATAGATAAGATGAAAGCTGTCAAAAATCAAACCTCAAATCTATTAAGCCGTCATCTGTTGTTAACAATTGTCCTCGGATAGCTGGCTAATCTAAAATGTTTGGACAATTTTCACGACAGCAGTTTTTTTTCACCAACTGTGCAGCAATAGAAAGTTATTCTAAATTGCTGAGAATTACTATGTGAACGTGGCCAATTACTAAATATGTCTCAGTGATTTTCTTTTCGATTTTATTTTTTCCTGTAATATCACATTATTAAGTATTGTTTCGCAATGTTTGCAATTTCAAAGAATACCTTTTGTACAAATGTTCGATTGGTTTTTCCGAAGCACACTAATGGGGTTTTCCATTGGTAAATGAAGAATTTTATTTTTTTTCCATGGCGAATTGAATCTTATTATTTAGTTTAGATTACATATTTTATTTGGTTTAGATTATTTTTTGTTATGAGTGTTGTTCGCGTTTCTGAAACTGGTAGCTGTCAAAATAGATGCTTCCAATTGTGTTAGTTTTAATAAGGGAAAGATTCGCAAAAAAATACAGCTCTAGGAATTGAATCAGAAAAAAAATCAATTCTTTTTGTCTAATAGTGTACTGGCGGAATACGTCAATGGAAAAAAAGGCACATAAATCACTTCGAGGGAAAACATTGTTGGATTCTCTATATCAAATTGTTTTGTTTTCCCTCAAAGTGTCACTAGATGTATAGAGAAAGGGATGGGACACTTTAGTGAGAGCTAGCTTGGTAAAAAGCCCAATGGAAGGATTTAACTATCAAACTCCGTGTTTTAACATATTCGTTCCAAAAACGGATTTAATTTTTTGTACCAATGGAAAACCACATACGTTTTTTGTTGATTTTTTTTCGGAATGTATATGCAGAAAAGGAGAAACTTATTATATTATTGGTTAGTTTCTTACAATTTCTCAGGTCCTATTCCGACAACAGTTCACTTGTTATAACTTCTATATTTACATGTTTTGACAACTTTTAAAGTTCTCTTCAATTTGAACAGACCTATTTATAGTTATCGATGATGTCTACTTTCTTCTAATTACAAAAGGCTTAAGTTAACACAATACTAACTTATTATTTTTTTTTAAATGCTTTTGGACTGCAAGGTACAAATTCGAAATAATAAAAAGATGGGAAAGAATGCCAAGAAGCCACCCATGATGATCCATCAAATATCTAAAATATACTTATTTGTGCGCCAACTAACTTTATCATAAATATCAATTGAAATTGTTAAAATTCTTTTTTTGAGTTCATGATAACGATTAAACAACAATTGAAGAACTGATAGACAACATCACAGCAGAATTTCTCGAATTAAATTTAAAAAAAACTATGCGAAATTCCCTCTTTTCCAATTGTAATGGTACATCTGTAATGTAAGATCTCATAAAAGTAAACTGGCTTATTCTATGTAATCTTCAAGACAACCGCAGTTTATCAATCAAAATGACATAAAGAAGTGATGGAACAATCATTTGGAAACTTATGTCAGTTAAATTAATACTTCTTCTGTTTCACAGTTGTTCACTTATTGATTTTAAGCAACAGCTCTATTTGACTTTCATTTGACAACATAAACTGACTGAGCAGACAAACCAAATCCCTTCAAGTTCAAGCGTTATAGAAATACAAAACTTGTCTGATTGCACATAAAACCCGGAAATCTGTATATGGTGAATTCTTCAAAACGACACAAAAAGCCATTCAACTGTTCAAATCAGCGTCAAAGGCAAATTGTTTCCTGTTTCTTTTTCAACTTCAAGCAAAGCTCTGCTATATGTATCTTGTATCCATTTTAATCCCTTTATCGTTGCAACTACATATCAGTGTACTTTATACCGCCAACCACCCTCACATAGCATTGAGTCATTGTTTTTATTTAAACATAAACAAAATCGTTATCCGATTAAAAACAAAAAAACATCAAAAACAATAATAATAATTATTAATACAAAAATTTGTATTTTAATACCCGCAGCTGGGAAATCAAAGTTCACAAAAGCCGCCCTACAAATAATAGAACAATATTTTGAAACGAATCGTTTATTATATTGAATGACCAGAGTTATAACAAAAAGAAAATAAAAACAATGAAAATTGCATTCAAAAGAGAATTGTGTGTAATGTTTCAAATGCGATTAAGCTCTCAAGTACAATACTGACGACTTTCCATACTTGGTTGTCGGTGTCGCACATTAAAGATAATCAAACAGTCCAAAGTCGATCTTATTATGTCACATTTAATTTGCTAAATTCTACTTTCACGTATTGACAGCAAATAAGGTACGAGTAATGTACAAAAAAAACATACACGTCAAATTGAATCTTGAACTCGGTAATTAAATCAGATTCCTTAAACACTTTAACCGATAATTAGTGTTTAAATTTAAGAATGACAGGGATCAAGGTGGATATGTAAATGGTTTGCGTGCGTTACGTTTTATAATCAACACGCAAGAAATACCTAGATATGTGTGTGTAGACATCAATCATGGCAAAAATAAATTTCTTACAAAAAAACAATGACAATCTTATCATTCCAAAGAAACCAAACCCGCAATTGAATTGATTAAAGTAGTTTGCTTCTATTATGCTCTCACGTGTAAACCAACTATTTTCATAGATTGTCATCTTCGACTTATAGCTACTATGGTCTACATAATGTACCTATATATATACGAGTATAAAGGCCCCCCAATATGAAACAAAAGTGAATTGAATGAATTTTTGTTTTTGCTCTTGACACATATTTATCCAATTCATCACCGCTTGTTGTTGGGCTATTTTATGTTGATTACATTTATATATTTAAAACTAGTTTTATTGATTAATTTTGTTGTTGTTGTCATGTTTTGAAGTTGTTATCCATATTCACACACATAAATGGTTGTTTTCGTCGAACGAAAGGGGCAAGTTTTGTTTTGTAAGTTTTAAAGTTTAATAATATCATATCACGCAAGTCGTTATAAAAATGGGAAACTAGGAAGATATTTGGCATTGTGTCAAGAGATGACATCGATGGGAAAATTAAAGTTTAAATTTTTGTTCTATATAATTGATTCACATATAGATAGGATATTACATAATGTCTGCATTGGCGACAGCTATTAATGAATAGCCATATGAAATTATATCGTTTAAAAGCAGTCTAATCTGGAATTCGTTTCAGCCAAAAAAAATTGATTTTTTACAACTGTCAAAACAAATCGTCCATTTTGAGTAGGATTTTCATGGATCTTACATGCACCCTATAGCTAGATTTGACATTTCTGTTCTGCAAGAAATCGATATCAAAAGTTAGAAAGGAATTCGACAAAAGAGAATTTCCGTATGTGTCAAGGGCATAATTTTGTAGAAACTGACAAGTGCAAAATTCTAAAGCCAAATTAAAAAAACTTGTTCTTTAAAAGTTTTATAGTTTCGCCATTTATATTAATGTCAAATTCTCTATGCATATAACCAAACATTAGATTTTTGTCTTTTCTAAACAAAATCGATTTGACATTTTTCTTACGGCATTACTAATAATTGTTGTTGTTTCTTTCAAATTGCGACTATCAATTACCACATTCAAAAAATCGATTTTTTTTTTCAAATTCCTTAAAACAAGAACAATATTTGTAAAAAAATCAATTTGAAATGGTTGTCAGGAATTTGAAATAAAAACTTTTCTGTAATTGCAACAACTGTCAGTTTTGAAATTCCCTTTTGTAACATTAATGTCCAAAGTAGAATATGTATGTGTGATCAGAAAATGTAAGTTGCCTTTGGCTCCAAATAGAAATTAATCACAGATTAATTGAGTTCTCCATTGGTAAATTTAAAATTGTATGCGGAACGCGATTTGAATTGATTTTTTTTTGTATGGTATTGGCGTATATTCGTGTCTGTAACATTGGTAGTCAAACTAAATTGTAGTAGTGTTAGTAAAAGGAGCTTAGATTCACCGAAAAATATGGATCTGCGAATTTGATTCAGAATAAAAAAAAACATTATGTAAGTGACAAAATTCGTGTGTTGACAGATTTGTATCAAAAGGGATTTGAATTCTTATACCAAAGAAAATCCATCACATAAGTTTTACAACTGAATTGACAGATAAACTGTCATTCCAAATTAAACAGTTCAAGAAAACTAAATTTATGAGATTATGTGTGTTCAATGAGACTGTTCGGAACATTTTAGAACAGAAAAGTACAAGATTTTGCTGTTCAATGAGAAATTGTCTGTGGATTGCTGTTCAACGAGTCACTTTGGAACAGTTTGGAACACTTTAGAGCAGTTGCTTTTTAGTAAGGACAGGTTAGAAATGTCAAAACCACATGTTGTTGTGAAAAGAAAAAAAATCTATGCTAGATTTAGTTGATAAATCATTTTCGGTGTCGGAGTCACCCTCAATTTCATCATAAATTGTTTTTTTTTTTAAATTAAATTCAGCTCCATTTCGGATTATTTGTAAGAATTTTTCTGCAAGAACAAACGAAATCGAATTGTAGGTAAACAACAAACATTTTTTTTTGTAATCTCTGTCAGATGACTGATTGTTCTAAGATGTTCTGACGTTTCTTATGAATCTATTCTGTTCTGTTCTGTTATGTTCTAACTTTTTCCTCACTGAACAAACTTATTTTTACCAAATTGAAAAAGTGAATTATTTAACACAACTTCATAATGATATATAAACCAGATGATATACCAGAATTAATCAGATTTGCTTGTTATAGCAATTGGTTAAATCGAAAATAAAAAAAATAGGTATTTTCTATGATTCAGCATATCAACTATGCACTTTTTAAATATACACACGATATCGTCTGATTCAACATTAACTTATTGACGTTAAAGTATTTTATAGTAAGTAGATTATACCTATCAACAGGAGCTATAAAAAAATGATTGTACTTCACTTATGACAAATTTCATGAAAATGCAATAAATTAGGTATATTTTGTGTTACTATCTTATTCTTAGATATATAATCTTTTTGTAGGGTTTCTTAACAAGCTGTCATTATTTACGCAATTAAAAAGTCAAGTCATGTAACTACAGTAAAGTAATAGCTATGTACAGCGGTTATTAAACTAATTAAAATTCAAAGTGACTAATGTACACAATTATTGTCACTTATATTGCTAGGATCCGGAAGAAATGATGAGCAAATACTTTTGAAATAAATACATAATCCAAAAACCGGTTGTCGACAACTCATTTTCTGTGAAAAAAGGCATGATTTTTGTTTTGTTTGTTTGCATTTTATATTAGATTTCATATTTCCATCATTTAATTCAAAGGTATATAAAATATTTGCAGAATTTACACGATCTTAGTTCATTCGCACATAATTTTATGTCTACCTTTCATTTTATAATTGTGAATGAGTATCTACGTTCAATGGTCAAGATTGCAAATTTTAATTAAATTTTTTAAAAATGTTATTGAAAGTCGACACTGACTGTAATCCTCTATAAGCGAAGCGCACCTTGTACGTATACCCACCGGACTAATTAAGCTGCAAACATATGTATGCATATGTATTTTCTTATCTAGGGTTTAAAAAAAATTCTATTCATTTAATACTCGTGCATACATACATTTCCACTTGTTTATGATATCCATATTCAAAGTTCAATGTCCATATTGTGGACGTGTGGGTCATGTTTGAAGTGTTATGTTTTTGATTACGTTGACGTTTGAAGGTCGCTCAAACTGTTATTCCATAGCAGATGTTTGACAGAACAAAACAAAAATATTTTCTTTCAATCACAAAATATATGTACGAAAATAAAATTATTTTATTAATAATAATTATTATCATTTCACCCATAGAGTGGACTTTCAAAAGATTGTTGAAACAATGACACTTTCAAGAACCATTGATAACAGCTGATGTCAATATTACCTCATGGAAAGAATGAATATAAGAAATAATCCAAATTTGTAGTAGACATGCATTTTTTTGTGTGTTGTTTTGTTGATGCTGATGCTGCTGCTGGTGTGATTGTTGTTGCTGTTTGTTTTTTTTTTGCTTTTGCTGCACTACTACCAATTTATAGAATACTGTTAGAATTTGTTCGTCACTTTGCTATCAAATTTTTGCATCAATAATGAATTCAATTAAATTGAACTCTGAACTGTCACTTTTTCGATAAGCATTGTTATTTTTTCCTATTTCTTTTATTTATTTTTTTTTTTTTGCAATAAAACACCTTTGCAAAACTACCACCAGATGACCAGATAAATATATACTTAAAGAAAATACATTACACATATGAAATTCACGATCTAATAATCACTTTGTTTGCCTCCGCGCCGCCGGCCTAAATAACCGCTGTCGAATAATCCTCATAAAATAGCCGACATCTTTATACGACAACACACATGTGGCGAATAAAGCATTAGTTCTAAAATTCTCACTCATTCATTTTCAAAATGATTTAAAAAGAAAAAAAAATAGAAGTTTTAGGTATGTTCGTATAGAAATTGTATATGACGTCCATCACACTCATTTGTCTTATCTTATCAACTTTGTTCGGTAGTTTTTTTTTCAATTATTTTTTTTTTGTTCAATAATAAATAAAAGTGTGCTTCATATATTCAACAAAACAGTATCGGTAATATTATACCTATTTCTTTTCTTGTTTTTATAATTTTTCAAAAAAAAAAAGAAGAATCCTGATTTTTGATGTTCTTACAAGAATTCTTATGTCAAATAAAGAAGAATGTGACATTTGTTAAAGTTTTTATAATGCCGTTTTCGATTTGCTGTTTGGAGTTACTCTTTTTACTCCGAATATTCCATATTCTATAGGAATTGAACATAAATGAGTGAAAAAGGAGTTAAACCGAACCAGCCATATGTCGAAAATGACATAAGATTCTTGACAGTTTCTGAAATCAAAAATATCTCCACAATTGGAGATATACTAACATTTTTTTGTGAAGGTATATTTTCAATATTTGACATAACTTTGAACTAAAGAAGTGCAAACATTAACAACTGCTTTAAAAATGGCAACAGCAAACGTCCATATCGAAGGATTATTTCTAGAGAGTTTTGGAGAATTGGAAAATTGAAAAAAATATTATTAAATTGCGCAAAAATAAAACATTTAATGATCAAGACTGATCTCTTTTTAAAATTTTTTTTTATGTTTATTTATTTTTTATAAAAAAGAAAAAAAAACAAACATTCTATTATAATTCGTCTATGGAATTTTTATTTCGCGTTTTGACAACTCTGATAAAAATAGAAATTAGAATCAAACATACATTTAAAAAAAATGGGTTTGTTTATTCAGTTATTTTCGGTGACAGAAAAAAATGTAGACGCCGCTGAAAAAACGAACGTTTTTTTCATTGGCCCTGCTACCTATATCTAGCAATAATATTTTTAAAATCTTAAAAATTTGAACTGGGTTACTTCTTTTTTCATTTTTTTTTTGTAATTTTTCACCGGCATTTACAGTTTAATAAAGAGTTTAACCATTCAGTTTCATTCACGAAATTCGACATGCACTAATTCACGGTGTATCAAGATTAAAAAATCTAAACCCCCGAAGTTTTTACACAGTTACAGTGTAGACATCTTGTTGTATAAAAAAATATAAAAAAAAAAGTTCACCCTTTTCATAACATTTTATATATCGCCCTATATGATTTAACAATGAATGTCAGGAATAATGGCGATTTATGCTATGCATTAGAGATAAAGAAACAGAAGGAAACTTTTTGGTTGAATTAATATATTTTGAAATTGAATTCCTAGAATTTGTTTATTTGAATTAAATGGCAACAACAATGTTCCGTTGCGTCAGAAATAATATGTCACTTTAATGTCAAATTTAGCATGTGCACTACGATTTTGTTATTTTTTTTTTTTGTTTGTTTGTCAGAGACATGATTTGAGGTTGAGGTTAGGTTTAATGACCTTTTTTTTATTTGGTAGAATTTGTATTTTACGTTTTAATAATGAAAACTTGAATTCAATTTTTTTTTGTGTAATATGCGGTTGATCAACTTTTTGTTTTTTTACAATATTAAACGACTGCCGCAAGACGAACACAGGCAAGAGAAAGTGTAGACGAAAAATGGAAAAAAGCCAATAAATCCGACAAACCAAACCGAACCGTCACAAATGAGAGAGTACGAAAAACTGATTTTCAGTTTTTTGAATCTACTCAATCGTTGTGGCGATTTGGCATGGTGGTAGCTGTAGGCTAGCCTAAGCCCAAGCAAGCACATATAAAATTAACTTAAAACAGTCTGTTCCGTCTGATGGAGTGGTAGTTGGGCTGGTGTGGTGGCTGGTCTGATGTTTTATGTGTAAAATGTGATATGGGGTGAAGCATGAACATTTTTGAGTAGATTTTTATTGGTGATATTTTGTGTGTATATATTTCCAACTGCATTCAAGCTCGTCGAGAAACTCTTTCGCTCATTCATGTTCACACGAATATTGAATATTTTGATTGCGATTTGTGACTTGTGTTGTGACTTGTGAGATAAAGTCTGGTGGGCTCGTACTTTTGGCTCGCGCTATGTTGGTGTGTTTGGTTACATATGGAAATAATTTGTATAAGTTTTAAACTGGTTTTGTATTCTCCTATATTTGTGATGTCAATCCTTTCGATTGTGCTAGGTATTTCATGCAAAATTTGTTTCCTCTTCTGTTCTCTGTTGCCGGCTTTTTTTGACTGACGTTAAGTAAATTTATGCATGTAGGTTGGTAGGTTAAGGGAATGATTGAGTGAGCTCAGACTAGAGTCTAGGGCATGTCAGGTAACGTAAAGGGAATATGTATGTACCTATATAATTATCTAAAAAGCCTAAATACAAGGCAACCCCACTTATGTGCAACACCGCCAAATTGAATGAGTCTGTGTTTAAGAGAAAAACACGTAATCTTAGTAATTTTTACAGTCTGTGAATGTGCAGGGAAAGAGTAATTAATTATTTGAAGGTATTTTTTTTAATAAAATAAAATGTTATAATGTCTGCATATTTCCATTTATTAAAATATGCACTGAAAAAAAACATGCTCAGTAATTTGTATAAAAACCTCTCAATTCACTTTCTGGGATGAAAGAGAACATTCCCTTAAATTGTTTCTCTCTAGAGATGAATGAGAAGTTCAGATACCAAAAAAGCTTTTTGTATTCTCTTAATTTTGATTTAATATTACAGAACCATTGTTGCCTTGTTTCAGTTTAATTAAAGAATAAAATACCTGCATAATCTTAAATATAAAATATACATATTTATTATCAAACTTTCAAACTTAATTGCTGGGCACTAAGGTTGACCTAATTTTTTTAATAATATATGTACATACGATGATTTTAAAATACATTATTAGGTCGATTCCAAATAAAAGAACAGTTTACTTATTTTAAAACACTACTAATTTGTTTCCTAAATTAAAAAAAAAAAACTTTTTAGCCTATTTTAAACCTATTTTCTTGATAAACTTTTGCTGAACACACCTTAAAGGTTGCGTAAAACGAATGACCTTTTCGATTGGCAATTCGGAAGAACTCTCCGATCCAGAACACCAATAAAACAAACAAACACATCCAATTTGATTCTAAAGTTTTGTATCGTTTTATGTGTGTAATTTCACATCTTCATGCATTTATGTACATCTGAAATAGTTTTTTTCCCATTTGTGATTTGTAAACATGGCGGAAACAAGAAGGCAATACAAATTCGTTTATGGACATGTTAAAATCCATTTTTATTTTGTTAGCACTTTGGTTATTGTATTTTTAATATTATTTAATTAAAATGTTAATTCTTTTGTTAAAATATTTTCAATTTAAAATTGAAGTGAAAATTGCTGTTTACATTAAATGACGTTCCACACCTTTGACAACTAGTTGTGTTTGAAAGTATGAGTAATTTTGATTTCGATTCTAAAATGAAATCCAGAATCGTTTTCTCTTCTTTTCAGGAGAAGAGCTGTAAATCTGAATGTCAATAGAACGATTTCAGAAGAGTTTACACGCCCTCCGAACAGTTCCGAATTACCAATCGAAAAGGCCATAAGCGAACATAACTTGTTGGGTATTTGTAAATGTCAAACTGACATAGGGATTTCGTATCAAGTTTAAATAGCCGTTTGGTGATTTTAACTTAAGTAAAATGTTAAAAGATTGTTCGATAATTCGCTTGAAATAAACTCCATCTTATTTTCAACGCAGTATCAAACTTAAAAAATGGTTTATCATCACTAAATCGTGTAAAACTTTTCGCCAGTATTATAGCAGTTTCTTTTTCATTAGAATGTATAGATTTTTTTTATCAACTTTGTTATGTGGTTTTCCATTGGTACAAGAATCAAATTCGTTTTTAATACGAATCTATCAGAACATGGATTTTGTCAAGGATTTACCTTGCATTGGGCAACAAAAATTAATATTTTTTTGATTCTGAATCAAATTCGCCTATCCGTATTTTTTGGCGAATCTACCCCTTTTTTACTAACACTACTAAACACAAGTACAATTGGAAGTATTTATTTTGACAGCTACCAGTTTCACAGACGCGAATATAAGCCAACAAAAAATTAAATCGAAATAACATTCCATTCGCTGCGAAAAAAATCAAATTCCGCATCAAATTCTCCATTTACCAATGGAAAACCACATTAGAGTCGTTTTTGATTTTCGTATTTATTGGTAAATAAAAAAACATTGTCTTCAGTCAACATCGTTTTCTAACCCAATTCTTTTCCTGTAGCGGTCGCATACTTAAGCAATTGTTTCGAACAAAATATCCCAATATAGCCAACCGTGAAGCAACAGTCAGTCGTTCGTTGTGGAGGTTGTTGGCCTAACCATATTTTTTTTGTTTTCGCACCTTTACACATATTGAAATGAAGCCTCATCAATCAGAATATTTATGTGTACAAAATATTATCCTGTTTATTCATTTCCAGCACTCAATCAGCGTGGGTATAACACTGGGACGGACTCACAAGGAATCCGTCCCTAAGGGAGAATCAAAGATCAAAGATTCAAAGATCTCCTCTCAAAATGGAGATTTGATCTTTTCAATTAAATTTTTTTTCAGATTTAATTTTAGTATTGTTGAACACGCCTCACTGACAAACACATTCCTGAAAAAACATATCTCCATCATCAGAAGACGAAGACGATCTAAATTATTAACATCTGGGCCCATTATTACAATATATTCCATTTGACCGTTGACAGAAAACACTTTTTACATGTATGTGTGCATTTAAATCAAATCTGCCAACCCATCAGAAATCCAATCTTTCGTGCTAAGATTTGATCTAAATTTGCTCTTTTTGTTGGAATGAAACTCTAAAAATTCAAAAAGATGAAATTAAGTGCTTTACTTATTGTACATTTGACTATAAAATCTTTCCGACGAGAAATTTATTTAACATTGAACTATAAAAAAAACTGAAACCATATCAAAAAGATGCTAAAAATAAATAAAATTGAATTGTTAATTTCTTTATTTGTTGATGTTCAACAGGTTTCAGTCAGTGTGATCTTATACATAAAAAATGTTAATTAGATACCAATAAAATATAAATCGCTATGCTAATGGATTAAAAAAAAAAAAAGAAAAAAAAAATTGAGCATATGATTAATTCATAAAAAATCGAGTCCAATTTTTCTAACGAACATGGTCAATCTTTTTACAGAGATTTTAATAAAACATCCAGCTAAACCATTATATGTATAAAATTCCTAATATTCACACACGGCTATTCCGATTTAATTCGTAAAGCTAAAAAAAATACTGCGGATCGGTGGCGGTGTATATCGACACGGGTTTAGGAAGATCAATCTGCATATCTGCCAGCAGTGCGGGTAACAATGTTAATTCTCCCCGCTCTAGACATGCCAATCTGCTAAACTACTTATAATTTATTATTTTGATGAAAATTTCCATGTGCGACAGTTTTTTTTTTTTTTTTTTTTTTGAAGGCCACCGGATGAATTGTTTACACTTATGGCGCGCATAAAATATAAATAGTCAATTTAAAATGAATTGGCTAAAATGTACTTGTTGGCAAAATAGAAGATTATAGCGACAAGTGCGTGAGACTAAAGTAGTCGCGCCCCCTATGCAATTTAAAAATTATGGTGACCATGTTCCTAAAAAAAAAATATTTGTAACAGAAAATACTATTACCTTAACATTTTTGCCAACATATAGTTGATTTCTTCATTGGATTTTACAATTTTAGTACGATTTGTATTAAAAAAATGTTTTAATTCGTTGTTAAAAAAAATGGGAGGACCATCACAGCAGAAATTGTAACTTCTAAAACAGAAACAAATCACAGAAAAATTCTGTTTTAATTTAGAATAGCTAATTGTTGTAACTTTTAACCCCGAAAATCTAGAAAAAAAACTCAATTTTAAGAATTCAAATTTAAAAACTTGTTGTTTATTTTAAATTCTATGTAAATTCTATTAATACATTTTCAACATAGTAATTTTCGACATTGACTGATTATGTTTTCTTAAGAGAAAAAAAAAATTCTTTGAATATATAATTTAGTGCAGACGGTCACCTCAACCCTAATAGGTAATATGACTTACTTTGGATAGATTTAAGACAACACAAAAAACGAATCAAGAAGATCATCTTAAATGCGGTTGATGCATATGAGATGACATACTAAGTGGGTGGTTTTTGTAGGTTATATCTTAGAATTTAGATTGAGCTTGTTTTTAGGTCAGGAGCTTGCAATCGAGAATTTAAATATTTTATTAATGTATGTGTTTTTTTTTTCATTTTTCTTATTTCAGTATTGCAATGGAGGAGACTTAGCTGATTATCTAAGTGTACAAGGCACTCTGAGTGAGGACACTGTACGATTGTTTTTAATACAATTGGGTAAGTTATGAAATGAATGTCTTATGTTTTTGTAAGGTTATTTCTGATTGATTGTTTTAATTATTTAAATACTTTTTTCCCTTATTTATATATGCTGATCATATTTCTGAATGCAGCAAGTTTTGCAATAATCGCATTATTAATTACAGTTAAGGCCTTTGCACATGAGAACGACCTACGAATAAATTCCATTTAAAACAATTTACCAACCTAAATTCTTCACAAATTCTAAACAAAATTGAAGAAATATAATTTATATTAATGGCTAGACACTAAAATTTACTTTTTAATCGCCAAAATAAGATAAATTTGGAAAAAAACAACATTGGTAGTCGCGAATTGCATCTGATTTTTACGAACTGTCAAACTCTATTCGCGAACCATCCACCCTTCAACGAGTAATTTGTTCGCTCGCATCTAACCTCAAAATCAGACTTTCAACTTAGATATATTCGTGACGAATAGAATTAAAGCCATGTGAACGAAATGTCAAAATGATGGAATATTCATTAATTCGTTCTCATGTATATAATATACTTTACGAAGTTTAATCCAAATCGTTACATCGGTTTTCGAGAAAATTTGTTGCTACCCTTTCTAGAAGAGCTAAACAATATCTCCAATTTTTGCTTCAAATGTTCCTTGTCAAAATTAATTCCGATCCACCGATTAAGGCACTAGTTCGGATTTTTTTCCATCATCGTTATCTCAACTTGATTTAAACATATATCTTATATTTATGTTTCTTATTTACATATTACTTTAAACAAGCCAAACATATGTATATGTTTGGTTTGTCGGAAACGGCTCTAACGATTTCGGTACAATTTTTAGGAAATAGATCTATTTCTTGGAGACTACTCAAATGATTGATGACGTTTTCAGCGGTTGTTTTATAAGGAAAAAAAGAAATATTTTTGAAACATTTCAGAATTATTCCAGAAACATTTAAAAAATATTTCAGAAACAGAAACATTTCTGAAATCTTTATGAAATGTTTCTCTGTTTCCCATTCCGAATGGAAAACTTTCTTTGTTTCCCAAGCATTTACAAAATTAGATAGTGTGGAGCAACGAGGGTGTTATCCAATTGATCAAAATGTATGAAACAAAAAGTTTTGTGAGATCCATTTGGCAGATAATTTAAAAATAAAATTGAAATAGTCGATGTTTGTCTGAAATTTCCGAAAATATAAATTGCCACTATCTTGTTTTTATTATATTTTTTTCATCATGATAAAACACAGTACTATCAGTGCTACTTCTTTACAATCGATTTTCACGCACAAAACTGAATACATAAATGAGAAACAAAGAAACATTTCAGAAATGTTTCTCAAAACGTCCACACCAAAAAAACATCAATATTTTTTTAAACAAATGGGAGACATTTCAGAAACCTTTTTAAACAATGTTTCCTTAAATA
Source organism: Philhelius pedissequus (assembly GCA_910595825.1). Lineage (NCBI taxonomy): Eukaryota > Metazoa > Arthropoda > Insecta > Diptera > Syrphidae > Philhelius > Philhelius pedissequus. The sequence goes on along the minus strand of OU343163.1, from coordinate 8,822,073 downwards.
TTTTTTGGTCTGGACACACCTTTTTAAGTGATATGCGCCCACTACCACACCCACTTATTTATTATTTATTGGTTTCTTGGAAATGGAACTAACTATTTAGAAGAAAATTTCAGAATTTGTTTTTATGGACAAGACAAACATTTCAAAAATGTTTTAAGAAATGTTTGTCTGCTAACACGTCCACTTATTTAATTTCTTAGTTTCTCGGAAACGACTTAAACGATTTTGAAGAATTTTTCAGGGTTCATTTTAATAACAAACAATTAAAAAGTTTTATTTAGCGAATCTAGGTCTCCCAGGTATTTTTTTTTTACATGAAACCAATACTTTACCTAATAGAGCTATACAAAAATGTCAACGAACTTTTTATAAAATTTTACAAATCTTTGGATTCTATAAAGTATATTTTGGTTAACATTTTAAATTCAGAAAAATGATTTACAAAAAGTAATTTCTTATTGAGGAGCTTTATCGAGATACATAGGAATGGCGGAACCTAATAGGTGTCATGTTTTTTTCAATTCCTTCAACTTAGGATTTTTTTGAAAATATTATAATGTAATACACAGTTTCGAAGTTAAGCTAAAAAGTTTTGAAAAGCTTTTTAATAATTAATTTTTTTTTATTCTTAAACAGCTGGTGCTATGAAAGCCCTCTACACTAAGGGAATCGTTCATCGTGATCTCAAACCACAAAATATATTACTCTCGCATAGTTTTGGAAAGTCATTGCCACAACCCTCGAAAATAACGCTTAAAATTGGTAAGTTTTACAACAATTTTTTTTTTTTTTTTTTTGAATATTTTAAAATATCTGCTTTTATTTATTATAGCCGATTTTGGATTTGCTCGATTCCTTCATGATGGTGTTATGGCAGCTACACTTTGTGGATCTCCAATGTATATGGTAATTGAATTTTATTATATTTTCTATAAAAAAGAAAAAAACTATTCTTTTTTGATTGAGCTAAAATATGTAGATTTATGTACATATTATGTAGTGTCTACGAATTAGACCTCAATCACGTCACATTTAAACAATTCCCATTTGCAATTGAATAATTTAGTTTTTTTTGCCTTTGCTCTGAATAAAATCCACAGGCCCCTGAGGTCATTATGTCTTTACAATATGATGCCAAAGCAGATCTCTGGTCTCTGGGAACAATTGTATATCAATGCTTAACCGGAAAGGCGCCATTTTATGCTCAAACTCCAAATGAATTGAAATTTTATTACGAACAAAATTCAAATTTGGCACCAAAGTGAGTAAATTTCAAAACTAATTACAAATTTAATTTACCGTATTTGTTTGACTAATTTTATGTTTATTTCAAATACTTATTTTCATTTGTCTTAAAACAAGAATGCCGAATGGTATTTCACCGGAATTGAGTGATTTACTATTGGGTTTGTTGCGCCGCAATGCCAAGGACCGTATTTCATTTGAAAGCTTTTTCAATCATCGATTCTTGCAGGGAATCAGACAGGCACAGCAGGCAGCAGGTAAGAAAAATTAAAAAAAAAATTATACCAAAAAAAAAACATATATACTCACATGAATTTATTTTTCAGTTGATATGCCACCATTGGGAACCAATCTCACACCGCCCAAAACTCCAAGTCCTTTACAAAATAAATTGGAAAAATCTCCAAGTTCAGGTATGTTATATGCTTGCTCATCAACGAAATGTATTTATCTTATTGGATTTTAAGATTATTTTAAAACGCAGATTCAATAATGATTTAGTTAGAAAACAACAACAATTTTGGGTGTTCATTCATTCATTCTTTAAAATCTATTTTAAGAAATAGTGCATCATCTTATGGTTAGAATGTGGTCTCTTTGGCAACTATTTGTCTAAGATGATGAGAAAGTGGTTTTGTATGATGTTTGTATTTTGACGTGTCGTATTTATTTTAAAACGCTTGTTGTTGGCGGATAATAATATTATTTCAGAATTTATTTGGCTTTATATTTGTTTTGTTTCTCTGTGGATATCGTCGTAATTTTCATTGAGATTTCTTTTTTGCAAACATTTTTGTGTTGCTCTTTTCAACGTATGTATAAAGTGTTGAATTATGTATTTCTCAAATAAAATAACGATGTTGAATAGATTTTCATATTTAAAGTTATCGTATGTTTAAAAAAACATTACATAATTCATTTATAAAATTGTGAATATTTGAAAATGAATATATGAACTGAAACTGTGAGCACATTATGGACTAAAGGTCACAAAATATTTCAATTTGACTTCAATCCACACAGTCCACAAAAACAAGAATAATATGTAGATATTGTTTGCCTTGTATTCTACTATAATAACTGAAACTGCTACACTTCATATTAGGTTTGTTCAGTGCCCACTATGGGGAATGTCGACCAACTGTCAAAAAATTTGCATGACAGATGTGGTTTTCATTTTAATTGAACATTTAATTGCACACATTCATAATTGTTTATTATTTTTCTACTGCAATTCAACATTAATTCATCTTTATAAAATGTTAGCAACGAAACTTCCACTAATTCTACAGAATACATATATATTTATTTATATTCTTATTAGCTATATAATGCACACACAGTATATAATAGGTGTGTTCCCGTACTTCCTAAAAATAAAAAAAAACTGTCAAATCATGTCCCCGTACACCATTTTTTTTTAGTTTTTTTTACATAGAGATCGCTCATGAGAGAGTGAAATATTTCCCCATCCCCAGGCTGCGAATTTAAGCCCAAGAAATTTCCTAAGACAAAATTATGAAGACTGTCAAACTAAGGGAAAAATAAAAAAACAATAAATAAGCTGTCAGTTGCCAGATGTGTCATTTAAAAGTTGTATGATAGCAAATTGGATATTTAGGTTAACATTTTGTTCACAAAAAAAACTGCCTCTACTAAATGTTTTCAAAAATTCACTGTTACTTTGACGTTGAAAAAATGGCTAAAATTTTTGTTTAATGCTTTCCCGTAATTTTTTGAAGTTTTATCCCCACTTTTGAAATAAATTACAGTCTGCATTTTTGTGCATAAAGTACGGGAACACAGCTAATGTTTATATGTATGTACATGGTAGCCTTATAGTACGTTTTCACCTAAAGATAATCCGGTTTAAATTGAGTAGATTATGAATTAATCTTGAAGTGTTTTTACCAGAGAAAAAAAGGATTAGTTTGACGTTTTCACTCTGAATTGGCATTCAAAAGTCAATATATCAAGAGTAAAACAAAATAATAATTAGAAAGAAGAATAATAATTTCGATGCAGTGAACAAATTTAATTTCAATAAATAAAATTCGTTATAACTTGAAAATATTGATATCCCAACATTTTATCCTTCAAAATTCTTCCTGGTGCATGAAATCTGGATAGGAAAAATGAAAAACCAATTTGTTAAATGAACAACATTTGCAGCTTTATCTGACCAACACTCCAGCTATTCGATTCCCTGTCAACATTAAAAAAAAACTAACACTCGAAGACAAAGCCACACTATCCACTTCGCTTATGAGATTGGAACATTTTCCATTACAAATTCGAAGCAACGCTTTGGTCTTTGTAGCTTTATTGCATCTTTCATTTTTATATATTTTTATAAATAAAACAGAATTCGAAGGCAACGACTGATTTCACCAGACAAAAACAAATTAAATAATGTTTGACAGGTTTTTTTTCTACTTCGAAGAAGATTTCAGAAGAATCTTAATCTTCTTTTGAGGAGATAAAAATTTGTATAGGAAATCTTCAGTTTTCAGATGATTTCAAAGAGGATTTATGATTAATCCACTTAAATCTGGATTAAGTGGTAGGTGAAAACGTAGTATTAGAGTGTAAAATACTTCCCCTTCCTGACAATTTCTGCCCAATCAGTACTTTGTGCACAAAAATGTGAATACCCATTTTTCCAAGAATGGCGATAAAAATCTCTCAGAGATGAACAAAGTTTTGCAGAAGAACGGGAACGCTTTGAACAACAATTTTAGCCATTTCTTAAATTTCAAAATAAAAGTGTATTTTTGAAAATGTTTCTTAAAAATTTACATGGAATTATTTCTTAAAATAACGAACTTGACATAACAAATTTTAACTTATTGCACGAATAAACAAGACCAAACTATAAATTGTAGTATTTTCAACTTTTGTAATGATACACATTGGCAACTGACAGCTTATGTATTGTTTTTTTTTTCTTTTTTCCTTCATTTTGACAGTCTTCATAATTTTGTCCAAAGAAAATTTCTTGGACTAAAATTCGCAGCATGGGGAAATATTTTACTCTTCTGTGAAATACATACTACGAAAATTTGGAGTACGGGAACAGGATTTAAACGTTTTTTGGTAGAAATTCGCAGATTTTCGCAGTTGCGAGTACGCTAGAGCTTGTAGCTTATGTAAGCAATTGTTCAAATTGTTTAGATGGCACTTAAATTGAGTGCAGAAAAATGTTTGTTTCGGATGAGTTGGTTAGGATGTGTTCTGGAATGCATTACAGTTAAAAAGAATTCAGCTGTTTATACTTTTTTCTTAAAGAGTTAATATAAAAGTGATTATAATCGTTTTATTAGGTGCACTGGTTATAATCTTCATGAAAACTATTGTAATCTACAAAGTATCTATACAACGGTAAAAACGCTAAATGTTAGGTTCCCAATATATTCCGGGAGACGACCTTAGAAATTCTGTTTTATTGCGTCTTTTCAAAAAGTGAGCAATAACCCAATATTTTTGATAATTGTTTTAAAATATGTCGGAAGTTTCCTACTTTGATTATCGTTTCCGCTAATTTTAAACATGTAAAACGCAAAGATAGGTGAAAATTCAACCGGAAATTGGCATTTTCTTAGCATATCAAAATTTGCTATATAAATAATATGGAAATATATCGGTTATTCATAAACATAGGGCACCTGCTTTACTTACATACAAAACAATTTGTTTCTACATACATACATATATGTATCGTAGCTATTATGTATTTAAGAATTTATATTTCGGAATATAGATTATCTTTTTATTAATATGTTTTTTTATTTCACAGAGTCACAGGTAGAAAATCCAGCCATTATAGCCACAATAACAAATGTTGGCATTTTATGCGACAGTGAAGCAAATAGCGGTTCATCTAGTAGTCCTGAAGATTCTGATGATTTCGTTTTAGTGCCGAAAAATCTTCCAGAAGATCAGAATGTCGTAGAATATGAAAAGAAGTAAGTGGTTATTTTAATTCGATTTATTTTTTTTTTTCATAAAATATATGTATTTTGCTATAGGCACAATACACGTATGCAGCCCCAGAATCCTCAATCCAGTCCTCCACGACCTAGCAGTCTACCCATTTCAGAGCCCAAACCTGTTCCAGCTCCAGTAAGACGACAATCGACGTCCAATGCAACTAATACCAACGCCACCACCACTGCTGTTGATAAACTGCGACGTCAAGATTCGGCTCCAGCGTCAAAGAATCTTCAAGCTGTTGTTGTTGCTACTGCTGCCGCTACAAGTCCCAATCCGATTCCACGTTCGCAGCCAATAAGTGTCAAGCGACCCGAGCATCGTAGCTCGGTGAGTAGCGATATCAATTCTATCTCACCGCCAGCAGTGCAATTTGCCATTGGAACACCTCCAAGTCGTCTCAGATCCGCTTCTGGAGGTTCGCTCTCAGAGACACCACCACCAACGGCACCATGCACGTGGCAGGTGAGCCCCGGAGCCCTAACACAATCACCACTGCGACGATCTGGCAACAGTTCACCCGTCCTTCCATCGACTTTGACTAAGCTTCCAACTTTGGGCAGTCCAACTTTGGTAATCAATAGTGGCAGTGGTGGTAGTACTGGCAGCGGCAGCAGCGAGAACAATAATCATCCTCATATGTTGGGACAGCGGGCTTTTACTCTTCCAGAGTTGGGCCCCACTGGTGGACTGCCGAGTTTGTTAGACACACACAACTGTGACGGACAGACTATTCCATTCCAAGCACCGGAACTATCTGAAGAGACACTAATGGATCGCGAGCACAATGAAACGCTGTCAAAATTGAACTTCGTCCTCGCCCTCACCGATTGCATACAGGAAGTAGCCGACTCAAGGTGTGCTCCTTTGTCGGCGCTTATGTCGGCCACCGAGCAACAAATCCCACCGCATGCTCCAGAGCATTGTAAACGAGTAGAGCGATTGGTGCTGCTGGTGAGGGCGTTACAGTTGTTGTCTTCCGGATTGAATTTGGCATCACAGCAGTTGCATAGTGGTAATTTAAAGCCGTCTTCAAATGTTAAAAATGGTAAGTACTTTTTTCAAAGGTCTTAAGATTTATTTTCAAAAATTTTGTTTACTCGTATAGCACTTCTAACAATGAACTCGAAATATCGCAGTATTCTTTATGAATCTAAGAGGCTGAACGGAACTGGCTTATTGCAGAAAGCAAATGCATTTAATATAACAGCTGACAAAATTCTATACGATTATGCAATAGATATGGTATGTTTTTTTTTGGATTTGGAGATGACACATTGAAATAAACTTATTTTATTTTCAGTGCCAAGCTGCTGCTTTGGACGAACTCCTAAGCAATACTAAGAATTGCTTTGAGCGATACAATACCGCACATATTTTATTGCATTCACTCGTACAGAAGTGCAATCATCCACAGGATAAAATGCTTTTGAATAAATGTAAGTAAAATCGAAACTAAAAGCAATATTAAAAAATAAAACATTCACTTTTTAATTTTTTAAATTCTGAATCATACGGTCTTATTAAAGTTGCTTTCGATTGGATGATTTTTGGAGTGTTCTACTATCTTTTTGATTAAAATGGAATATGAGAGTCGATTCACAAATTTACACATGACATTTGAACATCTTCAAACAATTATTCCTTTTTTATGTTCCACCACATTTTTGAATGAACTCATTTTTTCGTTCACATTTTATTGATTATATATTATATTTTGTTTTTGTTACAGATCGTGATGCTGTGGAAAAACGACTCAATATTCTCCAGCAGCAAGGTTTCATCTATGTTACGGATGAAAACTCATAAAACAGTGCAAAAGCTAAAGTAAAACAATATTTTTTTTTCATCTTGCATTTCAAGGTGCAACAATAAAAAAAATTCAAAAATAAAAAAATGTGATTTATGTTATTTTATTAAATTTATATTTAATAACTATTGAAAGCAAAAATGGAAAATGCTTGAAAACAAAAGAATCGTATTCCCCACTTATATTTATAACCCTTAAAATGTAAATAAAAGATACACATATAAATATATGAATACAATATTAATATATGAAAACCTAAAACACACAAATAAAATACAAACTACGAGGAAAACAAATATCGTTATTGACCTATTTCCATTACATACAAAAAAAGGGGGAAAAAAACTTCTCTTTTTTATTTAGTCCTTAGTTTTAAATAAATATTTTTAAGTTTAAGAAGAATATAACAAAATTCTTACATAAACATACGATTACTACAGAAAATCAATATAAATAAATATTCACAAGAGTTACAACATAAACGCATAATAGAAAAAAATATATTTATATTTTATTTTTTTTTTCGTTTATAAACATTTTGTTTATATTATATTTTTATCTCCCGCGCAATATAATTTCAGTTTTATTTTTACTTTAAATAATCAGTTTTTTTTTTATTGAATGAATGTTAAAATATAAGTTGGTCAAGTGGAATGATATTTACGTTTTGTGAAAAAAGTGAATGATAAGTTTAAATTTAATTTTTACTCTTAAAAAAAAATTGATGTAGAAAATATATTAAATTAATAGATATCCATTAAATAGAAGTTCTATAATATATATGTTTTAGTTTTAAATTTTAAGTTAAGTGATGAGAAAAATATTATACATAACTTACTATCCTCCTTTCTGCATTTTGTTTATAAACTTACATTTCATATTACAAAGACAAATACATTTTGTCCTATGAAAGATATATTGAACAAAAAATAAACATATATCATGTAAGATACAAAATACATAAAATACAAACAAATAAATAAAAATTAAATGAAGTGTAATTTAAAATTGTGTCTTCGTTTATTTATTAAAAATATGAAAAAGCGGAAAATACAAACAATAGCCGTGTTCTCGTGACTAGCATGTACAGCAAAGTAAAACATTTTCACGAAAACGATACACACTCCAACTTGATTTTATTTATTTTAATATGGAGGGATTTTCACATCTGTGTTTTTTTCTGTCAAAAAACATACAAAATAGAAGGAGAAAAAAAAATACAAACATACATTACATAACCAAAAAAATCATTTCAATCTCTATGATTGAATAGACTTACTAATTATCGGAACCCAATTATACTTCGGATGAAAAAGTATGTTCTTATTGTTGTTTTCTTTGTAAAATTTTTACTTTGCTGTACTTGATAGTCACGAGAACACGGCTAAAATAATAAATACAGTTGCCTGATTAGGAAATACGAAGACAATCGTTATAGTCGGCGAAAATGACATTTGGTATTACTGTTTTCGCTTTCGTCTCTTTTACCCTATTTTCGAAATCGAAAGCGGATTGGTTTATCGAAACGATCGGTAGTGGTCTTTCGCTGTGTTTTTTTTTTCATTTAAATAAATAAAAATGCTAGTTTAACTATTATTTTTTTAAAACAAACTAAAGAAATAAACAATCATCCAAGACAAATATAATAAATGATTGTTTTTAGAAGGCGAAACAACTTATTACACCTAGACAAATATTACAAACCTTAACAAAGATTAAAAACTACACAAAAACACTCACTCTACTCGAAGCAAGGAAGATCAAAAGGCGAAGAGCACTTCTTAATAATTTTCTTGAAATTCTCAAGTTTGAATTTGAGGATTCTTTTGCTTCCTCACGTTCATCATATATAAATAACATTAAAGAGTTCATTTTTAATTTAAATAAATATTTTATTACAAAAGTTAATGTACCTCACACAAAAAACAAATGATTTTGATTAAAAAATAAATATTCACTGGAAATCAGCTGTCAATTATCTGGAAATCTTGGAAGAAGAATTTATGACTCGCTTCGAATTCGATAATTGATCAAACCGAAGCTAGTCGAAAATGAGATATCGAATTACAAACTATTCATAAATATTTATGTACGTCTCGAATTCAGGTTGCTCCACAAAAATTGTATGCTGTTTTCATAAGAGTCAAAAATCAGCGCTAGTGCAATCGTCTTTTTTCTTTGCCGCATCAAATGAACTGCAGACCGTATGCACTGTGCAGGCTGCTATGTACACATTGCTTAAAACACAGTTACTCTAAAATATGTTCAAAAAAAATAATTGTGGCAGCCGAAGAGCTTCCAGTGCTCTGGAATGCTGGTTCAGGGAAATACCAATGTTCAAAGCTGGATGGCTGGCTCGAAATCATGGATCATGAAATCGAACCCAATTTTTTCTCCAAACGCGTCGTATTCTTTTTTTTTTTCATTGCACCTTTTTTGTTTGTATTTTTAACTAAAATGAACGATGCCATTAAAATAATTACAACCGCTGTTCACTTTTTCGACACGTTTTTATTTTGAATTTGCAAGACTTCAAAAATTCCGTTTTATATTAATCACTATACATACATAAACCAATTATGAGAATTCACATACAAAATATGCATTCATTCATTTTAATTTTAGTTTATTTTCTGGTGTTTTTGGTCACACTTAACTAACTATCCTCTTTTCTTTAAAATTAAACTTTATTTTATAATTTTCCTTACGTTTCGTTGGACCCCAACTTCATCAGGTAGTTTATAAAGTCACAAGATCAAGAAGGTAGATAAAACAATCTGCCCTATCAAGGTAACCGTCGGAGCGGAGTTTTCTCCGCAACGCATCTTTTTGGGAAATTCAATTTCCGTCCGAAGTAGCTTTCATCGGAAGAAATTTTAAAGAAATGCGACGACGCATTGCGATGAATATAAACTTCAGGCAGAGATGTGCAACTTAACTGATATATCGAGAATGCGATATATTTTCGATAGTTTTTTATTAAATGAACACTATAAACGTTTTAAACCATGATGAAAATTTGGCGAGAGAGTGTAATTTTTTGTTTATAGAAATTATTTTTTTCAATTATAATGCGCTAGCGTTCTTAAGAAATGTAATTAGATGCACCAATTTTAAAATCAAAACTATCGATTAAAGTCCCCTCCCTATTTCCAAACATATTAGTTTTGTTTCCGTTTGAACTGCCAACAAAAGAATAATTTGGCAAAAAAAAAAACTTAAAACAAAAAGTCCACAAGTTAACGTACATAAGGTCTATTTCTTCATTACTTACATTTTAATTAACAATTTTTTTTTTAAAGAAAACACTTTCCGCAACGAGAACTTGACGGAAGACTTCGGAGAATATTTTGTTTGTATCTGTCATAAATAAAACCATTAAAAGTACTTCATCGCATACAAATGGCATGCGTTCAATTTCGTCGGACAGAATTTCCGATCAGCCGATCGGAGAATTTCCTCGAAGCAAAATGTCTCGGATTCGTAGTAAATCGGAGAGAATTCCGCTCCGAATTTTACCTCGATAGGGCAGAATAATAAAAACGTACACTCTGGTATTAAGATAACAGATATACACTATGGTAATTAATTTATTTAGTTTATTTCCAAATTTGTATTTAAAAATTCAAAAATTGTAAGAATCAATCAAAACTCAGTTTCAAATCCATTTTTAAACTTTTCACTTAATGTAACTACCAGCCGATCCGATCGAATGTTTCGTTTCACGTGAATTTTTCACTCAATTTTTCACTATGTGTTTTACTAATGTTTTTTTGTTTAATTCTCAAGTGAATCTAATTGTTAAAATTTATTTACTTTTTGGAACAATTCGTTTTTTCCATCGGATAGCAAAATACAAATATGCACGTGAACGTTGAATAGAATAGGGCTGCCAAAAATATGAAAATTGGAAATGGGAAAATTCAAACAAGACTTAGGGAAAATTGTTAAATAAAGTTTTCTATTTGCATACATAAGAATTGTGACAAAAAAGCTTGAAAACCTTCTAAAATTAAAATTAAGACTACAAGAAATATTGAGTAAGTTTTGGGTCCGTTTTAATATAAATATTCTGCGACTCAATCACAAAATTGATTGTACCTATTTCTAAATAAAAAAAAACAACAACTTTGTATGTATTCTACCACCAATTTCATAAAAAAAAAATATTTTAATTACTTTTCAGTTAGGCGTGCAAAAAAAAAACTAAATTTAAACAATGCCAAATGTACGTGCAACATTATTAAAAACATAACACAACTTCTTTCGCAATAGTTTCAGGGCCTTATTCGAAGTCGAGCTCTCTTAACAAATTATAAATAAAATAAACTTAAGATAATTGAAATAGAAAGTATACAAAAACTGTGTTAGGATGGTTAGATTGTGTTCTTACTTTTTTGAGGTAATTACGAGGGCGGCAAAAGTCCGTGACTTTTTGAATTTCTGACCTCTTTACTGAAACAGCAACACTGCTCCTGTCAACAGGTATCTGTCAGTTGACTCCTGTCAAAATTTAAACTTGCTGCGTCAGTTAGTTTGCGTTTGACAGCTATTTTTATCAGACTACTCACTAATTTGAGGAGAAAATGGAAAAAAGTGAATTTCGTGTGCTTATTAAGCATTATTTCTTGCGAAAAAAACCATTACCGAGACCAAGGCTAAGCTTGATAAATACTATGGGGACTCTGCACCATCGATTTCAATGGTAAAAAAGTGGTTTACTGAATTTCGTTGTGGCCGCACAAGCACTGAAGATGCCGAACGTCCTGGACGCCCAGTTGAGGTCTCTACACCCGAAACAATCGAAAAAATTCACGATATAGTGTTGGCCGACCGAAGATTGAAAGTGCGAGAGATTGTGGAAGCCGTAGGGATCTCGCATGGCTCAGTGGTTTCAATTTTGAATGATCACTTGGGCATGAGAAAGCTTTCCGCAAGATGGGTGCTGCGTTTGCTCACAGTCGACCACAAACGCAATCGTGTAACAACTTCACAGGAAGGTTTGGCGTTGTTTAATCGCAATATGGAGGAGTTTTTGCGCCGTTTTGTAACCGTGGACGAAACATGGATCCATCACAACACACCAGAGACCAAACAACAGTCAAAACAGTGGGTTTCTAAGGGTGAATCGGCGCCAAAGAAGGCCAAGGTGGGTTTGTCAGCCAATAAAGTTATGGCGACTGTTTTTTGGGATGCACGCGGGATAATCTACATTGACTACCTTCAAATGGGAAGAACAATCAATGGGGAATATTATGCCAACTTATTGGACCGATTCAATAACGATTTGAAAAAAACCGACCTCATTTGGCCAAGAAAAAAGTTCTTTTCCACCAAATCAATGCAAGGGTGCACACATGTGCAGTTGCTATGGCAAAAATCCATGAATTGGGCTCCGAGCGACTACTTCTTGTTCCCAAATCTGAAGAAATAGCTGGGTGGAAAAAGATTTGACTCTAATGGTGAAGTCATCTCGTAAACAAAGGCCTATTTTGAGGACCTCGACAAATCATTTTTTTTGGGAGGGATACAAAAATTGGAGAAGCGTTGGACAAAGTGTATAGAGCTCAAGGGAGACTACGTTGAAAAATAAAATTATTTTTTTATCAAAAAATCTGTGTTTTTTATTCCAAAAGTCACGGACTTATTGACCCGCCCTCGTAAAACAAACTGAATACAATAAAAAATTATGTGTTTTGACAAAATATATTAAAAGCTCTTTTCTTTTTACGTATGTATGTGTCTTCGGTCGTAACAGGGTTCCAGAGGTTTTGCTAAATATAGTATAAACTTAAAGAGAGTCTTATGTTAATAATATGATCTCATACAAGTTTTAGCTATATTTATTTATTATATCACTGCTTAATTCAAAAAATTCCGATGTTGATTTATGGCGTTGATTTAAATTATTATTTAATTTACTTACTACTATGTTATCAGTTATATTTCTGTTGTTAACAGTGATCGAAATCAAACAATTAAACTTGCTTTGTCGGAAAATAGACATGGAATTTTATATAAGAAATATTTAATATTATTATTCACATATAATACACATACACATCAATAATTGTAACATAATATTTTTTATTTACATATATATTTTGATTTGTGTTCATATTTATTTTATTATGTTTTTTTTTTCATAAAAAAATATGTTTTTTTTATTTTTCTTTTATTTTCCGATTTGAAAGTAGGGAACAAACTAATGGAATTTTCCATTGGTAAATTCAGAATTTTATGCGGAATTTTCTATTTTTCGTGGCGAATGGGCCGCGATTTGAATTAAATTTGCTTTGGTATTGGCGTATATTTGTTTCTGTGAAACTGATAGTGTTGTCAAACTGAATGTTTCCAATTGTACTAGTGTTTAGTGGTGTTAGTAAAAAGAGGGGTAGATTCACCAAAATATACGGATCTGCGAATTTGATTCAGAATCAAAAAAAAAATTAATTCTTGTTGCCCAATGGAAGGATTTTATTGTAGAAATCCGTGTTTTGGCAGATTTGTATCAAAAAAGAATTAAATTCTTGTACCAATGGAAAACCACATAAAATTTTCATTTTAAAATACGATGTGGGTGGCAATGGCGCAGTGGATAAAGTGCTTGATTGTTAACTTAGACGTGTGGGTTCGATTCCCACGCTAGGCGTATACTTTTCTATACCTCCAATTTTAATTGGATGCCGCCCATGGGTTAAAATGAGACATTCAATACCTGGTTCTCAAATCCACTGTGCCAAACTAATGCCGTGCAATTCAGGTTGCATTTAAAATACCTTAGGTCTTACTAGAATATAGTTAAAATTAAAAAAAAAATTATCACACATGTTCTTCATTCCGAGTGAAAATGAATTCAAAACGAATTTCAATTTCACTAAAAATGAAATATCTTGTTCTGCATTTCAAGTGGATTCAACTCCTTCCAATTCACTTTGAATTCATTTTCGAGTTGTCAAAATCACCTGTTACAGACAATTTGTATAAAAACGGTTCATATGCGGAATGTAGAACACGAATTTTCATATTCAGAACCTTAAAATTCCACATTCGAAATGAGCTATTTACAAACTTTATCTTATGTGGAATACAGATCATTTTTATGTGGAATACAGAACATCTAAAATCACTTTCGTGCCTCAAATTCACAAAAAGTGAAATACAGAACATGTGCGATGATTCGTTTTCTTAAATCGACACAAGTTTTATTATCTAATCTATTATTTAAACTTTTAAACTGAAAACATTATTTTCTATTAAGTCTATATTTTTTATATACATATTTAGAAATCGTATCCAGACTGAGTGTTTACATATAGCCCTATCGAGGTATTCCTTGCCTTTCGGAAAATTTTCGAAACCAAATTCAGTTCCGATCAGTTTGCTTTCGAGGTAACCGTTGCGGAACAAAATTTAGTGAGCATTCAATCTCGTCTGTTTGATGTATCAGTAAATTGACTAATATCGCAATGTGTTCCGGAGGTGTTCTGGTTGCATTGCATGATATGTGGATCAACTTTCAGCGATAACATTTCAACAAGTTCCTCTTGTGTTGTGTTGTTTTGAGCGACATTTTTTTTTGTTCTAAGATTTGAGTATTAAGCACAAAATAAATTATTAATATTTTACTTACAATTTTGAAGTAGACGCCATTTCGAACCAGATTCCGCAAACAATTCTTCGTCGGAGAACTTCGGAAGATATTTAATGCACAGCATCATTGTGATGTGCTTTGTAATCGGAATGGATACGTCGTCGGTAGAAAATTTTCCGATTTCGAAGAGATCGGAGAAAATTTGTGTTCGAATGGTTACCAAGATAGGACCGATAATGCTTATAAAATGAAATGAAAGCAGAGATATGTATTAGACTTACAATTTATATAATCTATTACATACCTTGTTATTTGTCTTTATTTGTATTTTCTTTTTTTTTTTTTAGAACTGATTCCTTGGACCGAAAAAGGTATCAAAGGCTATGTTATCGTCGATATTATTTAGAATAACATCTCCTATGATTTGGACCTTATAATGATCACCAAAAGTAATTAATAAGCTTCCAGTTCTGTACTATAAAAATTAAAAAAGAGAAAAAAGAAATATAGTTATACATGCTAGACAATATTATATTTATTAATAGAATTAATTTAATGCTACTGAAATTCGTAAATTAATTTCAATACTTCCCAATTACATAAGAATTTTCTTTTAAATCTGTTTCATTAAAAAAAGAATAACCTTCAGCCGTAAATAAAAAGTAAGTATACCAATTTAAAAATATATTTACAAACATAATAATGAATTTATTTGAAAGTGGAGATATTTAATATGGTTTTTATTTTAATAATATAAAAATTTTATTTAATTAACAAATACATCTAAGCAATAAATAAATAATTTGTATTTTAGTTAATTAAATAAAGTCTTTAATTTATTATAAATAATTTAATTTATTTTAAAATATAATACCCTATTCTGAATGTGAATAAAACATTTAATTCGATTCACCCATTCGCAGGTGAATTGCACTATCCCAAGCTGGTAATTTATAGCAAGTTTCATTCAAATTTCAAAGATCTCCTCTCAAAATCGAGATTTGATCTTTTCAATTAAACTTGTTTCCAGATTTAATTGTAGTATTGGTGAATGACTGCCACAAACATTTCTGATAAAAAACATACATATCTTAATTATCAGATGACGAGGAAGACGAAACAATCAAAAACTCCACTAAATTTATAAAATTTACATTATTACCTTCTTCGTCTATTATTTGTTTATTTTTTTTTAGCAGCACGGACTTTCACAAGTTCACAACAAATTAATATCTAATAAAATCGATCTGTCCACCCATCAAAGATCAAATCTTTCGTGTTGAGATTTGATCTAGATTTGTTGCAATGAAACTCTCACAATTCTAAAAGATTAAGTCTTTTGACAGATAGAGCAAATCTTTTCTAGAATGAAACTCGCTATTAATTATTTCTGTTATTCTGTGGAATGAAAAAAAGTCCAATAAATAAATACCCTACCTATTTTTAAATAAAAAATACTAACCTAAAAGTCTTAGTCAAACGTCATACGATTTTCGCATGAGCATCTTTTAACATAAATGTCAAAATGAACTTGGGATAGTGCAGTTCACCCAACGCGAAGGATAGCAAAATCAAAATGAAAAGGTAGAGCGAATAGGAATCGAATTCACTAATAATGTGAGTAGCAGAATAGGGCAGATTGACATTTATGATAACAGATGCGAACGTCGTATGAAATTGGTTTTTTTTTGCAATAGTATGTAGGGATTGGACTTTTTTTCGCTTCCACAAATATAAATAAGGAAAGACCTAATTTTTTTTTACTACGGAGGAACATAAAAACAAACTCGATGAAACGTGGTACGATTAGCTTATTAATGGGGATTATGGTGAATACAAATTTCCATGAAAATGTTTCTCTCATTCGATTATAGAGGACGTGAATAATGCTCAAACATTTCCATCAGAATTTATTGGCATTGAAAATAAATTTTTCCAGTGAGTTCTGCTATCATTCCATATGATTTCTTGTTCCAGTGGAGGGAAATTTATTCCGTATGAGATTCACGATTCCAGCTAAATTTTCGAGGGAATAATATATTCCGTGGGAAACAAATTTTTTTCGGAGACAGACAGACAAAAAATTCCAAATCTACAACATTTCATATGCAGTTTGAATTGTATGGAGTGAATATGAGAATACCGTTCAATATTACAGACTTGTATACCGACTTGTATATACCAGATTCACTTCAAATAAACAGCGGGGTAGTGACTAGTGAGAATTCATAAAAAACTTCCCCCGATGAATATATAGGACAATATGGTTGATAAACTCTATTTTTGTTAATTAATTTTTTTCAACTGATTAAAAAAAAACTTACCAATTTTCCGTTTAAAGTCTTAATTTTTCCAAATTTAACATCATGTATATGACAGTTGTTTTTTACAAAATGTGCAATCTGCGACAGTGTTGTGTTTTCTGACATAACTTGTTGGCAGTGAATATTTTGTGAAGGCCCTTGATGAAGGCTTTGAACGATCTGTAATTCTGATTGATTTCGTTCATTATGTTGCAAGTTCTGGACGTTAAATTTTTCATATAATTGTTTCTCTCTTTGCTCGGAACTAGTTTGACCAGAGTTTTGAGTATTTGTTAATTGCGAATTATTACTCTGAATGTCAGAATATCCTTGCAATTGTGAACTATTCTCACAAATTTGTTCAATCTGATCTTGAGATTGAAAATATGATAAATGATTTCTTTGATTGGTTGGATTGATTGGATTTAATTGTTCAGAACTAAATTGAATAGGAGGAGGCTGGCTTAATATAGGGAATTTATTTTGAACAGAATTACTACGAAGTTGGACTTGTAACGTTTTATTTTGCAAAGAACAATTTTGAACAGCGTTTGATTCTGGTTTGTCTTTTTCTTCGGTTTCCGACTCAAAATATTCTGTTATCTGCAATTTGTTTTCCGGTTCGATATTACCACGAGCATTACCTTGCGTTCTATAATTATTGTAATCCAAATGCATTTTAGGTATTTGAAATTCGCTATAGAGTTGATGAGTAAATAATGATAAGTTAGATGGTCTATAATCGTTTTTATTTTCTTCAATTGGATACTCGTATCGAGGGTAGTGATAATTTTGAAATGGCAAATAATTGTATTGGTGTATCTGGAATTTCGAAAATTAAGATTTTGCTAGGTATACATTTAGCTTAAACTTTTTACATACTACCTCGAGATATTCCTGCTGGTAAAACCGATGATGTCCTTGAGAAAACGGCATTTCTCCATTGTCCTAGAAATAATGATATATTAAAAAGAGTTTCTTAAAATTGAATTTTCCAATATTTAAGAAAATACCCTGGTTCATACACCATTGGGGACTGGGAGTAATTTCTTTTATGAAGTTTAAATTTTGAAGATCTCTGATTTCTTCGTCGGCTTTGTTGGTTATATATTAATTAATCAACGAAATGTATTTCAGCCCTATTATGATTGTCAAAGATCAACTAGTTGTTGACGATTGATAAGATTTATCAATCAAATGAATATTCGGTATTATGAACTGCTATAAACAAACTGTGAACAACAGTCAAAATACTACTGTGAACACTTCTCCTTTAGTTTGACATATTAAAATATGACCTATGGCCTTTTCGATTGGCCTTCCGGAACACGTTCCCCCAATAAAACAGCCGTAAACAATTTGACCGATTCTGAATTATATGTATCACTGTATTTGTGAAAATTAAATTAATAGAAAATCACATCGGCTAACAAGAATTTCCAAAACACTTGATTTTAGTTTAGATACACATTTTCTTGTATCAATAATAATTATAACTTGCTTCTTTTTAAGTTATTTTACCAGAAAATGAGCTTAAATTCAATAAACACAACGAAATTACCCAACAAATCAAGCCGATTATTTTGACATTTTAATTGTGTAAGTGTATTAGTGATTATGTTTTCGATTCTGAAATGAAATCCAGAATCGTTTTCTGTTCTGTTTAGAGTAACAACTGTCATTTTGTGGGGGTCAGAACAGTTCTGGACGGCCAATCGAAAAAGCCAATAGTTGTCTGTCCTAAAAGTGTCACGTACTGTGATCGTCATTGTTTGACAGGCACCGAGACACTTGCCTTTTAGGTCAGGTGCGTTTTTTTGCAATCCCCGGGGAAATTGGTTGAAAAAAACGACCAAGGCGCTTAGTGAAATACTTGGTAGCATTATTAATTTGCAAGATGACATTTGAAGAACAGCTGTAATGCAAGAAAAAAATAAACATTACTGTTTGCCTCATACTCATCCTTCTAAAAATCACCGGGTTGATTTGTTTTGTGTAATTTCGATATATTTATTGAATTTAAACTACTTTCCTATTAAAATAACATAAAAAGAACCAAGTTAATTATTATATATACAAGAAAATGTGAATCAAGTAATTTGAAAATTGAAATCAAGTATTTTGGAAATTGTTTTTAGCCGATGTGATTTTCTTTTAATTTAATTTTCACAAATACAGTGGTACATAGAATTCAACAACTTGAAATCTACCCCATTCGTCGGTCACTGGTGACATGATATTAGTGGACGAGTTGCTTATTCGGGCGGGACGCTCAGTTCCTATGTCATTAGGAATATAGGTCTGAGCAAGACCGGACGACGATCAAGAAGGATGTAGCAGAGAATCTGTATTGGGTTGCTCCCGTGTACAAAAAAACGCAGCCGAAAACAATCTTCTCAGAGAAACCTTTGTTTTGTTGTTCATTCAATTCTTGTTAATTGAACTTATATCAACTTCAGGAAATGCTTTTTTATTTAATAATAATTTCACAGTCAAGTTTTAATATACCTACAATAAAAATAAACATTAAAATGAAAATAGCTGTAGAAAGTTATCCTCATGGCGAGATGGAAAATCCCATAGAGGCAATACAAAAGCGAAAAATGTTAAAATTGATTTGTTGTTGTGTTGCGGAATGTATATTAAAAGGTAGGTTAGGTTAGGTTGACATGGCCGTCAGGAAAACAACTGACACACTTATGGCCTTTTCGATTGGCCGTCCAGAATTGTTCTGACCCCCACAAAATGACAGTTGATACTCTAAACAGAACTGGATTTCATTTCAGAATCGAAAACAGAATCACTAATACACTTACACAATTAAAATGTCAAAATAATCTGCTTGATTTTTTGTGTAATTTCGTTGTGTTTATTGAATTTAAACTCATTTTCTGGTACAATAACATAAAAAGAAGCAAGTTATAATTATTATTGATACAAGAAAATGTGAATCTAAATTGAAATTTAGTGTTTTGTAAATTCTTTTTAGGCGATGTGATTTTCTATTAATTTAATTTTAATAAATACTGTGATACATATAATTCAGAATCAGTCAAATTGTTTACGGCTGTTTTATTGGGGGAACGTGTTCCGGACGGCCAATCGAAGAGGCCATTAGACCAAATGCTCAACCAAACCAAACAAAATTGATAATTATCTGACATGTCAAAATGTCAGTTTTGAAGTTTCTATAAATTTCATACAATTGTTTTTAAACAATAGGAGTAAAACTGTAAGCAATAAAACGCAGCTCACCAGATAGGTCGGGTTAATGGAGCAGACTTTGACTTAGACTTTGGAAAGGCAATTTGCTCAAAGCCGATTATGAGTAGGAAGTGGGCAAAGATTGTGGTGGAATTACATAGTTAAGAAAAACGAACGCCAATATTGAAATCATTGCCAACCCCAAAAATCAACTGGTAGATCCCTGGCGCAAGAAATCTTAAGACACCTGCAAACTTGAATATTCGGAATGGATTGCTTCCCTTTAAATTGTTTTAATTTGTCTTCTATATCGACAAGTAAATTAAGGAAGGCTTCTTTTGAAATTCTAAAGATGTGTCAACATCTTAAATATTACATATTGACTTTTGTTTATATTGCATTTTCCCAAGTATTTCCTTCTTCAGTATCGTTTGCACAAAATACAATAGAAGTAGACATTTTTACTAATTTTAAAGATTAATTTCAAATTGGCTCAACATTTGGAAGCCCAACAATAATTTTTGACATTTATAATACCAAAATCACCAAGGCCCATTCACAGTATAACTCAAATCTTAAGATCATTCACTGTTTATAAAAAAATGTGATTTTTGACAACGATAATACCATTTTACTAATTTTTGTGGATAAATGTCAACTGTCGGAGTGATAATTGACAATGGTAATAAGGGTATTCATTATAGTTTTACCAACGGTTGGTTTCGACTAGATTTCCAGGGTTAGGAATAATAGAATTTTTAACAATATAGTTTTATGTGCTTAACACTTGTGATTATTTCAAATGCCAATTTAATATGAACAACCTAAAGACACTCTGTCAAGTGGACACCTAGTTAAAGGACAAATTTATATTTATAAATATACTTACAGTGGTTTTGTTAAAACACTCTCCGTTATCGTTTTCATCTAGATTTTCAGTATTGGTTAAAAACGTCTCTTCAATAACTTCAATTTCACTATCGCTGCTCTCCTCATAGATTTCTACTTCATTTGCGACAATATCGGGTGGATTCTCGAAATTATTTGTTATTTCCGTGAAATTTACATTATACAATTTGTCATTTCCATTTTGAGGGCACTCTTCAACTCTTTCACCAGCTTGAGCATGAAGATCATTTTTGTTTTCATCCAATATTTCTATCACAGCTGAACTAGAACATTTATTTTGAGGTTGATATTTGTTGAAAAGTACTTCTGTTATTTCATTGAACTTAAGAAGCTTATTATCAATAAAATCATCATCATCATCTTTGGAAATGTAAGCATTATCAGATAAGTTTTCATTAAAAGACGTTGGTCTTATATCTATCCTCGCTGGGTTTTCAAGTTCTTCTGATACTTCAGTTACTGTTAAATCAAAAGGATTCACTTTTCCCTTAATTGATTTATTGTTCGTATTTTCCGGTTTCTTATTTGTGTCAGATATTGTCATGACTGATAAGTTATCAGAAAGTCTTGTGCATTCTTCGAAAGCTTGATTTGAAAATGTAATCTTCTCATATCTGTTAACTTTTGGCATGGAAAATAATTCATTCTTATTATGTTCGGTAGTGAAATCCTTGTAGGATTGCCCGTTTTCTTTAAACAAATCAAAAATTGAAACAGACTTATCGGTATTGCATTTTTCAGCATTATTAGATAATGTGTTTTTCGAAATAGTGGTATTGTTCGAAATTCCCATTAATGTTGAATTTTCGGTAAGTTTTTCATTTTCATTGATAGTAATACCATGGTTTTTGAAATCAATCGTTCTTTGTTTCAAAGTTTCGTCAAAAACGTCAATAATTGTTAAGTCTAAAGGTTGCTCCTTTATTTCAGAAACGTCCTTGTTAATGCTCTTTTCGAGTTTGTTCGTTTTGTCTTTACGAAAATGAACATAATCTTTAGGAAGTTTTTGTTCCAAATACTGATGACTTTCATCAGATGTTACCATCATTTGAAAATTATCAGAAGAATCATTATTTGATTTCTGTGTTTTATCAAATACCTCCATAAAGCCATTTCCTGACACTTCTCCCTTCGTAGAAGCTTCGTCTTCGTTAACGGTATTCTGCTCAAGTTTTTCGCTTCCGTTTGGTATATTATAAATAATGCCGTTAATTCCATTGAATTCTTCAACGTCGTTAAGGCAGTTTTTCTCGGATATTTGCATTACATCTACCTCTCTTTCTTCAAAAGTTGAATTCTTCTTAAGCTTTTTACATTTCGTGGATGAATCAACAAAAGAAGTTTCATTGTTGTCTTTATAACTTTTAAAAATACCATCAGAAAAACAATTTTCAAATACTTTGCCAAGCCGATTTTCAGTTGGAATTATATTTTTGAATGCTACTTTAATTGTTGTTAAAGGTAATTGTTGTTCTCTGCCTTCAAGAGCTCCAAGACCATTTCGGTCTTCACTTTGACTATTTGTCTTAAATGCACCCAAAATGTCGGCATATTTTGCATTACCAATAATGTTTTCCCTCTTAACTGTATTATAATTACCATCTGATACTACCATCATTGCCAGATCAGAATGCTGGGGTTTAGTGGTTAAAACATTTTCAAAATGCTTGAGACGTCCTTTTGTAACTGATGTAGTTAGTAGGTTGATTTGTTCTAAAGGAATTGAAATTCGGAACTCTTCAGTCATTTTGCTTAGCTTCCTTCTTTTTTTGGTTTCAGATTTTGGATTTGTTTTACCAATGTTTGGTTTTTTAAAAAGCGATCTTATAGCTTTAATTCTATTAGTATTTGATGTACGCTGCTTTGAATCGACATTTGTTCTTCTCTGTTTTCTGTGCCGTGATGATTTGGATTGTTTATCTTTTTTCGGTATGTTCTCATTATAGTTAATTGTCGTTTGATTTGCTATTCGATTTGATCGTCTTGGGGTTAGGTACAAATCATGTAAAGTGATGCCCTCTGATTGTGTAAATGGAGACAATGCTTCAAATTTAATCGCTGAATTTGACGAATGTCTATTGCTGAAAGATGTAGGTGTAAACGGGTAAAGCGGATCGTTATGCTCAGGTTGTTTTGCCATTTCCGACAGCGCAAATGTTTCAAATTGCTCAAAGGATGTTATAAGACCCTGGACCATTATTCATCAAAACTGTAGTGTTTGCAATGAACCTTTAAAAAAATGAAGAGTTATTTTTTTTTACATTTATTGGAAGGATATAAACCCAATTTAAAAGTTAATTGGAAACAAAACGTTTGAAAATTCATACATGTACATATAAGTAATATTATAAATACAAGTTAGGCGTGTTCCCGTCCTTCGTAAAACTACGAAAATCTAACCACTTTCTATGAAAAACTGTCAAATCATGTTCACGTACACCTTGTTCTTTTCACAGAAAGGGAGTGCTCACGAGAGAGTAATATTTTTTCAGCCTGTGAATTTTATCCAGGAAATTTCATTGAAAAATTTTAGGAAGACTATCAAATGGAGGAAAAAGAAAAAAACACCATACATATGCTGTCAGTTGTCAAGTGTGTCATTACAAAAGTAAAAAAAAATAGAATTTACCGTCATGTCTGTAAAATCTTAAAAAAACTTTTCACAACAAACTGCTTTATTAAACATTTACCGAAAGTTAAAAAATGTATAAATTTTGTGTTCACTGATAGATTTTTACCCTCTCTCTTAAAAATAAAATGCACGACTGGATCGCACGAACTTGCTCTTATGTTCGATCACATCGTATGCAAAAGCTAAAAGTTTCTATTAAGAATCTAAAGATATTTTTTACTTAATTTTTTATATACCTACACATTTTTTAAAAAAAAATTTCTATAAACAAACTTTGTATGACAATTTAAAAAAAAATAATTAGGTATATAAACTTAAAAACAAAATTTCAAAAAAAAAGTCATTCACCCATTTTTCGAAATGTTGAATTTAAAAAAAAAAATCGAAAATTTTGGTAAGAAGTAATATTTATACCACGAACGACCTGCTATATAAAAAAATTGATCGGAATCCGTCGAGCCGCTTATGAGAAAGTTTAAAATCAAAAAAATGGTTGTGTGGCAGGTATCGTTAATAATAAAATATTTAAAAAAAATCTTGACCAACATGTAGAGTGTGCTTAAGATATCGACACAGTTTTTTTCATAAAAATCTTTAGAGCCGTTTTCGAGATAATTGAGATGGTAGAAAAAAATTATAGGGCAGGGGCAATTCCCGATCTGTGAAATTATGAAGTGATAAAAAAGATATCATTTCAGTTTTCACAGAGGTTTATCATTTTCCAACTTCACGCACACGTCTAATGCGATTCTAGAACTCATTGTGATAAAGTTTGTACTAAAAAGTACTAAATGATAAATTCTGTCATTTCTGATTAGATTTTTTGTTTTGAAAGGTAAATATTTTATTTCAGTTTCTAAATTTGTTTAAGAATAATGTCCGGAATAATAATTCGTTTAATAAATTAATAAAAGACGTCG
Organism: Philhelius pedissequus; assembly: GCA_910595825.1. Classification (NCBI taxonomy): domain Eukaryota; kingdom Metazoa; phylum Arthropoda; class Insecta; order Diptera; family Syrphidae; genus Philhelius; species Philhelius pedissequus. Next base: position 8,797,466 of record OU343163.1, on the reverse strand, counting down.
TACTGAACAATTGAGGGTTTTATATTATATTCAATAGTATTTCTGTTTTGAGTAAGATTTATTATTTTTTCATGTGAGGATATTGCGGCTTTCCTTTCGAGATGGGCAGAATCTATTCGAAGTTACAACTAGGAGCAATTTATTGAACTTTATAGATTCCCAAAACATTTATGCATGGATTTAATACGTGAATTGAGAGCATTCTTGAAAAACACTCAACTTATAAGTGCGCGTCAAAGCCATTTAAATATGGTTAAGTGCTCTGCATTTTTTTGCAATGGGTAGTTTCCAACAATCATTCGCAGGAATGAGCATCGTCGCGTCGGCTGTTGTGAATCTGTTGATTTAAAAATTTCGTTATTTACTCGAATTAACACAAATATAACTTACTACCAAAATAAATTTGTGTATAAATATAATTGTTGCTTACTTGTCATGTGCCAAATCCTGTTTTTCTTCTTAATATTCGATTAGAAACATTTTCTTCACAAAACAATTGACTGTGATAAAAAAATTATCATATGAAAAATGATTGGCATTTAACTTCACTTTTTCACGAATCGAGAATCGAATTAGACGTGAAAGTGTGATAAAATTTATCACTTCACATCTTCTCAGATCGGGAATTGACCCCCAGGTAGGTACCGTTAGTTATCTTAAACAATCACGCTTAAATACCAAGTTTGAAGAAAATCCCTTCAGCCGTTTAGGCTGTAGAGCGTTGTACAGACAGACAGACAGACTCAATTGGAGGACCAACTTTTTTAGTGTTCTCAATCATCGTGATGTCAAGTTTGGTTAAAATCTCAAGTTCGATTTTTTTCGAAATGAAAAACTTGCCCTCAGTACCTACCTAAATAATTATATCGCAAGTAAAACATCGAGTGTTTGGTTGTTTGGAATTCGTCATTTGATTATTTTCACATAACAATTATTTTCACATAACCTACAATCACACTTAACTTCAGAATCTTCTAAATCAATTTTTAAAAAAATGTTCAATTGGGATCCCGGTCATAGAGATTCGGGATTTCCAAATAAAAACGCCATAACCATAATGATGGCATAGCTTTATATTATAAAAGTCGCCATATCAATTCCCACTTAATTTTTTTATTTAATCGATTACGGGGATCAATCGGAAACAAGCCTAACCTCCTATCGAACAGCAAAAAATGTTGAATATTGATCACTGATGGTGGAATGTGGCAAAAACAAATCAACCACACCACTATCCCACCGAAACGATTGCCAGCGCAACGAGACGAATAAAAAAGAGGCGGGACAAGTTCATTCAAATAAAATGGATACCCAGTTTTGATTGGATTTGTGTGCACTATCTATACTTGTTTATGAATGTGGCAATAATCCAATTGTGGATAATATAATGGTTAATTTTTTTTATTAATTATGAAATACTGTATATTAGTGTTTATTTGGTGCTTCCACCAATCAGAAAGGAATCTATTTTATAAACAGAACTTATAGGTATAAAAGGTGTCAAAGTACAGGCGTGAAAAAAAACATTTATGCACATTTTTTTATTGTATGGAATTAATATGATTTTAATTTATTAAATTACTTATGTACGGTTAACCATCAGAAAAAAAATACAACCACGTATGCAACTTTATTTGTTTGTTAAAAAAAATATATTATTGAATTCAATGGTACCAAATATGTAGATATGTGTAGGGTAGGTGTGCAGATACAGGCATAACTAAATTTATTTAAATCTTAAAAATAATCAAAAAAATTGTAAGGTTCTTAAGCTTTTTTAAGTAAAATTATGTATCGACCCATAAAAAGATAAGTTAAAATAAAATAGACTAAGGGTAGGAACACACTTGCGATTTTTTTTTTTGCCTCGCGATTATTTAATCGCAAACAAATAAACACACTCCTTTTAATGTGAGTGCACGCATTTGCTACAAATAAATAGCAACGGTTAATATAATTTAGTTTACCTGAAACGTAACAAAAGAGCCACTCCACGAAAACTTCCTAATGAAACCCATCTTAGGAAAAATTTATTAAGAAGTCGCAAGTAAGTGCAGGGTTATTTAAATCCAGTTGATCTACTTATTTAATTTTGCAACAAAAAAACCTATTGAAATAATAGAACCTGTTTCATTTTTATAATCGCTACGATTAGTGCGTGCATTCACATTTGGCCGGAAGGTGTAAAAGCGATTCGAACATGTTTGCCCATATAAATAAGTCCCAATGTGTCTTGTCTTATTTTGTTGCGCCTAAAAAATCGTGCGTTTTAAAATCACAAGTGCGTTCATGAACATTTCTTATTGTTACTACAGCTTTAAGTCGTATTAAATAAAATCGCAAGTATGAGCAATCGCGTCGAATTAGGGGCGACTTGCGACTTCTAGCTCGATTTTTAAGTCGCATGAAATAAAACACATACTTTTAAGCACGAATACTTAGATGTGTGATTTTAAAATTGCAGCAATTATAAAAATACAACGATTCTGCTGATTTTTTTTGGGACTAAATAATCGAGCGACTCAAAAGGCGTTTTTCTTTTTTAGTTCAGAGCAGAGTCTGAGTTGTCAAAAAATTTGTTTGTGTTTCTTTTTAACTCAGAGCATGCAGAGGTCCAAATGTGTGTATCTTTTTTCGTTCTGAACATGTGTAGATCGCACTGGACGTGATCGAACATAATTGACTGAGCATGTGAGTAAATTGCTGAACGCACCAAATGCCACTTGTGTCAAGAAGGAAAATGTGAAGAAAAAAAATAATTAGATAGATAATTTGGCGAAAGAAGTTGATGGCTTGTTGATTTTCTGTATCTGGTGTGTGTCAGTGTACAAAAAAGGGTAGTAATTGCTTTTGATGGTTAAAAATGAAAATGTATTCTGATTTGTATGGTTCAAGTGTGTTTAAAAAACATATCAGTGTTCAGAGCTCGCTCTGTTTGGAACAAGTTCAGTGCATAATCTATGTGTTCGAACTCTGTTCAGTGCTTTGCTCTGAATGAAAAAAGAAAAACGCCTAAAGCCGCAAGTGTGTGCATTTATTGAAATTTTTGTCGTGACTATGGTTCTTAATCTCAACGCCTGGATCCAGATAATTAAGACTTGCCCTTTTTTAGATTTACAAAAAATTGTATGGCGGGTAGGTACTGTTATTTTTTCGGTTAAAAAAGACCTAAAAATAAAACCAATAGGCAATCACCTAAGATGATTAAGTACGAAATTTGAACTTAGGCTATCGACCTACAGACAGAGACACGGACAGGAATGCTGGACCCACTTTTGGTGTATCTCTATCATTGTAATGTCAAGTTTGCCAAAATCTCGAGTTCGAGACATACTTGCAGTATATGTAGTATAGAAACATATGTATGTATGTATATTGTACCTATCACAAGTAAAAATAAATTTCTGCTCGAAATCTAAAAATAAAGTTAAGAACATGCAAGAGACCATCATTCCTTTCTAAATTAATTTTTTTAATTAAATTCTTCTTCTATAATTTCTATGTTTTTTTCTTAAAAATCATTAACAATTTTGGCATTGGAAAAAAATGTCCACCTTTTATTAAATCACATGATGACATGTTCTGACTCTTATTATGCATTTGGAATTTTTTCATAATCGGCTTTTTACTTTGCAGTCGTAACCGCAATTATAGATAGGCTAAGTAGACTATGGTCTAAGGCGGTAAATTGTAGGGGGCGACAAGAAAATGTACAATTATGGAAAACATTGTATTTTTTTTAAATTCGATTGGGGATATTTTATCACAACATTTCCCTGTGCGTGCAATCAATTTCGTTTGTCCTTAAATCCTAAATTTTCATTATAATTTCTGCTCTAAAACATAGTTAGCTTATAATTGATTATTTATATTAAATACATCTACTTTTTATTAAAGTGTAACGGTACTATCAAGGACGACAAGAATTCATAGCCTATATAGGGTTGCCAATAACCAAGATCCGACACTCTTGTAGTCTTACTTTTCTTTTATTACCAGAAGATTTATTGAATTTCAGATCATGGAATGCAGTCTGGCAAAGCAATATAATATATATATGTAATTTTGTACATCGGTACACAGATTCCAGGAAAAAAATATCGTTGTCCTTTATAAATCATTTTAAGTAGCCATCAAATCTGATTGCGTGGAATTATATTACCTAATATGGGTAGGTAAACATTGGTCCGTCTTTCAACATCTTCCTCATGTTTCTCCCAGTTCATGGAATAAAATATATTCTTAGATATATGTAGGTACCTATTTGAATCCGTAAATTCAAACAACATTTAATAAAAAAAATCAGCAACAACAAGAATTGAAGCCGACATTAAACCAAATAGTATGATGATCTATGCTTTTGCCATATGCATAGGCCGGCTGGCGGGCGCCTTCAGCATCCATCACCTTAGTATTCGTATTAATAGTTCTCATGTTCATCATTATGTGTGCAATAAAATCATTTTTCGTATTTCTGCCCCCCGACAGAATTTTTCGACTATTAACTTAAAGGCACCAGGCACAACAAGAAAACAAGTAAAGTTTTTATTTAACAAGACAATCGACAGAAGAAATAATCCATAAATAGAAACCCTTAGATCATAAACTGTTTCGATAGGACTTAGTAGATACTCGAAGAGGCAATAGATAGGACACAAAGGAATAAAGTGTGTTGGCTTATTCAGGACAAGAAAGGGGACCCGTTTTCTCTCGTTTAGAAGGGGGCACTATTTGAAAACAAAAACAGAAGTTAGAATGAACGAAAACAAACCCACATAATAAATGTTCTGGGCAACTAATTCCTTACAAAATAATAAGGATTGTTGACTTCTTCAACTTCCAAGAGTCATTCAACCTCGTGTTATATTCATGCGTTTTTCTGCCTTAGCTCTACATGGTTATTTTATTCTGAACTCATAAATTGCGCCCTGCGCTAAAAAAATTTCACAAGCTGAAGCTAAGAAAACCGCCTTTACGAGTAAGTTAAAAGAATAGAGCAGTTACCTATTCGCTAGTATTTTCTATAGAGAATCCAATGGGCCTAGTAAACCACCCGCAGATTTGAATACTTTGCATAAAAGAGAAAAGTTATGGACTTTTCGATTGAAACTTCGGAATAACTTTAAATTTTAGGACCTTACTTCAAACAATTGGCCTCGTTCAGAAGACGTAGGCTACTTATGAAACTAAGACGAGTTTCTTATGCCAGCTGTCAAAAAATTACCTTCCAGTTAAGAGAACTTTTATTGGAAGTGATTATGGAAAGCTACTTGCCTATATAGTTCAGTCGGGTTGTCAAAAAAAGGGCTGAAATAGAAAAAAATAATTCGTACAATTTTCTTTCACAGTTCGTTAGGGGGAGCTGGTGCTTCAGCCGCCATTTTGAATTTAATGAAAATTTTAATTTGGGCAATAACTTCGCCATTTTTGATTTTTACATTATTGTTAAATGTACAGATATAAAATTATGAAATTCACATCGAAAAATTGTGAAATCGACATCTAATTTTTGTAGTTATTACAACATGCTGTACAAACTACAATTACTAGTTTTGTAAGCCCAGAAGAAAGATGAATTTATAGATTTATTGTTTGTGACATTTGGAAAGGCACCTAATTTATTTTTCTTTATTTTATTACTTTATTAAAATTTGTCAATAAAGTGAAACGATTTTGATAATTGTGAATATCAACTTATGTAAAACATTCTGAAATCGACAACAAAAATGTAAAAAAAAAAATATACGAATATATGGTTCTACCAAGTCAAAACTTGTAACACATTTATTCAAATCTACAAACATTTTATGTTGAATCTATGTTGAATCGTGAAGATCGCAGCTATATAATTTACCATAGATAACACATAATTAAAATATTTTCATTGTATTTTTCTTGTTATTTGTTCATTCTATAGGGTAGTTCGTCACACGTTATGACAAGACGCTAGAGCTTGTGGTGATATATTCGCCCCCTTTAGTCAGTAGAGGCAATTTTCTAAAAAAAAATGACAACGCAGAAAACAAATATTATATTGAAAAACAACGGTAACACCTACATTGCCATGATATACCTTTCTTGAAGCTAGAAATCTCTTCTTTAATGTTCTTTTTAAATAAATTTGCTTTAGTGAACAGTTTTTGAATGCTTAAAAGGAAATCAAAGGAAAAAATAGAATTGCATTTGGAAACAAACATTGTATCTACTTGTGTCGTTTTCGATTGGATTTTCGGAGTGTTCTACTCCTTTTTGATTCCAATCGAATATGAAAAATGTTGTAGTAACAAATTGACGCATACACACTTGAAGGTCGCTATAGAAAAAAATGGCTTTTTCAAACTTTTATTACTTCTACCTACATTTTTTTGAAAATTTTTTTTCCAAAATTTTTTACTAAACCACTTGGTTTAGATTTTATTTAATGAGAAAATAAGAGTAGATATTTCTAGTTTTACAAAAAGTCATGTACAAAATTGCGTCCCGTTTCCGAAATATTGAAATTTCAAAAAAAAAATATTTTTTCCAAATTTAGAATTTTAAGGAACTCCTGTATACACATTTTGATCGAAATCCGTTGAGGTGTTAATGAGAAAGTCGAAAATTAAAAAAGTGGTTCTTTGGAAGGTAATAAAGGCACATTTTAATTAAAAATTTGTTTAGACCAAAATGTACTTGATCATAATGCACAGATTTTTTTTTATGAAAATCGTTAGAGTGGTTTTCGGGATAATTATAAGATTGATCTTTATGATCTAAACAGAAATTTAAAAAACAATGACTTCAGCAGCTTAAGGTGTTAATCGACTTACGGACAGACTGATTTATCGGCTCCACTTTGATGCTCTCTATAAATAATCATAATGTCAAAATCTGGAGTTCCACTTTTTTTCAAATGTAAAACATGCCTTGACACTTTTATTTTTGTATTTGAAGAACTTACCTCAAATATTTTATAAAACTATAAATTATTCTAATTTAAAGAATAAATACAAATATTTTCGTTTGTTTGAATTAAAAAAAATATAAATATATTTATTAATTTTTGTTCATCAAAACCCATATTATAATTCAAAATATACAAATATTTGCGAAATCCTTCTATGTTGCAAAAATTATCATCAAAATCGGATTAAAACTTTTTCATATTAAAATTAAAAAAAAAATCAAAGGACGACGTCAGTTTTGATTTATTTGGATTTTTTTTAAATGGCTAACCTTCCATTTTATTGATGTATGTATCATTCCAAGAGATATGCGGTTTGCGTATTCACTGTATTGCCACTGACTCGGAGAAAAATTTGGTACAGCTTGTAGTAAATGTAAAAGGAAGCTGCGTACCTGGCGATTTATGGATTTTCACTCGCACGTCGCACATATAACTAAGAGGATTACTAGGTATACAAAAATACTTTAATAGTAATTGTTTCTTATTTTGTCAACACAATTTTTATATTATATATATGTATTTCGTCCTTTTTTATTATGATTAATTATAATACATACATCAATTTTCTTAACACAATTAATCGAAGCACCCACCTGTTTTTTTTCGAATAAGGATGTGCTTTTAACATTCAACTATATTCTTTAAAAGTTCTTATTTAAAATGTTAACACACTATTTTTGTTTGGTTAAATCTTTTTAATTGGAAATTTCTATTAAATTGCACGTCATTTTTAAGATCAGAAAGAATTTATAAAGTAATTAAAAGAATTGGCGTAATAATAAAAACACGTGCGAGCACTTCAAAGATTCACAAAGATCTGATCACTGTTGCTGTTTGATAGTCAAAGAAATCCGTCCAAGTTTAACAACGAAACGAATCGGTTCATTCGCTTCATACTCATGCAATTTTCCAGAATTTGCCTGTTGCAGCAGGTTGCCTATATTAGCCTCTTGTGTTGTAGTATACCCCCAATCCACCCACTATATTTGGAAAGCATCTTTTTGGGATATTAGATATACGCACAAGGCATATTACGACAAGTACCTATACTTATTTTATACTAACAGATATTCATCAATATTGCACACAAAAAAAAAAAAATCTCATCAGGATGGAAGAATTCCAGTGGGGGATGACGCGGGGATGAATTCTAGGTAAAGATCTGTTTTCGGTTTCTATGATGCGTTCCTTCCAAATACAGATGCATATCTTTTTGATACAAAGCAGTAGGATATGACAGGTTTTTTTTTTTAATAAAATATGACGATTGGAATAGAAAGGGTGTTTTTGGGGTTTTCGAGATTTGACGAAGGAAGGAAGGAAGAAACGTGACTATGCATGTGGTTTTGTTAGTTCTGTTCTGTTTTTTTTTTTTGAAATAGATATAGGTATCGTTTCATCTGATTGGCCTGCGACTTGACTGGGCTTTTAGAAGTATCTATCATATTCATAATCATTGGAGTATAACTGCGGAGCGTGTTAATGCGTATACGTATGAAATGTGTACGTAGGTAGGTATTTGTTTTAAGAAAATTCGTATTGTATAAGTTTGGGTGTGTTTTCTTGGATTTTTGCAGGTATTTAAAGTCTTCTTTACGAGTATCTAACTTAAATTATTTTTTTCATAAAACAAATGATTAGAAAACAAGATGACTGGGAAAGTAAAAAAAGTCAGATGGAACTAAAATCTGTGAAAATATGTATGTGTAGGTATTTGTTGGATAATTTGGTAAAGCAAAAGCAACCAGAAAACAGTCATGCTGTTTATAGCTATACATATCTATTTATTTCAATATTTGTTTGATTCATTATGCCTGTGTTACCTACATATTTATATTTGCTTGGCTACACAAGACTGTATTTGACATTCATCGAATAAGGGTTTTTCAGATTTACTGTAAATATGTTTTGTTTTTTACTATAGCTACCTACCATTTTTTTTACACTTGACATTTATAGCCTCAAGTTCTTTTTTTTAGTTAAAATACATAATGTACTTAAGAAAAGTAGGTATTACTCTTTGAGTATTTTTGGGAGGATTTTCAATGATTTGCAAAGAGACTCAAAAGAATGGAGGTACCTACTAAATATTTCTCTTACTTTTGAAGATATGTTTTAGTTTCGTTCGTCCTAGAAATCAATTTTACTTTTTGAATTTGACACTTTCAGAAAACAGATAGGTATGGGTATACAAGTGCTCTTACGAGTAAATCTCAACCTTTTAGATCTTTCCGGAGTTTGATGATGTGTAACACCCTGACAGTTTAGCTTGCAGTAAGTCCGATTTTGAAAATTTCGCAGGCTATAGCTTGTATATTGCTGCCATATGGCAGCTATACATATAAATTATATTATTAAAGCAAAATAATCATTTCATTTATATAAGTTTTCAAAACAACTTGTATACGGCTTTCTACAAGCCTGCCAAAGTTAATAGTTAGAGCGCAAAAATAGCTTGTATATATCAATTATATACAAGCTATGGCACGTGCATTTGTAGGTAGCTTGTATAGCCATCTTATACAAGCTATATCTTGTAAATAGCCATATTTTGCAAGCTATAACAATGTAGCTTGCATATAGCCATCTAATACAAGCTTTCATCTTGCTTTCTTATAATCTGTTGGAGTGATTTCGTAAGAGAATAAAAGTGCGTCCCGTTAAAAATAATGCTAATAGTAAAATTTTCCTGCTAAATGAAAATGATAAATTCTGCACACTATAACTACGGATTGAGAACTCTAAATAATACCTACTACATAAAAAATAATTTTTGGATTTTTGAAAAAAAAAATCATTTTTTTTTGAAAATTTAATATTTTGAAAACTGGTGGACGATTTTTTTTATTATTGTTGGCATTACGATTATGGAGAATACCAAAAAAGTCGGTCCGGCAATTCCGTCTGTCTGTCTGTCCGATTTTATTCAAACTTGGTGCTTAGGAGTCTTAGGTGATTTTCCTAAATAGATTTTTGAATCGTTGTTTTAGCCCCAAAAATAACGGTACTTGTCATACAAATTTTTCAACCATCTTAATTATCTCGAAAACGGCTTTTGCGATTTTGATAAAAATTGATGTGCGTACTAATTTGGGTATGATCTATATTTTGGCAGAAAAAAATTAAAAATATCTTGTTATTAACGGTACAACCATTTAATTGATTTTCGACTTTCTCATAAACGTCTTAACGGATTTCGATCAAAATATGTATACAGAACCTCCTTCAAATTCTAAATAAAACTGCATTTTAAAGTTATCGATAAATAGTTTTTTTGCATTTTTGAAAAAAAAAAATATTTTTCTTTTCTTGAAAATTCAATATTTCATAAACGTTTTGGCGATTTTTTATAAAATTTTGTTTTTTAAGTTTATATTATTAAATATTTAAAATGTTCATACCAATTTTTTTTTGAGAAAAAATTTAAGAATTTTTGTATATACAAAAATTAAGTGAAAAACGACTTTAAAAATACTTTTAGCCGTTTCCATCAAGAATATTTTGAATATAATGTGATCGAACATAGGAGCAAGTATGTGCGATCGTGCATTTTATTTTTAATATATTATAAAAGTAAGTAGGTACCTACTACCATATATGTATTTACAAATAAAACAAATGGCGAAATTCTTTAAAAAGTAGATGTTCACTTAATCGACAGATTAACCTTTCCGTAAAAACTCTAGCTTTACCATAATAGAACAGATAGAACCTATAAAATAAATTATGTTTTATTGCCTATCCCTAAACTAAAATTGAACTACAAAATATAATAATATAACTACAAAATAAAAAAAATACAAAAACAAAATGCTTAAAGTGATTTCCGCTTTACATTGGTATTGACTAGAAAATGCATACTAATGAATGATATTCATAGATAACCAACCCACAAACGGATACAATTGCACATCCTTAATACTGAAATACTACTTAATATTTTATATGTATTACACATGCACATTTACAATCATAAGAAATTTCGATCTTTACCAAAAAACTTTTAAGCCCGATAAAGATATTTTTGCCATTCATGTGTTGTATATACAGATAATTTCACATCCATGCCCAAGCCCCACGCCAAACAATTCCTATTGGAATTCTGGAATGATTCCCTATACCAATACAATCAAACATTTAAATCTTAGATTTTCATCTGGTCTTGCTGGTTTAATTTGGTCTGCCAAGTGTGTTGAATCGGTTAATTTTTGCATCTTATCGAACTTATGGAAACAACAACGATCAGATAGTTTTTGACCGTCAAACTTAAAAGTCGATTTGCAAAAAAATAATACTTTTGAGTCCTTTTCCTATCGTGAATTATTATAATTTATTGTGTTCAGAATTATTTTAAAAATAATTAAATAATTTTAAGTGATATAATAATTATGTAAGTATTTTTCTATAATAATTTAATATACATTGTGTATTTAATGTTATTAAATAAATATCTATTTTTGTTTCTTAATTTAATTTAATTTTTGTATATGCATTCGATATTTTTTATAATAAGTTTTAATTTTTAAGAAATCTTTCTTAAGCCTGTATGAATATATTAAACGTGTATAGCATACAATACATGCTATAAATTAAATAGATTATGTTTTTTTTGGCAATATAGTATCAATGTATTAAAAAATGCGTTTTCCTTTTATTTGAATTTTCTAACATTCTATATAGGAAAGTTGAAAATTTGTAATTTAGTTCTCTAACACTTAAAATATCACAAATGTACATTTTTGGCTTTTAAGTCTTAGTTATTTTTGTGCAAACATTCAGTTTCCAAAAATTTGTATTCAGAAATTCTGTATTTTGATATTGTCTGTAGGTTCTGAAATTTTGTATTCCAAAATTGTGTGTTTCAAAAATTTGTAAATGAAAAAAATTTTTAAATATTTTTTTTTTAACACTTATCGGAATATACAATTTTTAAATTCAGAATTATTATTTTTTTTAATGATTTTTTTGAATTAAGTTGATCCAAAACATTCGCGGTTGCAGTAATTATATTTGGCTAGAACCACGCCGACTTTTCTTTTTTGGGCCTAGTATAGCAGTTCGCAATAAACTTATGTTCAGGTACAACATTCTCACTAAACTGTAGTAAGTTATCGACTTTTGCGCAACTCTAGCTAATAATCAAATGCTTACATCACTTATACCTGTCTAAATTTAGCGCACGAAATCATAGGTAGGATCCATACTCTGTCAAATGACAAAAATTGATACCAATTTCTACCAACTCCTGTTCAAGACTTACAAATTTGATAGTTTTGGGTAGAAGACAGCGCTCTTGAGAGATTAAAATATTTAACTTTCCTGACAATTTCTGCCAAAGAAATTTTTGCAAGTAGCAACATTTGGGCAGACAATTAACAATAGTCAGATTGACGTTTGTCATAAAGAAAAGAAAAATCCTCTCGTGATTGTTGTGGGAAAAGATGAGATAATTTCATCCCCACTCTCCAAAATTTTAAAAGCTGCCAATTTCTATCCAAAAAAGTATAGATCAGACCTAATTGTTCTTCCTTATATACATTTTGACAAATTCTGTTCGTTTTGAAGCTTGTGCGAAATAATTTACGAAAACAAAAACAAAATAAGTACCTATCTTAACAATATTCTCAAATTGTTTGTCATAGCCTAAGGTAAAAATAACTATAACATCTGGGCAGGGTCTTCATAAATAAATTTAATACCTTGTATGCTTAATTCAAATATGTATTTCATTTGATTTTTTATTTCAATGTTTTATCGCTATTTTTACGCGCAATATAGGTACTATAGGTATAGTACCTATATTGCTAGTTTTACATTTGAAAAAAGAATCGAACTTCAGATTTTAATCAAACTTGACATTACGATGATATAAAATATCTAAAAGTGTCTTCTGTAGGTCGATCAGGAGCCTAAACGGCCGAAGCGATTTTCTTTAAACTTGGCCCTTAATCGTTTTAGGTGATTGTCTCAAACAGATTGAATCGTTTTTTAGACCCAAAAATAACGGTACTTATCGTACGAATTTTTTATAGCATTCCAATATTTTCGAAAAATTATTTCTTTTTTTGGATTTTTGAAAAAAATATATTTTTTTAAATTCAATATTTCGAACACGGTTTTTTTTGAAATCGTGTTTTTAATCTTATATTATTAAATATTTAAGATTGTCATGCCACTTTTTTTATAAACAAATTTAAGAAATTTTGTAATAAAAAATTAACAACTTTAAGATTATATTTAGTCGCTTCTACAGTTATTAATATTCTTTTGCATAGGATGTGATCGGGCATATAAGATGCGTACGTGCGTTCCAGTCATGCATTTTATTATTTATACGTTTTATCGAAATAGTTGATTTACTTAATTACTTTTTCGGCACGAAAAGTACGACCGTTTGATATTCAGTTATGTCGATTTCGTTTCAATAAATAGGATTCGCTACTAAAACCAATACTTTTTTGCTTTGAAACGAACTATTACGGGCCGAATCTCTTTTTGGGACTGTGTGTGTTGCTTGGCATCTCTAAAAAAAACAAATCTTCAATTCGTTAATACATCATTTTTAACAATTTTTTTTTATTTTTTAATATATTAATTTACTTTTTCTGTACACTGCCACAAAATTAAAATTAATTCACAACACAACAATTGAGAAACTTCAAAACAAATATTGTAGTGTGTATAAGAATTTGTGCACAAATCCGTTTTGAATCCGTCTCCAAAAAGAGATTCAATACGGATCTGTTTTTCCAGAAAAAAATTGGTTTTAATTTGAAACGAATTTGATTTTCAGATAAAAATTGACGGCGGCGGATCGACGGCAGATCGATGTTTCTATTGAAACGAAATCGACATTAGGAATTTTCGGTTCTAAATTGCTCTGGGTTGGTTTTCAGTGAAATATTCTACAACGGAAAGGAATAGGATTTTTTATTTTGACTTTTGAGATCAAACTAGCACAAAGTCATGATAACTGTTTGTATTTTTTTTTTGGTTTGTGGTAAAAGTAAATTATTAACGAACAAAAAACATAAATAAAAAAAAATCCATATTTTGTTTGTTTGTTATTATTTTGAGAAATGATGTTTAATTGACTGTTCTACCTTGTTCTAATTTGTGTTGTCCTGTGATATTCTGTTCTGAGCCTTTTTCCAGGGGGAACACATCCAGTCAGTTCCTAGTGCCTCATCAGTTTCTGTACAAAAATTTGTTTTAGACACTAAATAATAATTAAATTCAATTAAAATAAAATCCAGCAGAAAAGTTTAAACAAAACAAAATATATAAAATATTTTGAAAGATAAAAATAAATTGATTTGACTGAAAGCTATAGTTTACAACAATACTCGTAACCTATTATTTCGAGCGTATTGTCAAGTACAGAGATCCTTTTTTTATTTTTTTCCTACCATTTTAATATTTCGAACTTCAAAAAACCAAATGTACAGTGGTATCGCCTTTTAAATATTTTCTTATTTGAAAAAAATTTGTTTGAAACGGAGAAATGATATTTTTAAATGATTACCGCTTTGCGGGTCCCTATTATCCACAGCAATCCTACGTCGAAATTTGGCCATAGTTTTAGCTGATATTGGGAGGGTATGTGGGAGCTAAAACATAGCTCGTTCTGAGTAGTAGTCTTTACGTAAGATCCACAAACAAATTTATTATACATTGCAATTGCGTTATTCTGTCATTCCTACTAAAATAGCAGTCGTATCCTATTTGACTTTTTCACACTTAAACTTGTGTGTTCTTTTTCATATGCAACTCTATACATAATTGTATAAACGCAAGTGTGTGTATTCCTAGGCTTGAAATAAATTATACAAAAGGCTATCTTGTTTATAAATTTAATCCCCAATCCACTTACACTTTGTAAAAAAAAACACATTAAATTCATAGCTACATAAATGTTATGGAATTTGTTTGTTATGAACAAGAAATCATGTGACATATTTTAATTTTTAAATCGAATTTTCTAAAAATCAATACACTCTGGAGTTATACAAACATTTAATTCTTTTCCAACAAGTGGTATTGTATTTTTTTTTTTTTCAAAACGAAAACAACCCTTCAATTTATTAAACAAATAAACACACTAAAGATTTTTCTTACTGCACTAAAATTACATCAACAGAAAACATACGCGCTCATAAAAATCAATGAATATTAAAACTATAATTTACGACCTAGAGTTCCACTTGAGTTCAACCAATTTATCGTTTGACCATTGCTTAAAAATTTTACGTCGCACGTCCTTTCTTTAAAGTGGCGAATGATATTTTGTGAGTATACTCGTAGATATGGATATTAAAAAAAAAACACAACTTATTTAATATTTCAGTATCGAATTATTTCGATTTATTTTAACACTTCGTTGCTTGACCGCGCGGATAACAGTTTGTATCGCGGATAGTGCGCATTTTGTCATAAGTAAAATAATAATAATTATATTCACCCAATTGTGGATATTGAAATTAATAAAAATATAATAGAAAATAGTGGAATTCAAAAAAGAAATGTGTTACTTAAAATAATCATGAAGTTAATTAACTTTATTAAAATTAATGTTGTGAAAATGAAATTATTCTTCGATTTAGCAACTAATTACTGGAAGTCCTTGTTGGGGAGAATATCACAGGTAAAATAGGATATTCTTGTATATTTAAACAATGGCATAAGAATTCCTATATAAAATAATTAAATTTTAATAATTATGATAATAAATTAAATGGAAATTTGATTAAAACTTAATAATATTGACTTTTTCCAAATATAGTTTTGTACCAAAATTAGTTCAATATTATTTAAGACTTGCATTTTTTTGACTAGTATAAAAGTTTATAATTATTTTATAATAGATATTTTTTTTTTAATTTTCAAGTTTTAGAGCAAAAAAATCAGTAACTCAGCTGCAAGATATTTTTTTAAGCTTTAAAATAAATAACAAATTTGTGGTAAAAATTTGTGGTCATCCTAAAGATAAGGAGTATTCTTGTTGTACTTAAACGAAAGACCGTTTATATAATTCATTACAACATTTTATTTTGGGATGGCAGGGAAAAATGGATGGTATAAGATAAAATAGTATCAAATTAATTTTTTCCCTGTCACGTTTTAATTTTTGAATCTAGAAGGTTATATGAGATAATGAACGTCCTATTGTCAATTTTAATTCTTAGGAATTAGTGATTTCGTTTTCCCCATTGGTACTTCACTATATTATCGTAATAGCCAATTTTGGATTACAATTACAAAATTGTCAAGATATCATTTATTCTATAATCACCAATTTGATCTAACTTTTAAAATACTAGTGAATAATTCTAGGCGATGTTAAAGCACTTTTTTAGTATAATACTAAAATAGAATGTTGCTAGTTTTCTAGGAGTTAATCATCGAACTATCATTTAACATTTTACTAAAGTTAAAATCACCTGAAATCTATTTTATCTATTTTAGCAACATACTAAATTCATTATGACAGCTTGACGTTTAGCAACACCAAAAAGATTTGTTCGCTTAGCTGTTTGCACTGTTTTAGGCGCGTTCAACTAGAGTTTATCAAACAAATATATTTAGTATGATGCTAGTTAAAAAGTATTTAGAATGAAATAAATTTTAGTAAAGTGCTATAAGCAATATTGCTGCTATGATCTGTCATACTGGATACTAATTTATTTATCAAACAGATCTGTTTTAAAAATAAGAACATTGTAATACTGCCCTCAGTCTTTTACCATTTGTACCTTATAAAAATGAGTTGCATAATGCTTTATGCTTGTAAGAAAAATAGTATACACGAATTATAATTTCAAAACTTTGTTAACTTATTTAAAGTAATTTTATTTTTGAAGCAAACCCCTTGGATTGAATTTTTATTCAATTATACATATATATATTATTATCTAATTGAATTAGGTATCTAATTATTTTTTTATGGAATATCTTTTTCAAATTATTTAAAGTTTGTACATGAAAAATCGACTTGTACGAAGGAACAATTTTACAGAGGAATTTGTTCATATTATTGAAAATTGAGAATGCGAGAAGTCATTTTTCCGAAGGTCAAATAAGTATGATAAATTATAAGCTTAATTTTATGATGTAACAATACTAACACCTATTTAAAATTTACCCAATTTGTTTCACCAAAAGTTATTATTATTTACCGGCAGATAAATATTCGGAAATATTTTGGAATAATTCTAAGATAATTTTCCTGAGAACAGCTGTTTTTGCACGCGTTACAACAACAGAAATTTATTCCAGTTACGCAGAATAAATGAGTGAACACCCCCATTCTTACTTCAGATAGTAAACGTGTTGACTATTGAAATGCAAAACAGTTACAACTGAAACAGGTGATTTCTCACTATCCATTAGTCGAAGAGACATTTCGAGGAAAACAAAACTGAAGATGAAACAAATGGGGATACATCTTCAAAATAAATACGATTTTCGTGATAATTCATCATAAGTTTTGTTATTGGTGGAACTTTTTAGGCGATTCGATTTTTTTTCTGTTTTGCGGAATATTTCAGTAATAAACAAAAATTAAAATTCACAATGCAACAACTACCTACGTTGTAAAAATATAAATAAATGTGTAAAAATACACATCAAATATAAGTATGTATTATAGTTAGAGGATGAACTAATTCATTTAAAATATATATGTATATGCCCGTGAATTTGACTTCCTGGACCCGAGATTTATTTTCCTAACAAACGTTCAACTTGTTGTTGTTATTAAAAAACCATTAAAATATATAAAGAAAAAGGCTGAAAAAGCAAGTATGAACTCATACAAAAATTAAATATAACAAACGTTTTTCTCTGCTTTAAAATATTTTTTTTTGAATTCTAAAAAATGTATGTAAATTATTATTATACTTAACCATCAATTATTTTATAGAGCTTTTTTTTGTTTACATTTAATCCTGTTCTTTTTAAAGAAACACCTCCTTCGTGTGTTCGTTAACTTTGTCTTAACTTTAAACTCTTTTACCTAGTTCAACATAGTTCTTTTTAATAAATTACATCTTAAGACAGAGGGACAGTTCCGGCAAAAAAACTTAACAAACTTAACCTTTTTGACATTAAAAAAAAGTGTCAAATACAGTTAGTAAATAATGATAATCTCTAAAACTACTTTATTACAACGTTTTTTACCGGAAATTTATTTCTTGTAGATTAATTACATATATGTAAAATGTTTTTACCGCTTCAAAATATTTAAAACTAAATACATTTTGACTGCACTATTCAAAATGCAAATGCGCTGTTTCATTTTCTATTATAATGGTAAGAAGTGAGACAGGCAGTTTCGCCTGTATCAATCGAAGTGAACAGTTCACTCTTCCGATGAATGTGTTCATTGCGATATGAGATTGGGTTAGTTTGATTTGTACAACTATATATGGCCAGGAAGATTAAAATGAGATTTATAAGTAAAATACAAGGAAATCTTGTAGCAAAAAAAATTAAATCTTTTCTTCAATGAAAATCGACATCATTTTGATACTGAACTGTCAAAAATTAATCTTTTTTCAGCTATACATATACATTCGAGTGTAAGTTTTCCTGTGTTTTTTAATCGCAGTTAGTTCAGACCGCTCTCTATACAGTCAGAGATTGAACAGGCTGAGTAGATGTGGTTCAAAAGCTGAACGTGGCCCAGTTCAGGTCATAAACTAATAACTTAAAGACAAGAAACCTCTGCTTTCATTTGACATTTGCCTACAAGCTGAAACACGCACACAAGTAACATTTCCGTTCCTCTTCCAATAAACACATTGATAAAAACGCACACAAGAATCTTTTCTGTTCCTCTTCCTATAGACACATAGACAACACAGCCCTAGTAATTTGTTTTTGTTTTGCTTTTCGATTTCCCATCTATTCATGGATAGAGTTTCAAAGCTACAAATACAACAATGTAAACAAATGGGTTTTGGGGGGTGAAACGTACGAAGGTTTCCAATCTTTATTATGACTTATTTGTGGTTCAGGTTGTAGTTGACGGATCGGAATAAAATGAGAGTTGAGACTTGAGATTTCAAGTGTGTTTTCTAGAAACTATTTAGGAATTAGGAGTTCTTTTCTTCTCACCGAATTCAGACACAAAACCATCGTCGCATGGAATAGTAAAAAGTCGCAATCTACACAGGATCTTAATTTAATTGTAGAACTCTGTTCAGTATTTAATGTTCATATATTCTGCTCAACTTTATATATTGGTCAAAATGAAGAATATTTATTATTAGGCGTCGCGTCAGTTATAATTTAATTATGAATTTTAGAAGACTAAAAGAGTTTTATATTAATTTTTGTCCAGATTATTATTAAAATTATGCGTAGGTATTTTAATGTTTGTTTATTTTAAAGAGTAATTCTCTTAATGATATTTTGTATTATTTATTATTGATGGTTCCATAAGCATTCGAAAAACTTGTAAGCTATTCGAAGTTATTGGTTTTATATCAGAACCAAAATCAGAATTACTCACACCCTCAAACTCAATGAAGGACGGATATAGAGAAATGCCAATTTATAACCGTTATAACAGTTATTTTCCCTTAAAAGTGTTAAATATTCCCGCGTTTTACCCGGTTGGTGCTAGCTTGATCTATCAGCTAATTTCCGGAAGTCGATTGCCCTTTTAGACCCACGGGTCCGCATAAACTCTACTTTTCTGTCGTATTATCCTGTCACGCTGTTGACATTCACCGAGTCACATCCCTCAATGAAACTTAATTTTCGTAAAAATTTCCGAGGAATTCAATTATACATTTTCTTCAGAAACGATCCATTTATGTATGGATACAAAATATTAACCAAAGGAAAATTAAAAAAAAAAATTAATTTAATGTGTTTGTGCATTTTATAATTTTATTGACATTCGGAATATATAATCGAAGAGTTCTCCGAATTGCTATTGTCAATCGAAAATGCCATTTATTTTCATATACGAGTATGCCTCTCTCATTCCCAAATATTGACTTTATTTGAAGAAATTTTCAATATGAGTAGGCACAATACACATAATAAGGCTGGAATTCGACATCTGTCAAACTAAGTTGTTGAACCAATTTTTTTTTCAGTTGAAAGTCTGACATTTACGAAAATGGATCGCTTAACTATCGCACAACGCATAAAAATAGTTAAAACCTACTACAAAAATGGTGAATTAGCCACAGCCACATATCGTGTTTTAAGAGGAGATTATAGCTTACATAATCCTCCAACTACGCAAGCAATTGGCAAAATTGTAAAGAAATTTGAAGAGACTGGATTGGTTATAGATATTGTAAGGCCTGTGCATCATCGGTTCGCTCGAACCACTGAAAATATCGCTGCCGAAGACACGAATGTGTCGATTCCGCGTCGTTCTCAGGAATTAGGACTGTCTTACGGCACATTATGGCGTATTTTGCATTTGGATCTACACCTACATCCATATAAAGTCCAGCTCACACAACAACTGAAGCCAGCTGACCATTCACAACGTCGTAGATACGTCGAATGGGTGCTTGAACAACAGGCGGTGGACGGCGATTTTTCGAACAAAATTTTCTTCAGCGACGAAGCACATTTCTCACTCGGTGGGTATGTTAATAAACAAAATTGTCGTATTTGGGGTTCTGAGAATCCTGAGAATCCTCAAGTAATTGAAGAGATGCCATTACATCCACAAAAAGTCACTGTTTGGGGCGCTCTTTGATCCGGAGGTGTGTTTGGGCCATACTTCTTGAAAAAGGACGATGGAACGACTGTCATCGTCAATTCGGAACGTTATGGTCATATGATAACCAACTTTTTCTTGCCTGCTATTGAAGAATACGACTTGGAGAATATGTGCTTTCAACAGGACGGTGCCGCATGCCACACAACTCGAGCGAATATGGCTTTATTGCAAGAGACATTTCCTGGCCACGTAATTGGCGATATCAACTGGCCACTAAGATCATGCGATTTGACACCGCTGGACTTTTTTTTGTGGGGCTACGTGAAAGACCGCGTTTTTGCAAATAAACCTTTAACTCTTGAGCACTTGAAAACCAATATTCGTCAAGTTATGGCTGAGATACCGCCCAATATGTGTTAAAAAGTTGTCCAAAATTACCTCAAAAGAATCGATGCTTGTAACAATTCGCGTGGTGGTCATTTAAATGATGTAGTGTTTCACACATAATGTCAACGTTCAAGCTTTATAATAAAAAAGAAATATCATGAAAAAAAAATATTCTATATGTGTTTTATTTACGTTTACTTTTAAATCCTCAAAATGGATAACCCGTTATATATTTCGCATGTTTACAAAATTCGGTTGTCATTAATCATAAACTCAGTTGTCATTTTTGGCAAAATGTCTCTGAGATTTGGCATTTTCACATGCAAATAGGGATGCGTCTATATTTTAGTAAGATGTGTTCAGTTAAAGGTAACAGTAGATCAAAAATAACTGTTATTAAAATAACGTTTGAAGTTTCTAAATTTGTATTTTGATCAAACCAAACAGATGAAAAAGTGATGAATAATTGATTTTAAAATGGTAGTGGAAAATAGTTTATTAAAATTGTTATTTTATTGACAATTTTTGTCCCATAATTTTTATTTCAGTAACAGGAATTTATAACTGTTATTTAAAAGTAGCAGTAACAGATATTGCAACTAGGAGTTTGGCCCATGCCTAAGCATATGCGAATGCTAAATGTGACACGATTGTCTCTGAGTTTTGCCACATGCGCGAACTTGAACGAAAATGAAAACCGGAATATATTACGTTTAGTATGTGTACTGTGATGAGTAGGTATCTATGTTTATTTAACAGTTAATTCAAAAAATTACATAACAGAAATATAGATCTTATTTTAAAATAATTATTTGAAATGCAATTGTTATTTTATATCTTGGAGCTTAAGGTCACTGAAATAAATTATAAAAGCTTAACAACTTCCTTGTTCATATCCCATTTGATAATTTCCAGGAAAAATCAAGGATACCAAACATTCCACCCCATACTTATTTATCGTTTTATGGTGTGTCAAATTGGACGTAAAATCCTCCAAACAAATTCCCTACTTAACACAACCAATTGAAGTTGTGGAATCCATCAAGAGAAATTATTTCCAATTATTGAATCCATATGTACGTTGGAGTTGATTGCGTTGATTTTCCCAATGAGCGAGTGTTTCATCGCATTGCAGTTGTTTTTTCCAGAATTATTATTGCATTGACAATAATAATTATTATTAACCAGGCCTCATTTTTGCCACCACTCCGGAAGCTGAAGAAAATTATATGGAGTAATTTAATTTTAGTCTTATTTCATTTTGAATTGCGGAGTAAAACAAAGTTGGGTTATAGAAATGTTCTGATTTTTTGTTTGTGTATACATTTGGCCTATTGTCCTTATCCTAATAGTAAGCATATTTTTCTTCTCTAAGCGATATACCTACCTGTGTGCAGATGTACGTACGTACAACGTACATTGTACATATACATGATTCTACTTAAAATGTCGATTTTTCTATAAGTTTATATTTTTTAAGACGAAATCTGTACAGTATGCATTCATCAATAAAAAAAAAACAATCGAACGTAGTATAATTGACAGCTAATCTATGTAGGTAGGTAGGTCCTTACATACACTTACGTACGTCAGCAAAACATAAAACGAATTACCGAAATTATGACTTTATGAAACCACATGTCGAGTTCTTGCAAAAAATATAATCGATTATTTCGTGCCTAAATATCGTAGTTATTATTTGATGATAATTTCATGACGTCAATAAAAAAATGTATTTATTTTTTGTATACGTCACAGTTATGCATTTTTTCGTTCCCATATCTTATTGAATCGATTGCGATTCCAATATCGCTCAAAATTAAATTAATATTATCAGATATTTGAAATATTTGATTACACGTAGATAGGTAGAACTTAATTTTCCTGGTATGTAAAGCCTAATTTACATTGAACGATATTTTCAGTGCCGATCTTTTGCTAGCACGATTTATCAATCTATCAGTTCTTATTCCTACAGAATTTTCTTGTATAAATGAATTCCAATAAAAAAACAATATTGAAAAATGCAGTACACAACAACAAATTTATTTTAAGAAATCGTCTTCAGTATTACATTTCACTCGATTTCTGGAAAAAATGTTGGTGGAAAATCGTTTAATGTAAACGACTTCTGAAACGGTCGCTTCTGAAAAGAAGAACAATTTGCTTCTGGATTTGAAACACTCACACATTCATATATACTTAAACGTCAAACTCAACAGTTCTTGTCAGTTTTTGTATCCTAATTGTGCAACCAACATTATTTTTGATTTTGAGTAGGTATTTTTACAAATACATTCACACCAAACTTCAAAATTGTCAGAATCAATAAAAAAGTGATTAGTTGGCGTCACGCGGATCCTAGAGAGATTACGGATTGCAAAATAAAGAAGCCTTATAGTCAACATAGCTAGCAATGTTTTCTTTCGATTTTGACATATTTATGTTGTTTTTGATTGGTAGTCCGAAAGAACTCTACGACCCATCATCCCAATCGAACAAGTAAACACTAAGTTCTCGATTCTTTCTGAAGTTTAAGACGGTGAGTGCATGTGTAAGGCGTGGAATGTCAAAGCCATATTTGTGGTTATTTTATTTTGCAAACATGACCGACACAAATTTAGATGATAAAAAAGTTGAAGAATTAGGTGATGTCGACGAAAGGAGCAAATCACTTACGACCTCAAAGTTGTTTTGGGAGAAATGAAAGCAATTTTCAATGCAATCCCATATTTCTTTTTAGCAAAGAGAGTCCTCAAATCCCATCAGGTCTTTGTTTGAAACGACAAGGAATATAAATATCGAAATATCATCATATCGATATCACTCAGAGAAAAAAGGCAGCCTAAATTCACGTACGAGCAGGCTTATATTTATATTTTAGTATTCTTATTTACTTTATCCTAAAAACAACATAGTTCAATCTTGATACAAAAATTTTATTCGCAAATCAAATTTTTATTCTGAAATTAAGCACAACAAACTTGATTTTAGTATGTCATTTTAAATATTTGATTTATTTAATGTTCTTAAAGTAAGTTCGTCATAGTTCAATTTTAATTCAAGATTTCTTATAGTTAAAATAAGCCGAAACAATATTAACCGATAAGTTTTTACATTTTAAAACAAAAAATTAAAAATCTTAAATCAAGAATATTATTCTCAAATCAAGTCGAAACGATCTTATACTCGTATGATTTTAATTGCAAAGAAGTTTCATTTCGAAGTGCGCTATAGTTCAGGCGTGATCAGTTCAAGTTTTAATCATGTCGGACTTTTTCGAGCCAAGTCTTAAAACAATTGACAGAATTTTACTCAAAATAATGATAATAATGTTATATTTTAGAAGTTTTTGACCAAGTTGGTTTTTATTTGGACTTTGGAGAATTTTTAATTTTTTTCCTCGTCGGCTTCATTGGTCGTAATGGTGCCAAAGATTCACAAACCAAATATGCCTCTCCGTCCGATAAAGTCATCGATGAAAATTCCTTGTTACGAAATTTCAAAGTACCTGGGTAAAATATTGCAGTGTGTCACAAAAAAATTTCCTCACTCTGTAAAAATTTCGTTGGAGTTTAAATCCAAAGCAAAAGATTTTGTACTTGACACAAACGATATTTTGGTTTCTTATGACGCTGTTTCTCTTTTTACTAATGTTCCTGTTCAGCTTGCAATCAACATTATTAAAAAGAAATGGGAAATTAAAGCTGAAAATACCAAGCTTAGCCAAAACAAATTTATCGAATTATTAAATGTTTGCCTCAAAGATAACAACTACCTGCAATTTAAGGACAATTTGTACAAACAAGTACACGGAATGCAATGGGAAATCCTCTTTCACCGACGATTGCGGACTTGGTTTTAGATTTCTTACTCGAGGAATGTTTTAAACTAAGCTACAAACCTAAGTTTATAGCAAAATACGTTGATGATATCTTTGCGATTGTGGATAGAGAAGAAATTGAAAATGTCTTACGATGCTAAAACCAGAATGAAAAAATACAATTCACCGTAGAGAGGGAAAAAAAACAGATCGATAGCGTTCTTGGACGTTAAAGTCTACCGCGAAAATGATCGACTTTCTTTCGACTGGTACCAGAAAGATATGGCATCTGGGCGACTTGTCAATTTCCGATCTAATCAAGCCAAGCACATTCGTATAAACACTGCGTCGAACTTAATAAACAAAGTTTTTGCGTTGAGTGACCGAAAATTCCATTCCGCCAACGAAGAAAAAGTTACGCAAATACTCTTAGACAACAGCTTTCCAATAGAAGTTATAAGGAACTTGATACTTCGTCAAAAACACCAAGTTCGTTCAGAAAATAAGTTGGAAGAGAGGAGTTGTGTTTATAAGAGTGTCGTTTATGTGCCCAAACTTTCCGAAAATTTCAAAGAAATGGTCACGAAAAACAACCCGGAAGTCAACTTGGCATATAGGTCGAACCAGACTGTTGCATCCCTATTCACCAACCTGAAGACGAAACCCGACAAAAATCGCCTTTCAGACGTAGTTTATAAAATAAATTGCCATGGGAAAACGGATGAATCCTGCAATCTTTGCTACATCGGCACCACCAAACAACTCCTTCGGCAAAGAATGGCCAACCACAAGTCAGATATTCGCCTAAAAAGTTCTGAGAAGACGGCATTGGCTTCTCACATCGTTGATACCAGTCACACACCAAACTTCGAGGGAGTGGAGATCCTTGCAACAGAAAAACATACATCTAAACGTTACACACTAGAGACACTGCATATAATTAACAACAAAAGTAATATGAACCGCAAACAAGACATACAAAATATATCTGCTGTTTATTGTTCATTAGTTTCTGACAATAAATATCATTAAACGCAGACTAATCTTCAAACGAGAAGTGTTCAAAATCTGTTTTCAATCTGTTTTTTTTTTTTTTATTTGTTTCAAACAAATTATTGTTATGTAACGGGTCCGCCATCTAACGTTTTTTTTTTCAACCAGTCCTTATTTCGTGAATGGTAACACTTAGCTCATGTCTGATTTGACAGATAATTAGTTTTATCCTTCCGCGGAACGAATATGTTTGTGTATACGCTTGAACAACGCTCGCTAAGTGGGCCTGCGATCGACTTAGAGAAAATGCCGATTTTGCCAAGAAAATCATCTTTTCAGATGAAGCTCATTTTGATCTTGGCGGGTATGTAACAAGCAAAATTGTCGCATTTGGGGCACAGAAAACCCGCACGCATACATTGAAAAGCCGATACATCCAAAACGAGTCACTGTTTGGTGCGGATTTTGGTCCAGAGGCATAATTCGAAAATGAGCAAGAAGTGGCCGTTACAGTCAATGGCGATCGTTATCGGGCCATGTTGAACGAATTTTTGTTCACAAAAATTGAAGAGGAGGATATTGGCAATATTTGGTTTCAACAGGACGGCGCTACGTGCCACACAGCCGAAGCTACACTTGGAGTGTGTTTCTTTATTCATTCTGGTATGTCCAGAATATTCGGAATACCAGTTTTGCGTTTCTTCATTCCATGGAATATTCCGGATAAACTATTTTGTTGTTTATTTATTCATTCCGGAACGTTTGGAATACATTCTTTTTATTCCATGTTAAACACGGAATGAAAAGAATATTCTCGGAATAACCCTTTCATATGGAGGCAAAACAAATGGCAGCAGCCAAAGACGAAAACCAAGTAAGTAAACAAAATGGATGACCAAACATTGTTTATATTTTTATTATTGAAATAAATATATAAATAACAATTAAATGTGACTTTTCATGAATTAATAAATTAATAATAATTTATTTTTACTATTTCCCATAGAGATATCTGTTTTCTTGTCATCATCACAACACTTTAAAAGAGCTGATTGATGTCATCTTTTTTCTTTTCTATTCCGGAGAGAATTTTTGTTTCTTTATTCATTCCATTCTGGATAAACATTTCGTCTTTTCCATCCATTCTATTCCTTATCCGGAATAAATAAAGAAACACACTCTCGATGTTTTGCGCCCATTTTCAAAAAAAAAAGTTATTTGGCGGACCCTATATAAGAACTCGTGATCTTAATTTAAGGTCGTAATGGTCTGGAACTAAGCTTTTTCATTCTTAAAATGAAACTATTGAATACTTAACTTGAGCCTTATTAGTGTTGAAATGAGAATTCGAAACTTATAAAAAAAACGGACTCAAAAATAGAATTTTGGGCTTCAATTAAGAATTTTCAATCTTAAAAGACTTTCGTCTATGAATCGGCTTGGTTTAACACCGATATTCATGATCTTAGATCGTTTTTTTTTTTTTTTTGAGTGTAATACCAGCGCACTTGGGCTGGATGTCTGGAAATAGCCTATCTATAGAGGAATGCCGTTTCTCATAGGCAGGGACCTTACATCTAATGGGGGAATGGGGGTTTTATTTGTCAATCCGGAATCCCTCTCCGATCCGGGATCCCAACTGAACACTTTTCTTGATTCTGACGATTCTGAATTTTAATGTGATTGCATGTGTGAAAATAATTGTGTACGTGGAAATATTCAAATTCAAACAAAAATGTTTCTTGCACATTTATGATTTCTGGTTTCGATTCAGATTTCAAATCCAGAAGCAAAATACTCTTCTTTTCAGAATCAGAACCGTCATTTTTTCCCAAGTGAACACTTTCAGAAGAGTCCAGAAGGCTTCCGGATTGCCAAATAAAAACGACATAAGTCATCAGAACATTTCTTTGGGAACTAAAATCGTTACAGGATTAGTGTTGATGGGTCTTTCTTAATTATTCATTATACAAAGGCTAAACGTCGGAATATTACTGCTTAAAATATTGAATATATTTTTATTTTATCGGTGTATTTATATGATGTCAGTATCTATATTAACATTTTTTTAATTTTTACTGATTGGAATTTTATGTGACTTAAACGTTAAACATAAATCCACCCTTTGGAGAAATTTAAAATGAGACGACACATCCACTCCCTTTATTTGATTATTGTTAAAACTCAATTTGTAATTATTTAATTAGAAGTCATGCTTACAGGCAATGAAAGTTGCTCTCTTTTTTCCACGTATGGACTTGTACACATTCATAGGTATGTATGTACATATGTAGCCGCGGATTATTGATTATTGTTTTCATTGTGTGTTTATGGGAAATGCATTGAATATATGCATTTATTTTGTAGTTTTATTGAATACATATTCATAAGTTTAATTCGAAATTATTTAGAAAAACTTAATTTGGGTTAGTTCAGAAAAAATGATAACCTTCCACTCTCGCACATGAACAGGATTTCTCAATAATCAGGGATTTCACTGTCAAATACTGAGGAAAATAAATGTAGGTATATTCACCGCCCTACGATTTTTTAAGGAGCGAAATTTTTGAGATTTCAGTTTTCTGTAATGTCAAAAAGGCAATATACATATATATATTTCTATGTTTTTTTTAAAGATAGAACATCAGAGTGCATGTCAAACTAAATTATACTTAAAGGTCAAAACAATGCGAAAACACGTCAGGTGATGTCAAAAAGTATAGATTTAAAAAATGAAAACTTATAATTTTATAATTTTATGCTACAAAAAAAAATTATTATCTGTATAAAATAAAACTATTTGCGAATACAATAGAATTTATTAAAAAGATATTATTGAGTAAAATATTTGCATCAAACAATTTGAATTATACTTCAACAGCTGATTTTGACGGTTCTTGCAAATGAGTTCTAACTTGTTCTTAACCCAAAAGCTGTACTGTTTCGAACAGAATTATTAAACACTTTATGGTGAAGGCACACATGTATGGAACAGACATTTTTTCATTAAACACCAAAAGTTGTACTTTTCTTTTTGGAAAAATTCGGAATAAAATTAAAATACAAGTCTTTTTTCACATACTGACAGTCCGTCCAGAGTTTAAAAAGCATATGCAATTTACACGACTGATGAACTGCCAGTAGGTTTGAGAGCGTTGAGCTATTAATTGCCATAATCATATTTAATGACAAGAAATTGGTATTTTATGGCAGAAATATTGACCGGTGGTGTAAATGCGGCATAAATATATATATAATACAGTGTATAATAAGTCACACATTCTTATTTAAATTAAATAAATATACAAACATGTCCTACGTTTAAAAAACTCTAGTTATGTTAAAGGTTATTTATGAATAAGAATTGGATGCCATTTGGTTTAAAATGTCAAATGGCAAATAATCCTCAATCTGTCAGCAACATAAATGTCAAAGCGCAATAACAATGACGCCATTTATTTACTTTAAAATCTAAAATTTATTGACAAATCCTTCAAATGCTTATGCTACAGTTATGTGATATTGTATAATTTAAATACTTATAAAATAATTCTAATGTTATATTATGTTTTTTGTGTAAAACAAATCTTTAAATTTAATACATTTCAAATTGTCTTTTACGAAAATCTACGAAAAATTTAATTTATTTCTTATTATTTTGTTATAGAATTAAAAAAAAACATTTATAATCATAATCTTTGAAAAAATTGACAAATTAATACGTTGTTTCGATTTTCTAGTATCAACCAAACTATGGAGACCGGAGTGTATTAAACAAAATATATTGAAAACCCTAAAACACTTATAAGAAATATCCAAGTAAAAATGAATTCACCTGATACCACAATATCCCCAATACAAGACAATACAAACATCTTAGGCATAATAACGGTAAGGCGATCTATGCGGATAGCAAATAAAGAACGAGTAATATATGACTCTGATAACAATATATCGGGCAAGGGCTTTAAAAGGTCGGTATGATTTAAAAAAAAATTAAAAAAGTTTATGTAACTCAAAATAAGTAATTCTATTAAACGTTATGAAGATTTTGTATCGTATCTAAAATTACTAATCCGTTTATGTATTTTAAAAATGTAAAATTTAATAAGTTTTCTAAGCTAAAACAAATAATAGAAAATAGCTTATCTACGCCGCCTGTAGGAACTGGTTTTAATTTTTCTAATGGGTTGTTGTTATTTTACGTTTGTCAAATAAGAATTAATTGATAAATGACAGAACTTATATCAATTGGTAGACAATACAATTGCCTATTATTGTGAATATTGAACAAATTGAAACGATTGTGAATAAATATTTAATTTGACATTTGAATTTCATTTGTAGAAATAAAATTTGGTAAATTTGTTGTGCAATTTACTTTAATTTACATGTATTCATTAAATACATATTAAATCAATGTATAAGTAAGTAAAGGTAGTAAGTTTGTGCCTAAAAAATGTTCTATTGATTTAATTTAAAAATAGCAAATTAACATAATAAAAACTATCTCATAAACTATGATTTGGAATTGACTAAAAATTTGATAAATAACAATATTTTTTGACAGAGATACTATTAATTCATTGAGCAGAACTATTTACAATAGATCATCAGATGTGATATAATTTTTGATTTTGAAGTACCAAATCTAACACTTATTACTTTTCTGTTAATATAAAATATAAATGCACTATACATTGGTATGTAGTAGATTTTATAAATTTGTACTTAAAAAGGGGTACCTGATCAAACGTTCAACTGACAATTTCGACGATCTACAATAGTGTATAATGTAAGTAAATATTAATGTTATAACATAACGTTAGAATTACACGGTTAGCATAATCGATCAACGCATTAACTCTCTGACGTAAGAACGACGCACGTCAAAATCTTTCATAATTCTGACACGTTTTCGAAATATTGATTTTTCAAAAAAAAATTGATTTTTTTCAAATATCCAAAACAATATCTATCTTACGAAAATGTTGGTATGTAATGTAGTATTATTTAGAATACGAAGAACCTCCTGTATAGCTATTTTAATCGAAATCCGTTGAGCCATTAATGAAAAAGTCGAAAATTAGAAAAAATGTTGTATGCCAGGTACCTTTAATAACAAAATATGTAAACAATTTTTGGACTAAAATCTAGACTAAACCTGAGCTAATATTATATATTATTGTATAATTTTTTTTAATCAAAATTATTAGAGCTGTGTTCCAGATAATTACGATTTACAATAGTTAACAAACAATTGTATTTCAGGTACCTACCGTTATTTTAAGGGCTACAAAATAGATTTAAAAATATAATCGAGACAATCATCTAAAAAAATGTTTCATATGGAGAAGCTTTTAAAATATTTTTAAAGATTGTAAGCTAAGTTGTTTAAAATATTTTATTTTGAAAATTTTGTAAAAATTTTTTTTTTTTAAATCCATATTAATTAGAAGACTTGTTTAAGGGGTTGCATCTAAATAACCATATTAATCAGTTTTATTCCTAAAACGAACAATGTTGAAACTTTATATTTGTTATGTTGATATTTTCCTAAAACAATAAAAAGTGGTATTTACCATATAAATGTTGAAAAACTATTAAGAACACACAAAAGCACATCCAGGAATTTTAATAAAAATAATTAATATTTAAATTTGTATGCAGATTCACCTTAAAATTAAATTGAATATTAAAATTTTCAAACAAATATTTGTTTGATTAAAAAACAAACAATTTGTTTTTGAAAATTCGATTTTTTAAAAATGCGTTAATAAAGTTTTTGAAATTATTGTAAATTAATGGCGATCCAATTTTTTTTCCTAAAAATTGTATACATAAAGAATAGTTTAAAAAGAAAGAGACGCTGAAACGATTTTTAAAAAAATTATTTGCACACGTTTATTAAGAATTGTCCAACAAATTCAAATGGTGAATTATAACAGCTAACCAGTTAAAATATTTAATGTAAAAATGTGATCGAAACATAAGAGCAAGTACCTATGTACGACCGCGAGTGGTGCATTTTATATTTTATTTGCTAATTAAAAATCCTGTAAATTGCAAATCTTTACCAAGAGCTTTTTACAGAACTATGAGTATCTACTAATTAAAACTTTCTGATTCCAATGTGTTCAGGGCATTCAATTGAAAACAAGTGAAGTTGTTCTGAAGTTCAAAACTTCAAACAACAACAAAAAACTTATACATCCGCTTCGGCTTCTTCCGGAAGCACACACTTGTTTGAGTAACAATTTTATTATCACCTGTATGCTGTATCAGACAAAACACAGTATGGTGTGCTGGGAGGTTTTTAAATCCTGATGGTTCTATTACCATGAACTTTTAATTCTAAGTAAAAGGATATGAAAAGCTCCATTTACGAATGTTCGAACGTATAAAGCTTAAAATTGTATTGAAAACAAGGGTAGCATTACATTCAACAGGATAGTCAATGAATTTGTTATTATGTTGTTCGATGATAATATCAAATGAGAGGACTTAAGCCTAATAGAGTCCTTATTTTCGTTTTTCCGATTGGTTCAGTTCGATGGATTTTATTGTATTTGTGTTTTTACATGTACGAGCTTATCGGGACGATACTGCTGGCAACCGTTTGGTATAGAAGGCAAAACACTGACGTGTCCGTTTTCCATTGCAACAAGTTGCAATCGGAGTGCTTCCGATTCCAATTATTGCTCACTCTTATATTTAAGTTATTTCCGTTTATTTTATTTGGCTTGTCGTTTAGTGCGTTTTGAACCTTCTCAGTTAGTTATCTATGTTAATTTTGTACCCTATATTGATTTGTTATCAGTGATATTTGAGCAAACAAAAAAGAAAAACAGTACAAATTGAACATGTGCATTTTTATAACAATTTCTGTGATTTTTAAATTAGATATTATTTATGAAATTATTAAAATTTCAAATCTGATTGTTCTTATTAAAAATAAAAGGTTGTGCTACTATTAAAACAAAACAAAATTATTTAATATAAAAGTTAATTACAATTAATTTAATGTGACAAAATTTGAATAAGTTTTAGATTAAGATTGATTTTCTTTGCTAATAATTAGTTACCTTTACAAAAATTATTTTAGGTAGATACTCGTATTTTTGAAAAAAAAACTTTGCGTTCCTACCTATTCTAAAGATACGAAACTTTTAGGTAATCAACTTAAATATTATTAGATGTATAATGTGGTTTTGTTGTAATAATTCAATGGATAAATGTTGTTGTTTTTGTTTTTGTTTTTTGTTTTTGTTGGTACTCAATACATAAGTTTAATCTTTTGAAGTGTTTTTTCATCTAAACTGCTAAGTAAAAATAAAACTCATGTGAAATGTCGTAAATATTTCGATTCGGAATTATGAATCCAAACATAATTAATAGAGTATCTCGAGCAAAATGTCAATTATTGGCATTTAAGTATATTTTTATATTATTTGAATAAAAAAAATCATTTTCAGTTACTAGACTCAAGAACAAAATTGACTTCTTTTTTGATAAGGTAATTCTTTTTTCCCATGGATTGAAAGCTGTTTTTAGTGTAATATCGTTTTCTATTTGCCAATGGGGATTTTGATCCTTTTTCTTTGCAAAAAGAACTCAAACATTTTGTTTGTAGTTGTATGTGTGTGAGTGTATTTTATTATTTAGATTGTTCAGTGACGAAAAAGTTAGAACAGATTTAAGCAGAACAGGATAGAATAGAGCAGATTCGGGAGAAACTTCAGAACAAAATACGAGTAGAACAACTTAGAACAATTGGTCATCTGACAGAGATTATAAAAAACAATTATTGTTGTTTACTTACAATTCAAGTTCATTTATTTTTGCAGAAACATTCTTAAAAATAATCTGAAATGGAGTTGAATTTATTTTTAAAAAATATTTTTCATGAAATTGAGATGATTCCGTCACGGAAAATGATTTATCAACTAAATCTAACACCGAAATGTTTTTTTTAACCACAACAATTGGTTTTGACAGTTCTCACAAATATGTTCTAACCTGTTCTACCTACCAAGCAAGATAGTGCAGAAAATCCTGTTCTAAAGTATTCCAAACTGTTCCAAATTGACTCATTGAACAACAACAATTTAGAACAGAAAATTTCTCATTGAACAGCAAAATCCTGTACTTTTCTATTCTAAAGTGTTCTAATCCATTCCGAACAGCCTCACTGAACACACATATTCATTCTGTAGAGTTACAAATTACAATTTGACGGATAAAAAAATGTATCTTTATTTTGCGTGCTTTATGTAAAAAAAAATCAATCATTTTGGGATCACAAAATTCAAGAGGGATTGACTTTTTGGTTGAAAAGAAAACGACATAACATTCCTATAAATTAGTGTTATGTATGTAATGTTACGCTGATAAATAAACGAAAACTTTTCTAATTCAAACTCAATTATTTCTTTATTCTTGCAAAAAAAAAGACTTGGAACAAAAAAGTAAAGGAAAAATTCTACTTCTTCCGACCACGTTTTTCTTTTTTCTTAACCTCTACTGTCAGTTAATATATCAGTTTGACGAATCTATCATTTTTACAGAGGCCTTATAGCGAGTTTTATTCAAATTTCAAAGATCCTCAAAAAATTGACTGACACACACAATCCTGAAATAAAATATCTTCATCATCAGATAACGAGGAAGGCGAAGACGAAGCAATCAAAAACTCCACTAAATTTATAAAATCTAAGTTATTAACATCTTTGTCTATTATTTGTTAATTTTTTTTAGCACTAGTTCACAAGTTCACAACAAAATATTTACCATTTGACCGATGACAGAAAAGACTTTTAACATGCATGTATGCATTCAGAACAAATCTGCCAACCCATCAGAGATCATATCTTTCGTGCTAAGATTTGATCCAGATCTGCAATTTTTGTTGGAATGAAACTCTAAAAATTCAAAAAGACCCAATCTTTTTACAGAAAAATCCAATCTTTTCTTGAATGAAACTGGCTGTTAGATGCGACATATATTGTTACAGTAAGTTTGTTACTTGCGATATACATACATAGGTACGATATGGCAAGTTTTGCATTTGGAAAAAAATCGAACTCGAGATTTTAATCAAAGTTGACATTACGATGATAGAGAACACCAAAAAAGTGGGTCCCGCAATTCCGTTATTAACGGTACCTGCCATACAACCATTTTATTGATTTTCGACTTTCTCATATACAGCTGAACGGATTTCGATCAAAATTTTCGAAATATAATTTTTTTGGATTTTGAAAAAAAAAATATTTTGAAAACGGTTGGACGATTTTTCCTGAAATTTTGTTTTTAAATTTAGATTATTAAATACTTAAAATGTTCATACCAATTTTATTTTAGAAAAAATTAAGAATTTTTATATATAAAAAATTAAGTGGAAAACGAATTTAATTTCTATTAAGAATATCTTGTATATAATGTTATCGAACATAGGAGCAAGAACGAGCGATCCAGTCGTGCATTTTATTTTTTATTTGATTAATATTTTCTTATTTTCTTGGAAGAAGCAAATTTGGTTTGTGCTACAAACGCTAATATTGTAAAATATGTTTCAAATCAGACTCGTAAGACTTACATCTTACATATACATAATTGCACATTTAAAATCTTTTAAAACTTTCAAGTTGAAAAGAATGTAAATCTAAGGGCACAAATTATTGAATTTCAGACTCGGTTTTGTTGTTTTATATTTTTAAATACCTACGCCTGATTTTATATTTTAAAATTCTTTGGTTTAAAAATATAAAAATGTAATATACTACGTGGTTTTCCGGATAACTTCAGATTTCAATCTAGACTTTTTTGGAGGCCAATGGAACACGATTTAAAATTCATTTGTTTTGTTATTGTATTTGTGTAATGTATAGTGCCTGTGAATTTTCTATCGATTTAGCTGTCAAAATTTCTTTATTTTCTCTTACACCCAAATTAATAAACATGAACTAGAGAAGACTAAGTGCGAAATACTATTAATAAAACACAATTTCTGGTATTTGACGTTTAGCAACTTGGTCGTTCGAAGACGGTGGTCTAGCGATGGACTAAGAATTGACATTTAAGAACAAAATTTACAGGGACATAGGTAGAGTTAATGCTTATTGTAGTAGATTTTGTTCCATATTTTATTAATTTATTCCATGGCCTAACTCTTATTCCATGGTTTTGTAAGTCCGTGGACTGAAGGTGGACTAAGCGTTTTTTATTAGTAGGGCTGTTAAAGCTATTAAAAATACAATTTATCATTTAAAATTTAAGATAACTGTGGTATTTAAACGATTTGGTTTTGTTGAAAACTACATAAGTCAAGTACAACACATATATACATTTTTTCGAGCTGACAGCTGATCATTTTTAGGTATTAATTAATGATGTGTGCATTTGAATGTAATAATCGATTATAATAGATTCTTACTTTATCTCGAGACAACTCGATAGTTCATCTGAAAGCATTCGAATGATATCTAATCTCTTATTCATGTGACTTCTACCTCACTACTATTAAAGGGTTTAGCAAATGCAATACAATGAATTTTATGTATTTGTTTTAGTAGCATTCATCATTCGAATGAATTAGTAAAATAGTAATTGTAATTGTAATAATTCGGTTCTCGAATTCAGTTCGTTACAAGTTGGTTGAACAATCGAGATACAGATATGCAGTCTATCTGAGATTTTGTAGTGAATGACCGAATGAAAATGGTAGAATCAATGATTTTATTTCGTAGAAATTAAAAAATCTCGAGTTCGGTCCCATTTACAAAGATTATGGCACAAATAATTCAAAAGAAGTGGAATAAAAAGCAAGTTTCTACGCTACGAGATCATAAGCTCTACGAATAATAGTCACTATTTTCAGAAGGAACGTGACCAATGTAATACGAGTATGTATTAACAAGTTTAATTTCAGATTTAATTAATAATAGAAACTGATAGTGGAAATGTTTAAATATATAAATATGAAACAAGCTACACACAATATGTATGTTCATACAAAATTGAATACCCACAACATAAAATATTTCAAACGTTTCCCAGAAAAGTATACATTTTTTAATTATTGTAATAATAAACAAAACAGTTCTGGTGAAGTAGGTATGTCATTTTGATATGGTTTATCCGAACTTAAATTCAAATTTAAGCATCTTGATTATTTGTTTATTATTATTTACATTCACAGAGTTCTTATGTTTCGCTTCCGCACCCTTCCCCGATTTTGACAGCAAATAAAACAATTTTATTCGCCGATTATTCCAATGAAACTTAAATCTTTGTTTACGTTATCGTTTTCACCGAAAACCATAAAATTTAAAATGTGTTTCCGTCAGTGCAATAATAATGTGCAGATTTTTTAAGAGTTTTAATAACCATAAAGGCGAGGGTCTGCAGACGATAACTACATTAAAACAAAAACTTAAAAAAAAAAAAAAAAAGTAAAATACCAGCCAAGAATTCTTCTTTGTAGGTACTTAAATAAAAAACGAGAACATCTAAAAGAAATGTATCGAATTACAATTTTCCAAGTACTGTTTAATATCTTTAAATGCAATTCCGCTTTCATAAACGAAGCTCTCCAGAATAATAATAAACTAAAAAAAAAACTACAGCAACTAATTATTGTATTTTGTTTTAGAAAATATTTTTGCATGACGTGTGAAGTATTTACAATCCATACTTCGTAACTTATGTACCAGAAAAATAGTGCAGGTGCTGCTTGTGTCAGGCTTGTATAAACAACAATAAATAGGTACAGTACTGGTGGGGCAGAGGCAGTGGACCAGGCTGTATGTTGCGTACGCGTAACTGTTTGTTCTCCGAAAGCGCGTTCGACACCGAATTCGATACCCTTTAAATCTTTTGCATTGATTGACAGTATTTTCTTTTGCTTTTTTAAAACTATTTTTAGAGTTTGACTTGTAGAGGGCTTGTGGACAATATAAAAGTTTAACGACTTGAAGCCTCATTAATTTAGTTTTAGAAGTACCCCGCCGCGCCGTCGCGCCGACCGACTGCTGCGGTGACTGACTGCGTGGCTTGGTGGTGACAACATAATCAAATGATATGGTATTTGTGTATTATAAATGTGCATATTCAAAATCAAACTTAAATCATAAGCACTATACCTAACTTGATGACAGATATAATTTTCTTCGATCGTGCTAGCTGTCAAAAGTATGACAGCGCACGTTATGCTTTGTATCTGGATTATAGACGGTAGAGATTTAGTAATAAAAACGTCCATCTCAACTAGATGCAGTAGTTAATAAATAAGTGTAAATAAAATCTACAGACAGGTATTTTTCATTGATAGAACCCAAATGGAGAATTTCTCGCTGTCAAGTTGATTACGAATACACATTATTATACGAGTACTTTGGGTAAATGATGAGTTTTGACTTATTCACATTTAATAGAGAAGATCTTTATTTTGTAAGT
Source organism: Philhelius pedissequus (assembly GCA_910595825.1). Classification (NCBI taxonomy): domain Eukaryota; kingdom Metazoa; phylum Arthropoda; class Insecta; order Diptera; family Syrphidae; genus Philhelius; species Philhelius pedissequus. Next base: position 8,759,168 of record OU343163.1, on the reverse strand, counting down.
TTTTCGAAGGATAAAAAATGCAAAGACGCTTTGCTTGATATATTGGGTTATCCATTTTGCGGTTTCAAAAGTATAGGGCTGGAATTCGACATCTGTCAAACTAAATTGGTAAACCAATTTTGTTTTCAATTGAAAGTCTGACATTTACGAAAATGGATCGCTTAACTATCGCACAAATACAAATTGTCAAAACTTACTACAAAAATGGTTATTCAGCAACAGCCACCGTGCTTTAAGAGGAGATTATGGTTTACATAATCCTCCAACTACGCAAGCAATTGGCAAAATTGTGAAGAAATTTGAAGAGACTGGATTGGTTACAGATATTGTAAGGCCTGTGCATCATCGGTTCGCTCTTACCACTGAAAATATCGCTGCTGTAAGTGAAAGTGTTGCCGAAGGCCCGAATGTGTCGATTCCTCGTCGTTCTCAGGAATTAGGACTGTCTGATGGCACATTATGGCGTATCATGCATTTGGATCTACACCTACATCCATATAAAGTCCAGCTCACACAACAACTGAAGCCAGCTGACCATTCACAACGTCGTAGATACGTCGAATTGGTGCTTGAACAACACGTTGTGGGCGGCGATTTTTCGAACAAAATTTTCTTCAGCGACGAAGCACATTTCTCACTCGGTGGGTATGTTAATAAACAAAATTGTCGTATTAAGGGTTCTCAGAATACTTAAGTAATTGAAGAGAGGCCATTACAACCAAAAAAGTCTGGGCGCTATTTGGCCCGGAGGTGTGATTGGACCTTACTTATTCGAAAACGACGATGGAACGACTGTGATCGTCAATTCGGAGTGTTATGGTCGGTCACATGATAACCGACTTTTTTTGCTTGCTATTGAAGAATACGACTTGGAGAATATGCGGTTTCAACAAGACGGTGCCACATGCCACACAACTTGAGCGAATACCGAGATACCGCCGAATATGTGTCAAAAAGTGGTCGAAAATTACCTCAAAAGAATCGATGCTTGCAACAATTCGCGTGGTGGTCATTTTCACACATAATGTCAACGTTCAAACTTTATAATAAAAAAGAAATACCATGAAAAAAAATATGTTTTATGTGTTTTATTTACGTTTACTTTTGAAACCGCAAAATGGATAACCCCTTACTTTTAGTGAGCATTTGCATAAACAAAATAATTTTAATCTTCATCCAATAGTGAGAAAATCGAAAATATAAAAAGTGGTTCTATGGAAAGTACCGTTAATAAGTACACAAGTAAAATATTTTTTTACTAAACAGTGGACTATGCTAATTTAAGAACACACACATATTTTTTATCAAAATTTTTGGGAGCCGTATTTTAGAAATATATTTTTATCTTAACGGTTTTTTTTATAAAGATCATTGGAGGCGTTTTTGAGAAAAATAAGAAAAAAAATGTATAGTAGGACCGTTATTTTTTGTCTTTAAAAAATGAAAATGTGGTTTCGTCATATTACCCGAAAAAACAATATGTGACAAGTTTGAAGCAAGTCCATCCAACCATTTAGGCTGTAGACTCGGAGACCGAGACACATAGACAGATAGACAGACGGAATTGCGGGATACACTTTTACACTTCGCTATCATCGAAATGTCAAGTTTGAACAAAATCTCTGGTTAGAAATTGAAGCCAAGATACATATGTACATTAGGCCCGTTGTATCTGAACTACTAACTCATGGCTTACAAGCTCTTTAAGCAAGTTGAAAGACAAAAAATACTCGTATAGTATTCAGGAGCAATAGCACTTAGGATTATGTATTTGAAAATGGAAGTGAAGTGGACGCCTTGCACTGACCTTATAGTCACAACATTATCTTAAGCGATAAATCTTTTGGTTTCTGCAAAGATTTATTTTTTTTAGTTACTGACTATTGTAGGTACACCTTGTTAGTAAGAGCTTTTTCTGTTGAATTTAACATGAGTAAATATTCTTACTCGGGTGGCAATGGCGCAGTGGATATAGTGCTTGACTGCTAACTTAGACGTGTGGGTTCGATCCCCACGCTAGGCGTATTCTTTTCTATACCTCCAATTTTAATTGGATGTCGCCCGTGTAAAATGAGATAGTCAATACCTGATTCTCAAATCCACTGTGCTAACAAAAAATCCTTTCCTATCTTTTTTATCCTTCTTACTAGTGCCGTGCAGTTCAGGTTGCATTTAAAAGACCTTAGGTCTTGCAGGCATATATGTAGTTAAAATTGAAAAAAATGTGTCCAAAATGCTCTGTTGTATTTTGACACCTAACTAAAAATCATGAAGCATCTTTTTGGTTAATTTTTCTTCTTTGACATAAATACTTACACCCATTTTGAAAAACACAATTTAGTATAATGGTTTTATCTTTAACACAGTCTAAGTGCAAAATGCCATTAATAAAAATGAAAAAGCAGAATGTCTGCTATTTGACATTTACAATACACCCTAAGGAAGGATTAAAAATTGACATTAAGAATTATTAAAGGGATAAAGAATAAAAGGAGATATAGAGTTTATATTTATTGTAGTAGATTTTGTTCGTTGATTTCCGATTTTTTATTAATTGAAAATTTTAGTCCGCAGATCAACTTTTATTCTAGGGTCTAGTTAAGTCATGGACTAGCGGTGGAATAAGCATTTTTTTTATTAATAGGACTGTTAATGTTTATATGTGCCTCCATGTATGTAAAACTAATTTAGTAACACCAAAAATATTGCACTTGATCTTAAGCACCTTTACTAATTTCTTAAAAAAAAACGAATTATTTCCTTTTTAAAAGTTAATAAATATTCTTTATATATAATTCAAAACATATTATTTCATAGGGACATAGAAAAAATGGAAATTTCGCCAATCCGGCAATTGAAAAAACTCACAATTGAAGCCAGGCACACTTTAAGTCTGTAAGTTTCATTGTTGTCTGTTGTATGTTTAAAAACCGGTCTAAACTACATAATGATTGTAGGACGGAGAATATTAGTTTTTCATATTTTATTTTCTAACAAAATTTTCTTAAATATAAAATAAAATTTAAAATTATGCCTATGTATATTTTAAGAAAACAAAATAGTCAGAATCAATATCAATATTTCGGAATATTTTATTTGTTTTCAGGCAAGAATCTAAAAAGAAACGACAGAAATTTGAAAAAAGTCTATTTTTGCCAGTAAGTGTTGTGTGTTAAACTAGGGTTAACTAGAAAAAAGTTTCTTAGAAATTATGCGTCGTTATTCGGACCAGGAAAAAATTCCAATTATATAATATGAACTAAAAATTCAAGAAATTGAAAATAATTTTTACGACGCCAAATAACAATCGCTTGAGAACTTTTTTTTTTAAGTAAACCTTAGCTTTAGAAAAAAAATATGCATTAAAATATTCGAAAACCAAAACTCATTTCAGAATAATAAAAAGCGCAAAGATGTTCTCAAAATTTTTAATAAAAAATCAGTTCCGTTGTTGAAACCCATCATCAAAGAAAATCCAAATCTTTTTTTCGTAAGCTCCAATCCATTGAATAAGCAATGTGGACCAACTAAGAATTCTTACGAATCCGATTCCTCTTCATCAGATAGCTCAAAACAATCTCATAAAAGTTTTCCAAAGAAGCGTAATAGCTTTGTTAGCAAAGGGGAATGCAACGATGATTTTGTTGAATCCGATGAAGAAGAAATAACCTCCTCCAAAGAAACGACTGATGAACAGATAATCTATCCTAGTTACGTGGCATTCCGCACTAAAGGGAACAAACTGAAACTTGTACAAAATCAAGATGCACCGGCTACTGCCAGCAAATCAAAACCCCAAGGACTTTTGGACTCTACGACATTCAACCACAAAAGTACAGAATTCCATTCAGTTACAGAAAAGACTATATCAGCAACAGAATCTTATGTTTGTGAAAATCCATCAGTAAACTATTCTCCTGCAATGCTAATGCCACAAACAAAATCAATATATTCACCCAGTGTTATAATTGATTTAACTCAAAAATCACAGCCCATTACAAGACCCACCGTGTCAATAAAATTGGCCAGCAATCATTCTGGTCAATCAATATATTCAGCAAACGATATAATCGATTTAACACAAAAACCACAATACCAGAAACCTCTTGCCATAACCACAGAGTATCACCTGAATTCTACACCAAACATTATAATCGATTTGACACAAAAACCAGAGTTTATTGAAAGACCAAACGTGTCCACCGAGTCAATCAGCAATTTTGCACAATTCAATAAACCACCAATGTCAGCCATCAATAGTTCACCGTGCTTGCCATCGAACTCTTCAACAAATAGTATGGAGTTTTTAATGCAGTCGCCTGCCAGTGACGCATCAACAGCTTTTTTATCTGATTTTTCAGAAACGCCCAACGTGGAACCTCCAAAAGAATATTCTCCGAAAAAAATATCTGATTATTCAAGAATTGATCGGACAATAGAATATAGAAAACCGTATATGTTGAAAGCTAGATCAACTCAACCACTTGAATTTATTGTAAGCAATGAGCAACTACCAACATCATTTCCAACAAATGCATGCCAATTGATTCAAGATGCTGAAGTCCAAAGTTCCACTAATTTAATAAATTTGGAGTGTAGTAATGAAGGGGTTGAAAAACTTTGTCCCGCAGAAAACGCAGTATCAATATCGAGTATTGAAGAAGCCACACAACATATTGAATATAATTGCACACAACCTAAAAATAACCAGGAAATTGCTATTGCAAATGGAGAAGCTGTTAACCAACAGAGTTCTCATAAAATTCCAGATGCTCGTATATCAAATTTCAAAAGATATTTTGAAGCAGTTTCCCGCCGGAGACAAAGTTTTGACGGTGAGAGCGCTGCATTAACATCTCTTGATACTGAACAACAGCGTATGCAAGGTGGTCTTGCGGAAAGACCAGCTACGTTACCGGAAACATTGAAAACGCAAACAAATCTGCATGGGCAAATACGTCCAAGTAATAGTTATTGTGTTGAGCTGGAGAATCAAACTATTCCAAACTTTGAATTTAATTCCCAATGTAACAATTCTAATAAACAATTTAACACTCAACAAACTGAAACGCTGCCAAGGAGTAACAACGATAACCTTAATCTGCAGGATACGCCGAATTGTAGATATTTTAGACCATTTTATCTACAAAGAATAAGTGCTGAACAAGAACAAACAACGCATGTTGTTGCAAATGAAAGGCATGTAAGAGAACCCATCAAAGCTTCAACTAACACACAGGAAATAACAAATAAAAGCACTCATTTATATCAAAGAGAAACAGCAATGGCGGCTAGTGGAAAAAAACTGCAATATTCTTATGCTAACGCTTTCAACAATCAGATTGGAGCTTCTCACCAAACCGTCAGCTATTCACCGGCACATTATTCTGAACAGAACAACCTAGTTCCTTCGAAAACAAATCAACCTACACCAATGGAAATTACTCAACCTGAGTCCGTTTCCTCTCGCCCAACGGCACCACCTTTCAAAAGTCATCCCTATTACAGTCCGCCTGGTCCTGTAGCAATCTCAGGCTTTTCACCACATCAACACCGTTTCGCTTCTTTTCCTGCTGTTCAGCAGGAAATTATGCATTCGAATACTTCAGCGAATTCTTTCAACTTGAATTCGCCTATTTCACATTCATCTATCACAAATTCAAGCTTTAATGGTTATTCGAACACGAATGAGGCTTTTACTAGACTTGAAAATCCCAATCAGCCTTCAGCTAATCTCTCAGGAGCTCGAACATCATTCACTCAAGTTCCGTACGATTCTCATAACTTACAACATTATATCAATAATCAGAGGCCAGGAATAGAACCACCAAGTTATCGCCAACCATTTACGACCCAACCTAGTGTTGATCCAAATAAATGGCTGAATGATAGATTTCAGCAGACAATTATACCCAATAACAATAATAAGAAATCCACATGGCTTTCGCGGCCACAAGAACCTCTCGGTTCTATGTCATCAAGGAGTCCTGTAGATAGGGACGCCTGGGTGCGAGCCAGAACAAGGGATGCAGCCGCAGCTGCAACCAAAACTACAACCAAACCTTCAAAATCACGCAAACTGACCAATGAACAAAGGATATCTCAACTGGAAGTAGTAGTTAAATCGTTTAAAGAATTTGTTACAAATTTCCAAAGCTTCAATAATTCTTTAGTTGGTAGTAGTGCTACCGCAACCGCAGCGCCATCAACGCCACCTGTGGCAATGCAAACTTCTCCGCCTTGGCTGACAATGAGAAATAATTCACGAATAATAGGAAACACTGCAACGCAACCTATACCGGAACCTCGTAAGATTTTTAATGATATCCACAAACATGGACGTATTATATATGGACTGCTAGTTGCCTACCTTGTTTTAGGCTCAGTCATTTTGGGCGACAATAGACCCTTGACTGCAACTAGCGGGATAAACGTGCAACTCTTGGTTATTTTCTTTTGAACTTCTATTCGGTAGGTAATGCGCGTTTTATTTATACAATATATTCCGGATGGAAAGGATTTTAGAGAATGGGGTGCATTTCGTAATTAAAAATGAGCTTAGAAGTTAATTCGTGATCCATTTGAATTCGTAAGTCATTTGGATTAGTGCTTATTCATTATCATCCAAAATTAAATAAACCAAATCCGAAAAAGAAAGAAAGAGTAGAGAATGGTCAAAAACACGCATGGAAAATCCCACCCGCGCGTGTTTAGATAGATTTATTTCTGTTTTATCTTTTCGTTCTTTATTTCTTTCGTGCACTTCATGGCTAAACACGCGCCGTGTAATATCGGAATAAGCTAACTGAAAATAAATAAGAGCAAAGATAATCATATATGTCGAACATTTCTATGGATGAAATTTAAGAAAATGCCATAGATGTCATACATTTCTATGTGTGAAATTTAAAAATGGCGCTAGCTTTTACTTCAAAATTTCAATTAGTTGACCTTTTTCCTGAAGTGGCGTCACGAAAGCTAGCATCGCTATCTCAATTTTGGCGCCATTTTCTTTGACAATTGTTGTACGAAGCTGACATTAGACTAGAAGTCCATATATAATACGTCCATATATTCAAATATCATCATAATTTAATTAAATAATTTTGAAGATTTCCCTTGGGGAGAATATAATAATCCAATGAGCAGAATGCAAATGAATGCAAATCCAGGTAAAAATGCACTAAGTTTGTATACTTTAGAATTAAAATTTATTTAATTTTGAATTATCTAGTTTCTTCCAGGAACAATGCAGCTTGGGAGAATTTTATGAGAACGAAAGGAAACTCAGGTAAGTTAAACTGAATTTATTTATTTTTGGTTTCTTTTAAAAAATCTACATACATTTTTATTTTACTTTTATGTTTCATTGAAAGATGCTTGAATTTTGTTAGTAATAATTTCTTCGATACTTCAGACAGAATTACGTAATAAAATCTGTTCAAAATCGTTATATACTTTTCATTTCAAACAGCGTTCTGGAATCCTATGGATATCTTTAGCATACATGGCATCGGTAAGGATGTTTTTTAACTAACCTAGTCGATAAGGTAGCATACTAATGATATACTACTTTATAAAGTGGTAATTTTCTGTTAACCCCATGATTTTCACTGGATATTCACTGCTCAATCACATTCTCTTATCACGCTCAATCACGTTTTCTTATAATGTTCTCTGGCCCACCATGTCCGAATATGATATGGCGTTTGTCAGTCTCAGAATAATCGGCTATTTTTACATATTCGCTTCGTTAAATAAAAATTAAAAGATTTATACTTTTTGCATTTTTGAACATTTTTTACATTCCCGGTTTACAAAACCAGTCAAAACGACAAAAATGAAACTATTCAGCTCTCAATTGGATTGCACATTTATTTAAAATGTCTTAATCGCCAAATTTATCCCATAATACATTTTTCTACATCTCAAACCTAGTACGTTGCTGATGCGAAACAAGGAGAGCGAAATGCTAAAGAAAACATGAACGAAACAATTTTCAAAAAAACAAATTCAATCAGAAAAAATCAAAAATAAACAAGCTGCAGTGTAAGAAACAACAAAAAACACACAACTAAAAACTGAAATGTGATTTTTCGCACACAATTAATTGGTCTGGGTAATAAATTGTCTGTGAAAGTTGAGACTTTTTAAATTTCAGCATGGAACAGCGTACTGCGAACGAACAAAATTTTTCGTTTATGATTTCGTTGAGTCATTTTTGTATGGAAGTTTTCGTTTCGCATCAGCCAGCTTACTAGGTTTCAGCTGTAGGCGTAGCAATTAGAAGACAGCGCTGCCAGTAGGTATCACAACATTGATATATTGTTAAATAAAAACACGATAATGTGCTTATGTGAACGCTTTTTTATGTTTTTAAAAACTTTTTGCCGTAAGCCTATTTCTGGTTCGATGTGGGATACCCTTCAACACGACTTCTATAAAATTTGTTTAGGCAACACTATCCTTTGTGCTTTTGTATTTTCCTTCTTAATAAAAAAAATGTACCCCTTGTCAAAGATACCCTTCTCTCTCCTACCCATTTACTCACTTTATTTTTGTTGAGCTTACTCTAAAATATTTTAGAAACCTGCTAGACTTATTCATTTGAAATTTCATTTCAGTAAATCATTATCCAATTCCAATACCACAACATATGCATTCACACCAAATATATGCTGCAGACTCAACAACTGGAGGAAGTTCCAATTCATGCTCTAATTTAAGATCATTTCGACCTACACAACATTAAATTGTTATTAGGGATTTTCACGATCCGGTGCAACATTTTTCTCTTGGAACACAACAACATAATATACAGAATTAAATCTTTATTTTTACACTTTTGCTATACCCAAAACCTATTAAAACAGAGTAAGTTTTTCACTCGTGTATTTGAGCACATGCTAAATGTCATGTTTACTGTTAAATGTTAATGTTATTCACTTGCGAAATTTTGTAAATTTAAATTACTGTTTCCACAAGTTAAGAAAGTACATTCACGATTTACTAAAAAAAAATACAAAATTTAACAATCTTACTATGCCTGTTGCAAAGGATCGTGAATACCTCTATTATGTTGTTTGTTAATTTATTAATTTTTAAAGCCTAGTTTATACATTCAAGTGAATTGAAATTTTCATACGTGTGAAAAATTAAATGGAATTAAATGCAATTATTTTGACAGCAAGGTAGAACAAACATAAGTCCGAAGATTTTACATAAACCAACCATAAAGTGAAAATTAATTTTAATAAATGTTTTGACGCGAGATCCATTGATGTGTCACTTTGTGCTTTATTTCATTTCGCACTGATGTATAAACACTAATTTCGTTAAAGGAAAACAAATTATTTATTTATTAAACCCTAAACGAATTTTAAGTCAAAAAGATTTTAGTAAGAGTAGTCTAATTTTATTTTATACTACTCTTACTAATAATTTTACCTTATTATTTCTTTTGTTACTTAAACAAAAAAATATTTAAAAAAATGGAAAAGAAATGAATATGTATATATTATATGTACATAATAAGTGTACTAAATGAATACAAATTTATATTTGAAATTACTTACATAAGTGTCTAATATGAAATATTTTAAGAAATTGTTAAAAAATCTTTCCAATGTGTGTTATATTTAATTTTGTTATGCAATTTTGTCTATTTGTATTTAATATTAATATATTTATATTTAAATATATTTTAAAACTGTATAGTTTTGTATTTAAGCTCATTGAACGAATGTGATAAATTTCCAAAATTAAAACAAATGATTAATTGACGTTTTAGTGATTTTAATTAACTTTCATCAATAATACACAATTTTTTTATTAAAATGAATTTAATTTAATTCATGAGTAGGTATGTATGTATATATATATTTCTTGGGAACAAGATTTGAATATAAACTCTAAAAAATAATTTATCATAAAATGTTTCTATGTAGTTATACTCGTATTTTAGACTAAACTCAAAAGATGATTAACTTAACTATGTCATTTAAAAGTAATATGGGAGATATGGCTGAGGTACCATATCTACGTGTTATAAATATTTTAAGAGGCACGAATTTTTTTTAACAATTCATAATTTTAAATTACAACAAACAGTTTGTACTTTGTACAATTGAGCATAATGTGTTAATTACATAAATGTGTTATAATAAATTTTTTATACGAACATAGTATTTATTAGACTAAATTTTAAAGCCAAAATACGAGGTTGTGGTAAAACAAAATTCAAGATTTAGTATAATTTATATTTTTCATATTCATAATATTATATTTCACTCTGCATGTACATACATAATTTTCAAATAAAACGTATGTCACATTTACCTGAAATGAAATTTAAATATTATCGCACAAAAGTCACAGCTGCAAGCAAATATTTAAGTTTTTCAAAAGGTAGAGCGTGTATAGGTAAAGTCGAGACGAAGAGGGGGTTTATATCCTCTCAATTTTTTAAAACATAAAAATTACTTAAAAAGGTGAATAAATCATTAATTTTGTATTATGTCACGTTTTTCTTATTGAGAACACCTGATTACGCAAGTGGGGTTGAAACTAATTTCACTTATTACGGCGGCGGCGATTGGTTTTACCTGTTGTGATCGAGATAAAAACAATGATTTTTTTTTGCAATTCAATTACAAAATATGTGCCACTTTTTGGATGCACTGTACTCTCAGTTTTATTTGTCTAGAGTCCAAAATCCAAATGTTAGCCGCTACCGTAATAAATAAATAACTTGGCTGGAGGGCCCCTTCTTTCTATCGGAAACACCCTGAATTTATAAATATGATTGTATAAATACAAAAATAACAGTTTATTGTGTTTTGTAAAGATTTTTAATTTAAAAAATACTAAAAACAAATTTTGTATGTAAATTTAAAATTAAGAACAATAAAAACGATTTTTTAACTTCAACAAAAATAAATTATCATTGTTAACAATGATTGCATTTGCATTTAATTTAATTTTTATTAAATTTTCTATCTTAAGCTTGTACACTGCTGTGGAAACAACAAAAAAAAAATAGCCATTAATAGATTTAAATTTTTTTGGATAAAAATTGATACTTGTACAGAATGTAACAATTATCCAATAAATAAATATATAGATATACATCTAAAGATAATATTATAGAATCTTAGACATTTTTAAATATTTTTTTTAATGTTTTGTTGTTTTTTTTTCGTTCAAAATGGCTCTTCGAATTCTAATGCCGTTTTTATTTGGCAATCCAGAAGCCGGGCTCTTCTTAGAGTGCACACTTGGAAAATATGACAGTTCTAATTTTGTAAAGAGAAATTTGCTTCTGGATTTGAAATCAGAATGGAAACTAGAAGCACTCACACATTCACATATTTAAATGCCATTTTTTGTATCCTAATTGTGCAACAAATATTAGGTGAGTAGGTAAAAATTATGAAGTTTTTAAAAATTATAAAGTTACTTATTTGCACATAAAAGTGAGTGACCAAAAAAGCCCGATTAAACATTTACATTTACAGTATATACAATTGGTCAAATTATTATTAATTCAAATTTAACATATTTTATGTTTTAATTATTAAATGACAGAACTTGCTTTTCTGCAACATAAATTTAGTGGTCCTCGGGTGTTTTTTGAAAACCGAAAAACCCAGTTTTTTTGACAACTCTTGGGGTTGTCAAAAAAACCTGGGTCGACCCTAGTTTAAGTTCAGCGAACGAACCTATTGTGTTTTTTTTTGTTGACTTTCTAATATACAATCACACCAAAATTCAGAATAGTCAGAATCAAAAAGTGTTCAGTTGGGATATCAGATCGGAGAGAGATTCCGGATTGCCAAATAAAACACCATAAAAAAGGAATCCGAAGAAAGCAATCGCGAAAGCTGGATTTAAAGGTTACAAATCCAACAGACTAGGGATTTTTCTTAAATTTTTTTAACAGATTAACTTTACTGATTTAATAGTATGGTATTACATAAAATTGATACTTAGATAGCAAATATACTAAGCTGCTGTCAGAATTATATTTTGGGAATGTCTTTGAGTATAATATGCTTGTCGATATTAGAAACGTGAAGCTTTCATATGGCGCTACTCAAGTTTCAGTTAGTTAATTTATTATTCGAGTTAACAGCAGCTGACATAAATACACTCAATCATTTATTATTAAAGTATCTTTGATCGGATAGAGTTTCGCACTAATAAGCGAACTTTAACTTACTAAAATTGGAGAAGCGCCCCCTATGTAAGCTTCAGGCACCAAAATACATTAAGTATAGAAACAAGCACTCCATTTTATTCTATTGTACTCAAAGGGAAATGTGTTGAAATATTTATTAACCCTAATACTTTTGACCATCATCAGCTGTAGTTATAGTATAGTTAATAGATAAAATAAATATGTTACAAATTGTTCGTACATATTATAATATGAATTTATACTCGTAAGTAGTATATTTTTGTAATATTAAATGACCAAACATTTATGTATATAATAAAGACTTACCAAATATATTTTTAAGAATTTTGTTTTAATAATAAATCTTTATGGTAGTTATTAAATCAATAAACTCTTAAGCCCACAACAAACGGAACCAATTTCGAGGTCATTTTTGTAATCTAAGAGTTGACCTCGAAAAAATAAAGGTCTACTTTTGTCGTTAAAGTTATTGATTAAGCTTAATTTCACTAATCAAGGTTAAGGTGCATACATATATAAAATAAAATTTCGCCACATCCAGTTTGTATGTTTAAATTTGGAAATAGGTTTTTATTTCTTTTAATTCGACTTGAATCATAATGTCCTTTTCGATTGGTTTGTTAGGAAATACTTTTCTTCCACTCCTGTTACCTCAAAAACGGTCGATTTGCTGAACTGAGTAGGATTTGCGGAGTGTTTTTCTGTACTCTACTGTTTTTAATAAGGGAGTAGAAGTGAAAATAAATACCACATCTCAAGTTTTTCGTCGCATTATTTGTCAAAATTAATAGGTTTTTTCTTTGAGCTCTCAAATCAAGTCAGAATTTTTTTTTTAAACCTTAACTCACCCTAGTGCACAAATTCTGAGGTTTTCGAAACCTGCGATGGGGTTGCCCTAAACTCGCCCAGATGTTGATCTAGATGTTTAGTAGGGGTCGAGTTGACGTAACAAATAAACTGTCAAAATCTTATGAGTAATCTATTATTTTTGAAATAGAAATTAAAAGAATTTTCAAATTTAATTTAGAAAATAGTGATAGAAAATGCAATCCTTTGAAGTTATTTGTTTAACAAATTTCAAGTTTTAATTACAAGATGACATATATTCTTGATTCTTGCTTTAAAAAGTCTACTACACAATAAATTGACAACCCTTGGGTGTTTTTTGAAAATCTCAGGTTTTTATGACAACTCATCTGGTTTTCAGGAAAATCTGCGTTAACACTGGGTTAAGCGTTCAACGAACGAACTTAATATTTGTTTGAAGAAGCCACTTTTAGATAACGACGTTCAATTGTATAAGCGTAAATTTGCGAATACGAAATTTTCATATTACATTGAAATAAAAAAAAAGAGTAAAGCACTCCGAAAATCCAATCAAAAACGACAGTAAAAATATGTATGTGAATTAGTCCGAAAAATCTATGAAAAATTTGTTAAATGATCGATTTCAGGATGGCAAATGACTCAAGTATTGTTTCTTCATTCAAGTTTTTTTTCTTTTGTAACAATAAGCGATTTCAATGTTTATAAAATGAATGCCAAAATTAATTTGAAGGATTACACAATTGTTAATACACAATTGTTATTATTTTTTAAAAGCGTATGTATGTTTCCAAGCTTTATTTCACTATTCACATAACTACTGACAACAAAATGACGGCTGTTAATTGTTCTGATGGTGTTATGGTATAGTAAAAGAGTTGTAAATCTGCCGAAAAATTCATACCTGAAAAATTTATTTCCTATCAAAAATTAAATTGATATGTTTGCCCATTGGAAGGCTTTAATTGTAAAAATCTGTATTTTGACAGATCTGAAGGGGGAAAAAAATAATTTTTGTTACCAAAAGAAGACCCCATAATAATTAAAATCACTACCAGCCCTAGAGTATCACTCATGATCGGCAAAAGGAACGCTCTTATTGGATTGTGGGGAATTCACAGAAGTGCTACTTGTTTTGAAAAGAACATAATTAACTACATTTCAACGATGTTATGTCTCGTATATTGTAAAAACATACCTTCAATATACTTTACATCCTATAAAACTGAAAACATTTTGTTTTAATTCAATTCAAATTATAACACATAAGCTGCCACCGGATGTTTTACTATTGAGGGCGTTCACTCACTTATTAGATAAGTTATTACAATTCAAAGCTATCGGAGTATAACTGTGGAGAACCAGATAGGTTAGCTGAAACTCCCCTTTCGCACAAGGAAACTGAGTTGCCGGCAACTGGGTGTGTGTTGGCGAGAAGGGCAAGAAGTAAGGGGAATGAAAAAAATCTCCCCGGTCAACGATTTGAAAAGATTTTTTTGACGTTTTGCTTTGCATTCCAATTAGCCCAACAAAATCTTCCCAGTTTCCTCCTCAGTTTCTCGGTGCCAGTTTCTTCATGTGAAAGCTACAAGGCAATTAAAGGAAAACGTCAAAAAAATCTCCAGCAACTGGTTTCCCTGTGTGAAAGGGGACAAAGCTGTAAAAATATCAGAACAAAACGCATACCAAATGAATTTTGCAGTCAGCTGTTCTATATATTTGTTGTTCTCGGATAGCTAGTTATTCCAATTTTTTTGGGATAACTCAAGATAGCTTTCATGATAACTGATGTTTTTTCATCAGACGTGCCTTTCACAAATAAGCCACAATAAAGATTGGAAACCTTCGTACGTTTCACCCCCCAAAACCCATTTGTTTACATTGTTGTATTTGTAGCTTTGAAACTCTATCCATGAATAGATGGGAAATCGAAAAGCAAAACAAAAACAAATTACTAGGGCTGTGTTGTCTATGTGTCTATAGGAAGAGGAACAGAAAAGATTCTTGTGTGCGTTTCTATCAATGTGTCTATTGGAAGCGGAACAGAAAAGTTACTTGTGTTCGTGTTTCAGCTTGTAGGCAAATGTCAAATGAAAGCAGAGGTTTCCGGTCTTTACATTATTAGTTTATGGTGCCTTTGCACGCATTACAACCACAGAAAGTTATTCTAGATTGCAGAGTATAACTGAGTGAACGTCCCCAATTACAATCTCTATCCCTAGTATCGAATAGTTTAACTAAAACTGCTGTCACATATATGTCAACAAAAATTACCGGTACTGTCATTTCTTATCAATTAAAAAATATTTGTGTTCATCTTTAATGCTATTAAACGCTTAAAACAAATATTTATCAATCTTAAGAACAAAATCGAAATAAACCTCAACAAAAATGTCTCTGGCCGACGAACTTCTGGCTGATTTGGAAGAAAACGATAATGAAGATCTAAATGACACCTTCAAGGAAGAAATTGATGATGATGCGACAGCCGAATTATCTGAACAGTTTCTGAAGCCTTCAGTGAATCTTATGGAAGTTGATGTTAAAGTTCAGTCAGTTCGTGAATTGTGCAAACTTCGTGATTCGGAAAGATTGCAGAATATTCTGCGACAAATCGAAGATTATGCATCCCGACAAAGGTCAGCAGCTGAAATGATTGGCAATGTAGAATCCGATCCTGAATATCGATTAATTGTAGACGCAAATGCAATTGCTGTGGAAATTGATAACGAAATATGTAAGTAGAAATAGGAGGGCTATCATTGAGTGGTTTTTAGTAACACATTCGATTTCAGCTATCATCCATAAATTCACAAAAGACAAATATCAGAAGAGATTTCCCGAATTGGATTCCCTTATTGTCGGTGAAATGGAATACCTTTTAGCTGTACGAGAGCTCGGAAACGAACTGGATCAAGTGAAGAACAACGAGAAGCTTCAGGCAATATTAACACAGGCAACAATTATGATAGTCTCAGTTACAGCTTCAACAACACAAGGGTACCTAATTTGTTTTGTGAATTAGCGATTAAAAGCCTATGAATTAATGAATGGGGGTTTAGTGCACTGCGACCTAAAGATCTATTGTGCCCTTGTCTAGAGTTGTGTGAGGTATCTTTTTGTACAGTTCTCCCTCCAGATTAATTTCTCTAAAGAATTTTAGTGTTTGCTTAGTGTTTATAGAGGATAGCTTCCTTTCCTTTGCCTGGAAATGACCTAATTGTTTTTTCCTGTGGTGCATTAGTGCATCTGCCTAGGATGTGATCTGGAGTTTCGGCCTCTTCCTGGTAGAATCTACACGTGGCACTATCTACTAGACCAAGAACACTTGGATGTCTTCTGAGCTAACAGTGACCGATGAGGAAGCCCGTTATCATTCTAAGTTTATTTCTAGCTAAGCTCATGCAGTCCAAGCGCCTTTTTTGGTTGTACCAATTAACAGTTTTGCCTGCCTTAGCTTGGGGAGTTCCTTCCAATTTTTTAATCTTCGGGTCTCCTCTTCTATTTTGATTTTATTTTTAATCACATTCTCTCCTATTCCGCAGTAGGGTTCAGGTCCCGTTAAGGGCGTTGCTCGGGATACCTATATGGGCAGGTACCCAATGAAGTGAGACCTTATTGTTTTTGCCCAGTTCGTTCAGTTTTTCTGCACATTCACACACCATTCTGGAGAATATGACGTAAGAGCTTAACGTTTTTAACGCGGCTGGATTGTCCGACATGATGGCAATATTTTGGTTACGATATTTCCTTTCGAGATTGCGTCTGCACATTTTTCTTTTGTTTGAACTTCCGCCTGAAAAATGCTTGTGGACTTTCCCATCGGTATATTGAAAGATTAGTTCTAGTTCCAAAGATTCCAGCACCAGTCCCTTTAGACGTTGGTATTAAGTGTGTAGTTTATTGTTTCTCCTACCCAATCGTTCTTGCAACTTAACTCCGTTTTGAAGTTTTTCTCGAAGTTATATTTTTTAATCATTCCGTCTCTTGGAATGTCAATTAGGATAGTAACTGTAGACTTTGGAATGTAATCCTTAAAGCTGGGGCTTATGGTTTTGCCAGGCCCAGTCGCCTCTTTTGCAAATCTCATTATTATTAAAAGCCTAACTTAAAATAACATTTGCAGCACGAATCTTACTCGAGCCGAAAAGGCACAAATTGATGAGGCATGCGAGATGGCATTCCAACTAAACAACTACAAATCAAAGATTTATGAATACGTTGAGAGTCGCATGACTTTTATTGCTCCTAACTTGTCCATGATTATTGGTAAGACTATCTATCATAGCCTAGATTTTCTAATTAGAAATATATTGTTTTTTTTAAAGGTGCATCAACTGCTGCCAAGATTCTTGGCATTGCTGGTGGCCTAACCAAGTTGTCCAAGATGCCAGCATGTAATGTTCAAGTTCTAGGCTCGGAAAAAAAAACACTTGCTGGGTTCTCAAAGACACAAATGCTGCCCCATACCGGATACATTTACTATTCACAAATTGTTCAAGACAATCCACCTGTAAGTAAATTTTTAATAAAGGAACATTTATAGATCTATTTCATTAGGGCTATGATGTCTTTTAGAATGGCAAGCAATTTTTAAAATCTATTTAATCTTTCTTAATAGGACATTCGTCGTAAAGCAGCTCGTTTGGTAGCAGCCAAAAGTGTCCTTGCTGCTCGTGTTGATGCTTGCCATGAATCCGTCCATGGAGAAATTGGGCTTCGATTCAAAGAAGATATCGAAAAGAAACTCGACAAACTACAGGAACCACCTCCAGTGAAATTCATCAAGCCTCTACCTAAACCAATTGAAGGAAGCAAAAAGAAACGTGGTGGTAAGCGTGTGCGAAAAATGAAAGAACGTTATGCATTGACGGAATTTAGAAAACATGCGAATCGAATGAATTTCGGTGATGTAAGATCAAAAACAAATCAATTACAAAATAAGATGATAAAAGTTTTCAATTTAAGATCGAAGAGGACGCCTATCAAGGTGACTTAGGCTATACCCGTGGGTCAATCGGAAAAACCGGAACAGGCCGTATTCGTCTACCTCAAGTCGATGAGAAGACCAAAGTACGCATCAGCAAGACCCTGCAGAAAAATCTGCAGAAACAACAAGTCTATGGTGGCAGCACAACTGTCAAACGTCAAATATCTGGTACAGCTTCCAGTGTTGCATTCACCCCGTTGCAGGGTCTTGAAATTGTCAATCCACAGGCAGCTGAAAGATCAATCTCCGAAATGAACGCCAAATATTTTTCGAATACCTCTGGATTCTTGTCCGTCGGCAAAAGAACTACATAAATATTTTTGTTTATTTATTTTTAAATTTTATTTTCTTCTAAAAAGAGAACAATATTTGCATTTTATAAAAAAAGCCACACACTCGCAAATAAAAAAAACAATAAAAATACACATGTAGATATTTTTACTTTGAGTTGTTTTTTAAAGTTTTAATAAATATGTACTCTCTTCTTTTTGTCTTTGAGCTGAAATTCTAATTCTAAACATGGAATGAGGCACACGAGCAATAGAAAAATCTCTTTTTTAGTTGTTAACTTAATTTGCCAATTTCAAATTTCCGTTTTATCACCTCGAGTGAACTGTTAAGGAAGACAGCTATAATCCCGGCAACAGTGAATACTCCACCAATAATGGAACAACAATTTGTTCCAAAGTGACCAAAGGATCTAAAACAAAAAAAAAAACGTATTTTTTTAAATTAAATTTTAATAAAAAAAAATTTATTTTACCTTGATTTTTCTTCATATTTTACCATAAGTGGAGACAATTCATAGGAAAAGAATATACCAGGCATTCCACGTTCTTTGTCCGTAAGGTCTTTTCTGTAGCGCGTCACCGAAAATTGATTGGTATGAATGGGTGATTGATTCAACTTAACATACATTGTTGGAACGATTTTTAAATAGTAATTGTACATTTCACTTTTGGATGCTGAAAATTGAAAATATAAAAATTCTTGCTATTAAGTATCAATATAACACGACATAGCAATAAAATATTATTTTTGATTAACCTAATGATATATTAAAAGTGTTTCCTGTTTGAACAGTTTTTTCTCATATTAATTTTGTAGTCGTTAAAAAAAATTAAAAATAATGGGCTCAACCGGGATTTGAACCCGGGACCTCTCGCACCCAAAGCGAGAATCATACCCCTAGACCATTGAGCCTCTTGAATTTACTGCATTAAATTTGAAATAAAATATCTTTGTAATACTCTTGTTAAAAATTTCCACATACAGATGGCTTTATAATCGAAAAAAAGTATCACACTGACATTTGCACACACATTTTTCTTCCCGACCCCATCAGTCAGTTGTCAAATCAGATCCTAATGAAAAATTACATCAAATAATTTGTGATTCCAGTGCGTGGAACTTTGTAAATAGTAATTTCAGTTGTTTTCTTCGTAAAAACACTGTTTTATTTACACATATTTTTTATTGTTTAAACAAAAACAATTCTGGTATAGAAATAGTCTATAAAACCCGACAAACGACACAATGCCAATGCCCAGTGGAGTGTACGGCCACCAAGGTCCAACATGTTTTGATAAAATGAAAACTGGATTTACAATTGGATTTTGTGTTGGCATGGCCAGCGGAGCCTTATTTGGAGGTTTCTCTGCACTGAGGTAAAATGATAAAACAAATTTCCCAAATGTGCACGTTGCAAATAATGATGCTTTCTTATTATATAATCACCGGCATAATGGGCCTAGAGAATTTGCATTTGGCGTCTTATCTTGAATTGAATTTATTTTATATTTTTTTTTTGTACGCAGATATGGTCTCCGTGGACGGGAACTAATCAACAATGTGGGCAAAGTAATGCTTCAAGGTGGTGGTACTTTTGGAACGTTTATGGCAATCGGTACTGGAATTCGTTGTTAAGTGTATTGATGATGCGAGGAGACTTATTGAGATGATGTTTTTGGATGAAGAGCAATACTGTGTACCTATTATCTATTGTGGCTTCTTTCGACTCTTACTTTCTCCCACTTGTATTATTTAGGATTTTTTTTATTTGAAGCTAATAAAAATTAAGTAGGAGTAGAAATTTAAATGTAATTATTTTTTATTCTGGGATTTAAAGTGCGTTCGACAAATCTGAATTGAGGCAAGTAAATAAAGACTTACGGATAAGAGAGCTCTATTATTTATTTGGCTTAGTTCATGGAATCAAAAGTTTCATCATTACGATTAGTAATGGTACAGTAAATGGCGCTTATAAGAAACTGCAAAATGCCACAATTTTTATTTCTTATAAGCGTTTGTTTCTTATATCCTAACCACGGATAGAAGAAACGGAAGTTTTTTATAAAAAATGTTTAAAAAAACCACTACCTTTATTTTTAAATAACAATGATAGGTGATAGAGCCATAACTGAAAAAAATACATCCCTTGAATACCGTCGCACTGTTTGTTGCATTTCATTGTTTTATCGTTATTTTATAAATAATGCTTTAATGTCTAATGAAATAGCCAGTTGCATTCCTCTTCTCAAACTATTCAACCGTAATACTCGCGTTTCTGGGAATGCTCATCACTCAATTTACCTCACAGCCAAAGTTCGGACGCCCTCTTAAATACAGAGATTCTCTCGTTAGCCGTACAACTAGAATGTGGAATGCTTTACCCGGTTATATTTTCCCTCCCAGTTTGATATTCAGAAATTCAAAACCATTGTGCATATTCTCCTGTTATGTGCATATTCTCCTGTTACATCCTTCCCTATTTTCCTACTTTTACTGTGCTTGATCATTTTAAAGTGTGCGCATCATTACAAAAAAAAAATTAATCACAAACAAAATATGTGATTTATTTATACTGCAATAACTCTATAGCAGACTGTAGGTCGCTAGCATTACTTTGAAAAAAAAAATG
Source organism: Philhelius pedissequus (assembly GCA_910595825.1). Taxonomy (NCBI): domain Eukaryota; kingdom Metazoa; phylum Arthropoda; class Insecta; order Diptera; family Syrphidae; genus Philhelius; species Philhelius pedissequus. The sequence goes on along the minus strand of OU343163.1, from coordinate 8,738,234 downwards.
AAATTTAAGTTTCTTAAGAATATCGCTCACTGGTGGTTTCAGTTAAAGATTCCTCCCTTTGTTTGAAAAGAAGATCTTAAATTTAATCGAAGAATCCCTCATAGTCCTCATTGTTGTAGAAATAAACATTTAAATTTTGTTTTTAATTTCTCACAAAACATAAACACAAAAAAAATTATTTCAGAATGACATTTATTACATTTCTTTGAGAGTTTGAGAGAAATGCATGTATGATTCTAATAGCGAGTTTCATTCAAATTTCAAGATCTCTCAAAATCAAGATTTGATTTTTTCAATGAAACTTTTTTCCAGATTTAATAAATAACTGACACACAAATTCCTGAAAAAGCATAACTTCATCATCAGATGACGAAGAAGACGAAGCAATCAGAAACTCCACTGAAATTATAAAATATAAATTATTAACCTTTTCGTCCATTATTTCTTTATTTTGTAGCACGAATTGGCACAATTTCACAACAAATTAACAAAATATTTTCCATTTAATGTTTGACAGAAAAGACGTTTTATATGTATGTGTACATACAGATCAAATCAACCAACCCATCACAGATCAAATCTTTCGTGTTAAGATTTTATCTAGATTTGCTCTTTTTGTTGGAATGAAGCTCTAAAAATTCAAAAAGATGGAATCTTTTGACAGAAAGATCAGATCTTTTCTTGAATGAAACTCGCTATAAGGGTGTGCTGGCATTTAAAAAAACCTGAGGGGATTTTCTTATGTCATACAAAAGTTTCTTATGGGGTTTCCTTTTGGTTACAAAAATTTACATTACATTACATATTATACTACTCCGCAGATAAATCTACGAAGTAGAGACACTGAAGCACTGGCAACGAGACCATTGGCTTTAAACATCACATACATTAATACAACAGAGAGAGACAGAGAAAGACAGAACACACAACAGAAGAAACACATGTCAACAGAACGTGGTTGGTTTCCGACGGTCCGCCATCGAAGTACTAACCACGCGCAACGATGCTTGATTTCGCTGATCTATGGGAAGCGATGCTTTCATCGGAGCCAAGGCCCTTGACTGGTTACAAAAATTATTCTTTTTCCCCTTCAGATCTGTCAAAGCACAGATTTTTACAGCCTTAAAGCCTGCCAATGGGCAAACAAATCAATTCATTTTTGATCGGAAATCAATTTTGTAGATCTGGATTTTTCGGCAGATTTACCCCTCTTCTACTAATACCATAACACCATCCGAACAATTGACAGCCGTCGTTTTGACAAGATTTTGTATTCAGTAATTATGTGAATAGTGAAATGAGTCTGTGAAAACATACGTACATTTTAAAAACATAAAAGCAATTATGTATTAACAATTGTGTTATCCTCCAAATTAATTTCGGCATTCATTTTTTAAACATTGAAATCGCTTCGTGTCACAAAAGAAAAAAAAACGTGAATGAATAAACAATTTTCAAATCATTTGCCATCAGATACCTTCTGGTTCCACAGACACAAATATACACCAATACCGTGATAAAAAAAAATCTGAAATCATATACCTTTCGCCACGAAAAAAATCAAATTTCCGATCAAAATCTGAAATTACCAAAAGAAAACCCCATTATACACATCCAATTTTACAGCAAAAGTGGGAATCGGTGTTGTAAAAAAAAGTTCATTATATCAGTGTTTTTCTTATAAGCGTATTTCTTATAAGCGTCATTTACTGTACCTCCTGTAGAGTATACGTTTTATTTTCTGTGAAACACGTAAGATATTCAGGCTTATCGGCAACTCCGGTGGATATTGATTTCCCTCGAGTTTTTTTTCCTATCGTCAATCGAATCGAATCAATTTTGAGAGAAATAATTTCGAATTATTTAATTGCCAGTTAGACGTATGCAACTATTAAAAATAATTGAAAATTTTGTGATACGGCTGTTTGGAAATGCATGAATGCCTTCAAATTATCTGGTGAAGAGGGAGAGAGAGATCGTAGCTCCTTAGATAGTCTCAGTTACATCACCTAAAACAACATTTGGCATACCTATTAAGTGAATGCTAACTGTTTGCAATAGGTGGCTATGAAAGAGATGTTTCCAGGGATAGCGAAGTTGGAATCTGGCATAATCAAGTTTCAGTATGGTCTTGACATAGTACTTGAGAGAGAACTCTATCCCAAATAAATAAAATTAAACATGTAAGTAAATACAAAAAGAAAAGTTGCTCATTTTTGGGACCCTGCTGCATTGATGGGACACATATTTCATAAAAATATCTATTAATTAACTTTAAAACTTAAAGGTTTGCGACTAAAAATTGAAGATATGCTATGATTTATGATGACATCTGGCTATATTAGGATTCTTCTCCATGATTTCTATAAGCGCATTTATAGTTTAATAGCTTGTTTATAAAGGTTGATTTCTATAGGAGGTATCAAGATGCTGATGAAAGAGAAACCATTAAAACCCCTAACATGCGACTGTACAAATCTGCAAACAAATCGCCTCCGACACTTCGAAAACGGGGTTGTTGATGAACTGGATGACCTAGTGCAGCTACGCATGGTAAATATAAAAAAAAATATATAGATAGTACGGGCTGGTTCGTAAATGAACCAGTCTTCATGATACATTAGTTAGGAACATCTCTGAGTGAAAGGGGATCACAATGGACCCGTGCACGACCCTCTTAACCTAACTTTGGTTGACCTATTATTAAATAGTAAACATAAAAATAAAAAGGAAAATACTTATATTGAAAAGAAATTATAGTAAAATACAATTTACATGTTTTTTTTTTGAAAATGAAAGTGATTTTTGTCCAAGAAAATGTCATCAATTTTCTCTAGAAAAATAGATTTGCAATGTTAACTTTTTTCTTTGGAATTTTGTCCCTTTATCGAAATTTGTTATGTTTGGAGCGAGTATCATATGAGGGAATAAATTCGGAGGAGATTTTATTCCCGATAAGCTTGATTAAATTTAATTAAAATCCTTAATTTTTTACCGGAATTTAAAGAAAAGAATAAAAATTGCTCGAATTGCTCGAGATGATCGAATTATTATTCTAAATGATTTTAAAAACTGGCCATACAAACCTACAGATACAATAAAAACATTTTGTTTTTACTTCTCCATACTAAATTTGATAAAAAGCTACACCATTTTTACTTACGATATATAAGCCTGTGAGAGCTAGAGTGGCATAACTCCAATTTCTTAGAAATTTTGTTATTAAATTGAATCTGTACATTTTAAACAACATTTCTCCATTTTAATTTTTTTTTAAATTCACAGCCTTTTCTCAGAGTTATGGGACTTTGTGCACTAAGGCCAACCATACAAAAATAAAAGGCTTGAGTGAAACAGTTTCTTCGTGAAACTTTAAGTTAGGCCATTAGAATATTTGCTCACAGATGACATCAATACATTATAATTATAAGGATATTAAACGTAGTTGAGAAAAACCCATTCAATGGGACAAAAATGATTTCTCCACTTTGAAATTGGTAAAAATATTTCAAATATAGGAATATCTCTTGCGAAGGACTGAAGGTTAAATAGTTCAAGATTCATTAGCTTCAGTATTTAAAAAAATTGATCATTTTCTAATATTTTTTAAAAATATTTTCTCAAAAAAAATGTTTTTCTTTTGCACCGATTTCAGGAAACAATTTATCTATTACAAATAATACAGTTGCTTTTATGGATCCCAACACATCTAAAAGCGAGTAAAGATGTTAAATTTCAAATTTCATTGGGTTATCTTTGCAATTTTTTAATTTTTTTTTATCTGACTGTAAAATGAATTATAACGGTATTTTGACGGATTAAAAATAAAAAATCTTACACCTCTTATATTTTGAACATATTTTAAATAGAAAATCAAAACTATGTTTCTTTAGTCTTAAAACTACCTGTGTTTGAAAATAACCTGTTTCTTATATTTGCTCTACTGAAAATAATGAATAATTCGGTTAGGCCACTATTGCACTCACGGCCTCATATATAGATACTATATGACAATAAGTTATGTACATGCATACATATTTGAAAAAAATCGAACTCGAGATTTTGATCAAACTTGACATTAAAGGCCTTTGCGATTGGCCGTCCGGAACACGTTCCCCCAATAAAACACCCGGAAGCTTCTTTTTATGTTATTTTACCAGAAAAATAGTTTAAATTCATCGAAATTACACAACAAATCAACCCGATGATTTTGACATCTTAATTATGTGAGTGTATTAGTGATTCTGTTTTCGATTCTGAAATGAAATCCAGAAGCGTTTTCTGTTCTGTTTAGAGTGACAACTGTCATTTTGTGGGCGTCAGAACAGTTCTGGATGGCCAATCGAAAAGGTCATAAGATGATAAAAAAAAAAAAAAAAATGGGTCGCACTATTCCGTCCATCTGTATATCTACAGCGCCTAAGTGGCTGAAGCTATTTTCTTCAAGCTTGGTGTTTCAACTTCTTTGTTGATTGATACGATTCTTTTTTTAAATCTTTTTTTTTTGTTAGCCCCATGTTTTAAATAAAATGGCGCAAAATTTTAAACGATTTAGTAATATGTTAAATCATTTTTAGTACGACACTAGGTTAAAAAAAGGATTTGGCTAATTTTAAACGAGTTTAGTATGGTACTATTTGCTTAACATTTTACTAAAGTTAAAATCACAAAATGGCCACTTTATTTTTTTTAGTATCGTACTGAATCCATATGCCACTTTGACATTAACAAATGTCAAAAAGTTATGTTCGCTTACTTTTTTGCACTATTATAGGCGTGTTTAGTTGTTTATTAAGAAAATAGATTTAGTATGGTGCTAGTTAAAAAGTGTTTATGTCGATTTCGTTTCAACAAAAACATCCACCTGCCGTCGATCCGCCGTCAATTTTTTTCTGAAAATCAAATTCGTTTCAAATTAAAACCAATTTTTTTCTGGAAAAACAGGTCCGTATTGAATCTGTTTTTGGAGACGGATTCAAAACGGATTTGTGCACAGATTCTTACACACACTACAATATTTGCTTTAAAGTTTCTCAATTGTTGTGTTGTGAATTAATTTTTATTTTGTGGCGGTGCACAGAAAAAGTAAATTAATATATTAAAAAATTAAAAAAAATTGTGAAAAACTTCTTGGAAACAAATATTAAAAAAGTGCAAGTGGATTTAGGAACTCCCTAAATGAAGTATTAACGAATTGAAGATTTGTTTTTTTTTAGAGCTGCCAAGCAACACACACAGTCCCAAAAAGAGATTCGGTCCGTAATCGTTCGTTTCAAAGCAAAAAAGTATTGGTTTTAGTAGCGAATCCTATTTATTGAAACGAAATCGACATAAGATTAGGGAAATATTAGTAAAGTGCTTTACACGGTGTCTCCACCTCAATATTTTATAGTATACTATCTGTCATTTTGATAGAAAGAAAGAATATAGAATGCTACAAAATTTGGCATTGGGCATTTCATAGCATACTATTTCAATTGCCAAGGATCGGTGTGTTCTTGCTCTAGTAGCATTACAAGACTTAAAAAAACCTTACACAAAAATAATTAAACAAAAAAAATAAATAAACAATACACACACCACAAATGTTCACCAGCCACAAACGCTAACCTCAAAGTGAAAAAAATAGTAGCCAAATAGTATACTATCGATAGAATGCTATGAGCTGTGCAATTTCTAGGATGAAATTTTATATAGAATGCTTATTGTGGTCTCCATGAGCAATTTTCATAGAATGCGACCTAGCTTACTAGAAAATCTAGATCATGGAGACCTCATATTAGTATTAGCAAACTGTTAAGTAGTATAATGCTAAGCCCTTAACATCAGGCTGTTTAAAATTTTGCGCCAATGTTATTAACGGCTCCTGCCATAGCAGAGTTTTTTGATTTTCTACCTTTTCATTAACGACTTAATAGAATTAGTTCAAAATGATTATAAGAGGTCCTACAAATTGTAAGTAATTGGGAATTTCGTTTCCCATGGAATATTTTATTCCCTCGAATTTTTTCCTGGGATCGTGAATCTCCCACGGAATAAATTTCGCTCGATCAAAAAATCGCATGAAATGACAGCAAAATTCCTGGGGAAAGTTTTTTCCCGATACCAATAAATTCCGAGGGAAGCTTTTGAGAATCATTCACGTTTCCAAGATTCGAATTGGAGAAAAATTTCCGAAAAAAAAATGCTTCGAAAAATAATTTGTTGGATTTTTGAAAAATCAATATTTTGAAAACGAGCGGACGATTTTTTTTTTTGAATTCATGTTTTTAAATATATACATAATATTACTGAATACTTAAAATTGTCATACTCATATTAAAAAAAAATAATTGTTGTATGTTAAAAATTAATTAAAACAACCGACTATAAAAACATGTTTAGCTGTTTCTTCTAAGAATCTTATACACAGGATGTAATCGAATCGAATAAGTACGCCAATTGAAGATATCGCAATTGTGATAGCTGTTTCTTCTATTTTTCAGCATGGACTTATTTTTTACATTTAAAAGCAAAACCCGATTCGCTTTACGCATAGCGCATGGTAGGAATCATTCTCAAAAATGTCTTACAACCAGGTTCCACTCATCACCTTTATTCGAAATCAAATTTTCGCCAGGTTATAAGATATGAAAAATGAAATGCTTGTGCTAAACCTATCCTAAGTTTGGTATGAACAAGAATAATGAGTAGTCAATGGTCAATGGCATAAATTGCTCATCCTTCCACTCAATCTCTTTCGACCAAGTGACATCAATATCAATGACTCACAATAAATATGAGAGAAGACAATAACAACTAGTAAGTTTTTATAGTAATTAAACATTTTAAAACCAATTAATTAATAGTGGTGATTTGAAACAAAAGAAGTTTTTTGCAGTAAAACTAGTTTTGATAACAAAATCAAGTTGAACGATTTGTCATTGACTTCCAGTTTTCTTTTTAAAGATTCTTCAAATACAAATGTTGGATACTTTTACCACAGTAGTAAATTTGTTTTTAAAGTAAGATTAAGTATGTGTTTACCAATTCACAATTATGACCCCATTTGATAAATTTTCTTTTTTGTTTAACCCAAAAATCGGATTGCGAATACTGTCTGTTGTCAGTTTGATAGCTTACAACAGACCTTATGTTTTTATTTACTTTACCTGCATCACTTTCCACCTTCAGACCATCCAAGGGGTGAGTATTGGCAAATTCAATCTTATCGCCAAACGATAAATGATTGATCGTATGCGTTAGCTTAACATCAGTCAATTGGAAGTCATGAATGTGAAATTGTCGAATAGAGAAGCTATTTCCAGGCGCAATATGAAAACTACCAGCCATCTGAAAAGCCAAGATTCATAGTTAAGAACCATTAAATAAAACCTTTACCCCGCAAAAAAAAACTTACTCTATTAACTTCTAAATGTCCCTGAATTCGACATCCTTCCTTCAGAGCATCCTTGTCCGATCTTTTGAATTTATCTTTGCATTGTTCGATCTTATCAAGTTGGACATTCCACTTCTTCAAGCGATAAGCCTCCATGACGTCGTCACAAGTCTGGCAGCATCTAAAAAAAACCAAAGTGAGTCATTTCATCTTCTTACTCGGATAGATAACCAAGAGATAGATAAAAAAAAACAAGAATTTACTGAGTTTCATTGTGTTCGGCTCCATAACAACTGCCGCAGGTGTTATTAACTGGTGACGTGGAAACAAAGATTATTTCTTTAATGGGTTCTGTTTCGCTTATTGGATTCCCTTTCAGATCCAAGCGATGCTTAAGTACATGATGATCAACCCGCAAATGCTGATCACCCGAAGAGTCCATTGCATCTAGAGAAAGATCTGTAAACAAATAATGATGAACAACCCTCAATTTCTCCCAAGATAAATCCTACTCACAGTCGCATGCTAAATTAGCTACAGTTAAGTCTAAATTAATACGAAGTTTGTGCCCCCTTGTCGTGTCGACAAATAGCTCTTCGGCGAGATTCGGCGTTAGGTACGCATACAATTCCAGGCATATTAGGAAGAATACAATGCTTGTGCTAATTATAGTTACTAAAAAATAAATAAAGTCAATTAGACCAAGTAACAATATTAGACTAGGTGGAAAAAAAGGTTATAAATTTACCGGCTGCACCGCTTACAGTCTTAACACTGAAATCTTCTAGTGTACGCGGGTAAGCGTCTAGTCGTCGTAGAATATCGGCAACTCTCATAATTGCTGATTTACTTTGTCATAAATACAACAAATCGAAAATAAATTGTACTTTAATAAAAAAAAATAGGAAAACTGTAAACAAAGATTAAAAACGAGTAAAATATTATCTGGTCGCCTTTTCAGTTCACGGAAGAAAAAAGATTCGCGTTTTGTCTGGCTGGCGAAGCTGGTCGAAGATTTGACATGTCAACAAAAAAATTATGATGGATCGGATATTAGCTTTGGTTGACGTGTTTTATTTTTGGTATTAAAAGAATTAAATTAAATATTAATACTTGGCACGTGTTTTTTTGGATTTTGTCACAGGCTTTTCAATTGGTTACACTTGTAAACTCATCAAAAAAAGTGTGTTTTACCAGGACATGTTACAAGATAAATAAATAAAACATTTTTCTTTTTTTTTCTTCGAGGTGATAAAAAATCCTGGTCTGTCACATTGGTAATCGAACAATTGAAAACCAGACGGCGTGACCGTAGTTTAAATGATTATCGTAAGAGTGAAATGTTTTTTTTTTATCGATTGTCGATTTCGTTTCAACGAAAACATTGATCTGTCGTCGATCCGCCGTCAATTTTTTTCTGAAAATAAAATTCGTTCCAAATTAAAACCATTTTTTTTTTGGAAAAACAGATCCGTATTGAATGTCTTTTTGGAGACGGATTCAAAAAGGATCTGTACACAGATTCTTACACACACTACAATATTTTTTTGAAGTTTCTCAATTGTTGTGTTGCCAATTAATTTTTATTTTGTGACAGTGTACAGGAAAAGTAAATTATTATTGTAAAAAAATAAAAATATTGTTAAAAACTGTTGGGAAACAAATATTAAAAAAGTGCAAGTGGATTTAGGAATTTCCCCGGGGCGGTATCAGCAAATAAAAATGAAATATTGATGTTTTAAAGAATTGAAGATTTGTTTTTTTTTTTAGAGCTACCAAGCAACACACACAGTCACAAAAAGATGTTAGATCCGTAATCGTTCTTTTCAAAAAGTTTTGGTTTTAGTAGCGAATCCTATTTATTGAAACGAAACCGACGTAAGTCCCCTGTCACACAGGGAAACCAGTTAACCAGTTGCTGGAGATTTTTTTGACGTTTTCCTTTAATTGCCTTGTAGCTTTCACATGATAAAACTGACGACAAGAAACTGAGGAGGAAACTGGGAAGATTTTGTTGGGTTAATTAAAATGCAAAGCAAGACGTCAAAAAAATCTCTTCAAATCGTTGACCGGGGAGATTTTTTTCATTCCCCTTACTTCTTCCTCTTCTCGCCTACAAACTCCCAGTTGCCGGCAACTTAAAATCACTTCAAATCGTTGACCGGGGAGATTTTTTTCATTCCCCTTACTTCTTCCCCTTCTCGTCTACAAACTCCCAGTTGCCGGCAACTTAATATCTTGTGTGAAAGGAGTCTAAGCAAAATTCTTGAAAACTATTTATTAGACTGCTTTCACACAATCAAAACTGATTTGCCGGCAACTGGGAGTTTGTTGGCCCTGTGTTAAAGGGGACTTATGTGGGCCTTATACCACGAATATTATGCAATAATATTGAAAGATATTATAGCCTCCCTCCAGTTTATTCTCTATAATATATGTAGAAACACTACCTAAATGCACTTAATAAAAAAACACTTTCTTTTTTTTTTATTTATGCGTTGGTCCGAAAATTACTGCGCAATAAAGGCCTTACACGTTCAATATTACTGCGCAATTCCGAGTACTGAGCAATAATATTGCGTGGTGTAATGCCTGCATTATAAATAAATAATAACGGCCTGTCAATATATTGGGCATTCGGTGAACCGCAGATCAAAAAATGGCTGATACTTCACAATAAGGGCATTTATGCAAGGGGGGAAATCCAGATAAACCTCAGAAAACCAGATATCTTAACTCCGCTGAAATGAACTATCAAAGTTTATATGGGAAAAATATTCTGTCTATCAGATAAATTTATCTTACGAATTTGATGTAGAAAGAGAAGAAATAAAACTCTTAAAGTTAGTTTAACGAACAGCTTATTATTTTCCACATTTACACAAGTATTTTTAAGGGGATCATGGAAATTTCTAACCGAAAAGTGTATCTGTCTGCAATCGAAAAGTTGTCTGATTGCATGATTTTAAAAAGAAATATCAATTTTGTGATAGTACTCATCAAATCATCACTACATAAGCTGTTTATGCAAAAAGTACATATTACAATTTTTTAAACTTGTTTTGAGATATTTTTCCGAGAAGAAAACTTTAAAATCTCAAATTTTATTTCATAAACAATTATTGTTGTACTTTTTTACGCAAAAGAAAAACGGAGCTAAAAAGGAAAAAAGTTTTTTTTTTTTTAATTGTTTTGTTGTTTGATTGAGGTGTTATTAAATGTTTTCTAAGGCTAGGCGCACACGCATGCATTTCTACCGCAACGAAATAGTTTAATCTCTAATGAATATACAAATTGTTCAAATGTTGATGCTTAGATGGCGCTCAATTTGTATGCAGAAAATTTTTTGTTTCGTAAAGTTTGGTTAAGATATGTTCTGGAAGACATTCCAGTTTAGTAGAAGCCGTGTTTTATTATCGCCAATAACCCACATGGTTCACGCCGTAAAAATAAAACGATCTGGGCTATGTACTGATATGTACCCTCTGTTCGTTGAATTTAATACTAATACTTGCAAACCCAGATGGAAACCCCACTAGCAACCTGGATCTCGTGTTGTTTTTGTAATACGCGTTCAAAAATAACCTAGACCCAGGCCCGTAGATAATAAAACGCAGCTAGAAATGAGCTGTTTTTTTTCTCAACGAGTGAAGATAAAAAAAGGGATATTTTAACCGTTTTATTCAACTTTATTTACTTCACGAACTTAGGGCTAATAAATGTAAAATACAAATCTAAACGCCTACATACTGACATAGTGGCAGTTAATTCGGAATTACCTTATTCCAAAAAAATACAAGATTATGTTCGCTTACATACCGAACACCCTATTCTCTTAAGCCGAAATGCTGAATTGGCGCTGGCATAGCTAAAACCCATATTGTATATCTACCAACTATCAGCACAAACAATGAAATTCTGCCGAAACAACAACAACACCACAGGAAAATATGCCTATCTCCATGTCTTGGCTAGGTGGCAATTTTTGCTTTGTTGACGAATTCAAAATATACGCAGTTTTCCATTTTTCATCCTCATTCTGTTCGCGAATCGCGAGTTTACTGCATATGTGCTCGTTTGTAGCTTGAAAAAAAAAATAATAAAGAAAAGTATCCTGTTGTTTTGTTCGTTGGCTTTGTTGTTTAATATTTGCTGGCACAAATACAATAAATATTCAATTTACTACATTTTTCAATTGAAATTCGTCGGAAATTTCAAAGAAAATCGAACAAAACCGATACAATTTGTACAAAAGAAAACCATCTGTATCTGTAAAACACATCTCTCAACAGTTGTTGCATTTCTTAATATTAACCGTACGGAAAAAGTGCAATATATTAGTAAAATCAGAAACGCAAAAGCAAACATTTCCATATTTACGTTTTTATTCTCCGCCTACGTCCCGCAATCGGTATCCCTTGTTGGAATAAATTCCGATTGCCATTTCTTTTAGCTCTTGCAAAAGAAATTACAATTAATTGCTTCAGGTCGCCAAGTTTTTTCCTTTTGTTTTTTTTTGCCTACAACATAAGTAAGATAAAAACCCGTTTCTTCTCCGGACGAAAAAGGTAGTGAAAAGATTTTCTTCGACGAAAAAACAGGTCCAATCACTCAAAATGACCTCAACACCACCAAAGACGGGCGAGGATTTGCTTGGCGGTAAGTAAAAAAAATGCAATTTTTATTATAAAAAAAATGATTTCATTTTTTAAATTTGTATGTACACAAAATAACATACATACCCTACCATTATAAAAGTCGAAGCGTATTTCCTTTGTTTTGTTTTTTTTTTCTTCTCTAAATTCGAGGTACCTAGGTATTTTTCTCATTTGTTTTCGTTTTTGTTTGGATTTCGAATTTTCGATGATGATAATGGTTTATGGTAACATACATATGTAAACTACAATATGCATATATACTTACATATACATATATACATAAACAAGATAAAAAAATGTAAACATCCATAAATTGTAGGGTACGTTTTCTTTTTTGTTTTTGTTATCCGCATATTCCTCCTGTGTTTAGCTGATGATAAATATTTTGTTGTGCTAACAACAAACAATTTCGATTTTCTTTTAGTGATATCTTGAAAGTAGAAAAAAGAACAAAGGGGTCGATTTTATATGGATTTTTCTTTCTACATCGCCACCATCACAGGCCACATTCACATATCACACAACATCACATCCCTAACCCCATACAACAGCAATTAGAAAACCACTCCATTTCATGCGATGAATGACGTTGCAAATGCAAACAAATGAAATGTTGGGAGTGTGACGATAGGTAAAAAGAATTGCCAGATGTGTGCTTGTATGAAGTAGGTGTCGACCTTATTATTTGTAAGCAATGAAAGGAGAAGTTGATTTAAAAAATTTAAACGATTAAGTAGGCACATATGTATGTTGGGGTGGCCGTGGGCGATGTTTGTGTGCTCGCCTGCCAACCTCATGGTCTCAGGTTCGAATTCTGCTGTCGTCTATTGGCGTTTTTCTTTTTTTATCTCCGAGCAGATCTCTGAGCAGAGCCTGAGTAAACCGAGTTAGATCTGAGTAGAGCATGGTCAGATATCTCCGATTTATAATAATAATAATAATAACAGAGTTTCTGGAACCATCTCAGCTTACGCCAAGAGTACCTATCTCTGCATTGCAGGAGATTAGGCTCTGATGTGTGCTCTAGATTCTAAAATACTCAATATATAAGGTCAGACAAACCTTTACAATAAAACATCTATGTATTATTAATCACTATTTTTTATATACAAAATAAGATTATTTTTAAAAACATTTATACTTAGCTCATTCTTCAATTCACTTGGAAGTCTATTAAAAGAATTTATTCCCATATACATAACTGAGTCCTGGGTGCTACTTCTGTTACACCTATTGGGCCTCAAATTTTCACTGTTGCGTAAATTATAAGGTTGTAATTCTCCAACGTTGATAATATTAACTTTTAAGTATTCAGGAACCATATTGTTTTTCATTTTATATATTAATAACATAGCGCTATATCTAAGTCTCTGTTTAACACTCATCCAATTTAAAACTTCCAACATCTTTCTTATTGGGGTGTAGACATTCACTCTCAATATCATTCGCATTGCTTTATTTTGCAATAATTGAAGCCGATTTACTATTTCTTGTTGACAACCATACAAAAGAGTTGAACAATAATTAAAATGGGGTAAGACAATAGTATTATATAGAAGCAAAGTACTTTCAAATGTTAAGTTTCTTCTAATTCTTTTTATAAAACCAACTTTTTTAGCAATTTTTCCGCACACATATCTCCCATGCTCTTTGAAATTTAACTTCGAGTCCAAAACAACTCCGAGATATCTAAAACTATCCACACACTCAATAACTTCCCCATCCATACATACATTTATGGGTTCATTTACTTTAAGTTTCATACATTTCGTCTTTTTTACATTCAATTTCATTTTATTCATTTGAAGCCACCGGTTTATGCTCTCCAAGTCCTCATTTAAACATTGTAACAACCATTCAACATTTTTTCCACTTATATATATCAGGGCATCATCCGCAAACAACACAACTTTGCAAAATTTCAGCACGCATTTAATATCATTTATGTACAAAAGGAAAAGCAACACACCTAAAACTGATCCCTGAGGGACTCCAAGTTCCACTCCAGTCGCATTTGATGTAATATCGCCAATCTTTGTTCTTTGGGTCCTCCCTGTAAGGTACGATTTAGTTCAGTTTAGTTCATTTTCCTTAATTCCATACATTTCCAACTTTCGCACTAATATATTTCTTTCAATGGTCTCAAACGCACGCTTAAAATCCAAAAACACTGCTATTACCGAATTATTGCAATCAAGATCTTTTTTCCATTCATATATCAACCAATTTAACGCAGTTTCACAAGAGTGACCTTTCCTAAACCCAGATTGCTCTTTTATTAAAATGTTGTTATTTTCTAAATAGTCTTGTAGTTGGTTAGCTACATAACGTTCTAGAATCTTTTCAAATGTAGGCAGCATATTCACTGGACGAAACTCTTCACATTTTACGGTGTTTACCACCTTCTCTACCGGAATAACAGTGGATTCTTTCCAACTGCTTGGAAATATCCCGTAGCACAATGAATTATTAACAATTTTGATTAACACAGGGCCAATGATTTCAATTGATTTTAAAATTATGTCTCTGTTAATACCTCGTAAGTCCTTTTTATTATTTAATTTTTTAATGAGGGCATATAACGATTCCACGCTTGCATAACGAAATTTAAAAACACAATTTATGTGTATGCTTGGTGGAATATAATGTTGAAAAGGAATTGAATAATTAATTTCGACCACACTCTCAACAAAATACAAATTAAACCTATTAGCAATTTGATTTTCATCAGTTAAAGATTCTTGCCCAAACTTAACATTAGTGATATCTTTACTTTTATTGTTTTTCATAATAAGAGACTTAATCGTTTTCCATGTACCGACTTGATTACCACTGTTCGATTGTATCTGCGTGCGAATATGTCGATTTTTTGCTGCCAAAACTTCTATTTTATACTTATTTCGAATCATTTTATATCTCCTCCAATCTTCAACATTGTTGCTGTAAATTGCTGTTCTAAAAGCCGTTATTTTTTCCTGTTTCATTCTCCATAGATTACCATTGTACCACTGACAATCAACTTTCACTCCAATCAATATATTATTATAATTGTTTTTATTAAAACTTATTTACCAGCAAATCCAAAGCTTTCGTTTTCCGATTTGTTTTTGTTTTTACATAATTGGTTGCATTTAAAAGACCTTAGCTCTTACAGGCATATAGTTAAATTTAAAAAAAAATGTTGCATTAAGATATGAATAAATGCCGATTGTAAATAATTGGTTTTACTTTAGTGATTATTGTTAAAATTATGAGTAAAGTTAGCCGCGCCCAGCACTTTGCCCCGTTTGATCGGTCATTTTATTCTGAGCTAATGGTTCATGCCCCGATTTAGCTCTGATTTAAAAATGACGAGTTGAGAGATTAAATGTGTCTGAGCTAAAAAAGAAACAGATCTTTTCTGACAGCTGAGTTCTTTACTCGGAGCTAAAAAAAAAACGCCAAATGTCTTCTTAAAATTTCATTAAAAACTTCTTAAAATTGTTGACAATGGGTTTGCTATTTTACTTGTACATGTTGTTCTGGCATAACAACAACTTGTGACTGAGTAAAAACTATTATACCCAACATTTACGCCAACGATTAAAATAATGTGAATTATAAGGGACAAATAAAATAAGACACCATTTCTCCGCATTAGTTCAGCTGCCATCAGATAAAAATCTGAGATTACCCTCACCTTCGGTCTCAGAACATCGTGCCATACATCTTTCCTATCCTTCTTTCTCGTCCTTTACTTCACGGCGGCACTGTGTTGAAACATTTAAAGGTAGGTAATCATGATTAAAGCGCGTGTAGATTTATAATCTAATAGAATAAAAAAAATCACTGAAGCAATTTTTTTCAAACTAGTGATGGGCACTATCGAGTGATTGGCCAAATTCCTAAACGCAAGATTTGCAAAGCAAGTATCATGCTAAGCAAATGCACGAACCCGATAAAAATTGAAAAGCAAGTAAAGTACGCAACACAAGTTTAAAACTTGCACAATTGAATTGAAGTTTGCGCAAAAAAAAGAATGAACTGCGTTTTGGGACAGTCTGCTTAGCAGATATTTTTCTGCTTGCGGTTAGGGACAGTTTGCTTAGCATATTATGTGCAATATTTGGGTTTAGGAATTTGCCCATTGATTTGAACTATCGATAGTTAGGCCGTGTGTGAATTGCGTTAAAATGTTGGTTAAATTTTGGTTTGTGGTGGTATCAAATAATTATAATATAATAGAATAAATTAAAACTTACGTTTATTATATGGTTTCCCAGTAGATCTGGACTTTTCATCTTTCTGTTCGATTTATCGTTTACAAATTACTCTATCTTGAGAAACGTCAAATTTTAACACAATTTAGCCTGCTCTACAGCCGCATAAATTTTAACCCATTTTATTCAACGAGCTACTGTCAAAATTTAACCCAGGTAGAAAATTTACCCAACATTTTAACGTAATTCACACACAACCTTAGTAAGTGCCTGGTTACACCAGCGTAAAAAGTAATCAATTTAGAAAGAGAACGGACGATTTTTCGAATGAAAAAAGACAAGTTTCATCATTTTCAGATATTTATGTGTATTGCGTTAAAAATCATATTTTATTCTAAAACGGTCTCCTTTTCACAGATATTTATTATATTAATTTTTATTTTGGCCGGCTAAGGAGAAGGTACTACCATTGTATATAAAAACTATATTACTAAAAGAAATTGGGAAAAAGAAGAGATGAGGTAGTCTTATATCTGTTCTTATAACAATGATGAGTATAAGAGAGAAAACCAAATGTGGCATATTCTTTAAATACAATGGTACTACACAATAGCTTTGTTTTCCTCGTACTATTTCCATTTCGTTTTATTTGTTACAGCCTGGGTTCCTAATTTACCATCCAATTCCCTTGCATGCACTCAGTTTCAATTAGAATTTATATTTAAAAGCTTTTTGATTTTCATAATTCCTTACAAAAAGAGATACATTTTTGTTTCAATATTTAAGTACTTAGTACTTTGTATAGTAAATTTTTTTTTACAAAATAAATACTTTAAAAAGCTGAAAAAAGCAATATATTATTAAAAGCTAAGGAATGTTGTAAAAAACTTAAACTTATAAAACTTAACAAGTTTGGGGGTGGCCGTGGCGCGTTTGTTGTGTGTTCGCCTGTCAACCTCATGGTGACAGGTTCGATTCCTGCCGTAGTCTATGTGCTCTTATTTTTCCATTAAAAACCAATTCTCAAATAAATGCCATACAATAAGTTGCTGGTTTATTCATCACATGCTGTTTAGGCATAGCACTAACAACATGTGATTGAGTAAAACTAGTATACCAATAAATATGGCAATGAATAAAAAAATAATGCTAATTATAAGGGACATAGATGAATTAGACACGGAAACTTCTCCGCAATAGTTCAGCTGCCATCCCCGAAGATAAAATCTGAGACAACATCCACCTTCAGTCTCAGAACATCGCGCCAGACATCTTTCCTATCCTTCATTCTCTTCCTTAACCTGACGCCCGCGGTGTAGTGAAACATTTAAAGGGTAGTAAAATCCCTTAAGCGCGTGTAGGTTATCAAAAAAAAGTTCAGAAATACTGAAAGCTTCGAATAAATAGTCTATTGAAATCGTTCAAAGCTATCGAGTGAAAAGCATTTGAACAAAAATTGATTATTAATTATTTAATAGTTCCCATAGCTACTTCAAACTTGGTACCTACTAAGCGTCTTGTGATTGGCTCCATACTTTTTTTCTTATTTTTAGCCCCAAAAATAACGGTACCTGCTATACAATTTTTTGGAGCAAATCTAAATTATCTCGAAAACCGCTCGACGAATTCTATAGTCTACATTTTGGTTGAAAAAAATGTTTACATAAAATTTATTTCACATAGTATACCTGCTATAGGAGTTTTTTGTTTATTTTTTTTGACGGCTAAACGGATTTTGATTAAAAAAAAACATTTTTTTTTTGAAAAATTCAATAGTTAGAAAATGGGTGAACGATTTTTGAAAATTATAAAATATATTTACCTGTTTCTCCTAAGAATATTGGACATATGATGTGATGGAAAATGAGAACAGGTACGTAAGATCTAGTCGTGTATTTTATTTTATTTTTCTAACGTGTGAGTAAAGGAAATATTTTACATATTAATTGCCCACTAGTGCATTAAAATATTTTGGTTAAATATCTAGATACGCATACAAAAACAAAAATAATATTCAATTATTGTTAGCGTTTTCTGCATTATAATTCCTAGGTACCTACCTAAATAAGTTTTTTTTTTTGTATTTTGTTATCAATTCAATCTCTTCAATTTTTGGCAACAACAACAGATAAATAAAATTGGTACTTTATAAATATGCCTATCAAAAGCCCATAAACACTCATACAAATCAATTGCGGTAGATAAGAGGTGGGGTAGGTACTTATAAATAATTTGTCATACCATAATTTGTTTATTGTTGCCATAATCAGTAAGTAGTACGTACATAGATAAAAAGGGGAAGAAATAAAACCCGAACTTATAAAATAAGGTACACATGCATACAATAGGTAGGCAAGTTACCTGCTTTAAAATTTAAACATCGGTATTAATTAAATCTAGAAAGTCATTATAGAAATCTACTAATAAGTAGATAGGTACGTGATGGTCATCTTACTTCACTTATTTTTGATGTGTAAATATTTAACTTATATATTCCATGTAGTTTGTTACGTATACTGTGTAGCACGCGTTACCTTATGGAATATTGCATTCAAGACATGGGAGATATTACTTACTATTTTAGCGCACTGGCGGAAAATGTTAAACATTGTTTGTTTAGTATTAACTCTAGTTAGAGTTCAGTTCGGATCCCGGATCGGAGGGAGATTCCCAATTAAAAACGTAACGTAGAACGTAGAAAAAAATGTTTTTATTAATTAAATTATACTTAATAGAATTAAACTATTTCTATAAGTAATTAAATTTATGTTCAACAAGCACAAAAATTACAGATAAGCAGGCAAATCACCACAAAACAAACAAAAAATAAGTTAGCCACATACATACAAAACGACTTAGAAACGAATATTTTTTCGCTCGAAGAAAATCAAAGGGCAACGTAGCCAAGTTCGATTTTCGACCCCCCTCTATCTTCTGTAACAATGAAATCAGAAACTTTAAATTCCGAAGATAGTCAGGGAGAAGCATCTCACCAAATTTCAACTTTTTAGCATAATTGGTTTCTGAGATAAAAGGCCTCAAAAGTCACAAAAACCATAACTGGCTCATTGACTGACAGATCATCCTACCTAAAAAACAAACTAGTGCCGTGCAATTCAGGTTGCATTTAAAAGACCTTAGGTCTTACTTGCATACAGTTAAAATTATTATTATTATTATCATCAAAATTATATGACACTTCTCGAGTAGAATCTTGTAATGTTACACAACGGTAGGTATTGTGATGCAAGCAAATGAATAAATCGAAAATTTCTTTAGAATTGACGTCAATTAAATTATAAGGATCACTTTTGATTGCTCTAGATCTAGATCAATTAAATTTACAAGAGCGGTAAAGCTTGAATTACATACAAAGGAAAAAATAGAAAATCACAGGTTTTCCATTCAGTTAGGAGGTGGTATCCCCACGCTTTATAATTATGTATATGGAGAGCTTCCAAATGCGGTAGAATAATTAAATTTGTTAGTGGTAGGCCTTAAAGTACATAAAAAGAGAAAAATATATAATTGAAATTGTATGCTTACACTATTAAAATCTTTGCAACTGGGAGTGAGATCAGACCAATAACATAAATGTTAAAAAAAAGAGCAAAGATCTATACAAAAACTTCTCTGTAACAAGTCAGTCGTGAAAAGTAGTGAGATCTGAACGTACGCCAATATCTAACTTCATGGAGTAATACCATAATATTGAAACAACTACAAATTAAGAGATACATTTTATTATTTAATGAATATTGACTAAATTTTGCTTGGCAAGCTTTCTTTTTATTACGCCCAATTCGAAAAGTTTTAATCATTCAAAGTAAACCCAATTGCCAAGTAAATAATTGTGAGGTTCGTATTTTATTTTACCTGCCTTAGTTTGCTTAATTTTTGTCATTTAAATTTGATGAAATAGGCATACCTCAACTAAGTATATATAGGTATTGTGCATCTTTTGATTATGACAACACAATCTAAATATGTATTTTAGTTTACTTTAGTACACCTCTTCTCGCTTGTTTCTAAACAATTTAATAACAAAGTGTATACCTACCTACTTTACTTTTTGCATGAATTATTTCTATACGTATTTCTTTTCTCTGCACAAAATACAAACAAACACCTAGTTGTTATTTTATTACAAAAACAATTCATTGTTTAAAAATCTTTTTATAGCTAAGATAATTCTTCTCTATTATTAATTTTATTATAAATTTTGAGCTGTTTTGTCTCATCTTAGTGAAATGATTAAATCAACTGTATAACTTGCATTAATAGTTAGGAATATAAAGTTGCATTTAATTTTTGTATCGATAATAATCAGTCTTATTTAATAGAATGCTCCATATAAGGTTTTACGTAGTCTCTATCTTATCTTGCACAAATTCTTATTTATAAAACATTTACCCATACATTATAGTTTATGTCAAAAAAATGCCAAACAACGGGAAATCTATTCTATTTGGCTCTCATGACCAAATCAACTGTTTGTCAGAAAACAAAACAATCAGTTGGGGTTGCTATAGAATAAAAAAAATAAAAAATTTAAATAATTTTAAAAGGATACAAAATTTAAAGGCATTTTGTTTTAATTGTGCAAACTCAAAATGATATTTCGACACTATAATTTCTTTATGAGCCTACATAATTCAATTTCTGCGTTTATCTTATACTAGCTCTATGCAACGTAGCATTAGTTTCATAAATAAGGTTTACGATTTCAGAGGCATTACGAGGATCACATAGCTCGCTATAACGCAATTATAAATAAGGCTGAATAAGTTTCATTCTACTTATGTCCCAATGTATTAGCTTTAAGAATTTGTGTTTCTTTATTTATTCCCGAAAATCCGAATAGAAACGGAAACTTGTATTCCGAATATTCAGAATGAATAAAGAAACACTCCAAATGTTACGGATAATTTTGGATTCAGCTACCAACAATTCTATATTTTTCAAAGTATTTATAAACATCTAAGTTAATTAAATACTCAAAATACAACATTACCTTCCGATTTCGACTCGCCAGACTGAACTTCTTTCCACTTTGTTATTGATTTACAAGGGGAGCTAGGTAACAACGTAAACATGTTTTTTTTTTTTTTGCATTTATAAACAAAAGTCAAACCCAGACATGATGGCAAATTAAAACAGGTTCATTTTTAAGGCAATTTCTACTAAAAGAAAGGGCTATATGAGTCTTGTTGATGGTATGATGAGAATGATATGTAACTTGAGTTGCCGTTTCTTCGTCAACATCAATGAACAATGACTTGTCTTTATTTTTTTTTACCCAGAGTTCTTCTTGTCTGTACCCGAGGGCGTCATGCAGAAGGTCACGTAGTCCATAAAGAGTGTGTTTGGCTTGCCATGGAAGTCTTTTGATTTGTTTCGAATCCAACTTAAGCAGAATTTTGTCTCTGGCAGTCACGTTGGGTGCTGGTTATACAAACCTTAATGCAAGCTGTGGTTTTGTTTTTAATACACGAGACCGGATTTCTACTTGATTGGGTTGGGATGATGCTGGGAAACGTGTTTGTTCACGCATAGGTAGATGAATATTATTTGAGATGGAAATTTCAAAAAAGAATGCAAAAAATGGATTGGAAACAAAAACAGGATTGATTCATTGGAGTCAGTGAGCTGTGAAAAATATTCATTTACAAACATACATACATAGGTATTCTTTTTTTGCGAGTTAAAAAACTTCTTAAAATTAATGAAATCTTATACCTAACGTATAAGCAGAAAAGAAATTCTCACTTAGAGGTTCTATGTACCTAAATTGGAGTACGAGTATTTGAAAACTTTAATTCAACTGTTCAAAACATTCCCACGAATTATACGCCAAGGTTTGTTATGTCCGGTTATGAAATCTGTTATAAGCCAATGGGTTAATTTGGAACTGGAATTTTTACTATTAATTATTATTGTGATTTAGAATAACTAATGGCCTGGTGAATGCCATGTTATCCACAGCAGCGCAAGGTGATTTTATCCTGAACATTATTTAAAACATTTAAAATTTGTTTGATTTCCATTACCCCAGTGACCCAAAATAACATTTTCAAAGTATCTTCTTTTTGTAGACAAATGTACATACGTTATTTAAATCATACAGGTTTAGAATTCAAGCGAAATAAACATGAGTTTGTGAATAAAAAGTTTTCACTAACAAAAATCCTTATCAGGTCAGACGGTAAGGCTTTGCATGCGATGTGTCAATCATAGAAGTAGGAATGTCATTTTATACTAGGTATAATCTCCCCTTGTTTTTATAATTAATATTTTATGCGAGTACCTACATATATGTAGGTATCTATTTTATCTGATTATTTTCAGTAGCGACGGAGAATATACTAGTGTATATGCAAATGCTTTGTTGTTGGAAATAAATTATTGTCGCCTCTTTTTTGCAAAAAAATGAGAAATAAAAAACAATCAGACCATCAACAATAAAACTGCGTTCCAGTGATTGACATCCATGTGGTTGATTGCATGGTTTCGGTTTAGTTTACTTCACAGCGCAGTGCGATTGCATGACATTCGTATAGCCTCTTGGGACAGAAATTAGATATTTAAGTGACAAAAGAGGGTAAGCCACATATTTACATACTCAAATATGTAAAACATTGAGGTCAGTCTCTGTTGTGGACAGACCAAAGTAGAAAAAAATATCTTTCCACAAATGCCTATGTCTGGTAGGAAATAAACTCTTAATTTTATTTTGTAATTTCCGGCGTCATTTTATTAAATTTAAAAAACAAAAACAAAGATCTTGAATTTCTTTGTTTGCCAAAGCATACCCACATACAATTTCTCTTCAAGGTTCATGACAGCCGATGCAAAACGCATCTTCCGTAGAAAATAAAAAATTACGTTCTACAAAGAAAACATAGCCATTGTAAAATACAATGCACGTCTCAGATCCAGCTCACAACCAAGTTAATTTAGCATGCAAAAATACGAGAGCCAACAAGATCGCGAAAAATTTAAAAAGTCATCAATTTCTTAAATTAAATCTCCCACTCATTGTGATTGTGAGGCCTAAAAATAAATCGAGGAATAAAGATATATAGTATCCAATCCATCCCCCGGAAAGACGAAGGTAAACTTGTACTTTGTCAATGCACAAAGAATCGCATGTACTCGTATGGCAATCGATTGAATTCGCAAAAGAAAATGAGAAACAAAAATTGCCATCACATCGGTTCAATGTGCATTATAGGCACAGTAAAGATTCGATTGACGTTGACAAACCGACATAAGTAGAGTGCTGACGTGACCGTCAACATCAACACACAGATGATAATGGAGGCTGTCGGCAACTCATTGGATCATGGAATTGTTCTCTCTTTTTTTATCCAAGTTTTACAATTAGAGAACTAATCTGAGGGAATTTTTTTTTCTAATGAATTGAATATTACATTTTGATGGTAGAATACGACGACACACGTCCGACGACATGGTAGTGGCAGGTAGAAAAATGTGGAAACTAATTTTACCTATTTCATTCAGTAAAGTCATGCGAATGACATCAACGCTAATTAAAACCATTCGAGATTTAAGCTCATTTGTTTGAAGAATAATTCTTTGACCTGAATGAACTTAAAGAACTTGTGTACCTACTCACTCAGATAAAAATGTAGAACATTGAGGTAGACAAAATGTCATGGATTAACCGCATTGAGTGTACCTAGTCTGTGTCGTATTTTAATTAAAAACTATTCATTCATTCATTCAGATGGTATACATAGTTCTAGTCGGCATCAGCACCTTTTATTTAAGACACCAATCGTTATAGAGGTTGTTTTTGTTTTCATAAACAGATGATCTGGTAATTCCTCAATATTGAAAGGTGAAAGGAAATGCAGCTGTCTAAGGATATTTGTTTGCTTAGAATAAAATATAATCATAATTTGAAACTTTATATACAAAAATCTA
Source organism: Philhelius pedissequus (assembly GCA_910595825.1). Lineage (NCBI taxonomy): Eukaryota > Metazoa > Arthropoda > Insecta > Diptera > Syrphidae > Philhelius > Philhelius pedissequus. The sequence continues at coordinate 8,714,049 of OU343163.1, read as the reverse complement.
TTGTGAGGACTATTGTTGGGTTATTTTAGGTATATTAAGGATTGGACTTACAATAGGAGTAAAAATGTAAAGAAAAAATAATTAAATACTTTGTACGGCAAAGAAGAGCCTTATGTTTATGCCTACCGGGTAGAGCCAATACGATTGTTCAATGAAAGTATTTTGGTACGACCAGTTTTAAGCAATATTTTTGAAGTAAAACTTGACAAGTCAAACCGACACGTTTGCTGTCAAAATACCGGCATTTCATGACATATTCTGATTTTGCTATCTAAAAATATTTACGTAACATTAAACAAAAATATCATTATACCAAAAAATAATGTTTTTTTTTTGCAAAAGAACCAAAAATATTAACCCGCACAACATTTAAGCACTTGATTCTAATAGGGTTTTCATTTGGTAACAAAAATCAATTTAATTGATTTATATCTGTCAAAAAAAATGATTTTGAAAATTTTTGCCTTCGATTGGCCAAGAAAATTGATTTATTTTTTGATTTTAAATCAATTTTGCTGATCTGGATTTTTCGGTAGATCTACTCCTCTTTTAATAACACAACTATGCATCATAATTGATAGCCATCAGTTTAACAAGTTTTTGATAATTTTTTTCAGTTGCAAGAAAGAATTAAAATATTTTTGAGTTCAAATGGAAACAGTTTGGAGTGAATTAATTAATTTATTTATTGCCAAATAGAACGCAAATATTGTCTAAATCAGTTTTTTGACAGATATAAATCATAAAATTGATTTGTGTTACCAAACGATCAGCATTGCCTTTATGAGGAAAGTCCAAGTCCACTTAAAAATCCAAAATAGCATTGCCATGCATTTGAAAGAATCCTTTTTTCTTGAACAGAATTGATGCAAAAAGAAAACAAAACGGGAGTGCGACCCGTTATCTAGTCGCTCTTGTTAAATTGTGTCAAATTATGACGAGGATACACATTATAAAGAATTTCATGTCGTCACGTTACGTTAATTTCATGGATTTGAAAATTAGTTGGCTTCAATATTATTTTCTTAAATCTCGTCATGAAAAGCTTCGTCCAATTGAATTAAGCAATGGTTTTATAATTGCAAAATGATTAAAGTGAGTCATGTCACATTCTCATCTCATTTTCTTGCGCATTGTGAATAATTTTTTTGTTAAATCTCTCTTCGTTAAAAATCTCGTTCCATTTGTCAATTGGGTAACGATTTTATAACTAAATTGTGACAGTTAGTTGTTTCACTCTCTCGTCTCTTTTTTCATTCATTAATTATTTTCTTAAATCTCGTCCCAATTTCGGGGACTTTACTGACAGGCCGACTCCACTTGATACCTGTATCGCTAACGAAATATCTGTCGTTAAGTATCATGGCATTTGTTTTGTCTTGGCTGGGCCGTTCATGTCTTGACAATTCATTCATGCAATAGAGGTTGAGGTGTAGGTAAGGCTGTATAAGAAGAATTATCAAAAATTAATTTCATGAAATTTTTTTTTTTTGACCTGATATACTCCTGTTAATGAACATTAACTAACAAACATGGCGTATTTGAAGAATTTAAGTAAAAACAAAATTTTTTTAAGTTCGCTAACAGAGTAGTTGGCGTGAGAGACAAGAAATAATGAGATAAGCACAGAAAAGAGAAAAAACGCAGCTGTCAAATTTGATGTAAGGCATCGATATCAAGACAAAATCGAAGAGATAGAGTTCGCTGACATCCCAACACAACAAGAATCAACGCGACTCCATTGGAGATTTCATGTCAGGATGAGTATTACGAGAAAATTTATTGCCAATGGAGTCGGCCTGTGAGGTAAATCGGTGCGATTAAATCGTTAAGTTGAAATCGTCGAGTTGAACTTCGTAACCACGAATCTAAATTTGTACTAACATTAGAAATCACTTAACTCGCCGAAATCAGTGAAATAAAATTACTGAATCATGGATCAAAGCTTTAACGACGCTTCCGTTTGTAAGGGACTGGATTAGGAAAAATGGCAACTTCGTTGTTCTTTGACCTATTTCCATAAAATTTAAATACATATGTTGTAGCTGACATAGAATTATGAAAGAAAAAAAAATAGTTTCGAAATTCGGTGGGTCAAAAATAATGAAACGTGTTCTACACAGATACATATATGCAATTTTTTTTAGAAATGTTAGTTTGAATCAGTAAGTGGGTCTATTCGGCGAGATTTTTTATTCTGTTATTCTGCTATTCTGTTATGAATTTTCATACAAAAGTTAAAGCTGTCAAAAAATCTTATGAATTATAATTTTGGTATTCTGCATGCTAAATCTGCTATGAAATCTGTTAAGAAATCTGCTATTGAGCTGTCAAAACTTCGAAATTAATTGAAGAAAACGCAAACAATATGTTTATATTATTTTTGTTTATGTTTTAGTGGACTGTGTGGATTTAAAGCCAATTGAATGAATTTGTGACCTTTAGTCCAAAATGCGTTTCGCCCAGGTACTACAGCTGGGCTCATCAGTTAGATGCTGTAGTACCTTTCTAAGACGCATTATTTTTTTATCGATGTTTACCGACTTTAATAAAACTTACAGCGATTACTCACTGTAAATTATATTTTTCTAGGGGAATTTGGTTAGATTCATGCACCTAGAATTATGTTTTGCCCGTGGTCTGGCCAGTGAATTAATTGAAAAAAAAGAAAAGTGGACTGTGTGGATTTAAATAAGAAGTTTTTTTTAATAATACAAATTCTATATACTACTGAAATACATCAGCCAAGTAGAAGACTTAGCACTATAATATTTGGACTTGTTGAATTATTGATTCAAAATAGCTTTTAACGGCCTTTAGTCCAACAAAAATTGGCGTTTCGTCCCGGTGATCTCACATGGACTCATCAGTTGACTAGTGAGGACCTTTGTCAATACGCAATTTTTGCCAAGTTCAGTTCATCTAACATAGATTTCGTGAAGAACATCTAGTGTGAACTATATCCAACAAGACTAGAATTCCTAATCATTAAATTGGAAATTTTTGTTTTTGCCCATGGCCTGGCATTATTTATATAAGAAGTTTTTTTTAATAATACAAATTCTATATACTACTGAAATACATCAGCCAAGTAGAAGACTTAGCACTATAATATTTGGACTTGTTGAATTATTGATTCAAAATAGCTTTTAACGGCCTTTAGTCCAACAAAAATTGGCGTTTCGTCCCGGTGATCTCACATTGTGTGGATTTAAAGCCAATTGAAATTTTCAAAAACAATTCTTTTACGAACTGCATTTTTGGTATTCAGCATGCCACAATCTGTTATGGAATCTTTTATGAATCATAAAAGAATAAAAGACACATTTTGGTTACTTTTATCATAAAAGATTTCAATCTATGTAGTAAAAACTTTTATTTCGTTAATGAATTGTTGTTAAAAGGAGACAGATATAACAAACAATAAATAAAATGCATAATAACAAACTCAAATATGTAAATAATTTATAAACTTATCAATTCCTCTAAAACACAGAACACATTTGATGGGTGAAACTTAAGAAAGTAGTCGCTTATCTTGCCTTTGTGCGTTTTGGATATATTAAATTCAGGAACTGTTATGGGCAAATTACAGAGAACAAACATTTATCTTCGCGAAACAAAATACGATAATTCCACAGGTTAATTTATTGTCATTCGTCGGTGCTGACTGCCGAGAATTTTTATTTACTACAGCTGATAGTTTGATAGCAGATTTTAGGTCTGTTCTTATAAATGTTTCTTTTTCGAAGTTCCATAACAGACTTTTATAAAAGATCGAACTCCTGAATACCAATTATAAAATATCTTTTATGGTAAATATCTGTTATGCATCATAACAGAAAATTCATAGCAGAATAACAGATGTGGCAGAATAAGCCTTAATGTTTCTTAAAAATACAATAAAGTGATATTGTAACTTGGTGGATGATTGGTATTGTCCCAATTTTGATGCTATTTGGTGTGAGAGCTTATCCGAAAAAAGTGATCTTTTCACTGAAAAACAATATATTGTAGTTATATCTCTCAATTGAAAATAGATTAATTATACAAATTTTAATTTTCATATTGTGAATTTCAAATCATTACATCAATTTAATCGACTAAAAATATAATATCAATTCTAATATTATAACTTTCATATAACCACAACAATTTCTAAATGCCCATAATTACAAGTAGTACGTATTCGCTGCAACACGTGTGGTGTGCGACCGACGAAACGTCGATAAATTTGTTTGCTTTGCATATTAGTTGCCTTATTAAAATTATTTCTATTTCTATTTACACTATTTGCTCATATATAGCAGCGTCCGATAGATATCTATTTTTGTTTTTATATAATCGGATTCGTTAATTAAAAAAAACTAGAATGGCTATCAAAATGACCTTGGTAAACAATACCTAAAAAAAAATAACAAAAACAATAATAAAAGAAACCAAAATAGGTACATAGTTAAATAAACTTGACCTGGAAACTTAATAATCCACAAAGCTCAAAATTAGACAAGTGAAACAGAATTTGATTATTAATTACGACTTTATCTTGGTTACTCGGTTTTATATTATTCACATTTATTGTTGCACATTCATTTAGATAAACAAAGTTTATAACAATTGTGTTTTCTTTTTTTTTCTTATTGCACCTAATTTACGAATGACGTTAATTAAACATAATTGTCTGGTCGAGTCTTCTTTTGATTCCTTAATTCTGATTAGAGTTGGATTTGTCTGCGTCTCAGATGTAATAATCAAATACGAGTACGATAGACATGTCACGTCAGGGCACACAAAAACAAAACCATGTGCGACGCAATTTCAATACATATTCACGATGTGATAAAGTGATTCTTACAGCAACCCTGAGATAGGATTGATATAAAATTTTGTAATCTGTATGCATATTTTTTTAGAGTAAAAAAAAAAAAACAAAAATTGGAGGAAGTTTTGTTAAAAAAAAAACTATAATTCATTAGATACACAGTGTTGTAAATACTTGATGGAAAAATCTGTTAGGATTTGCTCTTTTAAAATGACACAAAACCCCGATCATTAGTGTTATACTGAATTTAGATATGTGATTGGTATAAAAATATAAAAATTTCCTTCGAATATCTAAATCTAATGGGTTATCCATTTTGCGGTTTCAAAATTAAACGTAAATAAAACACATAAAATATTTTTTTTCATGATATTTCTTTTTTATTATAAAGTTTGAACGTTGACATTACGTGTGAAACACTACATCATTTAAATGGCCACGACGCGAATTGTTGCAAGCATCGATTCTTTTGAAGTAATTTTCGACCACTTTTTGAAACATATTGGGCGAAATCTCAGCCATAACTTGACGAATGTTGGTTTTGAAGTGCTCAAGAGTTAAAGGTTTATCTGCGTAAACACGGTCTTTCACGTAGCCCCACAAAAAAAAGTCCAGCGGTGTCAAATCGCATGATCTTGGTGGCCAGTTGATATCGCCACGACTAGAAATTTCGCGGTCAGGAAATGCCACTTGCAATAAAGCCATATTCGCTCGAGTTGGGTGGCATATGGCATCGTCTTGTTTAAACCAGATATTCTCCAAGTCGTATTCTTCAATAACAAGCAAAAAATGTCGGATATCATATGACCATAACACTTCGAATTGACGATGACAGTCATTCAATCGTCATTTTCAAAGAAGTAAGGTCCAATCACACCTCCGGACCAAAGAGCGCCCAAACAGTGACTTTTTGTGGATGTAATGACCTCTCTTGAATTACTTGAGGATTCTCAGAACCCCAAATACGACAGTTTTGTTTATTAACATACCCACCGATAGAGAAATGTGCTTCGTCGCTGAAGAAAATTTTGTTCGAAAAATCGCCGTCCACCGCCTGTGGTTCAAGCACCCATTCGACGTATCTACGACGTTGTGAATGGTCAGCTGGCTTCAGTCATTGTGTGAGCTGGACTTTATATGGATGTACGTATAGATCCAAATGCAAAATACACCATAATGTGCCGTAAGAAAGTCGTAATTCCTGAGAACGACGAGGAACCGACACATTCGGGCCTTCGGCAACACTTTCACTTACAGCAGCGATATTGTCGGTGGTACGAGGGAAACGATGATGCACAGGCTTTACAATATCTGTAACCAATCCAGTCTCTTCAAAGTTCTTAACAATTTTGCCAATTGCTTGCGTAGTTGGACGATTATGTAAACCATAATCTCCTCTTAAAGCACGATATGTGGCTGTTGCAGCATCACTATTTTTGTAGTAGGTTTTGACAATTTGTATGCGTTGTGCGATATGTCAGACTTTTAACTGAAAAAAAAAATTGGTTTAACAACTTAGTTTTACAGATGTCGAATTCCAGCCCTATACTTTTGAAACCGCAAAATGGATAACCCTATATTTATGGGCGTTTTAAATATTTGATTATGTGCACGTGGTCATCTGGTGTTTTCGCGTTTTAGGCATGGCTGTTAGAGACAAAATAAAATGCACGAATGGAAATACGAAATTGTTTTATGTTCGATTCGTTTTCTACTTAATTTTTTATACATACAATTTTTCTCCAAAATGGGTTAGCCTTGATTTTTTTTTTCAAAAATCTTCAAAAAAATTAAATCGACTAATTTTGCACCAATGCAAAGGTCTGTTCAATCCCTTTCAAGTGCTGAAAACTAGAGCTTTTTCTGAGGCTTTGTTTCTGAGATATCAGCTCCCAAAGCAAATCAAATGCAGGTTGCTTGACAATCACAGGAACAATTTTGGATTGCAATATCTCGAGAACCAGACGCTGCAGAAGCGTTTGGTTTTCAGGAGTGCATAGGTATTTAATAGACCTTTCTTTTCATGTATATATGGATGGGTTTGCGAAACATTTTTGAAAATACATTGTATAAACAAAATTTCTTTAATTTATTTCTAAAAAAAAATTGGTATGATAATCTTAAATATTTAATAATATAGACTTAAAAACAAAAGATTAAATCGGTTTAATCAATGGAAAAATTATTCAAAATTCTGAAATAAATACTTAAACTAATTTGAGCTCAAAAAAAAGTACGCCATTTTATTTCTTGGATAAATTATAGGTATTCATCAAATACATATGTATAACTAACTGTAATTTTTGAAAAAAAAAATTAATGAGCAGTTTTCAAAAATAAAGTTTTTTTAAATGATTTTAAAAACACGAAAAAAATATTAATTAAAAATATTAGTATGTAGTATAAATTGGGCTACCTACACTTACATATATACATATGTGTGAAATTTCGAAAGAATCGGTTAAGCCTTTTATGAGATATTCGAAAGCAAAAAAAAGGTCCTGTGGAAAGTAATGTTTTTAGACATTTAAAAAAATGTCAACCATATGATCGTTCCTACCAAAAAGGCTGCGTTGGTTTTCTTAAATCGAAATCGATCGCGCCGTTTTCGAGAAAATTAGGCTTTAAAGTAACGGTTGTATGGCAGGTACCGTTATTTTTTCGAGCTAAACAAAAATTTCAATTTCCATTCTGCTATACTTATACCAAGTTTGAAGCAATTATTAGACCATCTTTCTTCGTCTTCTCTATCATCGTCTTATAACGGGTGATTTTTTTGACGTTTATATTTTTGACAGATCACACATGACAAATTCCACGAACATTTGACATTTCGATTCAGTATTGTTTGCCATTTCATCATGAATAGACTTACGCCTGAACAGAACGGTCGATAACAGATTTTTTTTTGCCGAAAATGCAAGAATTGAACTCGGTCGACATGTGGTTCCAACAGGACGGTGCCACATGCCACACTGCACGCGAAACCATGCATCAATTGAGAGGCGAATTTGGTGAGCAGTTGATCTCATGTTTTGGCGCAGTCAATTGGCCACCAAGATCATGTGATTTGACCCCGTTAGACTATTTTTTGTGGGCTATGTTAAGTCTATTGTCTATGGGGACAAGCCAAACACGATTGCTGCCTTGGAAGCCAACATTGAACGCGTCATTGGTGAGATTCCGGCCGAAATGTGTGAAAAAGTTTGCCAAAATTGGACCTTCAGAATGGACCACCTGAAGCGTAGCCGCGGGTAACATTTAAGTGAAATTATTTTTAAAAAGTAAATGGCAGAAATTGATTTATCGATCCAAATAAAAATTTCATTCACTTTTTACAAGTTTCTGTGTTTTTTTGAATTATCAAAAACCAAGCTCTTAAAAAATCACCGTTTAGTACCTATAATCGCAAGTAAAAATGTGAAAGACTAAAATCAAAAAATGGTGGTATGACTGACTGGTACCGTAAAAAAAAATAAAAAAATGTATGGCAAGTACCGTTATTTTTGGTGCTAAAAAAACGATTCAATCTATTTTAGAGAATCATCTAAAATGCTTAAATGGTTTGGTTATGATTTCCCGGATAACGATTGCCCGGAAAACAATTTCCCTAATAACGACTACCCGCAAAACGAATCCCCATATCATGATTGCCAATTCCACGCATTTGCTACCTTTATCTGTGAAACTAATACTATTTTTGATTTTTAGCAGTACGCAAAAATGACTTATTGATTTTTGTCATCACGGCGAGTAACCCCCTGCTTGGACAAATATAGGATTTGCGTTGGGGTCGAGTTTTGGTGTATGCAAAGGATTTTTGGATTTAAAGATTTTTGTGGACCCAACGAAACTGCATAATCTCCAATCGTTTTTTTTTTATATAATTATTTTAAAGAAAGACAAAAAAAAAGTTGGTAAAAAAAGTATTTTTTATAATATTTAGAGAAAAACCAAAAATATTTAATTAATAAATAAAATTCTTTTGCCATATGAACAATTTTGAACTACATATTAAAGAAATAAATAAAAAAAATGTAAAGGTACGAAATAGTACTTTTCCAAAATTTCTGGGCAACCGTAACTCGGGCAATCATGATTCAATATTACCTTATGCGGAAAATTATTCTGAACAATTCCACAAAAAATTGCATGAAAAAGTTACGCTCCCCGCTTAAATACCAAGTTTGAAGAATATAGCTTCAACCGTTTAGGCTGTAGATCGTTGTAGAGACAGACAGACGGACGGAATTGGGGGCCCACTTTTTTCGTGTTCTCTGTCATCGTAAAGTTTGATCAAAATCTCGAATTCGATTTTTTTTCACGAACGAATCCAAAACTTGCCATAAGTACCTATATATGGCAAGTAAAAACTTACTAGGTCAATGTTTTTGTAAAACATATTTTTTAGACATAAAGTGACAAGCATGCAACTCTGTTTACTTATGTGCTGATTGGTATACACTTGTTCAACCAACATAGGAAATAAACTATATACATACATACATAGTAGCGAATAGACAACTATAATATAAAAAAATAATTTTCAGTCTAGGGGTTCATTTAAATTTTAAATATGTATACGTTCCCTTTATGATTTTTATCAAATGTAAGGGTAACATCACAGTCAGTAAAAATGTAACGAATCTTAATTTAGTCCGATTTTATCTGACAGCTAAATATAGACATGTGGGCGCCCTCTGACGAAAGAGGATGTTAGTTTTTCTTTGAAAAATTAAGCAAGTTCATTATATTGTTGCCAAATAGTTCATCTTTTGTGTGGGAATTTATACGACTTGCTGTTCAGGCAGCTTGTGTGTGCTATCACAAAGCTAAATTCGTTATCAGACTCATATTTAAAAAGGTAACAAAAAAATTCTCTCTATTTATAAAATTAAATTGATTATAAAAATTCGTCCCCACGCAGACGACAATAGTTACTCGTATAATGGTGTTGGTTGATTTTAATATGTATGTATTTTATTTTTGAAATATACCCTCCACACAAAAGGCGAATGAACTGCCTGGTTTATTGCGACGAAATTGCTATTAAATTTGGCACTGCTGCGTTTATGTTTGCAGATTTTTTTTTGTTTTACAAATTAATTTCTAAATGACTTGCAACGGTTATACATACAGTGCCGGTAAAAAAAATAGCACCACTAGTTCAAGTTTCATTTTAACTTCTTTAAATGAGTGAATAAAAAATATTTACAGCTTCTACTATTATTATGTTATTGCTTGAACTATCACCTCTCTCTATTGTATATCACGTTAAAATGGTAACGGTTCTTTTCTTATGTGGCCATAATGCGAAGATCACATTTTTTGTTACAAAACAAATATTTTTTATTGTGCATATTTCAAGGTAAGGCGGTCGAGTGTTAGAATTTGCGTATATTTATTTGGTATCTTCATTTCAAACACAAAATTTACAGTTTTTCAAAGAAAATTGGTCGTGAAAAGCATTGTACCAACCAAAAACGGGAAATTATTAAAAAAGTGATCTCGGAAGGTAAAACGTATGAAGAAGTTGGACGGTTTGTTGGCTGTTCCAACAAAATGATTCGAAATGCAATAATATACACACCTAAAACCGAATCTCATGGACGAAAACCTGTTATGACGACAACACTCATCAGGCGCCTAGTCCGAAAAAAGCCATAAAAATCCCTTTAAGCCTGCGACTGAGCTAAAAAAAAGAGCTGAATATTACCGCTTGCGTGGAAACCGATCGCCACAGATTAACCGAACATAATTTAACTGCTTTGTGGTCCAAGAAAAGTTCCTCTTTTAACTGTAAACGTGCTAAAAAGTGTTTAATATTTGCGAGACAGCATTTGAATTTGCCAGTAGAGAAATGGCGCAACGTTCTATGGACAGACGAAAGTAAAATCGTATTGTTTGGCGGTAAAGGATCTCGTTCCTACGTGAGAAGACCTCCGAAAGTATCACAAATAAAGTATTTAAGCACGGAGGTTCAAGCATAATGGTGTGGGCTTGTTTTTCCTATCATGTATCAACACGTTGACGTTAATATACTCGAAAACGTCATGCTCCCTTATGCAGAGCAAGATATGCCCCGTTTGTGGGTCTTCCAACAGGACAATTACCCCAAGCACACCAGTAAGAAGGCCAAAAAAATGGTTTGGAGATCAATTAATTAATGTGATGGAGTGGCGCATCGTCTGACCTAAATCCGATTGAAAATCTGTGGGCTGACGTGAAGAAAACAGTCTCTGAAATCAAACTGACTAGTAACACAGAACTATGGGCTGCAGTAAAGGTCTCCTGGAAGAATATTCCCGTAGAAAGGGCCAAAATTTGGTAAATTCAATGACCAGAGGCTGTGAAGCAGAAAAAGATTTTTTATTGTTATTATATTTTAGTTTTAAGTTGTATGATGAGGCAATGGTTCTATTTTTTTTTACCGCTTATTTATTTAAGTTTTTCGTCAAAAAAATAACTTTGATGAATAAAAGTTGGAATTCTTTCTTAAATGTGAATTTTTGGGCTTAATATAAGCTTTTCGCATATTCAAAATGTTCCTCAAAAGATTATCTTAAACTTCATTTCTAAACGAAATCTGGTTTTCGTAATGGTGGTATTTTTTTTTTACCACAGCTGTTTGTACAAATGTACATATGTACCTATAAAGTGGGATGTGCGCAACATTTGCCAGTTTTCGAGAACGTGCCTATCCCGGTTTGTGTTGTTGTTGACATTGCGATTTTGCGATTTAATGGACCAGAAATATTCTTATTTCAAGGTGAAGTTTTTTTTGTTTATTTTATTTTTTTTTTCTGAAAACAACTTTGAGGCTTGTGTGGTATATTAGTATTGTTAACTGATATGATATCGCGAGGTGCAGTAACGGAGCTATTTAATGGAGTGGAGAAATATCAAATTGGATTTTGTTTTTGTTCATGCCTATTTAGGTTTAATATTGACCTACTTTTCATAATTTTGTCTATGTCTGTCTTATATCATCTCACTAAGTACCTACAAGTTTAAAGGGATTCGGAAAATATAACGCAAAAAACTAGTCTGGAAGTTTAATTTCCACCCAATTAGGATTTAATGGTTACAACCTTGCTTTGCCGCCCAGAATTTTACTTAATTTCTGGTTCTTAACACCTTGAAAAGGAGTCAACAGATGGCGCTATTAAATGAGCCTATTTACTGAATCTGTTGGAATGTGTGCTCAAAGTTTTTACGACAATTAAAATGGACATTCTTTGAAGAGTCGCGAATTTTTACGCATCGTACAGCATAACCTCAAAGAGTCTGTGACTAATTTGTTCATACTGCTTTAAAAATTGCATTTACACAAGTTACTCTTGTTCGCAGTTGATTTAGAATAAATTTTGTTTTCTGAATCTGAATAAATAAAAAGCAATACAAATAAACGATTCCACTTGGCCTGAAATTTTCTAAAAATATGTGCGAAATTTTAGCTCGACTCAGCAAATAACCAACTGGTGGCACCGTGACTACACATCACCCATTTCTATTGTACACAAGGCTTATTCTTCTTTCTATTTTTTCTGTTTAATCCTCTTAAATGTCATGTTCTTATTCTTAGTCAAACAAATTGTTATGAGCAAACAAAAGACTATGTTTCAGGATCAAAAGACCCTACAAGGCTGTTATAATGACACCCTGTTCCTACCATATTTTATTGAACGATAAGTAAGGGCAAGCTATACACTCTTTAAAAAAATCTTATTCGCTATTACTATTTGTGGGTTAATTTAGTTGAATTTTTGGTTCCTAAAATAAAAATTTCTAAAATGGATTTTTTTCCCTATAAGCCAAACATTTTAAACAGTTTTATATAAATTATAAGTTTAATTTTACTTCAAATACAATTTTAAAGCAATTTATTAGTTGTTCGTAATTTTAAACACTACCGGGTAAACTGAAGCCAAACACGCCTAAAAAAATGACAGTTCATGAAGATACTTTTTAAAGATTTATAAAGTGTCATAATATAAAATTAGTTAGTTAGATATTAAGAAGATAAAATTGGGTATACGATTATTTTAAATTTAATAAAATGTTAAGCTGCATTTATCGACGGCCAACGTAACGATTTACAAATACGTCAAAATATATATCACAATTTATGTCTTGTCATGTGAATGAGTGCATTCAAATTTCGGTACGATAGTCTATCTAAGATATGTTACTATCCATTTAAGTTCCTGAAGAACCAAAATTGGATATTTTAAAATTGCATATGTTTTTGACATTTCTCATGGAATACCACAGTGTACCAAAGTTTTTCGGATAGCTTGAGAATTTTTTTTTTTTTTTGCAGAAGCTGTTTTGTCATGAGCTGTGTTCTTAAAAGGGATTACAAACAACACCCACTTATCCGGAAAGCTTTTCGTTTTTTAAATGCGTCCATTGTTAATGTAAAGTTGTGCCAATACATTGGCGAATGATACGTTACCGACCTGTCCTTCTGCCATTGGGTTAAAGTGCTTGAATGTGTTCAAATCATGCGAAATTCAAAATTTTAAGTGACATTCACACACATGGTACGTCAACGTATTTTGGGACAATATCGACGTCACTTGTGTGATTTATTCATTGACACTATTTATATTGACGCTTCAAAATTGATTATGTGATGTCGATTAGACTGTCTAATTGTTGATTTAGATAATTTATAATTATACGGTGAACATAACATCTCGTTCCCTCTAACATACATATGTATATTTAGTCTCAATGTTAACTTTCCCTTTACGAACAACTACGCACGACCCACTCGGGACATTTTATTATTTTGTCATCGTTTTCTTTTGCTGGAGCTTTCATCAGATAATGGATAGAATGGACACTTTTGTAATCATTGTCATGGTTTGTTTATTTACCTTTTCCCATTGACTAAAGTTCATCATAGTTCAAAATATGGCAATCTATCAACACAAAGAAAAATACATAATATATTTTGCAAAAAAAAAAATAAATAACCGAACCTGTTGACTTTTGTATTTATTTGTTAATTGATTGTTTTATTTTCATTATTTTATTTTTTGTTATTTTACGGTCAAGAACCTCTAATCCGCCTCGTTGCACGTAGTCACTGTCAATGAGTCAGCTTCTTTCATAGCGAAAAAAGATATTGATTTGTATTTTTATTTACACATTATTTTGAAATAATAAATTGAAAAATAATTGTATATGTATTATCTATCATTAAGGGGTTTTTAATTAATTCGCATTGTACGTATAGTTGTTTGTAGTTGACACACTGACATGACGTTATTTTTCCATTCGAGTTTGTGGGATGGAAAATTTTAAAACTAAAGTAATTATTGAGTGTTTCCTTTTTTTTTTTTTAATTATAACAAAATTTTAAAGATTGCCCTTTCAAAAAATTGTCAAATAATTGTGTGCTACTGGTTTGTTTTAATAGCAAAAAATAAAAGATGGGCGTTGCTAAATTTATACAATTTTAAGATGATAGATTTTCAGCTAAGACAATTATTGTGAGATCAACCATTGTTTCGTAATTATTTCGGAGCACTCTTATCATAGTTTTTCTTTAAAATTACCTATTTCAGAGAAACACCAAACAAAATTTAATTTTTCCAAAAATTAAGGAAAAATTGATACAAAAAAGTCAATAACACAGTTGTAATAGATTGCCTCAGTTCGTCCAGGCTCAGACTTAAAGAAGGAAAATATCATTTATGTCGTTTTCGATTTGCTGTTTGGATTAATCTTTTTTTTTTCATTTCAGTTGCTCCAAAGAATCTTGTAATGTTTCGGAGTATTTTTGTGTTCTCGATTTCATATAACACTAAAAAAAGTATATATACAATGTATATACATTCCAAGTTTTTCGTCGGATTATGTATCAAAATCAATAAATTGTTTGAATTGTTCAAGTGTACGTACATTTTATGAATAAGATATTTTCTAATTCAATTGACATTAGCAAGGAGTAGAATATGTACTCCGAAAATCCAATCGAAAATGACATTACTTTCTCAGACACATTCCCTTCTGTTTTTGTATACTTTTTGTTACTACATATTCGTAAGTGTCCGATCAGATAACGGTATTTTATGTAGTACATGTACCTGACGATACTGATCGGTTAACAGCAGAATACAATTTTTTTTCAAACGTACCACATAGGAAAACTAAAAATAATATATACCTATTTATACATAGATGGAATGTAAGCTACCTGAATATGATATTTTGCTAGACGGTACCTGTATCACAAGTCTACAATATTGACGCTGTTGAACTGATAGCTAAACGTTATGAACAAAAATGATAATGATTGTAAATATTTAAAAGCAGAGAACCAATTTTATCGAAATACGTCAACGGTTTGCATATTTTAAATTACGACACCATAATAACACAAACGCGACTCAATCGAACTATTGATAAGGCAGACTACGCCATTTAAAAGCATATTACGCAACTTGCAGTAAATTTGGGTAAAACTAAAAAAAAAATTATTAAAAAACTCTCCACAAAGCTGTTTGTTTTGAAGGAAATTCCCTTAACTTGTGATGTTTTGTGCGATCTATTTAACATATTGATTTTATAAAGACAAAAACAATCTCTTGAGTGTTATACATTTTTTTTCTACTTGAACGCCACATGCAGGAAGTTCGTTGGAAATATAACACGGCGAAATGCGTTTTGGTTTTGTTTAGAATAGTTTTTGAGTGAGTGAGTCATACTTTTTAATAATATTAGGTTTTTCCCCTTAGACTTTACAGGCTAGAACTGTTAGAGATAGAGGAAACATTTTTAATGATTTTGAATGACCAACAACAATTTGAGTGTGCTAGCACAAAACTTGGTGCTCATATTATTTTTGGCTGGAATTATAGCTATTTCACGACTTGCCAAGGTCGAACATAAGATTCCTTTGCTCTGGTGGTGCTGGTCTACTTTTACATTTTAATTGAAAAACTTCTTGTGCCTTTATCGTGTATTGAACCATGACCAAGCTGCTTAGTAGTCAACGCACTACGCATCACGCCACCGATCACACATGATCAGATTCAACCCAATGCACGTTTTTCTGTTTATCAATCGCATTGAAACGACTAGCGCTTTTACTAGCCACACAAGTTTGTTGTTGTTCATTCAGTGGATAACGGAAACATTCAAAATATTGAAATCTGACCACATTTCCCACATAACATACTAGAATAGAGTTGCCACAAATCAGTTATAAATATTTTTTAGAAAATTAAAATTCAATCCGTCATTTTTAAATAAATTTTTCTTAAAGAATAAAAAAGATATTAGAAAAATTTAAATTGTGTTTTGATGAAAAAGATAAGTAATAATAGAAATCTTTATAAACAATACAAAAAGTTACGTTATAAAATAACGTCGAAAATACTGAAAAAAACTTTCTGTTTTTTTTTTAAATAAAGTTGGATATTTCTAAAATCTGACGTGATGAAACAATTTTGAGTTCGTATTCGAATTCAGCATACCAAAAACTTTGGGGAAATATTTTTTTTGGATTCTGCAACAAAAACCTTGGTGACTAAAATTTAAAAGCACACATCTTCACAAAAATAAAGTCTGGAGCCTATTTCACCAACTACAAATTACAACCACAAATTGGTGATTTGACGTACTTAAGATACAATTTTTAGTTAAATTGAAAATAGATCTTTCACAAATTTTAATTGTAAAGGGTGTTGTCTTTTTAGAGTTGGTAGCACTGTTTTCATTGACAGCAATTTTATCATCTGTCATGTAATTTATCTTAAGTTTGGTTTGCCATTTCATTATGAATCCTTAACGCCTGACCAACGCAGGCAACATCCGGTGAATGAGCTCAAAACGAGATTGCTGTAAATCTCGATTTTCACAAGAAAGTTTTGTTCTGCTATGAAGCTAATTTTTGTTGGACGGATACGTCAATAAGCATTTGGAGTGTAAATAATCGTCAAGCCATTGTTGAGACGCCGTTAAATCCAGAAAAAACTTACAACAATTTGGTGTGCTTTGTTGGCTTGTGAAATCATTGGTTCTCATTTCTTTAAAAAAAACGATGTCGAAAACAGGATTACAGTCAATGGAAACCGTTGTAGAGTCATGATCAATGACTTTTCCGTTCCTGAATTATATCGCTTTGATGTGGGAGACATATGCTGGTAACACAATATGGTGTAACATGTCACATGTCTAGGGCGGTTTGTTGGTTCGCTAGTTTACACTGGTAAGCCAGAGACGATTAACGACTTGGAAAACAAAGTTTGCCGCGTTATTGTCAATTTACGACCCCAAACGATGCAAAGAATGATCGAAGATTGGAACTCCAGATTTGATTACATGCCAGCCCATATGTCAGAAATCATATTCAAATCAAAATGGCAAAGATTTATCTTTCAAATAAAGTCAATTTTATGGCGATATTAATACAATTTATGTCTTTTATTTCATTTTTTAGTTCTATAGCACTAAAACAAATAGCCTTTAGATCACAAGTACAATTGTGTGCACCAAAAAACAAACGAAATACAAATTTTCAATTTTTAATTAAATTTTGTGAAAAAAGACTTACAATTATTACAAATTCATCATCTTGATACATAGAATAAGGCTAGGCGCGCACATGCAATTTTTCCGAAACGAAATAGTTTAATCACTAGTTGAGCCATGATCGCGCAAATAAGCAACTTAAAAATCAATCAACGAGATAAACCTATACACAGAGAATATTTTGATTTAATGTGCGCGCAGTTACATTTAGTTCGGTGTGATACAAACTGAAGAACTTATTTGGGGCGATCGTTCGATTTGTGCCAAAGCACAAACTTTTAAGTTGCTCGAGTCGCGGACTGAATAGTTTCTGCATGTGCGCGCACTCTCATATTATAAGTCCATGGTATTCACTTTACCAACCAAACTGTTGCAAAACTGAAAGTAGCATGTGCGCACCTAACCTAAAGTGAACTAGATAGTTGATAGACGAACCAGAAATAGCGGGCCAAAAATAGCACTATCTCATTGAAAATATTGAAATCATTAATTTATATAAATTATAAAACAATTAAAACAAAGATCAGTTTTTATTTTTACAAATTTTAACAAGTGAAGAGTCAGAGTCAAATTGTCTAGCAAACAACTGGAAATTGTATTGGTTTAGTACAAAGAGGAGGAAATCTGTCGAAAAATTTAGATCTGCAAAAATGATCTTAATTCATAAATAAATAAATTTATTATGCCTAATGGAACACAAAACAAGGGGAAAATTGATGTTTTGACTAGACCCAAAATAAATTGATTTATTTTACCAATGGCAAATCAATAAATTAAAAATTACTAAACTTGACAGTCCGAAAACTGAAAAATGGAACACGCCAATTCCTAAAAATCCCTATTGCTATTCCAATTTATACGAAAATCTATTTGTACTCGAATTCATTTATATGAACAGTTACTCTAATAAATGTCTGCACTTGCTTGCAATTCACGATGGGTATTTCATTAAAAATACAAAATTTCATTATCAAGTCTAATAGATATCTAGAGAGTTCCACCTTACAATCGACAATATTTTGTCTGTTGTTGAGTGCACAACTCCATTTTACAACAGAATTTCAATGAAAAATGTTACCATACCTACAGTGGCTCCCACGACTATTCGGACACAAAAAAAATTCAACAGTTTAATTTCTCTATTAAAATGTAGAAATTTACCTCTGATTTATTAAATAGAAACCGTAAAACTTATTTTTTATTAATTTAATCTTGTTTAGAATTAAAAAAACAAAAAAATGTAGACAAAAAACTAAAACACCTCAAATATTCCGTCTTCCACACATAATCGAACACTTGTTGCTGATGCACCGTAGACTGTAGAGTGCTCGGAGCAGTACTTTTCTCGTAAAATTATGATAGGCTTTAGTAAATGCTCTATCGCGATTCATATTCAGTTTGTTTCTTGAAAAGTTTTCCCCTAAACCTTAAAATGGCCCCGAAAGGCAAGCAGACATCAGTTGAAATAAGAAAATTGGTTATAACGTATAGTCAGAATGGAAAATCAGCTCGAGAAATAGCCAAAATTGTCCAACGAAGCCATTCAACGGTTCAGGACATAATTTCACGTTATAAAAATAAAAATAGAATGCTTAATATTAGCTAGGAAAAGCTACTTGTTCGGCAAGTCAAGGAAAATCCTTTCTTATCCTCGGAATCTCTAAAGGTTTTTTTTGAAGGAAACCAGGAAGAGTTCTGCGTAAACAAGATCTGAATGGCCGCGTAGCTCGAAAGAAGCCATTCATAAGTGAAAAAAAATAGAAAAGAAAGGCTTACATTTGCTAGGGAACATTTAACCAAGGATACGTCGTTCTGGAGTAAGGTAAAATCTCTTAAATTTTTATTGTTTATGTACGGGTGCATCTATAACATCAAAAAATAGGTTTTGTTCAACGATGAAAGTAAATTAAACTTAAAATCAAATAAAAACTTGAAAGGATCAGACGGACGAATGTCTGGAGAAAAGCAAATGAAGAATTAGCTCATAAACCTACACGGGCAACTGTGAAACATGGCGGTGGGTCGGTCATGGTATGGGGATGTATGTCGAGTTCTGGTGTTGGAAACTTACACTTTGTGGAAGGTAAAATGGACCAAAAGGGTTATGTTAACATTTTACAGCAACATTTGGTGCCAAGTGTCAGTAACCTCAGAATATAAGAAAATTTCATCTTCTACCAGGACAACGACCCCAAGCATACATCTTATACAGCAAGGTCGTGGTTGTTGTACAACTGTCCCAAATTGCTCAAAACACCGGCACAGTGCCCTGGCCTTAATGCAATCGAGCATATTTGGGATGAATTGGGACGTCGAGTAGCTCAGAAGAACCTTTCAAATATTCAAGAGCTTAAGGCCGGTCTTCAAGAAGAATGGACAAAAATACCACCTGAAGTTTGTTCTAAACTAGTTTCTTCAATGCCTCGACGCCGCCTTGAGGCGGTTATTAAATCAAAAGGATATGCCATAAAGTACTAAATACAATGTGTCCGATTATTTGTGAGACATGAAATTGTGGAGTTGTTTTAGTTTTTAATTTCTTTTTTTGAATAGTAACTTAAAACGTCGTGGTTGTTTATTTAAAATAAATATGAGTTCCCTTATGATAAAATATGATGTTTAATTTTAACACCCCTCCATACATTTTCTTAGAGAAATTGCACTGTTGGAATTTTTCTTTTCTGTGTCCGATTACTCGTGGGAGCCACTGTATATGAAATTTTCAATTGCACACGCTTACATATGTACCTACAAATTATTTTTAAAACGCATAAAACCGCAATCAAAAAATTTCTACTGCGGATATACAAAACGGGGGCTTGTTTTTTTTATAATTCCACCGGTGACACAGTTGTTTGTTGATGTTATTCTAAGGTAAGGTGTTTTTTTCATGATTGTTGTTGTTGTTTTGCTGATTGTTAATTGTACATAAATTATATAGATTTATATGTGTATCGAAAATAAAACCATAACAAATCACATTCTAACTGAATGGGGTGAGTTCATTAATAATTCTATTTTAGTGTTGTTTACGATACATTACATTCTTTGTTTATTGTCGAATAAACTGTGTGATGATTCCTACTTCACTTGAGGTATTACATTGGAAGAATTTGTTCCAAAAGTTATATTGTACACATAATTACTTCAACTCTAAGAGAGTCCGAAAGGGTCGAATTCTAATATTTTGTAACTCATGCACTAGAACGATTAACTTCCAACAGAATTCCAACCATAGAACACAACAAAACATCCGTCAAATATCTTAGAGTTCTTACTGATGTTATAGTACTCGCACCTTAATAAATGAGTTACAATTAGACGGTCAACGTACTCGTAAATAGTCAATGCGACTCCATGACGTAAAAATCTGTCCTATTGGTGCCAATTGGTCTGATTTATCAACGAAAAATGCTGCAAATGCGTTGAGGATGAGAAAGTTGACACCTACTTACGAATTTTTAGGTCTATGCATTGTGGATGGTGTCAGAGTGAATAATGATTGTTTTGTGACGTCATAGAGTAGTCAACGCAATGACAGTCTAATTGTAGCTTAAGTGATTTGATTACTTACTGCAACAGACCTTGATAATGGCTATTTTCCTTAAATCATAAGAGTTCTTTGTTCTTAGATTTCATCAGGCTTTCAAAAGATTTCTATTTTAAATATTTGTTTATGTATGTACATACATATGCATACAGAAAATTGTTTATTTAGGGTTTTCTGTTTTTTTTTTTGATAATCAGTACTCTGTTTTCTTGTTTATTCTAAAATTATTTTTTCATTTTTCTATTTCAGAATCATGGATTGAATTGAGCACCGCTGCTGCAATGGCCGGTGTCAAGAGTCCTGACAGAATCACACCATTGCCATTTTCATCGGGTGAAGAATATTTGAGACTTTTGCGTGAAGCTCAGAAAGAATCGAATCAATCGAGCCGTGTTGTCTCACTTGCCAGTTCTAGACGTGATACCCCAAGGGATAGGTAAAAATCACAATATAAAATTCACTTAAAATTGTTCAATAATTAAACGAAAGTTTTATTCTTCTTCTTCTAATTACAGTCCAAAATCTCCACCAAACAGTCCAAATACAGAGCTTTGTCCCGATGAAGATCTCAAACATGTATACATAAATTATTGGAGCAAAGTAAATACTCTTGTAGTTTATCTTATCAAATTTCAACAATTTATTAATTTTTTGCTTATTGTCTTCTCCATTGTTTTGCAGGAGGGTGAAGCGCAAAAAGACACAGATTGGTTTGGGGAATGGAGCAGTCGACCTGATCAACAACCACCAAAGTAAGTTTAACACATCACTAGGTCTTTGTTTAAAGTTTGATAGAGCTTCATGAATGTGTGATTGCTTAATGTATTCCCTATAGCGTCATTAAGAAGAATCCAATTACAACAACCAGTATGATTGTTATCGCTGGAAAAAATATTTATACACAATGCTGACGAAATTAGGTATCCTTTGTTTATCACAAAGTTAACATATGGTTCGCGATAATATTAACATCATTATTATTTTACTTGCGATATATGTATGTACTATAGGACAAAAAATCTAACTCGAGATTTTAATCAAAGTTGACATTACGATGATAGAGAATACCAAAAAATTGATTCCCGCAATTCTGTCTGTCTGTCTGTAGAACGATCTACAGCCTAAACCGCGGAACCGATTTTGTTCAAACTTGGTGCTTTGGCGTTTTAGGTGATTGTCCAAAATAGATTTTTGAATTCGTGTTTTATGCGGGATATACACTGTTCAGAGAGAGTATTGGAGAAAATAACTCACGCAGAAAATAACTCACGTGTGTGCTTGAAGCAAAATCAAAACGTTTTGATTTTTGTTCAATCATCTCTCATATACTTGACATGCATTTGAACAGTGTATATCCCGCATTAGACCCAAAAATAACGGTACTTACCACACAAATTTTTCTGCCATCTTTATTATCTCGAAAATGGTTCTAACGATTTTGATAAAAATTGGTGTGTGTACTACTTTGGGTACATTTGGTCTACATTTTGACCAAGAATTATTTTCAAATATTTTGTTATTAACGGTAACTGCTATACAACCATTTTATTGATTTTCGAATTTCTCATAAACGGAGTTACTTCAAATTCTAAATAATACTGCATTTCAAAATTTTCAAAAAATTGTTTTTTTTTTGGATTTTTGAAAAAAAAAATTTTTTTTTTTGAAAATTCAAAATTTCGAAAACGGGTGGACGATTTTTTCTGAAATTTTGTTTTTGAATTTATATTATTAAATATTTAAGATTTCCATACCAATTTTTTTGGAAACAATTTAAGAATAATTATAAAAAATAATTGAAAAACGACTTCAAAAATACATTTTGCCATTTCTATTAAGAATCTTTCGCATATAATGTGATCGAACATAGGAGCAAGTACGTGCGATCCAGTCGTGCATTTTATTTTTTTATATATTTTACACGTACTAAAGGGGTGACGAGGAGGTTCAATAGGAGATACCAATGCATATTAGGTGTAAATGTTTGAATAAAACATTCGTGTGATGTAGCAAAGATGGAATCCCTATTCTTAACATTACGTCCGGAAGTTGGAGTCAAACTGTTGAGCTTTTCCAGAGCGCGGGTATTGCGGTTGTATTGTTTCAGGGGAGCATGCAACTGCCTTTCATTAGAGCATTGTCTATAAAAATATAGATAAAACAGTAAAATTCATGAAACATTGTGACGGCGTTCAAGAGAAGCAATTTTTTCAGTTGTTGCTCTATTTTGGATTCTGTGACTTAAGTGTATTATGGAAGATACTGCCCATATATGACAATTCTACTCAAGCTTTGGACGAACGCAGCCTTTATAGATTACAGTCAGATCAGAAGGGGAGAAATATTTCTTGCATTGTTTCAGAAATCCCAAATACTTAACACTTTTCGCGACATCGAATGCGTGGTCATTCCAAAAAAGTGAATTCAATGAGCTTATCATACGCTTCTGTTCAAGTTTCACATCCGAAGTACATGGGTGTGAATCAAAAACCGAATATGAAAATCTAGATTAGAAGTTTCAAGCAAGAGATCATTGATGAATATTAGAAAGAGGGTCGGTAACAGAATGAATCCCTGGGGCACACAGCATTTATTTTATGAATTTCAAACTTGAAACCGTCTAATACTACTTACTTTGAGCGATCAGAAAGGTAATTTCTAATCCAAGGGAAGTAGAGATTCATCAATACCAAATGCACGCATTTCAATAAGAGAGCTTGATTCCAAACTCTTTCAAATTAACAACGTATCAATGATGTTTATATTATATATATATATATGTATAAATATTTCCATAAACTGGTTCAATTCGCTTCTGATTGCATTTACAAGACCTTATATCTTACGGACATTTCAAAATGGCATAAAAAATGACATACAAATGGCAAATACGCACAAGCTTTTAATATAAATTTATAATATCTTTCGATATTTGATATAAATCGGGTCTATTTAGGTGATAAATAGATTATAATCTTTGATAATATTAAGCATTCTTGGTTCTTGGAAATAAATAAAGCTAAACTCCTAAACAAATTTATCAAATGTAAATTGATACATTATTTTCTATAATTTCAGAGATTGGAAATTCGAACATCCAAAGAAGAAGAGCGCTGGATATTCTATTCGTTTGACTCGATTGGGTAAAAATTCCCTATTCTCCAGGGAAATCCTTTATTCGCTTATATTGAGTAATGTTCTTTCGCTTCTACTAGGAGCTGGTTTAGGGTAAGTTAATTAAAAAAAATACCATTGGATTTAAACTTAAAATGTGTCTTCTTCTTTTTTTTTGCTTTAGACTATGGCTAAGCAAACGTGGCATTCTCTTCACAAGGGTTGTTATTGACTGAATTTCTAAACGAATGAATTAAACAAAACAAAAATAATATTCGAAACAAAATGAACAATTTTTAAAGAAAAAAAAACACATAAATATATATGCATATAATCATTCAAAGTAATTTACTACACTTTTCTATTATTCTCTTTTTATAAAACAAAAAAAAATACTATAATTTTGGTAGTGAATGCTAAATGAAAGCTCGAAATAGAAAAAGAGCATTTGTATGGTTCCAAGTTCATCGGAAATTGGTATCGGGATACCATCTTATATATTTCTATTTTATTACTTTTTATATACATACATATAAATAACAAATCAATAGAATTTAATATTATAAAGAAAAATATAAAATAATTTAAGATATGTATTTAAATTAATTTTGAAAAAAAAACAACAAAAATATTTGAAGTTACTAGCTGCTTTTATAAATTAAAAGAAACAAAATTAATTTTTATTAATTAATCAAGAATGAAAGATACAAGTTGAATGAATTTTAAAAATGTATAAGGTCCTTATATAAAAAAATTGACGTTTTAGGAATTTCTTTATTTAAACAAAATTAATTATTCTTTTTTAAGTCCTTTTTTTGTTAAAATTATTACAGCTTTTTCTATGAAACAAAAAAAATGTATAAATAAATTATTATAGAAATCAAACAAAACGTTTATCATTTCCTTTTTTTTTATTGGAAGCCATCGTAAATAAAAATTTAACTGGAAATCATTCGAACCTAGGGAACGTTAATAATGCTCAAAAGTTTCCCTCGGAATTTATTGGTATCGGGAATAAATTTTCAGAGGCAGTTATGCTGTCAATTCATACGATATATCGTTCGAGCGAAATTTATTGCTTGGGAAACGAAATAACCTGTTGCCTGATTAGGGAATACGAAGCAAATCGTTTTAGTTGACGAATATGCGATTTGGTATTACTGTTTTCGCGTTCGTCTCTTTCGTTTTACATTCGCCGTATTTTCGAAATCGAAAGCGAATTTGATTTGGCATTTCAATTTCTAGCGCTCGAATTTCCGACGGGTTTTCTTCGGCGGATTTGTTTATCGAGACTGTCCAAATTTGCTGGGATTTTTTTAATTTAAATAAATAAAAATGTGAGTTTAACTATTATTTTTTTATAAAAACAAGCTAAAGAAATCAATAATTTGTTTTATAATAAATGTGTAGGAGCAAAAGACAGCAACACACCAACCAGCAACAATTTTCTGCGCTCATAGAATTTATGAGGAAAAACGAAGGGATAGCCAAAGGAGGACCCAATTCGCCTGAGTACAAATCCCACACATCGCAGTTTTGAGAAAGAATAACTACAGTTCTAAAATAAAGCAAATTTAACAAATAATGAACACCTTACACTAAAACACTAACTCGAAGCAAGGAAGATTAAAAAATGAAGAAGCATTTCTTAATAATTTTCTTGAAATTCTCAAGTGTGAACGATTCTTCTGCTTCCTCACGTTCAGCATATATAAATAACATTTAATTTAAATAAATATTTTATTACAAAGAAAATTCACCTCGCACAAAACACAAATGAATTTTGATTAAAAAATAAATATTTTCTGGAAATCAGTTGTCAATTATATGGAAATCTTAGAAGTAGAATTTACAAAACGCTTCGAATTCGTTAATTGATCAAAACGAAGCTTGTCGAAAATGAGATATCGAATTAAAAACGATTCGCTTCGTATTCCCTAATTAGGCCACTGAGAGATTCCCGATAGGGCCCAATCACCCCTATCAAATCTAACGTGACAAATGTAGATTTGATGAGATTAGTGTTCTCGAAGCTCTCACAAAATAGACACTCGTTTGATGGTTTTCGACAGTATGATTGGAATGTAGTCGTGAAGCTTTAACATTTCACACGAATCGCCGCTACGAATCATTGGGGTTGAATAGTTTTGAAATGTTTCCGTCCATGAAACATAAGAAACGTTAATAATATTGAGGGCCAGTTGTACAAACATGGTTTAATATATTTGATCGGTGGTTCAGCCCAATTCAACAATTTTGCGGATTAATTGAGGTTCAACGATGGTTCAATATTCATGTAAGTACGTTAAACCGCCAAATTCAGTAAATTAAAATTACTGAACCATGGATCAGTATTTTAATCATATCTAAAATCATTTAAAAAAAATTGCGCAAAATATGCTAAGCAAACTGTCCCTAACCGAAAATATAAAAATCCCACTGTCCCAAAACGCCAAAGACATTCTCTGTTTCTTGCGCGAAAGCCGGTACAGCAAGTTCTAAAGTTATGTTGCACACTGCACTTGCACTTTTCAATTCCAAGCGAGTTTGTGCATTTGCTTTGTATGAGTCGTGCTTTCAAATTTGGCGTTTGGGAATTTGGCACATGGTTGTACAATTGGACATTACTCTTGTAAGCTGTATTCCTCCTGTCATGCATCCGAAAATTAAATAAAAATAGCAAAATATCAAATTATACAAGAGTTTTTTTACTTTTTCAAAAGGCTTTATCTTGTCTTCAAATAAATTTCATACATTCGCAAATCACATTTAGCAACATTTTTAGCGAATTCTCTATCATTACCCGTCACAAGTGTCTTAGGAGACACATATAGATCTTTCTGCGGGTCGTACTGAGCACGGCCAAGAGTTTTCAGGAATTCATGTCGTTCTCGTATGCGAAATTCTCGAGATAAAAGAATTTCAGGAAACTGAACAATCATCTCATGGGAAAGTTTCATTTCGTTGTGAGCATAGGCAAATCGTTCTATCAATTTATCGGAGTCTGAAAGAAAAAAAAATACAGATTGACGAAAAAACAACTGACAATACAACTTACTCATCATCCATAGCTTTGGTTTATTTAGCAGCAAACACCTTAACTCATCCAAATCGAAGCCCATTTCTTCCATTATGCAAAACATATTTTTTCGAATGTGCTCCATGTTGTAGGTAATTAGCTTTGGCTGTTTAGATGCTAAGAATCTCACATCATCTCCGTTGAGTTTAACATTCTCTTGAAAATAACCCAATCGTTTGTCTATTC
The DNA here is from genome assembly GCA_910595825.1 of Philhelius pedissequus. Taxonomy (NCBI): domain Eukaryota; kingdom Metazoa; phylum Arthropoda; class Insecta; order Diptera; family Syrphidae; genus Philhelius; species Philhelius pedissequus. The sequence goes on along the minus strand of OU343163.1, from coordinate 8,686,749 downwards.
GTTTCGTCGAGAACATTAACCAATAGGGATTCTTTGTCACAATTCGAGTTATTTGATGATCTTTGAATTTTTTGGCTTGCAGATAATTGACTCGGACTTGTAAATCATCCAAATCTTCCTTGAATATCAGCGGATTCTTTGTAATCATTTCACCAAACAGTTTTGGATCGACCCCCAAGTCATGGAGGAACATCAAATGTGGTTTGATATTTTTGTCGAAATCTAATTGCAGCACAAATTGTGCGAGTCCTTTACGTTTTTCTATACTATTAAGATTAACACCGAGTTTTATTAGCTGCTGCAGACATTCAGATTTGTTTACTACAGCGGCGAAGTTAAAAGTTGGCACGTAGTCCTTTTTAGCTTGAGATAGAGCTGGTAGTTGGTCTGCGGAATCTTCAGTTTTCTTAAGATTTTTTGAATTATTTTCTGATTGGATTTCCAGCGGCGATTCAATTGGATTTTGTACTGTGACAGCATATTCTTGGGCTTCTAAAATGGGCCTAGTTATTTTGCGGAGTTCGCGACATCTAGAAAAGTTAAGATTTAATTGGGGATTGTATAAAATTCGAAAAGTTTTCACGAAAAACATATTTGCTGGTCTATTATAATCGATGTTCTTTAGAATTTGGATTTTATTGCGAATTGTCAAATTAGACAAAATGAATCAGCTGTTTACAATCAAACGTGGTGAAAAAAGCATAAAATGAAACAGTCTAGTCGCAAGCCAAAATGGACATATTCAGTGCTGTACTATTTCAAGATAAAATATTATAGAAGGAATGCACATCTGATGAAAATGGTTTGGAGGAGAATCCCCAAAATTGTTTATAGATGTGTTTTCCCACTCAGTGCCCTTGTTTAAAAAGTTGTAAGATTCCCAAAAAATACCTTCTATTTAAAATGGTGAGTGTACTCCAGCCGTGATAATCTATAACAGTTCCGTTTATTTATTTAAAGTAATGTGGTATGGTCAGATGCATATTTGGGTTCTGGAAATTAGTTCTTTTTGCTAGCCGCTGCCAATTGAAAATTTCACATTTTTAATAAAAAAAAATTATAAAATTGTTGCAACTGTTAAAAATTGACATTTCCGTATTCTCGTCATTTTTAAAACTGGAATATTCTGAATAAAAGCTGCTCAGTGCAAAAATTGTTTCAAATAACTTTTAAATGAACACGATTTTCAGCATTTGCCTAAAAATAAAATGCATTTGAGTTAATAGAAAAACAATTGTGTAACAGTTGTTTACCATTTGTGAAATGTCTCAGCGGTGCAAAAATTGTTACAAATAACTTTTAAATGAACACGATTTTCAGCATTTGCCTGAAAATAAAATGCATTTGAGTTAATAGAAAAACAATTGTGTAACAGTTGTTTACCATTTGTGAAATGTCTAAGCGGAGTTGAAGTCCTGTCTGCTATAAACAACTAAGTATTGAACTCGAATGCCCTTCTGACACTGTGGCTCCTATTGAAAGGTACTTTAGTATAAAGAACTGTTACTTCAAATGTATATTTTTAAAAATTATAATGTTTTGATGTAATAGCCAATGACATACACTTTATCCCTACTGTCATTCATTCCACCGGAACCGATAACCCCTAGCACAATCAAGTACAAACATTATTAAAGAACATATGGCCTTTTCGATAGGCCGTCCGGAACACGTTCCTCTAATAAAACACCCGGAAACAATTTGACTGATTCTGAATTGTATGTATCACTGTTTTTGTGAAAATTAAATTTAAAAAAAATCACAACGGCTAAAACAGAATTCTAAGACACTTGATTTCAATTTAGATACACATTTTCTTGTATCAATAATAATTAACTTGTTTCTTTTTATGTTATTTTACCAGAAAAGTAGTTTAAATTTAATAAACTCATCGAAATTACACAAAACAAATCAACGCTATGATTTTGACATTTTGATTATGTGAGTGTATTAGTGATTCATTTTTCGATTATGAATTGAAATCCAGAATCGTTTTCTGTTCTGCTGTTTAGAGTAACAGCTGTGATTATGTGAGGACAGAACAGTTCTGGATAGCCAATCGAAAAGGACAATAGCTTGAGCTTTGACGATATTATAATAGTTTGAACTTGTTCGGTACTAAACGCACTCTGACAATTTTTCACCACACCTGACATTTTTTTCCTTAAACGTCATTCGACTTTTTTTAATTTGAAATTACCAATTTCCCCCCATAATTTGCACAATACGGTTTGGTTTTGCGTAATTTATTGAGAAAAAAGAATCCAATTTGCCATACAAAAGTTTACTACTAGAATCAAGATAATAGTGCTAAGTTCTTTTTAATTAAAGCAAAACCATACAATTCATTCACTTTTGATTTCAATTAAATTAGCAACAAAAGGCAACCTTTAACTTAGCTTTATATCAAAATTATCCAACTTAAATTGGTTGGTGAAATTATAAATTATGAAAAAACGCACCAGTGCGCGTACGCCGGGCAGTGGCGCCGAGGACGAAAATGACACCACGTCGGAAACAACAGGAGGAGCAGGTGGTGAATCATCATCATCATCATCGGCAACAGCACCATCACCAGCACAACCAGCATCCTCTCATCAGGAATCATTAAAGGCGGCGAAAACAGCTCCATCGCATTCGACAAGGTCTACAAGTCGGGACATCATCACGGATACATTTGTGATCGTCAATGAACGTCCAGTCGATGATATTTCATTGGATTTCTTCTACAAACCACACACCATAACCTTGTTCGCTGTTTCAGTTATCAGTGTTATGTACTTTGCCTTTGTGAGGTAAGTTTTTTGCTTTAAGGTAATCAATCATTTGTCTTTTGGGATGGGAAAGAAGATGGGAACAAATTGTAATTTATAAACAAATCTTGACACTGACATTTGTCCAGATCTTGCGCAGGATCCTTACATCGCATCAACCAGAAATTGGAGGCATCCATATCTTTTTCTCTCTCGCTGGTCTTGTCCTTTTTTGTCATTATCAACTCTGTCGTTTTAATGGTTCGCTTTCATTAAGCACTTTATTCTTCCATAGTTCACGCGAGCATTGTCTGGCTGTCTGTGTTTTGCTAATATAATTTATCCAAAGTGTACCTAAACAATTCTTCCAATTTTCAACTGCGTGCTATTTGTCTTATGCAAGCAAAATAACCTCCCTTAATTATAGCCAAGTTTTTTTCTTTTCTGAACACAAAATAAAAAAAAAACTGAAGAACTATCTTCTAAGAAAACATGACAGCGGCATTTTAAATGAAAAGTTAATGGAAATCGATTTGTTCAGTGTTTCTGGCGAAATAACTAGAAGGTCCTTGACTAGAGTTCCCTGTAAAAACAAAATGCTTCGAAATTAGCGAACAAAAGCAAAACTACGAGAACAACGGGGCACAATTAACTTGAACTTGATTGGAATGCGGATTGTAATTCGATTGCCAAACAAATGGACGAGTAAGTCATCTATAGAGTTCCTTCTCCTTAAAAGATAAACTATTCTTACTGGATTCTTTGATTCCACATTGTGAATTATCGATTTATAATGATGCTAATAGCATTAACAGACGGTTGCGGGAATCCAGGGTGTTACCATATTTTTTCTTTGATTTTTAGTATTTGTTTCCTTATTTTTTGTTCTCTCGGGGTATTTCTCGTATTCTTGAAATGTTTGTTTCTCTCTCGGTTTTCATAGATCGTCTCATCTCGTATATTCTATTCTTCGCTCTAACTAACACTTTGGCTAATCTACGCACGTGTTTTTGGTGTCTTATCTATTTTTTTTATTCGAGAAAGGTGGGTAGGTCGAGTTAAATTTGATTTCAAAGAATGACTGAGGAAGAAAGAGTAGCAGGTCATTTTTTATTTTGTATTAGAACCAAGATTAATAATTTTGATAACTGATACATGCTCGTTTGATTATATCTGCTAGTCACAATTACAACTTGTTTTAATTCTAATTAAAGCATCCATAAATAATTAGAGGAAATGAACTCTGACAAGGTGGTTACTGATTTGTTTTTGTATTTAAATTGAACCAATGCCAGTTTCATTGAAACATTGCTCATTATTTCTCCATAAATTGGCAAAACTAAACAATAGTCTCAAATGAAAAATTCCGGGATTTCAAAAACATACAAATGTAGGTACGAATAAAAATAGAAAAAGTTGTTGTTGCGTAGTCTAATTAGAAACGACATTGTGTTTCTCACCTAGTAGTTTTGTTTGAATGAACAAAAAGATAGGTAATCGCTTTGACATTTTAAAAATGTAAATTTATTTTTATAAAAAAAAAAAACGATTCAATAGGTTGTATAGTATGCGTAGGCTACAATGTTTATACCGTGGGCACATTATTGTTTAGCTTAGATTCTTAGACTTATTATTCTGTTCGCATTTTCTTTCTATAAAACGAGAAATGGTTTTATCTCTTTTGATAAAAGATGTATGTAGGTAATTCGTGTTCGCTACGTTAACGGACTTATTCTAAAGTAATTAAGCAAATGTTTGACGTTTTAACATATTTTTCTTGATTATATTTTGTCAGTTCTTACACATAATAAAGCAATAATTTATATCATCATTACTAAAAGCTTTTATAGACTTGAACCATAACATATCCATAATACGTGCGATTCACTCTGTATATTAATTTTGTCATTTTATTAATAAGCAAATCCTTAAAGTTAATATCTTTTCTAACACGAATTTCTAACTGAGCTATTCAGTTAAAGTCCATACACGTCAGTCATAAACAAAAAAAATCGTGTGCAAAGTAATAAAAATGCAGAATAAGCAGTTGCCGGGCATTTGTAAGCAACAGAATATCAAATGCCATTGTTCGCAAAGGCTGCTTTATTTTTCTGACGATTGTTATATGTGCGTATATTTTTATTACTCATATCATACACAGTAGGATGATAAAAATAAATACTCGTATTATATTTTTTTATAGTCACTACCGATTCTTAAGTAAGGTATACATTACAGTACATTAAGCATACGTTTTTTTTCAAGGATTCGCTAAAGCGAAATTCTTAAAGTTTTGAATTTAAGGATTCTGGCAGTCGATAGATAAAATTTAATTTTGAAAGTTAATCTCAACACAAAAGTTAATTTTTGAAAATCTGCTCCAGACCAGATATTATAATTTGTTTTTATTAATATCAGACAATAGATTTTCAAAATTATAGACATTTTCTATCTTACTTTTGATTTGTCTGCATAATTGCCCCTGTTTACCCTACTCAACAATCAAATTTAAAAAATAGCCGCTTAGTATTTTTTACTTGCGATATAATAGGTTATCCATGTTGCGGTTTCAAAAGTAAACGTAAATAAAACACATAAAATATTTGTTTTCATGATATTTCTTTTTTATTATAAAGCTTGAACGTTGACATTATGTGTGAAATACTACATCATTTAAACGACCATCACGCGAATTGTTGTAAGCATCTATTCTTTTGAGGTAATTTTCGACCACTTTTTGAGACATATTGGGCGGTATCTCAGCCATAACTTGACCAATGTTAGTTTTCAAGTGCTCAAGAGTTAAAGGTTTATCTGTGTAAACACGGTCTTTCGCATAGCTTCACAAACAAAGTCCAGCGGTGTCAAATCGCATGATCTTGGTGGCCAGTTGATATCGCCACGACGAGAAATTACGCTCGAGTTGTGTGGCATGTGGCACCGTCTTGTTTAAACCAGATATTCTCCAAGTCGTATTCTTCAATAACAAGCAAAAACAAGTCGGTTATCATATGACCATAACGCTTCGAATTGACGATGACAGTCATTCAATCGTCATTTTCAAAGAAGTAAGGTCCAATCACACCTCCGGACCAAAGAGCGCCCAAACAGTGACTTTTTGTGGATGTAATGGCCTCTCTTGAATTACTTAAGTATTCTCAGAACCCCAAATGCGACAATTTTGTTTATTAACATACCCACCGAGAGAGAAATGTGCTTCGTCGCTGAAGAAAATTTTGTTCGAAAAATCTCCGTCCACCACCTGTTGTTCAGGCACCCATTCGACGTATCTACGACGTTGTGAATGGTCAGCTGGCTTCAGTTGTTGTGTGAGCTGGACTTTATATGGATGTAGGTGTAGACTCAAATGCAAAATACGCCATAATGTGCCGTAAGACAGTCGTAATTCCTGAGAACGACGAGGAATCGACACATTCGGGTCTTCGGCAACACTCACTTACAGCAGCGATATTTTCAGTGGTTCGAGCGAACCGATGATGCGCAGGCCTTACAATATCTGTAACCAATCCAGTCTCTTCAAATTTCTTCACAATTTTGCTAATTGCTTGTGTAGTTGGACGATTATGTAAACCATAATCTCCTCTTAAAGCACGATATGTGGCTGTGGCAGAATCACCATTTTTGTAGTAGGCTTTGACAATTTGTATGCGTTGTGCGATAGTTAAGCGATCCATTTTCGTAAATGTCAGACTTTTAACTGGAAAAAAAAATTGGTTTAACAACTTAGTTTGACAGATGTCGAACTCCAGCCCTATACTTTTGAAACCGTAAAATGGATAACCCTTTACAATGTACATAAGTACTATATACAAGGCAAGTATTGGTTTTGATTTTTTTAAATTCAAATTTGTCGAAGAATTCAAATGTCATCATTTTTTCCCTCAAATTATATGCTTCATTTTTACACATTTTTGCTTTAACTAGCACACATACACATATTTTTTGGTATCTACGTCACGAAATAGCTACATAATGTACTATGAAGGCTCCCATACCTATACATCTACCTTTAAAAATCATGAATATCTTGTACCATGCACCCCATATGAATTTATAAGCATATCTACTTAAATCCTACATTTTCATTATACCTTTATGTATATACATACATGTTTAGCCTCCATCTATGCATGTTGGTAATATCTTATTTTATCTTATATCATAATTATTAAAAATTATTTAAAACAAAAATCTATCTTGAAATTATTTATGCTAAGAACCAAGATAAACTTACCTACATCGGTTTAAACCTGCCTCAGGATAACTAGACTAACCTACCGACTAATGTTTAGCTACATTAAAGTTGTTAGCTACAAGAGCAAGTTCGTGCGATCCAGTCGTGCATTTTTATTTTATATTCGAGTAATCATCTTTACAAATTACCTTTGAATCATTTATTCACTCACCCTTTTCTTGAATTTATAACAATTTTTATCTCTTTTTGTAGTGCTTACTTTATCAATAATGAATCATTTAAATCACCGCCTTTTTACATTATAAATCCACTATCGTTGCTGTTTTATTTTGTTTTATTTTTAAAATCCTACGACAAAAAAGGCAATTGGCTTTCTATTCTTTAAATATTTATCTAAATCCTAAGCTACCCATACTCTTAATACTACATTATTTATTATTGTTTACCCATCACATATTAAACCTAATTACTTACTCATAGAAATGCCAATAAGCCAACCATTATCTCTTCTTTTTCACTCAATTAATGAGTTTCGCTCGAAATTTATTTTATTTAATTGTATGTACATCCATCCAACCAGGAGCGCATTAAAATGAACCGGCCTTGGAATTTAAATTTGTGAAATAATTTCTTTTTAGTTTTTTGCCAGAATATTTTAGAATTGAAGGCCTGACAATTACCTACATACAGGTAATTTTCAGTTAAAAATAGTTCAAAAACGACTCTTGTAATCCTCCTCTGTTGTCCTTGCATCTGGCAAAATTTGCATACCATTACCCGTTCGAAATTCTAAATATATTTAAAAACTCAATTTAAATATTTATTTGTACTATTTTCAGGGACGAAGTTAATTTCGAGGACAACATCTGGGCTGGAATGCTATGTGTTATATTCTTCTTCCTCATCATCTCAGTGCTAGCATTCCCAAATGGACCATTCACACGACCGCATCCAGCTGTTTGGCGAATATTATTTGGATGCTCGGTGCTCTACCTCTTGGCACTGCAATTCCTTATGTTTCAAAATTACAAAACCATCATGAGTATCTTCTATTGGTTGGATCCGAAGTTAAAAGATTTTCACATTAATATGGACAAGGTAATGCATAAATGAAGCCTATAAGATATTCTCTTTACATTAATATTAATATTCAAGGAATATGGTGTCAACTGCTCGGATGTATCATTTGAACGAATCAAAAGTCATTTGGATGTCTTTGCATGGGGCCATTTTTTGGGTTGGGCCTTCAAAGCAATCCTCGTTCGACACATGGGTATTCTGTGGGCCATATCGATTATGTGGGAAATCACAGAAATCACATTTGCTCATTTGTTGCCTAATTTCATTGAGTGTTGGTGGGATGCTTTGATATTGGACGTGCTTGTCTGCAATGGCTTAGGCATATGGGTGGGATTGAAAATTTGTAAAATACTTGAAATGCGCGAGTACAAATGGGCGAGCATACGTGACATCTCATCAACTAGTGGAAAGATAAAACGGGCTGTGTTGCAGTTTACTCCTGAGAGTTGGACAAGCATTCGATGGTTGGATCCGAATTCGACATACATGAGATTTGCTGCAGTTTGTCAACTAGTTATATTCTGGCAGGTGGGATTGTGAACAGTGTTGACATTTTTATAAATTACAAAGAGCTAATGGAGTTTTTATTTTTCAGGTAACCGAACTGAATACGTTCTTTTTGAAGCATATTTTCGAAATGCCTCCAGATCATTATATTGTAATTGGACGGTTAATGTTTGTTGGATTATTTGTAGCACCCTCTGTAAGGTATGATATATATTGATGTGTTTGCTTTGAAAAAAAATGTAAGTCTTCTCTTATTTATTCTCTAGACAATACTACACATACGCAACAGACTCTCGCTGTAAGCGGGTAGGTACCCAATGTTGGGTTTATGGTGCCATAATGGTCTCGGAGGCGATTCTTTGCATCAAGAATGGCCGAGAGCTATTTGAAAGAACACAAGCAACAAACATAATTATTTGGCTGTCCATTCAAGTTTTTATATCAGTAGGATTTGTCTATGGATGTGTCCTATGGCAGGTGGGTTCTAGTAATTTTTTTTCTGTTCCCTATCGGTATGAATTTATCTGAATTATAGAAAACAACTGCAAAAAATAAACAAAAAAACTCCTCCCCAACGATGAAGGCTAATGTAGAGTTCAGAGACTCTGCTGTTCTCAGAGGAGATTCAAAAGGTACATATGTTTTAAAAATAAAATTTGCTTTGTTTTTTCTTGTTTCGATGTATAGTATGTTTTTCTGTTTAATGCACTCAAATGCTATATTTTGAATTTTGCATAATTTTTATTTGTTTATAATTTTCTTGGCAAAACTACGCATTTCTCCTTATTAAAATTTATGTTTAAAGAATGCAGGCGCCATCATAAATGAAGTGAAATAACCACTTAGAATTTTAGCCGTTTACATTCACCTTTTAAAAGGCACAAATTCATTAAAGTTTTTAACCTAACCTATTATGAGTCTCAAGGGAATCCTAGAGCCTACTATGATTTATAATAACCAGCCGGTTATTCTAATATAATCCACTATAAAAGAAAGAGTAAGAAAAGCAACAGTAACACTTTTCAATAAAAAAAAAACGCAAATGGTGCTTATGCACATACATTACTCACTGACTGACAGCAGTCATCAGACCGATACTAATGTATGGTGACAAGTTACTTACTAAATCTAAGTATCTCTATCTGTCTCCCTGACCACTGTAGCGTGTTCCAAGCGGAAATTCAGACGATTAAAGAGTTTTATCTTGTGATACAAGGGGAAACGTAATATCCACATCGGATATTCGTATCTTCTCTCTCAGACAGTTAAGCAGCCCTTACATAACTTGTTGCTGTTTCCACAAACTCTATAACTGCCTACAACTCTCGATCATCTCTCAGATAAAAGATGGCAGAACATATTAATATTCACCTGATTTGAACCGGGACATAGGACTATCTTGGGAAACTGAAAATCCGATGATCTCGCCAGAAATACCACTTCTACCTACCAATGGAAGGAAGAAGTTGGTATGTCTATCGCTACATGTAAATTTATGTCACAACAAAACGCCATAAATCAAATAAACACGAGTTAGCCAAACATTACTACCTGTCTAGTTACTAGACAGATCTGGCCAACAATGGATCCAAGGCGTTCCAAATGCGTATTGTCTTTAGCAGAAGAGATCTTGACTTAGGCGTCATAACTGGACACTGTCTAATTATCAGCCACGCCAAAATACTTAGCGTATTCTAAGATACAGATTCACCACCTACATCGCTTCATCACATCTCTTCACGTGGTAGCGAAATACCTGTGGGTTTGATAGAAAGTTTTCTAACTGATATATTTCAAAGGGTAAGTTCAGGTGATCGCATTTCATCGTTAAAACAATTACGACAAGGCTAAATATTAGGACCCATTCTTTTCTGTATGTTTATTGATGATCTGCCAAATGCTTACAAACATGCCTCTTTTCATTTGTATGCAGATTATGTTCAGCTGCACCTAGGGAAACCTTTCAGTAAGTTAAAAGAACTTGCTAGTAACATAAATGACGACCTGATTGAAGTATACATTTGGTCTTTATCTAACGGCTTACTATTTAACCCATCTAAATTCCAAGTAATACCAATTTCAAAGTTAATTTAATTTCATTAGTATTTCTCTAAATAACAACATACATAATTAAATCAGTAGAATCGGTCGTTAGCCTTGGATATACAGGAACTCGTAGTTTGTCTACGTACAACCACACTAACTTTGTTGTAGGTCGTATTTATGGATGCATTCGTAGATTACAGAAAAGCTCTTATTATACTCCGCGCGACACTTGTAAGAAGCTAGTTTTGTCGTTGATACTACCATTAATAACGTATGCTGAAGTTGTATACTGTAAGCTTAACTCATTGTTTCAACGAACGCTTCAAGCAGCCTTTAATAGGCGTTTTTCTTTTTTCGTTCAGAGCAGATCACTGAACAGAGTTCGAACACTGAACTTGTTCCAAACAGAGCGAGCTCTGAACACTGATATGTTTTTTAAACACACTTGAACCACACAAATCAGAACACATTTTCATTTTAATCATACAAAGCAATATAACACAAAACCTACCCTTTTTTGTAGACTGATACACACCCAGATACAGAAAAACTACTAGCGATCACCTTCTTTCGCCAACTTATGTATCTAATTATTTTTTTCTTCCTATTTTCCTTCTTGACACACATGGCATTTGGTGCGTTCAGCAATATATACTCACATGCTCAGTCAATTATCTTCGATCACGTCAGGTGCGATCTACACATGTTCAGAACGAAAAAAGAAACACACATTTGGAGCTTTGCATGCTCTGAGTTAAAAAGAAACACAAACAAATTTTTTGACAACTCAGACTCTACTCTGAACTAAAAAAGAAAAATGCCTAATGACGCGATCAGATATATTTTTATTTGATCATATCTCATCTATCATATGTATGAAGCTTTCTATGTTGTACTCTTCAAGAACACTTCAATTTGAGTATTTGTATATTTTTACTAGGATCATTCACACCCGATGTTCACCATACTTATATAACAGACTTAATTTCACTCGATCCCAAAGATTCCTTTCCGGTCAAATTACCTCGGTTCCTCGCGCTTGTTCTTCATTCACGCAATTAGCTTATGAAACTCTCTTCCGTCTAATGTTAGATGCATAATAAATATTAATCAATTCATAAGTGTAGTCTTGTAGTAAGACCCGAAACCTAAACAACCTTACTCTGTGTAGTTCTGTTGTCTAAGTGTAGTCGTCGATTTTACTAACAGCCGCTTTGGAAACCTTGAGAAATGCACGAGGTTGTTCTTATATTATGTTTCCAAATTTACTTTAGTTTTAGTTTTTCTTATTTTGGCTTGTAAAATTTTTAATATTCTTCTTTATTTTTATCACTCTTTGTAACTAAAAAAAATCAACAAAATTATTAAAACTAAACAAAAATCATTTCTTGTTTTCTTTTGTGTTTCATTTAAAGGTCCTATCTATTATGTTCATCCTAAAATTATAGCACATGCACATGGAAAATTAAATAAACCACGTGTTGATGTTGTTGATACATCGTACGATATTAAAATAAAAATCGTCTAGCAAATTTAACGCAACTTAACCACGTTTTATACTAATTAAAATAAAACCATTTTTTTATATTAAAAAGAAGAGAGAACGTCAAACAAAACAAAAAAATCTAGTAATAGTAATATTTTTTGGATTGTAAATATTTTGTTTAATTTTTTTTATGTAGTTTTTCATAAAAAAAGCTAAAATTTATAAATAGCTTTTGTATAAAAGTTTAGTCGCTACATAATTGGTGCTAAGATTTTATACCAATTTTGACAGTTTCTTGTTTTTTTTTTTGTAAATCTGTCTGAATCCAATTTTCCGTTTGCATGTGTTTGTGTTAAACAATTATTTAAGTTTGGTTATAATTTTATTTTATAATTTTGTTTTTCTAATTTAGGGAAAATATCACCAAAGAGCTCACCAAAAAAGATTGAATGAAATCAAAATATTAACAACAAATGGAAGCAGTTTTGTTTTAACGCATTTACATACATTATAAATATCACGAAGATATCCAAAAAGAAATTTTAAATTGCTCAAAATAAGAAAATCCATCAGAAAAGATAAAAAAAAACACATTTTGAATGACATACAGAAGAGACTATTTAGCATTAAAGTCATTAGAAAATCTAAGAAGTCAGAACATTATATTTTCGAAATTGTACAAGAATTCTTTTATTTAAACAAATAAAGGAATAGCTTGTTGGTGCCCGCCTATTTTTCTTCCAAGTCCAAGTTCCATACAATTATTTTTTAATTATTAGATTATAATTATACTTTTTGTACAGAGCGGGTAGCTAAAACTAAAAAATAAATAAAAATATATTTTACTTAATAGTTAGGTAAAATGAATAACTATATTTATTTTTATTTATATAAAAAAATATGTGAATTATTACCAAGTTATATTGTTTGTATATATTAAAAGAATGAGATAAAAAAATTGTATACAATTTTATTTTATTTTCAGCAAAAAAATGTTTGTACAAAATAATAATAATTATTTTTATTATTAGTTTAGTAGTTTATTTTATTTTTTAAATTAGTTTTGTTGTATTTTCTGAAATAACTACAAAATAAGCAATATGAGTGATTCTTAGAAAAAAAAAACAACAACATTGAACTGCATTGCATTATGCTTTTGTTTTATTTTATTTTTTATTGGTTTAGTATAGTGAAGAGATATTAATATTTTTATTTTGTTTTGTAAAGAAATAGACTATTATTATAGATATTAAAATTTTAGGTACGACGAGACTTTGTTTTTGTCGTAAAAAATATACACAAAAATTATAGTTAAATAAATAAGTCTGTACAATGAAATTGTGTGTTTTATTAATGATAACCATAAAAGATTATTATGTGTCCTTTGTTTCGTTCCATTTATATCTACACTCTATAACTAATAAGCAAAGAAAATTCTTTTATTACATTCAATTGAAATAATGGCATTTTGTCAGCCGTTTGGTAAAATGTTGTCGTTTTGTTTTTAACCTCAATTTTGAATGATTTCAAGGTAAAGTTTCTCCATTTATCAATTCAATAATTCTTTAAATTCCTTAAAACGTATTTTTTTATTTGATTGATTATTTTAATACATATGTATATATTTTCTAGTCCTACCTAACACTAATTACCTGGGTACTTATAACAATTTTATATTACAAAAGTAAACCATTCAACCTTGCTAAACATTAATAGTATAAATTACCCCCACCCCACATTCGGAAGGTAATTTACGTATTTGTATTTTTTTTTCTTAATGATTTTGATTTGATTAAGCATTTTATGCATGGCCGAGAGCGTATTTGCATACATTAAACTTCCCGCTTGCATTACGCTCAAATGAATGGAAATTCTAATTAGTATAATTCACGTTAGTGTTAATTATTGTAACGAGTGCGTGCTTAAAGGACATTTGAGAGCTTTGTTAGCAAATAATAATATGCATACATCAAGAAAATGCTCAGGGGATTTGTATGGATTCGTACAGTACATACATACATACATATTTTACTTGAACGTGAATAATGTTAGCTTATCAAATGGATTTATTGATCATATTTGAATTTGCCTCGCAGTCCTATCAATATGCGGACGTAATGGTCATGGCCAACACAAATATTGCATACTGTTCAGCGTTGAGAAATAAATATTTGGAATGGAATTGTTTAATTTATAAAAGGGATAGGTACCTACATCCATTTTTATGAAAACTTTTTTGAAAATGAGAAATACAAAAAATTTAAATGTGATCAATATTTTCGAAAAAAAATTAGTAAGTGTGTGATAGTTTTTTATACAACAAATTAAGTTTTTCTTATATAAAAAATAAATAATACAAAGTAAATAATATGTAGATAGATCTGAAATTTTAACCGTAACAAATGCATATCTAAGAAATGAGTATTTTTTCCCCTTGCCAGTTATTAGTTAATCTCACAAAAATATTATGACTGAAAGCAATTGGTATGTTTGTTTGCTGAGCTCGGGATCCTTAAACGAAAATATCCGATCCGAAAAGATTTAAATTCAAAAAAACGTTTGCTGCACAATTATAATACAAATAATGAAAACAGTCGAATTTGACGTTCAATTATATGCATGTGTGAATGCTTTTGGTTCCGATTCTGATTTATAATCCAGAAGCAACATTCTCCTCTTTTCAGAATTTGAACTGTCAACTGTGAACACTTTCAGAAGAGTCTAAACGTCTTCTGGATTGCCAAATAAAACGACATAAGTTCAAAATGTCTGTAATAAAACAATGTTTGACATTTACAAACTCATTCCTTCATTAATCCATTGAAGACGTGGTAGAGTGAAGTGTTTTTAAAATAAAAATTCACATTAAGTCAAGAATTTACAGAGACATAGAATAAAACAGAGAGGATTTTCGATTTTTTATTAATTGAAGAACTTAATCCCCAGATTAAATATGCGTGAGTAAAGTCATGAATTAGAGGTGGAATAAGCTTTGTTATTAATATGGCTGTATAATTTTTTTTGAGGGAAATTGAAGATGACATAATATGCACTGGTACCATCCTTGACGTCTATCTGAATAAAAAAAAGTAAGTTGACATTGTGTTGTGTTCAAAGGAGGAAATATTTTTGT
This sequence comes from Philhelius pedissequus, assembly GCA_910595825.1. Lineage (NCBI taxonomy): Eukaryota > Metazoa > Arthropoda > Insecta > Diptera > Syrphidae > Philhelius > Philhelius pedissequus. The sequence continues at coordinate 8,671,528 of OU343163.1, read as the reverse complement.
ATTTTATTGTATAATGTAAATTTAAAACAAACAAATTTAAACACAAAAAAAAAAACAAAATGTGTCGTCGTTTAAAAATTAGCAGAAAATTGTGCTTAAGCCGTTCCAGATTTTTCGGACTCTATTTCTTTATGAAAGAACTTCATCCCCACTCGGATTTAACCGTAAAAAAAGAATTGATTTATTTTACCAATGGAAAAAAACAAACAAATAACAGACCTGAATTAACGTTTTTGAAAAGCGACTATCAAATTGAGTCATTTCTCTCGGATATCAACGAATCAATATAAAATGGCCTTCATTCATTCATTCATTTGTGTTACTGTAGATTAAGCTACATTACGAGAGGTTACATAAAATTAAAGAAAACTTCTACAAAATAAAACCCTTTGTACCTAATACTTATAATCTAAATTGCACATAGTACATTTATGACTATTGGCAAAGAAGGGTCAAATTATGTGGTTTTTTTTTCACTTAGGTATTCACTCGTTTTGAAATCCAATAGAAGATTGCTAATTGCTTCTACTTAATTCTGATGTTTTATTTGTGTGTGTGTGTGGTTTTGAATTATAAATTAACATCTGATGAGGACGAAGACGAAGAACCCAATATCACATTAGTGGTTTGACAATATTGAAAACGAAAGTATAAGTTCTTCTTGAGTGGATTTTGGTTTCAAATTAAGAAGAGAATTTCTCTTCTCAGAATCGTAAGAAGATGATTTTATTGCAAATGGAATGGTTTTAGAAGATTTCTGTACGCTTCGGAATGCTTCTGAATGGCCAATGAAAAACCACAATAATGTGTTGATCCTTGTGTCTGCGAAGCTATGGCACTTATTAAAAAAATGTGTTTGCTTATTTTTTTCCATGAACTGTAGCTTTTGAGGCGTGTTCAGTTGCAGTTTATTAAACAAAAATATGTTTGGTCGCTTAGGAGGATAAATTGATAAGCTATTTAAAACTACCAAATTGTTGTTGCGATTTTTTTTGAATTACCACTTTCCGTAGCACATGTCTTACAGTTGTCAGATTTTTAATTATATAGACTTATTTCCATCCACATATTTTATGAAGAATTTTCATTGTATCGAACATTACTCCCAGACCATAGCTGCGTCAAATCAATCGAATTTTATACTTCAAACTTTTGTCTTGTCTTCTTAAATACTTAAGCTAGTATTAGACAATCCTTGTGTAATGTGTCATTGCCGTGATACTCTGACGTCACACAAAATTGGTCCTACCACCGTCATTGCCGTGACAAAGGTAATCGTGTCATGGATAGCTACAACGACTATCACACGAATGACACATGTCTGTCATTGTTGTCCCAAAATACAATGAACGTCAAAGTGTGTCACGGTTATATTTGTGTCTCGGTGTCACAGCAATGACATGCAAAACAATGACTATCACACTACGTGACAACTCTCAAACAGCTGATCATTGGAGGTGAGCCTTAACTGCAATGACATTTATTATTTTTAGCAGTGACGATCACACGGCGTCGATCAATCGAGTCATTGTGTCTTGGTTGTTAAGGAAAAGCTTATTTTTTTGGGAAACAGCTCCAACGATTTTGATACAAAATTTCGGAGAATTGGTACTAGCTATCAATCAGCACAAAATTTACGGTATTTGCCCTAGAATTCAAATGGCATCTTTTTTCCCTCAAACTATAACATTTGTGCAAACTTCAAATATATATAATTACCTACCCACCTATATACTTCACTTTCATTATACTCGTATATGTCCATATTTAAATACCTAGGTTCCATCTATGTAGCTAGGTACAAATTACCCTCCTAATTTACATAATTAAAATCTATTTAATTATACATTTGTAGGTAGGTACCTATGTAACTATGCCCAACCGTGACAAATAATGACATGGCAGAAATTCCTGCGTGTCACGGTTGGGAAACAGTCCTTGCAGCGACAGGTTACGTGTCACGGTGTCTCATCAACAATGAAAGGGCTATCACACGGTCACGGCAATTTTTCATCGCAATGACCTAAAAGTGACGTGTCACTGTGCTTGTCATTGTTTTTGTCACGGCAATGACATGCACAACAATGACGATCACACGACGTGACACTTTTAGGACAGAGAACTACGTCATAGTGACGTCAGAGTGTCACGGCAATGACACATTAAAAGGACCCTCTAATACTAGCTTTACAATTACGATCTTTTTGTTTTCGACTCTATTTGTTTATTGAGGCACTTCAATATTTATTATATGTGTTTAATCTGTTTGAAGTCATAAAAACACATTTTGCTTGTAACTATAATAAAAATACTTTATATCTATTAATCCATTTATGAACAACTAAAACCATTCAACCCTTTATTATCATAAGTATTAATTTTGCTCAAAATTTCAATCTGCATTGAGGTCATTTATTCAAATAAATCACATTATCACTGAACTAAATAATCACTCTGCATCACTGTTCACCCCAAACAGGGTTTATTCATCCAGAAAGCTATTTCAATTTCCTCTATACGGATACTTAACCTTTTCCGTAATATTCTCCATTCCACAAAAACCTACTGCCTGCTGTATATTATCTCTATGGGAACTGCAGAATTTTAGTTATCCTTTAAATAAATAATCCTTTGCTCTTCTTTACGCACTTCATCATTGTGTAAGTTGTCTGGCATATATCTACCCTTTCTTCCATGCCCTTAACACCAACCTTACATTATCTGTATCCCTTACACTACCTACTCGTATCTGTATGGAGAACTCTCTGTCCATAAAACATGTGTTGCATTTATTTAGACTGTAAAATCCTTGTTGTACACTTTCTATCATCCTAACATCACATAATAGCACATTTCCACCCACAAATTGTTATCCTGATTGTCAGTGTTCCTTGCTACCGAGGACATGGACAAAGTACGTATTCGCATTAATTTCAAAAACTCACATGCATATTTCAAAAGCTTTTAAGCTTAAAAGAACAAGCACCTCGACTCGAGAAGAGGAGCAGTAGTATTTTGAAGGAGGAAGTTAACGTCATTTTTTTCCTCATTTATAACTCGGTTGTTAGAGGTTAAATTACGTTTGGGAAAAGTTTTTGAGTTTCCTACTCGTAAGTACGTTGTTGTAGGAAGCTAGAGGTGAGATTGATGTGCGGTGATATGTGAAGAACGGGTTCTTCATTCGAATAAAGGAGTAATTGTCTTAGAATGTGTGCGTGAAGTACTTTATTTTTGTTGGGCCCACTGGGCACTTCGTAACGTATAATTATGATGAGCTCTCAGAGAAAATTCTTTCACTGATTGAATGTATTTGAGTTAAAAATTTATAAATTTTCACACATCCAAATTGGATCTCACACCCGGTCGTCACTTGCCAGCTTAAAAAAAAAGTAGGCATGCACATATGTATATTGTATGCATATGATTTAAAATGAATTTTAATTAACTTTTATGCTCAAATCTGAGTAAAGTCCTCAATTTAGCTGCAAGATACGCACAAACAAAAACATCGAAAAGTTGAAGTTAAATATAAAAAAAAAGTTACGTATTCGCCCCGTTGAGCGAGAAGTTAAGAGGAAACGTAAACAAAACTTTTTGTGCTTAGCTTTTTAATTTTTTAATGTATATCTTTTACGAAATATTTTATTATGATTTATTGTCACGCACAACCGTTGAGTGTGCGAAAATTCTTTCCAAACCGATTATGATTACAAAATTTTTTTTTTATTTTCGTTTTTTATCTTCTCATATATGAGGGATGTCTTTCATAAAAAAAAAATACATTCCTAAAAAAACAATAAGATACTGAAAGAATTTTGTTATGAAGTTTTTCTGAATTTAAAGAAAAACAATATTCTTTCAGGATGGTTTGAGATGGCAAGAAGAGGTGACGTAAAGATCCACAGCATCGGGTTGTTATAAGGGCAGATCAACAGACCAAGAGACTGCGAAGAGAAAAGATACGTACTTATGACATCTATGTAGTAGTACATTTGTATGAAGGATTCTACTTACCAGCGAAATCAGAACACAATTTTAAATCAACAAGGGGGTTACTTCAAAATAAATAAATAACAAATTACGTAGTTTGATAGAAATATGGAAATATAAATTCTTTATTCTTTTTAACGATCAAATTATACTGAATTGTAATAAGCTAACGATTATGGTAGTGACATTGAGCGATCTTCACTCTTTTAATTTTTGAAACAAACTGACTTGACTACTTTATAAAATATTTGTCATTCTCAGAGAAATATGGACAAATGACGCGACGGCCGCCAGCTCAAAATCCGTCATTGCCTATGGTCGTTTAACTTCAGCCTCTGGGCTGGTTAAATTTTGAACGGGTACAAGCCAAAATTAAGACGAATAATTCACTAAACTGTGGTCTGCGAAGGCGAAATTGACTGCCTCGGATTCTCATGGACACCCTTATAGACAGGGTCGATGATTTTGGCAGATATAGCGGTTCGTCGACATACGTGTTATTGATAGCTTAGTAATCCAGTGGAGTCAAATTTATCCACCACACTGCGAATAGTCCTCACGGTAGAATGATTATGGCGAGCATAAAATTGGCGAAGCGAGCGGAACGTTGTCAAAACAGAACACCTACTTTGATAAAACTATTTATTAAATATAGGAATTTATTGGTGACCTTTCTGTTATGGAAATAGATTTTTTTTATGCAGACTCCAGGTCAATAAAAGACGGTGTTAAAAAGTAAGCGACGTTTCGAGCATGAATACACTCTTCAGCAGGCAACAACAATTAGTTTATAGACTTAATGTACATCACATTTACACAGTATAGATAAAAGAATTATCAAAATTATCAATAAAACTTTTCACAAAATCAGATTTATTTAACCATTTTAAACACTACTGTCCATAGTTTTCTTTTTGTGTCTACTGTTTTTTCAACATAGTTGCCTGATGAAGAGTGTATTCATGCTCGAAACGTCGCTTACTTTTTAATACCGTCTTTTATTGACCTGGAGCCTGCATAAAAGACATCTATTTACAAAACTATTTATTAATTTGCCCGAATTATTGAATTCTATATTCATCCATGATGATTTGGCAAAACAAGCTAAATAAATGACAGCCAATTTGACAGATATATCTTCAAGAATATGGCCGCTATCAACTGTCAAAGTTCAAAAGTCCATAATAACAAATAGAGTAAAATACATTCTCGGATGACAGTTGGGCTTAACGAACATGACTTGTATGGCATCGTATTTATTATACATTTGCGGAAGTTGTAATGAATTTGGTTGGATTCTTTGGCTTTATAAAAGTGAAATAAGACCAAATTTTCACCTGAAACATATCCGCTAAGTGCGAGAGAAGCAAGTATTTTTAATCAAAAAAAATATTTCGGTATTTGGCATTATTTTGGAATTAAAAAAAGAAAAAAACTACAATCTTCTCATCAATTTCAAAAATAAAATAAATTTAAATAATTTAAGGGATTTGAATTGAAAACGAGGCTATAACCTCGAAAAAAGTATATCTACTAATTTCGCAAACTCCACAAAAATTACTGCTGAAGCGTTGGTGTTCTGCTTGCTGTGGGAGTGCTTAGTAGAAAGCTCCAGGTAGTGGGTCCAAATCGAGATTCTTCTTCAATTATTTCAATAGGCAAAGCCAAATGACCGTCTATGACATTTAATTTGTCTATTGCTAGCGGAAGAAAAGACTAATGCCGGACTTACACGAGGGACAAATTGCCATTATTTCTTCCCTCTTGGTTTGAAAATTTGTCATAATTTTCGCCATTAAAAAATGGCAGGGAGTACTGGCATTAAATATTGCCATTATAATGGCGTCATGTAAATGCACAATGATGCCATTTTGAAAATTATGGCACACCGCGAGGAAGATTGAATTTGCTCATTCTTTAATTGCAGATTGACATTATCAATCAAACAGTCATTATTTTGCCCCGTGTAAATGCTTATCATTATTGATTTGATTTTACCATTATTTTGCCAGTTTAATGGCATGAATTAATGGCAATTTGTCACTCGTGTAAATCCGGCATAAGGAAACACCGGTGGAGGATGAAGAGCCAGGCGACCAAACAAGTGTTCAGCCTGTCTACGACAATGACGGCGGAAAAGCAAATTGTCAAAATAAAAAAAAAGACTTGTTGCTCCAACTTTAAGTTGTGTGATAACAGGTTTACTTTATTCAACAGACTGCAATCATTTCACATTTCGTTTGCCCTTTTATACTTAATTTAAGTAGCACATTCCAATTTATTTATAATTAAAAAAAAGTGTTTTGTAGTGATTTAAATAACACTTTTAAGATTTAGTATGAGAAGAAAAAATGTGCTGATTACAACTTTTAAAATTAGAGACTTTAGATACTTTTATAAATAGATTAAGGTTATATAATTCAAAATATATGAACATAATATTTTTATGTTATTTTATGTGTTGGTTTGTGTTTAAAGGAAGGATGGCTGTTACACTGCAAGATTTAACCGTTTTTAGTTATTGGTCTATGTTAGACCTAATTAATTTCTGGTTTATTCCTTGTTTTAGCCTCTGGTTTCCGGGATTTAAATTCTCGAAGAAGATATATATGCGTTAATAATATTTTTTAAATCACTTTTGATTTTTATTTGCTTGTTAGCAAACCAATACTAAATCATGAAAGCAAGTTAAACAACATAAAAGTTCAGTTACATTTATTTCTCAAGTTCCTAACTTCACAACTAAAAACAAATATCCACATAAATTAATGCTCCGTCAATCATCATCATCAGCTATACAAAATTTAAGGATTCAAAGATCATAAATTCATGCGTGAAGCCTTCAAGTTTTCCCATTACATCCATCTTTTAGTATTATAAGGGAAACATTAAACTTAACAACTTCATCCCCCGTATTTTGATTTTCATCAGAGAGTGTCTTGTTTAACATTTACATAGCTTAACTTTGTTTGATAGGTAAAAAGTCCGACATAAATTCGAAAGTGACAAACGACCTAAGTGTTTACATCAGCAAGTGTCTAGACCAACCTTTAGGTCTACATCATTAATTTTCTTCCTTATAATTATAATACTTCATGTGTAAAGGTATATAGCGTTTAAGTATATTATCTGAAGACATTATTTTTTTTTTGGAACCTCATCACACCAGAGGAATATTTTCTATAAGATGGGTGGGTTTTCATTTCCCTTAGTTAAATAATGAAACCAGATTAGAGAAATAACATTAATCAAAAATGACTCAAGGGTACACGTTTCACTAATGACTTCTTCGGATAAAGTTTATCCACTACAAAATTACTCTTCTCTTGTAGTACATTGTGGTGCGATTGTAAATTTCAATGGTTTTTTGGGGAAATTACTTCCCATGAATTTTTCTTCAACAAAAAAAAAATAGAAAACAAAAAATTAATCTTTTGAATTTAAGGCAAGAACTATGCTACCTACCCATTCAACAAGGATAAACCGACGACGGATTTCTGGTAAATTATCACCATCATCATTCTTTTTTGCCCCACACCCCACACACACACACATAAACTAAATATAAGGGAAACATTCCTGAAAGCTTAAAAAAAATCTTTACTTTTTTTATCATCGCCATCGTTGAATTTAGAACGAGAAGAATCCAAAAATAATTTCCCCCTCGAAGCTTCAAGTGGCGAAACCACGTCTATTTATAACTTATCTGCCTACGAGATGAGGATGGATAAATATGCAGCAGCTGTATTTTTGTTACGCTTCTTGAAACTGCCTAGGTAAATTTATTTCGTTTTTTGCAATGTCCTTCACCTGGAATGGACCGTAAATAATGCAATGCCAGACTAAGCACTTCATCAAACTAACATCAACATAAGCAACAACAACAACAACAGCAGCAGCAAAACAACAAATAAATGGATAAAAACAGTAATGATCAAGCCAGCCGTGTGGTACATTTTTCTATAAGGAGGTTAAGGATTTTTTTTTATCAGACAAAATAAAAAAGCGGATTTTTTTTCCAGCAAAAAAAAAAAATAAAAAATAAAACTTGGTAGCAAATTGTTGCACAATAAAATTCTTTGGGTTCTAACTTTTCAGTAAAAAAAAATGCATTTATTAAGTCCTTGAACTTATGGTGTGAATTATACACTAAACACCAAGCAAAAAGGAATTGTGTGTTTTTTGTACCCGCTTTAGGGGAATTGTGGAATGTTATATTTAAGTTAAGCAGAGTTTAAGAGTCAAAAGAATCAAATTTGTGAATTAAATAGGAAATAAAGATCTTACAGCTTTTTCTCATGAATAAAGGATTTTCAAATTGTTATTTATTCCATTAACGACATACCCAATAAACGGCATACAACATCGAGTTAGCTTTTATACTTTTGAAGAATTGTAATTCCCATGTTCAAAAGGATATTTGACTTATAACGGGTTCTCAATTTTGCGGTTTCAAAAGTATAGGGCTGGAGTTCGACATCTGTCAAACTAAGTTATTAAACCAATTTTTTTTTTCAGTTGAAAGTCTGACATTTACGAAAATGGATAGCTTAGCTATCGTACAACGCATAAAAATTGTTAAAACCTACTACAAAAATGGTGATTCTGCCACAGCCACATAATGTGCTTTAAGAGGAGATTATGGTTTACATAATCGTCCAACTACAGAAGCAATTGGCAAAATTGTGAAGAAATTTGAATAGACTGGATTGCTTACAGATATTGTAAGGCCTGTGCATCATCGTTTCGCTCGTACCACTGAAAATATCGCTGCTGTAAGTGAAAGTGTTGCCGAAGAACCGAATGTGTCGATTCCTCGTCGTTCTCAGGAATTACGACTGTCTTACGGCACATTATGGCGTATTTTGCATTTGAGTCTACACCTACATCCATATAAAGTCCAGCTCACACAACAACTGAAGCCAGCTGACCATTCACAACGTCATAGATACGTCGAATGGGTGCTTGAACAGCAGGCGGTGGACGGCGATTTCTTGAACAAAATTTTCTTCAGTGACAAAGCACATTTCTCACTCGGTGGGTATGTTAATAAACAAAATTGTCGTATTTGGGGTTCTGAGAATCCTCAAGTTATTGAAGAGAGGCCATTACATCCACAAAAAGTCACAGTTTGGGGTGCTCTTTGGTCCGGAGGTGTGATTGGACCTTACTTCTTCGAAAACGACGATGGAACGACTGTCACCGACAATTCGGAGCGTTATGGTCATATGATAGCCGACTTTTTTTGCCTGCTATTGAAGAATACGACTTAAAGAATATGTGGTTTCAACAAGATGGTGCCACATGCCACACAACTCGAGCGAATATGGCTTTATTGCAAGTGACATTTCCTGACCGCGTAATTTCTAGTCGTGGCGATATCAACTGGCCACCAAGATCATGCGATTTGACACCGCTGGACTTTTTTTTGTGGGGCTACGCGAAAGACCGTGTTTATGCAGATAAATGTTCAACTCCTGAGCACTTGTAAACCAACATTCGTCAAGTTATGGCTGAGATACCGCCCAATATGTGTCAAAAAGTGGTCGAAAATTACCTCAAAAGAATTGATGCTTGCAACAATTCGCGTGGTGGTCATTTAAGTGATGTAGTGTTTCACACATGATGTTCAACGTTCAATCTTTATAATAAAAAAGAAATATCATAAAAAAAATATTTTATATGTGTTTTATTTACGTTTATTTTTGAAACCGCAAAATGGATAACCCATTATTAAAGACATAATTTTAACTAAATTTGCCGAAGTGTAAAAACATGTTTATTAATAAGAAAAAATATCAAAGTTTTTACCCGTGCATCAGCTGAGTAAATGTCTAAAGGAACTGATGAATAGCCTTTTCGATTCCAGAACACCAATAAAATTAAGGAACACGTCTATTTAGATTCTGAAGTTTTCGTATCGCTTTATGCGTTTAATGTCACATATTCACACACAGATGTAAAATTGTAGTTTCAAGTTTGTAAAATATTTTCAATTTAATATAAGTTAAAATTGCTATTTAAATTAAATGAAGTTCCACACCTTTGATAAACTAGTTGCATTTGAATGTGTGTTACGTCAGCACCAATTCTACGCACAACATTATTTTGTAAATTGTTACTACGTTTCCACCGACAACTAAACCGAGATTTAAGTAGATTTAGCTAAATCTCCTATTAATCTTGAAGATTTACCATGCGCACCATATTTAGTCAACAAGCAAAGAAACTAGGGCCATCTATTGGTATTTTCTATAAGATAAGTGCTGACATCTATTGTTTATATAAAGTCAACAATTGCTATATGAAAGGGATTGTTTTAGAGTTGCATTCGAAATAAAACCAATGAAAATTTAATTTTAATTTTCCAATTAAATTAATCCTTTATTTTAAATAAATGTATTGTTTCTCTTTTGTTTCTTTTCCGTTATTCCACAGTTTTACCATGTATTACCACACTTTTGTTTATTTTATTTGCATCGGCCAAAAAATTGTTCAAAAAAATAAATAAAGGTACTACTTTCCATATGTACATAAAAACGTGTATGGAAGAACTAACTAAGTATTGAGGTTTGCGATTCCAATCCACTTCTGATGGAAATAGTAGATATATGAGTTCAGTATCTACTTTATACATTAAGATTTTTTATATATCAAGAGTATTCATGAAATTCGGAAAATGGAAAAGCTTACCACGCACAATATAGGTACTATAGGTCAAGTTTTGCATTTGGGAAAAAAAATCGAACTAGAGATTTAAATCAAACTTGACAATACGATGATGGAGAACACCAACAAAGTGGGTCCCGGAATTCCGTCTGTCTGTCTGTCAGTACAACTCTCTATAGCCTAAACGGCTGAAGCGATTTTCTTCAAACTTGGTATTTAAGCGTTCTACGTAATTGTCCAAAATAGATTTTTGAACTGTTGTTTTAGCCCCAAAAATAACGGTACTTGCCATACACATTTTTTGGTAAAGATTTTCCATACAAATTTTGACAGCCCATTTACCACATTTACCATTTTATCACATTAACTTATATTACTCTGTATCTTGTGTTAAATTTTATAGATTTTATTCATTTCGTCGAAAAGTTAAAGCAAAAACTTAGGAGAGAACCAAGAGAGAACCGTGAAGGTGGCTTCTAGCAGTCTGAAGGTGTCTGTCTCACTTCTACATCATACGAGAAAATAAAACACCATTTTGGCATTTAATGTGTAAATAGTGCTGCCAAAAATAATTAATTTACTACTAAGTAAATCATAGCTGATTTATTTTAGTAGGATATGTGTAAATTTCTGCAGAACATCATAATATTTTAAATATCCTTCTGGGTTTTGTTTTCTTATTTTTACTCAGACATAAATAATTATTTAGTTTAATTTTTGAGATCTTTGATAACTCAGTATTCTCAGAAATATAAAGAGAATAAGTTAGTTCCAGACTTTTTTGGACAGAATTGAAAAGTGACGATGAAACAATCTGACAAAGAAACGAAGTGGAACGGGTTGATCACAATATACTGCCTTTTCTCAAACGTCAAAAATATTTCTTTTATGCTGTATACATGCTTTTATTTTTTTTCCTTAAGCTTATAAGTTTTGTATTTAATCACTTTTAAATATATTTATTTGTTCAACAATTTTTTTTTTTGCCGCAAGCAAAAGATTGAATAAATTTTTTTCCTTTTATGACAAACGTTAAACTGTCATAATATAACTGTCTTCTGTAAAATATTTTGTATAAAATTTTCTCTGAAAGATCAAAATTTGTGGATCATCGAATCCATAATCTTTCACAGTAGCTTTCGATCAAGCTCGTTTAAGAATTAAAGGCGAATGACCATGGCTTGTGTCGAAATTTAGGGCATGTACATTTGTGGCATATGGCTTGACAAAGAAGTCAAACACTTCTTCTCTCGCTTGGCATTTGCCAGTTGCGGGCGTTCTGGGCATAATATCCGGGGATTTGTTTGTTCCCTCGATTAAACAAATATGTTGTTTTTTATGAAATTTCACATTATACACTAAATTGTATATTCCCATTTCTGGTGCACCTCAATGCGAACCACCTCTAGATCACAAACAAAACGTGATACGTACATCAATATGGTGTGATTCCGATTGATTCAAATGCTACACGTGCCTTTGATTTCGTAGAAATTGGTCGAAATGGAATTCGTCATTGTCATACTGTTTGAAGGTCCTTGTATACTCGAAGTAGGTATCATTGATGGTTAACACTTGATCCTTGCTGGCTGATGGTTAATGGAATATGTTTCGATTGAGTAATAAGGATCGTTGCCCTGTCACCGTCCTTATTATTCTATAGCTATTTCGACTATTGTTACAATTCACTAACATTGTATGTGTGTTGTGTCAAAGGTTAAAGCCCGAAAACATCACTTCTCCAGACCTGCCTTTATTTTTTTCCTTTTTTTCTTACAAGAAAATTCAACTACTCATTTTCTGCTTATTTTTTTTTTTTGAAGAAAAAGGTATTTTATAGGAAACGATGAATTTTTCCCTTCATTTTATGGGGTTATGATAGAAGATTTTTCTTAGCAGAAAGTGAGCCATTTGGCTTTTATACTATGCGACTTCACAAAAAAAAAAAAGATTTCCTGATCCGTATCATATTGCGAGTGTGACACCTATAAGATGAATTATGTGTTGCATGCATGGTCGTAAATTGTAAGGGCTTTTCTGGTTAAGTATAAAGACAATATTTGATGGAGAAATGTATGCTCCTATGTATAACAGGTGGTTGATATAGTCTTACCATATACAGGTTTATTGAATGATTTTAAAACTTAAGAAGGTTGTATACAAAAGAAAATCGATATTGCAAAACATTGGATTTTCGACGATTGATGGTTCATTTTGAGAAGATAAAAATGTCAGGGTTTCAATCTTCAAGTTTTCAAGGTTATTTAGTCATTTATCAGAGACATATAAACTTGAACATGAACAACTTCTGAAAGAAAATGTAATAAGTTTTATAAAATAGCTTAATGACCCATGGATACAATATTTGTATAAGATTACGAAAAAAAAAATTTAAAAAAATGGGATGCATGTTTCTTAAAACTTTTTAAATGTTATAACAAAATTTGTTCTGCCATTGTCTAAAAGAGTCAGCACGAGTCCAAATTGTAGGTTTTTAAAAATTTTAATATTATTTTCCATTCGATGTCCTTTTTTTTCAATCCAGGCTTTACATTGTGACAAAATTTTATTGCGTGTTTTGTGAAAAACATAGCGATATGCTAAGATTTACATTTCTACTTGACTCACTGTTCTGAGTAAATATTAAAAAAACGCATTAACTTTTCTTAAAGATTAGCACACGAAGTACCTATACAAACAAACTTCAAAATACTCCAATGGAGAGGTAAATAAACATTCTAGGATGTTGAGTTGATGGACTTACCACACTTTGCCTTGTCCATTTAATGGTTTATCCATCATGAACATCACGTAAACTGTATTGAATTAAGTGAAACATAAAATAAAACAATATTCGTATGGCAAAGTAGCCATTAAAAGCATCCGAACATTTCGAAAACGAGAAAAAAATACGCACATCTGTATTGTGCCTTGGGAATTCAAGTGTATTTTTCACAGAGATCTATCTCTTAAATTATTCTTTGTTTATTTTCAGTCTATTTATCTTCCATGAGTTTAACAGGATTAAGTGCCTAAAAAAATAAAATGAAAATACAACACAGGATATCCTATTGAAATTAAGATTTCCGGCTTGATAGTTCATATAGCTTTCCACATATACAGTGTAAATAAACATTATTATATTTCTGTCAAACCGTTAAAACCTCAGGCAATCCTCTAGGAAGCGAGTCCATCATAAGGTAATTATATCCACAATTTACAAAAAAAAAACAAGATACATGTAAAGAATTTAATTTATCTACAGCTGAAACAAAAATGGGTCGAAAAGAATTGCTGTTTGATTTTTTTTACATTTTATCTTTATGCAGATATTGGCGCATGCTATTAAATTATAGGCATGATACTACTTAACTATTTGGTAAACTAAAAGCATTTTACTAAAAAAATCCTACTTCAAAACACTTTTTAATTAGCATCATACTAAACCTTATTTCTAGATAAACTGCAGCTGAATGCGCCTAAAAGAGTGCAAAAAATAAAGCTAAAACTACTTTTACACCAGCAGTATTTGTAATGCTTGTTTCTGTTTGCATTGCGATTTTTAACTACGTTTTTATCAAACGTTAATCTTTTGTGAATTTACTAAATCTTAAATAATGTAGTAGATTATTTTGACAGCACTTTTTAAAACGTAAATATTATTTAATTTTGTCTTATGATGTAGAAGTGAGACAGACAGCTTTATATGTATCAACCGAAGCGAAAAATTCAATTTCACGATGTTGTTCATTTCGATATGGGAACAGGTTAGGTCGATTTGAACATCGATAAATCTTATTAAAAATTTAATGAGATTTATTTTAAATCTTCATTTGAGGAGATTCAAATTTGTATGAATCCTCACGATTTATAGGAGATTTATCTAAATCTACATAAACCTTGGTTTAGTGGATGGTGAAGACGTAGTAATGTTAACTTTGCTGAGACATACATATATCCGCACTCTTAACTCCAATTAATTTAGAAAAGCTTAATCCAACCGTAACGAAAACTAAAAAGAAAGAAGAGCAATACCTTTGCAATATTTCAACCTGAGCAATTTTATCTACCCCGGCCAATATATGAGTACCTGACCACCATGCTTAAAATTCACAAGCTGAAATTGCATAATGTGAAAGCAGTCTAACATAACTTCTTGATCTTTCAGCATTTTTTCTTTTTTATACCAAAACAGAGTCTGTGTCGTCAAAAACTTTGTTTGTTTTCCGTTTTCACTTAGAGAATTCAGAGCTCCGAATGTGTGTTTCTTTTTCGTTCTGAACGGAAATCGCGCTCGTGGCTAGACAAGATCAGCTGAGCATTGTGAATTAATTGCTGAATAGACCAAATGTCATGTATGTCAAGAGCGAATATATTTCAGAAAATAATATTGAGCCTAATATTACGTTTCCACCGACCACTAAACCGAGATTTATGTAGATTTGGCTCCTACAAATCTTGAAGATTTACCATACAAATTAATTAAATCTCATTTAAATTATTCTACATCACAGGAGAAAGTGAAACAATATTTACAAAATATAGCATTTTGAATATTGTTGTCAAAATGAATCTAATTTTGGAGCGGTAGAAACATTATTTCAGATAAGTAACTGATTTTCAATTACTTATTTCGTTTTCGATTGGCTGTTCGGATCTAATATTTTTACTCCGAAGTTTTCAAATTTTATAGGAAAAGAACATAAGGAGTGAACAAAGAGTAACTCCGAAAAGCCAATCGAAAATGACATTAATATATAAATTTAACGTTATGTGGCGACATGAAATGCTTTATATGTATCCTCGTCATAGTTTAAAACTATAATTTAACAAGAACAACGAGGTCTCATCACATTCCCGTCGCGTTTTCTTTTCCACATCAATTCTGTTCAAGAATAAAGAAAATGGGGACTTACAACTACGTTTGTCAAAAAGGTAGTTTTGTTTATTTTCTGTTTTTGTTTCTATTATTAAATTTTATTTATTATTTTAAATGGTTATATTATTAGCATCTAAATTATAAAAAGCGATGGATTTAAATAAAAACAATTGTAAAAAATATGTTTGTTGATGCTTTTCGTTTTGTAAATGAAAATGGTGCAAAATTTGAGTCGATTTGGTAATATGTTAAATCATTTTTAGTATGAAACTAGGCTAAAAACAGGAGTTTGCTTATTTAAAAACCAGTTTTGTACCGTAGTATTTTCGTAACATTTTACTACTTTATTTTTTTAGTATCGTACTAAATCCATATGCCACTTTGACATTTACAAACGTCAAAAAGTAATGTTCGCTTACTTTTTTGCACTATTTTAGGCGTGATTAGTTGTAGTTTATTAAGAAAATAGATTTAGTATGATGCTAATTAAAAAGTGTTTAAAATTAGCAAAATATTAGTAAAGTATTTTAGCATTAGCAAATTGGTAAGTAGTATCATGCTAAGCCCTTAACATCAGGCTGTTTAAAAATTTACGCCAATGTTTGTTTGTTTGCTCTTCGTTGAATTTAATTTAAAACTACTTTAATGTGGTTATTAAATTAAAATGTATATTTAATTGTTGTCAGTTAATGTTTGTGGTTTTATACCGAAAATTAATGTTAAAAACATTAATTTTCGGTATAAAAAGGTTTTTTTTTAAATATTTATTTGTGGGTACATTTTTTTAAGAACTAAAAAAAATTCGGTCGTTTTTTGACAGGAAAAATGTCGTTTTGACATGTCACTGACAGCTCCAATGACGCCAAAGAGTATACAATTATACATACATATTTACTCGAACTTTTCCCAAATTGAAATTAAAATTTTCTAATGAATCCAAAATCAACCCATTACCTATTTCGTGCAAAGCAACACTATATTTATGTACGTAATTTATTTTTTAAATTTGTATCATGTATCACTCGCAACTGATGGGTGATGTAAACGGAAACGCAGAATAATTTCCTGCTCTGGGAAATCAAATACTCCATTGCCTCTGATGCAATATTCGTCGTTTCTGCTCTGTTGGACGGACACACGGCAAAATAATATCCCTCAGATACCAACATAACGCAATGACTTATTTTAACGTGATAAATTTTAACAGAACAGAGACGTCAGAAGTGAATCGTGAATTGTGATGGTGTTTGGTCCTGATGTCGGCGATGCGATGCGCTGCGATGATGCAATGGATAATATTATTTGGCGACTATTGTGAAATTTATTTCTAGAAAAATTAAAACTGAAATAAAATATCATTTCTTCTGGGTTTTTTTACCACACAACACTCTATAGGGTGATGGTGGTAATGTTGAATTGCTATTGCATCCTGTGATATCCGGCGACCATAGCCAATGAAGCCGACAAATAAAAAAAAATCCAGAGATTCTCTACTCTTTCTTTATAATTGTATTATTTTGTTCGGAAGCCTTGATCATGGGGATGGATTTCCAACAAATAGATAAATCTAAAAGTCGGAATGGTTTTAAGAGTAATTTTATTCAATTTAAGAATAAAATGCGATATACCTACTTTATTTTAAGCTTAAAGGATGCAATGTTTGCAATGCGGAATTACTGAAAAGTTTTTTAACAGACTGAAGTTGAGTAAATTTACTTGAGTAGGAACTTTAAAATTTAATATTTTTGAAGTTAAATTTTTAAAATACTGTTTATCGTCAAAATTGAGAAGAAATGTGTCTGTTTAACAGCTAATAAAAAAAGGCTTTATAATGAATGTTAGGAATTATTGTCAAGCGAAATCTATGAAAAAACGGAAATTCACATAAAAGGTCTCTTTCATTAAGCGCTTCTTAATTTTAAAGATAGGGTGTGTGAGATATTATCATTTTATATACGTTCGTTTAGAATGTATATCGATGCCATTATGTTCAAATGTTCGCCCGGTTTGTCTGAGTGGCTGCATCCCTAATGTCCAATTTTTAATGACTCTTGCGCATAAATAAAGGCGGCTTTACATGGATCTGCATCTGCAGACTTGAAGAAAAGTAGAGCGGGCCAATAATATAAAACAAACATAAAAGTACGACAGGGTACACACTAATAACTTACTCGAACTCTGCTATAACTTTCTTGACACATCTCACAATCACATGTTCTTAGCGTTCAGGTATGTAGTTTTGAGAAGAAAATTTTCGCTATTTTCGTTGCTTAAAGCAAACTGAGGTGAAATGGTAAAAAAAAACTTTAAAAATCGTTATCTGAATGGAACAAATTATGGTGCAGATGAAAATGCTATAATGAAGATGAACATGTTCATCTTCACTATAATCTGCAATCTTCAGGTTCGTACTTCCTATAATCTTCATACATGAAGATGATCTCCAATTTGTCTTTCGCTCTCTATCGCACAAGTAGGTATGATTTTTTTATTTTGTTTCCTCTTTTTTTGCAGATGTCAATGCAGATCAAGATGAAGATGCATGTAAAGCCTCCTTAAGGCTGAATTTGAGCGATGGTATGGATTATGTTAGCCTTAGAGGAGCAGTGGCATATGGTGGTACGTAGCGCAGCCCTGTTTAAAACAAATGTACTCGTAGTTGTTATATATGTATGTTATTCAATTTAGGCCAAATAAAGTTGGTACACATCGCTATATTGCAAGTCAAGACGCAGAATTCGCTAAATTGTTTTCTGCGAAGGCGACACGAATTTGACTGCCTCAGATTCTCTTGAACAATTTCACGGACATCGGGGATATTTTCGGAAGATCTTGCCTTTCTTAGACGTACGGGTATTGGTTGATCATTTGCTAAAAAATCAGTGAATTCAAATTTATCCCACACAGTGCGAATGGCCTTCCCGTAGGGCAATTATGACGACCGCAAACTGTACGAAGCGGAGGGAAGGTTGCCCTAAAAGAACACCCAATTTGATAAAACAATAATGTTATCATTTGAACGCTATATGAATCCGTGGTGATTTGACAAGACAGACTGAATAAATGACAGCCAATTTGACAGATGTAGCTTATGCAATATGCCCCTATCAACTGTCAAAAGTCTCCATTGGTAGACCCTTAATAAAACAATTCAAAAATGTATGTAAAAGTGAAGCAACGGAATTGCTTAACCAAGGGTGATGTTAAAATTTGTTACAAAATCACTTAGGCCAACTAATAAATTTTCCAATGAGGTATGGATTTGCACATTCTTCAAAATGCGAACCCCCGCCTTATGCTTAATAATATTGCTATTGACTATGTACAAATGGCTAAAAATCTTGGTATCACTTTCAACAGATCTTTAACATGGCAAAACCACATAAATTCAACTGTTGGTAAAGTGTACGGTGCTCTTAGGGTTCTTCATGATTCCCAATACTTAACTCTGATAGAAACTCGTAAGATGTTAGCTAAAACCTTGATTATTTCACTCCTTATATTTATATGGTTGTGAAATTTACTGTAACTGTGATGTAGAGAGTAGATGAAAGCTTACGGTTGCTTTCAACAATACAATAAGATACATCTACGGCCTTAAAAGATATGACCATATCTCAGAATTTGCTCCTACTCTATTCAATATGCAGTTTAAGTATTTTCTTCAATATCGAACACTTCTTCTTCTCTTCACTATTAAACAGACGCATCAACCACATAACCTATATTACAGATTACAATTTCCTACTTCAAACAGATCAAACACACTTAACATCCCACGCCATACATGCCTTACTTCCGAGCGGCAGTTCTTTGTCAACGCCATTCGCATATGGAATACTTTGCCAAGTGATATCAGAGGTCTTACTAAAATATTTCAGAGTAAACTAAGTCAATACTTTTCTTTGCTTTAAATTTGTGGTTTTACTTTTAATACTTTAATACATTAATAATTTAAAATTTGTAGTTATTTTTAATTCTATAGCTTCATTTATTTGTAAGCTACTCAGCTTTCATTTTAACTTCATTTTAATTATTGTTCTAATGTAATTATATTACTTTGATCTCGCTAGTTAGCTTTTATTCTTATTCATGTATACATTATTAAAGCTATCACTTTTTAATAAGATATTATATCTTAATGTGTATAGCATATCGATAAATTGAATAAGCTAAACTAAACTAAATTAAACTATAACTTAAATCAATTGAGCCTTCAAAATTCTCAGTCGACGACCCTTGAGACTTGCAGGAGTTTTGGTTATAACGGGTGATTTTTTTGCTACTTGGTTTTTGACGTTTATATTTTTGACAGATCACACATGACAAATTCCACGAACATGAATAGACTTACGCCTGAACAACGTTTGCAAATTATTGAAATTTATTATCAAAATTCGTGCTCTGTGAAAAATGTGTTTGGTGCCACATGCCACGATGCACGCGAAACCATGCATCAATTGAGAGGCGAATTTGGGGAGCAGTTGATCTCACGTTTTGGCGCAGTCAATTGGCCACCAAGATCATGTGATTTGACCCCGTTAGACTATTTTTTGTGGGGCTATGTTAAGTCTATTGTCTATGGGGACAAGCCAAACACGATTGCTGCCTTGGAAGCCAACATTGAACGCGTCATTGGTGAGATTCCGGCCGAAATGTGTGAAAAAGTTTGCCAAAATTGGACCTTCAGAATGGACCACCTGAAGCGTAGCCGCGGGCAACATTTAAGTGAAATTATTTTTAAAAAGTAAATGGCAGAAATTGATTTATCGATATAAATAAAAATTTCATTCACTTTTTACAAGTTTCTGTGTTTTTTTGAATTTTCAAAAACCAAGCACTTAAAAAATCACCGTTTATAAAGTGATACATTACGGGAAAGAGTTTTTCAAAATAAAAGAGGCTAGAACGCTGCATTTTAATGGTGCTCAAAAGCTCATGGAGAAACCAGTATCTTACTATTTTTTTCTATGTGAGCGTTTGTAATTGGCAGTAATGCTGCTGTCAAACTATAGTAAAAGCTACGTGTTTTGAAATAGTTTTCGAGAAATTGTTTGATGAGCGATTTAGATTTAATTATTATTATTATTATTTACAATGATTTATTGAACAAAAATTGGTGTCATGTACAAAATTGAATTGTCTAATTTGAAATTAAATAATTTTGTGCTTCTTCTTATTATATCGACATCCATCATACTTGGGTTTCACAACATACTAATGATAAATGCAACAACAACAGAATTACAAATAGAACTTCCATGTGGTTTCATTTGAACAAAAAACAAGCAAAGTCGAAACCAATTTATTTGCCACAGGCCAATTTCCCGATAACAATACTACTTATTTCCATTGGCAAATTGAACGTTTTCTTCCTGATTCATTGATACTGCCATTATTCCTATCCTTGACCAATGTTATTCCTTAACCTCAAATGACCAATCCACACAACCACACAAGTTAGATAAGAAAAGATCTTTTATAACCAAATACTAAGTAGGTATATATCCTGTATTCAGCCAGAGCAACTAATATACAGAACAGAGTATTATGTAGACAAAATAGAAATTCTTCAATTCCTTCTGGTGTACTTGTACATTATTATGCAATATGCAACCAACTGTGATATCACCTTAGGTGCCCTCCATTTCTTACTATGGCAGGACACTATATATAAATATAATGTACATAATGTATATGAAAGAAATTGACTATTTTTCTTGCTATGTTTCAAGGACCGTCGCGAAGGTGAAGAAGAAAAGGCAAGATATTACAACAATATACAATTTAATACACGTAATCTTCAGAGGTATATAATATTTATCTACATAATATTATGTACTTGGGAATGCCCTGCATTACCTCGCGGTACATCCATAAATCGATTTATGCAGCAAAGGATACCTGTACCTGCAGGATAAAGAAAACTTTGAATTGACGATAGACATAGAAAAAAATAGAAATGTGCAGCAGACAAGTTGCGTTATTTCTTCTTTAATATATTTACTTCTTAATTACAGGGTGTGTTAGATAAATAGTTTATGCAAGAAAAATTAACTAAGAGGGAAAAAAGTTTCAAACTGAATGAGCAGTAATTTCTCAGAAAATTTGGTAACAAAAGGGGAAACAAGTATGCTGAATCAAATGAATTAATCGTCAAATGAATTAAAAATGACAGAAGTATTATGCCTGTTTGTTATCTTGTGAATTCATATGAATTCTTGACAATTTGTACAAACATTTTTACAAAATGCTGTTTGTTTACTCGAAAAAATTACTACTAAGCATGTTAAAGTGGAGAAGAAAAGATGCCCCAATATTGAAAAAGTTGTGAATTCTTACTTCAACAGTGTACAAACTGTTAAAATACAAAGCTTTCAAGTTCTTTCTCCTATTTGTGTTAGTGATGGGCAAATTGAAAGAAATGAGATCTCGAGGTTGAAATTCATTATTTGTCCATTAGAATGAAATCAAAGGAATCAATCGTCAAATGAATTTAAAATGACAGAAGTATTAGGCCTGTTTGTTATCTTACAATTCGTACAAACATTTTCACAAAATTCTGTTTGTTTACTCGAAAAACTACTACAAAGCATGTTAAAGTTTAAAAGAAAAGATGCCCCAACATTGAAAAAGTTGTGAATTCTTACTTCACGAATTTATGTTGGGAACTGGTGTAAAAACTGTTAAAATACAAAGCTTTCAAGTTCTTTCTCCTATTTATTTGTGTTAGTGATGGGCAAATTGAAAGAAATGAGAACTCGACGTTGAAATTCATTATTTGACTATTAGAATGAAATCTTTGTATTGAAAACTAAAGACAAACAGGAATGGCAACAAGAAGAACATTAATAATCTAGAAGTGAAAAAGTATTAATATTTCTTAACCGGAGATCTCGACAGTTTTCTCATTTTATTTTATTTATGAACTGTTTCTTGTGTTGCGTATTGTTTTTCTCTTTATTTGCGATATACATAGGTACAAGTAAGCAGAAAATTTAAATCTTAATTACCTCGAAAACGTCTCTAACGATTTTGATAAGAAAAAGTGTGGACAATTTGGTTAATAAAAAATTTTAATTAAAAATGTTACTATTGATACTTGTGCATACGATTTGATAGAACATAAGTGCAAGTACGTGTGATCCAGTCGTGTATTTGATTTAGTTTGGTTTTGACACGTCTCTGGAAGTGAGCATCCAATTATGCCCATCACTACTTTCTGTATTTTGGTCCGGAGGGTCACCAATGGCGTTTTACACAGAAATGTGGTCGATTGGCGTTTGTTTACTATGGTTCAAGGTGTTGGGTACGATTGACCGCAAAACGATTTCTTGCATCACATTTCACCGCACACGTTTTCTCGCAAAACATATTCTCGCATCACAGTTGCCCAGGTAACCATATTTTTTCTCTCGTTTGCCCGGGGTAATGGTTGACCATGAAAGTACTACCTTTTTTAATACAACCGGGTTATACTACGTTTCCAACGAACTTTAATCTCTGGTAGATTTACTAATCTCGAAAAGTGTTTCAACCGCTCCAAAAGTAGATTAATTTTTATTTTCTCTTAAGATGTAGAAGTGAGACAAGCATCTTCATCTGTGTCAACCGAAGAGAAAAATTCACTTTCCCGATGAATGTTTTCATTTCGATATGGAAATAGGGTAGTTCGATTGTAGATTTAAGTGAGATTTATTTTAAATCTTCATCTGAGAAGATTAAAATTTGTATGGTAAATCCTCAAGATTTGAGGGAGATTTAGCTAAATCTACTTAAATCTAGGTTTAGTGGTCGGTGGAAACGTAGTATAAAGTTTGTATGGTAAATCCTCAATATTTGTAGGAGATTTAGCTAAATCTACATAAATCTCGGTTTAGTGTTCGGTGGAAACGTATTATTAGCTAAATATACTTAAATCTCGGTTTAGTGTTCGGTGGAAACGTAGTATTAGGTACGTAAATGCGAAAGATTTTCCTTTAAGGTTGGTTGGCGGAGTGGTTTGTTGGAAGCGGGTAGGTATTGATTTTGAGCTATTTGTCAGTTTAAAATTCTTTTGAACTAAAAAATTGAGATAAAATTGATTTCAATGTTTGTGGTCGTTACGGCACAAATCTTAAGAATTACTTTCGTTGTATTTTTGTTATACAACTCAAAGAGAATTTTTAGCGATTCATATACATAGGTATACAAAGTTTATGGGGTATATAAAGCTCGGCGCGTAAGGGTGGCATGCTGTAACCCCCCTGCCAGGGCCAATTATAGGATTTGAGGTGGGCCCAGTTTGGGTGTATGCAAAATTTTCTTGGATTTAAATTTTTGTTAGATTTAAAGAAACATTGCATTTTGAATTTACTAGTGTTTTCATAATATCGCTATACCATTTGTTGAGGGCAGAATAATTTGTAAAAATAAACAAGAACGACCTGAAAAATTCGTCGTCGAATACACACAATAATATATGTACACTAAAGTACGAGAATTAACAAAACGAACAAAAAAAATTTCCGCGGTGAATTCACACAATATGCACTAATCTAATCATCAAACCAAACCCACAAAAAAAAGTCGAATATAAAAAATAAACCAACAAAAACAAGAATTACTTCATGTAGGTGCCTACCTACAATATTCTATGACAATCCACATGTTCCAACAGCAAAATCCTCGTCCAACGCACACTACAATGCGTATACCTACTACATTAAGCTATGTGAATCGATTACACGTAGGAACCCCAAAACAAAATTACTTGTCATAGTACGAAAAGTATTGCTATCTCGCCGCCAATCTCGCAACAAATAAATCCGAGATATAGTGCTGCTAGCAAGCGTTTGGCGAAAGAGAGGTACTAAAAGTATCTAGAAAATCTATGGGCAAACGTTACACGGCTGACTGAGCTGCGAGAAACCGTACCGATCCCCGGTTCAAGATTGAAAAAAAATTTGCCCTGAAGTTTGGCAATTGTTACAAACAAAAACACCCTTTATAAAATTGCGTCTATACCTACATTAGTGATGCATTATGTGTGTGTGTGGGTCTGTCTTTCCAATAAAGTTTCTTCAAAGTTTACTTGTTTGTTTCTTTTTAAGTTGCGCGTTGTGTTGGTACAGGATTTGTTGCAATATGTCTTCCTTAATGCAAAGAATCCTTGCACTTTTTAGTGTTGTCATTGTGCAATGCCGTATAATGTCCCCAGGGGATATAAGCCCCAAACATAACATCTACATTCTACACTCAAGGAAATCTACAAGCTGTGTATTAGGTTATGACGATGTATCCTTTTCTTAGATGCTTTCATTTATATATATACGAGTATGTGTGTGTATTTGTATGTAGATTACAAAGAAAGGTTACTAACCATTAGAAACGAAAAAAATGGATAAAAAGATTTATCAGATATTATACGTGCATGAGTATCCGCAATGCGTGTCATGTCCATTTGTGTGTGTGTTAAGGTAACCAAAACAATTTTTACCATTATCATTGTTAGGTTCTGTTATGAGATCCGGGTTAATTAAAAAAGAATCAATCCGCATATCCTTTTTTGCGTAAAATTAGAAATGGCTCATCAATTTTGGATAAGCATTCTTATTATCTATACATGTAGTGGCGAAGGGGTTAAATATTGACTTACATTTTGGGTTATACACGATGTATAATTGTGGTTATAGGTATACATTTGTATACGTGTTTTGTAACATCAAACTGAAGAAGGGGTAAGAATAAAGTTTCTAAGGAATTGAGGAAATTATTTTATATGAGATATTTCAAGTATGTAAATCTCTTTTGTCTGATGAGAAATAAGGAATTCTGGAAATTGAAGACAGTAAGGAATAGATGGTTATCGTTACCGACATTCGATATTTGTAATCAGAAACACAAATCAAATTTTGTGTCGATGATATAATTGCAAATAGTATATTGGTTAAGTCAATTATTCTATAATTTGGAATATATTGGAATAAAAGGCTTTTGGAAAGTAATACTCGTTAGATTAATTTTGTATATTAGTATCTACTTATTAATTTTACAGTTGAATAAAATGTATGTGGGATTGCAGCAATAAAATTATTCGGTATCAATAAATATTGGATATTGTATGTAAAAAAATCTTTTACCTACATAAAATTGGTTGATTTTCAAAACTACATACTATATCGAAATATCGAATTTTCCAAAAATGTATTTGTTTTGAAAATGTTGTTCCAGAAATTTAAGAATTTTTGAAAATTTGAATTTAAACATTCGATCTGAAATTTTCATTATTAAGACGGTCGGACATAAGGTTAATCGCAATGGCGCAGTGGTATAGTACAGTACTGCATTTAAAAAGATCTTAGGTCTTACATGCATATAGTTAAAATTATTAAAATAAGGAACAGTCGTCTTTACAACGTTTTTCTTTTGAAGAAAAAAACCGTTTTTATTTGCATACTCGCACAACTTTTTTTGAAACTGTTTAAGGCTGTTTCATAGGAAGACGAATTTTTCTTCCTTTGTGTGGTTGTTTCTTAAATCTGTTAGTATACTATTTTTTTCAAGTTTAAGCACCGAAGTTTGATCCTTCCATTTTTTCAATTTTTGTACTGAATTGGGCAGTATGTTTATGTTTTTTTCTCATCTTCTTCAAACTGACCCTTAAATCCACATTTTTTAGAGAAGGGAACATTTAACTTAATTTAGTAAAATGATGCAGAGACGGGTCTGCTAGTGATACGTAAAATAATCTTAACCTGGACGGCCATTATGAAAATATCTTCGTTTTTTCAATGATAAAACTTAACTTGCTTTTGTTTGCCTTTATAAAATATTTAAATCTAGAATCTTGGACCATAAACTTGCGTCACGTACAAAGGTCCTTCAAGGCCTACCATTGTAAGATTCTTTAATATGCTACATCGATGTGTTAATTCGTACGAAAACATTTAACAACCCGTCTTAAACTCTCTCGAGAAAATCATGCTCCGCAATCCATCTTATTTTTAATTTTAAGTAACTTAGTTAAGTTAATTAACTTAATTGTTTAATGGGATTGTTGCGCCCACCAAAATAAAAAAAAAACCCTTTGTACAGCTTCGCAGTTTAGGTTTCACATAAAATAATATAACCAGGTATTAGCAATGACAACCACCTAGGGAAATTTAACTTAACGAACTTATCGATAGTTTTTAATTCACCACATGCTTAAAAGGATATTTCGCCAAACCAAAGACTAGAACCTTCATAAAAAGCTTGAATACGAATGAATAGGGGATTTCAATGTGAGAAAAGTAAATTATGTAATTTATTTTATAAAGTTACTAATAAAGTTAAGTGTTTAATTTGAGAATTGTCAACGGCCTTGGCTCCGATGAAAGCATGGCTTCCTATAGATCAGCGCAATCAAGCATCATTGCGCGTATGGTTAGTACTTCGATGGGGGACCGGTGGAAACCAACAACGTGCTGTTGACATGTGTTTCTTCTGTTGAATGTTCTTCCTTTCTCTGTCTCTCTCTGTTGTATCAATGTATGTAATGTTTAAAGCCAATGATCTAGTTACCAGTGCTTCAGTGTCTATACTTCGTAGATTTATTGAGAATTATATAACGTTACATATAAGTTGGAAATTATAGTGTAAAACACAATACCTTTCACTATCGAAGCCGTGTCGCACAAACCGACTGTATAATTCCCTACGAGGGTTTATTTGTTCTTCCCATCTTCTTTTAAATATTTCTTCGTTTTCAATCCTAACGCTCGCACTGTGTTTTATAATTTTAGGTATTTTCAAAACACCTTAGTTATTAAATAAAATCACCTATTCCCAACACTCTATTCTCTCCCACTTTGAAGTTTAAACTATATATATCTTAAGGAAATTGACCCAAAAGAGTCCTTATTGTATGTTTGCTTGTCCTCTTAATGCATTATAGTTGTTCGCAGCCAATATGCAATTCTTAGGAAAATATTTTACAATCGAAGTACAACAAAGAAATCTATTTCCAACAAAAAAGATCAGGATAATGGATGTTACCTGTTGGTATACGAAAGAATAACAAAAAAAGAATTTCCCTAACAACAATTCAATTTGCGACGCAAAAGTAAATTTTGTTAAGATTTTTAGAACAAAGAGCTTATAGACTAACACAAAGATGGAGATTTCTCATCTCAGTTTTCGAAGTGTCAGGTTCTTTTTTGCAAATTAAAAGAGTCCTTGACCGGAATTTTGTATATTAGGTATATATTTTTCCATCTCGACAAAAATAAAAGCATATTCAAAAGAAATACGAAATATTAGACAAAACATAATTGAGCCCTTGGCGTGGTGTTGTGGAAATAATGTAGCACTGCTTCAAATCTAATTCAATAAAATACAAAGAGCTACTTCTGCTCTTTTGTGTCCTTAATACGAATCCATTCTATATAAATACACGGTTGTGTATAGTAACTATGACGTGCTTCTTGTGCTTAGTATTATGAAGGATCAAATTATACAAGTTGGTCTATTGTTACAAAGAAAAGATATAATTTTATATTTTGTTTCAATGTGCGTATTTCTTTGGTCATATAAATTTTTTCCATTACATTTTAAAAATGATATCCAGTTAACAAGGGCGTGTCTTATGGATGACCATTCAGGCACATGTCGAATATTCTGTTAGGAGCTTCTAGAGTGTATGGCTTGTTCAGTAAGGACCAAATCGAGCAATCTGGAGCACATATGAAAAATACCAAGACGAGAATCTTTCGTATCACCACCCAAAGCCCTTTTTCTAACATTGATGTTTTTGTAAATTTGACTTTCTATCCATAAATATGTGTGAAATCGAACAACCAAAAAAAATGTACTAAGGCTGTGTAAAGAAATTAAAATTTAAATTAAGTGTCAAAGCTACCTAATGTGTGTAAAGTAGATAAAATTTTGCTACAAATAATGGAAAATTTGTTTTGATCAAATAAAATCGATGTTGCTTAGAAAAAGTTAGATTTTGATCAGAAATTTGATGATGAATTGGCAATTCCACAAAAAACTGACAGTTTTAAATATGGGTTTTTGATAATGCGTGTATTTAAATCGTACCTCATTTGCACGGAATTTTCTTTTTTGTATTCTTTCAAACCATTTGAAAAAAATGTGCAAGCTTGATACATTAAAGATGATTCCGTGAACTAAATTTTGGACTGTTATTTTAAAACTTTTTAAGCAATTGCTATGCATGTTCAATATGAATTTTATTTTTAAGACATTGATTTAAGTTATTAAATAATGTTACTAATTTTATTATGTAATTATAAATTGAAATATTATACATTTAAGTTGAGGTTATCACTAAAAAGCAAGTTCAGTCCGTTTTAATACTTTTTGAACATACCCACCGATTTTAATTACAAAATGGCTACCGGAGCAACTATACGGATAGTTGTGTGTGTTATCAGCTTGTATACCAATCAGTTTGACAACCAAATACTCTCAACTTGGTATTTCTCATCTGTGATCTGAAGACATCGCATTCAAATTGTCCATTATCGTCTAGGACGTTCGGTTGGATCCACATCTACATATTGTCCAGTCACAATTTATTAATTTTGAACAATAAAATCTTTATGATCATTATAGATCAGTATTCGTACTAAAAAGTGGCCCGAAAACTACTTAGTGACTTTGAGTGGGTGACCCAGAAGGCAAGTATCCTTTCTGATAGAAATGGACTTGCGCCATTTTGGTTCACCTTGTAAATATAGGATATACATATTAAATGTACAAAGGTACGCATCATGATGCTACAAATAATTTTAGAGACGAAATTAAATCCAACGAATTGAAGCCAAAGTTGGGATGAGTAGTCCTTGTCGTTCAGGATGGAGAATTCTTTAGAAGTTATATATGTAGATATATTATGAATGTATATCTGTATTTACAATACAGGTTAAAGCTATATTGCGATGGAAACATCTTTTTGGAATGTATTAAGGTAAGTAAGTAGCTATACACAAATGGATTTTTCGGTTAAAGTTTTAAATTTTAATCACGCAAGCAAATCGTTCAGACGCAGTTACGTGAAAATTGAGTTTTGATAAACACATAATTCTACACACACATAAGGTAGTGAGAAAGGTATTATAAGGTTGTTTATGATTTTGAGTGCTCCATCTATAAATACGAATGAATCTTTTGATGTGTGCCGATGATAAAAGGAAACGATTTTGGTTGATCTTTGAGCTTAACGTGTTATATGAGTTAAATTGAGAAGAGACTTAGCTTTTGTGTGCGAATTTGAAAGAATTTATAGCAGGAATTATTTATTTAAGCTGATGCTATTATTACAGGGTCATGATTCTATAATGAAGTATTTTCTGTTTTGAAATATGCATATTAGATAGCGGTACTTTATGTTATTTTAAAAATTTCTTTGTTAATTTGGACTACATTTCCTTTTCGAACTTCACTAAGTGCAGACAATTTCTTGGGACTGAACTCTATACCTATCGATAGTTTGAATGCAAATTACAATTATTCTCGGTAAATGCACCGCTAATTCTATTATCTTTATAATTTAACGGGATAAAAAAATAAAAAAAAAAAAAAGAATTTTGTTTCGTGTTCATCTCGCTCTTACAAGAAAAAACTACTTATTTCAAATTCGTTTTATATTTAGAGATAACACTGGTCACGTTCAAAAGACGTCACGTGGGTGACAACTGCATTCATTAAACGCAAGTCTTACTAAAAAAATCTAGTTAATTTTTCATATGTAATCTGTCAAACTTGAAACCTTACTTAAAACGTTTAACTTTAGTTGACCTTGCAAAAAAGTAACTGCAACTTTACTTGTTTCGTTAAACTGTACAATTTTTGTAGAATTAGTTACACGTTCAAAGATCTTTTCGCAATCTTTTAGAATAGTTTCATGTTTTTAGGAAAATATAATTGTTTAACAAAAATAATTGTCTGCACAAGCAATTAATTTAAAGTTAAGCTGGTAGATAACTGACACAAATGCAGTTGACTTAAAAAAAGGGAACTAAAATTTTTCAGTTTCCAGTAATTGGAAGGACATTTTTTGACAGCTGTCCAATCAGAGACTAGAAACTTACTTTATTTTCATCAGCTGTACTTTTGTACCAGTTACAAGAACAAAACGCTATTTCAGATTGCTGGGAATTATTATGTGAACGATGACAATAATTGAATGATATTCTTGTCTCTCGTAGAAGAAATAAATGAGGGAATAAATATTGACGTTTTGTGACATCACAACTTCTCCGGACATTTTCATGTCACTTTTCTTTATTTTATTTTATTTTAAAACGTATTTAGTGGTAAAATCAAACGATGTGATTTCCTTGGTAAGATCATGGAAAAGAATAAAAAATATCCCAAATAGAAAAATTAAATAATTTTTAGAAATATTGTCTGACATAATGTTCGATATATATATTTGTTAATAGAAGCGCAGCTTAATGTCAGACCACTGGCAGACTTGACAACCATGTGTACTTAGCTAAGTAGTTGTTAGAACACATGACTTTACATGGAGGAGCAAGCTTGACAGCATTGCTCGATGGAAGAAATAACTGTACACCAAACTTTGCGATTCCATGGATACTGATGTTGTTCAACATTATGTGTTTTTAAATTTTCAAGCAAACGGACCCAGAATGACGAAAATATTTTTTTTTGTCATTTTAATTTTCCACACCTCTTTTATATAGATTGAAAAATAATTAACAGAGGTCAATATTAGATATTATTGTCCTTGCCTTTATTATTATTTCCGCTTTTTACGTTATATCTGGCCGAGACAATTTACCGAATAAAAAAACGAAGTTGTTCACACAAGTTGACTGGTTGGACGAGTCAGTATGGTTTCAAGAAAATTTAAATCCATCCAGCATCTTCGTCGAGCAGTTGCTTTCTCGTTTAAAAGGTATGATGATTATCAAGCCATGTTGTCAAACATGCTGTTCTATGTAAGCTTAATTTTGAGTATTGAACAGTTCTACATATAGTATAGAACGCGTACTATCGTTAGGTGTGTGGACAAAATTCGATCTATTTAATAGAAAAAAGATTTAAAAAAGGAAACAATGTCGCAAAAATTGTAAGCAGCCTGATATTATTAAGGTATTAGCACGAAACCACTTAACAATTTGCTAATATTTAAGAACTCTACTTAAATATTCCTAATTCTGACCACTTTTTAAATATAGAAACAAACTAAACCAATTTTCTTGAAAAGCTTCAGCTGATCACGTCTAAAAGAGGGCGAAAATTGTCACTCGGGTAAATCCTGCATAAGCGAACAAAACTTTTTGGTGTTTGTAAATGTCAAAACTGTCACGTTGATTCAGTATGATGCTAAAACGGTAAAATAGACTTTTGGTGATTTTTCCTTTAGTAAACTGTTAAGAGATAGTTTGATGTTTAACTGGTTTAAAATTAGCAAAATCCACGTTTAAGCTTAGTACCATACACACGTATTAAGACGTTTAAAATGATGCACCAATAAGCTTACATTTTTACAGATGCTTTCGTCTAACATCGACTTTAAGGTTCACAAAATGTAATTTTTTTTTCTAAAAAACTCATTACCTTCCTTTCGTCAAATTCAAATAAAAAATAGTTCCCATGTGCATACTCTGTGTCGGTTTAAATAAAATTCTTTACAGATAAAAAAGATACATATTGGTACCCTATAGGGAAACTCTTTTCCAACAAACATTATATCGCATATATCCTCTCCTGGTCTTGAATAGTTTAGTTGATAAATTTATTGCTTCACGTCACGTGTCATCGTCGGTCGGCATCGTAGTCGTGATGGTTGTGTATCATCCTCGTCATCGTTGTGGTCGGTATTGCTAAGTTTACTCTTCCAGTAAATATGTATCAGAAATTTCAAGTGGATATCTATCCTGTTTCCGACTCAGTAAAGAGGTGGATTTATTTCACATTTAAGG
Organism: Philhelius pedissequus; assembly: GCA_910595825.1. Lineage (NCBI taxonomy): Eukaryota > Metazoa > Arthropoda > Insecta > Diptera > Syrphidae > Philhelius > Philhelius pedissequus. Next base: position 8,639,047 of record OU343163.1, on the reverse strand, counting down.
AATAAAATCAATACTTCAAACTGAGTGGTTTAGTTGCTCTCTATATGTGTATGGTATAGTATACGTAAAGGACCTAGGTGCTTCCATGGCCATCTTATAGCTTGATCGTCGTAAGTTGTCTATGCAGCTGTTGCGGTTGTAGTTGCATTATATTTTATTTGAATCATCAGAAAACAAAAAAAAAAAATCATACACTATAAGGAAAAAGAAAAAAATAAACTCCAAACCACAAAACGGCTTTGCAGGAATACATATTTTTTCTTTAAACAGGGAGGACGAGCGAAACACATCAACCTAACCTACTCAGCATATAGGAAACAGTTCTGATGCGAGGCAGGTGTACTAGTAGGATATACAAAATGTTTCAACAAAAATTCAGTAAGTCCTTGTTGGTCTTATATGGATGGAACAAAAAATTAAATTCAAAACTGTGTCGTATGGACGTGCATTGATCCACACAGTTGAAAATTCAGCGTATTGAATAAGCCATTGTTTGACAAATGTGACGCCAGTGTTGCAAAGTTACTTTTGTAAGAATTTAGAGTTCAAGGATTTTCATACAAAATCCATTTAAATAAATATTTTAGGTATAGGGAAACTTTATGAGAAAATATTTTGTTTAATTCACTTAAATCCTTTAAATTTAGTAGGAAGGGATTTATGTTCAGTTTTTTGGATATTGCTGGTAACAATTTAAATTTTTAATACATACTTTTGAAACAATCTTTTAATTTGAAAAAAAAATCATTAAGCAGCAACACGTAAACAATTTTAAATCTTAATTTTTTTCGTAAACCAATACTTGCCACATATAAAGGAAATATGGAACCACTTGCATTTGGAAATACTATATAAAGAACCACCATTGTAAGTCCGGATACTGAGGATGAGGAAATTTTATGAAGGAAACTCACACACATATTCATGTCGACGAAAACGAAACTTTTATTTCAAGTTTTGAGCAACATTTTATTTTTTGTAACTTTGCCTTGTTTTGTAATTTTGTTGTAGGAGGAAAATTTCCTGGGGGATATCCACTTTTCAAAATTGTTGTTGTTGATGATGTGTTTTCCCATTTTCTATTACCTACCTACATATGTTTGTGTTTGTTTGCATGTTTTTTTTTTGTTAGATGAACATATTCCGGTTGCATTATTGTCAAATTGGGTGCAATGGGATTTCGACAAGAATTTGTCGTCGCTTGAGGACTTGAATATACTCGTATCTTGTTGAAACTTTTTGACAGATTTGTACACCGTGCAAGGACTAAAGAAATGCAAGCAGATTCAGTGAGATGTATGTTTGTGTTGTCTTCTTAGAAGAAAATATACATATGTGTCTTTTGATGCCTTGATCCACTTTACCTAGAAGATTTAAATGGGACAAAACGGAATAGCTTTGACAGTGAATATATTTTTAATTCGCAACAGTTTCTAAGTTTCGTTAATGAGTTATAGGTCGGGGTCTTAAAATCATATACCTGTTTATTTGAAAAAAAAATTACATCATTCGCAAGGCCAGACACAAATGATTTGATAACCACATCCTATACTACCTATGGAATACAAGAAAACGTTAAAATAGTACATATTTATTTTACCCAGGAGATTTTTTAAAAAACAATTTGCGGGGACAAATATTCCTTAAATATTAATTATAATAATTAAATATCTAATTTTGAAAGTTTTCCATGTAAGGGTAAAATTACTCCATCAAGAGATCCGTATTCAAATCAAAAAGGACACCCTTTAACTATAATTACTTTTCACATTCATCTTGAATTGACTTTACTACAAAGCTATTAAGAAAGTTCTTTGTGACCTTTTCTCAACTTGCCTTTTTGTTAATTAATTTTTACCCAGAAAAGTAATAATTATATCCTTTTCTATTAGACGAAATTTTCAATATCTTTTCAAATCAAACATGTCTCTCTCAAACACTTTTCATTTCTTTTGATGAACTCTGAAAATAGATGGCAACTATGCTATAGATATAAATAGATTCAATATTTTTCAAACTAAGCTGCTGGCGTCCTTTTATGATTTTATCCTTTGAATCGTATTACGGGATAAATGCAAATATTTTAAAATTGAAAAAAAAATCCTATACCTACATCAATATGCCAATTTACACGACTCATCACTACATCCTCATAATGCTTACAACGAAAAATAAAAAAATAAAAAAATATAACTAAGCGACTCATTGTCCTCTTTGTGGATTGGTACATGGTCCTTATCCTGCAAATTAATTTTAAATTTCATTTTGCCCAGACTTTGTAAAATTTATAACAAAGTCACGGAGATTATCCTGAAATGATGACGATGAATATGGTGAATAATAAAGCCACTTCATTGAAATTCACAAAAGCATCACTAATTCACTCATACATATGTATGTATGCATTTAGCTGTGTTTTATATAAATCTACCTTCATATATGACAGTTACAAAAGTTCTAAGATTGTTCCCTTCCCATGCATTTGAATTTAGCTCTCAAGAGATAATAAAGTGGGTTAAGCCTATATACATACTCGTTCATAATGAAACGCATCCGTAAGTCGACGATGGCTTAGAAAGTTTTTTCAAGAATTAAAAGAGTTCTCTGCCGTAACCACACACCAGTTGGCGTCTTATTGAAATAACAAGTTAAGTACGTTGAACACTTCAGTCATCAAGTCATTGAATTAACTCCAGATTATATTTATGCCAGTCGAAAGTTTCTACCCTAGATCCTAGAGCCTAGACCCAAGTGGCAAGTCCTCTTAAATCAAAAGCGTGTTGGTTTAATGAGCAGAAGTATGTGTAATGTGGACGCGCCATCATCAGATTTTATCTTAATTGGCATAACATTGGAAATAATTTCTGTTTTTCTGTTCGATGGACCATGTAGAATCCTTAATGAGTGCTTAAGCCTACTACGAAGGGAACAGTTTTAATATTAAGAATTCGTAATGAGGTAATAAGTTTGAGTGAGTATAGTACTTTTATATAGATTTTTTTTTTTAATTTAAGGTTCAAGAGAATTTATTTTTGGTAACAAAATCGATCTCCAGATTTTGATCAAACATGACATTACGATGGTGGAGAACACGGTCGTGTTGGGCCTGTGTCGTCTGTCGGTCTGTTGATCAATCTAGCACTGATTTTCTTCGAACTTGGTACATAAGCATCCCAGGGGATTCAGAAGACTACGTTCTCTAAAATCTTCTTTATATTTTCGAAAATAACGGTGTATATCTGCAATAAAACCATTATAGAAAATATTGACTATCTCAAAAAAGGCTCTAACGATTTTGAAAATAAAAAACAACAACAATGATGTTTACTATTGTAGGTACGGACTATATATTCAGTTTTTGTATGATTACTTACTTGCTTTTTAAAGCCATTTTTCGTATTATTTGATGACTTTGAATGCCCAACAACACGGGGCACGTTGCAAGAGCGATGTCCTCAACTAACAACTTAATTTTTGGGGCGTATTACCCAAATAACCAATATTTCGAGAGTGCGCGGTTAAGTGGCTACATCCCTCCCGAGGCATTCCTCTATTTAGGCAGTCGAGGGCTGATACAGGATGGAGGGGCAGTTCCGCTCATCTACCACGTCTGCCGGAAAACTGTGGATAGGCGACTCCTGTATGGTCGAGACGTCATCGCTCAAGGTGGAGAAGAGCGCCTTAGGTTCAGTAGGACTGTGTCCGATCGGGACCGGAGGGACAGGGCGAAACAGGAGAACCAGTTCTGGTGGCTCTCTGAACAGCATCGTGATATTTAAAGTCATTGAAGATAGTATATCTTGGCTTTGATATTTATAAATGTCAAAATATCATATGAAGTTAGAACGTAACTAACTGACATATGCTGATATTAACGTGAAAAGTGAATTCGATTCATATTCGTTCTACCTCTTAATTCTGCTATACATCGGCGTGCGTCGCTTCGGTCGGGTGAACTAACTGCACTATCCCAAATTCATTATGATTAATTATATTAATTTGCAAAATTGTTAACTTAGCTTACTTGCTTGCAGAACAGGATACGAGTACATTTTTTGTCATTTATCTCTTAACTACGATAGAGTAAACAATTTATCCTCGGCTAATTATTGAGAGCAATTGACGCACGGACTTAGATATGAGATATGGATTTTGACAGTTTATGATTTGACAGAGAGAGCGAGATTTATATTTTAACGTTTATAGAATATATCGTTGTAAATTTAAATCGAAATTCTTGAAATCACCTTTTTCCAAAGGAATATTTTTTATGATTGATTTTTAAATAGTTCTTATCATGTAACACATTATTGCAGCACCAGGTTGTAATTTGAAATATAGAACATGTAGATAGTTGCATTAATTTATTTTAGAGTAATATGTGTTTCTGGAGCGAATAAAAATGTAAAATATATTTCTATTTTTTTATAAGATCCAAAACGTCAGAAATCGAAGCTCCAATAATAATTGTTCCGCAAAGATATTATAAGTAAGAAAATAATTGATGTTATGGCCATATTTTAAAATTAAAAAAAATTGTGCTTAGACACGCACAAAAAAAGAGGGTACAATGTACCCTAATTATATTTTTATATATAAAATTAATAACTCAAAAAGCTTCCTTTCATCATATATGTACATGCTCCATAATTATTATTCACTTAAATTACATACATATATAGTTGGATAATATAACAACTTACGAGTAGTTCACAATCATAGATACATTCACATGTGTAATACGAATTCAAAATTATTTATTAAAATTACTAAGCAATTTATTTTTTTGTATTGATTTTTAGCTGAGGATTTATTATACTAATGTAGATATTGTCGTGTATGTGATATAAATAAAATTAACTACTGTAACGCAAATATTGAGTATGGGTTAATACAAATGAAATTCCCTCATCAATATTCAACTCTGGAATGAGCCTGAATCTAATAATTTCATTCCGCATTTTAACGATGTCATGCATTAGGCATTTTTTTTCAGTGTAATTATACATACTCATTTAGTGTGCTGCGATGTTCCATCTCACCAGTGCTGTCGAAGGAAGGAGATTGCATAGTATAAGGCACAATAATCCCCACATACACTTAAGTAACGCTTATCACCGTGAAGTTTTTTTGTAATAACAAAATATATCATGTCAAATTTGCTCATTGATAAGCAACAAGCATTTTTTACAAAAATATAAATAATTAAAAAAATGAGTGTGTATACTCACTGGAAATAAAACTATCCTAATTTAAAACAATTTTTTTCTTTCATAATTTTATGTCATATAAAACATATTTCAATTTGATGGAAACCGGTTAAAGAAAAACGAAGTTGACTTTTTCTGCTACCGGCCTAGGATTTGCATAAATACATCGCCTTTAACGACCCCAACTGCCAATTTTACAAACGTCATCGTCGTTTGAACTTTGATCCATGGTTCAGTAATTTTAATTCAGCGATTTCGGGGATATAAGTGAGGTTCAACGTTGATCCTTGTTTTAGCCATTTAAACTCACCGATTTTAACTCAACGATTTAATCTTACCGATTTTCCTCAGTCAAATCTCTGATATCGGGACGACATTTAACAAAGGAATAATTCACATATAGCTCAAGATAATGTGACGAGAGCGGATTATGATTGTAAGCATATTTCAATTATAAAACTATTTCTAAATTTAATTCGATGAAACCTTTCACAACCACGTTTAAGAAAATAAAATTTTAGCTAACTGATTTTCAATTGCATAATATATTAATTTAAAGTAACTTGACGACTTAATACATTATGTGTATTTTTTTAATTCATTTTTATTTACCTTTAACTTAAAACCAACTTAATGTGTATCCTCGTCATATTGTTTGACACTAATTTAACATGAAAGACGAGATCTTGTCACACTCACTTATGATTTCTTCGATTATGAAAACGTGAACGCTCTATCATGTGGTTTGTGAAGCAAGCTAGATGAATAATGGATATAAAAATAATTTGATATTTAGCTGAAATGTCAATCATATTTTATAACAGGGCGACTCCACTGGTCATATCACAAGCATTGCATTTTTACTTACTTTTCAAAAGCGCTCATGTCTTGTCGTTTTTACTTGCGATTATAGGTACTATAGGCAAGTTATGCATTCGTCGAAAAAAAAAGTTTTGAGATAACAATCAAACATGACATTACGATGATAGCGAATACGAAAAAAGATGGTCTAAAAATTCTGTCCGTCTGTATGTCTGTCTGTCAGTCTGTCAACGTTTAAAAAAAAAACTTTTTTTTCTCAAAAACTGCTCCACAGATTTTTAATTTTTTTTAAAATTTATCTAACAAATAAAATTGCGTACTTTTTTTTTACTTTAAATTAGTTTAAGTATTTCAGAATTTTGAATTATTTTTTCTTTGATTAAGCCTATTTAATATTTTGTTTTTAAGTTTATATTGTAATATTTAAGACTGGCATACCAATTTTTTTTGGAAAAAAATTAAAGATATTTTGTATATGTAAAAAATGATTTAAAAAACTGCTTTAAATATGTATTTAGATTTTTAAAAGAAATCTTTTGCATTCGATGTAATCGAACATAAGAGCAAGTTCGTGCCATCCAGTCATGCATTTTATTTTCAACTGATATTCACGACTCCTCATCATCAGTTTTCGGCATACAATTAATTTATTAATGGGATTTAAGTATTCACATAAATAAAACTGCGCAAATAATACAGAGCTTTGCAATACGCAGCCCAAATACATGTATTAAATACATACACAAGGCTAGTACAGTGTATATTTAGATAAACCCTCTATATCCTACTAAACAAATGCTCATACATATGGACAATGCTTAGTAGACGAGATTGGAGACGCTACTAATCTTCGCACAAAGAGGAGACCGAGAATATAAAATACTGTGTAATGTATTCTATCTCATTCCCTCGCCGCCGACTTAATCCTATACATTTATGTGTTCTTTTTCCTTATCACACAAATCTTAAAGAAGTTTCCCTTAAAAAATGGGTGGGCTGTTAATTATTGTCCTAGTGATCTTATTACCAATGCAATGTTCAAAAATTGCGTAAAATATGAAGATCAATTTAAGTTTGAAATAAGTTGGGTATGCGAAAATTAAAAATTCGTAACCGATAGGTATATTTTTGTTTCAATACGCTTTGTTAAAAATTCGGAAACTTTCGTAGTAAAATATTTTGTTTCGACAGCACTGACAGCCTGCGAGCTTATACGATTATACTGAAATAAACGCTTAGCATTAACCTGCCTGTGTAAGTATGTATTGTGGAATTTCGGAACGTAATATTAATATTAACCTTAAATATTTGAAAATCATTTTTTTAAAAAATAATTTCTATTACCATATCCTTCGATTGTCCTTCCATTTCTTTAGCGTCCCACACTCCGAATCAAAAACAAAACAAACGTTTTTCACATGTTACCAAACTTTCAACCCACTACAAATACCTTTCAATGAAGAACAACGTGACTTACTCTTAACCATTACACGCTATAAATTAAAAAAAAAAAAAAAGAAATCCAACTTTATTATTGAGCCAACTCATAGAAGACCACTGGAAAGGCCATAACGAATAAAATGTAGTCTCGTGCTAGGACTTTTAACCCCAATCATAGTTATGTTACAGAACCCACTTGCCCTATGGCTATGGCATCACCCTTTTCAACGTGGCTTTTTATTTAGCCGTTGCCGTTGCCGTTACCTTCACATTGACACTCCCTAGTAGTTTCTTTTGATAGTTTTCTGCCAGCCCATTTCACTATTAAATATTCCATTTTTGTTGTTGTATCCAGTCAACATTGTTCCTTGAATTGGTTTCTGCGTTATTGGCTTGTGACACGGCTAGAAGGTCATTAAGATAAAAACAAAAAAAGGCCTTAAGGCTAAAGCAGGGCCTCGAGTAGCGGGTCGTCGCGTCGGTCGTAAGGTTGGTGTTGGTAATGGTTGACTACAATGGCAGCAAGGCTGGGGTGGACATTTAAGACGTGAACGTTGACAGGTAAAATGGCTCTGGACGCGTGTCTGTTAAAGTTTGAATCAATGGACTTCAAGTTGTTTAAATAAAGGACGATTGATTTTATTACTTTTCAGTAGTTCGAATCGGATGGACAAACGGAAACAGTTAAATTTATTGATTGTTCTGATAAATGGACTGGATAAGAATTAACTGCTACTGACGGGGAGTTGTAGCGTAGCCAAAACTCAATGTTCTATACATTTTTATATAATTTATGACCTTTAGATATAAATTTTAAATTGTATATTTTTGTAAAATTTAAATTGAGAATGAATGAATGAAAAAAATAAATCCTTTTATGTGTGCGAAGAACATTTCCTAAATTCTTTCGTCTTATATTTTTATTTCAAAATGGGTATTTTCCTGGTTTCTATTCCCGACTTTTATGGTACAAAAGAGTTCTAGTTTTATATGCTATTTTTACAACACGCAATTGTTGTAAAAAAAATTACGCAGTGTAAACCCATACTTGACAGTAAATTATCGTTAGAAAAACTCATTCATGTCGATAATGGAATTCACAGTAAGGGATACAATTATCAAGAAGAAATAGATCACAGCACTGCAAATCCAGCACCCATATGTTCTGTAACTTTCGAATCGGTGAAAACAGTCGACAGTTTTTTTTTAAGATGCCAAAATGACATTTTCATTTATCGCCTTCCATTGGAAAATTCCAGTCAAACAAATTAAAAATTTAAAGTATCGCCGGCGGTAAGTGAGGAATGGACCGTTTCATTTTTTAACGATTCCAAAAGTTATCGCCTGAGTTACAGAACATGGGCACATATTCATAATCGCTATGATATTAATGCAAGCTTTCCTTTCAAGTTCCACGAATAACTTAATCCGTCGGTCGGTGCCACACCCATGAGGTAAGTCAAAACCAATCTTTAAAAAAAAAGTAAATAAAAATGCATTTTGTAATATCTGAATTTGTTTTTAATTAATTTTCGATTTTATAATATTTAATTATACATTTTTGTTGCCTTCAATAAAAATATTTGATAATTTCTATTATATAGAAAACTTATATTTATTTTATTTTTAAGGAATAAAAATTATTTAACTAGTAATAGATCTGTTACAAAAAAAAAGAATTTTTTAAACATATTTTGCTTTTAAAGTAAATTTCTTTTGGAAAGGTGTTTTCTTATATATTATTTTTTAAATATATATTTTTACTAAATTAATTTTCTATTTTGTTTTTTTTTTATAAATATATTTTAAAGAGAAGTATATATATTTTTAATTTTTTTCTCTTTAGTTTTTTTTTGTTTCTTACTAATTTCCTTTGCTTATAAATTGAAATCATTTTGTCCAGTGTAAAAATATCTACCTTTTCATTTTTTATTAATTTGTGTTTAATATATTTTATTTATTTATATTGAATATTTTAATATAACTTATATATTTTTTCTTAAAATATTATTTGGATATTTTTTGGGTGAGTGTATCTGCAATTCGAATACTGAAACTTGTAAGCGTGGAAAGGACTACATAATATTTATGTATTTTATTTTAGCTAGGATAGTAATAGGCACTTGGATGTTTTTTTTTTTTATATATATTATATATATTTTTGAATGAAAAAAGATTTTAGAATGTATATATAAAATATGTATATAAGTTTTTCATAGTTTCAGCCACAATCTACAGAATGAAACCGCATTTGATTTAAGTTTGATCAACAGTTCCATTATCTAAAAAATATCTAAAATATTCGAGTATAAGATAAAACTAGCTATGAAAATTAAATTAAGCTTTTTGCGGAAGAAGAAAATGAATGTGTGGACAAATTGTGGATTTTAGTTTTTTATAATTAAGTATATTTTAAAAGTACAATAATTTATTTTAATATTTAAATATTTTTTTTTTGATTTAATTTTCTTATAAACTTATTTTTTTATAGAAGATTATTCAATTAATTGATATGTCTTACAGGAAATATATTATTTTAAATTATTTTGTCTTTCCTTTGGCGTTTAAAAATATAGGTAAATTAAAAAAAAAAGTAAAAAACTTCATGAAAATTATCAAACACTAAAAATAGTGAAATTGTAAATATTTAATATAGTTAATAAACTGCAATGCCATATGATGCTATCTCTGATGCTACCTATTCAAATAGGTACATGATTATTTATTGATTTCCCAAATGCTGGAAAAGATTATTTCGAATTGATACAACTTCGTAATCTTGTCAATTACGTGTTATCCAAAAAAAAAACGTTTCTCATAACGAATATGAATTAACAAATTATTTTGTTTTATGGTAGGTAAGCACCATTATTTTTGCTTTTAAATGTATGTTCCAAGAAACGAACGAAAAGGGTTTATTAATTTGCTATACTTCACTGTCTGTAGTTAAAAGAAGAGTGTATGTACTTAATTTCAAACTCAGAATCGTCTTAATAATATAATTCAAGTCAGTAGTTTTGAAATTACAACGTGTTTTATGTGCCGTACATATATAAACTCGTTTGATATTCTTTTGAATTTTTTGTAACTGTTATATGAAAAACAGCGGCATTTTAAAATTATTTATTTTCTTTTGTTGATTGAAACAAACGCTTTTAAAAACCATTTTTAATTAAAACAAAATTTTATAAAAATTTGCATCATGTAGAAAAAGTTTCGTTATTGAAAAAAAAATTAAATTTTTTTGACTCACCATTTTTAGAACCTATTGTTTTCTTCCATAGTTCTATGTCAGCTACAAAATATTTCAATTTCATGAAAATCGGTCAAGCAAGAACGAATTTTAGTTCACCGATTTCGACAAGTTAAGTTAGGTTCAACTTAAGTTCCAATTTTGAACCGTGGTTTAGATAACTCTCCAATTTAAACTCAACAATTTACCTCAGTAAAATGTCTGAAATCGGGACGAGATTTGAGAAAAGAATGACTCACAATTCACAATGTGCAAGAAAATGAGGTGAGTGCGTGACATTATTCACTCTAAATATTTTGTAATTAACTAATCCAATGGGACAAAACTTTTTAAGACAAGATTTAAGAAAATAACATCGAAGCTAACTGGATTTCAATAACTTCATCTCTTTATAATAAATTAACGTAACTACATGAAATGCTTTATTTATATCCTCGTCATGGTTTGACACTAATTTAATTAGAATGACGAGATCTCGACAAACTCACGTGTCGTTTTCTTATCGCATCCTTTCTGTTCATGAATAGAGAATTCTTCCAAATGAATGGCAATGCCATTTTAGATTTGTCAGCAGACTTAGGATACCTCGTATAAGGCAATGCTGGTGTACGTCTGTCAACAAGACAGTTTTGTCTATTTTGTGTTTTTTTTTATTTTAGGAAAATTTGATTGTTAATTTTAAGTAGGTAGATTAGAAGTAAATTATAAAAAAAAAGTTGTTTGAGTAGTGTTTATAGATTTAAATAAACAAAATGTAAAGGAAGATATTGGTTGGTGTTTTTTTTTTGGTAAATACAAATTTGTGGTTAAATGTTGTGACGTTTCGTTTAATGGCTCTTTTGAAAAAAAAAAAAAACATTCTTTTTCTTTAAAAAAAAAAATTCTTCTAATATTTGTTGATGGGTAAACATTTTTTTTGGGAGCTACAGCTGGCAGCTGAAATAAAATATTTTTACTGTCAACGCCGCAAAAGAAATTTTACTTCCAAAAAAAATTTCAAAAACCGTCGAAACAATTTTCAACATAAAATTTTTGTCAACAATAAGTCTACAGTTCCTCGACGGAAAAAAATTACGTGTATTATGGGAGTGATGTTTGTGCAAAAAAGAGTGTTTGACATTTAAATTACTTTTATCGAACTGTGGACTAGCCGAAGAAAAAAATTATATCCACGACCAATGTTTTTCGTTGAAAACAATGCGATTATAAAAATATTCATTTCTCTGTTTTGTTTTTGTAACCACCAATTTTTTTTCGTTGGAAATAATTGTATTCTAGGCTATATAAAAATCCATTTATGAAAGCTAGAATAAAAGTGACAGTTGGCAAATGTGGTGTAGTTTATTTGAAATAATAGAAAAGTTAACGACACCTACAGTGCCACCTACAGAAGGATTTAGCTCATATTCGAGCAACGGCTTCGTTCTTTCAACAGTAAGATCATGCCACAATAACTTGCTTTATACTACGATTTCACCAACCACTTAAACCAAATTAAATCTCCCTTAAATCTTGGCTTACCATACAAATTGAAATAATAATATGAAGATTTAAGATAAATCTTATTTAAAACTTCATATATGTAGTTGTAGAAACCAAAATGAACACATTCATCGGACTAGTGAATTTTTCGCTTCTTTTGACACAGGTGAAGCTACCTGTCTCACTTCTGCATTAAAACAGAAAATGAAATATCATTTGCATGAATTTTTAATGGCGCTGTCAAAATGAATCTTTACTTTGAATAGGTGAAAACACTATTCCAGATTTAGTAAGCCTACAAGAGATTCACGTTAGAAGGAGTGCCAGTTTTTTGGCATTTGTCAGTGTATTCTGTGAGCAGCATAGTAGTTATTTTTGTGATATTACAACAGTGGACCTGTGTGGTATTTAGGTACTCTTACATTTGGTTCCACACTGTCACACACAAGTAAAATCAGTAGAAGAAATAATGTTAAAGCTTCTCACACATGATAATGACAATCTACATCGAATAATTGGACAGTTGTAATCGGTCTCCCACGATTTACTTAAACATTCTATCACACTTCAGTATTTGAGGTTGTGATGAAAATGATTCTATATATGATACCGTAAAACAATATACATATGTATGTTAATCATATTCATTAGCACAGACTTTGCAGTCACATAGATTTCAATTTTTAATGTGTCAATATCAAGTGAAGTTGCTCGTACATGGAAGGGCTTTTCCTACATTAAACTATACCGAAAAAAATCATTAAAATTTCAACAACTCTTATCACTTATCATTATACTACGTGCTTATTATCCCCACTCTTGGTGATGGCTTATGATATGAGTGAACGAGACTTTTGGCTCGTTCATTATGAGGGTCTCCCTTGAGCCTTGATTGCGTGAAAATTATAATAATAAAAAAAAACACAGTAATATGCGACGTAGTCGTAATATACATTTTGGTACGACTTTTTGTTGTTTCGAGTAACTAAACTTAATCGTAAAACGCGAAAATGGAAAGGCCAATGAACTGGCTATAATGGTTAAAAGGACTCGACTCAGTAAAATTTTAAGATACTAATTCGTCGGTACTCGTAAATTAGGATGGAACAAAGTCTGATGAATACTAACAAATAAAACAAAATTTGATAAAAGCAACCGACAAGATAGGATGAATTTTTGACATTTTTTTTTTTTTTTTTTTTGGTTTTTATGATAAAAATCACTTTGACACTTAGGGATGTGGTTTTATTTTTATATGTAAAAATATGATAAGGGATGACAAGTCCCCTTTCTTTCACATTAAGGTTCATAATAAATTCATTCACAATAAATCCCTTTGACATTTTTAAAAATAGATTTTACATTATTTCTGTATCATATGTGGCCATTTTTTTAAAATTTTTTATAAAGGTAATTTATTTAGAAAATTTAATTAAAATAAAGAAAGGTACCTATTGTTATTTAGTTTTGTACATCCTTTATAAATTATTATTTAATCAAAGTTCGAGTGTGTGTTTTGCTTTTTTGTTTTCTCAATTAGGTTTTTTCATCATAATTATCACAATTATTATGAAATAAAAAAAACTTAAACAAAAAGTATTTATTATGTATTTTTATAATTTATTTTAATTTTCACTTTTTGTTACCCATTTTCTCTTTGACCAAACACTCTCCTGAACCCCGACAATTTCTTCGTTGTAGCATTCACGACTGGATATGTATTTGTAAACGCGACGGGAAAATCTGTCGGAGCCAGGAGCAATCCTCACGTCCGTACAAATTTATACACAATAAGAAACACCAAAAAGCTAACAACAACCAAGACAATAGCCGTTATGACTTTCGCAAAGGTATTTATGCCCGATTCGTTTGGATTTAAGGGTCGCGACGAGCTTTGCGTCGCCGAACGACGCCGTTTTGTAGCGAGACCACGAGCTAAAGCTGGAAATGCAAGCGATTGGGTGAAAGTTAATTTGTGTATTGATTCACTTAGCGAATACGGTCCAACGGAACCACGGGCTGCCGCCCTCAACAAGGCATATTCAAGATCCAAGGCATCGAAAAGGGAATACCGCGCGGTCATGGTTGACGATCGTCGTCGGTCATGTTCACGATCCGATTGTGGTTGCAGCCAAGGGTCGGAGACACGTTGCGAGGCTGCCGATGGTGTACCGCCGATACTCACTGCCGCCACTGAGGTTAGGGACGATGTGGTACTGGAGCTGGCTGTACACATGTGTATTGCTGTCGACACAGTGACATTTTGAAATTCGGCAGCATCTTCAAGTGAAGTGGCATCAGGGGAATATTGCGCCGCATGATGCTGGTTCATACGCAGGGCAAACAATCTAGCGTGGTCGGGATGTAGCAGTGCACTGGATTTCCGACGTACATGCCCAATGGATAGATTCGGCGAGCCTAGGGTAGGCGTGGTCACCGGTGATGGTGAGGCAGAGCCGGTAGTTGAAGCGCCGGGTGGACAGGGCAGTGCGTTTGGTGAAGGGGAGGCCTGCACCGAATCGATTCCCGAGTCAGCTGCATGGAGCGTATCACAGTACAGAGAGTTGCGTCGATTTGACCGTGGCGTTGTCTGATTGCTGCTGCTGCCTCCCGCTGCTGTCGTTGTAACAGCTGCCGTTGTCGTGGTTGATGTTTCGTTGATAACAGGGAATATGAAGCTTTGTCCATCGGCTTCTCCACGAGGTGAGTCCTGAATTTGAAAAAAAATATTTAAAGTTATTATAATTATACAAAATATTTAATCGATATATTTCGCGCTCTGATTAGACAGCTGTCAAAACAAAATAAAAAACATTTGACATTGACAGCTGACCAATAAAAAGCTTTACAAATATTTTTTTTTTTTAAATTCTCACCTGACTTGGCCACACCTGCAACAATGGCAACGAACATGTTGGCTTATTTTGTTGTAGCAAATTATTACAATGATGATTGAAACGTTGTTGATCAATTGACGTTTTGATTCGGGTTGGGCTCTCATATCCGTTCGAGTCCTCCGATGATGTGGTGGTTTTTGGCGAGCGCCAAAATCTTTTCAGACGCAGGTCGCGCCTTTTTTCGTGTTTCTATTGAATAAAAAAAATATTGCATACAAACAATATTAGACAATGACATCTCATTGGTTTTAATTTATTCCTGTTTTCAGTAAGGTAATTATATGAATTGAGAAATAGTGTTCAATGGAAATCAAATGTCTGGCCGATTACTTACTTACATATGTAACATATCGTAGGATTCTAGGAAATTTTGAACGCTTTAATGAATGTTACCACGAAGGGTAGCGTGTGAACTAATGAAAGCATTAATTATTTATTCGTTTACGTATGTTATAGTTTATTTATGTAGTCATATCCATTTCATCTATGTGTGAACATTTGTATATATTTGTCGTGACAAAGAATAATTTGCTATATCCTCATCCAGGATAATAATAATTGATGCTACGTTGAAACGATTAATATGGTTATCTGCTGGAAAGATACTAAGTGCTATGTGAGATCTGAATTCATATTTTTATGCAATTCACGTTGAACATAAGGCACACAAGGATATAGAATTTCAATGTATAGTCATCCATCGTATTTATGTGCAAAAGTGGAAATTCCACGAACTGCATTAAGTGCAATTTATACAATTTATTTTCATTTCAATTCATTGGGATACTGATGCTGATTTATTATTATGTAAACAAACCTTTTAAAATTGAGTTAGACTTTAAATTAAATGTTTCTATTTCTTGTGGGAATTTATATATACATATATGTACATATTTATTATTTGATGGTTAAAATTATTTAAAGACGAGTTTTTGACAGCTGATTTGTGGTTTTTGTTTTAAATGTCATTTTCTATTTGCAAATAAATATTTTGATTCCAGATTGCCGATTTTTCTTGGCAAAATGAATCCAAATTTATTTTAATTGTATGTGTGTCTAAGTATTTTTTTTTTTGAGAGTAAACAAATTCATTTCACTTTTTAAGTATATAAAGTTTTAATTTGGTGTGTATGCAAGTACGTATTTTATGTACATACGTATATGTAAATCCGTCTAAAAATCTAGATTGTTATACCGGATCAAGAAAATCGATAATTTTGAGTAAAAAGAACCCAAGAACTGGTCCGTGGTCAAAAAATCGCTGAGCGATTGGTGTTTTGATTAAAAGAAAATGATATAAGTAAACCCATATTTTTTTAAGGATCAACATTTACTTACAACATTTGAAGTTAATAACATTAAATGGGATAAAGCACGAGAAACCACAAAATGCATATGCTAAATTCAACAAGAACTAATTTTCGTAGAAATCTGTTTCCCGGTGAGAATTGCGTATTTGTTATCGATAGATTGTATGAAAATTTCACGTTTTACTATACCAGAGTCGTTAGTTCCTTTAGTCGTTTTTTCATTCAATTCATTTCAAGCTTAAGTCTAGTAGGGTGCTAATGCGAAATGAAATCAATTTTCTGGAGGTTTCTGAATGCAGAGCGAAATGTAAGCGAAGACCACAACAGAAAAATATTTGTGGAGAATTCTATCAGCTGTCAAAAAAAACACAATTGACAAGTTAATAATAGACATATGGGTCAAACTGCTAGTTTTTATTTTTTTTTTGAAATCACCTAATTTATAGAGTCACAGTTAAGCAAAATCAGCAATCAGATTGAATTTATATAATGACTCTGAAATCAGTTATAACCTTAATGATATTGAAGCAAAATATGTAAGGAGATAATAAAAACTTTTCAATTATGACTAAAATCAATAATATAATCTTAAATCTTATTTCAGAAACAGGTATTTTCGATTTTCAATTGCAAGTTGTTATTGCTAGTTGTTAATATGTACCTGTTACTGAAATATTTACCCATCTCTACATTATGACATCTGACCACAATAAACTGAATGTCAATGGTACCAATTCGGGTCAATTTCTGTTCCAGACATACAAATTAGGTAGTTTTGCGCTGACGATACAACTTATGCCTTACATAATATTTGAAGGCAGCAAAATGTGGGCCGCCAGATTGACTTTTGTCGCAAAAGATACAAAAATGTGTCTCTGTTTCTTTGTCCGTGTTTGGTTGTTGCAAAAAGTTTTGTTTAACAAATGAAAAGTGGAAAAAAAAACAAAATAATTAAATTTAAAAATAAAAAAAAATATGAATTACAACCACCAGAACATATAATAACTTTTTATGTCATTTTTTATTTTTTGACGTTTAAAAATGGGAAAAAAATGTACTAGACCTTTACCTATTTTTTGTCTCTGAAAGAATTTTATCTCCACTCGTCAGAATTTGAAAAGCTAATGTCCCGGGAAATTAAATTGTAAATAAAACGAGTGGAGAATTGTATTTAGAAATCTAGTACAGCTGTCCACTAAAAGGTCGCTTATTTTCGTTTATAATTTCGTCGTGTCGTTTCACATCAGCACTATAGTAGGCTTAAAAAAAAATACTTAATATAAATATCGACCTATTAAAATTGTATATTTGTACTAAATACAATTTGTAAAAAAGCCGAAAGTTCGTTCTTCGTAAGCCTTGGAAATATTTAATTCTACAGCGTAACAAATGACATAATTCAAAATTACATATTATAATTGTTATATCTACCAGTTGTACAAGTAAAATGAGTAAATTCACTGAAAATTATTTTTAAATCATGTGACGTCCATTACTAAACCCACAAATTATGATATCCATGCAATGTCGTAAATTTACCATGTTTTGTAAAATGATAAGCTTACGCAAAAGCTTAATACTACGTTTCCACCGACCACTTAACCGAGATTTAAGTAGATTTAGCTAAATTTCCTACAAATCTTGAGGATTTACCATACAAATTTTAATCTTCTCAGATGAAGATTTAAAATAAATCTCATTTAAATCTTCAATCGAACTACCATATTTCCATATCAAAATGAACACATTCATCGGGAAAGTGAATTTTTCTCTTCGGTTGACACAGATGAAGCTGCCTCTCTTACTTCTACATCAGAAGAGAAAATGAAAAGACAGTATTATATACGTTTATTATACTACGTTTCCACCGAACTTTAATCTCTTGTAAATTTACTAATTTCAAAAAGTGTTTCCACCGCTCCAAAAGTAGATTAATTTTGACAGCACTATTCAAAATGCATATATCTTTTCATTTTCTCTTATGATGTAGAAGTGAGACAGGCAGCTTCATCTGTGTCAATCGAAGAGAAAAATTCACTTTCCAGATGAATGTGTTCATTTCGATATGGAAATATGGTAGTTTGATTGAAGATTTAAATGAGATTTATTTTAAATCTTCATCTGAGAAGATTAAAATTTGTATGGTAAATCCTCAAGATTTGTAGGAAATTTAGCTAAATCTACTTAAATCTCGGTTGAGTGGTCGGTGGAAACGTAGTATAAGACTACATCTTTAGCCATTTCTGTAGAATTTGTAGAATCATATAAAATATGTGAAAATAATTATCCATAAAAATCTTGACACTCCATTAACCGAAATGGTAAACTGACGCAATGTGTAAGCTTATCCAATTTTTGACATCATTGCATCAATGCCCTTACCTATGTTAAAACTTATTTAAAATGGTATGTATTAACATCAATAAAATAATCAAGAACATTTTAATTAAATACATTCACCTTCCAGTGTCATTCCAAAAACTTTCCAATGAACTTAATTAACTCAGAGTTCAATATAAATTATTGTTCCTTATTATTTCCAAAACTAATTCCAGATACACAGTTATATCGTCCCCACAAAAAAAAAAATAAGAAAACACGAAAACTTATTCCTCATCATTCTGTATAACCCGTTAAACTTTCTTACTTATAATTGAACTACTTTTTTTCAGTTGGTTTGCCAGTTAAATAAGGTACCTATCCAGGAAAATGTTTTCAAAATGGTGATGAAAATATAATAACAAGAAATTTACGGTGGTAAAACAGTACTTTCAGGTTTTCAACCTTCACCAACGATCTGTTTCAAGTTAAAGTAATAATAGAATTACAAACAAAACTTTGTCCTTTGTTTTACAAGTCCATATATCTGAATGAGTTGAATTTTATTGGCGCGTTTTTTCTTTTTTTTTTATGTCCGTCATTGCAGGTAAAAGAATAAAGTTTAATCGGATATACAAAGGAGTACGTACAACAAAGTTGAACATGATTTTCAAATAATTGATTTCCGGTATAAAACATTAAAACAAATACTTAACTTTTCAAACATGGCGGTTGTTGTTACGCTTTTGTACGGCAAGGGTGTGTTCGTAAAGGTTAAACTCTATGAATTCTATTCATTCTATTGCATTGTTGAATTCGCATGGGAAATTGAATATTTCACAAGTGGCGTGTAAATAGTTTGATTTCATGAATTCTATTTTGTATGAAAAGTGAAATTTAACGGTAAAATTAATTGAATTAGGCAAACTGAATAAGTTGAGGTTAATTTAAAATTTACTCAACGAAAATACTCGGTTATGGTGTTTGTGGTTTTTCAAATGAAAATAAATTCAAACAAGTGGAATGAACATTTTTTTTCCTCAATTCTGTAGACAACAGGTTATATTATTTTACGTGAAATTGAAATGTAAGCCATTATAACAAAGGAAGTTTTTTTAAACTTTTTTAACGGTGAATTTATTATCACCACTATAGAACCAGTATCATGCTGTGCAAAGGTTTGTCACTGTTTTTTTTATATCCTTTTCATCGGACATGCTGCCATGCTACGCCATCATCAACACATGCTCGTGTAGATAGTCCTCTTCATACTGCGTTGTTAAGAACGATGTGATGAATAGTTACATATTTGTTGAATAGGAAGGCGAATATAGTGTTCCAGCATCCCCGTTTTTGTGTTGGACATTGGTGGGTGATGTGCAAAAACAAACAACAAAAAACTTGATGGAACTTACCTGCATTTTGATTGAATTTATTTCTATGTATATTTCTCATCCCCAGTCTATTGTTGATTCGAATTTACTCAAAATTGTTGAGAGTACAATCTGAAAATAAAATGTTTTCTTTTGTTAGGTAATATTATTGTTGGTATTAAAATATTATAATAAATTCAATAACAAAATCGATAGTAATTTCAATTTTAAGAATACAAATGTACTTATTCCACTTTATACCATTAATTACATTATTAATAATAGCTTACAATCCTCCACAGTTTGTGGTTCCGAAAGCAAACATTTATGGCAATGTAATGTTCAATAATTTTCCAAAACATTTTCGTCAGAAGTTCTGCCATAATTTGTGTAAAAAATTCATTTTAAAGTGTCGGGAATATGTGGATAAACATTCAAAATTCTCAAAATTGAAATATGACACAGTCATTAAATTTGACAGTAACGATTACATCTTTCATATTTTCGAAGAAGTATAAACTTATGACACCGCACCAGCATAGTTCATTGTTCATTGTTGTTTCGACAGTTATGTTTATAATACACTCAAATAAACGATTGCGTCGCGTCGGCGTCACACCTTCTATGAACTACAATTTTTGTTATAGTAAGTTGTCACAATTTTAGTGCTTTCAGCGATTTTTAAGCCCACAATAATGTAAAATGGCAATGACTTACCTAAAACTGTAGAGCATCAAATGACATTTCGATTTGACGTATGTAATTAAAATAGGGATGTCAAACGCGGCCCACGAATTGGAAAACCCGTATTTAATTTTTCAATTGTATAGCCCGGCATAAAAGATATTATAAGTCAATGTTTTTTTATAAGTTTTAAAATTGGCAATCGTGATCAAAAATAACAGAAAAGCAGTTAGGTGCATTCGACAGTTTGTTTCAACATTTAGTTTTCACGGAAGAAAATTAATATCCAGAGCATAGATTAGTTACAATTAGACAAAGATCAAATGAAATGGTCAACTCGATTCTAAAAACAAAATGGCGTGAAATTCTTTCAAGTCGTTTGCAGAATACTCAGTGCCAATGACTTGGCTCTCACTTTGACACGAATGTTAGAATCAAGTTGATTACCTAACATTTAAAAGTTCGATACGTACGCAACAAAATATATTCTGACAGAGTTAGAATATTTCTTTCAAAAAAATGTGAATAATTTCGAATTTACAAGGGAAACAATGAGATTTCTTAGAGGTTTCTTGGGGCCATTTCCTTTTTATTTTTAACCTGTGATTTTGTTTTTCTTCACTCAATGTTGCCAGTTTCAACTTTCGATTCTCAACTCTCGAGTTGATCAACTTCTGTTTTTCTCAACTTCCGAAAATATTAGAAGTTGAGAGAGCAAACTTGAGAGTTTTCTGTCAAATTCAAATTTGTAATACATTTTGTTGCAAAAATTAGTCTCGATTTCATATATAAAATATTTTTTAAATAAAAATATTCCGAGAAAATTATTATTGGGGAAATAGTCTATCGTCTGCTTCCAGAAGCGAGGTTCAAGAAAAAAAAAGAATTGTTGACGATTGAAAGAAGACAATACCAAAACATGATTTTATCTACCGACTTCGTATTTCTTGGAGAATAAGTTTCCAAATCGAACATTCTATATTGTATCTAAAATAGAACACAAAATATTCCCTGTGATTGTAAACCAATAGAAAGGTCTCTGAAATCCTTTTCGAGCACTGGCAGCCGCAGATTTTTGCGGGGTTTTGTCGTGGAGGTATTACCATCCAAAGCAAGTCAAATGCAGTTGGGTGGAAAATCATGCGAATAACTTCGAATTAAAATATCTCAAGAACCAGATGCCGCAGATACTTTCTGTCCACAGCTGTGGATAGGTATTGAACAGACCTTTCTTTTGATGTATATGTCGATGCGTTTGAGGAACATTGTTGAAAATGTGATTTTTTTTTGCAAGGGGTTAGCCTTGTTTTTTTTTCTAAAATGTCGAAAAAAGTGAAGTCAAGAATTGTACAACAAGTTTTACACCAATAGAAAAGTCTTGAAAATCCTTTTGAAGCACTTGCAGCCGCAAATTTTTGCGGGGTTTGGTTGCGGAGGTATTACCATCCAAAGCAAGTCGAATGCAGTTGGGAGAAAATCATGCGAATAACTTCGAATTAAAATATCTCAAGAACCAGATGCCGCAGATACTTTTTGTCCACAGCTGTTGATAGGTATTGAAGAGATCTTTTGTTTGATCTATATATCGATGGGTTTTGCTAACATTGTTGAAAATGTGATTTTTTTTTGCAAGGGGTTAGCCTTGATTTTTTTCTAAAATGTCGAAAAAAGTGAAGCCAAGAATTGTACAACGAGTTGTACACCAATAGAAAGGTCTGTAAAATCCTTTTCGAGCACTGGCAGCTGCAGATTTTTTCGGCGTTTGGTGTGGAGATATTACCATCCAAAGCAAGTCGAATGCAGTTGGGAGAAAATCATGCGAATAACTTTGAATTGAAATATCTCAAGAACCAGATGCCGCAGATACTTTTTGTCCAAAACTGTTTATAGGTATTGAACAGACCTTTCTTTTGATGTTTATATCGATGGGTTTGGGAAACATTGTTAAAAATGTGATTTTTTTTGCCTTGACTTTTTTCTAAAATGTAGAAAAAAGTGAAGTCAAGAATTGTACAACAAGTTGTACACCAATAGAAAAGTCTGTAAAATCCTTTTGAAGCACTTGCATGCAAATTTTTACGGGGTTTGGTTGCGGAGATATTACCGTCCAAACAAGTCGAATGCAGTTGGGTGCAAAATCATGCGAATTACTTCGAATTGAAATATCTCAAGAACCAGATGCCACAGATACTTTTTGTCCACAGTTGTGGATATGTATTGAAGATACCTTTCTTTTGATGTATATATCGATGGGTTTGGCGAACATTGTTGAAAATGTGATTTTTTTTTGCAAGGGGTTAGCCTTGATTTTTTGCTAAAATGTCGAAAAAAGTGAAGTCAAGAATTGTACAGCAAGGTCTGTCACCAATGGAAAGGTCAGCATTCAATAGAATTTGAAAGCGGGCACAATTTATACGTACTTTTTTTTAACACATACCCACAAGATCATGAGTTATTTATTACAAAAAATAAATATCTCTTGAGGTTTTATTTCTGAAAGGAAATTTTTTATCATAATATATGGATATCTTAGAAATAAGTATACACATCTAGTTTCTTTAAGATGGAATATATTCCCGACCACATCAGTGCCAAAATTTGCAAAACAAAAATTGAATTAAGCGCCATCTAACCATCTCAACATTTCAACAATTTTATTCACTTTTATGTTCACTCCGATTGTCTGATATAGTTTCGCAGGTTTACCTGATCGGTATAAAATCGAAAACTTACACTTTGTACGTGCCAAACATGTACGTTATAAATTGAATAGTCGTTAGTATAAAAATGTTTGTTTTGTATTCTCTAATTGGTATAAATTATGTGTTTGTGCTTGGTTTTAATGATAAATTATAAAAATATTATAAATTTTATAAATCTACTTTTTAGCTCGAATAATTTGTTTTGCAATGAATATTCGAAAAGAACTATTATTTCTTGTTAATATAGTAATAATAAATTGCCTGATAAAAAATTAAAGTTTCGTGCTAGCTGATTGCCGTTTTAAAGAAAACGGAGCAAATCATTCCAATAATTTAAGTTCCGATTTCTGCCGTTCCGCTGAAAGAATTGTTCCCGAAAAAACTTGGTGACAGACTGGAAAAGAGGATTGTCCACTGACATAATTTTCCAGTTTGTTATAAACGACAATCAGGAAAAAAATATTCACTTTACTACTGTTTCAACTTTTCCTGATCGCTATAGTTGGCATACTAAGTGGTCTACAGAAACGTATATATAAGTTTTATTGATGAGTTTTAAACACTAAAGCTAAGTATATACGATTGGAAGATCTTCCAATATTGGGAGATATTTCGGTAAGGAATTTTACCAATTTTTTATCAACCATATAAACATCCAATTTTATCTGTCAAAACTGACCAAAAAATGGCAGCCAATTGTCTGCAAATTTTCTATCAAAAAATTGACCTACTTCTAGCAATCGTGTGAACTCGTCTTAACACACAATTTTTTTTATTTTCAAATATGTAATTGGAAGGTTTTGGACTATTAGGACATTGGAGAAGGAAATAACAAAATTAATTCATCGTTTTCATAATAAAAATTAAAAAAAGTGTTTTTAAAAGAACGAAAATGGTCGCGGAATTAAATGAGAAGCTGCTAAAGTCACCGTCCGTCAAAATAGAGATGGTCGAAAAGTATTGTTCGCATGAAAAAACTTTGCGGTTCATTCAGGAAGTCGAAACCAGACGATGTTTGTGGGATGCAGGTTGTGCAGAGTATAATCTACCTAAGGACACAATTTGACAAGACGTTGAACAAGCCATTGAGATGGATTAAGGCAAAGCCAAATAGTCGAACCTCCGCATTACTTTCAACTATAACCTTGAGAAGATCTTTCAACCTTGTTTACTTATTATAAATTAAATTATGAATTTCGGTATAAATTAACTTACCAGCTCATATCAGGATACAAGTATCTAACAGGCAATTCCAAAACCAACGAATTATGATATAGTGTTTCTATTTGCTCTCTCATGCACTCACTCACAAAGGGCTACAAATTTTACTCGACTTACTAAGCTCCGGATTAAATATAGGTTTTTTGACTTAATTCGAATATTAAAGGAATAAATTTGTATAATCTTCCGAAGCAAATGAATTATATAGAGATGTTACTGATATGAAAACAACAGCTATAAATTGTGTTGCCTATTTCAACGTAGCGTAGGATTGTTAACCTTTAGATTTTAACACTTCCTTAGAGTCTTCACTTCGTTTATTCAAAATAATACAAAAAAAAACAAACGAACACCAAAACTTTTAACCAATAGTCAAGTGTGATTCACTGTGGCGTATACGTAACCTTTCCTGCGAAATAAGTCTATTATAAAAGAAAAACAAAAACAGACAATTTATTACCAATACAATTTGTTTTGACAAATTGTTGAGGACATATTCTTGTATATGGTTACAATTCCCAAATATACCATTATGTAAATTTAAAGTTCTCTGCCATCTGTGAACTTCTATAACAAACACTTTCTTTCATCGTTATGTGTGTTGACGGGGATAAGCTGGGTTTTTAGTTTCAAACCATTGAAACAAAAAAACAAACAAAAATAACTATAGGACTTATGTATCGATATCGGTTTGTTAAAAAGGAAAAGGAAAACAGGTTTACGAGTTGACATTAATGTGTTCTTTAAAAAAATCCCTCGAGAGCTCGATCGGAAGTAGATACATGACAAAGTAGCATAAGAACACAAAATAGCTTATTTGTCTTGACATGTAGGTTATAGGTCTTTGAATTTATATTGAATATTGACAAGAAGACAAATTTATCGTTTTTTTTTTTATTTTTAACTTTAGTCCCAGTTGTTGGAACTGCTGGAAGGCAAGGATATTAAATGATGATGTCTTATAGCGATACAATTTATACTCTTCAATTTTTATGAGGCTTTTAAAGATTCGATTTACATAAAAGCAAGTCTAAAACCATAAAGATTTTGTTTAAAAAAGAGATAAGTGCAGACGTTTTGTTTAAAAGGAAATCGAAAGCTAATGATTCTAATCGTCTTATAGTGATGATACCTCCTGGATTGTAAGAGGTTACTAAGTTTGGGTTTCCAACCGTTTTATCCAGACGCTGACGTCTTGAGTTCCGTTAAATACCGGAGAGATGCTGTCAATAAATGATTGGGTGTCCTTAAGATTTCTAAATTGTTTGAAGATTACCTTGGAACAAATCATATCATTTCGGAAATATTATGTTCAGTCGTCAATAAAGTTGTGAGGAGTCCATACACAACAAACCCAGTTAGGGCTTCAATAGTCAAGGTTCTAAAAAGGAGGTATAAGGGTTCACGGTAGGAAATTATCGGCTAACTGGACCCCCTTCAATGTGCCAAAATAAATAATTTGCGATACTTCCTATAATATCTGGTCACCTACACCGCCTTCCATATGTAAAGTTCAATATCGTAGCCGCATCTTACCGCTTAAACGTAAGGGGTTGGTGATGTTTGCTTCAAGAACATAATTCCCAAAAAAAATCCCCAAAGTCAAAATCCTCAAGTGAAAATGGAGCAAAGACAAAATCCCCAAAAGAAAATCGCGCGATTTTATTGCTTGATTAACTATACTTGCACTGCTTAAGGGAAAATCCTCTTGGGGATTTTTTCTTGTGAGATTTTCTCTTTGGGATTTTGTCTTTGCTTCATTTTTACTTGGGGATTTTTTTTGGGGGGATTATATTTTGGGAGCAAACATCATCAACCCCAAAAAAATATTTATTGGGGATTATCTGAGATGTTGGAGATTTTGGTAAAAAAGAAAGTATATTGGTAATTTTGTCCAAAGGGCTTCTTACCCCTTGGGGATTTTGTCTTGTTGGATATTTTTTTTGTGGGATTTCGTCCGATTGAGATTTTGTTTTTTTTGGGGATTTCAGGTGGCCCCCAAACGATTATTGAGGTAAGAGGCACTTAAGAGATACAAATCTCTGGATTAGATAGTTTTACCCGAGAAATCAGGCATAGTGTATTGTTCTAAGCCTAACTTTCATCTTTCTAGACACTTACTCCGCTTTCTCTGTCTATCTGGAAAAAGTTTTGATGGCTTCAGTTTTTCGTATGTGATACGAAGTTGCCGAATTAGTGGTGTGGAATCTCTTAACCTCTTAACCATACCCTTTTGTGTCAAGTAAAGCAGATAGTCAGAGATGCACCTAATTTAGCCGCAAGAAAGTCCTCCGGATAAAGAGGGAGATGTATCCATTCCCAAGGGACTGCGTTTATCCAATGGCAGATAGGATACTTTGGAGATTAGTCATCAGCCCACAACGCGGCTAGAGTTTTTCTCAGATAAAGAAAAGTAATCTTATGTATTTGATTTTCTTTTCAGAGAGCTTATGAAGAATGTCAAAGAATGACTTACCAATCAATTGGCGTCTTGATCAGCTTAAAGCAGGATAATGGCAGATGTAGTGAGGAAAAGCTTCTTTTTCTTGTCTCCACAGATTCAGCACCGACCGACTAACTTATTAAATCTTTAATCTCATTTGAACCTCTTTCCAGGTATTAACCAATTAGGCTTTCTAAGGCTTCAACCAAATAGCCGCCAGTGGCTATAGAAACAAAACTGGAATCCTTCCTATCATTCCTTCCTCATCAAACATTCCCAATCACATTCAAAAAAATATTATACAACATACGGGCTGCCTAATTGTTCTGCTCCTATTGGTCAGTATCCCGTATACCCTGGCTATGTTCTACCTTGTTCTGCAAATAAGATCATTCGTTCGTGACTTATCATAGTCAGGTTACATCTTTCTTGATAAGAAACAATAAGTCAGATCTGAACAGATACGGTTCGATTCTTATAGATATTTAGAGAATATATGTATTGCTTTTCACAGCTCCCTGGGGATTGCAACAATTGTTATAACTGTTATAAATTGATTATCCGTAAAAAAAAAGAAACTTTTCTTTAATACAATTTATAAAAAATAGTGCGTTAATTCTTATTTTGGAGCAAAATTGAAAAATATACCTGCGAAATGTGTAAAACGTTGCCAAATTTAATGATAAACCGTTAAGATTTTATCTAAACAGACATAATTGCGGAACCCAATTTGTATTCCTCCTATTTACGATTTCAATATCAAGTTTAAGGTTTTAACTTAACATATCATTTTAATTCAAACAATTTTACTTCCTATAATTTTCGTTAACGATTTGAGAGATTTTGTACCAATTTTATAAACAAATTCCCAGTATTTAACATAAATTTCCAAAAAAAAAATTAAAAATTAAAAAAAAATCTCCTTTGTATCATCATACATCTTTGATGTTCTTAAAAATACATATTTATTTTTAAAAAATAGATAACGTTTTTCGTTTATATTTTAATTTTTTTTATTTTATTTTGTTTTAATGTTTTTGTCCTTAAGTGACATTTCTTATCATAAAAAAAAACATGTCTACAACGCTAACGCCCTGTTGATTTTAATACCCATTGTATTCATTAAAAAATATAATAAAACGCGTGCGAATATAAATGATGTTCAAGAGATTATTTTTTGAGGATTAATGGGAGCAAACTGTATTTTAATTAATTCAATATAACAAAAAAACATTTTTATTTAACATAATGTCATGGCAGACAATAAAATTCAAATATTAAAATATCTCAATGCCAGAATGTATTGCTTAACCAAAAATAAATTGAATTTTATTTTGGCTTAATGTTTTTTTTTTCTTTCTTGTTAGGCAAGACTATTCGAAGAAGAAATTATAATCAAAATTCTTTTTATCTGGAATTAAGTAGGCATTATACGCTTTCGGATTGTTGATGGTGTATATAATATCTGTATCATATAGCTGTATACCTGTTGACTTACTTATTAAAATTCCTCCGCCCTATTTTAATTTGCAACAAACAAACAAATCCATTTAAGCAATGAAGGAAAAATTACTTCAATTCATCAAGTAATTTGTGTTACGATTCTAAAATTCTCTAAAAAAAATACATCCTTTGCTTTGTAGAAGCACCGAAGTGAATTATACCCAGGCAAGTGAGTTGCTATAATTCTAAATCAGGTAAAATGGAACCATTGCTATGTAATTGATTGATAAATTTTCCTTCCTACTAACACACATACACTTTGCTTATTTTATTGTCCATGTCAGTAGTCTAGGAGGGGATACAGAAAACGAATGAATTATTTTCTTTTTTTTTAATTGGGCATTACATATTCTAAACGATTGACTACTAACTTAGAGGTGTGGGTTTGACCCCCAAGCTAGGCAGCATTCTTTTCTATATAATTGGATACCGCCCGTTGGTTATATTGAGACAGTTAAGACTTAATTTTCACATACATTTTGCGAACACAAAATTATTTAATATCTTTCTATTCCTTCTAACTAGTGCAGTGGCATTAAAGTTGCATTTAAAAGTTCTTAGGTCTTAAAGGCATATAGTTAAAATTAAAGGAAAATTAACCTTCAAAATGTTACAGCATAATGCAACTTGTCAGCAGTCATTTGGAGTACCAAAAAAGTCTATATCATTATTGTTATTTCAAGGAAAAAATTGCGAAAATTGATAGTCCCTCTTTAATTGAAAGAATAACTGACTTAGAATAGAATAAAGTTCCAAAATATTATCAAACCAAGCTTATCTGGTAAGACTTTATCAAGATATTAGGATTTAAATTTTTTTTGTCCATTTAAGTTGTAAGTCCCATTCATCCAATGCGATTTCATATTTCGTAGTCTGGCGGTTAAGCCCAACATAACTTCTTAAACACGGTTTTCAGTAATTTATGATACGGAGTTAACTTTAAAATTGACTCAATATAAATATTTTTGAAGGATGCTTGTCACAAAACGAAATCGATGTGTCACACTGTACAGACAGAGTGATTATCATCGTTTCACGTAGGTTTTGATAGATTTTTGAAAACTGAGGGTTGACAAATGAAAGAAGTTAACCGATTTTGATTTAATTCAGAGTTAACTTAGCTACTGAAATACTAGTTCTTAAGTGAAAGTCTTGATAGCAACTTTATGCTCAGTATTTCCGCTGACTTGAAACTTTGGACTACTCCATGATTTTGATTTATAATCATACCCCCTCACCTCTTCCCCATCCAGACCGAAAAAAGTGTATGTACACTCCTTTTTATTTTCGAGTCCTTACCCTTAGATTGCCCTATTTTGAAACTTTGTTTTTCTTTCATAATTCTATGTCAGCAACTAACTTTTTCAATTTCACGGAAGTCGGTCAACGAACAACGAAGTCAACATTTTTGAATCTGGACTCATACTTCAGTAAATGCATCCCCATAATAACCCCATCTTCCAATTGTACAAACGTCAACATCGTTCAAGCTTTGATTCGTAGTTTAGAAATTTCAACTCACCAGATTTCAACCAGTGATTTACCTCAATGAAATCTCCGAAGTCGGGACGAGGTATAAGAAAAAAAAAAATACTCACAATGCGCAATTAAACGCGCCGAGAGCGTGACATAATTAACCGTCACGATTTAGTTGTTATAAGGTCGTTACACAATTGACAAATAGAACCATTCCCAAAATCAATGAATCGAAACATTTCACGAAGAGATTAAGAAAATATATTTTGAATTACTTAACCATACTTAACGTAACGTAACTTGAGGGGATGAAATGTTTTATTATGTATAACCTATTCATAGTTTGACACTAATTTAACAAGAACCACAAGATCTCGACACACTCACGTCTCGATTTCTTTTCGCATCCATTCTGTTTGAGATAAAATAATTCTTCCAAATGCATGGCAACGCTATTTTACATATGTCAGCGGATTTAGGATTGCACGTGTATAGTGTAAGGCGACGCTGGTGTACGTTTGTCGATAAGATATTTTATTTCATTTAGGAAAATGTATAAGTAAATTTTATGTAGTAAGATTAAAAGCTAATTATGAAGGAAGTGAAAAGTGTTGTTTGGAATAAAGTTGTAACGTATTTTAAAAAATATAAAAAGGTGGTTGTTTGTGTTTTTTTTTTTGAAAATAAAAATCGTGTTTCGTTATGGTGGTTGTGCTAATCTTTTTCTGTATAAAAGGGTTTCTTTTAAAATATTTATTGTTGGTAGACAAAATCTGTCACGAAAAATTCTGTCGGTTTTAGACAGAAGACTCTATAGAAAATTTTTACCCCAACGCTATAAAGTAGTATTACTTATAAAAATATTTTGACTACGGGCTTGTCTGCTTTCGATCTCACTCCATTCTCAACACAATACAGCCAGCTTTGCCTTTCTATACAAAACTTAATAGAAAAAAAAATCCTTCACCTATTAAGGATGCTTTATGTATCTTTCTCATTAAGCCAATACTATTTGCCCGATGGGGGTTTCATTTGTTGTGCTAATAAATCAAATGGTTTCAACATCAGATCAATGAAGTGATGGCTGACCAATGACCATCAGTATATGGTATGGATGTGCGGGCTTCGGTTGCATACATTATACGAAACTTGAGAAAATGATAAAGGGCTACTATTTCTTATACTGAGATTTAGTGAAACTAATGAACTGTATAAATGATACAGCAATTAAAGTTTCCCATTGATTACTTTTTCGAATCGAGTTTTGCAATTATTTTAATTTCAATCTCTGTGAATTCGAATCGTGGAGCGATTTCCAAGTGGATGCTCAATAAATTCGAAAGTGGCGAGTTTCGTTGGTGTAAATTAATTTTCCGGTCAGGAAATAAGTCCCCGCTTTTACAAAAAAGTAAAATAGAAAAACAAAAAGGATTCGTGGTGTCTGTGTTTATTGGTTGGTGTGTATATAAGTTTTGAGTTTTTTTTTTATTTTACAGACGATTGAACTTTGTGTTGTTGTTTTTTTTTTTTGTTTAACAAAATATTTACTCACGTATTTGGGATCATTAAATTATTGAGTAGTTTTAAGAATTGGACGTGATTACGTTGAATTTTATTGTTGTTAAGTGTGCCTTAAAAGCATATGAATTATTTAATAGGTCCTGATATGTCTGGAACAATTTATCTTGTTTTCTTATTCACGTCCACCCTTATTGTTATTGTTGTGTTGGTATCGACGTATTGAAAGTATATAAATAAATAGTTTATTCCCATATTTTTCAAAGTGTCCTACCGGTGGTATTATCGTAGTAAGGTTATACTCATGCATTATCTGAATAATGTACATAGAAGTATTTTAAATATAGATGATTCGTTTTATCTATGACTGAATGGTATAAATTTGTTCTTTTAAAACATTTATGGTTCGATATATAAGAATGCGGACATTCACATACCTCGATTTGAAGGTTAGGCATTTGAAATTTGATGTTTTTTTTAATTTTTAAAACAACTCCTAACCAAATTGGAAAATATGATATTACGAAGCAAACTTTCAAAAACCTTAAAAAAATTCAGAGCCTATAGTTGAGAAATTCAAAGAATACATTTCTATTTCCGGCTTCTGAGTTCGGTCATGAAATTTTCACTGCAATCAAAATTTAATTTCCAATTTCAATTAGGAAAAGTTGTGTCAGAAGGAGGCTTGGCGTAACTGTCACTTAAAAAAATACTTGTTTCATCTGCTACATACTTTATATATTTACTAGGTTTGTTCGATATTTTATACTCCTCATTTCAATCAACAGTCTAAAAATTTAACAGCTCCTCGGGTTTTAATTCTACATTGAAGACTTTATCACTGAAAGCTTCGCTATCCATCATTTGCTTATAATTTGATCATTTAGTTATTTAATTTCAACTATTTAAATAGTCGGTTCTAAAAATATTACCCCACAAACAAAATGGGACTGATGGTCATCACGCACTCAGTGCTGCCACCGAACAAACACCGAAAACAGGGCAAATGCATTCTGGCAAAAAAGTGTGACATCGTGCGAACCCAGAACGCCCAAGTGCTAACATCGAATAACTTTAATAAAACAAATTCTTGGCGTAATTTTAAATGTCAAATGAACGGTCAGCTGTCAAGTTGAGTTTTGATTTTTTAAATTTAAATATTGTAATATGTAGTTTTCGTTGGCTTGTTCGGAATTACTCTTTTTTCACTCATGACTTAAAAACGGTTCGATTTGCTTTTCCGCATAATGTTTTTGCAGTTTTTTCTGTTCTCGATTGCATATTATGGGAGTACAAATAGGACTCTCATAACATTCAAAGTATTTCGTCGTATTATTTATCAAAATAGTTTTTAGATAATGACGTTCAAGTCTGTGAATATTTTATTTTCATGCTTCATTTGGAATCAAAACGAATAGAACACTCCGATAATTCAATCGAAAACGTCATTAGTCGTGTAGAGTAAGTAAAGTAAAAATTTTACAATGCAAACAACAACAAAATCATACTGGCAATTACTTTGCCTTTTCATCAGAAGTATAAAAATTGAGTTCCGATAATTACTAAGTGTTTTAAATCATAGAGGTTACTGAAGTAATTTTTTTGGTGATGTTTGTTTTTATTTGTTTTTCTTCTTGTATTTTGTATACTTTTTGACAGAAAAAAAAACACAGATGTGTAAATAAAATTAAGTTGAAATGTGGATCGTTTTCAACTCTTATTAGTGATTAAATTTTCAATTCACTAGGAACGAAGTCTACCCAGTCTACCACTTTTCAATTACTTAACATATGTTTTTATAACAAAGAAACAGACACACATTTCTGCTTCTAAATACAAACGTCAATCTGACATTGGTGAATTTGCGCCCATATTTTGCTGAAAAACTGTTTGGCACAAATTTTCATTAAGGGGAGAGTTCTCTTCTGTCCAAAACTACCAAATTTTTAAGTCTAAAACAAGAATTGGAAGTTTTGGACAGAGTGTGGAACAGTACTGAATCTACGAACTTCATATTCGGCTAAATTTATACTTCACTTTGCATGAATGCAATACTTGTACACAGCATAAACTCTCAAACTGAAAAAAATATTCGAAACCAATTTAATGAGTTTTGTCAGTAGACGTGTTTACGATACGCGGAGGTGATGATGTACAAAAAGAAAAGCAGTTAATTTGGCTGTCCTATAAGATTCAAGTTTATATTTTTTTACTTTTCGCCTGTATTAGAAAAGCTTACATCCGTTTAACAACAATCCATGAAAAATCAAAGTAGTTGAAAGCTTATACCATGAATTAATATAATGCTAAAAGCATTGGACAGTTATCTGTCCCAAAGGTCTGGTCTGGGGTTCTAACATTCGCTTTTTCCACAAAAAAAGAACACACAACTGTTTTTTTGCAAATGTGTTAATTAAAGATGAAAGAACTGAGTATTTTTGTTATGAAAAAAAAAGTGCAAAATATACTTCCCGAGGGAATTGTCTGTTACTTAGAACACACATTAATTCTCCTGCCCCTTCATGTGGAAAATTAATATTTTTTTTTATTAAAGTTCTGTTTGTTTTTGACATCATTATGATGCCACTGTTGACATATCCATATCCATTGGTTGGTAGTCCCTCGCAATGATATTCCAAACTCTGTACGACTGATACTATAAATTCCAACTGAGACTACATATTTCTTTCCTCTCGTGTTCATAAATATTTCACTCATTTATCGACACACCAGCTGGTGTAATAAATTTGTCTACTTCATTCGTCACACTTTCACATCCTCACAGGAGAAGCAGGTATACCTTTCTGCTCATTTTTTTTTATTTACTTTTTTCTTCTTGTCCTCCGTTGAAAGAAGAATGATAGCAAATTCCATTTATATTTGAATGGTCCTGCTACTTAATAGCCATCATCCTTGCTAACAGCAGGACAGGATTCTCTTCGTAAGGTTGTCTAATCAGTGGAACACAAAACATAAACAAAAATAAACCAAACCAAATAAATTCATCAAACTATCTAATCGTTTGCAGCAAAAATGCCACCATATACTATTACGCTTTCTATAACCTTCACTACACTGTACTGTATACCGTTGTCGTCGTTGTCGTAATCCTTGGGGCATTTTCTTTGGATGGAGGAAATTTACTAAAAAAAAAATCAACATCATCAGAAGAGAAAGCTTTTTGCGGAGAAAAACCAACCAAAAAAAAAACGACAACAAGACGAAATATTATTAAAGGAAATGGCAAGCGACTCCTGAGGGCAAAAAATAATAAGAAATCATAAAACATAAGGAAGGTATATCAAACGAACCCCATTCGGGGGTTGTGGATATGAGGTGGTTGCTTTTATTAAAAAACAAAAAAAAAGAAATGTTTGTTTTCTGCACCCTCTCTGTACAAAGATTAATCTTCAGTCTCCAACCCCTTTGCGAGAATTCTTCTATTTTTGATTTATATATGACACACAGTTCGTAAAGTTAGGTATAGGTGCTCATACTCTGCCGCCGGCCGGGAGCTTGGCAGAAAGATAAAAGTTGGAAATCACAAATAACCTTGTGGTTGATGAGGGCTAACACAATACAAAATCTACATACGAATATGTAAGGAGCAGCTCTTGTGGGTGATATAAAAGTTTCAAGAATTCAAACAAAAAATCATTTTTTTTTTTTGGAATTTAAAGAGAAGATAGTCAAAACCGAATATTCTGGTCACAAGATGAATGACAGGTTGGCAAAAGGTCAGATGTACCTAATTATGAGGGGGCGTTATAATAGCTTGGATAACATGTGAGACATGTGAGTTTTCAGTGACCCAGACGTTAAGGGGGGTTTAGTATTGTTTATTGTCCGGCAGGGCTTTCAACATCATTATAGAGAGATTCCATTATGATCAGAGAACTGATGAGTACAATAGGTCTTTTATTAAATTTGAGTGGTTGAGAAAATCTAGAGAATTAAAGACAAAACATACAGGTTGGCCCATTCATAAGTAACTTTATGATTTATTTAATGAATTACATGTCTCTTTGACGAGGTGGGTCAATAAGTCCCTGAAAATTAAGACAAATTGTGTCGTTACCTTAAATTTATCATTTTTTGATCAAGATTTTCAAAAATTTTCAGACAAATCTGTCAAATATTGTTGTTGTGGCAGCCATTTTATATAAACGCCTACGAGCATTTTCGTTAAAATGAAAAAAAAAAGTGAATTTCGAGGTGCTCACACACAACACTATATTTTTTGATAGAAAAAATTATCACTGAAACCAAACAAAACTTGACAAATATTACTGGGAACTTTTCACCATCGATTGAAAACATTCACCACTAGATTCCTGAATTTCGGTGACGTCGAACATTTTAGTCGTCCAACTAAGGTCACGACACCAGAAATGGTCGACAAAATCCAAGTCTTGATAATCGACAATCGGTGTGTGAAAGTACGCGAAATCGAAAAGGCGCAGGCTTATCACAGTAGCTCAGTGATTTAGATTTTACATAAATATTTTGACACGAAAAAGCTTACCGCAAGATTGATACTGCGTTTGCTCACAAACGACAATAAACGCATTCGTTTGACAATTCCAAAAGAATGTTTCTCGATGTTTCAGAAAAAATCGACAAATTTTGTTCGCATTTCGTAACCGTTAAGGCTGCATTTGTCATGGACAACGCACCGGCAGGCGCCCACAATTTCGTAATTACAATGGCAAAATTGCATGATCTAGACTACGAACTCACCCTTATTCAACATATTCCCAAGATTTAGCCCCCTGCGACTATTTCTTTTTTCCAAACATGAAGAAATGGCTCGGAGGTAAGATATTTGGGTCGAATGAAGAGGTCATCGCTGAAACAAACGCTTGTTTTGAGGGGCTCGAGAACTTGTATTATTTGGAGGGTATCAACAAATTGGAGAAACGTTGGATGAACTGTGTCGAACTTAATGCAGAATATATTGAAAAATAATATAATTTTTGATTTTCCAGGGTGGATCCCCTCGTATTTAATCTTGACATTTATTAAAATTTAGATTTTAATTTGAAAATAATTTCACATTGTGCCTTAAATATAATGGCACACAATTTTAAACAGCCTGATATTAAGTTTTTACCATGATACTACTCAACAATTTTCTAATATTAGAGCACTTTACTAAATAATTTTAAACTCTTTTTAATTAGTACCATACTAAACTTACTTTCTGGATAAACTATAGTTGAACACGACGAAAAGAATGCAAAAAACTAAGCGAACATTACTTTTTGACGTTTGTAAATGTCGAAGTGTTATATGGACTTAGAACGATACTAAAAAGATAAAGTTGGCTACTTGGTGAAATGTTAGATTTAGTAAAATGTTAACAAGATAGTACGATAATAAACGTGGTTAAAATTACAAAACCCTCTTCTTAACTTAGTATCATCCTAAAAATTTTGCGTCAATATCTCTCAAATGGTGCTCATTGTTTGCTTCCACCTGACGTGCTCTTTTCGGAGCATTTTCCATCACTTTTCTTAGAATTTCAGGTACCAGCGTCCATAATTCGCTATTATTGGACATAAGATATTGCATGATTTTTGGCTTACCCTACCTTACTTTTTAGGTAGCGGAAAGAATAAAATCTGAAGCCCTTAAATCGGACGAACGCAGTGACAACTGACAAATTTAAATCAGAAAAATTCGATATATTATTCGATCACCAAACATTTCCCTCAAGAGCGAGCCATAGTCCAATGAGCTGTTTTAGCAACTGCTGAAAACGTCAACTGGTGGAAATTTAAGGAGTTTTCTTCAATACATGTTTGCAGCCGAACAATGTTGACATTATTTCGAACTGCACGAAGTTCTCCTTGTTAGAGCACTATGCGCATTTCGACTATGAAAGTAAGTTCGACATGGCCTTTGTGTCTGAATAAATTAATGTCGACTTTCAAGATAAACAAATTTGGTTAATTGTTCTGTGCTGAGTATTTCCAGCATAAAAATACCAAGTTTTTTCAAAGTTATTTCTGGGAAAAAAATATGTTAACAAAAAAGATATTAAATAATCAATGATTCAATGAAGTATTCTTCTTTGAACTTTAGGTATACCCGGTACATAAAGACTTATAATATGTTACAGTGAAGTTTTAGAAAATAACTGTTGCCGTTTTACTTCAGAATTAATTTTTAACGTCCAGGAAATATTCAAATATGTAGTTAGTTGAATTGAGAAACCATACAAACGAGTACGAATTATGACGACAAGATAATTTTACCCGCTTATGGAAATGCATGAGCTAGAGCTTCAAGTCGTTTATTCACATTTCTGTGAGAATTAATTATGTGTCCAATAATGAAATAATCGATTAAAATCGATTCTTACATAACCGAGAAACATCTCGATTCTTCATCTAAAATCATTCGAATTATTTCCATTTATCATTCCAATCTCATCTCTCATACATGGGAATTCCCAATTTTTACTTCACTAATACTAATATTTAAGCGTAATACAAATTCAATACAAGCTGTTCGAGCAAGGGCCAAGAATTATTGTGATGTGTGAGTGTCTAGTCAGGTAGGTAGTGTATGTTAGATTTTTTTTCTTGTATTGAATGATCGAATGAGAATGAAAGAATCGAATGATTTTATTTGGAATAAATAAAAAATGAGTAGTAAGTGCTTTTAGAGAGTTGGCTATATTCATGGACCATGGTGGATTTGAGCTTTTCTTATACATTTGAAGAGACATTTTTGCTATTTTTGTTTTTTGTAATCGCTAAGTGAATTGACAGCAACATTTCCATTAACGTTGGCAATTTTTTATTTGCGTGCATAAGTCCAAGGCAAATTTTTATTTATTTTTTCAATATTAATTTTCCTCCCATTCGTTTTTGATTTGCCATTAAAAAAAATTCCACCAGCTTCTTTTCACTGAAGAAAAAAAAAGAAATACAAAAGTGATAATAAATTTTACAAACGTTTGCAAAATTTGAAAATGAGGACTATCGTGAGTAAAAATGTCCCTGGAAATTTGTCTCCAATTCGAATCTTGGGAATGTGAATGATGCTCACAAATTTCCTTCGGAATTTATTGGTATCAGGAATTAGCTTTTCCAGGGAATTTTGGTGTCGTTTCATTCGATTTTTTGTTCGAGGGAAATTAATTCCGTGGAAGATTTACAATCACAGGAAATATTTCGAGGGAAACGAAATTCCCTGGGAGATTCCCGATAGGGCCCAATGATTGTACCAGTTTAGCTGGGGGGACACTTTTAGGGAAAAAAAAACCCGTTACAAATTTTATACTGAACGCAGGCACTTGTTGGATTGATGTCGATGGCAATTTAGTAAAGAATATTTTATGGTCGCATTCACGACAAGAAATATATCTTTGAAACGAAGGTGCTTTTTTCTCTAAAATCCCTTTTTTAAATGTAAATTAAAAGTCAAAGTTTGTATCTGTTGAAACCAAATAAGTCTAGAGAGGTAAACTCCAACTCGCCCTTTATAACTTTTTCCTACGAATCGTCCATTTTGCTGACGATCTTCATAAAACACAAACATTAGTACGCTGCTTACAGAACCATGATAGAATATTTTCGTATGAATGAATCTGCAACACAATTCCGCTCTATTTGTTGACTGACGCACACATTTCCTTGAAACACAAAAATACAAAATGCAGGATGACGCATTTGCTTTATGCTGACCCCTTTTTGTACTACTGCATTACATCAGAATCAGTATCCAACAGTGACGCCAGTTAATATTTTATATTTATAGTAAAGCACAATATTCCTTTAGCTTTAATACACCCAACAACCTCTACATAACAAACCCACTCTTAAGTTAAACGGGAGTAGCTTTAATGTTTCTTGCTTTTAAATTTAACAGAGTCATGCTTACTTAAGCAGCAGTTCACTTTGTCTATAATTGTTTTGCTCCCCATTTAAACCGCCAGCATTGTTAAGATAATCGCAACTTTATAAAGACCATCACCGTCTTGCTTGGATTTTCAAAGGACATACTTGTTTCTTTTTTCAACCCTTTGCCGCCGAGCGCCGCAGACATCAGTTTACAAAACCTTGTTGAAATTAACTCTCCGTATCATTGGCTTTTATTTAAGTGCACTTTAGCGAAACTTTTCAATTTCATTGCACTTGTTCACGCCGGCCGCGTCGGATGACCTTCTTTACGAACACATGCGGTGAATGTGGTAATGTTTCTTCACACAATGAAACACGTTCCATCCAATAAGGAGACGTCGACCGAATACCCAACTACCGACTACCGACAGTAGTTGACAATGAGCACAACTTTGGGGACATCCTTATCTTTGTCTCGAAAGTGGAAGCCAGGACTTTTCCTTGTACCCAACACTTCTCTCGCCATATATTATAATGTCGTGGTGTCTTTAATGCCACCAACGAAGAGTGCTTAGCTTAGAGCTTAAGGGCGCCTTCTTATATGCTCTGAATACTATCAGCAAACGGGAGAGGAAACGGAAATGGACGAACGTTATGCAAATTATATAGAAATGGATAAACTGCTACCAGGCAATATGCGAGTAGTAGTTCAGTCCTGAAGTGTAAGTGTACCTTTATTAGATTTGCCACTTTCTACAAGTTGTCCTCGTGCTGGGTTACGGTTACTTTCTCTCTATATCCTAGGGTCTGCATTCTGCATCAACCTAGCCTTGTCAATGATTATAATTTGTGCGCAGACATGTGTGCATGAATTTGGGTCATGAGGATGATGATATGTTTGGTGATGGTGGTGATGGTGCATTCATGTGGTAGATCCTGCACTGTGAGGGATTGGCGTTGTAAATGGTTATGGCGGTGGCGGTATATATCCTTCTCAAAACACACAAACTTTGTATGCAATCGTCATCAAACTGAAAGTTGAAACTCAATTAAGGTTTTGAACTTTTTTTTTATGCCACATTAGATTATCCTTGGCTGAGGAGAATGCAGCAGAAGAAGAATCAAATTCAAAAGAATATCGAGTTGATGAAAACTGTATAATATACCAGCATGGCGTTTTGCAGTGCATCAGCTTCATCAAAATAAAATTTGTGAACGTGTGAGCGTGTAAGTCATAAAAAATTAATGCTCGTTGAAATTAAGTTTGTGTTTGAACTCTGATAGTTAAGCTCATACGTGAAAGTCAGACATACAAATAAATTTTATGGTTTATTCATCGTCGTTGGAAATTTAAGGATTTTGGTATATTGTTTTTCATGGCATCAATCAATGTAACAATTTAAAAAAAAGTTCATTATTAATTAAAAATAGGCAACATGTAAGAGTGAGAGTCTGAAAATTACTTAGGTCGTTTTCGATGGGATGTTCCGAGCGTCAAAAAATAGAGTTCAAATATTAAATTTTGAAATTGAAATACTTTATATATTAAAAGGCCCGCTGTCTTTATTTTAGCTGCTACTTAGTTTTTAAAAGACTCATTTAACTCTGGTCCTTCAATCCCTTCAACACTCCCTCTTATTTTAAAATGTAACCAAATTTTCATCCTCGCCATAAGTACACAGTTTCTATTCTATAAAATAGTTCTTATCACCATTTTCGTACTTCGAGATATTTATTGCATCTCCCTCAAGTGCAATGTGCCTCTGCTACCCTTATGAATTTGCCATCGCTTCAAATATAATACCCATAAGGCGTGTTTCTTTTTTCGTTCAGAGCAGAGCACTGAACAGAGTTCGGACATATAGATTATGCTCTGAACTTATTCCAAACAGAGTGAGACTGATATGTTTCTTAAACACACTTGGACCACATAAATCAGAAAACATTTTCATTTAACCATAAAAAGCAATATAACACAAACTTCTTTCCCTAGCTCATGTATCTAATTATTTTTTCTTCACATTTTCCTTCTTGACACACATTGTATTTGGTGCGTTCAGCAATTTACTCACTCAATAATCTTCGAGCACGTCGAGTGCGACCTACACATGTTCAGAACGAAAAAAAAACACATATTTGGGGCTCTGAATGCTCTGAATTAAAAAGAAACAAAAACAAATTTGTAGGTACCTGCGCTTTGATTACGAAATTATACTGGTCAGCCAATAGGAAATGTTCTTATCTTTGTTCGGTTCATCCATCTGGTGGTGATTTGACTAGCTACTCAGCTGTGCTGCCAATTTTCGCGGACTGCGACCAACTGTTATAGTTGGAGATAAATATATTTTAGAAAACTCAGCAAATTACCGGTAAATAGCGCTACAATTTAAATTTGAAAATCGTAGCCATTATTGCTTTCCCCCAAACTTTACCGGACTTTGTAAGAAATGCATCGTATTATAGTTGAGTCCCCATGACGCGTTAAGACTTTAGGTAGGTATGTTATCACGTCGCTTAAATATTCTCTATGTCGCGATATTTCACATTTTCGCCAATAATTACTTTTGCCTGCTATATTATACAGGTTTTTGATCAAAAGACATCGCTCCCAATGTATAGTTTTAATTTTGAACACTGATCAAAGAAACGTATTCGTGTAGGAGTTGTTGCCCCGTTGGACTCATGTTCCACACAACGCAGATAGAGCCATAACTTAATTATTGATTGCCAACGAAAGATCGAATATGCTACCCAGCTGTCAAACGTGAGTCTGAGTGCGTAACGCCATCTGTGGTTAATTGCATAGTGCTTGCCATTCTTTAGAATTAATATTTTCCCCTCCCATTATAAAATGGAATATTCAGACATCATCCACCATTGTTGTAAGTATGAACTTTCTTGCATTTATTTTTCCGTGCGAAAATTTCAATTTTAAGCTTCATAGTGTATTTCCCTTTAACAAAAATAAATCCATATACAAATCGAATGGTCTTCAGCAGCGTTATGCACACCAATTAATTTTTTTATGTAGATTATCAACTTGGAGTTCCATTTTGTTCAAATAAATTAAACGTCACTTTCAAGTTGATACTTTGTCATTGATGGTAGTTGTATTTAATTGTAGTCTGAATATGGTATTTTGTCCTAAAAATTCCTATTAAACTCTCATGTATTATCTTGATCCCCGAACACACTTACATTATGCTTGTATTCGTATTAACAAAACGAAACAGATAAACAATTTATAAATTTACTCCACTCCAATAATTAGTAACCTTTCACACAGGGAAACCAGTTGCTGGAGATTTTTTTGACGTTTTCCTTTAATTGCCTTGTAGCTTTCACATGAAGAAACTGGCACCGAGAAACTGAGGAGGAAACTGGGAAGATTTTGTTGGGCTAATTGGAATGCAAAGCAAAACGTCAAAAAAATCTCTTCAAATCGTTGACCGGGGAGATTTTTTTCATTCCCCTTACTTCTTGCCCTTCTCGCCAACACACTCCCAGTTGCCGGCAACTCAGTTTCCTTGTGTGAAAGGGGACTTACATTCTTATAATCGCATCCTTTTTTATAAATTTTACAATTGTTTCGTCATTCATCATCATTGTCGTTCTCATTTATTTGTTGACAGTTGAGAGACATTTTGTGCGAAACAAATGTCACATACCTCCAATTTTGCGGTTAAATAAACTGTCACAGAAAAAACACTTCTTATAAAATAGTAGCAACTCCTTTTATAGATATTAATTTCATGAATATTATATATGCATTTCAAGAATATAAAAAAAAATGTGCTATCCCAATATCAAATATTTTAGTGAGAAAATTCGGACATACCTGTCGGAAACAAAAGAATAAAGTTAACACAACATTTAATGGCGGAATGTTAAAATTTAACGGTATGGTCATTAATTAAACTCAAATGAAAATAATCATAATATTCTCGCTCAACATTCATCTCAACCTCTCGACAGTACTGTTCTTTTGACACGACATACCATTAAAACGCACATA
This sequence comes from Philhelius pedissequus, assembly GCA_910595825.1. Taxonomy (NCBI): domain Eukaryota; kingdom Metazoa; phylum Arthropoda; class Insecta; order Diptera; family Syrphidae; genus Philhelius; species Philhelius pedissequus. The sequence goes on along the minus strand of OU343163.1, from coordinate 8,595,526 downwards.
CCTATAAGTATTCCGACCTCAATAAAACCAGAAGCGGAAATTAACATCCCTGACATATATACATACTCGTACATACAGAAGTTACGGAATTCTGTTTCAATATTGGGGGCTCATTTTATTCGAATGTCGGAATCGATTGATAGAATTGGACGAACTTTAATTGAAATTCCTTTTATTTGGCTGTGAAATCTAGAAACAGCAATGAAACCACAAACACACAAAATGACAATCTAACAATGCAGGGAGGTTAAAGAGGAGAAGAAGTCGTATAAATTTCTACATTTTAGTACAAACCGCAAATGATGTGGAAAAATCCGATACCATAAAATTGTGTGGTTGAAGGGGACCATTTCGAAAAAAGTTTACGATTTTCGGATAGCGTAGGGTTCGTTGAAAAGCCATAATCAATATCAATCTTGGTGAATAGGTGTATACATAGGGTAGAGGCTTTCGACAACAAGCTTTTTTTAAAATGGAGTTTCAATAACTTTATATAAGTACTACATATATTTATATACTATATTGCGTGACGCAGATGCCATGCATATTTGAATGAATTTGTTGCCGTTTTATGAGGTTGCTGTTCCTTATTTCTGTTGTTATTAAGGGGAGAGCCTAACCAACAAACGAAAAGAAGATAAACATTATGGATATTGCATGTGTTTACATGACTCATGTATTTAAAATGTTTGGCTTTTAAAAAGATATCTGAGCAATTCTGGGCCTCTTGAGCTAATGTTTTTTTTTTATATATTAAAAGGCTATTTGAGTAATTATTGTATATGTATTAATGTTAGGTATCACATGTTTTGTTTTATGAAAGTAATTAGTGATCAATTAATTAATTGAAATGTTCTAGTTACGACATTAAAAGGGAATTTATGGTTTGTTGTTTTCTCGTGTTTTAGGATAATAAACTGTCATTAAAAATTATTTGGGTTTTATTTTTATTTGGTATTTATTTATTTCGATCTCTAAATGTCAAGCCTATATTTAGAAAAGTTACTATAATTGTAGAAACTTACTTAATTATTATGTGAATTGTGTAGTTCAAATTTTTGAGTTTTAATTTCAGTGTCAAATTTGGTTTCTATTAATTTGCAATTGAAATATTTTTCACAATTGTGCGCCGGACTGTATATCCCTATGAGATTTTGCTTAAACTTTTACAAGTGCCAACTGTCAATTTTTGTTTAATATTTTCGTACGATAATATAATCGTTCACAAACCATGAAGGCATTGCATACTCCTAAAGTTAACGAAATACTTACTTCCCCTTCACACAAGGAAACTGAGTTGCCGGCAACTGGGAGTGTGTTGGCGAGAAGGGTAAGAAGTAAGGGGAATGAAAAAAATCTCCCCGGTCAACGATTTGAAGAAATTTTTTTGACGTTTTGCTTTGCATTCCAATTAGCCCAACAAAATCTTCCCAGTTTCCTCCTCAGTTTCTCGGTGCCAGTTTCTTCATGTGAAAGCTACAAGGCAATTAAAGGAAAACGTCAAAAAAATCCCCAGCAACTGGTTTCCCTGTGTGAAAGGGGACTTAGCTGCGCGTCTTATGGCCTTTTCGATTGGCCGTCCGGAACACGTTCCTCAATAAAACAGACGTAAGTAATTTGACTGATTCTGAATTATATGTATGAATGTAATTGTGAAAATTAAATTAAAAGAAAATCACATCGGCTAAAAAGAATTTCCAAAACACTTGATTTCAATTTAGATACACATTTTATTGTAACAATAATAACTATTACTTGCTTCTTTTTATGTTATTTCACCAGAAGATGAGTTTAAATTCAATAAACACAACGAAATTACACAACAAATCAAGCCGATTATTTTGACATTTTAATTGTGTAAGTGTATTAGTGATTCTGTTTTCGATTCTGAAATGAAATCCAGAATCGTTTTCTGTTCTGTATAGAGTAACAACTGTCATTTTGTGGGGGTCAGTACAGTTCTGGACGGCCAATCGAAAAGGCCATTAAAGAGACTGACGTCAAATCTGACAGGAGAGATGCCGCCGCCGGCAGGCTTCGCAGTGCTAGGTCCTATTAGATTATCGTGGGCAACAAGGTAACTGTGACTATAATTAAGCGATGATATATGTTTGACATTTGTGTGGTGAAAATTGACACTAGAATGAGGTAAATAAATACAATTTCAGCTTTCGATCATTTTTGTTTTGTGAATGTTTTCAGCTTATATGAATGGAGTTCTAAAGAGAAAGTAAGAAAGAAAAGATGAAACAGAAATGCATCTATTTGAACAAATATGTTTTGGCGTTTCCCTTTTTTCTTAATCTTTTTTGTTGCTTCATTTTTATTTTGAATGTTCTCCTGTAAAGAACGAAATTGAATGTTGGTGGAAGAATGCAAGCGGTCTAAGGAATTAAAAAGAAAGAAAGCTGTCAAAACATGATTCATTTAATAGTGTGCCATGAATGAAAGAAAACAAGATTACGATACTTTTTTGTTTTTCCTATTTTATTGACGCAATATGTGAAAAAAAATCTGCAAATTGTTGTTGCTGGAGGATTAATTGATTTTATTCACATATGACGTCAATAAAATAAGAAAAACAAAGAAGTGCCGTAATCTTGTAAATACTAAATGTTGTGCATATCCATGCTCCCATGCAATACCGGACTAGGTATTATGCCGCAAAAACGTCATCATCAGTTTATTTAACAACGTAAAAAAAGTGTCATATGATTCAAATATGATGCTTCAAATATAAAATAGCCTCTTGGTGATTTTAGATTTTAACTTTAGTAAAATATTAAAATTAATATTAAATATTAAAATTAATATAATTGATTGACGCATTTAAAATTAGCGACATATACATTTGCCAAGTTGACAGCTGAAAATTGTAATGATTTTAGTACAACAAGTGGTAAATTTTCTGGAAAATATAGATCTGCAATAATGATGTAGATTAAAAATAAATCAATTACTTATGCCAAATGGAACACCAAAAAGGGAGAAATCGAAGTTTTGACGGATAAATAGCCCAAAACAAATTTATTTATTTTACCAATGGAAAATCATATTAAACTTTTACCTAGTATTGAAAATTGATGGTTTGGAATTGTAAGATATGAAGTTGACACAGAACGGGGTACAGATATAGCTAGTGAGAAAATGGTATTTTGAATATTGCACTTCCGGGTTGTTTAATATAATTATAACTTTGCCGACTTTGTCAGATACATTCATTATTTTAGATTTTTTTTTAAATCACAATTCTATAAAAAAAGCTAAAGATTACATCAGAAACTCTCCAAAATAATATATAACCAGAGTAAAAAAAAAAATTGACCCCCGAAGTTCTCGCCAAAACGGTTGAACAATAGCGGGAAAAACAGTCTAATAGCCGGACAATCACTATCGACATTCACATTGAATTCCCCAATTGACCAATATCATCTTCAGGAATTAATTGGAGAAAAGAAAGAAATGCCAAAAATATATATAGGTAAGCATTTCATTTAAAAACACAGAGGTCTTCTATTCGCTTTTCACTTAGAGGTAGAAAATAAACTTGAACTTGTTAACACTTCGATGTAAAATTAAAAAAAAAAATGGGCAAGATTGTAGAACTTGTTGAGCCTTGGTTTCATGAGTCTAATTAAAAAAAGAACACTAAACAAAATAATAAAACAAATATTTGTAAAATCCATCATGTCAATAATGAGATACTTGGGAATATTTAAAAAAAGAATTAATATATTCAAAATATTCACCCCTTACCTATTTCAATTGTGTGATTTTATTTACATAAAAAAATGCCCAATTATAGACTAAGTATACATAAATGAGTACCTAACATAAAAGTACTGCAAAAAGTTTTGTGCATGTCCATCCACATAATGTACATTATAATTATGTACCTCTATTCGTATGAAGATCCCTTTTTGTCTATAGCATCGCATCGTTTTTTTTTATTTTTTTAGATTTTCCAAGTGCAGGTATACTTATTCTGGGCACTTTTGATTTAGAGTTCTCAAGCGGAACTGACCATACAATTTGAAGCCATAACTATAAAGAAAATTTATCAGAAGCATAAACTTAGCCTTTAGGAACTTTTGTACTTCCTAGAGGGCTTACTATGATGATGATGATGATTGCCAGTGGGGAAGAAAAAGATTGCCTGCAATAAATCACAAAACCACACATCTCGGCGGACGTAGTCGTTCGGTTCTTTCAGAAATGCCAAAAATAGAAATCCAATTCCAACCTCAACAACACTCAATTTGCTGGTTTAACATATTTTAGCCTTGATGTTTTTTGGTTTTAGTTTATTTTTCATTTTTTTTTAAGTCAAAAATAGAAGCAGTTGTATGGAAACTGGAGTCCTTTTGTCTTCCATTCATTACATTGCATGTTGCATTCTGCTATTATGCTGGTGTGTGACTTGTTGGCAGTTGGCACATCCTTTGTGTGTTGATTTAGCACACGAATAAGCATTTCTCTGTGAATTTGACTGAATAAATTGGATGTTTTTCCAGCTTGTTATAACAAAAGTGTATAAGATGAATAAAGGACATAACTAACCTATAAAGGGTGTACAGCAATATATAACGTGAAAAAGGCGGGGTGGTAAGCTCACACTGTATCAGAGTCACACTCTTATATATAGTGACGGTAATCCGTTGCATCAAAATGTTAATTTTTTTTATTTAACAAAAAAATAACAAATACATACCCAGGTATACAAAACGGAAGTGAAGCTATAAACCTAAATGATATTGCCCTGCCCTACTTATGAAAAAAAAACATTGCACAAAATATAGAAGAATTACAGAGTGTCCCCATGTCCATCTATATAGTGGAGTGTGTTGAAACGTTAAGTATTCATGAAATCTACTTAAAGTGTATAAATTATATCCTTGCTTGGGAGTTCATTTTACCACAGCACTAGCCATTGAATACATATATATCCATTTTACACAAAGAAAGGAGGGCCAAGGACGAGGACAAGGACAAGGCCGAAGAAAAAAATCGACAATCACTATACGACGAAGAGAAGAAGCAAAAGCAGAAGAAATTCAGTGACTGAACGGGGTAACTTTAACGTTGCTGGGGAAAAGTCAATCGACCAACTGTTGGCGTGAGTATCCGAAGGACAAATCAAAAATTATGTTCCTAGGCACCCCTTTGGTATTTATTTTTCCCCATTCTTTCGGGAGCGGGCAGAATTTATAGAAAATTTCTTGTTTAATGAGAACTCTATACTCACACGATACCACCCACTATGACCAAGTCCTGCTCTATCGCAAGGTATAGCTACTTTATCTACAACATCAATGCCTCAGGTAATGTATTGCCTTCGAAAATATCCTTGGGTATTTCAAGACAACTAGTTCCTTATATTTTCAATGAATGTTAAGGACAAGAACATTCATTACTTCATCAAATTGATTTGCTGTTCTTTTGTGGTTGGTAGTTCGGTTTGATGTTGAGGAAAACAACCAAGAAGGCTTTAACGGTTAAATGGAATAATTACCTGCTAACGCTAGTGGCAGGAAGTTCAATAGAAACATAACAAATAAAAAAGATTCTTGCCTAGAATAGTGTTGAACACTTAATTGAGTCAACTTGACGATCGTCATGAAAATTGAGATTTGTTGTTTTTGATAAGAATTCAGAAAATATTGTGTATAGGGGCATTAGACAATTCCGAATATTTGAAAAATTGATATGCATTATTCATTATTTTGTATTTATGTAAGAAACTTTTAATTAAAATTGATTGGTTGAATAAAATGACAAGAGGGTTTTTAAAAGGTTTCGGATTTCCAAGCTATTGGGGTGGCCAAACACCAAAGTTCAAAACAAAATGTTCTACTTTTGTTTCTTTCATAAAATACATATCTGAACCTGGGTTAACCCAGGTTTTCATGACAACCACATTTTTGTCGGTTTAAAAAAAACACCCAAGAGTTGACCCAAGTAGTTGACATATCAAAAAAAAAAATGTATGTCATCTGATAATTAAGACTTATAATTTGTTAAAATGTAATTTCATAGTTCATGTGCTTTAGCCGGATTCACCCGATGCACAATCCACGTCTTCAAAGGTTTCCATTTTCTATTTTATTTCTGTTTATTGAATTTAATATAAGTATTCTTTCAATTTCCATTTCAAAATTGCATACAATACATGAATTCAACACAAAACAAATAATTCAGGTCTCATGTGACTTTTAGAGTTTATTCGTTATTCAATTTGCCACAGAAAAAACCTATAGGTATCTACTTCAGGGCGAGTCCATGGCGACCATATGCCTAAGAGGGACAATTAAGCAAGCCTGAATGGTTTTCCGTCTTAAGAATATATATTCGACATACAAAATGGGTGAATAAATTTGCGTACCTGTGTACATGTTATCTGTCAAAAAAAATGTGTATACGATTTTTTGTGTACACAGATGAAACTCACGCTTGCGGAATTTGGCCCCAGGGTTAAAAAAACACAGAATTTCATCACCAGGGTGAATTCAGGTTTTTCAAAAATCGTTTTATGACAACCCTGGAGTGTCTACATGGCTTAACGAACGTACTCATGAATCAAAGAAAACAAGATTACTACACTTCTTTTTTCGACTTATTTTGTTGACGTCACCAGAGATCAAGAATCTGGAAATAGTTGTTGTTTGTCGGATGTGGATTTTTTTTTTGATAATCTTGCACGCGCTCAAGGGATTATGAATACGCTTTATATGTTTTTAACACAGCGCGGGCATCCGATGAAAGAAGAGAAAGAAGGATAGGAAAGATGTGTGGCGCGATGTTCTGAGACTATAGCTGGTTTTTGTCTCAGATTTATCTCCAGGGATGGCGGCTGAACTAATGCGGAGAGAATTACCGTGTCTTATTTATTTATGTCCCTTATAATTCGCATTATTTTATTTATTTCGTTGTCATATTTTATTGGTATACTAGTTTAGTCAATTACATGTTGTTAGTGTTATGCCTGAACAGCATGGAATGAGTAAACCAGCAACTCATTTTATGACAATTTTTAGAATTGGTTTTTAATGGAATATACTCGTAAGAAGACATAGACAACGGCAGGAATCGAACCTGCGACCACAAGCTTGATAGGCGAGCACAAAACTATCGGGCCACGGCCACCCCCTTAATTAATTAATAGATTTTGATATCTGGTGACGTTAATAAAGTAAGACAAAAAATAATGTGATTCGTTTAGGCAAATAGTAATGACAGTCGAGATTTTCTGTTTTATTTATTGACAACCATTGGACACACGTCAAGCAAAGCATAAGCACATTAGGTCTGATCTAAAGTTTCTTGGGCAGAAATTGGCAACTTATCAAATTTTGAAGATTGGAAATGAAATTCTCTCGTAAAGAAATTAATTCCGAAAAAGTCGGCAACGATGACTTGAACACAATTTTCTGCCAATTTTTTAACGTCAATACATTTGTTTTTGTATATTTTTTTTGTTTATAATTCACGTTGTTTCTCTTTAAACTAGAAATTTTGTAGTTTAGGATATTTATATTTCTTTATTTGTTGAATAAATCTCTTCCACAACAACCAGGAGACGTTCTTATTTCTATTATGTCAAACGTCAACCTGACCATTTTAAATTGTCTGCCCACAATTTGCGAAAACATTTTAGTCGAAAGCAGGCAACGCTGAAGCAAAACTATATTTGTGTGTTCTTTTTAAAATACAAATAAGTTAGCGTTTTATCTGATGAAACCATAGCTCACGTATTATTTGTATGTTAATGTTTTTGTGTTTATGTTAAAAAGGAATAAGACAAGCAACAAAACGACATCAGAAAGTAACGAATCCTTCATAGAAGAAATTGACATTTTCATATAAATTATCATTCATATTTAGAAATAAAACCTAATCCCCATAAATTTTTGGTCTAAAATACTAATATTGAATTCAATAAAATTATATGTACTTTTTGTGACCTTTTATCGTTAAAGATGTATGTAACTTTTTGTGGGCTATAGGTCAATAAATTGAAGATGTTATTATTTACAGTGCAACGTTTCGAACATGTTTATGTTTAGGTTTGACAAATTTTTAAACAGAATTTACAGTACAGTCAAAATGTTCCTTAGAAAACATAAAGATGTTTATATTGTCGCAGCTGATAAGGGAAATGTTACAGTAGCAATGTATAAAACAGATTATAATAATAAAATGCAGGAACTTATGACCGACAGGAACGTATATAGGGTCTTAAGAAACAACCCAACAACAACGCTGCAAACTTCTAACAATGAGTTTGTCAAATATTTGTTTAAAGAAGGTCATATTTCCGAGTTTGAAAAGAAAAGGATGACTACTTATACTGCTACCAGCCCAAAAATATATGGTTTGCCGAAAATCCATAAGGAAAACATACCTCTAAGACCTATTTGTGCTTCTACGAACGTCCCTTGCTATGAGCTTTCGAAGTTTGTCGTGAAAATTCTTCAGAATTTGACACATAATTCAAAATTTAATGTGAAGAATTCGAAAGACTTCATAGAAAAAGTTACACCTGTCCGGCTGGAAAATGGAGAAATATTGGTTTCATTTGATGTGGTTTCCTTGTTTACCAGCATACCAATTTTGCTAGTTCTGGATATCATAAAGATGAACTGGGATAAGATTAAAGAACATACCAATATTAAAAAAGTGAAATTTATGGAAATATTGAGATTCTGTGTCATTGATAATAACTATTTAGAATATTCAGGTACCATTTACCAACAAAAACAAGGTGTACCTATGGGCAGCCCAGCTTCCCCAATTCTAGCGGATTTAGTGATGGAAACCTTACTAGAAGATGTCTTGGGTAAATTGGATTACAAGCCCAAGATCATAACCAAATATGTAGATGACCTGTTCGTTGTGATTAAATTCGAAGAAGTACATAAAACACTAAATGCATTGAACTCTTTCAATAATAAAATTAAATTCACGGTCGAAATGGAATCAAATGGCGAACTCCCATATCTGGATGTGAAAGTCTTAAGGCAAAACGACAGATTGATTTTCGATTGGTATAAGAAACCTACTGCTTCAGGTCGCCTTATCAATTATCACTCCAAACAACCCAAGCCAATAATTATCAACACGGCACAAAACTTTGTAAACCGCATACTCGACACAAGCGATGTTTCTTTTCACCAGAAGAATATTAATATTATCCGTAACACCCTGTTCTCCAATTCCTTTCCCACCATCATAGTCAACAAACTCATCAAAAACTACCAGCAAACGGGAAAAGAAAATAAACTTGATGCCCAACAAGCTACTGTTTACAAGAGTGCACTTTTCATTCCCCACCTCTCCAACCGTATTAACACTGCACCTATTAGAGACAAGACGAAGACAAAAATAGCTTTCAAATCTGCGAATCCCCTGAAAGACAAGCTTTTTACTAACATCAAAGGGAAAGTGGATAAGATGGAGAAAGCCAACATTGTTTATAAAATCAACTGCTTGGGTGGGAGAGAGACGACATGCTCATCGGTCTATATAGGTACCTCCAAGCAAAAACTTAAAAATCGTCTGTCTGGTCATAGATCAGATTTGAATAGCGGGTCTGCACAAAAAACTGCACTAGCTCTCCACTGTTTGCAAGAAAAACATAAGCCAGATTTGGATAATGTGGAGATTTTGCAAACAGAGCAACACTACTCAAAGAGAATGTTGCTGGAGATGCTACACATAATTAACAACAACAATGCCGTCAACCGAAGATCAGACTGCGAAAAGCTTAGCAGTGCATACAGCCAACTGATCAAGCGACCAACAACACACAGTAGGTTTAAGTATAGGTGATTGTGTATAATAATGGACGTTTTCTCCTGTCTACCAGTAAATTTAAATTCGAATTCAAAAAAATTTTAAATTCACTAATCAATTTGATGTTCTTTTTAACAGATTTTGTTGCTCGAGATTTTTGGTGTATAATGTGTAATTTTCTCGGCTTTACTTAAATTCCTTAAAAATTGTTTGTAAGTTACTTGACGTCATATATAAAACTTTTTATATTAATGTATGTATTACTTTTATATTTTGTACTAATAAAGGCCTGATGAAGAACATAAACATGTTCGAAACGTTGCACTGTAAATAATAACATCTTCAATTTATTGACCTATAGCCCACAAAAAGTTACATACATCTTTAACAATATTGAATTCATTCAAATCGATTTTTTCCAAGTTTTTTTTTCTTGTTGTAAGGAATTAAAAAACAAAATTTTTTTGTGAATGTGTGATTGTCTAACTGACAGCTGCAATTTAAAGGAAATAACAACAATATTGAAAAATTTGACGTAAACGAAATGTCACATCCTGTTAGTGTGCATAGAAAAGTCGATGACAGCTTTCTTAAAATGCATGATTACTTTGACAGCATAAGATCGATTCTGCTTATTAGAAATAATTCGTTAGTGTTAAAAAATAATCGAATGATTAGTTGTATGAAACTCGAGTCAAAGCCCAATATTATCCATTAAACAACATACAAAATAGTTTTTGACAGGCAAAAAAAGTTTGTCACAATGGAAAGTAATAAAGGCAAAATCCAATACAATAGCGAGTTCCTACTGTCTATAGTCGTGCATTTTTTGTTCTATTTTTCGGGGTCTTCCAATAATCTTAAAGTTTAAGGCTTGTTTATTTGAATTCAGTTCGATAGAAAGGTCCACTTTCGTAGAGCTTATCCTTAAATTTATTTTTCTTCTATAATTAACCATTAGTGTAATGTGACTACAGAATAATGTGATTTTTATCTTAATTACCACCTTAGATTCGTATACAAAAAAAAGCTCCAAACGAATCGATATTCTCAGCCCAGAATGACATTCTTGATTCGATGGAATGTTATAAGATTTTAGTATAATGTCAGCTCATCACGAAAGAGATTGGAATGCCATTGAATTTTATGAAAATTCAGTCAAACTAATAAAACACTATCGCTCTCCTGAGTAAAAGATAATTGTTTCCTTTTTTTTCTGAAAAAAAAACAAAAACACAAAAAAAAAACGATAACAGAAAACGGAAACAAACAGTAGTTCGCAATCTACTTTACTTTCCGGTTACATTTTATAGAATCGAGTGAAGCAACAAAAAACAGAAAATAAATATCAGAGTTTATTGAATGCTAGTATTATTTTGAATGAAAGGAATAGCAGTAGGAGTATATGTAGAGGCCATCAGGAAATAACTAGATAACCTTTTCAGAAATGTATGCCTTTTTTCGCCTCGTTGTAGCCCAAATAAAAGGCTCTGATTTGATGAGCCATCAACCTTATTATCTTTGCTGAAATATGTTCCCTTAAGCTTCCTTGTTATTATTTCTCATTAAAGTACCACGTAATCTTGTTCTCCTATCCAATTGCAGCCATTTTCTCGCCCATTACTCGAATTTTAGGCAATTATTTTACACACCTACATATAGATATTCCGTGCTTTTTGAACTTTTGTATTTGAATCAATATAAAAACGAAATAAGACACAAACAAACAAAGCACTTAGAATGCTTGAAGAACTAAATTGAGAGAAACATCATGCAAAAACTGCAAATATTTCATGAGTTAGGAACTGGGATTGTGTGGGCTTTTGAGGGAAAATGAAATACCTATTACAGATATTCTACCACTCACGCGTCGAAGGAAGGTGACGAGTGAAAAAAAAACCTGATTTCTCGTGGGAATTTAGGAAATCAAACAAACCGAGAATGTTGATATTTCACGTAATCGAAAAAATAAAATCAGGAACATTAAAATGCCATTTGTTTGTTTGCTATAAGGAAAATTGATTGATAATTAAGTATGTAGGTACATGATGTGTCTAATTAGGTGGATTGTGCGTTGGTGGAAAATGTCAAAAGAACTTTGTGTTGTGAACAAAAAGTTGCCGATAAAGTTCCATTCGAACACGTAGAGAATGTAGGTGTTTGTAGAGAACAGAAATTAAGTTGAATAAGTGGGCGTGGGAGCTTAATAGAAATGGGGAGGATTCAAATTAACTCGTATACGTTTCGTTTATATTGTGTACATATGTTGTGAATATAAAAATTACGAATCAGAGATAAAAATGTAGGATTGACCGGTAAATCACAGAAAATACATTATTCGAATGGAAAATATTAAAACATTTATTTAATTAGATATTCTGTTTCGCACGCACTGGAAAATGGCAGATGCTTATCTGAATGTAACCTTATTTTACATGAGAAGAGAATTTTTTTCCCACACATTCTGTGTCGTGTCTCTCAATTATACCATACGACAGTTATTCCAGTGGTATAGAGAAGCGGTCATAATTAAAACAAAAAAAAACCTGAGCTAACTGAGCGACTTCGATGTAGCATTCTTGTATGATAATAATTATGTATGAGGTTATGTTATGTTAGGTTCCTGTCATTTGGTGGGGATATACCATTTGAACGTAATTCACTCAATAAGGCATTGGAGAAACGTGGCCAGCGCACCTTACTGTAATTGTAAGTATGCGAAGGCACATACTCCTCCAACTCCATAAGCTGGTTCGGAAGTTGTATTACGGCGGCGAGTCCGCAGTGGTCACTGTCGTACTCGATCGTTCGTAAACAATTTCTTGGCCGTTGACCCACAGCGTCAGTAATTGTTAGTCTTGCGTCTTTAAGCAATAGATCCAGATAGGCACCGCTTCTTGGGAACGATGGCCTGTCTGTGGCTAGAAGATCGATGTTACCTCGAGGATTTTGTATTTGATTTCCCCAATCTGTGTGCTTGGCGTTTAAATCACCCGCCAATATATAGTAATTCTCTTCCGAGCTCAATCTTAAGCATTCAAAAAGCTTTTCAAGCTCTGTTATAAACTGTGTGGGCTGAGGTGTTTCCGGTGCATAGGCAGCGATCACATACATTCGCTTCCCCTGTTGGAGATGAATACATATGATGCATGCCTCTAACGTTCGAAATTTACGCACATCACTATTATATATTACCTTATGACTTATGCCTTTACGTATAAAGATTGCGACGCCCCCTCCTTGAGTGGAGTTGGGTCGGTCTCTCCTTACGATATTGTAATTGTTGTTAGTCAATTTATGTTTCTGGTTACGCTTAGTTTCGCTAGCCATAAACACATCTGGACTTATGTCTTTAAGCAATTGGAATAAATTCGCTCTTCGATGTAGCATTCTTGTATGATAATAATTATGTATGATATAAAAAATCATTATAAAAAAATTCCGGCCATTAACACGCCCATTGTTTAAAAAAAAAATATGATATAATCCTGAAAATACAAAAGAATTCGGGTTGTATGCTTTAAAAAAATTTGCAAATTATGCAATTATTAACCATAGTTCCATAAAAAGTATTTCCACACGCCTCCTTTTGTGTTCTTTTTTTGACATTTTTTTCATCTTGAATGTTTTCATTGAACTGCAGTCTAAGCTCGATAATATTTGATAGATTTAAGAGAGTTTAATGAAATGTTCTTGCATAATAAAACATAATATGATAAATAATTTTAGTTAATATTCGCCCATTGACACGCCCTTTTAACAAAAAAAATTCAAATGACAGATTTTTGACAATGCAATTACTTTGAATTTAGATGTTGACCTAAAGTGTTGTTTTTCTGTTATTAATAAGTTTGAGATGTTTTTAGCTTATTTGAAAAGTTTTTCGTAACAACCACTACACTAAGTTTTTTTTTAATTTTAGCCTAGTGTTGAACCATATTGCAGTTGAATAAAATACTATAAATTAATTATAATACTGTTTAAAAATATGGGCTAAATGAAGTTCCAAGAAATTTCGTAGAAAACGAGTAAATTTGGGCTATGAAAATTTATATTTAACGATTACCGAAATACTCGTACTTCAGGAAATACTAACCAGCTTAACATTGAACCCCATCTTGGACGAACACTAAACTCATTCTTATTCTTTCTTTAGACGCACTACACGAATGTGTGCACTATTCTTTCTACCGCTTAAATAATCTTAAACTTACTTATTTGTCTTTTAACTGCTCGCATACAAATCTACATATATGATGAAGTTCATGTTAAGTAAACAAAACATAATACATTTTTAAAACAACGTGAAATAACAAAATTGAAAAAAAAAACAACTCATCAAAAATTTATTTTGTCTAAGAAGATTAGTTTGCCATTTAAACTAATGTTCACCATAAAATAAGTTCATTTGCATATACAAAATAAAAAGATTTAAGTCATTCATTAAATAAAATATTCTTTTTTTTAAATTTTTATCGAGTTAAAACCTTATACATAAATTGCTTACCAACACAAAAAAAAAAACACAAGCCATTTACAGAATTCTCTCCTAAAACGTGCTGCATAATCTATATTTGTATTTAAGAAAAAATACAAAACAAAACAAAAAAACATTGAAAGTTCAAAACTTACCCAACCAACGGCAAATTAACGATCACAGATACTCAAACTCTCATGCAAAATACAAGCCGCCAGTTATACTCTTATGTACCTACATATGTACATATATGTATAACTCCGATTTTTATTTGGCCTCGTGTTGACACTTTTGCCGCGCCGGCCGCCAGGCCATTATCCCAGACTCAGATATTTTGTTCTTTGTTGTCAGGGGATCCATTACGGAAGATAAAATAACAGTATCACAACATATTAGAGCTCAGATTCACATCACACACACAAACAGGCAGCCAAAAGCAAACAACATTAACATGGCCGTCGCCGCATCCGGAGGTGAGTACGGAGATGGACGTGTATGGCATCGCATTAAGAGCACTTTTAACAACCCAAAATATCCGGTGCGTTGAGCTAAAAAAAGTTTACACATATTTCGATATACAGGGTGTTTTGTAAGGGGTTTTCCAATCAGAGGTGTTATTTTGAATAGCCCGCTAATTCGGTAGCTGTCACTTTTGAAGCTGTCATTTTTTGACATTTGACAAGTAGAAACTACGCTATTAATAAAAATGGAACGATACACGCTTCAACAACGCATTTCTTTTTTTTTGAATATCAAAATAACACCTCTTATTGGAAAACCCAAGGGTTTTCCATGGGTTTTCCAATAAGGAGGTGTTATTTTGAATAGCCCGCTAGTTCGGTAGCTGTCACTTTTGAAGCTGTCATTTTGTGACATTTGACAAGTAGAAACTACGCTATTTATAAAAATGGAACGATACACGCTTCAACAACGCATTTCTTTTTTTGAATATCAAAATAACACCTCTTATTGGAAAACCCTATACATTAAAACGGTGCAAGAGCATGTACATAATGTTATGTTGAAAGAAGAAAATAGAACAGAAACAACTTCTAACAACACCAGTTATATCCGTTAAGCCAACTGTCAAATTGCAAAGAATTTTTTTTATTTAGTAATCTTTAAAATTGGCATACGCATAAGCTACCAATTGGTTTTTTACTTTTCTTCGACTATCGAATGAAATAGTAGTTATTTTATGCATAAATTTGGTACTTTTGATGCATTTAATGAATCTAAAAGGCTTTGTTCGTAGAGTGAAAGCATTTTTTAAGGCGTTTTTGTTTATCAATTTTTATATTTATTTTAGAACGCATACAATTTGTAATGTAAATAAACCAGATGTGTTTTTGTGAAGACGGTTAAAATCGCAGCAAATAAAGTTGAAGAAAAAGATTGTAATCCCTCTCGTATTCGCTCTCTAAGAAAAAAGTGTAAACATCTGAATTGTTTTAAAGCATTAAAAACAATTAGAATATTAGCCGTATATCTGCAAAAAAGTTGAAATGCAGAAAAATATTTATTTCGGAAAGGTTGGTTAGGATGGGTTCAAGAATACAGCCCAGCTTAAATAAAGCAGTTGAGTATACTTTTGACTTGCGATACTATACGAACAAAATCGAAGTCAAGATTTTGATCAAACTTGACTTAACGATGATAACGAACATACAATATTGGGTCTTGCAATTCCTTTTATCAATAGGTCTATCTATAGCCTAAACCAATGAAGCGATTTTCATCACACTTTGTAATTAAGTGTCTTAGGTGATCTGTCATAAATTTTCCGAATTATCTCGAAAACCGCTCCGACGATTTTGATTTTTAAAAAATTCTACGAAAAAGTGTGATTTTAAAGAGTTTTTGGACGAAATTTGTTAATAAATATTTAAGGTCTTTTAAATGCAACCTGAATTGCACGGCAATAGTTTGGCACAGTGGATTGACTGTCTCATTTTAACCCATGGGCGGCTTCCATATAAAATTGGAGGTATAGAAAAGAATGCGCCTAGCGTGGGGATCGAACATATGCCACATATTTTAAATACTTCAAAATATAGTTTATTGCGAAGCCAGAAAATGACCATAAGATTCGTGTCAAAACAGAATTTAACGTCATTTTGAATTCAGAGAGCCGAGTTGAGCATTTGCTTTGAAGGACTGATAATAGCTAATCTATGTATGTACATGACATTAACACTGTTTCGTGAAATGCACTTTCAAATGCTCCCAAGCACGTTTTGAATACAACGATTCTTGTGAATTTTAATGTTTTTGTCATTCATTCATATTTATTTTATTAACTTTAAATGTAAAAATTGCTATAAGAGTCCATATATTATGTAACTCATTCTTGAACAACTTCTTTACCCCAACTCGATCGTTGAATAATGAACCTTAACATTTTTAGCAAGCAACCATTCAACGAACATACCCCTCTATACAATATATCATCTGATTTGAATTACAACACGTCAAACACAAAATAATTTTAAAATCAACTTTAAGGACCACAGGAAAATTTAACTTTTTGTTATTTCTTACTTCTTTTTGTATGATTTAATTTTTTAATTTAAGTTTTAATTTTCTTATTTGCAAATTTAAAAAAAAACATTTAGATTTTTTTTTATTTAATTCTGTGGCAGATGATCAGGAATTGGAACTTGAAACATAAAAATCTGTCAGCTGCGGATCGGTTTCTTTTAGAAATCCTGTTTTGCTGCAGATAGATTTACCAAATAACCACGATTACTGATTCAATAACGTTTATAAATTTTAAAAATAAGGCAGAATTTCTTCACTCTCCATCCATTTTAATGGCGCTGTGCAATTTCATAAAAATATACATTTCCAATTGTTAAAATATTTTTTTAATTTATTTCTTTTTTAAATGTTGAGTTTTGAAAATATTTTTCCCAAAAATGGAAAAAGTTAATTTAAAAATAAAATAAAAGACGAAATATCAGACTTTAATTTTTTTTAAAGTTAAGTACCCATGTCTACGATTTTAATATACATCTCATGCAAAACACCCTTTATAAGGATTGTACCCTTCAACACCTGACGTTTTCGAAGTAAAGTGCCTTACCGTAAATTTATAAAAAAAAAATTTCCCTTTGCTCATGTTTTTTCTTTTATTTTAACTATGAAAACCGGATATAAAAAATTAAATATTTAATGAGCTTTTAATGGAGAATGGATTTTTATTGTTATCCCCGGAAAATATAGGAACAGGCTTATGTTTTAGTAGAATACTGACGCTTAGATGATGTTGTTGTTTTTGTGTGCCCTAACTTAGCTAATGAGGCAGCCAACCAACAACACAAATGGTAATCCAAACATAAGTAGTGCTACAGCCCTTCATGGCCATTTTTTTTTCACAACAACAACAATAACGGCAAATTACTAAAACGATGGAAATTGTTTTCCGTTTTAAAACGGTCTTTGAAAATTAATCACTGTGAAAGTTTCAATGAAAAAGAGTAAGTGAGCAAAAGAGAAAATAATATATTTGAGAAAGAGATAGACGGAGAAACGGTATGATGAATATACATAAGTACTTAGCTCAATTACTATACGGTAAAATGCAAATCGATTACCATATTGCTCGTCATTAACATTCACTTCATATACATACATACATATATTTATGGATGGCTGGCAGCACAAACAGTATAAAAACAAAAACAAAGAAGTATAAGTGAAAAGGGATTTTCCAATCCCTACCATCGGTTAACGATAGAGGAAAGTTCCCTACTAAACATCATCAAATGTTCCTGCAGAGAGGGGGTTTGGGTGCTCCAACTGGGAATCAGTAAAATTGAAATAGTAAAACTATAGAATCCAATTAGAGCGGTTGCACCAGCGCCAGCGCCAGCCAGAGAGCGAACGTTTGCCAGCAATGTAGGTCTGCAGCATGCATGGATAAATATTCTTTGGGCTTAGGGATATGGATTTTATTTAACGGTATTATGGGATGAAAAGAAAGGGAAAAAGATGATGGGAGGTGGCTGGCAAATAGATTTGAAATTTTTAATTGTCTTATAGTCTTAACAAAAAGCTATATCTATAAGCGTGCATTGTGTGGAAGATGGATCTTTTTTTTACACCACACTACTACTGTGTGTTCGATAATGAAGTACCGGGCTTAAGGGATTATACCAAAGTATTACTTACTGATAAGATAACGTTGGCAATGCTCTGGAAATCAGTTTAATGGTGTTAATTGAATAAAAATGGGAAAAACTTAGTCCTTCGGGAAATTTAAAGTTTTTTCTTGTTTGAATTTTTTTATGGCTAAGGTTTTGATTTATGTATGCAAGTCCATTATTTTAAGATATGATTTCAGAATTTTTTAAAGCAAAATTCGTGTGAAAATCACTTCAATTTTGGCGGGTGGGGAATCTGTATATCTTTTCGCCTGGCGAACTCACCTTTCAAAATGAACTACACTACGAAATGAATCTGAATAATATTAATGCCTTAATTACTTTAGTTACACCTTGTTGCTCAATTTCCCATTATCCGATTTGTTGGCCAAGTATTTTTTTTATATGGTTTTTGATAAAAAAATTAAATTAAATTTAAAGATTAAATTTAAATTCGTTTCATTTTTAAAAGAAAATATTTAAATAAACTAACTGTATCCTAATGGCAAACACAACCTAGGAAAGAAAACACTTAAAAATATTTTTTTTCTTATTTCTTTGAGTCTGTTCTTTTTTCTAAAGCTTTCGCCGGCCGCCAACACTAATTTATTCCACGTTAAAATAAAAAAGAAAGAATTTCACGGAAGCAGTTATACCGTTGGGAGGGCGATTTCGAGTGTTTGTACGATGCCATTTGCGCCACTTTCCATTTGCATTTAGCTTTCAGTGATTTGCCTCCCTGATTCTGAGACAATTTTAATTAAAGTATGTTTTATTTTTCATTTTATATTTTTAACTTCAGGAAGGAATCTAATTGAAAAACTATTTTTTTAAATTAGTGTTTTTTTTAATCATGAAAAGGCCGACATTTGTTTTGATTTACATTTCTTACTTGCGATATACATAATAGGTACTATAGGGCAAGTTTCGCATTTGAAAAAAAAAATAAAACTTGCGTTTTTGATTAAACTTGAAATTACGATGAAGTTAGAGAACACAGCCTAAGCCGCTGAAGAGGTTTTTTCTTGTGAATTTGGTACTTATGCGTCTAAGAAGAAAAAAATTACCCAAAACAAAAAATATAAAAATCGTTAGAGCGGCTTAAAAAAAAATATTTTTGTATGTATAAGCTCCTCAAAACATTCTTAGCAAAAATATTTAAAACGCCAATTTAAAGTAATTATTAATGTACGTATGAAATTTTAATTGAAAAAAAAAAACAGCGTTTGAAAAATCGATTATTCAAAATAAATAGTTATTTATTTTCAAAAAATCGAAAAAACATTTTTTTTTTTGTGAAAATTTGAATATGCAATATTATTTATACTTTTAGGGAGTATTTGTATAAAAAAACAAACTAGCTTATCATAAGGTTCATCGAATAGTGAGAAAGTCAAAAATATGAAAAGATGTTAAATGAGAAATGCCGTTAATAATAATTCAAAATAAAATATTTTTAGAATTAGTAATTTAAGAAAACACACATTTTTTTATTACAATTTTTTAACCATTTTTGAGTTTTTTTCCTAAAGCTTTTTTTTAGCAGTCGCATGTGAGGTACAGTTTTTTTGTTTTAGGAAATTAATGTTTTTTTTAAGTATTCAAGATAATGTCAAAAAAACTACCAAATACGAAGCATCGAAGATTGAGCCATTTTCGAAATATTAAGTTTTGAAAATTTTTGGCTTATAATAGCTATAATACTGTGTAATTTTCTTAGAAGGTTCTCCATTTAAAAATTCAAACAAAATTAATTGAACCGTTTTCCAGAAAATCGAAAAGCAAAAAAAAAAATGGTTCTATAAAATGCAGCAAAAATAACAATTTTTATCAAAAAAAATACTCAAAATTAATTTTAATTTTTTATATACGAATCATGGGAGCTGTTTTCGAGAGAAATAAGATTTTTCTTTTTGGCTAAAAAAATGTATCGCAACAAAAATGTGAAAAAAAACGTGTGACTCGAGGACAGACATACAGACTGAAAGACAGCAGACAGAATTGAAAGACGCATTTTTTCATCTTCATTATTTCATCTACATAGTTATGTCAAATTTGTTTAAAATCTCGAATTCGATTGTTTTACGAGTCCAAAACATACAATTTAGTGTACTATTATAGGTATAGTCTACATACATGGATTTAAAAAATGTTCACATAAAATGTTTATAACGGTACCTTGAATTGAACCATTTTTGTTCATTATATTTGAAATGGCAAAGCTATATAGTGGAATATTTATTTTTGCTATATATACCTAGATATATATTTGCTGAAATTAATAAGTTTATCCTTAGTAACGGATTTCGAACAAAACTTTTACAGCGGAGATCCTTCCAATTCTAAATAATACAAAGTTTCGAAAAACATTTTTTTGTAATTTTCTGATTAAAATCATTTTTTTTAAACTTATATCTCGAAAACGGGTTAACTATTTTTTTTTTAAATTATGGTCTTAAATTTATGTTGTTAAATACTTAAAATTGCCATATCAAATTTTGTTTTAGGAAAAAAAAAAGAAAGAGATTTTGTGTACACCAAAATAAGTAGAAAATGATTTTTGAAAATATATTATACACAACAAATTTATAATATAGTAGACAATTAAAAATGTGGACAAGAAATTTTATTTTATTTTGTGCTGGTAAAAATTTTCGAACTTGTTAATATTCGATAACAAATAGATCTAACTATCATTTCAGCTTCAATAAGTCATTTTAACTTCGATAAGACCTTACCGAAACCTTATATAAGCTGAAATGTGAGTAGATGAATTTTAAAAAATCATTTAGACAAAGCAACCAAATTGTAAAAATTATAAACGAATGTGTTAATAAAATCCACGTCAACATGTTAAAGGAATGAAATCTGACCAAAAAGTCACAAATATTTCACTTAAGAAATCATTTTGACATTTTGATCTGAATTCCAGTCTCCTGTCGCACATCGGAATAAATTTTGATAACCTACAATTGAACTGTTGTTCTCTGGACACAGGAAACCAGCAGGGCTTACTTTTCAGACAAAAAATAAATCTCGTTATCGATTTGCTATCTATTTCATCCATCAACAAAGTAAGGTATAGGTATACTAAATATAAATATTGTTGTTTTCGATATTTACAATGCACATTGGACACTGGGCAGAAGATGGATAATGAAAAATTCCTCTTTATGAGGCAGCAAAATACTATATGCAAGTCACAAAGCTAAATGTTTAGTCTGTGTGGACAACAGATATTATATACAAACATGTACATAGTTACAATCTGCCTATAAGTATACTAGATAGATAAAATGAAACAGAAAATATTTATAAGCACAAATATCCTAAAATTCCTTTTTTTCCTGAATACCTATAAGAAGACAGACAACCGAGCCCGACAAAGCTGGCATTGATGTGGGAATGTCCTATTATATTGAATTTTTTGTTGTGTGTGCGTGCGGTTGAATAGAACCGAGCTTACTGGTTTTATAGCTTTTGGATATCCATCCTAGGGTTCATCGAAAAGAGTCATAAGATATTTTACTGTCGGTTTTTTTTTTCTTTTTTGTTTTGGTTTCGTTTTAGAAATAGAATATATTGTAGTTGAATGAAAATGAAAATGTAAAGGAAACAACCTTTCATGTGCTTTACTATATGAGTTCAGAATGTTATGGCCGAGGACAAAGATTCCAGCAAAATTGTTTCACTTTTATTATAATGTTGCCTGCACATTCCCCAGACTAATCTTGGTATTCTTGTTTTTTTTTGTAGAATAAACCAAAATCAAGAGATTATCTGTTGTTAGGAAAGAAGACAAACATTCAACTCTTTAATACTAGGCGAGTTCTTAAAATATCAAAGTAGAGTATGTCTTTTTTATTGCTAGTCAATATTTATATTCTATTCAATAGGAAGTGTATTGAGCCTGCCTTAAAATGACATCAAATATGGTGCTTTGGTCTAGCAACCAACAAACGCATCCCAACCAGCAGATAGAGCTTTTGTTAGTTGCTTTCAAATTTGTAAGAGAGATAGGCAGTATAACACTTTTTTAATCCGTGATATTTTAAAAATATGAAAGTCTCAACATTAATTTTTGGTCTTAAGAACTCTTTTGATCAAAGATTCCGTTTAACCTTGTTTCTAGTTTTTGTTTAAATTCTAGCAAAACGCATGAGTAACCCATATAATTATAGGTTGACCGTTTAAATTCAATCTATTTCTTTTGTATTTATGTTCAACATTATGTTGGCTTCGAAGTGTAGATGAGGTATCAAGATGTCTTGAGATAATGTAAGAATCGAATATAATCGAATTTATCATTCGAATGCGTAGATACGAGTACGTAACTAAATTTAATGATCCCTTAAATTAATTTACCTCAATTTTTTTTTGTTAAAAACGCCAAAATATTATGTTTGCTAAAAATTTAAAAAATTTGCCAGAAATTTATTAAAAAATAAATACTAATTTTTGAGATAATAGTTACAATCTGCCGAACCAAGTCGATAATATAACTAGCGTCACGATATTGTAATACTTTTTTCCCAAGGGCTGAGGTAAGCTCGTCGGTGTCCAGGGTATCCCGAAGAAAGCACAATAAAACTTGGGCTTAAGAAGGTTAGAACTCGGTTTAATTATCTTTTATTGCTTACCATATTTTCTTTTACAATATTTTTACAAAGTCTTTAACTTAAGATAAATAACTCGGTATTTCATATAAGTGGAGGGCCCACGTCCTGTTCAGAAGGAGCGGACAGGGAATATCGAATATGTACCCGCCCACAACTTACTCAGAAGAAGCAAGAGGGGAAACTCGATTGGGAATCTAATTCCTGCCCAAGGCTAGTCCGAGGTAAAGTTGGGAAGCCCACAACTTACTCAGGAGCAGAAAGAGGACAAAAGCGGTTAAGAATATAATTCCTGCCCAAGGCCTAATCCAATGGAAAACCTATTTTTGTTAACCAAAAATCCGCCTTAAATGGCACGGAATTCATTCAATTCATCCAGCTGTCGCTAGAGATCAACGAGAACCTTATTCCTTATCAAACCCAACATCGCAATCAAGGCTTGCTATTGAGTATACAAGTTTCTTCCTATTCGTTGTCAGTCCTCACCTATATACTTGATATATTTGTAGCTCTGAGGCGGTGTGAACTGTAAAGATGAGGAAAATAAATGTTTGGGTGTTCAGATCGATTGATGTTGCTCGACTATGTTACTGGTAATTGCGCATGACTAATGGCCAGTAGTGGTCTCATGCTGTTGATGTGTTATGGTTATGTGTTGGTCGTATGGAATTGCTGGATTTTGAACATAATTTACTGCGGTCGCTAGGCGTTGGGGAATGGAAATTGTAAACGCTTCGTTACACCATAAAGACACATAAATCATCAATTTTCTTGAATAACAGTTCCTTGCCTGCCAATTTTTTCAAACGATTTTTGTCGGCACAGTTTTCGATTTTTCGAAATGGGGAAAAAGTGTCAAAACATTTATTGGAAAATATTGACTTTTTTCTTACGAAGAAAAGAAACAAATACCCGAAAACTTTTAGAAAAAAAAATGCCTAAAATTCTCTGCAGATTCAAAAAATATGGCCTTTTTCGTTGGAAAATGGTCAACATTATTTAGAAAGAGTATTTTTGGTTGTATCATTTTAAACTTAAAAAAAAAAAACACTTCTGCCATAAACATTACGTACAAAATGGGCTACAAATTACGGGGTGGATAACTTCTTAATTATGTATTTTGGAACAAGATAAGTCTATTCTTTCCTTTGGCTCGTAATTCTTTTTGTTGGCTTGTGAAACTTTCGAGAGAAGTCACAAACCTTTAGCCGTACAAAACGGATGCGTAATTTTTTACCAGGCCTTGTTTATCCTTCTGCGTTCGACATTCAAAACTAAGACAAAATGTATTATTTTGAATTTTTCTCTATATTAATTTAGCCAAGCCAGTCTTACTACGCACACAATTATTGAAGAAACCCAATAGCTGAATCGTCAAAAATAGCACTTAAATTTTATAATTATTAAAAAAGGTTATTAAAGATATGAAGCAACGCAAGTATGGCTCTGCTAGTTAAA
Organism: Philhelius pedissequus; assembly: GCA_910595825.1. Taxonomy (NCBI): domain Eukaryota; kingdom Metazoa; phylum Arthropoda; class Insecta; order Diptera; family Syrphidae; genus Philhelius; species Philhelius pedissequus. The sequence continues at coordinate 8,571,038 of OU343163.1, read as the reverse complement.
TAATAATAATAAGCCCAAAAATGTGTACCGCCAAATTAAATGCAAACACAATTGCAAATTTGCTTCACACATATATAAAATATTATGCACCTCTTTGACAAAATTATTTAATTTTCATTATTTCAAAGGCCTACTTCCTGTCTCTATAAGGCACTGCCATTATTTTGCCTTGTCCTTGAAAATAATATATTTTAAGATAAATCCTTCAAAGGTGTTTTAGTTTGCGTGTGAAATGAGAGTCATTTCAATTATTCTCAACTATTTTATAATTAATTTATATCAAAAGCTGTCTTAATTATCTCAGAACAAGTATGTACAAGAGTATGTACATACATAAATACACGAATGGTACTTATTCTTGCAGAAATTTTCTTAGAATTTGCTATTTATAGCCTTAATAGTGATGTATGAAGGCATACGAGTATAAGCGTCATAAAGTGTATGCATTTCGAACGTCGATCCTTTGCCGCAATATAAATACTTAAATGCTGCAGCACAATTTTCATACAATATGGTTTGGTTTTTTTTTTGCTTATGAGTTAATGAAAAACCTGAATAACGTCACTATTAAGGTCCTTGTATCCTCTCAGACGAAGGAGTAGGCTTAGTTGTGTAATTGCAACGTAAAAGTGTTGCCGATGTAGAAAATAATAAAACCAAAAAAAAAACATTAAAACACGATTTTATCATAAAATTTAAGACCTCAAAACCAGCTGAGCTAAGAGTCCTGCCCAATTATATACTGAGGAAATGTTAACCAACTAGAGGCTGGCTAGAATTGCCAGAGTCTACCCAACTAGAAGGTGGCTAGAGTTGCCAGAGTCTACAGAATGCACTCGCCGGCCTCAACATAACATATGATAATACTCAGTGTAGTGTGGAATAAGGAAATAATTCCTTAGAGCTATCTAAGCCTTAATAAGATTTCTGCAAGAAGGTGTGCTATCAAGTGGTTTCTTTAATTTCGTTCTGAAGCAGATAGTACCTACGCTAAAACTACAAGTTTGCTGTGCCAAAATGCTGATGAAATGCAGAAAGTCAAAATGTAACCTGGTTACATTGAATAAATATGGAAAATATTCAGCCAAGATCGTTTTCGCATCCTAGACCCTAGTTTTAAGTTCACAAGGAAAACAAACTTCTGGTTGAAATACCATGTCATTGCGGAGGCACGATCATTTATAGCCTTGATGACTTGAGGTATTTGTGCTTATTTTTCGGTTTGACCATTAATAAACATATTCGGGTTTACAGATGCGCATTCGTATGCAGATACTCAGTTAATTGGGTTGTCATGTATTTACAAGCCCCAATGACACAAAAAGCCTTGAGAACGAAAACACATCTTATTTCCTTAAGCCCGAAATTCTCTTCAGTTACCATTTTTCCACATTATGTGGCAACTCCTTTTGATGAGATACATTTTTAATAAACCACTGCTTTGGGGCTTGAAAATCTTGGTGATGCACTGGTACAATTTGTGGCACCCTCATGGCAAAAAAACTATACCCAAAGCACTGAGAGAGTGTAAGAGAGGATTTTCATTTTTGTGGCATCATATACATACTCATACATATACATATACTTCTCTGTAGTACTAAGTGCATCATCACTGCAGTACAAGCAAAGTATGTGCTGTGTTATTTCTGCTTCACTCCTTCAATATAGTGGATAATGACGTGAAGCACCACCGCACTATACTAAGGCATTTTATAACGTTATGTTGCAGCAGAAATCTTCTACCCCATACCTTATGTCTGAATTTATTTTTAATTTAATTTTAAGTTTATATGATAATATGAGTTTTGGTTTTTTATTTTTTTATTTTATTATTTCGGTTAAACTTTTTCGTTTCCAATTTTCTTTAAACAAACGTCAATTTTTATATTCTCTGGAGTTTGCTCTCTGTTTCGTGTGCTGAGGAAAATTGCATTAAAATTTAATTTTAATGGCTTGTTGGGGATTTTTATTTTTTTGATGAAATAATGCTTGGGCATACATAAATGTTAATGTCTAAGAAAATACATTGGGATCTTAGCCTTAATATTCCCACCTGCGCGTTGGTCTATAACATCTACTTAGATTAGTTTGTTCGCTTATTTTACGAAAACGGAAAATATTAGCCCCTGGCGAGCTTGTTAGTATAGCTTCATGATTTTTCTGTAGTTTTAATTAAGTATATGGTCTTGGGTGTTTTAGGGATACGGCTGCAATCAATCTTTGAGATCTTTGAGGGTATGTGTAGATGTATGTACACACATTATTTGGAGCGACATCTAGAGGGCAGTTTTCCAGCAGTTAAAATTTTCCATATGGAAAATATTAAATTGGGCGTATTACAAACAAAAAGTACGTATACGCCATAGTGAACTACTCTTTGCACAGTACATATGCCTTAACTGGTATTTTTTTTAAAGCCCCCCCCCCCCCCCCTAACAAATTGTATAATTTTTGCGTAATTTATTTTACATGTTTTACAATGGCTGAAGATTCAACTTTTGTTCCTCAAAAATTATTTAAAATGAATAAGTTGTTTTAGATTATATTATTTTATACCAGCAGTTTTATAGGACAGCAGTATTTTGTCTGGACCACGTCCCTTGTTCGAAGGATTACAATACTCGTGAATTCTTTACTCACCAGTTTTAATAGAACATTCAAAACTGAATCGCTAGTATCAATCTACAACAAATTTACATAATTGCCAGCTCATCTTGTCCATTTCTGTCATTGCTTCTGGCCAATAAATAATTATTATTTTTTTATGTTAGTTTTACGAAGCGTGCGTATTTTTGAATCCTTTCTTAATGCACGAAATAACAAACTAAAAATACGACAGCTAATTCGAATGAAAAATCTCTCAACTGTATCAGACGCCCTCTGGTGTTTTCACAGCGCGTAACTACTAGGACCATCTACTCGAAGTGTTATATTTTAGTATTAGATTACTGTTTTCATCTACTCACGAGTACTTAGCCACCTCCAAAGTAACGCGACGAAATTTTCCTTTATCGACAATTTTTTTATTTTTTTGTGCACAACTGTACTTTGGGATAACGGAATTATCGCCATTCGAGTTTATGAGTTTTTTCAGGATTTTTGGTTTTGGGGATTTTGCATTCCGGGATTAAATCCGACTCCCGTTTCACAACTATGTAGTACCTACGTTTTCCACTAAGAAAAAATTGTTCAAAAGTCGGTAATCAGAAACTCTTTCCCACATTGAGTTTTTTTTTTTTTAAGCCGAATGAGCTTTTCGGTAATACATACCGTTTTCTATTAGTATCAGAGTTTTACTCGCTCCGTATGCTTAGGTTTATACCACAACCGCAAGCGAATATAGATCGAGTACCGGTTTTATTCAAGCCTGTTTGTTCGAAATCTGCAAATTTTTGAACACAACCAACAATTTTGTTCAGACACAAATTAGGGTCAGCACACATCGGAATGACAAGGACACGTGTAAACAATAGGTCTAACCCAAACTATTTTCGGGCAGAAATTGGCAACTTATCAAATTTTAAAGAGTTGGGATGAAATTCTGTCAGAGAGAAAATAAATGGAAAAAAGTGTAGAACGGTTTGAGAATAATTTTTTGTCAATTTTTAAACGTCAAACAGATATGCTAAAATTTAATTTTTTTTCTTTTCAAATTAATTCAGTTTTTTTTTTGTTTTCTTGACATAGCTTCTATTTGTTTATCAAAACGTTTTTCAATAACGAGACAGACACAAATTTGTTGTCTTTGATAACAAACGTCAACCTGAGATTTACAAATTTGCTGCTCACATTTTGGTGCCTACAACACTGTATGCGGCAGAAATTGTAAGGAAGGGAAATATTTTACTGTCTCATGAGCACTTTTTTTTACCGAAATCTATCAAATTTGTAAGTTTTTTTTTGGGCAGTGTGCGGAAAAGTCTCATTAACTAGTTTCACAATACCAAATGTCAAAAAAATCCAGTGAGTTTTACATGCCGCTTCCACAGACCATAAACGATATCAGAACTTAGAACATGACATGGAAAAATCCAATAAAGTCCAAAAAATACATGGACATGCAGGAGCATGTCGAAAAAAATACTTTTGGAACAAGACTGAAGAGCTTTTTAAAGCGTTTGGCCATAAATTGACGTTTCAGGTATGTGTTCATTTTTTGCAATGGCTTTTTATATATTTTTATGTAATTTATTTTGTTGAATGTGGATGTGAATTTTGGTGGAAGAAATGGAAGTAGTGTTGAAATCAAAATAAAGACATGACATGAAACTGCCCAGTGAGTGCCCTGTTTGTGGATGGGATAGATGAGTCGACCTATTAATAAATGTAATGTCATCATCATTACGCTCTAACAATAAAAAGATATAATGCTCATAGACGTCAAAATAAATCGGTTCAGTGAGGTCCAATTTGAACACCATATTTATCTTTCATTTATGTTTATGTATACCAATCAGTGGATAAATGAGCACAAGATATAAATTGTATCTTTATCCCGGAAGAGATATTTTTTTACGAAAATGTTCAAATATGTATGTATATTATTCATTTCATATTAATAAAAAAGTAATTTTCTGTTTTGGTTTTTTTTAATATCGACCGCTATGGGGCGTCTGGAAGGATAAACGAAATAAAAACATATTCAACCTGCGTCAGAGTCCAATTATCCACAAAGTCTATCGAATTCCAAAGAAACTTAAACATCTGACCTCATTATTACTTTATTTGATATTTTTTGTGAAATTTATTCGAAACTTATGTAAATCAACTCGCCGCGAGCCCGCAATAGTAACATATAAATCCAATTATAAGTCTTCTAGCAACTTCCTTTTTACAAGAAAATATATTCTTCCTGCCAAGCCAACACAATTTTTTCATGAAATTCAGTCAGTGTAGCTATAAAATGAAAGTTGTACATGAAAGTCGTCAAGAACCTTAAGGAACGGATAGAACTTGTAGATATTGTATTCATGATTGCTTTCGCTTTTTCTTCATATAGGATTTAGGTTGAAGGCTGGTCCTCTGAGGATGTATGTAGGTAATTTAAGTTTAGTTGTATTCCCTGGCTGAACCACGGTCAGTTTACCAATTTGTATGTTGGGTAGTGGTTATATTGCTCATTATCTCGCGCTATAGTCGATTCACTTTACGACTGACAGAGCAAAAGGAAGCAATGATTTTTACATACTCAACATAGAGAGTAAGGGGAGGGACAAAGTAGAAACATATTACAATTTGATATTTGACATAGCTTCCTATATTTTTCTCGGTCACAGTCGCATTGGTATTTTTCGATTTTTGACTGCTTTCTTTGCTCGCTGAATGCCTTCACATTTGCAAAAGCACGCAAATGTGTAATAAATTTTACCGTTGTGTGTGTTGCTACAATGTCAAATGATTTATAATAGCGCATAAACAACAAAAAACAAAAAAAAACCCTGTACAAAGAAAATTGGACCCGCTAATGTCACACTGCCAATGTCAACCCACTTCACGTATACATTAAACCGTATTTGCGAATTCTTTTCGCCTTTATTTTTTGCTTGCTACAAATGACATTTAATATGTCAGTTTAGGAATGAGAAATTGGTTGTGATATGATGGCTGATGGTGGTAGGTAACGTTGGGTATAATTCCTCGGTTTGTTGCTTTAACGTTTAAGTGATTCGATTCTTCTCAAAAAAGCACTGTTTTCTTGGGCGAAACTAAACAAAAAACCACAAAGTGCGTAGGATCACATCCGAATGATTTAAAAAGGATGTCATGTCTGTCTGATAACTAGGGATATGTATTGTGTGGCAAAAAATTGCGCAGGGATTTGAATAGAATAACGTGAATCTTTTGAAATAAGTATAAAAAGATAGCTGTGTTGGTGGTGCCGCTGCCGCTGCCGAGTCGTCTAGTCTGGATCTGGATTATGAAACTTATACGCAAAGTTATATACAGTGAAACGAACGACGAATATAACATCTCAGTTAAAAGGCATCGTTTAGTGGCTTGCAAATGTGTTGAAATATATAATAGTATTTTTTTGTTGTTCACTAAGCCTTTTATGTGCAACGGGAGTTTTCCTTAATTTAACAAGTCATGCAAGAATGAAATTAATTTTTCGTTCGAAAAGGTATAACTCCTCATTTGAGGAGAGTTTTTCTTCACAAGGCTCAACTTTTTCGAACGTTTTTTTTTTCATTGTAAAGTCTATTACAACGAAAAAGTAATTAAGAGAAGATTTATAGGAATTAGGGCTTATGTTTTCATTACATTTGAAATTAGGTGTTTTTGCAAATTACAAAATTATATAAGTAGATTTAAATTCAGGTAGACTGAAAGTAGAAATTTTATGTTAAGTAAAATTCACTTTTTATAAATATAATAGATATCTTTGAAGATCTCATCAAGCAATAATAATCACAAAATAAAATAAAGACACGCTGCCTGTTATATGGATTTCTAAATCTTGTATTTAGGTTCACAAGGAATAAATTCAATCACTTAAGTTCATAATTCCAAATCATATGGAAAAATCGAATTTCAATCCAACCTGCATAGATCTACATGAAATTGAAATCGGAACAATTCTCCGTGTAAACGTAACATAAATGTACTTAATTAAGTTTGAGAGTTTATTTATCTAATTCATGTTTCTGAGATGTCAGAGCTCTCAACAATTGTCGCATTCAAAATCTACCTAATAGGTTGGTGTTATTGTAAACTTGTGTAAAACAAAGCTGATAAAAAACAGCTGCTGCCATACAATAATCTCAAGCTTCCGAAAAACTTTGGTGTACTTTTGTCAAAAAAATATGTACACGTACAAATCAGTATAAATTTAAAGTATCCAATTTTTGTTGTTCAGGAACTTAAGCGGATTTTAACCTATCTTAGGTAGCCTATCGTATCGACACTTAATGTACACAATGTCAAAAATATATAAGCATTGTTTTTGTCAAAAAGCTGAAAATAATATATTTTGCTTAATTATTAGATATGTTTAGTTCAGACTATCATTTTGTCAGGAGTGGTTCTAAAAATCTATAAGTGAGACCCACTATTATAAAAGAAGAGGAATGTTTTGCCATTTTTTGACGTAAAAAAAATGTTTAGCAAACATTTCTTTTTAAATTTTTTTAGGATCAATAATTTGCTATTGCAAATGCGGTGTTACGATTAATTTAATTATTTTTAACTGACAGCTGACAGCATTTGTACTGTTTTTTTTTTTTTGTTTTTCTTCATTTGACAGTACTCATAATTTTGTCCAAAGAAATTTCTTGGCCTAAGATTCGCAGCCTGGGGAAATATTTAACTCTCGAGTGAGGGCACGTTTCTGAGGGAAAACTAGAAGAATTTGTGGCACGGGAACAGTATTTTATAGTTTTTTTTTTGGAAAAACAATTCTCTTTTTTGTGCAATTGATCAGTCAATTATTTCTTAAATTTCAAAAACATTAATGTCGAATTCCAAACATCCATTTCAAATAGATTTCAGATCGAATTTCTTGTTTGTTGTAAGGAACTTGCATAAGATAGCGTGAGTGTAAGTTCTATAAATTTGTTTTGACAGATTTTGTTTAGAAATGATTCGATTGTGTTCAGAAAAAAATCGAATGTTTTTTTTTGTTTTGAATTCAACACTAGTAGGTAATCTAAAATTTGAACTGTCAGTGAAACATTTGGTTTGTCTTTCTGTTCTATAGCTTTTTAAATGAATTCGAAATAAGTGTGTTTCTTAGAACACACAAAATGCACCATTATGAAATTTTTTTGTGACCGTGTCTCCTTGACATTGATTTTTCAAAAAAGCACAATCAGCACACGATGAAGAATGGTGATAAGCCTCACAAATTTGATATTATTTCTTGAAACTGATCAACCTAGCAACTGAAGCTGGCAATTATTTTAGAACCAATGCATTTCAATTGTTCAGTAAACAATTAACGAGCACCAGCAACGTCAACCCAATATTTAGGCCAAAGTCCTAAAATTGCTGTTTCTGGTGTATTGCTGACAACGTTTCTATTACAATTTTAAATGGAACTATTCAGCAAAAAAAAAATAGAAAAATGTATTGAACTTGGTCTTGTTTCGATACGAAATAACAAACTGTGGAAAATGACGGCACTCCGTGGTAATGTGTTTGAAAACTTTTTACTTTCCAGACAGCTGTTTGTTGTTATCAATGCTGTTGCTTATTTAATCTGTTTCATGCCTAAAACTCTTGTCTGATGGATCTGTCTAATTCATTTTTTTCCTAAGCGGATATGAAAGGCAAAGTTGAGGAGTGTGAATTGAAACCAAAAAAAACTCAAACATTCTGCCACTAAGTCATGTGCTGAAGATAGATGTAGCTATTTCATTGGGGCCAATCCGGTTCTAAGCAGACTTGTGATAAAATAATTTGTATCCACATTAATTCAGCTGTTTTACCACTAGAACATACAGTATACAAACACAAACTCACCTTAGAGGGATTTTTCACACGCAAATTTATATTATATGGCATCATCGTCTTAAAAAGAAGAAAGCTATGTTGAATTCAAACCGCCAGACATTTTCTACAATTATTATCTTATTTCACAAGTACGCTTTTAAAATGAATGTTAATGTCAATCCACCCGTCATAATAATGTCATAAAACTACATTCCAACTTACCATAACTGACACAAGAATATGCGCCATTTTTTTATTTGACAAATCTGAAATTTTATTCCTGCATAAAGACGAACGAGCAAAAGAAAAAATACATTATTTGAAAACCAAAGTAGTTTTAGTGATTTAAAGCTACGTGCTCAAAGGAAATCTAAGACAATATGATTTATAACTGAAAAAACGCGACTTTCATTTTATCCTTGAGCTTTGTACTCTTTCAAATTTACCCACGAACATTTTTTTTATAAAAGAATAAAAAAATCATATACAAATACGAGTATACTCATAACTCATAACGTTGCTGGATCGTTTCATTAAAAGGATTATCTAGTTAACAACCCACTCATGCTTTGGGGTCGTAACACATTCAGATTAAATTTACTGTACAAGCTAGCAAAAAAAAACACATTAATAAAAGAATTATGTTGGATGCTTTCTCAATTACTCATACTTAAGACTTGAAACATAATTTGAGTGAATTTGTAATTTTTATAGTAAAACAGAAACACATAGTTTCAAATGTGAGAGCATTCAGCAAATTACCCACACTTTAGGTTACCATCACAATAATTGGAGTAAATTGTACTAGAATTTCACAAGCAAAAGGTACAACAAGAAAACACAAAGGTATTACCTGTCAAAGCATATCACCGCCATTTCGTTTATGTTGGTATATGTATATCTAGATATGCAAGTATGTATAGGATGTATTCAGCTTGGGCTTGCATGCACGATTGTAAAAGTTGTTTTTATTGCCATATTTTGTTATGATTAATGCGTGCGGAAGAGGCTTTCATGAATTCCTTTTTGTTCGTTGTTAATTTTTTTTTATTTCGTTGGGGTACAACATTTTGTTTTTTTTTTCTCGATGACACCACATACAATAAGGATAAAATCCAATACATGAAAGCCGAACTTTCGAGCATCAACCTCTTGAAGGGTTGCCAACATTTTTATTTAAAGATAGAATTCATTTTTCCATCAAAAAAGGTCTGATATATGGATTATTCACATGAGATTGACCATTGACCGAATGTCTAAGTTAACAATTTTAAACATTAATCCTTCAAAAATTCTAAGCAAAATGCTTTATATTAATGTTTGGGTACTAATTTTTTTATTTTGATTGCAAAAATATCTTAAGAAAACGAGTTACGAACTGTCAAACTCTATTGCCGTTCAACATACCATGCACAACTTAACATCGCCTTCGCGAAGAATAAAAAAGCCAATTGAACGATATATCAAAATAGACGAATATTCATTAAACCGCTGTTCTTACTCCCTCTCGTTTGATAAACAGATTAACTCTTTAATTCGATTTAGAGGTTAGGTTCCATAACAGGATAATGGTCGAATAAAAAGTTCAGATATTTAATATGTAGACTTTTCCTCGTGGTTATTTTAAAGCGCGAGACTATTTCAATAAGTCGCTAAAATTCTTTTTTCAAATTCTGTTTTGATAAAAAAAAACAGCCATTTAGTATCAACTTCAAATGGATGTATGGATAGATAGATAGATAGATAATTTCACTTATTATTTTTTTCAATCATATTTTTACAATTATTAAGTTTCTAAATCATGTAAGCATGACTTTAAAGCCGTCTGCCAAATGGATGTATGGAAATCACTATTGTCTATGGAAAATTCAAATCAGACTCTTAATAATTAATTTTATGTGCTAAATGGTTGGTACGAGTATGTAACAAATTGTACAAAAATATGCACACAAATATTTCCCTCCCTCCCTGCATTTATGTCGCTTTCGATTGGCTGTTCGGATTTACTCTATTTCCCTCCTTGTGCTCTATTCCTATAGAAAATGGAAAATTCGGTTTTAAAAGAGTAATTTCAAATAGTCAATCGAAAATGCTATTAGAAAATAGTGAACAATGTTGACCCCTAAGACAAGATGGTGGATACCGGACAATGTTCGATCGTCGAAAAATCTAAAACGTACTCTCACAATCACAATGATGGCTAACGAGAATTTTGACCCTACTAAATATTAAATATTAAATACCAATAGAACGGTGACTAACTGTACTGGACAAGGCTGCTTATTCTTCCTTAAGGTATTCATCTAAAAAGATTGAGAACGAAAACAAAAAAAAAACTGAATTTCAACAAAGTGAAAAATGTAAGAAATATCTTTTACATTATTTGTATACCTTTTGCCTTCTAAAAAATATTTTATTTACACTTTTGTGCAAATTGAATACTTAATGGAGGGAATATTTCCGTTTTTACTTTATTTATTTGTGCTCACCTGTAAAAGGCCAAAGAGTAAATAAATAAAATGGAATGGCGTTGAAGCGAACACGAAAAAAAATCTCTTGCTCTTAATGAGATGTAAGGGTTTTTTTTGCTTGCATTTTGATATTCTTTCATGGAATCAATTTTCTTTTAGAATTTGCTGAATTTGAATAATTTGATTTACGAACATAAGAAATAGTATCAAATGAACTCGATGGAAGCAATTGAAGAATGGTTTATTTATATAATTTGTTTCCTAACGGTATGATTAATAGTTGGCAGTCTTAATAGCAAGGAAATTAAGAGTTTTTGTTGACTTTAAATAACTTCGCAGACGATTTTCTGATGAACAAGTTTGTTTGGACTAGGTGTTTGTTGTTGGTATTTGTGGGTTTCATTAGTTGAAAAAAAAAATACAAATGTAATTCTAATCGAGGCAGAATTAAACAAACCACTAGTTTTGTTATATTTTGTTGGGAAGAACCCATTTGAAAGATTCATTTAAGCAATATCTGCGATTACAAGTGTCGCCCAACGTGTGCTATATATTTTTAATAAAGTTTTTCACCAATTTTGAAATAAACACCTATTTAAATATGTCCGAACAACGTTGTTTAATATTACATTCATTAATTTGGCTAATTTCTTAAGAAATATTAATGGCGCCCAATGTGCGAGTCTTTTATGAAAATTCATAATTTTCTAATTTAATATCTACACTTTTTACAACTGGTACTCAGAAAACAAATTTCTTTATGTAGATGAGATAAGCCTGTCAAAAGAACATTATCTGTATTGTTGGAATTTTGTAATTGAACTCCATTTTCCTTGGAACTCTTTAACCCCATTTTATATTATATGACTGTGTGTAGGAGTGCCTCATGAATTTTACATTTGATCATACTTTTTTTTTAATCCAAATAATATTTCTTGCAATCGATATATTATTCCAGGAAAAAGTCATGTTTTTCAATAAACATATTGCCTGTTTGTCGATAGGTGCCCTCCATTTCAATACATTATTCAATACACACGTTCCTTTCCAATGCACACATTCTTTGGAGTAATAGAAAAGTGATTTTTTTTCAGGGAAATAGATTTATAATGGAAATGCAACGCATATTGTGTAGAAATAGAAATGTTTTCCAAGCGAAAAATTGATATAAATTTTATTAGTTTTTTTTTTTTTTGAAGGAAGAGCTAGATATTACAATATTATTCAATCATTCGAATTATTCATCTTGTTAAGTGGTTTCAGTTGTTTTTGGTATTTTTGACATGTTAGACAGACAAATTCGTACACATTTTTTTTTTGGGTTTTAGGATTTCAAAGGATATTCTGTTTCGGTTCGGTTCGACTGAACTCCTTTTGGTGCAATTGATTTAGAAATTAAAATCAATAAAGGGTAAATGCCTCGCAAAGCAGGATTCTTAAAGTTCTTAAAAAATGATTGTTTTTTTTTAAGAAACATATGCGATTGATCTGCCCCCGCATAAAACCCAATGCACCTTTCCTTTTGGGCTGCCAATTCTTTTTTATTATCAAATTATATTCTAAAGTTCCTCTTGGTAAAGGGCACTGGTTATTTTTGGGTTTCCACTTCTATACGCATATACTTTGCGTGAATGCGTGCCAAAGTAAAAAGTTTAATTTCCAATTATGTCATAGTCGCAGTGCTATGTGTTGCGTGTGTATACCATAAACACCATCGCGACCTTCACAGAGTCACCTGCTAATTGGAAACATTTTCCTTTTGCTAAATAACCAACCGAAATCCATGGCAACGGCGAACGGAATGGGAGTGGTTGGGCTGGCAGTACTTTCTCACAATTTATTTTTATGGAGCATTGCAGAGACGCCACAGAAAAGATATTCCTGTATTCTCATGCCCTGATGAAAATTCAACCACAGTTACAGTTCGATAATAATTGCTATTGACACCAAATAATGGGAAATTGGTTTTTGAAGTGAAAAAATAATGTTGAAAATAAACTACAGGACTTGATCCCATGAACTTGCTCGTGGGGTATAAAAATAATAAAATCCGGCTAGACCTAAGTAATGGTTGAATAACGTAATAAAATTGTTGATGAGAAAGTGTGAACTGAATTGTTTTTTTTTTTTTGTTTATAAGAACACATTTAATTTCAGTATTTTTTTGAACAGATTAAAAGTCCCCCGGATTGCAAAATTTAAATAAATTTGGTCAAACTATTAAGCAAATATTCGACAATTGGTTTAAGTATGCAGAAATCCCATCGTCAAATTTCAGAACTCTATTTTCCCCGTTTGGCTTTGATTCTTAAGAAAATCAATTACGAATTTTAATCAAAATCCTAAGAGCCGTTTCAGAAAACAATTGAGAAATAAATCAAATAGATTTATGCTAGCTACATAGGAAATTATATAAACATACATACTTGCGCAACGCTCTGCAGCAAATTTGAAATAAAAGGAACCATCCATCATTTTAAAGTTCAGTCAAACGGATGCTTTTTAAGCGGCCGCTGACGTGGTGAGATTTTGACATGACGTTTTTAACGTCAACATAGATATCTGTCATCCACTGTGTGTAAAAAGAAATCATAAATTTTATCTCACAAAATGTTTCCGCTACATTTGATTTTATTCTGATTCTCTGCCGTATCTTGTCCTTTACAATTATAAGGGTATTCATGCAACGAACTAATTTTTTTGACTGACGTTTGCATGAACACCCCGTTTAAAGTACTTGCGTGTGGATCAATCAATCAACTATTCTATAAACGTCAAATTCAACTCTTTTGCAAAAATTTGTTTCCATCTAGGTTTTCCACCGTTGCATAAACACCCCTAATCTTATATAAGTAAAATTATTATTAGTATACAAAAATAAGAAAAAAAAGGATTTACTTTTACCACCACTATCTGTCAAGCACGACTGATACGATAATACGATAATACGTGTGGTCCCGTTCTTCCTAAAACTTCGACAATCTACGAGACATTACCAATTTGCACCAAATTTTTGTAGATTTTTACAGAAGTGAGTTGAAAAGAGAGGTAAAATAAATCTGACAACAACTGACAGGTTATCTATTGTTTGTTTTTATTTTTCCCTTTATTTTACAGACTTAATTTTCCCGAAAAGTTCCTTTTCTAAAATTCGCACCCTGGAAAAAGATTTTATTCTCTCGCGAGTTCTATATTCTGTGAAAAATTACGAAAATGTGATATGTGATGTGTGAAAGGTGAACAGGATTTGACACTTTTTAATTGAAATTCGTAGATTTTCACAGTCTTAGGAAGTACGGGAACACACCTTATAAAGACTGTCAAATAAAGGAAAAAGAAAAAAAAATACATGAGCTGTCACTTGTCAGGATTGTCATTTCAAAAGTTGAAAATAATCGAATTTATTGTTTGACCCGGCTTATTCGTGCTTTTTTCAAAAACCAACTTTGTTAAACTTTTTCAAAAATATACTTCTGTTATGACGTTTAAAATATGGCTACAATATTTGTGTAATGCGTCTCCGTACTTTTGTGAAACTTTGTCGTTATCTGAGAGCGTAATAATCCCACTCTTGAAAAAAATCAGAGTCTGTGCATTTTTGTTCACAAAGTACAGAAACACAGCTAATGTGTTTATTTTTTGTATTAAACGTCAGATTTCATCGTTGCTATGCACTGCGGTGAGTTTAATGCAACTGTGAAAAAGCGATCTGTATGACAAGGGATATGTGTTGTAGTATAATAAAAAAATGGCGGACTTCTATTTGACGCAAACATTGCGGGCGTTCACTCACTTATTAGATTTGTTATCTCGGATACCAAGCTATCGCTGTATATCTGTGGATGAATCAGATAGGTTAGCTGAAAGCTGTCAAAAAATCAGAACAAAACACATACCAAATGAATTTTACAGTCAGCTGTTCTATACATTTGTATATCAGATAGCTAGTTATTCCAATTTTTTTGGGATAACTTAAGATAGCTTTCATGAGAACAGTTTTTTCATCAGATGTGCTTTTGCACGCATTACAACAACAGAAAGTTATTCCATATTGCTGAGAATAACTAAGTGAACGTCCCCATTGGCAGAGGTAAAGTCAAAAAGAGTAACAAACAGGTCGACATTAACTTCTGTGGAATTGCGTATTATTGTTATTGAAATGTTATATAACTATGGCTTTTTTTAGCATGAAACCAATACTGGAGATATAGAGTAAATGAAAACTAAATAAACAAATATTTATATATTATTTCAAAGGTTTATTTTTACAATATAAGAATCGATACATGTATTTGTTGTACTTGTGTTCATAAAATAGTGTGTTTTTTCTGTAAATTTTTATTCTGATTGCAAATGGTAAATTCAATTTGATTTAAATTGAATTCAGGGGAAATGCAGTGTGTAAAAAAATATTTTGGTTTGTTTTTTCAGGTATGTGGTTTTTAAAAGTAATTCACTTTTAAATGTTTTTAAATGATGATTATTCACTTTGCGGTTGATATAATTGGATTTTTTTTTAAATAAAATTAAATTCAAACTGAAAGTATTTTTTTTGAAAAATTTAATGATGATTGCTATTTTCAGAATAGAAAATAAGGTGCATCGATTTGGTTGATGGATGCATTAAATTTTATTAATGCATTATATTGTAGCTATTTATTAATTTTTTTATTCATAAAAAATCAGTACCCAGGTGATATTGAAATTTAAGAAATCGAAAATATGAACATCGAAAAACTATTTAATGAAATTAAGAAAACACATTTTGAAATGACTTGTCACACCTTGTGACATAACCTTGTTAATGCATGACAGAGGTTGGGTTTCGAATCTCAACCTATGTAACCTAAAAATAACATGTAGTGTGTTTTCTCATTACCCATTTAGATTAGATTTTACCAACACGCACCCAAGAATAATTAAGACCTGAGAAGTTAATAGTCCCTTGTTGCCCACGAATAATTTATTTCGGTATATTCTACTCATTTACATAATATAAATTTAAAAACTAAAACAATTTAGTAATTTTCGTAATTTATTGCTTATTATCGAATTCGCATTTGAAAAAGCAAGGTAATGTTATTCGCAATCTATATGTGTTCTTCGTAGTGTAAACATTTCATATTCGTTATCAAATTATTGGTAGATCCATGAAAACGGAAAGTTAGTTTTCAACACAAAAATACAATCTAGATTTAATTTTATGGTAAAATGATTATTTAAAATTTTCGAAAAAAAATGGCGCCCAATTAATAACCAACTGGGGAAATATTTTAATCTAATTTTTATGAATCATGTCGTTTTTATTTGGCAATCCGGAAGCCTTCTGGAATCTTCTGAAAGTGTTCACTTTGGACAAAATGACAGTTCAAATTCTAAAAAGAAGAGAATTTTGCTTCTGGATTTGAAATCAGAATCGGAACCAGAAGCAATCACACATTCATATACTTGAACGTCAAACTCAACAACTGTTGTCATTTTTCTTCCGATTATAGATACTAAATATAAGGCAATTTATGTATTCGTAAAAAAATTTTTTTTTCTAACAATCAAACATGACATTACTATCAGAGAGAACACCAAAAAATTGGGTCCCGCAATTCCGTCTGTTTGTCTGTCTGTCTGTCTGTCTGTAGAACGATCTACAGCCTAAACGGCTGAACCGATTTGGTTCAAACTTAGGCGTTTTAACTGATTGTCCAAAATAGATTTTTCAATCGTCGTTTTAGCCCCAAAAATAGCGGTACTTGCCATACAAATTTGTCTACCATCTTAATTATCTCAAAAACTGCTCAAACGGTTTTGATAAAAATTGGGGTGTGTACTACTTTGGGTATGGTCTACATTTCGGCTAAAAATGTTTTTAAATTATTTTGTTATTAACGGTACTTGCCATACAACCACTTATTGATTTTCGACATTCTCATAAACGGCTTAACGGATTTCGATAAAAAAAATTTATAAGGAGCTCCTTCAAATTCTAAATATACTGCATTTCAAAATTTTCGCAAAATAGATTTTTTTATTTTTGAAAAAATAAATATTTTTTTTTTTGAAAATTCAATATTTCCAAAACGGGTGGACAATTTTGTTTTTGAATTTATATTATTAAATTTTTAAAATGTTCATACCAATTTTTTTTTAGAAAAGCTTAAGAATTTTTACATATAAAAAATTAAGCGAAAAACTTTAAAAATATATTTAGCCGTTTTATTAAAAATATTTTGCATATACTGTGATCGAACATAGGAGCATGTACGTGCGATTCAGTCGTGCATTTTATTTGTATCATAATTGTGCAACAAACACTTATTTTTGAATTTGAATCTTTCCACGTACACAATTATTTTCAGACATACAATCTCATTAAAATTAAGAATCGTCAGAATCACACAAAAATGTTCAATTGGGATCCCGGATCAGAGAAAGATTCCGGATTGCCATATAAAAATGCCATCAAATAACAAAAAAAAACACAACAATAGTTATGAGCGTTCACAAAACCATGTTTTCCATTAAAAAGCACCCTTAATTCGAAAGCGATATAGAAAAAACAGCATTTTTATAACAAAAATGTCAGAAACCTGCTTCAAAAAAAATCCTCAATGACTGATTACCATATTTTAAAAAGATGATTTTGCATAAATGTGGCAGACAAAAAATGCTTCTTTATTGAAAAGTACGGTAGGTACCTACTGCATATCTAAAAGAGGACGAATGTTTGTGCCCCCAACCGTCAGACATTTAAATATCCATAAATCATTGCAAGTATCTTCAAATACAAACATAAATTATAAGTAGTCCCATAACAACAAATACAAAAAAAAAACTTTTTTCATAAGAAAATTTGAAATACCCTTTTGAGAGAACTTATTCAAAAAGGGAACATCATTTAAAAAAAAATTCCACATAAATATTCAATTTCACGAATATCTAGCACACACCACAATACAATAAAAGGATATTATTCATAATTTTCTTGATTAAAAGCGACAGGAAAAAAACAAAATTTCGTGTTGAATTCCATTAATCATAAGCAATTTTTTGCAAAGCTGAGTCCTTGACATTAAAATTAACACAACACAAAAAAAAACAAAAAGTTTGTCTACAAACCATTTATTGAAATCCATTTGCAGTATTTAACCCGTTCATTCTGTTGATAATTAATCCAAGTAGGAAGGTAATTATTTTTGTTTTCTAAATCGTCAAGGACACCCTTATTACTCGACTAAATATACTGGTAATAATTTATATTTTCTTGTACTTTTTCTTCCTTATCTTTCAAAATTAATATTTTTCTGTTGAACAGTATTTCCTTTTTTATTTTTGCGTTTTCACTTCACTTAACAGCACACAGAAAGATATTATCACTCGCGCTCAAGGACGAAATATAGAGTAGTAAGTATCACTTTTCATATAATAATTATGGATGCAGTCATCTTTTTTTTAAGGACGAATGAACATAACAACAATTCAAAAAAACAGCAACAATAAATATGTACGAAACCACACTCAAACAATGTGTGGTATTTGGAACAAATACAAGAAGGAATGTTAACACTCTGTCTTCACTATGCACAAGAATAGAAAATACCCTTCAACAGCAACACACAAAGGGCGAAAGGATGCGCTTCTCCAGTTTAACGTTGTTATATCCCTTTAGCTTTGGGCATGAGAAAGATATTTCTTGTACGAAATCACACAACTTATCTATGCAACTTTTTTTTGTTGGTTTGTTCTCCAAGGACCTCCAACCTCATGACGTGAGGTCCTTTTACTATATCCTCTTTATGTGAACTCAGAATTCACTGTTGAATATTTTGAATTCTTATATATAGTATATTATAACGGTTATGTGACACGTTTGGGTGGCCTTTGAAATATTCTAGACTTTTGTCTGGTAGTCTCAAAAGGAGAGTGAGCTAGTTAGTAAATGTGATGGACTGAGAGAGAGAATTCGCCTGGATGCCGTTGCCGTTTGTGCGTACGAAGTACCATCACGAGTCAGGTTAAGCAACAAACTGTTGTCGGTGGCTTAGGAAAATACCGTTACCGTCATCGTATGTCCTGTACCCATGTGAAAAGCTTTCAAGGCTATCCTACTTTCAATTGCTCTCAATTTACAACTCCGTTTTTCTCTCTTGATATTTTTGTATTTTAAATGAGAATTGAAATTGAGATAGAGTAAGTGTGCCAGTGCTGCCATTTTTATTGCTCAAGGATAATTCAATACGTTTTTGTACTATGGCCGAGGTGTTCTGACAAGACTTCCTGATTATTCAGGTCCTGCACTGCGAGTATTTTTTTTTTGTTAATTTTATTTACAAATGATTCTCTCACTCATACAATGAACCGGTTATTTTTTCTCATTTCTATTCGATTCGGGCTATATATGGTGTCTTCATGTTTTGTAACCTTAGGGACAAGGACTCTACCTTGAAAATATAAAAGTGCCTGTTACGTTTGTTTACCTTCTCTCTTCTTTAAAAAAGCTTTTTTCATAGCAACAAATGAAAAGAGGTTACAAAAAACTCACCCACTAAGTTTATACTCATGTGTTTTTTTTCTGTCCCTTATGAAAGGATATAATTTTGATTAAAAATAAATATATCTACCCATTTTTGTTCTCTCCAGAGAAAAAAACAGCCAAAATACATGGTTTTGTTTACATTTCAAAAGCTATTGTCGGCGAAATGTTTATGCTTTTAATACGTGTCTGAAGAAAGTTAGGATAACCCTTGCATACTGTAATTAAAATTCAAAATCTTGATTTTTTTGTGTACTGTGTTTGTTTCAATGTGGTTAGTTGTTTTTCGGCATTTATACACAGAAAGGATAAATAGGTTGGTAGGAAAGGGTAATAAGGATCATAAATTGTATGGTAATTAATGAGGCAACCCCCTAGCAACAATCTTTCCGAAAGATCCGAGTTGTACAAGCTGGGATATGTTTTTTTTTTTGGCAACAAGATTAAATAAAAGTTAAGAGTGATGATAATGGCTTGTGGTTAAATATTTATAACGTAAATGTGTAAAAATGAGAGTAAGCAGGGGTTTCAGCTAATTCAACAGCTTCTATTTAGATATATATTTCGGAATGTTGTTATTTTCGGGTATCAGGACTTACGGAGCTAGAATGACAAAACTTACTTAAAACTGCGCTTTGATGTTTATGTGTGGTTATTTACTTATTGTTGTTTTCTTTTTGGATTTGTTTCCATTCACTTAAAAATGTTTGTAGGCTTTCATTTACCCTATTAATAAATGGGTTATTGTTTGACTAGCTTTAAGTGAATTGAGGGCTCAATCTGATGAATATTCAAATTTATAAGTTAAGAAAAATTATATAAGTTCACGATTGACTAAATATGATACAATACTTAAAGTAACGGCAATACATATATAATTTTATTATTCCTAGACATGTTGTCACAATAAAACTTTGAATCAGCCTTGGCGATATTACTCGAATAAGATTTTATATAATTTTTTTTTGTTAAACGAAATTAGAGATTATCTTTGATTTGATTTGTCATCGTCAATCATCTTTGTATTTCACTTACATATCTTATGAGCACTGCATACTTTCTGGAGTTAAAATAATTAACTCTTTTTCAAAAATAATGGAAATTACTAATTCTCTTATCGATAGTTTGAATGCAAATGTCAATTTTTACTTGCGATAAATGGATAGGTACTATAACAAGGAAATGTTTTAAATTCGTAAACAAAATTGAACTCGATACATGTTTTGATTAAAATTGCTATATAGTTAGCGAAGACGAAAAAAAGTCGGTCTTTCAAACGCCTAGAACCAAAGCGAGTTGGATGGATATTCTTCAAACTTTTTGCCGTATGCGCCCGGTTTTTTCTCATTTTTTTTAAGATAAAAAATAACGGTCCTTGCAATACAATTTTTTAGTAAAACTGGTAGGTAGATAAATCTTATTTTTTTTTTAACTAACGAACAAAATCTAGGTTTTCGTAATGCTTTCTTTACCATTTTTTTATTTTAAATTTTCTGGAAAACGGTTCAGTTGAATTTTTGAGTTTAAAAAAATTTATTAGTTTATTTTTTTTTTTTTATTTTTATGGAGAAACTCCTTTGTTATAATGTAAGTCAATATTTTTCAAAACTTTTTTTTTTTGCGAAAACTCAATATTTCGAAAACGACTTATGCGACTCTTCGAAACTCTGTGTTTAATAGGTTTTTGGGCATTTTCTAAAATACTGGAAAAAAGAACTTTCGTAAGACAAAAACGAACCAACATACCAAATGTTAAGAAACTGACAAGCAAAATATTTTTTTCAAAAACCGCTCCAGGAATTTGATAAGAAATATGTATAGTTCTTAAATTAGCACAGTCCACTTTTAAATACAAAAATATTTTTATTTTGCGTTCTTCTAACGGGAATTAGAATATACAGTATCTTACGGATAAAAGTAACACTCATATAAGAAAAACCTCGCTTATAAGAAACGCAATGAGAAACACCGTGCCTTTTCATTATATTTTTTTCGAAATTAATCGTTTATAAGAAACTCGTAAATAAGAAAAACACTGCTATAAAAAAAGCCTTTCTTACACACCAAAATGAATTCTTAGAACAAAAAATTACGCGTATAGGGAATTTCCTTTGTCAGACAAACGTGTGACAAAACCTTTTGAATATCTATCTTTGTGTTAAGACCTTCATTATAAGTTCCCACTTTCAAAGGGAATGACAGCTGGAAATTGGAAGGTCCGCGAATATTCTGACCACAGATGAGCAATAAAAAGATGAAAAAATTTGGCAGCTTTTTGTTTTTGCCCACAAGCTATAACTTTGATAAAACTGATATTTGCATTTGTGTGCAGTTTCACAACACCACATTATTGTTGTTAGACTTCACATCTTTTAATGGAGAGAAAGTCAAATTTACAATTATAACAATGTAAGCAAATGTGATTGTGACATTTGCGCTTGAGAGTTTTTTTTGCTGGTTATGTTTGGACGATAAATGTTTAAAGAATACTACCTGTAATACAAAATAGCTCCTGAACATTTATATGTATCAACCTTAATTGCATTGGCTCACAATATTTTGCTTAATTTTATTTATTTGAAGAAAAGACTTATTTATTTTATTTTTCTTACTTGTTGAAGAAGAATATATTGAGAATATTTTTGTTACTTTGTTACATTAAAGCTTTTTATCTTAAAAAATATTATAGATGACGTTTTTATATGAACATACTCGTATAAAGCTTGTATGGCCTATTTCATTTTCATGAAACTAGGTACACTTACAAAATATTTTCCTTTACCCATAGTTTTTTTAAAAGAAATTTTCTTTCTTATATCCGATGTTTTTTGGGAATAAGGAAAACTCCAATATAGGAAAGAAATTTCTTGAATTTTCAGAGTTTCTTATATCCGCGTTGTACTGTAATAATTTTCATATTTTAGAAATATAATGAGATAGTAAAGACCTAATTCTCAAATCCACTGTTCCAACAAAAATTCTTTAGTGCCATGCAAATCAGGTTGTATTTAAAAGACCTAAGGTCTTACAGGCTTATAATAAAAATTATTATAAAAAAATGTTTAAAGTATAAATAGTATTGCACATTTAAATTTAAAAAATAATATATTTTTTCAATTAAAAAAAAAATGTGAAAAAGCGATTTTTCAAAACGGGGACTGTGATTTATTTTTAATTTAAAGTTTTGTACGCATATTAGAAATAACTTTAAATTGGTGATCCAAATCTTCTATTCTAAAAAAAAGTTTCAAAATTTTATAAAAA
Source organism: Philhelius pedissequus (assembly GCA_910595825.1). Taxonomy (NCBI): domain Eukaryota; kingdom Metazoa; phylum Arthropoda; class Insecta; order Diptera; family Syrphidae; genus Philhelius; species Philhelius pedissequus. The sequence continues at coordinate 8,548,346 of OU343163.1, read as the reverse complement.
CAAAATAAATTTTTGAAGAAACGATTTTGAAAATATTGATTGCATATATCAATATTTATCTAAGAATTTAAATGGCACCTTTCAATCGTCAATGTTTAGCTACATTAGAGCTGTTAGCATCAAGAGCAATACAATAAACTGAGTTTCCATAATCCACCATAATTTTGATTGAAAACTGTTTTTAAAAATTTTCTCCACAACAAACAGCATGCATTTAGTTTTACTAATTGATTTACTAAAATATAAATCTTCCAGAAAATACCGAAATTAAATACCATTTGACGCAAAATTAATCATCCTATAGGAAGATGCTATAATTTTCACAAATGGCGGTAAATGTCAATTCCACCTCGATATGTGCGAAGTAAATATATGCAAAAGACACGTTAACAAGTCACGAATCGTTATGCTTAAATAAAATGCGGAATAATTTTTTCGATTGACATCTGCCGCCATTAGCAAAACAATTATAGCATCTTCCGGTAGGGTGATTAATTTTGCGACAACTGTACATACAAAAACATTCACCAAGATCCTTCCAACATATGTTATTCTCAATGCCTTAATCACAACAAAGTTTTCCATCGGTGTTGTGCGTCAAGATGAGTAACTTTCACATCAGCAGCAAGAAGTGTCAAAATCGAAATTGAATTACAATCTTATTCAATATTTTCTAAAGGTTTATTTTCTCATATGTGATTTTACTCTGCAGTCGGTACCTATCAACGAATATACCCAAAATTTAAACAAGGATAACAAAAACGTGCCAAAATTCACAAGTCACGCATTATGGTTTCACATAACATCCAATACCATAATATTTCATAAATCCCTTTCAAATCAAACAAGTCGATATAAATTACAGGTACAAAACAAACACCTGAGAAAATATTATAAAGTGACAGAAAAGTATCATCAATAAGTATAGAAACTCGTGAGTAAGTTATGATATTCTTTTCAAACTCTTCTTTTTGTTTTTGCTTTGAGTTTTAAAGCCCTTTAATCGCACAAAATACCCATCTACTTCGTAGAACTGATCCTTTTCAAATATTTATCATTTACCGGTGACACTTAGTTAAGGAAAAGTAACTTTCTTACTTAAAAAAAACACAACCGACACGCTCGGCAAAAATTCGATAAAAATATTTGAACTCCATAGTCCTAAATAAACTAATCACTTGATGCACAGAGTACAATTTTAGAAGACAAAAAAAAATAATTTTCAAGCATAAATATGCTAAAATAGAACAAACAAAGTAACAAACCCGGCATAACTTAGGGAAAAGGGTTACAGAAAAAAAATTAAGGAAGGCAACTTAAGAGGCCCTTCGTCCTTTCTCTGATATGTTCACCAACCATGGCATCGCAAACGGGAAGAAAGTATACCGACAGCAAATTAAAAAAAAAATTAAAAACTGGTTCTCGTTTACTTACTCTTGTAAGTACGGGCAAGAGGACTTTCAACCGAGTCAGTTTGTAGTTCATAATTAATTTTCAAGGACACCGCGGAGTCCAGTGGTTTTTCTTTTTGTTTAAAATTTAAAATCATGTTGACGGTTTAAAATTTTAATTCGATTCAAGAATCCAAAAATTAAATGCATGACTGAGGCTTGCGAATATATGCTTGTGTTTAAAAAGTGCGTGATATTCGACTTCCGGAAGTAAGTTGTTTGATTCAGCAGCTTCCCAACCATGCAAAGCGTGACATTTCTCTAGTCTTGTCCGTTTTGAAAAAATGAAGATGTATGACGAAATAAAGTAATGTTATTTTTAACTAAGTTTGTGTATTTAAGAAATTCAAGAACTATTTTAAATTTTTCGCAAATACGGGCGAGAAAATAAGGATATATTGCAGAATAACTAAAAAAAGGCAATTTTCCCCAAAATCTTTACATTTATCCCTTAGACCATTTTGTTAGGAAATTAACAGTTTCTTGTTTTTATTTACTAGACTATTGGCTTTTTCGCTGGCAATTCGAACCTATTCGGAATGCATATAAACTATTCTGAAAATATTCTATCGATATCCAGAGTGACAGTTCTTCTCCTGAAAAGAAAAGACAAATTGCATTTTCGATTGGCCGTCGTCCGGAACACGTTCCCCCAATAAAACACTCCGATACAATTTGACTGATTCTGAATAGTATGTATCACTTTATTTGTGAAAATTAAATTTAAAAAAATCACATAGACTAAAAAGAATTTTCAAAACACTTGATTTCAATTTAGATACACATTTTCTTGTATAAATAATAATTATAACTTGCTTCTTTTTATGATATTTTACCAGAAAAGTAGTTTAAATTCAATAAACATATCGAAATTACACAACAAATTCACCCGATGATTTTGACATTTTAATTATGTGAGTGTATAAGTGATTCTGTTTTCGATTCTGAAATGAAATCCAGAATCATTTTCTGTTCTGCTTAGAGTAACAACTGTCATTTTGTGGGGGTCAGAACAGTTCTGGACGGCCAATCGAAAAGGCCAAAAGATTCTGGATTTCATTTCTGTCAAATCAGAATTACTCACACATGACGTTGTCAAAGGTGTGGAACATTATTTAATGTAAGCAACAATTTCAACTTCTATTTTAAATTGAAACTATTTTGACAAAGTTCAGTAATATGAATTAATAATTTTAATCAAATAATACTAAAAATACAACCAAAGTTGTACAAAAAAATATTTTTTTTGTCATTTTCATCATCAAGCGATGATGATATGGTTGTAGTAGAAAAAAAAACATCAAACTATGTATGTATAAGCTTGTGACATTACACACATCCCAACAAACATTTATCTGAAGTTCAGATTCTAATCACCAAAAATGAAGAATAATATTCAGGAAACCTTCAGTTTTTTGAATGAATTATGAATATATACAAAGATCCTACAAATTCTTACCAGAGAGACACAAAGAGATATGTATACTGTGTCAAAAAAAAAAACAACACTCAGATTTTGTTGTTGGATCCTTCATATGGAGATTCTTTTTTTCATCCTTTTATTTTTCTTTTTACCAAGGAGTAATGATGACGGGTCATTGTAATGACAAAAGTTTCGTTTGCATAGTCGATTATCAGTTCGGAAAAGTTTTTCGAAAGATCGGTTTAGATAAGTATATAACCATCAGCTTGTGTTTTAATAGTAAATGGGTACCTACTTATTTAACAAAAAATATATATAAAAAAGCAAATGATAAAACATAAAGGTATGTAAAAAACGGTGTTAAATTTTCTTAGAAATATAAAAATCATTTCTTTAGTTATAGCATCGTGTAACAATTAAGAAGTCCTGGAAGCTATAAAAGCAAATCAAGAGGCAAATCAAAAAATGTTCCATAGGCTCACCGATGAAATATTCAATCATAAATGAATCAGAAATAATGAATTCACTTATGATGTAATTTGAATCCTTTTACCTGGGCTCTTAGACACCGATTTGAATCATTTTAATGATTCATTTTTGATCTGAAAATTCTGCAATTAAATGAACGTATATAACCGTTCCATATATTCCTTTAAATGATTTATCCCTGAACCTTTTCTGAATCGCAAAAATGATTCCTCTGCGATTAATTAAAGTGAAGGTATATACTTAGAAATCCTTCACTTAATTGAATTTTATTGGAATTATTTTTATGATTTAGAAAAGATTCAGGGATTAATCATTTAAATGAATATATGGAGCTCTTATATACGTTCATTTAAATGACGAATTTTCAGATCATAAATGAATCATTACAATGATTCAAATTGGTGTCTAAGAGCCCAGGTAAAAGGATTCAAATCGCATAAAAAGTAAATTCTTTTTCGGCCGGTTTCTTCACTTTTATGAATTAATTATCGTTCATTTCGGAATTAAAATGTTTGCTGGGATACGGCAACAAAACCTTCATAATATCAAATTGGCCTTGTATGTTTGATTTACTGTAATCTGGAACGGAGAGTTCTTTCGCATTGCCAGTCGGAAAACCCATATGATTTGTGGGATGTTATCCTTTTTCTTCTCCATCAGCTATACACCGGCACATTGTATAGCTTTTAAATCATGCAATTTGAGCTTGCGACTTTTGAGCATAATGGTGAGGGACGTATGTGGTGACCGGGGTAGACAAAATTGCTCAGGTTGAAAAATTGCCGAATTATCGCTTCTTTGTTAATTTCGTTATGGTACGATTGAACTTTTCTAAACTAAGTAAGAGTGCGGATAAATGTCTGAACAAAGCTTAATATCTATAGGAAATTGTTTGTAACCTCTAATATTTAATTGTAAAAAAATATTTGTAGTAGACTCCAGGTCAATAAAACACAGTGTTATATGGTGTACAACGTTTCGAGTATGAATACACTCTTCATTAGGCAGCAACAAAAATTAGAATTAATTATACAGCATAACATATCTAATAAGTGAGCACACAGAGATTGAAAAATATATTTTTTTTAAATATATTTTTGCACTACTGTCCGTCGATTTTAATATCTATTAAATATCCCAACCGAAAGAAACACCAACAGAAATATTTATTAAAAATCGCTATGGTGTAAAAGCATTCGAAGCATATGACCGCATTTGCAATGGGGGTGGTCACTCATTGCGGGCGTTCGCTCACTTATTAGATATGTTATCTCGTATACCACGCTATCGGAGTAAATTTGTGAACGAATCAGATAGGTAAGCTGAAATCTGTCAAGAAATCAGAACAAAATGCATACTAAATGAATTTTGCAGTCAGATGTTCTATATATTTCTTCTCAGATATCTAGTTATTCCAGTTTTTTTGGAATAACTGAAGATATCTTTCATGAGAACACCTGTTTTTTCACCAGATGTGCTTTTGGACGCATTAGAACAACAGAAAGTTATTCCAACACCCCAATGTTACTTTTTCATGTAGTTGGAAATGGAAATAGTTGCGATTGGGACATGCTCGTAAAACCTTTTCAAATTGTCACAAATGATTTGCAAGTAGTTACATACAATTCATAATATTTGCAGAAAACTTTTAAATACAAACATGTGCAAATCTGTCCCAATGGGTGTTCTCAGTCACACGGTTTATAAGTTAGGACACCATATCTCACGTCAAAATAGCATGAGGTTAACAAATATTTTCATGTTTTGCATATCGTGTGTTCGTAGCTCTATCAAGTGCATAGTTTAGTTTTCCACGTTGGTCCACGTTATTCATAAACAGAAGTCTTAATTAAGAGCTTAAATATGTGTTACCAACAGTCAGGCAAATAAAAAATGAGAAAAAAATGCTTTGTTCGTCTAAGCCCTTTTTGCCCTTCAGGCTTTCTAAGAAACATTTTGACAAGTGGCTATAGCTACGAACATTACGTGTATGTTCATGAAAACAAAGGTGTGTTCAGAGTGCACGTCTAAATGTAATCGAGGACGAGAAGGAAACTCCTAAAAATTACTCCGAACAGCGAATACAAAAATAGTAAGGGAGTGACCAAAAGCAAACAATTTGTATTTTTTTTTAAATTCATTCATTAAAATGTGAGCACATCATATAGCATACCGTCGCATGTCCCAGATATGTAGGTACATAATATATGGTTCAAATATTTCCTTCGTATATACATACATGTATATACTATATATGAATCAAATGAAAATATTCCATAATGTTAGAAATTCGAAGTTTGAGTTGAAGATTGACCTTGAATTTTCAGCAAACAAATTTTTCTTGAGTTCATTATATTATTGTTCGATAACTTGTACATACACATGTCTGCTGATTTTGATCAGCATACGTCAACGTATTTTATTTTTAATGATAATAATCAAACGAAAACGACTCTTGCAAATGAGTTTATTTTTATGTGGAGCAGTAGCTTAATACAAAAAACAGTATGGCGCAAAAATTAGTTGTCACTAAATCTGATAGGGAATTAGCCACATCATTATAGAAAAAAGAATGCTCATTTCTATACAAATTAAACATGAAAGAGATGTTATTCCCGCCGGGAACACAGTTTTTTTCATGTTTAAAAAACAAGAGGCCTTATATTTATTATTTTATGGAAACAAGAACTAGTTGATGGAGATTTTTTTGACGTTATTTTTTAATTGCTTTAAAAATTTCTTGTGCTTTCACATGGATGAAACTGAGTTGCTCTTCAGAACTCTTCACCCTTTCTATTTATAAGTATAAGTTCGTGGTGATGAAATATTTCTTTCCAAATCGTTGACCAGGGAAATTTTATTACTCAGTTTACTCGTGTGAAAGGGGACTTATAACTTACAACCGAGACACAAGCTGTCATCTAAACATCTTCTAAAATTAACTCAAACATAGAGTACTGCACTCAGGACACAAGAAACGTGGGTCGAAATTTCGACCCTAGTCCAACTCGAACTCTCGATCTGCTAGATAAAGATAAAAAACGTGCTCATACTGCTTTTACATCATACAATTTGAGCTTCCGCTTTCTAATCTTGTGGGTGAGGGCCGTATGCGGTGGCTCAGGTTGAAAAATTTCAGATTTATCACCCTTTCTTCTTTGTAAGTTTTCGTTATGCTACTATAGAACTTTTGTAAATTAAGTGGAGTAAAAATGCGGATATATGTTTGAAGAAAATTAACATCGCTTAAATATCGCAGTGTTTAAAAGTGTTTTTGCAACAGAAATAAGTCCAAAACGGAAAAGGTTTAAAAGCAATATCGAATCGCAATACATGTTGTCGCGAGCAACACAAAACATCGAAAATTGAAGCAAACTAAAATTTTCAAATATTTAAAATTGAAATGTAGTTATAAAAAATAGTCTCAAATTTTATTTTTATCAATTATTGATTTCGTAGGTATCAATCACAACACAAGATACTAGATTTTAGCAACAACGTTTGCCGCTTATTGTCATAAAGCTCCTACTTAAAACAGTTTGTTATCGTTATTTAATTTTGAAAATTAGCAATGGAAAATTTTACAAATATAAAAAACATTGAACGCACCCGCCAAAATTAAAAAAAATATATTTAAAATTCTTTGGTCGCCAACTTCGTTTACACTACTTTTATTCGTACCTAATGTAATTGAAATATCATATTTTGAGGTAAGTCGATCTAGCAACTAATAATTCGTTGAAGTGTGGATGGTATGTGGAACGCGAACAGAGTTTGACAGTTCATAACGATAACATTGCAGTTAGCGACGTCCAATTGATTTCTTCAAATAAATTTTGTTTTGGCAATTAAAAACCAAATTTAAGTACCAAAAATGTAATATAAATTATATGCCTACCATTTTGTTTAGAGTCTAGGTTTATAATTTATTATAAATCAAATTTATTCCTTCATGGTAATATTGTCATTGACATATAATTCCATAAGTCAAAAATATGAAACTGTGGACATATAACCTACTTAGGGATTTCAAAACCAATTGCGACTTTCGACATTTGGTCTTATGACTTTGCGGCTGCGCCAATAATTGTGTAATCACAACTTTTTGCTCAGATATTGTGGAACAGAGCAATATATCCATCCCACAGAATATTCTCAATAAAACCATTTTTGGCAATCTGATATTATTTTGTCTGATGCCACACTCCATTTACATTCTTCAGGCGATGGCATTAAAAACTCTTTGACACTTTCGTCTAAATACAAACCACAAACAACTCAAATTGGTTTCGGTGTTGTTTTCAGACAATCACAAAACACAAATAAACAAATCCAAATGTGTACGAGTATTTTCCCATCGTCACTTTCATTTCACTAAACATTCCAATTTCAAATTCAATTCAAGGAAATCTGTACTCTTTATAGTCTTGAGTTATCCGCACAATACCAGAAGACACAATGTTTATTTTCCTTCGGATCGTAACACTATTATTGCCAACCAGTGTTGTGTCTTGTATATTTACTGTACACAATGGAAGTTTCTGATCCACCTATAAATGAAAGGAGGACAGTTTACTTAATAAAAACCATAGTCTGTAGTTTGTTTTCGATAGTTTGTCTCGAAAATTTGTAGTGATGTGTAACGATGATGGTGGCGAGGCGATGGTCGAACGGGCGGACCGGATGATTGGGCGTTTTGAAATTATCTATGTAAGCATTATTTTCGGTATCATCGACTGTATCAGATCAGTCAAGGGAGTCTCCCTATTACGAACGTATATTTTATAAACTTCCTAGAACTTGGACAGTGACATGTCTGTTTGACAAATAGAATTTAATTTTCATACCAACGTTGCAAAACTATACTTAATTAAGCGCGTGTCTTTCTAATAAACCGCTGATGTACACATACATACATTTCTCCTTCCTGACACACGAGACCTATGGTCCAAGTCCATTGTTTAGCATAATGGAAAACTATGCATCCTTACCACTCTCCTATGTGGGGGTTCTTCATAGCTCTGCCAGTAAATTGGTGACAATGTGTCCATTTATATTCCAAAACAAAGATACCAGCAGAACAAGCAAAAGCACCGAAAAATGATGCTAAAGCACTGCGAAGCAAAATAGTCCTCGAAAAGTCCTAAGCGTTGCTGTGGCTTGTGTACAGTTTATGGCTGTTTTGTGAGGAAAGCATTTTTCGTAAATTCAACTAAGGCGCACAAGTTGCACAGGACAGGACATAAGCGCCCTAGAGGTGTTTTCATTTTTGTTTTGATTTTGTTTTGTTGTTGTTTGGTTTTACGTTACGTATACCCTTAAATTCCATGAAAAAGGTTCAACGAGAAGCATGTTTATGATGTGAAGGAAGCAAATTGTTTTGGTGGATTTTTTGCTAGGACGAGGGACTGCCTGTATACTTAGTATTTGTGCCTAATTTGTTTTTTGTAGATGGAAAGTTGGCTGAGGAGTCATCTGTATTAATTAAGTTTTGTTCATTTCATTTCATATGTATGTATGTATGAACTATTTATACCTAATTTGTAGCAGTTGAATCCATTGACATCAGGGTTTATTTTCTGCACACATACATATAAATAAAGAGGAAAAATTATTGTCATTGAAATTAATGAAAAATGCCACAGATTTATTAAAGAAAGATAAATAGATACACATAAGATAAATTATTGCAGTCACGATGATTTAATGAAAGGAAGATGTGATTTCAAAGGAGGAAGTCGCAAGGAGTTAAGATAAATATGTCAAGGATTATGATTGCACTTAAGTTGAGATGGCAAACGGATTTTCCAAGGTGGCTCCATCAGAAACTTATGAGGAAATGAGTTTGAAATTGATTTAAATTGATAGTAAAGTTGAAACGTCTTAAAGTGAAAGCAATGGACGTCAGATATCGGGTTGTATCGTCTTAATTTTGAGCTGAAATTATTTAAACCCTGTCAATTTAGTTATTCACAGTCCAATAGACAAATAGAATAGTTGTTTCTCAGTTCTGTTATAGAGAAATAAATAAAAAGTGGAACGTATGTCATTGGAACAAGTAATTTAATTTTATTGATGCAGGATTACATCGAAATCTTTCAAAACGTTGACGAGATATAGGGAACTTGCCGAAAAATAAAGTTACTCAGTTTTCAAATTACATTCTTTTTGAGAACAAAATATTTATTAGATTATGAGAAATTTAACGAGTAACTGTCAAAAGTGACAGTTGAGATAAGAAACGGAAAACCCAATATGCAGAAACTGTCAAAAGTGACAGTTATTACTGACAGATAAACTTTATAAATGCTTGAATAATTTTGATTTAATTTATAGTGCCATTCACACATATTTCTAAAATTCATACATTTCAAGTTTCAGACAGATGAAATCGTCAAAAGCTTTCATTAACAGTCAAAAAGTGTTACACTACACTACTCATTGTTTTCTAGAGTTATGTTTTTCAGCCTCGTTCGATTGGCTGTTTTGAGTAAGGTTCTTGAAGTATTTTTCTGTTCTTAATTTCATAAGTGAGTACAAATAAAGTTTTTCTGCAGATTATTTGTTAAAAGCATTATTTATTAAGAATAACCATTTTTAAGATGACCAGAAATTTGTGAATCCACCATCTTAATATTCGATTGAAATCAAAGCAGAATAGACCACTCCGAAAATACAATCGAAAACGACATTATGGGTATTCACGATCTGGTGTACAAAGTCTTGTAAAATTGTAAAATTTTATTTTTTTACAGCAGATTGTGAACACACCTTTACTAAAATGTAGCAACACTGAAGCAAATGTCAAAATCTGTTTCACATTTGTTCTGTTCTTAGTTTGTGTTAAGAAAATCTTTTACTCTTGTGTTTTTCTGTTACAATAGGGTTCGGGTATTTTAAAGTGTAAGATTTTGACATTCAGTATATTTTGTTGTTGTAGTGCAAAAAAATGCTACACTTTTACACTTTCAAAATGATACAAGACAAGATACATCGGATCGTGAATACCCCTATTATATTGACAAATGTAATATCATTTTCAGTTATCTTTTCGGAGTTAATCTTTTTACTCCGAATGTTTCATATTACATTCGAATACAAAATATTAATGTCAAAGAAACGTCAATTTTTTAATTTTTAATTAGTTCTGTCAAATTACAAGAATTTCTGCTTTTTTCTCCATACTGTCATACGGAAATACCATAATAGTAGACAAGCAAGTTGATATAATGTAATATAATGTCGGGGTAAATTAAATTTGAAATAAATGACCTAATAGGCTTTTCACACCAAACCCAAAACGGGGTTTTCAGCTAAAAGTTTACGAAAACTCGAAAACCGTTCACACTGAACAATTACAAGTTTTCGTTTGACATTTCAATTATTTTGACACCACATACAATAACAAATTGAGCTTGCGATTTTTAAGCAGGTTGATGAGGGACGTATTTGGTGGCTGGGGAAGACAAAATTGCTCAGGTTATGGTTTTTCGTTATGTTACGATTGAACTTTTCTAAATTAAGTGGAGTAAAGAGTGCGGATATATGTTTGAGGAAAGTTAACATCTATTAAATGTCGCATTGTTTAAAAGTATCTCTGCAACATGTTTCCAAAACGAAAACATGGATTTAAAAATCGCAGTGGTATAAAAGAGAATGTTTCACAAGGTGTGTTTGTTTAGTTCATATTGCTTATCCAACCTGTTTAGGACAGGTTTTATTTAAAACTTGTAGCTTATCAAAACGTGTGGTTTATCAAAAATGTATGGGAAAACTTGTGTTTTCGCTTAACCGTGTTTGGTGTGAAAAGGCTATAATGCTCTATTCACACTTTAAATTCACAAGCTCAGAAATAAACACTCCGCAGACAGTATGAGAAAATCATATGTGATGGACTTTTCCACCACCGTTATAAGAGATTTGATTTATAGTATGGTAATTCAAAATGCCTCTTCCTTCAAAAAGAAACAATAAAATGGATTAGTAACTATATTTGTTCGCCAGCACCTTATTTCACTGTCATCGTTCCTTAATTTGAATCCTGCAAAACAAACGTCGTAAATGAAACCGTTTATTTAATTTCCCAGTTACAGTTGGTTTTATAGTCAACTAATTTCACAAAATATCATAATCTGAAGGGAATAGCTTTCGCACAGTTCCAATCTCCATAGATAATAATACACTTAAAATCTCAAAATCCGCACAACTCCAACAGGTACCGTACTCTACTTCTACCTCTGGATAGACATTTCAATTCATACAAATACTTTGAATATTTTATGTAAATTGAATACAAATGCTGGACTCCCGATCTTGATTATTATTCCATAGATGACTCGAAGCCGCTAAGTCATGCAGCTAGTTATAATGCAGAAGACCACTGCAACCAACACACAAAATGCCAACGGGGATATGAATATAATTAAATTGTCACCAAAATCTCCCGAGCTGAATGAACCCCTACCCCAAAGCATACACAGTTAGTCCGGGTTGCCCAGACAATAATGCACAAGGTACGGATGGTGTCACTCCTATCATCCATTAGCTGTGGGGTCTTCCGGCTCGAACCACCCAATTTTGAAACTCTCAAAAAAGGAGCTTATGGTTACCTGGAAAAAAGTAAAAACGCTCGGTATAAAACAAAGGATTTAATGCGAAAATAAAAGCTCTCTCTCGAAATGTACTTAAGCGCATGAGTGCTCTCTCTCTCTCTCGTGTCTCATAGTATAAAAAAATAAAAAAAAAGGAAAATAAAGGCCTAAAAGAGAACTACCTGTTACAAAATGTATTCGAATCGCCTTGTAACAGGTTGAAAGCAGGTGTTCATAACATTGATCGCATATATCCTTGTTCGATAAATTTTATTCGTCTGTTGCTCCAATACTAGTTTACCATTTTGATTGCAAGCCTTTATTTGATTGTGTTTCTGTGTGTTTGTTTGGCTACGAGTATATGTGAAATTAGTTTTTATATTCCTTCAAGCAAGGTTGAATCAACAACTTTATACTTCGATTTTCACCCACAACACTAGCACTTTCTTCTTGTCCTCAAACTTTAACAGTGCGTCCATTTTGCCGTTAGTTGTTTTAAATTAATGGAATAATCAATATGGTGTACACATTGAACAGGGTAGTTTCTGTGTTTTTTTTTTTTTTTTTTTTTTTTTTTTGTGTACAGACATATAGATATGCGAGAATAAACTACATTTACCACACAAGCTTATACTGGTAGTCCTTGGGGGCGACATAAGAATTGCAAGTTTAAGTTTAGTTTTGGCTGGATGGAAGGATAATTTCGTGTGTTTGAAAACATGCAGAAATGAGAATTAATGTTTAATTGGTTTCGTGGTCAGCATAAAATTGTTGGCGATTAAAACAGGGCTTAGTGGTGTTTATTCACGACGAAAACCATCGTGTAAAAGTTACATTTGGAGAAATTTCAATATATGACCACATCATCCTGGGGGAGAAATAATTTAAAGAAAACAGGATTAATTAAAAGAATTATTATATTTTGTTAATTTTGGAAACATTGCTTAATGCGTAGAATAAAAATGTATTGGCTGCATGATAACGGTATATCTAATAAATTAAGGTTTCTTTGTCTAAACGTTGTAGTTATAAGATAATTTAGGGGCTTGGGTGTACTTAAACCATAAATTAATAAAATACTGAAGTCCTATAATCTGCAATATTATGACCAAACCCTATCACAATTATTTAGATTTTATGCTACAAGGGGACAGAGAATAATATGTTTTAGAGATACATATATATTTTTTTAAGACGCTGTTTGCACTTTTCACCAGAGGCCTTAACGGAAATTGCAAATTCTAAAACAAATTTCGCCGCACAGTGATTTCAAACCTTTATGGTTTAAAAAAAAATTAAACGGTATATTTTATATATGTAGTTTTCTTCTGAATTCAACGGCATTCTCTGTTATACGACTATACGAGTCAATGGGGTCGTTCACTAATTTATTATATATATTATATGGGATACCAAACTATCTCATAATGTTTGTGAATGATTCAGATAGGATGCCAAACAACCATAACAAATGAAGTTTGCAGTCAGCTGTTCTACACATTTGTCGTCGGATAGGTAGTTATTTCGAAATTGTTTTTATAACTCCAGATAGCTTCCATGAGAACAGCTGTTTTTTTCATCAGCTGTGTTTTTTCACGCGTTACAACAACAGACAATTATTTAAAAATATCCCAAAATACGAATAAATGAGTGAACGCCCCAATGAAGAATTATAGTTATGTTTTTCATTTTATATTAGTTGGATAGTTGGAAACACACAAAAACTCTCAACTTTTTAATAAATACTGTGAGGAAGTTAAGCACAATTAAATATTTGTTTTACATTGGCGCCACTGTGTGTCTACACGTTTAATGTAAATACAGCTAGAGCTGGATTCCCTTCCATTTTGTACAGATTTTATTGCTAATGAAAATTTTGTTCCAAGCTTTTACATATATATTTTTGGAATATTTAAAGCTGCATAGTCATTTTCAAAATAAAAATGTTTGTAAGTTGATTGCTAGACGTAGACACGGCCTCTTCATATTTGGTCAATTATATTTCTTCATTGTTTCTTCAGCTGGCAGAAACCACAAAGAAAATGGGTACATTCAAAAATCGAACCATAGCTACGAGTATCTGGATAGGTTGGTGTTAATCTAATCCCATTTAAGAACACGGCTGATGACAAACCAGATACTGCCAAAAAAAAAAATCTCAAGCTATCAGAAAAACGCTGGTATACCTTGTATTCTATGAGAAATATCAAAACATATGCACAAACCCATACAAAGTTAACCTTTCCGCTTTCTGTTGTTCAAGAACTTAAGTGGATAATAACCTATCTTAGATAGGGTATCGTACCTACATCTGAATGTACCTAATGTGATTGCATTTTTGTGTCAGTAAATTATGTGATTCCGTTGTTTGTGCACAAACTCTTATTGAGTGGGGGTAATACTCATACAAAGTGTCACAGACGTTCGGCAACGCATTAAACAAAAATGTAAGCCATTCTTTAAATGCCAAAACAAAAGTGTGATCTTGGAAATGTTTAAAGTTTCAATTAAAAAGTGTTTTTTCATTTTAATTTATTCCACGAATAATACCGACCGCACGATATATTAGATTATATTCAAGTCTAATAATGACACATCTGACAATTGACAGTATATATGTATTGTTCTTTTTCCTTCATTTATCAGCCTGCATAATATTGTCCATACCAATTTCTTGGACTAAGGTGTGTAGCCTGTGGAAATATTTTAATCTTCGCTGAGCTTGAGCACTATCTTGTGTGTTTTGCATTTACACTTTTCCTCATGACATCAGCAATAAGAGATTTGTAATGAAACACTTTTGGAAAAAAATAACTGAAAGTAAAAATAATAAGAACAGAGAGAGACAGCGATATTTACGATAAAACTATACACATGCAAATATGCCTAGACTCTGAACTTACATAACTTTGACCTGCAGAAAAAGTGAAGCAAATCTGCCATATTATTGAGTATAGTGAGATGAGAACATGGCCCAACAAACCATATGTGCAATATGAGCAAATGCACAGGGCGCCAACTTCTGGAGGCGCATTAACAAGCGCAAGAAAAAATACTACTGAATTTTAACCACAAGACTTGTTCAAATAATCAAAAAATAACATCCATAACAACAGTGCTGAAAGATGTCGCAAAATGCACAGAGGATAGCTCAATTAAAAAATTGCATTGAAATTGAAAGCTTACATCCTGGGTAATGTGGAAAAGTCTTATGTATGTGTATCAGTGAAAGCATGTGTGTGTGCAATTATAGAAAAGGGGCGCTTTTTACAAATCTTGAACTGGGGCAATATTTTGATGGGACGGGCCCTGTCTGTTCAATACCTATCCACAGCTGAGAACAAAAAGTATCTGCGGAATATGGTTCTTGAGATATTTCAATCCAAAGTTATTCGCATGTTTACAACCCAACTGCACTTGACTTGCTTTGCATGGTGATATCTCCACAACCAAGCCTCGCAAAAAGCTGCGGCTGCCAGTGCCCGAAAGGTATTACACAGCCCTTTCAATTGTTGTGCAATTTGTTGTACAACTCTTCACTTCACTTTTTTCGACATTTTAGAAAAAAATTAAAATGTTCCCGGATCCTATCGATATATAGATCAAAGGAAAAGTCTATTAAATACCTATACACTCCTGAAAACCAAAAGCTTCCGCAGCATCTGGTTCTCGAGATATTGCAATCCAAAATTATTCCCGTGACTGTCAACCAAACTGCATTTGATTTGTTTTGGAAGCTGATATCTCGGCAGCGAAGCCTCAGAAAAGCTGCGGTTTTCAGCACTTGAAAGGGACTGGACAGACCTTTGCATTTGTGTAAAATTTGACAATTTAATTTTTTTCGAACATTTTCGAAAAAAAAATCAAGGCCTCTTACGGAAAAAAAATTGTGTTTTCAAAAATGTTTCCCAAACTCATCGCATAAGTATATGAGAAATATTAGTCATGCATTTGCAGAATATAAGTATAGTATATAACGGGTGATTTTTTTGCTACTTGGTTTTTGACGTTTATATTTTTGACAGATCAGACATGACAAATTCCGCGAACATTTGACATTTCGATTCAGTATTGTTTGCCATTTCATCATGAATAAATAGACTTACGCCTGAACAACGTTTGCAAATTATTGAAATTTATTATCAAAATTCGTGCTCTGTGAAAAATGTGTTTCGCAAGCTACGTCCGTTTTATGACGAGGCTCATTTTTGGCTAAATGGATACGTGAATAAGCAGAATTGCCGTATTTGGAGTGCAGAGCAGCCAGGGGCAATTCAGCAGCTACCAATGCATCCCGAAAAATGGACTGTTTGGTGCGGTTTATGGGCAGGCGGCGTCATTGGGCCGTACTTCTTCAAGGACGATGAAGGCCGCAAGGTTATGGTCAATGGAGAAAGGTACCGTTCGATGATAACAGATTTTTTTTTGCCGAAAATGCAAGAATTGAACTCGGTCGACATGTGGTTCCAACAGGACGGTGCCACATGCCACACTGCACCCGAAACCATGCATCAATTGAGAGGCGAATTTGGTGAGCAGTTGATCTCACGTTTTGGCGCAGTCAATTGGCCACCAAGATCATGTGATTTGACCCCGTTAGACTATTTTTGGTGGGGCTATGTTAAGTCTATTGTCTATGGGGACAATCCAAACACGATTGCTAAAGATTTGTAAAACTGCTGAGTAAAATTTTAAAGGGAAAATACCGGGTTTTGTCTGAAAATGCGGAAAAGTATCACAAGACTTTTGTAGTCACTTACTTCTTTTTAATACCCACGCTCTGTTTATTCAAAACATTATAATAACATTATAAAAATCACTTTATTTTAGGAATAATCAAATTTCGTTGTGCTTTTAATTTGTATTTGAAAATAAACTTATATGAGTGATGAGTTCGAGTCTGATTGATTAATTTTGCATCCTACGTTTTTTCCATTTTAATATTTTTTCTCCTACATCAATTTTAATCATATTCATGGTCATAATTTTGTTTCAATTTTAGTCTTCAGAAGAAAAGAAGACTATATTTCATAAATGTCATGCGAATTAAACGCAATAATATTATGCAAAAATATATGGCGTATGGCACATATTTCAAAATATTCATACATAATTTATGTTCATCTAAACATTAAGTATTTTATGGACATTTTCAATTATTTTAATTATTCTAATTCCGCAATTAAATAATCATATTCACAATCGAAATCATAATATGGCAAAAGCAGACACAACGGACACGAGGAGGTAGGTATTTAAATGAGAACCACCTTGACCATCATCACCAAATCATCATATCGTCGTCGGTCAGTTTTATTTAGTTGGCCGATAATTGGCACTTGAACCGGTTTATTTTATCCGGCCCCCGCTCCGAGCATATCTACATACACAATTCCATTAAGCGTTGACAAATATTATTGATCTGATTATAAAATAAATCTGCTATTAAACAAAAAGCAACGTGCTTTATTAACATGGCAACCCAAAAGCATCAATTATATTAAAAGTATACCTTCCACACGATCAATCACAATCGTATTCATATACATATATTAAAGAGGTATTATGGATTGTGCAATAGTTTTCGTATATGTATGTCTCCCGCATAGCGGCAAAAATATTATAATAAACCGGCTTAGATTTCTCAACATGGTGGATTTATTTTTCTTGTCTTATAAGGGCTTAAACAACATATTTGTAAAATTAATTTGCATTTAATTAATTTCTGGTTTTTTTTTGTTTAATTCAACAAATTTTAAGGCAAAATTTCACTTGCAAATAAGAATAACAGTGTATTTTGTATGCATTGTGGCAAATTGTTTTTTGACACAGACAAATTTGTTTATAATTTTTTTGAATTGCCCTGTGTAAATTGAAAACAAAAATCGAACACAAAATAATGTAAATTCTTTTGAAATAGCTATCCGCCCTCGAGTTATATAAAAAGTTGTCCACTCAATGTCAACAAGACATGAAGTTTGGAATTATGCTACTGTTGGTCGTTTACATTTTACATTATATCCAGGGCCAGACCATATTTGAAGACTGTCAACGTGACTGTTTACCCAAAAAACGCATCTTTCATCGAGAAATTAAATCAATATGGATCCCATGATAAATGGGAGGCAGTTTTTATAAACATACCTGGCAACATTTATATGACATTGACCTTTTATAGTGGAATGTAAGATGGCGTTACAAGATAACCAAGTATAATTTAAGAATAAATATGTATGTAGCATTAATTGAACATGTATACAAGTAATATTATGTTTAATGGTATGTATGCAAAGGTTTAATAAAGTCGTTTTAAATTGTAATCTAAAAGAATATGCGCTCTAGAATTGCTCTTTGACCGGCCTCCATTGTTCAGTTGTGTCAGTGGTGATGATACAGTCAGCATTGACACTTGGTGTGTTGTTTTTCACGCCGCCTACCTGTATGAACGTGTAGCTTCATAGTGATATGAAGTAGTTGATGGTAGCACACTACAGTGGTTGTTTTTTTATTTCAAACCTTTGTCCCAGTAAAGTAAAGTAGTCAGATGGCTATAAAATTGTTCAAGCAAATTAAGAATTAATAAAACTAAATCAAACTGATAGAACTCTACACAAATATTTGTTTGTTAAGATTCTGCTCTTTTGCCTAATCAAAAATGGTGGTTGGGATTAACTTTTCAGCATGTGAAAGTCAAAGTAATAAGTTGGGTACTTGGATATTTTACTACAAACAATTGATATATGAAGTATGTGTTATCATTTATGGTTGTTTTACTTTGATGTTTTGTGAAAAAACAACAACAAACAAAAATTCCTTCGCATTTAATGGACATTTTTAAACTCTTAACAAAAATCGGTTTCATTCCTTGAAAAAAAGCATGTTTAAAATTTTGCGCCATTGACTTTTACGGATAAAAAATTGGTTTCTAAGCTTCAAAATAGATAGTTTAATATTTTCCATCAAATGGAAATTTCCGTTCCATTCGTACAAGGTAACTTTTACTCTTCTCTGTTTTAATTCGTAACACTAACATCTGTCAAAAATTACTAAATTATATTAAGAGTACGTTTCCTTATTTATTCCGGATAAGGAAAGAATGGATGAAAAGACGAAATATTTATCCAGAATATCCAGATTGGAATGAATAAGGAAACGAAAATACTATCCGGAATAGAAAGGAAAAAGATGACATCAATAAGCTGTTTGAAAGTGATGTGATCATGATAAAAAACAGCTATGGGAAATAGTAAAAATTAAATATTATAGATTTATTAATTAATGAAAACTAAAATTTAATAATTGTTTATATAGTTATTTCAATATTAAAAATATAAAAAAATGTTTGGTCATCCATTTTGTTTACTTGCTTGGTTTCCGTCTTTGGCTGGTGTCATTTTTTTACTTCTTTGACATTCACATGAGGGGTATATTCCGAGAATATTCTTTTCATTCTGTGCTTAACATGGAATAATACAATGCATTCTAAACGTCCCGGAATGAATACAGAAACACCAAAATAGTTTATCCGGAATATCTCGTGGAGCAAAGAAACGCAAAAATGGTATTCCGAATATTCTGGACATCCCTAAATGAATAAAAAAAACTCACTATAAAAGCACCTAATTTTTGCTTTTCCACTCTCCAAATGGAATAAAAAGAATCCATTCCAAATATTCTAGAATTAATTTAGGAAAAAAATAACAAAATAATTATTCGAAAATTCTGATATTAAAGAAGGACAATATAAATGTTCGGATAATTAATTCAGTGTAAAAATTTAATGGAGAATTTAATGTGGTAAAATTAAGACATTAGATTCACAATTCTCAGCTTTGATCTTACAAAACTGATACAGAACTGAAACTGCATTAAAGACGCCTATGTAAATATTTTTAACCACTCTTTTTTTTACATTTTACAAGGTTCTTCTTCATTACAAACGGCACAAATATAAACTGGCCTAATCAATACGAACATACCTTTTTTTGAAGTTATACATAAGTATGCTAGTACTTTGAAAGGTCAAGTTAAACATAATAGTTATATTGGTCCTAATCGAAATGTTTGTTACATTAAATGCTTTCAACTTTTAAAACAACCTTTGCTCTTTGCTCTTAGAAACAGTTCCCTAATTACATAGAACCACTTTCAATATTATCGCATGCTTTATTTATTTTCCCAAATTCAATCAGTCTCAAAAGCTCAAAGGAATTTAAAAGGTAAAAGTCCCTCGACGTTTACTTTTTATTAATAGAAAAAAAAGGACAAACAATTCAGCATCCTATTGAAACCTATTTAGCTGCAAAAAAGGTCTGGCTGTTCGTCCATTATTGTTTGTCAAATACATACCCGGAACCAAATTTTTCACCACATTCACCCTACATGTGTCAGTTTTATTTTATGGCACAATCACTTGTCATCGATAACTTCTTGTTCGATACTCAGCACAAAAATTTGTCCACAGTTTCGTATATCTATACGAAAAAATATACGAAAACACACAAAACAGAATCAATTGATCACCCATCAAAAAGGGTGACACCGACCGACACAACATGACTATAGGATATCCTTCATGCATATTGTATGAGGAAACTGCCGGGACGGGACATAAATGAGAAATAAGGGGCAACAATCGATATCGAGGACGAGAAGTCGTTCCAACCAACCAACAAAGAAAAAAAGCCTAATCAAGGTCAATTGCTTGGTCAGATATGATGTCTGTATATGAGTATGTGTATGCGGCTATGGGATAGCCTCAACCCAAACCACAAAATGCACTTTTGGTGTGTGGTCTTTGCCACAAATGGTATCAGTTCTATATAGTTTAGCTTTGATAGGTAAACACTGCTTGGGGGAAAGCGAAAGGGTTCGTTTGGTCAGTATTTCTCATTAGATGGGGCTGATTGGTAATTAATGCCACAAAAGGGTAAATTATTATTATTGCCTGTCAAAAGGGTGAGCCCACAATTACCGTAACCACCCAAAGTGACTTTTATAGGCTAACATGTTTTGAAAAAGACACACTCGTGACCATTGTGTTGTGGTGTGATTCTAATGACAAAATGATTCATTTGGTTTTTAGATGTGCTAGCATATTTTAGTTTCAGAAATCATTTAGAAATTATTACTAATTAACATTTGAAGGAGATAATGTTCAATTAAAAATAGTTTGATGATTTATGCTGTTTTAATTATTAGTGCGTCATTTTGCCTTCTTGTCTGTCGAGTAAGTTGGTTTTGTTTTTTGCTTTTGTTTTATTGCTTATAAATTGTAAATGTTTTAAACAAGAAAAGCTAGTTTAACGATAAATCATTGTATAGTAGATATCTTATGCGTGTCGAACGGGTTCAGTAAGGAAATCAATACAAGGTTATGTCGATATTTTTGTAATGATAAAAGAAAAATGTTAAGTGTTTGAGGAAAGAAAAAAAAATTACAAACAGCACTATTTTCAATCACAATTTACAATATTGAATTCAAAAAGAATTTATTTCGTGTAATGTAAAGTGAAAAACATAAATTTTAAGAACAGAGTAAAAAAAAACATGTACTTATGTAAGATGTCAGTTGTACAAAGTAGTTAGATATAAAAAAACGACAAGTTGTAAGATGATGAATGTTAAATATCAACGAAACAATATTAGTAAAAAAAAAAACGAAATCACTAAACCATATAATTTAAGCTAATCCGCGAGTTAAATTGTTTTGATTAATAAAGGCTCCATTCGAAAATTCATTAAGAAAATCTAGTACAATAAGCATGAATTTGTATCCCTTATATTTGACGGTTATGTAAATTGTTGACAAATATCAATTCTTTATTCCTTCGCTTAACCAACTCATTCGGTGGGTTGGAGAAATAAGAAGATTAAACTGTCAAATAGCAGACATTTTTAAAGTAAAAAATGAAGTTTTCAGTGACATGTCAAACTAAAACATTTTCCTTCAAAAACCGACAGAAGTTTTCGCCAATTTTTGATTTAGTTCTCGCAAATAATGTTTACCCACCAATACATATTTAAAAAAAAACATCTTTTTTATACTGAAAAAGAATGTTCTTTTGTTTAACCGGCAGAATGTTTAAACAGATATATTCATTGAAGAACCACAGAAAGTAGTTCTTTTGTTAAATTAAATCCAACAAAGAACAACGACTAGAATCAAAAACCATTTTCTTTTACAAAAACACAAACATCTTTTTTTACATTTTTTTTCTATTTATACCGTATCCATAAACACTTTATATAAGATAATAGTTTTCATTTTTTTTTATTATTTACTTTAAATCTACATAACTACTTAAAGTTAAAAAATTAATTTTCCTAAAATAAAAAAAAAACACTAAATAAACAAAATGCCTTGTTGACAAACGCAGAGCAGCATTGCAATGTATTTTGTTTATACCTTAACAGAATGGATGCGTTAAGAAAACGATGCGTCAGTGTTACGAGATTTCTTCGTTCTTGTTAAATTAGCATAAAACTATGACGAAAATACACACAATAAAGCATTTTATGTCGTCACGTTACATTAAATTAATGGATAAATTAATTGAGAATCAGTTAGCTTCAATATTGTTTTCTTAAATATCTCGTTAAAAGTTGTATAATTACAAAATGCTTACAGTGAATCATTTCACGTTGTTGCATAATTTTCTTCTTTATTGTGAATCAATCTTTTCTTTTAGTCTCGTCCCGATTTCGCATAATTCACTCAGTTAAACCCCGTTGAAATTAAATCGTTAAGTTGAAATCGGTGAGTTGAAATTCCTAAGACCACGGATCGAAATTTCAACCAACGTTGAACCTTGAAATCGATAAACTAAAAGTCGTTGTTCTTTAACCGATTTCTATGAAATTCAAATATGTTGTAGCTACCATTAGAAAAAAATTGTTTTAAAATAGTGTGGGTTAAAAAATGTAATTTTCACAAACACGTGTCTTATAGATATTCGTATATGCAATTTTTTAGAAAATTTTGCTCGAACTAGAAATGGTTTTTAAAAGCACTTAGAATATTTAATTTAAAACTCACAAAAACGTTTTGTATATGAAAAATTTCAAAAGAAAATCATACGAATTCTTGTAATTGTTATTATACAAAACGCAGTCATTTCAAAACTACAAAATTATTTGTTTAGTATTATAATGTTTGATTTTTCAATTTAATTTAAGTTATTCATAGAATGTGATAAGTGATATTTCGATATACTAATTCAGTCAAACGAAATTTAATCTGTATATCAGTTAGCTATGTCCTTCCTTGTTTCTAGAATACTTCAAACTCTAAATGCATTTCAAAAGTGCTTACTCAAAATACTGATTCTACAAAGCAGGTGCGGAAACGAAAATTCTCGAAAGCCCACTTGACCCACATCAGCACTTATACCATAACTATGAATACTTCAAGGCATATACATATGCATAGGTATTTGTTATCGACCACTGACAGCTTTCAAAGCAAAAACTCATTAAAAAGTCAAGCATCTTTTATTAAAATTGAACAGATCTTCAAGTTCGCAATTTATGTGAATTTACGAGTATTTATGTTTGTGTAGGTATATGCTTAAACCTGGGTATCATGTTTGTCTTACACTCAATCGAATCCTGAACGAAAACACGTTCAACTTGAACACGAAATTCCTGGAAATTCTCTCCAAAAACCACAATAACAAAGCAGACATTTTGTTTTTTTTTTCTTGCAATAAATATAATAATTGACTCATGTCATACTACACTAATTTCATGTTATGTGGCGAATTTCCCAACTTAATGTGTAAACGTGACCTTGATAGGTTTAACTGCAAACTAGTTTTATTGGAAAGTAATTTAGCGTTGGATCGCGCTGACACACCTCCTTAGGAATGCACAATCCTGTGCGTCCCGTCCATCGTGGTCGGTGTGGCGCGGCGTTGTATAATACTTAGTCGATGATATGTACTTCACCTTGATGTGGCTTAATGTCATCGCGATGGTCTTTCCTTTTTTATACCATACTAGTCCGAAACGAAAGGTCAGTTCCTAATTAAATTGCACTTTTTAGAGCCCTACCTTAAAAAAAACCGTTTTCTGATTTGGCATGTTTCAAATAAAAACAAAATAAACGAGTGACCTTTTTAAAGCTTCGCCTTAAATGTTTAGCAAA
Organism: Philhelius pedissequus; assembly: GCA_910595825.1. Lineage (NCBI taxonomy): Eukaryota > Metazoa > Arthropoda > Insecta > Diptera > Syrphidae > Philhelius > Philhelius pedissequus. Next base: position 8,524,244 of record OU343163.1, on the reverse strand, counting down.
TGTCTGTGTATCACACATAAAGTAATAGCAAATATTAATCTCTTATTAAACAAAAACAAAAAAAAAATTATAAAATAAAAAAAAATTGAGCATGTCGTTTTAGCTTTCTTCTTCTGATGACAGCTAAACGGAGACGAAGGTCAAGGTAACCTATAGAGATATTTGTATATGCTTGTTTTATTATTATGAACCATTGATGCCCCCAAGGGATGGCTGTACGTACTGTACATACATTAGCCTGTCGTCTGTCCATAAGTTAGCCCGTGAGTTATTCGAATAGTCGCAGTACTACTTGAGATAAAAATGTTTGTCTTTTCTATACCTACGCGTATATGTACGAGTATCGTTTGTCGAAAGTAGATGGAGGTACATATTTAACATTTCATCGACTTATTCTTTATAAAAAAAATATATCACTACCAAAAAAAAAGTCACTTAAACTTCCTCTTGCCAAAAGAAGAGTGTTATTCAGAAACGACACAAACAATATTTTTGTGTTCCATTCTTTGGCAGTTTAAGTGACACGAGTACGATGTGACCAGAGTTTATTGTCCGGTTGAGCAATGATTTATTATTTATATTTAGTAAAAAAGTTTCATAATTGAGTTCCACACGCAAGTAGAAAACCTCGACTATCATTTATATTTGCCCACAGCTGTTTATCTGATGTTTGCAAAAGTATGTGTTAACTGGGTTGCTCGCCTGTCATTTTTGTGACACACATTCATATTAATGCAAAAGTATGCTGCACATCTTCAATTATTAAATGAATTAAATTACAAAAATAACATTTTTCACAACTAAATGCCGGGTGGCTAAATGTATAGGGGTATTCACGATCCGGTGTATCTGGTCTTGTATCATTGTAAAAGTGTAAAAGTGTAGCATTTTTTTGCACTACAACAACAAAATATACTGAATGTCAAAATCTTACACTTTTACAATACCCGAACCCTATTGTAACAGAAAAATACAAGGGTGTAAGATTTTTTTAACACAAACTTAAGCCTTCTTCAGAACAAATGTGAAACAGATTTTGACATTTGCTTCAGTGTTGCTACAGATTAGTAAAGGTGTGTTCACAGTCTGTTGTAAAAAAATAAAATTTTACACTTTTACAAGACTTGGTACACCAGATCGTGAATACCCCTTATATAATGTAATTATTCGATATTTATATTTTTTTTAAACCTTTTAGCCGATTAAGTAAGATTTTGACACTGTTTTATTATGCCTTGTCCTAAGATTAAATTGTGACATAACTTTATATATATACATGTACTCGTATGCTAATAATCTACGTTTCAGTCTAATCAATAATGGCGGGTTGATGCTTAACGTCTTCATATGAAATTGGAGATCTATTTTAAAAATATAAATCTGGATTATACACGACTGACAATAATGGCCTTTTCGATTTGCAATTCGAAGATCACTCCGACAAACAAACAAACACATCTAATTACATTTTTTTATCGTTGTATGTTTTGTAGTACATATATAGAAGTATAAATTGTTTTTTCACATTTGTAACATGGCGGAAGAAAGAATAGAATCAAAATTCGTTTGTGGATATGTTAAAATCCATTATTTTTTTTTAAAACTTTGGTTATTGTATTATTTTTAAACCTTAACTTTGTCAAGCTATTTTCCATTTAATTGAAGTTGAAATTGTTGTTTAATTTTAAATGACGTTTCGCACAGTGTGTTTGAATGTGTGAGTAGTTCTGATTTCGATTCTCAAATGAAATCCAGAATCGTTTTCTTTTCTTTTCAGAAGGAGAACTGTGACTCTGGATGCCCATAGAGCAGAGAGGCTTACAAGCATTTTGAATGGTCGCGATGATATTTTGTCTGTGATGTAAATATGTATAGCAAATTTCTTTTTTGAAACGCACTAATTTAATTTTAATTTAACTTTAATTTAACTATATGCCTGTAAGACTTAAGGTCTTTTTTAAATGCAACCTGAATTGCACGGCACTAGTTTGACACAGTGGATTTGAGAACCAGGGGGTCAATTCCCGATCTGTGAAATTATGAAGTGATAAAAAAAATATCATTTCAGTTTTCACAGAGGTTTATCATTTTCCAACTTCACGCACACGCCTAATGCGATTCTAGAACTCATTGTGATAAAATTTGTACTAAAAAGTACTAAATGATAAATTCTGTCATTTCTGATTAGATTTTTTGTTGGGAAAGGTAAATATTTCATTTCAGTTTCTAAATTTGCTTAAGAATAATGTCCGGAATAATAATTCGTTTAATAAATTAATAAAAGGCGTCGTACTGAAGAATTGTGGGTTTTATATTATATTGAATAGTATCTCTGTTTTGAGTAAGATTTATAATTTTTTTTTATGTGAGGATATTGAGGCTTTCCCTTCGAGATGGGCAGAATCTATTCGAAGTTACAAATAGGAGCACTTTATTGAACTTTATAGATTCCCAAAACATTTATGCATGGATTTAATACGTGAATTGAGAGTATTCTTGAAAAACACTCAACTTATAAGTGCCATTTAAATATGGTTAAGTTCTCTGCATTTTTTTGCAATGGGTAGTTTCCAACGATCTGTCGCGGGAATGAGCACCGTCGTCGCGTCGGCTGTTGTGAATCTGTTGATTTAACAATTTCGTTATTTACTCGAATACACACAAATATAACTTATAACCAAAATATATTTGTGTATAAATATAATGGTTGCTTACTTGTCATGTGCCAAATCCTGTTTTTCTTCTTAATATTCGATTAGAAACATTTTCTTCACAAAACAATTGACTGTGATAAAAAAATTATCATATGAAAAATGTTTGGCATTTAACTTCACTTTTTCACGAATCGAGAATCGAATTAGACGTGAAAGCGTGATAAAATTTATCACTTCACATCTTCACAGATCGGGAATTGACCCTCAGGTATTGACTGTCTCATTTTAACCCATGGACGGCATCCAATTGGAGGTATAGGAAAGAATGCGCCTAGCGGAGGGATCGAACCCACACGTCCTAGTAAGCAATCAAGCACTTTATCAACTGCGCCATTGTCATCCGCACTATACAGAAGGAACGTTTTCATCAGATTCAAATGGTTTATAACTTTCAATCAAATATAAATTAATATAAGTATTAAACCTTTTAACAAATACAAGCACGGCAAAGCTATAAAAATAATGTCTTACTACGAGGTCACACGGTACGTACGGCAAGTACTGGAAGCAAGTTGTAATTTGTACCACATACACAATGTTCGGCAATAAACTCAGACTGAATAGATTTGAGCCACTGCTACTACTGGCAGGGAATTTCCGAAGCCAGTAATGAAGCAAATTCAGGGATTTAAATATGACGGAACTTTCCACAATACGTCAATGTGTTAAGCTGTAGAAAATTTTAGTATAGGATAGGAACTAGAATGTAGAAAAATTAACTGTTCAATTGTTAACTTGAAGCCTATTCATAGTATTTTGACGTGCAGTATATTCGTATATAGCCAAATTTCCAATGTACTTGCCCATGTGGCCATGGGGTTAAATACTATATTTATTTTAGTTTATATAAAAAGATAATAAAAATTAAAATAATTTTAAATAGGATGATCATAAGCTGGTTAAAAGAAAAGGGTTCTATAGAATTGAATGAAGCTATTATGATTTTAATTAAAGATTTAAAAAAAAATCTTCGGAAAGAAGAACTTTTAATAAATGTTCGACTTTAAGAAAGCCTTATCATATTTTTCCAGCGTAAAAAAAAATAATCATATGTACTATTTCCTTCAGAATTTATAAACCCTATACAAAATATTCATGTAACTGTTCTATGTCAGATAATGCTTTGATTACGAGTCTTGTTGAATAACGCACTACTGGTTCATACCATAATTGTTATATATTTATGTATAGGGTTTTCCAATAAGAGGTGTTATTTTGAATAGCCCGCTATTTCGGTAGCTGTCACTTTTGAAGCTGTCATTTTTTGACATTTGACAAGTAGAAACTACGCTATTAATAAAAATGGAACGATACACGCTTCAACAGCGCATTGAAATTATTAAAATTCACTATAAAAATGGTGAAAATTTGGCAGAGACGGTTCGTAAAACTAAAACATTTTTGGGTCGTCGTGAAGCACCTTGTCGGACCGCAATACAGAAATTGGTGGACAAATTCGAGCTGTTGGGACAAGTTAGTGAGGTGAAGAATAAAACCCGTGCACGTCGCTCAAGAACAACTGAGAATATTGCTGTTGTAGCCCAAAGTGTTGAAGAAAACCCAGGTTTGTCCATTCCTCGTCGTTCTTTGGAATTAGGCATTCCACAAACGTCATTACACCGTATTTTGCATAAAGACTTGGGTCTTAAGGCTTATAAAGTTCAGTTAACACAAGAACTCAAGCCGGCTGATCATCAACAACGTCGTGTCTTTGCTGATTGGGTCCTTGAAATGCATGAAAATGAACCGGAATTTCATCGAAAAATCATCTTGACTGATGAGGCCCAAGCAAAACTGTCGCATCTGGGGCTCGGAAAACCCAAGAGTTATTGTTGAAAAGCCTCTCCATCCTCAACGCGTGACTGTTTGGTGCGGTTTATGGTCCCGCGGGGTCATTGGACCTTACTTTTTCGAAAATGAGGCTGGAGCAACAGTTACGGTCAATGGATTGCGCTATCGAGAGATGATTAATGATTTTTTATGGCCTGAATTGGATGGTATTGATCTGGACAACGTTTACTTTCAACAAGATGGCGCTACGTGCCACACAAACAATGAAACCATCGATATTTTACGGGAAAAGTTTCCGGACCGTGTTATCTCTCGAAGAGGTGATCACAATTGGCCACCGAGATCTTGTGATTTAACACGTTGCGACTTCTTCCTTTGGGGCCACGTGAAAGATAAGGTCTACGCCAACAGCCCAGCGTCGATTCAAGACCTCAAAGATGAAATTCGTGAGGCTATCGAGGACATAGGGCAGCCACTTTGCGATTTGGTTATGGAAAATTTCATGAAAAGGATATGGTCCTGTAAGCGTGGTGTTGGCTGTTGTGTTCCATTATTAACGGCATACCTTCCTCTTTATAATGAAATAAACATCCGATCATTTATCTCCAAAAATGCCATTTTTCTTTGAATATCAAAATAACACCTCTTATTGGAAAACCCTTTACATTTATTTATTTACTTATGTATACATTTAATTATCTATTTTTTTTGTTTCCTTTATGTATTTTTTTTGTATTTATTATTTATTAATTAATTTATTTGTTTATTATTTATTTATTCTTTCTTATTTAAATATAATCCAATTGTGTTCAGAATAAAACTGAATGTTTATTGTTGTTTGATTTTTTACGGCTGTCAGATTCATGACAATAAACGTCATTCAGATTTGAATAATTTAACCGTTAACGGCAACCAACTTGAATTACAATAATTCACATAAAATGGTCAGATGTGTGTTAGCGTATTGTGTTATTTATGCTGCTAAGAAAAATTCAGTTCGCCATACTTAAATATAACATATTATAATGGAACGGCTACTATTTCATGCAGCGTGTAAATGTAATCACAGTTGCCTATTATACTTTCACTGTATGGCTTGCATTCATTTTTCAAACAAAATTAACTTGTCGCAAAATGCATACCTACATTTTATTTATCCAATTTCGTATGACAAAAGAATTAAACGAACAAACCAAAATAAATTTATATTAAATTTATTTATTTTCTTTATAATTAAAGTTATCAAGAACAAGTAGATATATATTTTTATTTATTTTTTTATTTAACTGCTTGCCGGTTAGACCTACAGCATTCTAAATGCACTCTGAATTACATTACACTCCACTATCGATAGACGGAATGGAAAATAAGAAAACAATTTCAAAACTATTTCGCATTTGTTTTGAATTTTTTGACACGTTATATGTCAATTAAATTCAAAAATACCTTTATGAACATAATTCTTTCATGAAATCCATATCATATATTTAAATTTTAAAACATGAATAGAAAATATAAGAATCAGAAATTTAATATTTGCATTTATTACAACCAAAAATAAAACAAACAGATATATATATATGCACGTTCGTCGGGTACATCTATAAATATTTGTTTGTGATGCAATTTTATTGGACTTTTTTCACGCCTGAGGAAATGCAAAATCGTCCTACATAGGCCTAAAATAGGAGCCTCTATGTCTATATAGTATCGTTTCGAGAGCAACATGAAACAAGAACCCCATTTCTATCCTTCCGCCAGCTTCGTTATAAGAAAGTGAATCCTTTAGTTGGTGCAAACTGTGCTTAAAATAGAATGAGACTAAGTAAACACAACATTGATGTAGCTGGCCCCGGGCTTCGACTGGACTCTATTTTAGTTCGTTAGCAGTTTTTCATTTTTAACTTGTGTACCTTCTATGACCTGGCAGGCATTGCAACTGGAACTTTGCATTTTTAATAGACATCCAGGGGTGGTTGTTGAAAGTTTGCCTTTCTCAATCAAATAAACTTTTATGTGCATTTATGTTGCTTATGTACATATTAAGAAAGAATCCTGATGGGGGCATTGATTTAGCATGATAGGAAATTCTTGATTTTATTGAAGATGGAAATTGTGGATTAATTCGAATTTAATTGAAAATTAAATAAACATCTATCTTCACATTCCACAGTGTATCTTAAACCAAGCGAACTGCTTACAAAATGACAACCTATAAATAGGAAAACTACTACTGCGAAATTTCATATTATTTCTTTTTCATTATTGATCTAATGGTGTGAATGGTACAACATAAAAAAAAATAGTGGCAAAGTGAAAGTGACGTTTAATTTTTACGACAATGACAATGCCATAGCAAAAAACAACCTGTCAATTTTAGATACTTATGGCCCCACAAAATGACAGTTGTTACTCTAAACAGAACAGAAAACGATTCTGGATTTCATTTCAGAATCGAAAACAGAATCACTAATAATTAAAATGTCAAAATGATCGGGTTGATTTGTTGTGTAATTTCGATGTTTTTTTATTGAATTTAAACTACTTTTCTCGTAAAATAACAGAAAAAGAAGCAAGTTATAATTGTTATTGATACAAGAAAATGTATACCTAAATTGAAATCAAGTGTTTTGGAAATTCTTTTTAGCCGATGTGATTTCATTTAAATTTAATTTTCACAAATACAGTGATACATACAATTCAGAATCAGTCAAATTATTTCCGGGTGTTTTATTGGGTGACGTTTTCCGGCCGGCCAATCGAAAAGACCATTAATTCATTTGGAATAATTAGATGACAGTTAAGTGTCCACCTTAAATATAATTATTGATCACTGCATATATATTTCCTACGAATTTTCATTAATTTTCGTAATTTTAGTTATCGAACAGTCCTATTGATATACCAAGAATTTTTATATTTTATTTCTCCAGTGCAAGTCTGTTTTTTAAAATCAATTTTATCAATCCATAGGTATAAATCAAGTAATATCCAACAAATTATGATTTCATTAACACCTGGTGGCATAAATCATTACCAAAATTAAACAAGTCTATTAACACCCATGATCGTGTGGCAGAAAAATGCAACCATTACTTAATTGCTATTAATTTTCCAATTTCATTTCAACTTAAAACTATTCCAACCGACTGTCGTTGGCCTTTGTATTGGACAATGTCAATTTTCTCATCACACCTTTCTGAGCCCACCTAATGAGGTAAATATTTATATAAAAAAAATATCCATACGAAACGATGGTAAAACAAAACCATTTCTTATGTGCAACACCCAAGATCAATATCAGAAGCAACAACAGCAACAGCAGCACAACCACACATTGCAAATATTTTAATGAAATTCATAAAATATCGAAATCCATCTCTAAGCCACGATCGAAATCTAAGCTACAATAAACTCACCACACCTGATCACTGTTTTTTCCCCAGTTGTAGTTTATGTGTGGTGGTTGTCAATACAGGCGCACGATTGGGGGACGTTGTGCAGTGGTGTTTTGCAGATGACTATGCGTTACCTGTCCATAATCTTGTTTTGATTCTTCATCACTGTCTCGCCGATAGTTCTGTCATGTTCATGCAGGCAGACGTGGAATCTAAGTCATCCACAATTGTATGAGGGGAAATTTGGACAGCATAAAAGCATGTTCCCCATACAGTCCCCACCAAAAATAAATCCCCACTTTTAAAATTTAGCCAAAGTTAATATAAAAGCGTGCATTTCGGTGACTCTCTCTTGCGTTACATTGTGGAAGTCGGTTATACACAAGATTACCCGACGACCGTTGTCAATTTTACTCTTAATGGAGTACTAAAACTAATGAACATTATATTGTGAATATTAAAATAAGTTGTTTTTTTCTGCTAAAGTTATTTTTTTTGTATAGTTTTATAACCAAAACCCGTTGTTGTGCGGTAACGACTGATATTATTTAAAAAAAAATCAAATCTTCATTCTCACCACAATCTGGTTGAATAAACCAAAAAAAAAACACACACACTCTCTCATATTCCGTCAATAAAATTTCAGTGAAATAAAAAAGGAGAAGTAGAAGAGTGAAGTAAAGATACAGCACAAAAAAAAAGAGAAAAAGAAGATATTAAGTAAAAACCAATTTGCTATTTTGTATAACCGATACCTTGACAGAAATAAAAGAAAAAGTTTTCGTATCCAAAGTTCGAGAAATTCGATTTCGGTTCGCCAGTGTATATGGAACTTTAGGGCCGAGCGGAAGGATAAATATACTTTGTCTTGCGCAGTAGTTTTTTTTAAAACTACTTAAAGGATTTTCATTACTTATATTTAATTTTTCTTGAAAAAATTATTTAAGTGGAAAAAGTTCAGAGTTATCAATTTTTGCTGGAGATTTTGGAATGATGGCGAAACTATTTGTGGTTTTAGCCATTTTAGCTGTTGCTGTTTCATCAGGTATGTTGTTTTTTTTGTTATTATTAATTTATTTATTTTATTTTTAAAAACGGTTTAATTAATTTAAATAAGGAAAATATTCAGTTTTATTTATTTAAATTAAACACTAATGAATTTAATATTTCAAACGTCAATCAACGCCATTTCCGCCCACGTTACACTTCTATCCGCCATGTTTTTTTACCGCACGTTATTTTTTGCGATTTAAATATTTTTACGTAAGATTTCGGTCTTGATTGTGAAACGGAATTTTTTTTTGGCGATCAGTTCGAAGACGCATAAATAAAAAAAAATAAAAAAAGATAACCTTGACTGGGTTGTTTATGAACCAGTTAAGGATTTACAACTTTCAAGATAACTTATATATTTTCGGGTTTTTATTTAAAAGCGGTTTTTATTTTTTATTTAACTAAAGTACGAAATTTAGAAAAAAACGATTTTTAAACCTACATAAAAATGTGACGTTGACTTTAAACACGTTTGGAATTTTTCTAAGTAGAATTAATGTTTGTTTTTACCTTAGTTTTGTGTACTATTTTAAATAAATTATTATTAATTTTACCTAGACACCGTAAAAAAGCTTAATAAACAAAATTAAGCACAAAATTTCAATTACTTAATTTTTGTTAAGAAATTGACTTTGTGGAACATATTCGTGAAGTGAAACAACTTCCACGTACATAATCGCGGTGTCACATTACGGTGAATGTATTCAATTCGTTGAAATTTGACAACCAATCGGTAGAGTCTTATGAAAAATATTTTAAAATTTTAAATTTCACTTCTTTGATTTTGTAAGGATATTTATTTTTCGCTCAAATTGATCTTTCAGCATTTTATGGCTATTAAAACGTTAAAGAGCAATTATATTCCACGTGCTTGCATTTAATTATGCTCATTCTCACGTTGTGGTTAGGTTATTAAAATGCCGGTCAAGAGAAGAAGAGTTCCTGTGAACTAATTTCATTGCGCTTCACTTTTCAAGACAAAAAATAATTTTTAAATTGTAATATGTCTCGAAAATGGTTTTTGAATAAATGCACCACAACCTCTGTCAAATTCAGGGTATGCTCTTGCCTTTTATAATACCATATTTTACTGTCAAATATACCCCCGACGATAACAGTAAATTCTGAAAGCTAAAATACTACCAAATGATTTTCGTTTACAGGTTTAAAAGTTTCACTTCAATTATTGTTTCCATACCCTTGCCCAATTATTTCTTGTTGAGATTGTGTTTGACAACTTGTTTCCCTAGTCAGTTAAATTGACGTATACAAATCGCAGAGGAACTTGAACTGGTTAAATGAATAAAAATTAATTAATATGCAAGTGTCCATACTTAAGCAAAAAAAATTATATCACATCTTTATTTTATAAATTCTTAAGACTGCGCAAATAGTTATGTGAGAAGCAAGGCAAGAGAAAACTACGCACATTTAAAACTACCGCAATGCCACCTACACTCGCGGGAATAGGAACTAAATAATTCTTTATTAACCACATGACAGCCTAAGAAAATTTGTAGAAATTTACCGAACAAAGCAATTGCTTTGATAATTGTTCTACATAGTGAAATATGTTAGTTAATATGCAAATGAAAAATAAAAACTATTCCTATTTTCATCTAAGACTTCCGTGATAATTTTTCTTTTATTATACCTAGTCAGTGTGTGCATCGTGCACACACACTGCACCGGTTGTCATAACATCTTAAGCAAATATACTTAAATTCGAAACTAATTCCTTTCCTTTGTGGTAATAAAACGACATTTAGGCACCTGTTATACTAGTGCCATTTTGCTTTGGAGTTTTGTTTGCATGTGCTTGTGATTATGCCAATGCCTGTGCAATTTGCTTGCACACTTCAAGTTAAAAGTCGTGGAATATTTTCTATGACGATGAGCGTCGATTGGCATTAACTAGTTTATAAATTGGGTGTTGTATATTTTCAACTGAATTAAAAGAATTTTATAGTTGTTGCTATGAGTGTTAATAAACTAGTTTATTAAATTAAGTTTACTTTAATGTATTTTAAACTAAATTCAAAACTTGCTAATATAAAAAAGAATTACCTGTCAACTGTCTATACATGTTGTTGCTAGTGGCTCCCTCTAGAGTATTTTGTCTGGGAATTCAATGAAATTTCCGCTTGGCTGCGCAAAACCATTATTTGTATTTTCAAATGTATTCCCCAAAAGAGGATTTCCAAATATACGACTATAACAATGAGAAGACTATAAAATACTAAGGCGTTGTTCTCTGTTTAAAGAGGTTAGGGTGGTGGCCCACATTTTTCCGGTTGTTTGGGTAGAATATATGTGGTCTCCCTAATGAGCATAAAACCGCCCATGCAACGACCTAGCACAACGGTATTTTAAAATCAAACAGGTCTGTACAGCCTACACAGAAAGTAAACAGCTGTCAGCTCAGACATTAGACTCGTTTATACACAGCCATGTTGTGTCTCTTGTGCAAAATCGGTTTGAATTAAAATTATCTATGTATAGGTGTTGCATTTTATATGCAATTAAATACTAATTAGATAACTTGTCACACATGCCCAAACGGGCGGCAATGGCAACTATTAATAGCCTACATAGATGGTGATGATTTATAATTTTAGCATCATCTTCTAGGTGAGTAATTGGTAGCAAGTTAAAGTAGGCTCTTCCTCATTTTGTCATTGTTCAACCTCCTATCTTTGTAGCTGCCATGTTGACATATTGTCTCATATGATGATGAAGATAACAAGGATAATGAGATTTGTTGAACATAGTATTCGTGTGCGTGCATACGAGTACAAGTTGATAATATAAAATTGCTCTGGAATTGCAGCCTCTTGTAAACTAAATAAGAATACAGTGAGAAATTTCAAAGTCAATTATCAGATTGTGTCACAACATAAACAAGACAAGGGTAATATGGGTCTAGACAAACATGCGAGACATAGACAATTAATGCCATGAACTAGAATCAAATAAGATAATTTAATTAACAGTCCTTAGTTTTTTGACAGCTAGGCAATCAAGGACAATTAGACATTTCAGTAAATATCAAATGGAGTTTAGGGGATGTGTTTCGTTGGTCTCATTGATTTCGTTGTTCATATTTTCTATTTCAAAATATATGTATCTACATTTTTTTCTTCATAGTATTGAGCAATGTTGCTATAAAATGTAACGTGTAAACATAATTTTTTAAGACAGTTTAAAGTAAGATTTTATTAAGTTAGATGTTAAGCAGTTTTTAGGCGAGTTAAGTTAAGAAGCTTAGTGCAATTACTAATTTAACTTTTTTTCTTAAATTTTAGCATCGGCAGAGACATCTGATCGAGTAAAACGACAAACAACTGATGAACCTGCAAAAAAAGAAGAATCCTTTGAACAGGAACTTTGCAAAGATAAAGATGCCGGCGAATGGTTCCGTCTTGTAGCTGGTGAAGGTGATAACTGCCGTGATGTCATTCAATGTACATCATCTGTAAGTACATTTTTCTTTTGTAAATCTCTTACCTTTAATAGTTAAACATGACATTAATTAAGTTAAGTTCTTGTCATCATTTTCTTTATCGGAGAATCTGGCGTTGTACTATTTGAAATAGAAAAACTGCTCGTTTCACAAAGTTATTTTTAATTTCAATTAGAAATGTCTTATTTGAAAGCTTTTCGGAAAACACATTCAATATAATTTAATACTCATATGTATATCATGTTTGCAAGCTTAATGCTACGTTTTCACCTAAAGATAATCCGGTTTAAATTGAGAAGATTAAAAATTAATCTTCAAGTGTTTTCACCAGTGATAAAAAGATTAGTTTGACGTTTTCACTATGAATTGTCATTCAAAAGTCAATACAACAAGACAAAAACAAAATAATTGGGAAGAAGAATAATAATTTCGATTCAGTGAACAAATTTAATTTCAATAAATACAAATGAGTAATAACCTTACAATATTGTTATCCCAACATCTTGCAGCATATAGATATATTTACATAAATAAATCGCCTTTGCGCGGTTTTCGTTTTTATATATTTGGGAAAGAACAACTTCAAAGTATTACTGTAGGATAGCTAAAATATTTTCCATTAAAAATTCGAGGCGCCGACCGCTTTGGTCTTTGTAGCTTTATTGCATTTTTTATTTTTATACTTATTTATAAACAAAAATAGAATTTGAAGACAACGAAAAATTATACCAGACAAAAACAAATTAAATAATGTTGGACAGTTTTTTTTATTGAATGTCAATGGAGAAAATATGACGTTAGAATAGGCGCGTTCTATGAAATAAGGTTTGTTTCTTTTGCGAATCTTCTACTTCAAAGAAGATTTCAACGAGATTAATTTCTAATCTTCATTTAAGGAGATTAAAATTTGTATGGGAAATCTTCAAGATTTAGAAGATTTCAAAGAGGATTTATGGTTAATCTACTTAAATCTGGATTAAGTGGTAGGTGAAAACGTAGTATAAGCTTACATTATTAAATTCACTCCACATTATAAGCTGCCTAAATTTCATTATGTCTTAGTCAAATTGATCTCTCTTTCTCCCTCCTTTGTAAATAAATATTGGGCAGTTTCAACAGACTGTCACTTTTGACGTTTTCACAATTGGTGATTTCCCTTTTCTTATCGATCATCGAACCGAACTAAAAACAATACTAAATTTTTGGTGTTGCCATCATTTTTTTCCATCAAATAATTAATTGTTAAATTTTTGACTTCATAAAATTACATTTAAAAATATTTTTCAAAACAATTTTTTTTTTTCATTTCTTTCACAGGGTCTCCAAGCTATCCGTTGTCCAGCTGGTTTGTTCTTCGATATCGAGAAGCAAACTTGTGACTGGAAGGAGGCTGTCAAAAATTGTAAATTGAAGAACAAAGAGCGTAAAATCAAGCCTTTGTTGCACACAGACGAACCACTTTGTCAAGACGGTTTCCTAGCGTGCGGTGATGGTAACTGTATTGAACGTGGTCTTTTCTGTAACGGAGAAAAGGACTGTACCGATGGTTCAGATGAAAACTCATGTGGTAAGTTTATTTTTTCCACTATATATTGCATATATGTACACAACTTTCTATCGACACCATGTGAATTTTTATTTTCTTAATGCCCTATTCACAAACACTCGATGGCCTTTTGATTCGCAATCAAATTTACATTAAACGCCGACAAGCCCATACCAATAATCTCATACAACGATGACAGATGATTAGTGACTCCGAAAACGTATTGCAAATGTCACGTCAAATAATTGAACAAATTCACCATACGTGAAATGTAGTATCTTTAACCTTTTTATACCTATTTGAATTTTATACACAATCTTCACTTTGATCTTGATTTAAAAGAAGAAGGGAAACCCACAATCTCCATCTGAGGGTGTACAAAAGGTGCTGTCTTAGAGAAAAGTGAAACGATATCTAAAATCACCATAAAAATGAACTTTTACAACTAAACACACCTTCAGACTCTATAAATGGTAAACAAAAACACCTCGTTATAGCACATACTTTACAGATATTTAAGATGCAGATACAAATCATGTGCCTTGCATACGTCAAAAGAAGAGAGGAAAAAAGTTGATTTTCAAAAAGGCTTCCCATAAGATTGATTTCTTGATTTTTACCTTCCATTTTACTTTTTTTTTCTTGTTCATTTCCTTTGGTATTCATTATAAATGTTTGTCCATATTTTTTTTTCGTTCGTCTTTCTTCACTAAACTTGTATCTAAAACTGTGTAACTTCTCGCTGGGCCTGGTGGAAGTGATGTTGTTTATTATGTCTATCTTATTTGTCTGGGGTACTATATCGCAAAAAATGAAACTGAAAGTATTGCAAATACTTATAGGGAGATGTTAAGCTTATATATAGCCATAAGGTGATTATGTTATGTTAACGTCTTATGTGTTATTTTTTTTGCCTCTGAATTTCTTGTATTTTTTTTTTTTTTTTGAAAAATATGTAATCTATAAGCAAATTCCCCTCTACCACTGGTTTTATGGTGGATGATCGTTCCATCTCGTGCATAAATGACATTTGTCATTGTGGTTTTTTTTTTTTTTTTTTTTGCTGAATGATGCTGACGATGATGGAGTGTGTCCTTATAATTTGACATTTAGCTTGATGCAATTATGGCACACCTTATTCTTCTTTTCCAAGACAGTATTCAATTATGTACTCGTATGTCATTAGAAAATGTGTCCGTTTGAAATTGAATAGTTTTGTTGATGTGAAATATAATTTTTGTGTAAATATTTAATTAAATTGCTTTGTGGTTTTCGATTAGTCTTAATACGATTGTATCAAACCCATTTTGATTGATAAACTCTAGTCAAAAAAAAAATAACAAAAAACAGCTAACACACATAACAATTTATTCAAGTTTCTGATGTCTTCAAAAATTCCTTCGAAAAGTTGATACCTGGAAACTACCTACAAAAAAATCAATTCGATGAAACATTGGAACATTCCTAAGATATTTTTTTTTTTTTTAATGCAAATTGACAATTGGAAAATGACATTACTGCCAAGTGTAAATTCCTATTTTAATGTTTAATACTACTGAGTTGGATATCGTCAAGAAATTCAAAGTTCAGCTGACATTTACATCTTTCAGTTTGATTAACTTGGTAGTTTCTACCATATGTAAATGACATGTGTAAGAATAATTTAATTTTATTTTCTTGAAACTTATGTCGTTTTCGATTGGTTGTTCGGAGTTACTCAGTCAATAGAAAACGACATTAATAAATAGTTCATTCATAACTGCTCTAAGAAGGTAATTCAACTACATTTGAGCTGAGTTTCTAATAAACACAAGTTTTTGTTAAATTTGTATTCTAAACTTATGTAATTATCTTGCTAAGTCTTAATCAATATATGTAGTTTTTTTTTAACAATAACAATTAAATTTGACATGTGTCACTTTATTATTCTCAGAAAAACAGCAAACTCGTTTCTGACAGGATTTTCACCACAAAACATAAAAAAGCTAAATAAAAAAAATCAGGCAAACGAAACCACATGACCTTGTCCGAAATTCTTAAAAACCAGGCTATTAATTTAAAAAAAAAACAATATCATAGGCCAACTTTATTGTGTATCATGGCAAAGATAGTATACATAATTAGCTGCACCATTCGAAGATTGCTATTTACCAGTAGTCAAAGTCGTCAAGTAACGTCTGATATAAGACACCCAAGCTTCAAGACGGTCTCAAGACACGCATGTACATCATTCGTGTAAACGAAAACATTCGAACCGGTTCATACCTAGTTTTTTTTTTATTTAGAAACAAATTGGTGACATAACAACAATAACAGCCCCGAGAAAAAGAAACTGTTAAATTGAAATTAAATTTATTTTTATCTAGAGGTACATACTCTTCGGTGCAGCTGGGGCATGCGGATCACCTCTTTGGGGGTAACCTACTTCTTCATTCGTGCGCCAACACTTTATGAAGTTTCAATTTCATGCATTCTTCATTTTGGTTTGAAAGCCCATACATAAAAATGTAGGTATCATCGAAGGTGGATTGTAAATTACAGAATATACAGGGTGTGTTGTATCTACATTACATACATACATATATTTATGTATAAATATGTGTGGTGCGAGATGAGTGTTGGATGCGGATGCTACCCAACTATGCCTACAGGTTTGGCCTTTTGTTCGAACTTCTTTTTGTTTTTCTCTTATAGCAAGACTTTCTGGTTTAAATGTCAGATGAATATAATCGGAGACGCAAAATCAGTGGTTTGAGATTATGGCATACCTACCTGTCTCAAAACAAGTATGGAAATTACTTAAGATTTTGTGTTTTTTTTATGGTTGTCCCTCGACCAACACAAATAATAAGGGAATTTTCCAACCAACAAAGTATTTGATTGCTTAATTTTTAAATATTTTATTTCTTGCGATTTGCAAAAAAAATTGCTACACCGATGTTTTTGTCTGCTTATGCAATTAGCAATGAAAGACTAATGAATAGAACAGAATAATGCAAATATTTATGAGGGGTCTCTGGGCCTTGAACGCGATGCTTCAATTAATCAAGTAAATGTGTGCAACTTGGGTTTATTCATGCGGTTCATTTGAAACACAGTGTAAATGTGGTTAATAAATTACAATGATGGTCCTATATGTCATGTGGAAATGTCATATTTGACAGTCTTATTTATCGTGGACATCTTTGACCTGACAAATTGTCCTAAGGTTTGCTTTGTTTTGCCATTAAAAGTTTATGCTTTGGTGATTATTTCACATTATAATCAATGTTCAGCGTTGACTATGATGTTTATGTACATTGCACATTGCACATATGCTACCCCCTCCCACTGTGTGGTGTTTTTTGTCTTGTGGCGATTTCGTTTCGAAAAATAGGATTTGATACTAAAACCAATACTTTTTGCTTCGTAATGAACGGATACGGATCGAATTTCTTTTTGCGACTTGTTGCTTGAAAAAAAAATCTTCAATTCGTTAATTCATCATCTCATTTTCTGGTTCCATCGCGGCTGAATTCCTAAATCCAATGGTACATTTTAATTTTTTTTTTCCAAAGAAGTTTTTATGTAAAAATATTTTTAATGTTTAGTATTATTAATTTATTTTTTCTGAACACTGCCACAAAATAAAAACTTCATTGAGAACACAAAATTTGATGGACTTCAAAACAAATATTGTAATATGTGAATCGGTTTTGAAAGAGATTCAATACGGAAAACAATTGGTTTTAAATTGAAACGATCAGATTTTCATTTTCAAAAAAAAAAATGAACGGCAGATCGATGTTTCTATTGTTAATATTGATTGTTTTCTTTCCTTCTCTCTCTTTTTCGGGCTTACATAACATTTTTTCATTTGGTTATGGTAGGTTTGATAATGAATGAGATATATATATTTGAATAATATACAAAGAATTACGTGTACCTAATAAACATACTAATAGCGAGGTTTATTCAAGAAAAGATTTGCTCTTTGTGTCAAAATATTTCATCTTTTTGAATTTTGAGAGTTTTATTTCAGTAAAAAAAAAGCAACTCTAGATCAAAACCCAACACGAAAAACTTGATTTCTGATGGGCTTGCAAATTTGATCTGAATGAACATATACAGTCCAAAATCTTTTCTGTTAAACATCAAATAGAAAATATTTTTTATTTATTTGTTGTGTACTTGTGAACTTGTGCCAGTCCGTGCTAAAATCACTAATACTACAATAAAATCTGGAAACAAGTTTCATTGAAAAGATCAAATCTCGATTTTGATAGGAAATCTTTAAAATTTGATTGAAACTCGCTATATATCTGTCATATTTTTCTTAACAACCGTCATATTTGACGTTTATTCATTCTTATTTAAAATAAAGTCTCAAAATGTTTCGTCATATAAATTGATAGGAAGTTGAATGTGTGATATGTTGATGGGGCCATTATATAAACTCAGGCTTAACACCTTTAATGTCTTACCTTCACTATCATATACAATTTCAATTTCACCATATTTAAAGACCTATTATAGCTGACATTTAAAAATACTATAGATACCAATATAATGGCAGCATCTTTGTCCAATTAAAATAATTATTCCAATTGACATTTTACTATATAATTGAAGTTTAATAAGTTCCGTTCGTTTTTTATTTGGTTTGTGTATTTTTGCTGCAAACCTCTAATCCTCTTATGCTGTACACACAATTAAAATTCTATTTCGATTGTAACATCAAGATGGCGAAATATTGGAATGCAATTAATCGGCAATATAACAAACCTCCAGTAATTGGTTTTATAATTTCTTCTTCCAAGTGCAACAAGGCAGGAACTAATTTATGCATACATAGGTAGAGTCTTATATATTTCTGACATTTTACATATTAAAAAAAACTCCTCTATTTGTCATTCAAATCGTGATGCAGACATTGAATCGGCAGTCGTCGTCGTCGGTTGCCCGTTGTAAAGTTTTCTTTCGATTTATTCAAGACACGAGCATATAGCGCTATGAACTTTCTTCAATTTATTTATAGTATAGCGGTTTTTTTAGTTCCATTGCCTATTGAATTTCAATGACTTTACACTTTTATTATTCGTATAGCCTATTCTGTGTCTTTTGAAAGTCGATTAGGAATTGATTGGAGGGTGGTCGTTTATAACGGGCATTGAACTTTAAAAATAATAAATTTATTTTAATCCATTTTAGATATTGATAACGATCCAAATCGTGCTCCACCATGTGATCCAGCTGTATGTGTATTGCCTGACTGTTTCTGTTCCGAAGATGGTACTTCGATTCCCGGAGATCTGCCAGCCAAGGATGTGCCTATGATGATCACGATCACTTTCGATGATGCCATCAATAACAACAACATCGAACTTTACAAGGAAATATTTAAGGGGCGCAAAAACCCCAATGGATGTGACATTAAGGCCACATACTTCGTTTCCCACAAATACACTAACTACTCAGCTGTTCAGGAGACTTCCCGCAAGGGACACGAAATCGCTGTTCACTCTATTACGTGAGTATGCTTTCTAATATGCCTTTTTGCTTAACTAACTCAGAGTGTTTAAATTCAACATAAAACTGGACATGGGTTAACTCCGCTTAGTTCTCTTTGTTGTTCTTAAATCATGATGATTCATGATTTATATTTCTTATATCTTCTTTTTATTATTCTGTTTCCCCTTTGTCTAAATAGTCATAATGACGAGGAACGTTTCTGGTCAAACGCAACTGTTGACGATTGGGCAAAGGAAATGGCTGGTATGAGGATCATCATTGAGAAATACGCCAATATCACTGACAACTCTGTTGTGGGTGTCCGTGCTCCATACCTCCGTGTTGGTGGTAACAACCAATTCACCATGATGGAAGAACAAGCTTTCCTTTATGA
This sequence comes from Philhelius pedissequus, assembly GCA_910595825.1. Lineage (NCBI taxonomy): Eukaryota > Metazoa > Arthropoda > Insecta > Diptera > Syrphidae > Philhelius > Philhelius pedissequus. Next base: position 8,504,395 of record OU343163.1, on the reverse strand, counting down.
CTCAACCATCACAGCTCCTCTGTCGAATCCTCCACTATGGCCATACACAATGTACTTCCGTATGCCACATCGCTGTCACGGTAATCTCCAGAACTGCCCAACCCGTTCTCACGCTGTCTGGGAAATGGTAATGAACGAACTCGACCGTAGAGAAGATCCCACCAACGACGAATCTATTCCCGGATGTGCTATGGTTGATTCCTGCTCAAACATCCTTACCGGAGATCAGTTCTACAATTTCTTGAACCACAATTTCGACAGGCATTATGATCAGAATCGTGCTCCATTAGGTCTGTACTTCCATGCTGCGTGGTTGAAGAATAACCCCGAGTTCTTGGATGCTTTCCTTTATTGGATCGACGAAGTGCTTGCCAATCACAATGATGTTTACTTCGTCACAATGACACAGGTCATTCAGTGGATGCAGAATCCCAAGACCATCAGTGAAGCCAAGAACTTCGAACCATGGAGGGAGAAGTGCGTTGTCGAAGGTAAACAAGCCTGCTCTGTGCCCTACTCCTGCAAACTCACCTCAAAGGAGGTGCCCGGGGAGACCATCAATCTGCAGACGTGCGTCAGATGTCCAAATAACTACCCATGGATCAACGATCCAACCGGTGATGGTTTCTACTAAGTCAAAAATGTTGAGAATTAATTTGTTATGAGTTTTATTTCATTTTTTAAATTTAATTTTATATTATGTTTTTTTTTTAAATCCCAAATCTTAATAAAAAAAAAAATAATAATAAATTAATATAGAGGAAGTGGATCTATTTTTTGGTCTCGCACTGTAGTATCTTAATATTGTTTGCCATTTGTAAAAGATTTTCTTTCGAATTTTCAACGTCCTTAACCTTAAATCTGTATCTATATATATTTTGAACTTTGTAGTTTTTTATCCCTACCACTCCTCCCACCCTCCCATCCTGTCACTTAAATCCTTTTTTTCACATTCCCTCCTTGTATATAGTTTTAATGTAAAATAAAAGACAGATTTGAAAAAGCCCTACTAACATCTGTCAAACTTTTTTTTATCAATTTTAGTGATTTTTTGGTTTTTTGTGTTTATTTTTGTTTTCATTGTTTTTCTTTTTTGTTTCTAAAATTCTTGTTTATTTTGTAAATTTTCTAATTTTCATCTTTTCTTTTGCATTTTTATTTTATTTCAAAAAACTGTTTTTTTCTCTTTTTTAATTTAGATTTAAAATAATTATTTAATAATTATTTTTTATTCTCCTTCTTGTGTATCTAAAGCAATATGCATACTTATATTTTTTAAAAGACTTTGACTGACTTCGATTTTTGCAGACAAAGTCGAGCTGTGTTTAAGTTTAACGACAAAAGAACATAAAAAAAAATTGAAAAATGTTACAACAAAAAAAAACAATTAAATAAAAAACAGAGATAATTATGATAGTAAAAACAAATTATTATTGTACCTATTTTTATGACTTTTTTAATTATAAACAAAAAAAAAAATAATCAAATAAAAATTTGTAAAAGTGAAAATTTTGTTTTTTTAATCAATATAACATTTTAGATTTTCGTTATCGTATACAATTCTAATGAACGTTTTTTTTTAATTCCGCTATGCTCTTTTTAGTAAAAAAAAATTAATTGGACTACATCCGTGTGTTTTTCTTTCTATTTATTGATCCAGATGGCTCCACATGATACCAATACCAAGAAGTGTTTTTTTCGAGTACTCCCAGCAATTAAATTAATAGACCTAAACTGTCGGTCTATAAAGTGACTGACAGAACTGAAAAATTTCTGTGTACATTACTGACACTTGAAATTTTTCTTGACCAATTCGAACGACGAAAGTGAGAAGAAACTTTCCACGAAAAGAGAAACAAATGGCCCAAGGAACTATAGACATTTTCTATTAAATATTTCTACGCCTACTTTATTGTTATTTTCTTAAATGCAGTAAATTAGTATTGCTGCCAAAATCTGAAGCTTAGTATTTTTTCAATAAAGGCACGTTTTAATAAACGGAAAGAAAGGCATTTTTTCATTTCATTGAGATATAAAAATATTCTTAAGTTTTTCTTTAAAAACTAATAAAAATTAAATACAAACAAAATGCATTCAAAAATTGTTGATCAAAGCAAGAAACATTTCAATGACAATATTAAAATTTCTTTAAGTTTAATATTTTTTAAATATAATGCAAAGGATTTTCAATGTCAGTACAGTGGTGTGCATTTTAAGGGGTAGATCTTTTAGTATAATTTTTTTTAAATGTCAATTCTAATTTGACATTTGTGAAGTATTAATCACACTACGTCTACTCCTAAAGAACGCAAAATAATTGTTTTGATTGACATTTGGCGCCATTTGCAAAAGTTATAGCATCTTCCGATTGTGCGCTACTTCGTATATATACATTCAATGTTCATTTTTTTATTAGTTAACTTCATTTATACTTCTATATGTTAAGGGTATTCGTAACCCCTTGTGTGTGCTCAAAATAAAAAAAATCACTGGACTGGAATTGGCTAAGGCGAAAGTTGATCATCAAATTTTTGATATTCCTTGTGAGGATGACTGGCTTAATCATGTCAATAAGGAACGATAGCTTTTCTCTTACGTGATACGGGCCTTGATGTTTTTATACCGGAGAATTCTGACAATAATTTGGTGAATAATTTTGTACGAACCTAAACAACATTATATACGTTGTGATTTCACAGCCCCTTTAGTAAGCAATTTTAATATGGAGATAGATACTAAAAGACAAGTTTTGCAATTAATAAAAAATATTAAACAAATGGTTTCTGCAAATTCGGCTGTTTGCCTAACTGCTGAAGCGGTTTTTTTCAAACTTCGCAGTTAATTGTCTTAGATACAACCGTTATGAAACAACGTAATTATCTCGAAAACGGCTCTACCGATTTTGATACAAAAATGATCTGTACTATATGTAGGTATGGCTTAAATTATGGTTAAATAAAATTTATATACAAAATTTTACTAACAGTTCCTGCTATTCTATAGCAATTTTTAATAATATTAAATTATAAATAATATTGCATGTTAAAATTGTCAAAAAAATAATATTTTTTTATCGATATTTCGAAAACGGGATGACTTTTTAATTTATATTATTAAATACTTCAAATAAGCGTACCATATTTTTTTTTTGTAAATATTTTGAAGACTTTTGTTAATGCAAAATTAAATTATTAATTTATAAAATGAATTATTGGTTAGAATCTTGTCCTGACATTTTATTATAATTATGGTGCGAAATTTCTTACAGAGCCTGCTTTATATTTCTTTACTTTGAAATTGGTAAATACTATAGAAAATGATGATTAAAGCTTATTAGCTTAGGATGCATCGGCTTTTAAGCTTTCCAAGAACTTCTCTTCTAATTTAATAATATATATACATACGTATTTAATATAATAATACTCATTTCACAAAAAAAAAAATGTCTAACCAAATTCTTATATCGCTTTTAAAATTAATTTAGGTATTTCAAATAAAAGACACGCTAATTAAGACCCTGAACCAGAAACACCAAATTAACATTTTTTGTTATTTAGGTATACATATTTTATTTACTTAACTTGACTTATAGTAATTTGCATACCTGGACACTTAATAACGTCGTTGACATTTTAATCGACTTACTTTTCTTTAAAGTAAGATGTGGGTGTATTGTTGGCATTTAGTCATTTAAAAATAGTATGTATACCTAGATTTGGCATTTAAAAATTTTTTATTAATTTTGTATGTAGTATTTGACCAATTTTTCAGAAATACTGCTCGCATTTTGAGATTGTTGGTATCTCATAAGTTATCTGAATTAGTTTATCAATGATTTTTTTTAAATTGTCAATAAGAAAACATCGCACATTTACATTTTAATTCGTAACTTTCAAGTATCTTTGGAATTTTTAAAATTTAAATTACTTGTAACAATATCAATATACTAGTAGAACAGTGGTGGCGTTGCTTCAATATATTTTCATAGGAAAAATCTGTGCTTCTAAATCTTGCCTTCTTTAAGTCGAAGAAAAATATATTTTTGCTCGCACATCATTTATTGTTGAATGTCTTATTTTCAATTCATTTTAGGAGCAAAATCGATAATATGAAAAAAGAAATTCCCTCAGACGATGCGGAAATTGGAAACATTTTATAAAATACAATTCAAAATGGTGGCCACTTTTTGCGGAAATCAACGGGGAAACACTAAAGCTTTGTGTACACGATTGGTAGATTTTACAATATTCTCAGACCTTTAAAACAATTATCTACCAATGAGCTGACAATAAATTATGTGTGTACACGGTTGTTAGAAAATCTACCAATCTCTTACAATTTATTGTCAACAGTTGGCGGAGAATTTATTGCCAGATAGTTGGCTGAATACCCACCAATAAATTGTAAGAGATTTGTAGATTTTCTACCAATTGTCACATAATTAATTGTCAGTCAAACTATTCCTAGTTGAGTTTTCAGAAAGTAAAAACCGAAATTGGATTAATAGAAATTAATATATAATATTAATAAAATATATATACAGTATTTATCAAACTATAAAAACAAAACTTTAGAACGCTTTTTATTTCATTTCAATACGACCACTTTTCATAGAGCACTCAAAAACAACTCTATATTTTTTTTATTATCAGAATCATTTTTCTATAACTATTCATTTTAACAAAAAAAAAAACAATAATTCAAACACTTTGAGTGCGAGTATTTTTGATAAACATTGCCATATATTCGCAACACTGCGCGACGTCCAAAATTAATTTAAATTGTCTAAAAAAAAAATTGTAGGATGCATAAAAACTTCATCTTACAATATTTTCGTTGTCAGAAACGTCTGACAACGATACAAATTGTGAGGCCTGGATACAAATTGCGTGTGTACACGATTATCAGATACCTGACAATTTTACGTCATATATTTAATTGTCAGATAGAATTTCTGATTATCTAAACCAAACGTACATTCCTCCTCTTCTTTTGACAATTAAGGAATGCATAAAATCTTAGCTACGCCACTGGTATTAAAATCATACCCAATCAATGACTTAAATCAAATGTCCAAAATCCAGCAAAAATAAAAATACGGTCAATCAAAAATAGCCGGTTCAATTAACTAGCTATAGTATACCGTGGTTCATTATGTCACTGAAAACCAGTTTCAAATTATCACACAGAGGTTATCTGATCCAATTTGTGAAATTCTACTAGACCAACCTGAAAATAAAATTTATTTTTTGTGTGATATTAGTTTTTTTTTTTTAAATTTGAATACGTCTTCGTATTTGATTTTTTTAATGTTTTTTTTTTTTGGCAGCAATTAACACAACCGAAACCGTATAGTATAATATTTTGTGGAAAAATGACGATGATTAAGCTTCGACAGATATACACCGAGCTCTGGGGCTCCACATGGGCAATAATATACATATTTTTTTTATATTATATAATCCGCGCCGAATCCGAAAAGCCATAAATATTTATCCAAACAAGTTGCACCTTAGTGATAAATACCTGTTGTGTTTTGTGTCGCTGGCTGTTCGCGAGACAGACGTCTGCATTTCTTTAGAAAAAAAAATTAAATAATCTCCGCAGCAAAAGATGTCGAAGAAGGAGGGGGCCAATAAACCACAGGCTAAATGTCAAATTTACGCAATAATACATGCATAGTGTTAAATATTTTTTGTTTTCTGTTGAATAACTAATTATATTGATTAATAAACCAACAAAACAAGAGAATATAATACAGCATAATAACAACAACAAACAAATATGATGAATTTTTAAGAAAAAGTTTGCAATAAATATTTGCAAAATCTCATGTAATAATCATAATCAATTTTATGCGAAATATTATTTTTTTTCTCTAAACAAAAAATGCGATTTAGATAAGCCAATACTAGAAAAAAAATAAATATTTTATGTAAAGCGCCAAATTGTTTATAGGTTAATATTACGACAAAAAAAATAGATTGTTACATAGGTTGTTTAACACGGATATTTAAAAGATCAAAAGATACATGTCATGTTTAAAAATAGAGGCCTAAGTCATTTACATATACCTAATTATATATTATTATCAAACAGGATAGATTTTAAATCAGCCATCAACCAAATTTGCAATGCAAAGCCCTTTGAGGTGTGTTTTTTTTTTTAATTGAAGCATTTGGGATTGTTCGGGAATAAGCTAGATTTAAATTAAATATAACGGAAGTCGCAAAATTGCTTAAGGAAAAACCAGGTTGACAACTTCTTGTTAATATTTACAAACTAACACTAATTAAACAAGGAATTCAAGGTTGTAGATGTGTTAAACCATGTCGATAAGAAATCGTCTTTCAACAAACAACTTATATAACCTATTAATGATTTTAAAGATACTCATACTATATACATACATACATATCTGTACAAATAATTGAACACGTTTTTATTTTCAAAATTATTTTTAAAGTCCCTTTACTACATGTAGCATCTTTCATGATTTTTTTTTGTTGAATTTTATATCTGTCTATCTTCAACAAAATTGCCAACCTCACGAACTTAGATGAGTTCATATCACAAACAAAAATAAATCCCCCCATAAAGATCAAGAAACAAATACATTCGTTCGAAAGAATCTTTGAAGGGCTCAGGAACGAATGAACACGGATAATGAATCATTAAATCCGAATCATTTCTGATTCGTTTATGAGAAGCAAACTAATGTGAGTGTTTATTCGAAATTATTAGGGTAATGTGTCTCAAAAATGAAAACCAAATATCTGAAAAAAAAAGAATTTGTCATGAAATTTACATTCCACAACTTTAAAATAATTATTAGTAGTATTAATGCTATTACAACTATTATCGCCGTTGTTTTTTAAATAAAACTTCTTTGCAGGATTGGGGGTACAAATGTGTATGGAGCTGTCAGTGACATGTCAAATCGATACTTTTTCTGTCAAAAAAGACAGAGATTTTCGCCCACCACAACCAAACACTATTTTAATTTACAAAAAAAAACATCCACTCTTTTTTATTTCTTTTTATTTAAATCAATAAAAAAAAATATTGTTAATTACACTTTTCATTATTTTTTAATAATTTACTTACTATTTAAAATTTACAAATACATTTTCCCAATACAAAAACAAACACACAAAGTAAACAAAACATAGACCAGCATTGCCTTGCACGAGAAATCCTAAGTTCCTTGACAAATCTAAAATAGCATTGCCATACATTTGGACAAATTATTTATTCTTGAACAGAATGGATGCGGGAGTGTAACGAGATCCCTTGGTTCATGTTAAGCTATGACGAGAGTACCTACACATAATAAATCATTGCATGCCGTCATCTTATGCTAAATTAGTAGATTAAGTACGTAATTGAAAATTAGCTATCTTCAATGCTAGTTTCTTAAATCTCGCTGTGAAAAGTTTCGTTCTATTGAATTATAATTACAAAAAGATTAAAGTGAATCATGTCAGGCTCCCATTTTCATTTTCTTTTGCATTGTGAATTATTCTTTTATTAAATTTCTTCGTTAAAAATCTCGATCCATTATCAATTAGGTAACGATTTTATAACTACCAAATTGTGACGTTTAATTATTTCACGCTCTCGTCTCGTTTCTAATTCATTTTCATTAATTCATTTCTTTCATTCTTTTATTAAATCTCGTCCCGATTTCGGAGATTTTACTGAGGTAAATTGGTGAGATTAAATCGTTCAGTTGAAATCGGTGATTTGTGATTGCAGAATGGCGGGTCAAGGTTTGAACGACGCACAATGACGTTTGTACAAATAGAAGATGGGGTCGTTATGGGGTATGTATTTTACGGGCCTGTATTAAAAATTGTCAACTTCGTTGTTCTTTGGCCGATTTCCATGAAATTAAAATATGTTGTAACTCACAGAGATATATGAAAGAAAGAACTACTTTCAAAATAAAGTGGGTAAAAAAAAACATTTTTAATTTGTATTAAAAAAAAACTATAAGAAAATGTCTGATTTCAAGAAATTTTTAAAAAATTTTGATTGAAATAGAAATGGTTTTTAAAAGCTCAACAAATTACAAAAGTTTTTAAATGTCAGCATTTTATATACAACAGTTACGAAAACTTCAAAAGAAAATCGTACGAATTCTTGTAAGTGTTATATATAAAATGCTGTAATTTTAAAACTCACAAAATGTTGTGAGTTTCAAGTGGTAGGATGCGAAAATAAAACGCAGTGCGCACTAAATGGGGGTTTTGACTACCCTTAAATCATCAAGCACAATACGAGTTTTAGGAAACTACCGATACCGAAATAACATTAGTTTTTAAGTTCTGAATTTCAAAATGGCAAGGAAAAATACAATAAAGAAAGAATATGCGTTGTACAGTACGTACAAAGTTGAAATTAAGGATAAAAAAAACTAATGAACGCATGAAAGCATGATCTTTGAATAGGACGACTGTCAATTTCGCTTGAGCATTGTTTATGAAAATAGCCATAAAATAATGAAAGAGAAGAAAGATTGCGGCGATATTTTAGTACACTAAATGTCACTATTGTAGTTCTATCACCTATCATATTTAGAGTTCTGTTTCGAAATCTGTCAAAGAGATTCAGATGAGTTTCAGTACCTGCCCAGATGTGTGAATTATATTCAAGCTTTGTATGAATAAGAGCTTAACAGATTAGAACAATTTAATGGATTAGAAGTTCCAGAAAAAAAAATCATTAATGAAAATGAAAAGAGTGAAGGGGACGTAACAGAACCCTAAAGCACCTCAGAATTTATTTTTGTAAATTTCGGACTTGAAGCCGTCCAATGCGAATTATTGTAATAAATACTCCGGTGGGTGATTTTTAATACAGCGAAGAAGAGATTCATCGATACCAAATGCATGTATCTTAGATTTTTAGATAAGAGAGCTCGTTGCTAAAGTTTATTAAACGTTTTTGAAATATCATTCCAAAACGATGTAAAGATTTCTGCCTCTTTTTAGTGAAATATTAGTAAACGCCCACTGAAAATCTAAAGTCAAACATTTTTTTTTCAACTATTAACTATTAATTAACTCTATACCTGTAAGACCTAAGCTCTTTTAAATGCAACCTGAATTGCACGGCACTAGTTTGGCACAGTGGATTGACTGTCTCATTTTAACCCATGGGCGGCATCCAATTAATATTGGAGGTATAGAAAAGAATTCGCCTAGCGTGGGGATCGAACCCACACGTCTAAGTTAGCAATCAAGCACTTTATCAACTTCGCCATTGCCACCCCAAATTGTGGAATCTATTTACTAATCATTTAACAAAAAGGGAGTTAGGTACAAGGCTTTATATTGAATTGCAAATTAAGTACGTTCTAAGATCTTCTTCAAATCATATTTATGTATATTTTCAATTAGCCACCAAATTAAAAAAAAATACGAAAAGTGTGTATCGGTATAAATTATATATCAACGTATTTTCTATGAATATTTAATTATTTCTCTTTTTAACTTATCATGACAATTTTAACACTTCTTATCTTCTAATTAAATAACCATTTTGTTAATTTATTCAAAAAGTGTCAATATATCAAATTTAAACAACAACAAAAAAATCAGTATAGCTAAGGTAACTTCAACACATTTATCCAGCTTATAGACATTATCAAAATTCTAAGAACAATTTATTAGTCAAGTCTGACTAAAATTCTGTATAACCATAACAACAATCACTAAAAAATGGTAATATTAATTTATTCATAAAAGAATTACTCAATCCTCAAACTCAATGTAAACCGTTTCTTAGAATTTTCATGGTCATATAAACTTGTTTAATAATTATACATATACAACATCCAACCACAAAGATTCTGTCATTTTATTTGTAACAAAATTGAACTCAAATTTAAAATAAAAAAAAAAAAAACCTTTTAGCAAAGTGAGTATCGAGCTCTTTTGAATACGAATATCTCATTAAATCTTTTGATCAGAAATAGTGTCGTGCCGTCTTGTGCTTGTGGGCCATGCGGTAACAGAAATAGGTATGGTTTTAAAATGTAGGTTTTTTTATTATTGAAAAAATAACTTTCCTATACTTAACTCGGGATATAATATGCTAACGACTACGGTAGTATAGATAAAAGTGAAACCATCTTAAGCTGAAGACAGGTAGCTGCTGATGGCAAGGTAATGATGTGTTGTTTTTTAAGCTCTTGTTATCTCATTGATATGATCGTGTCCATTATTGGAAGATGGTCTTTTATATGCTTCTTTTGTCATGGCCGTCACAATAAGATGAAATATAAAGAAAAAAAGAGGACATCCTCCCCTCTGAGCACTTGGCTCTACCGTGGCGTAGTTAATGTGCAATCAATGAGTATATTTATTTCCCTTCTCGGTTAATCCGTTTCACTTTCACTACGTGAGTCTGTCGGTCTTGCGTCGTCGGTAGGTTGTCTACTCATATGCTGGTCCAAATACATGTTGTTAAGCTGCAAAAGATATCAGACGGAGATTCATTTGTATCAATGCAATATGACTATTTTTTTTTGTTTTGAAAAATTATCAGGAAATTCCATCTTTTTTTTAACTTTCGGAAGATTTGATGCAGCATTTCATATTTTTTTCTTCCTGAATTTCCATATCTGATAAATACATAGTATCTTTATATTTTAGATATGGTTTGATGGGGAATTACATTTGTACGCAAAAAAACATCCAGTTTTGTAATTATAAATATAAATATCTGCAACAATTTGTTAAGAAAAAATATTATTTTATGAACCTTAAGCCTTTTTTTTAAACCCACAAAAGATATTTATTTAATTATCTTATTAATAAATTCGTATTAAATATGAGATGAGTGGCAAAGTTAAATAAATGTTATTAACATCTTTTTCGATGACATAAGGCATTTTATATAAGAATATAAATTACTCCTCTTCGAAAAACACATATTACGCATCACAGGTGACGCATTTTATATTTGCTTATCCTTTTTGCAAAAAGAGAGGTTGGCACTCCCATCGCATCAAATGATTGTTTTCAATTTACATTTGGAGTTATTCTTTTTTTTTGGTTTAATTGGATAAAAATAATGACAACGCCAACGTAGACTTTGAGTCAGGCTTCCATTGAAGATTGTTATTTGTATTTGTACTTGTTTTTTTCGTGTTTACCAAAACAATAATAAGATGGGTTATTATTATCGCGGAAGAGTCGTGATTTGGGTTTTCTTGTAGGTATTGTATTTTTTTTTTGTGGTACTGGTGGTTTAAACAAAACTGGGTGCAGTATACTCTTGTAATTTGCGTGTAGGTTCATTATCTCATCTTATATTGCTTGTTTTATTGATTTGTTAATTTGTTGGGAAAATTTATTTGGCAATAGAAAACAATTTATTTTGATTGATTACTTTGAATTTGACATTTTGTTATTTAACTTTTGTTATAAACTTTCAATCATCATACATGGGGTTGAGTAATTTTAAGGACAACCATTGTCGATTAAATGGTTGTTTTAAACGATGGTGTCTATAGTTTATTTCGTCCTACATCACAATTTTGTGGTCAAGCGATTTCATTCTGGGTACAGTTTGAGAACAACTAATGAATACATCAAATAATAAAAATAACGATTTTATTATTGAAATTTAAAATATTCTTCATAAAATGAATTTCAGAGTTGATTTCATCTTGACGTCATCTGGGTCACGACTGCAAAACTAAAATATTTTAAATGCAAGCCGAAAAAGTAAAGTGTATTTTCATACACGCGAAAAATCTGCGCTAGTACAATCGGATTTCTTATTTTATGCTCGCCGATGATATTTTGACAATTATGAACAGTATAGTACTTCCGACCGAAAATCTGACTTAATGAGCATGTATAATGCAGCTCTTTGTTAGGCAGACGTTTATAAAAACACCAAAACTATTCTAAAACACAAACACTAATTTTGCTAAATGATTACATTGTGTTCGATAATGTAGTTTACAAGAGCCATATATTGGAAAATTGAAAATATTATCTGCGGTGCAGCTGTGGAGTACAAAAATCAAGTTGAGATTAGAGACACAAGAAAAGAGTAAGAAAATCGGTCGTCCCTCTTGTTCCTAAAATAATTTTTAACCTACAAGTGTGTTTCATTTCCTTTCATTACAATGAATTAAATACGAAACATTTCGGAAAGATTTTTTTTTCACAATTATTATTAGTTTTATATTGTTCTAAAACGTTCCAGAAAGATTTTCGATTCGAATTTTTGGGAAAAACTTTTTACCAAGGTCCAACTTGTTTTCTGCTTGACTTTGATCTCTTTGACTTTGATTTGACGTTTACGAAAAATGCCTTCTTAATGTCAGTTCTGGGTTCCTAAATACAACGTAGTGTGGTGGTGGCAAGATCGCCAAGAAAATTTCATAAAATAAATTTTCCACTCCAAAGTAGAAATTAAAATATCTAAGATCATTGCTTAAATAAAATTAGAAATAAAGATAACACACATTGATTTTGAGGCTTAATCTTAATTTTGTTTAAATTTGTTTATCCATTAAAACTTACACTTTATGCCTCTGTAGATCACGTACATAAGACGTATGTGATTTGAAAGTGGACGTTCCAAGTTTGACATATATAATATGTGATAAATTAACTGGATTTATTGTGCCGAAATCCTTACAACCAATTGTTCTAAGCAAAATCGATTTTTTCTGTCAAAACAAATTTTGACTTTTTAGCAATTCTTCATGACTTTACCTTAAAACAAACAAAACAATTTGAAATAAATCGATTTCGTGCATGATAGATAGCATGCATGAAATTCGAAATAAGTTAAATTTGTTTTCAGTGAATACAGCTGTTACAAGTATAGCCCATTATGTCATCTGAATATGATGATTAAGAATTCGTTAAAGAAGGGTGCACATTATCGTACATGCGTAACACTTTTGCTCACGATCTATAATGTGTACACTTGCATGATGGCATGACACGGATGTAGGACTGCTCACAAAATTGTTTGATATTGCCTGTCAGACAGCGTTCTTGATCGATGATGTGTATGCAAATCATTCATCGAACAACATTCAACAAGTATTTTTGTTACTAGTTAGTTCATTTTTGAATCTTTGTCAGTTTTGGAATAAGAAAAATAATATTTTGATGTGTTTATTGAGATAGATCTTGGATTGAAAATGAAAATTGTGTTTGCCGGACGGAGAACAAAACTGATAAATGTTTACCCGAAGCTTTTCACGCATGTTCGATATCCTACAGGAATGTCACATATGTTCGATAATGTGTACCCTACTTAATACCTTGATTTGACAGTATGTCCCCTTTCACACAGGGAAATCAATTGCTGGAGATTTTTTTGACGTTTTCCTTTAATTGCCTTGTACCTTTCACACGAAGAAACTGACACCAAGAAACTGAGGAGGAAACTGGGAAGATTTTGTCGGGCTAATTGGAATGCAAAGCAAAACGTCAAAAAAATCTCTTCAAATCGTTGACCGGGGAGATTTTTTTCATTCCCCTTACTTCTTGCCCTTCTCGCCAACAAACTCCCAGTTGCCGGCAACTCAGTTTCCTTGTGTGAAAGGGGACTATGTTGGAGACATTATATGACCCGATGTCCCCGATGTAAAGAGAGAGTGCGCACTATAGTGATCTTTTTTTGAGTTGAGTTTCAAGGGAAAGAAAATAAATTATGAATTTTAAAGTAACTTCTGCATCATCAATTAACACCAGCTAAAATTTTTTTCTCACTAACGCAACTAACAACTTATAAGATTACTAACATAACTTAATCAAGTAAATGAAGTGTCATCTTGAAATGTCAATGCAATACATAAAAATAAATCACAAAACTCTCTTTTTTTTCTCAATCAATAGATTGATTGATTGATTAAGCAATGCAACAAAATTAATGTCTTCACCATGACCTTCATACTAATATTGCCGCTGTAGTACAGTCATCATAGCTATTGAGTGTCATATCCAAGCCGCACCTATAGTGTGACAAGAGAGAATATAATAAAGTGGCACTTTTCGAACTTAAGTTATTCATTAGTTGTATTTTCATTATCACTATTATTACTAGTATATGTACGTATTTGCTTTTCTAGATCATTCCATTTTAAGTTGCAAAAAAGAGCTCCGTGCCTCCACACACAATTTAATACAGAATCCACAATCAAGGCCAGGTTGTTTGGAATACAAAGTGCCCCGACTTCCTGCGTAATGTCATTCTATAAATATTATACCAGCATATTATAAACAAAAGGTCTTTACTTATGAACTTCAACTCCTAAGCTAATCCTATGCCGCCTGCACGTTAAGTAAATCTGTTGCTTTGTTATTTATGCAACGCTCCGCCGCTGATGGTGTGCGACAGCAGTAGTTCAAGATTTAATTAAATTACCTCTGCAGTAAAAGCTATCAATTCTTTGTTCAGATTCAGACTGTAAACAATACCTGTTACTCAGCCCAGAAGATACATACCTACCAACATTACATAGAAGAGGTGGCGATGGGGTGGGGAAATACCATAGAAGTTCACCTCTGCCAGTTGGCAGTTTCGTATAATGCACTATCTGGGTTGGCAATTTGTTTGAATAATATGAAGTTTAACCAGGTGATATGGTTGCTAGGTTTGGTATAGAGTCCCGATGGTGGAGACATTTAAAGTAACTGTTTGCGATTGTTGCTCCCTCTGCTTACTGCGCTGCGGTAATATAAAATAATAACTGACAGTCAAATGGCAAAGACGACAAACTCATCCAACATTTAACCTCGTGAAATACCATAATACCCAAACTGGATAAGAAACTTGCATAATTGGATGGACTTAATGTGCACTCTCTCTCTCTCTCTCTGACTTTGTGACTCTTATGTTGTTTGTTGTTAGCGCTGCGCTGCTGGTGATCTAAAGTTAAGGGGTTAGTAAACATTAAGGTGCAACTTTTGTGGCAATTGCCACTAAGATTTTTGTGCTTAGATTAAACATTAAAATAATGTTCAAGGTATGATGCCGTAGATGATGTATACCTATGTAGTATGACTCTCTTTGTATGGGTATGTTGATAATTATCGTGATTGCGACTGAAGACGTGGTAAGAATTCAAATTGGGCCTAAGTTTCGTGGCTGGTCTTTATTTATTATTGTGTTATTCTTGATTTTGTTTTTTTTTTTTTTGCTTTTCTTAATCTATGTACAAGATATTTTAACTTTTGAAGGTCATACATGACAGATGTCAACGAAAATTTATTGGTATCTGCTGACTTTTGTGCATGTGCAGAATCCTCAAAAATTTCAACAATACATTTATATATAAATATAGGAAAGCCTATTGTTTAAATATTTTAAACAGCAATTCTGCTGTTAAATTTTTTAATGTGTGTTTTTGGATGAATCTTAATGGTTCATTGAAACAAAAGGAATTACTGAAACGCTCCGAAAAAAACAATGCAAAACGGATTAGTTTTTTTTTAACTGATAAAAGGCTATGACACATCAGAAAGCATTAACCTTTCATGTTTGTGTTCCAAATGATATTTCCTTGGGAGAAAAAGTTTGTAAAAATTTCGGTAAAGCTTTATCGCCTTGTTGGAATTGTTTTTATTGGTCTACGAGAAATCTTAAGCTGTTTTCTATTGGTTTTTTCCGAAGTGTTCTGCTCTATTTTGAATCCAATGAAATGTCAAAATTCGTTTTTTTCCTAATTTTATAACGGTAAAATGGGTTCTTTATGCAGTTTTCGATTGGCTTTTCGGAGTTACTCTTTTTCTCACTCCTAATGTTCAATTTCAATAGAAAATGAAAAATTCGTAGTAAAAAGAGTAACTCGGAACAGCCAAATCGAAAGCGACACATCTTGCATTTTTATCGTGATAATTATTTTGCCGAAAAACACGTTATAATTATGAAATCGAAAAGAAGAAAATACTCCTAAAACATCACTCCAAATATCCAATATAAGCAGGAGAACTGATGTGTTGGAACTTGGAAGTGCAAACGGGGTTCTAAAAGTGATCTAAGGGAAATGACACGTATTGAAATGTGCCTCTTGTAGAAACAGATATCTGTATACATACCCATCATACAAATTATAATATTTACATATTTTATGCATGAAAAGTCATACCGAAATTGGAATCCACAACATAAGGACACATTCCACAAACCGAGAATATTCACCAATTTGTTCGCACTGAACGCATCTTATGATAATAAATATCAATGTCATGACAGGAAAAGTATACAAGTGTATTTTTTTTCAAGTTTTTTCGACATAATTGTTCTGTCATTTCAGTAAACAAAAGTCAATATAACTTATAGCACTTATATCATAATATTCATGTTTTTCGGTAAAAAAATATAATTAAATTAATTAAATACTTTTTTTGTCAACCTTTCCATTAAAGTAAAACATACAAGTGAAAATACTTTCCAAACTCCCATTACAGCACCACCTCATCGGTCGGTGGTCACACTTTGCGCAGCGGGCATTAAATCATTTTGTGGCCAGTCAGCTGCATTATATATTCTTCTTGAAGCCGTTTAATTTCCTTCGCATAAACTTTACCCCAGGCAACTAATAATAACCACCCAGCAAACACTCTTCTTTTTCTTTTGTTTGATTTGACACAGATTGAATAGTTTATTGCATCTACAAAAATAGCAACAAAAAAAAACAATAAGGCATATTAAATAAGCTCACAGTGTTGCTCTTTGCCGTAAAATTACGGAGGTCAGTAAGGTCAACATATAAAAACAATACCTATACTAAACGGCAAAATAAAAAGAGGATGCAAACAAAAAACAATTTAACCAAACAAAAAAATAAAAGAAAATCTTATGCAAAACCTTCAATTAAAATAAATTAAAAATTTGCATTTGAATGAGGTTTACATGATGATGTTTGATGATAAATTTCTTTACTGATGCTGCTGATTTAGCAGTTTTCTCCTTCATTTTAGGTGTGTGGTGTTGGTTTTTAAGTGGTATTACTTATTATCTAATAAACAAAGTGCATCAGCAATGTGGTAATCGACCTTTGTTTGCAAAATATATGCAGAGGTTAATTAATTACCCTCAAAAGTATTATCTTCTGAAAGGTATGAAATAAAATGCAGTACGTGGTCTCACTAACTTAAGGACTATTCTAATGAACGCGACCAACGAACGACGAATGAATGAATTAATCTGATTTTTAACCCGGATTCATTCCAAAATCTAAACAAAGCGGTAGAAATAATACTAAATTGTGCAAAAAAAAACAGAAAACAAATTGGTCGTCGCGAATTGCAATCTATTGTTATGAACTGTCAAACTCTATTAGCGTTCCACATACCATCCGCACGTCATCGTTGAGTTCCATTCAACATCTACTATAATACTTTTTATAGTAGATGTTGAATGGAACGCATTCGTTTTAGCAGATGTATAATCTAACCTCAATATGAAACGTCAACTTTGTTGTTTGGATTTGGCTTGGATATTTTGAATTTTTTTATTTTATACAAAATAAATACATTTTTTCCACTATATATGATATTTTGTAGGCAAATGTTATGAAAAATTGGATTGATGGTGTATGTCGCCGTCTGTCGGAAATACAGTTCGTAACAACTGCGATGATTGATGAACTACTATCATCAGAAAGAAACGCACCTTAAGCAAGATTGCATCATATTTTCGTTTTTATTTTCGTATAAATTGTCATATATTCTAGAATTTTTATAATAAATAGCTTGTGGTTAGAATTTAAGAAAACAAATGTAACAGTAAGAGAAAATATTTCATATTTAATTATTATATTTAAGTCAAAAAATGTTTGGTTTATGTTTCATTAATATATAATTTCTGTGCGTTAATGGCGTCATCCTATTCACATGAATCTGCTTAGTTGTATCAAGGAACAAGCCCAAAAAACGTCATTCGCTACAAATAAAAAACTATGTGAACAAAATGTCAAAATGGACGAATATTCATTAACTCGTTGTTCGATCGCGTGGGAACGATCCTTAATATGTATGGTTTATTTTCAACCGAACTTGTTCAAATAATCATCAGTCCGTATTTACTTCAGACAAAACTATAAAAAAAAGTCGGTGACAGCTATATTAAGGCATATTCTTTATCAAATTGAACGCTTTTCAGAAAATATGGTTGTGAAAGCGCAAAGTACAAATCTCTCGATTTCGGAACCAGAAGAGCCTTGAGGTTTTATTTGATTTGGATTTGCATTATAAAGTTCAACTAAGTCAAAAGTTGAAGATAAATTGGCCAATGAATGCGTTGAAAAACGCCGCGTCGAATTAGTTGATTGCACAACCTCTGGATGACCTATTTTCACAAAAAAATCTTATTCGGCGATGTATTTTTTTATCCAACCAATTTTAAAATAAGTATATATCCGGTGATCGAAATGTTTTGAACAGCTGACAGCAAATTTTATTTTATATGAGTTTTTGTTTCGATTTTTGACAGCTGTCAGGTAAACTTTCTGAATCGTTCACAAAAATATTAGGATAAATGTTATATGACAGATTTAACTGTCAGACTTTATGTTAAATTATTTTCTTGTAGAATTAATTTAAATTTTCTTCCGATGCGTTAAGAAATTATGCTTTCACAAAAAATAAATGTTCATTTTCAATTCAAGCAGTACATTGTAATATATCAGGTACGCCGCATACTGTATCAGAAGAAAATCCAAAAGAAGAGTTCACTGAACTTGGGCGGTAAAATAACGCACGATACGAAGGCGATGACGGTAGAATCTGCCATATCTTTTGCTTTGCTTAGTGTTGACTGTTAAATGCGTTGTGAATATTAAACTGCCTCCGTTAAAAAATAATAAAACAAAAATAAATTCACTTGATACCTTAAGACGTGTTCACATTATTATATATGTATATGTATGTGGCCGAAAGGGACGTGATTGAAATTGCAAATCACAGGTAGACATGAATATACCAGAAGACTTATATGTATGTAAAAGATATTTTAAAGATGGGTTTGAAGTTGATGGACAATGCGCAGTGTTTATTTAAAGTGTTTGTTTTGGATGATGGTATACAAAAAACACGCTACATTTATGTTAATATTTCACATAATATGCGTTCAGAAAACTGAAGGTATGCATGTGTTTTTTTTTTTGCATTTACATTTTTTTTAAATTCCAGTTGAAGGAAACTCAAATTCAGTATATATATTTACAGAGATGTTAAGGAAAGTGATTTTTTCACATTTTTTAGATTTATTTCGTCGATAGCAAAATTTGCAACTAGTCCTCCTATCATCATGTATTCCGAACGCATCCTAAAGATTTTTGTTTTGACAAAATGGATTTCACTTTCACTTTAAGGAAGCTCTTTAAAATTTGTAAGGGCAAGTGATAGTTACTTTTTAATGTATACCAACTTTGAAAAATAAATCTAGCTTAATTATAATAAATTGTTTTCTGTACCTTGTGTATTTTTAATAATACAGTTTAGAGATTTGCAAGCTTTTTCTGATTTCTCCCTTTTCAACTCGCTCAATTGATTCCTTCTGATATTTGCTACATCATATCTATTTAGGGTTTCTAATAATTTTTTTTGGAAGTTTAAAACTTTACAATAATCTATGAAGGCTGAAGAGACAGAAGAAGGCTTTTTCTGTTTTCTCAGTGAATGTCCAAGCCTAGCCAAGAAAACCACCCCTCGGAGAATACTTCTTCTATGATCTGCGTGACATAAAACATCCTTCCATAGGAGACATCCAATACTTATGTAAATTCCACTTACTCATTTCTATACCCCTCCTTACACTATCCATGGCCATGGCAATGGATCTATTGAGATTAGAGTGATGTGATGTGAATTGCCGTATCACCACTTCGACTTACCTTAACTAACCTAGATCTTCCTCATTTTCTTCTTGCTATAGTGATGGCAGTGATAATTAGTTTCTGAATATAAGAAATTACTTCTATCAATTAGCACCCAGTGGCACACACATACTACAAGGATAGGATAAGTGGCTGAAAAACGAAATAAGGAATACAGTTTTCGGCATAAAAACATTTTATTTTCAACGTAGTCTCCGTTTAGCTCGATACACTTCATCCATCTTTTCTCCAATTTTTTGATTCCCTTCAAATAATACAATTTCTCGAGCACCTCAAAACAGGCGTTTATTTTAGCGATGACCTCTTTATTCGCACGAAATCTCTTCATCCCAGCCATTTCTTCGTGTTTGAAAACAAGAAATAGTCACAGGGACTAAATGAAGGGAATGTGAGAGAGTATTTGGTAGCCTAACTCATGCAATTTTGCCATTGCAACTGCAGATTTGTGAGCTGGGGCGTTGTCCTGGTGATGCGCAAAATGCGGCCGTTTTTACCTCAAATCGCGGTTTGGAATCGATCCAACAGTTCTGCGTTATATGCGCCTGTGATCGTTTAAGACCGCACGCATCCCAAAAAACTGTGGCCATGACATTGTTTACTGACAAAACCATCCTGCCCACCTTGGCTTTTAATTAATACGAGAAGTCGACTAAATAAAAGTCATGTGGCCTCTTCCAGCTCGCACACTTTCACCTGCCGATCGTCAAATATCAATAGATTGATTTGTTCGCGCATTTTTGGAGCGGTTACCTCAATTGGTTGACCAGATCGTTCGGGCCATACTTATAATTGAAACCGTACCGAAATTGAGTAAACCAGTGGTTCCAATTGGTGGTGAAGAGTCTCCATAATATTTGTAGAGCTTTTGTTTGGCTTGCGCTCTCTTCCTATTTTAAAATACAAAAGTATAGATTTTATTTTGTATGCATTCGAATTTAGAAGCTCTAAACAATGCGCGGAAATTGAATTACTAAATAATTTAGCTTGTATTATCTATCTGTTAGAATTTTGTACTAAAATACTATACTATATTTATACAAATTACGTTTTTTAAACAGCTTAAATGCATATACATATATACATATTTAGTCTAAATTACATTTCCGGCATTTTTATCTACTGGTTAATCAAATTAACAGTTTTTTTTTGCTACCACATTCCATTGATATAATTGCAGTTTTATATATATCAAGAGCCTTGACGCCTACAGTTTTAATTACCAATTGAACAAAACAAATTTCTTCCACTCTATGCCACTTGTGCTTTCTTTTCCTTCTATGGAGTAATAAATTATTGACTTATTTTCACTGTCGCCACACTCTAAGTAAAACAACAATCTGGGTTAATGTTCGAAACAAACTCCATCTATATTCAATAAAAAAAAAAACCTCTCGTCTTGAAGTCGGAACTGTGGTTGAGATCATGCTGTTCAGTTCATGGTGTTGTCACTTTGCATTATTGAGGTTATAGCTGATGTCGTTCAATTGAAGTAAAGTTTCAACTTATGGGCAATTGGTTCACTGGCAAAATAATAATTATACAGTATTCAATATATTTTTAAAAAAAACTGGTAAAAGAGCACCATTTTTGGAGCCACCTCACAACAAATAACTATATACTATGACGCGTGCACTAAATTCCTCTATAATTGGTGCGTAGTACGTCATTTTGTGTATAAATTATAATACCACGCAGAAGAAGAAAAAATAAATTGAATGACTCACGTAATAATTCAACTTAAGTTTTGACATTAAGATGATGATTTCTCAATAATAATAAATTTAAATGCGCACGATAATCGTGTTGACTTGTAGAGCGTTCATATAAGATTATCCACAAAATAATAGCTTCATCTGATAATTTTATTATTGAATATTTTTTTAATAAAAATCATACACGAATCTGATTGCAAAGTAGTTTAGTTACGTAATCAAGTGGATTGAAAGTAAAATTTATTTGTTTTTATTTGTAATAACACATGCATTTAATTTTGTCCAAGAATTTTAATACACAACCAGCTCGAAAATCAAGAAAACATTTTTCTTACTGCATTTTTTGTGTATTTGGTTATAAACTGCACACTTAAGTTCATTGTCGCCATTTTTAACAAATCAAAATATTTTCTATAGTTCGGATGTCAGCTCTTTTGTTTAATAGTGAACATTTGATAATTTAAATTCAAATGCAGTTGGATTGTAAGATTCATTCTTCTTAAGCTACATCTATCATAATTTCAATCATCGAAGATCAAGAGAAATCTTTGTGGCTTTTGTTTCATAAGCTATTGTTCTTTTAAAAAAAAACAACTTATAGACCAGACTCTTACAACAACATGTTCCATAGACAAGACTTTGAACGTATGGTGTATGATTGATTTCCTCTATTCAACTGCATCAACATCCGGGAGTAGTAATAAGCTTGATTTAATGCACCCAACAATATATACTTGAAGTAGGAAATATATTATATTTTCAACTTATAAAAAAGTAATTAAAATTTCTTAGGTACGGTTCAGTACATAATTCCAATACAAACATCGCGATTTGAACGTTCTTAATAAGTCAGTCTAGCTATGAAGAAAGGAAATTAAACAAATCAACACGGAAGAAAAGAAGTATTTGCGTATGGTATTACTCAGAATAAAAAACCTGATTGGAAAATGGAAATTAAAATTTTAGACTTGGTGAGTACCCTTTGTTTCCTCATTTCCTCAACAAAATAAAATATAAGCAAATATGAAAATTAAAAAAAAAAATATATATATATCTTAAGAGGGAATTTTAAACTTAATATCTTTTGTGAACGTTTTATTAGGATTTTTATATGCGCTGCCTATATAGAAACTTTGAAATAAAATAAGCGTTTAATAATAATAATAATGCTGTTCAAGACACGCGTAATTAGGAAGAATTTTTAATTGTTAGCCTTTGGTTCTATTTCTCACTTGAAAAAAAAATTTGTTTTATTTTGGCCTCAACTTACTGATAAATTTGAATTGTTCAACTCAAAAATATGGTGTTTTAATAGCTTATTTTTTTAGGCTACAAAATGACAATTAACATAACAATTAACATAATAGGAACGCTCGACTATTTTCGTTATGATAATTTTTTAATTTATGAAACACAGAATGTAATCTTTTAGGTATGGATTGCCAAGATTCCATTATTGCTCGTACAAATTGTAGATATTGCCTAATTTCTTAAATTTAAAGCGAAAGAAAAAAATTTTTAAATTGTAAATATCGAATTAGTCAAAATTCGATATATTCAATTTTAAAATTTCTAAATCCGTAAAGCTCGGTTTTTGTTTGTAATACTGCCAATTACAATTGGGTTAAGATCGGGTCTTCACGAAGTCCAATTTAATTTAATTCTCTGCTATTCATTTTATGTGTGGGCCGACGATGGAACGACTTATATTTCAGATAGTGGTCCTGCTGCAATTTCCATATTATTGATACATTTTTTTCCGTATAATGCAACATTACATTCTCAAAGATTCTGAAGTATTGAAATTTCTCCATGTGACTATTAGTATTTTTTTTGATTTTTCATATGCTATGCGCCAAGACATATTCCCAAATTATAACACTTCCATTGTCATGCTTGACTATGGGGCAGGTATTTCAAATTCATGTGACAGAGTCTCATCAGATGAAGTTCTCTTTAGTATAGTGTCACCTGATGACACCCAATATGCTTGTTCTTGTGAACAAGTGTGCCTTTGTGTGTCATTTCGTAAGTAATGCCTTCTTCCTGTCTATATGCGACCAAAAACTCTAGCATCTGCAGCATTGTTTAAGCAATGTCCAAAAAGACTGCCCGCTTTCTGCTTAGCAGAAAACTGTTATTCTATACTTTCCTTAACAGTTACAAAGGAATTTCTTGTTTTGCTTTTTGAAGAAGACTTACGTGATACTTTTTCTTCCGTGATAATTTTTTTAAAAATATAGTATAGTGAATATCATTAAATACTATTTTTTTTGAACAGTTGCAAATTTCCTAAATCTCGTGGATGGTTTTCAATCCGTGTCATGGCTAGAAATTAGACGAAAAGTTTAAACATCGACAAGCTTAAACATCGTTTTTTTTCGAGGAAACAGTAATTCAACTTCAATTGTTGTGGTAGGTTGATAATATAAATTTACTTCCAATATCAATGAAGCCGTTTGTGTTGGGAAATAAGGATCATTTGTGGCTCTTTTCTAAAAATTCGTAAAACCGGTTTGGACAATTTACTTATTTTCTATTTTTTATGAAAAATAACGTCACACTATATTAGTTTTATTAATTAGTCGATAAATTGGAACAACTTGTGATAAAATTGCAAGCAAAGATGATACACTTTAAGGAGGTACGAAAGACTCGCTGGCTTTAAAATAATTTCTAATTACGTGCATCACTGTACGGAATATTTATGTCTGTAAGACGTAAGGGGTCCTGAAGTCCCGTTTGTCGTAGTGAAAGGGAAAATAGACATAAAAATGAAAGAGCAAATATATAATTCCTGGATATCCAGGAGCGACTGTGCTATATCTAGAAGTTTATGGCCTAGAATCAATGAAAAGAAAACCCAGTATATTTTATCACTGAGTAAAAAGAGCATCAGAAGCCTGATAGATGTACTAACACGACATTATGCCATAGGAACAATGGTCACTAGATTGGGTGTATTTGCACCCGACTTCTGCAGTCAAGACGCTGATGAAATAGAAACTATTCAACACATGCTCTGCGTCTGTCCAAATCTACAAACAAATCGCCTCCGATACTTCGGAAACGGGTTTCTTGATGAGCTAGACGACCTAGTGCATATACTAATGGTAAAAATGAAAAAATATATAGAGAGTACGGGCTAGTTCGTAAGTGAACCAGTCTTCATGAATCATTAGGAATACTTCTGTGTGAAAGGGGATTACACTGGACCAATAGGCCCCCGTGCACGCTGCAGCCTTTGAGCTGCGCACGTTCCTCCTAACCTAACCTAACCTAACCTAACCTAAAACCTAGAGGAATAGAAAGATAGAAAAGTATTTACGTTGGCACACTAATAGAATTTTATAAAATTTTATTCTTATTTTATTTATTTTACACCACCGTTGAAATACTGTCAAGGTTTAAATTTCGAAAATCATTAAACAAATTTTTTGTTGCCCAATTTCGGTATTCATATGCAGCCAGTATATTTATACATAAATATATCTCATCAACTGCCATCCATTGTTTACTCCTAATTCCCAATAATTTATTTTAATTAAATCATAAAACAGACAAAAAATCTTTCAGCACAGTAATAGTGTGAATAATATTTCCAAACATATTGCGATTCTATAAATTTCATTATTACTCATAGAGTTCCTTCAAATGTCATACCGTTTTTACCTTAGTTGGTTAAAATTGTAAGCAACTATAATAGTTTGCTTGAATTTATAATACATTACATATATGTACGAGTACATCATTAAGTGTTGTGAGGAGGTTTTCTCATTTTTCAATTTCAAAAGACCATCACCACAATTATCGCACCATCATCAATCGCAAGTAACTTAAATATTTTTTTTTTCATTTATTAGAATACTCGGGTATTTCTTAGCTAACTGATGAACATTAGGCCGCCGTGCGCCGCGCAACAAAACAAAAACACCATCAAGTAAAATTTATTCGTTCAAGACTCGAGAAATGATGCAATTCAAACAGGAAGCCCAAAGTGCACGTAACACGCCTCAGAACAACAGAAATTCCTCTGCATCTTCTCAAAGAAGGGAAGGAGGAGTGGTCGGGTCGTGTTATTGGTAAGGTATCGCACTCTTCACTCACTCCTTTGGTGCAATGTAGTTTTACCCTCGAAGCTCGAATGGAAAAACATTCAACTTTTACATTTTTTTCTTTCAGCTTAATACCAGAGAATATTGCCACTGTCGTTGGTCCACATTCGTGTGTACTGGTCGCTCGAGGGGAACCTCGTCGTTTCGTTTGGGAGGTAAATCGGGTCTGGTGCTGCACTGCACTATGCTGGTGCCATGTTTGCGTATAAAATGACGGAGGGAAGTGCGGTGGAGGCGCGACGATAACAACGATATGTTGGCGGCCTGCGCGCGGCAGTGGCGACGGCATGGCAGCTCGAACGACTCGCTGGTGATAGTAATGCAGTTTGACGCCCGATTGCTGCTGGCACAGAGGTTCACCTTGGGGGAGTTGTTGCCGCTCATGGTGGTGGATTTTTCTGGGGAATTCTCAACTTGGTTTGCGAATTCTACTTCGTCAGTTTTCACCCGCACGGCAAAGCGATACTACATAGGTATTTGCTAGAATACATTTATGGGTTAGGTATAGAAAGAGATATAATGAGAACGACTATATGACGACTGACGACCGACGACGACAAGAATCTACATAACTATGACATGTTGACATTTCATCTTGTGTATCTGTTTTGGCATAAATTATTTCTATAATGCAAAGTCTGATCGAATTGTAGGTGCAAAAATGTTATTTGAATTGTGTATCGACCGACAGTCGTGCAGCATTGAGCATACTCAGCACAATTAAGTGGTTTTTCTTGCAATTATAGCAACAACGGTGCAATGATGCTTTGTGATTTTACTCTTTGTGTAAGCTCAGATTGTTATTAGATGTTATGTAGGAATTGCTAAAATTTTTGATAGAATTTTAAAAACGTTTTTGCACGCTGCTTGCATCGTTTTGTATTTATTTCTTTGATTTTTTTTATTAAGTTAAAAAACTACCAAAACAAATTGCATTAGTGTGTTGTGTGTGAACAAAAATCCATGCATCCCTTTGTTTATTTGTAGAAGGTCTTAAATTATACCAGCTACTTCACAATGGATTAAATCTCTTTGGTCATATACCGAAGCGATTTGGATAATAAGAAACTCAAATTAGGTATGCGTAATTTGTATTTAATTATGTTAACCAGGCGTGCTCCTCTACAAGAAATAATTGATTTCAGAAAATCGGGCATGCAATGGAAATTTCCAATTCAGATCACAAATTTCATGAAATAAATTATTTTATGAAACTGATTGAAGAGATAATTTGACGTCTACTGTCAGTTCGACTGACATTTGTGCTCCTTTTGATCTTAACATGTTTTCAATGCTTGTTTGCAAATATCTATAAACAATAGATGTGTTCAGTTACTGCCTAAAATGCAAAAATCTACCAATTTCTATGAAATTGGTCGAATCCTTTTCCGTACACCAAATGTTCGTAATTTTTCACAAAAAAAAAATAGATCACGAGAGTGTTAAATATTTCTGCAGGCTGAACATTTTAGTCCAAGGCATTTCTTCAAAATTATGCGGAAAAGTATACCATTTTTTGGTCAAGTTTTCCCGTACAAATTTTGGCAGCTCATTTACCACATTAACCATTTTACCACGTTTACCGCGTTTACGCGGTTTCATGAATACCCTTATTTTCATTACAAAAATTTGAACATATACAAGTTTATCTTGAAGTCAGGCTTATTTGTGCAATAAGTGTGAAAACTTATGATACCAAATTGGTTATTTTTAATTTTCTTTTCGTGAAAAAGCTTTATTAAACATTTTCAAAACTACACTTTTATTTTGACGTTTAAAAAATTCGTGCGATTTTTGTTCAAAGCATTGGGTTTTTTCATAAATGCAGAAAATTTGCGTTATTAAAATCGTCTTTCTTAGTTTATGCATATTAGAGAAATCACTGATTCTGCAAATCGTGGGCAGTAAGTAGAATTTTAAGAACTTACTGAATGTTCATAAGCGTCAAACAAAAATCATATATGACTGCGAAAGAAGTTGGGCTCAACCTTATTTCTAATTTATTATTTTTATTATTGATTGAAAAAGACAACAAAAATATAATTTCAAAAAATAATTTTCGGATAGAGAAAAAAAATCTGACTTTATGAACACGTCTGCCTACTGCAGGCCTTGGGCCGTGACTACATTAGAAATATTTATTTCGGTCACTATTACTGAAATTTATATTTCCTTGCTATGTGGGCAAAAATAAATCGTGAAATGTCATTCTCTTCCATAGAGCGCTTAGCGCTTTAGGTACTTCAAAATGTATAACCCGTTTTTTTTAATGAAATATTGGAATTTAACGTGAAATTAAGCAAACTATGAATAAGATTCAATTACAAAAATTTGTGCACTATGGATATGGGATGTCATGAAACATAAAATTTTATTTGTTCATTAATTTTTTCTGAAAAGATAAGAAATAAATACCAACTTTTATGTTTGAAAATAAAAAAACTCCAGACATAATGGCATCCATTAACTGCATGACACATTTCTTGCAATCATTTATTTCAATTGGGGGCCTAGGCTTAGTTAAGAAGACGTTTATTAAAAAACTTTTGTGAAACTTTGTTACACTTTGAAAATCTTTCAGAGAGTTTTACCAACACTCTCGAAAAATGAGTCTGGGCAATTTGTGCACAAAGTACGGGAACATATCTAATAAGTGTTTGCTTAATCGGCAGTCTGATTGCAAGTAAGATTTCATGCAATAAGTTGCCCACTGAACGAGAAACTAAAATTGTCTGCAATGATTGCATAAATAAGATTGAAATAAAAATTATGAAGGTTCGG
Organism: Philhelius pedissequus; assembly: GCA_910595825.1. Taxonomy (NCBI): domain Eukaryota; kingdom Metazoa; phylum Arthropoda; class Insecta; order Diptera; family Syrphidae; genus Philhelius; species Philhelius pedissequus. Next base: position 8,475,902 of record OU343163.1, on the reverse strand, counting down.
TAAGAAACACATTCGAATAGCAAACCGAACTTTTACGAATTCGATAAATTTGTATTAAGAATAACGATTCGCTCAATCTTATAACAAGTTTCATTCCAGAAAAGATTGGATCTTTTGAATTTTCAGAGTTTCATTCCAACAAAAAGATCAAATCCTAACACGAAAGATCTGACCTCTGATGGGTTTGCAGAATTGTTCACAATGCACACATACATGCATGTAAAAAGTCTTTTCTCTCAACGGTCAAATGGTAAATATTTTGTTATTAATTTGTTGTGAACTTGTGAGCTAGTGGTAAAAAAAATGTAAAAAATTTACAAATAATATATCAAGATGTTAATAATTTAGATTTTATAACTTTAGTGGAGTTTTAGATTGCTTCGTCTTCCTCTTCATCTGATGATGAAGATATGTTTTTTCACCAATACTACAATTAAATCCTGATAAAATGTTTCATTGAAAAGATCAAATCTCGATTTTGAGAGAAGATCTTTGACATTTGAATGAAACTAGCTATTAGTTCAATTCAAATTTCAAAACCTTATCGATATAATAACAAATGGCGAGTCAAAACTATTATCAACATTTTGGTAACAAAATAATTAATTTATTCAAAATTTATTTAAGAATACAGGTTTGAAAGTGTAGTTGGGTTTTCATCAACGGGCGAAGGACTTATCTTTTCAACGAAAGATTCACTTGAGCGACGAGATACTGATTCATGCTTTATATCGTAGCCTGTTGGATAGTCAATGATTTGAGCAACATCATGAAATTGTCGTGTTGATTGTTCTTGGGACGTCAGCATCTGTTCTAATAAAATAAGACTTTTTATTTTAAATTGCCGTAAATTCCTCTCCGATAAGTTATCAACATCAGGTAATAAGCTAAGGAGAAACATTTTTCGATAATTGCTTGTTTTTGTATCTTTTTTTTCTGGAGCAGCCATAGTTTCGTGAACATCTTCTCTTTCTTTTAAATGGTTTTTCTGAATTTTCTTATTTGGCACATTCAAAGGACTTTCTAAGGTGCGTTTTCGCTTAGCTGGTTCATTATTATGTTCATCTTCAGTAAAATGTTCAGTTGAGAAACAGTGAAACTCGTTGTCATCGGGCTGTGTTAATGTTGTCTCATTGTCTGATAACGAAATGCTTGTAGTGCGGTCTAAATGTTGGATGGGTCTTATATATGGAAGCACAAATTGCATAGCATCATGCAAATAATAAGGCTTTTTTCCTTTTATCGAAGCATTTAGTTTAATGGTCCGAACGAAGCCATTGCGTATATTTTTCCATTTTTCCTTACAATCAGCCACTACAAAAAAATGTATTTATTATTAATTTTGTTTGTGTATTATTATTGATAGAGAACGCGAAAAAAGTTCTAGGTCGCCCTACAGCTTAAGCCGCTGAAGCGATTTTCTTCAAAGTTTGTTTTTTTGGTGTTTTAGGTGATTGACACAATTGTGTTTTTAAATATTTTTTTTAGCTCCGAAAATAACGGTACCTGCTATACAAATTTTTGGGGCAAAAATAGAAAACTCAATTATCTCGAAAACGGTTCTAAAGATTTTGATTAAAAAATCTGTGTACCATTATATGTATAGTCCGGATTTTGGAAAAAAAATCCATTTTAATTGATATATTATTAACGGTACCTCTCATATAACCGTTTTTTCTATTTTCAAATACCTTATTAACGGCTCAACGGATTTCAATTATAATTTTTGTGCCATAGGTCATTCAAATTCTACATGATACTGCATACTAAAATTTTCGAAAAACATTTTTTTGGGGATTTTATCAAACAAAAAAAATTTCAAAATTCAATATTCCAAGACGGATGGAAATTTTTTTTTTGAAAATATGTTTTTAAGCTTAGGTATATTATAAATACCTAAAATTGCTACCAAATTTTCTTAGAAAAAAAAATAATAGAAATTTAGGTAGGTCAACTTTAAAAATATATTTAGCAGTTTCTACTAAGAATCTTGTGGTAACGATGTGATCGAACATAAGAGCATATATATGGGATCCAGTCGTACATTTTATTTTTAATGTCGCGTCTGATAAGAGTTTTCTTTTCGAAAAGTGGCAAATCTGCAACGAGTTGATTGTCAAAAAATTGGCAACAAACATTTGCAATAAATACAACTTTTCTCAATTTGCTTCTCACATTGTTATAGAACAAATATGAATCCTTGTCCTAATTTATTGGAAATTATTTCATTAAACCATTACTTTACCGTTTTCGACGTTTTAACTAAATATAATATACAGCCCTATTCTGTTAAGCGTTCACGTGAATATTTGTATTGTACTATCCGACGGAAAAAACGAATTGTTGCAAAAAGTATATAAATTTCGATCAAAAATAAATGTAAACAATTAAAAAAAAAAGATATTAGTAAAGCTTTGGACTCAAAAGATAGAAGACATTTGAAAATAAATGGTGAAAGATTTATTGAAATATTCACGTGAATCGAAAGATTCGATCGGATCGGAGCAGAATAGGGCTGATAGTTTAGATGGTTTTCCTGACCTTTTGATTTAACTTATTTTAAAATTTATAAGATACCTACATGTAGATTTGTATTAGGTAGCTAAATAGTTTTTACTTTTAAACAAAACTTCTTCACAATGGCGCAAAAATTGCTTATTGATTGAATAAATATTTCAATATTTTTAAACCTTTTCTAAGCTAGTAAATTGCTAATTAAGTAGAAAGCTGAGCATTTGTAGGGTTTGAATTTTTATGAACACAATTTTTTGTTGTTATGCGTTGTAAATTAATTATATGTTGATGAAAACCCAACATGTGCTCTAGAAAGGTATTAGTTATTTCTATTTTCATCATTTTAACTTCATTATTTACAAAAAAAAAAAAAAAATTGTGCACCAGCAGAACCCGAACCTGGGCATCCCGCGTGCAAGGCTTATATACTATCAGATTCCATAATGGATTTAGCAAATTGCTAAAAGTTAAAGTAGCCATTCCGTGATTTTAACTTTAGTAAAATGTTAATATCGTTTAAAATTAGTTCAATCATCTTTTTAGCTTAGTAAATTGCTAAAAGTGGCTTCAACATTTTGCTAAATCGTTTAAAATTTTCCGCCAATGACAAAAAAAAATACTTTATTTATTTTTCTTGTACCCCTTTACTACTTTTTTCATTTAAGTATATGCATACATGTGCATGCAAACATACATATTATCTAAAACAAAATACATGCATAGACGGATATATATACATATACATATGTAGGGTAGAGTCCCCAGTGGCCGGCCCAGTAAGGAACATTTCGTAAAAAATATGACACAGAAGCTGCAAATATCAACCTTTTCCACTCATTATCGAAGCAAATTATTCTTTATTTCTCTCAACCGATGAAACTAAAATGTTAATTTTTAAATGGAACAATTATTTATTTGGGTTTTATTAAGAAAAGTCATATTCTCCAGTGTACGGCCGCTATGCTCCTATTTCCGGCCACTTATGCTCCTGAATTCGGCCACACAGATTTAGACCTGAACCAATTTTTTTTATATGAAGCGGCCGAACTTAGGACACACATCCCAATATTCGGTCCCCTAATTTCTACTTATAAAATGGCGGCCGAATACGGGATTTTATTGATTTTTAATGGCAGTCTTAGCTCAAATGTTCGTGTTATTACTCATTTATTTATTTTTGTAATTTTCTCAAAAAATTAAAAGTTGCCTATTTTCGGCCGGGACGATTTAAGGAAACTTCAATTTTTTGTGTTTCCTATGTCCGGCCCCTTGAAAACGACTATAATTACCAAATATTTTTCAATTTTAGAAAAATTTTAATTGGAAAATATACTCTTTTACTATGTAAGCACCATATAAAATCATTAACCCAATAAAATTCCCTCAAAATCACAAAATTCTGGTACATTGTTTACTAAGTATTTCCAACAGTTATCCATTGCAAATAATTTTTCCCGATGGGTTGCACATATAATTATCTCATAACTCTGAAATTACTGTACATATCTAATGAAAATTTTGACATATTATAAGGATTAGATGTCAAATTAGATAATAAATCTCTAAGCAGAGAAGTAGGTCCTTAGATTTCTTAATTACGACGCTTTTATTTGAAAGGGGCCGGCTACTGAAGGGGACCGGCAATAGGCGACTCTACCCTATATTTGAACGCTCATCATAAATCGAAACTACGTCGGAGAAATTATGTATTAATTTAAGTACATACATACATACATAATTACAAATGATATTTTTTTTTGTTCGACTTACCTGTATATTTCATTTCCTTGGCGATTGCTGACCATGCTTTTTCAGTTGTATCTTTTCTGGAGTATTCTACCAAGGTATTGTTATATAAACATTGATTATTCTCAATCAATTGCAGAAATTTGACATTTTTTTCCGACATTTCAAGCAAAATCTTTCAAAATAACTCAAATACTTAAACGAAATTATACGCTTGGCTTCCTCGAATAGACTGACAATAACAAACAATTTATACGCCACGCGATATACTGCAGCTGCAGCTAGTGTGATGTATGACGAATACGTGTAGGTTATGATAATGTCACTACGGCTACATCTGCACGCGCACAAGCCACACACATACATAAGTACATCTACCTATATAATTAAAAACTTCAACGAAATATTTCGTGTGTAGATAGAAAATATACAAATAAAAAAATAGAATTATTATAAAAAGTCGTCCTCATACCCAGCAAACATTTATCTGAAGGTTGAGATTCTAATCACCAAAAATGAAGAATAATATTCAGGAAACCTTCAGTTTTTTGAATGAATTATGAATATATACAAAGATCCTACAAATTCTTACCAGAAAGGCACAAAGAGATATGTATTCTGTGTCAAAAAAAACAACACTCAGATTTTGTTGTTGGATCCTTCATATGGAGATCCTTTTTTGTTCATCCTTTTATTTTTATTTTTACCAAGGGGTAATGATGACGGGTCATTGTATGACAAAAGTTTCGTTTGCTTAGTCGATTATCAGTTCGGAAAAGTTTTTCGAAAGATCGGTTTAGATAGGTATATAACCATCAGCTTGTGTTTTAATAGTAAATGGGTACCTACTTACTTAACAAAAAATATATATAAAAAAGCAAATGATAAAACATAAAGGTATGTAAAAAATGGTGTTAAATTTTCTTAGAAATATAAAAATCATTTCTTTAATTATAGCATCGTGTAACAATTAAGAAGTCCTGGAAGCTATACAAGCCAAACAAGAGGCAAATCAAAAAATGTTCCAGAGACTCACCGATGAAATATTCAATCATAAATGAATCAGAAATAATGAATTCACTTATGATGCAATTTAAATCCTTTTACCTGGGCTCTTAGACACCGATTTGAATCATTTTAATGATTCATTTATGATTTGAAAATTCTGCAATTAAATGAACGTTTAATCCGTGAACCTTTTCTGAATCGCAACAATGATTCCTATACGATTAATTAAAGTGAAGGAATATACTTAGAAATCCTTCACTTAATTGAATTTTATTGGAATTATTTTTATGATTTAGAAAAGATTCAGGCATTAACCATTTAAATGAATATATGGAGCCCTTATATACGTTCATTTAAATGACGAATTTTCAGATCATAAATGAATCATTACAATGATTCAAATTGGTGTCTAAGAGCCCAGGTAAAAGGATTCAAATTTCATCAAAAGTGAATTCTTTTGCGGCCGGTTTCTTCATTTTTATGAATTAATTATCGTTTATTTCTGAATTAAAATGTTTGCTGGGTAATGATGATGATGAGTGACGATGGTGTATGGAAATAAAAATATACCTGCAGAATATCCAAAAACTTCCTATACTTAAGTATTCCTACTTTAAAAAAATATATATGAAATAAGGGAACATCTACTTTATTTATTTTTACTTTAAGAATATAACGCAAGTATATTTACACCAACAACGTGTGGCGAGGGAGATTTTAAATGTCTTTATTGGTTTTGCATAATTGTAATTCTGTATGCTTATTAGTGATTTCACCTGCTTATGTTTAACGATTTAGTTTTTGTTACGATTTTGAATTTACACAACTAATAAACAGGTAGAATCCTACTAAGCTCAGTCGGTAATAAAATTGAAACAACTTTTTGTAACGATTTTCAATTTACCCAATGACTCGGAATTCAAGAATTACTAGAATCACGATATAGCAAAATATGTAATGAGATAATACAAGCTTTTGCTCTATGACCGAAATTAATAATATAACCAGAATCTGAGTTAAGCAAATTTAGAAATCGAGGTTAATTAACTTTTTTGTCAATGTAAAAACAAAATAACATTTTAGAAATTTTATATCTTTTTACAATAACAGGTATTTTCGATCTGCCAATACTTGTTACTGATTACCTTCTAATATAATATTACCCATCCTTATTTCTATTTCGACCGAAACGCGGTCAATATTAAACATTTTTAAGGGCGAAAAATTCTTGTATAATGACATTTCCCTAAACTCATCCTTATTAAATATACTAATTTTGAATTTTCCTACGAATACGAAATTGTACTACAAGGATTGGAATTATGAAATTTCATTAAGACATAAAATGCACTACTGGATCGCACGTACTTGTTCTTATATAAAATCACATTGTAAACACAAGATTCTTAGTAAAAACGCTTAAGTATATTTTTAACGTCGTTTTTTAATAAATTTTGTATCCCACAAAATGTCTTTATTTTTTTTTTGTAAATTATGTTACCTATGATAATTTTAAGAATTTAACAATATATATTTAAAAACAGTATTTCAAAAACAAAACGTCCACACGTTTTCGAAATATTAAATTTCCAAAATTTTTTTTTCAAAAATCCAAAAAAAAATTTTCTGTAAATTTTGGTATGCACTATTATTTAGAATTTAAAGAAATATCTATATAAAAATATTGATGGCAATCCGTTGAGTCGTTTATGAGAAAGTCGAAAATAAATCAATATAGTTGAAGATTTTCCAGATAATTATATAAGTTAGTGGAAAAATAACTGTATGGCCGTTAACGTACCGTTCGTTTTGGGGCTAAACTTTGGGGGTGGCCGTGGTGCGATAGTTGTGTGCTCGCCTGTCAACCTCGTGGTTGCAGGTTCGATTCCTGCCGTTGTCTATGTCTTCTTATGTTCCATTAAAAAAAATTCTAAAAATTGTCATAAAATAAGTTTCTGGTTTACTCATTACATGCTGTTTAGGCATAACACTAACAACATGTAATTGAGTAAACTAGCATACCCATAAATATGACAAGCAAATAAAATAAAATAATGCGAATTATAAGAGACATAAATAAATAAGACACGGTAATTTTCTCCGCATTAGTTCAGCCGGCATCCCTGGAGATAAATCTGAGACAACAACCAGCTCTAGTCTCAGAATATCGTGCCACACATCTTTCCTATCCTTCTTTCTCTTCTTTCACCGGGTGCCCGCGCTGTGTTAAAAAAAAAACATATAAAGGGTATTCATAATCCCTTGAGCGCGTGCATAATTACAAAAAAAAAATTATAAATGTCTATTTGAGACCATCACCTAAAATGCTTAAGTACCACGTTTGAAGAAAATGGCTCCAGCCGCTTAAACTATGGATCGACCTACAGACAGGCATTAGACAGGCGGAATTAGGGGACCCACTATTTTAGTGCTCTATATTCATCGTAATTTCAAGTTTGAATAAAATCTGGAGTTCGATTTCTTGTTCAAATGCAAAACTTGCCCTATACGATCTACATTATGTTACTATATCGCAAGTAAAAATCGAAGGGCAATCACAAATGTTTGATACAAATAATTAAACATTTAATATTACTCTAGACAAATATACCTTTGTCTCTTAAGTTTGTCTATTACTATCAGATCACTCGTGAGGGATATTTATGTATCTTCATATGTAGGTATATGCTAAAATTACATATCTTCTTATATATAAAGAACAATCCAAATTATGTTTGTGCGCTATCGACTTTTTTTCGGCTCGATCGAATTGAATTAAATGTTCAGAAGATCTTAGGACATGTTTGCATAGTGCATATAAGAAATCTGTTTTCCGTCCTATGTCTAGAACCGGAGTTATGACCAAAAATGCCACTGACATGTTTATTATTACTTTATTAGTATAATTAATGTGTTTTGTTTTGTATACACACACTTCATTTTGGTTTCTCTTTGTTGCAGCGTGTATACACACAACTAAAGCATGTGTAGAATGTTCCATGGATTTTTTTGACTACTTAAAGGTGGAAAATTCGTTGTGCTGCTTGGAAAATTTCGGTTGATTGTGATATTCATTGTGATAGAAGACGTTTTGCGTGCATTTTGGATGAATCGGCCAATATCTCTTTCGTTGCCTGTTGCATCCTATATGAAGTATATGGCTTTGCTGCCACACTGTTTGAAGGCGGTCGAACTGCACATTCCGCTTTGAAGCTGGCAATGAATTTTCTCACAGTTGACAAGCCAATAACGTGCACAATGACCAAGAATACGGTTACAGAGAAATTAATGCGAAAATGCAAAATCAGAGTTTGGGATGAGTGCGAATGATAGCGCATAAACGAGCTTTGGAGGCAGTTGACCGAACAATGATGGATTTACAAGGTGATTCGAGATGATTTGGTGGGGTTATGATATTGCTTAGCGGAGATTTTCGTCAAACGTTTCCCATCATACCGAAATCTACTGCTGCCGATGAATTTAATGCATGCTTGAAATCGTCGTTTTTGTGCCGGCATGTCAAGAAGTTGAATTTGACCACAAATATGAGAGTGGTATTGCGGAACGACCCATCGGCTACTGAATTCTCAAGACAATTACTGGCGCTTCGCAATGCCAAATTTCTGTTGATGTCTCGACTGGATTGATATCATTCCCGGTCCTTGTTGTTTGGTCTTGTGCCGGAAAACAAATCGAAAAACATTGTTTATCACATCGCTATCTCCTTGTTTTTATTCCACTCAATTAAACCACATTGAAATTTGAACTATCTGTGTTTTATTATAGCTCTGCAGTTCATCTGAATGCGTTAAATTTGGGCGAGACGAAGTTCATATGTAGGTCCGCTAGCATATATATATAAGTATATATATCAAATAATAATGTTGCTATTTGAACTTAACTTATAACTCTCACTATTTTAGGTACATATATATATATATATATATTCCCCTTTAATGTAGAATTAGTTTTTTTTTATTATTCTGAAAAAACTTCAAACAACAAAATATACATAACCTGTTTTAGACATTTAGTAAAGTCGATTAAAAATAATTCATTACGGTAAATACAAATGTGAAATCCACTGTTCTTACCTTTAGAGTAGTTAACAACATGGGTGATTAAAAGCTACAACACTACAATTTCTAAATATATGCATATTTCTAAATAAATAAAATTAAATTAGTTGTAAATTCCCCAATTACGAAGGTAAAACATAACTATGTAATTAAATTTTTAGAACCATAAACCAATGTCTGCAAATGTCGTGCAATACCTACCTACCTCTGCAACGCTTATACCTACAGATAATTTGTTTTTAATTAATCCTGTTAATTGTTTTTCTCTGCGCTGAGCATTACCATGAACAAATGGCGGTCAGTTAGTCAATTGCAAATATACATACAAAGCCCATCCTCGTTAGATGCACTCATAGTAAAAAATCGATGAACCACCATAAAATCGGACAGTAACTTTTGAATGTTGGTTAAAATACAAATGGCCACCATTTTTGTTATCACTTAGCTACAATGTCAATCAAATTCATTTACTTCAGTTCTATTCATTTAGAAAAGTAATGCATCACCATTGTGGTTGTGGTGTTGGTTTTTTTCTTTTAAACATTATTTAAGTTGGGTTTGCGTTTTTTTTAATGCTTTTCAATTAATGAAGTATACTATACGATTAAGTCCAAATGAAAATACCAGCTTCTACCTGTTCTTCAAAATACTCGTAGTACCTCACGTACTCGTACCAAGCGGTGGCACGGTGTATATTCCCGTACATACATATGTATCGTGTTTTTTGGTCCCACAAATTCCAATCTCCTATCAACTAAACCGGTAGATTGTGTTTTTTTTTTTGTATTTTTTTGGTTGGTTGTTGGTCTCTGCAATTGGATACAAGGTATCTTGTTGTTTCTATTTTTGGATACCTTTAATAACCGAATGTTGAATTTAAATAAAACTCATTCAGATAGTGGGTTGTCCGTTTATATTTTATTTCAAAATGTCAACCGTTAAAACGGACTTTGGTAAGACAGGAACATGTTTGAATCAAAATAATAAAGTTTAATGCCTCATTAAAGTAAAATAAGCTATACGATTCTTCAAAAACCTGTCAAGTTTGTTTTTGTGTATCTTTAAGCGTATAATAATCTTTTACTGTTAAAATAATTTGTTCACAAATAAATATAGGCTTGTTTTAGTGACTATATTCAGGTACTACTAGACTTGGCATGAAGTAGTCTAGAAGTGCCGCCGTGCGTCGTTAGCCATGAAAAATTCAAGTACCAAAATGTCGTACATAAATGGAAGCACTCCTACGCTAATTAAAAAAAAAAAAAAACATGTATCCAAATTTCATCGCAAGTTGTCCCAATAAATAAAAATTGATTATACGTATTACGCAACTCGAATAGGTATAAGAAGCATTAGCAAAATAGTAAATTTTATTTTATTTTATTACATAAATGGATTTATGTATCTTATGTTTTATGTTTCGAATAAAACAACAACAACAACTTAATTGTGTTACTAATGTTTCTGGCTAAAATTGTAACTATTTCACGACTGAGAAATCGATCATCAGTCTCAATTTAATTTAGTGGTGCTTGGCATATTAATTTAATTTTTAATTGAAAAAACTTTGTGCCGCCAATTAGGTTTAAATATCAGACCAAACAGTTCAAAGCCAATACCGACCCATCCGGCCGGTGTTCCCATCAAGGTGCAAAGAAAAAGTATTTTTAATACAAGCATACATATTTACGATACCTTTAAATCGAATTTCTGTAAAAAAAAAAAGATTTTTTTTATAAATTGGTGTACTATCATAGTTGTGTGTCAAAGATGACCTGTAATAGCTTGACATTCGACATTATTAAACATTTCTCTTAACAAAAATCTCGAAATTGAAATTAATTTTCAAAAATCTTAATCTCCACATTATTTTGAAAAAGACTTAGAAGTTTCGGAAAATTAAAAAGCTGTACAGACTTTTGCAGATTTTTCTTAGCCTAGTAGATACACAGTTTCTGGCGAAAAAAAATCTTATGGGAGTAATTCTTGCTAAAAAAAATGTTTGACGATTAAATTTTCTTATCAAACTTACCCAAAGAAAAACTTCTGCTCACCACGAATATTTTTTCCTCACGTCCTTTTTAACCACAAATCAAATTCACTGATATTATGGGCGATCACATTTTGTATGAGCAATCTGGAATAACTTTCATAGCTGATGAAAAAAAACATCTGTTCTCATGAAAGTTATCTTGATCTATCCCCAAAATTTTCGAATAACTAGCTATCTGACGGCAAATATATAGAACTACTATGAGTTTTGATAAGGTGAGATAACTAAATCTCATATGATACTTAACTTTTTCTCATTTTTAATGCATTAAAATACAGAGTATATATTACAACCATTAATCAAATGGAAAATCACGTTAAGTGTGTTTGTGTACACAATACACAAACAAATTTCAAAACTTTCATAAAAAAGTAGTAAAAATGAACTAAAAATGAAAGCAAACTTACATTTTTAATACGTCCACTTTTTTATGACATTTCCACATTCAAAACTGACACATCACAAATGAAGTTTATCATAATTGTTTGGTTCGTTCAAATTTTAATTTTTAAATCTTTTTTAATACTTTTTAATAAAAATTAATATCAAAAAAAAATTTTTTGCAAGGTTCCTGTTGCGGTAAAAAAACATAATTATTATTTCACACTAAACTGACACTTCATGTGATTATAAGCATTAAAATGGACGAAAAGCTCAACTATCGTTCACAGACATATTTGAATAGTTATCCGCGACAACTTATCTAATAAATAGGTCTGTTTCTTTACTCACCTTCAGGATCCCGCGGGGTCCCAAATTTACCCAAAACCTGTTTCGTTACTTTTTTCTGGCACTAAAATTCCAGAGATTGTTTACTTTTCTTCAATTTTGTTCATTTCCCCTGCAGCAAGAATCTACCCGAACATTTTAGCTACTGCACTTTCTTGCTTGTCAAACAAGAAATCAGCTGATCGAACAATTTGAATTTGAATTTGTGAATTTGTGTAAATAAAACTCTTTTTTACAATTTTAAGAAGAAGAAAACCAAACGATTGAAGCCAATAATAAATGTATCTCTAAGTTCTTTTACTAGAGCTCAAAATGATGTAAGTGCATGCAAATTAAAAAGTATTTTGGGAAAATATTTTCATATATGTTAAGTCCACCACATCTAATTTCTGTTGGTTTACTTTCGTTTCTGGTTAAAAATTGTAACAACAACATAAAAAAGCTTGAGCCCAAACTTTTTCCGGAGCTTTTTCCCAAACTTTACCCAAAAAGTAAGAAGCAGACCTAATGATAGGGAACGTGACCATTATTTGTGGGAAAAAAAAAGAAGGCACCTATACTTTGTTCAGTTTTCCTTTTCACCACAGATATTTTTCTCTCGGAAACCTTTTTTTCACACCACCATTCCCACTTCATATAAAATAAAAACTAAGTACCATCCATGCATTTTTTGGGCCAAATTAATATTTCTCAGCAAAATTAAAAAAAAAAAGTTATCGAACGTCTATTCAAAACGTCAAAATTGAATCTGAATCATTCCACAGAGCCCTCATCGAAATATGTAAATGGCATATTTTTATTTTAAATTTAAAGAATCCCTTGTGCATTTCACATTTCGCATTTATTAAATTCTACAATTTTCCTCTCGCCTTTATAGGTACATATATAAAATGTATAAGATTGTGCCACAAAAAATGTTTAATTTGAGACAGTATTGAAAAAAGTAAAGTTATAATTAGCTGCATTTTTAAAGTAAATTTTAAAACAAAACCAGATTTTATATGTACTGTCAACAAATTCGTGTTACATATCGCTTTGAAAACTATTTTTATTTCCCAAACTAAATGTGTGTATGTATTAAATTTTTGGGAGTTCTGGTAACACTGTAATTTACAAGAAATACAAACCAATTTTAGCCATTAAAATTTAAAATTTCAGTTCCTAATTAAAAAAAAAAGACCAATAGTTAGGTTCTTCATACTTTAGAATTGTTTAACTAACGGATTTTTGGCCCATTTAGTAACGAATCATAAATATTTATGTTCAACTTAAAACGATTAAGGGCTACTCTTTCCTCTGCGTAAACTGTCACATAAGTTCTTAAGTAGAACTGAAATGCTTAAGTTGTTTTTCAGCAAACGGGCCTAAATGTCATTAAAGCATTTCTTAAACAGATTACTTGATATATAATAATTTTTTTAGGTAGGCATATAGAGATGTTTATTAAAACTGTTATGAAAAGTAGGTACTCAAATCCATTTTTTCAGCCTCAAGGAGCAAAACAGTTAACAAATTGTTGGCATAAAATGTTTGCTTATGGTTTGGTGAAGCTATAATCAAAGATTAAAAAAAGTGGTTGTAAATTAAGTAAAAATACTTCCACCATTTCAAATAAAACTGTATTCCGTCCCTTCTGTGAAATAGCAACAATGATTTCAAAAAAAAGAACGGAACTATATTAAAAGCCAATTCAAATTTCATTAATTGTTTTAAATAAAACGGAACATTTCACCACTCAATAATTCGACAGTTTACAATTTACAACATTTCTTACAATAAAGTACTGCCACGGTATTTCTTTGTTTGAATAACAAAGCCCGTCTTATTATTCTCGGTCTTTCTGATAGAAAATCTTGTAATTTTACTTCTTTTCTTTCCCTTTCGTTTTACTTATCCAACAAACCAACAACATTTTTAAAGTACATATAAGATCAAAGTTGAAATATCAGAAGAAATTTCCATGTATCTGTGGTGAGTTTAAGTTTACTTATACCAAAATAAGGCAACAAACCAACAGGTATTTAGAGAATAAATGCGAAGATTGATTAGACATAAGTTCCACAACGTATATTTCTACCATCCAAACATTATTTATACTGAGGAGAAATAAGAAAACCCAAGTTGGATAATATTCTCCTCAATGTTGATGGTGTCTTCTTGTATTCCACCTTAGTCACACGTATTATGTGCGCACACATATTGCCCCTACTCTGTGCGATCTTAAAGAAATTGGCAATTCCAAAAGTTTCGGGTGGGAGATTTTTTTAACTTGCGTTACGTAGGTCTTAATAAATAGAACTTCATCCTACTAGCCAACACCTAGTGCAAGCGTGGCTGTGTATTGAGCAACTACAGCTGTCTCGTTTACATTTTCACACGGACACCCCGTTAAGGATATCGTTTTTCATATGTAAATTTTAACAAAACAACACAAAAAAATAAATTCTCTAATAAAAATCTTTATTAATTTTGACAGAAAGTACAGTAAGCACATACGCAAGATGGCACGGGTGTTGCCGTTTTTAAGTGTGGTGTTCATGTGTTTAGCACTTGGTAAGTATTAATAATTATTATCTAATTTTAATATTAAAAAAAAGTGTTTAAAAGTAAAAGTGGCAAGTGAACAACGTTTTTTTTTTCAAATAGTGACAGTTTGTTTTTTTTTGTTTAAATACCTGTAATGCGTAACGTCGACGCAGAAATGAAAGAGAGATATTTTGATTTACATCAAACACAAACATAAAACTTGTTGGAAAGTTGCATTTCATGGAAATAGTTGCATAATAATTTGCGGATAATTTTTTATCAAAGTGAAAGAGTAGGAAGTTCATTTTCACTTCCCTCATGCTCTACTAGTACGTCTGTTAATCGATATCCATTAGTGAAATGTATGCAAAAAAATATAATAGACAAGTCGCTAGTGTCAACGTGGCATAAGAGAGTATTCAATTTGGGTGTGTACACATTCCACCTACACCACCTATTGCCATAGGGTGCAACTTTTATCCGCCATTTAAATCCAGTTCCATTCACAATATTAAATTTATAGCAACAAGTGCAATTATTCATCAAGTGAAAATTCAAGGCTTTTCTTTGACATCTTCAGTCAATTAATTCACTGAACAAATACACTCTTAGGTGGCTAACAAATAAAAACATGTTTTAAAATAAATTCAAAAAAATTAAAACCACAAGACAACCATTCACTTTCAATCGAATGCAATGTATCTACATAAAAGGTACGATGCAAGTAATATTGTACTAGTATAAGTTGCTATGGGATAAGCGGTGGCTTTCGAACTATTCGAGAACTTTTTTTGCTTTTTATAGAAAACAAGAATTTTACAATGAAGTTGAGGTTATCAACAGCAACAGCAGGTGTCAGTTACTAATGGACCAATCACGATTTATGAATTTAGATAGAGATTTTCGTTTGTAGATTACAATAACATATATATACATATATGGCTATAGCCTAAATGGTTAAAAGGATTTGTTTCTAATTTTGTGCCCAGCTTTTTGGCAGCATTCTTTAGATAGGAATTTCAAAAGTCTTATTCCACAATTTTCTCGTAAAGTGATTTTATGATATTGTAATATCGAAAATAGTAGTAAAAAAAATGGTATCTGCACCAATATTTCTGCTTGACTTTAAGATATAACTGCATAACTGCCTTTTAATTTGTTCTGAGCTTTTAAATCAGTTTGAAATTTTACAAATGTCTGACATGAGTACTAATAAAATCATGTTGGGAAACATAGTATAGTCTCCTAGTTGCTGAAGATTTGCGTGACGTTTTCTGTTAATGGTTCTTAGTTCGAATGCACGCTCACTACACGTAATTTAAAAAGATACGTCAAAAAAATTTCGTCAACCCTTACTTTTTGTCCTTGCTGAAAAATCAATTCCCTCGTGTGAAACCAGCATAATGGGGGCGTTCGGTGTCGCACAGCTTTCTGATTCATTGTTGAAAAATATTCTGTGCGTTTGTGAACGTATAAAACACAATAGGTAACCATTTCTGTCAAAAGTCAAAACAGAGAAAAAACTAATTGCTTACGATTACGCCTTAGCTCAAAGTGAATTAAACATACATTTGTTTGGTAAAATATAAATTTTAAATGAATCAGAATGTAAGAACCACAAATGTGTCAACCGATTCAGAAGAAGAGGATGATGTATTAGGTACGTAATTAAAGTTCACAAACAACAACTGAAAAGACAGGTGATTTCGTAGACAGCTTTGCACTACGATACCTAAGTATACCAGAAATTTAGCGCTAGCTTGGCTTCGATTTGGAAATAATATGTTTTTTCCTTGTTATGGTCGTCAGCTATTAATTGACAGATATTTAGCACGTATTACAACAACAACGAATGTATTGCACATCAAAGCTGTGCGCTACCGAGCGCCCCCAATATGTTTCATTTACAACTGGCATAATGGTTGTCTATCGGTAAATGGTTATGATTCTTACGTCGTTTTCGATTGGTCTTCCGGAAGCTCCTAATGCATTTTGTGCTGGAAAGAAAATAAATCGAATTAAATAGAAGTTTTCTTCTGGATTTGAAGTCAGAGTCCTAAACAGAGGCACGCACTTACTCACACTCGAGTTTAATGTCAAATTCAATAGGTCTGTTCGTTAAACTTTAAACGGTGTTGACCGAGGTTTACTTGACAATCACAAACCAAGAGTTGTCAAAAAAAAAACTGGATTTTCCGATTCTCAAAAAACACCCAAGAGCCATTAATGTTTGCTTATGTTGTTGAAATAGTAAGAAAAGGCAAGTTGTGTCCTCTAATAATCCAAACTCACAATTTGCTTAAAATGAATTCCTTTTGTGTAATTTGGGTGGATGCGCCGGTGCACAATCCACGTTTCCGTTTTTTTTTCCATATCTATGCACCTATATTTTCCATTTTAAAAATAACAAAGTGCACATAAAACATGAAACAAATGCTTCAAATCTCATCTGACTTAACAGATGTCAAAAACACAGAACTAGCTTACCAGGGTGAGTTCAGGATTTTCCAAAAACGCTTTAGGGCGACCGAAAGGTAACTTCAGGTGTAAACGAACAAACCTTATTTGTTAATTTTTGTTTTGATTTGCCTTAAATTTTACGTTATTATTAAAGTTATGGACATTTATACTTTTATATTATTTATATTATTTTATATTATTATATATAAACTTTATATTATTTTCAAGAAAAAGTTCCCTGCAATCTCCAAATTTATGTCAGCCATGTTTAGATGAAGTTTAGAAAATAAAATAATTATAAATGATCGTTTGACATTCACTTCGTTTTACACATACATACGCTTACATTAAACTTCAGAATCCAGAATCTAGTGTCAACCTGTTCGATTTGGATCTCGATTCGGAGATTTAAGAAACCATTATTCAACAGTAGTGTCAAAACTTAAGCCCATTATGTTTAACTTGTTTAATATTTACATATATATAATCTCAGGTATCCTATGTAAGTTCCTAGATACAATAAAAAATGACCGATTAGTAACAAAAATCATTTGCGTGTCCAAAAAGTTTATCACATTAATAATAAAATCACACCAGCCTTTATTATGTAAATTTTATCAGACGGCCATTACAAATGGATACCTCGAGATACGAATAGATTATATATATGTACATAGGTATCTTTTACCTCATAGCATCTTAAAAGTGGGACATGAATTTCGATTCCATCTTCTTGATAATCATCTCCTCGGTGTTCGGATTCAGATTCGATTTCATCCTATAGTTCGGTTGCTGTGAGTTTATTGATTCGAAAGTGGGTTAACACGGCCGAGTCGTAGATGAAGATGAAAATCAAGTTTGTACACCATGTTATTTAATAGGTTTTTTTTGTATGTGTAGTCAAACTGGTAGTTTTATATATTTTAAATTTCGCTTTCATTTGAATATGCAATGAGAAGGGATTAAGTAACTTGTTTGACTTGGAGCAAATAATATTTCTGCAAGTTTTATTGATTAAAGGCAAAAGTGGATTTGTTAGAATGTAAATTTGCAGCCGGATTTTGAGGAACTATGCGGAAATTTAGAAAAATTCTAGCATAATATGTTTTTTGTTCTTAAGTGGTTTTGTGTGATGTGCCTATATTAAGTTTTACTTCATTCTGCTGTCATAGTTTTATTTAAGGGCTTATTTTTTTTCTTTCTTTTGACAAACCACCTATTGTCACATTGCTATTCAGTATATTTGGCTAGTTCAGAAAACTGAGATCTCACAAATGTCACTCCGTCAAAAATTGAGGAGGCAGGTTCAATTTGTTTCCTCAGTATTTGACAGCAGAGCTGAGAAATTTTGGTAAGGAATGCTGAACTAGCCTATTATTTAACGTTTTTTTAGAAATTAATCAATCAAACCGTGATATTTAAGGACTCAATTCTTAGCCAGGAGCTGTCAAATATTTTATACTATAATTTCGAATTATTAAAATATGCATCTTAACATTTTGTACCTTTTTTATTCTAGTCTCTGCTGAGCGAGTGAAACGTCAGGATGATAACGAAAAGCCAGATGACAATCAAATCGAAGAACTTTGCCAGGACAGACCCGGCGATGAATACTTCCGTTTGTCAACCGACGGTGATTGTCGTGATGTAGTAAGGTATGTATCAAAATGTTTATTTTAACCCATTTTGAAATTTGAAAACAAAATTGTATTATACACAAAAAAACACAACTAAAAAAAAACAATTTTTGCGAAAAAAATAAAAACACTAAAAATATTACAAATAAATACAAAATCATAGATGCGACAATGCCGGTGAAAATGGCATTACTCGACTTGCAACTGTAAAATGCCCGGCAGGTTTAGGTTTTGATATTATTCGTCAGACATGTGACTGGAAGACAAATGTCAAAAATTGTGATAAACTTGAAAGTAAGTTTTTAATGCTGTGGCATGTCAAAAATATGTCTTTTCATGTCATCCTGTGATTTTTCCCCACATTTCTATATGTTCTGCTATGCCTGTACTTATTTTTATTTTTTTATTACTTTTTTTCTATATGAAGTTTTTTCTTTTTCCTTTGAAATTTTTCTTTGGAATGCATTTTACAAAATATACTCATACATATATATATATATATAAACTATACATAAAACATCTACATGTCTGCTCTTCTTCTTGTGACTAACAAAAAACAAAAGTACACAAACAACAAAAAACAAACACTACACTTATATACTGGGTCTGGCAACGATGTTTTCTTAAATTTGTTTCAAGTCCTCAGCAATTTGTTTTCGATTATTGTTATATTTTAGGAGAAATATTTTTAAATTTCTAAAATCAAAATTGATATAAATTAATAAATACAAAAAACCGAAACATAATTTAGATGTACAAGATCTGGACTGAAACAAATCACATGCCCATCCGGCTTATCTTTTGATATAATCAAACAGACCTGTGACTGGAAGGCTAAAGTTACAAACTGCGATGAAAAAGAAAGTAAGTCTCAAACCAAAGTTTTAAAAAAAATCAAAAAAAAAAAAAAACTCAAAAATATCAGAGTCAACGACACTAAAAATTAAAACTAAAGAAACACAAAAATGATGTAGAAAAAATTAGAAAGAAAACAAAAAAAATGCCTTAAATATTGGTTTGGGATTGAACAAAATATAGTAGTAAATATATATTGTTAAAATTAACAAATTGTTTGCCCTGCGATTCAAGCTTAACGAAATAAAAACGTAGCCGTTTTGGAAACAGAATTAATTTACTTATTTTCCTCAATACCTCCCACCTAAATTTTACTCCCTCCCCTTTCTCACACATATGTTTTTTTTTAAGGTTTAACTTTAAATAACTAACACGCTTTATTTGCAAACTAATCATCTTTAAATGATCTGTACATTTGGTGTTAAGTGGCATGTGGAACGTATATTCAAAACTTACATTCCACAAGTGATAATACAGAAACTATAGAATATATGAAATTTAATTTTATTTTTTATATTGCATGGTCATTTTTTTGTCTCATGGACTAATATAAATAATTTTGGTAACCCCTGTTATGAGGTTAAGATTTCATTTTCACCAGCAAAAACCACGCTTAATCCATCCTCACTTTGATCCTTTTACCCATTAATATATCGATACAAAACACTAATTACTAAATACTGTTTTTATCTAGAACCCCGCAAAGCACTTCCAATCTTCAAGACCGACGAGCCTATCTGTCCAGATGGTAAATTGTCCTGTGGAGATGGTGAGTGTTTGTCAAAGGAATTGTTTTGTAACGGAAAACCCGACTGCAAAGATGAATCTGACGAAAACGCATGTTGTAAGTTAAAATGAAGTTTTCTCTCTCCATCGTACATAAATTTCATTTTCTATTTGAAATTCTTAGCTGTTGATGATGATCCAAATCGGGCTCCTGAATGTGACACAACACAGTGTGTATTGCCTGAATGTTTCTGTTCTGCTGATGGTACTCGCATTCCCGGTGCTATTGAACCCCAACAAGTGCCCCAGATGGTCACAATCACCTTCAATGGTGCCGTAAATGTTGATAACGTCGATTTGTACGAAGAAATTTTCAACGGACAACGTCAAAACCCTAACGGTTGTTCGATCAAGGGAACCTTCTTCGTGTCACATAAATACACAAACTATTCAGCCGTGCAGGATCTTCACCGTCGTGGTCATGAAATCTCAGTCTTCTCCCTCACCCACAAGGATGATCCAAACTACTGGACCCACGGTACCTACGATGATTGGCTCGCTGAAATGGCTGGATCCCGTTTGATCGCTGAACGTTTTGCCAATATTACTGATGGTTCTATAATTGGTGTTCGTGCCCCTTACCTCCGAGTCGGTGGCAACAAGCAATTCGAAATGATGGCTGATCAATTCTTTGTCTACGATGCTTCAATCACTGCTTCCTTAGGACGTGTCCCAATCTGGCCATATACTTTGTACTATCGCATGCCTCATAAGTGCAACGGTAACGCCCACAACTGCCCATCTCGTAGCCACGCCGTCTGGGAAATGGTAATGAACGAATTGGATCGTCGTGATGACCCATCGTTCGATGAGTCTCTGCCCGGTTGTCATATGGTTGATTCATGCTCAAACATCGCTGCTGGAGATCAGTTCGGTCGTCTTCTGCGTCACAACTTCAACCGTCACTACAATAGCAACCGTGCCCCATTGGGTCTTCATTTCCACGCTTCATGGTTGAAATCTAAGAAGGAATACAAAGATGAGTTGATCAAGTTCATCGAAGAGATGTTGGGACGCAACGATGTGTTCTTTGTCACCAACATGCAAGTCATCCAATGGATGCAAAACCCAACTGAGCTCAACTCACTGAGAGACTTCCAGGAATGGAAGGAAAAGTGTGACGTCAAGGGGCAACCCTACTGCTCCCTGCCAAATGCCTGCCCATTAACCACCCGGGAATTGCCAGGTGAGACTCTGCGTTTGTTCACCTGCATGGAGTGCCCTAACAATTATCCATGGATTTTGGATCCAACTGGTGATGGCTTCTCAGTTTAAAACAAGGAGTTTTCGCTTCTTTTATAAATTAGCAGTTATTCCACCAAGAGAGTCTGATCTTTTTATACATATTTTTTTTTTTTACTTTTTCTTATTTTTATAAATGATTTATTTTTTTTATTTTCATTTCTGTTCTACGTTGTAAAGTGTACGATTTTTATAAAATCCAACTACACGCGTCTATGTTTTACTATTTTTTTATTTTCTGAAATTCTACATTTCTTCCTTTTTTATTTTGTATATCTTCTATACATACATACCTTCTCTTGTCGACCTGATGAAAACTCAATTTTTTAACTTTAATATACTTTGTTGTGTCTCTTTTTTAATGATAAGTGATATTATTTGTTTAATATGTTTTGTGTTTTATAAGAGAATAAAAAAAAACAAGAAACCAATTGGACGTAAATTAGTTATCTTTATAATTTTTGTAATAGGAAAAGCAAACAACGCTACAAATACTTTAAAAATAAAATAAAACAAACAAAAAACATAAATAAAAGTATTTTCATTATTTAAACTATTGATAGAAAATGAATAAGGGTACTAAATTCGACAATTCTATGTTGGCAACACTTTGAAGACTTTGACATTTGTTATTGAAAAGCACGAGTGCCTTAAACGTCAATTGTCAAAAATTGATTAAAATATCAGATTTACAAAATGCATCGCGTACCAACTGCTAATGGGCTCATACAAAAATCGAAACATAGATTTCCGGTTATGTTGGTGTTGTTGTAATCCCATGTAAGAACACAGCTGATGACAAAACAGCTGCTGCCAAAAAAATCTCAAGCTATCCGAAAAACTTTGGTATACTTTTGTATCCTATAAGAAATGTCAAAAACATATGCACACACCTATCCAAATTTAAATTTAAAATTGGGAGTGGCCGTGGCGCGATAGTTGTGTACTGGCCTGTCAAACTCGTGGTCGCAGGTTCGATTCCTGCCGTTGTCTATGTCTCCATTAAAAACCAATTCTAAAAATTGTCATAAAAATGAGTTGCTGGCTTACTCATTACATGCTCTTCAGACATAACACTAACAACATGTGATTGAGTAAACTACTCATAAATATGACAACGATATAAAATAAAAATAATGCGAATTATAAGAGACATAAATTAATAAGGTAACGGTAATTTTCTCCTCATTAGTTCAGCCGCCATCCCTGGGGATAAAATCTGAGACAACAACCACCGTCTCAATACATCGGCCACACATCTTTCTATCTTTCTGTCTCTTCCAAACCAAACGGCCGCGCTGTGTTATAAACATGAAAAGGGAACGTAAATAATGCTCGAAAGTTTTCATTGGAATTTATTGGTATCGGGGATAGACTTTCAAAGGGAATTTTTCTGTTATTTAATACGATTTTTTATTCGATGGAAATTTATTCCGGGGGTGGTTCACGATTGAAGAAGAAAATTTTGGGATATAGAATATTTCGAGGTAAGGCCTAGTATACATCAGTTCAAAGATGAAAATAAACTGCATACATATATTTCGTCGCCCTAGTATTGAAGTGGCGTATACGCCATTTTTACATTTTCGGGAAATCGCGTTTAAATGCTTGGAAGTCTAAAACTAACCGCTGTCATTTTTTGATTTTTTAGTATGATATAGTTAAGAATTCTCTTTTATATACAAATGTTATTGGACATCTGAAACTATTTTAGTTTTCAAAATATTAAATTTTTTTCCAAAATGAGTTTACCGTATACGCCATAAAAATCAGAAGTGTCTTTTCTTCATACGCGTACGTCAAAAAAACCTATACGGCAATACAGTAATGAACTAAATTAAGATTATGTTTCTCACTTTTTAAATGCTTCTTCTTAATAAAAGACAAAGTTTAAAACGAAAAATATTTTGAAAAAATATTTCAAAATTCTTTAAGTTTTTTAAGTCCATTTTTTAATCTAAAACTATCATATAGCCTTTTAAAAAGTACAAAACGCTTCAAGTTATGATACCTACAGAGATAAAATGAAAAATAAACTTAAACTTAGTGACTTCATAGATTTTTGTACTTTGTTTTCTTAAAGGGACGAGGAAAATTAAAACTTTTGTAATTAAAACTTAACAAAAAGAGAACATTTTCAATGAATAAATAAATTAATTATAAATTGTTTACATAATTTAAATAAAGCCGTTTAACTTATCTAAAAGACTTTTTATATCTACAATTTTTTCTTTAGATATGTTTTTCGTTCGTTTCTGAATAACTTGTAACTATTGATTACCTACATTTTTAGGCGTTCCAAAAGTTGTTTTTAGTATTTTGTTTTTAAATAACTGTTCTCATTTCATGTCTCAAATCCCTCGCATATTTCTTGAATGAAATTTGAAATAAATCTGGCTTTTCGTATAATATTTTGTTTTAGTAAAATGTATAGCTGCATAATTTTTTGAAGACATATTACTTTCTGTTAAGAAGAATATTGGATAAATATATTAAGAACTAAAGTTATTTAAACAATCTTTTGTCAGAAGTGTCATATTCAGACGGAATACTTCTCAAAATGAGAACACAAAGTTTATAAAAAAATTCATGTTATTTTTATTTTTTTTTATAAAAAAGTCTGAGCCGCTTGAACTCGAAGCATAATTTACATCATCCCGAAAATCCTCCCATTTTGAACCACCTCGTCGATTAATCTATAACATGTAAAACATTTGAATAAAACTTTACTCAATTTGAAATATAAGTCCTTACGAAAGAAGTTCCAGATTCATATCGGACACTGGAGAATTCAGTTTTAGCGATAGCGAAGCACTTCCTTCACAAAGCTCATTAGACTGTGATCGGCTGTGATATTTACACTTTTTTATCGACACAGCTATACTTGTATTCACACACGGCAAATGGAAAATATAATCTTTTCCGTGCTTATGGCGTATGTATGTATATACGATTTCTAAGTATTATACTGCAATTTTTGTGCTCATACGTCAAGTCAATAGTAAACGACCATTTGATTTTTCGTGACTTACGTTGCAAAACAGTAAGACGTACGTCAAAACAATTCTCAAACAATTTTTTTCGTTAATGGCATGAATTTGACGTAAATGCCAAAAGTTGGTGTTTACGTCAAAACAATACGTGAACTTAATGATTTTACGTGGATATACGACAAAACCATTCTGAATATCTCAGGAACGAAAAGAGATAGAATAAATCGGATAACAGATTTGAAAAGAGCGCCCCGAAAACATAAGCCTGCATAATTCAATTTTTTTATCGAGTTCTGAACTGGTCTGAAGCAAAATAAGAATAATACGGGCTTTCGCTTACATATATTCCTGCTAATAATAATAATACTCATATGATTTTTTTATTAATAAGAAATGTTTTATGTTTTTCGTTTATATAGATTCTAAATTCCTCCCCTATGGAGTTGACTTTGTCGTGGTGGGGGGGGGGGGGCTTAATGTAGGGATCTCCAGCAATCCAGCTGTAGATTCCTGCAAACCAAAATAACTCCAAAACAACCTCAGTGTTAGAGAACTTGGCTATTGAAACTATGGAATTGCACAAAAATAAAGAACAAAATCGGACGCGGATATGCGTTCAAGAGTCGGCAGAAGTCACGGCTGCCGGCGCGGGCATGGCATCGAAAGACGATAAGTCGCCAGTGACATTACAACATAGTTTACTAATCAAAAAAGAAAAACAAAAAAATGTAGCGGAAGAAACCATGAGACGACAACTACTCTCGGAATGGTGAACACGCCGTCTGCGGGAAGTGGATCTTCTCTTGTTCTTGACGCGGCTGTTTGTGGGAATGGCGTCAATCCTCCTGCGAACAGTACACTTATTGGTGGACCTTCCACCTCCAGTGTCATCTCAAAACCTCTTTCGAGTGGGGGGGGCTACGATGGCTCCGGCAATGGCCACGACTGTTAGTAGCGCTCTCAGTCAGGGTAGATCTCGCCCTCGCACGATGGAGGATCCCCTTCCTGGTGGTAGTGGAACTGCGATTTGCAGAACCGCTCCCATCACGAAGGGGATAAAACTGCCCTCGGGCATGGCTAGATGGAACGTCGAGAAGAGTGAAGATTTTTGGCGACTTGCCGAAATCGGAGCTAAACTCAGAGCAATCCGCCAAACTTGCCTGGGCCAAAGGCATTCTAAATGCCAAGACCAGCGGAGACTTAACGTCAAAGCGTATAAGGTCCTTCGAGGGAACCATTTCGGAACCCAAAAGGCAAAAGGTGCACAGCACCGGTACCGCCTCCCTTACAAGAAAAGATTTGTCCTTCAGCGACGTGTTGAAGAACAAAACTATCCTCGCAGTGATAGACATGAGTAATGCAGACGGTACGATCACATACGAACATCGGCAAACGGTCTTACTGGACTCTCATGCTGGAAAACCCAGGTGAGCCTGCAGTGCATACGGGCTGGTACCAGGCAGAGTTAAGCTCATTGCCCTTGATAGTGAGAGGTCGTCCGGTATGTATAAGCTATCTATTAGTAGGCGCGAAGGCTTGTGGTCTGGTGTAAAGCTAGAGGTCGTATCCAGGGAGGATATCAGCTGTAGACCTAGAGCTCGCACCAGAATATCGGCTGAGCTTTCAGATAAGGACATAATCCTAAAAATGTTACAATATGGTAGCCCAGGCTTGCCAACACACGACTGGAAAGTTGCCAAGCCGGAGGATCCAGCAGGACCTTATAGATCGGTTATAATAGTAATAAATAGGTAATCGCTGGCTCTTCTACGGTAAACTCAAGGCGTGGTACGGTTTGGCTGGCCGACCATCACGTTGAAAATCTATAAAAAAGAGGAGGACAGTGTACACGCTGTACCTCCACCAGCACGATACGAGGACTTTAGTGGAGGAGTCTGCCGCGGGTATTGAACCTCCAAAGGAAGATGTTGATATACCGTGCACCCTCCGCGGGTTCGCCAATTTCTCAATCACCTTTATTGGTGGTTCCTATCGTCGACGAACAATCCGAAATGGATGTAGCCGAATCTATACACGAAACTCTCGGCGATGAAGAAGAGCAACTACACTCGGACTCTGAGTCAGATGAAGACCCCGACGGAACAGTAGTGGATGCTGGTCCGGCTGACTGTAACCAAGATGGTGCAGTTAGTTCAGATTAACACCCAACACCTTGCCTGGCTTCTAAACAAATTTGGCCAGCAATGCACCGAAGACGCACAAAAGGTTTACTCTTTTTGAGCAGGAAACATCTTGGCTCCGTAATAGGTGTCGTAACTGGACACTGTTTAATTGGAAGCTGTATGGACGAGGAGGAAGAGGAGACTTTCTCCCATCTTATGTGATCATGTCCTGTTCTCTCCCAAGGACGTAGATTGCACCTGAGGGAATACTTTTTCCACGACACCAGTGATCTCAAACACGTAGAGATGCACCGGCTACACCCCTTCATTAGAGGCTCCAATTGGTTTAATTAAAGAGCTTAAATCTCTTCATGTGGTATCACAATGGACCTATCTAAGGTCTAAGTGTATCAGTTGTTTTCCTGACGGCCACGTCAACCTAACCTAACCTAAATTCTAAATTGATTTGATTTCTCGTTTTAATTTTAAATTTAAATTGCTTTGATTTTGAAATATCAACATGACAGTTGAACTTATCGCCTTCCCAATGGAAGTTCCAGTGAGAACAAACCGAAAATTAAAATTATCGCTTCGAATTACAGATAACCATATTTTTTCAAGAACCGTTAAGGGTGGAATTTTTCATTTCATTTCTTAACGACGCGGAAAGTTATCGCCAAAGTTATAGAACATAGGCACTGTGGTGAAATAGAAAATGTAACAACATACTTTCTACTTTTTTTCTCACAAAAAAGTTATCAGCGATATTGTTTTGTATGAAAAAATATTCGTGGTGAGTAAAATTTTTTTTTAATCGTGTTAGTTCATAGTTCGATAAATGTCAAACATTTTTTTTTTGCACAAAAATTAACCCCATTCTTCCGTCGACGAACTGTATACTTTATGTATTAAAAATATTTATTTTATTCAAATAAATTAATCACATCCTGCTTTTTTTCCTTCATTTCACATTCTTCATAAATTTATCCAAAGAAATTAGATGTGTTCCAATACTTCCTAAAACTGCAAATCTACGAATTTCTACAAAAAATGTCAAATCCTGTTTTCGTACTCCAAGTTAGTCGTAGATTTTCACAGAAGAACAACAATATTATGCCTTGTAATCTATACAGATTATTATTTTGTACAAATCTACCATTTTACAAACATTTTTTAAATTAACGTTATTTTAAAAGCGCCCTCTATGTTGTGTTCTTAAAACTACGAAACTTTCGTCACGCATCCACATTCCACAAAATTCAACGAAACGCACCTGTCGTCAAGAAACTTTGTCAACAAAAAGAATGTCAAAAAATTAAAGGTGACAAAAAATAAACATTAGTTTTTTTTCAATAATAATAATTTACTGTGATAACAAGGAAAAATCTCCAAAATTGTGATGGATAATCAAAATTCTGGAGCTGGAGCTGGATCAACCGGACCGAGCCTGAGTCAGTATTTTGGAAATAATCCGCCAAGTTTTTTTGATGAATTAGCTGGAAAGGATAAACAAAAAAATGGTTAGCCAATTTTGTAATGTTTTCTTCTATGATAACAATTAGTTTTTTTTTTTAAATTAGAAAACAAAACTCTAATGTCTCCTACCTTTAATGGATCCTTTAAACAACCAGAATACATTGAAACTGCTGATAACGATGATGATCTCAAAGTCTCCGACGAAGTGCGGAATTTCTGGGAACCCCCATACACCGAACCTGGCATTCCGCCACATCTAACAATGCCTGGGGTCATGTCACCCAACGATTTGGTGAGGCTAAGTTTATTTGTTTTGAATAAAGTTCTCTATGTTTTGTTTAGTCGGATCCTATTCGTGAAGCTGTCCTAATCCACTTGGGAGAGTCAGAACTGTCACAACGAAAGATTTTAAGAGCTGACGATGTTACACAGGACGAACGGGGATTGAGAAACCTCATTGTCTCTGGATGCTTTCGTTCGGCCGTTAACTTAACAGGCAGACTGTTAACTATTTATGGACAAGGTAAATATAGAATCTCACACTCCATAAAGGTGCTAAATATGCCTTCTCTTAGGTTACGGACGTTCCGGAACACCAGCGAAGAACACTCCTCATTCCTTACAGTTATGGTTCACAAGATTAGCTCTTCTAGCGAAGCTGGGACAGTATGATCTTTTGCAATCTGAGGCTGAAGCATTCGATCATCTCACTCGTCCAGATATGTATTATGAAGTAGAGATTTCTCTTTACACATTTTAGATCGATTTATCAAAAATCCTTATACCTATTCTAGTTCCATCCAGACATGTATAGTGGAAAGAAAGGATCAATGGCATGTTTTTCATTTCGCTTGCTTTTAGCGGAGCTTCCAATATATTTTGGCAATGCTCAACAAGCTCTGGACAAGCTTTCCGAACTGTATGCCATTTGTAATGAGATTAAAAAATATTTCAGTGACGACAGCAATGCACAGGCATTCTGGAGAAAGAGAGAAATGAGAATTCTTCATTCTATTGTGAACTGTGCCATCATGGTATGTAATTTATTTGATCAGTCATTCGCTACAAATACATTTTACAGCTGCGCAAGTTTAATTTGATTGACGATATAATTCGAGGAATGATATTGGAAGAATCTACCTTGACCAAGGAGGAGCGAAGATCTTTGTTCTCTGCTTGGGGACGGATTTACCTACAAATTGGTGATATTTTTGGAGCTGAACAGAAATTTGCAGAATCTAGACGTCTCAAAGAAGCGTATAGTTTACCCTCTAATAATGAAGAAATAGAAATTTTATATATATTTTTTCATCATCTAGCAACTCTTCGCCCGATCTTCGAGATTTCGTGGATAAAGGTCTAATATCTGTTGCTAAGAATGACTTTCAAGAAGCCTATTTGCTTTTTCAAAAGGCTCTTCAAATCGAAACTGGAAATACAATGATTCTAAACAACATGGGAGTCTGTCTACTCTACGGGGGTAAGCTGAAGGATGCCATCAATCTGTTTGAACGAGCAATAAATATAAATCCTCAAAAGTCACTAAATGAAAGTTTGCTGGTCAACTTGTCGACTTTGTATGAATTAGAATCTTATAATTCAGCCAATAAGAAGTTGAATCTTTTAAAATTGGTTAATAAGTTTAAACCAGATTTGAATATAAGCCTAGAGTTTTGTTTGAAGTTGCAAGGTTCTTAAGTTATGATGAGGACTTTTTTTATCCAACAGTATAAAATAAATAAAATAAAAAAAATTAAAATATTTACAAAAAAAAATAGTTATTTTTTTAAATTATTGTAAGAAGAAATTTAGATGTTTACTAAAAATAATGGGCCCTATCTGGAATATCCCACTAGGGAATTTCGTTTGCCACGGAATAAATTTCCCTAATAAAAAATCTTATGAAATGACAGCAAAATTCCCTGGGAAAACTTATTCCCAATACCAATAAATACCAAGGGAAGCTTTTGAGCATCATTCACATTCCCAAAATTCGAATTTTTCGAATTGGAGAACAAATTCCAGGGAAATTTTTATTCACGATAACCCACATATTCTAACCTTAGAAATATTTGAAAACGAAAGTAGGTATTCTACATTTCGAATTCAATTTCACATTGGTTTTGCTTTGTGAATGTAACTTGGAGCAGCTGATTGTTTTTTTTTTTTGCTGCCCAACATTTTTACTAAGATTTTTTGTTTGGTTTTTAGTATATTATTTTTACCAAACACCGACTCTCAACACTTCGATGAATTCCTTAGAACAATTTCAAATCGATTTTTTGTTGTTGGAGGTCAATGAAATATTGTTAAAAACGCAAGATTTTTTTTGACAGCATAAAATAGTTTTTGTTTAGTAATTCGAATGTTTTCACAAAAAAATTGAATGTTTGCTTGTAAGGAATTCTACAAAATAAATTTGAATATCTCCATTTTTGCCTAATTTATATTACATCAATTTGTATGGGCAGTTAAATTTTAACATAACAACATAAAGCCTCTGGATGTTAGTTAATAAGTCACTTTTAAATTCGAAAATCTACGTCTACACTCTTATACGAAGACTTGTGTCGTGCCATTTTCGAACATAATGAGTGAGAAAGAGAAGAAAGGTGACGAAAAACAAACTGAAAGTCGTAATGCCATTTTCGGCGACTAATTTTTGCATTTGTTTTTGTCTTTGGAAGGGCACACCTGCATACGCTCCGGGCCTAGATCCAGTGTTGTACCATTTAGACTATAAATGTAAACTAAATAATTGTCTACATGTACACAATTCGATATAGACAATTCTCAATTGTCGATATAAATATGTCCATAATGTAGACATTGTAGACAATTCGTAAAACCATCATAATTCATAATTTTTTCTACTAAAATTTATCAACACCACAAAAAGTAAATGTTAACCAAGTTATTAAATAATACATAAACATGTGTGTAAGAATAAGATCGTCCTGAAATAACATTTGATCTAAATCTAAGCGTACAACTAGTTCTGTTTCTAAAGTTATAGTTTCAAATATTTAAATTAGAGATATCCAAAAACTTTAAGTTATGGAAGAAATCTGTTATGATAAACGTACTCTCTAAAATTTGATAGGTTCACTGAATCATTTTACTGGTTTATTACTGGTCAAGTTTTAAAATTGGAGGAATATAGTAATAGAATTAAATAATGCGAGTAAGCTTTTGAAATTTGGTTCAGAAATCAAATCAGACATTTCTGACATTTGGAGTTGTTTATTTTTTTAGTCCGATTTCAATCCTTCTTACAGAGATTGTTTTTACTCTGATAAAATGGCTGAATGACATGGCCTTTAAATATTAAATATCCAATTATCACTATTTCGATAAACATGAACACTTCTAAGGTTAAAAGATCATCATTCTACATGAATTTTCACGTAATACATGAAATTGATACAAAAATCTGAGAATCGAAAATCACCAGTTTTAATTTTGTACCGTTATACTAAATATGAACTTCAAATCAATCCAAAGTGCTTCATAATTGATATTGATCCTTAGACAGTTGGTTTATACCACGCCCCGTAGAAATGGAAGACGTAAACTTTTCGATTTTGTAGGTATATGCACTTGAAGTCAAGAGCTAACGTTCTACCGTATTTTATAATCATTCAGCAGACCGAAGAGCTGCGTTTTAATTGAACCAACAGTTGGAAGAAGGGAATAAGTCCCAAAGTTTCCAAAAATTAAATTTTAAGGCAAATCTCATTTCT
Source organism: Philhelius pedissequus (assembly GCA_910595825.1). Lineage (NCBI taxonomy): Eukaryota > Metazoa > Arthropoda > Insecta > Diptera > Syrphidae > Philhelius > Philhelius pedissequus. The sequence continues at coordinate 8,443,932 of OU343163.1, read as the reverse complement.
CTTACGTCAAAAAAAAAGAAAGAAGAAACCCGTTTTTTTTTAAACAGAAATGGCGTTTGGCAATAAATATCGCCCAAATCGATTTGAAAATATCACCTGAGAAAATTCTGAGCAAATTATTCATGTATTTTTTCTACTTTTGAGCGTTATTTCTCATGTTTCTCTTTTTTTTAAGGAAAAAACGCCAAAATTCATATATGCAAATTCAAATGAAAAGAACACTATAAATTGGAAATATCGCCCAAATAAGGGAATAACCTCCAAATATTAGGAAATAACGCCCAAGTATTAGGAAAAAAGGAACAAGTCAAGCCGCACGATTAATGGAATGATTTTATTTGTGCGATTTAGATGTGAAAGTTACTGTTTACATTGTCGACTTATTGTCGACATTGTCTACATTGTCGACATTGTCCACATTGTCGACCGATTGTCTACGTTGAAATGTAGACAACTAAATTCGACACGTAGAGGAACAACACTGCTGCCTAGATCACGTAAGACTTAAGGACTGTTCACATGAGAAGGACCAACGACCGACGAATAAACGAATAAATTCCATTTAAAACTATTTACCAACTTAAATTCTTCACGATTCTAAACAAAATTGTAGAAATATAATTTATATTAATGTTTTCGACAGAAAAATTTACTTTTTAATCGCCAAAATAAAACAAATTTGAGAAAACAATATTGGTCGTCGCGAATTGCATCTGATTGCTACGAACATATATTCGTATACTATATTCGTGACGAATTAAATTAAAGTCATGAGAAAGAAATGTCAAAATGGACGAATATTCGTTAATTCGTTGGTCGCTCTCATATACATAGTACTTAAAATAATCATTCGATCAAACAATAATCGTTTGGAGAAGTCAAACGTCAAAATTATGATCGTTTGATCTAACGACCGTTTTAGTTTTTTGTTATCTTATGGAAATTTAGCGTTTTTATACTTATCATGAAGGAAAACCGCCAAATTTGATTCAAAATCAATACTAATAAAAGCAAACGCCTAATAGGATAACATTTTAAAATTGATTCATTTCGTAACTACGGTTGTACAACCATAGTTAAAATAATGATCAATGGTTCAGCAATTTTAACTCAATATTTTCGGCGGATTCAAAATTGAACCTTGAATCACTGTTGAACTTCACTTAAACCTCCAAAATCGAAGAATTAAAATTGCTGAAGCACTAATCAAATATTTCTATACGTTTGTACAATTGACCGTAATAGCTGATTAATTGCAGATTTAGAGCCGGGCATTAAGCTGTTTATCTGGCAGCTCTCCCATGTGGAACTTATCTATCATCCGATTTCTCTTTAATGTCAGATTTCAAGCAGTTTGAATAAGTCAACAATACAATATTTTGCAATCTATCTCCCTCTAATTCAACGAAAATATCAAAACGAAAACATTACACACACATTGCCATTATATACACAATAGCGAAACCAACCGAAGAAATAAGAAAATCCAACGAACAACACACAGAATGAAAAAATATTGCAAATGGCGAACATTCGTGTCGGACGTTGAATTTATTTCGTTTGTTAAAAAATCGTAATATCTATGCATTACCGTAATGTTTTTGTTGCAAAACAAAACAAATTGTTGATCTGCACAAAACTCGCCAGTGTATTTTTTTTTCTAATTGGATTGAAAACTTAATTTTAATGAACAATCTGGTGAGTTTTCTCCGAAAAGCGAAAATGTTCCACAATTGATGAAAAAGAAAAAAATTCCAAATTTTGTTTCGGTGATAAATAATTTTCAAGTGAAATTTTTTAATTTTTGTTTTGGAATTATTGGAGATTTTCGCGGGAAGTCTTCGGAAATTTGCTATTTTCTTTGAAATTAATGTGAAAATTGTAAGTTTTTTGAGCTTAAAATAAGAAGTTTTACAAAAAAAAAATTTCACTTTGCCGCCCTTTTGGAAAGAGAAAAAATTTCTTAAGTGTCTGAATACGAACGACCCCCCTTTGCCGATTCGTCTCGGTAGCATCCAAAAAGTCGTCATCGTCTTTCCTGCTAGATACTGCCCCATGGCAATGGCGGTGAAGACGACGACGATCTACTGAAGATTTTGCTGCGTTGTAGCGCCCGACTTGATGTGATGGCTCCTCGACTTTCGACATGTCGAACAAACTAACGATGATGGTACTTCCTTCCATATGGACACTCAAATACGTTCTGATTTGATTGTTCTGTTGTGATTCACAAATTTAATATTTTTCTCGTTTTATTTATGAAACGAAAACGAGAGATGAAGTTGAGTTGGTATAATATATGACGATGACGACAACGCACCAGTGAGCCAACGACGACACTGGCACAGAGAGCAATTAGTAACTACAAGTAATTCCATTTTAGAATGAAATAATACATATTTCCTTTATGTGGTTAAGAATTTCTTTATATTTAAAAGAAAGTTCCTAGCAATAAATATAATAGGAGTGTATAAGCCTTGTCGTGCTTCCTGTAGGTATTTTCCTTCAATTTGATATGATGATACTTCAAATTGATGACGTCACTTGTTTTGTGGTGTTCAAGTTCCACTCAATCGAACGACTTGCGTGCTGCTAATTCACTTGCTAGCCAAGCCACACAAACTCGATTGGAATTGGGACACTGCTGTCACCTTTTGTGGAAGGCATGTTGCTCCCCCAACATATAGCACTCAACTGAGTGTTTATCATAAAAAGTTTTCAATTTTATTTGATTTCTTCAAATTCAGAGTTTAAGCACATCTACACCATCATCAGATTCAGTCAGATATCAAGCAACTACAAACGAAAACAAGTGTGGTTTTTTTTTGGCTTATTTATTTTCCTTTTCGTCTACGTCTATAATAAAAAAATTTAAATGCTTCCACTTTAATAATGTGTGGAATGGATTTTGTTCGTTTTGTTTTGTCTTTGGGGGAAGCTCAGTCACAGTCACATAGAACCGTGGGTACACGGAAATCTTTGTGTTATAATGGAAGCAGTCGTTAACCAGCCGTTGTCTCGATTGCAACAGCAATCATCCACCACTTGGAAATCCTTGGGTAGGAGGATAAATGTCTAGTTTCCTTTACTTGCTGGTCGCTGGTGGTGGTGGTTGATAATGATGCAAAGTGGCAAAATGGCTTTTTGAATTTCCTGGGCGCTACTTGCTTACGGCCGGTCTGTATCAAATGAGAATCTACACGTGCGAGTTGGATAACTCTGCTGCTCTCTTTCTCTTTTAAAAATGTGCTTGCTGCAAAATATTATTTATTTTCCCTAATATCATTTTTTTTTGTTATGAACTATTAGCTGCTTGTTGTTTAACCAATTGCTTGTATTTCTTTGATCTAAATCAGCTGTTTACATGGCAATGAGCCGTTTACCTATTCTCGGTCTGGTCGGGGTACCTGCCTATTCTAGTTTATGTTTGGAATTTGTGTTGGATGATCAGTCAGTGATTAGACAGTCTGATTAGTTGACAGTTGTAGTTTTTCATTGTCTGATGTTGAGCAGAAGCTTTTATAAAATGATTTTAATATTGCTTTTCGATAATTATAGTTAGCAAGGGACAAACAAATATGTAAGTTTTTAGGAAGTCTACTAGGGAGGTACTTTTTGAAATCAAAAGTGTACTCAATAGTAAGAGTCCGGTTTTTGTAAGCTTAAAGTACCTGGCATTTAACTAAAACATTGAGATTTTTTTTTTTTTTTATTTTGAAAATTTTATTTAGCAATAATTCGCCATTGAAAACAAAAATACAATATTTTACATTAATAATTGGTTTTTATAAAATGTACAATGGAGTTTTTGAAATTTCTTAAATTATTTTCAGTTTTTGTACTATTAGGAAGCTTATTATAGATTTGTAAGCCTTTATAAAAAAGCATATTTTGTGTTTTTTATTATTTCTAAACAATTGTAAATGAAATTCATTGTTATTTCTTAAATTATATCTATGTTTTTCATTTCTTGTGACAAGTCTTCTTTTTAAGTAATTTGGCAACAAATTGTTCTTAATTTTAAAAATAAATGTAAGTACATTGAAAATGATTTTTTTGTTTACTAATAGCCATTTTAAAGCATTTAACATATGTATTTTAGATGTATATCTACTGCAATATAATATTGTTCTCATTCCTTTGTTTTGTAGAGATTGTAATCTATTTATCATTATATTTGTTCCCAATAGTAATATTGTCGGGCAATATTCAAAATGGGGTTGTATAATAGAATTATATACTTTAATTGCCATATTCATACAAAGTTTTTTTCTAATTCTGCGAAAAAACCCGATTTTTTTAGCAATCTTTTTTGTAACCATTTCAAAATGTTTCTTAAAATTTAAATTGCTATCTACAATAACACCCAGATATTTGGTTTCTTGAACACATTCAAATTCATCTATTTCCGCAATAATTTTGTTTTCAGGTAATAACATTATTTTAGTTTTCTCTGTGTTTAGTTTAAGCTTATTCATATTTAAGTAATTTTTTAAACTATTTAAATCTACCATTAATTTTCTGACACATCCATTATAGTCATTATCTTCTACATAAAAAAGACCATCATCAGCAAACATCTTCAATTTACAATATTTTAAAACATTTTTTATATCATTTATATACAGAATAAACAATAATGTTCCCAGAATTGAGCCTTGGGGCACTCCTAAATCTGAATTTATTGGATCAGAATAAATACCATTTATCTTTACTATTTGTTCTCTTCCAATAAGATACGTTTTAAACCAATTGAACTCAGTTCCTCTTACACCATAACCATACAGTTTTTTTAATAATATAATTCTATCTAAAGTTTCAAATGCTCTTTTTAAGTCTATAAATACCGCTGCAATTTTCTTCTTCGAATGAATTTTTTCTTTTCAGTCTGCAATGATGTTGTTTAATGCTGATTCACATGAATGTTTTCTTCTAAAACCGGATTGTTCTTCTAATAGAATTTCATTATTCTCTATATATTCTTCGAACTGAATTTGCACCACCTTTTCAAGAATTTTCTCATACAACGGGAGCATATTTACCGGTCGAAAATGTTCACATTTTATCGTATTTTGTATTTTTTGAACTGGCGTTATAAGAGAAGTTTTCTATGTAGTTGGAAATTTGCCAGTCACTAATGAAAAGTTTATGATGTTTAAGAGAGCTGGACCAATAATTGAAAAACCGTCTATTAACATCTCTTTATTCATTAAATTAAAATCGTTTTTATTTGGCATCATTTGTACCACTTTCAAAAGATGTTCAATTGATTCTATAGTTTTAAATTTAAAAACACTGTCTTTATTGGCCACCATATTTTTCCACTGGACACTTGGGATTTCTAGATTTATCTCTTTTACACTGTTTATAAAGAATTCATTAAATTTATTTGCTATCTCTTTATGATTCTAGATATAGCCTAAATTATTAGAATTACAAACACATTTGACCCAAAAAGGTGCGATTATTGTTTTTTTAAATAAACCCCATTCACTTTTAAGATAATAGGGTTGGGGGGAATCATATATTTTAAATTATTGCTTAAGTACTTTGGAAGAATATCATTTTTCATTTTGAAGACAAACAACAAAATATTCAATTTAATTAATTAATGTTTAGCCATAGCTTCTACGCAATATTGATTGTATATGGGTAAGACGCGCACATTTTAAAATAATTCGCATAGCCCTATTTTGCAGCTTTTGGAGGCGAGATAAATCTCCTTGAGAAGATAAAAATAAAATTGTAGAACACTATTGAATTTTTTAAAATATTTTTTGTTTATTTAAGTATTATTTAACATTAGTTTTAATGCTTTTTAAATTAAGTTATTATAGTTTTTTGGAATGAAACAGTGGGCTTAGACATTTCCTAAATTATTATCAATAATGATCGTTTGTATAAAAGTTTTGTTGTATTTATCATAATTTTGTTAACCTGTCTTTAATAAGCTGAACATCAACAATTATTATCCAAAACTTTTTAAAGTCGGCGTGGCATAGACTACAAGTTTTCGACATGTTTCTTGGATTATAGAATACTATTTACTCTAAAGTATGAATATCATACCACAATCGATCACTATTTGGAAAATATTGGCCTAATAGTTTATGCTTGAGTTCATTCCCCAAATTCTCAATTGGATTAAGATCTAGGATTGACTCGGCCATCAAACAATTGAGACTTTTTTCTACCTAAACCAATTTTTGACGTATCTAAAGTTCCGTGGGAGAGTCGTGTTGTCCTCAGCAAATGGAAGCATTTCATCTTCCAAAATATCACTACACCCGTATTCAGTCGAGTTGTTATTTAGGACTGTTTGCTGATACACAACTTAAAAATTTAAGTTCTACTTAAGCACTTTGTGACAGATTATGTAGAGAAAAAAGTAGCCCATTAGCGGTTTAAGTTGAACATAAATATTTTATTTAATAAATTTTACTATTACAATTCAATAAATAAACAAAAAATAGTAACACTTAAATAACTATGTATATAATTGGAAGACTATTTTTATACAATTGTTTCTCTAATATGAGATATGAGCAATTTTTTAAATTTACTTAGAACTGTTTAATTTTTTATTTCTATAGGCAATTCATTAAATAATTTAAGTCCGCGATAGTATATCATATTTTAAGTTCGAGAGTCTATAAAAGTCTAAAATCAGAGTTCGATCTTAAATAATGTGGTTGGCTTTCTCCCACGTAGGAAAAGCTTGCCGTAAGGTATTTAGGTGCTAGATTATTTTTTAATTTAAACACAAACAGAAACGCATTAAACATGATTCTTTCTTTGATGTTAAGCCATCTTAAGCAATCTAGCATCCAATTTATTGATGTACGCAAGCTGCATTTAAGATTGCTTCTCATAGATTTGTTTTGTAGGATTAGCAGTCGATTTATGTGTTCACTGTTTCCTAAAAATAAAATTGTAGAACAAAACTCGAAGTAAGGTTCAATAATCGTATTTCAAATATTAATGGCACATGTTGTTGTTATAAGTATTTTTTCGTATACGTTTAAGAAATCCAATTTTTTTTAAACCTTTTTTCACGCATATACCATGTGACTATTGAAATTTAAACTATTATCTTATATTACCCCTAAGTACTTAATTTCTGTCACTTGATCTATGGGCTTACCTCAATCGATAAACTTATTATATCACTACTATTAATCACCATATATTTAGTCTTATAGCGAGTTTCGTTCAAATTTCAAAGATCTCTCAAAATGGAGATTTGATCTTTTCAATGAAATGAATGTGTCCAAATTTAATTGTAGTATTGGCCGCGTTCGGTGGCTTACCTTAAGCAATCCGGATTGTATTGTGTTGTTGTAAAGCCTAAGAAAAAGCCTGATGATGAATTAAACATTTTTAATTTTATTTTTTATTTAACTATATGCCTGTAAGACATAAGATCTTTTAAATGCAACCTGAATTGCACGGCACTAGTTTGGCACAGTGGATTTGAGAACCAGGTATTGACTGTCTCATTTTTAACCCATGGGCGGCATCCACTTAAAATTGGAGGTATAGAAAAAATGCGCCTATCGTGGGGATCAAACCCACACGTCTAAGTTAGCAATCAAGCGCTTTATCCACTGCGCCATTGCCACCCATAATATTATGTTGTCAAACAGAAATCTCAAGCTACCCAAAAATGGTTATTAATTTGAGGAACAGCTAATTCAAAACTTCAGATTTGTATATAATACAACAGACTTAACAGAGAAAGCTACCTGGATCGTTCGAAAACAAACCCGCTACTGAGGTATCATGTCTAGCTTATCGGCATTGCGACGAACGCGTCCCAGGCTGAATAACTGACACACACATTTCTGAAAAAAAATATCTTCATCAGATGATGATGAGGAAGATGAAGACAAAGCAATAAAAAAACTCCACTAAATTTATAAAATTTAAATTATTAACTTCTTCGTCTATTATTTGTTTATTTTATAGTTTAATTTTTTAGCAGGGACTGGCCCAATTTCACAATAAATTAATAACAAAGAAGTTTCCATTTGATGTTTGACAGAAAAAACGTTTTGCGTGTATGCGTGCATTCAGATCAAATCTGCCTACCCACTAAAGATCAGATCTTTCCTGTTGAGATCTGACCTAGATTTGCTCTTTTTGTTGGAATGAAACTCTCAAAATTCAAAAAGATGAAATCTTTCGTTAGAAAGAGCAGATCTTTTCTTGAATGAAACTCCTTATTATTCACATTTATTTTAAGTTTGTTGAACTGTAGCCATATGCATAGATTATTTAAATCTTCTTTAATATCTTCCAAAATTTCAGAAAGTACTTTACCACTTACGAAGATGAGAGCATCATCGGCAAACAATGTTATTTTAGAATTTCTTAAGACTTTACAAATATCATTAATGAATATTAAAAACATTAATGGTGCAAGTATAGTTCCTAGCGGTACACCAAAATATGTATTAATTGCACTTGAATTAGAATTATTCACACAGTTCTTTTGGGTTCTATCAAATAGATACGATTTAAACAAATTGAGTTCAATGCCTTTTACAGCATATTTTGATAATTTACTGAGAATTCTATTGCGATCAACTGTTTCAAATGCTCTTTGAAAATCCAGAAATATTGCAATAATTCTGTTACCACTATGTCTTTCTTCCTTTAGAGTCATTATCAGCCAGTTAAGGGACGTTTCACATGAGTGATTATGTCGAAACCCTGATTGATTTTCAATTACTAATTCAATATCACATACATATTTATAAAATTGTAGATAAGCACACTTTTCTACTATTTTTTCAAGTATAGTCATCATGTTTGTTGGCCTAAATTCTTCACAGTCCTTGGTTCCATTTTCTTAGGTATTGGGATGACAGTAGATTCTTTTAAATTTTTCGGGAATTCACCATGGATGAAAGATTCATTAACTATTTTAAAAATTATTGGACCAATAATATCGAAACAATCCAGAATTATGTTAATATTAAGATTCATGGCACTTTTTGTATTCATGGTTTTGCATATTTTTCTTAATGCATTTAGATCGATTTCCCTAAATTTAAATACACTTTGTATTTCAGATAACTCAATGTCAGACTGAATATTGTTAAATGCTTTCAATAAAATACAAGTTAAACTTATAAGCAATCACAGAGTTTACAGATCACCGAAACATTTTTCACTAATTTCAGCTTTATTTTTATTCAAAACTAATTTTTTAATCGTTCGCCACATATCAATTCTGTAATTATTCCAGTCAATTTACCTATTGAATATACTCGCCCTACGAAAGCACTGAATTTTTTTAAGTTTCAAAATTCTTAATTCGTTTTTTAACCATTATTGATTCATTGACTAGTTTTTTTAGTTAGTTTTTGAACACAATATTTTAAGCTTTCTTGTAACAATAATGATAACATATTAAACTCAGTACTATTAATATTTAACTGTTCACATTTTTCGACGAGAAGACCTCTGAACTGATTCTTGTTGTATTTAAATAAATTAATGCACTTTTTATTTTAGTTCCTTTACTTGCCACTGGCACTTTCATTTGAATAGCTTCATGATCACCCACTTTGAATTCCGGAGCCGTATCTGCGCAAATTGGTTTCTCTTTAGGGCATATAACAAAGTCAATTAGTAACCGCGAACGTTCCGTGATCCTAGTTGTTTTATTTATCACTTGTTTTAGGTTTTTTTGTGTTAAAATATCAGTAATATAATTATTATCCATTAAATTTATGTTAAAGTCCCCTAAAATTAATATATTGGAATTCGAATGTAATACTACATCAAGCCAAGTTATGATTCGTATCAGCAAATGAGTCTTATTTATCTATTTATTTCGCAATATTTTAGCTATTTACAACTTACTATGAATCTAAATATTAAACAAATAAATTTATCATAATCTATCATACATTTTAAATTTTTACAAAACTTACTATAGCTATTTTTCTCAAATATTTTCAAATTATTTTCTGTCTTAAATCATTTGGAAGTTCATTAAACAATTTAAGCCCTTTGCTTGCAATCGTATATACAGTATCGGTAAAAAAAATAGCACCACTGGTACAAGTTTCATTTTAACTTTTTTAAATGAGTGAATAGAAAAATATTTACAGTCTACTATTATTATGTTATTGCTTGAATTATCACCTCTCTCTATTGTATATATCTGGCGTTAAAATAGTAACGGTTATTTTCTTACGAGGCCATAATGGCGAAAATCCCGTTTTTTGTTACAAAAAAATATTTTTTCTTGTGCATATTTCAAGGTAAGGCCGTCAAGTGTTAGAATTTGCTTATATTTAATTGGTATTTTCATTTTAAACACAAAATTTACAGTTTTTTCAAAGAAAATGGGTCGTGGAAAGCATTGTAAAAAATGATCTCGTAAGGTAAAACGTATGTAGAAGTTCGACGGTTTGTTGGATGTTCTAACAAAATGATTCGAAATGCAATAATATACACACCTAAAACCGAATCTCGTGGACGTAATCCTTTTATAACGACAATTATCATCAGGCGCCTAGCCCGAGAAGGCCATACAAATTTCTTTAAGCCTGCAACTGAGCTTAAAGAAGAGCTGAATATTACAGCTTGCGTGGAAAACGTTCGCCACAAATTGAGGGAACATAATTTACATGCTTGTAGTCCAACAAAAGTCCCTCTTTTAACTGAAAAACATGCTAAAAAGTGTTTAATATTTGCAAGACAGCATTTGAATTTGCCAATAGACAAATAGCGCAACGTTCTAGGCACAGATGAAAGTAAAATCGTATTTTTTGGCGGTAAAAGATCTCGTTCCTACGTGAGAAGAAGCGGAATATAATCCCAAATAAACAAATAAAGTATTTAAGCACAGAGATTCAAGCATAATGGTGTGGGCTTGTTTTTCTTACTATGGGATTTGGCCTATATATTGGATTAAAACCATCCCGGGTCAACACATTTATGTTAGTATACTCGAAAACATTATGCTCCCTTATGCAGAGGAAGAGATGACCCTTTTGTGGGTCTTCCAACAGGACAATGTGCCCAAGCACACCAGTAAGAAGGCCAACAAAATGGTTTGGCGATCATTCAATTAATGTGTTAGAGTGGCCAGCGCAATCGCCTGACCTAAATCCGATTGGAAAATCTGTGGGCTGATGTGAAGAAAACAGTATCTGAAACCAAACGGACTAGTAACACAGAACTCTGGGCTGCAGTAAAGGTCTCCTGGGAGAATATTCCGGTAGAAAGGTGCCAAAATTTGGTAAATTCGATGACCAGCCGTTGTCAAGCAGTAATAGCCAACAAAGTCTATTCAACGAAATACTAATTTTGCTGGACTACCCCTAAAGAATAAAATCATAGAAAAAGATTTTTTATTTTGTATGATGTTTTAGTTTTAAGTTGTGTGATGAAGCAATGAGTTTTTGGGAAAAAAAATAAGTTGATGATTAAAGGTTGGAATTCTTTTTTAAATGTGTATTTTTGAACTTAATATAAGCTTTTCGCATATTCAAAATGTCCCTCAAAATATTGGCTTAAACTTCATTTTTAAACGAAATCTGGTTCTCGTAATGGTGCTATTTTTTTTACCGCAGTTGTATATAGTTATTAAAATATGGAATACGAATATCACCTCTATTTCTTACAGTATTACTTAACTATATATATACATCACTAAAATAGCCGATTTTTCAATCTCCAGATAAAGATGCTTACTTATGGCCTTTTCGATTGGTCGTCCGGAAGGCTTCCGAAGTCTTCCGAATGCTTCTGAAACTGTTCGATTGGTATCAAATGACAGTTCTTCTCGAGGATAGAAGAGAAATTTCCTTCCGGATTTGAAGTCAGAATCAAAACCAGAAACACGCACACACTCACAGCCACTAAATTTCAAATTCAAATTAATTTATTCACGTCATTGTTTTTTTTTGGTTTGTCTGTAATTTTGTAGTTTCAATTTCTTCTCTTTAGAGAATTGAAATTATAGATATCTGTTCCGAAGACAAACTTTCCCTTCAATAACTGTAATTTCGCATTTTCATCAGGAATAACTTCGAAATCTTCTACATTTGTGTCAGCCATGTTTACAAAACAATATAATCACAAATGTGCGTTTGACACTTCCTGTCTTACACATGCACTCAAATAAATTTTCAGAATCTAGAATCTAGTGTTTACTTGTTCGATTGGAATCCCGGATCGGAGAGTTCTTCCGGATTACCAATCGAAAAGGACATTACTTGACTGTTAAACAACCGGATAACAACGAATTTTTCAATCAAGAGAAAACAATTGTATAATAATTTAGTTTGAACGTCACTTTTATTTCGACTATCGAACTTTTCATAGAAATTAATTTTAGCAATAATTTTTCAAAATGTTTTTGAAATCCAAAATATTTATTTTATTCCTCAGAATAACTCATTGTTCCGTTCTAAAATGAGCAGATAACTTTATTCCATAGATAATAGATTTATTCCTAGATTAAGATGTATCTGACTGTTGAAAAATGATGTGGAAAATATGTAAAAAATGACTGCTTAACTATTAAAAATTGGCCTACAGTTGATTTTATCACATAAGTGCTTGTGAACTAGTCCATTTTTCATTTTAAAAACATAACCTTAATCTTTGATTCACACTACGCCATTTTAGTACACTTAGCATGGGATGCCGCCCATGGGTTAAAATGAGACAGTCAATACCTGTTTCTCAAATCCACTGTGCCAAACTAGTGCCGTGCAATTCAGGTTGCATTGAAAAGACCTTAGGTCTTACAGGCATATAGTTAAATTAAAAAAAAAAAAAAAAAAAAAACAGTACAATCGGTGTTAACCAGTGATATCTTAATATTATACTCAAAGCTTTATTTTGTAATTTTTGCAATCTGTCTGTCTTATTACTTTCTTATAGTATTATACACTTTTATATAATCTGTTTTGATATATATAAAGAGTCGATGTACATATGTATTAAAATCTAATGTATTGTCGAACATGATTCCAAGATACTTTATTCTTTCAACACTTCTATTGCCTGGTTATTAATCTTCACTTCAGCCTACGTTTCCCCATTTATAAACATACACATTGTTTTTTGTCTATGTTTAAATTTAATTTGTTCAAATACAACCATTTGTTCAGTTCTATTAAGTCAAAATTTAATTTTTCAACACAATCGTATATGTTTTTATCTACAAAATATAACAATCCATCATCCGCAAACAGTTTGTTAACAAAGAGTATTTAACCACCGTATGCATTTCATTCACATATATATATAAATAATAATGTTCCCAATTCTGAATTTACATTAATCAATTCTGATACAGCTTTTTCCACTTTTGTCCTTTGCGAACGTCTCGGTAATAATGATTTGAACCATCTCAATTCTTTATCTTTCACTTCATATTTGTACAGCTTCTTTAAAAGAATTCCTCTGTCGACAGTTTCAAACGGTCTTCTTATGGCCTTTTCGATTGGTAATCCGGAAGAACTCTCCGATCCGGGAATCCAATCGAACAAGTTAACACTCCATTCTGGATTTTGAAATTGAATGTGAGTACATACACTAAGGTGGGAAAAAAAACAATAAAATGACATAAAAATATAGGGATGGGCGATGTTCATTGTTGTTGGCAAAAATCAGTGTTAGTCGAAAAAAATATCGATGTTTCAACATCGATGTTGAAGCATGTAAAACATCACAGCATCGATGCTAAGATTCAAAATATCGACTTAAAATAAGCTGAAATCCTTCGCCAGTGAACTCGTGCTTATAAAGGTTAGACAGCATTCGGCGGAACTGCACTTCAGCGTAACCACGCTTCACATCTATTTATGTGAAATTGTATGAGTTCAAATGGCACTAAGTGCAATTTAATGTAGCTCATACACACAAAAAGCGAAAGGAAAACTACGATAAAAAACATTGCTACAATTTTCAAAACACTGAAGGTATTTTTAATTTATAATTGTATTTTTAATTGATTTTTGAACGTGCTATTATTTAAAAAAAAAAAAAAACATCAATGTTAAAAGACATCGATATTCTGATATCGATATTGAATTTTCGATGTTATCATCTATGTTTTACAATATCGCTCATCCCTACACAACATTGCTGTTGACATTGAATTCGCGTTTGACATTTAGTATTTGAGTGTGTTCGTGCTTCTGGTTTTGATTCTGACTACAAAACCAGAAAGAAATTTCGCTTCTATCCAGGAGAAGAACTGTCATTTCATACCAATTGAACAGTTTCAGAAGCATTTGGAAGACTTCGGAAGCCTTCCGGACGACCAATCGAAAAGGCCATTAGGTCAATAAACATGGCAACTATTTTCATTTTCTGATGTATTTCTGTCCTTCAGTCAGCAATAATGAGGTTAATCAGCGATTCACAGCTATGACCCTCTCTAAATTGGTAGTAGTGGTAAATTGAAGTTCTGAAGTCTTTTGCAGATTGTGGACTACCTTCATTATTGATTTTAGTAAAGGAGGACACGGCCGGCGGCCGGTGTTAATTGACGTTTTTTCCAGATCTACAATTTAGCGGATTAATCTGGCTTTAAGAGCATTTGTTGCAACGTTTTGGGATCTTCCCAGGGAGCAATAAGGCTTCTACTTATAATAAAAGTCTGAGAAACAAAAAACTATTGGTTAGAGATAGTAAAATTATTAACTTAGTGCCTTTTTTGATATAATACAGATATGTACTGCGCAGATACTCGTACGTTATAAAAGATCTCGATATGATCAGTGGTAATGGTAATACCCAGATTTACCTCACTGGGAAAAAGTAAACCGTATCTACTGCTTATGTTTTTTTTTATTTTACACATACCGCTAGTAATCAATTTGTAGCCAAAAATCAATCTAATGAATATTTTGTAATTTTTTTCATTATTTGTTAATTTATTTTACGTATGTAACATTTGTATTTTCAGAATTCTGATATCTACGACATTAAATTTCTGTCTTCTGTAAATTCTTGTTTGTGTTAGAAAGGCATTAATAAAATTGCAATATGAACGATATTGCAGCTAGTACTTCTGCAGCAGCTATAGCTTCACCACAGACGTCTGCAACTGCTGCTGCAGCAGCAGCAGCTGCCGCTGCAGCTGCGAGTGCCCAATCAGCTTGGGATCAACTGACAGCACCACAAAATCAAAATGATGCTGCGGCAGCTAACAATACAGTTCTAAATTTAAGTCCGCCATTAGTGGGTGCATCATCGCCAAGTTGCAGTTCCCCATCGACTCCAGTTAAATTGGGCCCACCGGCGGAGATGACAGCACACACGCCACAGGGTCCACCAACATCACATGGCGCTGGATATGGCGAAGAACTTAGCACAGAATTGGTCAATCAAGGATGGCGGAAATTCTGGTCTAAACGGGAAAACCGACCATACTATTGGAATAAAGTGACCGGAGAGTCATTGTGGGAAATGCCAGGTCAAAGACCTTTCGATCCACTCACTGATCCGCTGGGTATTTGTCATCCTGGGGCTCCTCAGCCAAACAGTCCTTTGGCACATCCAAATCTGAAGAGACGCCCTTCGGAAGATATGCATCATGGAATGGCACCGCCTATGAAAAAATTTGTTTTGGCTGGACCGTGGGATTTGGAAATATTCACAAATGCCGTTATTGTTGAACGGCCACCGACATTGTTGCCTCATCCACATCCAGAAATTGAGGCGATTCGAGCAGCCTATACCATGAAATTGGTGAAAACTTATGAGGAATTATGTGTTCGTAGGGAAAGCATAAAGGCACCAAAAGATTCATTCAATCGCTGGCTTATAGAACGCAAAGTAATTGATCGTGGTTACGACCCGCTGCTACCAAGCTTGTGCAAAATCGAAGTGTCTCCAGCCATGTACTACGAGATTATGAACGACATCCCGATTAAAATTGTCAAACCCAAATTCACTGGTGACGCCCGCAAACAGCTTTCCCGTTATGCAGAAGCTGCAAAGCATATAATTGAGTCACGATCGGCACCGCCCGAAAGTAAAAAAGTCGTTAAATGGAACGTCGAGGACACATTCCAATGGCTGCGACGCACAGTTGGTGCCAGTTACGAAGACTTTCAAGATCGCCTCCAGCATCTTAAGCGACAATGTGAGCCACACTTGGTTGAAACGGTCAAAGGCAGTGTCGAAGCATTATGCACAAAAATCTATCATCTCTCAGCCGAGCATGCAAAAAAAATCCGCGAACGACATATGCTGCTCCTGAAAGAACATGGAATTCCCGAGCCTGCCCCGCCAGTCCCACCACCACACTTGAAAAAAGTTTGGTGCTATCCCATCCAGTTTGCGGTGCCATCACCTAGAATGCCCACCATCGAGTATCTGCAAGACCGCGATCACATGATCATTAAGTACACACCTACCACACTCAACCAACCCGATGCCCAGTACATCAATCTAACACATCTGCAAAAGCTTGAGCAGTTGTATCGTTTCAACTGCTTTGATGACAAAAAATTTGACCTCTTCATCGGACGAGTGTGGTGTCTGCTGAAGCGCTATCAGACTTTCTTGGGAAATGCCCTCAACTCTTCGCAAGAAGCAGAATTAACGCAGGCGTCATTGCCAGTGCCAGTGTTCGAGTGTCTGCATCGACATTTTGGCGTCACATTTGAATGCTTTGCATCGCCTTTTAATTCATACTTTAGGCAATACTGCTCGGCATTTGCTGACACAGATGCATATTTTGGATCAAGAGGGTGAGTGGGCGAAATAAAAAAAAATCAATCATAGGAAATCTTTCAATGATTTTCTGTGTTTCAGTCCATTTCTGGATTTCAAGCCTGTGTCCGGATCTTTTCAAGTGAATCCACCTCATGTAGAGGAACTCATCGATGCTGCTTTGTTGCATATTGATAAATTACTAACAGACTCCATGGAACCACTGAGGTAAAATTACACGATAACCTGACCTAGGATATCAATAAATTTTTTTTTTTGTAGTTTCATAATTTTCTTACCCGAATGGAAGAGTATAGCAAAGCTGGAGGAGAACATCCATAAGCGACGTTCAATGGTGGTCCTGGGAATGGCTCACGAATACCGACATGGTTATCAGCATATTATTCCAAAGTAAGTCAAAAAAGATCTTGTACTTTTTTCATTAGTTCATGATTTTATATCTTCAGATCTGATGTTAATGTGAAGTGCATCCAAGGCACAACTGTAGTTTGGATGCAGAACAGTTCAGGCTATGCCCGTTGGGGACCAAATGAGTCACGTGTTGATTCTCTGAGAGAAGCATTTCGACCACAACGCGACAAGGAACGCGAAAAGGCAGCAGCAGCTGCTGCAGCTGCGGCCGCAGTTTCAGCTAGTGCTGCTTCAACAACAGCTACATCTACTGTCGCACAGACTCCTCAGCAACAGACAGTGGCAAACACCACTGTACCATCATCATCATCTTCAACACCAATTCCGACCACTCCCACAATGGTCCTACAATCTTCAGTTAACACAACCTTGGGAAACTCATTGTCGTCGAATGATACTCAGGATACCGGACCGTCTGCAATTGCAACTGCTATTGTGACAAATGCCAACTCTATTGTTGCAACAACATCAGTTCTAGTTACACCAGCAAACACAGCAACTGCAATAAATTCTGCTGTTTAAAAATCTAACTAAAGATTGCAGGCTAGATTAAATGTATGAATGTTCCAAAGACAATTTCGAAAAAAGAGAGATATAAAGAGGAGGAGGTTGAAAATCTTACGACAAATATTACTACTTAGGAGTAAGTGAAAAGTCGTTTAAGAACGTCTAGATATATTACTTCTTTTTGTAAAGTTAAGTTCTAAAGCAAAGCTATAGTGAGTGGTTTTTTTTTTTAAAGAGATTTTTATAATAAATAGGAGGATAAATACAATAAATAAGGGGTGAGTTTAAAAAAGACAGTGGATATCGATTTTGGTTTTTTTTGCTTATGCATAAACGATAAAATTTCTAAAATATTATTTTGTCTCTATATACTGTGTGATTAGATTACAATTTTTTTTGTATAAAAAAAAACAGGTAGATTTATACAGGAAAACGTTTAAAGTTGTGTACATTTTTTTCTTTCTATTTTATATGATACTTGTAATAAACTAGGTGACCTTCATTTTGGGTATCACAACAAACACGTTTTTCATAATTTTTTTTTTAAATTGTTTCAATGCATATATGCTCCTTTCCCTTTGAGGTCTGTAAAAGACTTTTTTACATTTTCCATTATTTGTATTGGAAACATTTCTCAGAAAGTAGTCATTGTATTTCGTCGGCGTTATAAATTCATACATGCAGACCGGAATGTTTAACAAATTGTGGAAGTAAACAAAAACATTGAGGGCTGTTCTGTATTGGGCCGTATCTGCAATCTCTTAAGGAATTTCGTTTCCCACGGAATATTCTATTCTCTCGTAATTTTTCCACTGATTGTGAATCTCACACGAATAAATTTCTCTCCAACAAAAAATTATATGAAATGACATCAAAATTCCCTGGGAAAGCTTATTCCTGATTCCAATAAATTCCGAGGGACGATAACCCTCATTCTGTTACTGTATCCCAATATGGGCGTTTAAAGAAAAACGAGTTAATGATTGTTAGTGAAGATACCAAATCGTAGATGCATCTATCACTTTCGTTTCAAATAATCAATTCAACCGTAAGATACACAAACAGATGAATATGAAAATGTTATTTTCTCTATGTTTTTATTTAAAAAAAAAAAATTAAAAAATAAGAAGCTAAATTTGGGTATTATATATGGAAATGGAATACAATCAATGTGTTAGTTGCAACCAGATAGTACACTGTAGCTTTTTTAAAGGATTTCTGCCTTTTTTTCAATCGATTAATTTTGTTAATTTTTCTTTTTAATTAAATTAAATCGAAGAAAGTAATTTGTCTTTCTATAGCTAGTATTAGACGGTCCTTGTAATGTGTCATTGCCGTGACGCTCTGACGTCACAACAAAATAAGTCCTACCACCGTCATTGCCGTGACAAAGGTAATCTTGTCATGGCTAGCTACAATGACTATCACACAAATTGTTGTCCCAAAATGCAATGAACGTCAAAGTGTATCACGGTGATATTTGTGTCTCGGTATCACGGCAATGACATGCGAAACAATGACTATCACACGACGTGACAACTCTCAAACAGCTGATTATTGGCGGTGAGCATAAACTGCAATGACATTTATCATTTTTAGCAGTGACGATCACACGGCTTCGATCAATCGAGTCAATGTGTCTTTGTTGTTAAGGAAAAGCTTATTTTTCTGGAAAACGGCTCCAACGATTTTGATACAAAATTTTGTAGAATTGGTACCTACTAGCTATCAATCAGAACAAAATGTACGGCATTTGTCCAAGAATACAAATTGCATCTTTTTTTCCGTCAAACTATAACTATAACATTTTTGCAATGAACTTCAATTTTACCATCAACAATAAAAGGGCTATAACACGGTCACGGCAATTTGTCATTGCAATGACCTAAAAGTGACGTATCACGGTGCCTGTCATTGTTTTTGTCACGGCAATGACATGAAAAACAATGACGATCACACGAAGTGACACTACGTCATAGTGATGTCAGAGTATCACGGCAATGACATTACCATCTAATACTAGCTTATCTATTAGCTTTTTTATTTTTCGGAAGTAAATACAACTATATGGCTAGTATACTCTGCTAATGTAATACGAACAAACAGTTCGATGAGCAAAATTGATAATTCCTTTTTCACTTAGAACCAATTATCCCGACCTTTATTATTAAAAAGGTTGTTTAGTTTCTTTTTTTTTCTTCTATTATTCAGCTAGGGCGATCGTAATAGTAAAATTTTAGGAATCCCGAAAAAAATTATCGTAGAATCCGTTCGTAATGGCAATTTGTATGAGCATTTCCACTACCATGGATTCTGTGATAGATTTTTTTCGTGATTCGTATAAAGTTCACGATTACGTTGGAATTCGTGATAGGACTGAATACATCATTACTTATGTCTTATTGGTCCCAACAAAAATGTTCGTTTTCCTTCAGCAGTGAATTAGGCTTATGATTCAATTTGATTTGCCTAAAATCATTCGAAATATTTATATACATGTGGAAATTCTAAATTTGTTATTATATCCTCATTTTTTTATCATCAGGCTCATAAAAAATATGAAAAAAAAATATTACTTTGATTAAACACCCAAAATACTAATTTAAATTAACAATACACAGTTGTTTAAAACCGTTAAAAAATACAACTTATTTGAAGTGCCTCTTATGTACGACCTCTTAATTTTGAATGCCTTAATTCCGACCAAATTAAAATATTTAAAAACAAAATTAATTAAGTGGAGTACAAAGCAAGGCAAATAAACAAACATCCTTGTACAATTTAAATTCACATTGACAACCAAAATATGCAAAAATAAAACAAAATCAAATTAGCATAATTCTCGTTTTCCAAAGTCTTCATTCAAGTAAAAACCAATACATTCCTTTATACAAAGGTGAAAAAATACTCCTTTTCATCAAAAAATATGTCTCTTTCTTAAAAACTATTTTATACCACTCAAAACAACAACAAAATATATGTATTTAATTAAGATTATCTAGAAGGAAAAAAAAAACTTGAAAAGTTAAAAAAAAAAACAAACAAAAAATTTACATTATTATTATATTATGGCAATCTTGAGATTAATTTTTAAGAAAATAAAATTACATTTTATTATATATAAATATTTTAGATGGAATAAAATCAAATTTATATATTTATAAGAAAAAAAAAGCAAATTAAATATTGTTGAAGATTTATTTATAAAACACAGAAACACCTTCCAACTGAAAATGCATATATCAACACCGACAAAAATATATAATTATATATATAAAATAACTACACACAAATTTTAACTACATACTATTTCTTTCTCTCTATTTTTTCTTTATTTCTATTTTTTTTTTTAACTTTTTTATATCTTACTATAAAACAAATACATTCATAAATATATTTTGCACATTATTTTTCTATTTTATTATTTAAAAAAAAAAACAAATATTTTCTTAAATTAGTTAATCAAATATTGAGAAGAAAACAAAAAAAATACAAATTTGTTGTTTTTCTCTTAGCAATACATATATTCAAATAGTAATCATTAAAAAAAATATTATATACACACTTTATTGAATAATAATATTAATATAAGATTTGACAAATTTTAAATCATATAATTCTTTTTTTTTTTTAATTAAACAAGAATATGAATTAGAAATGCTATACAGAATAAATTAGAAATAAAATAGTGATAGTCATTTTAAAATGAGAATATTTCATCAAAATTAAATTATGTAATAAAAAAAACCAACAACGTTTTGGAGTAGAATTTAAAGATAAACCTTGTTAAAAATCCGAAATAAAAAAATAAATAATCTACGAAATAAACTGTTCAAAAATTGTTTAGTTAACAAATTACTCGACAAATATGATCAACGACTTTGGCTCTGATGAAAGCATATCCCTTCAAACTGATCAGCGAAATTAAGCATCATTGCACGTGGTTAGTAATTGAAGGTTGACCAATCGCGTACTGTTGAGATGTGTATTCTACAGTTGTTGTTTGTTCTTTCTTTCTATTTCTCTGAGTGTTGTACTAATATCTTGAAATTTTTAAGCAAATGTCCTAACTTATTAGTGCTTCGACCTAGATTTATCTACGGAATAGTGTAATCTGTAATGTAGTGTCGATAAATGTATATGTCTAAGAGTTAAAAGATAACCAACACATACCAACCAACACCATATAATGATGGGTTTTATCGTGAAGAAAAATTTTACTGGAAATTTGCCTTAATTCGAATCTTGGGAACGTGAATGATGCTCGAAATCGCGACATTTCACATGAAACGGATTCCCAAACACTACTCACTAATAATTGGCATTCCTCAACTCTAACGTCAAATGCCACTCGAGTGAAAAATGCGTATTCGTGGACACTAAAGTGAGCATTTTTATATAACAAACCATTCATGTTTACAAAGCAATCGAGGCAGACATGATACTGAAAATCTAAGTACAAACAAGCAAAAAAAAATATAAAAATTAAATAATTTATGAAATTTTAATTAATAGTTACGACTGCTAGGCAGTATGAGATTTTAGTGGATTTTTTTTACAATGGATTCCCACCTTGCAAATGGAAGAATAAAATCAATGCGTTCAGGCATTTTAAGTCATGTCATGTTTTTGACTCTCACTAGAGTTGTGGAATACCTAATGCCGCTCGACTCGACTGTGAGCTTACTCGACTCGTATTCCTGGAATAGGCCCCCAGGTTTTTTGTTTATCAATTGCATTGAAACGACTAGGGCTTTTATTACCCACACTTTTATTGCAAAGGAATCTGATGATCGACCTTGGCAAATTGTGAAGTAGCTATAATTCCAGCAAAATATAATATGAGAAAAACTTGTTGTTGTTTTATTTGCTTTTACTAATGTCCTTTTCGAATGGAAATCCGGAAGTACTTTCCGATCCGGGGTTTCAATCGAACAAGTAAACACTAGATTCTGAAAATTTATGTGAGTGTGTGTGTAAGACAGGAAATTTCGAACGCACATTTGTGATTATTTTATTTTGTAAACATGGCTGACACAAATGTAGAAGATTTCGAAGTTATTCCCGATGAGAATGCGAAATTACAGTTATTGAAGGGAAAATTTGTCTTCGGAACAGATATCCATAATTTCAAATCTCTAAAGATTGAAATTGAAACTACAAAATTTCAGACAAACCAAACAAAACAATGACATGAATAAGTAAATTTGAATTTGATTCTGACTTTAAATCCAGAAGGAAATTTGTCTTCTATCCAGGAGAAAAACTGTCATTTGATACCGATGGAACAGTTTTAGAAACATTCAGAAGACTTGGGAAGCCTTCCGGACGACCAATCGAAAAGGCCATAAATTAGAAATTATGAAAAACTCTAGAATGTGGACCGCTTCAGAACACAAATGTGTCGGCGCTACCATCAAACGTTTTTTCCTTTTTATCAGTCCCGAACGATAGGGAACTAGCAACAGATAGATATGCCGTTTCTGATTGAAACAAGAAATATAAAATTTGGGTAGAATTATTTTCAGTGTTAAAAGAATGCCGTTTTCTGGAAAAGTGTTCACTTGGGAAAAATGTATCAAAATAAGTGTTCTGTTGGGATCCCGTGATCGGAGAGTTCTGTTTTTTTTTTCATAGAAAACTATTAATTAAATATTCACAAATGAATAAAAAAATGCATACAAATGTTTCCTGTTTCCTTGGAATTGGAATTTCCCTGTCATTCATACGATTTTGTGTTCGAGGGAAATTTAATCCGTCCGATATACATGGTCACATGAAACATTTCAGGCAATGGGACCTATCGGGAATGTCTGAGGGAATTTTGTTACCCACGGAATATTTTATTCCGTATCAATATTTCCTACGAAAAAAAATCTCTAGTACAAAAAATCGTATGAAAGAACAGCAAAACTCCATGGAAAATTGTATTCCCCATACCAATAAATTCCGAGGGAAACTTTTGAGTATGATTCATGTTCCCTACGCTCCAATGAGAGAAAAATTTCCAGGCAAGTTTTGATTGACGACGACCCCTAATAAGTTGGTAACTTACCAAATTGGTCATAGTATTAAAATATAGACGACTATCGTAAAACGTAATCGCAATTTGACGAGGGATTTTGTACAACAATCGTAATACGTGTCCAAGAGAAGTCGTTGACGGTAGCTTAGTAGTTGAGGGTATAAAATTCAGCTCGTGCAATGACCATCGTTTGCTTCAAAATTTCGGTGAATGAGTCAAAAATTTTCAAAATAAATTATCCCATTAGCATTTTAAGTAGGCATAAAATGTCAGCAACCAAACAATTATCCAAGAAATATCAAAAATAGCTAATTTCAACAAGCGTAAAAAAAGTCGCAAATAAATTTGTTTTTATTTTTTCCAATGATTTTATTTTGAATTTTGATTGAAATTTTAATAATCAATTTCTGGGTTCAGAAGACAAGAACTTAATCGTATAATTCTGACGCCAGACATGGCAAATTAAACAACAAAAACATTTGTTTTATTATTTTATGTATTTACAAATTTTAAACAAAACCAAAATAAAATAATCTTTCCCTCTTTTTCGTATCTATATTTTCTATGAATTCTTAAATTATGATACTCTTAACCTGTTTAAAAATAGTTTAAGGCCTAATCTTAATGAAGAAATTATCCTGAACAACAAACCTTCAAACCTAATTTGCATAAGCTCGAGCTGTTTTTAAACTCGACAGTAAATTTTATTAATCTTATCAGCTGCCTTTGGGAATACATTTGTGTATCTTGTATAAATATCAATCTAAATGTTAAACGTTGAAAAAAAATAACAAACAAACCTAATCTCGTATTTAAAGCAAGACAAAAGAACATACTGCCGGTCTACATTATTTCTAAACTGCTATCACTGTTTTTGGTGACAACTTCAGTCTCTGATGATCCCGAACCCGAGCCGGCGTCATCGTTTTTCTCATTGTCGCTTTGGCTCAAGCGATGTGAAGTTAGCTGCCAAGCTGGAATCGACGGTGGCACTGTTGGAATCGGATTTGCAAATTGTTTTCTAAAAACAAAAAATAAAAATATTTTAAAATAAGTTATAATTTAAAAAAAAAATAAAATTTACCTATTCAAAAGCAATCCTTTAATGGCCTCCAAATCACTTTTAAAATTACTGAATTCACGCTGAATCAGTGAGTTTTGAGTTGTTATGTTTTGGGTGAGCTGTTCTTTGATTTGGCTCAAATCGTGATTAACATCGCGAATTTGAGATTCGACCTTTTGATCGAATTCGGTGAGAGTTTCTTCTACTGACTTTTTCTTCTTTTTGCCAAAAAGGAAGGGTTCTATATATTTCTATAGAAAGAGAAAAAGAAGAAGACATTAAACTCAACAATAACGAGATGGAACGACTACGAGTATTATTTTGGGGCGATTCCATTGAAAATGGGGAATTTTGTAGATTGGAAATGGTGCGATTAGTTTTACTTAAGATGGAATTGAATTAAGAAGAAGGCGACAATAATGCAAGGTTAAATTTAATTGCATATTGAAACTGATAGGAAATCAAACAAGCATTATTTTTGTTTAAATAATGAATAATATGTCCCATACTCGCTCTTTAACGATAACACTTTTATTTCTAATTAAATCAATAGATAAACTTGTCAAGTTTTTATTAGATAACGAAGTTTCTATTTGTCTTAATATTATCTGCATATACTTGGGACGTACCTTATAGAAGAGATAAGCCGCATACGCTAATCCGCTAATTAAGGCCATGGACTGCAATGCCTCCTTGATATGCTGCAGAGTTCCTTGTCGTTCAACAACCCCTTGGTGATGATTTATGAAACCAGTGTGTCCTGCTCCTGCAGCACTGATGCCCATATTTATCACCGTACTATTCGGATCATGGTTAAAGATTCCTGCTCGTTCGCAAGCAATTTGTATTTCCTCAGCGGACAGACCTTTCGACCGAAGATATTTTTGTTTTTGCACTAAAGTCGATTGACAAACATTAGCATTTTGTAGAAAATTTACGGCAGTTGTTATCTATAATTTTGATATTTTACAAACAACAAGAAAATTATTGAATTTTTATTATGAAATCTTTGAGGTCGTGTTTTTTGCTTCTTACCAGAGCTTCGCGGGGTAGTAATGTTGGCGCTGTCGTTAAAATGGACGATGAATTTATTTTATTGGAGAAGTTCTTTGTGTCACCAGTGTCTGTATTACCATCCGTCATATTGATATCAACTGTTATGTTAATTTTGCTAATGATATTTTATCAAATTTTAGTTAAGAACAATTGGACTTTTGTTCTGGGAAAGATTTACAATACAAAACGGAAAACGTTATGGCAAAGGGCTTTTTTTTCTGGGTTTTACTTTTTTACTGAGCAGTTTTTTTTTCACAGAAATGTCATATAGGTTTTAAATATGCCTCTCAAACTGTATGTTACTTAAGGTGGAAGTTTTTATTTTTGTTGAAGTTTGCGCATTTGGAAAAAAATGTTTTTTTTTGGATTTACACAATTGACAAAATGTCAATATTGCTGCCATTTTGTACCTATTTTTGACGTTATTATGGAGTTTGGCAACTGCCTCTCGCCGAGTACGGACATGCGCAATTTAAGCTGCGCGAAAACATAAAAGTAAATCAAAATAAAAATTAATTTATTTAATATCTTGCAAAAAATGTAAAGTGGGCAAACAAATTGTGCCATTAAACTAATTATAAGTTATTATGTGATACGTGTCGAGACCGGAACATGCATACGGGGTCAAAACAGCAATCTTTGCCGCAACTAATAAAAGCCAACCTTCTGCATACGCCTTCCTGTTATCACACAATTCTTTCACATTACCGCACATCATCCACAAAGAGATGATGCTATACAATTAAAAAAAAACACATCTTCCACAAAGGGTTGATGCTGTACCGCAACTGGAAGCGTCCTCAGGAACGCAATAACCAAAACCATACATCTTCCGCAATGGAGGTTGCTGACCCAAAATCGAAGCATCCCTAAGGATCGCATGTAACAGCATAAACAGTAAAGAATACACATTCCGACAATCAACGGAACCAAATATACAGTTCTTGGTATCGTGAACTAACGGAACCAAGACCTAACCGCAAAGGACAAGCGACATAACCCGCAATATGCTACGTTTTCACCTAAAGATAATCCGGTCTAAATTGAGAAGATTAAAAATTAGTCTTCAAGTGCTTTCACCAGTGAAAAAAAGATTAGTTTGACGTTTTCACTATGAATTGTCATTCAAAAGTCAATACAACAAGACAAAAACAAAATAATTGGGAAGAAGAATAATAATTTCGGTGCAGTGAACAAATTTAATTTCAATAAAGAAAAATGAGTAATAACTTTAAAATATTGTTATCCCAACATCTTGCAGTATATATACGTAGATATATTTACATAAATACCGTACTCGCCTTTGCACGGTTTTCGTTTTTATATATTTGGGAAAGAACAACTTCAAAGTATTACTGTAGGATAGCTAAAACATTTTCCATTACAAATTCGAGGCACCGACCGCTTTGGGCTTTGTAGCTTTATTGTATATTTTATTTTTATACTTATTTATAAACAAAAACAGAATTTGAAGGCAACGACAAATTATACCAGACAAAAACAAATTAAATAATGTTGGAGTTTTTTTTTTATTGAATGTCAATATAGAAAATATGACATTAGAATAGGCGCGCTCTATAAAATAAGGTTTGTTTCTTTTG
Source organism: Philhelius pedissequus (assembly GCA_910595825.1). Taxonomy (NCBI): domain Eukaryota; kingdom Metazoa; phylum Arthropoda; class Insecta; order Diptera; family Syrphidae; genus Philhelius; species Philhelius pedissequus. The sequence continues at coordinate 8,416,547 of OU343163.1, read as the reverse complement.
AGAATCTTCCCCTTCGAAGAAGATTTTAATAAGATTAATTTCTAATCTACATTTAATGAGATTAAAATTTGTATGGGAAATCTTCAAGATTTAGAAGATTTCAAAGAGGATTTATGGTTAATCCACTTAAATCTGGATTAAGTGGTAGCTGAAAACGTAGTAATAATCAACAACCTCAATACAGTTTCTGAATTGAACTGTCCAAAAATTCAACAATTTCCATCAAACCAACTGTGAATCTCTTTAACCATACTCGCAACTTAATTGTTTGCAAATATCAAAAGAAATTAGTTTTTATAACCTTAATGGTTCTCATAAGTGAAATATTATGTCTAAACGGAAAATATATAGTGCGCATGCACTTTCCCAAAATGAATGTAAGGTATGTATATGTTTTCCTTTATATTATACAAAAGTGTTTATATTTATGTATGTATATACATATCAAAAGAAAAATACTGAGCAATCGCTCTATCTTCTAAAAGAAATAGAATTATTAAATTTCTAATTTAATATAAAAAGATCACTTTACAAAAGAAAAAGTAACTTAAATTACTATGTATTGGGTTTTCGCTCTAAGTAAATGCAGCATTTTATATGTTTATATATATTTTTTATTCTAGTGAGTAAGTTATTGTAGGTTATATAGTGACAACACGACACAAGCAAAGAACATACTGCTCCTAAGCATTTAAGCGAGACAACCGTCTACCGAAATTCCATATAGCTCCGCGAGCAAGAGCTGACGAACTAATTAAAAGAAAAGGACAGGTCATGTTGGCACTACACTGCAAAATAGCAACTGAACAGGACGGCTATACATTACATTACATATTAAAATAAGTTAATAAGAGCTAGATATATATGTTCTCATGTATTAATGTAAAATTCTTTTTCTAGTCTCAATAAAAATATAATACAATGATATTATTATAAAAAAAGAATGAATTTGCTCATTCTTTTGTCATAATAATGACAGAAAATGACAACTTGTCACTCGTGTAAATCCAGCATAAGTGTGAATTAGCTAAAAAAAACACATCAAAAATTCTTTTCGTATTCAACTGCAGTTAATAAAAAAACAGTAGTCGGTGTTTATTTTTTAAGGTGAATAGCTAACTTAGCAATTTTTTCTCGTCAAGTGAATATTATTTGGGTCAGCATAATGCCGGACTTACACGAGTGTCAATTACAATTATTCCTTCCATTTGGAAACTATTGACTGCAACGACTTTTTTCTTGCACTCAAGGACAAAAGTTCAATTATTTGGTTTAAAGTGCGCGCAGTTACATATAATTCGGTGTGACACAAACTGAAAAAAAAAATGTTTTGGTCTATCGTTCAATTTGTGTCAAAACACAAATAACCAAACTGGTACAGAACTGAAAGTTGCATGTGCGCACCTAGCCTACGAGATCTATTTTGCTTTCAGAACAACCGCAAAATATAAAAAGTATCTTTACTTCCAATCCAATAAATTGACGAATGTTGTTTCACGATCTGAAACCGCTTTCTCATGAAACGGCAACATTCATTTTGTTGGAAAGAAGGGGAAGAAGTAATGGGGAGAGCAAAATATCTGTGGTCTACGATTTAGCTGATTTTTTTGACGTAAAATATTCAGGTGATTTTTAAATCAAACCTCAACAACCATTTAATCTGTGTTAAGGTGCATTAACTAAAAAATACACAAATTAGCAGTTTGCCCAGAAAGTAAATACTCTTCCATTTCCACCTTAACCTAAAATAATTTTTTTAACCGAATGCCATCACTGGATAAATACAAGAAAATAACTCCAACCGACACGTACTTCGCAGCACTTTCACGAATTCAAATGTCATATGTTAAAAAAAAACTCCTCGTCCATATATGAAAAATTCCCTTTTATGCATGTATGCGTTGAATTTTAATTAAAAAAATTAAAGCGTGTGTGCAACGGGTGAAAGAAAAACTTCCATTTCGGTAATAGAAAACGAATTCCTGTAAATATCAGAAAAATTTTACAATTTTCTCATTAAATTAAATCTCGAAAATAGTAAAAACCCTTTATATAGTTAAGTTAAATTCGAAAGCAATAGAAAGTCTAAAGAAATAACAAAGGGATTTTCGTTAAAATGGCTTGTGCAGTTTCGGCTGCTACCAAAGAAACTACAACAGCAACCACAAATGGCAGTGGCAGCAATGTTGTTGGTGGATCATCAGCAGCACCATCATCGACAACTACTAATAGCAATGGTAGCAACGGTGGCCAGGGTGGGGGTGCCACTGCAGCAGGAAGTTCAAATGGTGGCGCAACAGCTGCAGGAGGAACCTCGGCGGTAGCAATTGTAGGAGCACCTGCTGGTGGCGCTGCAAATGCAGTCAATCGTCAAACAAGATTCGCTATGGAAGGTGTCGGTGCAAGGGTTATACGAGGCCCCGACTGGAAATGGGGCAAACAGGTGAGACTTCAAATTGATCGAAATCATGTGTAATAATTAAATTCTGAGACTTCGTAAAAATAATTGGCAAAATTTTGATGATGATGATGAGCTCATGTAATGTTGTCATTGAATTTAAATTAATATGACATTGTGTCTTATTAGTCAAGTCTGGATGAACCTGAACCATGTGGGGTACATTTTAGTTTTAATATAAAATTTAACGCACGTTTCTTATTGTCCGTACGGTACGACTGAACTTGGGGGGTATGATGATGAGTCATTACTTGTGCATTACTTTTACGCAAGAAAGGTGATCTTTTGCATGTTCGCTCTTGATTGCAGCAAAAAACAAAATCGGGTTGTGTCATTGCACTTTGCATTTTATTTTTTCTTTATTCATTAGCAACGTAATTTAGAATTTGTTTTGGATTAAGATTGAAATTGCTGACTTGTCTTCAGTCTTTATTCTTCTGGTTCTGCGTGAGTGATTTTAATAAAAGAGTTTCTATGGAATTAAACAAAGCACTGTTTTTTGTTTGTTTTGTTCTACAAGCTGTCTTGTGAATTATGATTGTGATCCAAATTTGACGAAGAAAGAACTTGTTCTTGGTGGTTAACTATTTGATCTTTTTGTCATCTCACCAGCAGTAATGCCTTCCGTGTTTATATTTTTATGTGTTTGTTTTAAATTGACGCGTAAGCATGTAATGTGTTTATTGTTCAAACATGAAAATAACACAATCTTGTAAATGAATGCCGAAATTTGGATTTTGAGGTAAAAGCTAAATTTTGAGTGATTAAGCTAGAAAGTACGACATGTCTTTTAATAATATGTACATATGTACATATTTTTAAATAGCCAATATTTAATTCACGTAGCCTGTAATAATTTTTTAGTCTATAGCTGAGGTGGCGTTATCGGGTCCAGATTTTTTTAATTTTAACTACGTGCCTGTAAGAGTTGAGTTCTTTTTAAATGCAACCTGACTGCACTAGTTCGAAGGAATACAAATATAGGAAAGAAATTTTGTTGGCACAGTGGATTCGACAATTTGGTCCTTACTATCTAATTATAACCCACAGGTGGCATCCATTTAAGATCGAATGTATAGTTTGAGGACACTTTTAGATGTTTTTTTTTTGTAAGTGATGTAAATGGGGTAGTTTTTAAGGATCTGCTCTTGGCGCCGGGCTTTTCAAGGCATGATGATCTCATCTGTATGGCCTTTTACTTTCAAGTTCAGGGTACAGATATCTCGTATCAATACAGAGATCTTAATTCTATTGATTCCGACAGTTTAGAGCAACATGTTCAAAATATTTAATGGAATAGCGCCTATTACCTTACATCGCCGACTGATATAATTAAATTTATAAACTTACAAACACAATCACTTTTTAACATCCACGTTCCTCTACGAATAAAAAAGCAAAGGCATGATCAACGATCATGATTTACCTTAGAAATTAGTGAACTCATGCGGCTTCGAAAACAAGCTGTTCAAAACTATAAGCAATATAGACAAAACTATAGAACTTTACGGAACTTGGCTATCAACAAAATTCGAACAGCAAAAAAGGATTTTTATTTTAATCGTCTGAACTTATGTTTGAGTGGCATGTCACTGTAGAAAAATTTACGTGAGTTAGGAGTAGCAAAGAATAAAAGCATGATAGATTTTTTTAGATTAGATTAGATTGATTTTTATTACATAAATAAATAAAACTTGTTTACAAAAAGGTTCTTTTTCTAATAAGTTGGATTGTACATAATAAATATAAAAGGCTATGGCATTGCCGTCTGCAAGAATGATTCATTGTAGAGAATATTTACATGTTTGGGTAAAATTAACTGTAAAATGTATGGCATTTCGTTTAGTTAAATCATTTAATCAATTTAGTTAAATTATTTAATCAAATTCATTTAAAATATTGTACCGGTAACTTTTAGCTGATTTTAAATATTTAAAAAGAATATTCCAATTTACTCCATTTAAAATATGTTTGGTTTTTTCCAGTGTAAATGTTAAATAACCAAAGTTCATACGTCTCGGCTCTTTGAACACGGGGCAGATAGCCAAAAAATGAAAATAATCTTCCTTTGCTTTAAGATTACACAACGTGCAAAGGTTCGTGGCGGACTTATTGTATGGGGAACCGTTTAAGTTAAGAAGATCACTAAAGATACTGCTTCCAAGCTGTATTTATCATTAAAATAGTTGTTTTGTGAAAGGTTATAATTCAGTTCCGGGTATATAACCCGGTAAATAGATAATACCGCTTGTTGAGTGCAGTTGTTGCGCTGGTGCTTATCTAATGTTTCAACTAAATTATATAGTTGCTTTTTTAAAGCGAAAATGTTAGCATAGTTCAGGTTCAGTTCGAATCCACAATTTAAAGCCAAATTTGTCCAGTCTGTCACCCAGTCGATCTTTATTTCAAGGATATATTTTGTTAGAATTAAAGGAATTTAAAGGTATTTGTACTCTGTTACTGTTTCGATTGTCTGTCCATCACTGTCTGTTCATGCACTCGGTTTAGCTTGCTTCTTAGACACGATCAATTTTTTGGATTTTTCTAGGCTTACAGTCAAATTCCACATTTTACTGCAACTGCAAGCTTTGCGGAGATTCAGCAAACAGAACAATGTCGTCTGCGAAAAGAAGCACTTTGATGGTTAAGCCGGCAATCTGGACGCCTAACGGTAAGTGAGCGACTATATCATCAAAATATTGCAAAAAGGGTAGTACTCAGAACACATCCCTGTCTTACCCCAGATAAGGTTTCAAACCATTCAGTTGGAGTACAAACTCTTTAAAACCTTAAACACTTTTCTAGACAATCTATTCCGCGAAAGTTTGAAAAATAATGCTTTCCTATCAACTGAATCGAATGCCGCTTTAAAGTCAACAAAAAACAAGTAAAGTTTTCTGCAGTTTCTCAAATAGTAGTTTGATACTGTGTTAAGTGTAAATATATTATCTACAGTGGAGTATCCTCTACGAAAGCCTGCTTGAAATTCGCTCAGTATACCTTTTCTCAAAACCCAAGAATCTATGCGCCGTAAAAGAATACTTGCTAATATTTTAGCGATTGAATTTATAAAGGATATTCCTCTGTACTTACTGGGAATATTAACATCTCCCTTTATAAAAATTGGGTAAATAATTGCATCTTTAAAGGATTGCGGTATATTTCCAGTCTCAAAAATATTATTGAATATCACAAGCATGTGCTCTTTAAATTCGATTGGTGCGTTTTTGTAAAATTCGTTTGATATATGGTCAGGACCTGGTGCTTTATTTTGCTTTGCAAACTCTATTTCGCTTATCGTTATTTTAAGGTCTAATAGGTCTTCCGTGATAAATGGTCCCGCGTATTGTAAGCTGTATGATGTAGGAGCTGGGTTAAGCAGTTCTTTAAAATAGCTTGCTAGAGCTGCTGAATTTAGGTGTAATCCGCAAATGAAAGTTCCTGCAGGATAGTTCCTGATGATATCGAAGTAACATTCTAAACGATAAATTCGTTACATTGCCGTTTCTTTCGCTCCCTATCACTGCTATCCTCCCACGTGTAAATGATCCGAAAAACGATCTGGAAAATGTTTTTCAAAACTCAAGGATATAAAACACTGATGTGGTTGATTGTCTTCTGTCAATAAAGTTTAATGCAACAGGAATAGACGGAATACATTCCAGGTTTCTGAAAATCATTTTGCCTATGTTACTGCATACATACATTTAATTCAATTTTAGCAAAAGGTGTTTTTCCTGAAATAATTACTATCGCAAAAACTGCAGATGAATTCAGACCCATTTCGATACTCCCATTTTTATCAAAAGTATTCAAAAAAATTGTTCATAACCAAATCAACGCTTACGTCCACAGTAAAAATTTGCTATCACCAAACCAATTTGGTTTTAGGGAAAAACATAGTTGCTATAGCGCACTCATTAATGTAATTGAAGATATACGGCAACCTTTAGATGACGGTTATATTAATTTTCTTATACTGTTGGACTTTTCAAAGGCATTTGATACGGTCGATCATGTGCATCTTTGTAACAAGCTTTCACGGTTGTACAATAATTCAAACTCTGCCGTTAAACTTATGAATTCATATTTAACTGAAAGAAAGCAAGCTTTGTGTGTGTGAATGGTCAAATGTCTAATTTTCTACCTATATCCAGAGGTCTTCCACAAGGTTCAATACTCGGCCCGCTGCTATTTTCCTTGCATATCAATGAACTTCCTCAAATTGCTAACCATCCACAATTCAAATGTACGTTCAACTATATAAAATTTGTCATCTGGACTTAATCGAAAATTGTGTATAAGTTATTAATGAAGACTTAAATAAGATCTTACTCTTTGCTAAAAGTAATGGTCTCTTTTTGAATCCGACTAAGTCTAAGTGACTCATTATTTCAAAAAAAAAAAACTGGTTGATCTGTCATGCTTTCCACAAATTACTCTCGACGATGATGTAGTTAGTTATGTAGAGTCTGCGAAAATTTGGGAATGATTTTTAACCGGAAATTAATCTCGGACACATACATTGCTGCAGTAATAGGGAAAGTTATGGCGTACTCAGTACGTTATGGGTCGCCCAAAAGTATACTCACCTTAAAATTAGGATATTGCTTGTCCAGACATTAGTTATACCAAAACTGATTTATGGGTGTGAAATTTATTGCAACTGTGAATATAACAGCTGGCGAAAAATAAATATTGCATAGTATTGCCAGATTTGTACATATACGATTTAAAAAGTTACGATAGGATATCGTGCTTCTGCAAAGCTATATATAATGTTACATTTGATAATCTCATTCGAAATAGAGTTTTGATTTTACTCTTTAGGATAATGCAGACACATCAACCCTCTATTTGACTGATTGTTAAGTTAGCAGTCAAGCACTGTATCCACTGTGTCATTGCCACCCGCTCCTATTGAACTGCCAATTTTTATTCGACTTCTAATATTACAATCATTTCATTTGTTAATATTTTAACAGTGTATTTCATATACTTTAAAATTAGTGCCGGGGTAGTCTTCGGCCCTAGCCGAATATATAGTACAAGGTTTTATGGGATAGATTATCACCCAGCCCTAACCGAAGCTATTGCACACAGTTTTAAGGGGTACCCGCTCCAGAATACAGTCCAGGCTCTCTTTAGCATTGCTAGTTACTTCCCTCATACTCTTGATTACTGCACACCGCCAAAGGTGTGCCTCCACAAGTAAATTTAACATTCTCTTTTATATCTCGTTATATCTATTTGCGGCAATAAGACAGTGTGAATCGTAAGAAGAATGAAAAAAAGACTTACTCTTATTTTTAACGGTTTTTGTTTTTGAATTCGAATCGAACTGGAAGTTATGAAGTGGTAAGTTATAGCAAGTTTCATTCAATTAAAGATTTGCTCTTGCTGTCGAAAGATTTGAAGTTTTTACGTTTTGAGAGTTTCATTGAAACAAGAAAGCGCAAATCTAGATCAAATCTCAATACGAAAGATTGTGTTGCAATTTGAAATGTCGGTTATTTGGTAAGAGTGAATATGTAACTTCGTTACAAGCTTTAGCTTGTTTTACCAGTTAAATATTAATATTAATTTAAAAGACCATAGGTCTTAAAGGCATTCAGTTGAAATTATTATTTTAAAAAAAAATTAAGCATAAAAGTTCAAACTCTTCGGGAGCGTAACTTTTTTGGAATTTTTTCAGAATCCCGCATAAAGAAATATTAATTTATATATTGCCCGAGTAATAGATTGCTCGGAAATTTGGGAAAAGTACTATTTCATACTCATAAATTTTGTTATTTATTTCTTTAATATGTAATACAATATTGTACTTATGACAAACATATTTTATTTATTTATTAAATATTTTTCTTAAAATATTTATAAAAAAAACTTTTTTACCAACTTTTTTTTGATTTTTTTTTAAATAATTTATATAAATATAAGACAAAAATGACGATTTTGAAAAATGATTGGAGATTATGCAGTTTCGTTGAGTCCACAAAAATCTTTAAATCCAAAAAAACTGCATACACCAAAACTCGACCCCGTCCCAAATCCTATATTTGGCCAAGCAGGGGGTTGCAAGGGGGCAGCATACCCAGCTTACGCGCCATGATGACAAAATGAAATTCCTCTTCTAAAATTAAAAAATCAATAATTCATTTCTGCTTATTGTTAAAAATCAAAAATGGTTTTAGTTTCACAGATAAAGGTAGCAAACGCGGGGAATTGGCAATCTTGTTTTGCGGGCAATCGTTACTCGGGAATTATTTTCCGGGCAATCGTTATCCGGGGAATTGTTTTCCGGGAAATCATAGATAACCCAATGACACACAAGTGCTCTGTAGCTAATTTTTGTATGCTCTACCTTGATGTACAGTACGTACGTAATAAAAAACATTTGTTGGACTTTTTCATCAACCATCCCAATGTTAAATTTGATTAAAATCTCAAAATATTCTTTAACACGAAAAACAATATTTGCCATATAGAGCAAGTAAACAGTTTCGGTAAACTAAAAAATAACAGTTTTTTAGCTAAAGCTTCTTAACTGAAACATGTCAATAAACGAACGAAAGCTACAAATATTAAGCTGAAGCTACAATTGTCCAGCTGAGGCTGTTTAGCGTTATCTTATTTTTTGTTGACATAAATAATTTTGGTAGGCAATTCGCAACTTTACTAGAAAAATAGCGATAGTATAATGAAATCCATTAAACATTGCGTTACTGTTCAAGAGATTATTGTTCTATCACCTATCATTTTAATGCTCTTTCTTTAATTCTGCTCAAAAGCCTCATGCTAGTTATTATGCAACAATTGCAAATATGAAAATTATATTGAAGCAAGTTCAAAAATTGTATCTTTCGATTGACATTACAGATGGTTAAAAAAAATCATAATTTTAAATAAGGGACAATGAGTGTTAATCAATTTGAAATTATTTAATTTTTTTTGCAAGCATTAAGATAATAAAAAAATTCACTCAAAATAGCATTCATAATAAAAAAGAAACAAAAACAACAATTATGTACGTATAAGAAAAAAACGTACCGCCCGTCGTCTATAATTCTATAAAAATGTTTGTTTTTGTTTTGTGCAGTTTATGTCCCTTATCGACACCAACCGTCATGCTGTACTAAGCCTGTCTAACTGTAACCTCTAATCTTCATTTCGCAAGTCGGAACGTTATTTATCAAATTTAATCTGCGAAAAATATCACTAAATTGGGAATTTGTTCCTTTTTTTAAATTTAAAAATGTGTAGTAGGAATTCTCTCACAGTTTCAGCTCTTTAGTCGCCAGTGCATGGCATGTGAGCAATGATATCAGTGTGGCATTTTTCTTGCGATCGGTGTCTCCATTCTGAAATGCTCGACCAGGATAACTCGAAATAAAAAACAAATCTTTTGAGTTCAATTAATATTCGTGCGCACTTGTGCAATCTTGTGATTTAAAGATTATGATAAACTATTGTTACCGCGTAATGTTGGTAAGTGAACATTATTTTGCAATTATGAAAATTAGTAGACATAGACGCTTAATAAATTCAAAGACCCGTCAATTGCGCGTCGTCATATAATAACATGATTTTTTACTTGATTCCATTTGCGAACTGGAATGATATTAAGTTTTTGTCTTTCTCAATGTCAAGTTGTGTGAAATCTTTTCATGAAATATGTATCGGCAAAAAAAAATCTGAATTCGTTTCCCTATACTTTTTAATTTAACTTATAAAAGTTTTGATGTATATTTTAAAATAGCAAACTGCTGATGCTGTCTTTTGCATAAAGTAGAGCAGAGTTATCGTGTTTTGTCTACAATCAACACAAACTTATATATAAACATGCTAACAAAAGAAAGCCTTCGTTGCTTGTAATAATTAATCATGATGTGATGCATACTTATCGTAATTACATGGCTAAGTTCTCGACCGCTGTGGAACATGGATGACGTTGTAATTGATACAGTGAATATCCGACCGCGCGCCGGACAGTTCGATTTTCGGTATACCTCCACCTGCGTGAGAACGCTGACTATTATTCCTCCAAGAATTCATCAAATATCTGACTTAATTTTCAGGGTCATGACGACCTACTCTATGAATATTTCGTTAGTCGAACATTTGATAGAGAAAATAGACCTAAGAAATCCTAGTGATACCAAACAAAACTAAGCCACAAACATTTGAGTACGTTCTAGTGAAGATTTTTTTTTCCAGTAATTTTTCCCTCTGACATAAATCGGACTTCTAGGTCTTCTGCGTTCTGCAATGTTCGGGTTTGCATTACCATGTTTTGTGAAACTTTTAGTTTTTGTTTTATTGGATATTCGGTTTTAGTGTATTTTTATGTGAAAATCAAGTCTAAATATATATTTTTATCTCATTTCAGGATGGCGGCGAAGGCCATGTGGGTACCGTACGCAATTTCGAATCGTCCGAAGAAGTTGTTGTTGTTTGGGACAACGGCACAGCGGCAAACTATCGTTGCGCTGGCGCATACGATCTTCGCATTTTAGATAGTGCTCCAACAGGCATAAAACATGATGGCACCATGTGTGATACATGTCGACAACAGCCAATTTTTGGAATTCGCTGGAAATGTGCCGAATGCAATAACTACGACTTGTGTTCAATTTGTTATCATGGCGATAAACATCACTTGAGACATCGTTTCTATAGGATTGCCACTCCAGGCGGCGATCGCATCATGCTCGAACCGAGAAGGAAGTGCAAAAAAGTAGCCATGCGGGGGATTTTCCCTGGCGCTAGAGTGGTTCGAGGTGTGGATTGGCAATGGGAGGACCAGGATGGTGGAGTTGGACGTCGTGGTAAAGTGAATGAAATTCAAGACTGGTCATCGGCATCGCCGCGCTCAGCAGCTTATGTTGTGTGGGACAATGGAGCTAAGAATCTTTACAGAGTTGGTTTTGAGGGAATGGCTGATTTGAAGGTCGTCAATGATGCCAAAGGAACGACAGTTTATCGAGATCATTTGCCACTGTTGGGAGAAAATGGTCCCGGAAAAGGACCACATGGTTTTCAAATCGGTGACAAAGTTACAGTTGATTTGGAGCTTGAAATTGTACAATCACTGCAACATGGACACGGTGGTTGGACCGATGGAATGTTTGAGTGTTTGAATAATGCTGGGTTGGTCGTTGGAATTGACGAGGATCATGACATTGTGGTAGCCTACAATAGTGGCAATCGGTGGACATTCAATCCAGCTGTCTTAACAAAAGTTTCATCTCCAACTACAAGTGTTCCGGAATTCGCTGTAGGGGATATTGTTAAAATCTGCTCAGATGTGGAGAACATAAAGCTTCTGCAAAGGGGACATGGAGAGTGGGCTGATGCTATGCAATTGGTAAGTTCATGAATCAATAATTCACAAAAGTTTTAAAAATATTTCTTCATTAAGACTCTTGGAAAAGTTGGAAGAGTGCAACAGGTATATCATGATAATGATCTAAAAGTAGAAGTTGGAAATACATCTTGGACTTACAATCCACTGGCTGTGACTAAAGTTGTAAGTTGTCTTTTGTTGATACATCGATGGCCAGTTACTTATGATAAATTTGTACTCTAGGCCTCATCAACAGCTGATGGAAACTGTGTTCCAGTTACTTCTAATGGAGAGCGCCTATCTGCAATTCTGAAGAAACTCTTCGAACCAAATGTATCAGGCGACGCTACCGAAGAGTTTGTCAAAGCTGCTGCCAATGGTTATGCGGTAAGTTTCATTACAATTATTTTTTATCGATTTAATATTTTTATATGCTACAATTATAGGCTCGTTGCGAAGAATACCTGACGGGAGCATCGCCTGCAACTTCTGCAAATGCCTTGGCCAATGTTAATGGGGTATTTGCCGGACATACAGCCTTACAGGCAGCTAGCCAAAATGGTCACATTGAAGTCATTCAAGTTCTGCTTCGACACAGTGTTGACGTGGAGATTGAAGACAAAGATGGCGATCGAGCTGTTCATCATGCAGCATTTGGTGATGAGCCTGCCGTCATAGAGATTCTCTCTAAAGCTGGAGCGGATCTGAATGCTAGAAACAAAAGACGCCAGACAGCACTTCATATTGCCGTCAACAAGGGACATTTAAATGTGGTTAAGACTTTGCTTTCGCTTGGATGTCATCCCAGTTTGCAAGATTCCGAAGGTGATACACCCCTTCACGATGCAATTTCCAAGGAACACGATGAGATGCTCTCACTGCTGCTGGATTTCGGAGCCGACATCACACTTACTAACAACAACGGATTTAATGCACTTCATCATGCCGCACTCAAGGGCAATCCAAGTGCCATGAAAATCCTTCTCACCAAAACCAGTCGCCCATGGATTGTGGAGGAAAAGAAAGACGATGGCTATACTGCTCTTCACCTGGCCGCACTCAATAATCACGTAGAAATTGCTGAACTTCTTGTGCATATGGGCAAAGCCAATATGGACAGACAGAATGTCAATCTACAGACTGCTCTTCATTTAGCCGTGGAGAGACAACATGTACAAATTGTGAAGCTTCTTGTTCAAGAGGGCGCAAACTTAAACATTCCCGACAAAGATGGTGACACGCCGTTACACGAAGCTTTGCGTCATCATACATTGTCGCAGCTCAAACAACTTCAAGATGTCGAGGGATTCGGCAAACTTCTGATGGGTCTGCGCAATGCCAACGATAAGAAAGCATCTGCATCGATTGCTTGTTTCCTAGCGGCCAATGGGGCAGATCTAACAATGAAGAATAGAAAACTTCAAACGCCTTTGGATCTTTGTCCAGATCCAAACCTATGCAAAACGCTGCTTAAATGTTACAATGAAAGAAAGACAGATGACGCCGAATTGCCGGGTAATGTCGCCGGAACAAGTAGCAATGCAAGGGCTAGGGCTGTTCAAGCGCCTGTGGTCACAGGAGCACCTCCCGGAATTGGGATGGCTTGCAGTGTGCCTCCAATGATGAATTTCTCCAATGCCAGTGGCCTACATGGAATGACTCCGGATCTGGCTTTAACTATTAATGAGAACCCCATTCCGGATATGGTTCGATCGAATGCTTTTGACGAATGTATGGTGTGTTCGGATTTGAAAAGAGATACTGTATTTAAGGTGAGTTTAAAAAAGCTAAATATGTATCCAGTTGATAAATATATTCATGTTTACAGCCTTGTGGACACGTATGTTGTTGCGATACATGTGCTCCTCGTGTTAAAAAATGTCTCGTCTGCCGCGAGACTGTGTCTTCCCGTGAAAAAGTCGACGAGTGCTTGGTGTGCTCGGATCGTCGTGCTTCCGTATTCTTTAAGCCTTGCGGTCATATGGTCGCGTGTGAACACTGCTCGAGTCTCATGAAAAAATGTGTACTCTGTCGTACATCAATTGATGAGATGATTCCATTTTCACTTTGTTGTGGTGGTGGTGGCAATGTGGAAAAAGTGAACAAAGAGGATTACTCTGTTAAAACGTCTTACAAGGGTGATGTTCTTCTGCATCAGGTGATAGTGCCACCAGAAGAGAACAAGCCAAAAGAAAACAATCCAGTAATTGTAGGCGTTAATAAGGCTGGTCATGAAATTGCCATGAATAACACGGTCCAAGCGGTGAGTACACCAATCGCCAATAACCAGATCAGCAACAATGTCAGCTCATCAAACACAAACATCAACAATTTTCAAATGGATGATGTACAAAAGCTTAAACAACAACTACAAGATATCAAGGAACAAGTAAGAATTTCTTCTTTTTTTTTTTTGAGGAAGACTTAACATCTTTTCTTCTATTAGACAATGTGTCCAGTTTGCTTTGATCGTATTAAAAATATGGTTTTCCTTTGCGGTCATGGAACGTGTCAAATGTGTGGTGACCAAATTGATGGATGTCCCATTTGCCGAAAGACTGTTGAGAAGCGTATTCTACTTTTTTAAACATTTGTTTTTAAATCTTATAGCTTTCATGAAGTAATCTTGACGCTGCTTCTAAAAATTTGTTCATCTAATAAAAGACAGCTGTTTTTCTTAAAAAAAAAATAATAACAAATATATTTATCTCACCTTATTACTCGCGATGATGCCCAACTTTTATTTGTCTCGATTATAAATTGTCTGACTAGAAATCAAAATAATCAACGTCATAAAACTGCAAGTTAACCTTACTGTAATATAAAATTAACAGAAATTAAGTATCCTGTGCAGCCAAATAGTTTGTCTTCGAAATTGTATTTTTGGAACTAAATTAAAAAAATCGTACCAGAAGATTGAAATATTATTTTGATGGATAATTTTGTTAAGCAATTTACTTTTTTTATATTTTATCCAGTTTTTTTTTTAATGTTTATTATTACTATTATTACAATTCCTATTTATATGGAATATTTTTATATACAAAAATATAAAAAATTGAGTTGTTATTTTTTTTCTTATTGGACAAAAAACATCATTTCAATTTTTATGATACACTTATGCCTTAGGTTATTTCTGCTGTTTAAATATATTTTTTTTAAATTAAAACAAAGCGAATGGAATAAAATAAATAAACATGAAAAATAATTTTTATTCGAAGGAATTTAAATTAGTGTTTTATTTTGTATATGCATGTATTCAATTTATGTATTCTAGAACAGACTTTATTCCAAAGTGCTTGGAACCACAATTGCTTTAGTTTTGCATCGTTTTGGTAAAAATCATTTCTATACCCTTCTTTTTGAGACATACCTTATTTTTTTGAAAATATGAGTATTCAGTTTTATTAACAATTTTAGGGAGCATTTGTATAAAAAAAAATAATTTTGATCGCTCCATTCAATAGTGAGAAAGTCGAAAATATGAAAAGTGGTTCTATGAAAAATACCGTTAAAATGTACGAAAAATAAAATATTTTTATACTTAAAAGTGGATTGTAATAATTTAAGAACACACACATTTTTTTAAATCAAAATTCTTATACATACATATGTAGCCGTTTCTGAGAAATATTTTTTTTCTTAAACATTTGTATAGAAGGTATCTTTGTTTTTTATTTTAGGAAAATAGTTTTTTTAACTGTTCAAGATAATGACAAAAAGCTAAAAATTACGAAGTTTCGTAAAAAACCTATTAGGTCGTTTTCGAAATTTTGAGTTTTTTTTTTGTTTAATTTCTAAAAATATTTTTTTCTCAAAAATTTTGGTTTGCAATAGTGTTCAAACTTTCTAGGAGCTTCTGCGCAAAAAATTGAAACATCGAAAACAAAAAAAAAAAATGGTTCTACTAGAGGTACACAAAATAACCATTTTTTCCAAAAAAGAAATTACCAAAAGGTATCTTTTCCCTTTATTAATGAACTTTTTTTTCATAAAAATCGTTGGTGCCGTTTTTGAGAAAAATAAGATTTTTGTTATTGTCGTAAAAAAAACGTGTGGGCATATTACCGAAAAACATGTACCAAGTTTGAAGCAAATCCCATCCAACCGTTTAGGCTGCAGACTCGAGGACCGACAGACAGACGGAATTGAGGGACCCACTTTTTTTGTGTGCTCTATGATGGTAATGTCAGGTTTGATTGTTATTTTTTTTTACGAATGCGTAAATTGCCTTATAGTATCTATAATCGCAAATAAAAATATGTAAATCCGTCACTGACACTGTTTTGTAGAAAAAAATATTCGTTTTAGTATAATTTTTTTATGTAGAACAAGGATTTTCATTTTACGTGAAATGGAAAAGTGATTTCAATAAGAATACGAATAGATCGAAATGCAGAGCATGGGTAGGTATATGTCAATTCTATTATTTTCTTGCGGATCATTTAGTCTTTAGTCAATTTTCGTCATCGTAAAAATTCACCAAAAAAAATCAATTACGAGTATTTTTACAAAATCAAATTTTCATACAGGAGGAATCACATATGTATGTATGCACTGGTACATATTTATGAACATACATAAGTTTACCCTAATTTTATGTGTTAACTATAATTTTGTGAATCACTTCCTTAAATAGAGTAGGTAGATACTTGACTAATTATTAAGATTAAAACTTTTTTTAAGTGGTTGATGAATCATTAATATTTTGTCTTTATCTTATCAATGTTTTTTAATGGTTCAGCGAAATTTGGTTTTGATTTCGAGGCAAAAATACTTGCACCTATACCCCTTGTACACATGTACATATGTACATACATTATGTAGGTTTGCTCAATACATGTACATATGTATGTAAAAAATTTCCCTTTTCCAAACCAAGCTTTTCAAAGTTTTATTTTCACAAAGTTTCCTTAGGCGGACGCTGCTTTATGGATTATGACAAGAATATCTGCTAGAAATATGAGATTTAATTTTTCCGTGCTGCATGAGTTCATGTAAATGCATCTTGTTTTCTATTTCTTATACATGTTTCTACATAATGATAATAACAAAAGAGTAAAACTCTAATATAAATAAAATTGCGTATACGCCAAAGTGTACCTGCTTAAAAATAAATAAACATCTGTATCTTTTAAAGGCAACAACCTGTACTGTAATTATAAAATCATCGAAAATAAGCCCATACAGTTTATTTAAAATTCTATTTATGTATATGTAACATAAATATTTATAATCTTAACTACTATTGATTCATTCAAAAATAGTTTGAAAATTTGCAGAAACTCTATGAAAACTTTAATTAACATCATTTTTAGCTTATTGGTGACATTTTAAAATTTTATTTTTAGAAAAGCATAAATGCTTTATTTAACCCAGTAAAACAATGTTTATATATATATCTTTTTGATTTCAAGACAGTATTTTAATTCGAATCTTTGAATCAAATCTCTATTTCATACCAGATCACAGAAACGCCTTACACATAATCGTATTGGGCCCTACCGGGAATCTCTCAGGGAATTTCGTTTGCCACGGAATATTTTATACTCTCGAAATTTTTCTTGCGATCATAAATCTTCAACGGAATACATTTCCCTCGCACAAAAAATCGCATAAAATTTCTCGTGAATTTCAGCATAGTTAACGGGAAAGTTTTTTTTTGATACCAATTAATTCCGAAAGAAAATTTTGACAATGCGGCGATCACTCACTTATTAGATATGTTATCTCGGATACCAAGCTATCGGGGTATATCTGTGGACGAATCAGATAGGTTAGCTGAAAGCTGTCAAAAAATCAAAGCAAAACGCATACCAACGAATTTTGCAGTCAGCTGGTTCTATACATTTGGTCTCGGATAGCTAGTTATTCCAATTTTTTTGGGATAACTCAAGATAGCTTTCATGAGAGCAACTGTTTTTCCATCAGATGTGGTTTTGCACGCATTACAACAACAGAAAGTTATTCCTGATTGCTGAGAATAATTGAGTGAACGTCCCCAATATCATTCACGTCCACAAGAAAGAGAGAAAAATTTCATAGGAAATTTATATTCACGATAACGATTTTTAGATTCAGACTTTGTAAACAAAGAAGGGCCATAAAGGAACGATTTATCATCTTATAACAAGCGTTATCGGTAAGCTATTTGTATCCTTCATTTTTAAAATTAATGCATCTATTTCAAGGTTTACTGGCATACCTCATGTGCAAACTTCTAAAAAAAAATACACTTAAATCTACTACATAACGCTGTTAAGTTTTTTGTTTTTAACTTTTATTTTCGTTCTACTTCTTATTCATAATGTATATTCTAATTGCTTTATAATTTTTTTTTCAAAGTCCATATTTCGAAGCACACATATGTAGTTGCTTTCTTACTTAGCAGGGCACTAAGTGATGAGAAAAATGATGTTCCCCAAATCTTTGGTCGCAAGATCTCACTTGTACTAAGCTCTCTTCTGTAAAGATCTGATAGTGTAATATCGACGTTCTCGTATTAATTTTAATTTTAGTTGACACATGAGATTTGGGATCTAAACATAAACTATGAAAATGTTTATTTTAAATTGGATTTCTTTACCAAATTTAAAATGAAACATTAATAAATGTATCACCTGTGGAAAAGCTATTTTAAAAATGGAAATGTTGTGAGATCAGTTGTTATTACCTTTCATTAATTTTAAGATAATATTTCTGAGTATTCTTGTCCTGATAAGTTTAATGCCCATAAATGAACCTTCTGTGTAAACAAAAATGCCAAAGCGGTTAACCATTCTTTTAACTATGATTATTAAATATTAAATAAATTGCTTCGATATCTTATCAGTTATTGATATATGTATGTATTAAAAAAACTTAATAAAAGCTATAGAACTTTCCAATTAAGCCCTAAACGTCTTTTGCTGTAGTTGATATTGACGACTTTGCCGTTGGGTATAAACTGTGTACTTGAAACCATTTAGTATTTCATAAGCGTTCGAACGAATAAGTTGTTTTTTTTTGTTTTTTTTTCATAAAACAAATCGAAATTATCACAAATATTCAATAGGATTAATTTAAGTTTAAAAACAAAATGTGTAACGCTCTTTGTGAATGTCTGAAGTGCCCAGCTAAAGTGGTCTGCTGGTAAGTACAACAGAGTTCAGATATTTAAACTTACTATGAGTGTTTTAGCGATAATTTTTTTTTTTTTGAAAAGAAGAAGTTATTGAAAATTTAGTAATTTCTATAACATTTGCAGTGTCTTGTATTTTATTTTAGAACATATTAAAAACATACAATATACAAAATTGTACTATTTTTTAAAATAATTCAGAAATTTTGTGTAGGCTTTTCTATTTAAAATAGGGTAGCTTTTTAAATCTTCCATAAAATTGAAGTCGAATTTATTTTGTATTTTATTTATTTTTATTATGTTTGGATTGTGTTTTTTTTATTGTGCCTTTAGTTATGAAGTGTCTTTTTTCTCATTTTTTGGAACTTTAGATGGTCGTTTTGCGGTCACTTGTTCAATTTTGATACAAATTTTTTTGTATCAGCATAATAATTAACTTGCTTCTTTTTATGTTATTTTTGCCAGAAAAGTAATTTAAATTCAATAAATACATGGAAATTACACAAAACAAAATAACCCCATGATTTTGACATTTTAAATTATCGAAATCGTTTTCTGTTCTGTTTAGAGTTATAACTGTCATTTTGTGGGGCTTACAATAGTTCCGGGCGACCAATCAAGTAAATCTACGAGAGCTTAAACGTTCAGTGAAAACTTAGTTTAAGGCCCGTTTGCTGATACATAACCATTGTATGTATCTAAAGAAAAATTACACAAAATCTTGCGCCTTCACCAGAGGGCGCCTTGGACGTTCCGCTTCATGATAGTAGGACTTATGTGACAGTTTACACAGAGGAAAAAGAAGCCCTTAAGCGTTTTAAGTTGAACATAAATATTTATGATTCGTATCAGCAAACGGGGCTAAAAAACATATTTAATTCAAAAGAGCAATTATCGATTTTGTGTGCAAGTCTTTCAAATTTTAATGAAAAAGAGGGCAACATAAAAAATATGTTCGGTCATTTGGCTGGCAAAAATGATAAACGAATTCATTCTTCACTTTGTATTATTAATGGGGACGTTCACTCAATTATTCTCAGCAATCTGGAATAACTTTCTGTTGTTGTAATGCGTGCAAAACCACATCTGATGAAAAAACAGCTGCTCTCATGAAAGCTATCTTGAGTTATCCCAAAAAAATTGGAATAACTACCTATCCGAGACCAAATGTATAGAACCAGCTGACTGCAAAATTCGTTGGTATGGGTTTTGCTTTGATTTTTTGACAGCTTTCAGCTAACCTATCTGATTCGTCCACAGATATACCCCGATAGCTTGGTATCCGAGATAACATTATCTAATAAGTGAGTGATCGCCCGCATTTAGTTTGTTGGTTGAACATTGAACGAACTCACACGTTTTTTTTTTTTTTTGAATAACCTGAACATACGCTGGTGAACAAAATCTGTGTTTTTTTGAGAACTGGGTTGAACTAAACTGATGGTAAACTGGTCTGATGCATTTTTGTTTTTTTTGTGGATTGGCGTTTTGTATTTGTTATTTTTAAAATGGCAATAAAAAGAATATTCAAATTTATTTTTTTGAATGCACGGAAATCGAAAATGGAACCTTTGAATTTGTGGATTTTGCAAATCGGGCAAATCCTCCTATGCCATATGCATTTTAATTTTATTATTAGAAAAAGATTTTTTTCTGCTATGTCAACATCATAAACATAAAAGCTTCGGTGTTTTTTTTAGAACCGAAAACAGTTTTTTGTTGACAACTCATGGGGTGTCCATGAGAACCTGTTTCAACTCAGGGTTGAGTTCTACGAAGGAACTTATTATTTTTCACAATGGCCCACAATATTTTATTTAATGACAAAAATAATAAAATAAAATACATGATATATGTCATGCATCAATGGCAAGAAAATGGAAGAAATACTGGCAATTTGTTTATCGTGTAAATAGGGTATTACTTTTTCACTTTCAGAAGATGTTCTATAATCTATCAAATCAGAGTTTCACTAAAATGAATTATAGTCCCTTTATGAAAAGTTCTTATTCGCGCATGCATTATATTACTCAATTGCTACTTATTGTTATTAAAATAAATGCAGTATGTTAAATGTTGGTATTATCTGCGTGCATAGGGCAATGTTAAATGACCCTTTTGAATTTAAAATGATTTTGACAAAAATAGTAATGCTCTAGATTTTTTCTTATAATGATTTTCAGTCTTATCTACTTATTAATTTTGTTTGGTTTCTAGTCAAGATAATGAGATTAAAAAAGAACACATTATTTGTGTTTTTTGTTTTGATCAGGCGGACATTAGAAAGTGTTTGTTGTCAAAAAATATATGTACATATGTAACATGTTTTGTATTTTAAAACTCTATAACTAGCTGTTATAATGGACAGATAAATAAGACACGGAAATTTCTCCGCATTAGCTTAGCCGACATCCTTGGATATAAAATCTGAGACAACAACCACACCCAGTCTTAGAACATCGCACCACACATCTTTCATATCCTTCTTTCTCTTCTTTAACCTCACGACCGCGCTGTGTTGTAACATTTAAAGGGTAGCATAATCCCTTGAGCGCGTGCAGATTATAAAAAAAAATATAAAAAAAAGTCTTTTATATTTTAAGTTAATGTCTATTACACTCAAAAATATTAATACAATATATTCAGTGCAACCCCTTCCCTTAGTATTAATTTATTTAGCTTTCAAGATTTGAAAATCATTGTTATCATTGAGTTCGAAAATTTAACAATATTTGTTTTTAACAAATAAATAGAGTAACATTATAAAACAAAAATATTTATATGTATTAGATTGTTGGCAAATCTTAATCTTTTCTGCTGAATTAAACAAAATGTTATCTATGAAAAACAAACCCACTTATCGCACAAGTAGGTAGTTTTTTTTATCTTTCTGACACATCATTAGGTGATTTTTTTCGCACCTTATTATTAGTCATATGAAAATAGATATGTATACTGTCAATTTCGTGAAACGTGAGTTGATTATTTAAAAGTTAAGGTTACGCATGTAAAGTGGAACTAAAAAAGATTTAAAGACATGTGTTCCCTTGTAAGCCCGAGATTGCTGGAGGTCTAATTTTTCTGAATTAACCTTTGGAATTGAGTTTGTTGCTCAATATGGCTTTGGAATTCTATTTTTTTATGAAATAAAACTTATTTCAGATTATTGTTATGAAATATTTTTCTATTAAACATTTTGGGAAACGGCTGACTAGTTTTTGTTTACAGACCTTGATGGATCCCTTTATGAGACCTGGGTCCTTATAGCCTTTAAGCCGTTGGATCTTTAATATCATATTCGGTTTTCCACCTGACCTCGAGTCGGGCTGTAGAATTATTTTAACATTATAATTACTCTAAATTTATAACATTTGTAATGGTAAATGGGGATTCATTTTTGTGTGGCAATATTATACTAATTTTCACATCATCAATTAAAATATAAACGGGGCTGGGTACAAAAATCAAATATATTGGCAAATCAAAAATCATAATAGGCGTCAAACATTTTAACATACAAAAAAATCCTTATGCCGCAGTAGAAGAGTAGTATACCCAGGAGATCCTTATCCATGTTGTTTTTTAATAATTATTGCTTAACAAATTATTAAATATTTTTACTTTTTTCAGTTGCTGCAAATGTGCATTAAGTTTGCTAATGGGAGTGTTTTCCATCATTATCCTTCTAATCGTTATTGGTCTTGTAATTTACTTTGTCTTTTTTCACAATAAGAATAAAGGATCACCAGATGTCGCCACAGAATCGGTTAAGGCCCTCATGACTGGCGTGACACCTTCAACATTTAGAGACTTCTTTCGCAAGGCACAATAAATTCATAACAACGAATTGACAAATTTATTTATTACATATTTAGTTATATAAGCGATTAATTTTAATATTTATTTAGATACATCAATTGGCTATATGTATAGTTATTTTATCTCATTATACCAGAGGTGGACAAAATATATAATTAATTTTTCCTAATTCACTACTTCCACCAATCCATATTAACTAGATTGATTTTTGCCTATAAGTAAAATTGTTAGAGTTATTAAAATTTCTTTAAAAAAATAAAATATAATTAATGATAAATTAAATGTTTTTCTAAAACTTTATTTTAAATACATAGAAAGTTTAGTACAGAGAAAACAGTTTATATAAGGTGCTTCAGATAATAAACTAATAGTAATCTTATTATTCATTAGGGCATTTTAGAGATTTTTGAAAATGTTTTATAAATAAGAATTTAGGCAACGTTGCATAGACCCTTAATAAATGCATATACACTGTGTAAATATTCAACAAGTTTTAGCGAATCCCGTTGAATAGAACTCTTATACCCATATTAAAAAACAGTGACGGTTTATCTTTAACACGTGGACTATAATATGTGTCTATTGGAAGAGGAACGGAAAAGTTACATGTGTGCGTGTTTCAGCTTGCAGGCAAATGTCAAATAAAAGCAGAGGTTTCGGGTCTTTATGTTATTAGTTTATGACCAGAAGCACTCATACATTCATATACTTGAACGTCAAACTCTACTGTTGTCATTTTTTGTATCATAATTCTGCAACAAACACTCTTTTTGAATTTGAATATTCTTAAGTACTTAATTATTTTGACACATACGCAATCTCATTAAAATTCAAAATCGTCAGAATCACACTACAAAAGTGTTCAATGTTGGGATCCCGGATCGGAGAAGAATTCCGGATTAACAAATAAAAACGCCATAAGTTCAAAATGTCATTAATAAAAGATAATTTCTGCTATTTGACTTTTACAAACTTTATTTCTTCTTTTTTTAGTCTCCAGATAAACATCCAGTTAGTTGCCAGAGGAATAAACTTATTTGATTGTTAAACAACCGGATAACAAAATCGAATTTCAATCATGGAAAAACAACATATATCTAATTTAATTTGAACGTCACTTTTATTTCGAGTATCGAACTTTTCATAGAAATTAATTTTTGCTTAACGTTTATTTCAAAGCAATAAGTTTGCAAAATGTTTTTGACATCAAAAATTGCTATTTATTTTATTCTTCAGATAATTCCTTATTCCGTTCTTAAATGAGCAGATAACTTTATTCCTAGATTAAGTTGTATCTAACTGTTGAAAAACTGATTTGCACTCTATCTGGAGAATATGTACTAACTGCCTATTGAAAATTTAGCCCTTAGTAGATTTTGTTCGTGGATTTTCGATTTTTTATTAATTTAACATTTTAATCCGCAGATTAACTTTTATTCTATAGTTAAGTAAAGTCATGTTTTAGAGGTGGAATAATCATATTTTATTAAATCAGCTGTAAAAGTATATTATTCATTTAGAATGATTTTAAATTAAGAAAAAATTTCTGTTCGGACAATTTCGACCAGTCTCATTGAACTAAGCTATCATAATAACAGTCAAATACTTTGAAAAAGGTACATTACATAATTTATTATCTGTATTTTTATTTTAAATATTTTTTTAACTTGACTTCTGCAATTAAACGACCTTTTAGGAGTCAACATGTTTTAGTTAAAAACACTATTGACATAAAACAATTAAATTTTTAATATTAACATTATTTTTCTTCTTAATTTCAGTTGCGTTTCATGTACAATGCGACTTCTGTGTAGTATTTTGTGCTCATTTCTTGTAATCGTGATCATTATTTTACTCATTCTTTATTTCTGTGGCGTATTCACTCCCAAAAATAGTGATTCGAGCAAATCATCAACAGAATCAGTTAAAATTCTTATGTCAGCTGTTACACCTGCAACATTTAGAGATTTTTTCAAAAAGACACAATAGAAGAATTCATGGTTATGAATATGGAAACTGAGACCCGTAAACTACGTCTTGAAATATAATATAATTAAGCTTAATTTTATGTTGAATGTGTTCTTTTTTGTTGGATGTAAATATTTGTACGAAATAATATGCATGAAACCATAATATGTGCATTTAAATATGCTGTTTTGTTACCAAAGATAAATAAAATTTTAAAAACTTCATGAAATCATTTTAATTTTTGTAGAAAATTTCTCGAATTTGGAAAAAATCTAAGTTAAGTGAAATTTCAATAAAGGAACATAAATTAATTTCACAAAAAATCACTTCTCCTTAAACGTTTTTTTGTATGTGTAACAAGTCAAATGGCATGCAATTGTATTAATAAAACAATGTTTGTTCTTTTCTATGAATATAACTAAATTTTGTGATTCTGGTATAACAGCTCTTCTTGAGATCCATGGTCTTGTGACCTTAAGCCATTATTGTTTATCTGGTTATTCTATGTACTATGTGCATTCATAGCCTGGAGGCTATTTGCATTAAATTTTACTGTCAACTTCATTGTAATTATCAGCCCTATTTTGCTATTCGCTCCGATCCGATCGAATATTTCGATTCACTTGAATTTCAATTTTTCACTATTTATTTTAAAATATTTTCTATCTTTTGAGTCCAAAGCTTTACTAATATTTTTTTGTTTAATTCTTAAGAGAATCTAATTGTTAAAATTTATTTTTGATCGAAATTTATATACTTTTTGGAACAATTCGTTTTTTTTCCGTCGGATATCAGAATACAAATATTCACGTGAACGTTTAACAGAATAGGGCTGTATGTATATCTTAATGCTGTAGCTTTTTAGATTGAAAGGAGAATTTTCTATTTCAAAAATTCAAGAATTTTATATGTATCAAAGGGAGGAGTATCATTTATAGATGATAGAAAAGGACAAGAAATAAAAAACGAAAAAAACGACCATTTAATTACAAATTAATTAAATAAAATAATTATTATTAATAATAACATAAGATTCAGCCTTACATTCTAGGAATATTGGACTCAGATCACGTAAGCCTAACGATCCTTCGATCAACCGATATTCGTCTCGACGATTCAACTATCTTTTAAATAAATAAATTGCATCTGAAATTAGAGCCACAATTACAGAACAAAATTGCATTTTTTTTCAAACTATAGATAACAAAAAAGTAACTAACCCTGCCCTTAGCTAAGCCCGGATTAGATAATGTTGTTTTTTTGCAATTCTCTTCGGGCGTAAACAAAAAAGAAACACAAGTATGAAAAGGGATAGTGAATAAGCCAAGGTCATTTATTAATTAGTAATTAAAGAAATTCGTTTACTATTGATCCTTGTATGCTTTTATATAATATCTATGTAAATGTGTTAATAAGGGGTAATTATACTTCGGATGAAGAAGAAGAAAAAACGAAAAAGGTGCAGAACTGCAGGTAAGTATAATTTAATTACTTTCAGCAGACCAATAAATCAAACAACTTCAATTGTTTCAATATCTAAAATGCTATTAAAACTTTTTTTTTAACGTTGGCTTGCCGAATACTTTGACATCTCTAAAAAAAAAAAAAAAAAACTGGATCGCACGTACTTGCTCTAATGTTCGTTCGGCATCGTTAGCATAAGATTTTTGTTAGAAAAAGGTAAATATATTTTAAAGTCGTTTTTACTTAATTTTTTATATAATGTGTACAAAATTTCTTTAATTTGTTTTTATAAAAAAAAATTGTTATGGTAATTTTAAATATTTAATATTGTGTATTTAATTTAACAATAGAGTATAAAAAAAACTCGTCTTCAAATTCTCAAAATATTGAATTTTCAAAAAAAAATGTTTCGTTTTTTTGAATCCTAAAACAAATATGTTCCGAAAATTTTGGTATGCAGTAAAATTTAAAATTTGAATTTAGCCGTTAATAAGAAAACAGATAAAACCCATTGCATGGCAGTCGCACCGCACCGTTAATAAAATTTTAATTTAAAATGTTTACTATGATCAAAATGAAGACTATACCTAAAATAATGCACTGATTTTTTTTAAATCAAAATTGTTACAGCCGTTATTTTAAAGACTAAAAAAATATTAGCAAAGAGATAATCGAGGAATCACGTGAGAAGCCTTAATCGCTGAATAATATCGCTACAGTGGCTTATGGTGCAGATCGACCTACAGACAGACCGTTCGAATTGGGAGACCCACTTTTATAGTGTTCTCGATCATTGCAATGTCAATTTTCCAGATACAAAAATTATGCTATAGCACCATTTTGTAAATGACGAATAAAAAGTTAGTCTACAGGCTAAAGCTGCCTTGTCTGTGGCTGCTATGCAAAAAAATTATGAAAATGTGTGGAAATAAACATTTCTTTCATGGTAAGAGATTTTTCGCATTTAAGAAAAGTCAAAATTCCTCTTCACGGTTAATATTAAGTAGGAACAATAGAAATTTGCAGAACTTGGGTTGATTTTACCTTACCTACAAAAACATTTGCATTGAAGAGAAACAACCCTTATCTGTAGGAATTAGTTTTGCGTACCCATATATTCATTGAAAATACACTAAAACTGTTGACCCCAACTTCCAACCAGAGGCGGATTCTTTTTATCAGCGCGCCTTTGTTATGAATTTTACGCCCTCGTTGAAAGTGCTCACAAATACATATTTTAAATAAAAGACTGATGAGCCCAACTATAGTGCTCGGGCGAAACGCATTTTGGACTAAAGGTCATAAAATTTATTCAATTTGACTCTAATCCACAAAGTCCACAAAACAAAACAAATATAATGTTTTACATATTGTTTGCGTTTTCTTCTTCACAAACGACATATATTTATTATTAATCAATTGGATTTTCTAGGTTTTTGTTTCTAAACAAATTTTGGTTTAAGAGAAACAAAAAAAGCTGGTTTATTAAAACAAAGAAAATTGACTACTTACACGCAAAATGAATTATTATGAAATCTGAAGAAATCTAAATAAAATAAAAGGACAATATATGCATGTCTTCCATCAAATCCACAAAAACAAATTGTCGCCCCAATAATATGGTAAACCTACTTAGCCCGTGTCAGCTACCTACCTGCCTACACCAAGCCAGAAAATAAATATGAATGCCTTCAACTTCAAAATCACATAATAAGGGCTGCTAAAGAACAAGATTTCTCGGTGATCTTCAGAAGTCATACAAAATTATAGGGACCTTGGCTATTTACTTGAAAGAATAAACTCAGGTAGGTTATATAGATTGTATGATCATTACATACACACATATACAGATATTTAAACAAATGAATTTCCCCTATTTATGGTCTAGGTACTAGGGACATAATCCTTGTGATAATGAATCCATATGTTTGACATGCCGTACCTGCTACAAAGCCAAATGCATTGTAGTGTCAGTCATCATTCGAAATTCAACTGTGCACTTGAGCAGCTGCAAAACTCAGAAAGAATCAATCAGAAAGTATTGAATATATACCTATTTTGTGTGATTGTGGAAAAAAATCACAAAAAAAAAATGTCCTCCATCGAAGAACATAATAATAGTGAACTATACGTTACCGCGATGTCGGATGTATTCGAAAATATAGAATTAATTTGTGAAAACGAAGAGAAAACTGATGAATATTCGGAAACTTTACCGAGTTTTAATAATTTGTTTGATCACTATTCCAATGATTTATGCTCCACGCCAAAAAGGACCTGTGCCAAATTTTTGCGAAAAAAAATTTTACCGCTCACACAAACTGAATCGGAAAGCTTGGTATTATTAAATACACCCGAAGAAGAAAAAGTAGCCATATCCAGATTTGTGATACCCATCAAGGAACCAGAACCAAAGCTACCTTTACCAAAATTACCACCTGTAGTTTTGACTCCATGGTCCAAAATGATACGTGATGCAATTTTAGAGAAGGAAAATAAATTAAAGAAAAATGTACCAGCTGTAACACAAAGGACATCATTGAGAATTTGAGGCGGTCAAAAACTAGGGCCCTTCGACGAAGCCATGTTGCAATTATTGAAAACGAAGTAGTGATATCAACGAAAGCTTATTTTTTTAGAGATTATGTTAATTACATATATACTTTACATATACATATGTATGTCATATAGATTTTAAGGAATTTTTGCTTTAAAGTGCTTTAAAATAAACATATATACATATTTACATATAAAAAAAAAAACGGTTTTTAATTTTGAGGTCTGAGCTGTTCTTGTAAAATTAGGTATTAAGTTCATCAATTGAAAAGTGACTAATTTTCGAAGGGGATAACATTTTGCCTTATGCTTTTTTCGATTTTATTAGAAATATATACAAAAGTGTTCATGTATGCGTGTTGTGGCAAATAGAAAGTTTTTAGTGACCTGTAAATGCGTTTTGCCAGGTACGGCAAATGACCTCATCAGCTATGTATGTATGTACATAGATGTTGTCGTACCCTTCTTCTTCGAAATATCGGGAATGTTTTTCCCTCGGTATATTTTATTTCTTCGAAATTTGTTATGCTAACCTTCCCACGCATACATTTTTTTCTTTAGGCGTTTTTAGCTCAGAGGAGGACACTGAGATATCAAGAAAAGGTCTGTTTGTTTTGAGCAGATCCTGAGCAAAGAGAGGTGAAAATATCCGCAGATTATTGATAATTTATCAGTGCTCTCCGATTAAATTAAATTTGTTATCTTTTTATCTCAGACCGGGGCACAGAGTTGGTCAAAGATATCTGTTTCAGCTCAGACACATTCGGTGTAATTATTTTGTAATCTCCTGGTGTGGAATCGGCTAAAGTGATAGTTAATTGTAGTCGTTTTGACTAGCTGTCTCCATCATATCTATGAGGAACGATAGAAAGAAGAATCATCAAAACGACAGTCAATTAATCTAGAAATCGCTTTTGTTATATGCCGTATTTACACCAGTTACAAATTGCTATTATTTCTTCCATTTATTGACATTTATGACAAAATCGTGGCATTAGATATTGCCCTTAAAATGGAATCAAGTAAATGCACATGACCACCATTTTCAAAATAATGGCACACCAGTTTAATGATATGAATTAATGGCAATTTGTCACTCGTGTAAATCCAGCATTACGCTAAACAGGCCCAGAGAAGAATTCTAGCTCAGAAGCGCTCTATAAACTCAGAATAGAATGACCGAGCAAAGGGAGGAGAAAGCTGAGTGCAGCCAATCTCATTCGATTTTGTATGTGATTTCTAGTGGATCGGTATATTTTCACGCTGCACAGCTGCCCGCCAATTTCTGAAGTCACTATTATTTAAAGGCGGGATAAGGCAGTACTATTCAATACGTTTAAAAAGTACTTTTTGATACTTATGGACATATTTATTAATGTGATACTTTCATTCGAAGGCATGAATGTAATGTAATACGAGAATGGTGATCAAGTTTCCCTCGGAACTTATTGTGTTAACCTTTTTATTTAAACTTATTCATATGAAAACTCCTAACTATTTTTTGAAAAGCTTATTTTTTCATATCCAAAAGTTCTGGGAACTCCTAGACAAGTATAAAACCTTTGAAAACTCGTTGAAAACTACATTCTGCAAATGTTTCAATATTCAAAAATGTCTTCGTTTTGAAACAAACAGAACTTGTTTCTTTAATGTTTTAATTTGAATATTTCTTGCCAATTCAATAAAATTAATATTTTGTAACTTAGTACCTATTATAGTACAATTTATAAAACTATTTCAAATCTCAACCACTATGTTTTAAGTATTGTTCAGAACAGAAGACACGTTGTTTTAAAATATTATAAATAAAATATTCTTGGAAATGTTTCCCCCATTCGAATGCCTGGAACGTAAATAAGCTCAAAAGCTTCTCTCGGAATTCATTCGTATTGGGAATAAACTTTCACAGGGAATTTTTCTGTCATTTCATACGATTTTTTGTTCGAGGGAAATTTATTCCGTGGGAGACTCAAGATCGCAAGAAAAATTTGACTAGGCTCTGCTGAGAGCTAAAACAAAGAAGAACGCATACTTATTCAGACATTTAAACGAGCGACCAATTGCAATTATTTCCGCCATTTTATACTAATTTTTCGCTATAAAATATGATAATGGCAATTATAATGATTTATACCTATTGGTATAAAATATCACATACTTAAAAAAAATCTAGCAAAAAATCTACACGACTGGCAAATTTGCATTATTTTAAATTTGTTTCAACAGAAAAACTGGACACATTCGATTAAAAGAAAACTGAGCGATTCTGTTTTTAAACTTCGCACGCATTTGGTGGGTTGTTTAGTTTGTTAGGTAAGTTCTAATCCTGTGAAGAAGTTAATCGAATGGTTTTTAAATTCTGTCATACATTGCTTTTACCTTTTTTTTTTTAATTCTAAAACACATAATTAAATAAAGCCTAATAGCATAATTATTTATGAAAAGTGCTTAGTTTTCTGCATAAAAGGGCAAATTGCTAAGCAAACTGTCACTAAACGCAAATAGACAAATCTCTGCTAAGCACACTGTCCCAAAACGCAGTTCATTCTTTTTTTTTTACGCAAAATTCATTGCAATTGTACAAGTTTTAAACTTGTGTTGGGCGCTTCACTTGCTTTTCAATTTTTATATGGTTTGTGCATTTGCTAAGCATGAGACTTGCTTTGCAAATCTTGCGTTGAGGAATTTTTCCAAAATAATTGTTAAGCCTGAAAAGAAAAGTAATTTCAAACAATAGTTACGAGCGAGATTATAAATTATTCTCTTTTTTTATTCATACGAAATTACACACAGAAATATAAAAAAGCTTTTAAAATTCATTTTATATAAATATTATAAATAACTTCTGTATATTTGATTCAATAATAAAAAAAATCCTTTTAAGGATTATACATAGACACTTTTTATACAATATAACATTATATAAAATATTTGCAAATTAAAAGTAACAAAAAAAGAATGCATATTATTATAATTCTTTCATAACTCCACCAAAAATCTTAAAAAGTCTTCTGTTTTTTAATTTATTAAATAGGGCTTTTTGTATGAGTTGAATTGTGTTATTTTCCAAGTCTTTTGTTTTGGTGACTTTAGTTAGTAGTTGTCTCACATGTTTTTATTTACATACATATGTATGTGCATTGATTTCAAAATTATAACAAATCTAACTATGTATGTACTTGTGCTCTTACAAAAATATTAAATGGGTTTTATTTTCAGATTCTTTTTTAAATATAATCATATGAATGCAAGTTATTGTCAAAATAGTGTAGGTTTTTGAAAGGTGGAAATTATTTAAACAAAAAAAAAATACATAATATGTAGCTACATCCGTAATTCTAGTACATTTAATTTTACGTAAAATGGAGATTCTTGAACAAAAAAGTAATACAAAAAACGATAAGAGCAAAAAATCAGGTTTAATAGTTTTGCTTCTGGAATTAAAAAAAAAAAACAAATAAAATATTTAAGCATTAAACAAATTTATTTAACTTACTGTAAAATGCTTAATTTCCTCGTATTCCTTTGTATATGTCTTTGATTCCATCAACGGCATTATCATAACCCTTGTTAAGATCCTTTTGAAGGTCTTGAGTTGGATCGGAATGTTTATCCTTGTGATAGTAGAAGTAGTAAATAGTTCCGCCCACAATTGCAATAAGCACCAATGATGAACAAATCAACGAAATAAGAAGACTCAAGGCGCATTTGCAGCAGCTACAAAAAAAATTAAATATTTTATTCAAATATGCTTTTGGTGAGGATATTTGAGTTTTTTTTTCAATTAGCTCAAATTGTCGAATCTATCTATAGGTCCCCTCAAAATCGAGATTTGATCTCTTCAATGAAACTTGTTTCTAGATTTAATTTTAGTAAAAAAAATCATATTTTCATCATCAGATGACGAGGAGCAAGAAGATGAAGACGAAGCAATTAAAAACTCCACTAAATTTCTAAAATCCAAATTATGATCTTCTTGGTTTTTTGTATATTTTTTTTTTATTGTTTAGGAAGAAATAATTCATTTGACGTTTGACAGAAAAGACTTTTACATGTACGTGTGCATTTAGATCAAATCTGCTAACCCATCAGGGATCAAGTGCCCTATTATAGTATCCGATCGGAACGGAAATTTCTCCGACTCATACAAAATGTTTTTTTTTCTCATAAATCGTTTACACCTCCGGAAAATTATTTCAACGTGCGGTCGGAAAGGGTAAAATTAAAGTGATATTTCTTATATTTCTTAAAATTCGGAGAAAATTCCGTTCCGATCGGATACTATTTTAGGGCCCCAAATCTTTCGTGTTGAGATTTGACCTAGATTTGCAAAATCAAAATTCAAAAGATCAAATATTTTGATAGAAAGAGCAAATCTTTTCTTGAATGAAACTCGGTATTAATGTGGTCTTTCATTGGTACAAGAATTTAATTCTTTTTTGATACAAATCTGCCACAACACGGATTTCTAGAATTAAATCCTAATTGAGCAGCAAAACATTTTTTTTTATTAATCAAATTCGCAGATCCATATTTTTCGGTACATCTACCATTCTTTTTACTAACACCACTAAGCCCTAGTACAATTGGAACCATTCAGTTTGACAAGTATCAGTTTCACAGAAACGAATATACGCCAATACGACATACCAAAAGAAAATTTAATTCAAATCGCGTCCGATTCGCAACGCAAAATATAAATTCCGCAACAATTTCTGAACTTACCAATTGAAAACCACATAAGTATTGTGTGTTAAATAACTATTGAAACAGTTTTTAAAATATGTATGTTGGCATGTTTAATTTAAACTTTTACTATTATGTACAATATATAATAGGCGTATGTGCGTCTTTATTTTTTGCTAAAAAGTAATAGTTAGGGAGCTTTACATTTGTTTTCTAATCGTAAAAGGTAGGTACACTGATGACAATTCCTCAATCCGTTCGATATAAGAACAGTAATAAATTCGAATTCAAAGACTTAAATTAATGTTAGGTACTAGTTACATACAAGTTTATAATTTCTATAAAAGTGATGTGTCGCTGCTCGCAATACAATTGCCATTTCTCTCCAATTGCTACAAGTGGTAGGTAGGTATAAGTTGAATTATTATGTATTATGGAATGACATCAGAAATAGCACCCCGAAAACTGATAAAAAGAAGCCGGCATCTTAAAAGAATTCCAATTTTAATGTAGTTATATAAAAATTTTCCGAGATGACATCATATATATGTATGTATTTGTGGTACATATGGTAGACAAAAAATGAGATTGACGCGCCAAAGATATGTGGTAGGTAAGTATGTATGTACATAGCCACATAAACAAAAAGGGGGAGTTATTGGCGCCCAATAAAGTCGGGTTAAGCAATAATTTACTACTTCCCTGTGGCTCCTTATACAGGATACAGGAGCAACTAACACTAGATTTGTTCTTGTCATTAAGTTTAATTAGGTACCTACGCTACAATATGCAATAACACATTCAGGTCAACAAGGATATGCTTTTAGTCTATGTGAAAGTAAATGTGACACAAGCATATTATACAGAGAATTAGCATGTCAACATCAAGTATGAATTAAATTATACTTTCTCATACAATAAATGAAAACAAAAATATAGCTAATAACAGCAAACAACGCCGGGTCACGAGACAAAACAAAAAAACAATGAAAACTATATCAATTACTCTCGACGATAAGTATCAGCACTTCGCTATCTATTTAACCGCATTGCACCATCTCATGTGGCGGTAATGAATATCTGGATGATGGGGGAAGATGAGGTTAAGTGGAAATATAGGTGCCTGAACACTCTACCCGCTCGCGAATTAAAATTCCCCAATTGCGTGAGCTGACGACTGAATTCTGGGTGTTGGATGATTTGGTGTTGACGTGGATACATAGAATCTTTTAGGGTGTGCTCCCGTTTAGAATAATTCGAGAAATCTTCGTGTCGAGTCGAGCGTTATACTCATGAGAACCGTAAAATAAATTCTTATTTAAAATTGAAGTACACACAATGATAGTGATGATGTCATCCAATCTAAAGATTCTACTTCACAGACGACAGGAAGTACATAAATGTATCTATATTCCCCTTAGTGGGTGGGAAGGGAATGTCGATGGTTTTATTAATATTTCTCTGGAACCATGGAGACTAAAGGGTGGGTCTGGTGGTGTCTGAAGTTAAAGATTGAGTAGGGCGGTAACCACCCTTAAAAGGCCATACAAATAATGAAAAGAAAATAACACACACTGATAGTTACATATAATCAAATATACCTACCAATCTAGGTTATCACTAAGAAACAGATACCTATCTAAAAATTAAAAAAAATGCTACTGCATCTGATTGTATACATCGTAATTAAAGCGACGCACTACAATTTTATTTACACCTGAATAAATGCTACCATTTTGAAAATTATTTATAACAATAAAAAAATTTGCTTTCATTCACTTACCAGCATACGACGCTTTCACTTAAACACTTGCACATTTTGATTCAATTATTTGTTTGTGCAGTGACAAACGAGTCGAGTTGGGAATATTTATTTAATATTGGTTTCTTGTTGTTTGTTTAGAATGCGTGTTTTTTGCAACAACAATAATTTAAGCCGAAAACAACCCAATGAAAATTGAACAAGTGAATAAAATAAAATAAGAGGATTAAAACTGAATATGAAAATGAATGGACAAATTAATAAAAAGTGAGTTTATGTTTTTGTTGATGCGATGTGATGCCGAGTGTTGTCGACGTCGAACAGAACAAAAATGAACAAAGTAGTAAAAATATGAGCATGACGAATGAAATAGCAAAAAGGGAAACTAAAAAAATACTGAATTCGCTTTAATAAAGAAACAAGAGCGGCGAATTCGGACAAAATGTCATATTTTACAATGAAACGGAAACAGTGGATTCAAATATGACGGCAATCATAAATATTTGAATTTTATTTCGTTTTTTCCTTGTGCAACGGTTATTTCGGATGGAAATATTAAGATTTCAGTAATTCATTAGAACAAAAATAAATTAATTTTATCTCTTAATTATTTTGTTCTCTAATTTTAGTGGTGAATTTAATGAACTTTGGCTTTTAATTATGATTTTTATTGATGGAACGAAAAGAGAATGCCAAACTTCAACTTAAAGGCCGAAAATTGTATGGGTAGTGGGTAGATATTTGAAAGAGAGTATAGAATTTCAGTGAACAGAAAATCTGCCATAACCATTCAACGAACAGATTCGGGCAGGGTTTTAGCAAATGAAACAAATAATTACGCATTAAAATAAAATATGCTACTAGCTGCTCTTATTGCGACGCATTAAAATGAACACATGCAATTGACGCGGGGTAACTTAAACTGCGCATACACTTTGATTATATTTTTGTGTAGTAAAAGTCAGTTAAAATATATTTTATTTATTTTTCTGTATGGATGTCGCCAGTGTATGGGATGTTCACAAGTTTGGGGATACCTATGATTTAAAAAAAAAAATATCTGCTAAAAGTATAATCTACTCATATATTAAAGACGATTCAGTAAAACTTACACAATAGAATATATAATTAAGCTTCTAATGATTTGAAAATTATATTACTTACCGACAATTGACGCGTTCATTAAAATCGCTCATTTCGATTCAATTAGATATCCTTGTTTATCTAATAAAAATAATTTGCAATATTAATTTATATTTCCACTTCTAAAATGAACAAGCCGAAGCAACCGGATAAATTAAACTGTTCTGAATTTTTATAAAGCCAAGCCAAATTGCAAGTAGAAATAACAAAAGAAATAGGAGGAACAAACAAAATAGAATTAAAGATGGAATTTGGAATCTGCTATACAAAAAACAAGCCCTGAAATTCATTAAAAATGTGCAATGTCAACAGTAGTGAGACATAGAGTAAACAAACCATAAGCAAAAACAATCCAACTTTTACCTATTGGAATATTTGGTCTTTAAGTCTATTTATACAAAAATACAGACTTAAATTAAAAAGCAAAACACCTCTTTTTTAAAAATAGGTACATAATATTTTTCAATAGTAAACGGAAATGAAATTCCGATCGATTTGAACAAACTGTGAATTTAAAAAAAGCGGAAATGTTAAACAGTTTTTTTTAAAATGAATGCATTTATAAAAAGTCATTTGTTGTATTTTTCCAATTGAAATTCATTTAAAAAACTTTGGAAAGCTTTTGTGTGGAAATGTCAAAAATCAATTTACATTTTAGGTATACAAAATGGTAATTGGAAACGGAACAAGAACAAAAGCGATTAACAGCCAATTCAAATTTAAATACTTGTACGAGAATTCAAATGAAAAAAAAACACAACTTTGGCAATATGTCGAAGTCAAATAAGCACAGAGTACATACATATATATAAGCATCATATTGTTATAAACTGTTATAAATAACTGACATTTCAACTTGGAATTCTGAAATATTATATCCATTTAATGTAAAATTGACTTCTTAAAATGTTTGCTAAATATATTTACATAATTAATCATGAATTTTGGTAAAATTTGCTTTTCTTACTTGCTTAAAAAAAATGATAAATTTCAAAGAAGGTTTTTGGTCCAAAAACAAATTTTTGAAACGAGTCTGGCAAATGTTTGTAACCCAAATCGTAATGTCGAATTTGATAAAAAATTTCGAGTTCGATCATTTTTCTATTGCATTTACCCAACCTACACGTGAGCGAGCGCTCTAAGCTTGTTGGTATCAGGGTTTGTATCTATTAATGTTTATGGTCTTAACATTTTGTGCTTATTAGAATAAATGTTTTTTATCAAATAAGTTGCTAATATTATTTATTTCGAAATTCAATAAAAAATTCCTTGCAAGTAGCAAGTAGATATCTAAACTCCCTTAACCTTGTCTAAATAGAGGGTCATGCATGTTTAAAAATTATATTTATAACACAACTTAATAATATGATCGCGAATCAAGTGAGTTTAATGACACCAATTTGAATTTGCTTACAATTTTACTATCGACAATGAACGTTATTTAACTCCGGTGCCGTCTTTCATTGTCAACAATAAAACGCTGCTGAATAGTAATTTACACAAACAGTACCTACACCTATATAATCGTATTGACTAAATCCATACTGAAGAGAAGGCTTTTGCGAATTAATAAACATAAAATGTTTTCACAGGCTGCGAATTTTAGTTTAAGAATTGTTTGGACAAAATTATAAAAAAAGCTATCAAATAAAGGAACAAATAAAACACAAGCTGTCATTTGGAAGATCTGGCATTACAAAAGTTGCTAATAATAGAATAGGTCTTATCCAGACTTTTTTTGGGCAGAAATGGGTAGATTGTCAAAACTTGAAGAGTGGGGATAAAATTCTCTCATTGAGAAATAAAGTCCGAAAAAGTCTGGAACACACAATTTTCTGCCAATTTTTAAACGTCAACACATTTGTTTTTTTTTTATTTCTTTATTTGCTGTAAATTCACATTTTTTTCTCTTCAAACTAATTATTTTGTATTTTGGTGTTTCTAAATTGATTTATTTGTTCAACAAATATTTTTCCACACGAAACTACGAACCTTTTTTTTCGTTTATGACAAACGTCAGTCTGACAATTGTAAATTTTCTGCCCACAAATTGCTGCCTACAAAAATTTATTAGGCAGGAATTGGCGAGAAATTGTCAGGAAGGGGAAATATTTTACTCTCTCAAGAGCGCTCTCTTCTGCCAAAAACTACCAAATTTGTAAGTCTGGAACAGGTTTTGGCATAAATTGGTGCCAATTTGTGCCAATTGGCAGAGTGTGGATCAGACCTAATTTATAGTGTGGCTGGTCATATTCATGCGCAATTAATTAATATTTGTAATATCAAAAAAAAATTAAGCCTTTAAAAAAATGCTTTGAAATTTAAAAATGGTTAATCATTTTTGGGAAATCTTATAACTGAGATAGTTTTATCCCACTTTTGGAAAAATGAGAGTATTATACAAAGCTTATTATTCGCTTATTCTTTTCAATGTTTTGGGCGCGTTCAACTGGTATTTCCCAAGAAAATAGATTTAGTATGGTGGAAGTGTTTGAAATTAGTAAAAAAAATAGTAAAGTGCTTTAATGCAAACTGTTCACATAAATCATGATAAAACTATAAAATCAGGCTGTTTAAAATTTTGCGCCTCTATGATTTTCAAAAAAAACCCAACGACCACTGATTTTAGGTCTTCAAGTTAACGAAGTTCCACTGTATTTTAAAAATTAAATTGTGGGTATTTTAAAAGAAAAGGTTTAAAGACACTTTTCACCAGTTTCCCATTCTCGTTATCTTCATTGCCATATACCTAGGTATTCACCATTGTGCCAACACTTTCAAATCGGTGTCACCCGTCAACGTAAACTCAAATAGCTAAAGAAAAATAGAAAGAAAAACAAACTTGCGTTTGTATTGGCCTTTGTAAATGATTAAGCTGCGCACACTGCACGTGCTTATCGTTAATTTGAAACCAGTCAATTTGTTTTCACAACAGAACAATTTAAAATGATTTTCAATAATTGATTTGGAGTCCCTAATATCCTTTGAATTGATCGAGATTAAGTTCATCGGATTGATAAAATTAAGAAGAATCAGATTTTGAAAAGAAAATGAAAATCGAACCAGAAATATGGCAGCTATCAAAGATACTTTTTACCTAGCTCCTGTAGGGATTATTTTAATTTTTTTAGTTCAGAGAAAAGCATCCTTGTGTTGACATCTAGTTTTTAAGTTTCATTGTATTCCGACCAATAGATTTTGAGTTATATATTTTTAAAAATTCTACATTATTGACGGTACTCTTATTAATTACAAGCATATTATACATATATATCTACTTGATAAACTAAACTAGTGAATAGTGAAACTAATCGGCAAACTTTGAACAAGAAAAAATGTGGTGTAGAGTTTTAATGTATACCTAATATATTATAGTGAAGACCAAAAGCAAAACGTGGAAGAAGTTTGCGTTTACTTATGAATACAAAAGTACGTACATTTTTAATAAATTTATTATATAAATTAATTATGTAGGCAGAAAAAAAATGTACTTTTTTTAGTTCATGTTGTGCGAATGTTCGGAGCTTTGTGTTTGTTAAGGCCGAATGTTGAAACTATTCTATAATACATATAATCTTTCGCTCTTAGCTGAATTTTTAATAAGATAGACCAACTTTAATATGTATGTATAGAAAGATATGTAGATCCAGTAAGATTAAAAAAAATTGAGGTGAGGTACAATATTAACTTTATCAAAGAGTAACAAATGTTACTTTTCCGGTGTTTTTACGTACAGGAAACTAGTAAATTTTATTTGTACCTATGTATCTAAATTGCGGGTGAATCTTTAAATTAAATAAAACAAGTTGTATATGAAATATCACTATTCTTTTGTTTTATTTGAAAAAGCCTATAAATTACATTATCTCTAGAATATGATATTGTTCAAATGGCAGCCATGGCATCCTGATACCTAAGTATCCGAAATTCTGTGCAATTCTTAAATTTCTAAGTCCGACAATTTTAGGATGGCCTAAACTTGAATTTGACAAACAAATTAAAAGCTGCTGTTAAAAAGGATTACATAATAACACAACCCAATCAATGTGTTGCGACATTTACCAGACATTTCTGCTTTTGACGAATAGGTACCAGTTCATCCATAAATGGGACACGTCCAGCGTTGAAGATAATTTTTTTTGAAAGCTAAACATAACCTGCCTAATTACAAAAAAACTTAAAAAATATAATTTTCATAATAAAGGATTTATCATTTCCACGCATTATTCATTGGTGTACTCCGATATTCTGAGTCTTTACTGTCACATTTTTTTCCTATGAATATTAATATGTATTTAAATTTTGTTTATAAAAATAATTATAAACGTTCTTTTTTTTGGGGAAACTTTTGCGTTTGAACGATAAATATGGGCTTAAAAGTCCAAAGGTGTGGCCACACAAAAGAAACATTGTTGATAC
The DNA here is from genome assembly GCA_910595825.1 of Philhelius pedissequus. Classification (NCBI taxonomy): domain Eukaryota; kingdom Metazoa; phylum Arthropoda; class Insecta; order Diptera; family Syrphidae; genus Philhelius; species Philhelius pedissequus. The sequence continues at coordinate 8,375,806 of OU343163.1, read as the reverse complement.
ATTTCAGAAACATTTAAAAAGAAACATTTCTGAAACGTTTATTTTGTTTTAGACGGTTCGCGACACATTTATAAAATGTTTTTGAAATGTTTCTCTATTGCCCATTTGTTTCTCAAGCATTTACAAAATGAGTAAGGTATTCTATTCATCATTCATCATATGTTTTTTTATGATGATGAACACACATGGAAAACAGAAACATTTCAGAAATGTTTCCCGAAGCGTCCACAGAAAAAAAAACATTTCAGTCAGAAATATTTCCGAGTTTAAACAATTTGTAAACATTTCACAAACGTTTTTTAACCATTGTTTCCTGGAATGTTTATTTGGTGTGTAGGTACCTACTTGTACTGAACAGCGTACTAGAAGCGCTGGACTGCTTTTGTCTGCAAGTCTCAGGTGTGAGAAAAGCTTTGTACACCTGGTCTAAAAAAATTAATTAAACCTTGTACATATGTGCCTATGTATATAATGTGATTTAATGAACTTTTACTTAAAATAATGCGCATTATCCTTACAGGTTCGTTAGGTACGAGTACATTACTATGTATAGGTATTGGTATTATTTTTCATATTAGGTAGGTATAACAAAAAACTATTTTCACTTCTTTTCGTCTTAATCTTTGTCTATAAATTTCAAATGTCGTAGATATCAGCCGTAGAATCATGTGTACAAACTACAAAAACGAACACTGCGACAAATATAATGATACAAAAAAAAAAACATACCACACCAAAACAAAACGAATCAAAAATAAATACAAAACGCGATCATCATAAGTTGAATGAAATGCCTCTGCTTTTATGAACATGCAAATAATAAATCACATGTGATAGCACAAGCGGCATCGATTTAAAACAATTTTCAAAAATTCATTTGACCCACTAAATGCAACCTGAATTTTCTGAAATTTCATATTGGGTGGCATTTTATTGGCAACTATCTAATTTTTAAGGAATCATCAAAATCGGATGGTTAATGAGGGAGATACAGAAAAACCCTTATATTAAGGATTCCTGAAAGTATATGGATATGGTTTTCTCACAATTAGAAGATCTCTATTTAAGTCTTCAGTTAGCTAAATTTCAGACAATTATGACTTCGGAAAACAGAGTTATGAATTAATTCTTCTCAGAAAGTTTTCCGCCGATTTTGTTTATAAGCGAGAGGAGCTGTGCAACAGCATTCGAAGTTAGCACATGTTCATAATTCTTTAATCACTTGTGTTCATGTTTATTCATATACCTACATATGTATATTTGTATCAAGATTATAACTGGTAGACTTTATTATTAATCAAAATTTGTATACACTACGGTTTGCCCGTAGTGACCTTTTTTTTAATAAAAATTGCAAATATCAATAGAGATATTTTTCACAAAATTATAAAAATAAATAAAATGTAACTATTAAAAAAATTCTCTCAATATCTCGAAAAATGAAAAAGTTATACTTATAAGGATATGATCTTATAGCATTATACACAAATTGTCCACCCGTTTCGAAATAGGTATTGAACTTTCAAACACAAGAAATATATGTTTTTTTTTCAGAAATCTGTAAACTTGTTTTTCGAAACTTTCGGTTTGCATCAGTGTATATTATTTATAATTTTTTTGATCGTAATCCGTTGAGTCGTTAATGAAAGACCACAAAAAAAAAACGTTCAATCACAGGCGCAGTTAATAACATTTTATGTACAAATATTTTATAATAATCCTTAGAAACGTTTTTGAGATAATTAGATTATATACCAAAAATTTTATGGAAGGTACTGTGATTTTTGGGGCTAAAAAAAGGAACTAGGCAATCACCTAAGGCGCTTATATACCAATAAGCGTTTTTCAATCAATCACCAAAAACAGATGACAAATTTTAAAAAATAACTTCCAAGTTATTATTTACAAGATATCAGTATTGCCACTTTTAGATTTTTTTAGGCTTACCAATGCAAAAATATATCTACCTTTCAAATTTAAAAAAAGGAAAACAAAATAAATTAGGTACCTATGTATGATGAATTGTCAGTTAAAGGTATATTCAAATTCGTCATGATCTACATAGGTATATTTATACATACTTTTAACAACTCGCAATTAATTAAATTAATTATTTATACATAGATACATATGTATCTAAACCTAATAAGGCTTTTGACCTATTTATTTTGTAAAATAACAAACAAAAATAAACAAGTGTATGCAATCATTTGCTTCCTGTTTTTACTCTCTTGTTACTTCTCTTCATCAATATGTTCTCTGCCATCATTTTTGTTGTATCTCAATCACAAGCTACGACGCCAACCACTCCCACGATAATGATACACATTTTCAACGAGTTGGTGACGTAAAAATTGCCGGGCAATAATGTTGAATTTTCAAAAATTCATAACTTCAAAACTATTTGCCAGAATTACAGGCAACCAACCGGATTGCATTGCAATAGCTAGTATCTATTATCTAAAACAAAAACCATTCAAATATCCTTATCAGGAGCCTAATAAAAAGGACCTTTTAGTAGCTCCCTTATTTTTTATCCGATTTTTAGTTTCTTTTCAAAATCTGATACTTCTCAATTTTATCAATCCAATGAATCTGATCTCGATCAATTCAAAGGACATTAAGGACCTCAAATCAATTAATGAAAATCATTTTAAATCGTCTGTTGTGAAAACAATTTCAACGATTTCAAAGTTGACGATAAGCACGTGTAGCGCTCTCATATAGTTCATTTTCCTCACTCTATAACTAACAAATACATTTACAAACCATGTTTTTATTTATAAAACAAAAACAAAAGCTCATTTAGTAGTTTGTACTTGAATTGGCTGATGGCCGGCTCTCTGACAACGATTTCAAAGTAAATTAGCAACAAAGTAAAATGCGAGATAAGTGCCATTAAACTTTAGAGGCATATAAATGTATATGTATATAATTATGCATGCTGAAGGTAGATGGGTGTCTGTAAAATTTTAAATATTTTGAGTTATACATAGTATAAGTCCAAAAATACATATAACAAAAAAAGAAAAAAAAAATAATTCCGGGACCGTATCTTACTAGGTCAAATAATTGTTAGTTTAAGATCGGATTTCTTTGGATAGTCAAGCCAATTGGTAAATTCAGTAAAACAAGATCGATTTTCTGAAAGCGATAAGTTGATTAATTTTTTTTAATGGAGAAACTTTTAAAAAGTTTAAAGAGTATTGGGATTTTTCAAAACCAGTTTTTTAAATTATTTTTTTTTTCAAAATTTTATTCATAGTATGTATTTCCACACGATTTTTAAAAATTTTCTCGAATATCTAGTCGAAAAAACTTGCCTCTAAAACAACAAAAAATGTTAAAAACTCGTTTAGAATTTTTATTTTCTCAAAAACGGCTCCAAGAATTTTGCTACAAAAATGTGTCTGTAATAAAATCTTTTCATATTTTTTCTTTCTCATTATCATATGAATCGATTAAAATATTTTCTTTTATTACAAATGCTCCTTAAAAGTATAAATAATATTGCATATTCAATATTTCAAAGAAATGTTTTTTCCTCGATTAAAACAAATCAAAAACCACTTAGCCAATTTTTTTTTTAAATTAAACTTAAATAAGCATATTTATAATAAATTTAAATTGGCGTTTCAAATTGCATTCCGTACAAAAAAAAATGTCTCTACAAATTGTTGCGAGGCACTTTTAGAACGTTTTCGGTTATAAATAATTTTTTAAAATTTAAATTTTAGTTGTCGAGGATCATTTACGTGTTAGTTTGTATAGGTACATATGACATTTTAAATTTAATTCCAGTAGTAGTATTTACATATCATTTTTGACACGTCCGAGATTTAATTTTTTGTAATTGAGAAAATTTCGTATATGTGCACATAGTAGTATGATGGGAACTATAGATATAGCACGTCTTAAATTTTAATTTAACAGTTAAATTGTCTACGATTTATTTACTATTTTTTCTAAAATTTAATAATAAGAGAGTTATACAATACATTTCCTTTTATCATTTTTAGATGAAGGCCAGTGCATGTGACCGAACCTTATAACTCAAAAATCCTCACCAATATGACTTATTACTATTTAGATAGTTATGCTTTTAAACTTAATCTTTTATAATTTCAATTTGCGTCAAATTTTTGCAATGAAAATACATCAAAAAAAGACACTATAGCCTTGAGCCCTGAACATTATTTATGTACTAATTTTTTCCCTTTTGTTAATTAAGTACTTTTTTAATTTTCCATTTACGATAGAAAATATTTAATCTTATTTTCAATAAAAAAATACTGCAAAAAAATGTTCACTACACTTCTCATCAGTTAGCTTGCGAAATATCAATATCAATATCACGCTTCTACTTGTGTTATTTAAGGTATAGTTCCTGTCAGAAGGCAACCAAAAATTAAATTAAAGTTATTAATTTAACTTAATTGAAGTAAGAACGTTATTAATTTAATTAATTTATTAAACACTTCTTCTTTATTATTCCTTTTAAAATGTAACATTTTCATTTCACTAACATAATAATTGACTTGTAAATAAAGTGTGACATTAAATATCTCTAGAATACGCTAAAATTAAGTTTTTTTTATGCGAATTTCAATCAATGTATTCATGTAAGTGAAAATCCACCATAATAATACTGACAAGCAGTCTAAGATTTAACGAAATTTTATCAAAATCAATTGAACTACATATAACGAGAAAGCCAGAAATTACAACAAACCCAATACGATAATATTCTTCTATAAGGTTTTATAGTCTTACCTCTATTTGTTTTAATAATTTTTATCATTACTAAATAACATCCGTTGAAACCATTTCAAACTTCACTTGAATGGTACAATACAAATGTGTGACAAATTAAGTCACGGTGACAAAGCATATTGTTGCACTTTGTATTTAAAAATAAAATTAACAACTGGATCTCACGTAAATGCTCTTATATAAACACATGCCGAAGATTATAAGTAGAAACTGCTAAATATTTTTTTCTTAAAGTCGTTATTCACTAAATTTTTGTAAATACAAAATTTTTTTAATTTTTTTCTAAATAATATTTGGTATGGAAATTTTATGTAATTAATTTTTTTCGATTTCGAAAAAAAATCGTCATCCGTTTTCGAAATATTGAATTTTCAAAAATAAATAAAATACATTTTTTTTCAAAAATCCAAATCGTTAGAGCAGTTTTCGAGATAATTAGGATGGTAGAAAAAATTGTATTGCAAGTACCGATTCAAAAATCTATATTTGAGAGAATCACCTAAAATAACGCTTAAATACCAAGTTTGAAGAAAATCGCTTCAGCCGTTTAGGCTGTATTTCGTTATATAGATAGACATACAGATATACATACAGACAGACGGAATTGCGGGACCCACATTTTAGGTGCTCTCTATCATCGTAATGTCAAGTTTGATTAAAATCTCGAGTTCGATTTTTTTTCCAAATGCAAAACTTGCCCTATAGTTTCGGTGACCATCCGTCGTCTTTTTTAGAGGACAGTCCTTTTTTCGATATGGTGTCCTTTTTTCCTTTTTCTTTTTTTTAAAGAGGGCAGGAATTTGTCCTCTTGTTAGTAAATTGTAGAGTTTTCACTGTCGCTCCCAGCTTCAAATGCACCTACGAAAAAAGTGTTTTCAATTTTTAATACCATTTAACACCTGAAAAATCGTAATTAAAAATTAACTAAAGGCAATGTTGATAAAAAATTGAAATTATGGCTATGATTGTGGAGATTTTAGGACTTTTTTAATAAGTCGGGATGGCTTCTTAAAAAAATGCACTGCGAAGGAAAATACATTTACTTGAGTTGAACTCTTAAATTAAGTACTTAAGTATTTATTATTTTATTTTTTTGTATGTTATAAGTATTCTTATTTTTGTTTTTAAATCTGAAATGATGTATGTTATCTGAATTTTAAATATATTGAATAAATATCGTTTCTTGATAATCTTGTTTAAGATAATTAAAGGTTGTCCTCCCATTTTGCATCTGAAAAAATGGTCACCGTACCTAGTACTTATATCGCAAGTAAAAATACATAGGTATACTTAAGAATACCTTAAGTGGAAACAAACAATTTTTTTCCAAAACTTTAAGTGGGTATGATAATAATTAAATAATCTTAAATGCCTATTTTTATTATAGAGCTGGCACATCACTGGTATACTATATAGTGGAGCACAATCAAAAGTTCCAAGATTTTTGGTACTTAATCATAAATTTTTTGATTTATTGCAATTTTCGTTGATGTCATAACTCACCCGATTTTGAATATAGACGATAATATTTTATAAAAATTAATTAAAATAAATTATACCTCTATAATCTTGGAGTGTGCGGGTAGAAGAAGAATTTGTCAATCAAATGCAACCAAATTTTTGTTTTTGAAAAATACCTATGTACATACAGAGAGGTAGGTGCCATGCACCATATATAGTATAAGCAAAGTAAAAACACATGCAATAAATTAAAATAATATATTTATAATAGATCCTAACTATACATATAGATTGCAGTCAATTATAATTTTTTGTAAATATTTCTATTTTGAAAGGTATTTCAAGTGATCATATTGTACAATCAGCGGAAGATCCGGTATGGTGTATGGAAATTGTGGAAATACCTTCAAAAACGGGTATATAGGCATTTGAAATCTTATGTGGGTTTCCAGTGCAAATTTAAAGATCTGCTTTTTAAATTGAGAATACTAATTGATTTTCCCTGGAAATTTTTCTCCAATTCTAATATTGAGAACGTGAATGATGCTCCCCTTTGCTTTCCCTTGGCTATCAGGAATAAGCTTTTCCAGGGAATTTTGCTGTCATTTCATACGATTTTTTGTTCGATGGAAATTTATTCCATAGGAGATTCCTGATAAGGCCCAATAAAAATGATGTGTTTGAAGAATTTAAGTACAAAACAAATGTTTGTAGAATGTCAAGAATAGTTACCGCCGTGAGATATGAAATGTCATCTGCACACAAAAAAAACAACACCCGTCAAATTTGATGTTTTGCATCGATGACAAAAAAGAATCAAACAGAGATTTTTAATTTTAACTATATGCCTGTAAGACCTAAGGTCTTTTAAATGCAACCTGAATTGCACGGCACTAGTTTGACACAGTGAATTTGAGAACCAGGTATTGACTGTCTCATTTTAACCCATATCTTGTTTTATTTTCATTTAACTTCCTAAAACTACGAATTTCTACGAAAAAATACAAAACCCTGTTCCCGTACACGAAATGTGCGTATAATTTTCCATAGGAGAGATCGCTCATGAGAGACTAATTCTGTTTTCGATTGGTAAATTCAAATTTCAATCTTAAAAACAATTTTTTTTCATGGCGAATGGAATACAATAGCAATTAATTTTTTTTCGACATTGTACGAGTATTAGTGTAATTTCTTGTCTGTGGAACTAGTACCAGGTTATTTAGGACTGCTTCCATTTTTGTATTTGGATTAACTTTCTTTAATACTTTGTTTAACTTTTCACAATCGGAACAAAATTACAAATTCAAAACCAAATTTGTGAAGCTGACAACTGAAATTGTATTTGTTTTGGTGAAAGCTTACCCCTCCTTTCTGAAAAACCTAAAATGATGTAGATTCAAAATACATCAATTTATTATGCCCAATGCTACACAAAAAAGGGGAAAATCTGTGTTTTGACAGATCTAGGTGTAAAATAAATTAATTTATTTTACCAATGGAAAACCACGTAATATATTGCCCCAGGTTGCGAATTTGAACTCAAAAAATTCTTTAGACAACGTTTTCAAAACTATTAAAACAATACAAAAGCTGCCAGTTGTAGTGTTCTTACAAGAGCTTGAAATAATCTAATTTTTTTACAATAAAATTCCATTAAACATTTTCAAACATACACTTTTATTTTGACGTTTAAGAGACTGCTAAAATTTGTGTTAAATAAGTGTTCATTTCTGAGAGATTTGTACCCTAACTCTTGAAAAAAATGAGAATGTTTGTGAGCAAAGTACAGATTTAGTTCCTGGGGTTTTCTTTTGGTAAATTTATATTTTGATCTATAAATTGATTGTTTTCGTACCGAATCGAATACGTTTTCAGATTGATTTGTATTTGCTATAGTATTGCTGTATATTTGTAAACTGATTGCATAGTGGTGTTGGTAAAAGAGGGGTATATCTGCCGAAAAATCTAAATCTGCAAAGTTAATTTTAAATCAAAAAATAAATCAATTTTTTGGACAAGCGATGGCAAAAATTTGCAAAATCAGTTTCTTGACAGGCAGATCTAAATAAAAAAAAATTGATTTTTGTTACCAAACGAAACCCCCATAATAGATTAAAAACTCGAACATACCTTTAGCATTTTGAAACTTTTGAAAAATAAAACAAATTGTTTTATGTTATTTATACAATATTTTCTACATATATTTGTTCTATCTCAATACTTTAGACACTAAAATAAAATAGTTACCTCTTATATCATTATTTCTCTTCATGAAAAATTATATATTTTTTTAAAGCTACCATTATTTTTATACGTCTTAAATTCTATTCACTTGTATACTTTTTATATCTAATATTATCACAAACTCTCTGCTTGAGATTATCGCGTCAGCAGTACAATCCTCGTCCTTCATTCTCCTCAACATAATGACGAATATATTCTATTTGCGAGGGAGTCAGACCCAATTTGTCGGCTTCTTCTAAAAAGGATTTTACCCCACCAGCTCCGGCGATGAAACCATTCAGCTTCGTTCCAACAAATGATGTTTGCAATAACTCAGATTTTGTAAGACCTAGAGATTGACAGAGATCCTTATGTCCTTGAAGGCGATATTTCTGATGATAACTGAGAATTGAAAATTATAATTACATTTCAAAAAATCTTCTTAAGACTTACTCTTCAGCGGGCCAAAATTCTTTGGCTGGAGATATTTCTGTGTAGATCTTTTCATGCGATCGAATCTTCTGCTCAGAGATCTTTGATGCCTCAGCGATTTCTTTTTGCTCTTCGTTGTGAAACAAAATCAACGACATGTATTGCCTCTTGATTGGCGTGCATAGGCCGTACTCATGGTTATTCCAAAAAAGATGCAACAGCTGTTTGTATGTTATAACCTTGGGATCGTAGTCGATTTCCAAGACCTCAGTATGATCGCCTCTGTGAGTGAAGAAAATAAAGAACATCACGCATTGCATTTAATCACCCCCAACTTACAAGCTTCTATACTTTGGTGCATTTAGGGTACCACCTGAATAACCGACAGTTGTTCGAATAATACCCTTGGTTCCGCCAAAGAGTGATTCAGCTCCCCAAAAGCAACCCATCCCGAATGTGGCCGTTTCGATAGGAATGTCCAGCTTGTGAACGGGCGTAATGTTGAGTTCTTTTTGTTCATTTTTAACGATTGTCTGGAAAGTTATAAAAAATCATATTTAAAAACAAAATACATGAAAGCGGGCAAAGGCTTTTAATGTTTACAGGGCAAACACAGTTTTTTTCGGTAGAAAATATTGAAATACGGTCTGTTTTATTTGTATTTCTTGTAAAACACAGCGATGACATTAAATTGCAAGCGATTAACGCTGCAACAGGGCACATACTCAAAATTGTCATCGTTAAAGTAAGATAAAACTACTTAAAATCCTCTTTATAGATCCAAATAATAAGGAAAAGACGGAAACAAAGAATTTGTTTCACTCCAACTACTTATCAAATAATTGAAACTTTAACTGACGCAGTTCTTTTGCCGACAACGAAACCACAGATAAATCATACCTTTTTGGTCTATAAGAATTTCTCTGGTTTCGATTTTGGACAAAGCAGATTGGAAGATGAGTATACGTGCGACTCGACTGGTTATACTTCAATATCCATCATCAAACACACATACAATTGAAAATAAAGTAAATGATACAAATATGTACCTACTTATGTACAAAGTAGAGGGTGTATCGAATTCATAACACCTTGAAAAATAAATCTGTGATAAATTATGCAGTTTTTCTTGTTAAACAATATTGGCGAAAATTTTATGTAAAATTGCTTAAAAAAAGAATCATTTCTAAACAAACCGATTTTATCCTATCAAAAAAAAATCTTGGAATTTTAGCAAGATTTAATCATCTTCGCACGACCACTAGTAAGATATGACATTTATCTTACCTCAAATTGACAAGAAATTGGAAGGAATCGATTTGAATTTGTTGATAACAACACGTATAAATTGTTACTAAACAAATTGAATTTTATGACATTTATAAATGCCAAACGCGATTTGAATAAATTTTGCTTGTTATTATAATATTGGCGTATGTTCGTGACTGTGAAACTGATAGTTGTCAAACTAGGTGCTTGCATCTAATCATAATAGTATTTAGTAGTGTTAGTAAAAAAGCGTAAAATTCAGCGAAAAATACGAATCTGTCAATTTGATTCAGATTTAAAAAAAAAAAATATATAATTAATTCTGCCAATAGCCTTTCATAATTGTCAAAATCTGTGTTTTGACAGATTTGTATCAAAAAGGAATTAAATTCGTGTAACAATGGAAAACCACATACCTACATAAGTAATAAAATAGTATAGAATTAAACATTATATTGACAGCGAAACTGTTTTTTTTTAATGTTTCAACGATGTAATAAATTAAGTTTAAAAAATATCTGTATCACCCAATGTTACGTTAAAAGAGAAAATGGTAACACTGGTTTTTATTTATTTATCAAGGCCAAATGCTGTAATGGACGTGAAAGCTAAAGAGTTGCACTACTGCTCGTGTGCGAATAAATCTAAATAAAGAGAATAAAACAATGACGCATACATTTGAGTTATGTGAGAGTATCGCATGGGTTAGTTTGTTATGGACAAAATCGTATTATCACAAATTATATTTCACCACCAAGTTGGTATTTAACTAAACTACGATTTGTAATTCATGAGCATGACTATAATATTATAATAACTTCGAATCATGCTTACAGCATAATCTACGTCACTAGCGAAAAGAATTTTTTTTCTCAAAAATTGCAAATCACTCCACATTATGTAGATACGTTTTTTTGGTAAATCTTTTTTAACAAAATTAAAAAGAAGAGGAAACACTTTAAATAGCAACAGATTGATGTTAACTAAAAAAAAATTGCGTGCTTTTACCTTAAAACTATTGAAAAATCGCTTAAACATATTCGACATCAACATTAAACAAAACTCAATCAAAAAAACGCGAACCACACACGACAAAGAGAACTATTAAACTAGATAGTAAAAGTATCTGAAAGACAACTAAAAACTTGATTCAATAACCACAGAGATATACCTGAATAATTTTGAATGAAAAGTTTTATAGCAGAACCACTAAGCTATGAAGTAGTGGGAATGATAAAATGGTAAATATCTTAGCCGAAAATTTGCTCTAAAAGCTTTATAAATATTTAAAGGCTTTTACTACAATATACAAGTTTTAGAACTTACCTTGTCCTTAACACTTGGATATGAACTTAATGGTCCTGATGGTAGAACAGCAATAATAGACATCTTCACTTGCTTATGTTTTATGTGATTTTTTAATTAATACTTTTTATTTTTCTAGATATGTATTTAATTTATATCCTTTCAATAAAATTGGTATTAGAGAATTTTACAATTATTCAAATTTAAGTGTTATTTATTTGTCAGTTGAAATATTCAAACTAAAACGACCGATTGTTGTGTCGGGCAATTTATACCAACCGCTTATTTTTTTGTTTAATTAAAATGTTTCCGCGCCGAAGCAAAGAAATAAACAGAAATAGTACAAAATCTACCCCCACAATGAGATGAGGGAACGTTTAAGTTGATAATGTGTGAAGCTTTAAAAGCTTTCAATAGCAATCGTTTTTGTGGGGCATTAATCGATTTGACCGATAATGGGAGACTTTACTTCACAGAATTTGTTTGAAAAAAAAAAATAATAATATTCAATCTAACGGCGACCAATAAAATTGGATAACTAAACTATAGTGTAGATCATTGACTTATTTTGACGTCCCATAGTGTGACAGCATCTGGCTTATTACACTAGAGTGGGATGTGAATTTTTGCGACGTGAGAAGTCGTAATGTCGTAATGTGTGCACTGTCACGGTCATATGAGAAAGGTGGGTATACTCGGACGTATACGTATTTTTTGCTTGCGATATGGCAAGTTTTGGATTAGTGAAACAAACCGAATACCTATTGATCAAACTTGACATTAGGTTTGCTTGATGTTTGCACTAGGATTATGGCGCCCCGGATTACTGTAGCGTTCAAGGTCACACTTTTTTTTGCATCGGTGTAACTGCAATGTCCAAAGCTCATTTTGACAATTAGCTGCTTATGCGAAGTTTGGGAAAAATGTGGTTATTTTTTTTTTTTAAAGAATGTAGTTAATAAGGAAATTCCCAAATTGAAGGAACATAAAGAAAAACTTGATGAAATGTGGTACAAGTGAAACTCGCTTAAGTGAAAAACTCGCATAACTGAAAAAAACCCTTCAGGTTTTCTATTTTTTTTATAGAATACAACCCGTGAGATTTTTATTTTAAAAATTAGGAAAAAAAATTAACTTTGAAAAAATGGCGAAAATAAAATGCAAAACCACTTTGTTCGAAATGAAAATTTGTAGTGAATTTATTATAGTCATAAGACCTGATGTATAGTCGATTTGTACAATCGTTTCATTAATTTTTATGACATTTGACTTCTATTTGACCTTTGATCTGACGTTGACATAGTTGTGGAACGTATTTGACATTAATGATACGTCTTCATCGAATTGGTCATCAGTTCTGTTCGTGTACCTTCGAACATTCTCCCGCCTCAGAAGAAGAATATCGGGTTCAACCAACCCAATTTGAATCCAACTGCATCATTTGAATTTTATGCAGCTTGGTATCACTCTCTGGTTAGCACCCAAGATCGGCTAATGGCTCGTTTTTATAGCAGCTGTCATCCATCATCTTCTCACCTTCTTCCTTATCTCATTCGTACATGAAAAGAGACAGAATTATTAATAAATATGCTTTGACACAAAAACAAATTCAACAGACAAAGTCAACAACAGATACTACAAAACAAAAAGACGTAATTGGATGTAGTAAGGGTTTTTTTTTTTTTATTCATGAAAGGTTTTAGTTTTCATTCTTGGTGCATCGTGTGGTTTGTAGTATAGTTATAGTGTTGTAGGTATCCATCTTGGTTGGATTTTTGTGCGCGGCGGTGATTTTTTTTTTTTTTTTAATTAAAAGTGAAATTTATTAATTCGGTTTCGTTCGCTTCACTTATTAATCAATTAATTTATTAATTTAATATAAGTGAGTTGATGGATTATTGCAGGTAAGTGTCTGATGAATGGATTTGGAAGATTCATTGTCGATGTCGGGTGCGCATATTCGTACGGCGTAAGTTATTCGCGGTGTGTGCATGAGTGTGAATGATGTGTGTGATTTTTTATATTTCAATTTTTATTGTTTTATATCAATTTTATTAATAAAATAATTGGCTTTTGATGCCGTTATTATAGAATTGAAATATAATTAGATTTTAAAGGCATATTATGTGCACAAGCATATAAATCAAGGCGTGGGTTGTTTATGTACAAATAAGTATATAGCAACTAGAATTTGAGTGTTTCCAGTTGGAATAAACTCGACTTCCAATTGGAGTACGGGAAGTTTGTTTACCTTTTAATTCGAATTAAAGTGATAGTGAAAATTTACAAAAACCAAACAAAAAAAACAAATTATTTTGGTTTTATCGTGATGAAGTGTAATTAATTCGCAGAATTATTTTGAAATTATTTGTGATATGATTTTGATTATGTGCTATAATTATTAAACTGGTGCGGGTTGTTATTTGTGCATATGTAAATAATTATTTGCATTGTGATAATCTAATTTCGTTGTTTTATTGGCGAATTATTTCGATGACGTTTGGTTGATTTGTTTTGTTTTGTTTTAATTTTGATTTCGATATACGGTTGATACAATTTAAATTTAGTTTAATTTTGTTTTGGTATTAAATTGATTCGTGTTGGTGTAAAATATTTATTTCGATTTGGATTTAAAGTTTTTTACTGTGAATATTTTATTAAATTCTCCCGACGCGATGTGAAATTTTTATGTGCTTATAAATATTTTTTTTTTTTTTTAATTAATCGCGTTTCGGTGATTTGACATTTTTATGTGCCGAATGTTTGACAGTGATTTGTTTTTATAAATTTGTGGATGGTGTTTTAAATCTGTTTGACATCAAATTATTTTTGTTTAATTTTGTGAAATTAGTTTTTTATTTTATTACAATGGAAACATTTATTTTGTTTTTCGAAAGAAAAGACGAATACATGTAATTTTGATTTAATATAAATAAATAAATTAATAAAGTAATATTTTGTGTTTTATTTTACTTTAAATGGATTTTGGTTTTCGCATTTATTGTGATTGAGCTTATTTGATAATTTTAATAATTTTAATTGGGTTTATTTAGACTTGTTGAATTAATTTTGGTGAATTATTTTGTAAATTTATAATAAATCGAAAATTTGATTATAAATTATTTGCATGCTTGGTCGCAGTGTTGGTTTTATCCATTTAAATATAAATTTTACTGCAATCGGTGCGATGTTGCAAATATAAAATTTTGTAATGAAAATATTCATAATTAAGTTGAGCTTTATATTGTGATGTGAATATTGTTTTTCTTTAAATAAATTATTTAGTATATTTCATATGTTTTATTTCATTATGGTTTAATCTGAATCGATTGTTAGTTCAATATTTTGTTTGAAAATAAAATTAATAAAATATTTAAATAAGAATTTTATTGATATGGTTTGGTGGATTTTGTAGGTTTTATAACAAATATAGAATAATTCTACAATGTGTTATTTCTCCTTTTCGGTTTCAGCTAATGGTTTTATTAAACGATAGTGGTTTGTTCGGGTAGATCGTTCGAAGGTAGGAGGCAAATCTTCGTAATCGGTCTTTTTATGACTCCGGATTGTGTTTTCACCGTGACGACTCGGATAAGTCCGTCCGGTCCGGCATGGGTTCCTTCGATTCGCGCCAAATTCCAATAAGTCGGTGGAAGTCTTTCATCTTTGAGGAGGACTAAGTCTCCTATTTTGGGCATTTCTTTTATTTGTGTCCATTTTGGGCGTTGTTGAAGCCGAGCTAGGTATTCGGAATTCCATTTCCGCCAAAATCCTTCTGAGAGTGCCTGAACTCTTTTCCATCGGTCTATATGCGTAACGTTGTTGACTAGTGCGCCTTGTGGTACGGCATGTAGCGATTCCCCAACTAGGAAGTGTGCAGGGGTGAGCGCGTTCAAATCATCGAGGCTGTCGGTGATAGGGCAAAGGGGCCTCGAATTCAGACACGCTTCTATCTGAGCGAGAAGCGTCGCGAGCTCCTCAAAAGTAAGCCTTTCAGTACCAACAACTCGTTTTAAGTGGTACTTGACCGATTTCACACCTGCTTCCCATAATCCACCGAAGTGTGGAGAAGCAGGTGGAATAAAATGCCAATCGGTACCATGATTCGCCAAATTCTCAGCTACATCCTTCCAGTCGTGTTGTGCGTCCTTCAACATCTTTGCTAGTTCGTTACTAGCACCAACAAAATTTGTTCCGCAATCGCTGTAGATATTTTTGCAGCCTCCTCTTCTTGCAGTAAAGCGTTTAAATGCTGCCAAAAACGCTTGGGTAGTCAAATCGGACACGACTTCCAAGTGAATGGCCTTTGTTGCCAAACAAATAAAAATTGCGAAATACCCTTTTAAGATTTTTGCACCGCGTGCCTTCCACGATTTTATTTCGATTGGTCCTGCATAATCGACCCCGGTATGACTAAATGGTCGAGACATCCGAACTCTAGGAGCAGGCAGATTTGCCATTAGTTGTTGCATCTCAGATGCCCTTTGCCGGTAGCAAGAGGTGCATTTATGCAACTGATGTTTGACACTCCGCCTTATCTGCCCAATCCAATATTTCTGTCGAATGTAGGCTATCATCTGTTGGATGCCGCCATGCAACGTGTTTTTATGTGCATCTCTGACAACCAGACTAGTGAAGTGATGGCTATTTTGTAGCAATATTGGATGTTGCGCATCGTAGGAAAGGAGAGAGTTCTCCAAACGTCCTCCAACTCGTAAGATTCCATCAGCATCGATGAATGCGTTTAATGCCCGTAGATGTTTGGGAATCTTAGAGTTTTCTTTGATTTGTTTGATCTCCGTTTCGAACATATCCCATTGTGCTGCTCTGACGATGATATTGTGTGCTGCTTGCAGTTCCGTGGATGTTATTGGACCATCGATTGGCCCCAGCTTCGGTCGACAATTTACGGTAAAACGACAACAATTCGCGATGACTCGTACAATCTTGAGTAAGCTCGAACAATTGTAGATAGCTTGTAAGATCGTGTCGCTATCAGAAACGTGGATACTGAGCACCTTCACAGTGCGTTTTTCTTCTTCGGTATCAATTTCTATGGGCTGATGTGGAACATCGAATTTCCATTGACGACGTAAAAATTCCGGTCCGTACCACCATGCATCCAGTGACTCCAGTTCCGACGGGAATACACCCCTGGACGCCAGATCGGCTGGGTTATGAAGCGTAGCAACATGTCCCCAGCAATCGATCCCCACTAACCGCTGGATCTCCGACACACGATTTGAAACGAATGTGGTCCATTTGACGGGAGTGGCGCTTATCCAGGCCAACGCGATCGTAGAATCGGTCCAAGCGTACATCTTGGCATCGGGAATTTTCAAAACTTCCTTGGTGTACTGCAACATTTGTGAGAGGACTACTGCGCCACAAAGTTCAAGACGCGGTAATGTAACGGTTCGTTGGTTTGGTGCCACCTTGGTCTTTGATAGGAGCAAATTTACGTGGATATTGTCATCGCTATCTAGGACACGTAGGTAAACTGCTGCACCATAAGCCTTCGTCGAAGCATCGCAAAACCCGTGGAGCTCGATCGCCTTGTTGGTCTTGCTTATCTGGGTCCACCTTGGTATACGAAGCCGCTCGATTATTGGTAGTTCTCGGAGAAAAGCATCCCAATTTTTTCTCAAGGCTGGGGGAATCGGCTCATCCCAATCGCATCCAAGTTCCCAAAGTCGCTGCATCATAAGCTTCGCCGTGATGACACATGGTGAGATCCAACCGAGCGGATCGAATAGCTTGGCTATGGTTGACAGCATCGATCTTTTCGTGGCGATGTCTGTTGAAGGCTGAAGATTTTGGTATGAGAAGCAGTCGTCAATAGGAAACCACTTAATACCGAGCGTTTTGACGTGGTCGGATAAATTAAATGGAAGCTCGAAACCAAGTTCGCGATCCTGAATTGGGATATCCTCAACAAGTTCTTTCGCGTTACTTGTCCACTTCCGCAAATTAAAGCCTGCAGACGCCAAAAGCTTCCTTGCTTCGTCACGTTTCCTTCTTGCTTCGTCAACCGTATCCGCTCCGCTGATGAGGTCATCGACGTACATGTCCTCAACAACCTTCGCCCCCTCCGGAAAATGGGCACTTTCATCATCAGCTACTCGTTTCAGTGTCTTAATAGCCAGATATGGTGCACTTGCTGTGCCAAACGTAACAGTTTTCATCTTGAAAAATTTTACTGGTTCTGTCCTCTTCTCTCTCCACATTATAAGTTGATAGTACCGGTCTGACTCATCAACAAAAATTTGGCGATACATTTTTTCAATGTCTGCCGTAAATGTGACTCGGTGAGTCCGCCATTTTAGTACAAGATCGATGATACTTGACTGCAATTTTGGACCCACCAGCAAACGATCATTAAGAGATTTGCCATCGGAAGCCTTTGCCGCTGCATCAAAAACTACCCTTAATTTTGTAGTGGAGCTGGCTTCCTTAAAAACAGCGTGGTGTGGCAAAAAATAGTGGAATGGGGTTTGCAAAACCGCATCATTCACATCGATTTCTTCCATATGATGGAGTTCTTCATACTCTCGTATGCACTTTGTGTAGTCCGCACAAAGTTTCGGGTCAGCATCGAACCTTTTCTCGAGGTGAAGAAATCGTCGATACGCACTTTGTCGGCTGGATCCCATCGCCGGAAGACCTTCACCTTTGAACGGCAGCTTCACTTCATAACGCCCGTTCGGTAAGCGTCTGGTGTTCTTCTCGAAGTGATCATCACAGGCGATGTTCTCCTCGGTTTCAAGTGTCTGGAACGGCAATTCTTCCATCTCCCAAAACTTCTCCAGTTGAAAGCCCAAGTCCGTTAACTGGACGAAGCTTCGTACTTGCCGGGGAAGTTCCGCTGGAATCTTCCCTAACACTATCCACCCTAGCTGAGTGTTTTGGGCGATCGGTCCAATGCCATCCTCTGATCGTCTTATCTCTGGAAGGAGTATCTCGGCGCAAACGTCACTTCCGAGCAATAAATCGATCGGTGCAGGTTCGAAAAGATGAGGATCCGCTAGCGAAAGACCCCTCAGGTGTTGCCAGTTGCCGGGTATCACTCTTTGGGTCGGGAGATGCCCAGTCAGCGACTTAAAAACCAAAGCCTGTACAGCAGTCTCAAACGTCGAGTGGCGGGAGGCAAAACGAACTTCGACGGAGTGTTGCGTTGTCCCGCTGCTGACCAACCCTAACCCGGATACCTCGGCAAAGGCTCGTCTTCTTTCAAGTTTAAGCTGTTGTGCTGCAGCTTCGGTTATAAATGAAGTTTCTGAGCCCGTGTCGATAAGAGCCCGTAAAAGGCGTAGCTTACCGTCAGTCGCTCTTGCTTTGACAACAGCTGTTGCCAGAAGCACTTGGTGTACAGGATTGCGATCACCATTAGACGCATGGTAGTTGAATGTCTGTCCATTTGATTGGAGCTGTCCACCCAAAGGATGGAACTCAGGCGCGTTCGGGTTCACGGACACCTGAAAAGCGTTTGTACTTTGGTTTAATGCCTGAGCGGATGTACCAGCTGCAGGTTGTTTTTGTTGTGTGTGTGTATTGTTATTTTGTTGTGCATTTAAATGCAGCAACGAATGATGCCTTTGTTGGCAAAAGTAGCAATTGCTAAAACTTAGGCAATCTTGGACGAGGTGCCCATAAGAAAGGCAATTTTCGCATATATTAAACCTGCGAACTGTCTCACGTCGTCCCTTGTTGTCCATGTTTAGGAATCGTTGGCACTTCCTCAAGGTGTGCTTACCCTGGTTGCACAATTTGCATGACAGATCGACGGGGTTTGCCTTCGCTACTGGTTTGGACGGCTGCTTGACGACTTGCTTGGTATGTAATACCTTTGGCTTCGCTACCTGGACACGTGGCTTTGTGTTGACGGGTGGCTCATCGTTCTTCCTAAACGCCGCTCCAAGTTCCTGCTGATCGGCAACCTCTAGAGTCCGGAATCGTGTCTCCAAAAAATCATTAAAATCTTTAAAACTTGGTAAGTCCTTCTTATTTCCTAATCGCTCTTCCCACAGCTTCTGACTAGTACTAGGAAGTTTTTGGAAAAGGAACCAAATTAACACTGTATCCCATTTAGACACCGGCACATCCATGTTCTCCAGCGCAAGGCAGCATTCTCTTGTGGTGTATAAGAGATCTCGAAGTCCGGCAGACGTCTCACGAGTTAAGGAGGGCTGACCGAAAAGATTCTGCATTTGGATGTGGACCAGAATGCGTTTATGGTCATACCGCTCCTTCAACAGCTCCCAAGCCTTCTCATAACTCGCTGCCTCCACTGACAAGTTCTGCAAAAACCGATTTGCATCTCCAACCAAGCATGATTGCAAAAAATGCAGCTTGTCAATATCATCTAGAGTTTTGTTGTTGTGCACTAGAGACTGAAACCTGTCCTGAAAAGCACGCCAGGCGGTGTACGAACCGTCGAATTTCGGGAGATCGATTCGTGGAAGTCGAATCCCCGAATGCGATGAAGATGGAATTGTCATCTGAGACGAAAAGGCATTGTCTGTTGGTGCAACCACTACGGGATTGAATTTTGCCATCGCTTCAACCAATTCCGCACGGTATTCCAGATAAATTTCATAAATTTGCTCATAAACAACTAACAATTCTTCTTTTTTAAATTGTTCTTCCAGCTTACCTCCCCCGACAATAGCTTCATGGTATGTCTTGGAAGCCGCCATATCTTCCTCCAATTTATTCAGGCGCCCTGAAGCATATGCCGGAACCCGACGCTCTTTTGGAGCCTTCTTAAAATTGGTGAGATCTTTTATAATTTTTGAAAGAATACCCTTTTGAAGTTCACCATATTTATAGTCAGTCATTTTAACAATTTTATTTCTTTCTTAACGAACAGATTTAATAAAATGAGACAAGTTTACAACACGTAATGAACAACTTACTTGTTGTCTGCAGTTGCTGCCTTCTATGTTGTTGTTGTTGCTGACTTCAGGCGCTCCGCTGATGCTCCTTAGGATGCAATTAATTTTAATTTAATTATTTTAATTAAGTTACTTAAGTTTAAATTGTTTAAAAAGTATATGAAAAGCCACTTATAAATCGATTTTGTTAATGCAAATTTATGTCGCGGACTATGAATCGTAGATTCGATTAACTTATTAATATTGTTAATATTTTTAAGCACACACAATGCACACTTTTTTTTTTTATTTGTATATTGTTCATACAATTGTTTTTAGTTCGTTAAACTGGTTCTTAAAAATGCTCGAAGGACCAATGAAATCGTCTAGATTTTTATTTTAAAAATTAGGAAAAAAAATTAACTTTGAAAAAATGGCGAAAATAAAATGCAAAACCACTTTGTTCGAAATGAAAATTTGTAGTGAATTTATTATAGTCATAAGACCTGATGTATAGTCGATTTGTACAATCGTTTCATTAATTTTTATGACATTTGACTTCTATTTGACCTTTGATCTGACGTTGACATAGTTGTGGAACGTATTTGACATTAATGATACGTCTTCATCGAATTGGTCATCAGTTCTGTTCGTGTACCTTCGAACAACCCGACTTAGTTAAAAATTAAAAATCGAACAAAACAAATTAAACAGGTGCTGAATTATGTCCCCTTTCACACAGGAAAACCAGTTGCTGGAGATTTTTTTCACGTTTTCCTTTAATTGCCTTGTAGCTTTCACACGAAGAAATTGATGAGGAAACTAAGTTGCTCGTTTTTTGAATTGCTTTTGATTTGACATTCGCTTTTTGTAAACAAACAATTTGCTTCGCGGCTGGAAAATTCTACACAATTTTGTGTTATAAATTAACAGCAGCTTAGTTTTAGGAAAATAAATTCAAAATAAAGAAACCTGGTAAATGTTATTTTTTTTATTGTGGTTGTTAATAATGGTTTGCTAAATTAATATATTAAAAGGTCACGGAAAAACAATGAACCAGGAGAAAATTGATTTGTGTGCAGTTTTGTTGTGCGTTTCTCTTGCCATCCAAATCTTGGACCCAACACATGATAGTGATGATGGAAAGATTATATTGGGCTTATTGGAATGCACCGAAGCTTTATTGGTACAGTTGGACACATAAACCACTGACAGGATGATATGATATGTTGCCGCCTGCTGCTGCTGCTGCTCGCTAATACAGGAACGTCATTATAAACCAAATGTGATGATGAAGCCACAAGCTGAGAGCTTAGATGGTCCGTCCGTTTAGTTGTCGATTTTCCATGTCTAGGCGCATAATTGTATGTATGAAATGCGTACCAACTCGTGATGGTTTGAATTAAATGCCTTGCCTTGCCTACAAGATTTAAAACTTGAAATTTTCTTTCACAATGAATTTATTTAAGTAGCTCACTTGGTTTGGTTAATGTAATAATAAAATTGTAAGAAACAATTTCTCTTTTAAAAAAAATATGTTTGACATCTATCAGAGACAGAAGTCAAAATGGAAACCTAAGAAAATTTCAAAGCATAACGTCAAAAAAATCTCTTCAAATCGTTGACCGGGGAGATTTTTTTCATTCCACTTACTTCATGCCCTTCTAACCCACAAACTCCCAGTTGCCGGCAACTCAGTTTCCTTGTGTAAAAGGGGTCTATGCTTCCCTTTTTATACGTTCACCTCTACCACTTCCATATTCATATATGATACATGTAAATTTTATAACGGTAACGAAATTACTTTTAACACAGGTTATTTTTCAGCTGCCTAAGCTTGTTATATTTAGTAAAAATTGTTTCGTAACAGGAAGTCTACTTTACTGAAATATTAGTTCAGTTATCCGAGACCGTTTAAGTGAAATATATTTTTCAGTTATCCGAGATATGTTTAACTGAATTTTTGTTTTCAGTTATCCGAGGTCCACTAAAGTGAAAAGCCCGTTTAACTGAAAACAAATTTCTGATTTTTTGCTGTTTCCCATAAGCGGCTTTCACTACGAGGATATCTTTTTTAAATTTGTAAATAGAAAATTTGTTAATTTTTCAAGCTTATAACTACATTTACTTATAAACAAACTCATCTCATTAGTTTTGAAAGATACAAACAATCGCCTTCCAGGGATGTACTTTTTTTAACATGAGATATTGTCGTAGTTTATTGCGCTGTTTTCAAAAAAGTATTTTATCTCTGGCATTGAACTCATTAAATCTCTTGCCCACCATTTTTGTTTTCTTGAATCCTTTCTCTGCGCAACCCACCGTTGGCCGTGAATTGGTTCAAGCTATTACAGAAACACATGCACTGCGAATGAACAGCAAAATAATGATTAGTGAAAATTCATAGAAAATACCCTCGATGAATGGGCTGTTTGATTTTCGTTTGTAGCTTTATTAAGATATGTACTTATGTATGTAGCAATTAGGATACAAAATTAATATATAAATAAAATAAAATATCATAATGAAGGATGTCGAAACTTTTAGCTCTAGTGTTTGATAAAAACTCGAGCAGTTATTAAATGCAGTTAATTGAAATGCACTGATATTCCACATTGTGATCTGGAACAGAGAACGTCGAACAAACCTTTTACGGTAATATAGAAGACGCCTCTGTCTGTTCGTGAGTCTACCGCCTAAACGGATGGATAGATTTTCTTCCAACTTTCTTTTTGGGTAATACCTACCTATACTCTTGCGTGTTTTGATTTTGTTAAAGACCAACATAAATGGTACCTGCCATGCATTTTTCTTTGCCAAAATGATAAATTTAATTCAAGAAAACGCAAACAATGTGCCTACGTTATTTTTGTTTTGTGGACTGTGTGGATTTAAAATCAATTGAATGTTTTGTGACCTGTAGACCAAAATGCGTTTCGCCCAGGTACTACAGTTGGGCTAGTGATTTAGATGCTGTAGTTCCTTCCTAAGGGGCATTACAAAAATGGTAAATATTATTTTTCTCAAACACGACTGTAACGATTTTTATAAGAAAAATCAGTTAATCAAAAATGCTCTCAGTTAATCAAAAATGCTCTCGGTACCTCTAGTTTCTAGTACAACCATTTTCGTGGTTTTCGATTTCTTGGATAACGTTTCAATATATTTTTACTTGCTATAAGCCAAATTATGTATTCGTTAAAAAAATGTTTTCTAACAATCAAACATGACATTACGATCATAGAGAACACCAAAAAGGTGGGTCTCCCAATTCCGCCTGTCTGTCTGTCTTTCTGTCTGTCTGTCCTCGAGTCTACAGCCTAAAGGGTTGGATAGATTTGCTTCAAACTTGGTACATATTGTTTTTTCGGTAATATGTCCACACGTTTTTTTCATTTTTTTTAAGATGACAAATAACAGTAGCTCCGATACAATTTTTTTTGGTCAAAAACAAAAATCTTATTTTTCTCAAAAACAGCTCCAACGATTTTAATAAAAAAAAATCAATTCATTAATGAACGGAAAAGGTACAATTTGGTTATTTTTTTTTTTTTTTTTTGGAAACAAATTGTCAGTTTTGGTACAATTTTTTAGTGTTCGATCTTCTGAAAAACTGTTGATTTGATTTTTTTTAAAATGTTATCCTATAAAGTCTAAACACTAGTGTAAACAAAAATTTTTGACAAAAAAAAATTTTTATTTAAATTAATTCAACCAATTGGTCAATAACTTAACAATAAAAAAAATTATAGTTTCAATTAAAAAAAAAACTTTTCTTTGAAAACTCAAAATTTCGAAAACGATTTGATGGATTCTTTCGAAACTTCGTAATTAGGAGTTTTTTGACTTTATCTTGAATAGTCAAAAAACCTGTGTTCCTAAAATAAAAATCAACGGTGTACCTCCCATACAAATGTTAAAAAACCCGTTAAGAAAAAACTCGACATTTGAAAAATGTGTGTGTTCTTAGATTTGTTCACTCCACTTTTGCGACTTATTAACGGTACTTCCCATAGAACCAATTTACGTATTTTCAACTTTCTCACTACTGGATGGACCGATTAAAATTGATTTTTTTTTTATATTAATGCTCCCTAAAAGTGCTAATAAAACTACATACTCAAATTTTCAAAAACAAAGTTTTTCGATTTTTAAAAAATAAATAAATAAAAAAAATCGATTTTTCAAAAAACAAAATTTTTTGAAATTTGAATTTTATATGTTTTCAAAATTTTATACATACAAAATTAATTTATTAAAAAACCGCTCCAACGATTTTTGAATTTTTTTTTGATATATTCCTATTTATCCATGAATTCAAATGGAATCTTTGTTTTCCCTCAAACTAACGACTAAGCAATATAAGATCATTTAATTATGTGTGTTATCCATTAATTTCTACCTTTATTATTATTCCCTTTTTACGAATTTTTGCGTACGTCAGTGAATACTAAATACAATGTAGATCCTCATACATTTATATATATATGTACATATATGTATCTTTAAAAATAACATGAATCTTATGTATGCATTGCATATAAATTATAAATTTATATGTTTATACCTAGCTACATACCAACCTACATCCTTCATATTCATTATAATAAGTACATATTTACATACCTATGTTCCACCAATGTTTGTAGGCACATGTTTATATATCTCCTAACTTACATAATTAAAATCCATAACCTAGATTAAATATACATTTGCAGTTAGGTTCCTACGTTACTATTCCTTGAATGGTCCATTTAACAATTCATTATACTAAGAATCACGGTAATATTACCTACATCGGCTTTAAGCCTGCATAGGATAACTAGGCTACCTACCTACTAACAGCATCAGTCATTAGCTACATTAAAGTTGTTAGTTACAATAGCAAGTTAGTACGATCCAGTCGTGCATTTTATTTTTTTCGGATAAGCTCCCAGAAAGGTTAAACCATATAATAAGCTAAAATTTTTCAAAAAAAACTTTTTTTGAATTAAAAAATAAAACGATTTTTCTTTAAAAACTCGATATTTGAAAAAGAAATCTATCAAATTTAGTAGTTTTTTTTTTAGTTTTAGTTTTCTCTTGAATACTCGAACAAAAAACATTTTCATAAAACAGAAAACAACAGTACCTTACATACAAATGTATTTAAACCACCAGGAACCAAAAACGGCTCTAGGAATTGATAAGAAAAATGTTGAGTTCCTAAATTAGTGCAGTCCGCTTTTAAGTCAAAAAATATATGCATTTTATTAACGGTACTTCTCATTATTGGATGAAACGATTAAAATAATTGTTGTATGCAGAAACAAATTATTTTCTTTTCGAAAAATCGATTTTTTTTGAAATTGTTAAACAAAAAAAAATTGGATTCCTAGAATAAAGTGGATAGAGTCCATCTACATCTTCTTGTTCTTGATTCCATAAATTGTCAGCAAAATATCTACTTTCATGAATCATAAGTCAAAATAACAGAATAGCTATGGCTGATATTTGAGATTCGATTGTTGAGCGATTTTTAGACAGCCAAACAATTTAGTTAAGTAAACAAATCTAGAAATCCTCATCCAGATAACGACAAGAATAACGCAGAACTACAATTTGTATAAGTTTTATTTTGAACTAAAATATTGAACATTATTAAGCGACAACAAAGTAATATCAATATACTTTATATCTTGGGCCTTTCATAGTATCATCATTCATATAGGTATCATATATATTTTACTATATTTTTTTTTTGCTTAAGTCTATCATCTCAGTTCTAGTCATTTGTGGTATTACCTCCTATTTATTCGGTTCAAATTTAACCCGACTTAGTCGCAATATAAAATCGAGCAGGAACATTTGTACTTTGATTTCTCTAGGGTTTTCTGTTACATAAAACCCCGCCACTCCAGCCTTTTCCAGCAATGATTGTTGGTCTTTGACCTAAAAAAAATAAAATTTAATTCATGCCAAGTTTTATTGAATGCATTATGAACTTTTTGATCCAAATGAGCTATTAATTTCATGTCGGTTTCTTTCAGCTTCTTTGAGTGTTTTATTTTCATCAGGCCAAGAATGTGTTCAAGTTCTTCTGGATCGGATATTTTCGATACCCAATCTTGCACTTCAATTTGATATTCATTCTCAACTTGATTGCGAAGATTCTCCAAGTGTTTCTCGGTCACATGTTGAATGTCCATCAATCCCTTGACTATTTCGAATATTGTATCGTTAAGCAAGGAATTGGCTAGTTCTGTAAGTAGCTCATATGATATCCTTATTTGGAATTGTCTGCAAACAACCAAAGTTAAATTTTAAGATCTTTTTTCATTTTTATTACTTACTCTGGTAAAGCGGAATGCATTTGTTTAAGTTGATCTACAAGGAAATATAATTTTCTCTGCAGGAATTCTGGAGAAGGTGTTTCATCGCCTTGATAGGGATCCTGTGATGATGAATTTTCTTCAACTTGAAAATTTGTTTCCATTATATAGCGCCGATTGTTTTAAAATATTCAATTGATAGTGATATTCAAAAAATAAAGACGAAAACAAAATAAAATAACCTTCCAGTCAAGTTTTGACATTTGACGTTTTCATTTAATTACCTCTTGGCTTACACACAAGGGTATTTCTTAAGGGCCCTCTTATACCTTTTTGAATTTGAATTATATTTTTTTCTACAAAAGTAAACAAGAACAAAGTTATTCTATATATTTCATTAAAATAATTTGATTGGTATACCAAAAAACCGACTGGTAAAACTTAAATGTACTAAATTTGCTCGTCTACTAGAAAAAATAATTAAAATATCCAGTTTTCAGACATACATTCAACTCACTTTTCTGCACAAAATTAAAATATTTTCTCTACTCAAGCCACTAGTCAATTCTATTTTCTATCTCAATTTTAGGCCGTGTGTGAATTGCGTTAAAAGTTAAATTTTGTAACTTGGTCCCCTTTCACACAAGTAAACTGAGTTGCCGGCAACTGGGAGTGTGATGGCGAGAAGGGCAAGAAGTAAGGGGAATGAAAAAAATTTCCCCGGTCAACGATTTGAAGAGATTTTTTTGACGTTTTGCTTTGCATTCAAATTAGCCCAACAAAAACTTCCCAGTTTCCTCCTCAGTTTCTCGGTGCCAGTTTCTTCATGTGAAAGCTACAAAGCAATTAAAGGAAAACGTCAAAAAAAATCTCCAGCAACTGGTTTCCCTGTGTGAAAGGGGACTTGGTTAAAATTTGACACTGTGAATAAAATGGGTTAAAATGAATGCAGCTATAGAGCAGGCTAAATTTGCGTTAAAATTTAACGTTTTATCAAGATAGAGTAATTTGAAACTGTGAACGACAACCGAAAAAAAGATGACACCAAAAAGTCCCTATCTACTGGGAACCACATAATAAATTCAAGTTTTAATTTATTCAATTGAAAAATAGAGAAAAAACAAATAATATGATCCGTTGATATTTTATCAAATATAAAATAATTAATATAAAATACTTATTGTAGTTCATTTTGCAAAATTGAATACAAATGCGGGCGTTAAACTCACTCATAGATATGTTGTCTCGGATACCAAGCTATCGGAGTATATCTGTGGACGAATCAGATAAGTTAGCTGAAAGCTGTCAAAAAATCAGAACTAAAACCGTACCAATTGAATTTTGCAGTCAGCTGTTCTATACATTTGTTCTCGGATAGCTAGTTATTTTAAATTTTTTGGGATAACTTAAGATAGCTTCCATGAGAACAACTGTTTTTTAATCAGATGTATTTTTGCACGCATTACAACAACAGAAAGTTATTCCAGAATGCTGCGAATAATATTAAGTGAACGTCCCCAATAGATTGCTTTGTCAGCTTGTCAAATTCTTGTCAGCTGTGAAAACTAGTGTTTATACACTGAATCAACAAACTAGCCATAATGGGAATTTTCTTGAAAAGATTTGGAATTGTTGTTTCGAAATATTAAATTAACGATATAAAACTGAAACATAATTATAAGTAGATTTCGTGTTTCAGCTTGTAGGCAAATGTCAAATGAAAGCATAGGTTTCGGGTATTTATGGTTATTAGTTTATGGTTAGGAGCATAAACTAATAACTTAAAAACCAGAAACCTCTGCTTTCATTTGACATTTGCCTACAAGCTGAAACACGCTTACAAGTAACATTTCTGTTCCTCTTCCAATAGACACATTGATAAAAACGCACACAAGAATCTTTTCTGTTCCTCTTCCTATAGACACATAGACAACACAGCCCTAGTAATTTGTTTTTGTTTTGCTTTTCGATTTCCCATCTATTCATGGATAGAGTTTCAAAGCTACAAATACAACAATGTAAACAAATGGGTATTGGGGGGTGAAACGTACGAAGGTTTCCAATCTTATTATGGCTTATTTGTAGTTAGCAGTAAAGAATACTGAGATTCGGATGAAGAAGTGAGGCCCCACCACCATTTTGAGTAAGTAAAGTAGATTCCTTGCACACAAGTATATGAAGATTGTGAAGTTAAGTAACATTTTTTGAATTTTAATTTTTTCTTCCCCATTAGTTATTTTATTCTGATTTATTTTATTTGCATTAAGAAACAGATCAAAATCACTAATCGGTCAGAAAATTGTATATAAATAGGATAATGTCCCTTGAATGATCTTGAATTCTCTAGATGCAAGCAAATAATCCACTATTATAAATATGCGATGGAAAAATATGTATGCATATTAATTGATTTGAGCAAATAAAGTCTTGAGGAGGCTTTACATGCATCTTCATCTTCATCTGCATTGACATCTGCAAAAAAAGAGGAAACAAAATAAAATATTCATACTTGTGCGATAGAGAGCGGAAACCAAAATGGAGATCATCTTCATGTATGAAGATTATAGGAGGCTTTACATGCATCTTCATCTTCATCTGCATTGTCATTTGCAAAAAAAAGAGGAAACAAAATAAAAAATTCATACTTGTGCGATAGAGAGCGAAAACCAAAATGGAGATCATCTTCATGTATGAAGATTATAGGAAGTGCGAACCTGAAAATTGCAGATTATAGTGAAGATGAACATGTTCATCTTCATTATAGCATTTTCATCTGCACCATAATTTGTTCCGTTCAGATAACGAATTTTCAAGTTTTTTTTTACGATTTCACCTCAGTTTGCTTAAAAACAACGAAAATAGCGAAAATTTTCTTCTCAAAACTACATACCTGAACGCTAAGAACATGTGATTGTGAGATGTGTCAAGAAAGTTATAGCAGAGTTCGAGTAAGTTATTAGTGTGTACCCTGTCTTACTTTTATGTTTGTTTTATATTATTGGCCCGCTCTACTTTTCTTTAAGTCTGCAGATGCAGATCCATGTAAAGCCGCCTTTATTGGTAAAATTAAAAGTTTGAACGGACCATTGGATTATAATCATTTCTTCCAGCTGTTTTTAATTTTTCAAAAACAAACAAGGGTCGTTTCGTTATACGGATCACCGTTGATAAACAAATTACCTATTTAATTATAATTAACAAAATTAACCGAAAACATTAGTAACAACTTATTTTTATGATGAGTACCTATTCGGATTAGACGATGATTTTGCAACATCTAAAATGGCAAACGAAAAGAATGAGGTGTAAGGTGCAGCGAGGTTTGAAAAGATGAAATTTGTTATGGGAATCTCTGACCAGAAAATTGAGAACATAATTTTTGGAACTTGATTTGTAATATTAAATGTTTAAAGAGTCTGATGATGCATAACCAATGTCTGAATATTTCGCAACGGAGTTGGAGAAGAAGTTGAACTTGATCAACTGAATTGGTGTAGTTTGTGGCAAGCACGTGCAAATAAAAAAAATCCAGAATTAGGTAACTATGAATACTACAACCTTATGAAGCAGTTTTTATGTGTTTGTCTAAGCCAACTACGAGTTGGGCTTGTGTTCTTGTAACAGAAATTCATAGTAAGAGCAGTTTTCATAAGAATCTTGCTCAACTTGCATATTCTTGAATGTTTAGAGACGCCAGAGTCTAAAGGACATAATGCCCATTATTTTTTTTTTTCGAAAATGATGCATACAGGAAATTTCAAGAAACTCTTAATACCATTTGATACAGAAAATTTCAGACGCGATAAAAAGAAATTCAATTATGTACATGCTTTCTGAAGTGAAGAAGATATCTGGCAATGCATTCGTTTCAAAATTTGGTTTATTCCAAATTGAATTGTATAGGCTCCTATCCAGAAAGCGTCGATAATTTCAATTGTTGAACTTTCAATCACCCCATTTGGTGGTTTGCTTAGATGATTAAGCTGAGATAATTAAATTATTAAATATTTCAACAATGATGGAACAGTAGGTAACTGCATTTTATTTGGAAATCCTGACTCCAAATACCTAACTTTCGATTTATTTATATATTATTATCGATATTAAAATACTTATAAAAAAACGTATAGACCTATTAACTATTATAAGATGATCATTATAATGCATAATGCAATTGTTATAATTGTATTTCCGCATTTCATCGATTTCGTTTTTTGGTTTGCTATAATTATATTTGTGCATTGTAAAAAATGGAAGCCATGCCATTTGCCATTATGATATACTAGCAGATAACCGTGCGATGCTACGGACCCACGGGAATCTAATGAAATCATCTATCCACCTACAAAATTTCATTCAAATCCCTTCAGTCGTTGAATGTAGGCACAGACGACGAACATGCTCGCCTAGCATGCTCGCGCTCGCTGTGCTCTTCTTTTATGTGGGCTGGTTCGCGAGCCGCTTGCTGTTGGCCAAAAATTTAGATTTTGTTCGTTGGCTTCGATGTTCATCGTGTATGGTTATGTTCGCGAACAAAGCGAAGATTTAATATTGGATTCAAAAAGTAAGAACTACAAAAATAAAGTTGGGAAAAATAAATCATGGCTAATCTTCCAGCTGCTTACCAAATTTCATTAAAATCTATTCAATGGTAAAGGCATGAATGCAGAACAAACAACCAAGTATATATTTCGTTCATATACAAGCCTCTCCCATATAGCCATAGGAACTGTTCGGTTCCGTTTTTCGGGATAAAAATGGCCTATGTGATAATCAAGTATGTGTGTGTCCATGTTCCAAATTTTATCCAGATCCGTTCAGCCGTTCTGGCGTTATTGAGCAATAAATATCCATCCATCCCACCTATCCAAACTTTTACATTTATAATATCAGTAGGATTACCCGAAATTTTCCAAGCTTCACAACGAATGTTCCATCTTTACATTGTCCAAAATCATGCTTTAAATTTATCTATATATAACCGAGAAAAAAATGTTCGCGTTTTTCTAGAATTTTTCGAGTCTTCCACTAAGAATTTTCTATTTTTTCATTCGAAAAGCCATTCCGGAGCATTTGCATACACAATTAAATACAAAAATCAATTTTCGATTTTTAAAATTTCCCGACTTTTCTTGAGGGTTTACCCAAAATTTTCTTTCGCAAAAACCTTCTCCTGGATTTTACGAACAACTAAAAAAGAGTTCGAGCCAAATCCGCCCATTCGTTCTCAATTGATGAATTACAATACATTTTTTCACACCACTTTTAATAGCAGATGTCCGTGCGATGGTATACGGACTTTCTATCCTACGGGAATGACATCTATACACCTACAATTAAAAACCGTTCAGTCGTTGAGGCGTGAAAACGGGACAAACACCAAAGTATACGTTAACTACGTTCATTTTTTTCGGGATAAAAATGACCTATGTGAGAATCTAGTACCCCATCCATCTGCCAATTAAAATTTCATGCAAATCCGTGTGCTTCTATGCGCCTTGTGAATAAAAGCTACGAGTATGTTGGCTATTTGTAGAATGAGCTCTATGAAAAATTAAAACACACCTATTCCTGTTTCTACCTATTTCCGGGATAAAAAGCAGCATGTGGCCTATTCCAGACAGTAATCTATCTCTGTACCAAATTTCATCCAGATCCGTTCAGCCGTTCCCGAGTTATTGAGCAACAAACATCCATTCATCCATCCAAACTTTCATATTTAAAATAGTAGTAAGATTACATACCTAGTATTTTTATTTTTCGCTCCTTTTCATTTTTAACAGACCTACGTATTTTAATAATAAATTTGAGATAATAAAAAAGCACAAAACGATCATTTTATTAAGTTAACTTTCTAAAATAATTTATACATATTTTAGAAAATTTTGTAGGGGGTAATACAAAGTGGTATACAACTTTTTATATGTACCACTTGAATAGCACTTGTGCACTCGTAAAGTCACATAATCATAGTAAAGAAATGTTTCAAAATATTAAACCTACAATCATTTCTAGGAAAAATTGACTTAACAAAGTATTCTTGAACATACACATGTTCATAATTATAGGTATCCCACAAATAAATTTTAAAATATTTTTTTTTTTTTTGGTACGAACAATGCTTTTCTGTGAAATAATTAGGATGCAACATCCTTTAACATAGCTATTTCAAACTAAACTTGGAACAAGTATAGCATCCAAAATCACAAGCAAAAATAAGTGCACGGAACTATATATATATATATGTATGTATGTATATAATTCTCAGCAAACAACAACACTAAAGAGCAGCGTTGCCGCCAAGCAAAAATAATGATTGTGCATTATTTGCTTAAAAACGTATCATTTCATTGCTATATATGAAAAAAGCCGATTAAGGGTATTCATGCAACGAGATAATTTTTCAGTTTGCAGACAGATGTACCTTTCCGCTAGATGTTTGTATGACCAACCCTTTAAAAATACTTGCGTAAATGTGGGAAATAATCAACTGTTCATTAAACTAACTTTATAAGTTTTATTATCGTGAGATAAATTTATCTGCTTTGCAGAATATTTTTTTCACACAACTTCCTTATAGATCATTCCTGGGGAGATACAATTATCTGGTTTCTCAGGTTTCCGCCGTTGCATAAATACCCTTAATTTCTTCTAAACAACTTTAATGCAGTATTAACGGCGTTTATGTGTAATCGCTAATGAATTTTCACTAATAAAAATTCCGAAGTTCATTCGAAGTGACTGTAAATTGTTAAAGTCGGTAACCTTTAGCGGGTCTTGAAATGTAATATATTTGCCAGAAAATGTTGATGGTGTTCTTTATAAATAAATCTATAAGCTCATCAAATAACAAAATTTCTATTTAAATATTAAAAAAAAGTCGAACCACGTTTCATGAAGTTTTCCTTCTTAGTTACTAATTTCCTTATTTATGTTCGTGGTAGAGAAAAAAACACATACTTTTGTAAAAAAAAGACTACTAATGCGTTTTAATCTGGAAGCCTTCTGTACTCTTCTGGAAAGTGTTCACTTGGGAAAAATGACAGTTCTAATTCTGAAAAAAAATTGAATTTTGCTTCTGGATTTGAAATCAGAATCGAATACAGAAGCACTCAAACATTCATACACCCGAACGCTAAACTCGACTGTTGTCATTTGCTCTAAATGTGCAACAAACATTTTTTTTTTTTATTTTGAATATTTCCAAGTATATAATTTCACACATACAATCACACTAAAATCGCCAGAATAAAAAAAGTGTTCAGTTGGGATTCCGGATCGGAGAGGGATTCTGGATTACCAACTAAAAACGCCATAAGTTTTATCCAAACTTCATACGATTTTCGCACGAAAATGATCACATTCACGGTTCATATGAATGGCAAAATAGGGCAGTAACAGGAAACAGAAGTTTAGAGGTTTGTTCGTTGAGCCCTGAAGTTGCCCTAGTGTCGACCTAAAGCGTTTTTTGAAAAACCTAAAGTCACCCTGATAAACAAATTATGTGTTTTTCGCAACCTAGGGTTGCCCTCAACTCGCCCTGAATTAGAACTAGGTTTTTAGCAGGGGGAACTTGAGTTAAATGAATAAACGTCAAAGTCACATGAAATCTGAGGTAGGAATGGCGATATTGAGGAGAATATCGAGTAATAGTTATCGAATCGAAAACATCGATGTGTTGAAGGGTTTTCCCTTATTCTTCCTTCAACATCGATATTGAATCATCGATTTTTTGTTTTAATGTCGATGTTTCAGTAACATAGATGGACTTATCCATCATACCTAATCTGAAGGATATATTTTGTTGTGAATTCTCGTTTTGTATGCAAATTGTTATTTTTAAAATGGAAATAAAAAAATTCTCAAATTAATAGGTGTGAAGAATGGAAAGCTTTGAAGTTGTCGATTGTGCATAGGGTCACAAAAAAAACATATTTTAAGTTTTAATTATTAAATGACATAACTTGCTTTTCTGCAACATAAATTTAATGGCCCTCGGGTGTTTTTTGAGAACAGAAAACCTCAAATTTTTTTTCTTGGGTCTGTCAAAAAAACCTGGGTCGACCCTAGGTAAAGTTCAACGATCGAACCTTAGGTTAAATATTGAAAATAAAAAAAACGTGTCATATCGAAATTTTTCTTGACACCGTGTCATGACAAAATTATCGTCCCAACAAAGGACAATCATATCAGATCGGCAACGCTGCTAATGAGTTTCAAACTGTACAGTTATCGCCTTTTGAAGCCCTTAACCTGGAAATTTCTACCTGACGTGATTTCGCAATAAACAAAATATAATAAATAGAAGGTATTTTGTATCTAGCGTTTCAGTCCCACATTTCCACATACCAAAAACAAAATCCAAATACACTGCGTTCCATTACCACAAACGCCTTTTAAATAAAATGGATAACCAAAGCGTTAATTTCGATTTAAACAACTCACAACAACAGGAATTGTTGTCAGCATTGGAGAAATTGCAGATCTTAGAACCAATAGTTTACGAGCATATATTTGAACCAAAAATAACCTCAACACCAGATAGTAAGTCTTTTGTCATTGAAATGAGAGAAAGAAGGAAACGTGTTAGAGCCGAACCATATCGAATTAGGTCCCCACTTAAAGCTAAGAAAAGTCTGGATTTTTTAAATGTTTAAATAATTTTTATAAGTTATGTTAGTATTAATTGAATAGTTTCTTTATTTATACACTTATTTTTGTGATGCTTTTTTTTACTGGAAATAATAATTATATAACTTAAATTTTAATAATCATTTTGAAGTATAATTAGAAAGTAACTAAATTTAGATAAACAAAAATTAAAACAACATATAGTTATATAGTCCTAAAATTAAGTACTTAGAAATTAATAAAATTTATAAATACAAAAAGATATCTTTGGCTTAATTACACTCATTTGTAAAAAAAACAAGCATCATGCATCTCTCTACGTGATTAAACTCAAAACCAAATAGAAATACTGGGAAATTGTTGAAGTTAATTACATATTTTGATTTGGTTGTTCTTCTTATAATTCATATTCCATTTGTCTCTCTTATTATCTATCATTTTCTTTTGTATTGTATTTCTGGAGATTTCGAAAATTTCAAATTTTAATTGACTGTCTGTTTTTAGTTCGTGTCTGACAAAAGTGTGTATTGCCTTCTGCAAATTTAACTTAAAAGTAAATTAACAAATATTAATTAAATAAACTATAAGTTTATTTAAATATCAAAATCTGTGTTCTGTATTTATTATTCGAATTATCTCATAATGAATATCTAGACAATCAAGACACCAGTCTTAAAACCAACATAAATAATTTTGGACTTTATTTATATTTTATTATATTTGTTTTTCTATTTAAGTTTGGAATTGCGATTTGGCATTTGTGACTTTTAAAGTTATATGATGACTTTGAATGCCCAACAACAACTTGAGTGTGCTACCACCAAGTTTTTTCTCAATTATTTTTGGCTGGAATTATAGCTATTTCACGACCTGCCAAGGTCGATCATCAGATTCCTTTGCACTACTAGATGCTGGTCTACTTTTTCATTTTAATTGAAAAACTTCTTGTGCCTTCATCGTTGTCATTTCTGGATCGGTGAGTTACTGATTACCAATCGCAAACGACTTTAAAAAAAACAGCGAGCCTCGTCCTTTCAAAATGCATGATACTAGAGAAATGGTAATTTATAACAATTTTATAACAGCTGCTAAGTCAAACAACTAATTTCCGGAAGTCGAATGCCATTTTAACCCTACATGGCCGCATAAACTCTACTTTTTGAACACCGTATTATTTATAATTTAGAAGACATCTTGTGCAAAAAATTTGATCGAAAGCCGTTAATGAGAAAGTTGTAAATAAAAAAATTGTTCTATAACAGGTAATTTACATTTAATGTAACTACATTTTTGTTTATAATAGTTTTTTTTTTTATTAAAATCGTCGTCTTCGTGATAATAGGTGCGTTCTCGTACTACCTTAAACTCGAAACATTTACGAATTTCTACGAAAAACAGTCAAATCCTGTTCCCGTACTTCTAGTAGTTTGTCCCGTACGTAGTTTTTTACAGAAGAGAGCGCTCATGAGAGAGTAAAATATTTCCCCAGGCTGCAAATTTTAGTCCAAGAAATTTCTTTGGACAAAGTTATGAAGGGGAAGACTGTCAAATGAAGGAAAAAAACACTTACAAAATGGCTAAAATTGTTGTTCAAAGCGTTCCCGTGCTTTTGTTAAACTTTGCTGCTCTCCGAGAGATAATAACCACCACTCTTGCAAAAATGGCAGTGTTCACATTTTTCTGCACAGACAGGCGGAATTAAGGCTACCTATCTATAACACTTTTTTCGTGAACTCTGACGAAATAACTCCTACATTTTTCAGCAAACCGAGTAGAAAGAAAAAAGTGTGTAAAATCCACCTAAACCATATAATTCGAATGTACCCTATCTTAATATTAAATTTAGCATTGAATACACGAACCTAGCTACTCACCCACTTTTTGCTCAGGGTTGCTCAGTTTGTATTCTTATCAGTATGTTACATCATCAAACGAACCAAATCGAGAATGGAATGGCAATAAAATGTGACAAAACAGCTGATGCCGGAAAGTGTGTTTCTAATTTCCATTCATTTTTTTTTAATTTTTGTTCTTTGTATTCAAGCTACCCTCTCTTAATCTATAACTCTCTCGATATTTCTCCCTTTTCTCTATTCCTATTTCTAGTAGTGAATAACCTCGTGTACCTACTATCTATTCTAATTATATCTGCACCGTACGTCTCCCCCAAAAATCCCCATCAACATCAAGCAAAACCAAATGTCAACATAAGAAACCAATTCGAAAATATTCTCGAATCCATGAAGTTTTTTCATCTTCCTCCACATTCATTCCGTCATTCGTTGTTTGGACTTTCGTTGTTAGCCATCGCTATCGTATCTCTACCGTTGTCTGGTTAGTTCGTCCCGGATTCGATTTTTCGTTTGTTCTGTTCTGTTAAAATAAGGGAAAAGCATTTTCCACTCTCATTTCCGAGTTACGAATTTCAAAAACGGAAATTTTCTCATAACCTCTTTCTCTTATCAAATGCCAGTGCATTAATTTTTTCACAAATAGTTTCGTTTTCGTGTGGTGAAAAGCAGGAACAAAAATTTAAATAAAAAGATTGCAATTTAAATTTCGTTATCAATTCTTGTTAAACAATTAAATCAACTGTGCATTCAGTGATTATAAATTGAATACAAAAAATAATGTATACAGTCTCGAAGGGCCCAAGTAAAATTGTTGCAAAAACACGACGAGGTGAGTGAGTCTCTTTTTTTTTTTTGCAGTCGCCATGTGTGGGGTGGGTTGAGGGTGGTGAACTTGTTATGTCATAGTGGAAAATGCCGAAATGCAATGCGGTTAATTTTTTTTTGTAATTAATTGTGATGGATTTCTATTTTTGAATCAATTTTTTTTACAGGTTTGGCGCAAAATTATGAAAAATTTGAAACAATTAAAGAGAGCGGTAAGAAGACGTCAGATCTTCAAAGTCCGGAAGCCTAGTAAGTCATATTTTTATATAAGATTTTGATGTACTTTTTGTTGTTGGTCCTATCTATTATATGGGTTATAAATGGGGGTTGGTTTTGAGGTTAGCTTAGCGAGTTATTTCGTAATAATGTGAAATCTACACAGACATATTACACAGCACAGTTTTCCTCCATCTTATATGAATGATGCCAAAAAGTAAATGTAGGTACATAGTACCTCATGATTTTTTGCTTTGGTCTTATTGTTTTGAAGAGAATAGCTATAGATATAATTTGTTATAAAGGCAAAGCCATTCTCTCGATTGATTAATCAAACTCAACTGAGATGTGTGGCTTCAGAAGCACACTTGTACAGTCCTTGATATGCGATTCGTTCTAATTTTCATTGAAAAAAGCTTGAAAAAGATGCAAAGTAGCAAAAGAATTAAAACATTATGTGAGAGTAGTAAGGTATGTAGGTGGTAGATATTAGTTGATCTATTCTTTCTGCGTTAATTGATAACATGCATAGCAAACTAGAAAAGATACCTACCTACTAGTTTAACTTGTTGTTCAGT
This sequence comes from Philhelius pedissequus, assembly GCA_910595825.1. Lineage (NCBI taxonomy): Eukaryota > Metazoa > Arthropoda > Insecta > Diptera > Syrphidae > Philhelius > Philhelius pedissequus. Next base: position 8,337,056 of record OU343163.1, on the reverse strand, counting down.
TAAGCATGACAAGTCAAGAAATAATAGCAACTTATAAGCGGGTTTTTTTGTGGCAAGTTGATATAAAATCAAGGTTGATTTAATTTATTGATAATGAAAATAGATATGTATTAGGATGTGTTCTTAGGTTTTTAACATGTGAGCTATATAATGGCTTTCGCAAATCGAACACCTAGCTACCTACCTACAACTGTCATCTTGAGAAGTGATTTTATTTGAAATTGCTAAAAAAAATAGGGCATCATGGATTTAGGAGAAATATGAGAAATAAAAACATAGTTACATAGTAGGTTACATCAATTTGTAAAGTCAGCCAGAAGAGGAAACACTTGACATAAATAATATGGGCAAGCGTTGCCACAATGTCACAAAAATATAAAAAGTAATTGCACTTTTTTTTATGTCGAATCCCAAACAGCCATTTCAAACCGATTTTTTTGTTGTTGTAAGGAACTTGCAAAAAATACTGTGCATGTAAAGTCTATAAAATTTTGTGCAAGATCTGTTCTGACAGTATAAAATCTATTTTATTTAGAAATAATTCGATTGTGTTCAGAAATAAAATGCACGGCTGATCGTACGAACTTGCTCCTGTAGCTAACAATTTTAATGTAGCTAACCACTGAAGTTTAGTTAGTTAGGTGAAGTTTAAAGCCTATGTAGTTAAGATTTCCTTGATTCTTAGTATAATTAAGTGTCGAATAGATGGATGATTCAAGGAATAGTTACTTAGGTATCTACATACCTACCTATAAATTTATAGTCTAGGTTATGGATTTTAATTATGTAAGTAGTTAGTTAGGAATGTAAATATGTACTTAATGAAAATAAAGGTTCTAGGTTGGTAGGCTATGTATATGCATATAACTTTAAATTTAGGTGCAATATGCATACATAATATTCATGTGATTTTTAAAGATACATATGTATATATAAATGTATGAGGGCTTACATTGTGTGTTCAGAGAGAAAGTCGAAAATATGGAAAGTATGAGAAGTACCGTTAATAAATACTCAAAATAAAATTTTTATACTTAGAAGTGAACTGAACTAATTTAAGAACACACAGATTTTTTGTAAAAAATCTTGGAGCCGTTCTCGAGAAATACATTTTTTAACATTTGTATGGGAAGTACCGTTGTTTTTTATTTAAGAAAAATATTTTGTTAACTATTCAAGATAATGTCAAAAAACTACCAAATACGAAATTACGAAAAAATCTATTAAGTCGTTTTCGAAATTTTAAGTTTTCAAACAAATTTTTTTTTGAAAAATTTTGGCTTACAATAGTGTTTAAACTTTCCAAGAGCTTCTGCGTAAAAAATTCAAAAAAGTCAAATTAACCGTTTCCGAGAAAATTGAAAACCAAAAAAATGGTTCTACTAGAGGTACCAAAAATAATCATTTTTTTTTCAAAAAAAAAAAAAAAAATATATAAGAAGGTGCGCTTTCATTTCATTAATGAACTTTTATAAAAATCGTTAGAACCGTTTTTGTGAAAAATAAGATTTACCTTTTAAGGAAAAAAAGAGAGTTACTGTTATTTGTCGTCTTAAAAAAAAATGAAAAAAAAACGTGCTTGAAGCAAATCCATCTAACCGTTTAGGCTCCAGAGGAAAGACAGACAAACAAACAGAGATACAGACAGACAGACGGAATTGAGGGACACCACTTTATTGGTGTTTTCTATGATCGTAATGTCATGTTTGATTGTGATTGATTGTTTTTTTTTACGAACGAATAACTTGCTCTATAGTACCTTTATAATCGCAAGTAAAAATAAAACTTTATATGTAACACACTAACTTCAGACCATAACGCCCAGTGTTCTAGTAGCATTGACTACTTAGAGCATATATTTCAGTGATTTTTTTTTCACACGTTTTAGATGTCATAGATGTCGGTGACGTTGATCAACAACTGGATATGTTAAATTTGTATGCACTTATGCCTGTGTTTTTGACATTTCTCATGGAATACACAAATATACGAAAGCTTTTTAGATAGCTTGAGATTTATTTTTCGGCAGCAGCTGTTTTGTCATCATCTGTAGTTTTACACCAACCTATCAGTATAGCTATAGATCGATTTCTGAATGGATCCAATTACTAGGTCTATTTTGCAAAATCTAAGCTTCAAACTGACATTTGACATTTTATACATAACTCCAAGTATCGGTTCTCAATTTCAGTCATTTGAAAGTAAAAAATTCTTCGTTCACTGAACTATTACAGAGTCGAGCGATACAGTTTTATCAAAATAAATAAATAAATAGAATTTCCATATGTAGATACTGTTTATTTTCGTCGAAGTTGAATATTTTCTCGTATACATAATAAAGCACCACATGCTTTCCACTGTATGTATAAAACAATTCGATATAAAAAAACTGCAAATTAATTCTATGAACAAAATTGATATTCAATTAAGTTCCCATTTGGTTTGCAAAATTAACGGTTTGTATTCTTATTTTAATGTAAACATTTTGTTTTGTTTGTTGGTACAAACATACATATGTGACTACATTGGTACACATATTTACTCATGAATAATTCTATTGAATATATTATGAATATGACGTCCGAGGGGCTTGTCTGTCTTTTTGTTTCTTTTTTTCGAATTGATTGCTCTTTATATTATTTAATCAATTTGACCCATTAAAACACTGACTGAGAGGCATTTAAACTAAAAAACAATTTTATTAAAGGAGATCATATATTGTGAACGTCATTATTTGATATTTATTTGAAGGCAGGAGTGATATTAAATGCAATTTAAAATAAATACATTGATTTTTTTGTATTGTTTGTGCTTTTATTTAGGACAAGACTAAAGATATGCCAATTTTCAGTAGTTATAACAGCTGTTCGCTATTAAAAGTGTGAAATAATCACCGCTTTTAACGCAGTTGGGAATAGATTGAAAATGCAGTTTCTGAAATCGAGGCTCAAAATGAACAGTATTTTTTTAAACAGAACTGTTATAAATTAATTTTAAACATACTTAATTTATTTATTAAGTTAAAATAAAAACTGAAATCTCTCCATTCTTATTTGTAGGAGATGGCAACACTAGAAACATTGTATCCTTTTATTTTGAAAGCAGTTTTCCAACTTTCTTTATTGTATTCACCACGGTACTGCTATGGTGTAAGTTTTAGTAGCTTTAGTTTAAGCACAAACCACTTTTTGAATCCTTTGTATACATTTTTTTTTTAAGAAAACTTTGTGAAAGCTTTTGAGCTTTGTAACATGAGTCTGAAAGGAATGAAATGGAGCTGAAAAAATAAATAGATACAAACGATATTCCGTATAAAATACACTTTTTTTTCTCTTATTAAAGATGTAGCAAAGATTTTGCTTACGGAACATTATACCCGGCTTACATATAGTTTAGTATAGTAGAACAAGACCAAGAGTCAAAAAACTACAATTATTCCCTATTTAATCTGTCAAACCATCATGAATGACAAAACAAAATAACTTGCAGCCCTTTGAGAGCTTAGACTAGACGCCGATACAAATGTTTAGTTAACGAATTTCGGTGATTTTAATTGAATATTAAAATCTGTCACTAAACACTTAAACTAAATTCCTCTAAAATGTTTTTCTTTTCAACCACCAAGTGAACTTTAAAAATATCACACTTCATTGGAATTCATACATGACCAACGGATGCTTGTCATAATTTTAAGTGATTTGTCATTTTCGTATGTTTGTCTAACAGAAACGTATCTTTTTAAATCCATACATATAAATATAGATTTTCTAAAACAAACATAATGGGAAAAGGACGCGACCGAACGTAGGTATTGAAAACACGTTTTAGGTACTCAATTCATATTCAAATATAAGTTGCGATGTGATACATACTTGCATACAGACAGAAATCTCCACTAAATCATCTTGTTAGGTGACAGTTCATGACATTTCACATTCAATGCTTACGAGTTTGTGGGCTAAAAGTATATTATGTGCCATTATTTGTATATTTCATCTGTTACTGAATATTATTATCAGTAGATGATGTTGAACTGCTAGTGTAAAATACCCAATGCATTAAACGAGGTTGTTGAGTTGAGATGTTATAAATGATTGATGGAAATGTTTTAGAAAAGGTGGTTTATAACACCAAATGCTTGTCCATATTTTATTTTGTCTGTGTGAGCAGAGCATGGAGAACTCTCGAAGTGATAATTAAGTCTTATGTGTTTACACGAAGTAAATTGAACTGTTAGATTAGTTTAAAATTGAACTAAAGATTTTAATCAAACTTGACATAACGCTGATAGGTAACACGAAAATGTGCATAGTTTGACATGTCTTTATAAAAGTTGTTTTTAGAGGTATAAAACTTTAGGTTGGCAGAACTGTTTTTTATTAGCAGCCATTTTGTCATCTAGTTTGCCATTTCATCATGGCTTGGGCTTAAAACAGTAAGGAAATTTGCTTAAAATTTGGTACCTAGGACCAAACGGTAATCTCTCACGAGATTTGGTTCCCACGGAATTTTATTCTCTCGTAATTTTTTCTGCGATCGTGAACCCGTCACATAATAAATTTCCCTCGAAAAAAAAATTTTATGAAATGACAGTAAAATTCCATGCGAAAGTTTATTTCCGATACTAATAAATTCCGAGGGAAACGTTTGAGCATCCATTCACGTTCCCAAAGTTCGAATGAGAGTAAAATTTCTAGGGAAATTTTTATGTACGGTAACCCTTATGGTTAAATAAAGTTAATCAAAACAAATCAGTTGATTAGCGATTTATATTACTGAAAACCCGAACAACATATTCTTGATTAAATATGATCTGCTGTCACCAAACTGGCTTTCTGTCAAAGGGAGGAGAGTGTCTATGAGATATCTATATATTTTCTTACAAAATTGAATATTTTTGTGTGGAAAAATATAATTATAAGAATTAGTTAAACTTTTCACTATGTTCATTTAGTAGCAATAATGGCGGGTGATCTCCTTATCAGCCTCTCTTCTACGCCACTGTCTTTAGGGCAAGTTTTGCATTTGAAAAAAAATTAAACTTGGGGATTTTAATCAAACTTCACTTTCCGATGATAGAGAACACGAAAAAAGTGGGTCCCGCAATTCCGTCTGTCGGACGACCTACAACCTAACTTGGTACTTAAGCGGTTTAGGTGATTAACTCGATTCTTTTCTTTTAATCTTTGTTTAGCTTCAAAAATAACGATTTTCATACATTTGGTCAAAAAAATTTAATTGAAATGTTTTTAACTGTATCTGCTTATTGGATTTGATTATTCGGATTTCGATCAGAATTATTCGTGTTCTCGTGACAATCAAGTACAGCAAAGTAAAACATTTTCAAGAAAACGATCCACACTCCAAATTTATTTTATTTATTTTAATATATAATATATATATTTTTCTGTCCAAAAGAATAACAAATCCTAGGAGAAAAATAAATACTAAAAAAAATCACTTCAATGCCATATATGATTGAATAGACTTACTAATTATCGGAACTCAATTATACTTCGGATGAAAAGGAAAAGTAATTGCCAGTATGATCTTATTGTTGTTTTCCTTCTAAAATTTTAACTTTGTTGTACCCACTAGTCACAAGAACATCGCTATTTTTATTAAGGAAGTCCTTCAAATACCAACATTTTCGAAAAATAATTTGTTTGGAATTTGGAAAATTCAATATATCGAAAACGAATAGAAGATTTTTTTTTAGAATAATGTTTTTACTATTAAAGAAGAAGAAATTCGGCAAGACTATGACAAAGGTAACTTGTCGCTTCTATGCTTACTTGACTTCTCTAAAGCATTTGACAAAGTAAACCATAGGATTCTTTGCTGGAAACTTAAGAATTTCTTTAATTTTGGAAATAATGCGGCAAGGTTGGTTGAGAGCTACCTCGAAAAAAGAACTCAGAGAGTTGATATGTCATCGCCACGAAAATATCTCTGCCACAAGGGTCAATTTTAGGACCCTTCCTTTTTTGCACTTTCATTAATGACCTGCTAGCTGAATGCTTACATGCGTCAGTTCACATGTACGCGGATGATGTACAACTTCATATTTCACGACCTTTAACTTGTACTGCGGAGGTAATATTCCTTTTGAATGAAGACCTTGCCAGAATACTTGTGTATTGTGTCAGTTAGAAATGGCCTTCTTTTAAATGCCTCAAAATTACAAGCCATTGCAATTTCTCATATAAAATTCGATAAAAGCACTTTAGAAGACATATGGCACAAACTCTCTTTGGCTGATTCTGTGACAAGTCTGGGAGTACGTATTAATGCAAAATTATCTTGTAGCAACCATATCAACTCCGTAGTTGGAAAAATATATGGTTGCCTAAGGAAGCTCTGGATTTCTTCAAGTTTCACGCCTATGGAAACTCGAAAACGCTTAGTCATTACTCTTATCTTGCCAATAATTACATATACAGAAGTTATATATAGTGACCTTCACTCGTTGTCCAGACACAAACTTCAGGTAGCTTTTAACGACACAGCATGCTATATATATGGAATTAGGAGGTATGACCATGTATCAGCGTTCTCCCGTAACATTATCGGATGTTCGTTGGAACATTTTTTAAAGGCTAGAAACTGTACTTTTCTCCATACTAAATGCAACCAGATCACCCCTGTACCTTTATGAAAAATTAAATTTTTCACGATCACAGAGATCTCAAAACCTCATTTTGCCAAGATTAAATTATTTAATCTCGTCTCGGTTATTTTTCATTCATGCTATTAGGGTATGGAATACTTTACCTATTTCTATTAAATATCTTATTAATATCTCAAATTTAAAAAAATCTATCATGAACTACTTTTCTACGCAGCAATAAATTACAAATAAATTACAATTTTAAATTTTAAATTTTATGTACTTAAATTTTTTGTTTTCTAATGATTTTCTCAAAGATTCAATTTAAGTATGTAGGTATTAATATAATTTTTGTTCTCTCTTTTTTCTTTTAATATCTCTCACTAAATTGTAATATTAAAACCTTTTCTTTAATTTGTTCTTATAATGATTATCATCTTAAATTTTTGTACTATAAAAGAACCATTTCTTAATGTACAACTCTTATTATAGTTTAATAAACTGAAATACTTAAAATTGCCATTCCAATTTTTTTGTATAAAAAAATTAATGAAATTTTGTAAATAAAAAAACACCTAGTTATATTTATCCGTTTCTACTAAGAATCAAGTAGTGGTGCATTTTATTTTTGTTTGGTTTGGAAAATAACGATATTTTCCATATACCATTATTATATATTTTGGGAACAGCTTTAAAGATTTTGATAAAAATATAATGTACACCACTGTTTCCCAGTTGATAATCATTTAATTTGATTCGAGAGATTGTAGTATAGCATAGGTTGATGAACTGACGATTGGTCTTGTTGTTGTTTGGGCTTTTGTAAAGCCCTTATAATAAAATCAACTCATCCATGAAATATCATGCTCTTTCGCCGCATTGACAAAATTAAACTAACTTTTGCCTGAGTTCGAGAGAACTTGTAGGATTTCACAGAAATAAATTCACAAAAAAAGAAGAGAATCGACGGCATTTACGATTATTTTCTCTTAGAAATAGAAATTTTCAGTGTTAATTTGCCAACGTAAGCAAAACTTTTACATAAAATTGCATTATTTAAAAATAAATTAAATTTCTGTGGCAATTATTTGACTTGTGGATTAAAAATCTTCTCTTTCTCGTTCAAAAATTGGTCTTTCGGCTGTCGAAACAGCCAACTCCAGACCTAAAAGTGTTATCGTATCAAAATCTGTTCGATTAATTTATTTACAGTTAATTTAAGTTCTTATGATATTCTAAAGATTAAAAAATAATATAAGAAAATTATTATCACATTTAGTTAGATGCTCACAAAAAATAATAATTTACAATATATCAACTTCAAATTCCTTTTTTTTTCTGTAAATATTTTCAGTGTGCCAAAAGCGGTGTTTCAAACATCAAAAAAATCCAACCTGCATAGCATGAAACCGACAGAAGAAGAAGTTCTCACCCCGCAACACGAAGAAATCATTCAATATATAAATGAATGTGAGTATCTCATTTGTTAATTACAACCAAATAATTACTTTCTCTTTTAATTACTGGCTATATGAATAACAACTCATTGCTAAGTGAGAAAGGCCTTATTCCGCATAGAAACTATACCTATCACTTCGTTTAAAAATAAATTGACTTCTTTGACTTTTCGAGGTCCTAGACACCAGACTACCAGAGTACAAAGTCCCTGCTTTCATGTCTCCCTGGTATATCTTACAACACTGCTTCATTTAATTAATATGTTGTAAGCAAATAAAGCTTCCTTTTTAAATCAGAGCTTTTCCTCAAAATCGTCATTTGTTTAAATGAACCGCCAAAATCACCTAAAGGTACATAACTGTATATAGTGATGTGCTTGAAAACTATTTGCTTCTGCCATCAATTTTGTTTTCCATCTCCATTGTCTGTTCCTCAGTTACGTATACCTATCTCCTCGAATCGTACTATCAGCAGCCAACAAAGATTGTTGTTGACGTAAAATGCGCTTTTTCCCCCCAGCTGATCACATGATAGCGCAAGATTCTGTCAAACTTGCCATTTCATCTATGGTAAAATAAAGTGACGTGCATATTTCAACTCTTTTCACTATCTGATGTTGGGAATGTTGGGGCTTGAGGGGAATAGATTTTTTTTTCCAAATTGACTCTCAGAACAACACGATATACAGGAATCGTGAATAAAAAGCGAAAATACGAATAAGAATGTGAGGGGATGTCAATTGACGGCGATTGACGACGACAATCGGTTGAAGATGATACCTATTTTTTTGTTTTTATTTTTGTTTCCACCTCTGTTTCTTCTGAGATATTTTGTTTGTGATTGTTTTTTAAATTGAGAACTGAGAATTAATTTGGTTGAGCTTAAGAGTTCAGAATTAAAGGTCTTTTGCATTAAAGCGTGAAGTCGCCACTTTGAATATCACTAATGGATGCATAGTTGCGTGTACATATGATTACTTTGGGAATTGGTACGGGGTATTTGGCATAATGACAGCACTTGCAGCAGCTGCAATTATTGTCATCATGTGGTGAAATAGCTGTCATCGTCATGCGATATTTGGCATTCTGTGTAAAATAATCAAATAAAATCATTTTAAAATCAATTTGTGCTATAAATGCAGTCAAACCCGCTTAAGCGAAACTTTTTTAAGTGTCCATTTTCACTAAATTCGTTTGACTTAAAATGACAGATGTAAATTTTGACATTGTTAAGTTATAGGAACATTGCGTTTGTTTTGTAGTCTCAGTTAATTTGAGTCGGCTTAACTAAAGTTTTTTGCCATGTACCTGACATGATGTGAAACACGCCAGAATTTTATTTTTGGAAAAAACGCTAAGAAAAATTGTTCATGCAAAATGCTGGCCTTTTTCCTAGGAAAAAAAGCCAACGTTTTCTGATAATCCTTAATAAATTTCTGGCCTTTTTTCCAAAAAAAAAATTCGGGCTTGTGTAGTGTTTTTTTTTGCAATTATGTTCACGTCGTACAAAAACCACGGAGTGTAAGGGTGGCATGATGTCCTCCTACAACCCCCCTGCTTGGCCCAATATTGGATTTGGGGTGGGTACAAGTTTGGGTATATACAAATTTTGTTTTGGTAGACTGGAAGTTTTTTTTTAAAGTTCAAAAAAAAATTGCATATACCCAAACTTGTACCCACCCCAAATCCAATATTGATCCAAGCAGGCAGTTGCAGGGGTCAGCATGCCCCCTTTACGCGCCGAGCTTTTTAAAATGTATTGCTTAATTTCCACATCTATCTGGCATAATTTCCAATATTTCTGGCTTATTTTCCAAATAAAAATCTGCCAATTCCCCTAAAAAATATAATTTGCAGTACGTAAATGCTGCAAATTTTATAATAGTCGGTAACCATCGACCGAAAAACATTGCGTCTTAGAAGGGTACGATAGCATCTAACTGATGAGCCCAACTATCGTACCTGGGCGAAACGCATTTTGGACTACAGGTCATAAAAATCTTCAATTTGGCTTTATTCCACACAGTCCACGAAAAACAAAACCAAAAATATATTATTATTTGCGTTTTCTTCTATTCTATTAGTACATAACTAATAGTTTGATAATTTAATTTATTAACTTGACCAATTATTTTTATGACTTGATGTTCAAAGGTTTTTCAGGCTATTTTGGTCACTTTGTTCTGTGTGCAAATAAAATAACTACTTCATATTTTTACTCTACGTTTTGTTTGATTTTCCCAACTTCTTCAGGGGTTGTTTATTTAAACATGAAATATTAAAATTTTACATTGATTTTTTTTAAAATTAATTAAAATAATTAAATTAGGCATAAATGGATTAATTACAACCACTAGAAGTCGTTTTTCATTGTTTTTCAAAACAAGTTGTTAATATTGTCTTGCAATCCATTATGTTTCATTGTAAAAATAATAATAATTAACAAACAAATCAATGTAAACTTCTAAAATTTCGTGTCAAAATAAACAATCGACCCAACATAAGCAACGCAAAGGGATTTTAATGTAAAATCATATATATCATATAAAACGTATATGAAACCTTACATGGAGTTTGCTTTATTAACGAGAAACTCGATGTGGTTAATAAAGTTTGGATTAAAAAAAAAACTCAGGGATCTTTTTAAATAAATAATAAACGATTATGTTTCTTTTCGTATACGATGCAACAACCCTACTAGCAATATTTTTTTAAAAATCCAGAAAGTAATGAATTTCTCTTCTCAACTAGCAATCTCAATCTTCATCCAGTATGTGGAATTACAGAACATTAATTACAACAAATGACCCATATATTTGCAGTGTAAAAAGTAACAATATCTTGTGGTAGTGGAGGAGAAGGAAAAAAACATGTTTAAGTTGGTTTTACTTGTACCGGTCTAATTTGAGTATCAGACCACCAAATTATTATACTTTTCATTAGGGTAGATATCCGGCCGCCGAATATACGGTTATCCGGCCTAGCTGCGGGTCGAATATCCGGTATCCGTCATCCGGCCAAAATCACTATTCGGTACAACTCTATTTCCATGTCATTTAAGAGGGTTTGACTATGCACATATAATATCTGATTTATAGCGAATTATTATCCACACAAAATTTTCTCTGTGACAAAAGTTGGAATGTAATAACTTATAGAGCTGCTATTTTTTTTTTTTTTTGTAAATGTGTATGTATAGGTACAGTTCTGTCATGTTAATTTTAAAGCACTTTATTTTTAACCACACGCGGCTTGCAATTGCAATATCACTTTGAGTAGGTATATCTAAGTTAATTGTTTATGGGCCATTGAGACTGACAATTGGAAAGTAAATTGGTTAGGTAATCAATAGAGAAAAGCACAACATGCTACATTATAACAATGTATGAACACGAAGTTTATAATAAAGAGGTGTTTTATGATTAGATATGCTTATAATATAATAGGTTTTTTATTTCCAACAGTTCAGGAATGTATCATTTTTTAGTAAGATAATTTATTTTATATTAATTTGCGATATGGATACTATAGGGCAAGTTTTGCATTTGGAAAAAAATCGAACTCGAGATTTGGATAAAACGTAATATTACGATGATAGAGAACACCAACAAAGTGGGTCCCGCAATTACGTCTGTCTGTAAGTCGATCTACAGCCTAAATCACTAACGTGATTTTCTTCAAACTTGGTAGGTAGCTATTTATAAGAGTCGTAAGGTATTTCCCTACTACTTTCCCTTAAATCCATATGGAAATGCTCAATAATCCTGGAAACCTATTAAAATTTTCAAAAAAAAAACGTTTTTTTTTTTGGGATTTTTGAAAAAGGGTTAAAATTCAAATAAATTAAAATAAAATAAAATAAAATAAAATGAAAAAATATTTGTATGTTTATATGTAATTAATTTTAGTACATCATTCATTACTATTCAAATTAGGCTGTATTCCCTTTGAAATAAAATGCACGTCTGTATCGCACGAACTTGCTCTTATGTTCGATCTATCGTATGTAAAAGATTTCGATTAAAAATCTAAATATATTTTTGAAGTCGATTTTAACTTAATTTTTTATGTGTACAAAAGTTCTTTATTTTTTTTCTAAAAAAATTGTTATAACAATCTTAAATATTTAATAATATAAACTTAAAAAAAAGACTAAATAACTCACAATTCTGAAATAAATACTTAAACTAATTTGAGCTCAACAAAGAATACGCCATTTTATTTCTTGGATAAATTTGAATTTATGAGAAAAAATTTTAAAAATCTGTGGAACGATTTTTGAGAAAAAAAAGTTTTTTTTTAGCAGTTTTCAAAATATAAATTCATTTTTTTTTAAATGCTTTTAAAAATACAAAAAAATATTAATTAAAAATATTGGTATGCAGTATAAATTGAGCTACCTACACCTTTACATATATGAGTCAAATTTTGAAAGAATGGGTTAAGCTATTTATAAGATAGTCGAAATAAAAAAAAAATGGCCCTATGTCCTATGGAAACTACCGTTTTTAGACATTTAAAAAAAATTTTAACTAAAAAGCTGCACTGATTTTTTAAAAATCAAAATCGTGAGAGCCATTTTCGAGAAAAATAGGCAATCGTATATGGCAGGTACCGTTATTTTTTGAGGTAAAAAAAATGCAATTTCCCCTCTGTACAATACCTACAAAACTCTATATACCAAGTTTGAAGCAATTCGGCCAACCCGTTTGGGCTGTGGGTGTCTATACATACAGACAGACATACAGACGGACAGAATTTTTCATGTCATGTTTGATTATTATCTCAAAACTTTTTTTTTTCGACGAATGCATAATCGCAAGTACAAATAATACAACACTGAACTTCCAGTGTTACCATTATATCGTTCAAGTATGTATCCCAATTTAGTTTAAAGAAAATGTTTCAAATTGGATTGAATAATAATTGAATATATTGAAAGTTAAAAATAAATAAAATACTTCAGTCATAAAAAAAGAGAATAAAGTGCCAAATAAAAGTTTAACACAGGATAATAAATTATTTAAATTTAAATAAATTTACACGATTATTATAGAAAAATAATAAATATTTATTAATAAATTTGTCCTTGTCTGTCAAACAATCATGCACTCATAATTGGATCGCAGACTATTTTTTGTTTAAGAAAACACGCATAATGAAATCGTTGCAATTTCATTTTATACTTATGTATTTCGTTGAAGTTGATTAGATATTTGGCACTTGAAGGTTTCTGAAAACTTCTTTCCCAGCTAAAAATGTTCTAACTACTCCACTAATCCTGATTGATTAAATATTTATATTTCAATCGAACTGTGGCCCTGATATAATAAAATTAAAACAACTTCCCAAAATTAAATGCTATCTTAACACACCTTTTTCATAACTTATCAAAGAAAAAGTAATGATACAGTATGTATTACATAAGTACTTATGTTTGTATATTATCGTAGGTATGTAGGTATAAGTATATAATACCGGTAAAGCTTCTAATCAATTTATTCTATAATAATAGGCCTTCTATAAAATTTCCATTAGCAACAATAGAATTATATTTCATTTGCACTTGAAGTCGCTTATCATAATTTTCTACAAATTCTTATCTATAATTTTGATTGACCCCCTTTATATGCATAGATACATATATAAATGTAAACATACAACAGGTCTTAGGGGTTAGGGTTAGATTATATACCAAATTCGAACTGGGATTTATCAATGTAAGAACACGTGCTTGCGGATGCGGACTTAATATGCTTAATAATACATAGCTCTTTAAAATAGATTCCAATGTTAAATAAGACATTAAAAATAAACATTCTGATAAAATAAATGCCTTGGAGACAATGTCACGGTTAAAATTTTGTAGAAAACAAAATTTATTTGTAATGTATCTATGCGTCTAAAAATAGATAAGATTTAAATTGTAATGTAAGAATGTTATTTTGTGTAAATGTGCGGATGCAAAACATATGCATAGTATTTACTTTTGAGCATGCAACGTGAGAAGAAAACAAAAAAGGAACTGACAATACAGAAAAGCAATTTATAAGTTCTGTTTATAATGGAACTGTTTTTTTTTTTGAAAACAAAATTGGCTGGCCAATTAAAATTTCGATACTGGGTAGGGCCTTTTTGAGATTTTTTGAACTTTTTAAATTTTTTTTCAATATTATCTAGATCATCAAATATATTATCAAATCTTACAATCATTAAAATTATTTAAATGGGACATTTTTTAAGTTATACTTCACGTGCGTAGGTACCATGATAAAATATGAACTGTCAGTCTTATGTCATTTTTATTTGAAAATCCGGAAGCCTTCTGGATTCTTATGAAGTAGTCACTGTGGAAAAAATTACTGTTCTGATAAAACATTTAGAAATAAATCATGAAACCCATTTTATATTTATTTTACTTAACGGTGGATTTATTCAGTTTTGTAAATTCTGAATCTCAGCAGTAATACCTAATATAACCTCCCAGACTATATAAATCGTCATAAGATTTCAGCGACTGCGACCGGCATATAGAAAATGGCGGTAATAATTTCAAATATTGTACAAATAGATGCGTTTAATAGACAATTGTTTTTTTCTCTATAAAATAAAAAAAAAAAACTATTTGTTAGTCTCCCATTAAATAATCAAGGCTAATTGGTATCCGTAATTATTCAGGTGTTTGTCATGAGTTGAATAGCATATAATTATACTGAGCCAATACGTCAGTAGTGTGATGAAATTTTTTGAGGTGAGGTGAATGTTTCGAGAATGAGGAAAGTGAATCTGAAAATCTTCGAAATAGATTCGACTTTGAACTTTGCACTTTTATAGTTGACTATGGGTAGTTTTGAATAAAAAGGTAGGCGAGTTATATTTTTTTAAAATACCTACATAATTTGTTTATCTGGTTCTTAGAGAAATGAATCTGTTCTTAACAATAGCAAGAACAATAATAACAATAATAATAAAATTGAAAGTATAAAACATATTAATATTAATTAAAATTTCAAAATCTAGTTTTGTTTACATTTTTTCTTCATTTGCAATTTTAAATTTTAATTATCATTGCGTATGCACACACGAGACTATTTCCACCAGAATAAAACCGGTTTTGTGGGCAAGGGAAGCGAAGCGTGCAGTATGAAGCGGTTGAAATTTCAACCCTAAATTTCTTGGATGAATGAAGCCTAAAACTCACTCATACACAAAAGTTTTAACAGTCAAATACGATAGAAATACTAACGCATATAAAAAGAGGTTCATGTATACAATTCTTCGCTCAGCTGAAATCATCTCGTGTGAGCTTGGACTAAAGACGAAAATCGGTCTTAGTCCAAAAATTGTATATCCCGTGTGTGCAGGCCCATTGCAGTCATAAAAATGAAAGGATATAAGTGGAAGGGTTTGTTCGTAGACTATGGTAAGAGTAAAAAGGCGTCATTTATGACACATGTAGTTGCTGACGTCATCGGTGATATTTTTTGCAGCATAAATAGAACAGGGACTAATTTTTGTTTCCAATGAAAATTAAAATTAGTCAAAGTTCATCAATTTTAACATATGCGATGGACGAAAGGTATTGACGTGTACAAAATTAATTTCCGAGCTAGATCATTTTATATTTCGTGTTTTAATTACATATTTCCTGAAAATGATTTTCGATTAAAAGACCAATGGGATCGATTTGTCAAATGGCTTTTTTTGTAGGCCTAAAGAAAAAATACACGTTTATTTACGGAAATATTAACCAATAGAAAATTGATTACAAAACGAAATTTGGTATCAGTTAGTTAAAAACGAAAGTAAAGTGGAATTCGTTCAAAAGGGATTGATTTAATTTTAGAATGGAAATCGAAATTTGTTAAAATTGAACAATTGTATGCGGTGAAAAAAAACATTGCAAATTCAGGTGGGATTTTAGAAGGGCGAAAGAAAATAATTCAGCAAAAAATGAACAAAATTTCACATAAACTTTTTAGTAAATACTGATACACTTTTGACAGGGACTGCTTTTATATTTATTAAAAAAATGGAGTTATCTGAGACACCTAAAAAAAAACAATCAAAAAGATCGATTTGTGTATCCAATGGAAATTTATAACTATAACTACTCGGTGAACACATCCATTACGATAGAATTCAACTATACATCATACCAACATCTAAGACTGCTTTTACATCATGCCATTTCATCTTTCGATTTTTAAGCACGTTGGTGAGTTACATATGTGGTTAGACAAAATGCTAAGGTGAAAAAATGCTGAGTTATCGCCCTTTCTTCTTTGTAATTTTCGCTATGGTACGATTGAACTTTTCTAAATTTATTGGAGTAAAGAGAACGGGGATATGTTTGAGGCAAATTAATATATATTAAATATATCGCGGCGTTTAAAACTATCTTTGTAACCTATAAAGAATTCCAGAACAGAATCAAGGATTAAAAATCGCTCTAAGGTGTAAGAGCAGTCTAAGAACAAAACAAACAAAATCAAATTCGATACTTGAATAAATGTCAAAAATCCATCCACATACTTTAGCATTTTACTGACAGTGAATCTACTGACGATGATGTAGGTAAAATCCTACTGTGTTCTGGATAGATTTTTGAGATGTCCCAACCTGGGTTGAACAAACGAACCTATTGTTTTGTTAGTCTTCACAAACATGACCATAAATCGTGCGCTTATAGAACTTATCTCTCGAATACAGCAAGAGACCTTTCATCCGACCCTTGTATACAAAAACCATAGTACTATTATCAGACATATTTTTTCATTCGAACGCATAGACTAGACTGCGAGTGGCAAATGCGCAGTAGATATAGTGCTGCTTGACTGCTAACTTAGACGTGTGGGTTCGAGTCCCACGCTAGTCAGCGTTCTTTTCTATACCTCCAATTTTAATTGGAATCCCCCGTGGGTTATTATGAGATAATAAAGAATATTCTGCAATCCGCTGTACCAACAAATATTATTTTCTATCTTTCTATTTGTTCTAACTAAAGCCGTGCAATTTAGGTTGCATTAAAAAGACCTTAGGTACTACATTGCTATATTGAAGAAAAATGGTTGAATTTACTAGATGCAAACAACCATAGAATTAATTGAAGATGATCAGATTGATGCTGAAAAGAGACTAGACGAGGTTTATATAAAATACATGTTTAATAAAAAATCTAACCTCTTACACAGACAAATTAAAAATGCATAGACCTTGAAATTTAATCCACCAAAGTCATGGCTGCACCGGAACGCTTTAAGCTAAAATATAATAAATTTTTCATAACTTTTTTCCTTGTTTGTCGATTAACTTTCTATCGTAGACAAGAGAAAAATAAAATAAACATATCTAATGAATTCCACTCACTGGTCAAGGAAATTTCATAAAAATTCTCCACCGCGCTGCCACCCTTTCTCATGCTAGTGCAGTAGCAACTTTCCATCCATTTACCAAGTTTGACTTACATACACATCAAAATTCCACAGTCTGGGAAATAACTAAAAAAAACACATTAAATTACATTTCCTTTCCTTACCGTATTTTGCCCTATGTCTCGTCCATATCATCATCATAATCTTCTCTTGATGTCCTCGGAATAACAAACTAGACACAAAATATTCAACTAGGAACAAGCAAAGGACTTCACTTCTCCATGCGTAGATAGGATATGCATGCATACACACCCACCCCATGTGTAAAACTGGGTGTTTGTGTAGTTGGGAAAAGTATTTCCTTAACTACAATGAATGAACCATACAATAGCCCACACAATCTGGTCTCTTCGTACTCTGTACTGTATAACTGCAATTCAACAAAATAAAAGAAAAAAAAAACACTATTACATTCGACATCTTTTGTTCTTATTAGGAACTTCCAAGTGAGTGATTCAAAATGGCTACCACTGGATCACATATCCATACTATATTTTTCCCGTAATATAAATTCCTACTTTGTTCACTAAAGAAATATGAAAACAGAAAAAACTCCAAACGATAGCGCTGAACAAATAAATTAAAAATATTTGCTATACTCCGATGAACATCATCGAAAGAAAGAAGGACCTTAAAACAAGGCAAAATATCGTCTTAAGGGCACACGAAACTCGACAAGAAAAAAAAAGAAAAAGATTGAAATTATTAAAATTGTAATTATATTTCCCTTTTCCACAAGAAGTAATCACTTCATATCCTTATTCAGCATCCTTTTTGAGAAGGAGCTAACGAAGAAATTCAAGACGAAGAAGCAAAAAAAAAAAAAAACAACCAAGCTCTTTTTCTAAATGAGAAATTAAAATCTTAGTAACCTTTGATTGTGGAAGTACTTAATGTACCTTTCCTTAGTTTTCCCCTTCTCATCTTCTCATTTCTCCCAAAAGGAAAGTAGAGTTTTAATCCTAAAATCTTAACTCATTTAGTGCCGGTCGCAAAAACGACAAAAAGTAACAAAAACTAAACTTCAAAAAACATGACAAACAAAACTTGAAGCTGGATGAAGATTTATTCATTTGGAAGAGATTCACTTAAATAATGACTAATCCGCTTCTCAAATTGAAGTAAGGTGGCAACCCTCACAGCTGTCAGTCGCACTCAGGGGTGTGTTCGTAAAGTTTCTAAGCTTTATTAACGTGTGTTTCGTTACAATAGCAACGCATATGATGGAAACTTTTTAATAAATTGAATAACGTATGTTTTTTTTTTGTTCGTTCGTTTGTCCAGGGATGAGTGTGTGTTGTGTATGCTCTAAGGACTGTGTGTGTTTTTATTGCAGTTTTAATACTTTTCCATTATCAACTTAACTATGGGTGTCCCATTCTTGCATTCTTTGTTGCTGCATCAGAGAAGAGATATGGGTTTTTTTGTTCTCTTAGAGCGATTGTCCTCGTGTGTGGGTGTTTGTGTGTGAGTTTTAAAAGCATTAAATATTTTCACTCCTTTTTCCATATATAGTGAGATGATAAGTGAACATCTGTTGGAATTCCCAAATATCATTTCATTTGATGTGTAGAAGCACATAGTGCTTTGCTGTTCTTCCAAAAAAAAAACAAAAACAGAAGGATGTTAGCTTATTTTCATTGTTTTTGTTGTTTCAAAACTTTTTTTTTTTTAGCTAGATGGTTGAGTAGAGAATGAGAAACAAAAATAAATGAAAGTTTTCACTTACGACTTGGATTTTGTGGATTTTCATGCTTCTTTGTTAAGGCAAGACTATATGTATATTATTTGATTTTGGCTAACTCAATGTAGAGTTGAGACCAGTGATTTCAGTGTTAAAAAAAAAACAAAATAAAACAAAGAAGAAAACAGTACTTTTTAGTTCCTAATAGCTTGGACTGTTTTTTTTAAATTCTTTTATTAATACACTTACATAGTAGAGCTCTGAGTAGAGTTCGTGCGCATAGCGTCTGCTATAAATTTGTTCCGAACAGAGCGAGCTTCCAACAGTGATTTGATTTTTAAACACACATGAACTCTTAGCTGTCATTAATTGAGATTTTGTAAATTCACTTCTGTCTTATTGTATTATTCATTAAAAACAAATTCTGCCGATTTTTTCCGCCATTTTAATTACATGGAGTATTTTTTTTTCTTCAAATTTAGCTTTTGACACAAATGAGATTTGGGATGTGTTCGTTAGGTATTGGCATAATTTCCAACCTCATTTCTATAAAA
This sequence comes from Philhelius pedissequus, assembly GCA_910595825.1. Classification (NCBI taxonomy): domain Eukaryota; kingdom Metazoa; phylum Arthropoda; class Insecta; order Diptera; family Syrphidae; genus Philhelius; species Philhelius pedissequus. The sequence goes on along the minus strand of OU343163.1, from coordinate 8,317,317 downwards.
TTTAGAAATGAGGGGATTTAGGATCGCATTTGGAAATTTTCAAGTCCTTTATTACCAGTAGACCCACTTTTTTGTGGCTTCCAACCCATCAGTTTTCAGTTCTAAATTGCTTTAATTTGATGTTAAATGTTGTATGTTGTTCTATTACATGATTATTTGTCCTGACTTTGGAGTAAAATCAAACTAGTCAAAATCATTTGTTTTTTGTTCGTTGTTGTGTTTATGTGGTGGTTTGGTTATTCTTTGTTATTTAAGTAGTTAATAAAATGAAAATATTTTATTATCAACAAGACGAAAATTCTATAATTTTGTGTCTGTTATCGTTTTGATAGCTGACGTTTAACTGACAGTTCTATATTGGTCTGACTTTACTGTTCTAATCCGTTCTATCCTGTGCAATTCTGTTCTGATCTTTTCGCCAATGAACAAAGCTAATTATTCCAAAATAATGAGCGCTTTCGCTAAAAATTTCATTGACTCTGTTCGTTTACTTGTAACAAAATCAAGGTGGTATGAAGTTATATTTGGAAATTGCGCAATTTCAAAGAAAATGTTGGAAAATATTATAAAATTGCAGTATTTCACTCGGTCAGAATAAAGTAGGTAGGTACTATAGACTATTATAGTTCATCGACAACACTGGTAAAATCGTAAAATATTCCATTCTGTAATCCAATAGCCTCACACATCCTAACAAACACCCTGCTAAATAATATGTCTATGATCTTTAAAGTGTTTGTTATTTGATTGTGAAATCATTTTTTTTGCCTTTTTTTTATGTTCAATGCTTTATCCTTGTGCACACTTGATTCCTTCTCATATGTTTCCAATTTCCAACAGAACTATAGACAATGGTCCTTGGTCCTTCTAAGTGCGACTTTTACCGGAAATACAAACCATTTACTACTCCCATTATTTATCTGCTATACGGTGTCGGATTGTTTTTTTTTTTGCGTTTTGAATTGAAGTGTACATTTGAGATTTAATTTACTATATTTTTTTTTTCTTAGAGAGATAGAGATAGCAAATAAAGCTGCTTCTTATCTTTCACTTTGAGTGTGTAAAGCACTTAAATAGGATTCAAAGGGATTCTCTTCATTCATTCATTCATTCAATTTCTGGTTACAGACAAAATAGCAGGAAAAAGAAAATAAAAACAGATAAAAGTAGGTACCTACCACCAGTTAAACATGTGAAAATAAAAACCCTTTTAATTTTTAAAAAAAGCACACATTTGACAGAAAACCAGCTGCTACTGCTCCCGCTGTTTGGGCAAAACGAAAAAAATAAGGATTTCCCTAACCATAAGAGGATTTCCTTCCATTCTGTTTCTGAAATTTTAAAGTGTATACTCTGTTAAGTGCATTTTTTATATTAAAAAAAATATATTCACGAACTATATCTCTATCTAAATCATATATCTACGAATTTCTCATTTAATAAAAAAAAATTATTTTTTGTTTTTCTATTTTCAGCGTGGAATAATACAATTGTGGCAGACAACCCTTACGACACAAATTCAGCTGATTCAAATAATTATTCTGGTAAAATTTTAATTCTTTTCTATATAAAGCCTGTTCAAATTCTTGAAATCTTACAAATAATTTGAACTGTCAGTTTGACTTAATTTCTCCATGAGAGAGGCAAATATATTTTTTTTTGAAACGGAAGAAAACGTTCTTTGGAGTTTTTGTTGATAACTTGTTTTCAGGATAGGTATATCCTGTTCCTTCAAATTAAAAATATGCTTGATTTCAAAAATATGAACTCAGTCCTCGAGTTTGTTTAAAAATTTCTAGAACTCTTAGACAACAGAAATTTGAACATCCTTATTTTCTAATAAATGTTTGTATTATATTGTTTTTTTTTTATCCTATAGCGCCATCATCTGCCTCGTCATCAGTGGCCTCATCGGCGTCTTCGTCACCTTTAGCGCCTTCTTCACCTGCACCAGTCTATTGTGTCGAACCACCAAGTCCAGTACTTAGTGATTTCAAGCCTTTCGATTTGGAATCCTGGTGGGGCAGACGTTTATTCCAGAATATCACCAAAAATCTATGAATAATTAATTTACTGACAAACTCATTATCATAAAGCGCAATATTATACATTTATCACCTTAGCGGCATCTCATCGTTTTTTAATTATAAAAAAAAAATTGTTATAAAGAATTAAAGTAAAAAAAAAACAAAAAAAAAATCAAGCGCAGCGATTAAGAAACCGAAGACGACGACAAACAAAACAAGAACATTCTGTTTTTAGTGTAGATATAAGTAAAAGTTAAAAATTAAAAAAAAAATTGATTAATAAAGAAAAAAAAATATAAAATTGAAATGAAATTTAAGAGATTGATGAAGTTAAATTCATGATTCCGAAGTATGGCAAAAAATGTGAAAAACAAACTCTCCAAAAAATGTCCCAAGAAAGGAAAACTTGATTATGACTAATTTAATAATTGTGGGTTTTCCTATAAATACAAAATATCCCATATTATGAAATATAAAAAAAATATAAAATATAAAAATATTGCAGACAAAATAAATTAACTTTATTTTATGACATTTATAACTAAAAATGAAAAAAAAAAACTCATAATGTGCTTGTCTAGTTCTTCCATTCAAATTTATAAATAGACTGCCCAAAGAGGAGAAGATTTGAATGAATTAGTTAAAATAAAAAACAAAACTGAAAGAACTTTTCTTTCAAATTCAAAATTACTGTGTAATGACATATGTTTCTACATTATCAAAAATACAAACAAAATGTTATTTTAAGTTTTCGATAAACTTCGTTGTTGAAAGTAAACGAAAAAAAGTAGAAACTACAAAATAACAAGACTGTTCCACACCCTTGTAAAAACAACTGCCAATTGACACCAACTCATGTTCCACACTAACAAATTTGGTACTTTTGGACAGAGAGCGCTCATGAGGGAATAAAATTTCCCTTCCTGAAAATTTCTGACAATCATTTTTTGTATGGAGCAAAATTTTGGGAGCAATTCCGCACAACCAACGTTCGATTTTTTTCTGAACACATTCGATTTATATTTCTAAACAAAATCGATTTTATGCTGTCAAAACAAATTGTGCGTTTTTAGCAAGATTTAGTAAACTTTATACACAAATTATTTTTGCAATCTCCATACGAAAAACAAATTGATCTAAAAACGATTTGAAATTGTTGTTTGGAATTCGACATATCGTTGTGGGTGTCTTGTTGTTGCAAAAATGTATGTTAAAGTAATAAAATGTGGTAAGAAAGAAACAAACAACATACATTTTAAAATATCAAAAACTGTGAATTGCAACCAAAAAAACATATATAAGGTGGATAAATGTTGAATGTGCAATGTTCTATAATTACCTATTTTGGCATATGTTTTCGACTTTTAAAAATGGGCAGAAAATTGTACTCAATCCGTTCCAGAATTTGTTTCATTTCACTTCTCTCTGATAGAATTTCAGTCCTACTCAAGAAAATTTGAAAATCGTCAATTTCTTCCCAAAAAAAGTCTGAACATACCTATTGATTTTAGCGATTGTGTTCATTGGCCCTTCGCTAGTGCATGCACAAATTGTCATTGAATTGAACTAACAACTCAACTTGGCTTTCTTAACTGTCAAATGAAATTCAGGTCTGTTTCATTTTTTAACACAATGACTCCATTTGCAATTATTATTTCACGCTTACTCAGTGGGGGTTATCGTGAATAAAAAAATTCCCTGGAAAATTTTCTCCAATTCGAATTTTGGGAACGTGAATGATGCTCAAAAGTTTCCCTCCGAATTTATTGGTATCGGGAATAATCTTTGTCAAGAATTTTGATGTAATTTCATACGTATTTTTGTTCAAGGGATATTCACGATAGCAGGAAAAACTTCGAGGGAATAAAATATTCTATGGGAAATGAAATTCCCGTTTGGTCTCATTATGAAGTTGTTGTTAACTTGTCCCCAACTTCTATAAAAACAAATTTACTATTTGTTAATTTTATTTTCACCAAATTGATAATTTTTTATATATGGTGAAAAAAACCTTACTATTAACGGTTTTTTTTCACCACATTTCTTTAGTTTAATTATTATTTTTTGTAGTTAAATTTTAAAAATAAGTAAATTAAGCATTTCTAGAAAGAACTGATAAAAATTAACTAATTTTGAAATATTCTTCTCTTCGGTCTTGCTATCCATATGATGTAAAAATAATAACGAAATTTGCCTTTAGAAGTTGAAATTGATAATTTCACCAACATTACTTTTATTAAAACCAAAATACTAAATTAAACAATAACTATGTATATCTATATGAATTATTTTAATGTATGATGCATGGAAAACTATAATTGTTTTTTATTGAACATAATCTAAAATTATTTTGTTCCTATTTTGTTATGTATTCTAAATTTATGAATAGATTTAATTGCATACTTACCTTCAACTAATAAGATAAAAAAAAAACAAAATCTTGTTAAAAATATCGTTAAACAATATACCTATTACTGATAAACCAAAACTCTAGCAATACAAACACCGTCAACAAAAAAAAACAAACAATGCTTTAGTACTGATTTGAAATATAGAAATAAAAAATAATAAAAGCAAAAATAAAAGTAAAACAATAAAAATAAAAGTATAGTTTTATTTTATCATCTTTATTAAACGTACCTATTACCCATTATCAAAAAAGAAATTCTTGCTTGGAAACCCTCGGTTTTTGAAATTATAAAACTTCACATCTGAAAAAGTCGTAAAAGCTAATATAAATGGCAACATTGCAATATCGTGAAAATGTAAAAACATGTAACACTCTCTCTTCTCATAGAGCTTAGCGAAAGATTTATGATCCTTTGATGTGAAACACTTAATTTTTAATTGTCCAGCGAGAAGAAAAGTGATTAAAAAAGTTCGTGTTATCGGATTTTTTGTTGTCTTCTAGAATGTGTTGTTGTATCTTGTAAATACCAAAAGATTGTTGCGCTTTCCCATCGACCCATCGCGCGATGATGGTTGTTACTTTTTTTTCTTGATGTAAGAGTACTCGTAAACACTACTACTTTGTGGGTAATTCGTCTTGTAAGTGTTCAAATGTCTTTTTTTGTCCTGGTATTAGATTTGTTACAAGCGGTCATCCTTTTTGGCGATAAGAGAATACTTAATGAGTTAATAAAGATGAAAGGAATTGTAGCTTTTTAAGACAGGGAGTCGTTTAATTAAATACTTTTGAAGGAAGTTTATTGGTTTTGGTATGCGAGAATATACCTTACTTTTTAAGAAATTTCAAGATGGTTGAAGCTTGAAAGTGGCTATATTAGCCGTGTTTTATTGGGAAATTTATCCACCGTAAGTTTATCCGACGTAGCATTTTATATACAATTCGCTACGGTCGATAAAAAGCTAAAGTAGAAGCTACGGTGGATGGCTGGTTGACGTTTATTCGAGTATCGAATTTGGTTTTGTTAGCTTTGTTGGTACGATTGATAATTGAATTGAATCTCGATGGATGTGTTCATGAAGTGTTATGATTATTAATTTCATTCGTAAGACAAATCGATCTTTTTGGTTTTTTTTTCTTTTTTTTATAGTTTGCCAGCTTATATTTCTAAAATCTTTGATAACTCCATTTTTTAATAAATTATAAACTGTTCTTCTGAAAAGTTTCTCACTTTTACTATTTAAAACTGTATTCTTTGGAGTACGTCTAAAATTCCACCAATATCTGCAAATTTGCATACCCATAATGTCAATAAATCAATGTTAAGAAATTTCGATTTCTATTTAAAAAAAATCAATTTCTATTGAATGAATTCAGTTTTACCTTTATTTTTGATTAACTAAGACCAATATTCGTTTTGTGTTCAATTTTTTTTGATAGTTATAAATAAAAAGAGTGGTGAAAAAATCATCTTTTTATTTAGATCAACAAAAGAGCAATTGGATAAGACAAACCGCATTGGGTGGAACTACTCGACACTGAGCCGCAAAATATTTATTCGTATGAAATTCTATAAACTATTGGGCTAGGCGCTCACATATAAGCAGCTTTCAATTTTGCAACAGTTTGGTTGGTGAAGTGAATACCATGGACTTATATGAGAGTGCGCGCACATGCAAAAACTATTCAGTTTGCGATTCGAGCAACTTAAAAGTTTGTGATTTGGCACAAATCGAACGATCGCCCCAAATAAGTTCTTCTAGTTTGTATCATACGGAACTATAATGTAACTGCGCGCACATTATATCGAAATATTGTCTGCGTGTTTCGTTCATTTCGGAAACTTCATATAATGTGCTTTTTCTTCACTGTTTAATGGACGTTGGCCATTAACGGTATTCGCTTCACTACATGGACATGGACTGGGCGTACATTTTTGTGATTCCATTGTTTTTTTTTTCTGGACATGTACATGGAAATAGCAAACCAAATGTTGACTACCATATTTGTTCCTTACTCCGCGTATATTAAGTGCAGTCTGATGAGTGAATATTGAATTGAAAGCAAAATATACTCAGAAAATAAATTTGTAAATTGACTTGAAAAATAAAACTCTAGCTATCGATTTACTCAGAAAGTAAATAAAAGCATGCAATATAAAGGGAAAATGTAAGGTGAGTGAACAATTTAAACTACGTTTTAGTGTGCGGAAACTAGCAAATCTCCGGCAATTTTGTTTCCTCGTGTGAAAGGCATAGACGAGTTTTAAAGCAATACAAAAATTGCCCAGTGTAAAAAGGGAATTGACCATAGTCTATGAACAAACGTATTTACTTATCATTTCATTTCTATTAGTGCAAAATGAATGTTCGAATTTAAAATTGCAAATGCAGAAAAAATGAAAACAAGAAATAGGTTTGAACATAAAATTTTATTTTATATTAATAAAACCTAGTTATTGTTCATAATTTTGATATTGTCTTAATTTTACTTTGCAAGACTCTTTCATTACTATGCAGGGAACCATTTTTACAAAAAAAGAGCTACATCCATGCTACGGTCGATGCGTTTTTTTGGGAATTACTTACGGTACAATGGATAGATTCCCAATAAAACACAGCAATTATTAAATTGGTAATTGTCCTTTGTAAAGGTGTGATAGAATGCCTTTATTTCCGATGCTGTAAATGACTACGGAGGAGTACGAATTATGTACGACGTACGTACAGTAAGACGTTACATTTTTTCCACCTTGGGGACCAAAAAATAATACAGTTGACCTATTCAGAGCTTTCATTTAAAACCATTTCAAATCGATTTCAGATCAATTTTTTTTGTTTGTTGTAACTTGCAAAAAATATTGTGCGTGTAAGGTCTAGGACTAAAAACGCAAGATATGTTTTGACAGATTTTGTTTAGAAATAATTCGATTGTGTTTAGAAAAAAATCAAATGTTTGGCTGTTGGAATTCAACATTATTGAAGTAAAACTTCTTTTACGGCGTTGGGTTTAAAAAAAATTTAAGGGTTCTGTCCTTGAAATTTCAAACCGTCAAAAACCCGACAAAATTTTGCCAACGGATTTTGCTTTAGGAATAAATATTAAAAGAATCATTTTTAAATATCGACAAAGAATGTATTTTGTTGCACAAACATTGACCGACACAAAATGTAAACACATATTTTAATTAAATAAGCACATTAAAGTGCTATTATTTAATGAAAATTATTTAATAAATTATAATTAATTATTATTATATTTTATTTTTTAAACTATAAACACATTTTTTTTCTAAGCAACACTTTTCACTTCTTTAATAATTTACTTACAATTATTTAGAAATAAAAAATAAATGTTCATAAAAAAAAACTTAAAATAAACAACAATATCGTGTTGACAAACATAGGCCAGCATTACCATATATAAGGAATCCTAAGTGCGCTGACAAATCCAAAACAGCATTACAATGCATTTGGAAGCATTCTTTATTCTTGAACAGAATGAATGTGATAAGACATCGAGATCTCGTCGTCCTTGTTAAATTAGTGTCAAACTATGAGGAATGGTGAACTAAAATTTCTAACAGTTGTTGCACTGACCACGTTCAGAATACATAGGCGACTTGAAAGTAGGTAAGGAAAATTGTTAGGCTGCTTATACACAAGAAAACTGAGGGGAATTCCCCTTCCTTCTTGCCCTTCTAGCCCTAAAACACCCAGTTGCCGGCAACTCAGTGTCCTAGTGTAAAAGCAGTCTTCGTCTCTGAGTAGTCAGCTGTTAAAAAACTGCCTTTAATTTAAAGGCAGCCATTGGAAAGTGACCGGAAAGTTACCAAGGAATATCTCCCGCTATTTGAAGTCAATGGGTACATTCAAAAATTGAACCTAACTATCCGGATAGGTTGCAGTGTTGTTGTAATCCCAAAAAAGCTGCTGGTAAAACAAATAATCTCAAGATATTCGAAATACTTGATATACTTTTGTGTCCCATGAGAAATGTCAAAAACATATGCACACACCCATACAAATTTAATTTTTTACCAGTGCAATCTTATATGAATTGTTTGTAGGTACAATTAAGTTATTTAAGAAATAAAATAAATAAAAATATTTTTTTTAAAATTCGCAATTATGATTATGAGGAAATCTTGAAGGTGTATCGACTGGCAGGAAATGTGTGCCTATAACTTAACAAAATATCATTTACGAGTACCATCACAAGAAATTATTTTAAGTGGATAGGTTTGCAGGTAAATATTTAAAGTAAAGTTCCAAATTTGATATTAATGTCGTGTAAAAAATTATTTTTTTCTTAGCCAAATTTAAGTTCATTATGTCTTCTGAACATGAACACAACTTGCACACAAATGTATAATAAGCCTGTTTTTTTCTTTCTTGTTGTAACTACTACTTCCAATGTAGAGAAAATTATGTGAATTTTACAGAAAAGTGAACAAACTCAAACCTACCGCATTAACGTCAAAGCTGATAAAAAATGGCAGACAAAACTTGGCAGCTTCTTGATTTGACAGTTGTCACACCAGTTATCCGTAGTTCCCTCTAATTTGACAATTTTGTATATAGTAAATATTTCAAGTTAGAAAATTTTGTATGTTAGGTATCTAATAAGGAAAAATATTAGTTCTTTTGTTGGACCTTTTTTGAAACAACACAAAGGTATTTTGAAACAGAGAAGCTTAATACATTATAGTAGAAAATTACAATTTAGAACTTCTCCCACCAATTCGATTTTGATAATTTTGTAGACAATAATTGAAATAGTTTTTCATTTTTGTGTTTCCTTATTGCACAAGACGCTCACAATTTAATTGTAAATATATAGAAACCTTCTTCTTTAATCGTTCAAATTCACCTGAAAATATATGTAATAAAATTCCAAAGCCGCAATTATCGTTCGAATCCCGATCCCCTTACTTTGAAGTAGGTACACAACATTAACTGTCATCTTTCTGATACTAGAATTAAACTCATCTTTTAACAAAAACATTCGTGAAAAATTAAGTTTTACCCTCTGAAAAATCCTTTGACTACTCATTCAAAAAAAAAATATATAAAACAAGCACAAACCCTCTTCGAGGAGTAAGTCTTGCACAATTATAATTGCCCTCCATTTCCAAACATATGTACATATGAAGGTATACAAGGTTCACACATATCCATACATATACAAAAAGACTTAAATTTCCCAACAAACGCAACTCAATTATATCACTAACACAGACGCACAAGTATGCATAGAGATTTTCAATTTGGAACAATCTTCCACATGAAGTGAACTTAAAAGAAAAAAAAGATGCTTCTGCTTCCATTTAAACCGAACCATCATCATGGCGTGCATTCAGGAGAAGCTTCTCTCATCAACTCACACGACAAAATATACACAACATGTCATATATTTTATCTCCGCATATACAGACACACATTCAGCAGATAAGCCCCACTACTTTCTTTTCGAATAGCTTGAGGGTGCAGTTTCATATTCAAAGATAACTATACAGAGGCATCCTTCGTTGGGCGCCAACTAAGGAAACCAAAAGACCGAAATCAGGCCAAGACGATACGAAGCCTTTCTTGCAAACTGCGAATTAATTTTGCTTCTAAAGTTTTCAAGAAAGTCTTTACACTTTAATATTTTCCATGAAAAATCGGTGAAAAAGAAAAATATATTTATCGCATGACTTTCCCACTGATACTCATAGGCCATAAGGAAATGAGTTACTTTCGGGTTCTAGTTAACGATAGAAGAGAAGAGAAGAAAAGAAATAAGAACCTTGAGTGAAGACGTATAATACTCCTCCTATTGAATTGCTGAGACATGAACCTGGCAATTATTTTAAATGGTAATTCGATGTTATTGAAAGAAGCCATATTGGTTGGGATGCTTCTATACTTCTACTAAATGCATGAATGGAATATTTCTAGAAGGTCGTTGGTTTTATATATGAAAAATGGAAAATGGATGGTATCAAGGACACATCCCCTATTTAACCTGGTTGCGGACTCTCTATATAGTGGTATGATGATGATGGCCAACAACATTGACCGAGTCGCTATTCGAATAGGTTCTATGGGGAGTGCAATTTGAGAAGTGTATTCATGGATGCTTCTGTTTCAGTAATGAGTGAATGGGGAGATAGTTATGGAACCAATCGAATTGACATCGAAACAGAAAATCCAGGGCAGGACGAGGATGCTTGCCCTAAATGGACCAACGAACCGGAGCAAAATAATTGCAATAATGAAGTGGGGTTGTAATGTGGCATAGGAGCAGTATAGGATCAACCCACCTAACCAACAACCATGGGCTGGCAAAGATGAAAATGATTTGAAAGTTCTTCATCTATGATTGGATTGAATGCATGAAGGAAGCTATATATAAGTAGATACATAGGTAGATGTAGCCAGGACAAGGTTGAGTGTTGAAATGATGCTGACGGTTAATGGTTGTTGTGGTGGGTGGTAGTGATGGTGGTTGATTATTCTCTATTGTTTAGTATCAGCCCTGTATATAAAAATAAGAGCATTGTGAGGTTGCTAATGTTTTCTCATCTGATGTGATGAAATTTTGCTTGGAATGCTCTTGGTTTAAGGAATGTTAGATGAGAGGTACATTGTTGTTGAAGCCACCCACACAATAGGAAGCCGGTGACAGTATTTTTTTTTCGAAACATTTGTCGAAACCTTGAATTTGATGTTCGATTTTTAACAATGCAAGGTAAACAGTGACTGAATCATAAAAATATTTGACTTTTTTTGTTAAATGTAGATAAATATAAAGCATTTTTTTTTGAATGTAGGTCTAAACTAAAAATATTGAAAATAGTAAATAATATTAATTTTGCAAATGGCAAACATATATTTTGCAGGAAAAGATTGGTTGGGATTTTCAGCAAGTTACAAACGAAAATCTAAGAGATGGAGATCTTAAAATCCGACCATAATAACGCTGGAGTGAAATAGGCTCAGGTGGAAGCGTAAAAAAGCCACCTATGCTTGTGAAACAGCTAGCATGATTGCTTAAATAAATTAAACTGTAAAATATAATATAATTTGTGTTTTTCTGGCTCTAAGCAACAAGGCGAAGTCATGAAAAAAATAACAGAATGTGAATAATTTGAATTCTGAAGATGGAGATGTCCTAGAACTTTTGTCCGAATCCGAAGGGCTAATGTGAGAAGCACTTTTTGAGACAAGAGCTACACTTTCTTGCGAGAGACAGTTCCCCGTGAAAACATGTTTTTTGTAGTTAAAATATGCTTGATTCGAATGCCATATAGGCCAGACCGTTGAACGCAATATAGAGCTGTTCACATGAAAACAACCATCAAAAATTAAAGTTAATAAAATTGATGACAAGACAGATGTTACAAAAAAAAAAATAAAAAAACAAAAATACGAAAAACTTTGGTATACTTTTGTATCCCATGAGAAATGTCAAAAACATATGCACAGACCACACAAATTTAACCTACCCGGTTTTGGTTGTTCAGTAACTTAAATGGATATTAATTATCATACATATCTGAATTCGCGCAATACATTTCCAACAGATGCATCTTTTTAAACGATATTTGCAGCCCTCATTCTGCCAATCGGGCCAACTGTCAAACGACTGACAGTTATGTCAAATGCCACACGGTTGCATAAGAAATGTTTATAACGGGTGATTTTTTTGCTACTTGGTTTTTGACGTTTATATTTTTGACAGATCACACATGACAAATTCCACGAACATTCGACATTTCGATTCAGTATTGTTTGCCATTTCATCGTGAATAGACTTACGCCTGAACAACATTTGCAAATTATTGAAATTTATTATCAAAATTCGTGCTCTGTGAAAAATGTGTTTCGCAAGCTTTTATCGCAAAATTGTCTTCAGCGACGAGGCTCATTTTTGGCTAAATGGATACGTGAATAAGCAGAATTGCCGTATTTGGAATGAAGAGCAGCCAGAGGCAATTCAGCAGCTACCAATGCATCCCGAAAAATGCACTGTTTGGTGCGGTTTATGGGCAGGCGGCATCATTGGGCCGTACTTCTTCAAGGACGATGAAGGCCGCAGGGTTACGGTCAATGGAGAAAGGTACCGTTCGATGATAACAGATTTTTTTTTGCCGAAAATACAAGAATTGAACTCGGTCGACATGTGGTTCCAACAGGACGGTGCCACATGCCACACTGCACGCGAAACCATGCATCAATTGAGAGGCGAATTTGGTGAGCAGTTGATCTCACGTTTTGGCGCAGTCAATTGGCCACCAAGATCATGTGATTTGACCTCGTTAGACTATTTTTTGTGGGGCTATGTTAAGTCTATTGTCTATGGGGACAAGCCAAACACGATTGCTGCCTTGGAAGCCAACATTGAACGCGTCATTGGTGAGATTCCGGCCGAAATGTGTGAAAAAGTTTGCCAAAATTGGACCTTCAGAATGGACCACCTGAAGCGTAGCCGCGGGCAACATTTAAGTGAAATTATTTTTAAAAAGTAAATGGCAGAAATTGATTTATCGATCCGAATAAAAATTTCATTCACTTTTTACAAGTTTCTGTGTTTTTTTGAATTTTAAAAAACCAAGCTCTTAAAAAATCACCGTTTATGATCAAAAGGGCCAAGGTTGTAATAAAAAAGGTAATAGGTTTGTTCGTCACCCTAAAGCGTTTTTTGAAAAACCTGAAGTCACCTTGACAAAGAAATTCTGTGTTTTTTGAAACCTAGGGTCACCCTCAACTCGCCCAGAAGTATATGGTTTTTAGCTGGGGCAAGTTGAGGTAAATGAATAAACGTCAAAATCGCATGAGATTTGATTTGATTTGTTATTTTTAAAACGGAAATAAAAGGACACTCAAATTAATTTTCAGACGCAGACATACAAAATGGAAGCCATTGAAGTTGTGGATTGAGCATAGGGCCAAAAAAAATGTACCTACTAAGAACTTAAATTTAACATATTTCAAGTTTTAATTATTTAATGACATAACTTGGTTTTCTGCAACATAAAATTAATGTCCCTCGGGTGTTTTTTTGAGAACCGAAAAACCCAGTTTTTTTTTTTGACGACTCTTGGGGTTGTAAAATTCAACGAACGAACCTATAATATAAGATGAAGGTCGTTTACTTTTCTTAAATTTTCTAATTTTCCGGTAAACTTTCATAATTTTTTATTTCACCTTCTTCTGGCAATAGCAAAGAAAATTTCGAAATCGGTCCAGTGGTTCACGAAAAGTTATGACCAAGGAAAAAAAGGATTCTTTTTTATTATGTATATACATATATGTATGTAGGTATATAGATTCTAATGTTTAGAAACCTACTAAAATTTGCTTTTGAATCACAAACATTAATTTAATTTGAGAAAAAAAGGTGCAACGGCAATAAGATTGTTACGAACTGTCAAACTCAATTCGCGTTCCCCGAACGATACACGCAAATAAGCGCCTTCATATGAGCTCCGAACTGTGAATGCGAATATGTACAATTTTTTAAAGCAATTTCAAGGGGAAATATCAACTTATTTTTGTTTTAACTTTTTAAAGAAGTTGATAAATGATCTTATTTACAAAATTTAAAAAGAAAACACTACAAAAAAATTGTTGAAATATCAAAAAATTACATTTTCTACGCGACCAATAACAGACTTGCGAATTGTCAAATGTAAATTCGGAGTCCACAACATCAAGACGCATTCCACAAATCGTCGAATAAATAATTCTGATTTGCTCTTAAATTTTAGACGTCGCATTTTATTTGGTGGTTGTTCTTAACCATTTTCGCCGTCGGGGCGATTCATGTTAATTGGATAGACATGTAGTTTATATCACCTTTTTAAATTTTTATAGCAGAAAACTTCATGAAAACCACTAAAATTGTTTTAAACTCATTTTGCTGCAAACCAGATTCAAAACTTAATTTATTTAAATATAAATGACATTTTTCAGCTGTTTCCGACGACCAAAGATTATTCATATGAAAGAAACTTCAAACTTGCGACCATTACAAATTGTTATCCGCAATTCGCAACTCATATAAAAGGCGCTTTAAACGAATAATTTTGTTCTTGCGCGGCTAAACTCAAAATCAGGGATTATCAATTATTATAAAACACCATTCGCGGCGAAGAACCATGTGAACAAAATGTCACAATGGACGAATGTTCGTTAACTCGTTTGTCGTTGGCCGCTCCATGTAAATAGCCGTTAACAATTACGTGACTGGTAACTATACTCTGTCCCAAAAAATAGGCAGACACGTCTTATGGGAAAGCTTTTTCAAAATCAGTAGCGCGTCATATTTTTGCACCATACTAAATTGAAAGAACATCTCCATAAAAAGTGTTTGCCCGCCCGTAAATATATAATGCCTCTGCCTGCTGCTGCTATTCAACCCCCATTAAATATTGATGTGCTTTCCGAGTTACCCGTGTCCATTTGTTAACTCGGTTTTTTCCCATAGGTTTCTGTTGAGGTGCTTTTGATTTGAGAGCTTTAAAAAAAGTTTTGAATTATGATTGTTATCATGGAGTGTGTTCAGGAATGCACCGCTAAATTATTATTTTTCTATCAGAAATTATTTATTTTCATCATAAATTCATTAATTAATTGCTTCTTAAAAACTTAAGCAATTTTCATTTCAATTTTTAAATATTTTGTTAAATTGCCAAACATAGTCATATAATACCCTATGTATTATTGACTTTATTTTTTTGTTGATTTGTTTTTCTCAATTTGCTAAGTCCGCTAATCCCTTTGCACTTGCAAAGCATTGGGGGCGTTCGGCAGCGAACAGCTTTGTTGTGCAATACGTTCGTTTTTGTTGTAATACGTGTTAAATATCTGTCAATTAACAGCCGACGACCATAACAACGAACAAAACATATGATTTCCAAATCGAACCCAAGGTAGCGCTAAATTTCTGGTATACTTAGGTATCGTAGTGCAAAGCTGACTACGAAATCAGCTGTCTTTTCAATTGTTGTTTGAATTTTGACAGAAATGGTTACCTATTGGTTTTATACGTTCACAAACGCACAATATATTTTTCAACAATGTATCAGAAAGCTGTGCGCTACCGAACGCCCCCATTGTGTATGCAAGATAATTGTTTTTTTTTTTGTTGTTTGAAGATTTAGCATCGACCGATGGTACAATCATGCAATGTAATATTCGATCTTCTTTCCTAAGCAACCACCATCGAGTCAACACCTACAGTCCGCTTATTGCTTGTAACATCGAATTTGGCTTGATCTATTTTTTTCTAATAAAACAGTAATTTATAACGTTGTTTGAAATTTGTTGTTTTTTATTTTCTGTTTTTGGAAATTATTATTGCTGATCAAAGTTGGTCCTTCGTAAAGCCGGATTTTTGTAAATTTGAATCGCGTTTGATACTTATGGTGGTTGCTGGATCTTTTGGACTTTTTGGAGCTGGATATATTTTGGGTATTGGCATACCTAAAGGTAAAATTGTATCGATTTCTTTGTGAAAATCTTTTGCTGTTGTTTGCTGGGTTTGCTGTTTTGCTGGTTTTGCTGCTTGTTAGGATTTTTTGGGTGTGTGCAGGATAGTTTGCTGCATTTTTCTGTGGGATTTACGTGCATAAATTTGTGAAATCGTGTTCTTATATATTGTTGCTCTCACGTGTTCGGTTTAGACTTTGAATTAAAGCAATAATTGCAACAATCATGAATACGCTAAGGCAAGCGCGTGGACATTTAAAGGGTGCGATAACGCGTGCTCATTCATACATCCTAGATGTAGCCGATGAAGACGTAGAAAATCAAGAAACGCGGTTAGAACGGTTAGAGGAAAAGTGGAAGGATTTTTGATTTAACCATAATGAGTTCTTTCAATATTGCGATGAAGAGGGATACGTTGATCCCGAAACTGATTTTGTAACTACGGAGAAAAAATACCTTGATGCGAAAAGTGCATTTGTTAAAGCGATTCGAAAAAACACTCCTTCACTTCCACCGCCTCCTCCACCGCGTCTTGAAACTAACGGTGATTCGCCAAATGAACAATTTAAGCAACAAGCCGCCTTGTTAGAGACTATTTTGAGCAATTCGTTTAACCTTTCCACTGCAAAACCATCGAACGAAATTGAGTTGCCAAAGTTCAAAATAACTCCTTTCGGTGGCGATTACCGCGAATGGCCTGAGTTTCGGGACATGTTCTTAGGAAGCATTGGTTGCAAGGAAAAACTTGCGGGTGCTCAGAAAATGCGTTACCTCAAGTCGTTTTTAACTGATGAAGCTGCAAAACTTTTAAACGGTATCGAGATATCGGATTGCAATTATGAACAAGCGTGGGAAAAACTCGAGCGTCGGTATAATAAGCCGTTATACATTATAAACGCAATTCTGACAATTCTGAAAAAGCGACCGTTCAAGAACTTATTAACTTTTTGGAAAAAAGATGCGATGCTTTAGAAGCATGCGCAACCAAATCAAGTGATTCGAAAAACCGTGGTAATAAACAATCATTGCGCTCGGGTAGTTCTTCGAATAATATCAAAAGCCTTTCCGTTTCAAATTCCGTGTGTCCTATGTGCAAACAAAATCATAATCTGCCACAGTGTTCTCAATTTCTTGCCTTGCCCATTACTTCTCGTCGTAGCTATGCTAGAGATCAAAAACTTTGCTACAATTGTTTAGGAAACAATCATTCGTCGTCGAGATGTCGCTCGAAAACTCGTTGTCCGCACTGTCGTATTCGTCACCATGTTCTTGTACATTTGGATTCGCCGATGCCGGTTAGTGAAGCTAACAATTCAAATGCTGAAATTGCCATACCGCAAACTGCCTCGTTGTCAATTGTTAGCAATCACATTCAAAACGAAATCCGTCCCTCCGGTATTCTGCCTACAGTTGTTGTTCAGGTTCCAGATTTCTTTGGTAGAATACACCTTTGTCGCGTTTTGCTCGATACGGGGTCCCAGGCTTCCTTTGTAACTGAAAGTTTGGTGAAAAGGTTACATCTTCGTCGTCGTCACGCTCGCGTTCCTATTTCTGGAATCTCTTCGCTTGAAGCTGGTGTTACACAGGGTGTCGTAACCTTAAATCTTAAATCTTGTTTTGATTCAAATGAAATGGATGTCGAAGCCTTCATTTTGAATCAAATAACGTCGAAAACTCCTCTTTTGCATCTTGATTTTGATAAATCGTTACTGTTGACTGATTTGAGATTGGCTGACCCAGGCTTTGACGTCCCTGGTCCTATTGATATTTTGCTAGGATCGGACAGGGCCTGGAGTATTTTGCTTGATGGCCGTCGCACAGATAAACACGGTAACTGGATTGCCCACAATACCATTTTTGGATGGGTTATAACCGGTAAATCTCCGATCAAGGAAATTGTTTCTTTGCCTGTTGGGATTATGCAGGATGTTGATGTTCTTCTTAAATCGTTTTGGGAAATTGAAGAACTTCCTCACAATTCATATTCATTAGATTCCGGTGACTTTGCAGACGCTCATTTTTGTAAAACCTTCTCTCGTGCGCCTGATAGCAAATATATTGTGGAGTTACCTTTCCGGCAAAAGGATGTCGCTTTCAGTAATACTCTCTCTGGAGCATTGTCTAGGTTGTTTGCTATGGAGCGTCGCTTCTCTCGTCAGGAAAATCTTCGCTCGGAGTATTGCCGTTTCATGAAGGTTTCCCAGGAGTTAGGGCACATGGAACGTATTCCAGAAAACGAGATTGAGCCCACTACTGGGCAGATTTTCTATTTGCCTCATCACGCGGTTGTTACCAATAAAATTCGGGTTGTTTTCGACGGGTCTCATAAGGATGGAAGCGGTACTAGTTTGAATGAGATGCTACATATAGGAACTCCACTCCAGCGTAATTTGATAAACGTTTGCTTGCGGTTTAGAGTCCATAAATTTGTGTTTTGTGCTGACATTGTCAAGATGTTTCGGCAAATTTGGGTTGACAAGAAACTTCGTGATTTTCAACGTATTGTGTGGCGAGAAAATCCTGATGAAACCATTGGACACTATCGACTGTGTACAGTCACCTACGGTACTTCACCTGCTCCATTTCTGTCGATGCGAGTTCTGAAGCAACTTGCTTTAGATTACGTGGATCAGTTCCCTACTGCGTCGCATGCCATATTGCATGATTTTTATGTTGATGATATCATGACAGGCTCGGATTCTGTATCAGGTATTTTGGGATTGAAAGCAGAGTTGATCGAGTTATTATCCTGTGGGGGGTTGCAGCTGAGTAAATGGAGTTCAAATTGTTGGCCAGTTTTGCAGGGGTTGGATTGTGAAACAACAGTTTCTCTTGATTTGGATATTGCTGACAATTGTACCAAGGTTCTCGGACTAGTTTGGAATCCTCATCGTGACAGTTTCACCTTCAAAATTTCTTTAGAGAAAGAGTCGTCTTTGTCGCCCACTAAGCGAATGTTGTTGTCAGAGATTTCGAAAATCTTTGACCCATTGGGTTTCCTGGCTCCTGCCACCATTTTGTTTAAAATGCTGTTCCAGGAGTTATGGGTGTATGAAACGAAGATCGGATGGGATGATCCACTGCCAAGTGAAATAGCTGACAAATGGATTTCCTACCGAAAGGATTTGCACTACTTCGAAAAGGTTGACATTTTGAGAAGGTTCACGTTGAATTCGAAGCATTTTGAGCTCATAGGATTTTCAGATGCATCCGAGAAGGCATATTCAGCGGTCGTCTATATGCGCAGTTTGTCGGAGAATGGAGAAATCGAGGTTCATCTTGTTGCTGCTAAGACCCGCGTTGCGCCTGTGAAGCAGTTAACAATTCCACGCCTTGAACTTTGTGGGGCGCTTCTGTTAAGTCGTTTGGTGAAATTGGTTCGCTCTTCTCTGGATATCAAACCAGCCCAAACCTTTGTCTTTTGTGACTCTCAAATTGTGTTAGCTTGGCTCTCCTCTGCTCCTCGTCGATGGAACACCTTTATTGCCAATCGTACAGCTGAAACTCTTGAGGTTCTTCCAAGCTCCGAATGGAATTATATTCGCTCTGCGGAAAATCCTGCTGATTGCGCATCGAGAGGGGTCGCGCCTAGCAAGTTATTACAGTTGAAAATTTGGTGGAAAGGTCCAGATTGGCTTTCCATGGACTTTGAGTTTTGGCCAATTTCAGCTGAAAGGATGGAATTAGAAGAAGTACCTGAAGCGAGAAAGCATCCTGTTGTTGCCAATGTAATGTCTGTCCACGAAAGACTTATCGACAAACTAGGGAAACGAATCTCTTCCTGGTTCAAAGTCATTCGAATCGTAGCTGTTTTTGTTCGCCGTGCTAGGAATAATAAACTTCTTCCAGATGAACGAGTGACAGGTTTCTTGCTCTGCTCAGAGTTGCTTTATGCAAAGCAGAAATGTCTCTTATGGACTCAAGAGGAGTTCTCCGAGGAAATACAATCCTTGAAAACCAAAAATTGTGTCTCCAGTCGTTCAAAACTGTCATCTTTGTCGCCGTTTCTGGATGAGGTTGGGCTGCTTCGTGTCGGGGGAAGAATTTCCAATGCAATTGATGTTTCTTTCAGTCTTAAACATCCTATAATTTTGCCGAAAGGTCATCCGGTCTCTCTTTTGATTATAAAGGATGCTCATCATAAATTCCTTCATGCAGGAGTGTCAGAACTTTTTTCGTTGGTACGTCAGGAGTTTTGGATTTTTGGAAGCAGAAATCATATAAGGAAAGTTGTTCATGACTGTATGGGTTGTTTTCGTCAGCGTCAAGCCACCTCATCCCAACTCATGGGAAATTTGCCTTCTTCCAGACTTTCACCATCTTTTGCCTTCGACCGAACGGGCTGTGACTATGCTGGACCGATAACGCTTCGACTCGCCAAAGGAAGAAATCCAAAGTTCGTGAAAGGTTACTTCGCATTGTTTGTGTGTATGGCGACAAAGGCGTTACACTTGGAAGTCGTCAGTGACCTGTCTACCGACGCCTTTATTGCGGCGTTGAGGCGATTTATAGCAAGGAGGGGAAAATGCAGCGTCATCTACTCGGACAATGGTACCAATTTTCAAGGAGCTGCGAGAACCCTGCGTGAATGGGTTGAGTTGGTGCGATCCGAGAAACACAATCATCTTGTGTCTGCAGCATTGGCAGCGGAAGGCATCAAATGGGAATTTATTCCTCCACATAGCCCTCATTTCGGGGGCCTTTGGGAAGCGGGGGTCAAAAGTGTCAAACAGCACCTCCGGCGAGTGATAGGGAACAATATTTTGACCTTTGAGGAGATGTCCACTTTGCTTTCCCAAATTGAAGCATTATTAAATTCTAGGCCTCTTTGCTCTATTTCTGATACAGATTTGAACCCTCTAACACCGTCTCATTTCCTTATAGGTAGACCATATTCGGCGATACCAGAGCCCAGCTGTCTAGATGTCCCACTTAATAGACTTGGAAGATGGCAACTCATTCAAAATATGTTGCAAGGGCTTTGGCGTCGATGGCACTCTGACTACCTAACTTCGCTTCAACATCGTCCCAAATGGCAAAAGAAGACGAGGAATTTTAAAGTTAATGACCTGGTTGTCATCAAGGAGCTCAATATGCCACCTTCAAGATGGGCGCTAGGACGAGTTGAAGAACTTCACCCCGGAGAGGATGACCTTGTGCGAGTTGTATCCGTTCGCACCAAAAATGGCATTTTTAAGCGACCAATAACGAAGCTGGCTATTCTACCATGTTCCTGAAATTCCTTCAGGGGGGCCGGCGTGTTCAGGAATGCACCGCTAAATTATTATTTTTCTATCAGAAATTATTTATTTTCATCATAAATTCATTAATTAATTGCTTCTTAAAAACTTAAGCAATTTTCATTTCAATTTTTAAATATTTTGTTAAATTGCCAAACATAGTCATATAATACCCTATGTATTATTGACTTTATTTTTTTGTTGATTTGTTTTTCTCAATTTGCTAAGTCCGCTAATCCCTTTGCACTTGCAAAGCATTGTGTATGCAAGATAATTGTTTTTTTTTTTTGTTGTTTGAAGATTTAGCATCGACCGATGGTACAATCATGCAATGTAATATTCGATCTTTTTTCCTAAGCAACCACCATCGAGTCAACACCTACAGTCCGCTTATTGCTTGTAACATCGAATTTGGCTTGATCTATTTTTTTATAATAAAACAGTAATTTATAACGTTGTTTGAAATTTGTTGTTTTTTATTTTCTGTTTTTGGAAATTATTATTGCTGATCAGAGTGTTTTCATTTTTTGCACTTCTTTTAATGTGTGGAAAATACATTAAAATGCAGGAACCAAATTTTTAGCTGTTTTCTTTGAAGAAGAACGTTATTTGCGTAGATTTTAATTAATTTGAAGTAAAGTATTTTTGTATAAAATGTAGATATGTTTAAAAGGTGTATTTATTTTAAAGTTTTGTGCAATTTCTATTTTTAAGTCGTGTAATTTTAAAGAGGTTTATTTTTAAAGTTTTGTACAATTAGTTCGAAATGGCTTCGAGGATTTCAAAAGATTTAAGTTCCGAAAAAAAAGAAATTGTTGACGCGACAAAAAAATCCATAAAAAAATGCAAAATAAGACAAAAGGTGAATGAAAAGCTTACAGACTTCTTAACGAAAACAGTTCCAAAGGCCGAAACCCGCCACCAGCGAAAAACAAATCTAATGAATTCATTTTGTATTTTTGCTTGTTTTTTATTTAAAAGCGATTAGACCTACTGGGGATACCCTTCAAAAACGCACCTTTTATCTTACCTCATGGTGGTGTGGAAAATATAAATGTGTTTTAATTTTTACAAACAAAACGATTAAATAAAAATTCCTATCGAAAAAAAGAGCGGTAACCCTACATACTATTCTTTCATATTTGGGTCGATTTAAAATATACACTACGAAAACCCTGTGAGAGCTTTATTGGGAGACAGATTTATGCAATCCACTGTAGCGAGAATGAGAGGCCAACGTTCTATCTTGGCCACACTGCCTATTTTTCTTGGACAGATTATAGGTACGAGTATGTACTATTCGCCCGTTCAATGTGAAGAACTAAACTGTGTTCCTTATTGCAATTTTTAACAATAAAACTAGTGGACCTAATTGAAGTTGATACTTAAATTAAAACTCGAAATTCTGCAACTTATTTCGTCAAAAAAAAAAACACAAATCAACCGACCTCAATATTTGACGAAAGAATTAAACCATCTGAAATAAATCTACTCAACCGAATTTGAAACTTTGAATTTTTAAATTACATATTTGTTTTTTTTTTGTCAGATCTGAAACCCAGCCTAGTTTTAGGAACTAGCAAAACCTCGTATGAGGTATGTACATGGTGATACCAGGTATCAATCTAATGACTTGAACCACATTTTGACATAACAATTCTAGTGCAAATATACCTAGGTATACCATCAGATTAATTATTACCAAATCCCAAATCAAAACAATGATACTAATCAAAAACCTTCTGCGAAATTCAATCAAGTGAATAAATAATACATAAGCATATGTACATTTTATACTCTTCAATAAATGACACATCAACAACACTTCATTTACAACAATCCCAATAATTCGAAAACCTGTTATACTGTCATTCCACCATTAATTCCATCTGCATGCCCTTCTTAAAACCCGTATACTTCTTAGTTCTGATTAGACAGGTAGGCTTACAAGCTTTCAATTAAACTTAATTCAAACAAAAAGCCTTTCAGTCAAAATTGATTCCTATTCAAATTTCACAAATAACTCTGCTTAGAGCATAGGTACTCGGTATTATGTATAGGGTATTGTATTGTAAGACATCAACCAAAACAGAACGAACTAAATGATACTTTTGTCTGTTCTGTGGAATTCCAAATTAAGTGAGGGTGTTTCTCTTGGGAGGAAGGATGGGATATATTTATATACTCGCATGTATATGGTTAGTAGAATGCGAAATGTCCAAACACTCACGTAGCTTCAAACAATTATCAAACAATTGTTTTGGGTAATTTATTTATCTATGAACCATGACATGGCATATAGGACAACAAATCATTGTAAGCCATTAACCAAACTATATACGATGGATTGTGTGTGTGCGAACTTACGTAGTTGTCATTCGGAACAAAAGAACTGGATAATTACAGTTACTTCTTAGGAATATTTCAGTAGCATGCAATTATGTGCATAGAATTGAATATGACTTGACTATATTGACACAAGAGATTATTTGACAAGCAAATTAATTGACAGCTCATCTATGTGTTTCGTGTATTCAAACTTCAACTGTCAATAATATCAGCAAATGCCAAGAGTTGAATTCCTGAACTGGAGATGTTGTATTTGCGAACCGTGTACAATGGTAGCGTATGCCAATTATGAGAACATAAGGAGTAGCTATATCTAATAAATGGAATGAACTTCATTAAAGCCTCACCTAAAGAGTGATTTATTTTAATTGTTTCGTATCGCTAAGCGGATAAACAATATATGTATGTACATATAATTTATGTCAATAAAATTGTAGATATACAGTTTCGTAGAAAATGGATTGTATTGTTTTTCGTTTGGGAGCTTGTAGTCTGGCTTGGCACTTCTTTTCCGCCCTTATGGCCTTTTCGATTGGCAATTTGGAGGAATTCTTAAAACCAAAACACCAATAAACCAAACAAAGACATTCAATTTGATTCTAAAGTTTTCACATGTACATAGATGTCTAAAATTGTCAATTCACATTTGTAATTTGTAAACATGGCGGAAAAAAGCAGAGAATAAAAAAATTCGTTTGTAGACATTTTAAAATCTATTTTTATTTTTTTTAGAACTTTGTTAATTGTATTTTTAATATTATTTGATTAAAATTTTTAATTCTAATTATTTCACTCTGTCAAAATATTTTTTAAATTTAAAATTGAAGTTGAAATGACGTTCCACACCATTGAAAACTAATTGTATTTGAATGTGTGAGTAATTCTTATTTCGATTCAGAAATGAAATCCAGAATCGTTTTCTCTTCTCTTCTGAAGATGAACTGTCACTCTGGATGTGAATAGAACACGCTCCTAATCGGCAATCGAAAAGGCCATTACTACTCAAAAAATTTCCAATGGGCTCTTTCAAAGTATTATTTCCCAGATTCGTTTTTTTAATGAAGGAGTGTCAAAATGTGAGTTAGCTGCCATTTTGTTAAAAATAAGAAAATGTATGCTCTGTTTGCACGGTTTAATTGAAGATTTAAAATAATATTGATGTCATTAGATTCATTTGTTCAAAAAAGATCTAAGGATTGTCAATTTGCATTGTTGTCATTTAAAGCAAGAAATAAGTTATGCGTGAAACAGAACAGATTAAACCAACACCAGCAAAAACGGCGGCCATTACTTTAGAACCAAAGTTATTGTTTAGCACTCACTAGACCCACCAGCGCAATGCAATATCAACAGCGTCGTTAGGCCAAAGTCTTTCAATTGCTTTTGCTTGTGCAAAGGATCCTATTTTCTATTTTTATTTATTAAATTAAATGTGTGGGAGTATTCTTTAAATAATAACAACACACAAAACACGAAAACACGAATTTACAATTTAAATTCTGCGTTAACATCAACTGTCATTCTGACAGCTTACTTTAGGGCGAGTTCAAGGCGACACTATTGGTCTTTTCGATTGGCCGTCCAGAACTGTTCTGACCCCCACAAAATGACAGTTGTTACTCTAAACAGAACAGAAAACGATTCTGGATTTTATTTCAGAATCGAAAACAGAATCACTAATACACTCACATAATTAAAATGTCAAAATCATCGGGTTGTTTTGTTGTATAATTTTTATGTGCTTATTGAATTTGTACTACTTTTCTGGTAAAATGAGGTAAAAAGAAGCAAGTTATAATTATTATTGATACAAGAAAATGTATATCTAAATTGAAATCAAGTGTTTTGGAAATTATTTTTAGTCGATGTGATTTTTTTTAGTTTAATTTTCACAAATACAGTGATACATACAATTCAGAATCAGTCAAATTGTTTCCGGGTGTTTTATTGGGGGAACTTGTTCCGGACGGCCAATCGAAAAGGCCATATAGGTGTGTTTCCGTACTCCCCAAAACTGCGAAAATCTACGAATTTCTACGAAAAACAGTCAAATCCTGTTCCCGTACTTCAAATTTTCGTATAGTTTTTTACAGAAGAGAGCGCTCATGAGAGAGTAAAATATTTCCCCATAGGCATGCTGCGAATTTTAGTCCAAGAAATTTTTTGGACAAAATTATGAAGACTGTCAAATGAAGGAAAAAAAGAAAAAAAAATACATAAGCCGTCAGTTGCCATATGGTAATCGTTACAAAAGTTGAAAACAATGTAATTTTTAGTCTGGTCTGGCTCGTGCAATAAATTAAAATTTGTGATTCAAATTTGTTATTTTAAGAAATAATTTCATTTAAATCTTTAATAAACATTTTTAAAAATACACTTTTATTTTGACGTTTAAAAAAAGCTAAAATTGTTGTTCAAAGCGTTTACGTACTTTTCTAAAACTTTGTGGCTCTCTGAAAGATTTCTAACCACACTTTTGGAAAAATGACAGTCTTCACATTAAAAAAAAAAAACACAGAATACGATTAATGCTACCCTACCGTGAAAGTATTAAATTAAAATTAAATAAGCCCACAGAATTCTCTAATATACATAAGTATATTTGTATGTAGGAATCTCCTTTTATGCCTTCTCCATGATGGCGGCCCGGCTTCACTTTTTGATGCGTTGTTAACTATTTATGTAATAGCAATAGATAAATATGTGGTGGTGGAAAGATGTGAATTCAGAGATTTCCAAATAATAAGAAACGTCCATTTAATTTGTTTTTTGAATTTTGAAAGACGTCAATGAGCCGTTTTTTCTTGTTCATTAAACCGAATGAGTGCTATCCTTCAACAAACAGCAATATTAAATATTGTTTCGGAAATTCCGAGAATTTAAATTACAAATTCCTTCACAATCTGACGACTTTTAAATCTAAATCCAAATCCTTTACCATCCCACCTAAAAGAAGTCGTCGATGCCAATAAAAAAGAGACACATTTTTCGTCCTTTAGTTCTTGAACATATCTATATTATATATTTCACAAAGTAGTATATACCTACTTAATTTCCCTAACCTACAATAAGCAATGGCGACCAACATAATAATGGGCACAGATTTATTTGATACAAAAGAATTACAAAAAAAATACATAATAAAATAACGGAATGTCCTTGCAAAATAAGGATAACAGTTTAAACTGCAAAAAAAAAATATTCCTAACACTTAAATATAAATATATATATATATATATGTATATAAAAATAGCATTTAGCCTTAATCCAAGAGAATATCTTTTTGCAAGCCAAATCCTTCGTCCATTGTTCAATGGGCCATCAACATCGATTTATCTTGGCCGCACTCACATACACAAACATAATACTAATACATATTCACAGAGCTGAATAACATCGAGGAGGAAGCAGCAGAATCAGCATCTGGAAGCATGGCATTTTATTCAGAATTCCCGTCCTCCACTTCTGATCCAGTTGCCGTTGCCGCTAACACCGTCACTTGTTGTCGTTTTATCCAGCAAAGGATATTGACCCACATGAATCCACAGACTCCCATGTAGATTACCCGAAACCTTGGTGGTATCATGATGAAGTTCGCCGTCTGTACCGGTAGCCAGAAAATACACGAGCGCACAAAAGTTGGCAGGAATTTCTCTCTCAATTCCATGAACGGGTCATCTGCATTCTCCATTAAGGACATTCCTATAGGAACCACATTGCCGAGAAGAGAGAAAAAAAAAATAATAAAGGAAGGTTCAGTTCAGATTAAAAATGAAGAGGACAATAAGGAAACTAATATCGAACTGCCACCCACAGCCAGAGCCAGCCATAGCCAGCCATCCAAAGCAGTCATCGCTTTGCTATCCTTTGCCAAGTTGTTAAGTCTTTTGTTGTTAATTTATGAAGGACAAGATGGGAACAGGGGAATGGCAAGAGGGCCAGAAAGGATTGCAAGGTACAGATAGGTATAACTAAGGATGCTGCTGATGGAGTTAAGTGACTTTATTACAGCTGATGCCTGCTTAGCTTACCTGTATAGAAAACTGTCAATAGGAATGGCGTCAGGACAAATTGATCGATAAGCAATTTCTTAACGATGATCGATTTGGCAGTGCCCGGAAATGTACGGTCCAGCCATTTGTACCTTAAGCGCGCACAATAGAAATGATAAATTGCATTATTAATACAATAATAATTGATATATTAAATAAGTAAGAACTAATATATTAATTATTCCATTAGATTTGCTGCTTGTGTTTATTAATGTGTGCTAATTGTGCAAAGAAAAAAATACAAGAAGAAAAAAAGGAAAATACAGGATTAATATTATTACAATATAATGAGTGCCAAAATGATTACTATAAATATTTATTTATTTTATTGGTGCTGTAGTACAATTTTTTTTGGTTTATTACATACACAAAATACCAATAGTTAGTTTAAAAAACATTGCTTACGTCGCCGTGCCGTCATCGTGCAGGTGCAGTACTGCATGCAATGGCATTGGAATTTTTTGCAGTCAGGGTTTTAATCTAAATACTCCTTTTTAAGTCGAGGGTCCACTTGGTAAACATTGAAATTCCATGCTGTTTTAATGAGATCAATTCGGCGACTTTCTCATGTAAACACATTTTAATTTGAACGCTCATTTACAATCTATATGTGATTTTATAGGCAAAGATTTTCTGGTGAGCAAGCTCCCTTAGAAATCAATGGATTTGAACTTGAAATGGAGTAGTTGAAAGAGTCATAGTTAGGGGAGACCGGGCCAAGAAGTAACAGGTGTAAAATGTAAAAAGCTTAAAATGAAAGGGTTCCCTTGGAGAAAATTAAGAAATCGATAGGTAGGGGAGACCGGGGCTAGATGTAACAGGTGTAAAATGTAAAAAAGCTTAAAATGAAAGGGTTCCCTTGAATAAGATTAAGAAACTCGCTAACTTTAAATAACATTGTTTTTTCCTTATACATATTTTTGGTATTCCTCTTCACTCGGAAGAGATATAATTGTTTTTTTTTTTAATATATATTTATGTTTTGTTTAAGCTTATGTAAGCATAGTTGAGCAACGAATTTGTATGTGACTTAATTCAGTTTTTTTTTTCAAAAAATTAATATTGATTTTGTTTTTATCTAGAAATATTCAAAATAAATAAATTAATTAAATTTGTGAATTAATATAATAACTTTTAATATTAATTTTATAAATTTTGCTGGTGTATGTATATGCTATATTTTTTGTTGATATTCTTGTTTATAAATTGATAGTTTTTTTAAAAAGTATATTACAGGTTTTGTTACAATTTACCCCGGTTTATGTTTTCCCTCTATATGTGGCCAGTAGTAACAACACGATTTTTTTTGTCTTAAATTTATATTTTTACAAATTTTGATCAGCATTTTTTAGTGGTTTTCGTAGCTGAAATATTGCTCTGTAAACAGGAAACGTTTTGGCTAACTCATTTTCAAAATCTTAAGAACATCATCAATTTTAGTAAAATGTGTTACTTTTAGCCCCGGTCCCCCTACATATTTTAAGGACCGTTGTCCTTAAAAGCAGATCCTCGGTATTGGTAAGCAGATTTATTACAAGCTTGACGATTTCAAACTAAATATTAGTTACGAGGTAATTTCGTGCCGAAAGTATTTTTCATGAAATATCAAATGGCGTCTTCTAATATACACTATGAAATTTTTTTCCTATTTAATCCATTTTATGTAGAAACTTCTTAATAACTAAAAAAAACTATGAAGACATAACTCAATTTTAATTATTAAATTTTATTAAAAACTTTTCACAGTTGTGCCGCTGTGAAAAGCTGAAAGATTATTGAAAAAGTCTATGATTTTTTTCATCTAACAACTTAGACACTTTTACCTAATTGTCCATAATATACCAAATTTAAATGACAAAATTCACCGTTTAATGGCGCTTTTTAACTTAAATGAAGAGTTAACAAGTCGTGTCTAAATCTCTACAACACTTTAAACCTCTACAGCCGCAATAACGTTTTTAATTAATTGAAAAATTAGTTAATAACTTATATAGGCTTCCCTTATCAATGACACCATTATTTTTAACGCGGCTTTAGTTAAAACAAAAAATTAGGGCCTCGCCTAAGTATGCATATTCAAAGCGCAGTATTTCGGAGCTTTTACTTTAGTTTATATAAATCGTACTTGGCATTAATTACAATATTACCTGGCCTCAAATTTTGAAACAAATTAAAGTTAGTGTTCCTATTAAAACTAGAAAAATTCTAAAATTTGGAAAATAAGGTATTCTGACAAAAAATATCCAAAGCACTGGAAATTGTGCTTCTGAAGATGCTAACATTTTCAGTTGATTTTATTTTGTTTTATTATGTTTTATTTTATTTTATTTTATTTTATTTTATTTTATTTTATTTTATTTTATTTTATTTTATTTTATTTTATTTTATTTTATTTTATTTTATTTTAATTTATTTTATTTTATATTAAATCAAGGTACATATTTCCATAAGGTATAATTTTTCACTCTTCATTAAATTTGAAATCGTCTCTAAAAAATGAAAGCTGTACATTGGCAAGGTATTATTTTTAGGACGAGACTAGAGAAATGCTAATTTATAAAAGCCTTATAACAGTTGTTCGCCCTTAAAAGTGTTAAATATTTCTATCGCTTCCTGCGGTTGGGAGACTGCTAAATCAAACAATTAAATTTAGGATGTCGAATGTCCCCCCGTAGGTCTACTGCATACACAAAACTAGGTACTATTAATCGGGCCCGCAGGGTTATACCTAAATTTCATATGGGTGGAAATACCTTAGAATACTTAGGCCTGCGTAGTATGTTCAATTTTTCATACTTTTAATGACGAAAATCACTTATAACTGTCATAAGTTGGTATTCCTGTAGTCGGTTCTACTATTTAAAAACATATTAATTACATACTATAATCATATTAATTACATACTATAATCACACCTAAGTCCGTAATCAACCACATAAGGTCTGTAAAAGTTACAATCGTGTCTCCATGAGCTTTTCTATTACAAATTTCCGCATTACTACGAATAACCTCCTATCACACAAGCTATGTAGATAATCTACATACTACCCCACTCTACCTAAAACATACATTATACTTTACCTCAATTAGTTGAGAAAAAGCTCTCTTGTTTTTGTTGTGCTCATTCATTTTTCTAGTCATGCGTGCATTGAAACGTCAAAATGCATCTATTGCATTTTTCAGAAAAACGTAAACAAACCCACACTCTCCACCAACTAAAAGGCGGCTCTGTTTAGAAAATGTTTTAAAGAAATTGAGTGCTGCTAGAGCTAGTGCTATTTAAGGGTGCGTCACAAAAATTAACCAAACTTAAAGCTTTTCAATAGAAAACCAAACAAAAAAAACAGTTATTTAAATAAAAACAATACAAAAATAAAAAAAAATAAAACAAACCATGTGTAGAGTGTTGGTGAATAGACAAATGTCCCCATAACGGCATACCGACCTATGGTTGGATAATCAATATCCTTTTGCTGGTTCCTGTCCTGCAAAATGTCAGATGTCAGTGCCAAACTAGAAATATTATGCAATGTCTATATAAGAATTATTTTACCACCAAAACACGTTTCGTTAAATATTGCTGTGAGTATTCGGCACCCACGTAAAGGCTGCCATAAATGACACTGTTCGTGACGAAGGGATGCTTCTTAAAAGCCAATCGAGCTGCCGATATTAATTTTGACATTATTTTTCACTGTTTCACACACTGCACCAAACTGACAGTTGAAACCGGAACAAGGCGAGAAAAATCAAACACAAACTATCCGATACTAAATGTGAAAACAAACTGACGTTTATGGAGAAAGCACAGAAGTGGTTTAGATAGAGGAATAATTTAATGTTTTGGGAACCACTACCACTAGATTTCCATTCATCCCCTGTTTGAGTTTAATAACGACTTTAATTAAATGATTAAACGTGTCGAGTCGCCCGTATGTATGTTGTCGGTTGGCGTAGTAAATTGGATGGTATTTTATTCTTGATTTATTGAAGTTCATTGTTTCGGCGTCATAAGATTTCATTGAACTTGCGATCGACCTTAATAATTTCGGAATGGAATTTTGTTTTTATCTATGGCTGGCATTGGAGCTTTAGAAAACGTGAGCTTTCATATCAACAGGGGAACTATTTAAATGAATTTATTATCTACCATAATTGAATTTAATAACAGTTTTATTATGTTTAATTTTACGACATTCAATTCCACGTGTAGTCTGAAGTATCACAGTCAGTCATAAAATGGTAGAGGAGGGTGTGTCTGTGAACCTTGTATTGTATAGACATAAATGCAACGATATGGTTCACATGTATGTAGGTACCTATGCATAATAAAATAAGCATTTCAGTTTGTCGACGATGACGTTGCATTATTTGATTTCAGTTGAAAAATGATGATGCATTCGACTTAAGCTTTCGCTTGAATGGTTGGATTTCCCATAATGTCGTAGTTATACTTGAATGTGATGCAATCTCAATAAAAAAAAGAAATAAAATCATTTAGCGTTTTGCTGGTAGGTAGTTACTCATTTAATTGTAATTCCCGATCAGAATTACTGACAAACCGATCACAATGGGACGAACTGGCCCAAAAAGCTGGCATTTATTCAAAAAAAAAAAAAAAAACTTTTTCAGAATGTCTATTTTTCTATATGTATATATTTTTTTGTTTTCGATTAAATATTATCCACTTTAAGAATCTTGTAAGGTATAGATCCCTGATCCTTCAACTTCGGGTGTTTAAGGCACAACCAACATGAAATGGAGGTGATGTGTTCGTGTTGTGAACCAATTTTTAAAGCGTATTTTTACCGATTTCTCTTGTATATGAAGATTATATACCTAGAAAAAGGGATTTTTTAAGTAAAACTTGTTTGCTGTCAAACCGACAACACGCCACGACACGCTATCAAAAAACAAAATGTATACTCACAATATTGTTCTCCTTCTATGGCCTTTGTGTTATTGTATTAGTGTGCTTAGCTTGAACCAAATCCCTTCACAAACGGTGGGTTGCGCAGAGAGAGGTTCAATAAGAGAACAAAAATGGTGCGCAAGAGATTTAATGAGTACAATATCAGAAATACACTGCCGATCAATCAAATAGACTCAAAGGTTCTTTCAGAGAATATTGAATTTTTTAAATTAAAAAAAACAACAAATTTTGCATAAATAAATTTTTATTATTAAGTATTCAATTCTTAAACAAACCCAACAAAACTGAGATTTCTAAATCAAAAGGTTATTTTTTTATATATTTTTTTGTGGGTGAACCTCAAAAATGGCTACTTTTTATCGATCAATCAAATAGACTCAAGGACTTAAAATTAGTATAAATAGAAACATCTTCAAAAAAATTGTGCAAAATTGTATTTTTATTATGTTTAGAGCTTTATTAATAATGTGTGTAGCCACCTCTATTCGAAATCACTTCATATATTCGGTTAGGCATTGAATCGTAAAGGCATTTTAAAAGATCCAAGGATAATTCGCTCCAGGCGCTGTTAATTGCATCTTTTAATGAATTGATATCTTCAAATTGTCTGCCAGATTGATAGACCTTACGCGAGAGCCATCCCCACACGATCTCAATGATGTTGAGGTCAGGAGAGTACGGAGGCCAGTCCATTAATGTTGCATTTTGGTCCTTAATTCAATTTTTTACCACTCGAGCGGTATGTATTGGGGCATTATCGTGTTGAAATGTCCATGTACAATGTTCAAAAATGTTTGAAAAGTAGGGAAATGCCTTTTGAAGCAGCTCCTTGTAGCGTGTGGCATTCATCTTAGATGAAACGAATTGGATTTCGAATGCCCCATAGTAAGAGATTGCACCCCACACCATTATACCCCCCTCACGGCTATGGTGACGGGTTAAATAATATTCTTCCTTTCTTATGTCATGGAAATAGTGGTTGAAACCATCTGGCCCATCCAAATTAAAGCGTTTTTCATCAGAAAAAAACAATTTGATACCACTCCCTATTCCATGTCATGTGACTTCGAGCAAAAAGACAGCGAGCATGCTTACGAACGTCGGTAAGCGGTGGTTTTTTTTTTAATTTTAATCTTTTTAGATGTTTTGCTCTCCTTATTACACGCCGTACGGTAGCTACACTTGCATTTACTCCCAAATTTAAGCGAATTTTTGCTGCAGAGCTCATTGAGTTTGAGGCTTCTCGTAGAATTCTTCGCTCTTCGTAAGCCGTAAGTGCTTTCCTAGCGGGCTTTTTCATATTTTTCCCATACCTTGATGGATTTTTTAGAAAATGACATACAACAGTCTGACTTCTACAGATTTTTTCTGCTATCTGCCGGGTTGTTAGATTGCTGTCTCGATAGGCCAATATCTTGCCTTTTTCCACCGACGATAGGGATGCACCACGACCCATTTCGTATCTATTTAATCGAAAATTTCGAGAGACAACGAAATTCACCTTTAAACTTGCACAGCTTAACGGAAACTAAAATTACAGCCTCTGAGTCTATTCTGGTGATCGCCTGAAAAGCATTGTTTTTTTGCATTGGCAAAGCAAAATAGGAATAAATGGTAACGGTAAAATTTCTGCAGCCTACTCTTATAACTTAAATTTACCTAATGTTCTCCTCTAAAAAAAACAACAAAGCTTGTGGCGATAGCTTTCTGCATAAAAGAGAAAATCAAAGTGTAAGAGACAAAATATGTTGAGTTTATTTGATTGATCGGCAGTGTACTTTTTTGAAAGGTGCACAATAAAGCACGATCATCCCTCTTGTACGAGAAGTTCATCCCTGGAAGGTGATTGTGTTTATGGTGTATTTTTCAAAATTAATGAGACGAGCAAGGAAATTTGAAGAGAGC
Source organism: Philhelius pedissequus (assembly GCA_910595825.1). Classification (NCBI taxonomy): domain Eukaryota; kingdom Metazoa; phylum Arthropoda; class Insecta; order Diptera; family Syrphidae; genus Philhelius; species Philhelius pedissequus. The sequence continues at coordinate 8,282,924 of OU343163.1, read as the reverse complement.
TGCGCAGTTAAACGGTCAAGAGAATTGGTTCAAGCTATCAAATATGTCAACTTCGTTGTTCTTTGACCGGTTTCGTTGAAATTGAAATATGTTGTAGCTTATTAGACTTTTACTGGTTGAACACAATGGAGTGCTGCAACTGGATCTGGAATCGTAGCTGAAATAACCATCAAAATGAGTTCTGCGTGCTATATTTTTCGTGACTATACAATACAGCTTTTTAAAATTTGATACCATTTGATGTCAGCTGTCATCTGTCAATTTGCTTGACAAACGCTTGGTTTGAATCGATAATGCAAGTGATTTTGAAATGTTAAAAATACTGCAAGCAAAAGTTAAAAGGTAGCTTACTCGAGCAGTACACTGTATTTGTGTTGCGTTTTCTTCGTAACATTTAATTTGCTTGTATTCAATATTTTGACAGCTATTCCAGCTGCAACTATACTCGTAGTTGAAGCAACGTATCTATTGTGTTCAACCAGCTAGTTGGGTTTCTGTTTTGTTCGAGTTTGTGATGTCAATATTGTATTTCTGTCAAAAAATCTAGCTAATTTTCTGCACTTTTCGTGATACACATTAAGATTTCGAGTGAACTTGACATTACGACGAGCAGTTATTTGAAGCGGTTTTTAAAAAAATACTAATTTTTTTAATTATTAAAATTTTTGTTTTTTTTCAAATGATAGACTTTTTCCTCAAACTAAAACAGCTAAGCAATTTCATTAGGCACTCTAGTGGGCGGAATGTCTGATGAGTTGATACCGCATTTTAGGGTATTCTGTACCACTGTAGATATAGTGACCAAAGGCGAAAGGATTCAAATAGGTTTTTGTAGTTGTGTCGGTGAAATTTTCAAGTATATGACCTTAGTATTATTCTCGAATTAAAGCAGAGTTCCAGTCACTCTAAATAATATATAATTTCCTTCGAAGATGCATTGGCCTGGGCTAATCTAGACTAGAAATCTCTTCAAAATATTGCTATTTTAGAGCAGCCAGGTAAATTAATCTACCCAATGGACAGCTCTTCAACTAATTTTAGCAGGATGCAAGAGTAGTGATGTTATATTAACTACTCTAGCAAACAGCTGAAAAATCCTTCTATAAGTTGCCACAAAAACATGTTTCGACTTTAGTTACTTTTCTGCAAAGTCGAAGTTCAGAGTGGTACTTCCACATTCGAACTCGAAAGTACCTTGGTGAACTATCATATATCCGTAAACTATGATTAAAAAAATCTCTTCCCTTAAAATATCTTTAAGGAGGTTAACAGCAACTTTTATTTACAGACTTTGTCAATAAATACTCAGACATTATTATTTGCGCCTTTTAACACACAAGTCGAATAAAATACCTATATATCAATTCCCCATAGAGTGCATAATTTGTATCCTTAAACTTAAATAGTATGTAGCTTTCATCGTAAAAAAAAACACCATGAATAAAACATAACCCCTTTTCTTTAAGCCAAACCAACCATAACACGCAGTAGCTGATACATTTGTCTTCTTTTGAAGTTAAAAACTTCAACTTTTCCTTCATTCTTTTAAATAATTAACGCTCACAAGTGCATGTGTTTCACCCTAACAGTGTTGCATGCAGCATGCATAAAAACACAACTCCTTTCCACTTGAAGCATTTCACATAGACACTTTGACAGGAAGAAGGAAAGCAAGTCGACTTAAGTCATACTGCGGCAAATAGTGCATATCATCCTTCCGTTGATGATGGTGGTGTGGTGGAACATAAAATAATAGAAAAAAATTTAAGAAAACGAATAAGAAGAAGAAGAAATAAAACCATCTCCAGACGACAGCCTTAAGTATCTTGCGGTGTAACTTTAATACATGCCGCACGTAGAGCTTATAAAATGGTAAAACTTTTGTGGAAATTCCACGACACTCGAGTCGAGTCGACTTGTTCGTGGCATTTCTTTCGTCGCGCCGCTACGCCTCAACAACCGCACAACTTTCAAATCCTTGATGGGTGGTGGGTGGAACTGGAAATTCTTAACGAAAGTCTGGGTATCAAAACTTAGGTACATACATACATAGGTAAGGAGGTACAATGCTAATTTTGAAGGTAACCTTCGAATACCTCCTTGTCACCTCCTCCAATCAGCAATAGATAACACGCACAACAACACAGATACTACAGATTAATCCTGTGTCAATTGCTTCGTTAATTTTTCGCTCAGATTTTTCCCATTTGGTTAGTCTCTCTATAGGGCTTTGCCATCTTGAAGGCTTAAAATTCAATAAGATATTGCCAAGTTAAATCGAGTCGTCAATGGCAACGATGACGATGACATCGCTGCCGTCCTCTTTATGGCAAGGCGGTTCCTTTGATCCTGTTCCGAAGAGAAGAACGAGGGGTGTTTGTAAAACTTTGTAAAACACTGTGTTGCCGATATCGAGACTCCATCTCTTAATTCATACTGAAAGTTTGTCCTTCCTCTGTCTTACCAATTCATAGACTTAAATCGAATTGATAAGGTTGTAGTTTTTTTTTTTTTTAAATTTCAGTTTCTCGCATTACAGGGCTGTCAAAAGGGGATTAGCCAAATTGTATTTATATTAGCTTGGATTTTTAATTTAAATTAGGGGATATTATGTTAATATGCTTTTTAATTTAGACCATAACAATAAACATAAAAACGTGTCGTATCGAAATGAAATTTCTGTGTGTAAAAAGCAACATCGTACCGCATCCTAAAGCGGCCCATTGACATGACCATCGTGTCAACACCGGTGTCATGACACAAAATATCCATTCAGCCACAAATAAGCCATAATAAGGTTGGAAACCTTCGTATGTTTCAGCCCCCAAAACCCATTTGTTTACATTGTTGTATTTGTAGCTTTGAAACTCTGTCCATGAATAAATGAGAAATCGAAAAACAAAACAAAAACAAATTACTGCTGTGTTGTCTATGTGTTCTATAGGAAGAGGAACAGAAAAGTTACTTGTGTGCGTGTTTCAGCTTGTAGGCAAATGTCAAATGAAAGCAGAGGTTTCGGGTCCTTATGTTATTAGTTTATGCATTCAGCCAAACACGCAACACCAATCCGCACACATTAGTTGTTTATTTACGATCAAGGAGACAATACTGAGGATAACCCTTATAGAGTCAATAAATGATATCCAAAACTCACAGCTATGTATATCCCAGTAGGAAATTTAAAAAAATTCATGCATGTATCACCAACTTTTTCATCAATGAGTGGAAGCTACACCCCATGAATTTGGTATGAAAACATCGATGAATTTAACATGGGGCTGTCATAGGCGTTCACCAAGTGATTTTCGAGGTGAATATTTAACAGTGAAATCACGAAGTAGGGGTAACTAGTTTATTCATAAGCAAATTATATGTGATGAAAAATGGCATGAACGTTAAGCTGCGAAATCACTAGATAACTTAGAGGTGCTTATTCAGCAGGGGAAAAATGGCATGAATGCTCATCCATTAATTCACTCTGTTAATAATCTGTTATAACTCGTTAATTCGCATATGAATTTTATTTGATGAAAAATGCCATGAATGTTCAATCATGAAATCACTAGATAAAACCCGTATGATACATGCTTCTCTTTTCCCTCATTTTGTATGCATTAAATAACATAAAAGTGTCAGTTTTCTGTGAAAGAGGAAATATGTTTTTTTACCGAAACAGAAACATTGTATATGTATGTTATACCCCCAAACATAATTTTATTAATTTAATTCGACGATTATTCAATAATACCATATAAACGTTTAGCTAATAATAATTAAAATGTAGTCTTGATAAAATCTTGATGCGAAAGTAAACCTTATCAATAATTAATTCTTTAAATTTGATCTGATGTCGGTCTTAGCAATTCATTTTGTTAATTCTGCTGCGTAGGTTTTGCACTTTCAGCCGCAAGCATTACGTTTTGAGTATAAGTCGGAGAAATACCCACCAGTCGCCAAATATCTTAAGGTTAATAATTGAAACCTTTCAGCTGGCTCAATACAATTTCTGAACAAAAAAAAACATTTTGATAAAAAAAAAAAAACTTCTTTTGCTGTGATAAATGATGATGATCGCGAACAAAACTGGAATTTCGGGTTTATATGTTTTTTCACTTTCTCTAAAAAAAACCCAAGAACTCATGTCATGACCAGCGAACACTGTCTGAGCGCATTTATCGGCGCAGGTAGAAAAAATGCAATTTTCGTCGCTCTTCTCTTGGCAGATAAAACCTCATTTTTTAAGACTTTTTATTTGCATTTTTTTTTGTTTTCGGGATGAAACCAAAACAACCACCGCACCGCATGAAACCAAACATCATTTGCGAACTCATGAACCTATACATTACTCTCATGATTTTGTAACTGAAAATGTAGTGAATTGGAAGCATTCAATTCATTTGAATTTAGTTAACTGATGAAAAAATGCTCAACCGTTTTCTTGTTAAATCATAACTCATCAATGGAAATAGTTGATGAATCCATTGATGAATTCACCAAAAAAATTCACTAATGTCGAAATTTCCTAATGGGTAGCAATTTTTTAAAGTCTATACTCGAACACCATCAGAATGCAACTGAAATATTCCTCGAATGTGGTATACACATTCCCACACACATAACACAGCCAGAGACACAGGCACGAAAAAATTAAAATGCTTTGATTTTGTCGACACCAGAAATCTGTTATACACAAGCCTACAATCATACACTCCACATTCAATAGCATTGACACAAGTGTCATACACTAGTGTTATGTGTATGAGCCGCATAAACGCTGTCCGATAATGAGAGAGTGAGGAAGAGAGTGTGGATGCGGAAGTGTTGGAAAGTGGGAAAGACGTGACCCTGTATATAAAAATGTGTGGAAGTATAAGAGATCAGGAAGTGAGAGAGTGAGAATGAGAGAGTTAGAGTTTGAAATTGAGAGTTAAAGTGAAAATCTCAAATTGAAACAGTCAATATGACACGAAAAAAGAAGATTATTGGAGAGTTCGGTAAGGTTAAGGTATCTCGAAAAATACCAAATTTATTTATTTCCTACTAAATTTGAAATCTAACATTTTAACACAAATTTTGCGTAAGGTCAAAATTCCATATGATATGATGTATGGAGCATATGTATACCTACGCCGTAATGTATGTGTGGGTCAACAACAGCGAATCCCTAAGCTTTGTGCCTTGAAAGACTCGTTGAAAACAATATTTATTTAATCCCAACTTAAGTGGAATTTTTTTTTTGCCCAATAAATTCTCAAAAAATTATACAACGTATTTTGTTTTGATGTTCAAAGAGTGAATGCCAACAATCCTTAAAGATCGCTGTGTCTTACTAGACTTAACTTCTTTATCAAGGCGCAAACTAATAACTAAAATTAAGGGAAAATAGTATTTTGATTTGAAAAATATTTTATTTAAGAGAATTTTGGCTACGTCCCTGTAAATCCCGTTTATATCCTTCTGGTTTCTTTCTTATGCCAAGACATCTCCTGCTGGCCTTATTTCTTGTAGAAAATATCCGAATAGCTATACACGATGCGTTCGAATGTCATAGGCTTGTGGAAAGACGAGACAAGACAAGAGATACCTCATTCCTATATCTATGTCTGGTGATAATTATTCTATCAAAAAGTTTTTCCTTGTGACACAACTCCTCTCTTGTTGGCTTGCTTGTCTTTATCTTGCTCTAAACTGATTATCAAAGGAATTTTTGAGGATATAATGATGACGATATCGAGAAGTTGTGTGTGCGTGTGTGTATAACAACCAACCCATCAGCATCAGCTATAAAGAGACTCCCTTTTTTTATTGTTTGTATGATGGTATCGCATCGTAGAGAGCTACCTTAAGCTTAACGTAATCGAGTTCAATTATGCATGACTTGAAGGAGAGGCTAAGGCTGTTTGTCATGCTACTGCCTCCTGCGCCTTCCTTCCCCAACCCACCCCTTCCCTTCAACCAAGCAATCTTCTTAACTTTTAAGTTATTTTTTAAGGATAACGTGCTGCAGATGAGTACAGGGACAGAGAAGTGAGATCGAAACTAATAAAACTTTATCGAGTTTCCGCCGCGCCGGCAAAGCAGGAAGAATATCTAATAATAATTCTTAAAGGAGCATATTGTTCCAACTTCTGTGGCAGCGTTGGTAATAGTGATGGCATCTCACCACCTGTTTTACCTTTTTTGTTTTTTTTGTGTGTTCCAAAATGTGAGCCTGTTGCAGAATGCAACTAAATATATATATGTATGTAGGAGGAGTTCTATAGATGGTGCAAGTTTCGTTAGAGCAAAAAGTGAATTAGAAAAAGGAAATTATAACTAATGACATTACGACCATAGTATTTCCTCTCTCTTACCATTTTTTTTGTAGAAATAAAGTGTCAACAGAAGAAGAATGGCGTAAAAGTTCTTTTGTTTCCATAGAATTGTGTAAGAGATGCAAATAATGCACTTTTGTCAGAGTGGATTGGGGCGCAAAAAAGTTAAAATAATGGTACCTATATATTCTTTCTTCTTTTATGTACTTCTTCGTTTTTGTATTTTTTTTTATCTCATTTAGAAAGATATTCCTTCTCATCAAGGAAGTTTCTTAATTTTGTTTTTTAATTGAATTAAATGTCAAAAGAAAGAAGACTAAAAAGAGCAAAAGAGATAAAGATTAAGAGAGACAATTATTTTGGCTTCAGCCATTTTGTGGTTAATTTAGTAAAATTTTAAGTTTTCAAAAATTCCATTGGATATATTTAAAGAAGTTTGTTGAACTCTATGAATTTGACATGAAATACTTAAAACTGAAAGGTTTTCAAATGGACTTTTGGTTGCTATTTGAAGGGAGCATTCATTATGAAATTCACTAAAAGCATTTTCAGACACAGTGTTTTTTTTCAACCCAGTACTAACTTTGCAAAGAGTAATAACTGTCAAACTAAATTGTCATAGCCACTAGCCACGTTCAGGAAGACGTAGTCGACTTGAAAGCCATTCAAGTTTCTGGTTTCTGATTGGCCAGCTGCCAAGCAACAAGTAGCAATGTTTTTGATATCTGGATTTCAAGTCGACTACTTCTTCTGAAAGTGCCCATTTGTATTTAGAAATAACAATTTGGTTAGAAATAAATTATTGGAATGTGAACTCATAGATATGTAAGTTGCTATTAATCTTGCTGTTGGCCGTTTTTGAGTTATAGTTTGATAACGTTGCGCGATGAAGTGGCGTTCAGCTGCATATGAATAGTGTTGAAGAAGATTCAAACTTATTAGTCATAATAGTGATATCGTTGTCCGTCTACTTTATGGACACCTTTACGTAGAACTTTTGGTTAGAAGACTTAGAAGATACAGCATCCATGTTCCCGTCAAAATTTTGGTGAATACAAGTATGTCCACTAAACGTGGATCCTCTGTTATATCGAAAAGTTTTGATTATAAATTGTGGTCAAAATTGTGGGGCTGTTACATCTGGAAAAGTAGAAACTTATATTGGAAATTTTGTCGAATGCAATCTCTTGATTGTAAATTAAAATTTGTAATTAGTAATTTACGGAATTTTCATGTGTTTTGTTCAAAATCAAAATTAGTACCTAATGGTTTAAAAAAATACCTTGGTTTCAACTGTTCATGTTTCGTTAAGTAGGTATTTATCTTACAAACAAAAAAATGCCATATTGAAAAAAAATCAGGTAAAATATTGTACTTATACTTTTGAAAATCTAGCACATGTTTTTGAAAATGGGGTTCTGTTTTCGAAACTTACGATTTTTTTATAATTCCTCCATAATTTCCGCATTAATTAAGTATATACAGTAAAACCTGCTAATCGGAACACTCTATAATCGGACCACCTCATATTCCGACCTCACCCTATCCATTCCCTGTAATTTGTTTTATACAAATTTCCCCTTATAATGTGGGCACTTGCTAATCGGACCATGGACCACTAATGTCGATTTCGTTTCAATAAACACATCGATCTGCCGTCGATCCGCCGCGCCGTCAGTTTTTTTTCTGAAAATCAGATTCGTTTCAAATTAAAACAAATTTTTTTCTGGAAAAACAGTTCCGTATTGAAGCTCTTTTTGGAGACGGATTCAAAATGGATTTGTACACAGATTCACTACAATATTTTTTTAGAAGTTTCTCAATTGTTGTGTTGTCAATTAATTTTTATTTTGTGACAGTGAACAGTAAAAATAAATTAATATTATTTTAGTAGCGAATCCTATTTATTGAAACGAAATCGCCATAAGATAACATGCGTTCCTTAATGTATTCCCCTAGGAAATACGAAATATGTATGCATCGCATTTTTTTATTTTGTTAATTGTTGTACCCCTCGCCACCGCCGCCGGCCGCCTCCGGGGTACTTTTGCTTTATTTGGTGATCTCCCAATAAGTTTGTAATTTAAGCTTTCTTTATTTCGCAAATGAAACAATTTGAATTTTTTGTGTTTCTTGTAGGCAGAGGCTTCAGGTCAGTCAGTGCAATTATCAATTGATATGTTAAAGGTGTTTGTTTTTAATGTTCAATAAAGCTACTAAAAATTAAAAAAAAAAGTAAAAGCACAATGAAATAAAATAAATGAAATTACTGTGATCCTGGTCTGGAAAATAAGGTATATCTTGCAAAGAAATTTGATTGCAGCAAATCTCAAATCCAAAGAATTTTGAACGCGAAATTTGAAAAATTCGTTGTATTGAAAACTAAACGTATGAAATCATTTGTATCTTTTGCCAAAATTGATGTTTTGATATTCAAATGGTTTTGCTTAGCTAGACAAAAGAATGTGCCAATTTCTAGTACAATTCTCCAAGCAAAAGCACTGGCTATACCAACAAATCTAATTGATTGCATGTTTTTTGGAAACTTATAAGTGGTATATGCACCACTGGCAGTCGAATTTTTATGGACATGTATGCATGAGAGAAAACCTTTCTAAGTTGACCGGTCCGATTAAAAAGGAACCTCTACAATCGGACCACCTACTTATTGGACAACTTTTCTTCGGTCCCAAGGGTGGTCCAATTTGACAGGTCTTAACGAGATAATTCTTTTATGCTTTGCAGAAAGATATAATTTCCCGCCAGACATTTGCATGAACACCCCCTTAAATATACTTGCGTAAATGTGTTAATTAATTAGATGTTCTTTGAAATAAATTTATGAGGTTGGTTTATTCTCTTTTCGTGAAATAATTTTATCTGATTTGCAGAATATTTTTCCCATACAAACTTTGACAGTTCATTTCTGCGTAGAAAAAATTATATGGTTTCTGAGGTTTATCTGGGTTTTCCGCCGTTACAGGAATACCCTTATTATAACTGTCTCCAACTAAACTAGCAATTCACCTTTAGGATTCTCCTCAGCGAGAGGCTTAAGCTATATACACAGCAGGTCAATTAAATTATGTTCACACTTTTCAACTTGTTTTCTCATAAAAAAGCTTAAAAAAAAAGCTTTTTGTGTATGCACTTTCAAAGCATAATCTTTTTCTGAGTTATAAGAGGCAACAATAAAATTTAACGGTTAAACTTAATAGTATTTTAAATTGTCTCTAAAAAGGTCTTTTTTGATGAGCCAACTGAATATGTTCACAATGGTGTTTTTTTTAGTAAATTAAGAATCGAGCAATTACAAATTGGACTTTCCGTGACTTAGTTCGAAAGCGTTGTACCGAACAAAATTGAAATTCCGGTGTAATAATATCGAAAATAATCGGAAGTTCGCAGAACATAGTGAGAAATTTCTTAAAGAACTGGGAAATTCTAATATGATAAAAAGCTTTAGCACTTCAAAATGAGTGTATAATTAAGAGTGCAACAAACTTAAGGCGGATGAAACTTTTAGTAAAACAGGTGAACCTATCTTTTGGGGAAATCAAAGTTTACCGTTCCGATAGTTTTATTTTTGCCTCTTTCTTATTAATTTACCGAAAAATAGTACACTTTGAAAGTGCATTCACAAATAACTTTTTGTATAGCTGTGTTTTGCTTTAGAGGTCGTGCCTATTCTATTGATCAGTAGTTTAGGTTTTGGAAAAGGGGTATTTTCTTTAAGCGTTATGCGGTAAGAGTTTCTATTTCCCTAAAAATTAAATTTACAACATTTCAAGAACATACAAAAATTTACATTTTTCAAACTATGATCCGTTTGAACAAAATGGAGCGTATCGGGATCCCGTTTTTAAAAATCCGGTTTTTAACAAATGCCGAAAAAGAAGTTTTTAGTCCCGTCTTCTAAGATTCAGATTTTTTTTTCAAATTCCGGTTTTAAATATCCCTCTTATTCAAAATCCCGATCTTTTATAATCCTGCTTTTTATAATACCGTGTAATCCCGCTTAGCCCGTTTTATTATTTTGATAAATGTTACACAACAAACTTTGCATACACCCAAACTGGAGCCCACTCTAAATTCTATATTGGGCCAAGCAGGTGCGTTTGGAGGACATTGCCCTCATTACGCGCTATCCTTTTTGCACCTCGTCTTGATTCCCAAAACGGGAATTTAACAAACGAACTTAAGAAAAAATAAAAAGCGGGGTTATAAAAAAGCGGAACTTAAATAAACGGTATTTTAAAAAGCGGGTTATCAAATCCAACCCTTAAAAAACGAAACCAAGATCGGGAAATTTTAAAAATCTTGTTCTTAAAAATGACATTATTATCACCAGCTGGTGAGCTAATTTTGAATCCAAACAGTTTTGTCAAAAAAAGAGTAAAAAATGTACTGCTTTATAGGTAAAATTCTTCAAAGCGGCCATTCAATTCCCTAGGTGATGTGTCTGATGACCTCCATTATATCTAGGTATAAAAGTTTGCAAAAACAAATTAACAGCATCAAAGAAACCCAAAAAGACAAAGAGAATAATTTGACAGATTGCACGGTTTTTGAGACAGAGTGCTTTTTTTTAATCCACAGCAGATTCCATTATAAAATTATTTCACCCCGTGTTAAACAAAAAAAAAATAATCTCCATCTTTGCAACCTTTGAAAACATCCTTCAGATAACCAAAACTCGCCTTCTACCCTTTTATTTGACAAAATTTATTATTCATTCCATTTTACTGTGTCGAAGAAGCTTTGATCCTTCAATGAGGTAGTACAACGTGCGACAGACCCAATTGGTGGGTTTCGTCCTGTTTTTTTTTGTGTTTTGCTTTAATTTAAAATTCATAAGCGACATCCATATCCAGCCTCATCTATTAACCCTCTTTGTCATAAATTATCTCGCAATTGGGATCAATTTCCCCGATTGGGCTTACTTTGAAGAAGGGCTCTTTTCTGGGGGGAAAAATTGTTCCTTAAAAGTCCGGCTCGCAAAAGGCCCTGTTTATCTCTCGCGAAGTACTCCACATCAAACCCTTTAATGGACGTGGAAAGGTAATTAAAATGCATGACTTAATGAAGAACAAGACATCTATCTCCTCAACAACACACGCAAGAAGAAAGATTGAGCTCAAATAATGAACCTTCACCATTTCCTTAAGTTCAGCATCTTGTTCGCACCTAATGGACTCTAATTTCAAGGAATTAGCTACTATACTCGTACACTACAGCCAAAGGTGCCAGAAGTCCTGTCGGCAAATAACTGCTTTCCCAAGAATAGTATACGGTACCTACATATAATTCAGGAGAGGGGTTTCCATACAAGACGTAAGCGAAGACCGACATTCTTGTTGAAAGCTAAATTTCAAATGTGCCTGCCTCATAAAAATGCTGATTTTATTTCCTTGTATTTATTACGAACGGATGTTGTTGGTTTTGATGGGTGGTTACTGGTAATATAGGTAGGTAGGAGCTGTATTATAGGGAGGGAAGTGTGGAAAACATGGAAATTCCATTCGATTTGGGAGAGTTAGGTATTTGTTAGATTAGCTCCTTCCACCCCTGCTAGTCCTTTGGTTTTGAATATTGCTTGCGAAGATACTTTTTAATGGCCATTTCATGATCTTCGTCTTCTTTGAGGTGGATTTTGTTAAGAAAGGGTTACTATGTGTGTTGAGAGCATATTTGGAGAAATGTTGCAATAAAATATTAGGATACACAATTGTTCTATTAAGGTTTAGTACTGTTTTCTTTTTTTTTTTGGAAAAAAATCGTTGTTAAATTTTGTGAGCTGAGGATGAGAAATGGCTTTATTTTTTATTTGTTATAAAAGGTTTCTTAAGGATATGAGTGCGTGTGATTTAATTGAATAAAGTTCAGACCAAGTATAGCTGATGGTAAAAGCAAATAAGTCTTTGTCAAATTAAGCGTTGAAAATTATTCTACTAACATTTTAACTTCAATAAGGTTTCGGTAAGGTCTTATCGAAGTTTAAATAACTTATCGTTGCCTTAGCGAAGCTTAAATGTTAGCTGGGTAATAAAAGATCCTAAGGAGTCAACAGCCTTGGCTATAATGAAAGCATCGCTTCCCATCAAATAGTGAAATCAAGCATCGTTGCGCGTGATTTGTGCCTACTTCGATTGGGACTGTCCGAAAACAACCACATGCTGTTGACATGTGTTTCTTCTGTTGTGCGTTCTTCCTTTCTTTGTCTCTCTCTGTTGTATTAAAGCATGGAATGTTTAAACCAATGGCCTCGTTGTCAGTGCTTCAGTGTCTCTACTTCGTATATTTATCTACGGAGTAGTATACAAAAAAAGAAGGAAGAAAGAAAGAAGGAAATTCAATTTTGTTTTGAAACTACCATAGTCCAACAGATTAGTAATTCTGTATGTCATTATATTGTAAATACCAAATTTTGTACGTCAAAATACCGTATTTTCAATACACGTAGAAAAACTTTACAGCGGAAGAGAAATTATATTATATATGACACATTTCTTATTTAAGCGGCTAAAATAATTACATAGCAACAAATATATGACAAATACAAATTCATTCATTAAATCAAATTCTGTTTTCACAAACAAAAGAGAGGAACAGAAATTGAATAGAGAAAGTAAGAAAGAACAAACAAAAAAAAATACTGCAATAAATTGATATCAAAACTGACATTTACAAAAAATGTAAGAGAGAACTCATGAAATAATTTTAGGGCTGAAATAAAGTGAGCGAAAAAGGTGTAAATAAGTGTCGAAGTTTGTTTTCTCTCTCCTTTTCCTTTAGCTCCCAATTACGCACCTATTTTAACAACAATTGAAGCTTGATTCTTTATTAAGTTCCATCTTTTATTGTCTCAGATGGTGATAAGAAAGTTATGACGTCATTATAAAACCTCTAATAAATAATCTGCATTTCAAAAATCTTTAAAAATGCTGTAAAAGAAATGTCCTTTTTATAATATTTTTACAGCATTTTTACAGAATTTTGACATAACAATATTTTCGCATACAGTATTTTGAATACAGTATTTTGCAACATACATTATTTTGAACCCAACCCGTTTTTTGGTAACTCAAGTAGAACCATTACCTTACCCAACATTTTTCAACCTTTTTTTTTGAAATAAAAAAAAAAACTCAATTTTCGAAAATACGAGTAACTCAAAAGATTTCTTTAAATTTTTTATTTAGTAGTTCCTTGAAATTTTTAAGAATACTCGAAAAACCAATTTTCCTAAAACAAGAAACAACAATACACACCATGTAAATGTAAAACAAACATTTTTTTTTCAAAAACGGCGCAAAGAAATTTGGAAAAAAACCTGTGTGTTCTTAAATTTGTTTTTCTACTTTTTTTTTATAATCTACACGCGCTCAGGGGATTATACTACCCTTTAAATGTTACACCACAGCGCTGGCGTAAGGTTAAGGAAAGATATGTGGCGTGATGTTCTGAGACTGGAGGTGGTTGTTGTCTCAGATTGTATCTCCAGGATGGCGTCTGAACTAATGCGGATTAATTTTCCTATGTCTCTTATAATTTTTCTATGTCTCTTATAATTCGCATCATTGTTTTGTTCGTTGTCATATTTATCGGTATTCTAGTTTTACTCAATCACATGTTGTTAGTGCTATGCCTAATAGCATGTAATGAGTAAACTTTGCGTTCTCATCAACGGTATTTCCCATAGAACTACTTTTCATATTTTCGACTGTCTCATTATTGATTAAATGGAATAAAATTATTTTTTTATACACATGTTGGTTAAAAATATAAATAATATTGGATACTCAAATTAAAAAATAATATTTGTTTTTAAAAAGGTTTTTTTTTGGAAATAAAAATTTAAAACAATTTTATCCAACAAATAATTTTTCTCTCTTTCGCATGAAATCTATATTATGATACCTTTGCAGTAGAACACATACAGCTCTATTAATAAATAATGCTTATTCCACCGCTAATCTGACTACTAAACCATATATTAAAAGTTAATCTGCAGATTAAAATTGTCAATTAATCAAAAAATAGAAAATCCACGAACAAAATCTACTACAATAAGTATATCTATCTCTTTTTATTCTATGTCCCTGTAAATTTCGTTTTTAATGTAAATCCTTATTCCTTCACTAAACCACCGTCTTCGATGGCTCAGCAAAGGAATACGTTTGTAAATGACAAATAGCAGAAATTCTGTTTTAAATCGTGTTTTTTAATATGGGTGATAGTTGTAATTAAAAAAAATATGCCATTACATATTTTGTGAAAAAGAAGACTACATTTTTGTTACAATTTGATTTTAATATTAAAAAGTTTGAAAAAAGCTTGGAGCGAAAAAAACCTTGGTCCTGTTAATTTCTTACTTTCAGGGAAATGACTACTGGAACCTACATTATTGAAAAAATATAGTGTATTCAATATATTCTTGGCTAGCAATCCCCTGAACAAATTGTGGAACTTATTTAAAGTTTTAATCAAACGAAAATGTAAATGTGACGTGAGAAAAATTCTACACATTAATATAAGAAAAAATGTGGAATATAATTTTTACGATCCACAAATCGTTAATTCATTTTTTAATCCAAACACAGTTTAATATGACTTAGTGGTATATATATGTATTTTCTTCGTGTATGCTACTTTTCAATGATCTTATAAAAAACTTTAAATTTTGTCTGAGGACTTCCTTGTCCTTCTCAACAAAGCTTGATTCATTCATAATACATTGCGTTGCATGTCCAAGTGCTTCCTTTAACTTCAAGATCTTCACAAATTGAAAGAAAAAAAAATCAAAAGACGTGAGAAAAGAGTGAATTAATAAATTACATGGAAAAAGGACCTTACCTCTCGATTCTTGTTCGCATGAAGCCGCAAATACTTGCAGCACAATTGTTCGACACGTTTTTGAGCGCCCTTGTATTCATCCATTAAATTGTCGTACTTGGCTTTGAGCATCTCAATTTCGTATTGCGTTTCCCTCAGTTTGGCATCCTTCTTTGCCAGTTGCCGATGGCCTTGTTTATATGACGTGGATAGCTCATGATATCTAAGAGAAGGATTTTTCAGTGATGAACAGAACAACCAAGGCAAATATGTATGTATGTACAGAAAGAAAAGAAAAACGAACCTGTGTTGCATCAAAAGCGGACTAATTGACTCGAACGCATCAATGGGCGATCTTGAGTGACGCCAACGGGACCATTCCATTGAACCGGCAGACTCTTCTGACCCCGACAATGACGAGCTGCTGGACGAGTCAACACGACGAATAAGCTTAGCCAATCGTTGATTACGGCTACGTTCTACGTCCAAGGATGCCCTCAAATCCAGCAGCTGTTCGCTTTGGGCGTGCATTGTTGTCCTCAGATTGAGTTCGTTACGATGGTGTTCCATTAAGTTGAACTGAAGTTCGGTTATGGTTGAGTGAATGTCTTCTAGGAAATTGTCTTGCTGCGATGAGAGATAATATGATGAAGTGCTTGATGGATTTACCCTTATGTTGGACGATGACATTCTTTAATTTCTCATTTGGATGCGAGATGGTATTTAGTGTCGGTATGAGTGAGGAAAAAAAATCGCGGAAACCTACCAAACAGGAAACGGTTTGTTGACAAGTATTCGACTTCAAAAAAATAAAAAAAAAGAAGAAAACATGACACAAGAAGCAATGAAAAATTTATGCTTACATACACAGTTCGAAGGAAGATGCAATACCTATCCCTAAGATCCTGCAGCCTTTTAGTGTTCCTAGTAGTATAAGGCTATATTTCATCTTTTCAGGTTTCGTGATGAGCTCTAATCCGGTCAGTTCTTGTGAATTTCTGCAATTTTGTATGCATATCTGTGAACTTCAATTTAAAGACATTCCCCGTACTAATAAGATCTTCGACTGGATCGCACGTACTTACTCTTATATTCGAATACGTCGTACCTATACGTACAAGATTTTTGTACATAACACATAAATATATCTTAAAGCCGGGTTAAAAAAAATTTAAATGCAGTATTATTTAAAATTTAAAGGGCCTTTGACCTTTCTGGACCAAAAAGAAATTAATTTTTTTTTCAAAATCCTTAAGGCCGTTTTCGAGATAATTAAGATTAACCATTTTTTGTACAAAAAATTATATTTACCATGCCGTTATTTCTTGGACTTAAAACAGATTGAGAAACGTCTCATCCATCTCTTTAATATGAACACGATTCCAAAACTGAAGATAATAAAATGCACGATTGGATCGCACGAACTTGGTATGACAATTTCAAATATTTAATAATATAAACTTAAACCCAAAATAAAAAAAAAAAATCATCCACCCATCTGAAAAACCATATGCCACAAATACTTTTCGTACTCAGCTGTGGATAGGTATTGAACAGACCTTTCTTTTGATGTATATATCGATGGGTTTGGGGAACACTTTTGAAAATGTATTTTTTTTTGGCAAGTGGTTAGCCTTGATTTTTTTTCTAAAATGTCGAAAAAACTGAAGTCAAGAATTGTACAATAAATTGTACACCAATGGAAAAGTGTGTCCAATCCCTTTAGAGCACTTAAGGCCGCAGCTTTTTGCGGGGTTTGGGTGCGGAGATATCACCATCCAAAGCAACTCAAATGCAGTTGGGTGAAAAATCATGAGAATAACTTTAGATTGAAATATTTCACGAACCAGACGCCACAGATAGTTTTTGTCCTCGGCTGTGGATAGGTATTGAACAGACCTTTCTTTTGATGTATATATCGATGGGTTTGGGGAACACTTTTGAAAATGTATTTTTTTTGGCAAGTGGTTAGCCTTGATTTTTTTCTAAAATGTCGAAAAAACTGAAGTCAAGAATTGTACAATAAATTGTACAACAATGGACAGGTCTGTTAAATCACTTCCGAGCACTGAAAGCCGCAGCTTTTTGCGGGGTTTGGTTGCGGAGATATCACCATCCAAAGCAACTCAAATGCAGTTGGGTGAAAAATCATAAGAATAATTTTGGATTGAAATATCTCAAGAACCATATGCCGCGTCGAAATATTGGATTTAAAAATACCAAAAATTTGGTATGCAGTTTTATTTATAATTTAAAGACCCTAATATACAAAAATTTTAATCGAAATCCGTCAAGCCGTTTATGAGAATTATCAAAATAAAAAAATGGTTGTATGGCAGGTACGGTTAATAACAAAATATTTTTAAAAAAATTTTTGACCTAAATGTAGAGTATGGCTAAAATAGTGCACACACTTTTTTTAACAAAGGCTTTAGTGCGTTAGTTTTGGACCGAAAACAAAAAACCATTCAAAAATCTATTATAGACAATCAGCTAAAGCGCCTAAATAGCAAGTTTGAAGAAAATGGCTTCAGCCTTTAGGCTGTAGAGCGTTATACAGACAGACAGACGGAATTGGGGGACCCACTTTTTTGGTGTGCTCTATCATCGTAATATCCCGAAAATAATTAGTGGGAAAGTTTAAACTCCTCATTAAGCATAGGTTAGCCATTTAAACGAAGTGAAATTTTTCCTCTGCCGTGAACAGTAAAGTGAAATTAATTGTAATTCACTTGGCAGCCGTAGTATTTATTTTGCTTTTAAAGAGACACATCAAAAATTCACCTGATATTAGGGTGTAACCTAGTCCTTAAAAACAAAAATTGAAGCATTTTACAATAAAAAAAAAAAATGTACACGCCATCCCATACTTTGGTAGTCTAAAATTGTTAAAAATTAAATATATGGACTTTTGATTGTAGAAGCTAATCTATTGTTTATACAGTACTGTTAATCTTAATAAATTTGTAAGACGTATGGTTGAACATTTTCACTCTGAGTCCAAGTGAATTAAAAACTGAATACGTTCCACATTCTATTACAGGGCATAACATACATTTCTGAGCATGTGAAAACCAAGTGAAAAACATACTTTAGTTAGGTATAGTCAAAAATTTGTATACAAATCTCATTTCATTGCAAGATATTTCTTGTGGAATGTAAAATTGTTTATTTCACGGGAAATAAACTGAATTTTTTTTAGACTTTCAAGCAATATCATTCCAACTCTTAAATATACTTAATTAAACGGCAACAAATATTTAGCGAAAACATATTCCTAAAATTTTTAAATCATAAACACTTCAAAGGCGAATGTCTCGCTAGCCATTTAGTTGTCTATATAAAAATTTAGGTCACACATGGAAATACAACTTACTGTATGCAAGAAAACAAAAGCCTAACACGCATTTGCATATCAAGTTCCTTATACAAACGTCATCGTTGTTAGGCTTTCATTTATGGCTTCCTCAAATATATAAAGCAAGTCTTCCATTTAGCAAAGTTGTACAACTCTCTCTTTTCATGCCATGATGGGCCTAAAGATTGACTTTCTATTCATTCCATTTGTACTTACAATTTACAGAGGATATCATCTATTCATCGTTTTAAGGCGAATGAGGTAGGCAGTCAGGTAGCAGAGTATAGGTATACGAACTCCCTACTCCGTGCTGGAAGACTGCGCATACAATTTCCCGAGGCCCATTATGCCTGCATTGCAGTTTTCCTGATGAATAACTATTAAATTACTCCCTGCACTACTACTATACGAGTATACAGTTCGAAACTTCTATAGGAGATCCTGTCCGGATGTTAGTGGTGGTGGTGGATGGTGGAGAGTAAGGGGAAGAGGTAGGCCAAACAAAATTCGGAAGTAGCACACATATTCCCCTGTGCATTCTGGGTGCACCTTTGAATTTAACCAGCGATGCATTTTGTGTGTGCATTGTGTGTGTTAGCTAGACTGCACCGGCAGCCGACAACCGACAACCAACACAGGACTGGCAGAACTGGCACCCACTATAAAAACGCCTTTTGCAATCTGAGTGCTATATTATAAAAGGATAACATATCCTTAAGTTGTGTCGTCGTTGTCAGAGGGAATTTTCCCATTTTCTTTCTTTATTCTCCTGATGCACATTTACCCTATACCCAACACTACTCCACCACCTTCTTTATACAATTCCGAGAACCAAGGAACACAAAACTCTCTCACTGACTTCGAAGAAGAACAAGGCAAATTCCTTTTGGCGTAATTAAAACTGCCAGACGTTTTCATAAACAGGCGTTCCACTGGTATTTACTGCTTGTGTCGTTTTAATTTTTTCTCCCCTGTAGTATTACTTATTGGAGCTTTGGTGTTGTTATACAAGTCGTAGGAGTTTTGTGTAATATTATGTAACCCGCCTGCAGCGTTCGCATATCTACCATGCCACCAAGAATTTTTTTGGAAAATAACTAAACTTTTGAAAAAAAAAAAATATACATACATTTCTACCTATTTTGTGTATTTTTGTGTGCAAAATTGTGCACCAAAAGTTAAAATTAGTTTTCTTGGTGATGTAATTAAACATTTTTTTGACAGTTTGGAACTACGACGATAAGGGGGGAAGACTTTGAAGCCGTTGGGCTTGAAAAGGCTTTTTAATTTTAAATTAGTTTTTATTTTTATATTTTTATGCTCAAGTGGCAAATACTTTATTTATGAAGTGTTAAGGAGTTTGTCGTGTTTAAAAGGGAACAACTGTTTTATAGTGGAAAGTTAAATGAAAGGCGAATCATGTCACAAAAGAGTAAGTAACAAGGTCAGGTCAGAAAGACTCAGCTGTGCTGTCTTAGATATTTTTTTTAGTTTCGGTTGCAAAAATTAAGAGAGCTTACAAAGTTTAGATTTTTTCAGGTTTGAATATGACTCTTTTATACAAGGGCCATTTTTAAATATTCTAGTACTTTGGAATAATTTTAAAAAAGTGTTTGTGAATTTTTAAAGTATAATAATTACTATTAGTCTTTCTCTTCAGAAACATACAATATGCAATCAAACTTATGATGACATTTAAGAAAGTACCGGCAATGCACACAGATGGCGTTTCTAATAAGCAAAAATTC
Source organism: Philhelius pedissequus (assembly GCA_910595825.1). Taxonomy (NCBI): domain Eukaryota; kingdom Metazoa; phylum Arthropoda; class Insecta; order Diptera; family Syrphidae; genus Philhelius; species Philhelius pedissequus. The sequence continues at coordinate 8,262,669 of OU343163.1, read as the reverse complement.
GCGTAGAAAAGAATGTGGATCTGTCAAAGTAAAATTCCATGACCTTGTGAACTTTGGATTTTGAAGATATTGAAGTTTTTTTTGACGCTTAGCGTAACGGATATAATTGTTGGCACTCTTAAGGATTTTTCAATTTTAAATGCGCGTAATTTTCGTAATTAAAAAGTTATAAAAATATGAAAAATATACTAAATTTTAATATAGAATTTTCTTTGTTTATTTATATTTAATTCTTATTATTTGTTACTAAAAAAGAGCTAAAAATGGGATATTAAAAAAAGCTTGCCAAAAACTACAATTATTTTCATCCGACTACAATTATCGTCACCCCACAAATGTACAACTATTGACACCAATGAATTAAAGTAAACCAATAATTTGTTTTTAGTTTTTTTTATTTATAAAATTTGTGATTCATTTAATTTCAGAAAAAAAATAACATAATTACTTACCGCTTCGTCTATGTTATAAAAAATAAAATAAAATAATAGATATTAAGTAAGCAATAAGTTAAATATGAAAAAATAAATAAAAAGTCTACAACAAAAATAAATTAGTTCATAGCGATCGCATAATCTACTTCTTTTCTTCTTATAACGGGTGATTTTTTTGCTACTTGGTTTTTGATGTTTATATTTTTGACAGATCACACATGACAAATTCCACGAACATTTGACATTTCGATTCAGTATTGTTTGCCATTTCATCATGAATAGACTTACGCCTGAACAACGTTTGCAAATTATTGAAATTTATTATCAAAATTCGTGCTCTGTGAAAAATGTGTTTCGCAAGCTACGTCCGTTTTATGGTCGTCATAATCGACCCACCGAGCAGGCTATTCAGCTCATTGTGACCAAATTTCGCACCAGTTTCACTTTGTTAAGTCTATTGTCTATGGGGACAAGCCAAACACGATTGCTGCCTTGGAAGCCAACATTGAACGCGTCATTGGTGAGATTATAAGAAATCTGTTTGCGGTCGTGATGTCTGGAACCGGAGTTATTGCCAAAAATGCACTCACATGTTTGTTTATTGCTTTATTAGTAAAAATAACGTATTTTGCTTTTTATACACGCACTTCATTTTGGTTTTTCTCTGTTGCTGCGTGTAGGCACACATCTACAGCATTTGATTCTCATTAATTGGATTTTGGTATTTTATTTTGTCGAACTCCCTAGAATGTTCAATGGATTTTTTGGACGACTTAAAGATTCAAAATTCGTTGTGAAGCTTGAAAAATTTCGGTTAATTGTGAAATTCATTGTGATAGAAGACATTTTGCGTTCATTTTGGGCGAAGAAAATTATGAGATATACCTATATTAGATGACGCTGTGCCGCGATCAATGCCAAAACCCGATATATTGGGTTAGGCTGTGCGCGATTTGACAGGTGTCCTTTTCACATTATAATTTTCTATGCAGAAAATGTGCTATTTTATAGCTGAAATTTATTCGAGTTTTGCGTATTATTACACTGATTCCGATCTAACCTTAGATGACGTACACATCTTGCAGTGATTAACTGAATGTCCGTGATAAGCAAATTCAAGAGTTACGTGTAGAAGAAATAAATGGAGACGTACCTTTATTGCACAGCTTCAAACTGCATAATCACCACCACAAATTCGACAAAATAAAATTATTACAAGAGGAAAAGTGGTAAGCATAGACTTCAATCGGACTGGTTTGGAATACGATTCCGCAATTCGAATTTACTTTCTCGATGCTCCCGGTGGGACATGCAAGACATTCGTCATTTAGTTGATTGTAGCAACAATTCGGCCAAGATCCCTTTCGTTGCTAGTTGAATCCTATGGCATCTATGGCATTGCTGAAACACTGTTTGAAGGCGGTTGAAATGCACATTCCGCTTTGAAGCTGGCGATGAATTTTCTCACGGTTGAAAAGCCAATAATGCACAATGACCAAGAATTTGGCGACAGCAAAATTGGTGCGAGAATGCAAACTCATAATTTGGGATGAATGCACGATGGCGCATAAATGAGCTTTGAAGGCAGTTGACCTAACAATGAAGGTTTAAAAGGTGATTCGAGATGTTTTGATGGGGATATGATATTGCTCAGCGCAGAATTTTGTCAAACGCTTCCCGTCATCCCAAAAATCTAATGCTGCCGATGAATTTAATGCATGCTTGAAATCGTCGTCTTTGTGCGGGCATGGCAAGAAGTTGGAGTTGACAAGTAACATCGCCCGCTGAGTTGTCAAGAAAACAGCTGGCGCTTAGCAACTGACAAATTTCTGTTAATGTCCTCACTGGATTGAACTCATTCCCGGCAAATTTTTGCGAGTTAACAACGTCGAAAGAGAAACTCATCACCAAAATAAAGTGTTTCCCGGAATTGCAAGAAATTATAAAAATCTAGATTGGATTTTTGAACAGAAAATACTAGCAGTGAAGAAAAAGAACGTCGTCGATAGCTTGGTAAACGGTGTTTGTTGTTTGTTTTTGCGCCGGAAAACAAATCGAAAAAATTGTTTACCATATCACTCTCTCCTTATTTTTATTCCATTCAAATAAATTACATTGAAATTTCAACTATCTATGTCTTATTATAGCTCTGCAATTCATTTGGTGGCGTTAAATTGGGGCGAGACGAAGTTCGCCTGGTCCGCTAGTATTATATAAGTTGAAATAAAAACTTAAGATCTGGAACTAATTTAACTTATAGTAATACATATCGAACTTATAAGACTTAGAAGAATGTGATATTTCAGTTTTTTCAAACATTTTAAATGATATTCTCTTATACATATATTGGACATCTTAAACTACAAATATCAATTACAACTGTTTTAGTCATTGTACAGGAAAAGCATATCTGTCAACTACGAATTGTATTTTCTCCGATATCTTCGACTGGATTCGCAAGTTCCTGATATGTTTTCCACTCCTTAAGCTTGTGTATGAAATACAATTTTCCTGGCTGAATTCGTTGCACATCAAGCAACATCTGTTTTTCTAAACCATTCTTTTTCTGGTATTACTTAGCTACCGAATGGGTGCTGTCCTTATTAACTTTGTCTTCGAAATTCCTAGACAGCATAAAGAATATCTTCTTTTCTTTCCTTAAATCCTTTGCTTTGATACAAATTTAGCCATTCAACACTGCTCAATTCTTGTTCCTTTTCAGAATTTTGTGGTCAATAGGAACTGCTGAGTAGAACGCAGTATTTTTAGATATAATGACCATTTTGTATGGCCAATAGAGCTTCTTGAACATCTCTTTCTTTGTGCGTTTTTCTTGCTTTCGGAATTTTTTAATACTTAAAAAAAGTAACGGTTTAATGATATAGTTATTAGCAGTCTTGAAAGTATATTTATTGGCAGATCCAATAATTAAAGTTCCATAGAACCAGTTATTGGCACCCGAGTGTCAATAATTGGAAGCCCTTCTTTATTGGAACCAATTATTGGCACATTTTTAATTAAAAAATAGCAATAAATTTCTCAAAAAAATAGTTAAATACGATAAATTCATTACTATATGTATGATATTAAGGAACATATTTCCTGTGTATAATATTCATATATTAATAACTAAAAAACACACAAATTTAGCAAATTTTTAAATATTTTGAAACGTTTTAACACACTTTCACTTCCACACATCGGCTGAAGAACTAATTTATCAAAACAAAGACGTACAAATGTCAGGAATAAGTAGTGGTTTAAGATTAAAATTAAATTGGCGTGATAAGATTGATAGTTTTTGTAAGAATCGTTATTGAATGGGGGGATGCCAATAATTGATTTAAAAAAAGGGGTGCCAATGATTGTAGTCGGTACGCTAGTTGTATAGTTTTGAAAAAAAATATTGATCAAATTTTTACAAATAGAAATGCAATAAAAAATGGATTACTGGCTTTTTTAAAGTACCTACTGTTAATTAAAGATCTTTCTTCTTTTTTCGAATATTAATTCATTTAGTAAAAAAAATTAAACAAATATATTTTGTTCATTCTGTTAACTGTTAATGAAAAAAAAACATTTTGGAACTTTGACTTATGTAAATTCTAGTAATTCACTAGAATTTATACAAAATTTCTTTATATTTTATCTAAAAAATAAATTAGAAAGAGAATTTTAATTATTACATAAAAACAAATTTAAAAACATATTTCAAAAAATCGATATTTGGAATTAAAAAAAAAAGAAAATATTTATTTCGAAAATTTGAATGTGTAGTAAATAAGAATTTTTATCGAAATCAGTAGAGCCGTTAACGAGAAAGTCCGAAATCAAAAAATTGTTAATAACATTTACTGTTAAAATTATTTAATAGTACTCAGTTTTTTCTTGGAATATCGGTTGAGCCGCATTTTCGTCATAATTAAGTTTTCTTGGACAGTTGTATTACAGGTACCGTTATTTTTGGGACCAAACAAAATTTTTAATTTTTCCTCTATAATCGCCTAATACGCTTTAACCGAGCTTTAAGAAAATCGCTTCAGCGGCTTAGGTTGTAGACATATATGCAAACGGAATTGGGATCCACTTTTTCCGTTTTCTTAATATCGAGGTAGATTTGTTTCCAAATGCAAAAGTTACCCTATATTATCTACATAAATTGAGTTGGACCTGATCATGTGGGCTCGGTGACGTGATACGTAGTACATTAACTTCTAAGGCGACTGGTGTTGGTTCAATGCTAGATAGAGGAAAAATAAGAAGTTTGTAAATGAAAATGAAAAAGTGGACAAGTGCCACTAAAATAAAGGATCTGATGATCTGATGACCTGTCATATCGGGAAATAGCTATAAATCCAGCCAAGACTATTAAGAAAAAATTTATTGGTAGCACACTCAAGTTGTTGTTGCTTATTTAAAAATACATATTGAATAATATAAAAAGTGCTTAGAAAAGCGACTTTTCAATCATTCAAAAATTGAACATAAAAAAAGTTTCATTCTATTTTTTATTATAAAAAAACAATCACAAAAATTTAAATTTATAACTTATTAACTATTATTATTATTTAGGAGAAACGAAAACTTCAAAAAATAATTTATCTACTTTCCTACTATCAAAAAAAAAAAAATGAAATTCTTAGCACAATAGGAACATAATATGGTTACAATCGGTAAAATTAATATACAATGTAAATGATTGATTTATACATTCTTTTCAATTGACTTGACTCTTTTCAATTAGCTGTCATTTTATTATTAAATACAAACGAAAATAATTAGTCTTGTAAACAAAAACTGACAAATAACACAGAGCAGCACAAATCATAACCTGACTGATGAAGGAAACATTAACGCGTGTAGTGAAAACACAAAATACTTCGGGGAAACTTACCTACATAATTCCACGTTTTTCACCTAATCCCATTTCTTCTATATTTTTGCATATATGTATGTATATTATATACCTCATGGAGATCGTAGTAGTGAGTGGTGCGAGTGCAACTTGCGGCATAGGCATGATTTAGCTATTTATTATATCAATTCACGGTTCTCAACTATGCTGGAGCCATAATTACCGTTATTATTGACATATGAGATCGACAATTTCATCGCTTAATAAATAAATACAAAAAAAAAAATAAACCTTATTCTTCAAAATTTTAAACAAAATACTGTTTGGTGTTTTGATACTAAAATATAATTCTTACGAACTGTCGAACTCTATTTGCGTTCCACATAGCATCCACACTTCAACGAATTCATTTTTCCTAAGCGATTTACCTCAAAATCATAGATTATTAATTTTAAAACGTCAATGAAATGAAATGTCAAAATGGACGCTTATTTATTAGTTCCTGTCTTGAACTAAGTAGAATAGTCCTTAAAGAGTCTTCATCCGCCTTAATTTTCATTTGATAAATTAATAGAGTCCCTTGGGTTTGGATCCTATATCCAGTAGTCAAATCTGCTTCCAGAATTACTGCACCTACCTACTTATAATTACTAAATTTCGAAGACTTTTATTACCTGTAGTCCAAAATGAGTTTTGCCCAGGCACGATAGTTGGGCTCATCTGTTAGATGAATCTTCAATTGGCTTTAATCCACACAGTCCACAAAAACAAAAATAATATTAACAATACTATTACTCTGTAGTTTTTCGGTCATATCGCACGTATTCCAAAAATTCACATAAAAATGCTTTCATCAGTGCATGAATATTTACTCATCCCATAGCCCAATCAATCAAACCTTTTAAAAGCACAATCTCCAATACTTCACTTCCCCCCGATACGGACAACATAAACTTTCAACAAAATAACGGAAACAATTCACATTATAAATTTACCAACCGAAAAATATGATACTTCAGCAGAAAACTGTATAGAGTACTCGTATAGTTAAAAAAGTTACCATTAAGGGAAAACTCTGCCACACAACACCCACATAATTGATAAATCCGATCCAAAATAGTTTCCTGTTTTTTACCCATACCTAACCCTGCCCGACCCTTAACCGCTATGTAGATATATTATGCCTTAATAAATATCTACTCATTCGCATGTGTGGATGTTTATTAATTCATATTTAATCTAGAAAATTCTGGGCTGGGTAACTGTGCTGGCGTAAACCCTCAAATCTAACTCCAACTCCAAATACAAAAACCAATCCCCATTCTATTCTCTCTATTTCCTAATCATCGAACTTTTACCCTATGCCATTATAAACATTTTTGGCAATACCAACCATACCATATCCGGATCCTGCTGACTGCTGACTATTTGCTAATCAATCCTCATCTCTCATCACTTCCATTCTCTGCCACAACGAATACAAATAACGAGCAAATGCAAAAGGAACATAAAAAAAAACAAACTTCTGTTTACACACATCACTAGCAAAACTTTTGCACTAACCGTTTTTTTGTTGTTGTTGTTGTTTTGTTTATCCGATTCCGATCCCTCCTCTACATTTACTCATCAGATTTTCAGCTTGAAAAGACAAACAAAAAGAAATAATATATAGGGAGATAGAAAAAGCATAATTTTCATATTTTCCGTAGCGTAGGATTTTAGTAGGCAAGGCGTTCATCATTAAATGACACTTAATATGCGGCAGGCGGCACAATCCAAGGCCACAAGAAAGAGGTAAAGATGGCGGCTGCGATGACAGTGCCAAAGATGAGATCTAGAGGTGAAACTAATGACTTGTTACTTTCTCTGTCATTAATTACATTAATTAAATGCTATCATTTTGACATCCATCTAATTACAATGCTGAGCTGTTTAGGGATGGATCTCTCTATTTAGTTTGGATATTGCCTATCCACCATTGTTGGTGAAATACATTATTCACATACCCAACTCTTCTGCACGTCAGAATGTAAAACATCTCCATCTATATGTATGTTTTTGAGCTTAAAATTTTTGCTCAAATTACCTAAAATTAAAAGGAGAAATAACAAACTAGATAACTATGGATAAGATGAGACTGTTACTATTTTCCAACATACGAATGACAAGGATGTTAATGATATTCGCTTCAGGGTAGAATATAATGTAAAAGCAAAAGTTCATCCTTGAAAAAAGAAACACAATATTCCCATCACGAATGTCAGTGCCTCGTCTTAGGCGTAATTTATGTGTTTGACTTTGAATTTCTTCAAACAGAGAAATCAATCAATTTGTTGATAAACATGATGTTCTTCTCCCCCTTCCCCACCCAATCCCTTCTTTTTAATTCCCATTTACACATAAATACAAGAGCTAATGAAAATATTTAACCAATCCGTTGCTACCTACAAATTTATTTATTTTCGCCTGAAAATATGCAAAAATGTTTTTGTTTGTCTTTGCGATTGCAAGAGTTTGTACTTACGCGTAGAAGCAAGAAGATGAGAAGGAGTAAATTTTTTCATCAAATGGCGGCTGCATATTATAGTAATGTATCTACGAGTAGCTGGCTATAAGAGGACGCAAAAACGATAGACGTAAGACCAAACTTCGAATAAGGTTGTTTTGTTATAGTAGGTAGATAAGGAGTTGAAGTTTGAATGTTGTTTGTTGAAGGATCTCTTATCCTTCTTATGGTTGTTTTGGTTTCTTTTGCATGTTGAAGTTGTTGTTATTGTGTTTACATTTTAGCGGTGGTACACGCGAGCGAAGCGTGAGCAATTCGACTTAAAAGGTGAATTTCAAGTAAACAAAGCTACTTCAGGATAATTCAATGGTGGCTGTCTTGGTTGTATGCTGCGAGAATAGCAATGTTACATATCTACCAATGTTGAATTAAACAGAATGTTATACTTTTAATTAAAGTTTAATTATGTGTTGATGGATTAAAAGATATTTATTGTTTGCTGAAGGATATTTCGTGGTTATTTAAGGATGATACCAAACGGGGTACAAAGTGCAAGTGAAAATTAAAGAAAAAAAAGCTACGGAAAAACAGTCAAGCGGAAGTTTAAAGGAAGTACCAAAGTTGAAAAAAAGTTGACTTTCGTTTCAAATAAAGTTCATTCATTTCGAAGTATCTTTATGTTTTTTAACTTTTTCTTCCTAATTTGAGAACGTTCTTGTCTTAATTCTGACTTTGTAAATAGTCTTCTCCGGCACAGGGTGAACAAACAACTTTGTATCACCCTTTCGGAAGATGCTGTATAACTTTTGCAAATGGCGGTAACTGTCAAATTTGTTTTTATGTTGAAGTTAACATGGAACCCTATAAAAATATCAAGCTTTCGGCTTTTCATGATTTTGGTACACCATGAATTTCGATACAGAATGACCTGTCCTCGTCCGCACCAATATACCAATACAAAATGTTTAAGCTGGCCATTCCCCCGGAAGAGACTGGAATAACACTTGACAGATGAGGCACTTAGAATGACTTACTGTCACTTGAGATGTCATATTTTCTTCGGGGACATTTTGGTAGGGAAAACTAAGATTATTGATTAATTAGCTTTTAAGCCCAGTAAGCTGCTCATACGAAACGAAATTTTTCTGCGCTCTACAAAAATGTGAACGAAAACCACAACGGAAAAATATTTGTCTAGAATTCTGTCAGCTGTCAAAATTACAATTGGAATGTTGTGACTAGATATGGCTAAAAGTAGTTTTTTTTTTTAAATTCTTCTAATGTCGAATTCCTTACAACCAAACAATCGATGTTTTTCTGAACACAATCGAATTATTTCTAAGCAAAATCGATTTTATGCTTCAAAACCCATTTTGCTTATTTAACACTTGACAGATGAGGCACTTAGAATGACTTACTGTCACTTGAGATGTCATATTTTCTTCGGGGACATTTTGGTAGGGAAAACTAAGATTATTGATTAATTAGCTTTTAAGCCCAGTAAGCTGCTCATACGAAACGAAATTTTTCTGCGCTCTACAAAAATGTGAACGAAAACCACAACGGAAAAATATTTGTCTAGAATTCTGTCAGCTGTCAAAATTACAATTGGAATGTTGTGACTAGATATGGCTAAAAGTAGTTTTTTTTTTAAATTCTTCTAATGTCGAATTCCTTACAACCAAACAATCGATGTTTTTCTGAACACAATCGAATTATTTCTAAGCAAAATCGATTTTATGCTTCAAAACCCATTTTGCTTATTTAGCAAGATTTCATTGATGCACATTTTTTTTTTGCAAGTTCCTTAAAAAAAAATCAATCTGAAATCGATTTGAAATAGTTGTTTGGAAATCGACATCGAAGATTTCGAATTAATACGATTGCTCAAAAATTACCGATAGTCTAATTCACAGGTAAGAAAATTCAGGGGCCTAATTAAGGCAGTGATTGAATGAACGAGTTAACATTTTGGGATTAGTGTAATGCCGGACTTACAAGAGTGACAAATTGTCATTATATCTTCTATTGATTTATTTATTGACATTAGTGACAAAATCGTGTAAAAGGCTTTAAAATTTATCATTACTTTCGTCACTAAAAAAATGGCAGGGCAAAGTGGCATTAAATATTCTCATTAAAATGGAGTCATGTAAATATACAATGATACTATTTTGAAAATTATGGCACACCGCGGGGAAGAATGAACTTGCTCATTCTTTAAAGACAGATTACCATTAGCAATCAAACAGTCATCATTTTGCTCCGTGTAAATGATTATCATTATTGATTTGATTATACTATTATTTTTCCAGTTTAATGACTTGAACTAATGGCAATTTGTCACTCGTGTAAATTCGGCATAACTTATCGCTTAATGATTTAAATTGTAGTAGTTGTATTCTACTACATCGAGTCTTTATTTGATTACGATGTAGAAAATTGAGTATCGGAAGATGTAGAAAATTCATCCAATCTTCATGAAATCCAAAAAATGATTTTTTATTTGATTTCTCTTTTGGATAAGCCAATTGAATTCGTTCGAAAAAGTATTTGTTGTGAGAAAGTAAGAAAAAATAATTGTTTGGGTGCTATTATTTTTACTTGCGATATATGTAGTTACTATAGGGCAAGTTTTGCATTTGAAAAAAAAAACGAACTCGAGATCTTAATCAAAGTTGATATTACAAAAAAGTGGGTCCGGCAATTCCGGCTGTCTGTCTATCTGTCTGTAGAACGATCTACAGCCTAAGCGGCTCAACCGATTTTGTTCAAACTTGGTGCTTAGGCGTTTTAGGTGATTGTCCAAAATAGATTTTTGAATCGATGTTTTAGCGTCAAAAATAACGGTACTTAAAAATTGATAAGTAATATTTTATTATTTATATTTTGTACACATATTTGATTAAAACAAAATAACTTACGATTTGTCATCTATTTTTCCTCAATCCGTCTGCTCTGCATCATTTGAATGCAAAAAAACACAGTCACTGGCCATGAAATGTCAAACATTGATTTCGATACTAGATATACTGCTTTTACATCATAAAATTTCAGATGGCTTTTCTTCAGAACGATGAAATATTCTTTCAATAAAAGGTGGTTTCGATCTTCAACAACGAATTGTTATTTCCATCTGCTAATACCTGGTACTGAATAGCTGTTACTGAAATATTGACCCAACAATAGTTGTGAAATGTCAAAAGCAATAATTAGTGTAATATCCGGGCATTTAAATTGTGAACGAAAAGAGTGGAGAATTATACTAAGAAATCTAGTACACTAAAATAACACATTTCGTTGTTCATCAGAGTACTGGAATCTTATGGAAAACGAAAAGTAGAGCGAATCTATTCGCTTATATCGTTTCATATCAGCAGTGAATTAGGCTTTAAGAAAAAAATGTGTTGTGCTGAACACTTTGTACATACATTGCTGGGTCCAGGAGTTATTGGAAAGAGATCATGTGGTTCCAACAGGACGTTGCAAATGGCACTCAAATTGGCCCCGATACGTTTCCGAGTCGTCGCTTATGGTGTTATTTTGAAATTTGTATAAGTCCAAAACTATGGGGAGAGATTTCTTTCTTTGGGGACTACGAGAACATGTCAGATACTCAAGCTCTCATTTAGGGATTTACCAATAAGGGTGTGAGAACTTTTCGTCTGAAGTTTTCAAGAAAAGCCATCCCAGGTATCATCGAGCAATATCGCCCTCCAATTGAGAAGTAATTAATGTCGAAGTTGGTTGTTTTATTTTTAAGATTTATAGACTTACGATGTAAGTTTTCAAATAAGGCATACAAAGCTTTTCCTCTCTGGCTCTGTTAAAATGTAAAGTACTCCTCCTCATACATTTTTAATTCTTAATTTCAAATAAAAGGACGAAAGCTATGATTCCGTTTAAATATAAATTTATGTTTCTGTACCAAAACATTTCTCTTCCTTATTTCAGTTTCTTATTAACTTTCCATAAACTTCTTGTTTATGTGGTGATCCCTTCGAAAGAGCATAGGGCATGAATTTGAAAGAAGAGGACCACCATAATAGCAAGACCGAATATCCTTACCTTTGTGAATGTGAGGGTCCTTGGGTAGGTAATCAAATAAATGGATGTCATACATCCACTTACCGACTTTCATCCTATTTACAAAACGAATTTGCTTTTACCGTTTGATGTGCTCGCTCTAGAATACCCCAATATCCAAAAGCATACATTCCAACTATACACCATATAATATGTCCCTGTACAACACACAAACAAACACACACTTTAATGAAATATTCAAATGGACACGAGTAATGGAATCACTTGTTAGACACAAACACAAGGCATATAGCTGAGCTGAGTCGAGACGAGACGAGACGAGACAAGACCAACGCCAACGCCATAGCCAGCCGAGTTAAGTTGAGTTAGTTCCTTGGCAAGGACGAAGTCGAATGCGCAGACTATAGTCCGAAACCATCGACCAGTTATGGTCGTTACGGTGGCGTATACGTAATCTCTGCAAATTTGATTCAATGAAAAATAAATAGAGGTAACATTGAAGGTTCGTTAGTGGTACATTATTATAGTGTTTGTTATGGAGAATTCCTGTTTCTACCTTTTCTATCCTTGCTGTGATATGTGTGTGTGTTTGAATGATGATGACTTTCGTTTTAGTCCTGCCTGACTATATATGTTCACAATTTTGTTGTCACAAAAAAAAAACGAAGATGAAACAAATTATGGATGTTGACCTTTTTTTCTGGTTTTGCTTTGTGTTCTCGTTGGTGTTTTGTTTTCGAGGAGTAGGTGTATGTATATAAATGTACAGGACACATGTTAAATGGATACTGTCATGCAAATCTTTTTTGAAATATTAATATGGTTACAGTTTTGTGTGTTGTGAATTCGAAATGGATTTTTAGAGTGGTTGAGAGCATAAGGCTTTTTTTTCCTGACACAACTAGATTACTTATGTATGCGTGTTATACCTTATCTAAAATTGTAACTCTACCTACACATATTACGTATGTGTGTATCTACTGTTTTAAGATAAATATCTTAAGGCGGAAATTTAAGCCATTTAACTGGGTATTAAAAAAAATTTTACTAAAATTTATATTAGAAATCCTAAAATTTTTATAAGTAAATTTGGAAACGAAGTTCCGTCATTTTGTCTAAGGTTCCGAATAAACCTGCATTTAAGGAGGAAACACTAGCTCTATTTTTTTGACAAGCCCGTTAGTGCTTTGGTTTGCCTTTAAAATGAGAGGAACTCCATCTGCTAAGGCCTATCATTTTACAGTCAGGAATCAGATTGGTGAAAAACCTTGGCAAATTTCCTCATTGGGACAGGCCCATCTGTATTGTTCTTTATCTGTTTCAAAATGTTTGGATATTAATTGTTTTATTCATGGCGTTTTTATTTATTGTTTCCTAAAGTCTAACGCAAGCAAATTTGGAGATTTACCAAATACTTCCACTATTTATAGAGAGATGTCAGTAAATCTAGTTTTCTGGACAGGCTGGTTCCACTGTAGAAAATTTATTTAATGTCGACGATTCTTATGCCGGACTTACACGAGTGACAAACTACCATTAATACGTGTCATTCAATAAATTAATGCAAAATTAAATCATTAATGATAAGCATTAATAATGACTGTTTGGCAATAATAGCAATCTGCTACTAAAGAATGAGCAAGTTCATTTTTTCTCGCGGTGTGCCATTATTTTCAAAATGGTGTCACTGTACATTTACATGACGCCATAATAATGCCAGTTTTCAGTGTCATTTTTAATGACGAAAATAATGACAAATTTTCGAACCATTTACATGATTTGTTCATTAATGTCAATAAAATGGCAGAAATAATGGCAATTTTTCAATTGTGTAAGCCCCGCGTTAATATGAGATATCCAATGGAGTCGTGCCATTTTATTTTGAAAGTCAATATTAGCAATTTATTTCTTCGATTTTATCATAGAATTTAATAGATGTTTGATGCTTTGAATTCTGACTGAGAATTACATTTTCCCTCATCACTTCATGACCCTTTACTTCAGATACTTATAATGTTTGCAAATGGCAGCAAGTGTCAATTTTGTTTTGACAGTGAATAATTATTTTGTATTTTTTTTGGGCAAAAATTATAAAATTATAAATTTTGAAGAGTTGGGATAAAATTGTCTCAGAGATAAAATAAAATGTAAAACAGTCTGGAATTGTTTGAGTACAATTTTCTGCCTATCTTTAAATGTCAAAAAATATGCTAAAGATAAAAAATCGTTAAATTAATTATGTAAAGTGTAGTTTTTTCTTGTATTATACATTTAAACCTGACATTTGTAAATTTGCTGCCTTCAAAAATTCATTGGGTAGAAATTATTAGCAATGGAAATATTTTAGTCTTTCATATGCTTGCTCTCTTCTGCCCAAAGCTACCAAATTTATAAGTTTCGAACATCAATTGGCAAGGAATTATCAGGCCTTATTTCATCGAAACATGGCCAAACGACTACTTTCTCAATTGGATGAATTGGGACTTGAAAATACGTGATTGTAGCAGGATGGAGAAACGGTGCATACTGCATGAGTAACAAGCGAAATTTGATGGACCGGGTGACCTAATCTCTCGTTGTGTCATTTTGAGCTAACCAATACTAAGGGCCAGTTTTACATTGGTGGTTCAACTTTGGTTCAAAATTTGAAGTGTTGTACAATCGAGGTTAAGGACTTAACTCACTGCGAATTCAATTTGTCGATTTTGACAAATTGACTGAGGATGGGATAGGGTTCAATCCCTTTGATTTAAATATTTTTGTAGACATTTTTTTTCACTTCAATCGAAATTTTTTGACAGTTCAGCTCAATAGTCAATATATAAACGTAAACAATCCAACCATATGGACATGAACGTGTACCCAAAATAATTAAATAATTTATTCCTTGTTAATATATTTGTGCTATTTTTCTGTATTTCAGTACGTTTATACAATTTGGAATAGTGTATATTGTTTTTAGAATATGGAATAATCTATAGAGGTTGCCACTTCCGGTCCCGGAATAATGTTTATTTGACATGCAAAGAAAAACTCAATAATTATTATTCCACATAGTCCAAAACATTTTATCACCTCGTGAAAACTGTCGTAATGTCAAGTTCGATAAATATCTATCGTCTTCACAGTGGTTTTCCAATACGTTTTTCCTTAAAAACATAATAATGATTCAAAATGTACTTACCTTCATTTAAATAAATACGTATAGCACTTTAGCTCAAGAAATTATTCTAGATGAATTTATAAAATAACAATGAGCTGACAACGATAGTGACAAAAGTTATATACTCCAATTTCGAGTAGATATACTACTGTGAACTCGAGCTTAGTCAATTCTCTCTTTGTATGGCAATTGCCCAACGCGCTCGAAGTTGAAATTCGTTCAAGAAATAAATTGAGTTCATCTGATCTTTGGCTTAAGTGAAATTTGTGGAACTGGGCTTAACCGTTTCAGTCTTTTTTTTGTGTTTTTTTATTAAGTCACGATTCGATATCAACAATATTTAAACTCTCAAAAAGAATTATTTGACAAGAATTTGGCGACGACATAATTGCGGACATTTTGGCAAGTGTGATGGAAAATTTCCTAAAACAAGACTGAATGAAAAAATAAAGATTAAAACATCAAATAATTCCAAAAGCAGAATCACTATTCTTACAGAAATATAACATAAGATGATAACTTTTGCGCCACCTTGTATATAAACATAAATTAGTAAAAAAAAACTTTAAAACAAAATAAGCTGTAGTATTTATCGGATTTATTGGAGTCCCACAAGGAAGCCACCTTAAGCTTCTGCTTTTTTCTATTTTTATCATTAGCATGCTCCTTAAAGTATGTTTCATTACCATGTCATCAACTCTATTACTGACAGCTTGGAGAAGGAATAATAATTTGGTTTTTAAATGTAGCAACATCTCATGTTTCTTTTGTAATTTAGAACAATTTTTCTAAATTTACTTTGAAGGCAAAATTGGAAAAAAGGAATCAAAAGAGCATTGCATTGCGTAGTAAATTCAGTTTCAATAAATATAACGTACACTGATGCCACAGCTAATATTTTGCGACACTTCGTCAAACGCATAGATTTCACGGATCCATTATATCGCTTTGGAGGATAACGATAGATTTATAACACTGTTTCATGATATAAAATCCAAGCCAAAGTGAAGAGTTCAGCACCAACACAGGATGGACTCTGGTATTCCACATTTTATTTATTCCACCAAGTTTGGCATTTGTAACCACGTCTGCAATGTCGAAATGCAATTTCATAAGACTTTTAATGTCAGTTGCGGAATTCTGTGACCTATAATATACATAAATTGTTCGTCATATATTATTCACAAGCAATCACAGAGGTACCTACAAAAAGTACAAAAAAAAAAAAAAAACATTGCTCATTTCCTAATCGCCTTAGAATTTCCGTTTAAGTTCCCGAAAAAATGTTAACATTACAATGTAAGCCCCCTACTCAGCAATACACACAAATCGCACCCATATCGCTTTCGTGTTCCATTTCCAGTTCCGGTCATTTAATTGAAAAACGTCTACCAACTATATAAATGGACTCCATCAACTGTGGTCATTTCCTGCCTCAATAGTCAACTTCCTGTTTCATCTTTCACAGAAAACACACAAACAGGAGAAATAATAATAATAAAAAAAAACTCGTAAAACGAAAGAAAGCCACCAAAATGCCACTTTATATTAATTCCTTAGCATCCTGTTATGTGCAATATAACAAAAGCAAGCGAGCAAAAAGAAGAATAAAGACAAACAATTTAAAAGAAATGGAAAATTATTATCACAACAATAAAAAAAAGAGGCCTTGCCTCCGTTTCTTTTCTGGGAATTAAGTCCTTCAAATAAAAAAAAATGTGTCCTTTTGTCTGCCAAAAGGAGCTTCTTCTATCGTAGGTATACGATATTATACATTTAACAAATCACGGCTTAAGAATGCGGCGATCTTTTGGGAAAGCATATTTTTCTATCTTCAGTCAAGCACCTCAAAGTATGCTTCAACAAATTAAACACTTAAAATTCCTCATTTACACGCATTCTTTTTTGCAAAAAAAAACTACCCTTTTCGGCGAGACACTCTTGAATAGAATCATCATCCTTTTCCAAAGAGTTTCTCAGTCCCCATGCCAGCAGATCCTTTGAGAAAAGAGGAGCATGCTGACAATAAAACACCCGAAAGGGACAACCCAATGGAGCTGAAGCTCTGAAGCTGTATATATCCTGTCCGCAGTCTCTGCAGTCAGCACATTATAATTTCCTGAAATAAATTAGCAATGCGAATGGAAATAAATAGAAAAGGGAATAGCAAAGAGCGAGAAGTGAATTGAAGGACGAATTCGGTTACGGAATGTCCTGCGGGCCACGACATTTCTTTTGTTTGCATCATCAGGCGAACCAAAAAAATAGTCCTGGTTTTCTTAATTTTTTGTTCTGCAGCCTTTGAGGGAGAGAGTGTGTTTTTTTTTTGCTTTTGTTGCAACATCACGTCTTTATGATAATTTTCACAGGACCCTTATCTTGATGTGTCACCATTAATATAACGACGACGCGCAACAGAGCCCAAGACGAGCGCAACGCCAGCGAGTGATGCAACAGTGAACAACATTATGCGGGTGTTGGCTGGACAAATGAATGTGCTGGAACTTATAGAAGAGTGAGAAGCTGGCAAAAACTTAACCAGAATGGAGCCACTGCATATATTCATTTCGATAAAGAAGTCGCTGGGAATTAGATCCTTGCTTGCATACCTACACACATTTTTACATATATCTAGTTACAGTCTACAGGTGAGGCAAAGCGATACAAATTATTCAGCGGCAAAGAGGAAAATAAACGAGAAGCATCCAACAAGGACGACGACACCGAGCTTTTTACGCTCATTAATCTTTCTCGTGCTAGCATGGCTCTGAAGTGTAGAGTGCATTTGGAGCGATCTGATGATTGCGTTCAGTGCCATGAAGTGTTTTCCTACACCAACAATATTACTATTGCGCTTTTCCACTCAAAAAGTATCTTTATTGCTTCGCTCAGTCCTCCTCCTCCTATGTACATATTTTTTTTATTTGCGAGGAGATATTTCTCATCGTAGTCATTTTCATCGTCATCGTCTTCGTTGAGTTCAACCGACGCACCATAGCAACGACGTGTGTTTCTAACGAGTTCATAGTCCTGAGCTGGATGTTTAGTGGTGTGCTCCATCATATGGTCTGAGCTGGAAAAAAAGGAGAAGAACGAGGAGACTGGTTGCGTTTTTGAAAATTGCCAGACACCCTGGCAGACATCAAGGCCAAAAGAATGCCAGTTCTCTAACTAACACGGTATCCTTTTTGAAGCAAATGAATGTAGCCAAAAGGGCATCAGGATATGGTATAGTCTAGCTGATGGTTAAGAGAAAGAGCAAGAGTGCAACATGAGTTGCTACATGATTGCTGACTGTTTGATCATATGGTGTACAGTTATATTGGGTGGAGAATGCTGAAAGAATTTGAGACAGTGGCGCGGTATCGGGGAGAATTCAAAAATCATTTAACCCCCAATTATGCCTTTAATGCTTTAGAATTCTTGGTAAAATGCAGTTTCATCAATTTGGAGAATCCTACAAGAACTTTTCATACTACGGGAACAACTTTTCGAAAAGGAACAATTCAAAGTAGGTATACAATTCAGTTTTCGGGATTTTCCATCGGCTTTTCGAGAATAGACAAATTAGGGAAATGCATGCTCTGTTTCAAATGTTCCCCAAATTAGTCTCCCACTCAATCCCTGTATTTGAGGATGACTAAATTTTTCAGCAAGACGTTCAAAGGTCAGTGATACCTCACGGTCAATTCCCCAAAAAGAATTGGGGACAATAATGTAAAACTTGGATACGGGGTATCTACTTTTGGAGAGTGGAGGAATTTCGAGTGGAGTAGACGGTAACATGATGGTGTTTGCTTTAAAGAAATAAGGTCTAATCTTAGATTTGGCGCACTAACCTGTGACTTTTATAATAAGTGAAATCTCTCCAGTGAGGTAGCATTGAGGGAACATTTGCTCTAGCTTGGTTAAGGAAGTGCATGATATATGTCCTACAGTCCCGCGAAGACTCAATGCCCAAAATTTTTAAATGGCACATTAATCTGGTACTTTTGGCGGATTGGAGAGATTCCGAATGGAGTAGACTGTAACCTTTTAATCATTGATCTAAAATAAATAACCATCAATGACCCCAACCTTGGATATGGCGCACCAATATGAAACTATAAGTGAGTGGAGAGATTTCGAGTGGAGATGCCTTGAGGAATTATTTGCTCCAATTTGGTTGACCTGATGTCCCGTGAAGATCCAATGCCCCAAAACTAGGATGTGGCGCACAAATCTATCACTTTTGGGAAGTGGAGAGATTTCGAGTGGAATATACTGTAACCTTTTAATCATTGATCTTAAATAAATAACGACCAATGACCCTAAACATGGACATGGCGTACAAACTTTTGGTGAGTCGAGATATTTTTGAACAGTAGCCTTGAGTGGAAGTGGCGCACTTACTTTTGGCTTTTGGAGTATGGAGAGATTTCGAGTGGAGTAGACTGCGAACTTATGATTTTTGCTCTAAAAGAATAAGCCAGAATTCCTCAAATCTTAGGTTGGTACACTAACCTGTTACTTTTGGTGAGTGTAGAGATTTCTCCTGTGAATTAGTGGTTACATACAAGCGTATGACAATGATATTTAACCTCAAAGTCGATGTGTGTAATTTCACAAGTAAAAAAAATGTAACCATTTATCTACGCCACTGGCAACAAACAAGAGGCACCCCTTGAGAAACATAAATTGGATTTTCCATGCTCTTGTTGCTCCTTTGCACATTTTTGCGACTTTTGTCTGCCACTCTTGCCTTGTCCCTTATCGCTGGTGTTTTTTCCTGTCTTCCTGTCTAGTTTCATTAAGAATTTCTTCTTGGTTTTGTTTTTTTTTCTCCACAATTTTGTATTATTTTTTTTTTTTTAATTTTGTTTACCAAGGTGGCTGTTTGGAATGTTTACTCAAACAGAATGTACATTTCTTCGTTTGGGCCCAGCTCCACCAGCATCCTCCATATACTCATAGCTTCGATTTCATCCAGAAATAAGGAAGGATGTGCGGTTCCTTATATTCTATATATGCATGCATAGCTCCTTTAATACCATTTATGGTTTTCCTTTTTGAAGCTTTATTTTTTTCTGTTTCTTCTTCCCTTTCCAGCTTCATCGTTTTCTTCTTCTTGATTCTATTCAAAAGGGGATGAATTTATGGATGCATTAATATAAATAGGCACAGAAATTTCATTATCCTTGCCTTATGCAAACACATGCACCATCATATTATCGTCTTGTGTCTCCCTCCTTATACTGCACCGGAAATGGTGGCAGTGGCAGGGTTAGGATAAACAAAATTCTGTGATGTTCTTGATGTTGTTATGCATGTGGCATGTGGCAGTGGCGGGCGGAGGACGGGGTTGGAAGTATGATGGCACATCACTGACAGATGGTCACATCACTGTGATATTTTTCTATATGCAGGGATTGAGGAATGGAGATTTTGATCCATAAATGGAATGAGTCGAACAGTGGGGGTGTTCTCTGTTTGGTTCCCATGAGGTGAAAGCTTTATTTGATTATTCTAATCTGCTAAGGATGCTGGTAGCTTCTGCTCTGATCTATTCTGTTTCATTTGGTTGTGTGTTAGTGTCCCTGGATGCTTTGAACGCACTGTGAATGGTGCATGCAGTGTGCAGCGGTTTATTTGAAAAGAGGCTTGAGGTTGCTGGCGGGAAAGGAGCTGTCTAAAGGGGTAAAGTATACACTTTTCGAATTGAATATTTAATGGATGTTTATTGCCATTTTCTAGTGATATAATGAGACCAAATTAAGATGAATTACCTGTGCAGCCAAACATGATTAAGCTATGCAAAGGATATGATATTATCGGATGGACTTTGTTGAAGGGAATATATGTTTTAAATGTGTTCACAATTCACATATTTAGATATGCATAAGTGTGTGCTTAAATGGACTGGTGCATTTTTGTGTAGGGTTTGGTTTGTTGAACCTTGAATTTTCGTTGATATTTGCAAGCAAACATCAATACTTCTCCCTTCCAATATTTTGTTTTATTATTCAATTAGATTTATGTACCACCTATAATGTTCAATTCTGATGTTGCACTTTTGAGTGCTTTTGAATGATACATAATCCAAAACAACGTCATAAATAGAAAATAAGGTTTAACATTATTTGTTGCATGAAGGTCTAATTTTCTGGAGATGAAAATCTTCAAAAAAAGCTGGATAAATCCCGGATCTTAGTTCTATGAGACTCGTAGCATACAAAAATCGAGAGAAATTAAATCGCGGGAAACATCGAACTACAAGAATGTTTCTTGTACCATTTATAACTGGGTTTACATCTATACATTAAATATTTAGGAGGACAGCGTTAAGATTTAAATCATAAGAACACAGCAATATCACTTGCTTGATTCAAAATAATATTTTTTCGGAACCCGCACAATAATCAGTGCGATTATTTCGCTCTTATACTGTGAACAGTGTGACCAATTTAGCATTTTAGCATTTAGCGTCACCACAATCCGTAGGACGAGAATTCGTCCGACAATACTACACTCTGTTAAACAAGGCGCCAAGTCATCTACATCGTTTTTACAACAACAACTCGAGCTTTATTCATGGTGAACCAACTTTGGTCGTCGGACAAAAGAACATTCATAATCGCATCCAGCAGTTGAACTTTCGCGATTGCCATGCGAAGATAAGTCAAGTCGATGCTCAGGCTACTTTGGGAAACGGTGTAGTTGTTCAAGTTACTGGAGAGCTGTCCAACGATGGCCAACCAATGAGGCGCTTTACCCAAACCTTTGTGTTGGCTGCGCAGTCGCCTAAAAAGTACTAAAATAGCTTAGCACTATTTTTTTCATAAATCCTGTCGACTTTTGTTTTTTTTTTGTTTTTAGCAAAATAAAGAAATCTTGCAGGAATTTATTTTACTCAAAGCTAAAATCTTCAAGCATCAAGGTTATTGATTCATTGAAATTTTAAAATAAAAAAATAAAATGGACCACTGGATCGCACGTATTTGCTCTTCATATTGTATGCAAAAGGTTCTTAATAGAAACGACTAAATATATCCTTAAAGTCGGTTTTTCTTAAAATGTATACACTAAATTTCTTTAATTAACATCCAATTTAAATAACTTAAATGAACTCTTTTCTAATTTCAATTGGCAATTTGATTCAAATAATAGCTTGAAATATACTCGTAATTTTGAATATTTTATTTCCGCTGTTCGGCGCACTTTATTCAAACTTAATTCTCATCCTCCTTGGTCCAACTTTAGATTGCGTCAATTAAAGAATGCTAAAAATAAATCTTTTAAAACGTTTAAGAGAACGAATTATGATTGTGATTTTCTCTTATATTTGCGTGTCCGAAGAGAGTATGTGTTCCTTGCGAAATTTTGTTTTAGTAACTATGTACACTTGATTGAGAGCGAATTGAAGCAAAATTCCGAAAAAATTCTGGAATTTCGTGAATTTCAAACGTAAATCAATAGGTTTCCCATTAACTATATTTTATAATGATGATTCTTCCAGTCATGCTCAAACGATTGTCAACTGGTTTGCTGAAAACTTTCAAAATACTTTCAATTCTTCGGATATGATCGTTGCTAATAATTATAATGCTATGAATTTAGTGCCAATGACGGATTGCTGTAGTTTTTATTGTGAGTTGAAAGAAGATTCTTCTGCCCTATTTGAACTGAAAGCATCTGCTTGTCCAGATCTTAATGGAATTTTTCCAATTGTTTTGAAATATTGTTGTGAATCTTTAAGCATTCCTCTACAATTCATTTTTAATCAGTCGCTTTCTACAGGTAACTTTTTAGATGAATGGAAAGTTTCTTACATAAACTCGATCTTCAAGTTTGGTGATAAAAAGCTGATTACCAATTATCGCGCCATAAGTAAACTCGCTACCATTCCAAAATTTTTGGACAAAATTGTCAAAAATAAATTATATAACATAATAAAAGTTCATATTTTTGATTTTCAACACGGTTTCTTCAGTGGTCGTTCAACTATTACAAATTTGGCTTGCTTTTCCAGCCAATGCTTCAATGCATTGGAAAAGCGATGCCAAATGGATGTGGCTTATACTGATTTTGTTAAAGCGTTCAGTAGAGTAAATCACCTAATTTTGGTTAAAAAATTAAAATTATATGGTTTTGATGGTTCCCTAATAAAATGGTTCTGGTCATATCTAATTGGTAGAAAGCAAATTGTAAAAATTGGTGATCTAGAATCAGTCCAGATTATAATTCATTCAGGTGTTCCTGAAGGTAGTAATTTAGGTCCACTGCTTTTCGACATATTTATCAATGATTTTCCATTAGTTTTATCTGTTTCGGAATGTTTAATTTTTGCTGACGATGTAAAATTATTTAATACTATAAAGAGTAATGATTGTATTGCATTTCAACAGCATTTGGTAAACTTTAATACATGGAGTAAGCAAAATGACTTGCTTCTCAATTTTTCTAAGTGCTCCGCTTTGACATTTAGTTGTTCATCCAGACCAATTATTTTGGATTACTTTTTAGGTAGTCATAAATTAAGCAGAGTTTTTGAAGTCAAAGATTTGGGAGTAATATTTGACAATAAATTGACTTTTGAGTCACACGTCAATCATATTGCCTCCAAATCAAACTCTATGTTAGGTATTCTGAAACGGAATCCCATGGATTTTAAGGACCCATACACCTTAAGGGCTCTGTATTGTTCAATTGTAAGACCACTGTTGGAATATTGTTCCGTTATATGGAACCCTGATATAAAAAAACTTATTGTCAGAATTGAAAATATCCCAAAAATCGATTGTGGATTTTTACTTTCCCTAATTAATATTTACACTCGGTGCAACCTTTGAGAAGTAGAGATTTTATTTTTGAAATTTCTCACTCTACAAATTATGGACAGCGTGAGCTTATTTCTCATTGCTGTAAATTTTTCAATTTGTATTATGATGATCTCGATCTTTTTGTTTCAAGATATAAATCTAAAACATCTTTGTTAACTTTATTACAACATTCATTTTAACAATAGGAAATTGGTTATATTATTTGATATAATTTTAAAATTAAGCAAAAATCTGTGGATTATAAATATCGTGGATTAATTAAATAAATAAAGATAATAAAGAAAATTATTCTTCCCAACAAAAATTCGTATGGCAATTTTAAATATTTATTAATATAGATTTAAAAAACAAAATTTCAAAAGAAATTCATACACTTGCTTTGAAATATTGAATTAATTTTTTTAAAAATATTTTTTGAAAATCAAAAATTGATTTCAAGGACCTCCTATGTAAAAATTTCGATGGAAATTCGTAGAGGCACGTATGATAAAGTCGAAAATCAAAAAGTCTTTGTATGGCAGGCCTACCTTTAATAACAAAATTTCACACACACTTTCAAACTTCGACAAACATTTTTTTAATAATGCGGCTCAAAGATGGAGTGCGATTTGGATTTAGGAATTAGCTCTGTTTCTATAATTCTTTTCGACTACCAATTTTGTTACACGGAAGCATGCAAGCTAGAACACTGCTATTCCGGCCATTGTATCAGTCACACCCTCGTCTAAATTAGTCATGCAATGCATAAGTGATATCGGAAGCCAAAATATTAACATCAAAGTCATTTTCATCTATGGGTTCTGGGTCGCAATGGCATTGAAGGAAATTAACTTGTGGACGTAGACTCTCCAGGCAAGAATCAGGTCTTTATAGCCCGCTAACAGAAAGAGTCTCACAGTTCCTTCACAAAGTCCCTGTTTTGACAAAAAATTGAGCGCAGGCATTTTACAGTTAAAATAAAACGCTTTTCGACGACTTCGACGAACTTTCCTAACTGGGGATTTAAGATTTGATCTCTTTTCTAACCATCCCGAAGTTGCGTTATCGGGAGAACTTCGGTTGTTTTTGTATCAACAATTTCTTTCAGTCTCCCCAGACGGTGAGCAAACAGACTAGGGTATCTTGAAGGGGCTTATACGATACACAGAGTGGATGGCTAAACATATTGGTTGGAATGCTTTTTTGCTCCGGTATCAAACAAGAAATGACCTAGTTTGACACAGTATGGATGATTCCAGCGCGGATGAAAATCTAACTAAGTGCGTTTTCTCGGAGTTCCGCCTCATAATGTTTTTATTAAAAAAAACTTCATTTTAAAACCATAAAAGATTCCTATATGTCCGAAATCAATCTAAGGATTTTGCCCAGTTTTATGAGTGAATTGCGACCAGCGCACTGGACTTTATTTGAAAAACATGTTCAAGGTGGTCATGCTAAAGTCTTTTCTATTAACGAATCGTTAAAAATAACGTCTACGTATTTTGTTGTTACTTTCTTAACTTAAACAAAAAAAAACGTTTGCATAAACAGGCCTTAAGTCATGTAACTAAGCGTAACATTATACCTCACTAACCGCTGCTCCGCATTCAATTCACCACTATCATTCAATATCGATCCAGCTTTAACATGCGACCAGTAGACAACCTTAACATCTATATTATTAATAGGGACAACACCACACGACCACTACACTACCGTAAAACATTATCACCAGTCACACTTTACATACTAGCCACCAACTGAATCATAATCAACAGATTATATTATGATGCCACGTCATAACTGCTAGTATTGAAATTTCATTCGTTGTTCTTAGAATTCACACTGTGTGACACCAGCAAATATAACAAGAGTATGTAAGAAATGATGATTAGGGGTTAAACTTATATATTCAAAGCGAGCCCTAGTCGCGATTGGGCTTTTCTTTCTGAGGAGTTAGTTTCCAATAATAGGTTACAAGTGGTGGCCAATTTTTTGATCACTTCCAATACTTTATTTGGTGCACTTGTGTGGCGTTGAATGTAGAAATACTTTGGGTAATAAAATTGGTTATTTTTTTCCCGGACTAGGCCAGGAATGGAATTAGATTCCTATTGCAATTATATGAAATATCGTGTTATTTAGTGTAAGATTATAATGTAATTGTAAAATTTTAATGACTCTATTTTATAAGTAATATAGATAGAGTCGGACTGTGTTCCAGTATGTTTAAGCCCCATTTTTAATCGCATTCTTCGGGATACCCTGGACACGAAGAGCTTAACTCAGCCATAAAACTTGAACTCCCATACCTTATTACCCGTAAGATCGAAGCCGTATCCAGAAGTATAAACAGACTGACCACCGAAACTAGACCAACTTTTTGGCTAATATTTTTCTGTATGCGGGTGAAACCTCGATCGAACATTCCAAAATTTTAATTAAATAGCGAATTCTGAAAAAAAATCCGTGCTTGTTTATTTCTTGTCAAAGCTAAAACCAAAAATAGGTAGGTAGGACCTTAATCGCATTAATTAACCACTCACTTAATCCAAAAAAAGTTAAAATCCTTCTTCACCAGTTACGTAATTCTCAAAAGCAAAAGTTGTACTTAAATGCCTTTTTCGGCTCAAGTTTCAAACTCGTCTTATTTAGAAAATCCTTCAAACCTCAAAATTTCCCTATTATATTTGTTTTCTTGAGTTTAATCTGCCACCATTAAACAACAAAATAAACCTCCTTCAAATTTGCGTCTGCTTAAATTAAAGAAATCTCGTCCAGAATTCATTTCATGACAACACCTCTTACCCCAATAAGCTTAAAAAGTCGTCGTTCTCCAAAACAATATTAAGCATCCTAAAAAAATAGGGAAAAAAGGTCTTGACGCGTCCCATATCCATTTGCATCTTATGCTCAGCATGCGTCTGTGTCAGAAACATTGACCTTGCGTCCAATTGGAATAAAATCCTCTTTTTTTTCAAAAAAAACATGTGAATCATAGAATCTGCATAGACGAGAGATGTGAAAACATGGACCACATGTAGAGAGCTGAGGCAATGGCGACGGCGACGACGACGAAAATGATGTCGACGACAAAGACACCATATACCCATGGCAAGAATCATCGTCATAATCGTCTTTTTTGGTTGGCGGCAAAACACTACCCTGCCACCACCACTGCCACCGTCACCGGAGTCTGTAGAAATTCGAACAAATTACAGCTATTTCACAGCTCAGAAACAATGATAAGAACAATGGATGGAGAATAGATAAAGAAAGAGATGGAGAGAAAAAGGTCCGTTTTTTAATTCCAAAACTTTCTTGGCCACAACCGCAGCAAAGTCTCCTGCCACTTTCCGTCTCACCAACACCACCCGTTGCGTTTGTACAATTAGAAAAGTTTTTTTTTTGTTTTTTTTTCTGCACAGCAGCTCCTTCCAGTCCAAGGGTGTTCCTCGTCCTGGACCAGGATCCGCAAGTCCTCCATATGTAGTACAAAGCAATTTTGCTTCCTCTTCATATATGATGAAGGAGATCGTCCTTCGCCATATTTACAATTCCGCATGCAAACGAAAATGCGAGGGCCAAAGCTTATGAAGTCAGAAGCCTCACAGGATAATAAAAAATTGTAACATTGTTCCAAAACTTCCTTCATTTTTGTTTTGTTTTTTTTTTGTTGTTGTTAGTCTTTTATTTCTGAGAGAGAAAATATTATCTTCTTGTTGTGCCTCTCTTGTCCTTGTGCCAATAAAAAAAACACCAAAATGCCACAGTTTTGATGGGTAGAGTGGGGCTTGGGGGGATTGTTGGGTGAACTCTCCTCGACCGCGCCACCCTTGAGGCGTGAAAAAGTCGAACATCCCCGACACGACAAAGTTTCGCAATAAAAACTGTGGATTTAATTAAAATTTCGACAAATAAATTCATCCGTGAGCCGTAAATGATGCTCCGCTCTTAAGAGAGAAAGTAGTATGTAGGTACTCGTACACAGTTAGAAATGGCATCAAGTCCGAATGTGCGGCCATCTTTAAAGACATTACAAAGTCAGTGAGTTGGCGTGTTCTTTTTTTTGCGTTGGTCGTTGTTTTGTTTCAAATGTCCTTAAGCAGTCAGTACTCAGTAGTATAGTAGTTGTAGAGAGCAAATGGTGCTTACATACATTTAAGCACACTCACACATACACCTAGCCAATTTCTAAGCATTAACATTTAATTTTGGTTCCTGTTTTTCAAGGAAGCCGGGCAAAGTTTTGGCTTTGGGAAAATTAGGAAAAGTTATAGGGATTTTTTTTGTTGCCGTTCCGCTGCTCCATCAGATGACTTTTCTTTGACGCCTTGAGGCTGAAGAATGGGCGAGCTGTTGAAAGAAGGCTACAACAAGGAGCAAAGAAAGGGACTTATAGCCAAAGACAGAACGAACAAATTTGCTAAGGGAATTGAATTTTTGACAGGATGTTTGACAAATTTGTTTCTCTGTTTTTTTTTGTTTTTTTTTGTAACTGTAACTGTGTGTGGGTGTGTGCGAGTATATTTAAGAGTGGGTGGTAAGTTGTTAATTTTGAATTAGTTAAATGAAGTCTCGGAAATGAGGGATTTGGAAAATTACAGAAAAAAAGTTTGTTACTTTGTTTTTTTCTGTTTGTTTTTACCTATGTCGTTGTTGTTGTTTTTGAGATTGAAAATTGGCAAATTGATGAAAGATTTCTGGGCTTAAGGTGGACCCGTTGAGGTGTTCTGGAAAGGATTAAGTTCCTTTGGATTTGATCTTAGCCAGGGCTTAGATGTATAATGAGATTGAAGTTTAAAGCTAAAAGTTAAACATATAAGTAAGTTACATACACATAAAATGGTTGGGTTCCTTAGAAGCTTGTACATAAATATACTCTATGTTTGGGTTATTTTTTAACTAGAGAATTTGGTTAGTTATTGTTGAGAATTTTCCCATTCTCCACAATGTCAGAGATTTCAGTCCATTATTTGTGTACTGATACTGCCCTTAGTCAATGTGTCAACTTTTTGCAAATTAATATTTGAGTAATTGGAGGGTCCAGGACCCTTGTATCATTCATTGTCATGAAAATTGATGGAATAATATGATCACTTCAGTATCTTGTTTAGATTTAGGTCTCTCTGCTTGCGTGTCGTCAAAGAAATAATAATGACAATTTTTAATCAATTTCAAGCATTTTTGAATGTATCCAACATTGCTTGACGATTTTTGTGTGGGGAGTGGAGAGTGGTGAGATGTTTCCTATGCAGAAAAGATAAAGGTGCTTACCAATCAGTAAGTAACACCAAACTTTTCCACAACGGCAGGTCCCCCACCAAATCAATCAATCAAGAACCATAATAAATCATAAATGGCTTTTCCAAGACACAAAATCAAACGAAACAAAAATGTTTTTGGCTTCTTCTATTTAATGTGGGTTATAAATAATCATGGTTCATTTGATTGATGCTCCAATTGAAGTGCAGAGAATATCAGATGCGTTTCAGACTAAGACAAAAATTATATAATGGCGGCCGATGTTGCTATTGCTGTTGCAGTTGAACTTCACCGAAAATTAATGAAAGAAACAAGAACTTCAATGGTCATCGGTCATGTATTCTAACTAAATAGTTTCCTAAACTTTCTTTTTTTGTTTGTTTCACTTGTTCTGTGTGCACCCTCTCATTTAATTATATGTGTTTTGCTCTTTATTTTGACTTAAACTATTCAATTCGTTTAAGCTTTATTTGATTTTTTTGCCTTAAGTGATTCTGATTTATTTGCTTATTTCAGCGTGGGTCGTTCCACTTAATCATGTGCAAAGTTTGACTTGAAGCAATTAAGCAAAAAGTTTTTTGTTTGGTTGCTTTATTTGTGTTATGCATTTATATGGTATAGATACAAAAAATAGCTTTGTTTGGTTGAATCAGTTTTGTTCTATTTGGTGTTTTGTCCCGCCTTATTGCCTCCGTTAAATTTTGGATTTTTTGAGTAATGGAATTTTTGTATGAGTGCATTTGGTTTTCATGGGATAAGTCTTCGAAAAATGGCTGTGGAACATGCTTAGCAAAATTATGGAAGAAAGACATTTAATTTCTAACCATTAGTTTTTATTTAGAAATAATTATTGTATGATAGACCATTGTTGTGGAAAAGGCTCTAGAGAAAAAAACAGTATTTTCAGCTCTATTTGTAGATCTTTGAAAAGGTTTGGAATTTGAGACTTGACTACAAACTGCGCAGGGATCTTACCATGCACTCAAGCAGTACTACGAAATACTTTAATCCTATGATACGAACCGACCCTTTAGAGTACGGTGCGACCAAAATGACTCGGAACATACGAAAATTGAAGCATGAGCACAAGGAAGTGCTTTAGCCTGTATCTTTCAACTCTGATTTATCTTTCTAGAACAAATTAATGCTATGCGACAAAATTCGGTTTTCAATTTTAATATACATCGTATATAATGCAAATCATAAACCTATTGACAACTGAGTTTGCTAAAATGACAAACTCGGTGATCAATATTAAAATTTCGGTTTTCAATTTGAAAATTGGTGATAGTAAGTTCTCATATTGAATAGCTATTGCTATTGATTTTTGAAAAATAAGAACTGCTTTCATCAATTTGAACAAAATATTCACTTCGAAAAGTCTTGATTTTAATCAAATTTACCATTACGATGACAGGGAAAACGAACAAAAAATGGGTGTAAATCTGTGTCAGCTACAGCCGAAATGAATAAATCGATTTTATTTAAGCATGGTGTATATCGCTAGTGTTTTATGTGATTCACAAGCATGTTTTCTACTACTCTAAAACTGTTGAAAACACATAGTACGAGCGCACAGTGTTTCGGCTGTATGTATAATTTTAATCTGAACTTACTGAATCACTTGGTAGAAACATCCTTGTATTATATTGTTATAGATGGTATACAAAATCATCATAGTAGATTTCCGCCTACT
This sequence comes from Philhelius pedissequus, assembly GCA_910595825.1. Lineage (NCBI taxonomy): Eukaryota > Metazoa > Arthropoda > Insecta > Diptera > Syrphidae > Philhelius > Philhelius pedissequus. The sequence goes on along the minus strand of OU343163.1, from coordinate 8,231,905 downwards.
GACGCGTTTATGAAAAAACACATATAATGTTATTTTTAACCATTTGCTAATAAAACGTTTTTTGACACGCCCCCTTTTGGACAATACTTTGTTCTTGAATGTTTTCATTGAGTGGCAGTCGAAGCTTCGATCTGAACGATTTTGATGAAATATTCTCTGATGATAAATCATTATATGATAAATGATTCCAGATAATATTCGCCTACGGATTGGGCGTGTCATTTAAAAGAAAAAGTTCACAATAACGCCAATAGAAGGTATGATCGCTTAGAGCTAAATCAAAAGTGAATCTGCAAATTACTCCAACTGATTGAACTTGTTCTAAAACTACAAACCGCTTTCCTTATGCGATAATAAAATTGTATAGGGTCATAAGGGCACGTGGTGTTGCGACTATTAAAGAAAAATAAAATGCACGACTGGATCGTACAAACATGCTCTTGTAGCACGTACAAATATGCTCTAGGTAGCTAGCCTATATAGTTATCATATGCAGATTTAAAGCCCATGTAGGTAATATTACCTTGATTCTTAGTATAATGAATTGTCGAATGCATTATTCAAGGAATAGTTACATAGGTACCTACCTACAAATGTATATTAAAATGGATTTTAATTATGTAAATTAGGAGGGCAATAATGTAAATATGTACAAGTACATACATGTATATAATGAAATCGAATGGTGTATAGGTTGGAAAAAAATCGTTTTTTAAACTTATTTAAACTGCCAAAACCATCACTTAAATCGATTTTTTGAAAAAACGAAGACCTCCACTAGATGCCACGGATCAATGAAAATTTTATAAAAAAAACGGGTTTTGATGAAATCCTGTTTTTTATTTTTCGTTTTCTGAAAACAAAATTCTTTTGAAATTTTGGTATGTAATTTTTTAGAGACTATTAATGTTCATGTGAATATAAAATTTAAAATTATTTTTTCGGATTAGTTTCAAAAATATTGATTTTTCAAAAAAAAAAAAATCAATAATTAATTTTATTTTAAAAGAAAGTTATTCAAAATTTTGTAATGCAAAATTAATTAGGCTACTTAGATCTTGCCAGATATAAAATTTGACAGAAATCCAATGTACCGTTACCGAGATAGCCAAAAATTAAGAAAACCCTTATATGAAAGGTACCGTTAAAAGACTTTTTCTGTAAACTTGGTTCATATTCAAATGATAGCTATTACCAACAAAAAAATTCTCAAAAAACTTAATCAAAATCGTTGGAGCCGTTGTAGAGAAAAATAAGATTTGCCTTTAAGGTAATATGGCAGGTACCGTTATTTTTAGGCCTGAGGAATGCCAAAATAATCACACATACCAAATTTGAAGGTAATCGCTTAAGCGGCTTAGGCTGTATCTCGTTATACATACAGACGGACAGACTGACAGATAGACATTTTTTGGCCATCACTTTTTTAGGCTTCTCTATGATCGTAATGTCATGTTTGATTGTTTCACTGAATTCGTTTCAAGTACTATATGTGCCTTAGAAGCTGGTAAGGAAGTCGATGCAATGCAACTGATTTTAGCAAGCCATTTGACAAAATTACCCACAAGATTATTGTCTTTAAGCTTAAAGCATATGGTTTCCCTGCTCTGTTTATATCTTGGATTGAATCCTATTTAACTGATCGTCATTGTACAGTTAATTTAAGATCCTGTTATTCTAACCCTTTCTGTTCAACATCAGGTGTCCCGCAAGGTAGTCACTTAGGACCTTTGATTTTCCTGCTAACTGTTAATGATATTGAACTTATTCTTCAGCAATCAGACCTCCAGATTTATGCTGATGATATGCGGATTTCAAAACACATTTTATACACCGCTGATGCCCAATTGCTTCAAATAGACTTAAATAATTTCTTTGTCTGTGGTCAACATAACTCTCTCGAGCTCAATATTAAAAAATGTCAAGCCATTACTTACTCTCGTAAACGCCCACCCCTATTGCAAATTGCAACGCCAAAATCCGATTAATAACCAACCAGTTGCCATCGTATCTTCCATTCGCGACCTAGGTGTTATTTGTGAGAACCAGCTTAATTTCCGGGATCATATTGATTTTATCATTAATAGAGCCAATTCTACCCTTGGATTTGTTAAACGCTGGTCTAAGGAATTTTCAAATCCCTATGTCACCACATCTCTTTATATATCTTTTGTTAGGCCTCTCCATACCATCAGATCCATATTCTTCGTATTGAGGCTGTTCAGCGTAGATTTTTGCACTTCGCTTTACGGGGCCTTAGACGACCCTTACCACTTACCTCCATACGAAAATCGACTAAAGCTGATAAACTTACAAACATTAAACCGACGTCGTGATAATGCAAATATAATGTTTATTCACCAACTTCTAACTGGAGTCATTGATTATCCAGCCCTGTATGACAAGATCACATGGAACGTTAACCATCGTCATCTAAGATCTATACCACTTTTCGCAATCCCTTTCCATCGTACCGACTACGGCAAAAATGAACCGATGACTAGAATGCTTCAGAAAGCTAATATTTCAAGCATTTTTAATCCAAGCCTTTCCAAATCCTCTCTACAGCGAGCAGTCCAATTTTAAAAATTTCCTTACTGTATCCTGTGTACCTAGTTTGAATTTAATCTTAAGTCTTAAATTGTTACCTAGTTTTAAGATATTAATTAAGTAATTGTTAGTTGCTTGCATTAAGCTATAAAAAAAAATAAAAAAAAAGATAGAATTTTTTTTTTTGTACGAATGCATAACTTGCCTTATAGTACTCGTACCTATAATCGCAAGTAAAATTCAGATCGTAATTTTATTTTATTGTTTTAATTTAATATATTATTTAATATTAATTATACATATATGCATATTCATATTCACAGGTTTTGGCAATGCAATCACTTTGATGCTAAAAATCTTACGGTATTGACTAAAGTGTTATTTTTGAATGTTGTCCTTGGGTGGAACCACAGTGGATCTTTAGGAAATATGAAAGGTATTTAAATAGTGCTGTCAGTGTAAATTTTGGTCTTGAGTTTCTGAATATCACAATAAAAGGGACGTACAAAGTTAGGTAAAACATTCCACATTCGTGCTGTTAGGTTGAAGAAGGAAGCTCTGCATTTGGCAGTATGTCCGAAATTCGAATCGAGTGTACATTAATTTGCATTTCTTTAAACGTATAGGTGGACTGTTTATGAGGAGAAATGCAACTGCCTATTTCACAAGAGCGCAATGGCCGTAGAAATAACGGAAGAATTTTACCGGTGTTCAGGAAATGTAATTGATTCTAAATGATGATTTTGTGTCGGTTCATTTTAAATGCTCTTCTTGAAAGTCCATCCAATCGCCTACAAAAGTTGTTGTCTGTGATTGATTTTTTGACATAGATTCATAAACGTGTGGCACTTTTCTGTAGTGTCTGAAATCTTGACTGAAAGGTAGGTGTTTCATATTTCAATTTGTGGAGCATGGTTATAAGAGTCTAATCAGAAGATCTATAAAAAATTATAGTAACATACAACAAAAAAAAAAAAAACCAACCGCATAGGGTAAAATTAAAGTTTGCTCAAATTGATAGGCTAGGTAGTTATAAAGTCCATAATTGATTTCATTACATGACCTTCTATTACAAAATTGGATGTATATAAACGGTGATTTTTTAAGAGCTTGGTTTTTGAAAATTCAAAAAAACACAGAAACTTGTAAAAAGTGAATGAAATTTTTATTTGGATCGATAAATCAATTTCTGCCATTTACTTTTTAAAAATAATTTCGCTTAAATATTGCCCGCGGCTACGCTTCAGGTGGTCCATTCTGAAGGTCCAATTTTGGCAAACTTTTTCACACATTTCGGCCGGAATCTCACCAATGACGCGTTCAATGTTGGCTTCCAAGGCAGCAATCGTGTTTGGCTTGTCTCCATAGACAATAGACTTAACATAGCCCCACAAAAAATAGTCTAACGGGGTCAAATCACATGATCTTGGTGGCCAATTGACTGCGCCAAAACGTGAGATCAACTGCTCACCAAATTCGCCTCTCAATTGATGCATGGTTTCGCGTGCAGTGTGGCATGTGGCACCGTCCTGTTGGAACCACATGTCGACCCAGTTCAATTCTTGCATTTTCGGCAAAAAAAATCTGTTATCATCGAACGGTACCTTTCTCCATTGACCGTAACCCTGCGGCCTTCATCGTCCTTGAAGAAGTACGGCCCAATGATGCCGCCTGCCCATAAACCGCACCAAACAGTGCATTTTTCGGGATACATTGGTAGCTGCTGAATTGCCTCTGGCTGCTCTTCACTCCAAATACGGCAATTCTGCTTATTCACTTATCCATTTAGCCAAAAATGAGCGAAAAAAAAAAACGGACGTAGCTTGCGAAACACATTTTTCACAGAGCACGAATTTTGATAATAAATTTCAATAATTTGCAACCGTTGTTCAGGCGTAAGTCTATTCATGATGAAATGGCAAACAATACTGAATCGAAATGTCAAATGTTCGTGGAAGTTGTCATGTGTGATCTGTCAAAAATATAAACGTCAAAAACCAAGTAGCAAAAAAATCACCCGTTATATGTATAGGTATTAGGTATCGCGCACAAAGCTCCTAACTTATTCATACAAAAAAAAAGTTAAAAAGTGTGTTCAAATCAAACTCTCTCTTGTTGCACAATTACATCAAAACACTGTAAACCCATTTACAATACAAAAAAAAAATAGCATAAAAGCTTGTAATAACTTATCGCTTACAAAATTCCCGGTTGAATAGCTTCTAATAAAACAATTTATTTTTTATTTTCCGCCGCTGAATTTTTGTTTACAGTTTTCCGCTTATATTGGATTAGCACAACCCTCACCTATAAGCACCTCAATAGTTATCCAGAAAATCGAAAAACATATTTTAGTTTTTTGTTTATATTTTATTTTAGTATTTTATTTATTATGACGGCATATGTACAGTTATTTGTGTAATGGTATTCCGAATCATACCCAAGAGATTGGCTTACGTATTTTTTGTTTTGTTTTTGGTTTGTTTTATTTCGAGATAGGGTTAGGTATAGGGAATATGTGAGCCTTTGTATTGTGTCCTTCAGTTCGGATGGTCATTTCACCCCTCTTCCTCCAACATCCACTTCAGGAATGGGGGAATATTTATATGTATTTATTTTTTTTCCAATTTCCGAGATTGGATCGAAATTGTTGTGATATGAATGAGCCTTTTTGTTTGTATAGTTGCATAGGTATCTACAACGGTTGTATGCTTTTATGGCTAAGTCCAAAATTGCTTGCATTTATATAGTAGTTTTGTTGATTTTTTAAAAGAAGATTTTTTTTTGAAAATAAAAAAAAAATGAATTTTTAGTGGGAAAATAAAATAAAATAAATAATTTTTGTTCGGTATGCGTAGGTAGGAGTATATCCAATGAAAAGTCAACTATTTTCATTTAAATGGAAAATCGACAAAAATCCATACAATGGGGCATATATCGTGCACGGTAGGCCTTTTTCCACTGTATACCGGTATATCAAAAAAAATGGAAAAGTTAAACAGTGGGTGTTGCAGGTATGACTTCTATAATTTATTTACATAATCTTTAGTTGTACTAAAAAATAAAATTCTCGAAATGGTCGCATGTACTTGCCCTTATGTCCGATCACATCGGAAGCAAAATAATCTTAGTTAATACATTTAACTATTTATTTTATAATTTTTTTTATACACAAACTTCTTTTTAATTTTTTTAATAATAATTTTAGTAAGCTGATTTTAAATATTTAATGATACAAATTTTCGAAGTATTTAATTTAAAAAAAAATGTTTTAGATCTTTTTTCAAAATCACACAATATTTTTTCCAAAAAATTTAAATGCAATATTACTTAGAATGAATTATTTAGAAAGTCAAATTGTATACAAAGTTTTATCCAAATCGGTGGAGGTTTTTTGGAGATATTTAAGTTTTTAACCATTCTTTTTGGACTAAATACAAGATAGACACGAATACATATGTAGAATTGCCTAGGACTCTTATGTACGAGCGAATTATCGGCTTCGGCCACATTGCGCTAGAAAAACTACAATCGGCCAAAATAGGTCGAATATTTGGCCGAATCCAAGGGTAAAGTTTATGGTTGTCGTGATTCGTGGTAGGCGAATCTAAAAATCGACCTTAGTCGGACACTACTATATAATAATATAAAAATAATTGTGTTTATTGAACTGATATATATACAATTGGCTCTTAATTCTGTTTTACATTACTTATATTACATAGATATTTTGATTTGTTTTAGCGCTTAAGGGGCTAATATTAGACATTGTTTTAATTTTGCTTGTTAAAATTATTTAAAAAAATTGTCCTTGAAATTCTTGTACTACTTACTAAAACCTTTGTGGATAATCTCGGGTTGTTCAAACCCGGCTGTTTTCTGGTGATGTGGGGGTTAATGTGGCTTCTAGCCACGGCGATAGTTTGACGCTGCATCCTCTTAGAATTGGATTGCTTCGTCGTCGTTGATATAAATAAGCCCTTCGTCCAGTAGCGCTTACACATCCAGATATTTTGGCTCGGGGTATCTCTCTTCGCTGGTCATGCTATTCACTAGGGTGTTTGGGTGGTTGATTAGGTTGCTCGTCAGTCTTTTGGCAGCACTGATTATGTACTTGTCGAGGGGTGTTATTCCGGACGCCTCGAAAAGTCATTTGTTGCTGAAGTGCTTTTGTCGTCGCTGGTTAAAGTGGAGTCCCGTGCAGATACGGAGCGTCGGACACTACTCTTAAGTTCCAAGTTTGAAGAAAATTCCTTCAGCTGTTGATCGAACCAGATACACGGAAGTGAGTCAATTTTGATCATAATTTCGAATTCGATGTTTTCCAATTGCAAAATTGCCCAAGAGGTCCAAGTAAGAAGTGAAGTGGCTCTAACAGTTTTGATAAACATAAATTAAGTTGACTATATATATTATATGCGTATACTCGACATTTTGGTTGAAATGGCACCCCGGCCATAGAACGTTTTTTTTTTTTTGGTTTCCGAGTCTCTCATTAAGCGTTCGACGCATTTCGATTTAAATTTTTAAACAGGAGGTCCTTCGAGTTCTAAATAAGTTTAATATTATATCATATCAAATTTTTCGAAAAATATTTGTTTGAATTTTTTGAAAAAAATTATATTTTTTTTGAAAATTCAATATTTCGAAAACGGGTGGACAATTTTTTTGAAATTTTAATTATTAATTTATTTATATAAAAAATTAAGTAAGAAAATATAAAAATATATTTAGGCGTTTCTTAGCTGATGAAGCGATCGAACATAATAAGATCAAGTACATGCGATCAAGTCGTGCATTTGATTAAGCTACAATTCGGACCTCATTAAAAAAATTATGATTTTTGAGAAATGTTTAGGTTTTAATTTTTTTCAACCCAAATTCAGCAATGTCAACTTTTTTTTGAAGTGAATATCTACCTTTAGTGGATAAGTAGTGACCGATGCGATGGTTACTTAATTTTTTGTATGTTTTCTTTTTCAACCTTACTGTATGTCCATGACCAATGTCAAACCAGCATCAGTTGAATTTTCATTTTCTCTATGCTACATATACACAAAAGGATATCGAAAAGGATTAAGCCATACACAAACGTTAATAAATGCAAATTCTTTTCCATCATATTATGTTATTGCTTGCCTGGCTATAGTGTTTTTTTTTTGTCTCGCTGTGATGTTGCTGTTGTCGCTGTTCTACCAGTCGTCCTTTTATTTCGAATAGATATATTTTAATATTATGTTGGAGCAGAAAAAACTACAACGAATAAAAATCGTCGGCGGTGGTGTCGGAGATAAAGAATGCCAATCAACAAAAAAGCCCATCAATCTATAAAGTACCTATCAACTACTAGAAGAGGGAGAGAAATGATCAAAGCAAAAAGGACAAAATACTTACATTTCTCTGCAAGGACGACCAAATACTTCGATTTTATTTTTAACAAATTTTTGGCATATCTGTGTAGGTATGTAAATAATTTAGTTTTGCCTTGAATATATTTTTTAAACGATTTTCTCTGTAGGATATGTAATATTGACGTGGTATAACGGAATTCGAGTTGGAAATATTTTTATAATAATTGAGAATAGGGTACTCAAGTAGCTACCATATGTCGTAGTTAGATAGCTTTTTTGGATTATTTTCATTTAATTATTTCGTGGGTTCTAAGCTACAATCGAGTATATATATATATATATATATATATATATATGTGTATATATATATATATAAAATTCGAATGTTCAAGTTTCCTACCCTGACATTTTAATCCTTATGCCGAGAACCTCGGGAGATAAAATAGCGAACTCTTTTTATATATTTTCTTTAACAATTTTTGGAGTCTCGCATGCCCATGGTTTTAAGAAATGGCAAAAAAGAAGTTTGAGGCTGTCAATAGGGCAATCTTGCCAACCAGTGCAATTAGTCATTTCGAAACAATAGGTGACTCGGAAATACATCTTTCAAAATATACTTTGTGCGCGTTCCTTGAAACGGCATTCTTCTCAGTCTTACTCAATTCATCAATTTGTGTTGCTGAATATTTACAGTAGCCGTGTCTGCATCGCCCGGGAAATCATTCAGCTAGTTTTCTAATCCCTTGATCTTATCTCAAGGAATCTTATTGTTGGTTTGCCGAAACCTACGGATACTTCAATATCACTAGTTCGAATCCCAATACTTTGGAACTCAGTGTGATTACTGCAGACCTATACGATGGACTATTAACTTCTAAGTAAAATATCCATCTAGCAAGGATAAGTAACTTATTTTACTGATGAGTAGGTGCTGGCTCCGGAATGTTCTCTATCTCTATAGGACTTTTCGACTGCCCGACCTTGTTATAGTGTATTTTTTTATGCTGAAATGCTGGCAATACAGGGACACAACTCAAAACTGGAATACTTCTATTCAGATAGCCCGTCAGGTATTATTCTGGCCAGATCATCATCAAAATAAATCCAGCAAATGCGAAAGTGGAAAGAGTGGACGAACTCTCCAGGCAAGAATCAGGCAATCATAGCTCGCTTGTGGAAAAAGTCAGAATTCTACTTAGAGTTATGAAGCTCAATATTTTATCGTTTTTTCCTAAGCACTCCAATCGCTGGAGCAGCTTAACCAACTGCGTGTTGGTACCTGCTTTGAGCAGAAGAATAACACAATCATTTGAAATCTTGACGAAATTTTAGAGTTCAACATCAAAGATATGATCTCTTTTCTAAACACGACCAAGTGTTTATAGAGAGACCTATGATTCCTTTGGTATCGAACAATTTTTCAGACTCCCAAAACCGCGAGCTAGCAGACTTTTGGTTCTTAAAGGCATTTAGGATATATAGTGAACGGATTTACACATGGTTAGATTGCTTTTCGCTCCGACGCCAATCAACAAGCTGCCTAGTTTGGAAGAATAAAGATAGTTCCGGTGCAGATAGTAATCCAACTGAGTGACTGGCCTGTGACCTGCATCATAATGAGTTTGTTCACTATATTCCATTCTACAAGCACAACCGTTACCCCTTAGATACTCCTGTATTTTGTCTAGTTTCATGGGTGGATGAAGAAGTCCTGTGTTGTTCTAAGGTCATACGGTAGATCCAATCTACGGATCACAACATATAAGTTCTTCAGGTAGAAAATAAGGAGCCTATAGCTTCCCAAATTACTATCCGATCCAGAGTTAGGGCAATGACCCACTGGGAGTAGACTCGTAAACCAATAGCAATATTAATTTATTTATATACAGAAATATGTTGAAACACAAAAATGTATCAAAAGCTTTGAAAAAGCTCCCTTAGCTATTTTTAAATAATTGTTTTTCATTAAAATCGATTTAGTGTAATTGAGAGCAATTTGGTACGCTGAACCTTTACAAAACTGAAATATTTCCATTTAACACAAATTCATATACAAAAAAAAATTAAAAAATACAAAAAAAAAAAAACAAAATGTCAAATGACGACGGACAAAAGAAATGATATCCATAATAATATTTTCATTCAGTTAAATGCGAAGGTTTTATATTTATTTTTTATTTTTATATCAAATTTTTTCCAATGAAAATTTTTACTGTATCATTATGTTTTTTTTTTATATGTATTTTGAGCTTGTGCTGTAGGTACATACATAGGTATAGGTATGAAATCATGCGGCCGTTCAGAGTTTTGATAGGAATCACAAGTAATGGCTATCAATATTTTATTGTGTTTCCACTGAGTGTGTTTTGATGTGTTTTTTTTGTTTTTGTAAATTGGAATGACGCGGACAAGGACCACTAAGGACAGCGCGGCGGCGGCTGGCAGATGGCTCAGGACAATTTTTGTTCACTCTAGTTGTGGGCTTTCGAATATATTTTTGTTGGCTGTGTGTTTTTTGTTGTATTATTATATTTGAAGTCAATCAGTCAGGATGCTGTAAAAAGGATTTTTTTGTCTGTATTTTTTTAGTCCTCTTGATGGTCTGTTTTATAGAACTGAATGATGTCGTATTGCGGAATACATTGCAGATAAGCATTATTAGTATTTTTGTATTGATTTGATGAGATGAATTTGCTTAACGAGATAACAACGAAGAAAAAAGGATCCAAAATATTTTATTGTTTTTTTTTTTTATTATTAAAATACCTAAGTCGTGATAGGAGATGCTTTATCTTTTATTGTAATGTGGTCTTATAGATTATGAATTATGATTTCTGGCCATCTTTTTAAGCGATATGGTGGTATAAATAAATTTATGGCGCCATAGCTGGCGAAGAACCAGAGATACCTTAACTGATGATTGTCCGCAATGGTCAGTAGAGTGTTGCAATTGGTCCCGAAACATCAAACGTCGCAATGATGATAGTGTGATATAATTCGTTGGTTTCTAAAGAAAGATCTGCACCTAAGCAGTTGCACTTGGTCAAACATAAGCAACTCAATCTCGGGGACTCCCTAGAAAACCCTTTATAGTTCTGCAGGTGTATACATAGGAAAGACACTTTGGATCGACCAGGTATAACCCCAAAACAGTGTACAATTGGATAACTTTTCACCAAACGCAGCGTTTACAGTCCAGCGAGTGATTTGGTGAAGTTACTCACCATAGGTTAATTGAGTTCACTCCCAATTTTGCAATTAAAATATGCGGTCTTGATTAATGCAAGTGTGGCGCCAAAATTGAAGAAGATTTAGAAATCCTTAGGACATGGCTTGCTGTTTATAAGCTAATTATTAGTGAGAAAACTAAGTTAGTAACTTTTAATCTTTCTGATAAAAGTCTTTTTGATTATAATCTTTGCTTTAATGCCCATAATTGTAAGCAATTTTGTTCACCTATTCATAAATGTGGTGAATGTAATTTCTATTCTCATAGCTTATGTTCAGAAAATTGCTTTAAAATTGAGTCAGTGATGAAATTTAAATACTTGGGTGTTTTAATTGATTTCAACTTAAATTGGAAAAAAACATGTTCGTTCCCTGAAATCATACATGATGTTGGTTACTTGTAAAATGTACCTCATTAAACCATTTTGCTCGAAAAAAGTTTTAAAACTAATTTACAACGGTCTTGCGCATTCAAAGCTTCAATACGGAATTACCAGCTGATAGGAGGGATCATACGCAAATACTTTTATACCTCTTATGTTAGTTCAAAAACATGTAATACGAAAATTTTTTAATAAGAATCGTTTTGCTGAAAGTTGGCCTTTATGCAAAGAATTGCAAATTTTACCAATGAGACATCTCTACGTTTTCAAAGTTTTAAGAAAATTTTTCAAACAAAGTGGCAATTTTCCAACTAGAAACTCACAGCCTTACAGTCTACGTATAAGTAACTCACATCTTGTTACTGTATCTCTCGCACGTAGAACACATTTCTCCCTTTTTTCCACAGTTACAGCTCCAAAATTTTTCAATAAATTACCGGTATTCATAAGGTTAACTACTTCTTTTAATTCATTTTTGAAAAAAGTTAAAAACTGGCTATTCACCCATATGACTATGAAGGCATTGAATCCTTTTTAAGAACTTTATCCTTTTAAGCAGCACTAACATGCATAATAAAAATATCGTAAACTTTATTAAAGTCGGTAAACATCGATCAAAAAATAATGCGTCTTAGAAAGGTACTACAGCATCGAACTGATGAGCCCAGCTGTAGTACCTGGGCGAAACGCGTTTTGGACTAAAGGTCACAAAAACATTCAATTGACTTTAAATCCACACAGTCCACTAAAACAAAAACAAAAATAATATAAACATATTGTTTGCGTTTTCTTCAATTAATAAAAATATCTCCTTGTTGTTTTTTTTACAGAATATATTATTTTTGAATTGTTGAGCTTATCTTGAATTCATACATTTTGTTTCTTGCTCAAGTTTACTTTTAGTATTAATTAAAACTTTTGTTTTGAATTAATTAAATTCTGATTGTCACCTCATATCAGATATTACTTAAATTAATTTGATTTCGCTTGTCATTCAAGACTAACTTTTATAGTTACAGAATGTTCGCTAATTTCTTGAAGAATAAAAATTGAAATTGAAAAGTTGAATGCATGGTCAGAAACAGACGAAAAAACTCCTAGGAAGTTTCGAGTCTATCGCCCGTATAAATGTTCATCTAGAGTTTGAAAATATATATGTATTTGTGTCGAAGTCGTATTTTTTTTTTAAACTACAAGATCTTTGAAAACAAAACCGCAACTGACATTAATCACTCTATATACTTCTCTCCATAAATAGTCTCGAATGTCATTGTGTCAAAAAGTTCGAAGGTTCACCGCAGCCTCCAATATAACTTCCGATAATCCATCATGACACAAAATTCACTGATGTTCTTGATGCACAAACCGCTTATCACACATTTCTTCTCTCTCAAAAAAAAAAAAAAAAAAAAACAATCATCAGTTTGCCCCATCATTCTTGCCGCTTGCCGCATCAAGCAAACGAGTTTAAAACTGTTTCAATTGATTTATAAACTTTTCCAATTGAATTCTGTTTTGTGCGAGAGCGAACAAACTACTCGTAACAACAACATCCCTCTGCCACCTGGATACAAGATATTCCATACATCCAAACACCCACCACCAATTCCAACAACCTATATGCATTCATCTGGGTAGGTTAGGCTATAGGGAAGCGATGTGGTATTGGCATGCCCTTGTTATGCCATCCTTGGGTTAGAGGTTTTTTGGTCAATTGTCAGAGGTGATAGTTTCGCCGGATTGAATTTTCCGGATGATGTAACTTCAAAAAGGGAGAGAGAAAGCTTTTTGACGAATTTTCAATTTAAGTCCGCAAGAGCCCAGAGCTGAGCGGAGCAACAAAACGACGATATGCGGGATTATTGAAATTAGGATGAATTGCGTTGGGCGATCAGGTCGCCATCGCCGCCGCCTGCAGCATTCATTGCATCGGTCCCCGATTTTAATGGCCCAATCAGTGCATGTGTCATTCATGTGGCCAGGTCATATTGCGATAGTGGTCAATACAAATTTGACAGATGTGTGTGTCAGTTTTTACACGCACACAAAAATACAACACTTCCAATTCATCCTTACATGCTCGTATGCACATATATATTTAAATTAAATTTCATAAATGAATGATTGAGGCTTAGGCAGGCTGCGGGCTTTCTAATTTGGCACAGACAAATTAAAAGAGGCCACGTCAAAACGAGCTGTAGTTATATGTACCTACTGCGTCAATGCATAAAATGATTTGCGTTTTCTTTGATGTTCAACAGACAGGAAACCGTAATTTACTAATTAAATCAATAAATTGCAGGCACACTTATAAATGCGGTTATGTTGATGGTTATTGCCATAACAAGGGGGAAAAACTCACATTTCGAATAGATTTTTAACTGTAATTAAATATTTTTGTATCTAGGTCAAACGAGGATATTTATTTCAAAGGAATTCTGTTGGAGGGTCGGTTGCGTATCTATAGATTTTACAAAGCAAAATGAACGACTGAGAGGGAGCTAACCGTAACGCAGAATATTAATTCTGATTTTGAATTTAATTTCTCAAAATGTTTTATTAAGTTTACTGAAAAATCGTAAATTTATTATGTCGTTTTCCATTGGGTTTTTTGGGAGCTTTCACTCATTTGCCTTCCAGCGTGTTTACACATACATATACTACACAGCCGCCATTTTAAGAAATTTCTGTCTTTAAACTTTTACATGTGACAAGTAATCCAAAATTGAAAGTCTTTATTTGTATATGTAGGGTGTGTTCATAGAGTGCAGCCTTATGTGGTTTTCCATTGGTAAATTCAGAATTTAATTTTGTTTAATGTGCAAATGGAATGCCATTATTGATTTGTTGTCTGTTATATAAGTGGTGTATAATTGTGTCTGGGAATCATCAAGTCATCATTTAATTGTCTGTCGCCGAAGATGAATTTATATCAATTTATTTAAAAATTCTTCCATTTTCATAAAACTATTATTTTTTTAATCTTTGCACTTCCACAATAAATAACTCTCTCTACTGAAATAAAATAATGATAACAGTCTCTTGTCAAACTACCAGCTGTCACTTGTACTAGTGTGAGTAAGAAGAGCGGTAGATCCACCGAAAAAAACGGATTTGCAAAATTGATTCATATTGATTTGTATACCAAACGAAAGCTTTAGTTGTCAAAATTAGAGTTTTGAGACATTTGTATAAAAAAAAATAATTGATATTTTCTACCAATGGAAAACCACATTAAGTGTGGTTTGAGTGGTAATGAAGGGTGTGTTAATTAGGTGAAAAGAGAATGCTGGGAGTGACCATAGGAAAATAACAGAAATGCCATACTTTCACATTTTTGAGTATAAAATGAAAATGTTTGAAGTTTTGAACAATGGCTAGCTAATCCGACATTTACATATTGTAACATGTTTTTTTTTAGAAGACTGGCATGACCAACCGCACATAAAAGACGAAATTTGTCTTCCCCATAAGTTGCTTGCTAATAAAACCCATTGAGAATCCAAAGACAAACACTAATAGCCTTTTCACAGTGAACCGAAACCCGGGTTTCAAGAAAAAATGTTTTCATCAGGACCCTACATAAAAACCACTATAGTTTTCCAAATACAAATTTGAGTAGCTACAAGTTTTCATAAGCCAGTCAAAACGACAAACATGAAACTATTTAGCGCTTAATTTGATTATACATTTGTTAGAAACATCTATATCGCAGCATTTATTCCATACTAAACATTTTCTACATTCCAGCTGTTGACGTTAAAAGGGCTGTCCTTTCAAAACAATTTATTTTTCGAACAAGAATACGTAAATGTGCAGTGTGGGGAGATTTTGACAGTTCTTGTCAGCCATGTTGTTTCATCCATTGCTGATTTCCTTGTTTATTTAATTTTTCAGACGCCAGATAAATCATCTCACCGTAGCAAGTTACAATGTCGTCGAGTAACGTGTGCTAATGATAAAACATCTGCCGATAACATCGCCGCACGCTAAGCGTAACTCAATTTCGTGCTGGCCGCAACAAATCAGATTTTCGTAGGTTTCCCATTGATACAAAAATTAAATTTTTGTTTGATACAAATCCGTCAAAACACGAATTTTGACAGCAAAACTAAATTGAGCAAAACATAACATTTGTTTTTTAATTTTGAATCAAATTTGCGGAGTCGTTTTTTCGGTGAATCTACTCCGCTTGTTACTAACACTTCTAAGCACCGGTACAATTGGAAGTATTTTGTGTGACAACTCCCAGTTTCACAGACACGATAATCCAACATTACCATACATATACAAAAAAATTTATTCAAATCGCGTTTCATTCGGAAAAAAAACCATCAAATTCCGCATCAAATTCTAAATTTATTTGAGTCGAGTCGCATCCACGTAGATGGCGTTGGTGTTTTATTTTGACGTAAGCTAACTATTAAAATTATTAAAAGCATTAACATGCTATTCCTTATTTTTTTCTCTTCTTTCTTTAATTTATAGATCTACTGGGGCCTATAACACAGAACAACAAGTCAACTAGTCAACAATTACTTGTTCAACTATGTTTGATCGACAAGTGAAAATTATTTCTTTAACACAAAAACTGTAACAATTGACAATAGAAAAAGTTTCCCTTTACTTGTTGAATCAGTTGAGCAAGTAAATCTACCAAGATGAATTTTAAAATTTCCGAAGAAAAAAAAATAAGTATTTATTGCAAATATTACTTTTTTAATACATCGAAAACTGTCTTTTTGTGAACACCATGAACATCTCCTATAACATTCTATTGAAATCCAGTTCCCAGCCAATGCAAAGCGATCGCTAGTTTTTTACTTTCATTAGTGGGGGAACGTAATTTGTGGGAGAGACTTTCGGTAAGATAGTCAAAAACTGCTATTTCAAAGTTTATTCTTTCCTTGAACAATTTTGACTTTGCTTGGCACTCGCTATCACTGTCCGATTAAGAATCAAAAAAAAATTCCCAAGACTCTAGGCCATTAAATAAAATCTCAAGATCCGTCCGATGTAATCACTTAAATAACTGCAAGTGTTTATTTCTTACTTGTTGACTTTGAACTAGTCCGGAACCGTCGGCTGAAATTTATCAACTATTCAACAGGTTTATTCTCTTTTTTTAACTCTTGTTGTTTCAAGTTACAGAAACGGTGAACTAGTGAAATTTGCCTCTTGTTGAATGAAGCCAAAATAATTGTTATAGTTCTCCTAGACTTGTTGTTCCGTGTTACATAATTTTTAAAAAGTTGTTGAATTTTACTTGTTCAACTAGCACTTTATGTATTGTGTTATAGGCCTGATGGTATATTTTTAAATTTTTACATTTTATTTTTTAACTGCTTGCATTTAGCAGGCCAAAAAAAAACCCGATTAGTTTTCTTCAGACACAATGGGAGCGTTCACTCACTTATAAGATATGTTATTTCGGGTACCAAACTATCCGAGTATTTGTATTTGTAAACGAATCAGATACCAAATGACATTTGCAATCAGATGTTCTATACGAGTACATTTGTTATCGGATAGCGTGTTATTCCAAAATGTTTGGGATAACTGAAGATAACTTCCATGAGAACAGCTGTTTTTTTCATCAGATGTGCGACAGAAAGTTATTATAGATTGCTCATAATAAATGAATGAACGCCATATTGTGAACACACATCATTCAGAAAAACACGTGAAAATTGATTAATATGTGAAAGAAAATCAAATGTCAAACAGAATTCATAAAGTTTAAGAAATCTGAACAAATCCTGTGCAATACCTTTTTTCCACAAAACAAACAAAAACTGTTTTCCGCAAAAATGTATCAAGAACCCGAAATGCGTTCACATTGCAAATGTATGTGTTTTTGTATTACATATCAATTGTTTTGATAGTTGGGTGTCTTTTAACGTCAACAGCTGGAATGTAGAAAATATTAATATGAGTTAAGTTGTGGGGTGTAGCCATTTTACACAAATGTAAAATCCAATTGAGGGCTGAATAGTTTAATTTTTTGTCGTTTTAACTGATTTTCGTAAAAAACAGTTGCTTTCGAAAATTTTTATGAAATCCTATAAGGCCATAACTTTGTCATTTGGATCTAACTATTAATCGGTGCAGAGAGGCTGATGTGAAGACCGACAAACAAGAAAACAAAAACAAAATAAAAATCTGCCAATATCGAACTTTAAAAGACCAGGCTTGCCATAGTTCACCATTTATTGAAACAAAATTAGTACTGCTAGTGCTAATTAAAAGTTTTTTTTGATGTATTTAAGTTCTCTAAAAGTCCTTCAAGCTTTTTTTCAATTTCAAAATGTTTAACTGTGAAAGAAGTTATTTGAAATAGGACAGTATTAAATGTTAAAATTTTCATGAAAGTCAAATGCACATTGTCCAAAGCCAATTGTCCCTCACATTATTCAAAACTGCAATTTCATTCGAATCAGTATCTAAAAACAAATCCCATTACCATCTTCTATAAGTGCAATTTAGAAGGACTTCCCTATATATTCGAATAATCATTTTCTTTGTGGTTGTTTATATTCAGTTTGTAATGTTTTTCCCCCTTTTCGTATTTACAATGGGAAAAAATTTCAATCCCCATCCTCATGTGTATAATGTATTTGGATCTGAAGTTGGTAATCGTTATGCACTTTGAATCAACAAAACACAACAACAACATGTCTTAGGCAAGGAAAATGCTTTCCAAGAATTTGAAGCCTTCTTCATCAACAGACCGGATTGCATATAATATTATGTAATACCGTATAAGGATGCTGTAGAATAGGAACCATTGCTATATGTATAACCACAATATTGTATAGGTATGTAAAATATACGATGTGAATTGCCTTAATCTGAAGGTCCTTGATAGAGTTTTGCTATCAATTTAAAAGAAAATTGTACTCTGTCGTCCTTGATGCAATTACAATGGGGTTTACATTTATTTCTGAGCATATCCATGCTTCGTTTGATTTTTTTTCAAATAACTTTTGGATTATTTATATTACAAACAAAAAACGATTTTGTCGATTACATATTTTTGTTAAATAAATATCCTTTTCAAGGACTATATACCTAAAGCTCGCCTACAGCATAAGAAAGTCAAGTTAATATATACATAGAAATATAGACAATTTATGAAATCACAAAGGACACCTAATTAAAGTTTCGAGTAATTGCATAATCTCGCAGTTAAGGATTGCAGCATACTTAAAGGATCACGTCCACCTAAAAGTGCTTAATCCGTGTTAATTAATAAAAGTCAGCAAGTACAATTAGTGGCAGCTAGGTATACGAGAAGTAATGAAATACAAAAAAAAATCTAAATAAAATGAATGTCCTTGCGACAGCTTACAGGAGGATGCTTCACTGCGCTTAGTCCTGTATTATGTTATGCGTGACTTTGTTGTCCGAACACTAAACCACAGTGGAGATTAAAATTTAAAAAATCATATCTACAAACAAAAAAGCGTTCAACATCCTTAGTTGCCTTTGCGTCCTGTGCTCCATCCACATAATCGCATCCACAACCAAATTATAAAACTTTTTCCGGACCATTTTTTCGCATCTCACTATAGAAACAATGAATATTATTTAGAGACACACACATACACCAACAATCAACAGATGCAACAAGGTCCTTGGTGTACCAGTATTATGCTGCGTGTTCGTCTCTGGATTATACTTTATCGCTAATATCTGAAGCAATATAGTGTTATAAAAAAATATACACCGTTTTTTTTTTATTTGTGAAAAAAGAAACGTTAAGATAAAATGGCGCCCAACGAACTCTTCGTCCCTTCGTAGACCTTACCAAAACACCTGGCTAAAGTTTGTCTGAAGCGCCATAGAACTTGTACAATTTTTAATGGGCTAAAAGTTCATCCATGGGCCTGGCTTTAAAAGCAATAAAATGGATAATATGCAGAAAAGTAGAGCTCCTATATACTAGACTATTTAGGTACCTATAGAGTATATGAACTTGTTTGTTAGACCATTTTAGTTCTTCGCGTTGTGTTCTTCCTTTTATGACTTTGCGACGACGACGATGTGGAAAACAAATCACCACCACAATCCTGCCAGTAGAGCGTATCTTTACTTCGTGTGTCTCTTTCTAACTTTCTGGCTTTTTTTGTGTTCGTAGACTCCTTCGTGGGCAGTTAGTCAACCGAAAGTCAACTGCATAGTTTCACGGATAAATTTTAATGACTATAAACACTTCCTTAAAGTTAATGTCTTCAACTGTTGTTTTTTTCTGTTTTTTGTTTGGTATTTGTGCTAGATGTGCTTTCTTTTATGGGCGATGATGCTCGCATATCCTGTCATCTCCGGGCTTGAGCATGGGAACCTTTAGAATTAGTTTTTTTGTTGTTGCAGTATCTACGTCCGTGCATCTTGGCTGTTATTTTTACCTTCTTAGTTTTTTTTTTGTTGATGGGATATGCAGGATTTTCATAGTTTCAGTAATATACATAGTTTTGAATTTGAGGTAAGTTTCAAAAATTCAAATAAAAGAGAGTAGGTGTGGCAGTAGGCTGACTCTAGAGAGCTTAACTGCATATGTAAACTTTTTTTTGGACATGAAATACTACTGCTTAGTCAGAAAGAGTGGTGTTGTAGTTGTAAAAATTTCCTTCAATTGTATTTTGTGTAAGGAAATTGGGTGTGGTAGTGGCCGACACAAATTACAGATTCCATGCAATATATTGCTTGATAATAAAGTCTTAATTTTATTACGACTTTGCTAGTTATGATTCTTAAAATGAAAGAGGGCGTATCAGTGGGCGGATATTATTGAAACCACTTTGTAAGCTTTGCTGCGACTAAAAAAAACTGTGATTTTTTAGCGGCGTTCAGTATAGTTTTCGAGCCTATACACATCACCTGATAAAATATATATTTTTTTGCACCAGTTAGAATGTGTTATACGTGTGCTTTGCGACGAATAAAACACCGTTAATGCATATTTTTATTACGAGCTAAGGCAACTTCGAAAATATTTTTGGAAAAGGGTATAAAAGCGTGATCAGGATCGGCTGTGGATGAATAGAGTCCATATCATATTCTTTTTTATTTTCTGCGGGTTATTTTCCCAGATTTCAGCAGATTCTGTCGACAGTACAACCAATGGATTCCTTACAGCAACTTCGTCACGTTGAGAAAAGCAATCAAATATCTATGATCTTCTTTTCTAACAGTTAGATAAGTTCGTTAAGTTAAGTTTTACCAAATAATTTGAGTCTTGATGTGGCTAAAGCAGGGCAATGTCAGAGATAGTCAAGAACTGTTTCTTTTTCCCATTTGTACCAACAGCTTTGGCACCGTCTTTTGTACTGTCTAATTTTGGAGCATGGCCAGGGGCCCTTGCTTTGTTCTGCACACACGTTCATTCGTGCGTGATTTATTATATTATTCGTTGAGCTACATTTTTCTTGATATGACATATGACACAGTTTTACTTAATATAGTTTTCAACGAAAGTTGGAGCAATTTTCTTTCAAAATTTCCCAACCATGAAATTCAAACCAAAACTCTCCAAGGATTCCCTCTCACATAACACAAACACTTTAATTTACTAGTCGATTTGTCAAGATAGAATTCGCTAAAATTTCCCACAACATTGATAGCTACACTTCAGCTACACAAAGCCAAAGTATACATTCTTTTCTTCCCGTACACCTTCCACATTCTCCATACTTTCTTTTCATCCTCGCCCCAGGAGATTGAGAAATTGATCCCAAATTAGATTTTTTTTCGCTGCAACAAATTCTATGTAGGCAGATATATGTATATACTTTTTTTGCTTCCTATTATATGACTTAATCTAAGTCTTTTCATATGTTTATGTGTGTATATTGGTATAACAAAATACCTGTCATCCTCTTTGTCGCATCTCACGGCCCCCCATTGGCAAAAACTTTCTTTGCCACCTGTCTCGTTCAGTCCAGTCCTACCACATGCCTATGGAGTTCACCCCAATTATGTGACCAAAAAAAGAGACTTCTATTCATTCTTCGTCGTCTTCTTAATGAAGTGGCTTCAAAAAGTTGTCCAACGATAATCCTTTGGAGAGTGTTTGCCTGACACTCAATATAAAATATTTATCTATATAAGCTTCAATATACCTGTAGCAGTATAGCCAGGAGTCAGCAGCGCGTATCACTGGGAGGTAAAATTTGCAACATAAATCTACCACCCCTCCTGCGCCCATAGGTATGCAGCCGATTTTGGTAGTTCATAAGCAGACACACACACACATACCAAACCATAAAGCCATGTCTATACGCACTCCATCATTTTATTCCTGACACTAATGGGGGAATATTTGTTAGATATTTGTTAATTGGAATCTAATGATATATTGGCCCAAAGGGGATACACATACCTTCCACAACATACAGTTACAAACACATACAACAATTTCAAACCATACGTACGGCGGGTATGAGAATTGGGCCAGATTGAAGGTCCAAAAGGATTTATGGCTTAATATGTGCTCTTTATTGCCTATCTGTTCTCTCTCACTCTCTCTTGTTCCACTCCCCATCCACATAGCCCTTAAAATTCAACATCATGTGATATAGTCACAGGAATGTGAACAGTTTAATTAAAATGAATTTGCACTTTCGGTGCATAAACTGCACAGCACATATCCTTGGCATATGAAAGGATTTGCTTGGTTCAATTATTTAATTTAACTTCTCATTCTTGAAAAGTCCCATACCTCTCTGTCTCTAAATTATCACTTTAAGGACCTCCTGCCAATCCCCAGCCCATATCGACACCGACCACCATCGACCGATGTGGTGTGAGAGAGTATGCAGTTCTTGGGAAATGTTAATTACCAAAAGCTTTTAGTGGGCACAATAATTTGTTTATCCAGGATACTCACTATATATACAGAGTGCCTTGTTCATGTCCATATATCTCACATAAACGCACACACCCTCCGACATACATACCTATACATAAAATGTGTAATGCATTCCCAATTAATTGTAAAATATGCGATTGCTAGGCAGCATTTAATTGCAACTTAATGGTTAACCATTTATTATTGCAACAAATGCATTGCAATATGTCATTATGCCACCAGAGGGCGGGCACGGCGGCGGGACGATGGCTTTTTCCAACAGATAAACACGGTTGCCAGACGATGTTGATAGGCTTTCATCTTTTGGTTATAAATTTTCATTGATGTGGTAATGGTAACCGGAACCGGAACCCGTCCGACCGCACATAGAACTAGGCTGATGGAGAATGCAGTGCAGAACAGCCATATCGCCACATTTCACACAACTTCGCCCACAATCTTCACCGATATTAATGACGACTATAATTGCTGAACATGGCCACTTTAAAGCATATTAAGTCCCGTTACGTCATCAATTATCATATACAACCATCACCAGCTGTGAGAAAGAGAGAGAGAGGTAATATACTAAGGTAAGAGGCTAAATTGAACGATAATTCCGACAGTAACTTTGTTGACAGACCGGATTAAGTTGGCATGTCAAACATGTGGAAATGGAGATCAAATCACTTGGAAATGTATGCAAGATTTTGTTTTTGTATGTGTGGGTATGAGATGGAATTGTTGGGAGAAGGGGATAAATTGATTTCCAATGTTCTGGCAGATGCTAGATATGACCAAGAGAGAATAATACACAAGATAACCATAAAAATTGTTGGTTATATCATGCCTTGGAATTAGTAACTAGGTAGTTGTTTTGTAACAGTACAGCAGCCATATGTCGAGGTGAATTATTGATGTGTGGTGGTGGTGGTAATATGGTTAGATGGTTCATTTAAGGTCTGAGAATGCAGCAGCCGTATAATGGGCTTTCGCAGATTGTTGTCTTTGTGTTGGGGAATGCTTTCAGTATCTAACGAGCTTTGAAAGGACGACACGAAGTGAATTGAGATTATGGAAAGTATGCGTAACCATAAAAGCAGCATAAGGAACTACAATTAAATAAGATAATTAAGTTTGGTGGTAAGAAATATTAAGCTCACTCAGCATTATATTTACAGTTTCTATGTGAATTAAAGAGGCATATTGCTCCAGTTGGGAGCAGAGGCCATCAATGACCAAAAATCCCTAATAATGACTAAAATTCCCAAAGCCTGGATCTGGAAAGCCATAGATTCCTAAGAGCATCGAGTTTCAACAGCCCGATTGAATTTCCGTCTTATTACTGATGACTGATCATAGCCTAACCGGAGCATCGGAGTTCTGTTAGATGGACAGATGACTTTGGAGAAAGAAAATTCCTCTATATAACCGTAAAAGGGACCAATGAAGAAATTAATCGTTAAGGAAAATGTTAACATTCGTCATGATATACTGGACACGTTGACTTTTTATGTTTAGATTCGTGGGATTCGTACTGAACCAGGCAAGCACACTATAATGAGTCGAAAATTGTAATTCTAAATTTTGTGCCTTACGATAATGTGATTAGTTGATTACACACACAGACTCACGTTCCACATTTTGACACCTGATTAGTATATTTTTCGTTCGCAATATAAATTACAATCACGCACATTTAATATAGTGCACCCAGCCGAAGTTTCCCATAATATTTAAATTTTTACTAATTTTGTGTATACAAAATTTCTTCAAAATAACAAAATTTGGTATGACAATTTTATGTATTTAATAATATAGGCTTAAAAATATTATTTCGAAAAAAAATCGTCATCCATTTTCGAAACAATGAATTTTCAATTTAAAAAAATGGTTTTTTGTTTCAAAAACCCAAAAAAAAAAATGTTTTTCGAAAATTTTGGTATGCAGTATTATTTATAATTCGAAGGGACTCCTACATATAATTTTGATCGAAATCTATCCATTCGTTATTCAGAATGTCCAACATTAAAAAAACGGTTATATGAAGTGTTCCCAATTTAGCATTTTTCCTTCTAAATTTAGCAGAAAAAGTTTGCTTTTAGCATTTTATTTCTCAAATACTGCAGGCAGTTTTTTAGCAGGAAATTTGGTTTTATATTTCTCAAACATAAAATAAAATATTACTTTAAAATATTAAAACTTAATGAAACATAAGTGCGTATCGCTTATTACAGAGCTTCATCGCGAACTCCACAAAATCTACGAATTCTGCAGCAAGTAAACTTCTTTTCTTTTAAAAAATGTTTGCGGATTCATAAGCAACCATTAAAACTGTTTCGATAAAAACATGAATTCTTAATTTTTTTCCAAAATTGAGTCGCAATGTAACAACATAAATATAAGTAAATATGAGAATAATGAAAATACTATCGAATTTTGTTCCGAGGTAAATAGGTTCGCCGATGCATCCAATGAAAACCCTTACAAGGAGTTGTCAAACTTTGTCAATTCGTTTTTAGTTTTGCCTATCTCAAATGCTACAGATAATAAATTGTTTAGTCTTATGAATCTTGTAAAGATCAACGAATGAATCGAATGAAAACTATGTTAAATAGCTAGTATACTTTTTATACAAGATAATTTATCTGAGAAATGTTGTAATGCCTTAATTATTTCAAGTAATATAATCAAAGAAGTTGCTTCATCAAAATTTAATTTTAGCGTAAATGACGATAAAGAAACTTGTGATATTTTGAAGATGCTTTAAATGAAGCAAAAAAACTTTTGCAGTAAAAAAATTATATAAATACTTCTTACTTAATTAGATTAACATACTCTGATACCTGATTTTTTTGTTTCTTTTTGTTGCGAAATGGATTAATAACTATTTGTAAGTTGTTTCCTTTTTTTTAAATTAACTTAACAAGGTAAACAACTTCTTTTTTGGTTTTGATTATTTATTTAAAATGAAATGAAAATATACACTAAGTATTTTAAACGTCAAGTTCGATTGGTCCAGACATATGAATATTTACGATTTCTTATAGTTATAATTACAGGATTTCCAGAGTTGGCAGCATTTTTTCCTAAAAAAAAAAAATTTAGCATTTTTTAGCAGTTTTTGTACTATTTTAGCT
The DNA here is from genome assembly GCA_910595825.1 of Philhelius pedissequus. Classification (NCBI taxonomy): domain Eukaryota; kingdom Metazoa; phylum Arthropoda; class Insecta; order Diptera; family Syrphidae; genus Philhelius; species Philhelius pedissequus. Next base: position 8,206,404 of record OU343163.1, on the reverse strand, counting down.
GGATTTTAAATTTTTCATTGGTCACACTGGTTGTATGGCAGTGTTGTGATTGATTGGTAATAAATAAAACGCAGAGTCTTATTTCACATTGTTACTTCTTTATTTTATGACTGTTCTCGATGGTGGCTCAATCCAGAAGGTCGGAAACAATATGCTTAACCGAATTTTGATAGCTACTAACATATTTGTCTGCTTATTCGATCTCTTTCAAACTTTGGAAAACGTACTGGGCAACATCAATTTCCTAAAATAAAAAAAATGTACCTTCCATACAAATGTTAAGATACCGGTGCTCAAGAACGGCTCCAAGAATTTTTATATAAAATGTGTGTGTTCCTTAATTAGTGCAGTCCACTTTGAAATACAAATATATATTATTTTACGTTCTTATTAATGGTACCTACTTCCCATAAAACCACATCATATTCTCGTCTTTCCTACTAGTGGATGAACCGATTAAAATTAAAATATGTATATCCACAATTTCAATTTTCGATTTTTAAAAATTAAATAGGTAAATTTGTTTTTTGAAAAATTGATTTTCCAAAAACGATTCACTGATTCATCCATCCCTGGAGATAAAATCTGAGACAACAACCACCTACAGTCTCCGAATTTCGTGCCACACATCTTTCCTATCATTCTTTCTCTTCCTTAACCTCACCCTCACGCCCGCGCTGTGTTGAAACATTTAATGGGTATTCATAATCCCTTGAGCGCGTGTATATTATAAAAAAAAAAAAAAAAAATTAAAATTTTATACGTATATTAATATTTACTTTAATTTGGTGTTGACATTTTTTTCCCATTTTTTTTTTCAAAATATACACATACAAAAATATTTTTTTAAAAATGCCGCTGTAATGATTTTTAAAATATTTTTTAATACCTATTTTAATATTTTTGTTCCTCTAAATCTATAACGGCTAAACAATCTATTTATTAATCTTTTTATTATGTGTTTCATCCATTTAAATTTCTACCTAAGTATATGCATCGTTTTTATGCATTTTTGCCTTAACTAAACTATATATACAAATGTTTTTGCTATCTACGTCAATGAATATGTGTACTATGTAGGCTCTCTCACATTGATATAAGCCTTAAAAATCACATAATTTATATTGCACCTACCCTACCCACCCACATATTACACTTTGCTTATAATATGTAAGTACATATTTACATACCTAGACTTAATCTATGTTTGTAGGTACATATTAGCTTTTCTAATTTACATAATTGAGATTCATAATCTAGATTTAAATATACATTACGTGTGTAAGTACCTGTGTATGTGTAACTATTCCTTCTTCCTTAAATCATCAATTCGACAATTCCTTATACTAAGGATCAAAATAATATTACCTTCATCGGCTTTAGTTTAGTTTAGTTTATTTCATCAAAAAAAGATACAATAATTTTAGTGCTTACTAGTTAATAATATCACTCTAAAAACTGCGTGTAAATTTACAATAAAATTGTATGTAATTTTAAGTGTAAAAGTACGCAAGTTGCGTATTTATACACATGATATGGATATTGCAACCATTTGTTGCAAATTTTCACCCTCTGTGTACCATTATTCAGTATTAAAATAATAGTGCTTAAAAATTACACCCACAATGTTTATAATTAAGGAAATATTGTTTAAATTCAAACACCCTATGAAAACTATACTTAAAAAATTTGTACTTAAACAATCAATGCTTATATTAACTACCATTTGATCTACGTCACATATTTTATGTGCACATTTGCAGTTCGTTTGTGACGACTATTTTTACTTTATTTGAAATTACACACAATATGTTTAACATTAAACATTAAATATTTAGAATTAATACGTGCGTAAAAATACTCAATTATGGTAGTCGACAAATTTCATCGCTTTATGATAGCAAAATTACACGATTTATTTTTAGAGTAAAATTAAAATAAAAAAGAAAATTTAAGAGAACATTTTCATGATTGAGGCTAATTACTTAAAATTAATAGTAATTGATTTTTAATTGATACTCTACTCAAACTAAAGTCGATCATATCGCAAACAACATTAGTTTCTCTTAAACATCTAGACATTGGTTCATTAGCAGCATTATTCGTTCTGTTGAATGGAATCTAAAAAAACAATCGGTTCCCAAGCATCCTCGCAGTGACATTGAAGTTAGTTAGCGCCAAAATATCGGAACACTCAATATGATTTCCCAATACATCACGAATGGACATAACATCAGATAACTTTCTCCGAATATTAAGAGGCAAGATTCCAAATAACTTGCACCTTGTTCCATAGGATGGCATATCTCTGTCCCAGTTAAGGCTTTTTAATAATACTCTTGTAAAGCGTTTCAAAGGATAGTATTACAATACTCAAGGGTAGATCTAACAAATGTGAAAAACAGACATTTCAAAGTGTGAGGATCACTGAACTCCTTAGAGTTACGCAATATAAATCCCAACATTCAATTAACTTTGGCTAATAAAAAGTCTGTTTTAGGAAATCAAGTTTTTGATCAACAATTCAAACAAGGTCTTTTTTAAATGTTACAGCTGAAAGAATTGAATTATTAATTCTATAAGAGAAATTAATTGAAGAACTTTTTCGATTAAACGTTAAGCTTTGACATTTTGCAATATTCAGATTTAAAGAATTTATCACACACCAATTTGATAATCTCTTTTGTAATGGCATACAATCCTACTCATTTTTTATGCACCGAAATAAATCATCCGCATACATAAGGCACTTAGAGTTTGTAAAAGCATTGGGAATGCCATTGACAAATAACAAGAAAAGAAGTGGGCCGAGATGGCTGCCTTGCGGCACTCCCGAGGTTATATTTAAAGCTTTAGAAAAGACAGTACAAGGCCATTAATAACATAATTGGAAAAAATAGTAAGGTTTGTACAGGTAGATCTCCCAGAAACAAAACCATGTTGATAGGTCGAAATAGTACTTTTAAGAATTGGTGTTAACCTTTCATACATAAGTTTTTCAAACAATTTTTGAATTGTGGTGATCTTATAAATAGGGCGATACTAAGAAACTTCCTGCCTTCTTCCTGATTTATAAATTGGTGTAATTACAGATCGCTTCCACGTATTTAAAAATATACGACCTTGAAGGGAACGATTAAAAATTGATTTTAAAGGTAAAGCAAACACTTTTGCTTACCTCTGTAAAACAATAGGGGCGATTCCTTCCATATCCAGTCGTGTGTCAATTTTAATCTTAGTTAATGCATTTTTTATTTCTGAAATTGAAAGACTTAAATTACCAATAAATAATAAACTGATCACCAAGAGTGATATTCGGAGTACTATCTAAATAAACTGATTGAAAATGATTAACAAAATAGTTACATAATGGGTTATCCATTTTGCGGTTTCAATAGTAAACGTAAATAAAACACATATAAAGTATTTTTTTTCATGATATTTCTTTTTTAGTATAGGGTTTGAACTTTGACATTATGTGTGAAACATTACATCATTTAAATGTCCACCACACGAATTGATGCAGGCATCGATTCTTTTGAGGTAATTTGCGACCACTTTTGGACACATATTCGGCGGTATCTCAGCCATAACTTGACGAATGTTGGTTTTCAAGTGCTCAAGAGTTAAAGGCTTATCTACATAAGCACGGTCTTTCACGTAGCACCACAAAAATAAGTCCAGCGGTGTCAAATCGCATGATCTTGGTGGCCAGTTGATATCGCCACGACGAGAAATTACGCGGCCAGGAAATGTCTCTTGCAATAAAGCCATATTCGCTCGAATTGTGTGGCATGTGGCACCGTCTTGTTGAAACCACATATTCTCCAAGTCGTATTCTTCAATATCAGGCAAAAAAACGTCGGTTATCATATGACGGTGACTGTCGTTCCATCGTCGTTTTCGAAGAAGTAAGGTCCAATCACACCTCCGGACCAAAGAGCGCCCCAAACAGTGACTTTTTGTGGATGTAATAGCCCCTCTTCAATTACTTGAGGATTCTCAGAACCCCAAATACGACAATTTTGTTTATTAACATACCCACCGAGTGAGAAATGTGCTTCGTCGCTGAAGAAAATTTTTCGAAAAAATCGACGTCCACCGCCTGTTGTTCAAGCACCCATTCGACGTATCTACGACATTGTGAATGGTCAGCTGGCTTCAGTCGTTGTGTGAGCTGGACTTTATATGGATGTAGGTATAGATCCAAATACAAAATACGCCATAATGTCCAGTAAGACAGTCCTAATTCCTGAGGACGACGAGGTATCGGCACATTCGGGTCTTCGGCAACATTTTCACTTTCACAACAATATCTCTAACCAATCCAGACTCTTCAAATTTCTTCACAATTTTGCCAATTGCTTGCGTAGTTGGACGATTATGTAAAACATAATCCCCTCTTAGAGCACGATATGTGGCTATGAAAGAATCACCATTTTTGTAGTAGGTTTGAAAATTTTGTATGCGTTGTGCGATAGTTAAGTGATCCATTTTCGTAAATGTCAGACTTTCAACTGAAAAAAAAGGCTTAAGAACTTATTTTGACAGATGTCGAATTCCAGCCCAATACTTTTGAAACCGCAAAATGGATAACCCTAACAACCCTTACAACTAAAATATCAGAAGATGATATGCCATCGTGACGCATTAGATTAGGAATACCATTTGACTTTTTTTCGGAGTTTATAAATTTCCAAATACTTTTGCTATTGCATTTTATATTACATTTCACAGATAATAAATACTGCGATTATAAAGGAATTTATTCAAAGTGTCAAAATTCTTTTGCAATATTCGATATTGCTTGTAAAGATCAAGGTTATTGTTCGATTTGCGAAATTGCTTTAAACCTGCATATGATAACTAGACTACCTACCTACTAACAGCATCAATGTTTAGCATTGCTACAAGTTGTTAGCTACAAGAGCATGTTCGTACGATCCATTTTTTTTTAAAATCCAAAAAACATAATTTCGAAAATGTTTGTGTTCAGAATTATTTAGAATTCGAAGGAGCACAACATTTTCATCAAAGTCCATTCAGTCGTTAATGCTGTTTTCGAGATAAATAAGATTTCTATTTTTGGGACGACGAAAAATATATAGAGAATTGAGGCAATCACCCAGGACAAAGTTTGGAGAAAATCTCTTGTGCGGGACCGATTTTGTTCGTAATATCACAAGTTTGATCAAAATCTCGAGTTACATTTGTATTAAATGCAAAACTTGCTCTATATTACCTAAGTATATCATAAATAAAAAGAATTAACTAGTGTGAAAAATGTAAGTGAAGTTCACGCAGAAAATTTGGAGTGAAAATCTTATTTTGAATTAAATATGGACTTTGAATTGAAAAAGTATAAATTGTACACAGATATATATTTTATATCTAAGAATTTCATGGAAGCACTATCGAATGCACCTCCTGTTTAAAAAAACTAAGCTAGAAATTACCTACTTATTTTTGATCATTTGTTTCTCAACCAAAAATGTATTCTACTTAAATAGAAATCCTTCAACAACTAGCTTGCATATTTTTTGCAGCAAATATTTTTGCCAATTCATCCATCATTGAGTGCATCATCCGCAAATAGCCTACTACCTTCTAATATTATGCATAAGCACATATAACAATCAAGCGACCAACCAAAGCCAACCCTAAAGGATGCACTTAGATGTAAAATTTATTTATTTCTTTCTCTCCCTAACGACAAGTTGGAGTCTTCAAAGCAAATCTGTAACAACCGATCAGCCCCAATCAAAATAGCAATTTGGTAAAGAAACTCCTGCAGCAGAGAGGTACAAATCTATTCCCCTTTTTTCATGCATCAGTTGGCATCGCACATCGGGCTCAAGCATCAGAATCCCAAAACAGGAGTTGTTCTTTGTTAAAGGATGTTGTGTGGGGGGATAGGAAATAATTTTCAAAAGAAGAAGTTCATTGTGAGCGAGTGGTGTGTGTTATTGGTATACAATCCAGGATAACTATTATGGCAGTAAATATTCTCGTTGTAAGTAATTTTCTCGATGAATTCATTTCCACATTTATGATATCCGGGATTGTATATCCTGGTATCATGGCAATAAGTATCCCTTTTATCCTTTCGAGAGCAGTGTGTATAAAACTTTTCTAGAATTTGATAGCTGTGGCTGCAGACAGCTTGCATTGTTCCATGGATGCGATATAAGGGAGTGGTAGCAGAGAGTGCATCACAGGATAAAGTACTGCTGCATCTCAAAATTTTGTTTTTTTTTTTGGAATGAGAATTTCAAAAGAAGGAGGAAACAGTGTACTACCTACGTTTGTGGAGTGAGGATAATTGCTTGAAGTTTATCATCATTACAAAGATATATTCATACGTAAATGGAATTGGATTTGTATTTGTATACGAGAAAATAAACATGTGTAGGAGAGGAGGTACTGTTGAAGTACAAACTTCAACATTCGGATGCAAAAAGTAAAATAGAACCAAAACAGTTGTACCTAAGGAGATTTAGTACGAGCGGAGATTGATATTAGAGATGTTTACCTCCCCTGTCTCCCTGACTTCTATGAACTGGTTAAATAGTTCTTCTTGCGCACTCGTCCTTATAAACAACAGTTAACCAGAATTAGATGTAGAAGGAATTTGTTTGAAACGAAAAATCAAAGGGGATTTCCCAAATACCTAGTAAGTAGTTAGATTTGGTTAGTAATTGCATTCCTCTGATGATGTTTGGTAATTAATTTTCCTCATCTCATGTATGAGGTTAGTTCTCTAAACTTTGAATTTCTGGTATTAATTATATATATGATAGGGTTAATAAAAAATCAAAGAAATTGAATTGATTCTATTTTGCAATAGTTCAAAAGTTTTTGATTTGACATAAATGTGATTTACAAGTATAAAGTTTTAACAGTATTTTATTCCAATTTATCTGCATATATGCAAGTTTGAATTGATATTTGTTTTAATAAATTGATTTTGTGTAAATAATGTGAAAGATTGGAAGAATTTCCGAAAGTCGACCTCAGAGGTTTGAACAGAATTGTTAAATAATGCAAATGCACCTATTTGTATACACAGTTTGTTGCTGATGTAAAGGCAGAATTTGAAGTCAGCAAATTTTATGTCATTTGACTATGAGTATCTTTTGCTTCGATAAAGTTCTATTCATCAAACGGAATTGAATTGGCTAATAAATATTTAGGTCAATTTGCTTCCAACTCTAGATACATATACCAATCAGTTTCTGAGAAATAATTCAATTTCAATTTCAAAGGTTTGTTTTCGAATAAGATATAGAAAAATCGTTTTTCCAAAGTAATCATTCTAACCTTTTCCTTTACTAATGGCTGATGGATCGTATCCAATGATGTGAGATTACTTCCAAAATCACTTACAATTTAACAAGAGGAACTTAGTGTATCGTGATAAAATTTGGAGTAAAATACGTAGCATCATAATGTTTGCAAAATTATAGTGTGTTTTCGTTCGCGTGATTGACAGAATGACATAGAAACCAGCATCACCGAAAAAGAGTGACGTGACGTAAATTTATATTTTTAAGCTGCGCGGCGCAGTCACAAGTCTGGGGCGTAGACTAATAGCCCACAAAGCACTTTTGACAATTTCGCTCGAATATAAGTAAATGCATCAATTGCATTATCATCATGCATCAAGCCTCTAGCATACTGTGGACCATAAGTTGCAATAAAATTTCTATAGACTTTTGCCTAATTAGGTATGTTTTACTTTATTTCCTTGATATCATATATTTTGGGTTCGTTATGAAATCTCGATGTCTCGAATGAATGAAACACACTAATATAAATTTATATTACAAAATCATTTCATGTTTGCTATTTTTCTTCACTTGCAATTTTAATTCGAACATTGATTCTGCATCAATAGAAAGGAAAAGATTCGTGGATGGTTTTGTTCGTAGACTTTGGTCAATGTCCTCTTTTAAGTAATATACACATGAGAGCGACCAACGACCGAACAATTAAATAATATTCGTCCATTTTGACATTTCTCTCACATGGTTTTAATTTTATTGGTTTTTTTCCAGAATGGAAATGGAAATATGTTAAAACTAATCAATTGACGTTTGTGGTATCCGTGCGATAAAAAAAACAGCAGATATAGGTATAATTTGAACTACTGGGCATTTTGTATTCCAATAAAACACGGCTATCGACTAGTCTTGAATAGGTTTGGTTCAGTCGGATTATCTTAATTAACCATTATTAACTAAGGCAAAATGTCAATATGTAACAATAATTGCTTCCAACAAGAGAAAAGATTGCTTTTAATTTTTGCTTAATAACTCGCTTGGTGATGTCGTGGCGCTCACATGAAGTTTGCCCGGAAAATAAGAGCTAATTAACTTTTGAGGTACAATCCATATGGAAACAGGCACTGTTTTAATGTCTTACATAAAATTTAACAGTATTTCCATCTCCGTTGGTGTTGCGCACCTTAAACACTGGTTCTTATATATCGAAACTTATGTTGGCAGCACTGTTTTTATTGATTGCAATTTTGGCATACGCCATGTGATTAACTTTAGTTATATTTTCAAAACGCGCGCAAAAGTTAATATTTTTTGTTTCTGCGGCTTATGTTACGTTGGTTAGTGTATTTACCAATATATGACGAGTCGTAACATTTTAAATACTTTACAAAAATTGCTATGTTCCAATTTCATGGCAATTTATCAGTGTTTTATATCATTTTATGGTTTTACGCCTAAAAAAATCACCTTTAATTACATCTTTTACAAGAATTCCACTAATAAAACTGGCGGAACAAACACACTTAAGAAAAAAGACAGAAAACATTGCCTCTCATTTGGTACAAACTCCAAACAAAAACTAAAATTCATAATTTTGCAAAAGTATGCGTTACCTGTTGTGTCATGTCTATTAGAATAAAAATAGAAAAGCAGCTGATATCATATTTTTCCCAAAGTATGCAACACATGTATTCACTGACACCGACACATTAGTCAACAATTCGATGAGTGTCACCCGCTCTCAAACTTTACCCAATGAAAGCCATATACACAGTACAATATCTGCATTGTTTTTTGAGAAATATGTAGTATCCATAAGGGGCTATCTCATTTACAACTATCGTCAAATTGTGGAAGACATACAGTATTGACTGCAAGAAATTTGTTTGGTAATACAAGCAGCCTTTTTCGTAAACGCATTTAAGAAACTGCTTTTAATTTAAATATTCTTTTAAACAAGGAAATGTTATTTAAAAAGTTATGTAAGTTTAAATATAGGTATTTTAAGCTTATATGTTGAGTACTAGCGACAAATCTACATATAGTCTTATTTAATAGAATGCTCTAAACAGATTAATAGTTATACAGTGAATAAGGTCTTATGTAGTCCTTCCATAAATTCCTATTTATAAAACATTTTCCCAAGTACCAAAAACGAGTAATCTATTCCATTTGGCTGTCATCATCAAAATGTTTTATGTCCAAGCTCAAAATGATATTTCGACACTATAATTTCCTTATGTGGGCTCTATTCAACCTATAAGCGCGTTTAGCTTATAATGGATCTATTCAACGTTGCATAAGTTTTATAAATGAGATTTTCGAGTTCGGAGGCATTATAAGGAGTGCCTAGCACTATATACTCGCTGTAATTCAATTATAAATAAGGCTGAGAATGTATAATTACAATTAACCCCAATGTTTTGATGTTTTTTATTTTTTTAAACAGGTTTTCTTCATGATAAATAAATTTCTAATTTTGGTACTTGATTTGATACAAGTTACAAGTTACAATTAAAATGGGCCGGAAAATGTTTTATTAATATGAATTTACGCAACGTTGAATATGAACTTAATAATTCACTGCGAAACTTTCTAACTGTTGTGACGCTTAGCGATTTCTATTGCATATGACTGAAGTAGCTTAACTTAAGAAATTGTGTGTAAAATATTGTGGAACGTATTGGTTTATGTTTTTATTGAAGTTTCCACAAACTTACAGACATTTACAAAAATAAATTCCAAGCACAAAATTATATACCAGATTGATGAAAAGAAAATTTTCAAATCTATATCAGACTTTCAATGAAATAAGAAATTTTAGATATGTATTTCAAATATTCAATATGTTAAATCCTTGAATAATTTTTTTTCATAGATTAAATTTTGAATAAAAAGATTACAGAAAATATTAAGAAAAAATGATGTGAATATAATTTTGAACACTTTCATTTTTCGAAGCTTAGCTTATTTATTCACATATTATTTTGCAAAATAAATTATGAAAATATTTGTCTAGGTTCTTTTAAAAATATAATATGTGGTACGTAAAATTGGCAAAAACAAGACAAAATAATAAAATTAATTGTTTTTGAAAGTAAATCTTGCAAGATTTATAAGATACTTTAAATAAATTTTTCTTTTAGAAAAATATTTGAAAAATTTTAAAGAATTTGAAAAAAATTTATTATTAACTTTACGCGAAGTTGTATCAAAGTTGACAAAATGAAAAAAAAACAATATGTTCCACAAACTATTCCACGCGATGTTTTTAGTTCCAAAGTTAGACTTGAAAAGCTCCTTCTACAACTTGATGAAATTCAATGTGGAATACGATATTGGGATTTTCACTCGATTAATTTTGTAGAGACTTTAATTTGTCGTTAAGCAATTAATTTGAAGCTAAGCCCTAGGTTTTGTGTAAAATCAGATCAAATCATTTTAAATCAACATTTTTTTGTATATAATTTAATAGGTACTAACTACAAAAACTCTGCCTGCACATCCATTTCTTTGATATTTTTTTTCAATAAATTACGAGTCGGTATGTCCTTAAAATACGTAGATTTGTGCAGTGTGTATAAAAAAAAAAAATAAAAGTCAACAAATTGTTCGATTACATCAATTTAAAAAGTGACACCGCTTATTTGACATACGTTTGGAAATTCATCCGACACGATGATGGAAAAGGATATGGGTGTGTCCGGTTTTTGGCCTGGTATGGGTTAACAATTGTTCCACCCTCCCACAACTGCAGGAGCTTATGGTTTTGATCGTTAGCGCAATATATGCGATTCGATTTACAACAGAAAAGGTGGAAGAAGAGGTGCGTCTGACACATCAAAAAGGATAACGAAGGAAGTATTTCCTTTTCGTGTTTTGTGCCAGACTTTGGTCATCAATGTTGAAATCGAACTTTTCCTTCTGTTTATTTTTTTTTTGCAAAAATAAAATAAAAAAACGAAACCAAAAACTCTCCACTCTACGACGAGACCAATAGTCAGAGCTAGACTATATATTTTTCTAGATATGTGTGTGTGGGATTCGTGCTGTTACCGTCTCTGTGGAAAAAAGGAACGGAATCCAATTGAATTTCAGATGCGGATTTTATCGGTTTTTCTTTTTTTCCAATACTTCTTGCTTCCTTTATTTGATGGTCAGAAAACTCAGACAGGAAGGTATACCTACGAACTGAATGGTAGAGCGCAACAAAAAAAAGCAGAAAATTTGATCTGTGTTCTATATTTGCTGGAGCTTCGATCCTATTGATGGTTTGTTCAATGTTCCTTCAGTTGTCAGGATATGACGTGAAGGCTCCCCTTATTGATGATGATGATTCTCAGAATTGTGCGGGTATATATTGATAGGTGATTGAAGGGATAACTAACATTGAATAGAAAATATTGGAAGAGTGTCGGCAGATATAAACCAAATGGGCAAATATAGTGAGTGAAGTTTCATTTAGAAAATTCAAAAAAAAAAAAAAAAAAAAAAAAAATGGCGAAGGTAGCCATTGATATGGGTTTGAGTTTCAGTTTAATTCTTTTAAGACTCGTCATGTTGTGGTGGTTTCTTGTGAAGTTGGACGTACTCAAACGTCACTCCAATCGAGACACATGTGCATCAATGAGAAAAAAATATGTGAAATGAAACCTTTGAACTTTTCTGTATTTTTTTTGTTAAACGAAGTTCGACTGACTTGGTCAGCCATACAGTTATATATGGATAGAGGCTTGAGCTATGAATTTTTCAACAAAGACTTTTATTTCTTTTCCAATAGTTTTTGTCCATATCTATCTTAAATGATCATTTAGTAAAAGCTGGTCTGGTAAGACTATGATTGTCAACAACGTCCTAGGGTTGTACATATATCGTATATCGTATTATTCATCCTTTGAGCTCTTTTGGAAGAAGTGGCATTTCCAGATTTATTTTCTTCTTAATCATACGGAATCTTACTGTCATTGTTCTCGAAACGAGACTTGTTTTGGCAGACAAAGGTGATAGCAGTCTTAAAGTCATCAATGAAAGGTGAACTTTGAGTATTACTAATTTTAATATCGAATCTCCGCGAGAAACATCCACAGGGAGTGCGTTGAACATTCCACCCTTCACAATTCCACCAATTGAACCTGAATAAGAAGTCGAACTGGTATCTGGAGTGAGTCTCAATATTAAGGAAAGAGCAAAAAAGCAATGATCGCATTCTTTTTCTGAAACATAATATTTGGGAGCTCTGGACTCGAGTCTATAAACTGCCAAGTGAATGTACATGAACAATAACAATATTATGACAATGTTGTTTAGTGTATTCCGATGGAAAAGCTATCAACCTCAAGATTTTATCAAACCTACAAAGTGAGCTTACATAGGAAACACTAGAGCATTTAATAGCGCCCCAACAAGGGGGCAGAAAGCTATACTCCACTTAACACCGCTAAAGAGCTGCGTATATGTAAGGAAGTGAAACTATAACATATGCAGACAAAGCCAAAAATGTAATGCTTAGATTCTACAGAAACACACGAAAACTAATAAAAGCTGATAAGCTGGCTGAAATAGGGGTATCGCTTGACGCGAGCGAACCAGAACCAGTTAATTAGATTAGCCTTATAATATTAAACAGGAAATTGGAAGAAGAATACCCTAGGAACTTTTTCGATACGTCCTGTGGCACAACCCGAAAATTATGGCCAAGTTTCGACATAAAAGAAACAGTAAAAATAATTCAGCTTGATAACATAAATTCTTGCGCCTTCTTGGAAGTAGTATAGCCAGGCAAAATTTACTGCGGTACCCGTACCATAGAAAATTAAGCTCAGTGCGGTTGACCTATCTAGATGTTATGGTGACGAAGAAAACAGCGGGGCACATCACATTTCCTGTGCCATTGTCCAGCACTCTGCCATATGAGAAACACTTGTTGGTAAGTTATTTCTTTGATTACTTACAAGAACTTTTGAACTTTTAATTAATTCACTGGTCTGGTTAAATCACTGGTTGCTAGTTCTTTTGTATAGCAAGAATTAAAAATAAACAGTTAGGTACCAAAAACGCAGCCTTGCGGAACCTCAAATTTATTTTCCGTAAATCTCAAGATATTATCGAATTATTTGTTAAATATTATTTCCTCTCCTTCCAGCGCTCTTAAGCTTATTTCAATGAACTATTCTAAAAAAAACATTGCCGTATTGATTCTTATTCACATTTCAGACTCATTTCAGAAAACTGTAGGTCAATTCTTATTCTATCAATAAAATGGAAGAATAGTTGTGAGCTGCTATCCCAATTTTCTTAAGAAATTTCGAATCAGCAAATTTTTATTCTAGAAACTGATTGATTACTATATAATTTTTTCTTTAATTGAACTGAAAACTAGGCAAGTGGTCTTTCTTCTGTAATAGAACTCAAGCGATGTAGTTCTGATCGATTTCTTTTACTGTTTCTAAGCTTTTCAATGACTTTCTAATAGTCTGTTACTAAAAAATTGTATTATAGCTCATACGAAAAAGTATTGTTAGAATTACTAGTATTGTTCATTTGTAGAAAATAAAAACCAGAAATTTTCCTTTGATATCTCAAATGAACTTCACCGTAAAATATTAAAATTAAATAAGGAAAGAAAAATGTCTGTTTCAACTCATGCAAGTGCAAGTTGGAACCTACCTACTCTTCTTTTAACAGATTCAAGCCATCACCAAGTTAAACAAAATGAAAAACTTCTTTAAGTGCATAAGGTTAATTGCTTCGCCTTCCCTTATAAACTCTTGAATGTATATATATTTCTTACTGCTGGAATTATTCAGATCCAGATACTTGGAGTCAGTATAGAGTCCATCGTCGTCGTTAAAGAATACGTTGTATACCTATCCTTTGTGCCTTCAACTCTTCTGAATATTCCACCCTCATTATCCTATATAGTTTTCTTATCAATCCTCCTACTTAATCCATATAAAATTGTTCCTTACCTTTCTTGCTGGATTATTTTTTCTCGGCTATCTCTCTTCGCTTAATGTCGAGGCCGGACTGGTTATGCTAAGTAGCCGCAGGGTATGCCGATAAGTTCAGCCAGACTTAACCTTAAATGAACCCCAATCCTTAACCAACTTACACAAAACGAGAAAGAAATGCAGATTGTGGGAAAAAGAAAATCAAAATACATCTTCCGATACAAAGGACTGAAGGAAGAAACGATGCAAAAAAAAAAATAACAGAAATAGTACCTATGCATAAAAGAAACGAATCCTTTCATAAAGGATAAGAAAAGTCCTTTTCTTTAGCTACTTTAGCATGTCCCTAAATTTATGTATACTCTCTCTTTCTCTCTCTGATGTTGGTTTTTGTTATTTTTTTGTTGGCATTTTTATATGCAAATTAAGCTCATGACTTCGACAAACACATGGCTCTCTTTCAACGTCTCGTCAAACGGAACCGGAGGGCAGTATAGAGGGAGGGCTTTCTTTATGTTTGTTTCTTAATTTTTTTTTTCACTTTGGAAGCTTCCTTCCTGAAATCCTTCTTATAATTCATCGAAAAGGATAGGAAGCAGCACCAGCAGCCGAGGTGAGCCGCATCGTCTAGATTAAGCCAACGGGAATGGGTATCGTAACGAATGGGGATATGCATACGGTTAAGTGTTTTTAGCCTCCCTATGTGAAATTCGCCCGGCGTTTTTCATCAAGATCCTTTTTAAGTTCTTTGGATTTTTTTTTCTTACTTTCTCTAATGGACATGTATTGGGTTTGTTAAGGTTGTAATCAATCTTATGAGCATTACGATGTCGGTGAAGTCTTCCGTTAAATCGTCCGTCTGAATTTAAGTCTTTTTATCCAGCTAAAACGTAAGTGGGTTGAAATTCTTGAAAACTGCTTCTACGATTTAGATTAAACTTCGTAACTAGAATGGAACTGTACTCGTTTTACTCGTAACTGAATTTGATTCTTAAAGATTTTGAAAATTGCCTTACTTATGAATTATTCCCGTAAATCTCGACAAGTTTTATTAGAATTTCGGCCAAATAATTTAGTATCAACTGTTTCTTTTTTATGAAATAATTTTTAAGCGTTAGCTACTAGAGCAAACTCATGCGATCTAGTTTGGCACATTATTATTATTTTTTGTTGTTTTCCATTTAATATCATCGACCGTGGGCGGGAGCCTTTTCTACTTTATCAAAAAACTGTAGCCTCTTAGCGTTCATATCATAAACCAATTTCCTTTGGGAACACAATATCAAGAGGTAGTTACCGTATTCGTACGGCTGTCTTGGGTTGAGGTACTGGATGTTGAAACAACTATACCCAACGTTGTGAAGGATATTTATTTTGTTTTTTTTTTTTTTGTGAACCAAATTGAAATTATTTCCTTTTTTTTTTAATATGTTCCTTATTCTGGAAAATTTACAAGACGGCGACGCTGACTACAAAGACGATGACGATGGTGATATTTTTGACGTTTGGCAAAAGCCATTCCTCTCTGCCGTGCCGGCACTCGCACAAAACGTCTTCGTGGAACATTTATTATTTTATTTCATCAACAAGGACAAAAAAAACCTCACTTTGAGTACCTATAAGATGGAATAGGATAAGCA
The DNA here is from genome assembly GCA_910595825.1 of Philhelius pedissequus. Lineage (NCBI taxonomy): Eukaryota > Metazoa > Arthropoda > Insecta > Diptera > Syrphidae > Philhelius > Philhelius pedissequus. The sequence goes on along the minus strand of OU343163.1, from coordinate 8,190,531 downwards.
GCCAGTTAGTGGATAACCAAAGAAACAAGTGAGTTACATTTTTCTGATTCGTCGGGGTATAAAATGGTGTGGGCTTGTTTTTTGAAGTTTTTAGCTTGTTCTAAAAATAGAAAAGAAAAAAACTGATGGAGAAAGGTCTGAGAAAACAAAATAGATTATTTTTGATTTTGGGGGAAAGTTGGAATTAAATAACGTTGTTTAAATTTTGAGTATCTGTATTTTACATCGAATTATCTTTAAGACATCTACACTCTTTTATCAATTATATTTAACCGTTTTTGTTGAAAGAAGATTCAAATTTTTATTTTCCAATTTTGTTCTACTAATAGTTTAATAAGAGAAATTTGATGAAAATCCCTCATGTACATTTATAACGGGTGATTTTTTTGCTACTTGGTTTTTGACGTTTATATTTTTGACAGATCACACATGACAAATTCCACGAACATTTGACATTTCGATTCAGTATTGTTTGCCATTTCATCATGAATAGATTTACGCCTGAACAACGTTTGCAAATTATTGAAATTTATTATCAAAATTCGTGCTCTGTGAAAAATGTGTTTCGCAAGCTACGTCCGTTTCAGCGACGAGGCTCATTTTTGGCTAAATGGATACGTGAATAAGCAGAATTGCCGTATTTGGAGTGAAGAGCAGCCAGAGGCAATTCAGCAGCTATTAATGCATCCCGAAAAATGCACTGTTTGGTGCGGCTTATGGGCAGGCGGCATCATTGGGCCGTACTTCTTCAAGGACGATGAAGGCCGCAGGGTTACGGTCAATGGAGAAAGGTACCGTTCGATGATAACAGATTTGTTTTGCCGAAAATGTAAGAATTGAACTCGGTCGACATGTGGTTCCAACAGGACGGTGCCACATGCCACACTGCACGCGAAACCATGCATCAATTGAGAGGCGAATTTGGTGAGCAGTTGATCTCACGTTTTGGCGCAGTCAATTGGCCACCAAGATCATGTGATTTGACCCCGTTAGACTATATTTTGTGGGGCTATGTTAAGTCTATTGTCTATGGGGACAAGCCAAATACGATTGCTGCCTTGGAAGCCAACATTGAACGCGTCATTGGTGAGATTCCGGCCGAAATGTGTGAAAAAGTTTGCCAAAATTGGACCTTCAGAATGGACCACCTGAAGCGTAGCCGCGGGCAACATTTAAGTGAAATTATTTTTAAAAAGTAAATGGCAGAAATTGATTTATCGACCCAAATAAAAATTTCATTCACTTTTTATAAGTTTCTGTGTTTTTTTGAATTTTCAAAAACCAAGCTCTTAAAAAATCACCGTTTACAAGTCGAACCACTGTTCGATGAAGTTACTCGATGCATTGCAAGGTAGTCTCATAGAATGCTATTTTTGTTACTATTAATATTCCAATGCAGGCATAACTAACTCTGTGAATGATACTGTAATATTGCCCTCGATATTTGCTTCCTGAAGGAAGCAGTAAAATTGCCAAAATAGAGACACTAAGAGACTATGCACTTACGTGCAAAACGGAGTGTAGAATTCAGGAATCTTACAATGGGGTGACTATAGATTCAAATGCGAAGAATATGTTAAAAAGAAAGTTACTCCTGGTCAGCAATGAGCTGTGAAAACTATATGCACAGGAAAAAACAACGGTATACAGGTCCAGTAATTAACATGATTTTGACCTTTAGCATCGAAAGAAAAAAACAGTGCTGCCAACATCAAAAACTTAGTTACCAAAAAATGTCTTCGTGGGTGATACTGAAGTGGAAGTTAGAAATCACGTGGTATCACACAATCAGACTAAGCAGTCATTCCAACTCCCAAAATCGACACGGTCATAAATTATAAGACATTGTTTGGAAATTCATTAAAACAAAGCTCTAAAAATTGTTGGAGAGTTTTTAAACTTTAAAATTTACCTGCCATCCAATGCTGTGTATCCAAAATTGTAAAGCTTAATTATCTCGAAAACGGCGCGAATGATTTTGTTAAAAAAATCCGAACACTTAGGTATATACTCTACATTTTTGTATATAAAATGTTATTAAAGGTACATGTCATATAACGGTTTATTTGATTTTCTACTTTCTCATTGAATGTTCAACGGATTTCGATAAAAGTTTTTGTTCAGGTGGTCCTTATATTTAAAATAATATTGCATACTAAGATTTTCAAAGATTTTTTTTTCTATTTTTGAAAATCCAATTTTGAAAAAGGGTAGACGTTTTTTTTTGTTTGAAATTATGTTTTAAAATTTAATATATTAAATTGCTATAGAAAAGTATTTTTAGACAAAAATAAAGAAATTTTGTAAATACAAAATTAAGTACAAAAATATTTCTGAAATAGGTATATTTAGCTTTTTACTAAGAATTTTGGGTTTAGGATGTCATTGAACTGTAAGTACATGCGATGCTTGCATTTTTTTAAAGATCAAAAATACATTAAATTTTTTTTGCAAAAAAATGAAATCTTATTTTTCTGCAAAACCGCTCATTTATAAAACAAATCAGTAAATTAATAATAGGGAATATATTTCATATTTTTTTGTTGTCAAAAAATGTTTATGTTTGTTAGAACGATTTTTTTTATGCGCGCACTCACTCAAGGGATTATGACTACCCTTAAAATGTTTAAACACAATACGAGCGATTAGGGGAATAGGATGAAATAGGAGATACCGATGTACATTGATTTTAAATGTTTAAATATCGCAATGGGAGGGGAAATTCTTGCGGGTAAAGAATTCCACATTCGTGTGGTGCGGTTGAAGAAAGAATCCCTATACTTGACAGTACGTCCGAAGTAGCGTTCAAGGGTGTACTGATGAGAATTCCTTGAAGCGCGAGTATTACGGTTGAATATTTTTAGGGGAGGAATGCAACTGGCGATTTCACAAGAACAATGTCTATAAAAATAGCGATAAAACAATGAGAGGCATGAAACACTGCGACGATGTTCACGAGATCTAATAGTTTCTGTTATTGTTCTATCACCTATCATTTTTAAAGCTCTTTTTTAGATTCTGTCCAGAAGACATAAGTGCGTTATGGGAGCTCCTGCCCAAATATGGCAGTTGTACTCAAGCTTTGGTCGAATGAAGGCTATATAGATTACAGCCAGATCAGAAGGGGAGAAATATTTTTTGCATCGTCTCAAAAAACCCAAACACCTTGCAGCGTTCTTGGCGACAGCGAATATGTGGTCATTCCACAAAAGAGTGATCAGTGATGCACATCCCAAGTATTGAAAGTTGTTCGGTTTCCTGGATGCAAGCTGGGTCCATGGACAACGGCATTGTGAAAGGGTTCCGCTTTAACGACAATAGACAACATTGGGTTCTTGAAGCGTTACATTTTATGCGGTTTTTCATTCCCCATTGGACAAGATTCTTTGGGTTTCCATTTTCTGAAAAAAACGGTTGAATTGATTTTTTTTTATGTAGGAGCGCCAAAAAATTTAAAGAGTTACGATACCAGCATTAACATTATTCAAAAACTTTTTTTTTAGATTAAAAAAAAACAATTGTGTTCAGAAAACTCAATACAAATTATTTCAAAAATGACTTAATCGATATCTTCGAAACTTGGTTAGTACTTATTATTTCTTTTTGTCATTTTCTAGAATACTTGAAAAAAAGACATTATCCTAAAACAAAAAAAAAAAACAACAGCGCCTAGAATACAGACTAAAAAAATCGTTAAAAGGCCGTGCTTAAAGTCTAAGATGGACTTCGATATATTGGATTTAAAAAAAAAATATATTATAATATTATTTAGAATTTGGAGGAACCTCTTGTATAAACATTTTGATCTAAATCTCTTGAGCCGTTATTGAGATAGTCGAACATGGAAAAAAAATGTTTATATGTCAGGTACAGTTAATAACATTGTAATTAAACATTTTCATTTATCAAAATATAGCTATACCTGATTTTTTTTATTAAATTCATTACAGCCGTTTTCGAAATAATTATTATTTACAATTTTCACCAGAAATAAGAATCGATTGCTGATCCTGCATTCACTTCTCTACTAGATAGTATCGACCATTACCAAAACCATATATGTTTAAACCTTTAGTACAAACTCTATGTTTCCCACAGACTGGCAGAAAAATATTGTTTGATTTTATGCTTGATTTAATTAAGCTTTTTTAATAAGGGTATCTCATATTGGTGTTGTACTGTACTCAACTGGAAGAATTTTTCTAAATTAGAAATAAAACATGCCTACCTCCAGAAACTTTACAATAAATTTTTCTACTTCGTATGCCTTAAATTCCTTTTAAAATCGTATAAGACAATGCAACACATTTTTCTTCATCATGCAGATATTTCCTCATCCTTTTTTATGTGCAGTACATAATGTTAATGTATGTAGGTACATTTAAGGCTTCAAAATGTATCTCACACTTGCTTGCAGTTGCTCGTCGGTGCCGTCGTCATCCTCGTCAACCAGCATTGCGACAAAATTCCCTCAAAATTAATTTAACCACTTCGTCTACCTATCTTTATGTAAGCAGCACACCGCTATCCCTGTATGAAAGTAGAGACTGAACACAGTGAATAAGGATGCGGAACCTGTAAACCAAAAACCACCCATCTTATTCTGCTTCTTCTTGTTCTCATTCTAAGAAGGCCGTATTACTTTGAAATCTTCGTGTGTTAAGTGCCACCAGGAAAAGCCATTTGGAGTTAAGACCCCGTCCCAGTTCTGACTTTTGGGCTAAAAAACCACCGAACAGAGAAAACACAAAACCACTTTGAATGCATTTTCAAAGCTTTGAATATATTTTGGCGGGCGTTTAACTGCTTCCATGTCGTTTCGTTTAGTTCGCCTTCGTGACCGTGTGTGTTGTAGATTGTAGCGAGTCATTAGAAGACTGAATCGTATCTTTCCGGTTTACTTTGTGTTTTGTCTCACTCTCCCATTAACCTATATTAATAATTTATACCGCTTTAGTTTCATGTGGCAAACATTAATGGTAGCCACAGCTTTGAGACTCCTAAAATCCGACGAAACAAGACCTTTCGCTTATGGGTTTTTTCAAAGGATCTTGCTTGAAGGGGTTTTAGTTCGTTCGTTTGGGACATAAGACATTTTGTGGTCCCGCACGAAACCGGAAGTTGGATTTTTTTTTTCATTTTAGTTTTACCGATATGTTTATGCACATAAGAAAATGGCTTGAGTTTTGGTTTAATTGAATTTTCCTGTTGACGACCGAAAAGGATATAGGGATGCCATTAGTGGGTTGGTTGGTTTAATATACTATAACTGCATGACTTGTCCCATTGGGAACCTGAGAGCGGAGGTAGCGTGTTGTTATTTGTAGAACGTGAATTCATTAGTTTCGAAGTAGCTAAGAATGTCGGCAATGAATGTATTTCATACTCGTAAAAGCCAGTAATTAATGGACGAATGTAAAACTATTTGGCGATAATAATGTTTTGGTTTCCATTATTAATAATAATATTTGAAGGCGCTTTATATAGAGTGGGAATACTAATGGAAGTTTCTACATATACAACTCAGAACATAAAGTGTAGCTTTGCGTGCGTGCGCTAAGGATAATTAAAACTAAAAGTTGAATAAGACATTTGTTTCCTTTTTCATATGGAAGGGCCAGGCACTTTAGCAGAAAATATTAAATTAACATATTTTTAGCTTTGTTGGAGAAATAAAATAAAAATAAGAATTTACTTATTGTGTCACTTATCAGATGTTCCAGAAACTTTATTTTTATTATTTTATGATCTCAAAATTAAAAAGTTATGACCCAGGTTTCGGTAAGTCAGTCGGCCTTCGATAATACCTTTAAATTGGAATGTTTCTCATTATCGAATAATATTAGGCGTGGTTTTTTTGAAAGCCCGAAAAATTAGTGACATTTCTATATAAACTGTCAATAACAAATAAGTAATTCACGTGTCGGTAACATAGTTATTTCCGAAATATTAGTTATGACTCGAAAAATTTGCTTGCGGTTAGCTAAGACCCAAGGGAATTAGCTGTTGTTGCACTGCTTAGCCTATACCTAGGTTCTTTTTACTTAAGTTAACACACAGTATTGAGTTGTTAGGAATTGTTCTGGACCTTATGATCAACAATGGAACTTGAACATCAACCTCATGGTCACAGGTTCGATCCCTGCCGTAGTCTATGTCATCTTATTTTTCTATTAAAAACCAATTCTAAAATAAATGCCATACGAGTTGCTGGCTTACTCATTACATGCTGTTTAGGCATAAGACTAACAACATGTGATTGAGTAAAACTAGTATACCGATAAAGTATGACAAAGGATAAAAAAAATTAATGCGAATTATAAGGGACATCGATATATAAGACACGGAATTTTCTCCGCATTTGTTCAGCCGCTATCCCTGGAGATAAAATTTGAGACAACAACCACCTACAGTCTCCGAATATCGCGTCACACATCTTTCCTATCATTCTTTCTCTTCCTTAACCTCACCCTGACGCTCGCGCTGTGTTGAAACATTTAAAGGGTATTCATAATCCCTTGAGCGCGTGTAGATTATAAAAAAAAAAAAAAAAAAAAAAAGATGACAAAGGTGATTTCATGCATGAAAATTGGTATGGAATGACCAATCCTTGGTTGTAGTTTCATCCATTAATTAAAAAAGGGAAATATAACAAGTTCAAGTCTCGAAAGCAACAATGGTCTTTTGCATATTGAGAATGTAGAGAAAAGTTGTAGAAATAGCGGTGAAATTATTTTTGTGGAAGTGCAAATTTGGGAAACGCGGTAACGAAGGACGGTACTGTTTACGCCTTGCTTGAGTTTCGTTAAAAACAAAAAATTACTATCACGTTGCTATAGTTTAACTAAGCCGCGTGTTGATTTCTTTTTGAACCACCCATGTCCTAAGTGCAGTGAAGTGAAGAACTTGCTGAAAGATTCTTAGATGTCTGGAGTTTTTCATCAATATCAGTACAAGTGCTAAACAAATAAATATTGCGACAAGGCATATTATTCCACATTCGTGTAGTTCACATAAAGCGATTCAAAATAATGCTTCTTGTATAATTCTATCACATTCTATCAAATTCTATCCAAGAAAGTAAAATGAGTTTAAGCAGTTTCTGCCCAGGTGTGAGAGTTGTACTAAAGCTTTGAAGGAATGTGACTTTATAGATTACAGATATATCAGAAAATGTACCCCAAAATGAATACAAATAGGGAACTTTAGCCAGCAAATAAATTTAGTGGATTGTAAGTTTCAGAGAAAAGATCATTAATATGAATTAGAAAAAGTATCGAAGCCAAGGCATAGCCCTGAGGCACACAAACATTTATGTTGTGGATTCAAATGTTACATATATGGCATGGTCGTCTGAAAATTAATAAATAAATCAAGCAATAATCAAATATTTTATGTATTTGTAGCTACCAAAGGCTTGTTGTTTAAAAAAATATGAGTTTTTTATTGACGCTGAACATAGGTATCAGATATTGATGGTGTTTGTATCCTAAGAGAGTTTTTCTCATTAAAAAAATATGTGTGACAAATGTAGCAGTCTGATGTCGAATTATTTCGTGTTAATAGATCACAATGAAAATAAGCCGTTCTAAAAAGGTGGACCGAATTGTGTCTAAGGCTTAAGATTGATCATGAGCATTGCTGACAAATAATCCAAGAGAATACAGTTCTATTAAAGGACAGGTGAGCTAGTCCGCTGAGGGCCGTTTTTGTAAAATAAAGACGTATCCAGTATAGATCGTTGATTTTTAGTATGAAATTTTGTAAATGGCGGTAAGCGTTAGTTAAATTTTAAGTTTCAATATTTGAGAAGTTGGGAAACAGATGCAGAATATATGTACGTCGAAACGCCATGAACTGCTATACTTTTTAAGATCACGGAAATACTCTTACTTACTTTTTTTATGGTATAATTACTGGGCAATGTGATTTTGGCATAGAGTGAATTTCGGAGCAGACTTTCCGGACATCAATCGATCAAAAAGAAATAACTTAGCCGCACACCTCAAGGATACTGCAACTGAAGGTAAATGATATCCGAAAGTCTTGCAGTGTTCGTTTCGACGACAATCTCCGTTCGAAATGCATATAAATATTTATGGGCAATATAGTAAAAGAGACAGATTACAGAGTCTTTGTTCTTTGTACGGATTCCAAAAATTAGGAGTGGAGATTATATATTCTTATGAGACGACACGTTAAAACCGCTCACAAAGCTCTTATTTTGATTGATCTGTTTCTGGGTCTCCTAATCTATCAAGAGCACAGAAACTTATAGTCCGAAATATTCGCCAAAATTATTGAAAATTAAGTAAGAATAGGTTAAATGGTCCTAAAACAAAAAATTGTGGTCGTTTTTAAGTCTGGGAAGACCACATCTGTTGGTTCATTATTGTTAACTCTGTGCCTAAAAGATACAATGGAACAAATAAATTTACCATTGACGGACGATTTTGATATTATGATATTATTTTAAATCGAGTCTCAGAGGTTAAGGTTTTATTCATAAGTAACTATGTACCTTTATTTATCCAACAATATTAATATTTTCACTTGGATTAGACTACACCGGATAAAGGCTCTTGATAAAGCTTCAATTTTCATAAATTTCTTATGACAACAAAATTCATGACTTGGGATTATAATTTCTCTTTAATCCAATTTGGCTTTGAGGAGGCTATGAAAGAGATGATGGATTGCTTGATCAAATTAAGGGTGGGCGTCACCGAACCATAGAAAAAATTGATTCTCACTCCACAATTTCTATGAAAAAAAACATTAAAAATAATACAGAAAAACAATGTTGGTACTTATGCATATTTTCAAAAAAAAATAATCTCACTAAATCATATAAAAATAAATAACAAAACCACAAACAAAAAAACAAAAAAATGATACCTAAACCAAGACAGATATCAAGACAACTGATGATAGAATTAATTTTCCGCATTTGAACAAACAACCGGATGTGCAAAAGACTGACAGGATGTTAAGTGTGAGAAGGAAATCTCTAGGCGGGTGATGAAAATGAGACGAAAATAGTGTGGGTGTTGGCTTTTTTTTTTGTTTTTGTTCGTACATATAAAAATGCTCAACGAAATCGACGAACAGTGGGAAATTTGTCCTTAAAGTTTGAGTGAAAAATATATAAATTCCTTTTTCCAATCAAATTCAAAGACAAAAATTTGTGTCGTTAAATCGAAGTTACCCTTCCTTATCCTGAGTGTTGCGTTGTGGAGTGATATACGGTGTGCATTGTAAAGCACACAAGAAAAAGCTACAAAGGTTACAATTTTTATATGAATTTTGATTTCTTGTTACTATTTCGCAAAATATTTCCCATTGTTTAAATTCATAAAAAAATCCCAAACAATACAACAACAAACAAAAATGGACGGAAGCAGGACTTTCGCTATTCATTCCTTCGTAAAAATGGTCAGTTGTTAGAAAAGTATTCGTTTTTTAACTTGAAATTAATTTCCTTCAGCATAATAACCGGACGTAAACAAGCTTCCAGCAGCTAACAGTAAATTTTCAAAAAAAAAAAAAAAAAAACAGTCAAGAACAAAATTCTTTTCTTTGTTTGTGCTTTTTTGTTTTTATGTAATTTCGATGCTGAAAGCGAAATGAAACGGGTTTAAAAAATACGAATATTTAACTTCGTTTGAAGTATCTATTTGATTATGTATGCAATATATGAGAGGAGGAGAATATCCGTTATTATTTTATTCGGACGCATTTTGGAATTCTTTTAATATTAATCTGAAATTATATTTAGTAAAATGCTACTTTGTTGTTGGAGGTTCTTTAATACTCAATTTTAAAACATGAAAATTTCATAGTTATTTGTTATATATTTAAAAAAAAGTGTATGTCTTTTTTTCTGGTGGAGATTTAAAATTGTAAATTAAAAACCATACCAAATTTTTGCTTGGCCTTGCTAATTACTCTGTTTCATAATTTGAATTTGAAAAAAAAGATTACCTAATAAATTTTCTTCAGGCGCTGATACTGCAGTGGAATTCCAAGGAACTAAATCTTTTTTAAAAACAGACAACTAGGTTAAATTAAATAAGCCCGTGAGAGAATAAATATTCTGTTAAATAAAATTAATAAACAAAATAAGAAACAAAAATAAAATATTTGGCAGTAATTTCCTTACAAATGCATTAACAATACTGTCATATTGAATTGTATTTAGAGTTATTTTTTTTTAAATTCAGGTCAGGTTAAGGGGAAGCTATTGGAATTCCGCTTTTCAAAAATCCAGAATAAAATTTTAAGATCCTGTCTTCTAAAATAGTGTTTTTTTTTTTAAATCCCACCTTTTAAAATCCTCTTATTCAAAATCCCTGTATATTAAAATCCCGTTTAACCCCACTTAAGGTAGGTATAATCGACGAACATGCTCGCCAAATTTTCTCGTTTGCCACTACTCGATGAACACATTTGGCGAATATTCATTTCGTGCTAATTATTCAAAGTTTTAGTTTTCACTTCTTCTTCGTTATGCTCGCGAACATTGCCATACATGGCGATCATCAATGCCAACGAACACGACAAAATCGAAATATTTCGGCAACAGCAAGCGGCTCGCAAACCAGCACATACGCGAGAAAAACAAAGAGAGCGCGAGTATGTTCGGCGAGCATGTTCGTCGTTTATGCCTACCTTTAGACCGTTTTGTGTTTTGATAAATCTTACACACATAAACTTAGTGTGCATCTAAAATCGACCCCGCCCAAATCCTATATTGAGCCAAGCAGGGGACATTCCCCTTGCGCACCGTCCTTTTTTTTCAAAAGGTGGAATTTAATAAACGGGATGGTAAAAAACGGGATTTCAAGAAGTGGGATGAACCGGCACTTTAAGAATCTGGGATTAAAAAAATCAGGATTATTAAAAACGGGATAAGCAACAGGGATTAAAAAAAAACGTATACAGTATATCGAACCCAACCACATGTTAAGGTTACATGATATTTTCTTTGAAATAATATTTATAACAACTAAACCAAATATAATTTTCAATAGTTCCCAGGGGTCCGAATACAATTTTTAAATGAAAGCAATAAGTTTAGTATTTTGTATCTCAAAAGTTAATGTAAAAAAAAGTTTAATAAAAATAACTGCATATTTATCTTTGTAAAAAAAGTTAATTTGGCTTAGTTCTCTCTAATATTTTATTCATCATATCATATCACTTTTCTTATTTTTAAAAATGTTATTAAATTTTTTTTGTTTATTAATAATAAAAAACCAAGACTTTGTTTTAAGATCTATTGTTTCTAAACAAATATAATATTTATTTCATTTTTCCTATCATAAAATTTAGTATCTACCGTAATAAATTTTATAATGATTTTTCCACAATTATTTTTTTCTTATTTTTGTAAGTTACAAAAGTATTTGACTTAACATATTTTCAATTGATTGTCGTTAATTTCATTAAAGTGTTTCAAAAATTATAAAAGTTCTTCAGTTTATCGCAAGACTCCAGCATATTTTTTCAAAGGACAATATTTCGTCCAACTTTTCTGCACTAAACATATTTCAATATTTGATTCCTTTTAAGGATTTGAAAAACCATTTACTCATGTTACATAATTTTTACCTTTCTTAAAATAACTTTCAAATTTTCTTACAGAAAACTATGGTATATCTCTATTCCTTCACCAAAATGGAATCTAATCTTGTTTGGGTAGGCCCCTTACTTTACTAACAGTTCAGTTTCTATAAATTTTCGCTAAGATCTAATCGAAGCTGAACTCCCTTTCCGAAGGTTTATCGAAGCTGAATCGATAGTTTGGAAAGGCTGAGAAATTTCGTTTAAGTTAAACAATGCATTGATATTTTGTATTGGCATCCCTGACAATATTCACTGTCACAGTTGTTAGGATCCGCGAGAAAAAGAAATTATTGTTCAATTCCTCTGCAAGACAAAAAAGACAACAAAAACTTTCTACAATGGCATTAAAGAACTTTAGGAATTAAAGACTAAATGTCTGAAAGTTCTGATAGTTGTAAGATGCGCCCTCATGTGGGACCCTGAAACCGTAGATATATTGGTTGAATGATTATCAATTCATTTTGTGCTTATCCAGATGTGGAGTGTCAGCCGTTCGAAAATCCTCTTAAAACTGTTTTTCAAATTGAGTGAAATATAAAACATGTCAGCAAAACCACAATCCCATCCTTCCCTATCAGAGAAAGACATCTGGGTCCATGAGATGCGAGGCGCTAATCTACTCCGCGACCTCATGTCATGCAGAGCTTCTGGAGGATAACAGGTTGCCGCACTCAAACATGTCAACGGATGATTCTTATGAGTGATCCCATAGCATGAGTCCCGGAAACAAACGAAACGAACTGAATTCCTAACTTGGAATATTATTTTTCGCATCCCAGTTTCTTCAGGAATCCACCGAAAGGGTTTCAATCTTTCTAACCCAAAATTAACCTAGATATTTTGCAATGCGTTACAAGATTCAGAAATGTGGAAACAAAATGTGAAAAACATCTATATTTTCCCCCAACTGCTCTTTTTCATTTACCTAATTCAATCAAAACTCAAGAACTTCCCCCACAAGTAATCACTAAAATAACATTTCAATTAACATATCAAACCGCAATTTCTCCAATCGTCTTGAAAATTATACGAGTAGCTACAAAACAAACTTTTTATCGAAAAGAAAAATAAAATCTTTTCTTTAAACTTTCTTAATGCTTTTGCTCCCGATGTATATAGTATGTACTCGAAGGTACACTGATAATCCATTATTTGTAAACAATATCATCGCAACAAATGAGAAACTACCTCACATCCCATAATAACTCTTTCCTGCACTTTACTTACTCTTACTCATGTACGAGTTATCTGACTTTTATCCGCCAGCTTATGCTCTGTAAGGACCTTTATATCGACCTCCCCACGTTGGTGAGGGAAAAAGAATAAGAAGCCTGATTCATATTTCCTCTTGATTCTCTAAACCACGACCAGACTAACGCGCACAGCGCAAAGCGCACTATGCCATCAACATCCCGTCCCCAGCTGCTGAGCCCGACAATATAACTCATAAAAGGAGCACAAATTGTCCTGGGTAATTACCCAACCGTGTGTACAAGAAGTGGATATCATCGAGATTTTCTAAAGGAGCAATATCTAAGATGAGTTGTATATTTCGGTTTTGCAGGGCTTTTAAACTTACACACACACAAATGTACATTGGAAATTTATCTTCACTTTCTCATATAGTTGTAAACAAAAGTTTTATTTTCCTGCTCTGCTGCTTCATGGGTGGTGATATGCTGCTGTATGTTATAGTGCACGGCATTATAAGTTCATTACATCCTTTTTGCAGTTTTAATTCCAAAGCATCACTACTCATGATAATTTCTCTGGGTGATGCACATCCTGCCTTTGTCATATGAGTTCAAGGCTGTGTGTGCATGTGGGATCCATTATCCTTTATTATTGGGTTTACATTATCTCTTTTTCTCTTGTACGCTCTCTTTCGGCTGTGTAATGTGGATGTGGCAGCAATGGCAAATGCTCTCCCTATATTTTTTGTTTGCCAGGAAAATATAAATTTAATAACCTTTCATAGGAACCCAAGGAATTGCTTGCGGCGGGGTTGATATTGTGGGCTCCCTAAGTTAAGGGATCAAAGATCTTCCAGACCAGACACAATGGCACAGGATATATACTTATCCATACAACACAAGAGTCGCCGCCTCACACACATTGGCTTTGTTTATGCCTGACTAATTAATATTCAGCCATATTGAAGTGAGGTCTTTTCTCGGGGGCAATTCTTTCCCATTTAATGGGAGATCCACTACCACTTCCTTTTCCGATTCTTGCAACAGCAGCGCTGCAGGAGCGTGGGTAGAATAATAAATGAAAAATTATGGATTAGTTATTGTTTGTGTTTGGTTAAAGCAAACAAAATGCATATCCTGGAATTTCGCCTGCAAAGGATATTTGTAACAATTATATCCTTTACTTACTTGTTCTTCCTGGTTCCTGCATCATTGGCAAACAGGAATCATATATAGCTACACGTTCTTCTCATATGTATGTGAGGTCTCTATAGGATGAAGGAAGATTTCTGCAATCACTGAGACTTCTAACGCGTGTATGAGACGCTGGTGCGGTTGAGTCAAATCGAAGGCGGTGAAGTAAGCTAATGAATTTACAATTATTACTTCCATAGTTTATGCCTGTTTCCTCTTTGTTTTTTGAATAAAGTAGGTATAGCAAGCAATAGAGAGAGGAATATACACAGGCAGCAGGTCCTTTGCAAATGGAGTATAAATTATTTTAGTTTTAATTAATCTCAGCGAAAGATGGTGTTGATTCGCAACAAGGATATACTATACCGATACCAAAGTATACACGCAAATACCTTCGCCTTACTCGCCTAACATCTGCTCTTAGTATGTTGGAGAGGCTGAGAAGGGAATTGAGAGCGACTGATGGTGTTTGCCTTTCGAATAAATTCATTAGCTGGCAGGCTGTTGCCAGATCTCGATGGGTTTGTTGCTCTAACTCACACTCTTTCTTCAATCGGTATAGTATATACAGCAACTTTTTGTACAGCCACTGCGAGCTCTAAAGATGAACCAACTATAACAGTACCCCGGAAGTCTTGGTGTACTACATACAACCATATATTGATTTGTGTATGAGTGTGTGTGTTATGGTGGTTGTCCTTTGAATTAATGGATACAAGAGGTCGTTTATAATAATTTCCATGGCATCACACAAATTTTCGTTTAGCTTAGCTTTGCCTAGTCTAATACTAGGTAGCTTGTGTTTGAAAGTTTTTCTTTCTCAGAATGTTCCTACCGGGGAGATTTTGAGAAATTATTTTGAGTTTATAACAGAATAATTGCAATTTGTACATATTCTCGTAGAGGGCAAGCTATGGTGCGTAAAAGGCAATAAAACTTTTAATCTTCTTCTCGAGATAAATATTTTTTTTTGATTAAACTTCCAGCTTTTGCTTTGTGCGTGGTATTATGTTTGGGCTATAAGTAAATCCAATGGAATTATGAAGCTGGATGGATATACTCGTAAGTAAGTTTGCGAAAGAGTACATTAATTTTCAATTATGGTTATTTCCAATTTATTTTTTTGTTTCAGTCTGCAAAATATGGTTAGTCTAATTATGATTTAGTTCATAATGGTTCTGATAATGATTTTCTTAGGTACGAGTATATCAAATATTTTTCTTATATTTCATGTGTAAGAGAGAGAAGAGAAACAAAGCTGAAACTCTATAAATCTGCTCAGTAAGGGATTTTTTGAATAATAAGGAATACTACAGTTTTATTCCTCAAATGTTTAATAATGTTTTTAGATGGAGATATCCAGCAGCACCACACTGTTTCGGTTTCTGAAACGTTAGGCTACTTTTTGGCGTTATAAGCAGCGGATACAGTGATGTTTTTTTTTCAAATTACTGAGAGAGCGAAGGCTACTGCTCATCAGCAATTGGTTTACTTTCTCATTACCTTGAAGAGACAGAGTTATCGATTTTTTATACGAATGCGCACACTAAAGGAGGTTTTGACTACCCTTAAAATGATCAAGTCCAGTGCGAGCAATAGGATAGACAGAAAGGATGAAAGAGGAGATAACAATGCACGTTGGTTTTGAATTTCTGAATATTAAAATAGGAATGCAAAGGCGCAGTGGATAAAGTGTTTGATTGCTAACTTAGACATGTGGGTTCGATCCCCACGCAAGGCGCATTCTTTTCTATACCCATAAATATAATTGGATGCCGCCCATGGGTTAAAATTAGACACTCAATACCTGGTTCTCAAATCCACTGTGCCAAACTAGTGCCGTGCAATTCAGGTTGCATTTAAAAGACCTTAGGTCTTACAGGCATATAGTTAAATTTAAAAAAAAACAGAAGGGAAAATAGAGCCGGGTAAAGTATTCGTTCCGAAGTTCGGCTTATGGGTTAGCTGATGAGAAGCATGAGTATTACAGTTGAAAAATTTAAGGTAAGGAATATAAATAGCTATTTCACTCGAACATTGTTTTTAAAAATAGCGATACAATAATGAGGGACGTATAACATTTCGACGGTGTTCTAGACACGTAAATTTTTCCACTTTAGTTCTATAGTCAATCCTTTTTAGAGCTCCATTTGGAATGATATCCAAAAGATTCAAATAAGTTTTGAGAGCTCCTGTCCAAATGTGCGAGTGAGACTCCTGATTCGGAAGAATTAAGTCTTTATAGATTACAGCCAAATCAGACGGGTAGGAGAATTTCTTGCACCTTCGAAGAAAGCCCAAGAATTTTGCAGCATTTTTGGCGACATCGAATATGTGGTCATTCCACATAAGGTGATCTCTGTGATGAACATGCCAAAAACTGACAGCTGATCGGTTTCTTAAATGTAAATGCCGCCCATTAAAGAGTGATAGTGGTTGGAGTTTGCTTTAACGACAGAAGACAGCACTGATTTTTTGAAGCATTAAATTCTACGCGGTTTTCTATTCCCCATTGGACATTACTGTCGAGATCAGAATTTAATGAGCTTATAATATGCTGCCGTTGCAGTTCCACATCTGAAGAATAGGGATGTAAATTTAGAAATGCATATGAAAATCTAAGAGTACTATCGTCAGCAAAACAATTAAGTGGATTAAAAGTTCCAGATAAAAGATCATTAACGAAAATGAGAAAAAGATTTGGAGACAAAACGCAACCCTGGGGTACACCAGCATTTATTTTGTGAGCTATTGATACTTGAAACCGTCCAATACGACTTGTATTTAACGGCCTAAGAGTAAGCTTCTAATCCAACAAAGAAGAGATTTATCGATCCAAAACTCTATTAAATGCTTTTGAAATATCAAGCGCAATGATTTTACTTTCTCCAACATGATGTAAAGATTTGTGCTACTGTTCACTGAGATACACCATTAGATTACCAGTGGACCTTTCAGGCGGTCACAGGTGACAGTTGATTCCCGAATGCTAGCAGTTACTCGTTCTGAGAATGCCGGGGTACCCAGCTTAACTAATTTATGTTTGGAAGAAAAGCGGAGCGAAAGACCGTGTTTATGCAGATAAACCTTTAACTCTTGAGCACTTGAAAACCAACCTTCGTCAAGTTATGGCTGAGATACCGCCGAATATGTGTCAAAAAGTTGTCGAAAATTACCTCAAAAGAATCGATGCTTGCAACAATTCGCGTTGTGGTGATTTAAATGACGTAGTGTTTCGCACATAATGTCAAAGTTCAAACTTTATAATAAAAAAGAAATATCATGAAAACAAATATTTTATATGTGATTTATTTACGTTTACTTTTGAAACCTCAAAATGGATAACCCATTATATATCAATTAGGCCTGTGCGTGCGTACCGTCGAGCTGGATGATAAACAGATGGATGAAATCGACTCAAATTTAATATATGTCATTCCATAGGGTTGATTTTCTTACCTTTAGCTCTTCAAGAACTGGCAGCTTTCACACAAATACCAGATTTCTTAAATGTTCTCACAAAGGGCTCTAACAAGTTTATTCAAATTCTTGACTTTTTCTAATTGTGGTAAAACTACCTTTCATGTATTTTTGGAGAACTTTCTATGGCCCAGTTTTTCACTAGCTGAGTCAACACTATAGGTTTCACCAGAGATGGTTATTTTTGCAAATAAAGTAATCCCGAGTTAAAGAGAATGAAGTTTTTCAGTGAAGTTCAAAAATTGTCAAAAATTTATCGAAATGGATGTGGACACTACGGAATACTTGGATTTAATCCTTAAAGTAGTAATTTTAATTCTAACCAAACCCACAGAATAAATGTCAAATAAAAATATATATGTAATTCAAGTAATTTGTTAGAGTGTTAATGAATAAATTATTATATTATTAAACGGAAACTCAATTATAGTCAACTTAAGATAAAACAAATTTCCAAATAAATCCTACATAATATCAAAAGGTTTCTTTTTGCTCACCCTGCCCAAATTGTAATAAGAAAATTCATTATTCCAAAAAGTAATTGTGAATCTAAGTCATATTGTAATTCATCTTTATTGCGGTTAAATCCTTTTGCAATGATATACACACACCATACATATATATTGCTTGTTAACACTTCTTTGGCTTCCTCTTCTTTCACATGAGCATTTATGGTATATAAGCCTAATCTGTGCTTTGATGTCTTGACTACTTCTCGTATTTCACCTACAAACATATACAGGCATTTATTGCCTTTCACCTTTCCTTTCCAATTATCATCTTTCTTCTTAAGAACTTCAACATTAGAATATATATATATGTATTGTACATTGAATAAAATGGTATATCCTTTATGTTTCTGTTTCTTCATCTTAGCAACACACAGATGAGCCTATTACTTAGACCAATTAATTTCCATAGACACTAATCACTTCACCAATCTAACATACCACAGCTCACTCCTGTCTCTCTCTCCCCTTGTCGTGATTCCATGTCAAGATAAGTAGAACACACGGAACCACTAGATGGAGCCACATCTGCCTTCGAATCAAATCCAATTCTCATCTGTCACAATAATTGTCTGCAAATGGAAATTCAAACAAAGGCCTGATGGTGTTGGTGGTGGATGCAGGGCTTGCTTTAGCACCCTCTTGGCATGTTCAGGCATTAAGGATGCGTTGCAAGCAATCACATGCCATCCCATTCTCCATACATATATTTTTTTTAGCATCTAACTGACAATAAGTTGGAACCTATTAAAATCTTCTAACAATGCTGCTGATTCAACTTTGTTCCAATTTAAGATGCAGATTACTGCTCCAGTCGCGAGCGAGTGTGTGTATGTGTTTTCGTCCTTGTTCCTACTGGCTGACTGCGCCCGTTGTTATCCTCCGCAGCGCCATTCCTTAGATTAAAACCGCATCGCATGGACTCATGTGACACACACAATAAGAAAATGAACCAAGAAATGCCAAGAAAGGAAACAAAAGCCAAAATGATTCTTGTTCTCCATGTGCAGCTTCCTTGAATGTATGTATGTGTATCCTGCAGAACATTGTTTTTTTTTTAGGAAAGTTTTTTTCGTTCGGTGCTCGTATATTTAGCTGGAATACTGCCTAACTGGTTGCCATTAATTTTGGAAGAGCGCAACACTGTTTCCTATCACATCTTGTTAACTGGGACATACATTTTCCCTTGAATCCTTAAAGCACTGCTTCTTGTACCGCTTCCTCATAGTAGTGGCCCAGTCTGTAGAAGCGAATTTATTTTTTCATTTTGTTATCCTTCTACGAGTATGGCGCGTAATTCCTTACATGTGCGGCATCTTGATTCAATGAAAGTATAGAAGACATAAGGAAGCCGCAGTGCCATCGTCGCCACCACCGACACAAAAAGTTCAGAACTTGTTCTATGTGATTCGAAACGACATCAAGGATATATTCTTTTTGGTCCTTATAGAATGGGGTGTTCTAGTATATCTCCATTTTGTTATGCAGTTCTTCGTGGCGGAAAGATAATTATTTTTATTTTATTCCACAAAATACGTATTTTTTTTTCTTCGTCCTTGACGATTCTTGTGTCCTCCTTAGAGAGAAGATTATTCGTCCTTAATTTGTTTTATTGGCATAAAATTACTTTTCTTTTTGTTTTCGTTAAAATTAAGAGCAAATATGTATTTGCCGAAGGAATAGGTATATATTCTGTTGCAGGTGTGTCCTGTGATTGACATTTTGGGTCTAGCAACCATCGATTTGTGGATTTTCTTGCTTTAAGGTCCTTGGGGAGTGTTATATAGTCGAAAATCAAACAAACAAAAGGACATGTTTCTTTCCACGTCAGTGAATCGTCTCATGGAATCGGTTGTGGCATCCCAGCGAGACACAAACAAAGAAAGACAATTTGCGGAGGGTGATTTTCATGTGTCGTCATGACTTTTGCTTTTTGGTAACGAAAAAAGGTGGATTCGCAGGAATCATCAGGATTTAAGAGTGTGCGGAGCTTGGGTAATAAGTAATTTGCTGTCGTCCCAAAATGGGGAGTTCAACATTATTCTTTTCGAAGAATACACAATAAAGGAGGGTGATTGAATTATGGCGTTAATGTCAAGTCAGTTAGAGATATTATATGCTTTAGGACGGGACGGACCGGGTGCCTTGGAAAGGGAGGGAATGGTGGATTAATTTGTGTGACAAGTTTTGTGTGTGACGGGCAAAGACCTTGTGTTTTTTGGTTTAGTGCGAAAGAAACTCGCACTGGAAGATTTATAGATTTTATACAACAATTAACAAAGCTATTTTTCTTTTTTCTTTTTACTTTTCCCCTGTGAGAAAACAGATTTGCAGACGGGATTTTTTTTTTTTTTTTTTTTTTTTTTTTAATGGAGAGTTTTAATTCGATTTCATGCTGAAGTTCACCTCAAAGGTGTGACATATTTGGAAATAAGGAATTATAATTAAAACACACTTTATTAACATAAATTTAATACTTTTTTTGTTTGGGTAAACAATTTGAATTTAATTTTTTCACAAACTGTTTTAAAGTTATGTTTGCATCCAGTCATGGAATGAAAGCCAGATAAGTTCCACAGCCCTTTTTTCTAATAAAAATGGGTAAGTATCTTTAGTTTCTCGACAGGTAGGTGGCAGTGGTATACGATAAGCTTGTGTTGTATAATCTGTATGCTAGAAAGCAACCAAGGGTTTTAATGAGATAGTAAAGAACCGACTCTCAATCCACTGCATACCAACGAAAATTCTTTCATTTTCTTCTAATCTTTCTTTCACTCTAGAAACGGCACTATCCAAGTTCCACCTTCAATCTTAGTGTAAAAAGATTCTTGATATTTTTTTTTTCTGAGAAAACTGTTCCCTTTTTATATATTGTATCTCGTTAACGGCATTACAATTTTTACTTGCGATATACATATAGGGCAAATATAAATTTGAACATACATATTTGGAAAAAAATTGATCTCGAGATTTTAATCAAACTTGACAGTACGATCATAGAAAACACTGTGTGTCTGTCTATCTGTTTGTAGAACGATTTACAACCTAACTGACCGTAAATATTTCCTTCAAACTTGGTACTTAAGCGTTTTAGGTGATTGTCTCAAATAGATTTTTGAATCGTGTTTTTAGCCTCAAAAATAACGGTACTTGCCATACAATTTTGCCTGCCACCTTGATTTTTTCGAAAACGGCTCTAACGATTTTGATTAAAAAAATGTGTCCACTAGGTACTATAGACATATTTTACATTTTTGTTTTACATATTTTTAGATTAACGGTCCCGGCCATACAACCATTTTCTGATTTTGAACTTTCTCATAAATGGCTCCGGGGATTTCCATCAAAATTCGTATAAATAATACAGCGTACTAAAATTTTCGAAACATTGTTTTTTTTATATTTTTGAAAAAAAAATATATTTATTTTTGAAAATTTAATATTTTGAAAAATGATGACGATTGTTTTCGAAAATATATTTTCAAACTTATATTGTTAAATACATTAGATTGACATACCAATTAAAAAAAAATGATTTATACAAAATATCGTAAAAAAACGACTGTAATGATCGAGTACTTGTGATCCAGTCGTGCATATTATTTTTTTTTTTGAATTTTGCACGTATATATCTTACAGATTATTTCTGGCTCACAGTTCGTCGTTGTTGAAAACTCTGACTTAAGTCATATGGACTAGACAGCATTAACTCACATGCAACAGTGTCATCAAGATTTAAGAGTAATGTTCATTTTTGGCTATTGGTAATTGGAACATCTGATCTGAAAAGAAAAAAACTTATTAGACATTACTGCCAGCATTGTTTTTCAAGAGTCTTTGATTATTTTTAATATTTATTAAGAGTCAAGATGCAAGATTAAATCAGCTGAGTTTGATAGTAAAACCTACTTGACACTTTGTAAGCTTAACACTGTTTTAAATAAGTAACATGTAAATCTAGGAAAATTAACTTGACATATTATTCAACCGACAATTCTCAATGTTATCTTGGCAAACTGTCGTTTTGTATGTTGTGTAGTTTATGTAATACCTTGCCATATTACGAATCAACGAGGTACATTGTACTTTCAAACCGGAAAGCTGTTATAGCATATTTTTTTTCTTAAATATTTTTGAATATTGCTAAGTGCTTTAATAGAAAACTTTTACTTTCTTAGAACTTAGAAGACACAACTGATAAATACAGAGGGAATTTACTGTTTCTTATGAAATAATCCTCAAAATCAGGTTAAGATAGATCATCAGGTAAAAAATTATTAATATAACTATATATGAAAAGTTAGATCAAAAGTTATATTAATAAAATTGCATGTTAAAATAACGCACATTAATTCAGTGTTCAAGACCATATCAACATTTTGTGATTTTTTTACTTGCGATATGTTATGGCTCTATTTATGACAAGTTTGGATTTGAAAAAAGAAATCGAACTCGAGAATTCTATATCCTACCCAGCTTAAGCGGGTGAACCAAAATTAACGGCACCTGTCATACATTTTTTAGCAAAAACGATAAATTTAATTTTTTTTTTCTCAAAAACAGCTTCAACAATTTTAATAAAAAAATCAGTTAACTAGTGCAGGAAAAATTTACTTTTTGGTAACTTTTTTTTTTTTTTTTTATAATCTACACGCGCTCAAGGGATTATGAATACCCTTTAAATGTTTCAACACAGCGAGGGCGTGAGGGTGAGGTTAAGGAAGAGAAAGAATGATAGGAAAGATGTGTGGCGCGATATTCGGAGACTGTAGGTGGTTGTTGTCTCAGATTTTATCTCCAGGGATGGCGGCTGAACTAATGCGGAGAAATTTCCGTGTCTTATTTATCGATGTCCCTTATAATTCGCATTAATTTTTGTATTCTTTGTCATATTTTATCGGTTTACTAGTTTTATTCAATCACATGTTGTTAGTTCTATGCCTAAACAGCATGTAATGAGTAAACCAGCAACTCATTGTATGACATTTATTTTAAGAATTGGTTTTTAATGGAAAAATAAGAAGACATAGACTACGGCAGGGATCGAACCTGCGACCATGAGGTTGACAGGCGAACACACAACTATCGCGCCACGGCCACCCCCATTTTTGTTTTGAAAAAAAATGGTTATTTTTGTTCCATTTTATTGGTAGTCGATATTCTAGAAAACGGTTCATTTGATTTTTTTTTTAATTTTTTTTCATTGAGAAGCTCCTAAAAAGTTTAAACAGTATTATTTTTAAGCCAAAATTTAAAAATAATGTTTTTTCGTAATTAAGAAAAACTTTTTTTTCAAAAACTCCATACATATTTCAAAAATGACTCAATCGATTTTTTTGAAACTTCGTATTTAGTATTTTTTTTGACATTATCTTAAATATTCCAAAAACCTATTTTCCTAAAACAAAAAAAAAACAACCCATACAAATTAATTTTTTTTTGTCAAAAACCGCTTGAAGAATGTTAGTTAATAATGTGTGAGTTCTTAAATTAAGTGCAGTCAACTTTTAAGTAAAAAATATTTTATTGAATGAACCGATTAAAATTATTTTTTTTACGAATATGCTACCTAAATGTATAAACTATACTACATATTCAAATTTTCAAAAATATGTTTTTGTTTATAAGATGTTATAGAATTAAATAATATCCGAAGAGATTCAGAAATTAACTATACACAGTGTTTTTAGAAAAATGACAATGTTAATTTAATCATTATTATTATTTGAGTGGATTGATGAAGTTATTGAGTTGGAAAGTACATCTTGTTAATTTAAACAGATTTGTGTCTCTCAGCTTGTAAGTACATATTCGTTTTTCATCATTTTTAAATCGGGAAATAAAAAAATAAAATGAAAGAAGAACAAAAGAAGTCAAGAAAAAACCTCATTTAATTCTCACTGCATCCCTTTTTACTTAATTACGTCGATTCTTTGTCAGCTTTTGTCATCAGTTATTTTCCCATTTATCTACAATTTCCCTCATTTCCTGGTTGAGGATAACCATGAGCTGCTAGCATTGCAAATTGCGATTGTGATTGCGACATCATCTCTCATTTGCAGAAACCAATTTACTCTGGCCAGCTGGTGTATACATTGACTATACCCCCTACGCACCGCATCAAATGCATCCATCGTCATATGCAACGTTTTTATTCAATAAAATTCCGGATTCTGCACCGAAAATCACTTTATTTGAAACAATACGCCGCACCGGCCGCGCCGCTATTTTGGCAAGCAAATAAAAGAGAAACACTGAGCGATTTCTGCTAGCACTGCCCTTGAGTTTCCTGTGTAAAAATATCTATTAAGTGGCAGCATTGGCAGCATTACACATACCTAGCCTTTTCACAAAACAAAATTAATTGCATATTTGATGGGGCATATGTGTATATGACGTGCATCCGGCAACCGCGCTACAACACCCAATGCCAATCCCTAATAGCCAAGTCACAGCCAGCGAGCGAGTCAACAAATGAACCAGTAGTGTTGTCGGAGCGTTTTGAATGCATTTAAGGAACAATAAAAGGCCGCCAACGCCTTTATATCCTCCTGATAGAGGACACATGAGTTCATTAATTGACTTTGGTAGAGCACAGAGATACGATAAGCGCACAACACACACATTGAAATTTAGGACTTGGAAAGTAATTTATGGAAACATTTTCGATTCTGCGATTGACTTCATCATCATTATTTCGGGAAAGAGAATTAATCAAGTTCCATTATCAAGCTCACCAATGAACGTTATAGTCAGAAATTTGTGTTAGCAACCATTTTCAACATTACCCCTATTGTTAAGGGTGAACTCATATAGCTCATCACAATTATTCATCAAAAAGTTACTTTTGAACAAAAGTCCTTGGCTTGAAGAGGTTTCTGAATTTTTTCCCAGGATATGATAGTGCATTTTGCAAACTTTGTTTTATTAAAAAAAATGGAGACACTCACAAGCGCACACATAACCCAAGTTCTAATTCTAGAAATTCGCGAGGACTTCTCTGATGCACACATAAAAAAAGTGTAAAAAAATTCTTTGGTCTTCAGGAAATTGTTTGCATATGTAATTCAATTACGTACTCTAAATGGAAGAATTACGTGGTTGCAGTTCCAGCGAACCTCACAAGTTTTTGAACGAAGCACAAAAAGTGTGGATCGTCGTTTTTTTTTGTGTAGTCTTCAGTGAAAGTCAGTATTGTACCGACCTAGTTTGTTCGCAAAAGAAGAATATGAGCGAGCACATATGTGCACTTGTGCAGGCTGTCGTCCTCGTCACTGAGCCGCCAGTACACAGATAGTTTTTTTTTTGTTTCTCCTAAATTTCAATTTACCTTTCAAAGTGCGGTGTGTAGCTTGGCGCAGCAGTGGCAATGGCGGCTCTGTGGATATAGAAGAAGTCCCTTGGGTTATGTGAAGTAGCTTAATTTTTAAGTCGCATTGCGGAGCGAGTAGGTTTATAATTTGAAGATTTTTTTTTGCCATAGAGGTTCATGATGACGATGATGAATATGTAGGTACATGAGAAGTGAATGAAGGATTTTAATTTCCATACAAAAGATGATATCCTTAAGCAAAACATGAATAAATGCATGAGCAAACTCTGGGTCATATCATAAAAAATGGAACTAGTTCTTTATAAGGCAGATAAATATACCGCAGGTAAATTATACAGAAAATGAGGTCTTGATAAGTGGAAGACGGAAGAGGTCTTGCATGTAAAATGGTTGGCATTTTTTCGTTTTGTATTGTAATGCAATTTTTTTTAAATAAATACAAATTTTATCTAGATCCACAGAGTTTGATTGTCGTACCTAATGTTATCGGGCTGATTTTCTCGTACATCGCCAGATAGTAGTTACCAGATCTACTAGGGCTTCAAGTTCTTGTTCGTTGGCGTGCATAACTTGCGGATTTCAATTTGGGTCGCATATTATTCAAGGTGATTCGGAACAGGTTTACAAAATTAAAGGGGGAATTGATGTCATACACTTCATTTTGAAAGGGTCCAATAAGATGTTAGGATTTGAAAGTCAGAGAATTTGGGACGACTCAAGCTACGATTAGATGGTAAACGTAAGTATTCAACTTGTGAACTCTATGACGTAAGACGTCATCAATAAATTTATTCGGCACTGTAAAATGCCGTTAACGCGTTAACTATAGCGTTGCCGCTTGCGTTGACACGACTTAGGTAATAACGCGTTAACTATTTTCGTTTTAAATATCACAAATTCTTACGACAAATTCACTGATTTGCTTGGGCCGCACGTCAATGGGTATCGTCGATGAGACGCCATATTTTTCTGTTGTGTCAACGTAGCTTACGCTGATATATTTTTTTTGATAGGACTTACATTTCGGTATAAAATGTTTAATAGAGGTAAACCGAGTTAAGAAATTCAAACCGGGTTGCAACATGTGGAAAGAAATTTTCAGAGATTTTTTTATGCTTCGGAAAAATATGAGTTAAAGGTTAATAAAATAATTGAATAGACTATTTAGGTTGTGAACTGTCAAATTCTATTGAAGGATGTCCAGGATTTCGGTGGATTAAAAAAACTCTAAATTCTCCGGAAAAAGTTGACTGCATAGTCTGAAAAAATCGGATTTGACTATGTCATCGCCCAGCTACAGTCTGAAGGTCAATGCGGGAAATTACAGATTTTTTACTTTTGCAAAATGTTCAAAGCATGCAGATTGGTCAAGTTGTATGCTATTTAACGATTACTTGTCAATATCTTGTGGCATGCGATAGTGAGAATTTGCGTACATATATATGATAATCTATTTTCGAAAAATCTGACGGACTTACATCACTCGTGTGATTTGTAATATTTTTTTTTATGTTAAAACAGCATTATTAACGAGTTGACCCGTTCCTGCGTTGCTACACTCAAATTAAAAAAAACAAATATATATAAATATTCTTGTATTTCCCTCTTTCCGTAATTTTATTTTGGTCCGAGTGACTTATTAAAATAGTTTCTAAGATGATAACCTAACACTTTTTAGATGACATATTTGCTTCCAAAAAAAAATTGGGGAATACGTTCTGAATCTTCAAAAACGTAAACTAAGTAATTGAACCCCGTTTCCTAAGAAATATATTTACTGTTGGTGTAAATTACCAAACTGTCATTGAGCTTACTTTTACGCCAAAAAAAAAAAATAAAATAAAAAATATCTT
This sequence comes from Philhelius pedissequus, assembly GCA_910595825.1. Taxonomy (NCBI): domain Eukaryota; kingdom Metazoa; phylum Arthropoda; class Insecta; order Diptera; family Syrphidae; genus Philhelius; species Philhelius pedissequus. The sequence continues at coordinate 8,163,341 of OU343163.1, read as the reverse complement.
AGTATTTATAAAAAAGAATGCATGGATATAGGGAAATTTTAATTAAAGCAATTAAGTAGGTACATGCATTTGAAAATGCATATCATTCCAGTCCAGTGGTGTGGGACTGTGGGGAGAAATTCCTACAAAATGTATGAAAATTGCCTTCTTTCCCACATATCATTTTATGATTCTCTTTTAATTTGCCAACAAAATTTAACTTCAGATCTTAAGTGTGATGTGATGATACTTAATTTTGGCCTTTTTTTTGATAAATTGATTATATTAGCGCCCATTTAAACTAAGGATATAAGGATAACGGCTATAGGTAATTCGCTCCGATAACACAGTTCGTAAGAGAATCAGTTTGCAATAGACAGTGTTTAGGTTTGTTCTGTATTTTGTGTGTTCACTTCCCCCCCGGAATGGTAACATTAATATGGCTTAAAATTGTATAACCCAAACCCACAAAACAATGAAGCTTAAATTTTCTTAAATTGTGATAAACATTCTGATTTCATGTATTATCTAATAATGATTTAAGAACAGCAATAAATATTTATAACTGTTTTTAAGCTAAAAATTCATTAATTACCAGCTGACGTGGGAAACTTTTTTCTCTCTAAAATAATACTTACATATTCGTTAATCTAAATATCTCTACCTCAGTGCTACCTATAGAGTCCAGCTTAGAGCCAAATTGGCCTATAAATAAAAATTCTTGAATAAAATATCAACCGAGCGCCACATAGAGGGTAATTTTAATACTAGAGATGACTCCTTAAAACATCAGCTATCTGCAAGTGAGATTCCTGTCAAAATATGTTCAAGCTGACATTTCAATTTAACTATTCATGCGTCACGGCACCTGGCAGTCAGAGCATGAACTTTCAATTGAAGACAGACTTTTTTTCGATTTGACGTTCAATGTATTTCCCATAAGAGAAATTCTCATTAATATTGCTTTTTCTGATTAATTTCGTATGAACAGCTATAAATATTTTGAAAGTAACAGACTAATAAAGCATGAAAGATTCTAAATCAAGCGTAAAATAAATCGAAATTGATAACTATAATGCTTTTTTTTAAAATGGAAAACGATAAAAAAAAACCTTTCAACGAGAAACTAAACGGTGACTTCTTAAGAGCTTGGTTTTTGAAAATTCAAAAAAACACAGAAACTTGTAAAAAGTGAATGAAATTTTTATTTGGATCGATAAATCAATTTCTGCCATTTACTTTTTAAAAATAATTTCACTTAAATGTTGCCCGCGGCTACGCTACAGGTGGTCCATTCTGAAGGTCCAAATTTGGCAAACTATTTCACACATTTCGGCCGGAATCTCACCAATGACTCGTTCAATGTTGGCTTCCAAGGCAGCAATCGTGTTTGGCTTGTCCCCATAGACAATAGACTTAACATAGCCCCACAAAAAATAGTCTAACGGGGTCAAATCACATGATCTTGGTGGCCAATTGACTGCGCCAAAACGTGAGATCAACTGCTCACCAAATTCGCCTCTCAATTGATGCATGGTTTCGCGTGCAGTGTGGCATGTGGCACCGTCCTGTTGGAACCACATGTCGACCGAGTTCAATTCTTGCATTTTCGGCAAAAAAAAAATATGTATCATCGAACGGTACCTTTCTCCATTGACCGTAACCCTGCGGCCTTCATCGTCCTTGAAGAAGTACGGTCCAACGATGCCGCCTGCTCATAAGCCGCACGAAACAGTGCATTTTTCGGGATGCATTGGCTGCTCTTCACTCCAAATACGGCAATTCTGCTTATTCACGTATCCATTTAGCCAAAAATGAGCCTCGTCGCTGAAACGGACGTAGCTTGCGAAACACATTTTTCACAGAGCACGAATTTTGATAATAAATTTCAATAATTTGCAAACGTTGTTCAGGCGTAAGTCTATTCATGATGGAATGGCAAGCAATACTGAATCGAAATGTCACATGTTCGTGGAATTTGTCATGTGTGATCTGTCAAAAATATAAACGTCAAAAACCAAGTAGCAAAAAAATCACCCGTTATAACCAGGATTATTAAAATTACGACTTTTTTTTTACGAAAAGTATGTTTGCTTTTAAAATGAATCTTTTTGAATGATTGTACTTTTGCTTAGTGAATAAATAAATTCTTCATACCAATTATGGGAAAAAAATCTAAGAATTTTTAAAACTAAAATAAAAAACATTGCTCTTTGTTTGCAGGTTAATATTTTTGTTTAATATATTATTTATGTATGTAATTTTTATATCAATAAAAGCTACAGAAATTGGAAGTTCCTTATTAAAATTTAGCAACAAAATTAATAAACATTTTTATTGGATCGACGTACAAATGGGTTCTAATATTACTTATATCTTGAATGTATCAAATGCTAATGTATATTGAATAAGATATATTTTTTAGTTCTCTTTAGAAAAACGAATTATATCAATTAATTTCAGAAACGAACGACAAATGATTTCATCAATTTTCTGCTAAAATGTAAGAAATGCATATAACATTTTAATTAAAAAAAATGCCTTCATCCATATTATAAATATATTTGCGCAAGGCCCACCTCCCTCATTTTGGCATATTGAGCTTTTGCTTTATAAAATATCGAAACATAGAAATTCATTGACCCCTATTTTACGCTAGTTTCTAAACCCCCTTGCCATACTACGCGCATGACATCACTTTGACTAACGACATTAGGTCATTTAAAAAACAACAACAACAACAATTCAGGCTTCTTTGCATTTTTTATCTGCAAAATAAAGCAAATTAAAATTAAGTTCTGATATATATTCTTCTACATACTCACATGTTTTCTTATTATATTAAATTCATAATATGGTTAGCCGTTCATATAAAATTAAGTAGTAAAAATAATTTTTTTCAGAGTCTTTTTTGTTTTTTTTCTTTCGGGAAATACATTGAACGTCAAATTGAAAAAAATCTATCTCCAATTGAAAGTTCACGCGCTCATTTCCAGGTGGCGCGGAAAGCAACTTAACAGGTGTCAATATATATTTTGCTGTCAAATTAGAAGTATACAATATTTGTTCTACATGTTTTTAGACAGAAACAAAATTGGTTGATAACTGCAAAAGGAGGGGCATGGAAATGAAAAAGCAAGAAATGAAACATTTTGTTCCATTATTTACAAAATGGTGGACAGTTGACCATATGACATTATTTTTACCAACGTCGTAGTATCCAGTATTCAAGAGAATAAAAATACAATTCCAGGAAAAAATTTAGGAGCATTAGTAACCCAAATTGTCGAAATAAAATTCCTTAGAAATTAATATATGTATTTATCGAATAGTTTTCGAATTAGAAATTCCATGTCAAAAAGTTTAATTCATTTGAATAAGAAATAAATGCTTTTCAAAAAATATAGCATTCGTTCATTAAAATATTTGAAATTTTCCAGGCGAGTGGCAGAGATTTTTTGGCACAGCAGAGTGCAACGATGCATAGTGGAAATCCTCTATTGGTCGATCATTTTTCGGTCAAAACGAACATTTGCGGTCTAAGTACGCTCCGAATTAAATTTCGAATGCCCGCCATCATCATCGACTAATTCCGTTCCACTCTTGATGCACTGACTAGCTATAATTGCCAAAAAGTTAAGACTCCTTTCGACACTCCAATCGCTGATATGGTGGGTGACGACAGTGGTATTGGTATATTATTATTTTGGGAAATTTTCATACTATGGAATATTCAAATACCACTCTTCTCTGATGTGCAGCAAAATGCAAATCCAAATGTGACGCATGGTTCAGCATTTTGTGCGAATATGCATATAATATATATATGAGAGTGCGTTTGAATAATTTTTGGACGAAATGCGTCTGAGTGCCCTTAGGTCGATGGAATGTGAAATTAATTACAAATCGCCTACCGCATTGTATTTGGCGAACGGGCAAGCGTTAACCACATGCACTGGACCAATTAGTAGAGAGGGATCTGCTGTGCATCCAGTGTCCTGAAATTTGCAAAGTGAAAAAAAAAACAAAAATTTACAATATGAATTTAAAAACCAAACCCTTACAGAATGAACAATGATCACGACCCTTTTGTATTTTGTTCGATTACCACATAAAGTAGCACCAGCCGCCCTTAATTGGCGAAAAGTGTTGGTTGGTCGCTTGTTGGACATTTCACTGTGGTGCATCATTCGGTGCCAAATTGAATTTGAAGCTTATATCCTGTTAGTATCCTGCGTTGTCTTTGCGTCAGCCCAGCAGCCGGCTGGTGGTTGCCGGAGGGGGTGGTTTGATGATTTTTCCAAATTGCTCTCGTAGAATTGATTTCGATGATTTGGTTTCGGGATTGGTCAGTCGTTAGGTATACGCATACACATATGCGTATATGACTTGCATCAGTTCGAGTGTCATTAACGTCCAACAAATTTTAACAATCATATGCAACTATGATTTTTGAGCAATAATAATTGTGTGGTTATTCGTTGTTCATCTTTGTGTTAATTGGTAGCGAAAATTAAAAGCTACAAGCAATGGATGAAGTTAAGGGGGGATATTAATTGTGGTTCGGTTTTTAGTTATTTAATTTAAATAAATTAAGGTATGCCGCAAGTTCTCCAAGTCTTTTTTACTTGGAAGCAAAAGAAAACTATTGACATAACTGAGAACCAGCTTTTCTGTGGTACAAGCAAAACAATTTGCTCGACTGGACCGGACTTCTGGCCTCCGTCAAGAAGAGACGGGGTTTTACTCCCTCGTCTCATTAGCAAAAAAATTAACTGTATTTTATATTTTAATTCTTGCTATAGCAGTAAAAAGTAACATAAATTGTTTAACTATCATAAGTAACAAAATAAGAGTGAACCGTGCTGAAACATTAAACAAATATAAGGGGTCCATTACGTCCTAACATAAGCCGAAGTCAATCCGTAACTGTCATGTTTCACACAATCATCACTCTTTGACCACACATCATCCACGTATGGATGATGCTGTACCGTAACGGAAGAATCCCAAGGATGCATAATGACTGCACATATCAGTCATTGCCTACATCATAAAATAAACTGATGGAAAATTGCCAGTCCCATGAATGGCATATAACTCAAACGAGCAGATCACACATCTTAAATGGACGATGCTGTACAGTAACAAAGAATCCTTAGGATCAGCTCATTAGCCGCCCATAACCCACAAACTGAATTATCCGTTAATCAACTACTGCTCATAACAGTTACCCATAACTACATGGGAGCAAGCGTCATAGGAGCAAACAGTCTCAACATTCCACATTTATTTCGCATTATGCAGAAAGGACTCCTCCTCATCAACATACTTTACAATTCTATATATTCTTCATAAAATAGTGTAAAAAAAACACAAATCGTGCTCAGTCAAAAATGAATTCCATACAAAATTATAACCTTTAAAAAGTTAATTTCAATAACTAATTTTTTTCACATAAGTACAAAATCACATGTCTTTTTTAAAGTATATAGTGCGCTTGCACTCTCGCTCATTTATACGTCAAGTGTATATACGTTCAAGTATTAACGATGTAGAGTTCTCGCTCTATCTTAAAATGAAATGTTAAGCATAAGCCTTTGTATATATGTATATATGTACATATATATTTATTCTAGGTTAGTTTTAGGTGGCACTACGCCACAAGTTAACGAAGCACTGTCTCTGTGAAAGAGCAGTTCCACTACTTTATTATAAACATTAAATGACAACACGTCACAAGTAAATGATACACTGCTCGTGAGCAAAGCAGTTCAACTATACAAAATTACAACGACCAAGAGGTGAGCAACTACATTACAGATAAAGCAGGCAATACTTAATAGCCGCAGTATAATATCCTATAGCAATCGAGAAACACACACCTTTGTAAAACCATTTTATAAAAGAGTCAATAAAGAAAATCAAAATCAATCAATTTGCTCGACTCCCTTCTTTTTACAGTGAATCAAAAATGAAATGAGCCACTTTGCTTTTATGAATTTACTTGTAAGCTCTTGAATTAAAATTTGGCAATAATTTCCAGATCCACTTAGATGAACAAGGAATTCTTTAAAATACCCAAATGAGATGGATGGATCGAAAAGGAGAACGGGGTACAGAAATTCTTACCATGTGCGAGTAACTACAGATATCCCAATTTTATCAGACTGCTAAGTCGCTGTCATATTTTTGGATTCGGTCTCTTTCATAGCAAATTAGGCTAGGAGTTCAAAAATTTTTTTTTTTTGGAATTCTACGAAAATTATAGAATTGATTGACTCGTTAAAGTAAAACAACTTCGGTTAGATGGAAATCAGCTTTACGCCTAGTGTCCAAAGTAAATTGCACCTTTATCCTACTTGAGTGGATTATTTCCGAAAAAATTAAAAATTCCGGATCCGGATATTTTTAATTCTGACGTTTTGAATTGTATCACTCGAAATTAAGGAAATTGTGATTTTTAGTCTTCTGTACCGGAGCTTGTAGAGAGTGCGTAAGGAAAAAAGTCAACGAAATACGAAAATCCACACGGACTGAGCTATATCTGCCATGTCCTTGTCCAATCCTTGACATTATTAAGAGCTTTTCGCAATTTTGTTGTAGCTTCGTTAATCGTTTGTCACCTTCACATCTATTGTAGCCCGCCTGGAGTCAGCACTTCCTACAAATGTTTTTCCCTCATGAATTTGAGCATTTGGATTACTTTTAGAGATGCCAAGTCACTATCTTCCACCTGGAATCTTCACAGGTGTTTTTTTTCTATGATGGACAAGTGCATCATAATTGCCCAGAATATGGTCCGGCGTATCCTCTTTTGTATCACAGAACCTACATATGTCACTTCTTACTAGGTCAATCATATTTAAGTCTCCTTTTAGTTTGCATCGTCCTGTTAAGAGACCCATTATCATTACTAGTAAAACTCAAATTCTCAAAACTAAAACTCAAATTAAAACAAAACTATCAGTGGTGGTGGTTAAAATCCGGTAATTCATTTATTTCATTATAATTATGATTGAAGGTTATATGGAGGGCACCGCCATTGATAGTTTTGTTTTCATTTGAGTTTTAGTTTTGATAATTTGAGTATTTATTACTTTGAATACCTTTTATTATTGCTGAGCGATATGTTATAAGCTTTATCAATCATTTTTAACACAAAACATTTTGGTCCTTCGAGCCGGATATGCACCAAAAACCTTATTCAAAACTTGCGACATTTTATAGACGTCTAACAAGACAACTGTAAAGGAAAGAGGGAAGTGACAGCACAAAGGACCAACCTATGATTTCACCTTTATTTCAGAAAATTTAAACTCAAAACCATTAAAGCTGGAAATTAAGCGCGCGGTTCATTATATTTGCATCTTTTTTTGTTGTCATAATTATATTTAAGCATCTAGATATTTATGTATAAAACATGTAGATAACTGCAAAAACAAGTCTTTTCGGCTCAGTCTTTTATTTTATTTGTTACAATTTTGTCCCTTCAGCTTTTTCGTAAGTATGTTATGTATTTGTATTAAAATTTCATCTAGTTCATAAATTTTCACATAAGTCTTATGTATTGTGTTTATTGTAGAGAGAGACCTACCTGCTTACTGATTATTTACCTGAGTATTGAGCATTAATTTTCTTGATAAGAACCATTCAAATATGATGAAGCCATAAGCTCATACTTACTCAAACCTTCCTAGGTATAGGTTATATATCCCCTATTAATCTTTCAACGCTTATGACTGATTTCAATCAGACCAAACCCATATCTTTCCGATAAAGTCTCATTTATCATTCAAGGATGACACACATGTTGTTTACTACCACATACTCCCGACACCACACACACACAATTTTTTTCGTGTTCTTTACCCTAATAAGTCTTATTTCACAGACAAATACAAATATACCTATTTGTTAAGTTCACTTGTAATCGACTTATATCCCATAACCAGAGACTTATTCACAAAAACCAGTTAACCATTTTCTATAATTCTTATACCAAAACCAACCAAAGTAAATATGAAAAAAAAAAAGATAAACCGGTTTATGTCAGCAGGACCAAAATTAAGCTTGCCACGTGTGGCCGCCACCGCACACATAAACACTCAAATCGAATTAAATAGCAACAAGAAATAAATAAACAAAATGGAAGGAAAACAGGACTAACGCAACAGGAAAAAAAAAGTAAGAACTATACAACAAAAAACTATCCGCACGAAGGAAAAGTTAATAAGGAAAGCAAACCCTTAACGTAACGTGGGTATATGGTACTTCGTGAGGTAAGATTTTTTTTGTTGTCTCCTGTTTTGGTATCCTCTTGCTCTTATCCAATCTATCCTGGGAGGATTCTAACACATGAAATGAAAAAAACTTGATATACCGTTAGCAGCAAACTTATTTGCTCAAAGGTGGTAATTGCTTTTTTACCCATCGCATCGCAACAAAATACATAAATACATATATAGTAGGTGAGAATTATAAAAAGAAACGTATAAAAATGGCGAAAAGTCCTTTGAAAAATCTCTTGAAAAAGTAACAAAATAGAAATATAGTTTTTCTTTTGAGGTCCAAGCAAGAACCAAGAACCAACATCTTTCCGTTTTTATTTTTTTGTACATATATAAGGAGTGACTGAGTATCTTATAGTTCAATTTTAAGCACAAAATCTCTCCGAGGAGTCCCTTGCTTACCTACTGTCTGTGGAGATAAGTTGGTCGTCTTCTTAAAAGACGAGAGAAAATTTGATTAGACGATGGGAAAAGTTTGTTAGCGGAATTAATTACTTACACTCGACCGAACTGATTGTTCGCAGAAGATTAGATAACGGTGTATACCTAGTATAAGTAATTTATATAATTTGTCTTTGTTTGTGTTCTGTCAGATATTCGATTGAACAAATGACTGACATCTTGAATGTGTGCTGGTGTGGTAGGTTCAGTACCTATATATCTACCTAGATTCCTACATACCATGTACCTTGGATCGAATCTTTGGGGGGACACAATTAACTTTGTTTGACATTTGACATTTGTAATGTTGTTTAACGTTTTATGTGGAATGAAGTTGCTAATAATAATAATTAAGCGGGGGGTCGATGATGGACATGAGTTCGTAGGAACACGGGCACATATATTATTCATGTCTTACTTATGTACATCGGCATTAGATGACTATACGAATGAAGAAGAAAGTTCCTGGAAATGTCGAATGTCATATTTCAAAGATAAAAATTATTTATTCTCCTCGCTAAGTAGGCTAAAGAAGGGGGGTTGGGGAGCGCATTCACACAATATTAAGTGCGCCATTTTTAAACCATCCCTCACCTGACCATTGTGTATGGTAGGTTTTGAAGAGGGCATTACCCATATCGCTGGATACTTATAAACTCGAAGAATCACTTCAATGGCGAGAATTGGTGAGCTGATACCCAGTTAAAGGAAAATGGACATGACTCTTCGAAGGGATACTTAATATCCATCCACATCATACAAACTCCAAAATCGTGTTTAACTTACCTACAATCGCACGTCTTCACTTAGATCCACCCGTTCTCTCACGATCTTTCTCCCGTGCCTGAACCATCACTACATGTCTTATACATGAATATAAGATCTACAAGAATTCTAGCTGAAGTTAGAGGCATGTAAGGTCCATCTATATAGAGCTTATGTTACAGGATCGTAGTTACACCTTCCTCAGGGGGCTTTGACTGCTTTCATGGCACAGTGTGTTGCGTTTTCTAGATATCCTGATTTTTCTTAAGAGCCAATTCGTCACGTTGAAAAAAACATATAAGTCATCAGTTCAAAAATGTGGTCAAATAATTAATAAACTTAAGTGTATTATGTGTTCGTGAAATAAAATGTGAATACGTTCCAAAGACATGTCAAACGAACTCATTTTAAGTTAAATAAAAAATTGTGGAATGTAAGATTATTTCATTTGTTCTTGAACTGTGTGTAGAACTAGCTGTAAGTTTAGTCAAATACGGTCCACTGGTGAATTCAAAATACATTTAGAGTGCCGTATTTAGTTGTAGTATGTATACAAGAAAAACGAAAATTGGATAGCATGTATGTAAAATTTCTGACTTATTTACCCTTACATTCCACAGTTTCTACTATGAAACTAAAGTTAAAACTCTCCCACACTTCACACTTTGTAAAAATAAGAAACATGATCATTAAAATAATTTTCCATATACGAAATTTTGTGTGTTTATCGTGAAAAATACGTTCCACAAACAAAATTCACGTAGCTTAAACAAACTTATATTTATGGTCAATTAGCAATAATTTCGAGATTTCTCTTTTTCGATTATTTTTTTAATTCCCTTTAAGCATAATACTTACATCAAGTGAAATAAAAATTAATGCATTCCACAATCTTCCAATCGTAATGTTTTCAAGTTTTTTCGTATGGAATTTGAAGTGAAAATGCTGATGAGGTGTGAGGAAATTCAATGCTACTTGGTAATCAATGAACTTAAATTAAGAGAGAAGCTGAGTGAAATGTGAAGTTAAAAATTGCACGCTCAGGAACTATTCTTATTTGAATTTGAAGATAGCTTACATTTAAAAACGTTCCACATTCTTTTATTTTACAACATATTAAGATATTACGATTTTACTTTTTATAAAAAAATTCACCATCGGTCTTCACTTCACTTCGCTTTGTATACAAAATATAACAAAAATTTAAAAGAGTTCAGACAAATACCAAAATATATGGAACTATCCTGAAACGGGCCTCCGTAATGTACGATTCTATATTGGGCTTTAATATTGGCTGTAAATTGTGTAGCGTAAAATTCCCATCATCTAAAGCAATCCTTGGAAGCGGCCAATGTTCATCGCTTTAAAGCCCATTTGTTGATAATCCTACCAACCATTTGCGGTTGGCATCATTACCAACACATCCTACAAAACAACAAGAGCGGTAAAAGCGAAAGCAGAAAATAAAAAAAAAAATAAAACGAAAAACAAAGAGCAAATAAAAAATTAAAAAAAAAACGAATCCTTAACCTTTTCTAATTAAAAACCATTCTCATCCACTCAAAATTTACCGCACACAACGCTGCAGCACCTGCGGGAGGAAGCTATTGCTGTTACTTTCATCGTAATCACCACCACATCTGTACGCGCGGCGTACAGGTAACACGTGAGATATGCATTTTGTATGTACAAAGCTGAATGAATGTGAGTTAGAGTTGAGTGTGGGATTTTTTTGTAAATTTTCCCTTTTCATTATTTGCAGGAAAAGAAAAGTGAAAAAAGGACCCACACCCGCAGTGAATTATTTTGCAGAATGGATTAACATCCTTCAATTACACTCGAAAGTACCAATGCGATGCGAGTCACTCGTATAAATATTTCCAGCACTTGAACACAAGGAAAAAGCTCACAATATCACGTACGATAGTATGTATACAAGTTGAGCAACCGAGAGTGGCTGTGGCGCGGTATGGCACGAGATTCATCTCAACAAGGATCTCATAAGGATAACTATACCTATAGTGAGCGAGTGTGTCATATCTGGATCGATTCTTTCCAAAAGTTCTAATTAACTTGGTATTTTAAATTTTCGCAAGATTTTTTTTTTGCATTTTTTGTTTATCCTTATTTTCGCACGAAAGGACTATTGAGCTGTGAATTTGATTTGATTTGACTTAAGTGAGTGAGTTTATTTTTTAATTATATGTTGACGATATATGGTGATGTTGCATGTAGATGCGATGATGATAGTGATGCTGGAAAAGGAAGTTCGCTTCGCTGGATGGTACAACTGCGCTTACCATCATCATGCTGGCTTAAAGGATCATATTATAGTTGTGCGGGAAAGTTCATTGAATCAGTGAACTGAATTGAGGCCACAATAACGTATGTGTCTGTTCTGTATGTGTGGTATACCACTGGTTCAAGCGTATCTGACGAAAGAGGATAATAATTATTTGTAGAGAGCAAGGATCTTAATTGAATTTGTTTTTTCCTGTTTTTTTTTTTTGTTTTTTGTTTTGATTGTTTGGAAAACTTTATTCAACAAGTATTTTTATTTGAGAATTCTTGACTTTTAAAAAGAATTTTGAAAAGTGTTTTCAACAGGGTGTTTTTTCCCTTCGCGGCTGTCAGTAGTATCATTTAGTGCTGGAAGGGGGATGGCGCTAGGCCGCGGTATTAGACTGATCTAGTGTCAGCGTAAACTGAAACTGAATCCTCATTTTCCATGACTAGATTTTCATCCAGGGGTTTTCATCACACTTAGTTACATCTGGTCGAGATGTGGATGATTCCGGTGGTCAATGCTATGTTCCGTACTGGCTTCTTTGTAGATATCACTAGGTATTTGTCTAAAGGGATCATTTTAGCTTCTGTGTAGAGATGTTTGTCCCTATACTGTTTTTGTCGCTACCGGTCGAAGTGAAGTACGACGCAAATTCTGATAATCTTCTTTCCATATACTTGAAGGTCCTTTTAGGCCTTCTTTGAGATTGAGAACCCTACTGATAGAGAGTATATCTGACCATTGGCCGCAGAAGTTGCTTGTAGATCGGTATCTTCGTCAGTTAGGTTAGTCCTGATCTTTTTCGTATCAACGAAGAAGATCAGGGCTCCCAAAAGATGTTTGGGAGGCCCAGTAGGTTTTTATTCAGCACGCAGCATGCAGCACGCTTCTTGACGTGTAACCCTAGGTATACTTCAGGTTTTGTTTCGCAGCTATTTTGTATCCATCAGTGAGATTCATGACCAGATCTCTGCATTTGATCCCAATGCGACTACCTACACAATTTGAAGGTTTGCTGAAGTAACCAAGTTCCGATTTGGAGGCGTTGATTTGAATTTCATATTTTTTTGTAGAATTGGAAGAGACCTTGCATGTGGTCTCTACTTTTTGGACATGAACTAGTGGTGACATTGAAGTGGCGTAGGTAGCGAGTCATCTAAGACGAAAGATAAAATTTGTGGATTTGAGGTTCTATCCAAACGCCGTCAAATGCTTCCTCCACATTGCTAAATAAACCGAAGGTGGCTCACTGACTGTTGCGATATAATGTTGGAATTACAATAGCGGATGCAGCATTCAGAACTTTTCCAGAAAGAATTGCATATATCAGGGATGATCGTATTTTCATTGCACAACCTCTTAAGTCATGGAAGGATAATTTCTTGAAGTATTTTGATGATATTATATTGAGGAGTGATAACAGGGCATAGTTGGGCACATTGACCAGAATTCGCTATTATTAGCTTTCTTGTAAACAAGTTTTTTTTAAACCAAAATTTTGATATCCCAAAATCTTGCAAACCCACAATCCCAAAAACCCACATTTTCGAAAACAACCTAATACTATGTTCCCACCGCACCGAAGTGAAATCTCGGATTTCGTAGATTTCAGTCCAATTCTTCGGATTTCACCATATAGTTTTGGGATTTCAAAATCCCAGATTTCGTTGAAATCACAACGAAATCCCAGTACCAATGCGTGCCATACTTAGTAAACGAGTCCATTTTTAACTTCACCATACTTAGGTGAAAATCTTTTCATGTGCAAATTACGATCTTTTACTCTAACGATAAGGACATAAAAAGAGAGAGTAAGCAAGAATGGTTGTTGTTTATGCTTCTGAGAGGCGAAATAGTCGATTTGACGGTGTGAACACCAATTTGAAATATCGACATTTTGGAAAATTTATTTGAAGGAAATAAAATAATATACATACCTATATGTCAAATGTCAAAATTTGGATGACCTGGTACAAAATCAACTTCGTTTTAATGCATTTTGAATTGGAACTCGCAAAACATTTGTACTTCCCAATTGATTATTTCATCTTCAATGTTGGCCATCAAGATTTGGGAGGTTTCTGTTGCACTATCACTATCTTCCTGCGGACGGAGCTGTACTCGATGCTTGCAGATTTTTTGCAGCTTCAAAATCACGTGATCGATCGAGAATCTTACGTTCAATCCTTAAACAAATTCAGTGCTTACAGATTTGAAAAAGATGTACTGGTGTATTGTGATTAGTTAAAATATAGCACGTACTGCATTTTTGTAGATCTTTTCGAGCTACGACTCCAGTGGCAGTTAAGACAACTCATTGTGTTCAAACCAGTAATCCTCACTTGACGTCTATCCGGCAACAATTTTGAATGCTTTGCGTTTTGTTTGCGAATATTTTAAGGCCATTTAATAAAATTCGAGTACTGATATTCTCGGTTGAAGGACCCATTTCTTAAGAAACCTGTACTGAACCCAGCCTGCAAGAGACGAACCTTTATTATTAACTATGAGTAAAATGTTCGCAGCAAATGTATTTGTGATCAAATAAATAGGTTTCCCCAAACTTTTGACTAATGAAAGCCTTGATTTAAAAAAAAATCTGTCTTAATTTCATAACAAGCACTTAAGAAACAAATCCTATAGCCGAACTCTACAAATTGGCTAAGAAATCTCTCTATCACTATATTAAACACGCTTCCCATACAAAGTGACTTGGGCTCCTGTTCGCTTTTTACTCAATTTGACACATTGATTGATCCGCTTTCTTATATATGCAATCTGTTATTTATATAAAAACACTTTTTTTTAACATCCTTAAATGTTTGCTTTCCCGTTTCACTGTTGGGGAATTCTTTCTGCTCATACAGAAAATCACAAGGAAATCGTGTGGAAATAATCGACGATTTTCTTTTCAAGACCAAGGACGATTTGATGAAGATATGTGTGTGCTTTCTTTCACGAACAACAAGAGCTCACTAAAAATAAATTCAAGAGAAAAAAAAAATGATAACAGAATTTTTCGCGCAAAAGGGACACACAAAAAAAAATTAAACGAAGTATTGTGTACGCTGTCAAATTAACTGTGAAAAATATTTAGACAGACAGATTAGTCCTTTCGCTTCTCGTCGTTTTAAATCTAGTTCACTTCAGACCCTCTGATGCAGCACCCAAAACTTAGCGATTAAAGCAAGACGAAGATCGAAGAGTATTTTTTTTAAGTATTTGGAAGCATAGTGTCGGTGTAGAAGCAACAAGGACTTTGTCGAGGAAGAACAATTTACCAGAATTATAGGGAAGGTGGTTGAATGTGCAAGTGCATACGAAAAATGTATACATACATACACTTTTAAATTCTCGTATACAGCAGCTACATATATATAAGGGCTTTAGCGCTTGGTTTTTCTTTTCAATTTTGTTGCTTAGGGGCTTTGGATGCTTAGCAGTGAAACACACCCCTTGGGGATAATGAACCGCGATTCATCATTCTTGCTGGATTTTGGAATTTAATTTGTCAAGGGCTTGAAAAACGGATGAGCCAAAAACCATCAGAAGTTGCGGCGAAAGAAAGGTGCTAAAGGCCACAGATATAAATATAAGTTCATTAAGAAAGAGGAAATGTATTGCGGGTAAAAAGTGGAAAGAATAGAAGTGATTTTTTCGCCTGACTTGTGCTGAATTTACCTGAAGGTAAACCAAGCATGATTAAGTGGTATTTGAAGGAGATGTAACAGAGAGAATTCAATTTTTAATTCTGAGCGAGGAAAATTAATATTTGAATTGAAGCCACAAAATAACAATATCTCTCTTTAGCATCATGCTTGTCAAAGATTAAATCATTTTATCAAAACAAATTGCTTAACCCATTCCGATTTAGTGACATTTTTTGAAGCTCAGAGGAAAAAAAAAGCAGAATCAATTAAAATATACGGGCATTGAGATAAAAGTCACATGTCACTTTCCCATTACGTCCTACAGAATGATGCTTCATATAGGTACAACCCCATAGTAAAGGATTTCACAAAAAAAAAGAATCACCTTCCCCAGCAGCTCTTTTTGCGACCTACGCCCGAGTCACAGGAGGCACATTGCTAGGTATAGAGCGAGCACCATGTAATGTGTAGCATCACTTCGATTAAATAACAAAAAAAAACACACACTTTAGCCCAAACCGAAGCCGCCATAACGGCCCAACGAGTGTAAACACATTGCCACCCACAGAAATTAATTTAATTCTCGAATCGAATAGGGGTTGGCATCCATCGCATCACAACTCGCATCTCTCGAATCAGGATCAGGACCATACTCTACTCCTACGCAGCATGTTGGACCTTATCCCTGGTCCATGTATATAGATTTTTTGTTTTTGTTGTTTTTGTTTTAAAATAAATTAATTTCTTTTTTTTTTTGTTGTTGTTTACTGCTCGTATTTTGCTATGTTTGGCCTTCATGTTTTACAATTTAAATTCACTGGATAAAGATTGTGAAAGGTGCATTAAGCACATGCACTCTCGCACAGGAGCGGTAGAATGAAGAGTGCAGAATTTTAATCAGTCCATGGCGGTTGTCGGTAGGGGGCTTTGAATTTCAAAAAATTAGAAGTTACATTAATTTGAGTTAAATATATTTTTTTCAAATAACTTGTATGGAGACGTAGCAATAGGACTCAATCAACAAGCTTTTCTACATACAGTATTTTACGGATAAGAGAAACACTCACATAAGGAAAAACTCTCTTATAAAAAACGCAATGAGATACAACGTGCCTTTTTCCTTATATTTCTTTCGAAATTCATTGTTTATAAGAAATTCGTATAAACGAAAAACACTATGTTATAAGAAAGCCTTTTTACACGACAAAATTAATTCTTAGAACAAAAAAGTTCGCTTACAAGAAATTTACTTTGTCAGACAAACGCGTGCCAAAACATTTTGAATATGCATCTTTGTGTTAAGGCATTCATTACAAGTTCCCACTTTCCAAAGGAATGACAGCTGAAAATTGGAGAGGCCGCGAATATTGTGACCACTGATGAGCAATACAAAGATGGGAAATCTTGGTTGGTATTTGTGCTTGCCTACAAGCTATTAACTTTATGAAACTGATATTTTTGCATCTGCCAGGATTAAACTGATATTTTTGCATTTGTCTGTAGTTTTGCTACACCACGTATTGTTGTTAGATTTCACATCTATTCATGGATAGAAATTTAGAGAAGACTTATTTATTGTTAAAGAAGAGTATATTTTTGTTACTTTGTTACATAAGAGCTTTTTTTCCATAGTTTTTAGAAATTTTCTTTCTTTTATCCGATGTTTGGATATAAGAAAAACTTCGATATTAAAAGAAATTTCTTCGACTTTCAGAGTTTCTTATATCCGTGTTGTACTGTATATACATAGAAAATAACATCTCATATAGTGTCATTTCTAATTTCTTTCGTTCATAAGAGCAAACACTTAAATTCATTCAGATCGGTAGAGCCGTTTCCAAAAAAAACAAGAAATGATAAAAGTAGGTGTGAGGGTGGGTGGTATTTAGTTAATCTAATTTTTAGTTTATTTTCGCGATCATAAAAGCAAACAATTAAAATTTCATACCCATCGTTAGAGTCGTTTTCAAGAAACCCATAAATTATTAAAACAGGGTGGATTTTATCAAATAAACTTTTATATTTTCTTACTTATTAAAATAAACTCAAAAAGTTTCTTAAAATTGTTTGGGTCGTTTCTGAGACACTAAGGAATTACATAAGTGGGCGTGGCAGCGAGCTAATCTTACTCAAAACATCTATTTAATTTTTTTCTTTCCCAAAAAACAAACTCTTAGATGTTCTTCCCAATTCTTAGAGCTGTGTCCAGGAAACCTAGAAATGATAAAAGTTTGCGTGGCAGTAGGCGAACCTTACAAAAAAAAAAACAAATTCTTATTTTTTTTTCGTTCAGATAAATAAACTATAAAAAGTTTATTGAAATCATTTGAATTTTTTTCTAGCTAATTATCCAAATCGTTTTAGTTGTTTCCGATAAATGTAGAAATGATAAAAAATAGGCGTAAGCTGTCATCCATTTGAGTCCCCATTAAATAGAGCAATTTCCGAGAAACCATGAACGAAAATAGTGGGCGTAGTAGTGGGTGGGTTTAAATATGTTAATCTATTTTTTTTCTCGCTCATAGGAGCAAACTGTCAAAAGTTTGAAAGAGTTTTTTCTGGTTACACCGCGTGGTCTGGATCAATCGATTAAATGAAGGCGGATATCGCGGGGAATGAAGGATTTAGTGTGAAAATTTAGTCTTTGTTCCATCCGCCAAGAAAGAAACGATCCAATTGTCAATCTCGAGTGTGCTTCCATCATAGTTTGGTTAATGATTTGATGCTTGCAACTCAACGACAAATTTCATAAGGTCCTTGAAGCTATTGGAACGCATTCTGTTGTTTTTCAAGTTCTATAGATAAGATCTAATTAATCATCCCATCTTTTCCATCTGGAATTGTGGCCAGTTCCTCAATTGTTTTATTACATTTTTATTTTTTAGAAGAAAAAAGGTTCAAAATCAATTGAAAAAGCTATAAATACGCTCCTGTTTTTAAAGGATTACTGCAAATGTATACAAGTGCTGGTGATGCCTGTTTGCTTCAACGGTTCATGGTTCACATTCATGTCTAGGCCAGGTCCATTTTATTGGCTCAACTGAACTGACCCCTCGCGAGTCTTGTAAAATATTAATTTGCTTTTAAGGCTCACGTCGTCATCAATTTCTTATTAATTCAGAATACCGTTATAAAAGAAAATGCAAAACCAATGAAGGCTGAACAAAATGGATACTGTCAAAAATGTACCATTCTTTGGGAGCGCATCCTTTTTACCTTTGCTCTTTTTGAATTGAATCTTTTGTGTTATTTTGTGTTGTTAAGCTACTATGAAATTAAGAATATAATATACTATAGGCATACGATGTATAGATATTTTTATTTTTTAAATTTTGAAACAGAATTTTTTAACCGTACAGTATTGCGACGATGAGGACCAACACCCTCTTGAGAATATAAATTATGAAACAATAAAGCTCATTAATTTTATACGGGTCAACTGATTGCTTTCTTCTTCTGTTTTTGTTTTTTTTTTTGTCTATAAATAAATTTTTATATTTTTTGTTCGTGCTTTTGGTGGATAAATGAAAGAATCATTTGTAGCACACGTCCTCCATCCATCCCGATTTTGTTTCCAGTTCAGCTCTGCAGTTGAACCAAGTTCTATGATGGAGCAAATCAGTGACAGCATCAAGATTGACATCAACTCTCTACTTGGACTGAGCGAGGACACAAAAGGGAATTTTTGAGTGGATGTTGTATTAAAAAAATTAAAAAAAAAATAAATAATGAGAAGAAAACTACGCGAAATGAAACAGGACATCATGAGATAAAAATCCTTTTAATTCATCCAAGAATGCTTTTTTTATTTTACTTTGTACCGTCTTAACTTCTCTGGTTTAATGAGGTTATAATTTGAGTGTCAGGGATTATATCGGAATTAATTTACTTCCTTTTAATGTGAATTTTTTAATTTTTTTTATATTCGACCTTTTTGTAGATATGTTTATACTTTTGTTGCCAATTTAAGGGCGTGTTGTGTTTTTACGCAAAAAAAATATTTTTAAAGTCGGCTCTTATGCAATATTGATGAGAAGCAACTGCCAGAATGTGAAGAGAACTCAGAATATAATAGAAATAAACCAGATACTCATAGGATAATTTTTTAAAACCTTCAGAAGTTTAACTTTAAAAATATTTATTATCTTTTTTATTCTGTTGTTAGCCTAAGATACTTATAAAAGTTCCTACAATTCTACATGCATTACTATAAGGGGCACCTAAAAGTAAGAACTTGCGACTCCGTGGGAGAGTAATAATATAATTGTTTGCATTTTCCCTGTTATGAAGAAATGGATACTTTTAGCACTTGATTTTCTGTTAAAAAAAAGAAAAGATTTTCAGCACGAGATTTCTCTTTTAGTGTAAAATACTTCAAAAGGATACTCAGAAAAAAATGTACAGCGGAATATTAAATTCCATGAATTTATTGTCTTACACGTGTTGGAGACTCTTAATTCGTAATAAAGATTCAAGCTTATTTAATATCCTCTTTCAAATGTTAAACAGGAGTATAATCGTGCTTAAAAAAATAAAACATCAGCTATCTAAAATCAGAGCGACACTTTAAGCTATGCACACACAGGAGCGACGCGGCGAACTGCGAAGATAGATTTAATCAAGCGACGATAAGTTGGTTAAATTTCTACAAAAATGTATGTTATTATAAGTAATCCAGATGTAACTTGGTGATGAGTGCCATTTTGTTTAACATGTGAGTCAACCATTTTCTTTCCGCCATCTTTAATCTAACAATATCTCCAACGTCAACATCACGACCACAAGGTTGAAGTTTGACAGCTTGGGCTGTGCTGGGGACAGGTGGACATGATTTAAAAATTTTGTGTCGCTTATGGTGTTTTCGATTGGTAAATTCAGATTTCAATATAAAAATTGATTTTTATCGTTGCGATTGGAATACAATAGCAATTGATTTTTTTTGACTTTGTATTAGTATAATTTCGGTAACTTCGTGTCTGCAGTAACAGTAGAGTAACAGTTCGTTTAAAACTGGTTTCATTTTTGTATTTGGATTAATTTTGTTTAATATTTTGTTTAACTTTTCACAATTGAAACAAATTACAAATTCAAAACCACATATTTCAAGCTGACAGCTGAAAATTGTTTTTGTATTGGTCCACAATGCGTTGAAAGCATCAAATGTCTTATAAAGCATGGGATGGCATTGATTTCGACATCTTTGTCTACATATGGTAATTGATCCTGGGCTAGTGACACGTTACAGAAATATTTACACTAAACGACGTCTCATTTACTATGTTCCATCGTATACAACTAGTAAAACCAATCTAAATTCATTATACCTTACGAAATCGACTGCTGAGTCCACAATAGTTGACTGCCATCACGATCCATAGCCATAGTCTACACATATCAAAGTATGCTCCTCCTAGTTTCCATTTTCGTTCAAGTTCGCACATGTGTCAAAACTTAAAAGTCATAGGCTATTGTGTCACAAATGGCATGAAAAAATGCAGAGGCATGTGCCAAATTGATAGTTGAAATATCGGCTATTGCTACTTCTAAATAACAGTTATCAATACCTGCTACTGAAATAACAACAACTCCAATTTAAAAATTAATTAATTATCACTTTATCATCTATATTCCGTTATACAGTTTCTTCAAAATAAAAAATTAGAAATTTTAAATGTTATTTTAATAACAGGTATTTTCGATCTGCTATTACCTGTTATTGAAATATTGACCCATCCCTGTAAGAAGATATATTGATGTGCCAAAAAAAAGTGAATTTGTATACTTTGTGACTTTGATCACGATCTATGAATAAAACGGACCTTTTAAAACCAACATCCTCTGTTTTTTTTCTGATTTTTTTTTAAATTCCACAATCAAGTTCTCGGAGTGATGAGTTCTACAGTTTTGTTTAGTTACTTTTTTGCTCTAACCAAAAGGAAACAATTTAATTTCCCAATTTTATAATTTTCGCACCCTAAAATCGTTGCTCACAAAATTCAGCCAACCAATGAAATCTAAAAAAATACGTTCCACAAGATTTTCCACGCATTGTTTTGCAAAGTTACATTATAACACAAAATTTCAAACAGCGCCATCTTGAACGAGTTTGACATTTGTCAATTTATTTATTTTTTTCCTTCCAAATGGCGAATTTCGAAGTTGAAAAAAAGATGAAAGAAAAACAGAAATTTACAAAACTGTAAAAAGCCCGTTAGTTTTGAGTTCAATGCACAGTACTCAGAATATACACAGGATTTGTGAAATTCTCAAATGCGGGCGGGCGGGGCGCTGCTTAAGGATAACCAAGCGAAATAGGTACTTGAGTAAATTAAATGAAAATTGTTTAATTTCTGAAATGAATGTAATTGAATTAATGGCGTCCTTTTTTGAATGAAAAGAGCGCGCGGCAAGAGCCGAGTGAAAGTGGGGTTGCTGTTCTGTCATCGCTTATAAATGTCGTGTCGGCCGAATGGTACGGCGAGCGGGGGCCATGATGGCATTATGGCTGTGTAAATGCTTGATATTAAATTTATCGCAGGCATCCAACTGTGCGGCGGAAACAAAAGGCATCACAGAGACTCTCGATGGTTTTGTGTTGCGGTTGATGTACATACTTTGCTTTGGTGGCTCGCTCAGTTATCTGATAGCTGATGGTTGATGGCGGGATGTTGTTTTTTTGTTTTGTGTTGCTGTTTTGTTTTGTATGTTGGTTGCCTTGCAATGAGCCGCCATTAAAGACCTTCATTTTGATGTTCTCCAGAGGCTTGTGTTTGGCATATTCTCGTGTAAAATGGGTAACATGCAAACAAACGAGTATACAATCGATTTAATTTCGGGCATCTAAGGGAGTATTTTGTTGCAGTTTATATAGGTACTTATGTTATAATTGAATGCGAGGAGAGGAACTGAGGTCGTTGTTGGCGATGATGTTGATGTTGATATATGGCTGAAATACTTGAGGTTTAATTTTAAATTCAAATTGTTTGTAGAAATCGTGTTAATGGACAGAAAGAATTCTCCTTGGGGGAATTTAATTGAATTTTTGAAAGTGATCCTTAGTCACTGAAATATGATAGACGTGTAGAATATTACGGAGGCACAATCACAACCACTTTTATGTCATTTTGATATTTAAATACATTTTTTATTAAAATTTGAAAAATAAATACTCCAATTATCACTTACATGTAGAATGAAAAATGATTAGGTTCCACAATGTTTCCACACATTATTTTTAGACCTATAGCAACGTCTGTGAACAGAATATCTACCAACATATTTTAAGAATTTCATTTGAATTTTATTTTATGAGCTAGAAGTGGCATATATAGGTATATTAGATTATATGTTCCGTAATGTTTTTCATTTGAAATTTTTATTCCAAAATGTAAATTATATCTTAACCCAAACAGTTAAATTGAAAATGAAATACATATTATGACAAAATTGTTCACGTGAAATTTTCAATTCCACATTCCACATATCTTCTTAACGAATGTGTGTATCTCCAAGTAATTGACGTTTCCGCACTACTTACATTTCTTTTAAACGACATGCTCAGAAATTCATATTTCCACATTTTGGAACGTATTGAATTTTCACTTCACAAGAGGTAATTACATACTAGGTTATACAGTAATGGAATAGTCTTGAAAACACAATTATTATGTTATGATCCACAAATCCACAATAAATACATTTTCCAATTTGTGTGGAATCCAATCACAAAAGAAGCTCTAACATCTTAGAAACAAATTTTTGATCCTTCATAATATGATTCATTGAAATTCATCAACATTTGTTTTGTGATTTTACAATCCATCCATGTTCACGGGTTATCCTGGAAAAGCCATCTGTAAATAGAAAACTTTTATTCGTTTTCTTTCAACAATGCATTCATTTTTCCACTGTGCAACATTTATCTTTTTATGTTTTCTTATCCAATTCTCAAGAAACAAAAACAAAAAATATATCATGTTTGCCTCTTCGGCTCTGAAAAGAAGCGAATAATCTTTTCAATTTCTATATACACTCGTACTTACATTCATCCTTCAGAGTTTGCTACTTTTGACTCCTCAAAGGATATGTAGAGGAAAAATAATCAAACGACATCAGATTCGTCTTCACTCTTGAAATCATCAACTAACAGCCGGAGAATGGAATATCTTCATCTTGTATCAATCCAATCCATAAGGCTGGCGATGATTCACAGGACGAATCTATTATATACGACAGGACAATGCAACAAGACATCGCTGTACCAGCATATAGAGGGCACACATAAGGCACGAATCATATACTCAAGGAGTAAGTAGTGCTCGTTGTCTTCCACCCAATCCATCTCTTGATCTCATCAATTTTCTAGACTCTAATGTGAGCTAAAGGGGCTCGAAGTCCTTTAAGTCGGCAGCGGGCGGCGGCAGAACAAAATCAATATAAAGACGAAGGAGTGTCGGCTTTTGGAAAGGGGGTATTGAATGTTGATTTATTGAAAACACTACCCCCCCATTTTCGAAGTCTTCTTCTGCATTCTTTATTCTTTCATATTAAAAAAAATACATATCAGCACTGTGTATCGAAACAGGAAATTGCAAGTGCGATAAGTTCCACAAGCCTTGTTTCCCATTTTTATACCCCAAAGGACATAAAAATGTATCTGCTCTGCAATTCAATGTGAGGATAAATAATTGACAAGGGTGGATGGGTTTTTGGGCGTTGGCGATGGCATTGGGCTTTGGGGTCGTATATGAGGATAGTATATGAGCGGATTGAGCTACCACACCACATTCATTACTATTGCAACCGGAAACGTATTTATTTTGTTCGACCCCATTTTAAGGCTTGTAGAACATGCCTTTTACATCCTGATGGTTAGGTGTAATAAAAATCAACAAATCATCCCCTTCCCCGTGAAAATAAATAATAGGATATATCAAAATCTCACCCTTGGTCAGATTTTTTGATGAGGGGGTCTCCAATCTATTGCAACATCATCATCGTCTCGAAATAGAGAGAAAGATTCTTTTTTGTTATCTTGTTGCGAGCAGGAAACCCTAGTCATAAACGCCGCAATGCTTCTTCACTCCACCAATCTAGTCGGATGATTGCAATCTTTATGGACCTGGCCGAACTCATTTGTGGAAGCTAATTTAAAATGCGGCACTCGTTACTCGTCATGTGGCTTTTGGCTATGGCTATTATAACCGCCCCCCACCGCCCCTCTTTAACCGGCAACCATGTCCGTTTTCTTACAATTATGGGGTGCCGTTATGTTGCCTTTATCTGCAATTATAAAGACATGCTATGGTACGATTATATCTAGGGAACTGGAGATGACGTAAGTTCCAAAAATTGAATCACAGGTTTACAGGAAATAAATTTCTACACCACGCTGATACTTGGTAGTTACGTACCACAAGGGAATATCGCATAAAAAGAGAAGAAACTTGTCCAGGTTGAATCGGCAATTAGTAGATAGATGTATAGATAGAAGCTGAATCTTCAACCTGCTTTGCCCTGCCTCATCTTTCTAACATACAGAAGTAATTTTGGAAGAAAAACTAATTCCCATCGGACGAATTGATGGAGGGGAGGCGACACCATTTCGGGTGCTGTAATTAAAGTTCACATTCAAGGATGCGTGCTTGGAAATGCTTATCCCAGAAAAAGCTATAGTGTCTTTCCTCTTGTGATGTGGTTAGGTGAAGAAGAGAAGGTGTAGATTTGTGTTGCACAACCTTGTGATTATCTCATTCTAAATTTCATTTTGTTGCACATAGTAGTTATGCTTTGAGCGGATAAGACCTGTGTTTTTTTTTTATTTTGCGAAGCTTATTTAGTTAAAAGTCCTAGAGAATGTCGTGTTGCAATTACGGGATAATTGCAAAGTTACTTCTAGCAGGGAACTCAGAAGTATAGGGAACACGAGTGACACAAATTTTAAGATGGAACTTTCTGCTTAGTTCATTTGGACCTCGCTTGGTTGGTTGCTACCGGCAGTTGGGAGTAGTTGGGAAACAAAAGAGGCTGATTGTGCACGAGGGAACAAAATAACTTTGCTTGTCTATAGGTTGACTAATTATTAATTTGGACCTTACCTAAAGTGGCTACGACAGGCCAAAATTAATTACTTAATGAATCAAAAACTTTATAAAAACTCAACAGAAATTATTGTGATAAGCACTTCTAAATTGTGAAATAGCTTGAATGATTTCTCGCTAAGAGCTACTAAGAGTATAAAAAATAATGCAAAAATTGTCCACTTCGAATAAGCAATATACGGACAAAACGTTAGGTTGTGGGTTGAGAGCTATGACCAATGGGAATCACCGCAATTCCAAATGAATATTAGGATTCACTTCTAGTCTTTAATCGTCTTTTTCTACTGATCGTTTTGTCCTACTTTCTCTTATAATATTTTCTGCTCGAATGCAGTGTGAACTGTAAACACGACAAAAAAAATCTACTTTCTCATAGTACTGACGTATACGATTGATGACGTGTTCAGGGCGGGTAGCGTTTAGTGGTCGTGTAATGATAAACTTGTCAAAACAGTCATTAAATATTTATCCATTTTTTGTACCAAATTCACACCATTTCCATTTTTAATGCACAAAACTTTTATGTATATAAACGGTGATTTTTTAAGAGATGGTTGGTTGGTTTTTGAAAATTCAAAAAAACACAGAAACTTGTAAAAAGTGAATGAAATTTTTATTTGGATCGATAAATCAATTTCTGCCATTTGCTTTTTAAAAATAAGGTGGTCCATTCTGAAGGTCCAATTTTGGCAAACTTTTTCACACATTTCAGCCGGAATCTCACCAATGACACGTTCAATGTTGGCTTCCAAGGCAGCAATCGTGTTTGGCTTGTCCCCATAGATAATAGACTTAACATAGCCCCACAAAAAATAGTCTAACGGGGTCAAATCACATGATCTTGGTGGCCAATTGACTGCGCAAAAACGTGAGATCAACTGCTCACCAAATTCGCTTCTCAATTGATGCATGGTTTCGCGTGCAGTTGTGAAACACATTTTTCACAGAGCACGAATTTTGATAATAAATTTCAATAATTTGCAAACGTTGTTCAGGCGTATTCATGATGAAATGGCAAACAATACTGAATCGAAATGTCAAATGTTCGTGGAATTTGTCATGTGTGATCTGTCAAAAATATAAACGTCAAAAACCAAGTAGCAAAAAAATCACCCGTTATATCGGAATTCAATATTTCCCATTGTAGATGCGACCACTTATAATGTCTTATATAAACATGTTGGTCGACAACTCAGAAGCAAAAAAAATTAAAGTATTAATTATTGCTTTCGTAAATAGTGGACTGTAAGTCTCAGGATCAATATGTGATTCAAACCATGAATCAAAGAAAACAACACTTCTGTGATTTTCTTATTTTATTGACGTCATATGTTAAAAAATCCATTAATCCACAAACAACAAACAATAACAATTTGCAGATTAATCTTGTTTTTTGATTCTTGAAACTAAGAATTTATAAATAAATTATTCACCCAAATTCATAAAAAGGAATAGGCAAAAACTGGACTGGTTCTGATTAACAACACAAATCTCACAAATTATGTCCTTTGATTGAAAAGACGACCTTATTAAACAAATGCTGTAAGCAGTGTGGTCAATTTAGCCTAAATTTAGCCGGAAAAGTTTGCTTTTAGCATTTTATTTTTTCAAATCCTTCCGGCAGCGTTTTTTTAACAGGAAATTTATCATATTTCTCGAACCTAAAACAAAATATTACTTTAAAAAATTAAAACTTAATCAAACATAAATGCATCGCTTATTACAGAGCTTCAATCGTGAACTCCAGAAAATCTACGAATTTCGGAGCAAGTAAACTTCTTTTCTATTAAAAAATGTTTGCGGATTATAAATAACCATGAAACGATTTTTAAAAACGTTAAAAACATGAATTCTGAACTTATTTCCAAAATTGAATCGCAATGTAACAACATAAATCTAAATAAATGGGAGAATATTGAAAATACTGTTGAATTTTAATGCGAGGTAAAAAGGTTCACCGATGCATCCAATGAAAACCCTTACAAAGAGTTGTCAATTCGTTTTTAGTTTTGCCTAGCTCAAATGCTGCAGTTGAAAGTGTGTTTAGTTTAAGGTTCAACGAAGGAATCGAATGAAAATTGATATGTTAAATAAATGTATACTTTTTATCCGAGATAATTTATCTGAAAAAATGTTGTGATACCTTCAATATTCCTCATAATATAATCAAACAAGTTACTTCATCAAAATTTAATTTTACCGTTAAAGAAAAACAAAAAACTTGCGATATTTTTGAAGATGCTTTAAATGAAGCAGACAACTTTTGCAGTAAAACATCTATATAAATACTTTTTACTTAATTATATTAACATACTCTGATACATGATTTTTTTTTGTATCTTTTTGTTGCGAAATGGATTAATAATTATATGTAAGGTTATTTAATTTTTTTTTAGTTTTTGATTAGTTATTTGAAATTCAACATACTAAAGTAAAAACAAAAAAACTCCAAAAAAATATACACTCCGTATCTTAAGCGTCACTCTATTAAAACCAGTTCGATTGCTCCAGGCATATATTTACGTTTTTTGCGGTCTAATTACATGATTTCCAGAGTTGGCAGGATTTTTGGCAGTTTTTTTTTCCTAAAAAAATTAGCATTTTTTTTAAATAAATATTTAAAAATATATTTAAAATCCTGCTAAAACCACTATTTTAGCAGGATTTGGAATATTTAATATTGGTCACACTGGCTGTAAGTAAGTATACATATACAATAAAAAAAATTAAAAAAATTATATATTGAAAACTGCTCAATTATACATACGCTACTCAGGTCAGATGGCAACTCAGGTCAGATGACGGTGATGATGTTCATCGTATTACTCTATTACTCTCTTTGACTCGTTTTCGACCAAAAGATTTATTTTATTGTTGCAGTTTGCGGACCCAGGAGGTGATGATGATGTGTTGTGTTGGCATTGGCACCGTTGCCGAAGTGGCACGATCAATTTAAATGGCACTCTGGCACTCAAACGATTCAAATGGCACTCTAGGAATCAACTAGCAAATATTTTCAAATATATCCAAGTACATGATCAAATCAGCTGAAAGGGGTTTTTCACAATAAAAATCGACTTTCTTATAAAGTAATAAAATCAATTTTGTTGTTTAATGAAATAATAAAGGCTAAAACTTGCCAGCAATTCATATCACCTAAAAATGTATATTAATGGCGTTTTTATTTGGCAATCCGGAATTGTTCTCCGATCCGGGATCCCAACTGAACACTTTTGTGTGATTCAGACTATTCTGAATTTTAATGAAATTGTATGCGTGAAAATAATTGTGTACGTGAGAATATTCAAAATAAAAAAAATGTTTGTTGCATAATTGTGATACACAAAATGACAACAGTCGAGTTTGACGTTCACGTATATGAATGTGTGAGTGCTTCTGGTGCTGATTTCAAATCTAGAAGCAAAATTCTCCTCTTTTCAGAATTAGAACTTTCATTTTTTCCCAAGTGAACACTTTCAGAAGAGTCGGGAATGCTTCTGGATTGCCAAATAAAATTATATTTAAAGCTTTCAGATTTAAAATTATCAGTTGCAGAACCAATGAGATTATAGAATTTATTGAAATTTTTGATTAAATGATTAAGAGGAATATTAGCGCCATAGTTTGATCTGCTAAATAAATCGAAGTAGTAAATTCTTTCTTAAGCTAGTCTGACTCTTATTGAAACCTATTCGAACCAGAAACGATGGACATAAAATAGATCCATTCATTACAACAGTTATGAAGCAGAACTGCAAGTACTTTCTGTGATCAGAAAGAGATGGAAGGTTTATCAATTGAAGTCTTAAAGTATATGGAGGTAAGTAGAATCTGAGAGATTATAAAATAAAATATTGTTGCTTACCTACAATTCTAGATCGTTTGTTTTTGCAGAAACATTCTTAAAAATAAATTGGAATGGAGTTAAATTTATTTAAAAGATATTTTTCATGAAATTGAGATGATTCCGACACAGAAAATGATTTATCAACTAAACCTAACAGCAATTTTTTGTTTTTAACAACATCACTTGGTTTTGACAGTTCTTTATTCTAAAGTGTTCCAAACTGACTCATTGAACACCAAAGCAGTACATTTAAGAACAGAAAATTTCTCATAGAACAGCAAAATCCAGTACTTTTCTGTTCTAAGGTGCCCTAATCTGTTCGAAACATCCTCATTGAACAGACATATTAGGCGTTTTTTTTTTAGTTCAGAGCAGTCTGAGTTGTCAAAAAATTTGTTTGTGTTTCTTTTTAACTCAGAGCATGTTGAGCTCCAAATGTGTGTTTCTTTTTTACTTCTGAACATGTGTAGATCGCACTCGACGTACTCGAAGATACGATGGCACTTTCTTTTGTCAGAATTGGCACTTATAAAATTTTGTTTCCGGCAACGCTGATTGGCACTGCAAGAAGGGTGGGTTGGTAGGTTCTTGCAACTGTACGCATGTGTACAGCTATATTATTTTACCGAACCTTTGCACTGATCTCACTCTCCTGTTAGTTGACACTATTGAGCTCTCATTTATCTTTCGCTGTTGCTCATAGTTCTCTTTTATCGTAGACACATACTGTTTATGAAATAACCATTGAATTTAAGAAAAAAATATTTTTTTTAAATGCAAAAAAAATATATCCAATTCTCCGTATCATCTTTGAACCTACTACAAGATTCAAGTTCAACATGCATAAATTATTATTTAATATTACCATTCCTGTGCGAGCTTTTTTTTCTCTTTCTCCTCTCTCTCTCTTGGATAAGTTCAGTTTCAACTTTCAGTATTCAGTTAAAGTGAAGTGAATATCGTTCGTTGGCATATTGTGTCGTGATCGCGTGACAAAAAATATTAATTTTTAAAGTAAATATTAAATATTCGGTCTTAAAAATATGAAATAATTGTTTTTGAATGTGTGCCGATCGCTTTTCCACAAAAAAATATTATAATTTTCCAAAGTTTAAATGTATTTTCTTACAAAATGAACTCGCTTTGATTTGGATTTTAATTGTTTTTTTTTTGTTTTTCTAATGGCGTCGCCACGGTTGTTGCAGTTGTAGTGGGGTTCGGCTCGGTTGTGCGTGCGGTTATTAAAAAATCGTAAAATGCAAAATCAAATAGTTTATTAGAATTTATAAAAGTCAGTGTTTGCATGTGGGTGGTTTTCGTTTTATTTGCAATTTAAACAATCGGTTAGAGTGTTTTTGTGTGCGTAATAAAATCTTACTTCGTTATTTAAAAGAAATATGGAAGCTGTGTATTTTTTTTAAAGTGATATAAAGAATAAAAGGTTGGATACCACAATTATTTGAAGTAAGGTAAGGTGAGTTATTTTTTGCTTTTTATACGTACTAATATCTAAACATTAATTTATTGAATTTCTATTAAATTTCATATTTTTGAAGTGATAACTTCTTATGGGAGGGTAAACAGCTTCGTTACGTAACGCGTTATGGCGCCAGTCTGTCTGTCTTCCCCTTTCTTCATGCATATGGAGAACTTTTGAAATTAATTAAATTAACGAAGAACTTTTGGAGCTTTTCTCAGGTTAAACAATTTCAATATTAAATAATTCAACTTAGATTAGATTAAGTTATCACTGCTATGTAAAATATGTTTCATTTTATTTTAAAAAAATCGTAAATTTTTCTAAAAAAATTTTAGTATGACGATTTTATGTATTTAACAATTTAAATTTAAAAACTGAATTTCAAAAAAAAAGTCAACCAATTTAAGAAAATTTGAATTTTCAAAAATCTAAAAAAATATTGCTTAGGCGTTTAAGGTGAATGTCCAAAATAGACTCTTAAATCGTTGTTTTAGCCCCAGAAATAACGGTACTTGCCATACAAATTTTTCTACCATTTTAATTAACTCGAAAACTGCTCTAACGATTTTGATAAAAATTAGTGTGTGTAATATTTTGTATATGTTCTACATTTTGGCCAAACATTTTTTTTAATATTTTGTTATTAACGGTACCTGCCATATAACCAGTTTATTGATTTTCGACTTTCTCATAAAAGGCTGAACGGATTTCGATAAAAAATTTTTGCAGGAGTTCCTTCGAATTGTAAATAATAATGCATTCCAAATTTTTCGAAAAATATTTTTTTGGATTTTTGAAAAAAAATATTTTTTTTTGTTTTGCAAATTCAATATTTCGAAAACGGGTGGACGATTTTTTCTGAAATTTTGTTTTTAAATTTATATTATTAAATATTTAAAATTTCATACCAATTTTTTTAGAAAACATTTAGAGCCGTTTTCGAGATAAGTAATTAAGATGGTAGAAAAAATGGTATGGCAGGTACCGTTAGTTTTGGGGAAAAATAAAAACTATACAAAAAATCAAATCACATAAATCGCTTAAATTATACTAATTTAAACAAAATCGCTTCATTTATATGCTTAGTCTGTAGAGCAGGCGTCCGCAGCCTTTTTAAGTAGTCGGGCACAGTTTTAAGACTCAAAAAATCAGCGGACACAATCAAATGCAGTAGCAATATTTTGATATGAAAATAATATTCAAAAAATATACATATATAATATATATTCATACTTATACATATGTTTACATAAACAAATCAAGTCAAATTTATTTCATTTATTATTTTAATTCAAAGTGAAGTTCTGACAGTGCAAGTTGTCAGCTAATTCATTATATTTTGGCAAATACCTCGAATGCAGTTAGTAGACTCAAATGATCATCCGTAGGAATATTTCGATGATTTTAACTTCATATTTGAGAAATGAATGAAAAATTGTTTTAACATAGAATTAAAATGTTTGGCAAATTGATGAGTTGGCGCTTTTCCATTGTAATAATTTTGAATTATGGCAATTCCGGAATTCCGATCAGGAATCCCAACTGAACACTTTCCTTGATTTGGGCGATTTTAAATTTTAATGCGATTGTGTAGGTATATGTGAAAATAATTCTATATACGTGAAAATAATCAATATCAAAAATAATGTTTGTTGCACAATTATCATACAAAATATGACAATAGTCGAGCTTAAAGTTTAAGTATATGATGGTGTGAATGGTTCAAAATTCTCTTCTTTTCAGAATCAGAAATGTCATTTTTTCCCAATTGAAAACTTTCAGAAGAATCCAGAAATCTCCCGGGTTGTCAAATAAAAACGACATTACTTTTATAAAATCGAAACAATTGTCCTTTTCCATGTGTGTTTTCCACAAGTCTTAAATCTACCTGGTAATGTCAAATTTAGTTCTTTTAATTTTAACGTTAAATCAATTTTAAAACCAAATCTAAATATCCATGATATTTCTTCTGAATCATCACAGTTTTCATTCTTAGGTGTCAACGATTCCCTTACGTCGGATAATACATTTAAAAACCGCTCAAGTATCCTTCCTTTACTTCTGTGTGTGTAATGAGATCTTTGTCTCATGTTTTTTAAAGTCAATTTAAATAATGATCGGTGCTGCATAGCCCATGTGTTCTTTGAATTAATAATTCTTATTACTGTTATACATCTTGGGAAAGAATTATTTTCGTTTTTCGAGCAGAACACTTCCTGATGAATTGTGCAGTTATACGATACAAAACTTGGTAAGATTGGATCGTTTTTGCATAGCGCCATTCTGTTGTAATTGCAAATAATTTTCTATGGGAATATTTTCGTCTTGAAAGTACTCGAAGTGTCTGACACTTCAGTAGACTCATCTAATTGAAAAGAACACAATTTCTTGAATATCAATACTAAATTTCGATTAAATGTTAGAATCACAAAATTTGTATTCTTCGAACCACTTTCGATGAGATCCAGCGCATTTATTGCGGTTATAATTTTGTGTTTCTTCATTAATCTCACCTTCCAACAATGGTTTCGTTTTCTTTGAGAATAAGTGTGGAATTGGTGCCCGTGGGTACTTCGTTGCCAACTCCTGCTATAGAGCGTTCTACAGACAGGCGGACAGCCAGACAGACGGAATTTCGGGACCCACTTTTTGGTGTTCTCTATCATCGAAATGTCAAGTTTGATTAAAATCTCGTGTTCGATTTTTTTCCAAATGAAAAATTTGCCCGATGGTATCTACGTATATCGCAAGTAAAAATGAAAATGTGAAATGAAAAAAAGCTTCACTTCGAAAACATTTGAAATATACGTGGAACACTTCTGAAAAACATCTCCTAAATATTATTGAAACGTTTCTAACATATAGAAAAACTCTAACTAGCAGTGTGAGATGATCCCAATTTCTGAATATGTTTTAAAATCTATAGATTTATTTATTATGATTATGAGATGGATGTATAAGACCAATATTATTGAAAAGCGAATAAGCTCAGCCAATGAAAAACGTGCTCTCAGAGTAAAACAAAAACCTTGTGAGAATTATCCCTATACAGATTGACCGACACAAGTGTTGTTTGTTTTTTTGGCTTTATTCCATTGTTTGATTTTTAATTCCTCCAAACAAATAATTTTGTCCTTATTTTTTGTCATTTTTTATTTCTTTAAACAAAAAAATGCAAAGCCGATTTTTTACGACATTGAATTACACCGACTGCAAAAAAAAAACTTAAAAAAAAACAACGTTAATAAAAACTAATGTACATAATATCAATAAGTTTTTAAGGGAATGGCCCTAAGCATTTCTCACCATCAGGAACCAAATATTGACAGTAGTTCGTATCTTAGGTCATTAAAAATTATTAAGTACATAAAGGGCTGCTTATTTGTTGGGTACATTTCGGATTCCAAGCTATCACGACTTTAAGTTCTTCTGCTGTTATTGCAAACATAAGGAAATAAATTCTACTCAATAATCGAACAAAAACAAAATGTATTTACACATATTTCAACAGATGGCGTTCTGCACTGAAAAATGCAATAGCTATGGCAACCATATTCAACGAACCAAATTGCGGAAATAAACAGACAAAAAACTGTGTTTCAGGATAAACAAATCATACCAAAAAGAAATGATTGCCTCCTTCCACAAACAGACACAAGCATAAATAAATTCCTTAAAAATGCAATAGCAACCTAACCGCAAAACGATACTTACCCCGATATTGCCCGCCGCGCAGCGCCGCCGCCGGTCGCCTTGGATAGGAACCATTGCCTGGCATAGGAAGAGCTAAAACACCATAGCGAAAGAAAAACAGTGGCACTACTATAGGGTATCGACACACAGTAAACATGGTTCTTCGCTTTTCCGGAAATTATGCCACACTTTTCTGTGTGCTTGGCACTTTCGGGGCTGCAGCAGCAGCAGCAGAATATTCGAATGCATATATGCATGCATGGTGCAAAAGTATACAACCACACAGTAACACACAAGAAGAGAAAGACAATTGGAAACTCTCCCGAGGATGAGAGGCCAATTCGTTGGAAAAACTTTATCCTTCCACAACGGGATGTGGAGCCTTCATTGCACCACATCACATGCGGTACTGTGCAATTCCGCCATATTTTTTTTGTTCAATTTTGTTCGTTACCCCCGAATTTTTTTCTTGTTCGGATTCTGGTGCCCGTACCCGTGCCCGTAACAACGATCCCTGTTCGCTATATGAACTATTCATATGCATCGTGAGTGTATGCGGCTGCCTGCACTAGGGCACTTGGGAGGTGTCTTCTCTACATACACTTATCTACGGTTACCGTTAAAGTCGTGTTTAAACCAGTAGCTCCATTGCATCGCATCGGTTCGAAGGTCCTTTTTCATACTGCGCTGCACCATCACCACGAATTGGTGGGTAATAAAAACTTTTACCCTAACTTTGATTCACTGAGCCATCTCTTCAGTGCAGTGTGTGAGCTGTGAGGAGCGAATGGGGTCCCAGGACATTTTTATTGATGTGGGGGTAGGTACCCCATCTGCACCATT
Organism: Philhelius pedissequus; assembly: GCA_910595825.1. Classification (NCBI taxonomy): domain Eukaryota; kingdom Metazoa; phylum Arthropoda; class Insecta; order Diptera; family Syrphidae; genus Philhelius; species Philhelius pedissequus. The sequence continues at coordinate 8,127,965 of OU343163.1, read as the reverse complement.
TGTCTTCGTGCGCCAAATAAAGCGAGCGAGACTATGAAGTTGGATACCATAATAGGATTTTTTTCTTTATTTTTCAACGGAAGTCATTAATAGTTAACGAACTTTAAATTGACGAAACGACTATAGTAGCAAGACTACGACAACAACCACGACTCCGACCATACTCGTAGCTAGCGCACCCAACGGCAAAGCATAGAAGACAATGATATACATAATATGCCACACCGCTGGGCCTCTGCCGCCAAAGCTTTTTTTGTGGGTTAGTGAGGTTTTTTGTTCCTGGAGTTTATTATACATATTTCCCGACCGACCGCGACGCCAAGATCCTTTCAGCGAGAGAGATGCAGATTATCCTATTTACCGTTAGCGCGAGCATTGTCCTACTTTTCCATTTGAATTAAACTTCTTTTTTTTGCACTCGTATTCTGTTCATCTTTGAACAGGATATACCAGATTGTTTGGTTTATTGGCAGTTAAGGCAACAAAATTTATGCAAATTGCGTTAATAAAAAAACTATTTTATATTTGTTTTATGCTTATTTTAGTTTTTTTTTGTTTCTTTTTGTCTATGTGCGATATTGTTGCTGTAATATCGTTCGTTCTGCAAAACACTCGAGGTAGATTTGTATGGAATACGTGTGTGTGTGTGGTGACTTGTGTATTTAAGGTTATTCATTGTTGTTCGAACCAATGAATTTCAATTGGCAATGTAGAAAGAATATCGCTTGAAGGTTCCACAACGCAAGAATACAGCTTAGGCAATCGAATGGGCGATGCTTACTTGATTTCACAGTTTGTTGCTTCTGGCTATACCAACCGGAGGAATATTATATTGAAGTGAGTTGAGGTAGTGTTGCTAGAGTAGTTGTTTTGTTGTTTTGATTTTTCTACACTTTTCATAAAATATAAATATAAAAACATATTTGAATTGAAAGGGAATTTGGTTTTCATATCAGAGCGTGGGTGTCAAATTCGCAACTTTGTGATCCACACTCTTCATTTAGCAACAAAACAAATTAAAATAAATTATGATACTGCAAATGAGACATATTTGGTGAGTAAAATATTGTGGAACGCATTCAATTTAATTTTAAGATAGTCTTATTTTTGAAAATTCGTAGTTTTACCTTAGCAATTTTAAATTGAGGTACACAAATGCCTGCAGTGGAACCTAAGTTAATTGTTGTTTGTTAGAATATTGGATGACGTCGATTTATATTTCATACAAACGGCTATTTGTTTCAGTTTCATTTTTGTAAAGGATAATTCCAGTTAGATACATTACCGTCAAAACATAGAACCACGTAGTATTAGTTGTCCAATCAGTTAATTCGTAGTCAAATTATATCTTTTAAGACCTATGTGGATCGTGTTTGTATTTCAAGTAAGTTTAATTGAATTTTAGCTTCGATTAGTTGCGATACTTAGTTAAGCGATGCATTTTCAGGCGTGTTGTTAGCGTAATCTAACATTTACAGATATGTAGTTCAATGTGGAACCTACGTGGATCATATGTGAATTACTATTAAAATGTGTACGATTTTAGAACTTCGATTAATTCTCATTTTTCTTGTAGTGGATAAATTATAAAATGTGTATCATTTTTCGTTAATCGATACATTTTCGAATGTGTTTATCTCTCTGGAATCTATGTGGATCGTATACGTTTTTCAATTTTAAATTGCGTAAAAAATAAAATTCTATTAGGTGCAATTTTTCTTGTGATCGATATATTTCAGATGTGTTTTTCTTTGTAAGACATATGTGGATCGTATCTTAATTTCAAGTAAATTGTGTTCCATTTTAGAGATTCTATTAGTTATTATTGTTTTCTGAAATTTTTTCATTTTTGTATGTGTTATTCCGTGTGGAACCTATGTGGATCGTATGCGAATTTCAATTAAACTAAATCGATATTTAGCTTCCAGTTGGTACAATTTTTCGTGTAATCGATTAAGTTTTTAGATGGGTAATACACTGTAGAACCTATTTGAATCGTATGAATTTTATTATTTAATTATTTTGCCAAAATCTGGCAACGTCAGTCAAATCAATCTGCAGTCAATTCAAATCAACTTCGTCTGCCAGTAAACAAAAAAAAAACAAGAAAATTCCTTTCTCATCCTGCGGCCATTTGAATGGCATCATAAAAATAAATAATTTCTAAGCTCTGGGTGCCAATGAATTCCAAGCACTCAGATCAGGATACTATGATGATATTAACTTTGGTGTTAGTAAAAACAGCTCTAACCACACACGAGACAATAAATTTCCAAGCCAAATGCAGTGTTTGGACATTACACTATCCCTGGCACCGCATAATGATAATAAAGATTGTAACGTAAAAAGCTAGAAAGGACAACGGCAATCCATACTATATAAAAAAAAAACAAAAGAGTAGAGAAACATGCCTGAATGGCTGTTGTGGTGCTATTGCTATACGAATTCGTCTGAACTCAACTTGAGCTCTCGACCAACAAACGAAAGCAAACAAAAAAAGGATAAGAGAAGTTCCGTTTGGAACGGAAGGAAAAGCCAAATGCGAAAATAAGTGAAAAGGACGAAGATGATGACCGGGTTGGTTGTTTTTGGTTGGTGTCGGTCGGTTCTTTCGTTTGGTGCTTGGAACAGATTTATGCGCCTTGATCCTTCTCGTCGTCCTTTATAGCTGCTGTGTGTAGTATTTTTGTGGGCATTGTTTATTGCTTAACGAAGCGAAAATCTATTGACTCTGCTAATGATGTAATTAAGCAAAGTTTCCAATTATATAGCACGGCTCACATGAGAGCGCAAGTAACACAATACACAACCACAGTCCGGCAGGATAACGCAGCGAGTATTATGACCAAACAAAAACACTCCCAACTTTATGGATGGCATGGTGGTACGATATAGCATCTGTCAGATTGCAGTGTGGGTGGCAAATGAAATACTTCAATGGTAAAATTGATGCGTAGCTACTCGTATATAGGAACCCTAAGTGCAACAAAATTACAGCAATTAAATACGAATTACGTGCGTGTGTGTATCTGGGGCACGCTATACCGTACAATGCGATGTGGTTCTATATTGGCTGGATTTTTTTTTTTTTTTTTTTTTTTTTGAAACTGCAGTCGATTCGATATCGATACGATGAGTTGCCATTGATTGTTGAAAATAGATGTGGATACTTTGTGCTGCTAGCTGCTGGTGGAATTTGAGAGGATGTATTTTTGTTTTAATTTAACATTGAAGTGGGTCTGTTTTGGACATCCTGATAGTTATAAAGTGGAAAGAAGTGAAATTGAATTAAAACTGAAGAATGTGGTTGTTGTTCATTTTGCTGCTACTACTACTGTGTATTTGAATTGTAACAATGTAAAGCAATATAGTGCGATCTAATGATATTTTGCGGTTGGTTGTTTTGAACAATGGAATGAACTCACTCGCCATAATAATAATGGGTAACATTTTGAAATATTTGATTTTAGAATTCTATTGGTGTTATTAAGTGTTATAGTGTTTGGTGTTGCATTTGCAGTTTATATCGGTGATAATGATATCACTTACTTTTGTAAATACAATACTGTGGAAGTGTCATTTAACGTGCATTGCAGTGGAGGATTTAGTATTACAAAAAATTACCGTGAGAAATCCTAAATATCATGCTTTTAACTTGACTCCCAGCCCTCTATCAGCGCACTTTACTGGTTTTCCTCTCAAGATCGCACAGACCCACAAACACCCAACATTTAGATATCCCACAATAGCGAAGGTCGAAATCTCAGAAAGCTATGTCGTCAAAAAAGGTGACCATAAACGGAAAATATGATTTGAAATCCTTCGAAAATGGATTGCCAGGCAATGTATACTGATGCCTCTAAAAAAATCCGTTGATTTAAAATTCTCCCTCTTTCTTCTTTTGATAGCGCTACAGTCTGGGATGAACTTGGGCCTCAACCGTCATGCTTCTCCAGCCAGCTCGGTCCTTAGCTGGCTGCCTCCCGTTGGTTGAGGAGTTGGTTTAGGCCCAAGTTGCGTGAGCCTCTTCAGTTTGAGTCTTCCACTTCTGCAGCTCATTGTTGTATTTTCTCCTACACTATCGGCATATGCACACGGGTGCAACAATCGGCCAAAGAATCTTTCTCTTAAAGCAACCTAGATCATTCTTATTTATCTTTTATAAAGCCCATACCTCTGAACCATAAAGCAGGACTATTTGATGTCTAGTATCTTATAAAGGGACATTTTAGGTGCACGAGAGAGGGTTTTGATCCTCGATTTTTTTAGGCAGGAATTTTTAACTTTTGTATCAGCCAAGTCTTTTAGATCAGAAAAGAAAGCCCTTCAAAGGGATTGCATTCTTAGTCTGTCCAAAACGGGACACTTGCAAAGGAATTGAAGCACCGTTTACTTTTCTAGCTGGTATTTATGGCTACGCAGTAGGTGTTATGGGGAATACCCAGTTTTGCTGCGTGCTCACCCAAGGGCCAGTGCCCTGTACAGGTAGCGACTATCCTTGATATGTCCCACCACCTTGGTCACTCGTACAGTTGGTTAGATTGGTTTATCTTTTGTTGAATTCCTTGAGGAAAACTGAAAGATTTTGCCCTTCATAACAGCTAATGGGATAGAGATATATTATCTGCAAGCGAGCTATGAATGGCCGATCCCTGACGAGCCATCTCGTCTGCCCGTTCATTACCCTCGGTGCCACTGTGTTCTGAAACCCAGACTAAATTGATTCAATATTTAATGTTATCAAGCTCATTTCGGCATAGTTGGACCAGGTTTGATGATATTTTTGTCGAATTTAATTGGCTTGGCTAGCTATGATTATTGCCGAATTTAGGTTTAGGAGTTGGATTTAATTTAAGAATTTTGCATGCTTCTATAACAGCTATTATATTACTTCAGCTCAAAAGACGCAAGCAAAGCCGGGAAGTCGGAAGGATCTAGAGACTTTCAGCGAATTTCTGAGAAAATTCCTGCTGCTACAGCGCACTTCATTTTAGATCCGCCGGTAAAAGTTTATACATCGAAATCTTTCGACACTTCGTCATCTTCTCAATTCTTCCTGGATGGGACGATTAACTTTAAAACCTTTGCTGAGGCTCAGAGGGCAGTAGTCCATGTGTGTTTGCAGACAGAATATCTAGAATGCTGTATTGCTGTAACCGAAAGCTTTGACAAACCAATATTTTGACTCTTTGAGTCTTAGCTCGCTGTCTGCTAAGGCCAAATCCGCAACTTCAATCTATCATCTAAATCCTGCCAAAGTCGTCATTAATACTTCCCACTAAATTGAATTCTTCTAATTATGTCAATATCGTCAGCGTATGCAAGTATAGTTGAACAGACCTTTGAAAGATTTGTGGGGAATGGTAGGCTCGAGAGTTCTGTTTTCTGTTTGGATATAAAATTACCCTAAACTGATACATAATGTAATTGTTTTAATTTTATGTAATTTTTCGATTTTGGGGAATTTTGAGTTTTCAGTTTTGGTAATTTTGGTTTTACGAATCTTGAATATAGGTTAGGTTAGGTTCCAAATGATTTTATTTCATACAAATTATAAAAGTTTAGTGTATCATTCATTTTTTAAACATGGCTTACGCCGTCTGTCAATTAACAATTATTAATACTTAATTAATTAATTTTGTTTAATATACAAAATTGAAAAATAAAATTAAAAAAAATTTCTAAGATCCGTTTTCTGTAGTTAAGTGCTAGCTTGGTGTAGATGTAAAGGGATTCCCAGTCTAAAACTCCGTTTAAAACATCTATGACTTCCTCTTCACTGAGGTAGTTTTTTCCAAGTGTACTCCTTCCACCAAAACAGGACATCTTCCCACGAAATGGAACACGTTTTCGCGTTCTCAAATAGTGTTACATAATCCACACATATCTCCCAATTCACTCCTATGAGGAACATAGTTCAGGGGAAGTATCTCCCCTCTTGCTTTTAAAACCAGTGACATGAGATCTGTTGGATACTCCGACCTGAAGTAGTTATTTCGTAACAGGTTATAGTTCAGCCTTGCATATATGTCCCTGTGTAAAGAACTTCTGGCTTTCATAGTATAATCCTCTCTCTTTCTTTCGTCCTCTAACTATATGAGGCTATAGAGTTCGCTTTTCCACGTTTCTATCCTATCGCTTCGGAGTAATAGTGGATGTCCACAGTACTCTGCTAGATCTCTCCATGACTCGAACCATGATATTTGTTTTTAAATCACAAGCATCGTAATTTTCTTTGGTAGTCTCCTATCATCCATTGCTATAGTCTTTAAAATATAGTCTATCTGTATTTTCAGAGTTGAAATAAATAAAGATGGTAGACCTGTCTCTAGCATTAGTATGTGATTCGCAGTACTATTAGGTAGTTTCACGCTTCTTTTTAAGAAATAGCGCAGAAGCTGCTCAACTTCATCGAACTCCTTATGGCCCCAAACTTGAGCTGCATAACACATGATCGCTTTGGCTGTGGTTTCAGAAATACGATTTTAAAAATCTTGAATATATCACAAGGGGTATATAATGGCAAAAATCAAATAACGTTTTCAAATTTTTCTTTCCATCGGAGGACTCTTAAAGATATGTCTATAAAAAGTTATTTGTAACTTTTCTCTTTGAAACCAGTACTAACCCAAAGCGAGGTTGAGCAGCAGCTGGTGAGTATTCTTTTGATAACACATATTTTCGTGCAAAGGACTTTCAATTCAAACTTTTGTTTGATGAAAAACTGCCATCTCTCTCTAATTTTATTCCATTTTACATTATATGTAATAAGCTGAAAAATGCTTGGGATATACCAAGGTATACAGTCAAAGCGGCTTAAATGAAATTACAAAACATCTTAATTATTATTAATTTTTTCCAGAATCCAAACATAGGCAACTATAAACAAAGATTAACAAATCAGTTCAGATTCAGTTAAAAGGATTTAAAATATAGCTGCAAAAGCAAAAAAATGTAGGTATGCATTCAAACGTACAGAAGGTTTATCATTTAAGTGGTTATTAATAGGCCAGTGTAAATTTGATTTGTTGAAAAATAACCGAGTTAGCGTCATTTTTATATAAATAGGTTTCAGTTAAGTGGTTTGACTGTAAACATTTGTCTGTTTTTTCACTTAACAAATCAGGTTAAAAGCCATCAAAGACATTGCTGTATGTTTGATACATAAAAATGAATTCTATCACCATCAACTATCAACCAGTTTTTGTACTTGCGATATATAGATTAGATACTCTATGGCAAGTTTTGGATTCGTAAAAAAAACGAACTCATAATTTTGATCAAACTTGACATTATGATGATACCGAAGACGATAAAATATTCTGTCACAATTCTGTCTGTCTGTCCCTCCTGTCCGCGAGTCTCCATCTTAACCGGTGGGATGGATTTTCTTTAAACTTCCTATATATTTTTTTTTCGATAAAATAACGGTACGTAACGGCCATACATATTTTTAGCCAGAAAGTTAAATCTTATTTTTCTCAAAGTCACTGAATTTTTTGGAAAGAAACATTTTGTACGTATCATATTTATAATAAAACGGCGAACATGATTTCTGTGGTACACTTTTCGCGGGCCTACAAAAACCGAAGGGGCATACATTACATATTAAACGATATTTTTTTTGCATAGATATGCAGAATGCCAAAATTATTTAAATATACTACACAGAAATTTTTTAAAACAATAAATAAAAATGCAAAAAAATAAACACATACACTAGCGACATCTGTTGCAGAAAAAAGAAAATGGTTTGTGCATTGGATAATTTAATGACGTATATAAAAGGAATTAGAATTTGCATACTTTTGAGTGTTCGTTGCATACTTATTTATTGAATTGTGTTAGTGCTGGGCAATACTAGGATGGTGAATAGCTGAGTTAAGGAAAGTAGTGGAAATAAATATTTAATTTCTAATGAAAACTTATGTACAACTTGAACAAAGGCCATCACAATAAATTTAGAAAATAATTAAGTTTTATTTTCGAAGTTAATATAATTAAATTTATACAAATTAAAACAGTCATTATTTATTTCATATGTGATGGCATTTCATAAGAGGTAAAGTGTTGTCAAAATACGAGGTGTGTAGAGCGTGTCCATCTCTAAATCCATTGTTTTGGGTTATTTTGATATTTCTTAAATTTTTTTAATGCGTCAGTATTGTTGTATGTACGTATTTTGGCTTAGTATGGAAATAATGAATGCAATAAATAATGCAAGAGTAGGAACCAGGAACATTTGTTGTTGTACAAAAGTTGTTAATGTGTCAAAAATGGGGTGGCCGTGGCGCGATAGTTTTGTGCTCGCCTGTCAACCTCGTAGTTGCAGGTTCGATTCCTGCCGTTGTCTATGTCTTCTTATATTCTATTAAAAAAACAATTCTAATAATTGTCATAAAATAAGTTGCTGCTTTGCTCATTACATGCTGTTTAGGCATAACACTAACAACATGTGATTGAGTAAACTAGCGTACCCATAAAATATGACAACGAAATAAATAAAATAATGCGAATTATAAGGGACATAAATAAATAAGACACGGTAATTCTCTGCATTAGTTCAGCCGCCAGCCCTAGAGATAAATCTGAGACATCAACCAGCACTTGTCTCAGAACATCGCGCCACACATCTTTCCTATCCTTCTTTCTCTTATTCCACCAGATGCCGTGCTGTGTTAAGAAAAAGCATATAAAGGGTATTCATAATCCCTTGAGCGCGTGCAAAGTTATATAAAAAAAAAAAAAAAAAAAAAAGGTTTGAAAGTTTGTTTACCATTAACTGTTTTTCTTTGGACTCAAGGATTGAGTGCTTAGTAGGTACTTCTCATTGAATTCAACAATTTAAAAAAAATCATTAATTCTCTGTCTTCAATTGAATGATAATAAATTAAATAAATAAATTGGCACTCGAATTTCGAGAGCTGGGTCGGCTAGTATTAATAATTACTTTAAATTGCTGATCCAAATTTTCTTAAAAATGTTTTCAAAATTGTATACAAAACAAATTAATTTTTTTTAACCCTCCAACGATATTTGCTTTTGTTTTGCATACATTCATATTTGTCCTAGAATTCAGATGACATCTTTCTACCTTCTTACTAATAGCATCAATGTTTAGCTACATTAAAGTTGTTAGCTATACAAAAGCAAGTTCGTAAGATCCAGTTGTGCATTTTATTTTTTAATTGATTTTATTTCTGACAACTTTGTCAACTATATAAATCTGATAAGTAAAACAGTTAGAAAGACATATATTAAGAACTCCTGGCAAAAAAAAATTATAAACTGGTAATTTTAGCAAACGTTTTTACTACTTTAAGCTGCAATCCGTTGCCTGAAACGAACATTATCGAAGTTGCACAAACAGTAGATGCCAAAATTCCCTTAAAAGTGACAAATAAGAAAAGTGAATACATAGTTAACTCTATGGTAACATTTATCTCATTTACTAAGCTAAGGAAATAGTTGAAAATTCCTTCCCCCAGAAAATATATCTAATATCTAAAATTATATTATTTTGAATGCAATATTTCTAAAATGGATAACATTTCCCTTCGAAATTATTCATTTCGGGCATTGCAATGACACAAAACAAAGAAAGTACATATATTCTCTCCACCAGTTGGCCTTAATTCTTTGAAAAAAAAATGCTTTTTCAATATTGCTGCAGGACTTTCATCTCTCAAAAGGTTTATTTCTCATTTTGTTGTTTGTGTTTTTTTGTTTGAATCTCCGAAATGGCAAAGAATTTATGTACTTCTGTCTCTTCGTTTCAGTTTGCTGCACCTTAATGACCAGAAGTTGTCTCCATACACCAAGGCCCTACTTCGTCTTGTCCAAAGACGACCACTCATATATACTACATACATACAATATACCTACCTACATACTCTTGTGTCCAAGTTTCAAAAATTTCCAGTATCGCCTTCATCTATCTAAATATCTCTGAAGTTGTACCTACTATTGTGTCGTTCATTTGAAATGGAGAACAAAACATTTGCACTGCTACAGTGTTTCTTTATCTTCGGTCATAAAACACAATTTTACACTACCAACAGAGCTCGGTGCGGTCCCTTTTTTGAAATGACACATTCCGTTCATATGAAGTATGGGAGAGGGGTTATAAATTTAGGCTGCAGAATTTAGCAGCAGAAAAACTCACACCAGCGACCGCCCAAAGCCTGGAGCGGTATAAATTTATAGATTGTCTCGCAAAAGAGAGAAATTGGTATATCTCTCGTTCGAGCTCTTCCACATAGTGTATGATTGTTGCATTGTATGTAGTAGTAGGTATATCTCGAGGGGGTGCAGAAGTTTGGGTGCGCTTAAATGGACTTAACTCCCAAATTCCACATCCACGTGAATTGGTATGGGCATCGGAAAGAGATGGATCCTTGGGACCCTCATACCAAAGCGATTGCAATCCAATTCGAAAATTTCGTTTTCCGAAATGATTTTGGGAAAATTTTCCAAAAATTCCATTCGAAGTAAAGGGTGCAATATCAGTACCATTGACAATGGAATAAGCATTTGTACAGTACTGTTCTTGCTTCCCAACAATCACCATCCGTTATCATCGCATATCTCCCGGAACTGCTGCAGCTCCTTTCTGAGGCTTCCTACCGTGGGGTATCAGGCCTCGGCTCTGTGGCATCATTTGTCGTACTTCGAGCGGTAATTACGCACCCTTTCGAAGATATACTGCATTCGTTCCAATGGATAGTGCTCGGTTGCTCCGTGTTCCAGACCAGTGATTAAGTGTGACTGTTAAGCTATACAGCCACTCTGTAAGTCTGTGTGAGTTTTGATGTGTAATGGCCACAGAGCTGGTAGTGTTTCAGTTTTGGGATTCGGATTGGGAGTGAGCCCGACTTAAGTGATTTTTCTTCACATCCTTCTGTAGGTATGAATTCTACATTGTATATGTAACCAGCATTCGTCAACGTGTGACATTTGGTGCTGGTGAATGATGGATTTTCTGCTGGGCTGATAGGCATTCTAATGACATGGTTGTATGGATAAACCTTAACAGTCAAACAGACCTGTAGACAGACAAGCAACTTTAGAATTTAATGATAATGACCAGAGACAGACAGATAAATTGACTTTCATAATAACCAGGCTGAGTAATGTGTGTTTAACTGGGGGATGGGTTGTTTGTGTCATTTAAATGCAGTTACCCAGGAATCCAGATCAATGGTGGTAATGGGGATACTCTTATATTTAATGGGATTTGCCATTTTCTTTATCACACTTGAGACGAAGTGAATTTAATTGGATTCCATTCTTGTTATACCTTGTTGTTGGATTGGTTTTTTTTTAACTAAATTTTACATTTTACATATTTCCAGTTGTTTTTGAAAAGCACGAACATGGGTGTGTATGTAATTTAGGACTTTCTGTAAGCAGATTGTTTTTTTATTTCAAGGGGCTGATATTCCACAAATCCACAATCTGCCTTAAAAATTATAAGCTCTAAAGAATATATAATTTACAGTACTTGGGAACTTATACGAAAACGAAAATTTTTGAAATTTCAAACTTTTCGTCTTGGTTTCGTTCCACGTACCACGATTTTTTTAAGTCGTGTAGTAATAAAGTTTTGAAGTTTTAATGAACATTGACATTACGATAATTGAGAAGTTCAATAAAGAAGCAATTTCTGACAAAGCAATTGTAAGGACAGACGTTTCGGCCAGTTTGGACCGATTTACTCATAATGCTTTGCCCAGACCTAGATTCGTGTTTTACTACAAAAATGAATTCCTGAGGAGTCAAACACAAGTCTCAAATTGAAAATCCTCAATATCGAAATAAGAAAAAACGCCAAATCCAAAAAAAAACCAAAAAAAAAAATAACCTACCAAGAACCCAGAATCCCCAAAACCTTAAATCAGCAAAACGTAAAATCCCCAAAATTTGAAATCTCCAAAACCCAAAATAACTAAATCCTAGAATTATCAAAACCCAAGAACACTAATATTCAAAATCCCCAAAACTTCAAATCCCAATAGTCTCAAATCCCTAAAACCGAAAATTTCTTAAACCTAACTTTACCTAAGCCTAGGATCCCCGAAACCCAAAACAACTTGAGCTCAGAATTTCCAGAAAACTTAAAATCCCCGAAATTAAAACATCCACAAAACTCAAATGAACTTAAAATTGCCAATGCAACCAAACCTCAGTATAACCAATAACGCAAAATCTCTATAACCTTAAATCCCTAAAACCCGAAACTTAAAATCCTGAAAATAACTAAAACTAATAATTACCAAAAACCCAAAACCCCTTAGCCCCAAAATCCCCAAAAACTTAAGTCCGCAAAACCCAAAATCTCTATAATTTAAAATTTTGAAAACCCAAAATCACCAAAACTCAAAATCGCAAAGACTTTAAACCTCCAAGGCTTCTAATTCCCAAAATAAAAAAAACTTAGAATTTTCAAGTAGCCAGATACAATAATGACGTAAAATTACGCCAACTCTCTATTTTATATAATTCTTTGGTATCTCGATTTCAGGAAACAAAGATTTGGGATTATTGTTTTTTCCGAGAATTTTTAATTTGGGTATTTTGACATAAATCAGAATTCCCGACATTTCAAATATTTTTTCCGTTTGTATATTTTTTAAAATAATCCAACATCCGACTCCGAGATCTTCAATGCGGGATATTTAAAAAAAATCAATTTCAAAGATCAATTTGTACAGATACAGTTTCAGTTAGCCACTTAAAATTTTTAGGACCTCGCAGTTTTGGGATAATTGAAATAAAAAAATATTTTAACGTTTTAAAACCTGATAAAAAGCCTGTAAGTTTTAGAAAAATTGGTCAGCAATTTTCGAATATCAAATATAAGAGGTAGTAAGGACCCAGGTCTGTGATATCGCACTCTGCTGTGAAAATTGGACAGTGTCATCGTGTAAACACTTTTTAGATCTGTTAATTACCAATTTTGTCGATAACTCTTCATATTTCTCAAAGGGAGCAAGAGAATCGGAACATATTCAGAACTAGGATCTATTTCCGCTGCGAATCATCGTAGGGCTGTGGATTTTCGGTATAGATTGCGTAATGCTTTCATATATGTTTTCATACCGATGTAGAGCTGATAAGAAGTAGCTTAGCACAATCAACAGAGCAACAGTAAGAATATGGGGCAGAAATCAGGGAAACTGATGTTCAGCGGTTCAACTGGGAAATTCGACATGAATCAAAATACAATTTTTTAAATTCATTAAATCATTTCGTTCTTAGAATTTTTTTTCGTGAAATAATATTTATTTCTGAAATTTCGCATCGAGTAAAGATGGAATAATATATCCTCATCATTTAGGTGAGTTCTTAATTTTCGATATTTGTTTGTCGAAAAATTAATCGATCAGAAAGTTTCACCTATTTAAGGCGTTTTCCCGAGCATACATGCAATTGTGTTTTATTTGCAAACTTTTCAATTTTAATTTTTGGAAACAGTGCTTTTGTATTTAAAACTCCATCATGCTAAAAGTCACCTATAAATGTCGTTTCCCAAACCCAATCAATACCGTACCATAGTTCTGGCTTATGAATCTATACTCTCGAAGTTTTAAACAAAAAAAAAATTATTCAAACTAACATGGATTCGCTCAGCTATGTTTTTGTGAACAGAAGTTTCCATCAAACACTTGTCCAATACACATTTAAATTTCCAAAACAACCAATTTGCATCGATGGTACAACTATGATTTTCTTCTTCCCAAAACACAATTGCCAGACTTTATAAATGGTTCCCATTTACCACTACATTACTCAACTGAAAACAAGCGATCTGGTGTGTCGTCACTAGGTCGTTCAAATATTATATTGGTGCCAGAAATGAGAAGAAGATGACCAGACCAGGCCAGGCCAAGCGGAGATCATCAAAGAAGAAACTGCAGAATTCCAATTCGCCAGTCCTTAGGCGATTGCATTCTATCATATATTTTATGATGTTCTGTGTGTCTTGAATTATTTTTCATCTGCTACCACATTTAAACAACAATAACACCAACTGGAGTTGTAGCATTTTTGAATGTGATGTTGCATTATAGCTCTCAGAACAGAGCACACAGACTGGAACAACAAAACACCAAAACCCAAAAATAGTCGTAGATTCCTGTATGCATATTTCCCTAGGGTCTGTTTGTCTGTTTTACAGAAGACTAGCCCCCAGGGACAATACCACGAGACAAGGCAAGGCTAGGCCGGAACATCTAGTGAGTGAGGGGAATGGCACCGGGGGACTGACAATTTTCGTCTTGTTGCATTGAGGCAGTGGCAATGGCAATGGTAAAACCCAACTCAAAAATGTATACCCGCAATTGAAAATTTTCATTAAGTCTCTTGCCCTTCGCAATATTCTTCTTGCTATGCTGCTTCTGGTGCTGCTGCTGCTGCCATGAAATATCCTTCGTCCTTTTGCGGAAATATTTAAACTCTGTTCCCCCAATCACTCTCTCTCCCTTACTCTCCCTGTCTATATGTATATATCCCTAGCTACATCAGAAGTACCAATAATTTTTCCAGTCCTAAATGATGATAACTATAGGGTGGAGTTGAGGGGATGTACCAAAAAAAACAGACACAGGACTACGAGTATGTAAAAAGGACTTCACTCTTCGCCATATGGCATAATGATTATTTGGCACATTCCCTATGCTATACTCGTTTAGACTTGTGAGAAACGGTACGGGAGGCAGTTAAAAACTATCTATATATAAGGCTGACGCGTCCTGCAACTCAACTCTGCACCCAGAGTCGTTTTTAGGCGATGATGCTGATGCAACCACATGCACATGGAAATATATATGCATGCCAGAGCGAAGCGAATATTCCCATTTCTCGAATCGTAATGGAAACCCATATGTCCTTGCCAAAATGAGAAGAAGAAGAATAACATCAGTGGTAAGCTCTCGGCTGGGTTCGAATGATGATAGTCCGACTCCGATGCTATTGCGGAGTATACTATACTGCTACTGCATTTTGTTGCAAAATTGCAGCAGCATTATGATTGCAATTTATTTGTTGTAATACTCTGACGTTGCTTGCAAATAATTTCAATGAAATTTACACAACAGTAATGCGAATTTCGAGTATATGTTGAAGTATAGTTATGCTACAGTAGTTGTTGGGAGATATGTTTTGTTTTAAAGGTTTCTGTTGACCGCTGTAGACTTTACAGATTGAGGGTTAATTAAAAAAATTTAGGCAAGGCCCTTCAACGGAATGCTTTCTCTTGTAATCGGGTAACAAAACTTCTGATTTCTAACAACAATGTCAAAACACTAACATATATTGTCTCTCTGATATATTCACCAGCACCTTAACATTGCCATCCTACCAGCAAAATATATCCCAGCTTTTTACATCGTTGCAAGTACTAACAGCGTTGTAAGCGAATGTATTCTATTGTGAATGCACTGTTTGAAAATCACTTATTCAATTCAATTAAGAGATTGAAATCTTTCGAGAACTCACCTATTCTTTAAATTCTTCACATTCTTTCTCCGTCCATAAGCCCTATGCATGGGTCGTCATTATGGCTTCGCCTAGTTTTTTATTAGTTTAAGAGACTTTTAATATCATTTAAGTTTAATACTTACACCCCCAGAATATAAGTTTGCGGACCAATCATCGATCGCAGTAACCAAGTTTAATGTGGTGGCAAAAGATGGCTAAATGATGGAAATAAGGGAGTATTTTCCTCTTGGATTAACTAAGTGAATATCATGGGGTTTTGGTCTTCTCCTTCTACTGTAGATTATCTATTGAATGAGTTCGACTTTTTTTTGGATGATCGTCTCACGAACTTATCTGGATTCATTGAATTAAATGGCTCGAGTATGAAAGGAATACTATTTGTAGATGACATTGTTCTGAAGGCTGAGACTGCTAATATGCTCCAACTAATGATCAATCGGATTGACGAATACTGTGAGCAATGGAATCTTGTTGTTAAGCCAATGAAGTTCAAAGTCATGGTTTTCCGAAACAATACTGGTAGATCATCGAGGGATGAACAATGGAATTTAGGACTAGCCCAACTTTAAGTGGTCAAAGAGTACCCATATTTGGGGGCACACTTTCAAGCTATACCTCCAAAATTAGTTAAAAGAATGCAAGAAATATTTAGCTGCACATGGTAAATTGTGCTTGGTAAAAAAGATGCCCCATTCAATGTCAAAAATAAGTTATTTGAAGCAACAGCAAGATCAGTTATGTAACGATGTAAAGGAAGAAGTAGAAAAACACCAAGGATATTTCGTCGAGTTCCTTCTTAGGCTCTCGGCAAACACACCAACCTACATGTTGCATGTCGAAACCGGCCTTCCACTGCTGCGGTTTTACTCCCACAGCTTTATTTCCAGAACGTAAAAAGAATAATAAAAATTCCCGTTTATCGTCTCCCAAAAATATTGCTCCGACTACTTCTTGAAAGAAGGTCGAACTTTCTGCAAAAGTGGCAATAAATTACAGATGAATTAGAAGTAGTAGAGCAGTCCTTGAGATGGAAAGACCGATCCAATAGAAGAATAGCCTTGGAAGAAATTCTTCGGATTTAGAGAGAAAGTAGCAAGTTCTACCAGTAGATTGATTTACGGTCAACTGAACCATAGTTTGAATAAGCCGAATGAATTTAATGAGAGCTGTAGTATTCATCAAGTAAACACGATATTCACACATACTCATTTATTCATTCATTCATTAATTCATTATTCAAGGTGAGAGGTGAATTTTTGCCTCTGAATTCCAGGCCGTGCAGGGAAGAATTCAGGAAAGAATTCTCCCAAAAATAAGAAGATATCTCTTCAACCAATACATCCTATTAAGGAAGGAAGTAATTCAAATACTTAAAAGATCGAACTGGACCCTACTCAGTGCTTATACTTATCTTAAGCTTTGGTTTATAAGAACCAGTAAGACGCAGGGGCGTAACACCGCGGGACTTAAGTCCAAAATTCTTTTTTTTGGTTCCACCAAAATGGGACATAAGTTAAAAAAAAAAAAAGAATTTTGGACTTATGTCCCGCGGAGTTATGTCCCAGCACCAACCAGTGCATCTAATAATAAAAAAAAGTATTTTTATACAATAAACAATTCAAATTGCTGAACTTTATATTTAACCCGAGTTTTACTTGTTTTCATGGAGATTTATTCAGGAATTCAACAAGCCGACCTCAGCATCGAAAAATGTCTTCAAATTAAAAAATGTTCTTCATACACTGATTTTTAATAATTTTTTTTTTAAATTACCTCTTAATTTTCTACAAAAAATAATTTTCCGTAAGTTTTTGTTGTTTTCCCAAAAATCTGTGTAAGATAAATTGCTTATGGTATCCTTGGAGCTGGATCGACCCTGGCACTCGGGTAGAAATGCAATTAACAGCTCTGTTAAATGAGCAGAAAAATGTACATTATTTCCTTCTGGCGTTCGTTCATTGTTTCCTTCAAATTAAGTCCATCAAAATCCTCAAGGCAAAACCAAGAGTTTATTAACTTCCTTTTTCCAACCACTTCATCACATTTATTATCGAAACTTTTATCGGAATTTAAATCATTCTACTGACTTTCTCATGTTGTTTATCCACTCGTACTTACTGACTTCAAAAACTAAAGACCTAAAACCTTAAGATTACCAAATCAGATTCCTTCCTGGTATAATTATACACTCCCCCCCCCGCCCCCCATTGAAAATGAGAAAATGTGAACCTCGTAATCGAAAAGTTTTTTGCAAGAACAATTTTGCGAAAAATTCCCAAAAGCCTTCTTCTTTATAATCCACAAGAAGTTCTCTTCTACAAAACCAACCACATTTTAGGATTAATCTGTTAAAATATTTATCGAGATTCCTTAAAATATAGAAAATGCAAACAGAAAAAAAAAAATAGAATAAATTAAGACTCTCCCGCCGCGCCACCGGCCATTGGTATTGGGATACGAGAAGGACAAATAAAAAAAAAAATATTTTTAGAACGGCACAAAAGTTTGTACGTCGATATCTCTCTTATTTCTGTGTGCGCTCTAAATTTACTCTCGACAAAGTAATTTGCATGAAAAATAACCCAAAAGAATTTTGCCCCCTGTTATCCCTGTTGGAGTTATGTTGTAAAACAAAAAATAATCCCCAAAGAATTTCCCACCAAAAACAACAACAGCAATCATTTTACATCTTAAAATTAACTGCAGTTTGTCTATTGTGTGAAGTTTATTCTCTTTTGTTTTTAAGAAAAAGATATTGGTTGGTGACTATAGGGAAGGGAGGGATGTTGTTGTTGAAGAGAAAACAACGGGAGATAAAGATCATCATGAAACATAAGAATTTTCTTCTCCATCTCCCGCCATTTTGGAAAAATGCATCAGTCAATATTCTTCTTGCAAAAGTTCTTCTTGCTATTTTTTAAAGACATGGTGGTTGAAGAGGGGTTAACTCAACCAAATGGCAAACAATTTCCTAAGGGAAGGAAGGATAGGGCAGGCAGAACTTACCTACCCCGCCGCGGATTCGGTTTCATATTTGTGTGGAGAAGCTCAAAAGCAAAATGGTGGTAGGGGGTGTGTGTGTGGGTATCTGTTTATAAATTCATACAAAAAGTTTTGAATGTTTTTTAACAATTTTCCACACCAACACAAGTGTATATGTATACCTACAGAGATAAGGACTTTCTCTTCGCATATTGCTGCAAAGAATAGAATCTCTGAAACTGGATTTATTTTGCAGGACAAGGATGGTATAAGAGAGGCACGAGGGGAAGATTGCCAAACTTTTGGCAAAACATTGCAAATTTCCAATCTTAACTTACGAGTATTGCGTTGAAATTTCATCTCTTTCTTGTGTTGTTGCTGCCAAGCTGCCAGCGCACATAACCACTGCTACGGCCACAACCATCAACCACACCGACCGCACACTGCTTCTCCATTCTTTCAAGTTCCAACAACTTCGAAATTAAATTGAGATGAAAACTCCTAAATTACCGTTAAGTCTACCAACTACCTCTCATCAAGTTGCCATTTATCAAAACAGCCTTTTGGCTGAATGGCTGGCTGACTGGCTTTTGGATGGTTGACTATGGTCTCTCTCGATCGGCGCGGTCGTCATAAATCTTTAAATCGAGGTTTGTACTCCACGAACACACCCCCAACTTGCCATCCATCGACTCGTAATCGTAATGTGCCATGGGAACAAAACTTTAATGAGTGTACTGTGTGTTCTTGGTGTGAGTGTGTATGAGTTGTGTGGTTTTGGTTTAAGAATCAAGCTCGGGCGTCCGCGAACATTTTATAGCGATAAGGATTTTTTTTTTGAAAAACTTAGTCCGCGAGTTTTGCAGTTTGTTGGGACTTTTTTTCCAAGATCGATTTGTTGATGTTTTTATTTTTTTTTTGTAGATTTTCGCGGGAATATGTTTTGCTTTTATGTTTTCGGGAAAGCGAGCACTGCAACAACAACAACAAAACAATTATTGAGTTATTATAGTTGGCTGTTTGATTGTTTAAACTTATTATAAGAGTGTAAGCTAGGGATTAGAATTTAATTTTGTTTTTGAATGAATACGTGTGTGAGGGTGTGTATATGTGTTGATTATATCTGAAAATACTCTCAATATAAAGCAGAGGGAAATAAAACTTAAAATTGGATTAAATGCCGAATGATGGCTTACTGGTATCCTCAATTTCCACATCGTGAAGAGGCGTACGTCAGGAGTTCTAAGAATAGTGTAAAAGGGGTAAATGTGGAGTAGTAACTAACATTCTAAATTAAAATTAAAACTTTCTTCACTTTCCATTAAATATAAAATCTCCGGTGAATAAAGAGATATTCACAAATTTTTTATACAATTATAAATTTCGTATTTTTAACGTAGATTTAAAATTTAATGGAGAGTGAATAAATTGGGCTTAACAAATTCCTTGTTCACAGGTGGGGTGGGGAAAGTGACATCATTTCGACTTCCAAAATCCCGAATTGAAAAATTTGAAAATCTCGAGTGCAATAATAGGGCATGGACAATGGAAGATCCCAAATGCTAGAACATTCTTAGCCTAACTCCCATTGCGACTGCGGACTTATGCACCGGTTCGATGTCCAGTTTAAAAAGAACTTTTTTCCTTGTCAAAGGCAGTTGTGTTTGCTTTAAATCGACTTGGAGTCGATCCAGATGCTCCGCTGGTAATCGTTTTACCTTTTTCAAGGTAATCGATGTAGATAGCACTGCAACCCTGTTTGCTGACAAGCCCACCTTGGCCTTCTACGGCTTCGATCCGCTAGGACAAGTTTATCGCTTGGACTGTTCCTTGCTTTCTGGTCTATTGTGGTGAAATCAGGATTCATACTCCGTTAGGAAACGGCGCAAGAATTCAGTCGATTTTTTTTTTGAAAATCGCCAAACACATAATGGTGTCAAACGAATGCGTTTGTTGTCGATTGTGAGCAAAAGCGGCACTCATCTTGCGAAAAGCTTTTTCATAACCAAATATTTATGTAAAATCATCGCAATTATTGAGCCATTTGATAATCCTGCGGCATCTTCATGCTAGCGCACTTTCACTCACCGATCCTCAATTACCAAATCATGGATTTTGTCGACCATTTTTGGTATGGTTACATCAATTGGGCGACCAGAACGATCGGCTTAATTTGAATTGCTTGAACGATATCACGAAAATTAAGTAAACTAGTCCTGAATGACTCCAATCGATAGTGAAGATTCCCTTTAATATTTGCCAAATTAGTTGTTGGGTCGTGATGGTTTTTCTCGCAATAAATAGTAGTGAGCATTTGAAATTCACACTATATAAAATGGCTGCCACAACAGATCTGTCTGGAAATATGGGTGCGTTCTTTTGAAAGATGATTCTTGATACAAAAAAATTAAAAATTTAAGGTGACGACACAATTTGCGTTAATTTACAGCGAATAATTGACCCACCTTATATTTCTCGGCAGAGTGTCAGACCTATATGATAATGAAACTATGGCCTAACTTTGAAAAGAAAAGAAAAGAAAAGAAAAGAACAGAAACAAGAATTCCCTTCGAACTCTTGTGAGCAAACTCACAGGACAAAATCTACTGGGCTATCATAAAAAGAAAATGGGGGTTGGTAAAGATGACCTATGCAAGATGAACATGATGACACCACACATTTCCTATGTGATTGTCTTTGTCATATAAGGAACAAATTCTTCAATATATTTCTTCAACGATTAAGAAGAGCTCTCGAAAATTTCAGGCAAAAGTCAGTTGAGCTTCATAAAAAGCCTCTAAATGGCTCGATAATCATTATCCACAGAACTCATAGGTTATACAATTCGAAGTTTCAACACTTCGGGGTATCACAACATATCTACATCGATCTAAGTGTGCTGGTATCGAGATCAACTGGCAGCCCATTTACCTAACCTTACCTAATATGATAATGATAATACAACTTCTCTACCCGTAGCCGAACCAATAAAAATAAAAGGGCAGAATGTCGGACCCCAAGTGAATTATGTTTCTAATTGCTATGAAATGCCTTCCAAACCTATTGACTAAATTTTTGAGAAAACTGGCTTTGCATTGCGCAACTATCTGGAACACAACATTTTTGGCAACATTAAGCAGTATAAATGAAAATGCTCTATTCTTACGTGCCTTATCATGAAGCCCTCATCATTTCCTGAGCAACACTCCATAGACAATAGTGACCTATACTCCATAAACAACTTATCGCATAACCCTAATCAACAACGTCTTGTACCGTTTGGCTGTAATTTTTTTTGGACAACAAAAATGTATGTTTCATCGGTAGCAGTTGCCAATTTCCATGCTGTATCTTCTGTGCTGTCATAACCTCAATTTTTGTCTTCGCTTCATCTAAAAAAAATTATCTCAACCATCAGGTGAGGTACAGGTGCCAAAGAAAGGAGTCCTTTTCTCAATCTCAATCACAAAAAAAAAAAATTAAAAAAAAACGAACCAGAAAGAAATTATTATCTTTCCATTAACTTACTCCTGACTGTAAGTCAGGCCTGTGTCTAAGTATGCGGGGAGGATATTTCGAAATAAATGGTCAACACCCCGAAATGTGAAGACCGAATAAAATCATTCAGCAGACAAGCAGCTAGGTATATTTGTTATATAGTTTTTAAGTTTTATTTTTTTAATGGAAAACTATATTCAGAAACCTTGTCACATAAAATAGGAACAACCAGCCATTACTTTAATTAAACAACCTGATAGCGGGCGGAGGGTGTGGGGAGGTGGGTTACGGCAACAATGATGACGGTTATACCGTGGAGACTCCATTGAAAATGGAATCAGGTTGAAGTGGAGACTACAAAAAAAGGAATATAGAAAAATGGTTGAACGTTAACGCGAGACGGTAACTACATACACTCAAATATATTATAAAATGTATGTGTGTATTTATATGTGGAATGACATTACGACATCGTTTTACCCTTAAAACACAGCATATAATAATAGAGCCGAGGAGTGCACGAAGCAGAAGAGAGTAGCATCAAATCGGGCCGGCAGGGGGCAGGAACCAAGTCCGGGGGAATGGGGGTCTCTGGGTACACTATGTGACTGTCATCATCATCGTCACCCATTTTGCTATTATTATTATTATCACCGTTGTCGTTGTATTTATGTCGTAACATCAAACCTAGGCAACAACACACATAACAATAAACAAGAGAAGCAACGGTAAATGGATGCTAGAGATATAGGTTGGCTGGTTGGTTCGTATACTTGGTTGGTTGGCCGGGGCTGGTTGACTTGGCTTGGCACGGCAGTTAGCTGTATTTTGTATTTGAGAGGAATTTTCCAATTTACTTGTGCATCCTTGCGAAAAGATCGGGTTACTCTTCAACGGTGTTTTATGTTGAATTCACTTTTTTTCGTTTTGGTTGCCTTTTAGTTTTTTTTTTAGTTTTTCTTCTTTGGTGTGAAAAGGGTTGAATGAAAGGCTTCCTGTCTAAAACCAGAGTGTGAGTCAGTGTCATATAAGGGTAAGTGAGAGAGTGAGAGAGATGAGGACAAAGGAAAACTGATGCAACGCGAAATTGCTATAGCTAATGGTGTTACTCTTAACTATCATATGTAGAGGAATGGACATTTGATCTGCAAGTAGTCAAAGAACGGACAGTCCTCTTGACCAAAGATCTTGAATTTCAACTTTCAGACTGAAATGGCAGTTGCTATCGAGATTGATAGGGTGTGGACTTAGAGATAAGAGGGCCAATGAATGTTAAAAGGGGTTAAAAGGGTTGGATTTTATTTTCAGTGTGTAGAAAAGGCGACAACATCCATATACATTTCTGCAGCTGTGGAAATATGAATGATGTTATCCTTATTTCCTAAAACTAATATTTAAATATAAATATCCTTTGATTCTGGTATATTTGTGCAGTCAAATAAATAACAGTCATTCTTACCCTCATTTTCGTTAGGACCAAATTTTCATCCACACAAATAACTGGACTTGTTTTCATACAATTTTAGAATTTTTGGTTTTTTTTCACCCATTAGCCCAGGCGAGGTGACAGCGACAAAATCTACAAATTTAATATCAGGATTCCTCACAATAAGAACTGTAGGCCAATATTACGTAACGGCTTTTAATAATTTGTACGTTAAGTTACGAATTACAAAAAATAACGATACATCACTCAACGTCAGCCGATTAAATTAAATTGAACAATCAGAAGTGGGAAATCCTCATACTGCTTTAAGCCAGACTTGCAGTAATTGATAGTGGGAAATAGGTAGATAGGTAATTTGGGATAGAAGAAAATATAAAGACAAGGGAAGAGGGAGGGATTGTCTAATAGTGGGAGACATGGATTGAGGAAGGTTGAAGAGTAGAAGAGAGGAAGAGAATATGAGAGTGAGATAGGTGGACAAGGAGAGGTAGACAGACGAATCCACCAGCTCGGTTATATGACATATTAAAGCACAAGGACACAAAAGGTTTCGTCTAAACTTTTATCCCAAAGGTCAACTCATTAAACGAAAGGAAACGAAATTGATCACAATAAAAGATATTTCCTAATTTGGGCCATGCTTATCGAGAGACAAATAAAAGCTAATCCCCATTTCCACTCAAATATCCATTCAACCACGGTTTTACTAACAATACTTTCCTGCCGCACCCGTTTACCCTATTTCCGTTAAATAAATTTTCCAAATCAAAACTTCTTTCTATCCTGACAAAAATATACCAAACAGTTACGAACAAAAAAAAGCAATATCACATGCATTTCCCACAAATTATGTAGTCAACATTTTTTTATAGTTCAGATAATAAAAATCAAACCACCAAAACTACTATTCCACTAACCCAAATAACCTATCAGGCGGTGCCGAAAACACCGGCATTAATCAAAACGTCAACCTTCCTAGCTGTATAGTCGCAAAAAAATTGAAAAAAAAAACAACAACAAAACTCCGGGACACATCCACTGATGCGCCTTCAAAATAACCCAAAATAACAACCGAATAAAATTTGTTTCAAATTTTATTTCTTATCCTCGTAACATACAAATAGCATAGCGCCATGATAAAACTCCAAGCGATCTATCAAAAACAAGGATAGACAAAAAAATACACTGTGCTAAAAAAATATCCTTGATATGGGCAACATATGCAAAGGAAGTGTTTGCAGAACTATTCCCTCTATCTTTCGCAACGTTGAATTTTTTTTACATACATTTTGCACTAGCACCCTGTCCCCCGCACTCCTCTCTCAAAAAAAAATTGTTCTTCGCTTTGATTTTGCATCATACAAAACCATGTGTGAAGCAACACAAATATCTTACACTGGAAAGGTCCTTCGAAGGATTTATGGTATAAGACTGCATATTTGTT
Source organism: Philhelius pedissequus (assembly GCA_910595825.1). NCBI lineage: Eukaryota > Metazoa > Arthropoda > Insecta > Diptera > Syrphidae > Philhelius > Philhelius pedissequus. The sequence continues at coordinate 8,103,093 of OU343163.1, read as the reverse complement.
TTTTAATGTCCCTGCGTTCGCACACCAATAGTGAGCGAAAAATTCAAAAACTTAATCAAAGAATTATTGGTGAGCATATTCATCATCGACATCCAGCAATAGAACCTCAATTTTGCAGACACATATATTTCTTTACAAAATGGCGCCCAACGTTCACATAAAACGACCACCAAAATAATACACTTGTAAGCCACACAATCTTACACAATTTTGTTTGGACCAAAATCTCATGAATATAAAATCAGATAAAAAAATATCCTTCGACTTCAGGAGAGCATATATGTACAAACTCGTATCAAGTTAAATCCCTCTTCACGCTTTCTATCAAAAATCGCCCCCTGTATCTAAAGCATCTTCAATGGTGCCACTACAAGATTTAAGAAAGATGAACAAAAATATAAAAGAAAAACAAGCCGCAATGGAAATGAAATCAATTTGCATTGCCACGCGTATATATAACACTGCGGAATGGGAAAAATACGAGTAAAATTAAAATGAGGGGATAATAAAAAGGACAAACAAATTCACACTCGAGAGCTTTTCATCCTGTGTATATGAAGACAAACAAAAAATGAATAAAAAAAACCAACACAAGAAATGCGGTTAAAAAGAAATTCTGACAAATGACAGAGAATTTTTTTTTTAGAATAGCCGGATAGAATCCTTAAATGCGAGGGTGGAAGGAAGTGAAAGGACGATTTGAACGATGAATGAAACTAATATTGTGAATGGGATATTTTCACACTACACACCACTTACTGGCTTGTATAGCAGCATATCTTGATATTTTCGTATCGTACATATCCTTTCTGATGTGGATCTTTTGCTCTTGTTCCTGCTCTTGGTCCTGTATAGATATAGGGCAAGATTGAAAGGTCCTGTCATTTAAATATATATCCTTCATTTCCCCGATTTGGAAGAGAGATCTCTTTCTTTGCATACTGTCTGTCAGCCTTTTCCACCCTTCACAGAAATGGGCAGGACGAAAAGGATATATTATATGCGAAGATATTGTTTATCGCTGTGTGTTGTTGCTGGGTTACAAATTAGCTGCTGCTGTTATATAGGATACACCAGCTTACAAGGAGACAATGTTGTTTTGATCATTTTGTTAGATTGCAAAGGATAGAGCAGTAAGTTTATTGCCATATATACGAATATCGTCAAAGGCTCCCAGCTCTGAGGGTGTTGAAAAGTGTGTGTAAGTGCGTATCCGTAATTTGTGGTGAAATTGATGACTGTGTCTTGTGATATCATTTTTTTACGTCTGCCAAAAATGACTATACCTCCACTACCTACCGGAGCCGCAGTGGCATGTCATATCGAGAGGAGTGACTGCGAGCTGACTGATTGCTGGATTTATATAGGGGGTGAACCTGCTTAGCATAAAAGGGGAAAGGTTTTGCTCTGATTTGGATTAAATTCATATATGCGTCTCTGTGCTCTCTCTGTGGATCTAATTTCATTCTTGGCGAATGTGAAATAATTTTTTTAGGCGCTAGAGTTTAATGGCGGCGATAAAATAAACAGCCCTATATATGTCAGCTAGGTCTAAGTAATAACGATTTGTTTTCTCTCAATTTCTAGACATAATGACAATTTTCACGTAAAAAGTTAATGGTGGGGGGAGTTCCTGTTTAACGCTGCTTTATTTTTTTTCCTAAGATTTATTGAGTGTATAAAACTGAGTGGGCTTGCAAAGTTTTACAGTATTCATGATTTTTTTCTTTTCTTCTAAAAAAAAGTTGTTCGTCAAATAGTCAGATTAAGGAATTAAAAAATTAATATTCGTTGGATAAATATAACTGTAGTTGGGGGTTGCCGTGGCGCTATAGTTGTGTGTTTGCCTGGCAACCTCATGGTCATAGGTTCGATCCCTGCCGTACTCTATGTCCTCTTATTTTTCCATTAAAAACCAATTCTAAAATAAATGTCATACGAGTTGCTGGCTTACTCATTACAAGCTGCTTAGGCATACAACTAACAACATGTGATTGAGTAAAACTAGTATAACGATAAATATGACAACGAATATAAATAAAATACGGAAATTTCTCCGCATTAGTCCAGGCGCCATCCCTGGAGATAAAATCTAGGACAACAACCACCTACAGTCTCAGAACATCGCGCCACACATCTTTCCTATTCTTCTCTCTCTTCCTAACCTAACGCCCGCGCTGTGTTGAAACATTTAAGGGGTTGTATAATCCCTTGAGCGCGTATAGATTATAAAAAAAAAAAAATTTCAGGCATCTGAGATATTAGAACCGTCAGCCATTTTAGAACTTCGAGGAAATATCCCTCAAAGCCTACAATTGTTGCAAAAAAACTGATAATGCACTATTTTGAGAGAAAAGATAGGTAGAGAATAATTTTGACAAAGAAATCTCAAATTTCTCCTCCTTCTGAATTAAAATGGGGAAAATGCAGAGTGCCATCAAAAAAGAGAGAGTGGTCATCTTAAATTAAAAGAAAAACAAAAATTAAATTACAATACAGTGAAATTTCTAACTTCAGGGTTTCTTACGGAAAAAAGCATTCTTGTGATTAAATGTTTTATCACATTTCCGCATAATTGAATCTTTATTTCCTGAAAAACTTAGCAAAAATTCTAAAAGCTTCCCCAGTCATTTGAAGTCTCCACTTGAATCGTATTACTATAGTTTAAGCTCCTCTAAGCCAAATGAGCGACAGGTTTCTTGTGAAAATGCCTAATATTTTAATCTTATATATATTGGGGGTGGCCGTGGCGCGATAGTTGTGTGCTCGCTTGTCAACCTCGTGGTCGCAGGTTCGATTCCTGCCGTTGTCTATGTCTTCTTATATTCCATTAAAAACCAATTCTAAAAACTGTCATAAAATGAGTTGCTGGTTTACTAATTACATGCTGTTCAGGCGTAAAACTAACAACATGTGATTGAGTAAACTACTCATAAATATGACAACGAAATAAAAAATAAAATAATGCGAATTATAAGAGACATAAATAAATAAGACACGGTAATTTTCTCCGCGTTAGTTAAGCCGCCATCCCTGGATGTAAAATGTGAGACAACAACCAACGTCTCAATAAGTCGCGCCACACATCTATCTATCCTTCTTCCTCTTATTTTTTGTATTGTCATTTTTTATTCAGCCAATGTGCATTTTGGGTGGAGAAGTTGTAATAATTAATCAGAACTTCCGTGATAATCAAACGAAAAAAAAGTGGTAAAAGTAGACTTCAATCGCTCTGCTTAGGAATACGATTCCGCAATCGCATTTACTTTCTCGATGCTCCCGGTGGGACATGCAAGACATTCGTCATTTTGTTGATTCTAGCAACAATTCGGCCAAGATATCTTTCGTTGCCTGTTGCATCCTATGGCATCTGTGGCATTGCTGACTAACTGCATCTATGGCATTGCTGCAGACTGAAGGCGATCGAACTGCACATTCCGCTTTGAAACTGTCGATGAATTTTCTCACGGTTGACGAGCCAATAACGTGCACAACGACCAAGAATTCGGCGACATCGAAATTGATGCGAGAATGTAAAATCATAATTTGTGATGAATGCACGATTGCGCATAAACGAGCTTTACAGGCAGTTGACCTAACAATGAAGGATTTCCAAGATGATTCGAAATGATTTTCGTCAAACGCTTCCCGTCATCCCGAAATCTACTGCTGCCGATGAATTTAATGCATGCTTGAAATCGTCGTCTTTGTGCCGGCATGTGAAGAAATTGAAATTGACGACAAATATGAGAGTTGCATTGCAGAACGACGCATCGGCTGTTGAATTCTCGAGACAACAGCTGCCGCTGGGCTATGCCCAAATTTCTGTTGATGTCTCGACTGGATTGATATCATTCTCGGCAAATTTTTGCGAGTTAACAACGTCGAAGGAGAAATTCACCACCAAAGTATAGTGTTCCCCGGCATTGCAAAAAATTATAAAAATCGCGATTAGATTTGTAAACCGGCACATAAATAGATCAGCGAAGAAAAAGGACGTCTTCGATAGCTTGAATTTGATTATTCAAAGTCAAATCGCTGGAGAACAGCATTCATACAAATAGTTGACAGCGTGATCGACTATCCGACGAAATTTTTGAACTCGCTTGATGTGACAGGAACCCAGATGCATATCTTACAGCTGAAGACGGGATCAATCAAAATAATGTTGCGGTGATTCCAGCCAAGATCATCAAGGACAAAGTCAAAGAAGAGGAATTTCTTATCCCACGAATTCTGTTTATTCCAACTGATCTTCTATTCCAATTCAAGCGGATTCAGTTCCACGTTCGATTGGCTTCTGCGATGACAATCAATAAACCGCAAGGCCAATCGTTGTAAGTCTGTGAAATAAATCTCGAATTTCTCTGAACGTTGCCTGTTCGCGTGTTAGCAAACCGTCATCTTTGTTTCTTTTTGCGGCGGAAAACAAATCGAAAAACATTGTTTATCATATCAGTCACTTAATTTGATTCAAATTAATCACATTGAAATTTGTCTGAAATTTTGTCGTATTTGTGTTTTATTATAGCTCTTCAGTTCATTTGAAGGCGTTAAATTGCGGCGAGATGAAGTTCGTCTTGTCCGCTAATAGTTTATATTTATAGAAAAATATCGCAATGACAGTTGAGTGCTGACAGTTCAAAAATGGCGCGAAATTTAAAATCACATCTCTTGTCGGATATTCGTATATATTATTTAATAACGTTTCAAAGTTCAAAAAGTGGTGCAATTGTATGGTCCTCGTGAGCAGATTGATTATCCGATCTTCATACATTATCTTACTGCACCCAAAATACTCATCCTGTAATTTTAAATGGACAGTTAAATAGAGAGCCCAGCTGTCAAAATAAACTCTTAAGGTGGCGCGCTTTTCTTTATACAGCGGCTGCAGTGCTGCCAGAGTATAGGTTTTAAATTTTTGTTTGTCGATTTGTTTCAAGTGTCGTACAGATTTTCTACTGTGATACCACACAGTCTATTGTTTCCAATTCATGTGGAAAAATCTGTTAGTGTGAGAGTTCCCTTAATGTTTCGATTGAAGACTTGAGTGTTTGGGCATTTGCTTTTTATCTTCAAATTGAAATTCCGTATGCAATTTTACAGGCAATTTTTCGCTCTGCAAACAAATTAGAAGCAACGTTAACAGTACAATGCAACTTTAATTATTTCAGTAAAGAGTTACTTACTGTGGGAGCCCTCTGAACTCAACTAAATCAATCAATGAGACTGAAATCAATTATTTCCAGATGCTTGGATAAAGGGGTTATAATGAAGACCAAAGTTTGAGTTGTGCAAGCACATAGGGAACTTTAAACATCCGATGCACTTTTCGTTTTAAATATCTGAAGATTTCAATAGAAGGGTTCATATTCAGGGATTATGACCATATACATAAAATGACGAGTATTACGCAGTTGAATTGTTTAAATGGAAAAAGGCAATGCAGCTGACTAATTCAATTGATCATTTTTTTTTAATAAATGACAGCCATGGTGGTATTTAAGATTCCATTCAAATCAATTCCATTTGGGTGGAAAAGCTCATGGTGTACAAATGAGGTTTTTTTAAAATAGGGGAAAGAATTTTCTTCTTTGTAAAAATCTTAGAACTACTCTGCTATATCTGTGGAAATTGCACAGCTGAAAGCATCTATTGAAATATCAAGCCATTTGAATGTATTGATAAAATTTCACAGGCTATTGGCCGAAAAATAAATTCGAAAGGATTTTTTTTTTCTCAAGTCGTAGAGTGGTGGACAATGGCAAGGAAATGTAGTACTTTATCATCACATCAAATGCATAATTCTCATTTTGCGTTAGCTGTGTCCCAGAATATTCGATCTGGCAATAACACTCAGAAGAAGACGCAGTTGAATAACTTGTCCTGACTTCTTTTTGTGGAAACTCTGCCATAATTTCTTTGTTCTTTAGTTTTCCAGAGTCTGCCTCCAATTTCCTGTTTCATAGCTTATACCTAGTCTTGCGTGGCTTGGCCCTTATGAGGTTTCTTGGTGCCTGGTATACCGCTGTGTTAACAACTCTAAGCTCTTCCGGTTGTGGCAGAAATAGCTTTTATTTCTGCTTGACTATCAACGAAAAAGGTGAAATCAGCATGTGGTATCGCCATGATTGAGAGCTGTTTGACAGCTTTGGCCACCGATCACTGCTTAGCTTTTGTTATTGGAGAGCTAGACTAGTTCCAAAAATGTCTGATGAGAAGCCGTTCGACGCAGCTGTAAGCTATTGATTTCTGGGTATATAGTAGTATCGAATTGAGTATAGCTTCTATCTCTGCTGTGGAAGTGGTCTTCACTGTCCCAGTGATTCCAATGCAATCCAATCTTTGTTCATTTGCTAAAATGTTCAGGTTGGTAGCTTTCTTCATGGAATTCTACCAATCCAAATTCCCGTAATCATGCTTTTCGTCTTAAAATAGTCCTTTAAAATCAATTGTAAATTTGTGGAGTTAGGTCCGCTGTATTTCCCGAATATCCTTTTACAGAAATAGAATAGCACCATTATTGCTTATTTACTCTTCCCTTAATGTTGTGACTCACTACAGTTCAACTTTTTATTCAGGATCACCATTCAACCTTGAATTACCATAAGACCACACTTTCTCTTGTAAGGCATAATCTCTTGTTCTCTTATTTTGGAGAGCATTTTCCAGTTGCTAATATCTACAGCAAAAACTTCACTAATTTTACTCCTGGCGACAAACGTATGTACATGTCTGTGTAATGTACATACTCATGAAAAAGAGTAATCTGTCACTCATTAATTAATTTGATACTTGAATTTTATCATGAGGTGATTCTTGCCAATTCGGTTCCTTTGTCCACCAGGTAACGATCATTGTTTGAAGCCACTCATCCTGTATAGTAAGCTAATTAAAAAATGTTAAAAAAATAAAAGTCCATCCATTTGGTAATAAAGCTTAAATCTTTCAAGCACTTCTTTAAGCCTTCATAGACATGACATAATATTATTCAAATGTTAATCTTAATCCACTTACTATTTCAATTCTTTTTTTTTTACAAAATTTTTCATCATCGCATAAAATTGAATCCACACGATTATGCAGAACTTTGTCTTCATCCAATTTCCCCTTGTAATTTTATGAATTTCGTCCTTATATCCTTTGTTCATATTAAACTGGTTTGTTCTCTATATTTCTATCTTTATGTCCTTTTGAACATGTTTCACGACCACGAAAAAAACATTTCAAAGAGAAATTGAAGGTCCTTGTCGTCCTTAGCGTGGTGTATCATATACGAGTATGTACGTACCAATATATTCTCAATTCTTAAACATTCGCAATAGCCTTTGAGGTGTACTTTTTTAGACAAAGTGTATTGCATTCAATCGAAAAAAGCACGTATTACAAATAAAATCGGGCGCCATGAAGCCCACCTGTGCTAAAGCGGTGTATATATAATGTCTCTGGGACAAGCTTGCCTCAGCGAAAAGGATACGACGACGACGGTTGTTGTAATTCAAATTGGACCAGTTTCTTTTAAGGATGATTATATTTATTTATAGAAGTTCAAATAGAAAATGTGTGTTTTTTTTCCACAGGAAAGGAAAACGGGGTGGCCTTATACGTTGGATTACAACCCCACCCCCAAACGCACTATAAGTTACTCGTATTTGAAGTGAATTGTTGGCTAACGACTGTCTATTATTATAGAATACGTTATACATATTTTTGTTAAATGGCTGCAAGACGTTGAATATCTTGTTACCATTTCTTAGCATGTTCTGTGTTGTTTTTGGGTAAAAGATGTTCATATCTACATAAGTGCTCCATCCTTGATATAATGGAAAAATCAAAGAGGATAAGAAAATCCTTAGAAATCAAGAAGAAAGTTTATTAACCAATTGGCTTAGAAGTTTTGTCAAATTCTTTGACAATTATTGGCACACATTGCGCACTAAAAGGACATACTGTTGAAGAGCTTACGAGTTCGCTGATACATATTTCTATCATCATATCTTATCTTCCACTTTATGTTACCGCCCGTCATCGCCGCCAACTTCACCGCGCGCCGCAGCACGAAATCAGCAGCAGGGCACTAAAAACAGAGTAGCAAGATTGTAGCAAAATGGATCTTGAGGGGCTTAACGACAAAACACTTAAGTAGTTGAGTTGATCCTTTTTCGTTTTTGGTTTTGACAGTGTGTGTTTGAGTATCACAAAACAGGGAGGGGGTAGGTACATTTTGCGCCCCCGTTTAATGTGTATGTTTTACTCATGATAAGAACTTTTTGGCTAATCTGCGAGCATGATGACTTTCCTCCACGCGCTCGCCCGTCCCGGTAAGTAAAATTTGAATCCAAATTGATGTCCTTTTTAACGTCACTTGTATATTTGTCTCTCCATCTCTCCCTATTCTTGTTTTTGTCTCTGTTTTGTTGTCGAACCCTCAAGGAGATACTATACCTAAAGCTGTATTTTTGTTTTGGGCAATTAATGTCGCTTTAATTGCTGCAGCACAAGGACATTAAGCTGTGCTGTTGTCGTCGTCGCGTGGGTCGGTCGCGGAAGGGGTTTATTATCCTTTTTGTGAAAGAATTTTCTGTTATTTTTCCGTTGATTTTGGAAGTAGCATAGCCACATTGATTTATATAATGGATTAGGGTGTGTGGCTGGCGGGTGAAAGTGGTGCAGATAATGGATGGCAGATTAACTTGTTTCCTTCCGTTTTATTCGTTGAAATTACCACGTTGAGAAGTTTTGTTTAAAAAGTAGAAAACATTTAATACACACCCATACAGCCATCTAAATAATACGCGCCATGTCAGTCTGAGAGAGGGCATATTTATGTTGTGCAACCCTTTTTCGCCGAATTGATTTAAGCGGTTGCAATTATTGTGTGTTGTTAGAGAGGCAATTTGTTGATAAACTCTTTTAACTGCGAAGGGTCGTCCTCAATGGGGAAGGATTAAAAAGTTATAGCACTTAACGCCGCCATTCTGTTAAATCTCTTAAGGGAAATATGAAAATAAAGTATACTTTGATGTTTAGTATATAGGCGAGGACACGAACAGTGAATGAGTGAATGAAGCCTAAGAAGGATATTCAAGAGAATGTTTGATATATTTCGGATGAAGTAAATAATAATTAAGGGTTTTAAGGATATACATAAGTATATTATGGTTATTTATGAAGGAACTTAATTTTGACAGGGAATTTATTCATAAGGTTTTCAATTCTAAAAATCAAAATCATTGTATGCGATAGTGAAAGGAGCATGTATAAGCTGCACTTATTTTAGTGCGCTAATTGGTCCTGTTTGAAAATTTTACCTGCAACTACTTTTGGATTTTTGCGGCAGGTCTGGGTTAGACTCCATCGACATATTTTAATTTAAATAATTTTTAACTAACGATTTTAATAAAAGAACTTCTTTTGTAAGTAAGTTCTATATTTTGGTCAAACAAAAAATTAACATAAATGCTTTTTTTATTTACGATTTTCTTATTAACAGTTTAACTAATTTCTGCCAAACTTTTCATCCTTGAATTTCTAAATAATAATAAATATTACAATTTTTCGATAAAAATATACTTTGGATTTTTGATAAAATTTTTTGAAAAATCAATATTTCGAAAAAACATGTTTTTGAAATTCATTTTTTAATTTAGATTATTAAATAGTAAAAATTGGCATGCCAAGAAAGCTTGAAAGTCTTATATTTAAAAAATTAAGTAAATAAAATGCACGACTAGGTCGCACGTATTTGTTCTTTTGTATCTTCGACCACGTCGTTTTTTACTCGTCGTTTAATATACAAAATGCAAATTTTAAGTATTTAACAAAGTAAATTAAAAAAGAAAACATAATTAAAAAAATGTGCAACCGTTTGCAACATATTGAATTATCAAAAAAATTATTTTCCCTAAATTTTAGTATTAAGTAATTTGACGGACTTCCTTTATGAATTTTTTGATCGAAATCCGTAGATCCGTTAAAAAGAAAGTCGAAAAAAACTGGTAATATTTAGGTAATATCTAAAATTTTATCTAAGTCTCTGAAGTTTGAGGTTTTGAGTTTTCCCAATTTTTGCCTTACTGGGGCTTAAGTTCTAGGAATTTCGATTTTCGTGGATATTTGTTTTCGGTATTCTGCTCCAATTTCGTTGGACATTGTTACAAAACCAATTAGTCAGAATCATTCTTATATCAACCGATATTCCAGCCTTTGCGTTGGGACTCCTGAATACATTGTACTTATGTCATTAATTTCATAGATTCCATAGTAGAACGTTTTCAAGGCGTTACATAAGGGATATTCACAAATGAAGTTTTTTCCTTTTATAGGAATAACTGAATCAGGAGCTTTTATCGGTCAGTGAAGAGTTAGAGTTGGGCTGATTTAGTGAATTTTAGAAGAAGCATTTAAATTTCAGGTGCCCTCAAGATGGAGTTTAAAAAATCAATTAATCTAAATAGGTGTTAGCTTATATATGAAGAAATCTCATGACAGATTTCGTTTAAAGTGCTAAGAAAAAGCAGATAAACCTTTTTACTCTTACTGGTATAAAGCTTAAGTTGGATCATAAAATAGGAAACCTAAAAAACAAGCCACTGCTCCTTACCGTTTCCGCTTCTCTCTATATACTTCACCTTAGTTTTAGATCAACAGATGAATTGTAATTAAATGTGATTAGTCACATTCATTGTGATTATTTTGCCTTCGTCAATATAAGAACGAAAACGATGACGAAGAAGACACTTGAAAACAAACGCAGAGAAAAAAAGACACGCGCCAAGTTGAATTCCACACTCAGTAAGGAATAATATTAAAATATCTACGCCAATTGCTACTTAACATTCCTCTTGTTTCCTTCCACTCTGATATGACTTGACTGAGTACTATATACTTCTTCCACCCCAATTACCCTCCCAACACCCCTCTTATGACATTTATGCTTTTTGTGTGTCCTTAATCAAGGGCGGTTTTCATTTTTCATTTATTTTTTTTTTGCTGAAGTCTCTCTTTTGTTTCACAATCAATTGAGGAAGAGCTTGGTGACTGTCTTCCTCTTTATGGTAGCCTTGCGAAGAGTCTTTTAAAAATTCATTGAACGTGGTAATTTTGTATAATACAATTTTACATGTCTGGATTGTCAAAGTTTTTCTTCCACCGTCGCCGTCGCATCGTTTTTCTTGCTTTGAGGAAGACTAATAAAATCAAAAGAAAATTAAACATTTTCCTGTGCAAAGAACAAAGCTGTTTTCAATTTAGTGTCAAAATCATTTGTTCTACTGAAGCTCAAGAATCCAATACATGCAAGGAGTACTCCCTCCATTTATATCATCCAACATCCAGGGCAGTTAAGTTTCTTATCCCAACAAGCTTTGCATATAAAAAAAATGAGTGAAAACAACCAAACACAAGTCAATACCCGGCAGAAGGATGTTTCGCATTCACCTACTTCTTCCTGATGCAGGAAGGACTTATCTCCTTTTTGTGCAGATGTGATGCACTACCTGCTTCTTACCTGAGTGTCTTCTCCCTTGCTGCATAATCTAGTCTTCTTAATTTATCTTAACGTGTAAACGATGATGATGAAGTTGGATTGGAAGTCTTCAGTATAGTGGAAAACAAAACAAAAAAAAACCTACACCAAGACCTCCTGTAGGGAATGGGAACAAAATAGTTTGCATCTCTAGATGGCGAGAATGCAAAGGAAAATTCCGCGGAAATAATAATATCGACAGACAGGCGAACAACAAATTCCAAAAGATGCATCCTTAGACTTCCTTTAAGATGTTTTGTTCAATTGACGACAAGAAGTGAATATAGCATCATAATAATCTTCATCAGCATCATCATTTGCAATTTTTTCCTCTTTTTCTCAATTTTTATTGAAGTCTTCTAAGCAACACGCTCAATTTATTGTTATTGATTTTTTGTATTATTCGTTTTTTTTCTGGAAAGGATATCCTTTTGTAATCGAGACGAGAAGTTATTTATTTGATTTGATTGACAAAGGCAGACGATGTATGGAATTTGAACGTTTTTATCTTTAAAATTTAGACTTACGCTGAAAAATATGAAATTGATTTTGAATCCGATTTCGTTGTTAGGATTTATTAGATCTCAAAGTTTGCAATCGAATAAGAGATTTTGAGCAAATATGGCTTTGAAATGATAGAGAATACACACAAAGTGGTTATTGCAATTCTGATTGTCACTACCCTAAGTCGATGAAGCGATTTTTTCAAACTTGGCACTTAAGGTGCTTATGTCATTGTCTGGATTCGAAATGAATGTTCTATGTTCATCCCCGAAATAATAGCTGTATTAGCCATACTACAGTTATGAAAAATAGTTGCTATCTCAAAAGCGGTTTTAAAATTTTGGTCAACAAAATTAAATATTAACGGCATCTGTAATAGAACAATTTTTTTTGTTTTGATTGTCGAATTTCTCGTTAACGGCATTACCGATTTCCATTAAAATAATATAATTTTCAATATAATTATTCTTTGGATAATTTTAAAAAGAACATAATTTTTTAAATTCTATATATTTCAAAAACGGTTATGTAAACCTTTTTGAAATTATGCTTTTTTTATAGTTATAAATTATTAATTACTTACTGAAAAAATTTTGAAAGAAATTTTGTGGTTATTTATTATTTTAATAATAAACTGTTGCAACGATTTTTTAAACTGTTATTTTCATAACTTATAATGAGTTCCAAAAATCAGACGGCATACAATGCCTCGAATCTACTAAGAGTCTTGTGCTTACGATGTTGTCGAATATAAGATCTAATACATGCGACACAATAGTACATTTACTACTTATGTTCCACAATTTCTTCCATAACTTCGCTTAGTGTAATCCCAAGCAAAATTCATTTAGAACAAATTGTATGGCCTTTCAGTTTCGGCTAGATTGTTGTATTTAACAAAAAAGATTTTGAATTTAAAATTGTTTAATCTGTTTGAAAATTTAATTTCTAATCGAACTGTTTTAGTTTAAAAAGCAAACATTTCTACAATAAAATTTTCAATCTGAAATAAAGTAGAATATGAATGCGTTCCAGAATTTTTTCCAGATTCCATTTTTAATTATTTGTGAGCAAAATATGATGGTGAATGTCAAATTTAAGGTAGTGCGGACCAAAACCTTGACGATAATAAATGTATGGATTTGAATTTCAAGCTTATAATCGATTTTGAAATGTTCGCAGCTTATTAGGCAACTGGAGGTTTCAAATCAAACACATATGAAAAATATATGCTTAACAAAATTTATAAAATCTGTAAGTTTTACTAAATTCCACATCTTTTGAAATATGAAATATGAACAATTCCTCCATCAATTTTTTTTGATCATTTATTTCGGACATTTGTTCTTGTCGAGGGAATGTAAATGTATAATTTTGACCATGCAAATGAACCTCTAATGTCCCGAGGTGTATATTTTCATAGTACCAATTTTATTAAACAACGTTAAATTCTCCGGTGGCGATGGGCATATTCCAAATATTATGACTACATAACCAGCGTTACCAACATCTTGCAACAGATGTTCTCTCTACTTGTTATTTTTCTTCTTTTCAAGATCAAGGGCGTCTGCCATCGTAACTACATTTCGTTCCAGGAAGACCACATATTCCAGTGCAATAACGCATGATACATAAAAGTAATCTCAAGCACAGTTGTACAAATATTTAAACAAGTTCAAAAAATGGTACAACCTTGGTTTCAGATTTTAATCCACGGATATCGCCTGATTAACAGAATATCAACAAGGGCTCATTGTTCAAGTATCACTATCACGAGGTTAATACGCACAAGTGATCCTACAATGCCGTAAACACTAAAATATTTCAGTTTCTATAAGATTTCGGTAAGACCTTACCGAAGTTAAAATAATTTACCGAAGCCTTATCGAAGGCGAAATACGAATTCAATTTGTTGGAGACGAAAATTGTTTTATATATTAAAATAATTCATATGGTAACGCTTTTTTGTATTACATATTCCAAGATTTTACTAAAGCGGAAAAAAACTCAGTGAGGCAACAAATTTTCAAGTCGGTACATAAGCCTGTGATGATTTTGGAATGTAAAATTGTAAGCTTAACAGTTTGTTTTTAACTAACATCCAGTAAAAATGTTAGGATCTTAAGAGTGAATTTAGTGGTAATCCGCCTCAACATAAAATCCAATTTTATCCTCATTGATTCAAGTTCCTGCATGATAGCAGAAAATAGGAAAAGAGGAAGATTTTGTATCACTTGGTTCAACTCATCAGATGCTTGGGGCTTTCTAAGATTATTTTAAAACTCTCAAAATTGCTAAGTTCTAAAAAATCTTACATCTCCTACATATATGCCGAAATATCAGGCAACATTTTGGAAAATTATGAAGGATTTCGAAATCAGATCATATTTTCCTTGTAAAAAAGAATTTGGTATGTGCAATTCTTCATTCCACACAAAAGTTTCTTGTAGTGAAATATTTTATTTTCACTTGAATTATTATGGAACAAAAAAAAAATCATTCCAAATCGAAAATTATAAATTTAAATAAATAAGAAATAAAGTAATACGTTCCAACACTGCCAAATTTAAATACATATTGCACAGCTTTATATACTCAATTTGTTAATAATTATTGTTGACATTTAGGTTTTAAATTATTATTTCTTCAGAATTTCATCTAGCATTGCATGAATTTCAACACATTTAACATACATATATATGTATGTAGTCTTTAAAACATCCCACCTGAGGGATGTATGCCTTGAGGCATATGGTTCGTGAAAAAATCGAACTTTGCCGCCAACGGAAACGTTGTTTTTTCTTATTTTTTTTTCATTTTCCGAAACTTTCCCAGTAGCAGCAGTCTGTATGGAAAATAACTTTTTTAATTAAATTTATATCTCGCTCCCGCCTTGTTTGCGAGACCAAAAAATTTAAATAATACCAAAACGCACTTGAAAGTCTGCAAGCCAGACTAAGAGAAAAAAATGCACCGGTTATCCTTAGGGCTATACCTATGCTCGCCGAAACTCGAATTACATCCACACCACAATTCATAGGCATATAACAGCTAGCGCGTTGCATCGTGGAAGAATCAGAATGGTTGTGGAGGGAAAATTGCAGGTGGCGCGGCGTAGTCGCTAGACTTTTGGATTTGGTTCGTTCAACTAATAGAACATACCATTCAAGACTAATATATGTATGAGGTAGCTACATCCAACCATAATAGTATATGCGAAAAGGTGGCTTTTTGAATTATAAATGCGTTCAACTAATTGCATCCGCCACCTTTGGGAATACAGTCACACAAACGAGCGCGATCCATTCCATTCATTGTGTGTTCCTTTATCCTACCACCCTCCCACGCTTCCAATTCAACTCCGAGGAAGGACCCTGAGGCACTCTAACTCGAGTACAAATAGCTAGCTATCCATTCCGCTCGGCTGTGTTCGCTCTATGCTTTTGCATGGGTAATTTGAATATTAATAACTCGACAATTAATCGTGACGTACCTACTCTGCGAGAGTTGTTGCAACAACAGCGGCGCAGAAACAAAGCTCTTCCTCTGCCGCATGTCTGCCGGTATTTTCGAACTTCTAACCCTCGAAGCAGCCCAAGGATAGCTGATGGAGATGTCATACCTACTTATTCCTATATTCAGAGTGAAACAAGGACGACGACAGAGACTTTCAGGGTTAAATGTGTGCAGCATGGCAGACAAGAGAAAGTGGAAACACCTGTCTGTGTTGCCGCACGACTAGACTTAGACTTCAGCAGAGGCACTGGTAGAAAATTTTGTATACACAAAGTCATCAAGGTTAGGGTCCCATTCTACTGCCACAGCATCCCGATTTGAATTTCCTGCAAAAATAGCTTTTGGAATCCTTTGATCTAGGTAACAACACAGACAACGCAGCTCACTTATACATATATACGAACTAGTTAACGACTTTTCCACAAGATGAATTAGAATGCAAATTTTGTCCATAGGAATTCTAGTTTGGTAAAATGGAGGCCGTCCATCATAACTTGGGGTAATTTAACCCGTACACCCACTCACTCAACCGTGTCTTAATTACTGGGACTTACAAAAAAATATTAGAGACCGTATAGGGGTGCAATCTCTGTAAAAATTGTTTCAATCTTCTCTAATCATACTTTTAACAGTTTTAAAAATTCTACATAACCAGAAGTCTTAATTTCCATGAAATTGGAACTACTAACAAACTTTTGCCAACTTAGTTGAATTCGAAAAAAAAGACGAATAACTTACAAGTAGGTATTTAATGTGCGTTCTTATGAATTCCAGAAAATTCATCTTTGAGGGAGTTTAAAAGTTCTTGAGCAGAAATGGGGGCTGTATGTAAAGTTAACATACTTGTGGTTGTTTTCAGGTATTTTAGAGCTATGCTAGAAGTATGTGCAATATGCATGAGTTGAGAGATTGAGAATGTAATAAATAGGTCTGTTTAATTAAATGAAATACAGTAGTGGACGATTAATTGCGCATTAAACAGAATGTCAGATTTTTCAGACTTGTTCAAGAGAGGAGCTTTTCATCATCAAAAAAAATCTCGCTTCGGAAAAATTACATATCTCACACATAAACCATAGCCGAACAGCCAAAGTAACGCATACTTGTCTAATAGTGCGCGTTTTTTCTGTGATTACAGGTTGGAGACAAATAGAAATGACAGCCGAAATTTAATTTCTTTATAATTGACACTTAATTTGAGGCTGTCAGCTGTCACTGTCAGAGTACACATATTGATGGTAATATCTTCTGAGTATGTATTTTCTTTCAAAATTGCGCATTTGCCCAGAAACAAAAATTGGTTTTCAGTGACCCTGTCACTTTTCAAATTTAAAAGTAAACTGTCGTTCATTTGAATTAATTATACAAACCCTATCAAAAATTGTTTCCATATTACCGAAATGCTAAATTGTGTTAAATAAAAGTGTGCCGGATTGTTCTTAAGTGCAACATAGTAATAAGTAATTTGACAGGATCACTGAGAATGTATTTTTTTTCTCAATATCTGACTACGTATTCTATCAATATGTGTAAGATAATACCTTTGATGTGTGTACTGTGTTCTAAGTGAAACATCCAGCAGCCATTTTTGGCTAGGCAAAAAAGTGGATTCTTCTTATTCAAGTCTTTTGACGTTACATTTACATTTTTATTATTGGTATAGGTACTACTATAGGTCAAGTTTTTTTATTTAGAAAAAAATCGAACTCGAGATTTTAATCAAACTTGACATTAAAAGTGGGTTTCGCAATTCCGTCTGTCTGCCTGTCTGTCTGCCTGTAGGTCGATCGACAGTACCTGCCATACAATTTTTTGTAGCAAAAATGGTAAATCATAATTAACTCGAAAACGGCTCTAATGATTTTGATACAAAAAAATGTAGTGCCCTGTTAAAGTTTAACATTTGGTCTACCTCTTTTTTTTCAATAAAATGTTAATAATGGAACCTGCCATACAACCATTTTATTGATTTGCGACTTTTTCATAAACGGCTCCACGGATTTCGATCAAAATTTGTATTTGTGTATTTGGATCTCCTTCAAATTCTAAATAATACTGCATTTCAAAATTTTCGAAAAATAGTTTTTGTAAATTTTTGAAAAAAAAAATATTTTTTTTTTTTTGAAAATTTAATATTTTAAAAACGGGTGGGCGATTTTTTCTGAAATTATGTTTAAAAATTTATATTATTAAATATTTAAAATGTTCATACCAATTTTTTTTTTTAGAAAAAAATTAAGAGTTCTTATATAACGGGTCCGCCATCTAACGTTTTTTTTTCAACTAGTGCTTATTTCGTGAATGGTAACATTTAGCTCATGTCTGATTTGACAGATAATTAGTTTTATCCTTCCGCTAAATGAATATGGTTGTGTATACGCTCGAACAACGCTTGCTAAGTGGGCTTGCGATCGACTTGGAAAAGATGCCGATTTTGCCAAAAAAATCATCTTTTCAGATGAAGTTCATTTTGATCTTGGCGGGTATGTAACAAGCAAAATTGTCACATTTGGGGCACAGAAAACCCGCACGCATACATTTGAAAGCCGATACACCCAAAACGAGTCTTTTTTTGGTTCGGATTTTGGTCCAGAGGCATAATTCGAAAATGAGCAAGGAGTAGCCGTTACAGTTTGAAAGGAGGACATTGGCAATATTTGGTTTCAACAGGACGGCGCTACATGCTATACAGCTGAAACTACACTCGATGTTTTGCACCCATTTTCAAACAAAAAAAAAGTTATTTGGCGGACCCATTATAAAAAATTAAGTGAAAAACGACTTTAAGAATACTTTTAGCCGTTTCCATTAATAATCTTTTACATATAATGTGATCGAACATAGGAGCAAGTACGTGCGATCCAGTCGTGCATTTTATTTCTTCTACTATAGGGCAAGTGTTGCCTTTGGAAAACAAATCGAACTCGAGATTTTAATTAAACTTGACATTACGATGATAGAGAAAACCAAAAAAGTGGGTTCTGCAATTCCGCCTGTTCGTCTGTCTTTCTGTAGAACGATCTACAGCCTAAACGGCTGAACAGATTCTTTACAAACTTTGTAGTTAGGCGTTTTAGGTGACAAATTTTTGAATCGTTATTTTTCTGAAATTTTGTTTTTAAGTTTATATTATTAAATGTATAAAATTGTCATCCCAATGCTTTTTTTTTTAATTTTAAGAATTTTTTATATAAAAAATTAAAGAAAAAACGACTTTATAGATATATTTAGCTGTTTCAATTAAGAATCTTTTCATATCATATAAGGGCAAGAACGTGCGATCCAGTCGTGCATTTTATTTAAATAGGGGTTGCATTTTTTCAGATCAATAAATAAGCAAGTAATTAAAACAAGCGGTCTTAAATTAACTGAATAAAAATCTGTTGAAGAAATTTTCTAACTCCATTATGTATGTCTATTAACAGGGAAATTCAATTAACCGAGCTGCAATATTAAGGGCAGAATATTGTGTTGCTTTGAGCAAATGGTCTGTGCAGCAAACATCTAAATAAGTAACAACATGTGAAAAAGATTTTGTTCATTTTCTTCGTCTTTATAAATATGTTCCCAATTTGTTTAAAGAATTTATACTTTTGCCACAAGCTCAAAAAGTTGGAAAAAAAACTTGAAAGTTGTTTGAATAATTATGAAATTTGAAAAAGGCTGTGTTTATGATGGAGCTACGAACTTTTCTTGACGGCAATAAACGCAGTTTTTTTCAATTTCTTCCCAACCTCGAAAGGGTAGTATCTGTCCTAAAACCTTTCATTTAAATACAGAGCAAGCGTTAGAGAAGATTGTATTGGGATACATTGCTAGATTGCGTAAGGGGATAAACGCAAGTGAGGTACCTATAAAACAAATGATACAATTATTCTGTGGATTTTGAGGAATTGGATTCTCTCCAATATATTTATAGGACAGGATAATCTACCGAACTGTGATAAATATTTTTAAGCTTTTACATCAAATGATTATAGTCCTGCTGCAGGAAAAAAATAATAAATTTTTAGAAAAGAAATTCGGATGCAAAACGGAGCCCTGCGGTACACCAATTCCACAAATATTGTTCACGCGGAAACAGACGAGTACATTAGAAAAGTAATAAATAGAATGATTGAAATTCCAATAAAATCACAAGAGGACTCAGAGTTGATCTCTCCCCGGATTGCCAAAATTTTCTCTCATGGTTGCTTTGAGAAGATTTTGCATGTCAACTTATGAAGGCAACTGGGTGGGGTGTGCTATTTTTTTAAAATAAAAAGTAAGAAATTGCATGAATCGATCAACATTGATAATTGATAATTTTCACCGTTGAGAGATTGCATGCTGACTCGTTGAATTTTGTGTATTTATATCCAGACCTTTGTTAAATAAAATAGTCAGATATGAAGGCAATGGACGGCTGAAAAAAGCGAAACTCCTACTTATCTTAAAGAGGAATGATATACATTTCCACTCAACTCTCATAACAATCTTTGGCTTTTGGCGGTAAAGAGAAGGTGTGAATTGTAAGAAAACAGAAAAAACTTCTGCTCACCAACATTATTATGTTTTACTTCTGCGTGCGACACACCTGCTTTTACTACAGATATTTCCATTATACATTTTCAAACAGCCTTTAATAAACAAACCTCACAAATCCACCAAGACAAGACATAGCCTATTTTGAAGATCCAGGCAACATTTATTTTAATCAACCATGTGGATGCAAGATTCACTTAAATAAATATATATAACATCCCTGTCCGCGAAGGCAGGCAAAGCCGGAATCAAGATCTAAAGGAATACCTACGCATAATTATTATTTTAATGATGATAGACTATACGCGGATTAAATCCTTTGGGACTTCATCACCTCACCCTCGTGTGTGTTCGTGTATTTCCCTGTACAGACAGACATCTCTAAAATTGACTCTCTCGCCATTATATTTATGAAGGTAGGTAGATAGGTATATATTTAACAGTAATTCGGTTACCGTTCGTCCAAATTTATGGGGTGTGTTAGCTGCCAGGGCTGTTTAAGCAGATTAAAAGCAGTGCGTCAGCCGGGAATTGTTGATGATTATAATTTTTATACATTTGTCATTCATGTTTGCGGAGTGTCCTTTCTGTCTGTCCATCATCGAAAGGGATCAAGCAACATTATTTGAATACTTAATCAAATTTTGTAAATATGTACGGATGTTGACTCAAATTTAAGGACAGCAGACTTCTAGCGTGGCGGCCAACGGCACAATACACAACACAGGTCGTGGTCGTGATAGGTATAATATTATGCAAAAAAGGGAAAATCTTTTGGCTGTTGTTTCTGTGAATTTGACAATCTGTCCAAATAAATGGAATTTCTGGCATTCGCTTTTGGATCGGGCGGGTAAGTACGAGCTTGGGGTATTTATAGCCCGTAATATGTAAACCAGCAGTGGAATGAACCCTTGTGTAACTATACAGTATGCATAAATAGCTCCAGGGGTGAATTTTGATTCATTTTTATGAGGTTTTAATGCTGGGGGATGGAGCGGCCGACATTTTTTTTTTGATATTGCGTGTTGCATTTAATTGGAAGTTCAATTATTTACAAACTTCTATGATTATCATGCAAGCTTATGACACACAAAAACACAAGGGCGACTACAACACTGTCTTTTATAACATTTGGGCAGGATCGGCATTTATTATTATATGTACGTAAATTATTAGAGAAAGGGGGTCGCATAGTCATTAGATTCCTTTGTGTTTGACTATAACATGTTTTACTCTCGTTTATTTATAGCAGAGGGGAAAAACATTAACTGGTTTCAACACTTCATTTTTGTTTAGAATGTCAATTTTAGATCTATGGGGAGTGTTTTAAGCGAATAAGGTATTAGTGTAATGTAATTACAGGAAGCTCGCGTTGGGCGCCAGTCACATGTGAAATGCTGTGTCATAAGCATAACTTCAAAAAGGTGTGTCATATTTATTTATGAAAGCTGTTTTCATTTAAAATCAAGCCTATTATTATTATTGTTATCCTTGTTGTATGGAATACAGAAATTAAATATTAAATACTGTAAAAGTTAATAGTAAACAAGGGATGGAACGAACTAAATTAACAATTTCGAAGGGTGAATAGGTGAATTCATTTTGAAAATGTCTCTGCTTGTATGATAGAGAATCAGAATCAGATTCGTTCTAGGAGAATAAGTTGTTAATGAATTGAGTAAGTCAACTACAACCTGCTACAACAAATGTGTCTCTAGACACATAAATAATAACAACACTCATTTCGAGTACTATAAGTCTCTTATTGTCTCCGTTAGACAACTGTTGACAAATCAAATTAATCGAAACAGTCATAAAAAAATACACTCACTCTCAGAAATGTCGATAAGAAATCCTCGAAATAATTGGATACCCGACAAAAGAAATCCAGTTGCCCGACAGTATGTGTGGAATCCTTTTTCTGTTTTTCATCTTCATCTTCATCCCATAATGCCAAACCGTGCGTGACTCGAAAGGACAACACCTATTTTTTCGTTCGTCCTTACAAAAATAAGTAGAAAGAAAAGAAATGATTGAGAAAAAGTTGGTAGTTGCTTCATAGATTGTGCATGTGGGGGCGAGGACACACAAAACATATAAAATATCCAACTAACACTGCTGAGGGAGAAATCTGTTAACCACATAAAAATAACACGTATTAACTTTTAAAAAGAATGTGCGATAGAAAATTAGATTCCTGACACTAGGTGTCGTGTATAAATCCTTTTTTTATTATTTTTATTTTTATCTCTTGCTCTCTCTCAGTCTCCTTGTCTCTGTTCATATTGGATTTTTAGTTCTTTTACCGCGCGTACACAATAATTGCCATCTATTGTGATTTGTCATCGTGTTAAACCCACAGAAAATAATAGGAAACCCAAAGAAATGGCGACATGTTCGTTACGTTTTCCTCCAAACGAGTATACCTAGATATATGTATGGCAACATGTTAGTGTGCTACTGATGGTTTTGAATTAGTTGCACTGCACATTTGCAGGATTCTATTTCATAGCGATTTTGGGTGCATATCCTATTTTTGCTGAAAGAATGCTGAATGGGTGCCCAGATTCTAAGCCAACCACAGGATTGTCACTGGCATCGTTGCCAGCAGTATCTTTGCTGGTGCTGGTTGTAAAGCAATAAGCAATAAAACGGATACTAGGTGCCTTGCTTTGTATTTTATAGTGACAGCAACATCCTTAGGGACAAGTATTGTAGTTAAATTTGCGAGTAAAGATTGCACTAATATTATAATTTCAGGTTCCAAAATTAAAAAGTGGATTGTGGAACGTATTCAATTTTAATTTAATTGCAATTACATTTATCAGGGAATCATTCGAAAGAAAACAAAAATACTACATTCTACACTGCTCGTGGAAAATAATATAAATACATTACACAATGTATGTTTTGTTTGGAAATTAAGATGCAGATAAACCTATTAGAAAAATGTAGTTGGTTGAAAAGTGGGTTGTGGAACTTATTCCATTTTCATTCAAGCGAAGTTTCCTGTATGCTGACACTGCCTTAGGGAACTAAAAAAGAACAAACAAATGCATTCCACACTGCTCGTCAAATAGAATACAAATACATTCCACAATGTTTGTTTCGATGAAAGATGCCGATCAATTCCCAAGAAAAAGTTAGTTGTTGATAAGCTATTGAAGTTTTACACGAAAAATATCTTAAAACTTTTTTTTTCCAATCAATAATATTTGAGAAAAACAATCTAAATTCATTCCAATTTATTTTCCCGGCTTTTGTCCACAACAACTTTTTTCATTTTTTAATTAATAAAAATTTAAATTTAAATTAATTAAATTAAAAATTTTTTGTTTGATATTATTTTTTGGTATAGACTAGTTTATGCATCCAAGTGAAGTGAATTTTTTATAAAAATAATAAAAATTTATTTTGTTGTAGAAAACATCTTAACTCAATATCTTCTATTTATGTTTCCCTTTGATTTGGGATTATTAATTCAAGTCAATTTTCACTCGAACCATTTATCAATATTTTACTTCAAGCAAGTATCTTAAACACCGGTTTGCATTTAATAAATTTTTCTATTTCATTTTAACTCGATATATATGTCACTAAAGAGATTAACTCCTGTGTAGTAGTTGTGAAATTTTGCACTGGTCTAAAGCAAAGGGACACTATTCAAGCATAACATAGGAAACGAAAGGGAATATAGAATTTTCATATACCAAAAATTGTCCCAATGAAAACGCCATTTACTGCGGTTTCCAATATCGTTTGCTATTTCAAAATCCACTATGCATCCGATGAGGTGAGCTATGAAGAAGAAGAAGTGTTCTCCATCCAAAGGATGCTTCTGTAGAAGAGATTGCCCAGGGAAGGAGTGTTAGAAGTCAGTCGGAAACTATTACTTATCCTTCGCGTGGCAGGATTGGGTTGTCAGGGCCAGAGCTGGCATACTCCTCTTATAGATATAGATGTTTCACGGAATAGAAGAACCAAGCATAACCACGTCCTTAATCATCAAACGTGGTCGTGATCGTGTTTCAAACGTGTGTATTACATTTCCTTCAGTATAAAGTTGCTCTCACTTCTTCGTCCTTCTTATAAACTGAGTGCATATTCCTTTCCTTAGGGGCTGCGGTTTAAAGGGGTGCAAAATGTTTTACGCTAACGCTACTTCTTCGTCTCTGTATAAAATGGCTCGATGGTCTGATTCTGATGGTGTGTTGGGAGAAAAACGGATTGCAGCAATATTTGAGGGCAATCAATACAATATAACGGATAGCAAATGAAGTCGGTAAAAGTTTAGTTTGGATGATGGAAAAAAAGATGCTTCCTTAGCTATGAAATTTGGCTTTAGGGTTCTGGTGTATATCCTTTAAAATCTTAATAGTATGACAGAGAGAGAGAGAGAGAGAGTGGGGAGGGTGAATGAGAAAGATGATGATGATTTGCTCCTTCACCGCATGGCTGAATGATGACGAGCAATTCGTTTTTTTTTTCTTCTTTTAGGTGGTTGGCACATTACATCGTACTTCAGGTGAGAAACTATATTAAGTTGTTATTTGATAAATTATCATGAAGTTACGGAAACACTTGAAAGTTTAAGCTGTGCTGCTGTAGTTTTTTGTAGGATGTTTGGGCTTTTAATAAATGGGAACTATTTACCTGAACAAAAAAGTTGAAGAGGTAAATATGCAAATAAGTAGAAAAGATTAAATTAATTTTGATTTAAAATGTTCATTTGGCAGATATTGGCCTTAAGTGCGAATACCATACAAATTTGAAAACTTCTGCAAATTAAGGTAAAATTGTTTCAAGGTTTTTGATATTTTATCTGTTGGTAATTTTCCCGTTTTTTTTTTTTACATTTTTTCAACAAGATACAACGCATTTGGTGTTGGCAGACAGTGTCTTCAGTCAGAGAAAAACGGACTCCGATTTCAGCAAATAATAATTTTCAGAGACGATGCTGATTGCGGTAGATGCAAACGTGACTTTATGGTTGGCATTTTGAACTAGCGTGCGGCATCATCCGTATTTTCGCATCGACAATGGAATTGCCATGACTATCAAAATCCAATCAAAATCCTGATTGCTCCAAAGTGGGAAATGCAGATGTGGACTACATGTTGTTCTTAAGGGACGGCGGTACGTTTCACAATAGAAAGCCCTTCTCTAAGTCGCAATAGATATGTGGCAAACGGTAAAGTTCTGAAATCTACAAAGGTAATTGGAAATTAGACCTCTCGGAAACGTGCCACCAGCGAAGCGAAAAATACTAAAAATACAAAAAAAAACATTTTTTTTCTAAACATTGTTCGTACGCAGAATATCTCTTCATGTAAATCAACAAAGCCTGACATGATAAAGCATATCACACATTGTGGATCCCGCCTTTACTAAAAATCTCTCAATTTTGATTGAAATTTAAAATTATACAAAATCTACGGCCTTACACTGAAATAATTTATTTTACTTTTGGACTCTCTCTATCAATATAGGATTTTAAAATAAAACAAAATATAAAGGATAATTTAAATGTCCCACATGCATTGTTTTCTGGTTCAAAATTAATACAACAAAAAACAGGGTTTCGAGAAGGGTCCAACTCCCCTTTTAGTCGCATCGTGCTCGTCGCTTACCAACGACATTGCAGCGCGGTACTGGCTTATCCATTCACCAAACGAAAAATATAGAAAAGCAGCATGGTACTTCCTGACAGACTAAAAGTCTACTAAAAAGTTTCTCCCGAATATATATACCTAGGTGTGTTTTTTCGCACCGAACCTAAATATCCTTTATGTAAATTTCCACATTGTGTTCCAACACAACAACAAAAAAAAACCCTTACAACAGAAATTGTAAAAGCATTTTTATCCCACTGTTTTTATTTTATTTCGCTCACTTTCAGGAAACATTTCACTGAGGATACCAGCAAGGATATTATTGCGATTTTCCTATAACGAAAACAGATTGCATCCTATTTTGTAACAACAGAGAAGCAACAAAAAAAAAACACCCTGAAACTGGATCTCACTGAAACATTTAAAAGGGAACGATAACGGCAAAAAGGATGCACGAGTGATGTTGTCCTTTTATGAGCATCCTTTTTTATATTTTGTAGGTCATTGCAATCTTGCAAACTAAAATACCAAAACACTATGTTGTAGGACATTTAAGTTAAAGAGGAGAAAACAACAACCACCCGCCATTACCGAATGCAATTCCGTAGAGACCAACCACATTCTCTAAAAATGGCGCCCAACGTCTGATATATGCGCCAATAATACTGATTTATGCATTCGTTTTCGAATGGCTTCTTTCTGCTGCTGCTGCTGCTGTTTTTGTGGCTGCGCCTTTTTCTGTTGCTTCATCTTTATTTCGTAGTCCATACTCTCCACACTCTACTTCCAGGCAATTGACCTTTATTCGGTCCGTAAAGCATCAAGACTCACAGTTTGAGGGAGTAGTATAGCATAAGTTTGTGTATATAAGAAACTCTTCAGTGAGCGGAAAAAATAACTTTCACGTGCTTCATAAAATTTCATTATGTCCTTAATTCCCTCCAACACGATAAACAGAGACATACACCTTTGCCCAAAACGAGGAAACAACAACAAAATCGAAAACTCCAACTTTCTGAAAAAGTTTCCGCCGAAAATTATGCAATCTCCGTTATCCGGACATAAAAGCTATAACCAACTACCTCTGTGCTTCACCACCCTCAGCCAATAGTCCTCTTGCGATATGAAAATATTAGACAGATAAAAATTAATTAACTGTATAATTCCTTAACCAATAAACAACAAAAGAGCTCTTGGCCAATAGAGGATTTAAGAAAAAAAAAAAACAGACTATACCTGATGGGAAAGTCATTGTTGGTGCACAGAGCTGAAAGCTGAAATTGTGCGGTGTTTAGGTTTGGGCTTATTCTGCACAGGACTTTCACCAACTTATTCGCAATTTGAAATTAATTTCCTGGATAGAATTTTTATACTCCAAAATGGTCGGTGTCTTACGATTTAATAAACAACAATAATTTTCTAGCCACTAGGGTACTGTTCATGCAATACTCTCCAGTAGTCTCCACTCTCCATTTGGCGCCGATAGATGACTTGTGGTGTTATTAGGATTAATTCAAGGGATAATACTGTGTGTTTCAGGAATGGATACACTCAATGCTCTTCGCTTGCTAGCACCAGGCTATCGCAATCACCTGTAATCAAGGATGTCGACGGACAGTGGGACAAGTTACTCATTAAATATGGTAAAAAAATTGCATACAAGAACCCTTCGTTGTCTTTCAAGAAGCGTTTTCAGTAGATCGAAAAATAAAAAAATTATGTTAACTAAAACGACTGCTAAAAATTACACCTAGCTACATGTTAATGGGGGAAATATTCAATTTTTTTTTAAAATAAAAATTATACTCAAAAAATTGAAACCCTTTATGAATTGATTTTCTAAACTAAACTAAATTAAACTAGAAAGAACCAAATCATCTGCGTCAATTCCAATTTTGGAATTCGAAAATTCTGCTATCTGTCCCACTGTGCACAGTGCAGAAGGATATTTTTCAACAGCGAAAAAAACTCTCATTGTTATTATGCTTCATTACGAAATATTATTTATTTTTAAAATTTGTTGTTTACACTTGGCTTAAAGTTGCACACAGTTCTGATCAGCAAGCAGAGCCAGCGTTAAAAAGAAATACCGACTGAAGGTTTCTGAATTCAAATTCAGAGCTATATAATAGAGGAAAAGAGAAAAGCACCTACACTTGAAACTTTTTAATGATGACGACGACGAAAATGCCGACGACAGGAAATAAGTTTTTAACTTTTGCTTTTTTTTTATTTGAATAATTTTTTTTTGTATGCTGATTTTATATTTACGTGTTCCACCTGAAGGGTAAAATATAATTTTTCTTAACATTATTTTTTTTTTGTTATTTTGAAAAAAATAATTTTTGTTAGGCAAATACTGGCAGGGAATAACTTTTTGGCTCATAAGAGGAGTTATTCCGCACTTGACGGTTAAATGATTCAGCTACTTGGAGTTGAAGTAGATAAATAGGAAGAAAAATATTTGATGATGGAAAATGCGTTTTTTTTTGTTTTTGTTGGAATTTGTTTCCGAATGTTGGAATTGGGAAATGAGACCTAATTTCGAATAAGAGGAGTGTGTACTTGAAGTTTTTAATAGGATGTAGTTAGTTTTCAAAAATTTGAGAAAACATGTGTTTTTTTTTTTAAATAAAATTTAAGTGGGACACGAAGACTTGAAAACTTCAGGATGTATAGGTAGATATAGGATGCGTGTAATTTAAAGTTGTCTATATAATCTTGGAAATAAATTTCAAAGGGACATACTTGCACGGTATTTGGTAGAATAATTATGACTATCGTTTCAAAATCTAGAACAGGGTTACGTATGGCATTGTACTATTTTTTTAAAACCATTTTTCTAAGAGCATGGTTTTAACTAACTTGTTCTTGTAGCTAACAATTTTAATGCAGCTAAAGGTTGATGACGCTGTAATTAGGTAGGTAGTCTTGGTTCTTAGTATAATAAATTCTCGAATGGATGATTCACAGAATAGTTTAAGGAAAAATATAATGCCATTTGAATTCTTCCACCATAACTACGGAATATTTGAATATTTATGGGAATATTTTGGAAGCATTTTTCAATTCAAAGTAATCCCACTAATAGTATAAATGTGAAAGTTTCGATGTATGGATGTTTGTTGCTCAATAACTCATGAACGGCTGAACGGATCTGGATAAAATTTGGCACAGAGATAGATTATAGTCTGGAATAGCACACAGCATTCTTTTTATCACGGTGAATGTATGGTTCCCGTGGGAATTTTCTATAGGGCTCATAATAACATATGTACCTATCTGCTCATTCTAGAAATAGCCAACATAGCTTTCGTTCACAAGAAGCCAAAAAGCACATACACATACACACATGCAGCCACACACACGCACACACATACATTCACAAATACACACTTGATTATCACATATGTCATTTTTATCCCGAAAAATGGAACCGAACGGTTCCTATGGGGGAGGCTTAAATATGAACAAAATATATACTTATGGGTGTTTGTTCCGCATTCATGCCTCACCCATTGAATGGATTTTAATTAAATTTGGTAAGCAGCTGGAAGATTAGCCATGATTTATTTTTCCCAACTTTAGTTTTGTAGTTATCTCTTTTTGTATCCAATAAAAAATCTTCGCTTTGTCCGCGAACATGACAATACACGACGAACATTGAAGCCAATGAACTCGACAAAATCAAAATTTTTGGCCAACAGCAAGCGGCTCGCGAACCAGCCCATTTACAAAAAGAGCACAGCCAGCGCGAGCATGCTGGGCGAGCATGTTCGTCGGTTGTACCTACATTCAACGACTGAACGGTTTTTAATGAAATTTTGTAGGGTCCGTAGCAGCGCACGGGTATCTGCTAGTTATTAATATGCCCATAAAATTTAAGCTTCGAAAAAATTCCTCCGTTTCTGAACGGGTACTAAGATAACAAGTTTTTTCAAAAAAAATGTCAAAAAGTGCGTTTTGCTTTCATTAATGAACTGTTTTTTTTAATGAAAATCGTTTTTGGGAAAAATAAAATATACCTTTTTGGCTTAAAAGAAATGTATGACATTTGGTCTTAAAAAAAATCTAAAAAACATATATGTACCAAGCTGGAGAAAAAATCCATCAACCCTATTAAGCTGTAAGATACAAACGACAGATTTACAGAAATAATTGTAAAACCCACTTTTTTTGTCTTCACTGTCATCGTAATAGCAAGTTTGATCAAAATCTTGAGTTCGATTTTTTTTACAAACCTTAAGTGTGAGTGTATATCTGCTCTGGGCAGATCCCTGTAGAAAGCAATGTTATCAGATCCCAACTCGCAGCCGCGTCGGAAAATGACAGAACTATCATCGAGTCTTCAGTATCGTTGATTGAAAAAAAAGGATGATCATCAAATTACTAAAAAAAGAGAAATCTTATGAATTCGGGGAAATGGAGAGGGATTTGAATACGCCCTACGGTGGCTAAGAAAATGGCGAAAATAATCTTGGAATGAATCAAGGAACAACTGGATTCAACTCTCGATAAAGTACAAACGAGATTCCGGACAGATTCTTCTTGCATAGACATATTACTACCTTAAGGATTATAATCGAAAAATGCGTGGAGTTCCGTCTCTTCTTCATCTTCTCTTTATCGATTTTCAAAAGTCTTTCGATAATCTGAAGGGAGTTTTATTTGGTCAGCCTTACGCGGGAAGCTTTTCGCCATTATCAAGGATACCTACGAGAGTGCAACTTGCCAAGTCTTTAATAACGGAAATATATCTGAAGACATCGAAATTAATAGTGGAGCCCAGCAGGGCTATTTACTATCACCTTTATTATTCCTGTTGAATATTGGCGATGACCTCAAGGCAGCCCAAGTCCAACAAGGACGAGGAATTCGATGGATGTTTTCCTTTCTACAAACGTCTTGACTACGCGGACAATATTTGTTTGTTTTCATACAACAATATGGATCTCCACCACATGGTAATCAATATGGAAAGCGAAGCGAGCAAAGTTGGACTGATGATCAATAACGCTAACACAAAAATCCTCAACGTTGCAGGACAGCAGGTTGAAGCTGTGGCAAATTTCTATACCCAAGAGGAGTGGTCTCAAAAGACTGTGAGGGTAAAGATGAAGATCCCAACTGCCGAATTGGCAAAGCAAAAGCTATTTCGGCATGCTGTCAAAGGTGTTGAAGAACGACGTATAAATTTCGAAAACCAAATTGCGATTGTTCCGCTTCAACGTAGAGTCCGTACTACTATTTTGAGGATCCTTATGATTTTCTGGCCGAATATCATCTCCAACCAAGAACTCCATAGGAGAACTAGCCAAATTCCTATCGACATCGTTATCCGCAAGAGGCTGAATTGGTTTCACCATACAGCGCGCGGCGCTGTGAAGACTCAACTGGGAGACACGCAATGGAGTCGTATCCTTTCACTCAAGATGGGAGAAGACCTGTTTAAAAACTAGATTGTACATTTGACTTGAAGGAAATGATTTTTTATAAGAAGTTCCGAGGAAAAAACTTGCAAAGTATTATTGAGGAAATCCAGTTTCTTTGAAAACTGAATCAAACGTTCAGTTTTTAGGGGTTCTAATAACGTAATTATTTTTATTTCAATATTCCAACTATTTCATTCATAACTCCGAAGCTTAAGAAAATATTTAAAAAAATCCCACGAGGATATTTTATTAAAAAAAGAAAAAGTAACATATCATCCATCATCAACATTATCAAGGGACATCAAAATTTACCAAGTTTTGAAATTTTAAAACCAGACAGTCAAAACCATAATGTGCCGATACCACCTATAACCACAAATTGCTAAGTATATTATATTACATAATCTCCCGCAAACTATTTGCACTCAATAATAATAAAAAAAATAAAACAATTCAGTCTCTATAACTCGATGTAAGAGTATGTATAAAAAATAGTATATGTCCCAAAGGTGGTAAGCTTGTCTGCCGCAATACACAAAAGTCTGATTTGATCCCTTTTACCAATTCCTAAACAATGCGTCTAATGCAGCAGCAAAAATTAGTTTATGCGGTCGTGCAATCATTCACACACCTCACGGGTCCCTCTTCTTTCCCAGATCGATCGATCAACCGACATTCACCAATATTGATGGGGGTCCTTTAAGCCTTTGACCTCTTTGCTAAACAACCATCAGGCTATAGCTTTTCTTTCTATTCTTTTTTCGACCAAATTTTGCATCGCAGACTAACAGATTGCATTGAACTCGTTCGGTCAAGGATAATAATTAATACTCACTCGCATTATGCCATGAATTGTGCGAGGCATTGTTCGGTGGGTAGGTGGCAGTTCTGACGCCGCCGCCACCGCACAAGGTCGTATGCAGAAATTCGAATAGGGTAGGGGATTCGTGATGTTTTACATTTTATTCCCATTGATGTTAATCTCTAGGACAGGGCTCACACAGAAATTGCACATCTAATATGAAATGTTTTATATTTTTATTTACAGTCAAACCCACTTAATTG
This sequence comes from Philhelius pedissequus, assembly GCA_910595825.1. Taxonomy (NCBI): domain Eukaryota; kingdom Metazoa; phylum Arthropoda; class Insecta; order Diptera; family Syrphidae; genus Philhelius; species Philhelius pedissequus. Next base: position 8,070,913 of record OU343163.1, on the reverse strand, counting down.
AAAATCTTTTTAACTGAAAATAACCTTATATTTAAACAACCATTCTGGTGAAATTAAAAACAAATCCCTTAAAAAATCAGGGCCTTATTAAAAGAACGAACCGATTATCTGAAAAATAGCCAAAAAAATAACGGCACATACATATAATATTTTACACATATCAATTTTTGGGATTTATACATTTGGTTTGTTTTTTGTTTCTTGCTTTATCAAGACCCTCTGAGTCCTCTTAACTGAAATTATATAAAATATATTATTTTTGGGTTGGTGACATTTTCCACAAGACAAAATACCCAAAGTGAAATCGCCAAATCCAATATCCCCAAATCCAATATCCCCAAATCCAATATCCCCAAATCAAAATTCTCAGCATCAAAATCCCGAAAGAATCACCAGGGCAAAAGTCCCCATGCCAATATCTCCAAAAACAAATATGCTTAAGTAGGGTGTCGTACGAAATCCCAAAAAAATCCCCATCGGACAAAATCCCCAAAAATGAATATCCATCTAGACAATATCCCCACAGACAGAATACACATGGACAAAATCCCCAATGAAACAATCTTTCATGCCAAAATCCCCACGGAATCCCCAAATCCATAGGATCCGGCCCTAACACATCTTCATTATGTGCACTTAGTTTTCCAAAAAAAATCTAATGGAATTCTCTTATTGTGATACTAATAAGTGATAACAAGTAACAGTTTCTAAACCAACGTAGTGAAACTTTTTTTTGAGTTATTGCTTTCCGTTTTATTTAAGACTTTGAGAGAAATTTATTTTGTTTGCATTATTTTAACATAATATTTATTGGCATGGGGATTTTTGCCCTGGGGATTCTTCCTTTGGGGATTTTGATGCTGGTATTTTAATTTGGGGCTTTTGGATTTGGGTATTTCACTTTGGGGATTATGTCTTGGGGAAAATTATGTTAAAATAATGCAAACAAAATAAGTTTCTCAAAGTCTTAAGAAAAATGGAGAGCAAAAATTCACAAAAAAGTTTCACTACGCACATGAAAACGAAATAGTAATTGATTGTTTAGAAACTGTTAATTGTTATCATCACTTTTATTAGTATCACAATTAGGAAAATTTCATTACATATTTCTTGAAAACTACGCGCACATAATGAAGATGTGCTATGTACTGACTGGACACTGGGGATTCCGTGGGAATTTTGGCAAGAAAGATTGTTTCCGGGATTTTGTCCATGTATGTCTGTGGGGATATTGGCTAGTTAGATTTTATTTTTTGGGGATTTTGGCCGCTGGGGATTTTTTTTTTGGGGATTTCGAACGACATCCATTATTTTTATAGTTGTATTAAAGCGGGTTTGACAGTAGCGCAAACGTTCAAAAGGCAATCCTAGTCAAAATTGTATAACATATTTGATAATTACCCGCGTAAAAATAGAATTGCAATTATAACGCTACAGTTTCAAGGAAGTTTGTTCCCAGGAATTTAAGGACCGCGACTTTAAAGTGCGTCATTAGTGATCATTGAAATTTAAAAAAAATTAATTTAATTTTCAATTGTAAAAGTCTTTATGAATTAACTCGACCTTAATTTAATTTCAGCATTAGCTAACTCTGATGTATGTGGGAACTAAAAAAACTGGCCCTAAAAGCAGTAAGTTATTAACCTTTATTTTTAAGTCGGCTTAAATGCAGGGAAAATATAAATAGGAAACAGTCCAAACTTGGCATTTGCCGTGTACAGACAAATTTGGTGCGAATATTTTTTGACCGCGTGTGAGAAATATAAATTCATTACTGATTTTTCTTTTCACGCTACTAGAAAGGTAAGAGATGAGTTGGGGGACGCCCCCCCAAAACCATAACCGGTTTACAGGCCTCGATCCTGAGGTCTATATAAGCCAAACAAAAAAACAAAAATACAACAAACGAAAAAACTCAGATGAGATCGAATTTCCGCAACTTCCTACTATCACAAATGACAGCAACATCCCACGCTTCCTTATTATAAGTGGAACAGACAAAATCACAAATGAAACAGAAAAAGGTGATAATTCTGTACGAGTACGCACTCTCGCCTCATATAATCCTTTCCAAATAAATAGAGGCTTGGAACACATATCGAAAGACATTTTGGAGGTTAAAGCAATGAGATCAGGTGATCTACTCCTCAAAGTCTTAAATGAAGCAACCGCAAACAAATTCCTCAAAGCCAAACTCATTGATTCGATTCCGGTTAAAGTAACTAACCACGTGGCACTAAACTCTGTCCAAGGCAGAATATACTCGAGACACATAATCGATATCCCTGAATCAGAGCTTTTGGAAGAACTTAAAAAGTTCAAAGTTACGGAAGTAAGAAAAATGATGAAACGAGAAAAAGATGATCTAAGACCGACAGGTGCAGCAATCATTACTTTCGATTTAATCCGACGACCACAAGCCATCAAAATAGGTTGGATGAACTGCAAAGTAGACGAATACATTGCTAATCCTATGCGCTGCGTACTATGCCAAAAATTGGGACATACCAAAAACCGCTGCACTAATGCAGCACTTTGCAAAGAATGCGCACTCCCGCCTCCGCATACTCCGTGTACCCGCACGTTCTGCATCAATTGCAATGAAGAAACCCACACGTCGTATGATCCCTCCTGCCCCGCATTTCTTCGGTATAAGTCTGTTAATAAGATCAAAGCTGACCGCCGATGCACCGTTCGTGATGCATGGCAAATATACAACGACAACCCCTCACTCCACCAACTACAGCCTCCAAAAAAGCGCAATGAAAATAACCAGACAGTAGCCGAAATAATAAAAAAACGAATCGAGAATCAAATCAAGCACACAACCATCTCCGCCAACTCCAGCTCACTCACTGAAAAAAAGGTACAAATCGAAAACAAACAATACACTCAATCTAGCATAGAACCTATTACAAAAACTACACCACCTACAAAACCACTCCAAAACAACCACAGCCACCTTCTACAACAAACCAACAAATTACCCAAAACACAAACAACTCAAATCGCTACCTCACCAAATCCTCTCGAATTAAAAAATCACACTAATTTCTCTCATCATTTGGAAAGAAATGTTAATCTACTCTCTTCCTTATCAAAGGAAAACACTATGGAAATCGATTTTGAAACTGAGCAATCTATTTGCTCAATCTCACCAAATCACTCAAATTCACTCCCACGAAATCTCTCTATCTCACAACAAACAAATCGCAATACATCACCCACACCACAATCAAATAATAAAAAAACTGATGAATTATAATGACTCTGTTGGAATTTGACTTTGTCATCCTCCAATGGAACCTACAAGGCTTTTTAAACAATAAACATTGTCTAGAACGTTTAATTAAAAAATATAACCCAGATATAATAGCACTTCAAGAAACCCACATTACATCCAATACAAAAAAATATTTTAAAATGAAAAACTATCAAGCTTTTGAACATAACAAAAATTATGATTATGCCAAAGCAGGCATAGGTATTCTGGTCAAACAAAATATACCGATAGAATCGCATATCACATCTACATCAAACTTGTTACATCAAACTATCGAAATTAGAGCAAACAGAACAATTAACATAACGAATATATACAGGGAGCATGACGTTGTTATTACTCCAGAAATCCTAGAGGAGATTCCATTAAGAACAGGCAACCATCATTTAATATTAGGAGACATGAATGCACATAACACATTATGGGGATCAAATGCAACAAACCCTACTGGATTGAAATTCGAAAACTTTGCAAATGATAGGAATCTAGTCGTCCTAAACGATGGATCATCCACCTTCTTTAGCACAAGAAATACTTTTACAGCAATTGACGTGTCATTTGCATCTGAGGATATTGCACCACTTCTAAATTGGGAGGTCATACCATCAGGTTCAGAAACCAAAGATCATATTCCAATAATAATAAAAACTTCAAAACAGAAAATAGCAAAAAAATTCCAGGCGCGGTTTAAAGAAAACTTAGCCGATTGGAGTTTATTTGAATTAACCACAAAAAATCTCTCATCAGAAATGGTTACATCAAATAACATTAACCAGGAAGCTGCAAAAATTAAAAAAATTATCAGAACAGCCGCAGCAAAAAGTATCCCTATAACAAACCAAAAGAGACACAAATCGAATCCTATTTGGTTTACCAAAAACATTTCCATTCTTGTCAAAGAAAAACATGTTGCTTGGTCAAAATTGCGAAGAAGCCCCACAACAGAGAACTGTATTCATTACAGAAAAACTTGTTCGAAGCTTCGGAGAGAATCTATCCAAGCTAAAAGATTGTCGTGGGAAAATTTTATCAATACCATGAACCCAACACTAGACTCTAGAACACTATGGAATAGAATAAGGTCACTCCGAACTTCGAAGCCATTTCAAGAATTTCCTTACATGTTTATGGAAGAAACTTTACAAATAGATCCAAGTGTTATAGCTAATACTTTTGCAAGCAAATGGAAAGGATATAGTGCAGACATCTCTTACCCAAATATTACCATCCAAAGAAAAAACAGCTTTAATGTTGACGACCTCCCTAATATGCTGAACCAATCGGAATATCTTATGGAAGCAATTACACTGGTTGACCTCAAACTTATACTACAGGGTACAAAAGGAACTACCCCGGGAGAGGATAAGATTACATACAATATGGTAAAATATTGTGATGATAGTCTTAAAATAAGAATATGTGCCTTGTACAACAACATCATGGATACAGGTACTTTTCCACATGACTGGAAGCGAGCACGACTTAAACCAATACCCAAAAGAACACGAACGTCTCATTCATATGAAGAATATCGGCCAATATCACTCCTCTCAATTCTTTCTAAGATTTTCGAGAAAATCCTCGCGAAACGAATTGGTTGGATGATGGAAAAAAAACTGCATCCGGCACAATATGCATTTAGACCTAATAGAGGAGTTCAAACACTAATACAGCTTATGGAACACAAAATCTCCGAAAATCTGTCTGAAACAAAACACAGTATGGTTATGTCATGGGATCTAGAAAAGGCATTCGACAGAGTTTTAGCTTTTCCAGCCATCAACCAGCTTCACTCATGGGGAGTTCCAAAAAAAATCCTACAAACAATTATCTCCTTTCTCTCAGGAAGGACATTTCAAGTCAATGTTGATGGTCACAACTCGTCCTTAACTAAGCTGGAAAACGGGATTCCTCAAGGTTCTCCACTTTCGGTGGTCGTATATAACGCTTACATCGATTCTTTGATAAGAGAACTATCCCTTCCAAGATACAACCTTGACTTCATTGGAATCTACGCCGATAATATTTACGCTTTAGCTTCAGGTGATACAATGCACGTTAAGGAAATAATTGAAAAAACAGACTCTGCAATAAACAATTGGGCTCTAGAGAGGGGTGCAATAGTCCCACCAAACAAAACGGAAGTACTTCACCTTTGTAGAAAGAGAAAATGTGTACAATCCCCACTCATTCTTCGGGACAGTGCGATTTTGCCTCAAAAACAACTAAAAATACTTGGAGTTCATTTTAGCGGTAATCTCAAATGGGATCTACATATTAAAAACCTCCTGAACCAATTGAAATCTAGGAACAATGCACTCAAAATGATTTGCTCTCGAAGAAGAGGACCACACTTAGAAACAGCGATAAATATTGCAAAAATATTAGTGGAAGGAACTCTGCAACATGGTATGACAGTGTTTATGTGGATCAATAAGAAGAACATCGAAAAAATTGACGCAGCAATCAATGAATGCTTCCGCACTGCAACAGGGGCATTAAAAACTACACCAATTGCAGCACTCCGAATCGAAGGAGGATATACTTCCTTCGAACAACTTGGAAAAAAGAGAGCAGTAAACATAATTAGCAAGGGAATAGCTGGCTTTTTACACCCCCTACATGCTACATTAAGAGAAACGATTCTTAGCAAAAAACCAAATCGAAAAAACTCCACATCCGCCTTGACCAAGATGGTAGCCTTGATATCCACAAATCAAATAGCTTTTCCTGAAATCAGCTTACGAGAGAGTTTTAACCCTCCGCCACCTTGGAAGAGAAACCTCCTTAAAATCGATACTAGTCTAGCACAGCTTAGAAAAAATGAGACCCCAGATGAACAGTACCGTAAGCTTCACAAGGATATGTTAGCTTCAGTGAATGCAGATCGTGTTTTTTACACCGATGGCTCTTTCCAGGATAATAATTCTTCATATGCAGTCATTGAACATAAGAAGAATGGAGAAACAAAACTTATCCACCTAGGACTTTTGTTGGACCTAGCTGGTAGCTACATCTCAGAACTAACAGCTATGGAAAAAGCGATATCCATAGCCCAATGCTCTAATGAAAAAACTATTATCTTCACTGATAATTTAAGCATCCTGTATGGACTTCGCAGTGGACTTAACAAATGTCCTTCACTAGAACACATCAGAAGCAACCTCAACTCTCATACCAACATAATGTTAGCTTGGGTACCTGCACACGTAGGAATCACTGGCAACGAATTTGCAGACACCTCAGCTAAAGAAATTAGTAAATATCCTCTGGCGATCCAAATCCCTGTCTCTTATCGACTCACGAGGAAAATATTTAAACATATCCAGAAAACACAAATTGCTGAGGACTGGAAACAATCCGAAACTTTTCTTCGTAAGCACCACATTTCTCCAAACCATATACCATACAATACAACATACACAAGAAACGACTGTATAAAAGTGCTTAGAGTTAGGTTAGGCAAAACACTTTTCACGAGTCGGCACCTGTACAACCGAGAAACTCCAGAAGAATGCCAAAATTGTGAAACTGCCCTTACAATTTGGCACATATTGGTTACCTGTCCCATCTCCAAACGTATAAATGATCCAGAACTTATTGAGCAACAACTCGCTGAAATCTTAGATCCATCTAATATGCAGACACTTAAAAACATCAAAGAAGCAACATCACTGCACAATAAATTTAACGATATTTAGATCTAATTGCCTAAGAAACATTCCAATTTAACTTCTTCTATTTATCATCTTCAATTTTGTATTTTAAATCTATCTTTTTCTAATTGTTTGTACGTAATATCTATATCTATTTATGTCATTATTAAGATAAATTTGTGTTAAAATGTACTTGAATCAGTTGTTACTTTAAAAAGATGACATCATATGGCCCGGCTGCCCTGATGTCTTCATTAAAAAAATAGTTTATAAATTAATTTTGTAAATTATTTAGATATAAATAAATAAATAAATAAATAGGAAAGAGTATAGGAGATTTTACTTTCATTATTTTTAGAAATTTCGAAAATTAACTTAGCGGTCCTATTAAAATTCTATTATGTTCTTGAAAGCTTAAAAAAAATGTAACGAACAAACGAACAACCTACAATATACCACCACCCCTCCTCATGGCATACGACCCTTTACGCCATTCGAAACCTTTTCCATCAGCAACCGTAACCATCAATGTTTGTCCAATATGACGTGCGCCATGATGGAGGCGCGGCGGTCGACGACCAGCAATGGTATTATTTATCCACCAACGAACGTTCTGATGGACGGGACGCATTTAACTGTTTCGATGGCAAACGAACAAAAAATCATTTCATCTACCGCAAAACAATTTATTCTGTCCAGGGGATTTGAGGCTCGTTTAACCTAGACCAGATATCTACATATACCGATCCTATACATTTGGGGTGGCGCATATATAAGTCGAAGCGGAACCCTTCAGGATTCGAAATCGTGAGCAAGAGGGGCAAATATTAGTAAAAGTGGAATGCGCCGTCAAATTACAGTTCGAAAAGGCTCAACCGCAGGACATGGCAATGGCAAACGATTGTTGTGTTGTTGTGTATGTGCATTGTGCATCGCCAGCCATATTACGATATGCGAGTAGATACGAACAGGACATTCGAGGCTATACAACGTACGAATTAGTTTCAATTATGTCTGACTGATTAATTATACGAAAGTACAGTTATTGGCGGTGAAACAATATTGCTGGCATTTTTTGTTACATCCTTTCATCATAATGATTGATTTGATTTATTTTTAGTCGTCCTTTTTTTTACACTACGCCAAACCATACCCACACCACGCTCCCGCGACAAGCTGGTTTGGCATAAAACGTGCTTCAGCCGAAAAACCCCTGCCATGTAGGTATATGAGGTTTTTTCCCACACCCTGCCACTACTCGCAGCGCAGTAGGTAGTAGTCGCTCTCAGAATCTCAAGGCAGGAACCGGAATTTTGTGCCGCAATCTCTGACATGCTATTGATGTATTTTGGGTGAATTGTTTGAGTTTGAATTTGATTTCGGCAGAGAATCTGAGTCTGTTTTGCTTAAGCACATCATGTTTAGGGTAAATATGGCAAAAGAGGCCGTTTTGTGTGCACACATAGGGTCTGACGTGCCATAAGCATATTGAGATTTTGACACATCTTCTGTGCTGTATGGAACAGGAAAAAAATGTCGTCCTTTTTGTAACACAAAAAAGTTTTAAAAAAACATGCTCAAAACTTTGTCGTCTACTGCTGCCGTCCGGTCCCGCCCGTGTGAGTATGCGGTGTGTTTTACTCTCGTGTGAGAAGTAAAAATTAAGCACAAACTTTTGTTGAAAAAGTGTTTGCGCCGCGTACTTGTGGCCACCAACCACAAACTCACGTTCCATTTAATGGCAGCAGGCAGCAGTTGGACGTATGGGCGTATTATGCCTTGTGCTTCTGCTTAGGATGCTGACGATGATGCTGCTTATGCTGAGACTGATGCTGATGTTGATGCTGATGCTGCTGCAGGTGCGCTAGACGATATATTGTTAAAAAAAAATTGAGGCTGTGTTTCAATAAAATAACGAAATTTAAGTGCTCGGCTGTATGTTATGTTCCGCAAAAAGTTGATGAAGTTATGTCTTTGTGATTGTGTAAGTATGTTTTGATGAGTGGGTAGATATGGGAATTTTTATGAGTGTGACAACAAGGACACGCGTGTGGTGTACACAATAGAAACTTGGTAAAGGTAATAACATTTTGTCAGTGCAAAAGTAGGTCTCTTCAAATTACAAAGCCTTATACAAAATCCACAGCCATGAAATAAAGTTATGATGACATTGCTGGTCAAATCGGTGTTTTGGCCTTTAAATTGGCTTCGTTCAAATGGCCGACTTTGTCGTTGGTGTAAAATTTTATTGTTTGCTAGTAAAAGTTTACTTTTTACGAGAGGCAATTGTGTTTAACTAAGTGCACTGAAAACAAGGCCAAAATGTCGACGAACGTGTTTTGTGTTTGTATTCCCTTGGGATTTCTGAAAAACATTTTCTTATTTCTTGCTAGATTTGAGGTACGTATTTGTCAACTTAACATATCACAGCTTAAAGCTTCAAGTTTCTTTGAGTCTAGAGAAATAAAAACAACCGTCGTCGTTGTAAATAAAGAGTTATCCAATATAGACGAGTAGATTCTGACAGTTCATATTTGTTTCAGCTACTAACCACGATGGGCGAATTTTTGTTGCGCTTTAGAGCTGTTGTAGGCATGAAGTTACTGTTTGGTGATTGTGTGCCGAAGGTTTTAAAGGTTCGCCCTCCTTTGAAACTGACATAAGCCATATTATTCAATAGATATCGCTTTTGATCGATGATAACAAATTTTGATGACAAATGTTGTAATAAGTTACAAGCAACTTGGTCTACCAAACTAATATTAAGCATTTCTCTTCAACTTTAGACCCAATTGCCGGTTGAGTCGTTACTACTTAAATTTGAATTCAATCGCCAATTACTGCTTTCGTAAAAAGAAATTGAACTCGAGATTTTGATTAAACTTGACATCACTATGATATCGACGACGCGAAAATGGTTCCCATCCCACAATTCTGCATGGCTAAGCTTTGAGTATCTGTTCGCGAGTCTACAGACTAAACGGCAGGATATGTTTCCTTGAAACTTGGTACCTACATATTGTTTTTTAGGTAATTATGTCCACAGGCTTTTTTTTTTGAGACCAAAAATAACGCTAGTTACCTGCTATAAATTGTTTGCTTAGCCAAAAACGTAAATCTTATTTTTCAAAAACTTGTTTGAAATTTAAAAAAATATTATTTTTACTTGCAAACTTAATAATTTTAAAAGTTCTCAATCGATTTCTTCGTACCTTGTAATTTAGTAGTTTTTTAACATTTGAATACTTTGAAAATCGATTTTTTGAAAATATGTTGGTGATTTTTTTTTAATTAAAATTTTATACACATTTTAATAATAATTACTCTGAATTGGTGATCCAATATTTTTTTTTAAATGTTCTAAAAATTTTCCAACGAAGTTTAAAATATTCTTTGCTTACATTAATATTTAATGAAGCATTTCAATGGCGTTAATTTTTTCTTCAATCTATTTTCATCCATTCGAGAATTCAATATACTATTAGAACCAAGGTAAGCTTACCTATATCGGCTTTAAGCTTTCCTGGTGATAACCAGACTACCTACCTATTAACAACGACAATGTGTAGCTATACACTTAAGTTGTTACCGGTGACATTCAAATTCATGTAAAAAAAACGATTGTTTACATTTTCTTCGTAAAAAAGCGTAAATAAGTGTAAAGCACGTAAAAATCTCGTAAAAACCGTTAAACACTCGTAAAAAGGGTAAAAAGAGGAATGTAAATAAAGTAAATTAATGAGAAAAAAGAGAGAAAATGAGAAGCATTGTTATTATCTGTCAAAATCTAAATAAAATAAAGACATTTTTGCTGTCATTGTGCCGTCGCGTAGTCGTGTGCTGACTGTTGAATTGAAGTGATTAAAGGTGCAAAATATTATTAATTAAATTAATATAAAATACAAATCAAATAAGTTTCACTGGATTTAACCCACATCCGTTAATTTCGAGGGAAATAATTTCCTTTTGGTTGGTGAAGAAGAAAAATATGCAGCGTATTGCAATTTTTGTAAAAAAAACAATTTCAAAACATGGCAGAATCCCGAGTGATGGATTATCGGTATGTACATTTATGTGATCTGTGCAGAAAGGCTTATTATTTAACAATCGATTAATGCTAGAGATGTGACGGATATCCGGTAGGTATTCGGTATCCGGCCTATCCGGTTCCTTTTATAATATCCAGCCGGAGCCGAATAATCCTTTTATATCCGGCCGAAGTAACAAAATATTAAGTTGTGTGATCTGATTGATTGTAAACGGTGATTTTTTAAGAGCTTGGTTTTTGAAAATTCAAAAAAACACAGAAACTTGTAAAAAGTGAATGAATTTTTTATTTGGATCGATAAATCAATTTCTGCCATTTACTTTTTAAAAATAATTTCACTTAAATGTTGCCCGCGGCTACGCTTCAGGTGGTCCATTCTGAAGGTCCAATTTTGGCAAACTTTTTCACGCATTTCGGCCGGAATCTCACCAATGACGAGTTCAATGTTGGCTTCCAAGGCCACAATCGTGTTTGGCTTGTCCCCGTAGACAATAGACTTAACATAGCCCCACAAAAAATAGTCTAACGGGGTCAAATCACATGATCTTGGTGGCCAATTGACTGCGCCAAAACGTGAGATCAACTGCTCACCAAATTCGCCTCTCAATTGATGCATGGTTTCGCGTGCAGTGTGGCATGTGGCATCGTCATGTTGGAACCACATGTCGACCGAGTTCAATTCTTGCATTTTCGCCAAAAACAAATCTGTTATCATCGAACGGTACCTTTCTCCATTGAAGATCCGAATGGACATATCGCGATCTTTAGCAACACTGGCGGATGCAGCAGCAATATTCTCTTCGGTACGCACTCTACGGATACGATTTGGTGGATTAATGTCCAATAAAGTGAAACTGGTGCGAAATTTGGTCACAATGAGCTGAATAGCCTGCTCGGTGGGTCGATTATGACGACCATAAAACGGACGTAGCTTGCGAAACACATTTTTCACAGAGCACGAATTTTGATAATAAATTTCAATAATTTGCAAACGTTGTTCAGGCGTAAGTCTATTGATGATGAAATGGCAAACAATACTGAATCGAAATGTCAAATGTTCGTGGAATTTGTCATGTGTGATCTGTCAAAAATATAAACGTCAAAAACCAAGTAGCAAAAAAATCACCCGTTATTTCATATAATAAAGATGGGCTATCAGTAATTTAATATTGTAAGTTTACTAAAGCCAAATTATGGTGAATGAAAATTAGTTTTTCTGCATTCATGGGGACTAATTAATAATACATTTAAAACAGAAAATAAAAAATAATAATAATAATAAAAAATTGTAATATACAATAAATAATAATTAACATACGTTCATAACTAATAGTTTGTTAAATAGTCTATACGCCTAGCATATTTTTAAACGCACTTCTACTAAAATGAAAGTTAAAATCTATGTAACTCGAAGCGTTATTAATTGCCCTGACACTGCGAGGTATAGACTTATTGGAGAGAAAAAAAAAAAAAAAAACGTATTGGAGATTGGAGGCATAACTATAATCTATGAGCAATCTCATGAAACAAGGTTCGAGTATTAGGATCAAAAGAAGGGGCGTTTGTATCGATTAGACCTAACAGATCAGGAAAATAAAGGGTTATCCATTTTGCGGTTTCAAAAGTTTAGGGCTGGAATTCGACATCTTGCAAACTAAGTTGTTGAACCAGTTTTTTTTTCAGTTATAAGTCTGACATTACAAAAATGGATCGCTTAACTATCGCACAACACAGAAAAATTGTTAAAGCTACAAAAATGGTGATTCTGCCACAGCCACATATCGTGCTTTAAGAGGAGATTATGGTTTATATAATCGTCCAACTACGCAAGCAAGTGGCGAAATTGTGAAGAAATTTGAAGAGACTGGATTGGTTACAGATATTGTAAGGCCTATGCATCATCGTTTCGCTCGTACCACTGAAAATATCGCTGTTGCAAGTGAAAGTGTTGCCGACGACTCTAATGTTTCGATTCCTCGTCGTTCTCAGGAATTAGGACTGTCTTACGGCACATTATGGCGTATTTTGCATTCGGATCTACACCTACATCCATATAAAGTCCAGATCACACAACAACTGAAGCCAGCTGACCATTCACAACGTCGTGGATACGTCGAACAGGCGGTGGACGGCGATTTTTCGAACAAAATTTTCTTCAGCGACGAGGCACATTTCTCTCTCGGTGGGTATGTTAATAAACAAAATTGTCGTATTTGGGGTTCTGAGATTCATCAAGTAATTGAAGAGAGGCCATAATATCCACAAAAGGTCACTGTTGTGGCGCTCTTTGGTCCGGAGGTGTGATTGGACCTTACTTCTTCGAAAACGACGATGGAACGACAGTCACCGTCAATTCAGAGCATTATGGTCATATGATAACCGACTTTTTTTTGCCTGCTATTGAAGAATACGACTTGGAGAATATTTGGTTTCAACAAGACGGTGCCACATGCCACACAACTCGAGGGAATATGGCTTTATTGCAAGAGACATTTCCTGGCCGCGTAATTTCTCGTCGTGGCGATATCAACTGGCCACCAAGATCATGCGATTTGACACCGCTGGACTTTTTTTTGTGGGGCTACGCGAAAGACCGTGCTTATACAGATAAACCTTTAACTCTTGAGTACTTGAAAACCAATATTCGTCAAGTTATGGCTGAGATACAGCCCAAATTGTGTCAAAAAGTGGTCGAAAATTACGTCAAAACAATCGATGCTTGCAACAATTCGCGTAGTGGTCATTTAAATGATGTAGTGTTTCACACATAATGTCAACGTTCAAATTTTATAATAAAAAAGAAATATCAAAAAAAAAAATATTTTTAATGTGTTTTATTTACGTTTAATATTGAAACCGCAAAATGGATAACCCATTATATATGATACGATAAAATGTCATGAACAAATGTTAGTAGCAATATTTGTTAAAAATCCAGAAAGTAATAAACTTCTCTTCTCAACTACCAATCTCAATCTTCATCCAGTATATGAAATCACAGAACATTGAGAATAACAAATGGGCTATATATTTGAAGTGCAAAAAATAAGTATGTATTGTGGAAGTGGATCACAAGGAAAAAAAGCATGTTTAAGTTGATTTTACTTGTACCAGTTTGATTTGATTACCAGACCACCAAATTATTAAGTTTTTCATTTGGACAGATATCCGGCAGCCGATTATTCGGCTATCCGGCCTAGCTGCCGGCCGAATATCCGGTATCCGATATCCGGCAAAAATCACTATTCGGTATATAAATATTATATAACTCTAATTAATACTCTAAACAGTAAAAGATGCAATGGGTTCATCGGCTAAAATGAATCCGAAAGCATAGATTAAGCTGCTGAAGAAACAAGCTATGTTGGATCGTCTTCCAATTTAATGCTGTTAGCTGGTATGTAGATACTTACTCCAGATGTGATTAACATTCTAAGTTGTGATTGTTTATACTTTTTTTTCTGTATAGAAAGGTCAAGATCAGTCTTTGACGTCAATTGAAGGGAGAACTGAAGGTATCAACGAACATAAGGGAATCATATTTATCTCCGAAGCTCATATCGTTGCCGAAGAGTCAGATATACTACCAACGGCATCAACATTAACACCGTCGTCTTCGCTTATCATCTTTAATAAACAAAAATATTTCTTTCCGCATTTTAACTTTTTTACCTTTTTAACAAGAGCAAGTTCAAACATTTTATTTTCTTCGAGGGATCCCAGTATCTTATTATCTGAATCTCATTCACCATTTATGCGCATAAAGCCAGATTAAGCAAGTCTAAATTATTTGTATTTTGTTAGAGGATTCTTGAGTGGATTTGTTTCGCTGGATATCCTCTTGTGGAGCAAATATTCACTACAAGTTATAGACACTAAGTGACTTGAACTATTCCAGAACCCCCCCCCCATTAGCCCCATTGCTACGCATTTTATTTACTACGACCATAAATCCATAAAATCGATTAAAATATTCCCCAAAGGTCATAAAATGTTTCATCTTAAACTTTCTTTCTTCTCACTTAGTGTACCTTAAGGTAGGTACAATAAACTCTCTTCATCTTTTCCCAAAAAGTCATAACTATTTTTCATCTATTTTAAAATTCCATCACGACAAAAAATCAATGAGCTTCTTAAGAAATTTAAATTTTTATCGTTTTCCTAAAAGAAACAAAAGAAAAAAAACGATCGAGGTGGCTGCTGTTATCCTTTTCCACTATACCTAAATAAGAAAATGGATCGAAAAAAAATCAAGGGTCCTTTACGACTATTTTATTGTCTATTACCAAGCAGATACATATACTTCAAATTGAATATTAAGAATGACAGCATCGAAAAAAAAAATAGTTGAAAATCTTTTTAATAGTTCATTCCATCCCCAATTCTTATGCCACCTCCCGCAGAATAGACGAAACGCTCCATAAAACATATCACAAAAGACTTAAGGAGCCACTCTTTTCATTCCAACCCCACCACCTATCACCATCTTTCATCTTGAAGAAAAAAAAGCTGTAAATTTTGCACTTTTCAATCGACGATATCAGTTTTATTGTCCAACCATAGCCGATATGTTCAGTTCATCCCAACCCCGCTCATCTTAGCCCGCATTCAAAAGTACTTAAAAAGCATAAAAGTTGGTCTTCAAAATTTACCCACACCCCTCTATGATTTTCCTAATCCTATATAGTGTATCCTATTTCACAAGAGCAGGAGAGGTAGTGTACAGCAACACAATATAGGAAGGCCAACATTAAGGATAGAAAATCTATCGTCGAACAATTTAAAAAGGACGACAACGACTAAAACATCTTTCCTTTGACCTCTCAAATGCAAATACATACTCTATACACAAACACAAACATAAAAAAACGTCGGTCGTCGTACATCTTTGGTGCAGCATAAGAATGTCCATAAAGGACATACAGACATATATCACCCACTTAATGGGAGCCGAAAAGGATAACGTTAATGTTGGCTGGGTGAGCCACCAACAACTGAGGGAAAAAAATTACGGCCAAAGAATAAAGGACACTTCGATATTCGTCGACGACGGCGCTCTTTCAGATTAGGCAGCAAGTCTTTCGGGAAAATTGAATTTTACAAAAAAAAATTCAGACCAAGAGACACCAAGAACAAGGACGAAGAATATATGCAAACATATTTTAGCCTCATAAACTGATTACGATTTTTATATGACACATCTCTATGATTAATGGAAACCATGTACCTATACCTACCATACCAGCCAGGACATTCTACCTCCTTTTACAAGTGTTATCCTGTGTGTTTTATTATTTTTTTTGTATTTCTCTAGTCTTTTGAAAGTTGTGGGCGTAGCGTAACACAAGACCAACTCTTTCATTTGTTGGATTCGAAAGCCTTAATTCTCATTGCTGCCCCCATAAAATCGTTGGCAATGATGTTAGGATCCTTTGTTCAAAACCGGAAAAGTACTCAACCAGTTTATATATAAATATATTGTTTTCATATATTGAGTGCGTAAATCACACTTGATTTCATGCTCGAAAGGAGGATATGCGATATTGTGCCACTGTTAAGCACGAACACACAGTCTCCTTGAATAGAAATTCTATTTAAACAAAAGGACTATCAACTCCATCAGCCTCGGCCGGTATCCTGTTGGCAGCACCCACTACATACATATATGTAGGTAGTCTTCCGCCTCTTGTCCTCTTTACTTTGCTAACTGTAATGCAAGTTCAAAAGTTTTCAGCTTTATGTTAGGTATTTGTACATATATGTACGTTCCACAAGTTCCACAGACAATGCAACCGGAATGACAATAGAATATGTGTGCGACTGTCGGGGTCTACGACATGTGGCAGGATGCCACATGCCACTGCATGCCCTTTGCACTCTGTTTCATCCTTGCTGATGCACTTGCTAGCTTCAAAATTCCGCTTTATACACCGGATGATGAAACAGAGTAAAATGGCAAAAGGACATTTCATTGAACCTTGATGCGAATAGTTGTTGTTGTTTTTGTTTTACGCTACAATATACGATGAACGAACGAGCAATGGCTACCTACAACTTGCTGATTTTAAGCGGCTATAGAAATTAATTTAACCGGAATTTCTGCTCCGGATGATGACACAAATAATTGTTATTATCCTTCGAACTTAGTTTTGCACCATGAAAAAGGACATTTTCTTCACTTATTTGCATTAATTTCTTTGAAACTCCTTCGAAGGATATTACATATTTGCACAATTCTTAAATTTTACAGACAAATATTGAAAATAAAAATAACCATCTAGCTCTACCTTAGAGATAAATCCTTAAGCATAATACCTGTGTAGGTTTTGTTAGAGTTTATTTTCTAGGGTTGTATGTCTATGATGATATGGCAAAGAGGAATTATTTTCCCATGCTGCCGCTCTGGGGACTCGGCTTGAGGCAAGGATTTGCACATTTAACGTGTATTTCACTCAATGAAGCCAATCGAATATGGTTTTTCGGTATGGAAGGGATATACACTAGACACGAGACACGAGTAAAGACGGAATGCACAATACAAAACTGCCTAGGTTACATGATTTTATACTCTTCACAAGTATAAAATATTTGATAAATCATTTTTATTACAAAAAAAAAAACAATTATTTTCGGATTTGATCCATAATCCCAATTATTTCTATAAAGGTAGACAAATTTGGAAGACTTTTACACTCTGTAGGTATAGGTATAGATAGGTATATCTAGGTTATTGACGATTTAAACCTTTCAAGGTTAAAACACTTAAAGCTCAGCTTTTGCTCATTAGACTGTGTGTGCTAAACGTGTTTTATTTATTATTATCCTCGGGAAGGCGTCGATGTTAGAGTTTAGAATTTTGACATTTAAAGACACACTCTTGGCATGGATTGGATGACAGAGATAAATCAAGGGCAATCAAATATAATGATTTGCAAAATCCCATAATTTTAAACAATCCATAGGCTGGAAAAATTTGGACTGAGGTAATGGCAAAGTATTTTTTGAGTACAGTCAATTCCGCTTAAGAGAAATCGATTTTTTTTAAATGGCTTTTTATTATAAGAGAACTTCAGATAACTGAATAAAATTTCACTTAACAGGATTTCTGATAAAATATAAAATAATTTCCCTCGTACAAATCCTTTAAATAACTCAGATTACTAAAAACCAAATTCACTCTTAGTTTTCTTTGAGTAAGAAAATTCAAATAGTGTTTTGCTATCAAAATTGACAGACCGTATTCGAAGTGAAATGTCAAGAAAATTCAACGAGTTTTTTTATTTCAGTTATGAGGAGTTAAGCTTAGTAGTAGTAGTATTTATTGAGATTTTTCTTTTTAACACAAATTTAAGTTTCTTAAATTCTATGGTTACATAGTCACTTATTTTATTATTACAATTTGCCGACTTAGAATTGGCCTGGCTAAACAACTTATTATACTATTCAATATTTTGTATGTTCTTGAAAACAAATTTATATTTTTAAGACTTTATCTTTTTCGATTTATTAATTTAATACGTCCACTCAACAAGATGCTATCTTAGGAGTTAAGCTTTGAGTAAACCGAAACGATGGCTATCGTGATAGCGTTGGTCGTGCGATAAAACCCTACAAACATCAATGTGATATCCCAAAGCATGTTGTAGGCAGTAAATTGTCAAAAAACAATAACAAACGTTGAAAATTGAAACAAAACAAAAATGTGAATGATTTAAAATTAAAATTTAGTCATAAAGAATACTCACAACTTATTTTTTCAATTAGTGATTTTTCACAAATCTAGACTTGAGCAAACAACTTTTTTTTATCTTATTCATAAAATAAGGCAATGAAAAATAAATAATTTAAAATTCTTTGGTTACTGACACTCTTTGTTTTGACATGACCAATAAAAGTCGCGGGACTGAACGCAGCAGTGGAACGTATTCGCAATCCACATAGCGCTCTTTGATATGCGCCTTTGTATTAATTTACATGGGTAGATTCCAGAATTGTTATGACGATCCCCAACAACGGCACAGCTTCGGTAACTATTTTTCAGTAAAGGGGTTTGTATTTGCAATCAGGCGGGTTTTATATCTACCCGAAATAATTTGTATGAAAAATATTGTGAAGAAATCTTGTGTGATATAGATATTCTGTGTGTTCAGTTAACCGATATTTTTAGTAAACCGGCGTTTAAAAAATCGGAAGTGTGAAATAAAAACTCAGATCCGAACTGTATCTTTTTTTTTTACAAAAATTGACGAAGATTTTTTAATAAATTTTTTGTCATGGTATTGCCATAGGGTTATAAGAAAAGAACTTTGTTTTTTTCACTGCAACATGGACTAAATTATTTTATCAAAAGAAGCGATTCGGAAAATGGAATAACATTAAATAGGAGATGTCGATGATGCGTTTAAGCCTAGTACGCTGCTGATGCGAAACGAAATTTTTCGGTGGTCTCCACTAGGAGAGCGAAATGCTAACGAAAACCACAGCGGAAAAATATTTGCGGAGAGTTCTGTAAGCTGTCAAAAACAAATGACAAGTTGTAAAGAAAAAAGTAATTTTTTCACCAAATTATTTTTAGATGGAAAATTTTTTGTCGCCAAATTACTTTTAGATGTAATTTTCTTGAAATAATTCTTGGATTTAAAAATTGTTCTTGTTACACATAGAGGATTTAAAATAAAACTCAGAACCGTTTAAATGATGGAAATTAAGCAAACACTTTGGGACTTATTAACTGGTTTATCTGCCGATTTGATGAAATTTCTATCAATTTTAAGAAAATCAATTAAATAGGGAGGTAAACCACTCTATAATTCGAAAACTACGTCCTTCATTGGAATGGTGTAAACGGTTATGAGTTCTAATTTATGGTTTCTTACTAATTCCGGATACCATTTTCAAGTCCAAGAATTATTTCAAAAAAATTATATATAAAGGAAATTTGGTGACAAAAAAATAAATCTAAAAGTAATTTGGTGACAAAACTACTTTTGGTTTTGTTAATGCTTCCTTTGAAAGTATGAAGTTTTGATTCAAAAAAGATATCGATCGCCTTTATTGGACAACCCGTTCCAAAGATATAGTTCAAAACCTATTCACTGTTCACCTTGAAATACATAATCTGAAAATACTTTGAAGTGTATCTTTGGAACGGGTTATCCTAAAAACTTGGTTGATACCTTTTTGTAATCTACTCTTGATGCTCTCAAAATCAGCATCGATGTTAGAGTTTAGAATTTTGACATTTAAAGACACACTCTTGGCATGGATTGGATGACAGAGATAAATCAAGGGCAATCAAATATAATGATTTGCAAAATCCCATAATTTTAAACAATCCATAGGCTGGAAAAATTTGGACTGAGGTAATGGCAAAGTATTTTTTGAGTACAGTCAATTCCGCTTAAGAGAAATCGATTTTTTTTAAATGGCTTTTTATTATAAGAGAACTTCAGATAACTGAATAAAATTTCACTTAACAGGATTTCTGATAAAATATAAAATAATTTCCCTCGTACAAATCCTTTAAATAACTCAGATTACTAAAAACCAAATTCACTCTTAGTTTTCTTTGAGTAAGAAAATTCAAATAGTGTTTTGCTATCAAAATTGACAGACCGTATTCGAAGTGAAATGTCAAGAAAATTCAACGAGTTTTTTTATTTCAGTTATGAGGAGTTAAGCTTAGTAGTAGTAGTATTTATTGAGATTTTTCTTTTTAACACAAATTTAAGTTTCTTAAATTCTATGGTTACATAGTCACTTATTTTATTATTACAATTTGCCGACTTAGAATTGGCCTGGCTAAACAACTTATTATACTATTCAATATTTTGTATGTTCTTGAAAACAAATTTATATTTTTAAGACTTTATCTTTTTCGATTTATTAATTTAATACGTCCACTCAACAAGATGCTATCTTAGGAGTTAAGCTTTGAGTAAACCGAAACGATGGCTATCGTGATAGCGTTGGTCGTGCGATAAAACCCTACAAACATCAATGTGATATCCCAAAGCATGTTGTAGGCAGTAAATTGTCAAAAAACAATAACAAACGTTGAAAATTGAAACAAAACAAAAATGTGAATGATTTAAAATTAAAATTTAGTCATAAAGAATACTCACAACTTATTTTTTCAATTAGTGATTTTTCACAAATCTAGACTTGAGCAAACAACTTTTTTTTATCTTATTCATAAAATAAGGCAATGAAAAATAAATAATTTAAAATTCTTTGGTTACTGACACTCTTTGTTTTGACATGACCAATAAAAGTCGCGGGACTGAACGCAGCAGTGGAACGTATTCGCAATCCACATAGCGCTCTTTGATATGCGCCTTTGTATTAATTTACATGGGTAGATTCCAGAATTGTTATGACGATCCCCAACAACGGCACAGCTTCGGTAACTATTTTTCAGTAAAGGGGTTTGTATTTGCAATCAGGCGGGTTTTATATCTACCCGAAATAATTTGTATGAAAAATATTGTGAAGAAATCTTGTGTGATATAGATATTCTGTGTGTTCAGTTAACCGATATTTTTAGTAAACCGGCGTTTAAAAAATCGGAAGTGTGAAATAAAAACTCAGATCCGAACTGTATCTTTTTTTTTTACAAAAATTGACGAAGATTTTTTAATAAATTTTTTGTCATGGTATTGCCATAGGGTTATAAGAAAAGAACTTTGTTTTTTTCACTGCAACATGGACTAAATTATTTTATCAAAAGAAGCGATTCGGAAAATGGAATAACATTAAATAGGAGATGTCGATGATGCGTTTAAGCCTAGTACGCTGCTGATGCGAAACGAAATTTTTCGGTGGTCTCCACTAGGAGAGCGAAATGCTAACGAAAACCACAGCGGAAAAATATTTGCGGAGAGTTCTGTAAGCTGTCAAAAACAAATGACAAGTTGTAAAGAAAAAAGTAATTTTTTCACCAAATTATTTTTAGATGGAAAATTTTTTGTCGCCAAATTACTTTTAGATGTAATTTTCTTGAAATAATTCTTGGATTTAAAAATTGTTCTTGTTACACATAGAGGATTTAAAATAAAACTCAGAACCGTTTAAATGATGGAAATTAAGCAAACACTTTGGGACTTATTAACTGGTTTATCTGCCGATTTGATGAAATTTCTATCAATTTTAAGAAAATCAATTAAATAGGGAGGTAAACCACTCTATAATTCGAAAACTACGTCCTTCATTGGAATGGTGTAAACGGTTATGAGTTCTAATTTATGGTTTCTTACTAATTCCGGATACCATTTTCAAGTCCAAGAATTATTTCAAAAAAATTATATATAAAGGAAATTTGGTGACAAAAAAATAAATCTAAAAGTAATTTGGTGACAAAACTACTTTTGGTTTTGTTAATGCTTCCTTTGAAAGTATGAAGTTTTGATTCAAAAAAGATATCGATCGCCTTTATTGGACAACCCGTTCCAAAGATATAGTTCAAAACCTATTCACTGTTCACCTTGAAATACATAATCTGAAAATACTTTGAAGTGTATCTTTGGAACGGGTTATCCTAAAAACTTGGTTGATACCTTTTTGTAATCTACTCTTGATGCTCTCAAAATCAGCATCAAGTTTTAATGTAGAAGCCTTATTGCAAAAAATCACTCTTGAAATACGCATATTTAGAATGATGTATGCGTATTCCTGGAGCTATTTTTTTTAATACAACTTATTTGCAAAAAATATTGATGCTTCCTTTGAAAGTATGAAGTGCTGATTCTAAAAAGATATCGCTCGCCTTTATTGGACAACCCGTTCCAAAGATACACTTCAAAGTATTTTTAGATTATGTATTTCAAGGTGAACAGTGAATAGGTTTTGAACTATATCTTTGGAACGGGTTGTCCAATAAAGGCGAGCGATATCTTTTTAGAATCAGCACTTCATACTTTCAAAGGAAGCATCAATATTTTTTGCAAAGAAGTTGTATTAAAAAAAATAGCTCCACGAATACGCATACATCATTCTAAATATGCGTATTTCAAGAGTGATTTTTTGCAATAAGGCTTCTACATAAAAACTTTTGATGCTGATTTTGAGAGCATCAAGAGTAGATTACAAGAAGGTATCAACCAAGTTTTTTTAGGATAACCCGTTCCAAAAATACACTTCAAAGTATTTTCAGATTATATATTCCAAGAGAACAGTGAATAGCTTTTAGAATATATTTTTGGAACGGGTTGCATTTTCACTTGTTTTGCAGTGAGTTTTCTTAGTGGGTTTGTACTTGACCGCTCTGCTACACTGCGAATGCTCTTTTATCGATTCCCATTTTAACTATAAATCTTGCTTCCTCAATTAATACCAAAATCGAATAAATAGTATAAATGCATGGCCTTATATGTCAAATCCAATTGATAAGTGACCAGCTTGCAAGCAGCTTGATTTGCTATCAAATCCACGAGCAGGGCATCTGCCATACGATTGTTCAATTACATTAAAAAACTTCGTCCAGAAAAAAAAGAAGGTAGCGATGGCAATGCGAGGTAAGTGAATTGTCATCATCTTCTTTCTATCAACACAACAAAGGACTAGCGAGGTCATCACCAGAAATTGTAGACTAAATGACAATGTCCATCCCGTGCCGATTTTCAAGAAGTAAACATTAAACAGATTTTCTGAACTTGAGAAATAAGTTCTGGGGTATGGTATAAAATCGCCAATCAATGAGATCGGAAACAGGCTTTCTAAATAGAGGTGGGTATCGTTTAAGATGGCCTTTTTGCAACCAAACATTATTGTGGTAACGATGATTTCCTTAATTGCCGTTGGTGCAGCGGAAGGCCGTTTACCTTTGGCTTCCTTGTCTCGACCAGGTCGGAAATTCATATTCGTACTGCCAGTAGCGGGCGGTCGATTTGATTTTTTCTTTGTGGCAATTGAGTTAATTTATGTGTTGAAAGTATGTAGTTAGAAATGGTGAGTGTTTTTTTTATATTTATATGGTGTCAAAGGTCGCAAAGAATTTAAAAGTCGGAGTAACAAATGTATTTTAAAAATCATGACATGGACAGTTAATTGCAGAACAAACTACTGAATCTTGATTATAATATTTTTATTTAGTAGTCACTTAAAATAAATTAATTTTAAAAGGACATAGGTTATTTTTAATCTAAGCACTAGCACTAAGTATGAGAAAAGTCGATAGTTGGTTATAATCAGCACTCCAAATAAAGATCAGCTATATCTTGTTCGCCGATAAGATATGTGAAGGGTGTGCTTCTTTCCAACTTCCCATTTTCATTTTGCAGATTTAGTTTAGTCGATTTTGAAATTGGTTGTGATACAAAATTAGAATTGAATGTATTTTGAATAATTTAATACAGGAAATGCACAGAAAAACCAGACACTAGAGAAAACACAAAGCCAAAGAAAAATCAAATAAGCATTACAAGAGCTTGACTTTTTTTTTTATAAAAAAAATGAAATGTCAAAATTTCGCAAGCAATTAATGTGCAGGTCAATTAAATTGAGAACGAAAAGAGTGGAGAATTGTACTAAGAAATCTACTACAGCTATCCACTAAAATTACACATTTCGTCGTTCAGCAGCGTACTGGAAAAAGAAAAGTAGAACGAAATTTTTCGTTCATGATTTCGTCGTGTCATTATTGTATGGGATTTTTCGTTTCGCATCAGCAGCGTACTAGGCTTTACTTGTGATATACATAGGTACTAAAGGGCGAGTTTTGCATTTGGAAAAAAATCGAACACGAGATTTTAATCAAACTTGACATTACGATGATAGAGATCACCAAAAAAGTGAATCCCGCAATTCCGTCTGTCTATCTCTAGAACGATCAAAACGGCTGAAGTCTTTTTCTTTAATCTTGTACTTTTGTATCGTTTTTTAGGCCTCGAATTTTCGAAAAAAATATACTTTTGGACTTTTGAAAATTCAATATTTCGAAAACAGGTGTATGATTTTTTGAAATTCTGTTTTCAAATTTCTTTTGCATGCGATGTGATGGAACATAAGAGCAAGAACGTGTTATTCACAGTCGTCCATTTTGGTCGTGAATCTTTAGACATAGATATTTTTATTCGGTAGATTTACCGTTGGCAGTAATATATAAAACAATTATAATGCTAAAATATTTGTGTTTTTATTTCTAACATTTTTTTTAAAGTTTTCAACAAGATATAAAAAATTCCGCGGCTGCTAACAACCAATACTTTCCTAATGGTTAATGCTTATGATATTAGGTACTTGGACTTGTACTTTTGTTGGGAAAATTTTACTGATAAAAATAATCGTGTGTCAAGTTAGCACTACACTTTTCAAAATAAAATAAAATGAAAACACAATTATTTAAAGCTTTTTAGTAGTAAATTAATTGTGGAAAGAAAAAAATTCCAGAAATTTTGTTTAATTAGCTTTTGGAAATACTAAGGGTGTGTCACGCCATTAAAAAAGCAAAATTCCAAAATGTAATGATGCAATTAATTGTAGCTTTTTAATCTAAAATTAGTTGTGGACAGAAACAATATCATTAATATTATTATATAATGAATTAATGGCTGAATTAACAATGTCAAGGTGGCACTGCACAGACACAGATTTATTTTTTAAAAAGTCTCAACAAAAATCCTCATGCCGCACAACAATTGCCAAATCAAAGTAACATATAAAGAACTGTCCAAAAAAAGAAATGCAGTTGCTTGTATACATCTTGTATGTTAAATGAAAACTTTAGAAATTAATTAAACACTAGCAGACCCGGCCGAGCGTTGCTGCGACTTTATTGTATTGCTTTCAATTATTAGATATTAAAATTGGTATTGTTAAGGAAGTGATTGGTAAGGATTCTAACTAGTGATAATCGGTGCTTTCCAATACTTAAGAACTAAATGATGAGTCATATTACTCGTTAATCTGTCTTTCGTTAAAACAAATAAATTTGATGGTTTTCCAATGCGTGGGCATGCAACATACAGTTGCCCATGTGAGCCACAAATTGTCATTGTCTGCACTTGCGTCATCTTTTTCGGAATTTGTAGCCTTTTGAAAGGTATTGTTGATGCTGATGGAATCATATGTATTCGAGGTAATAGAAGGACTTTTCCTTCAAACTTTCCAGTCAATATCATTGCTTCCAGTACGTTTCCGGTAATACAACTGATGACTAATTGTACACCGTTGCACACCGTTGTATAATTTTGGTGGATTTAAGTTACGCTAAAGAATGGGCGGTTAACCAATTTTTAGACAGAGGTTGCTTGGGTGCATTCCTGGCTATCAAGATAATTTAAAAATTTCATCAATAATAGTGTCGATTGACTTAAAAGCCATCATATAGCCTTTCCAAAAAATTAGAAAAGAATATATTTTGACGCTGAATGATGACGAAACTGCTAAGAGCACACAACCAATATTAAGGCCCCGCCCCAAAGAATCCGTTGGTCCGTTGCGTTCAATTTTCGGATCATCAGTAAATTGTGCTGCAATCAAATTTACTCGTATTTCTTTATTTGTTTTTTTAAATATTACCAAAATTGTTTACAGTATTTATCTTGGGATATTATAGTATTTTATAGTTTTTTTTTTTTGGTCATGTATGAATTTAGTTCGATAAAATTTTTAGATCAATAAATTTCAAATATGTTATTCATTTGTTCAAACGCACAATTCAATCTCGAAAGTTTGTCAAAGTTTCTTCCATTTTTTATTTTATACCTACACATATTAATATCTAAGAAATTTGATTGATTAACTATGGGAGTAAGTATTGGTGCACTATTTTTTTTATGGGATGCGCGCACTAAAGGGGTTTTGTCTACCCTTAAAATAATCAAGCACAGTGCGAGCGTTAGGAAAGTAGGGAAGGATGGAAGGAGATACCGATGCACATTGGTTTTGAATTTCTGAATATCAAAATGGGAGGGGAAAATAGAGCCGGATGACGTATTCCACATTCTCTGTTATTGACAGTACGTCTGAGGTTGGGCTCAAGGATAAACTGATAAGCATTCCTGCAAGCGCGAGTATTACGGTTGAATAGTTTAAAGAGAGGAATGCATCAACTGGCTATTTCGCTGAAACATTGATTATAAAAATAGCGATAAAATAATGAGAGACATATAACATTTCGAAGGTGTTCTAGAGATGTAAATGTTTCCACTATAGTTCTATCACCAATCATTCTTAGAGCTCTATTTTGAATTCTATCAAAAAAAAAACATCTTATACTTATCACTTTTTCTGAGAAATTATTTCCCATATTTTGAATTGATTAGAAAAAGAGAAACACCAGAAAATCGAATTCAGAAAATTATAAGAACTCTCCAAAAAATTATTGTATATTATACTTCAAATAATAAATGATGTAGTTATTAGATATTAACGATTGCTTCTTAGATCTTCAGTTATTAAGATCACCTTTATTGAAAAATCTGGCGTCCCACAGGGCAGTCACCTAGAAGCTATTCTTTCTTTTTCTTCGTTGTCTGATTTTTTAGTTTTTTAAATCCAATTTTTGGTAGAGTAGGTATCTGTTTTATGAGGCAAGGAGTAAATATTAACTCACATCCTCTTATTTATTATTAAGTGCAAACATTCTGATATTACTTGCAATAGAAATGACCGTCGTCTACTCGGAGTAAATGGACATCTGGTCGTGCCTTAACTTTTATATATATATTTCATGTTAAATAATCTTACCATTTTTAGGAGCCTCCAGATTCCATTCAGATAAAGTATTTATCCTTTACTCCTTAACTAAAATAGGTATGAGATATTTACAGTATGTAACTTTTACACAAATACATAAGATACTTGAAAGCTATATTCTATTTTTTTCTCATAAAATCTAAGAAGAACACAAGCAACTCCCTTTTTCATGTAAGCAATGATAAATTTCTACGTTCGTTAACCATTAAACATCGTGTTGAAGTATCGGCGTATAGATACTAGGATATTACATTTTATATATTGATTCGGTTCAAGTGAAAGTTTGAGGTTCTACTTACTTACTATGTTGCAGATAACCCCATTGAACTCCGGCCAAGGAGAAACATGATAAACATCCGCTTCCTTGACTTGATTCTGACTTTTTTTTCAAATACATACAATATGTATTTTGTGTATCAATATTTGTGTATAGCCGGCAAAGGAGGCAATCAGAGTACATGATCAAAATATTCAAGAAGTCTGTTGGTCCCAAAATTGCAAGCCTATTATAGGTACCTATGGTATATGATACTGCGAACTGCGAAAGGACTTTCACTCTAAAATTCATCGTCTCAGGCAGTTTCCTCAATAAACAATCGCACAGACATGAGAAGTCTTTACTCCATCCACCGCACTAACACAACCATATATGTATAGTTCCTGTATACAAAAGCTATGGCAAATTGGCCTTCTCTGGAATGATTTTCACTATTTCTGCCGGACTTGGAGTAGATATTATAGAAGTTTCGTTGTGAAACTCATCGTTCTGCGAGTGTAACGAAGTGCCTAGCTATTGTGGTGGTGTGAGAGTGTCTGGTCTATGCACACACTATCCAAGCAATTTTAAAAGTCACTGCCGTCGGCTGGGGTCATTGCAAACAATTTTTGGTGGTCATATCCATGATATCCTTCCGACACATCCTTTTTCAAAAATAATACAAAAAAAAAATCTACGAAAACAAGGAAAACTCCACCAATCTCAAACCCCACAAACTAAATAAACAAAACAAGAGAACATGTCTAGCAGGATAGGTTGTTATATTTTCTGCTGCTACTGCTAGTGGAAATTCATGCAAGACCCAAACTTGCACATATCCTGTATACCTTAGAGATTCATGCAAGGAATACTTAAACAAGTTAACTCTGGCCTTGCAGGAACCTCTAACAAGTCACGTGGTTTAATAGAGAAACATGACGGCGCAAAATGCCGAGACTGAGTGAAAGAGATAGAAAGACAAACAACATGAAAATGAAATCCAAATTCTTATAACATTCGCTGCGGCAGGATAATTGAAAAATAGAACCTTCAATTTTTGTTGTTGTTGTTATACTTACGAGTATGTGTAGCACTGGGATGTGCGACAGGACATATCGAACCGTATCCAGTTAACATATTGTCAGGAACATCCTGATCCTGTCACTTTGATAATAATGTACGTCGTTCCTTGGTAATGTGCCTTGCAATGTGCGCGCAAAGTGCAAAGGCGATCTGAATAAAACAAAAGGATATATCTACGAATGGGCGATGAGGCGCCAACCCCAATAAGAGTGATTGCACACGTCAAAGGATACTTCATAATAAATAAGCTGCTCGGGGTGGATATATTCTTAATTCGCAGAGAAACGAAAACATACAAAAAAATCCACTCCGACAACAGCGGCAAATAAAAATAGAGAAGGGTGCATTTTTGATGGACTTACATGCAAGCTTGTTGAGCAGACAAGAACCTCAGCTCGGCTCGACTTTACTCGGAAGCAGGAAGGATACTTTGTGTACTACTTCACCTCAATTCGGTATGCAAATCGAATCCAGTCACATCCTCGAACATCGTTCCTAACAAAAAAACACCCGTAATCCACATAATGACAAAATAGTGTGACCAGCTGCTACCAAAAATCTCGTTAAAAAAAATGTGTTTGCAAATATCGAATTAAGCCTTAAATATCAGCCAAAAGCTCTAAGCTCTAAGGTCTATTCATATAAATTGAATTTCAAAAAATTTCTAAGAATTATGAAAATTGAACGTCATTTAATTAATTTAAATAATCCGGTCACACTAATTTGAAGATGTGTCTCAATTGATGACATTAGAACAGCTAGTGAGTTTCTCCTACTAACATTGCTCCTCTGTCGTCCTCGTTGGATTATATTGTTAGAAAATTCGCAGCTCTTAAAAGTGTTCACATGTCGCTCACTCGTTCGGTATATAGCTTGATGGCGAAGGAGGAGTCCTTTTGTCATTTAAAACACACCACTCCACTCCATCCCATCCCAACCTCTCCTGTCCTCTCCTGTCCTTGTATACTACGACAGTTTGCCGTGGAATGTAGAAATTCAGAAAAGAACTAAAAGCAAACTCTATATACGAGTATGTAGCTCAGTGACATGGAAAGAAAATTTTTCCACATGTAGGTAGAGGTATTCTTAGCTCTATGGTTATAAAAGCAATTTTTTTATTCTTTTATTTCTCTCCACAGTTTTCACTGTTGCACAAAACACCGTTAGAAGATTAGCTCTATTTTTTGCGCCATCTTCTTTTGGTTTTTTTCGTGTGTCTCTTTTCAATCCGATTTCTATGTTTGCCTGAAAGGACATAACACGGAAGTGCACCCACTCTCCTTGCTGGTGTGTGTCACTATTTCTATATCTATTCTAATGGAAGAGGTTGAAAGTAGAAGGGGCGGTGTATCTATGTGCACTTACCAAATGGGAATCCACTTATGTCAGCTGTGAAGTTTCTTTGAAGTATTTTTATTCACTACGCTCTTCTCTGACGGCAGAATACATCCACTTCAGTTCTAAGCCAAAGTCATATACTAATGTGGATGGGGTAGGGGATGGATTATATAACAGTATGTTTGTTGTTGTTGATCTCATTTACAGATTTAGAGCTATGACGATGATGTAGAACATGCCGAAACTCTTCTTTCATATCCATTTTTTTTTTTTTTTTAGACAGGACTCTTTATTCA
This sequence comes from Philhelius pedissequus, assembly GCA_910595825.1. NCBI lineage: Eukaryota > Metazoa > Arthropoda > Insecta > Diptera > Syrphidae > Philhelius > Philhelius pedissequus. Next base: position 8,040,258 of record OU343163.1, on the reverse strand, counting down.
CCTCAGTGAAACTAACACCGACCCCTTCACTGAAGCCAAGCACAGTCCTGCTCGGCGACATTGTGTTAGTGCATGTAAAGTGTGAAAATTGCATTAATGTTGTTTTCTTTTTGTTGATGCCTTTGAAGTTTGGAGATGTTTTTTTAACTTCAATTTTCTGGCTTGTGTGCTAAGAAGGACAACAAAGATGTACATTGTCACCAAAATAGAAAGAAAATTGCATAGGCGTGTGTGGGCTTTGTTTTTTTTTTTAGCGGAATGTTATTATACAATCATGGTCAAGGGAAGAACTTCAAAGAATATCAGGGGTGTTTTGTCTAGCTCGGAGAGAAATATAATGCTTTGTTTCAGCCTGTTAACGGATTAAGTAAATAAAATCATTCGGAAATGGCTAAGAGCTAAGAGATGTCCATTTACCATTATCTTACCAAAAAACATGTCCTTTCAAGTTTTGATTTACTTAAAAAGTTCTTTCAGATAAAGAAACCACCACTTAACTATAACGAAACATATGTGTTTGAGTCAAAATAGATCCCATATTTATTTTAAGTTAACAGGTATTTTTGTCGAAATTGAAGTGCGAAACTTATGAAAAGGACCATATTTTTATCCATATTGTAGTAACTTGATTGATTTTTGATAATTAAATGTTAATCCTTCTGCCGAAGTTGAGGTGCGGCTTAATTTATATGCAGGATTACATTTTAACTCAAAGTAAATTTAACGCTGGAAAACTGGGTCTAATGGTGTATTGATTATTGTGATGCTACAGATATTCGACTACGAGTGACGGTCGTTTGAGTGAGTGATCATAATATCTAATAATTATTCTAAGGAAAACCAACATATTTTTTTAGATGTTTTTTTGTGAAAATTTGCATATAAGAAACTAAGTATAAGAACGACTAGAAAAATATATTAAGTTGTTTCTACTAAAGGTAAGAATCCTACGCCTTATATACAAAATTACTTTTAAATTAACAAAAATATACGTGCCTCTGCCAATTTGAACGATTTAATAATATAAATTTGAAAACATAATTCAAAAAAATAAAATCATCCACAAATTTTCGAAATACGACATAGAATTTATTTTTTTCAATCCAAGAAAATATTGTTTTTTGCAGATTTTAATATTCAGTATTATTTAAGATTTTATTGCCCACTGTGCATTTTTGTTCGACATCTGCACATCCATTAAAGGAAAACATTATTTTTTTTTTGTTTTTTTATCCGATGGAAATTTTCAAAAGACACTCGGTAAGAATCGGTACTGAGTAGTGTGGGACTCTTACCGCACTAAAACCACCGGTGAATCATGACCAATCTATGAAAGATCGACAAAAGATTTTACTTTCTTAATTTATATGTACATACATCGCATTGTGGGAAGTTTAATGTTATAATACTTTCCCATAGCTTTTAAACCATCAGCTCATGAGGCTTGGTTCTTCTTAATCTCCGAACATTGTCTCGTATATTTAAGACGGTCTCCATTTCGGAGTTGGTATGACTTTGCAGTCGCTGATTCTGAGATACAGCGTGTTTTTTTAACCACTTGTGTAACCATTTCAATTTGAAGGTAGATCGCTATTTCTTATATACCAAGGGGCATTTATTTTTCCACGAAGGACCTTGCTTTGGAATTTTTGGATGGGTTCAGCATTTGTTTTCTTTGTATCTTTGTACAGCCCCATAGTTGGATGCCATATGTTCAAACGTGTTTCAGTACTTGCTTATATAACATTATTTTATTCTGGATAGATAGGTCAGAGTTTTTTCCTAGGAGCCAGTACATTTTTCTGTACTGCAAGCTTAGTTCTTTTCGTTTCCTTTTGATGTGCTCTTTCCATTTAAGCTTTGTATCCAAGGTCATTCCAAGGTATTTGGCGGTATTGGTGTAAAGAAACTTCTGTACTGTTTATAAATATTGGAACATTGTTTATGTGTTTGTTTATAAAGTTTATATGCGTCGATTTTGTTTCGTTTAATTTGATACGCCATTTCTGCGTCCAATCACTAACTCTATCGCCAGCATTTTGCAATTTTTGTGTGGCCTTCGTAACGGATTTATCTGGCACCAATATTGCCGTATCGTCAGCAAAGGTGGCCATTATAGCGTTGATGTCCCCTGGAATATCCCTTGTATATAACAGATAGAGGGTTGGTCCTAGGACACTTCCTTGTGGTACACCGGCTTCAATTTTCTTTAGTACCGTACTCTAAAGAGTCGGTTCGTAACGTAGGATTTCAGTATTTCGTAGTACTGCCTGGGAAGGTCCCAATGCAGTTTGTACTCAAGTCCCAAGTGCCAAAACTTGTCAAAGGCTTAAGCAACATCTAAGAATATAGCCGAGCATACTTGTTTTTATTCAAGTGCCTTTCAACAACATCCGTAATTCGATGCACTTGGTCTATCGTGGAATGCTTATTTCTAAATCCAAACTGATGGCTCGGAATAAGTCTTCTTTCTTTTATTATTTTGTTAAGCCTTTTCAGTAGCAGTTTTTCAAAAACTTTTGCCATGATTGGTATAAGCGATATTGGTCTTTAAGATGATACTTCTGTTGGTGGCTTACCTAGTTTAGGTATAACATTGACTTCTGTAATTTTCCAATGATGTGGAACATTTCTTAGTTAAAGGCATGCGTTTATCATAAATTGGAGTTTCTTGAAGGCTATTGACGGCATTTCTTTCAAAACCTGTGCAGTTATTACATCGTACCCTGGTGATTATTTGTTAGACAACATATGTTGACACATGCTTCTTACTTCTTTGAGCTATTTCACATTCGTCGTTTTTATCAACAAACTGTAGGGGATCTGTAGCTGTGGAAAATTAAAAAAAATGCATGACTGGTTGCGTCGCACTTGCTCTTAAGTTCGATCACAACTTAAGCAAAAGATTCGTAGTAGAAACGGAAAATATACTGTTACTTAATATTCTTATATATGTAATACAGGTGGACCAACTTGGACTGACTAATCTGAAATTCTTAATTTTTTACTTGCGATATAATACCAAGCAAGTTCTATGGATTCATGAAAAAAATCGAATTTGAGGGTTTGATCAAACTTGACATTACGATGATGGAGAACTCCAAGAAAGTGAGTCCCGCAATTCCGGCTGTCTGTCTGTCAATTCAACTCGAGACTGCAGCCTCAGTGGTTGAATGGATTTGCTTAAAACTTGGTACATATTGCATTTTTTTCCGAAATATGCCCAAAGGTTTTTTTTTAATTTTTGTAAGACAAAAAAATAACGGCACCTGCCATACATTTTTTTGGGCCAAAAGGGTAAATATTATTTATCTCAAAAACGGCTCCAACGATTTAAAAAAAAAATTAGTTCATTAATTAGGGGAAAAGGTATTTTTTTTTCGTTTTTTTTTTTTCTGAAAATAATGTTTTTCTTTGGTACCTCTAGTAGAACCATTTTGTTTTGATTTTCGATTTTCTGGAAAATGGTTCATTTGCTACTTTTGAATTTTTATGCAAAAGCTCCTAAGAAGTTTGAACACTAATATAAGCCAAAATTTAAATTACACTAAAAAAAACATTTTTTTTGAAAACTCAAAATTTCGAACACTAGTCATTCGATTTGTTCGAAACTTCGTATTTGCTAGTTAAATGCCATTATGCTGAACAGTTAAAAATTTATTTTCCTAAAATAAAGAAACAATTGTATCTCCTATACAAATGCTAATAAACTTTAAGAAAACAATTTATTTCTTTAAAACGACTCACAGAATTTTGGTAAACAATATTGTTTGTGTTCTCACCGGAGGTGTGATTGCACCTTACTTCTTCGAAAACGACGATGGAACGACTGTCACCATAAATTCAGAGCGCTATGGTCATATGATAACCGACTTTTTTTTGCCTGCTATTGAACAATAGGACTTGGAGAATATGTGGTTTTAACAAGACGGTGCCACATGTCACAAAACTCGAGCGAATATGGCTTTATGGCCGCGTAATTTCTCGTCGTGGCGATATCAACTGGCCACCAAGATCATGCGATTTGACACCCCTGGACTTTTTTTGTGGGGCTACGCGAAAGACCGTGCTCATGCAGATAAACCTTTAACTCTTGAGCACTTGAAAACCAAACTTCGTCAAGTTATGGTTAGGATACTGCCCAATATGTGTCAAAAAGTGGTGGAAAATTACCTCAAAAAAATTGATGCTTGCAACATTTCGCGTGGTGGTCATTTAAATGATGTAGTATTTCATACATAATGTCAATCTTTATAATTAAAAAGAAATATCATGAAAAAAATAATTTTATATGTGTTTTATTTACATTTACTTTTGAAACCGCAAAATGGATAACGCATTACAAATACTCCCTAAAAGTGTTAATAAGACTGCATACTCAAATTTCCAATAAAATGGTTTTCCAATTTTAAAAATAAATACATTTTTTTAAATCAATTTTTTAAAAACCAATCACTGACATTTTTTGAAATTTAAATTTTAAATGTATATACCAAATGTCTTAGTTAAAAAAAAGTTAGTATAATTATTTGAAGCATTTAATAATATAAATTTAAAAACAGAATTTAAAAAAAAATGGACCAACCGTTTTCGAAATATTAATTCGAAAATATTTCAAAAATCCAAAAAATATTTTTTCGAAAATTAATTTCATATTTGAATTGAATTTGAAGTACTTCCTATACAAACATTTTGATCGATATCGGTCGAGCCATTTATGAGAAAGTCGAAAATCAAAAAAAAAAAAATGGTTGTATGGCAGATACCGTTAATTAGAAAACATGTAAAAAAAAGTTTAGACCAAAATGTAGATGTACATAGACTATATCCATAGCAGCGCTCAGATTTACTTAAATCAACACCGTTGGAGTCGTTTGAGAGATAATTAAGTTGGTGAAAAATTATATGGAATGTATCGTTATTTTTGGGGTTAAACAAAATGTATTTGAGACAATGTCCTAAAATACTCAAGTCCCAAATTTGAAGAAAATTGCTTCAGTGGCTTAGGCTGTAAATCGACGTACAGACAGACAGATATGAAGAATTGCGGTACCCACTTTTTTGGTGTTCTCTATCATCGTGTGTTCTCTAACATCGATAAAATTAGTGGAGACTTCACAAATATCTGCTAATCGCACCTGCTAAAAAAAAACAAAATATTTTGTTTATTTTTTGTTGTATCATCTTTCTGTATAATTCTTTGTATCTCATCAGTAGCGTAGGTATTAGATTTAAGAGAGTAATAAAGGGTTGAACAAAAAAACGTAAAACATAAAAATTGAAGAATTCCTTTTTCATTTGGAGTTTGGCTCAGGTGCATTTATTTTAGAACCACCCTAATGTCTATATTTGTGTGTGCAGTACTCTGCTGATTGAAGTTAAATTCGTAGCGATTTTTTTTATTATTATCTAGAATGCCACTAAATACCATTAACAATGTTGTGGTCTGGGGTAAGAAGCTAAATTCTATCTAGCCTTGAAAATGGGGTCAATTTGATAGTAAATATTATTTCTTTTTAAACCATGCTAAAATATAAACTCAAGCATGTATCCGGTCCGTCCCTGGCCTTACCATTATCCCTCAAAACAAACGACAGTATTATATATTAGAAGTTTTACTCCATCGGCGCTAAATGCGTACACACACATACACAAGCACATAACCCAAAAGCTCCGAATACTTTATTAATTTTAACCACACACAAGAAGACTACAGGAATGTTCCCGGAAGTTTGATTATGAGTACAAAGACTTCTATCTACAGCCCATCCCGCAAACAAGACAAGACGAAAATTCAAAGGAAATATTAATAACAAAGACCAGATAAAGCCAGGATAATGACCATCAAACAAACAAACAAACAAAGACCGTCAACCATACTTTTGTATACCTAGAATATAGAAACTATGAAAAAATCGATTTCTGTTTCGTCACAAAATCAAAGTTTGTAGGTTTCTGGTTGAATGAATTTATGTGTGTGTTTGAGTGTGTGTCTATATAGGAGGAGTGGATGAGTTAGTGAGAAAGTGTTTTTGTGAAACTCCCTATTTATTCTATTTCTTATCGTTTTAGTCTGCAGGATATTTATCCATATTCTTCTTCAGCGCCCTTCTCTTCAACAACAACAACAACAACAAAAAAAGGACTTTAGGCTGAATTTTTATTACTTTCACTTTTGTTGTGGTGCTTTTCAAGATTTCTCTTTCTAAGACTCCGATTCCATGCCGCCACTAACCATCAACCACCACGGAAGTCCCTTCGTTACGCCACAGATTGTTTGTACTATTTTTTGATCCTTTCAACGCTAAAATTGTCTTTTGTCTACTATGGGGTTGATGGCGCCTAGCTTACTGCTTTCAGCCGCAGTGGTGTCTAGCCAGAAAGTCGTTTTTGGAAAATTCGCTCTCTGTTTATGTGTTTTCAGTTATTTTATATTTCACTAAAAAAATAGTTACACTAAAGCAATTTTCAACTGGGATGAGGGTCGATGTCTTCGTATCAAGTGATAACACTGATAAGGACACTCCAAGTAATTTAAACCATAACTCGATTGAAACCGTAAAAAAAAACACATACACATACACATATGATTCTCTCCTGGTAAATTGGATAGCCACTTCAGTATTTGTTCACAACAAAACATCAGAACAAGTAAAAGGATTCCAAACATATTGATTGATTTGATTTCCTGGTCCTGGATAAAATTCAAGACTTATTCTATCACAAGCCAATTCACTGTCTGTAGATATGATGTACTGGTACGTATCCTTTTTCTTCAATGGCGAACTACTTTCTCGTGCAATTCAATCGTAGTTTTTTTATTTGGCCATCTAACGAACGCAAACGGATAACGATTTACAGAGATACATCTAGGTAGGTGTAGGTTCTTTGCTCTGGTCGTTGTGTCGAGTATCCTTGGACTTCCCGTACCTAACACAAACTCAAACTCCAATTCCACGTCACACTTCATGCTGATCGTATCGGCCGGCCGGCGTGTATATTGGTCGTTTCTTCGTATTTCGTTTCGAAATTCGACATTCAAAGAGAATGACAATTTTTTTCATTTTATATTTCACTAGAATAAGCTTTAAGGACATACATACGGTTGGGCTACCCTTTGATTTTTTTTTCTACCATTTTCTGTACATTGTTGGTTGCTGGCTTGCACTATGCTATATTGTCATCCATTAAGAGATTAAGATTTGTTTTTTTTTTTTTTATTATAGCAGCATCCTTTTTTAAAGGATATCAATTCGATTGAAGCTGCTGGTAGTGTCAGGATCTGTGATTTCTTTTTGTTATAATTTTTGCCCTAGAAGTATTTTTCTATTTCGATTGTCCTTAGGCGTCTATACATCGTTTTAATATGAAGGAAGGAGTGCACTGGGGTGGCAAAGGATATATGAAGATGGAAAATTAGAAAAATCTATTAGCTAAACGAAGAGGAAGGGGCGCATGGTAAGACTTGAGAATTCTTTTTTATTGTTTCGCCTGCGGATTATTGGCATACTTGGAATTGAAAAGTCAGCTATCGTTAAGGAGGATCAATTGGAAGTTTACAAGTGGATCCAATCGAGATTGATGAGATAATGTGATGGATTGAAAATCTTTTGATGGTTGAGTCTCTTCAACTGACAATTCTTTTTAGAGGATCCAATGAAGTGATTAGTTAAGGTATAAATTATAGAGCTCTCCTTATCGGCTCATTTGATGGTTTTAGAGTAGGTATTTTCTGAGCTAAAGATGATTAAAGAAAAACATCAAATATTGTAGGTATGGAATTGACTGTTGTGTTTCAATAATTGAAATATATAATTTAATTAAATTTCAACCAGAACTAATCTCCTCGACAAATCACCCATAAGCACTCTCAACTAACATTTGAGCATCTATAAGACTTTGATAGAGTCTTTTTGAAGCTATACTGACTTTCCGAAGCTGAAATGTTGGTTGAGAGCTATCAGCCGCAGGGTGTATATCTGTAAACAACTCATTGGCAAGAACTTTGTATTCGATCTTGAAAGCTTCCAGCAGATCGAATTAAAAATTTCAATTTAATTTGTCGAACCTTAAGGGACAGGAATGACACTTAATTTTTGATAAGCTGAGATGTGTTTTTCGTTTACCAGTTGACATTTTTCTAGCCGTTCTTTCCAAGATCCTTTTGAAGACACATACAACTTCAGTAACAAGGTATTTCTACGAGCAAATCATTATCTTTCTTACAACTATAAAATTTTATAACTTTGCATTCGCTTTTAAAATCATAGATATGCGGCCGGGGTAGTACGGTCGTTGCCTTGGGAAGCGTAGTCTCGGTATCGTCCTTGGCTGTTTCCCAATACTACACTCTGTTCAATTTATATTTTCAGTACAGGAAAGATAGGATGTTTGCCTTTCACCCTTACTATTATGCATTTCAATAAGCTTTCTCTATTTCTATAGAGCTGATCCATTTTCTATGGTTGCCATAGTGAGCATTATAAATTGGCATATTTCTCTCACGAATATCGGTAGGGTTACAAATTGTTTATTTAGATTTCATGAACAGAAACATGTACATAGTAAACTAAATCTAAAAAAAAAAAACATAATCCAAATAAAAATAAATCTATCTTTCTCCACACCACCAAGAAGTAAGATAATAGGCGCGTTTTTTTAAGAGTTCACCAGAGGGCCTCATCTATTTTAACGTGAAAATAAATCACACAAAAACAACGTATAAATAAGGTATATTAAGGAACATGTGTCCTTCGAAGAACTGATAATATCACCACAAATTGCACAGCACTATTTTAAATATTATATTTACATATGTTTATACAAGAAACCTTCTTCATTTTATTTTGATTTTCATAAACAAAAAAACTATTTTGTAATTTAAAGTTGCAATTAATTAATGAACTGAACTTTATCAAAAACTTGGTCAAATATTAATTTTTCTTTAAAAAATACCAAACAAATATTAAATAGCTGCATTTTAACCGTTTCCAAAGTAAGCAGAAAAGCACGAAGCGACAACACTTTTTTCCTTAAACTTAAAATATATGCTCTCAAAAGCTCTACGAAAGCTTCGATTCTGAAAGCTCCATAGTGAAAACCAAAGAAAAAACTATTAGAATTTCCATCAACAGACCAATGGTAACTCTTAATCAATGTGTTTAATTTTTTTTTGATAAACACTATAACATAAGCGAGAGTCAGGTCCTGGTGTAATGTACGTACGTGGTTTTATGGATTATTTCAGTAGAATTTTTTTAAGTTGTGTGCCATGCAAACACCAGCCGGCACCAGTGTGTTTGAAAAAGCTCTCCCATAATGCCTGTACTGAAAATATAAATTGAACAGAGTATAGTCACTGAAGGTCTAAAAATAGAGTAAACGCAGATATATTTATGACATTTGCCGGTATGCGAATCAGAAAGAATATTTACAGCTTTCTGCAGCACCACAACGAAAAATGCTATATAGTCCTAGTGGATCAGTAATAACTAGCACAACCCTCGGTAGCACGAACAACAATTTAAGCTTCAAGCTTAGACTCGTTACCACCGATATGGCTTAAGGAAACTCAAGTGAGTTATGTTAATTTTAAAACTAGGTACTTCCTTTCGGAATGAACTGATCCAGTCGACTATCCTAATCCGATAATAACTGACGACTTCTCGAAGATTAGGTGCTTTATTTATTTGAACGAACTGACACTTTGTTTTTCATACCAATGACGAACTTCGAACTACATTTTTAGCTGGCCTGTTTTGGTCATTATTAAGCAAAACACTTTTTTCCATAGTGAACCAAGCCAAGAGAAACCTAAAATATTAATTACCAAGCATAACCTTCTAAGCAACTTCTAAATCCAGGTCAACCATTTAAACACCCTTTCCCCACCCAACCTCCAAGTGGAAATAATCACAAAAACATATTAAGATGTTGTGTTAAAAATCAAGGCTGAGCCTAGCAGTCGCAAGTCGCAACCACATCATTAGCCACCCGTTGGCATGCAACACCCACTTTCTGACCTAATTCCTTCCGGCATAATAAATCATCTAGCTTAACTTATCCAACATTACATCTCAACCCCCTACATCCTTTTTTCATTTCTAAATTACAAGAATATAATAATATTATGAGGAGTACCGAAAAATCCACAGGATTTCACGTTACACTAACCTCTCCTCTACCACTTCCAACCAATTACTTGTTAAATAAATAGTTACCAATTTATAACCCAAAGTCAAATCCACACAACTCTAATTTAAAAAAAAAACCAAACCTATTTACCACTTATTCACACATTCTTATCTTCTCCAGACATTTTTATTAGCTTCGCTTAACATTTTTGCCCAGAAAGCGACAAAAAAATAGAAAGCAACACGAAACACAAGGACTTTTTTTTTTTAGCTATATGCAAATCCTGTATGGCTTGCATGTTATACAGCTTACAGCCAATTAATTTCGTGTAATTTATAAATGTCATCACCTATGTGGAGATGGTTGGGTGGCGGATGGTGGATGGGTGATTGAATAGACTGCTTACGACCGACTGGTGTTAGATTAGAATTTTTTACCTTTTTTCTTCAATATAAATGAACTCCGGATCCGGATATAGAAACATACCTTAGAGTTAGTCTAAAAACGGTCGTGAATCACTATAGTTGACAAAAGTACAAAAAAAATAATTAGTCATATAAATGTTACATAAGTGTTGTATGAACTTGCTCGACAAGTAGGCCCTACGGTTACTACTCTATAACCGGAAAGTAAGGTTACGTCATTTTTTATTCAAAAATTAATATCCAAGAATCACAGAGGAAAATATTCATAGCAAGTTTCAAAAAAAAAATCACAGAAACAATAAATACACACAATTAGTTGGCGGCAATTATTTTCACATGTTAAGTCTCCACTGCGTATGTCCGTAAATATAACTGTGTTATAAGAAGCAATGGGGGCTCCTTCATGATCTATGTACCACACTTTTCAAACATAGCAACACGACAAAGCCTATAAGGATAATGCTCTAAGTTAAATCCCTGGTAAAGCCTAGCACGCTGCTGATGCGAAACGAAAAATCCCATACAAAAATGACAGAACGAAATCATAAACGAAAAATTTCTTCTGTTTTTCATTCTGTTCCATGAAGAAATTTGAAAAGTCTCCACTAGACTTTCTTTCATCGCAGCTTGTTTATTTTTGTTTTTTTTTCTGCTTGGGGTTGTTTTTTTCTTGAAAATTTTTTTTCGTTTCCTAGCGGAGACCACCGAAAAATTTCGTTTTGCATTAGCAGCGTACTAGGCTTAAGCTATAAATGCGAAACTAAAATAAATATACGCTACGTAAGCAGTAAAAAATTGTTTGGAAAAGTCTCAATTTTTTCCAAGGAATTATAGTTGTCTGCAGGGCTTGTTGATTCTTTTTTGGGTGAAACTCGTCATTATTATTTTTTAATGTTTAGTTGGTTATTGTAAAATGTGGAAAAATGATTTATTTGTTTTTTTTTTCGCTGTGATTTGAATAATGAGTTTTAGGTCCAGTGTACAAATATAAAAATAATTCATTCAAAATTTTGTTTTTACGCTTAGGTGTATTTTAGCTTACAATAAACCTTTGACATTGAAGGGCAGTTCCACAAGCAAATTTTGACGCCAGATTTGGGCCAACCCTTAAGAGAAAAAAATTAGGATACAATAGGGAATTTTTTAAATTTTGTTCACATCATATTAAGATCACACTTTTAAACTCAATGATTTCGCATATAACACAGTATTAAAAATTAAAACAAAAAAGGGAACCAGAAGTAACAGGGATAAGATTAACAGCTAAAAAACCAGGGTCCCTTTATGAAAACTCAAAATAATGTCAAAGAGAAAATGTTCATCTTCACTATAGCTTCACGGGTGATCCCAAAATTTAGCAGTTATTTATTTTTCAGTTCGACTCCAACTCTATGGTTGTTTTCCAGATAATTCAATATTTTCGTAAAACAGAAAGACATTTAATAATATTTTTGCCACCCACAAAGTCTAGCCATTAGGAATATGATCGTATGTACCTTTTAAGGAATAGTTTGTCATGTTTCATGGTTAGAAAACAATACAATAAATACAATGCTGGTCCCTGGTATTCTGTCAACTATAAGTAAGTCTCTGCCCTAAGCCTTTAGTTCGACGAATAAAGTGAATTGGTCTTAAAATCTCCCCAGCAGCCGATTTCTCTATACTTTTTTAGTGGATTATGTAACTAGATCATTCCTTTAGCCCAGTTCTCCCCTAGTAAAGCTAAACTTTTACATTTATGATATTGTAGGTATTCAATTTATATATGATTTTTGGGAAACTGATTTGGATGAAATATTTACAGTTTTCTCCAATTAATGATTAAACAAAAATATTTGGTTAAACTCAACCACTACCATGCCCACTTGTTTATATCATGTTTTTTTTTTTTTAGTAAAAAAGCTCTATTTCTTGGAAAAAAAACTTGTATGAAAATTTCAGAGTTTATTAAAAAAAAAAGAAGAAAATTCAAAAAATATTTTATGTGAGATCGGCGTACTTTCGCGACCATTGACACGCCCACTGACATGCCTATTCTTCTTATTTTTTCCAAAATAAACAAACGATTTTAATGGAATTTGTAGAGTTTATTTCAATAAGCTAGACAAAAATTTTAAAATTTGATTTTGTAAGATCAGCACTTGCTGAAACGTCCTATATTATCATTTCTTCATTTTTCAGAAACGGTATTAACGATTAAGAATACGTTTGATTGAAAGAGAAAGAAGGATAGGGAAAATGTGTGGCGCGATGTTTTGAGACTGGAGGTGGTTGTTGTATCAGATTTTATCTACAGGGATGGCGGCTGAACTAATGCGCAGAAATTTCCGTGTCTTATTTATCTATGTCCTTATAATTCGCATTAATTTTTTTATTCTTTGTTATTTTTTATCGGTATACTAGTTGTACTCAATCACATGTTGTTAGTTATATGCCTGAACATCATGTAATGAGTAAGCCAGCAACTCGTATGACATTTATTTTAGAATTGGTTTTTAATGGAAAGATAAGAGGACATAGACTACGGCAGGGATCGAACCTGTGACCATGAGGTTGACAGGCGAACACACAACTATCGCGCCACGGCCACCCCCAGAGTTAAGAGCTTAAAAAAATGTTTTTTCACATCCCGAACTAACTCAACAAATTGTTAGAGTTAAAACTGGATAAATAACTGAACTATTTATACTCATATAAATATTTCGGAAAGATAATTGTCTAAAAGCAATAGACATTAATATCTAAGAATGTGAAAGGGCGATTTCGACAAATGAAAGCTAAAACCTTTTTCTATTTAATTCGTAGTTAATTTATTTGAAGAATGAACTAACTCTGGTTTAATTTTAAGTAACTCAACCACTGACAAACTGGCCAAACGATGCAAAAATTTGTTCGAAGATTACCGACTCTAATGAGATCTAGAAATTTGTAGGCAAATAAAGATCATTTCTTTCAATTACCTAAATCCATAATACTGTCCCCTAATAGGCAATTTCTTTCATGGTTCCAATACTTTTTCCTGAAAGGAATTTATTTAACTGCAAAAATTTAAATTTAAACATGTCCGTCCATTTGGCGCCAAAATAAAAAATAAGGATGTACCTACGATAAAAATGGAAAGCAATTGACATTTTTTTTTTTTTTTTTTGTATTTTGTCTTCGATATTGGTGTAGTTGTTGGTGCTTTCTACGTTTGCACTCTTTTTCATTAACATTCAGTGGGAAAACTTTATCAGATCTAGACAACTAAAGTCAGGATATGCGACTTCTATAGAGAATGTACTATGTATATTGGAATGTCCTGCATGCTTTCGGTATGTTTCAATGAGAATTCTATACCAGACACAATAAATAACGGTTAATTGCTAGCATTTCACAGATTAGCTGACTAAGGACAATGATTCGTCGTCGTCGTGTTGGTTAGGTTTCGGTTTGCTTTGGGGATAGTGTATGCGGCACTAACGTCCTTTGGATAAAAAAAAAAAAAAACCTGACATGCAACACCCACATTCTGTTTGTTTCTCTCCGAGTTCCAAAACATAGATGGAAGTGTGTGTGGGAGTATGAGGAGTGTTCAAATTGAAAAAGCCGCAGTCATGAATTCGATTTTATCCGGTTCCTATGGGTTACTGCGTTGCGTCCGTTCAGAAGATCTTATGGGCAAGCTGCAGCGAGGAAGCTTACAAAGCCAAAGCCAATTAAAAGGGCGCAAGAGAATCAACAAAAATTCCGTTTTTTATAACAAAACAAAGAAAAAACTAAAATTAAACAAGGATTCCAATCGTCGGCTTGAAGGATAAAAAAAAACCATGGACAAGCTATTGGTTAACTTAGAAACAAAAAAAAAAAAAACTGCACGAAAACGAGTATACACTTTTCGAGTTTACTTTAAAATCGCCCTGGTTATGGCGGTTATTTCGTGCGATTAAAAAAAAAAAAAATGACGCCACAGCCACGCACATGTCTCTACCTACTCATGCAACTTGTCCTCCTTTCTATTTAAATATGAATATCCTGGATGAGAGGCTTTTAGCATAAAACATTTTTTACGACAAACTGTTTGCAGTTTGTTTGTGTTTTTTTTCTTCGAAGTTCTGCAACTAGCTATCTATATGGTATGGCTACTCATCTCATCGTATCCTTCTTAAGCCATCGTGCGCGCTGTTTATATTTGCAGATGGTAACTGTAAATGAATTTTTTTTGCAAAGTGTCCTTTCACAGCGGGAAGAAACACGGTATGAGTGCGGAAAACCAATTTTCTCGGTAATATTTTTTCTACTTCACTTTTTGCCCATTGCCGGGTCTCTCACCAAACACTTTGTCACATTGCCTCGCCACACTTTGGTCCGGTAAATCTACCAACGCGTTACGCTGCTGTTGGGGGGTGGGTTGGCTGAGGATGTAAAAATTTAGAGGAGCCATTTTTTCTGCTGTCCTATCTTCGTCGTCGAACAACCTAACAGAGAGACAATAATAATAAAATTCACATCCCACAGGTTCACAAATATCGCCTCCTTTAATCTTCTACTTTAGTCTCCTTTAAGCTTGCTCCGGTCTTTGGTGGCGCGGTGGCGATAGAGGGTTATATTCAGTGGCCCTTGTACGCCTTAAAAATTACTTTTTTAAAGTTTTCTCGTTTGTTTTTTTTAAGTCTGTGTATGTTTTAGGGGTTTTGGTGCAAAGTGGTAGACCGCATTCTTTCATTTGTTCTTCTTGCAACCCAAGTAAAATATTACCAAAGCTATTTTTCCGAGGAATGTGCTTTAAAATGGCCAATTTTTGGTTTTAACGATCGACCACCAACAGATGCGAACTTCCATCACTACGCAGTTTAAGTTGCCGTTGCCACCACCGCCGGCCGCCGAAGCCAATGACGACGACCACCATGATGATGGGTATTTTTCGACACGAATAGAGAAAAGTCATTCGACAAGAAAGAACAAAACGACATGCAATATCTATGATATGGCAAAAATCCATTGCCAGTGATAAAGTAACGGCAACGGCACTAATGTTTGCTATAAGCCCAGCCATTCTAGCCATCTATTGACAATTCCGTAAGGGGAAGAAAAAAATCTGGTCCTTTTGGACATTTTTTTTCGTGTATGTCTGTGTTTGGTTAGAAAGTAGATATCCGCCATGATGGTTGGATTATGGATTAATTAAGGATCCAGGCCGAAAGAGATTTTATTTTGATTGACAAGCAACTTCTATGACAAACAAAAATCAAGCCGGATGATGAGAGATTTTCATTTTTTGGCTCAAAAACGCATTCTGGCGTTTTTACCGGTCCGGCCTTAAAGGTTGATGATGCATTCGAATTTTAATTAAAAGTGAGTTTCGCATATGACATCTGTACCTACACAAGCACAGTTTCATTGAATCTTCGGCAAAGGTATCATTTGGGATAGGCAGATGGTAATTATAGGTAAAAGAGGCAAGGCCAAAGAAAATGAATCAACAAAATGTCCTTTGAAGAGGCATACAAAGACATGTAGGTTAGTGTTGGTTCTACATTTTGACATTTCCTTATTAATGAAAAATGTTTTTTTGTGTTTTTTAATTAATTACTTCCATCTTTAGACTGAATCAGAATACCAACTTCAACTTTTGAGAATGGATACAGCCTTAAATGTTGATAGAAGCCAAGTTTTGACAAGAAACCCTTATGGAGTTAATACAGAAAATTCAATTGCGATAAGTCGTATAAGACTTAACAAAAATAATAAAGTCAGAAAAATTGCCTGACAACTTAAACCTCTAAGTTACACCGTATATAATCTCATCCGGTTAACGGAAATTACTCTGAAATTTTATTTAAAAGAATTTTTTTAATAGAAAAAACATTACTTTAGTGAATATAAATATCTAGGATTTATTATTTCTCATAATTTAAGCATAAAAGTTCATATTATCGATAAACTTGCAGCTCCAAAGTCGGCTATTTTTACAATTTGGTCTCAAAAAACTTTGTCGATGCAATATCAAAATTTCAGGTTTTCAATTCTACAATAAACAGCTGCTTTTGTTATGGGGACGGAGTATATGGATACCAACTGTTGGAAGAAATGGAATGTATTCAAAGATACTTTCGATTACAATTTAATACTCCCAACTACGCCATCTACGTTGAGTCTGGTTTACCACAAATATACGTTAGGAACTTGAAGGCCAATGCAGACTTCCTCACTAAGGTGATGCATAGACCTAATAGTAATTTACATAAACAAATTTTGCTAATATATCACTCCGATGTGGATATTCTCCTTTCAAAAACTGGCACTTGCTTTGGCACATAACCTAACGCTGAATTTAAATGTCAATAACAGAGAAGAGTGGAAAACAATTTTTTACGAATGTATACGAGTATCTATAATTGATGAAAAATTGTACCGAATGAATCTTGGAAGAGCTAGGGAATATGCTTCTAGATCTACCTACCATCGTCTTAACCTAAATTTGGAGATTAGTAATTATTTCAATGAAGATCTTTCAATCTCAGATATGAGTATAATATTTAAAGTACGAACCGAAACTCTTGAGCTTAACAACCTGCCACACAGGTCTGATATTAACTCGATTTGTTCGCTTTGTAATCTGAACCAAAATGCAGACGTATACCATTGTCTTGCAGTGTGCCCTATCTTACAAGAAATACGTAGACTGCATTTTAACAAAAGTTTCTTGTCTTCCTAAGAATGTTTCAGTGTTCTTAACAGGGAGAGAGGTTGGAAGGTGCTCGTGCGTTATTTTTCTCATGCGAAAAATTACAGGAACTCATTTCTGAACATATTTTGAAGCAAATACATTTTTTCAAGTCAAATAAATAAATTTTGTATTAGCTAAGCTAAAAGCCTCTACTAAATTAGAACACGTTTGGTAACATCTAATATTCTCTAATATTATAGGTCTTAAACCTCCGTTTATATTTAAATTGAATTAATTTATTTTTATTAATTTCATGAACGTGACTTATTTAATTAATTTATTTTTTTTCCTTTTAGCTAAACTAAAAGCCAGTTTAATTTTGTTTCATATTTATATTCTTTTAATGATGCAAGTAAATTTATGTTTTTCTTTATAAATATAACTGCAATTTAAACAGAAATATAAGTATATATCAAATTGTTAAATTAGGAAGAAATATGTAATGATTATTTTTTTTTATTATATTGTTTATTTTTTTAATAACTGTATACATTTTAAATATTATCGATTTGTTGAATCTATCTCATTGGAAACAAAAATTTAGATAAAATCCGGCAGACGGCATCTAGGCCATGCTTGTAATTCTTTATTTCAATATTATGTATTATCTTTTTAATTTGTAAGTAAAGATTCATCTATTTATCTATCTATCTATCTAAAATAAGGAGCTGTCAAAATGCACGTTTATTTTATAATTTTTTTTTTTTTAATCAATGAATGATCTGTTCGATTTGACCATCACCAGTTATACTGTCTCCACCCAACTGAAATAAAATTTTCACTTTTGCGAGATGTTCTAAGCTGATTTTCTTTCTTAGTTATCGTCATTTCATTTCAAATAATTTTTTCATTTCATTTAAGTGGGTTTGATTGTAAGTAATTTTAAGTAATCTAATTTTAACATTGTGGAGTCAGTGTGCAGAGGGGATATACCTTTCAATTGAATGTCTAGATTTTGAAACTGGAATTGAAAATAGAGCATGATAAGGAATACCATATTCGTGTAGTACGGCTAAATAAAGAATCGATGAGCTTATGTCAATAACTTATTAGCCATACAGTTTTTTAATTGATTTTAAATAGTTTCAAGGAAATTTTAAACAAAATGTGATTTTGTCCCAATTAGTTATGGCAACTTCGTTGAAAATTAAAATAAAACAAAATAAAATAAAATAAAATAAAATAAAATAAAATAAAATGAAATAAAATTAAAAAAAAAAATTAAATGAAAAATAATTTAATAAAAAACAGAAAAATAATCATCTTGGCAGACAGATATGTAACTGATTTGTGCAAATTTGTCACTCAAAATGTAGAATTGTAAGTATTCGCCACCATTTTTGTCTAGCATTTGGGTGCTTATGATGGACCTGCCACATGTGTAGCTTACAAAAAAACCCTGCATAACCCCACAGAAAGCGAATACAGAAGACTCTCGATAACGTGAACAATCAAAAACCAAGGGAATTCACGTTTGTGAATGTCAAATTTTAATAAAATAATAGGGCAATCCCACAATAGATTTTAAAACGTCTTATCTTTAACAAGTTAAAAATCATGCGTTTTAACTATTGCTTGACAGTATATATAATTTAAATGAATAAATATAACATTAAATGTTGACTGAGCATGGGCTTTATAGATACGAAATTTAATGGAAGAAAATCAGTAATTTGTTTTTGCAGCTTCTTCTTCAAAAGCTGCTCACTGCTTTTTCATTAAGGCACCTTTAGACGCTTATGTCATTTTGGCTAACCATCTCACCTTCAGCTCATTCCAAACCCTTATTAAAAATGGAAATAAATTCTTAGGCTTAATTTTTTACTAGCGATATAGTAGTGTACACGTACAAGCGAGGAATGTTATGCTCTGTTTGTCTGTTTTTCTGCCAGAAGCGTTTTTTTTTTCTTACGACGAAATGTATGTTTTGTCTGGCAAAAGCTTCCAAAACACCCCAATTTTGTCTGTATTATTAAGTTGGTCAATGGTCACCCTTATCGAATCAATTGATTATATATTAATCAGATAATTTTCTTGTTCGAAAAACCACCGGTAAAGTGCCTTTTCCATTTTGGGAAGTTCCAATGATCGGATCTTTACCCTGGCCCCAAAAATTTATGTTGTTTACACACTTTAAATTTAATTTATTTATAAAACAATTGTTGTAAGGAACAACGAGGCACAAACTGATGTGCAAAAACTAGAAACTGTACAAGACAAAGTATTGAACCAAGAATAAGGAATTTCAAATTAAAATACAGATTTATCAAGCAGTGCATGTTAACCTGGAGCAAAAATTGTTGTTCACGCTTTAGAATGTTCATGACTTGTTCACGTTTTACATAGCAAAAGAAAAATCTGTTCACACTAACCGGTGCGTTCACGCTAACGGGAGTCTACTGTATACCATCCACAGTCAAAATTTGGCCGATCACAAATATGTAAAGTGGACTGGTTGCATGGAACCTTCAACAAAATTAAAAAAAAAACTAATGGACGAAACATTCTCGACCTTTCTTTGACCTTAGTGATATTGTCAGCTTATGAGAAAGAATAATTATACCTATTTTCGAAAAAATTACAAGATTTTGTATTGCCAGGGCATAAGATTTCTTTTTCTTTAGAAATATTTTTACTTTAGACTAGAGACAGAGAATTAGGTAACATAAGCCCTTATTTTTCTTGCAAATACATTTGCAGCTCATTTATTTTCAATGAAGAATTTAAGTGCAACTGCAACTTGAGTCGTTATTACTTTTAAAACAGTTTGACTATCCAGTTGTTATGTTTCTAAAAGCACTTATTGTGATTTGGCTCAAATCAGCTCAATTTCCCCATAAAATGCAATTTTCCATATAAACAACCCTTAACTTGTTTTATTGGTATATTACTTTCCCTATCAGTTCCTAACTATACATCTGTATATAGTCTCCAACTACAACCACACACAAACTATAAATAAGTAGCTCAATTGCATGACGGATATGAGCTAAAATAAATGAAATATCCCCGCACATTAGGATGATGCACTCGCCCTCGCTGGCTCTCTTTATGGTTGATGAAAACACAAAACACAAATCTAACTGAAGATCCTTTAGAGAAAATTCATTCACCTACTTACCCACATCATCACAATAAATACTCCACACCATACATATATATGTATAACCAGAATACAGTAGAATTCTATATGAGTAGGTAGTCCTCGAATATATAACTAGTAATCCTTTTGTAAATCCCTTTACCTGGCCCTTAAATTACTGAAAGGGATTTCCCCTTTGGTTTCGGGATTTACTTCGTATAGAGAAGATTAAGTTGAAAGGACACATGCTGCATCACATTTGGCATTATCCTGGAAAGTATGTAGTTCTACATAAAGCATCAAGCATCACCCACTCCTTGTTGAAGCTATTTTTATACTCAATGATTTTCTATACAGGATATTTTTTTGTTCATACGAAAAATAAAAAAAAAATATACCTATATATAATATTTAACAAAATATAGGGAAAAAGAGGACTCGACTATGAGAGGACGATTGTACAACTGGCCACAAGCACCTATACAATAACCGGGATATGACAATAATATGACAACCAGGATGTTGGGATGTCGGGATATGAGTGACCTTCACAGTATAGACCAGCACAGACTTCCCAACAGACCACATACACACACACATACTTGATGGTGGCAAGCACTCGACAAAAACCCATTGAAATTGTTGTAAAAGGACGAAAGCAAATAATGTTCAAATATTAAGTTGACATTCAATTTTTTGTCCCTTCCTTGATGTTGCATTGTGATGTGAGTTCAGTAGGATGGGGCTGGGTTAGCTTGGTCTGAGTCTGATAGCTTTGGACAGTGTTTTTGTCATATAAATGCAGCAATCTAATAGTTGGTCTTGAGGATTTGTCCTGCTGCTACTGCTGGTGCTGATCCTGTTCACTATGACCAGTCCATGCTCGAAAGGATGATGAGAGAAAAATGAATTTCATCTAGTATACATAACAAATAAGTGGGTTGCGGACGAGATGAATTGTTTTTTTTTTTTTTAACCACACAGACTTGGATTGGACTAAATGTGATTGTATGTGTGTTTCCTTTTCTGTCCATCCATTAGGGAATGAGAATAGAAGGCTGTTATACGGTCGGTCACTTGGGTAAAGAAACCGAACTATGAGTGAGGAATTGGGGCGTCAGAATTTACCACTAGTTGTAGCCGCAATATAATATGGATACACATATACATCCGTATAAGTTTAGCTGATTGTTTGAATCTTGAGATTTTTTTTTCTTTTTTTTCCTGAGACTTAAGTTAATCCAAAGACTTCCGGAGTGCGAGGACATATGGGACACTTTCTTTCATTGTCTTTTTTTTTGGTCCTTTGTATATCGATGTGGAGAATCCTTGAGATTATGATAGAATGATGGAATGGTCATACTTCTATTCTTTTGAAGGATCAATTTTACGTTTTAATATATTTGGAGCAAACAATGCCGAAAGCCAGCAATTATGTCCTTTATTGAATTGACTGTATTTTTAAATCTAAGGCGTAAGGTGCAAATAATGGGGACTGGGGAGAAGGAAGCAAAAATTCTGAAAAGAATTTAAAATAAAGTTACAATTTGTTTGAAGGATGTACTTTTTTTTTGTATAATTTTTTTTAGGGATGTCTTATTATTATTTTTTCTTTCAAATTGCTTTGGTTTCGTATTGTTGTTTCTTTTATTGGGGCTTAGGCACAATTTGTTTGTGAAAGATGACAATTTTTTTCGATCAAGAAGATGCGAACATGGAATTCCATCATCAATTCTGAGTCGTTGATCCAAGTGCTACTTTACACCAACAGAGAAACAGTGAGGTCGGTGTGCTGCTGACTTGCGGGTTATCAACTTTTAAAATAGAAGAAGTGGGGTGTGAACACAAGTTCATGTGTAATCAATCCGGAAAACCTTTTAAATTATATTTTTTTATATATGCATACCTCCATGAATGTACAGAAATTATGAAATTGAAACACTTAAATGGCGCCCAACCATTGGAGATCTTCTTAAAATTTACTAAAATTATGGACAGAATATAAAATTGGAGTAGCGTAGATTTAAATTTTTTAACAGCTATAAATAACTGTTATACAATATTCACTATATTGAAATTTCAAGCAATAATGATGGAGAGTTTATGCTATAAGTTTGGATTGGGTTTATAAAAAAGCATTTGTGCAATGTGTTCCACATCGCATCTAGTCTCAAAATTGATCGCCTTTTTAAGCTCCGCCCATATCATCACTTAACCCAGTTTCTTAAAATGCGTTTTCGTTCTCAAACGAACCGTTTAGAGTCAATAGAATTCCTTCAAAAATAAAATCATCAAATGTTAATTTTCAATCGAAACACACAACCAATAAATCTATATCCTAATTCCACTTTCACATTGCCATTACCCCTCAAGCTCAAATAAATCAGCTCTTAAAATAGATTGAATAAATTAATGAAACCACAAAACTCTCAAGTAAGCACATTCAATCAGTTGAACAAACGTTAAATACAAAAGAGTAAGAAAAGAATTAATTTCAAAAAAAAAATACTCAACTTGAATATTTAAGATCCTTTCACAAAATCAAATTCAAACACAATTCACTTTCGCTCTCCAGCACAGCACCAGAGCAAAGAGCCAGTCCTCCTTTTAAATTCTAATTGATAGATCTCTTCTTCTTCTTGTTTGACAGATAGAAGCATCACAAACAATGAGATTTTCAGTAGACCATCGCCATATTATGCATGGGGAGGGGACAAAAAAAAACTAACATTGTCGTTAGAGAAACGATGTCAGACAACAACTGCAACTAACTATCACGGATGAACGAAACCACAAGGATATTCTCGCAAGCTGCAATCAATGACTGAACCAAAAACGAAGTAGCAAATTTTCTTTTTCCGGTTTTGAACAGAAATTCAAGGCACTGGGCCACCAACACACTGCAAGGACGAAAAAATACATATATATCCCCACAGAAGGCATTTTAATCACCTAAGGACATCTGGGGAGCAGGAATTTCAGTATTCAAACCATCTAACAAAAGGGAAAGGATTCCATTCGATCTTAATCGCTATACCCTAACCCCCCCCCTACAATTTTGAAGGCAACCTTCATGATTTGTAAACGAAAGAACAGAAGAGAGCAGAACAATTTCAATACAGAAGAAGTTGCCTGCTGTTTCGTTTGTCGTTTGTCGTTCGTTCTATCTATAGCAAGAAGAAACGCAAAACATGAGTACAAAAGTTTTCCAATAAACTTAAAATACTTTTAATGTCCTTCTCGTGAGATGAATTTCTAGGATGGCTCCGACTCCGATGCGGTGATGGTGACTTCTGGTGTAAAGTGTGCACACCCTTTTCTGGCATACCTACTTGTAATACATACTTACGTAGGTACATATACACCAACAATCAGCCATTACTCTATCATCATCATGATCCAGTTCTAAGGACGAAGCAGAGAAAAATATTTAAGATCCTAATTCTGTTTTCTGTGTCTTTTGGTGAAGTTGATTAGTTCGGCAGGCATTAGAGCAGAACTTTAAAGTCGAAAAGTTTTCCACTCTGCACTTTCTTCCCAAAGGACTTATGTATACTTATGATAGAGCGGTATACCTACCTACCTAGTCTGGCTTAGTTTTTCTTGTCTTTTCTTCCTTTGGATGGTGAAATTTTCATCAGCGAGGTGCGGTTAATTAATATCGGTTACTTGTTTGCAAATAAATTAACCAAACTCGAAAGAAAGTCAACCAATTTTTCCTGTTCCTTTTTATTTTCAAAAAAAAAAATACTATAAAATGAAACAAATTGAACTTTTAAGGACATTTGACAGAACGATTCTGTGAAAAGCAAAAAAGAAGGGACTAGAAACGAAAGGCAGAAATAATCGCACTTCTGTGGTTTTATTGAGAGCCTTAGGTGAAAATGGAGATGGTTTAATGACTCGTAAGATGCTTGAGAAAGAGGATTTTCAAATTAAACAACATGGCTGTAATTTAATACCTATATAAAAATCACCGCAAAGCAAGGTAGGCTGTCTCGTCCCTGTGGGTGAGTTAAGGAAGCAAATCCAAATAATATCTCCATTATCCGTTAGCACCCGAGCATCCTAACTGCCACATGACTGTTATCATGAAATTACACCAAACCCGCGCACCGTAGCCGGAAAAGGACCTTTTTTCAAGTGGCCAGTAGAGACGCCCCTTAATATGCTCTTATCACTGTTTTGTCGACACAGTAATCGTCACTGATGCTGCGTTTGACCGCCAGCGGCAAGTTTTTTTTTTTGTTTACCAAAAAATATTCCCATAAGAAAGGACCTTTTTTATCAACAGCATGTCCAGCCACTGTGTGTGTGTGTGTGGATAGCTAGAAAAATAAAGCGTCGAAAAATGGCGTTAACGAGGCGAATAATTTTATAGCAAAGTGTTTTTCTACTTCATTAACATGCCGGTCTCTCACAATGCGAGAGAAGGGAACAGCTATATACGCATAACTCGCCTCGCGAGAATATAAGGTCCTTTTAGGAGATTTTGAAGGGAGTAGGCTTTTCTCACCTTGTCATTCTCATCTGCATACTGTGTGACGATAACGTAGTCCCAAAAAAATCCTATTATCGGATCAGTGTATAGCTATTTTGTTGTTGTTGTTGCCTTTGCGAGTAGTAATCAACATTATATTACCGTTATCGTAAAAATCCCATCCCAAAATGTTGTTCCATCATTCATCGGCCCGAAACGGAGGGTTTTCTAGTGTTTTCACTTTTTGATTTCAATTTTTTTTTCTTGTCATATTGCCGCTGTGATAATAGTTGGCGTGACTTTATTGAAAGGACTCTTTCTCCCGCGCGTCACGCCGCTTTCTCCGATGACACGTTAGTATACTGGTATTAGTACCCGCATTCATAACTGAATGAATGAATATCCCTTTGCTATATACTGGAAGGTTGTAATATTATTTATGAGTAATGAGCCATGGGTAAGTCCTTTATGACTTAAGGTACTAATATCCTTTTATTTTTTCATTCGATAAGAGAAGGTTGATCATAATTTCCCCATGCTTGGGAGGTTGTCATCGTTTCGTTTGCTATTATATGGTGTCGTGTGAAGTGTGACTTTATTCAACGTTCATCGTTGTGTATATAGTCCTTTGTGAATATACTCGACTCGTTCATAAGGATTTTCATTTTAGAAGAGAAGAAAGGTGCAAAGTGATTAAATTGAGTTTGGAAAAACACACCTTAACGGTGATGTCGAGTCGAGATGCCGCTTCACTCGTTGATGATGGTGATTGTGAGACATTTTTGATTTTGTGTATAAGCTTAGGGTAAAGTCATGTTTGGAAATTGGATAATGCGCAGATAAGGATAATCGGTGTAAGAAAGTCGTTGGGGGGATTATTTCATCGTTGTTGGCTTTTGCTTTGACTTTTTGACTTGAATTTTAACTTACATAGGAAGATATGTGTGTGTTTTTTTGTTATCTTTATGGCCGAGTTGGTTATCATTGTTTTTAATTTCCTTAATTGAAATACTGAAATGTTTTGTCGGAATATAAAAGATTGAAGCGTTTAATTAGAGTTAATTAAGGGCCACTGTGAGTAATTAAGATTACTGTACATTCAAGAGCTTCATTTTCTAACATATTTTTGCTTTATCTTAAGGTGAAACTCCTTATTTCGTTATTAAAGCCATGTTTCCACATTTTTGAGACAAGATCAACATACATACCTAACTTATCGCCATTTTGTTTTTTTTAAAAGGATCAAAGACTAATTTTTTTCGTTATAACTTTTTTGTGGAATATCATGTTGTAAAGTTCTAATGGTATGAATAGCTTTTATGTAATCTAAAATATCAGCCTTGGCATCCTTTCGAATTACCTTTCATGACAAAAATTTTGTCGATGTTTTCTTCTACTCTTTATTACGTGTCTTCCTGCTAATACTTTTTTTTTAAATATAACTATATGCCTGTAAGACCTAAGGTCTTTTAAATGTAACCTGAATTGCACGGCACTAGTTTGGCACAGTGGATTTGAGAACCAGGTATTGACGGTCTCATTTTAACCCATGGGCGGCATCCAATTAAAATTGGAGGTATAGAAAACAATGCGCCTAGCGTGGGGATCGAACCCACACGTCTAAGTTAGCAATCAAGCACTTTATCCACTGCGCCATTGCCACCCACAGAGAAACATTTTTTTAAAAAATTAACAGACATCCATACCATTTCACTTATTTTGAAGATTCAAGTTTCGGTTGTACAAAAAAGTATATGTTTTAAAGAGACCTAGTATCCCATCATCGAATGGATGTCCCTTCTTCAACTTATTGTGTCGAAAAAAATTCTCAACATGCAAGAAAGACTTGAGAGGTGTTGTTCTCACATTAAATGCTGTCATCTAGTACACTGATGGCCCAAGAACAACGTCCAAGGGGACTGAGGCAGTAATCTTTAGGCCTAAGACCCACATTTCCTTACGGATGGGACAAACAGATGAAAACGCTATATGGACTGACATCTCAAAAAAAATTACAGATTAGGTAAGGGAATCGATTCTTCCTCCTCTCAACCAAAAATTGACATCATGTCAGAGAGCCAACCAGTAGTCTGGTAACACTAAACTTTTATGGGAGGTCTCTTCGTGAGAAGGTTAAATGAACTTGGCAATAAATACCAGGTCAAATAGGAGTCCAGAGTACTTAAGAGACAGATTTATTAGCTAAAATTTGAGCAATGTCGCCTCTAAGGGACTTGAGTCCTATACTGTTTGGTAAAAAAAAAAAACAAATGAAAAACAAGATACAAACTGGAGAGGAAGGCAAAAAATCACAAATTTGCAAACCATTCCTAAAGCTAACATAGGCAAACCTCTTCCTCGCCAATTTATCAAACTGAACAGAAACAACCTCAGAATTTTAACGAGCCTCTGAACTAGTGTCTCCAAGAATTGAATAAATCTGACTGCATCTGCTAACATACTACTAAAACCCAAGTTTCTTTAAGGAATAAACTTAGAGAGGAAAAGTTGTAGGTCGAGCAATCTCATCCAGACCTAAATGGAGTCATAAGACAATATGCCTAAATGTCGCAGTACTAAATCCTCTAATATTTATAAATATTAGATTAGATTGAGTTGGTTTCGGATTTTAAAAAAAAACTCTTACTTGGATGCCATTTTGATCGAAGTAGAACTACAGGATTGAGCATCAATATTTGTACAAATAATTTTTCCTTCTAACCATTCCTTTTTTTCGTAAATTTCAGTTTTGTTGCTTGAAGTTGGGTTATGGAGATTAAACTTTATTAACAATTCATCCAATAATTTTTTTTCCAAAATATGTTATCCATACTGGTATAGTTTTCACTTGCGGTATACTAGGTATTATAGGGAAAGTCTTGCATTTGATATCAAAATCCAACTCGAGATATTAATCAAATTTTACATTAAGATAATAGAGAACACCAAAAAAGTGGATCCCGCAATTCCGTTTGTCTGCCTGTCTATCTGTCTGTACAACAATCTACAGCCTAAACGGCTTAACCGATTTTGTTCAAACTTGGTGCCTTGGCGTTTTAGGTGATTGTCTTAAGCAGATTTTTGAATCATTGTTTTAGCCCCAAAAATAACGGTACTTGTCATATAAATATTTTACCATGTACGATTTTGATAAAAAAAAGCTTGTGTACTAGATTATGTATAGTCTACCCACATCTTGGCCAAAAAGTTTTTTTCCTACATATTTTGCTATTAACGCTAACTGTCATACAACCATTTTATTGATTTTCTACTTTCTCTCTCATACACGTCTAACGGGATTTCAATCAAAATTTTTATACAGGAAATCCTTCGAATTCTAAATAATAATGTATTTTAAAATTTTTGAAAAATAGTTTTTTTTTGGATTTTTGAAAAAAATATTCTGAAATTTTGTTTTTAAATTTATATTTTTAAATATTTAATGTTCATACCAATTTTTTTGTAGAAAAAATTTGAGAATTTTTATATATATCTTTGAAGAATATATCTACTGCAAACGTGCGAAAGAATATTCGCCAGGCTCATCATACTAACCACCCACCTAGTCATATAGTCATAACAGCAGAACAATGCTCTCCAGCTTTTGCGAATATGTAGCTTATGTTCGAATTTCTTACAGTTCACAGTGCCTTGGAGCATAAAATACAGCAGAGAAGGTAATAAATGACGATGACTAGGTCGAAGCTTATAGACACTTAGCGAATCCTTACCCTGGTTTGGAATTGTCAGGAAAGAGGTCTTCATTGATCATATTTGGCAGCCAAGAATTGATCAAGATAGGTCGCTGTGTTTGGATTTCCTATCGTTGTATTACCTGCTAAGAGAAATTTGAACCCAAAATAATTTTCCCTGGGATACGCCTTGGGCTGGGATAATACTTCCATCGTTTTCCGCTGCTTCGCACTTCTTTTAAGTTGATGGTATGGGCTGAGTCGACTCCTGTAGCTCAATTCAGAAAAAACAATTGCAAAATGTGTGCATGTGTCTCCTTAGAAGCATACAAGGGCTAGGGCTGGTAACGATACGAGACCAGGCAAGACTTTTGTTAGTCTCGTTTCTTCAAAATTGAAAAATTTCAGTCTCATGTCGTTCTCGGTTTCTCCTAACCAAATCTCTTCTTGATATCGTTCTCTCCTTTTTCTAGTGAAAATTTTAATGTGCAGTCCCTTTTCGGCCTCGGTCTGATACTTAATCTTGGTTTGTTTCATGTTTTTTGGTAGTAAGAGATGTAAGGTAAGACGCGTATTATGATTGAAAAGATAGCGTACTGCATCTCAGCAGTTTATTTGTTGGTAATTTCGAATTTTCTAAGGTAAAATTTGAATTTTGTAGAGGGTTGTTAATCCTGCAATTGATTTTGACAGTTGATGGCCTGATAGCTATATGTTCACATTTCGACAATAGTTTTTCCAATTGTTACCTAAAAGCCTTAAAGTCACCTTTTTCCCGAAGGGGAAACAAAGTCTGAAAAATGGACGATTTCTATTCCAACGGCATGCATATGAATCATACCTAAATCGTTCGTAGTCTTCTTGAATATTATAAAAATTGATTATGAGTACTAAAAAATAATAAATAAAAAATGTTTCTTCTGGCGAAAACCGAGATCAGCGAGACTCTCGGCGAATTTCGGTACCAAAAACACGGTCTCATCTCGGTATCGCCTCGGGTGCTTTTAAAGAAACCTCGTTTTGGCCGAGACGAAAGACTAGCCTCGCTCATATTGCCAGCCCTAACAAGTGCCATTATAGTCGTCGCTTTTAAAAGTTATGACAATTTGGCCCAATTTGTTGGCCTCTTTAAATGTGACAGAAAAAATCAGTCATATTTTAAGGGGTTTACAAGATATCATGGCATTTCAAAATTCAAGCGTGCCTTACGCGGTCAGATTCTACTTCTCTCTCTCTCATTTACTCTCTCTCCAAAAATTAATGTTTCAACCATAAAATCGACCATTAGTGTTATTTTTTTAAATAATTTTCAACAATTCGCATTTCCAATTAGTTAATGTTTGCTCCATAAAATCACGAACAGAAAATCCCAATGTTAAAAAAGTCCTTGAGAAACCAGACACAATTTCCCAAATTACATTTACTCTCTCAATAATACCTTCAATGACCCTAAAAATGTTTTATACAAATAAAACTCATTAATTAATTAAGAAACCCACAATAAAGTAAATGAGTATAAAAAAAAAACAACACCCAAACACCAGACACCTTCAGCACGTTCAATTATTTCGAGAGCCATTATAATCATCTCTTCATAATGGCTGCCCCTATATACACAACCACAACAATTCATTTTGAATTCATAAACGGAAATCACTTATGTATATAAAAAAATTTACCTACTACAATTTTAAATATTATATGTATGAATGTATATATAAAAAAAAAATATTTCACATTAACAAATATTTATATTTAAACTTCATGCAAGAGAAGAGAATGTTTATATTATTGAAATGTCCTTGGTCAGGTTGAATTCAGTTGGATTTGAGTATTCTGGACAAACAGTAAGGACTGAACGAGTTGTTGTGTCCTTTCTCCAACTCCTTTAATTGCTTTTTCAAAAAAGAAAAAAATTCAGTCTTTCGATATTTTCAGTATGCATCATATTTATTTAAATCTATGCATGTATGTATATTATTTTATTTCCTATTGGTACGAGTAGGTGCAGAATAATAACACCAGCATCAATTAATTTAAACGAATTTAATTGGCATAAAAAAATGGCAAGGACTTTAATATAAAATTCAAAAAAGAAAAAAAAACTCAAGCACTACTGAGCTTGGAAACCATTGGATACCTCTTTATTACCCACTCAGACAGATGGAAAACTGAATTAACTCCATTTCGTGTATTATACTCTCAGACATAAGCATAGCATAACACAGACGAACGGCTCTTTTGTATAATTTTTTTTTAACTCAACGCAGAAAAAAACATAAAAACAAAATATAGAAACACTCATCACATGAATTTAAAACATTTTTTGTTTTAAGAGCGGAGTGGTCATTTGTTTGTTTTTTATATCTCTACACCTATATTGATGTTTATATTTATAAAAAAAAATCAGAAGTTAAGCGCGTGCAATAATGGAATTACAAAAGGCAGACACCCAGTACCAGACACTCTTGTTTTTTTCGAGCGAGTGTCTACTTTAATAATAATCATTATCACCTCACTCTTTCGGTACAAAATAAACATTTGGTTGTCGATCTCATTTTTGTTGCACGAAATGTATGAATTCAAAATAAAAAGGATCTCGCATTGGGCGCCACTCTAGTTATTAACATCACTTTGCATTCTTGCGTGTTGTAATTTTGTTATTGCTAACATATTCAACGCGATATCCGAGGTGAAAAAGAGTCACCACATTAGGTGCCACTTTGTTGATATCTTCTATCTGCATTGTTCAAAGCTGTCATGTCGTTATTGAGTTGTAAACAACTATGGTTCTTTCCTGATACTTTTATTTATTTATTTCGTGTGTGTTAAGAATGTTAAGGTTATGTATCTGACCGAGCTTCCGTTTCTGTTCTTTTTTTACAACATAAGTATTAATATATCATTACTTGTAACTCTTTCAACAATAACAACACATCTTTCCTATCCTTCTTTCTCTTCTTCCACCGGATGCCCGCGCTGTGTTAAGATAAACATATAAAAGTGTTTTCATAATCCCTTGAGCGCGTGAAAAGTTATAAAAAAAAAAAAAAAAATATAAGAGAAAATGAGCCAACATTGGGCGCCATTTAATTCCGTAAAAATCAATTTATACATAACCACATTAATGTTGCAATATATTTTCGTCGAAAAACCAGTGACTTTCTCTTAATTAAATGTACTTCTGAAAGTAAGTCTCGGTTGTTGATGAGTCTCATGCATATTTTAGTTACAATAACTATGGTTATATATGCTTTGTGTATTTATTCTAAAAGTTGTCTACATATCGCCCTAATACCTAAGCTTAATTTTGCATAATTGGGCTTAAATTCAAAGCAAATAATGTAATCCCGCATTGGGCGCCACTTTAATTATTATTTACTTATTTTCATTAATTATTCTAACAGAGTCGGAGGTTCTTCTTTAAGAGTACCTTATAATTTTTTTAAATATTTTGTTGTATCATTATTATCTACACTTTTTTCAATAATTTAGTAATTCCTTTTGTTTTTTTAAGAAACCTAATTGCCCATCTTCGCTACACAGTTTGGTTATGGGACGAATTACATATGTGCTTGATTGCAAGCTTAGAACAAATTCTATGCTCTCAAAATACTGTAATTAGGAATTGACTTAAAGCAAACACAAAATCAAAAGTAGCTCCGAATTGGGCGCCACTTTAATTGTATTTTATTTAATTTATATTCTCTATATTCTCCATTGATTTCATTTTTCATTTCTATTTTTAGTTATGGAATTAATATAAAAAAATAGATACATAAATTTAAGCTAGCCAAGCTTTTCCTTGAAAGCATTTTAAATATGTTATATTTCTACTGTAAGCAGTTAAAGTATAAGAGGACCAGTATTGTGTGCTATATACCTTTGATTTATTCACATGTTGTTGCAAAGAATCAGATCCTTTTCGCCCGGACAGTTGTTGTGAAAATTTGGTGTCTGCGTAGTTGATTCATTCTGCATAACATCCATGCATCCCCTGCACTTGGATGAAAGTTTTCTTCTTACACATTTTATAAAAATAATCTCACAGCGATTAAAAATTAACTGCAAAACAGCCCTTACGTTGGGCGCCAGTTTCAATGTAAAAGTCACTATTTGGCGTCATCGGTCACTTGGAATTCTCTCTGCTGTAATACTGCAATTGATGTGCTCTGTAAGTGAGATTTAATTAAATGCATGCGTGTATCGCACAGCCACAATATTACCGCTTCTTTTATTTCAATACCTCACGCTCATTTACAAATGCGGTAATTTGCTCAAACACAAAAACGATAAAAAGTAATTTATTAAAAAAAAAAAAAAATAACAGCCAGATAATATGAAGAGCACTTTAATTACATTAAATGGTAATTCTGGCTGCACTCTGCCTGCAATTGCTTTGGTGTCATTTTTTTTTTATAATTTGCGAAGCCATTTCATTTTTTTTTCATCATTCGTTTATATAAAAGAGATGGTTTTTATTTTTGGTGATTGTCTCTATATCCAACTGCAACTGTGAATTGTTCCGGCAGTCTAGAGGGTTTATTTGGCTTAGCTGCAAATCCATTTAAGCAGCAATAAAGTAACCCGTCGGATTATGAAACGAATCGCATCGGATTAAGAGATATTTAATTAGGAAAAATGTTTAAATTATATTTCCGTTGTTTGGTTTGGTTTTTGGATTATTAAACTGCAGTGGTTGTTACACAAGTTATGATTGGCTTTAAATGCTGCTGCCGGCAATGCGTATCAAAGATGTGTTTTTTAAATTAATTTTGCGCTCAAACTGCAACGTGCTTCTATTTAATACAACATTTATTTTATACACAGAAATCTTTTTTCAACAGTTCTGTTAACAAAAAAAAATTCAAGGTATAAAAGACTATTGTGCATAAAGAGTCCTTTTTTCGTGCAAAAAATAGTCAAATAAATTACAATATCCTGTCCAAAGTCTTTCCTCCCAAAATTGGTAACCAGTTTCAAAAAACAAAAAAAGTCCACCAATTTAGCGAGTCAAATTTTAACCCCAGACACTCTGAAAAGGAATTAACTGTCAAGCTTAAAGACAAATAACAACAAATTTCCGACCTCGTTTGTAATATCAACCCAAGTTAAAAAAAAAATATCCTTGGCTGTCGGCGAGCATACTAAACCAAAATGCAACCAATAACTTTAGCATATTTTGTTTGATCAGCTTCCGCTAACAATATGTATAGTCCATTTTGTTTTGTATGAAACAAACGTTTCCGACTTCTATGTCGTCATCGTCGCCAACGACGACGTCCATTTGCAATATTATGTAATCGCATATAATATCCTGCGGAATTTAATCTAAACATTTTGAAAACTTTTCAAAGCACAAAGATGCAGGAACACCCGCAACAAACCTTAAGAGTCTAACAAGACGTATATTATAAAAAGTCTGTTTTTTCTTATGTTATTAACTTTTTCTCCCTCTCTCTCTCTCTCTCTATCTGTTGTTGCTTACCACTGAATGATGAAGACAACACTATATGAGGATTTCGTCATGGTGTGGTTGTCCTTGCTGGTAAGGTTTTATAAAAGAACAAGCACAAAACTCAACTTTCATCCGATTAAGTTTCCAAATCTTTTTCTTCTGCTTTTCTCTGAGCAATATGAACTACACCATCACCATCAGCAACATCCCCCTCTTATACTGGCACGATTTTCTAGAAGAAATTTCTTCAAAAGTATCTCATATCGTCGACGACGACATCGACCAAACTCTATAGGAGTTTGTTCAGCAGGCTCCACAACGACTCAATCTTTGACAGATGTTTACACCGCCACCATTACCCACATCTGAGCTGTGGCTGGGCTGGGGCCGGTGCCGAGGATGACCCCCCTGAACCAACATCCGGTGAACAAGTTCTCGTCTTGCTTAGTGGTCAGTTGGTGGTCGGCTTTCGTTCTTCCGGAATAGTTTTAGCTTGCTCGCTCGCTCGCCCACTCTCTCACTCACTCTACAGCTATAATAGTATATCTTCTTTAAAATGTGTTTTCCTTGGCTTTCCGTTAACAAATAGTTGGGTTAGGGATGGTAGATAGCTGAACGGAGCGCAAAGGGGTTAAAATATGGACCTTCTCATCCTTCATGTTGTGGTTTGTGAATTGCGGTCCGAGGTTCTGTTGTTTTTTTTTTGCTTGCTCCTGTTTCGTCTGCTTAAAAGGAGTTTTAGTCTTTGGTGTTTTTTACGATTGAAATTAATTGTTTGGCTTTGTCCTTGGGATTTTTCGTCCTCGCTTGGTTGGTGTCGTTGTTGTCCGACGTCGTCGTCGTCGTCGTTAAACCAAAAATGTCCTTGCCGATGTTATTGCGATTCCAGCCTGGAGGCATGTTTTCCGAGAGAGTGCAGAAAGAAAGGATGATTATGTGATGAGAGTGGCCATAAGCCTTTCATCTGGAGGCCTTTTTTTTCGGTTAAACCAACAAAACTTTGACCATATAGTCTTTGTGTTTAGTCTGATTAAATGACATGATGTTTGTAAGACCTGAAGGGAGAATTTGTGTGTCTGTGCAGATACAAAACAAAACTGCAGATATAATTGACATTTTTAATCCTAGAATAATTCCTAGCAGTTTTATCTTAACACTTCTTCTTTGAGGTGGCATGCAAGTTGACACTCTCAAATATTGGAACAAGACACCAGGAGCTGTTTAAAAGAGAAATATACGTTTCTACATGGGAGGCTAGGAGAAAGATACACAAAATAGGGATCTCAAGGTTAAGTGGGAGGAAGAAGTGCATTATGACACATTAAGGTAAAGTACTTAAGAGTGACAATTTTTTTTTTTCATAAAATTAAGTTTTCGAGAAATTCAAAGCGAACGGTTTAAAAAAAGTAAAATAATTGTGTTCCTCAAAATTCCTTATTTCCCTTTCACATGTATTTTACTCGTACTTTTTGACAATTGAGTTTTTAGTTCAAATGTAGGATTCTAAAAATGTTTTTTATATAATATAGTGTGGCGAAAATTCGGGCGAATTCTAATTTCCACCATTCACATTTATGAAATCCAAAAGGGAATGGAAATGTGAGAATTCTTATCTTCTGCATTCAAATCTGGTACTTTTTTTGTAATTTAAAAAAGGGGAATAAATAATGGTGTGAAAATTAATTAATGATCACTGCATTTTAAAAATTCTACAAACAGAACAAATCTGGCAACTTTGTCTTTCCAAATAGCTGATCAATTTTTTTTTAATAAAAACATATGTGTGAAATAATCCCACAAATGAAATGTTCAATACTAAAACTGCGAAATATTAATACCGGTGGGGGTCTGCTGTAAAAAAGAACTCATTTCTTCATGGAATAGCTCTCCAATTTTGAGTATGAAATAATTCCCCGAAAATTCATAAAATTAGCCTTCAATTTCATATGAAATAAAATGCACGCTCATACGTTCGATCGCATTGCAAAAGATTCTTAATAGAAATGGCTTAATATAAATAAATATAAAATTTGTTAAAAAAAAAATCGGGATGACAATTTTGAATATTTAGTAATATATCCACCCATTTTCGAAATATTGAATCTTCAAATTTTTTTTTTTTTTTTCAAAAATCTAAAAAAAATATTTTTTGAAAAATTCGGTATTCAGTATTATTTATAATCTGAAGGATCTCCTTTGTAAAAATTCTACCAAAAATATTTTTTAAATATTTTGTTATTAACGGTACCTGCCATATAAATTTTGGGGATGAAAATAGTAAATCATAATTATCTCGAAAAAAAATCAGTGCATCATTATGTACTTAGTTTTTGGTTTTTGGTCGATAACAGTTTTTAAATAACTAGTACCGTGCAATTCAGGCTGCATTTAAAAAGACCTTAGGACTTACAGACATGTAGTTAAAATTGTAAACAAAATATATATCAATTTTCGATTGTCGACTATTTCATAAAGGGCTGAACTTATTTCGATCAAAATTATTATACAGTCCTTAAAATCTTAAATTATACTGCATACCAACATCTTCGAAAGATATTTTTTTGGATTTATTGACAATTAAATATTTATTTCGAAAACGCGTGGAAGATTTGTTTGAAATTATGTTTTTAAATAAATATTATTAACTACCTGAAATTGGTATACTAATTTTTTTTTAGAAAATAATTCAAGACATTTTTTTTTTATATAAAAAATTAATTAAAAAACGATGTTCAAAATATATTTAGCCGTTTCTACTAAGAATCTTGTCTTTACGATGTGATCGAACTTAAGAGCAAGTACGTGCGATCCAGTCGTTAATTTTAATTCCGATTCCAGTTCCGAAAATATAATATCCCAATTTGCTAAGTTTTGTTGCGCTCCGTTTGTTACTCCAATTAAAAACTAAAACTTCGTGCTTTTCAACGAGAAAAGTTGTTCAGCTTTTCTCAAATTTCACAAATTTTCTTCCCACTTTATATTATTATGTTTCATTGTTGAGAAACTTGTATAAGAAATCATACCAATGGGATATTGCCTAAGGCTCATTTGTCCCATATGTGGATGTGATTTAAATTTGCTTTTGAAAATATTCCAAAAATCCGTGGTGTGAGGTCGCGCATCATAAAGGACACGCATGTGTATCGTCTTTCCAAAAAAAAAGTATAAACGCAAAAAAAAAATTACAAAAACTGAGACCAAAGTGGAAAAGTTTTACAATATTTTTTTTTGTATTTATTTTATGAGGGATACATTGCGTGTCAAAGGATCGGAATCGGCATAAGGATAAAAGATTGTTATAATGTGAAAGCAGCAATGAACAGACAGAGGTGCCCTCTTAAAAACACTCAACCAAATATCTCCCGGATACATGTGTACGTATAAATGATATGGAGTGCGGTACGCGAACGCTTTCCAAATTTATTGCCGAACCCTTCATTGTGATATTTTGTTTGTTCCAGAAAAAGTTGTTTTCTATATGTCCTGCGGCAATCAAAGAAGCAACAAAACTTTCACAAAATTCATTTATCGCAATATATAACGACACGACGACGAAAAATGCGTTCGAATTATTATTTTCGACTTGGTTGTGATTGAAAGTGTTTGTTGGATGTTGGGGTTATAGCCAATATCCATACTATTTTCCGGGGTATCCTGTAAGGATACGCACTGGCATGGAAAGTTAAGTCCCTCACACCGACCACCACATGTCAGAAGATAGCATAGTTTGCAAGGATACCAAATTTTATTGCTAGCAACCATGTGGCATGTGTGCCATTGTGGTGTGGTGTATTCGATTCTGACACTGACTTCTTTCATTCTCCAACTCTCCACTCCGACTATGAGATATGCTCTGACTACTCTGGAACTGCTCTCCGATGTTGTGTATTTATGTTGTGCTGTTTGCTGTGTGTCAGCAGAGGACATCGATTTGAAATCTGTGACTCAATTGAATTATCCTTCTGGGTAAAGTGTGCGGCGGACGGCAGATGTGACAGACGGTATAGTTGCGGAGCATCAATATTTTTGGGGGGTTGTCTTCCGGGTGGGGCGCTGACTGGTGGTTCGGGGTTTGCATGTACATAGTTTCAAATATTTTATTGCGGGTGTAAATTATGTGAAAATATCTGTGAATATTTCAAGAGAACGACCAGAGCAGTGTGGTCGGGCCGGGGTATCAGTGTTGGGAGATTTCCGCATGCATGCACATTCCGGCAAAAAAGGATATAAATTCGAGAAGCAATTGAAGAAGGAAATATTCGTATTTTGTAAAGTTATGATGGTGTATTTCATTTCCTATATTTCAGATTTCAGAAAATTGAAAGAATGATGTTTCCCAACTAACTTATACCAATTGCCAAAGTATATAGGGCGGTATACACAATTTCCAAGAGTTGTGGTAGTTTTTTTTTGTCCTGTCTTACTTCTATAATATTTTACTTGATCCATCAAGGATGCTTGTCGAAAGAGGTATAGAGAGTAGCATTAAATCCTAGAATATTCAACATGAGTAGAGAGTATAGCAGAAGAATAACTACTTTTAGTATAAAATACTATAAGCACACAAAAGTACGTCCTTTCAAATTGACGATGTTGAAATATTTTGTTGGAATTTTGTGTATCAATTAAATGAAAATTATTATGTTGCTTTTGAGATAAAATTTTGTAAGAAAAATTATTTTCAATAGAACATGGTTACATAATACTTTTCGAGTATAAAACGTTTGAAATGATGAGTGATTTTCAAGTGCAGAGGAGATGTAACTTTTTGTAGGTTAATATGCAGTCCAGCTAAATTAGACATAAAAGTCTTCACAACTTCAAATGAATTTTCTTCATTCTTATTTCCCAAGCCTTTCCTAAAAACTATTCTAAGTTCGGACTAGGACTAATTGTTTTAAACGAATTTTGCTTGAGCTATTTCCTAGAAGATTTTATAGGGAAAAATTGGAGCTTTTAAAATTCTCACAAACCAATTTTCAAGATTAGAAAGTTAAGTTTACTGAACAAGCTAAAAAAATCTAGCATCTTACTGGGAGTGCAGTCGCTGTTGTGATGGAATGAATCTTCTTTGATATCCGCAACTTAACTGGTGCCGATAGAGTCTATATATTCCTCCCTTCATTTTGGAGATTTGGTCTTCAAACCATTGCGCAAGCTTTCCATCTGTCCTACATACTCTATTGTTCTTTAAGAATGTATGTCCCTTCTCACTTAAGTAATGGAAATGCTAACTAATAATCAGCTTTAGAAATATATTAAAAACCGAATGCTCCTCCATGATAACCAGAAGCACGGTTATTGTTAGAATGGGTTCGCTGGTGATCTGATGGTATGTTTTACCGAATAGTGTAACAAATCTTTAAATCGTTTTGAAGAAATTAGGATTATTAATATTTCGTGATAAATCAAAACCATTTGATGGAGTTTGCCATCAAGATAGCTTATCGGAAATGCATGGATTTGGTCTCGATAAATGTCTCCTTTGCTAGATTAGAAATTGCTTTACGGATCGCTCAATTCATACTTGGCGCTTTCAAATCTGAAATCCAAAAAATAAATGATAGTGTGCCTAAAGGTTCCGTTCTGACTCCAACTTTCTTTCTCATTTTCATTAATCATCTCTTATCTGGTAACTTCTAATCTACTAAACTCTTTTTTTGACAACATTTCTCTCAGCGTTTTAGATACGTTTTCAGAGAAGCTCATTAAATTTTGAGTTCAATATCATTGCCCAATGGGGAAATAAAAATCGCATAATATTTAATGGTTCAAAAACTGCTAAGTGCTTACGTTTTCGTTGAAAATGTAAGAAATTCGTCGTCCCTTCAGAAGCCTTCGTTTAAATTTAATTAATATGAATTTCACCGCCGAGTGGCTGATATTGCCCTTACCCATCAGTTCTTAGCTGGTAATATCTATTGTCCAGCTATTCTTCAAAAAATATAATAGAAGATATTATATGAGCTCTATGCAAAATATAAACAAATCTATCCGAAGGGAACCATACATTTTACCGGGATAAAAAGTAGCCTGTGTGCTATTCCAGACCATATTATATCTCTGTGCTAAATTTCATCTAGATCCATTCAGCCATTCTGGTGTCATTCAGTAACAAACATCCATCTATCCTACCATATATCCATACAAACTTTCACATTTATAATATTAGTATGATAAATAAAAGCCAGATAATTAAATTTAAACGATGTTGGTAGAGAGCCAGGTTATGTGCATCAGACCAGGGAAGGCCACGGAGGGCAAAACGAAGGAATCTACGTTGAACAGCTTCTATTCGCAGAGAGTGATTAAAGTAATAGGGTGACCAGACTTGGCAGGCATATTCAAGAAGTGGCCTAACAAATGTGGTATATAGAGATTTAGTGACAAAAGGGTCGGAGAATTCCTTTGACCATCGTTTCACAAACCCGAGTGCGGAGTTAGCTCTCTTAATGGACTTATCAATGTGAGAACGAAAATTGAATTCTCTATCGCAGATAATATCTAGATCACAGAATGAATCGGCCGAGGTGATATGCACATTTCCGATAAGATACGTCCTA
The DNA here is from genome assembly GCA_910595825.1 of Philhelius pedissequus. NCBI lineage: Eukaryota > Metazoa > Arthropoda > Insecta > Diptera > Syrphidae > Philhelius > Philhelius pedissequus. The sequence goes on along the minus strand of OU343163.1, from coordinate 7,999,715 downwards.
TGAGGAAGTGAAAAGGGCTGACGGGAGAAGGTGATGGCTTGACACTTGTTAACATTGAGCTCAGGAAAGTTCTGACGGCACCAGTTTGAAAATCGGTTAAGATCGTTTTGTAGTAGCAAACAGTCGGAGGAGGATGTTACGTACCTAAAGATTTTCTTATCATCGGCGTACATTGATATAAAAGAGTCTTTTAATAAGTAGTCGACGTCTTTGATAGTCAAAATGAAGATCAGTGGACCAAGCTGAAATCAGATTCATAGGATCTAAAGATTACTCTATACTGCCGACTTTTAAGTATGACTGAACCCATGAAACGAATATGGGTTGAAATCCTAGGGCATTCAACTTGAAAAGAATCAAAGAGTGTGAAATTTTGCCAAAGACTTTGCTAAGATCGGTAGCAATTACATCGACCTCATTACCGTTTTCAAGAAAACAAAAGCTTCCTGAAACCAATTCTAACAAGTTAGTAGTAGTAGATCTGCCCTTGACGATACTTTCAAAGAGCTTAGGGATGCAAGATAACTTTGCAAATAGGGCGGTAGTTGGATATTTCTTTCTTGGTGCCTTTTTTATGAATAGGGATTATAAAAGAGTTTTTCCAAAGGGCAGTAAAAACTCAAAGCGAAAACGAACGTTGAAATAGAGCGGTTAGGGGTTTAACTGAGTGAACAGGACTTTTTCAGGATTATAGCAGGCATCCCATCAGGACCAGCGGAATAATCGTCTTTTAGATTATTTATCTTACCTTCAAAAACGTCTGATGAAATAGTATAGGAGTTTAAGGGAGTTTGATTGCAAGATCTTAAAAAGGAGAAGTATTCTAAATCAGGCTGAAGGTCGATATCCGAGAGAAAGATTGACGGAAAAATTAGGAAAATAAATTGGCGACTATTTTGGGATCATCGGAGGTAGAGTTCAAGTAAGTTAAGGTAGAGGGGTAGCTATCAGACTTCCTTAAAGCATTGATAAAATTAAAGAATCTTTTGGGGTCTGTTATAATACTGTATTGCATTCGATTAAGATAATCATGGTAAAGAGATTCGCAAAGTTCAAAGAAAAGGCAGTTGGCGTTCTGATAACTTGAAAGATCAACGGTGGAGTGAGATGATAAGTAAATCCGCCAGAGTTTATTTCTTTTATTTCTTAAGGACCGCAAATCACTATTGTACCAGGGAGGAGAAGAGTGGGTACTTTTTTGTAGTAGAGTACAGGCCAGGAAGCTGTACTTCAGCTCTCTCCAACTCTTCCTCAGTTGTGCTGATTCCTCTTCGACCTTCCTTCGCCAAGTACTTCTAGGTCGACCCACACGTCTACCTCGCTACGTGAGGGGTTCCATTGCATCGGCTTACTCGCAATGCACTCTTGAACTTTTCGAAGCGTATGTCCAATCCACTGCCACTTTCGTTTTCGTATTATAGAGTAAATGGGTTCCTGACCTGTCCTCGCATGAAGTTCATCATTGGAAATATGGTTTGGCCAGAAAATCCTCAAGATATTTCGCAGACATCTATTCACGAACGTTTGCAGCTTTCTTTTGACAGCGGGTGTTACTTTCCAAGTGCTGCAGAAGCACGGACTCAACATTGGAGTGGAACAGTCGTAGCTTGGTCTTAAGGCTTATAGAGTTGTTTCTCCATATTCTGGGCAGCATTCCGAATGCAGACTTTGCTTTCCCGATTCCACTTTTTATGTCTTGTTCGATCATCCCTTCAGATCTGTTCGGTACTTGGGAGATAGTTCAGTAGAATTTGAAAAGGAAACAATTGAAATTCACTGATGGAGCCCCAGCTATAACATTTTGTGTGTTTCGATCAAAAAATTAATTACCTTAAAATACATACAATTATATTTAACTGAAAACCTTTCAAATTGATTAGACTAGCAATGCACGTGAATATAAATTCCAAAATGTAAAAAAAAAATCCTACAAATTTGAAATTATTTTAAATAATTGGCTTACGGCTGTAATTGATCCAACTTTAATACAAATTTATGCAATCAAAGGCATATCATTCATTTAGATACGAAATTCCGAACCAAATCCCCGATTTAAATTAATTTTTGTAAATCCCCAGTAAAATTTTCATAAAATCCTTGCAAAAACAACATATTCCAAACCCAAGCTCCACACATACACACACGGGATGGAGGAGAGTTATAATACTCGTACCTACATACTTGCAGACAAAATTCCTATGTGACTTATACGCGCATATTATTTGCATAAAAATGTTCATTCCCTGTGAAAAAAAAACATTGAACATTGAACAATCCGCGCCTACACGCGCTTGTTGGGCGCCATTACTATTAACGTCCAAACCAGCTGCACAAAAATGTATATGTACATATAGATATAAGGAGGGGGAAATACAAAAATTAAAAATGTTCAACTAAAATCTCACACAATAAATTAATGCAAAATTAAATAACAAATTTACGGCATCGTCATAACAAAACCGAGAGCATGGCAGGACAAACCAACAACAACAACAGTGAAAATAAAAAAACACCTATTCTTCTTGAGTACCATGAATTTTCAGATTTAGAGCCTGCAGTTATAGCCTCGTTTTATCAGGTGAAAGCTTAATTCCACGCGCCACACGCATTAACCCCAATTTTATTTATGTGTGAATTAAAATAAATACATCCCTTACATATATTTGGAACGAACAACCCCAGCCCCGCAGCTTCTGGGGGGCTTCATAACAGTTGCTAACAAGCTCTCCAACGCGCGTAAACGTGCCTCAAAACATAAGTACCGCCGCGCCGCAGACCGTTGCGTTCGGTCGATAGGGTCGGTGTGTCTGGCGGTAGTTGGGGAGGTAGTGCACCTAAGCCCTCCCGCTGGCACTAGCGTTGAGGGTGCATAATATCTATAGTGCGAAGGTCGGTCGAGCTTGGGGTTTTGAAATATTTTGTTTGTTTTTTTTTTCGTATAATTTAGTGTATTTTCTAGAGTAGGCGAAAGTAACAACTGGCAAGTGAATACTTAAACGCCACCTGGGAGTGGGCGGGAGAATCATTCGGTGATTGCCATGATGACGCGTGTATAGCTGCAGAGTTCTCCCCTGCGGTGTTAAAAAATTGTAAAAAAAATAAAAACAAACTCGTCCCCGAAGAACTGAATGACTAAACTGGATAATATGTATTTCTCAAGAACTATAGAGGGGTCAAGAGGTTATAATATGTATAGGGTTTTGTTGGTCAGTCGCCTGATGATTCACAAAATGTTCAAATGAGATATTCATTTGATTATGCTCTGGCATTTTTTTCTCAGTTTTATTTGTTCTCGTCGTCCCTTGAAGTACATACTGGTAGTAGTTGGATTTTTATTTGCAACCGTTAGCGCCATCTAGTTTTATGACAGGTAATTTATATGCTAAAGAGTTTTGCTTGGCTTAAAATGGTTGGTTGCCCTCGTGCAAAGCTATATCGGCCATTTACTTTCTCACAACAATGGCAATGGTTAGAATAATATTATTTCTATTTTATTGTCTTAATTTGAAAATTATTTTGCACACACAACAGCAAACAACAACAAATAAATAAATATTCAAAATTGAACTTTAAGGCGAGTTTGAGAGGGAAAGTGCGATGGCTGTAAATTTATATTTTATTGTTATTCGTTGGTTTAATAGTGTGGAAGGGCTACTTGTATTTCGGGATCGGCGGGCGTTATGGTTTCGCTGAAATAAAATTGTTTTGGCCAAATCTTAATGGGCTAAGTGAACATGGAATATATATATTGAAATGGTCAAGTTAATCCCTCAGAGTCCTGGTTATTATCATTAACTGGGTGTTATGCTTCAAAAAAAAAAAAAAAATAATAATAAAATATCGTCCTTCATGGGCCATCAAAGTCTTACGCTTTTTTTATTTTGTTTTTTAATTTTTTTTTTCATAAAACATGAAAAGATTGAGTCGGTGAGTTGAGATTTAAATTGAGAATATTATTAGCTGTATTTTTTTTGTGTGGCCTTGGTGAGTACAGGCATCGTCTTCAGATTTAGAATTTTATTGCTTCTGGTGGCAGATAAAAGTAACAAATCTTTTAAATTGGATTCCATGGAAAATATTGTTCATGTTTGAAAAAAAAAACTGTCCTTGTCAATAAATTTTCTTGGTTAGCATTTTTGTTTAAATTCGTTGTACAATATTTAAGATAGAAGGATTTCTTTTTGAACGCTTGAAAGTCTTTTTCTTCGTGCGTGGAAGCTGTGTTTCTCACGCCTTATTTTAAAAACGACCAACTCTTTTAATGATATTTTGTGTAGAGGTTAAGTTCAGTTATAAACAAAAAAAAAAGAGTTCAACGCATTTTTTCTATTATGAGATATTTTCGTGTTGGGGATTTGCATTTGCGTCGAACTAAAAAAAAAGAAACTTGAAATAATGAACATATCATGACTGTATGACTAAACTACAGTAAACTCTCTCATAAACGGACACAACGCAGCAGCGGTGCCGAGAAAATAGTCCGGTTATGAAAGGTGCCGGTCAACTTTTTGAAGCTATTGGAAATAACAAAATTTATTTTTAAATAAAAACACACTTTAAATGCTTAAATTTTTATTTCAAATATAATTTTCAAAATAAAAATATAAAATTTGTTTTTTTTGTATAGTTGTCTCCATGTTATGTCAGGCTTAGTTGAAAATTTAACGAAAAATAAAAATAAGACTAAAGTTTAATTTTAATTTATTTAACATTTTGCTAATTTAAGTAATTTTTATTTCTTTAATTTTTCACAACATATATATTTTAATTTATTTAATGCGACGGGTTTTGGATTGGAGAGATTGGTTTATCTGTATCTTTAAGGTGTATACCTTCAAAAAGTTCGGTTGTCCCACAGCTAAGTTCCGACACTTATTCCGCCTGGATAAAACTCTGGTGATTTTCAAACTCCCTGTAATTTCAATACGAATAAGGCCTGAAATTTAAAATTTGCAATATCTGCTAAGCTCATCAAGCATAGACGCCTTTCCAAAATTAAAAGGATTATCTTAAGTAGATATGGTTCCGGAAACTCACTGATATATCATCAAATTTACGACACGGTATAAACTTTGGTAGTTTAGGACAGTGGTATATCCTGTGGTGTGGTGCATTCGAATGCATACACTAACAATTTAATTTTTTAATTCATTTTAAAATACAGTAGATTTTATTTACAAACCACTTGTATACAAATTTTGAACAAAATCGAATCCTTGTATCAGTGGTTAATGATAAAATCGAAAATCAAGAACACGGTTCTGAAAGTTTTTTTTTTGCCAAGAACTAAGTCTATTTTTGATCAAAATTATGAGAGCCGTATTGGAGATAATTAAGATTTCTTATAATAATTGCTTACGAGGAAAAGAGTCCTTTGGATCTTAGCAATCGACTAATACGTTAAGCGCACGAAGCTGAACGGACGAAAAGATAGTAGGAATTGCGGAACATAATTTTGTTCGTGTTCTGTATCATCGCAATGACTAGATTGATCAAAATCATGAATTCCTGTTTTTTATTTTTAAATGCAAAATTATAATGAAATTAAAAATATTAAATTGATTTTTTATAATTGTATAGTGTATGACAAAAATTATTCGTATAATTTTAAATCTGACATTTCATTTTATAAATACGGTTCTCCTCTGAACAGGACCAACTAAAATAAATTATTTCAAAAATGAAATTGCAAAGAAGCATATTAAATGCAACTCCTAGCCTATTAAATAGTTTTTGAATATTCAAAATGATGCCGCATTTACACGGATCACAAGTTACTATAATTTCTGCCATAAATTTGTCTAAATCAGAATATGCTACCAGTTGGTGTCGATTTATTGGAGCACAATTTTTTGCTAAATTCGAACGTATATGAATAGAGACACTACGGAGCTGAACATTTGAAATTTGTAACGATAAATGCCTGACTTTAAGGAATCGATGTTGGTGTTATCTGGAAACTTTTAATTGAGTTTTTTTGCGACCTTTAGTCCAAAATAATATGCGTTTCGACCAGGTACTCCAGTTATATTTACATAGTTCATTTACTTTTAAAATTAAACAAGCCAGACCACGGGTATTATGTCCTTGGTGTCTGAATTCCTCCGAATTCCCCTAGAAGAATATAATTGGCAGTGTGTTTTTTCGAGCACCTCGAAATAAGCGTTTGTTTCAGCCTCTTCATTCGACCTAAATGTTTTACCACCGAGCCATATTTTCATTTTTGGAGACCAAGAAATAGTCGCAGGGGATAAATATGAGGAATTTGCGGAATAAGGAAGGAGTTCGTAGCTCAACTCATGCAATTTTGCCATTGTTACTGCGGACTTGTGCTTCGGTGTGATGTCCTGGTGAAAAAGAACGTTTTATTCGCCAAATACAGCCAGTTTTTCTTCACATCGGCTTGGCACCGATACAGGAACTCTGCGTAATATTCGTCGTTGATCGATGTGAATAACACAATTACCTTGCTTGCTGCAAAGTCACCCTGGTTTTCTTCGGCTTCGATTCAACTGGAAAAGTCTATTGTCTTGACTATTCCTCGATTTCTGGTGTGATATGGTAAATTCAGTATTGATCCACGGTCACGAAACGGCGCAAAAATTTATTCGAATTTTTCTAGAGCATCACCAAAACACACCTTTGAAGTTGTCAAACTATGCGTTTGTTGTCGATTATGAGTAAATGCAGCACCCATCTTGCGGAAATCTGTTTTATAACGAAATATTTATGTAAATTCTAATTTACTGAGCAATTGGATAAGCGTGTAGTTTTTTCAAGCATGCGCACTCTCACTCGCCGATGGTCCATTATCAAACCATGGATTTTGTCGACCATTTCTGGTATGGTGACCTCATTTGGGCGACCTGATAGTTGCCTGCGTCACTTAAGCTTGAACGACAGTACAGAAATTGTATAAGCCAGTGGTGAATGCCACCAATCGATAGTGACAGATTGCTGATAATATTTGTCAAGCTTTTGAATGGCTTACTTGATGTTTTTTTCTCCCAAAAAATAGTGTTTAACTAGCGGGTACCCGTGCATTGGTACAGTTTTTTTTTTAGTTACTCTTATCCTTTACACTTGCCCTGACGATATGTGTACAGTACATGATGATCGTTCGAGTAGTTAAGTAGTTTTTTAGTTAAAAAAATCGCATGTCATTAAACAATTTAAGCGTCCGCCACAGTCAATTTAATTTCAGATTTATTGGCACCTGAAAATGGTTAGTTTAACACAAGAAAACATTTATTTAAGTGCTGCCAAACATATGCAAATATAGCTGCGCCCCGCTGTAGTTGTATGGATATGCGTGCCTGAACTGTAGTACTCTGTACTACTAAAATGGTGTAAATCTTTCAGTTGCTTTGGTTTACTGAAATACTGGATTGGATACTGGAACGGCAGATGGATGTTCTGTGTGAGTGTGTATGCTTGTTGGCTTCTTGTGAATAAAAACAATGTTTGCCAAATCAAAGCTATTTGACATTTCTATCTGAAAATTTGGGTTCGTTATTCCATTGCCACATAATTCTTGACAAAATAAAAAATGATAAATTCTAGGTGACGACATAATTTATTTTACAGGAAATTTATTGACCCACAATAATTGTTGCTTTTATGAAAACAAAAAAAAAACTATTTAAAAAGGGAACGTCATTAAAACAAACAGAAAAATAATGGAAAAAACGAATGTTAGCATTAGATATCGACTATAGTGGCAACCATACTTGCATTCTGCCGACAAAAATAGTGATGGTCTGAACAATTCTGCAGGGCCTTAGGCTACACTAGCGCTATTTGAGATAAAAATTCAATTTATTGCATTTTTTTTCAATTTCCTTTTCAAATAAAATTTATTTTTCTTTATAATACCTCAGCACCCCCACTCCAATCACTGAGTCAAAGATCAATGGCTTTGCCGCTTCATAAAAATATCATCTTCTTAATTTAATATCCTGGATGCTTTAAAAAAATTAAAAAAAAAACAATAAACTTCCTATAACCAATAGACATAGCTTTTCCGAAAATTCAGAAATAAGACAAAACGACAAACAAACCAAAATAACATCGAAGTCGCATAAAAATTTAATGCAAACAAGTTTCAGCAAAACTCTTAAGAAAAAAAATTAAAAAATTGAAATAAAGAAAACAAAAAATACTTTTTGAAACTTATCCCGTTTTAACGGTATATATGGAAATCACAAGGAAGGTTTAGAGAGATAGCTGTATTTTTTTCGTGTTCTCAAAAAAAAAGTTGTAATTGAAACTTTTCGCCGAACGCCCATAGTGGTTTCTTATAGATGTCCTATTTCCATGTCCTTTCCTACCGACCATGCCCAAGGGGACAATATAGTGCTGGGAATTTTATGGGTTATCTCACAAAAACAACATACATTTTATGTTCTCGTATATATTTTTTGAGGTCATTGCAAAATGGCAAAACTTACATTCTCGCGGGTCATTTAATTCGAAACCAGGTGGCACTGTGAGCAGTTGATACTTTGACAGGACTCATTCAGCTATTTAGCGCTTGTGATCGAAAGCAACAATCCTCTGCTCACACACAAAACCACTATGTTCGAAGGAGGATATTCGAAAACTTTTAACCTTATTACAAAAAAAAAAACGAAATAAAGGATGAGAGATAAGAAAAAAAAACGTCCCATGTAGCGAGCGAGAAATTTTTATTACGAGTGTTTCTAACTTTTCTTTATGACGAGCTGGAGCTGCGATGTTAAAACTGCTTCCCACAGCAACAGTTCGTTCTGTTTTTTTCAAACTCTCGTTTTTTTTTATTAGTGTTGGGTTGTTTGTGTGTGTGGGCGTATATTTTTTTAAAAGAGAGATTATAATGGAGAATAGAAATATCCTGGCGTAGATTGCATTTTGGTTTCCTTCCAGCAGCTGATGTTGGCTGATTTTTTTTTTGTAGTTATGTGCTGCTGATTGTAGAATCCTTGAACAATTTATTAAGGAAACTCATTCGAATGGCAGAAGAAATGCAATTTGCATAATATGAAAACCGTTATTGGCATGATTATTGGCGCAATTCAAAGGATATGGGACGCTTTTTATTTTATATTCTACAACTGCTATTGCCACTGCCATGGAAAGTAAGACCGCCATTTTTTTTCTTAGTCCCAACTGCAAGTATGAGAGTTTTAATTAAGTCGCAACTTATATTTGCAAAAAAAAAAAATAAATAAATAAGAGAATCCAAGGAAGAGAAATGTAATTTCTTTTGCATAAATATAAGGATATTTTTTCATATACGCTCGTACGTACGTATAATATAATGTAGCGTGCAAGGAAAAAGGATATAATTGAATAAATGGGAATGAGGGAGGATTTTTATTGCCAAGCGTAAAAAAGTGAAATTAACATAATATAAACGACCAGCGAAATAGTGTTATTAAAGTCGTCCTCATCGTTGCATATCGTCGTTTAAGTCGTCGCTCGACAATGCGACGACGACGACATAGTAGACGTCATCGTTTGAAAAAAGCAAGCAAGCAAGGAGCAGGTCTTGTTGTTTAGCAATGAGAAAGGATCAAATTGAAAGTTGGAAACGACTTGATTGTTGGTCGGAAGGAATATCGTTCATCCGCGAAAAGCCAAGCGATAAAATTTAAGTGGTGGGTTGGTTTATTTATTCTTTGCTTTTTTATTTAAGTTCCCTCAACCCGTTATGGCATCTCAAGGTGCGTGACCGCAAATGGGGCTTGTTATAGTTTCGTTTATTTCCGTAGGAATATTTGCATTTTTGTTGTGCTTGTGTGGAGTTTTTGTTATCAAACTTAACAAGCTCCTTATCTGGAAGTTTTGGAAAGTTGCAAAAAAATAAATAAAACTATTTAAGTAGAGTTAATTTTTGGATTAATTTGCCATTGTAGCTGTAGAACCATATTCCATTCCTTCATTAAGTAAATAAATGTTTTTTTTTTGTTGGTAAATGAATATTATAAAAATGATGTTGCATTTCGTTGGTTCAATGAATAGTTGCGAGAATTTTCGTTGAGTCAATGAATATATTTCATTAACTCACATAAAGGCATGAATTATTGGTCAACATGGTGAATTAATTAGTCTGTGTTAGTTATTGAGTATGAGTTCTGCAAAACAGACAGCGCCTACGTCATTTTACTGAAACAGTACAACTTGTTTTAAATAATACATTTTTTTAAAATAACATTTTTTATTGGTCCAACGATTTTTTGCTGAGTTAACGAATGTCGTTTACTTGTGCACCATGCCCTTCCTCGGATTCCTTAGACATTGAAAACGAGGACGGACGGATATGATTAGTTGCCGGTTCAGTACATTCAGCTTTTTCAGAAGCGGGTGATGCAAAAATAATTCGTATGCTCTTATTACTTTTAGGAAAAAAACATTTTCAAAATGTGAAAACCTTTGAATGCAAACATCTCAAAAATTTTGATCGGATCTGAAATTGAAATAAAATAAAAGGCCTAGAGTATGTGTGTCTCGGATTTTATTCTGGCTGTCGCTGTTTCTGCGCTAAGGTTTGATCAAGTTTTTAAATTTTGGAATCTAGCGCGTTCATCGTGCGCGGTTCTTGAACTGCCACACAATTTATTTTGACTGACAAGGAATATTTTGCAAACAAAAATACAAAATCTACGATTGGGTCGCAAGTCTTATCTTTTACGTTCGATTACATCGTATGTACAAGATTCCTAAAAGAAAGAAAATGTTAAATATATTTTAAAATTATTTTTTTATGTATTTACAAAATGTCTCTAATTTGTTTCTGAAAAAAATTGTTTTGTCAATTTTAATTATTTAATAATTTTAACGTAAAAACATAATTTCAAAAAAATCGTCCATCCGCATTCGAAATATATAAGTATGCAACTACACACTTGATAATAAAATTTTCGAAAAAATATTATTTTTTTATGTTAAAAAAAAAAATAAAATAATCTTTCAAAAACGAATGAAGGATTTTTATTTGAAAATTATATTTTTTCCAAGTCATTATATACTTAAAATCGAAAATTAGAGAAATTTTGTAAAGATTTAAGATTTAAGTTTAATAAAATCTCTGACCCGTTTTGGAAAAAGCTTGATTTTTCAAAAAAAAAAAAATTGAATCGAAACAAAGTTTGTTTTAAACTTGATTATGCAATATTATAGTTACATTTAATTGCATAAAAAAAACTAATTTTAATCAGTCCATCCAATAATGAAAAATTTGAATAGTGGTAAGTAGATACATTTCATAAGGACAGAAAATATTTTTTTCTTAAGTGGATTTCAATTACTTAACACGCATTTTTGTATTAAAATTTTTGTAGCCCTACCTAAAAACAAAAATGTTCTTATCGGAGTTTAAACATAATGTTTAAAATTGTTTTTTTTTTTAATTTCAAAGCAAATTTTTCGAATGGGTTTGGACTTTCAGAAAATAAATAATGGTTCTACCAAAAATTAACTTTTCCCATAATATGTTAGTGATTTTTCTAGTCTTTTATTTAACTCCAAAAATATAACGGCGATAAAATTAAGGAGGTCCTTTGGATTCTAAATAAACTGCATAACAAAATTTCCGAAAAATATTTTTCTTTGAATTTTGAAAAAAAATCATATTTTTTGAAGATTTAATACATATAATAGAACTTTAAGAACATGCCGTATTAAATAATTATAATTTTTTTTGTTAGAATACTTTTTGGTATAATTTAGCTTGGCAGATACCGTTATTGTTAAGGCTGGACAAAAATTTCAATTTCCCCTCTCTCTCACATGGGACTCGGGACCAATTTTTTCAAGTCTATCATCGCAATATCAAGTAAGTTTTAAAGCGGAATATAACGCTATTTTCTACTGAACCTATTTTGACCTTCTAAGCTTTAAAAAAATTATCTACATATGTGTAATAAAATTTAAATCAAATTTTTGAAGATATCAAACATTTTTTTTGAAAAATCAATAATTTATATTTCGAAAAAGTTCTGAGCAGAATTTTTTTTCAAGATCGATAAACCCTTATCACACATTTGCAATATTTATCCCTGCTAGTCTATATCTTCGAAAAAGCAAAAGCAAGTTCCTGCGATCCAGTTGGGCATCTTATTAATATGAAAACCGTTATTGGCATGATTATTGGCGCAATTCAAAGGATATGGGACGCTTTTTATTTTATATTCTACAACTGCTATTGCCACTGCCATGGAAAGTAAGACCGCCATTTTTTTTCTTAGTCCCAACTGCAAGTATGAGAGTTTTAATTAAGTCGCAACTTATATTTGCAAAAAAAAAAATAAATAAATAAGAGAATCCAAGGAAGAGAAATGTAATTTCTTTTGCATAAATATAAGGATATTTTTTCATATACGCTCGTACGTACGTATAATATAATGTAGCGTGCAAGGAAAAAGGATATAATTGAATAAATGGGAATGAGGGAGAATTTTTATTGCCAAGCGTAAAAAAGTGAAATTAACATAATATAAACGACCAGCGAAATAGTGTTATTAAAGTCGTCCTCATCGTTGCATATCGTCGTTTAAGTCGTCGCTCGACAATGCGACGACGACGACATAGTAGACGTCATCGTTTGAAAAAAGCAAGCAAGCAAGGAGCAGGTCTTGTTGTTTAGCAATGAGAAAGGATCAAATTGAAAGTTGGAAACGACTTGATTGTTGGTCGGAAGGAATATCGTTCATCCGCGAAAAGCCAAGCGATAAAATTTAAGTGGTGGGTTGGTTTATTTATTCTTTGCTTTTTTATTTAAGTTCCCTCAACCCGTTATGGCATCTCAAGGTGCGTGACCGCAAATGGGGCTTGTTAAAGTTTCGTTTATTTCCGTAGGAATATTTGCATTTTTGTTGTGCTTGTGTGGAGTTTTTGTTATCAAACTTAACAAGCTCCTTATCTGGAAGTTTTGGAAAGTTGCAAAAAAATAAATAAAACTATTTAAGTAGAGTTAATTTTTGGATTAATTTGACATTGTAGCTGTAGAACCATATTCCATTCCTTCATTAAGTAAATAAATGTTTTTTTTTTGTTGGTAAATGAATATTATAAAAATGATGTTGCATTTCGTTGGTTCAATGAATAGTTGCGAGAATTTTCGTTGAGTCAATGAATATATTTCATTAACTCACATAAAGGCATGAATTATTGGTCAACATGGTGAATTAATTAGTCTGTGTTAGTTATTGAGTATGAGTTCTGCAAAACAGACAGCGCCTACGTCATTTTACTGAAACAGTACAACTTGTTTTAAATAATACATTTTTTTAAAATAACATTTTTTATTGGTCCAACGATTTTTTGCTGAGTTAACGAATGTCGTTTACTTGTGCACCATGCCCTTCCTCGGATTCCTTAGATATTGAAAACGAGGACGGACGGATATGATTAGTTGCCGGTTCAGTACATTCAGCTTTTTCAGAAGCGGGTGATGCAAAAATAATTCGTATGCTCTTATTACTTTTAGGAAAAAAACATTTTCAAAATGTGAAAACCTTTGAATGCAAACATCTCAAAAATTTTGATCGGATCTGAAATTGAAATAAAATAAAAGGCCTAGAGTATGTGTGTCTCGGATTTTATTCTGGCTGTCGCTGTTTCTGCGCTAAGGTTTGATCAAGTTTTTAAATTTTGGAATCTAGCGCGTTCATCGTGCGCGGTTCTTGAACTGCCACACAATTTATTTTGACTGACAAGGAATATTTTGCAAACAAAAATACAAAATCTACGATTGGGTCGCAAGTCTTATCTTTTACGTTCGATTACATCGTATGTACAAGATTCCTAAAAGAAAGAAAATGTTAAATATATTTTAAAATTATTTTTTTATGTATTTACAAAATGTCTCTAATTTGTTTCTAAAAAAAATTGTTTTGTCAATTTTAATTATTTAATAATTTTAACGTAAAAACATAATTTCAAAAAAATCGTCCATCCGCATTCGAAATATATAAGTATGCAACTACACACTTGATAATAAAATTTTCGAAAAAATATTTTTTTTTATGTTAAAAAAAAAAATAAAATAATCTTTCAAAAACGAATGAAGGATTTTTATTTGAAAATTATATTTTTTCCAAGTCATTATATACTTAAAATCGAAAATTAGAGAAATTTTGTAAAGATTTAAGATTTAAGTTTAATAAAATCTCTGACCCGTTTTGGAAAAAGCTTGATTTTTCAAAAAAAAAAAAATTGAATCGAAACAAAGTTTGTTTTAAACTTGATTATGCAATATTATAGTTACATTTAATTGCATAAAAAAAACTAATTTTAATCAGTCCATCCAATAATGAAAAATTTGAATAGTGGTAAGTAGATACATTTCATAAGGACAGAAAATATTTTTTTCTTAAGTGGATTTCAATTACTTAACACGCATTTTTGTATTAAAATTTTTGTAGCCGTACCTAAAAACAAAAATGTTCTTATCGGAGTTTAAACATAATGTTTAAAATTGTTTTTTTTTTTAATTTCAAAGCAAATTTTTCGAATGGGTTTGGACTTTCAGAAAATAAATAATGGTTCTACCAAAAATTAACTTTTCCCATAATATGTTAGTGATTTTTCTAGTCTTTTATTTAACTCCAAAAATATAACGGCGATAAAATTAAGGAGGTCCTTTGGATTCTAAATAAACTGCATAACAAAATTTCCGAAAAATATTTTTCTTTGAATTTTGAAAAAAAATCATATTTTTTGAAGATTTAATACATATAATAGAACTTTAAGAACATGCCGTATTAAATAATTATAATTTTTTTTGTTAGAATACTTTTTGGTATAATTTAGCTTGGCAGATACCGTTATTGTTAAGGCTGGACAAAAATTTCAATTTCCCCTCTCTCTCACATGGGACTCGGGACCAATTTTTTCAAGTCTATCATCGCAATATCAAGTAAGTTTTAAAGCGGAATATAACGCTATTTTCTACTGAACCTATTTTGACCTTCTAAGCTTTAAAAAATTATCTACATATGTGTAATAAAATTTAAATCAAATTTTTGAAGATATCAAACATTTTTTTTGAAAAATCAATAATTTATATTTCGAAAAAGTTCTGAGCAGAATTTTTTTTCAAGATCGATAAACCCTTATCACACATTTGCAATATTTATCCCTGCTAGTCTATATCTTCGAAAAAGCAAAAGCAAGTTCCTGCGATCCAGTTGGGCATCTTATTAAGGCTTAAAATAAAATACGACTATTTTAATGTGGTAATAACCAATCTGTTCAAACAACTAAAAAAAATAGGTTACTAATTTCGTTATTCTTGTTGTTTTTTTGTGTGCCAAATGATGACTGTTGCATATTTCATTAAAACTGACACAATATCCGGCCCCCTTTCCCTTGCCTTAAGGCCATTAAGCGTGACTGTGACATACCACAGTGATGTATCCATATAAACTAGCAATCGTGGACACACAAATTCCCATTAACAGTGCCATTTAAGCATCATTTTGTGTCTATTTTAATGCTCAAACATTAAAACCAACTCATCGTTTTCGAAATATAGCCCAAACTTTGTCCTTCCCCGTGCTGACTGACCATACTGCCAACGCCAAGCATTGTATTTGAACCCACACCACCAGCATATCGCCATTCCTCGCAACGCTTCATAGTCCTCGTTGTCAGCCACGTGCCATTCTAAGTTTTTTGGGTAATTTTCGAGCAATTAACGTTTATTTTCATGTGTGGTGTGAATGTGAGTTTTCCGAATGGGTTTTTAGTGGTTTCACGTTTTTTTAAACCTATTTTCCTTGTGTGTTTTTTTTTAATGTGACATTTTCACGATTTCATAACTCGGCGTAAATTCCATTTGAAGTGGTGTTATCACACATCGGTATGATATAGGTATCAAGCTTACAAGTTGAACTTTAGACAGGACGATCGACCGACCGCTACGGGAGTAAGTATCTACCTACTCGTGTTTATGACAACTGATTTATCATTTTTTGCCAACCAACGCCATTATAATGGTTTTCAGGTTAAATTATATATTTTTTGCTATTTATTTGGTCGTTAATTTTCGGACAGTTGATTTAATGCGATGCTTATGTCGTATTTGTGCGAACACACCAGTCCAATATGGCGAAAAGGGGGAGCTATTTTTTTTTGTGAAAATGGGATTGGTTAAATTTATTGCCATTTGAATGCATTTTTAATGCAATAAAACTGACTGTAATATGTTGTTTTGTGCTTTTGCTGTTTTTCTTTTTTTTGCGAATGTGGAATGTGATCAATTGATGGCATTAGTAGGAGTACGTGTACTCAGGTATGTTGTGAGGTCATCGGAAGTCATAATAAATTATAGCTTCCATATGGATGGTTTTTTAATGTCGACAGGAAGTAACTTATTGTTATTCATACATTGGCTATTGGATAGTTAAATGACGGACATGTATAAGGATTGGGCTAAAGACCCTTGATAAATATGTCCGGAAGGGAGAAAAATAGCACAAGTCAAAGCTTGTAGAACGGGATATAGCTTTACGAGAGCACTGATGCTGGTGCCGGTTCTGCAACTGTCGGCAAAAGAGCTCTCAATCGACTGATGCTATCGAAATACATATTTATGTAATCGTGCTTTTAACAAAATGTTCGATTTGTTGTGTTTTATAATAAATGTAAAAAAATTTAAAAAAGATTAAAAGCATTTAAGAGACTGAATGACAAAGTGAATCACACTCACCAAAACCAAAAAAAAAATTGTAAGAACAATAAAGGAGTGATAAAGACATCAAAACATAAAATGCACGACCGGATCGAACGACAAAACGTCACAATAGACAGGTACAACTTTGAGGTAGTTAGGGATTTTGTCTACCTCGGATAAGCTATAACATCTATATTCTTCGAATATAACATCTAACAGTAACATCTCGTTAGAAATAAAGCGAAGAATAACTCTTGCCAATCGCTGTTCCTATGGGTTAGAGAGGCAATTGAGTAGTAAATCCCTCTCTCGAAAAACAAAGGAGACTCTTTATAAGACTCTGATCATCCCAGTCCTGCTCTATGGCGCGGAGACATGGACTCTATCAAAACCGGATAAAGATATCCTTAGTCGTTTCGAGCCTAAGGTGGCGCGCTCAAGTGGAAGATGACCTCAACCAACTTGGAGTACGTAACTGAGGCAGCTAGCCAAGGACCGAGCTAGCTGGAGAGGCATGTTGGTTGAGGCCCAGGTTCGCCCCGAACTGTAGCGCCACCTAAGTAAGTAAGTAAGGATCCTATGTTCAATTATAACAGAAACGGCTAAATGTATTTTTAAAGTCGTTTTTCACTTAATTTTTTATATATAAAAATTCATAAATTTTTTCTAAAAAAAAAATTGGTATGAATATTTTAAATATTTAATAATATAAATTCAAAAACAAAATTTCGGATAAAATCGTTCCCCCGTTTTGAAATATTGAATTTTCAAAAAAAAAAATATTTTGTATTTTTTCAAAATCCAAAACAAATATTTTTCGAAAATTTTGAAATACAGTATTATTTAGAATTCGATGTAGCTCCCGTATAAAAATTTTGATTGAAATCAATTGAGCAGCTTATGAGAAAGTCGAAAATCAGTTAAAAAGTTGTATGGCAGGTATACTGTACGAGTAAATAACAAAATATTTAAACAAAATTTTTGTCCAAAATGTAGACCATACCAAATGTAGTAAGCGTACTAATTTGTATCAAAATAGTTAGAGCCGTTTTCGAGATAATTAGGATGGTAGAAAAATTTGTATGGCAAGTACCGTTATTTCTGGGCTAAAACAACGATTCTATTTTTGACAATCACCTAAAACGCCAAAGCAACAAGTTTGAACAAAATCTTTTCAGCGGTTTAAGCTGTAGATCGTTCCCACTTTTTTGGTCTTCTTTATCATCGTAATGTCAACTTTGATTAAGATCTCGAGTTCGATTTTTTTTCCAAATGCAAAACTTGCCCTATAGTACCTGCATATTATATCGCACGTAATGACACACGATCTAGGATTTCCTGTGTTTCGAGTGAGTCCTAAAGAAAGAAACGTTGGATGCGATGGGATGGAGAGTGCGTAGGAGCAATGAATGGATGAGCATACTCTGATCAGCGAGATAGTGTTGTTTTGGGAACAATGTTCTTCTCCTCACGGGCCGTGATAGATTATCCTCGATCCCAATCACGCTGCATCCAGTTATCAAGAACAAGCGCACTGACATAAGCGATAGATTGGAATATAAATCGGAAGTTCGGTCTTCGTTATCGGCTTGTCGAACTTGTCGTTTGAGATTCGAATTCTCTTATGGTTAGAGTATTATGTTATCCATTCGCTCGATGAGGTGATACCAATTTATACCACGTGTTTTTGGATACCTCAAGATCGTGGTTTCTCCTCCATTCCCCCAGTCGTATGAGACGTTTCCAAACCATTTGACTGATCAAATGGAATTAACAGGCTTTTCCTCGGGTAATTCTTCTGTGGATTTCCAATATTCATTCTAAGTTATGCGAAATCTGTTACTGCCTTCAAAGGTATGGTAAATATGAGTAGATCCTTGTTGGTAACAGGTACTTAGGCCTGTCTTCGATTCCATACCTTCTCTTTCAATCGCCCCAAAGACCTCGTTGGTTACTACCGAAGATCTTAACATCGTCCCCATGCTGATGTAAATGGATGACTTTGCTGAAGATAGTGCAGATTGTGATTGATCTATTCTGGAACGAAATTGAAGAAGTCACATGACAGCGCATTCTCTTTCCGAAACCCAATTGATAGGAGGTGGGTTCTTCTCTTGCCATATGAATCGCTCCATGTGATGCATTCACTATTCAATGCTAGTCAGTGACTACCTAAGCTTCGTAACTTTGAGATTTAATCTTGTGATCTGACCTTAAAACCAACTGCAAGTTGCTTGGGTATTTAATTCAACTTTCGGGAGCCATTGAGATTGCGTTATTTGTCTATCTTCTTTAAACACTTACTTCTTCGCAGAATCTTGCTCTTTCCTTACGCTCCTATGAAAATGTAAACAATATGAAAATGAAAAAATAAAGAATAAAACCGGAAGTAAGAAAGGCTGAAGGACAACACTGCAGGTAATTGACTTCGGCTTGTCAGTTATGTTGGGAAGTCACATAGTATTTAATGTTAGCAATCTTATAGGACGCCCGTGCTAGAGAAGATTATCGCCACATCTTCATCGCTTTAAAGCAAATAATAGCATGGATAATTTTGGGAAGAATTGTGTTGAACAGAATAATGATTCAAGAAAGTCGGTGAAAATGTGTATTGGTTAATTGCATGCCACGTGGTAATCTGGACGACGTTGACGGAACTCCATAGTGATAATATTTTCTTTGGAACGGGTGCTATGAGACCTTCACCATGTCTTCTATGATGTATTGTTCTATAAAAAATAGCTTTGATAAGCGCCTGAGACTTTTAGAAAATGGCGGCAGAATTATTGAATTGTTGAAAAAAACGATGAGATTGTTGTGATACTTGGAGCAGAAGCATCCGCCTGACGACTCTTTGAATTTACAATTAATGCTCTAAGCAGCAAATACCACCCAACTTAGGTTTCGCGTACAATATGGATCAGGTTTTTTTTAAACCAATTTGGCATGCGTATTGGAGCTGAGTACTGCTAGCTAGGGAGTGGAAAGAATTAATTTGATCAAGCTTAGTACTTACCCGGGGAAAACTTATTGATATCCTGTGCGCGTGCTACACAAGCAAGAATTTTGCAGAAGTTTTACTAAAAAAAACATAAAAATCAGAAAATCTTAAAGTTCTGTTGATAAGAAAATATAAATTAAATCAATTCCCGCTGTATAATAACCAAACAAACAAAAAAAAAAATTAAAAAAAAAATTTACCAAAGGATCTCTATTAAATTTGCAATAGAAAAAATCCCTTTGCAAGTCCTTTTGATGATATAGAAATTAAATAGAAAAATTGAAAATAAATACCTCATTCTCTGCTGAATTTAACACCCGTTTAATCCCGGTATTCCACTTCAATTCCCACAACATCCATCTTCTCTCACCAAATCCAAAACAGTATAAAGTTGAATAAAAAAAAAATTGAAAAAAAAAGTTGCACTAAGAATCTTTCCACAACTTGCACCAACAACGAATATTATTTTGCACAGGATATGCTACAAAAGCATTAAAATATTTTGTATCGCAAATCGCAACGTTCAAAACCGACGAAAAAATCCTGTGATGACGACGACGAAGGAAGATGGTGGTATAGTATAAAGAATATTGTTGTGCGATGTCATAGCGGTGATGGCGATGGTTTTGGCTTCAACTTGGCATCGCGGTTATGGCGATATAGTGGTGGTGGTAAGTGCGGGCAAAAATTAACAAAACGATAGAAAAAATCGCACTTTTGAGGAATATCCCAGCCAAGATGGCTGCCATTGCCCGTAAATCCGTGCCTGTAAAATACGGTTTCCCTTTTCCTATGCTCCTTTCGCTGGTCTTGTTTTGTTGGCCCTTTTTGATTCAGTCTTTCACGCTAAAACGATGACGGAAGTCCTGTTTTTTTTTGTTGTATTATGTTTGCTTGTACATAAACTTTATTGAGAATCAAAAGGATATGTCGTTGGGAGAAATCTTTTTTCCTCATTCTGGATGCGATTCCCACGTCACAGTGACAAGGAACCGGAAAAGCCCCTAAACTATATTAAAAAAAACACAAATCTAGAAGGTTAAAAAATGCTTCCCTCAGCCACCTATTGAACCCGAACATGAACCCGAACCTCGAAGCCCTAGAATCTACCGTATCTTCGAAAACAGAGCTCCCACTCACCCATACCAAATACCAGTTATTGTGATTATTTTGTCATCTCGAGCTCGAACTCTCCCCAACGCACATACCGCTCGCACAACGTGAGCGTGAGCATGCATAATGCCACAACAGTCACCGTGGTGTGAAATTAAACATGCCACGCCATATTATGTATTCATATATATATTGTGATCGGCTTCTTTGGAATTTTAGCAGAGGTGGGCCAGGACCTCATCTCGCCAATTTCCAAAGTGATGTGTTTTCGAGAAATCAAAAACACGTTCAACACGGATACGAAGAGGAAATGGTTATTTGCTTTCTTTTTCGCAGCCTCGCTTGGTTAAGAGGTTGCTTCGTTTTCGCTCCTTAAAAGCGAATATATGTGGCATTGTTCCTACTTTCAAGATTCTCGTCCTTATTTTTTTTTTATTTTAATGCTCGTGTGTACTATACCTATAAATAAAAAATCCGTGCAAAAAGCAAGACATCCTTATTGGATTACGTTTTATTTGCGGCAAGATGGGAAAACAACAGAGAGCACATATAGGTAAGCTCAAAAAAAACTCTTCATCTCAAAGAACATTTCATTTTAAGGATGTAGTGAATAAATATTTATGGAATTCTTTAGTGTGCGTTCTTTTGGAATTTATATCATAACGGGTATCTATAGAATGTATTTTGGGTGCGAGAAATCTGAAGGTGCATAATCAGAATGCTGAGATGTCAGAAGGGATGAACAAAGCAAATTCATCATCATATAACCTTTATCAAAATGTGCTTTTTTTATGGGAAGGACATTAAATCACAATGTGATTCACTCAAGTGGATGTGTCTGATTAGCCTAAGGAATCCTTATGTTGGTTAATTCAATACTTATGTTAATGGGAGGTATATTTTTTGTATGCCACACAATCGCTTAAATCTTCTGATAGTTCAATATTATCCATTCTCTGAAATTCTCCGAACACAGTGCTTCCAATTATCCAGACCCATCGATTTGGCATCCATAATGCATGGAAAGCACGTTTAAAAAATGAAATGCTCTAGACCTCTTGGATAATCATGGCGCAGGGAGTTATAACTCGCAATCATTCCGGCGTATTCTTAAGCGGCAGGAATGAAGATGGCCTCCAGGGTAAGGTAAGTAGAGCTGTGAACCTTCCAACATTTCTCCATGTTTGGCTCACTAAAGGTGGCTCAGGGAGCAGAAGCGTTTCCAACCATAATATCAATGTCCACAGACCCTCTGGATCATACGAGTTCAAAACATCCAATAAAAAATTTGTGGACTCGCAATCGCCATTACCTAGCTACCTTGGAAGGTTTGTCACATCCCTCGGAAAACTTGATAATTGATATTCTTATTTGCTGGAGAAGCTGATTACGAGTATATGATGGTATTTTCAGTAAATAATTGTACATATTATCATATTTTAATGAATTTTATCAAAAACTGTTGGGCGCCATTTTTCGTTTCTTCAGAATAGTATCACTTTGTCAAATAATATCGACTTTCATTCCAACATTGAATTTTGCAACAAGGATATTTCCGATTTTCCCTCGAAACTTTGACACGTGTAAAATGTTGCACAATATTATTGGGTAACTTTTTTTTTGACGTTCGACCTGGTCTTGGGAACATAGTGCTATTCACCAGAACATATATGGCCTTATGGTGCAGGTAAGTCTACATATTCTCAAGTCGTTATTATTTGACCCAGCACTACCCACTAACAAAAAAAAATTAAATGGCGCCCAACATTTCGAACCATAAATTCAATAAATTTTGATAATACAGATATTTTCATAACACGCATTCATACAATCAATTTCTGCAGTAAATAATGATTTCTTTAAATTATATTTACGGACAATTTCACAGTCTTACGGCAAATAAGACCATTAGACCCAAAATGTATCCAGCTTAAGATCTACAAAAAGCAATCATAATTTCCCAAAAAAAAAAATAAACCCTAATAAAGGATAACTTCCCACGCATATTATGTTTATTCTTCTTTATTTCCATCGTGTGTTAACAGGTATTTTCTACTTAAAACTGAATTAGCGTTAAGTAACTCAATAACTTACATCCTTTTGTAACCAAAATACACTTTTTAAGTAAGGAACCAAAAAAAAAAGCTTCCGTTATTCTGAAAAGAATGAATGTCACCAACTTAATTGACGCTTATTACCTTTTATAGGTAAAATGTGGTTGTATACTTTACCGTTCTGAAAAACCAGGTAGATCTGGTTTAATTTCCGTGGAAAATTCCTGCACATATCCTTTCCTCCTTTGTTAAAGGAAAAAAAATGCTCGCATGAGAAATCAAACATTACGCGCGCCTTAGCATCGTTACATGTTTGAAACCTATTCCGATACATTTCTCGCAGTAATTCATTCAGCAAAGGATGGCGGTCGGCGGAAGTTGTGTAGATGTAGATTTATTTTCTTCTCCTGCGGCTTCTTTTGTTGGGTTTTCTTCCACTGCTGCCTCTGCTTCTTCATTTGATATTATCATTTTTATACACACGCGACGTTTATAGGTTCTACATCAAATGTCACCCTTATATACGGTAAATGAGAGATACTGCCAAAATAAAAAAGATGAAGAAAAAAAAAACAGGCTGAAAACCACAACTGGAAAAAAGTTCCCAGTACAAAGATAAATGAACGCCATCGTTGTCGCCGTGGTGCTGGTAATATTGGTTGGGGAAATAATATAAGAAAAGTATCGCGTAGGTTGGTGTGGCTTTTGGCGTGGATTTCCTGTTGGGAGCGAGAAATTGTGAAAATGAATGAAAAACATTGAAAAACTTTTCATTTTCCCTTTCGGTGATAACATTTTATATTCCTTTAGAAGTCTAATACAAAGGGGAAGGTGGTGCTAGAAGAAGGAAAGCGTTTCGGTGGGAGATTCTGTTAGTCCTGAGTACCTACTGGCTTTCCCTAAGCGCGTTACCAAGGAGCTGAATTAATATATTCAAATAGGCATTTTATGAGGTCACAAGGATCGTTAAAAGAAATATTTTTTCAATGAAACATCATTAGAGAGAAGGAAGAGATAAACAAATTTAAGGTGCTGCATGAACGAAAGAGAAAATTGGATATCCTTCCCAGGAAGCAGACAATAACAAAAAAAAAATGCTAAGTATCTGATGGATTTGATTTGGTTAGATTCACAGAATATTGGCGCCCGATGTGGGACTCCTGGATTTGTATTATCTTCCTTTTTTTCCAATTTTATTATTCTTGTAAATACATAAAGTCGGTCTATGAAAAAGTTGTTAAGACCAATTTTTTGTAAAAGCAACACGCAAAATCTACAACAAAATTCAAACATGTTAGTTTAATACATCGAAGAAAATATAAATAGATTTTTTTTTATTTTCAGAACGATGACGCCCAACGCGGAATATGTAAGTAAATTATGTTTTTTCTAGGATGCACGTGCTAATGTATTTTAAGTTATACCGATGCATTTTAAACCTAATGCAAATACATTTGATAAAAACTTTTTTTAAAATTGCGCCCAACGCGAACATTTTATTTCAAATTTCGTTACAAGATTTATTTTTGTATAAAACAAAATATGATGTATGTAAATTTAACGACAAATAATAATTGTAAAATGTAATTTGGGAAAATACCCCCAAAAATGGCGCCCAACGATGGGTGTAACGAAATTCCTTTAAATTTAGTTTTTTGTTTTAATTTAGTATGCCTGGCATATTATGAATCTTCTTTGGACATGTATTATGAAATGTGAATAATGCTGACTTCTTACTGGTGCCAAATATAAGTTATCCAAACACTTATCTCAACACTGCTTTTATTTAGTTAGGTAGAAAAGACGACCATGAGCAACAAAGCTCGGCGGCAGAATTATTGATAGAGTGCGCCTTCCGTTTTGACAGTAAAGCTCGCTAGATTTGTAAATAAGATGGCTTCTTGTTATTGTATTACGGATATAGCCCCAGTGGATCATTGTCCTACCTCTGACTCTCACAGTAATAACTAAGCTAGGCACATTACTGGCCGTTTTAGATACGCATATGCTTTGATCTCTCAGGGAGATCCTTCGGTTATATATTCACTTGCTTCTCACTCCGCATACCATCAGAACAACACTGACAGTTGATATTCTTCCATGAGAACATGTCCCAAGGTCTTAAGCTGAAGATAGAATAGCTGTCCATTTCAACTTTGCAGAAACTTTTGAATCTGTTTATTCCTGAAAAAAATACGCAAACAAAAATACTTTGGGCCTTGGTGTTCCAAGCGCTTTCACTTGTATAAATAATGGCGCCCAACGATCTGTACATGAAGAAACTACCGATTACTTGAATTTGCTTTATTTATTCAATTGAATATTATATATTTTGTGTATAAAGTAGAGAAATGATGTCCTACGAAGATTGTTTCAACACAATCTATAAAAACGTCTTATTAAAGTGGCGCCCAATTTATGTCTTTGTTAAGAAACTTCTTGTCCCAACATATTTTTGATGCTCTTAAAAACAAACAATTGTTACAAATCGAAATTGTTGTTGAATTTCCTATATTAATAAAAGATGCAACATAATTTACTATATAAAAATATTTAATTTGTCTGCTTATTTATAAAAAAAAATATTTATAAAATTGAACCCTTTATTTCAATTAATATCAGCTCAAAACAATGTGCTAAATTCTTCTTTTCAAACTTTTGTATTTTCCTTATTTCATTTGACAGATCTAAAAGCCTCAGTTAGTACCCTTCTCCCTCATTTCCCCGACGGATATATGTATAAATATATTCTAAACTAAAAAGGATAATTATGAATTTTTACTTTCAATGAAAGTAACTTAACTTTACTTTCTCTCTGACAGCCGAGAGTGAGATTTTATGTAAATGCAAATGGAATTTCTTCGCTGAAGCCAAATTCAGGACGAGCACCAGGAGTAAAGCCAGCCATCAGGACTCCCTCGGCAGTTAAAAGTGTATAAAATCGCTGTCTGTATAGCATTAGCTAGTACAATACCACTATGCAATACTATATACATAATAAGCCGTTAAGGTAATAATAATTATTATAGTCGTCCTCTTACATAATTAGAAATACGCTTTTACTTTTACTCTTTATTGTGTCGTCAGTTGTTCTTTCTTCTCTCATTTGAGTTTACTCTGTATAGGTTTGTGTGGTGTATACTGGCACCTTTTTTCTCTGCCGATGACATTGTATAGCATTTTGTGTGCTAGCTAGCATTTATCCCATCTTTGACATGGTCTTGATTCCTTAAAAGCAGATTGGGTAAAATATTATCATTACCAGCCAAGGTAAGCTCATAGCAATATAGTAAACGAAACGAAAATTTTGTTGGTGGAAAAATTACAAATTAAAATATTACGTCCTTATGTAGTCCCAAATGGATGGTAATTAACATCATCTAAGGATATTCAAGCAGAATGAAATAAAATTGTTTCCCTTCATGTCTTGTCGCTTATAAATATAGGTACCTTCACAAAGTAAGAGATGCCACCATGTTCTTTATAGAATGCAACACTGCCGCCGCGCGCCTCACCACCATTTCTTGAAAAAAAAAACACCTCCGTTATCATACCGCTGTTCTGTTTGTGTCGGTATCGTCGAAAGATTCTTTAAGAGATTTCTTGTTGATAGACACCATCTCAACGTCTTTATTTTTAAGGACATATCGCAAAGAAAATTTAATGACTTTAGAACGATGAATGTGTATGCGGGTGTTTTTGGTGAAATTTTTAATTAATGTCACAAAGATGAGATTCTTAAAAGGTTGGATTTTTTTTCTGAGAGCTTCTGAATATTAAAAACAAATGTATATTAACTAAGGACACTGATGGAATAATTATGCTTAAAGCAGGTGTAATATGTGAACGGGTGATTAAACAAAAAACAAACAAAAAATGAAGAGATACTTTTTAATGGTTCACGTTGGGCGCCATTTTAATGGTTAAGTGTACTTTTCCTTTCTTTAGTTTTCATTACAGTACCATAATCTGTATAGATATACTGAATAAGGATTTTAGAATAAATTAGAGGATCGAAGGCTCACGTTGGGCACCAGATTTCAGTTGAAATGTACACATTTTCCTGTTTTATTCAACATTTCTTTATCACTAGCTCTACAGGGATATTAAAAGGTTTAAGTTGACCGCCTGATTTCAATTTCTCTTTCAGTTCCCATATAGAGATATTAAGATTTTAGACTAAAATGGAGAGACTTAAGGTGTCTCTTGGGTGCCAGGTTACGTATCCCACTTTTTAATTCGGCATTTCTGTTAAATTACCAATAGAGAGATATAGAACGGACCAAAATTGGTGCTCGAAGGTTCATGTCGGGCGCCATATTTAAATTCAATTATTAAGTATTTTTATATCATTAAATAATCAGATGTATATTACATAAGGAATTAAATTATTTAAAAATAAGGGCGGTAGAAGGTTCACGTTGGGCGCCAGATTTGAGTTGGATATTATATATTCCCCTTCTTTATTAAATATCTATGTATCTATTGGGATATTAAATACAAAATTTAGATAAAAATTGAAGGACACGCCGAGCTAACTTGCGGTAAATTGTAATTTGGCGCCCAACGTGAACCTCCGATTTTCAACAAAAAGTGTTATATTTTCCACAAAATTAATAAAACATTTTTCTTTTTTCTGTTATTCATATCTGTTAGATCAAAACAAATTTTGTATTCTCGTTAACATGAACAAATTTGTGCGTTTCCATAAAAAAAATCCACCTACCACATGCTCTTGATCTCTCCCTACTTATCTTGAAATTCCCTGACAAAATTCAATAAAACCCCGAACATTATATTTATCCTCACTCGTGCACTTGGAATTATTGTCTGTAACATCGAAACTGACAAAACTGCTTAGTACTGTTATAATCTTCGAATATAAAAAAAAAACCAAGCGGCAGGAAAAACAATAAAATATACCACACGCAATAAATTTTTAATTAGACACACCTCTCGACTATACTCATCAAATTTGATACGGTTTTTATAATAAACGAGTATCTACGAGTACCTACAGCTACAACGCACTCATTGGACAGTAAAATGCCTTAAACAACCCCGCATATGGTTTGGCGCAATGATAAGCACATGTTCTGATTGCTATGGGAATATTATCATTAATTGCCTTTCCCGCACAACATGACGAACATATGACGAATGCAATCAGGCTTACAGGCCCAAGTAGGACGATGACCACACGCTACATTAAAACCGACACAAAAAAAATTCAGAAATTTCTTCAATTTTCGTTGCCGCAACGAATCGGTGATATTTTAAAACTGAATAATGAAAAAAAAAGTAAAAAAGAATATAATTCCCTTCTTTTTTATTATTATTGGGAATTTATTGCTGCGATAACAACCCTGCATTTCAATTGGATTTCATCAAGAGTACGCTGCACCACACATCTTTAATTGAATTCTTTTCCGTTGATGATTGTGGGTCATCGCGGTCCGAGGGTGGTAGCCGCTGCTTAACGGGATGGGGTCACTGCATGCATAACAAATAGGATCCCTCATCGCTTTATTTTTTCTGTTTGAAATCCTCAATACTCGTAAATCGTCGGCCGGTCATATCTCGTTCTGGGGCCCTTTGGAAAGTCCTTACATGTGCGGATTTCCTTTTTAGTTAATCACAAAATGGACACTCCGACCGAGCATTTTATTTTTGTTGTTGATTTTTTAGTGTGAATTCTCACCAGGTCCAATTGTTAAATTACATTGAATTGCTCATAATTTTTCGGCCATTACGAAAAGGACTTCCCAGAAGGACTTACATACAAGAGCCCGATATATAAATTTGCGAATAAAAACAAAACATCTGTGGACTTGTAATAATTGTTTCAATGGAATATTGCTTATAGTACCTTTAAGGATCTCATAAAAAATACGCACAATAATAATAATATAAATACTCGTCCTTATCGTCGTAAAATATAAAAAAAAAACAACAAAATGGTACTTTCGAATGGCATCAGCTCATTAATTTCCATTCGTCGTTCGTTTTACCGAATCTTCGGATTTGGATTCCTCGAATTCTGGAATCTGAGGATTTCGTTGTCGGAGGAGAGTCTGTGATGCTTCAACCTGATTGCGTATTCATATCATGTTCGCCTCATGTAATCCTTTTTGAGTCTGCCGCGCGTTCACGATGCCACCCATCGGCATGGCAATACGAACGATTCATTCCGTATCCCCGTATAAAATAAATACAATTCTGCTATGGTATTTCCTTTCGTTTTTGTTCACATATCCGTTTTTATTTTTGTGGTTAAAGAAGAAATTGTCGCTTGAGTAACGTTAACCGCACGCAAAAGCACCGATTTTGTGTTTGGAATTGGGAGCCGCGCAGCCGACAGGATCTATGTATAATAATATAGAGTTAAGTTGAGTTGACTATGCGATTGTGATAGAAAGGATGCGGCGCATAAAATCTGACTTTATGAACATATTGAGTGGTCGTAAATGCTTTTCGCTTTTTCTGTATGCTGTATATAGTAACTGGCAGAACGATTTTTAGGAGACATGCGATAAAAGGAATTGGTTACTCGATCTAATTTTACATTCAGTAGGGTGTTTTTTTTTGTTTTGGTTTTTTAGGGGAACACAGGGATGATATAGAGTTGGTATTTGATATTAAATTGATTTATGTAAATCCCTTATATGGAAGATTTACTTTGACGACGAACAATAAAGTCTGTGCTGGAGTTTCCACAGGAGATACTAACGGCCCGTTTCGGACAATGATTTACGTATGGATTCCTGGGGATTTGGATAGAGTTTAAGGTTTGCATTTAAGTATTTTATGTATTTGGAAGTGCTCAATGTTTTTTATTAGATATATTAATTTATTGATGGAATATCAAAAAAAAATCTGTTAAACAAGCACAAACTCTCTACTCTCTAATTTCTAGTACTTTTTTTTTGTTGAATAATAAAAAATATCGACATATTTGCATGAGCCCAGTTTATTAGCCCATTTCTTCCAAATAATCTCATTTTTGAGATAATCTTACCTTATTGGAACATTTTCAAGTGTGTAACTAATGGAGAAGAAAGAGTATAGATATCTGATGACTTTGAATGCCCAACAACAACTTGAGTGTGCTACCACCAATTTTTTTCTCAATTATTTTTGGCTGGAATTATAGCTATTTTACGACCTGCCAAGGTCCATCATCAGATTCCTTTGCTCTACTTTTTCATTTTAATTGAAACATTTCTTGTGTCTTTATCGTGTATTGAACCATGACCAGCCGCTTAGTAGCCAACGCACTTCGCATCACGCCACCGAGCCCACATGATCAGATCCAACCTAATGCAGGTTTTTTCTGTTTATCAATTGCATTGAAACGACTAGCGCTTTTATTAGCCACACAAGTTTGTTGTTGTTTATCCGGGCTCTTTCTTATTTTCTCCTTACTCGTTTATAAGCCAACATTTTTGTTGTTTTTTCTGTGTATCAATTATAATTCCAGCCAAAAATAATTGAGAAAAAACTTGGTGGTAGCACACGCAAGTTGTTGTTGGGCATTCAAAGTCATCAAATGATACGAAAAAATGGCTTTAAAAAGCAAGTATGTAATCATACAAAAACTGAAGAGTATAGATATCTATTGACTTGAAAAAAAAAAATACTGAAATAAAGGCATAGGTTTTTTTTTAATTTATAAAATGTTATAAATGCATGATGTAATTATTGAATAATTCCTTGTTTCGGATTTTTTTTTTCAGAATTAACTTTGAAAAACAAGGGACAAAAGAACCCAAGTTGCTCAATTTTATTTTGAAAGTCCGCATTCAATTATTCAGACACAGCGTTGCCGAAATTAGTACTATAGTAGTATTGTACTACCTATGGACTACCGTACTCCTCCTTTCTCACTTGTACTACTATTTTGTTTTCAAAAGCCAGACACATCTTGCACATGCAGTAAAGTGAAACGTCAACCTTTAAAAATATTTTTCCTTTTTAAATTTAATGATAATTTGGGAGCATTTTAATTTAAAAGTCGTTAACAAGGGAATTCCCCTTTTTTATTAATTCTTTTGTCGTTGCGTTGACCCAGACAATGCTGCTGTCATGGTTGTACAAAAAAGTGGAGTTCGATCTTTTTTTCTAAAGGAGAATCAAAATATGTTTATGTTAGACTGTGTATGCCATTCCTTACATCTTTGGGTGCTTTCATAAATGCATAGTTATTCTGGTTACATGCGATCATGGTAGCGTCAGAAAAACTATTTGTGCATGCATTTTAATCTAAATGTATGAAAACTTTCTCTGATTTGCTTTTGGGGTGGCCGTGGCGCGATAGTTGTGTGTTCGCCTGTCAACCTCATGTTCATGTCTTCTAATTTTTCGATTAAAAACCAATTCTAAAAATAAATGTCATACAATGAGTTGCTGGTTTACTCATTACATGCTCTTAAGGCATAGAACTAACAACATGTGATTGAGAAAAAGTAGTAAACCGATAAAATATGACAAAGAATAAAAAAAATTATGCGAATTATAAGGGACATAGATAAATAAGACACGGAAATTTCTCCGCATTAGTTCAGCCGCCATCCCTGGAGATAAAATCTGAGAATCTGAGACAACAACCACCTACAGTCTCCGGATATTGCGCCACACATCTTTCACATCATTCTTTCTCTTCCTTAACCTCACCCTCACGCCCGTGCTGTGTTGAAACATTTAAAGGGTATTCATAATCCCTTGAGCGCGTGTAGATTATAAAAAAAAAAATCCTGTGGAGCACAAGCAAATCTGCTGCGAATTTTTAAGTTTGAGTTCAACTTTGAATTTTCTATCGGAAATTTGGACAGATGTGAACAGTAAGGGAAGGTGTACTACCGTTTACATAATACTGCTTTTTTTCTTTAAGACAAAAATCGGAATGCATGTGAAATTTTATATTGAAAATATTTGCGTTTTACATTTATGAAACTCTGACATTCATCATTTGCATTTATGAATGCTATGCATTCGTCGGACTTTCGCAACCATGCATTTATGAAAGCACCTTTTGTTCCTCAGCTACCTCTTGAACAGATTGCGGCAAAAACATTGAAATAGTGGCCTGCACTGGTACACTTATTTAAGTAGAATTCTTTTGAATCTTCTATATCTGTTCCACAAGATTCAAGACGAGCTGAATGATACAACGAAATGTTATTTATTATTTTTAGGCTATGTTATTCAGTTAACTAAACAGACTTACTTAGAGTTTCAGTCTCAGTCCGTACGAATACATATATTTTTGCAATATTTTAAAACATTTTACAAAATTTTATCAAATCGTAGTTTTTAAGTGACGTTTTTTTAAGGTATCGATTATGTGTATGTTGGGGCAAAAGCTGAACTTTGTCTAAAAACAAAAAAAAATCAAATAAATGAAATATTCGAAATTAAAGGTGTTTGTCGAAAATATTACATGACCTTATGTGAACTTTCAAGCGCATTGATTTTGATAACAACATTTAAAAATCAATTCAAGGTATTAAACCTTCTAACTCAGCACAAAGCACAACTTCCACAATTTTATCTATGCCTAATTTGATAGATAAGACCAATATTGAAAACCTTGATTTGTAATGGCGAAATTTCTTAATCACAGCATGGTATCCAATTCATTAATTCCAATGCTGCTAATGAAACACTTTTTGTGAGTGCATTATTAAGTCTTCCCCACATCAGCGAAACGAGTTTTCTCTCAACTTTTCCTTATGAAGGATGAAAAACGAAATATATATGACATAAGCACATTCAACGCAATTATGAGTCTTAAATAATTACTGAATGGGGTTGATTGTAGTAAATGGAATCCTTCAAAAAGCCTTTTGAAATCATATAAAAAATAGTTTTTGTTTCTTTTTCAATACTTTTCGTAACCTTTGAATATTATGATAATATTGAAAAATCAAAATACCTTAACACATTAGCTATTTTCGATCTAGGTATTTAATACTGATATATAAATGTCACTAAACGTTTAAACAACAAAGGTGATAGTTTTTTTTTTCGAAAAATAATGTTGTTACTACTATTTTGTTCAAAATACTACTCTTTTTTGGCTTCTGTGCTCCTAAAGATCGTATCGAAAGTTTTTTTAATTCTCGTAATGATCCCAGTGGTCCAGCAATTATTAACGGATTGCTCCAACGTTTTCAGCAACAATGGACTGTGATCTTTCACGTACTGGAAGACATCATGTAATTCGAAATAATGTAAGTGTTGCAGGAGTCCAAATAAGTATTGAGAAAACCCCTGAAAATTACACCAGGCGAAACGTTCTCCGGAGTTCCTGATGACTAAACGATCTTTGCAAGAAATTTCAAGGCAGCTACAACTTTTTCCATATAAGTTTCAATTAGTTCAGGAGTTGAAAGTAATTGGTCCATAAGTACGGATTCAATATGCTTGGCATATTTGAGAATTATTCCGAGAGCACAACGAGTTTATTCACAAACTCATAATTGGCGATGCGGCCAATTTCCACCTCAACGGTAACGTGAATAATCAAAATTCCAGAATATGGTGCACCGAAAATCCACAGATTATTATTGAACATCAAATGAATAATCTTGCACAATATGGTGTGGAATGACTTCAGAAAGGATCATTGGAGCGTTTTTTTGCGAGCATGACGCAGTGATTAAAAATTGTTTAAAGTCATGTGCAGGGAACAATTCAGAAGTATGGTTATAACAACATAGAGCTATACAGCTCGGCAATCTGAGAGCTATTTTTGGTGTCGGATAATATCGCTTTTTTTATTTCATTGGCCGCCGCGTAAAGTGTACCATGTACACCAAAATAAGCCAAAAACCATGCAACACCTGAAGGCTAATATACGAGAAGAATTGAATTTCTGGGATCTTATATTCTTAGAAATGCTCTAAAAAGACCACATCATGTTCAAGCAACCAATGGGCACTATTTAAGTGATATTAGCCGTTGATCCGGGGCTGCCTGATTTTTGTGGTTTAATGTTCCAATTCCTGATTATCTGCCAAATAATTAAATATAAAAATCAACATATAATTTGTTTTTAATTATTTAATTAATTTAATTTAATTAATTAATTTAATTAATTAATTATTTGAACAGAACATATGAATATTAAGACTTGAACTAAGAAATCGAAATAAAATTGGAACATTACATACGAAGAAGTAAGAAATAACAGAAACTTAAATTTTTCATATCTGTGTGGCCCCTAATGTTGATTTTAAAATTATTTAATGTGTTTGAGGTTTTTTTTAAAATCAAATCCGATGTTGTGGAAATAGAGGGATATGTCCGTAGAGTGCTTGAAAAAATCCTAGATCCAGTAAGATTTGCATGAACTGGGTTCATATGCAGTTCAACGACCGAGTTGGATTAGAGAAATTGCTTTAGAAAAAATATTGTCCACCGTAAAACCCTCATAAATTTTAGTAATAGTAATTTCATAATTGGGGAATATTAGTGTTTTAAGTGGGTCTACACAATTTTTAATTGTATTTACAATTTCTAAGCGCAGTTTTAAAAAATGTGGTACAAATATTTGATCGATTTTGACGAATTTACGGATTCGCAAAGTCGGTTCAGGGTTCAAGTATGTGATAACAGTCAAATAAATACTTGAACCATCTTTCAACCTAGTTAATCCGTGGAACTCCTATCCGTGGATAAATCTTGGGTCTAATTTTATCGGCAGCAAGATCTAGAATTGTTGTAAATATAGCTTTGCTGCAGATAGATTTTGGCAAAAATAAAACGGCAACTATCTTTAAAACATTAAGTGAACATATTTCCAAACCTTAATGTAAATTTAAGGTTAAAAAAAAATCAGAAAGACAAATGTTTCATCAAAAAAATAATAAAGTTTCTTATGCCCCATCCTGTAATAACTGTTGAATAACTACATTTCGTATTTTTGCATGCAGTTTTGTCGCATTTTGTTGTAAACGCATGTAGCTATACGTTTATGAATATTAATTCAACCCGCGCGCCGAAAAGATTTTTTTCCAAAAATCAAAAAAAAAAAAATTTTTGGAAAATGTTTGTATCCAGTATCACTAAGTATTTAAAGGACTTCCTCTATACAAATTTTGATCGAAATCCTTTGACTCTTAATTAGAAAGTCAACAAACAGAAAACCATTATATGGCACGTACCGTTAATAACGTTTTGTTTTGCAAATATTTTGAATATTTGCAATATTTAGACTATACATAAGATAGTGCACTAAATTTTTTATTAAAATCATTAGAGACGTTTTTGAGATACTTAAGGCTTACCATTTTTGGTACAAAAAATTGTATGCGAGGTACCGGTATTTTTCGACCTAAAAAAAAGGATTTAAAAAAATAATCGAGCCAAGTCACCTAAAACCTTTAAGTACCAAATTTAAAGAAATTCGCTTCAACGACAGACAGACAGACGGAATTGCGGAACTCACGCTTTTCGGGTTTTCTATCATCGTAATGTCTCGAGTTTGATTAAAATCTCGAATTCGATTTTTTTTCCAAATTCAAAACTTGCCCTATAGTACCTATATCGAAAGTAAAAAATGTATCGCATTGTTTCACTAAAACGAACTCAATTGGACCCAACGGTACTTCAGTGAAATTCACAGGCTATATGAAAAAGACGTTTTAACTTGCGACATGTACTATATAGGGCAAGTTTTGCATTTGGAAAAAAAATCAACCTCGCGATTTTAATGAAAGTTGACATTACTGTGATAGAGAACACCAACAAAATGGGTCCCGTATTCTTTCTGTCTGTCTGTGTGTAGAACGATCTAAAGCCTAAGCCCCTTCACCAATTCTGTTCCAACTTGATGCTTAGACGTTTTGAATCGTTGTTTTAGCCCCAAAAATAACGGCACTTGCCATACAAATTTTTCTACCATCGTAATTATCTCGAAAACGGTTTTGATAAAAATTGGTTTGTGGACTACTTTCGGTATGGTCTACATTTTGGTCAAATATTTTTTTTTTTTTAATATTTTGTTATTAACAGTACCTGCCTTTCTCATAAATTGCCTAACGGACTTCGATCAAAATTCGTATACAAGAATTCCTTCAAATTCTAAATAATACTGCGTTTCAAAATTTTCAAAAAATTATTTTTTTGGATTTTTGAAAAAAAAAATATTTTTTTTTTTTAAAATACAATATTACGAAAACGGGTGGGCGATTTTTTCTGAAATTTTGTTTTTGAATTTATATTATTAAACATTAAAAATGTTTATTTTTTAGAAAAAATTTAAGAATTTTTGTAGATATACAAAAAATTAAATGAAAAACGATTTTAAGAATACATTTAGCTGTTTCTATTTAGAATCTTTTGCATATAATGTGATCGAACATAGGAGCAAGTACGTGCGATCCAGTAGTGCATTTTATTTTTTATATCACGTGGGTCAATTTACGACAATGCTTTCTTAAACTACACAATATTACCCTTAATTCACAGAGAAGTCATTTGAGGGACAGATATTCTCTCTTTAGCCGCACTACATGAATGTGGAATCCTTTAAGCAGTAAAATTGTTCATTCCTATTGCGATATTCAAAAAATTGTGCAACGGTATATCGTCCTATTAAATCCTATTCAATTTTCCCAATCGTACGGATGGTGTTTACAAATTTTAAGGGTATAGCCATAGCCCCTTCAATGCGATCATAGTTGTAAAAAAATAAATAATTCTATCAAAGATTTATGGAATAAAGTATTTACTTTCGATTTAAAAGTTAAAAATAAAACAAAAAGATTCTTTTCTTTGACACTACGTGAACCCTTTCTAGGTCAGTCATGTTCGGAGTATGTAGGATTGTAGGTAGACCATATACCAACTATAGTGTGCAACTTCATCTAAAAAGGCCGAACGCTGAACCCGCCATTATATTCGAGATAATTCCACTATTATGTGATACAGCGCGCTTAATTAAACTTTTGCAAACAAGGATAAGCCCTCTATAGTTATAGATGCAATGGAAATGAAGACATACTACGCACTGACGAATGAGTGTAAACAAATATTACCGAGCCGCGCTAGTGTGTACTCGTTCGGATGGTACCTTCTTAATATTACCGCCAACGCCAACAGCAAAGGCAACCATCATCGTCTACGTCAGTCATCGTCAACAATTTTCCTATTAAGCAGCAAGGCTCTTGACAATACACACATACTTTACACAGTTTGTCTGTGTATAGATTGTGGATATAACAATGGTGATGCCAGAAATTCAGGATGTTGGGTATTGACACAGGAGACAGCTTGTTGGTTGCTGCGTTCAGGAGCTGATTATGCGTCGATCCGTTGATGACGACCAACGCGACGCACCAACCGACATTTAGGACGACAATGACGTTAAGGACTATCTTCTGATATGGCCTGACATGATATACCTATATGGAAGAAAGGATAATATTGTAACCGAAACGAATGAGTGCCTCCACTTAAAGGAATCTACATAATTGAATGGAGTTTATAATTCACCAGGCGCAGCCCATCTCAAATTCTTCATCGTCATCGTCTTTGTATAGTTCAATACTGAGTTTTGCGTTTTGTCGAAAGTAATTTAAACAAAATTTTCACTATAGCCAATCCGCTGCTACTTCTATACAACTTCAATGATTACTGCGTCGTCCGTTGTTCGTTTTCGTTGCAGAGTATATGACGATGATTGACTTTCCCCAGAGAAACATATGTAGATATACATTACATACGTTGGACGGATGGAAGAGGTCCTGGAATTTGAGCATTTGAAGTTTGAGGATGATTATAGGGGAGCATAGCGTAATTTAAATCATTTATAGCCAAGGACGTCACATCAGCACCGAGAACTGGGACTGGAATTTCACAATTCGAGAAGTAGTGTGTAAACATTGACGCAGTATTACTGTTGCAGTATTCAGTATCCCGTCCGAGTCCTTTATTCACATTATCCTTACAGCGGGATTTGCTTAATTCTATATCCTGCTATATGGCTGGTGATGTTCTATGCTGTGCTTTGCTGTGTACTGTTGTGACTGGTGTCGTCGAGTTCCCCTCTCACACAGTCACACCCCGCACGGACACATATAATTTGAGATATCTGTTGGGTTAAATTTGATTTATGATCCTTGATGGTTTATATACGTTATAGCCATAGAGTGCTCGCTCTTCTCGACTTGGCTCGTAGGTATAGTAGAACCAAGCCAACCCCATGGAGGATTCTTGAAACGGTCGGTCGTCTGTAAATACAATTAAACTTATACGAGCATGGTATGTGGGCAGGACGCGCCGCGCCGCCGAAGAAGAAGAACTTGAAATCTGAAATGTGTGTGCTGTGGACTGTGAATTGAATACTGACTTTATGTTTTGCCATTCTGTTTGAATTTGAATGGAGTAGAACTGTTTTCTTTTGGGTAGATTTACACTCTTGAGATTTTGAGCCTCACAGGCGTCTGATGCGAAGCGCAGCGAGGTTGTGAAATTAGGAGGACTTGAGAAAGGAAGAAAATTTACATAGCTACATATTCTTAATATGAGTAAGTAGATGAATATACAGATACAGAGGTAAGCTTGTAGGAATTTTTTTTTGTTGTGTTCAGTCTTGTGAGAAGTTGTTTGTTGTTTGTGGTTTGTGATTCATGGAGCTTGTTATGCGATAGTTAATATGACATTAAGGATATAATTTTTGATATTATTTATCAGGGAATGAAAAATAGGTTTGTTAAGTTGTGTTTATCATTCCGTTTGGTGTATCTCTGCTCTAAAGGACTTTCGGTAATCTAATGTGCTTATGGATTATCTCCTTAAAGCATAGCTGTTTACTTTTAGAAAGATGGAATATCTATTGAAAATTTGAGTGAGTTGAATTTATTTCACTATAATGACCCGTCATAAATATACATTATTGAATGTCCTGAAGCAATAAATGTACAAAAAATAATAATTTGATGTAACGATTATATGTTAAGGATAAAATTGTAATATTTTGCAATTAAGGCGGGATTTTCTTTAGAAGTTTAATCCGAACTCTAAGACTTATTCGAATATTTATGGAGAATTTAATGTTATTTGGGTAAGTATCTAACTTACCATTAAATTTGAAAGTCAGTACTAAGAAAGTACTAAAATTGTACTAAACCGTACTAAAAATGTACTTAAAAATACTAGGACTTACTAAACAAGTGCGAAAGCACAGGATTTT
Source organism: Philhelius pedissequus (assembly GCA_910595825.1). Taxonomy (NCBI): domain Eukaryota; kingdom Metazoa; phylum Arthropoda; class Insecta; order Diptera; family Syrphidae; genus Philhelius; species Philhelius pedissequus. Next base: position 7,960,692 of record OU343163.1, on the reverse strand, counting down.
TTTATTGAGGTTTCATTGTTGGGGAATTTTTTGAATACGGGATTTTGTCGTGAGGTAACCTAGTCACTGAAGCAAAATGAATAACATCATTTCCAACACCTTGGATATAAGCAAGAGCAGAAGCCGAATATAACACCCCAGCGCGTAAGGAATTAGGGTAAGTCACAGGGTGGGGAAAAATATACGCTTGGAAATCCGTTATCAACTTGTTTTTTGAGCTAAGAAGTTGCTTCGTTTTTGAAAAATGGATATTCTGCCGTCGCCAAACAGCAGAAACTAGGCAGGGTCAAAACTTCACTACAATTGTAGTTAAAACTTTGGTTTTTGGAGTAAAAAAAATCTAGTTTTGTTCTTTGTTATTTTTAAAATTGCAATTAAAAGAATACTCAAATTTAATTTAATACACAGTATCGGTCTTTGGGTGCTTTTTTTAAAAATCGAAAACCCAGGATTTTTGTTAAGATAAATTTGAGTTTTGTTTTTAAATTAAATTTACTTTGAAAATTGTTAATCTACTTCATTTTTTTTTCAAATATCCTACGAAATTGTATTGCGCGGGCTTGAATCCTCGAAATACGCTTGAATTTCAATTTATTTCAATCTTGAGGATGTCAGTGAGCTAAACTTTGTTACTGCCAACACTAGCCCGTTTTCAAAGTACTGAATTTTCAAAAGAAAAAAAATGGTTTTTTCTTCGAAAATCCAAAAAAAAAAAAATAAAAATATGTTTTAAAAATGTTGACATGCAGTACCTATTATTTAAAAATTTAAGGACCTCCCCTATTAACCTCGGATCGAAATCTTAGATGAAAAGATGGGTTATTCAACATAAAAAAATTGTTCTATGACAGGTTCCCCTAATAACATTATGTAAGCAATTTTTTAGACCAGAACGTAGATTAAACTTAACATAGTTCACTGATTTTTTTAACAACATAGTTACAGCCGTTTTTGAGATAAATAGTTAAGATTTAACATTATTGGTACAGGAAGTAGTTATTTTTAGACTAAAAAACAGATTTAAAAAAGACTCGTGCAATTCACCTAATAAGCATCTTTTTAACATGTTTGAAGAAAATCGTTTGAGACGTTTAGGCTATAGATCAATCTACAAACAGACATACAGACGCAATAGCAATATACCCAATATTTTCGTGTTCTCCATCATAGTAATGTCAAGTTTGATTAAAATCTCAAGTCCGAATTTTTTTCCAAATGCAAAACTTGCCGGTTGACATGTACCAAAACCGAATATGATACAATTTATTATGTGAACGCGCTTTTTGACCTAGAAATGAAGATATGTAGCGTGGAAATACAAGAATAAGCCTAAAATACCACTGTTGTTTCACATTTTCGAAATGAAATGGCTTCAAAACTTTTTACTGAAAGTACACAGATCTACAGCATAGGTCCGGTTTGTTGAAAAATGTGGATTCAGTCAGAAAATTTAAAGGGCGTAACCGATGCCTATATGCACTCGCCCACACATCGAACGAAAGGACATCAAATCTCCAGCCAAAGGAATATTCCAATCCTGTCTCGATCAAACAATGAATACCAAACCTTCGACTTGACGATGAGAGATATTGAAGATTATATTCCTTGCGAAATTATAGATAACATGGCTTAAATTAATATTTCCCAGAATTTTGCATTTTCGAACAAAGCACAATTTCTTTTAACAATCGGATGAAATTTGATGTCATTAGCAGGACTAATCCTTTTTTTTTTTGGTATAATATCTTTTAAGCCAAAGTCGTCAAATCCACTGCGATAGCTATAATGAACTTCCATGGAAGAAAAGAGGATATTGAAATAATTGGCATGAAATGCATAAAGTTGAAGATAGAAGTAGATACAGGATGTCCCCATCGATATACAATACATACATATATAATTCAAACAAGAATGACCCAAAGATTCAAATTCAATTTTAATAAGTCTCCACTTCTCTTTCTTTTTTATGCTTTTTTTTTAACTTGGCATATTATATTTTATTAAAAACTCGTGTCCCTTTTATCCTTGTTGGAATATAAAAAAATAATTTTCGATAACTAAATATTCGAGTCCTGTGAAAAAAAATTACACATTATATGACTTCGCCTTAGGAGATAAAGGGATGAGCATAAATAATAACTACCGACCATAAAATATACAGGGTGACAGCTTTAAGGTCGGCAGATGAACGTAGCTATTTAAGGCTTCATTAGAACATACCCTTTTTCTTTGGGAATATGAAAACAATAAATATAGAAATGATGGGAAGGAGGTACACCATATACATCCATATAGCCATATATAGTTGACAAAATAAACGAGTACATTTAGGTAGTCTTGACTTGACAAAATGGCGGTCATAAATTAAGCTAATTAAGGACAATATTATTCATAACCATGAAATGGTATATTACAAAATATATATATACTCATACCTCTATAGCTGCACATGTATATTTATGTATATATTTCATAGCACTGACGACAAGTGTGTTGTGATTATGAGTAAATGAGAATAGGAACATGATTTGAATATTCTAGTAGCTAGCTACATATGTAGGTTTATATGATATATTCTTAATTTGAAGTGATATTGTAAAGGAATATACCAAGTATAGAGGAGAGGAAAGGTTAGGTTGTACATATATATTGTTGGCAAATTGTATGTGACCTTAATTTAATAAATTCAAAGAGGATGTCTCTTTAAGTTAGGTTAAGTGAATATTGTTGAGATAAATGCAAATATTGGTCATCAAAAGGTTCTTCAAGACTTCTTCTTTTTCTGATTATTATTAAATTCGAAAGAAGCACATTCAATTGAAAACAAAAGGATCAAAATAAGGATTAAATGTATACACATGGTCATTCGATGTATAAGATGGATATATTTCGGTTCGAGAAGACAGGAGGAACAATGTTCAAAAATGGAGAAAAAAACATATTAAAAAAATAATAATGTGTGTGTTTTACTGTAATTGCCTTCATAAATACATACATGACATAAGTTAAAGTCAGCTATAAACATAGAAAAAAATAATGATTTGATGTAAATATTGTATTTTAAGGATGAAATTGTACCTAATATTTTATAAAAGTTAAGAGTTTTATTAGCATTAGGTGGATTTTGGGGTGGAGTGTTGGGATTATAGGAATTTTGGAGAGTTTCCATTCCCTTTGCTGTGTCATGTGCCCCTCTGATGCAATTTTATTGCTTCGCATAGTGTTTGACGTTGCCAGGCAGTGACTTACATAGTAATGTTATAGTTTTAATGCAATCGTTTTTTAGGCGATTGGCTTATAAGATATTTTCATGACTAAAAATATCTATAATCAATTTAATTTTTAATAATAATCTTTTTATATATAAATACGCTACTAGAAAAATTGGTACTAAGAAAGTACTAAAATTGTAGTAGAACGTACTAAAAATGTACTAAAGAGTACTAAAACGTACAAATTTAAAAGAATTGGGAATATTCGTTTTTTTTTTCAATGTGAGAAAGTAATTTTTTTACCGCCAAATTCTTTCAAAAGGCAATTCTAAAAAAAACATCTCAATCAGAATGCATCACGGTTTGATGCATCATATCCAAGTTTGTGATTATTGTGTTTTTTTTTGTTGTTGAAAAATTTACAGTGAGATCACAATTTATAGAGAGAACATGGTGTCTGAACTCGAAAAAAATTGATACAGATGTGTTACATGGCAATACAAGAATAAGTCTAAGACACCATAGCTATTTTAAATTGACGAAATAAAATTGCTTAAAATCTCCTTACTAGTGTTGTCCCTAATGCATGGGTCAAAATTTGACAGATAGAAAATTATTTGTCATTTAAGCACACCTGAATATAAAAGGCTTTTGGATGTATTCTGTTGGCGGCTTATTTAATCAATTTCTGGTATTCTGTCTTTTTTTACACAGCGGGAATTTCGTCGCCATTTTCGTCATCGTCCATATGCAAATAATTAACAGTGGGTTGAAGGTCTCCTAGTGCCAAGTAATGATCGTTGGATCGAAAACTGGTGAGTTCTACACACTGATGTAAAACGAGTTTTTGTTTGTCGCAATTTGCTGAATTTTTGACATCTGGCAATGCTTAACCTTCAAATAAAAGATCAATTGGTGTATATCCTTTTTAAGATTTGTTCAAGGCATTATTAGAAGAAGTCAATATCGGGTGTTAGGAGAACCCTGCGGCCATTGTACCTTACAAATGTACAGCCTCGGATGGTTATCAACCGACTTGGACTGTATAAAGTTAAGAAAAAATAATCGTTTATTCTGTTGTGCAAAGAATCGAATAAGTTTCATTGCTTTTCGAAGTACATAATACCTGCAGGCGCTTGTATGAAAAATGTTGTGTAAACATAATTATTTGCCTAAAGCTATTGTACATTCTGCTTATTGTTTTATTGTTTTGCCCCTTCAAGCCTCAATCAGTTTTCTTTTTGTAAAATTTTGGTGTGAGCGAACACCTATCGACATTCATCATTTTCACATGATCGAACTAGAAACGCCGATTAATACAATCATCCGCATTCAATTGAATTAACATTCATTCCACGATGGCTACATATAGTAGTAGTTATGCCTTCGTCTCCTATAAAGCCTGGCCCGGGCCACATCAATGCAAAAACTTATAACCGCTAGGAACCAAGGGAAATTAATATAGAGGACGAGCATTATAATCAAATATTGAAAAGTGAAAAAGGGTGTGGCGTCAAGTGGATTGTGAAAGTTTAAATCAATTCAGGACTGCGAATTGAAATGCGGGCCAATGAATTCAAAATATTCCATTCTTCCCTGTGGAATCATTGTCTATAGTCACATCACCGTCAAAGTACAGTGTACCGTCCACATCCCATCAAGGATATACAATCAATCTCCATTTTATCGATTCCTGCTCTATAGTTGACTGAACGCAAAAGGAAGAAGAGATTAAAAAGCGAATGACCGCGAGACAACTTTAACTGTGACAACAGTTAGGAAACTCGCTCCTGGCCGAAAGGACTAAACGTTTTTCTTTGTGTTGCGCTAGCACAACTGCCGCAGTGGCACAGGAAGGAAATTAAAACAAAACAGCAAAAATACCGTAAAAAAATTAAACATTTTCTGCCCTACTTTTGCATGAAATCCCCAATGGATGAATAGGTATGAAGGTGGGTGAGGGTTGGCAGTCTTTTTTTTTTGTATAAGCTGACTGACAGGACAAATCAGCAACGCCAGGTGCTGACGGATAAGCAGCTTCAGGACATCTCGTGTTCGTGCGAAATTAAAATGTTGGAATGCACTTAAAGCTAAAAGAAATAAATTCCCAGGGTAATTAGTGTCCAAATCCCATTCCATTTTTTTTTTTGCTTCAACAAAAAAAAATACCTGTACAAATATAGACGAAGAGCAGGTTTAATGAATTAAGACCCAGAAGAAGCATCCTCAATGTCTTTCCTTATCCCTACGTAGCATCCTGTCCCTATCTACGTGGGCCGCGAGCAAGTCTTTCAATTCGCGCGTCTTTGAGAAAAAATAAAAATATTTTATGTAAGAAACGTGATTTCGCCAGAAGCATCTTAAACACCTTTTCCCCCAAAAAAATGTGTCACTTTAGGGAGCCCAAATCTGACATTCCACAATAAAGTGAGATGGAAGATTGGAAATCATAAAGGGCCCAAAGAAAGCGGATGCGGAAATAAAAAGATGTTCTTAATGTTCAAGGAAGGATATTCTTTTTTTTGTGTTTCTCGCAGACGGGATTGCTGACGTTCCCATCAATTCATGTCAATTATTTTAATATCTTTGTTGTAATGTAATTATAAAGTTTTTTTTTTTCAAGTTCTAAGATGCTAGAGAAATCCATATGGTTGCTATTTGGATTATTTAAAAGTTTCGTTCAATGTTTTTTGCGTGGTCTTTTGCTCGTGGTTATTTTTTCTAAGTTTGCTTTTGGGAGTTCGATATGACAAGGTTGTTAATAGCAAAGAAGTAAGTGAAAAAAACCTTTTTTTTTAACAAATTAAACCGCAGTGTTTCCAAGATTTTAACCTACGCGTTTTTAACAGCGTTTCGCCCCTACGAAACAGTCTTAGAATCTTGTTTGTGTAGGTTAGGTAGCTACAATTTTAATTTTTTTCTAGAGAAAACCCGACAGTTTCCGATGATAACTTTATACAAAAATTGAATATAAGAGTTTTCATAAAATCAAAAAAGAGGGGATTAAGTAAAAAATGCTTGATTGGTTAAGCAAAGCTCTACAACAAAATCCTGTTTTTTGAAATTTCGTCATTTTGTATAATTTTCCTGAATTACCACAAGAAGTATTTATAGACACAGAATCGGAGGGGAAAATATCATGCATTACACAAGAAAAATATGATGCGAGGAATATGGCAGCGGAAAAAAGCAATACTCCACCAGCAAACCATCATGCGATACATAGATATATCATACGGGAAGACTATAATGCGAAATAATTATCATAAGGGATAATTATCATACGAGAAATATTTTGTAAAATAAATATCAGACCATAAAAATGTATTTCCCATGAGAAAAATATCATATCCGTTAGGTACCTACATAAATATATCCTTTCGCATGATAACTATAATAAAAACTATAAAATGTATCTTATGATATTTTGCTCTGGGTATATTGATTTTGTTCGCTTGATATTTTCCTTGCAACATATTTTTCTTCTTGGTTATCATTATAAATATAATTATCATGTGATAAAATCATTATGAGAGAAAATATATCATACGATTTTTATATCACATGAAAAAATGGCAAATAAGTCATAAGTGTGTTTCCGTACTTTGTGCACAAAAATGTGAAGACTGTCAATTTTTCTAGAGTGGGGGTAAAAATCTCTCAGAGAGCAATAAAGTTTTACAAAAGTACGGAAACGCTTTGAATAATAATTTTAGCTATTTTTTGAACGTCAAAATAAACGTGCATTTTTGAAAATGTTTACTAAAGATTTACATGAAGTTATTTCTCAAAATAACCAATTAAATATAAAAGTCTTAATTTATTGCACAAATAAGCCAGACAAGACTATGAATTCCATTATTTTCAACTTTTGTAACGATACTCATGGCTAATATCAGCTTATGCATTGTTTTTTTAAATTTCCCTTCATTTGACAGTCTTCATAATTTTTTGTAAAGAAATTTCTTGAACTAAAATTCGCAGCCTGGGGAAATATTTTACACTCTCATGAGTGCTCTCTTCTATGAAAAACTACGAAAATTTGGAGTATGGGAACAGGATTTGATTGTTTTTCGTAGAAATTCGTAGATTATCATAGTCTTAGCGAGTACGAGAACGCATCTCATGTGAGAAAACTGTAATAGTACACATATAATGTGAGATGATACTTATCTTTATATATTATGCGCAAAATATGTCATAACAAAAATCATACATATTGCGTAAGAGTAAAATCATGCGTGAAAAATGTATATCCGCGTAAAGGTCATCATGTAAGACTCGCATATGTATATCATGTGGAAACAATATGATTTTGTGTATGTCATGTGGGATAAATATCATGGAGGAAAAGAGTATAAGAAGAATATATTGTGCGAATGTACATATAAAAATACCATGCGACAAAAAATCGTATATGATAAATATATTTTTTTGTATCAAACAAGAAAAAATTACGTCAGACTTACATTCTTTATATTATGCGGCTGAAGACTTTTACTATATAAAGGGTTATCCATTTCGCGGTTTCAAAAGTATAGGGTTGGAATTCGACACCTGTCAAACTAAGTTGTTAAACCAATTTTTTTTGTAAGTTGAAAGTCTCACATTAACGAAAATGGATCGATTAAGTATCGCACAACGAGCAAAAATTGTTAAAACCTACTACAAATATGGTGATTCTGCCACAGCCACATATCGTGCTTTAAGAGAAGATTATAGTTTACATAATCGTCCAACTACGCAAGCAATTGGCAAAATTGTGGAGAAATTTGAACAGTCTGGATTGCTTACAGATATTGTATGGCCTGTGCATCATCGTTTCGCTCGTACCACTGAAAATTTCGCTGCTGTAAGTGAAAGTGTTGCCGTAGACCCGAATGTGTCGATTTCTCGTCGTTCTCAGGAATTAGGACTGCCTTACGGCACATTATGGAGTATTTTCCATTTGGATCTACACCTACATCGATATAAAGTCCAGATCACACAACAGAAGCCAGCTGACCATTCACAACGTCGTAGATACGTCGAACAGGCGGTGGACGGCGATTTTTCGAACAAAATTTTCTTCAGCGAAGAGGCACATTTCTCCCTCGGAGGGTATGTTAATAAACAAAATTGTCGTATTTGAATTCTGAGAATCCTCAAGTAATTGAAGAGAGGCCATTACATCCACAAAAAGTCACTGTTTGGGGCGCTCTTTGGTCCGGAGGTGTGATTGGACCTTACTTCTTCGAAAACGACGATGGAACGACTGTCACCGTCAATTCGGAGCTTTATGGTCATATGATAACCGACTTTGTTTCGGCTGCTATTGAAGAATACGACTTGGAGAATATGTGGTTTCAACAAGACGTTGCCACATGCCACACAACTCGAGCGAATATGGCTTTATTGCAAGAGACATTTTCTGGCCGCGTAATTTCTCGTCGTGGCGATATCAACTGGCCACCAAGATCATGCGATTTGACACCGCTGGACTTTTTTTTGTGGGGTTACGCGAAAGACCGTGTTTATGCAGATAAACCTTTAACTCTTGAGTACTTGAAAACTAATATTCATCAAGTTATGGCTGAGATACAGCCCAAATTGTGTCAAAAAGTAGTCGAAAATTACCTCAAAACAATCTATGCTTGCAACAATTCGCGTTGTGGTCAGTTTTAGGTAGTGTTCCACACATAATGTCAACGTTCAAACTTTATAATAAAAAAGAGATATCATGAAGCAAAATATTTTATATGTGTTTAATTTACATTTACTTTTGAAACCGCAAAATGGATAACCCGCTATCACACAAACAAATTATCATTCGTAGCAAAAATATCATTCGAAAATTGTAGCACGCGGAGAAAATATATTACGACAAAATATATATCACGATAAAATTTGATATTTGTATTACGCAAAAAAAATATTTAGTTACATAATTATAAACTAATATCACACGAGATAAATATCTTGTGATAAATTTATCATGCGAAAAAATATCATTTAAAAATAAATATCTATAAATATAAATTGATGGAAAAAATTATTTATTTTTCAATTTTTTATTTGTACAGGTATTAAAAAGCCATAAGGTTTATTTGGCCACGTTATAGCATGAACCACATATAAATCCCTCGCGCATTGTATTTGGCAAGTTTAATTTGGTACTACGTATACATCTTTTTGCTTACTGCAATAGTCTCTTGAATTGCACCCATGGCATGTTTAGACTACCTGGTCTTTTTGTATAAAATTTCTGCAATTTAAGTCACCACAAAACTGCAACAAACCAACACTAAAGTGGTTATGACCTTGTATTCATTGTGCGCTTCTTCTTAAATAGGATAGGTAAGTATTCGACAACCAACTCCAAACTCGAACTTGATGCTCTGCTCCCAAAGAACAAGACGAAGGAAAACTTTCCTCGCACACAAAAGGTTTACACCGCAACTATGCCACTGCCTTTTACCACTAAAGTCGACAAAGAAGTACTTCTGCTGGCTCTCCAGTCTCCACACCACATAATATACATGTACAGTACATAGACTTGTATGAATAGTGGCACCGCCACCGTTCCGTTAGACCGAAAATTGCTACCAAAAAACTTCATATATGGCGGCGCTGCAGTGAAAGGATTACACTACTATTCCACAACTGTACTTCAGGGGTTAGAACTTTGAACTTGCCACGACGAAGAAGCTCTATGCAGACGAGTATATGCATCGCACACCGTTTCCATAGAGTATAGTCACACCTATATTGTAAACTCATTCTCCGAATCTCCGAAGGGTGAAGAACTTTCAAACCATATTCTTTACAGAATACGGTAGTGGTGTGCTGCTGCTACTGCTGCAGGAAGGATAAGAGAAGTTTTTTTTTTTCTATTGAAACAAAGACGATAGCGCGGCTACGACTACGAAACTATGAAAACTACTGGCTCAAAAGTTTTCGTATTCGGTTATAAAATGCGGTTTTGAATGAATGCGAAGGCATGAAAAGCAAGGCGTAGAGACAAAAGTGGCTACCTACGAGAGTGCAGCTCCTCTATCCAGAGCAGGTTGTGTCGGAACGGAACAGACTTCCTTTTACGTGGTGGATCCTCTTCAATTTTCAAACTAGAAGAGTGCCTTATTATAACAGGCTTAAAGCTTTTCTTGATGCTTCCAACGTCGTGTCGGTCGTTTCACTTCTTCTAGATGGTTTCAGTTTTTTTTTTGTTTTTTTTTGCTAATGTGCACAGTTGACACATTTAAGTTGACACACTTGAACGATTGTCTATCCCTTTTGGCGGCGAAAGTTTCCGCCTCGTTCAGGCTGAACAATGTTGTACATTGCCACTACCTTGATAAGTAGGTAGGTGGCAGGAACTGTAACCAGCAACAGTAATAGCAGCAGCGTAGCACATCACCATCGACCGATGCCTCCTCGCCGACGACGACCGTGGTTGGAAAGTGAGTTTTCCAGGTAATTGAAGTGTTAAATTTTGTGGGGAGAATCGAAAGATTAAAATTTATTGGATTCCAAATGGTAACTGTGTCATGAAACGTAAAGCATGTTGCCGTTATTGGTGATCAATTTACACGACTATATTCTGTTGGGGTTTGGGGGAACTGACTATGGCTCCTGCTTCCATCTGATGATGGCTAATGATGAAGGGAACTTTTTGAGTGTTGGTTAGAAAGTTATATACTTTGCCAATTGAGATTTTGTGTGCTCTTCTATGTATAGGTTCTGGTTTGTAGAAGTTGCCACCATTTGGCGACATAAATATCTTAAAAAACGGTTGGGTTGTGATTTGATCGTTAAGTAAGTACTTTTGAAGAATATGAATGATACTTAAGAGGTTACTTTGATTCTAAAGTAAGGGAACTCATTTTGCAATATTTAAGGTTTTCAGTTTCTTGGGTAAAATTTTAGGAAAAATATTTATTAACTTTTATAGCTTTGGTCAAAGAAGCAACGTTCACTTTTTAAATTTTAATAAAGATAGCGATAAAATTTTTAGGGACTCTAGTAGTTTCGCAGGCTGAAATATCGTACTCGTTTTCTGATGATATATAGATTACACAAGGTAACATAAGGAGTTCCAGAAATAAACATGAGTATGTACCACCAAATAAAAACAAAGGTAAGGTGACCCAGAGTGCTCACCAAAAAAATTACAAAATGATGTGCCACAAGGGAGTGTTTTGGGGTCTTTGCTTTTTATCATTATCTTCGTTAATGTATGCTTAAATGTAAAATGATGGAAGTTAAAATAATTCAGTTATTATGCGCTGATGACCAAGAAAAAAAAATCCACATAAAGAATGATATTGTAAAACTTTTGACAGTTTATCAGGTAGTTGAGATTAAATGTCAACGGCCTTGGCTCTGATGAAATAATCCCATTTCCATTGAACAGCGAAATTAAGCATCATTAGGCGTGATTGGTACTTGAATGGGGACCGTTCAAACCCAACTGCTTGCTGTTTTTCTTATTGTGTTTTGGTATTTCTTTCTTTGTACAGGGTGGCCCACGAATCGTGCTACAATAAGAAATAAATAACTTTTATTTTAATCGATGTATTTCATTATCTTTTTTTATTTGATTAAAAATTTAATTTAATTTTAAATAACTAATGGTTTTTAAAGATGATAGACCGCAAATGACCTCCACGCTCATCCATGCATATGCGGCACCTGATCAGAAAATTGTTCATTGCGGCCTGAAGGGTTGAAATTGGGATCGCATCAATTATTGTCTTAATGGACTGCTTCAATTCAGTCAAATTCCAGGGTTTCGATTTGTACACTTCCTGCTTGACATAACCCATAAGAAAAAAGTCTGGGGCAGTCAGGTCAGGTGACCTTTGGGGCCAGCGGAAAGTGCAGTGTCTGGATATCAATTTGTTTGGGAATTTTCGTTGGAGCTCCGCCAGAAATTGTGTGGCTACGTGTGCACTTGCTCCATCTTATTGAAACCAAATCCTTCTGAAAGAGATACGTCTTCGGCGAAGTTCTGGGTAAAAAAACTCCTTCAACATCTTTAAATAAAGGTCCCCATTGACAGTTTGTGTTACACCATTTTCTTCAAAGAAGTATGGCCCGGCAATACACCTTGATGAAACTGCGCACCACACAGTGACTCGTTCTGGGTGCAGTTCCGTCTCATGGAGCATTTCTGGATTAAATTAACTCCATATACGGCAATTTTGCTTGTCAACATTGCCGTTTAAGTCAAAATGTGTCTCATCAGACATGAACAAATAATTTATCAATGTGTTGTCTTCTTCGGCCATTGCAATCATTTTTCGGCAAAATTCCAGGTGAACAGGCAAATCCTGAGAGTTTAACTTGCTTGTAATTTGGACTTTGTACGGAAACAAGTTTAAGTCATTATGAAGTATCCGTTGTAATGACCGTCTGCTAACTCCAATTTGGCCCGATAAGTTTCGAGTCGAAACACTTGCATTTGCCTGTATTGCCGATTGTATACTGAACCCGAACATTGGGATCTCGATGATACGGTCTTCGTTCAATGCATCCAGATTCGGCAAACATGTTCACCAGCCTCATGATGGTCCATCTACTCGGGGAGTACCCCCAAACTCCAGCCTAAATTCCCTTTGGACCGAAATGACTGACTGCAAAGAATGTGTATCGCTGCACTATCCAAATCCTTTTTTCGGTATCCCAAGCATTCATTTGGATAAATCTAAAAAGTAGCCTATAAAATAAAAAAAAATAAGCCGATTACTCACACTGTTATTACGTTTTATTTTTGTAGCACGATTCGTGGGCCACCCTGTATATCTCTATTGTATTAATGTCTTGGCTCTTGGAATGTTTAAGTCAATGGCCTCAGTTGCTGATACATCAGTGATTTATAAAAGTAAATTGACGCCAGTCGAGTTGAAAATAAGTTGTATGACAACAGCAGTGGCAACGCTTGACCAGTTAAGAAGATCCAAAGAAAAAATCACGACAAAACCCATTGCAGCATGATCTGCTCATTCACAACATAAGTAATAGATGCTTAGAACCCCGCTCAAATGGCAATATCGTACAAATGTCGAATATTGGACGGGAAAGATAGCAGAGGCATGCCAAAGACTCTTCAAAAACATACCAAAGATAGGTCATCTAGACAGAGCTTAGGCATTGTAAAAATTAACAATTAGACACACCAGGTTTTTGAAATACGGACAAATCACTTTCACCCGTTGTTGACCTAATTACTTAAAATATATTCAACGTTTATATTTTGAAAAATATCTTTGACATACCGTGTATGAACAGGAATCATTAAAAATATGAAGTGTCAATCTTACTTGCGATACCAGGAGGTCCTTCAAATCTTATAACTTGTAGCAAGCTAAATTTGTGTGGGTTTATAATATAAAATATTTATTTGGTTTCTCGGAAACGGGTAGAACGATTGGGCCCACATATTGACAATTTGCTCCTAAATTGCTAAGAAATTAGTAAAATAAATCTAGTTAAATTCATTGACTGCCACGCCTACTTTTTTATTTTATGTTTTCTCGGAAATGGATCTGTTTCTTGGACACGACTCAAACGATGCTTATGAGCAAGAAAAAAATATTTAATATAAGATCCACCAGCGGCCACGCCCACTTTTAAAATTTATCAGTTTTTCAGAAACGACCCAAGCAATTTTAAAAAAAATTATTCAGGGTTTAATAAACAAGAAAATAAAATAAAAACTTGAGTTAGTAATTTGAGCTATATTGAAACACCCACTATTATCATTTCTCGATTTCTCGGAAATGGCTCTATTTATGGGAAATGAATCAATGATCTTTGATTACTCTTCTAATCTTCAAGCTTGTGAAGATAAAGAAGAAATTTGTGATAATTTCTGTTGAAATACCATACATTCTTCTTAATAAAACTACTATTATTATTTATTTTCTTCAATTTTGTTTTTAACCGACTTCTATTTTTATGTCTAAAATATATTTTAAATTTAAATTTACAATAAAAGAGTAGTAAATATTTTCAAATGTCTGTGTTATTGGAATACAAGCAACGTTTCCCATCGGAATTAATGACATAACACTTTTCATGTTGAATTCGAAATATCCCGCACAAAAATCGGCCTCCCGGGTACTGCATATTTTCGAAACATTTTTTTTTTTTTTTCAAAAATTCGATATTTTGAGTAAGCGTTTTTTTTTAAATTGTGTTTTTAGATTTAACCGCTAACCGTCTCGCTGCTCTATCTATGAAAAAAGCCACTCATATGTTAAATTTAATTAAAATCCGTAATGAACGTGTTTGTTGACTGAGCAATTTTATATGAGTTTGTGGAACCTGTTTGTGTAATTTTCCTTCTAATCAATTTCTTCTTCTGTTTCCTTTTTTAATTAGAAAATCAGTAGCGGTAAGTTGAATATTTTTCATATCGAAAATACTGACTCATTTCTTTTGAACAAATCATCGCCAGACAGACTGGGCTCCTGGAATGTTTTAATTCCCTTTCTCACCTACCACTATGTTGTGCTTAGTTCTCCATCCCGAGTAAAAGACTGGGCACCACTTAATCTGTGAAATAAAAAATAAAACTGGTATTAAATTGGTCGCTTTCAAACAAGACCATCATTGGTGCCCTTTGAGTCGAATTAAGAACAAGAACCTTCACAGGATATTTCGCCTCGCCATTGTATTTGGCTTTCAAAAGTCCAAATATAAGTGTACTGTGAAAGCCAAATTCAGACATGGTGCCTTGCAGACATTCCTCTCTACTTCTATTTCTTTGAGAGAGAAAATGGCTGATGAAAAGTCTTTGTTGTTTGAAATTTTTCTTAAACATTCAATTTTTTCTCCCATTTTTCCAATCGTAACTCGTAACAAAAAGTTAACTACTCTACCATGAAAGCACTGTAACAGAACACCTCTTTGATTCATTGACGGTTATATGGTTGGTACAATGCAACAGTATAATAAAAAAAAATCGAAAAATTCAAAAAGCTAAAAGGAATTTCCTCTTTTCTAGCTTTTGTAATCTCGCAACAATTTTAATCCTTTTTTCGATTTGATCGGAATGCTTTCAATGAGAATAGGTTTTCGACGAAAACATATACAATACTCTTGTATAGAACGGAAGTCTCTCGGAACTAAATACAATCTATTCGGTTCGAACCCCCATTTAGCCGCACTGCTTTGCAGTTAAAATTCGTTCAAAAAAAAAATTAAAACCAATCAACACACTCGCGAGCAATTAAATCACCATTTTTATTTTTATTTTGGCAGTGAAACAAAAAAAGTACTAACATTTCACGAAGGCTCCTATTACTCCTTCAGCGAATAGAAAACAACTTCTCGCTCTCGTACAGTTTGTGTATGGATATAAATAAAACAAAAAACATAGTGTTCAAAATTTCAGCAGTATTATAGTGAAAAACCAGGATCTCCATTAGAAGAGTATAGGGTCGATTAGGTAAGCCCGAATTCTGAATGACTCTTCAAAAAATGAAAAATGAACAACATAAGCAAAAAAAAAAAACTATAAAACGAAATAAATTGAAAATATCAAAATCCAACAATGAGCCTCAAAGTCCCACTGATAGACAGCCAAGGCTGTCTGCAGGGAGTACTCTTGCCAACAAAGCGAGGGTTGGGTTTTTTGAATACCTACTACTTTCAACCCGCTCTGTAGGTATATTTGCGATAAATCGCTACAAATTGTGAAATTGTGAAAATATTTTCATTTCTTCCTACCTTAATTTTTTTTAGAACTCCCTTGGGATGACAGTAGAGCTGACTGGCGTTGGCTGTTATGTGTGTTCGTTTTGGAGCCCAGACCCATGTCAGATGGGATCAATCTTTTGATGAAAAAATAACGTATTTTATAAATTTTTCAACGAAATTTCCGAATATTAAACAAATTCATGGCTCTTTTGATATTTGATCCTCTTTTCGCGCCCGCACGGTATAAGTATGGATGCCGGAGAATTCGTTTGGAAACAAATCCTCATTTATAGCAAAAGGGGTGATGATGGCGATGGTTTGGAATGGGAATTTTGTATGAGTGTAATGGTATTTGTTCATGGGCCTGACTCATCTACTTTAATAAAATGGTAGCTATGCAAAGGGTTAGAAGAAGTAGTTGAATTTAGGTGAAATTCTTCAGTGATTTAATTATGCGGCATAAATATAATTAACATTTTTATAATTTAGAAAAACAATTATGTTAAATGCAAGTGCGCAGTTTGAAGTGCGAAATATGAAATGCGAAAGAGAAATGTGGAAATTGAAGTGTGAAATACGAAATGCGAAGTGTGATATGTGAAGAGCGAAATGTGCAATGCGCAATCTGCAATGCGAAGTGTGAATTTCGAAATGTCCAATGCGAAGTTTAAATTACTAAAAGTGAAGTGCATTACGAAAATTAGAGGTTGATGAACGTAAAATGCGACGCGACATGTTAAATGTGAGATTCCAATTTGTGAATAGCTATATGTAAAATGTGAAGTGCGAAATATGAAGTGCGTATTGAAAAGTACGAAGTGCGAATCGTGAAGTGCTAAGTGCGAAATGTGAAAGCAAATTGTGTAATACTTAATGTGAAATGCTTACTGTGAAATGCAAAGTACTAAATATAAAGTGTGAAGTATGAAATGTAAGGTGTGAAGTCCGAAAAGCGAAGTGAGAATTTTGAAGTACGAAGTGTGCAATGCGAAGCATAGAAATGCGAAATGGAAAGTAAAAATGTAGTGTGGCGTTCGATTTATGAAGTGTGTAGTGCTAATTTTGAAACGCAATGTGTTAAAGTGCGAAAAGTGAAGTGCCAATTGTGATTAACGAAGTATGAAGTGCGGAATGCGAAATGTGAATTATGGTAGGCAATGTGTGAAATGCGAAATATGAAATTCGAGATGTAAAGTGTTCAGAGCACATCGTAAATTACGAAGTGCGAAGTACTAATTAGGCAGCCCAAATCGTGAAATACTTAGTGCGAAATGTGAAGTCTGTAATGCAAATTATGAAATTTAAAGTGTGAAGTATGAAATGTGGAGTGCGAAGTGCACAGTTTTATATTTGTAGTTGAATTTCTGACAACGTCTCTAAAAGATTTTACTCTGTTATCCAAAAATATAATAACACTGTATTTACATTTTTCAGTTTCTCGTTATCTTGTAACAAGTAGTCTCATTAATTAATAAAATATTTCATGATGTTATGGATGCTTTACAAAACTTTGTTCCTTGTGAAGTTCTCCTTACACAAATGTGGTCTACTGTTTAGTTGAAACTTAGCCTCAAACAAAAATTAGAAGTAGATGATGGTTTGATGGTTAATTCTGCTGTGACCTGTGAGTCTTCCAGTCCGCGTCGCGTCCATCGTCAGTCAGTCCCGTCTATCTGTCGGGTTATTGGTTCTACTCATTTTATTCTATATCCCCGTTGAGGTTTGTCGAACAGGTATTCAGTGGTCAGTATGGGTTTCTGCTGTTCTGGCATCCTGCTGGTATTTCTATTATTTGCAAAACACATGCTGGCAGTCAACCACACAACTTTTCTAACCGTCACAATGTTTTTTGTTGTTGTTACCTATTCATTTTTCATTTTGGGCTAAAAGTTGTAAAAGGACCTTTTATTTAGATTCTATCGCTTTGATTTTTTTGCTCTCAAAAGCCAGACATGACATGAACAATATATGCACGCAGACACCCAAAAACGACACAAGTTTTAATTACAAAACGAAAAGCAGCTTTGCTCTTCATTATGTACTCCACTCCAAAGTTGTAATTTTATATAGCGCCTGATGACTTGACGAGGGCCAGTTAAGGTTACCAAAGGTTTCAATTCAGTATCGCCTCTTAACATAAGGTATGCTACGTAAATTAAAAAGGATGGGAGAAATTAATTCTCGTTTGCAATTAAATTGAATTATTCAACGCAAGCACAAAACTATATCTCTCCATTTCCCATTCCCCATTATGGGACGTGTTACACGTTTTATTATCGTAATATCCCGCACTAATTCCTGGTTGAAGGACTATTTTTTTTGACTGTTATTATTGTTGTTGGTTTTTATGATATAGTCCTTGGTACATCAGGACATAAATGTAAAACCGTAAAGCATATGTTTGGCATGTAAATCATGAACGGATAATTTGTGTTACGGTCACCCGAAATTTTATCGAGTGTAAAATTTAATTGTCATAAGGATATTATGTATAAGTATAAGTGTAAGAATGCAGGACCTGGTCGATGGTATATGTGAGAAGATTACATATTTTTATGCAAAAAAAAGGATTCAAGTGGAGCGTGCGTCATATGCCATGCGTTTTAATGGAGATTGTAGGTGGATATGGTGGTGGCGTGGGTGCGATGGACCTCTCTGTGCAGGTCCTCGGAGGTGATGAAGCATTTATTCGCACACCTCTCATACTGCCGATGGGCGAGACGAGGAATAAAAATGTTTCATTGACAAAGGAAGGCAGTTCCTTTTGTGGAAAAGTAATTCTATATATATATATTTTTTATTTTTCCTTTAAAAATATTGTACAGTTAAGGGAAGGGGGAACGACCGGTATGTTAACATAAAAAATTGTAATAATTCCATAGGAAACTGCATTTAGAGCGTGAAATTTAACCGAAGGGAATGAAGTAAATATTCTTTTGTTTCAAAAAAGTGAGAAAAGATTTGCTGTGTTAATAACAGAGCACCTTGTGACTGCACAGAAATCAGTTAATTGGTCAGAAGTGAGGTTTATCCCCAGCAGCGTGTTAATCTGTGAAATTTATGCAGACTGGAGTATCTTTTAATACAGAACTCAGTCTAAGGATAATGAAACACAAGGTTTTACTTTTCAAGAAGGATAACATCAGTGTTTTTATTTAAGGACTTTGCAGAAAGGTATCATAGCAATTTTAAATTTTTTAAGCAATCAAGAAGAATTATTTTGTATAACAAAAGTAGCAGCACGTGGCGTCATAGTAAGTCAGTTGGAGAGTGACCCCAACAAATCTGTTAAAACCAAATTTATTGTGTGTGTACCTACTGCCCTTGCGAGGGAATGACAAACCCTCCCACGTTTCGAAAGTCTTACCAGTTAGGTCTATACGATGCAGGGCCAATATTAAAAATTCATATTCTTGTAGCATTCTAATAGAGTCTTATAAGATAGTTAAGAGCGTTAAATAGACTAATTATCTTTAACGTTCAGAATAGTCCACTCGATTCTTCCCGAGTAACAATAAACACACAGGAATTATTGAGAATTGTTGTCGAGTTGTCGGATTTCACAATTTTAGTAGAGAACAAAATTCTGCCTGTCGCTAAATCGATTTTTCATTCACAGTCTAAAAAACAACAATTTAAAGAATAGCATACCTAATTTTGATAATTACAATATAAAGTTTTATAGCAAACCGAACATTTTGACGAACTGATAGTGAATTCGCCATCAATCTCTCTATTCTGGCTCAATATAGACAGCTCAAAAACCATTGCTTATTTTTCAAATAAATTTACCAAAGTTTTTTATTCAGCTTTTTGGATCTCGCTCAAGACATATCCATAATGAAGCAAAGGCGCTCTGCTTCGCTATTTGAAGTGACCAGCATCACAAAATTAAGGAGCTAACATATACTTAAAATTCCACAGCCTGCTATAATTTTTGCAAATGGCGATAAATGCCAACCGAATATTCCGCGTTCTCTAGCGATTTAAATTCTTTTGACGTGCATTTTGAATTTGTATATTTCACAGATGTCAAAGTTGAATTGATATTTTCAGCTAGTTTTGAAATTAAAGTATCTTCCGATACGGTGAAATTGTTTGGGCCATCTTGTTTCGAAACTTTACACTTTAAAACGCTATTGAACCACCAAGCAATTTTTTACAATTCACATTTACGTCTTACCAAAACTATTATGAGTAAAAGTAAAATTTCTATCCTTTGGAAGCTTATCAAAATTAAAATTGTTTCTAGAAATATAAACCGGAAATGAGTCCCACCTGGTGGATTTTAGTTATTCCTAACATTGAAATTTTTGGCAATAAAAAGGTGTTCCTTTTTTCTCTATCCTGCGATTGACGAGACCTTGGCTATAATCCCTGCACCTTAAGCTTCCATCTTCAGCTAGTAAGATTTGAGCGATTCCCTTTCACAATCCTGCCCTACTTTGACTTTCTTATCAAATCGGTGGTGTAAATTATGAATAGATCCGGCACATTTACGGTTAACCGGGACAAAAAACAACTGCAAAAATGAAGTATGATAATTGGGTTACAATAATATGACTGCAGCCTCAAGATGTCGTCATATATTTCAGGCTTCATAGTTTCAACGAAGACACTTCGACGGAAGGAAATGTCATCCCCCTTGTACCGTTAAAATTCATATCCATCAGAAATCCTTTAACAGAGTTTTTAATAATTTCGTTTGTGTCTATATCTTTAAATCCACAGTTGGTTATTATTCCTCCATTTTTCACTATATGTCAACTCGGTACGCACCAATGATACTGACATCCGTTTAAAGTGTCAAAAATAGTCTGACAACACCTTCTCAGTATAGAATAAGTAGGTACCTTCCATCTCAATTCATATTCTCACCTCTCGCTTCGGGCTGGAAGAAATAAGTCACTTTTCTTCATAAAAATATTTTCAACTTATCCTTGAAATGCTTCTTTTTTGTTCTTAGGGTATATTTGCCCAACTTGGTTCACTTCTTTCACGTTCACAGCAGCATCACATAAAGTGGGTGCATGACCTGAAGAACATTTATTTCAGTAACAGCGGTTACAGCCAACGCATGTCAAATAAAAATAAAAATGAAAAAAATTACAAATAAAACGTGTAAACCCAAAACGGTGTACTGCCATGCAACCCAAGTGACACCTGTATAAATAGAAGAAAGAAGTCACAGTCGAAAAGTCACTCTAAATTGTTTTTTGTTGTTACCAAAGCTGTATACAGCGACACAGTAAAACTTCTGCATCCACACACAATTTGCCAGCTCCTTTACCTGTCATTTGGATCTAAATGGAGAGGGAATATTGTGTCTGCCCCTGCTGCACCCGCCTTAAACACCTGCACCTGCAATATAAGAGAAACATTCCCGCAAACATCAGTAAAGGGTATATCTACCTCCACCCCCCTAACAGCATTCAAAAATGCAGAGAATCCACAAGAAACAGGCGCCAACATACAATAAAGAAAAAAAAGAAAAAAAAAAACGGGTTAAGTAGTTGTGAACTATGTCCTGCGGCGGCCCGCACCACTACCACCATCAACGTCATCATCTACTTTGACGTTATAACAGTAAGCTGCCGTGGCATGAATACTGTGTTTGCATATAGGTGTGTTCTGATGTGTATAGCCCGCAATAGAATGGATGCATGTGTGATGTGGCGCAAAGAATGTTGTGCTTCTTCCATTTTTTTGTTAACTGTTTTCAATTTATTGCCGGTGCGCTCGTTACTACTGAGGGATGAGTTGCTAAGGCAAACTATTCTGTATGAAGATCTGGCTATAAGCATCACAAAAGGAAAGACAAATTGACAGAAAATACACGCACACACAAAAGGATTTGTGTTTGGCATCAGTTTGTTTTTTTTTCCTTTTCTTGTCTTTTTTTAGATATGGCCTGGCCACGGAAGAGGAGGCGGATGTAAAGTGGGTCGGTAAAACTGCGCAACGGAAGGGGTTAATTAAATTCAACCAAAGTGTTGTGCAGAGTGCAGTGCAATGTGTATAACGAATATAGAGCAGGGTTAAAAATAAAAGCTCTCGGATTTTTTTTTTAATTTTGAATATCCTTGCGAAAATTGCTTAAGCATGGGAAATACAAAAAAAAAAAAACAAAGATGGTGAAATTGTTAAGAACTATTAAAAAAAATAATTTTGTTTAAAATTGATAAGATTAAATTTTGAAGGTTATTTTGGAGGGCATATTTTGTAAGCTAATTTAGAGAGGCATTGGACTATTTGCAGACTTGAGGGATTGGAGTCAAAGTCGCAAAAGGTAATTTCTGGAGGAAGAAATCTCAAATAACTTACCCCGAACGTCGAATTCCCGAATTTCAAAATCCAAAAATACATAATCCTTAAAAAAATAAAAAAATCACAAATATAAAATCTCAAATGTTATATTTCAAGCGGCAAAATGTAACTTTTTGGGCATGAAAAGTTTTTAAGCTTTTTTCCTAAAGCCTGAAGAGGTAAGCTCACCGAGGAACTTTCTTCAGTTATCAATTTCAATAACATAGGTAAAGGATTATCCATTTTGCCGTTTCAAAAGCATAGGGCTGGAATTCGACATCTGTCAAACTAACTCGTTAAACCAATTTTTTTTCAACTGAAAGTCTGACATTTACGAAAATGGATCGCTTAACTATCACACAACGCATAAAAATTGTTAAAACCTACTACAAAAATGGTGATTCTGCCACAGCCACATATCGTGCTTTAAGAGAAGATTATGGTTTACATAATCGTCCAACTACGCAAGCAATTGGCAAAATTGTGAATAAATTTGAAGAGACTGGATTGGTTACAGATATTGTAAGGCCTGTGCATCATCGTTTCGCTCGTACTGATTACTCGTCGTTCTCAGGAATTAGGACTGTCGTATATTATATTATAGCGTATTTTGCATTTGGATCTACACCTACATCCATATAAAGTCCAGCTCACACAACAACTGAAGCCAGCTGACCATTCACAACGTCGCGTCGTAGATACGTCGAATGGGTGCTTGAACAACAGGCGGTGGACGGCGATTTTTCGAACAAAATTTTCTTCATCGACGAAGCACATTTGTCACTCGGTGGGTATGAGAATCCTTAAGTAATTAAAGAGAGGCCATTACATCCACAATAAGTGACTGTTTGGGGCGTTCTTTGGTCCGTAGGTGTGATTGGACATTACTTCTTCGAAAACGACGATAGAACGACTGTCACCATCAATTCGGAGCGTTATGGTCATATGATAACCGACTTTTTTTGCCTGCTATTGAAGAATACGACTTGGAGAATATGTGGTTTCAACAAGAAGGTGCCACATGCCACACAACTCGAGCGAATATGGCTTTATTGCAAGAGACATTTCCTGGCCGCGTAATTTCTCGTCGTGGGGATATCAACTGGCCACCAAAATTATGCGATTTGACACCGCTGGACTTTTTTTGTGGGGCTACGCGGAAGACCCTGCTTATGCAGATAAACCTTTAACTCTTGACCACTTGAAAACCAACATTCGTCAAGTTATGGCTGAGATACCGCCCAATATGTGTCAAAAAGTGGTCGAAAATTACCTCAAAAGAATCGATGCTTGCAACAATTCGCGTGGTGGTCATTTAAATGATGTAGTGTTTCACACATAATGTCAAAATTCAAACTCTATAACAAAACAGAAATATCATGAAAATATGTGTTTTGTATTGTATAAATTCTGTATAAGTATTTCTTCGTTCAGTTGGAAAATTATTTCATCAAATCTTATTGAAAATCCGAGTGCCAAGCAAGCAACACCTATTGTATTTACATGCTGGAATTCCAACTCAACCCATCAAAACTACACAAATGTCAGTCGAATTAACATTAAACGTCAAATTATTTCTTCATTTATTTCCACAAATATGGTAAGAAAAAAATGCTAAAATCGATTTCGTAAAATAATTAATTTAATGAAATTTGTGGTCTGCATTGGAAATTTCCATCGCATGTTTGATTTTCTGAAGACAATATTGCCTGTGAAGGCACATGGATAAAGGAGGAATCTAAAAGCCGGGAATCGCCCAAGTTTTACAACAGGAAAATGAAAATGAAGGTAGTTCTTACTAAAAAAATATTTCACAATTCGGGATTACTACATTCCTTAGGCGCGAAGCATATTCCGATTTGGCTGTTCTAATAAAATTTTCAAATTAACTTCCCTTTTGTATAGGAAATTTACATTTATTCAGAATAGTTTTGGTAAGAAGTAAATGTGAATTATAAGAGATTAAATACTAATTTGTAAGATTAACTAATTCTAATGATGTCACGTACGCGGTTGACGGACACTGGCATTGTATGTTTGTTTTGTTGGTTGATACACTCAGGATTGGTGGATACTGATTAGGTACACGTAATATTATTGATGTACACTCCAGATCGGTCAGTTAGGAACGTTTTTGGATGTTGTTGACTTAGATCTGTTTTTTACTTGCGATATATATGTAGGTACTATAGGGCAAGTTTTGCATTCGGAAAAAAAATCTAACTCGAGATTTTAATCAAAGTTGACATTACGATGATAGAGAATACAAAAAAGTGGGTCCTGGAATTCCGTCTGTCTGTATGTAGAACAATCTATAGTCGTAGCCGCTGAACGATTTTGTTTAAACTTGGTGCTTAGGCGTTTTAGGTGATTGTACAAAATAAATTTTTGGATCGCTGTTTTACACCTAGAAATAACGGTACTTGCCATACAAAAAATTTCTACCATCTTAATTATCTCGAAAACCACTCCAACGATTTTGATTTAACTTGGTGTGCGTACTACTTTGGGAAATTTTCTACATTTTGGCCAAACTTACTTTCTTAAATATTTTGTTATTAACTGTACCTGAAATTTTGTTTTTAAATTAACATTAATTAATATTTAAAATGGTCATATCAATTTTTTTTAGAAAAAATTTCAGGATTTTCATATATAAAAAATTAAGTGAAAAACGACTTCAAAAATACATTTAGCCGTTACCATTAAGAATCTTTTGCATATAATGTGATCGAACATAGGAGCAAGTACGTGCGATCCAGTCGTGCATTTTTGTTTGAAGTGTAACGCTTCGGTACAAAGTATTGTCAAAAATAGTGCAATTTGTTCCTAATTTGTGTCCTACTAATTGGAACAAATTGTATTTCATTGTCATAAGTGGGATTTTGGGCTTAGCTGTTATGATTACGGGAATTTAAAAAGGTTTTTAAAGAAACATTATCTTCGACAATAAGCGTGTTCTAAAAATGTTAAGAGGACCCAAGTTATTCTGCTCCGCTAATACGCAAACGCCGTTTGCAATGTTTGCAGTTTTCTTGAGTTATTGGAATTGTACTTAAACTGTAAAGTAGAGATAGATCCAATTTCATTTTCAATAATAATAATTATTATTATTGAATAATTTATCTATGCATGTACTTTCTAGAAAAGTATCACAATGACCCAGTAATGCGCTAATTGTATTTGTGGAGTATATGGGCATACAACCGCCGCATTATTACGTACCTACTAAAACAGTACTAAACGTGTACTAAACATGTACTAACAAAGTACTAAACTGCGGCAAGAAAGCACTAAACAGTACGCACCCATACAACAAAGTACTAAAAAGTACTAAGACAAATGCGGATAATCAGATTCGGTATTCTGAAATTTTCTATTCGATTTATTGTTCGATGTATGTCAAAAAGCATAACCTCAAATTCGTGTCCCGAAGAACATTTAAATTATCTTATAGTTATTCTATTCGTCCAAACTACATAATATTGAAATAGATTATAGTTAAGCCAGAAGAAAAGTTTGCCTGCCTGAGCTAAATCAATAGAATACCTATATTCTAACGGACTCTGTTGTGAACAATGCAATAAACAATTTTGATAGTAGTGTCATTTTAAGTTCTCCCTTTGCAATCCCTATAATGGGCTGATGCGGACTGATGGGCAAAACTTAAATACTAGAACTTATGAAACATATTTTCTTTCGAACAGTTGTTAATTTTTCTGTTCTGCATTTTGCATCGTCCAAAGAACCTTTTAGGCTTTCCATAGATACGAGTATCTGCCCTTCGGCATATTCCCACATCATTTTTCCATATCTACCTTTTCAGCTATCAGGATACAGCCAGCTCTGAGAGATCCGGTAAACGACGAATGGAATTTCACATCCTCTTCTTGTTTTATCTCTCCCTTACTGCTAACATAGGTCGTTCCAGCAGTTTAAATCTCCTGTAAACTATAGTTTATACGTTATAGGCTACCACTTCTACAACCTGGGCCATGATGATGACACAGATTCATCACGATGGTAAATGAGAAGGACCTTCTCGACGTAATAACTTTGTACACATAGGCTTTGCTTGGTTTATAGAAAGATGTACACAGGTATCTTGATGTTTTTTTTTTGTTTTGTAGAGATACCGTTGTTTCTATGCTGATGTAGCCAAGTGGATGCTGATGCAGAGGATGAGAGATAGAGAGGCAGTCGGAGCCGGCTCTTCAATTCAACTGCTTTTCCGGACTTTAATACATGACAAAAACTACTACCACCCACACAAATCTACTAGCAGGTTGCATAATTACACCAACAGAGGTTAAGTGAAGGACTTGCTGTTAGAAAGTATGAGGTTCAGCAGCAGCTGCTGCTGTTATGTATAGGTGAATTGTAGAAATAGTTTCTTTTTTCAAACAATTTTCCACAGCGATAACAGTGAATAAGATGCTTAAAGGATTTAACTCAAGGAGCAAGCCACTACCATAGTTCGGTGTGGGGTGGAAGAGGTGCAATAGTTATCAGAGCAATATATATAGACTGATTCTACACAGGGCAGGGGTGGCTTTTTTAATTAAACTAAGTGGTGGCCATGTTCAAGGGGACTGCACTTACCTACCTCGTGTACCATGGCACCACACAACCACTACTTTCATTGCCACACTCTCCCAACAGTTGCAATTTACTGTTATACTACTAAGTGTAAGGACACAAGAATAACAGCACCTACCTATACCTCTCCACTGCATGTTATTTGAGATCTTTTCATGCAGACTATATACTAAACTGTCCTCCTTGTATAGTACTTATTCATATAGTTTAATGGAGAATATTTTTGGGATTTTTTTTGTTGTTGTATAAGGAGACCAAGGGAGATCCCTTCAATCTTCCTGGTACTGTTGCTTAATTCATTATTTTAAATGTCACAGGACACTGCTCATGCAAAACAGAAATGCGGGCGAAAAAAGTTAACAAGATGAG
Organism: Philhelius pedissequus; assembly: GCA_910595825.1. Taxonomy (NCBI): domain Eukaryota; kingdom Metazoa; phylum Arthropoda; class Insecta; order Diptera; family Syrphidae; genus Philhelius; species Philhelius pedissequus. Next base: position 7,933,522 of record OU343163.1, on the reverse strand, counting down.
CGAAAAGGCAAGTAAAGTAATGACAAATGGTTGACTTGTAATTAATTTAAATATATTACAGTCGTAAACGTAAGTATATTATAGAGATAATGAATTTTTGTGATGGCTCACAACGCCATCTGTTGTGTATTTTGGTTAGTTTTGAGAGAGTGTTGTAATTTTTGTGTTGCTTTTTTTGAAGACGATCTTTGTATAGTTTTATGGACAATATTGGTGGAAAAAAATTCTCCCTTTTTAAATTGTGCAAACACTCCTAATATAAGTAACGTATTCTTAACATTTTCACCTTCTTAAGGTATTTTGAGGCATGCTTTAAAAATGAGTCCTTGATGGTAATAATCAACCACGAATATATATATGTATATAAGCTCGATGGAGCCCAATTGAAAAATTTAAGCCGAGGCATACTTTTCACGACCAGACATTGTCATTTCTTATCTAGAGGCAATTGTATCACTGAAAAAAATGTGTTCCTTTTCAACTGGAAGAGGATGACTATAGCTTCGTTAGGTAACTCAGTTGATACCAACTATGTGAATGGAGGAAGACCACAGGGTGGAGTTCCGTCGCCGCTTCTGTGGATTTTAGTCATTAACAAAATTCTTTTCAAGCTGAAGAATAGTTACCAAGAGTGATTCTGATTAATAAGCTTATACGGAGAAGGTTCTGAAAATATTTCGGCGCAAACATTTTGACCGACTTATCTAAGATGGAGTGTGATATAGGACGGAGCAGGAATTTTCGAAGAGCCGCTGAAAGCCTCTGATGGATATAATATGAGGTGGCCGTGGCGCGATAGTTGTGTACTCGCCTGTCAACCTCGTGGTCGCAGGTTCGATTCCTGCCGTTGTCTCTGTCTTCTTATATTCCATTAAAACCAATCCTAAAAAAAAAATTGTCATAAAATAAGTTGCTGCTTTGCTCATTGCATACTGTTTAGGCATAACACTAACAACATGTGACTGAGTAAACTAGCATACCCATAAAATATGACAACGAAATAAATTAAATAATGCGAATTATAAGGGACACAAATAAATAAGACACGGTAATTCACTCCACATTAGTTCAGCCGCCATCCCTGGAGATAAATCTGAGACAACAACCAGCTCTAGTCTCAGATCATCGCTCCACACATCTTTCCTATCCTTCTTTCTCTTCTTCCACCGGATGCCCGCGCTGTGTTAAGAAAAACATATAAACGGTATTCATAATCCCTTGAGCGCGTGCAAAGTTATAAAGTTATAAAAAAAAAAAAATAGAAGCATGCCAATATTCTTACAACAGTCTATCTCAAGATCTAAGTAATAATCATATCAGGTAGCCAAGTTTCTGTCAAAGCCGTAAATTTGACAAATGCGTCTTCAAGACTTGTCCAACGATACCCAAATGAGCATATAACCTGGATATTTATCATAGATTCACTTTAATCTATGTTTCAGGACACAGTGACAACCAGTATAATAAACTGTAAAACGAGCTGGCCCGACAGAGATCGGTTTTTAATAGATCACTTGCGGAAGGCGTATGTATACAACTTGCTGCTATGAAGGGCTACATTCTTTCAGTTTTTCTTTCGGAGTCCAATGTAAATTGGAGTTATCTTCTATACTGTACGATATCTATATATCAATAATTCGCGCAAAAACGATCTCATTTGTAGGCTCTCGGAAATTATGCCAGAATTGTAATTTCTGGACTTTTTTCCAAAAAAAATTCTGGCGTTTTTTCCATTTCCTAAAATGAAAAGAAAGCCACAAAAATATTCGGGCTTGTGTAGGGTGGTTTTTGCAATTAAGTTCAAGGCGTACAAAAATCTCGGCGCGAAGGGGGCATGGCCTGCAAACCCCCTGCAACCCACCTGCTTGGCCTAATATAGGATTTGGGGTGGGTACAAGTTTGGGGATATGGAAATTTTCTTTTAAAAAGTTAAAAACAAAATTTGCATATACCCAAACTTGGTCCCACCCCAATTCCTATATTGGGTCAAGCCGGGGGGAGATTTTTAAAACTTATTGTTTACATTTAAAAATTTTCCTGCTTAGTTTCGATTTCGCTTTCAGGTTCTTTTTCCCACACATATCTGGCATAATTTCCAATATTTCTGGCTTGTTTTCGTAATAAAATTATGCCCTTTTTACCAATTTTGAGCCAGAAAAAATGTCTGGCGTTTTTTCAAAAACAAAAAAAACTGGCGCTTATTTCTAGGAGCCGCAATTTGTAGACCGAGGAGTGCCGTAGCAAGGCTAGTGGATACTTTTTCTGGAAACTGGCCCTTATAGGAGGGCATGGAGCAACGTACATAACACCTACTGCTGCAGCTATAAAAATCTATTGGAAAAGGAAGAGTGAAGAGTGATTCACTTTCTCTGCAAGGGTGCGGCTTTGACCAGACAGAGAATACAATCTTTTGGAAAAACTTTCCTTTCTTATCTTAAAATCTGTCTGATACAAAAATCTAAAACCTAATATATTTTCCCAACGTTACGAAATAGCTCTAGGAACGTTCGCCTCTCCCTCTAGTATTTCCCTCTAAATATAGTCTTTTTAGTCAGATATGTACAAGTTGTTGGTATCAAAACGGTGGTTTACAGCGCTAATTGGGTGTAAAATGCGAGTTCGCTCTTGACCGCCATTTTACCTATCTACCTACTTAGCTGGAAGAGTCAGAGTTTTGATCACCCAGTCTTAACTATTATGTATTATGGGTTACTATTTTAAACTGTACGATAAATCAAACGAACCAAATAGTCCAGTTTTCCGTTGAAATATTTTTCAAAGTCCGATCTGCAATAGCTTAAAGATTAATAAGCTAGATTTACGGGTTTTGGGTTACTCCAGCCAGACGTCACCTTGCCTGAAAAATGGCAGAATATCAATCTCCGTCAATTCCAGCACGCTTCTTCCAGTTAGCCATACCAATCCCTCTGATATCTGTGATGGTTTAATTTTTTTACCGAATTGTCAGTCTTGCTTGTCATCTCAAACCAGTCGACTTAGATTCAAAAACTCTATTGTCTGTAGCATACAGATCTTTACATAGCTAGTTCATAGAGTTCGAGGTTGAATGTTCTTCCATTCCCACTCACAGGGCCAAATATCCCGTAAAGAATTTTTCTTTCGAAAGATCCCAGCTCTTGGTTCTCTAAAACAGGTCTGTCACTCTCACTACTAGAGTAGAAGCAGTTTCCTACAGAGTAAGTGTTGTGGTCGCTCCTATAAATTGTAATTCGTATTGTCCGCTTTTACTTCAATTCAATTAGTTTCGACTGTTAGTCAAACGCCAAATAGGGGACGTTGGAAACAGTCGCTTGAATATCGTCCGCATTCCCAAAAAGTTGGCCGAATTTGTTAAATTGTTTGCCTTTCGTGTACCTCCTTACTTTTGCTTTCTACTTAGCCCCTTACTAACGGTATTATCTTAATGCTTCTGTTCAAGAATATCCAGAAACCAAAAGACCAAAACAATCTCATCAAAATGTTCAATGTTTTGTATGATTTTTTCTTAGAATCCTACTTCTGAAATAATGTAGTAAATCAAAGAGATGAAAAAAGTTCAACACACCGATGACGTATAGTTATTGCCATTAAATGTTAAATTTCTCTCAGAGTTGTTTTTTTCGTTCCCTTCTGACGGAAGTCCCGATACAGACAACAGTTTCAAAATTGTTTCAGGGCAAATCAAACAGATTCCATTTAGCTGTTGCCTTTGTCGAAATAATTCAAAGGCTTCTCTTTTTCTCTGTTTCATCATTTGACTTCGATTATTCGTAGTCAATTGAATGTAAAGCCCGAAATATGGCCCTGGGATGAGAATTCCATTATCAACGGAATGTGGAATGTAAAATATTTAATCATCTTGAAAATGACTATCAAACCATATCTATTTAGTCGTATACGCACGGGCCACTCGCTTCGGCAGTCCCAGACGAGACGATCAGTTGTATAGCTACAAAGCCTGAAAACTGAACTGACGTCGCGTCGTCAAGTCGAGCTGATTGGTATGCCAAGCCAATAATATAAATCCTTTTATTGAGAGTTATGCATGGCTGAAGGATTTGTTTGCATCACTCTAAAATGACTGAATACCAGGCCTGCATAGCATTTATGATGAATCCTGCTCCTGCCTTGATGCATATGCCAATGCCATTTCATTATAATATGCACTGTTATTTTGATGTTACATACAGAAGTCCATTAATTGTTGATGATGGTGCATGTTGTTGCTAGAATTTTGTTATGCTCCTAGACACACCCCCGCTGCATCCTTTTGGTATTGTCTGTTGTCTGTTTGTTTGCCAATATCCTTGAATAAATTGTTTACTGTCTGGTTTTGGGAATGATTGAGTCCTGGTTCTGATCCTATAGTCTGGCCTGGCCTGGCATGGAATTTGCGGGGGTATATGAATATTCTTCTTTCTGAATTCGACTGTCAGAATGATGAAAGAAAGATATAACGGTTTAGTTGGCGTAATTAACGCGATGATTGCATTGTAAATAAATGCAATTCATGCTTCATTTTCAATGAAAATCGTTTGTTATTTGCCCTTTCATTATATGTTTGGGAATATATTTATGATATAGCTACTTTGTTTGATGGGGATATAGCGATTTGATTTATTCAACCTCGTTTGATCTCACCAGATGTTTTGGCATTTTATATGCAAAAGGGAAAATTTATTAAAACAAAAAAAAAAACAAATTAGAATAAAAATGCCAGGGAACCGCTTTTTGTAATGGAGAATTTCTGATTTGATGAACACGAATGTTCAAAATGACAATAAGATAGGGAGGAAAAGCAGAAATTAAATTTGTTTCTATCACATTACTAGTCACTTAATTTTTACATTTACAGTGAAAACTCTCTTTTTGGGCAGCTGCCTTGAGGAAACAGATCTTTCGAACTTAGGTTTTAGGTGTCATTTTGCAGGCATTTCAAGATTCATAATCAGACACTAATAGCAATTATTCAGTTTTAATCCCTCTCAATGGAAAACCTAATCGTGGCCGTGGCGCGATAGTTGTGTGCTCGCCTGTCAACCTCGTGGTTGCAGGTTCGATTCCTGGCGTTGTCTATGTCTTCATATATTCCATATAAAATCAATTCTACAAATTGTCATAAAATAAGTTGCTGATTTGCTCATTACATGCTGTTTAGGCATAACACTAACAACATGTGATTGAGTAAACTAGTATACCCATAAAAAAATATGACAATGAAGTAAATAAAATAATGCGAATTATAAGCGACGTAAATAAATAAGACACGGTAATTCTCTCCGCATTAGTTCAGCCGCCATCCCTGGAGATAAATCTGAGACATCAACCAGCTCTAGTCTCAGAACATCGCGCCACACATCTTTCCTATCCTTCTGTCTCTTCTTCCACCGGATGCCCGCGCTGTGTTAACAAAAACATATAAAGGGTATTCATAATCCCTTGAGCGCGGGCAAAGTTATAAAAAAAAGCATATTTTGGTACAATCTTCTATTACTAGATTGTTAAATATTTATTGTCTGAAATTCTATATTTCAAAAACTAGTGGAATGTTTTTTTGAGGTTATGTTCTTAAATTTGTATTGCGGAATTTTGGAAATAGACATTCAAATATTTTTTTTAGAACAAAATGTAGCAAAGATAATTTTATACATTTAAAAAAAAATTATCCTAAGATTATTAAGAAGTCTACGGAGAAAAACTCTCAGAAACCAATACCTTTAACCGAAGAGTGTTTATACTGTACTTTAATATAAACGAAGTGAATTTTTACATTATCGTTAATTTCGATTAATACCTAGAATTTTTGTCACAAGAAATCAATACAAAATATTCTAACATTTACTTTTCTTCTTATAGAGTTTTCACTATACCTATGTTTTAATTTAATGTATAGGAAAATTTAATTTCTATATTATCCTTAATTTGTATTAAAATTTCGATTTCTGTATTCGATGCCAATGCAAAATTTGTTGTCTGTCACAGTTCGCTTAAGAGAGTTTTAACTGTATTTAAGTAAAAGAAATATGAAATTCCACATCACAGTTAATTTTAATTATAACTTTTAATTTTTTTTACTCGAAACCACTACAAACTATTCTCAACTTCGCTTTCGCCTAAGAGAGTTGTCACTGTGACCTAATATAAGAAATGTGAATTTCTATATCATCGTCACTTTTGATTAACACTTCAATTTTTTTACACAAAACCAATACGATATCTATACATATTCTCACCGTCGCTTTTCGCTTAAAGTGTTTTCACTGTATTTTAATAAAAAGAAAATAGAATTTCTATGTCATCGTTAATTTTGATAAAAACTTCGCTGGTAAAAACAAGAAATCAATACAAAATTTTGCCATTGTGTCACTTTTCGCCTATGAGAGTTTTCACTGTATTCTTGTTTAATATAAAAAAACATGGTCTGTCATGGTGTTTAGACGCAAAATATCCAAAAATTTGAATATTTCGTGTCAAATTTCTCAAACCTCAACGAATTTCTGTAAGGGTTCCCACTTTAGTTTTTCACTTAACTGTTGAAGAAACTTGTATTTCAGTTGAAGACATCCATTGCAATTAATTTAACAAGTCTATCAAATTGAATAATTCCCCTCGAACGACCCTCAAAGTCATCACTTGTATAACAAAATTCTCACGCCTTCATCTGATTGATAACCTTATTTTGAGAAGTTTTTTAAAGTTCAAAGTGACGTGCTCCTAAGCACTCCCTTCAGGTTAACAGTATTTCGTCCACTTTTCACTCAAAATCCAACCCACATAGGTATACATTTTGAACTTTGGAATTACTTCTTGTTTCCCCACTTAATTTGTTCAAGATCTTCACATTTACAGACACAGATAGATAGACATGAACCTTGCCCCTCAACTGCAAAAAAAAAAAAATTAGAAAAAAAACTTGGTGCATCGCCGCAGGCAGACACCGACTCTGACGCCTCTCATTCATGCTGAATGCTGAAATTTTCCAAAAGTCAAAATAACTTATTCCGTGAAAAGTTTCTCCTTCCAAAAAAAAAAAAAAACGGAACTGCAATTTCCCAAAAACTAGGTTGCCCAAGTTACTACACACAGAAAGTAAGGATAGCAGGTAGATAGGAAACACCTTTCCTTCATTTCGAGTCCTCATAGATTTGAGTTTGTGCGAATTTACATTAAATTGAAACATTAGGTTCATTAACTTTTGCTTGAGAACGAACATTTTGATGATGATTTGGTTGCAGAAATCAAGAGGAATGCTATAAAGTCTGAATGGTAACCTAAGGACAAATATGTTTTGACTTGTTTTGGCACTGATAAATAGCAATGGTTGATGGTGATGTCGGACCAAGACGACAAACGCTCAAGCAGGAGTTAAATGTCATTTATTGTTCATTTCTATACTTCTTATTTATGGTAAAACTAAGAGAGAGAGAGAGAGAGAGAGAGAGAGAAAGAGCGACTGGTTTGAAGATGAAGAAGAAGAAAATTTCATTTTTATTTGGGCTTTTAGTCAAATTGGCGTAACAAATTCGACAGAAGTGAAAACCAACAGAGTTCAACGAATCAACTCATCAAAAAACATCACCCACTTTTACTATTATAGCCCCCGACTGCGACTTCTACCTCTACCGTATATAGAGGTAGACTCTACAGACACCCATTCTACCTTAGGAAACTTTTTGGCTGGTAGATAAAACAAACGTTCTTCATTCCTGTTCTCGTTCTCTGTGGCAATGGAACTGGAAATGGAAGCCATCATAAACTTTTTTGGGGCATTTGATAGACAACGACGCACAGCGGCGGTGTGGTGGCACTGAAGAGAATAAGAATTCGAAGATTTTTACTGTAATTGAGTCAACTGTAATGCTGATGTTTCTTATTCGATGGAAAATGGGGGAGGGCAATCATTATTGTCTGTAAAAAGTCTGTCTCTTTGTTTTAACGTTATCAAGCTGTGCTAAGAGATTGAGAGGAAGATGGCATACCTATTCATTATTCAGGTTTTATTTTTTTTTGTTTTATTCGTCCTTTGACTTTATGGTTTATTTATTTTTCTTGATGAAATTAAATTTCGAAATATGTTTTGTCTCTTTGTGGAACAAAAAAAAATCCTGTAATATTAGAACTTATCTCAAAAACGCTAATTAATAAATTGCTATCCACTCAAACTCTCCGCTTGGTGGCGTTTTTCTTTGTACTAAATTTTGTGGAAACCCAGAAATGCGAATAAGGGAATTGGTGGCATTACGTTCGTAGACAACTCAGTATGCGAATCAGTTATTACCAACGACAATAATTATTTGAGTTTTTCTCTATCTTTAATAAGACAAAATTTCACAATCAGACAGTGGTTTTGGTTGTATGGAGATGCGATACATTTCCGCCCACTGACGCACCCACTGTTTGAAAAAAGTAATGGGTATAATTTAGAAAGTTCACAAGAGTTTGGGTTGTATGCTTAGAAAAATGTACAGATATCTACATAATGCTATATTTTAACCATTGGCCTGTAAAAACGCAAGCAACCATTGCACTAAGTTTTATATTTTAACTAGCAGATACCCGTGCGATGCTACGGGCCGACGGGAATCTAAAGAAATCATCTATCCTCCTACAAAATTTCGTTCAAAACCCTTCAGTCGTTGAATGTGGGCACAAACGACGAATATGCTCTCTTAGCATGCTCGCGCTCGCTGTTCTCTTCTTGTATGTGGGCTGGTTCGCGAGCCGATTGCTATTGGCCAAAAAATTAGATTTTGTCGTGTTAGTTGGCTTCGATGTTCGTCGTGTATGGTCATGTTCGCAAACAAAGCGAAGATTTAATATTGGATCCAAAAAGTAAGACCTACAAAAATAAAATTGGGAAAAATATATAATGGCTGCTTACAAAATTTCATTAAAATCCATTCAATTGTTGAGGCATGAACGCGGAACAAAGAACTAAGTATATATTTTGTTCATATATAAGAATCTCCCATATAGTCATAGGAACCGTTCGGTGCCATTTTTCGGGTTAAAAATTACCTATGTGATAATCGAGTATGAGTGTGTCCATGTGCCAAATTTTATTCAGATCCGTTCAGCGTTTTTGAGCAAAAAACATCCATCAATCCCACCCATCCACCATACCCATCCATCCCAGCCATCCATCCCACCCATCCATCCCACCCATCTAAACTTTTACATTTATAATATCAGTAGGATTGTCCGAAATTTTCCAAGCTTCACAACGAATTTTCCACCTTTACATTGTCCAAAATCATCAAATCATGCTTTAAATTTTTCTAGATATCATCTCCACTAAGAATTTTCTATTTTTTCATTCGAAAAGCCATTCCGGAGCATTTGCATACACAATTAAATAAAAAAAAATAATTTTCGATTTTTAAAATTTCCCGACTTTTCTGGAGGGTTTACCCAAAATTTTCTTTCGCAAAAACCTTCTCCTGGATTTTACGAACAACTAAAAAAAAGTTCGAGCAAAATCGGCGCATTCGTTCTCAATTGATAAATTACAATACATTTTGTCATACCATTTTTAATAGCAGATGCCCGTGCGATGGTATACGGACTTTCTATCCCACGGGAATCTAATGGCATCTATACACCTACAATTAAAAACCGTTCAGTCGTTGCGGAGTGAAAGCGGAACAAACACCCAAGTATATGTATATATTTTTTCATATTTAAGCCTCTTCCATAGGAACCATTAAGTTTTTTCGGGATAAAAATGACCTATGTGAGAATCCAGTACCCCATCCATCTACCAATCAAATTCCATGCAAATCCGTATGCTTCTATGGGCCATGTGAATAAAAGCTATGTTGGCAATTTGTAGAATGAGCTCTATGAAAAATTAAAACACCTATCAGTATGTGTGGCCTATTCCAGAAAATAATCTATCTCTGTACCAAATTTCATCCAGATCCGTTCAGCCGTTCCGGAGTTATTGAGCAACAAACATCCATACATCCATCCATCCATCCATCCATCAAAACTTCCACATTTATAATATTAGTAAGATTTTGGACGAGGGTGAAAACACAATGGAACGCCTCAAATTATAGTTTTGTAGAAAAATGTTGGTAGATAATTTATAATATTTATAATTTTTGATTTTTTTAAAATTTTGAGTTCAAAAATCAATGTTGACCTTTAAGAATCTGAAAACTAATGAAACCAGAGAGTTGAATCTTGGAGCGGGAATGCTTAGAAGTTCAAATAAAATACTATGCTTCTGCAAATTTTCATTTTCAACTAATAAGGACCTGATCCAGAATAGGACTCGGCAATCGGCTACAGGCACCAGCTACCGGCACAGGTGAATATTTTTTGACTGATCCAACAGATGACAGGGTCGACAGCTGATTTGACTTGCTTAGTTATTTTATTTACTTGAAGTGCAAGAAAGTGGTCTTGGGTATGCCTTCCGTCCATCGCGTCGGTCGGTCAGTTCGTCTATGATTTCCAGTTGTGCATTGAGCTCCAGAGTCTAAAATTCGAAATGGATTAAACGATTTGTGTCAAAATTGGTACAGTTTTCTTAGAGAACAAATTCGAATAGTTCTTTAACGTCATTTCGAACAGGCCAGCTGCCATACCAAAAACGACCATAACGATTTTTATATAAAAAAATTTTCATGTAATATTTAAATTATATAGTTGAAATAATACTTGGATTTTAATTTATTGCCACGCAGAAAATTCTCACAACGGAAGTGAGTTTTTGAATATTTTTATGTTTTTGGTTATCTTCTATGATTTTAAGGTTCTCAAAAAAAGGCGCCTACGAATTTTATCTATTTTTACTTTGGATATGTATATAGGTACTATAGGGCAAGTTTTTCATTTATAAACAAATCAAACCTAGATTTTATTCAAATTTGATATTACCCTGATAGAAGAACCCCCTAAAAGTTGGTCCCGGAATTTCGTCTGCAATTCGGTCTGCCTATAGCCTAAGCTGCTCAATCACATTTCTTCAAACTCTGTACTTAAGCGACTTAAGTGATTTCCTACAGGATACAATCATGGTAACCGCCACCATACAACCATTATTAAGACTCCTAATTTATGATCTCGAAAATGGCTGTAACGATGTTGACAGGAAAAATCTATGCACAATATTGTTGGTATACCGTCTCATTAACTGGGCCACCGATTTGGATTAAAATTTTCCTTCAAAAAGTCCCTTAAATTGTAGATAATACTGCATACCAAAATCTTTGAACACTAATTTTTTTGGATCTAAATAAATATTTTTTGGGAAAATCCAATATTTTATTATTATCAATGATTTTCTTTAATTTCAATTGCTGAATGCTTAAAATTGCGATTCTGAACAATTTGTATGGATAAAAATTAAAGAAATTTTGCATTGAAAAATTAAGTAAAAAACGATTTTAAAAATATATTTAGCTGGTTCTACTAAAATTGTGTGCTTACGATGTGATCGAACATAATAACAATTGTCCAATTTATTGTTCTGTATACTTAACAGACTTAAGAAAAATTGAAGTTCCCCAGGTGCTCATAAGCTTGAAGCATTTTTTTTAAAAAGCTAAACTTTCAACTGTCTTTTAAACGATGTCGCGTTCCGATGTTTTTCAGATTGAAGTATCAAAAAATAGATATTTTAGTTTAAGAGCTTAGCGCCTGGATCAACTTATACCAAGAGGAACGAACGGATACCTGTGGAGTAATATTTAAGATACATTTCCAATGTATTTTGTTTTAGCAATGTGAGCACATATGCAGAGGATAAAGATTTTGAAAAACAGATCTAGCTCGTGTAAGCACATCCAAGTACGAATTCTGACCATTAATTCAATAACCTATATAAAAAAACAGATACAGAAAAACTTGGCAAATACCATGAGTGGAGAAATCGTTCTAGCCAGAGACAGATAATGCTTGAAAGAGCACTTTTTTGAGTTATAATTAAAAACAAATGTTTTTTAGCTTGCTGCCTGGACGATGATGAATAATATTTTAAAAACTTTTATTTTTCAAGAATTTTTGTCTAACAATTTTGAATTCTAAGACCTTTTCTGCGACAAATATTTGTCCTTGAAATTGAAATGGTCCGCAAAATTCTACTAACTCGTATTTCTTTATTCACCTCCACAATGTGTAACTCGAAATTGTTTCAGACGCATACCCAAACCCAAGTAAATGTTCTTTAATTAGGGCCATTTCTCTAGTGGAAATGTTTTTTTTATGTTTATTGTATGAACCTGTTGCATAATTCTTTCCCAAAGTCTTATCATAAGCAAGACTTGAAATATTGAATATACCAATCTTAAACGAAATATTCCCTATAATTTATCAACCTACTTCCCAGAGCCAAAGTCACAAAAGTATCGTAAATGATTCCTAATCCGGGTCATTTCATTCGAAAGAAAACAAGAAGGAGCAAAAAAAAAACAGGGATGAGATGGAAAAAAAATTCCTAAACTCTAAATATAGCTAAGCCAGTGACTGTTTGTAGCATGATCCCCCATAATAACTCAATTAAATTCATGACCCAAATAGCTATTAGAAGTACAATCTCACATTGTGTCCCCTTAAGGTTTTTGTTTTTTTTTATTTTATTTCTTCCATACCTATGTGTGGGTATTGTATGTATCTAAATGACGGCCCCCTTCCGTACAGCAGAAGCAGTATTCTGAAAAATGCAATAAATTTTGGAGCTCCCCTGTACACAACATCAACAGTAACAGCCAACCAACAACAAACAACCATCATCTTCGTGCCAAAAACACACAGCATCTTGGCTCTTCGCCTCATTATCTACGAGCTTGTTAATTAGAAGGAAATAAAAATGCCATCCTAGATCTATGTAACATACATACATTCTCCCACAAACAAACACATGCCACCTTATCCATTTTTTTGTTTTGTGCTTATTTTCACTCGCTCGCACGCACAATATTATAACAAACAATCCAGAGAGAAAGAAGAACAAAAAAAGATTGGATGACAAAAATCTACCAACAACAAAAGCGACGACATGACTATGCGAAACATATAATCCTTGTTAGTCAACTCTTTATCTTAATCTTTAATATCCTTTTGTTGTCTTCGGAAACGGTTTTATTTTCGGCCTCAATGGTTTCTTTTAATTTGTGCTTGTCGTATATGCGATGCGTATCCATCTTCTATACGGCTTTTTTTTGTCTCCCTGCTCCACCTGAAAGTTTTCCTTCTAATCACGGCTGAACTTGCTTTAAATAATTGGTCTCAAGTTAAAAATAATAGGGCCGCCTTCAATTGATTAGTTATGAATTATATATTAAATGTAATATGAATTTTGAAAACAAAAATGGCGCCCAATGTGAGATACAAAGTGCGCAATATGTAGGGCAAACATCCAAGAGACGCAAAATAATTTACACGTGAAATTTAGCTGAGATCGATAGAGAAAATAAGAAAGAGGCTTCGATCTAAAGTTAAAATGTCAATGAAAAAGAAAAAACGAGATTCAAAAATATACATATCTATTTTTTAATGTTCAAGAAGTCGATTTCTTCATATATTTATGTAGATATGGAATTATGCAATTGAGCACTAGATTATGTCTCAATATCTGGAAAGTTTGACTTTCAACAAAAAGATTTCAGTGTGATTTCCTGCAAAAATATATGTATATTTTGACAGTTTTTCCTTTGAACCCAAGATATTAATTAAAATCAAAAAAAAAATTTAAATATAACTTGTTTAAGACAATACAATTGGTAATACATTTATCGCTTAAAACTCGAACGTCATTCTTGTAAGGATTGGTAATTTTACTTATAAAACATCGTACATTCATATGGAACACTTTGAATAGAACGTTGGGCGCCATTTTTATCGAAACCATTATGCACTACGGTTGGGGCTGAACATTTTTCACACACAAAATATGAAGTATTTCGTAATAGGAGATAGTATCCCCATATTATAATTGTGTCCATTTTATTCAGCTGTAGTTAACACTTAAGTAAATCTATTTACTTCTACGATACGACACAATACGGTTATGTTTCTTAGTCATAGTCTTTATGTAATTTTATTTTCTTAATGCTTACTTTTTTAAAGACTAATATCATTCATTTAAATTTGAGAATCTTAAGGCTTGTCAATGTAGTGTATGTGAGCAGCTTTCGGCATCAAGATTAAATTGAATTTTCGAATCAATTATTTGGACAATATGCGACGAAAGTGTTTAGCCATAATGTAAATATGATGGAGGTTTTTTTTTAAATGGCGCCCAACGCGGTACTCTAAAAGTTCTGGAATCTGAGCCTAGTACTTTTATAGCTAGTCATTACAGCCCTGCTCAGCATATTCCTACTTGTTTATTATATCCCTGTTTATTGTAGTTGTTGTTATTGTATTATTCTCTATATGTTATTGTTTTTGCTCCTATATATAGGCTCTGTCTGTTTAGGCTTTATTGTTTTTTTTTGTTTTTGTTCTGTTTGTCATGGCTATGGAATGGTGGCCTATTGAGAGAAATGGTGAAAGTCTGTATATGTTAGATTGTTACATAAATTCATAAATTATCCTCACACATCCCCGAAAAAGGATATACATTATGTGAGGCTTTTCCTGCTTTAACGGATTGAATTGTGTTATTCCTGCATAGAGGAGCCATGCCAAAAACGATCGAATTTTCTTCTGGCGTCAGATAGGCAGAGTGGGAGGATTGTATTTATAAGAAAAATGAATAAGGACAACTAACTATAGAAGAAAAATACAAACAAGAGGAGGCCAGAAGAAAAAAAAACGTCGAAATCTGTGCCAATAATAAAGTGAAATTAAGGAACGTAAACAATAATTTTATCCTTCATCCCAACATAACACACATGAAGATATATTGCACATGTATAGATGAAAGAAGAAACTCCTACAATCAAATCGAGTTTGTGATGTAAATCATGTGTGGATATATGTGTGAGTGTGTCCTGCTAGAAGATGAATGGTTGACCTATCTCTGGAATTGGAACTGTTTGGTTAGTTACACAGCAGTTTGTCTTTTGTCTGAGGAAGAAATTTGGTTGAGTTTTCGATAACTCAAGATGGTCCTTCCATCTAATACACCTACAACCACCAAGGAGCTGTAGTATGATGGCTGCTGCGGCAATGTAAAAATGTCTCTATTCGATTTCTCTTATTCGTACATACAATACTACATATATAGAAAGAGGAGGTATTTCATCTGTCTTGTTTTTTTTTTGTCTATGACAAAACAGAAAAAATTCGAATTCAAATGTTTGAGATACATACTTTACTTTATGTTTATTTTTTTTTTAAGCATGAGTTTGTTGTGGATTGTAATACAAAATCTTGGTTTGGTTTTCAAGGCAAAATGGCATCAGTAAGATTTTTCATTTTTACTCAACGATGCATGACACGTGGGGGCTTTTTCTGTTTTTTAATAAAATTCTATTTTTAGCCAAAGTAAAAGTAGTATCTTCTCAAGGAGTAATCCGGTACACTGAGTTATTTACATTTATGATAAATTTTGTCCATATGCTCGAGCTAAAAATATAACTAATTGAGCTATGAAATAATGTATTAACCTTGGCCCATACTGAGTTTTTTTTTTTTTTTTTTTTTTTTGAATGATAAATTACGAGGTCAATTTTTGCCAAGCAAGTATTACTTTTATTTAAAATATTAAATTTTCTACGGTAAAAAGGGATTGAGAAAACCAAATTTGTCAGACATTTAAGCCAACTGAGAGTCAAAGTTAATGAGGATTTAAAGAGAAGAAGGGGACACGACGACGTGACAGTTAATCTTCAGACATTTGCTTATATATTAAATTTTTTTTAATCAAACAGACTTTTTTGGCAGTAGTATTTGATTAAGGATCCTTTCAGTTTAGAGAGGATACCCAAAGCTACTTATTTTTATTTTTAAGTGCTCAGTGGGCTTAGGACTACACCTAAAATGCTTAAGCACAGCGACAGCCTTAGGAAAATAGGGAAGGAGTAAAAGAAGACACGGGTGCACACTGATTTTGAACTTTCAAATTACCAAATGGGAAGAGAAAAAAGAATAAGATAGAGTATTTCATATCAGTGCAGTACTGATCCTAAAAAAATAGAATCTCTGTACTTAACACTTCCTCCAAAGTTGTGCTTAGGTTTAAACTGATGATCATTCCCAGAAGTAACAGTATAATCGTTTGAATTTTTTTAAGGGAACGAATGCTACACAAAAGATTGTGCTACGGTGTCCAAGAAATGTAGATGCAAATTCCGCTAATAAATGGCGTTGTTGATGGTTAGACCCTATAAACCGAATTCAAATGCAATTGTATGCTATTAAAAAATTAAACAAATGCAACCAACTTCAATGTTTAATGTTATTATGAAATTAAGTCGAATCTAGCTTAGGATATTTTTAAAAGGTGCTCACTTTTCCCACTTCTCCCCTACATTATAAAAAGTTAGCTGAAAATAAAATTGTGGCTTAAAAAAATCATTTCGTAAAATTTTACTGAGAAAGTTCTTCAGAGATTGTGGTAAAGGATGAGCCAACGTTGATAGACATATGAATAGTCTTTTTTTTAAATACCAAAGTTCAAACTAAAAATTTTCGAACAAAATTTGGGCATTTTAACTTCTTCAGTTATAACCACTATCAAAGAAATAATACTATTTTCATTTGTTGGGGTTAACCGCTACACTTAATGTCGTCAACACAACCCCAAAACTAAGAAAGAAACAATAAGACACAAGACTTCTCGATGTTTATTTTTATTGTCCCATTCACACATTAAGCCTGACTGCCTTCCATCCCAGATATACATACATACATGTCTCAATTTATATATATACATTATAATAGAATATATATATTATCTTGAATTCCAAAAGTGGGTCATGTCCGCCCTCATGTTTCCCTTTGAAAGTCTGATTTTGATTTCTTTTCTAATTGTATATGCACACACAAACTCACAATCATCACCCACACAGAGAACAAAAATCTGTGTCCTTTAAAAAAAAAACAATTTTCATGAAATAAAAATATTATTTAAACAAAAAAAAACACACAATAAGGACTTTCTCCTTCTATAAATACCGGAAGAAATTAAACGATGCCCCACTGTGAGTTTATTATTTATATTTTTTTTCATTCGTATTTACTTTGCCATTCAACTTAACCAAAGTACACCACTCTAAGTGATAATTGTTTCCAGGACATCAACAAAACAAAAATAAAACGCTTAACTCTGAGTAAAGGGCGTGTCGCACAGTGCCAGTACCGCGCCGCAGTGCTGCACCCTAGTGTGCAAGTGGAATATTTTTTTAGGTATGAGAACAGTTGTTCGGAGGTTGCTGTATATTATGTATACTCATTTATATCGAAAACCCTTGTCAATTGCTGCTGTTGATGTGTCGAAACTTGACGGACAGTCCGACCGCCAAAGGAAATAAAAACAAAAGGAAAAACGAACAGAAAAAAAACACAAAAACAAGGATCAATATTCGCATGCACACACTAAGTACAGCCACGTGCAAAAAATTCCAGCATATGAATTTTTTTAATTTTTTCCGAATATGACATGATTTTTCAAAATGGCTGCATTTCTGTACAAATAAAGAATTGAGTAGTTGAGGAGAACCAAGAATACAAAAAAATAAAATGCAAGACTTGCTCTTGTAGCTAACAACTTAAATGTAGATAAGCACTGACGCTGTTAGAATGTTGGTAGTCTATTTATCCTTAGACAGGCTAAGAAACAATCTAGGTAAAGCTTACCTTACCCTACGTAATTAATATTGTTGAATGGATCACTCTATTCCTTAAATTAGAGAGATTGAAATAGATATGTAAACAAAAACTAATCACAAAACTGCCAAATACATATACTATTCACGACGCAACTACAAAACTGGCTGACGCTATATAATCGTCTGAATTTTGAACTGGCAACAATAACAGTTATGATTATGTACGATATGAACTCCTATGACGTAATCTGGAATAACAGAAATGTTAAAATTTAATTTATTAAAGATAGACAAATCCATAAATATTGATGATAGTGGAACACAAATGGAATGGCGAATATATTATGTTTTAGTTTAAGTGAAAACAATGATGACATTTCAATTCCTGGATAAATATGCATATATTATAAAAAAATTCAAAAATCTTTTAAGAGGTTTTTAAAAAAAAAAATTGTATCTATGTATACATTTTTGAAAACATTTTTGGGAAAAAATTGAAATGCCAATTTAAGCCAATTATTAATATGCGTATTTAGTATTAATTTCAAAAATATTCACTGAGGCGTTTTTAAAAAATAAATTTTTCAAAAAAACAAATTTATTTATTTTTTTAAAATCAAAGTCCTTTTTTCGAAAATTAGAATTCAATATTATTTATATTTTTAGGGAGCATTTTAGAAAAAAAATAATAAATAACTAATTTTAATCGGTTCATCCAATAGTGAGCAAGTCGAAAATATGAAAAGTGGTTCTATGGGAAATACCGATAATAAGAACTGCTACTATTTAAAAACCACACATTTTTTTTTACCAAATTCTTGAAATGATCTTACAAAACAATATATCTTAAAGGTCTTGTTGTTTTTTATTTTAGGAAAATAGTTTTTTTTTCAAGAATTTAATATAAAAACAACTACAAAGTTTCGAAAAAATGAATCGAAAAAATATTGAGTGTTCAAAAAAAATTAATTTATTATATTATTATATTTTTTTTATTATATTATTATTATTAATTTCGAAAAAAAAATTAAAAAAAAAAACCAAATCGAAAACCAACAAAAATATTTCTTCCCTTCACATGAACTGATTTTTTTAATAAATAATGTCGCCGGATCTGTTTTTGAGAAAAATAATACATTTTTTTTCGAATTTAAAACTACATAAATATATCTCAAGTAAATAGTATCCCAATTTTTGTCATTTCTTATACAAAAAACAGCTAGTTCTCATAATGAAATTATAAAATATTTATGGCCCACCTTGTATTTTGACAAGCTGTACTGATATTCTCCATAAATATCCAATAGGGACACAAAATTTGAATAAATCAATATTTAGTAGGGTGGTCCAAGATCAACCTTCTGTTACAATTAGAATTATGCCCCCTTTGTGCAACCAGAATTTTTTTTTTTAGATAATTAGGCGCTTTTCTTGTAAGATAAAACACATTTTTTAAAAATTAAATTTAACAATCCAAAAAGCGATTTTCATAATAAAATCATTCAATATACCTATTTGGCTATTTGGGTCAAAATTGGTACAGAGTGCTTATGTCATTTCCTGCAGAAAAGGTTTGAATAGGTACCCAAAATATACTTAGGAAAATATTTAAAACATAAGTTCAATTTTCGAATACCCTGGAAAATTTATCCTAGAGAAGATATTATTTTCAATAAATGCTTTGGGGTAATTATAGGGTGTTTTTTTTTAACTCGAACTAACTTTTGACAGTTATATCTGCAAACCCAAATGTCATATTGCAAACTATAACTTTCATTTCAGTTTAAGCTATAAAACCATGGTCAATGGCTTATTCATCTTCCGATTAAATGACATGAATGTGTTTCCAGCAAGATGGCGCCACGTGTCATGTAGTGTACAGCAAACGTTGTAATTAACTTATTGAACGAAATATTCTCTGAATCCTGCATTCGCTGACATGCATAAACTAAATGTGTCTGAAAAATACTCTCTCGTTTGAACAAAAATAACTGACAATTTAAATATCATCTTAGCACTGGTATGAAAAACACCCTGTTCGAAAAATATTGAAAATAAAATTCATCTATTTCGCAAAGACAAATTGGAAATTGTGGTGAAAGGATATTTTTTTACAAACGAAATAAAAACTATGTAAGCTTATACATTAATAAAAAAAAATAGTTGTTAACTTGAAAATACACAAATAATCAAAGAGAATATTGTTAAAGGACATTTATAGTAAATTTGAAATGATAATTTTCCTACACACAACTGTGCACATACTGTGTAGGGGTGTCCTTCATCATCGTTTATGCGGTCCTTTTATTCAGGTTAAATGACAGGTGGCTTTCATTGCTATCATGTTTAAATGCACAGGTCCTTTTTATCCTTCTTCATGTGGAAAATAATAATTATTATGAGGCGGTCAGCCGATGAGATTTTTCTTTTAGTTATGTGCAAGTACATGTATGTAGTCTGAGTTTTGTCTGAATGTCCTTTTCATCAAATCGATGAAAGAAAAATTAATAGGATTTCTTCAATTTACTACCCTTGTATCCTATAAATTTTTCTACATATATGTGTGTATGCGATAGCAACTGACATATTATCAACACGACTCATCTCATTTCTTCAAGAAATTGTGAAAGTGAGACAAGACTTCTTTTGAAGATATTTTCGTCGTAGGGATAGCTGTTTAGATGAAAGGTATTACAAATGTTAGTGCGATTTATTGGATTGGATGTGGATGAAAGCAAACGTCAATCCACATCTTTGCAACCGCCGCTGCGCTGCAGGAGGTACTCGCTCGCAGACTGATTTCCTTGCCAATACGTTTTCCTCTTTTCCAATTTAAGTCGAATTTTTTGTCCGTCTGGTGAATGAACAAGGTGAGGGACCTTATGGTCTTGGACTGGTCATCTCATTTCCTCAAATACTTCACTTTTGGAGAAATGTCCTTGTAGTTCATTTTCACCGAAACTAACAAAAAATGTTGTCCAATTACTTAAAGAAGTCCAAAAGCAAAATTCTGTGATCCCAGACTCTCTATTTGAATTTCTTGTTTATCTTACCTAATGTCCTTTAAGCAGGATATTTTTTTTTGGAAACGTTTACAAAGTTAAGAGTATGGCATTCGATACGTTGATATAATAAAGTGGCTTATGAATGTTTGATTTATGAATGGAAATTCATATATTCTTCCTTGCTTCATCTTATCATCTCGACTTGACCCTCTATACCAAGGATTCGGGACGACGACGACCGACCGATGGGGTCAAGTTGAGTTGATGTTTATTTGCCATACTTTCGTCCTTTAAGTTGTTTGTTTTTTTTTTTTTTTTTTTTTTTTTTTTTTTTTCGAGTACTTAATCCGCTTATGTCATGGTTGTAATGCGTGAACACACTCATTAAAAGGACTTTGACTACATTTTCTTCTTCTGTTTGATCCTTCGCTAGTATAGTTGAAGAAGTAAATTTAGTACCTACGTATATACATAGCTAGCTGCCACCGAAAATGTTTGTTTTGCTGTCCAATTAGGAAAGGATAAGTGACAAGTAGATTTGAAATTGAAAAAAGAGCAAAGCTAGGCACTGTCATTTAATAAAGAAATGTGAGCTTGAAGGCTTGAACATGTTTCTTATTTTCTGTTTGTTGTTTTGCAGTTGTTATGAAATGATGATACTGTACTGATAGAGTGACGGGCGGGGGTAGGCGTTAGAGAGAAGTAAATCACACTAGAAGATACAAAGTCGACATCTCATTTATTTCATTTCAATTTGGATCTTCAGTCCTGCGAGCTAGGGGGAGGGGTCGTGTAGAACCTTCCATTTCTATTTTGGGCAGGAGAAAAGCCAGCTTATAGTCTCATTTGTCGGAACAAAAGACTCGTTTTCAAAATACGAATCGCAAGAATGATGAATTTTGTTTTGATATTCTCCTATGTTTAGGGGAGAAGCTTGTTTTATAGAAAAAAAAATAAGAAAGACAGGTATCTAACGGGTGATTTTTTTGCTACTTGGTTTTTGACGTTTATATTTTTGACAGATCACACATGACAAATTCCACGAGCATTTGACATTTCGATTCAGTATTGTTTGCCATTTCATGATGAATAGACTTACGCCTGAACAACGTTTCCAAATTATTGAAATTTATTATCAAAATTCGTGCTCTGTGAAAAATGTGTTTCGCAAGCTACGTCCGTTTCAGCGACGAGGCTCATTTTTGGCTAAATGGATACGTGAATAAGCAGAATTGCCGTATTTGGAGTGAAGAGCAGCCAGAGGAAATTCAGCAGCTACCAATGCATCCCGAAAAATGCACTGTTTGGTGCGGTTTATGGGCAGGCGGCATCATTGGGCCGTACTTCTTCAAGGACGATGAAGGCCGCAGGGTTACGGTCAATGGAGAAAGGTACCGTTCGATGATAACAGATTTTTTTTTGCCGAAAATGCAAGAATTGAACTCGGTCGACATGTGGTTCCAACAGGACGGTGCCACATGCCACACTGCACGCGAAACCATGCATCAATTGAGAGGCGAATTTGGTGAGCAGTTGATCTCACGTTTTGGCGCAGTCAATTGGCCACCAAGATCATGTGATTTGACCCCGTTAGACTATTTTTTGTGGGGCTATGTTAAGTCTATTGTCTATGGGGACAAGCCAAACACGATTGCTGCCTTGGAAGCCAACATTGAACGCGTCATTGGTGAGATTCCGGCCGAAATGTGTGAAAAAGTTTGCCAAAATTGGAACTTCAGAATGGACCACCTGAAGCGTAGCCGCTGGCAACATTTAAGTGAAATTATTTTTAAAAAGTAAATGGCAGAAATTGATTTATCGATCCAAATAAAAATTTCATTCACTTTTTACAAGTTTCTGTGTTGTTTTGAATTATCAAAAACCAAGCTCTTAAAAAATCACCGTTTATAAGCACACACCTACCCTACACACATACATTACCCTCGTTAAACCTGTTGAGGTATTTTGTTTTCTGTTTTTATATTCAATTCAATAAATGAACTGATTCAGTTTCTAAGTGGCTTATTGATTTGAATCGAAAGAGACGATAATTTGGTCTGGCAGGTATGTATGTAAATAAAATGCGAAAAACTATTATTGCAGATTTTGATTAAATTTCTAATTGAGTTGCTAATGGCTTTGATTTTTGTAAGTAAAGTGCCTGTAGAGGTGTTTGCTGGCTTAAACTATCTGATTTAGCTTGTAGACGAGCCAAAATTAATTCCTCACATTTCTAGTGTATTTGCTGCATGAGAAATTGAAGGTGAAAAAGGTAGGTGTAAACATTTTTCACTATAACTCAACAAATATATTTCGAACACCAGGGAATATTTAGTGGAGGTTGGGCAAATTTATCAAAGAAAAAAAAATCAAGTACATACATTCAAAAATTGATTTGAAAAGAAATAAGTCGGAATTCATTGTTTTAACACCAAGCTCAGTGATGAGATGACGATCCGTAGAAAAAAAAGAAACGAGCAAATAATTCGAACAAAACTGATGAATTTGACAGTTTTTAGAATTTGAAGATATATGTGACTGTCAAGCTGTCCCTATACTGTCAAACTGAATGTCAATTTTTATTTGCTATAGGTACTATCTAATGGACAAGTTATCGAGTTGGATACGAAATTGAATTCGAGATTTTGATCAAAATTGACATAACGATGATAGCCAACGCCAAAAAATTGGCCCCTAAATTCGGTTTGTTTACAGCTTAAAACCTTTTCTTAAACGATTTTTCTCAAACTTTGTATTTAAGCGTCTTAGGTGATTGGGTCGAATGGTTTTATAAATTTGTTATTTAGCTACAAAAATAACGGTACCTGCAATCCAATTTTTTTTGAAACAGAAAGAAAAATATTAATTATCTCGAAAAAGTTTCAAACAATCTTGCTAAAATTTCTTAATTAAATGTGGTATTTCTGATAACCCTTTGGTAGTTCAATTACAAATATAAGGATTCATTTATTTATTTATTTATTTATTTAATTTTTCGTTTATATTCAGTTATATATATGTTTAACCCATAATTTATTCACTTATTTATTTATTTTTGTTGATTGTACTTATATTTATTTATTTATTATTTATTTTCATGTTTGTATTCATTTATTTGTTTATATTTATTATTTATGATTTATTATTTATTATTTATTATTTTTTATTTATTATTTATGATTTATTAATTATTATTTATGATCTATTTTCATTATATGTTTATTTATTTATTTATTTAATTGTTTATTAATTTACTTGTTAATTATTAATTATTTACTTCTTGTTATATATTTATTTTTTACTTATTTATTTATTCATTCATCTAAATGTAACTTTTTATATTACTTTACCTGTCTTATTTGTTTTAATTTAATTTAATCTATTTCTTAATCAAAGTAATTTTTGTACTTGAATGAAGGTTTTTGTCATATATTTCCCTTCAAAATAAAATTATTTTCTTTTTAAATTGTAATTATAATGTTGTAAAAATAACGTATTCAGTAGAAAGATATATTTTAAATATCAATTCTCTGTGTAAACTGAGCGGTAGCAACCAAATACTATGTTAAGAATGAAATAAAAATATCTATCTATCTCTATCTATCTTGCTAAAAAAAATTCGGTCTACATTTCGTAAATTTCGAAATTTTTATACAGGACTTTGCAATTCTTGATTTAAGAAAAAATATTTTTTTTTTTGAAAATTCAATATTTCGAAAACGTGTGTGTGATTAGATAATGGCTTTTTAATAATAAAAGGCAGAAATATTATTGAAATAATTTTTTTTATTATTATGATCTTGTATATAATTTCTTGGGATCTATTTTTTAAATATGATTTCTGGCATATGATCACCGTTGCTTACGAAATACATAGTCAATTCGATCGGTCCAATTTGTGACTACTTTTTCCAATAAATCTGGCCGTATGGCATCAATGGTGACTTGCGTATTGGCTTCCAATGCGTCAAGAATTGCTTATTTGGCTGCATAAAGAAATGACTTAACATATCCCCATAAAAAGTATTCGGGAAGCATTAACTCGCGCGAAAGTTGGGTCAGTTACCGGGACCACTTCTGGAAATAAAGCTGTCTACAAATTGATTTTTCAATAAATTTATTTTTAAGAGCACCGTATGGTTGGAACCAAGTGTCGTGGATGTTTCGCATTTAGTGCGAAAATGAACAATAATTGAACGAATATGCTTGAGCTCACTAGGTTTATTATATTGGCCGTAATCCGTAAGATGGAGGAAGAGCTCTATGAACTTCGCGCTCAAATTTATTTCTTTTTTTCAAAGTAAATTTCCACAATTTAGAAGAGTTGCTCCGGCATTAAACGATTCATGATGAATTTCAAACACAACAGCAAAAATATCATCCAAACCGCTCGAGTCGTTCTAGAGTGATCTTTCAATTATTGATTTTTATTAATAGCTATGTACTTAAAATATTGCTTCTGCTGAAAAAAAAAAAAACAGTAGTATGTAGAAGAGTTAGATAAGGAATTTACTATGTTAAAGTCAGTATCCCAAAATTTAAAAAACCAAAAAATCCAAGAAACCTTAATTGTTTTTTATTCAATTTTTGTATGAGTTTGAATGACCAACAACAACTTGAATGTGCTACCACCGAGTTTTTCTCATATTATTTTTGGCAGGAATTGTAGCTAGACAAAGCAGCTTAGGAGCCAACGCATCACGCAACCGAGTCCACATATACAAAATTTCTTCAATTTTTTTCGAAATAAAATTTGTTTATGACAATCTTAAATATTTTATTTTAAACTTTAAAACAAAAGATTAAATCGGCTTAAGCAAACAAATTTGAGCTCAAAAATAAGTACGGTATTTTATTTCTTGGATAAATTTGAATTTATGAGCAAAAAAAATTTAAAAATCTGTGGAGCGATTTTTGAGAAAAAAAGGTTTTTTTTTAACACTGGAGTACACGCGTAGTAGACCACACTAACAGTTTTGTTCATAACTTAACAGTTTTTCATGTAAGAGCTGTCATTTTAAATAAGCCTTCTCAACTAAATTTTTCAACATGTCAGCTTCTCTCTTGATTTGTTCGCGAACCATATTTTTATATTTAAGTGTCAAAGTCAATTGTCTACCATAGTAGTCCACGCGAGCGTTTGTGTAAAATTAAATTATTGCACCAGGGCCCATACAAAATCAACAAAAAAAATGATTTGTCCCGACTACCATGCTCTAGTGTGTCTTCAATGCTATGAAAATTCATTTTCTTATATATATGTATATTTATAAGTTATCTAAAAAAATATGAAGAATTGATTTTTGAACAACCATTTTGGTCTTTTCTTGGTACTGAAAAAGTATTTGTTACGAAATTTGAATTTGCTAACTAATATTTATAAATTCAAATTATTAAATGGTTAAGACAATAAATAAATATAATATTTAAATATTTCTTTCATTTAAATGTTTATAAACTAAAAATATTATAGCATTTTTAAATGGTCTACCATAGTAGGACATGCGATTATGGGTTTCAAAAAATAGGGCCCGGGTACTCCAATGTTAAAAAACTTTTTTGAAATAATTTTTCAAAAAAAAATCAAAAACGCCAATTCATAGATATTCATCAAATACATCTAACTACAATTTTTGAAAAAAAAATTAATGCGCACTTTTCAAAATATTGCTTAAAAATATTAAGTGGACTACCTACACCTATATACTCGTAGCTATGTGTGAAATTTCGAAAGAATCGGTTAATTCATTTATGAGATAGTCGAAAGCAAAAAAAGCGGTCCTATTGAAAGTACCATTTTTAGACATTTAAATAAATTTGTTTTTCAACCATATGATCGGTCGTATCTAAAAACCTGCACTGTTTGTTTATATCAAAATCATTAAAGCCGTTTCCGAGAACGGTTATATAACAGGTACAATTATTTTTTAAGCTAAAAAAAAAATTCAATTTCTGGTCTGTACAATGCTTAAAAAACTCTATATACCAAGTTTGAAGCAATATTTGGCACCCGTTTGGGCCGTAGGTGTCTATACATACATACAGACAGCCTGACAGACAGACATACAGACGGATAGACTGACAGACTTTTTAGATCATCTTTTTTCGTCTTCGCTTTTATCGTAATGTTATGTTTGATTGTTATCTCAAAACTTTTTTTTTTGACAAGTGCATAACTTCCCTTATAGTACCTTATAATCGCAAGTAAAAATGATAGATTGTTGCCGCGTTTTAAGTTATAGTAATTTTGTATCAACAGTTTTACTGGACGGAGTACTTTGCTCTCTAAGCGGGTTCCAAATTGTTCTAATCCATTTTTTGGGTTATCTATATTATGTACATGTCGCTAACTCATCTCTATAGCTCAGCTTGGATTACCTATATAAATTCGCCAGGCAAGCGTCTATTTTAATAGTTTTTTCTTGGATAACAATACTTTGGAATTATTGGATCTTGGCCATTCAAAATGAGATTTTCGGATTGTTGTTTTTCGGAACTTTTGCTTTTCTGGATTTTAGATTTCACTCCAAACTCAAGAAACTTCAAACTCTCTAGTCAAATTGATTTTTATTTTCAAAAATAAAAAAAATATGTATTAATTTTGGTACCTAGAAATATTAAGAACTTATGGGGCCGGCTTAATACATATTCAGATCGAAATTCGTTGAGCCTTACATTTTTTTTTTTTAAAATTTAACTATATGCCTGTAAGACCTAAGGTCTTTTAAATGCAACCTGAATTGCACGGCACTAGTTTGGCACAGTGGATTTGAGAACCAGGTATTGACTGTCTCATTTTAACCCATGGGCGGCATCCAATTAAAATTGGAGGTATAGAAAAGAATGTAGCAATCAAGCACTTTATCCACTGCGCTATTGCCACCCACTAATACAAAAAAATCAAATATAAATAAAAGGCTCTATCATCTATTCTGTTAATAACATTTTATGTAATATTTTTTTTCACCGAAATACAATTGCACACAAATTTGTTTTTATCGAAATCGTTTGAGCGGATTTCGAGATACTTAAGATCATGTTTTTTTGCTACAGAAGATTCGCTTCCCAGATCTTTGTGTAGTTTTCAGGGCTACATACACATAAAACATATCATGTAAAAATGTATATGATTTATTAAATTTAAGTAAAGTGGGAGTAATTGAATTAAGCAAACGTAAATACAACATTTTTGGTCTTCCTCAAAAAAGACTCCTATTGTACCTACCTATTAAAAAATCGTTTTTTTTTATTTTTGCAGCAGTTGTGTAAATTTTTTTAATAAAAAAAAAACTCGTGGAATGAATTAATTTTATTTTACATTTTTGTATTTTTTCAATGGTGGTCAAATATAATGAGCTGTTTGTACATATCGATATACCGAATTAACGGATATAAATTCATAACCATTTTTAATCCAATTTCTGCGGCAAGGGTATATATGTATGCACGCATGCTGGCGCTGAAGAAACGTGATCAGGATTTAAATTAATTTTTTTTTCAGTTATTTATTTTTGACAGAAATTTCTATTAATTTTTTTCTTTTTTTTTTGGCGCATCGCATGTCTGGCGTTCTTGGTAGTGACTTTGAATAAGCGACTAATAATATTAAATATTAAAAAAAAAATAATAAATATTATAAAGGTCGGTATAATTAATGTGGAAGCGTTAATAGGATATTTATGTTGGTCTTTGGTGATTTAAAATAAATTAATTTACTATTTAATTTTTTTTTTTTTTTGTTGATAGATAATATTCGAATAATACCTTACATTATATTTTATTTATAATTTTCTCACTTTCACGTGTGGTTAGGTGAGATGTGCATATCGACCTCAATATACATAAATTATATGGGAGGGAGATAGTCGTACATACCTATATGGAGAATGTATTTAGTTTTTTTTTTTGTGGAAATTGATTGAATTTTAAATTATATTTTGACTGATATGGGTATTTGAACCTTTTGACTGCTTGATTAAGTTTTAATGAGTTGGTATATACGTATCTACGACTAACATGTTTCCTTGTATATATTGATGTTTTTTTTGTGTTTTTGATTTGCTTTGTTTTATTTTAATTAAGTTCCGATCAAAAATACAATGAGAGTATTTAATGAGTTTTCCGGCTTTGTATGAGGTCGAAAATTGAAATTTTCTCGCACACAGAATGTGAAATTTCAGATGATGATTATAAACTTTGACAAAATGTGAATTACGGCACGAAAAAATAGATTGGTATCTAGAACTTAACAATTGTTGCTAAGTTCTGATGACCGCTTCCATCTGTGATTTAATCGGCCCAGTTTGCACATAATTTTTCGTTCCAAAAATTTAGTTGAAATATCAGTCGAAAAAAAACTGACAATGTTGATTCACATTTTAAGAATATAATTTATCATAACTTTTGTATTGCATTTAAGCAAGACATTTTTTTTTGTTCCCGTGGGTAGGTGTAAAACCTTCAAAAGGCTCTATGAGCAGCGAAAAACGTGTGCTCATAGGAGTGTGAGATTCTTACTGCACTAAAAACACCTCCTCCTCCCGATTGCAACTAAGTTGAAATTTATCTAGCAATTTATTTTTAACGAATTTAATTAACGTCTTGCTGGTAACTATCCGGTGATAGTTCTTGCTTATACCGCGATTTTAAAGCGGACTCTCGTTTAGTGCACCAGATCGGAAGGTTTAGTCCTTCGCAGGCGGCGAACTAAATTCGTCTCATCGATAATTTCGATTATAGTAATATTACAGTGTTGTAATAGCTAGCCGTTTTTTATGATTTCGTGCAAAATTTTTTATTTCATCGCGAACCATGGGAATCCCGAGATTTCTGTGGAGATATCTCCATTTCCAATATACCAAGGTGCGCTTACAAACGATCTTAGGAGTTTATTTTCCAATGTTTGAAAGATATTTAAATTAGAATCTCGCGAACAACCCCAGAGTTGTATATCGAAAGTCCAGACAGGCTTAAGCACTTGCCCGTACAAAATTATCTTGTTTTCTATACTAAGCTTAGAGTGTTTCCCGAGCAACCAGTACATATCTCTGAGTTTATTATTTAACTCCTCGCATTTCTTTTTAACATGCGGGTTCCATTTTAATTTCGCGTCTAGATTCATTACGAGATATTTTGCTTCATCAGAAAACAGAACTTGAACCGTATTAACAAATACCGGTAATCTATTAATTTTTTTATACGTAAGATCTGCATGGACTGATTTTACTTCGTTAAGCGATATCCGCTATGTTTTTGTCCATTCACTGACATTATTCTGAGCTTTTTGTAATCTAGTCGTAGCATCATTTATCGTTTAGCTACGATAGTGTCCTCTGTTTGAGCTATATAACTTGTAAATAATATGTACAATATTGGACCCACGACATTTCCTTGTGTTACCCCAGCCACTATATCTTTGTGATCCGAGTAATCGTTTCCATGTCTTACTCTAAAAAGTCTATTCTCTAGATATGCTTTTAGAAGCGTATAAAGTGCTTCAGGAAAAATTTGTCTTAATTTAAAATTTAGGCCTTCGTGCCACACCTTATCAAAAGCTTGCGACACGTCTAGGAAGACCGCCGAACAAATTTTCTTTTCTTCAAGAGTTTTCTCAAAGACGTCATGGATCATATGCACTTGGTCAATTGTCGAATGCTTGCTTCTAAATCCGAACTGATGTTCAGGTATTAGGCACTTTTCTTCTATTATTGGCTGCAGGCGCAGAAGTAATATTCTTTCAAGGACCTTTAAGTTACGGGCAGAAGCGAAATGGGTCTATAAGATTTCTTATCATGTGATGGTTTTCCTGGTTTGAGAACCATTATAACTTCCGCAACCTTCCATTGGCTCGGAACGTATTTTAGCCTTAGAATGGCATTTATTATATAAAGGAGATTAATTAACCCTCTGCGAGGAAGTGTTTTGATAACTTCAGCCGTAATTAAGTCATATCCCGGGGCTTTCTTATAATTAAGCTTTCTTATTTGTCTACTTAATTCGGCAAGGGTAACATTTCTTGTTATGTAACAAGACATTAAGGGCCAACGTAAATACAAAGATGTTGTAATTTTTACAAATGGCTGCAAAATTATTCCGTTGTTGAGGGGCATTTTATATCTGTATACTTGATTACTTTACATTTCACAAGTGTCAAAGCAGAATTGACATTTTCAGCCCTTTCGAAATATTACAGCGTGCCGTATTGATTTTAACCCAGTAGCCTTAACATATTTCCCCACAATAGAAATCTGAAATCGCGATATTCACTGGCGACTCCATAAGACAGAATGTGGGGTATGGTCAGGCATCTTCTCAGATATCCCATAATTGAACAGACCATTAAAGCATTCAAATCACTGCAAATAAAGAGGAAAAAATTACACCTCTTGAATACCGCCATGATGTTTTTTTTCTGTCTCTCTCTGTTCCACCGTTATTCTTACGGCCGTTGCTCTAGTGAAATAGCCAGTTGGTGTCTTTCGCCAAAAACAATTAAACCGGAATCCTTGAGCTTCAATGAATGTAAATCAGCTTACAACCGAGCCCAGCTGTCTAGAACAAAGATTCCTTCTTTAGCCGAACTACACGAATGTGAATGTCTTTACTTCCTCAATTTAACTAATCGAGAATTTAAAAAAAATTAAACGATACATTGATGTTGAACAGAAAGATGTGTACTTCTTTCACACCTCGTCTGTCAAATTGACATATTCTCCAAATCGCATAAAACTCCCACCATCTTGTCCAACCTTCCGCATTATGAATTCCACAAGAAAAGAAAAAGCCTCTGGATAAATAAAACTCAAGATTGCCGAGATCATAAATAGAAATCTTACACAGTTTCACGCTTTGTAATAATTCCACTCGATTAGCCATCATCGTCGTCGAATGCGATTACTGAACAGAACATATTTTTTTCCCTTCCATCACCATAAAGCCTCGACGCGACAAAGGAAGCCCCTTTGAGACATCAAGGACCCACCTCACCCTCTAATTAGAGAAGAGAGCAGAGACAAAATCGTCTTGGGCATTATAACACCCGATTGAATTTAAATCGATGACACAAATTTTTTTGTTTGGTTTGGAAAACTCCAACTCTGGTCTGTGTGTTTGATGACGACGAAGACGAAGACGACTCTTTGGCTAGATGGAATATAATTGCGTCCTCTACCCCACGCACTCCACACCTGAGACCATATTTTTTTGTTTAGTTGAAAATTTGGTCATAAAAATGTCAAACTCACTCTCTTTGTCATTTGAGACAAGGATTGAAATTGAATCCAGTTTGGTGGTCGACTAATTTCTCACAGGTATATTATAAGGCGGCAACTCGCCCGACTCTTTAGCCCATCAAATGCTTGTTACCGATTTCACCTGTGTAACCATCGTCATCATCGGGTCGTCATGCTATTCTTTTTTTCCAGGGAGAGACTTCTCATCTCATCCCTAAATGCGGTCTTCTTCAATTCACTCGCAGTGCTGCTGGTTCTATTTCTGTCCTGATCTCCCACGGTTGTTGCCGGGATTGGTAATAATTTGTGAGCCATAAATTTCGCGGTGTCTCCTTTTTTGTTTTTTTTTTTTCATCGAACTTCAACTTCAAGGTGAGGAAATGTGACCAAACTAATCAGGCCACGAAGGTATGTATTGGAGAAGAAATCGAATCTGGATAATTGGTTATGGGTTTTCTTCATGGTCGAAGAATCGCGCCGCTTCGTCTCTGCTGAACGATGGTGGTCTTGATGTGTTTTGTTAGTTTGATTTGGTTTTGGATTTTTATTGTTATTGTATCTTCTATGGAGGCTATAAAATTTAATATGGGAAAACAATTATTTTATTGGAGTCAACGAGATTAATTTGAGGAGAGTTTTCTATTCTATTCAGAGTGTGTGTGTTGCTGTCTCGCTGCCATGTGTTTTGGATAATTTATCGAGGCAATAAAATTAAATTTGAATTTACATCACAACAAAAGTTTATAGTGCAGGTAAATAGAAAATTGTTAATAGTTTTTGGTTTGATAATGAGTGAAAATCGGCGGAAAGCGGAAGGGGTTTCTGTGTGAGAAGAAAATTTATGGACTGAGGTGACATTATGCAGATCACATTATGCCCATATTCAATTGGTTGCAACAAATACCTATGTCAGGAAATAAAGTTTATGCAGGGCATTAGCTAGTCAAGTTTGCTTTTTCTTTATAGCAGCTAGCTATTCTATTGTATTTTGTATAGCTATCTATAACCTTTATAGGTAAGAGGAAATATTTTATGGTAAATTAAGTGAACATAGTCCCACACTCCAATTAAAATTCGAAAACTTGTGTTTAGTCACCGAGGTGCATTTAGTGGGAGGTGCGGTTGTGGTAATTGAAAGAATTGTATTACACAAAATTTTAATATTCCTACATATTTAGGAAATGCTGATAATAATTTTATTTTTTTAATTATTTATCATCAATCTTGACTGAAGATTTTGTGTTAAGAAAATTAAGGGACACGACTTTTAAATATTTTTTTTAACAAATATTTTTTGAGTGCCTCGAATTTGAATTTTAAATAAATTTAATTTTTTTTTAAGAATTACAACTTTTAGCTGTTATCTCTTGATACAATCTTTTGAAACTAGTTTAGTTCAACATACAACACCTTACAACAGATTCCAAAAAAATACAAAAACATGCAACCTTATTACTAGCCAAAACTTAGAACATCTTCCCTCTGTTCCCTTCGAACAAACATTAAATTAGTATTTAAAATTTTGACAAAATTAAACTTAGGTAAGAGTATATAGGTTCAGACAGAACAACCAGTGGGCGGTCGAGGAGCGACTTTCAGGTTCCAGTTCCCTTCGACCACATCGAACGGATCAGTGCCGAATTGGAGGCTTTCGACCGCCCCGCCGGTTCACTATTACAAACATTTTTTAACCTTTCTTTTTTTTTAAGTCCAGCTTATAGCCCTGGCAGCTAAAGCTAAAACTTTATATTATTCTGGACAATTTTTCAATAGACATTTAAGCAGTCAGTTAGTATATATTCTCCAGATAGTGCAAAAATCAGCTTTTCCACATTCGGATACAACTTAACCTAGGAATAAATTTATCTGCTAATTTTAGAACAGAATAAGGAGTTATCTAGGAATAAAATTGAAAGCTGTTTTCGATCTCAAAAACACTTTGAAAAATTATTGCTTCGTTAAACAAAAATTAATTTCTATGCAAAGAAAAAAAGTGACGTTCAAATTAAATTATTCTATAGAATGAAAAATCGGTTCCAATTGTCTAGAAATAATAAATAATAATAATAATAACAAAAATAATATTTTAGTTAATTTTCGCCCTACATAAGAAAATTGTGTAAAAATTCTTTAATGGAAGTTAATTATGTTTTTTTTAGAAGACCAAATTTTTGCACAAAAAAAAACCTGTGAAAAAACAATTCCAATGTGAAACCCATAAAATCTTCATGACCTTTAAAGCTCTGATTTTAGTTTAGTTTAGTTTGCTTTTTAAATAACTTTAAGCCTATTTGGTTTGACCTTAGGCCATCTAACAGCTTGACAATTTAATTATTACTAATTATTTTGATTTTATTTACAAACACAAATTAATTAAAATAATAATACAAAAAGATTAGAAATCTCCTTCTGAAATTTGCTTCCTGTATCGAAGGGCAGCTGCTTTATATAAAACGTCCCAATCTTGTTCGTCGTTTAAAATGCTTATTGCTTTCCCTTCTTCAAAATTATCCTTAGAAAACACCATAACTCGAAGATCTTTCAAAATTTGCGGCAAGTTGCCAGAAAATGGAAGACATCTTCCTTCTTTCTCAGATTGCAAAGTTCGCAAAGTATTGGTAGATCGATGCGGTGTGGCATACAATTTAGATTAACTAACTCTTCTCTGATTCTAATTATTGTACTGATTTTATCTACAGAATAGAAGTTTAAAAAGTATGTATTTTCATTTAGATAGTAACCGAGTTTGCTGTAAACAGCGAAGCACCAGTATCTTCAAAATATCTTTCATACAATAAGTGACTCATTTTGCTTAAAGTCAAATTGAATTTTTCCCTTAGAGAAGACGATTGGCCGCTAGTCGGAATTAAATGATCGAATGTACAATCCGTTGCAATTTCATTCCACATAAAACATATTCTTCCGTTCATAATTATAATATATCGCAGTATTATGTCTTTTGCGCCTGCAGCCAATAATAGAAGAAAAGTTCCTAAAACCTGAACATGAGTTCGGATTTAGAAGCAAGCATTCGACAATTGACCAAGTGCGTAGGATCAATAACGTCTTTGAGAAAACTCTTGAAGAAAAGAAAATTTGTTCGGCGGTCTTCCTAGACGTGTCGCAAGCTTTTGATAAGGTGTGGCACGAAGGCCTAAATTTTAAATTAAGACAAATTTTTCCTGAAGCACCTTATACGCTTCTAAAAGCACATCTAGAGAATAGACTTTTTAGAGTAAGACATGGAAACGATTACTCGGATCTCAAAGATACCCACGAAAAAAAAGTTGGAGTACCAGTTTAAATGTTTATAATATATAATTTGGAGTATTCGTTGCCAATTGAAACAGCTCCTTTAAAAAATAAAGAAGGAACTTTTCAACACATGCGTATGATCTATCCATGTACTTGAGCTTCTTAAAGTAGTATTGAAGCAGTAGTAGAACGAAACATCATTTGTTTCGCACTATGAGATATATATTGTTTTTAATACACAGTTCCCATATCGATGAAACAGCTCGTTTACCATCCAACCAGCTTTTCTTCTAAATGTATTTTTAGTTTTTCTACATTTAGGTTTGCTGATAATATAGCCTTCCAAGATGTTTTTAGTACTTTCGTACGATCTACACTTCTTCACCGTTTGACTTCGAGCTTTCCAGCCTAGAGTACACCTCCACTGCTAATTACTATTATTTTTGATTTCTGCAAATTGACTGTTAGATTCCAACATTTAGAGCTTTCGAGCTCTATAAGACGATGATCAAACTGAGGAATCCGGTTTCTAGGCTTCGCTACAGAGTCAAACTTTTTCTAAAATATATAGCATACGTAGGGCAGATCTAACCACGAAGGCATTGTCTTCAACAAATTAGTTCAACTACTTATGGGTTTGCTACCAAAATGTTAAAGTGTCTTTTAAGGCGTTTGAAGAACAGACTAAATTTATTAGTTAGTTGTCAGTATTCCCCCAACCGTGCGAAACACTGTCAATACTTCGCAATTAAATGGCGAATAACTGTAATACATTTTCATTTTCCAACTCGCTCTTATTTTTAATTCCAGATAATTCCAATAGGGATCAGAAAAAGGTAGAAAAATTAACAATCAATGCTTCTCATCAAATTTGACAGTAAGTCACAGTTTCCCTCATTTCTGCCGATTAACAACACGCAGTGAGATAAGTAGTTGATATTTCTACAAGCTCTCATGTACATCCAAATTTCTTCCTTATTATAAATAGTGCCCCTCGGCTTTTAAAGTCTAGTTATTTTATTTAAATTCCTCAAAAGATCTTCCGTAGATTCATAAATGTGTGTTTTATTACACTACCCGACAAAAATACAATTCCCCAACTTTCAACCTATTCCAGAAGAATTTAAGGTTAAGTAATTTATGAGTACGACACTCTGCACATCCATAATTGCTATTTGAAATCCCGTGTTTCCTATTGTATTTCCAGAAGGTTTATGAGGGCGAGAATCTATAATAATTTGACTATCAAAAACCAATTATTCCGAATAACCAAGTGAAGAACTAAAAAGAGTCCCGCTGATTCCAAGATTACAAGCTAAATTCCCCCTTCGTCATTTTAAAGCTACACAATACCAAATCCCCCACCGTTAACCATCATCACTTATGCTTGTGCTATTAACTGTCAAAAAAAGAGACGAAAAAAAATAATATGAAATAGAATTCCTTTCTTTCTTTTCTCTCTCCCAACTTATACTAAATATCCTTTTGTAATAATTCTATCGATTTACTAATTGTTCGCCCTAAGAGAAACACATACATTCCGACCAAAAATAAATAAAAGAAAGGGTTGCCCTCGCAGAGCGCTGGCGATGTTCCTATTGTCACGCGCTTAACATTGACACTTTCGCATTGACGAAAGAAAGAATTTTTTTTTTGAAAAAATAAATTATTATTCTTTTACGATGATGATGGTGATGATGATGATGATGATGGTGGTGGTGACAGTGACGGTGATAATGGTTATTTTTGTCACATTCAGCTTTTAGAGTATTTGAGTTCTCATTGTTAGCCTGGCATGGAGACACCCCGTTTTAATGAATTGAGTCGGTTCCGCCGCTTGCTTTCGGTCGGTTGTTTTTTGTTTTCTTTTGTTGTTCGTCCAGGATGAAAAGGATTTTACATTTTTGGAAACAAATAAAGGGTTTTCTACATCGAACTACAATTGATACAAAATTATACTCGTATATGGGTTGCCGGCTATTCATAATGTCGATTTGATGATGGTTGCAATGAAAAGACCTTAGACACTCTTGTCATTCTTTACATAGAAATTAACAGGGTATTTATATAAATTTTCATAAATGATTGATTGACACATTTATGGCTTGTAAGGAGATCTTCAGATGTCTCTGAAATTATCTTTGACAATTTTCTCAAGATGAACAGGAAGGAAGGACGTGTTTCCTTTTGAATTTTGAGATTACGTAGATCATTGGTTTCGAAAAACAGACATGTCTAAATTCCAAGCTTAGGCCATACAGATTACTATACCGCGATATTATGGTATTTAATTATTAATCTTTTGAATTATGAAGGATTGTTAATGTCATAATCTAAAAATCGAATCACTTCGCAATAAAAAAATAGGGAGTTAAAGAAATAAATATTTTATTATTTAAATTTCGAAATTCTTAGTTACTACTGAATCAAAATAAAAATAATTAATAAACATGTTTATTGAAATAATTGAAAGTGCCACATTTATTTCGTGTAACTCGTAAGTCGGTTCAGGAAGCATCGCACCAATATTAAATCTATTTTCTTGGCTTAAGCTTTAAATGTAACTTCGATAACAATCAAGCATGAAATAATTTTTACAGAGAAGCTGATACAAGTGAGACCTATAATTCTTGCTCATCTGGGTTGCCAGATGTCAAAGGGCTAAAATAGCCCAATTTCATAATGTAAAAAATTCCGACTAACAGTTTTTGTAAATTCCCTAATAAAAAATGTTGGTTAAAAAATTGTAAAGTGTGGTGAAAATTCATAAAATTGAAATTAAAAGAAAAAATGTTTGTAGGAGATCGAATTTTATTTTCAAAATTCTGTTTGCCTAAGCATTCTGTAAATTCTACCTATTATTACCTTAATTTGCAGCACACAGATACATCCAGATACAGAAAATCAAAAAGCGACCAACTTATTTCGCCATTTAAATTGCATCTGATTATTTTTCTTCACTAATTTTATCTGCGCTCAGCAATTTACTTATAATGCTCAGACCATTATGTTCGAGCACATGTTCAGAACGAAAAAAGAAACACACGTTCGGAGCTCTAAGCGCTCCGAGTGAAAAAGAAATACAAACAAATTTTTTGACAACTCAGACTCTGCTCTGAACTAAAAAAAGAAAAACCGCTAATCTAAATCTAGAAGCTTGGTACAGACCATATAGCCATAATAGCCTGCATACCTGCTTTTCGACGGATTTCGATGAACATTTTTTTGAAGGTGGTTTGAATTAAAAATAATATTTTTTAATACAATTTTTTTTCTTTAAATAGGACGCTCCAAGTGGGAAAATTCCGATGGAAAATCGATTTGTAGAAACAGCAAAATTTAGCTGGCGTGTAATATCGAATGAAATCAGAAGATCCGAGAATGTAGCGAGGAAAATTTACGTTCTAGTAGACATGGTAAAACCATGGAAGGGCGGGAAATGCACAAGTAGACTTATCTCTCTTCCAGCGTCTACTTGTAGCCTTTCAGCATCAAAAAACGAAAACTGTACGAAGTAGCAATTTCTGCAAATTTTTCTTATAACAATGTTGAATAAACCGAAATAATTACAACAACTGTTCAACTAGACGTCGAAATAGCATTTGACACCTTCTAGCATGATAGACTCTTACACAAGCTTTTAAAGCTGAACTTTCCCGTATACCTTATAAGAATTGTGAAGTTCTTTCTTTCATCGAGACGTTTTGTCGTTTCTGTAAACAATAATCATTCAGACATTTTTATGTGCACTGCAGGTGTGCCCCAGGGATATGTTATAGGTCCGATTCTCTATTCAGTTTATACATCAGATTTACCTTATATACAAAACTGCGATAAAGCAATTTTTGCAGACGATACCTGTGTCTTTTGTTCGATTTCACTTGGCTCCACTATTGGAACCAATTTGCAATCTGCTCTGAATGCACTACAAGAATATTTTGCTGATTGAAAGATTAAAATAAATGCTTCAAAAGCTCAGGCTATCTTTTCACAAGAAAAAGGAATACTTGTTTTTATCCCAGCGATTCCCTCATAATTAATGACCAAGAAACGGATTGGAGGTCAAGTGTGAAATACATTGGATTTTCACCTGGATAGCAAATTAACTTCTGGGCTTCATGTGCAAGAGATCACTAAAAAGATAAATAAAACAATAAAAATTCTGTATCCTTTTATTAACCACAAATCCAAGTTAAGCGAAGAAAACAAACTTATTATTTTTTAACTAATTTTCTAGTCGATCATCTTCTATGGATCACCGGGTTGGGGGGACTGTGCAAAAAGTCACATTCGAAAGTTTTAAATATCTCAGAATAAACTTTTAAAAATGATATTGAACCTTCCTTTGTGTTTTTCAACGACTGAATTGCATATTTAGTAAATTTTGAATACGTTATGAACATAATTTTGAAATTAAAAGAACGGGTGGCAATGGCGCAGTGGATAAAGGGCTTGATTGCTAACTAGGACGTGTGGGTTCGATCCCCATGCTAGGCGCATTCTTTCTGTTCCTCCAATTTTAATTGGATGCCGCCCATGGGTTAAAATGAGACAGTCAATACCTGGTTCTCAAATTTAATGTGTCAAACAAGTGCCGTGCAATTCAGGTTGCATTTAAAAGACCTTAGGTCTTACAGGCATATATTTAAATTAAAGAAAAAAAATATAATGTTTATTGTATTACTTCTGACAATGATTTGATTTCAAATTTATCTTCATAAAAATTACACATTTGCCTATTTATTTTTATTTGTTTAATTATTTCCTAATAAACTTAAAATTTATATTCTTCCTATCTTCTACTTGTACTTATGTCCATGTATCTATTTATCTATCTATTTATTTATTAATTTATTTATTTATTTGTTTCTTTATTTATATATTTATTTACTTATTTACGTCTTCAATTTCGCAATTTATTTATTACGTTGCTTTGTTAGTTTATTTATTAATTTTTTAATTTATTTATTTGTTTATTTAAATAATTGTTTATTTATTTACTTAATTGTTAATTTATTAATATATCTATTTGTATGTATCTATGTATTTTTTTGAATAAAGATTGATAAATGTTTTTATTTTCCTACAAACTACTGAAAAGGTGTAAAAGTTATTTTAAAAATTCATTGTTAGTTTATGTTCACAAACCACCCCTTCTCTGTAATTTACTATAAGGCAAGTTATGTATTTTTCTCTTTCTTTTTTTTCTATCTTTAAAGCCCCTTTTGGATGATCAGTTATCATTCAGTTGTCAGTTCAATTAAAAAAGGCAATGTGTTTACACACCAGTCTGATGTCCAGTTGAGCTTTCATTTTACTTGTGAGCATTCGAATGTCTGAAGAGAAATTTCAATGAAATCGAAAATAATATCATTCCGTTTCGACATATTCAGCCTATGCCATCGTAATCGGAAATTTGTTATGAATCTTGAAAAAGTCTATAACAGATTCCATCGTAGTGGAAATGCTTATACAAATTGCCATTACGAGCGGATTCTGCAATAACTTTTTTCGGCATTCGTAAGACTTTCCCATTACGATGGAACTCATTATAGGGCTGAATGAAAGAAAAAAACAGTTAATTCCCCGCCAAGATTCAAGAAATATTTTGAAGAACGACAGCTCCTTAATGACTGGCAGTATGGTTTTCATAGCAATAGGTCCACTGGTGATCTGATGGTATATCTCACCGAACGATGGCGCAAATCTTTGCATCGTTTTATAGAAAGTAAGTTTATTGCGCTTGATACTTCGAAAGAATTTGATAGAGTTTGGCAGTAAGATCTCTTATCGAAAATGTGTGCATTTGGTATCGACGAATCTCTTCTTCGTTGGATTAGAAATTACCAATTCATAAAATAAATTCTGGCGTGACCCAGGGATCCGTTTTGTCTCCGACCCTTTTTCTCATTTTCATTAATGATATCTTATATGGAACTTCTAAAACACTAAAGTGTTTTGCTAACGATAGACTGAAACGGCAGCCTATGATAAGCTCATTGAATTCTGATCTCGATAGCATTGTCCAATGGGGAATAAGAAACCGTGTAGAACTTAATGCTTCAAAAACTCAGTGCTTCTGTCATTAAAGCATTACCCACCCCCCATGCCGCTATACATGAGTGCCACTTGCACTGAAAAAACCGATCAGCTGTCAGTCCTTGGCATGTGCATCACAGACCACCTTTTGTGGAATGACAACATATTCGATTACGCCAAAAACGCTGCAAAGTATTTGGGCTTTCTTCGAAGATGCAAGAAATTCTTCTCCCCGTCTGATCTGGCCGTAATCTATAAGCCATTATCGTCCAAAGCTGGAGTATAATTCTCACAGGGCAGGAGCTCCCATAACTAACTTGGAGCTCTTAGATAGAACTCAAAATAGGGCTCTGAGAATGATAGGCGATAGAACTTTAATTGAAACATTTACGTCTCTCATGTTTCATGTATTTCGTTATTTTATCAGTATTTTTATAAACTGTGTTCTAGCGAAGTAGCCAGTTGCATCCATCCTCTTAAACTATTCAACCGTAATACTTGCGCTTCTAGAAATGCTCATCAGTTTACCATTGATCCCAACTTCGGACGTACTGTCAAGTACGGAGATTCTTTCTTTAGCCGTACAACACGAATGTGGAATGCGTTACCATGCTCTATTTTTCCCACTCATTTTGATATTTTGAACTTTAATTCAATGCACATCGGCATCTCCTTTTAAATTCTTCCCTATTTTCCTTACGCTCGTACTGTGCTTGCCTATTAAGGGTAGTCAAAATCCCTTTAGTGCGCCCACAATTATAAAAAAAATACTGGAATTGAAATGACGACGGAACTGAGAACTGAGGTGAAACGCATTTACATATCAGTTTACCTGATGACTGAACGGCCAACTTATGGGAATTCCATCAGTTTCAGTTTCAGCTAAACGCTTCAGTTTTTGCGTTTAGACATCAATTTAACTGATAGCTAAACTGAAACGGAAACTGAAATGATCGAATGGGCCTTAATGTAGGTTTTTACAAGCAGCTTTTCCTTCAATTTAATTTCTTATTAGCAATTATATCCTTTAAAATAGTTATACTTGGCAGTAGAAAGGTAGTTTTTATACCAATCGCTGTAAATTGTGCAATATAGTCTTAAGAAAAAATTATGTAAAATTTTAGCTACAATAAAGACAACAGTTCAACAAACAGTTCAACAGATTTCGAAGGCTTTTGACAAAATTGCTTTATTCTTAAGGATTCAAACGATTTTGTTTAAATTTTAAAAATTATCAACTTAAATTTAAATAATTGTTAAATATATGTTCGCATAATTGTTTAATCTTTTGATCTTCGCAAAAAATCATGCTTAGGTATAAAATGTTTTGTCATTGACTCTAAAACCAAAATCCCATAATCGTACATTCCAGTGATGGATTTTTTTTAAATGAAATTTCTCGCATTTTAAAAATTCATTTCCATTTATTTTTTACTGACATACAATTTGACAGAAAAACAAATTTAAATCCTTAAAGCAGTTAAAATATACGTTGGTAACCCTAGATATATTATCAATAGGATTTCCAGTACTGTAGAATCTTTATTTGTAAATATATTTTTATTTACCTACCACGGAATTTACATTTTAATTATTATTAATAATTTATATTGTTTCAAAAAATAAACATATTTTTTTAAATTTAAAATTCGACTTCCATTGTTTTTATTTAATTTTTATTTTACAAGATAAATATGGTAGAAATGAAACCATGTGCACTCTACCATACCTTCGTGTGCGGAAAACAACCACAGCTTTCACTGCCTGCCAACCAATATTTTCAATACAGCTTCTTATTTGTTTTTGATATGTATACAAATTTTTATGAGTCATCATCAGTGCCGCACCGGTTGGTCAACTTTACTTTAAAAAACGCAAGCGTTACAAAAAAAATTAACAACCTATAGATATCTACTCGTTGTCGTTGGTATTTACAAATTTCCACTGTAAAAAAAAAACACCTCTCTGATGGCACAGTAACGCTTTGTCACACTCACCAAAATGTTTTCGACGCGTGATCCAATTTTCAGGATGCCATCATACAGCAGTAGAGCCATGATTGTCTGCATAAAAATCGATGGCGGCTCAATGAACTCATTTACTCATATGCGCGCCATATCTCCTCGGCTCCTCTGTCCACTCTCACCACAAGCCGAAACATAAAATAATGAAATTTTAATTTTATTTATTTTAAAATTTAAATTGCACAAACATATGGAAATGTTGTTAAACACAAGCGATTGCAATGACGATGATGATGTGATGTTGATGTATAAACGCAGCAGTGGCGCGCGGATTCGGATATCCTTCAAAACAATGCCGCCATGTGGAATATTTTATTATTATTTGACAAAAGGTGAACTATTTAAACATGTTTGTGGAATTTTAAATTATTTTTTTTTTAATTTTTCTTCTTATTGTTGAATATATAAATAAATTGGTAGCTGTATTATATTGTTGTTTTTTTTTTCTTTTTGTTGTTGTTTAATTTATTATCAAAATTATTTGAGATAATTATTTATTTGGTAATTTATTTTATGGAAAATTTATAGTAAACATAATCTATAGCTGCGTCCGATGGTGGGTGGTGTGGTGATGAGGGGAGGGGCACTGGGTTACGTATAAGGATTAAATAACGTTTTTAGAGGGAATTTTTGTAGCATCATAAATAATATTTGTTTAGGTTTGAATAATTTATTTGGTTAATTATTTGGGGTTAAACATAATATTGCCGCATAGCTGAATTATTTTGAATATTGAAAGTGTTCGATTTAAGGATTTGGCGCATATTTCATAGATAAATCTGGCCCTTAAAATGATTTAGTGTACTCGGTTATAGTTTAGCGTAGTTTTAGTTGATTGCGAGGGGGAGCCAAAATATATGCATACCATCTACATCAGGGAGGGTTTCAAGGTATACCTGTATCTAGCGATTTTTTTTTTAATTCAGCGGTTGGTTTTATGATTGCAGCTTTTAAATCTAAATGAAGGCGAGTTATCTTTTAAAGTATACCCTGCGGAATTGTGCTTCATTAT
This sequence comes from Philhelius pedissequus, assembly GCA_910595825.1. Lineage (NCBI taxonomy): Eukaryota > Metazoa > Arthropoda > Insecta > Diptera > Syrphidae > Philhelius > Philhelius pedissequus. Next base: position 7,889,230 of record OU343163.1, on the reverse strand, counting down.
TACAGCTACTTTATATAGATTGCATGTTTTCATTTGATAAAATTGCCCGCATTTTATTAGGTAAAATATTATATACATTTTAAAGAATTAATAATTTAGACCTTAGGTTTTATGAAATGCCTATAGGGATTTGACAGGAAGCCATTAACCGAATAGGTTGAGTATATAGACTAGAGAGTGGTACAAATGAAGCACTAGAAATTATGTATCTGTTTGAATGGCTTATGTATTTGTGAACACTTTATAGTTAGCACAGTACAACATGAACAAATAATACCTAAGATGTTGACGAATTCAGTCTACCTATCTTAAACTATAAAAAATCTTATAACTAATTTAGGACTTATCAGTAAAAAAATCAGCATTAAAGTGTATTATCATAGAAATTCTTTTGTTGGTACGTTTTTTCTCCTGACAACTTATGTCCATATTTCCTGTCGTTGGGAAAAACTTCAATGTAATTCGATGTGTGCCATTATGGAAACCAGCATCCAAATTTAAATGGTAACACTGTCAAAATAATGCTCTTTTCTATAATTCACGCTTTGATTTTAATAGCTTTTTTTCACAAGTATATTTTTTGTTATATGTACTCAGGGCTAATTCTACGAATTTGCAGAGTTAAGTCGGGAATTAAATTGCCTGAAACACACATTTTTTAAGAAGTTAAGTCGGAATGAAGTCGGAAAAACTAGCCCTTATCGCCTAGGCACATCAGAATATATCAGGTGAAAATACTACTGAATTACTACGTATATCCTAAAATAAACTTCAATGACTTCTTCAGGAGTCTTAAATGATCATTGTGCTTCCTCGAAGATGTCATAAATTAATTGAACAAATATGATTTCTCAAACATAGTTCGTTCCCAAAAAGACCAAAATCATCAAACTAAAAAAAATTCTAATTAAAATGTCCGCTGAAGGCATGTTCCCGGAAATTGTTTATGAAAAGTACGAAAAGTTGAAGAAAATTTGTTCTGCTAAAAATAATTAAAAAAAACCCTAAAATGAAAAAGAAGTATTGGTTATTCGCCAAATAACAGATACAAAAAAAAGACAGCGAGCAAAATAAAAATTTCGACAGAATATTTCGTGGTATAGTTTAGTTTAGGAAAAAGTACGGAATAAGTGATTTTCGAGAATTTTTTTTTTTGGAAACTGCGTTCTTTTTTCGAAGATGTAAGTCAGATAAAGCCAAAAGTGGATATCTGTCATTCTCACTTTTAAAAAGTGATATAAAGCCAATTTTTTATATAGGGGACCTTAGGTCCATTTTACAAAATGGAACCAAAATATGCCGAATAAAAGCTAGAATAGAAATACATTTTTTTAAAAAATGTTTTCTGGATTTTTTCCAAACTATGATTTCTGGTCTTTTGCACATTTTAACTTACGACGTACATAGGTATTATAGGGCAAGTTTTGCATTTGGAAAAAAATCGAACCCGAGATTTCGATCAAACTTAACAAAGCGATGATAGAGAACACCCACAAAGTGGGTCCCGCAATTCCGTGTGTATGTCTGTATGTGTGTAGAACGATCTACAGCCTAAACGGCAGAAGCGATATTCTTTTAAAGTGGTACTTAAGCATTTTAAGTGATTGTCTCAAATAGATTTTTGAATGGTTTTTAGCCCAAAATATAACGGTACTTGCCGTACAAAAATTTCTACCATCTTAATTATCTTAAAAACGGTTCTAATAATTTTGAGAAAAAAAAAACTGCGTGGACTACTTTGAGTATAGTCTACATTTTGGTCCAATTTTTATTTACATGTTTTATTATTGACGGTACCTGCTATACAACCGGTTTTTGCTTTTCGAATTTCTCATAAACGGCTTGATGGATTTCGATCAAAATGCTTATGTAAGAATCGATGTAAATCATTAACAATATTACATACAAACATTTTCGAAAAATATTTTTTTGGATTTTTGAAAAAAATTGTTTTTGAAAATTCAATATATCGAAAACGTATAACGATTTTTTTCGACATTATTTGTTTAATCTTATATTATTAATAACATACAGTTATCATACCAAAATTTATTCAGAAAAAAAATAAAGAAATGTTGTGTAAATATATTTATAGCCGTTTCTACTAAGAATCTTGTGCATACAATGTTATCGAACATAAGAGCAAGTACGTGCGATCTGAATGCCGTTTTTTAATTTTTATTTTTAAATATTTTCAAAAAGTTTAAAAAAAAAGCTTTTTCTCAAAAACCGCTCCACAGATTTTTAAAATTTTTTTTCATAAATTCAAATTTATCCAAGAAATAAAATGGCAGTTTTTTTTTTAGCTCAAATTAGTTTAAGAATTTATTTCAGAATTTTTAATTATTTTTTCTTTAATCAAACAGATTTAATCTTTTGTTTTTAAGTTTATATTATTAAATATTTAATATTGTCATACCAATTTATTTTAGAACAAAATTAATGAAATTTTGTATAAGCCTATACAAAATTGAGTTAAAAATGACTTATTTAGATTTTTAATAGAAATCTTTTCCATACGATGTGATCGAACATAAGAGCAAGTTCGTGGGATCCAGTCGTGCATTTTATTTTAAATGTATATGTACTATCAAATACTCAAAATTGGCACACTAAACATTTAAGAAATCAAAATTTGTGTATCTACAAAAATTATAAATATGAGTATCTGCTCTAAGGATTTTTGTTAAATCTTGTTTCCATAAATTAATATTAGTTTCAGATATCAGATTACATTCTATTAGCTGTATGTGTTATGCAATTTGTGATCAGAAGAGCAAGTACGTACAACTCATTCCTGTATTTTCTTTACTTAAAAAAACTTTGTGTTTTCGTGAACTTTTAAAAGCCTGTGATTACTATTTTTGAAAAGAAAGAGATTCTATGTTCAATTAAGTTAAGTGATGTGAATGCAGCAATCAGAGCAAAAACCAAACAATTGCTTTGAATAATTTTAAAGTAATTATTAAATTATTAAACAAGAAATATTTTTTTTCCTCGTCATAAAATTGCCTATATATTATATTTTACCAAGCTATTATCGATATTTTTAAATATTTGTATCCAAAACTAAGCATTCCATAAAGCCTGGGGTTAAACGTTGGGCAAGCAAAATTTCAATTAAAATTTAAAATATTCAAACATAATTTGAAAATAAATACAGAATTCCCAAAATTTAATTTTGTGCCATAATTTTGAGAATACAGAATTTTTATAACTAATTACTTTGAAAGAATATCTGCAGTTGATTGCAATTAACTGGAAACATTTATAACAGTCATTTCTTTTTTGTTTGAAATTTTTTTTGAGCGAAAAGTTAAAGTGTGTTTAAAATTCAATGTATTTTTTCCCAGAATTATTAATTTTGAAGTAATTTTCTTATCTATAAGTTAAACTTATTTCATTTGGCGTAATGTTTTACCGAGGAGTGTTAATCTATGTATTTATCCTGGATGTAGCAATTCTGCGTATTATGTGTGGGTTCCGTGTAATTAAGTTTTAAAGTTAAGAAATGAAATCAGTGCAATGTCATTTTTCTGAAATGAGGCTGGCGATAAATTCCACATAATATAAATTGCACGACTGGATCGCACGTACTTGAACATACTAACATCTTAAGCATAAGACTCTTAGTAGAAACAGTTGAATATGTATTTAAAAAGTGTTTTACTTAATGTATAGTATTCCGTATTTCTATAAATTTTTTCCAAAAACTAAATTTTTGTATGATAATTTTAAATATTTAACAAAGTAAGTTAACAAATTATGATTTTTAAAAAAATCCATCACTCGCTTGCGAAACATTGAATTTTCAAAAAAAAATTGATTTACGTATTTTAAAAAAAATGTCGCCAAATTAATTTTCGCATACAAAAAGAATCCATTCTGTAGTTAATGATAAATGTGAAAATAAGAAAATGGTTCAAAGGCAGGTACCGTTAATAACATGTTATGTAAAATTTAGCTTGAACCAAAATGTAGACAAACCATAAAATTCGTTCTTCGAAGTATTAACTTATTTTCTAACAAGCAAATTCTGTACATAAATTCAATGAAACAGTTCATTTGTTTATTCATTTGTTCTTTCAAATTCAACCACGAGTGGAATTCTCTTGTTCAATAAATAATAATTGAAGAACTATAATGAAACTGTTTGTGAACCAATAACCAATTTTCGTTTCGTTAATCTACTAAATTTTTCGCTTTCAACTTAAAACCGACTTGTAAATTAATTGACACACCCATCCCCTTAGTCAACATATAATTTGGACTAATATAAAATGTATTCATAGCATAATTACCTACTTATTCACCGAGTCAACCAATCGTTGTTATAGAATTAATCCAATACAAATTCAAGGTCTAGTCCCGTTCAGTTTTGTATTCTTAAATGAGAAACAGTGTAGGGACGGTCAATTAACTAAGAAAACTAAACTTCTGTGAAATAAGAACAAGTTCAAGATAATTTTTATTTTTTAACGCAAGAAGTAAATAGGGAATTAGGTAATTAAAATAATAAAGAAATATAAGCTTGTCAGGTGAATGTCAAAAAGTATGTATAAGTGTGTACTAAAATAAATTATATTTAAATCCAAATTTTAATATTTTGTCAATTGTCTCGATATTTTGACATTCTACAAGATTTATATTTTATTTATAGTGAAGTCCCTTTCAATGAAATTGTTTCATAAAATAGACAGTGATTAAAATAACCACAATATTTTATAAAAGCGAATTAATTCATTTTCATTGACACAATAAAACATTCATTGAGCCCACGGTGTTGTTCGCTGAATCAACGAAATATCAACTAATATGCTTAGAACCTTATATCTTAACGAAAAATATTTTTTTTTTTTTTCAGTTTTCCGTATGAACTACCTAAATTATTAAGAAATCTATGCATTTCTTCCATAAAAGTTGTAGTTTAGGCGTAAAGTTAAATACTTTTCTGTTCGCAAACATAATTTTTAAATTGTAGAATCTAATTTGCTGAAAAATTCTTTCAAAAAATTTAACAAAACAACAAAACTTAAATGCAAAAACATCTGCTTTTTATATCCCAGCTCATCAATATCATGTCCTACCAATTTTTATATTTTTAGTAAGAACTAAGGACACTTAAATGCAATCTGAATTGCAGGGCACTAGTTAGAAGGAATAGAAAGATACTATATCTTAAGCCATATAGCTAATTTTCATTTGTCAGTATCATAAAATTGACACTCCGTAAAATAATTTGAGCATTCAATTTATTTTTTATAAATAAATGCCCTCATACTTCTAGTAGAACAACTTCCCAACTTTGTGAGTTCAAATTTTAATCCTCAATTTATTTCATTCTCAATTTTGTAGAGAAAAAAAAAATCCAAATTTAAATATTTTATATTTTTTATCATTTTATTTTCATCTTTTTTTTTAAATTTATATTAGGTAACTTTTTCTCATTTGTTTGCTGTTTCTTCTAATGCTTTCTTATCGAGTACATTAATAATAATAAATATATACAAAATAAAAACAATATACAATAATTATATAAAAAAAAACAAAACTTAATCCTACTTTTGTCTTATTATATATAATGTGTTTAAATTTAATAATTTTTTATACAACAAAAATAATAAATATCTGAACAATTTTATTTCTAAAATAAAATACAAATATATTTTTTTTATAATACAATTTTTTTTTAAATTTTATACAAATTATACAGAAAATAAAATTAAATTAAACTATAAAAAAAACGAAAAGTATTATTATTTTGTGGAACCTTTTTTTAATATATATTTTGTTGTTTTGGTTTGTGTTTAATATATCTATTGGTTTTCTTCACTCTAATATTTACCATATCATTCTTTTTTAAGAGTAATAAATTGGAATACGAGTAATGTTGTTTTGTTATTTTCTTTCGTTTATCATCGAATATTTTTTTTTGTTTAAATGCAATATTTTTTTTATCTTTTATTATATATACAATTTTTTAATTTATTTATATAAAGTTTTAAGTTATTTTACAAGTATAAAGTAGTTTTGTGTTTTTTTGTTTTAATTTGTTTTATAGTTAGAATTTCTGTCTTTTTTGTTTAATATTTTTTATTAAATTAATAAATTCGTTCATTCTTCCATAATTTTTTTGTAATTTGTTTTATCATTTGCATTTAAAATTTAATTATTTTTTTTAGTTAAGTAGTAAGAATAAATTTGCTTAATGGGAAATAGTTGAATATAAGTTTGTTTTGTGTTAGTGTGTACCTTGGCGATTTCTGTAGTTTAAATAAATTTGTCTCTTCTATCTACATATATCCTTGATCCTTTGGTGTGTTCTCTTTCTTTGTTTTTTTTTATTTCGTTGATAATATCAATAATATTTTGATAATTGTGAGTGAAAGCGATGAAAATGATTGGTTAGTGGATGCTGTTTGTGTGTTTGTGCAACCGGGCGGAAAAAAGTCCTTCAAAGTGAGATTGATAAATGTTGTTTTTTTTAAACAAGACGACATTGTGAATTATGCGATGAAATGTGAATAAAAGTGATTTTTTTGATAAAATGGAAAGCGTAAAGGAACGAAACGTGAATTATCATATTAATATAGATATTTATTTTTGGAAAGGATAATAATTGTGAATTGATTGCACGATTGATATCTTGACGTACTCGTAAACATATATTGGCATTTTTCATTATTTGTCGGCTGTTACACAATGCCTTTTGTTGAATGGAAATGAGGTGGTAAATGTTTCCTCGAACAACAGAGACAAATACAGAGAGTGAGAGAGAGAAAAAATGCAGAGAGACAGTTTAATATTTATAGAAGATGAAAAAAAACACAACAAAGGATATAATTTAAATTGGATCCAGGATCAATTTACGATGCTTCTTTCTGTTGCACGATATGAACACAAAATAGGACGAAAAAGGATATACAACGACACACGTCGTCGACGAGAATTGGAAATATTTTTTTTTAATTTTCCCTGTACAGATAAAAAAATAAGTTTTGAAAATAAAAAAAAATAAAATTAAAAAATAAATTAACTAGTTTTCTTTCGTTCAGTCTGTTGTGGTTTCGTTAATATTTTTTTGTTTCCTTATTTTCAATGGATTTTTTATAAATACAAAAAACTTTGAATAATATATAGTATAAATAATTTTCCTTACGCCCAGATGTCCTTATTGGAAGCCGGCCGACTGTCGAGACTGTTGGTGATGTCATTCAAGGAGAGATTTGACTCGTAGAGATTGGAATGAGTCGCCGAAGGATGTTGCTGTCGTAAGGTGCCACCATTGGCACTACAACTGCATGTCTTCTTGCAGTTGAAACTGTGGAATGTGTTGGTGGCGTTGTTGAGGGGCGCCGCCGTAACCGAAGGAGGCGGAGGATTAGTGAAGTTCGTTGAGAAGCTGGCATTTATGCTGCCAGCAGCTGAATTCACTGTCGCCGTTGTGCCCGATTGTGGTGATGAGGAGGATGCGGTTTTCTTGCCGCATTCGCAATTCTTTTCACGTTCGTACTCACCAGTAGACGGTGCTGAGGAGTAGTGGGAAGGCACTGCATACTCGTGCTGCCTGTCGTGGCCTTTCTCGTTCATAGAATTGAATTTGCATGGAGGTCCTGTCGCCGCAGGGTATGTTCTGCTGCAATCGTTGATGGTGGCATAGTTGTTGCAATCGCCGAAACGTTTTGGGCAATCTGGAGGCGCTGGCCTTGACAGGGTTCCGACACCGTAGTCATGTGCGGTGGCATAGATATTTACCGCCGAAGGAGGAGGTCCAGAACAATGGCGTTTGTTGCCTCCTCGTGGCAGATGTGGAAGAGCCATTCGAAGTTTCTGCCAGAATTTCTTGTCATCCCACTCGATGCAGGTACTGGTGCGGAGATAGTGTCTCATGTCCATGTCGATATCGCGTTGAGGCAGATCCCCATACAGGATGAAGACGAGTCGCTTCCTTCTCTTGACCATCTCATGGAAAGCGCTTTTGTACTCAAATCGTGACCATTCGTTGTAGAGGAAGTTCTTCGAGAGCACAAGAAGGACCATTTTCGAGCCTTCAGCAGCTTCCAAGATGGCATCAGCAATGTAGGCATTCAAGTTGGTATCGCGATAGTGCAAGTTTAGTCTGTATCCAATGTCAGCCTCAAGAGCATGGGCCAAAATTTGGCTAACGAAATGCTCATCTTGCAGGCTGTAGGCAAAGTAGGCATCACACAGGCGATGATCTTTGTTCTCGACGAAGTTGTCGATGAATGCTGGAGACCGATAACACATTGTTAGGAAGCAGTTTGAATGGGCCCACATTTTCAATTCATGACGATAGCAGAAGAGGCCCATGATTAGACCGAAAAATCCCACAAAAGCACAGGTAGCTGCCAGAAGCAGAGGCAGGAGATTCTCAATTTCACTGGATCTGACGTATGCACTGAGGTCATCCCGCAGAGTGCACTTGGTTCCATTCTTCTCTCTCAGGATGCTTGTTAGATTGTTGTAGACGCAGGCAACACGATTGGCGTCGACAATTTTCTCAGACGACTGGCCAAGATAAGCTCTGAATTTGCTGAGGTAGCTACACTCACATGACCAGGGATTGTCGGCTAGACTGATATCGACGAGATATGGACTCAAAGCCAGCTGCCAAACTTCGAAGTGGATCAAACGATTTCCGTCTAGGCGAAGAACTTCAAGCTTTCTCAAGCCCTGGAAAGTTCCATTGCCGATGAAGTTTAGTTTATTGTTGTGAAGATATAGTTCTCGAAGGCTCTGCAGCATAGAGAACTCGTCCCCGACTAGGCTCACCATATGATTCTCTTCCAGATGAAGGATGCTTAATTTTTTCAGGCCGACGAAGGTTGTGTTGTGCATGAACTGAACATTGGAGTTATTGAGGTAGAGAACGATAAGATTCTGCCTGCCGACGAATGTGTGTGGAGCCAGTTCTGGGAAGTTGCTTCCGTCAATGTAAAGCTCGGTGGTATCCATGGGAACTTTCTTGGGCATTTCGCTGTAACCTGCCCCAGAGCACTCGACGATATTCGTGGACCAGGTTTGGTCATGGAAGCAGGTGCAATTGCTGGGACAAGTCATCTCACAATCACACGACTCTGACGCACAGCAATGGCATACGGCAAAGCAATGATTTTTGTAGGTGCACAGAAAGTGTTTGGGCTCAGCTTCTATCAATGGGATGTAGGCACGTTCCCGGGTATGCAGGAGCTTGCAGTAGATGGTTTCAAGGTCCATGATTCGCGGGTATTGCCTAGTGGTCATGTGATTAATTTTTTGCAACCAGTCGATGTTACAGTCGCAGAGGAACGGATTACCACCGATATAGAACTCGGGGAGAGGTCTGTGGTCAGGAACCGGCAGAATTCTCAAACTTTTCACATCCAGGGTTGTTACCTGATTCGCATAGAGGTCCACTCGAGTCAGATTGGTCTTGTGCAGGAAGGAATGTGGTTCGATGGATCCGATGAGGTTGTCGTTCAGAAATAGAAGTTCTATGCTGTTTGGAATCGAGCTCGGTGTGACTTTTATGAGCTGGTTGAAACTAGCATCGAGGGTCTGCAGTCGGAGTTGGGAATCCAGATTAAATCGATTAGAAAGCTCGGCGAGACGGTTTTTGTGAAGATCTAGCCATTGCAAGGTGCCTGGGACGTGGGCATAGTCGAAGTGTTCCAGATGGTTGTCGGAGATGTTAAGCCACAGAAGCGAGGCCATGTTGCTGAAGAGTCCATTGATTTCAGTTAGGTCATTTCCATCGAGGCGAATGGCCTGGATGCTTGATGTCATCTCAAATGCTCCGGGTTCTATTACTTGAATTCGATTTCTGGCCAAGTTGAGGATTTGCAAGCTTGGCAGATCCTTGAAGGAATTCATTGTGATATTTTCGAGGTAGTTGCCGATCAAACGAAGTCCATACAGATTGCCCAGACCCTTAAAAGCAGTTTCCTCCAATTGGCTTATCATATTCTCACCCAAATCGACGGTTCTCAGAAGTCGCATATTTCTCAGAGCTAGAGGCACCGTTTTAAGCTGATTTCCATTCAAGTTGAGGTCCTGCAGGGAGCTGCAGTTACGGAATGCCTCAGGATGGACTCCAATTAGGGCATTATTGTCGAGAGATAGCAACGAGAGGACATAAAGACCGTTGAGTGCATAAGCGTCGAGGTACTTGAGCTTGTTGTGGGACAGCAGAAGTGTGTGAAGGTTATTCATTGGAGCGAAGGTGTCGGCAGCGATATTCTCGAGCTGGTTGTGTCGGAGATTCAGGATTTGTAAAGTGTAGAGATCCCCAAATATCTCAGGTTCTAGCTTCGTGAGTTTATTGTGTGACAAGTTGAGTAGAACCAAACGAATAAGACCGATAAAAGTGGCCCTATCAATCCAAGTTGACGTTATTTGATTAAATGACAAATCCAGAGCCTGTAGCTGGTCAAGATTCGAGAACAACTTTGGCGAAAGAACACTTATAGAATTATTTTGGAGATAAACCTCCTGAATTGACTGAGATTGTTCGGAGAAAAGCTCCGAAGGCAGTGCCACAATTTTATTTGAACTCAGATTGAGAATTTGCAAATTCTTCAGTCCACTCAGAGCTTTATCGGCAACCATCGAAATTTCGTTGTTGTTCACTTGTAGGAATTTGAGTCGTCTCAAATTTCCAAATCCATTGGCAGGTAGAAGCACAAAATGATTGAAGGAAACATCTAAAATTTCCAAATCTAGTGAGCATGGAATTGAGGCAGGTTTCTGGGCCGAGGCTGCTGCTTCCTGGCTGCTCACGGTGCTCGAAGGAAGTTCAGTGTCCTTAGATCGCTCCCTAAAACCCAATTCATTGACATCCTGAAGGCGGTTTTCACTCATGTTCAGCGATGACAGGCCATTCAAATGGCAAAACAGATTTTCCGGCAAAGACCATATGTTATTCTGACTTAGGTCGAGTCTTTCGAGATTTTTTGTGGGGCCAAATGCCTCCGACTCGATGTCGAAATTTAACGTAGGCCAATTAATATTATGTGTTTTAATTGTTAAATTCCTCAGATCGGATAAACCTTCGAGGACTTCACGATTAAATTTGGCAATTTTGCAAAACTCAATCGAAAGGTCCCTTATCCGTGTTAAATGGACGAACGAGCGTGGTTCCAGAGAACTGCGTGCCATTATTTCATCATTACACAACACATGCAGTGCAACTGTATTTTCCGAGGGAATAACACTAAAATTCGTCGTATCAAATTCACTATTGACTGTTCGTAAATTGCACGTGAGCGCAATATCATCGGAAATTCCCGGTTCGGCCAAACCAAAATGGCAATCATCGGGTGCATCGTAACGTGATTGTGCTCCTCCGGATGCATCGCCATCAAGTGCAGAATTAAGATGCTGCTGTTGTGTATTGTCTACCATCATTTTCTGATTGGCAGCATACTGCTGTTGTTGTTGATCTGCTGAGGCAGTCAAAACAGTCAGCAAAATGAGGAGCATGAAATTATTTGTAAAATCCATATTCGATTTTTTTTTCGCTGAGATTATTATTATCCAGTAGACCGTTAGAACACAATTTTCATACAATTTTTTTCTGGAAATTAATTTGTCAGAGTTTTCTGCACGTATCCATAGTTTTTAAACCGGTATTAGACGCGAGTTTCAACAAGTTCTAGCGACTTAGCGAAAAACTACACATTATCTTAGCGATAATACTTTAATTCATAGGCTATGCGATTTCTGTTCAATATTTTTTGGTTTTCTCGTAGTTAAATTTAAAACCAATCTTATGGGAAAATAACACAGAAGCACAAAAATGAGAAGAAAGGACCAAAGGATACCACCAAATTACTAGAAGATAGGACGAACAAAAAAAAATTGTGCGTGAGTTCGCGCAGTCCAAATATGCTTTTTCGTTTTTTTTTGTATTATTTTCTTTCCTATTTTATTTCACTTCCTTGCTTTAAATTTTTTTTTCTCTTTAAGGATATTTTCTATAGCATCAGCAAGGATGTTTTTTCACTTTAATATTTATTTCTTTTATTAATATTTTTCTTAAATTGAAATAGGAACACTTCACAGTCACAACACGTTTTTTCTTCTTTAGCAAAAATGTAAAAAAAATTATAAAAAAAAAGAAATCAAAAATAAAATTTCGACCACGAAGGGATTCGCATACAAATTTTAAAGGATATTGTTTTTTTCCACTATATCTTCATAGGTTTAGGGTGGTGGAAAATTATTTTTATCCGTTATTTAACCGTACGCGTAGGTAGCAGTGTGTGTCCTTGCTTGGTTCGTATCGTAGCTGAGACTGAATTAGAAAGAGCATAGGAGATGTCTTTTATAGAGTAGTTGAATCGGGATGATGGGAGAATGTAGGAAAGAGAGTGGTAGTTTTTTTGTTCGTTCTTCCCAACTTCGGTTTCGGTTATTATAGTTGGATATTGGATCATGGGACTTTTTGTTTTGGTTTTTTGGGAAATATTCTCTCGTATGGCATAGATACATATGTAGAGGAATTTTATTTTATTTTTTCTTGCGTATTTTTGAGGGAATTTTGAAAATTTGTATCCAAAGTGTGGTGAATTTAGTGAATCTTACTCTCTCTCGACATGAGTTAATTTTTTTTCAAATTCCTTTTCCCTCACAGTAGGATATCCTTTTTGTGTATTTTTTTCTGTATTTTAAGAAAATATTTTCTCACTGATGATGATGCTGATCAGCTGGGCGAAAAAATCATTTGTAAGAAAAAAGTAAAAAATAAATGGAAATGGAATCCTTGCTGAGAATAGTGTTTTTTTTTTTTGTTGTGCATTGTGCGTATAAGAGAAAGAGTATATCCCTTGCTCTATTATAATAGAGAAAGGATATTTTAAAGTAGTCCAGAGAAGCAGTAAGTGAGTGAGTGGGTCGATAGGTAGGGATACTGAGTGGTAATTAAATTTTAACTTACTTGATGTCATGGTGTTCGGGTGATTTATTTTAAACGTAAGGCAATAAAGGGATTTATTGTTTGGGAAATTGGAAAGTATTATTTAGATTGAGCTACGATGACGATGACGACAACGACAAGAGGAAGTTTTTGCGTAAATTACTGACGGTGGTGTAGGTATACAAATTTATTTACAAATTGTTTGGCCAAAAAAAATATAACGATAATTTGAACAAAGTTATCTGCCATGGCAACTTTGTCTTTGAAATTGATGTAATCCCTGTCATTTTCAGTCTCTTAGATGTCGTCGTTTAGTGAAGCCATCTCCTGATAAAATTCAGTATCCGCTGGCAGAACCCGGCAAGGTTCATTAGCTTGTTAAAGATTTTTTTGTAAGATTTTATTTAAGTTACTTGCACCTAAAAAAGGACACTCTTTAAAATAGGAATCTTATTTAAATCCTGTTTACCTCCCGTTGTCTCCCAAGTGTCTTGGGTAACCAATCGCTCAAAAGTATCTATCACATCAACATCATTGACCTTTCTACAATCAATTTATAATACCTAGGTATCTGATGAAAATAGCTATCGTTGACAACAATTATCCCAAAAATATTCCACCAACAAAATAAATACATACACATATCTATGCATGTAGATATAGCCTCGTCAGGAAAGAATTGTCATCATGTTACCAAATGGAAGCGATACAAAATTAACCCAGGGATTCTTCTTATTTCTCAATCATCTATCATTCATTGTGGCAACTTTCAAAACGTTCACCACACTCATGACATTCAATTGATTTTGATATCAAATATCACTAGGATCACGTAGGTGTCGTATAGCAGATATACCTACCTATATAGATACTCATGTATATGTATAAAACTTTTCACACGATGATGTGTGCAAAAAATAAAAACCAACCAGGTAGGTACGTACAATAAAATGCTGGGTTAGTGTGTGTATTTTGTGTCGAAAAAAGGAAGAAAAATCCTTAATTGAGTGCTTGATAGAAAAAAATCACTTTATCTTGATGAATATTGGAATGAATGAAAAATTGGAAGCAGTTTAGAAATTCATAGATATGCAAAAAAAAATCTTTTTTTTTTTTTATAAATCACCATGTATCTTTTAATATTTTTTGTTGGTGTGTGCGAAATTTAATTAATGGTTTGGTTGAATAAAGGAAATATTGACAAATGGATTGCAGGTTGAATGGGTGAAATGAGACAAATTGAGTTTAATAGTGTTTAGAATTGGATAAGCTTCAAACAGACGAATTAAACAGGAAGTGAATTTTGTGGATGTGCAAAATGGTAGGTACCTACGATAAGCGTTGTTGAGATTAGGAATTCGCTTAAGCACCTACCTATAAGAGTTCAGAGAAAATATGAAGGCACAGAATTAAATTAGAGGATAGTACTTATACTTATATCCTGCCAAGTCTTAAAATAAAAAAAACAAGTTTTTTATTAGTTTTGAATAGCTGAGAGTGGATTTCTTTAATTTGGAGAATTGAGACTCAAATCTTATGTGTGTATGTGATCACCAAAGTTTTACTTTTAGGAGATATCATCAAAAATAAAATTAAATCAACCTAAGACTAGGCTCAATACTAAACTTTTCTTAGCAGAATCTCAAAAACGATTAAGTTTTGAAACAGAAACAAATTAATAAATGGGAATGTGCTCAACGAATCCCAAAAATACAGAACCCGAAATATTTAAAATTAATTTTGTAGGACCAAAAGTCATTATTTAAAAATTACATTATCCAAAATTCTGTAGGTATTCAAAAAATGCTCTGTTTTTTATTACACAAAAAAATAATTTATATTTTATCGTTGAGCACATTCTATAGTTTTAGGGTTACAATTATATGTGCGGAAATTCTGAATTCCAAAATTATATATTACCAACAATTCTTTATGGTTATAACTCGCTTTATTTGCTAAAATTAGTCATTTAACATATGTATGCCAAAATTGTGTAAAATTGGGGATGGCCGTGGCGCGATAGTTGTGTGTTCGCCTGTCAACCTCATGGTCACAGGTTCGATCCCTGCCGTAATCTATGTCTCCTTATTTTTCCATTAAAAAACAATTCTAAAAATTGTCATAAAATGAGTTACTGGTTTACTCATTACATGCTGCTTAGGCATAGAACTAACAACATGTGATTGAGGAAAACTAGTTTACCGATAAAATATGACAAAGTATAGAAAAATGAATGTGAATTATAAGGGATATAGATAAATAAGACACTGAAATTTCTCCGCATTACTTCAGCCGCCATCCCGGAGATAAAATCTGAGACCAAAACCACCTACAGTCTCCGAATATCGCCCCACACATCTTTCTTATCATTCTTTCTCTTCCTTAACCTCACCCTCACGCCCGCGCTGTGTTGAAACATTTAAGGGGTATTCATAATCCCTTGAGCGCGTGTAGATTATAAAAAAAAATTACATATATTAAAACATTGATTTTTTTTTTAATATTATATTTAATGTAAAATAATTTTTACTTTAACTCAATAAAGCGAAATACAATAAAAACAAAAAAACAGAATTTTGAATTCCAAATTATTTGCCCATACAACATTAATACCCGAAATCATTCCATGCAATTTCTGTATTCTAACTTTTTGTTGTTTAAAATCCTTGCGTTCGGTTTCCAACTAGCTATCTGTGGCAGTAATTTGGTAAAAGAACACGAACAAAGTATAGGTCCGTAGGTCGATCTACAGCCTAAACGGCTGAAGCGACTTTCTTCATACTTCACTATTATGTAGGTGATTTGCTCGATTTTTTTTAAAATCCTTTTTCAGCCAGAAAAAAAATAACTATACTTATGATTTAATTTTTTGTACTAAAAATGGTAAATTTAAATTATAACAAAAAAAACTCTAAATATTTTGATACAAAAATTTGTACACAATTGTAAAATCGACACTATGATTTTGTTTCACAAATTTTTTTTACATAAAATGTTATTAACGTTATCTGTCATATAGAACCTTTTTTTTATTTTCGACTTTCGATCAATATTTTTGTACAGGAGGTCCTACAAATCCTAAAGAATAATTAAATTTTTTTTTAAACACCATAATTTATTTTTTAATTATTTCAAAAAAGGGTTGATGATTTTTGTATAATGTTAGCAAATCGCTTGAAGAAGCATTGTGTTGTTTTTTTTAAATATCTTCATTAGTAACTTTGTTATTTTTCGAGATATTAAGAAAATTGTTTTACTATATTTTATACATTTTTATGATGTAGCGACTTAAAAACGAAAAATAGATTGTAATATTTAGGAAAATTTTCCATTGATATTTTTATAAAAATAACCAAGTTAAGACTTCAGATGTTACACATGATATGCAAATACTTTAGAGCTCGCTCGATTTTTTTTTATTAATTACAGTGTTCACAAATTGTACTCATTCCACCCATTCGTTTCGACGTTTCAATGTCGGTACATTTTAATTATACGAATTTATAGGTGACCTCTCCATTTAATATATAAATGCAAGTATTTTAGTAGGATCCAGGTCAATAGAAAGAGAGATTTTATATGTTGTGCAACGTTTCGAGCGGGAATACACTCTTCATCAGGCAACAAAAGCAAATAAATTTAATATCACGGCATTAACACAATTGTTCGAAATAAAAACATTAAAAGGTGAAATTTTTACACAAAATTAATTTTTGACTACTACACTGCTGTCTTGTTCTCTGAAACGTTGCACAACATATAAAATCTGTCTTTTTATTGACCTGGAGCCTACTAAAAAACTTCCATGGTACATTTTAATCACGCATGGGGTCACTTTTTACACCATTAGTGTAAGGGGCCGAAGATACTGGGATGTCGAAATAAGTCGACTTAGTTAGTTTAATGTAAATACTGTCGTTAATACAAAATTAAAGTACAGTGTGGACATTTCGTGTTTTTTTAGAATATTGTAATAATTGATCTAGAGATTTACCTAAGGAATTTCTTAAACCAAATTTTGGTAAAAGAAGTATCATTCCAAGGTGATGAAATATGTTTCGAAATGTAATCCTTCATTAAATGGAAGTCAAATATTGAGAATTTTGAATTTTCATTAAAATGGATAACTTGTATAAGTTAGTATATTTATTTTTCAACATTCAATTATGTTAGTAATAGTGAATGTACCTAAAAGGTTTTTACAATTGAAAAATGGCAGACATCCAAATTTATTAACTATTATATGATGAAAAATCGTCAAAATCGTTAATTTTGTCCGAATAGGTATTCAAACGAATCCGCACAAATCACTTTCCGTACTTTCAGAGAATACATAAATATGTATATTGTATACCTGTCTATAAGATTTTTTTTTAAGCATTCAGATTTCATTCATTGAAGTGAATATTTATCCAATGTTATGTAAATATTCAGCTAAATTATTTTATTCCTTGAGAATTATAACAAAAAACGGATCACTTCTTTGGCACAATAATATTTACATGACCAAATTCTGAATTTTATTTAATTGTAGATGGCAGCAATGTAATTTTCCTTCTCTCAGAAAATGCGGAAAAATAAATTAAACCTCGAAAATATTACATGCAGTGCAAAAAATATAAAATGCATGTCTAGGGCACACGTACTTTTCTTTTGTCCGTTCACATCGTAAGTTGTCTTTTATGAATTTAATTTGTATACAAAATTTCTTTATATATATTTAAATAAAATGATCGCACGAACTTGCTCTTATGTTCCATCACATCGTACGCAATAGATTTCTATTAAATATCTAAATATATTTTTAAAGTCGTTTTTATCTTAATTTTTTTTCTTATATGAGAAAAAAAGTTTTCCTTAAAAAAAATTTAAGAAAAAATCAAAATCGCCAATATAACTATAATTTTTGAAAAAAAATAATATTGAGCAGTTTTCAAAATATAAATTTAAATTTTTTTTAAATGCTTTTTTCAAAAATATTAATTAAAAATATTGGTAAGCAGTATAAATTGGGCAACCTAAGTCTATAGATGTGTGAAATTTCGAAAGAATCGGTTAAGCCATTTATGAGATAGTCGAAATAAAAAAACGGCCCTATGGAAGTACCGTTTTTAGACATTTTTTCAATTTTTTTTTCAATCGCTGCACTGATTTTTTAAATCAAAATCGTTAGAACCCTTTTCGAAAAAAATAGGTTTTAACGTAACGGTTACATCGGAGGTACCGTAATGGCGCACTGGATAAAGTGCGTGATTGCTAACTTAGACTAGTGGGTTCGATCCCCACGCTAGACGCATTCTTTTCTATACCTCCAATTTTAATTTGATGCCGCCCATGGGTTAAAATTAGACACTCAATACCTGGTTCTCGAATCCATTGTGCCAAACTAGTGCCGTACAATTCAGGTACAAATTTCCCCTCTGTACAATACAAAAAAAAACTCTATATACCAAGTTTGAAGCAATTCGGTCCACCCGTTTGTGCTGTAGGTGTCTATACATACATACATACAGACTGACAGCCAGACATACAGACGGGCAGAAATTGTAGACCATCTTTTTTCGTCTTCGCTCTAACATCGTAATGTCATGTTTGATTGTTATCTCAAAACTTTTTTGTTCGTCGAATGTATAACTTGCCTTATAGTACCTATAATTGCGAGTAAGAAATGTTGGTATGCGAGTTTTAGGTATTAAACATAACATACGTTAAAAAGAAAAACAATATAGGTAGGTACACAAATTAAAATAATTTAATTTAAAAAGAAAATTATTTTTTTTTTTCAAAAACTAAAAAAAAAAAATTGTTGTACCAACATTTAAAAATTAAATCCTTAAATAAAATTGAAGGACTTTCAGCATAGAAATTATATCCAGACCGGTAGATCCCTTAATAAGAAAGTCGATTATTTAAAAAAAGCTATGGCAGTTACCGAGCTAATAACATTTTTAATCTTAAAATATTTCTTGCCTAAAATATATTTATAACTTACCTTAAATATAGCAAAGAGATTTTTTCTTATCAAAATCGTTGGAGCTGTTTGCGAGATAATTAAGCGTATAGTAGGTTCTGTTATTTTTTTGAATAAAGTTCTAGAAGCCTCCACCAGAGAATTACCTAAGTAAAGCGCTTAAGTTTGAAGAAAATCGCTTCAGAAATTTATCGAGGATCAGACATGCAAGCACATATAGGTATACAGACTTTTTTGTAAGTATTCTCCCTCATCGTAATGTTTCTGATCAAAATTGCAAGTTTTTTTCAAACACAAAATTTTACCTGTAGTACCTAGTGCAAAAATATCATTATTCAAAACTTAAGACTTCAGCCCTCTTTTAACAATTGTAAGACTCATATCCTTAGTTCTTTAAAAACCTCTTATAACCATTTTGACATTTCGGCCTGTTCTTGAAATGCCACAATTTCCAAAATCGTTGCTGAAGCACAACATAATTTTCTTCCTTTAAAATTTAACAATACATATAAGATTACATTGGTAAGTACATATGTATATATATTTTTCATTATTTAGTTGAATCCCTTCAGCTTTAGGGGGCATTAAAAATGTTTAAAAGAAAATAAATATAAAGCCGCCAATGAGCCAAATTAACTTCCAACACTCAGGACAATTGTAACAATTGGTTTTTATTGTAAAATTTTGTTTTTCATACTTAATCTCCCTTTTCCTATTATTTGAAGTACACATATATGAATATCGAAAATGTACTCACATACATATATGTTTTTGAATTTCCCCCAATAATACCCTAACTTTTATGATGATTTTTGTACACACATATTGAATATTTCTATAGTCAACTACTATAAAATTTAATTTTCATCATCATAGTCATCATTTGAGATTTTTTCTAATGAAGTCCTTTTGTGTCCTTTTTTCTATTTCATCATTTCATCGTCATCAGCTTCAGCCAACAATGACAGCATCAACAAAACTGACAGGACTTTGATTGATTTTATTGAATCAAAAAGTGTTGTGTGTGTATGTTGTTTTTGTTAGTGTGTGTCTATTTTTATAATTTATAAATTTGTGGTATGTAGCCATCAATGTACGAGTATGTCAAAAAGGAAACAAAGTCAAAGTTTTAATTGTTGTTTCATAATTTTCTCTTTTCTATATTCTTCCTTTTATGTTCCAATCCTCATTCTTCCTTTGATTGTTCCGTTAATGGTTTTATATTGTTATAAATTCTTATATTGTTCTTCTTCCTTGTAAATGACTTAAAGCCTTATAGGATAGGTATGAGGAGTATGTATATGTCGAATTAAAAGTCAATGGAAATCATATTGATTTGTCTTTGTTGTTGTTTATATATTTTGTTGTTTGTGGGAAAATTTTATGATTATTTTTGAAAATATATTTTTTTATGTAGTCGCCGTGACTATAAATATTTATACGTAGTTGTAAAATCTACCTCTAAGATAAGGAATTACGCCAATCATATTTTATGTTGTTAAGTTGTATAAAAATAATTAATCATTTTGGGTGAAGAGATAGGATCCATCACAATGGAACTGTTACGGTGTTGAATTTTAGGTATAAAGGTATAAAACTTTTCCGGGAAAATTGCCTAGCATAGGTGCCAACCTATACCAAAATGCTGAATAGAAGATTTATAGCCCTTTTGAAGGATTGTCGCATAACGATATTATATCAAAGAAAGACTCGTCTTGACAAACAATCGAGGTTACATAATACAACGATTTTTTTCTTTTTTGAATTTTGTGGAATAGGCAACATCTTGAGACTTTGAGATTTAGGAAAAATAAATATAAATTGTTGAAAGATAGAAATTAATTAGACCTTAAGGTGTCCTGTTTTAGGTACATATGAGATCCATGTGCGCCTTCTTTTGGAACCAGTGGCGTTCAAATCCTTGTCATCCAATTTGAGGCAAAATAATGAAGTTACCATCGATTGGTAAATCTATGGTGATGGCAATGTATTTGTCTGTTTTGAACAAGAACAGATCATGATGACGCTGGCCCACAATCCCCACATGACTCAGTAGTATTTTTTAAATGACTTTCCATTTGATGGAACTCATGTTTAATTTTTGACTCAAAATTTACTTTTTGAGGAAAAGTTTGATGAACTGTACCTACATAACGAGATTTTTTTGAGCAAAACTTCTTTTGCTGCGTTGAGGGTAAACATTTTCTTTGTAGCTCAGTCAGTGAACTGTCATCGAAAAACACAAAGAAACTTTTTTTTACAATTTGTTTTATTTAATGTTATCTTAATTCTTAATCACATCTTTCACTTGTTTTTATAATTTACTAACAATCTAACTATGTACTTATAATAAATAAATAAAATTTAAAATTAAAGCACACAAAATAAACGAAACTTTATAAGGTTGACAATCATATGCCAGCATTGCCATAAACGAGGAATTATAGGACTGTTGACAAATCTAAGATAGCATTGCCATACATTTGAGAGAATCCTTTCTTGAACAGAAGGGATGCGATAAGAAAACGATTCATGAGTGTGACAAGATCAAAACTTTCTTGTTAAATTAGTGTCAAACCACTGGGTGGTGCTACAAAAATAAAACTTAATGACTTTTTTTCAATGTGAGTAATCGGCCTATTTTTTTTTATTTTCTAGGCTACTATTTAGATTTATCAAAATGAATGCTTGAGATACTGAAAAAAGGATTTGGATAATGCATCAGCGATACCATTCCTTGCAGTCCGTCATTTCCGTCCAAAGGGAATTTAGGCTGGAGTTTGGGGGTACACCCCCGAGTAGATGGACCATTATGAGGCAGGTGAACATGTTTGCCGAATCTGGAAGCATCGAACGGTGGCCGTATCATCGAGATCCAAATGTTCGTTCAGGATACAATCGTGGCTGTTGCATCGGCAGTACAGGCAAATGCAAGTGTTTCGACTCGAAACTTATCGGGCCAAATTGGAGTTAACAGACGGTCATTACAACGGATAGTTCATGATGACTTAAACTTGTTTCCGTACAAAGTCCAAATTAAAAGCAAGTTAAACCCTCAGGATTTGCCTGTTCGCCTTGCATTTTGCCGATAAATGATTGCAATGGCCGAAGAAGACAACGCATTGACAAATTGGTTGTTCATGTCTGTTGATGCCCATTTTGACTTAAACGACAATGTTAACAAACAAAATTGCCGTACATAGAGTGAATGTAATCCAGAAATGGTCCATGAGACGGAACTGCAACCAGAACGAGTCACTGTGTGGTGCGCAGTTTCATCAAGGTGTATTGTCGGGCCATACTTCTTTGAAGAAAACGGTGTAACACAAACTGTCAATGGGGCCCGTTATTTAAAGATGTTGAAGTAGTTTTTTCACCCAGAACTTTGCCGAAGACGTATCCCTTTCAGCAGGATTTGGTTTCAACAACTTCCATAAAAGTTTCCGACCATTGTTTATTCTTCAACGATTATATATAACTACTAAATTGTGACAGAGCCAGTTACAAACGTGGTTCAAATATTTGATCCGTGGTTCAGGAAATTTAACGGCCGCATTTCGTCGGATTAACTAAATTTCAACAACAGTTCAAGGTTTAGTATTGCCAAATTATTGCTTGAACCATTCATGAATTAATTCTCCAAAATCGGTGAATTAAAATTCTTAAACCACGGATCAATTATTGAACCAAGTGTGTACAACTGGTCCTTAGTAAAGCCATGGATTAAACGTAAAATGAGCAATTTTTATTAATAGAGCTGTTAAGTTATATCGGTGAGTTGAAATTGCTAACCCACAGATAACAATTTTAAGCAACACGATGAATCTCATTTATCAAATTTTGGACGACACGGTGAAGTTTGTACAATTGGAAGATGGGGTTGTTATGGGTAATGTACGCAAGTAAGGAACCGGCTTCAAAAAATGTCAGCTTCGTTGTTATTTGACTGATTCTCATGAAATTGTAATAGTGTTTTAGCTGACAGAATTAAGAAAGAAAAAAATAGTTTCAAAACAGGGTGGGTCAAAAAAATGTAATTTTTAAAGAAAATAATAAATCAGTGTTCTGTATATAAGAATTTCTAAAATTTAAAAAAAAAACAGACGAATTCTTTTGTTATACACGAAACGGAGTACCATTAGGTAGCAGTATATGGTCCGGTTTTAGTTGGGTTTCGTACAGATTAACCCCGTATCTCAACGCAGAATTATTGATTTCTGCGAAATGTAAAATTCTTGTAAATCGACGATTTTCGATATAAATCTGTTGTTGTTGTTAATTTTTTACTTGAATTTTGGACCCAACATTGAAGGGTCGACTTGCAAATTGCAATGACGAACACGTAAACTGTAAAACGAGGGTAACTCGCTAATCATTAACAACAGAAAATTATTGCTAAAAAGATGTCTGTATTTACTGTCCAACAAAAAAAAAAAAACAGGAACGAGTCGTTGTTCTGTATTGTAAATGGCCTTACCTGCCAATTGAAAGAATTTTGTAGGCTTAAGTTAAGGACACACATAATTGTCAGCTGAAAAAAAATCTAAATGGCCGCCATGGACTGTCAAAATCTGCGTATCGCTATTGTACAATGTTTTAGAAAATGAGAAAACTGATTTACCATACATTAACTAATACCTATCTCTTTAATTTGCTGATAAAGAATTGAAGCATTTCGACATACCTATGTACTTATGTGACAGCTTACTAAAGCAGCCAATAAGCGTTTGAAAAATTGAACATAAATATTTATGATTCGTACCAGCCAACGGGCATCAAAGGTTCCTCAAAGAGGCGCCTTTTCACAAGCAACAATTATTAATTTATTGTTATATGATTCCCAGTAGTAAATTACAGATGAGCAAGACTAGGCAATTTGGTTAGTGCCTGACAACCTAACATAATTACAAACCTTAAGAAGTCTCCCACAAAAATTCAATTGTTAATCATAGCAATACAACTACCTTCAAATCAGGCAGCCCAGCTGTTCAAGTTTGAACCCACGCCAATAATCGATTATTCTCGCAACGAATTTCCTAACAAAGACCACAAAATCCCTGCATCCCTTTCAATCATCACTCCCAATAACTCGTCCTTATCCAATATGAACCGCAATAATGTGAATCGAATTACAAAACTATATAGCGGCATGCAACACTATTACAGCACCAGCACTATTAGCACCGGCGCGCAACAAATTTTCAGTTTCCCGCCAGTGTTTCTCAGATGAATAAGAAGATGACCCATTCGTAGTCCATCATCTCAGAAAGGATATTCCCTTCTGGAGCGTATAATCAAGTTAACACCTAAATAAGATTGTCGTCGTCTATACACGAAGCAATAAATGACAATGCAATGAGCTTCCAATATCCTCTATTGACTTAAATACAGAACTAATGCAATTTGTTAAGGATATCCGATCGCAGGACGAACACTAGCAGAAGCAGAAGCATCACCAGCCAGCAGCTCTTAATTATCAGGCACTGTTCTTCGACAACAATCGATCTACTTAAACACTTGCGAGTCATATTACAAAAGGACTCTGACAGCATCATTTTCTCATTGTTCATTATTCGTTATTCTATAAAAGTCACATGTCCTGCCGGGATGTCATTCTGGGTCCTTTATTTTCGCACCTCTAGACGACTTACTTACGAAACTCAGCAGGCAGTCAGTCAAAAAAAAAATGAAAAATAAAAATAACATAGAATTGAAATCTCTCTCTGCAACCTCCTGCTGTTATCTATTGATGCAATTTTAACTGCTGGAGGTAATTTTTTTTTGTGTTCATCAAAAAGTGTGCTCTGTCACATTGTGTGTCAAAAATATCCATCCATCAGCATAAATGGAAGAGTGTGTTGGAATTTTGGTTCTTCTATTGTTTTTAGAAGAACAAAAAAAAAGAAGTGTAAGGAAGAAAATTTCCCATTGTTCCTATACGCCCTTTTGTTTATGCGGTGATGCTCTGTTGACTCTCTATTGACATTCTTCTCACATCCTGTAGAATATAGTTTAGTTTCATCCTAGAGAGAGAGAAAATTATGTATGGACATGAATTGCACTAGAAAATAGGAATGAGATTCTGCGTTTGGGAAATTCACCTACGCACACTCACCACGAAACTCTTTAACTCCGAATTTACTCCGAAAGGAAATTAAAGGGATATTTTTCTCTTTCAATTAGAATCTCTTAGTTCGTAGAGAAATTGAGAGAAATTATCATCTGTCTGCTGGGAAATTTATATACAACCAGGAGAGTCCTTTTAAAGGAACTTTAAATTCATTTTTTCTTTGCAAATTAAATATTAGGTATCCAGTTTAATTCATCAAGGAGTCTTTAAGGACCCTACGGGGCCTATATTGTTTGGCATACAGAATGAAGCTATGATTGGTTGAAATGAGTATTTTCTGTCTATATTTTCATCTCACATCGAAAACAAATTTTGTTTTTGTTCGTGAAGATATGGGGGTGGGGGTATTTTTGGGAGGCCTACAACCGAATATAGGGAGTGTAACCCACAGTCTATACTCTCGCACTTTTAAGCTTGGTGTCAATTGTACGAAAGAAACAATAGGACTAAGAAACGCCAACAGGCACAAAAACAACTGTCAAATCATTTTGGAAAAAGTCAAAAAGTGACTTGAGAATGCTTATGGAACGCAATTTGGCAGGACGACTATATGAAGACGATGACGACGGCTCGACACGTGAAAAATGACTCCTAGAGCGCTGTTGGATATTTTTTTCCATCTCCATATATTTCTAGAGAAGCGGTTGTTTCATTATAAAAATGAGGGAGCTCAGGCATTTCCGGGGATGGATTGCGAACAATAACAAAAATATTGTATTTATAAATCGCTGGAAAACAGTGAAAGGATTCTTTGGTGCCTGCGGATGGTTCTGTCGAATGGGGTCGTGACCTTGTCATAATCATAGCAATTTCTCATTCTGACAGGCCAAGAAAATATTTATTATATACATCTATAAATTGTATCCTCTTGCTAGCAACGAACGAACCTTATTGCAGAGAAAAAAGTTGGCGTGGAAAAGATGCTGCACGCTATATCTATGCCATATACCTATTCCTATAGCACAAGTGGTATACCTATACCAATGGACTTTTAATAGTTTTTGTTTTTTTGATTCCGTTTGCTAGCTATTTTTCGCGCGAGATAAGCTATATGGGTGCCTTCTTAAAAAAGGATATTTTTTGACTGGAATTGCCCTACATTCGTAAGTGTGGGACCATGTGAAGATGCTCCCAGACACCTCGCATGCACCACCACCATACGTCCACAGACAATAAATTCTGTGCAAACAGAGGTGTCGTGTAAGTGAGAAATTTTGTTTTATAGCTAAATGTGCGAGAAGAAGTATCCTAGCGATTTAGCCAAATTCCTGAGTCGAGAGTTGTGGTTTTTGTCCTTGAACTTTTTCCTCTCCTCTATATAATATCCCAGTATATATCCTTTCCACCCAACAGGTTAAAAAGTTGGTTGGAAAATCACGCCATTTTATCTACCTTAGTGATTCTGATTATACTCGTACAATGTGCATAAATGTGTAGGTATACGTCGCTGTGGTAATACGTAATGACACGACATTGTATGCGAAAATAGTGTGAAGGTCATCGGATTTGGTTTACCTAACTCTAATTCGAGTGCATATTTTTTTTCCATTTCCAAATGGTTTATGGTTTCCTTTGAGCAGTGGAGAAGGGATTCTCTGCACATTTCGGATGCACTAGATATGTTTCCTTTTTTTCACAAAAAAAAACAAGTCCTTGAAACTAACGGGTGTGTTTTTCTGAGAGATAAATTCACTTTAATTGCTGCGGTTCAAATGGTGCAAGCGTGCAAGGCCTTTGAATGCAATCTCACTATTTAGAGAAGCAATAAAATTGACAATGAAATAGATTATTACCTCATTAGGAAGTTGGCTTATGTTCAGTCTTAGGAGTATGCAGGGAGCTCTCTGGGCTTGGAAATAATATTGCGACCTTGTTCCGGAAGCAAATAGTTTTGCTAAATTATCTCAATGTGTTTTTAGTTGCATTGAGAGCGCTTGAAATGCCGTAATAATATTTCTGGATTCCTTTTACTTCAAGAGAATAAATAAAGTTAGTTGTCAAAGTGACTACGTTGGGCGCCAATTAACATGATATTCATTAAAAATAAATAAATAATAATAATCCCACGCCTCTATCAACCACCCGCCCATCCCCAGATACCTCACGCGCTGGGGTCAATTTGCACAGAGTACGACTGCAATTTCGGTTGCTAGTCGTATCGGCACTTAACAATGAAATAAAAAAAAAATTGTAGTGTTTTGCCTATACGAGCAAAACAAACCAACTTGTGTTTATGGACGGTGCGAGTAAGGAAGAATAAAATGTATGGGTCTGCTTAGTGCAAGCAGTTAATAAATCAAATACAAAAAAATTAAAATTAAAAAAATATAGGATCAGCAGATCTATAAATTAAAAAAGAGTCCGAAAAATTAATAAAAAAAATTTGTTATTAAAAAAAAAGGTTTAAAAAACGTAAAAGTTAAAGAATTGAAAAGGATATCATGCTAATGCATTTGTTAAGTTTTTATAGTTGACAGTTTCAGCTTCTCTGGAGAATTAGATTTTTAATATCTATATTAGTTTTAAGAGTACGAAGAACAATGTAGAAGTGTTTTTTGTGTGATCTTGCTATGATTATAATCGAATACATCAGAATTTGCATTTACTTCCCTCAACATTGTTGCAACTGGTTCATTTCTACCATAGTCTGTTCTGTGAGGAGCTTGATGAAATTGGGGTACTGATCTTAGAGTATGTGGTAGTACTCATTAACGAGAGTAAGGTAGAAGAATCAGTAACGCCAGATAAAATTTGATGTACGAAAATAATATCAGCCAACTCACGGTTCTTTTCGAGAGATTGTAAGTTAATGAAACATAAAAGATCTTCATATGGTGGCACGTTATAAATGCCAACCCAAGGAAGGCCCGTTAGGGCAAAAAGGAGGAATCTACGCTGGACTGCTTCGATTCGTTTAATGTGAACAAGGCGATACGGGGACCATACTTGGCTATCATACTCAAATAAACGTCGGACAAAGGTTGTGTAAAGAAATTTCTTAACAAAAGGGTCAGAAAACTCCTTAGACCAACGCTTGATGAAACCAAGAGCAGAATTTGCCCTAAAAATAATGTTATCATAATGAGATCTGAAACTGAGCTCACTATAACAGATAACGTCCAAATCGCGAATGGACTTAACTCTTGAAACAAGGTCATTATTTATGTAGTAGTGTCGTGGTGGCGGACGAAAACGTTTGTGAGAATATGTGATTGCTTGGCATTTATCGACGTTAAGTTCTAAATTTATCTTTTGACACCACACAAAGAAATTATCCAAGTTATTTTGCAAACGCAAATTATCACAAGGTGAAGAAATTACTTTAAAAATGTTCATGTCGTCTGCGTACGAAAAAAGTTATGAATCCTTTAACACTGATTCTACGTCATTTGTTGTCAGGATAAAAATAATAGGACAGAGATGGCTACCTTGTGGGACGCCAGATTTAGCAATGAAAGGATCTGACACAGAAAACCTAAACAAGACTTGATACGTAAATTATTTCCTGGAAAGGAAATTTAATATTTTTATCTCTGGTACAGTACAGCCCGTTTATATGATTATAAAAAGATGTTAGATGTTGTATTTATGCCATGGACGCCTGTTCACACAACTCATCCGAGGAAAAATTGTTTGCGGGTACAGCATTTCGCATTTCGAAAGAAATGCCTGTACTCAACAGTTCTTCCGATATTAAGTTCATGCTTAATTTAGTTGAGTATTTCCGGTTAAGTAGTTTTAGAGGAGGAATGCAATTGGTGTACTTTTCCAAAATATTGGTTATAAAAAATTCGATAGAATAATCAAAGACATGAAACACTTCAACAGTGTTCAAGAGATGCAAATGTTTCCGTTTTCTTCTATTACCTATTATTTTTAATATTTAAAAAAAAACTCAAGTGATTTTCTGAAAAACAAGTCAGAGCATGAGAGTTATAATTTAGCTTTAAGCGGATGAATGCTGTGTAGATTACAGACAGATAAGATGGCTAAACCAATTTCTTGCATTTCCGCAGAAAACCTATCTTAGCAGAACTTTTGGCAACATCGAATATGTCATAATTTCACTAAAGGGGATCCACTAACAGCTGTTCAGTTTCTTCAACAGTAGTCCCGCGATTTTTCTAACGAGATGATACAGAATTGAATTTTTTGCGCAATGCACCCCGCTCGGGTTTTTAAGTCTTTTCAGAAAACGTTATTACTATTTTTTTAATTTTTAATAATTGCTTGTGAGAAAACTTCGTTGCTTAAGGTGTCTTACTAATTTTACCAAATTTGTCAAGGTGTTCTAAGAAAGTCCTTCCAATTACCTCAAGTCGGTAATAATTAATTTTAAAATTTAAAAATATATTTGCACACAACCTCTCCTGAATCTGCTATTCAAGGCAAGTACTTGATTCTACACCATCCAAGAGCCTTGAGCAATAAGAACAAGAGTATTATATATATGATCCAATAGTGTATTTAGACCCCTAACTCATATATTTTTTTCAAGCCGACACTTCTTCAAAAAGTCTATCATTTTGTCATCTACCAGAAATGATTTTTCGAAAATGTTCTTCTCGTGTAAAATGCAAGCTTTAGATACAAATTTAACATTCTTCTTAAGAATTGAAAGGATATTGTAGAAAAAATGTATTAAACATGCTCCCTTTTTTCTGAGAAACTCTTGTTAGATTATAACAAACATCAGCTGTCAATTATTATTCTCTTTAATCTAGATATCAAAAGCAACATAAATATTGATCGTAATTTCAAAAGAAAAAAATCAGAACAAAATCTCGAAAACGTATTTTAAAACAAAGATGCCAATGTCCTATTCGAAAGAATTTATCACTTCTGAAACATGTACATATTTATCTATTTCTAGTGCTGCTTCCACTTGAAGTAAGTATAAGGACTCTGTCAAACAGTCATCAAATTTCTCTTAAAGTAAATCGATTGAATACGATACTCCTTTTGGTTTCCAATATCACTTAACTATTTATGTTCTTTATCTCAAGAAAGGCGCTAAGCAAATGGCGCTTGGCCTACATATACATACGAGTATTAACCAAACTGATCACAACATGTCCTTTCTACATACACATCTGTTTATTCTAAAATTTCAACATTAAAAGTGCCTCTTTGAAAAGAGTCACTTGATACTTCTGTTCTTATTTCATTATCCTTGACACTTTTGATGTAGGATCTCATAGAATCGCTGATGTCCTATGATCATGCTCCTTCCACCATTTAAACTCAAGAAGAATATCCAAGAAACCACTTAAATTTTCTACGAATATGACACCATTCTGTGTAAAATCGGATAAAGCCAGATGATGATTGAATGGTCGTCGTTCTAACCCGCTGAACTATCTTAAGCGATCGTGTTAAATGTTAGGAAACATTTCCCTGATCTATGACTCTTTTTTGTTTTGTTTTTTTTTTTTTGCCTTTGAACTGAAGATACTGGTATTCGACGTATACATTATACAACACGGATACCAACTGTTGTGTTTTTTTGTGTTTATACCTGTGAGCTGTGTGAGATCGTGTAGAAAAGGGTCGATGCGTATCGTCCTACCTATAAACCTTTTTCGGTTTTGCCGAAGATTTATTTGATTCGTTTCGTTCCCAAAACACGATCGGCATTATTATTATTATTGTTTTTTTTCTAACTTCTTGTTCTCTTTTTTTTTTGTTAATTTTTATTGGTTTCTTCTGTTCGACGACGGCTTGGTTTTGGTTAAATGGGTAAAAAATTAGTTTTCCCATTTTATTATTTAGCTGATGGTAAAGGCTCAAGAATATATTCCACGCCTCTAGGGAAACATATGGCATTCAACACAAGCCACAGTGGTGCAATTTTTAAAATTAATTTACAAAAATTATAATTTGGATTTGTAGAAGAAGTTTGAAATCGAGAATATGTATGTTGTATTAACTGTAAACAACTCTCAACTTTTTTATTTTATGGAGACTTAAAAAAAAAACTAGAGAATATTTAAGGAGGTTATAAAATTAAGGCTGGACATTTCTTGGCGGAGAAGTTGAAATGTTTGTTCGCAATGGTCCCAGCATATTTTAACAGCTTGTAACGAAAATATTTTTAATACATTCCTAGTTACACCACTTGATATGTTATTAGTGGAGAGTTGTGTTAAAAATTTTATAAAATATTTTTTATGAAAAATTTAATTGTTTTTTTACTTCTGGTAAAGTCAAACTCATTTTCTTCTTACTCCTAAATTAAATTTATTTACCTCTAACCTCTCCATAACTTAGTATTGCAGGGTGTATGGCCTGATATTTTTTTCTGAATTTTAAGGCATTGACTTTGAAAATGTTCAAAAAATATCATTATTTATTAAACTCAATGTTCGGATGAATGAAGGCATTATAGATTCCTCGGGAAATAATGGATAGCGGTATTGGATGGGATTTCATTTTAAAGAAAGAAGATATTATTGGGTTTCCTGAAACACTCCATTTTATGCTTTTATTTTTTTAATCCCCATTGACAAATGCTGTTGAGATCAGAACTTATTATTTTGACATTATCATACACTGACCTTGCAGTTCCACACATGAATAATTGGGCGAGATGATTCAGAACACAGAACAGAGAGGTCGGGTACACCAACAATTATTTTGTGGATTTCAGAATAAATTCGCCAAATTGTTCAAATTGAGTTCAACGTTCGACTTTCCATTCATAATAAGTGACAAAGTTAGGATCTTCTTATTTTTTCGTATTTTCTTAATATGAATGATATCCTATATTGTGGTTAGCAATCCCACCTGACGGCGTGCGTGGGGTTTGATTCGCAAAGTTGATCTTAGAAAACGTTCCCGTACGCATTTTTGGTACTAGGAGTTTTTAGACTATCTCTCTTTTGAAATTTTAACAAAACTTCGTATAATTATTTTTTTTTAAGTTCGTCATGCTGTATTTTGAGTATCATAATACTTATGCCATGGAGGGATATCAATAGTACAGCACTAATAATATTGTATTGATAATAAGTTGAGTTTTACAGCGGGGGCTTCAGTTTTGTGTCCCCTTAATTCAATTAATTTTTTTAACTTTATTTTATTTCCTTTTATATTATTTAGTTTCACTTTAATTTATTTTATTTTATTTTATTTTATTTTATTTTAATTTACTTCATTTTATTTTATATAATTTTATTTTATTTAATTTAATTTAATTTAATTTTATTTTATTTTATTTTATTTTATTTTATTTTATTTTATTTTATTTTATTTTATTTTATTTTATTTTATTTTATTTTATTTTATTTTATTTTATTTTATTTTATTTTATTTTATTTTATTTTATTTTATTTTATTTTATTTTATTTTATTTTATTTTATTTTATTTTGTTTTATTTGAAGTATATTTTCCCACTGTTTTGTGGCGGTGCGGTGGTGGCCGGCGCGGCGGTTACAATTATCGTTTGGTTGGTGTAGGTCACACAGCATATGGTGGCGAAGGGCTATTATCCTATTGGAATGGTATTAAGGGTACAGAATTAAAGATCCTATCACCGGAGGTGCCTTGTTAGGCACGTTAACGAGTTTTTTTTCTATCTGCCTATCGACCGTCACTCGTCGTCGTCGTCTCCTGGGCTTCTTCTTCTTTGGTATTCCACCGAATCCATCGATCTATCTTTAAATCTCCTGAGATCAACAAACAACATTGTTTTTTTTTTTTGTTGTTCCTATCGCTCATTCGTCTGTTTTTAGAAATTAATTTTAGAAGAACTAGCTAGGCAGGCAAGGCACACAAAAAAAAGGATCAACGAAGAAAGAAAAATCCGAGGGACTGTCGTGGATGATGAAGAATTTTTCCTTTTTGAAGTCATGTGTTTGATGGCAGGGATTTGTGTCGGTCTTCTCGTTACGGTGTCGAAGTAATTTGGTGCATCCTCGATATATCACAATAAGTGATGCGTGTACAATTTTTGGGCCTTCCCTCGGCATCAATTATACATATAACTCGCTTCAAGCCTGTTACACATACATATCCCGTGACTTTTATTTTATATTTAAGTTTTTGAATGCAAGCACGAATTTAACCTTAGGCAATGTTTAGGGATTAATTGTGTTTGAATAAAATATTTATGATAAGCCCCTGCTGACTGCGATTATTAATATCAATCAGCCTATCGCCAGAGACAAATGTTTTGATGATCGGTAAAAAAGATTATTACATTTTTATACGAGAACTCTTATATGGATGAAGGCTGCTGATGATACCGGATTCTTCAACCCCTAGCGGTTGCAATTATGTATGTTGATTTTGACGATTAAAGGGTTTATAATGTCCCACAGATTGGTAGATGGTGATGTTGATGATAGAGAGTAGAGATTAATGTCTATCAAAGGTCACAATCAGAGGGAACCCTATTGTCGACAGATATGAACTAGTTTCAAACCGGTATAGCTTACCCATTCTTATCGGAGAAGAATGATAATTTTGTGGATGAAGAGTTGGGTAAATATGGTCTTCGGTGAGTATAGAGAGCCAGGTGTTTAGCGAAAAGATAGTAGATACATAATTGAGGATTTAGTAAACATTTATTTTAAAATAATCTCATAATTGTAGCTTAGAGCCGGGGATGGTATTAGGAATAAATTTATAAAAAAAAGTGCGTTTCAATCGATTGGACAATACGAGTGAAGTGAGTGATTATGGTATTAAGCATCCGCCAGGATTCGAATTTTTATCCTTAATTATAGGGTACTGGCTCATTTTTTGGAACTAAAAACTAACGAGTTCGTTTTCCTTTGAGCAATAATGACAGAATTGAATATGTTTGAAAGGCTGGGTAGTAGATTATTCATTTAAAATATTACAATATTTATCCCGCTTATAAAAAAGTATCCACGGCTGCTCACCCATCCTTCAATCCTTTGATAGCAAGAAATTTTAAAACGCATAGCAAGAAATTTTAAAACGCATCTTAATAAAAATATCCCACAAAAACATATATGATATTATTTTCATTTTCTAAATTATATCAATATTGAGTTCATATTAATTTCTCTCAACACGACCTCAATATGCTAGATCAGATTTGACTAAACAGGAAATTTGCATCGCTTCGAACTTTTTTCTATCTTTTCTTATAGTTTGTTTTTGTTTTAAAATCAATATTTTTAGATTGTATCCTTCAGCAGTTGAGTTCCCCAAACTCTATGGTTGGTTAAAATATTTGTCTCCAAGATGGCAAAATGTCCTTATCAAATTCGATCTTTCAATCCTGCTTATGAATACTCGTAAAGGGAGTAGTGCTCCTTCTCCTTTATCTGTCCGTGTTAGAGTTATTTTCCTAAGAAATGTTCTTCAAAATGTATTTCAAAATGGCGGGTTTTAATATTTAACTTCTTCCATAAAGACTTGGAAGTTCCTTTGTCGCTAAAATGTTAGTTGGTAACGAAACATTATAATTTTGGTGCAATATACATAATATTCATGTGATTTTTTCTTCGGCTTCGGCCACATTCGGCTAGGTGAATTTTCGACTTGATCATCCTCCATTTGAAGAACACCTGATATATGTTATAACCTTGGGTCATACAAGAAACACTAACTTATATTTTAACAAAATAACTATTTATTAATTTAAAACACAAGTTATAAAGAAGTAGTTCGGTAAAGCCGTTAAGTATATAATGTAGACTATCAATATGTACATGTATAGCAAAATTGTGTCTCTTGTAAATTCAGATGGTAAAGTGGTTCGAATCCTACCTTACTGGTAGAATTCAACATCTTCGAATTAACAACTTTATTTCGAACCCGGTTATTGTAACTTCCGGGGTTCCACAAGGAAGTCATTTAGGACCCCTTCTCTTTCTCTGATTTATCAATGATATTCCAAGTGTTTTTTTTATTAATAGTCTTTGTTTAATGTACGCTGACGATCTTAAATTATTCAAAAGTATAAAATCTATTTCGGATTGCATAAACTTTCAAAAGGATCTTCAAAACTTTTCTGTTTGGTGTACTAATAACGATGTGCATTTGAATGTTTCTAAATGTCATAGTATGATGTTCTACCGTGGTGCATCACCGATATTGTTTTCATATGACATTCATGGATCCACTCTATCCAAAGTTACTGAAAAGAAATAATATTTGGGTGTGGTCTTTGATTTAAAATTCAGATTTTCTGACAACATTGACTACATCATTTCTAAGGCCAGCTCAATGCTTGCATTTATTTCTGGAAATTCTAAAGACTTCTCAGATCCTTTTACTCTAAGATCTTTATATTTTTGCTATGTACGATCAATCCAAGAATATCGTTCTTCCATCTGGAATACTATTTATGCTGTACATTCAGTGCGAATTGAAAGAATACAGAAACGCTTTACCAGAGCTGCAATTCGCATCTTACGATGGAATGTTGAATGCCATCATATAAAACGAAGTGTTTGTTATTAGGCATTCAAACCTTGGAATCACGTCGTAATTATCTTGATGTCATGTTTGTAAGAGATTTAATTAATAATTGCCCTCATTTGCTTTCGCTGATTAGTTTTCATGTTCCCAGACGTGGCTTACGAAGTAATCGCTTATTTTGTGTACCTTTTCGTAGGGTAGAGTATGGAACCAATTAGCCCTTAACTGGCTCTTTAAGACAAGCT
Source organism: Philhelius pedissequus (assembly GCA_910595825.1). Lineage (NCBI taxonomy): Eukaryota > Metazoa > Arthropoda > Insecta > Diptera > Syrphidae > Philhelius > Philhelius pedissequus. The sequence goes on along the minus strand of OU343163.1, from coordinate 7,853,569 downwards.
AATTCTATATGTAATGTTATTGATTTTAATTTATACTTGAGTAGAGACTGTTTTAAAAAAAGTTTATTATTAAGTCTTAATTACAGTGGTTAGTACTTATTTATTTATTATATTAATTTGTTGTTAATTATTTTTTTAAGTAATCTATAAGAGCTGTGGCTCTGCTTGATAAATAGTAAATAAATAAATAAATAATTTAATATGGCAGTGGTGCCTAATTGTTCTTGCTCTCAACAATATCTTTCTGCAGAGAACTTTTGCTCTTAAGGAATGCTTATGTATAGGAATATTGGACTTCTATCCCATACATTTATCTACGTACAATTGCTTTTAAATATTTATCTCCTCCTCCCACTAGTGTTCCTAGTGAACAACAACTTATGAGCTGTTTGTTGTTTTGTTTTAAACTATTTCAATAAAATATTAAAATTGATACCCATTAGTTTAACTTGTTTTTATTTTTGAAGGGTTAATTATGTATACATTCCAGAAAAACTTCAAAAAAAAAATATTTCTTTTCACTTTCAGTCAATTTCAACGGAAATTCTTGTAAGTTGTTAAAGCTCCGGCTTTGGTTTCGGCCGAAGGTTGTTGTTAAGCCGAATATTCGACTTCGGCTTCGGCTAGAAATCGATCTTCGGTCGGACACTAATAATTAGGTAGAGATAAATGGATAATACACATAAAAAAACCTTTTTATATTGCTAGATCTTATAGTCTGAGGGAAAACAAAGATGCCATTTGAATTAATGGATAACTAAGAATATATCAACAAAAAAAATCAAAAATAAATTAATTTTGTATGTATAAAATTTTGAAAACATTTTTAGAAAAAAAATTTGAAACGCCATTTTGAAGATATTATTAATATACATATAAAATTCAAATTAAAAAAAAATGTTGTTATTGGTCTTAGAAAAATCGACTTTTCAAAAAAAAAAAATCGAAAAACTTTTTTCTTTGAAAATTTGAGTTCACAGTCTTATTAACAATTTTAGGGAGCATTTGCATAAAAACATTTATTTTAATCGGTTTATCCAATATTGAGAAAGTCGAAAATATGAAAAGTGGTTCTATGGCAAGTACCGTTAATAAGTACGCAAAAAAAATATTTGTATACTTAAAGTGAACTGTACTAATTTAAGAACACACAAATTTTTTTATAAAAAATCTTCGAGCCGTTTTCGAGAAATACATTTTTTTCTTAACGGTTTCTTAACATATGTATGGGAGGTACCGTTGTTTTTTTATTTTAGGAATATAGTTTTTTTTAACTGTTCAAGATGATGTCAAAAAACTCCTAAATAAGAAGTATCGAACAAATCGATCGAGTCATTTTTGAAATTTTGAGTTTTTTTTTGAAAAATTTTGGTTTTAATTAGTGTTTTAACTTATTAAAAGCTTCTGCATAAAACATTTTAAAAAAAATTCAAATGAAATATTTTCCAGAAATTCGAAAATAAAAAAATTCTACTAGATATAACAAAATTATCCATTTTTTCCCAAAAAAAAAAAAATGTATAACTTTTCCCTTCATTATTGAACTGATTTTTTTTTTTTGTAGAAATTGTTGGAACAGTTCTCAAGAAAAAAAAGATTTACCCTTAAGGCAGGTAGCGTTATTATTCGTCTTAAAAAAGAAATGTAAATAACGTGGGTGTGTTTGAAGCAAATCCATGAAAACCGCTTAAGCTGTAGACTCGAGGACAGACAGGCAGATAGACAGACGAAATTGCGGGACCCACTTTTTTGGTGTTCTCTTTGATCGATATGTCATGTTTAATTATTATTTATTTTTAACGAATGCATAACTTGCCTTATAGCTAGTCCCTATAATCGCAAGTAAAAAATCAGTTAGGGAAAAATTAATTTTTTGTATTTTTTTTTTAAATGTTTTTTTTCAAAAACGGTTTATTTAATTTTTTTATAAGTAGAAGCTCTTAAAAAGTTTAAACAGTATTGTAAGTCAAAGCTTTCAAAAACTTTTTTTGAAATTAATTTTCAGCACTCAACTCAAGCGATTTGTTCTAAATTTTGTATTTAGTGGTTTTTTTGCATTACCTTGCATTTTCGAGAACGAATTTTCCTAAAAAAAAAAACTCTACTTACCTTAAGTACCTTAAGAATGTTTAAAAAAAAAAGCGTTAAGTAATTGTTGTTTTTTTCAAAATCGGTTTTAAGAATTTTGATATACAAATATGTGCGTTCTTTAAAAGTGCAGTACATTAAAAAAAACATATACTTTATTTGGGTTTTTATTAACGATATTTTCCTTTTACAATTTTTTCATGTTTTCGACATTCGCATCGTGCGATAAAATAATAAAAATCTATTTTTTGAGTTCCTTTAAGTTATAAATAATATTGCATATTCGAATTTTCAAAACAAATATTTTTTTGTTAATGATTTTTTTAAAAATAATAACTTATACATATAATTGATTTTGTTTACCTATGAATTTACTAATTGCATTTCTTATATTTTCTTCGCTGAGGTCAGTGTCATTAAGAGATTTCTATTCATTTTTGGGAATCAATAAATTTTGAGTTTATTTTCTTTTAAAAATGTCAAATGTCAAACAGAATTATTGGAATTAGGCCAAAGTGTCAAATGAAATTAGTAAACTTAGATGAAAACTCTTTTGCTGAAAATTTCGAAATGAGGTAATTTCGGCTATAATGAAAACTCAGTATTAAATTGGCGATTAAATTTATTTTTAAATGTTTTAAATTTTTATACACACAAAATTAAATTTCTAAAAAACGATTTCAGAATTCAAAAAGCATATTTGTTTCTTCAAACTATTTATAGATATAAGCAATCTTATCTAAACAATTTTATTATGTCTTTCATCCATTTATTTTTTCCCTGAATTATGTTTCATTTTTACATTTTTGTTAGCTAGAAGAGCAATTTAGTAAGATCCAGTCGACATTGATAGCGCATAAACAATTTTTCCCCTGTAAAATTCCTCATTAGCAGGCTTATATAACAAAAATTAGTTTCCTCCGAGTATTTTTGTTTCTTCCAAAAACCCATCAACATTTAATCCCATAAGAAGCTTGCTTATGAACAGTCTATGACAATTAGGATAATAAGATCCTTCGGTGCACCCGAAATTATAAGTAAACCTGAATTTGCAATCAAACAAAGTCATTATAATTTAATATTTCTCATGTAGTTTTAATCAAAATCAGCTAAGGAGCTTAATATCCAAAAACCATCTCCTCCATATCCATCCAATAGAGCGCCATCTGAAAAGTTACCTTATCCGACGAGATTTTACCTTGGCTGAAAGGCTTTTCCTATATACCAACGTTATCACACCATAGTTGAGTCGATGTCGCAGTTTTCTCATTTTGTTGTGGAAAATTGGAAATTGTAACATATATAAAGTGCATCCTGCGGTGTCTGCTGCACAAAACACTTCACTTCAACTGTACTTACACATTCATATGGAGCATATCAGCATCAGCAGCAGAATATCGCTGCCATCGTCATCGTCATCGCCATCATCGTGTGACAAACCGTCAAGCCAAAAACAGCATCCTATTTTGCTCTGTGATTCTGACAGCTCTATAAGAGTAGAGGTATAAATCACAAAACTTCATACAACGGTGACGTTATGTTATTTTGCGAAATGAAAGGTGTCAGCACAATTTTCATTCAATTACTTCATCCAAATCACACTCTTGTCTATTCAGTAATTAACAAGTAGTGTGTGCATCACAGCCATATACAAACACATCCACATATTTTGTTGAAAAGTACGATTTATAGTAACAAACATCATGGCAAAAGTAAGTACCTACTAAGATTCCATTATAAATCCTTTTTGGTTTTCATAGAATTGGAATTCATCATCGCGCTCCTTGCTTCCACAGCTAGTTCGCATCTCGCTGAAAACTAATCACACAATCATTTGATTAATTTAAATGTGGTTTCGCGTGAATCTCACAAGGATTTCAGAAACATTCCCGCACTTACACGTCGTATCCTTTTTGGAACGACGAATTAGAAATCACAGTGGCAGGATACGTATACGTGCAAAAGTTAAACTTAATGAAAATGTGAATCCCTACAGTTTATACTCTCTTTTCAACTCTCATATACCCACCGGCATTACACGGGCATCCTTCAGGAGTAGGTAGGATCCCATCCAGAGTCTAGGTACTCGAAAATCAAATAAATATTCAATCAGGACATGATGCAGTGATGACGATGAAAATGCTGATGGTGATGATGATGTGTGAGATGTAAACAGCAAAAAAATATTGTTCGAATGGTAATCGAAGAAGATTAAGCAGCAAAGGATCCTGTGATGTAATATCTATCGACATACAAAAAATGTCCTTGTTATTTGTACATGTGACTTTTTCCACATCCCCGAAGGACGTGCCGCTTAGCGAATTCAATCAATTCCATCACAGAATCCGTTTGCGCTTCTTGATCTCTTTTTTCTTAAATCCTTTTTGTGTCCCGAAAATCCCGTTTGTTATTCATAAAATCGTTAAACTTACAAAAAAAAAAAACCAGAGCGGGTGAATAAAACTCTAATTAAACGTTCATTGTCTACTCTAACAACTGAGAATGAGACGAAGAAAGAAAATAAACAAAACAAACAATGTACTGATTTACATACAAGCGAGAAACATCACATTCCTGCTATTCCTGACTATGAAAAAGAATCAGGAAGAAAGCTAAATTCCGTTTAGATTACATCGGATAAAAAAAACAAAACCATTCTTTTTTTTTTTTGCAACCTACCTTCATGTAGGAAGGTGCGCCTTGCCTACACCTCCTCAAAGCTTAAAACCATACAATATACACGGATGTATTTTAAAATTTGCTATAGCGCATTCAGGAGACGTTGTGCGATTTAATCAATGCACATCCTTAAAACACGTTTTTATTTGCTTTACTTTCCCCTTGTAAAAATTTCCATTGACTATTTATAAAGTGAATCAGGATTTATAAAAGAAAATCTTTCTCTTTGATTTTTTTTTGTTTCACTTTCGATTTGTTATCCTTTCGATTGAATCTTAATTCCCATCTAAAGGCACCTACTTCATTTTTTTTTTCATTCTTGTTGAACTTTCTACAGAAGCAGGATTTCTTCTGACATAAGCTGTAAGTAGGTACGAGTATTCTTTAGCTATTAGGAAACATGCGATGAATTAAAAGAAAAAAAAATGACAATAGAAAAAAAAAAAGGACCAAACTGAGAGTATTTTAGAAAATTGACAAAAAAAGGACTCTTCAAAATTAAAATCGAATGACATAAAAACACCTCTTGAGCTATGATGACAGCTGCAGTTTGCTTTTCTTTGCTTTTCATCGGCATCGTTTCTTAGAAAATTAGCTAGGTTTTGTTTGAATGTAAATGTGTGTGTTGTGTTTTGTGCCCTGTCATTGTTGTTGTTGTCTCGTTTATTGTTCAGGATAATAATAATAATGAAAATAAGAAAAGGTCTTTATACTTTACTGGATAAACAATAGATTGAGATAATGGAGAGTGCACACTGCACAAATTGCAAAGTGAATGACAAATAGAGCTAAGGGCAAAAAAAAACGCGACCTTATGGACCTACGTGTATAGTAGTATATGTGTCCTCTTTATATGTTCGCCGTCATCGTCGTCGAGCGCGTGCAATTTTTTCTTCATTTTCTAGAGAGGTATTGTTTAATCTTAAGCCAACCAGCGGGATATGGACAGGACATATCCTTTTAACGAGAAAATTAAAATAATAACAGTAATCTAGTGTCGTATGAAAAGGATACTTAAGTAGGTATGCATTGTATATGGAAAGGAGTGGCTGATGTAAAACGATGACATTATGTTATTGTGAGAGAATTATAAAGCGGCTTGCCGGAGGGCTCACTGGCCGTGGGATAGTATGTGTTAGCGAAACGCCCTTTAAGACGCAGTTAAACGATGCTTAAGTATATTGTCGGTGCGATGGGAGAAAGTGCATTATCTTTCCTGGGGCTAATTAAGCGACAAAATGTTGTAATGGATTAAATTTTTGTTGAGACTTTTGCTTTTGCAATGAAACTAGAAATCTTGCATTAGGTTAAATTTTGGCATCAAAATTATTTACTCGCACTTAGATAAAGCTGGAAGAAGCAGTTGTTTATTTTAAAAATTATTTATATTAAATTATTAATAATTTAAAAGAAAATCAATTCTACTGGAATCTTCTACATATTTCTGTTATTCAATATATTTCGTACAAGATGTGTTTTCTTTGATTTATCCTTTACAAAGTCTTCAATAAGTTCGATCACATAATGTGTGTTAATGTAGTTGCCAATCTTACCAAGCGTTCATGGGTCATTTTTCATATTTTTATTAATTTTGACAAACTTCACTCTTCTGACGCGAATGAAACGGGTAAACTTAATAATATCCTGAAGGAAATTACCAGTACGTCGGTGGGTAAGTATCAGTGAACAATATATCGGTTAAAGTTACGACTGAAAAGGCTTCAATTAAAAAGTGATCAGCAGGAGCGACCGCAGCCAGATTCAACATTTCGTCATACACTTTAATGCTCCATCAATATTTCAGAAATGCAAATCTTTTCAGCACTTAATGATTTCTGCTTTCCTTGAAGATCAAGATCTGAAATCATACGGAGTAGGTGTTGAAATCTCTTTTATAATTAAACTACTGTTGGATTAACAATGTGGTAAGAAAAAATTCTGTTCAGAATTGATCTTTTCTCTAAGTAATCAAAGTAAGACCTCTTTTGACGAAATCTGACCATATTAACGGGGAAATATTAGCTCTGCAATTCTATACCTAGCACACATACTTTTGATTCATTTGGGGGTGGCCGTGGTGCGATAGTTGTGTGTTCGCCTGTCAACCTCATGGGCACAGGTTCGATCCCTGCCGTAGTCTATGTCCTCTTATTTTTCCATTAAAAACCAATTCTAAAAATAAATGTCATACAATGAGTTGCTAGTTTACTAATTACATGCTGTTCTATGCCTAACTAACAACATGTGATTGAGTAAAACTAGTAAACCGATAAAATATGACAAAGAATAAAAAATGTATGCGAATTATAAGGGACATAGATAAATAACACACTGAAATTTCTCCGCATTAGTTCAGCCGTCATCCCTGGAGATAAAATCTGAGATAACAACCACCTACAGTCTCAGAACATCGCGCCACACATCTTTCCTGTCATTCTTTCTCTTCCTTAATCTCACGCACGCGCCGTGTTGAAACATTTAAAGGGTAGTATATAATCCCTTGAGCGCGTGTAGATTATAAAAAAAAATAGATATTTTTGAATAATCTTTGTCAAATCTATATACTGTTTTAGAAAATCTGTAGCTCTTTCTGAGATATCATATCATCTTAACCAACATTTTAGCTTCTATAAAGTTTCTGTAAAATTAAATCGAAGGTAAACTACGTAAGACTCATCGAAGCTGAAGTGTTAGTTGGGATTAAACTAGATTCAAAGCAGCCCTTTGAAATACCTTTGGCACTTCATAACTCTGTCACGAATATTGATAGTTTTAAATAAATTGCCTTAACGGCATAACCTAAGCAATTTTTGATGATACAGCTCATCAAGGATAACCTGGGTTAGTACCTTACATTTAGCTTCTTTTTTTTGAAATTATTCACCTTTCAATCACCACCCCACCACTAGACAGGATTTCAATCGCTGGATACGTTGACAGTCAAAATTCTCAGAAAGTGAAAATCCACAAAGTCACTGTAAAAATCAAAGTCAAGTCCCCTTCCTATATGTTAGCCGATATGATATCACAATAGGGAAAGTAGTTTTGTATTTAGAAAAAAAAAATCGAAGTCGAGATTTTGATCAAACTTGACATTACAATGTGGAGTCCCACAATTACTTCTATCTACTTAAGCATCTTGGGTGATTGGCCTCCAATCTGTTTTAATTTTGTTTAGTAAATTCTTAAAACAACGATACCCCTACTTCCTACAAATTTGTGTGCGAAGAAAGTTTAATCTTAATTATGTCGAAAACAGTTCAAACAAATTTGACAAAGATATAATACACGACTGGCTCGTAAGAACTTGCTCTTACGTAGCTAACAACTTGCTAGAAGGTAGGTATAGTCTAATTATCCTTAGGCCGATATAGGTGAAGTTTACCTTACATTTAAATTTAATTATGTAATATTATTTAACCTTTTAAGGAGCATTTTCGTTAAAAAAAATAATTTTAATCGGTTTATCAAATAGGAAGAAAGTCGAAAATATGAGACTGGACTGCAGTAATTAAAGAACTCACTGATTTCTTGCACCAAACCCTTATAGCCGAGTCGTTAAAAAAAATGTTCTTAACTGTTTTTTAACATTTGTATTGGTGGTACTGTTTTTTTTTTGCTTTAGGGAAATATGTAGCGCAAGATAAGGGCAAAATACTACTAGATACCATGTTTTGAAAACATTTTTTTTTTTGAAAAATATTGACTAACAATATTGCTTAGCCTTTCTTCGTAAAAAAATCAAATGAACCGTTTTCCAGAAAACTAAACAAATGGTCTTAATACTGGAGGTAACAAAAATAAGCTTAAAAAAATTAACAAAATGTACCTTCTCCCTATATAAAGTAACTGATGTTTTTATAAATAAAAATAGTCGTATGCGTTTTTGGAAAAATAGGATTCAAGTTCTTGGCGAAGAAAAAAAATTGTGGCAGGTATCTACAATTAATTTTTACTTTATAAAAAAAAGTTTGAAAATGTACCAAGTTTGAAGAAAATATATCCAACCATTTAGGCAGTCGACTCACGGACCGACGTACAGACTGGCAGGCAGATCCAATTATGAGATCCAAACTTTTCGTCTTTCTTATCATCGTGGTGTTAGGTTTGATCAAAAACTTGCCATAAAATGCCCATATATCGCAAGTAAAAATTGTAAAAATGCAAGATTTAGTCTAAACATTTTTTACATAAAATATTAAATATTAAAATTTTCGAAGAATAAATTTTTTGATTTTTGAAAAACAAAATACTTTTTTTTAGAAAATACAAATTTTCGATTATTTATAGCAAAAATTATTTACAATGTTGCAACGAACCCCCCAACAAAATTCTAAGCTCTCATCTTCAGTGCACAACTGATTACGTTCCACAATTTTTCCATTACCGAATTCTAAGATTTGCGGATTACCTTGATACCACTGTATAATTTCTAAGATTGAGGGAGAATAATTGTAAAAAAGTTTCACTTAGCATTCTAGGTACTAGGCATTTGTGATATTAAATAGGATCCAGGCTCTTTCACTACCTTCTACGCAACAAGTTTTAAGCAAAAATTCTCAGAGAGTTTGCGCAAAAATTGTTTACAAATTGCTATTCACTTTTTCCACATTGTTTTTATTATATTGTGTCCGAAATTATAAATGTGGATCCTGAATTTCGCTATATTATATTTCAAGCTTCTTTTTGTAAAATATGATGCTTTAATTGGCAAACACGATTTTTCTTTGATACTTCATTCTAAGAAAAGAATTTGTGAAATTAATGTGATGAAATTCACCTCACCTTTTTTTTATAAAAAAAAATAATTATAACTCTCATTTCGGATATCAATTTTTTAAGGAATTTATTAAGTCCTGGCTACGGAGGCATACGATATACGAAGAAAATAACGTCTCCTGGAATTCATTTTCAGGCTTACTTCCCATAAATACCTTTTCACAGTAATGAATTCGAATATAAGAAAAAACACAGTCTCCTTTGGAAATAAAATTCCTTTATTTCCTCATGTCAAAGAAAGAAAAAATCCGTTTACCTGTGAGTAATGTTCGAAACCCTTTCATTATCTTTAATTGAAATACAAGTTATTCTTTGGTAAATTTTCTAAGTGCTCCCGATCCCTATACCAGATTAACCCACTTAATATTTATTTAAAACGTTTTAAGCCTCCTTTGCTAATGGTTCAAGTTGTTAATAAAAGCAGAGAACCAAATAAGTTCATATAAAAAAAAAACAAATGAAAACGGAACCTTCTGAAAATTGATCCTTTTTTGTAGTACGCCGAGGAATCAAAAATCATTCGCGAAAACGATTTCCGATTTTAAAATGAAGAGAAAAAAAAATCAAATAAGGAATTAAAAGGAAATCCTTCGATTTTTCGCTATCTTCTTCCAAGGCTTCATCAAGCTCCTGCTCTGCTCCTTCTCCTGCCTCTGCTCCTTGTCCGATTGTTCGTTATCTTCTTGTACATTTATATTTTCTGGTGGAAAAGAAAAGATATTTAAAATAAACTGTTTACGTGTTTATTGTTTTCGGATTTCGGAATAATGTACCAAAAAAAAAAAACGAAGAATAACGAACAAGGATGCCATATTTTTAACAATTGGAATTCTTTAACCTGAAGGGTGGCAAATATGAAGACAACAAAAACTTTTTTTTAACAAAAATTAATCTTGCGCAAATAAATAGAAGTCAGAGAACCTCCGCATCCTCTCACACCAGAGTCGATTGTTCAGAAGAAATAAAATGTAAATAGGGACCTATTCAGATTAAAAATACCTCGAGGCTTTCAAGCTTCCTTAATGTACACCCTCTTGTACCTCGTATACCGCCATGTTGTATAGATAGGAGACTTCATTTTGATTTTCTGTCTTTGCATAATGGGTAAATAATGTTTTTGTTCAATTTATGAGATTGTGGTTGTGGGTACTAACGAAATCCCAAAGAAAACATCAAATTTAAATATATTTCATAATTGATTTCGGTATCCTGCAGGGAGGATTTTGTTGCGTGAGGAAGAAATCCACTGCTTTGTGCCTGTTACGGAAAATAGACAAAAAAAAAGAAATAAATAACCGAATAGGTGTAAAGTAATCAAGACTACGGCGGAGAGTGAGGTCAGACATGCCTCGTCAAATTTGTTTGCAGTCCCTATCCTTCTTGTCTATTATACCCAACCAATCATTGGTGATGTGATACGCCCCGGGTGAGCTTTCTGCCATAACCGAGCTTATTCACTGAGCCCATAGGGACACTCTATACGGAGCTCTATGCTCTGATGACTGATTGAAATATTAAAATGTAATGGGATGAGTTGATGGTGCTGTAAAAAACAACAGCTCCATTGAGGATAGGACAGACAAATCAATCAAATGCCTCTGGACTCAGGCAGCCAGAACATGTGTGCACACAATTCTTTTTTTATCATTTTTTTAATGGATTGTCCATCAGTTTTTTTTTTTTTTTTGAGAAGCACTTGTGTTGATTTATTTTTTAATTAATCAAACAAATTGTCAAATAATGAAGAAGGACTCTGAATGTTTATTTTTGTCGATGAGTGCACACACATGCATTAACAAAAAATTGAATAATTTCTTAGGGAGAGTTTCGTTTCGTTATGCATTTCAGTTTGAGTGAAATGTTCATTACTTCACATGAATTCCACAGCTTCAACTTTAACCCAAAGCTAATTGACAGTCGAATGGAAATATGTTCCACACTGCATCATATTTCTTGCCTTGCTCTTACATACTCGAAAATTGAAAATATAGCTCTTACTAGATTGTGGAATGCATTCATTTTTCATTGCACGTAATTTAAATGTCAAAAGTGGGCAGCACTTCTTGTATTTTTTAACTTTACATTTTTTTCACAAGAAACACATTCTTATCACAGTGATTAGCGATTCATTTTTACAACAAATGAATACGTTCCACAATTTGTTCTTAATGTTCCCAGCTAATTCGTACTCATGAAAATAAATATTAAAACTCTTAAGAACTTAAATGAAGTTAAATTTTTGTATTTCACATTGTTTATTTGATTTTGGTCCAATTGACTGAATAATCTCTGCTTAAGCTGTGCATGTACCTTGTTTACCTTAAATCAATTTTTAATGCTATTGGCACTGGAAAAATTAAATTTAGAAAAGTCTGCATTACCGGAGACATGGCATTTTATTATGCATCTTTTCCTTTTCTCCCGAAAAATTTGTAAGATAAATAAATGTTGCCAATAATAGAGATATTTCAAATGCATTTTTCACATTTCATTTGTATCAAGTGAAAAATATATTCCGATGTGAAATAGAATTTAAGTTTTGAATTAATAAAATGAAATTTTCCACGGGATATCATTTTGTTTTCTTTCCAAAATATACTACTTTACATAAACTCTATTATTTTATGATTCGAATGTATAGAGATATTTAAGTCAGCGAAAATGTTGTCAATTTTTCATTCCACTACTTCCATTTTTAAAAGGAAAAAAAAAATAAAACAACACATTCTAAAAACAAAATGTTTGGACAAATTGTTTTAAAAGATTCATCTCATTTTCAAAGAAATTATCAGCCGTGTTAAAATGTAAACTTCACACTACAATTTCTTGATTGTTTTTTTTTTGCGTGAAATCATATTTTTATTTACATTTTAAACAGTGTTCAAGTTAATATAATCAATGTTCACTTAAGATTTCACTGAGTGTAATATTATCATATTTACGTTCCACAAATTATTTTTTTCTCAAACTGAATCAATGGATTGACGAATATCTTACTTATTTTTACTCACTTAATGAAGAAACCATACCCAGAAGAGTGTAAATAGTGGATTGTGGAACGCATTGATTAGTGACTAAAAGAGTCAGAAAATATCTAAAATGATAGGCAGAACGTTTGCCATTTGCATACTTTGCATATGCATATAATTCACACGGTTCTAACATATATTTAAATGTAAAATGGCGCCCGGGACAGGATATAACTTCACATTTTATTAATTTGCATTATTTATTAAATTTGTCAACATGCGATATTCTGATGCATAGATTATTATTCCATTCTTAATTCAATTCAATTAGTATGTGTGCAATTTCGCCTCTAAAATGAATGATTCAAAGTGACTGCTTGCATTATTTATAGATTCATAAAAAATAGTTACACGTGATTCAGTGTCCTTTATTGCCTGGAGGGCAATTGTAATGCTGAGTTATATTTAGTTTTGTTGCAGAATAGCCTCAATGTGCAACAAGGGAAGGACAATCGATTTGCTCCGATTGAAATGATAAGCGTCATGGGACCAACAAGAAAGGACATCTGAGACACATTTAATTTCAAAACAAACTTTTTTCCGCTGCTTGAAATCGACTGGTTGGAGGTACGAGTAAACGAGAAAGTATTCTTTTGGGGAAATTTGAAGGAAATGAAAAATTCTTAATATTAAACCTTATGGCTTGGATAAGGATGAAGGATGAATCTACTTCAGATAGGGCGAGCGGGAGCATTATATAGGTCATGCGGTGCTATGACAAGCTGAATTGAAATATAAGAAAAACCCAAACAAACTAAAAAAAAAAACGTTCCCAAAATCCTGTTTTTATTGGCAGCCCAGGAGCATGCATCAAGGAGTTTTATTGAAAGCTGAGTGGAAAATTGATATGGAAGGGAAAACATAAAAATACAAAAAAAAAATCCTTCTTCCAGGCAAAAAGTTCGACGATCGATTCGGATCGCAGTTTGGGTATAGAGAGCCCTGGATTTTCACTGGGTGTGAGACTGGAGAGCTTTTTCTGGTGTCATCAACACCAACTTCCGGTCGGGTGAATATCCTATATCCTGTCGCGTTGATAAAAGCGATGGAGTTGCAATTCCACATATATTTTCTGCAAAACCATCAATGAGTGCAATTTTTGTGGGATTGTCTGGTTGGAGAGTCTGCATCTGGTGACTGGGTTTTATGGTTGGATGTGATGCTTACATGATGCAAGGAAGGTCTCTATATAACTTTCATCAGCCATCAGCAGGACGAATATAGGCTCTGATATTGCCGTATATAGACAATGAGACAATATGAATGTTCATTTTTTTTTTAAATTCTCATTCACCTAATAGATGGCGGCAGTTCGGCTGTGTGTGGGTGTTTTTTTTTTAATCCACGAATGAGAGCACGATAAGGATTAGAAATTGACGTGGCAGACATGGTTCTTGCATGAACAGATATTGAATGTTGTACTTGGGACGGATGATGAATTATATCGTAGCGTGGAATTCGTTCCATGTGACTTGGAAGTTCATTAAGTTTTAGAATTTTGATGAAGAAATGACTGCGGGAATGCACCACAGCTAGATGTATGAGAACAATAATTTTCATCATTTGAATGGACCGCAGGATGTAATTATAAAATCTAGGCTAAAACAAATATAACAACGATGCGATAAGTGGGTCGGCATTATGTTTATTTGTATAGTCCTTAACTTTTTTTCCAGCAATATAAAATATGGTGAGTCTGGGAAATTTGAAAAAAAAAATACTCCATATTGTTCCTAAGCTTATGTCGAAAAATTAGAAGGTAGACAGCGAGGTATTGTGAGCTCTGAGTGTGAGAGAAACATGTTAATAATTTTTTCATAAAGACATTTTCTTATTAATAAACTGAAACTTAGTTCCCAGTGTTGCAATTTTGATGCGAAATTAGTGAGAGAAGGTTTGTTTTTATCAGCACCAGGCAGCAAAGCAAAGTTGTCATTGGGATTTTTCAGTTGTACATTTTTAAGTGGGAATTGAGCGTAAGTGAGTTCTTAGGGACCCTTTAACTCACATGCACTTACGTTCCCGTTTAGTTAGAAGAAAAAATATTAATAATTGAGACCTATATACGAGTATATAAATATTTTACAATTTTATATTTAAGCTTTTTGACCGAAGCTTAAATTAGAGTTTATAGTTTATCCTTCTTGACAAAATGATAACGAAGTCAACACGCCACGGTATGTTTGAAGATTTAAATTGAAACTAAAATAGGGTTTAGCTAAAGAAAATTGATGCGAATGCCAAGTTGAAATGTATCAGCTAAGATATATCTAGGTCGGACAGTTCGTCGTGCTACCGCTCGAAAATCCTGCGCGAGAAATATCAGCAGAAGATTTTTTCTATACCAACTTAACTAAGTAGCAAGGTCTATCTCGCGCAATTTACGTACAACTATTTCAAGAATCTTGACACCCCAGTTTCACTTTTGGTGAAGGAGAATGGCACATGTCAACTATTGATGATAACACTTTAGGCTGCTTTGAGAGAAAAGTTCTCCGGATGATTTATAGAGGAGGATATATATAAAGGACAAGGCAAATAATTTCCGAATGACTAAAATGGTTAGGTGATTTGGAGCAAGTGGACACCAATCTTATGACCCGGAAAGTGTTCGAATCCAAACTGGAAGATAAGTGCAATAGAGAGAATCCCGAGGGAATCCCGAGTAATAAATTTGACACCGAGTTGGAAATACTTGTTGATTGAATCCCAGGTGTACATCCGACTGAAATGCCATCATAAATAACTATAAGTAATTCAACTTCTTGTACAGCAAAACTGAAATAGTTTGAGAGACTGCATATTACCTTACCTTAAATGCTTCCAGGACTCTGAGAAATACTTCTGTTACGACTGATTCCCAGTTTGATATTTGAAATTATTTCAAGATAAAAGTTACGGCCAAAGTGTCCTTGAATACTTCGAATGTATATTTTCGATATTCACATAAATCACTTCGTCTGGTCACTGTCACAAGCCAACTGTCGGGTCCCTTCAATACTTAAAAAAAAAATTACTGCCGAGGCTCTCTCCGTATTAAGGTTATATGTGTCGGGGTTTGGTGTTGACTTACTAATTCTTTAGAATTCGTTAAAAAAAAACGTACATATAATTTCGGTATATTGCCTAAGTGTCAAAAAACTATATATATCGTCACACTAGAGCCTATTCAGCGGACAGACTTCATAATTCAATCAAGAGTTTTGTGTAACTCGGCTCCAACCGGCTTTACAAAAAATACTTTATCGATGCATCATTCACCAAAAAAAATTTTGACTCAAGTTTGAATACCTATCAATATTGGTAAAGTAAATGGAAATTATATCCATTTGGGTCATCTACTCGTTGTTCTCGAAATCTGTTCTGAAAAAAAAAATGTTCGTAAAAATATCTTATTTAACTTCTTACACGCGTTAACAAAGCTATTATATTTTGTGAGGTTAATGAGATCTCAAGCCACTGATGGTGAATTAGGTAAAACTTCTGAAGAAGAGTATGTATTTGTTTCTCATATCAACTAGCCGATTATTAAAACTTTTGACGAAATGGCAGTTTTAAAAATTTCTAATTTATTAATCTTTACAGAAACCCATCTACAAATACGACGTATGTATATCCTGTCGAACTAAAGAAAGAAATTTTGGAAATGCAAAGAGCTCGAAGAAAATGACACACTACGAGTTTTACCCTGTCTAAAAAGTTCCGATACACAAAACTCGCCAAGTTGTTAAATGCGTATTGGAATCCGAAGCAGAAGGCTGAAACATAACTTTTGTATAATATCCATCGGACACATTTAAAGATTGGTTGAAGTTTGTCTATATAAGCAATTCTTTTCTTTCACATCCAATGGCTAACAAAAATTACCAGAATAATAACTGGCCAGGTCTTAAAGGAAATGACTTGCTCCCCACCTCTGACCCTAATAAATAAACTGTAAGTGTATTATCGCCTCTAGGCACATCAGACCATTGTGTCATATCTGCAAAATTCTCATGCCAACAACACTCAGTTAAAGAAAAACCACCTATGAGAACCGTTTGGCAATATGGGAAAGCCAACTGGGACGGTCACAATAATTTCTTCAGAAACTTTAACTGGTCATTATGCTTCCTCGGTAGTGACATAGACTCCAGCGCAGATATGATAACAAATTTAATCCTTTACGGAATGAGAAATTTTATCCCGAATAGGGTGAAATCTATCAAACCGAAAGAATTATAAAGCCAACCCCACTGAGGAATGCCGTAAAAAGTTTCAACAAGCTAGAAAGACTTGCAACGTTCACATTCGTAGAACCAAATTTTTGCATGACCAAAAATTAAGGCAAAAAATACTACAATGTCCCAAATGTAGTAAGAATTTGTGGTCATTTGTAAAAAACATTAGAAATTCAACTTTGTCTTCGGTTCCAACGCTCGCCTTTAATTACACCCATTTTGTCAGTTCTCGTGAAAAACACAATATGCTTGCAGCGCAGTTAATTCGACGCTGCCAGAAAGTGTTATGACTCCTCCAGTACTTGACCGCGTAAACGATTTTATGGTGCGAATCTTCTTTCGCACTCGTGCAGTTGCTAGATTTCTCAAAGACCTTGATATACACAAATCCGCTAGCCCGGATAGTCGTTCTGAAGAGGTGTTCTTTAACGCTGGCAAAACCATTTCGTAAGCTTTTCCATCTGTCCTACTCTACAGGTCTCTTTCCGAGTGGATGGAAAACAGCATTTGTCCAGCCTGTCCCTAAAAGAGGCACATCTTCTTCACCCTCTTATTACCGTCCAATTGCACTTACGTCCCTTCTTTCCAAGGTCATGGAAACGCTGATTAATTTATCAGCTCAAGAAATATCTTGAAGAACGAAAGCTCCTCAATGACTGGCAGTATGGCTTTCGTAGCAATAGGTCCACTGGTGATCTGACGGTATATCGCACCTAACAGTGGCACAAATCTTTACATCGCTTTGAAGAAAGTAAGATTATTGCACTTTATATTTCCAAACCATTTGATAGAGTTTGTCATCAAGCATTTGGCATCGATAAATCTCTTCTTCGTTGGATAAGAAATTAACTTTCGGATCGTTCGTTCTAAGTTGTATTGGACGGTTTCAAGTCTAATATTCACAAAATAAATGCTGGTGTGCCCCAGGGCTACGTATTGTCTCCGACCCTTTTTCTCATTTTTATTAATGATCTCTTATCTGGAACTTCTAATCCACTTAATTGTTTTGCTGACGATATTACTCTCAGCTTTTCATATTCGTTTTCAGATTCACTTCCTTGTTCTTCGGATGTGGAACTGCAACGGCAGCGTATGATAAGCTCATTAAATTCTGATCTCGACAGAATTGTCCAATGGGGAATAAAAAACCGCGTAGAATTTAATCCTTCAAAAATGTATACCCATATGTTTCTGCCCCAGCACCTTCAGTCGTTCCCGAGCCATTAGAGTACCACTTGTTGACATTTGTTTTGAGAGTAAAGTTTATCGTTTTTTGATAAATTTGACCTATTTTTTTGGAGAACTATTCCACTGTATTTGTAGACTGTTTCTTTCGTAAGAATTTCTTACGAAACGTTGGGAAAAATAATGGAATAAAACTTGTTTTATTCGCATTTTATTCAAATACACCAAGACAGCCTACAAATACAGTGCAATAGTAAAGTTTATCGTTTCATCGATACATTCTTTATATTTTTTAATCATGTTATCTCTTGGAATGTCAAAAGCATATATTTCTGTGGACCTGAAGATAGAGACGCTTGCTCTAAAGCATTCAGAGTAGTTCCTTCTGTGGTAATTCGTTCTATGAATTGACTGCAAGTCCTTAACATTTCATAAGTGTCTTAGTTGTTTTCTCGATTACTTTTGCATCATACTTCTTCTAGAAGAGTTTAGAAAATCTAGTGTAATTCCTAGATATTTTACCACCCTCTCCACCCAACCTCTTGATATAAAAAGTATCCTTAATTCATTTAAAATATACTGCGCAGTGTACCCTCTGTTATACGCACTTATCTATAACATTTTCATACTAAATTTCTCATCAATAGTCAAATTAGTATTCAATATCCATCTTGTAATTTCCTTAAAAGCCATACATTCAAAATACCTACTGTATATTTTGTACGAGTATACATATAAAATTCATCTCATGTTCGAATAAAATTCAATTTTCTAAAAAAAAAAAAATCTCTCAAAACCTACACATCTATACCTACATGAAAAAAAAGTGTAGAATAGCTATTTCAAAAGCACACAGGGAAAATGCCTCTTAAAAAGTATAATTCTGTCACTAAGCAGATTAAAAAAAACCCTACCTACTTCGAATGTATGTAAGATTTTAATGGAATTTTTAGCAATTCCTAAATTTTTCTACTGGGTTTTTGTTTTCTGTTTTGTCCACGAATTTGAATGCCCACATACTCTTCATCAAATATTTTTGTATTCCGTCTTTCATCTTTTAAATCCCAATTGACTGCTGTTGAATTATCCTTGTAAGGCTACTGAAGAAAAAATAAAATCCTTAAATCAGTTTAAAATAGGGAAAGTGATAAAATTTGGCGACATACGGCGCAGTGCGGCATCTACCTGGATAGGAGTTTCTTCCTTTTTTTATGTCAATTGCTATCTACCTTTTCAGGACTCGAAATAATCTCTGCCTCGTTGTCGAGGACGAGAACCCCTTGACATGTCTTTGACAGCAGCGGAATCTGAACCAACTGACGTTCCATGAATATAGGAGTAGGTTTAAGAAATAGGTAGGGAAATTTCAAAAATCTGTTACTTCATTGTTTCGAAATTCAAATAAACCACTCCAGGACTCTGTAAACTCTCTCCAAAAAAACAAAACAGGTAAAGGCGGAAGGTACTTGAACAATTATTTTACACCATATGGACAAGGAGTCACAAGTCCAGCGAAGAACTCTCTCGCCCTGTCCTCTTTGACTCCTGTCAGCAGCATGTACCTGTTAGTCGCCATCATAGTCCAGGATAGGCTTCCCAGCAGGATACCCGCTCTGGCCATATGCTACCAATTAAAAGGGATAAGAAATGAAAAGAGAGATTTTTAATGAATATTCTTGTTTTCCATGTCCCTCCCTCGTGTATAACGTTTGGATGATGAGTGTCAGTGATTTATCGCTTACACATTGCTCTTCTTCTTACATTGCATCTATGATTATATAAACTAAATGAGAGTGCCTACTACCCGACAACAGCCGCGCCGCTTCGCTTCGCGCTCCACAATGATTTATCGTCCAGGCCGAAGTGTCCTCTATCATTGTTTCGTAGACATTTTCAATTTAAATTAATTGGATTAACAAATCACATTACAAATATTGATTACCCAATTTTCACTTCCCATTCAAGCGGCATTCACGCATAATAGTATATCCTGTCCTCCGCAAGCTCCAACCAACTATGCTATACCCTCTAGCATAGCTTCTCGCACATTCACACATTCATGTATAATACACTGTGCACATAACGTACTATCAATTGCATTCTGCTTATAAATGTTAAATTCAATTTGAAAGTCGTTCCGCAATTAAAGTCATTTTAGTCCACCCCCTTGCCCATTTAATAACTTTAAACATCATAGTCCACTCGGTAAGCTGGGTGGGCGCTCTTTTGTTCGGGAAGGGAGAGGTGGATGATACCCAAATTACCCTCAAGCTAAAACTCAGTCGGGTCCTGTTTATTAGAATCGAATCACATCATCATTTCTATGTATCAATGTGAGGAGGGGTAAGGGGGCGTGGCTGGCTGTATGTTCTGTGTGTATTTGCCTGTGAAATCAAATTGAAAACTCTGGCATTATTATTGCATAAATATTTGTTCAGCTTCGGGGTGTTTCTATTGAACGAGGATATTTTTGTTATTTGGGTTCGTTGTTGGAAGGGGGTGGCTGCTGCCGCTGCTCTGTGTGTGGTAGCATCGCGCTCGCTCTCGATTTCAATAAATTTTAAATTTTTTAACACACTGCCAACGGGCTAATTCACTTAGGAATCCTTGTTTAAACACAACGGCCAAGCTATTTGTTGTGAACAATAAATACAAAAAAAAATTAAATTGGAATATAAATGCCATCAGCTCTTACATACATACATACATACATATTATGTAGATTCATTAATTCAATCTATTTTTTTTCTGCTCATTTTTTTTTTTGAATAATGTATAAAAAGTAATGTCTGGCTTACTTTTTTTTGCGGAAGGAAATTTAGAACGTGTTTTTTTTTCAGAAATTACTTAAGCGAGTCTGTCTGTCTGTGGAGTATTTAATATTTAAAATGAGCTTGTATTACATTAACAGCCAATGTACCATAATGATGGTGGTGTAAATAAACTCTGTGGTTTTTTTTTGTTGATCCCTATTTTTTTGACATTATTGGCTGTGAGGTAATGAAAGGATTAAAACGATAAAAATAAACATAGTAATGGCAAGCAGGCATTCTAATGTATGAACATTTTGTTTGCTCAATAAATCGGTGAAAATAAACACATAGATTAAAATACAGACAGAAGGCATTTAAAAATTAAATAAAATACCTGATTATTTTTTTGTAAGTTGGTGATAGATATATATGGAATATCGTGTCTTTTCAGCTGATAATGAATCAGCTTTCTAAAATTTAAAAAAATAGACAGACAAATAATTTAAGAAAAAACTGCATATAAACATTTGATTCTCCGTAAAGCTTCCAAAAAATTTCGTTAACGTAGAAGAGTAAACTTTATAGAAGCTTATCGCTTTGCTTGGAAGTTATTGTTTTGCACTCTTAATTTTTAATTTCACGGTTAATTCGAAAAATTATTAGTTATTTGCCAAATTTCGTTCAGAAATCTAGAAAAAAAATCAAATAAGCTTGACTTTCGAAAAGCTTCGAAACCTTCTTAGAAAATATAAAAAAAACTCTTCATTATACAAGCCCAATAGAAGTCAAACTTTTCTTTAACTGTTTAATCTACTTGTCGACAAATAAAATATTTAACAAAAAACTGCAACATTAACACTAAAGTATCCGTTAATTTTTCTAACCATTTCATTAGTAAGTTAAAGAGTAATTTCTTATAGAAGTTAGCCAATTTCATTGTAAGGCATAGTTTCGGTAAATTATGATAGAAATTCTAAAAAAAATATAGAATTCGTCAGTCAAAAACCTTCAACAACTCTGTATTTTTTTTTTTTTGCTTCTTACAAAGCTAATAGAAGTCAGATTTTTACCGTTAGTATTTACCTTATTTATCTATAAATTAAATTATTTAAAAAAACAGTAAATTAATATATGAGTCTCCGTAAAGCTTTCGAAAAATGTCGTTTTGCATAAAAGACTAAATATTTTAGGGGCTTATCAGTCTCTTTGTAAGTTTTAATTTGGGTGAATTATGTTGAGAAATCTTGACAAATGGAACAACGCTTATAAAAAAAGTGGCTAAATTATATAAAGGGTATTTTAGCAACTGAAAATCTTGCAGCTACTAAAATTTAAAAGAAAGAGAAGAAAATAACTAAAAATAACCTTAAACTAATCCTTGAGTATGTGAAGATTTTTTTTTTAATGCTAAAACGTAAACTTTATAGAAGCTAACAGCTTTTCTCGCAGGTTATAAATTCAGTAAAATATCTTTGAAATTCCGGTAAATTTCGTTAGGAATTCTAGAGAAATCATTCTCTACCAAAAATCCGAACAAAAAACAGATTCGAAAAATATTTATTTCATATATTGGAACTATATTATACAAGCTAAACAGAAGTTAGTCTTTTTCCTTAAATATATAAGTAAAGTAAATAGGTTAAGAAACAGACAGCGTTGTAAAACAAGCTGGTAGTGGATGTACAACGGATCTTTTGAGTAGAAAAAAAAATTAATAAATGCATAAATTGACATATCAGCCGCGGTAAGACTACCGAGATGTGACTTTAATCATAATAGAATAAGTTTAATAGAAGTTGAAAGTTATAGTTTCGATAAATTTTGTTCAAAAACATAAAACAAATATCCACCTCGAACTGATCCTCCCAAAAAGCTTCGAGCGCTCTTTGCTTAAAATATCATAATTATAGAAGCTTAATAGAAATTAGACTTTTCCTTAAATAAATAAGTTAAATAAGTGAGATAAAATGCAAACCGCGTTTTAAATCAATTTGGTGATGCATATTAATATCTTTTTAGTAGAAGAAAAATATAATTTAAAAAAGCATTAAAAACATTTGAGTTTCTGTAAAGTTTCCAAAAAAATATGGCAAATTATAACACATTTGACTTTATTATAAGTTCAAATCTGGTAACATAGGCTTATAATTCTAGAAAAAAAAATCTCCCAGAGCTGGTTCCTCGAAAATTTCGTAAATTCTGTTTAAAATACTCTTTATTATACAAGCTTAATAGCAGTTAGACCTTTCCTTAAATGATTACTTTATTTGCACAAACATTGTTTGTAATAGGTAGGCATCTGTGAAATTTGTTGACCTATGTCAAAAGTATTGTTGAAATGTACATATATAGGTATATTTAAATTACGACATGTCTGGTATTCGTAAAACCAAAAGTTTATTTTTAACTCTCACATCATTTGAAGACCCTGACATTGAAGTTATTTCGTCAAACCTTAAAACATTGATCCCGACACGATAAATATTCTGGAGCATTCCAAATCAATCATCCAACCTGCCTTATTATTTCGAATTGCACCTCTTAAAGTTCCCATTTTTTTTTTTTTTTTGACAATTAATTGTCTTTGACACTTTCTATGTTCTCCATCTAGATATGTAAGTTCATACGACTCCTCATCATAGACGACATTTTTGGAAGTATATGATCATTTTTGAAACATGACATTTTATGTTGAGTCGGGACGAAGACAAAACCCAAACAGATGGCCTACACATAGACTAGACATGCCCTTTCTTAATGTTACTTCAGTTCCTACTGGGTATATCTAATGATTATTAGGGACAAGTTGTTATGTAGTCTATATTTAAAGTTTTCTTGGGATGTCTCACGTGTCATTGGATATTTTTATTTTTGGATGCGTTGATTATTTTAGATAAAATTATTCAATTGACTTTTGAAATGGAAATCTATGGCAGTAAAGTTGATTTGACATTTTGAAAATGGGTAAATGATTAATTGGTTTGTTAGTGGATCTTAATGAAAATTTAATGAATGATATATTTTTTTTTTTTTTTAAGAAAAAATTAAGACTGAAGTTTTCATCCAATTATAGTTCCTCAATTGGAAAATCCAACAAGAGTTCGGAGAGATCGAAGGAACTGGTCTGTTTTGACAATTTGGGACTTATGTTTTCTGTGCTGTTAAATTGTTTCTTTTTTTTGGTTCAGGCACGAAAGGAAAATCACGAGACTCACGCAGCGTGTTTGCTGAGTGGGTGCTGGAGAAGATCGAAGAGGACCCCTAGTTTAAGCGACAAACGTGCACGTTAACCAGACAATTTCCTCGAGCTTTAGACGATGCTCACGAGGTTCACCAAATGGCAGTACATCCACAAAAAATCACTTACTGGTGTTGATTATTAGTATTATCGGTCCGATGATAACAAAATTGGATGATATCAAGGCAAACTGCAAGTGATTCCAACAGAAAACTACTACATGCATTACAGCTGATAAAATAATCCATCGCGTATATTTCGTCCTTCGCAGGAGTTGTGTTTTTCTCAGGCGCAATTTTTTTAATCTATATAAAGAAATAGTCGTACAACGGTATTCCTGATTAGCGACCCCCACTAAATTTAAGAGGCAACTGGCCGGGACACCCAAGAGTGTAAGGTAATTTTAATGTTGGGCCCTTTGTCTCAGAATCCCAATCCGCCTCTGACCCCAATAGATAACTAACGAAATATTTGACGGGAAATGGTTTTCTCACGCAGATCGAACTTTTTTCAACCCGTTCGATTTTTTTTATGAAGTTTCGTCAAGCCATAGGTCTATGTCAAGAAAGCTTTAAGAAACCGGTACACTGAGAGTTGGCAAAGCCAGTTCCATATAGCAACTTTATATAACCATTTAAATAACCAAAAAAAAATCCTTGATATCCCACACCTAACTTAACATCGCAAATGGACTATCTAAATGATGACCTTACTATTCATATTTAGTTTCAGGTATTTCCATCCAAAACCCAACACCAAAATCAGTGCGGAGTCATTGCCATCATTACCGTCACCTACCACAGAGGTACCTATCTAAAACAAGGGCAATATTTAAAAAAAGTTCATTAAGGAATTCATCACGATTGGTAATCCTTCTGAAATCCCTATTCCCAAATAGCTTTACTGAACTTTATTCCCAGATTAAGCTTCATTCGCTGCCACAACTGAATTATTTTATCCCTCTTCTATTCTATAGTTCCCCTGTTTTAGCCGTCGTCGTTTACTTTTTGCCTTCGATGATATGGATTTCCAGCTTTGTCTATCCCTTAAACCATTGATTTGCCGTATTGATAGTTGGCACTCGATTTCACGGCGGCAATCCATGTGGAATTATTTTTTTTTTCGTCATTTTTGCTGAGCGAGACATAGGTTAGGTATGGAGATGGGCGCATTCTGCATTTACGACGACCAAATGGTCCTCTCAAAAACCATCATGATGGTCCTTCTTGAAAAATGCCAAAGGCGACTCGAGCTCCGGCGTTAAGTGATATAAATAGCTTGCTGGCTGCCGAATCCCGATGCCATCATCCAACAAAACAAGAAGCATCCTTGAATCCTTTATTTTTGAGGGAAAATCCGGTGAAAATTAAAGGCAGGTCCCCAGTATACTCGTATGCACGAAGCAAAAATGCAGACACACAACAAGGATTCGTTCGATTGTTTCGCGAAAAGAAGCACCATGGAGCGAATTTCTAGTTAAAGGCGTTTGGGTTCGGGGATCGTTATAGACCGGCACAGAAACTCTCTACTACGTTCCTATGATACCCGCAGAGAATTAGGAACTGATTCTCAATTTTATACACTTTTGGCACTGTGCACACAATAATCCAGCCCAATCCGAGGTCGGTTTGCCAGGGGCGACGATTTTTTTCCCCCAAAAAAAAAAAAAAATTAAAAAAAATAGAAAGAAAAAACTGACATTACGAAGCTCCAAAGGACTACGAGAGCTGGAATAAAGGTATAAACATGAAAAATGGTTTCGCAAAAGGCTCTGTAAGGACCCTTCTAATCTATTGTGTAGTTAAGGGTAACGAAATACCAAAAAAAAAAACATCGCAAGTAAAATAAAAAACTTATATTGTATAACTAAGAATATACATACATACAAGGCTAGATAAGAAAAAATATAACCGTTGCAATCACCCTTGGGAAATCGGTTTCTGTGCCATTTTATTTGACGTTTGCTCCCGAAAAAATA
Organism: Philhelius pedissequus; assembly: GCA_910595825.1. Lineage (NCBI taxonomy): Eukaryota > Metazoa > Arthropoda > Insecta > Diptera > Syrphidae > Philhelius > Philhelius pedissequus. Next base: position 7,827,620 of record OU343163.1, on the reverse strand, counting down.
TAAAGAAAAATAAAACAACAAGAAAAAACTACATATTATATTGGCATATTGCATCGTTTTGTGAAAACGGCTTTTGGGTTTTTTTTCAGTATTTGCTTATGTACGTATGTTTGTAAGCATGGCTATGTATCCTTGTTAGAGATTCTAAAGAGAATATTGTTTCAAATTGAAAATTCAAAAGTGGAATATTCTATTTGGTTATGGTACTTGCGAGGAATGTTTTGTGTCTTGTTTGTAAAGAAAAAAAAAACTGGAGTACCAGAGGGTGGTTGTCAAGGGCCGATATTCTTTATGTGTTATTTTACGAGTAATGGATTTGTTTAAAAAAAGCTTACTTATCGAAACTATATGAAACATTGTTGAGAATCATAAGGTTTTAAATAATTAATAGTTCAATAGTAGCATGAAGCATTCCTGTAAACTTTAAGTGTCGCTGAACAAAAGAATTGCTTAGAAGTAATGTCATTCGAAAAAAAAATTGTTGATAATTATTGGAAGAAGAAACCGATGAAGGATTTTACCTTGTACTAGACATTTTCTGGAACCTCAACTTGGCATTAAAGATCATGTAATCGATTTTTTCGGACTTGAGTCATGAAGCTTAAAACTTTTTGTCACAAGCAGAACTTCATCCTAATTTCAAAGCTCTGGCTGCCAAATATTCTAGGTTCAAAATACACAGGCGTCCAACGCGTTTAGAATAATTTTGCTTTAAGAGAAAACGATGGATTCAAATAATAGGGATTTGCAATCCAACATAATTCACACTTCAAAAAATTCAAGGAATTGACGAACAAATGTAAGCAGAAAAATCAGGTCACGTGAGGATTCGAAAATTCTGTGAACCATCTTCTTAAGAATTCAAGGGTAAGGCAGTTGATCTCTCTGGACGATTGACATGGATTGATTATGGAGATGTTTGATACAGTGATGAAGCACTACACTGTTCTTCTATCACCACAACCCCGTGGTTTATTGAATTATTATGCCGGACTGCAAAATCCCACAATGCTGAATTTAAGAATTGAATATAATAATTTTTAGTTGTTTTTGTGAACTTCTAATTCCAGTAAGTTTCTACGAAAATGTCAGTAAGGGAGTAGGGACGAACATCATAAAGCCGAGTTCTTCCAAAGTAGTACTAATAATAGCACCAGTTCCGTGTGCTTGGTAAAACTCCACGTTATTTAAGTTTCACAAAGGAGATGAAAATAGTTAGTGAGTCACATTTGCTATTTCAGATTGTAATAACTAAGGCACATCATTGTCATGATCAATTGAATTTTTGACTTAAAAATTACAGGATATTTAATTGAATGTGAAAAGGGAATTATGCCTACGAAATTCTAATCTTGAAAAACTTAGTATTTTCGGAGTAAAAAAGACATACTTCGAAAGTTTAATGACCACTTGAATATCGCTAAAACCAAGAATAAAAAGAATTGGGCATAAGGGCCTGCCTTGTGGGACACCTGTGTTAATTTAGAAAGGGCTAAATAAGGCAAATCTAAATGAATGGTTTCCACATCTGAAGGTATTTCGTTTAAGAAAGGGATATGCTGAAGCTATAAGTCATTAGCAAGCATGTTTCTTTAGCATAGACCAAAGTGTCTGAGGCCCCTTTCTATAATTTGTATTGGCTACTTTAAGATGAAGTTTTCCACATTCACTGCATTGTTTTCTTTTGTAGGGTTGAGGGTAAAAATGCATTATAGAGCTGTTAGCGTCCACAGTACCCATAATAAATTTAATATATTTCAGTTTTCATTTTCGTACAAACTCGCTCATGTGGCAAAACCCAGAGACACTCGTGTCACATTTGGCATGTGCTTAAGCATGCGCCAAACTGCTAGTTGCAATATCTGTTACTGCTACTTTTAAATAACAGTTATAAATTCCTGTTACTGAAATAACAATTACGGAACAAAAATTGTCAGTGAAATAACAATTTTAATAAACTATTTTCCACACCTTTTTAAAATTAATTATTTATCACTTTTTCATCTATATTCCGATGTTTAGTTTGATCAAAATACAAATTTTGAGATTTCAAATGTTATTTTAATAACAGTTATTTTTGATCTATACTGTTACCTCTTACTGAACACTGAAATATAGACCCATCCCTATTTGTATGTGAAAATGCCAAATCTCAGAGACATTTTGCCAAATATGACAACCGAATTATTGAATTATGAAAACCGAATTTTGTAAACATGCGGAATATATTACCTTATTATTTGTACTGTGGTCAGTGACATCGTGTTAAAATGACACGTTTTCTGTAAAAAACCAACAGATTTTTTTACAAAACTAAATTCTATTAAGAACAACCACCAGAACCAAAAAATCATTTTCAACAAGAAAAACATCTTTTTTTAATTACATTAAACACTTTCTTCTAAATAACATTTTTAACTTTTTTATAATACAAAAAAAAAATAACTTCGCTGTTCTTTGATGAGGATTCCTAGAAGCGTGAGAATTACGGTTGAACAACAGTTTTAGGCGAATGGGCTAAAGAAAGTAGGATATGGAGCCTTTATCAATAATCCCCTTAATTATTACTCCAGATAAAGCATTCCATCTCCATATAGACTACCAAGTCTGAGGAGACTTCGAATTCAAGAAACATCCTCCCTTGGATTTTCGCAGTGGCGTCAAACTTGAATTTATAACTCTCCACTTTGGCATTCCTAACAAGGCACTGCCTTCCAACATAATTAACTGCGAAATTATTGACTAAAAGTTTTCTATGTTCGAAAAAGTTTAGAAAACTGAAAATTCAAAATGGTGGACTAATAATAGACTGTCTCAGATGTGGGTTCTTGGAAGGAAAAAGTGATGTGAATTCTTGGCTTTAATCTAATTTAATATTATTGCCCCCAATAGAAGAACCATCAAAATAAACTCTTCCATATACAATATACATATTTATAAGTTCCGTCTTATTTTCAATTTGCTCTCTTCTCAACCATGACCAAAGTTTTATCAAATAAATCCCGTCCGATACCCAATGAAGAAATCCCCCATTGCTCACATTCAAGTCCTTATTTTTTTTTGCAACAAAAGTTCAAATTTTATAAACAAGGCCATCCATCACTACACTTCAGGCCCCAAACTTCTAAAAAGATGTACATACAGTATAAATGTACAGTACCTAAAAAAAAAACTTTAAGAAAAAGAAATGGTAATAGTACAAACAAACTGGAATATAGGCTTAAGCAATAGGCCAACTCAGCCTTTTGGTAATTAAGATTAATTTAAAATTTTCTCCTTAAAGAAGGCTATAACACATAAATTTTCAATTTTTTCCCTTCTTAGGCAAAAGCAAAGTCGAAGCCAACAGAACAAAAAAAAAACAAAGAGAAAAATAATGATGTACTGTATGGACAAGGGACCTTTTTAGCCTAAATGAGCCGATGATAGGCTGTTTTTTTTTCTTTTTTTTGCCAAAAAGGAAGCTAAAAATCGACCCATCTCGAGGGCCCATAAAAAGACTAAGGCACACAACACAAATAACATGGATAAATGAAATGAAACGTCTTAAGCGACCCGCAGAGAGATTTTCTATCCTTTTTGGAGAAGTTTTAAATTCTTCTTCAGCCCACACCCCACACCCTCGAGGAATCGAGGTGTCTTTTAAGAATTTTCTCCATTTACGCAGATAGAAACAAAAGAGAGGACATTGCTCAGCAACCCCGATGGCTGATGGTCCAAAGTCAAATTGAGAGGCGACACCAAAGTTATAAATACAAAAAAAAAATGAAAAAAAAAAGGATTCACAGGGCCACCAGCAACGATTAGGATTAATGATCTCAAAGACATTGGAGAAAATTTATACTTTGTTGCCCGGATATTGCAAAAAAATAAAAAGGACATCCCCGATATGGTATATTATTTCAAAAACAACACAAGCAAAAAAAATGTCTTTCTATTTATCGTGTCAATTTTGCAGAACATTTACTTATTTGCGCCCGAGGGAGGGTTTTTTCGTTTTTTTTTTGTCTAAATCTAAATCAGAAAGGACGACGTAAAGACATATTTTTCGGACCACGCAGTTTTTTTAGAACGCCATACGGCACTAACCACAGGCGTTTTCGACCCGAATTTTTTTTCGTCGTCTTATGCTTTGAACCTAATTGAAACAGAGTGAGTGAATCAAGGCAAATTTTTTATATTAATTTCCCTCCTGCTGGGGGTCAAAACCACATTGCAGGGACACTCCTACAATGTAATTAAAAATAATTTCCTTGGGTTTTTTTATTCTTGTGGAGGTTAGCGCGAAAAATGCGGTAATCCTTGTTGTGAACACATAACAAGAGGAAAATGTCTTTTGTATCCTGTTGAATAATTTTTATGACGGTTTTTTTTTGTTTGCTGTGTGTTTAGCTTTGTCCTTTTGGTTATGGCGTGTCGAATTTGTGTGTTTATTTTGACGGAACGGTGATTTATTTTGGCGCTGCTATTATATTTTAAAATCCTTTGAGTTGGATTTCCTCGGGACAATATCCTGTCTGTCAGAATAGATAAGGAATGTTGTCGTTTGCCAGTAGTTGCCAGTTGCCAGACATAACAACTACATATTGGTCCGTCTAGTGCTCCTATATTTATAGTAGTATAGTCTGTGAAGTAGGAGGAGTTTTCAATGCCATCGTCGTCGTCATCGTCACCGTAGACTTGCATTATATCGTTTTCGGGGGTTGTCGTCGTTGTATCGCCACATTGATTGTCGGCACGAGTCGTATGTCTGATGCAGACGAAGGAGCTGTTGCAACATCGACTAAATTCGGTGTTGCTCCTGCTGCGGCTGCTTGTAGGACAGCTATGCAAGCTTGTAGTCTGCAGATGCCAGCTGCTGATGACATGGGACATTTGAATCTCGTTAACATCATTGGTTTTCTGCGACGGCTGTAAGGGGTAAGATGGATATTCGAGTATAATGTAGCCGGGGGTATCGGAAATGTACCTAAATGAGGTCGTTAACGCATTAAGACATTTTGATGGAAATCTGTTTGGAAGAGAAGTGGGAGTATACCCTATTACTATTTCTACTTGTGCTTTGAAGAGAACAATATGGCTGAGGGTTATTAATTTAATGGAAGTACAAAGGGAACGAGACGACATTAAAACGTCGTACTACACAGTAATTGAAGCCCTCTGAATTCTGGACTGTAGAGAACAATTGGAAGCTACTCCAGACATGCAAATTTAAAACAGTTCTATTTATAAAAGGCAGCCCTAAGGATCGGAAGGCATTTGACTTCGAAAAATTAATTTTTTAACATCTTCAAATCGCGGGAAACTCGGGGAATATTTCGTACTATAACCCCCAGTTTCACAGTGCGGGTTTAAACTGCACTTTTGGTTTAAACTTCAGATCAACAATTTATTCGGTTTCACAGTGTTGTTTAAGCCTTGAACTGAGTTCAATTTGTAGCTTAAGTTAACCCAGATTATTCTGCCGTTTAAACTTCAGTTCAGCGTTTGTATTGTTTTGTTTTTGCTTTAAGAAAATATTATGAACACAACAAAATTGTGTATTCAAATGTTATCTAGTTCTTATAGTGATTTTGAATATTATTTTATTATAGTATTCTCGCTGTTTCGCGTGTTTTTTTTTTGTCGGAGAGAGAAAGGGAGGACGAGTAAGAAAAATGCTGCCAATTATTTTTAATAAAATGTAGTTAAACGAAGTTCAACTGATCTGAAATCAGATTTCACTGTGAAACCGGACGAATTAGACCAAAAATGTACACTCAGTTTAAGGTTCAGTTGATCTTAAGTTTAAACTCGCACTGTAATACTGGGGGTACTTGTTATAAATACTCACATATCATAGTCTTGTCCATTTTTTTTTTTTGAAAGACACAAGATATATATTTTTCAAGTGGTAACACTTCCAAGAAGGGCAAAACTATGTAGACATGCCAATTTAGAATTAAATCAGTTTTTTAACAGTGAGAGGGGCATATTTATAACGTACTTCTTTTCAGGAAATCTTTATTGAAAACAAAGTTTAAATGAGCTCCACAATTACAAAATGCTTGCTTTCACAGTTGGTATTCCCCGATTATTTCAATTGCTCTTTTAGTTGATATCAAAAATCAAATCAATGTAGATAGCGAACCAGGAACAGTTAGTTTTGTTGGTTAGTTAAACGACTCCAAATCAAAGAAAATGCACGACTGGATCGCATGAACTTGCTAATATGTTCGATAACATCGTATGCCAAAAATTTCTACTTAAAATCTAAATATATTTTTAAATTCGTTTTTTACTTTATTTTTTATATACCTATACAAAGTTTCTTCAATTTTTTTTCTAAAAAAGAATTCATATAAAGATCTTAAATATTTAATAATATAAACTTAAAAACAAAAGATTAAATCGGCTTAATAAAAAAAAAAATAATTCAAAATTAATAAATACTTAAATTAACTTGTGCTTAAAAAAACTTTGAATTTATGAGAAAAAAGAATTTTAAAATCTGTGGAGCGGTTTTTGAGAAAAAAAGTTTTTTCTTTTAATTTTTGAAAAAAAATTAAAAAATTTTAAAACGCGAATTCATATATTCAGCAAATACATATAACTATAATTTTTGAAAAAAATTATTGAGCAGATTTCAAAATATAAATTAATTTTTTTTAAATGCTTTAAAAATACAAAAAATATTAAATACAAATATTGGTACGCAGTATTACTTGGGCAACCTAAATCTAAATATGTCTAAAATTTCGAAAGAATCGGTTAAGTCATTTATTAGATCGTCAAAATAAAAACAAAAAGGTGTTATGGAAAGTACCGTTTTTAGACATTTATTTTTTTTTCAGTCGTACTTAAAAAGCTACACTGATTTTTTTAAATCAAAATCGTTAGAGCCGTTTCCGAGAAAAATAGGCTTTAACGTAACGGTTATTTGGCAGGTACCGTTATACTTTGAGCTAAAAAAAATTTCAATTTCCACCATCTTTTTTCGTCTTCGCTATCATAGTAATGTCATGTAGCAATTGGTTGATTGGTATCTCAAAACTTTTTTTTTTGACGAGTGCATAACTTAAATTCTAGTAAATTGGAAACACTGAAATTGGCAGCGCTGCTCAATGTTATTTATTTGTTTATTTTTTTTTTTGGTCGAACAGGTAATATAAATATTATAGTCAACAGCGATAAGAATTGCTTAAAAATGTTGTTTAATGGATACAAAAACAACGGGTTGCTTTCGATAACCCGCTTTTTAAAATCGGTTTTTTTTACCATACCGTTTATGAAATTCCCGCTTTTAGAATTTAGCGCAAAAGTGGAAAAAGGTATATAACCGGGGTAATACTGCCCTCAGCAAACCCCCTAACCAGTGTATATAAATATAAATACAATGCCCCTAATATTTATCAAAATACAAAACGGCATAAGTGGCATTAAATGGGATTTTAAAAAGTCAAAACTAATATAGCTCGGAATGCTGAATAAGCCTTTCAAAGGAGGGATTTAAAAAAAAAAAGGATTTCAGACAAGGAATTTTACAACTTTCTTTTCGGGATTTTAAAAATCGGAATCACGCTTTGAAGAAAGAAGCCTGCAGATAAAGAGGAATTTTGGTAATTAATCAATACGCCTCACCTAAAAATCTGATAATACGGTGAAATTAAGAGTGAAATACTTTAAATGTTAAAAAAATTAACTTTAGATAAGATGTGTAAGATCCTTTATCTCGCCTTGCAATCTGTGGAAGTGATTTCGTAACAAAACACGAAAAAGTTGGTCCAGCAATTCCGCCTGTCTGTCTGTATGTAGAACGATCTACAGCCTAAGCCGCTTAACCGATTTTGTTCAAACTTGATACTTAGGCGTTTAAGTCCAAAATAGACTTTTGAATCGTCGTTTTAGCCCCAAAAATAATGGTACTTGCCATACAAATTTTTCTAACATCTTAATTATCTCGAAAACGGCTTTAATGAAATTAGTGTGTTTTCTATATTGGATATGGTCTACATTTTCTTATTTTTTTTGTTCAGTTGTTAAGTTTGTTATTAACGGTACCTACAACCATTTTATTGATTTTCGACTTTTTCATAAACGGCTCAACGGATTTCAATCAAAATGTATATACAGGAGCTCCTTCGAATTCTAAATAATACAGCATTTCAAAATTTTCGAAAAATATTTTTTTGGATTTTTGAAAAAAAATATTTTTTTTTGAAAATTCAATATTTCGAAAACGGGTCCACGATTTTTTCTGAAATTTTTTTTTTGAATTTATATTATTAAATATTTAAAATGTTCATAAATTTTATATGTAAAAAATGTAGTAATTATGAAGGCGCAGTGGCAACACTGATCAACCAATCAGTGCAATATTCGTTATGCAATTATTGTTATATACATATATAATGCCCTTCATTACTATTGTTATACCTAAACATATATAACTTCCTCAGATGTAAATTTTCGGTACAAGCGAAGAGAAGAATAAAGAACGATTCATTCTGGATTCGACCTCCGACCGAGCAAGTTATGTTTTATTTCACGTCCAAACTTCTTTTTCAGAACCCAAACAGCTTAAGTTTAAACAATAAATTAGTCGCCTAAAAAAATTACGTGAAAAACGACTTTAAAAATACATTTAGGCATTTCTATTAAGAATATTTTGCATATAATGTAATCGAACATAGGAGCAAGTAGGTGCGACCCAGTCATGCATTTTATTTTAAATCTTTTTTAGTCCCAAAAGTAACGGTAGCCGCCATAGATTTTTTTTTACCAAAAAAATGATAAATCTTAATTATCGCGGAAATGGATCTAACAAATTTGAAAACAAAGTAAGTGCACTATTATTAAATTTCGGTACAAAAAAAATGTACATCAAATGTTATTAACATTTTGTTAGAACATTTCTTAATAACATTTGATATACAATTTTTTTGTACCGAAATTTAATAGTAGTGCACTTACTTTTTTTTTAATTTGTTATATCCGTTTCCGAGATAATTAAGTAGAAGTTTGTTTTTATTTTCGACTGTCATTTCTAATTAAGTTCTCAACGGATTTCGGTCAAAATATTTGTACAGGATGAACTTCGAGTTCTAAATAACACTGCTTACCAACATTTTCGAAAAATAATTTTTTTGGATTTGTGAAAGAAAATCTATTTTTTACAATTTTTTTGTACCGAAATTTAATAGTAGTGCACTTACTTTTTTTTAATTTGTTATATCCGTTTCCGAGATAATTAAGTAGAAGTTTGTTTTTATTTTCGACTGTCATTTCTCATTAAGTTCTCAACGGATTTCGGTCAAAATATTTGTACAGGATGAACTTCGAGTTCTAAATAACACTGCTTACCAACATTTTCGAAAAATAATTTTTTTGGATTTGTGAAAGAAAATCTATTTTTTGTTGAAAATTCAAAATTTAGAAAACGGTACGATGGTTTTAATGAAGCATGTTTTTTTGAAATATCTTCATTAGCAAATTCGCAATTTTTCGTGATATGTAGGTATACCTACCTAACTTTTAAGAAAATTGTATGTATTTTTATAATCGTGCGTTTTAAAAAAAAAATTGAAAAAATGGGTTCTCATGTTTGGAAAACTTCTTCATTGATGTTTTTATTTTGTTCTCTCTCAATTTAATAGTTTGTCACACATATAAAATCAACAAAAGTACGTTTTGTATTTAATCACCATTTTTCGAAATTATGTATTTCCCTAAATAATTTTAAAAAATACATTCTATATCCTATTAAGACAACTACAATTTTAAAATTTTGTGTGAATAATTTATAAAATCACAAAATGTCACACACGTAACAATGTACCAAAAATTTAGGTATTAGATGATATGAGCTAAGTATGCTTGAAAGAAAATCTATTTTGTTTAAAGCCAAAAGTTCAATCATGATATCCAAAATATTTTTTTTTATTTAAGTAGGTACCTACCTACAAAAATTTAATATATAATCGTTGAAGGATATCCTATTTATATTGATTTTCTTTCGTCCTTCTAAGCCCATTCAATGTCTACAGCTACACTCTTCAAAACTCCTACTTAGCAGGAAGTATCCTTTTTTCGAATCCAATTTCAACCAATTGACATCGGATCACAACACACATCCCATCTGTTCGCCCTCATGTTTCACAAGTCATACAAGCAGATAGCTTATCAGAGAACATGTTCTTATAGAAAAAAAAAACAAAGAATAAAATATATCACAACAATTGATTTGTAACAAAATTATAATCTCATTCCATTTAATTCCACAACAAAAACATATTTTTATATTTCCATGCGAAATTCATCAAATTCCTTTCTCATTTTTTGACAAAGCATCTTGACATTTGCGATCAAGTTTTGACAAATTCTTTTATTTTATTTTTTTGTTAACATAACCCACATATAAGCCATAACGTACCTATTGTCACACGACCGGGTGTGTTCTAGACAGATCCTTTTACCTGAAATCTCGCACAAAATAGAAATATAAAAATACCTACATAAAATATGGATGAGTATGAGTAGGATAGAAGTACTACAAACTCATTCCTAATTCAATCAACAACAACAACAAAATAAATTAGCAAATCCGATTTTTGTCAAGTGTTTAGTCGTCTGGTCCCGGCTTGTCTATGTCAATATACAGGCCCGATGCTGCTACTCTCTACCGTTACATACAAAGGGCACACAAAAATATAAAAATGTAAAATAAATAAAAGAAATTGGAATGCATAAAATGTCCGCAAACAGCAAAAAAAAAAATAAGAAAAAAATTTGTTCATGTTTATGCATAGAAAAAAGGACATAGGGCACTTTTGCTAAACAAAAGTTCCAATCTGAAGAGGGAGTTCTTTTATTTTATCCATCTACCTACCTACTCGTAGCTCGATGAAATCAATTCATTTTCAATAATTTTTGTTCGTCCTTTTTACATAACAAACAAACCATCATCATCATCATCACAAGGACATATAAATAGGACTACAAATATTCAAAAAAAAAAAAAAAAAAATAAAAAAAATTACTCTCGAATTCATTGTACACATTAAGTGGAAAATGAGAATGAAACAATCCGAACCATCGAACAAGAGTCCTTTGATAAAATGTACAACAGGATCATATTTTTTTTTATGTGTATTCTTATTAAATCGTCTTGGAATTATAACGAACAAAAAAAAAAATAAAATAAAAAGAAAAGAGAATGAGAAGTAGAACATCGCAATAATTTATAACAAAAAGGATATGCACTCGTGTGTAAAATTTGTAAAATAGAAACTCCTTCGCCTCATTGTTCGCCTTTCTCGTTGATCCTTTGTGTTATAAAAAATTCTTCAACTTTTTTTATTGTCGACGGCTATCCCCCTCAGTCGTGCAAAGTCGGGTAATCATTTTGTAAGTTCAATTAAATTTTATTTAAAAAGTCATCGAAGGAGAAAAAATGTGAACAAAAAAATAAATGATGTTTTATTAGTCTTGTGTTGAGTTTGAGTTTGAGTGGGAGAGAGATCCTTTTTTTTCTTTCTTGTAACACAAAGTGGCTCTTTTTTCTGCACTCTGTGTAGAGTGTAATTGTTTGTCGGGATGAGTCGTTAAACCAATACACTTAGATTTTTAGATGAATCGATTTTTTTTTTTTAAACAGATGAATAAAACAGATGAAACAAGGATCAATTGGCCGCACCTCAATATTATTCATAAAATCCATCCAAGCAAGTGATAAGTCTTAAATTTTTCATTTTATTATCATATTTTTATTTCTACGTTTTAAGTATGAGTATGGTCAATCGTTCAAGGATATTCGGTGGATTGGCCCTTAAAGGACAAGTTTGGCCATCTGGACGGTTTTTGCCTGTGGAAAGTCATTTCAAGGATTTTCCGTTTATTCAAAGCAGAAATCAGACATTGCGATGTTGTAAGGATACACACTCACTAGAGTCCACAAAGCAACATGAATACTCAGAGTCTGAGCTCGTAAAAAGGATAATGCTCCTTAAGTAATGGCAATGAGCAATTGAAAAGAATTTTATTTTTTCTGGGAATGGGGATACTTTCTATGCCAAAACCCACGAATTTCTATAGAAGGCGCAAAAAAGTCAATTTACCGTGAAGCACATAAATTACAATATTATTTCCTTGAGGACTACAAAAACCCTATTTATAAATATTATTTTTTTTTAATTCTAAGAAAAGTCAAATTTATCTTAGGATGTGGGAGGGATCCTCGATTTCTTTGTGAAGTTCCTTTAACTTTGTCTACTATTTTTCTTGTATTGGTTTTGCAGGTAACTGTAGACTTTCCTATTTTTCTTAAAAAAATTAAGTTTAATAATATAAATTGAGGTTTTGCGGTTTTTAACTTTTATCTACTGCGGAGTTCATTTGAAGTTCAAACAAATCTTGAATGCTTTGCGGTAGTGAATGGCTATGGTTCAGTTAGTTTAGCGCGCAATACTTCGACCTTTCGAAAGTCATTGCACTGAAGAGCCTTTTATTTCTATTTTAAGTAGGAACAGGTACGAGTAGATATAAAAAAGATAAATTCTTCAATGTGCTGGTATCCTTTTTTGGCTGTGGATTTTGTGTGGTTTTTATTATAAGGGTCATATGGATATATTTTTGGCAATGCTTAGGAAATGAACTCGAGCAAAAAAGACAACATTGAATAACATTTTCAATTCACAAATCATAAGCAAGGAAATGAGGATATCCCTGGGTCAATGAATTGCGCTGCTTTTAGAAAGTTTATTCATTATGGCTATGGGCTAAAAAAAATAATGGTTGATGAAAAGCAATCCTTTTTTCAAAGGTTAATGAAGATATTCTTGGGTCAAAGGTTAAACAGCAAAATGCACTTTTACGGCAGATTAGACATTGGCATATTTTTTTAAATTCAAAACTCTTTTATGATTGTAGAAGGATATATATGCCTACAATATTTTTGCTTACGATATATTGTGGATATGTACTATAGGACAAGTCTTACTTTTTTTTGGAAAAAAAATTAGACGCTAGATTTTGATAAAACTTGATACAACGATGATGGAGAACACCAAAAAAAAGTATTGTCTAAATTTTGGTTCAACGTTTTTTTTTTTTTAATTTTGTTATTAACGTTACCTGCCATACAACCATTTTCTTGATTCTCTACTTTTTCGTAAGTGGCTAGACGGATTTCGGCTGAAAACCAACATTTAAAAAAAATATTTTTTTCGATTTTTCTCTTGTCGAATTTTAAAAAAACGATAAGAAAATAAAATAAAATAAAATAAAATAAAATAAAATAAAATAAAATAAAATAAAATAAAATAAAATAAAATAAAATAAAATAAAATAAAATAAAATAAAATAAAATAAAATAAAATAAAATAAAATAAAATAAAATAAAATAAAATAAAATAAAATAAAATAAAATAAAATAAAATAAAATAAAATAAAATAAAGTAAAATAAAATAAAATGAAATAAAATAATGAAGACTCCGTGAGATACAACTTATTTCATGACAAGTTTTCTCAATCATAAGCTCAAATTTACAATTGAAAAAATAGGAAGTACCAAAGTTTTGAAAGCCCGGTTTCCCTTTTTAATCCTATTTAAATTAAATTTAGAAAATGTTGCTGCTCCCTTTTTTGTTGGTGAACTTTTCCGTTTGAGATAGAGCAAAGTTATATTTTCTCAACCAACTTTGATCAAAAGGGATAAGCAGTATATAATTCTGATTGACCCCAAAAAATGAGAAAAAGCACAGTTGAAAACTGGTCCTAAAGAGCCTTCAAGTTTCTAATTGAACGAACCAAAAACCAACAAATTGAATAAACCTCTGGTGAGCGTATACATTTTGGACTAAACTTCAACTCCAACAAAAATGTCCTACTCTAATCAAATCTAGACGCAGAAGGAGTAATCAAATCATAAATAATACCCATTCGCACCTTCAACGCAATTACAATTAACAGCAGGGGTGTCTGCAAAATTCTTCGCTTAAAAAGGAACACGCAGGCATCTTACTCCTTGCTCGCCGTTAGGTCGTTGAAAGTTGACTTTCCATTAACAAAAGTGCGATAATTCCCTAACTCCATGGGGTCTCTCTCTCTCATATAAATATGACGACGACAACGATAAAACACCCACCCACCAGATTCTGTCGCATAATGACCGCCATATTATTTACTCACCCCCTCCCTTCTCCATTCCCCCAAAAACTAATGACACAAAATTCACTTCCATTCATCTAGAAGTATTTACACAAATGAAAGCAAGACCTAGAGAATGGAAGAAAAAAAATATATGAAAGGATCTACCTTCATACCGAAGTACGAACCAAAATGAACCTCAAACTTTATCCTTGCATCCTTCCGGCTTCATTGATTTCAATTGAAATTCCATCTTAATTTACCATTAAAATAGAGAGAAGAGAAATGAAGAAAAAGGATACAAAAGCCAAAGCAAGGCGCAGCGTCACAGACATAAACACACATAGCTTATTCGCGCAGACAAAGCAAATTTCATGGAACAAACTTTTTCTTCGTCCTGATGCTCTGCAACTGTCGCACACTATAGCTCATATACAAACGTGCCTCGACTGTATCTGCAGGCTGTGCCTGCTTTGCTTCCGCCGCCGCCCCACGCGCTGCGCCATCAGGATAATGACTCAGAAATTGCAATTGTTGTGTGTACAGAGTGGATCCACCATCCACTTTTTATTGTACCTATATAGCCAGAAGCAGCATCCAGCTCCAACTGCCATACATAGCTTTTGATTCTGTTCTGTTGTGTGTTGTGTCCTTGTTGTTTGTCTAGGCGTCCCTGGCAGTCTTGTTTCTGTTGATTTCCCGTTTTCCTTCCAACAACGGCAACGTTTTCTTGTTCCCTTATGTTGACAAAACTCATTTTTGACGTTTGACTAAAAGTTACACTGCCTGAGTTGATGTACTGTACCCCTATACTGTAGAACAAGGATACGCCGCTATCCGTTATATTACACACCCACACAGATTTATGTATATGCGGCGGGGTCTTGTTCCGTTCGTAGAGTGTACAATTTGTAATTCCAACCAAATAATGTGTTTCATAGAAAGATGGGGGGGGGGGGGGGGGGTTTTTAATGTATTTTAATGAAAGAGTACACATACCGCTGTATAATCCTCCTCAATGTCTCTAATGACTGTGGAAATATCGAAATTAATATCCTGCCATCTCTCATCAACATCATCATCAGCAAGCATGATGGAAGTTTGTCGTCAGCATCTATTCAAATAATCATCATCAGGGGGAAGGGAGGCTCACGGCATCAAACTCAGGATCAGGATCAGCATTCAGTAGAAGGAGAACAAGAGGAAAAACAACAATTTCATATATAGATAGTCTCTCAGGATACGTATCGGTCTTGGCTTGGTCGCTAGCTCTTGCAAAAGTATATATGATAAAAGTGGTAGAATGGAAACGAAGGTTAAGGTCGTCCTTGCGCACTGCTGCACCCGCATATCCTCAATTGTTGTTTAGTAAATTTAATTTGTCAACTGCAAAATAAGGGAGATATTGCACACGATTATACTTTGTTACATATCTGAAGGATAAGACGAAGGGTTTTAGTGTGTTGATTTAGGTGAGTAAATAATACCGTTATTTGGTGGATTAAATATGGCAGATTTGAAATGAACTCCTTCTATATCCCTGTTGTGAATATAGATACAATCGCTCGCTCGTATACGAATAAGCCCTTAGGTATGTCGGGAACGATGTTTAATCAAGTTTCTATTTAAACAAGAGCAAAATCCTTTTAATTTGATTTCAGACAAAATCAAAAAAAAGTAACCTTTAGATGGTTGATTCAGGTTCAGTAGTTATGAGGGTTCAATTGTTTCAATTTGTTTTTACTTTACACATTTCGCTGGGATTGCGGCAATTTTTGTTTTCCAATTTATTTGATGTTCGAGCATCAAACTGCATTAGCTAATGAAAAATGGCCATTTTATGTATAGCCGATGTTCTTTCAAATTATTTTGTTATCCAAGGACCAAATTGTAGAAGTACACTGTATCTGTATATCCATCATAACACATGTAATGATGTGTGTATGGTCATCAATTCATTAGAAGTGAAGTATGGTATGTACAGTGTACAATACACATCCTTTTAGATAATTAAAGGACGACAAGTCCCAGGGGCATGTAAATGCATAGGTACACACATTGGCTAATGTAATTAATAGTCATTGATCAGGGATATTTATAGAAAATAATGAAAATTTATTCGAAATGTGCAATATATAATTTGCATAAATTATTACTGAGTTTGAAATAGGGAGGGTGGAGGTGAATTGGTATTGTCGCTGGTGCATAGAGTTAAATGAATGAATAATGGCCCTGATGAAGTGGTAATTAATAGCTAGCTAGCTATGTATTTGTATTTAGTAGCAGAAATTCAGACTGAGTAGCTTTTTCTAAGAGCTGAAAAAAAAACGAAATAGTAAAAAACTTAGGAGTAAGGTGAAATATCCTAAAATGTCAATTCTTTTTCACAGATGATTTACCAACGAGGGTGAGTTTCTAATTTCTTAAATAAATAACAAGAAATTTCCTGGAGGTATAATAAAGGAAGACTTAATTTTATTGAGAGAAGTCTTCTAGATTTTTATCTGTGTTTTTTATTCGGTATCAGTCTGTCAGTCTGTCAGTCTGTCAGTCTGTCAGTCTGTCAGTCTGTCAGTCTGTCAGTCTGTCAGTCTGTCAGTCTGTCAGTCTGTCAGTCTGTCAGTCTGTCAGTCTGTCAGTCTGTCAGTCTGTCAGTCTGTCAGTCTGTCAGTCTGTCAGTCTGTCAGTCTGTCAGTCTGTCAGTCTGTCAGTCTGTCAGTCTGTCAGTCTGTCAGTCTGTCAGTCTGTCAGTCTGTCAGTCTGTCAGTCTGTCAGTCTGTCAGTCTGTCAGTCTGTCAGTCTGTCAGTCTGTCAGTCTGTCAGTCTGTCAGTCTATCAGTCTGTCAGTCTATCAGTCTGTCAGTCTGTCAGTCTGTCAGTCTGTCAGTCTGTCAGTCTGTCAGTCTGTCAGTCTGTCAGTCTGTCAGTCTGTCAGTCTGTCAGTCTGTCAGTCTGTCAGTCTGTCAGTCTGTCAGTCTGTCAGTCTGTCAGTCTGTCAGTCTGTCAGTCTATCAGTCTGTCAGTCTGTCAGTCTGTCAGTCTGTCAGTCTGTCAGTCTGTCAGTCTGTCAGTCTGTCAGTCTGTCAGTCTATAAGTCTGTCAGTCTGTCAGTCTGTCAGTCTGTCAGTCTGTCAGTCTGTCAGTCTGTCAGTCTGTCAGTCTGTCAGTCTGTCAGTCTGTCAGTCTGTCAGTCTGTCAGTCTGTCAGTCTGTCAGTCTGTCAGTCTGTCAGTCTGTCAGTCTGTCAGTCTGTCAGTCTGTCAGTCTGTCATTCTGTCAGTCTGTCAGTCTGTCAGTCTGTCAGTCTGTCAGTCTGTCAGTCTGTCAGTCTGTCAGTCTGTCAGTCTGTCAGTCTGTCAGTCTGCCAGTCTGTCAGTCTGTCAGTCTGTCTTGAAAAGTTAAAAAAACTATTTTTCTAAAATAAAAAACAACGGTACCTCCCATACAAAAGTTAAAAAAACGCTAAGAAAAATATGTATTTCTCGAAAACGGCTCAAAGAATTTTTATAAAAAAATGTGTGTGCCTTTAAATTAGCACAGTCTTCATTCAAGTATAAAACATTTTTTTTTCGTACTTATTAACGGTACTTCCCAAGTACATCGTCACAGCTATTAGATGCAAAACTGCATCTAATAGCAAACAAGTGAAATCGAAAGCTATGGCTTTATAAGGTATAATTTCACAGCTCAATGTATATTTATTTTAAATCATGCTCTATAGTGAAGTTTAACAGCACTGTCAGCTCGATCAACGTTTAGTTTTTCAAACTAGCTTCATAATACTTTTTCTGCGATCTATGAACGAGCTTCTTGTATTTCCCTCATCTAATGGGCCATTGTACAGCTTTCAACTACACAAACAATAAAAGACACGATAAGAGCTCTAAACAGTAGCCTTAGCTTAAGAAGTAAAATGCTAACGCATGCGCATTTCGAAATGTCAAAATAGCATTAAAAGACCAACTTCAAATCAGTTGTAGAGTTGAGTATTAATATTTTATTCTTAACATATTCTACTCAGGAACCCATATTATAATAGGGTGTTGCCCAAAATAAATCCAAAATATTTATTATATCAGTAAAAAAAATTTATTATTTTGCATAAAACATAAATGAATGTATGTAACTATTCAAATTTGAGTGCAAGTTAGCAATGTTCAGATTGGAACTATAAATTTACTCTGTTAAACATTGGGGAAGAAATTTGAGAATTTCTCGTTTTGCAATGTACATAAATATACATAGGTTTTTTCATAGTAATTAAAAAAAAAACTTATTTTCAGGGCTTTAATTCTAATCACGAACGCACAAAAAAAAATTACTTACACTTCAGGAAATATTCTTTAAAAAAAATTCCTTGATGATTTTTTTGCTACTTGGTTTTTGACGTTTATATTTTTGACAGATCACACATGACAAATTCCACGAACATTTGACATTTCGATTCAGTATTGTTTGCCATTTCATCGTGAATAGACTCACGCCTGAACAACGTTTGCAAATTATTGAAATTTATTATCAAAATTCGTGCTCTGTGAAAAATGTGTTTCGCAAGCTACGTCCGTTTTATGGTCGTCATAATCGTCTTCAGCGACGAGGCTCATTTTTGGCTAAATGGATACGTGAATAAGCAGAATTGCCGTATTTGGAGTGAAGAGCAGCCAGAGGCAATTCAGCAGCTACCAATGCATCCCGAAAAATGCACTGTTTGGTGCGGTTTATGGGCAGGCGGCATCATTGGGCCGTACTTCTTCAAGGACGATGAAGGCCGCAGGGTTACGGTCAATGGAGAAAGGTACCGTTCGATGATAACAGATTTTTTTTGCCGAAAATGCAAGAATTGAACTCGGTCGACATGTGGTTCCAACAGGACGGTGCCACATACCACACTGCACGCGAAACCATGCATCAATTGAGAGGCGAATTTGTTGAGCAGTTGATCTCACGTTTTGGCGCAGTCAATTGGCCACCAAGATCATGTGATTTGACCCCGTTAGACTATTTTTTGTGGGGCTATGTTAAGTCTATTTTCTATGGGGACAAGCCAAACACGATTGCTGCCTTGGAAGCCAACATTGAACGCGTCATTGGTGAGATTCCGGCCGAAATGTGTGAAAAAGTTTGCCAAAATTGGACCTTCAGAATGGACCACCTGAAGCGTAGCCGCGGGCAACATTTAAGTTGAAATTATTTTTAAAAAGTAAATGGCAGAAATTGATTTATCGATCCAAATAAAAATTTCATTCACTTTTTCCAAGTTTCTGTGTTTTTTTGAATTTTCAAAAACCAAGCTCTTAAAAAATCACCGTTTATAAACTACATTTGTTTATTATTGCCTTGACTTTTAATTTCTGAAGCAACCTATCTTATAACAATAACATGAAGTTAAAAAGACGAAAATGAGATCTTGTTGGAACTAGCTATAGAAAATGTACGATGCATTTTAAAGCGACATAAGAGCTCTATATCACAAGTAATTAATACTGCAGCTCCAGAACAGATAGTATTGCAGCTTAATTGGAAGAAATGCCTTGCCTGACAATAAAAATGGCGACTAGATATAAAATTAATGCAATTATTCTTTTTCTCATTTTAAAAAAGAATCATCTTCGGAGTGTAGTTAAAGAAAACACGAAATTATTATTATTTTTCAAAAGTAATTTTATTTCACCACTGGAGAATTAATTTTTAAATATTTTTACTATCTAACTATTTTTTAAAATAATTTTTGACGACATAATACACAGAATTATGTAGGCGCGCGGTAATTTAACGAAGTTTCGTCACTACATTTGTGAAAATATTAAACGTGCACTTGAAATTCACTATCAAACTATCGAAAATCTTAATTTCTTTTCTTATTTATTTTCATAAAGATATTTGTTAATTTGATTATTATCATCTTTGTTATTTCTATTTTACACACTATGAAACCATTCATTCATTCTTTAATAGTATTAGAATATTCATATATTTTTATTTTGTACAACACAAACTAATACAAACAATAATATGTCAAAAGGGGTATTTTAATAGTTTGAAACCCATGTACTACAGAGTTTCAAGTCACTTTTGCCACTGATAACAGGCTGAATAAGAGCAAAAAATATATCTCAAACTCAATGACTAATATACGTGGGAGCTTGAAATTTGCTCTAAATCGAATTATAGAGTTCCTTGCTAAATAAACAAGCTTTTTGAGATGCTCTTGAAGGACTATACAGCTAAAAATGTTTCTTGGGTACTTTGTTCGGGAAATCCATGAAACCTGTCGAGCTCACCTCAGCCTTCAGAAAAAATACATCAAAAACGATTGATGAGTGTCTGCATTAATTACTTAACTAAGCTTAACAATTCATTTCAATATCTGTACTTTTCGACATGCTCTGATAACCAGAATTGGGTCACTAAGCCTAAAGTTGCCCTGGCTACCATTTCAATCTATACATACGAACTTAACAAAAAATAAAAATATATTGAATTTTAACTGTTAAAATCTAGAAGTTTTTTTAAACACTCTGATACCTAAACTTTTTTTAAACTCAATTTAGAAGCTTTGGAATTAAATCAATTGAATTCTGCATGAAGCGAAAATAACAAAAAAAAAATATTCCCATGATGATGTTAAACAGTCGCATCACTGGATCCTTGATTGGTTTTCCCATTCAGACAAAATGTTTCTAAATTAATTCATTCACTATAGATATCAGCTGTGCGTTACAATTTTTTTTTGTGTATGTATTTTTAAACTAACCCACCAAAACTGCCTTCATTATTCATCCAATATCCATAGATTCTCATGTAAATTCCAAAAAAAAAAAAAAAACACAATTTGTCAAACAGCTGCGCAAGTGAACCGTTCATGGCTCTAATAGAAATTAAATAAAAAAATAAACTACAAACTATCTACTGATAGAATTACAATTCACTAAGTGCATCGACATTCACTGCACACACAGCATATCATGCATGACGACACATCTGCCAATAAGATTTCAAAAAAAAAATTTGAAAAAATTAAAACAGGGTCAAAGGATTATATTATCCTTAAAAATAAATCGCTTTCCACTCGCTTGCTATTATTGATTCCGCACTTACAATATTAAAAAATCACACAGACCGTGTGTACAGCTCTTGAAATGTTTAATGTTGGCTCCAGGTCTAAAAAAATAAAGCCTTCCCTTGGCTCGCCATTCTCTTTTCTTGTTGTAATATATATTTTTATGTATATAGGAGTAATAGTTGGTCTGAATCCACAAGCCAATCCTATTAATTCGTATGTCATCATATATCACCGAAATAGTTGCTGCGGATGGGGTTCCCAAGCCCTCGCATCCAATTAGCTACACCAAAACAAATTTCTACATGGCTTGAAGTCACTCGACAAATTCCCCCACCATCACACCACCACCGCTCCGGCAAGAATATAATTTTCTTCTTGAAGGGATGCTGGAAGAAGGGACACACCGCAATAAGTAGCAAGGAAAACTTCATAAATACCAAAAGAGCACTAAATTACCAAACGACATTGAAGAACATCTTTAGGTTGTATCTTTTCTATTCCATATATTCCATTAAACCCCCAAGAATTCATTGGAGAAGTTGTAGCTTCACTGTTTGTATTTTGTTCGGTGGGATTCTCAGTGATGATAATAATAATAATCTAAATGCATCTTGTTCTTCGTCTTTTCCCCCAAGGAATATTGCCCTGAGTGACTTCTTCAATGTGAAGTGGTAGACTCGCCTACAACCCCATGGGAACCCGACAAAAGGACACAATACAAACGAAAAGGGATTTTTTTTTGGAATTCCAACTCCTCATAGGAACAGCGATTAGAACGAACCATCTCAACTCATCAATCATACACATAAGGGATTCCAATTCACCAAAAAGGACATTCTTATTTATGATAAGAGATGGAAAAAAAATTAATAGGATACGTCATTGCGATAATTTTTATTGCAGTCATAACGACAATGTCTGCGCTTATAGTGCATCAGTAGCAATCGGAATGACAGGCTAAATGGAATGAGAATGAGGGTGTCTGTGATGTGTGACACTGCGCTAGGGTTCTGTTTCTTTTTTTTCTTTGGCGAAAACCATGCACAACTGTCACTTTGTCATATAAGGATGAACTTAGAATTGTACTTATTTAAGGGATTTTTTTTTGTTACATCTGAAGAAAAAAAAAGAACAAAAAATCAGTAGGATTATGAATTTCTGTTCGTTTCTTGCGACTTTTTGAAGAGTTGCCATAGATTTTATTTGAGACACAAGTATATCAAACGGTTATCCCAACTTCAGACGTTTCATCAAGTACAGGGAATCTTTTTTAGCCGTAATGCGTGCATGTGGAATGCTTCGCCTGTTTATTCGTAACTTCAAAGCTAATTTGTATCGTTTTACGTCATTTCATAATTCCCTGAAGCTGGCAATGTAGAAGTGTTGCTATTTTAAAAAGCAATCAGTTAAAAAGCACGTGACTATCAGTAGTCGAACAAAGCCTATTCAACAAAATTTTTTCCTATAGGTATAAAAAAGCATCTCAGATAATTGTTATTTTAGCTCCATATGCCTCTCGACATAAAAGATGATCCTGCAAAAACTATCGGGGCAAGGCCCTAAACTAGGCCACTCTGCAATTCTTTAATCCTCAATTGCCATGGTGGCTTTCAGCTAAGAAAATTGACTTTCGACCAGAATAGGAAAGTAAGGCCTCAATAGTTTTCTGTCGAACTGTGATGGTCGAACTAGATCTTCCGGTACTATGTGTAATGAATAGTTTCTCCAGTTTTTCGTGAACATACATAAGGTTTTGACATGGTATTTCTTCACAGTTCTGTCTAGCTATTAGAATATGCGGTCGTGCATTGTCAAAGTTATGTGCGATAGCTCCTTCCCAACTGCGCAAAATTGAACAATCAAAACTTGATGTTCTTGAGGGAAAAATGGTCAAGGTCAAGGGTGATTTTAACAGCACGAATTTCGAAGTAACTAAGTAATTCCTTTAACATAAGAGAGTCGACCTAAAAAAATCGTCAAACGATATTTCCTCGTATGGACCAGAAAGGTGAATAGCAAAGCAGAAAACCTCGAACTATGTGAGCTTTGCTTGAAATAATAAATGGAGACAACAGTTTTCCGATTTAAGAAAGACTGTGCATTCTATGACCTATAGTGCAGTCGAGATGGACAGGGAAGCCATAATCTCATGTTTAGTACCCAAGCTATTATGTGGAAGATGAAAAATCGCCCTGGAACATGTCTCATGCAAAGACCTCAGGAAACGGTAGAAGTGGGTTAAATAGAAAGTTAGCTGATATTGGGAAATAAATGGAAAATATGAATTTTCATTCTGAAGTTTGTGGTGGTCAATAAGTCTTTCAATTTTTTGATGCCCTCCAAATAATACAATTTTTCGAGCGCCTCAAAATAAGCGTTTGTTTCAGCGATGACCTCATAGTTCGACCAAAATCTCTTACCTCCAAGCCATTTCTTCATGTTGGGAAGCAAGTAATAGTGGCAGTGTGTTAAATCTGGGGAATATGCTCGATCAGGGAGGAGTTCATAGGCTTACTTATGTAATTTTTCGCTACCGTGCGTTCGCTTCGAATCGGCTGGGAATCGATCCAGCACCTCGGCGTAATTTGCCACGGTGATCGATGTGAATACCACCAAGCATCCCAAGAAACTGTCGCCATGACCTTGTTTGCTGACAAACACACATTGGATTTCTTCGGCTTCGATTCACTAAGAAAAGTCCATTGTCTTGATTGATCCTTGGTTTCCTTGTGGGCAAATGTGGCACCTATCTTTCGGATAGCTTTTTCAAGTCCAAATACTTGTGTAATATGGAAATAACTGAGCAATTTGATAATCCTGTGGCATCTTCAAGCTCACTGACTTTCACTCACCGATCGTTCATTATCAAACCATGGAATTTTCCTACCATTTCTAGTGTGGAGAACTCAATTGGGTGGCCAGAACGTTCCGCGTCAGTTTTAATTGAACGACCGTACCGAAATTGAGTAATCCAGTGGTCAATGGCTTCTATATAAAATGGCTGCCGCAACAAAACTATTTGAAAGATATGTCTGAAAATTTCGATGCGTTCTTTTGAAAGATGATTTTTGACCAAAAAAATAAAGATACATTTAAGGTGATGACACAATATTTTGTGAATTTTAAGGGAAGTATTGGTCCACCCTTATTGCGTGATTTTGTAAAGGCTCTTAGTACAAAGTCAAGAAGCAACGAGCATTCACCTAAGGACATGCTGTTTCACTGGTATTGCCTCTTGCGACTGTCATAAAAAAGTGCCTTTCACTTTATGCGTTCGGTTTTGTCAAAAAACTGTAGTTCCTTTACATTTCTGTGGAAGGCACTAGATCCTGGTTTTTCCACGAGTTCTCAGGCAACCATTTTTAATTGAAGGTCTTTATAAAATGCTTATACCTCCAAAATACCTGGATAGTTGATATGTCAGAAAAGTACACAAAATAAAAGACTTTAGAAAAACGTGTTTATTCATAGGAGTGTGTCTGAACATAATTTCAACATTCCAGATGTATGGTAACCTTATGAATAGGTAGGTAGGAGCCTTTCTACTTATTTTAACTAAATCAGTTTGCCTTATCTGCACGTCACAGTGAACGATTTAGAGTGCGTTATTATGTGTGAGATATAAACCCACTGCCACTATACACTGAGTGTCACTGCTAATATACACCAGCTTTTAACTCATCCACTTATTCCCGTTGTCATCATCACGTATGCTCGAGCGTAAGTGGAAACTGTCTAATTTCAGACAATACACACATCCCTTCAGGATACTTTGTTTACTTTTAAGAACGAAAAAAAAACCTCAAGGACATTTGTATGGAATTTCCACTGTCTGCCAGATTGACAAAAAAAAACACAACACCACCCAGCAAAGGAAACGCAAGCAAAACGTTCAACCAAAACACCAGACAGACAGGAAAGGCCACCTTTTTTCTCTTTATCTCTATCCCTCTCTTTAAAATAACTTTTTTCATTCTTTCATGTTCAGAGCTATTTAGTTTGATCCTTTGAAAGTGAGTGCCTCATCAAAAAAGGATCTCAATTTGTTTTGAATTATCCCTTTGTGTGTGCAAGAAGTGGTATGTAATAGCGGAAACTGGAATTTAGCTGGTAGCACAAAATGTCGAGACACTGACGAGTAACTATATACAGTAACTATAACAGCTATTCATTACTCTACACTCCTATTCGCAGACTTTCATATTCAAAACCTTGCTCGTTTGCTTTGTTGCAGAGAGGAGTTGCATCAGTTGAATGTTGAATCTCCTTGTGCAAAAGCCTTTTACAATGAGTTAATTGACATGAAATAAGAAGACGAACGTCGCGCCTCCTATTGCTCGAGTAGTGAACTGTACTAACTACACCTTGCAGCACTTGCAATGATTAATTGTTCTTTGACGGTGAAGCTCTCCGATGATAAACTGCCAACATAAAGTTTTTCATCTCGGAAGATGAGGTATAATACGAGTACAAAAACTTTGTTGTTGTTGTTGGCAATTCGTTGCCGTACTGTTAAAAGTTTATACAAAAAAATTTACGGAAGCACGGCAAAAAAAAACTTACCGTAAATTTGCATTTTTATCAGGTAGTGGGGTGAGTATAACTCTAAAGTAGGGGTGTAGACATGGCAACAGGATAAATCAAGGATAACGACACGATGCTCTGGTGGTGGTGGTGGTGGTGGTGGTAGCGTAAAAAGTTTATCTTCTTTCATACTTTCTTGCAGTCGTTGTATCCTGCTCGCTCTTATGCGCACGAATGATGGTAATCATTTGATTCGTTGGCATGAATTGATTTATGTCCTGTTAGCTGTTAGTACTATCCCATCTTAAGCTCAGAAGCCGCTACAACATATTGAGGCTATCTTTTACTAGGTATATCCAGATATGCATTTTTTGTCGCTGTGCGATGAAGGAGATACCACAATGTTGTTGCTGCAAATGCAACTACTTTTGTTGGGATGACTTTTTCATTCTGGACAATTTTTACAACCGGAACGGCCATAAGAATGTACAATTCGTGCGGATCTTTGCCGCACCCAAAGTAGTTACCTACTCAGTGAATTTATGTGGCAACATTTTAAAGTTTTATTACTTTGAAATACAATATCTATACTTTGGATGAATTGGATGGTGCAATGTAATCAGTTCCTTCGTTATATGTATTTTGTTGGTTGCACAAGTTGTCCTTTCTGGACTGTTGGCACATATAGTTAGCAATTGCACAAACACAACAGGAAACGGAAAAGCAAGTAAGTTATGCCATGTTTAATGTATTGTCAACTTTTAAGTACCTACTGTGGCTTTGGCACATACGAAACAGTATTTACTGTAAGTAGCTATGGACATCGTGGAGGGTTTGTATGAATATGCTCAAGAAATCGATAATTGGAACTAAACTAGGTCAACGAATAGGTATGGTACTCTATTTAACAAAGGATATGAATTTAGAATAAATTCTTGGAAGGCATTTAATGGCCTAGAAGCTTGATAATTTATCATATTGCACTGATAAATTCATGCATAGTATCCTGAGTTGTTATCTTTAAATTGACAATGGGAAATTGTGTAGGCTACAATCTGGCAGCCAAATACTTGGACCAGAAATGTGACAGTCAACGGGTTATTTCGTTTTTCTATTACGAAAACGATTTTCTCAAAAAACGTTTCGACTTTTCTTCTTTGGTACCAGTCCTTAAAAGTTCAAAATTTTTTTAACTGAGTTTACTCATTAAAACAATCTTTGACATCAAGAGAAATCACAAGATTATAATTCTTGTGACAAATGGGGCGATTTCACAACTTAAATATGATGCCAAAAACACAAAAAAAAACTCGTAAAAATTCAGGACACTGCTTTGAGCTTAATCGATCATGGCACATGGATGGTTATTATACTCTGTCCCAAAAAAATAGGCAGTGTAGGCAAGATAGGACCCTTGCCTCTCATTCTTGCTACAGTGGATTGCATAAATATGTCACTCAATATAGCTCCCACAGGGTTTTCGTAGTATGTAGCTTAAATCGTCCCAAATATGAATGAATAGTATGTAAGGTTACCGCCATTTTTTTATACAGAAATTTTTATTTAATCGTTTTGTTTTTTAAAATTATAACACATTTATATTTCAAATTTTATTTTAATTTTAAATTAATTTTAATTTAGCTTAATACAAGCAGTTACATGTTAGATGAACATAAGTTAATAATAATAATAATACCAATAATAAAACATAATACTAATTTAAAAAAAAAAAAACTAGGTTAATGGGTTAGGGAGAGGTGTTTAATAGGATTTATCTGAGGGATGGAGAACTAAGGAAGAAATCAAGGATATTATGTACTGAATTAGCCAAGCGGAGCATTCTTCAAATAGGGTTGAAATGGACGTAGTTGGTGCGGTGGGTTGGAAAGCGGGAGAAAGGAACGGATCTTAAGTTTCGTAGAGTTGTATTAAAATTAATTAATTTTAGTAATTCTGGACAGTCAATGACTCCAGTGATAAGTTGGTGGATAAACAAGATATCAGCGAAACGACGACGTTGGGTAAGAGTCTGTAAGTCAATTAATTGTAAACAGTATTCATAAGGGGGTAATATAAGGGGGTCAGACCATGGTAAATTGCGTAAAGCGAATCGAAGGAATCTTCGTTGTACAGCTTCAATCCTGAGAGAATGAGTTATTTGAAAAGGAGCCCATACCTGACTTGCATACTCGAGGATTGGCCTAACATATGTGGTATGAAGAGATTTTGAAACCAAGGGATTGGAGAATTCCTTACACCATTGTTTAATAAAGCCCAAAGAAGAATTTGCTCTGGCAACGATATGATCAATGTGAGATCCAAAATTTAGCTCTTTATCACATATTATCCCAAGATCGCGATTAGAGGAAACTATAGGAATAGATACATTCCAGAAATGATACGTTCGGGAAGTCGATTGTAAACATTTGCGAGAGAAAGACATAGCTTGGCATTTTTGAAGAGAAAATTTTGATTGCACCAGGTTTAAAAGGTGTTTAGGTCTTGTTGAAGAAGGGAAGAGTCACGAGAAGATGAGATGACTTTTACTATTTTAATGTCATCAGCATAAATTAAATACCACCATGAGGTAAGATAAAGGGTGCGTTTTTTAAGGGTATCCCAGTAGACCTTATCCCTTTTATATTAAAAACAAGTACAAATAAAAAAATGTATTCATTATCAGATTTGTTTTTCTTTGGCGGCGAGTTTTTGCCTTTGCAACTATTTGCATTAACCTGTTCCTTCACCTCTAAAAAACACACCTCTTTAACAAAAACATGATCTTAAAATACAAATTGCACAAAATTTAAAATAAATACACCTTTTAAACATACACTTTAGACAAAAATACTTTACTTCACATTAATTAACCACGCGCTACGAAAATCTACGCAAATAATGTTCTTCGTCAAAGAAAAATTTTTTTAACTATATTTTAATGTATTTTCCATACATTAAAAGAAGTGCAAACAATGAAAACACTTCACGGACCACGATAACACTTATCATTTAAAACTTTTTTTAAAGCTCTCAATTCAAAAGCAACTCCACAGAAACCCAAGGAAAAAAACCGATCGAGTTAACAAATGGACACGGCAACTCTGAAAGCACATCAATATTTAATGGGGGTTGAAAAGCAGCAGCAGCCACAGGCCACAGCAAAAGCAATTCAGTCCACAGCCACCACTCTGAGATGTGCGCTGTGTAGGACGTTGGGTCTGCGTAAGATGCAATGAAATTTTTTTTATTATCTTATATATTTACGGGCGGGCAAACTCTTTTTATGGAGAAGTGCTTTCAATTTAGTATGGTGCTAAAATATGAAACGCTACTGATTTTGAAAAAAGCTTTCCCATATACCAGTGCTGCCTATTTTTCTGGGACAGAGTATAGTAGTAAGAAGTTCCAGTCCACCGTAGACTAGTTTAACGGCTAGTTTGATTTGATTCGAGTGAGTATTGTGTATGGAATAATCAAAACCTGATTTTATTCATACCAAAAATTAAGACTTAAAACACATTCCGCCGATTTGTGGTTTTTGATCGATACTGTTGATCGAAAAAATAGGGTGTTGTGTTGGGAAAACATTCTGCGCGCTTAGCCAATTTTACGGCAACCATAATAGTTTTACCGAGAGAACTATTAGCAGTACGGTGGATAAATGTGAATCCATAAGCTGCAATGAAGCGTTGCACTTCAAAACACAATTAAGCCACCAACAACCAAAAACCTAGCGAATTGACCGACCCGGATTGTACCTAAACAATGTAAACAGAACCTAGTCCACTGGTTCGGAGTATATCATCCACCAAGCAATGCCAGCAGAAGTCAACCATCTATTTGATGTCCTTAGAATAAGTATAATTTATAAATATGGACTTAATTTCTTATAATTCACATTTAATTTTTACCGCAACTATTTTAATTAAAAGTAAAATTCCTATAGAAAATCTAAACTTATTAAATTTGAAATTCCTTTTTAATTTTCATTATGAGAAGTAAATCGGAATAAGTTTCAAACCTGGTGGAGTTTAGTAATTCCGGCCAGTTGTTTGGCAATAAAAATTAGTTTAGAATTTTTGCTGATGAATGCGATAGTGTCATTGAAAACTCGATATGTAGGCCACACAAAAAAGCCGATACGGATATTTGAACATTGTAATGCTATATTCCATACATAATGACATCGATAAGCCTTTTAAACAAATTTAAAATGTTGATGATATCTTACACGTACTTTGTTTTATTTAAATTAAAAGATAGTAAGCGCTTAATGAAAGACCCTTTAAATCACAATCATTTAATCAATTCAGTAATTTTACATATAAATAATATGGTGTAACTTTATATATTTTGATGAGAAGTATTAGTGTAGCTCTGTAGCAGAATTTTATAGAAGCTTACGTTACTCCATCTGCAAAAATACTTGCACTTATTAATTAATACAGGCTTTAGAGAAGCTAAATAGTTGAAGTTGTAGCTCTATGAAATCGTATCTTGTAGAACGGCTTTCGCTGAATAATTAATGTAGATTTGATAGAAGCTCAATAGTTTGTTAAGTATTTTAGTATCAATTTAGATTACACTAAAAAGACCAGTAGATCTATAATAGCTTCTCTGCACCCAGAGAAAAAACAACGTAAAATCAAAGAAAACCACTTTGATTTAAGTATATTTAGGAATGATTCGGGGTTAAAGATGAAAATTTTAGAATCAAAGTGGAACATCATTGATCCAATGTTTTTTCCTATAAGAAAACGAATAGTTTGTATGCTTGATTTAAATACGTTTTCCTTTGATTAAGGTGGAATCATAGTAAAATCAATATCATCCAACTTAAAAACGCAATGGAACAACTTCGATTCTACTATATGCCATATTAGATTCAAAGGCATACGTCTTTGAAAGTAAAATGATCCAACTTTATTTCTACAATGATGCATCGTTAAATTAAATGTATTCGAGCTTAAAAATATTAGGAACCAACTTTGAAATTATAATCTTTCAATTTTAATTTCAACACGTTTCAATTTTGTTTTAGATAATTTCTAATAGAAATTACTTTGAAATTGAAATGTCTTACTTTTAATCTTACCAACCATGAAACGTTGTAGAATTTACTACTTTAGGTTTTTTAAATAACGACTTGGGTTCACCCATGATTTACGTCAATCTGAATTTAATAAAAGTTTTCCATTTTTTTTTAATAAAAAAAAACCATCATTTTGAAATTTAAAAAGTGTGTTTTTATTTTTTAATACAAACTAGCTGACCCGGTGAACTCTGTTCTGCCTTAGATTCAATAAATAAGCAGATTTTGGATTTTATGAAGTTCAATTTTTGATTAGGAATTACAAATAAAAAAATTATGAATTTTGATGATTCTTTATTGTTCATCTATTTTGGTGCATAGGTTGATTATTACTGATTATTGATTTCTTAAAAAAATATATAATTATCAAATTTTTAACCATACTTGACCATAGACAAAATTATGTTCAGCTGTCATTTGTGTTTTGTTATTCAGTGTCAGATGCGTTTTTGTTATACCACGTTATATAGTGACTTGCATTCTCTTTGACGTTTATGACGTTTTATGTCACGTCACACGGGAACGCCGCGCCGTCGAATGGAATTTGCATTTACTGGATATTAATGTAGGGATACCCTTGTGCTTTGATTCAGAAAATAGTATCTTAATAATCTAATGTATAAAAGATAAACAAATTTTCATCAAACTAGGATTAATTTTCCTATGATTTCATTAAAACAAAACTTACTTTTCAACGGAGTGAAAATATAGTCTATTTCAAATTCTCTTAATAGTTTTACTTAAAGTTGAACGTCTTGAATTGGTACATTAAACTGTTAAAACTCCGACTGTTTTAAAAAAAGACAAAACACGACTGAATATACTCGTACAAAGCAAAAGCTTCACGATGGACGACGCCGACCCGACAATACGTTGCAGGTAGTTTTTTTTTGTTGTTGTTTTCATGATTGTACATGGAATCCACTTAAGATCAACTATGAATCCCTTTGATTTTACGTCGATCGTAGTTTGAAAATGCAACATAAAATTGAAAACGAATACGGATCACTTTGTTTCTACATCGATTCCACTTTAAATTTCGGTGTTACATTGGGTCCTCTTAAAATTGACTATGAATGAATTCAAATTAAAGTTGATTTTCGAATGAAAATCTTTTATCAATGTTTGTGGAAGAATAATATAATGTATAAGTGTTATTTCGAAGTGATTGCAACTTCGAAATGATGTTCAACAAAGTAGAATCAACTATGTTACACTTTGAAAGTTGTGCATGGAATTTTAATTTTGGATATATTTTAGCATTTTACACTTTAAATCAACGTCGAACGTACTTAATAATTTATGAAAGTTATTTCACTTTTGAATCGGCTACGGTTCACTTTAAAACAGGAATGACAGTACTAAACCATGCGTAGTTAAATCAATATGTTTTCATCGTTAAATCAATTGCGATTTCTTACATTTTACGTTGCCTTTTTTCCCTCAATGTGGGAACATTATAGAACCTTGGGTCGTATTTAAAGGAGCTCTTTCGAACCTATTTAATGTTGGTATGAATTTCATTTAGTCTCTTAGTTATTTTGCAATACTTATCAAATCGAACCTTAAAGCAATTAAATTTAGTTTCGTTAAGCTTCCTTAAGCAACTTTTACCAAGCTTTGCAGAAGCTGAGGAGCAACTTCATTTAAAACTCATTGTAACTGCAATATTACTTGAGTTTTATTTAAATAGATTATTTTATTCTTATGTTAAAATAGTTACTTCCTTATTTTGATTTGCATTGCAACTTAAATATAACCAAAGTCTAATAAAAAAGTAAGCTTATAAATAAATAAAACAAAAAGTATTCGAAAAGAAATTAAATAAATTCGGTATGGCATGAATTTGCTGTATGTGTTGTAATTCATTTCTGAAACATGAAACAATTCTAACAACTTTGATATACACATGTATATATATATGTTATATCCGTATACTGATTTTCTATAAAACTAAAAGGGTTAAACAATGAGCTTGCCACTTCAAAGCTGCTAAATATATACCAAATATTTACAAAATTAATCATTTCTTCAAACAAATTCAAAGAAGATCCCTTGTAATACCCTTAGATACATATACTCTTAGGTATGAGTTCATACCAATCTGTTTTTATATATATAATGTGTTTTCTAATGAAATTCCTCAAATTGCTTTCTACCTAGATACAAATCTATATAGACATTTCAAAAGCCATCAAAGCCTGCTCAAATTTCTTACATTGCCAATAAATCAAAAACCCATCAAAGAAAAGCATTAAGAGAATTTAGTTTTATCCAACAATCAATCGAACTTTGATGGTTCTTCGAACATAAGAAAAGAGTTTTTCGTTATCCTTTTTTTTTTGTTGGTTCGTTGTGGTTGTATGTATATTATAAGACAGACGAATAAACAACAACATGCATATGAGTTTAAGCCCCCAAAATGCCCCCCAACCATACAACATCAATATATTGCTGACCTTTTTTTTTGCTTCTTCTTTTTGAGATCCTCATCGACACACCCCCAAAAACGAAAACATGTCATATCAAATCATTTCACATCGATTGAAGTCCAATTTTTATTCTTCAATTTATTCACGCACACAAGACTGACAGATGTATTTATATGTATAACGCAGCCTATATTTGCTTTCCACTTAGTTCGTCGTTCTTATTGTGTTCTTTACTTTTATTTCGATCCATGTTTGGAGTTGTTGTTATTTTTGTAAAGGTTTTTTTTTTTGGTCGTGTCTTGTTTGATTCCGAACAGGTACAATTTGTCAAAACAATTTGATATCCTTTCGCTTTACCTTTATCAATATATTGCCCCAAACTCTAGGATGGAAAAAGGTTATAAAAGTATTCTCTTACCGATACAACATTTTATGAAATTTGATTCGAATTTAACCATAAAATAAAGAAATTGAACCGAAATGTTTTTAGCAATCGTGATGAACATTGCAAAAAAAACAACAATCTTCCGTTACAACATCAGAAATATTATTTTACAAAAGTTGGAGAAACAACTGGAAATAAATATCAATGTTTAACAGCTCCTTGGGAATGTCCTTTTTTAACAATGTTGAGTTAGATGTAGTATTGAATTCTTATTGAATGATGTTTTGGAAGAAGTGGGGGTTAAATTTGTTTTAATAATAATTTTCAATCTAGTTTCCAGCAAAATCTTTACCCTTATAGTCAAATTGATTGAATTCCAGGATGAAATGATTGTATAATTTTGTTTGTTATAGTTTCCACGGATCGGTTGATTTTGCAACAACCTTTCAATACTATTATACTTTACAGAATTGTTATCACAAATAATGTACTATATCTGTATGTCTGTGACATCCTTTTGCATAATAACTTGCGAAACATTGTCTGGATCCACATGAGGGTTCTGATGCGGTTATGGGGGGTCGAAAGGATATGCAGGAAAAAAGGAATTCCAACTGCCATTTTGACAATTGGTTTAGACTATCAGCCACATTTATGTGTTCTAGTAGATAGGGTAGAAAAAAATCCCCTTAGTACTTTCATGTATGTCGGTACATTTTCCGCCATCATGTCCCATGTGTCACATGTAAAGCCAACGAAGGCAATATCCCTTTTTCTTTATAGAATTTCATTGTCTTGCTAGTGTCTATTTTTCCGTCTGGTCTGGAATGTTCTCTATATTTGTACACATCATGCAGACACAACTGGAGAAAAAAAGAGACGATAAAGCTCACGAGATTTTGCACTTGCATTTAATGTCCTGATAGGATCACTTATTCCTTCATTAAACATATTTTTTACATTTCATACCTAAAAAGGAGAAAACAAAAATCTCTGCGAGACACATATAGGTACACATAATTGCACAATTGGGAGAAGCACTGTGATTTATCCCCCCCGCCCCAACTCCTTCCAATTACATACATATTGTAATAAACCGTAAAACATTTAAGACACCCAAAAGAACCTCTCGTCGTAAATCAATGCTTCATCCTTATTTGCAGTCGGAATGACGACATTCATTCTTCTAACCACCCCTCGCACTTTGCCTCACCAACACCAGAGCTGCCGCCGCCCTAAAGTCATGTTACATTGTCATAATGTCAGTTCTTTTTTCTTTAACTCCTTTCAAGAAGGATTACTATATGGTCGGCAGTGGTGTATAGTTGATTCGGCACAGAAGCAAAAGCAGCAAGTCCTTTTCATACTGCCCTATAGGGGGGAATTTACTGTTAATTGGCGGTTAACTAACATGAACTTACTGTGCCATAAACGTTTTGTGTTGGAATCCTGATAGGGCGGGATACTGTTTGACTTGTTTTTTTTTTGTAAAACATTGCTTTTATATAGATACTTTCTACTGGGTGCGGTATTTTATTTTATGTTTGAAAAATGGGTCTTATATGGGTGATAGAGGGGCTTTTATGGCATTCCAGGAATTATTGCTGAATAAATGCAGAAAAGTGGTGTTTTGAGCAACTAAATCAATTTTAAAGGATATTTTCTTTAGATGGTAGTATAAAAGAGAACAAGAGACTCTCTTGGGATATTTTTGTTGCTGTCGGCACAACGAAGATGAGTTTGTATATATTTTTGAGCCAAGAACATTGCAACCATTTTGATATAAATCTTACCTAATAGCCTTAAAAGCTACACTCTTTAAAATTATTATTCGTCCTTATGTCTAAGTGAAATGTATGTAAAATGATTCATAAATTTTTTAAAACTTTTCAAAAGATTTATGATGTTAATTGAGGAATCTATGTTAATTTTTTAAGTATTTTTTGCTGTTTTTGTCTATTTTTTTATGTTGGGTAAAGTAAAATAAAAAAAAATAAAGTTGGCTTGTTTCCAGACTAGAATGGGGTAATTAACCAAGATTCAATTTAAGGCTTATCCCAGAATAGACTAGACAACTTTTTTGTCTTCATTATAAGGTTTTGATGATAATGTGACTAGAACTCTGAAAAATGTATTTCAGGAGTGGAATGTCCATTGAAAGTCACACAGAAGGGTTTGGTAACCAGCGCTTACGAAATTCCTTCCGACCAATACTCCTTGGTTCAGTTACAGTGCTATCAAAATGGAGAGTTGTGTGTCGGAAATCAGCTCCAAAACGGCTAATACAAAGGTTAATCAATATATTTCGACTCTTATGCTCGATCAATTTAATTCAATTTCAATTTAATTTTATTTAATGAGTGTGTTATAAGGTGCGTGATAAGGTTCAAAGGTTGGGCAGAACAAACAGATATCGTGGTGTCTTACAATTAATAATCTTACGTAACAATAAGAAATATCTTGAATGAAGATAGAAACTGCTTTAACGTACACCCAAGGACAAGTTGATGGTATTGGTAAATATGATCTGAACTTCTCAACCCATAAACGTACCTCACCATGTTATTAAAAACAACAACTAGTTTCTGCGTAAAGTGTGAATCAGGTCTATAGTAAGCCACGGTAGCATAATCAATAGCAGGCAGGCAGTAACAGATTTTTTTCAAAAATTCCAAAAAAATATTTTTCGAAAATTTTATTTGGAGAACCTACTGTATCAAAATTGTGATCCAAATCTGTTGAGCCGTTAATGAGAGAGTCGAAAATAAAAAAAAGTTCTATAACATTATTCTATTTTTTAACAAAAATGTAGACTACACCTAATAATCACTGTTTTTTTAAATCAAAATTATTTGAGTTGTTTTCGAGATAATTATTAGAATTTATCATTTTTGCTACAAAAAATGTATCGCATTATTGTTGGGGTTAAAAACAGATTTAATAAAATGCGCGACTGGATCGCACTTACTTGCTCCTATGTTCGATCACATTATATGCAAAAGATCCTTAATAGAAACGACTAAATGTAAAGGTATAGAAGTGGAATTCGACATCTGTCAAACTAAGTTATTTAACCAATTTTTTGTTCAGCTGAAAGTCTGACATTTACGAAAATGGATCGCTTAACTATTGCACAACGTATAAAAATTGTTACAACCTACTACAAAAATGGTGATTCTGCCACAGCCACATATCGTGCTTTAAGAGGAGATTATGGTTTGAATAATCGTCCAACTGCGCAAGCAATTGGCAAAATTGTGAAGAAATTTGAAGAGACTGGATTGGCTACAGATATTGTAAGGCCTGTGCATCATCGTTTTGCTCGTACCACTGAAACTATCGCTGCTGTAAGTGAGAGTGTTGCCGAAGACCCGAATGTGTCGATTCCTCGTCGTTCTCAGGAATTAGGACTGTATTACAGCACATTATGGTGTATTTTGCACCTGGATCTACACCTACATCCATATAAGGTCCAGCTCACACAACAACTGAAGCCAGCTGACAATTCACAACGTTGTAGATACGTCGAATGGGTGCTTGAACAACAGGCGGTGGACGTCGATTTTTCGAACAAAATTTTCTTAAATATGTTATGTTGTCTTATGTTAATATTGTCAAAATTGTCATATTTGGGGTTCTGAGAATCCTCAAGTAATTGAATAGAGGCCATTACATCCACAAAAACTCACTGTATGGGGCGCTCTTTGTTCCGGAGGTGTGATTGGACCTTACTTCTTCGAAAACGACGATGGAACGACTGTCACCGTCAATTCGGAGTGTTATGGTCATATGATAACCGACTTTATTTGCCTGCTATTGCAGAATACGACTTGGAGAATATGTAGTTTCAACAAGACGGTGCCACATGCCACACAACTCAAGCGAATATGCCTTTTTTTGTGGGGCTACGCGAAAGACCCTGTTTATGCAGAAAACCTTTAACTCTTCCGCACTGGAAAACCAACATTCGTCAAGTTATGGCTGAGATATCGCCCCATATGTGTCAAAAAGTGGTCGAAAATTACCTCAAAAGAATCGATGCTTGCAACAATTCGCGTGGTGGTTATTTAAATGATGTAGTGTTTCACACATAATGTCAACGTTCAAACTTTATAATAAAAGAGAAATATCATGAAAAAAATATTTTATGTGTTTTATTTATGTTTACTTTTGAAACCGCAAAATGGATAAGCCTTTATTTTTAAAGTCGTTTCTCACTTAATTTTTTAATATAAAAATTCTTAATTTTTTTCTACAAAAAAAATTGGTATGAACATTTTAATTATTTAATAATAATAATTCACAAACAAAATTTCAGCAAAAATCGTCCACCCGTTTTCGAAATATTGAATTTTCAAAAAAAAAATATTTTTTTTTCAAAAATCCAAAAAAAACTATTTGTCGAAAATTTTGAAATGCAGTATTATTTAGAACTTAAAGGAGCTCCTCTGTAAAAATTTTGACCAAAATCCGTGTAGCCGTTTATGACAAAGTCGAAAATCGATAAAATGGATGTATGGCAGGTACCGTTATTAAAATAAATTTTTATCCAAAATGTAGACCATACCCAAGGTAGTACATACACCAAGTTTTATAAAAATCGTTGAAGGCGTTTTCGAGATAATTAGATGGTAGACTAATTTGTATGGCAAGTACCGTTATTTTTGGGCTAAAACAGCAATTCAGAAATCAATTTAAGACAATGACCTAAAACGCTGAAATACCAAGTTTGAAGAAAATAGTTTCAGCCGTTTAGGCTTTAGAGGGTTGTACAGACAGACAGACAGACGGAATTGCCGGACCCACTTTATTGGTATTCTCCATCATCGTAATGTAAAGTTTGACTAAAATCTCCAGTTCGATTTTTTTTCAAATGACAAAACTTGCCCTACTATAGCGCAAGTAAAAAATGAATTGCTAATCACCTAAGAAGCTTATAAGTACCATAAGTTGTAAGAAAATCATTTCTGCGGTTTAGGCTGTAGATCAATCTACATTTTTTCAAGTACACAATTCCATTGTTAAACTTTTGAATTATTTATTATTTAAATTATTTATTATTCTTTAATAAACTTCCATTTTCACAGTGAATCAATAATGGGATTGGCCACTCTACTATTCTGAGCTCAATCGTATGCAGTATATACAGTACACCATCAACCACTTACATTTTAAGAAAAATTTTACGAAACATCTACGCATATCCAGAACTACCTGAGAGCATGAGCAATTCGTGGAAGATGTATCGGTTCTCTAGAAATTATACAGCGATGGATCAAAAGCCAAAGGTAAGCTTACTCAAAACGACTAAATCTAAGACTTTCCAGAAGTGTTTTTACGATTTTTTTTATTATTTTTTTTATTTAACTTTATGCCTGTAAGACCTAAGGTCTTTAATATGCAACCTAAATTGCACGGCACTAGTTAGACGAAATAGAATGATAGGAAAGAATTTTTTGTTGGCAAGGGAAAGATTCAGACGCTTAAAGAAGTTTAAAGAGAAATGTTAAAACTGTCCAAAACTGTGTCGGTCAGTAATTGAAATGGCGCAGTAGTTCGACTTTGTTTAGGGTTAAACCATACGGACTTTCCAGGAAATTGAAAGGCTGATGAACTCGCTATTTGAATAGATGGAACACACACAATTTTGCAAAAGTGGCATGCACGAAGAAGAGCAAGATGCAGTTGATCACATTTGATATAAAATTCAATGTCAAGTTGACAACCATTTTATCATCTGATTTATCTTAGTTTGCATTAAATTGCAAGAATTGAAGCCGCAAGACTACAGCTCACGGAGTACATTCGGTAAATAGGATCGAAACAGAATCCCGATTTAAAAAAAAAAATTGTTCAGCAATGAAGCTCATTTTTGGTTGAATGGCTAAGTCAATAAGTAAAACAAGCGCATTTGGAATGCAACTAATCCTCAAGTAATTTTTGAGATGCTGGCGCCGATCGCTACTTCTTATAGATGGTTTCAACAAGACGACTCAACTTGTCACACAGCGCTTTCCACAATTGATTTGCTGAAGGAAATGTTTGCTAAGCGCATAAGTTCGTGTTTTGGACCGCTAAACTATGTTTTTTTTTTGAAAATATGTGAAGTCGCCAATGTACGCCGATAAGCCATAGACGATTGACGACTTGGACAAGATCATTCGTCGGGCAATTGTCAATATATATACGACCCAAAATACTGCAAGGAGCCATCTAAAATTTGACCTCAAGATTGGACTACATCCGAGCCAACCGCAGTGGATATAAAGTCAATTTTATGGCAATTACTCGTAATACAATTTATATATTTTATTTCATTTTATAGTTTCATACCTCTTAAAAAAATACCCTTTGCAACTCACAGTGGGAAAATCAAGCAGGGTCAATAGTTGTTCCACAAAATTCCCACGGTTGACTCTGCTATATGTTAATCATCATCATGGAGAATTCAAGGCAAACGATGAACCCACGACCGAACACGCTTAAATTATAATAGTAACTCAATTGAAAAAACTGATATTCTTGGCATCAGAACAGCATAGCCTTTGTGAACTTTACTTTGATGTATCCTTACTTCAATCACGATGTTCTTCAGCAGCATTTCAGTCAAAATCAATGAAATCCAGAAATTCAATTGGTTAATTAAGGACTTCAACTAACCTAACTTTAGTTAATTCAGGCTTGATGACCATATGACGATAGTTAAAATTGAAATGTATTCCAATGTATTCCGAATAAATATGCCATTCACATCACGAAAGCCTAATGAATTTATTTATTTCAAAAGCGCCAATAACTATTTAACAATACCCATTAAATGCTAAAATCATAAATGGACAAAATATCAATTCAAAATTTAATGTGGCTAATATTAAAATTGCGGCATGATTAAGGCTTTATTCTGACACTTCATTGAGGATCATCGAGGACATACCTATCATTTTTCAATGACAGCCAATATTGAACCGATTTAAAAAAAAATTAATCACAAATCCGTCAGCGGTCATGTTTTAGCTTTTTATACCACACCACACATATAATATATATCCCAGCAGTTCTGCCGTCCTGTATTTACCTATGTCAGTTTCGTGCCTAGTTTTTGGTCGAAAATCCCTTCTATCATCGTCACATTCTATTAATTTGTTCAAATCGTTCCAAAATTGAATGTCATGTCCGCCCACCATATCAAATCAGCCCACATGATATCCTGAATCGTGTGCGGCATATGCATCATATATGCAGACTACCTAAAAAACAACGCCCCCGTATTTAGGTGGGTTATTCACTTCGCCCATCAGAGGCTCCAGTTCATTTGAATATGATGAATTGTTTTATGATTTATTTTCGAGCAAAGAACACACAACAAGCCGGTAGGTGGTGAGGACGACCGACCGGATGAGCGAACGACAACGCTGACTGAATGAACCAGAGTGTGTCATGTGACATATGGAGTGATTCCCAGTTTAGCTCGGAGCTAATGCAGACAAGGCATAGGTAGTATACGTATGGATGTTAAGGTATGAATTCCCGGAATTCACTGAAACAAACACAAAAAAACACCGAGTCCCGAAAACAATGCCCTCCGTCTGTTTCTGACATTTTGGCACAGAATTCAGGGAAGTTATTCGAATCCTTCCAGCCACAGGATGCAGAGCGGTATTTCCATATCTATTCAAAGTGCCCCTCAGGGCTGTGGAAAGGCACCAGGCATCAAGCAAAGGCTTTATAAACAAGAGAGCTCCAATTGATCAAATGACCTTTGTCCATTGTCAGTATGTGTATGTTGTTTTAGTATGCGTTGGCGAAAGAGTAAAGAGGAAATCTTTGAAACATAAAAATGTCCAACCACCTTAACCTTTCCACAGGCGAAATAAGAGGCATCAAAAATCTGGTTGTCCAATTAAATTTCAATATAAACCCTCTCTTGCACCCCCATATGATGGTCGTTTACGGTCGCATGTAGATAGGTATGTGGTCCTTTTTGTAAGTGAGAACACAGTCATCCTTGGGATGAGATGTTCTGTACATATGCAAAGTAGACATTCGTGTTCCATCTCAAGAACAGATTTAATCAATTTGGAAAATGTTATGTGTTTTAAGGATAATCCATTTTCAAAGCCCTGTTGTGGTGCAACTTACAGGATATCTCCCAACGTTTGTCGGTCGTCGTTGTCCTCGTCGTCGGTCATTCTATTACAACTGCATCGATAAAACTACACCATACTGGCTTCATGCTAAATTTTCTCCAGTTAAAATGAGATGGGAGAAAACATGTCCTGTTATAATTCAGGACATTTCTGGGTCAACTGCTTCGGAGTTGCAGTTCTCAGACTAAAGTCGTATAAGTGGGATATCCTTTAACAAACTACCGCTTGGGTATTTAATAATATCCTACTGTACTTGTGTTTGTGTGTGTTTGTTAATTTGCATGAGTAAATATCCAAGCAAAAACACTCTATGCGAGCTCCTTAAGATGTGCAATAATTCTATTGCCATACCAGAAATATGCAGTTAATTTGAAAATGACATTCCAAAGGTAATAGCTTTTCATTTGGTTAAAGTTCCAATATAATAAGCAGCCTGAATGGAGTCTGAAAAGCAATATTTTCGTCTCAAGGATTCGTTAGTTCGTTGTTGCGTCTTACTTTGAATGACCCAGTTTATGATTTTTGTTTTATTTCTCATATTTAAGTGAAAAGGATGGAAGTGTTTTAATCCGGGGACAGGTTATTTTTCTTGGAGTAGGGTAGAATATCCTTGTTTTACAGAGGAGGACATAAATACATATAAATAGTTTTTGTTCGTGGATGATGGATGTGCTTTATCTGGTCAATGCTCGTATGCATCTATGAATTTGTTGGATTGGATAAAATGGATTCGAAATGATTTCAAGGGAGTGTCCTTGCTAAAGAATACTTCTGGAAAAAGATTCATATAAAAACTGCTTTATCAATAGGATTTATTAAAAATTTGTTAAAATATTTTCTTGCATAACTTGGAATGCATTTTATGTATAAGAGGCTCAATTGAACCTTGACATTGAATTAGTTTCTGTAGAGATATAATACGCTGCTGAAAACAGGAGGAAGAGTGAGGGAGGATCATTTGGACAGATATTCCTATTTAAGAAAATTTGGTACTCTTGACGAATTCATTTATCCAAAGAATTTTTGTTTGCAAATTATTCTCAGGATGTACAGCATTCTAGTTGAATCCACTTTTTGGGTCAGACAACAGCCGAAAGAAGGTCGAATTCTTCGCTGATGAAACAAACTGGCTTAGCTTTTTGATGAACCAACTTGAAACCCTAGACCGCAAACACTCTAGATTACATTTGGCTGTCATGCTTCTAGTCATATCAGACCATTTTGTCCTATCTGAAAAAGTAAAATGCCTACCATTCTCAGTTGAAAAAAAATCCCAAAAAATACTGTACAGCAATATGAGAAAACCAACTGGTATCAATGATTTCTTCAGGAAATTTAGCTGGTCACTTTGCTTCTTCGACACCTAGTGAGAATTTCATTGACTATATCAACTTTATGATTAGTGGAAATGGATACAATTAATTAAAAATAGCTAATTCATGTTTTTCCAACGATTATTAGGTCATTTTCAAGCTTCTTCAAGGGTTAAAGTAATTTAATTCTTTACGGGTTTGACTTGAGCTGTAAAGAGCTTATTAGTATAATTAGAGAAGTAAGTTTTCGGAATCATAAAGCTAAACCAAACTCAAAAAATCCGGAATAAGTTTTAATAATCTGAATCGACTTGAAACGTCCATATTAGTGAACCAAATTTTTGAATGTTGACAAAAAATAGTACAATGCCTCAAAGGTACTAAAAATGTTTTGTAATGTGCAAAAAGCATTCGAAATACTAGTTCGTCTTTGGTTCTCTCGGTAGCCTTTAATGACACTCCTTATTTTGACAACTGATGTGAAAAAGCAAATTTGCGTGCAGCGAAGTTCGCTGGTAATTCGACGCTGGCAGAAATTGTTATGACTCCTCCAGTATTTAAAAGGGTAAATGATTTCATGGGACGAAAATTCTTTCGAAATCGTGCAGAGTCTAGAGCGCCTACTTAAAGCCTTGATATACAGAAATCCACTGGCTTGGATAGTATCTTTCCTATCTTTCTGGTAAAACCACTCCGTCAGCTTTTCCATCTGCCCTAATCTGCTGGACTTTTTCCGAAAAAATGAAAACAGCATTTGGCGAATATATTTTCCCATTTACCAATTGTAGTTACCTTCCTTCTTTCAAAGGTAAGGGAAACGGCTATTAATAATCATCAGCTTCAAGATGAATGTTGGCACATAAATGACTACCAATATGGCTTTCGTTCTAATAGATTCATTGGTGATCTGATGGTATATCTCAATGAACAGTGACACAAATCTTTATATAGTTTTGGAAAAAGTAAGATTATTTCACCTGATATTTCAAAGTCATTTCATAGTGAATCAAGCTATCTTGTCGAAAATGCTTGCATTTGGTATCTAGTAGTAGTAGTAGTAGTAGTAGTAGTAGTAGTAGTAGTAATAGTATTTTATTTGCAATAAATCAGT
Source organism: Philhelius pedissequus (assembly GCA_910595825.1). Taxonomy (NCBI): domain Eukaryota; kingdom Metazoa; phylum Arthropoda; class Insecta; order Diptera; family Syrphidae; genus Philhelius; species Philhelius pedissequus. The sequence goes on along the minus strand of OU343163.1, from coordinate 7,783,429 downwards.
ACAAAAGGTGTTGTAACTGCACATTTTACAATGCAGTGATTTGACGTTTAAAGTCTTACATCTGAAACATTATTTTAATTATTAAGAAAAATATAATTGGGAAAAAAATGAAAAGTAAAGAAAAACCTCCAATATATATAAAAATGACTAGAATTTAATTCTGATTTCTCATAAGTATCTTTGATTATTTGAATAGATTAGGAATAAAATAATAATATGTTAGTTACTAAATAAATAAATAAGTAAAGGAACAAAAATTTGGTATCTATGAACCTCTTATTCTTTGGATTAGAAATAACTTTTCGGACCGCCAAGTACAAGTCGTATCGGACCGTTTCAAGTCAAGTCAAGTCAATTCATAAAATAAATGATGTTTGTGCCACAATATATTTTGTCGATTCTCTTTCTCATTTTCATCAAATGATCTCTTATCTGGAACTTGAAATCCACTAAATTCTTTTGCTCATGAAGATGATAGTACTCCCAGCTTATATATTTGTTTTCAGATTCACCTCATTGTTCTTCAAGAACTCAATAATGTATTCTGTCATTATCTATGAGCGGAACGTGTATTCAGCAAGCGGATCAGATTCTAGTACTTAGAATGTGTATATCAGCTTTTTCTGAATGATCAAACCGATATGCTGCTAAAAACGCTGCTAAGTGTTTATAGCTTCTTTGAAGTCACAATAAACCTTTCATTCATCCAGTTTCAGTCAATGGAGTATTATATGTGCTCAGTTGCTCCAAAACCTCACTTATTTATTTTGGGCAGAATCCGAAACAGAGCTATTAAAATGATATTGTATAGAATAATAAGTAATGAAAACAATTGCATTCCTTTAACACAGCCGAAATATGTTTTATTGCTCATTGCTTAATAGCTATTATATAGACGGTCTTCTAGTGACAGAGTCATTTCTACCTCTGGACGATTCATCCGTATTACTCACGCTTCCTGTAATGCACATCAGTTTACAGTTGATCTTAACTTCCGATGCACTCTAAAATATAGCGGAATGATGCTATTATTTCGGAACATCAGAACTAAGTATAATGCACATCAGCATCTTCTTTTAAGTCCTTTCTTGTTTTGCTAATACTCCCATGGGGCTTGTTTAATGTAAGGGTATAGTCAAAACCCCTTTAGTGCACAAAATTTAAGAACAATCACTGTTTTCGATATTTAAAGAACATAATCAGCTCTGATCCTGATACAAAACTGCTGCTGACGATACGACTTTTGAAATGTATGTGATCCAGTTAGCGTCGAAATATATTTATGAATGAACTAATGCTCAGTGAACCCTGGCAAATTTATTCGAAGCTGCTCAAAGCATACTAACCCGATTACCTAATCATGGAAATATAATATCCACTAAGTATACTCTGTATCCATATTCATATACAAGGAGCACAAGGAGCAAGGTACATACATATATGAATATTACAACAAATACTCGTATCTTTCTTTTCACATCGATTAAATATAAGCTCCCAAGGAAAACATCCTCAAATTCTAATGAATTATTCGACCAATCAACCGTACACAAACTAAATTGCTTTACTGTTACACGAAACGGTGCGATAAACGTTAATTAAACGTCATGAGAATATGATGTGCTACATTTTCGTCCTGTTGACCTGGACCTAGACCCGAACTCGAACCCAGAGACAGAGTGACCGAGATAGGAAATGAAGAAACGAATAAGAAAACTCCAGATTCAGAGAATCGAAGCCGCTAGCAATATAGAGAAAAGCAGTAGAGCAGTAATGTAGAGCTATGAAGCATGCTCGTTGCTCAGCCCACAGCAAACGAATTACCCCCCAAAAGTGAAACAATAACAATAACATCGCATTGCAATTTTATAGCTCATTTGACACTCGGTCCAATAATAATAAAATTAAATTGCCAATAATTAAGATGGCAAGGACTCTCTGAGTACTGCGCTGCGAAAACTCAAATACAACACACACACACTTATGTACAATGACAATATGAACAATGGTTGCAATGAAATTCGAGAATTGGCTTGAGCTGATCCTGTTTTGTGCCTGGCCTAATTAGCTCAGCTGATGGTGGATGAAGGGTGACTATAATAGAGAGAGGATATAAATGAGAGGGTAATAGTGAAGGGATGAAGCATATTAACTATAACGAGTTGAGGCTGTAACGCCATCATCATCGGTATAGTGGGTCATAAGAGGGAGGGAGGGAGGTTAACTTCAAAGAAACGAAGCCACCAACATGAACAAGTAAAAGATGTAGCTTGAAGCCTTAAGTAGGCCGTATATATTTGGTGTAAACTAAGGGTGGAGTAAATTAGCGTATAGTGACTTTTATATCCTCCGCTTTGGAACAGCCGACACTACGGAGAGATCCTGACGCTGACGACAATTACGTTAGACTTGAGAAATACAAACAGGACCTCTACTTAGAATCAGCAGCCACACTACGATGCGAGCAACAGTAACAACAACTAATTCCTCCTTGGTTGGAAATGTTGATTACAGCACACAGCAGAGCGTTGTTAATTGAAGTCTCTTTTAATTAGGATCTACCATGTTGATGATGAGGCGTTATATTAAATATGAAAAAAAAAAACACTAGGGTGTGAGGATTTAAGTTGTGCGCCTTTATCTGGCTCGTGAAAAGGTTTTGAGGGACCTTTTAATTTTTTTGAATTGGGTCTCATTTACCGGGAGGTGGAGCATTATTTAGCGATGCACCTGCAATTAATGGGGCATTAAATGTTCAAAGCGGGAAATTAAATTAATATGAAGAAGGGTAATTGCGAATAATTTTTGAAAATTATATCCTGATAGAGGTGTAGGGATAGTCGTTAACGGCTTAATGGGGCTTTTCAATGTTGGCTTGTAATTGGTATAATATGGTGAGATAGGCTATTGGTGGAAAACCCTATTCTAATTGAATTAACTTTGAATTGGGAAATTTTTAAAAGTACGCCGGATTGCGTAGTGTTCGAAGGTGGAACAAAATCCTTGCTGGGAAGTTTTATTGTTGGTTCTTAAGCCAGAATTTGTCGGTCAACGTGCCTCTCTGACGTCAGAACACATTTTAATTTCTTTCTGTCACTACAACGTCAAGGTGTTGAAAGCCAAATGCATGTCATTTTTCATTGACCATCACAAGACGAGCGGCACAATTAGGAAAGATTTTGACGTCGTTTTGACGTGACATAAGAAGTAACATTTTGACCATCTACCTTCTTAAGGGAACACGAAACTTCCGCATAAAATATTTGGAACCACATTGCGAAAAGCCTATATCGAATTTGAAACAAACGGTATTACGTTTGAAATTTCAGGTGTCTTGGTTAAACCGTGATATGTTCTTTGTTTTCCATCGGGTCGCTATTTGAAGAAAACACGAAACTTGGTGACACGAGATCAGCAGATATAGCTAAGTCCCTGGGGCCACGATATCAGGTACCAAAGCCTCTGGTGGCAGTTAGAACATTTATGCATCGAACGAAATGTTCCTAACCCAATTCGGCGGAAAAACTGTGGGACGAAACGGTCGGACCAGTCAACTGCCTTGTAAAATATGTTCGAGCTCGTCAGCTTGAACCGTTGATTGTGACTGCGTATTGTATTTACGTAGTGGATTTAATGTAATATCCTGCTGATTGTTTGGTGTTGTCGACTGCTGCTGCGAATACGGAATCATGATCGGAATTGACTTTAATTTGTGATATGTGTGGTAGCATAGAAAGCTTCGTTACAAAACTAACAATCGCTAGAATTCCTTCGCACTGGTTTCAGCGATATTCTGGCAATTTCTATTACAGTTTCTTGATTCTGTCCTATTTCTGGATACTCTGAATGTGTATTGGATAACTCGAATTTATGGTACTAGTGCCAGCCCTTGGGCCTGGTAGCAGTCATATAGCAGGCTAAAAAAACTAATCTGGTTAAATCAAAAGGTACTACGTCCAGGGGCGGAATGACCCAACGAGCAGCTGGGAAATTGACTGATGTGCACCCACGAGATATATTGGTCTTTCTCAGTATTAAAGAGTTCTATGAGTTCACAATAATAAGGCTAGGACTCCTCAGATAATAAGATGATACCATCTGTAAACTTTATATTATATTGGCTTTCCAGTACTGAGCTACAGCACTTTCAGTTATTCAACAAAAAAACTGTATATGGAACCCCCAGGCGCCTCCTCAGATAGTAAAACAATTGTAATTTGGGCCTTTTTATCTCAAAGTCCTTTGATCACTAGTCCGCCTCTGACTACGTCCTTAGTGATACCTTGCCTAAATGCACTGGTAGATAAGCAGATATTTTGTGTGCACTTAGCACGTTTGTCATATGAAATGGAGCTAAGCCGTTTACCACTGGTGTGGACAAGTCTCAGCTAAAATTGCTGAATAGTATAATTTGGTTCTGTACCAAAAACCCTTCAGGTCGAGTAGAAGCTCCAAGCTTTCAAAATTAAACCGATCAATTAAATCAAACTTACTTAAACTTATGTAATATCTGGGGTAGCAATTGAACGCGAATTATAAGGTTGATGAACGAAAATAATTTTACCAATTACAGCCCCAAAATGGAGCATGAGGCAAACTTGTCATATTTACAATATTCATTGCTTCACTTCTCGAAGATGCGGAGATCAGGAAAACAGTTCAAATTTTTAATGTCAAGATCCCTTGATAACCATTTTGACATCGCTTTTCTAAATAAGTTTTTGACAAATCAACGAATTTCCTAGCAATGCCGATCAAGCACCAGTTCAAAAACCCAGGAGAATTTTGACGAAAAAAGACACAATTATCATAAACTAGTCAAAAGCTTAAGCAGCAGAAAATGGATCAGAAGCAAATATGAATTTGAGTACGTTCGAGAAAACAATGAGAAAGAAGAGCTAATCGGCGTGTTAATTTCCAATTTTGGTTTTAAACTTTTAAGTTTACGAACAAACCCCGTTCCTTTATACCCACATTAATTTTCATCCAATAACTATAAAAAAGTCAGACTTTTGAAGTTATCCTGGACAAGAATGTCAAATTGAATTTTGTCTAATTTATTTGTACAGTTCTTGAATTGCTTCCGGCGGCGGTTATTTACAGCGATGTGAATTAATATCACTTCTCGGAATGTCTTTTCTGATAAAAGGATACTGCAAAAAGGACACTCCCCATTTATTAATTGAAATTAATGTTGAAGGACGCACTGTCAGTTTATTTTTTTTTTCAATCTCAAGTAGGTATACCTATGCATTGCATTTAGCAGTTGGTTGACGTGATGAAGAACATAAAAGCAGTCTTCAAGATCACACACAACAGCCCCTTAGGGGTGATGCGATATTCGTAACTGGTAATGGAATACAATTTAGCGGGCGTGGTACTATTTTTATGTGCATAGGAAAAAAAAATCCTAAATGCAAATTCCATTTGAGCCCGTCAGCAACAGACAAACAAACTCTCATCGCTCTTCCACACATAAAACGGCAAACGATACGATGCGATTCAACATCAAGGACAACAACAAGGACAACGACTAAAACGAAGACGAAGACGTTGACGATGACTACGTCTACGACTACGAACTAGAACGACGAAAGGCTAAGTGATTTTGCACTTTTCCTGTCAACAAGAAGAAAATGAAGATTGGGTTAGGGTGTACCATCGCAAGCTCGCTAGCTCGGTGTAAATATTTACAAAAATGCTTCCTTGCGCTAACGGCTATTACGACACGTCTCCTGCTTGGTCGTTCTCATATTCTAATCACTCCGAAACATTCGTAATCCCGCACACTGATGGTGATGATGATGATGGAAAGAAAAATACGCAAAGAACTTGACAGGCAAAACGATTCTTGGTGGTGGTGCTGCTGCTGATGCTGGATCTGCTTAGTACGAGTATACTGGCTAAATGCTTAATACCATATATAGTTACCCCCTCACTCTCTCTCTCTCTCTCTGTCAGCATTGTATATTGTATAGTACCTACTTTTTTATGGATAAAGTGAAGAAAATTTGATTTTCTTCTTGTATCCTTGTCGCAGTTATATACGAGACAAACCCTTGGGGTGTGCATATGAAATGTTAAGTCACTCAAATATTTGAACTTCTCTGCTATTTCTACACCCCATACATTTCTTACCCCTGGAGCGGTTCATTTTCATTTCTTTTTCTCTTCTTGTCCTACTGGATTGTGGTGATGGACGTCTCCATGGGGAATATAACGCGCGTTGGGTTGGAAATTAAACTGCTGACTGTGACAGCAATAGTCAAACCAAATGGACAAAATGTTTTATTTCTTCTGTTGGTGGTTTGGTTTTTTTGTAGATATACGAGTACTCGTCCTTCTTTCCTTCAAGAGCTTGTCTTCTTTTCCTGGTTAACAATTGAATATTTGAAAAGGACATGTCGACTAAAAATGTTGCCATATATATCCTTAAATTTGACTTTACTTTCTACCATTTATACAAAAAGTCATACGAAGAACAAGAGTCCTTTTTCTGTATGCTGACAAATATCCTTAGCAACTCTTTGGAATTATATATGCAAAAGGTCTAAGGATTACTGTATAGAGAAGAGACGATGCACTGCTGCATTAGAGCATTTACATAAGAAGCTCGAAAAGTACAAGCTCTTCAAAAATTCCCTGCTTTATTCAACTCTAAATGCATATGCATGCATTTCGATATCCTTCGCAAGGATATATGTACTAAACATATCTATTGGTCTCAAAATAAGGCACATGCATATGAGTAAAGATATGTCCTGTAATGTCCACTCACTTACAATTGAAAGTTTAATATTGACTAAAGTTTGTGCAGAACTTAGAGAGACAAGGACATTCTTATAAATTGTGCCCTGCCCTCTATCTTGTCCTGTCCTGATGTCACATATTCTTCCCCAAAATGTTTTTTTTTTTTTTTTTTTCTTGTGTGTACCTATACTATTTCTTTGAACACAAAATGTTCGCTCTTGTGTTTGTGTGTCCTTAAGTATTCCTTTGAATTGGTTTCGATTCTATTTAATGTGATTTTGTCCTGATGATGGGCGAAGAAGGACATTCGGGGCTTATACTATTTAGCATTCGAAACTATTGCTAAGGGAATGTTTCTTTATTTTTTTCCATTGTATTGTTTATTTTTTTGTTTTGTATATATTTGCTATGGAATGGCCATATGCTTTGTGAGAATTCAAAGCAAGGGGGTGGACGTGGACGAGGACATGTGTGTCTTATCTATGTTGTGGTTTGTGTCTTCCTGGGTGCTTCTTTAGTGTAAACAAGCATTAAATGAGGTGAATAATTTTACAAACAAATGAACATATTACACTCTTGGATGCGTTCTCTTACGCCTTTTCTGGTAAATAACTGCATCATCAAAGGGATTTTATACATTAAGGGCGAGCTTTACATGTGCATATTATGCATAGAGCAAGGACAAAGCGGACGATTCGGAATCGTTTACGGGCATTTAGGCAATTTGTCCTTAAGCACTCACAAGATTTATAGTTTCCTTGTCACACATAAATTTATACATACTTACATGTACATACATATGTAGGTAAGTTCATGTGTGGGATTGATTGAGTGGGTGTCTGTTTGCCTGAATTGATTGAAAAGCTGATTTCTATAGAATGTAAGGAATATTCGTTAAATTAATCCTTTGGAGTATAAATTAATTGGGTTTTCTTTTCCTTGAAGATTTAAATTTTTTTAGGGTTAAAAAAATAATTCTTAACCAGATATCTACTTGAAAAAAGCTGTTTTTTAGGAACATCCCTAATAGCTTAGTTTTGACTTCATGGTTAAAACCTGCAGAATCATCAAAGCACAATATATTTCTTATTATAATCAATTGTGTAATACAAAATATCTTAAATTTTTTTCTATAAAAAATCATTTGGCAATTTTACGTATTTAAAAATATAAACTTAAAAACATAATTTAAAAAAAAACATCTGCCTGATTTCGAAATATTTAGTTTTCCTAAAATATTTTTAACTCCAAAAAAAATATTTTTCAAAGATTTAAGTATCTAGTATTATTTGGAATTTGAAGGATCTCTTGTATAATCCTATTAATATTATAAATGTGAAACTTTGGATATGGATGGATGTTTGTTACTTAATAGCGCCAGAACGGCTAAAGGGATCTGGATGAAATTTTGCACAGAGATGGATTTTAGTCTGGAAGAGCACACAAGGTACTTTTTATATCGGTAAAACGTGTGGTTCCCGTGGGATAGATTTGTTTTGTTCCGCTTTATATATTTATTATATTTTGTAGGTGGGTAGAACTCATTAGGTTCCAGAGGGATAGATCCATAGTATCTGATAGTTTTATTAATTAGAAAGTGAAAAAATAAAAAAAGTCTATAATATAAATAAGTTTTATAATTTTATGATCAAAATCTCAAGTTGGATACTTAAAAAAAATACAAAACTTAAAGTGTAGTACTTATAATCGCAAGTAAAGTCAATTTATATGTTTGAAATAGAATCGATTCTCGAGGAACTCCAAGATATTTTGTATTAATTTTTATCTACAATTTTTTTTTTCTTTTTTCAAACTACAGAGTATAATGAGAAAAAACATGTTTAATTTACAAGGTGGACTTTTCCAAAATGTTAAATGGTGACAATTTTTACCGATAAAAAAAGCTTAAAAAAATCAACACATTCGTAATTTTAATCATCAATACAATTTTACGCAATTTCAATAATATTATATTTATGTTGTATTTCATGTATTTATGTTCATACTTACATGACCATGTCCAGTTTTTTCATTATGAACTTCTTGTAAATAAAATAATCCACTTAATTGTTTTGCTGACGATAGTACTCTTAGCTTTTCACATTCGTTTTCAGATTCACCTCCTTGTTCTTCGGGTGTTGAACTGCAACGGCAGCGTATGATAAGCTCATTAAATTCTGATCTCGACAGCATTGTCCAATGGGGAACAAAAAACCGCATAGAATCTAATGCTATAAAAACTCAGTGCTGTCCTCTGTCGTTAAAGCAGAACCCATCCCCCATGCCGCTATCCATGAGCGGCACTTGCATCCAAGAAACGATGAGCTTTCAGTCCTAGGTATGTGCCTCACAGACCACCTCTTGTGGAATGAACACATATTCTATGTCGCCAAAAACGCTGCAAAGTGTTTAGGTTTTCTTCTTCTCCCCGTCTGATCTGGCTGTAATCTATAAGGCCTTCATCCAATCAAAACTTGATTATAACTCTCACATTTGGGCAGGAGCTCCTTAAACTCATTTGAATCTTTTGGATAGAATTCAAAATAGAGCTCTAAGAATGATTGGCGATAGAACTATAGTAGAAACATTTACATCTCTCAAACATCGTCGAAATGTTTCATGTATTTCGCTATTTTATCGGTGTTTTTATAAACAGTGTCCTAGCGCAGTAGCCAGTTGAATCCCTCCCCTTAAACTATTCAACCGTAATACCCTTGAGCCCAATTTCGGACCTACTGTCTTTAGACGTACAACACGAATGTAGAATGCTTTACCATGTCCGATTTTTCCCTCCCATTTTGATATTCTAAACTTCAAAACTAATGTACATCGGTATCTGCTTTTAAATGCTTCCCTATTTTCCTAACGCTCGCACTGTGCTCGATCCTTTAGTGCGCGCAAAATATATATAAAAAAAAAACAATGAAAAATACATTTCTGGTTAATTTAACATGTTGTCTTCTTAATTTTAACTTAACTACATCAAGTTGGCAGATACGCTTATTCTCAAAAATAGTTAATCTTAAAGTTGTTCTTCTCAGTTTAAGGTGCACACGTACATCCGACATACTGCTGAGTTGTAAAATTTTACCTTATATCATAATATATCTGCTTAAAACAACAATCTACAGCAGACCAATTTGTTGGAATTTAACCTTACCACAGTGTTGATTATTTTCTTCTTTTCTGTTCTTTCAATACAAACTCAACTATACAGATTATCATTGTCATATCGCAGCATGTAATTTTAATTTATCTATTATCCTACGCAAGACAACATAATCTAGTGGTCTAAGCATTTAGTCATTTACTTTCACAGATGGCTAACAGGTAAATAGTAGGTCAAGTTAGTATACCCAGGTTTTCCTGTTGATTTTACAGGCTAATTATTTATAGGCTAGTGAAACTTGTGTTGACACAGAATCTCATTATACTCTGTTTAAAATAAACTTTTACCGTGTAGAAATCAACCTGATAACTGGTTAATTTTACTTGAACATTCTTAGTTATTATATATTCGTCTGTTGAATTTTGGTGGACAATTCAGTTAATAAATTTCGTTGTTAGAAAACTCCACTTTACAATATTTTTTGGTATGTCCTCAGAGCAGCTGATTCCCGGGAAACCACACGAATTCCTTTTTCTCCTAGATACATTTTATATGAATGAATTAAGGTACGAAGGAGTTACAAAGCTTCGTTTAAAACGCCTAAAGTTAAGAAAGCCTCGAATCATTTTGCAAATCCTTAGAACCCTCACTTTCTTAAACTAATCAGTAATCGGCATGCTTTAAATCTCATTTCTCTGGACTTTCTCTCTTGATAGAAGTATCTCTGCACCACTGTACTTCTACTTCAGGATCATGTAAAATGTACCCAAAACAATCTGAACATAACAAAGTCTTATCCCCGGTAGGACAATAAATTTAAAATGTATTTTAAACATCGACGAACACATTCCACAAAGACCTCTTGCTGGTTTCACAGCTCGTTGAATAATTCCACGAAATTGCTTTCGTTTTTTTTTCAGAAGTCCTTCGAGTTTATTTTTTTCTTACTCTCACAAACACTGCTGGTCCTCCTCCTGATACGCACGCACCCTTGGGGATAGATTAAAATTACACAAGTTCAATTCAGTCTCTCTCTCCCTCCCTATCTCGATCTCTTTTCATCACCATTTGATCGGGGACCGTACGGCACATATCAATTTCTTTAAACACAAAAAAAAAAAAGAAGAAATATCAATTTCTTGTAACTTAAAGGGAAGAATGGAGTTTTGGAATGCGTACGAAGCGCCTTTAGCAGCAGCGCAAGGATAATAATTTATTTATTTTCGATTTGGCAAACAGGAAACAAAATGTTTTCTTTCTCAAATTTGCCAATACCGTTATATGTTCTTTGCCATCTTAAAAAAAAATAAAATAAAAAATTCTAAAGAAAAAAAAGAGAAAATAAATAAAATGACTTGTTTTACAAAACAAAACTCCCAACTGAGCAGTGAGCAGTGCTGACAAGTGAATGTTTATGTATGTGCACAAATTGTTTGTTCGCATTTGACATTTTATACACACGAGTGTATGCCCTTTGGTATACTCTACTCATGTCAACCAAACAAGCGTGATGCTTCTTTCTTGGACTTGTTTCACTCAAACCACCAATCTCCGCCACCACTACCACTCCCACCAAAACACCCAAATCAAATATTGGAATCTCACAAGAATACCAACCTATAATATTGAAGGAAAACTTGAAGAACTAAAAAATAAATGGTGGATAGATGTGTGTAACGGCATGCAACAACCATATAGTCCAATGTAGGTGAACCTGTGACATATGTAAAGAGAAAAACTCTTCAAGTGGAATGATGACGATTCAATTGCAGTTAAACTTGTTCCTGAGCACAAACACAAAACAAAAATACTGACTGGCGGGCGCCCAATGCGAGTCCGGATGTAAGAAGTCTGCTTGTTTTGTTCGCTGCAAGGACACTCTATAGCATGGATGAGCTTTAAAGTACAAACTATATAAAAACAAATAGTTTTCTTATTCTATTTTCAAGTAGTAAAGAAAAATAAAAATGCAACAAAAAAACAACGGAACATTCCAAGATATACACATTTCCGCCCACCGGCAAACGCCCACCGCCCACTAACAATATAAATAGCAATCCATTCTGGTGGACTGTAGGGGCGCGCAACAAATAAAAATTCTTGAATTGAAATAGCAAACAATATTGTTGTAGAAGTAAACCAGCAAGCCCACGCCAGGATCAGCCAAGCAAACTGGACCAAGAAATGAAAAGAAAAGAGTTTTTTGGAATCAGCCAGTCACGGTACAATCGGAGAACAGGACGACAAATTTCATTTTCAATTTTGTGTTTGTTTTCTTTTATTATTATTTTTGTTTTAGAAGAAAATTGTTACACACAATATTGTTTTTTTTTTTGTTTAATGTTACATGGATTTCGAAAATTTTTCTATCGTCGACATACAGCGGCTTTTATATTTCAATTTTTATAGCAACACTACACTTCGACTGAATAGGTACAGTTTTCTTTACCATTTTTTACTTGCGATGTAACGGGTTATCCATTTTGCGGTTTCAATAGTAAACGTAAATGAAACACATATAAGATATTTTTTATTTATTATAAAGTTTGAACGTTGTCATTATGTGTGAAACACTACATCATTTAAATGACCACCACGCGAATTGTTGCAAGTTCGATTCTTTTGAGGTAATTTTCGACCACTTTTTGACACATATTGGGCGGTATCTCAGCCATAACTTAACGAATGTTAGTTTTCAAGTGCTCCAGAGTTAAAGGTTTATCTGCATAAACACGGTCTTTCGCGTAGCCCCACAAAAAAAAACTCCAGCGGTGTCAAATCGCATGATCTTGGTGGCCAGTTGATATCGCCACGACGAGAAATTACGCGGCCAGGAAATGTCTCTTGCAATAAAGCCATATTCGCTCGAGTTGTGTGGTATGTGGCACCGTCTTGTTGAAACCACATATTCTCCAAGTCGTATTCTTCAATAGCAGGCAAAAAAAAGTCGGATATCATATGACCATATTGCTCCGAATTGACGGTGACAGTCGTTCCATCATCGTTTTCGAAGAAGTAAGGTCCAATCACAACTCCGGATGTAATCGCCTCTCTTCAATTACTTGAGGATTCTCAGAAACCCAAATACGACAATTTTGTTTATTAACATACCCACCGAGTGAGAAATGTACTTCGTCGCTGAAGAAAATTTTGTTCTAAAAATCTCCGTCCACCGCCTGTTGTTCAAGCACCCATTCGATGTATCAAGACGTTGTGAATGGTCAGCTGGCTTCAGTTGTTGTGTGAGGTGGACTTTATATGAATTTATGTGTAGATCCAAATGCAAAATACGCCATAATGTGCCGTAAGAAAGTCCTAATTCCTGAGAACGACGAGGAATCGAAACATTCGGGTCTTCGGCAACACTCTCACTTACAGCAGCGATAATTAATTTCGGTGGTACGAGCAAAGCGATGATGCACAGGCCCTACAATATCTGTAAACAATAAAGTCTCTTCAAATTTCTTCACAATTCTGCCAATTGCTTGCGCAGTTGGACGATTATGTAAACCATAATCTCCTCTTAAAGCACGATATGTGGCTATGGCAGAATCACCATTTTTAAAATTTGTATGCGTTATGCGATAGTTAAGCGATCCATTTTCGTCAATGTCAGACTTTCAACTGAAAAAAAAATTGGTTTAACAACTTAGTTTGACAGATGTCGAATTCCAGTCCTATACTTTTGAAACCGCGAAATGGATATTCATTTACTATAGGGCAAGTTTTGCATTTGGAAAAAAAATCGAACTCGATATTTTAATCAAACTTGACATTGCGATGATGGAGAACACCAAAAAAGTGGGTCCCGCAATTATGTCTGTCTATCTGTCTGTCTGTCTGTCTATCTCTCTGTCTACAGACTAAACATCTGAAGCGATTTTCTTTAAACTTGGTATTTAAGAGTTTTAGGTGATTGTCCAAAATAGATTTTTGAATTGTTGTTGTAACCCCAAAAATAACTGTACTTGCAATACAAATTTTTCTACCATCTTAATTATCTCGAAAAGGTTTAAACGATTTTGATAAAAATTACATTACATTTTGAATTTTTATATATAAAAAATTAAGTGAAAAACGACTTCAAAAATACATGCAAATATTTTTCTATTAAGAATATTTTAGATAATGGAATCGGACATAGGAGTAAGTACGTGCGATCCAGTCAGCATTTTATTTAAATAGTAAATGAGAGATATGCCATTTTTGCCCGATACTGCTCAAATCTTTTGATTTTTGTACATCAAGTTGAAAATTATAACTATTAAACGGCATTTACTTTTACAGTTATGTGAAATTTTGTGGTTCTGTACAATATTAGCATCATATAACAGTTTCATAGAAATTAAGTTTAAAATAGTTTTGTAAATAATAAAATATATTTTTTAATAGTAAGTAAGACTTATTCAGTGCATTGGCAGTGTAATAAATGTAATTTTGTATAAATGTATACAATATCTCAAATAATAAGTTTAAGAACTAGAATTTGTGTGTCAAGTTCCGCCGTACTGATTGAATTTATAATTTTTAGCGTACAATTTTGGAGGGTCCTTTTAAGAATCAATTGGAGTTGGAGTAATCTTTTTTAAATTAATAATGCTGGAAATTGAGCTTTTCGATGTTTAATAATGCTGTAAAGTGTTCATCGATACTTGCATTTTAAAATATTCATATAACTGCGCTTTGAAAATTAAGGGATGTAAAGGCTGAATCCAAAAGTTGGTGGTCAATTTCCTTTGGGCAATGCTGAACGAAGCGTTTCTTAAAACCTTATTTTTTTTTCAGACAACCCTTCTTTGGAATACAACCCTGGATAGTAGGGAAATAAAATTGTTAGCATCATCGCCGCTGTTTTCGCTATTTGCAGTGACGCAGTGTGAAATCGATTACTACACCACAGTTTTAGTGGTTAACTTTCTGTCTCTTTTTTATGTCTTATAGAATTCACACTTACTTATGCTATAAACATTATATGGTGGAACGATACCTATTCCTACTTTTGTAGAAAAAATATGAGATCAGCGAAAATCAGACAGTCGTTGTCGGTCAGTAGACAGAGAAACAACTCGGCTTAGTAAAAATATTATTTTTTTAAACCCCAATATTTCGAAATCGACTTAATCAATTTCTTTGAAAATTTATAGTAGTTTCCTTGAAGTTTTCTAGATTATTTGAGAAAATCATGTTTCATACAAATACTGAAAACCAGTGAAGATCGAGGACACTATAAGTGTAACATCTTATTTAATAAATTAATTAATTATAAGGTTGCAATATTTGATTTTTGCAGTACTTTACATTTTTTGGTTTGTTCATTTTTTCTACAAAGAGAGATCTCTTTTCTCAAAAAAAGGATCCAGGAATGTTGGTTAAAAAGTACGGTATTTTTCGAAATTTTAATTTTTTTGTTAATAGTAAATTCCACAGATGCACTATTTTCCACTCTCGTATTAATGAAGTGATGCAATTCTTTTATCTTATGCGGATGCTCATTCAAAAGAAAAATTGGATTAAAAAAAACATTTTTGTTTCTAAAACCGGTTAATGTATTTTTTTTAATTAAAATTTAATACGCATTATTATTAATAATTACTTGAAATTGGCGATCCAATTTTTTTCTTAAAAATTTTTTAATGATTTATAAATACAAATTAGATTTTTCTACAAAACACAAAAAAAAACAGAAAAAATTGATAGAGCAACTAATTATTAATCCACTTCTAAAATTAAAATTTAAAATTTCTTTATTTTTTTTAACGGAATTTTAAGTATTTCTATAATATAAAAAATAGTATAATTTAAAAGAAAGCGACTACTTTTTTCAAAATATGTATTGAATTTTCAAAAATATTTTGTTTACTTTGTCTCTAAATGTATACAAAAAAGAAAATACAGAGTCCGGGGGCAAGGTAAATCAATAAAAAAAATGCAATATGCAAAAGATTCTTAATAGAAACAGCTAAATATATTTTTAAAGGCGTTTTTTACTTATTTTTTTATATACAAAAGTTCTTTAATTTTTTTTTTCTAAAAAAAATTAAGTGTGAACATTTTAATATATATAACACAAGAATATAATTTTAAAATATAAATTTAAAAACAAAATTTAAAAAAAAACATTAGGTAACCCTTTTTCGAAATACATATGAATTTAAAAAAAAATGTTTTCAAAAATCCAAAAAAAAATATTTTTTCGAAAATTTTTGGTACACAGTATTATGTATAATGTGTAGAACCTCCTGTATAAAAATTTTGAACAAAATCAGTAGAGTCGTTTATGGGAAATTCGAAAATCAAAAAATTGTTGTATGTCAAGTACCGTTAATAACAATAATATACAAACAATTGTTAAACAAAATGTACATAATACCTACAGTAGTGTACACACTTTTTTAAATCAAAATCGTTAGAGCCGTTATTGAGATTATTTGGATGGTAGAACAAATTGTTGGCATTATTTTTGGGGCTAAAAAACGATCAAGTTTGTTTGGGAGAGAATCACCTAAAACGCTTAAATACCAAGTTTAAAGAAACAGGCTTCAATCGCTTATGTTGTAGATCGTGCTACAGATAGACAGACAGACAGACAGCCGGACAGCCAGACGGAATTGCAAGAGATACAAAACAGTACATCTAAAAATACCTACAACCTAACCTAAATGAAAGATATAAGATGTATTAATGTAAATACCTCTGAAGCTATCGATTAGTTTATAGTATAGATTATCCCTGTAATTGGATGAAATATAGTACAAGTTCCTGAGTATCTATAGCTTCATGATGTGAAAAATGCAGAATGCATGTGGTTTTATTACTGGTCATCATCATAACCTCAAACCAACACACAAGCATGGAACGGTAAATTAAATAGTTATGCTCATGCTATAGCGAAATCTATTTTCCCAGACTTAATTTTTCAATACCTTATCTACATAAGCCGTACATACCCATTTAGTTTATAAAAAGAAATTTGAGAATCAAATTTTTAAACAGATTAATAAATGCTGACTGCTGATTGCAGGCATGCAATTATTACTAACTGAAGTGTAGAGTTCGTCAAACTACAGAAGGTTCACTTTCATTATCAATATTTGTGGTCAGAGAGCAAAAGCGCAACTTGTCTCTAACCGCTCAAGCAAAAAAACCACATACATACACCTGTTCTGTTTCTGCAATTACACATGTACATAACTATCTACAGATAAGGTAGGTATAGAATATATACTCTAATTTAAAACATCAAACATTCGGAGATTTATTTCAACCAAATTGCGGTTTTCTAGTAAATTTCACAAAATCCGCAATTAGTTTGCTAACCTCCACCATCTAGCTCCCTGCGCGCCATCACTGCGGTCGTACAGTACAATTAAACCGCAGCTTTGTCCGCCTAACCATTTCAGCACCCGGGCTCGGGTAGCCATCATCATGATCATCAACTCTCTTATATAAACTGTCAGAGTCCTGTCTGCTACTGCTACTTTTAGTCGCTGTACTCTGCCACTGCAACAATATCAGAGCATCAGCTCCTCTGTCTCCCCTTCCTCTGGCGCATCTAGCGCAATGAAACGACAACACATTATCTTGACATAATCCGAATTAATCCAATGCACACGAAATTTTCTGAAAGTAATTTTCAACACCCCCACACCACACCAGAAAGCCGACCCGCTTAATCCTTTATTCGTATATCGTAGTGCGCTCTTTCTCATCCTCGTCGTTGTCCTTCGCACTGCAGTGCATCCCATTAAAATGAATGCGATACCCTCGACGAATAATGTAAGCCCGTTATTACATCTGCTAATAGCCTGGCTGTAACGCCATAGAAAATTTCTAACACCATAATGGGGCGATGTACGGCAAAAGAAGCAAGTTTTAGTGCGATGTGCGAGTATCCCCCATTATTCGGTTTTCGGTTCTCGCTTCTCGGTTTAAAGGAAACCGCGCGTATCTCGTATCTTTATATACAATACAGACAAAGTATCTAACATACATGAAACATAAAAGCAAGAAGCGAAGCGGAGTTATCGCGAGATTCAGGCTTATTAAAATATTTTTATTACATTTGGCGGGAAGAACAACTCACTCACACACCGACGATGGCGTCTTTTCATATAAAGGACCAAAATAATGTAGGAAGGTAATGTGCTGTAAGTACCGGAGTTAGCGAAGAAATAAGCCAAAGACCGGGTTATTAGCATAATAAATTCTCATTAACACTTACCCACTGAACCATGTGAGTATTTTTGGGGAAGCCGGCGAATCAGTCGCGTCGTCCTCATCAACTAGCTATACGAACTATACCTATAGTGTACTCTGTGTACTGCACAAGTTTATACAGATGGTACATCATCCCAATTGGAAAAGGGGTGGCATAAATAACTTCCCCTGAGGGTCTTGATTGGATTTTACGATTTTTCTGATTCCTTGAACCGTGGTTCCCGCCGCGCGTAGCGTATACCGCACGGCAGTCGGCACCTATCCTGTGATAATTTTGATAAAATGTTAATTAGCTGTGTAATGATGAGCTGAAATGAGTATGAGTATTACGTACGCTTAAAAAAAAGGAACAAAAACCAAAATGGTCATAAATTGAAGTGAGGTATGTGTGTGTCACATACACGAATCACGAAGGTAGCTATATCCTTTTTTGTGAGTGTCACTATTACCCGACCACCTTGATCTTTGGAATCCTTATTTATGGGATTTATTGATAGGGTCAATCATTGCCGGAAGGAGAGGTGCTAACTGCAACGGATGTATGGGAAATGGGATTTTGTGATTTTTTTTGGAACGAAGGAGATTAGGACTCGAGCTAACCGGATGCACAGAACTTAAAAAAAACTATGGGGACTCCAGCAAATAATTTATTACCCATTAAGACTTTGATAAGATCCTTTTTGTATGTGGTTGTTGGAGTTGTCAGCATGTTTTTTTAAAGGTCTGGGAACATGATCTCCATGATAAGAAATGAATAGATTCTGTCAAAATAAATATTCTGTATTTTATTTGTCTTCATAAATTAGGATTAGTTATTTCACGATGTCTTCTAAAAAGTTAGTTAAATACTTACTAACGGTCTGCCTGATACAAGGAATTCATTAATTCTCCTCGATCCCAGCACGCTGTTTCCAGCCATCATTCAGAACAAGCCTGCTCTGACATCAGCGATACTTTATAGGTTTCTGCCGGATATTTTGTTCTCCTTGTTTTCTCGAGCCTGGAAGCAATGAATCGCAGATGCTGAAGCATTGTTGTCCATTCGCTCGATGTGGGACAACCAATCTAGTTGATGTGTTTTCTTTTAAGTTTACAAAATGTGGAAATGTGGTAGATCCCGCAGTAGCAGCTCTACTTTTTCGCTTATTGCCCAGCACTCGGCTCCTCAAATCAAAACTTAGTGTGAAAATGTGGATTATAGCCGATGTGTTGGCCTTACAATATTTATGTACAAAAAGAATATAAACGTTGTGGCCAAATCGCACTAATTTCCTCTTGTGCTGTGGTTTCAGATAAGAGGCTAACACATATTAATAACAATACGAATTTCTTTTTTGGCTAATTTTGATTTGTGAAAACCTGAAACTTAATGAAAATGATAATAAATTTACCCATTTTCTTGCTTATTTCTGTAGGGGCTTTCAATTTTTGGAGTTTTTGTGTTTTGCAAACAGGCTCATCAGTCGTTAATTCTCGATATTATTTCGATAGTTGTTCATAAATAATTAGCTGAATGCAATGTAAACAATACTACAATATTTAAAAGAAATGACAAATGGAAAAAAAAATAAAATGCACGACTGGATCGCACGTACTTGCTCCTATGTTCGATCACATTATATGCAGATGGAAACGGCTAAAAGTATTTTTAAAGTCGTTCTTCACTTAATTTTTTATACACAAAAATTCTTACATTTTTTCTTTAAAAAAATTGTTATGAACATTTTAAATATTTATTAATATAAACTTAAAAATAAAATTTCAGAAAAAATCGCCCACTCGTTTTCGAAATATTGAACTTTTAAAAAAAAGTATTTTTTTTTTAAATCCAAAAAAACTGTTTTTTTGAAATGCAGTATTATTTAGAATTTGAAGGATACAAATTTGGATCGAAATCCGTTGAGCCGCTTATTTAAAAATTCGAAAATCAATAAAATGGTTGTATGGCAGGTACCGTTAATAAAATATTTAAAAAAAATTTCGGCCAAAATGTATACTCAAGTTAGTACACACACTTATTTTTATAAATATGGAAGAACAATTTGTATGGCAAGTGCCATTATTTTTGGGGCTTAAACAACCATTAAAAAATCTATTTTGGACAATTACCTAAAACCCCTTGCCACCAAGTTTGAACAAAATCGGTTCAGCCGTTTAGGCTGTAGATCGTTCTACAGACAGACAGACAGACGGAATTGTCGGACCCACTTTTTTGGTGTTCTCTATCATCGTAATGTCAACTTTGATTAAAATCTCGAGTTTGATTTTTTTTCCAAATGCAAAACTTACCCCATAGTACGTTTATCGCAAGTAATAAGTGAATTAAACATTTGAAAATAGCAAGAACAAGTTTTTTAATTGCTTATTTTTTTTAAATTAATATTTTTTATAGGTATAAAATCTTAAAAACATTTTTGGTAACAAAATTTAAATAAATGTATTAAATATTTATCTAAAAAAAATCAGTGAATCGTTTTTGATAAATATTTTTTTTCAAAACGAAAATGTTAAATATCGAAAAAAGCAAAAAAAAGTGATAAAGTTCAAAATATGAAATATGTTTCTATGGGAAGTACAGTTAATAAATAGATAGGTATGCAAAAAACATTTTTTTCACTTAGAAGTGGACTGCACTAATTTAAAAATACACATATTTGAAAATAAAATTTCCTTATCTATATTTATAAATGGAAGGCACTCTTTTTGGAAAATAGCTTTTTTTTTAAAAAAAATGTAGTTTTTTACAAGAAAGGTTGTACAACAAATCCTGCAAGCTGCAGAGGTGTGTCCTTTCTCAACGCTACGTACAAAATTTTCACCGCTATTTTTTAAATGTGGATCACACCTAAAAGTCTTATAAATCAATTCCAAGCTGGCTTCAGATCAAGATATTCTACCATTGACCATATTTTTGTATTTAAAAGCATTGCGGATTCCTTTCTCGCAAGAAGTAAGAAGCTGTATGTTCTTTTCCTGGATTTTAGAGCAGCGTTCGACACAATTGATCGTGATGCTCTCATAAACAAGCTGTACGGATTTGGAATGACCTTAAAATTTGGCAAACTTATTCAAAGTATCTATGAAGACACGAAATCAGCAGTATGGTATGGTGCAGATAAATCAGAGTGAGTCCCAACCAAATCCGGAGTAAGAGAAGGCTGTACACTCAGCGCTGATCTATTTGCACTTTATATTGATGACATGGTAGATTTACCTGGTGGCATTGAATTTTTGGGACTCTAAATTAAGGCCATTCTTTTTGTAGATGATGTAGTGATGATGGCATATAAACCTGAAACTCAACAGCTTATGACAAATTAACTACATGAATATTGTAAACTGTGGAATCTTGTTGTCAATTTGGACAATGATTATTAGAAGAGAAGGTGGCAGGACTGGCTTAAACGAGAAATGGTTTTACGATGGACATGCTATCGGGGTATCTGAGATTGCTCTTTACACCAAATATAAAAACATTTAAATGAAAAACTTTTAAAAACGAACACCGCAATAATGCTATCTCGAAAAACTGCTTCAATAATATGTTCATAAGTCACAGTAGTAAATACAGATTCTTTGAAAATGTAGCTGAATCTATTCTCCTTTATGCTGCTAAGGAATGGGGATATAAAGAGTTTAAGACAGTAGAGAAACTTTTGAGGTTCTATATTCAAAGATCTTTCCAGCTCCCTTCAAATTCACCGAACTACATGATAATGATTGAAACGGGATTGTCAACTTCAAATTGACCACGTTCTTCGTGTTATGCTAATGCCGGAACATCGCCTCCCTAAGAGGATAGCAATTCAAATGGTTCGAAGGAAAACAGGATGGTTTGAAGAATGGAAATATTTAGCTGAAGAATGTGGAATGGATTTTAATATTAGTATAGATGAACCAAGTGCCTGGAAACCAATAACCAGAGGTTTTTCAAAAAAAAATTGAAAAAGTACCTTTTCCCCTCGTTAATGAATTTTTTTTTATAAGCATTGTTGTTGGAGCTGTTTTTGAGAAAAATTAGATTTACAATTTTGGCTCAAAAAAATGTACCTATTGTAGATATCGTTGCCATCGTCATGTTAAGTTTGATCAAAATCTCGAGTTGCAGAACATGCAACAAAAGTACCTAGTATCGCAAATAAAAATTCAGTATATAAAAAAAAATTAAGTAAAAAACGACCTTAAAAATATATTTAGCCATTTCTGCTAAGAATCTTGTGCTTACAATGTGATTAAGTAGGTACGTATACAATTTATTTATTTCGATAAGCCTGCAGAATTAACAATTCGATTTTCAGCTTAATAAGAAGTGATACTAAATTTAACAATTTTTTTGTTTAATCTTGAAGAGATTTTGAATTTTTGGAGTTTTTTTAAGCCAGCGAATAGTAGAGATCGTTTCGTTCATCAATATTTATCGATAACTGATTGTAAAGCATCGACAATTATCGATATATTGCGATAGTTTTTTCTTCATAATCTGCTGAACGCTATTTCAACAAGAAACAATAAACATGTTTCTTTTTTGTTGGAGCAATTTTTAATAAATGTAATATACAAATTTTCACATTAACTACGACATATACATAATTATCTTACAGAATACATTTTTTGACAATCGCACTAACAGATTTCTTAAATAGGCTAGTTCAGAAAGCTGATATTTCAAAAAAATCACTCCGATAAAAATTAAGGTGGCGAATCCCACATTTTTATTCCTGCAGTTTATTTGACAGAAAATCTGAGAAATTTGGTTGAGAAATCTATTTCATCTGAAAGACATTGCTGAGATCTCATTTTTCTGAACTAGTCAAATATTTTTATACAAACTTCAAAATATTAAATTAAAAAAATTATCGTTAGTGATTAAAAAAATATCTATTATTTTCAATAGTTAAAAATGTCATTAAAATGAAAATAAAATAAAAACCCGATACTTTCAGCAGAAAACAACAAAATCTCGTAGATTGGCGATGAAATCTGTCAAAAACCATACACATAGCGCAAATGGACGAGAACGCTACAAAAATTAAATTCAAATACCTTCAAGTGCCAGTCATCTGTCCAAAGAAATTTCTTGGACAGAAAATCACAGGAAGGTTAAATTTTTTACTCTGTCGAAAGTATACTCTTATGTCAAAAACTGTTCAATTTTTGAAAACGGGAACGATTTTGGACTGAGAATCATATAATTGCATAGAAGACTAATGTACGGGACCATACATATTTTTAGGTTCTTTTTTCCTGTAAGGTTCTGTTAAGTTATCCGATACGTTTTTGCACAGGGTTATAAGCCCAAAATCTAAAACATTACTTCCAATTTGATTTTTTTCATTAAGAATTCTTGCCGTCTGCGGCAAAATTTTTGTGTCGGATACGTAGTCATAATCTTACTTAGAAAGAATCTGTTGAAAAGGTAATTACTCAGAATAGGTAGTAGGTATTTTGAAGGACTTTTCAGTCAACGGCCTTGGCTCTGATGAAAGCATCGCTTCCCATCGATCAGCGTAATAAAGCATCGTTGCACGTGGTTAGTATGTACTGCGATGGGGGACCGTACGAAACCAACCACGTGCTGTTGACATTGTGTCTCTTCTGTTGTGTGTTCTTCCTTTCTCTGTCTCTCTCTCTGTTGTATTAATGTATGTAATGCTTAAAGCCAATGATCTCGTTGCCAGTGCTTCATTAACTCTACTTCGTAGATTTTTCAACGGAATAGTATAATATGTAATGTAATGTAATTTTCAGACAATTGCGATTTCGTACGAAGTTTGGACAAAATCGGTTCAGTGATTTAGATATTATGGCCAACCTCACGCTTGTTTTTATGAATCTTCCGGAAGGATCCTACCAAATTTATCTAATGGCTTATTAGAATCGTAAGGTACCTCAGTTATCGCAACCAGATGTAAAACATTTCAAAACGATCCTCTTCTTCATTGCACCAACGTTTTTTTTAACAAAAAATTATTTCGAATCCTATATAGTCCCGATGATAATTCTCACGCTGAAGTCAACTACTACGTAACTATCCAAGGGATAATGTATCTTCTGTGTCACATATAATTAGATTTACAAACAAGTCACCACAAATCACATGTTCCATTTAAAAAGAACAAATCCCCTGCATCCTGTCAGTTTAAAGCCAAAGGAGCGACAATGCTAATCGAACTGTCATGCTCATCGTAATTAATTCTCAGCAAATGTTCTGATGTCGCGTTAGTTAAAAAAAAAAACAACAAACATGGAACCCATCAATTGTAGGGAAGTCTCATGAATTTTTTTATTGTTTTTTTTTTTCATCTTCTATCTTTTCTTTATAATATGATTATTGAATGACAACAGGATATTCAGATGCAGCCGCCGGAAATTTCAATTTTATGCCGCGTGTCACGCTAAAAAGAGCTGCAGATTGAATACCATGAAATAAGGATGCGTCTATAAAGGCATAAGGACGAGGACCTATAATATTTTCGTCTGTACTAAATCAAAACAAATGACAGAGCTCGCGTGTTTTTTCTGTATACCTATGCCTACCTAAGAAGTTAAACGAAAAATGTCAAACTTTTTGATTGACAAATCACCATCACCACCGTATCTATTCACTCAGATGCGAAGTACCGCCTCGACTATATAACTTACCTTGACAATAACGTCCCACACATAGGTACACAAAAAAAGCAATTATCCTGTCGAATTTGATTCAAATATCAAGGTGTTTGCAATCAAATTTTGTATACCAAAATGAAGAAAAACACCCAAACCGTATATAGGTATCCTGAGGAAGATATCACAAGCAGAAAAATGTCTATGTCCTTAGGGAGTCCTTGTTGAAATTGAATGACTTGTATTTTATTTCACTTTTCTGAATCGTTTCACATTTACAATGTCACCAATCGATATAAATTGTATATACTATCGATTTCAAAGGACCAATAGCTCTACCTACTTACAATAACAACAACAAAATAAAATGGAAAAATAATATTTTTATTCAATCTCATCATAGTCCTTTTGATATCCCATATAGGATTATATTCAAGAAACAAAAATATAGTAAAAAAAAAAAACTGCATTCCCGAATCAACCAACAATGACAATGACGATGACGACAACGTGGATGACAACAAAACCGTCAGTGACACCTTTGGAACAAATTGAAATAAATCTTCTCCTGCTGTGGCAATTAATTCATTGACAAGGGTGGACCACACCTTTTCTAACAAAAAAAAAATACAAACAAAAAGTGTAGGTATCCTACAGAAATTCCCATTCCCATAAGGAATAAATTTTCAATTACTTCCGTATTAGATTCAGGCCAAGTAGTTGCGGGTATTTCCGTTTTAAATAATTCTTCTTGATTTGTAGCTGTGTGTGTTTTGGTTGTTTGTCCTTATGGAATATGAAGTTACTTCCTTTGAATTGTCTTGTCTTGTGCGGTGAAGCTAGTTTTACTTATTTTTATTTCATTTTTTTTCAACTTGCGATTGTCCTTTTTTCTGGGTGCCAGGGCCACTTATTTTTATTACCTACTATTGTAGGTATTCCCAGATCCTCCTGGTTGTTGTCTCCTGCAGTATAAATATCCTGCCCGCCGCCGTCGACACACTGCAAAGAAAAATAAAAATAAACGAAAACCATAAGAAATGAAATTGAAATCCTTACATCCTTTGAGATTCCACTTTCGTTACTTTTCCTTTTTAATATAATATCCTTTCTGTGGCCAAAGGTAAATATTTGATTTTGTGTTTTTTTTTCGAATTAATTTTTTTTGTGTTGGATAAGGAATCCTGATTGATGTAGTCAGAGTCACCCTTGATGGAGAAAATTGAATTCATATGCCAACAATGTGTTCTGTTAGTCGACTTGGGAAAAGTGAGTTTATATGACTATAGGGTGACCAGACCACCACGATGTGGAGATAATATATGTCGTTTTATCCTGAGGTGCAGGATGCTTTTGTGTATATGTGACTGAAAATTGATTATTATTCCTTCCGGATAGCCATGAAGTCATATAAGCACATAAAAGAGTCGAAAAGTGGTTACCATTCATGTAACGTCAGAAATGAGTGACCAATTTATTTTGACCATAAGAACAGTAGATACCATCCTGAATGCAATTGTGTGGCACTATAGGGATCTTGACAAATTGAACGCCCAACGTACGAGTGTAAGGACCACCTGCATTTTGGGTAGTTATAAATTTAAAGAAGACATAATTGAATGGTTTGTAGTTTTTAGATGAAGTTGCTTAGAAATTTAACAATATCGGTCCCAGCCGGATATCCTCGAATGAAGGTCGAAACTACGAATTGAGTCATTGAAGTCGTGAAGACCACAGGGATAGGATTTTATTAAATGTACAGATTTCTATGACTAAGGTTCTCGAATTGATTGTTGTGTGTTCTTCGATTTGCTTTGAATTTTAAGGATCTTAGAAATAATAAGGGTGGCCCAAAATTTCCAATTTCTTGATCTCGGAATTAAGTGACTCTGGCCTTAAGGATATTATCAGATATTTTATTGAATTTCCAAAATGCAATTTAGTCTCGAGCATTAATTTTGCGACTATAAGGCAAGTTATGGATTCGTGCCAAACATGACATTTTGGGCGACTAGTGCCCAACCAATAAAACGATGCTTCTTTCTGATAAAATATCCCAAATGGCTGGTGACAATAAGAATTTAATTCTGGTCACGTTGAAGTGCGTTTCTGGAAGTTAAAGTAATCCAAAGTGCGTCATCCATAAAACGAGAAGATGATATGTATGTAAACGAGAAGATGGTGTATCAATATTTCTATCACTGCTGCCGGTTGCTGCCGGTTAGAGAAAGACCAAAAGTATTTAATTTTTACTATTTAATACTGGTAATGTAATACAAAAATAAACTTAATGTAAAATACAATTTTTGTGTGAAATACAATTTTATATTTGTTCGGACAATTGATGTGATGGCGGCCGCAGTCGAAAAAAGAATGCCAGTCTTTTTCACCCGCCAGGCAGCTCACAGGGAAAGTGGAAGATTTCTTACAGGGCTTTACTCTAGTCAGAAGAGTCGCGTTGCATGACCTTCTGGTCATTTCGTTCTCTCCGAACAAATTGTCAAAACTGGAATGCGTTCCGAAATTAAACCATTCATTTTTATTTATGGTGTGTTAGCATGTGGAGGTCCGTCCGCCACAACATTATGATCATAGAGAACAGCACAAAAGTGGGTCCCCCAATTCCGTCTGTCTGTCAGTCTGTCCTCGAGTCTATAGCCTAAACGGTTCCATAGATTTGCTTCAAACTTGGTACATATTGTTTTTTCGGTAATATGCCCACACGCTTTTTTCATTTTTTATATTAGACGACAATAAACAGTAGCTCCCATACATTTTTTTGGGCCAAAAACAAAAATTTTATTTTTCTCAAAAACGGCTCCAACGAATTTTATAAAAAAAATAAGTGCATTAATAAAGGGAAAACTAACATTTTGGTAATTTTTTTTTTGGAAAAAAATGTTATTTTTGGTACCTCTAGTAGTACCATTTTTTTGGTTTTCGATTTTATGGGAAACGGCTAGTAAAATTGTTTTTTTTTTTGGCAGAAGCTCCTGTTAAAATTAAACACTATTTTTTTTGAATTGAGTTTTTTGCGACCTTTAGTCCAATGAGTATGCGTTTCGCCCAGCTACTATTGATGGGCTCATCAGTTAAACAATATTGTAAGCCAAAATTTTTCAAAAAAAAAAAAAAAAATTGGAAATAAAAAAAAAAACATTTTTTTTTTAAAACTCAAAATTTAAAAAAAACGGCTTAATGGATTTTGTCGAAACTCGATGAAGGTATTTTGTAGTTTTTTGACATTATTTTGAAAAGTTAAAAAAACTATATTCCTAAAATAAAAAACAACGGTACCTACCTTACAAATGTTAAAAAAAACGCTAAGAAAAAAATGTATTTCTCGAAAACGGCTAAAAGAATTGTTATAAAAAAATGAGTGTGTCCTTAAATTAGTACAGTCCACTTTCAAGTATAAAAATATTTTTTTTTCGTACTTATTAACGGTACTTCCCGTAGAACCACTTTTCATATTTTCGACTTTCTCAACATTGGGTGAACCGAATAAAATAATTTCTTTTGTACAAATGCTCACTAGAGTTGTTAATAAAACTGCATACCAAAATGTTCAAAAAAAAGTAATTCGATTTTTAAAAAATAAATACATTTTTTTTTTTGAAAAATCGATTTTTCAAAAACCAGTAACATTAAAAAAACCAGTAACTATTAAAAATATATTCAAAATGGTGTTTTCAAAATTTGATAAAAAATTAAAAAAATTAATTTATAAAAAAACCTTTTTGGATTCTTTTTTTGATATATTCTTATTTATCCATGAATTAAAATTGCATCTTTGTTTTCCCTCAAACTATAAGGACTTGGCAATATAAAAACTTTAAATTATGTGTATTATCCATTTATGTCTACCTTATTATTATTCCCTTTTCACAAATTTTTGCGTACGCCACTGAATACTGAATACAATGTAGGCACTCATACTTTTATATATATGTAGGTACATATGTGTCTTTAAAAATCACATGAATGCATATGTATGCATATTGCACCTTAATTACAAAGCTATATGCATACCTACCCACCTACATCCTTCATTTGCATTATATGTACAAATTTACATACTTAGGTTCCATCTATATGTATATGTATGTACATACATTTTTTCTAAAGTTGTTAGCTACAAGAGTACGTTCGTACGATCCAGTCGTGCATTTTATTTTAATTGTAAAGGGACTTCCGGAATTTGACAGTTAATATCAGTCATACTGTTGAAGCTATATCTGTCAAATTAGCTGTCATTTATTCAGTCTATATTGGCTTATATTGGCTATTCACCATGGATGGATATAGCGTTGTGAACAATATATGTGCAAATGATAAAATCGTTTCACCAAAATGGGATATCTGTTCGGGTGACGTTGCGCGCACTTGGTCCATTTTACTGTAATCTTCCTACCGATAACAGTATTCACAGCAGTGTCGTGGATAAATTTGAGTGCACTGATTCAGCACATGATTAACCAATATCTACCCATCCGTCGACAAAGCGCATAAACGTTACTGTGCAGGAGAATCCGAGGGTGTCTATTTCGCGTTGCTAACAAGACATCGCCCTTTCGTAGAACACTACTTGGCGAATTTTACGTGATTATTTGGACCTGCACATGAGCTTCACAGACGAGGCCCATTTCTGGATGAATGGGGGTACATCAAAAAACAATATTGTCCAATTTGGAACTTATCTAATCCACATAAGATCCAAGTTCGTCCAACGCATCCCATAAACTCAATTTTTGGTGGGAATTTTGGACAGTCAGCATCATTTATCCATAATTCTTTTGAAAAGCTGGTAAAATGCTAATCAACGAGGCTATCAACGAGGCTATACACTCCGACCAACTAATTCATCGTCACCTCTGCTTATTATTCATTCACGTAAAGTCGTAAATCCAAATAATTTCGGCATAAATTTCAGAATTTCATAAAATTTCCTAAAATATTTCAAAGAAACATGAACTCTGAATGAAAAAAAAAATTAACTAATACTTTTTTTCAATGAAATTCCTTCCGATTCATTTAATCTACTCATTTGTCATCAAATCCATCCAAGCCGCTTGTCGAAGAGTTGACTATCATAGACTACATGACTAAACACCCTTAGACTGCTTGCGTACCTAATTAAATTTTATAATCTTCGTGCCATTATTCAATTCGATCCCAACTCGTAACCCTTCTGCGCTGCACTGCAAACAAGCCACCATCAACATAATCCCCCATCATCCTCTGTCATCGTGAAATGATATTCCCTAGGTACAATAAAAAATAAGGAAGCGTACACTTCCTTCCTATACTACCTATATACGACCCGACCATACCTGACGGGTTGCAATAGCAGCAGCAGCAGCAGCAGCAGCAGGTAGTTTAAGCCAAGCGCGATAGGAATCTCTATCTTGCTTTGACAAAGAAAAAATTAGTTTTACAAGAAATTCAAACACCAGGGTGGTACCTTGGCGTTGCCACTACCCTTCATCAGGTTGCCTTTCTATAGCTGCGAACCCTCTGTCAGTCTTAGTCAGTCAATGTTTTAGTATTCAGATGGGTTTCAGCTGATAACGCGTCGAGGATGCCGCCGCCGCCGACTCGCCGTTCAGTGCAGACAGAGGTTAGGGTTTACGTCGTAGAAATGCACCCTTTTGTCATATTTTTTCTGCTTTATTTTTATTCACACTCTCCCTGCTACCGCAGCAAGCAGAAGCAACAGTAGATCTTCCCGAATGTCATGTCATGGTAGTTCGGTGGTTGGTAGGAAGACTGAGTATAGTCCTCGGGTAAATATGTTATCGCAATCTCGAAAAATAACGTGTTTGAAAATTTCGTCAAAACCGTTTGTGGAATATTTAATGCAACTCGTCCTCCTCTTTGTTCTCTTAGATGATGATGATGAAGAGTGGATTAGTATCCAGGAGAGGCTTTGCTTAACCAAAGACACGTACGACTCGTGGCGCTCATTCTTATTTATACCTCAGTTCCCCCTTCCAAACTCACGCATTTTTGTGTTAACACTCCAAAGTAAGCCTCCATTGCGTATACAAAATTATTTCTGGAAGGTGTTTCAAGGCGAGCATTGTCAAAGCCATATTCTCTGTCTATAGTGTATATTTGCTATCTAAAAAGAATTATCCGTGGCGTTGTGGTCTGTTGTTTAGGCGGTCGCCAGGGCGGGGGCAATAAAAAGTGGTGCAATTCTTATTTGTCAAACATTCAAAATGAATTTTTGGTGAATTGGCCTTTATAAGAAACACGTGACTGAGATTTTAACAAGTCAAACGTTTCAACAAAACAAAAATAAATAAACTGAAACCTGACGAAATGGTTAAACAAAAGGTATGGAGTTGCACAGCTCCAGCAAGTAGATATAAATTGGTTAAGGGGACTCTTCCAGAAGTAATATTCCACAATAGGAATTTCATATCTAAAGGCTCACTGAGGAATTGAATTGACAATTTGGTAAGCTTTGACATTTATTGTCAAATGTAACTCGCATTCTAAGTGAAAATTTACTTTTGTTTTTAGATGGAATTTCTTTTTTTTTTTTACTTTTTTTTATTTTCATTGGATATCCATTGTGGGGGAGGACGCGACGTCACGTGGGAGATGCATGTCGTGTGTGGCATTTAGTTGAATTTTATGAAAATTAAAGCATTCAACATTGATAGTATGACCGGGAAGCAATAAAATAAGGGGTTCTTGGAATCTCAGAGATGATCTGGAAGGCAGTAATAAACGGTTGTGTAATTATTGAGGAAGCAAGCACCGGTGGTGATAAGCTGTTGGACGTGAGTTGCATTGGGATATATTTTGTTGGGTAGCATTTTGAACATATTAAGCAACCTTGTTATGATTATGTGAGTCCTAACTTATTCAACCATGAGCTGAAAGGATTCGTCTCACTAAACAATTCAACATTTCGCTTTCAGGAAACCTCACTATATGTTACCCTTCTGAAGTACTTTTATCACATGTTCATCGGTACTTTTCGAACGTTCTGAAAGTGTTTTATTAATATATGGGTAGCCTAGCCCCATTTAGGGAGCGCATTCTTAAAGGGAAATATTTTTTATGCATAAAACGCGTTTGCAAAAAAATAACCTGTACGGACTTGCTCTTGTAGCTAACGACTTTTGAAGCTGTTAAAGTAGGTATTTATATTTTAGTTAGCATTAGATTAGGTTTAATCCGATGTACGTAAGTTTAGTGTAATGAATTCTCGAATGGAATTCAATGAATAGTTTAAAAAAAAATAATTCCAGTTGAATTCTTCAAAATACTTAAAAATAATTGGAGCGTTTTTTACTTGCGATTATAGGTACTATTAGGCAAGTTATGTATTCCTAAAAAAAATTTGTTTTGCTAAAAAACAAATATGACATTACGATCATAGAGAACACCAAAAAAGTGGGTCCCGCAATTCCGTCTGTCTTTCTGTCTGTCTGTAGAATGATCTACAGCCTAAACGGATTTCGATTCAAAATTTTATACCGGAGCTCCTTCAAATTCTAAATAGTATTGCATTTCAAAATTTTCAAAAAATAGTTTTTTTGGATTTTTGAAAAAAAAAACTTTTCTGAAAATTAAATATTTCGAAAACGGGTGGACAATTTTTTATGAAATTTTGTTTATGGATTTATATTATAAAACATTTAAAATGTTCATACCATTTTTTTTTGTAGAAAAAATTGAGAATTTTTATATATAACAAATTAAGTGAAAAACGACTTTAACAATAAATTTAGCCGGTTCTATTAATAATCTTTTGCATATAATGTGATCGAACATAGGAGCAAGTAGGTGCGATCCAGTCGTGCATTTTATTGTTTAAGAATTAATATTGTACGTGTAAATTTTTTTAAGCATTTTTAGGGAAAAAATGAAACGCCCATCCTAAGCAATTATTAATAAACGTGTGAAATTTAAATTTCAAAATAAACTGAGTGATCCGTTTTTGAAAAGTCGATATTTCAACAAAAAATAAAATATTTTTTTAAATATCGAAGACAGATTTTTTTTTTGAAAATTTGAATAGAGGTGTCAGCTATGCAATATTATTTATATTTTTAGGGAACATTTGCATATAAAAATAATTGTAAGAGAAAGCCAAAAATATGAAAAGTGGTGCTGTTAATAAGAAAGCAAAGGAAAATATTTTTTTTTTTATTTAAAAGTGGATTGCACTGATTTAGGAACAACCACATTTTTTTATAAAATTCTCGTACCGGTTTTTGAGAAAAAAACATTTTTAAATTAACATTTGTGCGGGACGTACCGTTTTTTTAAGGAATTTTATGTTTTGAGTATTCAAGATAATGTCAAAAAACACTTAAATACAAAGTTTCGAAAAAAATCGATTGTTTGGTTTTCAAATTATTCAGTTTCCAAAACAAAATAAAATGCATGACTGAATCCCACGTACTTCCTCCTATGTTCGATCACAATATATGCAAAACATTCTTAATAGAAACGGCTAAATGTTTTTTTATAGTCGTTTTTCACTTAATTTTTTATATATTCTTAAATTTTTTATAACAAAAAATTGTTTTTTTTTTTTTAAATGACTAAAATGTAGACCATACCCAAATTAATACACACGTCAACTTTTATCAAAATTATTAGAGCCGTTTTTGAGATAATTAAGATGGTAGAAAAACTTGTATGGCTAGTACCGTTATTTTTGGGGCTAAAACAACGATTCAAAAATTTATTTTGGATAATCACCTAAAACGCCAAAGCAGCAAGTTTAAACAAAATCCGTTCAGCGGCTTAGGCTGTAGATCGTTCTACAGACAGACAGGCAGGCAGAATAGGGTGACCCACTTTTTTGGTGTTCTCTGTCATCGTTAACTTTGATTAAAATCTCGATTTCGATTATTTTCCAAATGAAAAACTTGCCCTATATCGCAAGTAAAAATACCAAAAAGTAATTCATGACTGATTATTTTTAATGAAAATCGTTGAAACGTTTTTTGAGAGAAATAAATTTACTTTTTGGCTACAAATAAAATTTACGACTGGATAGCACATACTTGCTCTTGTGCATGATCGAATCGTAAGCACAAGATTCTTAGTAGAAAAGGCTAAATATATTTATAAAATCGTTTTGTAGTTAATTTTGTGTACATTGAAAATGTCTTTAATTTTTTTTCTAAAAAATAAATGTATGCTCATTTTAAGTTTTTAATAATATAAATTTAACAACAAAATTTAAAAAAAAAATCAGCCACCTGTTTTCAAAATATTGAATTTTCCAAAAAAAAAATTATTTTTTTTAATTAAAAAAACATTTTTTCCAAAATTTTGGTATGGCGTATTATTTTGAATTTGAAAGACCCCCTTCGTAAGAGGTTTGATCGAAATCTGTTGAGGCGTTAGTGAGAGAGTCTAAAATTTAAGGGGTACCGTTAGTAACATTTTATGTATACATTTTTTACACCAAAATATAGATCATACTGAAAATAGTGCACTGATTTTTTATATCAAAACCGTCAGAGTCGTTGTCGATATAATTACGATTAATAATGTTTGGTATAAAAAATTGTAAGGTAGGTGCCGTTATTTTCTTATGTTAAAAAAAAAGATTTTAAAAAGAATCTAGCCAATCAAATAAGACAATTAATTCTTAGGATCCATAGAGTAATATTCTTGGCTAAATGTCACATACAAGATCCTATCTAGTGTACTGTATTACTGTATTAAAATCTAGGTCTGTTCGGCGATACTTTACTCACTCAAAATATCAGTGAACCTTTCAATTTGGCAGAACAAAATTTAAAAAAAAAATCTTCCCAAATTCTGTCGCTTCCAACGTGCAGGTATTGAGGCCTTTTCGGCGATAAAATCATTTGAAATTTGTTGGTCTTGAAGTTAACGAGGGCTATAATAAATGGCTGCTCTCAACAACATTTGTCCATCGGCTGTTACAAAATGTCACAATTGATAGCACGTAGTTAAATGCTTCATCTATCCTGGAAGGAATGTTAAGCCCACAAATTATACCTGAGTAGAAATCCAACATAGGATTAGTCGCCAGTTATAGCTTTCATTGAAACTCATCATTGAAAACTTTGACTATCAATTCTGAGGCACTTAAACAAATAAAACTGATGTCGTTTTGGTACCAAAATGAAGGTAATAAAATATAAAATATTTTTTGTCAAAAGAATATTTTATTTGCCTTACCACTTTCTTGTAAATTCACTTTTGATTTTTCAATGCTTTTCATCATTGAAAAATCAAAAGTGATTTTACCAGAAATTAGGAGAGCAAATAAAATATTTTTTGACAAAAAAATATTTTATATTTTATTACCTTCATTTTGGTAACACAACGACATCAGTTTTATTTGTTTAAGTGCCTCAGAATTGATATTCAAAGTTTCCAATGATAAGTTTAAATTAAAGTTATAACTCGTTCCTTCGATTTGAATAAAAATTGAAAATTTCACTCCCAAGGTCATTCTCTAGAAGTCACTTATACTGCCGAAGATGATTGCTGGACAATAAGCAGAAAAAGAGACTTAATATTGCGCTCTTTTAAAAGAATACATTCATCGATATTTGGTCACGGATGGTGAATTAAGGAGACAAAACCAAACATAGTTCTAGAAAATCACAAGTTAAATGGTGTCAGTTAGTATAGTTTGTTTTAACTGTCAATATCTACCTTATAGTACAATCATACTCCTGTCTGCTTACTTACCAACTGAAATTTTTTTATCAAATTGGGAATCATTTACAATTTTTCTCTTACGGGTACACAAAAATCTTTTAGAAGATTGACATCCATCATTGGTCCCACTTCTAAGGCACACAAAGATTCCAAAGAAGTTAACAACAAAATCTTACTTATAGATTATGGAAAACTGATCGAAATCGGGTTAGTTAAAAGAAACATTTTGAAAGAAGTATTTTTTTTAATATTTTTTTAAAAAAGATTGAATCCCATAATACTCACAAAAATATTTTATAAAAATCTTTAGAACCAATTTTTAGCAGAAGGTTGATAACAGTTATACTTCCACCCTTCTGGACTATTTTTTTTTTAAATTTAAGCTAAGAATGACAAAAAATACATAAATCATTTATCGGCTTGATTCTCAACGAAAAGGACCATATCACATTTATGTCGACAAATAAATTTTTCACTTAATCTTATTTCCAAGAATAATCAATTGTAGACTAATTTTATTATTCCTGACTTTTTAATATCCCAAAATCTCCCAACTATAACGAACAATAAAGATCGTCATATTGTCCTTGCATCTGCAGAATCACCATTATCTTCACCACCTGCAGCAATTTTGTTCTGCTATTTGCCGCAGCTTAACCTCGCCTCCTGTTATTCGCTAC
The DNA here is from genome assembly GCA_910595825.1 of Philhelius pedissequus. Classification (NCBI taxonomy): domain Eukaryota; kingdom Metazoa; phylum Arthropoda; class Insecta; order Diptera; family Syrphidae; genus Philhelius; species Philhelius pedissequus. Next base: position 7,747,387 of record OU343163.1, on the reverse strand, counting down.
ATAGAGTCGCACCACCAATAACAGTTAAGTAAAAATATTAGATGGCCATTTTGCTTTTTCTCAAAAAAGAAAAAAGAATAATAATAAAAGAAACCGCTTGTGTTTTTATGTTTTTATGCAAAAACTTTCTCCACCCGAATTCAAGGAATTCTAATCAAATATTCAAAAAAGAGCACAAAAGTATTTCCATTTTTGTGACCATTATCAATATCGGCGTAGCAATAAAAAATCACAATGAAATAATAAACCCTCTCCCATGATATTACGCGCCAGAAAAGGACCTTTCCTTAAGCCATGCCAACTTTTATATTATTTTTCTCTCCAAACCGCAACTATGACAAGATATAGTCAAACTGTTGCAAATTATCCCGAGGTGCATGCAGACACACTTCCACACACACATCGATCCACACCCAAAATGTTTCCTTGAACAACCCGAAGCTGGGAGTAGATGAAAAGTTCCTTAATGGCACATTCAGTTAGATTGGATGCATATCACACCCAAGAGGAGATATACGAAGGGGTGAGCCTCCTGAATATGAACAAGGACAAAGAAGGATATAATATAGGTGTGGTGGTTTTATTTCCCCCTGCTCTTTTTTGATAACTGTGGCGAATTATCGCAACGATTTGCTTTGCTAGCTTCTAGCTGAATAGCTTGACTGTTTTGTTCCTGTAAAAACTGCAAAAACAAGCACTTTCTTTCAAATTTACCATGCACAAGTTCCTTCAAGGATATTTCTTCTATTTTTTTTTTGTTTGGCATGAAGGAGAAGGAGTATTATAATGTAAAGGGTAAAATGTGAAAAGTTTTTGTTTTCCCTTAGAGTGCTGCAAGTCAAGGATAACTTCTATAAAGAAAAACATGCATCATAGATTTACTCTCTATGCACCTTTTGCCCATAGTAACTATGATTCATATCCTTCCGGGGAGGTGTTTGCTGCTTTCTAAGGATCACAAGCCCACGCTTTGCTTGGGCTATAGACAATCAAATTCCCAAACGAATTATCATTATTTTAGTTGCGAAAGTTTTCTCCTCTTGTTCTCGATTGATGAAAGCATTTCTTCCGGCCGGTGTGGTGGTGATCGTCTCTCGTTGGGCGCCATTTAATTTGTTTTTATTTTTTTGTCAAACAAAAACAAAATTAGTTTTTAATAAATTGCACTGCATGGTCATAAACATGATGCAAAGAACAACAAAAACACAAGAAGAAAATCCTTGAAACATCTGCATATCATATCCTGGACCATATATCCTTCTTGTTGCCAGCTGGGGATATGGCGACTCACATTCATCTGGTTGTTGTATAGTTTATTTTTTTAGAAAATAAAGAACTCATCCTGAGGATGTCATGAATATTTTTTTTACTTGTTCTCTTTCCGTCCTTAATGGCGCTGTAGAGTTTATTATTTTTGCAATCAAAATTCCCTTTCCTTTTTGATTATGTTATGGCGTTGTTTGTCGGTTTTTGAGAAGAAGGAGTTACCCACTGCCCACTGGGCTGGGTTGGGTACAGACACTCTTGAGAAACTCCACACAAATTTAATAATTTTGCCCCTGACTTTAAAATTAACTCTGTTACTGTCCTTAAGCTAGATAACATGACGACAGTAGCGGATTGAGTGGGACTTTAAGCGCCTCTCAGGAAAAAAAATTCTCCTTACTCGAAGCAAACATTTTACCAAAAATATTACAATACAAATTCCAAATAAGTACATACGTATGTAGATACTCAAAATAAGAAAACAATGTTTATCAAGGTACCCTTGGTTATGTTAAAAACGGTCTATCTTCTCCTCCTCCTAGTTAGCCCCAATGCATTAGACGCTCAGACCTAAAAACTTCTTTTAAAGTAAATCCGCTCCTGGAATAAACCCCTCTATGTAAATAGAAGGGATTGGGGAAGAATTTGTTTACGCAAGCAAAAGTAAAATCCGGTAAAAAAAAATGAAAAGCAAAAACAAATGACTTATTATCCCATAAATATTTTTATAGCACCATAAAATCATAAACTCATAAAATTTACCGTTGTTTCCTTTTTTCTTTTGTTTTAACTGTGTTGGATTTTCTTTTTTTTGCGTAAAAGTAGTAAACATTTTTGATTTATGATTGGAAAATGAGGCAAAAGTACCTAACAGAGGGACTTTTTTAAAAAAAAAAAAAGAAAAAAAGTAAAAACGCAACAAGCTTTATTATAAGAGAGATGGTCCCTTTTGCATATATAGCTATGGTATGCGTGGGGGAGAAAGTGAAACAGAACCGGATTAATATTTACTTTTTTTTATTTCATTACTAATAGAACATGTCCTGAATAACCATTTAGAGATACTAATTTTACAATTTTCACTTATGTAGGCACGTGACTGGTTTTTATGGAGATATATATAGAGATGTTTAAAAAAGGACGATATATCTACAATTGTGTAAATATACAAGCAGAGTGGAAGGAGGTGTAAGCAAAAACAGTTGGACTAAATGTTACAAAACGCACTATAAAAAAATGAGGACAAACAACCATAACTAAAGTCATTAATTCAAAGTTTTATGGAGTTTTTTTTTTCAAGAATGGACACTGTATAAGGTGTCCTTAAATATATATTTCATATTTTAAGGAAATTTAATTATATATTGCTCAGCCATGTTGCGGGCATAAAAAAACAAATTTTTCAAATATGTAAGAATAGACCCTAAAAAAGAACAAAAATGAAAAACGTACATTTTTCAAAGATTTTTGGTGACTCTAACATATTACAGAAATTATCAAAAACTCACTCTTAAAAGTGTCAAGACCCCGAAGGCGGTATGTCGGTTAAGAATAAAAAAAAAACATTTACAATTGTGTTTTGTTTTATTCAAAAATTATGGTTATATCGACCCAAAACATTTTTTTGTCCTATCTTTACTTTTTTTCGGAAACTGTGTTTTTTTAAAAATGTTACAATTTGTTCTATTGTTTTTAGAGCCCACTTTTCAAGCATTTAAGTCTGTTGGGTGAAAATTTTAAATGTTATAAGGATTTTTCGAAAAAACATACCCCTATGTTTTGAAATTCCACCTTTTTGTATTTTTACTTGCGATATATGTAGGTACTATAGGGCAAGTTTTGCATTTGGAAGAAAAATCAAACTCGAGATTTTAATCAAAGTTGACATTATGATAAATAACACCAAAAAAGTTGGTCCGGCAATTCCGTCTGTCTGTCTGTCTGTATGCAGAGCGATTTACAGACTAAACGGCTGAGCCGATTTTGTTCAAACTTGGTGTTTATGCGTTTTGGGTGATTGTCCAAAATAGATTATTGAATCGTTGTTTTAGACCCAAAAATAACGGTACTTGCCATACAAATTTTCTACCATCTTAATTATCTCAAAAACGGCTTCAACGATTTTGATAGAAATGGGTGTGAGTACTGCCTTGAGTAATGTCTACATATTGGCCAAAAAAAAATTAAAATATTTTTTTATTGACGGTACCTGCCAGACAACCATTTTATTGATTTTCGACTTTCTCATAAATGACTCAACCGATTTCGATAAAAAAATGTATAAGGGATGTCCTTTGAATTCTTAATAGTAATGGATTTCAAAATTTTCAAATAATAGTTTTTTTTTTGGATTTTGAAAAAAAAAATATTTTTTTTTTTTTGAAAATTCAAGATTTCGAAAACGTGTGGACGATTTTTCTGAAATTTTGTTTTTAAATTTATATTATTAAATATTTAAAATTTTCATACCAATTTTTTTTTAGAAAAAAAATTAAGAATTTGTATATATATAAAATTAATTGATAAACGACTTTAAAATTACATTTAGCCGTTTCCATTAAGAATCTTTTGAATATAATGTAATAAAACATAGGAGCAAGTACGTGCGATTCAGTCGTGCATTTTATTTATTTTTTTTTTGTCTTAAGAAGTATTTTAATCATTGTTCAAATAATGTCGAAAAGTATTTTTTGATGTTTTTTAAAGATATGGTTTTTGAAAATTGTATGCAAAGTCAAAACAGGGCTTCCCTCCTAAAACAGTTGTAATTTGATTCAAATTAATAAATAGGTATTGTAAAAATTAAATGTTTTCCTTTTTCAAAAAAAGCCAAAAGTTAAGTTTTTCGAAGTCAATCCCAATTTCACCTAAAAATACAAATAATTATAGACACACTTTACATCTGCCATTGGTTAAGGCCCCACCTTTTCAAAATTCAAAAGTATGAACACTTAAAAAAGACACCAACCACCTCACCGCCCCCCCCTCCCCCACATCCCCTCTCCAAGTAGAATTCAAGATTAGAATCGTCAGAATTCAGTTCTTCATGTAGAATGTAGTGTGATTCATCTTTTGAGTTTTTGGACATAAGTTTCGAAAAACATATTTTTGAAAATACAAACTTTTTGACTTATGTAATTTTTCAAGCAATGAAACCCACTTTTTAAGACCAGTAAAAAATACCATGTTAGAAAAAGGACGGTTAGAAAATTGTTAATAATTTTTTAACAAAGAAAATGTGAAAAATATTTTTCAAAAATTTTCGAAAAAAAAAATGGATTTATAAAAAAGATTTGTTTGGACCTAAGCAATTAGGCATGCAGTTTAATTAAAGTTAAAAAAGATTAAGTTCGCAGCAAGAGAGTTATGGTTGTCTGCTGGAGAAAGCAGAAATAAAGTGAATGTTGTATTCGAAGATAGATTCAAGGCCTTTCTGGATAGTTTGAATATTTACAAAAAAAAAAAAATTGAAAAAAATTCAATACTTTCAAAAATACTAAATATTTCAAAACAGGTGGTCTAATTTCATGTCCTCCTTCTACCATACCTAAACTCAATATAAAATACATTTGATAATCTGAAGTATTAATCTTAGAGCTAAATTCTTTCATTGTTATTTTGTTTCTAAAACAGCAAAGATTTTTTTTGAGCTTAGCATACCAAGTTAGCTCATATCTATTTATTATGATTGACAATGAATTTAATTCTGACGATGTGTTGGTTTACCACAAAAAAGATATGTTCTATGATGTGAATTCGATTTTTTAAATTTAATCCTTAAATCCTTCTCCTATAATCTTCAACAAGTAGGTCCTGTTGCATCATAGAACTATTAAAAAAAAAAATGGTTAATCGATTTAGTGATCCCTAACTAATCTCATTTCCCACCTTTCACTCATATCACATAAAGATCATGAACGCAACCAGCCTTCATAATCCGGATCATACTTTAATCTCCTTACGCAAACATCCTGTCCATTCGTCTCGTATTATGTGTGTATTTTTCGTTTCATCCTTTTCCTTCCAAACGATCGAACATTCAGTTCCATACTTCAAGGTTTAACGATCGGACAATAATCGAATTAAATTAAAAACCCACATCGAATCCAAAAGAAAATAAGTATCTAATCCTTTCTTGAATATCTATCAATATCCCTACCTTAGACTGGTGCAGATTTTTTCCAAATAAAAAAAATGCAGGTCGGAAAAAATACTTACAGCTACGCAAATAATAATTATCCAACCTATTCAACCACTGAAAACAAATATCCCTTTTTCAAAGACGAATCTACCTCTCTATACCAATAAAATTTTGGTATAGCAAAGGACAAAAGGGAGTGGAAATCCTTTTTCATATCCTTTCGCATCATTAAAGGTTAAGCAGCCGTTAAGGATCCCCACAATGTGCACCACAAATTGCTTCGAGCGCGTTTCGTATGAAATTCTTCTCTCCGCCACATTTTGCAAAAGGCATTCCGCAAGAGTCCAAAAGGATGTTACCTATATGTACATACACTACTGCACCTGGCTAGCGATGGATAGATCCTGAATCTGGATTCCAGAATGTTTTTCTTCACAAGTATTTATACTATACACAAATATAGGTGGGTCTATAGTAATGACGACGCGTGGCAGATATGGGTTGGGTATGTGTATACTGAACTCATGCTGATGACGATAGTTAGTAGTTGTTCTGGTTGTTTGGCTAAAGAGCCAGGAACAAAATGTCCTTATTGGATTTTCAATAGCTTTTTATGTAATATTCTTTGGTGGAGCATCATAGTATCGCGCGGTGATATACTTGCACGGAACGAAACGGAAAACCTCCAATGTAATGCGCCATTATCCTTGCATGCACTATTGACAGGTATGTACGGTAGGTCGTAGGTATATAGCTATACTTTATAAATATAGGAAACGAGGGGTTTTCCAATGAAAATAGTTTTCCAATGAACGTTTTCTCGACATATTGAACAATCCACATTGTGCACAATGCAATAACTGCAATACAATGCCTCAGATTTTACAATCTTCCAAGGATATAGGTGCTTGGCTTGGCTTCCTATCTGGCAGCATATACCTGCATTCACCTACACCATTTACAGAAAACCAAAGGATATTTAAAGTCAAAGTGGAGCATGTAGCAATATAGGTGGCCATTGTCCTAAATTGCCCGATTGTAAGATTCTAGTGCGCTCCATTAGTTGCACATTGTGAGACATTTCTGCTTTTAATTGAATTTTCTCACCAAAAACCCATTGATATTCAAGAGTATTTGTATGGATACGAGTATATGTATAAGGACAATGATTTTTCATTGTCTATAGAGAGAATGGACAAACGAAGGATTAAGTACAAGATTTGCCATAAAATTTGATGTACAAAACTTAAAATTGTCCTTAAGGTTAAGAGTTTGTGTTGCTGAGACTCTCTCCGACATAATGATGTGGCAAAGCATTAAAATCTCCAAAAGGGTTTTGTTATAATATCTCTTTAAGAAAGTTTTAAGTCCCCTTTTCAACGAAACACAACATAGATACGATAAGGTTGTAAGCTTGATAGGTTGTAGTTATAAGGAAGTCAAGGTGATTCGATTAAGGCGTTTTAATTGATTCGTATTTGTTTTAATTTAACACTTGTAGGTATGTTTAATTTGATAGAAAATTATGACAACTTAAACGATGCTTTTGGAGACTTTCTTACCTGTGTGAAATTATGGAACTAAATTTTGTATGTATAGCTATTTGAATGATACCAAGATACTATTTATCTATAGAAGATAAGACGAGACTAAATTCGGGAAGATACATGTGTTTATCCAACTGTCAGATTGCAAATTGTCAGCGTCATTTTTATTCAGCAGTTTTTGAAATATTCATGTCGACGGCTTAATTCGCTGGGAATCGCAATAATGTGTTCTCTTTTATTTTCAAGAAAAATTAGCAAAAAGAAAGATTAGAAAAAAGAGAGCGCATAACTGCGAGAAAAGTACTATGATTATCGTTAGATTCCAAAATGGTGGTAACAATTTCGGGAATATCGCTTTAGCGCTTTAGTGTTGAAAAGGTTCCAAAAGAATAGATTCAATATGTCGGAATTGAAGCCAATGACAATCATTTCCGGCGATATTTTGGGGGTGGCCGTGGAGCGATAGTTTTGTGCTCGCCTGTCAACCTTGTGGTCGTAGGTTCGATTCCTGCCGTTGTCTATGTCTTCTTATATTCCATTAAAAACCAATTGTAAGAATTGTCATAAAATGAGTTGCTGGTTTACTCATTACATTTTGTTCAGGCATAACACTAACAACATGTAATTGAGTAAACTAGTATACCAATAAAATATGACAACGAAGTAAATAAAATAATGCGAATTATAAGAGATATAAATAAATAAGATACGGTAATTTTCTCCGCATTATTTCAGCCGCTATCCCTGGAGATAAATCTGAGACTAGAACCATCTGTAGTCTCAGAACATCGCGCCACACATCTTTCCTATCCTTCTTTCTCTTCTTCCACCGGATGTCCGCGCTGTGTTAAAAACATTAAAAGGGTTTCCGTAATCCCTTGAGCGCGTGCAAAAGTATAAAAAAAAAAATATTTTAGCACACTGTTTTTGAGAAATTGAATGAATATGTAAATAATCGCATTTTGTGAAAAAATATTCTACATTATTATTGAAAGGCCCTTCGTTAAATGCTTGGCGGCATCACTGGTCCGTTCAACCTAAAAAATGACGTTAGAAAGGCCAACATCACATCGCCGACAACTCTGCGAGCTCTACATATCAATGATAACCAATTACTTTTGGTTCCGATTGAATGATGGGCGCGGATAACATAATGGTTCCAGATAGATGGCGTTATGTTAAACACAATATACACTCTGCACGCGCTTGGCTAGACTTTTTTATGTTTTGGGTTTTCTGAAGTTGCAGGTTTCAACGTAGCATTACACTTCAAAACGCAATTCAACCCCCAAGACTCAAAAACATGCCTAACCGACCGACACGGAGTGTACTAAAACAATATAAGGTGTAGCTCATTCACCAATCCGGAGTAAAAATAAATGCCAGCGGCAGCTTATAACTACCTAATTGCTGTCATAAGAATAAGTTTATTTTATAAATTTGTGTTCAATTTTTATAATTCACATTTAATTTTAACCGAAACGTTGATAAGTAAAGTAAAATTCTTATAGAAAATCGAAAAGTAAATCGGAATAAATTTCCCATCTGGTGGAAGTCTTGGGAAAAAATTGTTTCGGTTTTCCTGCACATGACAGGACACTGGCTATAATCCGGTCGAACTCTCAGCTCCTAGTTCCTTCAACACCGGCAAGATTTGGGTTAACTCCCTAATTCTAGATTCCTGAGCGGCCAGAGAGATATGAGCCGTATCCCTGCTTCTAGAGTCCTTACCAATGAGATTTGGGCAACTATATCTTCTTCTAATATAGTAATGGTAAGCAGTATTATAAGACCGTATTACTAAGCCACATTCATCTAGTTGTTAAGACCAATTTTGATAAGATAAATATTATATTTTTGAAATTGATAATTGGAGAGCTGCTCCTTTGCTCTGAGCTTTACTGTGCTCTTCGGGAAAAGCCTGAGATCCAGTGAGCTTGGAAAAAAGCTGCGCAGGGTCTAATCCAATAACCCGTGCTCAAAGTCAACATAGCCCAGATACCTCTGGGATCAATTTTATACAAAATGGCATCCATAGGTCTTTACAAAAATTTTAGGGGTTCGTTATTACCTTACACAGCTTGTTTTATTTCATATCAAGGCCGACCCAATCTTAATGGAAACCCCTGTACATTCCGCAATAAAAATATTCAGCTCTGACCGTTTATAATATCGGGTATATTCACTACGACTAATAGTCCTAAAAGCTCTTCAAACTGGTCGTTTGTGATGTATTTAGTTTCCCTAGCCTTGGCTGAATCTGATGGGGAAAAAACGGGACCGGCATTGGATCCCTAGACTTAGTTGAGTTACGACAAGGCGGAGTTGCGAAAGCCGAATAGTGGCTTCAAAATGTCTAACTTGTACAGTGATCAACCAACTGAAATTTACTTCCCGGAGCTACTCTTTAAACCTACGTACACTAAATTAGTATCATATTAGTGCAACCAGTAACAACCAAGTGTGAATTGAGAAAATATAGAAAAACAAATTCCATGCATCAAGTGTGAATTCAATGAGTGTCCATTATCGGCTGCTCCAGGTCATGTCTCTCGTGATTGAAGAAGTCCTGATTGATGCACATGGCTGTTGAAGATAGAAACGAATCTGAGTTACTGGTTGGGTTATTTGTTAATTGTCACAGTTAAGGTGAATGTCCAAAACATTGATACGAGTTCGGGTAATATCTTAATCTTTGAGGCCCATTTAAACTGATTCAACACCAACTGATGTATTCAACACCGAGAAACCTAATAGTTATTTGGATTTCCTACATTTTTTTTAGCAAACTGAATACCAACACCTCCACCTATCCAAGACCTCTCAACAAAAATACACATCCCCAAAGCTTCATAAAAGATAAAAAAAACTCCCAATACCTGCATACACCATAAGTAATTTTCCATCACCCTTTAGGTATTATACCCTTTCTTTTGTTTGCAAAAAAATATATATATACATACCATCAATTCCCCGACATAAAGTGACTGTATCCTGAAGGAGGTGATGTAGACAAGCATCCATCGATACATGCATATATAAATTCCATACCCTGCATGACGACGGACGTAGCTATAAAATCAAATTGCCATACAAGGGCAAGCCATTGAGAAAAACGTTCATGATGTTGTGTGACCAACACATCACTTTATACCACCGCACCTTTGTGCAGAATTGTACATATATCCTTTAAGGAAGGTATCTCATTACATTCCAAGCACCTCATTTTCAACGATATTAAGGATAACTTCCGTTGCATTTCTCCCTTTGGAACGATACGAAAGCTGGTGGGTAGTGTGGGTCGACCCACATTCGATGCACAGCAGAACAATTTTCGGTATCCCCAAGGACAATCCAATTGTGTTTTACTTTTGGTATTTCCTTTTTTTTTTGAATTCCTGCAACATACATCACCATAACATCCTTTCGTTTATATTGTATAAATAAACTATATTTTTTTCTTCTTTATTTTTTTTTGTTGCATCCTTGTTGTTGATTCCAGATCCTTGAAAAATGGCAGAAAATACCAGTGAACCAATGTGCATCCCTAGTCTAATTCGTCACGTTTTCGTCTTCTGTATAGTCCTCCGGAATAGACTCTATACTTTCTAAACCGGAAGCAACCATATAACTCTCCAAATATATACAGATATCTGTACGAGTATGTATGATCGCCATATAGCATCAAATCCTGGGAAGGGAAAAAAATCATTGCGCCTTGGAAGCCTGCTATAAAGCTAGAGGATTCCCCCTGCCAACGGTATTTGAATGGACTATTCGAATTTTATCTCGGATTTGGATTGAGGTGGATTCTACTCTGAATGCATGGATTTGCTTGTGCAGAATCTATCTCCAGCTAAAGGACGAAAAGTCATTGAATCTCTGGAAGATCCTGTGCAATTTCGATATGAAACCATATGTGCAATGGAGTTGCCCGGCCAAACAGGATTTACATGTATGTATTTATGTCATTTCTGAGACTAAAAATCTTGAAGCAATATACATAGGTATTCAGGACATGAAATCTTTTGACGCACACACTTACATGTACCACCTTTGATATGATGGCTATCGCTTTTATGATATTCCTTACACACATTTATGTATATCCTGTGGCAGTTGCACACACAAGTCTAATTCGGGCCGAGGAATGGATATAGAAGTCCAAGAATGGAATGAAATCTGAATGTATAAAAGGATATATGGCGACATTGCTGGTCCACTAATAGACACGTACCGTTGAACGAAAAAAAAGTATATTCGTCTATACATCAGAATATAGAGGAGATAGTTGCGTGTGTATGTAATGTATGTGTCTACATGCGAAGAATTAAAAAAAATCGGAACGTGTGAGGAATCATCAAACAGGATGTGCCAACCATTAAATCTATGGACAAATTGCCCCTGGGGTTACCCAAGCTCTCTGTCTCTGGTCATAGGTTTGGTGAAGGGGCCATCGTTTCTCCTTTCGTGGTGGTGGTGGCATGGCGGCCAGCGTGGTAATAGTCAACGGCTCGTATGTTAATGTGATATGTTATAGCTAACAGGATTCATGCATGGACTATGGCAAAGAATTCCTTAAGTGTCCTTTTTTTGTCGTATAGATATCATTGCCACCTTATCATCAACCCATACCATGCCCCTAAGACACTCACACACACGTACGTTAGTCATCACGTCAGTCGACTTCCCTTCCGAATGCCGGAGTGAATTTTTGATTTTTTGTTCTTCCATCCTAAAGAAGAACTACATATTAACGGTCTCGTAGGACATTTAGCGTTTGAACATTTATATCGGACAGGAAAGGTAGTTTTTTTTATTCGTTGATACTATTTTTGTTTGCTTATAGTCTTTTCCTTCGTATCATGAATTTATATTAATCAAAAACAAAAACAACCAAAGGACTTGTATTTGATGTCAACAAGACGAAACAGTGAAAAAAATTCGAATGATTTCGATTAGATTGCTGCTCTTGCCATATTGAGAACTAAAAATCATTCGATTTGGGAACAAATTAAGCAAAAGGCTATCAATTCGATCGAAATGTGATGGAAGCATTAGATATAAATGTAAGATGGAATGGGCCTGATAGACAGTTTGGTGAGGCAACGTATAGTTTGCAGATTTATTTCTTGTCAACGTTGTTTTCGATTAAACATTGATTACGCCAACGTGAGTGGATTTTTTGTCGAAATGAAACCTAATTTGCTATTTGACTGATGAAGGATTCATTGTTTATTTATTTGCTATTAGAAGAAGTATGTTGTTGTACGAATTTCCATCAAACTCAACGAACATGAACAACAAAAGCTTTGAAGTATAAAAAGAGTTTCTCTACCAGTGCTCGAAATATCCTCAAAAAGTGACCAATATCACAGTTTTTCAGTGTGACATCATTCCAGTTTTTCGGAAACTTCGGTTTAGATCAATAAAGTTGAGTAGTTTCACAATAGCTTAGGAAAGGACGGTCAATCGATCAATTACTCCATAACCAAGTTAAATAGTGTTAGAACTGAAAGAGAAGTTATTTCGACAACATCAGAACCTTTATGGCACTTCGATTCAAGGAAACGGCAACGATGACCTGCTGAAGAAAAATCCTGAAGAATGACCGCCAGTATAGCTTTCGAAGCAGTGATGTGATAGTATAATAGATCACCGAGGACCGTTGTCAAAAAGTAAGAATATTGTGATCAGGGTTGCAAAAGTCGATACAATTGTACTTTTTTCGATACATTCTATTTTGTTGAAGTACACAAATACACTTTTATAAAATTCGATACACTTTTGAGCTGCCGCTTAAAATAATAGGTATTTTATTCATCAAAATATGTTGAGAGAAATTTAAAAACTATAAATTTATTTTAATTATTTTATACAAAATACCAAAAGAAATTCAATAGCTTTTCATTTAACTTCTGTGAACGTCTGAATTTAATACAATGTGTGTGCATTCAGATCAAATCTGCCAATCCGTCAGAGATCAAACGTATCGTGCTGAGATTTGATCTGCATTTGCTCTTTGTTGGTTATCAGTTCAACATTGCCGAAGGCAGTCACTTTCTACAATCTTTACTACAACTTTAAACATGTTCATTATAACAAGTATTCTAATGTATTTTTGACATTTCTTATTTGTTCCTTCACTTCATTTTTAAAACTCTTTCGAGAATGTTTTTTTTATTCCTTTTGTTAACTAAAATTAAATTACATCGCAATAAATCTTTTATTTTATAAAAGTACATCCAATTCGATCGGACTTTTTACTTAGCGTGGCGTTGGAACTCTCAAAATTCAAAAAGATCAAACCTTTCGACAGAAAGAGCAAATCTTTTATTATGCTGTTTTCCTCTCCAGTTGTGTGGGTATATGAAAAATAAATAAACTACAAAATAAAATTTTTTTAAATTTTAAATTTTGTAATTTAATTTATAAATAAGACTTAATTTTTTTTAAATCTTTTCTTGAATGAAACCTGCTATAAGTTTTTAAAAAAATCAAAAAGTACTATTCGGTACACTTTTTTTAAACTTTTGGTACACTGCTGAAAGACGATTTTTCATCCCTGATTGTGATTGATATTTAATTGACATCAAGTTATTTTATTCTTCTACTCGTTGGACAACTAACTTGAAATTACTTCTGCCCTACCAATTTATAACAGTTCGCCTTGTAAAATTTCTGCTGCTTATGCGGATGTGTAGAGTCAGAAGGCTATTCGATTTTCGGGATATAATTGTCTTTTTCCAGGTATCTTCCAAACGCGCGAAGACCTGTGAATACTACTACCTTTAATTAGGTAACTGTTATTAAACTGTTATAACTATTATAATTTTATTTTTCTCTAGAAAAGTCCTCAGGAATTATCTTTCAGACCGCTCAATAGAAGTTGTATTAGATGGTCATGCGTTCAAGACGATATTGATAAAATAAATTCTGGTGTGCCCCAAGGTTCCGGTTTGTCTCCTCCTTTATTTCTTATTATTTCCATTAACGAATAGTTGGAAATATTCTGTAATCTGACCATCCGAAGGTAAATAGAATACCTAGTTAACAGTAGAACACTCCAGAGTTTCTTAAAAGCGGCAAACGTCAGATGATCAATAAGTTGACAATTTTCGAAATTCAAGAAATCTATGGCCTGATCTTTCTAATATTAAAACTTCTTTTGCGGCGTTAGGGGTTAATTTATTTTCTATGGAAAACCAACATTTTTTCTGTCAAAAACTGAGAGATTTTGCTTTAGCTTTCTCAAAAAAAAAATCTAAAATAGTATTGCCATGCATTTGGAAGAATTCTTTGTTCCTGAAAAGAATGGATACGATACGAACAAACGACGTGAATGTGCTGATATATCGGCGTTCTTGTTAAATTAAAAAGTAAAATTAAATTATAAAGAAAAGTGAAATGTTTCGTTCCATTGAATTGGGGAATGGTATTATAATTACAAAACGCTTACAGTGAATCACATGCCACGCTCTCGTCTCATTTTCTTGCGCAATGTGAGCCATTCCTTTCTTAAATCAGTCAGCATTAAATCAGTAAGTTAATTGGTTGGTGCAACCAACGTTGAACCTTACTTAACTTGATAAAATCAGTAAACTAAAATTATTGAAGCACAGATAAAACTTTTAACGACTACGGTGACGTTTTTAGAATTGGAAGATGGGGCCGTTATAAGAAATGTATTTATGCAAGTACGGGGCTGGATTGTAAAAATGTCAACTTCGTTGTTCTTAAATCGATTTCCATGAAATTGAAATATGTTGTAGTGATGGGCATAATCGAATGATTTCAACAATCGAGATTTTAGTATTCGAGTGATCAAAATAATCGAATGATCAATCGAATTATGAAATAGTAATGAAATTAGAATAGCTTACTTTAATTTTTTACTATGCATATGTATGTTGATGTTCCATAAGTCGTTTGAGCTTAGAATGGTCAGGGTTAACAGGTCATAATGTTAATAACTAATATGCCATTATATACTTAAACGAAATCTTTAAATTTCAAGTATAGGATATTTCTTTTCTTAAATAAAGAAATAACAAAAATACTTGAAATTTCAAAATAAATATATGTATCATATAAAATTAGATAGGTTAATTCTTGCCTCTTGGTATTGCATTTATACTCGTATGCTTGACTTTGCGCTTGGATAGTAGTATAGTGAAATATAAATGCGAATATTTAGAAAAACTTATTTAAATTAGAAATGGGTTTCGAAAGCACTTTAAGTTAATTTAAAACTAACAAACCCTTCAACCAATAAAATAAAGTACCTAAATAGTTTTAAAATGTTTAATAAGTATCCAGTATCCAGTGTTTCCAAATTTTTTGTGCCAAAAACGCAAAATTACATCCAGTTGGAAGGAGTAAGCTTATACTGCCGGAGTACTTTCCTCGCAGCAATGTTCTCTAAAAATAATTCTCATATTTGTTGTAGAAGATAAAAAAAATAATAAAATTTCTACAATTCCCATGAAAATTCATATTCATAAAATTTTTGTTCATAACTTTCTTTAAAAATAATGTGCCACTAATTAATTATTCTGATACAAATATGGCCTACAAATTTACAAAACATTTACGAAAATTATGTATACAAATTCCGCACTCGTGAAGTGAAGTGAAAATTGAATACGTTCCAAATTTTGTTACAAAGCATAATACGAATTTCTGAGTATGTGAAAAAATCCCTTATGTTTTGGGTGGAAAAACAAATTCAACAATTTTGTAGACATGCACTTATTGATCAAGATAAAAACTGTGGAGCTTAAAATTAAAAAATTCACGTAGATGATTTTATGCGAATATAGGAATTTCGTTTGAAAAACTCAAAGTTGAAAATGTCGGGAGGATACGTACGTACAAATTAAAACAATATGTACGCATTGAATTATCAACCCTCCCTACCATCTGCCTTTTTTTCTTGTATAACATTTATTTCTACTATAATTTAGGCAGTTAAATCTAAATCAACTTATTGTTGCAGGATTTAATTTGCTTAAGACAATCTTCAAGTGGTTTCTAAGTCGAACATTTTTATTTTTGCTTTTCATGTTCCTTGCGAAAACAGAATATACCTTCTTCTGGAACTATGTAAACACGAACACCCTATACGAGTGACATATTATTTTTAAGGAACAGATCTTAACCCAATAGCCTTAAGAATTCGTACAAAAAATAATTAAAATGTTAGAGAAAAAATTGCATCCTTAAGAATCAATTCAAGTGTCTAACCACAAATTCTATACAATCCCAGGCTATTCATTGGGAACCGAAAAGCATTAACTTTATGCAAATGTTACGCTCGTCCTGATTAGGCTGTATTCCCATAGATATATTTCCATCAAGCATACTGAATAGCATTATAGGTAGATGTCCTTTGAAGTTACAAATTCTGCTAAAATTAATTAATTCATAAAAAAATTATTCATCGAAAGCACATCTATAGCTACTCGTTACTTGTCTAGACATAATAACATTAAATAAAATCCATCTTCATAGCTTTTTTTTTTGTTTCGATTAATCGATTCCCTCTCTCCTTAATGATTCTTAAGGCTAAGTTATTCATTGCCAATATCCTCCTGACAACTGAACTCAATGTTGAGTTGTTTCCATCAAGGACTATATAGCTAATTGACATCCAACACGCCATAAAGATTTTCCGAATTTAACTTTGTTAATTGATTTACTTTTCCGAAATATACATAATACCAAACATAATAAGTTCATTGACATTATAATCCTCTCTCTCGTTCAATGGTATTCCCAAACTGGCAAAAAGGATATGGTTTGAAATTGCTATATGATAAAAGGGTGACTTTGATAGGGAAAGAAATCAAACCTAAACAAATCCGATTGTGTTTTTCGTAAAATTCAGAAAGATTACTTTCCCTATTACAAAAGGATATTAGCTACATCTAAACGTCACGCAATAGTAATTTATGTGCCAAAGGATATCTCAAACAACAAACAATATAGAGAGAGAAAACAAAGAATCCTTCCATCATCCGATTCAAAAGGACATACAACTTAATTAACTAAAGCAAAGCAAAAAGCAGAAAGCATAGAAACGTGTCCGACATTATTGTAAACTAAATTAGGTATATTTTGGTTAAAACCATCTCCAAGGACATCTTCTTCTTCTTCTAGGTATATATGTTCTGATCATAAATACTAATTAAATCGTTTTTTTTTGTATTCGTGTTCTTCTGTTGCTTGTTAGGTTGGTACTCCAAGGATATCACAATTTTTGAGCAACAAAAAAAAAACACTAGTCCACCCAGGAGGCATAAGGACATCGCGAAAGTAATTTCCAGCAGTTGTTACAAAAGCCATCTTAGCGTGGTGTGGTAAGAAAGTCTTCTTCAAGAAAAAAGAAGCAGCAGGAGCGATGTTATGCTGGGGATTGTTGCTCATAAATATAAAGTTCATCGTGTTCTTCTGCTTGTTTAACAGTTATGAATCATTTAGAAACACAAATAAAGATCTATGTGTATTTTGTCTGCAAAAAAAAGAAAAACACAAACACAACATAATTTCTGAACTTACAAGAGTTTTACTTTTCAAAAGGAATACCTTAACTTCATATACCTTACCTTTGTCCTATTACCATATTACGTATGCTTATCCTATTTAGGTTTGTGTAAATCCTATAGTTAACGGGATCCATTAAAGTGTATTATTTATTCATCTTAAAAAAAAAACCATGTAAGTAACTTACAAATGACCAAACTAAAAATGAAGTTTATTGACCTAATTTTATTATTGTTCTGCATCCTTTTGTTGTTGAGGTATAAATAAGGGAAAAGATGCAGGAGTAGTTTTTAGTTGGCTCTATGTTATGTATAACAGTTCGCCGATGCATGCATCATGTGAGTAATTCAAAAGGACACAATGCAGAAACAAGTTTCTTCCATTAGCTAAGAAGTCCTTTTTTATGTTTGTTTTTGTTGTATTTTTTTTTTATTACTTAACATCATATACCAATGAAGGACGAACTCTGAGAGAGTTTTGTTTAGGTAGGTACTCCTGTGTAAATGTTATTTTTCTGCTGCATACGTCATAAGAGTGTTTTTGAAATATTTAAAGTTTGCCAAAGTTAATCAACACCATGTTGCATTATGCAATGCGAGTACTTATGTGTGTGCCACTGATGGAAGAATTAAGGAGCTCTCATTTTGCTTTTTTTTTGTTTTGTTTATGACGTCGACGTCGCGTCGCGAGGATATAGTTGTTTATTTTTAGATTAATGCAACAACAACAGATTCAAGTTTCCACCTATACAATATAGTACCTACATATGGCATGTGTCGTCGTAATTGGAATCTGTTTCGCGAATCAGTTTAATTTTCACGGGTTTTATGTCTCGCCTCAAATTAGATATTTACGGGGTGGTGTGTTTTGTGGGCTCGATTCAGCTCCTCTGATTATGTAGGTACCACACACATCTACCTCCTAACCAAACTTAGAATTGAGTATTAAAATTTAATTTTTGAAACTTAAATGTCAACCAAAGGGTTGAGTGAGATTTTATCGTAAACTTGAAATAAATGATTCCATCTCGGGGAAGTGATGTGGTTATAGTTTTTTTTTTTGGTTTACTCAAACCATTAAAGGGTACTTGGGGCAAAGTTTATAGTTTGTTAGCAGTTTTATAGTCGACAAAAGTTAATTTACTTTGAAAACAAGAACATTATAAGACATATTGACAATTAGGTGCTTATGCTCATAACGCCCATCGTAAAAAGCATAGTACCTATATATCCTCCCGAAGTGAAGAGTAAGCTTATAAGGAAGTCTTTAAATATGAATTTATGTTGATACGTTAAACTTTTTTTTTGCTATTGAGATGAAGATACATAATCGCAGTTTTTAAATGTCATTTACATCCGATTTTAGTTTCCATTACTTGGAAGAGTTGCCACACTGTAATCATTTTGTTTTGCTTTAAAATTGGCTTAAACTCAAGGAAGTGTCCTTTTAATAAGGAAACTCATAATGAACGCTAAACCATTATTTCGGAAAGCTTGTCCTCGAAGGATATGGACCGGTTTATAAAGATAGATTTCATTGTTTATTTAAATGTGGTATAGCGCAAGTGTTCAATAGTTGGCACCCCCGACTTTTCTACCAATTATTGGAAGCTTTCATACATTAAGGAATTTCACAAAAACTACTAATTCCTTGAACAAAAAATCATGTTTTTTTTCATAATCTGTATCTTGCTATTAAAGCCGGTTTTAGTTAAGTAGTCTGCTCTCACAAAAAAAAAATAAAGGAAATAAGTCGAAATGTTTTGACAGTCAATTGCTGCCTTTTATAATTCGTTCATGCTAACAATATTTTTATACTTTTTTCTGCAGGAAAAGAAAATAGCACTGATGACGTTGGACAAAACACGCTACTTCCACTTTTTTTTTAAATTTACCTATATGCCTGTAAGACCTAAGGTCTTTCAAATGCAACTTGAATTGCACGGCACTAGGTTTATTTCACACAATTCCGAACATTATACCAGTGAATTATTAATTATGAGCCAAAAAGGCTCATCTTCTAAACTAAGCCGGGCTTTTGCAATGTACACCAATATTTGGAAGTGCATCAAACAGAATTTCCACATTGACAATGTCTCATAACTGCTAGGAGAAAGAAATGTTTCGATGGCGGATCAACTGTGGTAAGTTAACTCTTCCCTTCCTGACGGTTCGCGTAAAACCCTTTCATAATTACACTACTTCATTGTTTCGAACTCAACTGATGACGGAACTGTCAAACTGAATGTCAGATTTTTTTATACTGAGATTTTCATACCAAAAATAATATCCCACTTTTTCGGTGTATTTTTGAACATTTTTTCTTCATACAAATTTTTAGCTTTTACGACAGGAGACAGCGTTGTGTTTTCGAAGCATTAAACTGCACACGATTTGTTTTACCCAATTTAACAATGCTTTAGTGATCGGAGTTTAATGACCTTAACATAGGGTGCCGTTGCAATTGTACGTCCGAAGTGGATTAAAAGTAGCGGACAGAAGATCATTTATAAAAATAAGGAAAAGATTCGGAGACAGAACAGAGCCCTGGGGCACATCAGCATTTATTTTGTGGGAATCGGACTTGAATCCATTCAATACAACTTGTATTGAACGGTCCAGAAAATAGCTTCTAATCCAGCGAACAAGAGGAACATCGATCCCAAGAGCACGCATCTTCGATATGAGAGCTTCATGCCAAACTCTATCAGGTGCCTTGGAAATATCAAGCGCAATAATCTTACTTTCGCCAAAGCGATGTAGAGATTTATTCCTCTGATCAGTGAGATATGCCATCAAATCACCAGTGAAACGATTACTGCGAAAACCATACTGACGATCATGGAGAAGCTTTCGGTCCTCGAGATATTTCTTAAGCTGACGGTTAATAAGCGTTTCCATGACCTTAAAGAAGAGCCGTGAGTGCTATGGTTCGATAGGTGGAGGGGGAGGACGGGTCACCTTTCATATTAGGGACATGCTGGACAAATGCTGTTTTCCATCTTCTAGGAAAGATTCCAGAAGTGTAGGAGCGATGGAAAAGCTTTCGCAGTGGTTTTGCCAGTGTGGAAGAACACTTGTTCAGAAGAATGGGGATATAACATCCGGGCCAGCGGATTTGTGTATATCGAGATCTTTGAGAGCTCTTGCAACTGTACGAGTGCGGAAAAAAAATCTGTCCCATAGATGGACAACGTTGCTGTCAGGCAACGTAGAACTAGCAGCCAAGTGAGCTGCGAGTAAGTCTGACTTCGCTGGAGAGTAAACAATTGGTTTGTTATTAACTATGAGCGTAGGAACAGAAGATGTTGAGGAATTTTTAATATTTTTTACAAACGACCAACATTTTTTAATGCATTTGGGACATTTCTGAATTTTTTGCCGTAATTTTTGGTCATGCAAAAATTTGTTTTTTTTAATAACGGAGATGCAGGAGTTCCTTGCTTGTTTGTGCTTTTTCCGATTTTCCTCTGTAGGTTTGGCTTTGTAGAAACGGAAACTGATTCCTGATTCCGAAAAAGCTCTCCCAAAATGCCTGCACTAACTAGAAAAGCTTCCAAATTATATTAACAATTAACATGGACTATGCGCTACCCATCCAGAGTCTACCAGCAAATCCATATTACGAGTATGTACAAGATACAAAAGTTCAAAAAGCTCAAAGCTCAAAAAGACGGCTTTTTAAATCCTAAAAATACAAGCAACACACTTTGTGTGTCGAAATTGCTTTTCCCAATAAAGACAATCTGATTTCTTTTCTTTTAAGAATTTTGATGTACCTACATAACTATTTGACAAAAAAAATTGCAGTTTAAAAAATACTTCTGTTTATAAATATGTATGTATTTTCAAAAATGCTTCACAAACCCATCGATATATACCCTCAGCCTTCGCTTCTCGAGATTTTGCAATCAAAAATTGTTCCCGTGATTGCCAACCAACTTGCATTTGATTTGCTTTGGAAGCTGATGTCTCGGCAACCAAGCCTCCGAAAAAGCTGAACGGAACTTGGCATTGGGTTAAAATTTGGTGATTTATTTTTTTTTGAAAATTTTTGAAAAAAAAATCAAGTACCTATTTATGTGAAATTTCGTAAAACGTTTCAAAAACTGAACACTTTAAAACCTTATTTTCAAAAAAAATATACCGTTTTCGAACAAATCCAATTTTTTTTATTAAAATCGTTCTTGCAGTTATGGAGAAAAAAAAGCATTTTCCTTCCGTATTTAAAATTTGCATAATAAGTACCGCTGTTTTCAAAAGTGCCAAAAAAATACTGGCCAGCTACCAAGTTTAAGGAAAATCGAAAACTTCTTAGCCAAAAAATCGTGTTAACAAAATATTTTACAAAAATCTCAGTTATGTAGAAAACGATGATCATTTTTTAATTCACATACTATATTAATTTTCATTTCTTTTAAATTTTTCCCCAGAAGCCAGAACTCCATTATGACATCATATCGGCCATAGATCTTCATTGTGCGTGCAACATCTGCTTAATTGAATAGTTAAATCTGGTAAATTCGTCTAAAAAATATCAATTCCTCATACGGGTTGAAAGTATTGGTTTTGGTATTTTTTTAGGTGTCGTCAACATTCATAAATAAAACTCCCCTAACGCTTACCCTTTCAAAATGCTCTCACAGTCATTTGGTTAAAAATCAATTTTTGATCAATATAATGCACCGCTGATGCTATTGGGTATTAAATAAATTATTGAAATGCAGATGTTCCCTATATCAAAGAGCTCTGCGCGATGCCCCTTTAATCTTTTTTTTTAACAATCGATTTAACTTGATCGACTGACTGAATTAAAAATTCTGTAGCACGCTTCATCAAATCTGCATTGAACGAACATTTTTCCCAAAGAGGGAATAACTAAAATCTCTTGATTGCATTCGTTTAATGAATCCCATTGCACCTTTGCCTTATTTTTTTTTGTACTCGTATCTTTATAGAGAAACGCAAGAAAAGGATTCCTATACCTCATCATCCTTGCGAGTGGAATCCAATCAATTAGTTAAAAATAAAATTGAAGGGATTGTCATTTCTCCACTTTTTTGCAGCGCAACTAACATAGATCAAAATGAGTTCAAGGATAAAAAATAAAAAAAAATTAAAAAAGGATTCTATCCGACACGACGCCGACAGTAGGTAGGTACATAGATATAATTAAAATGTTCTTCATCACAAGCCATTGTCATCGTCATGGACTCATAGTGTCCGCCGTCGTCGTCATCGTCATCGCCGGCGCTGTTCGTTGACAATTTCTCGGGATTTGATTTTTTTGTTCAGTTTGAATCCTTATCCTTCATTGCCTATCTTCATCGAGTTTTGTGTTTTCCCCCGAGAATCAGCTACTACCCTACCCATGTTGGTTATAGTGGTTATGAAAGGATAATAGAGCCCATCTATCTCTATGTATCTCTCTATCTCAACAAATCGATCTATCTGTCTGCTGGTTGTGTTTGTTTGCAAGGAGTTGACAGGAGTTAGATTGGTATTGTTGAGGCAATGATGTAATACAAACCATTTTAGTGGGTTATTTTTTTTTTTTACTGTGAATGTCCTTCAACAATTCAACGGAACTTTATCCCTTTTTTGTCGCCTTATTGTTGTATTTTTGATATTGCCTTCATCATAGGGTGTTTCTGCACAGTGTATTGAAGCATAAAGACAAAGGACGACAACAACTCTTATTTGATTGGCAATCTAGCGGCCGGCGAGCGCGAGTGGGAGAAGAAGATTCTATTTTTTTTTGTTCTATTTTAAGGACACTGCTCTGGAAAACTAATAGCAGATTGAGGCTATTTTGTGCGATGCGTTCTGTTTTTTCTTTGCTTTTTTTTGTTTTAGCGAAACTGACTCCTGCTTGGATGGTCAGTGTATTTAGATAGTGAGGACAATGACAGGGTAATAAAGTGGAAGAGCTGATGGTGAATCCTTAGCTTTTTTTCTTTTTTTTATGTTCAATAAAAAGTGTAGATACATAGAGAGATACACTGTGTGTGGTGCATATATTGGATATAGCCGACGACGACGACGAAGACAAAGGAGGCTTTTGTTTGAGAAGCTGGTGATCAAACCATCAGGATTGGGTGCGAGCATACAAAGTGGACGACAATGCGTTGGGAGGGACTGATAAAGTGGGCGAAATTGGGAACAGCAATATGAAAAGATAAAGGAAGACCGATGCATTGCGGTAAGTCTTTATCTACATGTGTACATATATGCCACGGTGAATGGACAATTTCATTAGAATCCATGGAACTTTTCAAAGTTTTATTTTGCCTTGGAGTGCAGTGGTTGATGGGTTTTGATGAAAAAGGACTTTCTAATATGCGAGTTTCACGGAAGCTGACTTGGATAATTCTTAAAGCATCGGGCGTTTCAAAGGAAAATTGATGGATTCAGCAAAGACAAAAAGCTATTTCAGTTCATGTGACTTTAGTGGCGTAATGCATAGAGCATCTGCATAGTTTGCTGAACCCGATGGTCTTAGGGTCGAGCCCCGGCTTCAAAGCAAACAAGTTTTTTTTTTCAATTAAAATGCAGTGAACATACAAGCTAAAAGGAATCTGATACAATAACTCCACAATCAAAGGATTTTGGTGATATAACGTTTCAACTTGTTTTTTTTTTCACTCAAAACTTTCAATGTTTATAGAATTGTGTTTTTCAAGTCAAGTACATTATACTTTTTAAACTTTACCAGTAAAGGTAAAAAAGAACAATTCAATATCATCCAAAACCTCTGCCCTAGTTACTAAGAAATTTGAGCCTTAATGTCCAAAATTCCTGGCAGGCTTGGCACAATGGCAGAACACATTAAAATGGAACTGTCAAATCACATCAAACAGAATTGATCAATTTTTCGGGTGTTTTAATAACATGGAAGATTAAAAAAACCGTTGACATTATGTGTCTGAATAACTACAGATCATACTCTATGGATGATGGAACTAACATTTCTAAGCTTCGCTAAGACTTCGGTAAGTCAATTTAGCTTCGATAAAACCCTACATAAATCTTATAGAAGCTGAAATATTTTAAGTAACACAAAATAGTGTAAGTAGTGAGCGGGAACCTGAACTAAAACACTGCTATCATGCAAACCAGCCAGGGAACAGCTAAATTAATTGATTTGATTACATCTGCCACCGAACTGGTTCAGCAAAACTTTGGTGAAGTCGCAAATCTAGGCGCGTACCTCAGATTGGCCTATATTTTGCTTCTGGGTCACACTGATACGAAAATTAAAGGGAAGATGGACTTTACAGGTGGAAGAATTTTGTATTGTTCTCACAGCTGTGAACTAAAATAAATCCAAAACTTAGGAAAGCCAGAGTCGTTGCAAAAACTATTGCAAACTTTTCAATTGTAAGGCAAGAAACGAAGCTGGGAGATTCCTCACAATATTCACTGTCGTAGTTGTGAATATCAGTATGAAATGGAAACAGTTAATTTTAATTTAATTTAATTTTCTCTCTAAATACTCCCCTCAGGTCAGAATTAAAGTACAATCACTTGGAAAGACTCTTTTCGACAACCTCACCGAAATGTATGTATTGAAGATTAAAGAGGCAACTTAACGAAATGGATCGGTTAGTTCTGTACCACTTTCTGGGGAATTACGTAAGCTTAACCAATTTAAAGTTTTGAAATGCATTTGAAATCTGAATGCCAGGAAGATCTGTATGTTCATTAATCCCTCTTCTTTAATCCATTTTTATACAACTCTCAATAGAGTTATGGATCCAAAAACTGGACATTTCAGCGCGAACCAGTTTCTTCCTATATACCATCATTTTTTGAATTAAGTATTCTGTAAGATTGGGATGAAGATACCCTAAAGGATATGTCCAGAAATCTCTATTCAAACCTATCTTCTATGGCATACTTCACAAATTCTAAGGCATTTAACCTCCTTCTTGGGTCATCTCTTCTATTTGATCAGTTTTTAATAGGATCGCACACATTCTTCTATTGCGAAGAAAAACTTTCAAAGAACAACTAACACTTTTTGAGGTCCACATAGCCAAGTGGGATATTTAAGATTTATCGAAGCTAAAATGACTTGCCGAAGACTTCTTGAATTTGGTTGGATAAAAGAAGATGAGATTTTGTAAATATCTCACTTTATTGTATATAATGTTCCTGCTTAAACAAATTGGGAATAAAAATTGTTAAAACACTGAAACAGAAAAGGATGTTAAATGATCGAACCACCACCAGTCTGAAGAACTTTTCAAATCTTTTATGCCCTAAAGTAGAAACAACTGCAGAATAATGTGATTGTCCTTACTATGCATACTGAAAGCTAAGAAGATTTTGAAAAATGTTTAAGGGGACCCCAAGCCACGGTGGACTCGAAAGGGTGCTCCATCAAGGACACCCAAGTAACATTCTCTAATAACTTAATAACTAAAAGCTTTAAATGGTCTAGTCTTGTGAGCCTCTTAAAACTCCTTAACAGGGTTGTATTATTCTTATAAGATGACAGATATAGAATAATGAAAAAAGGCTTCTTATATGACTCTTATAAAGCGCGATTAAATCTTGTTGTGAGAAAGCTTTTTTTGCAATGGGAGTTGCTTAAAGAGAATAGAGAAAATGAGAAGAGAAAATAGAATAAACCTTAAACAAATTATATGTTTCTCATTAAAGTTTTTTTTTGAAACAAGCAAGCAAACTCATTTAAAGTTTTTGCTTGTATATGTCATGGCTAAAAACTGATGGGCTTTGATATATATTTGTCATAGTATTTATTTTGTAAGTCAATTATTCATTATTTTATAATGGCGATACATTATTTTATTTTATTTTATTGTTTGTTTAGGAACTAAGAATGAATGCGGTTGAAATTGTATCTAATTATTATTTGATTTTACTTCGAAAAAAAACAAAGCGCCCCGCATATTTAAATTATTTAATTTATACTTTTTATCAATAATAGGGTTACCGTGGATACTTTTGGGAATCAATTAATTTTTAAAATTATAGTGGATGATATGCAATACTAAATGCAAACAAAATTACTTGTGGGTCAAATTAAATCTGAAAATCAATGTAGTTGTTGGTAGATATTTTAATGTCGCAAAACAGAATTAACCAAGTAACATTTTTCATCTCACTAAAGGTTTCAATACAGAAACGTCGAAATGTTAAGGTAATACCCATTGCGACTGCTGAAAGTTTTGTCTCGAGATTAGAAAGGAGCTTTTACAATTAATGCTATTGTTTTGCCGTTTATGTTTGTGTTATTTATAATGCACACTATAAATTGTTTAAAAAAAGAGTTTTTTAAAATAAATAATTGTTAAAATTAATTTCAACATATCCACATTTTGTGCGTCGTGGTAACACTCAAAATACTCAGAATATTGTCATGCTTTGCTATTTGATATTGTGTTAATTTTTGGTTGTGAAACACTTGTATTTTCAAATATTTGGAAAAATTTTAAAAGCAAAAAACAGATTTCGGAAAATTAAAAAAGATAATTCACACCCACTTAATTATCTCGACTACGTCCCCGTCTTGGCACGTGACGAGGAAGTTTGTGATTCCGTGTGCCAATTGGAAAACTTCAACTCCTATTAGAATCCTGTAATAAAATGTTGTATACCTTAAATTCTATAAGGTTCGTAATATAATTTTAAAATAGCTTATTTTTTAAAGCTATAAGTTCTTAGCATATTGATAAAGGAGTAAAATTTGTTTTAAGTATAAGATTTAAATTATTTGAAAATTGTAGAGAGCTAAGTTCTTATAAAAAAAAAACATTATCAGAATAATTTAATTTCATAACAAGAAATTAACTCTAGGGATAACAATGGCACCTAAAAGAGATATACAAGATTGTTTTTCAGATTTCGGGAGATTAGCTCAGGAGATTATGTTAGTTGGGCATTGACATTAAGGTAAACATCGCAGATCACCAAAATGAAGAAATACTCTAGTTTCTCCAAGAACTAAATTTGCAAGAACACAGAAGGAGCAAACTCAACTCAACACCAAATAAAAGACAAAAGTAGGACTGGAGGTCGAAGTATTCATTTTACATTTTTTCCTTTTATTCATGAATAACTATGTTCGCTACCTATTTAACCCTTCCGTTGACAATCATACAATTTGGCTTTAAGTAGCGGAAACACAATAAGAAAATGTAAATTAAATGCATTAGTACACAAAGTAATTTACCAAAAATCTAAAAACATCTGTTCGAACTTCACTTCCTTTTACACTGCCTGACCCAAATACATACAACACATCATCAAACCCTAACCAACATATAATTCTTTCAACTTGCTTTTTATCACCTTGGTAACGAAAAATAGAAAAAAAAAAAAAAAAAAACAGAAACATCAAACGAACAAAAAGATCACCGGCAAAACATTCCACATCACCACGAACACGCCTTCATGCCCCACTAACTCAAACCCTAATTATAGGGAAGCATTTAAAAATCTATAAAAACCAGTCCTGTTTCTTTCTAAGTAAATTATCCGCAAGTGCATTAATCAAACATCCATCTAGTTTAAAATAGGGACAACATCAATAGCAGAAGTTGGTCTCATTATCATCAACTCAACGTCTATATAGATATATGTGTTGTTCTGCAGATCCTTATCCTTCTGTTTGATTCTAGTTGGACAGCAACATGATATCGGTCGGTGTCTTTGGCGCCAACCACACTCATCATGATTTTGATGATAATTTCGATTTCACGCCCAGCTAATTCGGATGGCTGTTATGTACGCGTCGAAATAGAAAGAACCCCGCCGAACATCTCGTCAATAATAA
Source organism: Philhelius pedissequus (assembly GCA_910595825.1). Lineage (NCBI taxonomy): Eukaryota > Metazoa > Arthropoda > Insecta > Diptera > Syrphidae > Philhelius > Philhelius pedissequus. The sequence continues at coordinate 7,719,085 of OU343163.1, read as the reverse complement.
TGTATCGTATCGAAAAACGACACTAACGCTTCGGACGAAAAAAACGGAAAATAAAAATAATACAAAGGACGAATAACCAAAAAAAAACAAGAAAATTTTATATCAAAAGCTGTCAATCATCATTGAAAACCAATCATTAGACGATGCAGAGTGTAGACAGACTGCTTCCTTCGCCGCTGCCACTGCTACAGCGACCAAAATTACATCGCACAGGGGCAACCAAATATAACAGCAAGAGCGAAAGGCAGTAGCCCGGCAAAAAAGGATACGAAACGAAACCTTGGGAACCGGGAAACAGCGACCGAAACATTTTACCATTTTCTAATTTAGTTGCGCGTCAAATGTTACGCGCTCTATGTGCTGTCGCTGCTGTGATGTGCGCTCTGTTGCCGTTGCGATTGCCGATGATGACAAGAACAAGGACGAAGAACGCCATGCCACCATCAATATGATGATGATGATGATGGAAATAGCCAACGACTACAAAAGGATGGCTATAACGTGGACGACTTCGAATACAACTACAGCAACGACGACGATGCTTATGGTTAGTGAATGGTGTCAGCTGCTCCGTCTGTGTGCCAACCTAATTGGGATTTCATAGAAACAAGACCATCATCAGAGGGATTTTGGAAAATATGTTGACCTCACGGATCAATTAGTTTCAAAATATGGTCGAACTTTTGCTATGAAGTATTGAAATGCGAGTGCGCTACCCGGATTTACCTATACCTGCAAGGAGTTTTAGGGATGAAGTGCGGATGAAGTGATATCGTATTTGGAGGAAAGTATTCACTCGGTTCTAGGTTGCTTAACCACTCTCGGACTCTTGAAACAAGATTAAAGCTCAAGGACCAATTATACTTGGTTTAACTATAGTTCCTACCTCTGTTTCAAGGGGATATCTGCTTTGGGACGGTACTTGTGCTCAGTTAGCTCAAGTATAATTTATACATATGCTTCAGGAATCATATAGCTTGATGGAAGGTATTTGGATCAAATTTACAATTGAAAAGCTGAACGGAAGATTCATTCAAGACGTGAAACTACCCACATTAACGGTATCGACTAAAATTAATTTATCATTCTGAAAACTCAGCTACAATACAATAACGCACGAAAATTGATACCGAAATATTTAAGACCGCCTCCATTTTGATTTCATCATCATCATCATTGGTTCTCAAAGGTGGGTCTAGCCCTGGGCTGCTGCATCATGGTCAGCTATGGATCAGCCCACCGGAATCTATTGCCCTTTACTTTTGTCACCTTATAAGTTTCGATGCAATTCTTGGTTGTATTGTAGCATCCTACAAATTTCTCTTCGTCCAATACTGGGTCGAGAATTCTGTGTGGCAAATTCCTCCAAAACGCCCGAGCCTAGGCAGGAACTTGTACAACAATAGCTTAGAAGTGATTTTTGTTTTTAATTTAAGGACACTTGACAGACTTTAGCAGACTTTGTTGAATTCGATCAGCCGCCCTTGGCTTACTTCTTCCGAACTATTGATTGAATCAAGTTGGAGTTTTTCTTTAATTCAAATTCAAGCTTTATTTATCATGAACAATGGCTCATATAACAGTCCAGCACCATGTATGTACTTTGTCTTGCCGTGATTGCTGTGGTCAGCAACTGTTATTAGGGCTGGCAACGAGACAAGACCAGGCAAGACTTTTGTTAGTCACGTCTCGATCTCGTCAAAATCGGAAAATTTCATTCTCGTCTCATCTTGGTCTTGGTCTCATCCTTAATGTTGATTTTATTCGTGTTTTTTTGGTAGTCAAAATATAAAAGATAAGACACGTGTTCCGATTAAAAGAGCACGGTTTCTCAGCAGTGTGTTAGTAAGAAACATCGTTTGGCCTAAAATCAACTTTTTCCGCAGCATAAAATAAAATCAAATAATTTCTAGTATTTTCATGTAAAATTTGAATTTTGTATAAGTTTTTTAATCAATTTAAATCGGAGCCATCCCTTAACCGATTTTGACAATTCATGGCTTGATAGTTAGGGAACAAACTAGGTTTTGACGTTTCGATAATATTTTTTCCCAATTTTCATCTAAAGACCTTAAAGTCAGCTTTTTCCGGAGGGGGAAACAAAGTCTGAAAAATGAGCGACTTCTATTGCAACGACATGTATACATTAATCGTACGCATTATTCTCCGGAATTAACATAAATGTTGCTTGTAATTGTAATGCGCATAGAACAGTTCGGGAATAAAGACTTGAAGTGAATATTATAAAAATTGGACACTAAAAAATAATTAAATACAAAAATATTTCTTCTAGCTAAAAGCGAAACCAAACCATCGAGACCGCAGAGACCAGCGAGACTCTCTGTTAATTTCGGTACCAAATATAAGGTCTCGTCTCGGGTGATTTTAAAGTAGTTTCGTCACGGATACCAAGACTGAGACCGGCACTAGTCTTGGTCTCGTTGCCAGGCCTACCTTTTATCTGGATGAAGGATTCATTTACAGCTTGTTCGGATTTTCCATTGAAGTTAATAAGTTAATATCATCGCATATATTGCTTAGATCAGGTGTTTTGTTGTTTGATATTGTAACTTTTTATCAATACTTTGTTTTGGTGAAATGGAACTCCCAATGTTCAATTTCTTTCAGAAAGGCCCATCGTGACCTCTTCTGGAGTATCCGCAGACGTAATTTCGCTGCAAAGAGTTAGATTTCCGAAAAAAATGCTTCCCTTTTAAAACTGTGGATAGTGGAAGGCTGTCTGTGATTGCTGTTTGATAGCGTTATAGATAGTATAATGTTTAGCCCTCAGGAAAGTCGAACAGTCTACATGCTGAGTCGGAATTGATGTTACGCAGTCTCTTATCGCGCTGTTTCAAAAAATATCTTGACATTCAATTGTCTTTAATGTTATAAATAATAATTCTTGATTTTTAACTGTTGCAGAAATGGTGCCATCAATGTTCTTCTCTATGGAGCATATCACGCACTTCTTAGCGAGTTTAGTGTTTGCGAATATTCCAAATTCTCAATATTACTTACAGACCTGATTAGCTTTGTAGAAGTAATTAAATAATTGCAATGTTCAACTTTTTTTTAAACAATTTTTTCGAATTACCTTCTTCACCAAATTCTCTTTCGTAAGCTTTTGGCTGAAAATCCAACAAATTCTATGCAGAATCCTATTGCTAGTTATAAGATTGCTGATATCTTTGAGATAACTAATTTTTTAACCACCATATTTTTTAAAAATAAAAATGTCAATATTTCTATTTGGTCCAAACAGTATTCAAGACAACCATAAGTGATCTTTCCAGTCAAAGATCACATGTACCTGAGATACTGAACGATATAAAGCTCATCAAAATTAAATATCGGCCTATTGACATAGACCTAAATAATTCTTGTTTCCATATCAAATCCATAAGATACCTTCACACAATTATTTCTACCTACAAAAGATCCAAAAAATACCAACAGTTAAGTCGACCGAAAACTACATTCCTCTAAAACACACAGCCTTACCAAAACCCATTAGGTCAAAATAATTGCACTTACCCTAATTTCCATTTCAACAACTACGAGTACTAACCTCGATGGACCGACCAATTGAATATGTTGTCTCTTATTCTTAATCACTTGTCCGTTAACAATAAACGTCTTAAAGCATAGATTCCCTCTGAACTGGCAATGTTTTCTCGTGGCAGAAAATTGGGTCAATTGAAAAGTTCTAAAACATTGACAGAAAAAGACGAAAAAATAAACAAATCCATAAAAGAAAATTAACAATCTTCCCATCTTTATCCTAGAAATTGACTCTCAAACTGTCGTCGTCATCCCCAATTTCGCCCAACCAAGCAGACAATGACAATGCTTATTTTCTGATGTCCTTTCAATACCCAGTCTCTGTCGTTTTTGCCTCCTTTACATTAACCATTCATCCGTAATGAGGGAAAATTTCAACTTCTCATTTTTATTGTCTTTTTTTTCATTTTTTTTTTTTGAAACAATCCAAATTGAAATGACATAACCAATCGACAAAGAAAGAAAAAGACAGCGACTTTGAGAAATTTAAGAAAAAAAACAACAAATTCAGAGCAAGTACCTATAAGGAGAAAGGATTCATTGATTCGTCCTGTATTTAAACGACAAACAGACGTGTTTTGTTCATTCTTGTTCCCTGCCTGTCGGCCTGCCGGCTTGCCGGTCTCGCTGTCAAGAGTAATTTTTTCTTCTTTAAATGTCGTCGTCATTTCCGTTTCCAATCGAACGGACATGCAAAAATGAAATTTGCCAGAAAATCAAAGGCAAAGAACCAGCACTCTCACCCTGTAGTCCTTGTTGTTTTTTTTTTATTTACGCTTTGAAGAAATTTCTGTTTTTTTTTTGGCTTTGGCTGAGAAGAAGGACATATTTCAACAATAAAGCAGTTCAGTCGGTGTGGTCCCTTCCGTTTCCATTCTTGATGATGATAATATTCATACTTAAAATCATTGTCCTGATTGACTATTTAACTTGTTTCAGAAAGGGCCTTCTCCCGCACTTTATTGAGTTGAGTTGACTTGACTTGACAGCACCGAACACAGTGATGGTATTGTATAGTTGGAAATATTGCCGACTCATTGGACATGATTATTTTCTGCTTCCTACGAGTATGTCCTGGTTGATGGTTCTAGTTCTGGTTGGTACCTATATGTGTACATGAAGAAGGACTCTTGACTCAATACGATGATGATAAAAGGAATCCGAGACGAGAGGAATAGCGCCATTGGGTAAATTGAATTTCAAAAATTCGGCGGAGCATGAAACCTGCTTTTGATTTTCCTCCTATATCCTGAGATGTCCTATTGGTTGGGTATTGGATGTGATGCTGTTTTGTGATGGGTGGCAATGGTAATCGGCAGAGTGGGTGATGGAGGTATCCGTTTTGGCAAAGGAAAGGGCGTTAGACAGAAAATCAAATCACACCGGTAGGACGAATGAATGAACAAAATAATGGAAAACTTCACATCGCCAGTGAGCTGTGATTTTGTTCATTTCTCTGTTGTAACGTATAACTCTTAGTCCTAGCTCATATCCTTGTTTTGTCCGACCGACTCCTTGCAAAAAAAAAAACAGTTCATAAACGTTTTACTGCAAAGTCATCATCAGTTGAATGAACAGAGTTTTGCCTTGGCCTACAGAGAAGAGCAGTAAGTACTGTGCAAACAGGATCACCAGGAATAGTCACAGTTCACGAACCCTTACAATGTTCATACTAGCACGAGTATACGGATATTGCCTCAAATTCTATGGGAGTGTTCTGTTGCGTCCAAAAATATTTACTCTAACTTTGTGAGATGGCGCATTTTTTGCATACGAAACATTCCTTTCCCTTAAAAGGGATATTTGTTTATTTTGTCATAGTCATTCTGGGAGCAAACGACTAAAGATGGGTGGGGAGGGGCGGTGATTTCTTGTGACTAAAGGAAGAATGGTGTTTAGTTTTCTGCAACATTTGTCTGATGATGGACATTCTGGAATCGGGAGGGTTGGTTCGTAGAAGAACTATATCATCGCCTTAGAGGAGTCCTTTTTTTTCACTTTACTCTCCCTCTGTCTATTCACTTCTTGAACAAATGGAAATTGGAAGGAAAATGACGTTTGTAATTGAAAGCAATTTTGAACTGACGAAGATTAATTATTATCGCCCTGCGAAATAATAATGGAGGAATGGAAATTTAAAAAAATAGAGCTGCACGTGCCGTGCCTTGGAAATTAGAATTTTAAATCAATGAGGGCCAGGACGATGATAAGAATAAGATGGTATCAAGATCAAGAACCTTTGGCTAGTTAAATTGATTTGTTTATTTATGTATTCGATTTCACTACGAGGGATTAATAAGTTTTTATTGGCAAGCAATTTATTTCTAGTAACGATTTATCAATGGAAGAAAAAAACTACCTTGATGATTGGTCTAGCAATTTTCATCAGCTAATAATATTTCTTTTTTGAGACATTATTGTAATTACTACAATATATCAGTGTTTGAGTTAGACAATTGAGACTGAAATATAAAGTCTGACTTATACTGATCAAATTTCAAGAGACTTCTGGAAATTGAAACTCTCTCAAATTTGGTATGAAAGTTTGAGGGAATTGGGTTTACTATTTATTTTGACTATTTATTATGCCATAATGTCCATTTCAACGTTTCAGGACGACGAAGATTAAACTGTGCTCAAAGTTTTGTTTTTCAGTCACACTATTTCTAAATTGACTACTCGTAATTCTTAGTGTTTCCAATATCAATCTTAGCAGATTTATTAAAAACTTGTATTACTAAGCACGGGGTTCCTTAACGTAGTCACTTAGGACCACTTCTTTTGTTTGCTACAAATTGCAGTGATGTCTCGTAATATAATAATTATATATAAGATTAAATTGATATTAATATACTATAACAGTAGAGATTATATGAATATGATTAATTATTGAGAACGCAAGGAGAGTACAGTGAAACCAGTTGAAGTGAAACTAGCTTAAGTCAAAAACTTGCATAACTAATCGCTCATGTTTTCTATTGAAGACAACTCGGCTGCGGAAAAATTACGAACCCAACAGAAATTAAATCCACGGCTGGATCGCACGTACTTACTTTTATGTTCGATCACATTGTATGCTCAAAATTCTTGGTAGAAACGGCTAAAAATATTTTTTATTTAATTTCTTGTATACAAAATTTTTATAAATTTTTTTCTAAAAAAAAAAACAATTTGGTATGCTAATTTTATGTACCTACTTAAATATTAGCTTAAAAATATTTTAACTTATTTAATTTTTGATGTTCCAATAGAGCCAAATGTTAATACAATTTTATTTGTTAATTGCCCATAGTAAAATAATATATTATTCGAAACAATTCTTCATAAATAATTAATAAAATAACCTTTTAGGAAGCCCGAAAAAAACAGCGAATTGTAGGTTAAACAAAGGAATTCGTTTTTCATTAATTGCATCTATCTTAATGATCATTCAATCCCAACTAACTGACAAAAATTAAAAATATAAGTTCGAAAAAAATATTTGTTTTTGTTCCAAAAATCAACAAAATTGTTTTTCGAAACTGTTGGTATGCAGTATTATTTATAATTCGAAGGGCCACCTATGTAAAGATTTTGATCGAAATCCGTCGAGCTGCTTGTTAGAAAGTCCAAAATTAAAAAAGGTCCCGTAATAACAAAATATAAACCAGACTGTAATATTGAACTAAATATAATAAAACAAATTGCACATGCAAATTGCAATACAACAATCATTCATAAATTACGCACAATTATTAAACAATGAAAGTCACACTTAACTGAACAATTTTTTCCGGTCGTTTCGCTTAAGCGGGTTTCACTGTATACAATTTTTGAAGAAATAAACTGTCTGAAATTCACAAACACTGTACAGTTATCAAAAAAGTCGATCCAAATAATCCACCGTTAACAGACCACCAAACTTAACACAAAACCAGTAGAATGAAAAGGATAAGTAAATTTATCGTTTAAACGATATCGCTAATTCTTTGTTATTCCCGTTTTTACTTGCGATATAGGTACTATAGGGCAAGTTTTGCATTTGAAAAAAAAAATGAACTGGAGATTGTAACCAAAGTTGACATTACGATGATAGAGAACACCAAAAATGTGGGTCCCGCAATTCTGTCTATCTGTCTGTCTGTGGAGCAACCTACAGCTTAAGCCGCTGAGCCGATTTTGTTCAAACTTGGTACTTAGGCGTTTTAGGCGAAAAAAAAAGATTTTGAAATCGTTGTTTTAATCCCAGAAATAACGGTACTTACCATTAAAATTTGTCTACCATGTTAACTATCTCGAAAACGGCTCTAATGATTTTTAAAAAAAATTGGTTAGTTTACTACTTTGGGTACGGTCTACATTTTGCTCAATTCAGGTCATTTGTTTTTTTTTTTTTAATATTTTGTTATTAACGGTACTTGCCATACAACGGTTTTGTTGATTTGACTATCTCATAAACGGTTTAACGGATTCTGATCAAAATTTTTTTATTTCTTTAATTCTAAATAATACTGCATTTCAAAATTTTCGAAAAATAGTTTTTTTTTTTGATATTTGAAAAAAATTGCATGCAGCTGGAGCACAGAATACACTTAGTTTTTTTCTATGTTTTCTTAATTCACACTGTCTTATTACCGTCGACACAATATAGAAAGATAATCTAGGTTACCCAATTTAGTTTACTTAAAGAATAGCTCCGAAAATTAGGCTCCTGCGGGATTCGTAGTGTATCATTAAGGTGCCGTCACACAATGAAAGGAAAGTACTTTAAGAAAGCAAAAAGCTTTCTGAAATCTAAATTTTCATTGTGTGACGACCCGAAAGGTACTTTCTTGAAAGCGTTTTCTGAAAGTGATTTGCTTTCTTGAAAACGCTTTCGAGAGAATAAATTTCACTGTGTGACTAGTTCATGAAAGCGTTTTCAAATAAGCAAATCAATTCAAAAAAAATTTCCGAAAGCGCTTTCCGCTTTCACAATGTTCATTTATGTTATGAAGGAAGTGGGTTATAAGTCTACAATTGTTTTTTGGGAGAAGGGTAACATTGTGGTAGCATATCGGTAGGCAGGCACCAATAGCAATATTTTTCTTGGACAACAGTTTTCTTGGACAGCAGTATCTTGGGTGACCCCTTAGCGGTTTTAAAGGATTTAAACTACCTCCGTAACAATTTTCGTGATTGCTGGCCGGGAAATGCGAAACAGTTGAGACAGTGTATGTCGCCATGTGCAAGGTGTTTGAGTGTCACAGCTACTCCCTCCTCTACGCTGATGGGCACACGCCGTGCTGTTTTTAGTTTCTCAACAAATTTTTGCACTTTGTCACATACAAAATTAAACTGCTCCTCCGAAGCGTGAGCAAAATTACGAAAGAATTCGTCTCCCTCTGCGCTTAAATCTCTCATAAGTGCGACGCGGTACTGATTTTCAGCACCACGTTCCCAGAATGGTCGCACCCAAATTGACCTACGATTAGCCGAATTTCGTTTAGTCACATGCTGCGCAATCCGTAGGATTATTTCCATTTGAGTTAATTGCCTCAGTTATGATAATTCTTCTTCGCAAACAATTTCCTCAGCAAAATCCATTTAGCAGCTATTCTGGATAAAACAATTAAACTAAGCTCAAAGTGGCAAATATGACACCCGTTTATATACAAATCAATTTAAGAAAGCAGAAAACACTTTCACTTGCGTGGTGTGACGACACTCAAATTGCTTTCAGAAAATTTGCTTTATTGAAAGTAAAAAGTCGCTTTCAGAAAGCACTTTCCTTTAATAGTGTTACGGCACCTTAAAGAAGCTTCTGAATAAACTTTTAGGACTTCTACATAGACTCGCAGCTATTCTTCTCCGTATTTTGTCCGTAAACATTGGTTGACAGTAAGGATCAGGCACCAAATTGATCAACTTCCCACTCTCTTTCCTTTGCTGCGTGCTGGTGATGTTAACTAACTGACTGAACTCATTGGAGTACTACATCTGGGGATATGGAGCTGCAGGTCCAATATTAATTCTAGCCATCCCATCCCAATTCATTTTTGAAAATAATTGTTAGATATAATCTCAGAAGTAAGGAATTAAACGAAACGACCGTTTCGAATAAATAAGAGTTTTGAGCTCCACAAATTCCGGATTTTTTACTGCTTTCATCATTTCGAAATTGTACCCAATGACCTACCATGGCTAGAAACATGAGTGAATCACAATATTTAGCTGCCTGAAGAGTCGACTCCTACGTAAATTTAATTTACCAAATCAAAGTCATCTTCCCCAAATTCGGACATGCTTGAATGAGCTCAGCTAATAAAGCTCCTTTAATGAAATTGGAAGATGCTAAATCGAATGCACTATTATGAAGAAATAGAAATAGCACTAAGACCTTATACAGCACAACGGTAGGCCCGAATATTTCTGTCAATACAATTCACCAGAGAAAAGCCAGTTTTTGTTTTTAGTCTAATACTAATGTATCGACGACATATCTCCCATCTCTCGTTTTTCGAAAACAAACTCCTGAGAGAAAACATCCTACTGGTCAGGTGCAAAGGTGCTTATCCCGAAGAAAAACTTGTCCATAAGTCTTCTTGCGTATAAAAATTGCATAAGCTACATTTTCACCCTCAATAGCCCCAGAAACTTATTTTTGGTTTTGTTATACATATAGTTGTCATCACAGGATCCCCCCCACCTAATATTGATTTTTTTTTAACCCAATTCAAATTGCCCTAAACATTATTGTAGTTGTGTATAGTCGTAATAAAGTTGCATAAAAGGCGAGCTCAAGCCTTTCTGCGTGAATAAATTATCCACACACTTAAACAATACTCACAAAACCCCGGATTATGTACTCGTAGAGCAGCTCTCATCTTTTGTCGTTCTGTTCTCGATCTTAATAATTAATTATCCTCTCAGGACATATAGTTTTCTTTTGTCATCCTTTTTCGCATTTGCCTGCCATTTTGTATAGAATATAGTTTTATTTTGTGCAAAAAAAATCCAATCGTGCACCTATATAGCTATATATCTACTCAATGTGTTTATTTTTCTGTTATCCTTTTTTTGCTTTCTAGGAATCTCTAATATTTGGATTAGAGTCCCATTGAGCTAGGCGCCCGCCCCTACCTCATTCCTTTCATTGTCATATTATCACCACTTCACCAATATAAGTCCTAGCACTTATTGCGTACAGATAAAGTCATATATAGCCATAGGAAAAGGATCCTGTGTTTTATTGGCACTTCTCACGCGATAGCGAGTACGTACACAAATACACACATACAATGTAACCCATTGACAAAAGTATAAAGACACAAGATCGTATAGAGGTTGTATTGCTTTAAATAAAACACCCATAAAATGGATTTTTATTGTTATCCTGCGAAAGTTGTAATGTGTGCATAAATTCACATCGTGCACAAGGCACAAACGTGTGTCCTTTATTTCCTCCAAACGACCAACCGACCCACTATATATATCGACTTTAACTCTTATCGTGTCTGACAAAGTAGGTAGAGCGGTATAGGTGCTTTCGAATCAACTATGGTGGTGCCCATCAAGCCCAACTTTCTCAATATGCACACAAAACAAGGTGCTCAACTTCAAGATGTCCTGCGAGCACGTACCTATGTCTGAATTTTTTTTTTTGTATTCCTTCTTCGATCGAGTTCATTGTTTACCTTTGATATCCTTATGGAATTTAAATCGATATTGGAGGTATCCAATGCCACTTGCACATAAATTTTCATTTCTCACTTTTCCCACAAGGATGCGAGGACTTTTGTTAGTTCTTTTTTTCGATTTTTATGTTCAGGTCTTTGTTTTGTTTTCGGCACATTTTCTATGCAAACAGTACATATATGTATGTAGGTCGGTAGCATGCCGCAGATTTTGAGGCTCCTATTTTCTTTCGAGTTCGGTTGGCAGTGAGTTAAAAAGGTATAGGCGAGCGAAGAAATATAAATCTCAATAATTGTTCTGTGCATGCATATAGCACCAGGAGTGTGGCTTCCTCTCACTCATATATGGATTTCTTACCACACAGTGTTTTTCAACGACAAGGACGACTTCGTTGCTGAGATTTTTTCGAAATTGTTTTCACCGCATAGCATCGCTTGTGTTACTGTTGTGCTGTTGCTTTTACAGCTAAACGAAGTGAAGAGGTGAAAAAGGTCCTTTTCTCCAACTCTGTCGAACGAGTTGTGGTTTTATAATGATGATGATGGCATTCTCGGGACAGGTAGGTACCTACCAAGGATCTACCTCTACCTTTTGCTTATATGTTTAAAGGACGTGTTATGTAGAATTACGAAGTACGACCACCCAGGGATCGGTAGAGTAAAGTACCGGTAGCAGGATCTCTCAATAATCGTAAATATCCATGTGAATGGTTATTTATCCGAGTCGAGTGCTTCTGGTGAGGCGCACGACGACTACCTCGACTTGCCTATACCTCGACGACGACGACGACGACAATATCAAGGACACAATTTTGTGGCATGAATCTGTGAGAGCCTAATGTAGATTGTTTCATATTGTATAAAATGAGGTAGGTATTCCCTATCCCTATCCCTACCTAGATGAGCGTAGGCAGTTTCACCTACACTATGCTTATGGCTGCGCGCATAAGGTTTTCAAATGAATTTCTGATGAGAGTTACTTTCGGGGATTATAGCGGTAATGGTGATATTATTTTAAGATTATGATGGTAATTAGTGGCATTGGGAGTGATGGTGTAGTTGATGAAAGATTGTTTTCTGCCTGAATGATTTTGGGAGGCGCATCTTGAGTGGGTATAATCGAAAAGTTGGCAAAAAAGGACATAATATAGGTAGAGAGCTGCCTAATTGAATTTAAATTCAATGCAAATGTCTTAACTGGTGGGAAAATTTTCAGAGCAGCGTGTTTTTCTTTATCGAAAAGTAGATAATTTTTTTGTTTAAATTGCGGGGGCAGTAAATGAGTCCTTTATTCATTTATCAAGGGTGTTTTATGGTACATATTATGTAAAACACTGTTTTGGGCACTTATGATTCTTGTGAATAATTTTGACCTTGGGAGCCAATTTCGTTGAAAAAAGCCTCTGGTAATATCCCAGTTGACTTTGTGCATGGTGAGCTGTACTTTTCTGGTAAGTTTTCCCTCACTTATGTGCTATTACGTTGGTGTCTAATTTCAGCCCTTTGGGTGTTCAGATTTTTCAGGAAGTCAGCGACGCTTTAAATCCCGTAAGGTTCGATATTGATTCTGGTTCTACAAACTCCATTAATACAGACTGAATCGAACATCGCTCGAAGAATCCTTCTCCCAATGAAGCCCATAACACATTCATCAACACTTGAAAAGGTCCATGCTAGCACACCATATTTCATCGTATAATATGTGATTAGGCTATACTATACGGCACACAAACATAAGTCCATAATGGACGGGATGCATACTTAACGTCGGGGTCACTGGTATATAAATCCACTCACCGACTTACCTCAGTAAAATCTAGTAAATCGGGACGAGATTTAAAAAAAGACTCAAACATAATACGCAAGAAAATGACACGCGATCTTGTCACACTCACCTTTTTACTTGCGATATAGATACTATAGGGCAAATTTTGAATTTGGAAAAAAATAGAACTCGAGATTTTAATAAAACTTGACATTACGATGATAGAGATCACGAAAGAGTGATCACACGTTTCCGTCTATCTGTCTGCAGGGCGATACACAGCCTAAGCCGCTGAAGCTATTTTCCTCATAATTATTAGTGAAGCTCGGTTCTTTTTTTATCCCCAGAAATAACGTTAACTAACATAAAATTCTTTTTACGAAAATCGTCAATCTCACTGACAGTAGACGCTCGATATAGTGAACACATAAATATAGTGAACACATGCAATTTTATACAGTCTACTCTATAAATAGTGAACAAGAAAAATCTCGATACAGTGAACACTGATTTTTTTCTCAGAATTTTCATCTAAAATGCATCCACAGCTTGTCGATAGGTTTTTACCGTTTAGTTTCATGTCGTTTTAACTCTTCAAATGCATTTCTATATGTGTCCTATTTCATCAAAGAATGTTGTTATTTTTATTGATAAGTTCCTTGAATGGGCGGCATATTGGTACGCGATAGTTAATATTAATTTCCATGAATTTTTTTGTTGTTGGTTTTATGAGTTGTAGAGCTTTATTTTATGTTTTTTTCAATTCATGTGATGAAAATACTCCTTTTTTTGTGTTTTATTGATGAAATTTCTTCACAGAAAATTTGAATACATATGCTTTTTGTCAGGTCTCACTCTTCCTCACAAAAAGTTGTGTGTACTTCACAGTATTGTACTCAATGTTGTTTTCTCGTATTTAGCTTTGAAAAACTAATACAAATTATCTCTCGAAATACTGAACATGCCTGGTTTTTATTACTACACTATATCGAATGCCTACTGTATCTTTAATAAAAAATTATCAAATCTCATTAACGGATTTCGATCAAAATTTATATACAAATCAATACAAAAGTTTTCGAAAAATAATTTTTTTTTATTTTTTGAAAAATACATAACTATTTATTTTTTGAAATTTTAATATTTCGAGAATGGATGTACGATTTTTTTTTAAGTATTTAAGTTTATATTATTAAAAATTAAACAAGTGTTGTATAAAAAAAAATTAAGTAAAAACCACATTAAATATAAATATTTAGCCGTTTCTACTTAGAATCTGTTGCATACTAGTGATCAAGACCAAGTACGTGCGATCCAGCCGAGCATTATATTTTTATCGCATCCGTTCGGTTCAAGAATGTAAAGAATTATTTCAGATACATGACAATGCTATTTTGGATTTGTCATATCGTACTTACGCACAAAAAGGCGTACAAATAAATGGATACACAAAATGAAATATTTACAGTTTGCTTAGTTATTAAAGTTTGAGGGAAAAGAAATATGCCATTTGAATTGTTGGACAAATATGAAAGATATTCATATACAAAATTTCAAAATTCGTTGCAGCGGTTTTAAAAAAAAAATAATTTTGTATGTATAAGATTTTAAAAACATTTATAGAAAAAAGTTTGAAACGACATTTTGGAGTAATTAATTATATACATTTAAAATTCAGGGATTGGTTTTTGAAAAATCGATTGATTTTTAGAAATCGAAACGCCAAATTTTTGAAAATTTGAATATACAGTTTTATTGAAACTTCTAGGAAACGATTGCATAAAATATAATTTGAATCGTTATATGCAATAGTGAGAAAGTCGAAAGTATAAAAAGTGGTTATATGGGAACTGGAAGTACTGTTAACGCAAACTAAAATATTTTTTTACTTAAAAGTAGATTGTACTAATATTTTAAGAACACAAACATTTTTTTATCAAAATTCTTGTAGCCGTTTTTGAGTAATGCATTTTTTTCTTAACGGCAACTATTCAAGATAATGTCAAAAAACTACCAAGTACGAAGTTTCGAAAATTCAATTGAGTAGTTTTCGAAATTTTGAGTTTCGAATAAAAAATTATTTTTAATTTCCAAAAATTGTGTTTATTCTTTATAGGAGCCTCTGCATAAAAAAATTTTAAAATATCATATGAACCGACTAAACATACGACAAGACACCTTTATGTCACATAAAATCTTTTATTAAAAAAATAGAACAATATTGTTTCAACACTTTTGATGCGGAATCATCAGCTGTAAAGAGTCGACTTTTAACAGCTGATGATAACGCATCAGAAGCGTTGAAACAATTGTTCTGTGTTTTTTTTAATAAAAAAAAAAATTATGTGAAATAAATGTGTCTTGTCGTATATTAATTTTGTCATTTGATATAATTAGTCACATTGTCCTCCGTCATTATTAAATAGTTTAATTATAGGTATGATCCGTTTTCCAGAAATTCCAGAAGTACCAAAAATCACCATTTTTTCCAAAAAAAAATTACCAAAATGTAGGTACCTTTTCCCTTCATTAATGAACTGATTTTTTTTTTTATAAAAATCGTTGTAGTCGTTTTTGACAAAAATAAGATTTATCTTTTTGTAAGAACATGTACCAAGTTTGAAGCAAATACATCCAACCATTCAGGCTACAGACTCGAGGAGATACAGACAGACAGACAAACGGAATTGAGAACCCACGTTTTTGGTCTTCACTTTCATCGTAATGTCAAGTTTGATAAAAATCTCGAGTTCGATTTTTTTTACGAATCCATAATTTGCCATATAATATCTATACACACATCGCAATTTAAAAGTGAAAAGTGTTACCAAGAATACATTACATTACATTACATATTATACTACTCCGTAGATAAATCTACGAAGTAGAGACACTGAAGCACTGGCAACGAGACCATTGGCTTTAAACATCACATACATTAATACAACAGAGAGAGACAGAGAAAGAAAGAACACACAACAGAAGAAACACATGTCAACGTGGTTGGTTTCCGACTGTCCCCCATCGAAGCACTAACCACGCGCAACGATGCTTGATTTCGCTGATCTATGGGATAAAAGAATAAAATGCTAATTGGGCTTTAAATACAAAAATTGTTAAAAAAAAGATGTTGGTGGTTTTTTTTTTTTGTAAATGAAAATGGTTTTTGGTTCTATTTTCGTTTGGTTTTTAACAAAAATATTAGTTTAACTAGTGCCGTCCAATTCAGGTTTGCATTTAAAAGACCTTAGTTCTTACAGGCATATAGTAAAAAACTGCTGTGCAGGTTAATATTTGTGGCTCTTTTCCAAAATAAACAAAATGTTTTTTTTAAGTATGGTTGGTAAAATTTTTTTCATAAAAGCTAAAGCAAAATCTGTCTCTAAAATTTCTGTCGGTTTTTGTTTTACAGAAAACCTTCATTGACAATTTTACCCCCAACACCGCAAAAGTAGTTTTATTTAAAAAAAAAAAGTCACTTAAAATGCACTTTAAGCGTCATTTTCGTCTTCATCGTTGCATCCAAAGCCCTTGTTTTGTATATCAAGATATTCGTCATTATTTTATGATGTTATGGACTTATGTCCAACATTTGTAAAAATAAATTAATTCAACTCTAGATTTATGCCCCAATTTGACTTCTCTCCTGTGAAGTTACGTCTTTGTATGCAATAGCCTGTTTCGTATTGTAAGGGAGGGACTCATCACTCAGATGATTTTTGCCCTTCAACTCTGAAGCAAGATTTCGACTAGCGAGGAAAAATATGGCCACATTTTGACAGTTGTCGATGGTAAAATTTTTGTTTAGAACACAGCACTTACATCGTGTTGTTCCCTTGAAAACTGTAGGTAATTTCAGATGTAATTCTTTAATGTTTAAGACTTATTGTTTCTATTAATATCGAAGAGCATATGTACTCATGAATCATAATCACTATCACCTTTTAATGACTTCACAAGTTCGTTAGTGACTTCAAATCCGTGCATTCGACCTAATTCTTCAGTTCCCAAATCTCATCTAGAAACCAACTCAATTATTCATAAATTCATTATAAATCACAGAATTTCATACTTCCAAACGAATAAAGGAATTCCCTTCCTTTTATCAAATCACTCTAAATTGTGGCTCATCATTTTCAAAAGAATGCCACTTGGCTAATTGTTTCAAGAAGTCATTTTTTGTTTGCTTTAATTTTCCAACTTTTTCCCACAAAGCCTAGCCATACTCTATAAAAATGCATATTCTGCACTCAGAAATATGTACTACCTTTATATGTAGGTAGGTATGAGAGGAATATCTCTTTGCGGGAATTCCAAAGACACAGTCTTAAAAATCCGGCATCAAAAGCAGCATGAAGGATACAAGATAAAAAAGGATAATGAACAAGAATTCAAAATACCTCGCAGAGCAACTTCATTGAAAGCATCAAAATATAAAATGAAAAAAAAAATAAGGACTTTCCTACGTAAAAGGATAATGAAAAGCATCATCCAGCAGGATAATTCTAAGGATCGCAGGACAATGAAACGATTCGCAGCAGCATCACCATAAAAGGGAGCAACTGCGAAAATCAAGTGGATATCAAATGGAGGGCAACGGACAAGGCATACAGAAATCACACTGAGAAGCTCGTCAGCGCACTTACACAAAAGCAGGTGATGAAAAGGATATAACTTTAAGGATATATAAAAGTTGAATGCACTAAAGTGTTAAAGCAATTTAAGTCCACTATGGTATTTCAAAAAAAAAATTAATTGGGTCATTTTTTTTTTAAAGAAGATAATGAAAATTAAATTCCAAGGATTACTAAACAACTACACAGGATTTGAATTTTAATCTTAAAAAAAAAAAAACAATCGAGATACACTACATATATAAGGATTCCTTGAAATCTGAATAATTTCCTTCATGCATCATGAAGTTCAACTTACAATTACAATCAGATTAACGTGTCGACATTGAAGAATCCTGACAAAGGATGAAAGCGAAAAAAAGAGAGGTGTTGCCACGGTAGCACGCTACTATACTCCTGCTGCACAGATAAAAGAGATTTTTTTTTCTCAATTTTCCTCTGGTATTTGCTTTGATTTACAACACAGCAACGCGATACAACATTTTCCTTTTTGTTATTTGATCGGATTTAGGGATCTACTTTTAAATCAGAACCGGAAGGTGGAATCATCGAAAGCAAGGACCCTGCCTCTGGTTAGTAAAATCGATAGAATCTTCTATCCAATTACTTAAAAGTATCAAAATATTGTCGTCCCAAAGGTAAAATGTTGTGAGAAAAGGTCCTGTAACACGAGATCTTATACAAATTAGAATTAACTGCAATAGGTTTTTTTTCTTTTTTTTTTTTGTAAAGGATATCGTACGTGTATTGAGTGTGAAAGGAGAATTCGCTGCTTTTAGTCATAGTAATATTCATATTTGAAGTACCATCATAATGGTTTTAATCATTGACTTCATTATTAATTTCTCTCAAGGACACCACACCACAGGACGTGCAGGAGAGGGAAAACATTTTTGTCGATTTTACTTCAGTTTTCCCAGTGAATAATCCTTCAAGTGGTGTAATGTCTGAAAAGAGAAATCTCGGGCTTGAAATGAAGCAGTGGCAGGCAGAACCCCAAAGTGTTATGAAGGGCAGAGAAAAATTATTCAAGAGCTTTTGTTTGAAGATGCTGCACATCCTGTGCCTGAAGCATGGGTCTATATGTAAATATATAAGGGAGAAAAGAAACGAAAATGAAAGTAGTACTCTAGTACACCTACCTCTACAGACGAGAAGCTAACGACGATGATGATGCATGCCTTGACGTAAATACATTTTTTTCTGCTCCTTCAAGTGGACACCAAAGAACAACAAAAAGTAAAACCTGGTTGGTTGATTGGTGGGAAGGGGGGAAACTCTTAAAAGAACGAAAATCCTAAGATCTAGCCAATTGGAGGATGTTGACAATGTTAAGTGGATTATTCAAAAAAAAAAAAAAAATATTCAAGTGAGCTTTTGAAGGTGTAAAATGAGGACGCACTTTGAATAACATAAAGTACCTAGTGCTTCAGATGACGCTTGATAAATTGATAGACGAGATTGGCACAAGTATGCACAAAAATGTAAGTCTATAAAAATGAAGCAGGTGGGTTTTTGTATTAGCTAAGAAATTAATTCAGAAAACAAAGAATGTTCATTCTGGAAAAAAAAACATGAACTTATATTTGTATTTCACTGAAGAGTCGAGTATAACGTGGAATGATTGACCGCTGCAAATAGATTTCCTTAACTAAATAAATTCAATTTATTTTTTTTTATTTTTCCTTCAATTCAATTTAATTCAATTCGTATCAATTCAATTCAATTCACTCAAATTCAATTAAATTTATGAAAAAAAAGAGTTTATTAAATAATTATGAGAGTCTACATTTAATATTCATTTCTATTAAAGCAATTTCATTCAATTTAATTCAATTCAATTTATTTCAATTCAATTCAATTCAGTTCAATTCGATTCAACTGAATTTTTATGCAAATCGATATTAAACCTAAAGTGCATTGCTAGCCTCACATTTGAATTTTATTTTTCGAATGTTTTCTGTCGTCTTAAGGTTTTTTTGCTCTCCATTGATTGAAATTCTACATAAGTATTTGTTCCGTATGTTTTTTTTTGTGTATGCATTTCGATGTATCTGTTTGTTGAAATTTGGAGAAAAGTTGCTAGACGAAAATCGAAATACCATTCTAAAAAAAATGTCAAAGGTGATTGTGCTGATTTTATATTGGAAAATTAATTTTAAAACTCTGTACCCAATTCAAATTCTCCAAGTACCCGCACGGCGGAGTATAGGGACATTTTTTTTTTAATAATTTGAAAGAACCATTAAATTTTGCCTTGCCAGAGCACTCTTTTCGTACAGCTTCTATTTTTATCGACTAAGTACTTAAAGTTGATTACGTTATTATTTATTTCTCTTTCCAAATACCTCTTCACTCACTTTAGCTTCTATAATGTAAAGCTGGCTTACGAATCCTTAAAAGCCTGCCGAATTGCCATAAACAAAAAAATATATATATATACATGAGTAACCGTGAATATTTGCACGGCAGTTACCAATCCAGCACTTATGTGTGCCATTTTATAAAATTAGATCATTAAAAAGTAAAAAGGCATTTTCGTCTCCGATAAAAGCTAACACGATGTCAACGTAATCAAATTCGTTCTCACACTCGTTTTGTACATAATAATGTGTGTATGTGATGTGTGTTCCTCGTATGAAGTACAACACACACAACTATATACGAAAGGCTGGGAGCCAAATCGCAATTAGGTGACATCAAAGGTGATTATCCCTACCGCCACCAACATCCAGTAACGTATAAATAAACGATAAACGACAAAAGTGAATGACAGAGATTCATCATGTTTCATGCATTTGGAGGCAATGTGGTGGTATGGGTATAGGCTTTGGCAGGATTCAGAGTACTCTCATGCAAACCCAGCGGCTATGTTGTTTTATTGCCTTGCACGATATCACCAAAAAGCGCCCGCCGTTACCGTCACCATTGCTATAGAGAAACCAGGCAGCTATAATGTTGAACCGTTGCGTTGTTACCGTGGCATAGATGGCGTGGTGGGAAACAAAAGACGTTGCCACAAATCCTATAACGAATTTAATCACTTTTCATAGAACAAAATATGCGCCCCAAAGGGGTGTTTTTTTTGTGTCTTCTTTTAAATCGAAAATATAAACAAGAGTCGATCTTTTTTGTTTGTTTTTCGATTGAAGGGTTGAGGGGCTTGTAACGTTGCCGAGTCCCGGCTGGTTGCATGTGGTTTTTAGAGTTTAGACACAGGATGTTTGCGCGATATTGCGGTGTATATATATATATGATGGGGATCATCAATGCCCCCCAGTGTTGGGGGCTGATTTTTCAATGTTTTGAATTATTATGTGTGCTGTTTTTTTTTGTGGGATTTAGCATTGCGAAATAGGTACATTGTATACACACCTTACCCTCTTTGCTCGATAAATTGGCGGATTTAAGGCAAATCAAAGTCAAAATACTCCCTTGTGTTTTCGAATTCGATTGATTTTTATGTATTTTCTGTGTAGTATTGTGTTTATGCTTCGCGAGACACACAAGAGACGTTTTAAGGCACTTTATTGCACAGACAAAGGAATAAAACGTTGTCAATGTGGAAATTAAATTAAATTTAATGAGATTTTTATAATCCAATATAGTAGAATCGAATTGTTTTTTGAATATTCCTTTCCAACAAAGTAAATTGAACGTCAAATTATTTTGACAGAATGACGACTCTTGGATGAAAATTTGATTTTGGTTAAGGCTAATTATGGCTTCGTGTATAGAAAACAAATAATTTAAACAAAATATTATATATCAATCGATTATTCCCTCCACTTCATACTCCATGGCGTCTGCAATCACATCTGTACTGTCATCTTTGCTGACTAGCAGTATTATCAATCTAAAATTGGGCAAATTTTCCGCAAGAAGATATATGTGTGGAGTTACACAGTGGTGTTCTATCAATAACTGGCACCCAATGTGAACTTCAAAAAGCACTTCGAAATACAATTGTGAGGAATTTGCCGCATGTTCAAAACTTGTACTCTTACTCTAACTTCCCCTATAACAATGAAACAAAATTAAAAATTCCCACTCTTCTTCTCAAGAACTGCAACGTATTACTATATATACTTACTTTAGATTTTCATTTAAACTTGATCTTATTAACATATAATTCACGCGCCATCTTACTTGGTTTTATTGATTTACTGACCTTTTTTACGAATTTAATATGAACTGGTTGCTGCGGGCCTTAGGTCAGGTTTAGGTTGACCTAAAGCCCGCAGCAACATGTTCAACCTAAATAATCTTTGACAACAACCAAAAACACTGGTTTAATAAAAGGTTACGGTCTCGGCTTACAAAACAGAGACAGAAACCATAATCCACATCACCATCTGCAGTTTGTTGAGAAGCAAACACCAACACAATTTGTGAAACCTTCTTGTCTCACTACTTAACTATTCATTGTATTTTTTTTTTTTGATAAAACAACATGAACAAAATGAAGAAAAAAGTGGTTGAAAAAAAACATACTTGAGCTCAAATTATTCCCCTTCAATTCTTTTAAGAACAATATAAACAAAATTTAACATCAAAAACAAATTGTATCTGTCTTCACTGCAAACGGCATAATAAACGCACATTTCAGCCCCTAAAACAAAAACAAAAATTAACCCTTCTATCTGGCATCTTTGACAGCATCACCATAACCAAAATAACACCATCCATCTTTTAAGAATGTTTTTCTTTTAACAAAATTTATTTCCACATATTTTCTTTTGCGAATTTATATTTTATCCTTCGAGAAAGCAAAAAAAATATGGAAAATACGACGAAAAATGGCGCCCAACACTCTACGCAGCGTTACTGAATATGATTACCTATATACTAAATCTTGATATAGGTTCTAGTCTATATTGTTATCATTTAGGAGCGCCGAGCAAAGGAAAGTAAAGAAAAAAAATTTGGTGTTGTTTTCCATCATATTCGCATAAATAAATTGTATTTCGAGATGAACTGTTTTTTTTTTTTGTTGGGTAAATAAACAACACAACTCAATTCAACGATTGTTTTATTTATTCTTCTAACTCGTTCTTTTTTGCTGTCCTCGCAATGTTGTTCAATTCCCACGGTATTGTTTGTATTTTATGCCTGCCGTTTTTGCTGGAAGGTTGGGTAGGTTCTCCCTTAACAGCTCTACTTCCAAAAAGAGAAGAGGGAACCAGTTCAATTCTCCCTACATCCTCACACATAAACCACACATGTGTTATCCTGTTTTCTTGTTTTTCCTGAACTTTCCTCTTATCATCATTATCTCATCACACTTAGTCTCGTTGGTTATTCGTAAGGCCTTTATATAACAGTAAGCCAAAGTAAAGCATGAATCATGATAAATTCGAGCAACAAAGCAGAGGTTGTGGCGGAAAAGGTGTTTATTTTCGAAACGCACTCAAGGACAATGGCAGCACCCAGAAAAGCGAAAAAAAATACAAACTTAAAAAAAAAAACACCCAACCGGATACCGGAAGTGTGTGTATGCTCAGGAGAAAGAGGAGAAGAATAGAACCTACTTTAGTTCAAGACGGTGAGTCTGGGCTGAGTATCCCACTCGCTTTTCAGGAAATTAGGTTAGTTACAAGTGGGTAAAGATTTTCCGGCAATTTTTTTTTTGTTCAATTTTTGTTTTGTGTGTTGTTCTTGTTTCATATCTATACAAGTTGGATTTTTTGTTCTTGTTGTTGTCCTTATTGAAAGTTTATGCACTCATGAATTTTTTATATTTTTTTTCCCCAATCTGAGCTTGATGATCCCTTTTTATGTCTTACAGGAGGAATCTTCATCAATTTTGTTGTTATGAAAGTATTTTAATTTTTAAGAGTTTCAAAATATGTATCGGAAAAAAGAGAGCTGGTAGATGAACAAATAAAAATCGACTTTAAGGACCAATTTATTAGTTTTGAAAGAATATATTTTACTTTTTGTTTCAATTTGGGTTTTTTTTTTCTTTTATTATTTTATGGGAATTTAATGAGTTTTAATTAGGAAGTTTTGTGTTTTTAGCTTAAGTTGGTAGACGGAAAACATTTATAAATGAATTTTGGGATTTTTTTTGTTGTTCTGTTTGAATTGGAAAAAAATTGTAATTAATTCAATTGAAGATAAAGAAGACCGTGATTAGGTCTTAAAGCTGATTAAGTGCCAGAAGGATGTCCTTGACGAACAGCTTACTACCCTAATTAGTACTATGAAAGTGTTTGTTAAAGTGGTTTTATCACTCCTTTCAAGTTGAGAGATGCTATACAGAATTGAATGGCCGGTTTTGATATTCTTCTGGGCAGCATATTAGCTGAGGTTCAATATGGTTATTTTCTGAAGTCAAGACCAAAGAGGTTGATCCTTAAACAGGTTATATTAATCTTGAGCAACATTAAATACAGGGCAAGTTTTGTATTTGGGAAAAAATCGAACTCGAGATTACGATGATATAGAGAGCACGAAGAAAGTAGATCACGCAGTTTCGTCTGCCTGCCTGTCTATCTATATATATATATATATAATGATTTACAACCTAAGCTGCTGAAACTATATTTTCAGGGTTCATACATAAGCGCCTTAGGTAATTAGCTCGATTTTTTTTTCAATTTCTTTAGCTACAAAAATAATTGTACGTGCCAAACAGATTTTTTTTGGACCACAATTCGTAAATATTAATAATCTCAAAAACGTCCTTAACGATTTTGATTTAAATAAAATCAGTGCACTATTATTGAAGTAGTATACATTTGGATTGTATTTTTTATAAATATTTTTTTTTTGTTAACGGTACTAACCATACAACCTCTTTTTTTTAATTTTCGCCTTTCTGACTAACAACTGAACGAATTTCGATCGACATTTTTACACGGGAGGTCTTTCGGATTTTAAATACTGGATACCAAAATTTTCGAAAATAAAAAAAAATCATTTTTTTTTTTAGAAAATTTGATGTTATAAGTTTAAGTTTATATTATTAAATACTTAATCAAAAAGATGAAATAAATTTTGTAAGTAACAAATTAAGTAAAAAACGAATTTTAAACTATATTTTACCGTTTCTACTGAGAATTGTATGCTTACGTTGTAATCTAGCTTAAGAGCAAGTACGCGCGAATCAGTCGTGAATTGTATTCAAGTTGACTAAGCTTTCTTGTCTTATTAGAATTCCATTGGCTAAGTTGAACAGAAAATCTTTTCGTTGGGATGGCTTTTAATTTCTTTGTTTATATATACAATTTAGTACGACAATTCTTAGCAATATAAAACACGGTGTTATTGAAATACAGAATTTCCATTTTTTTTTTTCAATTTCATTAAAATCAGTTTTGATATTTTAGATAGGTAGAGCGGCCATTTGTTTCATGATATCCCACAAAAAAATATTGATATTTTCGATATTTTGAGATTTTAATAAAACTTTGATTAAAAGTTTGTACCAAAGTTGCAAGGATTCTTGTACCAACTGATCAGATAAAGATTTGACAAATTTTGTTTTTTTTTTTGTTAACTCAAAATTGTCTGAGAAACAGTTTTTGGAAATATCATTTAAAAAAATACTAGACATAACTCCGCACCATAGAAGCAAATGGAAAAAAATCTCAAAATTAGTTTTGACAAAATTCAAAAAATATAAATTTCCCAAAAATATGGAAATGGGGTTAACATTTTAGATAATCCTACTTAAAGTTTGGGTGGATGGATGGGTGTACTCGTATGAATGGATGTTTGTTGTCCACTAACGCCAGAACGGCTAAGCGGATCTGGATGAAATTTGGCACAGAAATAGACAACCAATGCTCGGTTGCGTTAGCCCAAACACGGCGAACACATTTGCCAAACATTCATTTCGTGCTGATTCTTTTAAGTGTTAACATTTGCGATTAGCCATGATTTATATTTACTAATTTTATTTTTTGTAGTTTTCACTTTTTGAATCCAATATAAATTCTGGCCATATACGATGAACATCGAAGCCAACGAACACGACGAAATCAATATATTTCGCCAACAGCGATCGGCTCGCGAACCAGCCCATATACGAGAAAAACACAGCGAGCATGTTCGTCGTTTGTGCCAAAATTCAACGACTGAACGGTTTTTAATGAAATTTTGTAAGTGGATAGATGATGTCATTAGATTCCAGTGGGTCCGGGTATCCGCTAGTTGATGATATGTCAAAACTAACTTAAAACATATTGTAAGATTATATTTCCGTGATTTTACCTTAGGCGATACGTAATTTCTGACAAAATCTTCGAGCTTTAATGATTAAGAACTTTAATTTTGTTGGATATAGCTTACAAATGGTGTAAAACCAAGTACGCCATTTTGTAAACCGAAGGAAATACCAATTATAAAAAAGCACGAAAGTAGTTTCTTTGCAATATAATTTCATTCTGTAAATATTTAAGCCTGAACGTGGACTCTTGTTGAAATTATTTGAATCTTCAAACAATGGATTCCAATGATATCATTTACTGATAGTGAAAAAAATATGTTTCCTGTTTTCAGTCCTTGAATCTTTATAAGGTACTGGCAATATAGGCGAACCGGAGTGCTAACAAAATATGTAGAAATAGTTATGCAAATTGAATATGTAAATAGCCGACTACGCCCAATGTCAAGCCTTTTTTCCTCTAAAGAAAGAAATTTTCCATTAAAGCTTTTATCCAAAATAACTAACGTTAGAAGCATTCCACTAGAGCAATTTGTTTAAAATTTAATAATAATTTGGTCAAAGGAAGAAGGATAAATTGGCCAGCATCGTTTTTGTTGAAAATCATGTGGGTGGTTCTGCTGATGAAAAACTCGAAACGAAAAAAAAATATACAGAAAACATTTTAATTATGTCTATTGTGTCCTTTTTCTAATTAGTTTTTGTTTTTCAATCAACATGATCTAAGTATTGTAATTGGATACAGAGACAGACAATCCTTTCCCTTTCACAAAATGCAAACAAAAATATTCAGCTAGTCAGCCAGCATCTCAGCAAATGTACACAAATTACAAAACAATACGCAAACACCATTAAGCATAACTTTTCAGGGCACGATTTTGTTAGAGAAACGAGGGGAGTAGTGTGTGTCGAGGGAGAAAAAAAAGGATAAATTAGTAAGCAACAGACACCTATTTGTAGAGATACCTGAAATGACAATCCCGCATTTGCAAGGATAACAATTAACTAAGCTAACGATGACTTGACTATATATATACGATGGTTGGGTGCGAGTATTGCGAGGACGACTCTAAGCTTTCTAAAGGATGGAAACTAGAGGACGACGACAACCAAGACGATGAGTAGAAAGCAATTTGCCAAAATGATTACGAAAATTTGAATTCGCTATGAATCGTGATGGCTGGCGAAATAGCGAACAGAGCGAGGAATAGAGAGGTAGCATTGTCGGCACTAGGTGATGATGATGAGCATCACATCCTTTTCATTGAAAAGACTATACTCGAGATAAGTATGTGTAAGTGAATCTGAGTGTGGGTGTGTCAGTGTATGGTATATTTGTCCTAAATGCGTGCAATTTTCTAAGCAGAAAAAGGATGCTGCTATGGCTTAATAGCTTTTTCAATGTCATCAAATATTCTAGAAACGAATTCGTTTTATTAGGAGGCTTAAATTAGTGGAACTGCTCCCGGGGAGGGAAAAAGCTATGAAGTCGTTTTCAACACCCACAGCACCAGTCATGATGATGATGCTGATGCTGATGCTGATGTGAAGAAAACAATGAGTCCTTGAAGACAACAATAATTTGAAAATTAAAGACAAAGATTCGAAAATGGAGACAGCGAGTTTCTATGAATTTGGAATTTCTTTCGCCTCAAGGGAATTAAAAAAACAAAAAAAAAAACATTTCTTATGAGAGAACAGGAATGTTTGGTATTTTTTTGTCTGTTCCAACAGAGCACCAATTTAATTTTTATTTAAAATTTTTAAAATAGAAAAATAATTCTGCTTTAAATGGGAAAATAAAAAGTAATTAGTTCAAGGAACAAAAGGATAGCAATGTATATTATTTTGTGTTTTTCATGACGGTTTTTATATTAAAGTAGCTTTTGGACTCATTATACCCACAAATACCTAGACCAACCAAATTTTTGAGAAATACAAAACTGCTGGAAGATATTTGAAAAAAACTTTGTCTGGTTTCAGAATGGCGCCCAACGTAAAACTAGAAGTTTATTAGCTCCATTTTGAAGTAGTCTGATATAATCGACTTGGCCAGGCACCGTATGTCGTGAAATAATCATAATGTCATACTGTTTTGTTTATGGCATTTAAATAATCAAAGAACGGAATCAGGTTCATTCAAAGAATTTATTAGTTTAACTGGCGCCCAACGTGAACTTCCGAAAGTGTTTCGAAATACATTTGTTAGGAATTTACCAATACAATATTATACAACTGAAACTAAATGAGTTATGGCCTCTGTTTTAAATAGTCAACAGACGTCCAACGAGAACTTCAAAAATTCCTACATTTGGTAGGAATTTACCAATGCAATACTATTAAACTGAGATAGAAGCGTTACAATTTCATTTTTAATAGTATTTGAAATTTAAAAAAGTACTTAATTAACTGGCGCCCAATGGGAAGTTTATATTGCTTCACAAAAAAGCTAAGACTATCACACCTTCATTGTCAAATTTGAGATCAACACATAATTAAGTATTTAGTTTAAAATGGTTATTATTTTATTATTATAAATTAAACACATTCAAATCAAATAATACAAATAGCATATGATGAAATGCAAACAATTCATGGGAGTTTTCATTTTAAGGTATCAATCTTTGCTCTCTAAATTCAAAATTGTAACATATGTACAAACTTAAAACAGTTCTACATTAACTGGCGCCCAACGTTAACAAGAAATATATTGTGTTTTTTTATACCAACAAAATTAAAAACGTATATTTAAAAAATTGTAAGAGAATATAGTAGATAACTTCAAGTTTCAGAAATACTATGATATTGACGCCTTTAAGTCTGTGTCCTTCAGACAAAGTGTAATTATTTCCTCTAAAAATGAGATGGTTAGTGTCATAAGAAGTTTTGGCATATACTGAGTAATAAAATTTTATCAACAAAATACCGCCATTTAACTTTCCAACTTACATCGTCGTCCATCCAAGCATGCAGCAACAACAACTCAATTAATTCCCTCGAAACAATAGCAATGGCTGGCTTTATGCAAAAACCATCATAATAACCCAAAAACAAAATTATCAACAAAAAAAAACAACAACAAGCACAAACTACCAAGGCAACATAGAAATAAAAATTAATTTCGGGTTATCCTTCCGCAGGAATAACATTTTATAATCCTCTGCCAGGACAAGACATTACAATATCGTACCAGTGTAATGCCCCACCAACAATGAGTACAACCACACAAAAAAAAGAAACATGAACAAAAACAAATAAAACACCCTACTTTCCACCTAATTTGCCCTATTCTCGGGACATTTACATAAATAAACGTCATTTTGGCCAGAAAAATGGAAAGGACAAGCAACAAAAAAAAAAACAAATCCTCACGCCACCGTCATCATCATCATCATCATCATTGTCCTTCTGACTATTGATGTCCTAGCGCTGAAAAACTTCTCACAAAGAAATGCATTAAAAACTGGACAAGTCACAAATGAAAAAAAGGACCTGGAAATGAACCCTTTCAGGACGCTCATATTCCAAATTCACCTCAAATATTTAGTCGTGCATTGTTCGAGGAGTTAAAAAAAAACAAATTTCTATTCAAAATAGACAAACGAAGACTCTTGGTAAGGATATAAATCTTATCTCGAGTCCTGTGTAAAAATTTGCTGCTCATAATCACCTCATCTCCTTCCAAATGCAGAAAAAAGGTGCGCGAACATTTTTTTTATAAGAAAGTTCAAAGCCAGAGTGGCACGTCTTGGAATCCTGTAATCAGGTCGTATTTGATTTGATATATTTTTCAGTCCAATCGTCCTTGGGATTTTTTTTTTTTTTTTTTTTTTGAAATAGAGGGAAAGCAAAAGCAATAAACACCCAATTTATAAAATGAAAAAGAGGAAAAGTTGTCCTTTCAAATCGAAAATATAAGGAAAAAATATTAATCCTAGAGAAAGTCCATTTGGTGCAAACGGACAGTGTAGCGGAGGTGACAGGAGGATATTACACAGAACACAGTCCTACTGTGTTACTCCTCAAGCAGGTTGTTAAAGATTAAGGACAATTTCACTGATATGTGGTTTATACTGATGGTTTTCGAAAATATATAAATTTGTGTGTCCTTTCAACACGTCTTTCATCAAAATTCGATTTTATTCAATTGAAGGCGAAGTACAATTTCGTCGAATGCTGTGTTGGGCATCTGATATATACATGCGATGAAAAGCAAAATTGATCCTTTGACCACTCGTTTGAGGGTTCATTTCCTTAACTTCTAATGAAGTGTGTTATCGGAATGAATAAAAAGAAGGACCTTCTCTCAATAAGATAAGCATGTTGAATGAGTCATTCGGGTAAATCTATATATAAACATTTACACTTATGTACTTTCATATGTATTAGATATAAGGTAACCGAAACATTGTGACAACAACAAAAAAAAAACACCATAACGAACGGGACAAGAAAGGTTTATTGGTGGTATGAAAAAAGGATATTTGGATTGTTGTCCTGCGATAAACAAAATGTTTGCACACCATGTGGATTTATAGTGGACAATTTAAAAACCGTTAAATAAATAAATCACTTCTGGCCACCAGAGGAGGATTCATGAGCGAACATAACCGTAAATTCAATACAAAAATGGCGGAGGTACACGTAAGCACAAAGTGTAAACAGAGAGACATTTTGGTGGCATTGACCTGTGGCATTTTGAGATGAAAGTATACATACCTTATAATTTAGTGGTGTGTTTTATTCGTGATTGAGTTACTACAAATGTAATATGTGTACATTGCATACAAACATTTATCAAAATTACAGAAAATAAAAATTATGCTAAATCACATCCCACGTTAAATACAAAAAGTCTCCAATTTGAGTTTTCACAAGTAAATGTACAATCTTAAAATAAGATACATAATTAAATAAAAACAAATATTTTATTTTATTTAAATATAATTTAGTTTTGATTTTGTTTAGACTTTATACCTATTACAATTTTATTTTATTTGTTATTTTAAAAAAATGTTTTATGCGACGCGTTCGGGAGTTTCTACTCTGTCGTCGGGCAATTTTGTTTTGAAGCGTTGAAGCTATAAATATGAGATCCAATAATTTTTACTAAACTGTACTACAATAACTTGTAAGAAAAGAATACACTACCACGGGGTGGTCTATACAAATGTTTACCCGCACAACTGGTTGTCTATTCGTCGACTGTAAAGACTTGTTCAAGAAAGCCAGAATTTTGTTACTAGACGCTGATCATGATGATGATTCTCCACATTCGTGATGCGCAGCTAAAGAAGGAATATCTGCGTATTTGGCAGTAAATATTCTTTTCTTTTCACCCTTTTGGATGTTGCCGGGCTAATCATTTTAAATGGCAACAAAAATAATAAAATTGCAAGTTTCACGTTGGGCGCCAGTTAATAAATTTTAAATTAAATCTAAATGTATCTATCTATGTTCATCTACTAATCATTGAGTTGGTCAGTTTGACACTTTTCAATGGAAAAACGTGGAGTTATACGACTCAAAATTAAAGCAAACAAAATGAATACAATTTTTTTAAGTTTGTTTATACTTTATTTTTGTTTGCTTTAATTTTTAGTCATATAACTCCATTGAAAAGTGCAAACAGGTCAAATCAATGATAAATAGATGTAATGGATATATTTAGATTTAATTTAAAATTTATTAACTGGCGCCCAACGTGAAACTTGCAATTTTTATATTTTTATTTAATACAAAAGGCTTAAAGTCGTTCTCATCTTTAAATAAATTAAATATATACATTCATTTTTTATATTTAAATTTGAAAAAGAATCCATAAATCCTCAAATTATTATTATGAGTCTATTTGCAGCATTGCAAGTCCTTATTGCAATTTTCATGTCATACACTTTGCTCATAGCAGACATAGAGAACAACAAACAACCTCCTCACTATAGAAGCCCAAACAAAACCATCCTATCCTTGAGCGTCTAAGTACAGAAAATTAAGTAGACAAAAAAAAGTACAAAAAAAACAATTCAAATCCATTTCAGACATAAAACCGCATTAAATTCTTGAGGCATATTCAACATATCTACAAAGATGACTTGTATCCGGAGGTATGTAGCTATTTGTTATTTAAAAGAAGAACCTACCTATAACATCCTCATGAATTTATGAAAATCATATTCTCTGAACTGTTATATAGAAACGAACTTTCGTTCCACTTCATATAGTCTGCCCTCGCCCTCGTGCTACAAAGTACATGTGTGCATTTGCATATGAAAAACATTTTCAAACGACAACCCAGCGAACAAAACTACCGCAGGGATCAAACACAAACCCTAAACCGCGCGCTCCTTAGCTTCCGCACCCACACACATACACAGTAGTAGTCAGCGGCGGCGCCGCTTGGATATATCGTTATATCCTTGCTCGCTATATTGATGTTTGATATCACACAAACTTATTTAACAAACAATTCGCTTGCAAAAGTTTACGCCAATTTATAATCTTCCTTCCCCAAAGGAAATCGCCAAGCAGGAGCACATCGAAAGACAACAAAGTACTACAATCAACACAAAAAAAAATTGAAGTATAAAACTATCAGGAAAGTAGAGAATAGCAAGGAGTAGCAGCTAAATCCCATTCAGCCATTTTGCAAAACACTATCAGCTCGGTAATGTCCTGCAATTAAGTATACGATTCAAGAGGGTCTGCTTTATAGAATTGCAAGCACTCCTACTGAGAGGACGACAACCAGCAGCGCCAGCGTTCGTCCGGTCTCCATAGTGTGATGGTCATAAACATGTTAATTTCTTTATTACAAGTCAAGATCCTTCGTGAGCGGGGAAGCGGGAGGCAAACCGAACCCTTGAGACGAAGACGCCCGCACCCCTATACCCTCAGGTCGATGGTGAATATATAACCAGGAGAACCATCTGGTGGGTGGTAGAAGAATGTTAATTACTTTCACGACGTCGATTTCGCCAAAAAGCCAAGTACACTCAATACTCATCGTCGACTTGCTCTGCTAGATTCTCGGCCCCATAAAAAACACCACACAAGGGAATTTATAAGAATAAGACTAGAATGGAGGGTTGATGGCCGGCCATAGGAGTACCTTTCGCCCTTTTGGTCTTCTTATACAGCAAATATTGTAAGACGGGTTTTTTTTAAGCTGATATAAATTTTCGAAGTGAAGTGGAGGAGAAAAAAGGTTCGAAGGACTTTCAAGTGGAGCGATTTTATTATTTTTTTTTCATCCATCCTTCCTCTATCTCGATTCTCAACTTGCTCGTTCGACTACCTGAAAGTAGGGATTATGGTTGGAAGCTTATTACACTTGGTTGCAAAAGGAATTACAACAGCCACAGGTCTTGTTGTTTATTAATACAAAATTTGTCACCACACAGGAATTTATTTATGAAGGTGGGTCAGGTCGTACCATCCACTTTTGTAAATCTTAAAAAAAATGAGAGAACATTTTTTTTTGTGGAGTAAATGTAAACCTAAGCTTGGAAAGTAGCCATGAAAATATCGCAAAATGAATTGAATTTTCTTTTTAATTTAATTTTATATTCTTGAAATAAACATGAACTTTCTTTAGGGGTCAATGCTTTTTTTCTGTGGAAATTGAGAAGAAAAATGAAACCGTATTTCTGCAATATAGTATATACCAATGCAAAAAAAATGGAGAATGAGAAAAGTCATCCCTTGATTTTTTTTTTAAATTATCCTTCACTTAAACTGACATTATTTCATTATTGAAAAAGGCTTG
The DNA here is from genome assembly GCA_910595825.1 of Philhelius pedissequus. NCBI lineage: Eukaryota > Metazoa > Arthropoda > Insecta > Diptera > Syrphidae > Philhelius > Philhelius pedissequus. Next base: position 7,685,529 of record OU343163.1, on the reverse strand, counting down.
TTTCAACTTTTTAAACAGAACCCTAACGAAATTTAATTATGTAAGTCTGGGCGATGCCCTTTACTTTAAAGCATCTCCCAGCCTTTTTTGACACTAACTACGGGATGGTTGACTACTCTTAATATGATTGAACATAGTACATGTATTAACAAAAAAGATTTGGAAGAGGTTGGTTTTTATTAGAGTTGCTATTCCAGAAAGTCCAAATATAATAATAAATTAAGCTTTTAAAGAAACAAAATAAGATATTTATTTAACAAGGAAAGTTGACCGAATTAATAAACTAAGTTACAAATATCAAACTTGATATTAAATGATATTAGGAATAAGGTTTTTAGATTTAAAAACAAAAGTGTTTTTACAATACAGTATATACGAGTATGTACTCGTATATTCATACTAACAGTTTTGAATATCTGACTTTTGAAATGGGAGGGAGATAAAATGGACGAGGGGATCGTCAGTACATGCTCTTATGATCAATCATAAAAATTATAAATTTTTTTCAAATATCAAAAAAAAGTATTTTTCGAAAAGATTTCTGTTACCAAAAACAAAATTCGTTGAGCCGTTGAGAGAGACAGTCGAAAATAAGAAAAAAATAAGTTAATAACATTTTTTGTAAAAATCTTTTCGATTTTGTTTCATCAAAATCGTTAGAGAAGTTCCCGTGATAGATAAGATTAATTTATTTTGCAATTGTTCACACATCGTTTGCAAAAGATTCTCAGTGGAAAGGGTTAAATATTTTTAAAGTCATTTTTTACTTAATTTTTAAAAACAAAAATTCTTTAATTTTATTATAAAAAAATATTGGTATGGCAATTTTAAGTATTCAATATATTAAATTAAAATAAAATTATTTCAAAAATATTTCGAAATATTGAATCTTCAAAAAAAATATATTTTTTTCAAAAATCAACAATAAACGTTTTTTTTTAAAATTATGGTATGTAGTATTCCTTAGAATTAAGGACCACTTATACAAAACTTTTGATTGAAATCCGTCGGTCCCCTTATGATAAAGCCCAAAACCAAGAAAGTAGGTTGTTTGGTAGTCACCATTAAAACAAAATATGTAAACAAATTTTTTAAACAAAATGTAGACTATATCTTCAGACAGACAGACAGGCAACAGACAGATGGAATTGTGGGATCCACTTGTTTAGTGTTCTTTATCATAGAAATGTCAAGTTTCATTAAAATTTACAGTTTCATTTTTTTTAAATGCAAAACATGCCCTATAGTACGTCTATTTCGCAAGTCGCAAGTTAGACATCGCAAGTAAAATTGGGTTGAAAAATGCGTTCCACAATATCCACATTCGAGGTGTGCAACTAAAGAAGGAATCTCTTTACTAGACAGCACTTCTTGCCTTAAGCTTAATCCCGAAGATTTGTATCCGATTCTTTAAAGCAGAAGTCAACTTTTTCGGTATTTATCGAAAACCACTCTATCAATTTTGATTAAATAATATTACAACTGTAATTTAGGTCTTATTATTTATTTTTACGATGTTTCCACGTTTTTGGTTTATTTTCGAGTAGGTAACTACTTAAATAATTGTTCCTACAATGTTTGTCGAAATCAGTTTCTACATGAACATGGACACAAATGCGCCAAATCATACACAACACTAAATATTGGTGTTTATTATTGTTCGAAGGTTTAACTACATCATAGAATATTTTGAGAAACGTTGGCGTTTTCGTCGCAAGCCTTGTTTCAATACCTTTTAAGTAGAGTTGTACCGAATTGTGATTTTGGCCGGATACCGGATATTATGCCGCTCAGCTAGGCCGGATAGCCGAATATTCGGCGGCCGGAAATCTCCCCTAATGAAAAGTATAATAGTTTGGTTGTCTGACACTCAAATCAGACCGGTACAAGTAAAACCAACTTAAACGTGTTTTTTTTTCATCTCCTCCACTTCCACAAGATATTTTTACTTTTTACACTGCAAATATATGGCACATTTGTTGTAATTAATGTTCTGTCATTTCATATCCTGGATGAAGATTGTGATTGCTAGTTGAGCAGAGAAGCTCATTACTTTCTGGGTTTTTAAAAAATATTGCTAGTAGGGTTATTGACATCGTATACGAAAACAAGCCTAATCGTTAATTATTTATTTAAAAGATAATGAATTATTTTTGAATCCAAACTTTGTCAACCACATCGAGTTTCTCGTTACTAAAGTAAACTATATGTTAGGTTTCATATACGCTTTTGATTTAAATGATCCTTATACATTAAAAAATATTCGAAATTCAACTTTGTCTTCGGTTCCATAGCTCGTCTTTAATGTCACCCCTTTTGTCAGTTCTCGCGAAAAAGCCAATTTGCTGGCAGCGCAGATCGCTGTTAATTCGACGCTGCCAGAAAGTGTTATAACTCCTCCAGTACTTGAGAGTGTAAACGATTTCATGGGACGAATCTTCTTTCGCACTCGTGCAGATGCTAGAGTCCTCAAAGACCTAGACATACACAAATCCGCTGGCCCGGATAGTATCCCTCCCATCGTTCTGAAGAGTTGTTCTTCAGCGCTGGCAAGACCACTGCGTAAGCTTTTCTATCTGTCCTACTCTACATATCTCTTTCCGAGTGGCTGGAAAACAGCATTTGTCCAGTCTGTCCCTAAAAAACGCACATCTTCTTTACCCTCTTATTACCGTCCAATTGCACTTACGTCCCTTCTTTCCAAGGTCATGGAAACGCTGATTAATTTATCAGCTCAAGAAATATATTGAAGAACGAAAGCTCCTTAATAACCGGCAGTATGGCTTTCGTAGCAATAGGTCCACTGGTGATCTGATGGTATATCTCACCGAACAGTGGCACAAATCTTTACATCGTTTTGGAGAAAGTAAGACTATGGCGCTTGATATTTCAAAAGCATTTGATAGAGTTTGGCATCAAGTTCTCTTATCGAAAATGCGTGCATTTGGTATCGATGAATCTCTTATTCGTTGGATTAGAAATTACCTTTCAGACCGTTCAATACAAGTTATATTTAACGGTTTCAAGTCTGATATTCACAAAATAAATGCTGGTGTGCCCCAGGGCTCCTCATTGTCTCCCACCCTTTTTCTCATTTTTATTAATGATCTCTTATCTCGAACTTCTAATCCACTAATTTGTTTTGCTGACGATAGTACTCTCAGCTTTTCATATTCGTTTTCAGATGGACCTCCTTGTTTTTTGGATGTGCAACTGGAACATCAGCGTATGATAAGCTCATTAAATTCTGATCTTGACAGCATTGTCCAATGGGGAATAAAAAACCGCGTAGAATTGAATGCTTCAAAAACTCAGTGCTGTCTTCTGTCGTTAAAGTAGAACCCATACCCCATGCCGCTATCCATGAGCGGCACTTGCGTTGAAGAAACCGATCAACTTTCAGTCCTCGGCATGTGCATCACAAACCACCTCTTGTGGAACGAACAAATATTTTATGTCGGCAAAAACGCTGCAAAGTGTTTGGGCTTTCTTCGAATATGCAAGAAATTCTTCTCCCCGTTTGATCTGGCTGTAAACTATAAGGTCTTCATTCGTCCAAAGCTGGAGTACAACTCGCACATTTGGGCAGGAGCTCCCAAAACTCATTTGATTCTTTTGGATAGAATTCAAAATAGAGCTCTAAAAATGATTGGCGATAGAACTATAGCGGAAAAATTTACATCTCTAGAACATCGTCGAGATGTTATATGTCTCTCACTATTTTATCGCTATTTTTATAAACAATGTTCGAGCGAAATAGCCAGTTGCATTCCTCCCCTTAAACTTTTCAACCGTAATACTCGCACTTCTAGGAATGCTCATCAGTTTACCCTTGAGCCCAATTTCAGTCGTACTGTTAAGTACAGAGAATCTTTCTTTGGCCGTACAACGCGAATGTGGAATGCTTTACCATGCTCTATTTTCCCCTCCCATTTTGATATTCATAAATTCAAAACCAATGTGCATCGGTATCTCCTCTTGCATCCTCCCCTACTTTCCTCACGCTCGCACTGTGCTTGTTCATTTTAAGGGTAGCCAAAACCCCTTTAGTGCGCGCATCCGTTTAAAAAAAAATCCCTTTGCGTTGCTTATGTTGTATCGATTGTTTATTTTGACACGAAATGTTAGATGTTTACATTGATTTTTTGTTAATTATTATTAATTTTACAATAAAACAATTGATTGCAAGACGATATTAACATCTTGTTTTGAACAACAATGAAAAGGGACTTCTAGTCGTTGCAATTAATCCATTTATGCTTAATTTAATTAATTTAAAAAAATCAATGTTAACTTTTAATATTTCATGTTTAAATAAACAACCCCTAGAGAAGTTGGGAAAATCCAACGAAACGTAGGGTAAAAATATAACTATGTTAACTAACGAGTATGTCTGGCCAAGGACAAAATCTTCTAATTTTAATGATTAAAATTTTAATCTAGTTGGATATAGTTCACATTGGTTTTTTGTCAAAAAATTCATGTTATTTGAACTGAACTTAACCAAAATTGCGTATCGGTAAGGTGCTCACTAACCAACTGATGAGTCCAAGTGAGATTGCCGGGACGAAACGAAAATTTTGTGGACTAAAGGCGGCTTAAAGCAATTTTGAATTAATAATTCGACAAGTCCAATTAAATATAATGTTAAGTCTTCTACTTGGCTGAGAAATTACAGTAGTATATAGAATTGTCTTATAAAAAAAAACACAGCTTCCTAAAAACTACTAATACTTCTGCGCGAGAAAGTATTTCATCCAGAATTGCTTTTATAAAGAATTAATAACGACCTCACTTTGAACTTGAACTTGAAAGCTGTAAGGCTTCGAAATCTCTCATCTCTCATTTGTGTTTCTTTTTGGAACTTTCGAAGGTTTTAGTTGAAAAGCCTCCTTCATTAACGAAAACCTGCTTAATAAATCCATGAACGTTGAAAGAGCTGAATATGCCCCTAAGCTTAGACATACTTACGAACATAAGAAACATTCTGTTATCTTCAAAATCCCTGACTTGAAACCAATTTTGTTCACTAACAAGAATCTAGTACCACCTTCTCAAAGTTACACCAACTTGTTTATTCTTCTTTTTATCAAGCAAATTAAATCAAATTAAAATATTCACTCCTGCTTATCGTTCGAAGACATCAACAACACAGCTATAAGTTAAATCAAAGCTTCAAATAATTGACAGTCTCTTCCCCAAAAACATCAGTGTGCCTTGCCTGGTTATGGCACAAATCACTCTCACTCCTCGTAGCATAATATAATATTCCTCGGGTATTGACACTCAAATCCGATACCTGCTGACATTGCTTGCCAAACATCTGTATCCTCTGATAGCTATCACTACACGAATAATCATTTTGCAGCCCCAAAGTCCTTTCAACTATCAAAGCTTCCATATATATATACCGATACGCCAACACCATTTATCGTATGTGTAGCTTCGAAATACATACATTAGGTAGGATACACGGAGTCAAGGAAAACTTTAATAGATTTAGTTTTAAGGAACCAACAACAACTCATATATCGTCCTTATATCTCTTCTATTCCTTGACGAAACAAATTACAAAATATTTTCAAAGAAAATTTGAATAATTTTGAGGAATAGTTTACGCACACTGAAAAGTTTTCCCAACAAAATATAAGGAGGAGAGTTTTCCTTCAACTTTATGTCTCTCTTCAAGGCTTATGAAGCATTAACTCTGTGAACACAGATAGGTGCAAGAAGAAAAAGAAAAAAATACGAACTAACACTTCTTCGGGATACTTTCACTTTGATTCACTTAAGGAGTTCCATATGCCCCCAATATACACTGTCTGGAGGTCCTTTCTAGAAAGGGACTACATTTTTTTTTTGAAAAGAAAAAAAAATTTCCAAGCCTGCAAGAGAAACTTCTTATAGTGAACGAAACTAAATTTGTCAGATTTCGTCTATGTCGTCTGGATTTCACTTGCAGCTATAAAGTTTTTCATTCCTCTCACACATCTACACATATTATATAGGACATAAAAGGCCGGGCAAGCTAAAAGGACTCTGTAATTCTTTTGATAGGATAAAGAAGAAAGTTTTGCACGCTGAAAATGAAATTCTTGTATTTATTCTTCAATCCAAAGATGTCCCGATGCGTTCCCATAATGATGGACAACGAGCGAACACATCCTCTATAAATTTGCCATCCTCTATAAGAGTATAGTAGATATAGTTTTACAAAATAAGGATGTTAACTTTAATTTGTATCTTTCAGTGATGGAAGGAAAAGAATCTTTTCTTCGTTTTAGTCAGTGCGTCTTGTTTGTTGGGTTGTGTTGTGTCCTTGGGGCGAGTTTTAAACTTCTCTTCGCATTTTCAATGTTGTTTGGAATTTTTGTTGATCGGTTGGTTTTCGGTTGAAATGACTGAGGAAGATGGGGAAGGTGCACTTTAAAAAAAAAAGATATGATCTCCTTCTAGCACAGAAAGTTTAAAAGGCGCAAATCTTTTCTCGCATCATGGAATGATGGAGGGGTGAGAGAAGTTGTTCTCAAACCATCTTTTCTTGTATTATTGGTTTAACTTCTAGATGCAGTCAGTTGGGATACAATTTTAAGTTATTTTCGTATTTACGAGCAGAAATATTGCTTTTTCTTTTATTCTACTTCGTCTTCTCTTCAAAATATATATTCAGTCGTAGTGTAGGTTCGGTCGTATCTATACGGCTTGAGGGAAGGAATTAATTAATTGCTAAAGGAAGTTGTTCTACGACTGGAAGGGAATTCAATAGAAAGGACAACATTTTTGGAACTTAATTATGTCTGAAAAGGAATTTTCTTAATCTTTCAAAAAAGCTATACGAGGTAGGTTAGATTTATGTATGCTGACATACAAAGGTTCTTATAATACATATATGTACAAAAAAATTAATTTAGGAAGAATAATAAAAATTTGTTTTTCTTACTTAAATCGTTCGTTAGGATTCTTTTTTTTTTTTTTAGAAAACATGTACATGTACATATTTACTACACATGAAGTCGGAGATTTAAGAGACATTTTATGTTAATGCTTTTTACTTGCGATACATATGATAAAGGGCAATTTTCGCATTTGGAAAAAATCAAGCATTTCGATGATACAGAACACCAAAAAAGTGGGTCCCGCAATTCCGTCTGTATGTCGGCTGAGCCCATTTTATTCAAACTTGATATTTAAGCTTTTTAGGCGATTGTCTAAAAAAGATTTTTAAATCGTTCGAAGGCTACCTATACCTGCTATACAGTTTTTTCTACCTATCTCAATTATCTCGAAAACAGATCCAACGATTTCTAAAAAAAAGTGTGTGCACTATTTTAGGTATATTCTACATTTTCGTCAAACTTTTGTTTAAATATGTTGTTATTTACGGTATCTGCCATACAACTATTTTCTTGATTTTAAACTTTCTCGTAAATGGTTTGACGGATTTCAATCAAAAGTTTTATATTGGATGTCCTTCAAATTATAAATAATACTGTATACCAAAATTTCGGAAAAATATTTTTTGGGATTTTTGAAAAAAAAAAATTTTTTTTGGAAAATTCAATATTTCGAAAACGGGCGAATGATTTTTTTTTAATTTATTTTGTAAGCTTATATTTATTATTGTATTATTATTTAATATTTAAAATTTTCATACCATGTTTTTTTTTGAAAAATATTTCAAAAAAATTGTATATAAAAAAGTAAGTAAAAAACGACTTTGAAAATATATTTAGATTTTTATAGAAACCTTTTGCATACGATGTGATCGATCATAAGAGCAAGTTCGTGCGATCCAGTCGCATGTTTCTAATTGCAAACTTACAGCAAAAATGGATTAAGTAACTTCGAAATACAGCTTTTAAATTGAGTTTCAGAGTTTTTAAATTCAAAAAATCTTTTTTTTTTAATATTGAGCTCACAGTTTAAACTTTTAAAAAAGATTTTCATAAAAAATAAAATGCACGACTGGATCTCACGTACTTGCTATTATGTTCGATTACCTCGTATGCCAAATATTATTCTGCTAAAAGAAATCCACACACTAAATTTTACCAAAATCGTTAGAGCGGTTTTCGGGATAACTAAGATGGTAGAACAAAATTGCATCACAAGTACCATTCTTTTTGGCGCTAAAAAAACGATTTTAAAATCTGTTTGAGACAATCACCTAAAACTCTTATGTGCCAAGTTTTCAAGTTTTAAGAAAAGCGCTTTAGTCGTTCAGGCTGTAGATCGTTAAACAGAAACACAAACAAACAGGCAGATGGAATTGCGGGACACATTTTGTTGGTGTTCTTCATTATGAAAGTTTGAACAAAATCTCGATTTTTTTTTCAAATGAAAAACTTGCAATTTAGTATCTAACTACATCGTTTCTTTAAGAAAAGTGGGATTTAAGAAAAGTGAGATTTACCTTTTTGAATAAAAAAAAGTATAGCAGATACCGTTATTTTTGGTATTAAATAAAAATTTAAAAAATCTGTGGTCATATTTTCCAATAAAACGACTCGCAGACAGATAGAATTGTGAGACTCACTTTTTTCGTTTTCGCTATCATCGAATTTTTTTATGAATCCAAAACTTGGCATGTACATAGTACCTATGTATATACCACAAGCAACATCTGAAACGTTATAAAATAAATACAGCAAATACACAAGTTTTTCATTGGCTTAAGCCAAATAGCTTTCCCGATTTCTTGAAATTGCTTAAGAAATATTTTCCAGTTCCTACCTTTACCTTATGTCTATATGAAAAAGAACTTTTCTCTCAGGTTGTAAGCAGAGTTACCGACACTAGCTACCAATTTACTTCAACATATATTACAACATGAATTTAAAAAACTTAATATTAACATTTCATATAAAACAAAAAACCACATAGCAAAAATACTGAAACAAAAAACAAATAGAGAATTAAAAACATGTTCCGGAATATATAAAATCAAGTGTGATAATTGTGACAATTATTATATTGGTAGAACATTTTATGATAGGTATCTGGAACATAAACCGAAACCAAATTCAAAATCCCCATTTGCACAACATTTGATATACAACAACCACAATTACACCAATTTCGACACCAACTTAAAACCTTTGCATATATATAAAAAAGGGACAACACTAGACAATCTTGAAGAGTTTGAAATATATAAGGCAAACAAAATAAAACCAGACAAAGTATTAAATAACAAATTAACAATTAAAAAGAACACACTATATGACACGGCCATAAAAATTCAAACCAGCAACACAAGATAAAACGAGACAAATTTATAAACCAAATAAAATGCACGACTGGATCGCACGTACTTGCTCCTATGTTCGATCACATTATATGCAAAAGATTCTTAATGGAAACGGCTAAAAGAATTTTTAAGTCGTTTTTCACTTAATTTTTTATATATAAAAATTCTTAAATTTTACTAAAAAAAAAAAATTGGTATATTTTAAATATTTAATAATATAAATTTAAAAACAAAATTTCAGAAAAAATCGCCCACCCGTTTTCGAAATATTGAATTTTCAAAAAAAATATTTTTGAAGATTTTGAAATGTAGTATTATTTAGAATTCAGAGCAGATCCTCTACAATTTTGATCGAAATCGGTTGAGTCGTTTATGAGAAAGTCGAAAATCATTACCATTAATAACAAAGTATTTTTAAAAAATTTTCGGCCAAAATGTAGGCCATACTCGAGGCAGTACTCACACTAAATTTTATCAAAATCGTTAGAGCCGTTTTTGAGATAAATAAGATGGTAGAAAAATTTATGTGGCAAGTACCGTTATTTTTGGGGCTAAAACAAAATTTATTTTGGACAAACACCTAAAACAACTAACCACAAAGTTTAAACAAAATCGGTTCAGCCGTTTAGGCTATAGATCGTTCTACAGACAGACGGACAGACGGAATTGCCGGACCCACTTTTTTGGTGTTCTCTATCATCGTAATGGCAACTTTGATTAAAATCTCGTGTTGGAATTTTTTTTTCAAACGCAAAACTTGCCCTATAGTGCCTATATCGCAAGTAAAAATAACAATAATAATAATTTAATAACCAAAAGGCAGCATACACATTGGCCAATCAACACCATAGATCACCAGCATAAGCCCGAAGATGGATTATTAGATCCGAATCGCTTCGCTTTATTTTGTAGTCATATTTTATGGGTATACTAGTTTACTCAATCACATGTTGTTAGTGTTATGCCTGTACAGCATGTAATGAGTAAACCAGCAATTCATTTTATGACAATTTTTGGAATTGGTTTCTAATGGAACATAAGAATATAAGAAGACATAGACAACGGCAGGAATCGAACCTGCAACCACGAGGTTGACAGGCGTGCACACAACAATCGCGCCACGGCCACTCCCATAAAATATAAAAATGTTGTAATATGAATTAAAACATTTTAACTAGATATAGCTAAATATAAAATTTTCATTTTAATTTAATGTTTTATTATTTTATTCATCTATAAAAGAATTATATTTATATAAATCCAAATTTATATTTAGCTCAATTTAGGCTACTTGTTTTTCACTGAGAACATCATAAAGAAAATTATAAAAAATAATACTTTAGGTATTAACTTTGCCCAGGGATACTTTTAGTGAAAGTAGATTTTTCATAAATGGCTTCCACTGTCTTAAGAGCTAGAATATCGACTTTATTTTAAAGTAACTTCAAACACCTTCCCAAACTACAGATCACCATAATCGACTGCACATATCCCTAGTAACATTTCAGCTTCTATACATTTTCGGTAAGGTGTTACCCAAGCTAAATAACTTACCGAAGTCTTATGGAAGCTGAAAAAAATTTTACTTGTAATGGTGTGAGTATCAACACAGATTTTGTTCAAGAAAGTGATCTTTTTCAACAGTAAATGCTTTATTTTGACAATGGAAAAATGAAAAGAGAAAAGTTCGATTTTCTTACAAAAAAAAAGAAATATATAAAAATGCGGGTTCATTTTAGTGCATCACTTTCACTGGATGCACCTATATTTTCCTCAACCCATCTTAGATAAGCTGGCAACACTGTGCGTTTAAGATGCATATTCTCGTAATAATTGTTCGCTCCTTAAGCAATTTCCTTGTTTGTATAAATTCATTAACAATATCCGACACAAAAAGATATATGCTTGTACGTGTATAGTACACTCTCGGTATACGGTTGACTTCTGGCATAAAATCCTCCTAGTTTTCTATTATTTTCTTGGAATTGTTCATCCCTGGTGCAATCAATGTAAGTAGGATTTAACTGCAACAAGAGGTAATTGTAAAAAAATGTATACCGCAGTTCACATGGTTTGTAAGTGCTTATTACATTATACGCATTTTTTCAATGCATACAATTACAGATATGCAGAAAAATTAAAAAAGGGTGACAAATAATTATAAGGGTGATGTATTATGTGCCCTGCTTAGTTAAAGATCAAAGTAAGTGATAGCGTTCCATTTACATTTTTTAATAAGGGTTTTTACTGAAATTTTTAAATTAGCCCTCCTTGTAGTGGTAGAAGAGCTATAGAGCATAGGTTATATAAAGCTATACTCTAACTCCTGTTAAATTTTTGTGTAAATCTAAATAGCCCCTTGTTAATAGGGTCGGGTAAAATTACGTTAATTAAATGAACAATTTTGTTAATGGATTTTCAAGTTAAAAACAAAATTTTAAATATAATGATTTTCCGAAGTCTTTAGATCTGGGACAGAAAAATAAGTAAGATTGTGGAAAAACTGCTTATATTTATGTTAAATTGAAAGGCTGCATAGTGCATAGTATAATTATTTAGGACACTTGAATATAACCGCCTGCAAACCTAAAGATTTCCAAAGCTGATGTTCGATATGTTGGATTTTAAGGGTAAATTATGGGACAGATTGGTCAATGTTGGCAGTCTGTGGCGGAATCTGTCAAATATGCTGTCTGTTATTCATCACTGATGCCAAATCACAATGGCAAGTAACACAATTGAGTAGCCCAAATGAAAAAAAAAACCTTATTTTCTTCAAAAAAGAGTTTATAACTACAATTTTTTTTTTGCCAAAAATTGGTATTTATCGTCGAAGCCTAATTTTGAATAAATGGCAAAATTTCTGTATATGGGATGACACCAATCCACACATACTTTTTCATTAGGTGTGTGCCAATGCATCCCATAAAAAAAGTAAAGGCCTAACTCACATGCGAGCAAGCACTGACCAACGAATTAACGAATATTCGTCCATTTTGACATTTTGTTCCAATGGATATTTTTTTATTCGTCGCGAATGACGTTTCAAAATTGATAATCGCTGATTTTAAGGTCAGTGGCGTCTGAATAATATCTTCGTTTAAGTGTGGATTGTATGTGGAACGTGATTAGAGTTCAGCAGTTCGTAACAATCAGAACATCAATTTGTTTTCTTCTTTCAACTTGATCATAATTTTGACAATTAAATTGTAAATTTGTGCTAATTGTCTCCCGAAATCATACAATTTGAATTTGACGCCATTTGCAAAGATTATGGCACATTCATATTATGACTTGGACTTCAGCCCACAAAAATATCGAACAAGTTGGACTTTAAAATTTGCTATTCCTTAAATCCCAAAAAAATATAGTATATTTCCCCCATCCCTGCTCAATTTATTAATTAGTTTGACTGTACCTTTACAAGGAGGAAATTTTGTACTTAACTAACTTGTTATACTCAACGGTATAATTTTTCCAGCCCCAGGGACGTTCCCTGAATTACCTTTTTTTTTTCATTTAAAAAAAAATACATATTAACAAGTCACAATACAAAACCCCGTTTTCGCTCATGAAGTTAACACAAGCATAAACGAAAAATAAAAATTATATATGTAAGCAACTTTAATGTTTAATCTTTATAAATTAAACGGTTCATTGTTGAACAGTTAACTTCACTTGGCGTCCTAACTTCTATCAATTATGTAAGTAAAGTAACCTTTTGAGATAATGTGCAACGAAGGGTAACGATAAAATAGCCTCTAAGCAATGATGTTTGTGATGATCTATAAAAATCTAAAATACAGTCAAATCCGGTTGATAGGTTTTCGTCCGGGAAATAAATTTACTTGTCCAAAATTCTTATGTGTACTACTTATTTATTACCTAACATTTTTCTCTAATTTCGGTCTTGAAATTTGTTTGTGGTCAGGTTTTCGATGTCTTGTGAGAAGGCAGTTATTTAGAGGGGCGGTGACGGGGGGGGGGGGGGGGAGTTGTGTAACATTTGAATTTGAATCATGTACATCATACAGATCGTGGAAAAAACGTACATTTAACAAAATCATCCACATCAGTAAAATATGACTACAATTGTTTTGAATGGAAGAAAAAGCTCTGATAAGCGGATTCGACTGTTTCCTCAACGCAACAGTCCTGATATTTTACTACACGGGTGGTTTTCAAAGAGGGTGACATTTTTCGTTAACTGTACAAAAATATATATAAACGATGGGTCTCTGTAGCGACAACGCTACCCAGGTGGTTTGATGTACTTGCGATGTAACCATGCATCAAAACAAGCACAGCATAGGTATGTACGTATGTTACAGTTTCCCCAGATGGAGACTCGTATGATGTTCTTTATTTGATATTATGTAGCCATACCAGGGGTATAGAAATCATAAAAGACAGTTAACTTTTTCAAAGCCATACGCTCGAATAACGATGATATAAAGCGAAAACTTGGCACTCAAATGTAACATGGCCAGAGCAGAGTAAGTTACGGTTAGGGTTCAGATAGCACAGATATTACCTTTTTTGCAAGATTTTTGAATGTAGGGGGATCAAATTTAAAGGACATGGATATGTGCATTAGAAAAACTCAGACAAATATAATAAAAAAAACGACCTCCTCCATCGAACCGGTTAATTTAAATGAAATATTTTTTTTTTTTTTTGAAAAGGCAGAAAGCTCAAAACCAAGGGCACATATATATATAAAATTAATGAGTCTGGTACTTTTTTTTAATGTTGTTTGAAGAGTGTTTATATAGTATGTCGCAATGTTCTGTATATTTTCAATCATCTGGCAGGTACACATTACATTCGCTTGAAAAATTATTGTAGACTTACGCAGCAGCTTAAATCAATTACCATCAGTTGAAAAAGTTGACTTTTCTTCTTATTTTTGAAATTGGTATGGCAGCAAAATTTTGAGTTTTGTATTGTCTTAACATAATTAGTAACTACAGTCATAAATTTATTCAGAAAAAGTAGAACAGTTATTTGAAAGATATTGTTGTTGTTTTTTTAACTCGTCTGGCAGTAATTTGATAAGTTTAAAAAAGTACTTAACTTACTTTTTTCATAATATGGAATGATCTGATCTAACTATATCCAAACTACCTACGTTCTTGTCGATAAAGCTCGTATTTTCTATAATTGTCATTTTCTGAAAGTATATGGCAAGTATTTTTATAGAAGAGCTAACGGAAACGTCAATAACGATACAAGATGATACCCTTAACATGACTGGCATTCATTTGACTCTCCAAAAACCTCTAATTTTCTACCTTTACTTTCATAATCAGGAAGTATCTTGAATCTTGACTTTGTCTAAATACTAAATCGATTTGATCTTAATCATATTGATGTGAACTCGCTTGGCAGTTATTTCGATGATTTCTTTTAAATACTTCTCTGACCTGAATTTCCAAAATCGCATATAGTATGCTGTAATTAAAATAAATTATCAAAAATTTTTAATTTAACAATTTAAAACAAAATCGAAACACGTCTGGCAGTAATTTAGCAACGTCAATCTTTGGAGCACAATTTTAAACAACCCATTGTTAAGGGCTTAACATTTTACTAGATAACAATTTCCTAAGTGCTTATTGATTGAAAAACTATTTGAAAATTTTCAAACCTTTCCTAAACTAGTAAATTGCTAAGTAAGCAGAAAACTGAGCATTTGTAGGGTTTGAATTTTGATGAACACAATTATTGTTGTTATGCGTTGTAAATTAATTATATGTTGATGAAAACCCAACATGTGCTCTAAAAAGGCATTAGTTATTTCTATTTTCATCGTTTTAACTTCATTATTTACAAAAAAAAAACAAAAAAAATTGTGCACTAGCAGGACTCGAACCTGGACAACCCGCGTGCGAGGCTGATATACAACCAGATTCTAAACGGTGATTTTTTAAGAGTTTGGTTTTTGAAAATTCCAAAAAACACAGAAACTTGTAGAAAGTGAATGAAATTTTTATTTAGATCGATAAATCAATTTCTGCCATTTACTTTTTAAAAATAATTTCATTTAAATGTTGGCCGCGGCTACGCTTCAGGTGGTCCATTCTGAAGGTCTAATTTTGGCAAACTTTTTCACACATTTCGGCCGGAATCTCACCAATGACGCGTTCAATGTTGGCTTCCAAGGCAGCAATCGTGTTTGGCTTGTCCACATAGACAATAGACTTAACATAGCCCCACAAAAAATAGTCTAACGGGGTCAAATCACATGATCTTGGTGGATAAAGTGAAACTGGTGCGAAATTTGGTCACAATGAGCTGAATAGCCTGCTCGGTGGGTCGATTAAACGGACGTTGCTTGCGAAACACATTTTTCACAGAGCACGAATGATAATAAATTTCAATAATTTGCAAACGTTGTTCAGGCGTAAGTCTATTCATGATGAAATGGCAAACAATACTGAATCGTTATAATGGATTTAGCAATTGCTAAAAGTTAAAGTAGCCATTCCGTGATTTTAACTTTAGTAAAATGTTAAAATCGTTTAAAATTAGCTCAATCATCTTTTTAGCTTAGTTAATTGCTAAGAGTAGCTTTAACATTTTACTAAATCGTTTAAAATTTTGCGCCTTTGACTTTTATATTTCTTCCCAGGAATGCTTATGTACAAATTATATCTGCAATATACTCATTTTTGTAGTTTTGCTTTTAAAGGATCTGGCAGTTTTATTTAAAATCAACTTTAATTAAGATTCAAAATCATAAAGTATAAGTGGAGACTGTCACTTTTAAGAACTTACAATTAATATAATTTTTCATTCTTAGCATATTGATGTGAAATCGTCTGACAGATAGCATATATTTGCTTCATTGAAAGAGGTAATATATTTTAGCGTTTTATAATCAGAAAATATTTTTTTTTAAATAAATTGTTCCTATAACCTAATAGGCCATGTATTGAATGTTGATTTGGCAATTTCCAAAATACATCTGGCAGTCATTTACGACATCAGAAAAACGTTTTTGACTATAAGCCATTTCTAACTGAGAATACTTAGTTTATATCCTATCATACCGATGTTGGTAGTTTCTGTAAAGCATCTGGCAGATATTTCAAACCTGAAAATATGAAAAATGCAGTTTAAAAAAACGAGTATAATAACGATGATAAAATTTACATTAGTGGCAGTTATTTGGCATTTCTGGTACATCTTTAACCTTCGGGGTTTAAATAAGAAAGTATATATAAAATTATATGATTTCCAGCACCATGATCAGAGCTCGTCTGGCATATATTATGTTTTCTTCCCTTAAAAATATCACAGGTCTAATTTTTTTATAGTCCGAAAATATTTTTTTCAAAAGATGATGCTTTAAAACTAATTTGTTAAAATTAAGAATTTTTCGATTTTTCTGGCAGTCGTTTACTAATTCAGAAAAACGTTTTTGATATGGGTTTTTTCTCACACATGCTTATAATATGAAGTCTAAATGCATAATTCTGATTTTTATCATATTTTGAAAGAACTCGTCTGGTAGACATATGATAATTTCAAAAACCATTTAAAATCGGCCATTTCGGATGTCAATGCTGACTAACGTCAATTAAGTCGAGATTACAATATTTTTCAAAAAAACTTCCCTATCGAAATTAGTTAAGACCAAAAACCCTTAAGCCTTTCATTAAATAACACAACATTCTGTTAATTTTCCGCTCAAATACGGATTATAAATGGCGTTCCACCACATACTTCTAGCGTTGGCAAATATTTATGGTGCCAAGCGCCAATCATTAGATCGCTCCATAGCCGACCGACATTTTGAAACAAGCAATCATTACTAATTAATGTGTAAAGGTGAAATTTTCCCAAAAAATTAACTCTACCTACCAAAATACTCGTATGTATTATGTAATGTATATAAAATGTAAACTTTGTATAATTTGTTTTACATTGCCAATCGCTTTCACCGCACCGCCACCAGCGGCGAACCAAGCGCCGCCATTTATTCATTTTATTGTTGAAACGAATTAGTTGATGATGCTGATGATGCTGGCGCTAGGACTGATGGTGGTGCTAAAAACTTGTACAACTGTTTCTGCTGCCACATCTCCTGTCAATAAACATGATGAGGATGAGAACGGAAATGACGGTGATGTTTGGCCCTTGCGTTGGGCGCCAGCCAATAATGATGATGATGGCAATACTGAATTAAACCGTGGAAAACTTTTTGAAGCGTAGTTACATATTGTAACGGGTTAATTGGCACTAAATGGTATTTCTGCTGTGAATTTTTCAGTTGTATTTGCCTTTACAACTAAAAAGGCATCCAAAAACTTTCTGCTACTTGTCACCATAATACTCATTTACTCATTTATCTCTCTGGTGTTTCGCTGCCATCATCCTCTTCTGATGAAAGTTCACTTTTTTGTATACATATGTATGGATGTATTCAGCACTTTAAAGAGTGTCATGGCCAGAGGTTTGGCGTTTACTTACATATAGGTGCCACAGCAGTTCGGTTCGGTTCAGTTCAAAGTTCCCGATTTAAAGTACGCCAGTTGACAGCTCGTGTGCCCTTCAACCCCAATTCCGCTTTATACTCCATGCACCATAGCAAATTAGTAAAAATTACTTACTTTGTGTTACAATCACACTTAGGTACACGGTATAGCAGTCAGATGGCAGCCCAACCATATCAGCAGCCTCATTTTGATGGTGGTTGGGTTTTTCGTTCTTTGGTTTGAGAACATTGCTAGCGAGATAAAACCAGGTGGTTGGAAGAAGAATAAAGGGAGGATGAATTAAAATGACTACCGGTCCTGCCGTGAGACAAGTTCTTTGTGAATTTAAATTTTTGCTCCAGAAACTTCTGAAAAACCGGCACACACTAATTAAGCACAATGTGGGTAAGGTTTTTGCGGTGGAATAGGTCGATGAATGTCGCAGCACAAAACGCTACACTAAATGGAAATCCAAATTAAGTTAAATTATAAAGGGATGTTCATTATCATTACCTACTGTGTTGTTGTTGACGAAAGAGCATCAAGGAAGCAGGACAGTATATCTATACCTCCGTGCAGTTTCTGGTTTTAATTTTGAATGAAGTGTACCCAATAAGGAATTAATGAGCGAAAATTGTGCTGCTAGTTTTGTGTGTATAATTAAAATTGAGAATAAAATAAATTCATAATGCATACCCATCCGAAATCGGGTTAGGGAATAGTTCCAAAAAGGGACAAGAAATTAAGGACTCAAAAGAATCATTTGACCCCGTCAAACGTTTCAATTTGATGTAGGAAAACAATTGAGAAGTTTTATTTGGATTCGAGGAAAAATCCGTACGTCAATGCTAAAAAGTTTTGTCGAGTTGACTTATAGCTGGAGGGGGAGTTGGGTTAAGGTAAGCGATCTTAAAAAGAAACGCCAAAGCTTAAAACTTTGAATCTATATGAAGAGAAGAGGTTTTGTCGGGAAGTTTCCTTAATAAAAAAAAGTATTTATATGTGACGAATACCTTAAGGGCTCAAGAACCCCCTTTCTGAATTCCCAATTCCAAGTGGTATAAGGGTTAAGATTCTGATAGAGTAAGCAGATTCTTTTCCAGAGTTTAATAACTATATAAGGATTTTGAAAAAAAAAAGTTGCAAATTTCCGCTAATGCTCATTCGCTAAACTTTCTTCCACTAAATTCTATAAATGTCAAATTTCATTTGAACACCTCTAAGCTTTCGACTTGCAAGTTTGCTTTGATAGTAGGCATTCCTTACTAAAAAACTCGAATTGTTTTTGAAAATTCAATGTGTACAATTATTTTCCGCAAGGGGTTAGCCTCGATAATTTTTTTTTAAATCTTCAAAAAACTGGAACAATTTTGGATTGCAATTTTTCGAGAACCAGAGTCCGTAAGAGCGTTTAGTTTTAGGTATTTAATAGATGGGCTTGGGAAACATTTTTCAAAATCTCGAAAACGGGAAGATTTTTTTTTTTTTGAAAAAGAGCCCAACATTTATGCCATTTTATTACGAGTACGATGTTAAATATTTTGACAACCTTTGTGCGTAAAACTAACCGGGCGAATTATTTAATTTATTTCATCAGTGAATATTTTTAGCCTTCGCGACCCTTCAAAAAAAGATTCAAATAAAAATTTCAAAATTAATTCATAATTTCCACCTACTCAGCTAATTTTTCGCTAAAGTGCCCTTTGCCCATTGGCATAGTCACCTCCAAAAGCATTTTCTCAAAGGAATTTAATTCAATTTATCCCTTTTTTTATCATAACCTCGTGATTTTCCAGAATCTTGACTTTGGAATAAGTAAATTGCTCATTACTCTATCTACCTTTCTCTCTTTCTCACAACCCGGTTTTAAAACGACCAATTTCCAAAGTAACCCCTTTTTTATGAACAAGCAAAAAACACCGTCAAAATATTTAATTTCACTCTCTTCAACAAAGAATTGCCGGGAAAGGACCTTTAACCACTCTTTGAAAAATAGAGGAGAGAAAAAAATGGCGACGTGCGTTTAACAAGCACCAAAACGTAACTTAATTATTTTAAAAGGTTCCCAGCTCAAAACCGTCTTATTCAAACATTTTCATACTACGTACCAACCTATTGCTGCTATAAAAAAAATAAGTATCTCTATAGAAGGACAACGAAAGAGTCCTTCGAAGGATATGTCAAGCTAAAATGCTAAATTAATAATATATTGAATGTATAACCCGATCCCGTTATATATACTATAGCATGTAAAGTTGTCAAGAATAGCGAATAAGATAAAAAAAAGAAAATTGTGTGAACAGTTTGGGTTAAGTCCTTAAGCAAGGACGTGCAGTTTTTTTTCTTCTTCTTTTTTTTATACTCACGACCTTTCTATATAGGCCTTCTCCACCCTACCACCATCTTGTGAGTTCATTGCGCTGAATAAACCCAGACACTCAGCTTGAATTTTTCATATGGAAAAAGGTCCTTACCCGAAATTATGTCCTTGTGTAATTTGATTACATAAAGCTCTCGTATAAGAAAGAACTACAACTCCCGCACACACAAAGCGAGATTGGCACAAGTGCAAAATAAAAAAATAATTGCAAGGCAACGAAGGGTTGCGAAACACTTTGTTGTCAAGGCAAATAGATTTTTTTTTTTCATTTTTTTTAAGTGGTTGAAGGGAGGTTGAGGTGAGTTTGTATCCTTTTGATCCTTCCTGCTATATTCCGTATGTCACCGTAGAAATACGAAAGACCTGTTTTTTTGTATTCTTAGAATGACAAACGGATTAGCAGAGATATGGAGAGCGAATGTATCTTTATTCCAATTATGCTGCATGCTCTGCCCTGTCCTGTCCATACCCTTTATTTGAATGACATAGGGTTGTCAAAGTTAAATAATTACTTTTCCTTTAAAAAAAATAAGAATATTATTATTTGTATTACAGCAAGATACACATACATACAAAAGGTCATTAAAAATATATAAATCATGTCCTTGCGCTTGTTAAATAGAAACCATTAGCACAGGATTATCCATTCAAGCTTATCAAAGAGTAAAATGGACTGGCCACACATGTGAGCCCTTCATTTCGATGGACTGGCACTGGAGACTAAAAACAAAACAGACTGCCGAAACGGGAAAATACAAACGACTTTGTTTGTGTGAGGAAATGAAAATGGAAAATCCTATAAATGTCATGCGGGCAGACCGATGAATGAATGCCTCCAAAATGGACTCTCAGTCTCTCTTTGAAAAGGACTCTAGTTATTTTTATTTCCTGTTTGGCCTTCTTGGGTCAGATTGTTGTTGTTTTTTTTTAATGCTTAAAATTTTCGGATAGGGACAACCACGATGACGACGTTTGGAATTAATTTCAAATTAATTTCAGGGCGGAAAAATAATCTGATAGGAATAAAAGGATTGCATATAAGGATATGCTTGCAGCAAATCCCTTTTTTCTTTTGGTTTAACTTTTGTTTGATTTTAAAAGGATATTTCCAACGTCTGATGGGATTTTTTTCGGTATGTAGTTTCTCTCTGCAACTTGAGTGTGGTCAGCCTGGATGGAAGTAGGTATACTAGTCCTTTTGCCGGGGGATTGTCCGCCTTCTCACGGAGTAGGAGTAGTAGTAGTAGCGGCACGCAGAGTGCAGACATGGTTTTTAAATTATCCTCGGTGAATAGGCTTGAAGTGGCGAAAATACGAATGAATGGAAAAATATTCACGAATTTTTGCTTCTTGCATTTTTGCGCCGCGACCAAGCGTCTGATGTTCCTACTGCTGCTATATCCTTCTACTATCCAGCCTCTTTGGTTAGAATGAAAAAATGTATAAAAAATTCTTTTTTTGGATGAAATTGTATGTAGCCGTAGGGTGAAAGTCATTACGGAATTTTCGTTGCAAATGAAAATTCTTTAGTTAATTGCACACAGGACATGGAGTATGTATATATAACTCTGTATTTCTATATAGTCGTTGAATTGAAAACCACTTTTATGGTTTGCCAACTTCTCGGCGAGGACCAAACTTGTACACAAAGGAACAAACAAAGACTGAAAAAAATATAACAGAAGACGAGGGTTGGAAGGGGGTGATTAATACATAAAGAAAAAGAACTTCAGGGTTGTGGTCATTTTATTTAATTTTTTTTATTTAATTACAGTTTCAGCAATTCTAAAAATATATTTGCTAAATGGAGTACGAGTCTCAAAACTCTTCCCCAAACACAAATCAAAATTCATCAACAATCCTCATTTTTCAAAAGATGTATCCCACTTCTGACGTTAATGTAAAAGCCATGTAATTTCGGTAAGAGGAAAATGCAGATTTAACTCTAAGATATGATCACTATGGTGATGATAATCCTAACCAATAATAATCGTCCCATCGCCATCATAACATCTTTTCCTTGACCATTACTCGGAGCGGAACCGTTTTCAAATGCCTAATCAACTGTGTAAAAACGAACAAAAAAGAATACACAACTTTTCCAGAGAACGAAAAAACAGCAAACAAATAACATCCGATTATTTTAACGATTTCAATATCATGCTTAAGGGATCATGTTTTCTTAGGAACACCGCACGCATATAAATATAAAATCAATAGCTATCTATAAAAAAAAGGACTATTATATATGCTTGCTTGAATGCTTGCTAACATTTTCGAGCGATTGGCCCCAGAATAAAATTTAGCTGTGCCCATATGATGACAAAATTTCTGTTAAATTATGTGTAAAATCTTATATTTGCCTCTTGGGAAGAGGGTCCGAGTCCGACGAATTAAGGCGAACGACGGCGACGGACAGCATTTTGCATGACAACACTAACCGACCGACCGACCAAGGAAACAAACCTTCTTAACCAAGTTTCGTGGTTGAAGATACGTTTACATAAAAGGACACAAACAAACACAAAAAAAAAGAAACATAATCTTGACTTTTCCTCAAAAAACCAAAGTTTTCCACAACCCCAACGTTTTGGTATTTATAGGCACTTTCAAGTGGCCTATATATATAAAGTGATGGCAAGCAAAGGGACAAGATTTGAGTCTCCACATTTACGCCTTATAGTCTATTTCCTCTTCCACATGGTTAGATCTTGTTTTTGAGATGACCTTTGTGGACAGTTTCAAGGACTTACTAATAACAGTCATTTGGATTCTTAATTATTTGCGTGTTATGAAGATGCGAGAGCTGGCAAAGGAAACAAAGTACTTAATCGAATGGAAGACATTTGAATATTCTATGAACACTTTGTGTGGGGTCAAATTGGATTTTGGGGGTAAAATATATGGTGATGGGGGCCCAATTTCGAAATGGGGGTCGGTTTTATGTGTAAGTTGGTCATAACCTTTGGAAAATAAGCGTGTAAGAAAGTTATATTTATTTATCGTACTCCCATCCCTCTTTCGTTCTTTCTCTCTCTTACTTATGTGGCTGAACATGTTTATATTGTTTGTAGAAGACTTAAAGGTCCTTGATGCAAACAGCATATCGTTTCTCCTTGCTGATAATAACACTTACGTTAACCGATTTTTTGTTTTTTAATGTCAGTACCATTAACAGGTTATACGTGGACACTTAAAGTAACGACTAATGGTTAATTCAAGTTGGTAATATTAATAGGGCTAGAGTCCTTCTCAAGAACCCCACAAAGATAATAATGGCTTACTTAAAATGAAAGCCTCTCTAGCACGATAAATTGAAAAGGTCGTAATAGATTGTTCTTTTCCAAAATCAAAGGTGTAGTCAGTTTTCGTGAGGAACAACTTGGGACATACGAAAAAGTAGTCAATAGCTCATTCTTTCGTTATATTTTGTAACTGTATTAGCAGCAGCTCTTGGTATTGATGGAAATTTTTTTCAACGTGCGAGCACTAAATAGGTCACTACACACAGTACAAGCATTTGGAGAATTGAAAGGGTTGCTTAAAAGAAGATTTCTTGAATTTTTAAATATCGTCAATCCAGAAGCTTAGCAATGGGATAGGTTCAGCAAAAATGGGGTAATTAATGGAATATCAAATTATTAAGAAACGATAATACATAAATATAAATAAATTAAAAAAGAAGTCACAGCGCATCAGGGTGTACTTTCAACAAAAAATACACCAGGAATTTTTGTTCAAGATAATAGTAAAATTCCAAAACTATTTTAAATGTTGAAATGAATTAGAAAAAAAATTCAGAACGACACCTAAACTAACTATCCGTTTTACTTATTTGTTTTATGTTGAATATCCCTTCGTCTCCTTCCTCTACTCGCTAATATCTTGATTTGTTCGCCTCGCTAACTAATTTCGCTCTCCGAATCACATTTCCTTACATTCTTTAATCTGTTTATTGCTTTCATTTTACACCATTTCTGCACTGAGCCACATAAATAAATTTTCCTCGATTTTTCGACTTCCAAAATTTCTTGTTTTACATCAGCCTTTCGCTTAATTCGCTCCCTGAAAAGTGAACTTCTCCAGCTGGTACTATTCCTTCCTCCAGCATTGCAAAGCCTGGTTTCCTGGAAAATTCATACTCACTCTCCCATGCACGGATTCAGCAGGTTGTTTAATATCTTTGCAAAACTTGCCGAGTCTTAATGCACGAGTTCAGATCAATCCCAAACTAACATTTTTCGAGAAAAATTGAACGTTGTTTGTTTAGATTTCAGTAAGAGTCCATCTGACTCGCTTACTTCTTCAGCTCATCCGCTGGCACTTCGGCATGAGACAGCCCGTCTTTTATATAATACACTCCTGGATTTTGGAACCAACTGTTCGACTCAATTTCAGAATCGCTAAAATACCTATGTTTTGTTGCTTTTCCAAGCAACAAGCAACATGGTGAATGGAACCAGGCATCTAATATAATCTAGGAGCATTTTGAAGCAACGACGCAAAGGAAGGCTAAAATTGAATAGGCTGGTAAAACTTATGATGTGGTAAAACTTACGGCCAGGAAGAAATTGGACTCGAATGTACATTGAATTGTTCAACAAACTCAACAGCATAGCGGAATTTAAGGCCACGTTCTCAAAATGTTTCTTAATTATCACTTAATTGTCAGAAGAAGATCCTTTGTAGTCACAATCGGGTCGGTCATAAGGTTACACTGTCGAACAATATGAATTTCCAACGAATATGTTTCTGTTCAAACATTTTAAACAAATTTTTTCACTGTTTCCATGAGTTTTCTTTTTAAAATAATCAATATAAACAACACCTCACATTGGGCGCCATTTATATAAAAATTATTATTTATACCTTTTCATGCCATTTCATATACATTGAGGTCACATGAAATTTAACATGAATAACCTTGGAAATTTCCTCGCTCATTATCTAGATTTAATAGAATTTTAAATCATCTCCCATCATTTGAGCAACAAAAAAAAACAAAACAAAACACAAATTCACTAATATTTCTACACATGTTCCTTCCCCAACCAGACAGCGCTCCGCAGTTAATTTACGTTCCACCATAAAATCATCTTCCCAATGTTCCCTATAATTTGCTTACTTTCGTTGCATAGTATTCCCTATATACATACGTGTTTTGTTCTATTCCAAACAGCCTAAAATTCAGCACGCATATGTACACGCCTCCTTTATTACGCTAATTTAACACAAAAGTGATTTTTCCTTAATTTCAGCCATAAATTCCACTGAATCAACCAAAGCCTCCTCACGGAAAATTTCTCAAACGAAGAATACCCTTACCTCATTCAACTTATATACATAATGTATTCTTGCATATATGGCCTTGGCTACTGCTTGAGCTATGCCTTTCGGTGTTAAATGAAATAAATGCGCGAAGAAAGCCTTTTCACCTTGAAAACCATATTCCAAATATTTCCATTTTCATCAGGATCAAAACAGAAGAAATATTCATTCCATATCCTTATTAGGTCGAATGTGCGCCAAAAAATGATGCGATGAAAGTTCCGCACTCTCTGATGAAAAATTTTTTTCCATTAAGCTTTTATTTTAGTAGAGTGGGGAAGGGGTCTTTAGGGCTAGGGTGAATTGAACGACTCTCATTTTCGATCGTCACGTATGTCGTGGCAAGCGATGAAAAAAGGAAATGAATACAAAAACAGGGACTACATATATGTACCTGCCGTGCCAGCATCAGCAAGTATTTTTCTTCACTTTTTCATGCCTGATGAGCTCGTATTCCGGGTTGAACGTTCTTTTTTAATATTTCAAAGAGAACACTGGTAAGGTGAAACGGAATTAAATTTTATACAAAAAAATACGCATTTCCTTCTCTCTTGAGACACTTAGAAAACTGAGTTTTTTTTTTCGTTTTAATCAGCTCATGGCAATATTAAAGGAAATAGGCATTTTGTAGGATTAGTTAAGAGTCTTTGAAAAATTAGCAACCATATTCGAAAAGATGTCTTAAATGCCGATTATGTTGTTACATAGATCAAAGGCGGCAAACGTTAGAATTCTTTATCCAAGGACTTTCATGTTAATTTCCTTCTGAAATCATTCAACGGGATATTTCTTGTATCAGCAATAGAGATTAAAAATCAAATTTGAGTTTCTAAGCCAGGTAAATGAGTTTTATCGAGAAGAATAAGATAATTGACAGCTTGAAGAAAACCAGGGATTGGTGACTTATACAGCTCTCCACCGTCGCTGCGTGAGTTACGTTGTTTACTAATATTCTGATGAGTTGGGTAAGCTGACGAGAAAAAAAAAATATAACGACAAAATTTCTCAAGGACAACATTTATATTCGAATAAGCCGATTTGTTTCGCAAGTCGAATACTATCAAATCGTGAACAACTTACTGGTGCTGTCGGTAGGACTATCTAACTCTGCCGAATATTTGGAAGCTACGTAACTCATGCGCATTTGTACTCAGCGAAAATAGAAGCAATCACTCTTTTTATCTCTCTCTCTGTCTAGCATAGCAAACATAAATTGAAAAACACCAAATTCTTTCCATAAAATTAATAATTTTACACCTTGCGATGAAAGGGGAAGATGACTCAGGCAACGGTCAAAAATTTTATTAAATACTTGAGATCGTACGTAGATGAAAGCTGTGGACCAGATATTTGTAATAAACTACTCCAATAATTATCTATAATACCCTTTAATTACAGTGTTTAAGATTGATAAGTGAATCTTGGTTTTAAGCGAATGCAATCTTTCGAAAGCATTCATTGAATTTAATTAAACGATTGCATTCGTTGACTTCAATTTGGAAAAAGGTTAAATGGGTTTGCTGCACAAATAATTATGTTTTATGAAGGACTATAATAATAATAATGAATAACAGAATAAAAGAAAAACGCAAAAGTATACAAAGAATGTTGAATTAAAAAAAGAATTAAATCAATTGATTGCTCAAGTAAATGGGAAAAAAATTACCTTTATGTCGCAGTCTGAAAGAGAAATCTAAAGAATGCAATTCTTTATTTGAATTCATTAATGATTACATTCACAAAAGATTGAATTCTTTCATAATTCTCTTATGAGTATATTATACAAATTATATGAAAATATCGTACTTTAGGATTAACAATTAAGGGCAAGTATTTATAAGTTTTTAACAGCCGTACATTTTACCGGACAAGGATAGAAAACGTGTCCGTTTGCTAACTTATTCTTATGAATAAACTCGTTTGTGCTTTATATTATTTCTCCTGTTCTTATGACTAAAAAAAATAATATAAATTCACATGCAGACGTCAAAGCCATAATTAATGAAAATAAAAATTAATCAATTAATCAATCATCAATACAAATTTAATTATAAAAATTAAAAGTTAACAATTCAAAAAATGTTTATTAATTAAGATTAAATGTTTGTAGATTTGCAAAAATTATAGTTTCAGACTGAGTTTATATATCTTAATGGACAGGCTATAAAAATTCAGTCAGAAAAGTTCTAAATAGCCATGGGCTTAAATAAATAAAATTACCTATTAAAAGTTTTCGAAAATACAAAATTGCTAACCTATTTCTTACAGATGGCAAACTCTGTTGACAAATTTCATAAATATTTCACCGAAAAATTATTCCTCATAATAAAAATACCGCACTTGATAGAATTCGACAACTGAGAGTTAATCTCAACCAAACTTCTTCTTCCATTAGAGTAAGAGCTTGGAATGGGAACTATTTCTACGATATACTCGTAAATTTTATTCCCTAAGACATTGTCTGACTGTTTCGTGTCATAAAATTCATCCTAACGATGTCGACTATACAAATAATATTCCCCCAGGAACTAACTTATTAAGTCAGGCTACTTGACTGTCTTAGAGTATATAGCCCCAGTGCCTTAGAGTACATGCCACTAGGACTTGATTGTCATGCTCATGAAAATAGTTGTGGCACCAGCTTTGAGCATCATATTAAATGGAAAGGGAAACTCACAAAAAAAATTCTACTCATAATCGTTACATTGAAAACATTCGATACGAATTTATGCCGCTCGTTAGTCCTGGTTCGGTCCCAGGATTCCAATTATTCATATAGTATAACCCACACAGAAGGACATTTTTTTGTTTATAATTTTTTTCAATTTTCCAGTTTGGTAGAATAATTTTTGGACCTGGCTTGGATGATGATGCTGTGTGTGGTTTTAATGTAATGCCATAGCAAATTGTATATAAATCCTTGCTGGCTCTACGTTGTTGTTTTGTTTTTATTATTATTATTTTTTTTATTTTTGTTATAGTGGTGATGCCAATTTTTATTTCACCAAACACACAAGTGACAGTTACAGCACAATAATAAATTTCAAAAAATCGGTCATCGATGTAATGGAAAAAGAGATATAAAGGTAATTTTTTTCTTGCTTTGTTTCTATATGAATGTATTAAAATGTGGAATTTTTTAATGATGGAAATGTCATGCATGAATAAATTAATCAAAACTGTGTTCGACTTGTGTGCACGAGTATTAAATTGTATCGGTGAAACAAACCGAAATAGGATCGACACAACTTACTCGTTTATAAAGAGATAGCGGTATTTTTTTAATATCGAATTTTTTTTTTTGTTAATAATACGATGCAATGATAATAATCGGTAACGACTCATTGAAGCGAACTACGATAAATTACTTTTTTTTAAATTTATTTAAATTAAAAACCAAAAAAAAAAATTTAAAAAAAAACAAAATGATCACTTTTACACCAAATTTAAATAAAAATAGTGTGTATG
Organism: Philhelius pedissequus; assembly: GCA_910595825.1. Lineage (NCBI taxonomy): Eukaryota > Metazoa > Arthropoda > Insecta > Diptera > Syrphidae > Philhelius > Philhelius pedissequus. The sequence continues at coordinate 7,656,620 of OU343163.1, read as the reverse complement.
AGTTTTTTATGGATTAATTTGTTGGTAAAGCAAATAAAATTGAAATAAAGTAAAATTAAATAAAATAAATAAAATAATAAAAAATAAAATAAAATATAATAAAATAAAATAAAATAAAATAAAATAAAATAAAATAAAATTAAATAAAATAAAATAAAATAAAATAAAATAAAATAAAATAAAATAAAATAAAATAAAATAAAATAAAATAAAATAAAATAAAATAAAATAAAATAAAACAAAATATAATAAAATAAAATTAAATAAAATAAAATAAAATAAAATAAAATAAAAGAAAAGAAAAGAAAAGAAAATAAAATAAAATAAAATATAATAAAATAAAATAAAATTAAATAAAATTAAATAAAATTAAATAAAATTAAATTAAATAAAGTAAAATAAATTGACATTTATTTTTAAAAATAATTAATATTTAGCAAAAATTTAGCTTGTGATTATTATATTCCGCCTACATTTTTTTTTTACAAAAAAATTACATTAAAAATTATTTCAATGTGTTTTACAGATTAATAAAAAAAAAATGTTTTTTGAAACATTTCCGAAGTCTTAGAAAAATAATAAAAAATATAAACTGTATTTTTTTAATTCGCAATGCTTCCTTATTATAGGAGAGCTTCTTTAAAACCAGTAGGGTAAGTTTACCTTGTATTATAATGAATTAGACGATATCCCAAGAAAAACAATAGTGTGTTCAATGAAAAGTGAGACATAATCGTTTAAAAGAATTGTGAGGTGATTTGTGTTTCATTATTAAATTAATGGAAAACAAAATAAATTATTTGAATTATCTTTAAAATTAGAAAAAAAAACTGAATAAGAATTATAGTGTAAGTGAAAGCCCATGCAATACGAATAAGAGGCAAACATCATATCTCCCATTTCCTAATATCTTGGACAAAGTATATTTTTAGTATTAATTTTAAAGCTTAATTTGTAACAGAGCTTTCAGTTGATAATAGTATTGTATAATATTTTTGATGCTCAAAGTTCAAAGGTTTTGAAAAATTTTATACACAAAAATTCTGAGTCGAATTAGTATTAACTGTATTGCATGTTGAACTTCGAAACTCATTTTTATTTTATATTTTGAATAGCTTCTTCAGTTCTTTTTTTCCAAGAACAAAAAATATATCACAGTTTAAAATAGTTGAAAACCCTTCAATTTTAAATTAAAATTATCCAAATTGTTCTGAATGTCAAGTATTCTTTTAAATCTTTTGTCTTTAATTGATTTCAAAAAATATAATAAAATTGACAACTGTATAAGCATTTGAAAAGAAGTGTATAATAGACTTATTGAAAAAACTATGAAAATAAAAAAAAATGATGAAAATAATAGCGAAAATAGTGAATTTGAAAATGTTGGTACAGCTTGTATAATATATTATTTATTACCACATCTACATAAACTAAAAAATATTTAAATAAAAATAATAACGAAAAAGAAATAAGAAAATTCAATAGATTAAGAAGTGCCAAAAATCCATTATAGAAGGTGACTGAATGGAAATTAAAATAAAATATCTGATTGTTTAAAACTTGTACTTCTGGTAAAAAAAAACCGAATCGAATCGAGTGAAATTTCGAATAAGCTTCGTTTAAACTTCCGTAAATTCGACTAAGGAGACACACGTAATCGAATCACTTTAAAAGGTACATCTAATTTTGATATTTTCCCATTAAATTAACTATCGCTGAAAATCCAATTATTTTAATCGAAGCTAAAGTTTTAATAAGACTTGAAATAGTCATTAAATATTTTCTGTGGTTCGATGTATCTCTTAAGAGCGTTTAAACTTAATTTGCGACGTTAAGGAAAATGTTCCAAATTGAGAGAAAATTGCTATTTTCATAAATATTTTATTTTGAGATCATGTTGCTGATTATAAGATTTTCCAAATTTCTATCCCAAAATGTCACTAAAGACATTTAAACTATAAGCAATAATTGTAAATTTACGGTCAGCATCCATGACTATAGGTACATATGCCCAATTGTTATTAAGGTAATCTACAAAATTAGTACACATACACTTTGGGACCCCTACATCGATACTTGGAAACTTCGAAAGGTCAGTTTATTTGTCCCCAAATATCAATTATTTCTAATTCATAAATTTATTGTTTATAGAACATCGTGTTTGTTTGGTATGTGAATCAAGTTGTGCCGAACAAAGAAATTGACCCTAAACACAAACTTATTCCTCCCCAATGGATGATCCTTGACCCTATCATAGATTATTTGCCAAAAACATTATCCTAATTACACTTTTATTCAACAAACAAAATATTCGTGTTTGTTGTCGTCCCTCCTCCGAATCAGAACATATTTAATCTTACATGTCCATTCCAATCAGATACTTGCGGCAGGACATGGAACCTTTCTATATATAACATTCCGACCCGCTGCGCAGCAGAGAGTTCTAAAATCATGCTAATTTACCTGTCTCATGGGTTTGCCGCCACAAAATTAAATGAGAAAGTGCAGTCAAAAGAAATTGTTTCTTTTTTCATTGTCCTTGTATATGTATAATTCGTCCTCCTGTCGGTGGGTCGGACATCGACCGTATTCACTCTTAATTTGCTTTTCGCGTAGCTGCTAGCTCTGATTCAATTTAAATCGATCCTTTTGTGTTTGGGGATCGTCTTAAAATTAGCAAATCGATTTCAAGTTGGTGCAAACAATGACAGCTCGCTATCTATCTGATGAAAATGGATACCATCTACAAATTTACTACACAAGGATCCTTTTTATTTCTTCTTCCTTTTATAAGGTTCTCCCCTAAATAAGAGTTGTTGGAGAGGATTATCGATAATGGTGGGTTGGTGGGCGGATGAAATTTGTTTGCCTTGTGGTTTTGTTCTTTGCCACTCCAACTCGTTCTCCTTCTATATATTATATCCTTGCCATGAATTAATATGCAAATTAATTTTGTCAACCAATTAGAAAGTAAGACCGCACCAATTTTATTTGTGTGTCGATGTGGGTGAGTGGTTGTGTATATGCGTGTTGAAATAGAGAATAAGGATAATTGACGAGTCTCCGACGTGATGGCAGTGATTTAAGGACGATGTCGATGAAGAGGGTGAGTCTCAACTTCTACATCGTACGTATTTCGATTAATCTTTGTAATGTTGACTTTGGCTGTATGTTAAGTGGATGGAAGACCCATCAAGGACCTTATGGTCATATGGCCGTGGTATGGCTCTCTATTGCTACTAGGGGTCGATTTTCATTATGCTTGAGGTTAAAGAAATGAATGTGGGGCACATATGAGTGTCTGGGGGCCAATGTAATACACGATGAACCCTTTTCCGAAAATCGGAAAACTTTTCCTAGACCCAAACTAGTTTTTTTTTGTTCTATGCGATAATATGTAGCTATGTTATTGTTTTGCTCCTGCTAATGAAGGAATCATGTAACTCAAACATGTTGTATCCCTCGTTTATGTATATGTTATGGCATGGCCGGGCGGTTGAGATTTTGAATATTCTATTGACCACCAACTACTGCCAAACTCAGAATTGACGTTGAAACTATACCAATGTAGGAGGACTTTGAATATATCTTCAATTCTATGGTACACCTATATTTTAGGTTATCCTCTGAAGGTTAGGTGTTTAAACTTTGATGAGGTTGTTATTATTTTGTTTGTTGGAAATTGATATGCAGGCATATACCCCACTGGAGCAGTGCCTCTTTTTTGGTGGTGATGTTTTCATACAACACGGGTAGCATGAGCATAAGTTCTTGGACTTATTTAAGAGGGCCACCCTTTGGGCTTAGTTTGCCTTCATAATTTTATTGTCCCCTGATTTCCCAGAATCGGGATATAAAAAAATTGCCTACTAACAGAGTTTTGATTGAATAAAGTTGAAGTGTTGATTGCCTGGCAAATTTTGGTATATTTTTTGCACATTTACATATATTGTCGGTCATGTGTGTCCAAATAGGTGTTTTATGTGGTGTTGATTGAATTAATTGACCTTAAGGCTTTGAAAAAATTTATACAAAGCAGTGATATGTACAAAATATTCTACAACAAAAAATATGAGCGAATTAAAGTAGTCGGAAAGTATAACATGCTTTAGGTTAAAATTAAATAATTTCACGTATCAGAATGTACAAAAGTGAAATTTAAAACTTGTGTAGTCATATTTCGAATTTATTTCAAAATTTGGTAAACAAATGTAGCTCTTTCAAGTTACGATGAAAATAATAAATTCCAATGGCGATTTCGCATGGATTCATGAGTGCGAATTCCAAAAATTTTAAATTATGTATTTCGAAAAATGGCAGGATTTTAAATCAAAAAGCCAAAAATTTTTGTTTCCTAAATCCTCAAAATAAAAATCTTAAAAAATAAAATCCACGCCGGATCGTAGTGCGATTGGCCCTGCGATTTGACGATAAACAATTGGTATTTCCATATATGCACACCAAGGATCACCGTTCTGAATGTTTTGCCATAGGCGCCTGTGTAATTATTTTTACTTGCGATATATGGATGTATGTACGTAGACAAGCTCTGTCGATCAACATAATCGCTGAAACGATTTTCTACCAATTTTTAAATATGTATTTGTTTTGCCAAAGAAATTACGGTACCTGCCATACAATTTTTGCTTCAAACGTGGTTGAATTTAATTATCCCGAGAACGTCTCTAACGATTTGTATAAACAAAAAATCATTGCACTATTAACAGGTTTAGTACCTAAGTACATTTTGCTCTAAAAAAAACATTTACATAAAATGTTTTTAAGGTACCTGCCATTTAACCGTGTTTTAGATTTCTGAATGTCTCATTAAAAACGGACATTCGAATTCTAGTATTTAGTCAATACCAAAATTTTTGGAAAATAATGTTTTTGGATTTTTGAAAATCAATATTTCGAAGCGGGTGGAGGATTTTTTCACAAATAATTTTTTATATTATATTTATTGTTCATATTGTAAATACCTAAAATTGCCACAAAATATTTTCTTAGAACAAAAGTTAAAGAAATTTTGTATACTTATACAAAATTTAGTAAAAAACGGTTCAAAATATATTTAGCAGTTTCTGTTAAGAATTTTTGCTTAAGATGTTATCGAATATAAGAAATAAAGCTTCGATTCAGCTCTGGATTTTTTAAACGGTTAGTTTTTGTACCTCCAGTAGATGATTTTTTGTTTTTGGTTTTCAATTTTCCGAAAAAACGGTTCTTGATTTTTGTATGCAAAAGATCCTAAGCAGCGTAAGCAGTATTATTTGAAATCAAAAAAAATAACATGTATTACGAAAACGACTCAATCGATTTTTGCGAAACTTTGATTTTTTTGACATTTGTTTGAATACTCGAAAAAAAATCATTTTCCTAAAACAAATCAAATGGACGACTTGGTCTCATTCACATTGTATGCAAAATATTTCTCTTAAAAATCTAAATATATTTTTAAAGTCATTTTTTACTTTATTTTTTATACACAAAGTTTCTTTAATTTTTTTCTAAAAATAAATTAGTATGACAATCTTATAAATATTTAAGATAAACTTAAAAACAAAAAATTAAATCGGATTGATCAAGGAAAAAATTATTCAAAATTCTGGAATAAATACTTAAACTAATTTGAGCTCAAAAAAAAGTACGCCATTTTATTTCTTGGATAAAATTGGACTTACGAGAAAAATAATGCAAAAATCTGTGAAGCGGTTTTTGAGAAAAAAGTTTAAAAAAAAAACTGTTAGAAAAAATTTTTAAAAAAAATTCAAAGAGTTCAATTCGTAGGTATTCAGCAAATACATATAACTATAATTTTTGAAAAAAAATTATTGAGCCGTTTTCAAAATATAAATTTTTAAAATGTTTTTTAAAAACATTCTTTTAAAAATACAAAAAAATATGTATTAAAAATATTGGTACGCAGTATAAATTGGGCAATCTAAACCTATATACGTGTAAAATTTCGAAAGAATCGGTCAAGCCATTTATGAGATAGTCGAAATAAAATTTTATACATTTTAATTTTTTTTTCAATCATATGATCGGTCGTACCAAAAAAGTTGCACTGTTTTTTTTAAATCAAAATCGTTAGAGCTGTTTCCGAGAAAAATAGGCTTTAACTTATTGGTCATATGGTGGGTACCGTTATTTTTTTAGCTAAACAAAAATTTCATTTTCCCATCTGCACGATACCTAAAAAACTCTATATACCAAGTTTGAAGCAATTCGGCCCACCCGTTTAGGCTGTAGGTGTCTATACATACATACATACAGACTGACAGACAGACATACAGATGAACAGAATTTTTAGACCATCTTTTTTTTCGTCCTCGCTATCATCGTAATGTCATGTTTTATTGTTATCTCAAAACTTTTTTTTCGACGACTGCATAACTTGACTTATAGTACCTATAACCGCAAGTAAAAAGAACGGTAGCTACGTACTAAACAAATGTTAAATAACGGTAGAGGAAATTTTTTTTCTCAAAAACGGTTCTAAGAATTTTGATTAAAAAAATGTGTGTTCCTAGATGATTGCATTTTACATTAAAAAATATTTCAGTTTTTCGTTCTTATTAACTGTACTTCCGATAGAACAAGTTTTCATATTTTCGACTTTCTCATAAATGGATGAGTCAATTTAAATTATTTTTTCCTGGCAGATGCTCCTCAAAAGTATAAATAATATTGCATATATTTTCAAAAAAAATGTACAAACTACAAAAATTGCGACAAAAATGCTTAATTTATTTTTAAGAAAAAACTGCACAAAAATCCTGCAAGTTCTGGAAATCATGTAATTAGAACGAAAAACAAACGTTAACATACGGCGCAACCACCCTAAAATATCTTACGGTGACATTTAAAATACCCAGTTTAAAGTTTTTGCAGTTTTCTTCAGGAAATGTTTGTATTGCACAAAAATTGATTTATATTAACGGTTGGTACGGATCTAATTGTGATTGAGTTTTAATTTTTTAAAGTATTATCTTATTTGAGCTCTAAATATTTGGAGAAATCTGAATTCCTGATGAAACCAGGATTTGAGTAAAACTTATCCTAAAAGCAGTTCTTGTCTGTTGAATTTAGCAGCAAAAGGTCACTTCAATTCAAAAATGCATCAAATCTAATTAAAAAGTGATTCAAGTGGCTTATTTGTATACCTACATCCAACATCACTCCACATTTTTTTTTTATTTTCATTTGTAGACCCCATAGACTGTATAATTTAAGAAAACCTATTAAATCCACTAAATTCTTATTCAAGTTTAAAAATACATTCTAATTACCATTCAGGAATCCATCTACTAACCTATTTTCCGTGCTTCAAGGATCAACCATCCATCACTTTCACTAAACTCGTAAAATTCAAAATCACGGACAGCCAAATGCAATTGGTATAATGGAATGGGGCTAACCAACAAATCATTACAAACAAAAATTACGCATTCAGTTCGGCAAAGACCGGCTATGTACAAATGGCGATAGCTGTGGCAGTATGTTATCTTTACATTCCTTTTTAGAGGAAGTCCGCATAGATGTTTGGGCATGCCATTCATTTTTAGACTAACTACATACAATGTCATAAATTAAATCATTCGAATCGGCCAAAAAACCTAACACATACATACAACACTGCGTAAAATAAATATTTTAAAAAATATCTTCACATGATTGTGTGAGTATGTTAGAAAAACTTAAGGGCGTATATTTGGTTGTATGAATGTACTGTACTAGCTAAAAAACAATTTAAGGACTTGTGGATTTCTTAAACCAAAATCATGCACCAAACCCGATTTTTTTTAAATTACAGAATATAATTAAAAATATACAGAAACTTAACAAAAATATTTTTTTTTTAAATTTCAAAGCTGTCAAAAAAAATTAAACATAATTTTCATAAATAAATTAATTATATCATTAAATGTTCATTAAATACAAACTAGTTCAGGTGAATTTTTCAATTTTATATTCTATGCTTTCTTATGAGTTAATCTAATTTCATACTGCCTAAGGGTGTTTCTCCTAGAATTACATGTTTAAAAATTAGTACTACGCCTTGAAGTACATTCAATAGCGTAGCTGAGCGTCCGCAGGGGGGGGGCAGGTTCGGAGGGCCCTAGGGTGATCAGACTTTTGATGACTAATTCAAGAAAGTTTCCTCGGATTTTTTCGTGTTACAGATCAAAGTGCTCATGGCTTACAAACTGAGATTTTGAAAATATTAGAAAATAATAATAATTATACCAATCGAAAATTGTCGTGGGCAGGGCTATGATGGAGCGAGTGTAATGAGCGGCATTTATTCTGGTCTACAGAAACGAATTTCAAGTTTACAACCAAAGGCGGCGTATGTACATTGTTTATTCCATAATTTAAATTTAGGCTTAGAAGACTCTGTCAAATTATTAGTGCAAATGCAGACTTACTATGAAACTCTTTAAAAAGTGTATATATTTTTTAGTGTTAGCATAAAGGGTTGGGAAATACTGCTCGAAGTAATGTCCGCAGATTCAATAAAAAATCACGTACTGAAAAAAACTATTTGGAACAAGGTGGTCATCTAGGCACGACTCTATCTACTCTTGTAAATTAGGCTTTACACAGATTATTAAAGCATTGTTAAAAATAAGTTTAACATCGAAAGATAAAGGAGCAAGGAATGATGCAGAAATTAGTTATGGAGTGTAAGTTACTAGAAATGACGAATTTTGTATCAAAACAATTGCAGTTAAAAAATGTTGATTTGATGTATGCTTCCGAGCTTTTAAAAACATCGCTTGAAAATGTTAAGGAATTGAGAAATGAATTTGAAAGCGTTGTTCAAGAAGCTGATATTTTAGCTAAAAGCTGGGGCCTAGACCCTGAATTGAAAAAAAAAAACTAAAAGAATAAAAACGTTTTGTGATGAATTATCAACACATACAAATCCGAAAAAAAAATCGAAATTTGTTTTCAACGCTCACCTAGACATAATTATTGGTCAATTGAATTCTCGATTTGAAGGAGTAAGAGCCATTAGCCATCGATTTTGCTGTCTTTTTTCAGTGAGTCTAAAAGATGATGAACTGTTTACAGCATCACAAGAGCTCATCACTTACTATTCAGAAGAATTATCTAGAGATTTTATGCACCAGCTTTTATCGCTTCGAAATTTAATTAAAAAAAATATATCAGATAACATGCATATACATAAACTTTTTAAATATTTAATACAAAAACATAATTCTTTTTTAAGCAATATCCCAGAGGTAATACTCGCTATTAAATTCTTCATGACACTACCTGTTACAGTAGCTTCAGCAGAGCGATCTTTTTCCAAATTAAAAATAATTAAAATTTATTTACGCAGCACAATGACGCAAGTGCGATTATCAGCTTTAACTATGCTCTCTATAGAATGCGAAAGAGCGAAAAAGCTTAATAAGAATTTAGTCATAGAAGAGTTCGCTCAAAAAAATGCCAAACGATCTGGACAATTCCATAATTCTATGTAAACCTTATTCAAATATTCTATTAACTTGTTTCGCTTTAACAATTACTAATAAAATCAACTTTATTCAAATAAATTTCATTTTGTTCATTTTTTAAAAACATTATTTTCGTTTTCGCCTGTAGAAAGATTTTCATTTTAGTCTTATCAATATTTTTGTACTCGTATTCTTAAAAATATTTTTTTAATCTATATTCTTATGGAGAAACGACCATTTACGCATACACAAATCATTAAAAATATTATATCATGATTAAAGTATGTCAACAATGCTGCCTCAGAGTTTCGTGAATATTTGAAAAAAAATAATTATATTGATAAATAAAAAAAGGGGGTCCCCATCGAGATTTTTGCGGGACGGCCCCTGAGTTCTCAGCTACGCCACTGAGTGCATTTTGGAACCCATTCAACAATCGAAAATAAGAGACTGCTATATTTACTTACACTTACAGTAATAGTTCCTGTTTTAACACAAAAATTTATTTGATTTAAAAATCGTTTTTTTTTAAATTAGTTTTTCGCTCATGTTCATTCACTTGAACTCCCGCCATGAAATTAAAAAAAACTTAATTAAATATATATACGTTGCACAAGGACTGGAACGAAAAAAAAATACTAAATAGAGTATAGAAACGATTTAAATATTTGTTTCGTATTAGATAATTTTTGTGGGAATGAAATTGTATCAATGTGAATTCATTCGACTCTAATTTCGCATGAATATCAACTCATGGGATCTACTGAAATATAGACCGTTTCAACCTGTTTGAATATTTTTTGAATAACAAAGAAAATTCACAATACAAAATTTGTGGAACGTATATTATATTTCATTTCACAAAAGTAATCTTCATATGGACACCTTGAAATAAGTTTACAGACAATAACAAACACTAGATTATGAATAAGTGCTGGTGTTTTTGAGATTGGTAGAAGGAGGTTTTGTATAAATATTTTGAACATTTCTATTTATACACGTTCCACAGTTTGTTCACTTTATAATTTCCATATTTTAATTCAAATCTTGCACTGTTTATGAATATTTCATTTCAGAGGAGCTCTGCCAAAACGGATACTATAAATTCAAAAGAAAAACCTGCTTGTTTGAAATTATTTTGTGACCAAAATACCTTAACAACTTTTATGACTTAAATTATGATCGTTTCAGAAAACCTTATACCAATATAGTTTTCATAAAAAAAATTGATTTGACTTTCTGTGTAGCTTTATTAAACATTCCTTAGCGTTTCGGTAACCCTTAGCAGCAATAGAAGAGCTTCCAATGGGAAGTAAGGAAACTTGCTCAAGTTTCCATCATAAATTCAAAGCGCAACGCTTTGAAAATCACCAATAACAAAAGAATGACAAAAAAACAACAGCCAGATACTCACACACATAGAGAAGAGATAGGTGTAGGTATGTTCTTCAGCAGCTAAAAAACTAGGAGAGTGATTTCTCTATAACTAGCGTTTCCCACAAGGATTTGCTGTATTTTTTTTCTCTGTGATGTTGCGGTGCTGCTGCTGGTGCTGGTGTTTTATGTTTCATCCTCGGGTTTTACTTCCATACCGCAAAAGCACATATTAACTGTGTCAGAAATTCCATACAAACATCAATCAAATCCTGTGAGATGAATACGAAATCGGTTATGGGTACGGGTTCGCTTTCGGATGTTTTAAGGAAACTATATACATAGATAGATATACCTATTAGAGTGTATATGGGTTGATCCCGAATAAATGCGGCTGTTCGTGCTCGTTCGCCTATATGTGTGTGCTTAGATATTTGAGGTTTTATAACCAAAACATCCGCACAGCGAGGATAGTAGGTATTATCCAAGGACACCAACAACATACGTCATTTAGTACGCGTGCAACATTTTGTTTACAACTAAATATACTTACATATCTTACATATGAACGGTAAATAGAGGAAAACAACGGAAGCGCGTACTCATACAAAAAAAAAAACACACACACATTCTCTTTCATTTAGATATATACAAAGTTAAAGTTAGCAGTGATGCAACATCAGAATTATCTGATGCCTGCCAACAAGGACGAATGACTTTGAGTTCTGACTTGTGAGTTTATTCAGTTGGAAGAAAAGAAGATGCTGCTCTATGATGACTGACACATAAAAACGATGCGACATGAAGAAAGGAAATATAGGTATATAGATTCAATGTTTGTTCCAGGATTGCAGTTATTGGGAAAATTGCAATATTAAATAGTTTGGTCGTGCGTGCATGCTTCTTGATGTCTTTGTTCCTGACTTCCCTAGACGAGTGCCAGGATTTTTTTTTTGACAAATAGTGTTGTATATCTCTCTCTTATGATGGAATCACAAAACAACGTACGGTGCATGTGGTGCAGGATCAGGAAATTCATTCGAGATTTGGAGTTTATGTTCTTTATTTGACGTTTGTTTAATAATTTAGGTTACTAGGTTCTGTTGTCGAAAGGATATACCTTACTGCATCCAAAAATGTTGCCATAACAATTTCTCCTTACAGAAATTTCTAAATTCAACGAACTCAAAATTAGAATATTAAATTTTAGTTCGGAAGCTCTGTGTATATGGTATTTATTGGATTCGGGTGAACAAATATATATTCGACGTTTAAATTTAAATTAATTTGTATACCACATAGCTAGCTATGAATTTCTTCATTCTTTGATTAGAAATTACTCTTCGGGCCGTTGACCGTACAAGACACCTCAGATTGGCGTGTCAAATCAGACGTCCATAAAAAAAATGTTGGTGTGTCGCAGGGCTCCGTTTTCTCTTCGATACTTTTTATAATTTTCTTTAATGATAATTGAAACTCCAAATTAGCTTTTCATGATCGTCTTCCGATTCAACTCAACTTTTGTTTCTCAGATGTGGAACTGATTATGATAAGTTAATAAATTTTCGTGTTCATAGAATTTTCCAGTGGGGAATAGAGTTTTCTTCAAAAACTCACCGACACTTGGATCGAAGAAATCGATTTTTGGTAAGGTGCCAAAAATGATTCTAAGCGCTTAGGATTCTTTGGAGCTACTAGCTGTCTTTGCTTCTCTGGTCCATAGCTTGAGTATGATAGCCTTGATAGCTTCCTAAATGGAAGGGTGCTTCCAACACTCGCCCTAATTTCTTGGACAGAATTCAAAACAGAGATTTGAACAAGATCGGTGATAGAAAAATAATGGAAACAATTGCATATCTGGACAATCGTCGCAATTTTCCATCGCAATGTTTATAGACAGGATTCTAGTGAAAGGTATACATATAGAAGTTATCCCCTTTAAAAAAATTTAACCATCAATCTCGGGCTTCTAGGAATGCTCAAATTCAGTCAATGTGAAATTCATTACCATACTTTATTTCGCTCTCCAATTTTAATATAAACCAACACGAAATGAATGTGCACCTTCTTTTAAGTCCCCCTTGATCAAGTAAATGGAAGGGCTGGCAACTAAATCGAGATTAGTTAAAAGCACCCGAGACGAGACTGTATTTTTAGTACCGAAATTCGCCGAGAGTCTCGCTGGTCTCGGTGGTTTGTTTTCGGTTTTCGCTAGAATAAATATTTTCTTATTTAATTATTTTTTAGTACTCATGTTAAATTTTTATAGTTTTCGCAAGTTTTTTGTGTGAAATATTCTATGCGCGTTAAAATATCAAACCAAATATGTATATATAGTTATACCCAGATAGGTAAACTGGGTCATTATTTTTATTTATTTTTTAAAAATGGATTTTTTTTGAAATTTTGAGTATGCAGTTTTATTAATACTTTAAAGGAGTATTTTTTTAATATTAATTGTGTTTTTTAATACATAAGCTTTAGGTTTTCAAAGTCGCGGTATTTTTTAGGAAAGTGAATTGAAGGGTTGAAAATTAAAATTGTGTGTTGTGAAAATTGTTATTAATTTGAATATGTATTTTAAAGAATGGGGCGCTACACGTAGAACTTGCACAGGGCGCTAGTTTACCTTGTACCGGCCCTGGCTGCAATAGAAATTTATAAAATTTGAAACCATTTGAATTGATGCCGAAAATCCTATAGTTTGAAGGATTGCAATATTATGATGTGCGTAAAAATATCCAACTACAATGTTCGGAAAATGATAAGAAAATGACAGAAAAAAATAGCTCAGATTTTGGAATGATCAAAAGAAGATCCAACCAACATTGTTTTATACCTTAAATTAGCAGCGTTCCGTGGCTCACTCTAATGAAGTTGACATTTGATCAAATAGGAATATGAAAAGGATATCATTTGTATCTTGTATGTATGTATTCAACCACATAAGTAACCATGGGCTTTCTTTAATTAAATTTTTGCTTAACACATCTGAACAATTAAATGCTGTCAAAAACCAAGCCATAAATCCTACCTACAGGGAAACATTTCCTATTGCGGTATTTTCAGTTCAATATAAAACATAAATCAAAAACTAACCACAAACAGCAACAACACATAGCTATATAGCCTCGTATTCAAAGACATTCCGAAATTAATTTAACAAACTTCTATAACCGGTTATGTGGGGAGGTGGTGGGTGGGTCGGGATCGTAATCGGGGTCAGGGTCGGGATATGGAGCTGCGTTATAGGTAATGGGAATTATAGTCCAGATCCCGAGAGTTCACATACCTATACCAAAACACTCCAACCCTTTTAAATAGTTTCAAAGTATGTCACCTAGCCTAAACCAATTTATATTAACTTTTCAACCCTCGGCCTTTTATCCAATCTCTCGCTCACACTTTCCATTTTCAACCAACTATTTCCACTTCTCCAACCATCATCACCCAAAGCCATTTATCGTGGTTTACAATATGAAAAGGATGATATTATTGTTTCTGTGGTTTTCTGTTGGAAATTTGCAAACTTGGTATGAGCAATGGTTCTAATGTCTATAGATGGTGCCTATCTACATCCCGGATAAGATTATAGATGACCCATAAAGCACAAGTCTGTGGCTTCCGAAACAAATTTTCATTGATTTATGCTTAACTCCTTAAATAATATTCACCAACCAACAACAACAAAAAAGAATGTTGCTTCCGAACATGATAACATAGCCAGAAGTTTAAAGTTCCCAAGGAAACAACAAAGATCCTTGTCAATCAGTTTTAGCTTATTACGCAACATGCCACCAACCTTCCAGTCGACCTACCTTCGGTCTCTTATACTCTAAAGATGCTGATGATGATGATGAGAATGACCTATGGCATAATATCTAAGGCCTAGAAAGGTACAAGCCACAATAATTATTCTCTGCAACACATATACACACATCTGAGTCCTGTGAAGCATTTCCTGAGCTACACTTCCTTTTTGCTCCGTTTGCCTTTCGCTTCGAGAATTTATAAACAAACCAAGAACTAAGTTTTAAAGCATAAATATACATTCCATGCATGCATTTATGGGAAATGCAGATGCAGAGGGGAATCAAAAACACACAAAACGACGAACACGCCAACGCATTAGCACACATTGGTTACGTGTATGTAGAGTAGGTAGTAGGTAGGCTTGTTAAGTTGAATTCTACAGCCTAAACCACTCTGCTACTACTGTTGTGTCCTTCATCTGTTGCAAGGATAACAAAAACAAACGGCAGAAGTATAGGCCATTGTCAAACAATGGTCCTCATGGCTATTGGTTTCGTTCGTTTGTATGCACGACGACGCGACGAGGGGGGATTTCATGGAAAGTTTTTCGGTCTATATAGACATATAGAGAGATATCTAACATGAGTTAAAGAAACCTGCAGAGCTATAGGCAACCCAGAGAAGCATTTGGTTTTGAGGCCAAATTGCAGCAGCTATGCAGGAATTCATCATCAAATATCACAATGTAAAGTAATTGCTGTGATGGAGAGAGAGCTGAAGCCCAATAGGGTTGCCAGGGGAACTTTAAATGCAAAAGTCAACTGAGGTTGGACGAAAATAATATTAAAAATTAATGACACACTTCATCATTAACTTGAACTGCACTTAAAAATTCGAATGCGAATAAAACAAAAAGGTTTAAAATAATACGGAAAATTGATTGTTTTTTCTCTGGCAGCAGACCTCTATCTTTGTCTAATTTTAAAAAATTGAGATCCTTTGTCTAAATTCGCTGTTGGAATTAAAATCCCAAAAACTCAAAATCTTAAAATCGTGAAAACCCAAAATTCCAAAATACCTAAGATCCCGAAAACGCGAAATTGCTAATATCCACAATTCCGAAATGTATTTCCTCGAATTCCGAAAAATTATAATAAATGATAACTTTGTGATCACAATTGGTTTTTGGTCAGTAATTTGCCTGACCAACATTGCGGGCTTCATCAAGGATTTCAACTACCCGTTTGAGTCATCTGTACCGGAAAAGCAGCTCCGTTACTCCGCATAGCATATTAAAGGTCACCAGGCAAGCGCCTATGCTAGCATTTTTTTTTTTTTGGAAACAGTACTTTGAGATTACAGATTATGGAATTTTGTCTTTCGGACTAATGCCTGACTCCGGAGAAAACTGTATATAAAAATGCTCTGCTTTCTCTGAAAACTGCTGCGATATAGCTGTCTCAGATTCACGATTATGCACAACCAAAAAAAATCACTTAGGGTGCCATACCACCTAGACGGAATGCACGTCACGATAGCTGACCACAAAGATCCAATCATATGTCAATAAGTTCACAAAAGAACAATCATGTATGAATGCAAACTTTGAAAATCATTCATTGAATTCAATCGAAAGATTACATTCATTTTTTTTATATATAATCTTCACGCGCTCAAGGGATTATGCTACCCTTTAAATGTTTCAACACAGCGCGAGCGTTAGGTTAGGAAGAGAAAGAAGGATAGGAAAGATGTGTGGCGCGATGTTCTGAGACTGGAGGTGGTTGTTGTCTCAGATTTTATCTCCAGGGATGGCGGCTGTACTAATGCGAAGAAATTTCCGTATGTTATTTATCCATGTCCCTTATAATTCGCATTACTTTTTTTCATTTATTGTCATAGTTATCGGTATACTACTCTTTCTCCATCGCATGTTTGTAGTTCTATGCCTAAACAGCATGTAATGAGTAAGCCAGCAACTCGTATGACATTTATTTTAGAATTGGTTTTTAATGGAAAAATAAGAAGACATAGACTACGGCAGGGATCGAACCTGTGACCATGAAGTTGACAGGCGAACACACAACTATCGCGCCACGGCCATGACCAATTTATTTCACTTTGAGACTGCGACTTCAAATTTTTCGAGAGCACCATTCATTTCGCATTCAAAAGATTCCAATCAATGAGTCCTCATTCAATTTAAAATAATCAATTGATTGAAATCTCTTGAAAATGCATGCATTCTTTGAAATGTTGGAATGGTTAACTCCATCAAAATATGATATAATTAAACTATTTACTACAGATCTAATCTACTTTTGTCTACCAAAATCTATATTTAACTAAGTAATTGATACTTTAACACTTAATTGTAAGATGTCAATCAGAAATGATTGAATATTTAATCATCATCCCAGATGGTAACCCTTAATTCCTTTTCAAATTCTTCCTTAATTTCAAGCAATCTATTTTATGACTAACAAAACACAAACAATAGACCAAAATACTACAAGAAAATCCCGTTTGAAAATTTCGTCTTATAAAGTTGACATAATATTACGTCACCCATCGGATCGGTCCTTCGTTTATATTCATCCTATACCAACTGAATAATAACAACAACAACAACACATTTTGTGTTCATCCATTCGTTCATTTATATGCGTTATATTTTATGCTTTGCAAAATGCGTAAGCATATATGTATGTTCGTGCGTATGCCATCGCCCTATCCTATCCCTCCCTTGGCTCCTGCATGCGCCTGCCATCAATTTTACCAACCAGCACTTTGAAAGTGTCCTTTATGTAAATGACCCTTCAGGCATCCTGAGTTGTGTAGTTAGTAGGACTTCTTTTATATTATAACCTAGTGTGCGGCCTACAATGTATCTATAGTATACTATGTACCTAGATTGCAATTTACTTGATTTAAAATTTCCATTCAAGTGATTTGTACCAACAAGTCACGTACCTATATACTGAAGTAGACCTTCGCAGTAGCTCTGTAACATGCCCCTGTCCGTTTGCCTCAATTGACTGACATCCAGTTGGGGCTCCTCCGGTACCGGTAGCAAAAACAAAATTTCACAACCACATTGTTGTGTATTGACCCAATGCCCAACTAACAGCGACCAATTTGAGTTATCCTTTTGAAGCCAAATGAGTGGGAGTTGTTAAGTTCAGGGCGGTTTTCATAAATTTTTGAAGGGGGTTTGCCAGCAAAAGTTGTACAAAATTAAAAACGGAAAATTTTAAGTAATGCTATTCCAACATTTTGATTTTTTCTATTGTTATATTGTTGCCCATAACACCGGCCCCTTCTTGTACTCGATTACAGTTGGGCGCCATTTTGAATTTTAGATATTTGTTTGTATCTCTTTAATATTTCGCCCATTCAAAATGTGAAGTATAAATTCAGCGCGAGAACTTATAGAAAATTGAATTTTCTGCTCCTTTGATGTTGAAGAGTTTTTTTCTAAGCTCTAGAATTCTCGACTTAGGTAAATCTGAAAAAAAGGCTGAAACTCAAGCTTAAAGTCGAAGTCAGTTTTCCAAAATTTTCAAACTACGCCCACATTTCGTACGATTTGCATTGAAAGCCAAAATTGGCATAGAAAACCAGTAGTAATAACTGATTTACAACAGCGATCTATCATTTATAAAAAGTTTAACTTGTAATTTTTATTAATAAATGTGCAATAGCGAGTTGATAACTTAATTTGCTAAATTTATCATATTCGTAAAGGATAACTTCTTCAAACACACACACATACAGTTCATAAGAATTTGCCATGAATATGTGCTTGATAAATACTGCGAACCCCTAAATATATGTTTATTAATAAGAAAAAGTTATCAAGCGGACAAGTGCTATATCCATGTGTAAGCTAACAGATAAGTTAGAAAGCAGTGGTTGTTGTTTTTTTTAAAGAAATATTAACACCAAACGCTGATTACGGCCCTGGGATGCCGGTGGGTACACCCCGCTTGAAGATGAGAAACATTTGTAGTTCAGTGTTCAGTTTGCATAAATGACACTTGAATGCTCCTGCGGGTGGTCCCGGTGACCTAGCCTTTGGAATTTGCATCGGAATTTCGTAAAACCTCATTCAATCTACTTGTAACCATGAGATGATAGAGCCAGAGAGAAAGAGACAGAGAGTCAAAAATACAAGTGTATAGTTGTCCATCTCGAAATTATTATAAAGGACAAATATGAAGCAATGAAGCAGTTACAGCAACAACTCGTTCCATTTCGTCACCAAAATTTGGGGCCATGCTTTTCATACCTTTGCATAAGAGAGTTTTTGTGTTTGGCCTCCGTGTTACAATAACGAACCCAAGTGACATCTGTATGCAAACTTGTTCAACATTGATTATGTATTTCCAGAGAAAAGCCATTGAGTTGAGTGATGATGTGGAGGGAGCAGGCCAGATAACAGAGACACACACAAGCTGATTGGGAAAGAAGATACACAAACCGGCCACAAGTGGATCTAGGTCCTTTTTGTATGTTATTGCAGGACCTGTATGATGTGCTCACTCCCATGTAAATTATGCACATATTTTGTTATCCTTCACAAAATAAAGGACACACACACACGTTGGCTCGTTCGTCGATGGTATAGTCGTCGATGCACGAGCAGAGCACTGGAAAAATATTTATTTTCAGCCGAAAAATAAACATTAATCACAGATGCATGCAGAATATCCCAGCATCACTCTATATAGTATAAGACCTACCTATATGAAGGACGAAGGACACGCGAAAAAGCTTTTCGCTATGTTGATGGCAGTTTCCATATACATATGTATGTAGGTACCAGGCTAAGAGCTGGCTGCTACACTGATTGGACCTAATGGACCTTGTGAGACGCACGTACACACACACACACAAACACACATACAGAAGCATGAGTTATTTATTTTAAACTTTGTGACAGTGATAAAGCATGGCTGCCCAAGCCCAAACTGAGCCTTGCATCTGAATATGAAGCCTCCGCATGATATTTATGTTATTGATGGCGCAAAATAAAAAGTCTATGGCAATATGGCATATGTTGTGGAATCTGTCAATAATGTCCACAATATTTGAGGGGTGGGAGGAGGAAGGGCTATTCGATGTGGGCAGTATGGGAGTAGTGGGAGTCCTGTGCAAACAAAGCCAATGCGTGTGTCCTTTTTCTACGAACAATTCGAGGATGTCCCAAATGAAATGAAGAGGAGCCTGGCGGAAGAGGAGAAACAAGTATTCGACCAGTGATTGCTTGTTGATGATGGCCGATTGGTAAATTTGCAAAGCCCTTCAGATGGACCAAGCTTGAGCTGAGCAAGTTTACATAGTTAGCGAGTTTGGTTTGACAACAAACTACTGCTCTGCCCCAGCACCACACCACCGCACACCATCACTCTGACAGGAGTTAATAGCGGTTGTCTGTCAATCGCTTGATGATAGTTCATCGTAATGAGGTTACTGCTGTTTGTTTAAGCAAGCGTCTATAGGAAATAGAAATGGTAATAGAGACAGCTACATTTACCAGCACGGAATAAAAAAGAATGTAAAAAAATAAATTCGAACAGTTGGTAAGTAAATAGCGCCGAACTAGAATTTTTGTGTTGAACGTTGGCAAACAGTTTTCAGCAATTAGATTTCGGATTTACACAGCATTTGTCAGTTTTGTCAAAGATTGCCATATGATGGTTTTATTTTTTTGCGAAAAAGAGGTTTTATTTATTTTCGTCGGGTGTTGTTACCGCAGCAGTTACAAAAGTTCCAGTTGATTACAGGAAATCAATTTTTGGAACTGGGTCAACTATATTGGCGAACTGATGTAATTTTCTATTTTTTATGAGTTCATGCAAATCAAGTGTGTTTTTTTTTAAATTTTGTGACAAATGTTTTTGAGGTGGTTGTGGTAGGGTGGGGGGAATGGTGATTAATGAAACATTGATTGTACAATACAAATGTTGGGTTAACAATGGAGGTACTCTGCATGATGTTAAAAAACATTTTTTTGTTTAATCTTATTTGGCGACCTTTTTGGTAAAAAAAATGGCAACTTTAGTAATATTTGACAGATATTCTCAGAGAATTGACAGTTAAATTCTTTTACGGTAAACATCACTATTGCCTCAATTTAGAACTTTATTACAATTTCTAGATAATTTAGGTTGAGTCAGCGAACAAAAGATGTTACAAATTTATGTCACCCATATTGTTTAAATAGTTTCTCTAATTTTTATTTTTTTTTTATTTTTCAGACACTAAGGACAAATCACTCGATTGGAGACTGAGTTCTATAGAAGAGAATCCGATTTCAGCATAAAGGCCATCTTCAACGACAAGACTGTGCTGTTTGTTTATATTTCCCAGTTGAGGTTTTTTCCGCCAGCTATTCTGAGGGAAATACAAAATTGGTGGCGTGGTGCGTAGTGCATTCGCTTCTAAGCCACATGCGATCCCAGTTCAATACTCAGTGAAATTGAATCAGCATCACTAGAAACAAAAGAATCTGATGATCGACGTGGCAAATCAATAAATAGTTTTAATTCCAGCCAAAAAGAAAGCGAAAAATCCCAAGCTGTTGTTGTTCATTCAAAAACATTAGGGAAATACTAAGCTTCAGTAAGACGGTCACTCGAATACCGAACTTTGTGACAAAAATATTACTTCTTATAAGAACCAGCGCTCTTTAAATTTCGCCGGTCAAATAAGAGTTAGCATTCGGACTCTGGTCGCTGTCTCGGGTAAAATAATATAGGCCTCTGAGAAACTACAAAATTACGATTACGGTCCCTGGTGGTATGGTAGACATTGTTGTCTTCAAGCTTCAACCCTGTATCAACGGCAGAAGGAAGTTTGAGAGAAAATGCTGCAGTCTCCTGATGATATCTGACATCTGCTTTTGACGATTTTGTATTATATACCCCTAACGCTGCACCATATTCTTAACAACCCGATTTTGGTCATATGATATTCGGTGGCATAACTGTGTGTGAATTGTATTATGTAGAAAAACGCTGGAAACTAACCACTCTACCACTAAATATTATTTATACTTTCAAAGAGCATTTCAACAAACAAAAATTTGAAAAGTGGTTCTGTGGGAAGTAGCATTCAGTGATGCTCAAATGCATGTAAAAAAATAATTTTTTCCTTTTCTATGTAAAAAAACTTAAATAAGTGTAAAAAATCCCGTAAAAAAGGTAAAAAACTCGTAAAAACCGTAAAAGTGTGGTAAATAAAGTAAATTAATGAGAAAAAAGAGAGGAAATGAGAGGCATTTCATTATCTGTCAAAATCTAAATAAAATAAATAAATTTTAGCTGTAATTCGTTCAAGTTCCGACGCCGTATGTTGACTTGAGTTGAAGTGATTAGAGGTGCATAATATTATTAATTAAATTGCATAATGAAAACTTTAAATGGAAAACTTATTTACTTTTTTACGTTTTTTACTTAAAAACAGTAAAAAATAAAGCATGCAAAAATGTAAAAAACTAGGTAAAAAACGTAAAGTAAAAAAGTCGAACAACACTGGTACCATTAGTAGAAACGCCAAGTAACATATTTTTTATTTAGAAATGGACTGCACTAATTTAAAAACAGACACATCTTTCTTATCAGAATTCTTGGAGTTGTTTCTGAGAAAAAAAAACATTTTAAAGATTTTTTTAACATTTGGATGGATTTTGTTTTACGAAAATGTTTTTATCAAATATTTAAGAGAATGTCAACAGAACTAATAAAAACGAAATTTCGAAGAAATCGATCAATTCGTTTTCGAACTACATACTGAGTTTTTGAAGCTTTTCCATAAAAAAACTGAAATGAAAAAGAAAATGAACCGTCTTGCAAAAAATCGTTTTCTTAAAAGGCATATAACTTTTAATTCGGCAGCACTGTTTTCATTGACAGCCATTTTGCAATCTGCCATGTGACTTTTTTTTGTTATAATTGCGCACGCACTAAAGGGGTTTCGACTTCCCTTAATATGAACAAGCACAGTGCGATCATTAGGAAAATAGGGGAGGATTTGAAAGGACATTCCGATGTACATTGGTTTTGAAGTTCAGAATATTAAAATGGGAGGAGAAAATAAAGAATTGTAAAGCATTCCACATTCGAGTTGTACGGCTAAAGAAAGAATCTCTGTACTTGATAGTACGTCCGAAGTTGGGCTCAAGGGTAAACTGATGAGTGTTCCTAGAAGCACGAGTATTACAGTTGAATAGTTTAAGGGGAGGACTGCAAGTGGCTATTTCGCTAGAACATTGTTTATAAGAATAGCGATAAAATAATGAAAAGACATGAAACATTTCGATGGTTTTCCAGAGATGAAAATGATTCAATTTTAGTTATTTCTTCTATCATTCTAAGAGCTCTATTTTGAATTCTATCTAAGAGCTTCAAGTGAGTTTTGGGAGCTCCTGGCCAAATGTGAGAGTTAAACTCTAGCTTTGGACGAATGAATGCCTTTTAAATTACAGCCAAACGAATATGAGAACTGAGAGTACTATCGTCAGCAAAGCAATTTAGTAGATTAGAAGTTCGAGATAAGAGATCATCAATAAAAATGAGAAAAAGGGTAGGAGACAATACTGAGCTCTGAGGCACACCAGCATTTATTTTGTGAATATCAGACTTGAAACCGTCCAATACAACTTGTATTGAACGGTCCGAAAGGTAGTTTCAAATCCAACGAAGAAGAGATTCATCGATACTAAATGCACGCATTTTCGATAAGAGAGCTTGATGCCAAACTCTATCAAATGCTTTGGAAATATCAAGTGCAATAATCTTACTTTTCTCCAAAACGATGTAAAGATTTGTGCCACTGTTCGGTGAGATATACCATCAGATCAGCAGTGGACGCTTTCATCTGTCAAGTTTGATCAAAATCTCGGGCTAGTATTTTTTTTCTTACCAATACAAAACTTTCTACATAGTATCGGAATTAAAAATTGTTTGAAATTGGCACCACTGTTCACTGCCAAGCAAATGACAGCCAAATACACTCAATTATAAGGACTTTGGCTTTCAGTAAAACGTGATCTTATTAAAATTCATCTACACACAAATATACCTCTTTGATCTGTGCTCCATTTGTAATAATCCTTAATCTTGGGGTGACTGAAAATACAATTGCGCATTAAACAACATACTTTCTAAAAAAACAAGCATCCTTAAAATCGAAATCCATTTGAATGTCACAACGGTCTGCTGGCCCTAGAGCGCAATTGGTGCCCCCCAAAAACTGGAAAGGGAATCACCGTCTTATAATGTCAAAGTCAATCCACACCAAAAGACCATCTGCAGGACATTTTGCAATTAATTCCCGACTTCGTTTGCTGCAGGTCTTTTTTTTTGTTTGTTTGTATTTTTAAATTCTTTAATTGTATTCTTGTACCTCGACTCACCCACCCATTTAATTTATGTTCCCCAGAAATGGCAGAACACAAAATGAATTTCTCCCAATACAAAACTGTTTTGTTCTGCGAAATCCTATTTTCTTCTATCTCTCTAATTAATTTATGGTTTCCTTTCATTGACATACGGTGGCGCAATATGGACAAAACAAGAAACAAAAAAATAATAAGAAAAAAATATAAATCCCGAATAAGACAATTTGTTTACCAAAATAAAAAAAATATGCAGACAAAAATGAATCCTTATTGTCCTTGAGTACGAGTACAGCATCAGCGCGAGAAGATCATGGCTTGTGTATTTATTATTCCTCTGCAAACGAAAATCAATCCCTAATTTGGGAGAATGGGATGGGAGGCTTCCCCCTTTTCCCATTGAACGCCACCACATCACCCACCCATAACAGAACTTAGAGATACACAGTGTCACTGTCAAGGGTATAACGATCCTGGGTTGTTTTGGATGGCAATCTACAATATTTTTGCAGAGATTTTCATTCCACAGCACACAAAGAGACCACGAGAAATTTTCGGAGGAGCAAAACAGGATATTAAGCATGACTGCAGGACACGACAATAAATTAAAGGCACACTCGACTTGGTTATACCTATCGGGCTGTGCTAGGTGAGGTGAGTTGAGATGTGAAGAAAAGAGGTCCAAGCTGCTTCAAGTGGAAATGGCAACGGTAGTGACAATTGGAAGGCACAAGCCCCGACAGATGGCGTAAACAAAGTCTACTTTTATACCTGCTATACATAAACCGAGCTACCGTTACCGTTGTTGCTGCGGCATTAAACACATTGCGGGGGTCACAATTTTTAATTAACTTCCCGGACGCGCAATAACTGGCTTCCTTCATGTATATAGGGAACCGAGGCCCACTCCACATTACAAAAATCCCCCAGCCCACATGAATTTAAAGTGGAAGCAAAGGGATGAACATATCTTCCTGCGCCCCTGTACGCTTTACCCCATTTCCGGCGACTACAGGGAGCTGTTTGAGGCCAAAAATTTTCATTGCGCCGCACTGCGTGTTTATCTTGCGGTCGACGATTATTTCCCTGTGTCAACACGGATAACAACAAGGATTCACATAAATGAATTACAATTACCTGGAACTCGGCTCGAGAATGTTTGTATGCCAAGCGTGAATAAAATTAATGACTTTGTGTTGGCAGTTCGTGAGGCGAGGCACAGACAGAGGCAAAAGCTGCTTCCAAATGAGAGGTGGACATTTAAAATTTGTTTAAAAATAATTTTTTTTTTGTTTCGTCCTTTATCCGCACTGTGCGATTATTATTATTTGCCGTATGACTTTTGTGTTCTTCTTTTCCCTTAAACGATTGGCTAAGCTGTCACCAAGCTATAACATAAGAACTGATGACGCAGGCAAAAAGGGAGGTCTGCAAGACAATTAAAATTATGTGAGATAAGGACATTCTTTGCTCGAAAGCGAGTACTACCCTAAAAGTATGTCAATTTTAATTTGTATATTTCCACGGGGATAAGTTATACAAAAAAAATCAAAACGCAAACAAAAATGATAAAAGCATTTAAAAAAAAATACCCTTTACGTCGTCGATTGTGACATTTCGTAATCCTCAGCATCCGCATCCATATAACAGCCGAACGCCAATCGCATGCATTTGTTATAAGGTCAGGAAAGGAGAACCAGGATAACGTAATTCAGTTTATTTTAGGTTCTGCATATGTGTGTGACAAGAGGAATGAATAATTCTGCACGAAATCACGTACGGCATCAAACTGTCTGATTTTGTGAATGCTATTTCATATTCAACATACATTTGTATTATTGTGCGTGTGTGGTGGTACAAATATTTTGATAACATGGCAACATGGATATAAGAACGGTTTTGTATATCCCCAAGGATAAACAAAATGAAAAATGTCAAACGTGATAGGCTTTAATACGGATTCCGAAGGATAGAACATGGTTTGCTGCAGCAGTAAATAGTTTTGTTCTTATATAGTCCACATTAAGACTTAATCTAAATCTCAAAACATCAGAGATCAGGGTATTTGAGGAATGTTTATGGACGCATATTTCTGGGGGGAAATTCCAAAATCAAAGATTCCTGGAAGACGCAATATTAAACAATTAAAAAAAAAACTACTGTCCCTTCAAAAGGATTTTGAGAAATGTCTTTTACTGTGACTAGTCACAAAATAGCCCGCGGTTATCACATATCGATAAGGATTGTATCCTTTTCAAAAAATTCATAAAAAAAAATAGTTGCGCAATTCAATGTGGAAGATTCTACGAGATTTTCATATTTGTAAAAGGATTTGTATACAAAAATTAATGAACTGCTTAACAAGAAAGGCTAAATTGAGATTTTATAAAAATCGGATTGCAACAAATTAAATACTGATATATTTTGTATACTTTATGCGGAGGAACTGTCATTCAAAAAATAAATGGAAAAAGTTTCTGGGCCTGAAGTATTTAACCACACAGATCAATTGGTAGTCTTAATCTTACCAAAAATTGTTTAAGTTGTTACTAAGAATCTCAGATGATCATGTTTCCGGATTGTGCACTAAAAATTATCTTCCCGTACCCCTATAAAATTACGCGAATACTAGCTATGTACCTAACTTGAATTGTATCAATTCAACGACTAATTATACTAAGAACTAAGGTAAGCTACCTTGTAAACCTGCCTAAGGATATCTAGACTACCTTTCATAAAACTGCGTCAGTTTTTATTACATTAAAGGTGTAGCTACAAGATCAAGTTCGAACGATCTAGTCGTGCATTTTATTTTATTTTTACATATTCATTTTTATTGTGACCGAGCATGAAAGAAAGCTGGTGTCCATCATTTATATACCTAAGCTGTAATTTGTGTACCTTGAAATGTTTAAGCTTTTTTTTTTTAATTAATAATTTGATCAAATTTGTGGTTGTTGGTTTAAAGTTTAACACACAAGAATATTAAACATAACGATACTCAATTTTGAAATTATATTTTAGTTTAACGATGTTTTCTGTTTGAATTTTAGAATTATAATAATTTAATTTTAAGCAATGAAAAATTGAGAAAAAATAAGTGAAAGCTAAGTTAAATGAAAATAGTTTTTTATTAAGTATTTTGAGTGTTTCCAGTGTTTTGAGTTGCCACATATTAAAAGTAAATGCGCCATCTTCATGTCATTTTTTGTAAGCATATCTAGTGAAACACCCAAAAGTATACTACAGAAAAAATGGGCTAAGAAGTAATAAGAAAATGTTCATACAATGCAGACCCGCAGGAGTTATCATAGAATAAAACAGAAAAATCGGTGCCTAATTTCTGGGTTTGCTTGTAAATTAACTTTATTATAGTTTTTAAAAGATTTAAATTTGTATTTTTTTAACTAACACTTATTTAAGACAATTCAGCAATTTTGCAATTTACACGGGTGGACAATTTTAGTAATTTGGTTCTAAAATTATGTACCTACTGTTGGACCATCTGAGTAAAATATATTCTTACCAAGTTACAATGGCACTAAAAAGTAACAAAATATGTACTGAATTGAATTATTGCACTTTTTCAAGAGAATGTTGACGAACCCTGAAATGTGTCGATTCGACGTCATCTTCAAGTACATTCCAAAAGCCTTGGTCTTAATCGAATTTGTCCCTTGGATTAAATTAATCAGATCATACAATATGGTTGACTTTTATTCGCAAATATTTTGCAAAATGTTTTCTTTTGATTGAACACAACTATTAATTAAACAAATTTTTTTTTTTTTTTTTTTTTTATAACTTTGCACGCGCTCAAGGGATTATGAATACCCTTTATATGTTTTTCTTAACACAGCGCGGACATCCGGTGGAAGAAGAGAAAGAAGGATAGGAAAGATGTGTGGCGCGATGTTCTGAGACTAGAGATGGTTGATGTCTCAGATTTATCTCCAGGGATGGCGGCTGAACTAATGCGGAGAGAATTACCGTATCTTATTTATTTATGTCCCTTATAATTCGCATTATTTTATTTATTTCGTTGTCATATTTTATGGGTATGCTAGTTTACTCAATCACATGTTGTTAGTGTTATGCCTAAACAACATGCAATGAGCAAGGCAGCAACTTATTTTATGACAAATTAGAATTGGTTTTTAATGGAATATAAGAAAGCATAGACAACGGCAGGAATCGAACCTGCAACCACGAGGTTGACAGGCGAGCACACAACCATCGCGCCACGGCCACCCCCAAAAATATTTTATTTCCTTCCAATTTAGTATTGTCTTTAAAAAAAAACACCCTGTAGGTACCTAACAAAAACAAAGTTTGAATAATGCAGTATTTTCAAATCATCTGCATACATTATCACACGATAACCCTAAATTATTTACACAATGATAGATATATCGTTGAAATTCTAATACATCGCATATTTCACATGGTTTAAATCAAAAAAAAAATAGTTGCTTTAAATAAAAACATATTATATCAAAAAAAAAATAACAAAAATTCCATTCTTCTACCATAAACATTTTATGCCAATTCCGTTTATCAACCGTCAGGACCAGTGATATGCCTTGATAATAATTTAAACAACACGACAAATATACATATACGCAAATGCGCAAAATAATTTCCATCATATCTATTAATCCTTTGACGAGATGGAAAAAAGGTATAAGCAGCAAAAGGCGTCGGCAAGTTTAATTTAAGGGGAGCAATTTAGCCCCTTATTTAGCAAGAGCGACTAAAAAATGTGTGCGTGTGTAAAATGAGTTTTTGTTTATTTTTTCCACACTCGTTAAAAAATATTCCATTCTATAAAGCATTTATCTGACCGTTCATTAAAAGTGAAGCATAGGTACGAGTACATAATATTTGATAAATATTCATTTCTGTGAAGGAAATCAGAATATATTCAAAAAGCTACAATTTATAAGTTTTAAATTGGATGTGTACAATTTTTTTCCCAGTAGGCTCACTAAATATCGGGATTCATTTTTCCTTCACTTGGGTGAATAAAATGTGAATATACCAAATTAATTGTCATTTGTTAAAATTTATTTTGAAAAAATTATAAATCACAAGTTCTTCACTGAAATTAAATCAAGAATAATTCATTATTGTGAATACTCAATATTGGCTGCCATTTTGTAAAAAATATTGACCATTTTCTATGTTTTATGCTTTAACATAAATGTCAAATTTTAATGAGAGTAATTATGTATTATCCTGTTTACATCCACCCGAAAGAATGATTTATGAATCATTTAAATTTTTTATATTTTTACACCTAAGTAGTCGTAAAAAGCGAACGTCTTATTCACTCATTTGGATCATATGATTCAGTTCGTACATGCCAAAAAGAGAGAGATCAACTCTCAAGTTGAGAACTATGTCCCCGCATCGATGGGCGTACCTGCCTCGTACATCCATTCTTTTTTTTCGAGCGAGTTAAATACGTTTTGTGGAAAGATTAAAAAAAATAAGAAGTAAGCCTCCACATGTAGAAAAGAGCGTCCCTAACCTAAAAATATCTTCGAACGCCTATGACGTTCCAAACAAAAAATTATACCCTATCTCTATGGTATAGTGATGATGGTGATTGTGATGGTGATGCTTCAAATCAAATGAATTTTTCATGACATCTCATATAAGAGTGTATAATAGCATCAGTAGATGGCGCTCAGTGTTGCGCATATATAGAAAATTCTGCCATAAGCGTACACCATGTCGATTATATAAATCTATCTCCAGGACCAAAAGCGAAATAATGTTGTGCACTCAATTTAAAAGAATTTTCACAATAAATTTCTATAAAATATTTATTTTGCTTTTCATTTTCTCCACTCGCAAAATGAAATAATAATGGCTCAAGCTCGACCCCCAAAGGGGAGCAATTCATTCCAAATCGACAGTCGCATCCGGTGCGGTCCGTATAACCCTGTACTCTCTCATACATACGTTGGCTATAATAGCCATTCAAAATCAAACAGCGTATAGTCGACGAGTCGAGTCGAGTCGTCGACAACAAACCAGTACCAGATCCTGCAAAGGCATACAAATATGCGAGTGTGGTTTTAGGATGGTAAATGGCACCCGCATGAATATATTTATATATTTATGTTTTTTTTTATTTATTATTATTTTGTTTTGCTCCAAAAATACGAATGTACAAAATGGAATGGGTAGAATGATTGAATGAAATGCATCTCTCCATTACCCGATGTTGCCTTGGTGAATATTCCTAAAATGAAAAAAATAGATCCCACAAATAAATATGTACTACATTCAGCCAAAAAATTGAGTATTTTATGTATAATGGCGGCAAGGACGAAGGAATATAGTGCTGGGGGGGGGGCACCATATAAAACATTCATGACGAATTGTGAAATGTACCTACATGTGATTTAAGGGCAGCATCCAGAAAAATGGATTATCTCAACAAAAAATAAAGTGTTGGGTTTTTACAGGGGTTGATATATGGGGAGGGGTTAGAGTGTTCATGACACCAGCAGGATATATATGTATGAAGCTTTTGGCTCTAGATTCAGCTGGATTTGTTTTTATGCTAAGCTTCAATACGTTTATCATCACAGAGAGCTTACTGACTGGAACCACATTATTAAGTTACTATGGGCAACCATATTGAAATGGCTTTTATATGAGATTTGTTGGCTAGTGACAGCCTAGTATCATGGTATTTCATAATTGTATTGTATAGTTGATCATCTTTTTGAAGTTTATTGCCTGTGGGAAAAAATGAGGTAATGTTTTCTAAATTATTTTGATGATATACAGTAGCGGGTCGATATAGTGAAGTAATAAAAATCAGGCATATTCAGTATTTCGAAATTGTTCACTATTTCGAGATAAAATTTGTATTAGTTTTTCAAAGCTAAATTAAAAAAAAAAATAACTACCATTCAGAAGTGTGAGTGTGAGGGTACATATAACTTTTTTTCTTATTCTTAAGTGTAAATAAGCAATTTTACAAACATTAAATAAAATACAAATTAAGAGTGAGGCTTGACAAAAAGGATATATACATATGGACGAAATATTCTTTGTGTTTATTAACACTACTTGATCAGCTAGAGAATCTGTACTTCTGGAGTTCATAAGTTTTTGGTTGGTGAAGGAAGCAAGCCAGGGAAAGTTGACACAGAATCTTAAAACTGGCACAAAAATATATCATATATTTACATTTTCTTTGAAAAAGATTGATGAATAAAAAGAGGAGCATTTCATATCAGGTGAATTAAAAAAAAAAAACATAAAATTCAGCTACATATCATAAAAACCACAACAAACAAACAAATGGAAATTAATATTAACTATGGGGTACCAAGGTAGAAATAAACATTTGAACTCGCATAACAAAAAATTAAAATGCGGAAAATAATTCGTCACTTTCGCCTGTGTCTTCCTTAAATTTAAATTGCTTTGGACAACATTTTCTTGTAAGCGTTTTAAAACTATGCAGTTTGGTTGACAATCACAAAAAATACAATTTTTTTTCCGCAAGGGGTTATACTTGATTTTTTGTCAAAAATCTTCAAAAAAACTAAATCGGCAAATTTTACACCAATGCAAAGGTCCTCTTCAAATGCTGAAAACCGCAGTTTTTTCTGGGGCTTGGTAGCCGAGATATCAGCTTCCAAAGCAAAGCAAATGCAGGTTGGTTGACAATCACGGGAACAATTTTGGAATGCAATATCTCGAGAACCAGAGGCTGCAGAAGCGTTCAGTTTTCAGGTGTGGATAGGAATTCGATAGACCTTTCTTTTAATGTATATATCGATGGGTTCTGGAAACATTTTTGAAAATACAATTTTTTTCGGCAAGGGGTTAGCCTTGATTTTTTTTTTCAAAAATCTTCCAAAAAAATGAAATCGGAAAATTTTACACCAATGCAAAGGTCTGTTCAATCTTTTTCAAGTGCTGACAACCGCAGTTTTTTCAGAGGCTTGGTTGCCGAGATATAAGCTTCCAGAGCAAATCAAATGCAGGTTGGTTGACAATCACGGGAACAATTTTGGAATGCAATATCTCGAGAACCAGAGGCTGCAGAAGCGTTCAGTTTTCAGTTGTGAATAGTTATTCGATAGACCTTTCCTTTCATGTATATATCGATGGGTTGGGGAAACATTTTTGAAAATACAATTTTTTTCGGCAAGTTAGCCTTGATTTTTTTTCAAAAATCTTAAAAAAAATGAAATCGGAAAATTTTACACCAATGCAAAGGTCTGTTCAATCCTTTTCAAGTGCTGAAAACCGCAGTTTTTTCTGGGGCTTGGTAGCCGAGATATCAGCTTCCAAAGCAAAGCAAATGCAGGTTGGTTGACAATCACGGGAACAATTTTGGAATGCAATATCTCGAGACCCAGAGGCTGCAGAAGCGTTCAGTTTTCAGGAGTGGATCGGAATTCGATAGACCTTTCTTTTCATGTATATATTGACTCGTTGGGGAAACATTTTTGAAAATACAATTTTTTTTCGGCAAAGGGTAAGCCTTGATTTTTTGTCAAAAATCTTCAAAAAAACTAAATCGGCAAATTTTACACCAATGCAAAGGTCTGTTCAATCCTCTTCAAATGCTGAAAACCGCAGCTTTTTCAGAGGCTTGGTTGCCGAGATATCAGCTTCCAAAGCAAATCAAATGCAGGTTGGTTGACAATCACGGGAACAATTTTGGAATGCAATATCTCGAGACCCAGAGGCTGCAGAAGCGTTCAGTTTTCAGGTGTGAATAGGAATTCGATAGACCTTTCTTTTAATGTATATATCGATGGGTTCTGGAAACATTTTTGAAAATACAATTTTTTTCGGCAAGGGGTTACTTGATTTTTTTTCAAAAATCCTTAAAAAAATGAAATCGGAAAATTTTACACCAATGCAAAGGTCTGTTCAATCCTTTTCAAGTGCTGTAAACCTCAGCTTTTTCAGAGGCTTGGTTGCCGAGATATCAGCTTCCAAAGCAAATCAAATGCAGGTTGGTTGACAATCATGGGAACAATTTTGGAATGCAATATCTCGAGAACCAGGGGCTGCAGATGCGTTTAGCTTTCAGTTGTGAATAGGTATTCGATAGACCTTTCCTTTCATGTATATATCGATGGGTTGGGGAAACATTTTTGAAAATACAATTTTTTTCCGCAAGGGGTTAGCCTTGATTTTTTTTCAAAAATCTTTAAAAAAAATTAAATCGGAAAATTTTACACCAATGCAAAGGTCTATTCAATCCTTTTCAAGTGCTGAAAACCGCAGTTTTTTCTGGGGCTTGGTAGCCGAGATATCAGCTTCCAAAGCAAAGCAAATGCAGGTTGGTTGCCAATCACGGGAACAATTTTGGAGTGCAATATCTCGAGAACCAGAGGCTGCAGAAGCCTTCAGTTTTCAGGCGGTGATAGGTATTCGATAGACCTTTCTTTTCATGTATATATCGATGGGTAGGGGAAACATTTTTGAAAATACAATTTTTTTTCGGCAAGGGTAAGCCTTGATTTTTTTCAAATATCTCGAACAAAATTAGATCGGCGCATTTTACACCAATGCAAAAGTCTGTTCAATCCTTTTCAAGTGCTAAAAACCTTAGCTTTTTCAGAGGCTTGGTTGCCGAGATATCAGTTTCTAAAACAAATCAAATGCAGGTTGGTTGCCAATCACTGGAACAATTTTGGAATGCAATATCTCGAGAACCAGAGGCTGCAGAAGCGTTCAGTTTTCAGGTGTGAATAGGAATTCGATAGACCTTTCTTTTAATGTATATATCGATTGGTTCTGGAAACATTTTTGAAAATACAATTTTTTTCGGCAAGGGGTTAGCCTTGATTTTTTTTCAAAAATCTTCAAAAAAATGAAATCGGAAAATTTTACACCAATGCAAAGGTCTGTTCAATCCTTTTCAAGGGCTGAAAACCGCAGCTTTATCAGAGGCTTGGTTGCCGAGATATCAGCTTCCAAAGCAAATCAAATACAGGTTGCTTGACAATCATGGGAACAATTTTGGAATGCAATATCTCGAGAACCAGAGGCTGCAGAAGCGTTCAGTTTTCAGGTGTGAATAGGAATTCGATAGACCTTTCTTTTCATGTATATATCGATGTGTTCGGGAAACATTTTTGAAAAAACAATTTTTTTTCGGCAAAGGGTAAGCCTTGATTTTTTGTCAAAAATCTTCAAAAAAAATGAAATCGGAAAATTGTACACCAATGCAAAGGTCTGTTCAATCCTTTTCAAGTGCTGAAAACCGCAGTTTTTTCTGGGGCTTGGTAGCCGAGATATCAGCTTCCAAAGCAAAGCAAATGCAGGTTGGTTGACAATCACGGGAACAATTTTGGAATGCAATATCTCGAGACCCAGAATCTGCAGAAGCGTTCAGTTTTCAGGAGTGGATCGGAATTCGATAGACCTTTCTTTTCATGTATATATTGACGGGTTGGGGAAACATTTTTGAAAATAAATTTTTTTTTCGGCAAAGGGTAAGACTTGATTTTTTGTCAAAAATCTTCAAAAAAACTAAAACGGCAAATTTTACACCAATGGAAAGGTCTGTTCAATCCTCTTCAAATGCTGAAAACCGCAGCTTTTTCAGAGGCTTGGTTGCCGAGATATCAGCTTCCAAAGCAAATCAAATGCAGGTTGGTTGACAATCACGGGAACAATTTTGGAATGCAATATCTCGAGACCCAGAGGCTGCAGAAGCGTTCAGTTTTCAGGTGTGGATAGGAATTCGATAGACCTTTCTTTTAATGTATATATCGATTGGTTCTGGAAACATTTTTGAAAATACAATTTTTTTCGGCAAGGGGTTAGCCTTGATTTTTTTTCAAAAATCTTCAAGAAAATGAAATCGGAAAATTTTACACCAATGCAAAGGTCTGTTCAATCCTTTTCAAGGGCTGAAAACCGCAGCTTTATCAGAGGCTTGGTTGCCGAGATATCAGCTTCCAAAGCAAATCAAATACAGGTTGCTTGACAATCATGGGAACAATATTGGAATGCAATACCTCGAGAACCAGTGGCTGCAGATGCGTTTAGCTTTCAGGTGTGAATAGGTATTCGATAGACCTTTCTTTTCATGTATATATCGATGTGTTCGGGAAACATTTTTGAAAAAACAATTTTTTTTCGGCAAAGGGTAAGCCTTGATTTTTTGTCAAAAATCTTCAAAAAAAATGAAATCGGAAAATTGTACACCAATGCAAAGGTCTCTTCAATCCTTTTCAAGTGCTGAAAACCGCAGTTTTTTCTGGGGCTTGGTAGCCGAGATATCAGCTTCCAAAGCAAAGCAAATGCAGGTTGGTTGACAATCACGGGAACAATTTTGGAATGCAATATCTCGAGAACCAGAGGCAGCAGAAGCGTTCAGTTTTCAGGTGTGGATAGGAATTCGATAGACCTTTCTTTTAATGTATATATCGATGGGTTCTGGAAACATTTTTGAAAATACAATTTTTTTCGGCAAGTATTGGAGTGCAATATCTCGAGAACCAGAGGCTGCAGAAGCCTTCAGTTTTCAGGCGGTGATAGGTATTCGATAGACCTTTCTTTTCATGTATATATCGATGGGTAGGGGAAACATTTTTGAAAATACAATTTTTTTTCGGCAAGGGTAAGCCTTGATTTTTTTCAAATATCTCGAACAAAATTAGATCGGCGCATTTTACACCAATGCAAAAGTCTGTTCAATCCTTTTCAAGTGCTGAAAACCTTAGCTTTTTCAGAGGCTTGGTTGCCGAGATATCAGTTTCTAAAACAAATCAAATGCAGGTTGGTTGCCAATCACGGGAACAATTTTGGAATGCAATATCTCGAGAACCAGAGGCTGCAGAAGCGTTCAGTTTTCAGGTGTGGATAGGAATTCGATAGACCTTTCTTTTAATGTATATATCGATTGGTTCTGGAAACATTTTTGAAAATACAATTTTTTTCGGCAAGGGGTTAGCCTTGATTTTTTTTCAAAAATCTTCAAGAAAATGAAATCGGAAAATTTTACACCAATGCAAAGGTCTGTTCAATCCTTTTCAAGGGCTGAAAACCGCAGCTTTATCAGAGGCTTGGTTGCCGAGATATCAGCTTCCAAAGCAAATCAAATACAGGTTGCTTGACAATCATGGGAACAATATTGGAATGCAATACCTCGAGAACCAGTGGCTGCAGATGCGTTTAGCTTTCAGGTGTGAATAGGTATTCGATAGACCTTTCTTTTCATGTATATATCGATGTGTTCGGGAAACATTTTTGAAAAAACAATTTTTTTTCGGCAAAGGGTAAGCCTTGATTTTTTGTCAAAAATCTTCAAAAAAAATGAAATCGGAAAATTGTACACCAATGCAAAGGTCTCTTCAATCCTTTTCAAGTGCTGAAAACCGCAGTTTTTTCTGGGGCTTGGTAGCCGAGATATCAGCTTCCAAAGCAAAGCAAATGCAGGTTGGTTGACAATCACGGGAACAATTTTGGAATGCAATATCTCGAGAACCAGAGGCAGCAGAAGCGTTCAGTTTTCAGGTGTGGATAGGAATTCGATAGACCTTTCTTTTAATGTATATATCGATGGGTTCTGGAAACATTTTTGAAAATACAATTTTTTTCGGCAAGGGGTTAGCCTTGATTTTTTTTCAAAAAACTTAAAAAAAATGAAATCGGAAAATTTTACACCAATGCAAAGGTCTGTTCAATCCTTTTCAAGTGCTGTAAACCGCAGCTTTTTCAGAGGCTTGGTTGCCGAGATATCAGCTTCCAAAGCAAAGCAAATGCAGGTTGGTTGACAATCACGGGAACAATTTTGGAATGCAATATCTCGAGACCCAGAGGCTGCAGAAGCGTTCAGTTTTCAGGAGTGGATCGGAATTCGATAGACCTTTCTTTTCATGTATATATTGACGGGTTGGGGAAACATTTTTGAAAATACAATTTTTTTTCGGCAAGGGGTTAGCCTTGATTTTTTTTTTTGAAAAATCTTCCAAAAAATGAAATCGGAAAATTTTACACCAATGCAAAGGTCTGTTCAATCCTTTTCAAGTGCTGTAAACCGCAGCTTTTTCAGAGGCTTGGTTGCCGAGATATCAGCTTCCAAAGCAAATCAAATGCAGGTTGGTTGACAATCATGGGAACAATTTTGGAATGCAATATCTCGAGAACCAGGGGCTGCAGATGCGTTTAGCTTTCAATTGTGAATAGGTATTCGATAGACCTTTCCTTTCATGTATATATCGATGGGTAGGGGAAACATTTTTGAAAATACAATTTTTTTTCGGCAAGGGTAAGCCTTGATTTTTTTCAAATATCTCGAACAAAATTAGATCGGCGCATTTTACACCAATGCAAAAGTCTGTTCAATCCTTTTCAAGTGCTGAAAACCTTAGCTTTTTCAGAGGCTTGGTTGCCGAGATATCAGTTTCTAAAACAAATCAAATGCAGGTTGGTTGCCAATCACGGGAACAATTTTGGAATGCAATATCTCGAGAACCAGAGGCTGCAGAAGCCTTCAGTTTTCAGGCGGTGATAGGTATTCGATAGACCTTTCTTTTCATGTATATATCGATGGGTAGGGGAAACATTTTTGAAAATACAATTTTTTTTCGGCAAGGGTAAGCCTTGATTTTTTTCAAATATCTCGAACAAAATTAGATCGGCGCATTTTACACCAATGCAAAAGTCTGTTCAATCCTTTTCAAGTGCTGAAAACCTTAGCTTTTTCAGAGGCTTGGTTGCCGAGATATCAGTTTCTAAAACAAATCAAATGCAGGTTGGTTGCCAATCACGGGAACAATTTTGGAATGCAATATCTCGAGAACCAGAGGCTGCAGAAGCGTTCAGTTTTCAGGTGTGGATAGGAATTCGATAGACCTTTCTTTTAATGTATATATCGATCGATTGGTTCTGGAAACATTTTTGAAAATACAATTTTTTTCGGCAAGGGGTTAGCCTTGATTTTTTTTCAAAAATCTTCAAAAAAATGAAATCGGAAAATTTTACACCAATGCAAAGGTCTGTTCAATCCTTTTCAAGGGCTGAAAACCGCAGCTTTATCAGAGGCTTTGTTGCCGAGATATCAGCTTCCAAAGCAAATCAAATACAGGTTGCTTGACAATCATGGGAACAATATTGGAATGCAATACCTCGAGAACCAGTGGCTGCAGATGCGTTTAGCTTTCAGGTGTGAATAGGTATTCGATAGACCTTTCTTTTCATGTATATATCGATGTGTTCGGGAAACATTTTTGAAAAAACAATTTTTTTTCGGCAAAGGGTAAGCCTTGATTTTTTGTCAAAAATCTTCAAAAAAAACTAAATCGGCAAATTTTACACCAATGCAAAGGTCTGTTCAATCCTCTTCAAATGCTGAAAACCGCAGTTTTTTCTGGGGCTTGGTAGCCGAGATATCAGCTTCCAAAGCAAATCAAATGCAGGTTGGTTGACAATCACGGGAACAATTTTGGAATGCAATATCTCGAGAACCAGATGCTGCAGAAGCGTTCAATTTTCAGGTGTGGATAGGAATTCGATAGACCTTTCTTTTAATGTATATATCGATGGGTTCTGGAAACATTTTTGAAAATACAATTTTTTTCGGCAAGGGGTTAGCCTTGATTTTTTTTTCAAAAATCTTCAAAAAAATGAAATCGGAAAATTGTACACCAATGCAAAGGTCTGTTCAATCCTTTTCAAGTGCTGAAAACCGCAGTTTTTTCTGGGGCTTGGTAGCCGAGATATCAGCTTCCAAAGCAAAGCAAATGCAGGTTGGTTGACAATCACGGGAACAATTTTGGAATGCAATATCTCGAGACCCAGAGGCTGCAGAAGCGTTCAGTTTTCAGGAGTGGATCGGAATTCGATAGACCTTTCTTTTCATGTATATATTGACGGGTTGGGGAAACATTTTTGAAAATACAATTTTTTTTCGGCAAAGGGTAAGCCTTGATTTTTTGTCAAAAATCTTCAAAAAAACTAAAACGGCAAATTTTACACCAATGCAAAGGTCTGTTCAATCCTCTTCAAATGCTGAAAACCGCAGCTTTTTCAGAGGCTTGGTTGCCGAGATATCAGCTTCCAAAGCAAATCAAATGCAGGTTGGTTGACAATCACGGGAACAATTTTGGAATGCAATATCTCGAGACCCAGAGGCTGCAGAAGCGTTCAGTTTTCAGGTGTGGATCGGAATTCGATAGACCTTTCTTTTAATGTATATATCGATGGGTTCTGGAAACATTTTTGAAAATACAATTTTTTTCGGCAAGGGGTTAGCCTTGATTTTTTTTCAAAAATCTTTAAAAAAATGAAATCGGAAAATTTTACACCAATGCAAAGGTCTGTTCAATCCTTTTCAAGTGCTGAAAACCGCAGCTTTTTCAGAGGCTTGGTTGCCGAGATATCAGCTTCCAAAGCAAATCAAATGCAGGTTGGTTGACAATCACGGGAACAATTTTGGAATGCAATATCTCGAGAACCAGAGGCTGCAGAAGCGTTCAGTTTTCAGGTGTGGATAGGAATTCGATAGACCTTTCTTTTAATGTATATATCGATTGGTTCTGGAAACATTTTTGAAAATACAATTTTTTTCGGCAAGGGGTTAGCCTTGATTTTTTTTCAAAAATCTTCAAAAAAATGAAATCGGAAAATTTTACACCAATGCAAAGGTCTGTTCAATCCTTTTCAAGTGCTGTAAACCGCAGCTTTTTCAGAGGCTTGGTTGCCGAGATATCAGCTTCCAAAGCAAATCAAATGCAGGTTGGTTGACAATCACGGGAACAATTTTGGAATGCAATATCTCGAGAACCAGATGCTGCAGAAGCGTTCAGTTTTCAGGCGTTGATAGGTATTCGATAGACCTTTCTTTTCATGTATATATCGATGGGTTCTGGAAACATTTTTGAAAATACAATTTTTTTCCGCAAGGGGTTAGCCTTCATTTTTTTCAAATATCTCGAACAAAATTAGATCGGCGCATATTACACCAATGCAAAAGTCTGTTCAATCCTTTTCAAGTGCTGAAAACCTTAGCTTTTTGAGAGGCTTGATTTCCGAGATATCAGTTTCTAAAACAAATCAAATGCAGGTTGGTTGCCAATCACGGGAACAATTTTGGAATGCAATATCTCGAGAACCAGAGGCAGCAGAAGCGTTCAGTTTTCAGGTGTGGATAGGAATTCGATAGACCTTTCTTTTAATGTATATATCGATGGGTTCTGGAAACATTTTTGAAAATACAATTTTTTTCGGCAAGGGGTTAGCCTTGATTTTTTTTCAAAAAACTTAAAAAAAATGAAATCGGAAAATTTTACACCAATGCAAAGGTCTGTTCAATCCTTTTCAAGTGCTGTAAACCGCAGCTTTTTCAGAGGCTTGGTTGCCGAGATATCAGCTTCCAAAGCAAATCAAATGCAGGTTGGTTGACAATCATGGGAACAATTTTGGAGTGCAATATCTCGCGAACCAGATGCTGCAGAAGCCTTCAGTTTTCAGGCGTTGATAGGTATTCGATAGACCTTTCTTTTAATGTATATATCGATGGGTTCTGGAAACATTTTTGAAAATACAATTTTTTTCGGCAAGGGGTTAGCCTTGATTTTTTTCAAATATGTCGAACAAAATTAGATCGGCGCATTTTACACCAATGCAAAAGTCTGTTCAATCCTTTTCAAGTGCTGAAAACCTTAGCTTTTTCAGATGCTTGGTTGCCGAGATATCAGTTTCTACAACAAATCAAATGCAGGTTGGTTGCCAATCACGGGAACAATTTTGGAATGCAATATCTCGAGAACCAGAGGCAGCAGAAGCGTTCAGTTTTCAGGTGTGGATAGGAATTCGATAGACCTTTCTTTTAATGTATATATCGATGGGTTCTGGCAACATTTTTGAAAATACAATTTTTTTCGGCAAGGGGTTAGCCTTGATTTTTTTTTCAAAAATCTTAAAAAAAATGAAATCGGAAAATTTTACACCAATACAAAGGTCTGTTCAATCCTTTTCAAGTGCTGTAAACCGCAGCCTTTTCAGAGGCTTGGTTGCCGAGATATCAGCTTCCAAAGCAAATCAAATGCAGGTTGCTTGACAATCATGGGAACAATATTGGAATGCAATATCTCGAGAACCAGTGGCTGCAGATGCGTTTAGCTTTCAGGTGTGAATAGGTATTCGATAGACCTTTCTTTTCATGTATATATCGATGGGTTCGGGAAACATTTTTGAAAATACAATTTTTTTTCGGCAAAGGGTAAGCCTTGATTTTTTGTCAAAAATCTTCAGAAAAAACTAAATCGGCAAATTTTACACCAATGCAAAGGTCTGTTCAATCCTTTTCAAGTGCTGTAAACCGCAGCTTTTTTAGAGGCTTGGTTGCCGAGATATCAGCTTCCAAAGCAAATCAAATGCAGGTTGGTTGACAATCACGGGAACAATTTTGGAATGCAATATCTCGAGAACCAGATGCTGCAGAAGCGTTCAGTATTCAGGTGTGGATAGGAATTCGATAGACCTTTCTTTTAATGTATATATCGATGGGTTCTGGAAACATTTTTGAAAATACAATTTTTTTCGGCAAGGGGTTAGCCTTGATTTTTTTTTCAAAAATCTTCAAAAAAATGAAATCGGAAAATTGTACACCAATGCAAAGGTCTGTTCAATCCTTTTCAAGTGCTGAAAACCGCAGTTTTTTCTGGGGCTTGGTAGCCGAGATATCAGCTTCCAAAGCAAAGCAAATGCAGGTTGGTTGCCAATCACGGGAACAATTTTGGAATGCAATATCTCGAGAACCAGAGGCAGCAGAAGC
This sequence comes from Philhelius pedissequus, assembly GCA_910595825.1. NCBI lineage: Eukaryota > Metazoa > Arthropoda > Insecta > Diptera > Syrphidae > Philhelius > Philhelius pedissequus. The sequence goes on along the minus strand of OU343163.1, from coordinate 7,614,832 downwards.
GTTCAGTTTTCAGGTGTGGATAGGAATTCGATAGACCTTTCTTTTAATGTATATATCGATGGGTTCTGGAAACATTTTTGAAAATACAATTTTTTTCGGCAAGGGGTTAGCCTTGATTTTTTTTCAAAAATCTTAAAAAAAATGAAATCAGAAAATTTTACACCAATGCAAAGGTCTGTTCAATCCTTTTCAAGTCTCGAGGTTGCTTGACAATCATGGGAACAATATTGGAATGCAATATCTCGAGAACCAGTGGCTGCAGATGCGTTTAGCTTTCAGGTGTGAATAGGTATTCGATAGACCTTTCTTTTCATGTATATATCGATGTGTTCGGGAAACATTTTTGAAAAAACAATTTTTTTTCGGCAAAGGGTAAGCCTTGATTTTTTGTCAAAAATCTTCAAAAAAAACTAAATCGGCAAATTTTACACCAATGCAAAGGTCTGTTCAATCCTCTTCAAATGCTGAAAACCGCAGTTTTTTCTGGGGCTTGGTAGCCGAGATATCAGCTTCCAAAGCAAATCAAATGCAGGTTGGTTGACAATCACGGGAACAATTTTGGAATGCAATATCTCGAGAACCAGATGCTGCAGAAGCGTTCAATTTTCAGGTGTGGATAGGAATTCGATAGACCTTTCTTTTAATGTATATATCGATGGGTTCTGGAAACATTTTTGAAAATACAATTTTTTTCGGCAAGGGGTTAGCCTTGATTTTTTTTTCAAAAATCTTCAAAAAAATGAAATCGGAAAATTGTACACCAATGCAAAGGTCTGTTCAATCCTTTTCAAGTGCTGAAAACCGCAGTTTTTTCTGGGGCTTGGTAGCCGAGATATCAGCTTCCAAAGCAAAGCAAATGCAGGTTGGTTGACAATCACGGGAACAATTTTGGAATGCAATATCTCGAGACCCAGAGGCTGCAGAAGCGTTCAGTTTTCAGGAGTGGATCGGAATTCGATAGACCTTTCTTTTCATGTATATATCGATGGGTTCGGGAAACATTTTTGAAAATACAATGTTTTTTCGGCAAAGGGTAAGCCTTGATTTTTTGTCAAAAATCTTCAGAAAAAACTAAATCGGCAAATTTTACACCAATGCAAAGGTCTGTTCAATCCTCTTCAAATGCTGAAAACCGCAGTTTTTTCTGGGGCTTGGTAGCCGAGATATCAGCTTCCAAAGCAAATCAAATGCAGGTTGGTTGACAATCACGGGAACAATTTTGGAATGCAATATCTCGAGAACCAGATGCTGCAGAAGCGTTCAATTTTCAGGTGTGGATAGGAATTCGATAGACCTTTCTTTTAATGTATATATCGATGGGTTCTGGAAACATTTTTGAAAATACAATTTTTTTCGGCAAGGGGTTAGCCTTGATTTTTTTTCAAAAATCTTAAAAAAAATGAAATCAGAAAATTTTACACCAATGCAAAGGTCTGTTCAATCCTTTTCAAGTGCTGAAAACTGCAGTTTTTTCTGGGGCTTGGTAGCCGAGATATCAGCTTCCAAAGCAAAGCAAATGCAGGTTGGTTGACAATCACGGGAACAATTTTGGAGTGCAATATCTCGAGAACCAGAGGCTGCAGAAGCTTTCAGTTTTCAGGCGTGGATAGGTATTCGATAGACAAGTTTTTGGAGGACAATCGATTATTGGATGCTATAAACTGTTCATTTGTTTACGGTGAAAAGTTTGTTTAACGTATTCGAAAATGAAGACTGTAAAATTAGAAAGCTTCTGCCATTGTTGGTAAAAAAAAACACAAAAAATAACATGTAGATATTATTACTTACTATCCTCAAATGTTTGAATATATTTTTTTTAATTAAATATTTATCGCAAATAATAATATTTTTGTACGCAAATCTTAAAAATATGCGGAAGATTGTGAAACGCATTTAATTTTATATAAATAGATGTGACTGTATTATTAAAACATCCGCCACGTTGTGAAGAACAAACAAATAAATACGTTCCATAATAATTTTCACGACATAATTTTTCCCATTGAATTTATTATGTTATAAATTTTAATCTATTAATATTTATCAATTTAAATTTGTTAAGAATTTTGTTTAGTTTAAGATATTTTGAAAAAAAAATGTAAGCCTAATATCCATCTGTCGTGAAATGAAAAAGGAATACATTCAAACACACAATATTCTGTAATAACATGGGAAAAACAAGAACAGTGTGGAAAAGTATTAAATTTGACAATCAAATAGGGCATGTTTAAAATAAAAGCTGTGGAACTTAAAGTTGAAACTGCAATGTAAAAAATTTGTGCGATCATTTAGTTCTTCACTTAAAATTGTCAACATCAAAAAATAAAAAGTAAGGAAAACGAAATTTGTATCTTTGTAAAATCAAATTTAAATCCTTAAATTTCAGAAAAAAAAACAGCTTCCAATTTCGTTTGTTTGTGTATCTAGGAGAATATTTCCCGCAAACGTGGTTTTACCTTTTCTTGAATAAAAACTTTAGGTAACGACTTAGATAAGGTAAAGGCATGTAAGTAAATTGCTTAACAAATCTTTTCGATGAACTTACTCACTTTGAATAAAATCTTTTGCTACTATGCCTTTTAGATGAAAGGAAAAAAAAGCCTTAGACTTCTTAAAAGATAATCCTAAACTTCCGCACAAACAAACCTGTCACCTGTCAAATTGTCACCCTGCACAGCCCATATTTAAACATTAGCATTCCTCCTGAGCACTTCCTATGCAATTGGTTGAAGGACCCAAAACGGTAAACCTATAGTACATCTACCTGCCAAGCTTTGAAAATACAAAAAAAAATAAATATTTATTCTGAGTCCTTTGACCGTGGTGCGTGTTTGAAATAATGTTTTGTGGGTAGTTAAGAGCAAAACGGCCAACCAAAACCCTATTATCTCTATGACAGTATAGTCGCTCCATCATCTCCAACACATCGAGTTCAACAACAAACAACAACAACAAAAAAATCATCCTTTTTTTTCAAAAAAAAACCAACATATTATTCACTTCGCGTATCTTTCGCAATGAATTTCTTCACTTCGACCAAAAAAATAAAGAAGCAACAAAAAATCGGACTTTGTTGATAATGTACAATGGTAGTCGTGGCAGACAGAGAGCTTTGGAGCACAACGGCAAAAACGAATAATAAAAATCTAAAGGATATGTCATAAAATATAATTCCCGTTGAAATGCGCTGACAGGATTTCAACGTTTCACAGCCATTTTCTTTTGACTACACAGCTATGTTTGTTCTTCTTTGCCATTCTCTGTATCTACATATCTCTCCGACTGGTTGGTTGTAGACTTTTTAAAGAAGACAGTCAACATTCACAATTTCTTCTATATGAAATTTTAATGAAACACCCTGTACTTTCAGCTGGCAGCAGCGAAAAAAAATCCCAGCATCACAACAAAGTGGCAACGAAAGCGAAAAAATCGGATGCCCATAAATTATTCAAATGAAGTTCATTTTCCCGCCACCCAAGCAAGACCCAAGAAAAGCAAATCGCGTTGAAACGGTAAAAAATACACAAAAAAAAAAAACAAAATGAAATGAACAAAACAGGAAACCTCACTGACTTGGAATGGGATTTATGTTATTCGCCATTGCCATTTTTTTTTTCAACACGCAGACTTTAATAACGTGAAAACAGACAAAACGAATAAGAATGATGATTACCCATCACTATGCTGCTCAGACTGTCTGACCCAATCAGTACCAATTCTCGGATGCGGATCTTTTGTGCGACATTTATACCCAATTGGTCTTTTTTTCTTCATCTTTTTGTTATGCAACTTAAATAATTCGCTTTGTTCTTTTGCAAGCAAGGACCTCAGCGCGCATTTGAAATGATGGCGATGTTGGGACTGTTTTGTGGTAGAAAATTGAATTTCAAAAGCAGAAGAAATGACAAAATGTCATTCATTTAGCTTGTTCCCACTGAGATTTGCCCTAATTTTCTTTTTTTCATTTGTTGTCAGAATTTGTATTTTGTCGGCACGCGGCAAACTAAATGCGTCAGACTAACCCTCGCACTTTCGTGCACTTATTTTGTATTCATAAAATAAAATGTCCTAATGTCAAAGAGAAGAGAATTGGTCCTTTGGGGGTGTGTAATGACAAAATAGCAATTCACTCGATATACTCCACTCGTCCTCAAAATATTCTACAAGCGAAACAGATTTTTTTAATTTCAATTTAAATTGCGAAACGGAAACGAATGAATGGTAAGTCAGTCGTTTTTCGTTTGTTGGTTTGTGTCTCTGTGGCATGAGGTGGTCATTTAAATTTCCCCCATTAGCTATTCTGTCGCAAAGTATGCAATGAAATTAAAGTAGCTTTATTCCCAATGAAATGGAGTGTACACTTTGCTGGTACAGTAGCAACCGAAATTGTAATAAATTATCTTTGTTTTTTTTAATTAGAAAGTAATTCGATATATTTTCGAAATGAAAAAAATAACATGGAATACAAATTAAAGAATTATGAATGAAAAAGAAAATGTTATAAAAATGATGATGTTGGCAGGATTAATTGACCGTGGAAGAGCGAATTATTCAGCTGGCTTGGTGTCAACTACAGGGGGAGGTGTAGACCCTTCGGGGAAGCCCATAAAGAAGTCAGCAATGCGGCCGGCTTCGCGAAGTCCACTTAAAAATGCACCGTGAACGGTGGCCGGGTAGTTACGGATAGTATGTTCACCTGAAAATAAAATTAGTATTAAATTAGTGGATGAGTGTTTTAATAAAAAAAATTATATCTATTTATTTGAAAAGTTTAACGAGCCACATTTGAGAAGCAGAAATATGAAAGAAAAGTGGTTTAGGGCGAGGGAACATCAGGCAACTTTTAGTTACCACCGGAGTGTTGGGCTTAAAGTGATCTTCTAATCTTCACGCCAAATAAACACATAATTTAAAAGCTAACTTTGTGAAGTGGACTGTATCACATCAATTTGGCCTTGTGGTCCAATTAGGGATAACGTGGGGGGTAAGCATTGAATACAGAAAAAAAGGGAATTGATGCAGTAACACATAACTTCCAAAAAATTCAAAAAGCACTACATTATTAATGTCTTCTTTGATTGGTTTTGATTTTAAAATAATGGAATTGAATAAATTATTTTATTTTACCTTTTGACCAAAATTAGTCCAGCTCTAGCCCAAAAATAATAAAATTTACTAAAAAAAATGCCACTACTCTATTTACTTTATTATAATTTTATGAAAGCCTGATATTTAGTTTTTCAATTATTGTATATTGCAGGTTCAAATGTTCAACTGTTATATCTATCTACGAGAATAGGCTCGTTAGGCAATTTTCCCTCTAAACTTTCAGCCTTCTTAAAATAAAGATCACAAAAATTAATTTAAAAAACAAATTCAAATACCACATTTGAAGGCTATTTAAGCGAAATGTTTTATGTTTATTCGAACTTATTTTTTTTCAGCTAAAGTGTAATTTTGGCCTTGCTAAGTTTTGGAATTCAAAAAACAAAACAAAAAAAAACAGAAGTATTTTTCTTACCAGGATACATATCCCGAAAACCCGTCATATTATTTTTTAATTACGATATTTATGGATTTAATTATAGGATTATAGGAGGCCCTTCAAATTATAAAAAAGTACCTATTATACCTACATTTTTGAAAAATATTTTTTTTGAGAAAAAACCCTTTTTTTAATTCAATATTTCGACAAAATATGACGATTTGAAGGTAGCTTTTTTTGGAAAAATGGCTATTATATATACTAAATGTACCAATTTAGTAGAACCATTTTTTTATTTCGATTTTCTGCAAACAGGTTTATTCATTTTTTTATGTTCTTAGCTTAAACTCTTAACCAGTAAACCTGGGACATTTTTTTTATTGAAATTGATTTTTTTTGAAAACTCAATATTTCTAAAACAACTGGATTTTTTCTAAATTTTTATTTAGCAGTTTTTTGACATTAACTTGAAAAATATTCGAACAACTATTTTTTATAAAACAGAAAACAACGGTATATTCCATACCAATGTTAAAAAAACCGTAAATTTTTTTTTAAAATTAGCTTTTAAGTAAAAAAAACATTTTATGTTCCGTACTTATTAACAGTATGGAACCAATTTTCATATTTTCGTCTTTCTCACTATTGGATGAACCGTTTAAAATTATTGTTTTATCTGCTCTCTTAAAGTATAAATAATATTGCATATTAAAATTTTCAAAAATATTTTTTTCGATTTTTAAAAAATAAATAATTTTTTTTTTGAAACATCGATTTTTTAAATTAAATTTTCAAGAGTATAAGTAATTTCTTACAACTGGCGATTCAATTTTTGATTTTTCTTTTCGATAAATTCCCCGAACCTTTTTCACCTTTAGTATCCACCCATACTTATATTTTTCCCTTTCCTTTATTATATGTATATGTACCTAGTATTTTGCTATTATTTTTCAGATATTTCAACATATTATTATATAATTTTGATTTGCAAAATAGTTTAAATTATTTGAATAAGTGATTAAATTCATTTTTATCTGAATTTCTTTTGAATTTGTAAAAATCTGTAACATTAATATTATATTATGGAAATTTCTTTGATGCTTGCACTATTAAACAAGATATTGTATCTTACTGTGTAAGTTATTATAATAAAGATTTGGATTTGAATTTGAACAATTCAATCTTAAAAAAGGACATAAAGTATTGGGAATTTTAAAATCGACATGATTTTTGGAAATACTAGTTTCTAACTTAAAAACAAAATATTTTTTTGATTCACCCTATGGTTAACAGGAACTGCTAAAAGTATACAACAATTATGTTTTTTATCAAATTAAGTCGAGCAAAAACCACAATCCCAAGTGTATGCAACAGTTTGTTCGTTCCACTTTGGTTTCAATGTAGAATATGGTACAAATTTCTCAATCCTGTATTCTCCATGTTTGTTTTTTAATTTAACTATTTAACAAATTTATTAATAATTTTTTTGTTCCTACCCCATGCCATTCGCCTGCAGGTTCGCTGCATTCTCACAACATTTCCCAAAAAAAAGTATTCCAAATAGGTAGGTAGGTACACATTCAGAGAGATAGGTTACCTTCCTTGAAAATTTTGTTAATTAACATCCTATCAATACAGAATGTTGCCTTCAGCCTTCCACAGCGAAGCCATTATCCTCCCCTACAATGCAACTACCTATAACTACTATTCACAGCTTAATTATAATTTTTTTCCATTTAAATTGCATCAAGTGCGGGATTTCACCTTCTGCTTGTAGTACGGCTTCAGAGTGTCTATCTAGTCTTCTCTACCTTTTCTCAATAAATCACTTTACTACATTCCCAAAGATATTTTCTGTTCGCTCACCGAAGATTATTAATTATCGCACCAGCCAGGGGGCGCAAGCGCCCGGCTATCAATGCATACCATTAACAGGCTGAGCTGTCTCTCACTCATGACCAAGCTAACAATTCCATTTTTCAACTGTCAACAGCGTTAAGTACCCTCGCGATTGAGTGATTGAGCGACGACGACGATACTCGTATACGAATTTGATAATGATGATGCCTCCTCCTAAGTACACCAGACCATCAGAAAAAAGTATATACCTACGTCCTTAAAGCGTCACAATGAGAACCCCAATAATTCCCCCCTTTTGCAAACTAGATTTCAAGCTCTCACTCTCACTCTTAGTGTTTATGTATGGATTTATTAAGCTTGGACTTACCTGCGAAGAATAATCTTGGCATCTCCTTGCCATCTTCATCGGGGCTTGTGCCATTAGCATTTGGCGGAATGACTGGTGCAGCCAGTAGATCATAATCGGAACCAGACGAACCAACCGAGACGAAGCTGTAGGAGCCACGAGCCCAGGGATCAGCGCGCCATCTGCAAAACAAAACAAAAAATGATACAACAAATGTGATTGTGCGGGAAATTGATGTTTTGTGAATTTAAAAAAAAAAGGCAAGTGGTTTGGTTTATTGTGGTTTAAGGCCGCTAGAATCGATATTGGTTTTGTTCGATGATAGGGACTCTAAAAAGAATTAAAAAAATGATAAAAGGATAACAGCTTCTTTCACTGTTATCCCTAAGCACATCGATTTGACATCTTCGCCAAAAAAATAAAATAGAATCTTAGGAAAATTGTAAAACTCTGGTTAGTTTTAAGTCGAGCAGGAAAATCTCAAAACCAGAACGACTTCCAACAAAATTTTATCTAATCGATTTAATGTATGCGCTTAAGGACATTTCCTTGAAACGAAACGATGCAATCCCAACAAACTGCAAATTGGTTATCATCAAATGCTTCGCTTACCACCCACTCTAACCAAACTTATAATACTCATATAGCGCTTAACATTAATCACCTACTTACCTAGTAACCACAGTCTCCTTGGGTTGTGGCACCGATGCATTACCAAATATCCCCTTAAGCACAGCAATGCATCTACCCACTATAACATCATCTGACACATTCTCCATAATCGCAGCTGATTGTCCTGCCACTAAAGCCAGAAGCACTGGTGATTGCGAAATGCTCCAGAATAAAAAAAGTTCCCCTGAAATACAAAAAAAAAAAAACAGTTCAATGAATGCAACAAAACAAAAAAAAAACATCCAAGAAAAATTCATCATTAATAAGGATTTGTGTCAATTGAAAATTTTTACTTATCCCCATCCCTTTTTTTCTATCCGTTTCCGTATAGTCGAGTAGAATCATTCATTTTGCTTTCGTTATCTCCAAATTGAATTTGAATTTCGCAAAATTCGATTGTCGTGGAAAATGAGAAAGAATAAAAATCTCTACAGTTTTCTGGGATAAGTGCGAGAGGACATTAAGCTTAAAGAAGCAAAAAAAAGGATTCCCTCGACAAGGCGAAATCAATGATTTAAAAAACAAATCTTAAAAAAACTGCAATTTAATTTAAGTTCTAGTTTATGTTATAGAGACAATCTTTAATTTGATAAAGTCTCAGTCTTGGTATCAGCGAATAAGACGTAAATAATTGAGTTGGTCAAAAATAAAACCCCATTGTATCGAAAAAAAATTATATATTTCCTAAAATCACATTTTTTTTTAAACAATTTGATTTGCAGAAATGACAGAATAAGACCTAAAATTGGAATTGGGTTCCAGTTTTTGAGTTGTGATAAAAACCATTAAGGGATATTAAAATTATTCCTAGTTTTTAAACTAAAAGTATAAAGTTAATAAGAAATATAAATAGATGTCAAAAAACTAATTTAAACAACGTCGTAAAACCGTCGGGTCTTAAGTGAAATGTCAAAATGTGTAAGGGCATTTTTTAAAACAAACAGAAAGAGTATTGTATTGTTAATAAATGTGGTAAATGCGGACAACTTTTTGAATGGTGCGCTAAAGCAAAGTCGTAAAATCGTCGTAAAAGGAATTACATAATGTGTATGGGGAATTATTTTTAAGCAATGGCACACAACAACAATGTAGTAAATGGAGATTTCCCATCCTTTGAAAACTTTTTTAATTGTGCGGTAATGCAACGTCGTAAAACTGTCGTAAACGAAATTCCAAAACTTTGTATTAAAAATGTTTGAAAACAATCCTAAATGAATTGATTTCGTTATTGAAGATGGTAAATGTGGAATACTTTCTTTTAATGGTAGGTTCATGCAACGTTATAAACCCGTCGTAAAGGAAATTCCAAAATTTGCACATTTGAAAACAATGCGAAACGTCTCTATGCCGCATATGAATATTTGCCATCAGCGGGAAACTTTTTTAACTGTGTGGCAATACAACGTCGTAAAACCGTAGTAAATGAAATTCTAAAGCTTCTATAGAAAATGTTTTCCAATAATCTTAAACGAATTTATATAGTACATGTGAAACACTTTTTTTTAATGGTATGTTCGTGTAAGGTCGTAAAACCGTCGTAAAAGAAATGTCAAAATTAGAATGGGAATTATTTTATAATGATCCGAAAAGACTTTATATCGTAAGTTGACATTTCCTATATGTAGAAAACCTTTTAATTGGTGTGTTATTGCAACGTGCGTCGTAAAACCGTCGTAAACAAAATTCCAAGTGTATGGGAAATGTTTGGCTATAATGAGAAACGAATTTACTCCTAACTAAATATAGTAAATGTGGGGTATATTCATAATACGTCGTAAAAGTGTCGTAAATAAAATGTACGGAGCATCCAAAGGTGTGTAACCTTTGAAGAGTTTTAAATCTCATCTTGAAAGAAAACCAGCATTGAATACTAAATCACCAACAAAAGCATTTCAAAATTTCCAAAAATTGCCAGATACTATTTTTCAACTTAATATCACCAATTTTGCATCTTCATAATAATCTTTTCATAAAAATAACTCTACCCATATGCATGTAAGGCCTGAGTCCTTTCAAATGCATCCTGAATTCCACGACATTTGCTAGAAGGAATAGAAAGGCGTGAAAGAATTTTTCGTTAGCACAAAAGATGGACAATATGGTGCTTATCATTTTTATTTCTAACAAAATGGCAGTTAATTTACACTAACTTCTTACGCAACCGTATGTTGAACCCATTAAGTGGGTATTTATAAAATACGCCACCATTTATTTGCTCTAAAAGTTAAAAACATGGAATTTTCTTTCCAAAAGATGGCAAAATTATTAGAAATTTCTCTTTTAAATTTTTGGATGACAACAAAAGCTGTGGACTTAAATGCATCTTTTGTGGATTTTAACTCTAGCCCCCAGATATCTTAGCTGCTGAAAGATTCGACTATCTATCCTATTAGCTACGGGCAGGATTTCTAAAGGTGCTTTCTTTCTTTTTTCAATTGTCAAAAGAATTAAACAAATTTCCCACCAAATAAGGACACCCTACCATCAAGCCCTATCGGAAATTAGTTAATTTAATTACAAACTATAAAATTAATGCAAATTAGAGACGTAGTCAGGGAGTTCTTCGGAGTCTACAATTCGAACTGAAATAATTATATGAGAAAAAAAACAGGACACCATTTCCAAATGAAACCAAGAAAGAATGTCAAAAGAAGGAGAGAAGAGTATACCAACGGATGACAATTTTATTATCCTTCTGGACTTTTCAAGCCACACGAACAAATGCAAAATTTAATTAAACGAATTAAACGCCAGAGATCATTAATTGGATGCGACACAGAGAAAGAATTCTTCCAGCAAGGTAGGGAGGTGTATAGGGTAGGGACATAAAAGGTAAGTCGGTTTCGACAGGTATGTAAATGCGTCCACGTAGCTCCAATGAATTTCTACATTTTTATGACCACATTCAGGACAAGAGGACATGAAGTGCACAGAGTGAGTGTGTGTAAATGTGGAACATACAAAAACAAAATATAAAAAATAGGGACACAAGTTTAAGACTTGATTGTAATTTTTTTACAATTTCAAATTGATTTTCACGTCGATGTCGATGCCGCCGAATGCTGAATGGCGAATGGAAATTTAATTTGCATCCAATTGGAAGTTGAAAGCGAAGGTGGTGCCTGCAAAAGATTATATAGGTACCTACTTATACTTCCTTCAAGCTCCCCCTCCCTCCCCCACTCTCAAAGAAGGAAAAAGATTTTCAATGACGGTTATTCGCAAGGATTTAAGTTGAGATTCATGAAACGAAAAGTGGCAAATTGTGTTTCGGGCTGAAAAATGTGACATCGAATGGTCAATTTTTCAGGATGAACCTTAAAACCGGTGTATGCTGCTTTTTGGTTAATCCTTAGGATATATGGTAGTTAAATTTTTTTTTTTTTTTGTTCTTTTCGTTGCGTTGGTAGGTATCGCTGTTCGATAATCATCCAAGTTAAATAAATAGGCAGATAAGATACCTTCCTTCCTTGCTCATTAACTTGCGACATAAAAATAAATTGCTATATATAAGAATGATTTTATTTTGAATTTAAATTAAATAAAGGTTCAATAAAACGGATGTTATTGCAGCTGGAATAAAACTGGAAAAATATTACCTTTTGACTGAAAATACAAATTAGGTATGCTAATGATTTGTGGATAACTTGACGGCAGTGCAGGTTATAAAAGTAATTGAAGAAAACGCAAACAATATGTTTATATTATTTTTGTTTTTGTTTTAGTGGACTGTGTGGATTTAAAGCCAATTGAATGAATTTGTGACCTTTAGTCCAAAATGCGTTTCGCCCAGGTACTACAGCTGGGCTCATCAGTTAGATGCTGTAGTACCTTTCTAAGACGCTTTATTTTTTGATCGATGTTTACCGACTTCAATAAAATTTACAGCGATTACTCACTGTAAATTATATTTTTCTAGGGGAATTTGGTTAGATTTATGCACCTAGAATTATGTTTTGCCCGTGGTCTGGCCAGTGAATTAATTGAAGAAAACGCAAACAATATGCTGTAGTACCTGGGCGAAACGCATTTTGGACTAAAGGTCACAAATTCATTCAATTGGCTTTAAATCCACACAGTCCACTAAAACAAAAACAAAAATAATATAAATATATTGTTTGCGTTTTCTTCAATTAATTCACTGGCCAGACCACGGGCAAAACATAATTCTAGGTGCATGAATCTAACCAAATTCCCCTAGAAAAATATAATTTAGAGTGAGTAATCGCTGTAAATTTTATTAAAGTCGGTAAACATCGATCAAAAAATAATGCGTCTTAGAAAGGTACGACAGCATCTAACTGATGAGCCCAGCTGTAGCACCTGGGCGAAACGCATTTTGGACTAAAGGTCACAAATTCATTCAATTGGTTATAAAAGTAGTTAAGCGATCACAACATATCCATCGAGGATACCTTAAATCTAGAAAATTATTCATAACGAAAATAAGTATATTTGTTTGTGAATACTTCTAGTAAAAAGTTTGAAAAAGTTAAATTTAATTACAGAGAAAAGTGTATTAAAATTTTGAGAAATGAACTGAAAATACGTTCCACAATATTCACTTAGTATTGTATCATTCATTTCTGAAGGATAATATAATCTATGAAATGCAAAGCCTAGGATTTGCGTGTCGTGAAATTCAATATGAATACATTCCACAAATTCATAAGGGAAATATTTGAAATGTAAAAAGTTTGAAGATGTGGAATATGAAGTTAAACATTTGCCAAACTAATGTGTTGGATTAATATTCACATATTTATGTCAAATGTCACACTTTTTCGGCTTATCACTTTTAATAGAATGATCGAAAAGAAAATATTTCGCTTAGGAAAAATTGTGGAACCTATTCAATTTTTATTTAATATAGGCGATTATCTCAACAGGTCAAATATATGTAATGATGTAAAAAGCCTTCGATATCAAATGAAATATTTTTATTAATTTTGTTTCATTAAATTTACAATCCACAGCCTGTAATTTTGTAATCAACCTAAATTCCACATGTCCACATATTTCACCTTTTGAGTTTTTATTTCGTGATTTATTATCTAATGCTTGAAAATCTGTGGAACCTATTCAACTTGATTATTTCTCTATTGGTGCAAGTGAAACATTTTGAGCGAATACAATTTAAAATTAAATTTCTAAGCCTACAATAGATTTTCCGTGAATTTCAAAATGTTACTGTCTATATATTTATTATGTCTAACTGTGGAACCTGTTAAATTTTCATTATTTAATTTTTTTTTAAACAAAGTATAATATATTTTGCAGTTTTAATATGTGGTTATGAGAACAAAGATATGTGTAAATTTTCAAATAATATTGCATAAGAATGAAATTTAAAAAAAAAACAATTAAATTCTACGCCTTTTAGTTTAAAAAGATAATCTATTTTTCCTGGAAATCTTATGTAGCGACATTATAAAAGTAGGTTAAGTGCAGGAAATATTGTGGAACGTATTGATTTTGTAATTAACCTGAAAAGGTATTGTAAATAAAATTTTCTTCGGCAAAAAATTGAACCTAAAAAAGCTCCGAATAAACGAATGCGATCCACAAAAGTGGAAATGTACAGAATTCATCAAACAAGTCCATGCAAACTTTCAGAACTTTTATACTAACGATTTCTTCTACCAAATTTCCAATTAATGTTTCTTTAAAAAAAAAAGATAAAAGATCCTGTGAATTTAATTACATATCACACATTCCTTGGGGAAAATTTTCAGAGAGTTCTTCATTTTCATTCAATTATTCTTCTATTCTACATTATGTTTATTTTTTTTTCCCTCTGGCCATCATCATCTCCCCTTACAGGGACTTTATTATAAAAAAATATATATTATTTCAATGTTCAATTAGCCAACTTAACTTCCATCAAAATCTTCATTAATGCTCCCGCAGCATGTTCCCTTCAATTCAGACACAGACACACCATCAATCACCAATTAGCTTCTAAATTATTGAGCCATCATCATCCCAAAAACTAAGACACTAAATTGACAGCTCTGGTTCTTCAATTCGATTTGATTGCAAATTAATTTTCCAAAACTGCTCGTTCCTCCCGGCGCGTAGCAGTGGCGGTGTCGGCATTTAAAATCCCAAAACCACAAAAAAACTGACTTTATTCTCCCTCAAATCTAGCAACTATAAGCGAGCAGTCCTGATGCGGTGGTGTTCATTTTGGTTCAGTTAGTTTGTGAGTTTATTGCTTGCCGCAAATTGTGTTCTTTCTTATACGACCTTGTATTATAGCGCGCAGCGTGCTTCTAGCTCGTCTCGTTCAATACCAAAGTTTATTAAGAGGACCACGCAGGAAACTGCATCGATTTCTAATTTCAGATATCCCAGTATCGGGAATCACAATGATGATGGTGCTACTACCGCACTACACTCCCGATGAAGGCGATGGAAGATAGACAAGCTATGAAAAACTCAATACTGAGAATGTGGGCCTCATTATACGAATACACGAACACACCTTTGTACAGCAGTAGTCGATTACGACTTTGTTATATTTTTTTTTTTTTGTAACTTTTTAAATAGCCTGGCAGCAAGTGCCAAGATAAATTACAATTTTATGGGAATTTTGTCGATAAAAACTCTCCGTGATGGGTTTGCGGTGAGGAACAGCAGGAAATATGAATACTATGCTGTACGGTGGGATAGTACACACCCTGGAATCTGTATCACCTCTGAAAACAAGAGAATATATAGGTACACGTGATGGCACTGATGAGATGTGTTTCGTTTTGTTTGCAGTTAACAGTGGGGGCAAAAATAGGTAAACAAATGTCTGGATTGAATATTACAAAGTATCATCCAGTAAATAAATCCCGGAAAAGTTGAATATTCAGCAACATACATAACTTATGTATTCTCGATCATAATACATTCATAAATTGTGAATATGAAAAAAGTGAGTATGACTCCCGGGAATTCGATGATCGGGGTGAACATTCGAGACATTTTTTGTATAATAAGGACCAGTTGTACAAACGTAATTCAATATTTGATCCGTGATTCAGGAATTAAATTCTCCGATTTCAGCGGCTAACCTGAGATTCGAGGCTGGATCAATGTTCATGTTCATGAACCTAGTTAATCCTCTGAAATCGGTAAACTAAAATTCCTAAACCACGGATCAAATATTGAACCACGTTTGTACAACTGGTCATACTTAAAAGATTGAAGTAAAACTTTTTCTAGTTGCGCATGATTCTATGCAACAGATCGGGATTTCCAATTTTAGGGTTTTCTAGAGCGCGCGCTTCTTCAAAGCAATTTGATTTATCAATTTTAGGCCAGATATCGCTTAGAGTCAGTTGTACAAATAAATTGGTTGATCTGCACTTAAAATTGCTGAACCACGAATAAAATATTTAAATCACGTTTGTACAACTGGCCCTTAGATACACCGATGAAAATGAGCTTTAGGGCCAGTTGCATAAATATTTAAATCTTGGTTCAAAATCCTAAGCCAACGATTTCGGCGGTTCAACCTGGGTTCAGCACCTAATTGGCTATTATCATATATTTGAAGACATTTAATCCACCGAATTCGGTTAGTAAAAATCTTGCAGCAATATCTAAACCACGGTTTAAATATTTGTATAACTGGCCATTCATTGGTGTTTCCAAGAACAGTAACAGATGGTTGTTGATAGTTGACTGGCTTCAGTTATCATTGAGGATACTTTGAAGGCAAATCGACAATTGATAAGACATTCACTTGACCAACGGAATTTTGACAAGCAGAGATTCTACCCGCTCCCATCTCAACAAGCCGAGTTCATTCAAAGGGGAATTTAATTTTAGATAAGACAATTTAAAACAGTTATACCAGTTTTATTGCAGTTGTAGGCCAGAAAAAGCGTAAAATATTCCCTGCGCTTCGCGTGATTGGGAGACTGCTGAAGCAAGCAACTAATTACCGGACGTGTAATGCCTTTTTAACCCTACTGGCCAGCATAAACTCTACTTTACTGCCAGACTGTTGGCATTACTCGAGATAGGTCCTAGAGAAATATCGATTTATAACAGTTTTTTCTATTAAAAGTCTGAAATTTTGAATGAACTCGAACAAAAAGGATCAGACCAGAGCAATGTCAATTTATAGAAGTTATAATAGTTTAATAACAGTTACTCACCGTAAAAAGTCTTTAATATACAATCAGCAAGCATATTTCGCAGAGGGTGGGGGAGGAATTCCTGAAAAAAAACTAATGAAGTATATTGCCTTTCTAACCCATGGATACCGAATAAACGAATAAATAGTAGGTAATAGTAATAGCAACTGTTATATAGTGGCATGTCTAGAATTACCCCCCACCCCCCCAGCACAAATAAAAAATCCATGAAATACATTTGCACATGCTTAGGGTCACTCCGAGAAATTTTAAAGAAGACATTGCAATCTTTTTGTCTTAGTAAAGCCCCTGATTGACGGCACTGTCGCTTCGTTTCCATCGCGAAGCTATTATCAAAATTCATCTCATTTCTTTCCACATTATCCCCTTTGGGTAATAATCGCTGATAATATTCAAAATAAATTTTAACAGAAAATTTATATTAAAAAAGGAATAAAATTAAATTAAAAAAAAAACACACACATTTCCACAAAAAGAGAACAACCAAGGAGCGGCATGACATTGGCTGGTGCTGGTGCTGGCTGAGATAGCCCAAGTCGAAATCGAAGTTGAATCGAGCAAACCAGTGAGACAGAAGTTTTTTTTTGTAATGGATGGATGGTGGGTAGATGGGGTGTGGTGGTGTTGTTGTTACTGTTGTACCTGGGCTCTCTGATATACACGCTTCGATATCAATTTAAGGTGATTTTTAATTAAATGCCAGCGATAAGGCTCTCCATAAAGATATACTCCAATCACAAGGAGTGCGTCGCGTAATGTCGTGTCGTCGCGGTCGTGACGACGGTTGGGTCGGTCGTTGCCGCAGCACAGGAAGAAGACACTTCTCCGGTGTACACCTGGGGATGAGTACAGGAAATGGGAATAAGGAGGCGCTTTTGGCAGACACCTCTTCTTCCGCCTGATTGGAAACAGCGCACTCTTAAAATCGATGATTCGAATGTGGGTGCTATCGACAAAAGTTATACTTTTTTCCGTCCGTTCGTCGGTCGGTTGGTTGCTGGAGATGGCTCTTTGCGCTCATTCGATTTATGGGTCGTCGTTACTTTTAAGTCGAAACTCATTTAAGTGCACGCAGAGTGAAGAAGAGCCACGTGAGTGTCGCACAGTACAGCCGTGACGTGGTGGTTCTGGAAACTGTAACTGAAACTCAAACTGAAACCGACTGCTGCTTCTGCTTGTGGGTTAAATTGGAAAATGAATTGGCCACAATTGGTGGGTAATTGATACGTTCGAGATAGGGAGGAAGATAGTGCACGCGGATGCGGAATGTGATCGCGCTACTACTTTAGCTACTTTGTGTTCGCTTCAGATACCTACTCATGCATGGCGCGTGATGATGTGTGCAGATTGTAGGAGTATGAGGGTGGTAGTAAGTTGATGGCGTTATGGGAGATTTGACTTCTCTCTATAGCCCAACCATCTAGCCCTCTAGGGGATGACACGGATGTTCTCTGAATGAGAAACGAACGCGCGTGTTTGTTTGTTCAGATGCGATGTTGATGATGATTATGATTAGGAATGTAAACACAAGAGAACTTCAAATTGAGTATGCCTATAGATGAGTTACAGCGACGCGACGACCGACCGACACGCACGGAGGAGTCGAGTTCTACCTAACATACCAGCAGCCAGCTATAGTGGATAAGGATGGGTTCTGATTGCCAGTTGTGTGTAAAATATTGATGATGATGATGAGGGTGTGATGTTTAGTTTGTTTATTTATGTTCCAACGATTGCCGTTATAAGTAGGTACAGTTTGCTGTCAAACAGTAATTAAAAGTGCAGGAGATACTTGAAGAGATTTTCGTTGTTGGAAATGTATACACATATGTATATACGTCAATTACTCAAGTGAAGTGGGTACCTACTCATAGTACCCATTAACCAGCAGCGAGAGGCCGAAGTGGTTTTATTTATAGAACTCCAAGTAGAGGTATGTAAATAGGTCTTGTTAGATACATCTTTAGAAAGTATGGCGATATTAAAGAAAATAGTGCAAATAGGGTAAGTATTAATTATTCAAAAGGGCTAAGATTATATACAGTCCAGTGCCCTTAGCAAGAACCCCGACAATAAGTAGCTAGGTAATTTATTTACAAAAATGTAGTTTATTAAAAAAAAAAACAATTCCATTTTAAAATATAAACGAAATTTAGAGCAAAAATTAGTAGATACTTTATTTTTTTTTTATTTTTGTTAAACATGTTATTGTATATATAAACTTAAAGTATAAGAGCGAGTTCGAACGATCGAGTCTAAGTTCTGGATTTTTTTTGAAATTATTGTTTAGACCTTTCAATTTTTTCGCAAATATTTTTGACTAACAAAAAAACTCAAAACCATAATTTTAGGCATTTTTTCAAATTATTCACGCGAGCAGAATGCGTTATTTTGCAACAGTTTTATGTCACCAGAATGTCAACCGCAAATGGTCAAGCCTTTAACTTCACAAAAAAAAAAAAAAAAAAAAAACAAGTCGAGCATTAACAATGTACAGTCAGCGTTAACCATTTCAAAACATAAAACATTGTAGATCACGCGAATGGCTAAAGTCCGTTAATGTTGTCCCAAAATACGTAGAAAAGTAATATGGGTCAAGGCGATAATGGTTGACGATAACACGGCTTGACCATATCCAGCGCGCTTTGACAGTTTATAAAATCAAAATTCTGTTATTTTTCGCGTCGATGTTGAAATTGTGGCAGCGTTTATATGTATATAGTCAAATGTGATTTATTTCGGGTTGTTAAATTAACTTTTTTCGGAGCATTTAGATAAAGCTGATTATTAGGGATATTTTAATCCATCGACATCATAGACATCCTTAAATGGAATTTGACAGTATATAGCTTGACAGACGGTTGATTAACTATAGTTTGGTCCAGATAGTATATTTCGTTAAAAATATCACAATTAGTTTCCTTTAAACCACGTTTTCGGGACGTAAAAAATGAGAATTTCTGATTTCGCAACTCATTAAAAATAAAAACAATTTTATACCCCAATAAAAAACATGAGGCAACATTGACACGATAGAAAAGTATGGCGTGAGACCTAGATAACTCGTTGAGAGGAACTTCAAACAAATTTGTCAATGTGCCATAAAAGTTCTGTTAAGATGAATAAACGGTAAGCTGGAAAAATGAACGTGATCACTATTAAAATCATGTCAACCCAAGTTTAAACGCTTCCGTCAACACGATTTCGACGGTTTGTAATGACGATTATATGATTTGATTACCTTGGGCAGAATTTAAGGTCATTTTGATGTCAGCGAATCGACACTTTGACCATTTGCATTGACCATTTAATCGTGGTTTAGTATGTTTGACCAGTCAACAGCTGGTAAATCTGCACAATAAATAAGCGAATAAAAAATTCATTGTCGCATATGAACTGTAACATCTCAACTAGATTCTTTATTTTATCAAAATTAAAAATAACAATGGAGAAACGTCCTAAATATAAGAACCCATCTTTATTTTTTGTTTTAATCGCAAGATCATAAAATTCATAAAATGTTACTTATGTGAGATATTTAAAAAAAACACACTATACAAAAATGCTAAGCCGTTTTCGAAGTATTCAATTTTCAAAAATAAAATTATCTTTCATTCAAAAATCAGAAAAAAAAAATTTGGTATGCAGTACCTATTATTTATAATTCGAAGGACTTCTCTATAAAAAAATTAATCGAAATCCGACGAGCCATTTATGCGAAAGTCTAAAATAAAACGGTGGTTAATTGGCAGTTACCGTTATTTATGGAGCTAAACAAAAATTTCAAAATCTATTTGTGACAATCACCTAAAACGCTCAAATGCCAAGTTTAAAGAAAATCGCTTCAGTGGTTTAGGCTATAGATTGACCTACAGACAGACAGTCAAACAGTGGAATTGCCGGACCCACTTTTTCGTGTTCTCTATTTTCGTAATATCAAGTTTGATTTAAATCATGAGCTGCATTTTTTTTTCAAATGCAAAACTTGCCCTATATCGGAAGTAAAAACAGTCACGATTGTTCATAGCGATCCATGCAGAATTAGGAGCTACTCTTACTCAAACTGTATTTATTAAATATTTGTTGTTGTTTTTTTTTTTTTTTAATTTAATCACTGCGTTTGTTCAGTCTATTATCTTGTTCTTCGAACTTTAAATTTTTGTTCAGGTTCTTAAGAGTGTTGAAAGCAAGCTACATAAGTCCCAAAATTTCCAGGAATAAGTTTTCTCCTGTATTAATATTGTACAGGGTGTTTTTTTTTTTAAAGAATTTTTTTTACGTAATTTGTCAGCATTATTTTGCGGTTTTACGTAGCGCCTAAGAAATTGATCAACCAAAAGACATTGAGAGCTCCAATCCTAGTGGATTTAGGGCGCCAATTTTCCGAAATTTCGACGCAAACGATGAAAGTTAGATTTTTTCAGTCTTCAAACTAAGATCCATGCGTAAAATATACAAGAATGCCATCTGTGTGTGAGCTCATTACTCGAGAACGGATTGTTCGATATTCACACTTTCGGACTTGATGGACCCAAGAGAATGATATAGGGCACTAATGGATGAAAATCCCCAAAATGAAGAAAATCTGGGGAAATACAGTACCTACCTTCCTTATTTTACAGTTTTAAAAATATTTGTGAACGATTATTTCAAGTTTATCAAGTGAGATACATTGTGATTTGTGATTTCAGTGAATTTTGTGAAGAACTAATTGCTTTTGAGTTCAATAATTTTTTTTATTTAGAGTTAAACGAAACCAACTGATATCTTGAATACCAGTTGATTTGAATTTCGTCCATTAAAACCAAATCGTCGCGTAGGTGAGTTACATTTTCATACAAATCCATCAACTTAGTAATGGATAAAAAATGAAGACTCAAAATATCTCACGGAATTTTTGAAGTCTTTGGATGTTCCGAGCTTACCGCATCACAAAATATAAACTTAAAATTCTACTCAGTTATAATTTTATTGCAAAACCTCAATGGAATGCAAATCAAGATGTTTTCTTTCCGCTAATTCCGCTTTTTCTGATAGATTTACAATCAATACAAATCTAAAATTCGTTAATTAAAAAGACATAACTTCTCATTAAACCAAGCGTTATTTAAACCTTTTAAAATTTAACTCATTCTTTAGGCAACGTAATTCTTTTAAGTAGGTACTTAAACTTAACCGCAAAATCTATTTTATGTTACAATATTTTAAAACTATTAAATCAAGTCCTACACAACGCCCTAATAATAAAAACTAATAGTAGCTCCCTTATACCCATTTACTGTTATATTTTAGGAAAACAAACAAATCGAGGACACTCGACCTCTATTTCCAATTCAAAACTCGCACACGCTAGCTCCTCCCTCTTAACTAAACTTTTCTACTTTTCTAGTGATGTGTGGAAGTATATCTATACCTAACTACTCGCTGCTTAATTACCCGCTTGATTTTTGCAATTATTTTTATCTCATTTTATTTAATTTTAACTTTGTTGTGTTTCACATCCACATCATGATCAGATCACACACAGCAGTAGAAGTCCTCATAACATGAGGGTAGCTCAATTGGAAAATAAAAGTGATTATATCAACCCCCTGCCCCGCCAATGCCGCTAAATAGAACAACCGCCTTATATCCTTATACTCATATAGTTAGTATGACAATTCACAATAATTAAAATTTGAGGATGAGCGAAGGATTCAGTTATTATTTTTATATTTTTTTCTTCTGTAGGTGTGTATTTGTATTTTCATATTATCATCAGGGTTTTAGTTAAAATTCTCTCAAAAGGATAAATAATTCGAGAATATATGGGAACGGGAAGGATATCCCCTCACGGCATGAGTGACGACAGACACGTGTGGCACGTTTTCAAACGATTTTTATTTATACAATTTGTGAATTGGTGTGTAGCCTAGCCAGAGGATAGCGCTGAAACAAGCTGGGAGAGTTAGAGTTAGAATATTGGCCCAGCTTGGATGACAATATATGGACAAAAAGGACGTTCTAATTAATAGTTGCAACTTAATTCCTTTAATTCCTTTTGTTGCGGGTTATTTCCAGTCGTGCTTTTCCTATATCCGCCCATCAGTATGCCAGTGGTGGGCGGAATGTTTAACATTGAAATTAGCTTCAAATTGCTTTCGTTTGCAGCAACAGAGTGCGGCTACAATTAATTTTATTTCATCCTTTTTTTTGCCTCTTTCAGTTAATTTGTTCGCTTTTTTTTTTTTTTTTTTTGTTGTCGTATCTGTCCGGTATCTAGTAGATACTCGTATAATAAAATTGCAAAAGAAGTATAGATGAATGTGCTCAAAGGAGGACCAGTCGTTTGATGTTACCTCCCCTCAGTTAGCTGGCCTTTGTTGTGACATTTAATTGTTAAAGTCTCGGGTCCAGCCTCTTTAATGACCCACAGTTAACAGTAAAATTATAAACGGAGGAGTTGAGAATTTACTCAAAAAAGAAAAAAAATGTCGTGTTTTTTTTTCTAGAATTTTATTTTAATTGATAAAAATATGTCGAATACAACATAACCTGCAAATAGTATAAAGACTAAAAAATGCAAGCGTTTTCTTTTATATTTTGTTTGACACAAAGTGACACTGCAGGTAAGTATACTGTTGATGCTGCTGATTACAATATGCTTGGAAAGCGTTTTCCAATAGAGACGGTTAGATTTTGACAGTTCATGGCGGCCATGTTGTTTTATCCGTTGTTAATATTACAGTTTGTTTTATTCTTCAGACCGTAAGAGTTGGATGCTGCGGAATCCGATTTCAGCTAAAAGCCAGGTATATCAACAAGCCCAATTAAGGAAGATGACGATCCACTGAAAGTCCACCAGGTGGCAATGCATCTACAGCAAGTCAATGTATAGTGTGAATTGCGTATTGCTGTATGAATAGAGGGGACCTACAATTTTTGTATGTATCGGAACAGCTATGAAATGGTTTTCCAATTTCCCACAAGAAACGGCAATCATTTTGGGAGTAGCTTAGGCTGGCACTCGAACTTCAGACTTATTTGGTGCAAAATCGCCAAATAAGTCGGATAAAACGGTGTTATTTTTGCGTATTTGAAACTGAATTTTTCAAACAAAAACCTACCTGTTCCTAAGTAATTAGCTGAATATTGAGCAATACGAATAAAAACCATCACAAATATGTCGGAGAAAGGTGTACTAAATTTTACATTAGAGCAGCGAAGAGTCGAACACAGTAAACGATACGGGAAAAATAGAAAAGAAGAAAAATTGGTTCTGCTCAGTGGGAAATATAATAACGCGACATGTTTCGGGTTACTTTGCTTAGGTATCGGTTTGTCTTTGTCTAATGACGTCTGTGAAGTTGTGGGATAGACAGTCAATACCTGGTTCTCAAATCCACTGTGCCAAACTAGTGCCGTGTAATTCAGGTTGCATTTAAAAGACCTTAGGTCTTACAGGCATATAGTTAAATTAATTAAATAAAATAATGGGCAGAGTCCTAGAGTAGTTGGGTTGGGTTATAGAATACACCGTGCGTGTGTGCAGGTGTAACGACTACATGTGCATATTATGTTTGTTCATAAGAATTCTTTATTTTCGTATATTAATTAGCAAACATTATTGAGAGCCAGAATTTTAAAAGGTAACTCGGTATATGAATTGGGCCACGCAAATGCTCGCAGGTTGATGCCAATACGCCACAAAAAAAGGATAAGATTCGTTAGGATTTCTTAAACAACTTTTGTTACTGAACTTGAACTTCCATCCTATATAAACTGCTAATTCTTTTTTATTAATATATAGAGCTTCTTTTATACGTCAAAAGGGAAAAAACACGAGTTTTTATGGCAATGTTTCTTTTTTGAGAGTTTTTCTTCAACGATTGTATCTCATATTCTTAAGATAGTATCTATCAAATACTTTTTACATGATCCTCCAAAGATTCATTGTTTTTCATTCCTGTTCATTGAATTTCCTTAATATTCCCCAAAAACATCTAACTCCTTTTCACAGCTATCGTATCATTGAATCGGATTTAATACCAAATTCCTGACAATAAAAATAAAGAACCAAGCGAAACAAAAAAAAAACAACAACAACTAGATAGAGTATATATTTTGTGTCCACAATTTCAAATTTTTATTCGCTTTGCTTTCGCATTCTTTTCATTTTTTCGCTTATTTGGTTTATAATTTTTATGAACGCATCCGGATGTAGTCCATTTGGCTGCCATACTTCCAAATCTCTTAGTTTTTTGTGTCTCCCTTTCTTTCAGTTGGGGCAGTACGAGTGTTGCCAGAACAAACAAATTTTTATAGTAAATTTTTTTAAGCACACTGAAGGGTATAGAACTACCCATAAAATTATTAAGGGAGAATTTTTTAAATCTAAAATGGGATTTTTTTTATGATTTTAAACAATTGTGATTATGAAATTCGCAACATTTTACTCCCAGGGAGTTGGAGAATATTTCAACTCTTTTAGACCTCTCTTGCCTACAAAAGAAAAAAAAACTTAAGGCGAAGATGTGGTATGCAGAGAAAAATGGTAATCGGATTTATAGATTCGGAGGTCCCCTCCGTCGGATTCGGTAATCGGGTGAGTACGAATTTTGAGTAAGTGAGAGTATGATTTTTTGAATTACATTTTTTGAAATCTAAAGTTTGAAATAAAATTGTTGGTTCCACAAATGGCAGGATGTTCGAATCAAAATCAAATCCATAAATTATATCAAACTGGCAACACTAACCAGCAGGATATAGTACCATTTTCCATGGAATTCTTTTCCCAAAATTGAATTCTGCAAGGGATTTGTTGTATTTCTGCTTAGTTTTCGCAAGCAAAAAATTTATATGTACACGAGAGCAACACGATAGTGTCCTTTCGTATGCTTGCACACACTGACACGGAGAGTGTTGTATGTGCTTTTGTTTATTTGGTGTTTTATTGTTATTACTGCAGTTGTTGACTTTTATCATTTTGGACATATTAGGGTGCATTATTATGTAGCTTTATTGTAGCGGAATTACATTCAGAGGCAGTCAAGTGTATAGCAGTTAAGATGCAATGTTTTGGCAATGGACTTTTTGAGGGCTTTAATGCCATTCAAGTTTCCTGAGATGCACAAAAGACTAAAGACAAAAAAAAATATTCAGTTTTAAACGAGTTGACACACTTGGAGTTAGTTCAATCGATGAAGTGTTAAGGAGTGCATAGGTAAGCTAAAGTTAAAGAAAATGCTTATTCCAGTTAAAGAGAAATACCTACATCAACAAAAAATTCCATAGAATGAAAAAGATGATGAACACATTTCTATTGAAAGAATTTCGTTGCATGTTATGTAGAAATCGATAAATTTGATTTTCTAGGAAATTACCAATATTTCAGAAAGGTTATCTTTAATGTATTCTATTGTAGTAAATATTTACATCATGAAATATTAATACATCGTAATTAAAATTAAGGCCAAATGAATTCTTAAAAATATAGAAATAAATTGGATGACACAATAGGTGTGCAGACAAGAGATACCAACTATTTAAACTCCAATAACTCCTAAAAAGTAAAACCAGCAAAGATGTTTGTTGGTGATTATGAAGTGACTTGAATTGTATCCAGGCAACAAGGCCAATTTGAAGAGAAAAAAACTGAAAGGACATTCGAAAATGTGGTGTTAGTCACCAAAAGCATTCGGGGATATATAGTTATTTAATCTTTCCATATGTGGGTTCCCGAATTTATTTGGAATGCCCTAAGGGAGAATTCGATGTTTTTAAACCCAAAAAATAACATTTATAAAAAAGATTGAATATCTCGAAATCTGATCAAAGAATTTTCGTAAAAAATATCTCATAAACGACTCAACTGATAAATATTTTTTGAAGAAGTTTAAGAAAATTTAATAGGAGTTTCGAAAACGGGTGGACGACTATTTTTAAAGTTAGCATATAAAATTCTTTAAAAAAAATTAGGGAGCCTTACATGTTTCGCTAATGATGTTTAACACCTCACCTGTTTTTTTTTATATATCAAAATATCAATTTAGACGTTTCCTAAGAAAAATAATGTATTTTTACTTTTTTTTTCTTTTTCAAATCGCAAGCTCATAAAAATAAATAAAACCTGGTTAAACGAATTTTCTTAATAGCTATTTCGAAAAATGAAAAAGTTACTTATAAAGATATTAAAAAAAATATCCATTAAATGTTAAGTGGAATTTTCTAGCATTACAAAAACTGTTCAACCGTTTTCAAAATATTGAATTATGATTTTTTTTTTTTTCAAAAATTAAAAGAAAAAACATTTTTTTATGCACTTATTTAACGAAGTTCCTGTGCAAAAAATTTGAACGAGATCCGTTAAACTGGTAATTAGAAAGCCGTTTTCGAGATAATTAAGATTTACCATTTTGGTACAAAAAAGTCTTATCGAAAGTACTGTTATTTTTGGGACCGAAAAATTAAAAAAAAAATGAATGGAGCCAACCGAAATCGCTTAGCCGTTTAGGGTGTATATCGATACAGATGGAATTGCGGAACCCACATTATGCATGTTCTCTTAAGAAATCACTTCCACAGATTGCAGAAAAGCCAAAGGAAAGATGTCAGATATTAACAAATTTTGTAGGTTTTTGAAAACTTAAGTAAAACAAACTGCTGTATTTTTTTTTTTTAACTTTTTTGTTTATATATATTTGGTTATTTGTTCCAGAAATCAAACAATATTCTTTTATACTCTGTTCAAGAAAATTGCCAGTAGATGGAACGTAGGAAGTTTGCCTCTCGATCTAACTGCATTGACTTGCTTAAGTCTGTCCCTCTTTAAATCTCTTAAAGGGTTCCAATTACATGATACATCGACGCAAATGAGAAATAAAAGTGCGTAGAGTTACCGTCTGCTGATTTCAAAGAAATATTAAATTTATTTCAAATTATTTAATTGTTTACAATATTTTTTACTTATTAAACAAGAATTACTTAAAAACAATATCACTCACTTCTGATACACATTTATAACAATAATTACACATATAAACGATTAACTATAGAAATCAAGAATATAGTAACGGGTTATCGATTTTGCGGTTTCAAAAGTAAACGTAAATAAAACACATATAAAATGATTTTTTTTGTCATGATATTTCTTTTTTATTATAAGGCTTGAACGTTGACATTATGTGTAAGATACTACATTATTTAAATGACCACCACGCGAATTGTTGCAAGCATCGATTCTTTTGAGGTAATTTTCGACCACTTTTTGACAAATATTGGACGGTATCTCAGTCATAACTTGACGAATATTGGCTTTCAAGTGCTCAAGAGTTAAAGGTTTATCTGCATAAACACGGTCTTTCGCGTAGCCCCACAAAAAAAATTCCAGCGGTGTCAAATCGCATGATCTTTGTGGCCAGTTGATATCGCCACGACGGGAAATTACGCGGCCAGGAAATGTCTCTTGCAATAAAGCCATATTCGCTCGAGTTGTGTGGCATGTGGCACCGTCTTGTTGAAACCATATATTCCCCAAGTCGTATTCTTCAATAGCAGGCGAAAAAAAAGTCGGTTATCATATGACCATAACACTCCGAATTGACTGTGACAGTCGTTCCATCGTCGTTTTCGAAGAAGTAAGGTCCAATCACACCTCCGGACCAAAGAGCGCTCCAAACAGTGTCTTTTTGTGGATGTCATGGTCTCTCTTCAATTACTTGAGGATTCTTAGAACTCCAAAACCGACGATTTTGTTTATTAACATACCCACCGAGTGAGAAATGTGCTTCGTCGCTGACGAAAATTTTGTTCGAAAATCGCCGTCCACCGCCTGTTGTTCAAGCACCCATTCGACGTACCTATGACGTTGTGAATTGTCAGCTGGCTTCAGTTGTTGTGTGAGCTGGACTTTATATGGATGTAGGTGTAGATCCAAATGTAAATACGCCACAATGTGCCGTAAGACAGTCCTAAATCCCGAAAACGACGAGGAATCGACACATTCATGTCTTCGGCAACACTTTCACTTACAGCAGCGATATTTTCAGTGGTACGAGCGAAACGATGATGCACAGGCCTTACAATATCTGTAACCAATCCATTCTCTTCAAATTTCTTAACAATTTTGCCAATAGCTTGCGTAGTTGGACTAATATGTAAACCATAATCTCCTCTTAAAGCACGATATTTGGCTGTGGCAGGTTTTAACAAATTTTTATGCGTTGTGTGATAGTTAAGTGATCAATTTTCGTAAATGTCAGACTTTCAACTGAAAAAAAAATTGGTTTAACAACTTAGTTTGACAGATGTCGAATTCCAGCCCTATACTTTTGAAAACGCAAAATGGATAACTCATTACCTTTGACACCGAAACAAAATGAATACATTTATGATTAAACAAAATATAAGCACCATTGACAGTTGTGATATCAATTTTGTTATTTCTTTATTAATATTTTTTTTTTCAGTTTATTTCATGTTTTATAAATATTTAATCATCACAACATAAAAACTCCAAGCGACAACACCTTTTGGTTAAATCATTTGTTCTCAAAAGCTCTAAAAAAGCATTAATTCTGAAAGCTCCTTAACAAAAACCAAAGAAAAAGTAGTAGTAGTCATCAATCACATGACACAAACACAAACCAATCATACATAACAGTCCCCACTTACCTAAATGCGCGACAATTCATGATGGGATCTTTAAATTCTCTTGTAAATTATTAGAAAAGTCATTGGCGGTTTAATACATTTCCATGCTATTTCTTCCAATAGATATTATAGCTGTATATATACTAGGAATCTTGTTTATGAAGTGATCAAAAGTAGCAGACAATTGTGATCATTTTTAATGAAAAATAAAATCAGCGAATTCCTTCTTGGTCAGTTTTTGGCACGGAAACTGTGAAATGTTAATGAGGAATTTGGTTCATATTTAACAGGTATATGAGATTTGAATTTTTCTAAAAAAAAAAAACTGTCAAAACTTTTTGAACAAAATTAGTTAACTGATAAATAAGTAAACGACAATTACTTTAAATTTAATCAGAAATTATTGAATTTATGTTTTTGGAGTGAAATAATTTTAAACTTCCACAGTAAAACAACTTATATGTCCAAATTTTAAATTTATTACTTTCAAGTAGGTATCTACCCAAAGTACCTACATATGTGAAGCCTGAAGTGAAAAAACTACTATAAAAAGGGTATACTTTACGCACTCCTCCTTGAATATAAAAATAGATACTCGAGAAAATAGAATTAAATTCTAACAAATGACAGAAAACCGAAAAACCGATTTATCAACACGATATCAATTATTTTTTGTAC
The DNA here is from genome assembly GCA_910595825.1 of Philhelius pedissequus. NCBI lineage: Eukaryota > Metazoa > Arthropoda > Insecta > Diptera > Syrphidae > Philhelius > Philhelius pedissequus. The sequence goes on along the minus strand of OU343163.1, from coordinate 7,585,005 downwards.
AAATTGTCAGGAAATTCGAACAAAAAAAAAATTACTCCATTTTTTAAGGACTAATTTCAAAGACCTGAGGGATTCAAATAACCGCAGTCATCTACCACAAATCACGTCCCATTCAATTTTGTTTTAATCTCTTTTATTTTTCTCCCTACAGGCAAGAACAAAAAAAAACAAAGAAAATAACGGAACTCACTCGTTATGATTATACACTTTCGAAAAAAAGGCTCCTCAAATAATTATCATCTACACTTGTTTGGCGTCACAATTTATTACACCCATCATATGGGGAAGACTTATCCTCCTTAAATCACACCGACTGTCATGTCAAAGGATGCACAAGCATATCCCGTTTCCCCCTTTTGGTTGTTCGGATTCAGATTCCGAAAATAGACACGAAAAACGATTTTCCATCTCTCGGAGATGTGTAATGCATGATAATCACAATCCCCCCCTAAATTCTGTCTTCAGATTCAGGAAGGAGTGGATGCTGATTAAAAATACCCAAGATGGAAAACTCAGCGAAGAACACACCAACAGAAACAAAACTGTTTTTCCAAAGCAATTGTCACCACTTGCCATATAGTATAGAAGAAAAGCGGTTGTCTTAGGAAAATTGCGTCTAACTTTATAACCCCCCCCCCCCCCCCACAACTTCTCTGACTCGAAAAAAAAACATGAAGACGAACCAACACGATAAGAAAAAAAAAAGAAAAGACATTTTCATTCTCAATGCCACGCACTTAATAAGAAGCGACAACGACTTATGTTCAGCTTAGTTTTTGTGGATGTTGGTTTTTAACAAAAACAGCACAATGCGCCGGATGTTGTTTAGCCCTGAAATTAGAGCTTCGTAAAGACAGAAAGATTTTCTTCCAAATTAAATCCGAAAAACAAACAGACACAGTCATATGTATAGACCAACAATGATCAAAAAAAAACCCAACATACAAAAACTAATCACAACAAATCGACTTGTGTGTTATGGGAAGAGGGAAATTAATAAATTAATTCGACGTTAGGGGAGCTGCTGGAATTTTGGGGAATAATAGTATGAGAAAATAGCATCTGTCTAGCTGCGAAATAGCAACTGTAGCGGCTGTCAAAGCTGTCATTTAATTTCCTTTAATTTTTTCTCTTCTTCTTCTTCTTCTTCAGAGTCTGCGGACGGACATATTGCGAACTATTTTTTGCGTTAACATATTTCAACAACATCTCAAGGCAAATTCTTGCGAAACAATCGGACGGAGAAACTAACAGATAGCCGAATGAAATATTCCCGAAATGACATTGAACATATGTTCTCCCACGGGACCACTTAGAATTTATTTAACACTTAACCAATACCGACAGAGTTAGGGTAGGGACTTCTAAACAGAATAGAGAAGGGTTGTTTGTTTTGTTTGTTTTGTATATGAAGACGGGATGCATTTCAAATAATCGAAAGGGGCTGATGATATCCCATTCCCGTGGAAATTGATGGCAAGGTATGGTTGAGACACGAGTTGGCAATAAATCGAAGAGTAATCAAATTTAGTTTTAGAAAAAATTATATATCATGCACGTGACTCTATTTGTCTAAATAGTTGGATTGTTTAATGATTTTATTAATATATGAATTGCTGGACTTTTATGTGAATAGTTTCTAGTTCCACGTGTATCGAATTGAAAGAACGATCAGTTAAAAATGGAATTCTGGGCGACAAGGGAACATTTCTAAAAGTTTAAGTAAAACTTTGAAAAAAACTCAGAATTCGGAGTGATAGAAACCTTCCCACTTTTCAGTTTCCCACTTTGCCGCACGACATGTGATCAATATATATGTAGAGAGGTATAGGGCTGACCCCTGACCTTTTGAAAAGTGTGTTCCACAATATCAAGTATCCCAACTACATACTTTTGATGTTACAAATTAGAGTCCTACTTATTTTACTCATTTGTGGAACGTATTCGAATGTTTTCTTTCGGAAGCTCGCTCTATCTTAACAAAATTAGTCCACAGTCATGGTTTCAGGAGCCATATCGTCAAATTAGCTGAGCAAGACTCTTGGACAATGACTATAACACCTACTTAAGGGGTAAGTATCACAATAAGACCGATTAGGAAGCAGATGTATATTTGATTTAAATGTTTAATGAGAAGAAGAATAAATTAACTAGGTTGAACATCCGTTAAGTACGGCTAAAGAACTTAGGAATAGACTAACAGCTGCATTATGTCAATTACTTGGTACTCGATATTATCTTTCATCAATAATTTGTTAGTATGGCTATCATTTTATAATTTTTATCCATTTGTGAATAGTGCTAAAAATATTACTGTGAATAGTTCGTTTTCTTCATTATCATATTCTGTAAAAAAAAAAAAAGAAAACAGTTCGACCGATAACATTTTTCTGTAATTATTTCAACGAGGATTTTTAACTGATTGAAGATTTTTCAATATTTTGTAAAATATCAGTAATATTCACAATAGGTAAACATCTTCACGAAATTCACAACTCATCAAAAATGTGTTTGTCCCATAGAATAATTGTGGGAATTTCGAACAGTAATTTACGGTGTTTTATTTTCAACATCAGCTTGAAAAGTTAAATGTTCATCAAAATAAAAAATAAGAAATCATTATGAAAGATCGTACGGCAGTCTTTCATCAAGATGTCAGTGAAAAACTGACATAAATAATACAAAATTCAATTATCAGTTGTTGAAAAACAAACATTAAATAGTCGAAGATTCAACAATATGGTTTTGAGCAGAAATGTTTAAGAGTAAAAAAATACCTTTAGAAAATTATTTGCAAAGCGATTTTTATTATTTTAATCTTAAACTTGTTTTGGTTTGGTGATATTTCACCATTTTCTTTCGCTTTTTAACAAACATATCAATATTAAACATCGATGTGGAATGACTAACAAAATCATTATTTTCCAAATTAAATCAAATATGGACTCAGGTTATTTGACGATTTAATTTTACTTTCAACAACATTATCGTGATGATTTCATATCATATTGAGAACTTCAAGTTTTTATTTAATTTTGTTGAAAACCAATTTTTAATAAAATAAAAATTCTGTTGCTGGAATAACAATAGTTTTTGATTTTTAAATTCGAAAGTTTAATAACAATCATCATTCGATGAGAAATTTACATTAATAAGCTAAGAATTCAACATAATGGTATAATTTTTTTTAAATAATATGTTATGTTAAGAATCCAAACAATTTGTGGAAAATTCAAATTTTTTTTTTTTATCAATTATTATCAAATATCAAGTTTATATTTTTTAACCATTACAGCGGTGTATGTTAAGTCTATTTTCAACTGAGCAACTGTTATCGCGAAATTGACTTAGAGAAGAACAATATTGGACTGTTTAACAATTGAAAAATGACTAGTTAATTGGTCAACAGTTAACAATCAATACATTCCATTTCGGGAGAGCGTAACCCAGGGTATTTACCCTCATCAAACACTGTGCGGATGGACGAACTTAATCAACCCAAATATTAGAAAATTTAATTATATACCTATCTGGTTATATAAGTATCAGTAACTAGATCATCTGGTTGATATAACTAATCAACTGTTTTTATTTGTAAGCAGAGTTGAGTTTCCCCTGTATCTCTATTATAAAAAGCTGCCTTCTGAACTCGTAATTCAAATCTATACAACTACAGTCAATAGGTAGTTGATGTTGAGAACAGACCAAAAGCAATTGAATACAAAATTTTAACAATATAAATAAAGCAGAGAAATGATCACATCAGTATGTGTTAATAGTAGACGAAATAGGTTCCACAAGCGCTGACTTTTCGCTGTGTTATTTAATTCATCCTTGTGTTCTGGGAAGAAAAACATAGCCATTACATTAGTTTTTCAAGGAATCATGTAAACCATTTTTGAAATTAAATGGTACATTGTCAATACGTCCTGGTTCACGTAGAAGACTAATAATAAATTTTGGCAATAAGTGATACAGCTTGGTAATCAAAGATAAATTATTAAGAATTTCATATAAGTTTAAATAGATAGAGCTGCAGAACATAAATATGTTAAATATTTATCAAAATCTGTCGTTTTAAAAATTAAACTTGATAATTAGTTAATTTATGTTAAAATTTACAAAAATTATTCTCATGAGTACATAGTTATTAGATTTGATAATTTTGCTTCGTTTTTGTTTCGTCAAATATTTATAAACTTTTAATAAATTTCCATACTATAGAATCTTCAATGTCTTGCTTTATATAAGAAAAAACGTGCATTTTCATAAATTAAAACAAAACTTATATTTAACTTTATGTAAGATCAACTTTTATAATAAAAAAAATACTCCTGCGACATCTTCTTGCCGCCACTGACTGACGATGCTTGAGTAAATCTTGTCAACATTTGTTAACGAATTTCTGCGTCTTTAGAAAATTGTTATCAATTTCACATGAACTTGCATTTTAATGCTGTCTCCTTAAGGGAGGATTTTGATATCCATAGCCCACCACTACCAACAAGAGAATAACCAAACAATGTTTAAACTATATTTCCCGGGAGCATCATCAAACGTAAAGTTTCGAAACGCGTTTTCCTGCAATGTCCTAATTTTCTAAAAACCCCCCGCAGAGACAACTATACAATGTCAACGACACACCCAAACCAACCTACTCATACACTATACATTTATATATATCTAAAGCAAGCGTAGAGAGCAAACGCTTTTTATTAAAAATTCCATTTGGAATATAAATGCACGCTTAAGTAGCCGAGAACTGGCCAAAGGCCAGGCCAGGCCATGCCGGCCCTCCCCATCATCGCAACGGAACGGCTATATAACAGCATTCGACCAAGTCCATTGCTGTGCATAAAATTGCATCAATATCAACTTTGCATAAGCTCGAGAGTGCACTTAAACTAATGACCAACATCGAAAGCGACAGAGATGGAGATGGAGTCCCGGCTCCCGACTCCCAACTACTCCCGAGTTAGTGCGGAGGAACTTACTATACACGACTATACAACAACCGCACGACGACGAAGTTGACGACGACGATGACCATGTCGGGGAGATCCTACATTTATACGACCATGGAACAAGTGCAACGATAATTAATTAAATTAATTAATTTACATTGGCAGGAGTAACTCTATGTTTAACAAAAAAAAAATGAAAAAAAATAGAAGCTGCAATATCCAAACCGAACAAAAGACTTAATCCACTGGGAATGCTTGCCTTGGTCAATTCTCATATCCTAGGGACTAAAAGACTTAGCTCTACATCGACAATAATCAATTGGATCGATATCAGGGACGTATTTATTGTAGGCGTTATTCACGTAGGCATGCAGCAGTACCAGTTTTGTCGAATGCAAATCAATGGAAGTCTCTTGAAAGTGAAAAATGCATTAAAAATAAAATATACTATAAGACTAATTTTCCGCCTGTGAGATTAAAGATGAACACGTTCCACAATTTATTTCACAAAGCAATTGATATTATATCGTGGAACAGTTTAATTTTTTGTTAACCAATCACGTTTTTTCTATGAATAAAGTTGTGGAAGGTAATGTACCAAATTTCACGAACCAATCTTATTGTTATTTTCAATGAAACTTAAATTACGATGATTAAATTGGAAAGAAACTGAAGATTACTTATTCAATTGGGAGTATCAATTATGAATGAAAATTCATCAAATTCTCAAGTGTTCAAATTTCGTTCACAAGGAGAATGTAGTAAAAAAAGATATTTTCTTTTTAAATTCGAAGCTTTTGCATGTAAAATTATCATTTATGGCAAAATAATTCATGCTTTTTTCCATTTTTTTTTTAATTACAATTTCAAATAACGGGAAGAAAGTTACCTTTCTGAAATCTTACGACAGTAATATTGTTCAAATTTAATAATATTATTAACTTGCGCTATGATTTTTCATTTGATCCTATTATATTTGCCTCAAGTGAAATGAAAAAAATCAATACGTTCCACAAAAGTGAACAATCATTCATTTTAATTAATCTTCTGATTGCAAAGAAAGATTGGGCTATATCATTGAGGGTCTCTCATACAAACACTTACTTTATAGTATGAATGCGTTCCACACAAGGTTACACGTTCTTTAAGTTGTAGATGACAAGGAAATAGTGGAATATATTTCGAAATTTTGTTTGTTGTCAAATTGCAAAAGCTGTTAAATTTAATTTTAAAAATGTGTTACTTTTCACTTGACATATTGTCGAATTCAGAATTGTTAAAAATTCACTACCATCAGGCTCTGGTAATGATTATTCCTCTCCTGACCATTACAACTTTGACCAAAGATAAACGCTTTTGCCACAGGTGCGACACAGTCATTAAGTTAGCCATTGCATGCGATAATCATATATCCACATAAACAACGTGGGTCCGCACATTAACGCGCGATTTTTGTTTTTTTTTTTTTTGGGTTGGTCGGGTTGTGTGATTGTATATATATACAGTAAACGATTCAGGATACACTCTCCTGCATTTAGTTATGGCTCCTTGTTCATAATTTTCTTTGCCAATTCTCGTCGGTCGTAGTTAATGAAGAAAGTCGTTAATGCGGCAACGCGCGAAATGTCGCTGCTGGTGATTGTGCTGCTTCTGTATATTCTTCCGCTCGATTCTGGCCGATTCTGGCCAGTTGGTGTGCTGTGGTTTTTTTTTAATTCGATACAAAAGACCGACGCGGAATAAATTTTATTAATCACAATTTATGGGAAAATAAATTCAAAATGAGAAAATGCAGATGATGTTTAAAGCGGCTCATCAGAAATGTAAAAAAAAATATATATATATATATAAACACATAAAAGAATACAAGAGACGTATAGCAGCGAATTGGTTGCACCGCCAAGCCAGACTCGCTGCGCTGAGCCGCTGAATCCCTGCGGGGTTTTGACGCATATGCAGCACGTTGAAGTCATAAAAATGTTTCCACTTTGGTTTCTTTCGTTAAAAAAAAAAAAAAAAACTAAAAGCTTTACAGACATTTTTCTGCCTACATTTTTATATTCAAGACAAAATTAACAAAAAATGAAGGAAAAAAATAATTTGTTGTTAACAAATTGTGTGGGGGTCTGTAAATCAAGGTTTTATTGGGCTGATCTTAAATGATGGCTTATAGTCAGTCAGTTTTACTTGAATGTTTGCAAATATGCAGTTTAAAAAATTAAATCTTTTGGTAAAATGAAGGCCAGATCAGAGAGAATTCTGTGAAAAACGCTATACAAAAATCTTATTCAACAAAGATATTAAGACGTTGAAGGTGGTAAAGATATAGGAGGTAGTTTTACAGATCTTTTGCTTTCAGATAATGGATGAGATTTCATGCGAATTTAACATCATTTTTTGAGAAAATTGCAGAGAACCAAAAGGCTTGAGAGTTGCAATTTTGACACGTTGCGAAAGTAGATTTTGGCGTTTGCTAAACACTAAGTAAATTTTGATCGAGAAAGGACTCCTAACATCGGCGAACATGGGACTATACGAGCTCATTCCCAAGAGGCTTAACTACCAATAGTCGAACTCTCACTAAATATGGAACCCAATTCAAATAACCTAATATCCCCTACTTTTTGGAACAACTGACAACGAATTAACTATCAAGACCGAACCTTGTTGTGTTCGATACCAATTCCAACCTTCCTGTATAGTTCACAATAGATTCTACTTTCCCCAACCTTACGAAGTCCCACTGACACATTTTGGGATATTGCGAGTTAACTTTTTTGGGAAGTTGGTCGAAAACAGCAAGATGGTAGGATTCTAACCATATTAATCAAAAGGTCACTCATACCTTCGTTTTTAATATATAAGGACAGAATCATCCAGGAAATCCCACTCCCAATGAACTGGTAGTTCCGGTTGCGTGAGGCAGTATCACAGAAGCATCTCAAGATCGGATAAAAAATTGTTCGTTGATGAAAAATTGATAATAAGTTGAGTTAAATGGAGTAAGCTGTTGGAGCCGTGAAACATGAAATGGAAGAAGTGCAAACCTTCATTATTAGTAGCAGCTGATACCAACATGGAAGAAGAAATACCCAAACGCCGATCCTCAAATTAAAACAGAGCCTACTATATGGTCTCTAAAGGCCCTTTAAATCGAGAAACAATAACTTCTAAGCTACTGCTGTGCAAGACTAGAGTCCGAGGCTTGGGCGGTGAGAAAATGGCAATGTGAACTATTAGCCGGTTTGACAGAAAATTTCAATGGCCACGGTTATGAGGAAGGGCAATTTTGGAGACGCTACATACCACAAACTGTTAGCAATCTACCTTGAAACAGATATAGCGCAAGACTTAAGTTTGGTAGACTCTGTTTGTGTGTGTGTGGTTACCTAGTTCAAATGAGTGGATGAACCATAGCCTGGAAAACACTTTGCAGCGATTAATTTTACTAGAGATGAACGCTTGGCAGACTGTCCTTACGTTGGAACGCTGACTTAGACTAGGAGTCCGGAACTAGATTACATCGGCTGTGTATCAGGGTACCTGATTCTTATCATAGTCTCGCGATAATGATTCACCGATTTTGATACATTTTTTTTTACAAGAATTTTTTTTATCCCGAAACAATATTCCCATTTCTGTCAGACATTATTTTACCCATACCCACACGTGCCCCCAAAAAAGAATACCAAGCAAAAATATACATTAAAAATATGACTCTTTCCAAGCAAACATTTATCCCAGACAAAAGCACAAGCACACATCTCCCATATTACTTCAGAGACATAGAACAACTATAACAACCATTTGACATCCAATTAGCAATTTTTCAAAATCAATTCCAAGACATCTAGCGCCTTCCAGCTTTCTGAGCCAAGACACCAAAAATATCAACAAAAAAAAAACTTATGTTTCGCGCACTGCACGATTGAATTTCAATATGGCGGCAGCGACTATGTGTGTGGGATTCGCACTCCATAAACCTATCACCCTGCTTATGGCAACGTCACCATTTCTGGCTGCCAACAACGGCCTCGGCAGCATTCGTTTTGCAATTAATCGTTAGATACATAATTGCAATTGAAATCCCCCCTCTCCCATCATACAAACCAAAATCCCAATCACAACCAAGCGAGTGATAATAATAAATTGAGTTGCATTGCTAAGTTGCAATCTCTGGCAATCTTACAACACAACCAAGCAACAACGTAACGTGGGGGCGTTAAAAAAGATATAGCGCGCCACAGTGGCTTCCCTATGATTGCTTATTTGAAATCTTCAATAAATAGCTCGGCTCGGCTCGGACGCAGTAAGACTTTACTGTGCCTTGGTTTTGACAGTTTGTTTCGATTTTCCTATTTCCCCAAGTTCGACAGTGTGCTGTTTGTGTGTAGGTAGAAATTGTAAAAAAAAAACTGCAAATAGTTGATGCATCATGATGAGTGCTAACAAGCTTTCGCACGGTGTCCGCAAACAGATATGCGGGACAACATCAGCTTGGAACACCAGCCAGCGATATAAAAGCCTTGCGTCACCTTCCATTTTAATCGAAGTAATAAATTCACTTGCAAACACACACACGCCAGAGGGAGCAGCGGTAAGCGAGCTCGCGAAAAAATTCATTTGCACAAAAGCCAGGACGTATAGGTACATATATGATGATGCCGTCCCAATCCCGGTCCCGGAATAAAACCATTAACATGGGGTAATTTATGGGCGGCAATCAAATAAAATACGTCGAGGTGGACCTTAGCTTCAAATCCGCAGTGTTCTACCGTCTGCGTCTGTCCGTTTGTCTGTTCGATCATTTGTGTTCCAGCGATCGTTATAGGTGCATACGTTTTGGCCAATTTCCATTGCGATGCTATAGAGCTTCGATCGCGCGCCTTGTTGTACTCGCGTTGTTTGGCGATTATTGATTGGTTTTTGGCGCATTGTGATTGGGGCCCACAAATAACCTCGGGATCGAGTGAGCTCGCTGTCGAGTCTTCGTCGTCTTCATCGTCATCATCGCTTTATGTTGGACCTCATTTCAGCTCTGGGGCCAAATTCAAATCCAATTCCAATCGGAATGTATCTTCTCCGCTGGGCCCCGTCGCGCTTTTGCGTTGTGAAGATCCTAACAACAACGCGCGAAAAACTACTTCACTTTACTGTAACAGCAAAACAACAACATCAGCTCGCTAAAGCAATAATCATAATCGTGTATTGGACTTTCAAAAATTGAAAGGAATTCCACTTCAATACTCGCGCATTGATAGATGGTCAGATGCGGGACACAAAGAGTCTATATTCGTTTGCCTCGGCTTTGGCTACTATATAGGCTATATATTGACTAAGCTACAGCATGCTACACTTTGATACTACAAGAAGCGATTGGCTAAGCTATATTGCGCGCAAAGACAACACACAACAAGGTCAGAACTCAGAAGCAATTTGCTGTTATTGGAGACAGTGCGGGACTTGGAAATGGATTTTATGTGTTCTATGCTAACCCGCAAATGCCATTTGAGATCAGTCTTTCACCAAAGCCATCCACATCTACTGGGGAAGGAAGGGGATTTTTGTTTCAGAGGTTCCATCGAAACGATCGACCGACTGCCGATGACGGCCACGACGCCAACGGTGATTTGCTTGTTGTTTATTTATCTGGAACACTGAGAGAAAATTTTCAATTTAAGCAATAATGTGTGTGAGTTTACCGTTGTGGGTTTTACAGTTCTTCTAACTTTATCTTCCATCGGATAGGCGATAATTAAATCGATGATATTAGACGCCTTTTAAGCCGTCAAGAATAACTGTCCCAATACTGTCGTTTGATCAACAGTGGTGAATACTGTCCTTGCGTTGACAGCTACGTTGACAGTCTAGTTTACATGAATGATTGTATTCGATGACTGAGTACCTAATCAGACTGTTAACGCATTTCCATCGATTCTAACGTTGCGATGCACGCGTCACTGCAGGATTTATTGGTGCGTCAATTGAGATGTGTTGTTTTAGGTTTTTTTATGATTTTTATGGTTTAAAATTTGACAGGTATGCATCAAACTGTATTTTGACGTTTATGGGATACTTATTTCAGTTTAAATGTCGCCCATAAGCTCTACAACAACATTTTTTCCTAAACGTAAATAAAAATGTCCATTAGCATCGTAGGATTTGACACTTTGTTACTTGACAGATGGGAGAAAGCTTTTGAAGTAGCTACTGTCACTGGGCAGTAGTAAAGCGTTATCAATTGATTATTGAATGAAAGCAACAGAATATGATTTTAGATTTGATTGATACATATTGAAACAAGTCTTTCCGGCTTGCGGCTTTTGATAGCCAGGGCTTACGTTTGAACTCATTGATAATTATGACGTATCAATGCATTTTTGACGGACAGACTTAACTCATTTGTGAGCGCCAACAGTTCGAGAGTACAAATCAACAAAAAAAAATAAGTTGACATTATTATGTTAGTTATTAAATATGTATACTCTTTTGTGAGTATTTTCGATTGTCCCTTAAAAAGAATTAGCTGGCATAAAAATCTCGTACAATTTTTTATAAGGCTTCATGAAATTGTTTAGCATCGCTGGAAGCTTAAGCAAAGAAAAAACGTCTTTTAAGAAGCTCCACAAAAGAGTTTATACTAGGCTTGATTATCTGCTATGTCCTTAGACAAGCTCATTATTTGTTCTGAAATCAAGTGCGTGGTGCGATATATTCCAGCTTCGATAAGACTTGTTTTAGGAAGTCTAATGGAAGTGTCATCATTTTATACCATTCTGAAAATATTGTTGCTTCCAAAAGGCTTATGTCCAAAAATAATGAACAAAGCAGAAAATCCCGAAAACACAAAGTTTCGTTATTGTTTTTATAAGGCTTCTTGCATTTTTTAAACAGCACTGAAATGAAAGCTTAAGAAAAGCTTCCATCAAGAACCTCGTTTTTGCGGGTTCTGTTTATCTGATTGATCTTTAAACATGTAGTCAGAATTTATTTTGAAATAAAGTTTGATGAGGGAGATTCGATTTGGCTTGTTTAAGAAAGTCTTATGGAAGCGTAATAATTTTTAAACATATTTAAAATAAGTTTGCTTCTAAAAGTTTTGTGAACAAAAATAATGAACAAAAAAATGAGAAAAGAAAATCGTTAATTTTTCGGTAAGGCTTCTTGAATTTTCTTAACAGCTCGAAGAGAAAGCCATGTAAACTTCTATTAAGAAGCTCCGCAATAAAGTGTATGACTCTCTGCAAAATCCTAAAACCAGTTGCTAATTACTTATTCTAAAAAGAGTTCGAAAAGCTACGACTTCGATAAAACTTGTGTAGGAAAGTCTAATGGAAGTGTAAGAATATCCAATCATAGTGCACAAAAATATTGAAAAAAAAAAATAAAAAAATATTGATTTAATGCCAGACGTTATGAATGTAGGTAGTCACACGGAACGTAGAGGCTTTTTATTGTTCCAAAGCCATAATTTACTTCAGCTGATTTAACTTTCAAAAAAAAAAAAAAAAACATTAAAATCAACAAGTAGTTACAATAACCTTATTTCATTCATAATATTTTGATTTAAGGACCAACCATTTATATTCTCCCCGTGTAGCCTCAATAAATTCCCTTCGATTGTACATATACCCACTCCCAAGCCCAACATCCATTTCAAGTCAATTCGCATATTTGTCTCTAGCTCTCAGAGACACAGAGCGAATCCCGGCATTCGATTGGTTTTCCATTGACTTCACATGTCCGTTGTATCATATAATTCACTGACTCTGTGCTCTGGACCCCATAGAACATAAATAATCCACGTTTACCTGTCAAAAGACCACATATCGTAACAGAATTGACGATCTTTTGTGCACCCAAATCGAATCAAAAGGAGGCGTACCTACAATCAATGTGAAGCTGGCTAAAGCCATTCGGGTCCCACTCAAAACAAAAACAAAAAAAAATATTAAACAGGCCAAGGCACGAGCAATTGTGCGAACAATGTCAATAGGTACGAATTTTTATTACACTACCGTTTGTACAATCACAGGCACTCACTCACTCGCACATAACACGTACCTCCATTTAATTAAAATGTGACTCCAATTTGCCAAACCCAGATCCAGAGAAGCATCAGAGCCACATCGTCTTCCTTTTGGAGATCTCGTGCCTGCAAGAGTGTCATTGGACTCTTTGACAACGATTATTGCCCCTTTTCGCATAATTTAGTGTCACCAATTGTTCGGGGGAGAGTCCGTGAGATGTGGCAACCAAGCTAACCATTCAGGAACGTTGTGGACAGAGGAAGACGAGACAAGGCAGCGCATAGCGCATCGCCACAAATGGCCAAAACTCATTTTCAATGATGCAGTCCCGCAGAATGACACGAGAATTTATCATTGTTCGACTTAAGCTGCAAAATAATGAGTTGTTTTTAACCCGGCCCGTTCCGGTCGGTCCTCTTATAAATAAAACTATATTTTTCTTTTTTTAATTTCATTTTAACAAATATATAATGGCAAGTGTTGTGTAGAGGGTGACAAATGGCCATTTTTGGTTCAAAGGCTATGTCGTTCGTTCGCAACTGGCTCGACTGGGGGCTTTCTATATTCATTTTATTCTCCTTTCGACTACTTCAAACGTAAAGTGAAGTTGACATTTTTATTATATGCTATCGCTGCCCGCTGGTCCCTCTCGCTCACGCCAAACACAAAGTGAACGCAAGCTGATTTGCAGTTTTCAATTCTTTTTGACAGCTTTATATTTCGTTGTGTTTTGTTTGTGAGTTTGTGTGCGGGAGAGTGTGAGTGTCGTGCCAATGATTCATCTGTCAATTTTTTATTGATCATTTGGCATGAAAAGGACAGCCCACACTTAAACCTGGAATGCTTTATGTTAGTTTTTATTTTATTTTTTTATTGCGAGTTTTGTGTTTTTAATTTAAATTAAATCAATTCAGCGAGACTTAAATTAAAAAAAAAACTTAAACACTCAGGTTGAAAGATGACTTTGGCGATTTTATGTCTTAATGGTGTCATCGCTGTATGAGAAACGAAGATGATTTTCTTCTCTAAAATACAGCTGGTGAATTAACGACTTAATTATAACAACCGACATTTTTACCTAACTCTTTTTTTTTAAGGGTTATCACCTGGACTGGAAGGAGAGATCCAAAATTCGAGAAAGACCAAATGCAAATTAAGCTATATTGTTCCTTAATTTTAATGTAATGCACAAAAGTCTGCCAAATTTTTAATAACAATACCTCATTTGGCCATTCTTTCATTGCAAATTATATGGAAAGCCTCACCAGTTGACGGGACTACTCAACGTCATTATTGTAGTAATTTCCAAAGAGCGATTCATGTTTTTGAAGATCTGATTTTTGGGTGATGCATTAACAGTGAACGGAACTAATTTATAACAGTTATAACAGTTTGAGATTTTAGGTTATTATTTTCGCGGATGATATTCATATTACATAAAGTTTAAATTTTTCGGAACTTACCGCGTTAAATGTTAGAAATATTTTCAATTTCTTTTTCAAAGAAAAAAAAATTTCGGAACTTACCGCGTTAAATGTTTGAAAAAGAAATTGAAAATATTTCTTACATTTAACGCGGTAAGTTAAAAGAAACCAAAAAAAAAAGAAGTTTCGGAAGTATATTGCTCTTCTCACCCGGCCATTTTGTATAAACGACATTGGAGCAAAATTTTAAACGATTTAGTAATATTTTTAATCATTTTTAGGATGAACTAGGCTAAAAAGAGGATTTTGCTAATTTTAAACCAGTTTAGTATCAAACTATTTTCTTAACATTTTACTAAAGTTAAAATCACAAAATAGCTACTTTAATTTTTTAGTATTATATAGTTTTGTGCACTATTTTAGGCGTGTTTAGTTGTAGTTTATTAAAAAATAGATTTAGTAAGGTGCTAGTTAAAAAGTGTTTAAAATTAGGAAAATATTAGTAAAGTGCTTTAGTATTAGCAAACTGTTAAGTAGTATCATGCTAAGCCCTTAACATCAGGCTGTTTAAAATTTTGCGCCACTGTTATTAAAATGTCTAGTCACTATCATTAGAAAGAGATTTTTATTTTAATCTGACTAAGAAATCACATGCTTTTTTTAGTTTGGACTCACCCATACATGCCCTCTTCACTGGCGATAAGTCCATCGCAATAGCAATGAATCTGCTGATGAGCAGAAGAACTGTCAAATTTTCTTGGGTGGGCATTTCATCGAACACTTTATTACTTTAGTGAAGAATGTCGATGGTAAATTTTAGATAAATTCAGGACATTATTGCTCTTAACAAAATAAAGTAGCTACAAAAATAATTGGGAAAAACTTTTGGATGATAACACAAAAGTGACAGATTCATGACAGTTTTGTTTGCGATAAAGTATGCGATAAGGCATGCGCTTGCGATAATGAAGGCATGCTCTATCGCTTGCTTTTAATTTATCACTAGTGTATACCGCATGTAAAATTCATAGATCTAGCATTTTAGGTTTTTAATGGAACGTAATTTAACATAACAAATAGAACTGTCAAAGTGATATTTGTTTTCCTTTCAATTTTCAATAATTTGTTATAATTTCGATTAGAGTAGGTTATTTTCCATTTCATATTCTCAATATGACCTATTATTATATGCAACATAGAAACTAACGATGTGTTTTTCTACCGAAAAATATAGAAAACATGGTTTGTGTATATACAATTTGAAATTAATATAAAACTCAGGGCTTACAGTTTGCGCAAACATATTGACTCAACATTTTAACCAACCTGATATTAAGGCATTAAAATGATACTACATAACAGTTTGCTAAAGAGCCCTATTACGATTGTCAATTATCAATTTGATTATTGATAAACACTGAAATTTGCATTTAAAACCTGGGCTTATTTAAGAACTGCACCATATTAAACTTATTTTCTTAACAAACACGCTGAACACGCCTAAAACAGAGCAAACAAGTAAGCGAACATAACGTTTTGACGTTTATAAATGTCATAAATGTCAAAGTGTCATATGAAGTTAGTATGATGCTAAAAAAAATAAATGGTCAGCCGGTGATTTTAACCTCAGTAAAATGTCCTAAATTAGATTGATGATTAACTTGTTTAATATATTAGTTAAATGCTCTAATATCGTATTAAATCCTTTAAGATTATACGTAATTAACTTTACTACACAACTGTGATTTCTAATAGTTTTAAAAGTAAAATTATTGTTTTGGGTCAAACGCAAAACAAAATAAAATGCACGACTGGATCGTACGAACTTGCTCTTGTAGCTAAAACTTTAGTGTAAAGTAGTAGCTAACCACTGAAGTTTTTAGTAGGTATAGGTAGTCTAGTTTAGTTATCCTGTGCAGGTTTAAGGCCGAAGTAGGTAAGATTACCTTGATTCTTAGTATAATGATGTGTCGAATGCATAATGATTAAAGGAATGGTGACATAGGTACCATCCTACAAATGTATATTTAAAAAGATTTTAATTATGTAAATTAGAAGGGTAATGTGTACCTACCTACATAGATGGCGCCTAGGTATGTAAATATATGTACATATTTATGTATTTATTGTACATATGTATAATAATGAAAGTGAATGGTGTATAGGTGGGTATAAAAATCGTGTTTTAAACTGATAAAAAGTGCTAAAACGATCACTTCAATCAGTTTCTTGAAAAAACAAAGAACGCCATTAGATGCCACGGATCAATGAAAATTTTTTAAAAAAGTATCTCGAAAATTGTAGGACGGATTTTGATGAAATCCGGTTTTTCATTTTTAGTTTCTTGAAAACAAACTTTTTCTGAAATGTTGGTATGCAGTTTTGTAGAGTTTATTAATATACATATGGCTATAAAATTTAAAATTATTTTTTTGATTAGTTTTTAAAATATTGATTTTTCAAAAAAAAAAAATCAACAATTAATTTTTATTATATGAAAAATGTTATTTAAAATTTTAATATGCAGAATTAGTTTGGGTACCTAGATCTTCTCAGATATAAAAATTGACAGAAATCCAATGAATAGTTACCGAGAAGGCCAAAAATTAAAAAAAACCGTTATATGAAAGGTACCGTTAATATACTTTTCCTGTAAGCTTGGTTCATATCAATTGATAGCTATTACCAACAAAAAAATTCTCAAAAATTGTTATCAAAATCGTTGGAGCCGTTTTCGAGAAAAATAAGATTTTCCATCATGGTCATATGGCACCGTTATGGGTACCGTTATTTTTAGGCCTAAAAATAAAATTTCAATTTCCCCTCTGAGGAATGCCAACATAATCACAAACACCAAATTTGAAGGTAATCGCTTAAGACGTTTAGGCTGTAGCTTGTTATACATACAGACGGACAGACAGACATTTTTTGCCGAACACTTTTAAGGCTTCTCTTTTATCGTAATGTCATGTTGGATTGTTAGAATTATTTTTTTTTTACGAATGCATAACTTGCCTTATAGTAATATAATATAGTAGTTCGAAATATTGAATTTTCCAAAAAAAAAATATTTTTTTTTTTTCAAAAATCCAAAAAAAAATGTTTTTCGCAAATTTTGAAATGCAGTATTATTTAGAATTTGAAAAAAAACTCCTGTATAGAAATTTTGATCCATTAATGCGCTTATGAAATAGTCGAAAATAAATAAAATGGTTGTATGGCAGGTCCGTTAATAACAAAAAAATACTTTTTTTTAGCAAAATCGTTAGAGCCGTTTTGAGATAACTTAGATGGTAGAAAAATTTGCATGGCAAGTACCATTATTTTTGGGGCTGATTCAAAAAACTATTTTAGACAATCAACTAAAACGCTCAAATACCAAGTTTGAAGAAAATCGCTTCAGCCGTTTAAGCTGTAGAGAGTTGTATACACAGCCAGACAGACGGAATTGCGGGACCCACTTTTTTCGTCTTCTCTATCATTGTAATGTCAAGTTTGAGTCAGCCAATTAATAATAACTTAAGCATAAAGTTTGAAGAAAACCGGTTTTCACGTTTTAGGGTCTAAATCGATGTTCAGACAGACAGGCGGAATTGCCGAACGCCGATCATTACAGCAAATGCGTACAATCCTGTCTTACATTTCACAAAATTATAAAAAAATATTTTTAGGACTGACAATTGGCACATTTTATAATAATTATCTAAATTGTATTGTACGGTTATTTTTTAGCCCATAACACAATTTTTGGCACATTTTGAAAGTTTTAAAAATTGGAGAAATTCCAAATATATACATATGAATGAATTGTGTGTTGCTGTAAAGTGTTAAATCCATTTCATAGAATCAATTTTTTGACCTATCAGTTGTCGGAGTAGCTTTTTCGTTATTACAAGCAGGTACCTACAAAATTTACTCAAAATTTAAAATTAAAATGATTTATTTTTCAGAATTGTATCAAATTCATTTCGGGTCTGTTAAAAAGAAATTCCAGCTGTAAAACCACCCCTCCCTTAAATATTTGAAACATTAAACGCCTTTTAACTGCCTGCGAGACTATTGAACAAGAATAACATTTGACCTCTTTCGAAAAAGGTATTCATTTCGCCTATAAGGAATTCTCATAAAACATCGATACCTACGAATATAGGAACTCGTAATTCATACCTACCATTTCCTCCACTGCGTACATTGGTACTTAAATTCTATTTCAAAAAAAAAAAAAACATAAACTTCAATTTCATATCACCAATAAGTCACTTTTATAGGACTTCGAGTAGGCACTAGGTAGTAGGTGTGTATTTTAAACGTTTAAAACTTAACCAAAGTTAAATGTCCGTTACCTACCACCGGTATCGGCATCGGCACCGCGCCGTTTAAGACACCACCCATAGTATAATATTTTATGTTAGCAGCTGATTTACGACATTTGGGCTTATTAAACCTCACCAAGTCGCAAAATTTAATGAACCCTTAAGACATTAATATCTTTGACTTCGACATCGACTATAAGAAAGACGACTTGTTGTCATTTTATTGGCTAATCATAAAATTCCAGAAGTATCGATTGAACTCTAGATGCAAATTGTTATTGACCTCAAGCTGTGGCAATTTAAAATGCTTGTTTTATTTTCGTTCGCATTGTGTGAAGTTGCGCAGGAGACACAGGTCAAAGGAGTTTAAATCGATTTGAGATAGTTCTTAACAGAAGATATATATTATATATTATCGTGGTTGCACAGTTGGAAGGCCTATTTTATGTATAAACCTACTGTGGATTCACATTGCAATATATTACAATTTTAAATGAGATTCTTGTTTTGCAAAATGAGTTGATATGTATCTAGCCATATGAGAATAAAAATTATAAGCTCTTATTGAACTTCAGCATTAATTGTATGAGTGAGGCTTCTTTACATTTTATCCCTGAAAATCTGAGAAAATAGATTTTATTTTGCTTCCCGAAGCCACGGGAGAACGGCTCTGATAGTACCCGTATCTTATAAGAAATAATGTTTATTTGCATATTGAGACTCGAAAATAGGCTGAACATATGTCCTTCCAATATTCAGAGAAAGCATTTCTACTAAAATCATTAAAACTTAAAAAAAACCCACCCACTTCCCCGCCCTCTTTAAATATGTTGAATGTTTCAATTACTTATCATCTTTAAAAAGAAAAATAAAATAGTCTCTCATAAGACAATAGAATGAAGTATTACTTTTTTCCGCCCACTGGTACGACCATTTTTTTTCATTTGAGTTTTTTACTAACACAAATTCCATAGAAAATAGCAAAAATTGTAAATTTTACCTTAATTAGTCTTCCAAGAAAGTTAAAAATTTGACGTCATGTGACATTTCAAAATTCAAATATTAACATTTCTACTTCGATAAAGCTTCGGTAAAAAAAATTAAGCTTCGATAATACCTTACCGAAACTTTATAGAAACTCTAATGTTAGTTGAGCTGTGCGTTCACTGTACTTAAAGTTAGAGTCTCATTGGGTGGAAATATTTATTCAAATTTGACAAAAAATCTGATATATGTGATTGCCAAGATGAAAACCTCTAATTTTAGGTCATTTAGTACGGTAAGCTGCCGCACAATGCATTTATTATGATCAAAAACGGTTCGGGAATATTCTAATTCTCACATTTTTTAATTTTGCAAATATTACAAACCAAAATTTTAACAAACAATATTTTCTCATAAACAAAATGAAAAACAATAAACCCATTTTTTTAGTAGATACTTTTTTTTGTTTGATATTCACATACTTTTACGAGTAGTTTGTCGTTTACCAATTTCGGAATATTTTATTATGAATTTTTAATTTCATTAACCTAAGATACTCGGTTTGTAAAATAAATTAAAATGTAAAAAAAAAAACAAATCTGTTAATATTTATATAAA
Source organism: Philhelius pedissequus (assembly GCA_910595825.1). NCBI lineage: Eukaryota > Metazoa > Arthropoda > Insecta > Diptera > Syrphidae > Philhelius > Philhelius pedissequus. Next base: position 7,564,672 of record OU343163.1, on the reverse strand, counting down.
TAAAACAAAATCTCATCTAATCAGCATACATTCAAGTCAAATTAAATACTCTTCGATTTTTATAAAAAAAAAAAAATTGACGCCCAAAGCGACGCTAAACAAGTTGTTGGTCTTGAAACCCTTGCGGGTAATAGATTCTGTATGATTTTTTTTTAGGTTTTGACATAAGGGGCGTATTTATTTATCATTCGTAAATTGTTGCTAAGTTAACAGTGAGTTCAATAAAATTGTTCGCTCTTTAGGTGGAAGCAGAGCGAGAAGCGACGAAACAACGTTTGAAAAAGACACCCAGTGGACTTGCTTTCAAACAATTTTTAGACTGTTTTTTTTTTGAAAAAAAAAACAAAAAAATGTGTAATCACACAATTTTACAATTTTCGTATTTAAGGATCTATTAAGGATTCCTTAGAGATTCTCAATACAAACTAATTTGATGATTTGATAAGAACCACCTTCGTTTAAAAATTTAAAACCTTTTTTCCAGTTCAATGGAGAGATAGATCTTGAATCCTTTGGAAATACTCCTCACGTTGCCTCTTAATGGACATATATTTACGTAATGTCTATAACAAACCCCTTTGAATTATATCACTTTACTCACCATAAACAAACAGGACTTACATTATGATAACAATCACACTTTCCCTGTTGCATATATGTATATAGCCTCGTACTGAAGGTACAACCAAATTATCAGTTGATATCAAACTGACTGACCCAATGTCCTTCTTACCTCAAAACCCATAAATTGATACATTTCTGTGGAAATCAATGGAGAGTAGAGGATTATAGGAGGAACCTTTATCGAAGAGGATACAAGACATAATCTTCGGACAAAATCGCCTGTCAGCAAGTGAATCAATGACCAAATTTACGAACCTCTGGCTCTTTCTAATCACCCGGTTTTTTTTATATTTTAATGACTTGGCAAACCTATCCAAAGGTCGAGATCTCTGCATCTCGCATCACACATAGAAAATTACCAACAACAAAAATAAAATACTACCTAGACTTTTCAATCCCATTCACATAAATCTAAATAAATTGTCACCTCTCTTTCCGAAACCAACATCGACACGATGGACAATGTCAAAAAAAAAACAGCATCAACCCTCATGAGTCGAACTGGATTCTAGATTTGATGCGGGGGGGATGATGTGTTGTATAAGAATCGATCCCATACCAACTTTAGGAGGGAGATACCTGCATGTGCATAGTGCATGGATCACATCTCAATAAATCTTTGTACACGAAATTACCTTTGCACATTAAAAATGCATCCTCATTCGGATGGTTGGACGGCGTTCGTCCTATTCCTCAACCAGCATCCTTTAATACGAGTTGCGCTGTTGGTGCAGAGCCTATTTCAAGACAGTGGAAAAAAGGAGCGAAAATCTGTGAAAATCGTTGTAGACAGACAGAACAGACGAACAAACGGACGACAACGACGACGCACGGACAGACAGGAAAATAAAAAAAAAAATATATTCACACTGGCATTCAATTTTCCACGTAATTCCACTTTTGGATTGATTCCCTTGCCACAATAGAGAGTGGCCCAAGAAAATGGCTTCGACCGGTTGATGGCGACCGCTGGAAGGTAATGCCAAGCTTGGTCTGCTGAACTTCGCCATAAATAAGGATTTAACCACAAATAGGCGCAATACTGCGCGCCACACCGCACCGGTTGCAATCGGTCGATGCATCCATTTCTTGTCCCATTATTACTCCTTCATGTGCAACATATACTCCTCAGATAGTGGCATAGAGAGGTGCAATAGTGCCATAGTGACTTGGCCATAGAACGGTCGAACCTGTGGGACAGATGGAAGAGTGAGATGAATTTGACAGGCTGCACAGCTTGCACAGGTGACTTCCGATTTACGGCGCTTTGGCGAGCCAGCACTGCTTCTGCTGCTGCTTCACCCAAACAGCTCGCGATGCTCAATGTCTGTTTGGATAGATACGATACGATAGATACCTATAGCTAGTCTTCACCCAATAAGGTGTGGAAGATGCCAAATCATAGGACGACGAAAAGGTACTTTAACAGAAGGTGGAATGGTGGAATGACCAGAATGGTGTGATTGTGCAAATTGGCGTAATTAACTTGGAGTAATCGTGTGGATGTGGTTGAAATATATGAATATTAAGTGCTGTGAGTTGTGTATAGGGACCGCCACTGCACTGGCTGCCGCAGATATCGAATTCGAATTGATCGGTTTTTAGTCGATAAAAAACATGATCAAAGTCAAATTGATTTAGCAATTCGTGGTCTTAAAGTGGCAATCTTATAGACGCTTCGAAAATTACATTTTACCATTTAAAGGAGTTGATTCGATTCATAAACTGTTTGATTTTGTTTGTTTATGCAGAAATTAAGCAAAAAAAAAACTAATTTTTCAAAGCATAGTTCCTTGAATGCAAGCAAATATATTTTTGCATCATTGTTTGCCAAAGAAGGATCCACTAAAAAGATATATGGTTTCGAATTTGAGCACAATTCAATTTTTTTTTTTAAAGCACGAAAATTAGAATCGTCAAAATTTCTTACTTTAAAAATGTGTCTGCTATAATATATAATGGTGTGCTTCAAGAGACCGTATTGGGTCCTCTACTTTTTAATAAATTCATTTACTATCTGCTTAAAGGCAAAACGACGGTCACATAAATGAGTCAGGTATTATTTACTGACGATGCGATAAAGTCACTATTACTGAGGACAATAATTCCATGCTTACAAGCATGTCTGGAGCTGATATAAAGATGCTTGGTAATATATCAGTAGTGACAAAGTTTAACTGAATTAAAAGCAAGAAGATCCGAAGAAGCATTCACGTCAAAAACATCATAGTTGCTCTTGAAAAAATCGTGCTTAAGGTAATAGCACAAGATGATCCGATATTACGAATTAAAGAAGAACGCAATGCTTTAGACATAGAAGATTCCAGAAGAAGATTGGCAACTTTTATGTATGAAACAGTAAAGTGGGATAGTTTAATACAATTCGATACCATAAATATGGCAACAGGGATTCCAGTTGCCAAATGTCGTTATATTAATCTAGTAGTATAGATTGAGTAGGGTGTCAGTTGGATATATGTTTAACATTTGAAAGAAGTTTGCCATCAAAAAATGAAGAAAACGTTACTTGATAGAAATTGCAACTTATAAATGAGTAGTTACTTTCAATGTATCGAAATCCTCAGTACACCACATTTTATTTGAAATTGCATTCTTCTATATTTTTAGATGATCCAGAAGGAGAGCGAGAGCGTTTAGTTACCTAACTCCTCACATCTGCTGAAAAAGTGGATGTTAGTTGATAACTTAGGTTCAAACATTTCAAAAACAGCTGATTTGACCAGCTTTTCCCCTTTGGATGGGCGCAGACAATAGTCAGTTTTGGTAACATTTTTAAATACCCCAAAACTTTTCCATCAATAGATGGCCCCAAAATCTCATATGTACATTATTTTTTGAGGAATACAGTTAGTTTGATGCGAAACAAGTAATTTTTGGTAACGAAACATACTCATCTAACATTTCAGCTTCTTTAAAGTTTCGGTAAGGTATTATCGAAACTGAAACAGCTTGCGGAAGTTTTTTCGAAGCTAAAATGTTACATGAGGGTTTATTGCAGAAAAAGTAACTTTTTACGGAAAAAAACGACAAAATCAGTACCGAAAAATGTCGGCCTCTTCTAGAAGTAATTCGATGAGTTAACATATAGTAGATTATTTGGTAAAAACTTCAAGGTTTTTCGCACAGAATTTAGAATTGACCGGAACATAAATTTTGAACATGTAAATATTTTAAATTTTTTTTAAATGACGAAAATCTCCATACAAATATCGAGTGTAAGTAAGAATTTTATTGTATCGTTGGATACTATCGATAAATTTTACCGTGCAATTCCTTAAAATATATGGAAAAATAGTTTTGCAAAATATTGTCCTTTTCCCTTCTTTGAAACATTAAAAATGTAGATCAATAGATGACGACAATAATTACAAAAAATGTTTAAACAACAAACTAATACCTTAAAAACAGTAGCGTCAGTCAATTCGTGACAGGTGCTACGAAATTGTAGTAGTCTTGATCCTCAAAAAAAAAAAATGTTGGCACAACCGGTCGGGAATTAAACTTTACTGACCGTGGCCATATACCAACTCTGTCACCGATTGCTTTTATTGTCCATAACGGATTCATCTTAATTTTAAAATGTATCCGCGCACTAAACAAATTTACAAAAAAAAATACCGCGCTCATTCAATTATGACGATATCTTCATTTTACAACTTGTCCATAAATCAAATTCAATTAGGAACAAATAAAGACAAAAAAACACGAATATCTGTTACGCCCCTTTTCTCAAGCTGTTTCCCATCATAACTTTTGGAATAATAAACTCATTTGTCCCGTTATTGTTATTCAAAATGTTAAAAAATGACATGCGACATCATAAAAACCAATACGAGTATGAATTTATAATTTAAAATTTCATTTTTTTAAAGAAAAAAAAAAGAAGAAAACAAAATTATAAAATAAACCTGGATCGATTGAGCTCATAAAATCACAACAAAAAAAAGAAGATTTTTAATGGCAAAATAAAAATTGGATATAAAATAAATAAATTATCCAATCAATACTGAGTTAGATTTCGTGTTTAGTTTTTTTCTATATTCTTACACGCGTAGATGGCTCGAAGATTTTTACGAACAATTCAAATATGTAAAGAGAAATTGTTTGTTTTTGTACAAAATTCACAGTGGGACAGAATGAATTCGATACAGGAATAAATCCAATCAGGTGGAAGAAGAAACAGAACAGTTTTAAGTTCGTCGGGAGCAGTACCTCAAAAGAGTATCACCGGAAGACACATTTAGCAAAATTACATTCGTTTGGCCGCCATCTTGTTTTTTTTTTCGTTCGTAACTTGTGTATTGTGGATCCTAGAAAAAGAAGTTGTACCACAAACTTGTAGAAAATGTAATTTCCTACAAAATACTTTATATACATTTTTTTGATTACCAATTTGGTTAATAAGTTACAGGGCATTTTGTTGGAAATAGTACTAGTTGATTTTTCATATTGGTAATATATTTTGTTTGTACTAAATAAATTCCGCTATAAAAGATTTAGATCCTTCAGTTATCTATAATAATTATTAGAATTCGTTTCCATGGACTTTTTTACTTCACACCCATATATTTCACCATAATCCCAAATTCCGCATTAAACCGAAATATTGGAGAAGCTTCAGAAAAAATATTCTAATATAAACAGGCAAAAATGACCACCTGTTGACCATCTTATATATAAAGAACAATCCAAATTATGTTTGTGCGCGAACTACTTTTTTCGGCTGTATCGATTTGAATGAAATATCCACTAGATCTTAGAAGATGTTTGAAGAGTGGACATAAGAAATCTATTTGCCGTCCGATATCTAGAACAGGAGTTATGACCAAAAATCTCACTCACATGTTTGTTATTGCCTTATTAGTATAAATAATGTGTTTTGTTTTGTATACACACTTCAATTTGGTTTGGCTTTGTGAACGCGTATTTGCATACAACTACAGCCTTTGATTTACATAATTTTTTTTTTTTTGCATAATCTATACGCGCTCAAGGGATTTTACTACCCTTTAAATGTGTGGCGCGATGTTCTGAAACTGAAGGTGGTTGTTGTCTCAGATTTGATCTCCAGGAATGACGGCTGAACTAATGCGGAGAAATTTCCGTGACTTATTTATCTATGTGCCTTATAATTCGCATTAATTTTTTTATTCGGTGCCATATTTATTGGTATACTAGTTCTTACTCAATCACATGTGGTTACTGCTATGCCTAAACGGCATGTGATGAGTAAACCAGCAACTCATTGAATGGCATTTATTTTAGAATTGGTTTTTAATGGAAAAATAAGAGGACATAGACTACGGAAGGAATCGAACCTGTGACCATTAGGTTGACAGGCGAACACACAACTATCGCGCCACGGCCAACCCCTAATAGATTTTGATATTTTATTTTGTCGAAATTTCTAGAATGTTCAATGGATTTTTTGGACGATTTAAAGTTGGAAAATTCGTTATGAAGCTTGGCAAATTTTGGATAATTGTGAAATTTAATGTGTGATAAAAGACGTTTGCATGTATTTTGGGTGGAGAAGTTAACGAGGGATACAATAGTTGACGCTGTGCTGCGATCAACGCCACAACAAGATAGTTTGCGATATGCAATAATTAAGGATGTGCGCGCTTTGGCAGGTGTCCTTTTCACATTATCATTTTCTATTCAGCAAATTTGCCATTTTTTTTGCTGCAATTGATTCGAGTTTTGCGTATTATTATTACACTGATTCTGATCTAACCTTGGACGACGTACACGTCTTGCAATAATTAATCAAAATGTGCGTGATAATCAAACGCAGGAGTTACATACGTTCAGAAGAAATAAATGGAGACGTGTCTATATTGTACAGCTTCAAACTATAGATATCACCATCACAAATTCGACAAAAACTTATTAGAAGAAGAAAGTGGTAAATGTAGACACAATCGAATTTACTTTCTCGATGCTCCCGGTGGAACATGCAAGACATTCGTCATTTAGTTGATTCTAGCAACGATTCGGCCAAGATCTCTTTCGTCCTGTTGCATCCTATGGCATTGCTGCCACACTATTTGAAGGCAGTCGAACTGCACATTCCGCTTTGAAGCCGGCCATAAATATTCTCACGGTTGACAAGCCAATAATGGCCAATATGACCAAGAATTCGGCGACAACGAAATTGTTGCGAGAAAGCAAAATCAAATTTGTGGATGAATGCACGATGGCGCATAAACGAGTTTTGGAGGTAGTTGACCGAATAATGATGGATTTGATGGGGATATGATATTGCTCCCTGGAGATTTACTTCAAACGCATCCCGTCATCCCAAAATCTATTGCTGCCGATGAATTTAATGCATGCTTTAAAAATCGTTGTCCTTGTGGCGGCATGGCAAGAAGTTAAAATTGACCACAAATATGAGAATCGCATTGTAGAATGACCAATCGGCTACTGAATTCTCAAGATAACTACTGGCGCTTGGAAATGGCCAAATTACTGTTGATGTCTAGACTGGATTGATATCATTTCCGGCAAATTTCCGAGTTACCAACTTTAAAGAAGAAACTCATCACCATAGTATCCCCGGCATTGAAAAAAATTATAAAAATCTCACTGGGATTTGTGAACGAGCAATACTACAATACTAGCAGCGAAGAAAAAGGATGTCGTCGATAGCTTTAATTTCATTATGCAAAGTCAAATCGCTGGAGAACTACATTCGCACAAATTCGTTGACAGCGTGACCGTCGAGGATGAAGCGACGAACTATCCGACAAAGTTTTTGAACTCCCTTAATATGCCAGGAACTGCGACGCATTTTTACAGCTGAAGGTGGTATCGATCATAATCATGTTATGGTGATTCCAGCATTGATCTAGGGCAAATTCAAATGAGAGGAAGTCATTACCCCACGAATTCCGATTATTCCAACTGATCTTCAATTCCAATTCATTCGGATTCAGTTCAACCAATCATTGTAAGTCTGTTGAATAAATCTCGGATTTCTCTTTACGTTGCATGTTGGTGTTTTGGTAAGCGGTTTGTTTTTGCGCCGAAAAACAAATCATTATTTATTATATCACTCTCTACTTATTTTGATTCTATTCCAATAAATCACATTGAAATTTGAACTATCTGTGTTTGATTATAGCTCTGCAATTCATTTGAAGGCGTTAAATTCGGGCGAGACGAAGTTCGCCTGGTCTGCTAGTAGTCTGTAACACCGAATTTGATAGAATTTTTAGACGCGAGCAAAATTAATTTCGACCCAAAGGCACGCCCACTATTAAAGAATTAATAACATATCTTATAGTAAAGGGCGTTAACAAATAAGTTTTATTTGAAAAAAAAAAATGTGAAAACTGATATTTTCAAATACTCGTAATCAAAATTCTTTAACATTCAAAAAGAAATATTTCTTGACACGTTTTTCCTCAGTTTGTTCCACTGTAATATGAGTTTGATATTTAAATTATCGAGATATAGCTCACAGGGAGTACCAGTACCAGCTACACATACTCCGAATTTTCGAGTTAAAGTATTCACTCTTACGGCCACTGGTAATTTTGATCTAAATAATTCAACGGATGGGTGGTTCCGTCCGTCCTTATCAAAATGAGAAATACACTTATTTAATTTTCTTTGTCAAATTGCTGTTTGATTTGCTTGGTGTTGGTTTCACTTTATTCTTCTCGAAGTTTTTTTTTTTTGTGAAGAAAGAAGGTAGCCCCCGAATGCATTCGGCTTCAAGTTTTTTTTTTAACGAAGCGCTATGTAGAAAAAAATCTTAATTTACATACTTTCTAGAATTTTTTTTTGTTTTTCATCTTTCTTCTGCAAGATATATCTATAGTTTACCTCTTGGATATGAGTTTCTATTTCAATGGGCGCGCGTACTAATTAAGAAAATATTTCACTAATTAATGAATGAAGACCAACACAGCAGACGTATGGCTGTAAGGAGCTGCTTCTGCTGCTGTGGACATAGATGGCAGGTCGTCCCTACTATAAGAATCATAGGATGGATTTTTTTTTGTAATTCCTTAATTGGTCTCTATATAGCTGAGTATTGAAATTAAAACTAAAATAAAAAAAAAAAATTATATAGACTCAACCGCCCAGAAGGTTGCATTGAAATTTAGAGGAAGACGAAATTAAGGGGTAGGTATCCTAGAATTATTTAAGAATTTTTTATTTATATTTTTTTTGTTTGGGCTCTTATTCATTCAAACAAAAAAGGTGCATGAAAAATATTCATAAGGGGCTATGGGGATTTTATGGTAATTTTTGAAAAATGTTGACGGTGTTCGAGTTCATCTAAAGTGGAGCACTTCTGGATTATTTTTTGTTTTAATTTTTTTATTGTAACAAGACAGGTTTCGTCAATATGTAATAGATCCTGTTTTTTTTTTGTGAAAATATACTATAGCTACAGAGCGGAGTTAACAAAAAATTATACATATTTGTATTTCTTACTCTAAAGTTCCTTTTCTTCTGAATATATTCATTAAAAACTTCCGGAAACACAACTTGTACTCTTTGACCGTGAGTACCCGTAACTTGGGATCACTTGTGCCAGCTTTAGTTTTTTTTTTTTTATTTTTTAAAACTGAAAAATTTATTTAATTAGTTAATTGGTTCAACAGAAACCAATATTTTTCATTAAGTTATTAAACTTCCTTACACAATCTCCTTGAAATTTGCCACTGTACCTACTCATCTTTTTACAAAATTAATTGTGAATGAATTGTATCAAATACCATGTTTTTATTTTCATAAAATTTTCAACCCTCAATTGAAAAAAAATGAATGAGGAAAAACACTTTTTTTGTGAAATGAAATCCACGAGTCTGATTTTTTCAAATAACTTATAAATATAGGTCTACATGAAATTTGGCCCAAATGAAAAATGAATTCATAAATAGGATATTTTGTCACTTGACAAGGTTATGTAATTTGCTATCAGACAATTTGTTCCACTTTAAATGCTGATGCCGCGAAAAAAGGCCAATGAACCAGGGGAAATTTGATTTTTTTGTTGTTTATGTAGGTATATCAGCCAATTTTACAAAATCTCAAAACCATTTTAAAATTTTTAATTAAGACTGGAAAAAATTGCATTTAATTGCGATTTATCGAAATTAAATTTTGTCTTGATTGAGATATTGGTATACAATACCATTCAAAATTGTGTTGTTTTAGTCTCCATGTTGTGTTGATTAATTAAAACAATAAACTATAAGATATAGAAACATAAAAATATAATTTTTAATAAAATAGAAATTTTTTTGATTTTTATTATTTATTAAATAATTAAATTTAAGAATATCACAACATAAATTGACTCAAAGTTTAAAGCCTATATATTCTTAAGTTTAATTATATAAATAAATAATAAAAATCAAAAAAAAAATATTTTTATATTTTATAGTTTATTATTTTAATTAAAAATTGGTACCTACAGTCAAAATGTGTCAAGGCAGATCCAAAACAAAACTCTAATATTAAGGCTCTATTGAATTTTGACCATTTTTACTAGCGATGTACTCGTATGATAGTTACTACATACTTACATGACAAGTTTTGGATTTGGAAAAATATCGAACTCGGGATTTTAATTAAACTTTACATAAGATTTTGAATTGAGTCTCGCAATTCAAAATATCTGTCTGTCTTTAGGTCGACCTACATCCTAAGCCACTGAAGCAATTTTCTTCAAACTTGGCACTAAATACTTTTAGGTACTCGGCTCTTTTCGTGTTTTTAATCTTTTTTAAGCTCGAAAAATAACGGTAGTTGCCATACAATTTTTTGAGGCAAAAATAGTAAATATCAATTATCTAGTAAACGGCGCTACCGATTTTGATACAAAAAATTCAGTGCACCGTCTACATTTTGGTAAATCATTTTTTTAACTAAAATTTTATTAACGGTAACTCCGATTTTCTTCGGTTTTTGACTCATGAGCGGCTCAACTGATTTCGATCGAAATATTTATATCGGTAGTACTTCACATTTGAAATGATATTGCATACCAAAATTTCGGAAACCTATTTTCACATAGTTAATTTTTTTTTTTTGAAAATTCAATATTTCGAAAACAGATAGAAGATTTGTTTTAGAAATTATGTTTTTAAGTATTAAATACCTGAAATTGCCATACCATTTTTTATTAGAAAAAAATTTAAGAAATTTTGTATATAAGAAATTAATTCAGAAACTAATTTAAAAATATATTTAGCCTCTCCTACTAAGAATCTTGTCCTCAGAATGTGATCGCAAACAAAAACAAGTACGTGCGACCCATTCTTGCATTTTATTATTTACGTAGATGATTTTTAAGAATATTAACAATATTGCATATCCAAATTTTCTAAAAAAAAGAACAAGTGCTTTCGTTTCAAAAACATATAAATTAAATTTTGAAATTTTAAAAATTGATTTTTCAAAAAAGTTTTGGAAAATATTTTTGAAAAAAATTATACATATATTATGAATTACTTTAAATTAACAATTCAATTTTTTCCCTTAAATTTTACACAAAACAAAATATTTAACTTCAACGATTTTAATTTTTTTTATATTATATATTTTTTTCCAAAATTTCAAATGTTATCTTTTTTTCTCAAAATTTATCAATGAAGAAATACAAACTATTTTAGCCAATGTTTATCTACATTAAAGTTATTGACTACAAGAGCAAGTTTGTACGAAATGTTTGTAATATTTGCAAATCCAATTTACGCATTACAATACTAAGAATTTTTTTTTAAGTATGGACAAAATCCAAAAAAAAAACTATAATTTAACAAAATGAGCACACGGCCAGTTTAAAGTGTGAAAGTGTGAAATAAGTGGCGATTCCAAAAAAGAGTATAATACTTTGAACAAAATAGTAGTAGGTTGAGGTTCACATTTTTAAGACTTCAAATGTTTAATACGTCTATTTTTTTTTTGAGATACAATACAATCAAAAATTCAAATTAAAAAAAAAAACACACCAACAAAACACATTCAACAAAATAGTGATCTGACAGTTAACAAATTGAAATATAAATAGATTTTTAAAGGCTGACATTACATATGATAATAATAATAATAATAATTTTAACATTTAACCTTAATATTCAAAATTGTTGGTCATTTAGAAATACTAGTACGAATGTGAAAAGAGAGTGTGACAGGAGCTGTCGAGACTAGTACAAATACTACTAAATTAATACTTTCGGCAACACTGGTTAAAAAATAAAAAAATAGCTTTATTCATTAAAACCAACTCGATTTAATTTTTTTACGACACATTTAAAATCAATATTAAATTAAAGGTATCCTCATTGAAAGAAGTCGGCTGGTTAAAAAATTCGACAGAACGGATTTGTATTTGCAATCAGAAAACTACAAATAGTAATGTAATGGGTAATTAATAATTACAGATAGTAATAGGTACCTAGCTAATTAATTTTTATTTATAATAATTACCATTTATGTGTTGTATAGAAAATGTGTCATGGAATAGTACATAAGTCATATTGGAAAGTGGTTTTAATTACCAAAATAACTAGTCACTATTGATGCAGCAACCAAAACATTACTTGGTCCTTTTTTGCTGCACTTTATTTCATTATCTGATTTTACGAGCTCATTGATCTTATAACTACAAAGTTGTTACTCTATCCAGTGCACTGTAACTACCGCTCTATAGGTTATGTCCACAACCAAGATTAATCATAAATACTTAATCCCTTTCTCCTTTCATCTCATCTATAGCATCTAACAAATCGCTAACCACCCACTTTGCAAACACTTGTATGCATTTATGCTCAAATTCGCATTCACCCGAACGACGATGAACGCAATATCTATGATCCCAACGCCTCTGCGCATCAACCCCAGCCGAACCAACCTATCGCTCGAGGGGAAAACAAGACACAAACACAACACATGATAGACGACTATGTGACGCCCGCCCTCCTCGACGAAAACTACATATATAAGAACATCTAATACCGAACGAAGCAGCAAACAGAGACTTGAAAAATCACCGCCACTTTTAAAATCATGAATTCTAAATTCAATTCGCTGCTCCTCCACATCTGGCCAGCGAGAGACACACGTCCTAAATCTCCACGGTGCTGCGGCACAGCAACAGCAAGTATGTGTGAAATTAGGACCGGCGGGATTAATTGGCTCAGCACTTGCATCATCATCATCATCACCATGATCGTCGTTGTCGGCGTTGACTGCGATTGGAACGTCGCGTCGCGTCATCGGATTTGCCTTGCTGTTCCATCTAAGACCGTAGGAAGGCATTGCATTGGCGCGCAAAAAAGGAGTTGTAAGCCTTCGACGGGAAAAAAATTGGTATCAAGTTTCAGGTGTCTCTCTAAGGTTGTGTCCCCTCAATCAATAGTCCTACTCCGACGAAGCCCGGCCGGGCCAAACACTGAACTCCTCCGATTTGAATAAACCAGAGATAAATTTGTTTGGATGTGCTGTCCCCTCCTCAACATGCATACGATACTACGTTTGGTCGTCTATTGGGGCCTAATGTCACGCTTTTATGCGGGGCAATCCATATTCCGGGACAAGAGATCGTAGACCTTCTGGCGATCCCCACACGGATTCCGATTCATTGCGTTTTTTTTTCTTTTCTAATTTATTTGCGATTCCAGTGATGGAGAGAGAAGAGGGCAGTCGTGTGTGTGTGGAGGATCATAGTTGATCGGCTGATCGCATTAAACAAACTCCCCGCAGGTTTTATTAGGTGTTTGTGTTTTGATCAATGAGCCTCATAAGAAATTGCATTTTCGAGAGCCCCAGGCTCACAACACTTTATTGTGTCGTGGTCGTTCGTCTCAGGTTACCTGACTTCGGCATGAATTCTATGATCCGCTGGCAGTATAGGTATGTTGGTAGGCGGTGGTGGATAAATGCGGATGGCTTGACATCTCCACCAAAACATATTTGCGCTCTTGTGACTGATCTAACAGCCAATTGCGGAGGTAGGCGCACTTCACTATTTTTTCGTAACATTTTCGTGATCGTTATAAAACAAGATAGGGTATGTTGTTTGTGTGTTTTTTTTTAAATGCTTTGAGAGAAGAATGCCAAAATGTCACTTTGTGTGTAAAGAATTCTTGTCTGTTCACAACATGTCAGAAAACAAGCACGAGCAAGCGTGCAACTCGATCAGTTACGACTTACAAGCGGGCTGAATGAGAGCCGAGGTTAATGTTAAGACTTGGGAGTATCTAATGTCGTACTAGTTCGTGTGACTCACTCACTGCGGGCAAGACTTTGGCGCACTTGTGATCTAAAACCATAAAAAAGTATCTATATGTTGTTAACGATCAATCTGTGGGCGATCAATTTTAATGATTCATGGAATTTTTCGTATTTTGCCTATAAAATTCCCATAGGGATGTCTGATTCGGGCATGAAAACTTCAAATGATTTTTAGTCAACTTTTCGTGCCCATTCAAAAATTTTGACAAAATTATTGTAATTAAAAAAGTTTGGTAAAATTGTTTCCCATCATTACAAATAGTATATTTAAAGCGAAAAGCTAGATATCATGGAGTTCCACAGGGTTGCGTAATAGGTCCCTTACTTGTTAATTTTAATTTTAATACATGTTTGTTATTATACTCGTATTTAAAGAGAATATCTAAATTTCTTGATGTTCCACAAGGTTGCCCCTTAGGACCTTTACTCTTAATTAAAATACATCTTTTGTTTAAGCAAAAACTACTTACCTCTACTAGCTGTGGTGCTCCCCACATGTCCAAACAAATTCGAGTTTGGATCCCAGAAGATCCGATCAAAGCACAAGACCACTTTGTTTAAGTTCCCGAATCCTAGACGCTGAATAGCAGCCTGTTTCCATTCGGGCAATGGTGGATCGAATTTTACAGTATTCGCCTGGCTAGTCGATAGCGGTGATGTAGCCACCTTCAAAATGCCCAATGTGAGCGTGCACAGAACAAGATCAGCTGCAAAGGTAAAGCCAAAGAAGAATGAGAAAAATATAATAAATGAGATCGTTGAAGGATTAATTATTACAACGAATATAATGTTCAGATTCAGTTAAATGCACTGCGCCCTGCCGGAGAGTGTAGGTTAGTGCCACAACACCGACGGACGCAATGCGATGACGACGACTACACGCTTTTTATTTATATCCTTGTAAGTTGGGCAAAATTAAGCTATAATTCAATTTAAACGGAGGAAACTACATGCCATGCTACCTTGTAGGTTATGTTTTTCTGCCGACTCTTCTTGCTGCATAAGCTCACTACTTGATGTTTACTTGAACGTGAATGTAAGGGGGGGTTGGTTTGAATTCATGCATGCTGCCGGGACTACATACGAGATACGAGTATATGAGATGGGCTTCGTTGTTCCATCCTTTCATCCTGATCCCGGAAAGCAAAATGAATGTTGAGCTAGAGGAGAACAAGTCGCACTTTGGCCAAGAATGATGAGTGTATGCGTGTGTGCTTGAAAGGAAGACATATGGATCAGGATCAGGAGCAACACTGACAGATGCGATGGGAGGGTATACTCGTATACTCGACTCAGGCTGTATAATGAGTGTACCATCATTCAGGATGCAGGAACCACTCATCGCGCAGCGGAAAGATATGAGTCTTGCTTTCTCGATTAATGTCTTTACCACGCAGTTAAAACATAAAATGCACAAACACCATAGAGAGAGGTTGCTATGAGGGGGGTGTTGTTTTTTTTTGTATATAGATAAATGGTCTTTTTAATGGAAATTAGCTTGCCGAGGGTGCGTCAAAAGTCATCAATGGATTAATATATTTTTGGATTATAAAATTGGGGTGGTTGTTCGCAAAAATTTATATGAAGGATGTATTTTCCTGCTTTGGTTAAACAAAAATCAATAAATGCAAAATCGAAAAGGAGGCGTTAACAAGACTTTGAAAGTAAATATACGAGAAAGGCAAATTGTTTGCTTTTCAATAAATCGAAAGATTGATGGTTTGAAAAATGATGTATTGTTCGAATTAAATAAATTAGAAACACGGGTGGTTTGCTTCATGAATGTTTTGCATAATTTATGAGTCTCGTAGTGTTTTTTGAGCTTGCAAGAATTTTTAACTTACACATAACCTACAAAGATACTGATAAGTGATGACAATAACACTATCAACATTAGGGTGGTCGTTAACAAAATTGTATGTAGTATCAAGTCACGAACAATATACATACCTCCTTATTTTTTTTTTAGATTTCTAACGTCGTCCCTTAGTCGCACAGTTAATGTTTAAATTAGTTAATGAATTATTTATGCATAAGTACAGGGTGATTCGTATAAGATGTGATGAAAACCCAATGATTAAACGTTGTTTCCACACCAATAAAATATACCACTGGATCACATCGTGAGCACAAGATTCGAAATATATTTTTAAAGTTGTTTTTTTACTTATATTAATTTTTTTCTAATAAAACCTTTTGGTATGTGCCAATTTTAGTTATTGCACAATATAAATTTTTAATTTCAAAAAAACCATTGCTTCTTGTTTTACAAATATTTTTCCAAGATCTGTATATACAGAATCATTTAGAAATTAAAGGACGATTTTTTTAAATTTACAATAAAATAAAATAAAGTAAAATAAAATAAAATGAAATGAAAAAAATATATATTTTACATTTTTTTAAATTTAACGTAATACATAAATACATAAAATTGGCATAACAATTTTTTTTTATTTAGAAAATATTTTAAGAAATGCGTGATTCGTATAAGACGTAGGTTGGTTCAAGGCAAGAAAAATATCATATGAGGGGTTTATTCGCCTACATAGTGTTCTCTCTGAAAAAAAATCGGTAGAATTAGGATCAATCCACCACAATATCACTTAATTGTATGTTACTGAATATTTAACAATTAATATAGGAAACGGGAAAAAAGGTTTTCGCTATTTCGAATTTAAAAACTACAAGAGATTTAAGCATCTCAAAAATAATAAGAGCATACAAAAATGAATTAATAAAATATTTATACTTTGTAGGTTTACAGAATGGTATTTTTTTTTTAGAAAATTGCCCCGTCTGTCCATACGATTGACTCGTTTTCTTGCAATTCTCGCTTTAGCTTTTTGCCCCACCTTATTGGAATAACTCTGTATACAAAATGTGTTCAAAATTTTTCTAAAAAAAATTTCAAGTGTTATATTTTAAAATAGAAATTCAAAAAACTTCGTCCAACCGTTTTTGAAATACTGATTTTTCCAAAACAATCAATAATTTTTCTTCCAAAATCCAAAAAAAATGATTTTTTTTTTTCAAAAATCTTAATATGCAGTATAATTTAGAGCTCAAAGAACAACTTGTATAAAACTTCAATCGAAATCGGTAGAGACGTTAATAAGAAAGTCGAAATTTAAATAAAAATTATTACTTTTGGATTTTTGAAAAAACAATCAATGAATATTTCGGGCGATTTTTTTTAAATAAATATTTTTAGTTAAAATTATTTATAATACTTAAAATTGGACTACCAATTATTCTTTTTTTTTATAAAAATTTAAAACAATTTTGTATATAAAAAAAATTAAATAAAAAACTACTTTAAAAATATATTTTGATAATTTAGCATGGTGTGATCAATTCTAAGAGCAAGTACGTGCGACGTAGTCGTGAAATTTATTTTGTATAACTTATGCGCGGAAGACTGTATAATTGAAGTCATTTGAAAGTTGGGGTCCACCAGGGAATTGTCATTAGTCCGTTTCTATTTATTACATTAGCTAAGTTATGGGAGATTTGACTTATGTCAAAATAAAATGTTTTGGGTGATTTTTCAACAATTTTCTTGGACAACAATTTTCAACAATTTTCTTGGCGAGAAAAAAAAATTGTTGCATTATCTCGTTACATATGCCCCCCTCACTCAGATATCTACTCATATTTTTATTTGTAGGCGATTTTACATTTCTATTTGTAGGCGTTCTGTAATTGTGTCAAATTGCTTAACAATTTTGTTTAGTATGACATTTCATAGAATACCGCTTAAGCGATTTTGAAAAAAAATGTGAGAAAGTCAAAATATAACCCCAAAATATTTTGTTGACCAATTTGGTACATGACTGCAATTTCAAATCACAAATAAATTTCCAAAATTTGCCAAATTTTCGAAGATGATGTTCATTGCCAAACGTGCCAAAATGGGAAACTTTAGTGAATGTGCACAATCTGAAAACGCAAGATTGGTTGGCAATGTTGCGTAATATGAAGCTACTGACAGTGTGGAATGAAAGGCTTCTTAAAACCAAGACTGGCAGTGTGTACGTTTAATCTCACATTGCAACTGCAAAAAAATTCAAACATGCATTCTTATGTCCATCAAACTCAACTCCAAAGGATCCCAAATTGACATCTTTCTTTCCTGCAGTTTATGTGATTTTTCAATCCAAAGTTCCACAACGAACCCGACGAAACTTTGATGTCAACTGCCATATTCAGCTCCCCTTTTTTGTCTAAAACTAAGCCACCTGTTGTGGATTTGTTGAGTTTATCTCCTCCGCAATAAGTTCTTCATTTTCTCAGTAAGAATCCCTCCCGGAAGAAAATCGCGCAGACAAAATGTCGTCGTTCGACACAATCTCAGTGAATACTAACTATTTTAAAACCAACTAAGCCATTTAATGTCAGCTAATGAACAGAGCGATAAGCCCCAGATCGATTCAACTGATAAGGAGCGGCAACAGCAGCAGGAGTATAAAAATACCTGCAGGTTGTCTTGCCTTGAAACAAAAAAAAAACTAATAATAATAATAAGAACTCTAGGTGGTCAGCAATATGGTGATGGTCACTATATGCGCAGCGCAGTACCAAACAATCATAGACAACTCGTCGAAGAAGAGTAGGTAGTTGTGTTGCAGCAGCACCGTTCCAAATAAAAATGTAAATTTGTCGGGCATTCTTCCGTGGTGCATCGTTCGGTTGTTGAGTCGAAATCGGAATGTCTCTTAACGACTTTTCTAGGTCATGACAGACCCAATGGAGTCTCTGCATCTCCATACTATATGAGTATGTGGAAAATGTGGCATTTCCATTCAGGTATAATGTATAAATGTTTGCTTGACACACAATAGGCCGCGCGCCGTTGACCCCGAAAAAGGGACGGACGGACGCACCACGACGATCACGATGACATTTATATGCTCCGAAAGGAAATAAGTGCACCATAAATTAGTTACCATTGCCCATTGAGGATGACATCTGACAACATAGTCAATGCCTCTCTTATATATACTCTCTCCCTCTCGGCTGTCATTTAATGCAGCTCTCCCACTGTCATTTCTTTTCCATAATTTGGATATTTTATCGCCTTTTTTGCTATAGAGCCGGTACGATGGTGGCGGCGGGCGGCGCATAAAGCCCCTGTCCCACAACAACAATAAAAATATATTAAAAGGGTTGTGTATATATATATTTTTTTTTTTTTAGTTCAAATAATGGGCTCTCCATTGAGCGCGCTCTCCATCTGTCAAATGGAGTTTTACAGCTGAAATGACAGTCATTCGCGCTTGCGCGTTCAGTGAATTAGAAAATGTTGTTTAAACACAAAATTGAAAAAGGGCTGGGTTGGCCAGCGGCAAGAGGTGTAAAAGGCTTTATTACAATGTTTATGTTTTCTTTTATAAAAAAAGTAAAATACATATTTGGAGGTTTTTTGAATAAAGAGAACAAACTATGTTTGCGACCATTGTTTTGGCTTGACATTTGGGAAAATAACGATTTAATGTTGTTTTTTTTTCTCTTCAAAGTTAATTATTGTTCATCTGATGGCAGAAAGGGTATTTATATTTATGGGATTTTTTACATCGTTAATTCTTTTTTTTTTTTTTTGGAAAATTTATGGATTTGAATTGTATGCTTTGGGTCATTGAGTTTTTTTTTAAATTTGTTTGTTGCTGTAATCGATGGAAGGAGGAGGACAAACGCCACTTTTTTTTCTAAAGGAGAAATTGTCATCGAAATGAATTGTTTGTTGAAGGTTTTTATTAGTTAGTGGAAAAAAACACGAGATTATGTATGGATTTAAATTTGTGGAGAATATTATTTGTGTGGGACATATTTGATTGAGTTGTTCTTGTAAATAATATTTCCAAAATTTGATTTAATTCGTTTTATTATTTTTTTGTTTGAAAAGTTTCAATAGTAATAAATAGTCACAGTACAGATTCTGTATGTGCCGAAATTTTAACGGCAAATTCTGAAAAACTTATATTCTGTAAAAAAATTATGAAAGAGGCATAGCTTTGATAATGAAAAAATGTGTTCACTTTTCCATACATGTTTCCCTCTTTCTGTCGGCAAAACATGTGCTAGTGTAAACTGTTAATACAGAATTTTGAATTTACAGAAATTTGAAATACAGTATTTCGATTTTACAGAAGTTGAAAATGGAACATTAAATTTGCAGAGTAATGAAGTACAGAATTATGTTAATACAGAATTCTGAAATCATTTTCAAAGAAGTTTCTTTTAAAATCTTCACAGTACTTCGGTAGTTAAAAAATTGCCACAACTAAAAAATACTATTTTTTTAAGTTGCTGGAATTCACTATTTCGCTCTCTGAAGAAAATGATATTTTGAAGTTGTCACCTTTCTATTTCTAACGTGGGTTTTGTCAATTTCCTTGGGATTCTATATAATAGATAATTAGAAAAAACAACTATTTATCTGTTGTTAAACAGATGGTCCGGCCATTTTTTTTTTGTTAAACAGTCAAACATCTGAAAAGATTCAAAAAGTAAGTCTTACTTTTGTCATTTCAAGCTAAGCCACTGGCAATATGGGACAAAGCAAGTTACTGAAACACGATCCAAACCAGAACTGGAATACGAATATTATCACAGACGTCAGGCAGCTGTTGAAAGTATTGTGTCGAGTATAACATTCTCCATTGAGATTTATTTTATTTTAACTAAATGACTGTAAGACCATAAGGTATTTTAAATGCAACCTGAATTCCACGGCATTAGTTCTGACGTCGAAATTAGGAGCCAAACACATTTTTCAATGCGAAATTGACACTCTTGCCTACAAGCCTACACTTTTAAATCACTCTTATCTGTTATAAAATGACGATAGTGACATTAAGTCTGAAAAGCTTGTGCAGTATGGACCAGATATTCCAAGTTCACTTGCGGAAATACTGTAAATTTAGTTCGGAATTATAAAGGGTAATTTTCTCATGAATAGGTGGAACAGTAGGTCAAACAAAAAATAAATTTCGAAAAAATGATCTGTTCTGCAGACCCAGGCATGATATAAGCATGATCGTTATTAGCGAACCCTGGCCAATAGGAGAACATACGGCAAACTTACTTACATGCACAACTACTTACTGTCGGAGCTGTAAGGAACAAAGGGAAAAAATCAATGATTTCCTCTGTAAACGCCCTGCTTTGTTCAAAATCGTTGTCAATGACGAAATTTCGGAAATAAAGATCAAAGACTTGGCTCTATGAGGATTTTCGCACCTTGCTCTTGCTTAGATTCCTGAGACTACGAGCTGGGGGTTTTCACTGGAATTCATAATGCGCTGTGGCTGGATGATCGCTGAGAATTCTGTCAAAAGTTATTTTCGCTATGTTATGGACAGGTTTCGTCAATAAGGTCTGGCAAATCCACCAAAATTTTTCATTGCATTTTATTTTTTTACCGATCCAGAACTCGAAGTTGGCTATGGTTTGTGACCAACAGATTTTCAAAATCTAGTACGACAAACATCGGTAAGACGTAGACTGCTCGAAATGTTGGTCATTCACTTCCATATTTCACAGTCGTAATTTAAGACAAAATCTAAAAAAAAATAAATACAAGACTGTATCGCGCAAGATTGCTCTTATGTATGCAAAAGGTTTCTATTAAGAATATAAATATATTTTCAAAATTGTTTTTTTACTTATGTAATTTTTTGTATACAAATTTTTTTTCTGGAAAAAAAGTTGGTATGACAAATTTAAATTTATAATAATATAAACTTTAAAACAAAATTTAGAAAGAAATCATCCACCCGTTTTCGAAATATTGAATTTTCAACAAAAAAATATTTTTTTTTTTTCAAAAATCAAAAAATATATTTTTACGAACATTTTGGTATGCAGTATTATTTATAATTTAAAGGACCTAGTATATGCAAATTTTCATCGAAATCCGTCAAGCCGTTTATGAGGAAGTTCAAAATAAAAAAAAATGGTGGTATCGCAGGTACAGTTAATAACAAAATATTAAACCAAAATGTTTGACCAAAATGTAGGACATACCTAAAATAGAGCACACACTTTTTTTATCAAAATCTTTAGAGCCGTTTACGAGATAAATGAGATGGTAGAAAAAATTGTATATTGTTGTTGTGTACCGTTAGTTTTGAACCTAAAAAAACGATTCAAAAATCTATTTTAGACAATCACCTAAAACGCTAAAATACTAAGTTTGAACAAAATCACTTCAGCTCTTTAGGCTGTAGAGCGTTGTACAGACAGATAGACAGATGGAATTGCGGGACCCACTTTTTTGGTGTTCTCTATCATCGTAATGTCAAGTTTGATTAAAATCTCGAGTTCTATTTTTTCTTTCAATGCAAAACTTGCCCTATAGTACCTATATCGCAAGTAAAAATCGAGTTTCGAAATGCGACTTGTATTACTGCACATTGGAGTATTGAACTACGCCATTAAATTAAAGCGATCCAACCAGTGAATGTGTGGAACTTGCGCCTAAGCGATAGGGTAAGCTTGAATATCAGCAATTTCTTCTGGTGGAGTCAGTGTCAGGGGTCCAATCTTTTTCGAAAATAAAGTAGTGAATTCCCAAATTTCAACTGAATTGATTTGGTGTACCTACCATCCAAATAATCAATGCGTAAGACATGAGGATTTAACAAGCTGAATCCATATTTCACGAAACTAAGTTGTGCTTTATTGCAAGACAAAATTCTGCGCGTAGTTGTTTCGTGATTCATCAACAAATTATCGTTATTGTGCCCACAATTCGCAAGCTCTTGACACTTGGATAACGAATGTTCGTCAAGTTATGTTCGATTTATTGTTCCCTATGTGGCAACAAATCAGGACTCTCTTGAATGCTGTTTAAGGTCATTCATGAATGCCAAACCATAAATGTGTTTAATTGAATTTTACTTTTTGAACTACAAAAGGAATATGAATATCCTGCTTTAATTGGTTGAGCAAGGAAGCTATAGATAGTTTGGAACTATGTATTTGTATCACAAGCTTATAATTTAAGCTGGCTTTGTTATTTGACAGTAGGAAGGGAAGAAGTACTGACTTTCAGTTGACCACGCACCATAGGCAATCTTATCTAAAAATAAATGTTGACTCAAATTTTCCAAAGGTCAAATGAAGACAACCCATCAACAGCCTTCGGTCTCAAATTCGGAGCACAAACTGTGACACATCATGTGAGATTGCACGTAATTCAACTGACGAGATATTTTAAATGAAATGCACATCAGCAACAAAAACATAAAAAAGAAATTAAGCTCCTATCACAACCATCATTATCATCATCAAATCAAGCGCAAAGAAGCAGAGCAGAGTAGAGTGCAGAGCAGATCAAAACAACGCACATAAGCTTAAGCTGTTGTTGAAAAACAAATCGCTTTACAAATAAATTTCAATTTTAAATGTCAACACACACTGGCATCGCTAATCATCCCCGACAGATTGATAAATTATCCCAAACTGCCCCCGTCTCAGAGATAGAGAGAAGGAAAAGGGCGAGTGGAGTACGAGTGGATTGTGAAGCAGCAGAGAATATACAAAGTCAAATTCCAGTCCATTTGGCTTGCCGTCCGTCCACAATCCGTTGATTCACTTAATCGCACATTTATATGCAGATTAGTCTTCGTCGTCGTCGTCGTATAGTCAGTCATTCTCATAGTCGAGGTAAGCTAAAAGCTTCCATTTTGGATGAGGAGGCCCCACATAGCCTTTTGACTCACATCACATCGTGTATCCCACAGCAAAACCAGTGCACATACAATCGACGACGCGACGGCTAACAACAGGTAACAAGAACACAAAACCTAACCCCAATTACTTCCTCAATAACTTGGCCAAAAGGAAAGCAACGGGGACAACAACGCGCCACAGCAGCGGACGAACTCTCCCATCGCACATCTCACGGGCTAGCCAGCAAAAATGGATGAATGGCTTCGGCTTCCAAGCGCAATCGATGGCGATGTAGAGAATATTCGCGCTCTGTTTACTGCTACTATACTACAGTCTGTCTCTTCGTCTGTGTCTGGTATCTTGAGTACAGAAACCTATACCTATCTATGTTTATATGTATGTGGACGCTGTTGAATAGTTTTAAGTTGTTGTTTGTTTGTTTTTGCTTAACCAGACACAAGGTTTTAAATAAATCACAGATAGGAATCTTCAATCACTTCGGACAAGATCATTGCTGTTGATATTATGCGTTCCCGACATCCATGTCGATGTCGTTGATGGCCTGACGGCCTACCCATCGTTGAAGGCTCACGGGCGCATTTGGCTGTAGGTTTTGTCCTGAGTTTAAAAAAAGTCACTAAATCTAAGACTTTTACAAAATCAGTTAAATTGGATCAAGAAAAATTCTGACAGATGCTTCGTGTCAGGATTTGGATCCACATCAGCACCAATTTAAGGTAAGACATGACTATAACGTCATGTATTTGATGATTTTCTTTATTTAAAATTACCGAATTTGGGACAATGCGATCCACATGAGTTCCACACACCTCAAATCATCTAAAGAAAGCTACTGATTGTGGGCATATCTTCCATACTTCATTTTGGAAGCGATGATAGCATTGCTGTCACCCACCACCATCAACGGTTGATATTATAAGCGCTTCTTTTCTCAAATATAAAAAAAAAAAAAATTCCGAAAACTGTGAAATTAAATATTATTTTTGCAAGACTAATTTTTTTTTGTTGTATTTGTCTCGCCCCATAAAAAAATCTGAGCCCATATTGTCTGATTGAAATAAAATCCCATCCTGTGCAAACGATTTCCTTAGTTGCCTGTACATTCATCGTTTGATTGTTTGTGCTACTCGTTATTGGCATTTGCCTCCAATCTAGAGCAATTTTGTGCGATTAGTTTTCCATAGCAATTACTGGAAAAGAAGGTTTTTGTTTACTATGTAAACCTGGTTGATGCGCGTCTTTGCTTTTTTTCTCTCTTTTTCATTTGTGTGTTCTTTTTTTTTGTTAAAGTTATTTAACATGAAATTATGCGAACGGACACAGAATGCGAAATGTCATTTTGCTTGAATAAAACAGCAATAGGGAACATCCGAAAGTAATATATCTATAGCGTGCTCACATTTGCACACATTTTCGATGGACTGGCAAATAAATCCTGGGGCTTAAACGCCCGCACAAACGACTTCTGAGTGTAATAAAGCTTGAAGTTCATTTTTTGTTTGTCAATGTGATATGGTTGATTTAGCGGAGGGTATTTTTTTTTGTGGTTGTTGTTATTTGTGGGGATTATCATAAAATTGAATTATTGTATCTGCCCACTGAACTTAAATTTATTAAGCAGGACCAAAGAGGAAACGTTAATCAAAACGAAGATGTGAAGGTATTCTTTCGAAAATGTGACGGTTTGTCATTTCAATATGTTAAATTCAACTAGTTTCGCTAAAGTTTCCAATAAACTTAGTTAAGAACTTCAAAGTATCGGCCCCATTAAACTAGTTTCGTTAAGGTTGCCAATAATCTTCATTAATCACTCTAAAACTTCGGTAACAAAATTTGGAGCTTAGTCGTCTATTTTACCAAAAAACAACCTTTATAAATATGTGTGCTTTGACAAAAGGACTCCAATTAAAATGGTATCACTTGAGTTTCCAATAACCTTCGTTACGAACTATATTTGGTAAGAATCTATTGAAATTAAATCTTCTGATTTTCCGAATAAGTCAACTTTTATAAAGCTTTGCACTTTAATAAGAAAAATTCTAGTTAACTATTTTTGCTAAAGTTGACAATAACCTTCGTTAAAACTTTAAAGCTTCGGTAACAATTTTTGGAACTCAGTCTTATATTTTACCAAAAATCAACCTTTATAAATGTGATTTTGACAAAAGGAGTTCTATTTATCAAGTTTCGCTAGAGTTTCCAATAACCTTCGATAAAAGCGATAAAGTTTCGGTAGGAATGTATTAAGAATAAAACTGTCTGGCAGTTTATATGTTTTATTAAGTAATTTCTATTGAAATAGTTTTGGTAAAGTTTCCAAAAGTTTTGCTGGGATTGTTTAAGCATTGGTAAAAATCTGGCGTAACCACACATAATATTATAAACGGTTCTTAACACTGTTAATTCAATCATTAGATTCCTTCTACATATTTTACCGAAAAACCAACCCTTATAGAGCAGTTGTCTTTTTCAAAACAATTTTGTATTAAACTTATCGAACTTCTAACTTCGGTAAGAATTCTTGGAAGATCGCAAAAATATCCAAATACTAATTTATTATAATAACCTGGATTCGTTGGGTTTTTAAGCTCAAACATTTAAAGACAAATATTTTAAACATAGTTGTCTAATTAATTCAGAGATTAATTAATTTCAATTCAAAGAGGCATGAAAACCCGACCCGAACTATTTTCCTAATTATTATCAAAACTATTCGGCACCTGCTTATTTTTCTCTCCTCATCACCACTACTCTATAGAAAACCCCTTTAAACCCTACGTGCTAATTGAATAAAATTACCATTGTCAAACTATTGCAAGCAAATGATCTAATAAACATTCTAGACTTTCATATCTTAATGTTTCCTGTCAAACACATAAAGGCAACCCTATCTTTCTCCCTATGCATTAAGCCATTAGCTATCGTATAAGGGAACAATATCCAAGTTTTAATTGAATGTTCCTTCACTACGCGCCGCCGTCGTTAACTACATAAACACCAGATAGGGCACTAAAGCTATAAAAACTGATTCTATTGGGTATAACCAGGTGTCAGAGGTTTCAACCCTCTTTTAGGTTCAATAAAACTCATTCATGTCCATGTTGTGCACTTTCAAAAAAAAAAAACAATAATTTGTCACCCATGCACTATAGCATGACCGGGTTCCATAAGACGTAAAAGTAAAACAGTATAAAAAAGCCATAGCCACAGTCACTTTACTTGATGTTAACTTTGGCCAAACTATCCGATACATAGACACACATGCATTGTACAAATTTATGCACTCCATCATGGTTTATCGCGTAATTAATTAACTGATAACACGACCACTCGACCAAAATGTGCAGTAGTCGCGTCTATGGCGGCAGCCGCACAACAACAAAACCAACTCGCCGACTTCGACTTCGGCGACAAAGAAGACTAAACAAAGTGCACCGAAACACAAGCTGGAGCAGAGCATTGGGAACATTCTTCCTATAATCCGCTACCGCGTCCTATAAAATAATTATATTCTGCCCGCAGAAATGCTTTACTGTAATGACTTTTCACACGTTAGATGCAGCCCCACTATTGCATCATCCTCAGTCGACTATGTATTAGTCATAGGCATCTAGTTTGCAGCTAGCTATACCCAACCTCAGGTCGGCGATGACGATGACGACGTCGACGATGGTTGCCAACTTGTTAACACAGACTTCCCGACGACGTGTTGTAAGGATGAATGAGTGGTGATTACCAGACCATCATACGTGCAGCAGGAACCTTAATCTCCTTGGCACACAGCGCTCTCAGCCGCAGGCCAATAAACAATGCCAATGCACTCCTTGTGTTAGCACCCCAAGCCCGAGGCGATGACAGCGCCATTGCCGCCTCTAATATGCCTTACCTACTCGTACCTACAATGAAATGGAGATTAGATATTCCCAGCACACATTGCCACCGGTAGGTTTATCACAGAAATATAGAGACACAAAGACAAAGTGGAGCGGCAGAGGATAGAATTGGCCGCGTCAACTTATCGATTACAACGCGCAATGATCCTTAATTGAATTTGACAGATGTCATTAGTCGAAGAGAGTTACTGTCCGTCAGAGTCGAATTAGAAAAATACATTCCCGTTCGACTGAAGCCGTCTTTCTTAAATGATGATGGATTGTCGGCTATCGAAAGCCGATTAAGACATATCTCGCTTAGGCTATAGACCTGATGGGATAATTAATTTCCTCAGATTCAGGTTTGCGAGATACTCTTATCGTGGGACTTTGACTGCGGTACATAGTTATCTCATGATTCATGGGTCACAACCGCCCACATTTTTGGCTGGGGTTTAATGAACAGGCGACGCAACGCACTTCATTAGTGGAGGCATCCCCCGGTCAGTCGCTGCGAAATACCCATATATTCATTCAACTACCATATTGGTAAGAACATCTACAACGTACAGCACAAGTTTCTAATGAAATCCCATGTTACAAGTTCATTTGCTTCTCAGGAACACATATGAGTAGGAGATTATATAGGAATCGGGTTCCATCCATAGTCCGCATAAAGGAAGAGATTCTAAATTGCCTGCCGGATGAACTGGACACCATAGGAACACGACACAATCTTCTTACGACTCTACGACTACTCGTACGCTGACTGTGCCCCTGAGGCTCCCGGCAAGCCAACATATTTAACGATGTGAGTCGAGTCGTGCCGGAAAGTTAGATTTTTGTGTATAAATACTCGCGTCTACCTTCCGCCTCTGATTTTGCGAATATAAATGAATTAAAAGTCCGTTTCTGGGGACATACACAATACTGTTGGCGATTTCGTTACACTTTTCAGTTACCGTGTGCTCAGTAACGAGGGCCATAAATCCACTTTAAAAAGCCTGCCTTTGGGGGCCTTCGCGTCGCATAGCGTCCGTTGTTCGTTCATTGGCGTTCGTTTTCTCAGAGACGCGTTAAATTTAAATGGCATTCCATTTGCCTGTTTTGTGCCCGAAAAGCCCATTTATAGGGGCACTCAGTCACACACACACACAAATACAACATCGCTATTGTCCTCGGGAGTCTCTACACAACTTCCCATTAAGTTAAGGTACATGCGCATGCGCACTTTTTTGTTTACATTTTACTCTGCCTTTGCACTTTACAGAAGAAAAAAAAGAGGAAATTAAATTTTCTACAATAAGTCACACAACAACAACAAGAGACACTCAAAATCGCTGCCAGGTTTATATGTGGGTGAGATTGACAGATGGAAATGAGAAGGAGGACTGTGAGCAAAATAAGTTTTGTGTATCTGTCAAAAGTGACAGTTAGTATGTGAGTGGAAGTTAAGTGGATTCTCTCAGAGAAGTTGGCTGGCTTGTTTAAAGGAGGAGATGCGGAGACGTGTCCAATGGCTGTATTATTATTTGTTTCAGGTAGGCTCTTCTCATCTGAGGAAGGACAGGGTTAAGCGTCTGAGTAAAGTTATTTTGCGGTTGTGGTTTTAAATTAAATGCTAATTTAATTGAAATTTTCATTGCATTTGACTAATAAGAATGAAATTTTTTGATTGTTTTTTTTTTGTCAATTGACATTTATTTTCAAATGGAGGTTTTGTGGAAATTTAGTGGGAGTGTCTATTTAATAAACTGTATATATTAATAAATAAAATCTAATTCCAGAAAAAACTATTCCCAGAATAATACCTCAATTTTCTATTCAACAAGTCCTGTTTCATTCAGGTTGCTGGAAAAGATTTTACGGACAAAAGTAAAAAAAAAACCTTTTAAAATACATATGCACTATCCTATTAAAGATACAGAAAATTCAGAAACTTGCACTATATTTAATGTTAAATCAACCAGGCGGGAATTTTCTTTGACAATAAATTTGGTTGATTTAAGCAGATATCACGTTAGATACTAAGTGGCGTAAAATTAATCAAAATTATAATTTTTGCGAATGGTGTCGTATGTCAATCATATTTGACATTTTTGAACTAGACAGATGCAATGCAACGCTATATTTCGCAAGAGAGTGGAATAATAGTGTCGATTTAGTTAATCAATAATCTGTGGTTGATGTTAGAGCAGCGTCAATTTCAACTGCGATTACTGCGCCAACTGGGCAAACATTCCGGCACTTAGCTACCCGACTCGAACAGACTGGAACCACAAGAGACCATGCAGAGCGTGACGGCCCCCGACTGGTCGTTCGACTGAGAATATCGCCACCGTGGCTGCCAAGTTGACCGAAGACGACACGGTCAATATAGAGAGTTTTAGTGAAAGACTTGGAAGCGAAAGGAGCGATTTGCTCAGTATGGGGAAGATGTATCGGCAGCAAGTATTTAAGCCACAGCTCAAAACAAAAAATCATCCGTGCAACTACAACACCTATCATGCTATACGGAGCACAACTATGGGGTTACCGTTCATATTCTTCTGTGGAAAATTTTCAACGATATTGCATCAAAAGACTGTTTAAACTCCCAAATAGCACCCCCAATTACATGATCAATCTAGAGACAGGTATGCCACCGCTGTTCCTTACAACGTTAAAGTTTCACTTGGAATACGTTAACAAAATTATGGATATGGATGAGCGAAGACTGCCAAAAATTCTCCTGGATCAAGCCGCCATTCGTAAATATGATTCCACTAAAATTTTAGAGAAAACAGGCAAACTTCTCTATGACTATTTTTGAAACGAAGCTCAGTCATCGCAATATCGCATGTATTACAGTAAACTAACGTATAACCTAGAAGTCAAAACTTATTTCATGAACACGAATTCCATTGAAAAGATTAATGCACCGTTCAAAATAAGAGGAGAACTTACCAATCTTAATTAAATATCACATCGACCCGATCTGCCTACAGAATATAGCCTAGAAAGGGAAGATGTCTACCATTTCATTGCGAAAAGCCCAATTTTGTGTGAACTAAGAAGCCAGTATTTTGGAAAGAATCTACTAGAGATGGAGTATGTATAGCTTATTTTGAATGGTGGCCGCGGTTGGGACCTGCTCTTCACTATACAGAACCATATTTATTGAAGGCAACTTTTAAAATAAAAAATAAAACTATTAATTTTAAAGTTATGCACTAATAATGTACATAAATGTCAATCTGTTAGACGGCAAATCGCCAAACCATCTAGGCTATAGGCTAATTATTTAATTGGTTGTAAAAAAAAGTATTTTATGATTATTTAGTCAATAAAAACTAAAACTAAACTAGTGAAAGACTTACACATGATCCCTCAATCTCAACAACGAAGAGAAGTGGCGCATATGGTACATGCAACAGCGTTCACGCAGGAGGATTGATTCGGCCGTATTATTTTAAGTACATAGGCAATACGGTCACTGTTACTGGTGAATGCTAAACTACTACTGCCGGAGTTGGATACGCGGGACTGATGAACATGTGGTTTCAACAAGACAGGCGGTGCAAATGCACGATCCACAAAAGATATTGTGAGGTAAACGTGACCTGGTCGTGTATAACCTCCCCTTTTTGGCGATTTGACATGGCAACCATGATCACATATCTCATCATTCTTTCTTTGAGGCAACTTAAAGTCTAGGGCTTTTGCCAAAAATCGCAGCCCTTAAGGAGAATATATGGCAGGAATACGAATAGTTATCACCGGAAATCTTGCGGAAAGCCATGGAAAATGCGATAAGACGGACACAAATGTGTACCAACACTGGTGGTGGACACTGTGGGATGTCATTTTTTCCACTTATGAGACAAATCGTAAAAGTCCAAATAAATATTCTGCTCTATCGAGGTCGATCTCACTTGGACTCATCAGTTGGCTAGTGAGGGCAAAATCTTCCAATTTTAATGATTAAAATTTTAATCTTGTTCGATATAGTTCACATTGTATACTAAAGGCCGTTAAAGGCTATTTTGAATCAAATGTCCAAAAGTTAACGTAAACGGTTAATTTCTTTATTACTTACACTTTAACAATTTCTTTAAAAAGGAAACACCTTCCGCAACGAAAACTTGTGGGAGGACTTCGGAGAACATTTTGTTTGTATCTGCCATTAACAAAACCATTGAAAGTACTTCAACGTATACAAATGGCATGCGTGGAATTTCGTCGGACAGAATTTCCGATCAGCCGATCGGAGAATTACCTCAAGCAAAATGTCTCCGATTCGTATTAACTCGGAGAGAATTCCGCTTGTTTTTTTATTGAGTAAAAAGGTAATTTAATTTACAAAAATTGGTTAACTAATTTTGCGCAACCTTGTATTTGAACATTGGAAATTTAACAACTAAACTGATGGGAATTTTAATGTTGCACTTAATAAACTTGTTGTTTTAACTTTTCACATATTTAGTTTTACAATTATTTATGTAAATATATAATTTAAACTATTGGATAGGTTTTTTTTATTTATTTATTAAAATATGAAACAAAACACATTAAAATTTTATAAAAACATTAATTATAATAAACAAATAAATAAACAAACATAAAATTTAGTGCACTACATAACTATCTATGATTTGGTAACAACTCTTAAAGGTAGATTCGGTGTACCTTGGTTGGATTTAATTTCCTATTGCAAAGAGGACATTTTTTTGTCACGCGAAAGGCTTGGCTTATACAAGCCAAACAAAAGATATGCCCACATTCAGTCGAACTGGGCTGTCGCTTTATCAAGCTTTCCATACAAACGGCGCAAGTAAACGCTGATACTCCACCACTAGGCCCTGGAGCTGGTCTCGCTACACTATTGGTGTTAACAGTCGAATCAATGCTAATTACTTTCGCCTGTGAACAATTTGGCGCCAGGTTGACTTCTGGGCATTTGATCGGTACTTTGGCATCTGTCTTGCCAACTTTTGTTGTGCCACAAAGATCAACCACTGCCGTTGTCCGGGCACGGGCGGTACTAGGACGTGCCTCAACGAAGACTACGTCTTCTTCTTCTTCCTCGGGTTCTCGAATTGAATTTAGAAATTGTCTGACTTGTTGCATGGCATCCTCACTGGGACTGACTGATGTCATTGGTCGAATGCTGTTGACTTCTTCGAGAAGTATAGCGGCGTGGTTAAGTAAATCTTCAACTTCTATCTGGTCGACATCAATGAAAGAATTATCCTTGGCCGGCAAATCGTCTAAACCAGACATGATTTTGGATTTCATTAAATCTCTTTGTTGACAAATTAGAAATATAACGATTTAAAATATTCTAAAATAACTTTTTTGTTTTTGACAATTTTTGCATGACTACTATGAAATTATTTGACAGTTAGATACTTGGTATCTTTCAAGTTTTAAAAAGTTAAGTGATACGATCTAGGACCTACAATTTTTTGCCAGAAATTTGCCGATAAATTTGTACAATTAAAAAAAACTATCATAATGAATTCTTCATTCTTGGTCACAATCAACAAAGACTTGAATGTTTTGGATATCAATAAAGTATCTATTTCTGAAAGGAATTTGGTCATGTGATGCTTCAGTCATTAGTTTAAGCTCATTCTTGTAAAAAAATTGAAACTCATTCCATATCTACACCAAGTATCAAGAATAGACCATAAGATTTGTCGAAAAATTTACCAAAAATAAAAAATGAAATAATGGGAATGACGCAACAACCCCAGAAAAATGGACTTCATAAGATTCACCTTCTTCTTTAAAGTATGTAGTTTGAATGCGCAATAATTTATAGCAACAATTTTGACATAATCTCAAGTGTCAAAGAAATAAGACTTTCATCGTTTCTTTGATTTGTCAGTGACTAAATTCAATTTTGTCGAAAAAACACAAAAAAAAAATACATATTTATTTCAAAGAGCTGCGTCCGACATCAACGAGAGGGATTATTTTCCAATCCTGGCTCCTTGCACCGCGCGCCAGTCGCCATGGGGAGTCTGCCGACAAGTCACTCAACTTGTGGCCTTCAGGCCCAATCCAATAGATGCAAGAAGAAGAATGAAACAAAAATTAAATAAAACTCAACATATTAATGACCTTTTTTCTTGATATCACTTCTGACTCCACTTGGTTCGATGATTTCCTTTGATCTTGACGATTTAATTATCCCACTTGGGTGGAAGAAGAAGAGTCAAATAAACTAAAGGTATATCTATCTAGCAACTGATGGCAACTCCATTCCTTTACCATCAGCACAGCACATAGACAATGATGATGATGATGAGGATGACGATGACGCCGGAATTTATGTTATCCACAACGTGAGCTGTCAGGTGATAATTTATTTGCTATTTGCTCAACAATATGGAACGAAATGTTGAATGTAAAACGCATATACATAACGCAACACAATGCCAACCAACATCAACATTACCACAGTCGCCAGCGCCGCCGCCACCGCTCGTCCCACCGCACCAATGCTACCCGAACTGGCTTTTTGCATAAATTTATCCGTTAGATGCGTTTGTTACTTAGGCCCTGCGCAGGGACCAGACCGGAGTTATAGAAATAAAAACTAGGAAAATTAGACGAACTGCCTTAGGAGCAAATAAAAAAGGTCGAAATTTCCATTTTTATTGTCTCACGAGTAATGGGGTGGTGGCTTTGACGTTTGATTACGATAAGAACAGGTATCACTGGCCGAGATCACTTTTCCAAGCTGTATAAAAGGGTCTGCCGTGAGAGACTTTTTTTTTTGTTTTTTGAAGAAACCTGTCTAAGTTCCAAAATTTATTTCACCTTCCCTGTCATTCTATGACAAAAGTATGAGAGAGAGAGAGAGGCTCCTTGAATGACAGTTGACAGGAGAATCATCATCAGCCATCTACAAAAATTTGCATTGCAAATGACCAACAGAGGTCAGCACCGGAAGAACAACAAAGAAACAAGTGGTCAGCCGAGTAGTGTTGTCCCACCCCCAAACGAAAAAAAAAATCCCAAATTAAAAGATACGAAATTCTTCTATGGTTATTTGGTTTCGGTTTTTACCGTTGTTCTCTCCACATGTTTTGTATTAGATTAGCGCAATAATGATTATATGGCTCGTTCGGTTCAATTCGAGTGCAGGTTTTTTTGTTTTCATTATGCTTGCGGGTGGGTCATGGCTGGCCAAGCAGACATTCTAATTAAAATCCAATTAATATGGCCAATGGTTGATTGTTGTTCTTTTTTTTGTTGTTCAAACGGTTTTTGTTTAAAAATTCGGCTTCCGAGTATTTTTTTTGTCTATTTAAACAGAATAAAACATAAAGAGAAAATATCGTGCGTGTAACGTTACGTTATCGTGATCGTCCAATCACAGTTATGCATCGCATGAACGTGACATCAAAAACGTTGATAGTCCACATGGAGTGCGTTCAGGAAACCATTTAGGATGGAAATGTTAATAAATTTTTAATAATATAGTTTTACAGGTGAAGTAAATTAGTTTGGGTTTTTTTTCGGGAAAATATGGAAATTTGGGTCTTTGTTTTATAGACAGATACTCGACACAGAGAAACAAGCGAAAATAAAATAGTTTAATGAAGGTGGATCATGGGTTTGGGTGCTAAACATGGGTCTTTACTGGGCCAGTGACGACGATGCCTTTACCACCCATGAGACAGTTTGGTTTTTCGCTTTTTGTAAAAATAATTAAAATATAGTCAGTAGTGGTGGTAGAGCGGCAGTTAGATGAAAATTAGTTCATATCTATACGGACGTGCTAATTGAATTTTTGGGAAAGCTTAAATATAAATTTTGATGGAGTTTGAAGTTTTGAATTGTTTTGTTTCTCCAGGGTTAATATAGGGCTAATGAGTTAAATAAACCCAATTCTCTAAATTACATGTCATACACATGTAGGTATTTCAAATTCATTTAATTTGAAAATTGGTCGGGAGTATTCTTTTTATTAGTAGACTCCATTATTGGGTCTGAGTCACTATTTGTTTTTTGACCATCATTTTTTTTTGAGCAGCTGCTCAGAGCATGTCCTCATAACTCTTGATGATGAATACCCAAAGAACACGTGATTATATTTTTTGTAGTTGTAAAATGCAAAAAAGCAGAATGCAATATGTGGGAGGCAAACAAAATTCCAAAAATAAAACAAAAACTTTGAATTTAACGGAAGCACTTGCTCCATTAAAACATAACTGTAATGTTTGTTTTTCAGTCTCATGGTTTAGGAAATTACTTTCTCCGAAAAGCAGATATTTAGAAGTTTTACGGAAGACTAATTACTATAGGTATTGATTGTTTTTTAAGTGTTTCTTCATCAATGCACCCTTTTTG
Organism: Philhelius pedissequus; assembly: GCA_910595825.1. Classification (NCBI taxonomy): domain Eukaryota; kingdom Metazoa; phylum Arthropoda; class Insecta; order Diptera; family Syrphidae; genus Philhelius; species Philhelius pedissequus. The sequence goes on along the minus strand of OU343163.1, from coordinate 7,528,847 downwards.
GACATTAAATTTTTACACGAGTACATACTATTGGGCAAAGTTTTGCATTTGAAAAAATCAATTTAGAGATTTTGATAAAACTTGTCATTACAAAGATTGAGAACACGAAAAAATGGGACCCGCATTTCGCTTCGTCTATCGGCACATAAGTGTCTTGGTGTGATTTCTTAGAAGATAAATTGAAATTACAATGTTCAACCAAGAAATACCGGTGTCCCGAAAACAGATTTAACGATTTCGATGAAAAAAAAGTAGTGCACTACTAAAGTCTATATTTTGGTCTTAAAAAAATCTACATAAAATGTCATTAACGTATAGAACGTTTTTTTTTTTTTGATTTTCGACTCTCATTAACGGATCTAAAGATTTCGATTAAACGATTTGTATGCACCAAGTCCACAAAATTTAATTGCATTCTATGGGGCTAATTTTAAACTATCTAATTAAAGCAGTTTATTACTTGCGATTATAGGTACTATAAGGCAAGTAATGCATTCGTCAAAAAAAAAAGTTCTGAGATAATAATCAAACATGACATTATGATGATACCGAAGACGAAAAAAGATGGTCTAAAAATTCTGTCCGTCTGTATGTCTGTCTGTCAGTCTATCAGTCTGTCAGTCTGTCAGTCTGTCAGTCTGTCAGTCTGTCAGTCTGTCAGTCTGTCAGTCTGTCAGTCTGTCAGTCTGTCAGTCTGTCAGTCTGTCAGTCTGTCAGTCTGTTAGTCTGTCAGTCTGTCAGTCTGTCAGTCTGTCAGTCTGTCAGTCTGTCAGTCTGTCAGTCTGTCAGTCTGTCAGTCTGTCAGTCTGTCAGTCTGTCAGTCTGTCAGTCTGTCAGTCTGTCAGTCTGTCAGTCTGTCAGTCTGTCAGTCTGTCAGTCTGTCAGTCTGTCAGTCTGTCAGTCTGTCAGTCTGTTAGTCTGTCAGTCTGTCAGTCTGTCAGTCTGTCAGTCTGTCAGTCTGTCAGTCTGTCAGTCTGTCAGTCTGTCAGTCTGTCAGTCTGTCAGTCTGTCAGTCTGTCAGTCTGTCAGTCTGTCAGTCTGTCTGCATGTACATATGTATAGACATCTACAGTCCAAACGGGTGGCCGAATGGCTTCAAACTCGGTATATAGATTTTTTTAGGTATTGTACAGAGGGGAAATTGAAATTTTTTTTAGCTCAAAAATAACGGTTCCTGCCATATAACCGTTACGTTCAAACCTATTTTTCTCGGAAACGGCTATAACGATTCTGATAAAAAAAAATCAGTGTGGGTTTTTAGCTACGACCGATCATATAGTTGAAAAAAAAATATTAGAAAAATGTCTAAAAACGGTACTGTCGACTATCTCATAAATGGCTTAACCGATTCTTTCGAAATTTCACAAAAATATAGGTTTAGGTTGCCCAAATTATACCGCGTACCAATATTTTTAATTAATATTTTTTTGTATTTTTAAAATAATTTCTAAGAAAAAAATTTAAAAAAATTACTACTCGAAAAGTGCTCATTAAATTTTTTTCAAAAATTATATTTATTTGTATTTGCTGAATATACCTATGAATTGGCGTTTTTGATTTTTTTAAAAAATATTTTCAAAAAGTTTTTGTATATATTTTTTACATTCCTAAAATACGTGTGGCCCGTAGTGCATTTTATTTAAATTTCAAATTTATTTGTCATTCTATCTTAAGTTAGTTCCCAAGTGTGTAGAGCACAAATCTGTAAATTTAACTCATCTCCCCCTTTCTAACTTTATTTTCAACATATAAAAATATTAACATATTTTTATAAGACACAAAAATGAGTCCATGTTTGCTGATGATGTAGAATACCACCAGAGTTCTGCTTTATGTTTGATTGAAAATCTTGTAGATACACAATATCAATAAGCATCTGAAAGCTATTTCGGAAAGGAAATCCACTTGTCCAGAAAAATGTTGAGCAAATATTAACAGTTCCTGCTGTGACGTATGCATTTTTTTTTTTGTTAAATAAGATTCTGTGTGACTCAACGTTTCATTCAACAGTGCTGGCCGATATGTCATTGTGGTTCAAAGATATGATCACATTGTAGCAATTTTTATTGAACTTCGTGGACTTTTAATTAGGTTTTCGAAAATAAGATCAATATAGTCATCAGAAAACCTTGAAGGTTTGGAGATGGCACTGGGTGCCATTTTTGGTTAAAACTCGGCCATATTCACACTAGAACTGAAGAGAATTCTAATAAATAAGAACTAAGGGTCCAGGAGTTTTGATATTTTAATAGCTTTTACTGTAAGATTCTAGCTATTTTTAATCACACAAATTGTAACTAATGACTAATTTCCAATGAAGCGTTGGCCTCGCTTTGGCAGGTTTTTCTCTCAACGCTAAAGTTCAAACATAGCAATTTATGTAAAGCTTTTACAGTGACGCGTTGGGTCCTAATATTATGATTCAGCATAATTACCAAGTACACATACCAACTTCGCATATGCTACAACAATTTTCAGGTTAAAAAAAAAATTAGCTTTGTGCTTGTTTTGCCAATCGAGCATTTCATTATTCTCAAAATTGAACCCAAACTTAAATCTTCTACATCCCAACTAATTGATCGGAGCATGATCCATTAGATCAGAATAAAATGTACGATCAATTGGAGCAACAAAATGAGAGCGGCTAACTTCACTCATAATTTTGACAATCACGAAAGGAAAATGCACTTTTGACAGCTTATTAGGGATGAGCGATGTTAACCGATTTACAAAAAAATGTCGATCTAAAAAGAAACACATATTCAAAAAAAAAGTTTAAACCAATTTTATTTAAATTTATATTATAGTAGCGAAATGTTGGAGGACAATACAAAAGATGGAGAGATGACATCAGTTCCTTTTGCTCTAACTATTGGCAAGAAGCAACAGATAGAAGAAGTTGGAAATTAAAGGGGGAGGCTTATGCTCATCAAACTTTTTAATTAAACTTGTATTTATATATATTCTGAATTATAAACATTAAGAGTAAATAAAGCTTATAATAATAATAATAACAATATAGTAGCAGACCCGTGCTCGCGTTGCTTCGCAAAGGCTAAGAATAATTTGTTTTACTATAAATGTTATATCAACCAAGGTCTTTTTTGTGATTGGTGTCATATTTTTAGTAAAAAGTTAATAATATGTTTAATCTTACCGTACCCTAATAAAAGAATTGATGTTGTCCCATAAATTCTTTAAAAAAAACAGATATTAGCACACATTAAATTTGTTTTATTTCAAGGTTTCTGGGTATATATTGTTAGCCGTTTTAGCATTTTCAAGAAGAAGTAAAAACCGTTTATTTTTTGAGCCTACTCTTGAAAGTGCAACATAAAAACATTTTCTCTGAAATCTACCCCAATGAATTGAATTAATGATTGACCCTGAGCTTTGTTGATTGTCATGCAAAAGCATGGTTTTACTGGAAACTGCAGACGTCTAAATCGGAGGGGAAGATCTCTAGGTATCATTGGTATCCTGGGAATAAGCGCATGAGTTCCGACTGCATGTGTGGTAAGAATTTGAACTTGTGTTACATTTTTGTAAAGCTTTTTGACTTGGAGGCGTGTGTCATTGCATAGGTTTGGGGGACTAATATTTATTATTAGCAAAATCGGTTTGTAGACTTTTAAATTCAATTGCTAACGGTCAATTCTTGACGGTAGTTTACTATGTCATTTTCATCGACAGCACTGTCAATTGCTTTCTATTGATATGACTCTGTTTTTAAACTTAGGACCACATGGTTATTTATTTCATCCACTGAACTATTTTTTGGTGAAACAATAGCTCTTTCGCAAAACCAAGAAAACGGTATCGATTGCAAAGAGTTCAAGTCTCCATAAACGCACTGAATAAGTTGTTGTGTGTTGTGAACGATTTTTCCGAAACGTTCGTTTAATTGAATTATATTATCTGAGCCTGAGATAGTATATTTTCCATCACCAATTTTTAGCAGAAGAGATACGAACTCAGCACTGTCAGTATTTTTAGTAAACTCTACTCTCATATTGGTTTGAAGTTGAAGTTTTTGGACACTCTTCCAAATAAAAGATGACTTAGGGCAAATTTTTATGATATCAGCCCGAGTCCCCTTGGAAATAATTGCCATCGTTTGACGAAAATCTCCAAAAAAAACATTGTTCCTCCACCCATAAGCTTCGTTGAAGAATACCTTAAGTCTTTTAAAACTCTATTTACGGCTTCTATATGTACTTTATTACTCAAGACGCACAGAGAAAAAAGAAAGAATAATCGCAAATATTTATGTCCTTTACTACACACATATTCAAAATTAAAACATATATGTTTAATTTGACTATGTGTATAAACACTTTCTCTTCCTACGTTAATCGATAAGCGAAAAATTTATTATACAGAAATTCAGAAGAACGATAATGAAATGTACTGCCCAGTCATAGCGATTGAATCGAATTCATAGATGCAAAAATACAAAAACTTAATAAATATATAATTTGTAAATACATTTATTTCTCAGCTTATAAGTGCAGTTAGGAAATGATTTAGGTCTTCAAATTTCCATTAGACTATTGACTTCCTACAAAAAACCTCAGTTTTGTAAAATATCAAGCAGGTTTAAGAGCGTAAGTGAATATGTCGATCAACTTCGACAAAAAAGTGTACGATTTTTTTTTTAAAGTTAATAATCTAAATCACCACATATATTTAACAAATAAAAAATTTACTAAGACATGCTTAAGAGCATAAGGAAATTATAAAATTTGTTTCATGTAAATCGGTTGAATACTTTCTGAGATTACCCGCGACATAAGTAATAATTGTTTCGTCTTTATATAATAGTAAAGATAACATTATGAATATCATATTTTATCCATCAACGATCAATTAGACAAAATATTTTAACATTTATGTTGAAACAGTCTATTTCATAATTTGAAATCCGAGATATATCGATGTTTCCGATTCGATAATTATAAATATCGATATTGGTTATTCGATTATTTACATCGATGTTAACATGAATCAATATCGCTCATCCCTATAGCTTGACAGCAATTATTTTTTTGACAGTTGAGCGCTTAAATGTATTTCAAAATTAAATCGGAGAGCTCCAATAATGATCTGCTCAGAGCTAACTCGGTTAGCTCCATATACATATAACCAGTTGTTGTCACCTAGTGGAACTACCTCACTTTTTTTGATTTACCCGTTCTACAGTTTTTTCTTGGGAATTCAATATTTCATCTATTGAAAATAACATAAAATCAGCTAAGAACTTTAGAGTTGTTTAACTGAATATCTTTTAATAAAGTATACTTACCCAATTGAAGTTTGGATAAGTATAATTTGAGTGTTTCGAGATATTCTACCGATATCGCCTGAGTGACTCTCGAGATTGCTAATCATTTCTTTCTTTATTCACAGAAATATTGCTAAGATCTCTGCTTACGACATAGAATGATATTATTGATTGTGATAGTAGGAAACCTAACCAAAAACATTATCTTATTTGTGCACCCATAAATTACGAACCCCGCAGTTCATAAACGTACCTAACCAACCCATACCTTATCCCATTAAGGTTATTCATTAAAAAACAAGAAAAAAAAAGGAAAAATCTTCATGCGACCATAATTTCTGGTCAAATTAATTTCTCACATTCTAACTAATATTCTCACTCACCCTTGTATGTCACCGTCGAATTGTTTGTCTTGAGATTCTCTGTTGTTATTTCGACACCGCCGGGAAAATATTTGACCGTTTTCACAGCGGTATTCACACGAATGTCCAGACCCTCGGTCAGTGCTATCGGCACACACGAATAACCATTTCGAACTGAAAAGACATACAAAGAACAAAGCAGTGTTTTGTAAGAAACCTTCAGAAATAAAATTATTATGATTATTATTAATAAAACTATAAAATTAAATAATAAAGTTATTGCTTAATTTCCGCCCTGCGTCAAGTGTGTTAAATTAAAGACATAACCAAAAAAAAAAAAAAAAAAAAAAAATGACAAAAGCGGGCTCAGCGGAACGGAACCACGCGGGATCGGCAATAATATATTCTAACCCAGCAGACAATGTCATATAACAAAGATCAGCTAGCTGATAGTGTCAAGATGTGGAAGAGCCCTATATCACAGGGGGATATATGTAGCTTGATGGTTTGGGAAATTTATTTGGACCCCATGGGCTCTGCGTGCGGCGGCCGGCGATGCTTTCGTTTTATTAATTTATTTAATGCGCGCACTTGCACTTGTCGTTTCATTTATTAGGAAGGTTTTTTACGATGGGAACCCACGCACTTGCCCGCGAGCATTACCCTCCCGCTGACATATGATGCCTCTGCCAGCAGTCTTCCACCTGAGATGTCTCTATTGTCTTATATAATGGTTTTTAGTTAGTACTGTGTGCATTTAGTTTGCATATACTGGGACTGGGGTAACCTGTTATCCTCGAGGAAGCATTAATAAATTCGTCCTCCCCAAAATAGTTTTGCCCATAGGCACATGATGATCTGGCTGGTTCCACTCTGAGGTTTTCGAGAAACCATGTTCTATTACGCCGACCGGCCAACCGGCTGGAGAGGCAAATTCGGTATGGCTGGCTGCATGGCTGGATAGAGAATTTCTGCTGAGTGAGTGGTTTTCAATAATTTACGTTGTCGTGGTTATGTAACAAGGATTGTTTGTCCAGCCGTTGATTAACGTCGAACCATGAATCTCTGGTGGTTGTAGTTTATAATTTATGATCCTTAAACACTATGGAGAGGTAATGTGCACTTAATCCATTACCTCGGCAGTCAGCATCAGCATCGACATCAGGAGCAGCGGTAGATGATGATGGTAGGTTGCAATTATATTATTGTTATGCAGCAGCAATAACAACAACAACATCAGCAGCACCCATATACTTGTATGAGTATGAGTGTTCAAATTTAGTTGGGCTGAAATCAATTTTATGTCTGATAGGTGTTATGGCTCGCTGGCTGGCTGACTGTCTGCCTTAGATACCTTTCAATGGCCCACTTGGCCACATCGTCTATACAATGTATGTAGGTAAGGCACAAAATCATTCGTTACTCTTGGATGGTGGTGATTTTAGGCGGAGATGGTATTAATCATGGTTTCCACTGAAGATAAATCGGCACAAGCTTTAACTGGCTTCTATACATATAGATGATGGTACAAGCCGGTAGGTACCTAGCCATAATATATGATTGATACATTTGATTACCACATGAAGATGGATGGTCTATAGATATACTTATACTGTGCTATGGAAAGTTCTTAAAGATTATGTGAAGACATATGGATTGAAGAAATTTAGCCGGAGTCCCTTTCGAGTAAACCAAGGAGCTGAAATGATGATGCTTTCAAATTATTCTCCAATGGTCATTTGTTAAATTGAAATAAATCAATCGAAACAAAGTAATAATAAATTTGTTAACAAAGGGTTGTATCCATAATAAGTCGCTCTTATGGACATTATATTAGGGATTTGTGCACTCTATTAAATTACCTTTTCGATTTGCCTTGAGCTTGAATTGATATTGGTATATCTTCAATGAAGCTTGGGGCCTAATTCTGCCCAATGGACTAATGATCAATGCTAACGTACACATAGATCATAAAGCACTGCATATGAATCAATAAAATTAAATTTATTTATTGGTAACAAATCGTAGAAAGGATAGTCCGGTTTTTAATTAAATTTTGGTTTTTGGGATTTTTTTTTTGAAAACACAGGATTTACTAAGAGAAGACTGTAATTTTTTTTAAGTAGAAAGATTTTATTGGAAACTAGTATAAAGATATCACAAGGATTATTAAGGTTGAATTATCTACATTTTCATGTTAGTTAACATAATTATTTATTAAATGTAGAAAAGTCTACATGATGACAATCAGGTTTCAATTTATTTTATATGATGAACCTAGTTGAAGAAGAACAACGAGATAATTGTTTATGTTAAATTGTCACTACTTAATGTCCTTTTGTTCACTCAAATTTTTGTTCGTGAAGGCAGATAAATATATTAACGAATAAATTCGTGAACACAATGAATAATTCGTAAATCAACGAATGTTTTTGTTAATTAAGGAGATACATTTATTGACTCAACGAAAAAATATTATTAGCGTGTCTAAATAATCTCAATGAACCAACTAAAAATTCGTTGATTGTTAACACATTCATTGAGTCACAGAAGTGCCTACATTTTAGTTAAACAAAATATATTCCAACGAAATTCCCTATTGCATTAAAGTAAGGATTTGTGTTAGTGTATATGGTGCAGAAGAGTCTTCAGCAGACTCGGCTGCAAATGCAAATGATCAGGGATAGTGATGGGTATAACTATTATTTTTGAATAGCTGTCACACTAACTGTTATTAACTATTTAGCAGTAACTGCTATTTTCAATCAGATATTAAATGCGTACTTCAATTTTAAATTTACTTAAATTGTTTAGAGCGGATTTTTCAATCTTCATTAAAAATCAATTGTAAAAATTGTCACAAAATGAGTTGCTGTTTTGCTCATTACATGTTGTTCAGGCATAACACTAACAACTTGTGATAGAGTAAACCAGTACCCATAAATGGACAAAGAAATAAATAAAATAATGCGAATTATAAGAGACATAGACAAATCATACACGGTAATTTTCTCCGCATTAGCTCAGCCGCCATCCCTGCAGATAAATCTGAGACAAAACCAGGTTGCGCCACACATCTTTCCTATCCCTCTTTTTCTTCTTTCACATGTGCCCGTACTGTTGTAAAAACAAATAAAGGGTAATCATAATTCCTTTGAGCGCGTGTAAGATTATAAAAAAAAAAAAATAAATACATTTAACATTTTGCTTCAAGTATCAATCGAAACCTCGGAAATCGCATTTCCAGAACAAAATGTATGTCTGTTTGCATTTTTTTGAAGCTTTTTAATCCACTGACATCGTAACTGTCATTCGATGGAAGATAGTTCACGAACTAAACAGATAAAATTAAGAATTAAACATATACTTTATTCTTAATCTTACCCGAAAGCTGTAATTTCATTTATTCGAACCAAGAATTAAATAATAAATATCTATTGAATAATGTATCGATTTTTAATAGTTGAGATTTTTACAAAATTTGTAAATACATAACAGATTAGATTCTGTTCCTTTTATTATTTTGTTACATTTATTAAAACAACTAATTCATTTTATAGTAACTTGTAACACTTGGTATAATAATGTATTCGAGTATAACAGTTGCCAATGAGTAACAGTTACCGATTTATAACCCATCACTAGTCAGTGAAAAAAGGGAGTATAACATAAAAAGGGTCCACCGATTCAAGTTAGAATTTCAAGAAGTTACGTCGTTTTTTTGTTTCTTGCAAATTCCGCATTTTGTAAACTAAAAATGTCAAAGTAAATTCTACGTGTTTTTTCTCGTACAAACCATTTTTTCCCGTTAAACGAATATAAAGAGGAAAAATCCTTTTAAATATCACAACTCGCAGAGAAAAACAAGAAAAAAAATTACATCGCTAATTCCTGTCAAACTGTCAACGGACATATCATTGCCAGATACACGCAAATAAAAACTTGAGTAAGGAAATAATGTCACCCGTCAATATGCCCCCTAAAAAAAATGTTGAATTACTTGAAAGATGATGATGGCGATGCTCTCATTTTCTGACACCAAATTGGCCTTTCAGTGTAAAAGAAATTTCCAAAATCATCAGGAAGACAATAACGACGAAGACACACGAGACCGCTGTCCAAAGTATAACAAAAAATAAAAAAAATTGAAAAAAAAACATAAACCCTCCTTGGAGCATAAAAATGTCAGTCCAGATCGAGAAAGATCTTTCGGGAAGTCCACCAAGGAGGTAGGTACATCTACAAGAACCATCACAATGGTAATTTTTCTTCTCAACACGTTTTCTTCTCACAGATTGCGGCGTACACTGATCGAGATCTGGAGTGCAGTTTATATGCAGCAGCATGCAGCCCGATGCGCAGTGGTACTATGCCGCCGCCCTGGGGCAGCAATTGAATTTCCAGGATCGATTCGGGACTCGCATTGCAGGAAAAACAACTCAACTCTATATAAGTCACATGAAAATAAGAATTGTAACATATCGATAATGTTGTGTTGATTGTAGTTTATTTGGCCGTTGGCTCGCAGCGGGCTAAGAGAAAGGTCCGCGGCACGGAATATGATGGGCTTGACTTTTTGATGGCCAAACCAGGATGATGCACAGAGGCTCGACGCTGACTGGTCCAAAGAAAGATGCAAGAACAACGATGATGATAATGATGTCGGTGGATGTTGCTCCTGAGTATTGCATCATAATGCTGATGCTTGCATCTTGAAGGCGATGATGACCATAGCCAACGGTTTTAAATTGATTTGGCGTTTTTATGATTGCAGATTTAGTATTTGTTTTACTCGCGTCTTCCAATGATTCATCGAGGACCAGCCGGCGGGCGGTAAGGCGATGCGAAGTTAACCAAAGGTGATGTTTGTATTTGACGGAGCCTGAAAAGATGATGATGATGATGGTAGGTTTGTGCGATTGTTTCCTGGCAAATGCAAGCAGCGCACCGCAGCAATTGGCAATAAACTTCCTGGTGAACGTTTTATAAATTCGAATGTAAAATTTTTGATGGATGAGATTGCTTGTCTGTGTCGACAGTCAGTGGTGTATGTTTTTGTTTCTATGTCACGACTTTGCCAACCAGACCAGCCAGCATAATAAGTGCTAACCTGTGTTGCATGCAGCAAGAGAATTTATTTTACTGTCAGAATAAGACCCCCATTGAATATTTAAGTATTTTATGGGCCTCCCAAATGATGGTATACTCTATGGCTTATGAAATTCTTTAAAAAATGCCTGTGTTCCTGATTGGTATAAACTAAAAAAAAAAGCCTGACTGTATACGCCTCAAGTTTTTAGAATAAATACTTTTCCCACATATTATTTCAGTGTGTTCAGATCGATAAGTGGTAATATTTATTTGAGATTAAAAATGGCAATGTGTGCCTGATTGGTATAAACGCAAAAAAAAATGGCTGAATGCTGCCTTATTTTCTAGAATAAATACTTTTAACACGCAATATTTCAATGTGCTCACGTGAAATAATGTCCAATTTTAAGTTTTAGCAGATGAAATTTACCATATTTCGGAGTGATTGGTATAAATTGATCTCATGGATCTGAGATTAAAAGCAGTCTGTCCAATGAAAAGTATCGTATAAGTTTGTCCTTAAAAATCGTTTCAAACAGTTTTCCTTCAATTTCAACTATTTGTACGTAATTCTCAAGACATTTATTATTGGTATACACAGAAAGCTAATGAATCACGTTGAAATAATTGAGAGTTTTGTGTGGAATTAGCAATATTGGCAAAGTACCAATATTTCTGCAGTTTAATACAAATAGTTCGTTTTAATGGGATTATGGCATTTTACGATGATTGGTATAAAATTGCAGAAATGTTGTAATTTTGTCAGACGTTATATAGCTTCATTGTTTTCAAGTATCTAGTGTTAAGAACACATATTGTTGGTGTTATGTTCAAATTGGTATAAACCTTTAGACCAATAAATAAAATGATTAACATAAAGAGATAATTGGTATTATTCTGCGCGAGGAAATATACAATTTAAGTCCTCTATTCGCGGTTTGCATTAAAGAACATTTTATACCAATCAGTGGATAAATAGACAGAATGATTTTGTGCAATCTTTTTGGCAGAAACTGCCTAGACAGATATATATCAATGGAATACTAATAATCATCAAATAACATGTACCAAAAACCAAAATTCGGTCGTTTATACCAGTGAGTTTCAAATATCGTTGGATTGCTTCAACTTTTCTATGTATGTAGTTGTGGCAAACTGTTTTTATACATTTTTTCTCTTTTTAAAAAATAAAAGGAAGGAGAAAATGTTAGTTAAATAGCGGTAAATGTATGTATTTGACAACTAACAAATTCAAAACCTAATTTGAAGGCTAAGGTAGAATTAACGAATTTGGGTTTAACGTGCTTTGTACTAAAATTAACATAAAAGCCATTTTCTAATATTTTCACTCCTTGTTAACTCTTTTGTTCGTCGGCTTGTTCATGCCAATTAACCGTTTTAAGTTAACAAAAAAAAGCAAAAAATCAACCTTATCCAAAAGAAAAAGACTAAGTCAAAAATTCCTTTCAAATTCGACCACCTCAAGAGTTTCCCGCGTGTTTAGCAGACAACTGAATTACCGCCAAAAACCTTCTTAACCCCAAACTAAGGCGGTATAATCTTGAATCAATTAACTTGGCTCATCCCAATTTGCATCAAATTATCGCCTCATGCCCGATTTTCTATATACCTTTTATCTCTCCAAGCTAACTACTCCCTCCAGCTTAGTATTAACCCATTTCGACACAAGTATCGCGTGCGTTTGCCTGTCTCTTGGCTCCAACATTATCCATCTGCCTGACCTTTTTGGTCACCTATTTAAACCGAAAAGTCAACGAGGAAAAAAATGTAATAGCTTATTTCGCCAAATAACCATCTTCGGGCTTGTTTGGATTGACGAACCAATGATTAAAGAAAATAGCTTTTATTCTTCTATGTATTTTTAAATTTAATACAATGTTCTTAAATTATTATTTTTTCTAACGGAAAACGCATCAGAGGAATTATTTATTAAACCAATTTCCTTAGCGAAAGGTCCGGCGATTTGGGTCAAACATCAAAAATTCATTATATATCTCGCTTTTGGATTCCGTTTCCGAATGATGATGATCCTAGGCTCTGCATCGAGCCCTCGTCATCATTGGAAACTAATAATTGCCTTTCAAAGTGGATAATTGGTAGATGGATTCTATATTCCAGCATACATATAAATATACCTATCGTATCTACTTAATTTTACGGGGATCAATCGGAGGAAGCATTTGCTTTGGGAAAATTCACCTAAACCTACTTCTATTATGTGTAAAACGGACAAGAGGATTTCTAATTAAAAATTAATTTTATTCACCGGGTGTTCCAGAGTAATAATTTGTATCAATTATAATTTTTAAGCACTTTTCTGACTAAGGAGTTTCATGCCAGTAAAAAAACAATCACATTTACCTCAAAGACTGGCAAGACTGAGAAAATTTTGAGGGCTTAGGTGGTTCAGACTTAGCTGTGGAGGTAATTTGTATACTAACTAAGGTTCCCCAGTCTTGAAATCGTATGATGTATAAGAGTGAAACATTTACATACATAATTTCTGACAAAATACGACTTTCCATTTTTAAAATCAAATCTATTTTAGAACAGTGACAAAATGGAATAATTTCGGACAAAGATATGATTTCCCATTTTAAGAATATAATTCCGCATTTAGAAGAGTGAGAAATTATCAGAATCTCTGTCGAAACTATGATATTCAAATCTAGAGTAAGAAATTGTCTAAATTACTGAAAAAATATGATGGTCAATTCATAGAACCTATTTCCCCACTTAGAAGAGTGAGAAATTATCATAATTACTGACAAAAATATAATTTTAAATTCTAGAGTAACAAAATGTGATTTCCAGTGCTCAGAATCTATTTCCGCGTTTTAAAATTACCGACAGAAATATGATTTTCAATTTACAGAACCTTATTTCCCAATTTAGAAGGGTTTAAAATTGTCAGAATTATTTACAAAAATATGATTTTCAATTCATAGAACCTATTTCCGCACTTAGAAGAATGAGGAATTTTCAGAATCACTGATAAAAATATGATTTTCAAATCATACTCTAATTCCGCACTTGAAAGAGTGAGAAATTATCAGACTTAGGGATAAAAATATGATTTTCAATTCACAGAATCTAATTCGCATTTAGAAGACTGAAAAATTGTCAGAATTACCAGCCTAAATATGATTTTCAATTTACAGAACCTTATTTCCCAATCAATAAAAGTGGGAAATTGACAGAATTACCTACAGAAATATGATTTATAATTCAAAGGGTGTTATTCTGCATTTCATTTCACTCGAGCTACAAACTGCCGTAATTTCTGACAGAAAGCTAACAAAGTTCTTAAACACATATTTTTGCACAAAATCAAAAATCATCAATTGTTTGTAAAATGGCAATATATGTTGTTTACGCCATGACAGTTTAAATGTCAAATTAAACGTCACTATAGAAGATGTCACCATTTATAATGTTTTCCCAAAATATTTCCAGATTTTCGACCATTTACATTAGATTATTAATGTCAATTTGTCACTAGTGCGAGTTCCACATAAATCGACGTTCCTTTGCCAGAAACTCAAACTACTTAAAAGAATCTTCGTTTACTTCACTTCACTTAAGCATATTCAACATGTGACACCCTGTATGTTTATGCCCTGCAGCTAATACCCGTCTATATCTGGTGTCTATTTGCCCGACTGTGCTACTGGTTGCACGATGATAATTGATTGATTACCTTCGCCCCTCACTCTGCTCCACCAATAGTTTCAATCCATCCGCTCCGCATAGCTCATTAGTTTTAACTGTATAATAGCGCATGAAAGGTCAAATCAAAATCCCACCAAAACATTTAAATAGATATCCCGACGCATATTAAAGTCTGTGATGGTATACATCAGGCCATCAGAGGATAAGGCTTGGAATTAGGTTTTATGTGTGTTGGTTGGTTTATTTTCTAATGGATAAACACAGAAACAATCCGAAAAACAGGAGGACGACTTCTAATAAATAATTGAGAAGCCTTCTCAAAAGGATCTTTGGCTAATTGACAAAGTCCATAAATTCAAGATACTCCGGTTGGACTTGAATTGAGTGTTTTACTTTCCTTCCTGATGACTGAAGGCGGCTCTGGCTCTAGGTCGGGGATAGTGGCTTAAAGTTGCTACTTTTAGTGAAAGTCATAAAAACTGTTTCTTTGTACATAAATACAGACATATGTACATATTTGGATGTAGAAGAGGAAGTAGCATTGTATACCCAATCAAAATGGCATAAATATTTTACGAGCTCTGCATTTTGGAACACACTGAAATATTATTGCGACGAAACAGAAGATGAAGCACATAGTGACGGTGGTAGCGACCGACGACGCGACGGTAATGAAGGAAGCCATGAACTTGTTGGACGACATATATACCTACGAGTAGTATAGTGACTCAAGGTGGAAATTATATTGTGGGAGGAGTGTTGACTGTTGAGTCTATAAAATTTGCTTTGCAAAGCTGTTTTGTGTCAAAATGTGAAAAATACTCATCAGTCGAGCACAAAGTCATAAAACGACGACAACATTTTTGAAGTCGTGTTAAAAATGAATTTATAGAGCACGAATCGCAATATTTGTTCTTTATAACTCTCCCATGCTTCTCCTCTAGTGCTGAATGCTATGGAATGAACGTGAAGTAGATTTTTTTAAGATGGCCTTAGGGAATAAAAAAACGTGAGTTCCGGAATTTACAGTGTTTTTTTTTTGAACTGATACTTAAATTGCGTAAGTAGCTTTATGAAGCTTGGACCTACCTACCCAGTTGTTAAGTCGTTGTTTTATTCAAAAGTCGCAGTTAAACCAAAAATTACAAGTCATTAAAATGAACAATGAAACATGGCATTAAAAATTATTTTATTTTAAACAAATTTTGTGTGAAGGAATTTTCCAAAGGAAATAATGGAAACCTGATATTTTTGTTAGAAAAAGGGGAAAAGGGAAGTTGATAACCCCATACGCTGATACCGTTAACTGCTAACCCCACAATCTTCTCCTTCTAAAGTGATGTCAGGGAATTTTGTGCAAGCAATTCAACAATGTCAGACCGTCCCGAGCGCCAAAAATTACAAGAGCAGGTTATTCTTAGTAGAAATGTTGACGAAGTTCAATCCATCCATAGTGCAATACCCAGCCGTCACTTTGGTGGAACCGCCTTAATTATCATGGTAGTCCCAATCCCAAAGGTATAAGAAGTCCTCGACAGATTGTTGCATTCCGAAATGTGTGCTTGCCTATTTCCCTAACGCTCACGATGTGTTAATAATTTTAAGGGCATCCATGCCCCCTTAATTGCTCGTAAAAAAATATGGGAAATACTTGACGGATTTTATAGATGAATTTATGCTTAGAAGACTCTCAACCTGGGTAAGGTCTTTGCCTGAGACATGATACTCTTCCATCCTCTTCCATCCTGGGCACGGTGCTTACAGACATCTAGAACACGAGCGATCTGGTATCGGCGATAGAATCTTCCTTAAACTAGTCTTCCTTATTCCCTATAACTTTGTGCTGAAATTCGACGACTCTCTTTCCGGTATCATTGTTGTTCGTTCGTTCGCTGTCTCCATTATACTCGATCCCGGGCAAAATGCTTCCAGTCGCTCTGAAATACGCATTATGGTTCTTGAACAAGCCGGTGATATGCGGTCTTCCTTATGTGCCTTCGAACTCGGAGCTGGGATTCAAATACTCTCTTGGATGTCATTTTTCTCGAGGGCCAGTACAATATAATCGATAACTTTTTGGACTGCGTTCATACATATGCTTAAAGCGCATAGAGTTTGTGGTTGTATTTTTTCCTCTTTCGCCTTCCACGCACACATGCCAAAGAATTTTTTTTTCGAAAGAGCCCACTGTCAGCTATGCTTTTCGGCTTATTTCCCACCACTTTGATCCGTGAGACAAGATTGCCATAATAAGTATTTAGTAGAGTTTGCACTTCGTCTTTCGAGAAAGGAGTTTGGAACATACTTCATCAACCTGATGTATTCCTTCGGTGGATTTTCACTATAGTGTGTCATTCCCAGAGTTATATCCAAGGTATATAAACTTCTTAGCTACCTCGAAGATACGGCAGACAATAGTGGTGTTTTATGCTTGTCAAAAAATGATTTCACACTCTGTGAACTTATCCAGCTCATAGTTCAGGTTTCATATAGTTGTTGCCAATTTGGGAACAGTGAGAAATAAACCGATCATTCACAAGGTGCTAAAAGCATTTTTATGAATCTAGAGGGGTACATATTTCGAGAAATCAATTTGCAAATTCCCGACACACCTCTATACCTACACATTTTTTTTTTTTATTTCGAATAGAAAAATAATAAAATAATTCTCTTGCTTAACAAAAGCGAATGATTCAATGTATTTTTCCACTCAACGCATCAGAAAGAAAAACCCTTTGTCAACTTCACAACCCATAGCATCAGCCTATTCTCCATAACATCCATAAGCCACAGAAGACAGCGGACACCACCACCACCCCCAGGATGGCCAATAAATCAAAGGCATAATTTCTCAGACCAAAGACCCTTTTTTGTCTGTGAGATGTCTTCGACTGCCGCTTCATCCATATGGCTGGCTGTGTCCATACTTATAGCACCTCTACAACAAACCGGACCTAACCATAGTGTCAAAAGGCATACATTCTTACCGAAGCCACGATACAAATTACCGGAATAAATTATCCGAAGGTCACGAGTGACCTGAATGCAGATGATGATAAATTCACCAAGGATCCCATATTAGACAATTACTCACAGCCATTAAGGGATTCCACTCATACTCATCATTTCCCTTTTTTTTTGTTGTTGGATATTTTTCTCGGTCTTCCGTTTGCCATATTTCTATGTACGACATACATGCATGCATATGTAAATGTGTTTTCTAAGAAATACACCTCCAAAACTAATCACCTCCCAGCATCTGACTCTATACACACTCATATAGTAATGTATCTTAGCACTTTATAAAATAGTTCTGCCGCCACCACACGCACCCATCTAGGATGTGTGCCCATGCGAAGATGGCTTTCATGTGACCCTAACTCCAGAGACCAGCCAATTCGACTCCTAGTTGAGAGTATGAAAAATTATTTTGTAATAAGTTCCTAACTAATTTCCAGACGCGCCAAACTGCGTGCCGCGCTTTGCTTATATACGATGCAATTTCAGCGGCTGCGCGCATTGCAAATGCAATTTACACAGTGTGGGTCCTAAGTGGTATCCGTGGTGGGGTATACCATTGGCGGAAAATTAACGACTTGCAATCAATTTTATCGACTTGTGTGCTTGGGCAAGCGAGCCTCCACATAACACACGCATTTGGCTATTAGACAACGAAATGACTGATGGAAATATCTCCACAGCATGGTGTAATGATTTGGCGGAGTAATCAAGCGATGTATAGGATCGTCGACGGTACGTGGTCGTCCAGCCCTCATTTAATTAAAATTGTTTACTAAAAACATTACAACTTAATAGATGATAATATAACTGTGCGAATTACACGAATTTCGGTGAAACAATGTCACGTATTATATTTTATCTGCCGCGGGTACTGATTGTTGATTAGTGTTTAGGAACGTGTGAGGAGGTAGTTGTGGGGTCAGGTGTTAACCGCAATTAATAGGAAAGGACATTCGTGTTTACTAGGTGATAGTTCTATTCGTTGGTCATGTGAGAGCAATTCGCGGGGTTAAAGAGCAATTAGGTAGTGATGAGAATTTTTGAGAGACACGAATCGTGGTGTGAGCTTATAGCAAATTACGTGTTTCCAATTCAAAGTAGACTACATTGTTGTGTCTCTATTTCGGGAACTTATTGATTTTGTAATTCAAAATGTTGTTAATTTCACTGGATGGACGTGTATGTCCTTTTTTATGCAACTCCCTCTAGTGTGGTTGACGGAATCGTTCAAATATGAGAGACGGCTAAAAAATATTGTGGGTTTCGTCAGGACCAAAAATAACGTAAATTTGCAAGAAAATAGTTTATTTTTCTCGAAAACGATTGCGATGATTTTAATATAAATAAAATTCACGACTGGGTCGTACGAACTTGCTCATATTATTCGATTTCTATTAAAAATTTTTTTTACTTAATTTTTTTTATATAAACAATTTCTTTAAATTTTTCTTAAAAGAATTGGTAAGACAATCTTAAATATTTAATAATATAAAATTAATACAAAAGATAAAATCGGTTAAATCAAAGAAAAAATAATTCAAAATTCTGAAATAAATACAGTAAAACCTGCTAATCGGGACACACTATAATCGGACCGCAACTTATGCATTCCCTGCTATTTTTCCTACAAATTTCCCCTTATAATCGGGGCACCTGCTAATCGGACCATAGATCACTAAGATAACGTGCGTTGCTTATTGTATTCACCTATCTAATTGGTCCAGGCGTAGAAAATACGAAATATGTGCATCGCATTTTTTTTATTTTGTTAATTGTTGTATCCCTCGCCGCCGCGCTCCGGTTACTTTTGCCTTATTTGGTAATTTCCCAATAATTTTGTAATTTTAGCTCCCGTTTGTTTGCAAATGAAACAATTTGAATTTTTATGTTTTTGTAGGCAGAGGTTTCAGGTCAGTTAGTGCAGTTAGTAATTGATATGTCAAAGGTGTTTGTTTTCATTTTTAATAAAGTTACTAAGTTTTTTAAAAAAGTAAAAGAAAAATGAGTAAACAAAATTATTGTGATCTTGATCTGGAAAATAAGGTTGAAGTTATTAAGTGTTTCGAAGATGCACATTTATCTCAGAGAGATCTTTCAGAGAAATTTGAATGCAGCAAATCTCAAATTCAAAGAATTTTGAGCGCGAAGGAAGACATATCAAACTGTGAGTTGGAAATTCGTTGTATTGAAAACAATACGTATGAAATCATTTGTATCTTTTGCCAAAATTGATGTCTTGATAATATTCAAATGGTTTTGCTTAGCTAGACAATCTAATTGATTGCATATTTTTTGGAGACTTATACCACGCACTGGTAGTCATGTTTTTATGGACATGTATGCATGAGAGAAAACCTTTCTAAGTTGACCGGTCCGATTAAAAAGGAACCTCTACAATCGGACCACATCCTAATTGGATCACTTTTCTTCGATTCCAAGGGTGGTCCAATTTGACAGGTTTTACTGTACTTAAACTAATTTGAGCTCAAAAAATGTACTCCATTTTATTTCGTGGATAAATTTTAATTTATGAGAACAAAATTTTAAAAATCTGTGGAGCGGTTTTTGAGAAAAAAATATTTTTTTTTTAAAACGTTTTGAAAACATTTTTTAAGAAAAATTTAAAAACGACGATTCATAGGTATTCAGCACAAACATAAATATAACTAAAATTTTTGAAAAACAAATTAATGAGCAGTTTTCAAAAAATATTCTTTTTTAAATACAAAAAAAAATATTAAATAAAAATATTGGTATGCAGTATAAATTGGGCTATCTACACCTAAATATATATGAAATTTCGAAAAAATCGGTTAAACCATTTATGAGATAGTCGAAAGCAAAAAAAACGGTCCTATGGAAAGTGCCGGCTTCAGACATTTTTTAAAATTTTGTTTTCAACCACATGATTTATAAATTAAAATCTTTACAGCCGTTTTCGAGAAAAATAGGTTTTAACGTAACGTTTATATGGCAGGTAACGTTATTTTAATCGATTTCCCCTCTGTACAATACATAAAAAACTGTATATACCAAGTTTGATGCAATTCGACCCACCCGTTTGGGTTATAGGTGTCTATACATATATACATACAGACAGACAGACAGACAGACAGAGAGACGGACGGGCAGAATTTTTAAACCACTTTTTTTCGTCTTCGCTATCATCATAATGTCATGTTTGTTATCTCAATTTTTTTTTACGAATACATGCATAACTTGCCCTATAGTACCTATAATCGCAAGTAAAAATGGTTCTCATAGAGGTACCAAATTTAACCATTTTTTGACAACAACAAAATTACGTAAAGGTATATTTTTTTTTATAAAAATTGTTTTTGTCGTTTTTGAAAAAAAAAAATACATTTTGACTAAAAACTGTATGGCAAGTACCGTATTTTATGTTTAAAAAAAATTACAAAAAAACGTAGGTACGGGAATATTTCCCAAAAAAAATAATGTGAATTTCGCCCAGAACATATTTTAGCCAAAATGTATTTGTTCGCCCAGAATTTTAAAAGCTATTGCGAGTTTCGGCTGAATAAAATTCCACTTCGAATAAGAAATGATACTTCGAATAAACATATGGGATACAAAATAGCTTTTAACGGCCTTTAGTCCAACAAAAATTGGCGTTTCGTCCCGGCGATCTCACATGGACTCATCAGTTGACTAGTGAGGACCTTTGTCAATACGCAATTTTTGCCAAGTTCTGTTCATCTTACATAGATTTCGTGAAGAACATCTAGTGTGAACTATATCCAACAAGACTAGAATTCCTAATCATTAAATTGGAAATTTTTGTTTTTTGCCCATCCCAACAAGTCCGACAAGTCCAAATATTATAGTGCTAAGTCTTCTACTTGGCTGATGTATTTCAGTAGTATATAGAATTTGTATTATTAAAAAAAAACTTCTCATATGGGATACGTTTTGTGATGTTAAGCTAACAATTAAAAAAAATCATAACGAATACAAAAAGTCCCAATTTTTTCCCCTTTAGCAATAGAATCAACAAAAAAAGGTAATTTTAGTAAGTTTGTTTTATTTTAGGATACTGGAAATAAACCAGAGCCAATTAATGTTAATTGATAATTTGTGAAAGAAACAAGCATTATAATAAAGTTCGTTCGTGTAATTTTTGCGAAGAAATTGGAAGTCGGTGAGTTTAGTTTTTAGAGTGGGGAAATCTCAAGTCTTGTTCGTTTAAAAATTCATTGGCGCAAAATTTTAAACAGCATGATGTTAATGGCTTAGCATGATACTACTTAACAGTTTGCTTATACTAAAGCACTTTACTAATATTTTCCTAATTGTAAACACTTTTTAACTAGCACCATACAAAATCTATTTTCTTAATATAAACTACAACTAAACACGCCTTAAATATGGATTTAGTACGATACTAAAAAATTAAAGTAGCCATTTTGTGATTTTAACTTTAGTAAAATTTTAAGAAAATAGTACGATACTTAACTGATTTAAGATTAGCAAAATACTCTTCTTAGCCTAATATCATACTAAAATAAGATGCTCGACTGGATCGCACGAACTTGCTCTTGTAGCTCACAACTTTAGTGTAGCTATAACTATGGAGGTTTAGTTAGTTAGGTGTGCATGCAGGTTAAAAGCATATGTAGGTAAGATTTACTCGATTCTTAGTATAATGAATTGTCTAATGGATGATTCAAGGAATAGTTACATAGGCGCCTACCTACAAATGTATATTAAAATCTAAGTTCTGGATTTTAATTATGTAAGTTAGGAGCGTAAAATTTATTTACATATATATACGTATTGATGGAACCTAAGTATGTAAACATGTACATATAATAATGACAATGAAGGACGTAGGTGGGTAGGTAGCTATATATGTACATACAACTTCATCACTTAGGTGCAATATGCATTACATAAGATTCATGTGATTTTTAAGGACACATATGTACATATAAATGTATGAGGGCCTGTATTGTATTTAGTATTCACCGACAACGCAAAAATTCGTAAAAAGGAGTAAAAATATGGTAGAAATAAATGGATAATACACATAATTAAATGTTTTTATATTGCTTAGTCGATATAGTTTGAGGGAAAACTAAGATGCAATTTGAATTCATCGATAAATAAGAATATATCAAAAAAAAAAAAATTCAAAAATCGTTGGAGCGGTTTTTTAATAAATTAGTTTTTTATGTATACAATTTTGAAAACATTTTTAGAAGAAAAAAATTGAAACGCCATTTTTAAGATATTAATATATTAATATACATATAAAATTCAAATTCAAAAAAAAATTCTGTGACTGGTTTTTGAAAAATCGATTTTTCAAAAAAAAAATTTATTTGTTTTTTAAAAATCGAAGAACTTTTTTTTTGAAAATTTTTCGTATGCAGTTTTATTAACAATTTTAGGGAGCATTTGTATAAACAAAATTATCTTAATCGGTTTATCCAATATTGAGAAAGTCGAAAATATGAAAAGTGGTTCTATGGGAAGTACCGTTAATATGTACGCAAACAAACATATTTTTATAATTAAAAGTGGGCTGTACTAATTTAAGAATGCACACATTTTTTTTATAAAAATTCTTGGACCCGTTTTTGAGAAATACATTTTTTTCTTAACGTTTTCTTAAAATTTGTATGTGAGGCACCCTTGTTTTTTATTTTAGGAAAATAATTTTTTTAACAATTCAAGATAGTGTCAAAAAACTACCAAATACAAAGTTTCGAAAAAATCTATTCAAACGTTTTCGAAATTTTGAGTTTTCAAAAAAAAAATAATTTCCAAAAAAAAATTTTTTTTTTTCAAAAATTTTGGTTTACAATAGTGTTTAAACTTTCTAGAAGCTTCTGCGTAAAAAATTTCAAAAAAATCAAACCAACCGTTTCCCAGAAAATCGAGAACCAAAAAATGGTGGTATTAGATGTACCAAAACTAACAATTTTTTTCTAAAAAAAATATTATCAAAAGGTACCCTTTCCCTTCATTAATTAACTGTTTTTTTTTATAAAAATCGTAGGAGCCGTTTTTGAGAAAAATAAGTTTTTTTTTTGGCCAAACAAAAATGTATGGGAGCTACTGTTATTTGTCGTCTTAAAAAAATGAAAAAAACGTGTGGGCATATTACCGAAAAACCAATATGTACCAAGTTTGAAGCAAATCCATCCAACCGTTTAGGCTGCAGACTCGCGGACAGACAGACAGACAGACAGACGGAATTTGGGCAACCACATTTTGGGTGTTCTCTATGGTCGTAATGTCATGTTTGATTGTTAGAATTTTTTTTTTTTTTACGAATACATAACTTGCCTTATAGTGCATATAATCGAAAGTGAAAATGATTTAACATATTAGCAAATCGAATAAAGTTTTGCGACATTGTTTCTAACGTTGAACGGTTAAATGTAATTTATTAAAAAAAAGTAATAAATGTTTAAATATGCGTAAGTCGATGAAGCAAATACTCTTTAAGAGAAACCATGCATTATGAAAATTCATTCATTTATTTTTGTTTCCCAATATTTATGTATGCCAACTAATCATGATATTCTTGATGCATCTTTGTTATTTTTTGCGCGTGCTAAACTTCACAATAATGAACAGTTAAATTCAAAAGTGATGCAAAAAGATTGTAATGATTTAACGACTCTCAGTCTGGATTTTTCATTTAACACATATCGGGTTTTTTCTTAGACGACTGACTTTTTTAGTTTCAAAAAATAAGCACGAAACTCATTTTTTTTCTTAGTTTCTTATCAATAAACTTCATCTAATAAAATTAAAAAAAAAATCCTCTTGGCCAATAAAGTCAAATATTCTACCATCTTCCACTTTGCTCATATAAAGCATTCTTATCCAGTTTGATTTCAATCTTCGAGTCGCAGATACTTGTGACTCAAGCCACAAATGCCCAAAACCAAGTGGTCATAAATATACTTTAAAAATCAGAGTACGACACTTGAATTGGAATCGGTCGGTGGATGGTATGTTGCCAATTTTATCTTCTTAACTGAATCCGAATAACACCAAATAAACCAATTTATTTTTTTTTGTTTGTGCTAAAATTGACTTTCTATGGGGCTCCGACTAAACAGTGTAATAAAATTCAAAGCACACATCACACAACGGCGATATGAGCTCAGATGTATTTCGTGTGAAAAACATGCCTCAAAAGAGGTGTTCCCACTCTTACTAGACCCAGACACAGCACACCTCTCACAAACATACACACATACAAAAAAATAGATGGAACCTAACTCTTTTGAATTTGGACTATGAGAATTTGAAAAAAAGGAATCCGCAATGACAAAGTCATTTGTGGAATTTCGAATTTCGTTCATTCATGCGAATTTCATTTCATCGGAGACCTTGAATCTGACACCTCAGTCGGCTCAGCCCGGCCCGGACTGTTGGCTGTGATATTGTGTCGGTATTTCCATTGAAATAAGATTAAACATCAAAAAGAGGTTTAACAAAAAAAAAAAAATAAAAAATACAATCTGACTCTTGAATAAAGGTGCGAAAAAATCGATTTAACGCGAAACGATGTTTACTTTATGTGGTCGCTTCGCGGTTAATTTATTTATTTCTTTTTTTTCTTGTTGTGGTTTGGCTCTTTACTGGAAAGCAGCACCTCAGTTGTGGGGTTTGGGGGTGTAGGAGGACACGATGATGTAGTTGCGAATTCTTATTAAGCTTTAATTTCCGGTTTATGGTCATCTTGTTAGTATCGAAATTAATTGAGCAACGATTTTTTTTTTATTTTATAATATATTTTTTTTTTGTGCTTTAAAACTTGGATAAAGAATGGCAAATTGTGGAGACTATCGCGTGCTTCGTGAGAGCTGAATGGATGGGTTAAGTTGAACCAATTAACTATGATCCGATTTGTATATTGCTACCGGAATTGAATGTATGGTAATTCCGGAAATACTGATTGGATTCGGCTTTTATACAAAAAGGAGTAGGTACTTTTATTTGCAATACTATGGATTTAGGCATCTTCTCAGCATATATTCGGTCAGCTTTCGAGTGGGCGTTAATTCTGCAGATAAAACAGCCTTGAATTAACTCAGAACTAATTTCAAATACCCAAAATTTATCAGAATCGATCTGCGATACAATGAAAATCGCGACAACCATTTTATAGTTTTTTTTTTAAAAGCGTCTTTAATCTTAAGGAAATACCACTAATTTTATTGTTAATCATGGAATAAACAAAAAAAAAACGTGGTTCCGGAATTAATTTGGCCCACGTTGCCAGTTAATTGTTTTTAATAATTAAAGTTTATTGCACCATTGCCACTTTTGGAGGTGGACGTGGCGCGATAGTTGTGTGTTCGCCTGCCAACCTAATGGTCACAGGTCCGATCCCTGCCGTAGTCTATATGTCCTCTTCTTTTTCCATTACAAACCAATTCTAAAATAAATGTCATACAATGAGTTGCTGTTTATGCATAGCACTAACAACATGTGATTGAGTAAAACTGTATACCGATAAAATATGACAAACAATAAAAAAATTAATGCGAATTATAAGGGACATAAATAAATAAGACACGGAAATTTCTCCGCATTAGTTTAGCTGCCATCCCTGGAGATAAAATCTGAGACAACAACCACCTCCAGTCTCAGAACATCGCGCCACACACCTTTCCTATCCTTCTTTCTCTTCCTTAACCTCACGCCCGCGCTGTTTTGAAACATTTAAAGGGTAGTATAATCCCTTGAGCCTGAGTAGATTATAAAAAAAATCGCAAGCTTTTTCGATTAAAGAATCTATTGCTTCCAAAATGTAACCAATAATTTGTTAATCAGCAAAATGGAACGATTTATTCAATTACATTTTTAAAATGTAATTATTTATGGAAGAACCATAGCAGGATGTTCGAAAACTATTAACATGAACATGTCGTCGATTGATCTTTTGATAAAAATTGTAAAAGTTCTTAAAGAAGTGAGCAAGTCAAGGTCGTTGATTTTTGATTTTTTGATTTTTAGTTCTTGCACAGAAGGTCAATTATCAATATTAATACAAACAACACTAAAAAAACAAAAGGAGCAACAGATTTTTTTAACTTTCGCTTATTAAGGTATATATATATTTTTTTCGAAAAAAAATATTTTTTTGTGATTTTTTCATAATTTTTTTTTAATTTTTCCAATTTCCAAAATGCGTGTTTTTTTTAAATATAAAATAAATTTATATTCTTAAATACTTAAAATTAGCATACTATTTTTTTAGAAAAAATAATAATAATAAAATGCAAAACACTACACAATCTGTTATAATTTATTTTGGCGTCAAAATATATCAGAGAATTTTGGAAAATTAAAATTTTAAAAAATTAAAAATGATACAAAAAGTCCTTTGAAAGCAAGTATGTAATCATAAAAAAAATAAATTTTTAAAAATAGTTTTATTTTTATAGTACAACAAATATTTTTTTTTTTTTGAAAATATTAATATGTCGTATTTTTTTTTAGAACTAGAAAGAATAGCAATCTTAAACGAAATGGGAGAGATGTTGATAAGGAAAATTTAAAAAAAAACTAGGCCAAATAATTTGGAATGCCAATTTTTAATGTTAAGATTTCGAAGTGCCGAATTTTCAAAAACAATTTTATTATGAAAATACTTTAGGCTATTTTCGATAAATAAATTAGTTTTAAGTTTTTTTAACATTTAAATTATAAGGTTACATACCTAAGCACGATGTTTTATATTTAGCCATTTGAATTCTTGGACAAATGTGAAAAAAAACTTAAATATCGTTGGAGCATTTTTTTAATAATATTTTTATTTATAAAATTTTAACTTTCTTAGAAAAAAAATTGGATCGCCAAATTAAATTAATTATTAACATGCGTGCAAATATTTAATTAAAAAAAATCAATAGAAAATTGAATTTTAAGAAAAAAAAATTTTTAAGTCGAAAAAACAGAGTTTTAAAAATTTAAATATGAAATATTATTTATACTTTTAAAGAGAATTTTCATAAAAAAATAATTTTAATCGGTTCAAAATATGAAAAATAGTTATATGCGAAGTCCCGTTAATAAGAACGCTAGATACAAAAAAGAAAAAGACAGAAAAAAAAGAGTGGACTGCACTAGTTTAATCAAAATTCTTGGAGTCGTTTTTGAAAAAAAAAGTCTTAACAGTTTTTAAAAATACGTAGGTACCTACCGTTGTTTTAAGTTTTAAAAATGGATTTTATGAGTATTCAAGAGAATTTAAAAAAAAAAAAACTACTAAACACAAATATTCGAAGTAATCGAGGCAACCATTTTCGAAATATTGAGTTTTAAAAATAAGATTTTTTTAATATAAAAACTTTTTAGAAGCTTCTTCTGGCAAAAATTTAAAAAAAATCCCAAGAACCGTTTTCGAGAAAATCGAAACCAAAAACATGGTTCCGTAAGAAGTAGCAAACATTTTGGAAACACAATACCATTTCACTTTATTTATTTACAAATTTTTTTTTATAAGAAATCGTTGGAGCCGTTTTTAAGAAAAATAAGATTTAACCTTAGGCTAACAACAATGTACCTACTGTTATATTTGATCTTAGAAAATCGCCAAAAAACAATGTGTATACCACATTTAATGTGGTAAACACATTGTTCCACACAACACACAAAACTTCCACCCGCTTATGGTGTAGGTTAGCGAACAGATAGATATAATGGTGATACCAACTTTTTACGTCTTAGTTTTAGTAATGTCAAGTTTTATCAAAATCTCGAGTTCAATTGTTTTCCATTTGCAAAACTTCCACTATAAAAAACGCAAGTACTTAAATATGTCTGTACCGTCGCGAAACAGTCTTAATCTTTGGTTTTCGCGTCTTCCTCTAGAGTTTATGTCTGCAAGTTGCAAAATACTTACATTGATTATTTTTATGATTTTAAAAAAATTAACACCGTTTTTACTCTAATGATTTTTTAAATTAAAATGTCTGAGATATTCCATATCTGCAAAAATATTTTAAATATGACAGGTTTAGATACCATTAATGGAGTCAAAAAAATCTAAATTAAAATTTCTATGCAGCAAAAAAGACATACATAAATTGGTTTTCTCGTAAGTCCTTACTCGCAAAAGCTTGCCCATATTTACATGGGACTATTTTACATATTGATTTGGTCAACCTTGCTTTCTATTTAAAGGTTATAGAATGTCCTATTTTTATGGATTTGTCCTTCTAAGATTAGTTAGACCAAAAATAGTAAAATAAAAATAAATTGGAAAAAGGATATTCTTAAGGTAATCTTATACCTATTCCTTCGACATAATGTGACTTTAAAAAAATCATCTAAAATGGAAAGAATTACTAAAGCTTTAAGCTTTAAGATTCTTAAATCTGAATGTAGAAGTTATACCAAATTTCCATTCTTTAATAATACAACTCATATCGCCGGCAGTGATAGAAAACTCTAAAAACTTGCACGAAATCGTTTTGAAATAAAATGGAAATCCATGCGGCTGCTGACGGGAATGCATTTCATGGGGAGAAATATAACCACCAGAAAATAACAAGAGCAGCAAAATAAAATTACCGAAATCAAAATTGCAATGCGAAATATTTATTCGTATATCCATTTCGGGCCAACAACAGTGGCACATGACCTATCATCCTAATATCCTTGCTGCTGCTTGCAGATCACTGCAAACAGTATAGCCAGCAATTACCCGCCAAAAACAATTCCAAACATGATTACGTTATAACTGGTGTAGTTAAAAGTTGCAGGTGGATTCCGATTCTGTGCCACATTGTAAAACTGTGCTATTTTTATAACGTCCGTTCGTCCTGTTGCAGTATAGTAGGTATGTAGTAGCAGCGCCAACCTCCAGGCGTTACTGCCGGACAATTATTGTAGTGCAAATCTCTTGTTTGGCCTAAATAATAATAATAACATGAGTGTTACCACAGAAGAGCAGAAAACGACGAATGGCAAGGACTTCCAGCTAACGGTTCAAACAGTAAAAACAAATTATCTAACAAACGTAGCACAAATTACAGGTTTTGCAATTAAGCAACAAAAGCTTCTCTCCACATTCTAGTATAGCATCCCACCAGCAGCAGCAGCAGCAGAAACTCTTAGCACAATACCTATAAGGACGATATGTCCTCCCCCTCATTTGTTGCCTCAGTGTAATGTAATAACGATAAAAATAGAAGTCGTCCTTTCTATGTTTGCGACCAGGAGCCAGGATTAAATTGAGAGAATATCTCTCCCCAGCATTGTTTTATTGGGATACCTATATATCGCATAGAAGAGTGTGTGTGTATCTACATATGTTTGGCTTGCTACAAGAGAAAGAAGGACATACCGCAGCATGTAGGTAACCTGCAACAAATTGTAGTGAACTTTTAAATGAAATCACGTACTCGCAGGATGTTGTTACGATTGTTATGTGTGTCCTTATAATATGTGTACAGTTCTCATTCACTAAGCAAACAGCCATATCATAGAAATCTTCTCTGTTCAGCCAAACAAACCAACAGACAGACAAAACAAGCACTCCGAATCACTAGATTTTGACCACTATTGAAAGGACATCAGGACGAATTTTTATACAACAGGCAGGATGAAATTCCAATCTCAATCCAGAGACTCAGAGTGTATGTGTGTAATGTATTACAATCTTTGTGGAGAGAATGTAATAAAAGTTTACCGTTTACCTAGACAATAAAAGAAATAAGGACATTCGTATAAAAAAATAAATAACCTGAAACAGGATAAAGAATAACTACCACTTCTCTAAAAACGAAAAAAAGATTGCAAAGCTCTGAAGTGGTGTTGTTGCTGTGGAGCCTTTTTTAGTTGTTTTTATGCAATCGGGTGTGTGGTAGTGTGTGGAGTGGTGGAGCTACTGTGTTTTGTTTTATATCAGTTCGAGGTCCTCTTCTATTTATGTGCGGCAGCGGCGGGATGTCCTTTTGCACTGGGTAAGGTTGCTATTCGAGTAGCTAAAAAAAGACAAGGGCAATAGAATCTCTGTTAGTAGCCTTTTGCAAGGCAGCCTGTTGTTGGTTTTAATTTGGAAGGACGAAATACGAGTATAGCTAGCTCTGTACATACCTACTTACATATACTACAGGTTTTTGTTATCAAATATACATACATACCTACAATTTGCCTTTGCGCGCCGGTAACGTATCTCGTCGGTCGGAATGTTATGTTCTTTATATAGGAAAACTGTCGTTTTACATTGAGTTTCATCGTTGTTCAGAGAGGAGATACCTATGTACATGAACAGGACACTCCATATGAGCCATGTTGTTTTCTGATGTCATATGTGTGTTGTTACACATGATGGTGCGGTTGATGTTGCCAGGTAAGTTTGCACATTTTTGTGACTTTGTTTCGAGCGATGTTAACCTTTCTGTTTATATTGTGTTTTTAGTGTTTGCCTTGTTTTGCTTTATAAGGACGAAATATGCACCTACATTACACTTAAGTGGGTTTATCGTGTTTTTTTTTTTGGGAAACTGAATGTTTATTGCGCTCAATTTGTGACTCTAGGAGGCGGAAAATCTGAAACTCAAGGAGATTCTAGAAGAGCGGGTAAGCAAATGTAATAGTGTATGCTGTGAAAGTTGTGTGGTCCCTATAATTTAATGGAGAAATTAGGATTCAAAAAACCACACAATTTAGAGGACATCCACTTTGGGTAAGGAGTACCTACGAACGTAATCTTTTTTGAAAATAGAAACCCATGCAATAAAATTATGTAAAATACTCACATCTCCATTCTGTCAATATAAATAAAAATGTGTACCTCCATATGTATGTATGTACTTAAGGCGAATTTATATGTACTCCTTACACAACGGATATGTCTGCTTAGAAAAATTTAGTATAGGTATGTACCGATGTATTCATCACAGCAAATTATATATAATGAATACATAAAATGTATACTGATTCAATAACATATCTACTCAATACATTTTTAGGTAATAAGTGCATAGATCGTATTAACCTTTAACTTATCCTAGTCTTAAACTAAAATCCTCAATCCAATATCCTCAAAAAAAGCACAGAAGCATATTTTTGTAAGGAAGCATAGTTCGGAAAAATCCAATCGGCGAAATCCCCAATAACCCATCTTTTGTGTCAAATTCTCATAATCTACAAAAGTCTCCAAAAATTCTTCGCGCCATTTCTTTTAAGTTCTAATTTTTCTACTTGTTATATAGGGATTTTCCTTTTGGGAAAATGTCTTCTGCAAAATATCAACTTTAGTTTCGTGTACATTATTACAAATATCATAGTAATCTAGAAGTGACCGTAGTCCCACACTACTCAGAATTCAAAGTCCAATATCCCCAAATACAAAATCCCCAAAAACTTTTTTCTTTTTTTCTTATAGGGAAACATAATTTTTAAAAATTATCTTAACGTAAATATAACAACGTACCTCCCCTCTCCCCTCTCTCAACCAACATTCTACAAATTGTTATTCAGCAAAAATAAATTTCAATGGGGAATGCGAAAATCCCAAAAAAAAAATTGTTTGTGCTAAAAAATCTTCCAAACTCAAAAGTCTCCAAAATAGAAAAAAAAATGTTTATAATAGTTTCGGCCTCATTTTTTGCTACAGGGATTTTCGTGTATGAAAATGGCTGATTTTGCGGGAATCGCATGACTGGGAGAAGTTCTACAACTAATAAAATGTTGAGTAGGTATCAGTATGGATTGATCCTATAAAAGTGGATTATTGAATATTAAATACCTAGTTCTGGTAATAATTAGACACACTTTAGGGTTATTGGAGAGTTTTGCAAATTTTGAGATAGTGGTACAACCAAATATTCGGGATTTTGTCCATTCCCCATGGCGATGTTTATCAGTTGGATTATATTCTTTTAGGGATTTTGACGGATTGGGATATTGGTTTTTGGAGATATTTTTGATATATTGCCGTTTGGGGTATTTTGTGGACTAACTAAGTTGATATTCTCCCAAATTTTTGAACAATTTTCAACTTGGCAACACTAACTTTTCGAAAACTTTTCCACCTCAATCCACCCAACACTATATCCCCGCCATGGGACAGTTATTGTCCAGATATTGCTATCTCTCTGACAGTCACCTAATGTCCACCGAATTCATTTTATTTATTTTTATATTTTTACTTTTGCTATCTCTGCTTCGTTTCAACTTTTAGTGTATTACTTTTCTCTTTGAAGGACTCTCTAGTAATGCTCGCTATTTCATTTTAGTTTCATTGCAATGTCCTGTAAACATTAAACGTACAACGATTATACCTACTCCACATTCGCACACAAACAGACACACGAAACACAGCAACGACCAACGTCCATCTGAGCAAATAAACCGCAATAATTGGATATATTTTGTTCAACAAAAAAAAAAAGTTCCAACATTCATGTCCTTGGTAGAGAAAATCTTCCGGAAAAGGTCTTTAATTTCTCTCCAACAGCAGTCTCAAAACTAAAATAAAAAAAGTAAAGGACCAGAGATTCCATAATGAAAGGACAAATGCAATTAATTAAAAACGAAATTATACTCAGGTAATTCAGAAGGAATATATAGTGACGACAACGACGACTAAAGGACGAACGACCAACAATCCTAGCAAAAAAAAATTGTTATATTTTTATTGCAGTTTTTTTTTATGTTGTGTTGTGTTGGTTTTTATTTTAGTAGGCTTCTTTCGGACACAATATGTCCTTGGCAAATGTTATCCTGGCCATAGAATATTGTATAACGGTTCGGGCCAGGGAAATAAAATGATATTTAAAAAAAAAATCTAGTTTGGCCAGCTCAACGGCAGATGGTTTTCATATATTAGTGTGGCGTTGGGAAGAAATTGAAATTTTCATTTATGTCGGGCACACAATTTAACTCCTTTTCTGTTTCTTTCTCTGTCTCTGACTGTGTTGTATACTCGTATTTCCGTTTTAATGTTTTTTTTTTTTTTTTTGTAAGAAAAAGAGGTCCTTTGTATAGTTAGTCCTTGGTTATTATTAAGAGGACTTGATTTGATTCTTTGTGTATTAATTTTTTTTTTTAATTTTCATCCTTGCAATGCTGTTGGTATACCTACGGTTGCCTATGCTTTCTTCACTGTGTCCTATTTATTTAATTAGTTTTCCTGTGCACAAATGTTTTGCAAGCTAAAGAAAAGGGTCAAAACTGGGCCAACAGCTACTCCACCCGCTCCCTCTAACATCAGAAGCCAGCACACTTCGAAAATTCGCAAATTAATTTTAGTCTTATAGCTTAGAACAAGAAGACGAAGAGAGAGTGCCACCGAAATGTTGTAAGATTTTAAATGGACCAAGGTGCTATATCTAGCCTATATACCTTACCTACCTTACCTACTTCTAAATGACTAGGTACGCTGAAGTGCTTTTTGTACTTACTCGTAAGCATGACTTTTGTTGATTACCGAGAGGAGGTGAGCAACCGACTGTTAGAATGCGAGAAATTTTAATTTATTTTCCGTTTTAGGAGAGAGAGCGAAATTTTGCAAATGTCAAAATATAAATGTAGGTCTTTTTTGAAATTAGGTTATGCTAAGTGCTGACATTTCTCGCGACTGTATGCCACGCCATCTGGTCTTGAATGATGGCCATGAAACAGGTGTTGGCTATAGCACAGCACTCAAAGGTTTGTGTGATTATTTTTATATAATTTGTTGTTTTTTAATTTTTTGTTCGTTTTAAATTTTAGAAGCCTTCGGGTATGGGTAAACAGTTTCAAGGGTAAAACTTTATGTTTGAAAATTGTTTGAAATATGAAACTGCTTGAATTAATGAAAAAAAAGGCTCGGTTGCCAATATGTATACACATTTCTATTCAAAAATTAAAACAGATTTTTGATATGCAAACCACAAACAAGTGCCGTAAAAGGCTTCGTTCATGAGACTTTAGTAAATTCAAGGCGAAGAGGTAGTTGTTAATTTAAACGAGCTAAGCTTGTGCATATGTAATGTGTTATGTATAAAATGTTCACAGTTTGTTCGTATGAGAGACAAAAATTTTAAAATATTGACTTTGTTAAATCCGCCCACTGCCACGCCCCCTTATTTAATTCATGTTTTTTTCGTAAATGGCTGACGACTCAAATGATTTGGATGACATTCTGATAAATTGTTCTCTTGTGCAAGAGACGAAAATATTTTTAAGAAATCCGCCCATCACCACGCCCACTTTTATTATTTCTTGCTTTCTCGAAAATGACTCTTAAGATTCAGAATTACAATTTTAAATTTTGGTTTTATATAAGCACGGAAAAATTAAAAAAAAATATTTCCCGCTGCAAGGCGGGAAATATGGAAATTGGAAACGTCTCTATTTCTTGGAGAAGGCTCAAATGATTTCGATGGTATTTTCGGAGTTTGTTCCTTTATGCAAGGCAAACATTTTAAATATATTTTAATAAAATCTATCACCACGGCCACTTTTATCATTTCATAG
This sequence comes from Philhelius pedissequus, assembly GCA_910595825.1. Classification (NCBI taxonomy): domain Eukaryota; kingdom Metazoa; phylum Arthropoda; class Insecta; order Diptera; family Syrphidae; genus Philhelius; species Philhelius pedissequus. The sequence continues at coordinate 7,493,930 of OU343163.1, read as the reverse complement.
TTTCTGGGAAATAACTTTTATTTTTGACAAAAATTTCAGAGCTTGTTTCTATGAACAAGAGAATATAAAAAAAAATATTTTAAGTAAGATACGGCTGCTGGTCTGCCCAATTATCTAATTTCTCAGTATCTCGGAAACCACTCAAGCGATTTTAAGAAATGTCCAGTGTTTATTTTAATAAACAAGCAAAAAATGATGAAGTTTGATTTATCGAAATCTGCCATACTGGCACACCCACTTTTTTATGGTTTCTTGGAAATGGGCCCATGGATTTGGATGAAATTTTCATAGTTTGCTCGTATGATCGAGGAAATAAATGTGTTTATTTATTTTACATCAATTAGAGTTTACAATCTAAAATAAATAGAATCCGCTGACTGCTACGCTTATTTATTTCAAGTTTTTTCGTAGTAGATATTACTCAGGCCCGTAGACAGGGGTTGCCAAGAAATAGAAGGAATTTCAGAATTCATATACAAATTATTGAGCAGGGGCAAATTCTATCATACTAACCGAGAGGTTAGTGTTACTAATTTGATTTTCCTTTTAAGAATGCAAAAAATATTGAAAAATTGCAAATTTGGCCCGTACAAAAAAACTTCATTTCGATATTATTCAACGAATTTATTCTTTAATTTAATTTCTAACCGAGTTGTTCTATTTTTATGTATAAAATAGAACTGTTTTAAATTTAAGTAACTTTACCTACAGGAACTCTGTAAGGCTTTTTATCGAATAAGTATAAAGAGTATATGAATTTTTACTTATTTATACAAGCTAGCAACTCTCAACGATACAATTATAGAAACTGCGACTTACTACTAAGCCTCTGGGAAAAGTATAAATTTCATGATTTAATTTTAAGCAAATGTTGATCTAAAATAAAATGCACGACTGGATCGCAAGTACTTGCTCCTATGTTCGATCACATTATATGCAAAAGATTTTTAATAAAAGCGGCTAAATGTATTTTTAAAGTCAATTTTCACCTAATTTTTTATATATGTATAAAAATTCTTAAATTTTTTTCTAAAAAAAAATTGGTATGGACATTTTAAATATTTAATAATATAAATTTAAAAACAATATTACAGAAAAAACCGTTCACTCGTTTTCGAAATATTGAATTTTCAAAAAAAAAAAATTCTTTTTTCAAAAATTCAAAACAGCTATTTTTCGAAAATTTTGAAATACACTAGTATCTAGAATTCGAAGGAGCTCCTGTATTTTTCTTATAATCTACACGCGCACAAAGGATTATTCTACCCTTTAAATATTTCAGCATAGCGCGGGCGTGAGGTTAAGGAAGAGAAAGGATGATTAGAAAGATGTATGGTGCGATGTTCTGAGACTAGGTGGTTGTTGTCTCAGATTTTATCTCCAGGGATGCGGCTGAACCAAATTTCCATCTATGTCCCTTATAATTCGCATTAATTTTTTTTATTCTGTGTCATATTTTATCGGTATACTAGTTTTACTCAATCACACGTTGTTAGTTCTATGCATAAATAGTATGTAATGAGTAAACCAGCAACTCATTGTATGACATTTATTTTTAGAATTGTTTTTTTTAATGGAAAAATAAGAGGACATAGAATATGGCAGGGATCGAACATGTGACCACGAGGTTGACAGGCGAACACACAGCTATCGCGCCACGGCCACCCTCCGATAAAATTGATCGAAATCCGGTAAGCCGTTTGTGAGAAGGTCGACAATTATTAAAATGGTTGTATGGGTATTAGTGGCATCAGAATGTTCAAAATGCAAAAGTATCGAAACTTCCCTAAAGCTTCGTTAAAATTTCATTTATATCTTTTACAAAGCTTATCGATTCTTACAAACAGGAAGCGTTTTTCAAGTTCGCTATCGTTATTTCGGATTGTAAACAAATATTTTTGGAAGCTTTACCGAGGCTTAGAAACAATCTTGCTATTGACTTGAAAAAAAAACTCTCCTTAAGAATTCAACTGACTTCCTTTTATGTCTCGCATCATCACATACAAAAATAAACAAGTTCATACCTATGTGCCCACTCTATAATCTTATCTTTGTGTCCATTTTTGTTTGACAAAAATTACCACCATAAACTTAACACACTTCTGGCCATAAACCGCTCCCATAGTTGACAAGCCGTAATGACACTCAAACACTCCGTACTCTCATACAACTGTCTAAAGCAATTTCATCCTCCTCTTATTCTGTTGTGCTGTGCGGTGCTGCTCATCCATTCCGACCAGCAAGATCCTGATTAGATGTTTGCGCGTTCGCATATATGCAGAATTGAACACACATACTCATGGACGAGACTATCGGAAACATGGTCATAAACCTCGTATTGCATCCAATCGATGGCAAGTGATAAAAAATTGTCACATAATAATAAAAATAAATTTTCGTGGCGAACAATTCTTGTTCCACAGCATTGGACATTGGACAAAGACTTGGTATACGGCCACGGCGCGCCAGTATAGGTATATGAGGTTGGATTCGACCACGACACGGATCGACCCCCGTGCAACGATTTCTTCTCTACAAGTTCGACAAGTTGCAGTGCACTCTTCTTCTCTATTTCTTGTATAACTATGCTAAAAAAATAACGCGCTATAAAAACCCCATTCGACTGAATTCGAATCTCCGGTTGATGGTCGTCACAGTCGGTTTGCTGCGCGGTCGTCCTGCCCTGTTTATGAATTTGCATAGCCCCGTGGTGGACCTCATCTTGTTAGCCGAAGTCAAAGTCACGCGGATTGGACCAAAGGAGTTGCCAATTTGAATTTTATGTTCTTTTTTCTTGTTGTTGTTGATTTTTTTTTTTTTTTTTTTTACAGGACAAATTATCTCCTTCGATATAAATCTGAATAAACACAGCGATATGCGGCACGGCGACGCGACGCGACGGCGGCGGCAATGGCGGTTGCGGTCTGAACTAACAACAACAAAAGTTCAAGATGGGCATCGGAAATGTGTGTTTTTTGTTCGAAGGAAGGCGTGGCGTCGAAGAAAATAAACACAAAAAAAAAACAACAACAATTGCAAAACAGGACAAGAACAAGAGCAGCAACATGAAATTGTTGTTAAGGAGAGCAAACAGGCGAAACAGAGCGTAACAACAAAGTCGGACAGGGGTCTCTACTGTAAGTTCTGCCAAAGGGTCAGAAGATGATGTGGATGTGTGCTAACATAAGAACTCACTCAGCTTTGACTGTGAGGCGGGATGTTGCTCCTTGCGTACTGCGCGAATTGCGGAGTACAAGCGGCCAAGGGAGGATGCTATTAAATTGTCCATACGTAGGATATGTTAAAGTATGTAGATTTGTTAGTGCGGCCAGAGCGGCGAATAAGAACACCCTAACGACAATTATAAGGCTGCTTTAGAGGGATACGCCAGCATAGCATAACGCTGAGGTATAGGCCGAATATTTTTGTTTTTTTTTTTTCGGGTACAGTGTGTTGCGGCAGGGAAAACCCTTTATTTCAATTTGAATCCAGGGTTGTATACACATTTTTACGTATTTAAGAGATATACGCATTAAAATGCTGGGAATAGCACATTCAAAAAAAGCCGATAAATCTGAGAACGAAAAAACAAATATAGAATTTCAATTTCGAAAAAATCGGACTTCGAAAAAAATCGAATATTTTGTAAGACTTTTTTAAGTATGTATGCCTCTTAACAGATGACAAATACGACATTATTTTTTACATTTGTTCAAAACGGGTCATGCTCAATTTCGCGAACGACGCAGGGACATTAGTCCCAATTTAGCTTTTTGGGACTTATGACCCACTGAGGTGAGACATAAGTTCCGAAAACTAATTTGGGTGCCACTTCGGTGGGACATAAGTCCCACAAAAAATATTTGGGACTTTTGTCCCACCATTAGGTTTTTGTGGTACTTGTGTGAAGTGTTATTTTGCAATTAGATTAACGGCGTACAAAAACCTCGGCGTGCAACCTGCCTGATTCGCCCAATATAAGATTTAGGGTGGATACAAGTTTGTGTAAGTGGACATTTTTGGATTTAAGGATTTCTTTTTAAAAAGTTCTAAAAAAAAATAGCATATACTCAAACTTGTACCCACCCCAAATTCTATAGTGAGCCAAGCAGGGGGACCGTATGCAAAATTTATTGTTTACACTTGAAATCTATTGTTTACATTTAAAATTTATTTTATGTTTTGAATAAAGATTTCACAATGTGTCATATGGACATACTTATGCCTTATAAAATTCGGGCGTTTTATCCCATGAACAGCAAACAAAAGTTGGGACTAATGTCCCACCCAGATAAGACATACAAATTAATTTAACTTATGTCTCTGCGCCTTGAAAAACTAATAGAATATAGCTCAAGCCTAACAAATGATCTCTTTTTACCATCAGCTCAGTTCTTTGGGCTATCTAGAAGTTCTATTTTTCGGGGTCCCAATTAAAGGACCCTTGGGGCTATATGAGTTCAATATTTACTATGTGGCCTATCGGAAATCCGCTTTTATGAGATGGGTTTCCTTACACAGATCTAAAAAAAAAATACTACAGCTGAGAAAGAAAACATTTCTTGCTAGGGCCCACCGTTCGAATTTCCCAGCTAAAACGTAGGCAGTTTGGCCCTGGAGAAGAAACCTCTTTTTACAACTACTGTCAGCCAAATTTCGTCAGTATTTTCGAGATATGACATCAACAGATATTTCTTAAAAGAAAGTTATTGATTTATTACTGTTTTCGGATCAAGAATTTCCCCAAGAAAAAGTTGACTAATTCGGAGAATGCAACTGATATTTCAGTCATTCAATTTTTTAGAATGTTTTCTAGAAATTGTGAAATCAGGACAAGGTTGTTCAATTCTCATTTACCTAAACCTTGGGCTGCTTTCTTAGAGACACCATCAGAAATGGTTCTGATCAATGTTTCTTAATGAATTTTGAGCAAGATAGTCATTTTTTGATTTTCAAACGAAATATTTTCTTTTGCGGTTGCTAAATAAACTTTCTGTGACCAAGCTCTATAAGGACAGCAATAAGGATTAACTGCGACAAAGATTTACGAAGATTGTAAAAATAAATGTTAAACGAAAACTTTAAGCTTCTGAGAAAGAAATTTCGACCAATATTTCTACTTGCTTTTGAGATGTTGATCTTCTTCAAGCTTCAAGGTTAGAAGATTATAAATACTGGTACATTATCGACAAGTTCATCATTTTTGATAAAAATTTAGTTCAGCATAAAGCTTTAGCAGTTGACTTCTGCCAAAACTTGAAACTTTGTTACCTAGTTTCCAAAACAAATCTTGTTGAGAAGCTAACAGATAATTGCAGTGTTCGCCTTATGTAGATCTAAATATTAGAATTTTGAATAAATCCTGAAATTTGGCAGGTCGATGTGGCTTTTTTTATTCGCAAGACTGTGCGTCCTCCATATAACGAAACTGACTGTTTGTCACTTAGAAAAATGTTCCGTAACACATTCAGTCTGTTCTGCACATACTTTCAAACGCCAACCCTCTACGCCAAATTTCTTACCCAGATCAGCAAAGGACTCATCAATTCCAAATCCAAATGCATACCATAGAGCCTCGACGAAATGCGAACAATAAAATGACACCGAAAAAAAAGTTTGTCGAGCACAATGTCCAATTTTAGGCTAACACTTTGAAATGGGTCGCAAATTCTTTACTTCTCTCTCTACTTTGCTTGTATCTCAAAAAAAAAAAATTATGCAAACGAGTACCGCTGTCATCGCTCTGCAAGACCCAAGTCCATACCATAGGTTTATTGTTACACAAAACGAAAAACAAGAATCTAACAATTTCGAGGTGGCAAGAGAAGACATGATTTTGGACATTTTGGAAGCCAAGCCTATGAGTATTTCGTAAAACCGGGACAGGGACACACAAACGAGGTGTTTGGTGGACAAATATATCGCATGGTGTCAATTGGCACACATATAGCAGTAGAGCCCTTGCACCGAAAACAAAGGCGAACCTTTTTTTTTTGGTTGGTCTAACGACCAACATGACAACATGCAATCGTCGTCGTTTCTAACTTTGGACTCACACAGATCGCCAGGGAACGAATTTATTTCCGCTGTAAGCCAGCGTAGGCTAATTTACCTTTAGATGGAGACATGGTCATGCTTAAAAAAAAAAAAAAAAAAAAAATTGTCTTCTTTGTCAGTGATGCTGCTTGTTGTTGCTGGTGTTTCTATCTGTCCATTTGGGAAGTCTAGAAATCTACGATTTGTAATTTAAACATTCATCGTCGTTTTAGGCTGTAACTCTAGTAGCTTATTTAGGAGAGGAAAGGGTCTTTGGATACAAAACTTCAATATCCTGTACGCAAAGTGTATAATAAATCAATGTTTTTTTTTTTTTGGATACAAAGTCTTTGATGTCAATTTGTTTGTATTTCGGCACTAAATTGTTGTTGTTCTTTTTTTTGAACCAAAGGCTTCACAAATATTCATTGACACTTTACAATGGGGTTAAAGCGATAACATACTCGTATTTGGTCATTTTGAGAAAAAAAAAAACCAAATACATGGATTCAATTCAATACGTGATTCAGAAGTGATTTAGATTGACTTCGAAACAGAAGCAGGGAATTCTTGTCGAATGAGTCATGTTATTAAGTTCAGGTTGTTTGATTAATGTCATATGCATACAATTAAGGGAAATGTAGGAAAAGTCTTGTCAATATCAAAACACATTGATTTTTTGTTTATAACGGTTTCCTCTGAGCAGAAACTAGAGGTTTCACGGGCATCGACGATGTGTTCCAGAATGATGTGGTAACACAAATAACAAATTATCAGATTGTCTTACAGAGGAACAAATTAGAGTACTTGATTTAGATGAAAGTCTAACAATTTGAAGTCGACAAAAAAATGTTAAAAGCTCTTTAAAAGTTTACGAAAAAAATAACTGATTAATATACCTACATTTTAATTTTGTAAAAGAGAAAAAACAGAATATAATTTAATGTAATATCCATATCTATCGTAAAATTCTGATATAAGAAGCGGAGATAAAATGGAGCCCTGTGGGATGACAGAATTTATTTGTTGACTTTACGACTTGAGACCATCCAGCACGTGTTGATCGAAAGTTAATTTTCTTATCGAATGAAGAGCAATATTTATTGATACAAAAGGTATATATTTTTACAGGGTGGTGCAAAAGAATTTCCCTTCTTTCAAAACACAATAAAACTCATGTGCGAATCAGAATTTGATGTTTTTTGTTCTAAAACGAAGTTGAAAATTTTGTGAGCCAGGTTCATCTATCCATTAATTTGTGATTTCTGGCCTTTGACATGACCTTTACTAGAATACCCGAGGAGCTGTGGGTAATTTATGTATGACTTGTGGCCTGGGAGATTAAAAGAACCCATTCCAAATCGCCACTTATTAATATTATTGGATTAGGTGTTCTGGGAAGTAATACCAAAAGATTCGTTTTGAGAGTTAATGCACAATCGCCAACATGATGCGAACTAATATAGAAGGAAACTAAGCTTTAGAACTATCCGACCTCCGATGGTATAAAAACAGGGCAAAATCCTTAAATTATTATTTGGATGTATATGGAAATCATCACTGCTTTACTAATATAATGGTAATCTGGAATGGTGGAATACGTTGGAAAAAACGACGAACTTAAAAACCCTTACTAAAATATAAAGAATGTCGTGTATAGGTATTACTGGAGCGATTAGGACCATCCCAATAATGGATTGAAGAAAAATTTCAATCTAAAGCTTTTTGCAAGAATCAGTAGCTAACAGTTCATTACGGCTAAACCAAACATTTTGAAGTTGGTCATGCCCTGCTTCTGCAGAAGTTAACATTAAACAATGTGTGCATTGACCACATGTCAGCAAATTTAGATTTTAAAAAACCCTTCAAAACTTTTTGCATTCATAGATAAGTATGGGTGAACAACGAACCCTTCGCTAATGAGTCGACAAAAATTACTCCAATAGCTCAAAGATAGATACTTGGGCTGGTCCAGGTTTCTTCTCAAAAACCCTCAAGCCAGCCAGTTCCACTAGATGCCTTGATCACAGCAGTCTCTTTCAAGGAGAGGGCTTGACTTTGACTAATGTTGCTAAGTGTGTTCCAATCATGGCGCTACTATACATGCTGATATCACCTTGTACATTCACAGTCATAAAAGCAACTTCTGCCACAGTCATCAAGTCGAGGCTTGTAACTTGCTGTCACGAAGAGCTGAGGGTTATTTGCACGAAATATAACATTAGATTCTGCCGGGTCCCGGGTCACAGTGATGTACCGAGCAGATGAGCTGGCCCTTCAACACTTGACCCTACCCAGAAATATCCGTGGAGTAAAATACCAATCGGTGCTACTAAACACAACATTGAAAAGAAGAGATTCTTTTTAAAACGAATGAAATGTGGAACTTACTCGACACCTGTCCTATAACCACGAAACTATGGCTCGATTTCGATACGAAAACAACTGAAAGGATTCCACTTAAACACGATTACACTTCGAACTCTTTTAAACGTAATAACTGTACACAATCTGCTAGGCTAACCATATGAAATGAGACCGGTAATCATGACCTATCCAGAGGCTTTAAGGACGAAGACGAACACGAATATATCTCCCACTTCCTGTTCCATTGTTCAGCACTCTGTCATACAAGGAACAAATTGTTGGGCAGCTATTGCTTCAATGATTTGGAAGAGTTCTCGAATATTTCAGGCAAAAACCTGTTGAGCCTTCACAAAAGCCTCTAAATAGCTCGAGCATGATCATTCAAAGGACTCATAGGCTATATAATTAGAAGATACAATAATTCGGGGTACCACAATAGTTCTATCTTGATCTAAGTGTGACGGTAACGAGATCTACTGTCAGCCCACCTAAACTATTCGCGCTCTGATACGAACAGTACAGTCAGAATAGAGCGCATTGGAGGGAGGAACTTATATTGCCCCAAGGTGTATCTTATAAAGGTTAAGGTTTTCGAATATTGAATGAAATGTATATAATTCGGGCGACAAAACTTTTCACATCGGATATATCAGCCCAGGAAGCAGGACCCCTACCGAATTGGCATTTTCTAGTTAGTAGACGAAAACAAGCCTTTTAACTGCAAATGAAGATATTTACAATACTTTGTTCGCAGGTAATTCTAGCTTGTTGGATGGAACTCCGGATTCGCTTTTCCAACAAAAAGGACGAACGGTAAAATGTTCGTTATTTCTTCAAATTACCATCAATGTTAGTGATCGCTCATAACCTTCTAGATTTGTCCACCAAATACATAATAACTTCCCGCTTCAGAGGTCAAAAACTTCCTCAATTCAAAACTTCAAATCACCTCATTTTTCATTCGCACAGGACCATTAACGGAACCATAAAAAAAACTAGTTGCTAAGCTTCTAATATAGCGATAGCCCTTTCAACAACAACAACAAATGCCTTTTACTGAAAGTAAGTTAAAACCCGTGATATCTATGGACACCACCATCATAAGCATAGCCAGTCAGAGGGGCAGTAGTAGTTAGCGAGTGTACCTTGATGTCAGCGGCGGCGGCACAACACGCTAAAACTCTTTCAACTGTGTATAAAAGGTGCCAAAATAATCCGCTTACGTTTGAAACAGTAATCTTCACACCTATATCGCGCGTGGTATTGTATATATTAAGAGTATGTGCCTCTAATATGAAAAGGGGGAAGGCTAAATGCGGCCAAAGCGATTCTATCACCTGACGCTCTCCCGTAAATGAACCATTAACAAGGGCGCTTATGGGCTTATACAAAGTCCCGAGGAAAAATGTCATCAAGTTGGAATTATGATATTTTTTGATATATGGACGAGTTAGTATACATATGCGCCCTAAAACTCAACTGAAGGTATATATGGACAACCGACTCGACATTCAACTTCAATTTTAAAGAAAGAAAGAAAGGAAGTTCTTATTTTTTATGAAGCGCGCTAAACGTATATAAAGTAGGTACCCTACACAGCACACCTTTATATAGAAAGGCTCTCTGAGACAAGTTATACGATGAAATGTTAAGAAGATTAAAGTTCCTCGGATTGTGTGTGAAAAAATTCAGGTGTGAAATGATGTGAGATGATAGTGTGATGTTGATGATTATAATGATGACGACTTGTGAGCACGAATCGAGGTTTATTTTTATCTGTGTCTTTTTTTTTTATTATAAAACTGCTGGAGCGATTTTACGGAATAAAGATATGGTTAAAGGTCTTAGCATTGATTAAGTTCAATATGTGTGAAGATGAAGAATTAATTTAGTTATATGTATTTTTTTTTTGATAAAACTTACAAAGACTATAAGTCCTACATTAGCTGGAAGAAAGAGATAATCTTTATTCATGTTTATAGCTTCTATTATCTTTTGATAATAATTCGAGACTATTTAAAGGATTTCGTGCTATAAGTTCCTAAGTGAATTATTATTGAAAGTTGAAATGTTTAACCTATATTTAGTTAAAGCTGTCAGAGACGGTTGTGTACCTATACTTAAATTTTTACTTGCGATTATACGAGTAGGTACTATAAGGCAAGTTATGCATTCGTAAAAAAAAAATTCTAACAATCAGACATTACATCACGATCATAGAGAAACCTAAGAAAGTGATCGCCAAAAAATGTCTGTCTGTCCGTCTGTATGTATAACGAGCCACTACCTAAACGGCTTAAGCGATTACGTTATTATGTGTGATTATTTTGGCATTCCCCAGAGGGGAAATTGAAATTTTATTTTTAGGCCTAAAAATAACGGTACCTACCATATGACTGAAGGAAAATCTTGTTTTTCTCTAAAACGGCTCCAACGATTTTGATAAAAAATGTTGAGAATTTTTTTGTTGGCAATAGCATTCATCTGATATGAACCAAGTTTACAGGAAAAGTCTATTAACGGTATCTTTCATACAACGTTTTTTTTAATGTTTGGCTTTCTCGGTAACGGTACATTGGATTTCTGTCAAATTTTATATCTGAGAAGATCTAAGTAGCTAAAATAATTTTGCATATCAAAATTTTGAATAATTTTTTTTTTAAATTAAAATTAATTATTGAATTTTTTTTATTGAAAAATCAATATTTTTCAAACTAATCAACAAAAATTATTTTAAATTTCATATTCGCATGTACATTCATAATCTCTAAAAAAATTACGTACCAAAATTTCAAAAAAAATTTGTTCTCAAAAAACAAAAAATAATAAACAGGATTTCATCAAAACCAGGACTACAATTTTCGAGGTACCTTTTTATAAAATTTTTATTGATTCGTGGCATCTAATGGCGTTCATCGTTTTTTTTTCGAAAAACCGATTAAAGTGATGGTTTTGGCAGTCTAAATAAGTTTAAAAAACGAGTTTTTCCCACCTATAAGCTATTCACTTTCATTATATACATGTATGTACTTGTACATATTTACAATATTACCCTCCTAATTTACATAATTAAAATCCATTTAAATATACATTTATAGGTAGGTTCCTATGTAACTATTCCTTGAATCATGCATTCGGCAATTCATTATAATAACAATCAAGGTATTCTTACATGCATAGGCTTTAAACCTGCATAGAATAACTACACCTAACTAACTAAACCTCAATGGTTAGCTAAAGGGTCCGCCAAATAACTTTTTTTTTTTTGAAAATGCTATAAAAAAAACTACTGAATATTTTCTCAAACTTCTTTTTTTATTTGAAAGTACAATCCTTCCGGTTAATAATGGAAAATAATTTCATTCAAATGGCTACCTCGGCTGGCCATGCAGTAGCCTACACGATCGGTCCAATTTGTAAGCACATTATCGATTGTGTGCAGCTGTATTTCACCAATGGCTTCACGAATATTGTCCTTTAAAGCGTCAATTGTCTGTGGCTTGTCGGCGTAACATTTATCTTTTACGGCACCCTACAAATAATAGTCCAACGGTGTCAAATCGCAGCTCCGAGGTGTTCAAAAACAGGGAGCAAAACATCGAGCGTAGCTTCGGCTGTGTGGCACGTAGCGCCGTCCTGTTGAAACCAAATATTGCCAATATCCTCCACTTCAATTTTTGTGAACAAAAATTCGTTCAACATGGCCCAATAACGATCGCCATTGACTGTAACGGCCACTCCTTGCTCATTTTCGAAGAAAAATGGGCCAATTATGAGTCTGGACCAAAATCCGCACCAAACAGTGACTCGTTTTGGGTGTATCGGCTTTTCAATGTATGCGTGCGGGTTTACTGTGCCCCAAATGCGTCAATTTTGCTTGTTTACATACCCGCCAAGATCAAAATGAGCTTGATCTGAAAAGATGATTTTTTTGGCAAAATCGGCATATTCCCTAAGTCGATCGCAGGCCCACTTAGCGAAGCGAAAACGCATTGGATGGTCAGTTGGCTTCAACTCCTGAACCAATTGGACTTTGTATGGCGTCATACCAAGGTCTTTATGCAAAATTCGTCTCAATAATGTCTCCGAAATGTTCAATTGTTGAGAACGACGGTTAATTGATGTTGATGGCGCTTCACGCACACCTTCTGCCACAGCACCAATATTCTCGGGTGAACGAACTGTTTTTGGCTTTTCACGCTTTGGTTTATCGATGAGGATGCCAGTTTCTTTCACTTTTTTCACAAGATAACGAACATACGGAGCTGACGGTGCTTCTCTTATTCCAAAATCCGTACGCAATTTTCGCACACATTCTGCAACATTACCATGATTTTCAAAGTAATGTCGCAATATTTCCCAGCGTTGTTCAAGCGTTTACACAACCATATTCGTTCAGCGGAAGGATAAAACTAATTATCTGTCAAATCAGACATGAGCTAAGTGTTACCATTCACGAAATAAGCACTAGTTGAAACAAAAAAGTTAGATGGCGGACCCTTTACATTAAAGTTGTTAACAAGAGCAAGTTCGTGCGATCCAGTCGTACATTTTATTTTATTTTTTAATGCAGCTCATTGAAAAATAAGTCAATTTTTAAATAAGTATATATATTTTTCTTACATTTTAACTATGTATTTATGACTGTAAGACCTAAGGTGTTTTAAATGCAATCTGAATCGTACGTCACAAAAAAATGAGAGGAAAGATTTTTGTCTGTTATTTTAATTAATACTACACACTTTTCTTTATATCTATGAATCTACATTTTTGGAAGATTTTTCTTTCATTAAATTTGTCCACGAAGTTTAATAAAATAAAAAACAATACTCTCAATAAATTCGCCATTCCCGCGTATCGAAAAATTTACGACTTCTAACTAATTAACGACTGCCACTTTGAAAAGAACTCCCATAACTTTGCTCTTACAAAAAGTGTTATTTCCTTTTTACAATCTAACACTTAAAATATAAAACCTTTTATTCCACACCAAATCCAGCGACCCAATGGAATCAACTCATTTCTCTTTTCGAAATTGACCAATTATTGACATCAAACTAAATGGTCCGCTCGGCTCGGTTCGGGTCGGGTGTAAAAGCCCTCTGACAAAGTGCTACTAAATTCCGCAGCCATTTCATATTTATGCCATTCTAACGACATCAACCAAACAAATTAGTAACAAATGTGAATAAAACCTTCAACAAAATCCCAATTTATTGCCTCCTCCAAAACAAGTCTTGCTTTCTTGCCAATGCCATTGCCACATTGAAGTGATGATGTGTCTACGTCCCCTCTATACCTCAGGTTTGGAATGACCATAGCTCACAAGTTTATTAGAATTTACGAATGTGCAAGAAACGTTTTAATTGAATACTCAAACCCTCCTCTGGCCAACCGCACTGAAGAGGTGAACACTGCCAGCCTACCACCATGTCTAGGCTCGGCCATTTCGTTGAGGGCCTCTTCAGTCGGCCATTTCCATAAAATGCCAATAAAGTCGCCCGCTTTACGAGCCTCAATAGCCAGTCGATGATGGGGTGATGGCTAATGGGGGCATCAGCCAGAGAATGGTCCTGTGTGCTCCAAATGCCTATACTATGCTCTTGCAGATCTATTGCCCCTCCAACTCGAGGAGGTGTATACACTTGTACTATGGCAGTCTGCCCTTCCATGTGAGATTCTATTTATTAATTCTGTCCAGCGATTTTAGTCGTCTGTTGTGTGTGCCAGTTAATTAAATTTAACTTGAAGTCCAGAGCTTGGGAACTCGACAAAAAAAATTAACCCTGGACAAAAAAGTCCTGGACAAGGTGGCGTTTTTGTTTTCGGCTACCCGGCCGACTGATGCGACGGGACGGGGAAAACCGACAAAATAATTAAAAAGAAAAAATCATAGAAAGAAGGAAACTAATGAAAAAAAATAAAGGACAACGGACGATGACGAGAAACACACCTGTTACCACCTTTTTTTTCTTTCATTTTTTCTTCCTAAAAGGATCGTCCGTCGTCGTTGGTCGTTCGGTTTGAGGGGGGATTATTTAATTAAAAATTAAAGATGCTGCTTTCGAATGAGCAGCAAAAACAAGTGACGAGGAGAAGATAAAAATTCCAAAGTCCCGGTGTATATACCCGGTATGGGTACCCCTACTACCCTCTAGGTTTTTTTTTTCATTAATTAGTGATGTTTTTAATGTCCCGGGACAGGACGACACGGTGGACGATAGGGATGCTAGCGCTGATTCAAGCTTATGAAGGAAAACGTGTCGGTCGGTAGGGATAGAGAGGAGTAGAAATAAAGAGAATGGATCCTGGAATTAAGGGGTGGCGTTAATTGTAATTTAATTTTGGAATCAATTTGTATTTTATTGCCTGAGTTATGATCACAGTTAACGTATTTTGCACTGCCGCGCACTAATTGGAGAATCATTCACAGAAGTTTTGCTGGGGTATTCATTTTATTATTTGTTTAAATTGTTGTTGCTTTTTTTTTTTAACTTTTGATTTTGTGGAAAATTAGCCAAATAAATAAAGTTTAGTATTTGAACAAGGTTTGTCAATTAAATAACAATTTGGTTTAATTGAATGGAAAGAACAACGCATAATCCATTTGCTCATATGATTGGATGCAATTTATTAATGACCTATGACCTGCGACCTGTCCTCTCCTCTGATAAATAGTTTCCAAGTTGGGAAGTAAATGAAAACAAAATACGTTCCATAGGTCTAATTTTACATAATTTTTTTCGTTAATATTTTGGCCGCACTCTATGCTTAAATTTTTTAAACCCATTGGGATTGAATGGGAAAATGACTAGAAAGGAGAGAGCGATGCACATTGGTTTTGAAAAATTTGGCCGGTACAGCATTCGTAGAGTACAAAAAAAAAATACTTTTACATTTTAGGTAACTCGAGAACATTTCTGTCTTAGGGTTTAATTTTTTAACTTAGAGCTAGTTAAAACAGAACCAGATACTCCAGCAAATAAAATATCGCCAAACTAACTTGTCCAAAATATATGGGCTATCATGGCAATCGCTCTCTCGCTATCAAGGTAGAGATGGCGCCACCAATCGTACATCGAAATCGCCATTTCCATAGTGTCGGGCATTTCGACAGTTCTTTGATAAACATCACTTGCTACAGAGCTAACTCTCCAAATTTGTAGAGTTAACACTCGATCTAAAATTAATGACAAAAAAAAATGTTTCAAAATTTAACTCAGAAACTAGAATATAAAGGGTTATCCATTTTGCGGTTTCAAAAGTATAGGGCTGGAATTCGATATCTGTCAAACTAAGTTGTTAAACCAATTTTTTTTTTTTCAGTTGAAAGTCTGACATTTACGAAAATGGATCCCTTAACTATCGCACAACGCATAAACATTGTTAAAACCTACTACAAAAATGGTAATTCTGCCACAGCCACATATCGTGCTTTAAGAGAAGATTATGGTTTACATAATCGTCCAACTACGCAAGCAATTGGCAAAATTGTGAAGAAATTTAAAGAGACTGGATTGGTTACAGATATTGTAAGGCCTGTGCATCATCGTTTCGCTCATACCACTGAAAATATCGCTGCTGTAAGTGAAAGTGTTACCGAAGACCCGAATGTGTCGATTCCTCGTCGTTCTCAGGAATTAGAATTGTCTTACGACACATTCTGGCGTATTTTGCATTTGGATCTACACCTACATCCATACAAAGTCCAGCTCACACAACAACTGAAGCCAGCTGACCATTCACAACGTCGTAGATACGTCGAATGAGTGCTTGAACAACAGGCGGTGGACGTCGATTCGAACAACCTTTTCTTCAACGACCAAGCACATTTCTTACTCGGTGGGTATGGAGGTTTGGAGCGTTCTTTAGTGCGGAGTTGTGATTGGACCTTACTTCTTCGAAAACGAAGATGGAACGACTGTCACCGTCAATTCGGAGCATATGTTGATATGATAACCGACTTTTTTTGCCTGCTATTGAAGAATACGACTTGGAGAATATGTGGTTTCAACAAGACGGTGCCACACGCCACACAACTCGAGCGAATATGGCTTTATTGGAAGAGACATTTCCTTGCCGCGTAATTTCTCGTCGTGGCGATATCTACTGGTCACCAGGATCATGCGATTTGGGACCGCTGGACTTTTTTTTGTGGAGCTACGCAAAAGACCGTGTTTATGCAGATAAATCTTTAACTCTTGAGCATTTGAAAACCAACATTCGACAAGTTATGGCTGAGATACCGCCCAATATGTGTCAAAAAGTGGTCGAAAATTACCTCAAAATAATCGATGCTTGCAACAATTCGCGTGGTGGTCATTTAAATCATGTAGTGTTTCACACATAATGTCAATGTTCAAACTTTATAATAAAAAGAAATATCATGAAAAAAATATTTTATGTGTTTTATTTACGTTTACTTTTGAAACCGCAAAATGGATAACACATTACTTTGTTTCCAGTGAACTCTCCATTAAATTTAATATATAGCTATTAAATAAAATGCAAGACTATATCGCACGTACATGCTCTTATGTGCGATCACATCGTATGCAATAGATTCTTAATTATTAAGAAATGGCTTAATATATTTTTAAAGTTTTTGATCTTGAAATATTTTATTCAAGATTTTAATTTTTTAGCATAATAAATAAGTAACGGAGAATACTAGAGCCAGGGGCGTATCAAAGTCAAATTAAGCAAACTTTTTTCCTCGTAAAATGACCGATGGCAAGGTATATAGAGGTTAAAGTGCGTGAAGTAAACTGTGGAAGTGACACAGAAAAGCAATGTTCATACCTACAAGATCTTGTTAGGTACGTTTGTTTACTATTCTGTATAAAGATAAACCTATGTACCTACTTTTAAAATTTGCACAGGATTCATATTCTTGCGCTTGCACACGCATTCAGTTCAGTGTTCGAAAGGGATTGAACAGACCTTTAAATATGTTTGTAATTTGTTTGTTACTTAAATTTTTATATACAAATACTTCTTTAATTTTTTTTACTAAAAAAAATTGGTATGCAATTCTAAATATATAATATCATAAATTTAAAAACAAAATTTCAAAAAAATCATCCTCCCATTTTTCAAATATTGAATTTTCAAAGAAAGAAAAATGTTTTTTTTTCAAAAATCCAAAAAAAAACAATATTTTTCGAAAATTTTGGTATGCAGTATCGGAATTAGAATTCGAAGAACCTCATAGGTAAAAATTGTGATCGAAATCCGTAAAGCCGTTTTTGAGAAAATCGAAAATCAAAAAAAATGGTGTATGACAGGTAGGTACCCTTAATGACAAAATATCTAAAATGTTGACCCAAATGCAGGGTGTACCTTAAGTAGTGCAGACACTTTTTTTTCAAAATCGTTAGGGCGGTTTTGAAGATAATTAAGATGGAAGAAAAATATGTATGACAAGTACCGTTATTTTCGGGGCTAAAAAAACGATTCAAAAATCTTTTTGAGAAAATCACCTCAAACGCTTAAGTACCAAGTTTGAAGTAAATCGCTTCAGCAGTTTAAACTGTAAGTCTTGCTGCAGGCAGAGAGACAGACAGATGAAATTGCGGGATCCACTTTTTTTGTGTTCACTAGCATCGTAATGTCTAGTTTGATTAAAATCTCGAGTTCTATTTATTACCAAATGCAAAACTTGCCCTACCAATATCGCAAGTAAAAATGGGAATGTTTACATTTTCATATAAACATGCCGTTAATTTCCATATTTAACCGAGATTTTAAATTTAACGAAGACTTAAATAGTAGAGTTTAAATAAACAATAAACACTAAGAATAAATTTGTTTTTTTTAAGTCTTCTATCCATATTTAAAAAAAAAATGCACGACTGGATCACACGTACTTGCTCCTATGTTCGATCACATTATATGCAAAATATTATTAATAGAAACGGATAAATGTATTTTTAAAATATTTTCACTTAATTTCTTATATATAAAATTCTTAAATTTTTTCTAAAAAAAAATTGGTATAGGTAAACACTATAAAATATTTAATAATATAAATTCAAAAACAAAATTTCCGAAAAAATCCTCCACCCATTTTCGAAATATTGAATTTAAAAAAAAATATTTTTTTTTTTTCAAAAATACAAAAAAACTATTTTTCGAAAATTTTGAAATGCAGTATTAATTAAAATTCGGAGGAGCTCCTGTATAAAAATTTTTATCGAAATAGGTTAAGCCGTTTGTGAGAAAGTTGAAAATCAATAAAATGGTTGTTTGGCAGGTAGGTACCGTTGATAACAAAATATTTAAAAAAAAATTCGGCCAGAATGTAGACCATACTTAAGGAAGTACACGCACCAATTTGTATCAAAATCATTAGAGCGGTTTTCGAGATAATTATGATGGTAGAAAAATTTGTATGGCAAGTACAGATATAAGCACCAAGTTTGAGCAAAATCGGTTCAGCCTTCTACAGAAAGACAGACAGACAGACGAAATTGCGGGACCCACTTTTTTGATGTTCTCTATCATCGTAATGCCAACTTTGATTAAAAACTCGAGTTCTATTTTTTTCTAAAGCAAAACTTGCCTTACCTACATATATCGCAAGTAAAAATGGAAATATTTACATTTTCATAAAAATGCCATAAGTTTCCATTTTTAAATTTACCGAAGAGTTAATAAATAAAGCATAAAATTGTTTTTTTTTTCGTGTAAACCCTTCCATCCATATTTAAAAACAAAAACAGGATTTAGCGACGGTTTATCCTTGACTCGTTTATTAAGTGGAGTATGTCTTTAAAAAATAAAATGTCTGCTTTTTCACATTATAAAATTATTCCTTCGCTAAAAATCATTGTTCGGCAAATTGACAATAATTTACAAAACCATAGAACAAAAATAAGGTCATACTTATTATTGTTGTAGATTTCTTTCGTGGAGTTTGGACGCACCCTTAATATTTAATAATCGGCATTTTTAACCCGCGGATTAACTTCTATTCTGTAATTTCGAAAATTCACGGATTAGGCGTAATATTAACAGCACCGTTAATGCACAACTTTATGTAATCCCAACCGATTATGGTTAAGTCTTAAATAGTTAAAACTTTCATGAAGCGTTCTAATGCCGAATTACATACCCGAGTGTAGTTATAAAATTATACAAACTCCGAAATCCCATTTTTTGAGTTTACTTCAAAAAAAAAAAAAAAAAAAAAAAACATTACATCCAGACACAGGCGGTAAAACTTCACAGACATTATTTTCGCTGGAGCCAAGCGGTACAGTGGCAAGTTGCATGCCGCTATATCCGCATCCGTATAGAATAATTTCGCCCGCGCGTTAAAGTCGCTCTCCCGACCCGAAATGGAAATCCACTCTAATTTCTATTTTGCCAATAAATTTTGTTGTTATGTAGCGAAAGTTTGTCCACCGTGCCACCATATAACAACGACAAAACTGCGGCAATGGTATAATTCCAAAATAAGTATCTGCCTCTTTAATGAATACATTCGCCGCGCGCCGCCACCTTCACCACCAGCACCCTCTGTTTATACCTTTATATCTATCGTGGGTCAAACAATTTGCATTTAAGACACGCGGAGCAAACGCGCGCGTTGATCATCCACTTCAACATCAGTAACAGTTTGGGGGCTTCCAGGTATAACAAATGCCCTGTTTTTATTCTCCTAGACGCCTCCTCCTCCAACTTTGTTTCTCCGCATGTGAAATAGCTCATGCTGAGAAGTTATTCCAAACCAAAGTACCGCCGCTAGTCAAATGGCTCTCTCCCTCTGGCCATCACCCACCGGCCGCTAGTGCAACGACTGTAATTCGACCGAAAAAGGCTTAAAGCCGAATTATTTTCACACCGCGGTGTTAAAATAAAAATAAAATTATTTCAGCACATTCAGAATGCGGTCATAAATAAAATGGAATTGGCCAAAGTGCCAGAAACCCAACCATAGAAACAACGATGCAACGGCAGTAGAATGGCAGAAATGGCCAAAAGGCAGACCGCTGCACTCGCTCGCTGGACGGTTTGGGAGACGACGACATGCCCCAATCTAATGCACCTAAGAAAGTCATTCGGTCTTATACGATGTTAGGATATAGGCTTGCTTTGCAGATCTTCCCTGAGCGCTGCAGTCGCCCGCACACGGAACTTTCGGTTATGTGGGGAACAATGAATGCATCGCAATCAATGGTCCCTCTCCAAGGAGGAACATCTACTCTAGGAGTTTGTCTTCGCAACGGTATCAAGTTTCTCACTCCGAAGTCCATAAGAGGAAGTGAATTTTTAATTGGTAAGTTGCTGCTTTGATGATGATGGTAGTGGTTGGTGGTGTTGTTGCCGGTGGACATTAAAGGATTCGCATAAATGTTTTATGGGAATTCTAGAACATATTACCGTTTCCATTGGGAGTCGAGTATTGGAGATGTCCCTAAGAGAGAATGGCTGTTTGAAAAAAAGATATCTTGTGTCATCCTGCTGCAGCCGTTGGGATTGGGCATTTATCTCGCGCTCTTCTGTTGGAATATTAATTACCACTGCGCGCCGATGACAAATTAATAGATTTATCGGTGAAATAATACCACCGCAGATCTATGTTTGTAAGCTGGCTGCCTAGGGCTTTTGTGGGTAAGCACATAGAGAGGTGGCATTTGTTGGTCATTGCCATGCAGTATAGGGTTCGTTATCTGATCTGGAATTATTGTAATTTACTGCTTTTAGGGACATAAATGCAGAAGCTCAACAAAAAAAAAAAACCTTATCGAATATGATATTAAAGGGATACTGAGGATAAATTTAACATTTTTTTGTTTCAGAAGAGAAAATATGTAAATGGGGAAATTTACATAAGTTTGACATATTTTCAGCTGATGCATAGCAAATCTACTATTTCAATTCCCTAGTCATTTAAGCCGATAAGTTCCAAATTGCGTGGCCATCAGTGGAACGTAGATTTTCCAAGCAACTAATTTCAAAGAGTTGAATCCGCTTGATGCTATATCGGTATTTAAGAATATCGGCAGATTTCGACATATATGCTATCGGTCAAGGTTGTGGCGGTCTGTTGCGAATGCATACGCCATAATTTCTCAAAGCCGCCAATAACTACACTATTTTCAGAAGACCATGAATGAACCCAGTATCAGCTTTGTATCATTAGGTCTATCAGAAATGCTGGAAAATAACGCTCATTATTTGATAAGTGTTTTCTGATTCTTTAATTTATGAAATTTCTTTTCATAAGCTTAGTGAAAAATTCACTGGTTCAGTAAAAAAAAAAAACGTTTAACGAATATTTTATTAGATCAATGAAAGAACATTCATAAAAAAATTCACATTCATTGTATGAACGAAACAATTTCGTTGAAATAGGGTATTGGTTACTTTAAAGTGAATCAGCAAGAAAATCAACCACATTAATTAAACATTTTAGTCGTTTATGTAAAATAACAAAAACGAAGCATTTGTTAATTAAAATCGAATTATTTTCAAATTGTGGGCTTAAGTAATAAATGGCTCTTGAAATTTGATAAGCGGCATAACCGAAGATTTCAAGTTTGGGCTATCTACGCCGATATTTGTTCAACTGAAAAGTATCAGTGGACTATGAAAAGTGTAGATCGGCCAAGGGGGTCATTCCGTAACTCGATTATCATTAGAAGATATCGTCTGAACTATAGTGATGCCTTTATTTGCTTCACGTAAGTCGATAATCGTAAAAACGCTATCGTCAAAACGATAGCGTTTGGACGAAAGTTAAATAGGTATCGTCTAGGATTAATTTTGAAGTTTGGAGGTGACTTGTGTAGTTGAATAATTGAGTAGCCACTGTAGTTTGACATCTTGTTTTTGTGTATCTCTTGCATTTGCAATTTAAAGTTAAAATACTTCGGCGCAGCTTGTGCTATGCGCCAGTTATAGCTTTCATTGAAACTCATCATTGAAAACTTCGACTATCAATTCTAATGCACTTAAACAAAGAAAACTTATGTCGTTTTGGTACTAGGTAATAAGATATATAATATTTTGTGTCAAAACAATATTTTATTTGCTATACCACTTTCTTGTAAATTCACTTTTGATTTTTCAATGATCATTGAAAACGCTTCCCATCATTGAAAAATCAAAGTTGAATTTACAAGAAAGTGGTAGAGCAAATAAAATATTTTTTGACACAAAATATTATAATATCTTATTACCTTCATTTTTGTAATAAAACGACATTAGTTTTATTTGTTTAAGTGCCATTGATAGTCAAAGTTTTCAATGATGAGTTTCAAGCTATAACTAGCGCCTTAGAAAGGAGAAATGAAAACGCAAGTTGGGCAAAAATACAATTAATACGAATGCGAAGACAGTTGAGAGACAAATGAAATCCCTTATTTCTTCCAAACCATATGTGAGTATGATGTTTTTTTTATCGTAAAAATGTATAATTGTAATAATTTATATATGTTATCGATGTTATCTTGTTCAAAGCTTGTGATGGTACTTGAAACAATAAATTTTTTGAGAGGGTGTCGCTCAACCTATATATGTACCTCCAATAATAAGACTTGACAGTTCATTTGACAACTCCAATAAAGTTTCAGAGTTTCTAAAATGTAGCAAATGCTCTCAAATTATAAATGATTGACGAGACCATAGTGGTTGAGTTACGTCGAGCCAATTAAAGACGATCTCGTCGACGACCACGATTATCGTTTTGAAAATTATGGAATGACTCTCCTGGTTGTTTACTGTAACCATTGTTGTTTAATGTAAGAGGCCGCTGCAGGGAGTCAATCTGGGAATAGCTTTAACGGTTATTGAGCAGCTCTATTCGGGATCTTAATTCCAATACATCGGACCCCAGACTGCCTATTGGAAGCTGTACGGTTTTCCATTACGAGTATGTTGGTCCGAAATCGAGGAGACGAAATTCCCAATAATCTGTTTCCCACCTACGGTCCTGAAAATCAAGAAATGTTAGATATGACTCGCTCCACAGCAGGGGCTGTAAGCTACGTTTTATCCAGACCTCAAATTTCCACTTTCGTAGTACTTCTACTGCCATAGGGCGCTTGCCAAGTCCTGATATTGTAGTTAGGTCACCGTTAATTAGTTAGTTTTAAGCAGAAGGACCTCACAATAATCTTGCTTTTTGATATCACGTGTTTCCGGTGGTAAATTTGTGATGTTTTTCATGAAGTTCCAGTCGAAATAAAAATATTAGTATTTCTATGGACGATGATTACCTTCCTAAAACATTTCAGTTACGCGATGGTATTTATTTTCTTGATTCTTTCGGCTTTTCCTGACTTTTCCTTCGGTCGGACTGACTATCAACGACGGGAAAAAATGGCAGAAAATAATACTGTTTCGAAAGATGGTGGTGGTACGGTTGTAGATATCAAATTGCGAATTGGCAAAAGAAAAACTAAAGTAGCAGCGTATTGTGTGGTTGCCAATTTGTAAATGCCTTCCTCAAGGATTTCTGGAGAAATACGATCTTTAACGAAGAATTATTGACATCGTTATTGGTAGTTGATTGGTCGCACGTTATGTTTCTCTTTTTAGAAACAAGCAATGGAGTAGTATTTTAGGTCAAAGATGAAATGGAGGCCAGAGAAAAGCTTAGTGATCAGACTCTTGGTAACAAACAATACAGAAATATGTTCGAAATTGATGGTTGTCGGTCAACAAACTTCTTAGGTATTATTTGATGCCCCAATTATAAACAAAAATTCCCTGGAGGAATCTTGACTTATGTGGATTTCCATTGGACTTTCAGAAGCATTTCGAAGCATCTTACAGTCTTTTAAAACCATTCTATTGGAAAAAAATCCTTTTCTGGCAATTCTGAGAAGAGAAATTCTATTCTTGATTTCAAATCAGAATCTACTCAGGAACCACTAATACATTCATACTCAAATGCGAAACGTATGTTTTCATACTTGGTTCTTCGCTTTCCTCTTCATCCAAAGATGAATTTACAAATGAAAATCACAAACATAAAGACAGAACATCAGACTTGAATAGAAGCAATAAATTAGCAGTGTTCTATTGGATTTCAGAATCAGTGAATACCTGAATGAAACCAATGGAAAACGGCATTACTGAAAAAATGGACCAATATCGGCCATTTTCTAAAAGCGATTCCGAAATCCAGCATTTTTGAAATGTATTTATAGTGTTCAATTTTTTTAAAAGCCGCGATGAGATTGATAATCTTATCATTTTAGATGAGAGCCATTTGACCTCTTATTTTCGGAAACAAAAAAAAACTATTGCTAACCTATATAAAAGTTGATTATTTTCCACTCACAATTCTGACAGCCTTCCCATAAACATCTAAGCTTTCACATTCTTCTTTTTCTTTCAAAGCCAATATATAAATGCTATATCGAATAAGTTAAAGTCTCCTTAATTTCCTTTCATGAAATATTAATTCCGGGCTTTTTATCCCCTCAAAAAACCTAAACCTTTAATTTTCAAGCGAGAACCAAATAAAAAAAGGCTCAAATTCTCCTTTCTTGGTAGGTACTTGAATTTATAGTTATTAACACAGAATTAAGTGAATTTTCGGGGTATGGAATAATATTTAATTCCTTCAATTCCCTGCACCAACCCGCAACCAAGCAACTGAGCAGTAATCGAGCCAGATTACACGTTACCCTTTTTAGCTTTTTAAGTTTCGAATGGACCCGTCTACACTTTTTGCCGCCCGTTGGCTATGTGTGCAGATTGGTATTTCATTTCCTATCCCACCCGACTTACCTACCTACCTACCTGTGTCTTAAATAATTAAATCCCTTTGCAATATAAAAGAGGTATTTTATGGTATCTGGCCCTTTCAAAGTTTTGGTTTAGTGTTTTACTCCTTCTCTGATGGTCTCGGTTGCGCTGAACAGTTATGTTAGTTCAACTTGGCAAAACTAAATTTATAGCCAACTTAGCGTCTGAGGACGATTGAAATATAAAAAAAGAGCGGACCATTCCATTATTTTATAGTGCGCGATGCTGTTTCGTTTTCGTTCGTTCGTTTGTTCATTCGTGTGGCATGCCACAAGGGTCCACACCAGCTACGTATGCTACGTATGGTTAGGATTTCAGTTCATATCACTTACGTGATGTGAATTTCAATTAGAATAAGCGATGGTTTTGGAATTTATTTTCTCAAAGTGCACCTTCTTGCCAATGCAGAATGTAATGTGAGCAATGGCTCCCAATTGGTGCTACTAATGCGAGCATTTTTATACTTCAACTTTTTCTTAACCGAAAAAGAAAATAATAAGAACACAGAGATCGAATCGGGACAATTTAATGGCCATTAAGTGATACATTCACGTAATTTTATTTCCTTACCAAAAAAAAAAATAATAAAGAAATCCTTCTTGTTGGATACCAGCTCGTACGCGTGTACCTACCTTAAACTTGAGCATGAGCTCCACCCTTAAAATATTCAAACATGCAAGTATCGACAAATTATTTTCAAAGAGACCATTCCCGGTTATCATACCCATCAGACCCCCGCGCGTTTATTCGTTAAACTGAGGGGAGCTTGCTATAGATACCACTCGTGTATACAGGGCTCCAATGTGGATCCAAAATCACGACGTGATTGTGTTGCAACTCTACTCGCCGTCTCCGCGCCATAGTAATTCCATTCTTCTTCACCTGATGTGAATTAAATTATCGCACGATGTTTTCAAATAAAATTAAATCAAACAGAGCTCTCAGAGTCATAAGAATACCAGTAAGTTTAATGCAAACTTAAAAAAAAAATTATTGTATCTTTTAGATATACCTACATTTATTTTACGGTTTTTATATTTTATGTGTAGTTGAACGTGATTGCTGTGTACCGTTTATGATATGCACCGCGCGCAAATGCAGAACATTTCCATCACGATTTTAGTTCTTGATGTTGGTGATCGTTATCATGAGTGTTCCTAAGGTTTGCATTTGTGTGACAATAACAATGTATAGGTTATAGATAGATAGGTAGATAGGTATGCATATTAAATGTTCGCCAACAATAAACTGTATAGTAATCGCTTGCTCGGTAGTTTGGTTGTTGAATGCAGCAGTTAATGCGCTATTTACATGGAGTGCCATTAGGTTCGCGTGTGGGACCTGCTTTGTTTGCTTAATTAAGCTACTGTTTGCAGATTGGCTTGCCAATGCGTGGTCGTTATATGTACGGTTGCCAATTTTGTTAATTTTAATCTATCGAATTGGTATGTAATTATATTTTTTTAATGAATTTTGAAACAGATTAAAACGTAATACTGATTACAGTAAATGAATATTCACATGAGAGCGACCAACGACCGACGAATAAAGGAATTAATTTAATTTACAACAATTTACCAACCTAGATTCTTCACATATTCTAAACAAAATTGTAGAATATAATTTATGTTAATGCTTAAGCACAATCATTTACTTTTTAATCGCCAAAATAAGTCAAGAGAAAACAATATTGGTCGTCGCGAATTGCAGCTGGTTGTTACGAACAGTCAAACTCTATTCGCGTTCCACATACCATCCAAACTTCCACAAATAATTTGTTCGCGCGCGTCTAACCTCAAAATCAGACTTGTCTAAATGGACGAATATTCGTTAATTCGTTGGTCGTTAGTCGCTCTCATAGTAAATAGTAATTAATTGATCTACACAGCTGGATTTATTTTTTAAGAATAGAATTGTAAGTATATGTCTTATTCAAAATGTGAAGTGCAAAAATATTAAACTTTGACTATAATAAAGTATTTTTAAGTGGAATTTAAAATGTTAGGATTTTAAGGAATACCACACAATTGAATTGTTAAACTTGTTATTAGAGTTATAAAATTTAGTTAGTAAGCTTGTAATTTTAAAATGCTTCAAAGAGGAACTCTATCACATTGCTTATATCAATTTATTTGGTTCGATAAAATTGATGTAGCTTGTGGAATGTAAGCTGTGAATGTATCATCATCTAAGCTTTGTTAAAGTGAAAAAAATACTGGGTTACATACATATTTAGTGAACAAAATCATAAGCGACTTATCCAGATAATTTGTAATAATATCCACATGCTACGAATTTAAAATTGAAACGTTTGAGTGAAAGTGGAATGTATTCGTTTCTTAGTTTTAAAAAATACAAATACAAAATTATTCAAAATGAAATTTCAATGTTAAATGTTTCAAGTTAACATTTATTTATTAAATATCTTTTTGTGAATTCACTTAGAATAAGTTTGTGGAACTTAACTAAAATTGGTATTCCATAACCGAATTAGGTAAAAAATGATAAATTGTTAATTGTTAAAATTCAATATTTGTCAATAAATAATTAATATTCTACAAATAACTTGACAAGCTAACGAATAAAAATACCAAATGTTTCGCTTCAGAAGAATATTTTTTTTTTTTTAAGATTTGATGAAGATTGGCAATCATGGAAACTTTTTGCCTATGGTAACAGGGATATCTTGCCAAAAGGGGTCTTAAATTTTATTATATTTTTGCATTTTTATGAGCAGCTGTTTGAGTTATTTGTATGTTTTATTTTTTTTTGGTAAAGAAGAAAATTTATTTGTTTATCACAAAAAAATGCGAGGGAGTGTTTGTACATACTAAAGATCATTATTCATTGCTTTATATGAACTTTTAAGTAGCTTAGGTTGATTTTTCTGATTTACAATAAAAGACTTATTTTGTGAGTGACA
The DNA here is from genome assembly GCA_910595825.1 of Philhelius pedissequus. Classification (NCBI taxonomy): domain Eukaryota; kingdom Metazoa; phylum Arthropoda; class Insecta; order Diptera; family Syrphidae; genus Philhelius; species Philhelius pedissequus. Next base: position 7,465,837 of record OU343163.1, on the reverse strand, counting down.
AAATGAAATGTTGTGTGTTATTATATAAATAATTCTTGTTCGCATTGTTGTCTTCGCAATCCGTCATTCGTCAAAAGTTTTCAAAAGAAAGAATTTTGTAGTTACACTGATTGACAGAAATAATGAGATAAATATGCAAATATTCAGGTAGTCGTACATTTTTTTCGAAACCTTATTGGATTTTTAAAGTTTTTTTTGAATGTTGTTTATAATCTACCGACTTGATAGCTTTGAGAATTTTAAGAAATTCTTGGAGGATTTTTGAGGAATTTATTGATAAAAAACTTGACAGTTTTGTTGATATATAAATTTGTGTTTCTTGGTATTGAAATATATTTTTGGCCAGATTCAGAAGTCAGATCCTGGACAACATGAATAGCAGCAGAAATTGTATTCTTTTCATTTTAACGTTTAAATTAATACTATGAATTTCTGAAATTATGTGATTGATGAAAAAGTAAGAAGTGGCAATACTTGTTGTCTAGAAAATTTAGAAAAACTTGCTCCCGGATTTAAAAATGTGTACGACTGGTGGGAATGTGGTTGGTTTTCTAGCTCAGGTGCTTTTGAGTTATTGTACCGGGCTATACGATGCAGAGGTCTGAGTTCAAATCCCAGCCAATTTGACAATTTTAAATTTTAAATCGAGACTTCTCATTATTGAATGGCAGTGAAAATGATTCACCTAAAATTTCCTGTCACGGTTTGAAAGGTACGCACCTAGAAATGGTTGGAATAGTTGGAAGTGTACTAGACTGAATACAGCTGTCAAATATTTTTTCACATTTATTTTCGAATTTTATTCGAGTATCGAATGGAATTTTTTGTGGTTCCGTTTTTAAATTTTATTAACACTCTAACGACCCATCACTCTCAAAAAAAGTTCATCATTCATGTCAAATTACAAATACACAATAAAATCCCCCACGTCCCTGTAACGACCTCATTTGACCTAATAAAATTCGAGTATTAATTCTGGCTTGTTTGCTTTGAATTTATAGTTCACACCCTGTTTTAGCGAAAAATATATATAAGGGAGTGAAGGTGGGCACCAATAGATCGATATTTTTTAAGATTACAGTCCCGACTACTTATGGCAAGACTCTATATTTTGAAGTGTAAGAACAGTATAATGTAGATTAAGGCTTACAGCAGTTAGTTACTGACGTCTGCTATTTTTTTTTTAGATTGTGATTTTGTAACTTCTGCTACCTCAGACTGTGATAAAAAAAATTAGATTAGATGGGGTTGAGAAAAATTATATTTTTGTGCAATTTTAAAGTCAGTTTTTCAGGATCATTTAATAGAATCTTAGAAGCCTAACTTCTATCTTCATACACAATGAAAATGTCTTGCTATGTCTTACAGCAAATTTTCTCAGAGTGAACCACACCTTAATCAATCTTAATATTTTCTGCACACTTGCAATTATTATTATTTATTTTGATTTATTTTTTACTTGCATACGATTTCAGGCAAAAAAAAATAAATAAATACTAAATTGACCACGAGAACCTTTTAACATCATTCTCCATTAATTGAATCCTCCATCACAGCCACCACCGGACGAGTGTGGGTATCCGCACCTGCGATCAGCCAATACCACGAAATGGCCTTCCTGTATAGCTGATGCGCATAGTGCATTTAGCCTATAACAAACTTTGCCATCAGCTACTGTGCATCTTCAAGACCGCAAAAATAAATTTGAAAAAAAAACAACAACAAAATAAAAGCGAAAAGGAAAGCTTTATTTATTTATTATATTCGCCTCCAACATGCACTTACTGCACGAAACCACCAATAAACACCTTCTTCAACGATCTTTGGAGTCCAACACGCTGCGCCAGCCGGCCGATGATGATGATGATGATGACGATGACCACAGACTTGCTCGCTGATAGCAAATTCCTTTGCATTGGTTCTAAAAATAGCCCTTTAAAGTTGGTTTAGCTATGTAAGCAGGTATACTCGTATGTCGTACCCACAAACAGACTCATCCTTGTCTGTCTCCAGACAAAATAAACATTGCAAAACGTTCTATGGCTGATGGTGCTGGGTGCTGGCTCATAGGCTGGCCGGGAGACTTTAAAAAGAAGAATTACCTTCGTCGTCGTCCTTCAACACGCGAACATTGTCGATTAATTTAAAGACATACCCTCAAACTCATGCCACAGCAAAGGTTGGCAATACCATGGGACAGGCCACAATAAAAAAATCCTCAAGCTTCATAAAAGCCAACAACAACAACAAAAAAACGCACGCGATTGCGCACAGAGAATATTTTATCACCTCTGAGGTCTGAATGAGCCTTGTGTGAAAAGTCCCCCGGTTGAGGTAAACAGAATTATAAATGCGTCCAGTCGACGACGGCGACGGGACCGATTGAAAAACGTTTTTCTAGGGAAGAATATGTGCCTATAAATTCACAGACAGGCATCTACATCCACAGTCACATTCTCATAGAACAATACGCACACTCACACCAGTCTAAATAACCTTCGAGTCTTTATGTCGATCATCAGTCTGTCTCTCGATCCCGATGGATAGATGGGATCGCTGATCGGTGGCTTTACAATCTATTCATCTTGAAACAACCGTCACTGAGCCGGACGTGTCGTAAGCCTTCTTCATCTTCAGCGAAACCATACAAAATTCAAGTCATCTTCTCTGTCATCTCTTGTTGGTTAAACTAACAATGTTGCTCAAACGAGCAGAATGTGCCAATTCTCTAAGCAAACAAAAAACGACTCTCCTCTTTAAGTGAAGGTTTTTATGACCAATTTCAAGAAAATTGTTGTCTCGTTTTGTGTAAATATAGGCTGCGGGCAGATGAACTCTTTGCGCACCTTGACAAAAATGCACCTTAAGGTAAGTATTTGTGTGCATTAAGCATAGTGAATTTGCTAACATATTAAATGCTTAACTTTTCGTAGATAGACATTTTGACAAACTTAGGATAGGAACAAATTCTCAAGTTTTCTAATTATAGCAAAGTTCGTAAAGTCGTTAACGAGAACGAACATTTTTAGGGAAACAATTTTAAATAATTAATGTTTCTTCCAAATGAAAATTCACTTCGAATAGTAAATGACATTTCCAAAAAAACATGGGATATGGTCTGAGATGGTATATTGAATTTTAAAAAATCCTATGGGATTGAAGAAAAATCCCAATTTGTTCCCTTCCACAAAATAACATCAAAGAAAAAATAAGGCAAACAAACCACTTCTATTTTCATTACTTTAGGTTTAATGAAATGAACGTTCCCGTTATTGTTAGAAGGGATACTAATCTGAGAAGAGCCCTATTTTCTACAAAATAAATTGACAGAAGTTTGTACTAAAATGGGAACTTTCAAAAAGTAAATAATCCGTATCAAGATGTGAAACGGAAAAAAGGACCAGAATCATACAAATTTGACATTTATGGCGTACAAAGATTGGTTGCCATTGAAACACAATCCTCAATAAACTAGTTTTATTTATTTACCAACGTTATATATTTCGCCCGATATAACTGCCAAAAATAAAGGGAAATTTACGATTATTAAAGATTCAACCGGTGAAAATTATTTTAAGTAGGCGAAAATGTGCGTCACTTTTTTTCCTGTGAAATCTTATTCGGGCGAAACTCATAAAGCTTAATGCTGTTCTCCTATGAAATTTGTTCGCATCATATTTTTTCTCATATCATACTTTTCTCCAAAGCATTGTGCTGTCATGACACTTTTTCGCATGGTATTTTTCGCTGGTGCATGATATTTTTCCCGCACAACTTTGATGTTTTGATATTTTCATCGCGTAGTAGTTTTCTCCAGATAAATTTCACATTTACATTTGACTTGATAGTTTGTTGCTAAGTTTTTTTCAAAGAATTTTGTCATTCCACTTCAGATCAAAATTCCTCTTAATTTCTGATAAGATTTCACGTAAAAAAAATACTAAAAGCTGTCTTTCGTCTTCAATTCTTTCCTTGATTGATTTGTGGTTAATGTAATGTTATCTGGAGTTCAAACTTATTATTTCACTTTGGGTTTTCACATGAAAATTTAATTTAATTTCAGTATTAGTTATAAAAAGAGTTAGATTTCAATTGAATGTGTGTATTTTAAACTTTTTTCACGATGTTTAAATTATTTCACTTGTGGGAAGCAAGTGTAAAATCGTGTGGAACCTATCAATGTTGCTTTGTTAAACAACCAGCGTGAGAAAGGTGAACGCGTCTAAGGAGTGAAAAATTGAAATAATGTTTTCCAATAAAAAAAAAATTAATTTGATTTGACTTCCCTCCTTATTGTTAACTTCTTTTTCTGCGAGGCTGGGTTTGCATAATATTTGCATATGAAGTTGGCATGAGGAAAAAAAATCGAATATTTTGCAGCATGTTGCTATACAGTCAATAAAAATTCATTTAAATGTACAAATTGACCTCTCATTTCCTTTAAACGCAGTCCAAGGTTTTTTTCGTCTCAAAAAATGCACGAATGGAAATTATTGCAAAATGCAGTATTCCTTTAATGCAGAAATAATATAACAGTGGTTACTATTCACATATGTACATGTAACTGCAAATGACCACGGGCAATAAATTTGCAATTCTCACATCCGGTGAACATATGAGAGTTCAAGATGCTGCTGGTATGTGCGTTTTCCCGCTTCTATGAAGTCCTACCTGGTGTTCGGTTTAATCCCATCAACCATCAAATGTGCACCGATTATCATCGATGGTTAACTTATTCTAAGCCCATCAAAAAGAGAGGGGATAAGAAAGAAAATAAAAATAACGAAAACAATTTTTTTTGTTTTGTTTACAGAAATGAGTCCACGAACTGATTGGAAACAATTGTTTTTTTGTTCTTGTTCTGCTTCTGCTTTTCAAATATTGTCATGTTGTGCAGACATGTTGACATTTCAAAAGATCTGGATCTTTCACTCACTGGTGGAGTTGTGACATTTGACAAGTTGGCGGCGATTTGGTTTAATAACCTAAGGGCCATCGCACACTCACCAAAAAAAGATATACTCGTACACATCCCGTAGGTATAGGTAGCTGCCGAGAAGGCAATTTATTGTTAAAGGCGGCAAGCCTTTGGTTAATGGTGCGGTCCTAGCACCACTGACTTGGGATGGCTTATTATGGATAACAGCGCGATCCACATAGCTCCTGGCGCAGTAGCACGGAATGTGTGTGCAGTGTTCGATGTTCATTTTTTTTTCTTCTTTTAAACTCGTGTGACAATATATTTTTCTCGTCGGAAGCCAGAATACGTGTGTTAGGTCGTTTGGACCCAAATATGGCAATTTCGATCGTATAACGACCAATGTCAAATGGTCTTATATATGCAGGCTTGAGATATGCGGCGCGGCGCTGCGATAGTTGGGGTTTTTATTTTTTGTATATTATAGTTTCTTTGAACGATATAATGCAAAAAGGGAACCAAATTCAGCAGGCAAGCTCGAAACAGGGACCACAATTCTCAGCATTTCGATACAAACTTTCGTCAATAGAAATAAATACAGGTATTTGAATGGGCACTTCTGCGCAATCAAGTTCCGTCCGAAATTTTGTGAAAAATAAAATATTCCCTTTGTTGGTACAAAGCTGGACTTTTTTAAATCAAATGATTGACCAAGCAAGGCTTTTCGCACAAAAAAGGCATTTGCAAAAAAATTCCCAAAGAGACATCGAGTTGTACATTAAAAGAATGGTTAGCCTAGTTATGTCAAAACTCGCGATCAAAAGCTCCTTCACAACTTTGTATCCGATTTCTGATTTTACTAAGAAATTGATCATTTCGCAATCGCTTTCTTTTAAGGATTTTTCTTTCGCAAATACAATTTTTAAATAAGTTAGGTATAGTTAATTGCGTTTCGACATTTTTCGCAAACTAATTTATTACTTCGCAAAATAAATAAATACTTATGCCTTTCCTTTGATGAAACATTAAAGAGTTCGGACACATGAAATGCGAAAGTAAGATAAGGCTTTCCAACTTCTTTTCTTCGCAATTTCCATACAATTTAAGCACATTTAAAAAAACTGGAATTTTTTTTAAATCATGAAAATTGGCTTAACATTTGATTTCGGTTTGGGGTTCGCAAGACATTTTTAGCAATTTATTTTCTAAAATACGAAAATATTCGCATCAATAAAAAATATCAAAAATGTCAGCATAAGTCAAGTGTAGGTTTTATAGTTATATAGAATACCTCCAAGCTTTTACTTTTACAGGAATGCGTTTGCGCAATAATTAAATAACAAATTTTCTCTAGAAGATGGTATAGCGAAATGGTATTTTTTCAATGTCGAAGAACATTCGTTGTGTGCAAATTACATAATTTTCGAAAAGAAATTTTGTTTTGGATTTTGGAATCATATTCAAAAAGTAGATTAGTTTCTAATGGAATGAATTGCGAACGATTTATAAGCTATGGATTTTGAGGGCAATATTTGCGAAACGAATAATTGCCAAATTGTACATTTACGAAGGAATTGCGAAATATTAAACATATTGCGAATAAGATCAAAATTAAAAAAGAATAAGAAGATTGATAAAACATGATTTGCGAAACTCAACTCAACAAAAATCGAACCAGAGTTCAATAACATGGTTTGCGACACTAGACATTTTGTAGGGTTGGAAATCACATACGAAAAGCAAATAACTTTGTGAAAGAAATGAATTGCGAATGCTTGGCAAACTATGCATTTTGTCGGAAATATGTATTTCCGAAACGAATAGTTTCCAAATTTTTTTTATAGGAAGGTTTTACGAAATGGTATTTTGCGAATAAAAGCAATATCCTAACAAGTTTTAAGAACTGGAATTAAACTGAACAAATATCGAATGAGAATTCGATAACATGGTTCGCGAAGTTCGACATTTTGTGGAGTAGAAAATCAGATACAAAATGCAAATAACATTTTGCTGCTAAATCAATCGCGAATGCTTGCTAAGCAATGCAATTTGCCGAGAGATATTTGCGAAATGAAAAATTGACTAATTTTCTCTATGTCCTATAAAAAGGGTATTGCGAATTTGTATTTTGCGAATAAAATCAAAATTTGATCAAAAATTCGAAATTAGCTAATACGTGAATTTGAGAAACTCTACTCAACAAAAATCTAACAATAACTAGATTACCAAATTTGAGAAAATCAACATTTTATTTATTTGGAAATTATTTTAGAAAAATAAATTTGAATTGCAAATTCTTTTTGCAGGATATGTTTGCGAAATGAATGTTGTCAAATTATTTTTGGAAAAGGTATTGCGAAATGGCATTTTGCGAATAAAAACAAAATACAAAACATAATTCCAAGATTGCAAAAACATGGTTTGTGAAACTAAATGAAGAGTAAATAGCTTTTTGGAGGAAATCAATGGTGAATAACTCTCCAAGCTATGCATTTTGCAGAAGTTTATTTGAGAAATAAATAGTTACCAAATTTTCACTATACGATGGTATTGCGCAATGTTGTTTTGCGCATCAAATCAATGTTTGAAAAGAATATGATTTGTGTAGCTTAACGTTGTGCGGAGTTGGAAATTGCATCCAAAAAAAAAACTTCACATTTCAATAGCAAATTCAAATCAGCTTACAAAAATAACTAAATAACAAATAGCATATACCTGCCCATCAGCATCAGGACAGCATACCCCTTTTTCCAACAAAATCATTCTAGAATAACTTTTTTTTATTTGTTTATTTATTTTTCTTTTATTTATTTTAATTTTTCTGAAGAAACACAAACATTCCAGTGCTTCCTTCGATCAAAAACTCCATAAATTTACGTGATTTGCAAATCAGATTATTTTCAGATTCGAAAAAAATGTTGCCAACGGATTTAAAGAATTTGTTTGTGGATATTCTCAGACATCTACCGCGCGCATCAGCTATTTTTGCGCGAAGGACAAAGTTGAAGGTTTACTTCGTTGGGCTTTTTTTTCTTTATTTTTGTTTGTTCCACCTACCAATTCCAACCAATAACCATTCCGTGCTCTATTCCTTTAGTATTGCGCGTTCATCTGCGCGTTCGCGAAAATTTTCTATAATGTCCGAATCACGAAAATGCTATTTTCCTGGTTTAATCGTTTTATTTTATTTTCTATTTTTATGTGTAACCTAGGAAGACCTATCCAATGGAACAGAATCTCGCTCATGAACGAATAAAAAAAAAATAACAAGTAAAAAAGCCTAAGAAATCCTCCCTCTTGGCTGCCAGGCCACGGAGCACCGCACTGGGACCGTGTTCAACAATCTTTTCGTGAGTCGAAATCAATGTTGGCTCTTGGGAAGTCTATGGAGAGTTGGAATAATGCCACTACGACGCGACGACTACGAAGACTACAAACGATGATGATGATCATCATCGTCATCATAGTCAGGCCTTCATCTGGCTGTGGCCCATAGCCGAAGCACTATTAAGTGTGTAACAATTAAGTCGTGACGCGACCGACCGAACGGACCGGGCCAAATGGTGGTAGAGTTGGCGTATCTGGGAGATACCTTCGCTTAATGCTGTTAGTGTTTTTCCTCCGCGTCGCGCCGGCCGACTGCTGATGCATCTGTGCATCTGTCAAGTGGGTAGTAGCAGTTCCATCACGACTATGGGCCACAATGTGTTTCTGGCTGGCTGTGGCTGCTCGCTCCTTGTTGCTGCTGCTGCTGCAGTTTCTGATGCTTTGGAATGGCTGACTGGGTTATTGCCTGTTTTTTTTATGCACAATAGATTGTTCCGAGTTTTTCTTATTTTATTTGAATTTAATTTTTTTTTATTTTTTTCGTCGGAATCTGTAGCAGGAATGAAAATTTTTGAATGAAATTATTGCGAACACGTCTCGTTGATTTATTGAATAATCTCGAATGAGTAATGGCAATGTGTGCGCTTCACCAACTCCAACTGGACATACGGAACGGACGGACGATTTGGTGGGTTGACTACACTAAAAAAATAAAACTCACCAAAATGCGAACAAAACAATGACTATGACCAGCCAAAGACAATGAGAAATTTAGAAGCAATTAAGGTAGCGAAATTAAATTCCTTTATTGCGTTTTATATACGACGCTTCGCGAAATGGTTTTGGAGACTTTTTTCGTGCGCAATCCAAGGGCCCGAAATCGAGAACACAAACATTTTTGGAATGTCAAAATGAAAAATTGTGTTGTTCGGCCATCGAATCGTGAATATGGAGTCCAAGGATTTGTCATTCGCATTTTGGGTTATATTTGTAAGTGGAATCGTGCCAAGACTAAAATTGGAATACATGTACAATGCATGTATATATCTACTGAATTTCAGTTACATATAACGTAGACGTCAGTCCATGGTTTCATAGAACGTAGCGTATGATTCAGATTGCATTAAAATATCAAATATAAAAAAAACACTAAATGGCGCCCGGGTGACTTTCTATTTTGAGTACCCACATGCATAACCCAGAAGGTGTGTATCTACGGAAGCTGTTTTTTTTAAATAAATTTTAAGTGGGGTTCAAGCCATACACAAATAAGAACGATGGTGTGCTTTGTATCAAAACACAAAATGGCGCCCGGGATATCGGATGAATTTAAAAAAAAACTATTCCGTGTCATTCAAATAATAATGCTGGAGGTACAAATCGGAATAAAAGAAACTCCCCAACGATAATATGTATATCTCCAAATCATCAGAAACGATCCCGTTTACTCTACCAACAAATCAGAATAAAAACTTACAAAATGTCGTCCCGTATGACCAATTCTTTCAATATGATTAATGGATCTACAAAAAAAATGCAAAATGTCGCCTGTGTAAATTTTTTATTTATGTTTCATTTTGAGTAACATGCACTTATAACTAAATTGCAAGTGGGGTTCAAAACCGACCAATTAATGGGCGCCCGGAATATCGGATGGAATTAGTTATTCCCACTGTCATATTTCGAGTGATGGAAATAAGAATCAGAATAAAAAAAAACTTAGCGGTTTTCAAGAACATAACAATACGTTAATATCCTCAAATCACTCGATACGAGTCCTTATAGTCTAGATACAAATTAGAATAACATTTAAAAATGGCGCCCGAGTTATTCTGTTATTATACTGTTATTCCAAAGCGAGAAATGGACCTGGGAAATAAGAATAGAAAAAACTCCAAAATGCCGCCCGAGGGATTGGTTAAAAATACCATTAAAAAATCGACAATTTAAGACCATTTCCATTTATTTATTTTATCAAGCCACAACCCTTTACAATAATTTCCTTCTTCGGCTTTCCGTTTTTCGTACCATAATCCTGAATTACATCCAACACCTTCAAGCCCTCCATTACTTTGCCAAAGGCAACACTCTTCCCATTCAAAACCTTCAGCGGCTTAAAACTCAAGCTGAATTCGAAGCATCTTTCAGATCCTCTTTCGAGAAGATTCAACGTTCCACTCTGTCCATGGTCGATGTGCGGATTGATAGTTTGTGTGGAACCAAGTTCTAATCCTTCGTGAATTTCAATCTCTCCTTCGATCCACAAGTTAGGATATATCCGATGGAATTTCAGAAAACTCTTGCCCTCCTTACACATCCGAACCAGATGCAGAACAACATTTGGAGCAGCTTCGGTGCAGAGGACCAATACAATTCTATCCAAAGGTCGAATGTCTTTGATTTCGAGATCGACATAGATTTTCGGCCAAAGAAGCAGCGGCACCGTATTGATATCCCGCACTGGCATCACATGCTGATACTGTTTGTACAGCTCCTTGCGGTACTCCTCTTGGTCATGAGGCGTTCTTGGGACGTGTTTAACTGCCGGAGGTCTAGTTCTCATAGTTGGCTTCATACAAAGCAATTTGCGTCCGAGATAAAAGTTCTCCTCGTCGATTTTTTTTAACCATTTCTTGACGTCTGGAATTCGTGTCTTCCGGACTCCAGTCATTTTGTTGTAGCACTTCACTTCACCTTCGATCCTTTGGATTTGATTCAATTTCTCCAGCAAGATGACATTTTCTGAAATGATTCTCTTCGAACACTCATTGTCCAGTCGCATACGAGTCGTCCGGAGGAAGGTTCCTGCCTTGATCCTTGGCGGGCGAGCATCGATTTCACACCGGGCATTGCGGACTTTACAGATGTGATCCTTATAATGACGGTCCATAACGAATTTTTTTTCCAAACAAAAAAAAACTATACGAGAAATAAAAATTCAAATTCTGACATTGACTTCTCAAAAGCAGGTGTCCTCGTCTCTGTTTAAAACCGGACAAGTTAAACATAAAAAAAGGTGTGTATAGGTACTAAAAAATAATTAAAACTAAAACAATCCTTTTCTCCTCCTTTTTCAAAAACTAATGACACTGAATTTTAACGATCACGGACATCAAAAAAGACAGAAGATAGGCTCATTTCGTATGCGCAACATGAAAGGAATACTACTCTTCCAGAAAGGTTAATCTTCAATTCCCAGAAATTTCTCCGTTCATGGTTTAATTTTATTTTTATTGACATTTGAAAACCCTTTTTTCTGTAAGAAGGACCCGCCTGTCAAATCAGGGGTTTCCAATAAATTGATTTTAGTGCATCATCATCACTCCCTAAGGTCGCGTCAGCGATTGATTTTTAAAATTGAAACAGCGCGAGACGGCTTTTCTTTGTGATGTACCCCGGATTGGCTTCACTGAATTGGGAAAATAGTTTTCCCTTTTTAATGTGTCCGTCCATCGATCTCCGCGTGCACATAACTATTCCCCTCCCACTGCGTCTGTGTGCTAATGAGCTAGCTAACGACAAACAAAAAAGTGTGACCCATCATAATTACAGACTCTGCTGACTGTACACAGTAAACAACGAAGAGAGAGAGAAAGAGATCTATTGTCAAAACGGGCAGCCATGATGATCAATCACCTGTCAGTGAGTGTGTCCGAAAGTCATATACTCTCATAGCCACCGATAGGGTTGTCAGATGTCATTTTATGTTTTTTTTGTGAATTTTACAAGGGTTTAATGAGACATAAGACCGAACAGCTCGCTGTTGCACATGAGCGATTAACTAATTTATGGGGGGAATTTGGTATTTTTTGGCGGAAAACCATGTAGGAAAGCGGAAGTGCTCATCAGGCAGTTATATGGATGGGAAGATGATTTAATTGAGACATATATGAGTGTTTACCGGGAATGTGGACATTATGAAGAATTAAAATGGTAATTTCGGCTGGAGAATAAAACAGGAAATTAATGTCAATGATAGGGAAGGATATGAACATGGATGAGAAAAAAAGTATTTTACTTCCTTTAGGCTTTCACACGCTCTCCCTTTACTATAGTGGACAAAGATTTATGTGGTGCCACACGGCTCATTCTGTGGACCACTTCTTTTTTTGTCTACTCGTTTACTCTTTAAATTGGTTTTCAATCTTCTTGAATATATTTGTAGAGCTTGTAATTTGCCCAGTGGGAATCTGTCTTTCGATCTAACGACTCGACGTGTGTCTTCACTTAAACAGTAGATCCCCGTTAAGTGCACTGTTAAAAAATTTAGAACGACGATATACATAAATAATTATTTCAGATAACACAGACGATATATTTCATCAAAATATTGCAAAATTAATTACGCTGCGTTTACACATCTTCTGAAACTGTTTCGAAAATGAATGCCTTATAATGGCATTAACTTAATAATGGCGTAAGTGGCAAAATGTCAGAATTCTTTTTCGTGTTTTATTAGTTTTTCTGCGAAATAATGTCCCTTTAGAAATTAAGTCATAAATAGAAAGCAAATGTCAGAAATAATGACAATTTCGAGGCGGAATTACTATAAGTCCATATATATAAGACTGGCAAAGATTGCCACTTTTGTAGCTGTCATTCTTGGTTGCAAGTGACACTAGTGACTAGTTACTATTATTTTTTTTTGCTTTTTTTTTTGATTAATTAACTAATAGTTTAATTGATCCAATATTTGTCATTACTTCCGTTATAAAATTACCTGAAGTAGAATATTGTGATATTAAGAAACTAATGACAATACACATTTAACAAGAAACCATCTCATTAGTTGCACTGTAATGGCAGAGTATAAGAGCGTTGTAAATAGATGCCATTAAGAAATTAAGTTCATGCAGAAATTATAGCAATTTATCACCCGTGTAAATGCATAATAATTATGACACAAATTATGGCTTGTTATTGCAAAAGCGCATTTAACCGGGAATTTCTGTCCTAGCTTCCAATTTCTCTCACCTAATTGAGTAGATGCGAAGGCATCTCCGTGACTCCAAATCTGCCCAATCTTCTCCCAATCTCTAAGGTATAGAAATTACAAAAAAAAAACGAAGCCTAACCTAGCAAAAACCCATCTCCAAGATCATCATCATCCCAAAGTCCCAATAGAGCCACACTCTCCCATTTCCAATCGCAATCCCAACCGCACTGTCCTAGTCTCTCAAGTTGCGCCCCAATCTGAGCCTTAGAGTGTTTATCATCGTAGTCGGCATCACTGTCGTCGTTTGTGCGTTCGTTTTATCTGCTGGTGGTTTTCATCAGCGTTGTGTGTGCCTTCTTCCGTTTGTCGTTGTTGGCTTTTGCGTCCATCTATCGAGATCGGTCGTATAAATAATTTAATATTGTGGACATGTCAAAAACATCACGTTAAAGTGCGGGCAACTTGTCTCCTTATTTATGCAATTAAGTTGGAATAAAAAGGCACACAGCCGGACCGCGGTGGGGAAGCAAGGATTGGTGGACGGCTAGGTACCTATGTACAGAAGCGATTGAAGCAAACATCAGCACGCAGAAGTGCCCAACAAGGCAGTTAGCATGAATGCGAGGCAGGTTGTTTTATTTGTGGTCCAGCGATGTCATACCTTATCGTTGTGCAACAGAAAAGTGATTTTTTTTTCATACCTGTAGTACCTTCCTACATATTTTATTTGACTGTGTCCCCAAAGATGAGTTTGTAACTGCGTGTTTGGAGATTGCCTTTTGATAGGCAAGGAAAAAAACTATATAAACTGCAATAATGGACGCAGTAGGCCGCTTGTCCGCTTCCAGATTACATAAGGAACTGGAAGGCAAATACCTCAAAAGGAGTTTTCGCTATCTACGGGTGAATGAATGGATGGATACCAGAGAAGCTATAGGCAATAATTGTTTGGCTGACTTTTTGTTTTGTTTATAGGCGCCGCGCGCCGCCTGGTATTTATATTGAGAATTAAAGGCAATTAGTTTTTAAATTTACTTAATTTTCAAATAGTTTTAGTTTAAGAGAGAATTAAGTATAGGTATTTGCCTACTATAACCTCATTAGTAGGTTTTAATTTTTTTTTTAAATTTACTAAATGTTTCAAATCTAAATAAGGAGACTGTGGGAGCATTTTAATTGACCTATCTGAATATTAAGGATACTTCAACTACTTTGGGAATCTTGGAAACTTTAATTTGTTTAAGAACTTTAGCAAATTCGATGGTACCAACTGAAGTAAACGAAATGATGGAAAAATCTTCAATATTAATTACCAATGTGCGCAAGCTGCAAGGCCTACATAAGCCCCAACCCTAGGTTTTGTATCTGCAATAGTATGTAGGGACTTAGTTTAAGGAATTGTAATATCCCCATCAACTCAAACATTTTACCCGCCATCACAGAGTTTAAAACATGAGTTACTTCCATTAGAAACAATCGTTGTATTTTGGCCTGAATGAGAGCTTAACTATTGGGAAAGGCATTAAGGAACTCTCAGATCCCTGCTCCATTGTCTGACTAAATTTCTGATCTGATATAGTCATCCTTGCCCCATAGGTCTGAAGTCAAAATTATTTTTTGGAATAACATAAATGGGTTATAAATCCACAATACTTTTGACATGTGGAATTATGACCCTGAGCGAGTATTTGTATGATGACTGAAGAGAACTTTGGTTAAATTATGAACAGTGTTCTCCGCATTAAATTTCTAAGACTGCGAGCGAACACTAGGCATTTTTTAAAAGAAAATTTGGTCCACAGTGGGCGGATGATCACTCTAATGCATTGGTTCTCAAATCGTATAACACACCGCCAAATATTGCAGGTTTAATGATTTCAACCAGGTGTCAATAAGGATGTAATGGAGTGAGGGTCCTAAGATCAGAATGATTTTCTATAAAATAAAATACACGGCTGGATCGTACGAACTTGCTTTAATGTGACTAAACATTACCGCTGTTAGAAGATAGGTAGTCTAGTTATCATATGCAGGTTTAAGGCACATTATAGTTGGGAAAGAAGATATGACATTTGAATTCTTGGATAAATATGAATGTTTAAAACAAAAATTCAAAATCGTTGAAGTTATTTTTTTTTAATATTTTTTTATGTAAATATACAATTTTGAAATTTTTTTTATAGGAAAGAAATTCGAAACGCTAATTTAAAGAAAATATAAATATATGTTTAAAATGTATACTTTCAAAAAAAAATCAGTCACTCCTTTTTGAAAAACCGATATTTCAAAAACAAAATTATATATTTTTTTTTAAATCGAGAAAAAAACATTTTTGAAAAAACGGTTAAGAAAGAAATTTGTTTTAACGTTTTTTTTTTACAAATTTGTTAGGGAGGTACAGTTGTTTTATATTTTAGGAAAATGTTTTTTGTTAGGTATTCCAGATAATGGAAACAAAACTCCTAAATATAAAGTGACGAACAAATGAAAAAGTAGTTTTTGAAATATTGAATTTTCAAAAAAAGTTTTTTTTAATTTCAAAATTTAAAAATATCAAATGAACCTTGTTCCAGAATTTCGATAACCAACAAAATGGTTCTACTAAAGAGGTGACAAAAATAATTTTAAAAAAATACCAAAAAGTAGGTACCTTTCTTGAAAATATAAGATTTACCTTTTATGCTAAAACAAATATGTGTGGCAGGTACCATTATATTAGGTCTTAAAAAAAAGGAAAAAAAGTGTGGGCGTATTACCAAAAAAAAATATTACCCAAGTTAAAAAAAATCATCTATACCTAACCGTTTAACCTGTAGAATCGCGGACAGACAAACAGTGGGAGCTACATTTTTAGTTTTCGATATTATAGTAATGCCAAATTTCATCAAAATCTCGAGTTCGGTTTTTTTTCGGAATTTAAAACTTTCCATATATCGCAGTAAAAACACAATACATTTCCCTCCCAATTGAAATTCAAAACCACTGTGCATCGGTATTTCCTCTTGTATCGTTCCCTACTTTCCTAACGCTTCGAATGTGCTTGTTCATTTTAAGGGTAGTCAAAACCATGCTCATGAGACTCAAGAACTAAACGATCGGACTGACAGGTACGAGATCGAATGTTTCTCTTAAGCAGCCAATTAGCATCCTTGAAGCATTGTTCTCAAACTCAACCCATTGGTCAGGATCCGCTGGCCATTGTGTCCATAAGCCTTTGATTTCAAATACATTTTCTTCAATGAGTGAAAGAATATATGGCTACCGAGCCGTCATTTAAATTTGCAGTGTTCGCTAAGGACTTGTGTTATGAAAGTTCCCTTTTTCCTTATACACTGATAAAGGAGATAAATATCACCACATCGTACATATAGCATGCTGCTCCTTCTAGTTCCATTGAGTTCGGAATTTTTGACAGACAATTCGGTGTCAGATAATTCCCTGACGGATCACTGCAAAGTCTTGACGAAACTTTATTTACAACGAGAGTTCGTAACCCTTCCAATTAGGCATTTTCTTTTTGTTGGCAACATTTTCCAAAAGACTTTTTTTTTGTAGACTTCTCAAGATCATTCTTTAGAACAATAAAAAAAAGCCTTAACCTGTAAGGTTGCAATCGAAATTCTCTCAAATTAACAAAATACCTCATCAGAGCACCTGCATTACGATCCGCAATCCAGAATTACGATCGATTTAATGAAATAATTGGCAGCTTTCCATCTTAAACTTACGACTTCTTCGAACTCAATCAGCCAGCTAATCCCATCCTTCACTATAATATAATTCATTAATTTTATCCCATAAACTGTCACATTTTGTGTATGTCTGGAAAATTCACCGAAAACTATATAATCATTCCTTAGCCGACTTCCAAAAAAAAAAAAAACGAAAAAAAAAACAACTAAGGTATAATAATGGAACCCAAAGGCATCCCATCATAAACCCAATTATTGTTTCCTCAAGTCCATCATATCCTCTCCGTAATCCCCACCATCGCCAAGCCACTAGGTGATTGGAAGATTTTTACAAGCACGTTAGTTGCAATATATCTTTTTTGTGTGTGACAACATTCGCGCACATAACCATAATTTTTTATGACGCAATTACCGCAACTCGACACAAACTATGTACGATGAGGACCGACCGACGACGACGACATGGAGCGAGTATAGAAGCTACCGAGAATTGACATCCAGTGTCAATCTCGTATCAATACGTCATCTTTTGAGAATGATATTATATACGAACACGCCCAATCCATGCAAGAAATTGATAAATTAGATTCGCAAGGGAAACAGAGGGGACATGAGTTGATTGTTCAGAGTTTCGAAGGGGCAACAAGGCACACCGACCGCTTCTTTGAAAGAGCCCTTAGGTATGATAGGAGTATGGGAAGAGTTGTTGCTTGTTTGATCGTCTGTACATCATCATCTTCGTCATTGTCATCGTCGTCATTGTCATTGTCGTTTGTCGTTTGTTGTCGGTCGTCGGTAATTTCAGCAGCGTTTAGTAGTACACGCACGTCACATCATATTATGAAAGAGACACCGTGTGTCGTCGGCCGCCGATCGGCGAATTGCGCCCGGGGTAAGCTTCCAGTCTTCAAGATCACAGAGGAGTTGTGACTTTGGCATCATCGCATGTGCGACTTTCCTCGTACATTCATTTTCCATTGAAACAAGGCGAAAGACGCAACGAGTTTTCCAAATTGCGCAAGCAATAGAGTTGGCTTCCATAAGCTCCTGCTGATGGTATGATGTTGCGTATAACTGCAGTGGCGGTGGCGGCGATGGTGGCTTTAGCGGTGGCAGCGGCATTACACCACCTTTCACTTTTTCCAAATGACGATGTCTACTACGACGACGACGCCGACGACAAAGATTCTGTGATGGAATTGCTTGCGGTTGTGGCTGGTCTGGTGGGTTGGATTTTTTAACGATCGCCTTTTAAGAAGGATAAATTAAACATTAATCAAACGGTTAATGGCCGCTTTGGCAGAGTTTGGAATTAGGTAACACACATACACACCAAGTTGGTAAAATATAAAAAAAAATTTAAATCATGGTGGGAAGTTGGCTATGGAGACTTTTCAAGTGACATGAGTGCATTTAGGATTTATAGAGTTCCACAAAGTTGATGGCTATTAAATTTATATAGAATGAGGCCTTTTATATACGAGTACGTACCTACTTGGAAATTGGCAATGAGACCATTTTATTAGATTTTTAAAAAGGAAATCACTTGTTGTCGTGCATCGTGTGTGAATTGGCACAGTTATTTTCCTGAACGGCTGTACTAATAAAAATTTTGTCAAAACCTTAGAATAGTATCTAAGAAGTGAGATCATTACGATTCGTAGCTTCATAAATTTTATTTAAACTCAGAGGATATGTTATATCACAGATATGGGAATTTTCGAGAAAATGTTGGAGATACCCTTGCTAAACTGTAGGCACGTGCTGCATGGTGGCCGCTTTACGATCAAGTGGAATAGGAGGCTCATATCATGGGGTGAGGTTATGAGAAGAATTTTTATTTAGTCTTTAACTGCTGACTTTAAATCTCAACCACTTTACGTTGTGAAATCTGTTCCAGATTTGTACAATGGTGAATTAAAAAATCTTAGAAACTAAAGGAATACATTCCAGAGATTCGAAAAATTTCAATTCTAACCTTTTTGACAGCAATAACGAAACATTTTACTGAGGAAATCTGTTCTCTCATAAACCGGAACTGGCTACATGATTCTGGTATTTCTAAGCTGAATGCAAGACATGGGAAGCTTCTAGTTCTGGTAAAAAAAATTGGTAAGAACACAATTTATTAAATGCAGGGTGTCCGCCAGGAAGGTATACTACTTTGTTTTGCCGCCATTTTGGTAAACATTAGTCTTGACAGTTCATATTTGGCAGTCGTGAAGTAGACACGTGGCAAATTTATTTTGAAAAAATATTCGATAAACCAACGAGTTTTAATCGTTAAAACATTTTATCAAAATCAATCGATTACTGTGACGATGAGAAAGTTACGTGAAATTTTTGGGAGAAACAACGTGCCAACAAAACGCACAATTATCGTGAAGTGAGTGATTTCGAAGAAAAAGGCCCAAGCATGGACTGCAAGATCTACTGAAAACATTACTGCTGCTCAAGGATGTGTTCAAAACAATCGACCAACCTCAATTCGACGCGGTGTTTATGAGCTTGGTCTTCAAAGAACAACTTTGGCCACAATTTTGAACAAGGATTTGCATTTGTTTCCATTTAAGATTCAGTTGACACAAGAGCTTCTTCGAAAAGACCATTTACGCCGCCGTACATATGAAAATAAGATGTTACAGCTAGCCCATGACAACCCCGATTTTCATGAAAAAATCATAATGAGTGACGAGGCACATTTTCAATTGAATGGATATGTGAATAAACAGAATAGTCGGTTCTGTGCGATGGAAAACCCTCAAATTATTCATCATTCACATTTGCATCCATTAAAAGTTACATTCTGGTGTGCAATTTGGTCAGTAGGAATCATTGGACGTTACTTTTTGAAAATGAAAATGGCGTAACATTAACTGTGAATGGGGAGCGATATCGTGATATGATTGAAAACTTTTTAACACCACAACTGCATGCTTTGGGCTTTATTAACACGAGGTATCAACAAGACGGTGCCACATGGCATACAGCCAGGATTACAATGGAATTACTGCGAGACCTCTTTCAACAACAAGTTATTTCAAGAAATGGTGATGTTGATTGGCCTCCGCGGTCGCCTGATTTGACTGCTCCGGACTTTTTATTGTGGGGATATCTGAAAAGCAAGGTCTATGCAAAAAACCAGAAACGCTTGAACAACTCAAACAAAATATTCGTGATGAAATTAATGAAATATAACGTAAAATCTGTGAGAATGTAATGAAAAATAAGCTCAAAAGGGCTCGCATTTTTGAGACAGATTCGGACATTTACCTGATATTGTATTCCATACATTTATCAATACAGGATACATTCTCTTTCATTTAATCAAAAATTATAAACAGATAAAGTAGTATACCTTACAGGCGGACACCCTGTGTTTACTTTTTTTTAAAGATAAATACAGATCTTGAAAAATATTCTTTCCCAAAAATTTGTTAAGATTTGCCTCGCACAACATTAGCTGGTAGTTGAATCAGAAAATCAAAGTTTTCTCATTTTGAACTACAACATTCATTTCTTGCTGTAACTGAAACTTCACACTAAAGCCCTGTATAATGGGTTTATATCCTTCTTTCACAGTGCTTCTTCAACTACACTACTTGTGTTCAGGGATTAAGCTATGATTCAAAAACCCTTTTCTCTTCTTTAATTTCAGATTTCAAAACTAAGATTGATAACTTCTGGATGGCGATTTCTCAGAAATGCGCTGGGCACACCACTTAACAACAACTAGGTCATAAATGGATTTTCGTGTTGTCCGTCCGTTGATGCTCCTTCAACCCTTACAAAAATAAACAGATCAACGGCGTTGTTTGATTGATGTATGCCGCAAATGCCTCAGCTAATGTGTGTTTGAGAAAAGTGCTCCATAAACACAACAACTGCCTCGAAAGTGTTTAAAGTCAAGCAAAACACGCATCACATTTATGGTCTATCGTATATCTCCGTTTATATCTTGATACCCAAAAAAAAAAAAAACGGGAGAACTAACTATAAAAACGAATATTTACAATTACGTGTCATTTTTTCGAACTAGATAACCCAACTGATGTGATAATTATTGTGGACCTTGCAACCAAAGTAGAGGCTATAATCAACAACTTTATATAGGTCGTGTTGGTTCGGGTGCAGAGAGAGGCTTGCAGTCGGTAGTCAAAGGTACTCATTAACACTTTCGAGGTTTCGTGATGTGCAAGGAATCATTTGGTTGTTCTTTTTTTTGGTTCATTTCAGAAAATACTGTAATTACGATTTTCAAAATGGTTTGTATATTTTGACGGTATGCATTCCGTTGGAAGCAACGTACGCTTGTCCAATTAGTGGATGAGTGAAACCAGTCAGCGCGGCAAACGTGATGTAGCAAACCATACCACCATATCGGTTATTACATATATGAGATTGAAAATTGTAGCTGTATACAGCTTTGAGATATCATAAGCTTACCTCGCACCTCACCACAACTGCAACGCCTCAACTCACTTACGAGAGGGTTAATGAATTTGTTGACAGTCAATTTTGACGCCATCGTCACGCTGTACACTTTACATCAGCTTCCTAGTGTGTGGAATTGTGGATTCGATGGGGATACGATACATGGACCAGCCGGCATGTTCAGTCAACTTTTTCATGACATTTTATCGCTTCCACTCGGATGAATCTTTGAGATATTTCTTAACTAAAAAGATATGGATAGCGCGCGGTAATGGTGGCGGCGGGCAACTCTATTAATCCCGGTTCAAGTCAGATTGAAAAGCCATTTCATGAGTAGAGATCCCAAAGAGTCTTTGGCTTAGAGAGGGTCAAGCGTTGTCGATGATGATGATGAAGCGATGAAGGTGTGTTTCATCCGCACGTTGCTGATGGTAATCTATCTTTTGGATTCGATTAAAAATTAACACATGACTCGAGATTATATACCTACATACATACTATGTACTTTCGTAGAGAGGGCGAAACCAGGGGTTATCAGTTATACATGTGCACTCTGATGGAGATATGAATGTATAATTCGATTATGTATGATCCGACTTTGCGCTTGATGCACGAATTAACCCGGAGATGATGATGGCTTGTACTACGAGTATTATGAGTATACCAAGGTATATGACGATGACGACAACACATAAAAATAGGATTCCGGGGCAAGATATGAAATGTGTTAATTAAGAGGTGCCAGAGCGGAACATGTGCAGCTAAAGTGCTCCTATCAAACTTCAGAAGAAAAATAATAATTATGCGCACCAAAAAACATATAAAAACCTTTCAGCGTGATATGCGATGATGACGAGAATGAAATATAAAAACGCGGCAAACTGGAATTAATTGCTTCAGAAATTCCCGCATTTTTGTTTAATACTTTTAATCACAAATAGTGAGTTTCGGAAATGGTTAGCTTGTGAAATATCTAGAGAATGTGGAATTAATTCCTGGCGAAGTCTTTGGAGACAAACATTTAAAGTTTTAAAAATTTAACAAAAATCGCATCATAAAGTCTTGGATAATTCCTTCTTTCCATGTGAAAATCTCAATAAAAAAACGTTACAATGGACTTTTTTTAATTTTAGAGAATATTTTTGTTTTGAAACAAAATTAATTTATTGACAAATTTAGATTTTTTTCCCACGATTTTTGTTTTCACAAGTTTTAAAAATACCGTTACATATTTTACAAAATGGCAAGTGTGAAATCTGACAGCTATATTTCATCAAACTTTGATTTTGACTTCAGATTTTCCCCATTACTTTAAGATTACGAAATGGAAAATTGTGGAACGTATTTTTTTTTTTTGCCTTTCAAAGAAACTAATAAGATGCACTTATAAGCAAACTAGACGGGACAAGGTAAAAGCGTGGATGAAAAACATAAATTGAAAACTTAAAAAAGATGAACAACGTCGATTGATTAGAGTGGACAAAATTGGAACGTAAATTTCGCATGAATATTTTTGGCGTATGATATATTTGTTTTCATTTAAAATATTCGACACGCATTTTAAGACTTTAATTTAGAATAAATTATGTTTTTTTTTCAGGAACTGACACACAATTCCATAGTAAATGCAGTGGAACCTATTTTTTCTTAGATGCGTAGAGTTAATCAGATTTTTTAACTTGTGAAAATACTTTTGTAAGATATTAAAATTTTTACTCGATTATTTTTAAATCCTATTTGTTTTTAAATCTAAATCATGTGGATCGTAGATTTTGAACCTTGACATGAAAATTTTTGAGCGAATATTTGGTCGTTATATTTTACGCCTTTACGGGAACCACAATAATATTTTTGGCTCACAAAAGCATGTTGTGTATTGTAAATTTATGCATTTTAGAATTAATTTCGTTTGCATTTTGATATCTAGTTATGAAATCCTTGCGAACTGAAAAGGCAATATTCAACGTTTTAAAAAATAAGCCTATAATTTTCTGCGAAATGAAAAATTATTGAAGCAGAATTACGAACCAAAATGTGTATAATAAAATTTAAACTTTACATTCCACAGCAAATATTTTAAGCAAAAGCTTTTGGATTGATGTAAAACCATATCTTCCTATCGCATAAGTACTAAGTTTACAGAAAGCCCAAAGAAATGTAATGGAATGCATCAATTTCTCATTTCGTGAAAACTTCTATCTTCCAACTTTCCACCGGGCTGCAAGCTTATTAAATTAAAACTAATTCAAAGTGTACTAAATCTTAGGTAAAACGGTATCATCCTTATAAGAACATTTTGTTAATAGAAAGATACTTGTGGAACGTAAGTTTAAAAATTTCACGCTGATAATACATTTTACATAATTAATATGAATTAATGTGTTTTTTTTTTATAATATTGGTGATGGTAAATTCCGATATAACCGACGTGAAACCTTGAAAAATGTCACGACACGCGTTAATGAATGAAGCACAGAAAACTTATATTCCACATTGTTTTTGTGATCATGTTATTTGAAAAATTAAAACAAAAAAAACAATATCTTTCTGTTAAATGTTTTGGTGTTCCTGAAATAATTTTCAACAAGTAGATCGTTTTATTATGCAGACAGACATTTTCCAATTTATAAGAACGAATATATTTATCTATTTCATCTAAAATAAATCCAAATACGAGTATACATACATAAATACCTTCCATTCTGTCTTGTTATGAAACTATCTTAAATTTAAACCCCAATCATTACTATGTAAATTATTTGAAAAACATCACGTAACGAGCATGGTTTTTCTTCTTCTTCATAAAATACTGCAACATGATAGAAAAATGTATCTTTTTGGACATAAAATTCTTTGTTAAGTGTATCTTTGTATCTGCACCTTTTGTGTTGCATCATCGATTTTTTTTGGTGTCATCTGTTCCTTTTTTGTTTGTTTGATTCAATTCTATATACATCCTCACTATCCTTTCCTCTTTAAATTAGATAGATGTCATAGTCAATAGATATCAATATCTGTCCAATTTATAAAACAAGATTGTTCAACAAGATGAATTTGACAAACTACAATGAATACAGACAAACAGCTAAAGACAGAGAGAGAGAAAAGGACACAAGATTGTCACATAAGTCAGCTAGTTGTATTTAAACATTTACCTGTGTTCTTCTATACTATGCAGTACCTATAGATAGTGTATCTTCTCACAAGCTATTTCGAATTCTATACTCCAAGTGCCAATGTCAGTTTAGTACCACTTCACAGATAAGCATACAGACAACAATAACCCAAAACATTCCGATACTTCCTCTCAATTCAATTGCTGCTTCTGCTACTGCTACTCTTTCGCTTGCATGCATATAAGGCTTTATAGTATTGGAAACAGGTAGAATCCATGAAAAGAGCACACAGAGTGAGGTGGAAACTAATCCTTTTGATAAGAATCTAACCCAGTGATTTAGATACACCATTGATGTCCATTGAATTCTGGAATGGTAAGGTATCTCTGGTGGCAGTGGTGCATATTATGCAACGATGCAGCAGCAGCACAAGATGAAGAACAATTTACCTACAACCATATTATCCACAGCCAGACACAGCATAGAGACCAAGAAATCATAATATTCCCAGCTGTCGTTTTGGCATCCGGAATTCGAGAGTATCTCTGGCCGAATTTTGTGCCAATTTGACAGGTGAAATATGAACTTGCTACTTATAAACACATATGCATATAAAACTCGAAACCAAAAGGAAGTAGGAGATTTAAATTTTATTTTCAGATCTTTTTTGTGTTTAAATTTATTTATCTCCTATATATCCATGTGCATCTCGTACTATATCCTATTTCCCGGGGATTTTCTGAATTCTCATATTCAGCATCGTGCTATAGTTCGAATCTAGTATAGGCAATAATGGGCGTTTCGGTTGAGCCTACGCACATAATTCGATGAGGAAGTCAGATATGACTGACTATGGACTGGGGGACTGATGAAATTTGTATCTGTATGTAGAATGTATCTACCAATCAGAGTTTATTAGCCGTGTTATTGAATCGCTCGCAGCATGCCGCATGAGCTTTTTCTGCTAATAATCGTAACTTAAGTAGTTTAATTTGAGATATAATGTTCCCAAATGGCTGAAAAGTGGGTGAAGACGACACACTCTAGATATAAATTTTGATACGGAAATTGGGTCTCAGAGATAACACTTGACACTCATTTAGGTGATCATTTCAAATCAAAAGTTACTTCAAAAGGCCCACCATGGTCGTTGATTTCTTTTTTTTCTTTTAACGTATTGTAGAACTTGTCTGTTTTTTTTTCTCAATTTGTTAATGGCAATTAAGAACTATGAATATATTTTATCTATGGCGTCATAAGAAACTCAATTTTATGAGATTTTTTTTAAATTCTATGTTGATAGATGCTATATAGTCTACGAAAAATATCTTAACGTTAGCTGCGTATAAAGCTACTTAGAAGTAAATCTTTAAAGATACGCGGGGTTATAAACTACACATTTAATTTCCTAAAAATACCAACATTAACTAAAAATTTTAATGTTTATAAAAAAAAACTGTATTTAAAATTGTTATTTTTCTAGGGAAACTTTGTGGATGGTATCTTAGATACATCTCTAAGTCTTAATGGAAAAATGTTTTAGGAGTGTCCGCCTCAAAAATTATTTATAACATAATATTTATCATAATTCCTACTATTAAAAAAACTTAAGTTATATTAAAAAAAATATTGATTGATACACAAATATTTAAGGTTTTCACTAAATAAGCTATGGCATTTGTTAAAATGAGTCGGAATTCCGCGTCTGGATCCGGTAGTAGGGTTAAACAAAGACGTATAAATATACTTGTGCTTGTATCTTATCAAAATATATGATGTGGATTGTAAGTGAATCATAAGTGGATCGTAAGTGAATCACATTTTCAAAAGTTTCAGTGTATACAATCATGAAGTTTTAACAATTTCCTCTTGTGGGTCATATATGTACGCATTTTCGTACAATGTCGATTAGGTTACATGTTACATAAATTACGTATTTTTTAGATGCCAATCTTATCAAAATCAATAAGATTCTCATAGTATATTATAATAGATTTTTTAAACAAGTTTTTCATATTCATAAATGTATTACTGAGCATGCCTACTTTTTTAGTTTCAATAGCTTATACATCCTTCAAGCTATTCATGTTAAATACAAATCCATCACGACCACCAAGATCATTTGTGGATTGTATTTAGGAACAATCTTCAATGACATGGCGTGTTTGACTGCGTTTCAACAACAATTAAAACCGACGCATGTCCATTGGGGGTTTTTGTTTTGTAGCAACAAATCACCGCACAAACAGAACTTAATTAGAGGTACTCGAACGACGACTTCGATCGAAGGATATTACTCTTTTAAGAAGTCACAAACAAGAAGTTGTCAACACGCAAGCGCGCATCTGTGTAAACATACACGCAATCCCCAATGGACAATAATTTTTATCTTAACCGACAGACAGACAGAAGATGTTGAGAGTATCCATCCCATCATATTTAGTTCATCTCATACTGTATGAGTATCTTTAGGTAGACAGAGGTATTTATGTTACTTATGATCTTGCAGTTAGTGAGTTAATCGATAATATCTGAAAGTTATGGAGTGCAAGGAAGGGGGCATCTTGCCAGGGCGCTTAGCGGCAATCATCGATTAGAGTTTTATGATCAAACTGAACTTCATTGAACGAGGGGAGATGTTGGTTGGCTGGTTCAGCACATGTGGATAGGAACATGGATTGACAGTGTTGCCTCAATAACAAACGTTTAAGCAGCCAGCGTCGTCGATGATCAATGATCATTCGCCGACATATTGCATGGTGGTATAAAATGTGATGGTTGACAAGTGGGTATAACAAATCAAAAATTTATTTAACCACGATGGATTTTATGTTCGCACGATTGTTGTGCGAGTGCAATGTAGACAATTATTGTTAAATCTATGTTGGAAGAAAATACATGGTATTTAACTTACGAGATGCGGTATATAAAATTAAGACGAACTAAGAGACGATCAGGGATTTGGAGTTGGTTAAAAAAAAGGAAAAAATGTCGAATAAACTGAGAAATGTTTCAAGAATCGCACAGAAATTGGAAATATACTTTGTGGAAGGTATTCATTTTTAATTCCAAAAAAGCTGAGAAATAAACTTTTTAAGTAATATTTTCAAAATTGTAAAGCTATATATTTTCTATACAAAATAAAAAAAATACATTAGGCTTTTGTAACACCTTCCAATCAATGCCTGAAATGAAAATTCACTATGTTCCACAATCTCTTTTACGTTATATTTCCGATTTATGATTGAATTTTCGTTCAAAAGTTAACACACAAAGTCAAATTAATACGTTCTTTTTTAAGATGCATACTACAGTTTTAAATTTTTGTTTAATTGATTTTAATATTTTACCATATCATACAATAACATTCAAGTGAATATATAGCATTCCTTAAAAAGCATCTGCGTGAAATTTTCAATTTTTCATTCCACAGTTTTTATCTTATTACCAAAGGATTTTTTCTTACACTTATATACTCCAAAATTCGAATTATGCCTTGGACCATTATATCGTTGGGCTTGGGAAACATTTTTGAAAATATAATTTTTTTCCGCAAGGGGTTAGCCTTGATTTTTTTTTCAAAAATCTTCAAAAAAAACTAAATCGGCAAGTTGTACACTAATGCAAAGTCCTGTTCAATCCCTTTCTAGTGCTAAAAACCGCAGCTTTTTCTGAGGCTTGGTAGCCGAGATATAAGCTTCCAAGCAAATCAAATCAACCTTATTAATTTTCACTTCAGGAAATTTGAGAAGGTTAGTATTAATAGATCTAAAACACAAACTGTGAAATATAAATTTTAAAAATTAAATTTTTAGCTTTGTGCGTAACATAGGCATACGGTTAAGTTGGCTTGGTCAACGAAGCATAGTTTGAAATAAAAAATAAAATGCTGATATATTAGACTGCTAATTGAAATTGAAGATCTTACATTCCACAGCTTCTATTTTGAAAATGAAAAATGTTAAACGTATCTAAATTACCTATTTAATTTTAGTTAATTCTGGAGAGGCACAAGCCCATACAAGAAAACCACAAACATTAAAGATATTTATATTTACAAGCGGTAGTGGAACCTATTAATTTTAGTCGCATTGAAAGAAAAATTGTGGCACATAAAATATTTATTTTTTCACTAGAATTTAGAAACGTTTATCAGACAATCATCTTATAAAATTCTTTTCAAAAACCAAAAAACACATGTTCCACATCCTTCTAGTACCTAATTAAAACAAAAGAAGGACAGCATATGTTTTCCATTTCTATGGAATCCCTTTAATGATTTACCGTGATCCAAAGATCTTACATAAAACGCTGCATTCTTTTTTTCTATTTTATTGGTCCCTTAAAAATACAAGAAGTTCAGTAGCGAATATTGTAATAAACCTGACCTTCAAACTAAGTTTTTTTTATGATCCACATCTTCATTACCCAATTGTATAAAGGTTTTGACCCATAACAACAATAACATCCTAATTCACTGGGTAAACACACAACAACTGTCTGCAATTATAAACCAACAAAAAGAGTGCTCGCAACCGACCAGCAAAGGGTTACCTGAAAGATTACATTTTTATTATGAATTCCACGTAATAGAGATATGTTTTAGGTATAGAGGATACATCCGACAAAGACGTGCCTGCCACCGTATTCCTTCTTATTGGACTTGAACCTCATTAGGAAATGAGCAGAGGATTACGCGATCGATGTAACAAATCCATAACAAAGAGTTTATCTAGAATTTTCACATCAACTAATTATCGTCGATGACGACGAATGAAGATAATCCGTGCTCAAGCGCATTGCACCTAACCAACCGACCGACCAACCAACCATCAACCCACCTTAACCAACTGCGGCAGTAGCAACAATCAAAAAACCACTATACCTATACGAGTACAAATGCGGAAAGCCAAAAATACCGATTGAACTAATTGTCAGGAACGACCGTTTAATTGTTATTACCAAGACCGTACGAACCCTATCCGTCCGGTTGGTTCGACCATTCTCAGATACAACTAGATTCATACAATATCTAAACACAAAGTGAGATACCTACTTTGAAATGCATTAGAAAACAATTTTCTAAATGAAATTCGCATCGAAAGATAGGTAGATACTACTTGTGTATCTGTGTCGGTATTATAGACACTGCAGTGGTGTTTTGATGTCGGCAATAGGGTATTTAAATATATCTTACAGATACATTCCATTGCAGCAGTTTAGCATGTGAAGCATACCAAATTATACTCATCAACCTACGCTTATAAATATCTGATGGAGAAAAACTTCAAGCGGCCGGCGGTAATCTATCCATTAGCTGCTTCGGGTGCATTTTAATTGTCATAAAAATGTACAGTAGATATTTTTTCTGTTTTTCTGTTTTATATCTCACGGATAGGCTTACGCATTACAATTACCTCAAATAGAATTGTGTGTCCTGTTGCTGTTGAATAGATACTTTTATTCTATCGAAAAGGTCATAACACGTATCGCTCCGCGGTGCCGATTGTGGAGCAAACCCCAAGAAGCTATTTCTACCAACGAGAAGATACATTAAATCGAAAGAAAAAAAACAACCATAGAATGTATCTAGATTGGGAAAACAGTTGAAAGACGAAAAACGCTTTAACGTGATTTCGAATGGATTTTTATTTGATCTTTTTCTCTGAAGGCACGTTGGCGTTGTTCGAATTCAGATTCAGGTTCAGATTCGACCATGTCGGTGCGGCGGACGACGGATGACGGGCAACGGAGAGGCAAAGTGTAGGAGTTAAGTCAAATTGGAACGAGACTAGACTTAGTGGCTTCGGGCTTTGCCAGAAATGAGACTTTTGATGATTATATGCAGTTTGTGCTGTGCTAAGACTTTGTGAAACATTCATTCCAAAAAGGCCATAATAAAAGTGTATATAGAAATTTAGGTATACCAATGGTATATTAACATTTTCGAAGGAGTGTTCGGAGGGTTGAAGTTAAAGAAGGAATAAAGCGCACCCATCAGGATGCGGGTGGAATTCTTAATTTGTATTCGTTAGATTTTCTCCAATTGTGCTGCGGTTTAGATATGAATCAAGGATAATATTATTTTTTGTATATCGATGGACTACTAAGTGGAAGATTTTGTGGGTTTTTAGCTTCTTGTATGTATTTTGAAAAGGATTTGTCGAAGTCGATGATGGCGGCGGTGAGTCTGAAAGAAAGTTTACAAAAATGTTACAATGAAACATGGAAATTGAAGATT
The DNA here is from genome assembly GCA_910595825.1 of Philhelius pedissequus. NCBI lineage: Eukaryota > Metazoa > Arthropoda > Insecta > Diptera > Syrphidae > Philhelius > Philhelius pedissequus. The sequence continues at coordinate 7,435,173 of OU343163.1, read as the reverse complement.
TGTTGGGAATTGACAAATTTTCGATGTTTTATTTTTGTCGAATCTTTATTTTCTATCAAAAAAAAAAACAAACAAATAAGTTGGAGAATATCCAAAATATCAAAAAGCTATGACATCTTGATTGGGAACTTGCAGTTTTTTTGTTTTGAGTTTTGTGAAATATTCGATTGGCAATTAAGCTTTTGACAAATGGTTTAGGGAATTGTCCTGACATAAATTCCAAAATACAGCCATGGAATAAAAATCAGCACAAATCAATTCATTTAAGGATTTCTAAAGTATCTATACAGAATCCAAATTATATTTTCACTTTTTCTATTTCTAGCCGCATTACTGGCTGGCTCAGAGACTCATACGGCTTGACCCCTAAGGTAGAATGTTTGGTACATGACATCCGTTTTGTCAGCTCAGAAAAAAACAATTTGCATGCTGCGCTGTTCGCTGTTATTGAGACACTCGAGAAAGTAATTGATTTCATGGAACGAATCTTCTTTCGCACCCGTGCAGCTGCTAGAGTCCTTAAAGACCGCGATATAAACAAATCCGCAGATATAGTATTACTGCCAACGTTCTGAAGAGATGTTCTTCAACGCTGGTAAAACCACTGCGCAATATTTTCCATCTGTCATACTGTGGCCTCTGGATGGAAAACAGCCTCTAAATAACATCCAACCATACTTACATCCCTTCATTCCAAGGTCATGGAAGCGCTGATTAATTATCAGCTTAAAAAATATCTTGAAGAACGAAATATCCTTAACAACGGGCAGTATGGCCGTCGTAGCAATATGCCCCTTGGTAATCTGATGGTAAATCCCACCGAACAGTGGAGAAAGTAAGATCAATGCACTTGATATTTTTCAAAGGCATTTGATAGAGTTTGTAATCAAGGTCTCTTATCAAAAATGCGTGCATTTGGTATCGGTGAATCTATTTTTCGTTGCAGTAGAAAATACATTTCGGACAGCTCAATACAAATCGAATTCGACGGTTTTGTCAGAAATTCACAAAAAAAAATGCTGGTGGCGCCCAGGGCTCAGTTTTGTGTCTATCTATTTTTCGCATTTTCAGTAATAATCTCTTATCTGAAAATTCTTATCCACTTAATTGTTTTGCTGATGATAGTACGCTCAGCTTTCCATGTTCGTTTTCAGATTCACCTCCTTGTTATTCGGACGTTGAACTGGAACGGCAGCGTATGATGAGCTTATTAAATTCTGATCTCAACAGCTTTCCCTAATGCGGAAAAAAACGCGTAGAATTTAATGTTTCAAGAACTAAGTGCCATCTTCTCTCGTTCCACCTCATGTGGAATGATCACATATTCCATGTCACCATAAATGCTGGAAAGTATTTAAGCTTTCTTAAAAGATGCAAGAAACTCTACTCCCTGATCCTGATCTGGATCTAATATATAAAGGCTCTCGAGAATAACTCTCATATTTGAGCTGGAACTCCAAAAACTCATTTAAATCTGTTGGACAGAATTCAAAATAGAGCTCTAAAAATGAAAGACGATAGAAATATAACAGAAACAGTTACAACAATGTTCCAGTAAAATGACCAGTTGTATTTTGCCCCTTAAGCTATTCAACCGTAATACTTGCTCTTCCAGGAATGCTCATCACCCTTGGGACCAAGGACCTCCTGTCAAGTATAGAGATTCGTTCCTTAGTCGTTCAACACGAATGCAGAATGCTTTGCCAGGCTCTACTGCCCCTACCATTTTAATATTTAGAAATTCAATGTGCATCGGTATGTCTTCTTAAATCCTGCGCCCTACTTTCCTAAAGCTCGTTATATGCTTGATCATTATAAGGGTTAGTCAAAACGCCTTTTAGTGCGCGTAATAATAATGGGTTATCCATTTTGCGGTTTCAAAAGTTAACGTAAATAAAACACATATAAAATATATTTTTTCATGATATTTCTTTTTTATTATAAATTTTGAGCGTTGACATTATGTGTGAAAGACTACATAATTTAAATGACCACCACGCGAATTGTTCCAAGCATCGATTCTTTTGAGGTAATTTCCGGCCACTTTTTGACACATATTGGGCGGTATCTCAGCCATAACTTGACGAATGTTGGTTTTCAAATGCTCAAGAGTTAAAGGTTTAACTGCATAAACACGGTCTTTCGCGTAGCCCCACAAAAAAAAGTCCAGCGGTGTCAAATCGCATGATCCTGGTGGCCAGTTGATATCGCCACGACGAAAAATTTCGCGGCCAGGAAATGTCACTTGCAATAAAGCCATATTCGCTCGAGTTGTGTGGCATGTGGCACCGTCCTGTTGAAACCACATATTCTCCAAGTCGTATTCTTCAATAGCAGGAAAAAAAAAGTCGGGTTCATATGACCATAACGCTCCGAATTGACGATGACAGTCGTTCAATCGTCGTTTTCGAAGAAGTAAGGTCCAATCACACCTCCGGACCAAAGAGCGCACCAAACAGTGATTTTTTGTGGATGTAATGGCCTCTCTTCAATTACTTGAGGATTTTCAAAACCCCAAATATGACAATTTTGTTTATTAACATACCCACCGGGTGAGAAATGTACTTCGTCGCTGAAGAAAATTTTGTTAGAAAAATCGCCGCCCACCGCCGCCTGTTGTTCAAGCACCCATTCGACGTATCTACGACGTTGTGAATGGTCAGCTGGCTTCAGTTGTTATGTGAGCTGGACTTTGTGTGGATGTAGATGTAGATCTAACTGCAAAATAAGCCATAATGTGCTGTAAGACAGTCCTAATTCCTGAGAACGACGAGGAATCGACACATTCGGGTCTTCGGCAACACTTTCACTTACAGCAGCGATATTTTCAGTGGTACGAGCGAAACGATGATGTACAAGCCTTACAATATCTGTAACCAATCCAGGCTCTTCAAATTTCTTCACAATTTTGCCAATTGCTTGCGTAGTTGGACAATTATGTAAACCATAATCTCCTCTTAGAGCACGATAGGTGGCTGTAGCAGAATCACCACTTTTGTAGTAGGTTTTAACAATTTTATGCGTTGTGCAACAGTTAAGCGATCCATTTTCGTGAATGTCAGCTTTCAGCTGAAAAAAAAATTCGTTTAACAACTTAGTTTGACAGATGTCGAATTCCAGCCCTATAATTTTGAAACCGCAAAATGGATAACCCTTTATAAAAATAATGACATATTCCACTTTGCATCTGTGCATTCTCTCCGCTTGTGATATTAGATCTCCACTTGGGTCTACATTTGGTCATGGTTCCAGGAGAAATAAGCCTGGTTGTGGTACGGAGTCTATTACGGTACATCAATAAGGCGAGTCCTAAAAAACTTATTTAATTGGATCACCATTTTTAACATCCACACTGTAGATAAGGTAAGGGTGATCATCCGGCCGCTATCTTGCATATCTCCATATATAGAGATGAAATCTTTGCACTTCAGTTCAGAGTGTACACGAACATTTCCGTGTTTTGCCATATTCGTTGAAAGAGTTTTAATTGAACACGAGCTCCGGGCATGTATCTAACTTGAAACTCATTGAGCTCATGATGACCCGCAAAATACAAGAACGTTTTCACATTCAACAATTGCTCAAGATTCACAGTATGATGTCGTCAGATATTCTTGACTTAAAAGCCTCCATTTGCTTTTTAAGACAAGAATAAATCGCTTGCCACAGTTCGAGGAAACGAATGTTAGCATGATTTTTATTAAAAGTAACCTGATATCGGTTTAAATTAACATCCGGATCTTAAAGTTTCCTATTTATGAAGGGTTATTTTCTGAAAGTTTTTAATCACACAAACAACAACAAACTCAATCATCCTCATTTATCCTCATGTGGACCATATTTTTGATTGACTTTCCACAAAAAAAAATACACAAATCTATATGCTCCAATAAATAAAAGTCTCAATCATTCTCATCTTTCGAAACAGTATTCATCAAATTTCCTGCGCAATTTATATTAATAGATATCATTTTGAGAAGAATTTATTTCCTTAACAGGCCCCCGCTCAGCCCGCACGTCAAAAAAAAACAAAAACTAAATCAGTTCGTTTCTGCCTGATGGCACACAAAATACAGAGACACATCACGCAGATAAAACGAATGGAACTGACAGAAATCCATCATCACTGTCGAACAATGACCAGCATCAATTTTCATCTATTGCACTACAAATGAAATCTATTGACCATAATGGCAGCGAATAATGATTCATTCAACGTCAATTTGTTTTGTGTTTCGCTTGACTTTAAGGCACATTTTATATACCTATCCTATACTCGACTCGTATAGATGATGGAAATTGATTTTCCTTTTATTTTTTTTTTATTTTTATTTGTGTGTGATTGTTCTCGCTAGAAATCGAAATACAATGGAAATTATAAAGTGCGTGGAAAATCTGCATGAAATTGATGAGGAAACCACAACGATGATGACGATTTCGTGTATAAAAGAGATGTTTTCGAAATAATGTCACATGGGACATAAATTAAAGAATTATTTTATTTTGTCGTTTGTCGAGGAGACTTAATATGGAGGCTTTGGATTAGGGACTTAATAGGTAGATATTTGTATTTAGGAAGAATGAGGCTTGGTTTTTAGGGTGATTTCAGTTGAAGAGGTTTGAATTATATTAAAAGTATAAGGAGGCTCTCGAAAATCTTAAACGTCAAAAAATACAAGGCGCTCACAATGTTTTCTGTGATTTTTGAAGGACGTGTCAAATTTAATCAAATTTATTGGACTTATAAATCATCAAGTATACTTTTGCATAATAAACTCCTCCCGATTGGCACTTTTTTTAATTGCGATATATAGCGAAGTTTTGCATTTGAAATAAAAAAAAAAGAAATCGAGATTTTGATCAAACTTAACATTACCAAAAAAGTGAGTCCCGGCATTCCGTCTTGCCTTCTATAGTTAGATCTACTAAAGCCCCTAAAGCGATTTTTTCAAACTTGGTAAATTAAAGCATGTGATTGCCAAGATTCATTTTTCTAATCTTTTTTTTTTAACCCAAAAATAACGGTACCTTAATATAATTTTTCTATTTTTCGTAGCCAAAATAGTAAATCTTGATTATCTCGAATACGGCTGTAACGATTTTGATAAGAAAAAAAATCTCTGCACTTTTTCAGACTTGTTGTACAGTTGGTGGTTCGAAAAATTGTGGAACCATTTTTTTTTTATTTTGGAGTTTCTCGTTAACGACTCAACGGATTTGGATCAAAATTTGTATGCAGGAGATCTTTCAGATTATTAGTAAAATTTTTTTTTTCTAAAAAATTAAACGTGACATTACCATCATAGAGAACACCAAAAAAGTGGGTCCCGCAATTCCGTCTGTCTGTCTGTCTGTAGAACGATCTACAGCCTAAGCGGCTGAACCGATTTGGTTGAAACTTGGTACTTAGGCGTTTTAGATGATTGTCCAAAATAGATTTTTTAATCGTTGTTTTAGGCCCTAAAATAACGGTACTTGCCATACGAATTTTTCTACCATCTTAATTATCTCAAAAACGGCTCTAACGATTTTGATAAAAAATGGTATGTGGACTACTTTGGGTATGGTCAAAATTTCGGCCAAAAAAATTAAAATATTTTGTTATTAACAGTACCTGCCATACAACCAGTTTATTGATTTACGACTTTGTCATAAACTGTTCAACGGATTCCGATAAAAAACTTTATACAGGAGATCCTTCAAATTCTAAATAGTATTGCATTTCAAAATTTTCGAAAAATATTTTTTTGGATTTTTGAAGAAAAAATATTTTTTTTTTTGCAAATTCAATATTTCGAAAACGGGCGGACAAATTTTTCTGAAATTTTGTTTTTGAATTTATATTATTAAATATTTAAAATGTTCATACCAATTTTTTTTTAGAAAAAGTTTAAGAATTTTTTTATATAAAAAATTAAGTGCAAAACTTTAAAAATATATTAGCAGTTTTATTAAGAATATTTTGCATATAATGTGATCGAACATATGAGCAAGTACGTGCGCAGTCGTGCATTTTATTTTTGACAAAAACAATAATTTTTTTTTAATTCAACATTTTAAAATCGGTTAAATTATTTTTGTTTAGATTATGTTTTTTTTAAATTTATGTTGTGTTGGTTAATACTTAAAATTACCATACCAAATTTGTTTTAGTAAACAAAACTCACGAAATTGGGTACATAAGAAAATTGTAAAAAAAAAAACTTAAAAATATATTTGACTGTTTCTTTTTTAAAGTGTTCTGTTTTTCAACTTTAAACATTTATTGTTATAGCTTATAAAATCTCTAAGAAAATAAGGAGGCCAGCGAGTTTTTAAAATCACATTTGTTTACTTAATTACAGAACACATTTTTTTCCTTTTTTTTTTAATTTAGAACCTAATTGAGAAAAAAAGTTATGCTGCTAACCTATCATTCAAAAAAGAGATAAAAATATCACGTGAATATTTTCTCAAAATTTCTAAAAAGTAAATAAGAGTTGTTTAAGCTCACATTACTCATTTGGCAGTTTCTAACATGCATAGAATAAACTTATAGTAAGATCCAAAAGCTATAGAATTAATCGGTTAACATAATCGGTCATCCAATTAGAGACGTCAGCAAAAAAATAATTTTTCACTCTGTAAAAACACCATCAATGGTGTTAAGGTTCTCATCAACACTTTGACATTTTTTGTTGACAATCACAAGACGTGGCAAAAATGAGGACAGATTTTGAAGTCATTTTTACGTCAGCGAGTCAATGCGTTGACTTATTATACGTTGACCGTAGGTATACTTCTAACTTAAAGATCCGCTTGTCTTTCCATAAGCCCAGCAATGAGCTGGACTCTTTCGGCAACACTGAACTGGACATTTAGTATATAGCGATTGATAACTTTAGGCTGAATCGCTCCGTTATATGTGTAATAGCAATATTTAATTGCCAATCACCAAAATAGGCCAGACTGACGTGCGAAAAAAGTCAACATCCGCCCGGAATTATTAAGGATGATATTCTCTCAATTTTTCTTAAGGAATTAAACCGCAGTTCGAACAATTGGTCCACCTAACAAAAATTTTAATTCATTTATTTTGCAGACTTCTGCTATCTGTAGTATGTATGGACACTGGCCAATAGGAGAAACTGCGACGAAGAGACGACCCTCACTGTGGGAGTTCCGGGATCAAGGGCAAAAATAATAATTCATCGCTATCGGAAGATCATAAGCGATCTTTTAGAAAAGAATTGATTTCTTTTCTTAGAGCCGAAAAATGACTCCAGGACGAACTTCGGTTATACTTCTACACCGTGACCTCCATCTGCTTCTAAAGACTATACGAGCTGGCAGCAAAATATTCAGATGCTAACTCGATTGGTGAACAAGCTGTCCAGATTGGCACGGTGTATAGACAGTTTTGAAATAAGTAAAAGTGCATCTAAACTGGACGACTCCCTGAGAATATGTTCATAATGACCATATCAATCTCATCAATTGGTTCGAACAAGCTGTGCTAGGCTCCTCATGGCCGCCATTTCACCCTGCCTATAAAAGTTCAGAGCAGATAACAGAGCTCTCAAGAAAAGATCTGGTTTTCTTTATTGACTCAGGCATAGAGTTTCAGCTTATAGCCATTAGAGGGCTCAGTTTGTGTTTACTAAGAAAATATCGAAAAGTAAATTAAATGACAGAACACTTGATCCAGAATGCTGAGCACGGCCAATTTAGATAATATCATTTTTTCATGTGATTTGACAGATCTCTATGCACAAGTGACAGTTCAGTTACTCAAGTCAGATCTTATTCTGTTCGCTCAGGCTAAGCTCAATGCTAATGATCTCGTGAATAAAGACATCAATATTCGCGCATGGTTTTTTGAAGACATCTATGTCAGCTAAGTTTTGGTCTAGTTTGATACGTATCTCTTTTTCTCTCTACCATAAAGATCACTCCAATTTTAGTTCCTGATACAACTCCGGGTGCGGTGTCGTGGAGCTTCAACAATCACCGTTCCTGAGGCTATAATATTTCACAATCTGAAATGACAGGATATATTCCCCAGCACCCCTTGCAATTTAACATTTTGCACTTTCCTAAATCTTCCACATTTTCCACTTATGTTCCACTTATTCCGGCTTCAAAACTAGGTTCCATAGTCCATTTAAATTCTATGTGTAGCTTTATTGCTCTTGCAATTTAAAGAAAAACTAACATTTTTTGCAATACAAATTTATGGAATTTTATCGTCCTTCAAAGGACACATGCAGATCAATAATCAAAAGGTGATTTAATCGATTAATCGCTATTACACACAGGCATCTCTTGAAGTTTGTTCAGTGTTTTTTTGGAAACCCATCCTCAAACATCAAAGCTCACCGCATTATCACGTGATGATATCATAAAAATATCTGTCCTTTTTATCTGGTGCAAAAATCACCAATTACCGCATTCTGTAGTTTCATTAGACCAGGCATTCTTCTATTCGAACAAAGAATTTAAATATCGAGAACGCGCATCATCCACAAAAGCATCGACTTTAACATTTTTCTCAGACACACCGAGAGCAGAAATTTTTGAAAATTTTTTGACACAAAAACATTTCGTCGCCTCTGCTTTATTTGTTATGTGTGTTGTTGTTTCCAACTTGATATCAATAAGGCGACGAATTCAACAACAAAAACAGGTAGGAAGGTTTAACCGCGCCCGGGCAAGTCAATCACCTTTGATACCATTTAAGTCTCTAACTATGCTACCTTGCACTGCGCTTTAAAATTCCTCTCGATTCGTCTTCGAACAAAACAATGTGTAAATAATAAAAAAATGCCGTTTTCATCATTGTCGTCCTTAAAGAATATATAAAACACATAACGTGCGAGAAACGCAAGCACACAAAATGCCATTAATTCGCGAGAGGTAAAGATTTTTGAGTTAAAATTTCATCCACGTCGCGCATCAGCACGAAACACAAACAACAGAATTTCCCGGCAAAATTCGCTGCTGCGCAAGAACACCGCGAACACACAAAAACCGAATTCGCGTCCCGCATCATCTTTTCGTCATTTAGCAAACTTCTTCAGAATTGTCGCGCAGTTCATTGGTAATTGATGTCCCTTTAGCTGGAGTATGTGTAGGTATAACAAAAGGTCCACTGCATGCATCAACAGATGCAGATATTTTTTTTGTGCTCGGTAAAAAAAAGATACCCGAAAAGTGAATACTTGCGGTAATTGCCAGCATTAGTGCATAAGAGGGTAAGAATTTTTAGGAATATTCCGTGCTCAGGAAATATTAAAGCCTAAGCTCAAGGTCCTATGCGGACGAGCGATGCAATGCGACGTTTATGAGACTTCTTCAACATCATTACGAGCATCAAATGCAATGGGAATCCTATGGAACATACAAATGAAATAGAATTTAATAAAGGTAGTTTTGTGCCAAGTGGAAATATCTCATCGGGAATGATGCACAGACGGAAGGAAACCGAGATTGGTGCACACCGGTAGCCATCAGGAATCCATAGTCATTGGCTGGGAAACCACAAGCTACCGACCCGACGAGTTCCGAGTGATATGTACGAGTATAATGACAACAACGATAATGATGATGGAGCATCAGTCTGTTTGCATTCGACGCAGTTTCATCGTCGCTTGGAGTGCAGCAGAGCAGCCCATCATCAGACAACCGCAAATATCTTGAGATATATGTGTCTGCGTTCGGAGTGTAGAGTAAAACGTTACACATTTCACTTGAAAAATGATGGAGCATCACTACACAAACAGATACCTATAAGTATAGACGAAACATTGGTTTGATTTTGAAGTTAGGAGCTCAGTTTTGGTTTTATTAAGTTTTTTAATACTCTCTGGCTTTCGGTGTGGACTTAAGGGGAGGTTGTTTAAAATATTTATTTTGCAGGTTCGTTTTGCGGTTCCAAAGGTGGAAATCCAATAAGAAAGAAGAAATTTTGCAGTGTTTCTGTGAGTTGATATTTTTTGATGAAAATTAGAGGTCCAAGACAAGAACCCTGCAGTACTCTATTTTAATTCCAATTTTGTCTTGTGCACATACTGAAGACGCATGATTTTGTTTAGATTTTTGCTTTGGTTTGTTTAAAAAAAGCTTAAAGGAAAACTAAGAGACATTTAGTGGAACTTCTGCCAAAATCTTTTTGGAGAAATTTTGTTTAGATTCCTGAGAAATTTTGACATCCTAGCTGGAGAAATACTGATAAAATATGAGGAATGTGATTTTCTCTGATGTCCAATAGATACAGCCGGTGGACGGCAACGAGTGGACGGATTTTTTTTTCTTCAAATTTGGTAGATATTGTTTTTTGGGTAAAACGAGAATACACACATGTGTTTTAATTTTTTAGGTGATTGTCTAAAATAGATTTTTTAATCGTTGTTTTAAACCCAAAAATAACGGTACTTGCCATACAAATTTGTCTACCATCTTAACTATCTCGAAAACGGCTCTAACGATTTTGTTATAAAAAAAAAAGTGTGCACTACTTTAGGTATGGTCTACATTCTGGCCACACATTTTTTGTACATATTTTGTTATTTATTATTACATGTTTTTTTATTTTCGACTTTCTCATAAACAGCTCAACGAATTCCGATAAATTTTTTTATAAATGAATTCTATTTTTTCCAAAAATAGATTATTGGATTTTTGGAAGAAACATTTTTTTTTTGAAAATTCAGTATGTCGAAAAATGGTGGACGATTTTTTTTTAAATTTTGTTTTTAAGTTTATATTATTAAATATTTTAAATTTTCAACCCACTTCTTGTTAAGAAAATTGTTATACTTTTTACAAAAATTGAGTAAAAAACGACTTTAAAATATATTTAGCCATTTCTATTAAGAATCTTTTGAACAACAACGTGCATTTTATTTAACACCGAAAGTAACGGTAACTGCCATAATTTTTTTTTAATCTAAAGGTAGATCTTATTTTTCTCACAAAGGGCTCCAACGATTTTTGTAAAATCAATGAAGGAAAAGGTACTTTTGCCTAATTTTTTTTTTGTCAAGAAATGGTAATTTTTGGTACCTCTAGCAGAATCATTTTTTTAGTTTTCGATTTTATGAAAAACGGTTCAATTGATTTATTATTTGTTTTATGGAGGAGTTTCTAAAAATGTTTAAACAGTATTGTTAAATAAAATTGAATTTGAAGTGAAAACCTGGTAAACTGGAATTGAAAACCTGGTTTTAGTTTTTTTTTTTTGACGGTTTCTAGAATATTAAAAAAAATTATAAGGCTACCTAAAACCAATGTTAGAAAACTGTTTTTTTTTTTAAAAACGGCCCCAATGTGTGTGTGCTAAAATTAGTGTAATCCACTTTAAGAAAAAAATTACTTTGCGTACTTATTAACGGTACTTCCCATAGAACTACTTTTCGTTTTGTTGCCTAAATATCTCATTATTGAATGAACCGATTAAAATATTTTTTTTTAATTCTCTTTAAAAGTAAAGTCAATTTAAAAAAAAAAAAAATTTCGATTTAAGACAAAATCATTTTTTAAACTCCAGTTTTCAAAAACAGGTCCCTTAAATTAGCATTTAAATTTTTTTTTCTGAAAATGTTTTCAAAATTTTGTACATACGAAATTAGTTTTTTTTCGATACACGAGTAGGGGAAAGGTGTGAACAGTGAGACACTTTTCTTTTAAATTTGTATACCTCTAAAAGTTTTTAAGCAATCTTAACCAAATTTGGAGTATATTTTAAAACATATTTTGCCTTGTTGTTCCAAAAGTAATTTTAGTGAAAGGACCCATGAGAGCATCACAACAAACTGAAACTTAGAAAATGTCAAATTGTCTCACGCAGCGCGATCAATGAGACATTGTAACGCGGACAATGAGATGAACGAAAAAAAAGAAAACAAAATCATAAGACGTTTAAGAAGTGGGTAATTAAATAAATTAATTAATTATGTAACATAAATATATTTCTTCAAAGAAAAGTAACAAGGAACAATAAACTAAAAAAATGTAAAAAAAAAAAACAATGAAAGTGCCAACAGTGAGAAATGTCTCACGGTTATTTTTTTTTGGAAATGTCTCACTATTCGGCTTTTCTCATTTTATATAAAAACTAAAATATTACAAAAATGACAAGGAATTCTAAGATTTTGTTTTTTTATTAGATATAACAGAACACATATAAATGTTATATGTAACAAAAATTCTGTGTATTTACCTGATTATTTCCCGTTACTGTGCTAAATTTAAACACACTTCGAAAAATACTTGGAAGGAATTTGTTTAATGTTTACTCGGTGGAGGTTAAAGCGCAAATGAAATTCGTGCGCACCAAAATAAAAACACGCGAAGGGGAGAATAAACGTTTTTACCAATACTGGCATGTCTGTACATGCTTTCATAACAGAGAAGAATTTAGTGTCTCTATTCATATTTGTGAAACGAATTCAAATAGCATCTTTTTTTATCAAACTATACTTATCTGCCAAGCAATTTAAACAATAATTATATCATGTTTTTCATCCATTTATTTAGACGTTAGTACCTAACTATGTTTCATATTTACCCCATTTTTGTATGCCATTTTTAAGAATTTAATAATATGAATTTAAAAAATAATTTAAAAAGACACCTGTTAACCAACACAATTAAAGCCAGAATTCATTAATTAACAGATTTCTCTGATAATTTTGAGGTTCTTCCATATAACCCTACTTAAATTATTTGATATTTAACATTAATAAACTTAGGTCTTGGCGTAATTTTAGATCTCACTACTTTTCACGGCTGACTTGTTACTCAAAGGTTTTTGTATATAGAAGAACTTGGCTACTTTTTTAACATTTATGTTTTTGGTGTGATTTCACTACTTTTTGCAAAGATTCTTTTTATCAGGAAAGGTGGTTGGAATAAACCCCCATGTGTACTACACCTCTACCAATTTTCATTAGTTAGAAGTGATCTATTGAAACGGATCTCCTGAAAGCTGACTGGTCTAACAAACATAATCCTGTCCCAATCGGAAGTGCCCTCAATATATTTAATATTAGTTCTGTAGAAATGGGTGTTTATCGCTATCCTACCGCTATACCAAAGTTCATCAATTTACGACAATCAGAAGTGCTCCAAGTAATGTATATCAATTCTATGAAAATGGGCGGGTACCACGCCTTCTTAAATTTTTTTTATTGGTATACACTACCACGCCTACCCTTGTGCGAAATTACAAGATTTTACGATGTCGGGAAGTGCTCCATAATTTTGGTGATCTGTCAGTGAGTGAGCCAGTCAGTCAGTTACGGTTTTTGCGATTTTTGCTGTTTTCTATCTCGGGAACCACTGAAGGTAAACAATTGAAATTGGGAGAGTTGCCGACGACAGTACCCTCAGCTTTTCATACTCGTTTTTAGATTCTCATCCATGTCCTTCGGATGTGGAACTTGAACGGCAGCGTATGATTAGCTCATTAAATTCTGATCTAGACAGCATTGTCCAATGGGGAATAAAAAATCGCGTAGAATTTAATGCTTCAAAAACCCAATGCTGTCTTCTGTCGTTAAAGCGAGACCCTCCCTCAATGCCGTTGTCCATTAGCGGCGCTTGCATCGAGGAAACCGAACAACTTTCACTTCTCGGTATGTGCATCACTGACCACCTTTTGTGGAATGAACACATATTCGACGTCGCCAAAAACGCTGCAAGATGTTTGGGTTTTCTCAGACGATGCAAGAAATATTTCTCCCCTTCCGATCTGGCTGTAATCTACAAATCCTTTATTCGTCCAAAGCTTGAGTATAATTGTAATATTTGGGCAGGTGCTCCCATAACGCACTTAAGTCTCCTGGACAGAATCCAAAAAAGAGCTTTAAAAATGATAGGTGATGAAACAATAACTAAAACAATTGAGCCTCTCTCGCACCGTCGCAATGTTTCATGCCTTTCATTATTTTATCGCTATTATAATAAACAGTGTTCTAGTGAAATAGCCAGTTGCATTCCTCCCCTTAAACTATTCAACCGTAACACTCGCGCTTCTAGGAAAGCCCATCAATTTACCCTTGAGCCCAACTTCGGACGTACTGTCAAGTATAGAGATTCTTTCTTTAGCCGCACAACACGAATGTGGAATGCTTTACCCGACCGAATTTTTCCCTCCCATTGCGATAATCAGGCATTTAAAACCAATGTACATCGGTATCTCCTGTCTAATCCTATCCCATTTTCCTAATCGCTCGCACTGTGTTTTAACATTTTAAGGGTATTCATAACCCCTTGAGTGCGCGCATAGTTAAAAAAAAAAAAAAAAAAAAAAAAGCCTGGTGAGTTTGGCAAATGTTGAGAGGAGTTTGAAGTTTCTGACTTTATAGGTACTGAATTTAGAGGCATGTCGAAAATCGCCTGAGTTTGTTCATGTATATAAGGTGTAGTGCCAGAACTTGGCTGGGCACTACCGTGCCCTTTTAACTTTCAAAAATTCTTTTTTTTTTTAATTCTTACATTCAGTACGTACTATTTAGAATTTGAAGAAACTCTTGCCTGGTGCATTTTTTTATTTTAATAACCATTCGTTAATGAGAAATTCGAAGATAGAAAAAACAGTTATATGGGTTTTGACCGTGAAAGTTCCAAAAATCCCAGGGATTAATCCCGAATTTCCGTACTTTTTTTTATTTTTATATCTGAATCAGCAGAATGCACAGTGCTTTTTGGAAACAAGAAACTGTTAAGTCGTAAAGCGTGTGCGCGGTTTTTAATACCGAATAAAGAAGTACTAACCTTTGGGGATTTTGTATTTTACATGCAAAATTTACCAAGTCGGAATTAAGTCAGTCAGAAATTCGATACCAACTCTTTTTGACGAAAATATGGATAATTTTAATAGTATCGACACAGCCAAAGTCGAATCCGATAACCTAGCGTAAGAAGCACGTTTTCGAAAAAGAGATATCTACTCTGGAAGGACTTGCCACATTCTCCCAAGTGGCACCCGTTAAAAGTTACAGTTTTATTTTAAAATCGCATAGGCTGGTATTTGGGCCTGTGGCAGACTATAAGTTTTACAACTTATATTTTTGTATTATTTGATTTATTTAAGCCTTTAAAAGCTGGAAGAAACATTAGTTAATTAATAGAAAATTTTAGAATTGAGTTACATGGGGTTCGTTTGATTTATTCATAGTTTTTAAACCAACAAAATCAATTACTGTGTTATCCTCTCTTTTTCAATAGCTACCTAACCAGATGTGCCAACAATAGAACTGACTTAACGATTTATGCAATTTTTCCTTAATAAAAATCTAAAACACTTTAACTGATCTTAAATATTGAAGTAATTTTTCAAACTACATACTCGTAGTTCACCTGGCTTTAAAATGCATAATGAGGCCAACGAAAATATCTTAAACAAAAATTATGTAGATGTATTTTTTTAACTAGAAACTCTGTCAAAGTCAGATTTTCTTAAAAGCCCATATTTTCAAGGTTTAAGGAAATTAATCCATTAAGCATTTATAATTTCTCAAACGATAACATAACTAAACTGCCGTTGATAAATTCATGCAATCAATAAGAAGACACCTCACTCAACACTACTGACCTAGTGAGCTCAAACATTAAATAAAGATGCCATCATCATTTCTTCCATAATTTTCTATATTGCTACAAAAGGCATGTGTCCAAAAACCACTTTTCCCAAAAAATGTTTTCTTATCAAAAATCATCTATCACCCGCAGAGTTCAAATAAAAATCATATATAAGTTAATAAGCCACAAGAAAAAAAAATGTACACATAGCTATACAACACCTTAAGCTATACAGGTAGGTATACATATAACTTGATCCTATCTTCCAATGTGTTAAATAGATACTCCAAGCCAGTTAGAAAAGAACTAACTGCATCTTAATTTTCAATGTCAAATATTTTTAATCACACAAAAATGCATTTTTGACTTAATAATAACTATAAACTTTTAAAATAAAAACAAAATTTAAATTTCTAGGTATTTAGGTAGGCTGGTTTCCGTTTTCCATCTTCAGACACTTCGGGGGGACCCCATCATCTTTGTCTAATCAGAACTAGGTATTCAGTATTCACCTCTTCGTCTCACTCCACGGTCCAAAGACAAAGCCACCAATTTTGGAAATTATTTTTTATGATTAGAAATAGAAAATATCGGTCTTCGATTAAAACACAGCCTTCTAGAGAAACCTTTCTAACGTAGGTAATCAATTCTCCTAGGTGCCTACTTTATATGCACACCCCAGAGACACCATTCTCGGGCGACAAAGAATAGAAATTAAGACAAAAAAAAGACAATCTAAAAGAATGAATACTAATTTTGAAAAATTGCATCCATTAAAAATATAAAATATACTAACAACAGAACAGTTTTTTGGGTTAACAAGCCCTCGACTTTAAAGGTATCTATGTTTGCTCAACTTTGTCCATTCTTATAATATTTCATATTAATACAAAAGATACATATATAATTGCTAATTTACTACAAACAGTTACAGGTATCTATAAATGACTACGTTGAATTTTCTAAATCTCATGGATTTTTTCAATTTTGTTGAAGCCAATTTCTACCTGGTGGGAGGAATTGTATTCAGCATTATCCTCATCGCCCCTGGTGTGATTCTTAGGCTTTTCTTCAAATTACCTACCTTTTTTTCTTTAAAAAAAAATACCTATAGGTATGTAAGTACAACAACAACATAAAAAATGTGAAGGAATAATCAACAATAGCCCTAGGGAACAGAAATCTTTTGCACATAGCAATTGGGTCACCTGTCATATAATATATTCTCGCGTAATCTCTAAGACCTTCTCTGAGATTGAATTTCATCCACAAAACACACTCAAATACATATATGTATATACCTACCTACGTATCTACACTCTCCAACAACACAATACAGGATAAATGTGTGTATAACTGCACTGCACCGCCTCAGTGCGCATGCATGCATTACTTTCTCACAAAGATACAATTTTTTTTGTTTGAGTCAGGCTCAGTGTTATTCGATGAGTTCAGATCAGAAATTCTTTCAAGCAAAAGAAGCCATGATGTAAACCAAAAAAAAACAATAAATACTCGTCACTACATATCTATCAGATACACATATGGTGTAGTCTTTATTTGTGTGCGAGTTTGTGGAAGAAAAGGGCAAGCATAAGAAAGGTAAGAAGTATGAAAATAAAACAAGTTTCGATTACCTGATGTTTGGATGGTAACCAATACAAAAAAAATTACCTCAATAATTGAGTTGATATGTAACACAATACACAAAAATACAACAAAAAAACTCGACCAAAATGCATTCAGTCTCTAAGAGTATCTCTCTTTCTTTCGCTTTTCGATGTTAAAATTAAAAGCACTCAAGGCACCGAATAACTCAAACTCCATTCCACCCAAACTAAAAAGATCTTTGAGAACGATACATTTTTGTATAGAAATGAGTGAAATGAGAAGTGTAGCCAATTTGTATAAAATTATAGTACCAGATTTAAGAGTACTATTATTCAAAATAATACTTTTTTTTATTATTAAGTGCGAACTAAGGGGGTTGTGACTAACCTTAATAATGATACATTGGTTTAGAAGTTCAAAAAAAATTCAAAATAGTATGGAAATCAAAAATTGCCAAATTAAAAATAATGGTATTTCAAGGCAACCGGGTTAAGGACTAATTCCAACATAAGAAAACACGACAAAAATGAGCTCTGTAATTCTGTCTATATACATATAAAGAGATTTTGTACAGATTTAAAACCTAAGCGTTTTTGGAGATTGTCTAACTACATCCTTTTTTAAAATATTTTTTTAGTGCTAAAAAATTGGGACCTGAAATATGTATGTAGATAAATTATTTTTACCAAAAAAAGGTAAATCATTTTATTTCGAAAACACCTCTTACGATTTTAATAAAAAAAAAATGTCTATGTACTATTGCAGGTATAGTCTAAGTTTTAGTCGAAAAAAAATGTTATAACGGGTGATTTGTTTGCTACTTGGTTTTTGACGTTTATATTTTTGACAGATCACAAATGACAAATTCCACGAACATTTGACATTTCGAATCAGTATTGTTTGCCATTTCATCATGAATAGACTTACGCCTGAACAACGTTTGCAAATTATTGAAATTTATTATCAAAATTCGTGCTCTGTGAAAAATGTCGAAATTATGAAATTATCGCAAAATTGTCTTCAGCGACGAGGCTCATTTTTGGCTAAATGGATACGCGAATAAGCAAAATTGCCGTATTTGGAGTGAAGAGCAGCCAGAGGCAATTCAGCAGCTACCAATGCATCCCGAAAAATGCACTGTTTGGTACGGTTTATGGGCAGGCGGCCGTACTTCTTCAAGGACGATGAAGGCCGCAGGGTTACGGTCAATGGAGAAAGGTACCGTTCGACGATAACAGATTTTTTTTTGCCGAAAATGCAAGAATTGAACTCGGTCGACATGTGGTTCCAACAGGACGGTGCCACATGCCACACTGCACGCGAAACCATGCATCAATTGAGAGGCGAATTTGGTGAGCAGTTGATCTCACGTTTTGGCGCAGTCAATTGGCCACCAAGATCATGTGATTTGACCACGTTAGACTATTTTTTGTGGGGCTATGTTAAGTCTATTGTCTATGGGGACAAGCCAAACACGATTGCTGCCTTGGAAGCCAACATTGAACGCGTCATTGGTGAGATTCCGGCCGAAATGTGTGAAAAAGTTTGCCAAAATTGGACCTCCAGAATAGACCACCTGAAGCGAAGCCGCGGGCAACATTTAAGTGATATTATTTTTAAAAACTAAATAGCAGAAATTGATTTATCGATCCAAATAAAAATTTCATTCACTTTTTACAAGTTTCTGTTTTTTTGAATTTTCAAAAACCAAGCTCTTAAAAAATCACCGTTTATAAGATGCCTACCTGCTTATAACTGTTTTCGCAATTTTTGAATTTCTCATTTACGGCTCAATGGATTTCGGTCAGAATTTGTTTGCATGTCCTTCAAATTGTAAATAATAGAATTGCAGACTAACATTTTCGAAAAATATTTTTTTTTGATTTTTGAAAAAAAAATTATTTATTTTTTTGATTTTTGAAAAAAAGATATGTTTTTTTACATAAATATTTCCAAAACCTTTGACCGATTATTTTGAAATTATGTTTTTAAATTTCTATCTTCTTAGATATCCTTAAAGTCGTCAAACGAACATATTTATTATAAAAAAAATTAGCTATATTTAATAAAATTTTAATAAAAATGTTTGTACATTTATAATTACTTTTTTAGCACTAAATTTTGTTTTAGAAGGAAATCTAGCAGAAGTTCATATTACTTATTGCTTTAAAAAAAATAATACTCAATCAAACCGTACAGACCCTTGACCCAAATAAATTTTTTGAATACAAAAATTGCATGAACTCAGAAATTGTCAACGAAATCAAAAAGCATTAAGCGTGCCTTGTCGCTTAATGCTTTAACGATAACGATAACGACGTGAAGTCTTCAATTTCAGAAGTGTATTTTTTTTTCTCACCATTACTAACTTACTAACATACTAGATCCAAAAAACCAAAAAAAATCTAACTATTTTTAAAACCACCCTAAAATAAGTTCGAGTGGCCCAGGCGTATATTTATATTTTTTTCGCTTTAAGTACAGGATCTCCAGAAATGGCAGGATTTTTTTTTTGTAGACACTTAAATCTTGCTAAATCCATTATTTAAGAATCTGAAATTGTTCATTTTTCGCACTAAGTATAATTATTCGAAAATAGGTTGCAAAATTTTTGTGTTAGATGCCACTAAGCATTTAAAAGAAACATAATCTCAATCATGACGATAAAAAGTCTTTTTATTTAATGATTTCACCGGAGAGAAATACAAAACCGGACAAATCAAAAATAGATTTGAAATAGTAAGATTAAGACGCTCAGATAATTTTTTTTGTAACTTAAACGTAACTACCTGTGAAGTATTTCTGATAAAATATTTTATAAAAAAATACATTTTTTAACTTTTCCAAACCAAATTTTTTTTACAAGAATAGGTAGTGTAAAACTAATAATTTAAGTGAAGTGGGAACTCTCACCGTAGAACGGCAAGTATTTTAATCAAGTCGAGTTTTTTTCTTTCTGAATAAAGAGACATTTCTCTTAACTCAGCATTTTCCCTTAAGTTACACACAAAATCTTTCACTCCTTTTCGAAATGTTAAATCTCGTTTAATTCATTAAAAATATACAAACTCTCTCCAAACGCACTCAAACTCATGAGCGCCATCTGACTAAATACACAAACAAATTAAACAAAAAAAAATACCATTCCAAACCAGAGAACAATAAGCTCAGGTAAGGCATTGTATTTATATCTACTGTAATATAAATACAATGGGTAAGGTAAACACCAACAAAAAAAAAACTGCATTCATGCACAACTTTGTCCATTCTTTGGATTCAAAACTCGCAGCACAATTGCACTCACCCTCTCTGTTGGTCTTCATTTCAATTCCATACAACTTTCTGTGAGTGTATTTGTGTTAAGTAACGAACCATCGTCTTCTTCCTCCTGAACCATAAACGAATTACTCCGACTCACGCAAGAGCAAACGAGACAAAAGCCAGCTTGCTTCCATGAAAAACTTGCCTAACCGGTGGTTGTTTTATTATATGCCTTTGCATTTACACTTTTACAGCACTCTGCGCAACTCAATTTTAAAACAAAAACCAAAGAAAAAAACATAAAGAATCTTTGAGATACACGAAACATATCCAGAGAATCGACAACTCTCTGATCAGTTTATGAGAAGAAATCGAGTCGATCGGACGTCTTATTCCGTTGCGTCGTCGTAAAGTAAAATTTTGTAAAGATTTTGAAATTTCCCATTCAATCTATTTTAAGAATAAAGAGTTACAAAAAAAATTCAATCACTTTCAATTTCTGAGGAAATTCAAAATTTACGAGATCGACTTTGAAGTATTTATCTTACCGAAAAAAAAAATAAAAAATCTCCTTTCGGATACGGATACGTTAGCCAACCTTGAATGAAGTGCAACTGCAGAAATGCATACAAAATGCAGTGAATTATAAATAACAAAAGAAATTTTCATAAAAAGTGTTTTTGTTTTTTTTTTTGCGAAAAAAAAATATTTTTTTTTTAAATTTAAATCAAGAAATGTGTACTCAAACCTCGATCATGTCGAAAACTATTCTTTCGGTATTGATCAATTTCATTATTCCTATTTTGGGAGCGGCTTTATCAAAAACGGTACTCTATCAAGCCCCTGACGAGTGTCGATGGTCCGGTACCACTGAAACGGATATTGTGCTCGTGTGTCAACTGCGTACCATTAACAGTGAACTTGAAAATACAAACTTTAGCGTGATTCAACCGCAAAATACAATCCGTTTGCGTTTGGAGTGCAACGATGCACTCTTCTTCCAAAGCAGCCTCAGCGCCGATAGCTTCCGATCGTTAATAGAATTACGCGCGCTCACCATTGAATATTGCAAACTGGGCAACATTACCGAAGGATCGTTCCGGGGTCTGCAGGAGCTGCGAAATCTGACCATTCGTACCCACAATGCCGACTGGTCGACGATGAGTTTGGAAATTGCGCCAAATGCCTTTGCCGATTTCCGTCAACTTGATCGTTTGGACTTGAGTCTCAACAACATCTGGTTGGTGCCAGATGGAATTATCTGCCCGCTGAAGACCTTAACCCATCTCAATATGTCCCATAATGAAATCCAAGATTTGGGTAACTTCCATTTTAGTGCGTCTTTGAGCACGAGGAAGTCCCGGATCTGTGGAAACGCTATCATCGCCCTCGATCTGTCCAGCAATAAAATAGCCAATCTACCATCAGCGATTTTCTCTGCTCTTGGAAGAGTGAAGAAGCTCAAACTTGGCCGAAATGGCATGAATTTCATTGCCGACCGCGCCTTTGAAGGTCTCGTCTCACTATCAGTCATAGATCTGTCTGAAAATCGCCTGACATCGCTTCCACCAGAGCTTTTCTCCGAGGCCAAGTACGTCAAGGAGATCTATCTTCGCAACAACAGCATAAATGTCTTAGCTCCAGGGCTATTCTCCGAACTAGCTGATCTTCTCGTCCTTGATCTCTCTGCGAATGAACTAAACTCCCAGTGGATTAATGCCGTGACATTTGTCGGCCTGAAGCGACTGATCTTGCTCGACTTGTCTTCCAATAAAATCAGCAAGCTAGAGCAGAGTATATTTCGCAGTTTGGGCAGTCTCCAGGTGCTCAAACTTGAAGAAAACTACATTGATCACATCCCCGATAACACCTTCGCCGATCTGACAAATCTCCATACACTGATCTTGTCCAACAATAGGATAACCATGATCGGAGCGAATACTCTGCGAGGACTCAACAACATCCTCGTCCTATCTATGGATTACAACCGTATTTCTAAAGTCGACCCAATGGCCTTTAAGAACTGCACCAGCGTTCAAGATCTTCATTTGAATGGCAACAAACTCCTGGCTGTGCCTGAGGCTCTGGGCCAAGTTCCGTTCCTGAAAACCCTCGACATTGGCGAAAATTTGATCACAACCATCGAGAACACAAGCATTAGTGTCATGGAGAGTCTCTATGGCCTCCGCTTGACCGAAAACTCAATCGACTACATTCGCCGTGGAATTTTCGATCGGATGACATCTCTCCAAATTGTGAACTTGTCGGGCAACAAGATCAAGGGCATCGAACCAGGTGCATTCCATCGAAACTTCCAAATCCAGGCAATAAGACTAGACGGCAATCATCTCAAAAGCATCACCGGACTCTTCACCGAACTTCAGAATCTCGTTTGGTTGAACATCTCTGACAACCATCTGGAGAAATTCGACTACGGTCACATTCCAACCGGCTTGCAATGGTTGGATGTGAGAGCCAACAGAATCACCCAATTGGGAAACTACTTTGAAATCGAGACTGAACTCATGCTGAGCACATTCGATGCCAGTGCCAACCGTCTTACTGAAATCACCGCCAGCTCAATCCCGAACAGCGTTGAAGTTCTCTATTTGAATGATAATCAAATCGAGAAAATCCAACCATACACATTCTTCAAGAAGCCCAATCTCACCAAAGTCGATTTGGTTCGCAACAAACTAACTACCCTGGAACCGAATGCCTTGCGGCTGTCACCCATCCCCGATGACAAAGAAATCCCAGAATTCTTCATTGGATCAAATCCCTTCCAATGCGATTGCAATCTGGATTGGCTGCAGAAGATCAACACCGAAGCACGAACCCAACCGAAACTCATGGACTTGGATCAAATTTACTGCAAGCTGTCATATGCCAGAGGCAAGACACATGTTCCATTGATAGAGGCGAAGTCTAATGAGTTCCTTTGCAAATATGAGGCTCATTGCTTTGCGCTGTGTCATTGCTGTGACTACTACGCCTGTGATTGTAAAATGCAATGCCCGGATCGTTGTTCATGCTACCACGACCAGAGTTGGACGTCAAACGTCGTGGATTGCTCCCGTGGCAGTTATGATCGTGAGCTGCCACAACATATACCAATGGATGCCACTCAACTGTATTTAGATGGCAATAGCTTCAATGAGCTGGGCAGTCATTCGTTTATTGGCAGAAAAAGGCTCAGAGTATTGCATCTCAATCATTCCCGCATCGAGATCATTCAAAATCGAACTTTCTATGGACTACTAGAGTTGGAGGTTCTTCAATTAAACCACAACAATATGCGACAGTTAAATGGTAATGAGTTCCAAGGCCTAGACAACCTGCAAGAGCTCTATCTACAACACAACAACATTGCCACTATCGACTCACTGACCTTTACCCATCTCTATCATCTGAAAATTCTTCGACTCGATCATAACCTACTTGTGGAATTTAGCATCTGGAACTTCCTGCCCCCCTATCTGAATGAACTTCGCCTCTCCGGCAACCCATGGACGTGCGAATGTGAGTTCATCGACAAGTTCCGTGATTACATCAATCGTCATGACTCAGTGCAAGATCGCAACAAGATCAAATGCACTGTGACCAGCAAGGTGGCGATCGGCTCAAACACCACGACTACAGTGAACGGCGAAATGTTTTCCATCTATGCAAATACTAATGACTCAGCCACTGGTGGACGCTTCATTGCCTGTGGCATCAACAATCGATCGAACGCGATCAGCAACAGCTCAGACGCTGAGAGCATGGCTTCGAGTGGAAATCTCACGTCCACCAAAATGATCCTCAATCAACCACCGTTCCAGGACTACCTCCCGATCCTTGTGGCGATCTTGACTGGTTTTGCGTTCGTGATCATCTGCACATTGGTTGTTTTCATATTCCGGCAAGAGATGCGTGTTTGGTGCCATTCACGCTTTGGAATTCGTCTCTTCTACAATGCCAACAAGGATGTGGACAAAGGTGAACGCGAAAAGCTATTCGATGCTTTCATCTCGTACAGTTCCAAAGATGAGGCTTTCGTCGCTGAAGAACTTGCACCAGAACTGGAAAACGGCGACACACGCTACAAGCTGTGCCTACATCATAGAGACTTCCCTGTGGGCGCTTACATAGCCGATACAATCGTGCAGGCAATCGATTCTTCACGTCGCACGATCATGGTCCTGTCGGAGAATTTCATAAAATCCGAATGGTGTCGATTCGAGTTCAAATCAGCTCATCATCAAGTCCTGCGTGATCGACGAAGACGATTGATCGTGATCGTGTTGGGCGATGTGCCACAAAAAGATCTCGATCCAGATATTCGATTGTATTTGAAGACGAATACATATCTGCAATGGGGCGATAAGTTATTCTGGGAGAAGCTGAGATTTGCACTGCCAGATGTGCCTAACAATCAACGTCGCCCACATGGTGGACATTGTCCAGGAGTACACATCCCAATGGCGCCACACCATCATAATCCGCATCATCATTTGCATCATTTCCAACCGCAACCGCATCATTTGCAGCATTCCAGTTTCAGGGGCAATAATATGCATCATAATTTAATGGCTGGCACGACCAGGCAGAATCACAATCGGAATAACAATTCAAATCAGCAGCAACAGCAACAGATGCTGCAACATGCAGAGCAACAACAAAGATCACCACATATGCCCCATATGGGGGGTAATGCAGCAGGTCCACCAGTTCCCGGAACAGCAATGCCAGTTGGTCAGTGTCAGAGGAATACATCCCCACGAACGGTAGCTGTGCATATTTAATGTTGTTTTTTGTTTGCTTAAAGAAAGTGTACAATGAATGCCTCAAGTGATAGATAACTATAAAGTCCTTTGAATAAGTGTAATTGTAAGAAAAAAATTAGATTATACAAAAAAACAATCAATGTGGAATGTAAGTTCCTTAAATCAACAATAAACTATGTTTACTGTGTGATTAAATTTTAAAAAAAACATTTGGAACATTAATTTCAATATCTGCGTGTGAATCCTAGTGAAAAAATAACAGACATTTTTAATAGCAAAACCTATTTGATCGTTGTGGATCGTAAGTTTGTAAATTCAAAGTACGTTCGATTTTTCTCTACATCTCGTGCTATACGGCTACGAAAAAGACTATTTAAAGTGCAAACTCAACACCGAAATGCAAATAAGAATCCTCTAGAGAAATGTCCAAGAAGGAGTTGTCGATTTCCTGCCATCACCACAAGAAATACAACAACAACAACAGAAGAAGAAAAATAAAACGACAACAAAGACGCCAGCAAACAAAGACTGATCACCATCATCATTATTATCATCATCCTTTGGCTGAGACGGTAGTTCGTTTTGGTATATACACATCTACAGGTATGGCAGTTTGTTTTATTCTGTTTTTTGTCTTCTTCTATTGAATTCAATAACAAAAAAAAAAATCAAAAGAACACACAATGAAAAGTCATACAATTAGCAGAATTAGCATACTTAATAAACATTCCACAAATAACCAAACCAAATACACACAAAATAGACGCACAGTAAAGCTTATGAAAAATTGTAAAATTCATTAATTGTCAATCATAACGGTAACTAATTTTCTCCAAGAACTTTCTTTATGAATATTCAAAAAAATAAAAAAAATATTTTTGAAAAATCAGAAAATAACAAAAAAAAAAGAAAATTCAACAAATGTGATAATAAATAATGTTGTGTAGAATTTCACTGTAATTTTTGTATTTATTTAGTCATTATTTGTATATGTATTAATATTAATATGTAAATAAAAAAAATTATGTAAATAAAACCTTTCATTTGTTTGTACTTAAATTTAGAAATAAACAGTTAATAAATTAAGAAAAGGCACTTTGCCTTGCCATATATACGAGAAAAAAATCAAACTGATTTACACCTATGTAAAACTATTAAATTTAATTATTTATGTATATTTTTGACTGACTATACCATAAGCACATAAGTTCTTTTAATATTTTGTAAATATTTATAATTTAGTATTTAATAGTTGTTACTAAAAATTATTTGAAAAAAAAAAAACGAAAACAAAAAAATCTTTCAAAATAAATCAAAAAATTAAAATACAAAAAAAGTATCTTTTTATTTTAGAGATTGTGTATCTTTTGGGACGAAACGTATCTTTTAAATGGATTATCTGATATAAATATCACACCTAATTACGAATTAATCGAAAAATTACAAAAGTAAGTATAACAAAACAGTGGAAACGTAGGTAGTGTATGTAGTAGATATCTGAGAGGGAATAGAGGACGGCAAATGCAGACGAAGAATACAACAACTGCACTGGAATCCACAGGTGAAGAAAAAAAAATCAAAACAAAAAACGAACAAAACAACTCTTCAGACTTCAGTTTTTTCTTTAAGATTGCCAGTGATTGATAGCGGGCAGGAATGGCTTCCAAGAAAAAATTCTCTTTTTCTTCTCAGCTGAGTCCGTCCGTCCATTCTATCCGACCGGCCAACAATTGTCGTTACCTACCTAAGGTAGCATGCAAGCAATCCCAAAGCCAACCAGACTAAACAGACACAAAGGGCAATAAAATTCCTTCTCATATCGTCTGTTTTATGGTTGTGTTTGTTTGAATTTTTTATTATATTGCTGGATTTGATGGAATTGTGCATTTATAAGCAGTTCAGTGTTGCCACTTTAGGAATATTTTTTTCTGTTTAAAAAGATTTGATTGTTGAAAATAAATAAAAATGGTTAAACAAACACACTTTTTGTCTTTGTCAGTTAGTTACCAAAAGTCCAATTCCTGCACGCCTAGGTAGTTGGTATTCTTTGAAAATTTAGTGGGCAGATACAAGCATGTCTATTTATCGGACTTGTTCTCCAGCTACACGCCAAAAACTGTACATTTCCCTTAGGATAGGTTAGGTTTAAGTGGCTGCCAGCAGAAAAATGTTGACACACTTAGACCATGTGACTCTAGAGAATTCGTCCCAACTTTCATTTTTTTATGATTTATTCACCTACATATAATGAAAGGTAATTTAAAAGAAAAAGAAACTAAGAACAATTTCGCAACATTCTGAGTTATTTCTTTAAACTACAGTACTTTTCTATATGATATTGCTGGATTGCCATTGAATAAACAGCAATCGCTTATAATAATATATAGCAGAAGTTTTAAGTTTTTTTTTAAAATTAAAAAAACTATACATTTCAATAAAGTGGCAACATTGGAAGCTATTAGAGTGCACTGTATAGTGTACCTATAGAACATCAAATCAAAGAAATGAGAACCTATAAAAAGGCGTTAGGTTTCCACAAAAGAAAATACATAATTTAATTTAAAATAAAATATCAATCAATAAAAAGAAATATTGGTATCAAGTATCTATAAATTTTTTGTAAACAAAAATGGATGGAATATTGAAGATACACCAAGATCTAGATAGAAGCTTGAAATGCCTAACTTAATGAGCTATATTCTTTTCTGACCGAATTTGTTTAAATTTAAATTTATTTAAAAAAAATTAAAACAAAAAAGATTTTTATCTACGAATTAAAAGATTGATAATGTCTATAGTAAAAAGCTAAAGAAAAAAATAAAGAGTAGTAGATGAAAACAGGGCCTAAAAATTGATTTTAACTGATAAGACTTTTGTATTCATTTTCTTTATTTTATTTAATAGGTCATTCTAATTTGAGCATTTGAGCTAAAATTTAAACTTTTGACAGTTAAAAATTTGTTTAATTACAAGAAGCTAACAAATTAGGGGACATAATTATTGTTTGTTGTTGTTTCTACAATCTACACTTAATACCAATTAACTCTGAGTATTGGCTTCCTTAATTTTGTATGCGTATCATGCGGAGTTTGGATTTGATATTCACAAGTTGAAATGTCTTCGTCTGGTAAGTTTTATGTGTTTTTGATGCCACGATAAATTGTTGATAATTTTCTTCTTTTTTTTTGTAAGAACTTTTTAACCCTCATATTTAGAAATGGGAGAGTAGGAATATTTATTGTATTGGTAGAATTAACAAACAAAAACAAAGGGCGCTATTTGAATGACTGGGTAATTTTGTATGCGTTGGAGGCGCAGCGAGGAATGAATATAGTGTCACACTATAAATTAGGGATTAAGTCGTGTGTAAATACTGTTTAGAATACACAAGCTAATTGAATGTAAAGCATATTAATGGGCAAGTTACATTGAGGTCGAGTAACATTGACCAATCGCAGGAAAATGCAGACGTGAGAGCATGACAATTGAATCTTCTTTTTGTATGGCAAAGACATTTTGAAAAGATGTGCATTTTGTTAGAAGTAATTGCTAAAAACGGCTAAGAAATATTTAAAATTTTTGGAGCTTTAAACTGTTTTTGTATGTCCTAAACTACAGATATAAAAAACACAAGAAAAGGAAAATAATAAAAAAAAACATTTTTTGCTGAATTGTTAGTTCCATGGATGAAAGTAGCCTACCCTCACATTTGTTCTAGACCAATTTTATAAAACTTTTTGTAATTTTTTTCAATTTTTGATGAAGATTTAAAAAAATTTCTCAAATAAAATTTAAAAAATAAATTTTAAAAAAATTAAATTAAATAAATTAAAATAACACAAAATAAAATAAACAAAAAACAAAATAAAATAAATGAAAACAAAATAAAATATCATCACTTACTATCAACAAATTTTCAAAAATACTGTTCAACAATAGCTCACCTGAAAAGAAACAAATGCAAAATTAAAACTAAAAAATTGTCTATGTTATTGACATATCAAAAATAAAAATTATATGACAAAAATATTGTATAAGGGTGGTCCATTGAAAGACTGAAAAAGCACCCCCTTTTTTGTTGAACTCATATAAGTTAAATTGTATAGCATAGTTGTAGTAGTAGTAGTAGAAATGTGTTTTTATTTAACAATTTACAGTATAAAAGCATTGCCTTTTGCCGTCAGCCCGAAAAAAAGAGTATTTTCTAAACTTAATTTAACTTTTACAATAAACATTTCAATAAAATAAAAGCTCATTTAATTTAAATTGCATATAGTTAATTATAGTTCTTGTCTATGAATTCTGTTAAGACAACTTAAAAAGCTTCATTCAAAACCTGGTTTCTATATCTTTGTGCTGTTTAGACAAAGCTACTTAGAACTTTCCAGTCCGCACCATTTAACACATCTTTAGTTTCATTTAGGGTAAGGGCGCCTTTTGCCCAACGCGCACTTTGCATGCTGATAAAATTGGGCAAATCCCTACGAAATGAAAAACGTTTTCAATAGCTCTGCGATTGCAAAGAGTGCACTGTGCGTTTTCTTCAGCACCATATGGATGGTAATTTAACCGACTAAGCTCACGTCTGGTTTTAAAAATGGTTGAGATGGTACTTGTCGTGGAAGTATTTTTTGTTCCCAAGGTTGTGCTGCAGAATCGTGTACATATTTCGGGATTCACTGCGTTGAGCGATCCGTAAAGTTGAAACTTTTCTGCTCTATTCTTTTTAATAATATTTGAAAATTTGCATCTTAGAACGTCCAATCACTTTCCAGTAGCTGGACATTATGTAGCAGCTCCAAACGTGACAATTCTATGAAGAACTGTGAATTCTACTGGAGAAGTTGTCTCGCAATTGCTTTTGGTAGTCGATCATTTAAGAGGGCCATCACTTTACGAGTGTAATTAAAATGCATCTTGAGCGTAAAAGTTTAAAGTTTGGAGACCCCAGTCCCCAAGTGGAGCATATAGGTAGGTGTGTTTTCAGGAAGCCAAAATACTTTTTTGATGAAACAGCTTTTCTACCTCCTCATATTGATGGTATCCCAATACTCCTGCATAGCATAATATCGACCTCATCACCGCTTCGAAAAGTTTAAATTTTGCACTTGGGTCCACATACTAGTTTTGCCTGCAGGTGCTTTTTAAACGAAAGTTTGGGGTTAATTATAACTCCGAGATACTTATACTCCTTCACCAAATCAAGGTCGACATTATCCCAAAACCATAGCATATAGTGGAGTAAAAGAAGTGTCGATATTTATTTTGAATTTAGGTAAGTGAGATGGCCCTCATTCGAAGAAGTTTATTTATAGACTCACCACTCAAAATGAGTTATTCGTTAATATTTGCTCAGATAGTAATGCTTATTGTTAAGTTAGTAATGGACGGAGCAACAGCAGTTAACTTATTTATAGTTGTGGGTTCATAAACGTCGACGAAAACAGTAATTGACGAAAATCCCCTATAATCATAAAATTCACATGTGAAGCCAGATTATGTGGATCAAGTTGGACAATGAATTATATTTCCTCAATGCAAATGAGAGGGAGACCTTAGCGAAATCAATGGGACAACATCTTCGAACATCACTGACGAAGCACATTTTAAAATACTGGTGCCGAAAAAACTTGAAAAATGTTATCAAAAACGTGCAATTTTTGGATCAGATTATATGGGTTATTATTTTGTCACCTGCTGAAGTAGCCTCTATCTGTTTTTCTTGTCAACAACAGTACAATTTCAGAAATATAGGAAATATGGTGTTCCACTTCACACATAGATAGATAGAGTTTAAATGGAGACGTTGAGAGCACTTTCCCAAAAACTTAAACAGCAAGAACGGAAACACGCCTTGTGACCCTTGTTGACTATAGATCTTGCATGGCGCTCTGGTGTTTTCAGAACTGAGATTTAAGAGTCAGACTGCAAGAGAGATTTGAGACAAATGGACAGACATCATTCGAACATAAAAGCTGGTGTCGAACTCATATTGCAT
Source organism: Philhelius pedissequus (assembly GCA_910595825.1). NCBI lineage: Eukaryota > Metazoa > Arthropoda > Insecta > Diptera > Syrphidae > Philhelius > Philhelius pedissequus. Next base: position 7,403,970 of record OU343163.1, on the reverse strand, counting down.
AAATAAAATATGAAAACAACGCTTTGGGAATTTTTAATTTAATATTAAATTTGAAAAATTCATGGAGACCTTAAAAACCTCATTTTCGTAAATAATTTTTTCGTCAGAAAGTTGGAGGTGCTTTCAGGAAAATTTGAAGAATAGAAACAAAAGATTGGCTAAATTTTTAAAATTGTATTTCAAAACTGTAATAAATTTCATAATATTTGATGTTTTAGATTTCCTGTATACAAATTTGTTGATTTTTTATGAGATTCAAAGAATATTTTGATTAAGTATGAATTCTTAGAATAAAAAATCAATTTGAATGAAAGAATACATAAAAAAATCATTAAGATCCCATACACCATACAGAGTTCCCACAAAATCAGCTTCCTTTTAATCGAAAGTGATAATCACACACACAAGAAAATTAAACCAGCTTGACGTCCTCAAAACCAATAACATTTCCTCGTAAAGTTTTAAACTTCGTTTGCACGTTGGAACTAATAAAATTTTGAAACCTAATTCCTATATATTCGATTTCTTATCTTCATCTACCAGTTAACTAAATACCACCTATAAACGTCCCGATAACCCCCACAAAACTCCACTACATATATAAGGCAACATTAATAAAACCAATCTATCTCATTAAACAATCGCCATCGGTAATAAAACAAACGTTAAAACCCTCAATTTCCAGTTAATACTCAAATAATCCTCCGAAAGCCACAGTAATTGAATCTAATTTAAATGGTCAGAGAGTATCTTATGCTATCTCTCCACCATTCTGGCTTTGCCATCAATATAATTTATGTATTGAAATAAAGAATTCTCAAAACAGCATAGTCAGTCATTCGGACAACTAGGGCGATGGCAATGACAACGAAGTCGAAGATGCACCAAGAAAGACCAACAGAAGTCGTAAAAAAAAGTCGAATTTCCATTTGGAATAATTTTTTTTTTTTTTTTAATTTTTAATTGCCTGACTATACCCAGAAGCTTCAATTTCCCAGCATTGCATCCGTTCAGTCATTGTTGTTGGTTATGTTGTTGACGTTGTCGTCGTGCGTATTCACTTCATTTAATCGAATTCAAACCCCAGTCCCCGAGAAGGTCTCCCAGGAGTATATTATCTCCGATATCAGTTGAAAATTACACCCATCCGGGGAATAGTGGGGAACACTGGCAGGTCGATGCATCCATAATAAACAAAAATCTCATATTACTCTTCGACCTGAAAATTAAATAAAAAATAATAAAATTGGTTACCTATAAGCGAGAGGGCCAAATCTTATCGCTACCGATCTTTGGAAAGGTAGTTTATAATGAGCTCACATGCAGACTCTTGCTTGTACATGGGTTTTGGTATCTTTTACCGAATATTAACCTCACATCAACCTTCTACCATAAGTAAATCGCTGATCGATACCTATGTAAGTTTTTTTTTTTATAAAAATGTTGGCGGCCCAACCTGTGCGGCCAGCGGTTCATGGGTGGGTAATGAATTGCTGCCTCATAGGTATATGTATGTAAAGGTTCGTAAGTCACGTTTTGGGTGTAATAACTGTCTGATGTCTGTGGGACAAATTTTTGATTAAACATTGATTTTATCGAAATTACAGCTCATAAATTGTGTTTCAATTGATAGAATAAGTTTAAAAGATACAAAAGTATCTTTTGCCAGATGAAGGCGAATTTATTGGAAATTCGTTGAGATTTTATAAGAATTCTATATAATGACCGAAACTCTTCGATATCCAAAACTGAAAGTGAATGAAGACTGTTAGGTAGCACATTTAAATTTTATAACGAAATTGTTTAAATATTTAGACCGTGCGTCGTCAGGTGTGAAGAAAATATGCATTCAAATTGATTGAAATTCAATACAAAGCATAATCTTTATTGCATGTCAATCGAGAATTAGCCTGGAAGATATTTCGATGGTAAAACATAATTTCCACCTATAATAGTAGCCATTTATAGACACGTAAATGTATCTTTTTAGAGAAAATCATATATTTTGAGGTTTTACCCTGTCTATTTATTGGGTAACTAATTTGTAAGAATTAAAATTAACTTAGAAGTGAAAGTAAACTATTTGGGTCACAAAATTTGTTCATACAAAACCAACTCATTAAAATCGATTTAAAATAAAATTTTGTACGTACCTACTCCAGTTAAAAATACAAAAGTATCTATTATTTTTGAGTGATAGATAAAAGTAAAAGTTTTATGTATTTTCGGTCTAAATTACGATAAACCAACCTAATTTATTTCATTCAATTAAGTGTATTCCCCATGTTATAGTCACAAGATACTAATGTATCTTTTGCCAGACAAAAACAAATTTAGCGTATCTTACTTAGTTTGTTTTTATTTTTTTGCTTTGGTTTTGTGGTTTTTATGGCCATTCATGGCGGTTGTGTGTTCAAAAAAGATTATTATAAACATACATTCTGACTGCGCAACAAATACTCGTGAATAGTGAAAGTGTTTGTGGTTTTTACTCACGCAATATATGCAACATAAACAACAGCTGTCTGCCTGTCCATTCTAAGCTAAATTGTGTGTGCAAAAATTGAGTTAGATAGTTTTTCCTCTGGCTTGTCGCAGTATTTCCCACATCAATGGGATGCCTGCGCGCATGTGGGTTTAATTAAAAGCGCCAACGCCAGAATAGATATGGTAAAAACGTAAAAACCAACAACTATGTACACTGTACTATATGCTAAAAAAAACGGCTTAAGCTGAGTACTTGTCGGCTGCAAAAGCGACGCACGGGAGAACCCGGAGCCAGACGGTGGCAGTAAGCCTGTTTGCCATCAGCATTTTAACATCAACTCTTTGTATGACTAACAAGCTCTGAAGCACCCTCATAATAAGCGTTTGTGTCTTGTCTTCATATTTTTTTTTCTTTCTTGAACTCTTTCCTCCGTTTCTCTTCTCTGATGATGCACACATTTCGTCGTCTATGATAATAATTTAATTTTAAATATAAATTTTGAAAAATTATCAGAGAAGGGAGTGAATAATGCACCAAAGCCAAGTCCTCATCATCTCGGCGTTGTGCTTGTACCGAACACTCTCACGTATAGTTTTTGTACACTGCAGCAAAACTCGGGTTAGTTTAACGCTAACGAAATGAAGTTAATAACTTCGTGCTTTAAACATTTGTATTCAATCAAAATCCATCCTATATGACTCATCCACTTCAATCGTTACAGTTTTCCGGCTCGAAGGACCAAAAATGTTTGGGTAATTTATTTTGTATCGATATGAAACACAAGATTAGGTTGTAAAAACAAATACTAATTTTTATTTGCCCTCCGTATAACCTTCCTTGTTAGATCGTACATTATAACAAAAATCGTGAAGTGTCTTCACAATTTTCGATTTTCTAATGACATATTTCTTGAATTTTATGTTGTTTGTTAGGCGGGTATCTTTCCAAACTTTTCTCGAACTATCACTAACATTAACAATTTTAAAACTAATTCTCTTTCTTTAAAGCGCAAATCCCCACAGTTTTCACTGAATCCTCCTGCGAAACGGATGTTTTTAAGCTATGCCCGCACAACCCTTCCTAAAACTTCCTCTGATAATCCTTCTCAACGTAAACGTGTGTCTTTCAATCTCGCATCCCAACCCCATCCTCTAGCAAAAGCCTCTTTTCCAAAAAACACTCCAATCATAGTCAAATACCCGAACTTCATCCACTCTCATACTATAAATCCTTCAAATACTAACACCTCAGATTCTGCCCCATCTAAAAGAATATCAAATGTCACTCCAAAATCGTTACCTTCCCCAATGTTCGACCCAATGACTCCCCCTGCTGTGAAACTTACCAATAGATTAACTGACCCCTCGCCCACAAACACTGAACTCGATGGGCTTTATGTCATGGCCAGACTTCGAGATCAAAAACTTTTCGACAATGTTCGTTTGTACCTTGCCTACCTACATGACAAATCTGAATCGGTTTGCATTGACGGCAAAACAAAAACAAATGTCATTGTTCAAATACAAAAAGAAGGACTCCCGACTGACCCCGTAGCCCTGAAAAAGATTTACACGCGTTTTCATGAAAACTACAACATTTCTCCGACAACAGTTAATAAAGACCTTAAAACTTACGCCTCTCACATCAGCTCCAAACGTACGTCGTACCTTCAAAGTACACGCACAAACTTTAAAAACTACTTTCGCTCCTAACTCGAACCCAGCCATATATGTCACTCCTAATGTCCCATCCAAAACAATGCCTTGCACCTTCCCAGCTGGCCAAATCCTCCCTCTTACCTTCTACTATCAAAACGTTCGAGGTCTTCGTTCAAAAACTCATACTGTTTTACAACAATCCTACGCTCTATCCTTTGATATCTACGCCCTGACGGAAACAAATCTGGTCTCTAGTATAAACAACCAAGAACTGTTTCCTTCTTCTTTTAACGTTTATCGCGACGATGAACTTAACGGATCTTCTGACGAATGCCCATGTCGAGGTGTCCTACTAGCTATTAAAAACACACTAGACTCATCCCTCATTGCAGTCTCTTCTTCCCCTAATCTCGACTATGTCTCAATTAAGATAAGACTACCCCGTAAGTCGCTTTATGTGATATGTTGCTATATTTTGCCGTCGCAGCCTATTGAATCTTATAAGCTCGCCATTGAAATGGTTGACCACATAATTGCTTTATGTGACCCCAACGATGACATCCTTCTTTTCGGCGACTTTAACCTTCCCCATCTTAAATGGACTTCATCTGAAGATCAATCTTATTATATTGCTTCAAATCCCACTTCTGCAAAGGAATGCCTTTTTATAGATCGCCTAGCAGATTCTAGCCTCTGTCAGGTTAGTGGTATCCTAAACTATATGGACAGGCAACTAGATCTTATTTTCACAACCGATCCCATTAACTCTTCAGTAACACTCTCACCTCTATCCTTATCTACTATCGACAATTATCATCCACCCCTAATTCTCTCATTCTATCATGATTGTCCACTACCAACTAATCTCCCTACAAATCAGTACTCCTTTGATTTTCATAAGGCAAATTTCCGTCATATTAATGAATATCTCAACAGAACTTCCTTTAATTTCGATAGCCTTATCATGAAAGATGCCACAGAAAAATTTTACAGGGAAATATTTAATTCTATTTCTCTCCATGTACCCTTTAGTCGCCAAAAGACATCGGCTGCCTCCCCACCTTGGTATAACCGCAAGCTTCGCTCTTTGCGTAACAAGAGAAACAAGTTGTGGGCAATTTTCCTTCGTACCCGATCGCCCCCTGATTATTCTAACTATTTTGGTTCCTATCTTCACTTTTGCGAGCTATACAACACCCTTTACCAACGCTATTTAATAGAAACACAAAGCAACCTTAAAAATGATCCTAAATCGTTCTTTCAATTCGTCAATTTTAAAAGAAAATCCGATGGTTACCCTTCCTCTCTTTCCTACAATACCGAAACTTCGAATAATCCGCAAGATATTGCCAATTTTTTTGCCACATTTTTCAAGCAATCTTTCACCGACGATTCCTTCATACCTGATTCAGATTATTTCGATTATTTGCCAAATTTCGCACTAGGTCCTTTTCTTCCTCCTACCGTCGACCCATATATCATCGAAAATAAGTTGAATCAACTTAACGATGAATATCTTCCTGGCCCTGATGGCCTCCCCGCAATATTCCTAAAAAAATGTTCTTCAGCTCTCTCTTTTCCGCTCTCCAAATTGTTCAGCCTATCATTATCTCAAGGAGAATTTCCTCAGGTATGGAAAACTTCTTTCATAACCCCAATATACAAAAAGGGTACTAAGAACGATATTAAAAACTATCGTCCCATTGCCAAACTTTCACATATCCCTAAAATATTTGAAAGTATTTTGTCCGAAATTTTAAGTTTCCGTTGTAAGTCGCTAATTTCCCCTAGACAACACGGCTTTCTCAAATGTAGGTCTACAACAACTAATCTAGTTGAATTTGTATCGTATACCGTCTCAGCTCTAGAAAGCGGAAGGGAAGTAGATGTTATCTCTACTGACTTTAGTAAGGCTTTTGACAAAATTTCACATAGACTTATACTTTTCAAATTGTCCACCCTCGGCTTTGAACCTATTTTCTTAAAATGGATTTCTTCTTATCTGGAAAACCGGTATTACAGTGTTCGTTTCAGATCTGCCTTCTCCAATTCATTCTTAGCTACCTCCGGGGTCCCCCAAGGAAGTCACTTAGGACCTCTCCTTTTTATTCTTACAATTAACGATATTGAATTGGTCATTAAACATTCCCATATCTTATTATACGCTGACGATACCAAGTTTTTTAAGACAATTTCTTCCTCACACGACTCTTCCCTTATTCAACTAGATCTCGACAGTTTCTCAGTATGGTGTATCAAAAACTGCTTAGAGCTTAATATTGCTAAGTGTCAATCTATCACTTTTTCACGCAAACGCATAAAATCTTGTCCCAGGAGCTACTTTATTTACAATCAACCCTTAGCCATAGTTGAATCGATTCGAGACCTCGGCATACTATGTGACCGACAGCTCAATTTCATAACACACATCGATAATATTATCTCTAAAGCCAATTCAACGCTTGGTTTTGTGAAACGATGGTCCAAAGAATTCTCCGACCCCTACGTCACCAGATCACTCTACATAACCTTTGTCCGCCCGTTACTTGAATACGCCTGTCAATTATGGTCCCCATATCAAAAAATTCATATTTCTAGAATCGAGAGCATTCAACGCCGTTTTTTAAGATTCGCCCTTCGTGGCCTGCCTTGGAATAATTCCTTGATTCTGCCCCCCTATCAAAATCGCCTCCAACTAATTAACCTCAATACCCTGCAAGAGCGAAGAGAAATAACAGAAATCCTCTTCATTCATCGACTTCTCTCGGGTTCCGTTGATTCTGAAACCCTCTACAACTCTATCTTTTTCAACACTAACCCCCGTAACCTAAGAAACCCTCGCCTCTTCTACCTGCCTACTCATCGTACCTCTTATGGCTTCAATGAACCTATTACCCGAATGCTGCGAAGGGTTGATTTGAACGAAAACTGTTTCGACTTCAATCTCAGCACTCCCAGCCTTAAAATCCTCCTGTTAAATCGTCCGCCCAATTCAACCCAATCATAGCCCTAAGTTTCATAGTTTTAAGTTAGGTTAAGTTATGAAGCTTGTATTAAGCCAAATAAATGGGGGTATTGCCCCACCAAAATTTAAAAAAATTTAAATTTAAAATTTAAAAATTTGTTAAGTTGACAGTTAATAATAATTTTGCTTCTGGTAGAATGATGTTGACGATCTAGTCTGGATTCTTCTACCTGAATTTTGGTTCGATATGGCCAGTAGTAGATGAGTTACATTTTTCTAAGGATCAATGCGCAATCTATGCGAAAACGTTGTGTTTGACTTCTTGGGCTTCAATAGCTGGGAGATGGAAATGTTGTTTGTGACTGGGAGTTGTTAGTAGAATACTCGTATGGTTCTTTTTCCGGTTAATGCTGTGTAATTCAAGTAGTCCACACTTAATAACTTACTTACTAAAGGTGGCGCTACAGTCCTGGATGGACCACAGCTTCGACCAATAAGCTTCTTCCAGTCGGCTCGGTTTCTAGCTAGCTGTCTCCAGTTTCGCACGCCAATTTGGTTGAAGTCCTCTTTCACTTGCGTGCGTCAACTTTTACGCTGTCCACTTCTACTGCGCTGTCCCACGGGGTGGTTAGATTCAAAGATTTTCCGGGCCGGACAATTGGTGTCGATTCACTCTAGTTGACCCAGCCATCTCAGTCGTTGGCTTTTCACTTTTGTGGCAAGGTAGGTGTGGCTGTACATCCCGTACAGTTCATTGATTTATCTTCTTCTCTATTACCAATCTAGGCAGATGGGACCAAAAATTACCCGTAGAAGCAGTCCACACATTACGTTGAGTTATGCTTATTTCGTTCAATCTGAGTGTGAATTATAATTCGTGAAAAAAATACGACAAACCCACAGATTTTTTCATTAATATTGACGCCTGCGGAGTTGTAAAATGTAATGATGATTGATGAACTGCACCGGTAGCGGTATGCTAAAAGTATTTCGGAGATTCTTTGGCAATGTAAGACAGAGTTGGTAGTTGGATTTCTTCAAATAATGGCATGTATCTAGAGATTCCTTCTTTAGCCGCACTGCATGTATGTAGCTTTAAACAGACCCATTTGTCCCTCCTTTTGTGATATTTAGGCATTTAAAACAACATATCCACCCTTTTTCCTAAATACTCGTATTGTTCATTGAACATTTTTAGGGTGATCATAGCGCCTTAAGTTCCTAAGCAAAATATGAACGAAAGAAACTTTGAAAGGTTGGGACTGTTATTAACTGATAGTAGACCTATCGGGCATCTCCCAGGGAATTTCGTTTCGCACGGAATACTTTATTCTCATGAAATTTTTCTTGCGATCATCAATTTCCCACGGAATAAATTTCCCTCGAAAAAAAAACCTTTGAAATGAAAGAAAAACTCCCCGGGAAAGTTTATTCCCGATACCAAAAAATTCCGAGGAAAACGTTTGACCATCATTCACGTTCCCTACGTTAGAACGAGAGAAAAATTTCCAGGGAAAGTTTTATTCACCATATTGTCACCATTTTTAACAATTTGGGATTTTATTTTGTTCAGTGTATGCGTACCAGCCACCGCCAGCGCCTTGTGTAGTTATATCAAGTGTGTGCAGGCTTTGTATATTTTTTAGTAATATCTCTCTAAGTACAATCGCTATAGATATATAGTTTGTGTTCGAATCACAAATGAATGAAATGAAATTCTCCGAAGGGGTTTTTCTTCTTGTCCTCCATATTTTTTGTTCTCAAATAAATTTTTCAAAATTTCCAACAAATTTTATTTATAAATTTATTTGAATATTTTTTTCTTCGAGACGAGATATCTATATAGATTTTATGAGTCTTTTGTCTATATGAGACTGAGACATGTTAATTATTTGATAAATGGCATTTTCCCGCGTGGAATTATTTATTCATAAATATTAAATAGTTCAAGTTCTAAAAATAATCTAGCAGAATGTAATCAAAAGTTGCAGTGCATCCATAATTTTAGGTGTAAATATTCATGTTAATGGGTTGAGCGCTCTGCTCGATGGGTTGTTTGCCACTTCGGAGACTTCTACTAAAGCCTGTCAAAAGTATCTTTTATGTTTGATGGGTCCTCCTCTTTAGTGAGAGTGACATAGAGTGATTAAAAATCATAAATAAGGGAGTGAAGCAAACTGACAAGCTAAAGCACCTGAAATTATGATGGAACGCGGCGGCTCTAAGGAGGTAGGTATTCAATTCGTAGTCTGGCGTCAATCGAATGAGATTTCCTTCCAATTTAACTGCCATCAGTCTAAGTAGGGGTTGGATTGGATACATAAGTTCTTTTGTCTATTTTAACATCTGGCTATTTCTCATGTGAAACTCTGTGAAATAATCTTTAACTCTAATATATAAGGTTATTAGGTCAAGCATTGAATTGTATATTTTTTTCTACAATTCTTATCTCTATCTCTCTCATTTCATTGCTAAGTGGAGACACTATTTCTTGTTTTGGAACCAATATCTTTTCAAAGGATTTTGCGGCACCTTCTAAAGGGTGTTTCTTTATCAAACATTTTATGACTTTTTTTATTGCAGGGAGCCGCTGTAGTTCTAAGACGAATGCCGAAAACACTGAGCAATAATTGGTATTAAAATAAATTACCTATGTTGATGATTAGGTCAGACTTTGGAATTATGAAGTTTATTGCTGTTTATGGTGTTTTTACGTGATAGTGAAAGTGTGGGCTGTAGTTTTATTGCATGTTCAATTTTTATAGGTTTTTAAAAGCTGCTAGCATTGAGCAGAGAGTAAGCAAACAATTTATTTGAACAAATAAGGATATGGCTAGCTTACAGCTATAGAATAATAATCTCCGTTTATTACGATTACTATCTACAACTGAGAAAATTGCTTAACCAACAATATTTACCGAAGCCTGAATTTGTGTACAGGTATCTGTATCTGCGGTTAAGGTATCTTTTCTACTTATTTAGCCTTTTTTGATCAATACAAAATTTGATGTTTTTTTCAAAAAAAAAAAAATGTATGGAATGATAAACTGTCAAATTTGTACAAGATTTGAGATATATTGCGAATAGTTTTTTAATAGTGTGTTCTTGAATACATTACGAATCTTAAAGCTTTGGCATTTCCGTCAGCTCTCGTTTGACAGAAGTATATATACCCTGATTTTGATTAACATAATTAAATTAAAATAAATTCAATTAGTAATAAGTTGCTTTACGTATAAATTAAGCTTAAAAACAATTTACAGTTCAAATCATTTAATAGTTGTATTATTTCGTGCATTGTAAAATTGCTTTTCCCGAAATATGGTAGTTTTACAAATGCCTATAAAAAACAAGCAGTCTTCTTTTACTTTGATATTGCAGAGGGTAGAGAAACGCTCAAATTTACCGTTCTACGAGCTGCCATTTAAGGATATCCCAGTTGACATCTGGATTTGAATATTAGTGATATTTCTTTATAATCAAATGTGTCTTGAAAGTTAATATTTTCAACAGGTTATGGCTCAGTTGTGAGTAAATAATCTGGTGAACTGATTTTACCAATGTGTTTTTTAACAAAGTCTTCGTTTTTCTGAATTATATTGTAAAGCAGCTCTTTTGTTTGAATTTAGTTCTCTAATTTAAGTTATATAAGTTCTCCACAAGCATCGCCCATATTTTGCCACTCTATGATTTAGCATTACTTATTTTGAATTTCCTTCGCCAAACGAGCAACTGAATAGTAGTCTGCCTAAACCTTAAGAGTTTTGGTAAACAGTTTCTTAGCTGATAAGAGTACATTTTGATACGTAAAATAATTTCTTCAAGTCATATTCAGCAAACTTTGGGAAGATTTTGCCTTATATTAGCTTAATGTTTGTAAATTTCAAGGAGATTACCATTTTGTAAAAATCATGAGTTTGGATTTTTCAGCGTTCTCCAGTACGCTGCAGTTTACAACCTGTTTATCATTGTATTGAAAAATTTCTGGTAACTCTGAAAAAATTGCAATATCGTCTGTATCGCTATTAGCGACCTGAATACCACCAGGAAGATATTTTCCAATAACTTGTAACAAACGATTGTGAGAACATAGATTCATCCCAAACTGCTGCATGTGTACTATAGTATACATATTCTTTAAAACATTTAAAAACTTTGTAAAAATTAGGACAGTTTGTTCACTAGTACACTTCGCAAGTTGGAAAGCTGCCTTGAAGTCGACAAAAATTGCGTAGATCTACATATTTCTAACTTGGAATGCTTTGACTATCGACGATAAAACAAATATCTGATTCAAGCTAGAATAGGATTTTCTGAATCCCACTTGGAATTCTGTTAAAATGCTGTTGTCATTAGCCAAATTTATAATCTGTCCGTTAGAACATCGCAAAATATTTTGGCGATGACATTCATAAATGATATTCTTCGATAATTTTCTAAAAAAATTTCACCGAAGAATTTTCGGCATTTTCAAATCTTAAGACAGTATTTTTTTCAAACTGGACAAACAAATTAATGCAAAGAAAAAATAAAATATAATAATATTGTGAATAAAAATCTCTCTCCATTGAATATATAGAACGTGAATGGTGCTCTAAAGTTCCATCCAGTCATTTTTATCAGGAGGTAATTTGGCTTTTCTTTCATTAATAAATTTATAGTTCGAGTAAACATTTATTTCTGGTGATATTCTTAATATCAAATCCAAGAAAACAAAATTCCCCACCATACACCCGATAAATAAATAAAACAACGTAAACAAAATTCCACTTATAGAAATGTCAAATTAAATATCGATTCACAATCTATGTAAAAACTTCATTCAATATTCACAATCATCAATAAAGAACTAAGAAAACTAATAATACAAAAATATCTACAGTTTATTAATCCATTGATATTTGACAACAGCAGTAGGGATCCATGATCTAAAATAGCAACAATGGCAACGACTTAATTAAAATAAATTATAAAATATTTTAAATGAGCAATATTATGCCTTACCATTTTTTAAGAGCCAAAAAATTGCGTTTTATTTTTAAGCAACGTGCATTTAAACTTTTCGCACAATTTCCTAAGTAATATTTAAAAAAAACTGCCAAATTTCAGAGCTTAATACGGAGTGTTTCAGACTACATCAACCAATTGTAATAGGTTATAACTTTTTGAGATTATGGTGACAAATGTGTCTTGTTTTTAATTTTGATATTTTTGATCAATAAGCCATGAAAATCTATTCTCCTTAAGATGGCGGAAACTCATGACTATTTTGTATACATAATAATTCGGCAGTTGTCAAATTTAAGCACTAATTTCAAGACCGTCGTACGATAATTGGAAAGCCTTACAGTTTTTTTAGTATTGAAGAGACTATGTAGAACAGAACTACACAGAAGAACTATAACCAACGAGTCATCATTGCCAAAAATCGATGAATTACGACTTGTCGCCATATGGTTTCTATAGGACGCTCACATCACGGGTGGCATGCCCAATATTTCATTTCCACGATTTGCACTGACCGGATTTAAAATTTAAAAACATGATTATAAAAAAAAAAAATCATCCTCCCATTTTCGAAATATTTTTTTTTTTGAAAATTTTAATATGCATAATTTTTTTTTAGATTTGAACCTTTTGTACAAACATTTTGATCGAAATCGGTGGAAAATTTAATGAAAAAATCGAAAACAAAAAATCTTTTCTATCACATGTACAGTTTTTTAAATTTTACTATTTTCTATCCAAATCGTAAGAGCCATTTTCGAAGTACAGGCCCACTTGACCGACATCTTCAAAGTCCTTAACAGAAACAAATTATGGCAATTAAAGATAAAAGAAGAAAAATAAAATTCGGTGAATAATTTTTGGCAACTTTTAGACTACTACTTTCGACGAAAAAAATTGGTTGGTACATTTTTTTGAAACAAAAAAAATATAAATGCGATAGATATTATTTAAACTACCCATAGAAATCGTTGACGATTTTAGTGAGGTGAATGAAAATTAACCAAACAAAATACAAAGCTGTGTGTTGTTCTACTTCCTCAAATATTGATGATAAAATCAACCTTTACTCGAAAACTATTTTTTTTCCTAAAAAAACGATAAATCTTTAATCTAACGTTGTTCCATATTCTTTTGTCAAATCGCATTTCCAAATATAAATCACAAAACACATTGTATTGTATAACCACGCCTCGATCTATTTGTTTAATTTCTCTTCAACGCCACATGCTCGCAACATTCGATTTTCTGGGACACGATATGATGACGGTTAATAAAAACCTCAAAAATAGAAAAATATAATTTTTCATATTTCTTTCTAGACCCCAGATGGTGTGAGAATTTCAATTCTCAAACAGCGACTAACGCACATATGATTAATATTAATAAATATCGATCTTCCAATGATGGTCTCCCTGTGGCACCCCATTATCTAGCGATGATATATTGATGCATCGCACCCGTTTACTTCTTTTAATAAAGACTGATATCTTAACCCGCATCTTAATAAAAATTAAAAATCTATCGGTACCTATATAGCTATCTATCTTAACAAAAACAAGCTGCCAATAAATAATCTTAGATTTTATTTAGTAAAAGCTATTCATTGATCCATAATCCAGAACTGCATAAGAGAACTTTCCAGAAACTTTGGCCTCTTTTGAGTCATCTCGGATATAAGAAGAAAAGAAGATGATAGGTACATATGAGGCAGCGGGGAAAGCGAGCATAAAGTGACAACAATTTATTTAATTAAACAATCCGTTTCCAAAACGCAGCATGCGGTTTCTCATTCCATCGTCGGTCGGTCGCGTTGTTGGATTATTTGTCTTTAATTTCAAATCAAGCATTTTGAAAGAAAAACAAAAATTTTCTATCGAAAATGAAAACGAAAAAATAGAAAGCCGTTGGGTGCGTGCAGGAACAACAAAAAAACCAACTCTTTCACTCACTTATGACTTAAACCTCAGCATAGATACTTTTGTATCTTTTCATGTTTTCTGTTAGATTAAGGCGCCCAAACTCATTATATCGATGATGAGATTTGGTAAAAACTATATTTCTCAATGCTCCAAGTGCGGATAAGTCAAATAGGTTCCAAAAAAAAGTTCATGTACAAATGCAGGTATGATAAATCAGAAGAAGGTGGAGACGTTAAAGTTTGGAGAAAGGTCGAAACTCTAGTCATTGTGTGATTATATTGAAGAAGAAAAAAATAACATAAATACGGGAAATCACAAATCATCTGAATTTTTTTTTGCCATTACAAAACCTTCACATCCTCTACTCGTTTGTTACTCACTTATGTATGTATTTTTGGGGGAAGCTTATCTGGGATCATAACCCAAAAACAGACATTTATTTCCATCTTTCATCGCTGTTTGGTATTATTTTTCGATCTGATTATTACAATTCTTCATACGAGTATATGTAAGAGTATCAAAAGCTGAAAAAGTTGTTTATTTTTTAAAACTCGGACCGATTGACTGATTTATTGTTGGGCAGTCAGTCTTGAGCTATAAATCAAAAACTCCATTCCAGAGTTGTAGGTTAGTTAGGTACATGATGTCTCTGGTATCTCTTTATGAAGAACCCACAACAAGCTTTTATGTTGTCTTCTTTTTTTTTGTTTAATTAACGAATCAATACAAAAAAAATGAATTTTTGATTATGGCACTTTGTATTCGTCAAGCAGCACACAGATGAAATCGAAACTTTGGACAAAAAAAAATCTAACGATGATGTTCGACGTCAAAATGTAATTTATCTGTGAATTGTATGGCTGATGATGAGTAAAAAAAGGGTCACTCTTATTTCCGACTGATTTTTGTGATTTTTTTTGTTTGTTGAAAAATTAAGTGTTGACAGTATTAAACTTGCATAAGTCTTTGTCTATTTTAAGTTTAAAGTGAAAAGCAACAAAAACTGCCTATACTGCGAGGCTTTAAGATGAGAAATGATATCACACAAGCGGAGGTAAGGTAAAAAGACACAAAGGTAATTAATTAATCGACCGTAAGATGAGCATATATTCGAGTTAAGTTATGCAAATTGAAGATAATGCTTTAAATTGCTAAAAAGGTTTTCGAATAAATTTTGTTTAATTTGACAAACAACAAAAAAAACATAGAAAAGAAATTTAAAGTAAACTAGATAATGAAGCACAAATTAAACTTGTTCCCCCCCCCCAAAATGATGAGTCTTGTTTTTTTTTTGCTTTTGTTAAAATTAAGGTTCGGATTTGTCAGAAAATCGAGATCAGATTGATCGCATGATTATGAGAATGACAATTAATGAGGCATACACACCTTAAAGTGAAAAAAGGTGTTTGTTGTTAGAAACTTGGGTGGTATATTGGGTCAGATCCATTATTAAACATTAACAAATCTCAAAGGTAGGGTCACGGAATCCTATATGCGCTTTGGCATAAAATTATAATAACCATTTGTTAAAATTAATTTTTCAGAAACACCTTTTCTCGGTAGTAAATTATGAATGGGTGATAAATAGTATTGATTACAAAAAACTACTCTTTTTCAAATTTGTGGTTCAACGAAGCTGCGTGAAATAAAAAGTGTGATTTAGACTAATTTAATTTCCAAAGAATCGTTTTTTTTTTTTTGATATTATTACGGAATGTTAAAATATGTAGGGAGTACTCTTGAACCTTTCTAATCGTTTTTTCACACTTTGAGAAACCGTTAGATTATATAAAATATTTTTATTATCCGAGCTGTAATAAAAATATATTATAAATTAAAATGAATCTTTAATGGGGAGAGATGTACTTGGACATTCAAAAACGATTTTTATTCATGTAACAGAACCTCAAAATTGGCGAAAAACGTTTTCTCTCAAGGACGATAAATTTAGGAAATATTAAAAATTAATTATAAACTTGATCATAGTTTTTCATACACTTTTAGATAGCGATATCATTGTGGAAAAATAAGTTTCTAACTTTTTCAGCTATTCAATGTTTGTCTTTGAAGAACAAATATATCGTGAATTATGGACACCCCTAAAAAGCGAAAAAACGTTTTTTTTTAATTGTTATGTATCGATACATATCTCGAAAATTATTCGTTGATAAAAACTAAATGGCAAACTTTTTCATCGAATCGGTATTAAGTTTGAAAATATTTGGTAGAGTACTAAAGTCGCAAAAAGCGATAAAACGCTTTTTAAACTTTTACATAGCAAAACATGTTGAAAACGCTATGCTGCGGTAAAATAAATGTCTTCCTATTTCACAATTCTATTTCATAAATAAAACATTTCTTTAAAGTACAAAAACCGCAAGAAAGGCCAAAAACGTTTTTTATACTTTTAGATAGCGATCATTCGAAAACGATTTATTGGCGAGAAATAAATGTCACTTCGTTTATGAGCAAATCAGTATAAATCTTTGAAAAACAAAATGTTTTGTTGACTATGGAAAGCCTTAGAAGCGAAAAAACGTTTTTTTCAGTATTTAAATAGCTTTTATGTCGAAAATAATTCCTTTGTGAAAAATAAATGGATTAGAGTTTCATCGAATTGATATTAGGCTTGAAAATATTTTGTAGAGTATGAAAGACGCAATAAAGCGATAAACCGATTTTTAACCAGCGATATGTCGCAAAAGGTTTTTCTTAGGTAAATTAAATGTTCTATTTGATCAAAAAAATATGTCTTTGAGTATAGAAACACCAAAAAAGGCCAAAAAACGTTTTCGTAAAATTTCAGATAGCGATATTTCGAAAACACTTAACATTCGTGAAGAATAAAATAAATTGCACGACAGGATAGCACGTATTTCCTCTTAATATCGAGCGCGTCGTAAGCACAAGATTTCTAGGAGAAACGTCCAATATATTTTTAGTCTTTTACTGCTTAATTTTTTATATACAAAATATCTTAATTTAAAAAAAAAAGCTTAGCATTCTAATTTTAAGTATTTAACACTATAAATTTAAAAACAGAATTTCAAAAAAATCCTTCACCCAAATTCTTTAATTTAAAAAAATGTTTATGAAGATATTTTCAAAAATCCAAAACAAAAAAATATTTTTCGAAAATTTTGGTATGTAATATTATTTTATTTAGAATTTTAAAAAAGTTCATACAAATAGGATGAGTCGTTAATGAGAGTGTCGAAAATCAAAAAAACGGGTTGCAGGTATTCTTATTAACATTTTATTTAAAAAAGAAAATTTAATCAATCTACCTATAAGGTGGACTGAATTTGTTTAATCAAAATCGTTAGAGCCATTTTCAAGATACATAATTAAAATTTACCTTTTTTTGGTACAAACAAAAATGTACGACAGACACCGTTAATTTGGGGCTAAAAAAAATTAAAAAGGAATTGAGCCAATCACCTAAGTTTGAAGTAAATATTCCAAGTTTGAAGAAAATCGCTCCAGCGTTTAGTCTGTAGAACGACCTACAGATAAACGGAATCAATGGACCTACATTTTTCGTATTCTCGATGTCAAGTTTGATTAATATATCGAGTTCGACTTTTTTTAAATGCAAAATTTGCCCTATAGATATCGCAAATAACAAAGTCAGACGAGTCTAGAGAGATGGGAATGTACCTATAACAGTTTTATAACAGTTGTTCGCCCTTAAAAGTGTTAAATATTCCTCGCGACTCACGCTGTTGGGGAGTTGCTAAAGCAAACAACTAATTTCCGGAGCCGAATGCCCTTATTAACACTTCGGTGCTACATAATCTCTACTTTTCTACCACAGTGTCACACCGTTGGTATGTCTCGAGATACGTCCAAAAATGTCATCTGAATGAAATGTCAAAAGGACAACTATTCGTAAATTCATTGGTGGCTCCCATGCGCATAGTTCTTAACTCCTATACCAAAAGAAAATAAATTTTAATGACGAATAGAAAAAGCTATAGGGTGGACTCAACATTTTAAAAGACTTGAGCGAGTTTTTGATTTGCAAATATATCAACTCAAGATTTAAAGAACTTTTAAATCACTTAAGTTTTGATAGTTCGTTAAAAAAAATTTATCGCTCATCAGTTTGGCTGTTTTCATTAAAAAACGCCGATATTTATTATTGTCATTTCCATTTAAAATAGACTAAAAGATCTAAACAAATCAGATCCAAGACAAATCCGCCTAAAACATGTGGGACATACGAGTACATCTATACAAACTATGGGTGACTTCTATTCTCATTATAAATTATTCCTAGACACTAGTGCTACCTTAAGCAAACTATCTGATGCCCCCTACTACTCGCAGATAGAGACTCCTCAAAATCCATTAAAGGAAAACACAAAATGAGAGAAAATCAATCACGAAAGTCTCTCGACTGTATCTCCTTTTTCCATTATAAATTATTTTTCGTCCTCTCCCAATCTGTAAGACATAAATATGTTCCTAAATTTAAAAACAGAATATCTACAAATTGAAAACCGGAACAAATATAAGTTTTGAAGATATTTTTCTTTTAATTTCCCAATTCAAATACAGATGCTGATCTTTTCCATTTGATGTAAGGGTGGGATGAGCAAGTCCTACAGGTGCAACTTTCATTAAAAGAATACAAAAAGCAAAAAAAAAACATGAACAAAATTTGTTCAACATTAATCAGATTTTAAATAGATACAAATCGAAGTAAGAGATACTTTTTATAATATTTATTTAACCAAGTTGAAAGTCCATTGGGTTTGTTTGAGCTGAGGTTCCATGGAATCAGGTAGCCAAAGGAGTTATCAGAAAACAATGATCACTCCTCGACGCTGCGCTGCTGTCATCGTGATGCGTCTTCGTTGTCGGTCGGCGTCGTCGTCGTCGCCAAACATGATGACATGTGTAAATGGTGGATGCAACGATGAGAAATAATAATAGTAACCACTTTTGGTCTGTGAGTTTTGTTTAAGTGGAATTAATTTGTATTTACCTACAAGAAGACGCGCAGTTGGCTATTCCCGGGCCATGGCATCATCATCGACGACTATACGATAACGACGACAACAATGAGTCCCAAGAGGACATAAGTGGGTACACTCTCGAAGCATCGGCCGACCGACGCGACGATAGCCAGGCCAGGAAAAATGGCCTCTTGAGCTGAGCGATGACTACGATGATAATGATGGGTTACTACCTATCTATCCTGCACAACACATGCTACCGCCTAGGCCAGCCGCCTCTATATAGGTACATACCTACCTATATTACTATTGGATGACAAGTTGTATGAGTTGCTTGTGTTATTCTTTCCCAAATCAAAAAAACAAACAAGACGACTTGAGAAAAGGGGCTCATCTTTCCAGCAGTGATAGGCAGCGCCAATAGTGTCAAGTGGTAGTGTTCAAACACAAGTTTTTACGAGAAAAATAGTCGATAGATACTTCTGTTCGGGGCAAAAGATACTTATTTGCACATCGGCATACCATACACAGCAGAAGACATTGTGGAAGGCTGAGAGGTAAGTACCTATGATGGGTATAATGGAAATAGGATATTTTCTTTAGCGCAATGCGATGGTGGAAGTCTCTTTACCCCCGCTAAACTACATAATGAGCAACAACCGCATAAACTAACAAATGAGCAACTCATAGATATACATACCCATCTATCTTTCTAAGAACAAAAACAAACCCCCTAGCTCTCGTCCTAGTACAATGAACAACACTATGAATGATGAATGGAATTGGATGGAAAATAATGGAAATAATGAGGAATAATGACCACAAAACTCAAATCGATAAATCACCGGGAAATAGCTTAAATTAATTTCCTACCATATTGTGGTGTAAGGATATTTTTACAACATACCTATACACTGTCTATATGGTTTGACTTTATGGGCGTACGTTACTTTATGTAATACATACTATACAAATACATATATAGACTGGGATGGAACTCTATAGATTTAATTAATATTCAACGATGTAATAACAAACAGTTTTCGTCTTTTTTCTTTTGTTAAAAATTTATTTCAAATAATTTCAAAATTAACTTCCTTTCCAATGCGTATAAATTATTAAAGGGAAAATTTCATTCGTTATCCTTGACTTGATTTTTGCCTCTCCCTGCTATAATAACAACGTATATCAATTTTTCAGGAGTTCAATAATTTGATTAAATCAAGTTTCGGGGGGCATTTGAGGGGGTGGTTACGGTATGAGAATAATGGTTGGGTGAATAGGATGTATTTGTATATCCCCTCGCGGTCATGGTCGTATTGAAAAACCCCACCAAATGAAGAGGGTCAGTATATGTATATTTAAAGAAGAATAACAAAAATCTAATAAATTGATTTCTGGTGATAGTCAGTCTTGCAATTGGCCTAAAAATGTATACTCTGATGTTAAAAATAGTGGACGAAAGTAGAAAAATAATATGTCCTTATAAATTGACATTACTCAGAGAAAAAAAGTGCAGCTAAAAATTAAATACGCGTCTTATTAACTATGGTTAATTAAAAATACAAATCAGGCATTGTTGAAATATACAACTTATGTAAATAAAAACATCTTCGTGAAGATCTTATTAGAACCATTTTTTTTTATTAACGGCTCAACGGATTTCGATAAAAAAAATTATAAAGGAAGTCATACGAATTCTAAATTACACAGAATACCAGAAATTTAGAAAATATATATTTTTTTTTTTTTGGATTTTTGAAAACAAAAATAATTGTGTTTTTGTTTTAAAAATTCAATATTTCGAAAGTGGGTGGACGAACTTTTTACTTGCGAAAAAAATCGAACTCTAGATTTTAATCAAACTTGACATTACGATGACTGAGAACACCAAAAAAGTCTATCTGTACAACGAGCTAGATACTAAACGGCTGAACCGATTTTGTTAAAACTTGGTATTTAAGCATTTTAAGTGATTGTATAAAATAGATTTTCGAATTGTTTTTTTACCATTTTAATTATCTCGAACATGGCTCTAATGATTTTGATAAAAAAAGGGTGTGCACTACTTTCTAAAGGTATAGTCTACAAATTGGTCATAATTTTTTTTTCAGAAATTTTGTAACTAACGGTACCTGTCATACAAACATTTTATTGATTTTGGACTTTCTGTTCCTTCCAAAAAGAAGTAAAAGAATACTTTTTCGATTTAGATTTTATTTTATTTCCAGCACTCAGTTAATAGAATTATACAGTTTCGTCTCAGGAAAGATAATAATAATTCACCCGGTTCGATGCCGGAAATCACCCCCATCATTTAGGTGGGTATAATTTCGAACTCCGCGTAAGTACACTCAACGCCTCTTGGGAAAATGCCATTTCCCTTGGGGTGATGAATGCATACGGCAACGTCTGAACACTTTCTTATAAGCGCCTCAACCGATTTTGATAAAAAAATTTATGAATAAGGTCTTTCGAATTCAAAATAATACTGCATACCAAAATTTCCGAAAAATATTTTTTTTTGATTTTTTTTTTTTTTTAAATTCAATATTTCCAAAATCGTTGGACGTTTTTTTTTTAAATTCAGGTTTTAAATTTATATAATTATATACATAAGTTTTTTATCCTAAATTTTTTTTAGAAAAAAATTACGAAATTTTGTATATAGAATATTAACCAAAAAAGACTAAAGCATATTGAGCAATTTAGCTGTTTCTACAGGGTGCGCCAGAGAAACTTACTTATTTGAAAAAATTCCCGCGCGGTGATTTGGGCGGTTAGGGGGGCGAGAGGGGCGCATCTGGAGGGGGAAGTTCCCAAGTTTGTTTCTCCCTCCAGTCAGTTGCCATCATGCTCTGGTCTAGAGAGCAGCGGGCCTTCGCAGTCGAGAGCTTCTTTTCTAACGGTCGCTCACTTGTTGCTACGCAACGTGCCTTCCGCGCTCGCTTTGAAATTCCTCCTCACTGACTCGTTCCTGGCTGTAATTCGATTCTGTCGTGGGTTAACTCATTTCGGGACTGTGGAAGTGTCGATAAACCCAGAAATGGACTTCAACGGACCATCAGAACTCCGGAAAATATCGAAAGAGTGAGGCAGTCAGTTGTGCGTTCTCCCCGGCGTTCGGCGCGCAAGCACGCAGCTGCTATGGGAATTTCTGACACCACTGTTCGACGAATTCTCCATGAAGACCTTCAATTTCATCCCTATAAATTGGCTGTTGTCTGGAGAGCGACCACGGACCATAGCACACCTCAAGAACAACATTCGCGACGCCATTGCCAACATACCGATTGATATGCTGCAAAGAGTGGAGCCGAATTTCAAAAATCGACTTCATCAGTGTATGCGCACTGGGGGTCGCCATTTATCCGATGTCATTTTCAAGACTGCATGAAAAAAAAATTGGGATATTGTATTCTCAAATTAAAAAAAAAAAAAACAATAATTGAAGTACTTTTGTTTTTATTGACCTTTCAAATAAGTAAGTTTCTCTGGCGCACCCTGTACTAATAATCTTGTGCTAAAGATGTAATTGAATATAAAAGCAAGAACGTGTGATCAAGTCGTGCATTTAATTTTTTTTTTTTTGAAATAGCCATATCAATTTTGTTTAGAAAACAATTTAACGAATTTTGTACATAAGGAATAAAGTTTAAAACGACTTTAAGAATATATTTGACTTTTCTACTAAAAATCTTGTTCATTTGACCATGCGATCGAACATAAGAACAAGTACGTGCTATCCAGTCGTACATTTTATTTTTTTAGATACGTAGT
Source organism: Philhelius pedissequus (assembly GCA_910595825.1). Taxonomy (NCBI): domain Eukaryota; kingdom Metazoa; phylum Arthropoda; class Insecta; order Diptera; family Syrphidae; genus Philhelius; species Philhelius pedissequus. The sequence continues at coordinate 7,381,186 of OU343163.1, read as the reverse complement.
TTGTGTTATTTCAACATTGTTCCAGGAAATAATTAATTTTACTACATTCACGGTAGGCTCTACGTTACATGTAGTTACCTTGACAATTTATTACATGATGAGGTTAACATGGCCTTGGGTTAAATATACTCTGTACTTGTCTATTTAAGCCTAATTTATATTGGTGAAGTTTCACGACTAAAACAACTAGTTAATCTTGTTAAGATATAAATAATTAATTTTTTGAATCAACAAATGAGCCCTTCAGTTTTTATATTTTCAGTTTATAAATTTTATTTATTCCATTAAGTACAAATTCGAGTTCTAGCATTTTTGGAAAGTCAAGATGTTAAAAGAGGTATTTTAATTCACCGTTGGTACAATGTTAAATTTAACACGGATGGTAATTGACCGTGGCCGGTGGCTTGAGTGCAATCTACTGGGTAAAAATAAATTTTGAAGGAGGTGGGCTGTGGTTCAAAATGTAAATCAATATATCCAAAATATCATGTTAAATTAACAGGAGAAGAAGTATATGCTTTAAAAGTGTCATGTAGATATTTCATGTAGATTGTAATGAAAATAAAACCTTGTATTTTGTTTATTGTTTAACATGATCAACCGTGTTAAGAAATTACACCTTGATAATTGGGACTGTTTAATTTTACCCGATGCTCCATTTTTAAGAAGACAGCCAATCGACCCAGCTTAAATCAGGTTACTACCGGTTAAAATAATTTGATATTCTGTCCCTGTTGATCTCATGTTATGAATGATTTGAGCTCAATAATTCGCAGTTAGACTCATATGTCTAAGTTTTAATTTTCTTAAGATTTTACGAAAAATTCAAACCTGCAAAAGATTGAATTGAAATTTTCCAACAATAAGTTCAGAGCGAAGTTACATATACAAACCATATCAATAACAGATATTGAACTTTGAATTAACTTCAACATTCGAGTGAAAGGTTTTTGATACCTTAGACATAAAACAGCTCCATTTTATGTTTTGAGTAGTATACAACACTTTTATCAACTCCCACAGGCGATTTCTATCAAAACTTTTAAAACTCAGTTCAATTGAAATATATAAAACCAAAAAAGTAAAAAAAAAAAAAACCACAGGGTACACTCCGAACCAATTTTAACCTTCCATCATCCTTAGAACAAACTACAAATCAAACCGCACACATTATATTGAATAAGGGAGGCATCACAGAGATCTAACGAAAAAGGGGTTAACTCAATTCCGATTGGTTAAGCTTTGAAAAGTCCATCTGTCCGTTGGTTTGTCCGAAGGCTTTTTCGAAGGGCGAAAGTCATTCGCTACTTCAAAAAAAAAAAAAAATAATAATACTACACCTACACCCATAATCGTATACCCATACCCCATTAAATGTCAGTATAGGTAGAAAATTTTCCAACTTCAACTTCGATCCCTAAGGACTTCAAGGTTTTTCCTAAATCATTTGAGGATTGATTCACTTCTTTATGTTCGTTTTATGTTCGGCTTGTATATATCGAAAGCGTACGGTTTTGCGGTTATAAAATATTGATTCTTATAGTGCAAAACTTCACCCATTGGATTTCTTGTTGGTTTGGTGTTGAGTATGGCATGACTTGTATGGCACGGCCTGCTTCGACTCGTCCGGCCAGAGTGCGATGTTTATCCATGTAAATATTAAAATGGGAATTAGATTGAATTTCAGTTTACTTTTCATCAGATAAGTGGGTGAACTTCAGAAATTCAACCACTCGTCTGTCCATCGGCAAGCCCATCAGTCCCGGGGCAGTGGGGTTATCCTTGGGAATTTTATATACTAAAATGGAATTTCAATCAAAAGAGTTTATAATATATAAATATATTGAAACCTTCTAAGCGTAGAGAGTTTTACTTTTTTTATATAATTTTCATTTATTGAGTTAACAGATTCTTGGTTTTGTGATGCGGGTGAGTCGAAAAGTTTCTTCAAAAATTACGTTTCCAACAATCCACAAATTGATTGGGGGCCAAAAGTATGACATAAAATTAATTTAATTACCAGAACGTTCGTCTTTTGATGACTTATTCATTCAGATATGGCTATCGGATATCAAAGTTTCTAACTTGACTTTATAGTCTTGAGTTCACAGAGATGTTTCAAAGCTCTGAATGAGATTCAAAGATTGTACCTATGTACGTATATACTCGTATTTTAATGAAAATGAGAAACCATTTAAGTAAATAGATCATTAAGGCAAAGTTTTTGAGATTAAAATTTCAAGGGGTATCGAATTTCCCAAATTGCACGATTAGTGCAGAGGTGGTCTCGTTTTATAGCCATTATATTGGACTCGTTAATTTTTAAGACTAAATTTTTATGGAAGTTTAATGTGTCTAGATGTTTTATGGAAGCATGCCACAGCTTGGCTTGATTAGGTCAAGAGAATTCGAAAGGTTTATTTGTTTGGAGCTTATTGTGGGAGAACCTAATGGCGGTAAAATTATTTGGATACTGAAAAAAAGAAAGCAAAATGAAATATGGAGAATTGAACTTTTTGTAAAATTATTAATGCTGATATTGAAAAATCTTAAAAAAACACGACGGACTATAATTTGATAACAAAAAAAACAGCTGTGTTTTTAAAAGGCGTGTAATTGATATTAAAAATAAAATACTGACTGCCTGACCAAAAATGTACACAAATTGCATCTTGGACAGACGTGTTGCTAGAGAACTGATGACTATAGCTGATGTCAACTACTGCGGAACACAGTGGATCATATTTAACTATATTTTGTTTGCCTATAGAATACACACAACTCTGAAATTCGTATTTCGTAATTTCTATATTCTTAAATTTGTAAGTACAAAAATAAACTAATCGGAAATGATTTACAGGAATGTGTTGCTGAAATATTTTTTTCATGAATTTTAATATGAAGTTATGTTCAAAAAATAATAAAACGTTAGTAATTAATTTTAATTATTAATCAATAAATTAGTAAAACATTATTGATTGAGGTAAAATGTGTTTAGAAGATAATCGTAATGAAACAGTGACACAAAGAGTAAACTGACAATTTGCGTTTTAATTTTTTGGCGAATTAATTTTTTAACTTTCTTTCTAATAAAAGTACCTACATATTTAAATAGTTATGTATTTCAATTTCACATTGAATCAAAACAGTTGAGAAAAATGTGATGGAACATTAAAATATATTTCTAAAGTCGATTTTACTTAATTTTACTTGCGTACATTGACATTACGATGATATCGAAGACGAAAACAATGGGTTTCACAATTCTGTCTGTCACAGCCTTAGCGGGTAGACGGATTTTCTTCAAACTTGGAACATATTGTTTTTTGGTTAATATGACCAATTTTTGCATACCAGCAAAAAAAAACGGTAGCTGACATACATTTTTTAGTCAAAAAAGTAAATCTTATTTTTCTCAAAAACGACTCCAGTCTACTTAAGGGAAACAATACTTTATGATATTCATAGTTTTTTTTTTTTTTTTTTTTTGTAAAAAATGGTTGTTTTTGGTATTGGTAGAACAAATTTTTTGGTTTTCGATTTTCTGGAAAACGGTTCAGTAAATTTTCTGGCATATAATTATACAGAAGCTCCTAAAAATTGTAAGCAATTTCGTAAGCTAAAATTTTTCGGATTTTTTTTTTTTGATATTCAAAATATGTAGTTAGGTACATAAAGCAATTTGTTTGAAAACGCAATATTTTGAAAATGATTTCGAATTCTTCGAAAATTTGTATTTAGTAGTTATTTTGACATTTACTAATTTTTGTATAATAAAAAAACGCCTGTACCTACCATACAAATGTTTAAAAACCGTAACGAACAATTTTTTTCTGGAAACGGCTCCAAGGATTTTGATAAAAAAAAATCTGTCCACTATTGTAGGAATAGTCTGCATTTAAAACTAAACAATATTTTTCATAAAGTGTTATTAACGGTTCCTGCCATAAGAGGTTTTTTTCACTGTCAATATATATACTGCTAGATACTGGGTACCAATATTTCCAAAAAAAATTATTTTTTTTTTGGATTTTTTAAAAAAAACATTATTTTTTTAAATTTAATATTTCGAAAATAAGAAAACGATTTTTTTTAATTTTTTTTTTTAATTTATATTTTTAAATACTCCCAATTTCTAATAAAAATTAAGTAAAAAAACTACTTTAAAAATAAAGGGTTATCCATTTTGCGGTTTCAAAAGTATAGGGCTGGAATTCGACGTCTGTCAAACTAAGTTGCTAAACCAATTTTTTTTTTTTCAATTGAAAGTCACAACGCATAAAAATTGTTAAAACCTACTACAAAAATGGTGATTCTGCCACAGCCACATATCGTGCTTTAAGAGGAAATTATGGTTTACATAATCGTCCAACTACGCAAGCAATTGCCAAAATTGTGAAGAAATTTGAAGAGACTGGATTGGTTACAGATATTGTAAGGCCTGTGCATCATCGTTTCGCTCGTACCACTGAAAATATCGCTGCTGTAAGTGAAAGTGTTGCCGAAGACCCGAATGTGTCGATTCCTCGTCGTTCTTAGGAATTAGGACTGTCTTACGACGCATTATGGCGTATTTTGCATTTGGATCTACACCTGCATCCATATAAAGTCCAGCTCACACAACAACTGAAGCCAGCTGACCATTCACAACGTCGTAGATACGTAGAATGGGTGCTTGAACAACAGGCGGCGGACGGCGCTTTTTCGAACAAAATTTTCTTCAGCGAAGAAGCACATGTCTCACTCGGTGGGTATGTTATAAGCAAAATTGTCGTATTTGGGGTTCTGAGAATCCTCAAGTAATTGAAGAGAGGCCATTACATCCACAAAAAGACACTGTTTGGAGCGCTCTTTGGTCCGGAGGTGTGATTGGACCTTACTTCTTCGACAACGACGATGGAACGACTGTCACCGTCAATTCGGAGCGTTATGGTCAACTGATAACAGACTTTTTTTTACCTGCTATTGAAGAATACGACTTGGAGAATATGTGGTTTCAACAAGACGGTGCCACATGCCACACAACTCGAGCGAATACGGGTTTATTGCAAGAGACATTTTCTGACCGCGTAATTTCTCGTCTTGGCGATATCAACTGGCCATCATGCGATTTGACACCGCTGGACTTTTTTTTGTGGGGCTACGCGAAAGACCGTGTTTATGCAGATAAACATTTAACTCTTGAGCAATTGAAAACCAACATTCATCAAGTTATGGCTGAGATACCGCCCAATATGTGTCAAAAAATGGTCGAAAATTACCTCAAAAGAATCGATGCTTGCAACAATTCGCGTGGTGGTCATTTAAATGATGTAGTGTTTCACACATAATGTCAACGTTCAAACTTTATAATAAAAAAGAAATATCATGAAAAACAATATTTTATATGTGTTTTATTTACGTTTACTTTTGAAACCGCAAAATGGATAACCCGTTATTTTCAATGTCTGACTAACATACTGACAAGTTATCCGACACCAAAATTTCCGGTGATGGGGTTATTGCCGAAGTCTCAATTATTGTTTGCATCAGCTAAATGGGTTTAAATCCACAATTTCATACGTTTGACTCGTGGACTTATGGGGCAGAACTTTTTCAGATATTCATACTATGGTATGTTTCACTGCAATGAAATAAAATGTTGAAATAGGGAGCCCCATAAGAAACACCAATTTTATGCCAGGAATAGCTTGAATCTCTTTAAATATAGGCATCTTTACAATCGGCATTACAAGAATGATTAAACTCTACAACTGAAATTAAGTTTGTAATTTATGTAGGTAAATGTACTAAACCTCGATTTAAAGGTTAATAATTATTTCCTACAAAAAAAAGGTATAACATTACCTACTCCCAATTAACATAAACCCTATTTAAATATGCACGCCTTCAACTCGTGTGGTCTAAATAACCAACCCAACCAAAAAAAAAATCAAAAAAAAGACCAAATCATCATTGAAAATCAGCCAACCAGCGACAGCAATCATAACTCCGATATTTAACATCTTTCACCACGAAAGGCTTTCTTTTTTCTTTGCATTTAAAATATATCTACATATTCTCCTCTACTTAAACCCAGAATCAGAACCAGAACAACAACGAACAGATTGATTGGAGAAAAATTCAGACGAAAATCAATTTACCACCAAAGATATAGACAAAGTCAATGATGCAGCAAAAAGTCAACTCTCAACAATCACCCATCCGTTGAGCTATTGTGCATCGCATCAAACAAAAAATCCGTCCCAGAAAATGGAAAAATCAAAAAAAAAATGCATCATCCACATCTATCCAATTTACAAGGGTCTTCTACTACTCTGTTCCCTGTCTTCTGACGAGAGCTGAAGAAATGCCTTTGTATTCCCACCTAATAAACGCCATGAATAGAAGTGAAAAATTGGTGGTACCTAACTTTACGGATACGGTCGTGTTGTAAAGTACCTTGGACCTCCTATTTGGCTCTGGCTCCTCTCTATCTCCGGCTCCTCTGGAAAATGTCTTCAATTTCTTTTAAGATAGTTTTTTTTTTTTTTTTTTTGTTTGCTGCTCTTTGGATGGAATCTCCCTTTCGTTCCTTTTGTTAACCTGAAAATTTGTGGTCGCCCTTTGTTGTGTCTGCTAGCTATACATGAAAGTAACGGTCTCTGGTCCATCTATGGATTTTTCGTTACTCTGGATTTGGAAGGAATTTTATTTCATCTCTCTTTTATATATAGTGGAATCGATAAGTTGGCGATCTATCATCATCATCATACGAGCACGAGGTGGCAAAACAAAAGATTCGATGCTAGATCGCCGTCCTTTGATAGAGTACACTAATGGTTGTGTCTAAATGGTTAATTTGGACAATGGTAAATGGCTTGACTTTTAGCTCTTTGGCTATTGTTTTCACTTTCAAGAATTCAATAGCGTGTCAGAGTGAGTCATGTAAGCCAGTATAGATTGATATTGAATCTTGCCGCAAGGTGTGAGGCTTAGAGAATTTTTTTTTGGGAAGGTATGTAGGTGATATTTAAGTGGTTGAACTGAATTTTTTAAAAGCTGTTATAATTGAACGTTGTTTTCATTAAAGAAAATGGTATTTCTCTATAACACTTAAGGTGGAATGTATTTTGTATCAAATGGATATCAGATCTAATATAGCAGTTGTCTTAAAGAACTGGCACATCTGTGTAGGTATCATACGATAGACTAAAAAAAAAAAGAGTATGTGTACTTATGTGCACGCGCCAAAAGAAAAACTGCCCTAAATGTTTCTTTCGTATAATTCTAAGTCAGCTACAACATTAACATATGTATAATTTTATGGAAACTGGTCAAAGAACAAAGAAGTTGACATTTGTTGATACCAGCCCCGTACTTGCATAAGTACACCGCCAATAACGACCCCATCTTCCAATTGTACAAACGTCACCTTCGCTTCGCGACGATAGAATTTTGATTCATGGTTTAGCAATTTTACATTACATACATTATACTACTCCGTGTATATAAATCTACGATGTAGATACACTGAAGCACTGGCAACGAGACCACCGACTTAATCATTACACACATTAATACAACACAATCTACCATCATGTATGAGCATCAACAAAACAAACAAAAATAAAATGCACGATTGGATCGCACGTACTTGCTCCTATGTTCGATCACATTATATGCAAAATATTTTTGATGGAAACGGCTAAAAGTATTTTTAAAGTCGTTTTTCACTTAATTTTTTAGATACAAAAATTCTTAATTTTTTTCTAAAAAAAATTGGTATGATCATTTCAAATATTTAATAATACAAACTTAAAAACAAAAATTTCAGAAAAAATCTTTTTCAGAATCCAAAAAAACTATTTTTCGAAAACTGTGAAATGCAGTATTATTTAGAATTTGAAGGAAATCCTGTATACAAATTTTGATCGAAATCAGCCGTTTATGAGAAAGTTGAAAATCAATAAAATAGTTGTATGGCAGGTACCGTTAACACCTAACAAAATATTTTTAAATCTTTTTTGTCCACAATGTAGACCATATCCAAAGTAGTACACACACCAAGTTTTATCAAAATCGTTAGAGCCGTTTTCGACATAATTAAAATGGTAGAACAATTTGTATGGCAAGTACCGTTATTTTTGGGGCTAAAAAAACGATTCAAAAATCTATTTTGGACAATCACCTAAAACGCCTTACCACCAAGTATGAACTAAATCGGATCAGCGGTTTAGGCTGTGGATCGTTCTACAGACAGACAGACATACGGGATTGCCGGACCCACTTTTTTGGTGCTCTTATCATCGTAATGTCAACTTTTATTAAAATCTCGAGTTCGATTTTTCGATTACCTATATCGCAAGTAAAAAGTCACCGTACACACAATACGCCCTAATCTAATCTTATCAACAAAACGAACCAACAAAAAATTCCACGTCCAATACACACAATTCGTGTAGGTACCTACAGAACGATAATTCACAACACGCACCAAAAAGATCCTCAGCGAATACTCACATTCGTCTATGAAAATCCACAAAACGAACAAATATCTCATATGTCGGGTCACGTCAGATGTCGGGTCATGTCAAATTTCGGTCGGTTTGACAGCTCCATAGAAATTTTTTTACCCCCAACGCCGGAAAAGAAGTTTTACTTCAAAAACACGACTTTACAGAAATCAAAAGCAAATGTCAAATATGTATATGTTAGAACTGTACACATATCGTCTCATGTCACGCTGCATCTGAGTTTACTGTGAACATGACAACACCAAACCCATTCAACTTGGCTATACTGCGAACTTGAAAGATACACCCCTTTATACACATCTTTTTCTTCTTCAATTTCCGGAGCACACTTTTCGATTCACTTTTGGCGCACATGGGATTAAGTCACCTCATCTTTAATACTTCTGATAATTATTCTTGTAATAAAGTTTTGAATTTTTTTTATAAACATTCGACTGGTCCTTCTCATATATTCTGATAGTTTATGCCATACGCACGTCAAATATGTAAAAGTATCGTGCGTTTTGATGTTTGAAAGGAATAATTTTCGACACTCTTAGAATACATTGAACAACAAATGTCTTAAGATGCCAAATGTATGGCAGGCAGGTTTACAAAATAGTTTTGGATATTAATTTTGACAAAGTGCCTATGCCAGTTGCATATACATACCAGATATTTTATATGTTCAACAAATGCAAAAAACAGTACTAACTCTGTTTTTTTTTAAACAATTAAGATGCCAAATACACCCCAGATGAATTTCAAAACTGATTACAATTCTTCAAATTACTTAAGTGCTTAAAATTTGATGACTTCTTACAAGTGCAGAATTATTGGCTGCCATATCCCTGCCAAACGGATTTTAAAAAAAGGATTCATTAAAGATAAAATAGGAATATAAAAACTTTCTAAAAAAAAATCGGCGCCTTTCCAATGTCAAATGTGGACTGCCATATGAATTCAAAATACATATGTAAAACAAATCAATTCATTCACAATTTATATTCAAGAATCGATGTATTCCAATTTTGTTTTAATTTCTCTAGCTTCCTGATTATGTAGGAGCAAAAAAGGCGAAGATATTTTTAAAAGGTCAAATCTGTGCCAAATGCTTTAAACGAAAAAGAATGAACTCGACTTTAAGGTATGCCATTTCTTGAAGCAGGCATGAAAAAATATTAAAATCCTCAAAGTAGATATGTATTTCAAATGCTTGACAGATATTTTTCAAACACATGTATAGCTTCATCTTGAAACTGACTGCGATAAGCAACATTTTTTTTTAATTTCAAGAGGCAATAAATGTATGCCAGATGTTCGTAAGAATTCCAAAAAAATTTAATTATTTATTGAAAGGTCCTTAGGCCTACTGAGAATCTTCTTAACCATTAATTGGACTCTATAATTATAAAATAAAGGTGACATTTACAAGGGGTCACATTCCCGAAAGACGTTTGATTTATTAATGACACTCATATTAACTGTCACAGCATTGGTCAAATACGCCAGATACTTTCGAACGAAAAAATCGGAGTTTTATATTTATGAGCAAAAATGTATAGATCTGTTTACTTAGGTAGTGACAGATATACCTGAACACAGATAGTGTCTATTTTTTTTTTCTGACGTTTAAAATTAATGGCGCAAAATTTTAAACAACCTACTATTAAGGCCTTAACACGATACTAGTTAGCAATTTACTACATACATATTAGTCTACTAACTTTTCATAAGTTTTAAACCTTTTTTTTTTTTTTTGTTTTTTTTTTTATAACTGCACACGCTCAAGGGATTATGAATACCCTTTATATGTTTTTCTTAACACAGCGAGGGCATTCGGTGGAAGAAGAGAAAGGAGGATAGGAAATATGTGTGGCGCGATGTTCTGAGACTAGAGCTGGTTGTTGTCTCAGAGTTATCTCCAGGGATGGCGGCTGAACTAATGCGGAGAGAATTACCGTGTCTTATTTATTTATGTCCCTTATAATTCGCATTATTTTATTTATTTCATTGTCATATTTTATGTGTATGCTAGTTTACTCAATCACATGTTGTTAGTGTTATGCCTAAACAGCATTTAATGAGGAAAGCAGCAACTTATTATATGACAATTTTGAGAATTGGTTTTTAATGGAATATAAGAAGACATATACAACGGCAGGAATCGAGCATGCAACCACGAGGTTGACAAGCGAGCACACAACTATCGCGCCACGGCCTAGCCATCTGCTAATTAAGCAGATAGCAAGGCATTTTTAGGGTTTGAATTTTGATGAACACAATTATTGTATTTATGCGTTGTAAATTGATTATATGTTGATAGAAACCCAACATGTGCTCTAAATAAGTATTCGATGTTTATTTACAAAATTAAAAAAAAAAAAAATTGACACCAGTAGGACTCGAACCTTGGCCTCCTGCGTGCAAAGCCGATATACTATCAGAATGACATGTGGATTTAGTACGATACTAAAAATTAAAAGTAGCCATTCGGTGGTCTTAAATTTAGTAAAATGAAGATAATACGATACTAAACTCGTTTAAAATTAACAAAATCCTCTTTTTAACCTAGTACATACTAAAAATGATTTAACATATTACTAAATCGTTTTAAATTTTGCGCCAATAACTTTTATTTGGTATTGCATACAAATGATTTAAGATGTGTTCATAATGGAGTAGGTAAGTACCTACATATGCCCTTTAAAACAGTCACGAATTAAAAAAAAATCCAAATCCATTTGTGCTCTTCTCACTCTCTGATATTTTCTTGTCACAAACATTCGCACTTAAGAATTAAAAATTTTTTCAACTTTCTCGTTTCAAACTCCACTTGGAAGACATTTTTTTCCAACAAAAACCACGACGCGCCCTTCAAACCCAACAAAATAGTCATAACTCATTTTTCAAAAAAAAAAAAAACATAATTTTCTCGATGAAACGAAACCACCCAATAAAAGTCAAATAAAATAAAATACAACAAGAAATCATATTGTGTCACCCCGAACATGAATTCGCACTTTTCCTAAAATAAAATCAAAAATTATTACTTCAGCACAATCGTGTTCCAAATACACATCATTTGTCAATATTGTTTGCCAGAGTTGTAGCATACTTATAAACTCAAACTCATGCTTCATGCACCATAACCCAACCACTGCTATGATGATGGCAACATACCCGCAGCATCCAGACACAAATCGAAAACTCCAATCAGATATAGTACGACTATATCTATACCTACTTCAACTAAGATACGGCCCGCGATGTAAAGATACTTTAGGCGAGATTTACCGAATCGATTCTGAGCCCCTCTCTGGAGACCCACCACCACGGTATAAAGAATCAATTGCCTCAGCCTTGCGCCACAGCTGTTAGCTGGTTAGCTGTTGCATGTGGCACAGCATCAAAGAGTGAATTTTTTTTTTGGCAAACGGAGAGGCGGAATTATGGCAATAAAAACCGAAAGCGAACATCTTACTGCGCGCCGCATCTTATCTGATAAAAAATAAAATTTTATATTCCACCCAAAGATAGGTATTTAGGTTCAAACCGCGGGAAATGTTCCAAATGGTTGTCCGCGCTATAGTTGTGGCTATCTGGCAGAGCATGATAGGGATACTGATTTTTTTTTTTTGGTCGGGAGACTTCCGGGGCAACATAATCTCGAGCCAACCAATTTCCAATTGGTCAAATGCTTGGATTTTATTAGCGGTATCTGCGCTCCTGCAGGCTACATCATCAAACCAGGGCGCCCCATAAAGCCAACCAACAAACGATTCACATGAACTTACGGCCATACTCTATACTCGCCCACCATTCCCCAAAACCCGGTTAACACACAAACGAAACGAAGCACACAAATGTCAGACCTGATGGAAAAAAATCCATCTTTTGTTGATTTATCGTCACACAACACAAATGGCACACAAGCAACACAAACATACCATTCAGCCATCCCATCAGAGGAGCAGAATTGAAGGCTTGCAACAATCGGGCTGTTTTCTGCTGGCTCGACTATGGTGCATGGCGGCGCTGATGCTGATGCATGCATGCGTCAGCCGAAGGCGCTAATGATTAAGTGATGCTGCGCCATCGCCATCCAGGCTATCCAGACCCGCGATGATAGATGCCAATGTTGTGTTGGTCACGTAAAGTTATTTCTACTTTTTGAAATATATTAATTTTTTTTTTTTTTTGAAAATATTTGTTGTATTTGGTGCCATCTCAGGCGTGCTTAACTTACGCCCTTGCGTGCTTAAAAGTCGCCTCAGAACCGGCGTTAGAGATTATGATTATTATTAATGATGAGCTTTTTTAAGTAGGAATGATGATTTCAAAACAAATGGCCAGCACAATCACAACACAGATACACATTCTCCCTCCAAAGATACATTTTTACCATATGTGCCTCACATTTTTGTATCTCATTCCTTTGTGAATGTATCTTTATGCATGCGTTAATAATTTATGCAAATGTTTTCATATTAGTTTTTTTCGAATGTGGGTTTTCTCTCTATACCACCTTGCCTTGCCCAGATTGGTAGTAACACGCCTATTATTTTAAAGTTTTCTTAGCTTTATCAAAATTTATATTGTTTTCATCTAGATACTTTCGAGATACTTTCGAAAGAAAAAAAAATTAAAAGAAAGTGTCTTTATTGTCAGACATAGAGCGGTTTAAGCCCTATACCTTCCCGTATATAGGGATAAACTTCTGTAAAAGAGATACGAGAAGCTTTTGCTAATGTATCTTTAATCATTCATTGAGAAAAATATTGATTTGAAATCGATGTTAATTAGATGGAGAGTGATGATAAGGCATAATGATTGAGAGTATTTTAAAGCCCATCTTTTGGACGGGCTTTTGGAAACAAAACACAAAAAAAGTAACATTTAAATGAGTCTGGAAATATTAGGCAGCGATCGATCGATAAAAGAGTAAAAGAAGAGGTGTTTAGGTTAGGCACGCGGCGGGGTACAGCGCTACGAATATTTTAATGATGGTGCGATAAGATAGATATTTTATTTAAGAAATGATCTCTGTCGCAGAATGAGGGTGTTTAAGTGAAATATTATTTTAAGTGGGCTGATGGGCTTGAACCGTCCTACCTTACCTATATGTTGGAGCTTATAGAATGAAGACAAAACAAAATTGAGAACGGAATGTCATATTTTATTATAGGTGTAATAAATGAATGTTAATTTTTTTGAAAGCTTCTGGTTTAGTGAATGTGAATATGTATATTATTTTTTGATAGTCAAATATTTTGAAGGAATTTTAAATGCTTCTGATCAGATATAATCGGAATTTAGTTTTTATATTTTTATTATTTCAAATTAATTTAACTAGATAATAATGTTGTTTTTATTAAAATATAAATTAGGCGTGTCTGACGATTAAATGGTAGGCACGTGCGTATTCGTGTGGATTTTGAGCACACCGGAAATTACAGTAATATCAATATAATTCAGGGAAAACTTCAAGTAAAATTAAACAGCAAGCTACCAATTGTTAGGTTGTTATTAAATTTAAATATTTAACAAGCACACAGTTTCTACAAATATTCTGTGAAATAAGCTTGTCTGTATTGACAACAACCACTCAATACCAAATTAACAAACTCGTAATTATTGAAAGAAAATTACAATAAATTAACATGACAACACGTAGTTTTAACAATATCCACATTTTAAGTTTATATGGCGCCTTGTCAAATCAAAATTAAATGTACGACTGGATCGCACGTTCTCGCTCTTATGATCCATCACATCGTAAGCATATGATTTCGATAGTAAGAACAACAAAATATATTTTTGAAGTCGTTTACATTACATTTAACAATTTAATATAAAAAAAATATTTCACCTGTTTTCGAGATATTGAATTTTGACAGCAAAATATTGATTTTTCCTTCCAAGAATCCAAAAAATAAATTCTCTAAAATTGTATCAGGTTAAATTAGCATGGCACACTGTAAAATATCAATACTGCACTAAAATGGAGCAATGCATTTTCTGAACCTGCTTTATTCTGGAACCTATTAAACCTAAACTAAGACAATGGTAAATTGACTCCGAATTTATAACTTTTATACAACGTGTTTTAAAAATTTTTAAATTTATTTAAACGGTTAAAAAATTATAATATCAGAAACACAATCTAATGTGCAAATGAACAAACACAAAATTAGTGTAACACAAGAATAGATTAAGACCATCAGATAGAAACTTGTAAAATTAACTATATACAATGATAATTTAAAAAGCTGCAGATTGAAATTTGAAATCTACAAGAGGTGAAGTGGGTACTGCGGCCATGTCAAAATTTGTAAAATTTTATTTTTTAAAGGAGCTTCATGTCACATACATATTTTCAAAATTTAAGGAAAAATTCCAAAATTTATGGAAAAAACTGCACCTTATAAATTTAACAAAAGACTTTGTTAATTTTGTACATGTCGTATTTCGTTGAAACCCGGAATTAAAGGAACATGTAAGTAAATATGCACGTACATTTGTCGGCGGCTGGCGGCGCGGCGGTGGTTGGAATATGGAAATACTACTATTGAACTATTAAATAGCAACAAAAACAAACATTTGGGCATAATGAACAACAGGAGAAAAAATATCTCTATCTAATAGAACCGCACTTAACTGCCAAGCTGCTTTAAAGTAGCTGACAAAAAAAGATATCCCTTAACTGCCCTATAGACTATCTTCTCCAGCCATAATTCAAAAACCTAATCGGACGGATTTTTTAATAGAAAAGTCGGAAATCCATCAAATTACCTGGTTCGACAAAATGGCACTGTCGTCACGTCAAAAATTCAAACATATAAGTATTGAGTAATTAGGTGAGAAAACAGAAGTGTAATATTTATTCAAGTGTTCTAAAATTTGACCTAAAAATTCCAAAAACGGCCGGCTGAAGTGCTCTACAAAAAACTACAACTTAAACTTTTTACCCTCAATCCCGTACAGGCTTTTGGAACGTTGTGGAACTTATGACCAAAGTACCATCTAATTTTGATATTATATTGGAAAATGTTCGCTGTAAGTCTGTTTTTTACGTCTCATGTGCACTGGAAACAGTTTTCTATGGACCAGGTTACTGCCAAATGTTCTGAGATGAACTTAAGTGGCATTAGGGCTGGCAACGAGATCAGCATAGATTTTTGTTAGTGTCGTCTCGGAAAAATGTCAGCCTCGTATCGGTCTCGGTCTCGCCTAACCAATTCTCGTCTCGATCTTGGGCTTGCTTTTTCTTCTGAAAATGTTAATGTGCAGTCTCGTCTCGGTCTCGTTCTTGGTCTCATCCTTAGTCAGAAAAATTTCGAGGTAAGATTTGAATTTTGTAGAGGTTTTTTAATCCATTTAAATCGGAGCCATCCTTCAATCGGTTTTGATATTTCATGGATTGCCAGGTAGGCAACATACTAGATGTTGACGTTTGGATAATATTTTTAGGCTTAGAATCACCGAGACTAGTCTCAGCCACTTTGCCAGCAGTAAGTGGTATATGATGAAGTAAAATTAAGGTATACGTCGCATTTTGCCGAGAAAACTTAAGTCCATAGAGTATATTAAATTGGTCTGGATAATCAACGAATAAAATAAACAAAAAGAGGACTGCACATTGATCCGTCCAAATGAATAATATTTGTTTCTTTAATTCAAAGGAAACATCAAAATTTTAGTGCAAAAAATAAATGCACAAATATCGCTGTGTTGTTTACACAAATAAAAAAAAAATAACCAGAAATTAAACATTTTAATTTGAGGTGTCAAATAACACTCAATCAATTTTTTAGATTTATTCATTGATAACCAGGCTTTGTGCATTTCCGCATGTTTCGTCATTAAATTTCCGTCTTTCAGAAACCTCTAACTCAATTTTTCGGTGGTCTGTTAGGTCGTCAAGAATCGTAACATCTACTAATCTTCTTCTAAATTAATTTCGAATCAAAAGGTGATGTTCAAAATTGATTAAACTTTTTCTGCCATTTTGTGTTAAGTCAATTTATTCTCGAAAACTCTTAACTGCAAGCAAAACTTTCTATCTGCTTCGTTTGTGGTATATTCATAAAAGACCCAAAAACCAAACTATTTTTAGCCCCATCGCGGCTTCGATCTTAAATTAAAAGGAAACAAACAAATTACCAGACAACATTGACGTGTACATTAATTTGCTGTCAGAAAACGCTCTCCTTCCATCATCGTAGACCATCAGTTCACTACTCTTCGCCTGACAATTAATTCTCAACAATTATTGCCCCACATCTTCTTCAATCTATTATACCAGCAGTGCAGTAGTGCAGCAGCGCCCGTTCGAGTATATAAAATTCAAAAGAGAATATCATCACCTTGCCGCGCATTCACCCTCGCTGGTGCACTCCATTGCACTTGTCATCGCAGCAATAAAAATAATCAACGATTATGACATTTTGTTCGAAAAGTAAACCAAGATGAAGAAAAATAATCGAAAAATGCATTCACTCTGCACATAAATTCGATTTCGAATGAAACAGAGGGAGAGCTTCCGAAATGAAAAAAAAATAACAAAATACATTGAGCCCGAATTGAATATTTGGGATAAAAAATGTATCTGTGTATCTTTTAAGATGCAAAGTAAAATCTGTCAGATTTTATTATTTGATATAGAGTGTGCTGAAGTGTATGATGTTTTTTTTTTTTTTGTGAATGTGGATCTTCTTCATTTTTCCAATCCCTAGAGACACCCACCACAGCACTCCATCGTCCGCCCTCTGTCTTTTTCTTTACATCGAAGCCTCAAACCAATCCACAGCCAATTTTCAGGCAATAATCCTTCGCGGCCGTCTCTATACAAGATACAAGAAACCAACAAAAAAAAAAATCAAACGAACCAGAGAATATGATGCGTTCGATCATTTGTATCTGTGCTTTATAGTTCCGATGAAGATGTCAGATATTTTATGATGCTCTTCCGTCAAGATAAAATGCTAATGAGCATCGATCAGTTTTGTTTCGCTCGCTATGTTGCGGTGCTGGTTGTATGCGGCGGTGGTGGTACTGTGGTCCTCCTGGGGTGCTGTGGTTGGTGGTAGACTACAAAATCGGCTACAAAATACTGCAAAAGATTCATACTGCGAGTCTTTGGTGGTTTTGTTCAATCTAGAAACCCAAAGACGTGTGGTATACACCGAATGACGATGACGATATAATCACTCGGGAGTCATTGGTTATTAGTCTCGCGACTTCGGAAGAAGACCCAAGTAAAATCGAGAGTTTTGCCAGATTATTTATCTTTATGTATTTCTTTTGGCAAAGCGCACAAAATATACAGAGATACAGATGGATGATGGTGTCGAGTGCGTGACTGTTTTTTTTTCGTTGGATATATTTTATTTTTTTCTGTATCATGTTGCGAATTGATTTTATCGGCAATATTTTGTCATTACTAAATGAGCTGTTGACATTATTTTTGATAATAACGCCTGGGGATGCGGTATGGACATGAATTGTTAATTTTTTTTCTGTCAAGTGTAGTTCCAATAAGGTCGTTATAGTGCTCTTTTAGAATTGTGTAGACTACTGAGTTGAATTTTAATTCCAAAAATTTTGGATTCAAGTTCAGGAAGATCATGCAAAATAAATGGATTTTAGTACATTATGATATATTATTGGCAAATTAAAGATTTATCAATTTTTTGTTTCATGAAATTGAACATTTTATGTAAAGCTTCAAAAAGATACTTTTTTTTTGAATAATCATTGCCGATTATGAAATTCACTCATGCTTACAAAAGTACTAAATATTATTTTCGACTCATAGCATTTTAAATGCGGATATGAAATCAAAATCCTTGTCTGAAGCAAAGAATGTTCCCTACTTTGACAGATGGGCCAATTCGACGTTGCAGCTCAAACCGCCAATACTCTAGACATGTTTTTAACTGCTGATCCTGATAAATACATAGTAGATGTATTATCTCCTCAAGGTACCCCAGACCATTGTGCCTGCAAATTTCTCATGCCAACATCTTTCAGTTCAAAAAAGTCAACTAAGAGAATGGCAATATGAGAAAGGCTACTGGGACGGTCTCAATAATTTCTTCAGAAACTTTAACTTATCATCATGCTTCCTCGGCAGTGACATAGACTCCAGCGCAGATATGATAACAAATTTAATTCTTCACGGAAGGAGAAATTTCCTCCCGAACAGGGTGAAATCTATCAAACCGAAAGAAAATGCATGGTTTGATTCGAGCTGTAAAGAGGTTATTAGGGTTTGGGAAGTAATAATAAAGTATAAATAAATTTAACCCGGCTTAGGAAAACCGGAATAAGTTCAAATAAGGTAGAAAGACTTGCAACGTTCACATTCAGAGATCTAAATGTTTGCATGACTAAAAATTAAGGCAAAAAATACTACAATGTCCCAAAGATTGTAAGAGTTTTTGATCATTTGTAAGACATATTCAAAATTCAACTTCGTCTTCGGTTCCAACGCTCGTCTATAATTACACCCCTTTTGTCAGCTAACGTGAAAAAGCCAATTTGCTTGCAGCGCAGGTCGCTGTTAATTCGACGCTGCCCGAAAGTGTTATGACTTCTCCAGTACTTGAAAGCGTAAATGATTTCATGGGACGAATCTTCATTCGCATTCGTGGAGTTGCTAGAGTCCTTAAAGACCTTGATTTCCACAAATCTGCTGACCATCGTTCTGAAGAGGTGTTCTTCAACGCTGGCAAAACCACTGCGTAAGCTTAACCATCTGCCCTAATCTACTCGTCTCTTTCGGAGTGGATGGAAAACAGCATTTGTCATTTGTCTAGCCTGTCTCTAAAAAAGGCAAATCTTCTTCACCCTTTAATTACCGTCCAATTGCACTTAAGTCCCTTCTTTCCAAAATAGGCGAAACCCTGATTTATTTAACAGCTTTAAAAATGTCTTGAAGGACGCAAGCTCTTTAATGACCGGCAATGTGGCTTTCGTAGCAAAAGGCCCACTGGTGATATGATGGTATTTTTTTTTTTATTTTTATAATCTGCACGTGCTCAAGGGATTATACTACCCTTTCAATGATTCAACACAGCGCGGGCGTGAGTTTAAGGAAGATAAAGAATGATAGGAAGGATGTGTGGCGCGATGTTCTGAGACTGTTGGTGGTTGTTGTCTCAGATTTTATCTCCAGGGTTGGCGGCTAAACTAATGCGGGGAAATTTCCATGTCTTATTTATCTATGTCCCTTATAAATCGCATTAATTTTTTTATTCTTTGTCATATTTTATCGGTATACTAGTTTTACTCAATCACATGTTGTTAGTTCTATGCCTAAACAGCATGTAATGAGTAAGCCAGCAACTCATTGTATGACATTTATTTTTAGAATTGGTTTTTAATGGAAAATAAGAGGACATAGGCTTCGGCAGGCATCGAAACTGTGACCGTGCGGTTGACAGGCGAACACACAACTATCGCGCCACGATTTTTAACTTCATCATAAGCGGCTCAACGGATTTCGATGAAAATTTTTATACAGGAGCTCCTTCAAATTCTTTTTTTTTGGATTTTCGAAAAAAAATATTTTTTTTTTTTTTTGAAAATTAAATATTTCGAAAACGAGTAAACGATTTTTTCTGAAATTTTGTCTTTCAATTTATAAATATTATTGAATAATTAAAATGTTCTTACGAAGCTCTTTTAAGAAAAAAATATAAGAATTTTTATATATAAAAAATTTAAGTGAAAAATACATTTAGTGATCGAATATAGGAGCAAGCACGTGCGATCCAGTCGTGCATTTTTCTCCAAGAAATTAATCTTACTTTAATAGCAATAGATATGTATGTCCGAGTGAAATATTTCGAAAGTGAATTTCTTATTCGTCAATCCAACTTCTATATAAAGATAACTTTCGAAGGTATATTAAATATATCAATACCAAAAATGTAGCTGTAGAGAACTATTGGCACATGAAATAATGCTGAAGCAATTTCGTGTGAATTTGAATTCAAAAAGTGTATTTCCGGAATCAAATAAATCTTGGCACGTTTTTGAAAAATATTTCTCGCCGGAAAATATAATTCACAGAATCAATGATGTAACCTAAATATTTTACACTATTACTAATATGAAATTTAGGATTCCCCTCTTCACCGAAATATACTGCGATGCGAATCCCATACGAACATCCATTTCGAGCAAGTTTACTATCACTCGAAATATAAAAATTAATATATATGACCACCACTGGTTTTGAGCATTAAATTCACTTCAAACTTCAAAGTAAACCTCAATATAATTTTGCCAATCTCACCCCTTGCCCTTTTGCAATCCAGAAATATTTTATTATACAGCCATCAGCTTCTCCCTTCCTGACAAGAAGATACAAAGATACATTCCGTAAAAGCAGGCCAAAAAAAAAAGATTTATTTTTATTCGTTACCACGTACATTTTCATTAAAGTTTTACTTTCAAAAATATTTCGTATGAAATTTTTCACTTTGATTTATTGTAACATTTTACATGATAATAATATGAATGGAAATAAATGTACGTACGGATATGTGTTCTGGCAAAAATTTATTAGGTCAACTTTTTCGTAATTCCGAGCGTCTTTCTTTTGTATCTTAATTTTATCTTTAGTGCGTGGGCATCTACAATATAATTTAGTAGAAAAGATAAACTCTTTTTTTTTTTATTTTGGTTTCATTTAATTTACTCTTTGCTCTAGCAAAGCTTTAAAGGCTTTTTTAATCTTTTAAATGATTTATGGACACGCGTGTTGGGCTATTTATTTTTTAGATTAAATAAATCAGAGAAATAACAATAGATTAGTCGACGACCGACTATAAGTCAATAATTTTCCGAGGAGGAAATAATAATAATAAAACAAAAATACACAATCAATTAGGTGGAGATAAAAAATTACAGATCAATTAAATTATTATTCGAATTTATATGCAGATTAAATAACAATCGGCTTCCATGGAAGTCGTCTTACCACGCGCACCTATCAGATCAAAGCTCCCATTCGAGTCATAATCTTTTTCTTTTTTGTTTGTGTATCTTTATTTCTTTGTATAATTGAGAGTTTTTACCAATTTATGTGTCTGATTTTGTGTTTTCATAATCCGAAATTCGATGGCGATTGCGAAGGGGAAAGGGTAAAAAAACATTTCGTACTTGATTTTTTATCTTCAGTGTGTATATCTATTACACTCGACTAATTAGAATTTTTTTTGCTAGTATGGATTGTGTTTATACACTGAGAGAAAAATAAAGAAGTTCATTACCCACAAGAAACATTCGTCATTTAAACAATAAAAAACACTCAGTTTGAATTTTTTTTTTCAAAATTTTGAGTATGAAAAATTGATTTTAACAATTTAAGAAAATATGTCAAAAAACCTCAAAATTCTACTTTTTGCGCCAAAAACCTTTAACAAATTTATTCCGATTAGATCATACAAAATTCATCCAAATGAATTCCAAATAAGTTAATCACAAGCAAATGATTTTAAACTGGATGTAGGCAGACCGCAGGACGGCGTGAAAAACAATTTAGTTTGGTACTTTTCCATCAGTGTAATGCTGGTTTTTCATAAGACATCGATGTTTTTGTTTGAAACAAATACTTGACATATTAGAGTACAGCGATAAATTTAGTTGTTCAATAAAGATGGATTTTCGAAACAATTTTTAACAAATTCACAATTTTACTTTTATACATATTTTAGTGAAAATAAATACGTTCCACAATTTGTCAAACCTTTTTTTTTTCAATAAGTAGATATTGAAAAAAAATGGATTGGGAAAATAATCCAATCGAGTTCTTTAAAAAAAAACCTAAGCAAAAAATATTTTTTCACGCGAGAACGTGTGATTGACATTTTACTCCAATTTGAATAATTTCACTTCACATTAAAAATATTACAAAAAACACTAATTATAAGCACAAAATTCGTTTAAGTTTAAGGCATTGCAGATTTCAGATGCCTACTCTGTTTTATACGGGAAAATTAAATATTCACTCGAAAAATTGCGTGAAATTTATATTTTAGTCGAAAAACTAGATTTCTGATAATTAAGTTTCATTCATTTACACGAAGCATTAACTTTCGCGAAACAATTTGTGGAACGTATTCAGTTTTTACTTGCGATATACATATATATACATAGTATATGGCAAGTTTTGGGTACATAAAAAGTGAACTCGAGATTTTTATCAAACTTAACATTACGATGATAGTGATCACGAAAAAAGTGGGTCCCGCAATTCCATATGTCTGTCTGCCCGCGAGTATGTAACCTAAACGGGTGGCTGGATTTTTTTTCAAATTGGGTAAATATAGTTTTTTTTTAGTAATATATTCCCACAGGTTTTTTTTTCATTGCTAAAGAGCGAAAATAATGATGTGAATTTTTTTAGCCAAAAAAGTAAATATTATTTTTCCCAAAACCGGCTCCAACGACTTTTGTAAAAAAAAATTATTCCATTAATAAAGCGAAAACGTACTTTTTGGTAATTGTTTTTTTTTATGAAAAAATGGTTATTTTTGGAACTATTAAGTTTTTTAGTTTTCAATTTGTTTGTATTTTTACGCTACTGTGATAATTTTAGTTGTTTGTTCAGAAAGTAATGTCTTTTTTATGTTAAATTATTTTATTTTTGTGTTAATTTATTTTGTTTTGTTTTAAATTAATTTTATTCTTTAATAATATTGCAAAAATAATAATAAATTGAAGAAAACACAAACAATATGTTTATATTATTTTTGTTTTTGTTTTAGTGGACTGTGTGGTTTTAAAGCCAATTGAATGTTTTTGTGACCTTTAGCCCAAAATGCGTTTCGCCCAGGTACTACATCTGGGCTCATCAGTTAGATGCTGTAGTACCTTTCTAAGACGCATAGTCTTTTTTCAAAAATTACATTTATAATGTATTTGCTGAATACCTATGAATTGGAGTTTTTGATTTTTTTTTTCAAAAAGTTTAAAAAAAAAACTTTTTTTTATCAAAAACAAGTTTTCACAGATTTTGAAAATTTTTTTCTCATAAATTCAAATTTATTTAAGAAATAAATTGGAGTACTTTTTTTTTAACTCAAATTAGTTTAAATATTTATTTCTGAATTTTTAATTATATTTTCTTTGATTGATCCGATTTAATTTTTTTGTTTTTAAGTTTATATTATTAAATATTTAAGATTGTAATATCAATTTTAAGAAACAAATTAAGGAAACTTTGTGTATAAAAAAATAAAGTAAAAAATGACTTTAAAAATATATTTGATTTAAATAGAAATCTTTTGCATACGATGTGATCGAACATAAGAGCAAGTTCGTGCGATCCAGTCGTGCATTTTATTTTTTTGAAAAACCGATTTATCAAAGACGAGTGACGGAATTTTTTTAATTAAAATTTTAAACATTATTAATTATGTACTTTAAAGTGGCATTTCAATTTTTTTTTATAAGACTGCGCCAACGATTTTTTGGCATCTATTTTATTTTTGCGTATTAAACATTTATTTCTACTGCATATTATTTAATAAGTTTTTTTTAATCACTTCTACAGTGAAATGAAAAATGATTACGTTCCATTATCTGCTCGGTAATGTATTGACAGTTGACATATTTGTAGGCATTTATACTGTCTCATGATTATTTTAGAAACTGTAGACTGTCGACACGTAGACGATTTTTAATGCGTATTTAATTTTTACTCGGTGTCCTGGATCTTAACGAGCGAGTTAATAATTTCTCTGAGTGTCCTCCTGAAAGTACTTAAACCAGTTCTTAATTTTGTCGCCATGAGTTAACTCTCCATTTAGATAGAAATTTGTATCTTTTTATCTTATCTTTAAGTAGGTATTTTTTTTGTATTTTTTCATTTTGGTATCTTTTATGCTTTTATATAGGCATATGCTTGGTATGCGCGAAAAATGCATCTCAATGAAGAAGATGCAAAAATATACACATCCTCCGCATGCACGATTAAATCCCTAAAGCAGAACACGTCCCGATCCCATCAGTTGTTACGATCAGCTTTTTGCGATGAAAGGCAGCAAACGTCCGTCTGTGCGTCGCATCGTCATCATCGTATATGCGCGGCGAGAACGACAACATCGACGACAACGTCGAAGACGACGCACAGGTACCTAATTAATGTTTGTCAAGTTATCTCGATCGAAAGATCATCAGCATCATCATCATCATCAGCTACACCATCATCAACATCAACATATGCACGTCAACTTCATCAGCAAGGATGATTAGCCTTGACCAGGCTCCATTATACTCCTATTGCCGGTTACTTTGTAGAGTTCCTGTTCCTCCTTTTTCGTTTGGGCCCAGCCTATGGGATATCAAAAGGGAATTCAGCAGGCGCGAGCTTCTCCAGTGCAATCTAAAAATCTGGCAATCAAGCTATATCTTGGAATTTCCTCACGAGAATTTTTTTTTATAAAGATGCGCATTCTTTTTATATAGATTGGTTTTTCGAGATTAATATTTGTGTTCCTTATTTCGGGGTTCTCTCTTTGTGTTTTTTTTTCTTGATTTTTGTATATTAATGTCGAACACAGGCTTCCGTGGCCCGATTGACCCTGCGTGATAAATTAAGGGTTTGCGTATTTTTAATGATAAAATATCGACAGAAATTAACTGTTAAGGTCACATTGGAGATATTCATTTGGACATTTTTTGGCTTATGCATGAATAGGCTGGTGAATGATGGACTCGAAAAAGATGCAGACACAAATAACTAGGAACAACAAAAAGGTCGTCATGGTCGATGGCGGTGTTGGTGGTGAGATGCGGTAAAGGTGATGGTTAGTGAATTTGTATTACTTCCCGGGACTCGAAGTGATGAAAAAAGATATAAACAAGGTTTTTGCTCCCTAGGCAGTGTCTTTAGGCTTGGGTAATTTTTGTGGGCTGATAAATGTATTTTACAAGTGAAATTGATGATTGGAAACCTTTTTTTCGTTGTTGTTTTTTTTTTTTTTTTGTGTAGAAATCTCGAAATGGTTATTGACATTAATATAAATGCTTCTGATTATTTATTCCAAGGGAGCGGTTCAAGGTTTTAACATTGACATTTAAAACAATTTACGATTCTAATCAGTTCTGGACTCATTTTTGTTAAACAGTTAAAACTTACAAAAAAAAAAATTACTTTGTCGGTTCTCTTTTACCAACTTCTACTAAATAAACGTAGATACAGTAATTCGGCCATTTTGCTTTGTTGTGCCTGTAAGGGAATCTACTTACATCAATCTACAAATTTTGATTAACGTGGCTTAGTTTTATAAAAAAAATCTCTTAACAGACAAACCAAATCGGTTTAGAAAAAAAATATAAAAAAAAAAACAAACTGTATAGGTCCCACCTGGTTTCCTTATGGCACTCCATCAAATTTCATGTTTTCTTATGCTTATTAATTTGAAAACATTATAAACTATTCCGTACAATTATCACCGTGGTCTAACAAGAAGCCTCTATTAGAAACATTTTCCAAAGGATAGGTACACACTACACACAAGCGCATGGTCATAAGTCCATTCATAGATTCTATTTCTTCTAACGTCTTTAATCTTCTTCTAACTTGGATACCTAGTTTTTTCGTGATGATGGAATTCCTGGCTGGAAGCCATTTTAATTATTTCACTTATTTGTGCGTTAACAAGACTTGGTATTATTATGATGCGATTATGTCCACAGGAGGAACACCATATCAATCCTGACTCTAGTTCTTTTGTTTTCATTTCATTTCTTCTCAAGACTAGAGGCAGTCGGCTCTATAAGATGAAGCATTTCTCTTTGCTTGTTGTCTTCAAGTTTTCCGCGCGCGGAAGACATGACGACGACGACGACGACGACAATGACGGCGATGACGATGACGAAGAACACCATGTTGATGACGATGATCATGATGATGCAGATGACGTGCGATGAGCATTCAAGATGATTAACAACGCACGAAATGTTATTATATGAACAAAGAAGCACGATCATCATGGATCACTTTAGTGTTTGTGCTAGATTCCGCTTGGGCTTTACATTGTATTTATATCTCCTTTTTTTGCTCTATAGATACACACTATATTCATTGAATGGGAACATCAGGGCTCATTTCTATCTTTTGCCTTGAATCTGTAAAAAAAAAAATTGCAACAGCAAACAGACATCGTGGAATATCATCAATGGGCAAAAAAAAAAAAATCAACAAGAAGATAGAAAACTATCTTTTTTGTTGGCATTTTTTCCATTATCGCATCCGTTGCTGGTAGACTTCAAATTGCAGGCTCTATAATTTAGGGTGGAAGTTTCTGTAGGGCTTAAAACGAATAACTCTTCGCACAACGATGTGGTGATGCACTATTATTCTGTGAGGCATTTTTGTTTGTGATTATTTTTTTTCTTTAATTATTTTAAAAACGGAACGAAGACGGTTTTAGTCTTGAAGGAGATCGAAATAGATTACTATTATACGTTGTCAAAGTTCAAATTTCTTAAGCATAAGATTTTCGTTATTCGTAAATTTCCATAAAACGTTCCATTTCAATTCCACAACTAACATTTTGGAAGGCACAACACACCTAGTAAAAAATGTCTACGAAAATATGAGTGTAACGAACAACATTCTAACTTCCCTCACTCGTAGCATTCACCAATGAGCTCACAGACACCACAACACTATCCCAAATATCGGATAACCCAGTAGGAAATTTCGACATCAATGAATTTTTTTGGTGAATTCATCAATGGATTCATCGACTATTTCTATCGATGAGTAGTATGTTATGATTTCATAATAAAACGGTTGCGCATTTTTTCATCAGCTAACTAAATTCAAATGAATTGAATGATTACAATTCACTAAATTTTCAGTTACAAAATCATAAACGATGATTTCACTGATGAAGAATAATGTATAGGTTCATGAGTTCGCAAATTATGTTTGGTTCTGTGCAGTGCGGTGGTTGTTTTGTTTTCTTCCCGAGAACAAAAAAAAAATTCGAACAAAAAAGCCTTAAAAAAAAGAGGTTTTATCTGCCATGGGAAGAGTGACGAACATTGCCTTACCTACAACGAGAAATGCGCTCAGTAGTCAGTCTTCGCTGGTCATGACATAAGTTCGTGAGTTTTTTTTAGAGAAAGTGAAAAAAACATATAAACCAGAAATTCCAGTTTTGTTCGCGATCATTATCATCATTTAACACAGCAACAAGTTTATTTTTTTATCAAAATGTTTTTTTTTGTTCAGAAATTGTATTGAGCCAGCTGAAAGGTTGCAATTATTAACCTTAAGATATTTGGCGACTGGTGGATATTTCTTCGACTTTATTCAAAACAAAATTTAAAAAGGCCAATATTTCTTTTAGCGTTTACTTTCGCGTCAAGATTTTATCTAGACTACATTTTAATTATTATTAGCTTAACGTATATTTTCGTAATTGAATGTTTATATTATTGAATAATCGTCGAATTAAATTAATAAAATGATGTTTGGGGGTACAACATACACAATGTTTCAGTTCCTTTAAAAAAACATATTTCCTCTTTCACAGAAAACTGACACTTTCATGTTATTTAGTGCATACAAAGTGAGGAAAAAATGAAGTAGGTATCATACGGGCTTTACCTAGTGATTTCATAATTGAACATTCATTGCATTTTTCATCATATAAAATTCATATGCGAATTAACGAGTTACATTAACAGAGTGAATTAATGGATGAGCATTCATGCAATTTTTCACCTGCTGAATAAGCAACTCTAAGTCAACAAGTGTTTTCACAGCTTACCGTTCATGCCATTTTTCATCACATATAATTTGCTTATGAATAAACTAGTTACCCCTACTTCGTGATTTCACTATTAAATATTCACCCCGAAAATCCCTTGGTGAACGCCTATGACATCCCCATGTTAAATTCATCGATGTTTTCATACTAAATTCATGGGGTGTAGCTTCCACTCATTGGTGAAAAAGTTGATGATTCATGCATGAATTTTTTCTAGTTTCCTGCTGAGAAGCAAAGCATCGTCATAGGGCAGACGAATTCACAGATGAGTTCTGTTGCATGCAGACCATCGTCATCTAGTCAAAGGCTAAACCATTTAATTTACAAAGAAAAAAATTTTCGAATGCTTACAATACTATATCATCACCTCGCATATAGGAAGAGGATGTTAAATTTACTTGTCCATATGCATGGAATTCTACCTTTGGTGGTGCATACTTACCAATCAAGTGTAGGAAAGGAAGTACCTAGGCTACTACTACTATCTAGTGCATGGTGGACTAGATTGGAGTTTCGAAATTGTTTGACTTCGTGTAGTATAACTTCGTCCTATTCGTGAATCTATCCCGACTTATATAAAATATCTTGTTAAATTATCAAAAATTAACACTCTGCCAATTTCTAAAAATTGTTGGCTGGTTTTTTTTTCGCAATTTTTATTTGCCTGCGCCATGTTAGGTATTAGTTCGCAAAATCATCATTTAGCAAAATAATCAATTCCCAAAAAATGGGTCGCGCAATTGCGTCTAACTGCCTGCCTGTCTGTCTGCAAATTGATGTTCCTCAAACTTGGCACTTGAGCGTTTGGGTGATTGGCTCGATTCTAATTTTTAATATTTTGTTTAGCTCCAAAAATAACTGTACCTGCCATACAATTTATTTCTGGTAAGAATCGTAAATCTCAATAATCTCGAAAACAGTTCTACCTGTTTTAATAAAACAAAATTTGGTGGAATATTACATATATATTATATACACTTAGTCTACATATTGGTCAATAAACAATTTAAAATAAAATGTTATTAAAGGCCCTGCCATTTAAACGTTTTTTTGTTTTTAGATTTTCGAATCATTAACGGATCAACGGATTTCGATAAAAATGTCTATGCGGGAAGTCATTCAGATTCTAAATAAAAATAGATACCAAAGTTTTCGAAAAATATTTTTTGGGACGATATTTTTTTTGATATTATGTTTTGGGTTTTATATTGTTGAATACTTAAGATTGCAGTAAACCAATTTTTTTTAGAAAAAAATTAAAGAAATTTTGTGTAAACATAATTAATTACAAAAACTATACTTCAACATTTTGTCACGTCTCCTTTTTTCCTCCAAGTCACATCCCGCTATTCATTATACGATTTTAAGATGGTTAAGGGATGCAACCTATCTAACCTTTCACTTGCTCTTTTTATCACCTCTTATTAGAAATAATTTCCCTGAAGAACAAAATTCAATTTTTTTTCAGAGCATATTTCAATGGAATTGATGCATCTTGTCCTTCTATAAGTCCTCCAACCCTAACCAATCTATGGGTAAAAGTCATTGTCCAGAGTAGTGGTATTTCAAAACGAATTAAAGGTGACCCACAAAGGCTAGTTTCCGAAAGTCAACGAAAAGGACACCATCAAAAATATTAGATTTTTTTTTGGTCTAAAAAAAACTCACAACCTAAATGCAAACAGAAAATTAAGAAGATAAACAAAATCAATATACATAAATAAACATTAAGCTTTAAAATCTTTTTTTATATTTCAAAAAAAAAAAAAAATCAAATACCTATGCCACATTCATGATTCCTAACTTATTGGTAATCAACTCCTCTAAATAGATATCAACTTCAAAAATACACAACTACCACCATTAATTTTATACTTCGCCAAATATTTTGATCTGTGTTTACTTGAAGCATTCTCTCTGGCCGTCTTGTTATACCCGCTTTATTCAACAAAAAATATATACCACTTCAAAGAGATATCAATTGAATTGAACCACCTTCTTTTGCGGTGGAATCTATTTCGTAGTCTTCTTTTTTTTGGTACAACGTCTCTAATAGTACCTGCTCCTCTTTTCAATAAGTGGCTACTCTAAAGTGCTCAATGTACATACCTATAGTAAGAATATAATAATACCAACGAAGACGATGACGACGAATTGGTCTTGAACTTGATTGCAAGCCATTGATTGTATAAGCCGAGACCGCAAAGACTCGATATTTTACCGATACATGGGGTACCTTTAGCATATACCTTCCGATACATCATCTAACTCTGCATCACAGTGTTATTATTGTTATGATTATTATATGTTATAAATGGTGAATAATTGAGTTCGAATGTGGGGGCAGTGCTCGGGTGATATTCGGGAAAAAGCTGGAGGGTATAAAGAAACAAATCTAGGATTTAT
Organism: Philhelius pedissequus; assembly: GCA_910595825.1. NCBI lineage: Eukaryota > Metazoa > Arthropoda > Insecta > Diptera > Syrphidae > Philhelius > Philhelius pedissequus. The sequence goes on along the minus strand of OU343163.1, from coordinate 7,350,480 downwards.
TGAACGAGACCTAAGAAGACCTTTTTTGTCTGGGATGTGCCTTTCAATTTGTTACAAGATGCCAAAATTCAAAGAGCGAAGTCGGAAGTGGGCCTTTGTATATAAAGGGTGTTTTTTTATATGTTTAAGGTGTGTTATATTTTTCAAACTGTTACATGTCAATTGTTTTAAAATGTATGTATTTTAAGTTTCTTTAAAATTTATAATACCGAAAGCCTAATAATATCCAATAAATGAACAATGGTGACATGTAGTTAAACAGCTTTTTCCAAGATATGTCAAAAGTGACACTTCAGAAATGAATATTAGTTCAGTCAATTACACATGTACAATATTATTAAGACAATATTTAAATAAAAAGGGCAAAAGAAGAAGTAAAACTATTTCATCCAATGAATTCATCCATTTTTGTATTTTATTTATATTTTTATTTTTTTACTACAACAATTTGTTGTGTTCTCTGCCTTTGAAAATCAATTTTAGCTTAAATCCAGTGAACTCATCAATTAACCCATTTTGTATTTACTTTCAATTATTGTCATTATATATCAAAAAAAATATCATTTTATTTCTCTATTTTAAGGAATTTTAAGTGGATACAAAAACTGTAAATAAAACAATTGATCTCGGATTTCATCGAGTGAATTCATCAATTTTTGTGTTTTTTTTTTATTCTTCTATTTAATAAAAAAAACATTTAATTCTTTATCAGAATAAAGGGAAGTTCAAGAACAATAACTATTATTTCTTTAAGAAATTTTAGGTCCATAGAAAGACAATAAAAGAGTGAATCCATGAATAAAATAGTATTCATGCAGTGAATTCAGAGATTTTTGTATTTTACTTTAATGTTTTGTTATAATCATAACAATTTTTGTTCATGATTTGGCTTTCAAAAATTTCAAGTAAATATTATATAGAAAATTATAGGTATAGAAAAATAAGGGAATCGAATTCAGATTTCATCAAGTGAATTTATGAAACCATTTTTGTATTTTACTTTAAATTAATATCATTATTTATCAAAACAACTTTTTTCGTTATGTAGCTTTGAGGAATTTCAATTATGTAGAAAAAGAGCAAACGAAACAATAAGATCGAGTTCATTCAGTGAATTCATCAATTTAATTTTCGTTTTTATAATTATTTTAAAAATTCTTCTTTCGTTTCCTCGTCTTTCAGAATTTCAAGTCGAAAAGTGCAAATAAGGTGAAAATAAGGTGAAATCATACATTTCGTATCTTATATTCATTTATTTTTCTGATTACAAAAAAATTTTATTTTAAGCTATGTCATTAAATTTCAAAATACATTTTATTATTTTCTATGTTATGAAATTTCAAATAGATAGGAAATCTGTAAATGAAAGAATCGATTTCGAATTTCATCCAATGAATTCATCAACTTACTAATTCTATTTATTATAAAAAAAAATTAATTCCTTATTTGTCTGTAATGAATTTCAAATGCAAAAGCTGTCATTTCTTTAAAGTACATAGAAAGAAAAGAAAAAAAAATAATACAAAAATAAAATCGTTTTCATCCAGTGAATTCATCATGTAAGTACAAATAAATTTCGGCCATAAAACTGTAGTACGCCGTTTTTTGTAATTTATTATAAATATTTATATATCCCAAGAGATATATTCGTTTTTGGTGACTACTTTCTACATTTTCTGGATTAGGTTGCCAAATATAATAATTTATCGAAAATCAAGAATTTCCTCTAAAAGAAGAAAAAAAAACACCCTGTAGTTTATAAGTTCTAAGCAAAAATATGATATATTAAGGTTTCTTGAAAGCATTATATTGTCCCTGGGAGAGAGGTTAATGTTGACATAATGCGGTATTGGAAGCTGGATAAGATCCTTTTGAGGGTAGCTTTATATGATTAAAGCAAAGGTATGCACTCAGGAGAGTCGTTGTTAAGGATTTAAATCCAAACGGTAATGTGGCTTTGATTATGTTAAAGTTACGAACCTATATATCGTGGGAATATATTTTTTTCAATTACTTCGTGACTTATAGAGGTTTCTTCTTTTTTTTTCTTTAAAAATCTTAAAGTGTTAACACATTTTAAACTAAATATAAAAGTTCAGCCATAGACAAACTCAGTGATGCATTTTATTTTTGGTTCTTCTTCCGGGCCATATGGGCACACTCTATTGAAATTAAAATGACCGAGACTGGGGTGCTGGTAATGTGTTTACACAACGCGATTAAAATGGAAACGACAAAGACTTCGTCGTTGTCGACGTCAACATTCAGCATTCAACGATTCAACATTAAAACGTCTTTAACGAACGACTACTACGAGTATGACAACTCTTCAAGTTCGAAACCACTTCCACTTCTGTTTGACAAGTTCCCGAGTGGTTTGCGTTACGAATCATCTAAAGAATTTCGAATCAATATTGACACAAGGGAGCTTAGACAGAAAGAAGCATGTCGTTGTCGTTGCCGTCAGTTCGTCTATTCGTATATGCTCGTTCGAGATGAAGGGAGATATGTTTTTTTTTTTTGAAGGAGGTAAATCTAGGGCAGCACCAGCATCACCTTTAGGTCTTATAGATGGTGGACGATAAAGATGCTGATGGAAATTTCATAGACCAACAAACAACCCAAAAACCTGATTTCATTTGACAAACAAATATAAATTTTTGTGCACAGAATGAGTTCCCATTTTCAAGTATTTTCAATTGAGTTAGCTAAAGCTGCAAGTTGCAACTACCCTCAACGCCCGACGACCACATCTCATTCTCCACAAAGTGGTTGTCTGAAGTCTGCCTTTTTTCTATTTCTATTTTCCATAGAATTATGGCCGGTAATTTGTTTTTTTATTGACCTTAGACTAACAAAAGCCATGCTACGTATGTTGCATCTGTTATTCTTCATTTTTTGGAGAGTTTATTTTTTCTAAGACATACATATACCTATAAAGAGCCTCTAGCAAACTCGCACAAAAGAATTAGGTCCTCATGAATGCAAACGCAAAACAAAGATGCACAAGTCAAATTTGAACAGGCTAATGAGTTAAGTGGGTTGTATTCTATCAGCTCCACACAAAGGCAGACCTCCTCCACAGGCTTTTCCACATTTAATAGGATTTAGTTTTTGGAATGACTATAGTTTTTGGAAAATCAACTCAATAAACACTCGTATCAGTGCTTGCATTATGTTTAATTTAATTCTAAGAGATTTTGAACTTTTGTGGTATTACAATTTGAATAGAGGATTTGTGTATAGGTTTTCCTGTATTGGGTCAGTTCAGCATTCTACGTCCTATGTTTCAGTATTTAGATACTGATGGAGCTTTATGGTTGGAATTGATAGGGATGGAAGTTGTTAATTAAATTTGTTTGCACTTTGCTATTCAATAGGGGAAATGTAAATATTTCTTGCAATATAGTGTTAGGGATTTCGAAGTTTAGTATACCTTTTTGATGCTGTGGACCTTTGGAGCTTAATTGGTATTTAGAGAGAAGTACTGGTATTGGTCAAGTAGTATCAATCAATTATAAGACTACTTTTCAGTCTTTATGAATATTACAATTTTTATTGGTTTAGATTAGGGAAACTACTTTTATTTAACGCTCATTTTGACTTAGAGCTTATATAAAATGCTGACAAAACATTTAGGTGGAACGAAATTGGTGCAGTCTTTAATAATGTTTGGAACTAACGCAAGAATATACGACAATTTTCTGAAAAGATTTCGGCATGTCTTTACAGAGAAATTTATAAGTAAGGAGAAAATAAGAAAGGACCCGAATGAACAGCAAAAAACTTGTGTGGTTAACAAACGCGCTAGTCGTTTCAATGCAATTGATAAACAGAAAAAAGCCTGCAATGGGTTGGATCTGATCATGTGGGATCGGTGGCGTTGTGATGGCTTCTAAGCAAAAGCTTGGTCATTGTTCAATACACGATGAAGGCACAAGAAGTTTATCAATTAAAATTAAAAAGTAGACAAGCAACAATAGAGCAAAGGAATCTGATCGACCTTGGCAAGTCGTGAAATAGCTATAATTCCAGTCAAAAATAATTGAGTAAACCTTGGTGGTAGCACACTCAAGTTGTTGTTGCTCATTTAAAGTCAATAAATGATATTATAAATATACATATAAAATTCAAATTTAAAAAAAATTCTGTGACAGGTTTTTGAAAAATCGATTTTAAAAAAAAATTATTAATTTTTAAAAATCGAAAAACTTTTTTTTTTGAAATTTTGAGTATGCAGTTTTCTTAAAAATTTATTTTAATCTGTTCATCAAATATTGAGAAAATCGAAAATATGAAAAGTGGTTCTATGGGAAGTACCGTTAATAAGTACGCGTACGCAAAAAAAAAAAAATATTTATATATTTAAAAGTGAACTGTACTAATATAAGAACACACATTTTTTTATAAAAATTCTTGGAGCCGTTTTCGAAAAATAATTTTTTTTCTTAACGGTTTTTTTAACATTTGTATGGGAAGCACCGTTGTTTTTTATTTTAGAAAAATTGTCTTTTTAACTATTCAAGATAATGTCTAATAAGTCGTTTTCGAAAAAAAATTAATTTACAAAAAAAAAAATTGAAAATTGTTTGTACACAGTAGTGTTTAGGTTCTCTAGGAGCTTCTGCGTAAGAAATTTCAAAATAAATCAAATTAACCGTTTCCGAGAAAATCGAAAACCAAAAAAATGGCTCTACTAGAGGTACCAAAACTAACAATATTTTTTTTCACAAAAAAATTATCAAGAGGTACCCTTACCTTTCGTTAATTAACTGATTTTTTTTTTATAAAAATCGTTGGAGCCGTTTTTGAGAAAAATAAGATTTTTATTTTTGGCCAAAAAACATTTACGGGAGCTACTGTTATTTGTCGCCTTAAACAAAATGAAAAAAACGTGTGGGCATATTACCGAAAAAACAATATGTACCAAGTCTGAATCAAATCCACCGAACTGTTTAGGCGGCAGACTCGAGGACAGACAGACAGACAGACGGAATTGGGGGACCCACTTTTTTGGTGTTCTCCATGATCGTAATGTCATGTTTGATTGTTAGAAAAAAAATGTTTACGAATACATAACTTGCCTTATAGTACCTATAATCGAAAGTTAAAATGATTCTGTCGCAGGTACCATTTTTGCTAAAAAAAAAATGTGTATGGCAGGTACCGTTATTTTTGGAGCTAAAACAAGATTTACTAAAAGAACTGAGCCAATCATTTTAGCAGTTTTAAGTACCAAGTTTGAAGAAAATCACTTCAGCGGTTGAGGCTGTAGATCGACCTACAGACAGGCAAACGGAATTGTGGGGAGCACTTTTTTCGTGTTCTCATCATCGTAAAGTCAAGTTTGACTAAAATCTCGAGTTTGATTTTTTTTCCAAATGCAAAACTTGCCCTACAGTATATCTATCTCGCGAGTAAGAAATGTTGGTATGGCAATTTTAAAAAATTAACAATATTCATTTAAAACCATAGACTCAACAAAAATCGAACAATCGTTTTCGAAACATTGAATTTTGGATAAAAAAAAAATATTTTTTTGTCTGAAATCCAAAAAATAACATTACGAAAATTTTAGTATGCAGCCGTAGAACAGTCATTTTAAAAGTCGAAGATCTATGTTTTAAAGGGCAAGTTTTGTATTTGGAAAAAAAATTAAACTCGAGATATTGATAAAACTTGACAAGACGCCTGTATGGATTTCCGTCTGTATCGATTTAGAGTATTAACCGCTGTTTAAGAGATTTTCTACAAACGTGGCATCCTTGCTGATTCCCTAGATTATTTTTTAAAATCGACATTTTGGACCCAATAATACAGTGTCTATCATACATAACCGTTATAAAAATGCTTAATTATCTCGAAAACGGTTCTAGCAATTTTAAAACAAAATATTGTCTGTAGGTACAATTGTTACATTTTGTAAAAATAAATTAGCACATGGACCCGTTTTTTTTTATTTTCGACTTTCTCATTAACGGCTTACACGTATTTTGATCAAAATGTTTATGCAGAAGATACTTCAAATTCTTAATAATACCTACTCCATACATACTAAAATTTTCGAAAAATTATTTTTTGGATAAAAAAAAAATCAAAGAATTTGCTTTTCTTTTCTTAGAGAGATCCTGCCAAAAAATTGTCTTGAAACCCGATAACCGCTGACCATTTGGCGTTCGCTGCTTTAAATTACATCAGTGTCATAAGAAGGTACTAAAAATTCGGATAAAGAGATGGTCCATTGTTGGCCAATTGCCCTATATATATCGCCGTCTCATGAGACAAGTCTGAGGGTGACTATGTTGTGCTGGGTAGACTTGGCTTGTTGGAACAGGGCAACCATCTATGAAGATATCAATATAATTATTGATTATTTCACATTTTGCAAGACTCTGGGCAGCCTCCAAAAATGCAAGAAATTCTGCTTGAAAGACACAACAAGTTTGAAGTTTTTTTTATAGTTTATCCAAAGTATTGGGTTATCTGAGAAGAAACTTGAGCCTTCCCACCATTCCATCTTGGAACCATAGGGTCTAGTCTCTCTAGGAAACTTGATTTATAGAGCATTTACATAATACTAGTACCCTTATTCATAAACGCATTTTAGAGACTGTGTAAAGTTACAATACCAGAGGTACAGAGTCATAGGAATTTTAACCTTTTTAATTAAATTGAATGCAACTAGAAATAATCAATATTTTACTGTCAGTATTTTGTTCCCAGTGTAAAGCACATCTAGGAATTATTAGAAACCTTCTAAATCACCCTTCAATTAATTTGTAATGTCTACAAATTATTTTAATAAAAAAAAAACATTGTGGTTCGCCTACTTGAATGAGTCTGATTGTTTATTTAGCTTACTGTTTTCTTTTTTTATTAATTATTCTACCTACATTCTCCTCAAAAAGTGAGTGTATGTTTGTATATTTAAGAATACTTGAGAAAACCTCAAATTTGTTGCATGGTTCAGAACAATTAAACCTATTGAAAGTACAGAACCATCACAAATTTGTTTTACCCATTGTTTTAAGAGGTCTTTCATCTCTTTAAGAGCACCTTTTCAATTAGTTCACAAGCTCACTTCATAGTACAGTTACTTCTTATAATAACTTAATAGTGAACAAAAATAATAAGTCGTCAAGAGTGAGAACAAACAAAAAAAGAAAAAAATAATATGCCATTCCAAAATGCCCTAAATAGGAAAATTCAGAAGCTTTCACTTGATTGAAAAAAAAAATGACTGCAAAATCTAACCGATATTCGTTCATTGTTTTAGAAAGTACCGATATCCACTGCAAAGTGCACAGACAAGCAGCATCTTCTGTTCAAATCGACAACATATGGGAACCTAATAAAATATGTTACATAAAAAAAAATCGAGGAAAAAACTTAAACTTTCAAAGCGAATCGTAAAATATTCGAAAATGATCGCAGATGGATGCTACCAACTACCCGATGACCACGATAAGACGACGTACGAATAGAAGAAAAAAAACACGATTCTTGCTACTTCTATTAATTTTTTTGTCTCTTGTATATTGCAAGTTGCAAGTGTCTAGCCTAGCCAAGCCATTCACTTTGTTGTGGTACATAAATCCCTTTCCCATCTCCATCACCGTTTTCTGATAATAAGATTCAGAGGTGCATTTGATGACATTTAGTCGCCTGGAATAAAACTACGTTTTTAGGGAAGTAGCGAGTTCATATTCCAAGTACAAGCTTCCGTAATTTAAAAACAAAATCTAAAGAATGTAAACAGGTACATATTTTTAACCAAGAGTTCAAAATTTTAATGCGTAATTTTAACATAAAATCTACATTTATATAAACTGCAGCTTAGCAAACTTAACAAGCTTAAGCTTCTATAAAGCTTCTTTAACTAATTTATCAATTTTAATCTATAATTTCGCCAGATAATTTCGTCTGAATTTCATAATACAGCCATTTGTGAATACAGCTCGGGTGAGATTTTGGAACTCATTCAATTCTCACTTCACATGAGGTGAATATCTTCTATGGTTAAATTTAAAAAAAAAAAGCTTCTTACTCATATGTTTTGGTATCTGAATAGTATGTACGTGTAGTACGTGTATAAGACTACTTAGCTTACCACTCCGGGTAGAATTCGGTTGATAAATGTTAACAATTTGCTGTAAAATGGATTGTGGAATGTATTGAGCGTGTTTCTTATTGATGAAAAAAAAACCTTTGAAATTAATTTATCGTTTAAAAATCAAAAATTGCGCGTGAAATAGACTGTGGAAGGTATTCATTTTTCATATTAAAAAATTGGATTTCTAGGCGGATATGTAAATAGTCATATTGCTATGTACCGCCAGTCGCCCTACAACATTTGTGATTGATAATTAATAAGACAAAAAGTTTGTAGCCAAAAAAAATAATACCTGCATTTCTAGAAACGTGTTTCTGGTAAAAATATAAAGCAAAATTGAAAAGGGAATTTTTTTAAAAGAGAAATACACACATTTGTTCGCTATTTTTAACTGGTTTCGAATCAATCAATCAGTCAATAAATCTGTCAAAAAACGTCGTAGAGAAATGGGTATAGACAGGATCCACATTACATTTCACAATACGTTTCCACACTTTTTCTTAAAACGTTACAATGAGAAGAAACTATCAATTATTTTTCCACCAATATACCAACTGTGGATTGTAAGAATGTAAATTGTTCACTGACTTTTTCTTTGATTAACATTTTTTTATTTTCATAACTAGTCCGCAGCTTTAACAAAAAAAAAAATCTTTTTCACTTCACCTTCAATCCATCCCTGATCAAATCACATAGTTGCAGAAAAAGTAGCATCATCGCGCCCATGATTTACCTCGTTCCTGGTTTTTGTCCATGTTTTTGCCTCTCTTTTCAGAACTCATGAGTATTTCTAAGTTCTTGGTAACATCGTGTGTCAGTTCAGTTCTTCTTTACGCTTCGCGAATCTAAATCTCTTTGGACGAACATTCGTCCTCAAAGTAAGTGGAAGTGAAGTGAGATCAATGTGGGGTTATAGCAAATAGATCTGGCAAAAAACCGAAGTAGTTTTACTCCAATATGACCAACTCAGACTTGTTTTTTTTTTTTTGTATTATTATTATTTCTTTGCGCGTCCATGATTCCTAATCGCAGCCATCGTTGCTTCTACTATGCTTTTTCATCTTATATTGCCCTGAAAGCGTCATGTGTGAATGACCTGGTAGTTGAGCGAGCCAACAACATTTATATTGGCTCTCTGCCACATCTTTTGCGTAAATATACCGAGAGCGATTAGATCACAGCAGCGCAGCGTATCCATGCGATGCACTTATCCGAGCTATCCGAGCAGCTGATTCTCTGTTCAACATCATATCAGATGAAGACAGCTAAACGAAAGTCATATTCAACTGGTTTTTCCATATGTGATGATGGTTGCCAAGTATTTATGCATTTACATGCATTTGCATTGCATTTGATATCTGGAGCACTTTGCTTAGTGAAAACTGAAAAGTGTATTAAAGGAGAAAGGAATTGTGGTAGTGATGGACGTTGATCACTAGCAATGGCGACATTGACAGCATTAGAATGATCAGTGAGCGGCTGAAGATTCATTTGATGTGACGATGATGCACAGCACGAGAAGCTGCTTAGGGAGGATTTAGGCACAAAGTTGGTCCTGCTGTGCGGCTCTTACATTAATTATTTCCTGACATTGATATTAAGTCTTTAATAGTTTAAAAGGATGACTTTAATGGCATTCGTTCAAAAACTACTTAGTGCTACCTAATAGGTTTCATTGCTGACATGTAAGTTCGAAAGCCGTTAAAATAGCTTATTATCAGCTTAACTAAGTAGATTAATAAGAATTCTTAGTTAAGTAATAATAATTTCCGGTAATGGAGACAGCTATCAGGTGTGGAACGTATTGGATGTAAATTCTGTGTCCTTAAATAGAAACTGGTCTTGGAGATTCTGGTGTTAATTTTCGTTGAAAGATCAGCTAGAAAATCAAATGAAGGGAAATTTTACTTTGTGATATGCCACGATTTGAGAAACTACAATGCATCTGTATAATCGATATGATTAAAAGAATAGCTCATTTAAACCTGATTCAGCTAGGAACGTTTACCGAAGCTGTTTTTTTTTATTGTGGTGTATCGAGAGGTGTTGTTTCGAGCTGCCGAAACGAATTTATTGAGTTTCTTTTTGAAGTTGAAGAACCGATTTGTGAAAATGGAAATAAAAGGTCCAGCACAGGATTTTCGATTATCCGACAGGAGTTTGGTCTCAACTATTCCGGTAACTGTAAGCTAAAAAAGGAAATTTTCCAGACTGTTAAGTTAGAATAAATTTTAAAATTCTGAAAATATTTTGATCGGTTGTTTTCAGTTTTTATGTTTTTTTTAAGCTTTCCAAGAAATTTTAGCTGCAGAAGGTGAAAAAACAGAATTTCTAAATTCAGTATTTTGGTTTCTTCAGAATTCAAGTATGTATACAAATTTTGATACCTTCTTAATTTGTGTAGGTATAAAAAGATTGATTTTATGAAACATAATTTCAGCACAAACATTTTTTCAACTGTTCTGTATTTTAAAAGCAAAATTTAAGAATTTTCAAAATATGAAAAAAGCCAAATATTAATTTTATGACAAATTGCATGATTGAAAAAAAAAACCGTAATATTTTTTATAGATCAATTTAAAAACATTTTTTCCGTCTCATACAAGAGTGTTTCTGGTGACTTGCATTTCTGAAATAGATCAAGTCCTTTTTCAACGAAAAACATACAAAATTTGTTAAGCAAATTAAACAAAATTAATTTTATTTGACAAATTTACTTTTGATTAATTTTCGTTGTAGAAAAAATATTCCTCGAAAACGTTTCATAAATCATTTTGAAAAATTTTCATCTGCGCAAAATGTGTATTAAATTCAAACGCAGCAGCAGAAACGCAGATGGAAAAAATATAATTAAAAAATAACAATGAATATACCACCTAACCCCGCCCTGCAACACACATATTCGTATGTACATATTTATTTAGCATCATTGGCAGAACAAAAAACAGATTTCCCATTAAAGAAAAAAAAAAAAACAATTTAAAAGTGGGAGAAGAGTTGCTGCTTGTCTGAGGCTGAAAGCTGAAACGAACGCAGAAATTAATAGTTAATGCCTGATTTATGATGGATTAACAGAATCCACTTAGAAAGGATTCTAAAAATAACAAATAAACATCATAACGAGATGCGTAAAGCAATACGGACAACCGCCAAGAAGATGACGATGAGGATTCCGATGAAGATGAAAATGACGGAGACGGACGCCATGCCGCCAGCCCGAAGACGATGATGAATCCCTAGCGCTTCTTCGAATTTCAAAATCCATTCCAATTCAATTCAGAATTCAAATTCTTCAACTTGAAAAGCATCTAGTTAAAGTAAAATTACCAAAAAAAAAGGAAAAAAGTGCACAACTCAGCGAATGTAAAACAAACAGAAAAAATATTCACAAAGTACCCGGTTGGTCTCACTAGCTTGCTTTTCTGATGAGGAATAATAGGGTTTTAAGGAAAAAAAGAATCAATTACAACATTGTTTATTTTTTTTCTGTTAAAACATTATTAACAAATTTGTCAGACATAATTATTATTTTTTATAAATATTATTTTTTTTATTCGGAAACTAAGTTTAAAATATAAAGTATACAATTAAAATTATTTTTGAAATTGTTCGACATTTTTTTGAAATTAAATGTCATAGTTATGAGATTTTTCAGTTAAAAAATGAACTCACTCGATGTATAAGTATGTAATCTTTGACGAATGCAATCGATTCGTTCCTTAAATTCAATTAAGAGATTGCATTCTGCAATCAGCATTCATTTGACATTAAAAACATTGCGATCGTCTTTTTCCCACTCATTTAAAAGCAGTGAATTGATTACAATCATTTAAGAATTCATTCATTCTTTGAATTCATTTCCATGTTTTTGTTTTATTTTTTAGAGAACTTAATACTTTAAAATATCAAATAAGGACTAACTAATCAATCAGGCAACGGAAAAAATTTAATATAATTTAAAAGATTACGAAAGATAGAAATAAATAAAAAAAAATGCATTTATTCTCAAAAGATTGAATTCAATTGATTTTTGTTAAAAGAATGGGAACAAAATCGCAATATACTGAATGCGGAATGAATGGTGATTGCAAATTTGACATGACACTCTAAAGTGAGTTCAACGAATGCAATCTTTTAATTGAATTCAATAAATGATTTTTAAAGACTCCGTTGAAGGGTGGGCATATTTTAGCTCAAAAATCTAATAACCATTTTATTTAATTACAAAAAATACGGAGAATTTCAAAACTAATTTTATAAATAAAAATAAATTAAATACTTTATAATTTGAACTTAGTTTCACCAAATAAAAAAAAAGTTTATCTAAGTTTTTGTAGATTTTCTAAGGCTTTAGTTTTATTTTTGAAATTAAAATTAAAACTCTTAAACAAAATAAATAATTTTGTCGAGAAATAAATAATTTATTACAAATTTGTGAAGTCAAGGAATGCAATCGTTTAAACTCGATGAATGAATGTCAAAGTTTGCATTCTTTTACAACCCTGATGTTCAGTGTTTCCTAAGCGCAAATATTTTGTACTAAATTTAGACTTCTAAGAACGGAAAAAAAATTCAGAAATATCAAAATTTTGTTCAATATTTTGGTTCAAGGTTCTAAATATTTTTGCGAATCCATTACATTCTTTATGCACCGCAGTACCTATATCATCATAAGTTAAAAGGAATCAAATCACCTTTGGGCCATGGAGAATCATCATGCTGAGCCTCTTGAGATTCAGAGCAGCAGAATATTTATTTATTTAATTTTTGTTATTGTTTGTATTTCCATGTTGTTCATGTTTTTTTTTTAAGTCCGCTCGGCATATTGTGAGAGAGTTAGACTGGCAGGCGGAATAACAGCAACAGGCAGGCAGACAGACAGATTTTGAGCAAATAAAAACAACACTGATCTGCCCGCATATAAAAACAAGAAACTTGGCAAAAAGGAGGCTTTTGTGATTTATTTTAAATGCTTGGGGGAGGAGGAAGTATAGTTTTTGCGTTTATCTGCCGACAGGGAATTAATTTTGTTTCCTTCACTTGATTTGTTGTTGTTGTTATTTTTTGTATTTTTAATAAGAAGTTTGAAGAAGAGTTTTTTTTTTGTTATATTATTTTGTTTATACGGTTGGTTAAATATTTGTGTCATATTTGGGATTTTTATTTTGATTTATGACAAAGTTTCCACAAAAACCGATTAATCAAATTTATGATTTGATCCGTTTAATCACTGATGTATCTTAGTTTTTTTTTTAAAACGGGTTCCAGATGATCTGAGTCATATAGGAACGACTTAGCATCATCAAGTTATTTAGTTCAGTGATAATGGTGCAGTAGAAAAGAATTAAAAATAACAAGTTTGGGTTTTAGTTAAAAAGTTACAAATTAAATGGCATGTTGTCATTTTTGGAAGAAATCAATTTGTTGGTTATACGTTTTTACTTGAAATTCGTGGTTTTAATCAAAAATCTGTCAATACCCATTACGGATAAGATGAAAAAAAGGGTTTTTAGTCTTACCGTCTGTGGCATCGTGTTGGTTTATTTGTCTATGCATCTGCTCATTCAGCTGTGAATTAAATAGATGGACATATAGATTTGCTTTTTCCAAGACCCTCTATATCAAATTTTATGACCGTCTCTAAGTATTTGAACAAATAATATGGGCGCTGTCATTTAAAAAAAGGCATTTTCAAAAATCTTTCGAGAATGACTAACCAAACACACAACATTGTTGGTACTTTTTGACAGGAAATTAATTAATCTAGCTTTCCGTTTGACACGTTTCTTTTTTCCGTTTCAGTTTAAAAATTAGAGATTACCTACAATTTTTTTTTCCATTTTCAAAAATTCAAGAAAAGATTTAAAAACTTATTTATATAAAATATAAAGACTTTACCAAATTTCTTTCGAAATTGTTTTAAAATAAAAAAGCTTTTCAAAATGGCAATTGAAGGAACTCAAGGACGATTGGGTCATGTTGAGCGGATGGGAATCTATGTTGCTTCCGCAAATGGAAGTGGACACCTCAATCAACTTCACATGCGAAATTGGAGGCCGCTAGCTAAGTCTCAGCTTGTTGGAGAGGCTTGGTGGTGATTGTCATGGCTGAAATCCAACACGGACTGTACCCCCTTAAAAAATATTATAAGTCAGGGACGACATAGCACTTTGAATTCGAAAATTTGTACGAGTTTTTGGCAGAACTACATATATGTAATTCATCAGTGCATTAAAATTTTAGTGCAAAAAAAAATCACATACTTATCGGAAATAACGTTTTGACATATTCTGTGAAATGGGAGTAATTTTGGGATATTCCTCGAAATCTGATATAATGTCTGCCTAACCATATTTTAGCTTAGCCATTTTTCAAGCGAGATTGGAATACTTGATTCTCTTCTTGCAAATGGGGTAATAAAAATGGATTACACAAAAAAAAGCATAATTTAAAATAATTCCAGTTTTCAAGAAGTCTATAGAATTATATTTCTGTAAAATTGAACTATGAAGTTTTAAACGGCTAAGACTTTCCATTTCTTTTGAGGTTTTTAAATTTTTTGTTTAAGATATAAAGAGCTATTATTGAATGAAAAAAAAATATTTTTTTCGAAAATTTTATACGAGATTTTGGTCAAACTTGGCATTACGATGACAGAGAACACCAGAAAAGGGGATCCCGCAATTTCTTCTTTCTGTCTGTCTGCTTGGAAGTCGATCTACTGCTTAAACCACTGAAGCTACATTCTTCAAACTTGATACTTAAACGGTTTTGGTAATTGATCCTTTTTTTTATTTTTTTTAGCTTCAAAAATAACGGTACAGGTCATTCAAATGCTTGGGCCAAAAATGGTTAATCTTAATTATCTCGAAAACCGCCCTAACGGTTTTGATAAAAAAAAAAATTTAGTACATCATTAGTCTACATTTTGTTCAATGAATTTTTTTAATTGAAATGTTAATCACGGTACCTGTCATATAACCTTTTTTTCGATTTTTGAGTATCTCATGAAAGGCTCTTCGGGTTTTGATCAAAATTTTTATACAGGAGGTCCTTCAAATTCTAAATGATAACCAACATTTTCAAAAAATATTTCGAAACGATATTTTATAAAACGATATTTTGAAACGAAATTTTTTTTTTTTGAAAATTTAATATTTTGAAAACGGATGGAAGTTTTGTTTTTTAAATTATGTTTTTAAGTTTATTTTATTAAATACTTTAAATTGCCATACAAAATTTTTTTCGAAAAAAATTTAAGAATTTTTGTACATACAAAATTAAATCAAAAACGAGCTTAAGTCGTTTCACCTAAGAATTTTGTGCTTTTGCCATTGGTGCATTTTATTTTTTATGAAAATTCGTAGAGTTGTTTTCGAGATAATCAGGCTTATTTATAGCAGTTTTATGACAGGAATCGTTATTTTTGGTGCTAAAAAAATTATTTCTATTACCTCGTCAATCGATTCACCGGATTAGACTGTATAGATCAAACTACAGACATATACCGAGTTGCTGTATAGGTAGGCCTCACTTAACGCGGGAGTTACGTTCTGGAAAAATGCCGTGATAAACGAAATCGTGTTATACGATACAAGAAACCAGTGCAACTCTGCTATAACTTTCTTGACACATCTCACAATCACATGTTCTAAGCGTTTAGTAATGCAGTTTTGAGAAGATAATTTTCGCTATATTCGTTGTTTTTAAGCAAACTAAGGTGAAGTGGTAAAACAAAACGTGAAAATTCGTTATCTGAACGGAACAAATTATGGTGCAGATGAAAATGCTATAATGAAGATGAATATGTTCATCTTCACTATAATCTGCAACTTCAGATTCATACTTCCTATAATCTTCATACATGAAGATGATCTCCATTTGGTCTTCGCTCTCTATCGCACAAGTATTATTTTTTTATTTTGTTTCCTCTTTTTTTGCAGATGTCGAGGCAGATGAAGATAAAGATACATGTAAAGCCTACTTAAATGTAACAGAAGGAGAACAAAAAAATTTTGTTTGCGATACCGCGTTAGAACGAGGCTTTTAAACGTGTTGAACGAAAATTGTTCGCAAAAAGTGAAACGTGTTAGAGTGAGGCCATGTTAAAAGAGGTTTGAGTTAAGCGAGGCCTATCTGTACACACTTTTTCGTCTACTCTATCATCGCAGTGTCAAATTTTAATCAGAATCTCGAGTTTTCTTAAATGTAAAATTTGCTTATTGTTTCCAAGTTTTGGAACTTTTGGCTTCCTATTATCTAAATAAATCATCGTCATACAAATTGTTGCATTTTTGCGTAAATCAGTAAGGAACCCAATCAAATTTTGATAAAGAATACTTTTCATATTTCCGACATCTGTGTAATTTGACTTTTTGTACTGGCATCTTCCCAATAACTACGCATCATCTGTTAATTTTTATGTGAGATGATTTGAAATCTTTCATCTTCTAGTCTTCGCTGCTTAATTTTTACTTACATATTCAAAAAATGGCAATTTTAATTTTTTCAGCTACTCACCTACAAATAGAAGAAAAAATAAAAAAATATTAGTTAGACGCAAGCTTTATAATTTACAATTTTTTTTATTTTCTACAGATTGTCAAGTAAATACAATTCACAACAAAATAGTTTAAATTTCACCCAATTCCAATTAATATTTATTCTACTGTATTATTTATCGAACGTAAAAATCTTATTTCCCATATTTATGAGTGCAGAGATATTAAATCAAAACCAATAGCCTTGCTAACAACTCACTCTTTCCCATAAAATGATCGCCTCTGAATAACCTTTTTCTCGCCTTTGTAAACGATTGTATCACAAGTCACCAAAGCCCATCTTACGCTCATATGATGTTATTCATTCATATACACATATGACATGATCGAGATCATTATTAAAAAAAAAATAACAACGATCCCAACACCATATCACCTACCTTCCATTAAAGAGCATCATTTTTCATAGAACTCAATTCGAATATTTCACTCCACACGCATCCTGTCTATTTTAGAATTAAAAATAAAAAACCTCCGCATTTCGATCCTAGACAAATGACCACATCCCATACAACTTGACATAGGCAAATTGTTAAAAACTCCATCATGGTCATCGACAATGATTCTCCAGCTCAGTTGGGGGTTCGATTCACGAGGAACGATGCCTGAGCACAGCCAATGTGATCCACGTACCTATACGGAGTGTGGGTTTCTCAAAAGAATCGAACCGCGCCCGAGATCAGGTACCTACATGTGATTAGCCACCCGTGTTTCGATATTGAAAACGATCTTTCGAAGACCCTCAGTGTCCCTATCCGCCGCGAAGAGAGCCCATTCTTCATCATCAATATAATAATTTAAAAAAAAAAAAGAAAAACTAATTGATCCTTTAAGGGCCGATATCCTATGGAAGCATCAGATAGCTGAAGATCACTTAAAGATCGATCGAGTCCGATCGCAATGATCAGATACGTAAAGAAGCCAAGATTCTACAGAATTAATCACTGATCAATTAAAATTAGATCCAAGTGGGCGAAAATATGGATCGACGAAGATCAGTTTTTTTTTTACAACAACACATCCTTCCCTTCGAACAAAAAGCCTGCCAAAACTCTCAACCAGATGGCATATCCAACAAAAAAAAAAAAACACATCAAACAAAACTGCCTAAGTCAATAAAGTTAAATAGAAAAATAAATACGAAAATTCAACTTTAAAGAAGGCGTGTTTGTTATTCTTCAGTTTAGACAGAATAAAAAAAGGATAACAGTCTTCATCATGTTTGCTCAAGGTTCAATAAAGAAGTCCATAAATGTATGTAAAATATGGGTGCCCCCATAACATCCCACAATAGTCATTCAGTCAACCAAACACACAAAGGACATTTCTAGCATTATTTTTCCTTTGGCCCACAGAATGTTTGTAAACATACCAGGAATTTGTTAGGTCATATTATGTACATCAGGAGCATCACAGGACTTCAAAGTCCTGGCTTACTAAATATATATTTTTTTTTCTCTTGTTCAATTATGTTACCTTCTTCTTCTTAGGTCACCCGATTGTTATCCCATTGTAAATCGACCGACTCGACATATCCTTTTTAACGTCATTTTTTTTCTTTGACTATCAAATGGACAGCCAGCTGAGAGAGAGGAAAGAAATCCAGAAATCCTGTATGGCATATAGTATTCATGTTCAAATATAGGATCTTAAAAAAGGAAGGAGGATGGATTGATGGATGAAAGTGAAAAATTGATCCCATTTGTTGAGTTACAAATCGTCTACAATACCAAACGATATATCCTTCATCGTCGTAGTCGTCTGGACAAAAGGTCCTTTTTGCATGGTTATATGCAATGTTTTCCAAACAAACATTCCGAGAGGCAAACATTTCCAGCATCTCACACAATTTTTTTTTCTTTCTTTTCATATTTGCAAAAAAAAATAAGAAACATTTCTTTTTTTTTTATTTTGAGATAAGAAAGGATATCTCTGGTTGTAGTATATCCTGTGAGAAATTTTCCAATCAAATTGATTTTTACCTGGCTTTTAAAATGAATGAAAAAAAACAATTATCCGATGCATTGTATCCTTTTTTTCTTTGGATATAGCTAAGCGTTTTGTTAGAGATTGCATTAATGTTTCCATTTTTTAAGCATCAGCATCCTGTTGATTCAATGATTCGTCCTTCTTAGCTCCTGTATGGCGGTTTTATTTTATTGTTAGGAAACGTGCAATAGAAAATTAGATTTATTTTTTTCAGCTTCCATATGGTTGCGAGAAGAAAGAATTCAATTTAATTTGATTTGATTTCAGGTGAAAACAGAACATGTGGTTGATTTAAAGGACCTGCTTATGGTGAGCGCCCAACCTTGAAATGTTTTTTTTTTGTCAGCATCTGACTGTTTCCTCGAACGGAAATGAAATGAAGTAATTGACTAGATATTTGAATAAATATTGTGGTTTTCGTGGTGGGCGTGCGAAATCTGTCAATATGGTGTCAACTGAGGTTAAAGCCAATAACCAAACACGTCACCGTCAGCTTGTCAATTCGACAAAAAATGTGTTTTTTTTTCGATTTATTCGTCTTTGATTTTGGAGACGAAGGTATGCATCGAATGTGATGGGGAAAAATTAATTCGAGCAGAAAAATCGACATAAACGAAATATAGATACGTTACGCGGTATGACGAAAAAGATTTTTGTTTTTTTTTTGGATAAATGATGGAAAAGTTGTTATTAAAGCAAAAGACATTGACGGGCGTTTGATGTGACTTCTAGAAAGGTGAGTGAAGACAAATCATTTTGCTTGGTTAGGTAATTTAATAATATCCGTTTTGCTTAACATGACAGAATGGATGGAATGACATTTGTCTTCTTTGGGAGGATGTTGCTTTACCTATAAATGACAATTATTATTGGATAACTGGAAGGATGTTGCGTATGGAGGTCATTCGTTGTGTGTCACTGCGGATGGTTTGGTTGGCATTTTGGAGACCTACATATATCACACATGCACACACATACACATTATCTGGGGGAAGGAAATTCGAGGACACGCTCAGAGTGGATTGAGGTAAGATTTAATGTGTCAAATGATGTGATGTTGTGCTTTTTAAATAAGATGGCTGAAACGTTTGACAATTTAATTGGAAAAATGACACGGAACAAGCTTTTTCGAATTAATGAATACTCTTTTCAATAGATCCCTGTGTTTTTTAAGACATCCAGGAATTTTATCTAGAATACTGTCTAATCCCTGGTCCCATACTAAATAAAATTGGTAGCATAGCAGGCGGAGAATCAGAGTCTATAGTGGCATACAATAATCAAACACTGCTGAGTGTATTTCGGCAGAAATAGTGGGGACCACCCATTTTTTGGCGAGTCCAATTGGCTAACTTGAGTAGCATTTTTGCAAGATAAGAATTATTCTTGGATGATTTTTACTTCCTCATTCAAAATAGCTTTTTACGGCCTTTAGTCCACAAAAATTGAGTTTCACCACGGCGATTATATGACAAAAAACCTTCCTAAATAATTTTGTCGGGCCCAGGGCAAAATCTTCCAATTTTAATTATGAAGAAGTTTATATAGTTCACATTGGATTTTTGTTTGATTTTTTACTAGAAGGTGTCACAAGATGGAAAGACATAAAGTTGGTTATAGTTCGCCTGAAGAAGGAATTTCTGAAGATCCCGGATAAGCTGATTTGAATTACTTAAAGTGCGAGTGGTACGGTAGAATTTTTGTTAGCAAAGGAATGCAACTGGATATGTAGTTCACTATAGAAACGTCTGCAGAAATAGCGGTACAACAGGGAGAACCAAGAACCATCAACACGGTATGATGATAATGTTTTTATCTTCAATCATCGTAAATGCAGTTTTTTTGAATTTCATCTAATATATTCAAATAAGTTTGCAGGAGCACCAGCCCTAATGTGGGAAAGGTCCTGCATCTTTGAACATGTTTTACAGATACTAGCCAGATATAAGGAGGAACAATATCTGACATTGCCAGATGGTTATATTATGAGTATGTGATTGTGATTGTTCCACAAGTGGTGATTGTTTTTTTCGAAGCTTCAAATTCTCCATTTTTTTTCAGTTCTGACATCTTCAGTCAGAATTTCATGAGCTCATAATATGTTGCCATCTGGGAGTTCCACGTCAAAATTAAGCTGGAATTTGAATCTGGAAACGACAAGTCACTGAAATAATGAATTGAATTAGTATGTGCAAGCAACAGATCATTTATGAATATGAGGAATAATGTCGGAGAAAAAACGGAACCCTGGGGCACACCAGCATTTATGTTGCTGGTTTCATACTTGATGCTATAGAATGAAGAAGATTCATCAACACTAAATGGGACACATTTTTTCGGTAAATAGGCAAAATGACACACTCCAACTAATGTCCTCAAAATATCAAAAGCAATAATTTGTCTTTTTCAAAATTTTGTAAAGATTTACAGTCCCGATTGATGGTCACTTGGTTGCTTAATTTTTCAGAGCATACCTGCTCACTAGATTCTGAGATTTTAAATACTTATTGATGTAAATTGTTTTTACTCCAACGATTCCTTTAAATTTGTCTCCATTTAATAGTTTTTTCTACAGAGCTTGAAGAAATTTATAAGAAAACGTGCTTAGACTTAAGAATAACAGTGTTTGAAAACTTCAATTTTTCCTTGCGGTATATAGGCGAACTCGAGATTTACATCAAACTTGACTTACTATGATAGAGAATACCATAAAAGTTGGTAACGCAATTCCGTCTGTCTATCTGTATGTACGACGATCTGCAGCCTGAACGGCTGAAACGATTTTCTGCACAATAAATGCAAAATATTTTATTTTTAAACGTGAACGGCACTGTCACTAATGAAAGAACTCGCAAATTTTGAATCAAAATTCTTGGAGTCGTTGTTGGGAAAAAAATGTGTTAATGGTGTTTTTAACATTTGCACCGATCGTTTTTTTTTTTAGGAAAATATGGGTTTTTCGAGTATTCAAGAGACTAACAAAAAAAAACAAATAAATACAAATTTTCGAAGACATCAAATGAGCCGTCTTCACATTATTGAATTTTCAAATAAATTTTTTTTTTATTTTTAGTTTTAGAACAATTTTGTCTCACAATACTCTTAAAGCCTTTTATTAGCATCTGCATTCAAACATTCAAAAAAATTAACTTTAATGATTTTCCAGAAAATTGAAAACCAAACAAAATAAAATGCACGACCTGAGTGCACGAACTTGCTCTTATGTTCGACCACATCTTATGCAAAAGATTTCTATTTAAAATCTAAATATATTTTTAAAGTAATTTTTTACTTTGTACACAAAGTTTCTTTAATTTTTTTCTAAAAAAAAATTGGTATGACAATCTTAAATATTTAATAATATAAACTCAAATCCAAAAAATTAAATCGAATAATTAAAGAAAAAATAATTCAAAATTCTGAAATAAATACTTAATCAAATTTGAGCTCAAAAAAAAAGTACGCCCTTTTATTTCTTGGATAAATTTGAATTTATGAGAAAAAAAATTTAAAAATCTGTGGAGCGGTTTTTGAGAAAAAAGTTTGTTTTTTTAAACTTTTTGAAAAAAAATTTAAAAAAAAATTTAAAAAAAAATTACAAATACATTACTTACAAATAAAAAAATACGAAAAAATACATTTTGCCTTTATTAATTAACTGATTTTTTGTCGCCGCTATAATTGTAATGTAAAGTTTGGTCAAAATCTCGAGTTCGATTTTTTTGGTAAATTAAAATCTTACCAAAATTATGTACCGAATGGCGACATGAATATAACAAGATTAGGGACTTGTACATGTTTATGAAAATGCGACTAAGAATATAGTTAGAGTTGGGACATTATACCAACAGGTTTTTTTGAAAAATGAAGTTGGAAAATAAATTGGTTTGACACACTGCGTCTAGACCGAAAATATTATCAAATTATTTATAACAAACATTTCTGTTTTTATTTTTATTCATACTTAGGCTGGTTTACGAGTATTCGCTCTTCATTAAATTAAGAAAAAGAAAAATTCATACAATCTTATACAATTGTTATTAATTTCATATTTTGAACAAACATAGATATTAATGGTTTAATTTAATTTGATTCATAAATTTTGCATTTTTTTAGTTCATTTTTATTCATTATTACCTTATAACTTTCTTAAGGCTAGACAAAGATTCATAAAACTAGACTAATTATCAATTACTTACAACTAATTTACTGGCCCTATACAGGCGTTCTAAATTAAACTATATCTTTTAATACTAATGTCCTTCGACCTAAAAAACCATTTTGATTAATTCTAATTATTTATTTTTATTTTAACAAGAAAACATATTTTTAAAGAACTCGGTATCATATCATATTTTAAATTTTTACTTATAAACTACCTAAAACTAGACTAAAAATAATTAAAACTAGATAAAACTAACTTATACTAACTAAAAATAACATAAGCTACTTAAGATACCTAAAAATACCTAAAACTAAAATACTTAAATTGGGCCTTAACTCACATATATGTCCAACATAATAGAAACACTCCCTAATTTTTGGTAATATTGTGTGTAGTACTCATATTTACTAGGAAACTATTAAAAAAATATTAGTGTTACATATTAGTGGTAAGTATATGTTGTTAATCTATTTTATATAAATTTTTTTGCAAAGTAAAACAGGTTTGCAAAATTTCTTTGTCCGTTTGATAAAGGCTTCCCAAAAACCTGATCATAAAAATAAATTATAGTTAATATTTCGTTGAAAAACCTTTATTTTTCAAAATTGCATCCATTCGATTTGGCATAGTCTACCAGCTTCTGGCACTTTTCTTGTGGAACTGAATACCACACTTCGTGGACAATTTTCCAGAGATCCGATTTGTTAAAAGGTTTATGCTTACTAACCTCAATATTTATCTGATTCCAGAGATTCTCAAAAGTAATAAGGTCCGGTGATTGAAAAGGCCTCCAATTTGTTCCGCTGAAAACAGAACTATGTTGACTTTGCAGTATACTTAGGGTCGTTGTCTTGCTGGAAAAGCCAATAAAGTGGCATATTTTCGTCAGTCCACGAAAGCATATCATTTTCCAGTATGTCTACATACGACTGTATTGGTGTGTATTTTCTTTACTATTTTTTTTTTTAGTAAGGGCAACTTCCTTGCAGATCGTGCGTGAAGGTCAGCATTCTGCAAGATACGACGAAGAGTTCTAGAACTGACTGGCGTCTCTATTTCTCGCTGCAGATTTTTTGAGGACATAAACGGATTCGTTTTAGCTTTTCTCACCAACGTAGCTTTGTCTCTACCGCCTGGTTTCTTCAAAATGTGTGGTGTTTATAGCATTCCACACCATTCTTGCAGAGCGCCCAATGACTGTTGCGATCTCTCTCATGGATCCAACGTTGTTATGCAGAACTAAAATGGTTTCGCGTTGGTCTTCAGTGTAGTGATTCGCTCTTGCCATTTTTAAATGGCATATTTAAAAAAAAAATGAGCCTAAAATTTCAAATTTTTTCTCAGATAAAAAAATTTCACCAAAATCTTGACTTCTTTAAGCTAATAAAAAATTTGTTTGAGATTTTATTCAAATGTTCCTATATAGTTCCAAGATACACTATTACCTAAAAGTAAGGAGCGTTCCTATAATTTTGTCCATGTCTGTTATATTTATAAAATAGACGGCATTGGGCCTGATATCCAAATAATATTTGAAATATCTACCAATTTTAGTATTGTAGTTGGATGCAATACACTTCTGATCAATTGTAGGTATTTAAATATTTATTTATTAAAATATGGCTGCTTATTATCGTAGGACCTTTTTTTACAGCAGATAATATAAGATAGTTTCGAAATTGCAGCAAAATCCAATCACACTGGGAAAGGATTTTTGGAAAATTTTGACGACTTTCCTTCAGCAGGGTGAAAGTTATAAACAAAAAAAAATTAGTTGTAACTTTGGAAATACATATTCAATATATAGTATTGAGGTATTATTCCTAATTGTTTCTTGAAAAAAAAAACTTGAAAACCCAATTTAATTTTATAAGCTGGTTCACCTGAATCTTAAATTAACCTCAAAATCCCATCAAAATAACGAAGCAAGATTTTTTTCTTAGCTCAAAACTGGCAATCACATGTTAATTTACATAAAATCTTCCATCTCATCTGCCAAGTGTATCGCAAATAAATAATATAACGAAAAAAAAACTAGCAATCCACTTAAAAGTTAAAATTGAAGTTACAATCGCAAAACCAAAAAAGGGCTCCAGAGCACACGCATGCAAAACAAGAAAAGGCCCTAATGGGCTGATGCATGCAAATTGAAATCAATTTTCAGTAACACCGATGCGATCTGCGATCCTCTAAGGAGAGAGCAATGCACAATGGAAAAAGGAAAGGAATTTCCAAATCCTGTTCCTGTTCCTTTGAGTTTTTTTTTTCAGCTGTCTTGTTCACTTTTTAATGCATCAATCCGCCCAAAAGTCGTCCAAGTAAATGATACGCACAGGCTGAGAAAAAAATTAACAAAAAAAAAAGGAAACGAAGTCAGAACCTTCAGTCAAAAAGTTAAGTGCTTTCGAAAATGCACCTAATAACAAACAGCAGAAGCATCAAACTGCAAACAGGCGAGGAGCATTCAATTTCGTTCGCCAAAGTGACGGTTTGCTGTGGGTTATTCCATGGTATACTCGTACCAATGTCTCTGGATGCGGATGGGATGGTACATTCCATCAGGTACCCACTTTCGAATGGAAATTCATGTGCAAGCTTACGCCATTTGATATGCATTTGGTTTGGCTCCACGAAAACCGAAAACCAAAAACACGTCTCTCAGAATCAAAACCATCGCACCAAATGGTTGATGCGACGCGACGTAGACGGGGACAGACAGCCTTATTCGTTTGTGTCTATTGATCCACACTTGGTTCGGTGTTATTGCGTTCTCAGTTTCGGGCAGGAAGAATTTCATTTGTCGCTGCTGCTTCCCGCAGCACTGGGGGGTTCTCCACTGTATATACGGCACAGTCAGTCATGTGTCAATATTTTGCGCTTCTAGTTTATACCAATTGTATCTCATAGATACACACACCGGTAATCTCCCACTGGGAGCTAGCACAGGTTCCCGGGCTTCGCACATCGCACACCTTTCATTGTCTTCGATATCCCCATGAGATGGGTTTTGTTGTTGCTAACGCTAAGGATCTTGTGCTGGAACATGGCATCACATTAGCCCAGCTGACATTGAAGTTTCGCGCTGATGCGAGCCTGCGATATACATATTCAATTCTAACGGTAGTATACACATGGTGGTGGTATAGTGACGATAATGATGAAGACCGACGCGACGCGCCTCGTCCCGACCATGATGCAGTTGATTCAATTTATTTGAAGCTACACTCTGCGAGTACCTACAGCATGGCCCCAGCCCAGGTGCTGTGGCAACCATTTACTTCCTAGTTTTCGTGTTTTTTTTTTTTTTTTTTTTATTGAACGTACCCCTACACTATACTGGCCTTGATGGTTCCTGGACTACGTTATTCGTAACATTTGCTACCTCTTATGCAAAAAAAAAATGAAGGAAAAGATGCGAAGCGCGCACATTAAGTGCATTAGAGGGACATGTCTTTTCTGGATTCTGGTGCTGGTGCTGTTGCTGCCGTGAAAAGAGTATCTGCAGCATCATTCCACTTAAACCACGTCGCGTCGCGGCGACGGGATGCGACGCGCCACCTACATGGCGAGGAAGCTGCAGAATTTTCAAATTTTCATCTTAATCTTTGGAGATATCACGCCGGCTGCGGCTGTGTGCTTTTTCTATTGGTAAACCCTTTTTTCGCCAAGAGTTCTTTGTCCTTCGCCCCATGGAATGGGGTGGCGGTGCACGGGAGCTGATGGACTCCTCCTCGGGGAACTCGGAGAAGAAAATGAAAATTGTAAGTTGTAATGTTTTTGTTTAGTTTTTTTTTTTGTTGTGTTCATTTTATTTTTAATGCAGCACGGTTGCTGTATCTTGTTACAAAGGCACGACATGGGTCGCGTATACAAGATATCGCTGTTAAGAATCGATGTGCGGTGTTTCGATTTTTTTTTTCAATTTTGTTCTAAAGTTTTTATTTGTTGTATCTCCTGGATATATAGGTAACTCTGGATCTATCTATGTTTATAGAAGTATGATTCTCTAAAGCACAAAAATTCTTTGGCAAATAAGAATAACAAAAGACTTGGTAATGGCTTGAGTTGTAAAGCTGATATGTTTCTAGGGCAGCAATGCGGTGGTGTGGGGTGGGCGCAGCCAGATGAAGGCGCGTTATATGTAAATCTTTGAAGTCAATCGAGTTCTGTTCTGCGCTATCAGAAATTATATCCGTTGACTTGAAGTTTTTTTTTATAGTCGATGTTAAATTGTTGTTGTTGTTGTGCTTAGACAATAAGCCACCATACTGTATGGTTATAGGGAGGCAGCAATTTCGCGTTACACTGAGTGAATGGTTTTTTGTGAACTGAAGCAGTGCAGCGGCGAGGAGGACGCCATGCAGATTTTTGTCTACTTAGTTCAAAATTACACTGAGAGAAATTCTACCCATTGCCATACCATAGATTTTTAAGTTTGAAGAAAATGACCAAAAATATTCACATTTTACTGGCAAATTTAGGAATTAATTTGGCATAATGGAAAATGGCGATGAACTTAGCTGAGAGGCAAACGAAACATATTTCATTTGTCCAGAAACGGCTACGGATAAAGGAATATTTCTTCCTTTACCAAGAAAGAATTTTCCACCTTAAGGCACAATTTTATATTTTTTCTGAACAGACTCATTTTTAAAATATGTAAATAAATCCCGATAACTCCATTAGTCGCACAAGCTGTGAGTTTTTGGAACCAGCATTTCAACAATCTTCTGTGGAATATGTGCACTCCAATTGCGACAATTTTCCTAGTTGACATTCCTATTGAGTCAAGCTTTATTTCTTACTTACTTAACAAGTTCCCGACCTGTGAAACTTTCCTGCTTGAGACACAATATTTCATCCTCCTATATCCCGGACACTTTCACAGTCATTTAGGCTAAGCCATCTGGCATTGGCGAAATCTTGTTCTCAAATCTGAAGGTTCGGTCGCCCTTGATGTCTCTAGTCTGTAGCCTGGGATTCGAGGACTCTCTTGGGTGGAGCATTATTGTCCATTCTTTCGAGATAGTCTAACCTATTTAGTTGACGTGTTGTGACTTTTTGGACTATATGCACATCTTTGAACAGCTCTTAGCTTTGAGATTGTATTTTCTCAATTCGCTCTGCTCGCCCATAATAACAAATATCCATCGAATAAATTTTCCAGCAATCGGATCCGTAAGGCACGAATAGCAGTCACCAGAGTTAATATTCACTCCGAAAAAACTAAACTTTTTAAATGTCTCAAAATTGCTGCTATCAGCAGTATCGCTTTATCCAAAGTGGTAAGGAGAGGCTGGTTTTTTTTTTTTGTTAGCACATATTGGTTGTTGTCATTATGTACTTCAAGAACAACAAATTTCTAAATTTCGACTGTTCGAAATTCGCAGGCAAGGTACCTAGAAGTCTTCTATAGCACGTTGAGAACTGCTGATGGTTTCAATATTATCCGCATTTTCAAGTAGCACGGATTTTTTGGAGAGGATTTGAACGCTTGAAGACGAATGCTATTAAATCCAGCTTTTAAGTCGATAAGGAAATGGTCTTTTCCAGCATTTACATAAGTGTATATAATTCACCAAAATTTCCACGCAATTAATGGTCATTCGGCATTTAATAAAATTTGTCTGACTTCCGTAAAATGTTCGTCGCGTAAAATTTTCTCTAAGGTGGATGTGCAAAGACAAAACGCGACGAAGCACGTACTTGAATCGATGATTTAAGATCAACTTCAACACTCTTTTGAATGGAATTTACAATATTAATAATTAGTACACATACTTCTTATACAATTTGGTGTAACTACATAAGATATTGAATCGCTGCAGTTAAATTAAGGTGTGTGCACTTTTACATTTTTATCAAACAATTTTTTTTTTAAACTTTCTTAACAATTTTATTAAATTTTCCAGACACGAAAAGAAAATAAATATTTTTTAAAGAAAAAATATAAATAACCTTATTTTTTTCGCAGCTTTTCGTTACCTAGACAGAAAACTTTCGGAAACATTTTTTTTTCATAACATTTTTTTTGTCAAATTTTCTACCACCTCTCTTTTAGGGATTAGATAGTTCAAATATAGGTACCAACATTTTCGAAACCATTTTTTTTGGGGGGATTTTTGAAAAAATCTACATACATCAATGCATACTTACTTGTTGGACAAAAAGAAGAAACCTACAACAACACATCAGGAGATGTGCCAAGACATGGAATGTCTATCCCAGCTACTTAGAACTTGCGGAAAGTTTTTGGATAATAAAGATTTTTAAAGTTCTTTATTTAAATTTATATTGTTTAATACTTAAAATTATCATACCAAAATTTGTAAAATATTTTGTATATAATAAATTAAGTAAGAAACATAACATATATTTTTCCGTTTCTACTAACAATATTGTGCTTACGATGTGATCAAACATAAGAGCAAGTACGTGCGATCGTGGTGCATTTTGGTCTGCCAAATAACTTCTTTTTTTTTTAAAATGGGCGCAAAACATCGAGTGTAGCTTCGGCTGTGTGGCACGTAGCGCCGTCCTGTTGAAACCAAATATTGCCAATATGCTCCTCTTCAATTTTTGTGAACAAAAATTCTTTCAACATGGCCCGATATCGATCGCCATTGACTGTAACGGCCACTCCTTGCTAATTTTCGAATTATGCCTCTGGACCAAAATCCGCACCAAACAGTGACTCGTTTTGGGTGTATCGGCTTTTCAATGTATGCATTCGGGTTTTCTGTGCCCCAAATGCGACAATTTTGCTTGTTACGATTTTTTTTGGCAAAATCGGCATCTTCTCTAAGTCGATCGCAGGCCCACTTAGCGAGCGTTGTTCAAGCGTATACACAACCATATTCGTTCAGCGGAAGGACAAAACTAATTATCTGTCAAATCAGACATGAGCTAAGTGTTACCATTCACGAAATAAGCACTAGTTGAAAAAAAAAACGTTAGATGGCGGACCCGTTATTTTTATTTTTATTTTTTAATTTAAATTGATTTTATTTCCGAACAACTAGATATTTTTGGAAATATTTTCTATGCAATTTTGAAACTTTTTTCAATCGTTTTTTGTCAAAAAAAGGCTAGCTATAATTTTTTTTTAGAAAAAAGCAAAGAACGTACTGTCAACAATAATTAGCGGCAAGTCCTTATCTAAGACATAGATAGGCGCTGTTTCTTTTCTGTTTGTCAAATTATTCGCGTCTTAAAAAAAATTTATTTCCGAAATCTCGCATATTTAACTTTGGATTTTCAAAATCTCATTTCCAAAGACACAAATATCGCAAACAGAGAAAATTATCTAATAATAAAATGTTTGTGTTTTACATTTAATTTTATAACTTAGCGCAAATCACATTTTAGTTTGCGAACAATTTGAATTGCGAGATTTTTGAAAGTGCGATCAACCCTATACAAAGTCCATTAAGCGATTTCGAGAATATTTTATACAGAAATACCTCCGGAAAAACTCAATATTATTGCGTAACAAAAATTGCAATTTGGGTCAAGGACAATTACTACTGCTGACAAGAAACCTATGAAGAAAAGATGAATATTCTACAGCTAAACTATATATACCTACTACCTTTCCGTATAGAATTTCAACAAGATTGCGTTTCTTCCAGTATTTCGCATTCCGAAAAACAATTTTTCCTTATTCATTTCTAGAACTTAATTCCTTTTTCAATAAAATCGACATAGAAATAGGTAATTGTTCTACCATCATCATTTTCCATTGTAAATATTGAGTTCTGGAATTTTATATCTTTTTACAAATCCATAAACTTTTGCCAGTGTACATTTTTTATTGGAAGTAAAAATGACCTCGGCTAAACAAAACCATACCAATTTGAGTGTTGAACTTTGTATAGCCCGAGGCAGAATCACCAAAACCTTTCTACCAGTGCATTTGCATAAAACTATCTGCTACAATTCGCCATTGTATCTATGCCATTACCCATCGTCATCAGAGGCATTACCATGAGTAGTATAGATTGGTAGGTTCTGGCGTTCGTAAAGTGGTGCAAACACCACCCTATGGATTGGTAGGTTCTGGCGTTCGTAAAGTGGTGCAAAACACCAACCTTCTTGTGGTTTTGATTTGATTGACAGTTGGATGTTCCAATTGTGGTTAGGGTGTTCCAATTGTGGTTAGGGTGTTCCAATTGTGGTTACGATGTTCGGATTGTGATTATGATGTTCCAATTGTGATTTAGTTATTTATAGTTTTATTTATATATTATGTTTGATGAATGATATATTTTTAGAATTTATTTTTGACTGATAATGATTACAAACGGTATAGTTCATAAATTGGTTCAAAACACGGTTTTGGTTTGATTGTCAGTTGGATGTTCCAATTGTGGTTTAGTTGTTTATACTTTTATTTTTATATTATGTTTGATGAATGATCTATTTTTAGAATTTATTTTGATTGATGATGGTTACAAACGGTATAAGTTGAATTGATTTTCAATTCAAAGGGACAGTTGATTTTTTTTCAAAAAAGAAGCGTGTAATAAAAAACAAAAAGAAAAAAATGAAGTGTAATATCTGTAGTAAAGTGTTTTCGCGAGATTATACATTGAAGCGTCACATACAAACTATGCATGAGGAGATCTTAAATCATTGCGCGGGTTGTGGCAAGAGATTTACTAGGAAATACAAATTGAAGGAGCATATGTTGAAATGTATAGTTTTGGTTGAGCAGAGGAGAAAAAGTAATGAAAAATTACTTGTGACATCACTAGCTACATCAACATTACGAGTAATATCACCGTCGGAGTCATCATCATCATCATCATCAAAAATGATATGCAAAGTGTGTAATATTGAAATTGATAAGAAACGATGGAAACAACATCAGCGAAGCAGTGTACATAAAATAAAAGAGCAAGTGTTCTGCAGTGATAACGTGTATAAAATATTGACATCATTTAAAGATCGAATTGTGTCATATTCCATCCAAAATGAAAAAGAAGACGATTTGGACGTGAATTCATTTTTTGCAAGGAAGAGAGCAAATATTAAAAATCTTTTGCAAGAAAAAGTCGTAGAGAATGGATCAATTAAATTCAATTTGGAATTATTCGCCGAATTTGTGAAGATTGTTAATGTGGATGATATGAATTTTGATGTAAAGTCAATGATGACACGTATGCGAACTCTTCTTCCATTTGATAATATTGATCAATTAATATCAGAAATGGAGACAAATATAATGGAGAAGCTGGAAGAATTTCAGGAGCGAGACAGTGGATGGACTCTTATTAAGATAAAAGCATTGGAATTGAATATAAATAGATTTCAGTGTTTGAGGGGGTCAAAGCACTTCAAATTACCAGCTTTCATTAATAACAAAAAGGCTGTTATTAATATTCAAAACAATGATATATACTGTTTCAAATGGGCTATAATATCAGCTGTGAATCCAAACGTGTCGAATGCTAATTCCCCATATGCTTATAACATATCAGATATAACTAGTGATTGTATTCCCATTGCTAATATGGTTTTAAATTTTAAAGATCTTGTTTTTCCTTTGGGAATTGATCAGATATACAAATTTGAAGCACAAAATGATATAAGCGTAAATGTTTTTGGATACTCAAATGAAGAAAATAGTATTGAGGGTCCATACTATTTGACTAAAACTGAAAAACCGATTCATATTAACTTATTATTTTGCAAGGCTAACGCAATGTCACATTACGTTTGGATAAAAAGTTTAAGTCGGCTTCTACGCGATAGGATACTTAATGCGAAAGAGAAAAAACTATACTTTTGCAATAGTTGCTTACATCATAATTACAGCGAGGAAAGTTTGCAGAACCATAAGAAAGAATGCGGGGGTGTTGTTACACATATGCCAAAGGAAGGAGAAAACTGTGTAAAGTTTTCAAAAGTTGAAAATTCTATCAATGTGCCTTTCGTGATATATGCAGACTTTGAGAGCATTTTATTACCTGTCAGTACTTGTCTTCCTGATCCAACCATATCATCAACAACAACAACTCAACAGCATGTTCCTTGTGCATTTGCGTACTACATTAATTGCTTCTTTGATAAAAGAAATAATTTAATGAGGACATTTACTGGTATGTTATATTTTTATTTTTTTATTTTTTTATTTTTTAAATATTCTTGTTTTTTATAGGGCCAGATTGTACGAAGGAATTTATTCTTAGTTTATGTGAAGATATTCAACGTCTTTATGCTGATTATTACAAATATGCTGTACCGATGAAAGATCTCACATCGCAACAAGAATGGTGTCAGGAGAACAAAGAATGCTGCATATTATGTGAGAAAAAGTTTGTAGAATTTGAATATAGAGTAAGAGATCACTGTCATATTACAGGTGAATATAGAGGACCTAGTCATAATAGTTGTAATTTAAGATCAGGTCTTCCCAAATTTATTCCAATATTCTTACACAATCTAACAGGCTATGACAGTCATTTGTTTTTCTCTTCATTGAATGCAGTGGAGGGAGAAATAAATGTCATTGCCTTGAATAAAGAAAAATATGTATCAATATCTAAAAAGATACTTGTAGATGAAAAATCACAGACCTACTTTGAAATGAGATTTCTTGATTCATATCGCTTTCTGAACGAAAGTCTTGACTCCCTTTCACAAAATTTAGGTAAAGATGATTTTAAATTAACAACATCATATTTTAATTGTGATAATCAATTCGATTTAATTAAACGAAAGGGTGTGTTTCCCTATGATTATATTAATTCATGGGATCGCTTAGAAATGAAGTCTTTACCGGAAAAATGTCATTTTTTTAACAAACTAACTGATGAGGAATGTTCCGATGAGTCATATGAAGTTGCTAATAAAATGTGGTCATATTTCAATTGTAAGAATATGAAGGAATACATGCAAATTTATTTACAAAGTGATGTTGTTTTGCTTGCCGATATCTTTGAAAATTTTCGAAAAATATGTCAAGAAATTTATAAATTAGATCCCTGCTACTATTATACAGCACCAGGTTTATCTTGGGATGCAATGCTCAAAATTACAGACATTGACTTGGAATTATTAACCGAATTAGAAATGTATAAATTTTTCCAAAAGGGTGTTAGAGGTGGTTTAACTCAATGTTGTCATAGATATTCGAAAGCAAACAACAAATTTATGAGTTCATATATGCCAAACTTACCTTCATCATATTTGATGTACCTGGATGTTAATAATCTCTATGGTTGGGCTATGAATCAAACTCTTCCCTATGGTGGTTTTCAGTGGGTGACTGATGTTGAGCAGTTTACCAAAAATTATATAACATCTTACAAAAATAAAGACATTGGTTACGTTTTGGAAGTAGACTTGGATTATCCCAGTTCCTTACATGATGTTCACAATGACTTACCATTCTGCCCAGAAAATATTTGCACTCCGGGAACCAAATCTAAAAAGTTGGTAAGCAGCTTTTATGATAAACGTAAATATGTTATTCATATAGAAAACTTGAAGCAAACCTTAAAACACGGTTTGATATTAAAAAAAGTTCACAGAGTCATTCAATTTAAACAATCAAATTGGCTTCAAAAGTATATTGAATTGAATACTAACCATCGTAAGAAAGCCAGAAATACCTTCGAAAAAAAATTTTTCAAATTAATGAATAATAGTGTCTATGGTAAGACAATGGAAAACGTTGATAAAAGAACTGATGTTAAAATTCTTACATATTGGGAGAATATTGGTAAAAGAAAAGGTGCACGGGATCTAATAGCAAAACCAAATTTTCACAGTGTATCTATTTTTTCTGAAAATATGATTGCTATACAAATGAAAAGGGTAAAAGTTGTCTATGATAAACCTCTTTATTTGGGCTTCGTTGTCTTAGAACTTTCAAAATTACTTATGTATGAGTTTCATTATGAATATATGAAAGTAAAATTTGATAACAGGTTGCTTCTTAATTATATGGATACAGATTCTTTCATATATACTATAAATACAGAAGATTTTTACTCTGATATCTTGACTGATTTAGTCACATATTTTGATACTTCTGACTACAATCCCTTGAATGTGCACAACTTTCCGATTGTTAATGCAAAAAAAATAGGTATGTTTAAAGATGAGAATAGTGGAAAGAAAATGGTACAATTTGTTGGCTTACGTGCAAAAATGTACTCCTTTACAATTGATGATGGTACTTCAATTCAGAAATGTAAAGGGATCAAGAAGTATGTTACAAAAAGACTAACTATAGAAAACTATAAGACCTGTTTATTTGATAAAATCTCTATTTATAAGAATATGACTACTTTTAGGAATAAGCTTCATATAATTTATACACAAAATTTAAATAAGATGACATTGAACTTTGAGGATACAAAAAGATATATATGTAAAAATAATATAAGTACTTTAGCTTGGGGACATTATAAAATTGAATATGAAAATCAATAAATGTATAAAAATTGCCTATTTAGGTCCTATAGGAAGATCCTCGAAAATAAAAATTGTACCAAAAAAATAAATAAAACAAATTTTTCTTTTACATATAATGTAACATAATTAAATGACTTTTTATTTAATAATTTTTTTTTTGAATCAACAAAACTGCGGATTAAAAAACTATTTTCCAAGGCACAGCAACCAGCTTTATAGTCCTCCAAAATGTATGTAGTTGGATTAGTATTTTGAATTGATTTGATTTTAAAAATTTCAGTCGTCCAATTTGGTGTGTAACCCTTTTCAAAAACATGTTTATATTTACTAATGCGTACACTGTCTCCCTTATGAAACTTTGGTTTATTAAATATTTTCAAGTTGTTGTAAACAGTTTTTAGTAACATATTTTCATTTGTAGAATTTACACTGATTGGTGACATTTTAATGGTTCTATGTTTTGTATTATTGTACCTTTCAATCAATTGTTTGTAAATATTTATCCATTGATATGACCCATGATAACTAAACTCCTTCCACATTAGACCTTTAAAGGTTCTGTTGAAACGTTCAACTATTGATGCCTTTACAATATTAAATGTTGAATAATGATTTATCCTGTACTGCTTCATTAAAAATTGAAATTGTTTGTTGAAAAATTCTTTTCCATCATCAGTTTGTAAGTTTGCTGGCGACCGACGACTCTCAATAAGTATACTTTTCATCGCTTCACTGACACTAGAAGCAGTTTTAGTTTTAAGAGGTACAACCCAGGCAAATTTCGAAAATGTATCTATGATAGTGAGAAGAAAGCGATGACCTTTATTAAATTTTGAATAGATACCCATTTCTACTAAATCTGCTTGCCAAAGATCATCGATTCCTTTCATTATTACTCGACGACGTTGGAAATTCCTGCGCGCTTGTCTATGAAGCTCATCTACTAATCCTTTTTTTATATTTAAATTCATTGCTTTGGTAAATGGCTTTGCTCAAATTTTTTCAAGATTCTTGGTTCCATCAATTTGTTTAAACATATAATTTTCAAACCCTCTGAACCTATCTTCAATATAATTGTTAAGTGTTTTTATTTCATTGTTTAGGTTTTCGTTCAGCAATTTGTTTGATTTTATTTTGGATTCTAAATCTTTTATAACTTTTTCAATATCTTTAATATTGTTTCTCAAAAGTGTGATTTCTTGTTTTGATTTTAAAGACAACTGACTCAGACTTTCCGAGACAAATTGCTTTGACACTGCATCATTGTCTTCAATAGGGAAAGCTATATTCTTCAATCGTTTAAAATGAAGGTTTATATTTCGATCACGGTCCAAATTAAATCCAATGGTTTTCTTTAGTCTATCCTGTCGTACTATATTATTATTAGAAAAGTGACCAAACTTGTCGACGCTCATTTTGCTAATGATTCTATACATTTATATTTATACAATTATATTGCTTTCTTTAAGTTCTTCAATAATGGAAACAATTTCATTACTGTGACCTGTATGACCTGCCGACTGTGATGAAATTAAAAGTCGTAATCTATCGACGATTTCATTGGGATCATCCCAAAAAATATAGTTAGGTTTTTGTGGATTTACAGTCATGATACCATTTCCTTTATGGAGTGTTTTATCATTGTGTTTATCATTGAATAACTTTTTTATAATACTTCTGTACTTGTATGCTTTTGTTCCTTTAATTTGTTCGTTTTCATCATATTGACGTTTATGTGCACTTGTTATAATAAGAATTTTTTTGTAAATTTGCAAATCGGATTTATTATAGTTTTTAGATGGTGTTTTGTAAAACAAAAGCTCAAAGAGTCCGGGTGTTAAAGACCACATATGATCGTCTATAGAAATTTGATTTGATTTTAGTACGAATTCTTTATTACCAAATTTCCATTTAGCATTTGAATCTCTATGTGGACCATATAATTTATCCAATTTGTTTTTCTGTTCCAATGTTGTCAAATTCAAATTTGTATATACACCACTTTTGTTAGTGTCATCATTTTGTGAATAGAAGGTATCTTCATTACTTAAACCATTTGAATTGATTAAAATCGTATCATCATTATCATCATCTTTTTTATAAGTATGATCAACCGGTGAGTTGCTCTTTTTAAGGGGTGTACTTGTATTACCTTTTAGATGGAATTGTAAAGGTTCAAGGTTGGTTTCTTCATTTTCACCATAATCATAACTAGGCTTTGAATTTTTAACGAGGTCTTTGAGATGTTTAGTGATTGGCTTAAAAGTGTCTTCCAAAAAGTCTGCTGCATCTAATTCTTGTAATTTAATACTATTGAACTTTTTCCGCAATACATTTCTCGTGTTTATAACATCTCTTATTATTTTCTTATTCATTTTTTTCATTGATCAGATCAGCTTTTTAAATATCAGATCAGGTTGTTAATAGATCAGCTTTAAGATATCGGATCAGGTTGTTAACAGATCAGCATGCAATTATCGGATCAGTTAATAGATTTACCTACTCTCATGCTATTGCAACAGCACATTGTATACTGATCAGAAACGGTTTAATATTGAATATTTATTGTTTTTTAGATATCAGATCAGGTTCTTAACAGATCAGATCAGGTTCTTAACAGATCGGCTTGTAGATATCAGATCAGGTTATTTACAGATGAGCTTTATCAGATCAGCTTTATCAGATCAGCTGTTTAAATATCAGATCAGGTTGTTAATAGATCAGCTTGTAATTATCAGATCAGATTAACAGATTGACCTAGTCTCATACTATTGTATACTAATCAGAAATTGATTAATTTTGAATACTTATTGTTGAATGAATATATCAAACCCTTTTCTATAACGACCCGCATCGATAGGATCGTCTTTGTTTATAACAAGAAATCCATATTTATCCTTCCAACACTCGGTGCACATATTTGAAAATTTTTCAAATTTCATATCTGCACCCACATGATCGTTGTATATATGCTTCATATTCATTTCATCTTGTTTGAACATGATAATCATATTGGCATTATCTCGTATTAAGTGTTTAGGAATTCGTGTGTATGTTTGACATAAATAAAAACAATCAATGTTTTTATGACGCCCCATACAAAAGTATGATCTAATATTGTTTTGTTTCTCACATGCAACATCATCGAAAATAATAATAGAATTATTTTTTGCTTCATCCGGTGGTAGAACATCTTCATTTGCAGAGAATGTATAAAATCCTATACCTTTTATAGGTTGTATTAATTGTTGTAGATATTGATATTTTGATTGATATAATGATTTTGAATATAAATAAATATTTTTGAACTTTACTCCATTTGGACTTTCTATTAAACCTATCATAACATTTGTTTTTCCACAATTTGATGGTCCCACTATCAAAGCTCTTATTGTGTTTGGTAAAAGTAAACTATGCCTCGGTTTCGATAAACTATTAGTATTTGAAAAATCTCTGTTGCGGACAACAAGATCGTTTTGTTGTTTAATGAAACGCATCTTAATAATGAGTGCACACATATACATTAAAACCTAAGTTTTTAATTTAAATGTTTTAGTCTTCAGTACAAGTACTGACAGGTAATAAAATGCTCTCAAAGTCTGCATATATCACGAAAGGCACATTGATAGAATTTTCAACTTTTGAAAACTTTACACAGTTTTCTCCTTCCTTTGGCATATGTGTAACAACACCCCCGCATTCTTTCTTATGGTTCTGCAAACTTTCCTCGCTGTAATTATGATGTAAGCAACTATTGCAAAAGTATAGTTTTTTCTCTTTCGCATTAAGTATCCTATCGCGTAGAAGCCGACTTAAACTTTTTATCCAAACGTAATGTGACATTGCGTTAGCCTTGCAAAATAATAAGTTAATATGAATCGGTTTTTCAGTTTTAGTCAAATAGTATGGACCCTCAATACTATTTTCTTCATTTGAGTATCCAAAAACATTTACGCTTATATCATTTTGTGCTTCAAATTTGTATATCTGATCAATTCCCAAAGGAAAAACAAGATCTTTAAAATTTAAAACCATATTAGCAATGGGAATACAATCACTAGTTATA
Organism: Philhelius pedissequus; assembly: GCA_910595825.1. Classification (NCBI taxonomy): domain Eukaryota; kingdom Metazoa; phylum Arthropoda; class Insecta; order Diptera; family Syrphidae; genus Philhelius; species Philhelius pedissequus. Next base: position 7,311,160 of record OU343163.1, on the reverse strand, counting down.
TCTGATATGTTATAAGCATATGGGGAATTAGCATTCGACACGTTTGGATTCACAGCTGATATTATAGCCCATTTGAAACAGTATATATCATTGTTTTGAATATTAATAACAGCCTTTTTGTTATTAATGAAAGCTGGTAATTTGAAGTGCTTTGACCCCCTCAAACACTGAAATCTATTTATATTCAATTCCAATGCTTTTATCTTAATAAGAGTCCATCCACTGTCTCGCTCCTGAAATTCTTCCAGCTTCTCCATTATATTTGTCTCCATTTCTGATATTAATTGATCAATATTATCAAATGGAAGAAGAGTTCGCATACGTGTCATCATTGACTTTACATCAAAATTCATATCATCCACATTAACAATCTTCACAAATTCGGCGAATAATTCCAAATTGAATTTAATTGATCCATTCTCTACGACTTTTTCTTGCAAAAGATTTTTAATATTTGCTCTCTTCCTTGCAAAAAATGAATTCACGTCCAAATCGTCTTCTTTTTCATTTTGGATGGAATATGACACAATTCGATCTTTAAATGATGTCAATATTTTATACACGTTATCACTGCAGAACACTTGCTCTTTTATTTTATGTACACTGCTTCGCTGATGTTGTTTCCATCGTTTCTTATCAATTTCAATATTACACACTTTGCATATCATTTTTGATGATGATGATGATGATGACTCCGACGGTGATATTACTCGTAATGTTGATGTAGCTAGTGATGTCACAAGTAATTTTTCATTACTTTTTCTCCTCTGCTCAACCAAAACTATACATTTCAACATATGCTCCTTCAATTTGTATTTCCTAGTAAATCTCTTGCCACAACCCGCGCAATGATTTAAGATCTCCTCATGCATAGTTTGTATGTGATTCATCAAACATAATATATAAATAAAACTATAAACAACTAAATCACAATTGGAACATCATAATCACAATCCGAACATCGTAACCACAATTGGAACACCCTAACCACAATTGGAACACCCTAACCACAATTGGAACATCCAACTGTCAATCAAATCAAAACCACAAGAAGGTTGGTGTTTTGCACCACTTTACGAACGCCAGAACCTACCAATCCATAGGGTGGTGTTTGCACCACTTTACGAACGCCAGAACCTACCAATCTATACTACTACCATGCCGTATAGATGTTGAGTTGTTTATTGGGAATTTTTTTTGGTTATTCTACGTTCGTCTGCTTCCATCCGCCAATCTACTCCTGAACCTTCGACTGGTGCATGAAAAAAAAAAATTAAAAAAAAAACTAACTAAAAAACTTAAAAAAAGATCTGGTGGTCTAATGCATCTCACAGAGGCCAGGTCCAACCAACTCACAGCTGACAAAGCAAATAAAAATAGAAAAAAGACACCAAACTGCAAAACACAGTGCATTGGAATCGTGATTGGCGATATAGACACTTTGCCCCAGCCAAGAGCTAGTAGGTACACTGGAATCGATAGATAGATAGATAGATTCTTCCTAATGAAACACACCATAAGCGAGCTGGCAAACTGGCGCGCTGATGCAATGTAGCACTTTCGGGTGATGGAAGCTTAATGGCTTGGGCAAGGGTGTGAGAACTGCTGGAGGCCGTTGCACGACCAAAACTCTCGCAGTCTCAGCTTTATAGGTTCAGCATTCTGATGCTGCCATGATGCAGGCGGTAGGTGTGAATGTTTAGATAAAAAACCGATTTAATAGGCGACAACATAGTTTTATTGATGATGGTGTACTAGGTATTTGTTGATGCGGCAATGTCCCCGGCCCCTGCCCGAGATGTCGATGGGTAAAATATGTAATGACAATGGGTCAATGTCATGCTCGTGTCTTGTTTTCTCTTGGGATTCTCTTTGGTTTCTTGGGATTTTTCTAAGATTTTTTCTTCCACCACCAAAATCTAGTGGGTGGCAAGTTTGGACAGTTCATCATTATTCTGTCCACATGCTTCACACTTTTTGCTGTGTCCATGCCCAGCTTGAGATACAAATTTATCTCACATCCAGGCTGCTGCTTCTATAGCCTTCGCATGCATGGATTTGCATGTCCTCACGACATGCTACCTTCTCCTAGATAGTATAGATACTCGTATAGACAAGACCCTCGTGGTCGGACGAATGCTGAGCATGAAGTTGTTGTTGGTATTTGTTTACTGTCAGATTTTGGCGTGACATTATTCAAAGTCTGTTTTTGGGACGTGTTAGCATGTTACAAAGGACAACGGGAAGACACCTGAAGACCGATGGCCCTACAGCCACATCTAGGCACATAGACAGACAGACATGGAGAGCTGCAGATACTATACCTATAATTCGACATCGTGGTATCGAAAAAAAAAACAAAATCCCATGACACTCGAATTTTGGTATTCAGTTTCGTGTTCAATCAGTTCATCTGAGCGAGGTGCGCGTGCGCATTTTAGATTGCCATTTTAGGATTTGAAAAACGCCATAATTCCATGTACCTACATATACTATGTACTATAGATACTCGTAGAGGTAAGGTACTCGTAAAATGGGCAAATTGCTTAGCATTGTTATGCGGAACTATTTTTCGCGCTACCGCGCGCGCACTTGATGATCAACAGGACATATCTCCACCAACCCAAAGACCATTAGTCACTAGTTGGCAATTTATTTCAAGAAGAAATGCCTTTCTGGCCCATTCATCGCACCTTTCGCGTTTGTTTTTTTTTTATTTTTATTCGACAAACGGACAGAGCCCCAAGCGACGAAACGGACGGTGACGCGACACCGCACCGAGACGGGATTCGGCGGTATTGTATTAAATTGCAAATTGGAGAAAGTATGAGAACGCTAAGTGCACCACTATGCTGTGCTGGATGATGTGACGACAAGCTCCGCATAGACAACCATAACAGTGCACACTCCGCATGAGGAAGTGTCCGAAAATGGTGAGGTGCCCATTTGTAATGATTGCTGTTTATGGGGAATTGGCACTTTAAGTAGCTCGAAATGGAAGGAGCAATGTAACTATATAAAGGATAGAAATGTAACAAAGGAATTTTAGCAAACAAAAGCATTTAAATGGACCAATTCTTCTTGGTCTTGGGTTGGAAGCAGAATCTTGTTAACCAGAATAAGAAAGGAGTGGTCGGAAATTGTGCTTCTTTGATTTTAGCTATTGGAACTTTTGCATTGCAACTAAGTTTTTCATCTAATTGGTACTAAAATCTAAAGTTAATACACTCAGGAAGCAAAATGTTGGGGAATGATTTTAATTTTTTTTTTTAAACTAGCAGACCCGTGCTTACATTGCTCCAGAGTTTTAAAAACAATTTGTTTTAACATAAATATTTGCAAATTTTAAACGGTGTCCAAAAGGGATTGGAGGGAGATGTTTCAGATTCGTACTGAAATCGGATGCTTAACAAATTTGAATATTTAGAAGACAAATTAAAAAAAAACAAAAAATAGCCGTAAGCCTTCTCATTAAAAAAAAGAACATTACAATTTTTCTTTTCATGTAAATAAAAAGTTAAACAGCTGTCGAGATTTTGTGTGACAAATCCCGAAAATGATGTTTTACAGTATATTTTGCTCAGATCTTCAAAATAACCAGAATTTAGTATCCAAACGAGGGTGGTGAAATTTCAATATTTGTAATGCAGCAGGTACTTTGGAACCTAATGGTGATGAACTTATATACCACATTTTTAATTCTAGTTTTGTTCCTGAAAAATAAGATTATAGTTTTCGGTTGGAATTTGGAATGCAATATCATATAATCCATCTGTCAAACTCCATCAAACGATAGCTACGCTGCTAAAAATTAAAAATTCTACAAAATCCAATTTTTTTTAATTTTTGATCCAAAAAATGATATGTCCTCGTTTTCTATTAACATTTCCAACGAAATATTATGTACACGTCAAAACTCAGTTCATCAGCTCCCTGTCAGATCATAAACAGTTAAATTCCATTAAAGGATAGCCGCGATGTCAATGGATTAAAAAGAGACAGTAAAGACTCGGAAAATTTTCTGTCATATGCCTTAAATTTAATTTATCTAAGTTTAACTTAAATTTCTTAGGCTAAATAACAGTTACTGAATAATTTCTAAAAAATAACTGTTACTGGAAAACACATGTTACTGGAAAATAAATGTTGATAAACAACTGTTACTGGGAAATAACTGTTACTAGAAAATAAAAGTTACTATACTAGAAAATAACTGTTACTACTAGAAACAAACTGCTACTACTGGAAAATAACCGATAGCGGAAAATGACACACCAGAATCAACAAACAGAATATAGGCATAGTCATTTCAAAATTTCCCCACGCTTAAAATTAAGGACGTTGCGCTGCTTGTCGCCCATACGACTTACAATTGAAAGCTCAATCAATCAAAATATCTTATATCAACTTAATATTTTTGCTAACTGTATACATTTATGAACTTAAAATTTTCAAAATTTTGTTCATCCGAACTTTATAGCTCTACGAACGCACTCGTGATTTTCGGCGGTACGTATAAAATATATAGTCACAGTATAGTATGTTGCCTTGGAAACATGTTTTTTATATTCCTTCATATTTAAGCTCATGTGTTCTATTTTTAAATTAAAACCGCGAATACCTTCCTTGAATTAATGAACAATTTTGTTGATTCAACAAATTAATTATTTAGAATTTTATCATAATTATAACAATAGTTAAAATAAGCCTTTAGAATGAACAAAAAAGAAATCAATAAAGAAATTTTAATAAACATATTATTCATTAGCATAATGATTGATTGGTTTAACGAACCAACGAACTCCTACATTGATGGGGAAAACGTTGTAAAGATTTGGTTCAGTATTCCTATGAAAGCTTTCATGAATATGATATTTTTCCATTAGATCTTGTTTACAGCTTATTGTTACAACATTTAAACGACTAAAAGAATTCAAGTTACAGCCATATCCATGCGAGAACTCTAAAACACATTTTTTAATTAATTAGAGATACTATCAAAAATTAATTGTAAAAAAAATCTATAAAAAAAACATATAAAACCACCATATAAATCTTAACGAAAAAAGCCTGAAGCACAAGCTTTGACCGCCCTAGCCCACACTCTTATATATAGTTTGCATTGCCTCTTAAAATACATAATTGCATTTAAAATACCAGCAAACATTAAACTTGTAAATTACAAGAAACCAATTAAGAGCTAAGCTGCAGCAAAATCAACACAACTTTTGCCAAAACCACAATCTTCAACTAAGCTAGCTATTCGCTACTCTCTCAAGCTAAATAAATACCTACGGCTGCCTGCAACTTATAGAGCTCTCTTCCAAGTTGTAATGTGCAATGTGCAACTATATTCGCAGGTGCTTCTGGTGCCAGAAATACACCTTTGCCAGCTTAACATCTATACATACACAAATCCAGAGTAATATAATAGTTATAGTGTGCTTACCTCTGTTACCATTCAAGACTTGCGCGAACACAACAAAACGACTAGGAATTCAGTCAGAAACATAATTTAATTAACTGCACTCTAGTTATATTGTAATTTGGTTTAATTGACTAATTTGCCTCGAAACAATTATACCTAATATATGTATGTAGGAGGATTTAATGCTTCGGTCACTTACACAGCCATAAGAACGGTGAATTTTATGGATTCCTATCCGAATGGATAGTTCTCGAATTGTTTGCTAATTCACTGTTTTAATTTGCAGCAAAAAGCTGTATTCCGTTCCTAATGAAAAGAAGTACACAGGACTAATTTTGTTTAATCCCAGATGTCAGGATATTTGTTTTGTGTTCGGCTTGGATAACGGTTTTTTTAATTCTGCAGGAAACGAGGAAAGTTAACTTTTTTCTAATAGACATTAGACATGACGGACTAATTAAAAAAGTAGTTATTGTAGGTATTAATTTGTTGGCAGAATATTCAAATAAGATGGGGATATCCATTGGATGCCTGTTAGTAAACTTTACACTCGTATGAAAATTTTGTAAATGCGAGAGAGAATTTTTATTTCAACAGCACTTCATTAAATTTAAGAAATAATACACAATTTGTAGTTCATTTCCATTTAACTTTCAAGGAAATAATGAAGTAAATATCAATTTTCAATTCCATCAATTTATAAGGAAAAAGACAATTAAACTCAAAAACACTTTTAACAGCTTCCAACAATATCTCAATAAACACACCTCATAGATAAGATGATATGTATAATGTCATTGTGTGTCATCAATGGCTATCTCACCCACGCATTATCCGATTATGATCATATCTCTTTTATTTCGATTTTTTTTTTCATTGAAAATAAAAATAATAATAGAATTCCACTTAAATCAAAAAAGAGTTTTCTTTTGATTTCTTCGATATGGATCGATTAGAATTTTGTATTGTTTTCGTCTAATAAAACGTTAAAAAAATGAATACAATAAGAGTTGGAGAACAAAGTGTCTATACCTATCGATCACCTTCACTTGACTTGTCTCGTCAAACAATCCACGTCAGTTGATTGATGTTATATGATTTTAGAAAAATTTACAAATATTTGAGAGAGCAAACAAAAATTAGTCAAACTTGTGGAGGAAATCTATAATAATCTTCTTTGGAATTGAAAAAAAAATCATAGATTTCAATAAATTTAATAAATAGAGAAAAACAAATCAGAAAAACCGTATTTGATAGAAGTTGTCAAAAACCACATAGTTTCCCTTATATTTTGTGTCGTGTAAGTATTTTCAAATTTTCGAAAAAAACACCTTTTGGAAGAATGAGACTGAGGTTCGGAAATGATAAATCTAGAAACAACACACCCCAATAACAAAAAAGTATGTAAAATGCTTTATCATGCTCTAATTTACCCTCTCATTTTGATATCCTGAACTTCAAAGCCAATATACATCCGTATCTCCTTTTAAATCCATTCCCATTTCCCTTATGTTTGCACTGTGATGGATCATATTACGGGTAATCAAAACCCCTTTAGTGGTCGCACAATTTAAAAACAAAAAGACAGCTAATTTTGAAAGTTCCGGTGCTAACAGAAAAAAAGAACGAAACGTATTATTTTTACGATTACTTTAATTTGGGGATGGCCGTGGCGCGATAGTTGTGTGTTCGCCTGTCAACCTTATGGTCACATGTTCGATCCCTGCCGTAGTAAATGTCCTCTTATTTTTCCATTAAAAACCAATTCTAAAAATAAATGTCATACAATGAGTTGCTGATTTACTCATTACATGCTGTTTAGGCATAGAACTAACAACATGTGATTGAGTACAACTAGTATACCGATAAAAAATAACAAAGAATAAAAAAATTAATGCGAATTATAAGGACATAGATAAATAAGACACGGAAATTTCTGCGCATTAGTTGAGCCTTCATCCCTGGAGATAAAATCTTAGACAACAACCACCTACAGTCTCAGAACATCGCGCCACACATCTTTCCAATCATTCTTTCTCTTCCTTTGCTTTCACGCCCGCGCTGTGTTGAAACATTTAAAGGGTAGTATAATCCCTTGAGCGCGTGTAGATTATAAAAAAAAAATTACCTTTCCCCTAATACATAGATATTTTTTAGATTTAGTATAATTGGAATGTCAAAGTTTTGATAAAAAGTGTGGTTAAGCCTGTTTCTAGCATTACAATATAATTTGGAGCATTAAGAGGAAGCCCAAATTTATGTAATATTGAAGCAGATTTTCAACAGGCTTGAGCCCCATATAAAGGAATAGATTAAGATACTGATTCAAAGACTTTGTAATTGCTGCTATGCGAAATCTATTTGTTATTGAAACATTCCCTCCATACAACTTAAAGCGGTTTTTGCTTTACATAATTTCTAAGAGATTTTCCTTCTCCTTTTTTGAATATTATTACCTTCTTCGATTTATCCAAGCTGACAACCAAGTTCCGCATCTTGCAATAGTCGAACAGTTTATTTATCGTTATAGCTGGACGTCTCTTGTGAATAGACAAGCAAAACAATGTCATCTGCAAAGAGTAGTGATTTGATGAGATTTCCCGAATATTCAACTGCTCGCGGAAAAAAGTCAATAATTTCTTCGATGAATAAGGCAAATAAGCTTGGGCTGAGGCTACACCCCTGCCTAACTCCTGTCTTCGTCTGAAATCATTCCCATACATTGTTTCCATTCCACACTGCAGCTGTTGTGTCCATTTAAATATTCTGGATAACACGTTCAAGCTTTAACGACATCCCCATAACAAACATTTTAAACATCAATGTTCATCATCTATCTACTGTATCGTAGGCCTTAAAATCCAAAAAAAAAAAAAAAAACATTTTTCTAAATTTCTCAAAAGAAAGGAACCAGCAATACTTAGACAAAAATATGGTCTATCGTATACAGTATACAGTCCTGACTCCTGAATTCAGCTTTAATTTGAAACTCTTTACGTTTTAAGCTTTTTGTTTTTATCTATCCAAAATTTTAAACGATTTGAAATATTGATGAAAAAATTGTAACGGTTTTTTTTTCAACTGCATGACAAGTTTCGACGGTTGTTCTCTATATTTTGACAGTGAGAATGTGAAACTCTGTTGACATTTCTGTTCAGTAAGGTTTGGCAATTTATCATAAATCGTTAGCGCTGGAACAGTAAAATGTTGTTCTTAAAATCGACTGTTTGGTACGGTTTACACGATTATTTCTTTCGAAATGATGAAGCTCTTGAAAAACGCCCGTTATATGATGCGTTCAAAAAGGAAATACCCCTATAGTTGGACCGTTGTGCTACCTTTCTTTTGAATTGGCAAGATTAAAGTTTCCTTAAACTGCTGTGGGATCCATAATCCAATATAATATTAGAGACACTTGCTAAGTTCATCTTCTGTGCCATTTCGATAAAATTCCGTTGGTACCCTATCTGAATCACCAGCTTTGACATCTAAATTCATTTAACGATTCAAGAACTTCTACTTCTAGAATTGGCTTGCCTAAGCAGTCATCCTGGAACTCAAGTGTCGCATAAGAGATCATGTGGGAACTACAGAATATTGGGTTTAGTAGTTGATTGAAGTGCGTTCTCAAGACGTTACAATCCAGTACACGGCCGATCACATATTTTTTGCCATTCAGTTTTTGGGCCAAATTTCAAAATTAAGACGCATTCGTGCACTTTGCAAACCATTTGGCTTCACATTTTAAATTACTTAATTTGTTAATTTTATTAAATAAAAACACAATTATTTAAATGCAGGTATTATTAAAATTTATTTATTTAAATTTATACCGTTAAGCCTTTTGTTTTTGTTTTTGCTTTTTAGTTTTCTTTTCGTTTTTTGTTTTCGTTTTGGATTCGGTTAAATCTTGTGTACTTCGAGTGAAATATACTCGTCACGCTCCCACTCTGTACACTCAGTAGTTTGCTTTGGGAAATTTTGATATTCTGAGAGTTTCGGTAAGTCTTTCTAGGAATTATTAGTTGCTTTAGGTTCATGCTCAATATCGACTTGCCGGCTGATCATTGCAATCAAGAGCCTCGTATTTTTTTCTTTTGAATTCTTCATTAACTTCAACCATGTCCATTTTTATTTCTCCATTAGCTTCGTTGGAATTCGAAAATGATATGAAATCTCCAGTACATTCGATGGCTTTGGCAGGTACATGGAATTTAGATTAAATTTGCTACCGTAGCCGCATTGTGTTAAATCTAGATTTTTCATTTTTCATCGTAAGATGGTGTTTTGGTTGTTTTAGTCACGAAAGTTCGCTTTGGTATCCATTTTCCCAGCTGCCCAGATATGTTCAAAGGAAACACCAAAACCAATGCTCTTATACCAATGAGACCATTAAAAAAGGAATTTTGATGTTTGATTGTTTAGCAAATAACCCAATTTCATCGATGATAAATTTGTGTTTGATTGATCGGGATATGAGAACACAATAAGCCTTATTATATCCAATTGCACGTAAAAAACTACCCAGTCCAATGTAGATATTGTTTTGCCGGGCAAACTGTCTACCCGACGACGTTCCCGATGATTTTATTTCGGAAGATATAAGATCCTCCAATTCAGATAGTTCACTATCGATAAATGTTTCAAATGTTGGTTTGTACGGATTCGCAAGAATAACTTTAAGTTTTGCCAGGTGTTTCTTTTTGGCAACAGTAGCTTTTGCATTTATTGCATTCATACTGGATTTTAGGTTTATTTTCTTTGGAAGGATCTTATTTATTTATAAATTACAACTTATATTGTTATATTTTGTAAAATTTAAAATAAATTGTATACGTTTTGTTGTTTCTGCTGACAGTTTTGCACTGTACACCTTCATAAAAGTTAAACTTTTCTTAGTGATTTGTACTTCTTCTTTGTTATTCCTTCTAATTTATTGAGCCGTGAGTACGTCAGCTCTCCGGCTTTAAGCATACCTCATTAAATTGTTCTGACAAATTATAAAATATTAAAAGGAAAATGCGAGTGACTCAGAGTGTAGATCAATTACAATCCAATCGTCTGACACTTTGATTAGGTGTTCTTCATCATTTATCTTGATCGATCATTCTCCCATTAAAAATGTAAGACGTATGGCTAAGGTAAGGTGGAAAGACGTTTCTATATCTTCAAAGTCAAAGCTCCCTTTTGATCTTATATTAGATTTGAAAGACCTTCAAGAATTTTTTTTTTGTTTAAAAAAAAAAAGTATCTCAGACATGACTTGTTCAGTCGATATATGTAACTATATAATTCTTTAGCGTTGATGGCGGCTAATGAAAAGTAGGTATCCATAACCAGAATGGAGATGAATCAATTCGACACATGCCCGAATAGCTGGAATCTCTCGGCCACCACACATCAAAATCGCTTAAAAAAAAGGTGATTTACATTGAATTGGGCTTAAATATCTTTGCATCTTGAATCCATCTATCTACCTATCTATATCTATGAGGTGTATAGCTTGTACCTATGTTTATAGCGATAGCACGCACAAGCACAACAATAGCCATTAGAAACGATATAAATTTTATGCTGCGTCATTTGATGTCTAAGAGCCACTATATGGCTACGCGCGTTCAGTTATACATAAGTATAGAGCGAGCTAAGAGCAAGAGCACTCAATTCAACTTATAGCTCAACTGAAAGCATTCAGGGTCATTACTCAAAGGAGTAATTGAATGTGTTTTCACTTATGTTGCTGAAGCCATAGCAAATGGCCATCTCGTCACTATCCTTATATCTATACTCTACTCGTACTTCTGTATAGATTGTTCCACAAGTGAATTCGCTATGGATGATGGTGGAAGAGCGTGTGTAGGTAAGAGGTTTGAGAGGCCGGCCGGCCATGATGGTTTTATAGGTGGCGGCAAACTGAGTACATGTTAAAGAAAAAAATCGTGAACTTGACCAACAATACCAATTGGTGTTTGGAGAATTGAATTGTTGCCTATTGTTGGATTATTGCTACTCGGACGATAATGGTGTTACGACTTGAGTATATAGAGAAGTTTTAAATTTGTAAACATGATTGGTGGAGTATGGGGATGGCGATAGGCTTGGGAAAATGTTCAAGGACCACGTGATTTTATTTATAGATTTTCGTATTTTATACCGGTGTATAGGAAGACAATTTTTTTTTTGGAACTTCTAATGCACTAAGCCTGAGGAAAAGCTTCGAGAAGGACTCTAAGATACTGTTTAAAATTTTAAGTCTCCGAAGTGCCTAAGTCAGGAAACTTCCGAAAAGTGCTTCCAGTAACAAATACTTCCACGAAATAGGGAGTTGCGTTCCTCCCCTTAAGCTATTCAACCGTAATACTCGCGCTTCTAGGAATGCTTATCAGCTTTTTCAGAGATTCTTTCTTTAGTCGTACAACACGAACGTGGAATGTTCTATTATGCTCTTTTTTCCCTCCCATTTTGATATTCTGAACCTCAAAAGTAATGTACATCGGTATCTCTTTCCCTATTTTCCTAACGCTCGGACTGCGCTTGATCATATTAGGCGGGTAGTCGCATCTCCTTTAGTGTGCGCAAAATTATAAAAAAAAAAACGATGAGATAGGGCTTCCTCAGTCTAGTGTGACACTCTAGATATGCTCATCTTCCTTACAGGCTTCATATTCATGTAGCAAGTGTTTGTGATAGTGGTAAGCGATGAGGACGCTAAGGGTGATCCATTATATTCAGTTTGGGAATCCTTGGCTAGAACACCTCGTTTCGTTACCAGCAAATATTTCCAAATTGTACTTAATTATTTACTTACATAGTGGACACTACAAGCTGGGTTGAGTCGAGGACTGAGATACAATCCTCTTCTACCTCTGTCGACCCCGGGCGAGTTGCTTCCAGTTTGAAGACTCAAGCTCTCTGGCATCTACACTAACCTAATCCTGAAACCTAAAGATCGGCCTTCCTTTCCGTTTCGAACCCGACGGGACGACTGGGACTCAAAGATTCTCATAGTTAGAGAATCATTTACTCAATGAGACTCAGCCATATAGTAACCAAATTTTGCTGCGGGTTCTATTATTACAAGTTGAGTACGTCTCATGAAATTCTGGTCGTCTGTTCGAAACCGAACAATTTTTTGGATTTTATGAAGATAGTGTCCATTTTTCCCTACGCACTTTCTGTTCCAACACCAAATTGAAGAAGTCACAGGACAGCGAAGCCAGTGCCGGTTTCGAAAAGTTCCGAGGTGATACTTCTTAATTGGACTAGGATCTGGGTGTTGTTCAAAGTTACGCGCGAGACATCTAAATCGAATTTTCTGGCATTCGATGGAAAGATGGGGAGTTTGGATTTGTTGGTTTTTCCAAGATTTGTCTTAATGCAAAAATTTTGTAGTCGATTTGCCGGTCTGGAAGCTGGCAGTTGGTAATTAGTGATTGTCAAAAAGGCTAAAGACGCTCACATAGTACAGTGGATAGGAACTTGTAGCAGATACCCCTTAATGATTCCTAAACGCCTTTCTTACAGATTGGCCATCGGAGATACTTTCCTCCTCCCATACTTGGTTCAGAATTTGATGGTCCGGAACCAAAGTATCACCTCCGCTTTTGTCCAGCCAGCTGTGACTGCTGTTTTATTGGCTAGGCGTATGTACTTTTTCTATGTTTGGTGGGAGGTGAGTAGTCTAATTCGATGTCGTAGGAAAATTCTTCCCGTCTGCTGTTGTCCATTCTTCTGCTGCTTCAAAGTGCTGCCATAATAATTTTACTACTCCTTGTGTTGTGTGTTTCGAAGAGCAACCTGCCTTAAAGCCAGCATTAAGTTGCTTGGTTCTCAAATAAAATTAATTTCAAAAATTTACATTTCCTTATCGCGAATAAAGGATACGCGCACAAGATTAGTCATAACAGTACTCTTCTAATCGGGCTGGACAACTATTGTAATGCTCTTTTTTAGCATACGAACATGAAATGGGCTGGAGATATGAAAAGAGATTTATCTCACTAAATTTGTGTTAAATTTTCAATACAAAATTGGTTTTATGACAAAAGGATAATAGCTTCAAAACATTCAAGGCTACCCTATGCCCAAAAGATACCCAGGCAATATTGATACTTACAAAGTTCTCGTGCCATCTCGTCGTGCTTTCTTTAAGGCTTAAAGATTTGGCTATTAGGCGGTTTCAATAAGAAAAAAAATAGTTTGCTAAATTTTAATAATTTTCTTAAGGAAAAAAAAAACTTGCAAATAGTCGTCAGTCGATTTGGTTCGTTTAACATTTCCCCTCCCAGTAACCTTTTTTCCCAAATATATCCCCTAACTTTGTTGACGATAATATTATTGAAAAACTTTACAGCATTATAAGTCACTCTAATGTCAAGGCTCTTTACCCAATCTCCTCTTATAACATAAATCCCATCATAAAACTAAAAAGTTCAATAACTATAAATTAATAGTAGCCCAAACCCTTCTCCGCATCCATAGGATCCATAAGATGTTCACTTTCAAATTAAGTTTCTTCCCCATCAAAAAATCAAACGAACAAAAAACAAAGAAAAAAAAATTCGTTCCAAGTCATTTAGCACATCCCTCTCTCCTCACCTCACTATTCCATAATACATATAGTTGCTTCAATATTTATCCGAAAACTTTCTTAAAATAAGAAAGAAAAAAAAAACCTGTGTTCTCTTCAAAAACTTTCAAACATGCATTTCTGGCCCTGAAGCATTTTCCAAAACATCAACATCAAGACAACACAAAAAACAATATACAGATACACCACATACATAAGTATGTATAAAATCTCAGTTGTTGTTGTTGGCAAAACACACAAATTAATCGTCATCCTTTAATACACCCTCAAGGATATTTCTATAGAAATTCCTCCCTTCTCTATCTGCCCTTCAAAATGATAGTAAACATTCTGTTTTAAGTTTACAAAAAGAAAACAACTTAAACAGCTTTAAGGAGCATACAACAAAACACAACACAAAAACAAGAACAAGAACATCCTACATATGTAGTTGGGAATTTTTCAATTTTCCACTTGCCACCCCCTTCCCAGAGAATATCCAGATCCTTCCTTCACCAAGAACCAGCACCCTAAACTTGGCGTGTATTTTTTGTCTTGAGAACAAAAGAAAAACAAAACACATCCTTTTGCAAGAACCATCAGCTCTCCCTCCTCGGGACGAGACCCCGAGATATTGTTTTCTTGTTTGTTGCGTTGATTTAACAATTTTATAATTAAAATATGCAAATAGCTTTCTACGAGCAGCACGAAGGATTTTATTGATTGGATAACAGCGGCAGCGCAGGGCACTGCTGTGCTATCCTAATTGCAATGAACTAGAACGCCCGCGAACACCAGAACAATTCTTCTACGAGTATATCTATATATGGAATGCAAAGTGAGTGGTGTTCTCTCCCAGCAGACCTGGGGGTTATTTTTCTGGATCCTGCTCATCATTTCATCATAGTCACAGCCCGATTGCTGTGATTTGTCCGTTCGGTAAAATAGCAGCGGGTAAAATCGGAACCCACCGCCCAAACCATCATCATAGATTCGCGTCCCGAGAATCCTTGAGGGCAGTTGGGGTTGTGTGTGTGTGTGTGTGTGATGTGGTAGGTTCTCTACTCCCGAATTAATTTAATAGGGCAACTTGTTAAATTGAGATAAAAAAAATTACAAAAAAAAGAAAAACAAAATATTTTGAAA
Organism: Philhelius pedissequus; assembly: GCA_910595825.1. Lineage (NCBI taxonomy): Eukaryota > Metazoa > Arthropoda > Insecta > Diptera > Syrphidae > Philhelius > Philhelius pedissequus. The sequence goes on along the minus strand of OU343163.1, from coordinate 7,296,017 downwards.
ATCTAGCAGCTGTTGATGGTGTGTTCGATTGAGTAACAATTACTCGCTGGTATTTCAGAGATGAGTTCAGGTTTTGATTTTTTTATTTTTCGTTGATTAAAGTCGTTTAAGTCTATTGGAATAACAGTGTTCAATGTAGCAGATGCCATCGGAGACAAAACTGCCACATTTACCCAATCCCTGCCACATTTTTGATACAGTAGACTTAGACAAGCCCGTATCTAATATCAGAATCGCCTCTTATCCAATTTTTTGATGAAAAATATGAGCAGTGTAATTGGTAGTTCGTATTGGTTTAACAAACTTAGAAAAGGCAACATAAGGATTCTCTATTCTCCAATTTTTGTTTGCGATATATGTATGCAAGTTTTCCATTTGAAAAAAAAATCAAACTCGATTCTTTCATCAAACTTGACATTACCATTATAGCGAAGACCTACATCCTAAACGGGTTGATGGATTTTTTTGTAATATTCTTACAACTTTTTTTTATCTAAAGAATAAAGATGGCGGTACCTGTCATACATTTTAAAGTAGATAAATTGACATTGAAGGCATAAGCGTCATTTATAGTGTTGCCATATCAGAATCCAACTTGTTTTTAAAAAATTAGTTGTTTGTTAAGTAAGTTTATCGTTAAACAAAAGATTTTTAAAGTTTATTTAAAATTAATAATTTTTATTTAAATACAAAACAATCACTTCACTGTAAAAAAAAAATATAAAAACACATAAATGTAATTAAATATTACCAAAAGTAAGTGCAGTACTGAAACTAAATTGTGAAAACTAGAAAAATCAAAATTAATTATTTTTATCATTTAATACTATTTTTTTATTTTTATTTATTCAAAAAATTTTTCTTTGTATTTTACGTTCTAAGAATTAATAAATCAAAACCCCTGATGAAACCGGAAAAAATGGACAAACTTTGGGAAAGAATGAATTAGTTTTTTAATTAATTGAATTATTTTCAAATCAATTATTAAGACCAATTATTTAATCAACATCAGTTAAATATTATTTTTCTGAAAAACGGCTCTAAGGATTTTTAAATCAGACAGTTAATAAAGGGAAAATGTAGTTTTCCATCATTTATTCGTTTGCCAAAATTTCTTATTTTTAGCACCTCTAGTAAAAAAATTTTTTTGGGTTTCAATTTTTTGGAACGGATCAGTTGACCTTTCGATTTTTTTTATTAAGAAACTCCTAAAAACATTTAACAGTTTAACAGTTTATTTAAAATTAAAAGCAAACAAAAAAAATTGTTTTATGCTAAATGTTTTGAAAACGAATTTTTTGACACATCTTGAATACTAAAAAAATGCTTTCCTAAAACAAAAAAAACTTTCCTTAAGCTCCTAAATTTCCTAAAAACATTTTTAAAAAATTCTCGAAAACGGCTCCAATAATTTTGATCAAATTTTGTATACTACATAACAAAATTTTCAAAAAATTATTTTTTTTTGGATTTTTGAAAAAAAAAATTGAAAATGTACATATATTGTATATTTAAATTAAAAAAAAAATATTTTTTTTTTTCGATTTAATATTTTTTTTTTTTTGGAAAAATCGAATTTTCAACAACGGGTTAGTGATTTCTTTTCAAATTAAGCCTACATAATGATAAATACAATACCTCCCTCCTAATATCTTCAATGTTTAGCTATATTAAAGTACTTAGCTAAAAGATCAAGTTCATAAGATTCAGTTGTGCATTTTATGTTTAAATTATTTTTTTTCCTTAACAAATATTAGTATATCAGGCATTTAACGAGAGACCAAATGTCTGCCAAACATTACGCCAAATGCAAAATACCTCGGAACATAATAATCTCCCATTCGGCAATAGGTGTGAATATTTTCATCATTTTTCCCCTTTTTACTTGCGATACTATAAGGCAAGTTATGCATTCGTAAAAAAAAAATTCCAACAATCAAACATGACACTACGATCATAGAGAATCCTAAAAAAGTGATCGCCGAAAAATGTCTGTCTGCCAGTCTGTATGTTCAACGATTATCTTAAAATTTGGTATGTGTGATTATTTTGGCATTCCTCAGAGGGGAAATTTGAAATTTTATTTTTAGGTCTAAAAATAACGGTACCTGCCATATGACTTTGAAGGAAAATCTTATTTTTGTCTAAAACGGCTCCAACGATTTTGATAAAAAATTTTGTTGATAATAGGTATTATTTGATATGAACCAAGTTTACAGGAAAAGTCTATTAAAGGTACCTTTCATATAACGGTTTTTTTAATGTTTGGTTTTCTCGGTAACGGTAGATTGGATTTCTGTCAAATCTTATATCTGAGAAGATCTAAGTAGCTTAATTATTTTTGCATATCAAAATTTTGAATAACTTTTTATTTTAAATTAAAATTAATTATTGAAATTTTTTTTTGAAAAATCAATATTTTTAAAACTAATCAAAAAAAAAAAATAATTTTAAATTTTATATTCACATGTACATAAATTTTAATACCAAAATTTCCAACAGAATTTTGTTTTCAAAGAAAACGAAAAATAAAAAAGAGGATTTCATCAAAACCCGTCCTACAATTTTCGAGATACTTTTTTATAAAATTTTCATTGATCCGTGGCATCTAGTGGCGTTCTTCGTTTTAAAGTGATGGTTTTGGCAGTTTAAATAAGTTTATTCCCGCCTATACACCATTCGCTTTCATTATATACATGTGTGTACTTGTACATATATACATTATTACCATCCTAATTTACATAATTAAAATCCATTTAAATATACATTTGTAGGTAGGTACCTATGTAACTATTCCTTGAATCATGCATTCGACAATTCATTATACTACGAATCAAGGTAATATTACCTACATGGGCTTTAAATGTGCATAGGATAACTATGTAGGCTAGCTACCTACCAACAGCGTCATTGAGTAACACTAAAGTTGTTAGCTACAAGAGCAAGTTTGTACGATCCAGTCGTGCATTTTATTTAATTTTATTACCATATCGAACAGTTAAGTTTAAGCTTTGAAATTCAAAAAGCAAAACAAAAATACTTGTACTGAATACAGAATATAATATGTACTGAATAAGTACCAGTGAGTCAAGGCAAGTTGCATGTACTGAGTAAATAAAATATGTAATGATTATACACGTCCCACTTGGAAAAGCCTTGAAGTCAATACAAACGTTTTTAAGATAAAATGTTTGTACTGATTTCCAACGATAGCCCTATAGGTACAGTGCACAAAGATATGTACTCATCAACTGTATAGTGAGTCTACTAATATGTACTTATTGAAGAAAGAAAATAACACATAATCATACCCAACACACATTTATCCCCAGAATTTCTAATAACCTCTCATATTTCAACAAGTAAGGTAATAAGTACATAACTTATATGTTCGCTAACTTATGCGATTAGAACATATATTTTTTATTCAGTGATAAAATTTGCTTCTCAAAAATGCCATTTGCCCAACTGATGAAAAAGCCCCATAGAACTGGGATTGGTTGTGTCTTCTCAAGGTCATCTCAACCATTTTTGTGTAAGAGTTGTTAGTCTGCAGGAACGGAGTGGACCTACAATTTTCTGCCGAATTCGAACAACTAAGATAAAAATAAGACATAGTTGGGTTTTTTTATCATTTCGGAAGAGAATGCCAAATATGCCTTTATTCGATCCCATACCCTCGAAAAGTGTGATAATTCAACGCATTAACCATTGCCCCAAAGAATACCGGATACTTCGCAACCAAACTATTCTTACAACTCATGGAGATGAGTAAGCATTCTGCAATAAACCTTGGAGAAATAATCAACGCGACCTATGAATTTCAAGGGGAACAGATACAGTCAGCCTTAGTCAAATCTCAGAAAAAAAGATAGATACCATATAAAAACATCTATAGCTATAGACAGTTTGCCCTTAAACAAATAGATGTAAAACAAGAGCGTCGAACTACCGCACGTAACCAATACATAATTGCTTTTCCAAGATATTAATGATCTTTTAGCTTAAATGCCTGCCGGGAAGATTGTAATGAGCGCTACATGGTGTAAAACAAACAAAAGTCAGTAACAGCACTATATACAAATGTAGAACGAGTATAGAAGAAGAATCGTTTTTGATTTCTTTAAGAACCACCACTGTGCTCTTCTACGCCATACAGATAGAAAATCCCAAAGTAATTGCTTTTCATTAATTTTTGTATCTTTAAGATTTTATTTTAAAGATTTGTCTTTGTGGTGTTTTTTTTTGTGGTTCGGAGACAACATTAAGATAGGAAACTCGCTGTCGATTTTCTAGCTTGAGATAGGTACTTAGATACTTTCAGACTTTTTTGCTGGTTGATTTTATATCTAGTCTCTTGATTTTCCTCCCTCCTCATGAAGAGTATTTGCGCGTTTTCGATAAATATCTCTTCTACACGAACATAGATATATTCAGCCAAATGGATTAAATTCACGCAAAGCTTCTGTGCCGAGATTTGTCCTTCTGTAAAAGATATCTAATGCTCCTTTTTCTACGTCGTCGTCGTCGAAAATCTCCTAGATACCGAACTGTGCGGTTAATTCAGGGCGACATTGCAGCAAACCCCAAATAAGAAATGAGTTCAAACAAAAAAAAACAAAAAATACGTTTTAATGCTTAGAGATATCGTAGATCTGTTTGTGTATCTTTCAGCCTTCCGTGCAACTTGGTGGGCTTGAAATTCTTATCTGTCGATTCGTCGGGTTTATCTTTCCCAACTGGCTTTGCAACAAGTCGAATTACATAATTACATGTCACAACACAAAAGATACACCCTGCAACGTTGATGCCAGTTGGTATTTGCGAGAGTTTATTTGTGTGTCTTGTTGTCGCTAATGTTCGATTATCACAAAAAAAAAAAGAAAAAAAAATCAAGGACAAGAAGTCTGCGAGCTGAAGAGGAAGAATTGGTCAGGTTGCAATTAGCTACGGTTGCGTTTTATGCTGGCTGGGTTGCCCCCCGGGGTTGCAGCGGCATCGTTGCCAATTAAATGCGCGCTGAACGCAACGCGGCGGAATTTTCTTCAATGAATTTGTATCTTCTATACGAGTAATATGTTCGCGGCTCAAACGGGGGATACAATGTATAGTTGAAGCACTAAGACTACAAAGCGAGACATCTAGGGCAGCCGACGCGTTCAAATTGTATTTGTATCTTTTAGTTTTTTTTTTATTTTCTGTCAGTTTCTTCTTCATTTCTTGTAATTGCTTACTTTTGTCCCAACGATATGGTGGCAATTGTTTGTTGTTGACTCTTGTCAGAGATTGATAGGCAAGGCTAGGGGGGTACCTAATTGTATTTGTTTTATTAACCACCAATGTCGTTGTTAGTCGGTGAGATATCAATCAAATTAGAGGCAACAGCCAGCGGTTGTAATGTGGGAGCTGATGGTGCGGCAGCGGGATTGTCTTCTAATTGTTGGGTGATTAATGCATTTTGGTGTTGCAACCGGTACGGGCAGGGAGTCATGTAATTTTACACTCGATTCTCGCTACTGCCATGAGGCAATCAGGAGGTTGATAATGAACGAAATGACACGATTTCCATTTAAATAGCAGCCTGCTATCGGGGCAGAACATGATTCAAAAGCATGACTAACTGAGGGTGGATGTAATGATTGAGTAAGCAAGTAACTTATCTTTAAGGTTCTTTGGAAAATTATTACTGATTAAAATTTGTCAATTACTACTTACAATTTACAAGGTTTTAGCAATTTTGTCGAGAGACCTACAAAGTTGCAATGCAATTTCTCTTATAATTTTAAGTTGTTCCGATATTAGGTACTCTACTTTTGATTTTAGACCTTCATAAACTTAGAACTTAGATGACTTTTAGATATTTACATCCGACAAAGAAGTAACTCTATAGCCATGACAATTTTTATTTATACAAGTATAGTTTATGCCGCCCGGCAGGTGGAGAAGGGCACTATACTCCCGGAACGTAGTTGTTTTTTTTCTCTAGGAACATTTGACGACAAGGCAATTATATCTTGGCTTAAGGAAAACGTGATATCGAACTATCCAACTAATCCTGATAGCATCTTCTCAGATATATGCTATAAAAGTTCAAGACTTTGTCACTTCAAACTCTAAAACATCCCGAAGATGTCGATCATCTCATAGAGATGGTACAGCACTTCAATACGCACCTTTATAGGCTGCCGTCCATAGGGACAGTCCAGGGAAGCTGACGAACATGCCAAAAGAAATGGAACAACCTTACCTATAATCTACCAGATAGACAAACTTATGTTGAAGCAAGATGCTATCAAGAGAACAAACCTGGAATAGCATCATACTTGCTTGGCGACTTAATAGATCTCGGCCAATACTGGATCTGAAGCGTTCTAAGGTTGCATATCAGCAACTTCAGAAGCTCTATAGATGAAGAAGTTGAAGAATGGCTTCCTCCTCTCTGCAAATGCCTTGCTCTATCCCTAAGATACAGGCTCCATCATAGGAGAAACACTTTCATTAAAACTGGTTTTAAGAAGTTGGGAAGAAATTTTCAGATTCACGTGTTATCACAACGGACCACCTTATGGTCTAAGTATATCAGTCATTCCTGCTGGCTGCCACTTAAACCTAATTAACCCTAAAGGCGAAAAATGTTATAAAACCGTTATAATAGCTATACATTGGAATTTTTATAGCACAGTCATTTTGTTATAGGAGGACTTGGCGCTGCTTTTTTTTTGGAAGTATAATTAATAAGAACACTAAGAACAGCAAGTAGATGCCACGCCCCCTAAATGAAATACCTTAATGTTCACGACTTTCTATGTACTTCAAGTCCTAAAACTCTACTTGTCAATTTTCATGATTTTAGAACAATCGTAAGTTCTGTATATGATCGACATACAATTCTGAGAAAGTGGGCGGAAATAACGCCCCTATAAATAGAAAATCTCAAGTCTACAATTTTAACATCTTGTATGCGCTTAAAGTTTTAGCATTGTACTCATTTTCGAAATTCTGTAAGAACCAAAAATGATGTGTTTTTGAGTAGAAATTCTAAGAATGTGAAAGAGAGCCACGCACCTTTAATTGATAAATTCAAGATTGTAATGTTTGCATTTTGTATGCGCCACAAATGCTACACGTTCACAACAAAAATCAACTATATTATATAACACGCGACTGATTGACAATTTTATGTCTTAAATGTTCTACCACTGTTCCCATTTTTACCAATCTACAAGAATCGGAAGTGCTGGAAATGATTTACTGACAAAAATTCTAAGAAAGTAAGTGAGTTCCATGCTCCCCTACAACTTTTATTTTTAAGAACTAAAATAATTGTCAAATTAAGACTGAGAATCTAGGATTCTATTGACAATTGGCAGGTTTTCTAGTCTTTATAATTAGAAAATGTGCAATTCGGAATGAATTTAAGAGACGTGAAGTCTCACATGCATGTTTTTTTTAGAAAAAAAAAGAAAACACTTATGCCAAAAACGGACGTTGCAGCGAATTTAGGTCAAAGCCCAACCGACCTTGAGTAAACCTCAAGCAACAGTTGTAAAAAATGCCTAATTTCACATAAACAAAAAATACATAGATCATGATCATCACTCCCGATCTGTCGCACATGTCATAAAAGTGTTTTTTTTTTACAACTTTTTTTAATGACCAACACGATTTTTTTTTTTGAAGCGTGTCATCCATTATTCTATGACTCCTCGTCGTTCTTGTAATTATAAAACAATGTGTTGTAATAAAATCAAGAAGGCATAAGATCTACATTCACATCTTTATGACTCAACAAGCTGTTAGGTCAAAGACTTTTGACAAAGTATAGAGAAAAAAAAAATAAAAAAACAAAAACGCCAACCGAAACAACATCATCATAGGGAAATGTTAAAATCATGTTCATGAGCCACCTTGTCGTTTGACATATGATTAATATCAATGACCGGTTGCATACGACATTTCGGACAGGTGACAAGTCGGAAACTAAAAATAGTCAAAACAAACAAAAAATAAAAAAAACACAAAAGGAAGGAACAAACTGTGATTGATCAGAATGTGATTAATGATCGATCATGTTTTTCCAACGTCTACACAATGTGTCATACTCACAGCGAACCTCACCCTCAATACGAGTTTAACCTAGCCTAGCCCATTGCTCCATGTTAACATGCATTTCTGACTACTTTGGGACAATACTCTCATTGGTTCAAACCCAATTTTGGAATGTGATCGTGCTATTTTATTGTGAAAAGATACAAAACTTCATACAAGCGAGATACTAAAGAAAAGGGAAATCCATCAAAAGTGACAAATTATTACTTTTTTGTTTAACCAGGTTCTGAGTCTCATTTTTTCTATTCTACCATCCTTTGAAGGTATTAATTTGCTTGTTGGTGTAATCATATAATCAGGAAAAAATATCACAGAACAATAAACCTGACGACAGGGTCGTACAAATTCGTCCTTTAAATTTAAAACAAAACAAAAAAACAGCTGAAGGCATACAAATCGGAAATGGTATACCATTTGGTCAAAATCAAAATAAAGAACTGAAATTTTGGCAACAACCGCCACAATTTTGACTTCCCCACCCTTTTTTAGGTCAATTTTTGTTTAGTGAAGACTTTAACTCACCCTAATGAATATTTCCAATACTGAGACTTTTGTCAATTCTTAAAAAAAATAATTCCAAAAAGACGTTACTTTCCGAAAGTTACGAGGAAAATGTCAAAAAGTCACATGTTTACACCGCTGATTAGATTCTTGGGGGCCATTTAAGGTGAGAAAGATACAGGGAATTGCCATGACCAAAAAGAGGTGTCTTTGCATAAAGACCGAAGTGGTTGTTATTATTTTTTTTGTTCATTAAAATGTATACATTCCGGGAGGGAAAAGTGTGCGGGGCGGAGAGCCACAGGAGTCGCTGTTAACCACTGTTTGTTTTTGTTAGACGACACCGAGCCAAGAAGAAGACGCGATGTGTTTGTTGTTATGGTGGCGCATTGAATGAGTGGTAAATGGTTAAAAAGCATTACAATCAGATCATGGGTGGTCAGAGGCATATAGATATTGGATACTCTTGTCGTTTTTTTTTGTGTTGTTGTATATATTTGTTTGGTTAAATTTGGTTTAAAAGAAAAACAGTTAACAGGTGTGTCTTTTTGGAACTATGCACGTGTTTTGAGTGAAAACTTAGAAGGGTGCTGCTAAATGAATAAATAGTGTATTTATGTCTTGAGCGATGTCGATGAAATTTGAAGCCAGGTGCGATATTTATCTATAAGTGACGGCATAACTGTATACGTACTTTACAGGTGAGCACGAGTTTCCCAGGTGATGATCATTTGATATGTTTTATCGACAAGGATCCGTGCAGGAATTTGGATAGCTTTCTTCATTTTTTTTTGTGTATTTTGTGAGACATGTTGCAAGGTATAAAATTTACTAAGATGGCTATAGGCTTTTCAAAAAAACATATTTGCTGCTAGAAATTATGGGTTAGCACTGACACCTTATTGAATTATTATTATTCTTAATCGTCTTACAGCTCTTCCTCTAAGTTGATTTCTTTGGGAAATCTCATCACTCAGTGTACGTTTCAGGGGTGTAAGTCATCATCCTCAATTTGGTGATTTACCAAATATTTGTACCTTTGATGCATAAGTTCGTCAATTTTGCTTATTATGTGAGAGCCGGTATGTTTCTTTTTGGAGATCCCAGAATCTTACACGTTACACTAATCGATTGGTCCAGTCAAGGGACCCGTTTTGGTTCTAAGTTCTTTCATATTCAGTTTGATGCATGTCTAAGATCGCTTTTGATCATAGACTCCAAGTAAAAATTTCGCCTGCTTCAACTTTGGGAGTTCCTTCCAAATTGTTGGTCTTTTGGTTTTTATTCACATTTTCTCATATTCCGGAATAAGGTTCATGACCCTATTTAGCGGAGTCATTGTAACTTTCTTAAAGATTCTGCCGTTTCGTTACATTGAGTGTTTATATCCAATCCGCTCACGCAATTCCATACAATTTTCGAGCTGCTCATGTCGTATGAGTTTAGTAATTTTAGACCAGCTTAGCAGTCGGACATGATAGTTATATTTTGATTGCGGTAATTTCTATCAAGGTTTACCTCTGCGTGCATTTTCTAATGGCATTTACCTTCGCTTCGAAGATTCTTGTTTACTGTCACATCAGTAAGGAAATTTTGGTTCAACGCCAAAAAAACGCATTTCCCAATCTTTCTTGCAACTTAACTCCATTTTGATGATTTAGTTGAAGTTATATTTTTTTATATGCCAAAGGTGTCTTCGAGAAAGGGTCTTTGATTCTGGCGCTAACCATCACATTTCCCTTTTTGGCAAATTGTAGAATAGCTCTCTTGATAACATTTTCTATAACTACGTTAAATGGATTCAGGTGAACGATGCATGGATGCATGATAACTTAAAAACATTTAAAAAAAAGTCGGTTTATTAGAATCTTTGATGGGGCTAATATTTTTAGAGATTGAAAATTAAACGGAGAAACAGTTCAAAACTTCGCCTTCCAAAGCATGAACCTCACTTGACATAAATGGAATTGGGGGCCAAATGTACACATTTCCACGAGGACCTACTCCGGCTATAGTTAGTCTTATGACAGACATGCTTTGAGTACCTGAATTAAACATTTGCTCTGAGCACTTGCTCTGAGCATTTACTCTAAGCATTAACTCTAAGCATTTCTTCTGAGCATTTGCTCTAAGCATTTGCTGTGGACACATGATTCTAAGAGCTTCTTATTTGTAAATTTATACAACACTGCTGAAAATTACTATTTCCATTTCAATCAAAGTCGTCTAATACTCGTTTTTTTTTTTTAAAGTACATTACCGTTAAGCGAACACACTCAACAACTTCCAACATTCTTTCATAACAATTTTTTTCATCACACATTTAGCAATTTAACTAAATTTCTCACCTTAGAAAAGATCAACTATTATCAACTAAATATTGGGCGAGTTCCATCCATTAAACCAGCTTCCATCCAATTGTATGATATCTCGCTAGCGATTCGCTTAACATGACTTATAACTGTTTTGAAATTATACCTAATTTGATGATTAACTGATTTGATAAAATCATTATCGCTGCGCAACCAATATTTTCAACCTATTTACCAAACGAAATGCTCTGCCATGCAATAATCTGCCAAACAAGCTGCACGCAGAGGTGCTTGCTTCAAACCGGAAGAGTCTCATGCTTTTTTTTTTTGTTAATTTCTTGCTGATGCCACAGACGCCAAAAAAACACACATAATTTTTTTTACAATTTTCTCTTCAAACATGCAATAGGTTAAAAAAAAAAAGTTGAAAATTTCCCCCAAGTCTCCCCTTTTTTTTACTTAGTGTTTCTGATGCACTGCCTCGCAGTTATATCTCATTATGGAGGCGTGGTCCGTATAATTTTTATTTTATTTTCTGGCGAATGAGCTCTGGGACCGCGACTGTGTTTTAGAGAAAAGGCGATCTAAGCCGCCTGATTGCACGTTAGCATGCAATGGGGCTTCTTAAGAATTTAATGATGAATTTTATTTTTGCCACACTAACTCTCTGACGGTGGTTTCCCCTTGCCCCTATAATCACGTCAATATAATCATTTCGACGAAGAGGCGCGCGCGTTCCGCATCTCTGGGTCAATTCATTAAAAAATGAACAAAATATTGTTTAAAATTTTGTTCGAATCAAACCAACTTAATTCGTCAGATTTTTCATACGAAGCAAATATATGAAGAGAAAATTATTATTAAATTTAATTAGTTTATGAGAATTTATCGCTTCCAACATCAAATAGGAGGAGTTCGATTCGACCTCTTCTCATGGCTTAAATGTGTATACGGTTTTTTGGTTTGAAAATGCATCTACAAGAACAAAAAAAGATACAAACGAGGAAGAAATTGATTGTAGAACCAGAACTGGACGGATAATGATGAACATTTTTCAGGAAGACACGACCCTGAATATACAATGCAACTTATAGCGTTCCATAAATCATGTTTTGTTTTTATTTTTTGTTTAACGTGCCCGCAACGACTGCGCGAGATGATCCATGGCGATGGCATCAAAATTGGGATCGCAACTTAGCAGCCAGCGCAGCGTTACAGCCAAATGATCGAAGAGGAAGAGATCTGAATTGCAACAGGATAATAAATTTCTCAAGTGCAATTGTTAATTTGAAAATAATACACACTGATATATATATACACAGCCACACACACAGACACATATACATATAATACACAAAATAGGGAACTAAAAAAAATCGAATTTTCTGTTCATTTCACACAAATCCTTTTGGATAGTTGTAAATCTCTGCCGTGTGGTGGAATAAAAAAGCAAAGTAGTTCTTAGAGTTACTGTGGGCCAATTTATGTTTCCTTTGGGGTCGAATGCGAGTTCAGTAATTGGAAGTGTCGTCGGAGTCGAAGAGGCGACCCACGACCGCGAGGTGAAGATACGGAAACAAGTGAAAGAAAAAGAAGATTATAAGTTTGTTAAATCTATGGGAAGGACAGTAGGGCGAGAAAGTTATGTACCTTATACTCGGCACTATCAGGAACGAGAAACGGGATATGAACGGTGATTTTTTAAGAGCTTGGTTTTTGAAAATTCAAAAAAACACAGAAACTTGTAAAAAGTGAATGAAATTTTTATTTGGATCGATAAATCAATTTCTGCCATTTACTTTTTAAAAATAATTTCACTTAAATGTTGCCCGCGGCTACGCTTCTGGTGGTCCATTCTAAAGGTCCAATTTTGGCAAACTTTTTCACACATTTCGGCCGGAATCTCACCAATGACGCGTTCAATGTTGGCTTCCAAGGCAGCAATCGTGTTTGGCTTGTCCCCATAGACAATAGACAATTGTGGTAGGTCGCCTGGCTTCAATTCTTGCACCAGCTGTATTTTGTATGGCTTTAAGCCAAGATCTTTGCGTAAAATCTTCCAGGTGGTCGAATAACACAAACCCAATTGCTGCGATCGGCGCCGAATGGACATATCGCGATCTTCAGCAACACTGGCGGATGCAGCAGCAATATTCTCTTCGGTACGCACTCTACGGATACGATTTGGTGGATTAATGTCCAATAAAGTGAAACTGGTGCGAAATTTAGTCACAATGAGCTGAATAGCCTGCTCGGTGGGTCGATTATGACGACCATAAAACGGACGTAGCTTGCGAAACACATTTTTCACAGAGCACGAATTTTGATAATAAATTTCAATATTTTGCAAACGTTGTTCAGGCGTAAGTCTATTCGTGATGAAATGGCAAACAATACTGAATCGAAATGTCAAATGTTCGTGGAATTTGTCATGTGTGATCTGTCAAAAATATAAACGTCAAAAACCAAGTAGCAAAAAAATCACCCGTTAGAAGACGTTTGTTTGGAACAGTAGAACTTTCCATGATTGTGTCTAAGATTATAAATTTTAATAATTTGGGTAATTCCCAATTTCACCACTAGATGGTAGTGCCACACACGGCACCAATACCCGCCTACTAGCATTTACTCGAACCCTAAGGGGTTTTTGTTAGTTGGGTTAATTATCCATGTACCCCATAAGTTGAAAACACTTTCCTTGATCAAAGCAAGTTTCGGTGTACGTTTTGTGTCACAATCGTAACAAAATTAGGTAACGCGTTATCGCTACAAAAATAAAATTTTCAATATTTTAGGCAAGAAGTTAGAAAAAAAAACTACGATGGATCAGCGCAAAGTTATATAGTTTAGAGTTTATGTCACAAATGTAACAATTCACAATATAAATCTTTCAGCTTTTGCATAATAGTTAGCATTTTGTTGTTTTTAAATAGGGAATCGATAATGCAAGAATTTATTATATTAAATCCAATTTTATTTAATAGTATACAATTTATGTCACAAATGTAACAATTTAAGAAATGAATCTTTCTACTTCTTAACACATTTTGAGTTTGGTATTCCTAGTGCATTAATAAAATATAAGGTATATCATATGTCAAAATCATAATTGGTCACTTTCCTAATATAAATGTGTCACTCCCGTAACACTTTCAAGATAAGACTTTTGACTAATACCAAAGATCGAATTTTTGTATAAAGTATTAAGGTATAATTTTTTCAAAAGAAAAATTGTGTCACACACGTAACAATTTTAGAAAAAATCTTTTTACTTTTTAACTCGTTTTGAGTTTGGAAGTCCTAGTGAAGGAATAAAATATTAGTTATATGATTATGTCAAAATCATAGTTGGTCACTTTGCTAATATAAATGTGTCACTCCAGTAACAATTTCAAGATACGACTTTTGAGTAATACTAAAGATCGCATTTTTGTATAAAGTATTATTGTACATATTATTTTTACAAAAAAAAAATTCTGTCACACACGTAACAATATGCAAACACTACAAATTCTTAAGTATAAAAATTTATATAAAAATGGGCTCCGTCCTATGACGGGGGAAAATCTTGATTGTTTGAGTATGTTGTTGCGCTTCATTTTTAAAATGTTTCATTGTGTTTTTTTGCAAATTATGCAAACTTTCATACCTCACTGTCGATCATTCAGAAAGCTTTTATATATTACACCACCCATAGCCGCGATCGTCCCTTGTTGGCTATTTGTTGATTTGATATATGCACTCTCCAAATTGATGGTCTTCGCGGGACTCTTTTGGGTCGTCTATCTTTCTCGTCGTCGTCGTCGGCAATTGACCACCATCGGAGCTATGCAACCAAGTGCAGCTTCAGCAACAGCAACAAAAACATAACAACCACATAACTCTAGCAGCAGCAGCAGTATATTCACTGCACTGCACTACCTTGCACCACAATGCAATGCACATTGCACAGCAGCGCAGCAGTTGGTTTAACATGACTGGCAACAGGTCCATAACTAATATGAATTGGCCAAGAAAAGCACAAGGCCATGAAAGACCGGCTCTCCTCTATCAAGACCACCAATACCACCACTTAGCGAATAATAATTGTATATTCGAGTTTTGCGTCTTCACCTTCCTTCAGCCGCCGTCATCTTTCCCGTTCATCTATTTCTTCCAATAGCAATCTTTTTTGCATGCTGCCTCTACTGCCGCAATATATATGTAGGTAGTTCAAATCGGTCCAATTTGGTATGCGGACAAAGGCTTATGGCTATGTTCGTTGGAATATGACACATGTGGCAAGCTGACTGCCTCATCCATGCAACCCAGAGAGTCCCAAGTCCCGTTGTCATATTTTATCGTTATTGATGTTAGGTATTCACATTTTATGATCACTGTCCCTTAATAAGCTGCCGTTCGATCTGTGCGCCATCTGTGAGTCAGTGAGTCACTGCAGTAGGAGGTTATGTTTGGTTTATCTTTATTGACGTTTAATAGTGGCCACAGCACTTCGGCAAGACGGTTTTTTGCTAATTAATTAGATTTTCTTTTTCTCTCTCCATACAAGATCTTCACATATTTCATTTAAATAAAAACGCATATATAGTGAGAGAGAGGTAGATCGTCTGGAGAAAAAGAGCGAGAGAGATGACTAACAAAGGCTTAACAAGACCCTCTAAACAAGCACTAATTATTGGCAACATTTGAGATGTTGCAGAGAAAAATAACAACCTCATGGATGTAGGACGACGGACGATGACGATGATGATGGTGGTGGAGATTTTAATAATATACTCGGACAAGATATATATTCGATTTCGAAGACAGAAGGATCTTTTTCGCCGAAGATCCACAAAACCATCACAATGAACTAAGGGGACTTTGCAAAGTCATTTGTTATGCGTTGTACGTTGTATCAGGTATGTTTGGGTTATAAGGGAGTAATTTGTCTTTTATGCTTTGGCGAAATGGCAGTGAAGATTTACAGCAAAAAGGCGGTTTCGATAAAATCGGTGGACGTTGTTCTGAGATGTAGTACAGTTCCACTAGGGTCTGGGTTTAATTGGACTTGGTCCGGAGGTGGCGCTTTAATTTGCATTAATTTTTTTTTCGATGTGTGGTTTTTCGATTTAACCAGGGGATGTTTGTTATAATATTTGTTCGGCCAAGAAATGGCACAAAATATGGCACAAATCGAAGGTGGGAAGGTTGTAAATAGTAGGTACTGTTATGCAAACTCCAATGTAGCGCTGCGATAAATGTAAACTGGTTTCTGAATCATTTGGCATTTCTATCAATTTATCTGATAATGCCAATTTATGCAGAAAATTGCAGTAAGAATTTGTCTGAATCGATGGCAGTTAAGTCTCTCATATTGACCATTTAATAGACCCTTACTTAAATTATTTGAAGCTGGGCCTTAGACTTATCATATAATATCTAAGATCATAATAGAAATATTCTACTTTACGATAATTAATCAGTTCCAGCTACGCGTAATGAATGCTTTTGCGAAATTGTGGTGAGACTTCTTGAAATCGAATAAAGCGGAAAAGACGCAGCTAAGAAATAATTAAGGCAATATTGAGAGTGGTAGACCAACGCGAGTATTGAGAGTTTAAGTCGACCTGCTCGATATTTAGCTTGGTATTCGATCAAAATTCAATTCCCCCACAATTATCTTATATCTAATATTAAGGTCAAGGGGAAATGTGTATATTTTTTTGAAGAATTTCAACAAGAATTCCTTTATCAGTGGCAACTTTTGGTAAACAGAGTATACTTTTTTTTATTGCAGATTCCCATTTTTATGGAACAGATCAATGTTGCCGGAGCCCATTAACCATTCACTACGGTATGCAGATTTAGATGGTTTGATCAGTGAGGAACTACGATGAGACATACCCTGTAACCAAAATATTTCTCAAAATTCTTCTAAGCTACTAGGTGGCGCAAAAGTTTTCACCATATCAAAAGCTGCTATAGTTTTTCCGCAGCAAAGTGAAGTCTACTATTAAAAAAAATACGATGAAAAATTGTTTCGGTCCACGTTTGCCGTCATTTCCAAAAATTATAGCATTTTCCGACTAGTTGAAAACTTTGACTCAACTATGTTTAATCGATCACCACACAGTGGGCCTGATTTTCATTTTTCGTTCGAAAATCATAGCTTGTGAACGAGCTGAGATATTTTCTCCATTATTTTATTCGAAGCTCGGTAACACATGGAGGATTTCAGAAAATTGGTAGTATTTGTTGTTTGCTTTAAAACTGACAATGAACCGTGTTATAAGAAAATTTAAGCGTTTGTCGAAAAATTAGACAAGAAAATGATAAAATAAGAATTGAAACACACAACTTTTAAAATTTTTAAATAATAATAAATTATTAGTAATTTTTAATATGGTTTACAATCAAACAAATAAATATCTGTTGGGACTTTGTGTTTAAACAGTATGGAAAAAAGGTTTAAACTGCTTAAAAATAAAATAAAAAAGAATTAATAATCTTAAATATTATAATTTTAAATTATAATTAGCAAGAAAAATTTACATAAAGGTAAAAATATGCAATAAATGATAAAAATTAGAACTATATTTCTTGTAACTCTCGTCTAAATTTGTGGTTAGTTCTAACGAACTTATTATTTATGTACAGGGACCCACTTCCGCAAGGTTGAGTTTACTCTGTGTACATAGGAATTTGTGTACACATACATTTTTTCCGACTCCGGAAGGGTGAGATCCATTTTTTTTTCAGATAACGTGTAGGTACACAGAGTTGTCCTTTGAGATCTTTTTAACTTCGGACATGTCTCAGCGGTGAAATAAGTGGATCCGATGAGGCAGCAAGCATCTGAAATAAGATTTCGTTTTGTGGAATTCTTGAAACTCTACAAGCATTATGCTGCTTATACCTCTTATAGGGGGTTATCGTGAATAAAAATTTCCCTGGAAATTATTCTCCAATTCGAAACCTGGGACCGTGAATGATGCTCAAAAGTTTCCCTCGGAATTTATTGGTATTGGGAATAAGATTTCCCAGGGAATTTTGCTGTCATTTCATACAATTTTTTTTTTGGGAATTTATTCGGTGGGAGATTCACGATCGTAGGAGAAATTTCCAGGGAATGAAATATTCAGTGGAAAACTTAATTCCCTTGGAGATTCCCGATAGGGCCCATAGTCCTTATTTTTAGATTCATGAGCTTATTCCGACAAGTCTCCAATTGGTAAAGTTTGGCTTTCGTAGGTGTAAGTTGCTTTACTGGATACAAACTTGGTACCATAAATATTTTTTCGGCAATTCAGAACATTGCTTATAACTTTTAATCTTCTTACAACTTCCACATTCATTCTTGGTTTCTTGCGTCTGGCTACTACCTATTTTGCACTTGCGTTTCTATGAAACGATGACATATATTTTGCTAAATCATTTACTTCTGGAAGCTAATATTTTTATAAATTACACTTGCGAGAAATTCGTATTGGGCATTCTTTGTGTCCAGGAAAATTTTAAATAGGTCACTGTACGAAAATTCCATTTTAACTTAAAACTTTCAAATACCTTTATAAAAATACAAATAACAGTCTGCTGATAAAACCAAAAAGTAGCAGATTATTTTAGTAACACAGATTCACATTCCATTGAGTCTAGGCTAAGAAGTTTTAAGGAAAATTGTATAATTCAATATAAAGTCCAAAATTTAGGTCAAAAACAGTGTTTCGAAAACGTAAACAAAATTCCAATTATTAAAATTAACAAAACAAAAAGTAAATTACCCGTGGATGCACTTAGAAGTAATTTTCCAACCATATTTTCAGATTTAAATATCAAAGGGTCAGGAGATTTTTCACATTTTTTTTATAATTTTGAAAACCGTTCGACCAATTTCAAAATTGTTTTCTCTTTTTTTAAAATTTCAATCAATTCTGTATCTAATAAAAATCATATTAAATTTTGTGCGCATTCAAAAAAAAATTGGCCCACAGTGCGCCGCGCAATATAGTCTATTTCCGTATGACGGTTTCATAACACTAAGACATCCTTTAGCTTCTCTCGATTTTCAAAAATGAGCAATCGGTCTTCTATAGCATTTTCCAGCATCAGATGGTTGCTTTATTCCTTTATTATATTATAGCTACCCCTCGAAAAAAACGTCAGTTTGCTCATTATCGCCATTCGTGCTTAATGTAATTTCATTCATCTGTCTTCGAATTTTCTTACTTGAGATGTATTTTCTTCTTATAACATAATCCTTCCGCAAAAAGTCCTTCATACGTTCTTTTTTCCCAAACCTAAGCGAAAAGCCCAAATCCGAAATGGAAACTCGCAAGTCAATTAATTCTTGAAGTCGTAAGCCACTTCCCTTGGCAGGTTAATTACCAATTTGTTTTTCTTCCTAAAACATACATACCTACGCTCATAAGGCATACTGTATGGAATTCAGTTTAATTATTCTATTATTTATTATTATCCATAATATACCATGCGTGGGCACACGAACCTATAGGAAATGCCATACACAAGTATATTCATATTGCAAACGCCTTAATACGCACCTTAAGCAGCGGCCAGCTATAGCGCCCATGAGGAAAAAAAACACAGAATCCCAATCAATTCGCTAAATATCTTCACTTCTCACCTTGTGCCAGTGATTTCAGATTTAATCACGAAATCTAAATCATGCCGCACATACAAAACTCGAATAAAACTCCATCGTTAGTATAGGTACATATCCTTCAGGCTTGATGGAACCATCATTGGAGAGGGAGAGGTGGTGAGAATGAGAATCTATGGGATCTCGATCCACTCGGCAACACAAGGCAAAACAATATCTCTCACACGTCACACTACCCGAACACTAAAATGCCACTGTGTGTTGTGTATTGTGTGTGTGTGTCGAGGATGTTGCTGCCCCACCTGAGAAATAATTAGCCGCCAATCTTGTTCATTATAATGCCTCAGCTCGAGACCAGACACAAAATAAGAAGACTCGCTTTCAGATGCTGCATACCATCAGCTTCAAACCTCACAAAATAAAACTATTCTGGATGAGGAGGAAGGGGAGCCATGAACATCCAACACATACCTACATATAGGTGTGCCAAATGGGAAGAAATAAAAAGAATCTCGCAGATACCTCGATGGCTCCTCGCCACCAAATCCGAATCCCACAATCTATCTATTCATCTGTGTCTGGAATGGAATGAGTTGGTCTTTTTTTTTCTTTGTTTGTATGTTTGTTTGGTTGTTGGCCATCAGGAAGAAGGCCGGGAGAGCCGGAATACAAATGCAAACAACAACCTGAAGAGCAGAGCATCATCATTCAAATGAGATAGCAAAATACATCTTTGCACACAAATAGCTTAATCGCAAGCAATTAAACAATTAACCCACCTATGGGCTCGTTTAGGCATCTCCAGGCATTCTCCACCACAATCAGTCGAAGTGGCAACAGCAGTTGTGGGAGCAGCAATAAACTATTTTCAAGAAGTGGAGGTGGTTGGTTTTGGCACCATCACCTATCGCCATTGCACACCACACCACACCGTGTCGAAGAGCTCTGGATGCTTACTTCAGGACCAGCATCAGTATCAGCAAATGGATTCAACAATGAAAGTGTCTATAAAAATCCACACCACACCACTTCGTTCTCTTTATCCTCGTAGTCTCCCAAATGAAAGCAAATTGATATCGATGGATGTGTAAGGGGAGGAAGGAGGATAGGAAAAAATGTGAATTGGCATTCATTGATGCCAAACTTAATGAAATCCCAGACTTCGTCCGTGGTATTTTACCAGTACCCCGAGGAACCATGGGCTTTGGCAGCACTTTTTTTTGAATGACGATAAGCGGGTAACATTATGGCTCGATCGTGAGGCGATTACCAGCAGACGACGCGATGCAGATCATCACGACAAAACGAAGATGATGTGCGCCCCAGCCGAGCCGTGGCCAGAGATGATGATAATGATATAAGTTGTGCTCTCAGCGAGATAGGGTGCTAATGATTGGTTACATACATACCTGTTGAATTTTGTCTTCGGAAATTCATAAGAAACAAAAACAATTTTATAAAAAAAAAACAAGAAACGCAATTTGGGGGAAAATTACAGGATCAGAGTCTAAAATTTGAAGGTGGTCCGATATATCATTTTGAGATGACAGACTTAATGGCTGGTGCGCGATGGTGATTGAGCGTTGAAGGGTCAAAGATGAACGAGAAACCATCAAACTTCGCTTTTCACGCTGTTGTTAAAAAGTAATTTCCTCGAAATTACTTTAATGTGTGTTTGAAGAACGTTTTGACCTTCGAACTGAATCATCAGACAAGAATTTATTTAATCGTTTGTTAAAACTTCTTGCGACCGAACGGAAAGAACAATCGATTTTCTTTGTATCAATTGGCGAAGAATGATTAAGGCAATTTCAATCGACAAGACATTGGGAACTACTGAAAGTACCTAGTTTGTTCGGAGCACCTTAAACCCAATTTAGCATGACACATGAATTTATGCGGATTGTTGGGTGATGTGACACTGACACTCCCGTTCTATACCAGCCTTCAATTTCAAGAGTTTTCTATCCGGGCTACCTCTCATATCTCACTTTGTCTCTTTCGCAATATGTTCAAGTTCAAAGCGAACCATCGAACTTGCTCTTATGAATCAAATTTTAACCGCGACAGTTTTTAGGTAAAAGTCAAAATTCATTACAGGAAATTCGATTTTCTGTACAATGAATGGCTTCGACAAAAATTTCCGAATAAGAACACTTTACAAATACGAAATGGTCTTTGGAATTTTTGACAATTCGAGGAATGAACTTTTTATGGTGTGACCAAACAAAATTGAAAAATCCGGAGTCCCAAAATTTCGAAATCCCAAAATCCGGTAAATCAAGAACACAAAATCCCTAAAACCCTAAAAAGAAAACCCAAAATATCGAAAACTCCAAAACTTCGAATATCCATAATCTCGAGAAGCAAAAATCTCATAAGCCCAACGTGAAAATTATTATTTACCTAGGATGTCTGGGCGGTAAAAAGGCCCTGTGAGGAGAGGCCGCTGAGAAAAGGTAATAAGCTAATATAACAAAAGACTAAAGCTATCGTAATGGGCGTACAACGCTTTGACTCTAACGTAAAAATGACGTGAAAATCTATTCTAATTGAGTATAGTCCTTGTGATTGTCAATATGTTGTAGAGAACTTTAACACCTGCTTTGACATAAGTTTGTTCGATTAAGATATTAATGGTGTGACAGAGTGAAAATAAATTGAGTGGTGACGTCAGAGAGTCAACGCAAAACCGGTTAGGGTGACCGTGTAATTTTAGCTTAAGATATAAAAGGCAGTAAAAAAATACCCATTTTATATAATTTTTCAGAATTCGGGACTGTCGGTTTTAAAAATGTTGGGTTTATCGGGTTCTGTAGAACCGTAAGTTTTAGGTCTTTTTAGTTGTGCGTAGCCAGAATTTATAGTTGTCGGGATTTTTAATTTTAGAAATTTTATTAACTTTTCGGAATTTTAGTTTTTGAGATTCTGGGGTGGAATCGGCTATAAGGCAATAGTTCATTGCCAATTTTTTTTACATTCGTTTCGACGATAGTAGTTGTCTCTATCACTTCTTTAAGTAACGATAGAAAAAAACAATCATCAAAACGATAGTCAATTACGACACGGTTCCTGATCCCAACCTGATTGATTGTAGGCTATAGGGAATGTATTACCGATGTTTTTTTTACACCACAAGGACTTTTCACACAATATGATGGTTTTAAAGCTCCACAAGTTCAAAATAAATTCCTTTGGACTCCTGCTCTTGCTTAATCAATAGTACTTTCTATGGTACGCTTTGTGGGTTCAAAAGAAATAAACTTCTTCAGTCCATAAAACCGTTGGTCCGCTAAGTCAACAAAGTCAGAAATATTGGAATTTTAGGATTCGGCATTCTGCGAATTTTGGAATTTAGTAAATATTTATTATTTTTGACATTTAGTGATGATTTTTCTTTTAGATTTAAATATTGCCAGAAATTCTTAAGAAAATTTATGAACTTATGACTTTTTAAATAAATAAATAAATAATCCTACTCCTTTATCCCCCAGATACAGCACACGCTGGGGTCAATTTGCACATTCAAACGATAACCACGAGGTTTGATATGGGTGGCCCTCAGACAACGAGTAGTTCCGGAAGCCTACGGCCGTATGATCCTTGATATCCACAAGGAAGCAGTGAGGAGGGTTAGTTGTCCAACTGGGGTCACTGAAGAATTCTATACCTGCTCGAAGGTAATGTACCGAACACTGAGCATCATAATTATTCTTTGCTGTCGATGCGATGGAGACATCATAATTGAGGATCCTACAGCCCGGCCACAAGCAATTGACGATTGGGCAGACCTTCTAGAAGTAAGTGGGTACCACATTAGTCCGAAAAAGCCTGAATACTTGTGCTGCCCATTTTCTGACCCGGACATGCCTATTCACGACATTTTTTTAACGGAAATGTGCTTCTCAAGTTTCGAAAAATTTAAATGTCTGCGATCTATAATCAATAGTAAAGCAACAATCGAATGAATTCTAGTGAACTTCTTTCACCTATTTCTTTTTATGTTCCTGAAAGACGGCTTAGAAGTCGTAATGATTTATTTTATAATCCCGTACATATGCAAAGAGATAAATTCAAATCAATAATTTTTTCACATATTTAAATTATAACTTTTTAATCTTTTCACTTGAAATTTATCTAATTAATTATATATGAACAAATAAAAAAAACAAATGTGTTCTAAATATTAATATGAATTTTGTAGTCAGCAGATTTATGTATCAATTGATGAAATAAATAAATAAAAAAAATAAATAAATAAATAAACGTATGTGATGACGACATCAATCATTGAATAAGCGTAGGGTGGATGAAGTAGCGTGAAAACTCAAAGGACAAATCCGGTGAACCCCGTCAAAATGCCAATATCTTACAAAGTTCCACTGCGATCGCGAAGAAGAAAAAAGAAACGACATTCGCATTTGCTTGGTGTCAGACACGGACCAACTCAAAACCGGGAATGTTGCCGACACTTTAAGGTCAATGCTGTATGCCTCACGGTCGGATCACTTCACTAATATGAAGCAGATAAGAGTGAGAGTTGTGATTCCTTCGAGATCACAATATAGCCGGATTGAAGAAGAAGAAGAAGAAGAAGAAAAAGACCCAGCGATATTAACCCATCGAACCGTATAGTGAAGCAGTCTTTAAAATTCAATAAAGATCTTTTTTTGTAACTGCAGCCGATATGTTTTCGGTACTATTTCCGATAAGCAAACCACCACGATCCTAAAAATGTTTCCTACTGTCGACAAATTATTTTCATAAGCATGTTTTTAAATCAAGTCCCAATTAGACTATTAACATATTTTAAGCCAAACTCAAGACATTTCCCTAAATGGCCTGGAACAAATTAACAAAGAATTGTCAACAGTAAAGACGATGCATCGTCCTCCCTTTTGGAAAAAAAATTATAATACAATTCAACAAGTGCATCCTGTTCGCTACGCTCGGCATTGTTTTGACGGGATGCTATAACTTTAACCGAATAACTTGCAAACAACCCGAACAAAAAAATATATGTTCCAACAACTTTATACCCAGAACAAGATTCCAGATTCCGCACTGACTTTTTTTTAGAGATCTGCTACAACATGCAAAACAAACCACATTCACCACCATTCCACTGATTAAATTAAAGTACAACTCCAAAGCCTCGGACGTGACCATAAGAAGATATACTCGTACAAAACAGAATCCAGAAAAAAAAAGAAGTCGCACATCAGGCTTGAGCTCCTTGATATGATGGTCCGTCCCAAGAGCTGCTGTCATTCCCAAAGGTGGAGACGAAACAAATGTGACTGAGCAATCGACCAGAACAAATTCGTGTCGCTGGAAATGAGGTTTTGAACCAAAAAAAAAAAAAAGGGAAATCCTAAAGCATCATCTATCATTGAAGACTCCAATCCACCATCGCAGTTTTTTGATTGATCCATCGCGTCTTAGACTGTCTTTTAAATCTCACATGCTGCGGGCGGCCGATGGCGGGCGGTTCGACTTTTGGAATAACTTGGAGGCTTGGCATGTATTAATTTTTGAATTATTACTTTTTTTAGATTTGTCGGTCAGACACATATGTTTGATGTTAGAAGAATTTGAAATAGAATTTGCCGCCGGAATTATAACAGTTATTATTATGATGGAACTCTTCTGTCTTCTCGAAGCTCCCAGCTTTGCCCATTTCAATAATTGCCCGCCATCACATGGAATTCAAAAATCTATAATTGCACTTAAACGTCAATCTGTCATGGGTTCTGTCAGATCATCATTTTCATCATCTCAAGACGTTCCTCCATATAGACGAATA
Source organism: Philhelius pedissequus (assembly GCA_910595825.1). Taxonomy (NCBI): domain Eukaryota; kingdom Metazoa; phylum Arthropoda; class Insecta; order Diptera; family Syrphidae; genus Philhelius; species Philhelius pedissequus. The sequence goes on along the minus strand of OU343163.1, from coordinate 7,270,687 downwards.
TTGCGTGGAAATTATAATGTAGAGAAGGAGAGACACCGGTTATATGGGGAATGGTGTCTCTCATTTCTGGTCTGGCCAGGCCGAAGCTGCTGTTTGTGTGTGCTCCGCTCCGACTCCGGTGATGATTTATGACATTTGTCGGATAGTTTTTGTCTAATGTTTGTCTTGTTGTGGACGTCGCTGTCGCAGAGACACAAGCTACAGCACATATGGATTATGTCTATGCCTCCTAACTCGTATGTGTAAGTTGAGTTGAGGTTGACCGATGATGGAAGGAATCCTCCCGATTGATTGCCAGCGATTAGTTGCTAATCCTGTTTTTGTTTTGATGGATATATTAGTGAGTATTTGCGCAGAGTGCGCCTTCCTTTCAGATGAGGCGACCAAGATGAAGACCGATGACGATAGATATAATGAAGATAAAGTCAGGGCGGTCGGTCGGTGTGGTGGTGTGGAGGAATCGAGGAGCTCTATCGGGTTTGGTGTTTGTTCCAAGCCGCGCAACGCTTATTTGATTCATTTTTCATTTGAAGTTTCTGTATATATTTATGAAGTGGATATAAATGATACTGGTTTTTCCATTTTTTTTTCTAAACTTTGACGGAATAAATGTACTCATACCTATCTACTTCTGGGAGCTCATTGATGCGGGTTTTCAGCTATAATAATAATATTTCTACTGCGGCGAATATGGCATCTGCTTTGGCATAACTTGAGGGAATTTGCTGGAAAAGGCGGTTTGAGTTTTTCTAAAGCGGTAAATTGCATATCAGTTTTGAAGTGATTTATCCTTTAAAGGAATTATATGATGTGGACTTTTATTTGTTGGCTAAGTTGTGTGCTCCTAAAGACCAATTAAGGGTGGGGTTATGTGCTTACGTAATGGAGGTGTTATTTATGGGATCTTGCAGTTGTCTAACTGTAAATAGTTTCAATTGATGGTGGACTATTGACTCTAAGTAAAAATTCAAACCACATTCATTAAAGTGGAAGGGGATAAGAAGGGCTTGTACGAGATATCGAAGTCTGATGGATGTAAGCAAAATCCATTCGTGTAATAATTATTGTCAGCTCACTAAAAACTGTGTTTCGGTTAATTTAGAATCGATTGAAAGACACCATTTTTACTTGCGATTATAGGTACTATAAGGCAAGTTATGTATTCATAAAAAAAAATTTTTTTTTATAACAATCAAACATGGCATTACGATCATAGATAACACCAAAAAAGTGGGTCATCCAATTGCGTCTGTCTGTCTGCCTGCCTGTCTGTATGTCTGCCTGTCTGTCTTTCTGTCTGTCTGTCCTCGGGTGTGCAGCCTAAACGGTTCGGTGGATTTGATTCAAACTTGGTACATATTGTTTTTCGATAATATGCCCACAAGTTTTTTTCTTTTTTTTTAAGACGACAATTTACAGTAGCTCCTAGCATTTTTTTGCCAAAAACAAAAATCTTATTTTTCTCAAAAACGGCTCCAACGATTTTCATAAAAAAAATCAGGGGCCGAATTACCGCATCAGTTATCGAGTCATACGTGACTGAATTATGTAAATTTGGCATTACCGCTGACGTTATCGAGCAGTCTAGTACAATAATTTGACATTCTCTCATCAGTTATCGAACTGAATTTTATTCGTCAGATGAGAAGCCGACTGATAGAACATGCATGTAGGTATATGTACATAATATAATTTTTGGATGCTTACGCAGAATTTGACAAAGACAGAGGATTGTTTTTGTCCCTTAGGAGTCTGCGCTCCATAGCTTCGTACATCTCATCTTCTGGTTGATGTGAATTAAATGTTACTTATTATGTACATATGTATGTACGCATAAAAATATTTTTTAAATCCTCACCATCTGAATCGCTTGATAAAAAGAAATCATCCATTTTTAGTGGATATTTAGAAATATCCTCAAATCCTTGTAATAAAAACTGGAAACTCGCGAAAAATTTGTTGTTTTTACAAAAAAATGAAATTGGTTTGTCCAAAAATAAATTAAATGAATACAAATTTCATCTGTCAAACAAGAAAGACTCGATAAAAATCAATAGAGACTCGATGTAGTAGAATAGAATTACTACAATTTAAAATAGTTACACGATACGTTAGTCTACGAATGCCATCATGCCAAAGTGATCACTAGTTCATTCGATAACTGATGGGACTCACTCACTCGATCACTGATGCGGTAATTCGGCCCCAGTTCATTAACAAAAGGAAAGGGTACCTTTTGATAATTTTTTTTTGTGAAAATAATTGTTATTTTTGCTACCTCTAGTAGAGCCGTATTTTTGGTTTTCGATTTTCTCGGAAACGGTTAATTTGATTTTTTTGAATTTTTTTACGCAGAAGCTCCTAGAGCATTTAAACAATACCATGTACCAAAATTTTTTAAACAAATTTTTTTTGGAAATTAATTTTTTTTTTTTGAAAACTCAAAATTTCGAAAACGACTTAATAGATTTTTTCAAATCTTCGTATTTGGTGATTTTTGACATTATCTTGAATAGTTAAAAAAAAACTATTTTTTCTAAAATAAAAAACAACGGTACCTCCGATACAAATTTTAAAAAACCGTTAAGAAAAACGATTATTTCTCGAAAAGGGCTCCAAGAATTTTTATAAAAAAATTTTTTTTTTCGTACTTATTAACGGTACTTCCCATACAACCACTTTTCATATTTTCGACTTTCTCAATATTGGATAAACCGGTTAAAAAAAATTTTTTATACAAGTGCTCCCTAAAATTGTTAATAAGACTTCATACTCAAGTTTTCAAAAAAAAAGTTTTTCGATTTTTAAAAAATAAATAAATTTTTATTTTTGCAAAATCGATTTCCCAAAAACCTGTCAGATTTTTTTTTTAAATTTGAATTTTATATGTATTAAAATGTTTTCAAAATTTAATACATAAAAAATTAATTTATTAAAAAACCGCTCCAACGATTTTTAATTTTTTTTGATATATTCTTATTTATGCATGAATTCAAATGGCATCTTTAATTTCCCTCAAACTCTAACGATTAAGCAATATAAAAACATTTAAGTATGTGTATCCATTTATTTTTACCATATTATTATTCCCTTTTTACTAATTTTTGCGTACGCCACTGAATACTAAATATAATGTAGGCCATATACATATGTATATATATACATAATATGTGTCTTGAAAATTCAAATGAATCGTATTTATGCATATTGCACCTAAATTTTGAAGTTGTATGTATATAGCTACCTACTCACCTACATCCTTCATTTTCATTATTATATGTACATGTTTACATACTTAGGTTCCGTATAAGATGTTTCGGTGGATTTGATTCAAGCTTGGTACTTACTCGTATTATTTTTATGTATGTAGATACATTTTACTCTCCAAACTTACATTATTAAAATCCATAACATAGATTTAAATATACATTTGTCGGTAGGAACCTATGTAACTATTCCTTGAATCATACATTCCACAATTCATTATACTAAGAATCAAGGTATTATTACCCACATAGGCTTTAAACCTGCATAGGATAATTACACCTAACTAACTAAATCTCAATGGTTAGCTACATTAAAGTTGTTAGCTACAAGAGCAAGTTCGTGCTATCCAGTCGTGCATTTTATTTTAAATATCATTGCGAACGAACTAATGGGGGGTCTGATTACCCTTAAAATGTACAAGCACAGTGCGACCGTTAAGGAAGGATTTGAAAGGCGAGACGCTGATGTGCATTGGCTTTGAAGTTTTAAATATGAAAATGAGAGGAACAAATAGAGCCGGACACTTAAGAGCTCTTCCGCAGTTGCTTGCTCAAGGGTACATTGGTAAGCAACAGAAGAAGAGTGTTATGGTTGAATTGGTTTACTTGAGACATGCAGCTGATAAGCTCACACGAACATTGTTTATAAAAATAGCCACAAAATAATGAGAGACCGAAACAACAGATCCAAATCGTTTCAGATGAGAAGTTTCGATGTTCTCTATGGTTTGGCCGTTGAAAATGTCAAGCCCTGTTGAAATTTCAGTTCGGTAAGGTTTGACAATTCATCATGAATTGTTTAACGCTGGAACGCTTCCAAATCGTGAAAATTTAATTTCAAGAAAAAATAATCTGTTTGCGAAGTTCACAAAGCATTCTTACCGAAAAATTGTGTTTAGTGATGAAGCTCATTTCTGATTAAATGGCTTCGTTAATAAGCAAAATTGCCGTATATGAAGCGTAGCAAATCCTCAAGTCATTAACGAATCGCCTTTACATCAATTCAAATTGAATGTTTACTTCGGTTTACACGCTGGCGTTGGCGGCATCATCAATCCCTATTTCTTTCGAAATGAGGTTACGGTGAATGGCGAGCGCCACCACAACATTTGGTTCCAACAAAACGATGCAAATTGCTAGTCCTAACCTTCCTTAGTCCATGGTCATTAATTTGGGTGTAAGTCTTAAAAAAAAATTGGTACGACAATTTTAAATATTCAATAATATAAACTTAAAAACAAAATTTCCAAAAAAATCATCCATCAGCTTTCGAAATATTGAATTTTCAAAAAAAAAAAAAAAAACTATTTGTTTCAAAAATCCAAAAAAATATTTTACGAAAATTTTGGCATGCCTACTACGTAAAATTTTTTATTGAAATCCGTCGAGCTGTTTATGAGAAAGTCGAAAATCAATAAAAATGTTGTAGGCACTTACCGCTAATAACAAAATATAAAAACAAATTTGACCAAAATGTAGACTATAGCTAAATTAGTGCACAAACTACGATTTTTTTTCCAAATACAAAACTTGCACTTTAATACCTATATCGCAAGTAAAAAAAAATGCCATGAAATTATTTACCAGGTTATAATAAAAAAAAACTCCTTCCAACATTTTGTTTGTCTTGTATTATTATTTAAAGCTCTCAAGCTCTTAAAAAAACAGCCGTTATTGCCTAATATGTATTGCAAATGCTCGCTTTTGAATCCTATCTAAAAGACTGAAGTAAGTTATTGGAGCACTAGCCTAAGTATGACGAAGGTTCTGTAGATTACACACAGATCACAATTGGAAACAAATTTCTTTCATCTCCTGAGAAAAAGCTCAACACTTAGCAGAATTTTGGCAACCTCAGATATATGTTCAGTTCGCAAAACGAATTCTCCGATGCTCATATGTACATAAAGCCAAAGAGCTGTACAGTTTCTTCAATGGAAGATCCACCCATGGTTAATGTAATTGGGGATGGGACCCACCATACCGTCAGTAGACAGAATTGAGTTTGTAAAGGCTTACATTTTACACGGTTTTGATTCCCCCATTGGGCACTACTTTCGAGATTAAAGAGCTTATCATATGCTCAAAAAAGCTCAGGATAATGCTGCCATTTATGAACTTATAAGGAAGAGACCCCCGTGAGACGTAATTTCTAATCTAGCTAATACAAAATCGTGGGTGGCAATAGCGCAGTGGATAAAGTTCTTGATTGCTAACTTATACGTGTGGGTCCGATCCCCGCGCTAGGCGCATTCTTTTCTTTACCTCCAATTTTAATGTGATCCTGCCCATGGGTTCAAATGAGACAGACAATACCTAGATCTCAAATCCACTGTGCCAAACTAGTGCCGTGCAATTCAGGTTGCATTTAAAAGACCTTAGGTCTTACAGGGATGTAGTTAACTTTAACAAAAAAAAATCCATCGATACCAAATGAACGCATTTTCTATAATAAAACTGCGTACATGCTTTTGAAATATAAGGCGCAATAATCTTATTTTCTCCAAAACGATGTAAAGTTTTGTGCCACTCTTCAGTGAGATATACCATCAGATCACCTGTGGACTTATTGCACGATAGCCATGTTGTCCGTCATTAAGGAGTTGTCGTTCAACAAGATATTTTCGAGCTGATTAATTGAGCGTTCCCATGATATTGGAAAGAAGAGATGTGTATACCGGGTTCTTTTACTACAGTAGAAATTCTGACATTTTCTGGCACCTGCTGTTCGTCGACTTCGAAAAGTCGTTCGACAGTGTTAATAGAGAATTTATCTGGCTTGCTTTGCGCAGGAGGGGAATCCCGGATAAATTGATTGCTATTATTAGGGCAACGTATGATGAATCCAAATGTCACGTGCTGCATAAAGGAAGGTTGTCAGAGGAGTTTGAAATCCAAAGTGGGGTTAGAAAGGGTTGTATACTGTCACCAATACTGTTCTTGTTGGTGATAAGTGATGTGCTGCATGCAGCTCTGTCCACTGCAAATAGAGGAATTCAGCGGAATCTGCAATCATTCCTCAAACATCTGGACTACGCGGACGAGACGTATGCTTACTCTCTCATAGGATCATGGATCTCCATCAAATGACAATAAGGTTGGAGAGAGAAGCTGAAACCGTCGGGCTTAAGATCAATACGACAAAAACAAAAAGGATCAGCATTGGAACTTCATCATCTACACAAATAGATATTTCTACACAACCAGTAGAGATGGTAGAGAGTTATCAATATCTTGGGAGTATTGTCTCTACTGACGGCGGGACCGAACAAGATATAACAAGTCGAATCGGGAAAGCAAAGGCTGCATTGGGAATGCTGTCCAAAATATGGAGAAAGAACTCTATAAGCCTTAAGACCAAGCTACGACTGTTCCACTCCAATGTTGAGCCCGTGCTTCTGTATGGGTGCAGCACTTGGAAAGTAACACCCGCTGTCACAAGAAAGTTGCAAACGTTCGTGAATAGATGTCTGCGAAATATCTTGAGGATTTTCTGGCCAAACCATATCTCCAATGATGAACTTCATGCGAGGACAGGTCAGGAACCCATCGACTCTATAATACGAAAACGAAAGTCACAGTGAATTGGACATACGCTTCGAAAAGGTCAAGAGTGCATTGCGAGTCAGGCGATGCAATGGAACCCCTCACGCAGCGAGGTAGACGTATGGGTCGACCTAGAAGTACTTGGCGAAGGACGGTCGAAGAGGAATCAGCACAACTGGGGAAGAGTTGGAGAGAGCTGAAGTACATCTCCAGAAACCGTACACGATGGCGCGTAGGAGTTGTGGAGGCCCTATGCCCCCGCAAGGGGAACCTCACGGACATAACAGTTCCGAGGACCTAAGTAAGTAAGTAAGTAAATATTTGACTGATACCCCAAGACGATTAAGAGTTGAGGAATTTTCGTGACTATTTAGTTTGGATCATGAAAAGTAACAAGCCCATTGCCTGTCTATCTCGAATTCTAAGATTTCCGCCGATACCTTTTTTAGTAAACTTATTACAACTTCGTCATTCCTCAAGGAATGCATTCCAACAGAAACAATTTCCACCATCAAATAAAATACTAATTTTTCCTTTCGAATATAAGCTCTGGGGAACTATTTTTCCCATCCAATTAGTAATTTTTGAAAACTCCTTCAAGTGTATGTTCCCATAAATACCAACACCAACTGAGCAAAGTTATAATTTATTAAATTACGTCATAAAACTCAATTGACCGTAAACCACTATAAACACCATAAGATATAAATAATAAAAAAATAAAAAACATTATTTGCATGGTGTTGCTTCGTCGAAAAATTCCCATCTCTCTTTTGCAACCTAAAAGGCCTGGAACTTTGAGATTATGATGATGGCCAAGCAAATCACGCAAGTGTTGTTCTTTTTGTTTTGCTACAACATAAATGTTGTTATTTTTTTTTTTTTTTTTTTTTATACCCAAAAGGCAAAAAATATAAGTATATAAAATCCCATCAAATTGTGTTGATCGATATCAGAATCACGATCCATTAAAGAAAGACTGTGTCTTCAATCTTCCCCTCGAGGAAGAATGTTTCTTGAGTTTTTTTTTGTATTTTTGTGCTTTTGCGTTTTTGGTAATTTTTGGTTCCAAAGTTTCATGGCCAAAGGGGCAAAGTTTAAATGAGAACGAATGTATATAGAAGACGAGGGGAAAACGAAGTATAAGAGTGACCTCTTTCGTTCGGCAACTAATTAATTTTCCCACATAAGCAGGGGGCAAATCGATGTGCTTATGAGAAGCTGAAGCACATATTGCTCAGCTAAACAAATGACAGGTGTCAGTCTATGGGTTATGCTTCATTAGTTTAGTTCCACCATGGGTGCTTTTTCAGAGTATTTATCTGTTGGGCGCCATTTTCAAGCACCCTCTTCGATGGGATTTGGACTTTTTTTTTCAAACATACTTGTATCGATTGTGTTTGTGTTCCTTAATTGGGAGTATATACTTATCTCTATGACAGGAATATTTATTTGTCGAGGATTTTCTGACCACAAGTAGAAAGAATCGAGAGATTTGAATTAATTTCGCTATAGCACAGGTGAGCCAGATATTTTTTCTTTCGTTTTACATTATCACCATCGAGACTTCGTCGACGACTTCCCCATCTTTCTGTGGAAATCTTTTTCTTCGTCGAATTTGCTGGGTAGGTTCGTGATTAATGTCACCAGAAGATTTATCGCTGGGATGTGTTTTATTTTTGAAATTTACTGTTTTTGTTTATTTTTTTTAGTTTGTGAAGTTATTTAGTGAATTTTTTGAGACAAAGTGCTGATATGCTCACCCAGAAAAGAATACACGATAAAGCTGGAGACTGTCGTTTATGAATTGTGATGATTTTGAGATTAAATCGTTAAGGTTATTTTTGTTCCTTTTTTAGGCTTTTTGTATGATTTTTTTTAATGATGTACCGGGCGATGAAGTTAATTTAATTAGACTTTTCTGGTTGATTTATTTGTGGTCTTTATAGGATTTAAATGATCAGCTGGATAAGAAAAATCATGATTTAATTGAAGAGAGTTCATACGTTAGGGCGTGGCCGAGAATAACATTCTGTTTTCCAAAGAAGTAGTATAAGAACCCAAAAGTGAAGTGACATTCCATTGCGGATTTCGGTTAAAAATATGTCAATGGCAATTTCGCGTCTATTTTCTCTAATGAAAACATTATTCTGGAAAATCTTAAGCCATTAATAGTTATTGACAAGAGGGCATTTAAATATCATTTAAGTTCTAATCGCCTTAATGACATTCTCCAATTGACTGACATTTATTATACTTTTACCCACAATATATGAAATTTGCTGTATAATGAGTTTAGAATTTAGAATAAATTTAAAGTATGCTAAAGTCATCCATAGAAAAATTCCAATATAATTAAACCGAAAAATTTCGACCTTTAAGAATTCCGAGATATCTTTAATTTATATTTTTGTTTTTCAAATTTTAACGAATGATTAAATATAATGAACTAGTTTAATACAACTTTGACCATTTAATGTGATTGTAATTTTTTTAAGCACCTCTACTATTAACTATCATCTAAAATAAATAATTTTCAGCCAAGTTTTATGTAAATTCTGTAATTTGTGGGGTGCCTCAAAGATCTATAATAGGTCCACTACGTTTTTGTTTGTTAATTTATGTATTTATAATGAAATTAAAACTAAAACAAGTGAAAATGATAAATTATAGAGAAATGTTTTGAGAGATAACATGGTGGAGTTGGAGTCAAGAGACTTTTCAGCATTTTAGTAAGACGAAGCATTGTGGAGATTAGGTTAAAGCGTCCATAGTTTGTGCGATGTTAAAAAAAACGAACAAGGTGGACTGTTCTTGGGTTACATCGGTAAGTACTGATGGTAATCAATTCAATTAGTGAAGGGACTCAATGGAGCTATAGTTGATGCATGAACGGAAAGGATATCAGCGTTTTACGGCATTTCCAATGATACGAATGTTAATAGAAACCGTCTCAGAAAAAACTCGTACGGAGAAATGGATAAACCTTCTTTGCGCAGCTTTAATTCTCAGCAAATGACTTAATTTGCTTGATGAATTCAAGAAGGCGTCTTGCAAACGTAAAATAAAAGTATTTGGTAACATAGGAGTTAGCTGACTGTCACAGATAATAGCAAGCTAAATTATGGAGGGACAAAAAAAAAAACAGTTACATTATATGAAGATACGTAGGCAATAGGTTTTAGAGAGAATGGGTAAGAGCTTGCGAGAAAAATGCGTATATTAAATTTAATAAAAAAATGATGGTTTTTAAAAATCCAAAAAAAATATTTGTCGAAAATGTTGGTATGTAGTATTATTTAAAATTCAAAAGTCCTTCAATATAAAAATGTTGTTGGATATCTGTTAAGTCGTTTATGAGAACAAAAAAGGGACACAGGCGCAATACCGAAATTCTGAATCCAGAAAACCCAGAATCATGAAAATCAAATATCCCGAAACCCCAAAATCCCGAAAACCCAAAATCCCGAATTCTCAAAATTTCGAAAAACCCAAAATCCCGAAAAAAACCGAAAAAGTAGTATGTTCACTGAATCTTTGAAAGAACAAAATGTCATATATATGTAAATACAATTTAACAACAAAATTTAACAAATCTGTCAATTAGGTGGTTAAATTACATAACATTATCATAATTAACATAAATTTATTTATAATTTTCTAACATACCTTATTCATTTTAATGATGTGCTATGAAACATAAAATAAAACACCATTTAAATAACACTTTAAACATAACATTATAAATTATTTATTAAAACTCACAATTTTATACGATTTTGTCCCACTTAATACAAATACAATACAACACTTCCAATTATGTTCATAATTTGATATTAACGGAACTAAACTGTAACATTGTTATTCACGCATTTAATTCTTAACTTTACATTTATAATTATTTTTACGAAATCGAAATCCCGAAAAATTATATAAAATGAAAAATTTCCGCAAATTTCGCATTTTATATAATTTTTCAGGATTTGGGATCATATTCGGGATTTTGGGATTCTGGTCCCTGAAAGGGACCCACTTTTTTTGGTAATGTAAAGTTTAATTAAAATCGCGAGTTCGATATATTTTTCCAAATCCAAAAACTGTCCTATACCATGTAAGTATATCGCACCTACATTGCAAGTAATAAAATTTATCGGAATGGCTTAAATAAAATGAACCCATGCACTTGGCACATTACAGCCCAGCAGACAGACAGATAACCAGAATTGTTATAGCTTGTTTTTTCGTCGTTGCTATAATTTTAAAGTGATGAATTATGATCAAAATGTCAAATTGGTTCTTTTTAAAAATACCTAACTTATAGTACGTTAAAAGGGCCAACTATTTGGAACACAATCGTTAAAGCTTATCGGACCCTAGGAGCTGTTCACACCGTTTTCCATCTACCAAAACAAACAACAGCCCTTAGCCAAACTAATCTGAAAAATGATTTTGCCAATAAGGAAAGAGTTTAGCATTAAACTAATTCTAAGAATTTAAACTGCAAAACATAGGTTTGCATGCATGTGACAGTTTGGCATTTACAAATGCCAAATATTGTGCGTATGTTTTGTTTTTTGTCAATTTCTTAGGAATTAACACTATAGGCCATTTTGCGGTTTTATTAATTACACAAATTCAAGGCCCTAAAAGCCTAATTTACTTTCGTTATTACCTGCCTTCATTTGAAGTTTTAGTATCAAAAATAAACAAAAATAAATAAAATTATCCAAGCGCATTCCCATAAAAGGTTAAATTTATTAATTTTAATTATATTCAGCTGAATGAACTTTTCAAACAAAATTTATAAGGTCTCCACTTTTCATAGTATTTTTTTTTGTAGATAAATACCAACAACAAAACCAGATGTTCACAGTCATATACTACCTACATTGTGCTCTAATAAAGCCTGTCATTTGTTTCTGTTTCATTTATCATTTGCAGGCCCACATTATGTCGAAATTTAGAATTAAAGTGCAACAATTAGGTGTGTCCTTCATTTTAAATTAGGCATTTTATATGCATTCCTCTGGAAATGAACACAATTCCAAAAAAAAAAAATCATAAATAAATCTGTATTCGCTTCAACGATTAACAAACATTCTTCCACCTCGCGCCATCAGCACTCCCCCATATCAAACAAACAACAAAAACCCCAACCCACACACAAACGCAAACGCATACACAGCAAAGCCTTATATGTAGATACAAAATCACTTTCAGCTCGAATGCACCTTGAATTTCAATTTCATTTATATTTCAATTTTTTTCCTTGCAGGTACGAGTCGAGTATCTTTTACTTTTTCCAGGTGAGTTAATCCGCCAACAATTCATTTCAACCTAAATCAGCGGTAAGTGCTAAACCTGACATATATTCTCATAATAAAATGTTTTAACATATAAACAAGAGTCGAAGAGCCGAAGAGCTGACGTAGAGTGTGGGTTTCGGTATTCAGTTTAAATTTGCCGCTGAATATGCTGCCAGCTAAACGAAGGGGTGGAACAAATGTTCAACCGCATAATTTGCATTGAGCCTTTCGCTCTTGTGCCGCAGCCAGCGCTGCTACGCGATAATCAACCGTAACCAAATAAATATATTCGAACAGACAAAGAAAAAAAAATGAAAAATGAAAAACGAAAAACGGGCTAATCTCTAACGAAGTGAAATGAGATCCGACAAGGTATTCAGACAGCCAGACAGACAGTCGGACGGACAACGCAAGACGGACGGGCGGAAACCCCCCAAACCAGCGACAAGATTGAAGAAGGAATACCAATTCTATATAAGAGTTGACATTCAACAAATCAACTTTATCTTGTCTTTTTTGCTGCACATAGATACGCGACCGACGCGACCCTTGAAGATGCAGATATGGATAGATTTCGTCTTGTGTCTGGTTGCGAACAAAAAAATTGAATAAGAACACGAAAAACCCTTCAACAGATCCACCCAAGACTTCTTAGAACACGAACAGTACAACCATCACGTAGACACGGCCGCCAGCCGCCACATGACCGCCTAACCAACCAATCTTGTCCTTCCGTCCAGGGTTGGATTTGTTCTCTTTTCGAATTCGAAATTGGTGCACGACTTATGCAATTGAATTATTCAACAAAAAAAAAACCTGATTCGATCCTAGGGGAAGTTTTGAAACAAAATTTTGCATTTAAAGAGGAGAAAAGACAAAAAATTGAAGAAATACATAGTATCTCACTAGAACTGCATTCAAAGCTCAACGTGAAACCTTATTAACTCTTATTAAAACCATTTTCCCTTATCGCCTTCTTTAAATCCTTAAAAAAAATCCTACTCAAAAATTTAATCAAATCCACCCCTGGCTAAATAACAACCTGGTTTCTTACAATGTCTGTTCACATTTCTTTATGCTGTATGCAAATGATGATCTGCGGAAAAAAAATTAAAGAAGCAACTCACAAACAGAAGAAGCTTGTTCCAACTTTCAACCGGACCGGACGGACGCGACGAGACGTCTTGCCTCGGACCAACAGACTCGGCTGTACACACAATAAAGACAATGGATTTGTTTTATTATCACTTGTTATACAGCACGTATCACTTGGGTGATATCACTAGCCCATCAACAAATCTGCCCCGACCAGACCATCCAGCCTTTCCACCACAAGCTCCAGTAACTATAGCCAAACCCCAAGATGACTATCAAGCGTCCATGACGGATGCGCTGGTTGGGGAGCAATAGTTTTTTTTTTTTTTTTTTTTGTTAATGCTGTGATTTTCCAGCACAACAAAACAATCAAATCAAGGACAAGCTGAAGAAAAAAAGGACAAGCACCATCACCCCTCAAAACTCTCCTGCTTCCATCGCATCGTGCGTCGTCGGCAATGTCGAGATCGAGAGAGACGTGCAGAAGACTATTTTATTGTTTCGCTACTTTTCTTGTTCTCTTACAAACAGAATCAGCCAAGGAACACAGAAGCTCAACTTAAAAAGATGCCAAGCTAAGCAAAGCAATTGTTGCACTCTGATGAGTTAAGTGAGAAATGGCCAAGAAAAGATATTGCCTCTGGCTATGGCACTGGTGGCAACATCCTATGGATATAGAAATCCAAGGCAAATGTAGAACAAAAAAAAAGGAACAATAAACCTTGAAATGATAAAAAGTTGGTGTGTATATGGAAGATTGACTTTATGGTCTGTCATGCATGGTTTAGAGGGTTTTCTCAGATACTCTCTCACGAATTAGAAAGGTAGACTCTGAGCTTGAAAAAATATATTTCAATATCATAAATAAAGAGGTCTGCTTTGGCACCGTTCTGCAATTATTGTTTATCCAACTGTTTCAAAAAGACTTTTTCTTTATAACTAGATTGTTTGCATATAAACTACTCCAGAATTCTTTAGGAAATATTGGGAGCAAGTTTTGAATGCTTTAGACAAAATAAATGCACACAAATCCACGTAGGGTATAGCCTCAACCAGGAACCTAACACAAAATAAGCCCTTCATGTCATGAAAAAAAATTTATTCGAAATCAGTTTTTCTGGAAAAGGGAAAATATATTTGGGTCTAATTTTTAACCTTCCATTAATTTTAAAATCGGTTTTAAAATGGAAATTTTAGTACATTTGGTAAAATTTAAAGAGTTTCTCCTTTTAAAAAAGTTAAATTTTCGACATTTGAATATGCAATTTTATGAGAATTTTCATTTTTCTAACAGCGACTTTAAATTTAATGGAGAGTGTATAGCTTGGCCCTTAGGGCTTTAATATAATATAATATAATATAAGGTTGGAATTAAGTTCTAGAATCCAAGGCAAGAATTTGGTATAATCTAGTATCGAGATATAATCTAAGGTAGAAATTAATGGAATGTTGAATGCCAACTTTATTTACTTCCTATTAAATTTATAGTCGCTGTTAACTTTTTTAACATATTTAAATGTCGTAAATTTCCCATTTCTATCAGAGATATTAAATTTAATGGAGCGTGACTTAATTGAGCCAATGCCCTGAAGTAAGGCATTATATTGCGAGCAAAATTTTAAGTGACTTGCAAAATATTTCTACACAGAAATTCGTTCATGTTTAAAGTGACCATTCATTTAAAATTTCTACGAAATAAAAAATTTCCAGGCTTAAAATTCAACTTGTGTGTTTAGGGTCTATGTCCAACATGCCAAAACTAAATTATTAGTTCTAAACAAATAAAATGAACGAAAAGAATGGATGATCAGATCCAAATAAGACAGTCCTAATTACTAAGAACGACGAGGAATTGACACATTCGGGTCTTCGGCAACACTTTCACTTACAGCAGCGATATTTTCAGTGGTACGGGCGAAACGATGATGCACAGGCCTTACAATATCTGTAACCAATCCAGTATCTTCAAATTTCTTCACAATTTTGACAATTACTTGCGTAGTTGGACGATTATGTAAACCATAATCTCCTCTTACCAACAGAATTCATAACATACGGAACGGAAATGTTAACCGGTAAATTAACTTCTGTGTATAACAACATTTTAGAAACTGGAGAAATGCCAGACAATTTCAAAGAATCTCTTATCTTTTCGATTCATAAGAAGGGTAACATAGCAGATCCAGGCAATTATAGAGGGATATATTTTCTTACTGCGTTCTATAAGATTTTCGAAACACTTTTGAATGACCGCTTGACACAGTGGATACAGAGAACAAGTTGCTCAGTGAATTTCAAGCAGTTATTCAACTATCGACAACATTTTTGCTCTGCAAACCATAGCGAACAACTTCATTGAACAAAAAAAGAAGCTATACGTCTTTTTTGTTGATTTCAAAGCAGCTTTCGATACAGTAGATCGCAATTCTTTGTTCTTCAAACTGTACAGCGCTGATATATAAGCAAAATTTGGGAGAGTCCTAGAAAATATGTATCATGGCACTCATTCAGTGGTTTGGAACGGTTCTGATATCTCACAAATGGTTCGAGTGTAAGATGGGAGTCAAACAAGGGTGCGCTTTAAGTCCAAGTCTTTTTGCCTTGCTCATTAATGACTTAATAGATTTTTTGCCCCGGGGTATAGAAGTGGCAAGGAGAAACATCAAAGCACTTTTATTTGCCGATGATGTGATACTGTTTGCATATTCCCCTCAAACTCTGCAGCTGATGATTAAGAGACTTGAAACGTATTGTCGATTATGGAATTTGAGAGTGAATCTGAGCAAATCAAAGATGATGATTTTCCGAAAGGTGTCGGGCAGAACTGCAAGGAGCGAAAAATGGTACTTCAACAGGGATCCAATCGAAGTTGTCAAAACCTATAAGTATTTGGGTGTAACTATTGCTTACAATCTTTGTATGATACACTACCTCAAAGAATAACTAGTTTTAGCTAAAAGTGCAATAAGTGCAACGTGGAAGAAATGCTTTTCGAACAAAACAATTTTGCATAGTGTAAAATACAAGGCATTTGTTGCAGTGGCTGAATCCGTAATGCTTTATGCAGCACAAACATGGAGATATGAAAAATATGAAGATATCGAAAAACTTCTTAGATTTTGTATAAAAAAATGTTTCCGCTTGCATAAAACCACCCCTAACTACATGCTCACAATTGAAACAGGATTGTCACTACACATTACAAAAGTACTTGAGATGCCGGATGAAAGGATGCCCAAAATTTTAACATTGGATACAATTGTTTAAAAAAAATGCATGGTACAATAGGCTGGAAGAACTTGGTAGCTACTGCGGATCCGATTTCAGATTTCTGGATGAAAATGGAAGATGGTCTAAGGACAACCTCTTGGATCTTATTTCGAAGATTGACGAACAGTATAGAACTGACTGCTTGAACAAGGCTACGTCTTCGGTCCATAGATCAATCTACAGCCGCCTGAACCACAATTTATGTGAACACAATTATTTTCACAGCGACAACAGTCAGCCACTTATTGCATCGATTTTCAAAATGAGAGAGCAGCTTATATACCTCCACTTTATACCACATCGAGAGGTTCTGCCTATTAAGTGCAGCTTATGTAACCTTAGAGAACGGGAGGATGTCGTACATTTCATTGGAAAATGCCCTGTTTTATGCGAAATGAGAAGAGATTTTTTGAACAGCAGCTTTAAATCAGACGATGAAGTAATGGCGCTACTAAACTGTCAATGTAATATAAACAACCTCTTCAGATACTACCAAACAGCAATGTCTTATCGCAATCAAATTTTAAATTAAGCTTTTTAAACTTAATAAAAATGAAAAAATTATTATCTTCAACAAATTGTTCAATTTATTTAAAGCAAACTATGTACATTTTTATTATTCAAATATTTTCAAATCAATGTCAATCGGGCAGACGGCAAATCCATGCTTAAACGATATTTGTAAAAACTATTATGTAAATTGTAAACTTAAATGAAATAATAAATCTATCTATCTATCTATCTATCTAATCTCCTCTTAAAGCACGGTATGTGGCTGTGGCAGAATTACCATTTTTGTAGTAGGTTTTAACAATTTGTATGCGTTGTGCGATAGTTAAGCGATCCATTTTCGTAAATGTCAGACTTTCAACTGAAAAAAAAATTGGTTTAACAACTCAGTTTGACAGATGTCGAATTCCAGCCCTATACTTTTGAAACCGCAAAATGGATAACCCATTATTTGAATATGCAATATTATTTATACTTTAAAAAAAATTAAAATATTCTAATCGGTTTATTCAATAATTAGATAATCCAAAATATAAAAAGTGGTTCTATGGGAAGTACCTACCGTTAATAAGAATGTCAAATTAATATTTTCTTATTTAAATATTATAACGTTTAACGTTATACAACCTAAGAATTCAAACACTTTTTATCAATATTCTTGGAGCCGTTCTTGAGATACGAATTTGTTTGTAACATGTGTATGGGAGGTACCTACCGTTTTTTTTCTTAGAAAATAGTTTTTTTAGTTTGAAGATAATCTCAAAAACTACCAAATATAAAGTTAAGTTTCGAAAAAATGAATTAAATCGTTTTCGAATAATTGATTTTTCAACAAAAAAATATTTCTTTAAATTTGTTTAAATAAAAAAATTGAAAAAAATCAAATGAACTGGGATATACTTATGCCACTGGAGCACAAAAATTTGAGAATCCAACCATCTTTCCGCAAAACCGCAAACGACAGATGGTCAGGTATCGACAGTTGTTGGGTTTTGAGAAATCTTTGGACAGATATGTATCTCTAAACAAAAAATACAGAATTCTTATTAGGGATTAACAGACCTCAACTGGTCACTCTTGATGGGCATCAAATGGACATGACTTATGTAGAGGTTGTATGGACGAAGAGTCGGAAGATTGCGAATATGACTTCCTTTGTGAGCCACAGCCTAGCCGGAACCAGGAAAGAAGCCTTCGAAGATTACTTTGTCGACGAACTCGGCATTGTCTCTAATAAGCCAGTTAAATATATTCTGAAATTTATTCAAAGGTCAAATTTATTCAATTGTTTTGAGAGGCACCTTAAACCTAATCTTATCATTTACCCCCCCTCCCCCACCAATATTTCTAACATATTATTGAACGATGGAACTTATTGGAGTAGTTGAAGTAAACGCCAAAAAATTTAAAAACTAAAAACTCAGGAGTATGTTAAATTGGTCTTATGTTTTCGCATATCATTTATCCGGTTGAATTGAAATCTTAGGAATTCTTTCTTATAAGAAGTCGGAAGGTTTTAGTAAGATCCACTCACTGCCACTCCTATCTTTTGTATGAGTTCATTGTCTTGAGAAACCCAACAAAAATGTTAATCAAGGAATGCCATGTATAATTCTTCCTCTTTCCGATTACTGTAACTCCTTCCTGACTTAACATTCAAAAAAAAAAACAAATAGAACAAAAATTTAAATGAACTATCTTGAATTTATATTAAGAGGACGCATTTTGACGTACCCATTATTATTTTATTTTTATTAAATTATTTATGCTTAAATTTTTTGTACTGTATAGAATTTTTTTTAAATTCGTTTTCTGTCACACCCGCTTTTCTTATATTTTTACCTTTGAATTTTCAATATTATCTAACAAAATTTGTTATCTATCATTTTAATAGCACTCAGCATAAACTTGAGCCTTGATCTATTAACTATGTTTCCAATGAAGACCTTTGCTTTTTTTCCATAGATTTTTCCTAGAAGCTTACAACAGAATTTCCTTTCAATGTATGTGAAATAGAAATGATGAGTCTTCATCAAGGCCATAACCTATTTCAACAAATAGTAAATGCACCGAAGTATACGTACATTCAAACACCTACTCATATTGAGAGTGTTCCCCCTTCAAAATATTTCTTTTGTTCTTTTCCCCCTATAAAATGCTTCCAGCCATGCGTCGCAAATCAACTAATCGAACTATCCACTTCTACATCTCAGTCTCAGGCTCGCATTCAACATATCGACAAAACAACACATTTCCAACTGCCAGTTCTCATGTTGGTCGCCCACTCATCATCGAAAACTATTCAATTGTCTCAACTGAAAAACCACCTTATCCCCGAGATCGAGACCACATCATCAGAATGATTGTTCAGAAATAGCAAACCTTTTTTCATCATCATCAGAGTTTAGTTTCGTTTTCTATTATCAAGCTAAGAGCACATTGACCAGTCAACCCTTACAATGATGTGGCACAATTTTCTTATATGGCCGGCGCGGCCCGGGGGATAGTGGCGGCACTCTTCACAGGACAATGACTATGCTAGGCTTTCCCTACAGCAACCGATGACGGGAATGATCTATCTCAAGGGATTGTCTTCATCTGTAAAATTTTCCAAAAATCATTTCTAAAATTCAACATAGGGTGGTCTGACAGAAAAAAATTAAATGAAATAAAAAAAAATAATTTTACCACAAAAAAAAAAAAAAACTTGAAGACAGTATCCAATCCTTGCGGATCACTGCTAAATCACCTGGCTGATAGGTGCCTATTTGTAAACCAATTATCTCTCCTCAAGCCGGATGACTCACATCATTATCTTGTCAACACACAATTCCACGTTGGATCTTTGGCAAGACCAAGTGCTATTGCTGTATGATGGCCTGATGGTCGGCCGGTCGGCTGTGGTCTTTAAGTCCTTCATTGAAGACAATTTAGACCTCAACCAATTGTTGCTCAACATACGCATTGACTCTGTTGAAGCAGCAGCGAAGAAGCGAAGGGGCGAATCCACGCGCGTCTCCCCAACAATCTCAAGTCCGGCTTACAACAAAACGTAGAAAAAAAAAACAAAAAAAGGAACAAGAATTGTAAACCTTTAACAACCTGATAATGAATTATTGGCCAAGTTAATAACATATGAGGTCGCGAGGGGTATCATGGCCGGCCGGCGAGAGCGGCGGCGCGGCGTTGTTTTCACTGTTTTGTGTGTTGTTAACCTGGTCCCTCTCCGTATGGGTATAGTTGAGCATGGATCTGGCTGCTTAATTGCAGCTAAATTATGCGGCTACCTGAACGACATCAACCATTACCTTTGCATTGGATCGAAGTGCACTTGTACGTATATGGAAATGGATATCGAGGGACCCCATGACGAGCATAACGAGTACCACGACAAGGATGATGAGCATAACAACGACCAACGAACAACGACGAAAACGCGAATCGAATGACTTGGACTCGCGTTGACTCTCCGCCATCGATGACGATCTTCACCCAAAAACTTGCAGAATGGGACTTGACTTCCTCTGGTCCGGTGCTTCAAATATTGTTGTCTGATTCTGACGGCATCTGGGACAATTGGGTCGAAAAGACAGACACGACGCAAACAACGAGTGAATTAACATGAATTGAAGCTAAGGAACCATATCGTAGCGATATATCGAAATACCTTTTTTCTTTCACTTTGTAACAGCATCTTTCTGTTCCGCTGATCTGGTTCGTCGTACCGTTGTTGGTACCTTTTGGCAAGCGGAATTGGCCACGAGCAAGCATTAATCGTTTCTCATCTTGTTTTTGAAAACGACAAGTTAATAACAGGGCTGGTATAGTATTTTTTGTTTTTATATTCTTGTGTGCATTTCTATCTTTCGTCAGAAGAGCTCATATGAGCAATAATGTATTCATGATTTGATATAGAAGAAATGTTATAAGTGTTGACACTTTTTTTTTAAATAATTTTTGTTCAAAGAAATGCAAAGAAAGCTACTTTGGATATAGATAGATATTCCTGTAAAAATTATAGTATCTACCAATGTATTTTTAAAACTATATTCCGTTACTTAAAAAAATACTAAGCTTT
Organism: Philhelius pedissequus; assembly: GCA_910595825.1. Lineage (NCBI taxonomy): Eukaryota > Metazoa > Arthropoda > Insecta > Diptera > Syrphidae > Philhelius > Philhelius pedissequus. The sequence goes on along the minus strand of OU343163.1, from coordinate 7,249,616 downwards.
GAATTTTTGTAAAAAATATTCGCCGTCTTTAGCTATACAATTTTTTCTGCTGTTCCCACTTTCTGTGAATTTATTTCATCAAAATACACTACTTTTTATGTTGTATGTTAAATGGCGCCCAACGTTGGTATTGTGTACTTTAGAAAAATTCCCATTGAATTGAATTTTAATGAAAACAAGAAAAATGGAAACCCTTTTTACTATAAATGTATATAGAATCAAAGTACCCTTAGTATATAAAACCTTTCTCGTGCCTAATCTTGCCCGTGAAGGTACTATATTATCTCCATCCACCATATCGACTGACCCACTAGTGGAAAGGGGTGGGAGAAATGCAAAGAAAAGCAACTTTGGCTGCAAATAGACATTCCCGTAAGAATTATATTATCTAACTAAAATTTTTAAATCTATTTTCCGTTATCAAAAGAATACTAATTTTTAAATTCTAATTATAAAAAAATAAAAAAAATATTTGCCTCTCTTTAGTTACAAAAATTAGTTTGGCTGTGCTTATTGAATTTTTCTTCCGCTTTCTGTGAATTTATTTCATCAAAATACACTAATTTTGTTATTTTATGTTAAATGGCGCCCAACGTAGGTATTGTGTACTTTGGAAAATTTCAGATTGAATTGAATTTTAAGGAAAACAAAAAATTAGTAACCCTTTTTTCAATGAATTTATATAGAAACAGAATACCCTTAGTATATAAAACCGTTCTCGTGCCTAATCTTGCCCGTGAAGGTACTACATTCTCGTGTCTATCCAACATATCGCCTGACCCACAAGTGGAAAGGGGTGGGAGAAATGCAAAGGAAAGCTACTTTGACTGCAGATAGACATTCCTGTAAAAATTATATTATCTTTGTATTTACAAATTTTAAATCTATTTTCCGTTATGAAAAAAAATACTAATTTTTAAATTCTAATTGTTGAAAGAAAATAAAAAAAATATTTGCCTCTTTTTAGTTACAAAAATTAGTTTGGATGTACTTATTCCGTTTTCTTTGAATTTATTTCATCAAAATACACTACGTTTTTTATTGTATGTTAATTGGCGCCCAGCGTAGGTATTGTGTACTTTAGAAAAATTCCCATTGAATTGAATTTTAAGGAAAACAAGAAAGTGGGAATCCTTCTAACTATGAATTTATAAAGAAACAGAGTTCCCTTAGCATATAACACATTTCTCGTACCTAATCTTGCCGTGAAGGTACTACATTCTCATGTCTATCCACCATATCGCCTGACCCACTAGTGGACTGACTACTCCGCAGGCACTGCATTAGTTGGTTGTTTGCATCTGCTGGCTGGATTATGCAGCCCAGTTCCATGGATGCTCTGTTGGCTGTGGTTAATTTTTATCAATTCCAACATCATCATCGCCGTAATGATGGTTTCTTTTTCTTTCTTTCATAAATTTCGCTGAAATACTTTGTTGTGTTATAAAAGAACACGAAATGCAACAAAGAAGTCCACATTTTGTTATGATTTGTCTCTAGAAGGCCAAAATATCCACGATCCCAAAGGTCCGTCCAGTATTCCATCATCATGCTCCTCATCATCATCGTCGTCGTCATCGTCGTGAGTGTGGACTCCCCCGGCCTACCCTCATTTTGCTCTCCTTCATTTCATGCTAGGACCAGCTCGTCAGTAGATTAATCGCTGGAAGTCATCGCTTCAAAAATGTGCACCAACAACAGCCAGCCAAAGTCTGATGTTCCGGAGAAGAATATGAAAAGGCAACCATCAGTCGCCACCGCTTGTGTTACAATCTGATCACAGAGGCTCACAAAACGGAGCACGAAAGGGTTCTCCTAGCTGAACCTACATATACCATACTCCATCGACCGGCGAAGAATGCCACAGGAATACCTTTAGCGGCGCGATAAATTCCAGAAACCCGGTTAGTATTGGCTATGGGCTGTTCATTCCGCCCGTCCATCCGTTCATTCTCCAGAACTCCAGCAAGTATTCGTCCAGCACAAAAGATGACATGAAGATTCCATGCAACTGCTATATGACTATGCCTCCGCTGCATGAAGAAGAAAATGAGCAATTATTCATAGACCATCATCATCATCATCCAGTATCATCAGAGTGCGGTAAGCGAGAGTTTAACCAGTGCAGTGCAAGACTACACGGGACAATCTTAACGAGAACCATCATCATCAACTTCATCGAGCTCGAGCTGGTTGTTGTTCTCCAGCTCGCTCTCTTTGGGTCGTGGCGTGGTCATTTATATTTTTGCTAATTAGACAGTTATGCGCGGAACGTTCTTTTGTTGTAAAAAAAAAAATCAAAAAAAAATCCTTTAGAAGACTATAGTGCATATAAATATACGAGACCAACAAGGCAGAAGCCAGATTTATCGCAAGCGAATTCATGTAGAGATATGTAGATAATCACCTTGAGAAGTTTTGCCTTGAGTGATATTCTCGAACAACCTCATTTCATATGATTGGATGAACCCTTATTTTTTTTGAAAGATGCAATGATTTGGTATACTTGAAGGTATACTAATTCAGAGGGCGATAGAAGTTGCTCACTTGTCAAGGCTGCCAGCACCATACAGTCAGTCCCTAAATACGAGTGTTGGTTGTTAGTAGTTAAAAAGGGGCCAACGGCCAAAATTCTCCATTTAATTTAGAGAAATCCCTAAGGAGTTTCATCAGGATTAAGCTATTCCAAGGAAGACGGTTAGAAAAAAATAAATCTTTCAGGATTTAAATTAAAACCTAAAGGATCAAGACATAATTTTAAAGATCATGAAAATGTGCATATAATTGGCTTTAACAGTCAAACTTACTTAACTGAAGTTAGTTTAATTTTAAAAAACCCACATATTTAAACAACTTTACTTAATTCCGCGCAGGTTTAAAAAAATTTCCCACAAATTACACTGACACAAATTTACTATGAAACTTTATAATTTTCTTATAGAAAAAACTGTATAGCTTAACTTCTCGCAGAATAACGAAAAAGTAATTTTTGTAGATTCGTTTTCGTTTTGTTAAACAGGGTTTGAATGTAGAAATAAAGAAGTAGGAGGAAGGTAAACAGTTCAAAAGAACTTTCAAGCCCGGGAATGAATCAATTTATAGAAAATCTGGGAAGAAAAGCCGTGTGTACCTGTACAGCATGCATTTAGTGGTGCTATGAAAATATGGAGAAGAATGTGAAGCTGGACTGATTCTTTTTAAAAATGTGCAGACCATCTGATTTCTTCTTATTCTAATTAAAGGGAAATAAGTTTAAAAAATTTTATAGGGCAGAAAAAGATTTGTTAAAAAATCAAAAAATCAAGCTCGAAATTGTGATCAAACTTGACACTACTATAATAGCGAAGAGGAAAAAAGTTGGTCTCACAATTCTGTCGGTCTGTCCGCGAACCTATACAGCCTCAGCGGGTGGATGAATTTTCAACAAACTTGGTAAATGTTGTTTTTTTATTTTAACACCAAATATAACATTAAAACAAAAGGTAAATTTTTTTTTCTCAAAAACGGCTCAAACGATTTTTATTCAAAATAAAATGCACGACCACATAAAATTTCTTTAATTGTTAAAAAAAAATGTATGGCAATTTTAAGTATTTAATAACATACCTATAAACATAATTTTAAAAAAAAATCTTTTATCCGTTTTCGAAATATTGAATTTTAAAATATTTTTTTTTAATTCCCCAAAAAACCATTTTTCATGTAATTGTCGAAAATCGAAAAAAGGGTTATATGGCGTACCGTTAATAACATTTCAATTAAAAATGTTTATCGTCCAAAATGTAGACTTATGTATAATGGTGCACTGAATTTTCTTAATCAATATCGTTAGAAACTTTTTCGAGATAAATGAGATTTGCCATTTTTCCCCAAACATTTTATGGCATGTACCGTTATTTTTGGAGCTAAAAAAATAAAGAAAAGGTCGAAGCGAAATTGAAATATAAGGTCTAGTTTGAGTAAAATCTGGAGTTCGATTTTTTTCCAATGGAAAAACTTGTTGTGAGCACCCACATCGCAAGCAAAAACCAGATAATTTAAAGGTATTTTTTTTTTTTGAAAAAAAAAAACGGTTATTTTTTGGGTAACTCTAAAAACGGTTGAACCAGCCTGGAAGCACCTATTTTCTAAATCTTTTTTTTTTAATTAATTTGTTTTTTTTTTTTTAACTCAATATTTCTAAAACGACTAAATCCAAATCTTCGAAACTTTGTACATACTTAGTAGACCATTTTTCTAAAACAAAAAAACAATAGTAGCTACCATACAAATATTAGAAAACCGTTAAGACAATTTTTCTTAATCTTTAAAAACGGGTCCAAGAATTTTGCAGTGCATTTTTAAATTAATAAAAATGTTTTAACCACTTTTCATATATTTCGACTTTCTCATCATAATCATGAAACGATTAGAATTATTCAATTTTTGTTTTTGAAAAATCGATTTGTGAGTTTTTGAAATCATTTGAAAGTATAATAATTACTTTAAATTGGTAATTCAAATTTCTTGTCTAAATATGATTTCAAAATTAAATATAAAAAAATATCTTATTCCAAAAAGCAATCCGATGATTTTCAAATGTTTTGTTTGCAATTATTTATATTTCTACAATAATTCGATTGTGTTTAATAAAATGTCATATATTCGATTTTACATTTAAAAGAAAAGAAATTGTTTTGGAAATATTTTATCCGAATAGATTTACCGAAAGTAGATTGTGTTTATAGATTTTAAGAAATTTAATAAAAGGGTCTAAGCTCAAAAGATTATGCAGATTATAAAGATTACAAATTAAAAAAGCATTGCTTTCGAAACACTGAGTTTAAAAAACAAAAAATTAAATACACGACTGGATCGCACGTATACTTGCTCCTATGTTCGATCACATTATATGCAAAAGATTCTTAATAAAACTGCTAAATGTATTTTTAAAGTTGTTCCCTTATTTTTTTTATATATAAAATTTCTTAAACTTTTTCTAAAAAAAAAATTGGTACGAACATTTTAAATATTTAATAATATAAATACAAAAACAAAATTTCTGAAAAAATTGTCCACCCGTTTTCGAAATATTCAATTTTCAAAAACACGAAAATATTTTTTTTTTGTTTTTTAAATTAAAAAAAAATATTTTTCCAAAATTTTGAAATGATATACTATTTAGAATTTGAAGGAGCTCCCGTGTAAAATTTTTATCAAAATCGTTAGAGCCGTTTTTGAAATAATTAATATGGTAGAAAAATTTGTATGGCAAGTACCGTTATTTTTCGGCCTAAAACAACGATTCAAAAATCTATTTTGGACAATCACCTAAAAGGCATAAGTAAAAAGTTTGAACCAAATCTGTTCAGCCGTTTAGGCTGTAGATCGTTCTACAGACAGACAGAGAGATAGACAGACAGACGGAATTGCGGAACCCACTTTTTTGGTGTTCTCTATGATAGTAATGTCATGTTTGATTTTTAGAGAAAAAAAATTTTTTTACGAATACATAACTTGCCTTATTGTACCTATAATCGCAAGTAAAAATTAATGACTATTAAATTGGGTTAGATGATAGACTCGACCAGTTTTTAAGGCTGTAGGACTCGACCAGTTTCCAAGTTGTAGTACTAGCATATTCCTTATCTAATTATAGAACTACAGAGTTAGCACTAGTTAATTGCTCCAACTTTCTAGAAACATTTTGAAATATACGTTTTTAATTGAAAATATTCAAGTTATTTTTTCTATTATGTTCTTGGTGGGTGTCTTATTTTTAGAAAAATCAAAGTTAAATAAACCAATGGAAAGAACGTAGGGGTTTTGAAATCAAGAGGGCTTGACGGTCAGAGCGATAACGGACCACCAGCCTTCTTCAGAATATCGACTTGGTGCAGTATTCGTAATTGCTCGATCTTAATTGACGAATGAAAAATTATTTGAGCATGTTTCTCTTTAGCGCCTACTCTCCTCAGTAACTGTTTGGGTCGTACCAATCGGTTCCGCTCGGGAACTGCTCGAAAGGGCCTCCCAAACTCTATCCAAAATCACCAAAAACACGAACTTTCCAAACATTTCGGAAATGTGTCATAAATATTTCTGAAATATTTGTTTTGGTCTGGACGCTTCGCGAAACATTTCTGAAATGTTTATCTGTTTTCTATTTCGAACGGAAAACTTTCTTTGCTTCTCAAGAGAGAGATAGTAAGTGATTCTTTATTCATAAAAATAAAAATGAATGAATGTATATGGAAAAATTCACAATGAATTTTGTTCAGAATGATAAAACACTACGCTTTATCAGTGCTACTTTGTCACCATCTAACTTTAAGTTATGCACAAAACTGGATACATTAAAATGGAAAACAAAATCGGAAATGTTTCTTTATTTCTGAAATTTTTCTGAATTGTTTTCCAAACAAGCGGGATGCATTTCAGAAGCAGTTTGAAACAATGTTTCTTGAAATGTTTCTTTGGCGTGCACACGTACGCAAATTCTTTATTTTTCATAATTTTTAAGGAATTTGAATTCGAGGAAAAAAATTGAAGATTTTGTGAATTTCGAATTTGGGGCTTCTGACTCCAACCTATTCCTGTGGCACTATTCGATATGGGCAGTAAATATGATGTATCCTGATGGTAAATATATTTATGGCTGGTTTGGAAGGAGAAGGACTAAATTTAACATTTCTCAATTATACTCCTATTTAAGTTCCTGGTTTCTTTAATCCGAAGCAGCACTTCTTAATCTCTTCAATATACTCCTAATCACTCATTCTCTTAAAGCGGAAGTATGTTGGCTTTTATGTAGCATGTGCTGTGCAGCTCGGCAAGCATTGCAAGTATTAACTCACAAGTGGAATTCTAAATATTTCAACCAATTACTGACCCCATCTTGACTTATTAAAGGAAATTCCACCTCCTCTCTATACATTATTTAATTACCGCTACATTGCCTTCCAACTATGGTCTGACTGCGGTAAAGTTAAAATTCCTTCGTTTTTATGAAAAAAAATATATATATATAGGCACGGGCACAAGTCAAGGCAGACATCGAAATGATTCGGATCGATGATGTGCAGCGCGCAAGTGCACGGGAATTATTGGCGTGCATTTGCAAAAGTGATTGCGAAATGCCTCCTTCCCTCTCATATCGACATCGCGTCGTTTGATGGTTTTCCCATCAGAAAATTGATCCATGACGAAGAGAACGATGAATACAAGAAGACGAAGACGTTGGAGAGTTTAGTGAAACCCGAACATCTTTAATAGTTTAGATACGGTATCAGTTTTAGGTCGTTGGAAGACCATTCTGGTTGCAATTAACTTTGTTGCAAGATTTTTGCGATGATTTCAATCTTCCAACCAGTCGATGAACCGATGGCTGTTTTGGTTTTCACAGTTTCGTGAGCGGCTAAGATATCAGCTCAAAGCTTGTCTTAACTTCAAATCGTTGGTCCGCCCGAAAAAAAAAGCTTAAAACTCTAAGAATAATCATAAATTGAGGCACGAACTTGGTTTAAACTGCCTTTTGACTGCTAGTCATCCGATTTTTTGACCAACAAAAACAAAAAAAAAAAAAACGTTTTCTTTTATTTCCTTTTCGGTGTGAGCCTTAAACTGGTTAAGCCCCCACAAACACACAACCTGATCAATCAGAGCTCATTGACGGTAATAAGTCGCAGATCGCAGTGTTGCGTGCAGCACCAACAACACAAAACCCCGTCCTCATGGGTCTTCATGAGTCTTCTTTTCATCATCTCATCTGGGGCTTTGTATCTTTGTATCTTTACGGTCCATTTTGCTAATCAGTGGTCTCATTCAAAAGGAGGAATTCACATTTTCGAGACTTTTTTTTCTGCATGCAGCAAGAAGAATGAGTCGAGTTTATATGAAGACGAAAACGATGACGGTGTGATGATTGTAATTGAATATGACATGAGTTTGCACCTTTTCTGCGAGATGAGTTCGAGTAGATGCTTGCCGAAGCTGCTGTTCGTTAGCGATAAGATACTTTTGTATCCACTATCCAGGAAGCTATCACCGTCAACGTCACCGTCACAGCTCAATGGGAAGCATTTTTTGGTGATCTGATTGGGTGATAATGGATTTTAATGAATTTTCATCTTCGTCTCTTTGAAGAAGATGACACAAAGGATTTTTTTTCTCGTCTGTTGTTTAATTTTGTTGAAGGGACCTTAATGACTTCCTGGTCCTTGCTACAAGTATTGCATTGAAAGTTGAACATTTCCTATTACAAAGTCTAACAAGCTATAGTTTCAGTTTTGTAATTAGCACAGCTGGTGGTTGGTGCGGCGGCGCTGCCGCTGGTGCCTTCATCCTCGATCGAGGAAAGATCCTTTTCGAATGACCTGGCTAAGTTGTTATTAATTGACTCCTACATCGAATGATGGATTGTTTTAACTACGTCGGTATGTAATTTAATTTGGGCCCAAGAAAAAAAAAACAAATATTAGGTTTTCTACAAGATCAAAGGGCTTGTTAAAATGTAATTAGAAACATTGTTTGACTTGGTAATAGTTGGTTGTTTTTTTTTTTATCGAAATTACATTAAGTAGGTTTGATGCCTATTGGAGTGCAGGTGCAGTTAATGCTTAACAATATAGGAGATGATTTGGTTAACAAGGAAAAGACAGCCCATAGGCTAAGTGGTAGTTTGGACTGGCTAGGAATTTCCCAAATATCTTCTCAATATATTTTTTTTAATGGCCTTCATTTCTTGCAAAAAAAAACATCAATGCTAGGGATACGGTTACATATTTTACAGAATGTCTTTTTAATTCTGTTCGATTTTCTCCAAATTTTGTTTTTATATATTTAGGCCCGTTTGCTGATACACAACTTAAGCATTTAAGATCTACTTAAGCACTGAAGTGACAGTTTACGCAGAGGAAAAAATAGCCCATAAGCGTTTTAAGTTGAACACAAATATTTATGATGCGTATCAGCAAACGGGCCTTAATCTCCTAAAATAATTCGACAGTATGAGTATTGTAAATTCTTCAGTTTTTAAATTGAGTTCCTTATTTTCGGATACATTTAGCTTGGAGATTGCTATTGAACTTAGAGCGATAAGGGCGATTCATCATACAAGACCATCTCTAGTTAAGAAGTAGACAAAGTCTGCTGGTTCAAGGTCTAACATAAAAATGTTCCACGGTGAGAGAAAAGATATTACTATTATTATTCGGCAGAGCGTGATTGGAGAGTAGAATTTATTCTTCCTCACAGGCTGTTTCAATGTAGACACATCAATTGGTACACGAGGACTGTGTGGACCTCCTTGTGTTTCCTGTTGAAAATACTCGTAATACCAAATATGTTCGGAAGAGTTTTGTGACTATCTGTAAAATGGACTAATACTATGTTTGTTCCGGGGCACAATTTTTCGTAATAGGTCTGACATTTTTAAATGAGACATTTCGTTTAAATCTAAAGGAAATGACATTGCCGACGAAGGAGCTAAATTTTAAAGACTAGCTGAAAAGAGTTTTTTTTGCCCAAATTAGGAGCGTTTACTCTAAGGGCTTTGGAGAAAAATGGTCGATGTTATACTGATTTTACGACAAAAATTTTGATTTTTCAGGAGGATTTTAATCCACAACCGTAAACGTTATACTTCTACAATATAAAAATTGACTGGTAGTGAAGGGTCATAAATTAAATTCTAATTTATTATTGTAACAGTAGGCTAGTAGAATTTGATGGTTTCAATTTTGAAAAAGAATATAATAAATAATGGTGTACCTCAAGGCTCCGGTTTATCACCAATTCTTATTTTCATTTCGTTCACAATGATCTCATATCGCTAACACCTACCCCAATTTATTCTTTTACTATCGAAGAAGCTTAGACTCAGCCTAAAAGCCTACAATCGTAAACTTGTATATAACAAAAATAGTAAATCTTAATTCTCTAGAAAACGGCTTTAAAGATTTTGATATAAAAAGTTCAGTGAATTACATTTTGGTCAAAAAAATATTTACATAAAATATTATTATACCGTTACCGGCCATAAAACCGTTTTTTACTTGCGACATAGGTACTAGCTATAGGACAAGTTTTGCATTTGGAAAAAAAATCAAACTCCAGATTTTAATCAAAGTTGACATTACACCGAAAAAGTGGGTTCCGCCGCAATTCCGTCTGCCTGTCTGTCTGTAGAACGATCTACAGCCTAAACGGCTGAACCGATTTTGTTCAAACTTGGTGCTTAGGCGTTTTAGGTGATTGTCCAAAATAGATTTTTGAATCGTTGCGTTAACCCCAAAAATAACGGTACTTGCCATACAAATTTTTGTACCATCTTAATTATCTCGAAAATGGCTCTAACGATTTTGATAAAAATTGGCGTGTGTACCACTTTGCGTATGGTCAACATTTTGGCCAACAATTTTTTTTTTAATATTTTATTATTAACGGTACTTGCCATACAACCATTTTATTGATTTTCGACTTTCTCATAAACGGGTCAACGGATTTCAATCAAAATGTTTATACAGTAGTCCTTCAAATTCTAAATAATGCTGCATTTAAAAATTTTCGAAAAATAGTTTTCTTATATTTTTGAAAAAAATATATATATTTTTTTTTTGAAAATCCAATATTTCGAAAACGGGTGAAAGAAATTAAGTGAAAAACGACATTTAGCCGTTTCTATTAAGAATGTTTTGCATATAATGTTTTCGAACATAGGAGCAAGTACGTTCGATCCAGTCGTGCATTTTATTTTAATATGTCGAAATTGAGTGGACTGTTTTTTAATAATGTTTTTGAATAATTAAAATTGTTATTCCGAAATGTTTTTATAAACAAATTTAAGGATTTTTGAATATAAAAAATTAGAAAAGACGGTGCCGAAAATAAGGTAGATAGCAATAAGTTCGAATCGGTTTTATTTCGCAAAAAAAGATGGAAATAGAGTTGAATTTGTTTTTTTTATCGACTCTATTTCCTACAAAAGTGGTAATAATGTCGATCAGTATTCGTCCTTATTTCCAGTCAGTGCACAAGGACATTTTTTTCGATGTTATTTCCATTTGAAAAAAGACAATTCTATATTGTTATCAATGAGATTCATATTTAAAATTCATGTATAAAAAGCTCGGCGCTCAACCCCCCTGATAAGTCCTGTTATAGGATGTGGAAGGGTCCAGTTTGGGTGTATACAAATTTTTTGTTTAGGATTTACATTCACAATTTTTGAGTGCACCTTTATGTATGACCAATTTCCATTTGCTTGCATGCAGAATTGAACCACACAATTTCGTTATTATTACCATTTGGGTAAAAGATATTTCGGTTTTATTTCCATATCTTTCTATCTCAGACAAGAACCAGTTCTAGACTCAGAACTTCGCGCCACACATCTTTCCTATCCTTCTTTCTCTTCTTTCACCGGATGGCCACGCTGTGTTAAATATAAAAAAAAACATATAAAGGGCATTCTTACTCCCTTGAGCGCGTGTAAAATTATTTAAAAAAAAATATTACTACCAATTATAAATAGCCCACTAAAACACTTTTGCAAAAATTTCAATCGCTTTTATTGCCTACTTTTTCATTCGACATTATTTCCTTTGGTTTATATAATAATGCAGACAATATAAAATGGGTCTTATTTCCACCTTGATGGAAATAAAGTCGATCGACCTTATTGCCATCTACCTTATTTCACAGCACCGAAAAGACGTCTTCAAAAATATATGTAACTGTTTCTCTAAGAATCTTGTTCATACCATGTTATCGAAAATAAGAGCAAGTACGTGCGATCCAGTCTTGCATTTTATTTTTAGATTGTATTTAAAGTAATTTTATAGAGTAAGCGAGGATCCTACATTCCTGCAACGATCACTAGACGTTAAGGTAGACGTTTTAGAAGGAAGTTTGTAACACATCAGTCCGAAAGACTGAATACTTGTGCTGCCCTTTTTCTGACCCGGACATTTATTTGAACGGAAATGTATTTCCCAAGTTTACTAGTGTGATCACAAGAGCGCCGAAATGAAGAAGAAGAAGGAACCAATTATATAAGCATAGATAAGGGGCAGTTTCAAGACTAGCTGATAATATCTTGATAGACCGTCAGGTACTTTCCTGAAATACTAACTTTAAGTTTTGTGTTCAAAGGTGTTGAATAGTAGTACCTTACTAATAAAGTCTCTGATAGCTTATCAGCTTTAACACCCACCTGAAATAATTATCTGAAATGAATTGAAAAAAACATTTTTCTGGTGAAGAGCGTGTGTTACGAGTTTCAGAAGTCATCTTTGAATAATATTACTTATTCACCTTTGCCGATTGACATATGATGTGACTAAGATCCTGGTCAGCTATCCGAGACATAAGATAATTAGAAATTAAATCCTGTCGTTAAAGAACCGTGTTTCGCAATACTTAGTTAGCACATTTTCATGTTCATCTTTTTTTAATTTGTAGAAGAGATACTCCTTCGTTAGCCGTACTCAACGAATGTGGAATGCTTTACCTGGTTCTTTTTTATTAATATACATAAATGTCTAATTCTACGCCCTAATTTGGCAGGCAGTTAAACCCTCTTTAGTGAGCCTAATAGAAAAAAAAATATAACTGCCATCTTTCCAAAACCCTCAATAAATGTAAACATCGCCTTAAAGGTGTCAACGATTTCTGTTTGTCAAATGACTACAAATCTCCTTCTCAAATCATCATTTTTGTTTCAAGTTTAAACCTACTATCAAACCTAATTATGCACTTACATAAGTTCAACTTTTCCCTTGCTCTACCTTCTGTTAAAGCTTACTCCTTAACTTAGTCATCATTTTGTACAAACCACTTTGAAGAACAAAATCATCAATTCATCTTCTAACAAAACTCCAGCTGTGAAGACTAAGTTTTCTTTTCAACTTCAATGCCATGTTAGAAGTGAAACATTCAATTCAACTGACACCTTTCCTGGTGTTTTTGTGTCTTTTTTGGCTTAAAGCAAACAAACAAAAAATATTCAAATAGTTACCTCCTTCTGCAACAGTAGTTTTTCATTCACATTTTCACGTGATAAATTCTTTTAATTTAATTTAATTATTTCGACAGGTACGACAATCGACATTGCGCACTTCGCCCTACCTCTACTACACTGAGGCTGAATACAAAAACATAACACAAAACGAGAACGGCCCCAAAAACCAAGAGCGGGACACGCTTGTTTCAATTTCAATACAAAAAGCCAAAAAGGCTAAGACTCTATTTGCGTAGTTCGTACCCCATCGTTAGAGGAGAACGAAAAGACCCAACTTGCTGTAGACGAACTTGTTAGAATTATATCAACTCATTAACTTTTTTTTTGTATAACAAAGGAGGTAGCGGGAGCTGTTGGAAAAGTTTTATCTTAAGTCTTATAAAATCTGGCTAACTTGTATTTGTGTGTGATGGCGAAGAGCACAATTGGCGGGTTGTTAGACCTTTTGCAAGCCATCATTCAATTTAGCATTCCGTGACGGAAAATTGAATTTCATAGCGAGAAGCTGCGATGGTATAACAATGCATATATGGGTTTTTTGCTATGTGCCGACAAAGTTAGAGGAGGCAACGACATATGGAAGGCTTTAGAGGTTTTGAGATTTCTTATGAGACACCCTATTTTGAATGGCTTTAAGTTCTTTGAGGTTCTTTAAAGTGGTGCCTTCAACAGCTTCCATAGAGGAAATAGAAGAATTAAACATTGTAAGTTGGGGAAATAAGCTTGAATGTGATGTGAAGCTTGATTTTGACGCTCTGAAACATGTGATTTTTTTTTTGTAAAATTAGAATTAGGCGTCCTTAGAAGCTTGATTGTGTATTTTACGCAAAACAGAAACTATGCCTCTATGAACTCAAATCAAAGGAAGATAGTTAGCTTAAGTTCAAATTTATTTAGAAATGGTCTAATGTCGACTCATGTTGCCAAATTTCGTAGGAAATGCAGAAACTTGCCGAACTCTTAGGAACCGCGTTAAAAATATGTTTAACTTTTTCTTTGGCATTCTGGTGGTTCTGGAGGCTTGGTGAAGCTATTTTCTGATCTCGACCATGACGATGTTGGATTTTTACTTGCGAATTGGCGGTGGTGTTAAATAATTTTTTTTTATTATTACGGCCTTTTAAATTTGAATTCTTTTTAAATTCATATTCTGTCGTTTTTAAATCTTGGACAAACTCAATTTACCCTATGGCTTATTGGATATCCGTTTAAAAAAAAACTAGGTATATTTTCGCAGTCATAAGCCACGCGATCTGCAGCGCAGTGGCAAGAATTGGTATAGGTAACGTGTAGTGGATAATGGGATACGGTGGAACCTTAACCCAATCAGAGAGAGACAGAGGGAGGAGTGGACGGATTGGACACACTCTGTTCAATTAAGTTATTTCTCTTTGGTAATGGATACCACGGACTGTGACGACGACGACAACGACGAAGACTATATACGACAACGATGACGATGCAAATGACTCGCGAATGGAGGAGGCAAGTTTTGTGTATAAGTTTCCAACATCAGAAAAGAACCTCCACCAAGAGAAGAGTATACCTGCCATTTGTAATAATAATGTATTAACCGAAGCGAATTGAATGTAAAGTGCATGCAAAGAATGGAGACCTTGGGCTCCATTAAATCACTAAAGTGCGCACCACCAAATGATGGTTAAATGATGGTATTGGTGATGCTGGTGGTATGGTGCAGTGACTATGGCTGATAAGCTGAATTGTATGTCCCATGTAGGTACATCCGGAGTAAATGTTAGAGTCTATTACAGATGGACAATGTTTAAATTCAAAGGAAATTAATGTTAAAAATAAAATAAAATAAGGGATTCGATTAGAAGGGATTAAATTAAGTTTTTTCTTGTTCTGCTTTCTTATGAAAGATTGGAAATCTTAGAAGATGAATAGGAGATACAAAAAATTAAAGATTGCGTAGACCAATTAAAATTCCACTGGATAGGATAGAATACATTTTTCCCTTCAGTGCTATGAACATTTAGTTTTGTAATGAAGCCAATGCAATGGATAAAGGCTAGAACTCAGATTTCGACTTCGATTTTACAATCTCAATCAGTGTGCAGAAAGATCGAGAAAATTGACGCAATAGTTAAGATGGAGATGTATACTAATTACAAGGCTTGCTATTGACAACAAAGATGTCCGCCGAAGAATTATTCACGGCAAAAGCACCTTCTAACCAAAAAAACCGGGTCACCTAGTACTGTAATGTACAAAAATGCTGGATGAGAACCACGTCCAAGAGATAGTATATCATATAAAAGTCAAATTTTCATGAAATTTTCGAATTCCGAACACGCGTACCCTGGAGCGGTTTTGGCAACTGTAGAAAACCATCGAGCACACTGTAAGAGGTTTTGAAATTTTGAATATCAAAATAGAAGGGAAAACTAGAGCCAGATATAACTTTTCTAGCGTAGGGCAACGACACAGGCGAAACTTTTGTTAGTATCATCTCTGAGAGTCAAAATGGAAACATTTCAGTCTCGTCTCGATCTTGGTGTCACCTTTTCTTGTGAAAATTGTATTCTGCAGTCTCGGTATTGGTCTCATCCTTAGTATTGATTTCTTTCGTGTTTTTTGTAAGTGAAAAGATGTAATATAAGACTCGTGTTCAGATTAAGAAGATAGATTACGTATCTCAGCAGTTTGTTGGTAAGAAAAATGCAGGGTGTTGAGTCTTGTGTGAAGCAAATAATAAAATCGGAAAAATTTCGATTTTTCTGATGAAAAATTTGAATTTTGTAGAGGTAGCCATCCTTCAATGGATTTTGACAGTTCATGGCTTGATAGGTAGGCAACAAATTATATTTTGACGTTTCGATAATATTTTTTTTTCAAGAAACACCTAAAAGTCTTAAAGTCACCTTTTTCCGCAGTAGGAGGGGACCACCTATAGACTCTCGCCGAATTTCGGTACCAAACCTACGGACGGAAACTCCTATTCTGGGTGGAATAGTTTGATCGGATAAATGCAGCTGCCTTTTTCGCTAAAATATTATTAATAGCGATAAAATTATGGCAGCTGTCTTTGAGGGTTTGGAATGTATCAGTTATAATTCAACCACATATCATCTTTATGGCTTGCTTTTGAATTCAATTGAGTTTTAGGAGCATCTGTCTAGATGTTGGAATTATATACTCAAGCTTTGGACGAAGGAAATCTTTTTAGATTACAAACAACCAGTTAGAAGAATTTCTTCCATCGTCTAAGAAAACATATTAGCACTTAGCAGATTTTTATAAATAAACGTCAATCCCCAAAAGTTGATATTTTACATAAATACATACCGAAAACTAAAATCTTGTCGATGAATTATGAAATGGATAAAGAAATTCGAGGACAAAACGGAACCCTGGGGAACACCTGAATTTATTTTGTGGAATTCAGACTTGAAAGCCTCCAAAACGTTATTTATAATCCATCGAAGTTGTGTCAACGGCCTTGGCTCCGATAAAAGCATCGCTTCCCATAGATCAGCGAAATCAAGCATCGTTGCGCGTGGTTAGTACTTCGATGGGGAACCGTCGGAAACTAACCACGTGCTGTTGGTTAGTACTTCGATGGGGGACCGTCGGAAACCAACCACGTGCTGTTTATATGTGTTTCTTCTGTTGTGTGTTCTTTCTTTCTCTGTCTCTCTCTGTTGTATTAATGTATGTGATGTTTGGCCAATGGTCTCGTTGCCAGTGCTTCAGTGTCTCTACTTCCTAGATTTATTAATGTAACGTAACGTACGTAACGTAATAATTTATCGAAAAAGAGTTTCACCGGTACCAATTCCAGGCTTTTTAAATAATAGAGCTTGATGTTGATATCTCTATATACAGTAATACCCGGATAAGTGCCACTTGTTTAAGTGCCTAACCGGCACTCGTAAGTGCATTTATTTTTGTATAACCAAAATTCTGAGGATTTTTTCATATAAAACTCATCTCATAAGTACCTTCCGCCAAACTACTTTTCCCGCTTAATTGCCTTTTATATTGTATACTTTTATTGAAATTTACCTGATAAAAATTCTTTTAAGTACACATTTTAAATTAGCTGATAATATAAAACAGTTTGTTTTCCTTTAGCGCTTCCTTTAGTTTTATGCTTCAAAATTCATAAATAAAAAAGAAATAATTTTAATCTATTATAATGATTCCTCGACCAGAGGCAGTTAAAATCTATTTTGAATCAATAATTCAATACGTCCGGTTAAATATAATACAAAACACCTTCCTAACTAACTTTGTCAAAATCTTCCAACTTTAATTATAACAAATTTTAATCTTGGTGGATATAGTTCACATTGGTTTCTTGTCAAAAAATCCATGTAAGATGAACTGAACTTAACAAAGAGTGTGTATTGGCCCTACCAATCACTCACTAGCCTAGCTTGAAGGAACGCAAGTTTTATGGACTAAAGGCCGTTAAAAGATATTTTGAATTAAATATTTTTTTTTTATCAAAAATGTTTTATTAAATTTTTGTATATCTTTATATTTACAGAGATAAATACATATGTGCACTTAAACACTGCCTAACCCGCATAAGTGCATATTAAAGTGGTGCATTTAGCGTGAGGCACTTATCCGGGTTTTACTGTAGATCATTAATATCGAAAAAGATATGTTGAGGAAAGTATTACCTATATCAGTTTCTACAACTTAATTTGTTTAAACTTGAAGAAAACAACTTATATTTCAAACGTATCAACATGTTGCTAAGCCACCCGCATTGATATTTACCAGTCTGAAGAAATAGTTCAGCAAACTTTTTAACGGTCTAATCCTAAGGTACTAACAATTTTTCTAATCTTCTTACAATTATCATGTTTCAATCTATACATACGAGTAGAGGTTAAAGTTTGCCATTGTACAATACTGATGGTTTCGTAAAATAGGGATCCAGTTAGAAGAAAAAATTTACATTTTGCCATTCGTGTCTACCCTTATATTGTTCAACTCAATCAAGACTTAAAGCCAACCAGAATGGAATATTGGCCCTCAACAGCTTGGTTGTTTGAATATCAAAAGCTCGGATGTCCAATTTTCACATTGCATATGCAGAAATCTGTAAAGTATAGTGTATACAATTTCGTCTGCTAGTATCAATATTTCTTCGAAAATGAAAAAGTCGTTACCCTTACCACTTTAAGCAAATATTAACTGATTTTTTATTGTCCTGAAATCGAAGACAAGATGATGTCACATTTGGAACAATAACAACGAGTTTTGGTATTATTACAAGAAGAATTTCCTGGCGGAGTTATTTCGAATTTTGGCTATGCGAACTGACTAACAAGATTTTTTTGTTTGAGACTATGCCAAAAATCGTGTTAATGCACGCACTTCAGAAGCTTTCAAACCTTTTAAAATAAGTATTCAACAAAATATCCCCGATATGTGCTGAAAAGTCATACCGATTTCTGCAGAACTCCTTCAATAATGTTCAATTCCATTTATAATTACAAAATCCAAGAAATGCTCATATTGAAACAGAAAATCGATTAAAATGTTCAAAATCCTACAACACGCCATTCATCAACCAGAATATTGACCATCTTTTTCTCTATTTCCTTGTTCAATTTTAGGTTTGAAGTCATTATTATGCTAAACTTTTCCACGATGAAAACAGACTGGTAGACTTTTAACAATCCAATCAAATATTGTCTAGTCTCGTGTCTCCAGAAGCATCTGTCCATTTCCCTGATCGTTATTTCTTGTTAACAAAAAAAGGAAAACTCAAATGAAGCAATAAACAAACCAAATTAGACCCCAGTTGCACCCACTTCATAGTTGATTCACTAATTTCAAAATTTAGATCTCCACCTTCGACCAATCCATATGTATACAACTTCACTTAAGTCCATAAACTTTCCGAACAAATTAGGCCAGCAGTACATCCCATTTCTGACTGCTAGTAGCCCCTTCCCAGAAATATTTATGCTCTTCATAAATATTCATCTCACCTTGTTAGGCCTTAAAAAAAATACACACATCACAAACAGTCTGAAGCGTTTTTCTGTGTAAATGGCGTTTGCATATGCTGCACATTTATATAAATAAACTTCATGGATTATGTATGCTGCCACACATCCAAATCCAATAATTTGCAACTAACCAATTCCGTAGTTAACATCACATCCGACACAATTCACAATGGAAAAAAAACATTTCTTTTATATTTTTTTTTTTTTTTTTTTTTTGGTTTTCATGTTCACTCCCAAACATGGAAAATCAATTTTCGGGCCATGTTATATGCAAATCTGCATTCCTTTGGGTTGAGATTTTTTGTTGTCGTTTTTTTTAGGCTTTTGTGCTTTGTTTCGTCTTCGAATATTGATTCGAGGCTAGGTATTCCCGCCGAAGAAGTGGAGCAACAGAGACTCACTCGTACGAGTATGTTGCATCTTTTGCCGACGGACTCCTTTGGTCGATTTAGTCGACAACACATATGTATGTCGATACTGACCATTAGCTGGAGTTTGTTGTAATATACATATTGTGTTTTCTGTCCATGTCGTCATCATTGTGTCTCTTTGTCGTGCGACGTCTCAAGGCCTCCCAATTGAGACATGTTTTCATAGAGATACATTCCGAGTGGGCTTATTGCCCTTAAATCTTGATTATCTGTAAGGATCAGAAATTGATTTGGCCAAAAGTCTTGTTAGCCATTGACAGGGTTTCATATGTTCTATTAAGAGAGAGAGAGTTACAAAAAACAATCTGACAATCGTCTTAAATTTTTCCACCCACACGACCCTATTGGCAAATAAATACATCACCCATGTAACAAGATCTGTTGGTTGCAAAACAGTCTCAGGCCCCTCGTTCTGCAACTCTCGCCATCTCCATAGGCAATATCTCTTCTTCTCCATTGCGAACGTGTAATCAAATCTAATCTCTATGATGGTTGTTTTTTTTGTTATGGAATATCACATCCTACAGATGCTTCTGCTGATGGCTTGTGGTGGCTCCCGCTCCCTGACTCTGGCTCCTATTGATGGGCAATCTGTCAACCGAGGCTATGGTGAGGGATCTATTATGTGCTAGGATGCCGTATAAGGTTCGCGCGCATGCGTCTTCTGTATACCACCAGCCCAAGGCACAACCATTTTTTTGCTTATTGTAAAAAGGACATGTAAATGCAACCCACTCGATCTTATTTTTCTCCCCCTGGACAGCCACCACCCACACCTTATAGTTCCAACCGACATAATGTGCTGCATGTTCTTCCTCTCTATAGGTATGTTTGAACCTTTATAAGTTGCATATGTACCTTTGGGTCTGCCTATGACGACGATGACGACGACGATGATGATGATGATGCACACGCTGTGGTATAAAATGGTAGGCAGATGTAATGACATTGTAACGAGGTTGTTATGGTTTGTGCGATTCGATTTGAGTTCCTGGGTGCAGAACGCGCAGGCAGGCGCACAGACAGTAAGAACGCCTTGACTCTTATGGCATAAACAGCAGAAACACAGCTGCAATATGGCCTGTAGTCTATTTTGTCCACTTCGTATAGTCTTTCCTTATATTGCTTATCGCAACACACCATGTTGCTATAAGGGAGTCTTCCATGACTTTTGTTGTTTGGAGAATTTTGTATGGTATCGAATTTAATGCAATATACTGAAGCTATTGCGGGGGCTTCCTATTGCTTCATTGCACACAATGTGCGAAAGATAACATCGTTTTAATATTGGATTTGTTTTTTTTTTTTTTGTGATTAAGTGCACTTCGGGAATTTACGTTCGAAGTAGAACTTCAGTTTAGACCAATTTTGTCTTAAACGAGCTGAATACGAAAAAGCTTTTTACAAATACATAAACAATACAAGATTATCGCTGTCAATGTTGAAATCTTAATATAGGGCAACGTCTGTAGGATCATCTACTAGGTGGCGCAAAAGTTGCACATGGCGGCAAATGTCAATTCTACTTTGACAACAGACAAACAGATACAAAATCGGTATACGTCAACAAGACCTCAATCGCATTACTTCTTAAGGACGCGGAATAATTTAACCAGTGAAAAAAAGTGAAATGAGGTCTAAGGAATCTCCTTTATAAACAGGATTCAACAGCATTATTTTGTTAATTTTTGTGTCAAATACTGAGAATAAAATTTTGGATTCACCTTCTCTAATTTTGACGGTGCGAAATTTGTGAAATTTCAATTTGCGGAATTTGTCAATTTCGATTGACATTTGCTGCTGACGGTTTTTTCGAAACTAATTATGGATCGATCGGATTATGTCGAAATGAACTCGGTGTCAATGGTTCCGCTCGTGTGGTCGTATATTATCCGTTTTAGATTTTTGGGAATAACAATTAGTAAGTTGAACCCGGAATACTATACTATCCTGACAGACTGTCATGCAGCGCAGCGGTTAAGCAATTGTTTCCGCCACAACTATAAGCGTCAATTTCACCTGGGTTCAGTATCAAAGGAAATAAAGGGCAAAAGAAATCGCTAGACAAGCATCATGAAGTGAAATATTATCCCACTTTTCCTTAAGGAATCCAATCAGATTAGAAGCAGTTTAACCAATTTCATCATATCTACAAGGATCACCTTAAATAAATCCGGGACAACTTACTTAATATGCAAATCTAGGTAAGAAGTAGTCAGAGTCATTGCAACATGCATTGGAAGCAATATCGATTGTCAAAGTAGTAGCGGCGGCCAATAATAAAAAGAAAGGGATTTACTCAGAATAAGGGCACAATCACTCGGAAAGGCATTCTTTGACAACCACGACGGCTGAAGATCAAAATTTGACAAGTTGCCTATAAGCACGACGAAGTCGGTCCAGAGACAATTACGGTTGCCTGTCTATCGAGAACTTCATCGGATGGTGGCCCTTGGTTTTTTCCACTGCCATTCGGAGTGTGTGCACGTAGACACACCAGAGTGTGCTATCTGAGCATATGAAACCGGACGTACCCCCCTCTGAACGATCAAAGCGCATATACTTTAGAGGCATCCAGTAAGCAGCCCAGCTTGGTAAATTATATCTAATTCAGATCTAGGGCAATTATTGCTGGTTATCCATTCGCAAATCAATATTGTATACTGGTCCAGCGAGTTACGAGAACGTTATAACCGATTTCGATTAAATTTTGTACTAAGAACATTTAAGATACTTTTGTATAAAAACCACAAATTTCGAAGAAAAAAAAAATATTTTGTAAGTAAAAAAATATATATCGTTTTCGAAAACAATTTATTCGATTTTTCTTAAACTTCTTTTAATAGTGTTATTTTTTGAGGGCCAAAAGGGCCCCTACCACAAATTTTTAATTTTTTTCCACAACCAATCGGGACTAATTTAAAAAATACCCAAAATAAGCATTTAAAAATGGTACAATAAAAACTTATTATAATAATCAACATAATTAAATTTGTATGTTTTATTAGGGTGGACCATAAAAAAAATCACAGGATTTAACTAAATGTTTTAGTTATGTGAGTATAATGAGGTTCTGTAAAAAATTTTAACACGTTTGCTCTCGCTTTCCTGATATCTGTGGGAGTGATTTCGTAAGAGAACACAAGAAAGTGGAAGCCTAAATTCTGTCTGTCTGTCGACCTCGAAGTGATTTTCTTCAGACTTGGTAGATACGAGACTAGAGTGATTGGTTCAATTCTATTAAAAAAATTGGTTGCCCCCAAAAATAAGGGTAGCTACCTACCATATAATTTTTTGTACCATAAAAAATATTTTTTTTAATTATCTCGAAAACGACTCTAACGCTTTTAATAAAAAAAATCGGTGAATTATTATAGGTATAGTCTTCATTTTGGTCTAAAACATTGTTTACATAAAGTGCTGTTAACGATATCTGAAAAAGAACGCTTTTTTTATTTTCGATTTATCATTAACGGCTTAATGGATTTCGATCGATCTTATGCAGAAGATCCTTCGAATTCTAAAAAATAATATTTTTTTTTTGAAAACTTAATATTTCGAAAATGGGTGGACGATTTTTTTTTAGAATGCTGCAAAATCGTACTAAGCATTTAATGAAGCATTGTGTTTTTTTTAATATCTTCTAAAAAGTAGATATTAGGAAAATTCCTTTACCACATTTAATGTATTTTTACGATCGTGTGATATAAAACACCAAACATAAAAATGGATTCTTCTCCATTGATATTTTTAATTTTGACAAAAACCATAAGCCATAATATGCGACTACTGTATAAGACTCGCTCGTTACTACTTTTTGTTTTGTTATAAAAAAAAAAACACCAACGATTTTGAAATTAACATTTTCCAGTTTTCTATTTTATGGTAAAAGGAGTGTTACATTTTTTTAAATTTTTTTGAAAATTTTTCTAATATCTAATGGAACTTTTCTAAAGTCTCATTCGAATTTAGAACACCAAGAACCTGTGGAAAAGCAAGGCCTGGAAGGATGTGTATTAATTCCGACTGTCTAACTTTTAGGCTGACACAAAGAGATCTCGTAAACTGAGTATTTTTTCAGAAGTAATTTTCAAATTGAATTGTCATTCATTAAAGTTCGAAGTCTTCTTCTGCCAGTTTCAGGACTTGTTCCAAATTGCTCTCATTTTTGATCCCGTTGATTGAAGTGGAATGTCTTAAATATCTAATTTCGTGTGGCATTTTCTTCGAAGTGGAAGACGAAAACACTTGACAAATTTCAAAAACTTCAAAAAATCCACTCACTGAAGCACGATGCGACACCGACTCTCTATGCTGTAGACTGCATCTTCCGCATTCCCAAACACAAGACAACAAAATTTGCATTCAAAGCGCCGCGCAGCGACGGTCGTCTTCTATTCATAGACACAGACTATGCATTTTGTATGTCTCCATTTCGCAGAAATTTGTAAATTATCTAATTTTGTTCATTCTAATTGAACTTGAAGTGTTGCACACGCACGTTTTTTAAATTCCCCACTCGCATTACTCAAAAACCAAAGCAGCTCACATAAAAACTTTTATGCCTTCCCATAAGATGCATAGGTACGAGTATAGAATGAGAAGACGAAGAAGTTCACCTCTATGGTGTATGACCATGACGACTACCCTTTCCCTCTGAAGCATCTCATCCTTTCATCTATGAGCGATTCGTGCAGCAAATAAAACTGCGTGCTCATTGTAGCAGTGATGTGCGCGCGGCCTTATGGCAATATGAAGAAGATTCCCTTGCCCTTCGCCTAAGTTAAACAACAGCCATTACACAGGGCCGGGAACGGGGCAAGATTAGGTATTCGAGTACTCACTGCATCTCTTATTTTATTTGCATCCTCAACTTTTATTGGTAGGAATCCCATCTACTGATGGCAGCATATTGTGAGCACCGAGGAGGAACACTTTTCCGCTGAATGAGTTGGCAGAATAAGGCCTTTGGTCCGCCCAACGTATTTGGTTTAAACGTCGCATCCCTTCCGTTGCACGTTGCAGCGCTCTGCATCAAATGTGTGCGCAAAAGTTTATCCAAGATCATTTAAGGTATAATTTGTAGCTTGTTATGCACATGCCCTTTGATCGCTTTAGGGGCAATTCACGCCGAGCGACCAGGAGGAACCAAGAGCGGAAGGGTATGGTCGAGCAGAGTACATGGTCGGCGTGTGCTTTGCAACAAAAAAAAATCAACCAACTTACAATAGGCTTTATGTAGATTTTGTAGTCCAATTGGGAGAGGGAGGAAACACATATAGGTCCCCCTGCTAACAAGTGCTCTTGCTACAAGCCTTGTAGGCCTTGTTCTGCCGCCAACCTCTATACGCTAACAAGGTTGCGTTTTAGCAAGTTTGTACGAACAAGAAACACGAAGTTGCTGATCCAAAAAAAAACAAAAATAAACAGCAACCACAAGGACCCGATAAAAAACTAGGAACTTCAATTACAATATCAGATTTTTAACTCACGCATGCGCAGCGCAATAGTCGAACCGCGCCGCATTTCCTTTCCACTTATCGCAGATGGATATATTGGCAGAGGTATATATATATACAAGTTCTCTCTCGCTAAAGAGACGTCTTCCTGTGACTTCTGTTCGGCATCGGTTGGGGCTTCGGTTTCTGTTTCTCGATTTCAAGTTCAACTTCGGCAGAAGCTGCTATAGCTAGGTCTAGATGTTTAACGAAGTTCCTAAGCGCAGCTGAAGGCATTTTTGCATACCAATTCTGGTCATGTGAGAGATGGTGATCTAGGTATAGGTGATGGTGGACCTGGTGATGCGCACATGCCCATGGTCCTTGCTCCTGCTGCAGCACTATATTTTCTATCGCATTTGCAATCTGGTTTTGCCGATTCTAAGAGTCACTCAACCTGAGTGATGTCGAACGAAGCTGCAGGCTCTGGGCGAGGATGATTAGTAAGCAACAGCAGCAGCGGTGAAGTGTAAATTGTTTCTGTGGTCCAACAAATTGGCTTTGACACATTCGCAAGTTGTCGCCGCAGAGACGGACGACGACCCATCTCAAATAACGATCGACCATCATTGACGCCGCGCCGCGCAGCGCAACATTCACCGATGCGATGATGTGATGTCGACTGGTTTATGGGCATTTCACCTGTTTTGCATAAAGCCATATCCTGTTTCGGCAATTTGCCTGTCGATTTGCTTGAGATGTGGTTGCGTAAATATCGTCATCCATTTTGAGAGCGTTGCCATTTTGTGTGTGATTGTTCGCTCTCTACGCGCCATCTGTCGCCTCACCGCACCAACAGCAAGTTGAAATTCTACTTCTAGTAATTGAAAATTACGTCAATTATGAGGAGCAAGTGCGTAGCAGGAAAATTATATGTGATCGCTGTTTGCAGCAGAAGTTATAGGGTGAATCATTAATTGAGTCATGTAACGCATATTATAGTACTTGTGTTGTCAAATCAACCATCAGGGGTGAATGAATTTTTTGTTTTTTTTTTAATTTAAATTTTCAAAATGTCAGCGAATACAATGTAATTGCTGCCTAAGGGTGTATATCCTGATGATGATGGTGTCGTGATCTTTGAGTCACGTCATGGAGTTAGATATTTCTTGTGGTCTTAGTAATTGATTAATGGGATAGAATAACTGCAGGCTGGAAGGCATTTTATTGGAGACTTTTTTTGTTGATGAAGTCTGCGTGTCGAGGAGGTAATTTTAAGGAAGGACTTTTTGTGGTTATTTAAGTCTAAATGTGATACACATATTTGAAAGGATATTAAGTACAGTGGTTATCAAGACCTAGTGAGTAAAAAAAAATTAAATATTTCTTTTCTATAAATTGCCAGACATATCACAAGCTAGTAAACAATTTAGAACTGTTGAGTGGCACATTTTCGAAATTTAGAATGAATTTTGGAAAGTGGAATTTTTTTATGAGCCTTATATTTAATATTATACCTAGTGTGTTTTTGATACTACAGAAGAGTTGACTTAAAAAGATACCATGTTAGTTCAACAAAAAGAATCGTGTTTATATCAAAAAGTGACCCATTTTGACATGGCCACATATTATTTTTACAAGATATAATGCAAACTTAACAGGTGAACATGGCAAAAACTACAAGGTACAGCTCAGAGCGGAAAGCTCAATAGCAAATCAAGTTAAATTATCTCCGTGTTCATGTTAGTTTAACAGGATTGCTTACACATTAACAATTGGCAGTGAAGAACTTAAAGGATTTCATGTAGATTGTTAAATTAGTTTTGTATTCTATATTTTTTACACCTAGCCAAAGTATACCGACTTTACCGAGAAAGAGACTTCCCAGTATCCATTTTGAAGTTGTAATTCGAAAGAAAATCTAATGAGCTAAACGATTGGAAGAAGTATTTTTGAAGGAGCCAATGGCATTTTTCTTATCGTCTAGCTTCTGAGCACACAAAACATTATTTAAAAGAAATATTGGAACTCATTGGACTCTAAGCACTTGGCTAAAATTTCTCTTTTTTACGTAAAATTGAAACATTGTAAGAGTTCCAATTTCATAAGGCGTAATGATCAAGCCCACTTTGGGCAATTTCACCACTGCGCTGTCGTACTTGACACTGCTTGCCTGCGAATTTTGGACGAAATATGTAGCCACTGCGAAGACCGTGTGCCAGTCTGTGATCCCGAAAGGCTTTTTGGTGGAGGGAAAGATTAAACCCGAACTGTAACTCCAGCTCGACGTTAGATAACTTGCATACAAATTCAATTTTGCGCTGATTTTAGAGCTTGGTAAGAACCTGACGTTGATCAACCCCAACAACTATCCCTTCAGCCAAATTATCGGGGGTAACGCCTGTCTACGTGAAGTTATGACTTCCTTCATTGTTATTCGCCTGGAAAACTAATTCGGAAATATTGTGGTGCTTAATATTTATTTAAATTTTTTTTTCCTAAGTCTACTTGTAGATCTGAATTTCTGAATTTATCGCTGAGGAACCCTTAATTCAGTTCTAGTCTTAGATCTCTTATGTTCCAATGTGTTCCCAACTTTAACGTCCAATACATATTCAACTTTATTCCAGACAAGAACTCA
Organism: Philhelius pedissequus; assembly: GCA_910595825.1. Taxonomy (NCBI): domain Eukaryota; kingdom Metazoa; phylum Arthropoda; class Insecta; order Diptera; family Syrphidae; genus Philhelius; species Philhelius pedissequus. Next base: position 7,222,107 of record OU343163.1, on the reverse strand, counting down.
CACCATTTTAATACATATTTTTTTGAAGTGAAGACAGCTGAAATCGATCGAAGCCAGATTACAACTTATAAAAATTAGATTCAACACCACAGCGAGGCATCCAGAGTCTCATCTGCTACTTAATCTCTCATTAGATTGCCTGACTGCACTTGCAATGCAGCACAAACCTTCACCTCCTTCTTTGAAGTCAATTTCAAGAATACAAATTTAAAACAATCATCACACTCCACCCCAAACGCGTCGTCGTCGACAGACGTTCGTTTGTCCATTGGCCGGTGGGTTCATGTAATCAAACCCGTTGGCAGCTAATTTCATCGGTGCACTCTTACTCCAGTTCGGCATCAGCTTCATTTATGCAACTAAAACTAACTCCTAACAGCTGCTATTGCTTTTCGAATGTATTTATAACGTAGCTCCTTGGAAGAGGCATTAACACAATCTGCAAGGAGTTTATCACCGCCCTCTTATTACACTGATCGCGTTGTTAATTAAATTGTACACAATAAAGCGTCTCATTCTCAGGCGATGGCAAGGAAAAGTGTATGCCATTTGAGAGTTTTGCAAAAGTGTGAACTAACGCATTTCGATTTCCTTCCTTTTTTTAGAATTGTTAAAAAAAAATTGAAGAAAAAAAGAAAGATTTTCTATTTCATGATAATAATGGTGCAGATAGAGCTTGGTTCTCTGAAGAGGCTCCACATTCAATGACCTGCCACTTTTGACAAACAGACGATGAGGAACGTAATAAATTTTATGTAACATAACAGAAGGTATCACTGGCAGTCCAAGCATGACTCCTAGTCGTGTGTAATTATTGCTTCCTCTGGATATAAATCCACAGAAACACCGGCCACAAAAAAAAATATTAAGTTCACCACGAGGTTGTATGTTTTTGCTCTTAGAGGCTCATAAGATCTAAAATGAAGACAAGTCAGATTTTGAATTTTCGAAAGCAATTTTAAATTTAGTCAAAAGCTGTTCAGTAGATTTTGGAAGTGGTTTAAAGCTGAAAAATATTGATGGCTGTCAACCAGCAATTGGTAGTTGACAAATACTAAAATTTGATAGTTATTAATTTTCTTGCACTACACTACGTTCAAAATCATGATCAATGATCACAAATTTATCAATAGGGTTGTTCTGTATTTATCAATTGATATTTGACATTTGTTGTTGTTGGTTTAGATTTTTGTATTTTTGAAGTCCAATAAATTGGCTTTATAGGCATTTTAATCGAAAGTAAAAAAATGGGAGATCATCTTTAGATCTTAGTAGCATGGATATTTGGATTAAGAGCTATATCTTAGCTACATCACGTGGAAACTCGGAAACATACTTATAAGAAAAACATTGAGCACTACAAAAACTGATTATTAAGTTTTCACCACCATTTCAGATTCAAGTTAAGTTTCTCGTTTTATCACGTATTATTTATTCCAAGCCATCCATCGCGAGTTCGTCTTTGCTTATGTTTGGTCGTCAAGGATCATGGTTGCCAATTACTATCTAAACACTGACTTATGATATTTTCAATTTTCTTGTATTTTCTGTTTGAGGTAATTCATGCACAACTAATAGAGCATTACAAAATTAAGATGGCTTTTGAAGGAGTAATGATATTAGTATTGGAAATAATGTGCAATTTTTTTCGCACCATTATTTAGTCACAAACAAAATATCAATACTTTGAATTTAAATAAACGTTCATAATACTAAGAAATTACTTTTAGCAGCGACAACTTTTTTAACACGACAAATCGCAAAGGTAAATTAACTCGTATGCGATTTCTTGTCGCACTCAAAAAAAATATCAATGGTTTGAATGTGAGTAATTCCCTATAATAACAAGTAATTAATTTGTGATCAGAATATTTTCTTTAATCGCAACGACAGAAAATGGCCCTTCGGTAAATAATATCGCACGACTTTTATTGTTTTCAATTTGAAGGACACATCACTTGAAAATTGTTTACATCACTTTTCGTCGTCAATGCGATTGTCGCGAATTCTCGACGCGAATTCGAATTCTCGACTCGAATCAAATGGATTTAACAGCTGGTTCAAGCTACAGACGATCTGGCGATTTTTTGTTGCCGCAACCCAGTATGATTTTCTAGTATGCTAAATCGCATTTTAACTCATTTGTTCAATTCGCTCCCGACTGAGTATTCGTGCGATCGAGATCTCAAGTATGTTCCTAGTCTTAATTGAATTTGAAAAAAAACCAGACAAATACCTGAAAAATAAACAAGGCAGATAAACGAATGAGTATCGGGCCGTTGATTATTAGTGGCCACTTTTTTTAAGTCGCAGCGACAAAAAATAGCAAGTTAATTTTTCGACAAAATATACCTATATATACCAGTCAGAGTAATATTTGTTTGTTATTATGACGCATAATTGCTTATATAATTTAATAAAATCTCAAAAATCAAAAGTGTTGATGGTATTATTTTTCATCAACCTGGCAACCACGCACATACGAGTATGGGGCTATTCCTATGAATGAGTAATGAATGTGCGAATGTGAGTAGAATTATTTACCAATTCACAAAAAAAACACAGAAAATTAAAATTGCAAAAAAAATCGCGCATCCTTTGCGCGGCGCGCGGTTCCCAGAGTATTATTTACATATCTTCACCTCTGGCCACATCCAACTCCAACTCGAACAACAGCAAGACAAGCAGTAGGCTTTTGATGCCCGGATAATCCTTGTTTAATTCTTTTTTTCTATTCCAGTTTCGCTCAACAGCGGATAATTTCATTTGAAATATATATTTTTTATTTTTTTTTTGTTTTATTATTATTTTCTGTATTTCAAGAGACTGAATGTCTGTCTTATTCAAAGTCGAGTTCGGGAGCACACACTATACTTTGGCGAAACTGATCCTGGGTTTCGGTTTAACGATTTAACGATCCTTTCCTATTCAAGACGTGGCTGCTTTTTTTGTTTGCTTCACCGGAGGAACAACAAAACAAGCGGATAGAGACACCATACACTTCCGATGAATGACAGCAGCAGCAGCGAATAGCAAAACGCAAAAGCAGCAAGCTGTGCTACATGTCAAACTTGAACTGTTTGAAAGAAGTGAGTGTGTAGGCGTTCTCCTGACGATGACGGAGCGGCATCCCTTTGAGACATGATTCATCCGGTCGAGCACAATTGAAGCACCTTTTCGCGCTGCCCCATTGTGCTTCCTTTTGTTGCAAGGCTGAAATTTCATTTTTTTTTTTTCGGAGGTGTTCCTGTGTGTATATGTCGGTCGGTCGGGTCGGGTAGGGTCGGGAATGGATAGGGAATTGCATTCTGTTCGTGTAGCCTGTTTACACTTCCATCCTTGCCCTGAGATCATTAATTACATTTCCGAAGCGATTCTGTACCAGGAATAAAGGATAAACTCGCGTGTTGATAATATGGAAATGTTGTGTTGCCTGTCACCATTTTGTTTATTTTTTATTTTTATTTTTTTAATTTTTGGTTTGGGATATTTTGGCTCAATTCGGTTGTGTGTTGACATAAAATATTACATTTTCGATGCAAATTAAATACACAGAATTAATATTATGACTTTGGTGAGAAACCAGCTAGGCAGAGACGGAAGGAAAATTGGAGCTACGGAGCTGTAACAGCACATGGTATATTCACGTGGCTACATCTAAAGGATATAATGACTCTCCAATGATGATAATGATGACGATGATTCTGAAGAATGGATGCAATTAATTTGTATTTTTTTCTGGGGCGTGGCCCATCACATGAATCAAGGACGTTAATTAATTGCGTTCTACTTATTTTGCTTGGCGGCCCATTATTTTTTTTTTTTAATTTTGTAATTTTCCATCTTTTTATTTTTTTTTTGTTGATATAAGTTAAATGGATATGTATATGTTCGCGAAGTCAAATCCGTTTCTAGGGTAATTAAAAAAAAAAAAAAAATATTTTTAAATAAAAATAAAAAATGTAATTAACGCTTTCGAATAAATGATTATAAATCGAAAGCGAGGGAGCGAGAAAAATCCATTTCGATTGGTATACGATTAATTGAAGTCAAACAACAGCAAATAGGTGGAAGTTATGGTTTAATTGGAAGTTTTCGAACAATGGCCACATTATCAGTCCGGTTAACGGTCAGCAATGTTATATTTTAAAGCCTATTTACATTATATATTCTGTACAAGCAGGTACGGTGGAGTAGTTGGTATAAATATTGTGACCTGAAACGTGTAGAGATACAGGTCCTTAAGGATAACACAGCGATTTTTTTTAAATTACACAATTTCGCACGTGATAAACCACTGTGGTATTTTATTTTAATTCTTCGTTATTGATTGTGTGTAATACTCCATTTAAGTGAGAATGTATGTGATTTATGGATAGCAGTAAATATTGACATTTTGGGTTGTATAAAATGCACGAATTCGTCGACTATAATTCCTCTTAACGTAAGTAACTTTGACTTGACAATATTAATAGATTTAACTGCTTTAATAATAAATGACACAGTGCTTTCAAAAAAATTAAAATTAATTATGTATAGGTATATACAAGCGATTAGTGATATATCCCTACACATATTACAATTCTTCAATGAAGTAAAAATTAGGACCAAAAATACATCAATTTTAAAGAAAAAGTATTTTTGTAAGGAATTGATGCCCAACATACAACAGTATGCACCCTAATACACATCCGGAACTTATATAATGTATATACATATACGAGTATCTTAACGAAATTTGAAAAAAAATCATTATAAATTTATAAGACTTTTCTCCGCAAATTTAGAATATCATTAGGTCAACAAGTACGCCATCTTGAAGGTAAATAAAATGCACGACAGTATGGCACGTACTTGCTCTTTTGTTCGATCACATCGTACGCACAAGATTCTTAAAAGAAGAAACTAAATATAATTTCAATTTTACAAGAGTATACAAGATTAATTTTTTTCAAATGTTTTTTTTTTTTTAATTTAAGAAATTTGTTATATATAAATTTCAGTAAAAAAAAACGTTTTAAAAATATATTTAGCTCTTTTAACTAAGAATCTTGTGCTTAGAGTTGTAAATTTAATTTTTGTTTATTTATTTCGTAATATTTTAAAGAGTGTTATTATTAAATAAATTTATTAATGATAGAAATTTAACAAATTTTATATTTAATAAAATATATTCCTGAAAAAGTTGGAAATCCATTAAAACATATGAAATAAAATGCACGACTGGATCACATGAACTTGCTCTTATGTTCGATCACATTCTATGCAAAAGATTTCTATTAAACGTATAAATATATTTTTAAAGTCGTTTTTTTACTTAATTTTTAATATATACAAAATTTCTTTAATTTTTTTATAAAAAAAAATGTATGAAAATATTAAATATTTTAATATAAATTTAAAAACAAAATATTAAATCGGCTTAATCAAAGAAAAAATAATTTAAAATTCTGAAATAAATACTTGAACTAATTTGAGCTCAAAAAAAGTACGCCATTTTATTTCTTGGATAAATTTGAATTTATGAGAAAAAAAATTAAAAATCTGTGGAGCAGTTTTTGAGAAAAAGTTTTTTTTAAAAACTTTTTGAAAACAGTTTTCAAAAAAAAATTCAAAACGCCAAATCATAGGTATTCAGCAAATACATATAACCATAATTTTTGAAAAAAAAAAATAATAAGCAGTTTTCAAAATATAAATTTTTTAATTTTTTTTAAATGCTTTTAAAAATACAAAAAAATATTAACTAAAAATATTAGTACGCAGTATAAATTAAGCTACCTAAGCCTATATATGTGTGAAATTTCGAAAGAATCGGTTAAGCCATTTATGAAATAGTCGAGAGCAAAAAACGGTCCTATGGAAACTACCGTTTTTAGACTTTTTTTTAAATTTTTGTGCAACCATTTGGGCTGTAGGTGTCTATACATACCTACAGAAATACAAACATACAGACTGACGGAATTTTTAGACCATCTTTTTTTCGACGAAAGCATTGCACTTGCCTTATAGTACCCATAATCGCAAGTAAAAATATGTGTTAGTTTTATGGTCACCAAAGATTAAAAACACATAAGAAAATAATTTAAAATTAAATTAAAACATTTAATTGAAGATAATACAAGCTAATTATTAAAAAAATGTTCTGAACATTGTTGGTATACAATTTGAAAAAAAAAAATTATAAAAAATGCTAAATTTTCTGAAAAAAAAAATGTTAAAACCCAAAAACTTTTAAATAGTATCAATATCTATGATTTATAGAATTTTATTTCATAGAACCAAAAATACCGGTACCTTTTATACAAATGTTTAAAAAACGTTAAGATGTAAGGTTCTTGATACCGACTTCATCGATTCTGATAAAAAAAATTTGTAAGCGATTTTTTCTCTCTTTTTTTTAATGCTTGTAAAACCGATACCACAATGTTTACTAGAGTATTAAATTCAATTTTCTTTAAACAAACTGAATTTTGTTTGTTAAACAAAAAGTCGAAAACCTTTTATTATTTTTTTTTTACTCGTAGTAGGTTGCCCAAGAAGGTTTTTAGTAAAAAAAAATCCCTATGCATCAAAAGGGTTTAAATAATAATAATAAAACACTACATTTTTCGAAAGTTTTATGGAACAATCTAAGGACCCATGTTAAGAAGTTAAAAAACAATCTTTTATAAGAAATGGTAGTTTATGTTTGCATAGTTTTGAAAATAATAATTTGTGGAAACGAATTTTAAAATTATAAGACAAATAGAACGCATTTAGATAAAACATTAAATTCAATAAAAAATAGTATTTGTTAATTTTATTTAAAATTTACCTTATTTAAAATTTTCTTTTTATTCAAAATAATGCTGACAAATTTAAATTACCTGGAAAGAGAAAAAAACATTATTTACTTAAAATTAAAGGTCAAATATACAACAAATAATGAATTAGAGAAGATTTAAAATATTCTTTGATAACATCTCAGAAAATGTAAATGAATTGTGTATTTAAAAATTAAAAATGATATAATATATAAAAATCTTATATTGTTTCCAATAATTTTTTTTAATTGAATAAATGAATTCGATTGACCAGTATTAGTTGCATGATTCACAATTTAATTAACATTCATCGCGTGACTTTAGCTCTTCAAGAATTTTTTAAACTATACCATCTAAGTTTACGACGGTGATGGGGTAGGGGAGACGCAAGTTCTGTAAGCTCTTAGTCTATAAATTATCCAAGCGTCGATAGATAACACTTCTTCGATACCATCATTTGATATCAAACACAAATTTAAAAGAAAAAAAAACTATTCCCTTCCAGCTATATTTGCTTCTTTTCTCGCGTGTGTTTGCTCATTATAAACAAAGCCCCATATCCATCATCATCACTGAAACTAAATTCAACTTAAATATCTTTAAATGCGTAATTAAAAAAGGATCCTCATCCAACAAACATTCCTGAAATTTATCGCAGCTAGTTTAAGAAATTTAATAGTAATAAAAAAAAAAACAAATAATCAAACTCCAATTAAAGTAGCCTGAGTAACTTTATAGGCTTTTTTGTCATAGTCAAGGAATGAATGTTGCAGCAATATACAATATTTTATTTATGTTTTATTTTTACAAAAATACAAGTTTGATGCTGAGGCTTTTTCCAAAATAGAATATGAAAAAAGTAAAGTTTACTTCCTAACAAACTTTCAAGTATTAATTTTTCCAAAATTTGCTGAGTCGTTATCGAGATTTTGGAAAGTCAACTTTCTCCAAAAATATCAAAGCAATAAATAAATGTTGATCGAGGATTTTGATAAAAAAAATTTAGGATTTTTTTTGTTGGTAATAGTTATCATTTGATATGAACCAAGTTTACAGGAAAAGTCTATTAACGCTACCTTTCATATAACGTTTTTTTTTAATTTTTGGCTTTCTCCGTAACGGTACATTGGATTTCTGTCAAATTTTATATCTGAGAAGATCTAAGTAACATTTTTGCATATCAAAATTTTGAATAACTTTTATTTTTAAATTAAAATAATTTATTAATTTTTTTTTTGAAAAATCAATAATTTTAAGACTAATCAAAAAAAAAATAATTTTAAATTTTATATTCACATTAACATTAAATTGCATACCAAAATTTCAAAAGAATTTTGTTTTCAAAAAAACGAAAAATAAAAAACAGGATTTCATCAAAACCCGTCCTACAATTTTCGAGATACTATTTTATAAAATTTTCATTGATCCGTGGCATCTAATGGCGTTCTTGGTTTTTTCGAAAAACCGATTTAAGTGACGATTTTGCCAGTTTAAATAAGTTTAAAAAACGATTTTTTCCCACCTATGCACCATTAACTTTCATTATATACATGTATGTACTTGTACATATTTACATTATTACCCTCCTAATTTACATAATTAAAATCCATTTAAATATACATTTGTAGGTACCTATTTAACTATTCCTTCGACAATTCATTATACTAAGAATCAAGGTAACATTACCTACATGGGCTTTAAATCTGCATAGAATAACAATATAGGCTAGCTCCCTACCAACAGCGTCAGTGAGTAACACTAAAGTTGTTAGCTACAAGAGCAAGTTTGTACGCATTTTATTTTATTTTGACTAATTTTTGATAATATAATTTCAAACTTTACTTTTCCGACTTTAAGTCATAATAATCTAATGCAACGAGTCAACACTTAAACCTTTTGATATGGGAATCTATCTTTACCATTCAATCTATGATTGGCTGAAGTATCTCATTTGAATTTCATAGTTTTTTTTCTAATTTTCATTTCAATGTATAGGTATGCGAATCTTTGATGAAAACAGAGAAACAAAAAAGACAAACCAAAAAAAAAAAAAATTTAAATGTCAACCAAACGGGCAGATACAATTCATCTTTTTGAGCCTCCAGGAAGGTTTTCCTGTATCTGTCAGTATGTCTCTCAAATTTAATCAGATGTAAGCTAACACAACGAGCTTTTTCTTATCTTTTCGATTTCGTTGTTGTTGTTGTTTTTTTCCATATCGAGAGGTCACGACGTAAATGAAATGTGCCGATGTTGTCCTAAAAAATTAGACGATAGACCCGACAATCAACAAATAAAAAAAAAAAAAAAACGCGGGGGTTTTTAGGCAAAAGGACAGATAGATAGATACATAGGTCATCAGAATAACACATAGACAGGTGTTCAACATGACTATGAAGGCGTAGATGGAAGATATACATGAAAAAAAATAAATTGTTGTTGTTTTTGATTTGCCTTCCAGTAGGGGACATAAATAGATGGAGACATGGCATATCCGTAGGACAACTACACGAATAAGCAGAAATATTTGTAGGTTATGTCTTCTGTATTGCGGGAAATTGAAGAGGGAGTAAAATTGATGTCGGATGGAAATGTGAAAGATATGAGATTATGATTACGGAACAAGCTGTCGTACAATGTAACTCATTATGATTGAATTAGGGGAAGGTTGTGTGGGAATATTTATTTATTATATATGAGGCCATAAATTTCTGATGTGATATTGGTTGTGGTATTGGTTTTGGTAAACTGTTGATATTGCGGAAAAATGTGTTGGGAAGATACGGAAATTATATAAGGATAGGAAGGGGATTTATCGACATTTAGATATAAATGGATTTTTTTTATAATATTCCATTTAACTTAAAGATTGGAGAGGGATTCACTCATATAACAATTAATACAAATCTAGTAACGTCTTAGTGAAACAGGTGATACATAATGGAAATATGTATACTTATTTGTTTTCTATTTGGGGCTGACAAACTATACAACTTTGGACAACATATTTTGTTAAATTTTATTAATATAATTATTTGTATTTGTTTCTTCTTAACACTTTACGAGTAGAGTATACCTAATAGCATGCAATTAAGGCAAAAGAAGCACTTACGGAAGTTGCAATTTCTTCCAAGATTTATTTTTTGGTAAAAATGTTCTCAAATTCTTTGTTTTGTATAATTTAACTAAGAATTATTTATTCAAAAAAAACTGAGCATGCTGAGAAAAATTACTGAAATATTTCACTTCATTTCAATGCAGATAATAATCTTAACATTAATGGAATGTGAGAAATTTTACTTACATATTTCTATGCAATACCTATGCTAACAATTTTTTTTTTATTTTTTAAGGCCCAAAATAACGGTACCTGCCATATATTGTTTTATATGAAAACAGAATTATACATTTTAGTATTTTATTTTGTTGTTTTTTTTTTGGAAAAAAATGTTTTGGTAGATCTAGTAACCATTCTGGAAAAAGGCCCATTTGATTGTTTTGAATTTTTTTTATGGAGAAGCTCCTAAAAAGCTTAAGCAGTATTGCAAGCCAATTTTTTCAAAATGTAATTTTGGAAATTAAAAAAAAAACTGAATACATATTTAGAAAACGACTTTGCATGTCTTTGAAAATTTGTAGTTAGGTAGTAGTTTTTTGAGATGTTCTTGAATACTTAAAAAAAAATTAATTTCTTCAAAATGGTACTGTTAAAAACCCGTTTCGAAACACTTTTTTCCTCAAAAACGGCTCCAAGGATTTTGATAAAAAACGTAGGTACGTGTTCTTAAATTAGCGCAGTCCATTTCTGAGAAATAAAAAAATATTTTTCCGATGATACATTACTTTAATTTCGGGATACAAATTGTTTTTCATCCTTTCAACAAATTCAATATATGTACCAATAACCAAGGTAAATTTAAACCTATACCTTATGATAACTAGACTACCACCTACTAACAGCGTCAATGTTTAACTACAAGTTGTTAGCTACAAGAGCAAAATTGAACGATCGATTCGTGCCTTTTATTTTTATATACAACTCCGTCATAAGGGCTCTTTGCAGTACCTAAAGAACAATACATGGCTGTAGATGACCACATTACTAACAATGAACAAGTCATCCATGCGTCAATAGATTCTTAAGAAACCAGACAAAGGTAGATATAAGAATCTTGTGCTTAGAGGTAGCTCTGGTTTCAGCTATGACTTTAAAAGTGTTATACTAAAACTCTGGGACTTTTACAGTCAGTCAAAAAATTTTCAAAAATTAGTACACACCCAGTGACGTTGTTGTTCGAATTTCAAGAACCATTGCTGAAGACAATTATTCTTCGACAATTTGTACACATCTTTGCCTCTATTGACTTACTTGGCTAAAAATGCGATAATACCGCAAACCACAGTAAAATCCAATCGAATTCTGGTGTACAAAGGAAGAAGAAATGAAGAAATGAATGAATTGAAAAACTAGCGACTGTGGTTGAAATGGATATTTCTGTAGTACGCATGGCATGACAACAGAATTGTGAACTTATAGATTCGACATGAAGTTCTGAAGTTCGACGATAAAATAAATAGGAAACGGTCTACCAAAATTTCCTGGGTGGAGTCGATTTATTCGATGCTCTGTTTGTATAGGACACAAATTAGGTCCAACAAATTTTACCAGAGTATTCATTCATATAATCGATATGGTAGCAGTGAAACGGTGGATGCTGCATAGTAGAAGGCTTGACAGTTTTGAGACCTGTATACAATTAGCAGACTTTAAATGTGCGGAAGTAAAGGATATCACGGGTAACAAAGGGGAGAGGACTTCTAACTTCACGGAAAATGGTATTCAGTTGAAAAAATTGAAAGGACTGGTTGCAAAAGTACGTTTGGATCAGCATAATCACTTACCTACTTGGACTACTCAGAGGTGAAAGGTAACAGAGTGCGTTGGAAGACCTCATTTGGAGTGCAGACTCAGGGACATAAAATTTCCAATAAATAATTGATTTCTTTTTAAAGGTAATTTTGGTTCGTTTTTTGCTCAATGGTCCAAATATTATCCAAAGAGGAAAAATTCAATGCTTGTGATTATTATTATCAAATAAAATGAAAGTTCTTGAAACACGAGTCATTTAGTTTAACAACCACATCCTTTTTTTTATGAACAAAAATCATGCAGTAAGGGATTAATGACCAAATCTAGTAAATAGTCCAAAATTTGTCATAAAAAAGAGTAACAAGTGCAAACAAAATATAGTATGTGATTTTGTAAATAATGATACTACTAACATTTCAGCTTCTATAACATTTCGGTAAGGACTTATCGAAGCTAAACAAAATACTAACCGAAGCTTTGTGGAAGCTGAAATGTTAATTGCGAAACCTACTCATTTTCATCAGTTTGATATGATAAGATTCATTATAGCAAATGCAAGTCTAACGTGTCACTTTGTAAATTTGCAATGACAAAATAAAATAACAGCTCAACTCGGCTTCATTAACTGGAGTGTTAAAGTTTCTTATTGGTGCTTACCAGCTTTCTGGTAGAAATTATAACAATTTTCCTGTTCTCGTGATTTCTTCGGAATTTTAAATGTTAAGTTATAAAGAAAAAAATAGTTATGGATTTGCTGTTGAAAAAAGGAGTGTATTCAAATTTAGGACAGCAAACATTTTCGTTTTGGATAAAAAAATTGTATGTTCTAAAAGAAATCTAGAACTTAAACGGTATTACATAGAAAAAGTATCTTTCCGGTGAACCTTATTTAAAATAATAAAAAATAGATCAGAACTTTTAATCTTAAGTGGTCCTTAATAATTTCACCACACCCCCAGAGATGCGGGTCCTCTAAAAATGAAATATACACCCATAAACGACACTTAAATAGAGTTAATGTACTCTAAAACTCTTAAAAATTTAATACACCGCTTAACTTATACCATTGTCACCTGTTTATGGCGTTCATAAAGCGTTCGTTTTTATGTTACACTTCCAAACACTCCAAACAGAAAAAAACAAAAAAAAAATTAGAACAAAAAAAAACAGAAAACCCCAAACCATACAATTAAATTAAAATGTACAACCTCATCAACATATTGTCAAATACTTATAATGCTTGACACCATCTTAACGTTAACATTAAATTTCAACAATTCCTCCGACACCATATCAAGCTATAAAATATAAAGAACACAAATCTTTGTGTGCTCTGTGTTCGACAAAAAAAAATTGACATTTTTAACGAGGTACTGTTAAATTTAATTTTATATAAAAACATAATATAAAAATCTTGTCTGATGTGTGTCATAGACATAGCTCTGTCTGCCTACTATCTATATACTATCCCCAAAGACAAAGCGTATTTTTATTGCATCTTTTCTAGCTTTAGGTGGGCACGCTTGCTTAAAACAAAAAAATAAAAGATTCAAACCTTGAATAGATTGAAGATGTGACAACAGTTGTGTCTGTTACAAAAAAAATCAATTTCAATGTTTTAGCCAGTTTTTAACATTGTATGACTTTTCGGGAAGCTTCGATGCCTTCGCACAAGAGAATTCATTCCCGACCGACACACGCTAGATTCGTTGCAGATGCTTATGGAATTTTTTTTTTTTTGATTAAAAAAAATATGACTTTCGACAATTTGATACTGTTTGCTTCCCAAGCAGGGGCACCTAGCTCAGGGCCCATAAAGCAGCTCCTTTAATGACCTAACCATGTGAGGAATTACATCTTCTCTCTCATCACCTCACCCAAGCTCCGAAAGAAAAAAATCTCATTCTCGAGAAAAAGATACAAACATTTTACGACTTTTCGAGGTAAGACCGATCTGTTGTATTTCATTTTTACTTATTTTTCGACACACATGAAATGGATACATTTTTTATGTCGAAAGCAATTAATGGCTGAAATTCGAAATCAAAAACAAATATTTGAGCATTTCGCAAAGAAAAAGATACAAACCCAAGAGATGACGACCAACTTGAAGGTATCTGAAAACGGAAACCCACATCATATCTAACAGTTTTGGGCAAATAGAAATCAAAGATTCCCATTCTGACTGCCATCGGAAACCAGCCCAGCCGGCCAGGTTTGAGTGCGAAGCATTAAAATCTCATTTAATTGGTTTTTCAGTAATTGTTTTGCTGAAAATGAAAGCCTTTTAAGGTCCAACGACGAAACCAATACAGGAGAAAGAGCATGAGCATCAAAGATTGAATGATGTTACATCTGTGTCTCCATTTGTGGGCATTTTTTTTTGTGTAGTGTATTTGTAAAAATAAATAGGAAGTTTATTGTTATTGTCTGTTATGCCTATGTACATACATAGGCATCTAAGGTTTTAATGAGTTTACTTTTGACTTTTTGGAGAATTGATTTCCATTAGAAATCATTAGATAAAAACGTTGCATGTAAGCAAATTTAATTACAATTAAATTATAATGAATATCTATGGACACGTTTTATTACCAATTTTGTAAATAAGTGCTCAGTTGAGTAGATATATAGGCATAATTAATTTAACATCAAGAAAGGTAAGGTGTAAATACCTTCGAGTAATGAAAATAGGCCAAACATGTTTACATTAACCTCATTTATTCGAAATCAACCTAAATGATGAAATGAATGCAAATAAATGTCAATTCAATTTAGATAAAAAAAACACTAAAATTTAATGAATAAGAGACGAGGAAATTGGGCAAAAGGGCAACGCGACTTTAAAAATAATTTCAGCAAGGTGAAATTGTAGACACAAAAGTGAATTGCCAACAAAATTAACTTATTTGTTCATATAAATTAAACGTTAGTAGTTTTAAGTCTGTGATTGAAGGGGTGAGGGGCTGAGAGAAAAAGGGAATTCATTTGTGGAAATGTGTCTAGGTACTATCCCACGTGACTTCACTAGTCTTAATTTCACTACCTTTCATTAGTATTGATTTCGATTCTTTTCAATTTAAATTAAGTTTCCTTCATTTCACTTCATTCAATTAAGTTCAACTCATTTCAATTTCATTCAATTTCAATCTCAATTTAAATTAATTTTTCAATCCATTTCTATTAATCTCCATTAATTTTAATTGGGTTGGCTATGGTATCCCGGAAAACAATTCCCCGGATAACGTTTACCCGCAAAACGAATTCCCGTATGACGATAGTCAATCCCTCGCATTTGCTACGTTTATCTGTGAAACCAATGCTATTTTTTAAATGAACTATTGATCTTTAATTTTGGAAGAGAGACTTCTTTTTGTCATCGCGGTGCATAAGCAACCCCCCTTCTTGGCCAAATATATGATTTGGGTCGTGGTCAAGTTTTGGAGTATGCAAAGTTTTTTTTGGATTAAAAGATTTTTGTGGACTCAACGAAACTGCACAGTTGTTCTCTAATTATTTTTCAAAATCGTCATTTTTTCGTTTATGCAATTATTGAAAAAAAAAATAATAAAAGGTTGGTGAAAAATTTTTTTTTTTAATATTTCAAGAAAAACCAAAAATATTTAATAAATAAATAAAATATATTGACATAAGTTCAATATAGTACTACATTTTAAAGCAATAAGTAAAATATTTTTGATAAGTACGAAATAGTACTTTTCCAAAATTTGCGGGCAATAGTGATTTGGGCTATTATTTTCCGGGAAAAAGTAACGCTCCCATTTTCATTGATTCAATTGTGTTCAACTCATTTCAATTCAATTCAATTTAAATTCGTTTTTCAACCCATTTCTATTAAGTTCCATTAATTCCTATTCAGTCAATTGTGTTCAACTTATTTCAATTGATTTCAACTTAAAAACATTTTGCAACCAATTTCGATTAATTTCATTTCGATTTAATTTAATTTAATTCATTCCATTGTGTTCAAATCATTTCAATTCTTTTCAATTTAAATTTAAATACATTTTTCAATAATTTTCAATGAATTTCAATTTATTTTATGGCATGTACATTTTTTTTATATCGTACCCAGTTAATTGTTACTACAAAAATTAACTTGACATTCTGGAAAACAACATTACCTCAATTGATATTCAATAATTCCATTCATTGTGTGAACCCCTTTAAGATTCATGAAACCAACTTTTTAATATCCAAGGTCAGAACTGCGTAAATGACTTGGCCAGGCTATCCTTCTTCATTCTTATCAAACGTTTTGTCTGGTAAAGATTAAACCATCAGCAACAAAACCAACGACTCACCATTGGTCTTTTTTGTATAGCTGCTACAAGCTACCCAAATTCGCGGCGGCGCGCGCGGCGGGGTGGCCCATTAAGGCATATTAATTATTTTGTTCTCAATCACAAGGCATCTGTTAAAAGGTAAACGTATAACCTATGTCATCTTGTTTTTTTTTTTTTGCAGGAACGATGATGAAGACGACACTTATTCGATATAAATAGAATATTTTCCAAAAGGGATAAAAATTATATCGCCGCATTCAGAAGTGGATATCCGTCCTAGAGCTTTTGCCACGACACACGCAAAACCACTGTCATCCTTGGCGTCTTCGTTAAAAAAACAGATTTTTTTTTTTTGAAATGTGGATGCGGAAAGCCATTAAAAGAACTGAAAAGACCACGCGCAGTGCACATACACTCCTTGAATATGAATTAAATAGTTTGGATTTTTTTCTTCTGCAGAATTAAATCTCTGATGACAGAGTTGCCAAACAACAAATTTATTTATATCCAAAACAAATTTTTTTTTTGTAAATATTGCTATTTTTTATAATAAGAAAAATTAAGTCAAAAACAAGTGAAGTGAAAACAAATTTTCATATTGAGCATTTTAAATTTTCACATCTGATTAAATCTTTACACTAAACTAGTTTTTTTGATAAATTTCAAAACTTTACATTTTAATATTTGTTTGCCCTATAAAATTTAGCTAAAAAATTGAATGTATAGAATGAAAAAAAATTGTGGAACGTATTTATAATTGATTTCATGAGTAGTTCTATATGAAGATAATGAAATTCATAACCTCGATTTTGAACGATTATAGTTTTTTACCTCATGAAAATATAATGAATGGTGTGAAAAAGATTTAACAAATAAGCTTTTAATTCCAATGAAAGTTAATGTAACATCTAAAACAATATAAAAATTTTCCATACAAAATAAATAAATTAAAATTTAAAAAACTTATACATCATATAGATATGAATGCACGTGTATTTAAATATTTTCGTACAATATTTTTTTTTAATATTCAAAAAATTACAAATCTTTTTCACATGTATGTAAGATTCATTCACCTAGATAAAATTTTATTGTGGATAAAATTGTAGAACGTATTCATTTTTATATTTCCCAGGAAGGAATTATGTAAGTTTAAAATGAAAACTTACAAGGGATCTTCTACTTCAGTAATATGAATACGTTCCACACCACTTTTCACACTAAGTTAGAAAAAATGTGTAAGCATAATGACTTTTTTTAATTCAAATGAGAAGTTGTGGAATGTAAATACAAATTGAAGATTCGTACTAAAGTTTATTCTTCACACGAACATTGCAAAAGATAGTATTACTTTAATATTAAAAATGGCAACCTTGTCTGTCGATAAATTCTAAATCAATGCATGCATTCGACATGCTGTTATATATCGCCAAAGGGGGAGGGGGGGGGGGAAATTCCACATTCAGAATAAGCCCTCAAATGAAAAAGAAGACATCGCATGTTTTTTTTGTGGTTTGCAGCGGCAAGACGCGACAACTTTTTACTTTAAATCTTATAGTCGTACACCAGCTTTTGATATTTTCTATATACCTTTCTCAGTTAAAGATGCAGTCGAAGTCATCATCAGCGCGCGGGATCGGCAGTCAGACAAGCGTTATTCTTATATCTTAATTGAAATTTTGTCAAATTACGTTGACAGTTTTAGATTAGATTATTCCACCGAAGCCGAAGCAGAGTATTAAATACTATATAACAGCTCTGTGTTCTTTTATACTTTATTGATTTCCCCTTTGGGTATTGGCTTTAGGTTAGGTTTCTGCGTGAAACTGCGTGCGTTCGTGTGGTGTGTCGAAGAGAGGATTGGTGTCATTTTTAAGTAGTCCCCTTTTTGTGTGTTGATCGGCATCAGAAGGATACAGGGGGGCAAAACCAAGAAGGTTGCATCTACTTATACAGGGTGATTCGCAAGAGATGCAGCAGAATTAGAAAACATGTATGTATGTAGGCTTTTCCCCATTTACAGACCAAAGCTTATTTCGTAAAATATTGATTTTTTTTCAGACGTCATTTTTTTTAACAAGCTGGGATGAGAAAGGCATCCTTAAGTTAGTTATTTTCTTAATAAATAGTTTAGAGTTGAAAAATTTCATTATCAGTCATTAATCATCCTCGTTAAAAACTTAACTTAAGTTCATTTACAATTTTTCAAAGAGAATAATTAAAGTTCTCAATAAAATTGGAACACCCTGTTCCTTTCAACTTCCTTTCAAGAGACACCTACTTAAAGATTTCAAACAAGGTGAGTTACTTTGCAGCGTGATTGGTTTTGAGTATTTTGTATTTAATAAAAGAGGTATACCCTGTTGAAGAAATTCACTGCTGCGTGTCATCACGTCTTCGTTAAGTCGTCGCGCATTCAGAGTTTTCAGACGAAGAAATAAAATCGTATCGACTCGTTCGTCGTCGTCGTTTGTTCGTGGTTGTGGAGAAAGGCATCGCGTTAAGAGGATTTATTTGATGGAAACAGTCTTAAAATGGGCGACATTTATTGGATATGATATTATTGTAATTAATAACTGTCAATTAAATGAACGAATTAAAGGAAACACCGAAAAAAAATACAATACTGAATGACATTAAGTTTATTTTATTTTTAGAAAGTTATTCTGATTAGTTTTTGGAGAATCAAGATTGTGTGCTTTTATGGATGTACATATATGATGTATTTTTCTTGAAATAAAAGAAGAAAGGAATGCAGTTTGTATAAAACGTATGCGAATTTTGTTTGTTTTTCTAATATTTCCCAAAGAAATGTTTGGAAAATCTGATAAACAACATATTTTTAAAGAAAACTTAAGCCAGGAAATAACCTTATTTATCAAAATGAGTTGCTTTATAATAGTTCATCAGTTAGTATAAGATTAAGAGCAATAGTCAAGTCGGGTTGTCAAAAAAAAGAGCTGAAATAGAAAAAATTAATTCGTACAATTTTCTTTCACAGTTTGTTAGGGGGGGGGGTCATAAGTAGCCCAAATCTCGGTTTTCCGGATAATCGCGCTGGAGCTTCAGCCGCCATTTTGAATTTAATGAACACTTTATTTTGGACAATAACTTCGCCATTTTTGATTTTTGACATAAATAATTTAACTAAAACTTGTAGGAAATTTAATTTTCCACAACTTTAGTCTTAATATTTTTTTTCAAAAAAGTTACCGTTCGCTAGATATTAATGAAAAACTGTTTGAAGCTAGTGACCCTCTTCTGGGACCATGCAATATTAATACGTACAATTTTCTTTTATAGTTTGTTGGGGGGACCATTAGTAGTCTCACAATCGACTATCGGGGAAATACTGCTGGAGTTTTAGTCGCCATTTTGAGTTTAGTGAATAATTAGGTATCTTTTTTATTCATGTACAACCCTTTAGCGCAACACCGCGGAGGTTCAGTTGAAGTAGGGGCGTTTTTTTTTTTAAAACTCAACAGGTTTTCATTAATATCTCGTGAACGGTAACTTTTTTTGGAAAAAAATATTAAGACTAAATTTGTAGAAAATTAAATTTACTACATGTTTTACTTTAATTTTGTTTGTGTCAGAAAACAAAAATGGCTAAGTCATTGCCCAAAGTAAAATTTTCATTAAATTCAAAATGGCGGCTGAAGCTCCAGCGGGATTTTCTGGAAAACCGAGATTTAGACTACTTATGACCCCCTTAACGAACTGTGAAAGAAAATTGTACGAATTAGTTATTTCTATTTCAAATGTTTAACCCGACTGGACTACAAAAAGAGAATTATTCCAAACAACGAAGAAGCAGTAGTTTGACCAACTATAGTAAAGAAAGAGTAGACACAGCTTTAAAAAGTATGACCTCATGATGAGTTACCAGTAAAGCTCTTCGAATATTGAGTTGAAGTGTTTTTTCAAGGATGTACCAACTAAAAAATCGAATTGGAGGCGTACTATGCCAAACGAACTGTGTTAGCACTTAATTCGCTCTGATACCCTAAAGTCTGATTGTAACAGTATGTCTTCCGGCTCGGCAGATTGACAATACTTGAATTCTTCACACTGATCCAAATCAGATTAAAGAAGAACAAATTTTATCAACGCGTTCAACTCTCACGTTTTCATCCACTTTCAAACAGTGTATGGCAGCGTAGATCGCCAAGTCTTCTATAAGGCGATATTCAAACTTTCAATTCCGGAAAAACTGGTCCAGTTGTATCATAGCTCTTCGAGCACTCACAGAAGACATTTTATGTGACTTCTTTAATCCCGTCCTGGGAAGCAGAACACGGTAGATACTATTTTCAGTAGATCAATACAACTGCTTGGCTATACATATCCAATCGGCATTATTGGATGTTGCCAACGGGCACTATTAGATGAAACTTCTTCCTACGAAATGGCTGCTTCTTAGATTTGCTGAAACAAATTCGTTGAGACACTTCACAGGTAAGTCGAAGTACATGCCAAACAAGACGGTAATAATGAAAGTACTGCTTCACGACGGTAAAGGTTGGCTGAAACTGGGAAAAGTTGGTTACCGAGGAGCAATAATGCAGAAAAAGAATTATAACCGAGATAGGTGGGTACACATCGATGTGGATGAACTCCAGAAACTCAAGATCCAACAATGTGGCGGAATGATCATTTTTTGATATTTTTTTCAATTTCTTTTTCAGATTTTGGCAGGCATATTTTGTACCCTTGTCTAGTCTTAGTGGAAACCGTCCTTATTGATTAAAGTAGATTCATGGATTATCTCTTAATAAAGCTAAATTTGATCGCTAATAGAGATGCTTACTTTCAAATACTTTGATTTGATAACTTCTTGAACTACTAGGTGGCGTAAAATTAATAAATTTTTGCAAACGGAGTCGTACCTCAACATATTTGATAACAGCCAATCTAGAGCATGGAATAATTGTTCGACTTGTTTGACCAATAATCGGTCGTTGGTGTTAGTGCAGTGTGAATATCGACGTCGATTTCCTAATCGTGTAGAACTCTATTAGAACAGACTGAAACTGCAGGAGACAATTCAGGGCGTGGCCGCCTTCGGTATAGGCGTTCGTCCGATAATATCGCGGAGGTTACTGTCGATGTCGTTGAGAACGAAAAAACATCAACCAGACGAGAGGACATCACAAGACGACACGCAAAATCGTGAAGCGTTCCACATTTTTATTCCAGTCGATTTAGCATGGCCAGCAAGATCGCCCGATTGAACTATCTCAAACTTATTTAATTGGGGTTACATGAAGTCGTGGGTTTCTGGCAACAAGCCTCAGAGAATCGCAGCCATTAACGAGAATTTTCGAGAGGAATGCGAACACCGGAAATCCTGGGGAAAGTCATGGAAAATGCTATAAAACGAGCACAAATGTGTATCAACACTGGCGGCACTCACTGGCGGATATCATTTTTTTCCACTTAACAGAAAAAATTGTAAAATCCCAAATAAAAATTACCATCGCCCGAAATCAGTTGTTTTTTTTATTTAGTAAAAAAGTAATTCAAAATAAAATTCAATAATTGATTTTGGGCCACTGTTTAAGTTTAAAAAAAAAAAAAATATTTGAATAAATTCTTCTATAACTTGTAAAATTGGGTGAATTTCTAACAATGGAAATGATATGCGATTGAAGAGTAAATTAAATCTGCCTCTGGCCCACATTGAAAAAATTAAAAAAAAATAATTCTCGTTACTAGTCCGCATGTAATTAGTTCCACCCAATCAATCAATTTTTCATAAAAAAAAAGAAATAGAAAACAGCAAATGTTTTGAAAGGATTCTTCGTTCTCATACCTCCCACACCTGCATCTGTAAGTATAACTGCTGGTATATAAAAGACAGGAATAAAAGTTCACCAATTTTTCTATCCATGACGACCCCAGACTATAAAACCAGACCCTCTACTTAACTCGAATTATTTATTACCACACTTTTCGTCGATTTCTGGCATCGCGTTCGCGCGTCCTACAAAGGAATTTCATATTTTCGTTGAAGGAATAAATGAATGAAAAAAAAATCCTCGAATCAATTCGTCAGTAATCACAGCTCAGCCATCAGCGGTAACGAGGCGAAAACGGTATAGGACAACAAAACTGCCTTCCAGAAATGTTTCAACATAACAAAAATCAAAATTGAAAAATAAAACAAAAAAAAAAGATAATAACATCGAAAAACATTTGCATCGCATCATGGCCATAGCTATAGCTGATGCGATGGAAGAGCTAAACGCGATCTAGACCTCCATTGTGGCGGGTCTCTTATGGGGCTCGTCCAGCATCTCTGTCTGACTTATGGGCAATTGGGGTTTTTGAAAAGTCGCGCAATCTCTAGGTATGTTCTACCCCCTTATTAAATTGATTGCCGTGTTATGAGGCTCTAATCATCGTCCTCCGTATGATGCATGGGCACCACAGAGATCAACAAGCACCAACAACAGTCGTTATAGTATAAAGTGGCTTGACGATGGTCTGTGTCCGATCGATCAGTCGCTCGGTCGCGCCAGCAGTCGTCGCACAGTTTATCCAGACGTAATTTTGTTGGTTATTATTATTAATTTTTTTTTCAGTTATTTTTTTTTATATTTTCATCAAACCTTTCAGCTGTTTGCCCTGCATATAGTCACTTGGACAATAGATTGGTGGTGATTATTTCAATTTTTTTTTTACTTTCTTTACAAAAATTCTCTTTCATTTTATATGGCGGGCTCTTGAGCAGAAGTTTGGACTCTCCTTTAAGCAAACTTATAATTTTCTAGGAACGCCCTCGAAAGGAAACAAGGAATACGGCCAAAATGTGTCCAGTTGGACTCTTGAAATCACTATAAGGGTCCCTTTGTACTGATGGGAGGAAACAGTCGGTGCTGCAAGAAAAATTTAAGTTAAGTCCACTAGGGTTTTAATAGCTGATTTAAGGAAACTTTATTTATCAGATTTGGGCACTTGATGAATAGCTATAATTTAAAATTAATTCAGGCGTTATATGCAAACAATTTTCTATGAAAGGCTCTACATTTTCTAAATGCAACCTTTTTTTCATGCTTAGGTTTACCATTAAATATTCGGGGTATCCCACTTCTGAACAATTTAAAAACGGTGGCAGCTGAGATGCTGGTATTGGTTGTGAAAAGTTTAGCTGGCAACTCTGTCTATATAAGCATGTATACGTTAAAAACGTTTAAACTAAATTTCTTGACTCTACATTAAACTTAAATTGTATGTACCAAAAAATGGAAATTCAATAAATGTCGTAATAAAATGAACGACTGGATCGCACGTACTTGCTCTTATGGTAGATCACTTCCTATGCAAAAGATTCTTAATCGAAACGGCTAAATATATTTTAAAGCCGTTTTTTACTTAATTTTGTATGTACGAAATTTCTTCATTTTTTTTTTGTAAAGATGGTATGGTATGACAATTTTGAATATTTAATAATAAAAACTTAAAAACAAAATTTTATAAAAATCGTCAACCCGTTTTCGAATTATTGGATTTTCAAAAATCAAAAAAAAATATTTTTCGAAATTTTTGGAAGCGGTATTATTAAGAATTCAAAGGACCTCCTATATAAAAATTGTTATCAAAATCGTTAGATCCGTTTTTGAGATAATTTAAATGGTAGACAAAATGGCAATTGCCAATTGACGGTTAAGTACCAAAGTTTGAAGAAAATCGGTTCAGCCGTTTAGGCTGTAGAGCGTTGTACAGACAGATTGAATTGCGGGACCCACTTCTTTGGTGATCTCCATAAACGTAATATCAAATCTCATTAAAATCTCGAGTTCTATTTCTTTTTCCAAATACAAAACTTGCCCTATAGTACCTACATCGGAAGTAAAAAAAAATCATAAAAACTCACATGGGCAATCACAAAGTACCGTGGCACAGAGGACCTAAAAAGGTAGTTGAGATCCTTGCCACCTGGGAATCGGGTTGGGTTTGATATCCAGCTTTTTATCTTCCAATTTTTTAAAATCCCGATTTTTAGCATCTCGTTTATTAAATTCCCGCTTTTGGAATCAACACAAGCTGCGTAAAAAGCGAGACTTGTAAGTGTAATATTGGGTTTGGGGCGGGGTTGAGTTTGGATGTAGGCAAAGTGTTTTGTGTAACATTTATCAAAATACAAAACGGGCTCAGCGGGATTAATCGGGATCTTAAAAAGCGGGATTATAATTGATCGGGCTTTTCCATAAGAGGGATTTTAAAAGAAAAAAAAACAGGATTTGAAAGATAGGGATTGCGGTACGCTCTCCTGAAATTCGACTTCGCGAAAAACAGTTTGGGGATTTTCGGTTTGATGGTTCTGCCCCAGGGGCAATAGTCTAAAGCAAATTCGCAGCTGCATCCTTAAACATACTAAGGGTCATGTTAAATTTATGTTTGCTAACAAATCTCCGTGAAATAGTTTCAGACCTTGCAAACACTACTGTATGATCATAGATCTTCGTCGTCGGTCGTTCTACCTCTGTGGGTTCTTAGTCATCATCTCGTTATGATATTTTCCATGCGAGAGTTATGCCGAAGAGAAATCTTCACCTCACGACGACCATCACCGCCATCATCATCATCATCATCGTGATCCGCTCTGGTCTTCTTGCTGATTGCAACAAGTCATTATCTTATACCGACGAATACATATACGTCGACGACGAAGCCAGCCGAAGCTGATGGTTCTCCGTAACGTCCCCCAGCTATATGGCATAGCAATTTGCCAAGAGTTTGGCTCTTTGGTTCTTATTATATATTTTTTTTTCTTTTATCAAAGTACACAGACCCCGTTTTGTTGCAGAGTAAACAATGATTTGCCTGAGATGTGTAATTTTCTGTGTTATTATTCCCATTTTTTCCGGCTGGCCGGCCGGTCCGATCCTGTGCGCGGGAAACAGGAAAACCTTTCCATGCATTTCAAAGAGTCAGTCCTTCAAGAAAGTGCATCACAATCGTGCAACAAATTCATTTGTCAGCACAAATGCAACTCTTATGCCTTCGCAAACGAAAGCCAAACATAAAAAAAAAATAAAAAATATGCAACCATTTTTTTTATATAATTTTCTGTTTAGTTGTTAAATATTAATTTTTCGGTCTGTGAACCTGATATTGAATTTTCTGAATTTGTATGTTAACTTTACCGGCACACGCCCACTTTTTTTGTTACCTACTATGGTGGTTGAAAGAAACCTTTCATTTCGGGGGCTTGATGCCTGTAATTAAAAATCAACTCAACAAGGTTATCAATGACTTTTGAATTTCGAGTTAACCAAAGAAGGCTCTTCATTTTATTTCATTAAAACATTTTTTTTTTTTTGGTTGAAGAAAGTATATAATTTGAAAGAATTCTCGAGTTTGAGTGATGGATGACATTTATGGAATGAAAAAAAAACACAAATGGGCGGCCAAGCGTGTGGTTCATTAAATTCGCGAAAACCTTTTTTCGTTCAAAGCTTCCTCTCACTTCTTCACTCTCGCAAGAAGAGATGCCTGTTTCCTGCGAAATGCAATCAAAATATCAATTCATGGTATCATTTTATCTTCTGTGAGAATCTCTTTTTAAGAGCAGGTGATTGTTTGAGCGATCAGTCCTGTGGACAGACAGCTTTCATTTCCAAAGTTGAGAAAAAACTCGATAAGATCAGTTGGGGTGCCTGATTATATAGTTTTTTTTTTTTTGAGGAATTCCATCAAGTAGCTCGAAAACAGTTTTTTTTTATTTAAAACCATGAGGTCCTGATATATCCTTTTAATTCGAGGAGACCAAAAATTCCATTAAAAAAAAACCAACTCGCTTTACAAAGATCCGATCATCGATCACTATATTGATTATGTAAGAAAAACACCATTTTCGGGGATTACATCATCTTGCATGAGGACAATTCATCATTCGGAAGGTCTTTTGTCTAATTTTTTGGATTCTATCGATCATTGATCATAGCAAAAAAAAAAAGGTGTGATTATTTTTATATACGACAGCAGGCATCATATGGAAACTCGTTCGTAACAAGGATATGAATTTTAATGGTGTCGGAATTGATATTGTTAGACAAATAGGTATAGGAGAAATTATGGGGGTCCTGTCCTATGGGATTTATGTTTCGGAGATGAGGATCACTGTCCGTCCTGCCAAGGGTATCTATATAATTTGTTTAGTTAAGATGATTAATTAGTTTGTATACGATTTGTATAAATGAACATAAAAATATTTTGCTTTTAGAAAATCTACTTTAGAAAATTCTGAGAATTTATTATGTTTCATGTTATTTCTATTCAAATTCCTGAAATTTTGAATACACTCTTATTTTCAGAAAATATAAAATTTAAAATAAAAACTATTTTGATGTATCTTTAGGGAAAGTGATTTTGCACGAAATCGTTAAGTCAAAAATTTAGCAATATGAAAAGGTAAATATCCGAGACTCAAGTTTTGTGTTTTTATTTTGTAATAAAACATTAGTTTAGGAAAAAATTTAAGATATAGAAAATATTTGGCAATGAATAAGAATTAATAAAAATTTTAAATTTAATATAAGACAATGAAAATATAAGAAGTTCAAAACGTTATTAACATTTTAAATGATCAAGTAACGCAGTTTTAAATATTCTACAGTTGCTCATCCTTCATTGAAAGCCCGAAAGCCACCATAGCTTGTACTAAGTGCATACGATCTTCCCATGTAAGAGTTTGGTTAAATTTTGCGCCTAAATTTTTAACGCGTGTTACGTACTCCACCGTACAGTTGCCTAAGATAACTCGCGGTAGACAGGAAGTATCAGTACCATTTTTGGAGACAACGATAGCTTGCCATTTTTTGTAGTTGAGGTTTAATCTAGTAAAGGGTTATCCATTTTGCGGTTTCAAAAGTAAACGTAAATAAAACACATATAAAATATTTTTTCACGATATTTCTTTTTTATTATAAAGTTTGACATTATGTGTGAAACACTACATTATTTAAATGGCCACCACCCCAATTGTTGCAAGCATCGATTCTTTTGAGGTAATTTTCGATCACTTTTTGACACATATTGGGCGGTATATCAGTCATAACTTGACGAATGTTGGTTTTCAAGTGCTCAAGAGTTAAAGGTTTATCTACATAAACACGGTTTTTCGCGTAGCCCCACAAAAAAAAAAGACCAGCGATGTCAAATCGCATGATCTTCGTGGCCAGTTGATATCGCCACGACGAGAAATTACGCGGAGCCATATTCGCTCGAGATGTTTGGCATGTGACACCGTCTTGTTGAAACCACATATTCTCCAAGTCGTCTTCAATAGCAGGCAAAAAAAAAGTCGGTTATCATATGACTATAACGCTCCGTCGCTGAAGAAAATTTTGTTCGAAAAATCGCAGTCCAGCTCCTATTGTTCAAGCACCCATTCGACGTATCTACGAAGTTGTGAATGGACAGCTGGCTTCAGTTGTTGTGTTAGCTGGATTTTATATGGATGCAGGTGTAGATCCAAATGCAAAATGAGCCATAATGTGCCGTAAGACAGTCCTGATTCCTGAGAACGACGAGGAATCGACACATTCGGGTCTTCGGCAACACTTTCACTTAAAGCAGCGATATTTTCAGTGTTACTAGCGAAACGGTGATGCACAGGCCTTACAATATGTAACCAATCCGGTCTCTTCAAATTTCTTCACAATTTTGGCAATTGCTTGCATACTTGGACGATTATATAAACCATAATCTCCTCTTAAAGCACGATATGTAGCTGTGGCAGAATCATCATTTTTGGAGTAGGCTTTAACAATTTTTATGCGTTGTGCGATAGTTAAGCGATCAATTTTCATAAATGCCAGACATTCAACTGAAAAAAAAAAAATTGGTTTAACAACTTAGTTTGAGAGATGTCGAACCAGCCCTATACTTTTGAAACCGCAAAATGGATAACCCTTTATGTTCAGCCCATTGAGAAACCCTCATGAGTTCCAAATTCATGTGTACTGTGGCGTCTTCGACCATACTAATGGAGTAGCTGAGATAAATTTAAACATCATCCTTATACATTCTAATTTCAGTAAATTCGAGCTTGGATGGTAGATCATTTATAAAAATCGAATTGGGGGATACCGTAGGGTTGCTATCCGTCTGGAATTTTCCGGGCATGTACTCTTTTTCACTCTGTGGGGGGCGTCCGAGATAGTTTTTGTTAATTGTCCGGGATTTTACTCTTTTTACCCATCGAGTATATTTTACTTTTATGCTGCTTACATAAAATTAAATGGTTATTTTCAACAATGAACCAAGGACTTATTAAAATTAAGTGAACGAACAGATCCAATACATGAGAAAACAAATTATAGAACAAACAACGGAAAAACTTGAAAACTAATACATTTCTATTATTTAAACTGTGCAAAATTTACAAAATATTGTTAAAAACATTCACGAGCGAATCGATAAATTCGATTTTTTAAAGAAGGTTGATGAATCCGACTGTAAAGAAAACGTTATCAAATTCAAAAATGATATGAATTAACTTTACAGTTTTACTATTAAATTCATTGAATCCTGGTTAAAAATTTTTGAAAAATACAAAGTTTTCACATGGATTAAGTTCAGCGAGGAGAATGTTACGTGGGAATCAATTGAACCGTGTGTACTTTATCTTCAAGAATATGTTGTGAAAATAGAAAGGACTAAATTATTTTATCAATTTTGTAATGTAAACAGCTTTATGGCTAACCTAGTTCCATTTCCATCTAATGTAAAAAACTTAAGTGAAAAATGGACAGAATATTTCAAGAGTTATTCTTCCGTAAAATTATTTAGTGAATTAATAAAGATTGCGGTGTTTTAAATTTCAATACCAAGTCATAACACATACGTGGAAAGAGTTTTCTCTTTAATCAATTCGCAGTGCACAAAAGATAGAAACAAACTTACCTGAGACTGTCAAAGGAATTTTTTTAACAAAAGTTAATTTTAACGAATTAAACTGTTAATCTTACAACATGATTATGTAAAGCAACAGTGATATAGTTAACAGTATTAGATTAATGAAAAATACAACTAGCACTATAAGGGCTATTTATTAATTAAAGCAAATGAAGTTGCCTTTTTTCAAAAATGTTTTGTTAAGGTACAATGTCATTTTTTACTTAAATATTTTTTTCAAATTAAATGTTAATACATTTTTTTGTTTTATATACTCTTTTGTCAGTACTCATTTGTCCGGTAAAGCCCGGGTTTTTGAAGCTCGAGTACTAGTACTAGTTAACTGAGATGTTGGAGGAAATATTTTTTTAGTTTTCCTAAATGAATGCTATGAGATACAGATACAGATAGAGATAGAGATAAACTTAATCAATTTTTTCATACGCAAAACGGACTTTAATAATTTTCCGAAGTTCTATGTCGAAATCATTCTCGAAAGATTAGGTCATGTTTTCGAGATATCTTTGTTCAAGATTTAAACAAAAAAAAATGTTATTTTACAGTATTTTTGAGTATCAACCAACATTTCCCCATAAAATTCATTATTGCTTCTAAAAGTATTGGTATTTCCATCTTGATTGTCTTAAATAACAAGAAATAAAAAAATACGCAATTGCCTACTTTTTATAAGATACTACTTCCAAATTACCGCAAGTTCTGGAAAATTTTAATATTGAACAATAAAGATACATCCGATAGATTTTGTGTGAAAGTAAAAAATCTGAATTTCCCGTATCCAAGACATTTTCTTAATTATAATTTGTACTTACAATTACCTCAATTTAAAATTTGGCCCTTGTAATATATCTGGCCATACAACCACGCCCACTTTGCTTACATTAGACTTTTTTCTTTAACTTTCTTTGAAAATTTAAATTTTGTAGTTGGAGAAGTGGCAGAATTCAAAATTAGGATTAGGAAATCTTCTTAACCTTCATGTCCCTATTGGAAGGGGAATTTATTGGTATCGGTTGTAAATGGAGTTTTTGTTCGGGGAAATATATCTCGGGGAGGTATAAAAACGCAGACAAATTTGGGGGTCAGTCAAAATTTCCGAATCCAACGAATCCAAGATCAATAATCAAAAACACTGTGCCAATTTTGTATTTCATCTAATTTTTCGAGATTTAGATATCAGGCAACAGATTTGGAGATTTTATTGTCTGTGGATCTTGGACTGGGGAATTCTAAAAAATGTTTCGCGAGTAAAATATTTCGAAGTAAACGAAATTAGCATCAGGGCCTATTTTTCCAAATTGCATCTTGTTGGCAGTAAGATTTAGCGAAGCTCCTGCTAAAAAATTCAAAACTTTTGTTCGTTTATTTGCATAATTATCTGTCAAAATGTAGCTCACAAAATAGCAGTTGGGAACACTTCTCTCGACCAAAAACTTGACAGATTATGTTGTGGGATTTGTTTGAACATTACCATGTGAAAATAAAAAAATAGAAATCGAAAAATAATTTTGGGAAATTGATTTTTAACAGAGAAATGTAAGAATCCATTTTATTTAAATAAATCCCTTAAAATCTCAAAAACAAATTATTTGCAATAAACAAAATATAAATTTTTTCGAATGGCCAACTGTGTTTTTTTTTAAATTCATTTTTATTTCATATTAACTTATAACTATCTTAAAGCTAGACAAAAATGTTTAAAACTAGCCTAATTATCAATAACTTACAACTAATTTACTGGCCCTTTACGGGCGATCTAAACTAAACTATATCTCTTAATACTAATGTCTTTCGACCTTGAAATATTTTAATTAAATCTAATTATTTTATTTTTATTTAACCAAGAAAACTTTACTTCAAAAACTTAGTACCAGATCATTTTAAATGTTTACCTAAAAACTACCTAAAGCTAGACTAAGAATAATTAAGACTAGATACAACTTATACTAATTAAAAATAACTTAAGCTACTTACATACATACATATTTTTTTTTTATTTTTTTGGTGCCACCCCGACCATGCAGGAGTCGCCTATCTACAGTTTTCCGGCTGACGTGGTAGATGAGCGGAACCGCCATTCCATCCTGTATCAGCCCTCGACTGTCTAAAATGAGGAATGTCGTGGAAGGGATGTAGCCACTTAACCGCGCACTCTCAAAATATTCATTTTTGGGGTAGTAATCCCCAAAAATTCAGTTGTTGATTGAGGACATCGCTCTTGCAGTGGGGTCCGAATCAGCTTAAACAAAAAAATGTTCTATTCTGTTTATGTTGGCTCCGTTGTATGAATAATATCTTGTGTACTGCGACTCTGATGTTCTGTGTAATCCAAGGCAACGTCTAAGACATTGCCTCTCAAACACCCGAATCTTTACCATTTGAGATGGGGCAACGTTGATCAAGGCAAAGGCTCCCCTAACCCTGGCCAAGGCAGCATCTATATGTCTGTCGAAATACAGGTACTGATCTAACCAGATGCCAAGGTACTTTACTACACTTTTACTCGCCAGTGGATGTCCATGTGGCCCTACGATCACCAGCTTGTGCCAGTTCTTTCTCGTATCCCTTGATGCGCTAGACAACGGAGTCCTAAACAAAATAGTTTCTGATTTCTGGAAGTTGATTTTCAACTTCCACTCATCACAATATCGCTGAATCTTGTCGAAGTCACTCTGCAAGAGACTTTTGATGACATCAACTGTATTAGCTGTTCTGTACGCAATTAGATCGTCGGCGTACGCAATTGCCTGAGTTAGACTACCTATCAGATCGCTGGTGTAAATGCTGAATAGAATCGGCGAGTTAACCGTTCCCTGCTGAAGACCATTATTAATATTCAAAATTGCGGTAGAAGTTACATTGCCACTCTTGACAACAAACTTTCTACCATTTAGCATGTCATAAAGCATATACAATAGAGCTTTACTTATACCTAGTCTAGTAAGCTTTAGATAGAGACCTTCTAACCATACGGTGACGAAGATGGCCAACTGTGTTCTGTGGCCTATATTCTCCGTCTAGTTCCTATGTCGAAATTTAGCTAGAATTTTACCTGATGTTTGGAGAGAAAAGTGGTACCTAAAATCCCAAAAGTACTCAGCTCAAACAAAAATGATTTTAATACTTCTAAAAACATTCTTTTAAGGTTAAACGATTCCCAAGCTTTCAACAAGATGCATATAAAAATAGATATTTCTAGCAGAAACCTTAGATACATTGGTATGTATCAGCACCTAATGAAACCATCAAACTTTATAACCACTTACATAAGTTACTGGACATTCATTCAAATTCAATCCTACACATCTTTCCCCCAAAAGAAATCCTTTAACATCGAAGAATTATCTCATTTCCCATATTTCATGTTCATTTATGTTACTGTAACATTTAGATGATCCTTTATCTAGAATTTTGAAGAGTTTTAATTCTGGTTTTTAGAAAAATGATGTTTTCCAAAATTCTTTCAGTTTAACTTAAACTCAGAGCAGAAATACTTAATGGGTATTTGTCTTGGCTTATTCAAAGTTCTTTGTTTGTTTATTGTTTTTGTACTCTTAACACAAAATACACACACAAACATTTAGCCTTCTTATGTCCTTTTAATTATAGCAAATCCTTTTGGAATAACACAAACTGACAAAATCCCACTTAAGCTATAATAAAACTGCATTCTTCCTTCAAATAAAAACAAGACCATAATTTTATCTGAATAAGGACCTCAGCTTCTTTATGCATATGCAAAAGGATTATTCATAAGGATGACCACATTTTATGTTCCCTCTGGTTTACAACCACACGAGTATACTCACTCAATGATGGATGCTATAATACTCTCATCAACAGATGTAATACCTCTTGTATTTTATTGTTTTATAGCCCACATAATCAAGTTGTTTAGGTCCTTGCAAATGACATTGTTATTTTGTCGTCGCGGTTAAGGAGCAAGCCGGATAATTATCACTGTCACTGTGATGTGTCACTTCGCGACATAATGAAATTAAGGGAACACTATATTTCGCTAATCGAAATCAATTTGTCATTTTAACAATAATTTATGGTGGGATTCTGCGAAATTATTTAATTTGACGGATTTGGTTTTGTGAAAAGTTGGTTAAAAAGGTTTCATAAAAAGGATGTGTTGGAACTGGTTTTAATAAATTTTTTCCCACACTTTCTATATTTTTTTGTGACACATCTTGCTGTCAAAATTAGATAAGGGAATTTTTGACAAAATGCAAGTAGTTGTTAAAATTTTCTGCTTATCAAACAGACTTATGTACTATAATTAGTAAAACTATTGACTACAAATAATCAAACTAAGCAATTTTGAAAATTTGCTGAATAGCTTCCATTCCTACGCAGTGTAGCAGAAAACGTAGGAATTTTGGAATTGCTTTTATTTGTAAATAAATACTATAGTACAGCCAGATTTCTAATAGTTAGTGTTATGACAATTAAACTTCCATAAAATGTATACTGGGAAATTATGGAAATTTCAAGGGAAATTTAGTTTGTCCGAAAAAATTAATATCTTTGAAAAATGGTCTGCTATTGTGGATTTCACGGGAATAAATTGTGCCAAACAAATAATCTTATTAAATGCAGATAAAATTTTTTTGAAAAAATTTAGTGAAGATACCATTTCAACAATCTCAACCCCATTAAAAACTATTTCCCCAGAGACTATTTTTCTCTCTCTATTCTATTCATCAGAGAAACAGTTGCTGGAAAATTAGGTTAGCTTCGTTTAAGCAAACTTTTCAGGTGTATGGCCAAATGTGCCAGAAAATCAACTCATAAATTGACATGAGCATTTGGTGTGGTCTATTAGAAGAACCAACTACCTAATTGAGACTATAGCACTTCTTGACAGAAGAATCATAGACATATACGCCGATGGTTACACAGTTGTTATCAATGAGGACGGGTGGTTTATGGCTTATTCATATACAGATGTCAATTTCGATTGACACACAGTAAGACATTATTGTGCAAATTGAGCATGTAGCAAAAAAGGACACTTCCATATTCCCCAGGATGTCGATTGTTTTGAAAACAAAACAAAAAATCCAAGAAATTCGTAGCACGCAGCATGATGTTCTTTTAATAAACCAAACCTTATTCCGTGGGTGTTCTGTATCTTTTTTTATTTGTGCAAAATAAGATAACTAAGAAAAGATATGTTTATTGACACGAGCATTATAATCCTCAAAATTTACCTAAACATACAGGACACACTATAGGCAAGGTACAAAAGGAAAAACAAAAAAAATGCAATTCACGAAAAAGGACGAAGAAAAGAAAGTTGCTAATGAAAAACCACTTTTGGTGGTCTTTACGACGAATTTGTAGTCCTTTCGTCCTTTTTTTGAATCCTATCTGAATAGAGAAGCCAAAGTTAGACAAAAAAAAATAAATAAGTCGTTGTCATGTATACCTACCTACCTGTTGTGCAGCGACCAAAACACAAACAAATAAATCTTTTCTTTTGAATATTTCTAAAAAGATGATGAGGAAAATAAAATTCCTGGAGATTGTTTAACGGTATTGTATACTCCTCCTCCTGTGGGACACGCGAAATAATTGCAAACAGGAAGGAATATTTTTTCAAAAAAAAAAAAAAAACCTTAAGGGAAAACCCCATTTGAATGATATACTAGCTCTGAAGTTAGATCTTTTTCTGCTTGGTTTGTATTCAAAAATCTTTCTTCTTTTTTCTTTTGTTGTTGTTGGTTGTTGAGAACGACGACGTCTCTTGGAATTGAGTGATGACATGGAAGATTTCATGTCTCATGATATGCATTTTAACGGTAAAATTGACACTGCGTGAGGGAGGATGTGTTTATGTTTCAACTGACACAATACACACGTGCTCGATTTGATGGCTTAATGAAGCGCAAGCTGATGGATTTTAATGGCACCATGAAATTTCTTGGGCATCATGCGTATTAGGGTGGTGTTTAAATACTGTCGGTGCTGAGATTGCCATGTGATGTGAACTATTTAGTTTCAATAAGGATATCACTTAATTTTTCATAGACCAATGAGCATTAGGTAAAACTTACTCATAGTTTCAAAAGAGCACGTGCGATGCATTCAATTTCTGCTAAGGAATCGAATACTATGAGTTAAAAGTTATGGGACCAATATATGAGGAAGGATAGAGATTTTTTTGGAATATATCCTTGGAAAAGAAAGTTATCATCGTTGTAGTTTGTATATCATTTTGTTTTTAAGTCACTGAATATTTATATTGATATTAGGCCACAAAGATAGCTCATGTATATTTATAAGTGTGCGTAAATTTTCAGACAGATCTGTCAAATATTTGTGTTATGGCAGCCATTTTATATAGACGCCTACGAGCAAAGTGAATTTCGACTACGCATTGAAAACTATTTTTTGCCTATCGCGCAAATCAAAAACTTGTCACTCTTCATCATCGATTGAAACCATTCACCACGGTAAGTCAATTTAGGTGGGGTATTTCAACCACAAGTTCAGGTCGCCCAATTGAGGTTGCCACACCAGAAATGGTCGACAAAATCCATGGTTTGATAATGGACAATCGGCGAGTTAAAGTGCGTGAGCTTGCAGACGCTCACTGATACTAATTTTAAATATATTTGGACAAGAAAATGCATTCCGCAAGATGGATGCCCAGTTAGCTCACAATCGACAACAAACGCATTCGTTTGACAATGTTCCAGTGAAATCGACTGATTTTTTGCATTGTTTCTTAGCCATAGATGAATTCTAGATTCACTACAACACACTGGAAGTGGAATTTTCCTGGTGAATCGAAGGTGGGCTTGTCAGCACACAAGGTCATATGACGACAGTTTTTCGGAATGCGCACCATGTGTACAACGATAACCGGTACATATGTCGCAGAACTGCCAGACCGATTCCAAGCCGATTTGTAGGAAAAACGGGGGCATTTGGCGAAGAAAAAGAAGTCTTTTTTTACCAGAACAACCCACCGACGGAAAAGTCCGTAGTCGCAATGACAAAATTGCATGAGTTAGGCTACGTACTCCTCCCTTATGCAGTATATTCCTCCAGAATAATTATTTTTTTCCAAACATGAAGAAATGGCTCGAAGGTAAGAGATTTGGTTCGAGTGAAGAGGTCATCGCTAAAACAAGGGCCTATTTTAAGGGCGTCAACAAATTGGAGAAACGTTGGCCGAAGTGTATAGAGCTATAAGGAGTCTTAAAAAATTATTTTTTTTTTATAACGAATTTTATTTTTCAGGGATTTATTGACCCACCCTCTATGATTTACAGTGTTCCCAAATTAATTGATCGACCTATTGCCAGTCAATGAAAAGATACAATACTAAAACTAGACAAAATTCCCTGTCAAAGAAAACTTGGGAAAAAAACTGAAAAAATGAATACTCAAAAATACATAAGCATTCTTAAAAAAAATATTTCATTTCAAAATTCGATAAGTGTAAATGGAAAGCGTTTGAACTTTTACACCGAAATCAATAAACATGGACTAGGGAAGGTTTAGCACTTATTGAGTGGGCTAAGTGCGAAATGCTATTAATAAGACAGAATTTCTGCTGTTTGACGGTTATCAACTTAGTCCTTCACTAGACCATCGAAGACGGTGATCTAGTGAAAGGTTAAGAATTGACATTTAAGAATAAAATTTACAGGGACATGGAATACAAACAGATTCTGTTCGATTTTTTATTAATAGGAAATTTTAGTCCATGGTCTAACTCTTATTACATGGTTTTGTAAGTCTATGGACTAAAGGTGGACTAAGAGTTTTTTACTAATAGGGCTGTTGAAGTGTAAGTCCCGTCGAGATCATAATTTTTGCAAAAATATGACAATCAATTGCAATTCTTGTTTGAAGGTAAATAAAATGACAGCCGGGGTTTTATGTCTTTAAAATTGAGTGTCATTGGATGTCAAGTGAAAATCAGTGCTGCTAATTTCAGTGCTTCCAAGTTTTAATAATTTAATTATAAACGAATTGATTTTTTTTTTCAAATTTGTTAGCTGCACTTTTTAAGGAACAAGAATGGTACTTTATAACAGTTTTATAACAGTTATCATTAAAAGTCTGAAATATTCGAAGTGCTTTGTGTTTGAGAAACCGCCTGAAAAGTTCCCGAAATAAAATGCCCTTCTGTTGCTGCGGGATCAATAAGCAATACTTTTATAAAGAGAACTGTTATAAATTGACTTGTCTGGAGTCACTTACTTTATTTAGCGAGTGGGTAAAACAACTATGAGGGATTCAATTAATTCTCTAAAAAAGTTGTTCTACATACTTAGCCAGGATATTTTCCAGAGTAATTTTTCAGCCAATTAAGTTATAAAATAAATAAACCAAGGTGCAATTAAGCGGGCAATACTATGCATATTTTTAAAGGAGTTTTAAAGACATTGACATAGAAGTGACATTAAAAAATTACTTACTTACACTTAATTGGGTGGACAGTTCAGGGTGAACTTCTAGCTCAACCAACAAGTCTCTTTTAGTTAGCCCTGTCGATACCTAACGGCCAGATAGCAATTTTAAGCAAGTTAGGCCAAACATACGGTTTTTTGCAAGTAATTATAAAATGTCTGATTTTTTAATATCTGGAATACGGCAAGTTTAAGTAAAACTTGTAACCAGATTTTCGGGGCGCCATTTTATGACTCTGCAAAATCCGCCATATTGGATTCAAAATAATTTCCTAAGCCTTTGATTGTAGTGGACAAGTTGTGAAGGCCAAAGTTATATTTCATCGTGGGAAATATTTTCATTGTTTTTAATCTATCCACTTAAAGTGATTAGTGTTGGAGCCTATAAGATTGTTCAGTGACGAAACACTTAGAACAGAATAGAACAGAACAGATTCGTGAGAAACAGATAGAACAACTTAGAACAGTCAGTCATCTGACAGAGATTATAAAAAAAAATATTGTTGTTTACCTATAATCCAAGTTCGTTTATTTTTTACAGAAACATTCTTAAAAATAATATGAAATGTAGTAGAATTTATTTAAGCAAATATTTTTCATGAAAATGAGATGATTCCGTAATGATTTTTTAACAACAATAATTGGTTTTGGCGGTTCTCACAAATCTGTTGTAACCTGTTCTACCTAAAAAGCAATTGCAGAAAATCCTGTTCTAAAGTGTTCCAAGCTGTTCCAAACAGACTCATTGAACACCAAACCAGAACAGTTTAGAAAAGAAAATTTCTCATTGAACAGCAGAATCCTGTACTTTTCTATTCTGAAGTGTTCTAATCTGTTCGGACCAGCCTCATTGAACACACATTATATATTGTAGACCAATATGGTGGAAATGCCAAATTTTCGTATTTCAAAATGGCGATATTAGAATCAGCTCCTTCTCATTGAACAAAACAGGTGTTGTTTTACTAACTTTCTGGTACTATCTTAAGAAAGAATAGGAATTACGCAACTTCGAGCTTAAAGTTTACAATTATGCAACACTTAGCAATCTGCAGGTTCTGAGCTACTGCATAAGCATGCTGAATATTCCGTTTTATAAACAAAGACAATTATTTAAAAAAAAAACTCATTAAATAATATGGTTGTTCAGCTAGTTTTAGTTCATCCAAGCATGGCTTCGGTCGTCGAGTGCAGAATAAAATTATGCAAATAAATACAACTTGCCACAGCTTGACGAGTTGCAAAAAGATCTCAGGCTTACAGTTTCTTTTTTTAATCATTTTTCCTCATTTCCAAATCGAAGTCGGTCTTGGTCGTTTGCGAGATTCATCCATGTCGTCTAATCATGCATGAATCACACTCAGTGTCAAACAATAAATAAATGCGAAAGGTGTCAATTATAATGAATGCACTGCCAATTGCGATCGTGTCTAGATGTGTGCGCTTGCAGTGCGCATTTTGCCTTTAAAAGCAAAAGACAGGGACGCGCAGGGAATCGGAATCGGGTTGGGAAAGGCCTTTAGAATGCTTCGAGGTGCTAAAATGTCCGCAGATGGACAAACAAACAAAACAGCAATTGCTCAACGGAGACGATGGCGACGCGACGACAACGATGGGACCCAAAACGACCAAACCAACCAACCAACAAATGCGGACGGGCGGAAACGAGTGTAGAAATGGAAAGATTGCACGCGGATTGTATGGTGCATCTGAGCAGCATACTTGGTGTGCAGCGCATTGTGTGCATTGCGCAGCGACCTTGGATTTTGTCAAACTTGACATTTTACAGTGAGACGATTTATTGTCGTCCCAACACGATGATGGTGTTGGCTTTACTTGGCTCGACTTCGGCTTGGATGGCTGGTGTTTTGGCTTTTGTTCGCCCTATGTCGCAATGAAACTTGACAGTTTGGACAATTGCAGGATGGTGTGAGGATGTGGACAGAATGTCCAGCATACATTCGTACACGTGTTGACGGTTTACATTGTATCTAAATAAATATACCTATAGCTTCATCGGCGATCAGCGCAGGACGCAGACATCAGAACGAGGTGTTTGTCGGTTTGGATATTGGTGTTTTAGATTTAATTCCCTTTCATGCCTAAGCATTTCTGGGCAATTGGTTGTGTGTGATGCGATTTGGTTTGGCAAGCGCGCAAAAGGTGATTATCACGCGAAAAGGGCACCATGGTGTCGGACTAATTAAAACCGAGTCTGAGTTGAGGTGACATTCCAAGGTTATTTTCTTTTTTTCTTTTTTTTATCTTCTTTAAATTTTGTAGAATGAAGCAAAACATGTATCAAAGGCGCCATCAGTTTGTGTCAGCAAGTGTCATCAAATCATCATGGAATGGAAAGGGACAATGTTTACTTGAATCTTGAATCATTTTGCAATCTCACAGCTTGAGCTTGATAAATGTGTCAGATAATTCTTTAAGAAGAACAATTAAACAGAGACATGAAAAATTTGTTTGTGATTAAAAATAATTGAATGGTTGGATTTTTATATATGTACGTAATTTGTTGCCCAGATTTCCTTCGATATACAAACTGCCAAATGTCAAGTGAATCGCTTTCAAAATGTATGTATAGGTCAATGTATTATTCGATGTGATAAAAGGCAAAAGTTCGAATAGCTGGACGGATTCAAATAAAATTCAACATAGAAATAAATTAGGCCGGGTAGTACTCTGTTGAATACTCACTTACTTTACACAAAGACCAAGTGGCCAAGTAAATTCGTCTTTGTCTTAGAATGTTCATTGCGTGGAACGCAGCAAAAATTCTGTTGAAACCTCATGTCATTCACATCCATATCATAGAAATACACAAAATAAATGCTGCTGTACCCCAGGGCTCTATTTTGTCTCCTACACTATTTTTATTTTCATTAATCATCTCTTATCTGCGGAACTTCTAGTTTAATAAATTGTTTTCCTGAGGACTTAGCACTACTAAATTCTGTTCTTGACAGCATTTTCCACTCGAGAATAAAGTCTAGGATAAATATAACCTCAATGCTGTCTTCTTTTCCTAAAGCAGAACCCACCCGCTATCCATGAGCAGTTTTCGAAAGTGTTATACTGTACTTGTGGTATTTTTCGCTCCCATTTCCATTGAAATATTAGGAACTTCAAAATCAATCTGTTTTTGCTTGGATATCTCCTTTTATATAATTCCTAATTTTCTTAACGCTCGCTAGTCTAAACCCCTTTAGTGCGCGGAAAGGTACAAAAAAAAGTTTCAGTTTTCAGTCACCGAACACAAAGGCGGGGGCGATGCCTGACATTATAACTTGCTATTGTGATTCGTCTTTAGAGCCTCAAAACTAACAACAAATAAAACAACATGGCCGCCATAAACTGTCAAAATCAATTATTATTAAAGACTAAATTTTAAGTAAGTTGTATTTATCGTCTGTGAAAAAAGTCCATCCTCAACTGTCAAATGAAGTGTTATAATTTTTAAACAAGATTTACAATATAATCTTACATTTAACGAATTCATTAAAAAGTTGTATTCAAATTTTTTTTTTATTACTTGGAAATATGTGGGTATTTTTTTTTACTATTTTTTTAAATATGTAAATCAATTAATAAAAGGCTAAATTTTTGTAATTGATATTGGTTTTTTAATAATAAAATATTTTTTTTATTTTTTACCAATAAAGACATTAACACGATAAAATGGACGGGGATAGGATGACTTTTCAAAAAACACCTTTTTAATTAATTTAAAAAAATACACAAAACTCATCTGTTACATAAAACGTATCAAAATCTTATAATTCACATTTTGAGAAGAAAAAAAAGAAGCTTATCGTTTGATCAATATCTCTGCTCAAGCCCAAACGAATCTCGTTATGTATGCAAATTAATGAAAATTATCTTACACAAAAAATAATAAAAAAAAAGTTAAGACTAAGCTCACGACTACCGGTTGGACATTTTTGCCTTTTTTGTCGTGTTTTTTGTTTGTGAATGTAAATAAAAAATATGGCAAAATAATATACAAAGAAAATTCCCCAATGTGGTTTACACTTTTTGGACACTCTTAGTGAAATGAGTGCCTTTAGGCGCCATTTCAGGATCAGTTTGACGTTCTAACTTAGTGACCAATAAGGCCGACTTAAGTCCCACTCCCACTCCGACTTCGAAATCAAAATAATACAATATATTCGCAATTATGTTTTTTTATTGCGAAAAATTTATATACAAATCAACAGAGTCGTTACAAAAAAAAACTTTGGTTTCACCTTCAACAACCGCTCTTGTCTTATAGTCGTATATGGCTTTCATGCAGAGTGAGGCTTGAGGCAGCAAAACTTCTTTCCTTAAATGCGAAAAATTTAGGCTGTAGGGGTCGCAGCGGGACATCATAGTTGTCTCATTTGACTGGCGGTGTTCTAAATTGTCTTCTT
Organism: Philhelius pedissequus; assembly: GCA_910595825.1. Lineage (NCBI taxonomy): Eukaryota > Metazoa > Arthropoda > Insecta > Diptera > Syrphidae > Philhelius > Philhelius pedissequus. The sequence continues at coordinate 7,180,344 of OU343163.1, read as the reverse complement.
TCTGACCTTCTTCTAAGGAAGTCACAATCGTGCATTGAAACTGTGAGGTGTGTGCGTCGAGGAGTACTTTTCATGCAGATATTCTCCGATGATACCAATATCCAAATCGATTCATTATAACCTCGTTGGACCCCATCAGGGACTGAAAATCAATTGGCATACAGACCTTAGACATTTGACAACTTGTGGGACACGACAAAGAACCTCGAGTTGCTCGACAGACTACATCACCTGAAATAACATTGCGGCAGTATATGTTTTAATTCAGCAATTCCTGTGGCCTTTCGAAGGGACACCTTTGAGGCTGCCCTCGATAATGGTCCAAGGGACGCAATTGTTTTTGCTCATTGATGAAGCCCATTTTTACTTGAGCTATTGAACTAACATCATTCACCGCGAAATGCATCAAGCTTCGGTCACAATATGGTGCCAATTTCCCAAACTAGCATTTTTGGTTGATTTTTTCGAAAAAAATGAGATCACAGTCACAATGAATTCTGACCGGTATTCGATTTTCGTCATTTTTTCCCAAGATTTGATGAACTAAACTAAAGCGACCACGGGTAACACTTCGAAAACATCGGTGGCTTCTTTGAGGGCACTTTCCCGGAGCGCCTCATCTTAATAATGGTCGATTTGGAGTACCAAGTCAAATACTAAATTCTGTCATTGGACATGTTTTTTGAGAGATGTTTTTTTATATGCCTCATTTATGTCAACAGGTTAATGACCTTACAAGATCTAATAGCTTTATTTGACCAAAATCCCCGGTGCTTTACTTGTAAGGTAAGGGTAATGCAAAATGTCAGAAATACGTTTATTCTAACCTAACTAATATGATTTTTAAAAACACCATAAAACCAAACTAAATGCATTATAAATAAAATGCACGACTGGATCGCAAGTACTTGCTCTTACGTTCGATCACATCGTATGTAAAAGATTCTTAATAGAAACGGCTAAATATATTTTTAAAGTGTTTTTTTATTTAATTTTTTATATGTAAAATTGTTTTAATATTTTTTCTTAAAAATATTTAAAAATATACATTTTTCAAAAAAAAAATCATCCACCCTTTTTCGAAAAATTCTATGGCAAGTACAATTATTTTTGGGGCTAAAAAAAAACGATTTAAAAATCTATTTGAGATCACCTAACACGGTACCAATTTTGAAGAAAACCCATTTAGTCTGCAGATCGTTCCACAGACCGACAGACGGAATTGCAGGACCCAGTTTTTTAGGTGTTCTCTATCATTCTAATGTCCAGTTTGATTAAAATCGATTTTTTTCCAAATGCAAAACTTGGATCGCAAGTAAAAATACAAAAAATCTTAATTTTAATAGAAAGTTATGTTGCCTCACCCTGTGTAATTTTTAGATTACATGATTCCAAGAAGAATTTAGTGATCTATGTGATTTATTCACTTTTGTTCTTAAAAAAAAAACAAGACGAACAGAGAAATATTTTACAACAAAACAGTTCTTTTTTCACATAGTTTTATGATTTCAACAGAAATAACGACTTAAATAAAAATTAATAAATAACTGCCTCCCATGGCTTCATATCAAATATCCCATACACTTGTTATGAACCGATGGCGTTTAACTTTATGATTTGAAAAAAAAAGACAGGCAGCATTCACGAGACGTATACCTAAACAATTCAAGTCTTCAATTTGATTGTCAAGCCATAAGTATTACTGAGATCTCGTAAATGAGTTAATTTATACGAATCTGTAACTATCTGTCCCTTCCCTACGCAAACTCATAAAATTAGAGATACAAAAACGATTAACCTGAGCTGATCAACGACGGATTTAGAATTATGCAAATATTGATTAAACCTTTTCAAGTTGGTTATCTCCATCTAAAATCTTTATTATAGCTGAATTAATTTTTTGAACAACAAAAAAGGCCATTTGTGTGTTTTTTGTTTTGACAGCTGTAAAGATTAAGCACAGTTTTTTTTTTATTTATTTGATCGTCGTAACTGTTGGTTGGCCATAATGTTACAGAAACTAAAGGCCTCAATCACCGTATAATTTATTTGCTAATTGCCAAACACTGAAATCCACCGCAGCGCACAGTCAATAATGAATCATTTTAATAGCAGACTTAATTATAGAAATAAATCCACTCCACTTAGGTAGAAGAAGCCAACGGAAGATCACCAGACTGCCATGATCAAATATTCAAAACACGACTTTTCGTGGAGAGAAAAAAATCCTGCCCCCACTTTACGACTAATTACCACAGCAATTAGTTGGCATATTATTTCCTACACTCCCCCGGCTCTAGCCCAGGAAACCACCAGGAAAAAAACGATGCCACCCAAAAACCCGCATCATCAGCCACTTGAAAACGATCTTGCCTTTTTGGCCCCGGCCTATTATATAGAGTCTATGCGTCCCATCCCAATCATATTCCACCTCCTTGCTGTTTGTGTTGCAACAAGGGGCAGGCAGCACTGACAAACAACAATTGTATTGGAAGCACCATTAAAAACAACAACAACTGGCAAACGCCTCTGGATATTAACAACAAGTTGTGAATTCGTTTCGCGTTTCGCAGATCTTTAACAACTCGAAGCGTAATTACCATAATCGAGGACTTAATGGCAGGGGGTCGTTTCTCAAGATGCGACCCTAAACAAGCAACCAACGAGCCAAGTCTTGAAAAATTAAAAAAAAAAAAAAAAAAAAAAACCAACAAGCTTTTCCTTTTGCCAATGTTTGGCGCTAACCGAAGGTGGAACACGATTTGACGATTTAGAAGCAAGGAGGAGGAACATGTTTGAACGAAGAAGGAAAAAAAATTAAATAAAATTACAGACCCTGCAGCTGCATCCTTTGGAATTGCGTTGCGTCTGTTATGTTGGTTGTTTGGACTGCGGAATGTCACAACAAAAAAATAAAATAAAATAAATTTAATATTTTCCCTCGGTGCCCGAAGCCCGGATCCTGATCCTGCGTGGAAAATTGATTTTCTCATGGAAAATTTTACTCGGCTAATTTTTGGCTTCAAGTTGCCGATGTGCAGTATGTAAACTAATTGCCGTTGCTAATTTTCCCAGGGTTCAACCGCCCGAGGGTAGTTATTTTGAAATTAAATTATTTTTTTTTTTTGAGGAAGTTAAGCGCAGTGGGGTCAAAAATATTTTTTTAAAGACCTACAGTGGGCGACATATCGTGTAGATTTGGAAACAATTGGAAGAACGTAATTAGCTCCTGATTGGGTCAGATACTATATCAGCAATTAAATTGTTGGACTTATTTTAAATTTGTAATAAACTTATGTTTGAAGTACAAGGTATTTGAACATATTAAGGTCACACTTTCTGCACCCTTAACTTCACTCAGGGTAAGGTTGCAATTTCACACAACACAAGTTGAAGTGGGCTTTAAATGGCCATTTTTGGGCACTTAAGAGCTACTTAAATATTTGTCAGACACTTTCCATACCATGAATTTGCTTTGCATGATGTATGTTTTCTAAAACTTCATCAAAGCTTTTGGTCTCGATTTTTGCCGGAGGTCCTCCATCTGTTCCACTTTTTAAGGTCCCTTTTGAAGTTTTCATATTTTTTCCTCAAGGTTTTTTAATTCCGGTGACTCAAGAATTCACTACGGGTATTCCATTCGGCCTCTATTTCTTTCCATGCCCTTAGTTTTGCTTCGTTGGTAACTGTGTCCGTTTTATTCCACTCAATTAAAATTTTCTTTTCATTTACCAATTCAATTAGTAAATTTATTTCCTTTTCAAGAAAATGTTGGGTACGTCGGCCATCGCTGCCCATTTTGAATAAAAGTTATCATGCTTTTGAGTGAAGTAATTTTAAGCGACTGTAAAACAGAAAAGTAACCTAGGTGGCACTTATCGTTTGACGTTTACTCAAACTCAGAACGAACTTAAGTGTGCACTCTAAAACTGGTCTTTAATAAATTAAAGTTGGAGACAATAATATAGATACCCGCACATCCAATTTTTACCTATGGGACAAGTTGTGTATTTGAAAAGAAAATCGAACTCGAGATTTTGATCAAACTTGACATTACGATGAGTGGGTCCCATAGTTCAGTCTGTCTATCTGTTTCTAGCTCTTCCTAATTCTCTGGAGCGTTTTTTTTTTATCAAACTTGGTACTTAGGCATATTATCCCTTGTCGAAAAATTAAAATTATTATTTAAGCCCAAAGAAAAAACGGTTCTTGTAAAGTTATGATTCTATTTTAGATATGGTCTTCTTGTTGCCAAAAAAAGGTAACCCTTTTATTTCTGTTTTCGGCTATCTCGATTTATAAAAGAGGTCCTTTAAATTCTTAAGTATACTACATACCTATTAAAATTTGCGAAAAAATTATTTGTTGGATTTTTGAAAAAAAAAAAGGAATTCACTCACATACCAATTTTTTTAAGCAAACATTTTAAAGAAATTTTGTGTACACAATACTAAACTCTAACGATTTTTTAAAAATGTTGTTTGCCCTTGTTTAAACAAAACTGTTTTAAATTGTCCTAAATATTATAGGATGTCAAATAGGCTAAATCCTGAGAATCGAACATGGCCACTCAACTTAATTTTTGTATGTTCGTCTAAAGTCGTTTTATTTCAATTTCTGAGATATATATTTCCCACTGTCAAATTGACTAGATTGTATGGAGGGTCGAGAATTATTCCGATTGAACCGTATTTATTGTTGATAATAAATTAATATCGAAATATTTGTGTGAAATTTGGGTTTATCGATTTGATGTGGATAGGGGCAACGAAATTGTCATAAGATGGATTGATTTTTTTATCCCTTACATATAGGTAAGTAAAAAATAAGGACACCACAAAAGCATGGGGCACATCGTTTTTTAATCATGAAAGAGAATACCTTCATAGGTGGGTATACCCTGTGTCATTTCTTTTTTTTTCTTCTTCAAGGTGGTAGGTATTCATTGTTAGGGAATTAAGGAGGAATTAGCTATTGTGTGTGATTTATTATTAGCAGTACTTACTTAATGTTTTTTTTTTATTTCCTTAGGCTATCCTTTGGAATTCATCGTTTTTCCAATTCATGGCAAGAAGCCAGCAGTATTTTTTGTAAAGAACTTATCTTGTAGTTGGTCGATTTTATTCGCCGAAAACATTTTTAATCTTTTTTAAATCGAACAGAAGGTCGGATTTCAAATATGATTGTGTTGGCTCTCCATAGCGAGCGTTCACATGCTTAATCGATAACAACTTTAAGGATACTTTGTTCCTAGCTTAAGACTTGTTTTTCAGCTGCCGTTTGGAGAAACGCGTATGGGATTTATAATTCACCCCAAAAAGATTCTTAATTCATGAGTTTACACTTCAGAAATAGAAGAACTATTCAGATCGTTAACTGCACTATAAGATCCACGCAAATCCAAGCAAAAATAATTTTTCCTAACCAAAACGTATAAGCATATTATTTGTGCGTTGAGTCATTTTGGAGATATTGTTCGAAATTCCTTCTTCAAAATGGCAATGGAAAGTCACAGAAGAAAAAATAAACTTATTCTTTTCCGTCAGCGATATTTCAAATTTTTGCCGAATATTTGGAGAATTTTTATTTTCATTTCATTTTATGAGACAAATTGGCACTTGACTTTAATTTGTTTTTGTTTCATTTTTTTTGTATTTAGTCAAAACTCTCCATTGAATTGAAGAAACTCGACATGAATATTTACCTCTTGTATTTTCTGCGTCGTGTTGACGACAAAAAAAATTCATTTAGAGACTGTCGACAAATTTAAGCTTCGACTTTTCTCTCCAAACATCAGATAAGAATTAGCTAAATTCTGACGTAAGAGCGGTGTGGAGAATAGGTCACAGAAGCAGCTATTATGCAAACTACAAAACTGACAGCAAATGTCGAAATTTAGCTCAAAAATACTGTGCAAATGAATCCTTCATTAAATTTTGCTAGATATCAATTAAAAAAATAAAATTAATTTTTAATTTGGATTTGCGTATCACTCCACTAAATTTCGCTGAATTTTGGAGAGAATTTGTCTAGAAGCTAAGATTTTAGCGCAAGCTGCATATTAGGTTAATACTGAAAAATTTCGATACGGCAATTGAAAAAATACAAAATTCATTCAGAAAATGTTAATAACATCAAGATTTTTCAAAAACTCAAGTTATACCCTAAAAATATGGCGTTAAACCAGAATTAGTTACTGGAAAAGCATTTTTTTTTGGTAATTTGGATACTGAGTTCAAGTAACTTTAAAAATATTGTGGTGAGTGAACTCTGTATAATCCGAACAGATATTTCTGGCGACTGATGACTGTCAAAAATGTATGGATTTCCATAATGATAGTATCTCGATCTCGAAATTGAAATATTTGTCTTCGTAAGTGGGCGGATATTTTTCGAGAAGGCTGTGCCTATTCAAGTTCTGGATTTAAGTATACATATTAAGTTTTCCCTCTATGCAATCAATTTTGAATGACAAAGCCTTTATGCCGCCATTGCTTAAATATTCACTTTGGTTTTAACGAAAATCATATCTAAGCCATTACATCTTGACGTCTGACAAAATATCCATACCACAAAACAACAACAAAAAATTACTCTTTACACAAGACGAGACTGATGGTTTTACATTTTTATGCTTGTAAATATTTAATGAATCAATTCAGCATTTGTTGTTAATTTAAATGTTAGTATTGTTTGTCGGAATTTTCTATATAGCAAAACATTATCATTTTATTATATCTAACATATATAATGAATGACCCAAAACATCTGCTATCCGCTTATTATGAATTTCAAAATGGATGCTTGAGAAAATAAAAATAAAAAAAATGAGATAGGTATTTCTGTCCAAACCCAACTTGTCTAAGGTGAGAATATTTTCAAGATAAGAAATTCATTAAAATTTCAAGTTGATTCAAATTGTTTTGTTTATTTTTTGTATATATTTAGCATTACAAAAAAAAAAAAAAAAAAAAAAACAATTTGCATTTTAGCTGTGTAAAATTTTATTGGCCCGTCTTGTTGGTATGAATTATAAATTTATATGTTTACTGCCTTTGTTGAGCATTTCTTTTCCCAATAAATTAAATTTAATTAACAATTATTCACAAATAAAATGTTGGAATTATTTTTTTTTTCTTCCATTGTGTCTGTGGGTTTTTGAGAACACAAACAAATAAAATTAACTAAACTAGTTTGGGAATTTGTAAAAAAAAATAAAGCTTGTTCGCTTAATTGCTCCAATCAAAACCTACGACAGCCGTTGAATGGGAAATTTGCATTAAACAAATAAAATAGATTAATGGAAATGGAATGCAAACTTATATAATAATTTGTTCCCATTTAGAATGATCATTTTGAGTCTTTGTCCAAAAATAGTTTGACAAGCTTTGACGATTATACCCAAAAGAAGATGACATATCTGCTCATTATTTGTCGACGTGTAGATGCGGGACTTTTTTTTTGGAATTTTAAATAAGACTTTTGTTGTTGCGCTTAAAGAAGTCTGATGATGACAGTTTTATAGCCAAGGTCTGACAGAATGTTAAAATAAATTTATTGGTATTCATAAATTTATTTTTAATAGCTTATTCATTATGCGAGAACTCTCAGATTTATTCAATAAAAAAAACACACCTTTTATGAACTGATGTCGAAAAGAATGCATATGTTTAGCGGAATCTGGGGAGACTTTATATTTTTTTAAGCTAAAATGTGGCAACTATCAGTGTTCTTCGTTTTAAATGTCAGGCATCATTTTACGTAGAACGATATTTTTTTCCGAAAACGGATGGAACGATTCGAATTAAATTTCGTTCCTGTGAAAGTGATGTGTCGGGTGTCAGGTTATTGGTAAACAATTTACAAAAAAAAAAAAGAAAATATTGTTTTCGAGGTTTTTATTGAAAAAAATTATTAGTTATTACCGTCAGAAAGCTGCATGAATCCAATTATTTGAGCTCACGAATTGTATCTCATGAAAAATTTATTGAATGTGAATTATAATTTTTAGCTTTCTTGCACTGAATCTTTGGATAATAGTTGTGAACTCTAACTTGGAACATTTAATTAAAAAGTTGTAAAACTCTTGAAGCTTTCACAAGTCTTGAAAAACAAGGGTTTTAACGTATACCAACTGCTGCATACTTTTTGCATTTTCTAGTGGAGATGGGACGCGGCATTTTAATGCGACAATACGCGCTCGATGGTAATCACATGCGGACACCTTCATATTCGAATGAAAGCATTCCTTGAAGGGCTCACGAATGAATCATTTACTCAAACGAACGTGAGTGTAATTTAGAAAAGTAATACATGCATTTTAAGTGTTTATTCTAAATTAATGAGAATTTATCTGAGGAAAGGTTTTGATGCACAGTTTGGTAATCCATTCAAATATATATCGCATATGTCAAAAACAATTTTGTTAGTACTTTTAGTACCATTTCAGTGCATATTTAGTACTTTTTTTAGTACTTCTGAATATTTTCATTCCTCTGTATTAACGATGCAATTGTACTAATAAACGAATGCTTTATTCGGACTTCAATATTTAGCCTAATGAGCCTTCAACAATAAGAGCACAAAAGTGCAGAGTGACCATTTGCCCTTCATTGGTTTCCTTTCTAAAGGGTTATTCATTTTGCGGTTTCAAACGTAAACGTAAATAAATCACATATAAAATATTTTTTTTCATGGGAATTGTTGCAAGCATCGATTCTTTTGAGGTAATTTTCGGCCAATTTTTGACACATATTGAGCGGTATCTCAGCCATAACTTGACGAATGTTGGTTTTCAAGTGCTCAAGAGTTAAAGGTTTACCTACATAAATACGGTCTTTCGCGTAGCCCCACAAAAAAAAGTCCAGTGGTGTCAAATCGCATCATCTTGGTGGCCAGTTAATATCGCCAGGACGAGAAATTAAGCGGCCAGGAAATGTCTCTAGCAATAAAGCCATATTCGCTCGAGTTGTGTGGCATGTGACACCGTTCTGTTGAAACCACATATTCTCCAAGTCGTATTCTTCAATAGCAGGCAAAAAAAGTCTGTTATCATATGACCATAACGCTCCGAATTGACGGTGACAGTCGTTCCATCGCCGTTTTCGAAGAAGTAAGGTCCTATCACACCTACGGACCAAAGAGCGCCCCAAACAGTGACTTTTTGTGGATGTAATGGCCTCTCTTCCATTACTTGAGGATTCTCAGAACCACAAATACCACAATTTTGTTTATTAACACACCCACCGAGTGAGAAATGTGCTTCGTCACTAAAGAAAATTTTGTTCGAAAAATCGACGTCCACCGCCTGTTTTTCAAGCACCCATTCGACGTATCTACGATGTTGTGAATGGTCAGCTGGTTTCAGTTGTTGTGTGAGCTGGAATTTATATGGATGTAGATGTAGATCCAAATGCAAAATACGTCAGAATGTGCCGTAAGACAGTCTTAATTCCTGAGAACGACGAGGAATCGACACATTCGGGTCTTCGGCAACACTTTCACTTACAGCAGCGATATTTTCAGTGGTACTAGCGAAACGATGATGCACAGGCCTTACAATATGTAACCAATCCCGTCTCTTCAAATTTCTTCTCAATTTTGCCAATTGCCTTCGTAGTTGGACGATTATGTAAACAATAATCTCATCTTAAAGCACGATATGTGGCTGTGGCAGAATCACCATATTTGTCGTAGGTTTTAACAATTTTTATGCGTTGTGCGATAGTTAAGCGAGATATTTTCGTAAATGTCAGACTTTCAACTGAAAAAAAAATTCGTTTAACAACTTAGTTTGATAGATGTCGAATTCCAGCCCTATACTTTGGAAACCGCAAAATTGATAACCCTTTATATTATGTAATGAAAATTGAGAAGAAAAATATCAAACCAAAATTGAAATTATTTTTCTCTCTGAGCTTTAATATTTGAGTGCTTTTTCGAAGCTTTTAAGAAAAAGTTATAAATAGTGTTAATGGGTGTGTTTTTCTTCTTTTTATTTATTTGGATTCTTTCAAAAGCCATTAAAATGCAGTTAAATATGTATTATGTCTGTGCTGGCAGGATGTAAAAATATTGGACAAAAATTACAGTGCATTGAAAAGTGTTTTGCAATATTTATTTATTTTTATTTCTAAATTGGGAATCGGTCGAAAATAGCCTTACATAATTACAGCAACTCTTTAACGGATTTATATTGTAGACGACGGTCACCCTAAAAGAGCTTTGAAATAGCGACGGCTATTGAAACTCATTACCGTCAGAGTGAGAAGCGAACTCCCATATTCCCTGTACTGACAATTTTTGTTATATAGAAAATTCTAGATGCTAGAAAGCTTTATGTACCTTTTTGTCTGTCAAACTTTTAAAAATTATCTAAAACTATTGGAAGTTAAGTTAGTTAAAACAATAGCATAAAATATTCGATCTCATTGCCGATTTCCTTGCAATGAAAATGCCACTTTATTGTTCAAATATAAATAACCGTTTCATTAAAAGGTTAAATTAAAGCCTATATCTGTCGATTCTATAATACCTTCTGTATTTTATAGGCACAAGTCCAATAATAACAATCATTTTTGCTTCTCGCGCTGTGGAGGTGTTTTGCATTTCGTACGAGTCGCATTCAATTCTCATAGCAAATTTATGTAAACATAAATAAATCGAAAAAATCGACCAAACGATCCAAACAAGGTGTCCGAAAAATATACAATGTTTTCCAAATTCAGACTGCCATTGGCAACATCCTCTCTCTATGCCCAAAGACTTGACCAAAAAAAACTCGAACAAAATTAAGCAAGCAAAAATCCATCGAAGAATAGAATCCAACAGTATTTTTTCGATAGCAAAAAAATAAATCCAACGTCTTGATAGAAATAGAAAAAAACCAAACACAAAAGGCTAAGACTTTAAATCCGTAAAACTCCTGAAGCCCATGTTAGCCAAGTAGATAGACAGTCAGACGTACATATAAACAGACGAACATCTCTTCGAGTCTTGTATTATTCAAATGAGATTGTTTACTTTAAGAGGAAGAAAAGACCTCAAAAGACCCCATAAAGATAAAGAAGACGACGACTTGAGATGTAGTCTTACTCTTGTTCGGACACATAACTTTTCTGACCGATTTTCGATGTGTTGCTGTTTTTCTCTTTTTGTTAAGAAGCATTTTTTATACGGGCGGCATTTATATAACCAAACCAACATCGTTGTAAAATAAAAAAAAAAAAAATACTGCGCTATCTTAATTGTTTAAACTTTAATGCTAAAGGGACAGTTATGTACGTTATATCCCTTCAGATAAATTTAAATGAGTATTATAACGTTTCGATTTATATGTAAGATAGAATGAGGATGGGAGGAGAGGAGAAGCAGAGTTTAAAGTGCTACGTTATAGGTGGGAAGTAAGATAAACGTTCTGCGTATCTTAAAGGTGACACACAACACGAGTTTTTATATTGAAAGGAATTATTAGTTAGATTTTAATCAGACAACTAACTCGCCATATCAAGGGCAGGTTTTCTTTATAAGTTCGTATTAAATGGATGAGTTGAGTTGAGAGAGCTTTCAGGGAATTTTAAAGGGAATTAAATGTAAAAGATACCGAACTATCAATCTAAAGATACAAAAACATATCTCATTGTTGAAAACAAATACTCCAAATTATTTGTTTTAAAAACTATTTAGATTCGATTGCCTATATCAATTCTAGTATAGGAATTTTGTTAATCTAAATTATTTCGCCATAGGATAAAGATGAACGAAAAACGAGGTAAATAAAATATTTAAATATAAATTTAAATATATTTTAAAATAATATATATGTATCACAATAATATGCGTTTTTCATTTTTAGTTCAGAGTAGAGTCTAAGTTATCAAAAAAAATTGTTTGTGTTTCTTTTTCACTCAGAGTGTTCAGAGCTCCGAATGTGTGTTTCTTTTTTCGTTCTGAACATTTTCAGAGCGTGCTAGATGTGCTCGGACACAAAAATCTGACAATTCTGAGTAAATTGCTGAGCACACAAAATGGCATGTGTGCCAAGAATGAAAATGTCGGAAGAAGTTGGTCGGTGGCTGATTTGCTGTATTTGATGTGTATCTGTGTACAAAATAAGGATTGTTCTGTGTTGTATTGCTTTTTATGCTTAAAATGAAAATTTATTCTGGTTTGTGTGGCTCGAGTGTGTTTTTGAAAAACAAATCAGTGTTTAGTTAGAGATCGTTATGTTCGGAACAAGTTCAGATCATGTTCAACTCTGTTCAGAGCTCTGTCGATGACGATTACAACTTGGAAAATGACATTCGAAAATTGGACGTCAAGATTAGACTACATCCGAAACATCCGCGGTGGTCGTATGCCAACAATCATATATTTAAAGAAAGATGACAAAAAATTAACTTTCAAATAGATTAATTTTATAATATAATGGATGTATCGATATAACAACATACGAACACGTCAGATGATCGGACTCGCAGGTCAAAGGTCGACTTTGTCATATCAACTGTTAAATCAGCCATAATAAACGTCTAATTCTTAAGCCCTTTAACCTTGGTTGGTGGAGGGGGTGGGGTACTTTTTCCAGATCAATCGGTTAATTCTTATTACTGGGGCTGTATATAATCTTCCATAAACTGTACCTGAACAGAATTTCCTTGATTAAATCAAGGGACACCTGTCACTTTTCAACGCGTTGCATATGCAATATGCTGCGAAGGCATGATATCAGTCAGGCACGCATCATACGAGTATGTACAGTCGGTCCTGCTTAATTTCACCGATTATAGTTCCAAGATTTTTTGGTCAATTATTTGAAATCCCGCTTAGTTGGCCGACCTGTTAAAAACCGCTTAATCACACGTGTTAGTTAATTAAAACACAAATTATTCACCTACAAAATTAACAAAACAAATTTTAGCACTAACTTATGAAAACTTCGGAAACAAATCGACCCGGGCAGCCGAGGATACGCATACTTTTGCAGTTATGCGTTTATTACTTGTATTTCGGGTTTATAGGTAAATAGACATGACATCCGAAATTTCCTGTCTATATAGTTGATTGTCTTTGGCTGTCATTCTTTATGGAGAGAGCAGTGTTGCCAATTTCAGTGCTTCCAAATTACTACAAATTTATTCAACTAACCGAAAAATTTAATTGCTTACTGTTTTTTTAGAGCTTAATTAAAATAAATAGCTGTTTTTTCTGTACACGTTTTTTTTCTTTTACAGGAAATTCACCAATAAAGTACTTCTGTCAGTTAAGCGGGAAAGTCAATTAACAGAGGGGCATACTGTACATGTTTAAAAAAAATACGGGCAAGAAGTTATGTTTTACAAGAAAAGTACAGCACCCACAATTAGGTGGCGCAGGTTAAATATTTGATATTAACCGCAAGTGTTTGACGTCTACAACCTCAGTTTGTTTTTTACACACAAAAAAAATAGGAAAATAATTTTTGATACAACATTCAAAATTCTGCACCGAAAGTTTACCGACAAGTGAGAGAGAGCCATTAATTATTATTTTTTAGAGTAGATATGTACATATAAACTAGCCCTAAAATTTGGCTATTTTTAAAAATTTGATATTTTTATTGCTAGAAATTTACTTTTTAATTTTTTTGCAGATGATGACATTATGTAAATCGCCGTTTTCATATTTTTGCACATTGATTTCAATAGTTTTCTTTTAACGAGTATAAACCAGAAATATCTACTCAGTTAATCAAAAGTTAACCTGCGCGTTAAAATATCAAACCCCATAAATGTACATAGTTATACTCAGATAGGCGCACTGCCTATATTAGTTTTATTTAGTTTTAATTAAAAAAAAAAATTTAAAAAAAATAAAATGATACTCGTAAGATACCAAGTTTTTTTGTAAAAGTTTCCTTGAAATATAAAATAGGCGCACTGCGAAAATTAAGAAAAGAATACGTACGATTTATGTATGCATGTCGTTGGAATAGAAATAGCTCCTTTTTCAAACTTTGTTTCCCTCTCCGGAAAGAGGTGACTTTAAGGGTTTTAGATGACACTTGTAAAAAAAATATTATCGAAACGTTAAAATATAGTTTGTGCCTACGTACCAAGCCATGAACTGTCAAAATCCATTGAAGGATGGCTCCCATTTAAATGGATTAAAAAACCTCTAAAAAACTCAAATCTTACCTCAGAAAATTCGAAATTTGTCCCACTAAGAACGAAATCATGACCGAGACGAGACTACACGTGAAAATGGCGAGACAAAGAATGAGACGAGACTTGGTTAGGCGAGACCTAGACGAGACTGAAATTTTTAGATTTTGCCGACACCGAGACGAGAATAATAAAAGTTTCGCCTGGTCTCGTCTCGTTGCCAGCCTTAATCAAAAAAAAAAGTCTTCCCAAAAATTTCAGCCTTGTCTAAACCTTTTTAAATTAAAGTTCTAATTTTGCTGTCCCGTTTCGCAAGATTGGGACAAAAGTTTTGAATGTCTCGAATTTGCAAGTCGGTTCCGAAAAACCCGGTCTCATCACTGAAATAACAGTATTTACAACCTATTTTGAGATGCCTCCTTCTAATTCAAAATAACATACATTTGAGTACTTCGAGTGTGAGTCCCATCATTGGAGGACTCTTTTCAATAGTTCTAGAGATTTTAGAACACAGTGGTGACATTTGTGACTAAGATTAACAGTGGAATTATTTTTGGAAAATTTTGCCCCCCTTTTACCTTAAAGTTTAGTAAAACTCATAACTCTATGAACCATACTAAAAAATACAGCTGATGCTAATCTCATCGAAAGTTGTATTTCTTAACTAATTGGCACAAACACCTGCAGTAAGAGAATACAGTCAGTATCGACCCGATACCTATTTTTTTTCTCGCAAGACTTGATAATCCTTTTAGCTGATTTTGTGTTCGAATATATGCAATCTATGATCACATGGAACAACTTCATACGGCCCAGTTATGCAATTTAAGTTTTTTTTTGTTTTAATCTTCCACATAACTGCACCGTAAAACTATTTCGTTTGTGACACAAGATGCACATCGTCAACCGGATAGTGTTAGGAAAAAATTCCTCTCCCTTTCGGAATCACGAAACGTAATAGGTAATGTGTGCAACTTGTTACGGTACCCACACTTTATGAATAGTTATTTATGTGCCTTGGCACCTTCGGACCGTTTTGCAGCAAAGTCAAACAGTGGCCGTCGTGTCGTTATCGTCGTCGTTCGTTGGGTATCCAATCGAATTTTCGCATCTCACATGCAAAAAATAATTTCCATAGAAAACAGATGCAATTTGGTGACCAGCACCAGAGGAGACTAAGTCCTATAACCTAACCACAGACAATCCTCATCATTGTCGTCGTCGTCTCGTTGGAGAGGTCCTCGACGTTCAACGTTATGTTGTTTTGTTAGCTTATGGGCTTCGTTCGCACAGCATCACAAAAATATCTTCTGTCAAACGATTTGCGCTCAAATTCGCTCATGAATTTCGCGCTTCACTCGCATACCTACATACATATATGCATGCAGTATGAGAGTACTTAACTGGAATCTTATTGAAGCGAGAAACTGTCCTGATATACTTGTGTAGTTGTTGCAGTGTCACGAT
Organism: Philhelius pedissequus; assembly: GCA_910595825.1. Classification (NCBI taxonomy): domain Eukaryota; kingdom Metazoa; phylum Arthropoda; class Insecta; order Diptera; family Syrphidae; genus Philhelius; species Philhelius pedissequus. The sequence continues at coordinate 7,164,736 of OU343163.1, read as the reverse complement.
GACAATGGACCGTTGGATCTTCTAACGCGAATGACGATAGCCCTCTATAACCAGCATCCACTACATCGCCACCACTATAACGCCTCTAACAAGGCCAAGTAACGCGTTGCGCTAATTTGAGCTTTCTAGTCGGTTTGAGCAGAATCGAGCTGGAGCTCGCACTTCCGCAACGCCTAAACCAAATTATTCGCGCGCATTTTTTTCCTTCGCGCTAGTAACGATTTTTTTTCGCTGCAATTCTTTCAAAAGGCTGCTGGGCCTTATAGGTTCCTTGGTAATGGAGAGGAGAACCCGTTTGAAGGTATTTTTATCGCACCTCATTAAATCAATATTTACGCTTATGCTTCGGCAGGCGCTCACTTCGGCTACCTATGTAATGTAGGTAGGTATAGGTACCTTCTCATGAGGTCTTTTGTTGCAACAGCTGCTACTGGTAACTGGCTGGAGCTCTAAAGCTATGCTGGCTTGGCCGGATAACTGAAATCCAAAGGGTGATGACGATAATGATGAGAGCGAGAATGGAGATGGAGTGTGTTTGTTCCACACGCTAGCTACTGTCGTCACTATCGTCATCGTAGTCGTCGTCGTCTCATTATTGGCCAAGTTAAAGGAAAAGTAAATTCATGCCTTCATCATATGGATTGTAAGGCTCGTTTTAAGTTTAGCTGCCTGCAGCGTATGGAAGCATGAATTTTGCTTTTTTTTTGTTTTGTTTCTTCAGCTCGAAAATCGTGAAGCTATATGGTTACGATGACGACGAACGAATTTTCCATGGCGTCCTCGTTGTCGTCGTCGTTGTAGATGTTGGATGAAGTTGATGAGGATGATGATGAGGATGATTCTGTGGTGTGATGCAAGTAGTAGTCAAGTAATTTTCGGTGTAATTGACAGTTTGAGGCGTTAATGATGCGTTTGGTTGGCACAATGTGTGCATTATTCTCAATTCGATTTCGTGTTCCATTCGTGTGGGATTGTAGGATGTAATCACGATGGGAATAGAACACTATTTAAGGACCTATTTCGAAGTTCTTTTTTTTTATCCAAAGGGGGCTAATAATGTAACCTAGTTTGAGAGAATTGTGAGTGACTTTGCACAAGAAATGATGTTGAGAAGTTCCAATTATGGCTTAGAATGACAGATCGTAAGCAGTTTTTCATTTGATGATAGTAAGGAGTGTTCGCAAGAATTAAATAGTATTTCGCTAAGTCGTGATTTAGTAAAAAAAAAATTATAATAATATTTTGGAGCGCTTAATTGTACTCAATTGATTACCGTTTAGACAATTACGTTGAATTTAACGAGTTCTTGAAGATCCCCGTCTGAAAGACAAGGATGTGTGAATCTATAAAATAAAAATTTAAAAAATAACTGAAGATACCTACTGTCGTCTACGAAAAATTCCAACAAAATAACATTAATGAATATAAAAAAGAGTGTGGGAAAGAATACAGAACCCTGAGGCACACCACACTTCTGTCAAAATGCCTTTGAAAAATCATGTCATCATTTTCGTGGGTGCTTCGAAATGACGTAAAGACTAGTTCCCGTTTTCGGGGAGATCATCAGATCATCAGTAGATCTCTTGACAGCTTTTAAATAAATTCGGAAAGAAGTTCCCTATGAGCGTAGGTGCAATTGCACAATAAAGTTAGAGCAGGAAGAATATGTAAAATCATTTTGGGGCTTTGGGGCAAGCCAGTAGAGTACGAAAATGTACATACAATAAATTGTTGTCTTTTTACAAAATGTCAGTTTTAGATTTTTCAGCAGATTTTTCTTTCTGAAAGAGTACAATTTCTCAATTTAACCTTATTAGTTATGTTTAATAATATACATTTTAAGCTCACCAAGAGATTCTAATGAATAAGATTGGTTGTAAAGATCGATAGATTCTTGTATCGAAAACATTCGATAGTGTCTACTATCGAAAACAATCGATAGTGTCTACTATCGGAAACAATCGATTGTTTCTACTATCGAAAACAACCGATAAGTTTTACTACAATCGATAGTCATCGATTGTAATTTTAAAATATGCGGAAATTGATGTTTTGTGTTTTAAATGCTCACCTTTGCAAACATAGTAATAACCTGAAATAAAAAAACACAACATGGAGAAATACAAAAAGATAATAAATTCGTTTTCAATAATTATTTCTGAATACCTATTGGTATATGCCGATATCGAATGAACGGAATTTGATATTGTACACCAAAGTTTTGAAAAATTATTAATATTCAAGTTTATTTAAAAGACGACAAATGTAAATCAAATAAATTCTGCCGCGTTCCATAGGAGTATAGCGATTCATATCTTGTTGACGTATAGATGGTATCAATTTTCTTCAGGAATGTCTCTCAATACGGTGACAACTTGCGCCACCTATTATCTATATAACAAAATATCTATATGGGAAAAAATGGCATTTATCTATTTATGTTTTCTGAAAGACATTTTTTAGATAATTATGGATAGTAAGCAATCAAATATCGATAATTTGCAATCAAATATCGATAATTTGCAATCAAGTATCGATTGTTTACAATCAATTATCGATAACTATATGTAGTTATCCACGTTTACTTGTTAAACATCCTGTAAGAATGAAGGTCAAGTCTTTTGTGACGTCTTTTGTGTTTCAAAATAGATCAATATAACGGGTGATTTTTTTGCTACTTGGTTTTTGACGTTTATATTTTTGACAGATTACACATGACAAATTCCACGAACATTTGACATTTCGATTCAGTATTGTTTGCCATTTCATCATGAATAGACTTACGCCTGAACAACGTTTGCAAATTATTGAAATTTATTATCAAAATTCGTGCTCTGTGAAAAATGTGTTTCGCAAGCTACGTCCGTTTTATGGTCGTCATAATCGACCACCGAGCAGGCTATTCAGCTCATTGTGACCAAATTTCGCACCAGTTTCACTTTATTGGACATTAATCCACCAAATCGTATCCGTAGAGTGCGTACCGAAGAGAATATTGCTGCTGCATCCACCAGTGTTGCTGAAGATCGCGATATGTCCATTCGGCGCCGATCGCAGCAATTGGGTTTGTGTTATTCGACCACCTGGAAGATTTTACGCAAAGATCTTGGTTTAAAGCCATACAAAATACAGCTGGTGCAAGAATGGAAGCCGTTAGACTATTTTTTGTGGGGCTATGTTAAGTCTATTGTCTATGGGGACAAGCCAAACACGATTGCTGCCTTGGAAGCCAACATTGAACGCGTCATTGGTGAGATTCCGGCCGAAATGTGTGAAAAAGTTTGCCAAAATTGGACCTTCAGAATGGACCACCTGAAGCGTAGCCGCGGGCAACATTTAAGTGAAATTATTTTTAAAAAGTAAATGGCAGAAATTGATTTATCGATCCAAATAAAAATTTCATTCACTTTTTACAAGTTTCTGTGTTTTTTTTTGAATTTTCAAAAACCAAGCTCTTAAAAAATCACCGTTTATTTAATTATTAGATTGCAAGTATTTTCGGTGATTTCGGTCTTTCATTTCATTAAGCTCTTCCTATCTTTCAATTTAAATAAAACAAAGTGTGTGAGATATCATCGAAATTTTGTAAATCATCTATCAGTGATTACTTGGCCAACGTAATTCTCAAAAGAATATGTATCACCAGCTCACAATCCACACAAAACAATGACTTTTTCAGGATGCGTTGACCACTTTGAGATTGGTATCGCCTCAAAGTCGGTACAATTTTATTTTTTTACGTAGCAATTCAACCTGAAATGGGCCTCATCGCTGAAGATGTTAGGTACTGTCATGCTGTTGCTGACAATCTATGAAATTTTCAAATTTCTTTAACGGAAAATAACAAAACGAATTTTTTTAATCTTCTTGTCGGTATATTGATCAACAGTCTTGGACCCGTTTTTACAGAATTCAAGAAAAGCTTATTTATCTTAGAAACAGTTTTAAACAAAAGCTCTTAGTTTAGACAGTAGACTGACATAAATTACAATTGTTTAAGAAATTTAATAATATTAATATTTTGGTGTGCAATTTTTTGTATTTATTTATTAAAAATTTAAATTTATTGTTAAACGATTCTGAAAAAAACACGATAAATAAAAATATTTTAAAACACAAAAATATTTAGGTTTTATTTATACAAAATTCGTTTTCCTTCTGAAGCTCTATAGAAACAAACAAAAAAATCTATTTCCCCATTATGCTCCTCGTATGGGTCATTTCCATGATTCATTGCCACCGAAATAAAAGAAACCTGCTTCAGATTTATAGCTTGGCTTAGCAAAGGCACAGAATTAACGACTATCTAATATGTACCTGTGTGACATTAAGTCTTTTCAATGTTAACAACCCCATTAAACATACAAAAATATATCCATTTTGCATCTGAGGCACGACAAACACAAAGTGTTTTCGAATCGCCACCTCTATATACGAATGCCCGAATAAATATAATTAAAATTAAAATACCACAAACCTAATAAAATCACTAAAGAAAAGGAAAAATATATGTTTTAGTACAATTATTGTAGAGCTATTCATCAATCTGTCTTTAAGGAGAAAGAGTCAAGGAAGAAGACACGGAGAGAGAGAGTTTCATGTTAAAACATCTGAAAAACCATTTACATAACACTAAATCACTATATAACAACAAAATATCCTTCTCTTTCATTGAATTAACATTTTTAATCAGAAAAAAAAATTAAGAAACGCACCGATTTTTTTTTACGCGACTTATTAATCGCTCTAGAAACAAAAATACATACATAAATAAGAATAACAACAACAACAACAAATAAAAGGAATAACAATCAAATCAAAACTAAATAAATCACGGTGGAGATTCATGGGTTCTTTAAACATATCGTCCGCCTTCAGCATTAACCTCCACAGTTAAATACGCCAATGATAGATGTTTTTTATTTTGCTTTTTGCCTGTATAAGCTTAGAACTTTTCATACTTAGAATACATCAAACAGGCTTGGCTAAAAGTATTGAGATGATTTAGTTTTATTTTTTTATTTAATTGCATGTCAGTTATTAGATAATTTTTCAAGGTATTCTTCTAATATCAATTTTCTAAATAAAGTTTTATATTTTTTCAGGATTTCAAACTTTGTTTTTTTTATTTATTTATTTATTTATTTACATCATCAATTAGAACTTACATTGAACTGAAATAGACTATGAATTTTACTACATATATTAAGTTATAATTAAATTGTTTTTTTTTCATCACGGTAAAGCAAAGTATTATTGTTCTTCGTTTGTAAATCCAATTTTTTTTATAATTATACTTTAAATCAAAATTAATAAAAAAAAAAAACGAAATCTTAACTAAAGATCTGTTCAAAAATGTTATATTCTGAAATAAGTAGAATTTTGTGAATTTAAAATTATCTTGTTTTTTTCAAAATAAGAACTAGAAATTTTTTTTAAATATTGCGTAATTTTTTTTTATTTTAAAATATTTTTTTCCTGTAAATTTAATGTTTTTATTTTCAACAATTTACCACGTACAGGACACTGCAACACTGTCTATCTTTTCACACTATTTATTTTTACCACGTTTCACACTTTAATTCGTACACACTGTATATCTTTTACATTTCACGCTGTCTATATTTTCACACCATTTATATTTCACACTCTCTCACTGTCTCTCTTAACACTGTTATTCCTTCATTTCCAGTGGAAGTCTTCCACAGTGTCGCTCTTAAAACAGAATATACACATTATTAGTTCCACATTCGACGCTCATGAGGCACTAGAAAAAATTGAAAACTTCGTTACACTGTCACAATGTATGCATCTATACTGTCACACAGTAACAGCACTGTGCTTATATTAATGTTAATCCAAAAGTGTCAGGCGGTCACACTTAAAACTGTAGAAACCGGACACACTGCCGTTCACAATATTTAATATTAAATACTGTAAGCATTTTTGTACATACCTTTTGTAAAATTTGACGTTTAAAATATTTTATGTCTAAACCGGTAACTATAAAATAAATTACACCCAATTTTATCGGAAGTTTTTAATTAATATGATCTAAAATTCAGTTTCCTACTAATTTAATGTGTCGAAAAGTTGGAAAACTCAAAAAAAATTTAATATGTGTCCGAAATCAAATGTTTGCAATTCTTGTTGAAAATTTTGAACTTCGTGAAGGAAATTTTAATATTGCTTTAATGAGCATTCCGAAAATTCGGTTTTAAAATTCTATATTTCCAAATTGTACGACATTACTAAAAAATAAGTTATAACTCTATATTGCCCGACATTCAAGTTTCAAAAAAAAAAAAAAATAGGTAGAGTATATTTGTATTTATGTACCGTTATTTTCAATTTTTTACAGAAAACCGATTCTGATCTCTAAAATACAAAATTCTATAAATTTTATGATTTTCAGATTTAACACCTTGTAATATTTTAAGACAAAAACTCATTTTGCTTCATGAAATTTTTGCACTTCAAAATTCATATGTGTTTGACTCATTTTAAGACATAATTTAAAATAAGCATGGTCAATTTTTCATAATTTAAAATTATCAAATTTATTGTTTATAATGAAATTTTATACCAAAGGCAAACAAACTGCACGACTGGAAATCTTCCATTCGTTTTCGAAATATTGATTTTTCAAATATATAAAAATTGAGTTTTTATTCCAAAAAATTAAAAAAAAAAATGTTTTCTTAAATTTTCGTAGGCAGTATGATTTAGAATTTGTAGGACTTCCATGTATTCAATTTTGATCGAAATCCGTTTAGCTGTTTACGAGATAGTCGAAAATCGACAAAACGGTCATAATTTCATTTTTTATTGACCGAAATGTAGACTATACCTACAATGGTACACTGAATTTTTGTTTATCAAACCATCAAATCTACTATTTTTGCCCCAAAAATTCGAATGGCAGGTACCTTTATTTTTGGAGCTAAAAAAAAGATAAAAAAAGAATCGAGCCAGACACTTAAAACGCTTAAGTACCATGTTTTAACGAAATCACTTCAGCTGTTTCGATTGTAGACAGACCTAAACACATACATGCGAAATTGCAGGACACAATTTTTTGGTGTTCTCTATCAAGTTCGATTAAAATCTCGAGTTCGATTTTTTTCCAAATACAAAACTTGCCCTAGGTACCTATATCGCAAGTAAAAATGAAATACCTATAAGAACCATGAAAAATTACACAAAATTTAAAAGAATATTATCCTTTCTGTAGTTGTTGCTTCATAAAAATGTTTGAGACCTTTTCATTTTGATTTTTTGTAAAGGGACATTTTTTATTGCGCCCAAATTTTATGTACAATCATATATTTTTTCCCACAAAAAACAGTTCTGTTTCGTACATACAAGAACAATAATATTTTTTTTATGACAATGCTAACCATGCAAAATACTTTTGAGCAAGACTGTACAAAAAACAATCTTTGAATTTTATGATAGCACCATCCTCATTATCAAGGGAACGAGTTAATGAAATTCCTTATTCTCGAAATTAGTTCTCAAACTTAGAAAATACTATCTCCTGTGTGTGTTGTGTATCTATAGGACGACTATAGTAACCAGATGAGAACGTGGCCTGCAAAATGGTGGCTTTTCACTGTAGAAAAGATGTATCTTTTCAAGATGATTCTTTCTTTGGCGGCAAACGGTCGCGGGAGAAGTGGAAACAACAACAACAACAAAATTCCCATAAAACAATTTACGAAACACGATAAATTATTGTAAATCAGAGAAGTTTATTTGAACAAACATATACATACAATCATGATGAGGAGGTGGAACTCCAGGAATGAAGTATGTGGCATAGCGGCTCCAAGATTAGAAAGAAAATGACACACCAAAAAGCGGTTCGAAGGCGGCGGCGGCGGCATTAGCGAAGGCAACAACAGCAGGCATCCCTATAGATAGATTACGAGTATACGAAGTGTGGGCGAAACCACGAAGAATTTTGTGTATTTTTACCAAGAAGGACATTTCGTATGATACTCCTCTCGAGACCCATGGGTCTGCGCATCTTTGCTCGTAGATCGATCATGATGATCAGGCTTCTTACAAAAGAATATGATACTTTGTTGTCTACCTGCCCCGAAAGGCAGTTAATCATTTTATGATCTTATTACAACAAAAGCCACCGAAGCGAGATCCTTGAAATGGGATTTTCAATTTAACAAAGGTCCGTTTTTATTGCTGTCATGCAATGTAAAATACGGATGACAACCGCAAATTATATTGATCCTGATCCTGGAAATAATTCCCCATATTGTCCTCGTTTGTTTGCACACAAATAAGGTAACACTTCCAAGGATACAATGTGACTTTGTCACAACAGAAATTAATGTCTTCTATAATGTGAATATTTTCGTCCTGCATGGGTGTTGAGGATATCAGTATATAGAAAACAACGGCAGTAGATAGCAGCTGTTTATTTTAATTCGTGGACATATTTCATTTTCACAAAATAAGAACAAAAAAAATAATAAACAATGTCCTTTTGCATTGACTGTTTGTCTAATAGAGTGTCCTTTATCAACAAATATGCATCTATACATAGGGTGACATTAGTTGAATTTATTAACCATCGAATTGTCTCTTAGTTTTCTTCTAATATAAGTCAATGAGTTGTCAGCGACTACCTACTGCCCGCAGTAACTATACGAAAATACCACTCCCCAGCGGTTTTTCGTCTCTGGTGTTTTTGTCTGTGTTTGAAAAACTGCGGCTCATCGCATGTCCTGCGCACATTGTTTGGTTCTTGTAAAATTTCAGGGCCCCGATAAATGACCGAAAATTAATGGTCATCTTTTTTTTTGTTCTTCTCTTATTGACCGGCGCGCGGTAGACGCAGAGACGAGACATTGCATGCTGAAGAGTTAACTGCTGGAAATGTTTTGTCAGTTCTAGAATGCTAATTATACCAAAACTGAACGATATATATAGAAATTCGAAGGAAATGAGAATGATATACCCTTGCGTGATATAATATATTGTGGCATTCGAAGACTGAGCCTTGAGTTATACTTTTGCATTATTGGGATCATGCATATGCAAGATAATGCTAAATGCAATGCTGCTAGTTCACACGATGCATGCAGTACAGCAACAGCCAGAAGATGTCGGCGATGGAAGATTGATTTATTTTTAATTTTATCCAATTCGGTGGGGTGTTAACGGTCATTAATATAAATCGTTGTAGGACAGTTTGCGGTTGACTGCAGCAGTTGGTCTGTTTCAAGGTTGCACTTTTACTAATTTTGTATATTAACATTGTTAGTACATCATGTGGATTTGTTTACTACTTGTAAGGACCTATTTTGAGCCATGATATTCATTTATAGGAAATATGTCCATAGCCACAATTCAATTATTAAAAAAAACGCAAATTTGTAACATAAGGTCGAAAACGAATTTTGAGGTTCATGAAGTTTGCAGCGTCATTTTCAATTTTATAAAAAAAAAGGAATACCTAGTTGTATTTTAATTTACTTCGTTTGCGCTAACAAGTGCATAAGAGATTTAAAAAATAGCAAGTTTGCAACTTTTAAGACATAAAACTTTTGCGACGTGTGAAGCTGGCACACAAGTAATCGATGTTTAAAAAAAAAAAAACAGGGTGTGATGTATTTGACTCAAATTCTGCTAGGGTGTGCCAATAAAATCGCAGATTCGGAAATTTTTCGGCAAAAAAACACAATATCGACAAGTATGTTAGCAGAGCCCTTTTGTCAGTTTTTTTTTTTTATCTAAAATTATTTTTTATTTTTCTTACTTGCAATATACATATATGTAGGTAAGGGCAAGTTTGGCAAAAAACTGGGTAACGTAATTCCGTATGCCTGTTCGTCTCTAGATCGATTTATAGGCTAAACGGCTAAAGCGATTTTCTGTTTTAACTTTAATTTTATTATTAACGGAACCTGCCAGTAAAAAACAATTTTTATTGATTTTCGATTTTCTCATAAACGGCTTTACAGATTTCGATCAATATTTTTATACACGAGGTCCTTCAAATTCTAAATAATACTAAGCACCAACATTTTCGAAAAATGATTTTTTGGAATTTTTTGTATTTATTTCACACTGGACCATGTTTTTAATAATTTTTTGGATTTTGGAAAAAAGTTTTTTTTGAAAGTTAATATTACGAAAATGGATGGGTGGTTTTTTTGGAATAATGTTTTTTAATTTATATTATTAAAAACTTAAAATTGTCGTACCATATTTTTTATAGAAAAAAAATTAAGGAATTTTTGTTTATTAAATTAATTAAAAAACGACTTTACTTACAATTTGATCGACCATAAGAGCAAGTACGTGCAGGATCGCATTTGCATTTTTGTTTAAATCAGAAAAATATTTTTTTGAAAACTTGGATGTAGAATATTGATATTTAATACCTAATATATTTAATGAAATAATGATAATAATATTTATAGAAAATAATATAAATCTGTTCATCCAATAATGAGAAACTCAAAAATAGGAAAGTGGTTCTAAGGGAAGTACCGTTAATAAATACGGAGAATACAATATTTTTTTAAATTTAAAAGTAAACTGGACTAATTGAAAAACACACACATTTTTAATCAAAATTCTTGGAGCCGGATTTTCACAACACAATTTTTCTTATCGGTTTTTTATAAAATTTGTATAAGTACTCACAGTCGTTTTTTTTATTATTAAAATGTTTTTTGTTCAACTATTTAAGATAAAGTCAAAAAACTACTAAATACATATTTTTAAATCTAATTTTGAAATAATGAGTTTTCAAAAAAACAAATATTTTAATTTCAAAAACAATTTTTTGAAAAATATTTAAGTGTTTAAACTTTTATGGAATTCACAACAAAATATTTTTAAAAAATCAAATGAACCTTTTCCAGAAAATCGAAAACCAAAAATGGTTAGATGAACAAAAAATAACCATTATGAGGACACCTTTATTAATTAACGCAATTTTTTTTTATAAAAATCGTCAAAGCCGTTTTTGAGAAAAATAACATTTATCTTTTAGGCTAAAACAATGTATTGTGTGTACAAATTTAAAAGTTTGAAGAAAATCCATCCACCCGTTTAGGCTATAGACTCGTGGACATGCAGACCGACTTACTGACAGAGACATCATAGAGAATTGTGAGACCCATTTTTGTCGTCTTCGCTGTCATCGTAATGTTAAGTTTGATCAAAATCTAGAGTTAGATTTTTTGTTTACGAATCCAAAACTTGACACATACTAGCTATGTAATATCGCACGTAAAATTATGGCTGACCAACCACTGATTTAACTGACCTTTTATGACTTTTCACATGATATACCTACTTCTTGTTTGAATATCGCATTAGTAGTCATTTTTATAAATTAGTGACGATAAAAACAAAAATTAAGGTAAGAATTATTGATTTTGTCAACCTTTTATCTACTCACTTTAAATGATGAAAAATTATATCCATCACACTAATTTATTCCTTAACTATTGATTAGGTTAAAAAAAAAAACCAAATACAAATCCAATGTAGAATCTAATTCAAAATCAACTCCCATTTCATTTTTTGTTTGTTTGTTGTTTCTGTTTCCCACTCTCCAAACCACAATCCGTTTATTAATCAATTAGTATAAAATTTGAACTTCCCGCCCCAAAAGTTCCCAACTTAATTATATATTCAAAAGCCCAAAACACACACACAAACACAAATCGTCTTTTTGATATAACAATTAATTTTCTAACTAAACAAAGCCCAACCATACAAATTCACAAGTTATCACCACCGGATGTTAAAATAGACATCCGAAATTTGTTTGCTAATTTTTCTTTCCATCAGAGCATGAACAGAAAAAAATAAAAATGTTAAAAGAAAATTCAATAAAAAAAAAATAAATAATTAAAATCTCTCTTAATCAAAAAAAGAAACAAAATAATTTTAATTCAACAAGAACAATAATAAACAAGATTGATTAATTTTCTTTTGTTTTTTCAAAGTTTATTATCTTTATGCCTGAAAAAAAATATCTTTTTCTATTTGCACTTGTGAAGACATCACACGACGACGACGACGACGAACGACAAAAAAGACTCCCTGTTTGTTCGTTTTTTTTGTATTGTTGTTGTTGTTGTTTTTGTTTTAAGGAAGAGATTGCTTCTCAAGTGAATCCTAAAGTCAAAAGCAATGAATTATTACCTTTTCGTTACTCAAACATGTAATTATGATAAAAATCTAAAAACAATTTGCCATAAAAAAAAAGGAAATAAATACATACAGTGCGCATCACCTGATTGAGTACCTTCTTAAATTCATAACAATTTTCACGCATTTGTCTTTGCGTATTCAGTGACATAATAATTTGCAATCAAATAAAATTAAAAAAAGGAAACAAGAAATAGAAATGTTCAGTGGCTCAAAATTACTTTTTACACGTTTTTGCTGTATTGAGTTTTTGTTTCTTATTTAATTTCTTTCAGCTGAGGTTGGGTGAAATTTTGAGTGAGAGTGAATATCAAAGAATTCAATGAATAATATTATTTCTTTAAGTTTCACGTCTTTGAGACAAGTTATTATAATTTAAAATTATTAATAAGAATTTCTATTTTGATATACACCACTCTTGAGTAATTCCTTGAAATGCTCAAATAAAAACACAGTAACAATCGAGTGATCTTTAGTGTAGAGGAATAATTCAGCAAAAGTAACCACCACCCCCCTCTGCTTTCATTTAGTTATTTCAATATTACCATCATATCCACCAAAGAAGCCAGTTCTTCTGCATATGTACAACACTGACAACACTTACGAATAAAAGAGACCGAAGGTTACGTATAATAAAAACAACAACTTTGGCCCATAAATCAAAATTAGTACATTTGCTTCGCTCATCTGTTGGTATAACGATAATAATTAGCAATGTAATTAATGATTTTTCTCAAAACCAAAAAAAAATAACCAACTACATAAACGGTCGGCGGCGTTCGCCGTCACTATATTGGATGGACCCATTGGTGTTTTGGTGTATTTCCGGTTAACCGCGTTTGACGTTCAAGTTATTAGATGTAAGAGCAACAGACCCAATGAAGGATCTTCCCCATGCGGAAATTGTGCGCTATTTTTTTTATTATTCAAAATGTCCATATATGTACTTCTTTCTGCGAAATTTTGCAAATTCGCCCTATAGTGTTTGTTTTCTTAAATGTTGATACGAGTGCCACAGGCAAGTCCTTAGGGGCCAGTTCTGTTTTCCAGTATTTTTTTTTGCTTGTATTGTATTTTCCTTTTTTTTATATTTTGTATGTATTTTTACCAAATTTTTGATATGAGAAAATATCTGTTTGTTTTATGGGAAAATTTATGAATACTTATTTATAATTTTATTTTTGGGAAAGGGAACATGTATGGTCTTATGCTTGGATAATTACAGAAATCAGAACATATTTCGTGGATTAATGGATGAGGAAGTTCGTTTAAATAACCTCAGGCTATTTGGTGTTCGATTACTTTGTTTATGAACCAGGAGTAAGGCCACCGCTGAGTATTAGTGGATTTCGGAAATACTGAATAATTAAACACACATATATTTTAAGGTAAATATTATGTATTCATTAATTTTTTTTGAAAAAAGATCAAAGTTGGATTCGAAAATTAAAAAAAAATTACATACATTTGGGAAAATTTGGCATTAAATCTTCTGAAATTATTTTTCCATTTTTAAGATTTAAAAAAAATATATTTTTAAAATCATTTCTTACTTAATGTTTTATACCTATACAAAATTTCGTTAATTTGTATCTAAAAAATTTCGTGTGTCAATTTTAAGTATTTAATAATAAACTTAAAACATAATTTCAAAAAATATCGTCAAAACGTTTTCGAAATATTAAATTTTCAAAAAAAAATTGATTTTTATTTTTAAAAAATAAAAAAAAAAAATTTTCGAATATTTTGGTGTGCACTATTATTCAGAATCTGAAGGACCAGAATTGCACGGCCCAAGTTAAAAGGAATAGAAAAATACGAAAGAATTTTTGTTGGTACACAGTGGATTTGAAAACTAGGTATTTACTATTTCATTATAACGCCACGGGTGACAGGTATATGAAATAATGCTGCCTTGAATAGGGTTCGAGCCCACACGTCTAAGATAGCGTTCAAGGACTATATCCACTGCGTCATTGACACATTTTTACTTGATTTGTATTCACGCAACACTTCTTCAAAAGGCTTATATGAAACTATTTGGCCTACTAAATTTCAGTATCTTATAATATTAATTTAAAAACATAATTTCAAAAAATATCGTCAACCCGTTTTCGAAATATTTAATTTTCAAAAAGTTTTAATATGCAGTAGGTGTAACTTAAAATTTAAAAATTCCCATGCATACAAATCTGGATTGAATTCACTAAAGTAACTACTGGGAAAGTCAAACTGATTTTTTTTTTCACAAAATCGTTAGAGCAGTTGTTTTCAGGACTAAGAAAAATTCAATTTTTCTCTAGGGGATGTAGATCGAGGTACATACACTTATACGAAATTTGTTGGTGTCCTCTATTTCTTTGGCCTACAGAGTATCTACATATCTATATCCTGAGCTGGATACCTACCAGAAGATGTACCTACTGTCAAGTCAGTAAAGGCATTTAGTAAAAAAAAATTTCTATAAAAATTAAAATTTTACAAAATCTATTTATAAGGCCGTTTTTGAGGTAGGTACTGTTATTTTTAGCACCAGAAAAAAAAATAGTCTAGCAGTTTAGGGTGTAGATCTAGGTTCAGACAGATGAAATTGAAGGACTAAATTGTTTCGTGTCAATCACTGTAATATAAAGTTTTATTAAAATCTATTTTTCGATTCTTCTTTTCGAACTCAAAACTTGACCTTAATTAACTAGTTACTACCACTGTCGTTGGTTTAAAAATAAAAAAAAAAAAAAGATTTACTGTATATAAATACTGTCCGTAACGAAATTTAATTTAAACAAAATGCTCCAACGAAAAATAAAATTTCATCAAAATCGTTGTGGCCATTTTTATTGCTGTTTTAACATTTATTGGATGATTTTTTTTAATTTCGTTTATATTATTTAATGTTTAAAATTGTCACACCAATTTTTTTTTTGTTAGAAAAAATTTTTAAAAAAATGTGTATATAAAAAATTAAGTAAAAACGACTTGAAAAATATAATTTAGATTCTTAATAGAAATCTTTTGCATATGATGTGATCGAACATAAGATCAAGTACGTGCGATCCAGTAGTGCATTTTATTTTTGTATGCAAACACTTAATTTAATTTTACAGTCATGCATGTAAATATTTTATTGAAAATCAAATATGTTTAGAATATTGTTTTCATTTATAGGTACTCTCAGACATTCCATATGAATTATTCAAACTGACATAGTAAAAGGTTTTATATCAATATCAAATATCGTTTTCATGTATGAAAGTAGATACTTCTAATTTTCTCAGCACGACCAAATCCTCCAAAAGTCTATAAATTAAAAACAGCCAGAAATAAATAAATCAAATAAAAGCCATAACCCCTTTACCGTAAGTAATTCACAAGCAGATTAACGGTATTTTTATTTAGGGTTTCTAATTAAAATAACCTCCTGATGTTCATTAATTTTCAATGCAAAAAGTAAACATTTGCCTCGTAAAATAAAATCACAAGCCTTTTTTTTAATTTACGATTTGCAAATGGCTTTAAAAAAAATTCCCACCCAATAAAAGTTGCCATTAAAAAACTGCAATTATTTTTTTTATCGCGGTCTGGCAACACATTGAAAAAGAAGTACCAAACCCACTTAGAAACATGATATCTACCATTTCTGTCCGTTTATCACAGCAAATATCTAAACAACCCAAAGTTTATAATTTACGACATTAATTTTTGTCCTGGATTGTTAAAAAACTCATCTGTCATTTGATCTGCATTTTATGTTTGATTGTCACTCTCAACTCAACTCCATCAATATGTCTGATGACTGTTGCTCGGCGCTCTTTCCATAAATTAGTTGTCATTTCAATAAACATTCCAATGTCATGAGTGTATTATTATTATTGTTGTTGAAAATATAAATGTGTATGTTTTTTTGCCAATTCATTGACAAATCGACTACTAAAAAGCCAATAACTCACATTAAATTGTCATCGATCTTTACATTTCTTGTCATATTAACATTATTTATACTGGACGCAATCATTTCGAATATTCATATACATATGTATATGTACTCTCTTTACAAGTGTCATGCGCTCAATTAGAATCAAATTGACATTTGTCCGAATTTATAGATATCATCTCCTCTTTGGTTATAACAAACATGCAATCAACAATTTATGATTCTCCATTTCAAACTGACATAAAAATAAGTGTTCTCCATTGCCAAATTGACAGAAAGAGGCGTCGTGTTGATTCGTTGGAGTCACAGGCGGTGGTGGTGGCGGTTGAGCTATTCGCCAACGCGCCACTGTCATTTAGATTGTAATTTGAATTAATGAGAAAATTATTGTCACTAAACTCAAACAAACATCGCGATGAGAGAATGACCATCAAATGCAGAGTAGGTAGAGTGTCATTCGCCATGTTGAAAATTAATATAAATTGAGGAGACCTGTCATTAGGCCTCTTTGTGGGGACAAATTAAACAAAAAAGTAAAAACAAACAGAATTATAGCTCCAGTCACATTCGAAATGATTTAGAAGAAGAGTTTACACTTTATTTTTGAGGTAAGCCTTTCAGTTGCTTTGCAGAACCGATTGGCATTTAATTATAGTAGAAGCTCTAAAATGCGGATTTTCCAATTGATAAGTGTTTTTGTGTGTTATCTTCATAAAATTGTATCTTAAACATTGACACTCTTAATTAATAAAATAATTATGCAGTGCATAAGGACTTATGTAGTCGCTATGCTTTATGTGCGCTCCACAACCTTCCAACGGGTTTAGGCTATGTTGCTGCTATCCAACGTTACATAAGGTAATGAATATCATTTTTGCGCTTAGAGAAATTAGACTTATTTACTCGCTATGTTGCGTTAATGAATAAGGTTGTGAAACTTTAAATTCCTTACACACACTTGAGCCTGAATTTAATTAAGTCTTGTAATAGGTTGAATCTGGAAACGACTAAACCGATATAATATGTATGTGGAACTTTGGGGATATTTACTAAAAATTGGCTAATGGAATAAAAATGTATTGCTACATAATACAATCAGAAGCTGAGATTTTTTACAAAAATTTAACATTCAAATTATTAAAAAATAAATTAATTATTTTTTTTTGTGTAATTTTTCGTAAGAAAATTCAGAAATCTTTTGAATATGTACGTGGGTATTTTTGAACAAAATTGCCAAAACCCATAATGTGTCCAAACCTATTTATGCACTCCCAGGAGTGCGCCAGGGTAGTCATTTGGGAACTCTATTTCTTGGCTGGTTTTAACGATTTTGATGCCATTTTTACAGTTTGCTTCCATGAATGAGAAAAAATAATAAAAGAATAGATTTATTTAAATCCTCCCATTGCCATGCCCACTCTTTCATATCATGATTTCACAGAAATAACTCAGATGATTTGGATGACAAGTGGTAAGCACACCTCCTTTATTCTCAGTTTTTTCGAAAAAGACTCAAGCGATGTTAATGAAATTTTCATAGTTAAGTTGTATGGACGAACAAAAATTAAGAAATTGGTTTTAGTAAAGTCCGCCCACTGCTTCGTCCACTTTCGTCAGTTCTTTATTTTTTTTTTAAAAAGCTTCTAACGATTTGGATGAAAATTTCAGTGGTTTTTTTCCAGAGCAACGAAAAAAATTCCAAAAATGTTGGAAGGAATACCACACCCACTTATCTAATTTCTTAATTTCTAGGAAACGATCTAAGCTATTTTATAGAATTTTTTAGAGTTTAATTTAATAAATAAGAAATCCGATAACTGCAACGCCCACTTTATTATCATTTCTTGGTTCCTTAGAAACAAATGAAATTTTCAAAGTCGCTCCTAGGAAATAGCACCATAGTCATAGTAGATGCAACTTTGTGCGTAGATATCTCAGTAGGAATTATTCTGGGCTGTAGCCATAGGTTGCCAAGAAATGTATGTAAAAATAGCCATTTAGGTGGCATAATTTCTACTATGGTCTTATACGTTATCAAATCCCTCTTTGTGACCACTTTCAACCTATCATCAAGTCCACATAGGTCGTGTCGAAACTGTCTATCGCAGATTAGATTTCTATTTGCAAAATTAGTTTTTTAAAACTCAACTCTTCAGTTGAGATAAGTCCATTTGTTTCGAACTGCATACCACCGTAAGGATTACAGCATTCATAAGCGGTTGATAGGAGTGAAACATATAGCAACAGTTAAAATTCTTTGGCACTTACCAGTCACCTCCTCAACTCCTAGATCTCTCCTACTCTCACTTTATCTAAATACGAATCACGTTAAATTTAATATGTAGCTTTATTGTGTAGCCTCCGCACCTGTTTAAATTTACAATTAAATGGGTCTTTACCATTAATCTCATAATTTTAAAAACTGTGTAACTAACATCATAAGTAACCTATGTTCTGTATAGATTTCAGCTGAGCACTACTAAAAGAGTGCACACAAAAACTAAGGGAATAAAATGATTCGACGTTTATGAATGTCAAAGTGTCATATATCGATTTAGTATGATGCTAAAAGGATAAAATAGCTTCCTGGTGAGTTTAGGTTTAGTAAAATGATGATTAACTCATTCAAAATTGTCAAAATCCTCCCTCCAACCTAGAATAATTCTAAAAAAGCTTTAAAATTGCACTAAACCGTCTAAGATCGCCCACCATTATGTTTAGTTCTAAATTTTGTGTCTAATAAGTTTATATGTTAAGTTTTAGGACATTCTGAAGAATTACTGGAAAGAGTGTTTTGACTGTATTTTATCTAAGAAAGCTTAGAACTGAAAATCCTGCTGATTTTTTTTACCAAGTTCTCTTATACTGATTATAAAATGTGTCAAAAACTCCTATGTCACCTAAAGAACATAATTAGTGTGTCATTAGTTGAAAGGAGGAAACATTTTATAAACTTTTTATGAGTTAACAATAACAATCGTTAGTTAGTTTATTGCTTAATTTAATATTTATCTTTGTGTGTGTGTGTCTGTGCGTTATATAGCCACTCTTGGAGATTTTATTCGAAATTAGATAAAATATTTTTGGTTTAATGAGGCTATTGAGGTTGCAAGTACATACAAGCACAACATAATAAACACATTGACTCTAGACGGAACGAAGAGGTAACTTTCAGGGGATTTTGATTAGACAGATTTGTTTTCTTATTTTGGGAGGATGGGCAATACAAATTGGACAGTTGGACGTTAAATTTTATAACCTATGAAAAGGGGACGGAATTAACACCCTCTCCTATAGGGCAATGAATTCATCCACTCGATAAATGTTCATAAAGTTATAGACAGAGTGTTGCGAATTGCTTGTTCTCTTAATTGGCTATACCATGATTTTCAAAATGAAAAGTTTTATACTTCGTGTGCACTTGTACTCGTATATGGTTTCTCATAATTGAGGCACATGTATTAAGCCGTAAGGTGGGAGGATTTTGATTGAATTGAGATTCTATCAGATTATCGTGATGGCGAAGAAAGGTGGAAATAATGCATTGGTCGTAAAACCACGACGATTTAATGAAAATAGGAAGAAACGATGTTCTGAGGAACATTATATTATGGTCCTGTTAACGAAATAGTTTTTTTTTTTTTTTTTTTTTTTTTTTTTAAATTCATTTTTATTTCATATTAACTTATAACTATCTTAAAGCTAGACAAAAATGTTTAAAACTAGCCTAATTATCAATAACTTACAACTAATTTACTGGCCCTTTACGGGCGCTCTAAATTAAACAATAACTCTTACAACTAATGTCTTTCGACCTAAAAACTATTTTAATTAAATCTAAATTTTTTTTTTTTTTTTTTTATTTTATATTTCAAGAAACTTTTATACAGAAAACTTGGTATCTGATCATTTTTTTTTTTTTTTTTTTTTTTTTTTTTTTTTTTTTTTTTTTTTTTTTACCTATAAACTAAACTTAAATATATATTAAAAATAATTAAAACTAAATAAAACTAACTTATACTAACTAAAAATAACTTAAACTACTTAAAATACCTAATAATACTTATAACCTTAAAAACTAGAACAGCCACAGCAGCATTTTTTTCGTTTTTTAATTTTTTTTGTTTATTTTTTATATGCATGCAGACACACACTAGCATGCAACCCACCCACACATGTACATACGCACATACATATACGTACGCACACACATGTACAGACACGCAGATACATGCACGCATGCCCCCGCATACATACATATTTTTAATTTTTTTTTTTGGTGCCACCCTGACTGTTACCTATACCTAATGCCCTAAATCTATGTAAGTCGGCCAAGATATATCATCTTCATCGACTTTAAATATCACGATGCCGTTCAGAGAGCCACCAGAACTGGTTCTCCTGTTTCGCCCTATCCCTCCGGTCCCGATCGGACACAGTCCTACTGAACCGAAGGCGCTCTTCTCCACCTTGAGCGATGACGTCTCGACTATACAGGAGTCGCCTATCCACAGTTTTCCGGCTGACGTGGTAGATGAGCGGAACCGCCCCTCCATCCTGTATCAGCCCTCGACTGTCTAAATAGAGGAATGCCTCAGGAGGGATGTAACCACTTAACCGCGCACTCTCAAAATATTCGTTATTGGGGTAATAAGCCCCAAAAATTAAGCTGTTAGTTGAGGACATCGCCCTTGCAACGTGACCCCGAATCAGCTTGAACAAAAAATTATCTATTCTGTTTATGTTGGCTCCGTTGTATAGAACCTGGTTGGAATAATATCTTGTGTACTCCGACTCTGGTGTTCTGTGTAATCCAAGGCAACGTCTAAGACATTGCCTCTCAAACACCCGAATCTTTTCCATTTGAGATGGGGCAACGTTGAACCACACCGGGCATCCGTAGGCAATCATCGGCCTGATGAGGGCCATGTAGCAAATCACCTTCACCCTGCTGTCAAGACGGCTGCTATAAAACAGTCGTTTTGTCAAGGCTAAGGCTCCCCTAGCCCTGGCCAAAGCAGCACCTATATGTCTGTCGAAATACAGGTACTGATCCAACCAGATGCCAAGGTACTTTACTACACTTTTACTCGCCAGTGGATGTCCATGTGGCCCTACGATCACCAGCTTGCGCCAGTTCTTTCTCGTATCCCTTGAGGCGCTAGACAGCGGAGTCCTAAACAAAATAGTTTCTGATTTCTGGAAGTTGATTTTCAACTTCCAGTCATCACAATATCGCTGAATCTTGTCGAAGTCACTCTGCAAGAGACTTTTGATGACCTCAACTGTATGAGCTGTTCTGTACGCAATTAGATCGTCGGCGTACGCAATTGCCTGAGTTAGACTACCTATCAGATCGCTGGTGTAAATGTTGAATAGAATCGGCGAGTTAACCGCTCCCTGCTGAAGACCATTATTAATATTAAAAATTGCAGTAGAAGTTACATTGCCACTCTTGACAACAAACTTTCTACCATTTAGCATGTCATAAAGCATATACAATAGAGGTTTACTTATACCTAGTCTGGTTAGCTTTAGATAGAGACCTTCTAACCATACGGTGTCGAAGGCCTTCTCCAAATCAACCAGACAGGCACCCGTACACTGTTTTTTAGTTTTGTTCCATTGGATATCAGAAACAAGTTTAGACGCGGCATGAATTGTGTCATGTCCCGCCTTAAAACCGAACTGATTATCCGGGATGATATTTTTGTCCTCCGCCCATTTGAACAGGGCTCTATTAATAACCTTTTCAAACACTTTGCTGATACTCGGAAGAAGACTTATCGACCGGAGATTCGCCGGATTGGAGTTGTCCTTTCCCTTTTTTGGGAGAGGGTGCACCACAGCTGTCTTCCACCGCACTGGATAATATGCATTATTCAGCGCGTTGTTAAACAGTGTGGTATAAATGTCAACTGCTTCTTGAGGCAAATGTCGTAGTACAACGTTGGATATACCATCGAGTCCTGCAGACTTCTTTTTCTTTAATGAATCGAAGATGAGCTGGAGCTCATTCTTCGAAATTAACAGGGGGCTGGGCCCATTTCGGTCGGCGATTATGGCGTTTGCCAAATCTTCATCATTAAACCTGGTAAAACCAAGGTTCTCAGATCGCCATTCGGTTATATCGTTCCGGAGCCATAAGTGATGAAGCAGAGCTCTGTTCTCCAGGTCATGATTCGGGCGAATGCTAGCATTCACCTTGTACACTTGCTGGAAAGCAGCCCCCACAGCCTCCACTCTCTCCTGCGGATCTTCGATTATATAGAGGTCATCGTCCAATACGGCATCCTCTGGGTCTATGCCTGCTGTCAGAAGTACGTCTCTGTTCTCTGTCGTCCTCTGGAGCTTAAGACACGGAAGATCGTTTTGATCCTTTCTTCTAAAAATCTTATTAATTTTTGGGAACATACTTGGGTCGCTGGAGTTAACGGCACGAATTTTATTGTCCCAGAACGAATTAATAGCCAATCTATAATTTTCTTTGATCAATTGGTTGATGTTTTTGATGGACGACTTCAGTGTCCTAATCTCCAGGTCTCGTGTATCAGTAAACCGCCTGTACAAGCGTTTTAGTCTTGTCAGTAGTCCACTTTTTTGTCTGTGAAGTGCGTCAATTGTCGCGTTACGGTACATGTCAGTTGCGTTACGTTCTTTGTATTTCGGTATTGTTCTGTTCATTGTTCGTAGAATCGTTTCGTCAATTTGTTCTAAGTATCTGTCGATTTCAGTATTTGTTAGGTTCCTGTCATTTGGTGGGGATATACCATTTGAACGTAATTCACTCAATAAGGCATTGGAGAAACGTGGCCAGCGCACCTTACTGTAATTGTAAGTATGCACAGGCACATACTCCTCCAACTCCATAAGCTGGTTCGGAAGTTGTATTACGGCTGCGAGTCCGCAGTGGTCACTGTCGTACTCGATCGTTCGTAAACAATTTCTTGGCCGTTGACCCACAGCGTCAGTAATTGTTAGTCTTGCGTCTTTAAGCAATAGATCCAGATAGGCACCGCTTCTTGGGAACGATGGCCTGTCTGTGGCTAGAAGATCGATGCGATACTCAAGGTTGTATCGACCCATCCAATTAAATAGATGGTTACCTCGAGGATTTTGTATTTGATTTCCCCAATCTGTGTGCTTGGCGTTTAAATCACCCGCCAATATATAGTAATTCTCTTCCGAGCTCAATCTTAAGCATTCAAAAAGCTTTTCAAGCTCTGTTATAAACTGCGTGTGCTGAGGTGTTTCCGGTGCATAGGCAGCGATCACATACATTCGCTTCCCCTGTTGGAGATGAATGCATATGATGCATGCCTCTAACGTCCGAAATTTTCGCACATCACTATTATATATTACCTTATGACTAATGCCTTTACGTATAAAGATTGCGACGCCTCCTCCTTGCGTGGAGTTGGGTCGGTCTCTTCTTACGATATTGTAATTGTTGTTAGTCAATTTATGTTTCTGGTTAAGCTTAGTTTCGCTAGCCATAAACACATCTGGACTTATGTCTTTAAGCAATTGGAATAAATTCGCTCTACGTTCGGTCCTAATCAATGAATTTACATTCACAGCTAGGATCTTAAAGGGCCTCTCCGGCAGCGCGCCCTTAACCTCTAAGTTGCGTTAAGCTCGGCAAAACAGAGTAGAGATAATCCACCCTAGTCGCCTGCTCCCTGATCTGGTTTTGGAGGCCGTTCAACTGGCCCTGGATGGCCAGTAGAACGCCCATAATATCCGCCTGTGCCGCCGGCGCCTTAGGCACGGGGGCCTGTTGGGCGACCTTTGGTGTAGGCTGTACCGTGCTTCCCCTTCCTGACGCCATTTGGGCGTAAGAAATTTGGGGGTTGACGGACGTTGTTGTAGGAGGGCGCACTGTTGGACGCTTTTCTACCACTGTTTGCTTTGCTGCTTTATTGTTTTTTATAAGCTGAAACGTCGGGCATCCCCGATAATTAGCGGGGTGTCCGGCGCCTCGGCAGAGTACACATTTAAGCTGGGTCCTATCTTCGACCCGTTCTTTTCCTAACTTGCATTCATCTGCATTGTGGTTCTCTCCACACTTAACGCAGCGTGACTGCATTTCGCAGTTTGCTGCGGCGTGGCCGAAACTTTGGCAGCGCATGCATTGAAGCATGTCGCCGCGCCTTTTTAATTTGTCCCAAGTTACAACCTGGCAGTTGAGGACGGATATACTCCTCAAACTATCCAGTTTGCTGCTGGGTGAAAGTTGAACGAGGAAGAAGGGAAGACTCCGCTTCTCCCGCCTAGCTCTAACTGTAGCGAACGGCTTGACCCCAATAAAGTCGAGATCGTCATTCGCTTTTTGGCGGAGTTCATTTAAGAGCACCTGTGGTTCCGTGTAGGAATCTATGCCCTTCAAAAGGACCGTTTGAAATTTTTCGGTTTTAGGGGTGAAACTAAAGAATTCGGTAGTAGTTTCTTTCAGCAACTCTTTAATTTTTTTGTGCTGTTCCAGTGTGAAGCACTGGATAGCATGCCTATCGTTATTTAATCTTTTAATAGTAAAATTTTGACCTATGGTCAACTTACATAGATTTATGGTATCCTGTAACTCCATTTTATAAGTATTAATGGGTGGCACCTTTTCTTTTTTCATGATCGGCGGCTGTGGCTGCTGCTGCTGAGACTGATTTTTCTGCGGCTGTTGATTCTGCTGCTTTTGAATCTGCTGCTGCTGTTTTTCTTGCGGTTGTTTCTGGACTTGTGTCTGCTGCTGTTGCTGTTGTTGTTGTTGTTTTTGCCGTTGTTGTTTTGGCTGCTGCTGTGGCTGTTGTTTTTGTATTTGTTCTTTTTTCTGTTGTTGTTCTTTTTCTTCGAGTTCTTTTAGTTGCCTCGCTCGGCGCGCTTCTTGGCTGGCCTTAACTTTACTTTTTATCTTTTCTATTTCTGCCTCCAAAGCATCAATTTGGGCGAACATTCTTTGTTCGTCCTCCTCAGATGACGCCTCTGATGTGGAGAGGTTCACGAAGGCAGTACTATCGCCCGTCGTGAAGTGCCCTTCTCCTTCTTCAGACATATATGCTATACCCTCTTCGGGTGAAGTGTCTAACTCGGTTTGTCTTGCTGCCTCTGACGTCTCGTCTATATCGGACGTATGCACCCCAGCTGGCAGCTTTGCTGAGGTGGCCGTGGATCTCCTTTTTACCAAATTTGGTGCGCACTTGATCCTCTTTCTGCGCTTTTGATTAGCATCGGATGATGTTGCCGTTGTTGTTATTGCTGTTGATGTTGTTGCTGCAGAATCACTGCTTGTAGTTGGAACATCTTTCGATGTTCCCTCAGCTGATGCCATCGCTGGCCTCATTGGCCCTAGGACACCTTTCGATGCCCCGGTGCTTAAACTCCTCCTCCTTTGCTCGTTTTCCCAACCAATAAAGTTAACTACTTCACGGTTGTGAAAAAAAGCTGATAAAGTTCTGATGCCCTCCTGGGAATCGAACTGGCGACCCTCGGATTCTCGGTCGGCCACTCTATCACTGTGCTACTGCACCACTTGTGAAATTTTGATTTAATTTAGAACTTAAGCTCACACACGAATTTTAATTGGAAAAACTGGGAAGCCGAAAACGTCTTAACACTTCCACAGTACGAGATCGACTGAACGAAATAGTGACTATTTGTTCAAATGCACCATAAACAATCCACAATTCCACATAAAAACCCGAGTGGAACGCATTTAAAATCTTTTTATCTTTAAATTTTTGATCCGAATGTAGTTTTTTTACATTTGAGTATATCGCCATCTTCAGTATCAACAAAAGCTCTTTAAAATTACATATTAAACAATCTGCGTCTTATATTTAGACAATCTTAATTGCCAGCATTTCTGCAGCAGCTGCTTGCTCAATCAAAAAGTATCAAAATGATGAATTACGCTTCCCAAGCACGATGGTTGCAATTAATTCAATTCAAGTATTCAAATACAAAACAATGCAGGTCCTACATGGTTTCCCTGTGGTATGCATGAGATAAAAAGGGTAATCGTTGCAATATGCAAATATCCCTCTTTGTTTGTTGAGTACCTACCTACCTATCAACCAACAGAATAATAATGCATTCAATATTAAAAATCAACCCCTTTCTCATTCTCTATTTTATTTACCAACACCTAGGACACGCATCTGCTCAAAGCAAACAAAAAAAAATATTTCATTTTAATCGAAACCGATTAATAAAATTCAATTAAAATCTCTTGACGGCAGTGCTGCAACGGCGCGCGGCGCTAAAGATATAACTTAATAAATGTCCACAGATTCCTTTGAAAATAATAATAATAAGAAAAGGATTACAATTTCCGTTCAAAAAAAAAAACTTCTCCCATTATAACTCATTTCCACACAATTTACTTTGAGCATTATTTTAATTTTGCTTTGAATACGCAGCACGCATGCTTGCGCTGCGCATGCTCTCCAAATACAATAATCCTTTCACATAACATAATTTAACTTTTGTTTTTAAAGAATATTTTGAATTCTGCTGATATCTGGCTTTCATTAAAGTGGAATTAAACATAAAAGCCTCTATTTTCAAATTAAGTGAAAATTAGAATTTATACTTTTTGTTAAATTGGGACATTTTTCACGGCCGACACGGCACAGCAAATGCCATAGAACGGAAGAAGATCTTAACAACAAAGTCTTTATGCGTGACCCCCCTTTGATTAAAAAACCAAAAATAAAAAATAAAAACAGATTTTTATCTGAATTTCAATTTTTCATTTTTATTAGTTTACTTTTATGCTAGTCCATTGTTGTACATTTTACAGTGGACGTGTTCAAGATCATAAAATTGGAAGTGTTGTTCATATTCTGCGCACATACACGCGTCGTCAATGAGGCCATTTTTGTTATTTTGTTGGTCGATTCTAATAGAGTTTTTTAACCAAAAAAAAAACTCAAGTGAAATAAAAAAGATTAGCATCTCAAATATTGTTATTCTAGCAGAAAGACCATTAGATATAGTCCAAGACGTAATGTGGATTATTTAGAGATGTGTTTTGTAATGAAAAAGCGCCAGCCTCGTATTGAAAAATAAGTATTTCTCTGTGAGTATCTCTTTTCTTTTTCAGAAACAACATTTTCAACACACTAATTTTAATATGGTATGTTATTCCATCACTGAAAGAAAAACATCAAGTAAAAATTAAACAAGTGTCTCGTTAAATTTGGAAGATACACTCTGCCATATAATATTGCAAAAAACTTAGTAATGTTCTGAGGAACATAATGTTCAGAGTTAATTTAACATGCTACTATTTCTGATAACAGTATAGTTGATTTAAATATATGCCATGTTATTTTAACATAAAATTTTAGTAAATTAGTATAATCATCATTTATTTTAAAATGGTATCTTATGTATTTGAATTTTATAACATAGCCTGTTTACCAGTTTAATTTAACAATTTTATACCAAATTAACTTAACCTTGTCTTGAGTTAAATTCAATCTGTAACTGTTTACTGAGAAAATGATATCGTGTTATTATAAAGCTTTATATGAAAAATTAATTATATGAAGTGAATAACATGAAAATATTGTTGATTTAACAAAAATTCTTTTCATAATTCAATAAAATGAATTAGTATTATTGAACAGTTCAGTTTAATTGTACAGAATACATAAAAAATCCTCTGTTTATGTAAATTCAAATAACCAGATTATCATGCTGATCTATAAAATCTACTCATCACCATTTTGTCGCCATTTAACCTGATGGAGTTGTTGCTTTGCGGGTTCATCTGTATTTATCAATAATTTTTTCTGAGAATTTTTTGTATTTTATATTAATTTATTAGTAAAAAAATTTATAATTTTCTAGATTCGCAGATGCGTCTAAAAAAACAAGAGATTCATCCTAAAGCTCAAGTCTATGATGTCTCCTGAGTTAATATTGCAAGGATGAGCATTTTTAAAATAACAGCTCCCTATTTTAATTTATCGCTATTCTCAGGCAAACTTAACACGGTGTTACTGGTTAAATTAAACATTGAGCAATGCGCAACTCACAGATGTTGGAAAATGTATGTAAATTTTTTTGTTAATGTACAAAAATTATTTATTAAAGTAGTGTAAAACTTTACGGTCTTGTATGAACAAAAAAACAACCTGTTAATTGGTTAATTTTACCTGATATTATTGAGTGATTCCACTTAAAATTATAATATCATTCATTTAATTTGGGATATTCAACTGCATTCTGACTGGCATTCAGCAAGAATTAGGACACATTTTGTTATAAAAAAAATAATAAACAAAATTTAACTCCCAAAGCCAGACTATTAAATTTGTATACACGATCTGTGCAGAAGTTAATTTCCACCAACAGTTAAACAAAAAAACCCCAAGGAGGGCCTGCGCCTTTTAAACAATCTAGACCAGCAGAATTTTTGTTCACATTTTCAATTTAATTGCCATAAAAAAATAGGAACACAAACAAACACGAAAGCAGCAGCACAAACATCTAATAGAAAAGAAGCCTAGCTTATGAGAATCTATTTTAGGGAGTGGTCTCTTCTTCTTCTTGTTCAATAAGGAAGGAACACATTCCTTCTACGTTCCTAAATTCACATTGGAGCGAAGATAAACGATCTGTTCGTATGAATTTTGCACGGTTTATAATGTCGACTATATAAGATCAGCGGCGGTGGCGGCAGATCGGTGAAAAATTCCTGTGATCTCAGTCGAGAAAGGTTACAAGATTAAAGGCGTTAGCTAACCATAACTCATCCATTAGAATTGTCACCTGAAGAGCTAAAAAAAACGCAACTTTTCCATTTGGACGATTCCATGCTGTGGGATGATGAAAGATCGGTGATCCGCAAAAAAAAATAACCCAAAACCTCAAGATGCCGTGTAAAATTGATGTTTCCAACATACAGTCCAATGTCTATTGTTTTGGTATCCTTTTCTTTTATCCGTGTCCAGGGAATAAGTATACGAGGCATTTTATCATTTTTTTTTATCGACAAGATCGGTCCGATCGGGCTTAGCATCAAAGCTATAACAACACAAAAAAAAAACAATTAACCATCCAAGTGTATCTAAGACTTGTAGAGTATTTGAATGTTGAATCATAATTGGATTTGGAAACGCGGTACGAAATTGATCTTTGCAGTCACACACCGACAACATCGATCGGTAAGATCAATTTAAGAATTTATCCTTTTTTGTCTATTCTTTAAATATTTTTACCTTTTTTCGTTTTTGAAACACATACGAATATTACGTTTGACGCTGATGACGTGGGCTGTGGTTGTATTTTGTTGCGGTGTTGTTTTAGGATACAAAAAATAAAATTTAACCATTTCAAGGAGAAGAACATCATGACAAGGAGTAGATAGATGTCAATAAATATTTTGTTTTCTAAGGAATTTAATAGACCGACATTAAGAAGGCATATGCCTTGCTATTAAAAGAAAGAAAGAAATAAAGAAAACGGGTTCGGATCAATTCTATAAAGATTTAATTGAATTTATTTGATATTGAATAGGAAACGGTAGCGCAGGGTGTCATCGAATAGACAATCTGACGGCAGCGGGATATTTTTTTTTAAATTTTAAACCTTGACATCTGTTAAGAGTCGTGAGACACGAAACGTCCGACGCGACGCGACGATGAAAATAATACTTGATACGCGTAGGTTTAGGTACTCTCTCTTTTTTTTTTTTAAACTGTAATTATGTAATTCTTAAGAAATTCCTGGAGTTAGGCATAAAAAGGATCTAAAAACAACAGATTGAAGATTAAAAAATTATCCACCTGTCGTGTATTTATTTGGGGAATGTTGATTTTAGAATGTTTTTTAAACTTTTTAATAACAAAATGTTGATTTTTAGAAATGTATATAATAATGTAAGGAATATGTTGTTTTTTTTCTTATAATAAAATAAAATAAGAAAAAAATCCTATTATGGAAAAAAAGGGTCCTGTTTCTACTGTTGAAATAGGGTTGAAGTATCCTCAATAAGTCCCTAACTAAGACAGATGAAGAATATTTATTTCAACAGATCTTTGGTAATTTTCGAGCCCCATCACTGTTGGAACTAATAGGTTATCCATTTTGCGGTTTCAAAAGTATAGGGCTGGAGTTCGACATCTGTCAAGCTAAGTTGTTAAGCCAATTTTTGTTTTCAGTTGAATGTCTGACATTTACAAAACTGGATCGCTTAACTATCGCACAACGCATAAAAATTGTTAAAACATACATCGTGCTTTAAGAGGAGATTATGGTTTATATAATCGACCAACTACGCAATCAATTGGCAAAATTGCGAAGAAATTTGAAGAGACTGGATTGGTTACAGATATAGTTAGGCCTGTTCATCATCGTTTCGCTCGTACCACTGAAAATATCGCTGCTGACCCGAATGTGTCGATTCCTTGTCGTTGTCAGGAATTAGGACTGTCTTACGGCACATTATGGCCGATTTTGCACTTGGATCTACACCTACATCCATATAAGGTCCAGCTCACACAACAACTGAAGCCAGCTGACCATTCACAACGTCTTAGATACGTCGAATGGGTGCTTGAACAACAGGCGGTGGACGGCGATTTTTCGAAAAAAAATTTCTTCAGCGACGAAGCACATTCTCACTCGGTGGGTATGTTAATAAACACAATTGTCGTATTTGGGGTTCTGAGAATCCTCAGGTAATTGAAGAGATGCCATTACATCCACAAAAATTCACTGTTTGGGGCGCTCTTTGGTCCAGAGGTGTGAATGGACCTTACTTCTTCGAAAACGACGATAGAACGACTGTCACCGTCAATTCGGAGCGTTATGGTCATATGATAACCGACTATTTTGCCTGCTATTGAAGAATACGACTTGGAGAATATGTGGTTTCAACAAGACGGTGCCACATGCCACACAACTCGAGCGATTATGGCTTTATTGCAAGAGACATTTCCTGGCCGCGTAATTTCTCGTCGTGGCGATATCAACTGGCCACCAAGATCATGCGATTTGACACCGCTGGACTTTTTTGTTTTTTGGGGCTAAGCGAAAGACCGTGTTTATGCATATAAACCTTTAACTCTTGAGCAATTGAAAACCAACCTTCGTCAAGTTATGGCTGAGATACCGCCCAATTTGTGTCAAAAAGTGGTCGAAAATTACCTCAAAAGAATCGATGCTTGCAACAATTCGCGTGGTTGTTTAAATGGTGTAGTGTTTCACACATAATGTCAACGTTCAAATTTTATAATAAAAAAGAAATATCATGGAGAAAACTATTTTATATGCGTTTTATTTACGTTTACTTTTGAAACCGCAAAATGGATATCCTATTATAAGGTGTCAGTTATAGCTTTCATTGAAACCCATCATTGAAAACTTTGACTATCAATTCTGAGGCACGTAAGCAAATAAAACTGATGTCATTTTGGTACAAAAATGAAGGTAATAAGATATATAATATTTCTTGTAAATTCACTTTTGATTTTTCGATTATCATTGAATGATCATTGAAAACGCTATCCATCATTGAAATATCAAAAGTGAATTTACAAAAAAGTGGTAGAGCATATAAAATATTTTCTTGACAAGAAATATTATATTTCTTATTACCTTCATTTTTGTACCAAAATGACAACAGTTTTATTTGCTTAAGTACCTCAGAATTGATAGTCAAGAATTTCAATGATGAGTTTCAATGAAAGCTATAACTGGCGCCTAAAGCTAAATATTTACATTAAGGTGGGATATTTTGGGTTCGACATTCTTTGCCTGAGTATCTAGACCTAATTTTCCTTTCAATAGAATGGAGATGCATTTATTTCCCGTAAGTCCTTTTAGCAACGAATTTTAAAAAGTCAAAAACTTTGTATTTTGTTAATTTTTAATAAGGGAAATAACTGCACCTAGTTTCGAAGTTACTTCGCAGCTAAATGAATGCTAAATCGGTGGGTTTGGTATGTTTGTCGAATTAGCATCCAACTTACTTCTCTTAAGCTACGATTAAATTAAAGCAAAGGATTTTCTTATATTAAATTCTGTTATTATTGACAAAAAAATTACAACTAACAATAGAAATTTGATCTTGCGAATAAAAGAAGTCTTCTGGTAACTGCTCTTTAAAAAAATAGCAATACAACTTTCAAAACTATTCAGGATGTCTTACGTGAAATATTTTAATTCTTAATGTAACCTATTTATTGAGCTGTAGTACGAAACTTCAATAACTGTTCTCAGTACAAATCTGGCTAAAAAGCGAATTTAACCTAAAACTGTAATTAACTGTATTTCCCATTGGATCATTTTGTATCTTTTATTTAAATTCTTTACCAGTAGTATATCAATGCAGTGTCTTGAACATATATGTCGGTATATTATTAGCTGCACTAAGCCAAGCTTAGATATATTCAGATTCGACTAATTGAGTTTTCCTAAAATCCGTGAAGTTTTTATTATTTTATTCGGTGACTCCCCATAATGATTCATAAATACCAGACAATATTTGAATACGATTGTGATGATCTTTTTGAAAATATCATCACGTCACTCCTCACTATGGTTTAATATCATAGTTTATTACCCCCTCTCCCATGTAAAACATTAGTTCCGCATAATAGATCTCCCATAAAACCCAATAAAAATAAGATCTTAAAAGCTTTTCTGTTTTATTGTTTTAACAATATTTCCCCTCTATTAGGGTGTTGTATAGTGTGTGTATGGGCGCGTTTGACAATAAAAAAAATCCTACAAAGTATTTTACAATTTTGATCATAAAACCTTACAACTCGATGGTACCTACACCAAAACTGTCAGATACAAAATCACTCAATAGATGACATGGTGGTGTCTAAGTCATGTAAGCTTGATCTAAAAATGGTTTAAGGTCTGTGGTGAAAGAAGCAACAACAACAAAAAAAACTCATGTTTCTGACTAATGCAAGGAAATGGTTTTATTGCCCGCTTTTGTCTCAGATCTAATACTCGTATAAGTGATTTTCTGGTAATAAAGAAGTAATAAAATTTTACAAATAAAATATAAATACAACGGATAGTGTGGTATAAGCGTTTTATTTTAATATTTCTTGTTTTAAATGATGGTTTTGTTTATTTTTTTTGTTTGAAGGGAGAATACTTTATTGACTTAGTTTAAGCGGTTTAGTTTTATATGAGCTTGAGATAGTTTTGTAAGATTATAGTCTGTTTATGGGAGCTTTTGGTTTACTTTTTTTGGAACATTAACAACATATTAAATGGAAGTTGAATCCAGTAAGCGTTTGAAAAGTCATTCAAAATCATGTTACAAGTTGTATTTAAAAATTTAGGCGTTGACATGATGATTTAGGTTTTCAACAAAATGTTAAAAACTAAAACTTGAAGGTGATGCAAATTGCTTCAGTATTTATATAATTTATTGAAATTTAAAGAAATATTCCAACATAATCAAATATCAACAAAAGTGTCAGAAAATAATCATTAAAGTCAACTATTCAATAATTGGTTAGTCCATAAAAGCGATTTTAGCAGCTATTACAGTTTTTCAATTTCGAATGAGATATTTTTATGGCACTGGATCTCATTTATGAAATTAAAAACAACACCTATCTGAAAGGTCAGAAACTCATCATAAAAACGATTTGATTTCTGAATGACCTTTCAAAAATTTTTTTTTCACGTTTGTCTTAAGAATGTCGCTTAAGATGGCTCGGGATTATTAAAGCCTAATTTGAACAATTTAATAAAAACTGTTTATTTAAGATTTCACTTTTATGATTCCTTGCCATTATTCGTGCACCAATAGTATCGGTTTTCTTGAAAAAGTGCTTATCACGTTAGCAGTTGGAATAAGGCGAAACTTTGTAAGTCTTTGGGGTCAAAATTATGTATTTATCAAAATTCGGGTTGAAAAATTATGTTTTTCTGAAAATTGACAGGAGCCTGTGTAATATGTTAATTTTTTTATTAAATGTACCTGTCCTACCAATTTTGGGATTGGCGTAAGTACCAACACCTTCATGTTCAGCATTTAAAAAAAAAAATGAATATTTTAATGCAAAATTTTGGATTCAAAGGATTTTGAAAACCGAATTTTCGTATGATTAAGAATTTGAATCTGGTTGGATATAGTTCACATTGCATTTTTGTCAACAAAAAAAAAACATGTAGATGAACTGAACCTAACAAAAATTGCTTATTGACATAACCCTCACTGATGAGTCCAAGTGAGATCGCCGGGAAGAAACGCAAAATTTTTTAGACTAAAGTCCGTACTGAATCAAATTTCTGTAATTTGCATTTATTTATTCTCAAAATCTTCAAAAAGCTACAAATCATAAAAGCTCTTTGCCAAAAAGAAATACTGAAAAGCTGTACAAATTTTCTTCTAATTTAGAATGTTAGCACGATCGTTGTGTCCTCTAATATTCACTAGACGAAGACAGGTTATCATATAAAAAACATTTCATTAGGTTAATCAGTGGTATATTTTGTGTGAGGTAATTTTTTTTTCTTTTATTTGGTGTAAAAAAGCAGGCACCACTGTTTTGACAAAAACCTCTCCGACAGTACTGTACAGTACCGACAGTGTTTGTTGCACAGAATATACAAAACTCTAGCCGAGGTTACACAATTTTTACTTACCTATGCAAAAAAAAATGTTGTCAAAAAAAAGCTTTTTGTTTTGAAGAAAATACAGCTTTTATAAGTTGCTACAAGCCATCCAAAGCTTTGTTTCATGTTTGGGCTTAAAAAGCTTTACCTAAAACTGATATTTTATAGATCGGCAAGCAAAGCAAAGTTGTTTTGCATTTTATTTTACTTGAGTCACTGTTACTGCAACAGTCCACATTATATACATAACAAGAGTGAAGGATAACAATGAAAATATCAATAAGGCAGGGGTCCTCTATAAACACTCATTTGATCCATGCACCAATCAAAAACTAACTGCTTCCTTTGTTTTATAAAACAAAACAATTGTGTTTATATAATATGTATGGGCGTATATGGTTAGCCATATTTATCAGTCTGAAAATCAGAACTAGTTATGATCAATAGTTAATTAGTTAATATTAATTAGAACTAGCTAGATCATCCGTGGTAGCTTTTACTAATTGAAGATTAAGCCGCAAAAAAAACAACTTAAACTCTTTGGCTATTTTAGAAATAAAAAAGTGTTTATGGAATGTATAAATTTAGTTTAATAGTATTGACCAATTGGCATTCCGTAGGATTTGACAGTTTATGGCGGAAAG
This sequence comes from Philhelius pedissequus, assembly GCA_910595825.1. Classification (NCBI taxonomy): domain Eukaryota; kingdom Metazoa; phylum Arthropoda; class Insecta; order Diptera; family Syrphidae; genus Philhelius; species Philhelius pedissequus. The sequence goes on along the minus strand of OU343163.1, from coordinate 7,129,366 downwards.
TTGTCTATTTTCCTGTTTTTATTTTTTATTTTTCTGATAAATCAATTTGGAAAGCTACAGACAGGACTATAGACAACACGTGTATTCGCCGCCTTAGTTCTGGAGCACTTGGGCCTCGATTTTTTTTAAGAAAATAGTTTTTAGCGATGAACAAAATTTTTAGATTAACAAGTAAAATTGATGGATTTGAAACAATGCAAATTCACACGAAGTCCATAAAGGCATCATATCACTATGCTTCCGACGTACGTGCAAATTCAAAAAAAAAATAAAATGCACGACTGGATCGCACGTACTTGCTCCTATGTTCGATCACATTATATGCAAAATATTCTTAATAGAAACGGCTAAATGTATTTTAAAGTCGTTTTTCACTTAATTTTTTTATATATAAAAATTCTTAATTTTCCGTTGAGCCGCTTATGAGAAAGTCGGAAATCAATAAAATGGTTGTATGACAGGTACCTTTAATAACAAAATATTTTTTTAAAAATTGTTTGCCAAAATGTAGACCATACCCAAGTAGTACAAATGCCAATTTTTATCAAAATCTTTACAGCCGTTTTCGAGATAATTAAGATGGTAGACTTTGTATGGCAAGTACCGTTATTTTTGGGGCTAAAACAACGATTCAAAAATCTATTTTGGACAATAACCTAAAACGCCTAAGCACCAAGTTTGAACCAAATCGATTCAGCCGTTTAGGCTGTAGATCGTTCTACAGACAGACAGACAGACGGAATTGCGGGACCCACTTTTTTGTGTTCTCTATGATAGTATTGTCATGTTTGATTGTTAGAAAAAAACAATGTTTACGAATACATAACTTGCCTTATAGTACCTATAATCGCAAGTAAAAATAGTATATATAATCTGAGTGCGCAAAACCAAGTTGTTGTGAATGTTCTGGATTATATTACTTTTATAAACAACAGTGGCCGTATCATTAGACGAAAATGTATCTTGATGATTTATTATACCATCTTATATCATACAATAATATTTGGTCTTAAAAGTTGGTTTAGATTTTATTGAATTATAACCGTCCTTCATACAATTCGAACCACTGTGCATCGATTGGTTCTAACTTCCTTAAATTCGTCGAAAAGATGATTACATTGGTGATGACAACTAAATGCGATGATATTGATATGAACTACATAATGATATCAAAGGGATGGCGCACACATTGATGCCCCACAGTGGACATGCATGTTGGGTGACTGATTTGAGGTAATAATGGTTATCACAAAGTGGACGTGAGATGTGAGATATGCACTTCGATAATGCACCTCATTAGACTATTTTTATAGAGAGGTGGTTGCCAGTTTATTATCAAATAGAATTCGAATTCCTGACAAAACTTATTCTCCTAAGTACCCTGCAATCCAGTGATAAGTTACTAAAATTAAGACCAAATTGGCAAATCGACAAAAGGCAGATACAATAGCTACTATACTGCAGTGCACATTAAGCAATGTGATTCAAAATCTTTGTTATATCTTTCTGCTTTAGTTACACAAAACCTTATAAACGTAACCTGATATGTACCTACCATCTAAAAACTTAAAAATTTAAAAAAATTTAAAGAAAAAAAATCAAGCATATGAAAACCTTTTACGAAATATGTATCTTAAACACACAATAAACCACCAAAGCACATTGATAACAAAACCTATCTTATTCCCTGGCTTGTAGAGAATAAAAGGTGTCAAATGCATCACTTCAATCCTTTTTATTGTCGAATCGAATCGAATTCGAAAACAAAAACCAATCAAAAGGAATTTTAATATTTTATCAATATGGTCATGAATTTTTTTTAAATATCTAAACGATAAAAATCAACGACCACTTAATTTAAATTATCTTGTCTTGTTTCGATGAGACGACAAAAAAAAATAAATAAATAAATAAAAGAAGCGAAGAAGAAATTTCCATTTAAAGCTTAAACGTTCAATAAGTCGACACTTTATTTTGACTTTGGGGCCCGATGCGTCCGCCGCAATGAGTTGCCATAAATTTCTAGTAATGATCCTCTCTTGTCTGATATGCCTGCATCGCATCGTATTGTATTTTGTATCGTGTCGTGGTGTTGTGTCAACGGATTTCAACAAAAATATTATAATTTTGTATCTCCCTTACGACATCGACATACATTGATTTCTTGCAAAAGTTGGAAATGTATAAAGATTCTACTCATGTGTAAAAAAAAATATACATCTTAAATGGCGCTAAATACGTTCATTACAATCAGCGAGACACACACATGCAGCAATTCATTCGAACCGAAATCACCGCCATTTGTCGACTTGTGGACAAATAAAACGTGTTCCATTGACAATTTAAATGCAAATCTGCAAAAAAAATATCGCGGAAAACGTCAAGACAAGATTATTTTACAAGAAAAATATATACATATCTACAACAAAAAATATATATAATAACAATAATCGAATCACACATTCTTCCAATCCAATGAATACATAATTTTTCGATAAAAAATTTTCGGAGTATAAATTTTCTTCGCTTTTTAGGTATTTAATTTTTTTTTGTAAATTGAAAAAGTATGTAATGCGATGTTGAATGAAAAATCTTTTCTACACCTTAAATCAATTACATTAATGTCGTGGCATTTTATATATATTTTTTTTCTTCTATAATTTAATAAAGTAAATTCGCACCAACCGCAGAGGGTTACAATATTTATTTATTATGAGTATTTTCCTTATTTTTTTTTCTGGGAAGAAAAAATTCTTAGAAGTTTGTCTGTCGAATTTTATTAGCTTTTTTTAGGGAAAGAAGCGTTGAGAACTTGATGTCGTCTTGTTGAACCATTAATGAGAATTAAATTTTCGGAAGAAATGAAAAGTTTACCAAGCCAATGAGTGGATGGTTGGCCGTTGGGTTAATAATCTTTGATAGAGATGTCAGCAATTGATTAATTAATAGATAATTATTAAATTTTATCGAGTGTTTTACTTTGAATTTGGTTTTATATGGATTTTGGAAACAAATATTTAATACAAAATAATAAAACTTATAGTTATCTTGCTAATCCCATTTTCTTTAATCAAGGCATCTGCTATAGGAACCGAGTTTACATTTCTTCGCAACGATTTAAAAATATTTTGTTTTAGTATATAAAAAAGTGGTCAATAAATTTAACAACTTTATTTTTTGATTTAACTTATAAGTTAAAGAAACACAAAATAGCCTAAAACATTCTTGTAGCAATAAGAATTTAATACTATAAAAATCTCTTTGATTAGTTAAATACTTCCTGAGATTACCGGGGTCAAAATAAATATAATTGCTTCGTCTAAGAAAAAAATTGTATGGGGAAAAATTCGAAAATTTGAAAATTTCGTACAAGATTTTTAATTTTTAAATTTAATTTCAACACAATTTTAGAAATAGCTATCTAATAAAAAAGATTTCGAAAAATGGACAATGAAAAAAAAACTACAACAATTTAGCAGTTTAAAACTCTTAAACACGTCCACTTTCGAAGGGTGTTTTTTTTAGAAAATCATGACAATAAATATGTATTTGCAGGTGCTCCATGGTTTTCAATGACAAACATTTTGTTAAGCACGCAACACAATCCTTAAAACCATTATCGTATTCTACAAAAAAAAAACTTTAACACAGAGTATCAGATATCATGACACATACGAAAAATAAATAATCTGTCATCATCGATTATGAATTCAATAAAAACGCCACAGTCCTTCGACTGAGTGACTAAAACTGTTTCAAAGTAATCAATGAACATGTTTTCCTTTTTATGTTATTTTTCTTTCTTTTTATTCCCAAATGTGGAAAAGTTTTTCCTTTCCTAATTTTTGCATATTAAATTCTACATCTTCTTGGTTTGTTTTTTATTTTGAAAACCAAGTAAGATAATAAAGGCCCGTCAGAAGTCAAATATATTTGCTCATCATATACATACTTTTTTAAAATGATTTAATTTAGTTTTAATTAATTGCATTAAAATTAGTTGAGCAGTTCACAATCGTTTTCAGTAGAACTTCATTTTGGCAAATTGGAATGGATGGTGAAACTTATTAAACTATATTTCCGTATATATTAGTGGTTAAGCGACTCTAATGAAACTAAATGCTAACAATTCTACCACATTCCATTGAGCATAGTCTTATTTCATCCTTATAATAATTCATAACTGATAAATAATGAAACCCGATATTAACCAACACAATTGTTAAATATTTGTATCATTGTGAATGTTGCAGAACGTTGTGAATTACATACAACAAATTAAGAATTATCACTGAATTGTTTTATTACCTTAACAAACAGAGTTTCAAAATAGAAATATTGAGTATTTATCAATTATTATCAATTTTTAATTGACAATTGTTGTCTATTTTTTTATGGATCCTTAACTTGTCCTTAGAATTTTTCAAAAGTAAAATATTCAAGATTCATCATTTTCCATATAAAATAAGTCCCAAGGAAGTACTTAAATAACATTCACCCTGATGAAAAGTGCATAAGCAAAGTTGATGAGACCATTTAATCTTGACAGGTCTTCCAGGATTCAAATTAAAGCAATGACGATTTTCTTCTTTTGGTCTGAGGGGAAAATCCTAATTTTGTAAGACATTTTTATTTTATTTTTTTTTCCTTCTCTTGAAGAAGTTGGAATTATTTAAGAACAAAACTTTTAAAGGCAAAAAAAAAAAAATATAAAAAATTATGATGTAAAATTTATTCAGGGGCGCATACGAGCGAGTGTTGATTAAAAAGCTAGAATTCCTTGTCTAACATATTCTCAAGATTGAAGGCCGATTACTTTTTTATTGCATTTTTGTTTCTTGTTGTTGTTGGTATGTTAGGTTTTATGAAGTGAAGACATTCGCCTTTGCCTTTCAAAAAGATCTACATAGCTGCTTGAGGTTGGTTTCTATTTTAACAGAAAAATTTAATAAAAACAAAAAATATCCGAGGTGGAAACACCTGGTATACGAATTGGAACTTTGAATGTTTGCTTCAATAAAAATGTCAACTGGGTTTTTTTTTAAATATGCGCCATCATTTTGATTATGGAATTTTTTTTGATGAAAATTATGATACAACAAGATATTTGAAATGCTTGTTCCGTTATTAAAACATATAAATGTCAAAAATGCATTCTGTTGTAGTTTTCAAATCTATTAGGTCTCCGGGGATTAATAAACATGCAAATGCAAATATATCAAATCAAGACATTTTCTTTTAATTTTATTAACTCGATTGCATTTGTTTGCTATAAATTTGATTTGATATTTTCTTTTTTTTTCTTTGGGTATTGAGTGATTTTTGTATAGCTTAGTTTTAGAAAAATAGAAAATTTACATATGTTTAGCGGCACCTTGGGACAAATTATAATTTAGCTCCTACACATTTTTGAAAAATACGAAAACAAATTAACAAATAAATTACATTGTCGTTTTCGTTTATTATTTTTTTACAGAATATATAAATGCTCAACTTGATTCGTTGTCTTCAAATATTAAATTTAATGAAATTGTTGAAAGACTCAATAATTTAAATATTTAAAAAGATAATTATGTCTTCATTTTGACATAAAAGACATTCGTTTTTAGAGGTAATTTATGGGGTTATGCAATGGTAACACCAATTAATTTTGTTTAGATTTTCATCCTTCAAAACATCTATTTTGACAATTTGAAAGGAAATTGAATTTGCAGAACTAGATGTTTCGGCAGACTTACACCTCATTTAACAGCAGTATAATTGTCAGTTTCATCGCAAACATCGTAGGAGAACTAAATATACGGGTTGGGCTCAAAATACTGTAAGGGTCATAATACAGTATTTAAAATACTGTATCTCAAAACACTGTATTTCAAAATACAGTATTTTAAAATACAGCATTTCGACCCGTTCCCTAAATATACAACAATACAATATATGTAAAACACACAAATAAATCTGAAATCGTCCTCAATTCGCCAGGAAAATAAAATGCAAGACTGGGTCGTATGAACTTGCTCTTGTAGCTTCCAACTTTAATGTAACTAAATATCATTGAGGTTGTTTGTGGGTAGGTACTCTAGCAATTATTAATTTACGTACAAATATTTAACTTCAAAAAAAAATAACTTAAAAAAAATATTTTTATTTTTAAAAATTCGAAAAAAAAAGTTTTTTTTTGGAAAATTTGATTATGGAATATTATTTATATTTTTAGAGACCATTTGCATAAACAAATAATTTTTATTCGGTTCATCCAATGGTGACACAGTCGAATATATTAAAAGTGGTTGTATAGGGTGATTTTTTTGCTACTTGGTTTTTGACGTTTATATTTTTGACAGATCACACATGACAAATTCCCCGAACATTTGATATTTCGATTCAGTATTGTTTGCCATTTCATCATGAATAGACTTACGCCTGAACAACGTTTGCAAATTATTGAAATTTATTATCAAAATTCGTGCTCTGTGAAAAATGTGTTTCGCAAGCTATTTATCGGAAAATTGTCTTCAGCGACGAGGCTCATTTTTGGCTAAATGGATACGTGAATAAGCAGAATTGCCGTATTTGGAGTGAAGAGCAGCCAGAGGCAATTCAGCAGCTACCAATGCATCCCGAAAAATGCACTGTTTGGTGCGGTTTATGGGCAGGCGGCATCATTGGGCCGTACTTCTTCAAGGACGATGAAGGCCGGAGGGTTACGGTCAATGGAGAAAGGTACCGTTCGATGATAACAGATTTTTTTTGCCGAAAATGCAAGAATTGAACTCGGTCGACATGTGGTTCCAACAGGACGGTGCCACATGCCACACTGCACGCGAAACCATGCATCAATTGAGAGGCGAATTTGGTGAGCAGTTGATCTCACGTTTTGGCGCAGTCAATTGGCCACCAAGATCATGTGATTTGACCCCGTTAGACTATTTTTTGTGGGGCTATGTTAAGTCTATTGTCTATGGGGACAAGCCAAACACGATTGCTGCCTTGGAAGCCAACATTGAACGCGTCATTGGTGAGATTCCGGCCGAAATGTGTGAAAAAGTTTGCCAAAATTGGACCTTCAGAATGGACCACCTGAAGCGTAGCCGCGGGCAATATTTAAGTGAAATTATTTTTAAAAAGTAAATGGCAGAAATTGATTTATCGATCCAAATAAAAATTTCATTCACTTTTTACAAGTTTCTCTGTTTTTTTGAATTTTCAAAAACAAAGCTGTTAAAAAATCACCCTTTATAATTACGCAAAATAAAATATATTTTTGCTTAAAAGTGTACTGCACTAATTTAAGAACACATGCATTTTTTCAAAAATTCTTCGAGTCGTTTTTGAGAAAAAAAAAATTTAATAGCGGTTTTTTAACATTGTATGGGAGGTACTGTTGTTTCTTGTTTTAGGGGAATTAGTTTTTCAAAGTATACAAGATAATGGCAAACAATTACTGAAAACACATTTCCGAAGTAATAGCGAAGTCATTTTCGAAATTTCGAGTTTTGATAAAAAAAATGGTTTTGAAAAATTTTGGTTTACAATACTGTTTAAGCTTTTAAGGAGTTTCTTCATAAAAAAATCTTTAAAAAATTGAAAAAATCAAATGATCCGTTTTCCAGAAAATCGAAACAAAAAAAATGGTTCTACGAAAGGTGACAAAAATAACCATTTTTTCAACACAAAAATACCAAGAAGTAACTTTTACCTTCATTGATGCACTGATTTTTTTTTTATAAAAATCGTTTGAGTCCTTTGAGAGAAAAATAAGATTTACGTTTTTGGATTGAAAAAAATGCATAGCAGTACCGTAATTTTTGATGAAAAAAAAAACGGTTTCGCTATTACCGAAAAAACATTATATGACATACAGAATTGTCAAACCCACTTTTTTGTCTTCGCAATATCATCGACATGTCAAGTTTGATCAAAATCTCGAGTTTCATTAACAACTCAATGGATTCCGATTAAATTGTTTGTACAGGTATTCTAAATTCAAGTACCAACATTTTCAAAATCTTTTTTTTTGGATTTTTGAAAAAAAAAATTGTTTTGAAAATGCAATATTTCGAAAATGGGAAGGCGTATTTAGAAAATTCTTTTACCACATTTTATTGAACTTTTATGAACTTCCGATTTAAAAAAGAAAAATTAAAAATGAATTCCAATGTTTAGAAAACTTCTCCGTTCATACTTCTAATTTTGATAAAAAAAAAAGCGAATGCCAGATGCTAAGCATATATGCGACTAATCTAAGGCTTGTTTGTTTTTTAAATGGTTGCATAAATATTAAAAAGACTCCCTGATGTGGTTCGTTTTCGAAAAAGTGGAAGTACAAGAATAGCGTTCTAGTAGAGGTGCATATCGCGATGGTATGTTCTTCTCTGCGTCTAAATAGATTTAAAAACTGCTTTAACGATTTTGATTAAACGAAAACTGTAATTTATTAAGATGATAGCCGTCAAATGCAGGATGCCGCAAAAGTAGATATCATTAGGATTTATTTATTGAATAATTTTTTATTTACGTATTTTTTTTCAGAATTGACTTTGAAAAACTTGGAAAATTTTAAAATAGAAATTTTTTTCAATTATTTAAACACAAAGATCATATCGATATTTATTTTTTTTTAATTGCGCCCAGTGGTCCAACAATTCACCGATTATTACAACTTTTTCAACGAAATAAGGGGCTGTCTGTGATCTTCCACGTACTGAAATGGAAGACATCTTGCAGTTCGAAATATGTATTATCATAAACGTACATAGAAATATTAACACATTTACAGTCAAGAGATTCTTAAAAACTTGTTGTTTGTAAAAATGTTGGTTTTCATTTTCTGAAATTCGTTATTTGTTCGTTATATAGAATACCTATAGGACTTGAAAAAAGTGTTCGTAATATCGATCATTCGTTATATCACCATTGGTTATACTGGACCACCACTGTAATGTGAATATTGGACGGGTGCAAGGAAGCATTGAAAAAAACCCCGGAACTTCCACCAGTCGTATTCAAAAATTATTCCGAGAGAACGACGAGGTTGTTCACAACAAAATGACACAGCTCGTCCAACTATGGATTTTCTAAGGGAAATTATTGGTGATCGCTCTTATAAGCCAAGAACTATGCCACAGTTTAAGACCAATATCCGAAAAGAAGGCGCTGAGACTTAAAATTCTAAGAAAAGTAATGGAAAATGCTCTGTAATGGGAAGCTATGATTTTGAGTAGAGCGACATCTGAATTCGCCAATTTTTTGACATTCCAGTCAAATGTGTGTCGAAAATGTACCAAGTTTAAAGAAAATCAGCTTAGTTGTTTAGGATGCACCAAAAAACCGCACCTCTAGTAAAAATTTATAACAATGCCTACTAGCTATTTTTTAAACCTTTAAACCTTCAAAAACTTCAAAATCTTATGTCATACAATATGGCACGCGTATTCCCCAACAGGAAATATAAAAACATAAGTCTGGTTATTAGTTTCTTTTCATAATAATCTCTTAATTTTCTATGCAAATCAGCGGCTGTGACATGATTTCTGACAACAGTTAACACCAATCTACGAACTTATTTAAGCCCACATTCAAATTTCGAGCATATTACCCACTTAAATTGTCTAAAATCATAAAAAAAAAATGTAAAACCCTGTTTGCATCTTAAAATCATATTATTTTCGATTAAAATAAGAAATCGATTTTTTTGTTCTTTCAAAAAAAAAATTAACCCACGTGATGAACTTATTCATCTTTCTCTCAATTAAAAAGCTATTTCGATATCTCAAATGATATTCATAAAATCATTTCATGTTCTAATTTCTGTTTTTATTCAACATTTTTAAGCTTCGTGTGAATGTGAAGGAAAAATGTTAAATTCCCCGCATATCATCTAAACTACAGTAATATGCCATTATGTTTATAATTTATGTGCCCATTAGGGCGCACAAGTTTTCGTTTATGTTCCATTACCAATCTTATCAGCTCCACAAAAATCTGAATTAATTCTCTTGCACCTACTAATTAGTTTTCAACAAAAAAGAGTTTTCTTCGCCTCAACTCTTTTGATAAAACAAAAAAAATTAAATTGAATGAAAAAAAAAAACAAAAAACAGCGAAAAACTTTTATCGTTAACCTTTTTTTTTTGTTTTGAAATGATAGATTCTTTTGTCTCAATTTGGGAAAATGCATATCTGTTTTTGAGTAGAGTGCATGCATGTGTTGCACATTGTTGCTTGGGCGCCAGGTTTTGATTAACTCTGAGCTAAATGTTCCAATGGAAATAAAAATGTGTGTGCGGTGTGAAAAGTTTGAAATGTTTATCTAGTGAAATAAATACGTTCCACATTTTAATTTTTTTTTGTAATTTCCTTGATTTATTTCGAAATAGAATTTATGAAATGTTAAATTTCTATGTTCACTTTTACAATTTTGTATAAAATTTTCACTTTCATTAGAATAAACCCGAAGTAAAAATTAAATATTCATAATAGTAAACTTGGAACTTTTAAATTTACGTTCCACATCTTGTGTTTAAAAACAAAAAGGAGAACTTGCCCGTCTTAAATGTTAAACTCATTGAAGTTCCCTTGTTTTCACTCACATTGGTAGAAAAAAAATATCTCCCCTGTAAAAATTGTGGAACGTGTTAATTTTTCATTTCACCTAGATGTCAAAGACTAAGAAAACAAAACACCACTCCTGGGGGCATTGATCGGACTTGAAGTCAAAGTCTATTTTTCATCCAGCTGATTGCTGAAAATGCATCTTCATCACCACAAGGGTGAACAAAAAAGATAAAGCCTACTTTTTTTTAATTTTTTTTTGTCGTTCACTTAGCCATTGGCTTCACAAATGAATTAATTAAAACATTAGCAATAAAACTCCAATGGGTTTTCTCATTAATTTATGCTCACACGACACTCACCATCAACACACCAACTCAACAGAGTATGGTAGACACAAAAAAAAATACAACAAGAGAAAAACAAACCATGATCATCAGTCTTTTTAGTGGAACTTAATTAATTTATGTCCGCTGCGGGGTATTGGTGGTAAAGGTCTTAATTGTATCAATATCAATATTAAAAGGGCACACGCGAGATGCACTTAATTCAAGAAGTGTCAACTTCTGGTTTTTTTTTCGGTGGAATTTAAAATTTTTGTTCTCACTTATACTACATACATACCTGTTGTATGATTGCCGATAAATTCAAAGTCATCATCCTGATCCCAATGCTTGAGAGATAAGTTGCTTAATGGTGTTGCGTTGGCAAATTCAAGATTCGCAAAATGCCAATCTAAGATTTGACGGTCATTCGATGATAGATAGACATCACTGGAAAAGAAAGATGTATGAAATTTATTTAAATAAACTTTAAAGAAAATAAGAATATATAGAAGATCCCATAACAATCGTATCCTAGCTCTTATTCAAAACAAAAACTTTTAGCAAAATCTCTTTGTCAAAACACTTTATCTTGAGGTTGTCAAAAAATAGAAATTCTGGAGTAAAAAATAAATATGTTCCACATTTACAGATTTGAGAGCTGCACAAGGAAAAGTTCGGAAGTATAATGGTAGCCATTAGAACTCTCCAAATTCCATTCCGAAACCAAACAAAATAAAATGCACGACTGGTTCGTACGAAGTTGCTCTTGTAGCTAAAAACTTTGACGCTGTTAGTAGATATAATTATAATTATGTAGGTTTAAAATTTACCTTTGCTCTTTGTTATAATAAAATGAATTGTTGATTAGATAAATATATTCGTATCACCAATGTATGAATAAATAGTTTAAAAATATAATTATATTGTTTATAAGAGACGCCATTGAAATTCTTGGACGAATGTGAACATATAACAAAAAAAAATAAAAATCGATGCAGCAGTTTCTTAAAATAAAATGCACCATTGGATCGTACGAACTTGCTCTTATGTTCGATCACATCGTATGCAAAAGATTTCTATTAAAAATCTAAATATATTTTTAAAGACGTTATTAAAAATTAAGTAATTTTTTATATATATGTAAATCTCTTAATCTAAAAAAAATTAGTATGACAATCCTCAATATTATAATATAATAAATATAATAATCAAAGAAAAAATAATTCAAAATTCTGAAATAAATACTTAAACTAATTTGAGCTCAAAAAATTGCGTCATTTTATTTCTTGGATAAATTTGAATTAATGAGAAAAAAAATTAAAAATCTGGTTTTTGAGAAAAAAAGTGTTTTTCAAAAAAAAAATGAAAACATTTTTCAAAGAAATATCAATAAAGCCAATTCATAGGTATTTAACAAATACATATATGTAACTATAATTTTTTTTTTTAAATGAATAAACAGTTTTTAAAATATAAATTTTAAAAATAATAATTAAAAATATTGGTACGCAGTATAAATTGGGCTACCTAAACTTATATATGTGTGAAATTTAGTCGAAGATGGAAAGTTTTTAAGCATTTAAAAAAAATCAACCATATGATCGGTAGTACCTAAAAAGCTGCACTGATTTTTTTAAATCAAAATCTTTAGAGCCGTTTTCGAGAAAATAGGCTTTAACGTAACGGTTATATGGCAGGTACCGTTATTTTTTGAGCTAAAACAAAATTCAATTTCCCCTCTCCACAATACCTAAAAAACGTTATATAAGTACAAAGTTTGAAGCAATTCGGCCCACCCATTTGGGCTGTACGTACATACATACATACAGACAGACTGACAGACAGACAGACATACAGACGGACAGAATTTTTAGATCATCTTTTTTCGTCTTCGCTATCATCGTAATGTTATGTTTGATTGTTATCTGAAAACTTTTTTTTTCGACGAATGCATAACTTGCGTTATAGTACCTATAATCGCAAGTAAAAATTAATTTTTATGTATAAAATTTTAAAATATTTTTTAGGAAACAATTTTGGATCCCAATTTAAAGTAATTATATACACATACAATATTAATTTTAAAAATATTTAGTTAGGTATTCGTTTTTGAAAAATCGAGTTTTCAAAAAAAATTGAAAATTTAAATATGCAATATTATTTAGATCCATCAAATAGTGAGAGTCGAATGGTTGTACATTTAATAAGAGCGCAAGATAAAATATTTGTTTACTTAAAAGTGGACTGCACTAACTTAAGAACACACATTTTTTATCAAAATTCTTGGAGCGGTTTTTGAGAAAACATTTTTTTCTTTACGGTTTAACATTTGCATGGGAGGTACTATTATTTATTGGTAGATTAGGTGGATAGTTTTTTTTCCAGTATTCAAGAGAAAGTCAAAAAATCACTAAATACAAATTTTCGAAGAAATCAATAGAGTCGTTTTCAAAATATTGAGTTTTCACAAAAAAAAATGGAAACATTTTGTTTTCCAGTACTGTTTCACTTTTCAGCTCGTATGATCTTCTTCATAAAACAATTAACAATAACTGTTTTCCAAAAAATCCAAAACTAAAAAAATGGATCTACTAGAGGTATCAAACATAACAAAAAAAAATACCAAAAAGTTCATTCAAGAACTAATTGTTTTTTATAAAAAATCGTTGGAGCCGTTTTTTGAGAAAAATAAGATTTAACTTTTTAGCTAAAAAATTGTAATAAAGCTTTAAAAAACGTATGGGCATATTACCCAAAAACAATATGTACCAAATTTGAAGAAAATTATAAATCTATATCTGTATACCGCAAGTATAAAAATGACAAATTTAGATTGACATTTTGCCTTTTTAGCCAAACAGAGAAAAGATTTGACCAGTTCAGAAAACTGAGATCACACAAATTTCGCTCGTCAAAAATTTAGGAGGCGAAGCCAATTTTTTTTCCTCAGTATTGCTGCCAAATCCTGTTATATGAAAGATATGGCTATGATCTCATTTTCTGAACTGCAGTTAAATGAAATTTGTATTTATGAAAAAAAAACTTCGTGAAATTTTTTTATTTACATTCCACATCATATTCATTTTTTTAATTGGAACATTTTTCACTTAATCGTCCTCTGTATAAATATAAATAATCTGAATAATTTTTGGACCACATTAAAGAGTAATAGTCAGATCTAGTTAAATGAAATATGAATAGGTTCCACAATCTGTTACAAGGAATATTATCAATTTATAACATGTGATTGTAAGGGAAAAATCCTCAGGTAGTATGAAAAAAGTTTGTAGTAACATTTAATATAAAATACTAAATTAAATTTTGGGAACGTAAATTTGCATTTAAAATTCTATGTAGTAAAATATATAACCATAATGATCACAAGACAAAATGCTAATAGCTGTTCCGAGCAACTGGCCGTAAAAAACACTCAGAATTAAACGAACACAATAATAATCTGTGGAATAAAGCCAAATTTACATATTGTTTTTGGTTTGTTTTTTCAATAAAATATGTGGAATGTAAATTCAGCAATTTCAGACCATCATTTTTCAATCGATTTTACTTAAATTATATGCAAAGTATTTTTACGTGTGGAACGTATTAACACATCTCCTTAACATATTTCTTTATAGCGACCAGTAAGTTTTGAACTCTGCAAAAAAAATAAACAGAATACGTTCCACATATGTTTTTTCGTCACATTCATAATTTCACAAAGTGGAATTGTGTAGGAATGTTTAGAACCATGATGTGAATAATATAAATAAATTTGTTTAAAAAAATACTATGGAATGTAAAGTTTTAGGGACTAGTTCCACAATCAAATTGAATGGAACTTTAGTAGCCAATATAGGAGATTGAGGTCCATTGTACATCTATGTAACGTCTTAAGTATTATATATTTGTCACTTACATACGTTCCACTTTCTTATACTACATTACTGAGCTTAGGAGTACAATTTGTGAAATTTAAGTTTCACATATGTACGTCCTAAGTTCCACATCACAACATTTCTCTGCGGAAATTTTATTTTTATTCGACTAGTTTCAGATTTATGTGGAAGAATTTTCAGAGACATTAAAAATATTTAAATACATTTGCTAAAGACTATTTGTGTTTTGAAAAAGCATCTAACACATCCCTCTGACGGATTTTCACATCTTTTCTAACTCACCTTGGTGGATTCATTTCGATTTCCTTCAACTTGGCTTGTAAGTTCTCTTCCTCCTTATTCAATGATTCCACCTCCTTGAAAGCCTTACTCCATTCGTATTGTGTATTTTTGATCTTAAACTCATGATCAATCCAAGCTTGTTCGGTTTCAGGTGTCTTCGGCGGACGAGTCTTGCTCAATTGCTTTATAGTTGCCTTGTACTCCTGAATTTTCTCCGACAGTTCAGCGACTTTATTTTGATTTTCAATTATGTTTTTTTGAGCAATTGTTACATTGGTCAAATGTTGAACTTGCTTGTCCTTGACATGTTTCTCTTGTAATTTGATAATCCATTCCAAGGCTTGCCCCAAAGAAACCGGATTATTGCCTGCATAATTAAAGTCCAGCTGATGGGATAGGTAGCTGGCTGATTCAAGAAGACGATTAAATTCACGTTCAACCTAAAATAAAATGAGATTGATAGGCAAGTTAAATAGAGATCACAATAAGGCGATTTAAAATTAAAATATTTTTCCTGCATCCTTTTTTGCATAACAAAAAAAAAGGGGTTGGTTCGTTGGTATAGAGGTCCTTGAATTTAAAAAAAAATCATTTGTAAGCCTACACCTCTTCAGATAAACCTCAACATTTTGGCTTCAGGTTACGCAGATTTGAGATCACAATCACAAGGAGATAAGGGAGGTTTCGGGTTGAGTAGGATTTTCAAAGGGTGCGCCTGCACATTATATAACCCCTCAGGTTTGAAATTTAATTTTGCCCAATTAAACGACGTATTCACAACTCTTGATGCCTGTCAGCCACTTTACGATCGATTTTTTTTTCTACCTTTCTTTATATTTTTTTTTTCTTAGTTTGTGTTGGTAGCTGGGATGGTTGGTGCAAGTCATTCGGGAATGCAACATATGTTGAAGAGGGTTCCTAATCAAAATAACCAACAAAACTACCGGCATACTTTTCGTATAGAATGTGGATGATCTGCACTGCTACTGCGCGGAACTCGCTTCAATTTCGCAAAAGGATAATAAATTAATCCTGAATTTGATCCTGTTTTTTTTTTATATGCAGGTTTTTTATTGTGTTGTGAAAAAACTCATTGTGGACGTAGAATGCGGAAACCTAGGAAAACTATAAAGCTTGCCCTTGGTGAATGAACCGTGAAGGGGTTTGTTGGAAAACAAAAAAAAAAACCGAAGCCAAAATTGATTCCACTATACGAGTAGCGCAGGGTTGATGGAGGAAATTTGTAGAAGGTACAAATTAAAGTTGTTTTTTTTTATTCAGTTTGAAAATCGAAATGTATACATTTATCAAAATTTGAAAGGCGTGTGCAGATGTTTAAAAACTTTTAGATAAATTATAGTTCGAGAATGAAATTTATAAGGTCGAAATTGTTCAATTGACTGAAAGCCGTTAGGCTGGTTAGACAATGTTATTTGAAAGAAAAAAAAAATAACTGGTTAAGGAGGTCGGAAACGGGTTTAAAATAAAGGTTTCAATTGGTGTTTGAGATCTGGTTGTATTGTTACAAGATACCAATTTAAAGACTGTTATTATTTTAGGGATACAAGATATACAATAGGCCCGCGTACACCTAAATGTGTTTAGCGGTTATATTTGATGATGATGATGAGGATTCTTTAATCTAAATTTATAGGGTAAAGTAATGGAAATAAGCAGGTATAATCTTTACCAGAATTAATTATCTAGAATATAATGCTGAATAAAAAAGGAACTGATTTATTTTTATTTCATGGTTGCTTCGTAATTGCAAGATGCAATACTTTATCGGCTAGTTAAAGGGTTATTGTACAAAAAAGAGTTAGATATGATACCACATATATTTTTAATATTTACAATATTTATTTTTAAAGGTAAAGAGTTCTAAGCTCGAAAAGAGTTTACAAAGAATTTAGGCCCGGATGTTAAAAACATCTACTATCAAGGTTCAAGCAGGCTTAAATTGAAGAGAAACGCGTGTAACTTTTTTTTCGAGGCAGTATTCTGAATCACGTGAGCTTAATTTTCTAAAGATCTTCATTGTAAAAATGTTTCATAAAAATGTTGCCAGATTGAAAATTGCAAATAATATAACGACTTTTCCTAGAAAAATGTCTAATAATACCAAAGAAAAATGTATTCTTACAATTTTTGAAATAACACAAAAAGTAACAAAAAAAAGCATAAAAATAAAATAATAATAACAAACGCTGATAATGGTAATAAAACAGTTTCCATGTATAAATCAGACTACACAAGTAAAATGTACGCAATATTAGACCATAAAAATACATATAAAACGACGAGAATAGATCCAACAACAGAACTACAAAAAAAGAACAACAGCATGGTGAATGATTTATTTAAACAAAAATATATTGATGCTAAACTTAAAACAAAAATTTATTGTTCAGCAACCTTAGCAACACGGTTATATGGCTTACCAAAAATACATAAACCTGATCTTCCTTTGAGGCCTATTTCATCTTCATTTAATGTTCCGTACTACCAGCTTTCCAAACATATTGGTGAAACTTTGAAGAATATTATCTCACCCAACTATTATATCAAAACTTCCTATCAGCTAACGGAAAAATTGAATGATATAATTTTGGAAGAGGATGATATACTTGTTTCGTTCGATGCGATATCCCTTTTCACCAACATTCCCACATATTTAGCTATCAATAATATAATGAAACAATGGGATACTATAAAAACCATAATAATTAAAAATATTAGAACTCATTATTTCAAATTTGAAGACAGGATCTATCTTCAAACGTTTGGAATGCCTATGGGAAACCCACTTTCCCCTACCATCGCTGGCATCGCACTTGACAATCTACTTGATAATACCTTAGACGATTTAAAGAAAACAAACACAAATATAAAATTGATTGTGAAATACGTAGATGATATTTTCGCAATAATAAAAAATCGGAATATAGATATTATATTAGCAACACTAAATAATTATCACAAGAAGTTACAATTCACGATTGAAATAGAACACAATAAGTGCTTACCTTATATGGACACAAAACTTCATCGACAAGCCAACAAAATAATTATTGACTGGTTCTCTAAGGAAACATCTTTTGGCCGAATGATGAATTTTCATTCAACAAAACTGATGAAACAAAAAATTAACACGGCAACAAACTTTACTAACAAAGTTATCGATATAAGCGATACAAAATTTAACGAAGGAAATATATTAAAAATAAAAAACATACTTAAAATGAATATTTATCCCTGCTACATAATAAATGAAATAATAAATAACAAAATTAATCAAAATATTAATAATTTACAGAAAAACAAAAAATCTACAACAGAGATTGAAGCTGACAACTCCAAAGCATTTTTCAGTATTCCCTATAGGTATACCAAAACTAACTCACTGCAAACTTCTTCACGAAGTCATCAAGCAAGACACCACCAAAATGACATTTGCTTACAAGGCAAGCTGCACGTTAAGAAAGCTTTTCTCAAACACGAAAACACCAATTGAAAAGGAACAACAATACAATGTTGTCCACCAAATTGGATGTTTATAGGAACGATGAAAAGAGCGCTCGGAGTGAGGATAGCCGAACATAAAGCAGACATAAGAAAGAACAAAACAACAATAGGCTCAGCGCAACACGTAAATGGGGACGTTCACTCAATTATTCTCAGCAATCTGGAATAACTTTCTGTTGTTGTAATGCGTGCAAAACCACATCTGATAAAAAAAACAGCTGCTCTCATGAAAGCTATCTTGAGTTATCCCAAAAAAATTGGAATAACTAGCTATCCGAGACCAAATGTATAGAACCAGCTGACTGCAAAATTCATTGGTATGTGTTTTGGTTTGATTTTTTGACAGCTTTCAGCTAACCTATCTGATTCGTCCACAGATATACTCCGATAGCTTGGTATCCGAAAATGAATGAGTGAACGCCCGCATTGATACACAGCACACAGCTGATTTTGATAATGTCAAAATATTAGACAAAGAAAAAAGAGAAAATACAAGGTACACGATAGAAAGCTTGAGGATACAAGAAAAACTGACGAAAGCAATGAATACAAAAGAAGACAACGACAACATAAGTCAAATTACAGTGTGGCAATAAAAAAAGTTCTGTGATATTAGCATTTAAGTTCTTATCTGTTTTATTGTTTAGTGTTTAACGTACATATTTATTTATTTTCTTCATTGTAATTAATGTTCAACGTAAAAGTGATGTCTAAATATAAATTAAACCACTAATGTAAAAGTAAGCAAAATTGTTCAAAAAGAAAAATAATTGTAGGTATAATGGAATTTTTTACAGTTTAAAAAACCAGTCTCTTGAAAAAGTTGGAAAACCCCAACGAAACGTCGAGAAAGAATGAAATAGTTTTATTTACATTCGGAAATTACTGATCTGTATGGCTGTCTTATAAAAAAATCCTTTATTTATTTAATCAAAAACACCTGATCACCATTTTCAACGAATTAAAAATGTTTCGTGTTTAAAAAGATAGAGTAAAATCAAATAGATACAAGTAAACGCCATCTGCAAATATTCGCGAGGAATAGTTAGGTATCAATCAAAGATAGACATTTATTGGCATTTAACTGAAAACTAAAATCATAGGACAAAGAGGGTAGCTTGATTAGTGACACATCTGGTTGTCAAAACTAGGTAAAGGAATTTTTGACAAGGTGATAACAGTTTCAGGTCATCAAAAAGACTTATGTAGTATGATTCAAATCTGTTAACTAAAAATAACTAAACTATACAATTTTAAAAATTTGCTGAATAGCTTACATTCTTGCAGTATAGCAGAAAACAAAGGCATTTTGGAATTGCTGTATTTCTAACTGAATATGATAATACTGACACATTCCTAATAGTTGGTTTTCAGATAATTAAACTTCCATAAGATCTATACTGGGAAATATTAGGAATTTTAAGGGAAATTTAGGTTTGCCCTAAAAATTTGATATCTGCTATTGTGGATTTTCCGGAAATAATTTGTGCCGAACTAATATTTTATAATATGCCAGTAATATTCTTTCGAAAAATTTAGTGACGATACCATTTCCCTAATCTTAACCCCATCAAAAACTATTTCACCAGAGACTATTCTAAAGATTCTGAGAAAGAGTTGCGGGAACATTAGGTCCTTTTCAGGCTTATGGCCAAATCTGCCAGAAAAATCAACTCATATATTTACATGGGCATTTGGTGTGGTCTATTAGAATAGTCAACTACCTAATTGGGACTATAGCACTTTTAACAGAAGTATGTATTATAGAAATATATGCCGATGATTACACAGTTGTTATCAACGACTACGGGTGGTTTATGGCTTATTCATATATAGATGTCAATTTCGAACACATTATTGTGCAAATTGAGCAAACAGCAAAAAAGGACACTTCCATATTCCCCAGGATGGCAATTGTTTTAAAAACAAAACAAAAAATCATAGAAATTCATAGCACGCAGCATGATAATCTTTTAATAAGCCAAACCTTTTATTCTATGGGTGTAGATGTTCTATATCTTGTTTGTGCAAAAAAGAAAATAACTAAGAAAAGATATGTTTATTGACACGGGCATTATAATCTTCAAAGTTTACCTAAGAAACACAGGACAAACTTAAGGGAGGTACAAAGGATAAAACAACTTAGGGACTCGAGTAAGATTCGGAAAAAAATTTGACAAGCTGTCCCCGACCTGCACTGCTTGCTTTTTATGTATTCTATAAGTCAAGTAATAACAAATAAGCTTCGTAGCACTTGACAAAAAATTTAAGTCCTGCACAATTTTTTTTTTTTTTTTTAGAAACGTGATTCACTACTTTGTCGAAAGTCCTTGAGAAATCAAGCAAAACTGAAAACGTTATCTCATTGTCATCCTGTTTTTTGGCTTTTTTACGCCGATAAAAAATATTAGGTAGGCGAAAAATTTGTTTAGGATATTACTGGCGACATCCTCAATTGTTGGCTAACATAGGGTAATAGGTTCTACCAATAATTATTGTGTAGTATTTAAAAACTGCTTGAGGATATATAGGTTACAACAATTAAAGCATTTGTATTTGTTTCGCTTTAAGTGTTAAATGAGCTGACGAAAACAAGTGTTAATATTAAAATGGGTCAATATTTAACAATATTTCACAACATGACATCGGTTTAAATTGGCAAAGTATCATGTTCACTATAAAGGTTAGGATTGTTAAAGTAACACTGTGTCATGTTAAATAAGTTTACATCTTGTAAGACAGTAACACAGCCATTGCTTTTATTTCAGATAATACAAAGTGGTGCAAGAAGTTTAACCGTATCGGAAGATACTATAATTTTTTTTAAATGGCGGCAATTGCAATTTAAATGTCAAACAAACCAATCATTCCGTGTTCATAAGCGTTATAGCGATTCATGTTTTTTTTTACAAGTATGTATTTGTATCTATTACTATTTGTTTTTATAGAAATCTGACGTCATTAGCCAAGAAAGTTCAGTCAACTTGACAGTAAGCCAAATTAATTTATTTATATTTTGGTATTAGTTAAAAAAAAAGTCTTATACAAATATTATAAGGTAGTGTTAAGTTTACATGATATCATGTAGATTTTTCAACAACACCTTCGTTAGCTTACCACAACGTTAAACTTATTTTTCTTGTTAAATATGCAACATTAACGTGTTGAAAATAAGAACTACATAAGCAATAGAATTTTCTTTGTTGCGAAAACGAACAAAATTTTGCCGATACAAATGTTCTTACGAATATTCGTCAATTTGGAAATTTCGTTGACATGTTTTTTTTCAACGTCGGAAATAACGTCTTATAATTGATTTTCTGATTTTGGGGCTATTCGCGCAGGAAAAATATATTTCTGAAAGTGGATTGTATGTGGAACGAAATTATAGTTTTGTTTTCTCAAATTTATCATATTTTGTCAATAAAAACCCAAATTTTAGTGCCAACAACTTAATATAAGTTATATTTCCACAATTTTGTTTACAATTTGTGAAGAAATTACATACGAGTACGTTTATAATTTTGCTTCAATCATCGAATATCGATATCACAACTTTTTAAATTTTTGAAAGACAACGTGACAATTGTGATTGTCAATTGCAAATTGATAGTTGATAAATACTGAATCAAACAAACTAATTGTTAAGACTATTGGTCATTGAGAATGATTCAGACCGCTGTGAATTACAAGAAAATCGAATATCACCAATGAATAGTTTTCAGTTTTAAAACCAATTTCAGTTTTTATCGATAATCAAGTTGATAATTGACAATCGGTATAGGGCCCAATGACATTGTGGGAGAATATATACATACAAATTAGTTGAATTTCCTAAAAATCTTACAAAATGTTGGTTATGGAAATGTATTTAAATATCTTTGTGTCATCCATGGAAAATACACGATTAAAAAACTGAAAATAGAAATACGTTCCACAATGTATTATGACATTTTATTTATTAATTTCTCAAGGAAGGCATAATCAAAATTAGTTTCCATTTTTTTCTGACAAGTGATTTTAATTCAACAAACCAAATATTTACCACAAAAGATTCATAACGATCTTTCAACTTAGCAATCAAAAATAATGATTTTTTTTTACTAAAATCCACTTGGTTCTCATGGATCATTTATTACTGGTGCAGGATTTATTTCCTCATCATGTTTTTTTTAACCTAACAACCAATCAATCGCCCACACAAACTAATTACAACTTTACCGCCCTCGTGGAAAGATCGAAATTATTTCTGGTCCGTGAATTCCAGGTTTCGTGTTGATGTTCTGTTGGGCAATAAAACATCGTCGCCATGCTTCCACTTTTAAAATTGGACCACTCCCCGTTTTTTTTTGTGTAATTTTATTTTGCTTCTCCAAAGAAACCCCTAAGCTCAAATAAATATGTATGTTGACCTGGCGAAACATAACGAACCATTACAACTTGTTAACAAGTTTGAAAAAAATTCTTCAGTAATTAATAACAAAGTTATTGAATGTAATGGGCAACACTGTGCCACATTGCTCTGGCCCAAACTGAAACGAACACAGAACACAGAGAGGGCCATCTAATTAAAAGCAACCAACATCACAAAGAAACCAAACGACCATCTTGGCCATAGTCATGCTTCTTAGATTTGGCCGGGAGATGAGTTCCAGTCGAACGAAACTCCAAAGCCGAGCCAATTAATTACAAGTCATGAGAGTGTGCATAGCTTTGTGCTCATAACGAAACGATAGGTTTAAGCTTTGTGCTCGCTCCGGTCCGCTCCGGTCGAGGTGGGTAAACGGGGAACACACGCAAGCACGCACATTTTTTAACATCTCAATTGAATTCGATCGCCTAAAGAGGGAGCGGGCCAAGGGGATCGTCGCCAATCACCGTCAGAACTCAGATATAAAAACTGACAGCCGAGATATTTGAATTTCAGTTTTATTGGATTATGACAGCACTTCTCAATCGAAATCGGAATCAGAGAATGGCAGAGAAGATCAATTAGACACGGAGGAGGGCTCAAGAAAAAAAAAAAAAAAGAGTGAACATTCAAGATATCAAAGAAGTGAGGGACTAACCCTTTGCTGGTAGTTTATGACAGTTTGAGTTTGAGAATTATCATTTCGTGTGTCGTGTGTGTCAGATGGTTTCAAGGAAAGGAAGTACCACGCCACCACCTTGTTTTCCGTGCAATTTACATATAGATAATAAACACAGATGTGTGTATAATATAATCGACGAATGCAAGAACTACGCGCGACAGCCGAAATTACTTTATGAGGCAATTGGACGGACGATTGGAGTGTCATCCATTTTTTTTTTTTTGAAATTCTTTATGACTTAACTGGTGAATGGATCGGTGATCATGAGAATGGTTGTAATTTTATTTGATTGGTGGGAAATTTGTTTTTTCCTTTATGACTATTCTAAAGAAGATGATTAAGGTATATCCAGAGAAAAGGCTTAATGAGATTTATGAGACGAGGAGATCAAGCGGTTAATGAGAAGTCTTGTTAGGGTAGTTTTAGTGACTTTAAACAATAATTTTGTTTAACAATCTCTTTTGTGAGCATATACATACATAGATGGATTGACTCAACCATAGTACCCAAGTAACATCGTCACAGCTATTAGATGCCAAACTGTTCTTCTGCAGCTCCAAAGAAGTGAAATCGTAAGCTATAGCTTTATATGGTATAATTTCACAGCTCAATGTATTTTTATTTTAAATCATGCTCTAGAGTGAAGTTTAACAGCACTGTCAGCTCGTTCAGCTTTTAGTTATTCAAACTAGCTCCATAATACCTCAAGTTCCTCAAGGTAGTCACCTTGGACCACTTCTTTTTATCATTTTTATTAACGACTTACCATTACATCTTACTTTTTCTAAATATCTTCTATTTGCTGATGATTTGAAAATATTCAGCTCCATAAATTCATTGAACGATGCAAAGAACGTTCAAATTGATTTAAATAATTTAATTAAATGGTGTAATATCAATGGGCTA
Organism: Philhelius pedissequus; assembly: GCA_910595825.1. NCBI lineage: Eukaryota > Metazoa > Arthropoda > Insecta > Diptera > Syrphidae > Philhelius > Philhelius pedissequus. The sequence goes on along the minus strand of OU343163.1, from coordinate 7,104,784 downwards.
TATTTTAACAATAAAAAATGTAGCGTTGTGACATTTTCTAGAAATCATAGATTATTATATTATAATTATAAACTCGAAAACGACATTTTACAAAGATTTGATTGCCATAAGGATCTAGGCGTAATCTTCGATTTTAAGATGAATTTTTCAAATCACATAGACCATGCGATCTCAAAAGCAAACTCTATGCTAGGGTTTGTTATTCGAAATTCAAAAGATTTCGAAGACCCATATACATTGAAAGCTCTTTATTCTAGTCTTGTCCGACCACATTTAGAATATTGTACTGTTATATGTTGCCCCTTTACCGCGTCTAGCATTTGTCGTATAGAAAAAGTTCAAAAAAGATTCACAAAGTTTGCCTTACGAAAAAAATTTTTGGTTACTCTAATGTTCTATCTTATGAGACGAGGTGTATTTTAATTAATCTAAAACCTCTTGCTCAGAGAAGAAAATTAAACTCAATACTTTTTGCTTTTGATGTTTTGAATTGTAATATTGACTGTCCGGTTTTGTTATCTATGTTTTTTTATTTATGCGCCTTCTCGAAACTTGCGCCCGCGTAACTGTGATTTTTTAAATGTTCCTTACCACAGTACTAGTTATGCCAAGTATAATCCTATCACAAGAGCTTGTATTGATTTTAATATGAATATGATTTTGCAATTGATTTTAATATTATTATAAATGTTTTGAAACATAAATTATTAAATTTGTTATAATGCTATATTTTAAATTATGTTTTTTTATTTTTTTTTAAACTATGTTTAATCATGTTATTTATCATAATTCAAATAGTCTAAATAGAGTGTGTAGCTTTTAAGACGAATAAATAAATAAATAAATACCTTTCATGCGATCTATGAACAAGCTACTTGAACTTCCCTTATCTAAGGGGCGGTTGTACAGCTTTCCACTACACAAATGCAATAACAGACGCAATAAGAGCTCTAAACAGTAGCTTAAGCTTTAGTAGTAAAATTCTAACGCATGCGCATTTCGAAATGTCAAAATATTTCGTAAGAAGACCAACTACAAATCGGTTGTAGAGCTGAGAATTAATATCTTGACGCATTCTCCTCAGGAACCCATATTATAATAGGGTGTTGCATAAAATAAATACAAAATATTTATTTTATCAAGCAAAAAAAAATTATTATTTTAAATAAAAATGCTCGAAGGCATTTGACACCGTCGACCACACATATCTTATGCACTAAATTAAGGGATAAATTCCAGTTTGTTTCATCTTCAGTAAAACTTATTTCTTCGCATTTATCTTCAAGGTATCAAGCAGTGGTTGCTAACAACCACTGCTTGTCCCTCAAGGATCAATTTTAGGACCTCTTCTATTTGCAATGTATATAAATAAGCTCCCGTCTCTAGGTTTCAATTCGTCCTTTCATATGTATGCTGACGACATTCAGCTTCGATATAGCTGTCCTCTTGGTTTAATTGAAAATGGAGCTTGGGAGATAAATGAAGACTTAACTAAGGTTCAACTTTGGTCACAATTAAATGGACTATGCTTAAATCCAAGCAAGACCAAATGCTTGATTATTTCCAGAAATCCATTAGATACAGTTTATTTTCCTTCATTACTGCTCAACAACATTCCCATCCAGTTTGTCGAATCAGCAAAAAACCTAGGAGTAGTGTTTAACAGAACCCTTACCTGGACAAACCACATAAATATGATCATCCGAAGATTGTATGGAGGCTTAAGAATGTTATGGACCACTGAAAAAATTACACCAATTAAAACAAGAATGATACTAGCCAAATAACTTCTCATTCCCTATTACTATATGGTTGTGAAATTTTTAGTAATTGTGATTTCAGGGACAAAAGGAACCTTAACGTTGTCTATAATAGTGTGACAAGGTATGTTTTTGGTCTGCGCAGGTATGACCATATTTCCGCATACTCTAAAATTATACATGGTGTCTCTCTTGATAATTTATTTGCTTTAAGAACTCTAATAATGCTTAATAGTATTTTGCAAACAAGAAAACCACAATATCTTTACAACAAAATTCAGTTTCCGTGCTCAACTAGAACTCTTGATCTAACTCCATTACGCTACTCTTACCTTGTTTCTAGTCGTCAATTGTTTGTACACGCGATTCGGTTGTGGAATTCCTTACCCCTGGTCATATAGATGATGGGATGTAGCACTCGGTTCAAGACAAGACTAAGGCAATATTTTGAGGCTCTTCGATGATTACTTTTAGCTTACTTGATTATTTTTGATCTTTAAATCTTCTTTATTAAATGCAACTATTTTCTTTCCTTTTTTATTTTTTTTTTGCTTTAAAATCGGAACAAAATCTTTCAATTTCTAATTCTTTTTTTTAATTATCAGCTTTTTTTGTTTTAACTTTTTATCATTCAGTTTTATATAAATACATAGAATACTATTACTGAACTTTGCACTAGTTTAAAAGATGTTGTATCTTAATGTGTAAGGAATTGCTATAAATAAATAAATAAATGAAAATGTAACTCAATTTTTAGTGTAAGTTAACCATGTTCAGATTGGAACTATAAATTTTGATAATTTCTCCTTTTGCATAGTAATGTACATAAATATATAGGGTCTCTCATAGTATTAAAAAAACAACTTTTTTTCAGGGCTTTAATTCTAATCCTGTACGCACAAACAAAAATAATCCTACTTTAATTCCCTTACAGAAGATAGTTGTGATTACCCATTAAGTCCAATTAAATATAATGCTAAGTCTTCTTCTTGGCTGAGTAATATCAGTAGTATATTGAATTGTATTATAAAAAAAAACACCTTGTTACACATTAAGGATACAAATTTTCTATATCACAATGAAGCGAGCGGCTTTTTTAAAAAAAAACTTTTGAGACTCTAATCTTTAAAAATTGCAACTTAGGCTTTAAATACACTTTAGGAAATATTCTTTAAAAAAAATTCCTTCCTATAAACTAAATTTGTTTTATTATTTGCTTTCCTTGAATTTTAATTTCTGAAGCACCTTATCTTATAACAATAACATGAAGTTAAAAAGACGAAAATGTACAATGAATTTTAAACCGACATAATAGCTCTATATCACCAGTAATTAATATTGTAGCTCCAGAACAGATAGTATTGCAGCTTAATTGGAAGAAACGTCTTGCCTGACAATAAAAATGGCTACGAGATAAAAAATTAATGCAATTATTCTTTTTTTCATTTTAAAATAGAATCATTGTCGGAGTGTAGTTAAAGAAAACACGAAATTATTATTATTTTCAAAATTAATTTCATTTCACCTCTGGAAAATTAATTTTTAAATATTTTTACTATCTAACTATTTTTTAAAATTATTTTTCATGATCTAATACACAGAATTATATAGGCGCGCTGTAATTTAACGAAGTAGCGTCACTACATTTGTGAAAATATTAAACGCGCACTTGAAAATCACTATCATACAATCGAAAATCTTAATTTATTTTCTTATTTATTTTCATATAGACATTTTTTTATTTGGTTATTTTCAACTTCGCTATTTCTATTTTACATACTATGAAACGATTCATTCTTTCTTTAATAGTATTAGAATATACATATATTTTTATTTTGTACTACACAAACCAATACGAACAATAATATGTCAAAAGTGGTGTTTTAATAGTTTGAAACCCATGTACTACAGAGCTTCAAGTCACTTTTGCCAGAGATAACAGGCTGAATAAGAGCAAAAAAGAGCTTTCAAACTCAATGAATTAGATACATGGGAGTTTGATCCACATATAGAGCTCCTTGCTAAATAAAGAGCTTTAAGATTTAGCTCTTGAAGGACTATAAATGATTTTATACAGCTCAAAATCTTTCTTGGGTATGCTGATCAACTTCCACCGATTTACGGTCTTTGTCCATGGTCACAATGGTTTGATAGTTTGCAGAATTCAATCAAGAAACTGACAAGAAATTTAAACATAATATTAGAGAATTACCATTTACTATACTTGGTCCCAGAAAAATAGGCAGTACACGTCTTATGGGAAAGCTTTTTCAAAATCATTAGGGTGTCATATTCTTGCACCATACTAAATTGAAAGAACTTCTCCATAAAATTTGTTTGCCCGTCCGTAAATATATAAAATAATAAAAAAAAAATTGCGTTCCAACTGACGCAGACGCAACGTCCTACTCAGCGCCCATCTGAGTGTCGAGTGTGGACTGCATTGCGTTTGCTGTGGCTGCTGCTGCTGTTCAACCCCCAATAAATATTGATGTGCTTTCAGAGTTACCCGTGTCGATTTGTTAACTCGTTCGGTTTTTTTTCCTCAGGTTTCTGTTGAAGTGCTTTTGATTTGAGAGCTTTAAAAAAAGTTTTGAATAATGAGTGTTATCGTGGAGTATTTTCATTTTTTGCACTTCTTTTAATGTGTGGAAAATACGTTAAAATGCAGTTACAAAATTTTAAGATGTTTTCTTTGAAGAAAAACATTATTTGCGTAGATTTTCGAAGCGCGCGGTTAATTAATGTGAAGTGAATTAAAAATGGCATCGGTGTTCCCAACACGTAGAGCAAGTGGTTAAGCCGAAAATTTGGGAAATGTACAGTTTTTCGGAACACTCTGTAGAAAATCTTGTTATAAACCTAGGTGAAGATAGCAGCAGCAGCAGAATCAGCAGGAGCAGCAGCAGCACCAACTCCTTTTCTGAATAAAATATTTTGTAAATATATGTAGTTATTTAAAAGATGAATTTATATTTATTTTTGTTATTTAATTTATAATTAATCCTAATGAATAAATGTTTAATTTGTACTTGTTTTTTATTTAAAAGGGATTTGGCCTACTGGCACCTTTTACCTTACCTAATGGTGGTGTGCAAATGATAAAATTTTTATAAGCAAAACGATTAAATAAAAATTCCTACCTTAAAAAAAAGAGCGGTAACCCTACATAATATTCTTTCATATCTGAGTCATTTAAAATGCACCCCGTGAGATCTTTATTAGGTGACAGATTTATGCAATTCAATGTAGCGAGAATGAGACTCAAACCTCCTATCTTACATGTACTGCCTATTTTTCTGGGACAGAGTATAGTTGTGTAAATCTACTATAAACCGCTGAAGCAATTTTATTTTACCCTCTGGAACCCAAAAATAACGGTACATGCTATACAACTTTTTTTAGCAACAAATCTAAATCTAAATTATCTCGAAAACAGCTAACGATTTTATTGTCTACATTTTGGTTCAAAAAATATGTCCCTACATAAAATATTATTAACTATACCTTTCATAGAACCATTTTTTCTTTTATTTCGAATTGCTCATTAACAAACATACATGATGGCCTTCAAATTCTAAATACATATTTTTTTTAGATTTTTGAAAAAAATTAATGTTTTTCAAAACTCCTAAAAAAATTATATTTTTTTCAAAAATGTTGGTATGAGCATTATTATTGAAAATGACACAATATTTGAAAAATAGGTTTTTTGGATTTTTGAAAATTCAATACCGGACGGTATTTTTTTTTTTTTTTTTTGTGAAATTATGTTGTTAAATGTTTAAGATTGTCATACCAAGCAATTTTGTAAATTCCTAAATAAAATGCACGAATGGATCGCGCGTATTCGCTCTATACTCGATCATATCCTAAGCACAAGATTCTTAGTAGAAACGGCTAAATATTTTTAAAGTGGTTTTTACTTAATTTGGTATATACAGAATTTCTTATTTAAAAAAAAAATTGTATGCTAATTTTAAATATTTAACAATATAAGTTTAAAAACAGACTTTCATAAAAAAAAAATATTGTATACCGGTTTTCGAAATATTGAATTTTCAAAAAAAAATTATTTTTCGAAAAAGTTGGTATGCAGTATTATTAGGAATCGAAAGACCTTCTATATACAGCTGCGGACTTGGTTTTAGATTTTTTACTCGAGGAATTTATCCGAAATGAGAAGAGATTTTTTGAACAGCAGCTTTAAATCAGACGATGAAGTAATTGCGCTACTAAACTGTCAATGTAATATTAACAACCTCTTCAGATACTACCAAACAGCAATGTCTAATAAAAATGAAAAAATTATTATCTTCAACAAATTGTTCAATTTATTTAAAGCAAACTAAATACATTTATATTATTCTATTATTTTCAAATCAATGTCAATCGGGCAGACGGCAAAGCCTTTAACGATATTTGTAAAAACTATTATGTAAATTGTAAACTTAAATAAAAATAAATCTATCTATCTAATGTCGTTCTTATTTGGCAATCCGGAAGCCTTCCGGACGCTTCTGAAAGCGTTCACTTGGGAAAAAATGACAGTTCTAATTCTGAAAAGAAGAGAATTTTGCTTCTGGATTTGAAATCAGAATCAGAAGCAGAAGCACTCACACATTCATATACTTGAACGTCAAACTCGACTGTTATCATTTTTTGTATCATAATTGTGCAACAAATATTTTTTTTGAATTTGAATATTCTCACGTACACAATTATTTTCACACATACAATCTCATTCAAATTCAGAATCATCAGAATCACACAAAAGTGTTCAGTTGGGATCCCGGGTCGGAGAACAATTCCGGATTGCCAAATAAAAACGCCATAAATCTATCTAATCTACTCGAAGATTTTTTAAACTAACTACAAACCTAAGTTTATAGCAAAATACCTTGATGATATCTTTGCGATTGTGAATAGAGAAGAAATTGAAAATGTCTTACGATGCTTTAACCAGTTTAATGAAAAAATACAATTCACCGTAGAGAGGGAAAAAAACAGATCTATAGCGTTCTTGGACGTTAAGGTTTACAGCGAAAATGATCCGACTTTCTTTCGACTGGTACCAGAAAGATATGGCATCTGGGAGACTTTTCGATCTAATAAAGCCAAACACATTCGTATAAACACTGCGTCGAACCTAATAAACAAAGTTTTTGCGTTGAGTGACCGAAAATTCCACTCCGCTAACGAAGAAAAAGTTACGCAAATACTCTTAGACAACAGCTTTCCGACAGAAGTTATAAGGAACTTGATACTTCGTCGAAAACACCATGATCGTTCTGAAAATAAGTTGGAAGAGCGGAGATGTGTTTATAAGAGTGTCGTTTATGTGCCCAAACTTTCCGAAAATTTCAAAGAAATGGTCCCGAAAAACAACCGGCAAGTCAACTTGGCATATAGGTCAAACCAGACTGTTGCAACCCTATTCACCAACCTGAAGACGAAAACCGACAAAGATCGCCGTTCAAACGTAATTTATTAAATAAATTGCCAAGGGAAAACGTATGGATCCTGCAATCTTTGCTACATCGGCACCACCAAACAACTTCTTCGGCAAAGAATGGCGAACAACAACTCAGATATTCGCCTAAAAATAACTAAGAAGACGGCACTGGCTTTTCACAGCATTGATACCGGTCACTCACCAAACTTCGAGGGAGTGGAGATCCTTGCAACAGAAAAACATACATCTAAACGTTACACACTAGAGACACTGCATATAATTAGCAACAAAAATAATATGAACCGCAAACAAGACACACAAAATATATCAGCAGTTTACTGTTCCTTAGTTTCTGACAGTAAATATCTTAAAACGTAGACTAATCTTCAAATGTGAAGTTTTTATCTGTTTTTAATCTGTTTTAATCTGTTTTTTTATATGTTTCAAACAATTTATTGTTTGGTAGATTAAAAATCTTAAAATTTAACATTATGTAAGTCATATTTTGTTCGTTTACTTGTATCAATATGTGCAACATTATATATCTTTTTAATTTTGTAAATAAAGACACCCCTGAAGAAGACGGCAACCACCGTCCGAAACGTTGGGGAAATAAAATGAAAATTGTTTTCATTTAATTTATCATTACGACCAATAAAGCCGATGAGAATCACTTTTTAAAAATTCTCCAAAGTCCAAATTTTAAGTTTATAATAATTTTTTTTGTTTTATTAACTAAAATAAATAGATACTTTGAAAACATACAAAAAATATATAATTCATAATAGTCGGTGAAAATTAGAGCAAAATGATGTTACTTCGAAAAAATTCTCACAAGGCCGAATTTAGGTGGGGAGCTTCATTTTGTACGTCCTCAGCATTTTCTAAAAAGTACTCTAAATTTGGAGCCAAAATTCCACCAAAATTTAGCTTTGTCGGAATTTTTTCGAAATGAACATTTTATTTTCCTAGATTTCATTTCATTTAATTTATTATGTTTCAAATCTTTTACATTAGATCGTTAAATCTTTAAAGTTGCAAGAGTTTATAAGCATGGTAATTAGTTAACAATTAAGCCAAAAAATTGAATTTTAAGATTTACTCTAGGGTAGGCAACTGTTTTTCGACTATTTAAAATATTTAACTTATACTAGAAAATTACTAAATTAATCAAAATAAAACAAAAACTGGAAAAAACATCACAATAGACAGGTACACCTTTGAGGTAGTTAGGGACTTTGTCTACCTCGGATCCACTATAACATCTAACAATAATATCTCGTTAGAAATAAAGGGAAGAATAACTCCTGCCAATCGCTAGGGAGGCAATTGAGTAGTAAAGCCCTCTCTCGAAAAACAAAGGAGACTCTTTATAAGACTCTGATCATACCAGTCCTGCTCTATGGCGCGGAAACATGGACTCTATCAAAAGCGGATAAAGATATCCTTAGTCGTTTCGAGCGTAAGGTTCTTCGCAAGATTTTCTGCCCTATCTGCGTTAACGGGCTTTGGAGGAGAAGGTTCAACCACGAACTATACGAGCTGTACAGTGACATTGACCTGGTACAAAAAATACGTATATCACGTTTAAGATGGCTAGGTCATATAGAGCGTATGGACAACAATGCTCCGGCTCACAGGATCTTCGATTCCAACCCAGGGGGAAGACGCAGTCAAGGAAGACCTCGCCTAAGGTGGCGCGCTCAAGTGGAAGATGAACTCAACCAACTTGGAGTGCGTAACTGGAGGCAACTAGCCAAAGACCGAGCTAGCTGGAGAGGCATGTTGATTGAGTCCCAGGTTCGCAAACGAACTGTAGCGCCACCTAAGTAAGTAAGTAAGTAAAACAAAAACTTCTATTCATTTTTCAAATGCAAAAATAAAACATCATACAAATTAGGTACATGGTACTGTCTTCTTATACTAAGGGGCAAAGAATTCCATAAGCGGATAGTGCCCAGGAAAAACTGACGTTCGGAGGATAAAGAGTTGAAAGTGGGCTGTATTAGAACTAATGACCGCGAAGATACAGAGAAACTAATTTTTACATAGAGGTATGTTGGTTCTTTGGTTACTATAATCGTGTGTAAGGGCTTTAAACTACAAAATTTAATAAACGTTTCTAAATTACAACCGAGAATATTTTTTTGTATAACATGAGACATGATCGTAACGCTTAAGATCATAAACATAACGACAAATGTTATTAAAGGCCACATTAAGATTTCTTATAGTGTCTGAACAGTTATAAAAGGTTATTTGACATCCATAAGTTATAATGGGAATAATAAGAGTTCTTGCAAGCATTATAGCGAGTTTCATTTAAATTTAAAAGAACTCCTTTCAAAATGGAGATTTGATCTTTTAAATGAAACTCTGTGTCCAAATTTAATTGTAGTATTGGTTGCGTTCGGTGGCATACCTAAAGCAATCCGGATTGATTTGTGTTGTTGTAACGGCTAAGGAAAAACCAGCTGATGAACTAAACATGTGTTGTCAAACACAAATCTCAAGCTACCCAAAAATTATTTTAATTTGAGGAACAGCTAATTCAAAACTTCAGATTTGTATGCAATACAACTGACTTAACAGAGAAAGCTTCCTGGATCATTCGAAAACAAACTCGTTACTAAGGTATCTTGGCTAGCCTATCGGCATTGCACCGAACGCGAGCAATGCTGAATGACTGACACACACATTTCTGAAAAAAACATCTTCATCATCAGATGATGAGGAAGATGAACCCAAAGCAATAAAAAACTCCTAGATTTATAAAATTTAAATTATTAACTTCTTCGTCTATTATTTTTTAGTTTAATTTTTTAGCAGGGATTGGCACAATTTCACAATAAATTAATAACAAAATAGTTTCCATTTGATGTTTGACAGAAAAAACGTTTTACATGTATGCGTGCATTCAGATCAAATCTGCCTACCCACCAAAGATGAGATCTTTCGTGTTGAGGTCTGATCTAGATTTGCTCTTTTTGTTGAAATGAAACTCTCAAAATTCAAAAAGATGAAATCTTTTGTCAGAAAGATCAGATCTTTTCTTAAATGAAACTCGCTATTAGTCGTGTAGAAAATGGTGTATAATGTTTAGACATACACAGGAACCTTAGGCACCCGTACAATTTTCCAATAACGCCTCTGACATGGTCATCCCACCTGAATATAGAATTAAACAAGACTACGATTTTTTTACTTTTTCAACATATTCAATTGGATTGTACCCAAGGGAAATAGCTGGAAAATAGCTTAAATCCAGTTCATTTCTATACACAACAAAGCACTTCGATTTCTTAGGATTCAAATGCAAACCATTTCTCTCAGCCCAGTCCACAATATTTTGTAGCTCGCTGTTAAGCCTAGCGACACCATCTTAAATTAATGCATGCTTGCAGGAAAAATAAAGTTGCACGTCGTCTGCATACATATGGACTTTTACTTTACTGATACATTCTTTCTAATCATTGATAAAAATTGTAAAAAGCAGTGGGCCTAAAATGGATACTTGAGGAACTCCACTCAATATATCAAGAAACTGTGATCTTGAATGCTCGTTTAAATACACCGACTGTTTTCTTCCGCAAAGGTAGGGTTGAATCAAGTGCGCAGCAATACTGGAAATTCAGAAATTGTTTTTCAGCTTAGTTACTAAGAGCATATGGTCAACCGTATCGAATGCCTTCGAGAAATCCAACAGAGTTAAAAACGTTACCAAATCATTACTTACTGCAATTCTAATATCATTAATTATTAATATTATTAAATTAAGTGCATTTAAATAAATGACATACATGTATTACATATATCACAAAAAAATCGATGTATTTTATCATATACACTGCCGCTCATCTGAATAGGGTCACACATTTTTTCACCTCACTGTTAGCCTCTCTGCGTATGTATTGCAATGACACATCTTTCTTATATATGTAATAAAAGAGGATCATTTTGCGCTAAGTTTGGGAGAAAACAATTTGTCTTCAAGCTTACCGTTATTCTCACACGGTAGCTAGACTAAATGCATTCATAAAAACAAGCATTTTTTTGTTTGGCTCATCTGAATAGGTTCAACGAATGAAATGGAATAAAACAATAAAAGTAGTTGCAATTTAATGATTTATTTTGCACTTTAGTATTTAACAGGAAATAATAATGAATGTTGCCCCCTTTTTTTTTTAATATAGTCTCGTAAATTCGGTTTGGAATGGAACTACAAAATTCTTCCAGGTATTTAAGCGAAATTTCAGCCTAGGCGTTTTTAATTGCTTCGATTAATGACTTTTTGTCTTCAAATTGTCTCCCTGATTCGTATACTTTACGCGAGAGAAGTCCCCACACATTCTCTATTATATTAAGGTCAGAGGAGTATGGAGGCCACACCAGCATCTTCACATTTTGACTCTCTTTATGGATGGGGGCACTATCATGTTGGAATGTCCACGATATTGGTCCAAACAGGTCAGAAATCTGTGGAAAGGCCTTTTCTAGCACGCCTTTATAAGAATTTGCATTCATTCTCGATGTAACAAATTGGAGTTCCAAGGTTCCTTAGAAGGAAATAGCTCCCAACACCATGACACTACCTTCACAGCTATGCAGCCGGCATAAATAATGCTCCTCTTTTCGTAGGTCATGGAAATAATAACTATATCCGTCAGGGCTCTCTAAATCACTTTTTGCCACTCCGACATCCACGACATGTATTTTTTACAGAATTGGAGACGAATTTCTTTCCTAGATTCGTTAAGTGGTGGTTTTTTCTAATTTTGTTTTCTTTTCAAATGATTAGCACTTTTAATAACGCGTTTTACCGTCGCTAAACTACATTTTACACCGGTGCTTAGCTTTATTTTTGACGCGTAATCATGAAAATTAGAAGCTGCTTCGATGATAGCAAGTCTATCAGCCCTTGATGAGGCTGTATAACTTCCTTTCATGTTTTTTCCATAATTTTCGATATTTCGGAAATAGCTGCTTACTAAATGTTGACTTCAATAAATTTTTTTCGCAGTGAGTCGTTGGCTTAGGCCTGATTCTCGAAATGCCTTTATTTTGCCCTTTTCTTCCTCGCTTAAAGATTTTCGCGACCCATTTTCGCCGGTAATAGGTAAAACACACTAACTTTATTGGCGGAAAAAATTTCGAGTACAATTGACCGACGCAACTCAACGTAAACTGCAGTTTTTGCTGTTGAACCTATTCAAATGAGCCAAAAAAATGCTTATTTTTATGAATGAATTTAGTCTAGCTACCGCGTGAGAATAACGGTAAGCTTGAAGACAAATTGTTTTCTCCCAAACTAAGCGCATAATGATGCTCTTTCATTACATATATAACAAAGATGTGTCATTGTAATACATACGCAGAGAGGCTAACAGTGAGGTGAAAAATGTGTGAACCTATTCAGATGATCGGCAGTGTATATTTATAATATACAAGAATATCTGCGGTTGCAGAATTATGTTTCACGTCATCAATTTCATTGTAAGGTTAGCTTAGTAATGTGCTTAAAAAACGAGTCAAATCTAAAAAAGATGAGCCCCTGAGACAATATAAACAAAATGAGTCCCCTTTGACTCAAATGAGTCCCTTTTGACTCAAATGAGTCCCAGTGCAGTGATGCCTACATTGTTGAATGTGCAGCCGTACAGAAATTACTATCTTATACCTAAAACCAATTCAATTCATTTTTCTGTCTTCCATGTCCATAATAGACAATAGTTCCTTTTGGCTTTGCCCAGACCTTAGTTAATATGAAACTTATTGATTTGGATTGGATCTGATAAGAACAGCAAACTATTACCATCTGACTTATTTAATGGCCATTCTGGCCCGAATACAATTAAAAATCAATCTTTTTATTTTTGTACTTACCATATCATCCTTGTACTTTGGCACAGGTTTTCCATCGGCTCCGTACAATGGACAAGCCTGCCGGATAGGAACCATTTCCATTCCAGTTTGTTTGCTCAAAATCGTCATTGGATTGCCCCAAATGCCAGTCACGACCATCGCACCCAAATCTGCGATATAGTTATTCTTCCGGAAGGTGGCAATTCGTCCACCAACCCGATCGCGTGCCTCCAGCACAATTACATCCATGCCGAACTGCTGAAGTTGCTGAGCAGCAGCTAAGCCAGAGATTCCAGCGCCAATAACAATAACCTTGGCGATTTTCTTACTCGGAATCAGTTGCAGTCGTTTGAAGATTCCGAAATTAATGAAGCCATGGCGCTCCAAAAATGCATGGACGCGCTTCACCAAATGCGGATCACTGTCAAATGGTGGCTCCATGTCTTTAATAGCGTTCTCCAAAATCAATTGCTGCTTGGGGTTATCTATCCACATCTGGAGCAAGCGATTTCGGATGTTTAGGAATACGCGCTGGGCAACGAGCCCGGTTTTTGTGATGTCAGTAAAGCAGGCGGCTTCGGCTGAAGTCATCTTGTCGAATGGAATTCGCGATTGGAAGGCAGCTCCTTCCAAACCAGTGAGGATTTCCTTGTATGCCTCGGCGGCAGCTGCTGAGGCTTCTCTTACATCGAGGATATCTTTGGGATGGGGACTCCGAGAGTAGTCAGACTTTTTGGGTTTGTTCAGGCCATCGGTGCGACGCTCTGAAGATGGTTTATTGTCCATGCCATCCGGAATAGTCCTATTCACATAGTATTCAACCTGAAATGAGTTTTTGGTGACTTTAAGTCTTCGTCTATTGCAAAGATGAATAGTTTACCTTTGGCTTCCGTCGACGGCTGGTGCGTCTCTCTTCTGCGTTCGAGAGGTCGTTGGAATCTTCATCGTCTTTTATTTTCGGAGTGCGAAGTTTGGAGCCTTCGTCGTTGCCGCCGGTATCAGAGTCGTCACTTATCAAAGTTATGTAGTCTATTTCAATAGCTGTGGTGCTCAGGGTAGATTGCTTGTTTTCCATTATAGCGCGCGCGATAACGATGCGAAATACAAGTAAATCTAGCGAATATAAAGAATGTTTGTTTAATTTGTTTTAATATACGGAAATTGTGTTATTTTTCGTCATAAAATTAGTTTTGCCGGTGAGGAAGCGTAGCCTGCTTAATAAATTGGATTTTTTTATTTTTGTTTACAATTGAAAGTGACGTTTGGCAGATTTATCGTTAGCCACTAGTTGTGAATAAGCGAACTACGGAGAAATCAGGTTTGTGTACCCGATGGCGATGTTTTTCGACACGAATTTAGTGCAATATTTACAGGGTTGTTCATGCGACATTCAGAGAAAAGAAATTAAATTTCAAATATATATGTATTTTTAATTATTTATTTTAATGAAAATGATCAATTATTTTTTTAATTTAATAGGAGTAACTTTAGACATTTAAATTTTTACAGTTGTATTTAACAAAGCATCTCAACAATCTTATCTACTTTTATTTTACTCCGATTTGAGACCTTATCAAATAAAAAACGCTTAGTCCACCTCCAGCGTGTGGACTTACAAAACCATGGAATAAGAGTTACACCATGGACTAAAATTTCTTATTAAAAAAAAATCGAACAAAATCTACTACAATAAGTATCAACTCTACCTCTTTTTATTCTTTGTCCCTGTAAATTTTATTCTTAAATATCAATTCTTAGTCCATCGCTAGACCACCGTCTTCGATGGTCTGCGAAGGACTAAGTTGGTAAACGTCAAATAACTGAAATTGTGTCTTATTAATAGTATTTCGCACTTAGTCCACGGAATTAGTCCTAAGCCATCCCCAGTCCATGTTTATTAATTTGGGTGTATATATAAATTTTTCTAGGCTATTCACTTGTTCCAAAAAAAAACTGCTAATATTTTTTTGTAATATTACGTTTCCACTGACCCCTAAACCGAGATTTAAGTATATTTAGCTAAATCTCCTACAAATCTTGAAGATTTTCCATACAAATTTTAATTTTCTCAGATGAAGATTTAAAATAAATCTAATTTAAATCTTCATAGGGCAAATAGATGTACAAATCAAACTAACCTATTTACAATATCGGAATGAATACACTCATCGGGAAAGTGAATTTTTCTCTTCGGTTGACACAGATGAAGCTGTCTGTCTCACTGCTATATCATAAGAGAAAACGAAACGATATATGCATTTTGAACAGTGCTTTCAAAATTAACCTAATTTTGGAGCGGAGGAAACACTTTTTGAGATTAGTAAATCCACAAGAGATTAAAGTTTGGTGGAAAAGTAGTATTACAAAATAAGGGCATAATTGTAATAGCATTTTTTTGGAAAATAACAAAAGTAACAAATTAGCTCTTAGTACATTTTTGAACTTTCAATAGGGAAACTAAAATCAGTTTGGAGTTTGGAAATGTTTGCTTTTGCACTTTATTTGCCAAAAACTTCCTATTGTATAGTTAAGGCCTAACTTTTGCAACTACTATAACTTGTTGAATAACTTGCCAATTTGGGAACAAATTGAAATATTTGCAAAAAGAAAATTGTTTAATATCCAATTATTTATGATAATTTCGATTTATACATGGTTGCTGCAGATCTTTCTATCTGTCGACAATTGAAGGAAATGGCAAAAACATTGAGCACACCTTATTTTGACACATTGAGTAATGAGGCAGAACGAAAATTAAAGATAAGCACAAGAAGATTTCACAATTTTAGAAAAAGATTTTCATATATAATTCGTTTCAGATAACCAAACTGTTCAACAAGAGGAATTGGCAGTATTACCAATCGGCTTTCACATTTATTTTGTAATTAAAAATCTGCTATCGCCTTGGCCCGCCAAAAAACAAATGCAGCAAGGACCTAATCAAGATTCCGAATTGACAAGAAGAAGCGCCAACTGATCGTCATGCTATTAAAGGTCCGACCATTGCTGAGAGCACATCAGTGAGGAAGATATATTGACCCCCGATATAGTTCAACATCAGTTTTAAATAATTCAATAGCATAGCCTTTAGGAATGCTATTAATGGTCGACGGTCCTACGTCCCCGCGAGTGCCTACGCAACCAACAACCGATTGCAAGCAATAAGCACCGAACGGATTGATTTAAGCGATATTTTGTTTAGTTATTAGTACATTCTGTATTTTTTTCATCGTGTAGATAGATTTCATCAAAAACCAATAAGTTCATGATCTTATATTACTAAAATAAAAACAAATTTGTACTTCGTTGTTTTTTATTCTAATTAAAGTAGTCCAAGTTCTTCGCACAGATTTGTTCACACTTTATTAATGTTTGCCTTTCTGAAATGCTCAACATTTTCAAAAATAGTATAACCTTCTTCAAAAAGTATTTTTCTTTCTTTTTTTGTTACAAAATACTCTTTAACGTTAAAGTATATTTTTTATCGTTGACAATTATAAAAAAGTCGACCCTCATTTTAAAACTAATTTTTAGAGTCGACTCCCTTTCTAAAACTCATTTAGAGTAGGGTTTAAATGTTTAAAATATTGCGCTATTACTTAAAAGGTATATGGTAGTATACATTATACATTCTGACAAGGTGGTGTCGGTGTGTAGTATCACGCCATTACTGTCAAATAATATCTGTTAAGTGAAGTGAAAACTTTCAAACATCATAAACAATATGAATAATGTGATGTTTTTATTTATTTGCTTACTGCATTTAAGTTTAATTTTAGAAGTGTATAAATTGGGATTATTATAAGACTGTAAATAAAATACAATATAAAATATATGTTGTTAAGAACTTTCAATATTTCTTAAAGTATTCTATTTTTTCTATTTTGTATGTATGCACAATTTACTATCCTCTTCGCAAATGCAATTTAATAGAGATTTATTTTATTATTCATCCAAAGTATAAACATACCTTCGTATTATTGTTTTAAATTTAATTTTTTATTCTAAAATCCTTATAAAAAATTCAAAATTTACCATGTACTCTAATATAGATTGCAATATAAGGCCCTTCTAAAAAATTCGCAGAGCATTATTTAATATCTCATTTTATTTTATTTTTTATAAAAATTATCTTGTTAAAAATTAATCAATATCCCTGTCCGAAGCTTTGAATTAAATAAATCTCGATGCTGGTTTTTGTCAGTCATGTAAGTCCAGACTTATATTAAAAGAAAAGTGACATATAAGAAAATAAGTTATTATAGCTCTGTTCCAGTGACTTGGTTTTGAAATGGGACAGAGAAGTAAAAGTTTTTGCTGTTCAGTGAGGAAATTTCTACTCTAAATCGCTCTGAATTGGTCTTCAGTGAACAGATTAGAAGAGAAAAGGCTAGGATTTCTTATTCTTGCTGTTGAGTAACATTAAACTAAAACAGAATCCTGAAAACTGTCAAAAATATTTTTGTTCTATATTTTTATAGAGATATCCAACTCCAAACTTACATCAGAAAGTGCACCCCAAAATGCCATGTTAGTTAGGTTAGTTCCTATATACAAGTATAGAGGAGAGAGAGCGAACTATACATAGAGCGCTCTCTCATATACTCGCATGTAATTTAATTACTATAAGAACATGGCGCGATTCTGTTTCATCTTGTCTGCAGGGCAAAAAAGAAATCACATATGTCCCCTTTCACACAAGAAAACTGAGTTGCCGCCAACTGGGATTGTTGGCGAGAAGGGCAAGAAGTAAGGGGAATGAAAAAAATCTCCCCGATCAACGATTTGAAGAAATTTTTTTGACGTTTTGCTTTGCATTCCAATTAGCCCTCCAAAATCTTTCCAGTTCCCTCCTCAGAGTCTTGGTGCCAGTTTCTTCGTGTCAACAAAATCTCCAGCAACTGGTTTTCTGTGTGAAAGGGGACTATTACTACGTTTTCACCTACCACTTAATCGAGATTTAAGTGAATTAACCATAAATACACTTTGAAATCTTATAAATCTTGAAGATTTCCCATACAAATTTTAATCTCCTTAAATGAAGATTGGAAATTAATCTCATTGAAATCTTCTTCGAAGTAGAAGATTTTCAAAACAAACAAAACTTATTTCGTGGAACGGGCCTATCCAAATGTCATTTTCTCCATTGGCAATCAACAAAAAAAAAACTGTCATACAATATTTAATTTGTTTGTGTAATTTGTTGTTGCATTAATTCTGTTTTTGTTTCTGAAAATGTATAAAAATAAAAGACAGTAAGGTTACAATAACTAAAGCGGTCTTAAGTCCAATTGGCAAATAAACAACAATTTGACCTACTAGGTGAAATCCGAAATGGCACCAAAAAACGAAAAGAGTCCGACGGCCAACAAATCTTAACTCCAGGCTGTTAATGATAGCCTTGATGAATTGAGCGCAGCTCTAGATTTCATCGAACAACACAGTGATAACATAATGGCCCAACGACGATCCTTGGCCGAAGAAACGACAACCAACATACATCCTTCGAAAAGCGAAGCAAAATATTGGAAAGATTGGGAGTTTGTTTTCTTGTTATTTAAATGCGTACTTTAGCAAAACATTATTTTTTTGTTGTTTAATTATTGCGTATATTTTTGGGTGAAATTGAGAACAATTTCATTTTAATGTGTTTGATCATTTTAATTTCCTCTTGCAGTGACTCGATTTCTTCTGAGGTTGAACCTCAGTGTGGAAAAGTCAAACTAAAATTTTGTTCACTAGTGAAAACACTTCAAGATTAATTTTTAATCTACTCAATTTAAACCGGATTATCTTTAGGTGAAAACATAGTATATATTTTGTACGGCCATGTGGTAGAAAAAAAACGAGTTTTCGAACTTATAATTCGAATTCATTCTGGGTCTTGTCTTCGCTAAAACCGTTGCCATAAAAAGGAAGCGGAAATAGAATTATGACCGTTGAAATATTTATTATCCAAATATTTCTGACAAATAAATTAAAAAAAAAAACAGAAAACACGTTATTGCCATCGTCTGCTACAAGATTAAAAATTGTCTTTCAGTCGACCGACCATTCTTTTCTCTCGCTCTGACATTTTCTTTGTGCTCTGAGTAAAACTCTTGTAGCCGCCCCAGCTCCACCAATTGTATAACCAGAAATGCAGCTATCTACCATCTAGCTGGCACGAATTGTGTGTTATTCCCTTGTTCAGTATTTCAGAATTTTAGTATCTGTTGAATACTCATTGCTACCGCATGGATTGTCGTTGTCGGTGTGAACACAAAGTTGTTTTCAATTTTCTACCGAGAAATAAAACGAATTGCGTTTGCGGGGCTATTTAACCACTTGAGATTTGAGGGAAGCAAAAGCGAAGGTTGCTTTCTGGCCTGTCGGTGGTTGTTCACGATTTGAGTTGCAGTTGTTGCACGGTATTTTGGTTTGGTAGTTCGCCTTCTACACCAGTGTTTTTTTTTTATCGATTAAGAGAGGCAGTGGGTTCCACTTGACGCGATCTACACAACCAACACGGTCATTCGCTTGCGTGCACAATCTCCGATCTACCTATATAGAAACGAAACGCATACCAGCGGCAGCCGGCGGCGTGGCACTTCTAGATAAAGTAGCGCACTTTAAATTCGCGTATAGTGAGTGTTCGTGGTATAGCAACAAATAATTAAGCATACCTACCTATTATCGGAGTTTGCTTGTTTGACTTACAGGTATACATACATACCTATACTATAAATTGTTTAGTGATCGAATAAAAAATAATGGAACAGTATAGGGCGCCATTATTGGTTTGTTATCATCTTTATAACTAAGCTATCTATTTTTATTCAATCTTTTCGAATGTCAATCTTATAGGCATTCGGTACCTATAAGAACTGTTTGTGGAATATAATTCAGCTCAGAGATGAACAAATTGTGAATATAAAAATACATTTTATTTAACTGGGTGAAACAAAGATATCATTGTTTATTTTTTGTCGATTTTTTTGTTTTTCTCTTTTGTGTTGTTTCAATTGTTTTTAAATCGTGCTGTTGTTTTGTTTTATTTTTATATATTTTACGAAGAGGGGATGCGAGGATCACGTATCATTTTGTTTTGTTATTCTTGTCACATATAAACGTCGAGAGAGGGACTGCGATCACGCTGAGGTTGGATGTGTGCTAGACAGAGTTACCGCTGAAGTTTTTACAAAATGCTTTTTTTTAACAATATTTAGAACACAACAAGGGACGTGCTTCAGACTTGGGTTTTTACAAAAACTATCTGTTATTTCTCTTTCTAATTCACGTTTATAAGTCTTATGTGTATTTCATTATTTCATAAAATAAATATTGTGAATTTCAATGAAAAATTCCGTGTGATATTTCATCCTCCTTTATGTCGGGATTTTGGCAATATCTTAGCTTCCATAATTTATGGGGTATACCTACGCAATACAATCATTAGCTTTGTTCAGTGAAGAAAAGAATAGAACACAACAGAAACGTTCGAATAATTCAATGAATGAGACCGGAGAGTATATTAAACGTCAGTTGTCAAAATAAACAAACCAAATGGAATTTATTGATTTTATATACATATACTAATAAATAAATTATTAAAACAAAAGAGAGGTTAGAGTAACTAACCACAAACCAAATAGTAAGCAATCTGTCTCGGGACGCTCGACAGAAGTGATGATAAGTTATGTTAATAACTAATCTAAGTTGAACTACTTAATATTTATTTTGTTTAAATTGCGAAAAGCTTCAAAAGTTCTTGGTTAATTTGATTAATTTCAAAAGTTCACCATATGCGTGAGAGAAATGGGAGTCAGCCAGACTGGTACCGTACTCGTTACGTTACTAAGCGGTTTACCCTCCCATAAGAAGTTATCACTTCAAAAACAAATAATTTTGACAGTTCTCACGATTTTTTTCTAGTTCGATGTTACTCAAAAGTCAGAACAGAAAAATCTGTTTTTTTCTGTTCTCGCACACTTCAGTGAACATCAAAACAGAGACATAATTTAGAACAGAACATTCCTCACTGAACAGCAAAAGGTTGTGTTTTTGGTTTTCTTACCAGAACAGTTCCTAACACCTTACCGAACACAGGTTATACATATTAAAATAGAATGAAGGTAGCCCTTGTGGTAGCTGTAACAGCTATTTTTTTTTTTTTTTGAAAACGTTGAATAGTTTGAAATAGAGAAAAAGGGAGAAATAAGAGAAAAACAGGAAACAATGATCACAGAATGAAAAAGAATTATAATCTCAATTTTTGTTATAAAAATAGAAAAAAGAAAACAAGTAGGAGTGAGGTTGAGGTGGTGAAAAAAGTACCTACTACAAGCATGAAAGAACTTTCAACATTATGTTTGTGGTAAATTAGAAAATTGGTAGGTACAAGAATGTAACTACTGATTGCTGGATGATGCTTACAGACTGGTGATAGTGATCTCATAGTAGTAGGCAACAGCTTATCATTTATCCTAGGTTCCGACTGTAAAACACGAATTAATAAATGAGCTTAGGTAGGTATGTACCTACCCACCTATATATTTTTGAATAAATTTAATTTTAGTTAGGTATGGGAATGTGCTTATATGAACTTTGATCCATGAAATTAATATAAATGTAGCTATAAATACACCAAATATTTAAATTAATTTTGTATAAAAATATAATAATGTGACTCGTTGATTTGGGAAATGTCCATGTTAAACATTCGGTATGGTTGGGTAAATGCGTAGGTAAAACAGTACTTTTTTATGAGACGTGACTCGATGGGGCAAATTGGCACTAACAATAACCTTATGCAAAATTTTATTTGCATTTTTCGAATAAATCATTCAGAAATCATAAAACACGTTCGTACTTACTAACTAAGTTACCTGTTTGGTGCTAATTGAGTGAATTTTAGCACGTACATATGTATGTAGGTACCGGCCTATGTCTATTAGAAATGAATTGCAAATAAGTTCACATAAGAAAAACAATGGTCAAATTGACAGATGACAATACATTTATGACTTTCTAGACATACAAACTGTCATAATTTCTGTAAAAATTACTTAAGTAACGATTTATTGTCATTATTTATATTTGGTATTTTTTTTGCATTTGTAGACGGAGATTTCGGAGATACAAAAAATTGTATGAGCAAACCTAGGTATCATAGGTAGTATGTAGCTAAAAAAATGCATATTAAATGCTTAAACGCATATTTACCAACTATCGTTTAATGTTACTAACAGCATTTTGTAAAAATGTTTTTTTTTTTTTTTTATAATTTTGCACGCGCTCAAGGGATTATGAATACCCTTAATATGTTTTTTTTTTTTTAACACAGCGCGGGCATACGGCGAAAGAAGAGAAAGACGGATAGGAAAGATGTGTGGCGCGACGTTCTGAGACTAGAGCTGGTTTTTGTCTCAGATTTATCTCCAGTAATGGCGGCTGAACTAATGCGGAGAGAATTACCGTATCTTATTTATTTATGTCTCTTATAATTCGCATTATTTTATTCATTTCATTATTATATTTATGGTTATGCTAGTTTATACTCAATCACATGTTGTTAGTGTTATGCCTGAACAGCATGTTATGAGTAAACCAGCAACTCATTTGATGACAATTTTAAGAATTGGTTTTTAATGGAATATAAGAAGACATAGACAGCGGCAGGAATCGAACCTGCAGCCACGAGGTTGACAGGCGAGCACACAACTATCGCGCCACGGCCACCCCAAATTGTTACGAATTTGTTCGAATTCACAAGATAAACAGCACTATTAAATTACACTCCACGACTTTGAAAACTAGTTGTGTTTGAATGTGTGAGTAATTCTGATTTCAATTCAGAATAGTTTTCCCTTCTTTTCAGGGACATAACTGTCAGTCTGGATGTCATAATAGAACATTTTCAGAAGGATTTACACGCACTCCGAACGTTTCCCAATTACCTAAGTGGAAATGGAAATTTATGTGAAAAAATCCTGAAGCGTAAACAATACACGCATTTGTAGATATTTGTTTGTCTAATTTCATTGGGCCATTCCTTGTTTTGTAAATTCTAATAAATAAATATTGTAAATATAATTTTTAAAAGAATATGATTTAGGTGTTTGTAATAAAAATAATTTTAATGTTCCCTGTTATATTGCTACTTATTTACTTCTATTTGAAATCAAATTGGCATTCAATGTTGGTAAATTGTTTTACACTTCATGACAACGTGATGTATCAACTTAAACCTATTTAATTTGTATGATAATCATGTGTGTTATATTTGTGTCGTGTTGTTTTGACGGATGCACACATTATTTGAAGGCCTGTAAATATGATCAGAGAGAACTAGAAATTTAAATAAGATTAAACAATTAGATATTTATGTACGTATAGGTATAGATAATTATAACCATTAAATTAAATCTCACTTTGATTATAATATTCTTCGTGTGCAGTAATACCATAATTAGGAAGTAAAATGAGTAAATACTTTTGATTATTATTTTACAGTATGTATTTTAATAGATAACATAGCACTTGTGTAGTACACATCTATAGGTGTAAACATTTGTTCACTAACCACTAACCTCAAAGATACAATTCACTCCTTCAAATGATAAGATAAATGTTATATGAGTAGTTTATTTTCATTGTTTTTCAATTATCACGATCGTATCAACTCTAGGACCTGGATTTAAAAATATTACACATTGACACATTCTCATTATTCTGACATTTTGTAAAAGATTTTTTGTCATTTGTCGTTTTCTTCTTTTAGCTCCTCCGCAGTTTACTAGGCAGATCGTTGCCCGAAAAAAATAGATCAGAGTTGAATTTTCACTCTGCGTTCGAACCTTTCTCCAACTAGAGTAAATTTACTCCGATTTTAAAAAAGACACTCCCCTTTTTTCATCAATACTCTAATTTTGTTCATGTAAATAATTCTTCAAAACATACAACAGTTGATGGCAGCACTGTGTTAATTTATTTTCATTTTTGTTATTTTTTTGTGCATTTTTCTAATTTTTATTATTTTTTTTTGGTAATACGAGTATATTGCTTAATTTTGAAACAAATCATTTTCATTATAACTTCAGTAGATACTATATGTAACCAGTCCTAAAGCATTATGCCAAATTATATAGGTACGATCTGAAATGAACTGTCAAGTTTTGTGTAAGATGAAATTTTATGATTAATGAAATCGATCAATGACTCTAAGCATTTATTTATTGAAACAAATATTTTTATAACAAAATGACGCATATCTACCGATCAATTAAGAACTGAGTTAAATACAAAATGCAAGAAAGCACTATCGGAATTTAAATACAAATTATATCGCTGCCATCAATCAGACAATTCATCGGTTACAATTGAAAATTGAATGTTTTGGCTTTTTACATCGGAGAAACTCTTGGCAAAGTTTAATTTCAATTGAATGAATAGGTACACTGATAAAATCTTGATACATATTTTGAATAATTAGTACCTATAGGTAATCATTTTTTTTATATAAGTTTGTGTAGATTTGCCACTAATTTAATACATATTAATTCTGTTATTCAAGTAGATTACAATCTAATCTAGAAACATAAGTCTTCATAGGCCAATTTACCCTAATTTTTATCAAATCTCATAGTTACGAGCTTATAGCCATTTCACACCAAACCCAAAACACGGTTTTCGCGAAATTATCGGTTTTGCCTAAAAACCGAAAGCGAAAACACAAATTTTCCATACATTTTTGATAAACCACTCGTTGTGATAAACTACAAGTTTTAAATAAAACCTATCGAAAACATGTTGGATTTGCAAGATGAACTAAACAAACACACCTTGTGAAGCATTCAGTGCTCAATTAATCGTCACATAAATAGCTGACGAGTTGCTGCCAGGAAAAACGAAAAAAAAACAGCTGTCTGGGGTAATTTCAATTTCAATTCCCAACGTATTTGTTGTTGTCTGTGGTGCCAAAATAATTGAAATGTCAAACGAAAACTTGTAAATGTTCAGTGTGAACGGTTTTCGAGTTTTCGTAAACTCTTAGCTGAAAACCCGGTTTTGGGGTTGGTGTGAAAACCCTATAATGATTTCGAAACCGCTTAATATTCTTAGTCTCAAATACTCTCAGAACTACTTGTTTATTTTGAATATGGTTAAACTCAAACTGATCCACGTTTTGTTCACTTCATATTCATAGATTAGTGTTGTCCAACAGCTTTTCTTACTGTGTATCATACACAAGTGACTTTCCTAGCACCATGCAATTGAGTGTGAATTGATTTGCTTTTCTTCACATCTTATGGTGTACAAACTTATTTATCATAATGTACTATTCTGATTCAATAAAATATGCTTCTAGTAACAATTATATAAATTTATTTGTTTGCAATCGAAATAATAATAATAATCAAATAGTACCCAAATATAAGTAGATAAATTTATACCTACCAATCTATTAAATTGACGCTCATAATTAATTTCATGTAGATCTAAGCGAGCAGTGAACTTCAGAGCACTATATTCATTGTAACTATGCTTAGTAATTGTTAGAATCACAGAGACAGAATAGGTTCAGAGGGTTAAATAAATTAATGACGCGACTAAATAACCTGGAGCTTATCGACTTGCACTGTATGTCGGCAAAAATGTAATGGACCTACAATTTTCTGTCTAAAAGGGCACTTTGTGAAACTGTCAAAAGTGATAGGCTTCCCTTAGAAAGAACTGACAGACGCAAAATTGAGAAGCAAAAATTAAGACATTTTTGCTCAATTTTTAAGTAGATAAGCATACAAAGTAATTTTAATTAAAATGGTCAAGTTATTCATATTTGTTATGTCATGCAATGTATTGGCCTTTGGACATATAAAGATAACGAAATGTCAGTTTTATCCAATAAAGACTTTGACGTTTGTCAATAATAGCAAAGATATGCAAAGAATTGGAAAATTGATTTTTTCACATACATATAATATGGATCCTAAGAGATTACATTTTTTATCGAGAACCGCCACGCATAGCTTCGGCGAAGGGCCATAAAATTAATATTTACGTAATAAATCAAACTCCATTATTCAAAACAATAATACTCTAAAAAACAACTTTTTAATTTGATTAAAATTAATTATAACCAATTCAGGGTTATTTTATCAGAAACGCGATATTAATCAAAATCCATGCAAAATTCCTACAGGTGTTATTGATGTGGATGATAATAATCTGTGTATACATACCTTACAATAATTTTGTATTGTTGTTTACTTAAAAAGCTTCGTCTACTCATATACACAAACATAAATAAGTTCCAAACTGAGCCATAAAATAATTTTATAGAAATGTAATTTCATTTAGCAATTTTATCATGATTATTGATTGTGTGGTTTGTTTTAGTTTGACTGTTATTTAGAAGTGATTTTAGTTCATAAAATGGTTGTGTTCACTCTAAAAAACTTACCTACATTTTCTTGCAGTTCATGTAGAGCAAAATTCAATTTTTTTTAAAATTAAAAGTCAGAGTGACAGTCACATATTCTGATATGTCTTATGACATTTTTGGCAAACTGACACTTCACCAAGTTAGTTTACGAGCAATAACAATTTAAATGTTGACATTTATCGCTGGACACGTTCAGAAAGCATGAGCACCTTTATTTGTTTTTTTATTAAACAATTATAAAATGTACATTTTAATTATTTGTTTTTTGTTATCGTCCAGTTTACACAGCATGAGGAACTTGATACTTCTTTTATATTCTCGGTCTAAAGATGGAGTTGAATTATTGTAGTATACCAGATCATGCCAAATATTGGCACTCTTGGCATGACCTCCATATTTAGTCAAAGAAACCAAGAACATCTGTTATAATTTCTTATCAGAAAAAGAGCCAACTATTAAAATTAATAGGGGTATTCACGATCCGATGTGTCTGGTCTTTTATCATTGTAAAAGTGTAAAAGTGTAGCATTTGTTTGCACTACAACAACAAAATATAGTGTTGCTACAGATTAGTAAAGGTGTGTTCACAGTGTGTTGTAAAAAAATAAAATTTTACAATTTTACAAGACTTATTACACCAGATCGTGAATACCCCTAATATAGATTTTGTTGCTTGGGATCAATATTTTTTTTTTGCAATTCGCAAAATTCGCGTCGTGTAGTTTCTCGTGTTTTATTAATTTGATTTGTTTTTATCAAATCTTTTCTGTTCAGTTTCAAGTATCTAATAGTTGTGTGTTTGAAACAATTAGTACCACATTTTCCGCTGGGAGCTAGGTAGCGCCAGTTTCATCCTTGTTGAGAAGAGATACAACGTGAACTTCGCTCCAATAGAAGCCCATATCTAGTATCAGTATGTCAATAGGGTACTGGCGGAATACGTCAATGGTAAAAAAAATGACAGATAAATCACTTTGAGGGAAAACATTGTTGGATTCTCTATATATAATTGTTTTGTTTTCCCTCAAAGTGTCACTAGATGTATAAACAAAGAGATTTGACACTTTAGGACGTGTGTGAATTGCGTTAAAATGTTGGTTAAATTTTCTACCTTGGTTAAATTTTGAAGTTTGGTTTGTGGTGGGCTCAAATTTAGCTTTTTGCTGTGTGAATTGCGTTAAAAGGGATTTATTAAAACACTATTTTGGCTAAAATTCCTTCAGGATTGAAGAAATTTCCCTAAAACATTTTTTTTTTGTTCAAGTTAATTAATTTCTTTCCCAAAATCTGACTTAGAAGATATAAAGTTAATAATTTGGCACAAAAAAAGTAACGAATTCTCAGTTTTACTAATATGTTTCGGTTTTACATCGTTAATTTAATATTTTAAAACAACAATTCCAAATCTTTTCAAAACAATTCCCATTATGGTTAGTTTGTTGATTTAGTATGTAAACACTAGTTTTCACAGCTGAAGAATTTGACAAGCTGACAAATAAATCTATTTCTATTCAATTTGCAAAATGAAATACAATGAGTATTTTAATTAATTATTTTATATTTGTTAAAATATCAACGGATTATAATATTTGTTTTTTTCCTCTGTAGACCCTACACAAACAAAAATAATAATGTAATTCAATTTTTCAATTGAATAAATTAAAACTTACATTTATTATATGGTTTTCCAGTAGATCTGGACTTTTTGGAATTCATCTTTCTTTTCGGTTATCGCTTACAGTTTCAAATTACTCTATCTTGAGAAACGTTAAATTTTAACGCAAATTTAGCCTGCTCTACAGCTGCCTACATTTTAACCCATTTTATTCACCACGCTAGTGTCAAATTTTAACCAAGGTACAAAATTTAACCAACATTTTAACGCAATTCACACACGGCCTTAGAGAGAGATAGCTTGGTAAAAAGCCCTATGCGTAAGATAACATATGTACATGAGAAATAAACACACATAAATAAAAAAAGAGGTATGGCTACACAATTCTGTTTTCCTTTTGTTTCTTATGCTATATGAATCGTGAGTGATATATTAAAACAAGGCAAGTGTCTATCAACAATTCTTGATGGGAAATAAGTTGATAAAAGAAAAGATTTTTAAAGCTAAGTTTTTTCGTTTTCATCTTTAAAAATTGAACACAAATTTCTAATTTTTTTCAAAATTAAAAAAAAAATGTAAACAAATTGTAACATCAATATATTGACATCACTGTAGCCTATTGTACCCGATTTTTCTTCATATCACCGTATGCGAACTCTCGCACCCCCATAAAATTGTTCTTAAAGGATATTCAAGGTCATCCGTTTGGTGGTCCATTAATGCTCCGCTCTTATTTTCCCTCCCTCAATTTTATAACAAACTGATTCACCTACATACATCATAATCTATAGAATTGTCCCCCTCTTTGTTTCTCAATGTCACTTCAATGTTCTTAGATTACTCCAGGTCATGGACCAATCGATTTGTTTCTCTGTTTTCTTTTTTATTTTACAATTGAAATTGTAGTTCATGTAGTTGTTGTCGGTCTTAATCTTTTAAATTTCCGTATTGCTTGGTGATGCTGTAAGCTGTAGTTGTTTGGACGAAAACACCAAACCACGAAGACAATAAGTACCACAAAGTGACACTAGTATGTTATTTTTTAATCCCTTAATGTAGTAACGGAATATGATATACCGATTACATATTGAATTCCAATGCTAAAAACCAAGCCAACCCGAGAACCAATTCTTTCGCATGCGTCGTCCGTCGTCGAATCTCGAATGTGTGGCAGAAAATGTTCCTTTGCTTCACTTTATCTGTTTCTGGTTTTCCCGGTTGTTGCCATCAAGCAGTTAGTCGGTCGGTGCCTCTTGCCTCATAGTGCTGAAACAACTTCAATTCAAAGTTATTCCGGTTGACAATATAGTACAAATGTAGTTGCGGGTTTGGTTACATACAAGTACAAGTCATACCAAAATTCTTTTTTCCTTTATTTTTTGAAAAACCAAAGTTTTAGAGGAACTCGTTTCCGTTTCTGGTTATGTGAATTGAACCCAAATTATCATCATCTTTACTTTTGGGAATTATTTTTATCAATTTGATTTTTGTGCCGCCGCTTTGTTGTATCTAATCAAATACATACCAGTAATTCATATCAGCTTAGAAATAGACTTGATAATACTCGTAGTCGTAATGTGACAGGTTGAAAATAACAAACTGACAGTTGGTGATGATAAAAATACTTGCATTAACGTCTATATGCGATAATAGAGCTGAATCTAGATTGAGTGTTTTAAAATGGAAAGAAAATAAAAAAAAAAAACAATTCAGCAATGCTATAATTTTAGTCTCGGCTTTTATGGAAAACTAACACAGCAACTAACACCCAAAAGATTTTATGATAAAATTCCGGCTTAAGGTTGTGACTTTTATGTACTGTGACATGTAAGTCATGTTATTTGGGATCTTGGCACGTTTTTGAAAAGTCGTTGTGGCAAGACGAATTACAAGCAAAGATGGTATAATTTATAGACGACAATAATAATAATTGTGCAATAGGTGTAATAATAATTGTGAAAATATCGTGTCACATGAGCTTGGCTGCATCTATCAATCGGTTTCGGTTTCTGTATTTTTAAATTATTAGTGACGCCAATTGGTTTAAATTATCGAATGGATAAAATACAGGCTGCCGGTGGGTAGGTTTTTATATATACTACGAGTACCTATAATTTTTTTCTATAATTTGTATCTGCTCTGGTCTGACCAATCCATAAGTGAAACAAATTATTTAATTAGTTTTTCTTATTTAAAAATATGTACATATGTGCATTAAGCTATGAAAAAATTTCAACGCGTGCTCTGAAAAGTCATTTGCGGCGTTGCCGTTGGGTTGAGGGTAAAAACATTTCTATGGAGCTGTCAAACCGACCGGCATCTGACGTACACGGTGCACGTGGCCCAACATATGCCAAGTTTGTTCATTTTGTGGATTTCTAATGCCTAAGACAGATGTGCAGCATGTCTGCACGCATCGCTGCATACAACGCTGCGTACGAAACACATGTGCATACTCTCTGACATTTATGATGCATAGTTGTGCCAAAATTATGTCCACATTCAGAAATCGATCCATAGCTATCCGGATAGGTTGAAGTTGTTGTAATCTCGTCTTAAAACACAGCTGCTGACAAAACAGCTGCTATCAAAAAGTAAATCTCAAGTTATTCGAAAAACTTTGGTATACTCTTGTATCCCATGAGAAATGTCATAACATTTGCACGAAAATATGCAAATTTAATCTATCTGGTTTTTGATGTTCAGGAACTTAGATAGATAGCAACCTTTCTTAGATAGGCTATCGTATCAACATCTGAACGTGCCCTGTGAGAACAGTCATTATGCGGTAAAAGATTTTGAATTTACTGAAAATGGATTTAAATGAAATAAAAAGAGAAAACAAATTCGTATTCTCATTTTGTCCCTGATGACTATTCTTATAACACGAACTTTATCATATAAGAGTGTATTTTTCTAACCAATTCATATATTTTCTCCCATTTTTTTAATTCAAACAAAAAATATTATTTTTTTAAGTCAATATGAGTAATGCTAAAGGCGAATTATTTCAGATTTTTTTCTTTGCTGTTGTGGTTGCAATTAAACTTGCAGCCAATTTAGAAATAGAGACATCGTGCAGAGAGGGCTACATGCAGCCTTTGGAATGTGTCAATCCTCATAAGAACCTGTGTAATTTTTTTTCGCTGCATGTGAAAAAGCTGCACATCTGTTTAAGGCATAAGTTGAGTGCAGATATGTATGTATTTGCATTGTGTGTATTCGCTGAGGATTTTTTTGTTGGTACGTGTTGTGGATTCTCATTATGTAGGTACCTACCTGAATTTTGTGTATTCAACTAGAATTTTTTTTGTTGTTGCTTTGTTATTTTTGTATTCCATTTTTTTTTGTAGTATCGTTGTGGATTCGCTTAGATTAATGTATTATGTATACGCATTGTGTGTATTTGACGAGGAATTTTTTGTTGGTTTTCCAGTAGGAAATTTCGACATCAATGAATTTTTTTGGTGAATTCATCAAAGGATTCATCGACTTTTTCCATCGATGAGTAGTATGTTATGATTTCAATTTCAATTCAAATGAATTGATTGCTTACAATTCACTACATTTTTAGTTACAAAATCATAAACGATGATTCCACTGATGAAGAGTAATGTATAGGTTCATGACTTCGCTAATGATGTTTGGTTCTCTGCGGTGCAAACAAAAATGCCTTAAAAAAAGAGGTTTTATCTGCCATGAGAACAGCGACGAACATTGCCTTTTTTCTACCTGCTCCAAGAAATGCGCTCAGTAGTCAGTCTTCGCTGGATATGACATGAGTTCGTGGTTTTTTTAGAGAAAGTGAAAAAAAACATATAAACCAGAAATTCCAGTTTTGTTCGCGATCATTATCATCATTTAACACACTTTATTTTTTTTTATCAAAATGTTTTTTTTTTGTTCAGAAATTGTATTGAGCCGGTTTAAATTATTAGGCTTAAGATATTTGGGGACTGGTGGTTATTTCTTCGACTTTATTCAAAACAAAATTTAAAAACGGCAATATTTCTTTTAGCACATTATACTCAATACGTAATGCTAGTGACTGAAAGTGCAAAACCTAAGCAGCAGAATTAACAAAATGAATTGCTAAGACCGACATCAGATCAAATTTAAAAGAATCAATTATTGATAAGGTATACTTTCGCATCAAGATTTTATCAAGACTACATTTTAATTATTATTAGGTAAACGTATTTTTTTCTTAATTGAATGTGTATATTATTGAATAATCGTCGAATTAAATTAATAAAGATGTTTGGGGTAAAAAAACATATTTCCCCTTTCACAGAAAACTAACACTTTCGTGTTATTTAAAGCATACAAAATGAGGAAAAATAAGTAGGTATCATATGGACTTTACCTAGTGATTTCACAACTTAACGTTCATGCCATTTTTCATCACATATAATTTGCTTATGAATAAACTTGTTACTCCTACTTCGTGATTTCACTGTTAAATATTCACCCCGAAAATTACTTTGTGAACGCCTGTGACAGCCCCATGTTCAATTCATCGATGTTTTCATTCCAAATTCATGGCTTCAGTAGCTTCCACTCATTGATGAGAAAGTTTGGTGATTCATGCATGCATTTTTTGAAATTTCCTACTGGGTCGTTCTGTTGATAAGATTAGATTAGTGCGTATTGCGTGTATAGTGTATTTGACGGCGATATTTTTTCTTTGTTTTATTTATGTTCATACATTAATGTATATTGTGTTGTATTGATGTGTGTAATGTTTAAGTTGATGATCTCTTTGCCAGTGCTCGGGGCTGCCAGAAATCATGACTTATCATGATTTTCATGTTTCTTAGACCAAAATCATGTTTTCATGATTTGAGAACAAAATCATGTTTTTTTCTTGCACAATTTTTTTTCTCTATAATCGCAAAACCCAGTGTGAAATGCACAAAAAAAATATGAAGAGAACATATACTATTTTTCAATATAACACTTTATCTTCACACTCTTTCTCTCGCCTCGGGCCTTGCAATATTTTTGACAGCTCAGCTATCACCTCGAGTAACAACACGATGATGAGTAAAAGATGATAAAACTGTTTTTTTTTTTCATTTTTCAATTATTAAAAGCGTCAATCTATACGAGATACTTCGTTGTTCCTTGACCGGTTTCCATAAAATTGAAATACATATACATATGTTCTAGCTGACTTAGAATTACGAAATAAAAAATTGTTTCAAATTAGGGAAGTTTTAATTCTGGCACGTGCACAAACACACACTGTTTTCGTTTTAGAGTTCAACAATATAAATTTAAAAACAAAATTTCAACTGGATCGCATAAACTTGCTCTTATGTTCGATCACATCGTATGCAAAAGATTTCTGTTTAAAATCTAAATATATTTTTAAAGTCATTTTTTACTTTATTTTTTGTACACAAAGTTTCTTATATCTTTAATAATATAAACTTAAAAACAAAAATTAAATCGGTTTAATCAAAGAAAAAATAATTCAAAATTCTGAAATAAATACTTAAACTAATTTGAGCTCAAAAAAAAGTACGCCATTTTATTTGTTAGATAAATTTAGTTTATGAGAAAAAAATTTTAAAAATCTGTGGAGCGGTTTTTGAGAAAGAAAGTTTTTTTTAAAAACATTTTTCAAAAAAAATCAAAAACGCCAATTCATAGGTATTCACTAAAGCATATAAATATAATTTTTGAAAAAATTTTAATGAGCAGTTTTCGAAATACATATAGCTAAATTCTTAAAATTTTTTTCTTAAAAATGATTTTAAAAAATACAAAAAAAATATTGATTAAAAATATTGGTACGCGGTATAATTTGGGCAACCTAAACCTATATATGTGCGAAATTTCGAAAGAATCGGTTGAGCCATTTATGAGATAGTCGAAAGCAAAAAAAAACGGTCCTATGTAAAGTACCGGTTTTAGACATTTTTCTATTTTTTTTTCAACCATATGATCGGTCGTATCTTAAAAGCCGCACTGATTTTTTTTTCTCAAAATCGTTAGAGCCGTTTCCAAAAAAAATTGTTTGAAGGTAACGGTTATATGGCAGGTTCCGTTATTTTTTGAGCTAAAAAAAATTCAATTTCCCCTCTGTACAATACCTAAAAAACTCTATATACCAAGTTTGAAGCAATTCGGCCCACCCGTTTGGGCTATAGGTGTCTATACATACATACAGACAGACTGCCAGACAGACATACAGACGGACAGAATTCTTAGACCATCTTTTTTCGTCTTCGTTATCATCGTAATGTCATGTTTGATTATTATCTCAAAACTTTTTTTTTTCGACGAATGCATAACTTGCCTTATAAAAGGTGATTTTTTAAGAGCTTGGTTTTTGAAAATTCAAAAAAACACAGAAGCTTGTAAAAAGTGAATGAAATTTTTATTTGGATCGATAAATCAATTTCTGCCATTTATTTTTTAAAAATAATTTCACTTATATGTTGCCCGCGGCTACGCTTCAGGTGGTCCATTCTGAAGGTCCAATTTTGGCAAACTTTTTCACATATTTCGGCCGGAATCTCACCAATGACGCGTTCATTGTTGGCTTCCAAGGCAGCAATTGTGTTTGGCTTGTCCCCATAGACAATAGACTTAACATAGCCCCACAAAAAATAGTCTAACGGGGTCAAATCACATGATCTTGGTGGCCAATTGACTGCGCCAAAACGTGAGATCAACTGCTCACCAAATTCGCCTCTCAATTGATGCATGGTTTCGCGTGCAGTGTGGCATGTGGCACCGTCCTGTTGGAACCACATGTCGACCGAGTTCAATTCTTGCATTTTCGGCAAAAAAAAATCTGTTATCATCGAACTGTACCTTTCTCCATTGACCGTAACCCTGCGGCCTTCATCGTCCTTGAAGAAGTACGGCCCAATGATGCCGCCTGCCCATAAACCGCACCAAACAGTGCATTTTTCGGGAAGCATTGGTAGCTGCTGAATTGCCTCTGGCTGCTCTTCACTCCAAATACGGCAATTCTGCTTATTCACGTATCCATTTAGCCAAAAATGAGCCTCGTCGCTGAAGACAATTTTGCGATAAAAAAACGGATCCTCATCCAACTTTTCTAAGGCCCATTCACCGAAAATTCTACGCTGTGGTAGGTCGCCTGGCTTCAATTCTTGCACCAGCTGTATTTTGTATGGCTTTAAACCAAGATCTTTGCGTAAAATCATCCAGGTGGTCGAATAACACAAACCCAATTGCTGCGATCGGCGCCGAATGGACATATCGCGATCTTCAGCAACATTGGCGGATGCAGTAGCAATATTCTCTTCGGTACGCACTCTACGGATACGATTTGGTGGATTAATGTCCAAAAAAGTGAAACTGGTGCGAAATTTGGTCACAATGAGCTGAATAGCCTGCTCGGTGGGTCCATTATGACGACCATAAAGCGGACGTAGCTTGCTAAACACATTTTTCACAGAGTACGAATTTTGATAATAAATTTCAATAATTTGCAAACGTTGTTCAGGCGTAAGTCTATTCATGATGAAATGGCAAACAATACTAAATCGAAATGTCAAATGTTCGTGGAATTTGTCATGTGTGATCTGTCAAAAATATAAACGTCAAAAACCAAGTAGCAAAAAAATCACCCGTTAGTACCTATAATCGCAAGTAAAAAAAGTTTTAGACCAAAATGTAGACTATACCTATAACCTTTCTAACAAAAAAAAAGTCAGTACAGGCAAGATAGGACGCTTGCCTCTCACTCTGACTGTAATAGAATAAGTTCGTACTTTAAAATGTGTTTATTTTAAAAGCACACAACGAGGGTTTTTTTACATCATTATATTTCAAACGTTTTTGTTTAAGTTATATTTTTCAATTTTTATATGTTATTATTCGCATACCAAAATTTTTTTTTTAGAAATGCATAATTTAATTTAATGTAATTTTGTGTATAAGAAATTTAAATAAAATTTGACTTTAAAAAGTAATATGAAAAAAAAAATTAAGTAATACGCACCACCCAGTGATGTATTTTATGTTAGGCAATTAGGCATATGTAGATCGCAGCCATTTTGAAATTTGAATTGTATGTACCGATAAGAACATCGGTAATCTACGATCAACAGATACAAGTGTAGAAACTTCACATTATATGCCATGTTCTTTATCTCCAAATAAACATACATTGCTATCAAATTTCCAAGTCAAATATTTTTTTTTAAGTATAGAAACTGCATCAAAATACTATTTGTTTTAATTATCATTTTTCTAGGTTTGAAGCATCAAAATACTTATCCTCAACCAACCAATCGCATGAGAATTCCTAAAAATAACACATTCAAGTTGAAGGTCTTTCTTCTTTAAAAAAAAATTAGATAACTGGATGTTTGTTTTGAAACAAACCCTGAACTTTTTGACCTCGAGTGCTCAGTAGAAAAATATAACAATGACACCAAAATATTTTGAGTGTACTTTTAGAATATTGATGGTACGGCAAACTGAATTGTATAAGTGTAGCTATTTACTTTGAAATTGGTAGTTATTGACATAGAAATAATTCCTGTATGAACTATATGCAACTTTTACCGCATTGAAAGGGCAAGGACGTTTTTTTCGTGTGCTGGCATTTTTAGTTTAAGTGTGGAGTATTGATTATGTTAAAAACTAAAATAGTTTTGTCATCAAGAAGTGCACAACTTGAAAGTCAGTTTTGTTTACACTATACTCATAGGGACGTGCTTCATTAATAAGTCACATATCATTTCTCATGATTAATGGAGACACGCAAGCTTGGGTTGGTTTTAATTAAAAAAATTAATAAAAAAGTCAAATCTTAGTGCTTTGATTGCTTTGTTTAAATCTTGTTTCACTGCGTGTATAGTTTAATAAATTTGGCATATTGAACTTTTTGACAAAACTAATTAAAACAAATTAAAATGCACTACTACTACATCCTCATATGTTTATTGAAATTGAAATTAATTATTGTTAAGACAGCTCTTAAAATAGTTGAGGTCAAAAATAGGAGACGGTCTGTTTTTAATACTAATTTATGCAAACAAAAATTTAAGAAATTAATTATACAAAATTTCTTTAAAAAAAATCATCCATCCATTTAAGATGATTTTTTTTATTGAATTTTCCAAAAATTTTTGGAATGCGATATTATTTAGAATATAAATGACCGTCTGTATAAATATTTCGATCGAAATCCGTTAAGACGTGAGGTAGTCGAAAATCAAAAAAAAAGTTCTATTATACCGAAAATAATGTTGTGTAAAATTTTTGTTTGACCAAAATGTAGACTATACTACCTACCTGCTTTGTCAAAATTTTACTTTCTTGCAAAAAAAAATGTATGATGCTTCTTGGGACTTAACACAAATATTTAAAAAAAAACAATCTAGCTATCTAGGAATCTAGATCCACCTAAAAAAAAGCCAGACAGGCTGGTGAGACCCACTTTTTCCGTGCTCCCCATCTAATATTTTAGCTTCTATAAAACTTCGGTAAGGTCTAATCAAAACTTAAATGACGCCTTATGGAAGCTGAAGTGTTAGTCGGGTGTTAGATTTGATCAACATCTCAAGTTCCCTATAATCAATATCGGAAGTAAAAACTTTGAGTAACTTAGATTATTTCCTGAGCGCCCATTTCTTTTTCTCAAAAGATTTGATACATTTTAAAAGCCGTTATAATATTTAAACTTCATAGATACATTTTTCTTCCAGAATAATGTGATAAAACGAAGAAAAAACTGATCTCTTTGCATTCAAAAACCTACAAATTCTCAGACTGAACAAAATTTACTTATCCCAAAAAAACAAACACAAGACAAATACTCCGCCTGCACTCAATCAAAAGAATCATCAAAAATGGAATGCCGCCGTAAATTCCGTGAAAGCCTTAAGCCCTCCAGATTACCAGAAAATGTAGACGATGGCCTGGAAACACTCGACGAATACAACAAGCGTTGGCTATCCATACGAGTCATCTATTTCACCATGTTCCTGATGTCACTTGCTTTCAGTATAATCCTTACCGGGGTCTGGCCGTTCTTGGATAAGGTGAGTGTATCCGTGAGATTGCATTTTTAATTCTTTAATGCTTAATTGTTTTTCTCACCAGCTAGATCCGAATGCGGGTAAAGAATTCATGGGCCTTGTGGTTGCGGCTAACCCTTTGGGTCAGATGATTTTCAGTCCACTATTTGGCTACTGGCAGAATAAGTCGGGAACAATGAGGATACCTCTACTTTGCTCACTAACGACATTCTCAATTGCCAGTGCTATATACTCGTCCTTGGAATTGGTACCGAGTCATGTCAAATACTGGATGCTGGGCTCGAGATTCCTCATAGGAGTTAGCTCAGGTAAGCTTCGAAAATAATTACAATTAAAACTAATAATATATTTTAATTAATTTCTTAGCCAATATTGCTGTATGCCGTTCGTACTTATCATCTGCGACGAGATTAAGCGAACGCACTGGTGCGGTATCGATGATTTCGTTGGCACAAGTTCTGGGATTTATTGTTGGTCCCGCATTACAAGCTGCCGTCACACCTCTGGGTAGCCATGGTTATAGAATACTTGGCGGAAGTGTTATTCTGAATATGTACACAGCCGCTGGATGGATCAATGTCTTGATGGGCATTGCCAATATAATTATGTTTATGCCAAATATATTTGAGGTGAGGTTGTCCCTTTGCAATAATGCTTATGGTGTCAAAAATAATCAAAATAATCTCAAATTGAAGGAACGAAAAGTTGCAGCACGTGAAGTAATGATAATGCAAGGCAAGACTTCCGAGAAGGAGACCTGGAAAGCCATGAAACCAGACTATGTTTCAGCTTGGACTCTAATTGTAGCATTCTTTGTACTGGTCTTTAACTTCGTTCTTCTTGAGACGTGAGTTTTGGAAAAAGATGTGTTAATGTAAAACATTTATATGATTGTGAATATTTTTGTTTTGTAGATTGGGAACATCTCTCACAATGGACCAATTTGCATGGTCCAAGGAACAGGCGCTCTATTACATGGGAATTCTTCTGTCCGTGGGAGCGGTTATAGCATGTGTAACCTTTGTCTGCATAAAGCCCCTATGTAAGATGTTTCGGGAAGAATACGTACTTATCTGGGGTGGATTTTCGCTGATGGTTCTGGGGCGTGTGCTTTACATTCCTTGGGGCGATGGTCCACCAAAAGTTGCCGAAGTCTTTAACATAACCATTCGTTTGGGTCCAGATGGAACAAACAACTCAGTCTATGATAATCCCGATAGTGAAATCTATCTGGGATGTCCCAAAACACAGAGCTGGTGTCCAACAACGAACGCCTTAACCCTTAATCAATTTCTCATCGGTTATGGATTCACTTCTATCGGCTATCCCATTGGCGTCACACTTATTCAGACGATATTCTCAAAAATCCTTGGTCCTCGACCTCAAGGCGTTTGGATGGGAATGATGACTGGAGCCGGATGTCTATCCAGAGTCCTTGGACCCATTTGTGTCGGTTCAATATACACACGTTTTGGAACTTATTGGACTTTTGGAATGACTACAGTTATGATGTTGATCTCAATGGTGTGGCTGTTACTTTTCAAGTGAGTTTTTAATCCTTTAGGAAACTCATAAGTCATTTTTTTACAAAAAAAAACTCTCTTCCATTAGAAAACGTTTAATCCCACCAATTGTGGAAAAACATGCACCAGTTGAAATGCAACCTTTAAATGTTGTTTTATTGGAAAATGGTCAAAAGGAACTCAGCTTGGAAGCAAACAGTACTAACGACGTTCTTGACCAAGAGTCTAGAGATGGCGAAGTTCTCTTGCCAAGCAGTAAAAATATTGTAATAGTTCCAAAAACGTAGTAATACATTTTGGATATAGGTTTAATGTTTATATGATTTACAAATATTATTGTTTAAGGAATTACATTTGTATGTTTTTTTTACACAATTTATTACTTTAATATGTATTAATACTTACTTTTATAAAAGAAAATTATATTTAAGATAAAATACTGCCCGATTTGTCGTAGAACTTTAAAGAGGTTTAAAAATATTATACGAGTATAAAAAGGTTGAATTTGATTTTTTCTTAACTAATAACTTCCATTATTGCAACGTGTTTTTTGGAAAAGGACTAGAAACTAAACGTTTTAAAAATATCAAGTGTAAATTTGTCATAAATACTTATGAAAGAAGACCAAATAATACTGATCTCAAATTAGTCTCCAAAATTTTGCACTTTAAAACATGCTTAACTTGATGTTTAATTGATTGTTTGAGATTTAGTCTATAATGGATCTAAACTTTGGAAGTCAATAGCTTATCTTCTGTTTCGGGTTCGAAATTAATTTCCTTCTGTCCAATTTTTTTAGCATCCTGTAATGTTGTGGGCAAAACAATGTCTTTTGTTTCTGGAAGAAATAATACTAGGGAACCCGATAAGAAGGCACTGCTTGCAAAAAGAACTGCCGGCGCAGACGCGTAATATTTTGCCTGTAAAAACGATACTAAAACATAAAATTTAATTATTAAAAGTTAGTTTAAATTTACCATTAGTGGAGTTTGTGGCGCCACCATTGACCCTATCCTTCCGATCATCGAACACAACGACAATAATGAATTTCGAGCGTTCGTTGGAAATATTTCCGATGTGAAAATATATAATACTTGAAACGATGCAGTGATGGCCAATTTGCCAAGAAGATACAGCATTAATTGAAGACCTGAATCTACATAAATTGGAATAATTTTGAAGAAAAAACGTATATCTACAAGATATCAATTACTAATATTGTCTTACCTGGACTAACAAAACTCATTGTACTGATACAAATTCCTGTAAAGAACAAGTATCCAAACAATGATAACTTCCTTCCATACCGATTTATCGTCAAAACTGGCAAAATAGTTCCTGGTATTTCAATCAATGACACGTACATAAAACTATCGTACTTTTTTCGACCGATCAGAGCTGAATTCAAGTTGAGTCCCACGAACACGAAAACGTTTGTGAACCAACACAGTGAACAATTCAAAATTCGCCAGGGGAATATTTTGAAAGCGTCGCCAATGGGAAACTTATCGGTCTGTGTTTCGACTTTTTTCTTATTGGCTTGAAGTAACTGTTCAATACTGGAAGCCGATAGTTTGCGTTTGTTGGTCTTTGCAGCATTTTGTAGAATTTTCGTGGATTTCTGGTCTTCTCCCTGGGTGAGTAACCATCGAAAACTTTCTGGAAGTGTCCATGGGAGTGCTATGAATCCTATTGCAGAAATGTAGAAATATCGCTCAATCAAACGCCAATTGTGTAAGTTCTTGGCTGTGAAAGCAAGTAGGAATCGTGAAATGCCAGCAGACATAGGTACCAAAGTACAAGCATGTGCTCGAACGCTTGGACCTAAGATTTCGAGGGCAAGAACGAAAACAGTGCCATAGATAGTTGCACCGAATAAGTTGTCAAGGAATCCAAAAATGGCGAACATGTAGTAGTCTTGTGAAAAAGAGCGAATAAGTCCTAGGAGAGCACTCGAAAGACTTGCATATGCCAAGACTGTTTTCCGACCATAGCTATGTATAAAGGGGATAAAAATATTTAATCCCCTTGGAAGAATTCTGCGATCTTCTCACCTGTCAGAAAAATATCCACCCAAAGGTATTCCAATAAACTGTCCCAAATTGTTTATAGTCCCAACCATTGCAAGTTTCCATTCATCTGAACAAAAAATTTCGAACTGCAAATTAATAATCATCAATCAATTAAGCCAAGCCTTATTCAGAACGATAATTTACAAACGAACATCATTGGAAATAGTCACTTCCTTATCCCGGAATATGAAATCCGTCCCACAATCTGTTTCAGATTCTTGATTGTAGTTTTCTGCATTGCAAAAATTCTGCCCATATCTGGTTGAGTTAAAAGTATTGTATCGTTTGCACTTCTCAAGGCGCCCACTTAAACTTTTAGGTATTGAGAACTCTGTCCACGGTTTTTCGTACGAATTTTCTAATACATCACATTCTGGTATTCGACATCTTAATTAAATATTTGAATTCAAGTGAATGAACTAAACATATTTACGAAGTAAGTAGATATTTATACGCACCTATAAACAACTGTACTTGCAGTAAAAATAAACCCATATATAATTACCGTATGAAATAAAACCAAGGTAAACACAAGCAAAAAAAATTTAAACTGAAACTTTCCGAACTGTCCGATCTTCACCAAAATATCATCCAGATCAAATGGATGCGTTTCTGCAGAATTTTTCGCACAACCGTTTTCATTCGAAGACATTGTAAAACAAAAATATTTTTGTTAGAGCTAGGCAAAAATTTCCACATTTTAATGTTAAGGTAAATATTAATAAATAAAACATGATAATAGGTAGGTAGATGAGAAAAGCTGTGCAAACTTTAGACTTTGGTAATATGAATATTTCGAGTTTTATTACCTTAGAACCTGTATTATTTTTCTTCGGTTTGTCATATTGCTGGGAAGATTGTGGTTTGGCAGGTAAGCTACCTACCCTTTGTTTATAATTAAGTTAACTTAAAAATACTTGTCTAGCACAAAAAAAAAAAAAAAACAATTTGCATTGTTTCTATTAATACAAAATTTTGCCTGACGAACTTAGAATGACAAGAAAGATTTCATTATCAAGAAAAAAATATTATTGATTCAAAAAATGGTTCTTAATATACATTTTGAAGGTTATCAGCAGAAGATTAGACTTCTGATTTTAGGTCGTCCGCTTCTGTAAGTAGGGGGCCTCCAAATTCGGGGAAATCATTTTCTTCAAGATAATTGTTCATTATAACTATTATGCTAATTATAAGAAAATGTAATTTTTGAAAGTTTAACAGACACTTAACCAAATGTTTTAAATGAAGTGTTGAAAAGTTGTTTATTATTTTAATTCATCACTCGATCTCTAGTCTATAAAATGATTTAATTTTACTTTTTGAAAACAAAAGAACAGTAAATGTGTGAATAAAATGTTTCTCTAAATGAATCATTACGATTCAATTGCATCGAACAATGTTTGGATGCATGAACCGAATTTTACAATTAACTACAAGAAATTTCGCATTAATTTAATAATAATTCAAATTCAAATGGAAATAATATCGAACGAAATGAAAATAATATCGAAACAAGTTTC
This sequence comes from Philhelius pedissequus, assembly GCA_910595825.1. Taxonomy (NCBI): domain Eukaryota; kingdom Metazoa; phylum Arthropoda; class Insecta; order Diptera; family Syrphidae; genus Philhelius; species Philhelius pedissequus. Next base: position 7,061,517 of record OU343163.1, on the reverse strand, counting down.
CCTGTCCACCTGCACTGACTGCAAATAAGACCGAAATTCTGATCGACATAAATACCATTTTTGTAGGAAATAGAGTCGACTAAAAATAAAAACAATTCGCCTATAATTCTATTTTTTTGCGAAATAAAAGCGATTATAATTCGACCTTATTGATATACAGTAATACCCGGATAAGTGCCTACCCCGCATAAGTATTTTTATTTTTTTAGAACCAAAATTCTGAAGATTTTTTCATATAAAACTCATCTTATTATTATATAATTACCTTCCTCTTAACTACCTTCCCGCTTAATTGCCTTTTATTTTGTAAGTTTTATTGAAATTTACAACTTTTTATTAAATAATTATAAATAAATATAATTAAAATATTTCAGCACATAACCTGATCAAACAAATTTTTTTTTATAGTATTGACAAAAGATGCAAATTTCCTAAATTGGATCAAGTTAAAAATGAATTTCAATGGGTATAATTACTTAATACTTAAATGAACGGAGTTTATACCAAGTTTGTATACTGCAATGATACTGTATATTTTGTGGAAAATATATGTATATTTTGTGTTCATAAAAGTTTTAAAGTAACGTTACGGTAGAGTTACCGAAAATAATTTACAATTCTGAACACAGCCATACCCATAGTAGTGCCCAGATTTTTTTGTCCAAATCGTTATAGTCGTTTTCAAGGCAGGTACCGTTATTTTTGGGGCTACAAAATATATATAAAAATTTATTTGAGACAATCACCGGTATCCTAGTCGGGATCAAGTTTGAAGAGAATGGCTTTAGCGTAACGCAGCGGTCTAGGCTGTAGTTGTAGTTGACTCTATACAGACCGACATATCCAGACGGAATTGCGGGAACCACTTTTTCGTATCTCTATCATCATTATGTCAAGTTTGATTAAAATCTTTAGTTCGGTTTTATTTTCAAAAGCAATACCTACTTGCTCTCTTGCTCTTGCTCTTGCTCAAATTTGCTCAGAATTAGCAAAACACAACTTTAAAATTGTGAGATTAAAACCCTATATTATAACAATGTGGCTGCCAAGAACCTTTTTCAGATTTTAAACGTAATTGTTTCCAATTTACTTGTTTCCAAATTAAGAAGTAGAATGGTGTGTATTGTCAACTTCAGAAAATCATTCGACTGATATTTAAAAGTAAAATAATATCAAATTTAAATTATAACAAAATTTATTAAATAATTTATGAAATCTATAAAGGTATATGTTATAACAAATTGTCTAAACTTTAGATTCTAAAAGTTTTTCTTCGGTTTCTGGTTCAACATTGATTTCCTTTTGACCAAGTTTTTCGGCGTCCTGTAACGTCGTTGGCAAAACAATGTCTTTCGTCTCTGGAAGAAATAATGCCAACGAACCAGATAAGAGGGCACAGCTTGCAAAAAGAATTGCCGGTGCCGATGCGTAATATTTACCCTTAAAGAATGATATTTTATTCCTGTGTAAGAGTAGTCTAAATATAAATTTACCATTAGTGGAGTAAGTGGAGCCGCCATAGAACCAAATCTCCCAAACATCGAACAAAATGACAATAAGCTATTTCGAACGCTCGTAGGAAATATTTCCGATGTAAAGAAATATAAGGTTTGGAATGATGCAGAAATAGTCATTTTTCCAAGAAGATACATTATCAATTGCAGAGTTTCAAAATCTAAAAGAATACTGTTAAAAACATATCCATCGGATGTTTTGTATTGGGCTACCCATAAACTACGTGACTCGATTAGGGTTTCACCGATAATTACACTAACTGTTGTAAGTTCATGTAATTTATGGACGGCTCCTGAGGTTTTCATCCTTACCCGAATTCAGAAAAGTCATTCCTATGATACAAATTCCGCTCAATATCATATATCCAAATAATGAGTTCCGTCTTCCGTAACGATCCATCGTTAAAAACGGCAGCAGCATTCCGGGGATTTCAATTAAAGCTACAAACATAAAACTATTGTATTTGTTTCCGCCGAGAAAAGCCAAATTCAAGTTAAGTCCAAAGAAGATCATAACATTCGTGAACCAACAAAGCGAACAATTCATAATACGCCAGGGGAATATTTTAAAAGCATCACCAATTGCAGACTTATTGTTTTTTGTTTCGTCACTTGAAAGGCTTTTTCTATTTGATTGAATTAATTTTTCAATGCTCGAATTCGAAAGTTTGCGTTTGTTTATTTTTGCGGCATTTTTAAGAATTTCTATAGCTTCTTCTTCCTTTCCCTGGGAGAGTAACCATCGAAAACTTTCCGGTAGTATCCACGGAAGTGCTATGAATCCAAGGGCAGGAATGTAAAAACTTCTCTCAATCAAACGCCAATTAGGAAAGTTTTTTGCTGTGACCGCTAGTAAAAATCCTCCAATGCCACCACACATTGATATCAAAGAACAGGCAATGACTCGAACTTTTGGACCTACGATTTCAAGGCCAAGAATGAAGACAGTTGGGTAGAGAGTTGCTCCGAATAAATTGTCAAGAAATCCTAATATTACGAAGATGTAGTAATTTGGTGAAAAGGAACGCACAGTTCCCAAAACGGCACTGAGAAAAACTCCATAAGTCAAGACAATACGGCGACCATACCTGGAAACAGTAAACAAAAGAAACGCACTTACATTGATTGGACAAAAAAAAAAAAAAAAAAATCTTTGACAACATCCAATAAATAGCAATACTTTGTATACAATCTATCTCCAGCTTACATATCAGAAAAATATCCACCCAACGGTATTCCAATAAACTGTCCCACGTTATTTATAGTACCAACCATTGCAAGCTTCCATTCGTCTGAACAAAAGATTTCGAACTGCAAAATATTTTAATCAATCAATTAGGTCAAGGCCTGATTCACAAGCTTACGTCATTGGAAATAGTCACTTCCTTATCCCGGAATATGAAATCATTGCCACAATCTGTTTGCAATTCTTGGTCATAGTTTTCTGCATTACAAAAATTCTGTCCATTTGTTGAGTTAAAGGTTTTGTATCGTTGGCACTTCTCAAGCTGACCGCCGGCAGTTTTTGGTATAGAAAAATTAGTCCATGGGTTTTCGTACAAGCTTTCCGTTCCTTCACATTCTGGAATTCGGCACCTGAACAGAAATCATACACAACACATTGTTTGAGTCATTAAAATAAGCATGTACTCACCGATAAACGACAATACTAGCAGTAAAAGCAAACCCTACCGATATTATTACATTAAATATAACCACAACGAATATAAACAGAAAAATGCATCGCTGAAACCTTCCGAACTGTCCAATCTCATTTAAAATGTCATCCACACCGAAAGGATGTGGTTCTGTTGAATCTTTTGCACAACTTTTTTCGTCCGAAGCCATTGTCGTTGTTCATTCGAGAATCTTTTGTACAATCTTAGTAACAAGAAACCTTATCATTTTCAGATTTTTGTTTGCGTTTTTCGAGACAGCAGCAAGATCTATCCAACAGTAGAAGCTGATGCTTTTATGGTTAAGCTCTTCAAACTTGTCAGTCGAAAATTTATTGTATTCTAGGGGAAGTGTGGATAATACAGCAAAATGGGAAAAAAGCGTATAATGAATATATGTATGTATTTAAAAAACGGACAGAAATATCAGTTTAGAAAATGAGAATTCTAGAAATCTAACAAAATGTATTTGGGCTAAAAAAAAGAAAAGCTTTGCTTGAAAATCAAGAAATTTTAATCGCTTATAAGCTTTGTTCCAAAATTAAACATAAGACACCTACTTATGTTACATTTTTAAGATCAGCAGACCAAATTTTAGAATAAAAGTTTTATTTTGCTTAAAAAAATTACATCTCTTTTTAAGTTTTTAAATATACAGTTTTCCCTAGTTTCCCCTACATTTCTGTACGTTCCTTTTGTTCTGAAGATACCTTAAAGATAATGTTTTAATATTTTTTTGTTATCATCATATTCTGGCATTATTATCTTCTGATAAGCTTGCGAGAGTAAACAATTTGTATACGGCTTTCGAGTGCAATATTTTATTAGTCTAAACATATAATGTGTTTTATTTTTGACACAATTGTCAAATAAAAAGAATACAGGCAAATAATAATAAAAACAAAATTATCAACATTTTATTTGGAAGTAATTGTATATAAAATATTCATGGGAATGTTTTATCCTTTAGAAATCGTACACATGAGTGATAATCGAAACATTTCCACAAACAAATTATTTGTTTCGTGAATTTGTCTTCAAGTACACTTGACTTTTTGTTAGGAGGAAATTTATTCATGCTTACATACAAAAATTAAGGGAAATTATAAATTTGCTCGGCATTTCCGATGATACACCAAGTGTAAAAATATACTGATATGTCTCCTGGTTTTTAAGCTTCGCTCTTGTCTGCTGTGGCTTTTGCGAATAAAGTAAGTAACCAAAAAAAAGCTAACAGTAGTAACATTTTTAATGTTTTTAATTTATTTAAAAATAAACTTACAAATATTAGTTTCTTGCTTTTAATGCTCGTTTTCAAGAAATTGACTATGCAGCTTTATTTCAACATCAGTTTCTTTATTTTTCTTTTGGCCAATATTTTCAGCTTCCTGCAAAGTTGATGGTAATATCGTGTCATTTGTTTCAGGAAATAAGAAGGCCATGCTACCCGATAATAGGGCGCATCCCGAAAACAGAATAGCCGGTGCTGCTTCGTAATATTTTGCCTAATGAATTAAAACAAAAGCTTAAACAAATCATGATTATTAAAGTATATAGATGTAAACTTGCCATAACTGGTGTCTGTGGAGCAACCATCGATCCAAGTCTTCCAAACATTGAGCAAAACGATAACAGACTATTTCGAACATTTGTTGGAAATATTTCCGAAGTGAAGAAATACAACACTTGGAATGAAGCAGAAACTGACATTTTTCCAAGCAAAAGCAGCATCAAATGCAAATAAAAGAGTTCTTTAAGATTAAAAAAAAAAATTAATTTTGTTTGTCCAATTGATTTTCCCAATTCAATGACTAACCTGATCCAATAAAAATTGTCGCAGCAATACAAATTCCACTAAGAATCATGAATCCAAAGAGTGAATATCGTCGACCAAAACGATTCATTGTCCAAAAGGGCAACAAAATTCCAGGTATTTCAACCAATGACACAAGCATGAAGTTATCATACTTATTTCCACCTAGAAGGACCATATTAACATTCAGGCCATAGTAGAGTAGAACATTTGTAAACCAGCACAACGAGCAATTGGTAATTCGCCAAAACAACGATCGGAAGGTTTCCATAATTGGAAATTTGGCTTCATCTGTTTCGGCTAATTTATATCGATGAGTTAGAAGTAGTTTTTGTAATGTAGTTTCCGATAACTTTCGATTATTGGATTTAGCTAAATTTTGAATGATTTTAGCTGCTCTTTCTTCTTCACCTTGTGATAGTAGCCATCGAACACTTTCTGGAAGAATCCATATAAAAACTAATTGAAACAAGGCTGGAATGAAGAAGATTAGTTGTATGAGGCGCCAGTTCAAAAAATACTTGGCAACAACGGCAAATATGAATTGTCCAATTGTATAGACTATTGTCATTACAGTACATCCTAGAAGTTGTATTTTAGGGCTGACCAATTCCAGTCCAAGAACATATACTATTGAAAAAATTGGCGAACCACAAATGTTGGCTAGCAGTCCGAAAAACATGAACGTATAGAAGTCCATTGTTAAAGATTGGACTACTCCCGTTATAGCACTGAAAAAACCAACGATCGCTAAAATATTTCGACGCCCATATCTATGAAAAAAATAAAATACTAAATTGAGTTTTAAACAATAAACAGATTATCAGTACCTGTCAGCAAAATATCCACCCAGAGGTATTCCAATAAATGATCCAACATTGTTTATCGTACCAACCAGTGCAAGTTTCCATTCATCTGAGCAATAAATGTTAAACTGTAAAAGACGTTTATTAATTTATTGTTGCTACTTAAAAATCAAAAATCTTTTGATTAAGGTACATCATTGGAAATTGTCACTTCCTTGTCACGAAATATGAAGTCCGTTCCACATTCCTCTACAGAGCTATTGAGAAAATAATCCACCGAGCAAACGTTCAATCCGAGACTTTTGTTGTGCGGCACATATCGTTGACAATTCTCAAAATCACCATTGAGGTTTTTTGGAATTGCAAAATCTACCCAAGACTCTTTGTAGGTACTATTAGGCTTATCACATTCCGGAACTTGACATCTATAAAAAAAGCTCTTAGCTCTTATTTCAAAAGTTTTTTTCTTTATTTTCATTCATACTCTTACATACCTATGCACAACTGTACTCGCAACAAAAATATACGAAACAGCTAGAAAGGAATTTAACAGAATCGGAATGCATATTAAGATATAGATTGATATTTGAAACTTCCCGAACTGTCCAATACGAACTAGAATCCCGTCTAGACTAAATGAATCGGTACTCGGTCTTTTGTTTTCAACTTGAGGCATAGTTGAAGTAAGTCGTCTTGCCTTAATCTTTAACTACTAAGCATTTGAAGGCTTTACTAATTGTTATTTTAGCTTAGATTTGGCATTTAAACTAAAAGCTTTTTATGATACCAGAGGTGCTGAATATTTTCTAGTAATAATGTTTAAAGTTTTCTTTTATTGAGATGACGATATAGAATTACATTTATCAATATAACAAGAGTGTTGGTATATTGATTGTCTTAGGAAGAGATAAGCTGATTAACAGTTTATTATTATTAAATGGCGGCAATGTTAATTATGTTTAACTTAGCGACAAGACCAAAGAGCTTTTTTTTGTTTTATTACGAACATTTTTATTGTAAAATAGTTTTAAATCAGATGTCAGTCAGAAGGAAGACTTTCAATGACTTAATTGCTTTTTATTTAGGTCATTATATCAACAATATTATTTCATCAATAAAAATCAATTTCTTCGGTATTATTATTATTATCGTTCTTTATACATATACTTGTAAGTATTGGTAAAATAAAACACGAACATTGATATTTCCATACAACATATCAATAACAAAAAGATAATTCGCCCCGATAACACAGAGTGAAAAATAATAAGTTTTACATAATTCGTATGCAAGAAGTAACAAACAACAAAAAAAGCTTGATAACTTACAAAATTTGTTTTATTTAATTATTTATACTATTTATTTATTTATAATGTATTTACTACTTAAATCTACTGTTAACGGTTACACGCTAAGATCCTTAGTTTCGTGTGGTTTGCTAATCCTTTCAGCATCTATGTGTCTTCTTTTTTGACCGATACCTTCAGCATCATGCATGGTTGTTGGTAAAATAGCATCAGTTGTTTCGGGAAATGTCAAGGCCATAAACGCTGATACGATGGCACATGCTGAGAAAATAATTGCTGGACCAGATTTGATGTATTTTGCCTTTATATATGTAAAAAGTTAAAAAAAAAAAAAAAAACACTTACAAAGAATTTAACTTCAGCATTCTTACCATAAGAGGTGTTTGTGGTGCAACCATCGATCCAATTCTTCCAAACATCGAACAAAACGAAAGCAAACTATTTCGCACATTAGTCGGAAATATTTCGGATGTGAAAAAATATAAAACTTGAAAAGAAGCTGTGATAGATAGTTTCCCCACCAAGAACAATGCCAACTGAAAGCCATACAAATCTAAACAAAAAAAGAATTCCTTTCAAATAAGTTGAAGAATATTATGTGGTTTTCCATTGGTACAAGAATTTAATTCTGTTTTGATACAATTTTGCCGAAAACAAGGATTTCAAAATTAAATATTTCCATTCGGCAAAAAAATAAATTTTTTTTAAATTCCGCATCAAATTCTGAATTTACCAATGGAAACAACATTATAATCTAATTTCCAACTCACCTGATTCGACAAAAATTGTCGCCGCTAAACAAATCCCACAAACCATCAAACAGCCAAACAACGAATACCGTCTTCCAAAACGATCCATTGTCCAATAAGGCATGACAAGTCCAGGAATTTCGATCAACGACATAAACATAAAATTATCGTACTTATTTCCTCCGAGCGTAATCGAATTCAAACTCAGTCCGTAGTAAACCAATACATGAGTGAACCAACATATTGCACAGTTGAAAATTCGCCAAAATAATGCCTTGAAGCATTGCACAATCGGGAATGTACTTTTCTCTTCGGATAATTTTTGCTTATTGTCAACGAGCAGACAATCAATAGTTTGATCGGATAGTTTTCGTTTATTGACTTTAGCAGCTTTTCGGATAATTTTCGCTGCCTTAACTTCTTCACCTTGCGAGAGTAGCCATCGAACACTTTCGGGAAGAATCCACAGCAAGACAATATGAGCCAAAGCTGGAGTGTAGAATATTTGAAGAATTGTACGCCAATTTGGATAGGTTCTTGCCACAATTGCCAGAAGAACTTTTCCAAAAACAGTGAACAATGTAAGCAGCGAGCAACTCAAAACCCGAGCTTTGTGGCCAACCAGTTCGAGTCCAAGAATAAAAATTGTTGCATAAAGTGTTCCGCTAAAAACATTATCGAGGAATCCAAGGCTAAGGAACATGTAGTAGTTAATCGAGAACGATCGAATAACTCCCACGATGGCACTCAGGAAGCCTCCCATTGCCAAAATTGTGCGGCGGCCATACCTTCAAATAAAAACTAGTCATGGATTATTTTGTTGTACCTATGTAATCTGGGTTTTAGTGAAATTAAGCTGAGAATTGATAAATTAGAAGCTTTTAATATCATAACGTAAACATGCCATAATTTTTTCATATGGCGTCAAATGTTATTGTGTCAGGCGGATTATTGATATTAAGCTAAGTCCAGTTCGTTTGCAGAACAGTGTTTAATTATGCAAAAAGGGTTTATCACCATACACCATGATGTTTCTCGTTGGAGCGAGAACTGCTGTTCGCAAGAAAGCGAACCACTACTTAGATAGATGTCAAACAACTTTTTTCTGAAATATTTTTCAAGCATTGTTGGTTCCAGAAGTATTTTAAAACACAATTTTCCAGGCGAGTTCTTTCTTTCGGAATTTTTAAAATTTCAACAAACAAACAAACCTTGCAAGTGTACCAACATTGAATATTTTTCGAGCAGCAATTCGAAATACCTTTAAACGACCAATTTAGTTTCAATTCTAACAGATTGATAGCAAATTCACAATATGATATTAATTCCACCATGAGATTTCAAATTTGAATATTCGAGTGTATTCACCTGTCAGAAAAGTATCCGCCCAAGGGAATTCCAATAAACTTGCCAAGATTATGAACTGTTCCAACCATTGATAATTTCCACTCATCAGAACAAAAAATTCCGAACTATAAAACAATCTTGTTAGAATTTCTAGAATCTTATCAATCAAAAGGTATACCAATACTTACGTCATTCGATATGGTCAGTTCCTTGTCACGAAATATAAAACCCATTCCACATTTCTCTTTTGAGTGCTGATCAAAGTTCTGGGCAAGACAGAATTCATGGCCTATACTCCGATTGTAGGGAACATTTCTGAAGCAGTCATCTAAATCGCCGTTGTTTGTTGTTGGTATTGAAAACTCCGTCCATGGTTCTTGATATAAGCTGTTTGATCTATCGCATTCCGGTACTCGACACCTTCATAAATAATTTCAAATAACAAGAAAATAGGAATATATTTATCGAATCTAATACCTAAAGACCACTGGACTAGCGAGAAAAATATAAGATTCGATAAAGATTCCTCTGAAGAGCATAGGTATACATATTAGCAAGAAGTTGATCAACTGAAACTTTCCAAATACTCCGATGCGAACTAAAATTCCGTCCAATCCAACTTGTGATGATGATTCAACCGAACTCGTGCTTTCGCCAGAACTATTTCTAGCACCAGACATTTTCGGATCCAAATATTTCTCACCAAGTTTCTAAATACTATCAAGTAGTTAAAAAAAAAACAATAGATACTCGTATCTTATGAGGAACAAACACACACGTAATCGCTCTTTATTTCGTGACCGAGGTATAAATAAATGTATGTTCAAAGAAATGTATTTTTTGGTTAATAAAGCCCCTATACAAAATTATTGTACTTTGCTAAAATATGACTGATAAGTGTAAGTGTATCCGGCAATTGGAATCCAAATACTCTCTTATATTTTCTATCTGTTCATACAAACTTGATCTAAAAGGCATATACTAGAAAAACCAAATGTACTTCAAAAATATACCCTACATACCGGAATTTCACATTTGTGTTATCAAAATGTGCTCACAGTCAAACCCGCTTAAATAAGCCGCACCATACTATTTCAGTAATAAGTGAAATTAGCCCAAGAAACATTTTTTTTTCTATTACCCCCAATTACATGCCAGTATTGAAACAACTTACGGACAAAGCAATCCGATGCTGTATGGACATTTACACTACACACCCAGTATGCCCATGTGGGGGTGTCAAACAGCAATTGTCAAAAAATTCCCACAAAAAAAATAGTTGAAATGAAAATAGGCGATGATTTAAAAATGTTTCTGTCTTTCAGTTTAATTGACACTATTTTGCAAAGATTTTCATGTCAAACCATTTTTTTGTCCATTTGTTCGACAATATCTTTAATAATTTATAACAAAATATGTAGTTACTTCAGAATGAAGCATACATAGGTTATAGCTTTCAGCCATCATAAATTCACTCGCTCAGTTCAAAACAATATTTATTATATCCTTTTCACACGACCATAAAACCTTATCGACACTATGTATGCGTACAGTGTTTCGCAGGTGTAAAAAGGGTAAATACCCCCAGTTTTAATTGGATGCCACCGGTGGGTTTATAATGAGATTATAAGCACATAATTCTCAATCCGTTGTGCCAACTATTTAGGTATATTTTGTAGGGAATTTGTTGAAAAATATATTAAGCGAATATAAGCAAAGTTGTTTAAGTGGGTTTGACTGTGGAATAAAACAACATCGCATAATCCAGGTTTGCTATTTTCTTAACAAATTCCTGGCAATGAGAAGTTTCTCTACTTTGGCGTGTAGGTGGCTATTTTGTTTCCCAAATTGTAAATATGACCGTATTAATAGTGTAAATACGAAATACAACATATGTATAGCATCTGTCAAAATATCAAATCTTAGATCTTTTTGAATTTTGAGAGTTTCATTGCAACAAAAAGAGCAAATCTAAATCAAATATCAACACGAAAGAGTTGATCTTTGATGGGTTGGAAGATTTGATCTGAATACACACATACAGTCATTTCTGCCAAAATTCAAATAGACAATATTTTCTTATTAATTTGTTGTAAACTTGCCCAAGTTAATAATTTAGATTTTATAAATTTAGGGGAGTTTTTGATTGGTTCGTCGTCGTCTTCCTCGTCAATGTGTGTGTCAGTCATTTACCAATACTACAATTAAATCTGGAAACAAGCTTTAATGAAAAAATCATATATTAATTTTGAGAGGATATCTTTGAAATTTGAATGAAACTCGCTTAAAGTTACAGAAAACACATGCCTATAATAATACATAAGAAAGTTTAAAATGCGAATTTAATGTGATTTTCCATTGGTAAAAATATCAATTCTTTTTTATGTACACAAATGATTGACCCAAAACACGGATTTTGACAGTAAAAGCTAAATTATACAGTTCTTTAACCGAAAAAAAAATTGGTGGTAAGAACATTCTTTTCCAACAGAGGGTTCAACGAATATTTAAACCAGTATTTTCCTTATTTTCTTTCGGGCTTGTTTAAGGTTCGATAAAAAAATTTAAACGTCAAACATTCTTTTTTACGCAAATGGCACTCCAATAAGAAACACATGTAGTTTTTTTTTCGTTGAGGAACTGTATAATAGGCGTAAGTCCTTCACATGTACAAAATAAATTGATTTTTTTTTAGCTACCCATCACTTACTAACCCCAGTACATCTGTCGACTGACAGTTTGAAAGTGTTTTTTTTTTGTACTTATTAATTTCACAAAAAATCGCATAGAAGAAATGTAATTTCGTATTTAATTCTGAATTTACCATTGGAAAGCTCCATAGGACAAGGTAGCGCACCCTATCGGAAGATGATATAATTTTTACAAATGGCGGGAAAAATATCAATCCAAACAACTATTCCGAGTTAATGTAGCGATTAATATCTTCTTGACATATAGTATGTACCTATCTACGAGTATTTACTTGATAACTGTCAAAATAAAATCGATAATTTTGCCGCCATTTAAAAAAAAACTGTTATAAGTGTTATAAATTAGAGTTTATTTTGTTTCGTCAATTGAAATACTGCTTCAAATAAGTTAATGTCTGTTTTGTAAATGACCTCTAACGACTAACACCAAATAAAAGGCGGTAGTGCATTTTAGAAATTATTCCATTACGTTATATACTTCAAGTAAGTAATACCCTTAAACCATAACAACGCAATTATACGTTATGTATTTTAAGTATATTTTTAATCTAACTGAACTTTTTTGGCACAAAAAAAACAAACTTTTTTTAAAAGAAACCGATTGGGATTTCAATAAATGTTATTGCTTTTTTTTATTATGTGTTGTTTTTATCACAATTCATAGCCCCTGTGGCGCTGTCAGTATATAGAAATCAGTTTCCGATACGCGCGCCGCGGCATACCATTATGTGTGCTGATTATATTTATGAACGAAGATTTTAAACTTTTTTCTATATTCATGCAACTGAACCAGATATTAATTACATAGGAAGTAGACACCTACAACAATAAAAACATAACATTAAAATTCATTTAAAAATTGATATTCAAGCAACATGTTAGAAAAGCAATTGAGGATATAAAAATATTTTAAAGAAAAAAAAAAAAAAACTTTATTTGAAGGCACTATAATCAAGTTTTTATTCACCGAAAAAGTATAAACTACAGAACGTCCGATTAGTCGGGTTGGGTCGATGTGCACTGCCGCTCGTACCTATTAAGTAATTTGGTGGCTTTATTTAAATATAAAATATTCATTCTGAAATTTGTTTTTAAATAAACTTTATAGTCGGGTCGTTGGTGTTGTCTATTTGCCAGCGATCTTATTAATAACGTATACTTTAGCTTTGAAAGAGAGGCAGGATGCACCTATTATTTTGCATTTTTAAGAAGAATATATACTTAAGTGAATCGAAATAATTTTCATCTAAATGTTAGCGGATGAGAAAAATGTTGCACAGACATACAATGAAAGTCGAAAAATACAAAACTTAAACAAGATGACTCAAAAATTATTGTTTGAGTCAAGCTAAAAATAAAAAAATAATATTTTTCTTGTAATGCAAATAACGGTTCCTTAGGAATGAATTTTGATTTTCTTCATAAAATGCTTTTTTAGTTCAAATGCACTCATAAAAACAAAAGTCAGAAATAAAAGAGAAAGTTAAATAAACTCAAAATCATTCCATTTGCTAATTATATTTAATTTTTTCGTGACAAATGGAATGCGATTTGAACTATTTTTTTTTATTATGGTATTTGTGTATATTTGTTTTTGTGAGCCTTCACCGTTTGATTCAATCTCTGAAGACGATTTTAATGAATTTATTAACTCTTTTATAACTTCTTCCAATTTAATAAACTTATCATTTCTTAATTTTAATGCTTTAACAACAAGCCTCTTTGGCCCATGAAATACGTAAATGAAAATAAATACGTGTCAAACTACCAGCTGACAATTGTGCTAGTGTTAGTTAAAAGAGAGAAAGATCCACCGAAAAATACGGACAAAAATCAATTTGTTTTGTCCAATGGAAGAATTTAACTTTTAAAATCCGTACTTTGACAAAGATTTGTATTTTAAAGGAATTGATTTCTATTGCCAATGGAAAACCACACAAAATATGGTTTTTAATATTTAAATCAGATTTTATTTAAGTTTTAATACAAATATTTAATTAAAAAATAAAATATAATCTAACAGATATTAAATGAAGGTAGTTACATTTAAAACTATTTTTACCTACAACTAACTGATGCAATTCGAATGATATTACAAAAAAAAAAAAACAATAATTCACTGTTTCTCCCAACACTACTGGACAAACTATAGTTATACACCAATACTTATTGTGAGTGCGTTGTGTTGTTATTGTTAGTTAAATTTGGTTAACAAGCGCGAAAGAAGTGGAAACGATAAAGTAGACGTATGACTGGATGTGTAGAATAGAGGTTCGTACTAAAATATTCGTGTATAGACAACTCCGCTTATTTGAATTAGTATTTACTGAAATTAAAAACCTTTACAATTTTAACTAAATGCCATTTATATGGCAGGCAAGTCAATTTAACTTTACTCACTTTACTATGAGGGTAACTGAGTGAAATAAGAAAGTCCATGAACTGGAAACACAAAGTTAGCTCATTCGAAGTTCGTGCTTAAGATTCCCTAAACTATCTTTTTTGAGAGCAAATCGACATTTCAGTTAAGCGAAGTTGACTCTTCCTTCAGGTTATATCTGATTTTGTTAAGGTTCGTGTTCAAAAAAGCAACAATTAAAATAAATGTTCGTCGGATTATTTGAATTAAGATTCTTATGATTTAATTCACGGGTGCAAGCATGCAATTTAGAATTAATTGGAACGCTATACTATCACAAAAAAACTTCAAAATAGAGAACTAATCATTATCGAATTATAAAGTGAATCAACCATATTCACCTCTTGTCAAAAACGATTGACAATTTAATGTCTCCACTAGCAAGATTTTCTAGTTAGCTAGATAGCATTCTATGAAAATTGATCGAGGAGACCACAAATAGAATTCTATAAAAAATTTCATATTAGACATTGCACTGCTCATAGCATTCTACGGATAGTATACTGCATATTTGGTTGTCATTTTCACTTTGACGATTCGCGATTGCGGATGGTGAACGTTCGTGGTGTGTGTTATTGTTATAATTTCTTTTTTTTTGCTTAATTCCTTTTGTTCAACGTTTTTTTATTTCTTATAATGCTAATAAAGCAAGAACACACCGATACTTCTTCCTTCGCGACATTTGGGTAATTGAAATGGTATGCTAGGAAATGCTTAGATTCTATTTTTTTTACTTTCTATCAAAATGACAGATAGTATACTATAAAATATAGAACGTGGAGACACCGTGTTATATGTGATGCAATGCCCTCTCTTAATTTTCACTTTGTTTATATGTAAATAAAGTTTCAGATTGCCTTTATCCATTACTAAAGATGTTGATGTCGTTTTAACGTCACAGAGTTAACGCCATGACTATTAACGTTGAAGGCCTCATATGGCCTTAACAAGTTTGTACATACATAAAAAAAATACAAATTAAAAAATAATCAAGATATTTATAAATAAAAAAATGTATTCGACAACTTTATAAGCTCATATACTGTACTCGTATACACAACTCAGCTTTCTTGTTTAACATCTAACTTTTTATGACCTATACCTTCGGCTTCATCTATTGTTGAAGGAAGAACAACATTTGTGGTTTCAGGGAAGAACAACGCCAGGAATCCAGCTACTAATGCACATATTGAAAAAAGCATCGATGGCGCAGATTCGTTATATTTTGCCTTTGGGAAACATAAAATTGAATTAAAAAAAATAGGAAATACAACTTCGCCTTACCAAAAGTACAGTTTGGGGTGCCACCATTGAACCAATTCTTCCAAACATCGAACATAATGACAACAAGCTATTTCGAATATTTGTTGGAAAGATTTCAGAAGCAAAAAAGTACAATACTTGAAATGATATCGTTATAGCCATTTTTCCTACAAGGAACATTGAAAGCTGCAGAACGTAAACGTCTGTCAATAAACAAAATAATTGAAATCTTGAAATATATCATCTACCAGACATCTGGCAATAACTTACCCTTCGAGACGAAACTTGATGCTCCTAAACAAATACCACACACCAACATATACCCAAACAAGGAAAACCGTCTTCCAAATCTATTCATTGTCAAATATAGTAAAATATATGCCGGAATTTCTACCAGCGCCAAGCACATAAAGCTATAATACTTATTGCCACCCAGAAGCACAGAATTCAAATTCAAACCATGGTAGACCAAGACGTTCGAAAACCAGCAAAGAGAGCAGTTCATAATCCTCCAGGGAAATGTCTTGAAGGCTTCTTTAATAGCAAAGTGGTTTTGATTTTCTTTTTCCAATTTGTAGCGATTTTCTAGAATCAATTTTTCAATTGTTATATCTGACAACTTTCGTTTGTTAGTTTTGGCTGCTTTCCGAAGAACTTCAGCGGCTTTCTCCTCATCGCCTCGAGATAGAAGCCATCGAACACTTTCAGGAAGTAACCATAACAAGGCAATATGGCCCAAGGCTGGAATGTAACCTATTCGTAAAATCCATCGCCAATTGGGAAAACTTTGAGCAACTATTGCCAGTAGAATTTCACCAACGGTGTAGAACATTGGTAATATCGAACAACTGAGCACTCGTGCTTTCTGGCTAACAAATTCGACTCCAATAATGAAGAGTGTAGCGTAAATGACACCACTGCAAACATTCTCGAGAAATCCAAAAGCCAGGAACATGTAGTAGTTCGGGGAAAAAGATCGGATTATTCCCAAGAGTGCGCTCAAAAAACCTCCAACGGCAAGCATTGATCGACGTCCATACCTGCCAAAAAATATTAGTGAGTTCGATTAAGTCGATTGCGTATTCGTTAAGTTTTAATATTAAGAAAAATATTGTCAAGTAAAAATAAATAGTTTTTTTCGTATTCTGTAAACTTTTTCATAAGAACTAATGCAGGAAAAAAATTCAGTCTGCACCAGAGACATTGTGGAAAATCATTTGGAAAGAATAGTTTTTATTCGGGATTTTATTTGTTAAGCTCTTAACGAATATTTTCAGCTGTATTTCCGCAAGCACTTCTTGTAGAAAACTAAGAAGGATTTCGTCTCGAATCAGCAGTATATTTAAAAATGGAATTCCAGTCTGATTCGATTTGACCATAATATCTATATAATGTACGAGTATTTGTTTGAAGTAGTTCTGAAATCAAAATCTATGTTTCGATCCATATTCACCTATTATTTTTCGCTTGAAACTGTAACGAAGTTTCAAATTTAACCTTACCAAACAATCGACATAGCCTAACTGCCACTTCAGCTTCAATCTAATTTTTAAATTTAAAAGCTATAACCGTCTAATGTCAGATATGCAGAGCATCATCAGTAAGCAGACATGTGACTATACGATTTATAGTAAAATCAGAAGATCATCAAGTCAAACATCATGCGATATGATTTACATGGGATAAGTTTTTCTGCACTTACAATTCACACTTTCTTTTTACTGAAAATGTATCAAGATGAGGTAACATTTGTATTGAATATTATGGGCTTCTACGTTCTACCTTGGCTGTTATATGTACCAATCTAGTGTGAGTGCGTGCTGCACTAGCTACAAGTTTCGCAGTTTTTTTCCTGATGCAGTAACTTTTGTGCCTTTGGTTTCGATCAGGGCCGGGAACTCTATTCACGAACTTTGTGCCTTTGGTTTCGACCAAGAAGGGGACTCTCTACACCGCAAACCTTGCGCTTGGTTTGGACCAAGGCCGCGATTCTACCCCGCGAACTTTGTGCCTTTGGTTTGGACCAGAGTCGGGGGCTCAATCCCAAATTATATGAAGTAGTTAGTGTTAGTTTATTTTAAGGAAACCTATTTTAGAATATATGAATTACATTTTTAAGGTATTTTTGAGTGAAAATATTGTAATATAAACAGAATCAAAATTGATATCTGAACGAACGGTGTTTTGACCACTTCCCGAACTGATTTTAATTGCTTTCTTAGGTCAAACTTTGGACGCGCTGACGCTACCTAAGCTAGAGTTTTAAAAAGCATAACATAACCATCAGGTAAATATTTTTCATTTTAAAAAATTTTGTAGACCCATTTTGAAAAATATTTTCAGAGAAAAATCTGACTTGTTTTCTGAAATTGATATGTTATCCCCATCTTTTATGAACAATATTGTCATTTTGACGGGATCAAACATTTTTCGAACTACCAATGCACATATGCTGGAAGTTATTCGACTGCTTTTGTATCGTGGATTTCTGGATTCGGTTATTGTCAAAATTGAAATTGGTTAACTATCGCTGGTAATTCACCACCTTCGGATGTATGTCCCTACCCATAAGAAATGTCATAATTTGGCAAGTTAACTTTTTACAGAGACTAACCTGTCCGAAAAATATCCTCCCACTGGAGATCCAACAAATTGTCCTGCAACATTTATAGTGCCGACTAGCGCCAGTTTCCAATCAGCCGAGCAGTAAATATCAAACTAGACACAATACATAATATTTAATTATAAACAATATCTTTTAACAAATGACTGGCATTGAATTCCGTACTCACGTCATTTGAAATGGAAAGTTCTTTATCACGAAATATAAAATCTATACCGCAACCCTCCCATTTATCTTGATCATAGTTATCAGCAAAACACATATCAGAGCTTCTATTGTAAGGAACATAACGATGGCACTTATCTAAATCTCCGACCGAAGTCGTGGGAATTGTGTAATCCGTCCAAGGTTCGTCATAACGACTGTTTGGTCCATCACATTCTGGTACTTTACATCTGAATAATAAAAAACAGTGATTTAGAAAAATTATACACTGATAAAAAATATATTTTTTGTTCAAACCTTTGAACCAACGAACTTGTTAGAAAAATATAAGAACACATTAAATATGCATTAAATATCATCGGCGGAACTATTAGCGCATAATTACGTATTTGGAACTTTCCAAATTGCCCGATTCGAATTAAAATTGCATCTAAGCCACATTGATCCGAGTCCTTGCCTGAACTATTTGCACAACCGTTTTCAACCTCAGTCATTATTATAATACCAAATGCCTATACTCGCATATTTTGTACAAAAAGATAATCAGTAGCTGTAGCTTATGGCAATTCGAGTACAATAGAAATTTAGCTTTTCGCGATAAAAATTGTAGGTTGTATATTTAACAGTATTGTGAAGAGCAGCAAGCTATATATACGCATATAGCTAGGTGGTCAAGATATTAAGGTTTTTTTTTTGTGAATTTAGATTAATTAATGTTGTTCTAACTTCAATAATGGATGGATAATCATGATAATATTTAATATAACTATTACCTATAATTGATAAGATTACTTACACTTTAACCCATAAGTTATTTTATGTTAGATAAGGTTAGGTTGGAACAGCTGATTACAGCGTAAGGCACATACAACATTAATGATTGTGGTGTCAAAGGATAGAACTGAATACAGATTAAAATGTGATATAAGGGAATTGGAAGACAATTCGAAATTTTGGATATTTATTCAATTAATTAAAATTTCGTACAAATAATCTTTAATAAAATTGTTCCGAGTTAAACAGAATCAGTTCACATTTTTACCTATACTCTTATACCTACACAAAATTCTCTTCAAATATCGATGCCAATAGCCGTGTGTTTTTTTTTTGTTTTTTGTTGAAAAATTGAATAGCCAATGAGCTATATTTTATAGTCAAAACACTTACAACATCAAGAGTGATTATAATTAATGTCGTTTTGGATTGGCTGTTGGGAGTTACTATATATTTTTTTTTTACTAGGGGTATTCACGATCTGGTGTACCAAGTCTTGTAAAATTGTAAGATTTTATTTTTTTACAACAGACTGTGAACATACCTTTACTAATCTGTAGCAACACTGAAGAAAATTTTAAAATCTTTCACATTTGTTCTGAAGAAGGCTTAATTTTGTGTTAAAAAAATCTGCTACAATAGGGTTCGGGTATTGTAAAAGTGTAAAAGTGTAAGATTTTGACATTCAGTATACTTTGTCGTTGTATTGCAAAAAAATGCTACACTTTTACACTTTTACAATGATACAAGACCAAATACACCGGATCGTAAATACCCCTATTATGTTATTGTTACTTATGTTAATGCAAAAATGTCCGATGGGCTATTCCCAGAAAGGTTTTCGGAGTATTTTTCTATTCTCCATTTCATAAGGAAATACAAATAGAAAACACATATATACATATAAAGGTTTTCGTCGGACTATTTGTCAAAGGTTATAATTGTTTGAAGAAGCCATTTTATAAATGTTGACGTTTAATATGGAAACCGCAAATCCAATCGAAAACGACTTAAGAATGAATAAAATTTGTTGCAATGTTATATGTTTAGATGGCGCTTAAATCGATTTTTTTGTTTCGGAAAAGTGGGTTAGGATTTGTTCTGCAATACATTCCATCTTAAAATAAATCAGTTATTACCTATATATTTATACTTGTTTCTTAGAAATCCATATGTTAAGGCCTCGAGATAATCGAAAGGTGCATGTGTATGTTATGTAGTTAATATGTTGTAATAAATAAGAAGTCATGAGTTCCTGAGTATTGTGTTACAAAAAAAAAGAAACGTGCACAGCATAAACTGAATGCCAGTTGTCATTGCGATGAAGTAAAAAAAGAGTCTAAAAACCTCATCTTTTTGGAGACATTTGGAAAAAAATACTCTAAGTTCGTCAAAATATAGTCCATTGCCCTTGTGTCAACCTATAAAATGTAAATGTAATAATCAACTTGATACTAAAATTCGTGCCAAAACGAGAATCAACGCATTAGCAGTACCAACAACCACCACGTTGTTGTTGGCTGCTTCTTGGATATTTAAAAGCATTCGACAGCATCTGGATACAGGGGCTAATACACAAGCTAACCATTTTTAATTTTCGAAGTACATTTATTCAAATAATTTTTAGCATTCTTAATTCCAGATCGTTCATTGTCCAAATAGAAAACAGCAAGTCAACAACCAAAAGCATCAGAGCAGGAGTTGCCCAAGGATCGAAGCTAGGACCATACCTCTACAACATTTTCACATCGGATCAGCCCCAACCAAATAATTCTATGCATTTGTTCTATGCAGACGACTTGCTAACATATGCCAAATCTATGTATCCAGTTATTGCAGCACGAAGAGTAGAAGAACATGTGAGACGCCTGTGGGAATTCTACACAAAATGGGACATCAAAGTCAACTCAGCCAAATCCGAGCTGGTTTGCTTCAGAAGACCAGCGGGGCATCGGAACACGCCGTCAGCCACAAGTTGCCGAAGTATTATCATCAATCTGCCCAACGGGTCACAACTAAGAACCAAACCAACTGTGAAATATCTGTGTATCAATTTCGAAGAGAGGTTTCGTTTCAACCCGCACGTGACAGCTACCCTAAAAAAGGCTTTTTCACCGAATCCACCCCCTAATGCGGAAAAGGAATGGACTCAGCCAGAAGACGAAACTGCTTATCTATAAGCAACTTCTCAGGCCCATTATCACATATTGTTTTCCTACATGGTTTACTGTGTCCAAAACCAGCATGAGATGGCTTTTATTGCTTGAGAGGAATCCGGATCTGCACGGGACTCCACTTTGACCAGCGACGACAAAAGCACTGCAGCAACAAACGACTTTTCGAGGCGTCCGGAATAACACCCCTCGACAAGTGCATGATCAGTGCTGCCAAAAGACTGACGAGCAACCTAATCAACCACCCAAACACCCTAGTGAATAGCATGACAAGCGAAGAGAGATACCCCGAGCCAAGATATCTGGATGTAACAGCGCTACTGAACGAAGGACTTATTTATATCAACGACGACAAAGCAATCCAATTCTACGAGGACGCAGTGTTAAACTACCACCGTGGCTAGATGCCACATTAACCCCCACATCACCAGAAAACAGCCGGGTTTTAACACCCCGAGATTATGCACACAGGTTTTAGTAAGTAGTACGAGAAATTCAAAGACAATTTTTTTTAATAAGTTTAAGAAATAATTAAAACAATGTACAATACTAGCCCCTTAAGTGCTAAAACAAATTAAAATATCAATGTAATATAAGTAATGTTAAATAGAATTAAGAGCCAATTGTATATATATCAGTTCAGTAAACTTTATTATAATATATATTATGCATTAGCAGTGAGTGTTCCCGCATGACTTGAATTTGACAATTTTGTAACAGAATTTATATGTATATCAACTTTGATCCATCAAAACTAGGTGTAAAGGATATGAACTTTCGAACACGCCCAAGTACTTTTTAGTTATTATTCATCACGATTGCCAACTTTAAAATTAAAAAATCAGATTGAATTTATAAAAGTGATTAAGATCGTTGTTTAATTTTATTTGCTGCGCTGGTTATAATGTTCACAAAAACACGGCTAATAAGTCTCATGGTGAAAAAATCTGATGGCATGGTTAAAAAATTGCATTTCAATTTATGCGGCATGTAATTCGCGTCGTTCTTATTGCAAAATAAAAGTAGTTACATAGATACAATGACTTATGCTGGTTAAAAGCCTGTTTAGGAAATTAACGTTGATGTTTCCCACTTAGTTTCTACACACTTTTTGAAAAGCGGAGGTAAAAACCTTTAAGAGAGAGAGGCACAAATTTTTGAAAAGGAACAGAAGACGTAACGCATTGAACGCTATTTCTTAAACGTCAAAACAAAAACTTATTTATGTACTTGTTTGGAGGAAAAATGTTTCTTAAAAGTTTTCTAAGATGAACGACCAAGTAAATAATAATTAAATTATATTATGACTACTATTACATTTTCAACTCTTAGAACGCCACAACCGAAAATTGTATTGTACAAGTTCGCAATTAAACTACATACTTTATATCACGAAAAGATCAAATTTCCCAAAGAAACTCTATTTGAATAATGAAAAAAGAACCACTTGGTTTACTAAAAAAATTCAAAATTGAAGTATAATTTATTTACAAAAAAAAAAGTTTGTAAATGTTGAAAAATTCTAACACTTAGTGAATTCACTTAAAAAACAAAATCAATATTTCAATCAAAACAAATAGTTAAGTCATATCTAACGAACCACTTCATATTTTCACTCTTTTAAAGAAAAGATACATTTTTAGAATTACCGTTCCAAGAATTATTTTGAGAGCAATAATATATATTTAAAAGTATGGATAAGACCAATAACTGTACAGAATATTAAGTACCTGCATATTTTAAATCTATTGTTCGTTCAGATGCATCTTATATACAAATAAGATTTTATTGTGTAAACCTCTGGATTTGTTGGTCTTTGTTTCTCGCCTTGTCTATTTATTTTCATTACCTTTGAAACCATAAAAGATTTGTTTTCTATAAAAATTATATCTAATCAGTTTATACAAAATATTTAAAGATACGAACAATTTTTTATAACCACCAGAATTAAATATTATTTTTATTTCTTTATTTTATTTATATTTATTTTATTTTGGAATTGTTGACAACTTCAACGTTATTTCAACCTTGAACTTCACTATACCCCTACAAAATGTCTATGGTCGTGTTCAAAAATCAGATCAATTTTCTACAATACACTTCACAAAATAGAAAGTGAAAACGTGCATATTTCTGTGTTAAGGAAAATATCGATCATCAAATTCGTGTTCTGGATTTGGCATCCCTGTTTCTATCAGCTCTTTGCAAACGAATTTCCGTAAAATTATGGGCAAAAATCTAGATTTGGTTCGAAAAGTGATTAATTTATTTTCAAAATAAGGAAGAAAAGATTTTTTTAATAGAATATTACAGAAAAAAATAACTAGAGTTGCCACAGAACATTTTTGAAATACTAATCCAATTTTCCAAATAATCATAACAAAAAAAATAATAAATAACTAATTACTTAAAAAAAAAACTATTTTATTGTGAAACTTAAATATAGTTTTAATTTTAAATGTAAAATATATAATAAATACAGATATTGAAATAAATTTTATTTCTCAGAAACGTTTGTAACAACCGAAAACTGAATTAAGTAAACATCATATAATAAAAAAATAAAATGTAAAGAAATATTTTGGTAATATTTCTTCAGCAGCTTGTTCGTTATAAATATGACTTTAAATTTGCTTTTCACTAAGCACAGACTTTTTTTTGTAGATTTATAAAAATAATATAAGTTTTAAAAAATTACATTTCCATAGAAACTATCAATGACAAAGAGGCCATTCTCGCCGACATATAAGCTGCATAGCTTATCTCAGATATACAAACCTTCTTGTTAAAAAAAAAACGCCTGTATTATCAAAGTAATTGGTAACGCAAGTAAATTATTAATAAATAAACTTTTAAATGTATTACAATTAATACAAATTAATTATTTTTAATTAATAACTATGATGCTGCTATTAAGCTTCCTTGTTTAATTTCCTTCTTTTGTTTGCATATTTCTTCAGATTCAGCCATCGTTGAAGGAAGAATAGTATTCGTCGTTTCAGGAAACAACAAGCACAAGACTCCTGTAACAAAAGCTAAAACTGAAAAAATCAACGCTGGTGCAGATTTATTGTACTTCGCCTTTAAATAAAAGATTGAAATAAATCATTATATAATTTTTTTTCAATAGTTTAATGTTTTTAGCGATTTTTCTTACCAAAAGTAAAGTTTGGGGTGCCATCATTGAACCAGTTTTTCCCATCATCAAGCAAAATGACACCAAACTATTTCGAACGTTTGTCGGGAATATTTCTGATGTGAAAAAGTGCAGAACTTCAAATGAAATCGTAATGGCCAATTTTCCGACAAGGAACATTGAAAGCTGAAGAATGTAAAAATCTGTCAATAAAATAATGTATATAACAAACCCCGGAATCCAACACTGCATCTGCATATAACACTTACCTTTCGATATGAAAATTGTAGAAGCTAAGCAAATTCCAGAAATCAAGAGATAAAAAAATAGTGAATATCGTCTTCCGAATCGATTTATTGTGAAATAGAGTAAAATTATTGCTGGTATTTCGACCAGTGATAAGTAGATGAAATTATCGTACTTATTTCCACCCAGAAGCACAGAAGTCAAAGTTAGTCCATGATAAACCAACAAGCTCGAGAACCAGCACAAAGAACAATTTACAATCCGCCAGGGAAATGCCTTGAAGGCTTCTTTGATAGGAAATTGGCTTTGATTTTCTTTTTCCAATTTGTAGCGATTTTCCAGAATCATTTTTTCAATTGTAACATCTGACAGTTTTCGTTTGTTAGTTTTAGCTGCTTTCCGAAGGACTTCAATGGCTCTTTTCTCATCGCCTTGAGATAAAAGCCATCGAACACTTTCGGGAAGCAACCATAACAAAGCAATATGAGCCAAGGCTGGAGTGTAACCTATTCGCAGAGTCCAACGCCAATTCTGGAATTTCTTAGCAACTAAAGCAAGCAGAACTTCACCAACGACAAAAAACATTGTTATGATTGAGCAACTGAGAGCTCGTTCTTTCTGACTAACCAATTCTACTCCAATAATGAAGAGTGTAGAGTAAATAACACCACTGCAAACGTGCTCTAGAAATCCCAGGGCCAGAAAAACCCAGTAGTTCATAGAGAATGATCGTATTATTCCCAAAAGTGCACTTAAGAAACCTCCGACGGCAACCATTGATCGACGTCCATACCTTAAAAAAAAAAATTTATAGAGACAATTTTTATGGAGACAAAGTCTAATAACCTGTCCGAAAAATATCCACCTACAGGAGCTCCTACAAGTTGTCCGGCAACACCTACCGTGCCAACCATTGATAGCTTCCACTCATCTGAGCAATAAATATCGAACTACGTGTATAATTAAATGTTACACCTATAGAATGAGCGAAACCAACAGTATTATTTTACTTACGTCATTTGAAATTGAAAGTTCATTATCACGAAATATGAAATCAATACCACAACTTTCCCTGGAATGTTGATCATAATTACTAGCAATGCACATATCAGAGGTTCTATTGTAAGGAACATATCGATTGCATTTATTCATTTCTCCACCCGATGTCATGGGAATTGAAAAATTAGTCCAAAGTTCGTCATAACCACTGGTTGGTCCATCACATTCTGGCACTTTACACCTGAGTATTAAAAAAGAATAATTTAGCACTTAAAAACATTGTTTATTGTTTGTTCAAACCTATGAACCAACGAACTCGTTAGAAAAATATATGAAAACATGAAATATCCGTTAAATATCATCGGCGGAATTATGAGGGCATAATTACGTATTTGGAACTTTCCAAACTGCCCGATACGAATTAAAATTGCATCTAAGCCACTTTCATCCGATTTCTTGTCTGAACCATTTGCACAACCGTGTTCAACTCCAGCCATTATTAGAATACTAATAGAAATATGTTAGGATTTTCCCAGAATAAAACCAGCCAATATGAGTTGTAAATTCTGCACACAATTTTGCAAAGTATCGTATAGTTGGTTATCATCATCAAGATATCAATATGTTTTTTAGTAGATTAATATTATATTATGTTTTATTTATCACTGATTATAGACTTTGTAAAAGTTCGAGATTAGTAGCAAGTTTAAAATAAAAGTGAATGTGTATTTTAAGAAGCTAATTCCTTAGCTAGACATTGTTAAGAAACGACTGTGATAGCTTGAATGTTTAACTAATAAATTTTTAAATTTGGTTAGGTTGGGGCGGAATTTCAATGGATCCATTGCGCTCCCGACATGCCTTATCCAGGATATACATAAAGGAAATAAGAGAAGGGGCTTCCTTTAACAATCTTTAATTTTGCTGATGTGGATTATAGCTTTTTCGTTTGGCTTATGATTAGTTCAATGAAAACGAATTTTCATAGGCCTGCTATTCGAGTCCATGTTAGGCTTGAGGAATACTGTAACTTTTTTTTTCATGAAAGCCAATCGTGAATTATTAGCTTAGGTCGTGTCAGTCCTTGTTTGTAAGCTGTTTCGAAGTTTGAGCACGACGTTTTAGGCATCCCAAAATGAATTTTTAGATTTTTGAATCAAAATTACAGCTAACCAATCTTTGCTTGATCGCCTTCTTCGCATTCCTCTGAGCTCTTTTAATTTCAAGAAAGAATTGAAAATAATAGTTAAAATAGCCACTAAATGGACATGACAAAAAAAATTGTATAACCTGCTTAGGGAAAAATCTAGAAAAGCCGCTATGCAACCCATTTTTCGAGCTGTAAAAATTTACGATCCTATACTATGGCGAAAAATTCCTTACATTAAAGATATAGCTTGAGCTAAATCACTTGGCCATTATACTGCGCAGCTCTCTTCAAATTTCTTTGCTCATCTCATTTATTTTGAAATACACACAATATTTCCCTTCCAGGGATGCACTTTATTTACATGAGATATGACCGTGGTTTATTGTGCAGTTTTCAAAAAAGTATTTCATCACAGGAATTACTCATTAGATTTCTTGCGCACCATTTTTGATCTTTTGAATCCTCTATCTGCGCAACCGACCGTTGGCCAAGTGATTTGGCTTAAGCTATAACGGAAGCGAGGCGAATATCAGAGCAGCTTTCTCCAACAATTCAACACTTAAAAATAGATATCTTATGCAACAATAAAATGTTTCCTAAAAACAAACAAATTTAAGAAGAGCGGTATCTACAAAATAAATGCAATATGATTGTGAAGACGTCTACATCGGAAAAACCTCGTGAAACTTGGAAAAACGATTCAGCGAACATATACGGGGAGTTTCTTATATCGATCCTTCTTCTTCTGGATTTTCAGAACATCAACACCTTCGAGAATCTGTTCATGTGGTTCTTTGGATAATGTTGAACTTCTTCATGATTTAAATTCTGGCCGATTGCCAGATAAATTTGAAATTTTTGAAATTAACAAACATAGGACACTTGCCAAATGCTTACTTAATAACCAAATTGATTGAACCAATAATAGCCCTCTGCTAAATATTAAAATATAATTGTATATAAAAATAAAATGCGACTGGATCGCACGTACTTGCTCTAATGTTCGATCACATGGAATGCAAAAGATTTCTATTAAGAATCTAAATATATTTTTAAATTAGTTTTTCACTTAATTTTTTATATAATTTTTTTCTAAAAAAAACTTAGTATGACAATTTTAAATATTTAATAATGTAAACTTAAAAATAAAATTTCAAAAAAAAATCATTCACCTGCTTTCGAAATATTGAATTTTCAAAAAAGAAACAATATTTTTCGAAAATTTTGGTATGCAGTATTATTTATAATTTGAAGTACCACTTATATAAAAATGTTGATCTAAATCCTAAGAGTCGCTTGCTAGAAAGTTTAAAATCAAAAAAATCGTTGTATGGCAGGTACCGTTAAAAACAAAATATTTAAAAAAAAAATTAGAATATACCTAAAATAGCTTACATACTTTTTTGTCAAAATCGTTAGAACAGTTTTCGAGAAATTGAGACAGTAGGAAAAATTGTATGGCATGTACCGTTAGTTTTGGGCCCAAGAAAACGATTCGAAAATCTGTTTTAGACAATCACCTAAAACGCTTAAATACCAAGCTTGAGGAAAATCTCTTTAGCCGTTTAGGCTGTAGAGCGTTGAACATAAAATCAGACAGAAAGACAGGCGGAATTTCGGGACCCACTTTTCTGGTGTTCTCTATCATCGTAATGTCAAGTTTGATTAAAATCTCGGGTTCTATATTTTTTTCAAGTGCAAAACTTGCACTATAGTACCTACTGTATATCGCGAGTAAAAATTGTTTAGTGTCAATATTTTGTTTAAAAAAATTAATTTACTCACTGTAAATTATTTGCTTACTTTTATATCTTGAATTTGGACTACAAATAATGTCAGCCCCTGATGATATCTTAATCGATCAAACGCGTCGGACAATATTTTAATTTAAAATATAGTATTTTTAATAAAATTAAAATTGTAAATCTAGTTTAAATAACAAGTTTTGTTTTAATTTCAATAAAATGATACCAAAGTTCCATCAAGTGCCAATTCACGACCCTGTTGAGTCTATCGAAAACAATTGTTAAACAATAACGTTTAATATGTTTAATCTTCTTCTTTATATTTTATCATCTTCTATATTAATTAGTCTTATATTTAAACTTAAAATTAGAGTATCAACTTAATTGCCTTAAGATAAATATGTAGGTATATAGGGAAACTATAAATAAAACAATATACATATGTGTATACAACATACATAGGATTAAAGTCTTAAAGATATGTGTTTGCTGCTTCAGCCTCTTTGGCTTTTTTCTTCTGTCCAATACCTTCGGCTTCGAGCATTGTTGTAGGTAATACCACATCAGTTGTTTCAGGAAACAAAAGTGACATGAATCCAGAAACCAGGGCGCATACCGCGAATAGAATCGCTGGTGATGGTTCATAATACTTTGCCTTTAAAGAAAAATGACTGTTTGTATTTACTTTTCTATTTAATTAAAATAAGTTGGAGTCAAAATGTCAAATTCAAAATCCACAAATCTCAGAATCATTATTTTTTGAATGATCAATAAAAACTTGAGTGTGATATCGCCATGTTGTTTCTTTATTTTTGGCTGGAATTATAGCTATTTCACAACTTGCCAGGTCGATCATCAGATTCTTTTATTTCCTAGTGGTGCTAGTCCACAGAGTATTGAACTGAGAATAAACCTAGGAAGCCAATTCACTATTCAACTGGCTGGTTTTGTTGGTTTTGAGTTTTCCATTTAGGGATTTTTGTGTCTGACTTCCGACTAAAGAAAAAACTGGACCTCACTTACAGTTTTTTTTTTTAGTGTTGATCACAATCACAAACACTTTTTAAGGAGTGAAATAGATTGTGGAAGTTATTCATTTCACAAATCACAACAACTTTATAAATAAAAATGATTGGTCGAATTTAAATACTATAACATACCATAAGTGGTGTTTGCGGCGCCACCATCGATCCAACTCGTCCAAACATCGAACAAAATGACAACAAACTGTTTCGAACATTTGTTGGAAATATTTCCGATGTATAAAAGTACAAAACTTGGAATGATGCAGTTATTGCCATTTTACCAAGAAGGAACAACGTCAATTGAACACCATACATACCTTAAAAAAAATGATTTCGAAAGTTTTTAAAAATTAATTTTAAATTTTCGTAAATTTTGTATAACTTATACCATCTGGAATAAATATTGTAGCCCCGATACAAATTCCACATGTCACAAGATATCCAAACAGAGAATATCTTCTGCCATAACGATCCATTGTCAAAAATGGTATCAAAAATCCCGGAATCTCAATCAGAGATATATAAATAAAGTTGTCATATTTATTTCCTCCAAGTGATACTGCATTCAAACTCAGTCCATAGTAAACCAATACATGAGTAAACCAACATAAAGCACAATTCACAATGCGCCAGAAGAGTGTTTTGAAGGCTTCTTTAATTGGAAACGTGCCCTCATCAGCTTGGGCTAACTTGAATTTATTCTCTAAGAGTAGCTTATCTATACTGTGATCGGATAGTTTCCGTTTGTTAACTCTTGCCACTTTCTGCAAAACTGCGGCTGCTTTTTCGTCTTTACCTTGTGAGAGCAACCATCTGATGCTTTCTGGAAGGATCCACAAGAAGGCAATGTGTGCCAATGCGGGAATGTATAATATTCGAAGGATTGTGCGCCAATTGGGGAAGTATTTAGCCACGACAGCAAGTAATACTTCACCGAGGGCATAAAATATGGTGATAATAGAGCAGGCAGGTACTCGTACCTTTGGTCCAACCAATTCTAGCGCAAGGATGAATACTGTTGAATATAGGGTGCTGCCGCAAACGTTGTCAAGAAACTCAAACGCCAGGAACATGTAATAATCCGTTGAGAAGGAACGGATAATGCCCATTACCGCACTCAGAAATCCACTCACCGCCAGCATTGTTCGGCGGCCATATCTAGAATATAAAATATTGGTTTAAGATTTTGTTTAATCAAGGGAAATTTTTGTTCACAAGTTAAGAGTGTTAATTTCTGCTGGTATTATTTATGTATTCTATTGAAGATC
Source organism: Philhelius pedissequus (assembly GCA_910595825.1). Lineage (NCBI taxonomy): Eukaryota > Metazoa > Arthropoda > Insecta > Diptera > Syrphidae > Philhelius > Philhelius pedissequus. The sequence continues at coordinate 7,030,607 of OU343163.1, read as the reverse complement.
TAGACTTTTCGTTAAGTAAAAATTAAATAATTCTTTTCAATATCCTATCCATTAAATTAGCTTAGAAAATTATTCATAAAAATTCACGCTCGTGCTCAAGCATTTTCATATTTAATTTAAAATTCTGTAATTAAGAAGTAGTCTTAAAAGTTAGTTCCACAAAAAAAAATAGTTTATTATAATTAGTATGCCTATTATTTACGCCAAATATGTACCTATGCAAGTGCATTCTATTTTAATTTTTACTATCTGAAATAAAAATAAGTGATTCGAGGAATAGAAAAACACTTCCATAACACTCGGAGCGATTTACACTTTTTTTTTATAAATTGTTTTCAATAAAATAATGAGCTATTTAGAATAAAATGTAGCTTCCCAGAAGCATAGCTGACATTGGCATTGCTTCAGTGTCAGTTAGATTAGAGCTTACGAATGTAGATCTTAATTGTAATTTCTACAATAACAGTGCTGTGTGAAAAAAAATAGACAGACATCGAGTGAAAAGGAAATACTCTTTCACAAACGTAGCGTGTCGTTATGAAACTTACACTTTCAAATTCCTTGCAATAATATTATCAACTTTCATAATATTAAAATAATGCGGAAAATAAATGTGGAAACTATTAATTCATTTTGTGTACATACTTTTCGCAAGAACTCCATTTTGTTCAACAATTTAAATATCATGCAAAAATATAAATAGTCAAGGAAAATAAGACATTCACTTCGAAAAAATTCCAACAAAGCTGAATTTTGGTGGAGAGCTTCATTTTAACGTCCTAAGCATTTTCTAAATAGTACCCTAAATTTTTATAATTTATAAATAAGGTATAAACAAAATGTTTGTGTTAAAATCTATGGGTGTTCTTCAAAAATAATAGATCTCACTTATTTTTGTTATTATCTTTATTTTTAATTGTTTTAAATGAGGAACTTTAAATTTCGTTTTTGAACCCGGTGTTGGCTTCGTCGATTCATAAATGCGAATGACGCATTTCAGTAGAAAGCGGTTGGAATTCTTTTTGAATTTGTCGTCTCGTTTGAGTAGGTATTGTCTCGCTTTCGGCTTCTTTATTTATTTTTCTTGTGCATTGTCTTGCTCTACTACGTTGTTCGTTTTGGTGTGGTTTGTGTTTTTCGCTACTAGGTGGCGTTCTTGGAGTTCATGGCAGCATTGCCAACACTCCCTCCCGGTACGTCGACATCTTCTGTCGGCTTACCTGACTTACGAACATCAAGAACGGCTATCTTAACGGCTGGACGAACGTAAACCCCAGTGCTCGTCTGTACTGTCACTTTACGGACCTGTCCACTTTTGCTGATGACTGTGTCCAGTATCCGTCCTTTTGGCCAGAGATTCCTCGGGTTGGAATCATCTACGATAATGACGATGTCTCCAGCTTCAATGGGTTTGGTAGGCTTAAACCACTTTGTCCTACGAGTGAGAGTTGGAAGGTATTCAATTCAATTCAATTCAATTCAATTCTTTCTTTATTTTTCAAATCATAAAATACAATTTTAGATATAAGAAATAATTACAAAGCATGGCAAATATGCCGTCTGCCGTAAAAAAAAATTACTTATACAATACAATTTTTTTAAATATAATAAGAGAGTTTGATTTAACAAAGTTGTGCTCATTTAAAATTAATTATAAGTTATTTTTATACACATATATTTAATTTGGGATTAATAAATAAACAAACTGTGACTTTTAGTTTAGTCAAAACAAAGATAAATTAATTTTGGTTAAATATTTTAGATATATTTAAGGCTTAGAACAGTTTTGTATATAAAAAATTAAAAAGAAAGAAAAAATAATTAATCTGGACTTTTAGTTTAGTCAAAACAAAATCGTATAAACAAGTGAAAAAAGGGCTTTTAGTTTAGCTAAAACGAAAATAATCTGCGACATGCGCTTTTTAAAATACCTATTCAAATAGTAGTGGTGACTTTATTCTTCAAAACATGTTCAAATACTCATCTCGATATTTTTTTGCGTGCGAAACATATCCTACAAGAGACTTCCAACCACGGCCACCATTCAAAATATTTATACATTCTTCTAAAGAAAGGAAACTTGCGGAAAAATGAAGTCTACGGATCTCTTGTAAAATTGGACAGAACGCTATAAAATGTAAGATATTTTCATTCGTACCAAGGTTGCACAGAGAGCAGATAGGATTTAAGTCAGATCTATATGGTCTACAATTCAGATCCAGCATTTCAGTTCTGGCTTTGAAAATTAAGCTCATTTCTGAAACTGAAAACTCATTCCTAAAATAGTTATCCTCGCCTAGATTAAAACTTAATTGCCTATAAACACTCCTTGAGGCTGAATGAGAACCACGTTCTATACATTTCTGGAAAAGTGTCTCATCTATACAAGCTATGCAGTCGTATAAAGACAATTTTAATTCTTCATTATTATCAGTTCGTAATGAGATCGGAAAGTCGTGTGTAACAGCTATATCGTACCAATTTTTTACTGGACTGTAAACTTTATTAAAACAAATATTAAGGATCCGTTTTTGGAGGTTTTGGTCTGATCTATTCATTACCTTTACAATGTAATCCGCATTTGCCTTTAAGTTTTTCAGAAATATTTGAGGTAAGCCAGACTCCACATGGATGGCATAATTTGGGGTGTTCTTAGGTAACCGGAAGATTCGTTTAAAAAAATATCTTTGAACATTTTCTAGTTCTTCTAGCTGTTCATACCCATATACTTCGCTTCCATAGCAGAGGCAGCTATTCACTGTAGCATTGAATACTTTGAATTTTGAAACTGTGTCTACAAAACTATTGCTAAAAAAATTAGACCACATGCTGTTTAAAGCAACTTTAGCAGCTTTTATTTTTTCTTTAGCATGAGCGTGCGTATTTAAGTTATATGTTAGTACATATCCCAGATATTTAATTTTATCCACGACTTCTATAATATCGTTCCCTAGAGTCCAGTTTCGGCCATAACTTATAGATCTGTTGTGTGATCTGAAGATCATAATTTTCGACTTTGAGCTGTTGATTTTGAGATCCCAACTATCACAGTATTGTTTTAGCTTATTTATTTGAAGTTGTAAAGTAAGCGGGCTATCTGACAGGATAACAAGATCGTCTGCATAGAGAAGAACCTTAATAGTTACATCACCTATTACAATACCTCCTGGGATGTGATTTTCAACATCATTTATAAATAGAGAGAATAACAAAGGACTTAAAACACAGCCTTGGGGAACACCAGTTTGACATTTGAAGTCTCTCGATTTCCTAGGGCCGTTCTGAACAAAAGCATTAGAGTTCTCAAGCATTTTCTCATAGAATTTTATGAACTTTGTTGATAAACCTATTACTGAAAGCTTGTAGATCAATGACTTTCTATTGACTGTGTCGAATGCAGCCTTTAAATCGACAAAAAAAGCATATAAACATTTCTTTTTATCAATAAATCGCCTAGCCACTGTGTTTAACACAAAAATTTGATCTATAGTCGAAAGGTTTACGCGAAAGCCAGCTTGGCAGCAACTGATTATATTGTTTTGCTCAACCCAATTTGTAAGCCTTAAGTAAAGTAATTGTGAGAATAATTTTCTCAATGAGTTTAACACAGCAATACCTCTATAGTTTTCCGGCTGATCCCGATCGCCTTTCTTAAAAATAGCTGATATTTTGGAACACCTAAAGTTTTCAGGAACTATCTCCTCAATGTATAATCTATTGAAGAAACTTAAGATGTATTCCAAAAACTCTGGAGTAGCATATTTATAGAATTCAGCTGGAATACCATCAGGGCCAGATGCTTTGTTATTTTTCATTTTCATTAGAGATGATTTTAATTCCGTCATTGTAAATGAGGAATCTAATTCTGGTATGGTAACATTTGGGATGGCAAAACTAATCATGCTAAAATTTGGATTGGGCAACAGAAGTTTTTCAAAATAAGCCACGAGAACATTAACATTAATCGAAAGTGTATTATTATTATTCTGACCATTTAAAAAGCGAACAGAATTCCAAAAAGATTTTGAATCTTTACAGACACTCAGTTTCGAAGCTACGTTTTGTAGGTATCTATTCTTTTTTTGAGTACAGATTCGTTTGTATTTTTGGTTTGCTTGTAAATACAAATATTTGGTGCCAGGGTTATTTGTTTTTCGGAAAAGTTTCAAAAATGCAAAAGATTTTTTCCTAGCCTTTTTGCAGTCATTATCGTACCATTTAGAATAAAAAGTGTTCCTAACACTATTTTGATTGTTGAAATTTGAGGATTGTCTAATCGTTGTAAGTATCGAAGTAGATATTTCTTCTAAATTGGTCGCTTCTATGAATGGTAAGCTTGCTATATGTTGATTAAGCTTTCTAATATAATTGTTTAAGTTTTTATCACTCCATTTCAATCTGAGAGTGTTTTCTGTCGACTGTAGGCTTATAAAGTTATCTAAACCGCAAGTTACGAGAATAGGGAGGTGTTGCGAGAAATTTTCTGGAAGAATTTCAAAGTTTCGTATTATGCTTAACCAATCGCCTTTGATAAGACATAAATCTATCACAGAGCAACCTTGGGCAGAAATAAATGTAAAGTTACCATTTGAGTCGTTAGAACTTATTCCATTTAAAAGAAGAAATCCAAAGTCTTCAATCATTTCCACTAGATATTTACCATTCTGATTGAGACAGGTATCTAAGGATTTTCTTTCAATTGAAAAATTGCCGTTATTTAAATTAATTGGGTTCTGGTAGTCACTTATACGACCATTTAAATCGCCAATTATCATCAAATTTTCATAATTGTTACTATTAAGAAAATTGTATAGCTCATTATATTTCGTATTCCAATCATTATAATTCAAGTACACCGGAAGTATTTGAAAATGTTTTTTTTGATGAATAATCTCTATAAGAGTTATATAATTTTCACAGTTTTTAAAATGTATACTAATATTTTTATAAGTGTTTTTAATACCAAACATAAGACCACCACTAGCTCTACCAAGTGTATGGTTTCTGATTGCTGGTATACATTTTATATTAAAATCTTTAAAATATTTAGTATAATGCAGGTTATTTTCGTTTTCTAAAAAAGTTTCCAAAAGAATAAAAATGTCATATTTAATTATAAGATTAAAAAATTCGGGCATAATTAATTTGTTTTTAAAACCTGTAATGTTATAACAAAAAAATATTAAATTTAAAATTATTTGTGTAAGAATTAATATCTTGGCAGACGGCGATGTAATCCTATCTTAGGCTAGGGCCTGCACCTTCATTATATACGTGACCACCCACAGATGGCGCTGGCGTCACATAGTTCCTGGTTTTGTTGGAGTCGACGTCTATGTTGTTTACATCAAAGAAACATGCTGAATCATCACCAAAGTTTGTTTTGATGTAATCAAGCTCTTGTTTTGATGATATTTGTATACCTCGAAAGCTGTCATACGCAAAAGTGAAATTGCCAATTTGTAGTTTAGCACCTTTAACAAATATTTTGGTGTTCGGATTTTTTGTGCTTAATTTATTTTTTATGTCAAATAGTTGCTTTCTCTTGGTGCGGTAAATTAGTGATTGCTCACGATGTATGTACACCCCGGTATTCTTGAGCTTAGGAGCAGCGTCCATAATTTTTGTGACGGTGTCGGCGCTTTCGAATTTAAGAACCATTGTTGTTTTTTTTGTTTGCCGGTTTGTGTATTCCTGTGCTTTGTGTAGTGATAACTCTGTATTTTCGCTTAGATTAAGAAGGCTTAGACAAGTTTGTGTTGCAAAGCTAAGCTTGTTTTCCATCTTATCTGAAGGGAAATGCATGACGACAGAATTTTCATTAGATTTCTTAGATACAGCCTCGAGTTGTTTCTCCAAAGTGACACAATAACTTTCAAGTGTAGATATTCGCTCTGCAAGCTGAGTGTTTTGCAAACGGAGTAGCTGCATGTCTTTTGAGATTAACGAGATATCTTCTTTCGTTGCAATGTTTTTGAGATGATGATTTAAACATTGGTCAACGATTGATTTGATGTCATCCGCATTCAGAGCCATTGCTGTTTGAGTTATTGTTTTTTTGTTGTTTGGTGTATTTATTGGCGATATTTCCGTTGATTTTCTTTTTGGTGGCATGTAGCGGGCCAGGTAAAAAATGTCGGCGTTCTCAATTGAATTTTTAATTTAAAATTTTCCTACCTTAAATTTTTGTTTCGCTTATTTTTTTAACCAAAGTTTGTGGCGTTTTAACTTTTTAAATAATTAATAAGTGTTTTAAATTTTTTTTTTTTAATTTCTTTCAATAATTTTAAAAATCAACAAGAGCACTTGAGAAAACCGTGTACTTCACTTACTCTCTCACACTAATGTAAGGCCTGTCCTGGCCTGGAAGGTATTCGTTAATCCAGCGTTTCCAAAACATGTTTGCATATTGTTGCGCTTTCATCCAATTCTTTCTAAGGAGGCTTCCATCTTCTGAAGGTATACTATCAACCTTGCTTCCATCAGATGACCCAAGGAGGAAGTGATTGGGAGTCAACGCTTCATCATTCTCAGTCTCTAGCGGTACGTAAGTCAGCGGGTGGCAGTTTATGGTTCTTTCTACCTCCACCATCATGCTGTGAAGAAGTTCATCGGATGGGTTCCGCATTGGCATAATTTGTTTTAGCACCTTTTTTGTTGTTTGGATCATTCTCTCCCAGCTGCCACCCATGTGGGGCGATGAAGGTGGGTTAAAAACCCATCTTGTTGCTGATGAGGAAAATTCTTTGGCGAGGGTCATCTGCATTTTTGCTGCTTCTTGAAGCTCTCGATTTGCACCGTGGAAGTTTGTGCCATTGTCACTGTAGAACTCAGTTGGTACTCCACGCCGAGCAATGAACCGTTTGATGGCCAATATACAAGAATCAGAAGAGAGACTATTGGCTAACTCTATGTGGACGGCTCGTGTTGTCAGGCATGTTATAAGCACGCCCCAGCGTTTCTCTGTTCGTCTCCCTAATGCAACGGTCATCGGTCCAAAATAGTCGATTCCGGCGAAAGAGAATGGTCGGCAAAACGTAGACATTCTTGCAACTGGAAGGTCACCCATCATTGGTGGATCCGGAACTGCATTATTATTTTTGCAATGCTGACAATTTTTGACGGCACCCTTCACAGCAATACGAATTTTCGGAATCCAATATTTTTGCCGAAGTTCGTTTATCACGGTTTCGTTATTGAGGTGATGAAAACGCTCATGATAGTATTGAATCAGGAGTCTGGTGATATGGTGTCCATTCGGGAGTAATATTGGTCGTTTCATGTGAGGCGAAGCTCCAACTGCTGCATCTATTCGACCACAAAGGCGAAGAACTTTATTTTTGTCCAAGTATGGTGACAGTTTATATATGTGACTGCTGGCTTTTAGTCCTTTTCTTTTGCTAACTGGCAAGTCATCATCAGCCTCCAGTTTTGAAACTTCATCGGGATATGTTTCGAGTTGAGCTTGGCGGAAGAGATAGTTTTCAGCCTCTTGATACTCTTCTCGTGATATGAAACCCATTCGCATTACCACTTCCTTTTTTTTTGCTCTTGCGTTGTAAATAAATCGAAAAACGAAAACTTGTGATTGTAGTAAGCGCTGCCATTTAGAAAATTTTGTGATTTCTATCACACTTTCAATTTTAATTTTTTCGATAAATAAGTGCGTTTTCATTTCTTCGGAGGTAGTATTGTTCTTTGAGATATCCTCAGGCCAATCAGCTTCTGGATACTGCAAAAACGATGGTCCTGTGAACCAACGACTAGATGAGTTGAAAATCGGAGTTTTCTGCCATTTGGTACCCTCATCCGCAACGTTTAATTTTGTTGGTACGTATCGCCACGCATTTATATTTGTATTTTCAACGATTTCTCCTACGCGAATGGAAACAAATTGGCGATAGCGTCGATGATCCGATCGAATCCAACATAATACGGTCTTTGAATCGGTCCAGAAAAACGTTCGAACGATTTCTATTGAGTGGTTGACAGTGATATTCTTTGCCAAGCGAGTACCGAGCCTAGCAGCTTCTAGTTCAAGTCGAGGGATTGAAGCCAGCTTCAGTGGAGCTACACGCGTTTTGGATCCTATCAATGTGCACTCAACACTGTTTCCCTGAGTCGTCCTGATGTATGCCACAGCTGCATAGGCCTTGTCACTGGCGTCCACAAATACGTGAAGTTCAGCTTCGACACCATCGCCAAATCGCATGTCAGCCAGGTAACATCTTGGAACAGAAATTTGTTCAATTTGATTTAACAATCTTGCCCATTGCAGCCAGAGTGTGTAGTGTTCATCGCTTATAATATCATCCCATCCAATAGCCTTTCCATTCACAGGGGTTCTCCAAATGTCTTGCATCAGTATTTTCAAGAAGATTAAGAAGTTTGCTATCAACCCCAAAGGGTCGAAGACTGACATCAAGACTCGAAGTACTTCTCTCTTTGTTGGTTTGCGATCCATATGTACGATGTTGTTGTATGTTCGGCACAATATGTACTTAAAGGAGTCTGTACCAGTGCACCACCACATTCCAAGTACTTTGGATGCTCCCATGTCGTCACATAGGTTGAGATCTCGTTTTCCCATAGCTGAACAGTAACCGAGTTGGCTTAAGACTTCGGATGAGTTTGAAGTCCATTTGCCTATTTCAAATCCTCCACGCCGATGAATCATTGATACGTCTTTCGCCAACTGAAGTGCCTCTGCTTCTGAATTTACGCTTTCCAGTAAATCATCCACGTAATGGTTTTCAGTAATGCATCTAACAGCCTTTGGGTGAGTATCCTTAAACTCTAATGCATTAGTGTTCTTGACATACTGGGCACAGCTGGGAGAACAGGTTGCTCCGAATGTCATTACCTGCATGACATATGTATCTGGCTCAGACTTGGTATGATCTTCGCACCAAAGGAATCTTTGCGCGTGCTGGTCTTCTCTTTTGATGAGGACTTGATGATACATCTCACGAATGTCACCACAAATAGCAATTCGTCTTTCTCTGAACCGGTACAGAACTCCCATTAAAGAATTGAGCTGATCGGGTCCTTTTAGAAGCACAGAGTTCAAAGATACTCCATTCACCTTTGCCGCCGCATCCCATACAATTCTTATTTTACCCGGTTTGTTAGGATTTATGACCGGAAATATGGGCAAGTACCAAGTGCGTTGATTGCTATCCTCAATCTCAGCTGGCGTCAACTGACGAATATATCCTTTGGCAATATAGTCTCTTATTTGAGATTCCAGATGACTTTTCAGTATTGGGTCGTGTCTTAGCTTTTTTCGAAGACACTCAAAACGACGTACTGCCATCGGACGACTTTCTGGGAGTTGTATTGTGTCATACTTCCATAACAGACATGTTTCAAAGCGGTTACCTACGCGTCTGGTTTCAGATTCCAGTTGCTCTACGGCTCTTCGTTCTTCGTTTGACATTATTGACTGGGGTTGAATTGATGTTACTCCCAAACTGTCCAGCGAGAAGTAATCTTTCAACATGTCGTTCAGTTTTGCGTCCGTAGTTTCTTCACATTCGCAGTGGTGAAAGCTGTGGAGTACGTGGCTGTTTACTGTTGGCTGTTGCCCTCCAATCGACGTTCGATAAGGTCCATGGATCGCCCAGCCCAGGCGAGTTTTTGTTGCAACTGGATCGTTTCGACCACCTTCTCTGAATTTCAGTGGTAGTCCTAGGTTGGCGTTGTCGAGTCCAATTAAAATTTTTGGCGTTTGATTCTCGTAGGACTCAATTGGGATTCCGTTTAGATATGGATATTGTCTAACGATTTGTTCCATACATACAGTTTGGACTGGGAGATCAAGTGACTTAACAGTTCGAATGTTAGAGACTTTGTAATTCTTTGACCCGCTACTCATCCCTGATACAGTCAACGATAAGGTCTTCGAATCATGTTCTATACGACGGGTATTGCCGGTCCACTTCAGGCAAAGAGGATTCTGTTGACCACAGATACCCAATTCTTCTGCGAGCGAGTCATCCATCAACGAAAGTGATGAGCCTTCGTCGAGAAAGGCGTAAACTTTGACTCCGCCAGTTTTTCCATATATAGTTATCGGCAGAACTCGAAATAAAACTGATGCAAATTCATCCTTATGGGCGTTACACTGTCCGACCGATGATGTGTCTTTGTTGGGGTTGTGCAGTAAGCTATTATGTCGAAAGTAGCATCCATTGACTCCACACTTTGTTTCCACTCTGCACCGAGAACTTGGATGGAAAGAAAGGCATGTCCGGCACAGGCTGTGTTGCTTAACAGCACTCCATCTTTCGCTTAAACTTAAGCTTAGGAATTTTTGGCAACTGTCGACCTTGTTGCAATGTTGTTTGCAGATGCAACAAGTTTTCCTTCTCCCTGGCATGTTCTCATTATGGATGTTGATGTGGCCTCTCTCACTTCGCTTTTCTCCTCTGGTGTTTACGTTGGAGTTGCTGAACGTAACACGATTGATGGTTCTGGAGAGTTTTGTTAACCATTCTCCGAATGTAATAAGGTTAACATCCACCAAAGTTTCCATGTATGTTGCCCACTGCAATTTAATGGTGGGTGGAAGCTTTTCGATGAGGCCTCGAAGCACTGATGGGTTGTAGAGATGGTCGAACATATCACATGCTTCCATTGTTGAGCAAATGTTGTCCACAGCCAAAGCGAATGGAATAATGGACTCAAGCTTATCTGCTCTTGGAGCTGGTTGGTTTTGTACTCTCATAATAAGAGAGTCCAAAACTACGTCAGGTCTGCCATACGTCTCTTTTAGAGTCTCAATTATGCGAGGAACATTTTGTGGTTGTGTCAACCTACTGCGAACAGCTTCGTACGCTTTCCCTTTCAAGCATTTTTGTAGACGCAATAGGTTTTCAACATGATTGAATCCACAGGATAATGTTGTTCCTTCGAACATTGTGATGAACACGGGCCATTCTTCGGATCGTCCAGTAAAAATGGGCAGTTCATTTGGGAGTGATTGTCTAGCGGCAAGTTGATATGCAGTTGGCAGGTTTGGCTCAAAATAGTTGCTCGCTGCAAGTTTATTTTCGGCGTCTCTCTTTTGCGTTGGGTGCTTTATTTTGGATCCAGAAGCAACCGATGGTTTGTTAATGCGATTGATTTGAGTCTTCAATCCATCTTGATCAAGTTTTGTACATCCTTTTGGTCGCTGTAGATATGGCTGCAATTCGTGATTAGATTCCATGTTTGGCTGAGGTGCAGTTTGACTATAACCTGGCAAGTTAATTACCAGTTTGCCGATTTGCGTTTCATTTGCCACGTTTGGTTCTTTTTCCAACCACTCATTTACACGGCCTTGCACTGTTTCTGCTGGAACTTCATCTTCTTCCTCCGAATCTGAGGTTTGCATTGCGAGCAATCGGTAGCGCTCGTCCAAATATTCTTTGTCGATTTGTTGTTGACGGAGCTGCGCTTCTTTTTCTCGTTTTTCTGCCAGTGCTTTTTCTTCTTGCAGTCGTTGAAGTGCGAGATTGCGACGCTTTGACCTTGTCGATGATGTTTTTTTTGACTGCATATTTGATTTTATGGATCTGGTGTCTATGTCCTTTAACGAACATTCCTGACAAATCCAATCTTCATTGGCGACGGCTGATGTTACTTGAACACATTGGAAGTGGTACCATTTATCACATTTATCACACTGCACCATGTCTTCCGTGTCCTTTTTTGTGCATAGTTTGCAGGATTGATCCGCTTTATGCGATGATTTTGGCGTTTCGCCGAGTATGCTCATTTCAAGAGGATATAATGTGTGTTATTTAATTTGGAATTGCCAACGAATTTTAGAAATTTAAAGAAATGTTAAAATCTATGGGTGTTCTTCAAAAATAATAGATCTCACTTATTTTTGTTATTATCTTTATTTTTAATTGTTTTAAATGAGGAACTTTAAATTTCGTTTTTGAACCCGGTGTTGGCTTCGTCGATTCATAAATGCGAATGACGCATTTCAGTAGAAAGCGGTTGGAATTCTTTTTGAATTTGTCGTCTCGTTTGAGTAGGTATTGTCTCGCTTTCGGCTTCTTTATTTATTTTTCTTGTGCATTGTCTTGCTCTACTACGTTGTTCGTTTTGGTGTGGTTTGTGTTTTTCGCTACTAGGTGGCGTTCTTGGAGTTCATGGCAGCATTGCCAACAGTTTGTGAAACTTCCATTCGACGGAGTTTGTTTTTATGTGTAACATCTTTCCGCTCAGTTTCCTGCCAAATATGGGAGTGATGATTTCCCGGAATTCTGTTTATCTGTCTATCTGTTGATTGATTTACAACCTTTAGCTTTTTTTTTTTTATAATCTACAGGCGCTCAAGGGATTATGAATACCCTTTAAATGTTTCAACACAGCGCGTGCGTGAGGGTGAGGTTAAGGAAGAGAAAGAATGATAGGAAAGATGTGTGATTACTTTATTTATGTGATTGCCGCAATTTTTTAATCTTTTCTTATAGGCCCAAAAATAACGGTACCTGCCATACAATTTTTTTCAGGAACCAAAAATGGAAAATATTAATTATCTCTAAAACGGCTCCAATAATTTTAATAAAATTCAATGCACTTTTATAAGTGAGGTGCACATTTTGGTCTAAAAATTGCTTACATAAAATGTTATTTTACGGTACCCGCCATCGAACGGTTTTATTGAGTTTCGAAATTTTTATGAACGGATCAATGGACTTGGATTAAAATTTTACAGGAGGTACACCGAATTCTTTAATAATACTGCAATCAAAATCTTCGAAATATATTAATTTGGATTTTTGAAAAAAAGTTATTATTTTATTTTTGAAAATTCAATATTTTGAAAACGGGTGGACGAGTTTTAAAATGCTTTTGTTTTTTGAAATACATTCCTAAAGAGCTTTGTCATTTTTCAAGATATATTAAGAAAATTCGTTTACAACATCTTATGTATTTTTATGATCCTGCGATTTAAGAAATAAAAAAGTAAAAATGTATTCAAATATTTAGGAAACTTCTCCACTGATATTTATAATTTTGATGTGAAAAGTTTGCAGATGTAACCAATATTGGGCTTCTTCTTTTTTTTCAGAGCAAAAACATCTATCGAATGTTTATATTCTACAAGTTACACGTATATTACTTGATGTTACATTTTTCACGAATTTTTTATTTATGAAAAATCATAATTTAGTTGCGGGGCGACTGCTATTTTTTTTATTTTAAATTTTTGGTGGAAAGATTGATGATTGTAAACTTGTAAACTTTCAGATACAAATGTCGAGTAAGGAAAAAGCTATTGTACTCCACTTACAATGATAACCTCAAAAGCACTCAGAAAAACACAATCATTTTAACTTTTCGTGAATCTGAATCAATTCAGTTTTTATTTGTTTTTTGAGCATTTAGAAAATTGATTTCTACACTAAAATATCTGGCTCTATGAATTAATTTGTAAATAAATAAAGTAAGTTCGAAAAAATGAGAATTCAATCCTTTATATGTTGCCAGAATTTCTCAGAAACAAATTTGAGGAAAAATATTTGGATTTACCTCTTCAATTTACGGCGGATTGGATTTTATAAAATCTGAGTTTTCTAAAATAAATCAGGAAACATTCATCTAAATACTTAAAGCATCTAAAATTTTTAAAAGTTTCTCTGTTAGCTTGCCTTATAATCTTAGACATATGCAGATATAAATTTTACTGAAGTATATATTTTATGTTACTTATGGATATAAGTTCTGATTTACGTTTTCTGCCTTTGATAATTCTGATTTCTTGAAGCTTGCATCCAGTGAAATTATATCTGTACCTATATATAAATTAGTCGCAAGCAAAACTGCCAAGCCCGTAACAATAACTGCCTAAAATAAACCTTGATATGTACAGCGGTTTCATTAGAACCACAGATTTACAATTCTTTCTCTGTGAAATCTTATCATGTATTTCTGAGAAATAAATACAATACCAAGATATTACGCATTTTTCAATTGAAAGATATTTTTTTTTTGCACACTAGTGTATGGTATTCACTTTAGTTCACAGTACGATTGTACAACAATTGGGCTTTGTTGCTTACAATAATTGCCACAAATATCTCATTATATGTATGTATATACTTATGTAAATACATACATCTAATTACATGTACCTGTTAAAATTCAATTTAACACATTTTCGTTTTTATTATGGAAAATGATAAAAATTCTCCGAAATTAATTACCGTAACTAAAATTATTTATATTCGGTATAACAGGTATCGATAATACAGCGACTTATTATAATTTTACATAAAATTCGTAAACTTATGATTAGCGCCAAAATAAATTAAATAATAACCGGTCATCTTGTGGGGAATACATTTAAGTCGAACGTGATTTCATATATTTTTCTTACCTGTCTGCAAAATATCCACCCAATGGTATTCCAATAAATTGTCCAACATTATTGACTGTTCCGACCATCGAAAGCTTCCATTCGTCCGAGCAATAAATATCAAACTATAAAGATTGCCAATTTTATTTTTAGCAGCAAATATTAATTGAACTTTGATCCGTTAACGGAACTTACGTCATTCGAAATAGACACTTCCTTATCGCGAAATATTAAATCAGCTCCACAATTCTCTTCGAAATTTTGATTGAAATTCTCAGCGAAACAAAAGTCAGCTTCGAAACTCCGATTGTAGGGCACATAACGATTACAATTCTCCAAATCACCTCCCGATTTTGTGGGAATTGAAAATTCCGTCCATGGCTCTTGATAAGCACTATCAGGTCCGTCACACTCTGGAACACGACATCTGACATAATATATAAAACAAAAGATTGAAGATCAATCAAAACATTGTTGAAACACCATTAGATATTTTCGAACCTATGAACCACTGTACTCGCGGTGAAGACGTATGTTACCGAAAAAACAGCATTGAATAGCATAGGAATGCATATTAGCAGGTAATTGATTAACTGAAACTTTCCGAACTGTCCAATTCTAACTAAAATCGCGTCTAAACTAAAATCCTCAGATTCTACATTGGGAGTTGTTGTCGGCGGAGGCGTAACTGCGGCCGTAGTAGTACTTTTTGTAACCCCGGTCATGATTACGATTTGCTATTCTTTCAAAGTTTAATTTTTTATAAACAAAAAAAAAAAAGATCGCCTACAACATTGAGACTCTCGGAGCACAAGTCGTGACAGTCGTTTACCTTCTCGACTGAGGTCGCTTAACGAAATAAGCTGAATAAGTTTAAGCTGGTATGTCTTACCTCTGCTGCTCTATACATAAGGCTGAGTGATTTTTTCGCTTATAATATAGAAGGGGGCTTGCGACTTGAGCGATACACTTAATCTCGCATATTAAGCTGTCAGTAGTGGTCTGCTATACAGGTGTGATTTGATTTAGAATTTGCTGCTTTTGATTATCAATTTGATGACCGACCTACCGTCATCATTTTATGATATTGTATAATTAAGTAGTTTGTATTTATTGAAATATCAGTAAAATTATAAATTATACAAATATCATGATTAACATTTAATTACAAATTAATTTGAACTTTAGATTTAAACGGTGCGTAATAGATTTTTCAAAAATAAAAAAATATTTCGGATTAAAAAAAAAAAAAACTATTTGCTGTTGGCTAATAATGTCTATAATTACCTTCTGATAAGCTGTCGCAGATTTAAAACAAGTTTTTTTTTTTATTGATTTTTATGGTTTGTTTGATTTTTTTTTGTTTATTGCTTTTTATAATCTTTATGAAGAAAGTGTCATGTTCGTCTTGTCATTTTTTCGATAAAGTGCAAATTGGGGTTTGTAAATAATGTTTAACAAATTTCAAGGCTACACTTGCTTGGAATTAATATTTTTCCTTGAAAACAGAAATGATCTTCTGTGGTGAAGAGGGTTCATATGACCTCAGGAGCGATTCTTTAGTACGCCATTTCTTTGATGTAAAGCCGTGGGAGTTTTTATCATGTTTGATATGCTATTGACGTCACTTTGTAAAAAAAATAATACAGTACGCTGTAAGCTTCTTCTGCTCCAGCAGAAAATTTATTCTTCGTTTCATTGGTATCATTTCCTGAGCTTAGAGCTATTTATAGATAGATATAGATCCACTAACTGAAAGTCAGAACTGCATATACGGTAACGTTTGTGCCAACACAATGATGATGATGCTCTACTACTTTGCTTTGAGATAATTTCCGTTAAATCGATCTTCGACGCTAATTGAAACTTGAGCAACTTTATGAATTTTACCAGAACTACATTGAAGAATAATGGAAGCTAATTCTTTGTTATTTTGTATGATGTCATTTTAAATCAAATAATATCAAATTGACCCATGAACGCAACTCTCATTATATTGAGGTTGTTTAAAACCCCGTAATATAAAGGGTTATCCATTTTGCTGTTTCAAAAGTAAACGTAAATAAAACACATATAGAATATTTTTTTTCATGATATTTCTTTTTTATTATAAAGTTTATAACTCAGCCATAACTTGCGACTGTTCGTTTTCAAATGCCCAAGAGTTAAAGGCTTGTCTGCATTAAAACGGTCTTTCGCGTAGTCCCACAAAAAAAGTCCAGCGATGTCAAATCGCATGATCTTGGTGGCCAGTTGATATTGTCACGACGAGAAATTTCGCGGCCAGGAAATTTCTCTTGCAATAAAGCCATACTCGCTCGAGTTGTGTGGCCTGTGGCACCGTCTTGTGGAAACCACAAGTCGTATTTTTCAATAGCAGGCAAAAAAAAGTCGGTTATCATATGACCAAAATGCTACAAATTGATGGTGAAAGTCGTTCCATCGTCGTTTTTGAACAAGTATTATCCAATCACCACTTAGAACCAAAGAGCTCCCCAAACAGTGACTTTTTGTGGATGTAATGGCCTCTCTTCAATTACTTGAGGATTCTCAGAACCACAAATACGAAAATTTTGTTTATTAACATACCCACCGAGTGAGAAATTTGTTTCGTCGCTGAAGAAAATTTTGTTCCAAAAATCGCCGTCCAGCGCATGTTGTTCAAGCACCCATTCGACGTATCTACGACGTTGTGAATGGTCAGCTGGCTTCAGTTGTTGTGTGAGCTGGACTTTATATGGATGCAGGTGTAGATCCAAATGCAAAATACGCCATAATGTGCCGTAAGACAGTCCTAATTCCTGAGAACGACGAGCAATCGACACATTCGGGTCTTCGGCAACACTTTCACTTACAGCAGCGATATTTTCAGTGGTACGAGCGAAACGATTTTGTAGCAGGTTTTAACAATTTGTATGCGTTGTGCGATAGTTAAGCGATCCAGGCTTTCAACTGAAAAAAAAATTGGTTTAACAACTTAGTTTGACAGATGTCGAATTCCAGCCCTATACTTTTGAAACCGCAAAATGGATAACCCTTTATTTTTTTCTTCAGCAAACCAATATCCTGAGTCTTTAGGGTTCATCATTTGTAATTAGTTTAAATGTATACTGTGGCGTATGTGCACTATTTTGTGTATATGATTTTTTTTCCATAATTTTAGGAATTATCACCGACCAACCGAGAAGTTTGAAAAAAACGTAAGAACATACAAAAATAAAAGATTATAGATTATTGTTCACGATTTTCACGAAACCGATCAAGATTCCAACTTGATTATATATATTATGGAAGTGTTTTCACATCTGTGGGCTGATTAGGGAATACGAAGCGAATCGTTTTTAATTCGATATCTCATTTTCGACTAGCTTCGTTTTGATCAATTAACGAATTCGAAGCGAATCGCAAATGCTACTTCCAAGATTTCCAGATAATTGACAGCTGATTGCCAGTGAATATTTATTATTTCAATCAAAATCATTTGTGTTTTGTCCGAGGTGCATTTACTTTGTAATAAAATATTTATTTAAATAAAAAATGTACTCAAATGTTATTTATATAAATGCTTAACGTGAGGAAGAAAAAGAATCTTAAAATTCAACCTTGAGAAGAAAATTATTAGGAAGTGCTTCTTCACATTTTGATCTTCCTTGCTTCGAGTCAGTGTTTTTGCTTAACCTGTTTATTATTTGTTAAATTAGCTTTATTTCATAAAAACTTGGTTCGATAAGTTGTTTCGCCTTTCAAAAGAGACATTTAAAATAGTCTTGGACGAAATAAAAGACAAATATGGACCACAGAGCAAAAATGGAACACCACCAATTATAAAATTAGCTGCAACATTGAGATTCCTTGCAGACGGATCAACCAGAAAGTGGTTGGGCAAGATACAAACATTGGAATGGCGCAAACCACAGTATGAAATTCAATCTCCGAAGCGCTAGACATATTGCAGAGAACGTTGTATGTTGTGTCCTTTGGCTATCCCTTCGTTTTCCCTCATAAATTCGATGAGCGGAGAAAATTGTTGCTGGTTGGTGTCTTGCTGTCCTGGGCGCCTACACGTTTATTACAAAAAAATGATTGTTTATTCCTTTAGTTTGTTTTTATAAAAAAAATAATAGTTAAACTCACATTTTTATTTATTTAAATGAAAAAAAATCCACTAAAATATCACTTTCGACCGTTTCGATAAACCAATCCGCCAAAGAAACCCTATCGGAAATGCACGCGCTAAAAATTGAAATGTCAAATCAAATTCGCTTTCGATTTCGAAAATAGGGCGAATGTAAAACGAAAGAGACGAAAGCGAAAACAGTAATATCAAGTCTCATTTTGGCCACCTAAAACGATTCGCTTCGTATTCCCTAATCAGGCCACTGTGTTTTTTTTTATGTCAAGAAGCATAAACAATACAAGGAGAAAAACAAACACATGCAAACATAGTGTGCTTTCATAAATGCATGGTTGCTTTGTTTACCTGCGTTCAGTTCTGATTATGTTAACGTCAGAAAAATTATTTGCGCATTTATTGCAATATGCATTTTAGAAAACTTTCTCTGCCCTGTTTCATTTTCCTGCGGACCAGAAACAATTCTGATGTGTATTTTTAATTTTGAGTTCAACTTTGAATTTTCTATCGGAAATTAGGACAGATGTGAACAGTAAGGGAAGGTGTACCACCGTTTACATCATAATGTCTCTTTCTTTAAGAACAAAAATCGGAATGCATGTGAAATTTTATATTTGCGCTGCAAATATTTGCGTTTTACATTTAAGAAAATCTGACATTTATCATTTGCATTTATGAATGCTATGCATTCTTCGGACTTTCGCAACCATGCATTTTTGAAAGCACCCATACATAACTAAAAAAATCAGTTCAGTGCCCTCTATTATTGAAAATACTTAACTTATCATCGGAACTCAATTATACTTCGGATGAAATCGAAAAGTAATTGAGAGTATGTTTTTGCTGTTGTTTGCCTTATACAATTTTTATTTTACTTAATTAATGTTTATACAACTCACCGTAACCACTACTCATATGTATTAGCCAATATGACAGTATGGTATCGAAATTCAGTTGTCGTATGTCATTCACAAAAACAATCGCATACCAACAGGGCTCTGATTTTTGAAAAATTGAATGACATTGAACGATAAAAAAACTCGGAAGATCGTACATTTTAATAAGCGTATTGTGAACATAGCTTATGTCATGTATGAAATTTGTGCCCGGTAAAGTTGGGGTGTCACGTTACTTCAACTTTTTTTTCTTCTAGGAGGACAAAAAATTAATAGAAATTTGTATTTCTGAACATAAAAAAATCAAGACATCCCCCTATGTTCAAAAGAAATATTAACTACATAACACATTTCTTGCGATAATTTATATCAATATTTCGTATCAACTTTTTTTAAATTTATTTTGTAGAAAACGAACAAGCAACTGAAGAACATAAAAAGCAGAAAAGAATAAGGCAGCATATTATGATATTACTTTTATCCCCGTAACAAATGCTTTTTATAATTTTTTATTACTATTGTACTACATTTTTTCAACAGTAGTTTATATTTAATTTCGCATGTACCTATCATACCAAGCTTTAAGAACATTTTGATTAATTGTTTGATTAAAAACCTGAATGAAGCTAGTAATCCACTAAATAATAATCTCTTTACAATTTGTGTAAAGCACTTCTTATGTTTTTTTTTTGTTTTCTTTGACACAAATCACGTTTCAATGTCAAGGTACAAGGTGTATAGCCCAATAAAAAAATCATCTCCTGCATTGATAAGTAAAGTACACCCACTTACATTCACAATTATATTTTAAATTGTTTGTATTTAATTTCCATTTTGGCCATGAGAAATCAAAATACGTATTTGTATTTTATTTTTTTTTTCTTGAATTTCTTGACAGTAAATAATCGTTAAATTCGTTGAAGGCTTACAAAATGTCAAAATAAGCTTGATAATGATTCATTATTATATAATTTAAATTTTTGCACTTACCATACAAAAAAAAAATTACTATAAAATTCACTCTAATTTAAATTAATCGTATTAGACAAAAATAATTTAGTATTATATTAATTGGTAATAAGTACGAGTAGCTTTCAAATACCGATTGCAATAAAATGATAGTCGTAATAGCATTTAATCTTTTAAAGGGGTGATTAGAAAAAAATATGCCTGATTAAAGTGATGTCAGTCAAAACAAACATTTTAAGATCCCACATGGAGTTTTGAATGTTCAATTATTATAAATATTAGTCTCATACTATATGATTTCATAAGGGAAAATGAGGTAATTTCATTGAAAATTTGGCAATTCGATGCCAAAATATCATTTCTTCCCAAAGTTGCTGTCCGAAAATGTAGTATTGGAAATCAGATTGACAGTTCTAACATACGTATAGTATCTAATGGCGTTTTCGTTTGGTCGTCCGAAAACAGATCGACAAATTACGAATGCATCTGAAATTGTTCGTTTAGCACTAGGTAACAATTCTTCGTCCGAAAACAATAAAAAAATCGATTCTGGATTTGAAAAAAAAATCTAAACCTGGAGCATGCACACACGCGAACCCGATAAAAATTGAAAAGCAAGTGAAGTCCGCAACACAAGCTTAAAACAATTGCACTGAAGTTTGCGCAAGAACAAAGAGTGAACTCCGTTTTGGGACAGAGTGCGTAGCAGATATTTTTCTGTTTGCGCTTAGGGACAGTTTGCTTAGCATATTATGGGCAAGATTTGCGTTTAGGAATTTGCCCAATTTGTTCATTAAAATTTGCTCTCATATTATTAATTATTTCTCGAAATGAAAAAATTAAAAGAAAAACATTCGCATCTTAAAATCAACAATTAATCAATTATGGGTGAGCTGGAAATATGTAAATTTGTAGTAGATTGATGCTAGCGAAGTTGTTTCGTGCGTTTCGTTGAAACTGGCGCGTTAAGTACCTACTCATGAGTACTTTTGCATACTTACCCAAAGGAACACTGATAACATATCAGGATCGAAACTAGAAATCCTCACCCAAAAAGTTGTCAAATTCATGAAAAGTCATTCTCCGTAAACAACACTTTGGAGTTTGTATTTCAAATAGAAACTATATAGACAAGCCAGGCATACAATCATTTTAATTTTTATTTATATATTACATCAAACTCATCTATAGTTGCATACGAAAATCTTTTGACATCTGCGAGTGATATTTCACAAATGTTATTATTGACATTCCCAATTTGAATGAGTTTTCGAATTATAATCTGCAAACGTCTGCTTGTACGCCAAATATTTTGACTTTTATCACCGAATTGTTTTGAAATGGCGCACACACACCATAGCAAAATTGAACTTGAAACGCATATGCAATCTCCTTCTTTATTACCCCGTTTATATGAGTGAATTGAGGAATCGAATCGAATCGAATTGAGATTTCGATTCAGGTATATGGCCTCGTGGGATCGGAAGATTGAATTAAAATGGAATCGAAGTGACAATTTGTGTTTACAGAATAAACAACAAAAACATGCAACAGAAAAAAATACAAAGAAACCGGAAACCCACTGCACACAAAAAAACACAATTGGTGCACACACACACCAAGAATCAGATGTGAATTCGATTCTTCAATTCCTCGATTCAGGTATATAAGTACATTTTCAATTCGATTCAGCTCTTCTAGTGGGATCGGATCGAGTAATCCTATTTTAATACGATTCAAGTATACAAAGACCTAAATCTTGATTCAATACCGATTCAATTCTCCATATAAACGTAGTATATATCTGCTTGATGCTGGAGCTTTTAATTTGCGAACAAAAAATTGTGAATGTTTCGAATGAAATCGCAAAATCCGCTTCGGAGGGAACAAAGTACCTACACATTAGGTTCTTCGGCTCAAACACAAACGTAATATACACAACTGAGACAACTGAGTTCAGTTATCCCTACGCAAATTTAACCTTAATTTAAGGCATGTTTTTTTGTTATTTATAGAAAAAAATGACATTGGTAATTAATCGAAGTTATTACAAACAAAAATAATGTACAATACGATATACGATACAAATTATCAAAAAAAAAAAAAAAAAAAAAATGGAGCGACAAGTTTTGGTGTAGCACA
The DNA here is from genome assembly GCA_910595825.1 of Philhelius pedissequus. Classification (NCBI taxonomy): domain Eukaryota; kingdom Metazoa; phylum Arthropoda; class Insecta; order Diptera; family Syrphidae; genus Philhelius; species Philhelius pedissequus. Next base: position 7,008,109 of record OU343163.1, on the reverse strand, counting down.
ATTTTAAAGATTACAATGCAATGATATAAATGACTAGCTTTAAACTGTGCATACTAATGTAAAAGTCAGGAATGGAATAATTAAATATGAAATATAATGATTTTTTTTAGGTTTTGCCATGCCTCTAGGTAATAATATCTAGAGGTTGTCGACCAATCCGAAGGTTTACAGTAACAGCCTACAATCCAGTCGGTCGAATCCGAAAGCTAAGATTAAAGATTAGTTATTATAGTTATAGCTATAAGCAATTACGACAAACGATACTGCATTGCTACTTCCTATTTTAGCAGAAGGAAACTCTATAGGGCGCATAAAAACCTAATGCATTATTACCGGAGATGTGCATTGTTGCCTCTATTTATCTTTACCGTTTACCTTACGTTTTGACATATTTAATTGAAACATTTGTTTTCCTTTTTTATACCTAAACACGCATTTTATTAACTTTTTTTATTTATTTATTAATTCCCACTTGTGTTTTTTTTTCTTATTATATTTTTTGTTCTTATTTCAACAGCTTAAGATCTTTTTTATTTTTTTAAGATTCACACTTTTATTTCTTACATTTAATTTTAAATTCATACATTATTTTGTTTTGTATTTGCTTTCTAAAGTGTACACTTGTGACAATATATATAATATATAATAATAATAATCATAATAATAATAATAAATGTTATCCATTATTGTACTAACTTTATTCCGAAAAATTGTGAACAAGAATAAGGAAATAATTATAAAATTGTAAATATTGTATTTTTGTTTCTTAATTATTTTCCTTCTTGTCTGTATAGTTTTCTTTTATTTTTGTTTTGTCTTTTTTAGTAGATAATATTAATATATAATGTAAGTACCCATTTATACGATTTTTTTTATTGTTAATTGAGATGATGAATTACAATTAAAATTTTGTTTACTATTTTCTGTGCAATGTTAATTATTACATATTTTTGTTTGAATGAATTTCAGAGTTTTAGTTGTGTTGTTAATTTAATTATCAAAAAAAAAACAATTAAATGAAATTATTGTAACTTTTTCTTTAAAACGTTTATTTTACACTTAACGCTTAAACTGAATATTATTATTATTTTGAATTTTTTTGTAATAATTTTTTGGTTAAATGTTTATTTGTTATTTAAAGTCTTTTGAAAACGAAAAAAAAAATAACATTATTGCAAGCATGAAATTAAAGTTAAAAGTATTTTGTTTATTTTAAATTCAAACTTTACATCGTTTGAAGGCCTGATGCGTTTTCATAAGAACATACAGAATTTGAAAGTAATTTTAAAATTTTTTGGCACCATGCATGAAAAATTGTATACATATTTTTATTTCAATTAATATGAAATTGCTATTGGAAAAATTTAAACATATAACATTATATGAAATATATTTAAATATATTTAATTATAAATATAGGTGTATAATAATAAATATAGTTATGCTATGCTGATATTGATTTTATGTATTTTTTGTTTTTATTTTATTTTTTTTTTGTAAAAGTTCATATTGCACCAATTTAAGGCTTTCTATATAAAATCAATTTAAATTTAAAAATAATTAAAAAAGAAAACTTAATAAAAACTATGAGCTGTAGATAGATTTCTGTTTGCTTTTGTTTTTAATTTATTTATTGGTTCACTTCACCGAAACCGTTCGAACTATTGCTTTCCCTTTACGCTATATCACAATTCTGCCTTCAGAAAAACCTTTTTTTAGCTTTTACGTGCCTTTTGTGTTGGTTGTCAATAAATTTGAAAAGATTTTTAAGTCTTGATTGCTGCGAAAAGGAGGGAAATTAAGGGAGACAGAAACTGGTGCAAATTAATTGCGAATAATGAGGCAGGAAATCTACAATTGTATTTATATAACTTGTCTAAATTTACACAGCCGTCTAACTTCCAAAAAGTTCTCAATAAATATTTTTTCCATTTTGTCTGGGAACTCTAATTTGTTTTGGCACACACATGTAGTATTATTTGACAACAAATAATATTTTTATTAATTTGGAATATTCAGTCAAATAAAAAAATTAAATAGTAAAAAAAAATCAAATAACAAATTGAATGTCTTGGCACCTAGTATACAAAACTTCACATAAAAACATTTGCGGATGTGTGGAAATTATTTTATATTCTTACCTGATGATAGTCATAAGTGATGATTATTTTGTATGTACACAGGTAAGTGCCATTAAGAGCGTGTATTTAAGCTAATATTTATTTAGGCTTAGACATAAAAATACTATACCTAAATTAAATATTAGGAATATAGTTCCTACCTTGATATTTGAAAATAATCATAAAATTGCTTTAATTTTGTTTTAAATGTTTACCAACTGTTAGACAAGGCCCTTTGTTACCAAAGATAACATAGAATTTCTTCAGCGATATTATCTTACTGTTATGCTTCTTTCAATGTTTTATGCTTATGGTTGATTGAACTCGATTTCAACTTTCTTAGTTTACGGGTTACATAACTTTGAATATGGTGAAGCGATTAAAAATGTCGTTTTGTGGTTATGAAGTTCAACAAAAAAAAAAACAATCCGTCAAAATTTAGCTTGAGAATAATGTCGTTTTCGATTCGTAATCCGGAAGAATACTCCGATCCGGCATCCCAATCGAACAAGTTAACACCAGATTCTCGATTATACGAAGTTTAATGTGAGTATATAAGCCCTATCAAGGTACCCGTTCGCAAAACTTCCGGAACTATAAGGTCAGTTCCCGTTTTTCCATTGAGGAACAAAATAGGTTCGTTCGTTGAACTTTACCTAGGGTCGACACAGGTTTTTCTGACAACTTTTCGGTTATCAAAAACACCCGCGGGCCATTAAATTTAATGGCCTTTTCGATTGGCAGTCCGCAACACGTTCCTCCAATAAAACACCCGGAATCAATTTGACTGATTCTGAATTGTATGTATCATCGTGTTTGTGAAAATTTTATTTAAAAAAAAATCACATCGGCTAAAAAGAATTTCCGAAACATTTGATTTCAATATAGATACACATTTTCTTGTATCAATAATAATTAACTTGCTTCTTTTTATGTTATTTTACCAGAAAAGTAGTTTAAATTCAATAAACTCATTGAAATTACACAAAACAAATTAACCCGATGATTTTGACATTTTAATTATGTGAGTGTATTAGTGAATCTGCTTTCGATTCTGAAATGAAATTCAGAATCGTTTTCTGTTCTGTTTAGAGTAGCAACTGTCATTTTGTGGGGGTCAGAACAGTTCTGGACGGCCAATCGAAAAGGCCATAAGTTGCAGAAAAGCAAGTTATGTCATTTAATAATTAAAACTTAAAATATGTTAAATTTAAGTTCTTAGTACATTTTTTGTGACCCTATTTACAATCCTCAACTTCAAAGCTTTCCATTTTCCATATCTGTGTCTGAAAATTAATTTCAGAATTGTTTTATTTGCATTTTAAAAATAACAATTTGCATACAAAACCAGAATTCACAACAAAACAAATGCTTCAGATTAGGGATGATGGATTAGTCCATCTATGTTATTGAAACATCGATATTAAAGCAAAAAATCGATGATTCAAAAAACACAGAATTTGTTTATCAGGGTGACTTTAGGTTTTTCAAAAACGCTTTAAACGCTCAATGAACAAACCTAATAAAATGAAGCATATAGTTAGGTTTGTTTGACATAGGTATGTCAAGATTTTTTTGGCAAAAAAAAGTAGCAACTTCATCCGGGAGGTCTTTCGTTTTGAGCCCTTGATGTTGTTTTTTTTTTCTTCTAAAATATGGTTGCAGTATAACGCATAAAATAATTTATTCGGCCTAATTACATAGTCTACCGTAATCTGCTACGAATCCCGAAAAATCTATCATAGTATACATTCGTATTAGATTCGTAGTGGAAAATCTGCAAGGAATTTCGAATTTCGTATCACTGAATCCGAATAAAACAGAAATGTTTTAGCTTTCTCTAAGACAAGTTATTCTTCTCGTGGTCAAGTGAAAAACGGTTGTCTAAGTAAAACTATAGGTATTTTTAAAGAATTTTTATTCAAGTCTCCTTTCCACTGCATTGAGCGCTATTTTTTAATTGAAAGAAAATGTAGACTGCGCCATGTCAACTTGAGAATGCTTACCAGCACCAAGCTGGTTGCTACCTTCTCCCCAAAATCTCAGCGCAGCATCCAGCCAACAAACCAAGTCGCTATGGAATCCGTTTTGTGTGTAAATTAGAAAAATGAACACGGAAATTTTTTATATTTTATAGTATTAAATATTAAACATTGAACGCGTCATTGGTGAGATTCCGGCCGAAATGTGTGAAAAAGTTTGGACCTTCAGAATGGACCACCTGAAGCGTAGCCGCGAGCAACATTTAAGTGAAATTATTTTTGAAAAGTAAATGGCAGAAATTGATTTATCGATCCAAATAAAAATTTCATTCACTTTTTACAAGTTTATGTGTTTTTTTGAATTTTCAAAAACCAAGCTCTTAAAAAATCACCGTTTACAAACAATTGATTTGAACTAAAATTTGTTTCTCTATAATTGAAGGTAATTTGACGTAACACTGCTGATTTCGAAATTTATTCCATAGTAGGTTGAGTCGAAAAATCCCCATTTTGGTCCGAATACGAAATTTGACAAAAATTTAAAGTAGTTTTACCAAATCACTTAACTTTATCCATGGGTTGCTAACTTTATAAATGGTTCCAAAGTCATGCCATTTAAAAAAAATATTGCTACAATTTTTAAAACAATGAATATATTATGAATTTATAATATATTGAATTTGTTATCGATTTTTGAACGTGCTGTTATATTTCAAAAAAAAAACAAAAAAAATCAACATTTCTGATTCGATAATTTCTGACGTCTCGTCGATGTTGTATTTTCGATCTTAAAATCGATGTCTTTCAATATCGCTCATCACTTCACGACATTGTTGTTGACATTTAATTAGATTTTGACATTATGAGGGTGTGCGTGGTTCTAGTTTTGAATCTGACTTCAAATCCAAAAGAAAATGTCTCTTCTATCGAGGAGAACTGTCATTTCATAACTATCGAGCATTTTTAGAAGCATTCGGAAGCCTTTTGGAAGACCAATCGAATAGGCCCTAAATATGCGTAACTTTCCCAATGCTTCAGTTCAAAATACACATCGCTAAGCTTTTATAGCGCCTCGCCAGTCATAACAGGGTGTCTAAAATTTTTTTATTAAAATACATAACATTGAAAAAAACTGTCTTCTACTTCTTGTTCATTTAAATGAGGTATTGCGGGTACGCCTAAGAAGGGCGAAGAAGGCAATCAAGACTTTTGGGAACGTTTAGGAAAGAGCATCGCGTTTGAAAACGATGGTGCAAGGATTAGTATTAATAATATAAATAATTGTTATCAAAAAGCGGTAACAAGCTTTTTGGTTATACATTATTGTATTGTAAGTGTTTTATTTTTATTTTATTTTTTAAATAAGCAACAAAGATTTTATATCTACTAAATGCGAGAATTAAAAAATATTTCTGCAAAAGCAAAGAAAACAACTTTGATTAAATTATACTATCATTTACTTTATTCTACCCTAGGTGTTTCAAATGATCCACTTAACCATCGTTTAATGTTGTATACCTATTATTTTAGTTATATTTTTTAAAAATCTTAATCTTATAATTAAGTGAGAAATAAATTACAAAAAAATCATTTTGTTTATCACTACAAATAACCAATTTATACTATAATAATTAATGCTAAACATTGAGTATTTTTAAAAAACATTTATAATTTCAAAGTTACCTCTGTTCATTTATCGATTGCTTTCAATTATTTTTTTTTCTAAATAAAATATCCTTTCGTCAAAAAAAAACATGACCAATTCAATATTAACTTATTCTAAAATATTCTTATTGTATTTTTTTTAAACTTTAGTATTTTATGTGCACACATTAAATGTGAGGGAAAGAATGTTGCTCAGCAGCAAAACACACAAGAAGATTGAATTTATCGCAAATATTTTTTTTTTCATTTTATTTGTATTCATTTTTGCCACTTTATTTGTTAATTAAAAAAAAAAACAAAGGAAACTACATGTATTTTTCTTTATTTTAATTATTTTACATCTAAGTATATAATAATATTTTTTCATGTATATTAATATATATATATTTTATTTATTCTTATTTGTTGAAGCTCTAGTTATATGATTGCCTTGCATTTCTTTAAAGATCTAGTAATATTTTGTATGTTATTGAGTTTTCTTGCAGTTTGCAGTTTTTTTTTGTTTAAATATTTTTAAAGAAATTCTCTCTCCATCAAATTTGTTTTTGTCTTCTTATTGTTGTTGGTTTGCTTTGTTTTCCTTTCCTAAAATGTTCATATTTGTTGGCAATATTTTGTCAGTATATAGAGTGTGTGCTTATATTTTTAAAATATACACAGATTTTCATTTTTGTTAGTCGACGTTGTGTTGTTGTTTATAACATTTTAACTAAATATTATTTTATCATCAAAGTTGAACACCATTTTTTTTTATTTTAAATATTTTTTTATCCATATTCATAAGAAACATTACTTTTTTTTAAATTTAAAAATGTAAAAAATATTTTATTTGTTGTGCTAATTTTTTATTTTTTTAATTAAGGTGGAATTTTTTTCTTTATTATTACTTTTGTTTTTAAGAAAAACTCATTCTTTGGCCACTTCTGCTTTGAAGAAAGTTTAATCGTATTTGTTTGTTTACATTGTATTATTTTAAATAAAAATAAAAAAAAACATGTGCAAACATATGATTTTGATTAAGTGACAAGCAAACATATATGTACGAGTATCATACGACAATATGAATTCTATTTTGTAAAACACGTAAGTGCTATAGGTGTGCTGGAAATTGTTATAGCAAAATTTTGTATCTGAAGTGATATACAATTGCTGGTTTCTGTGAATATGTTGTGCATGTATACAACATGTAAATGTGTATGTGTGTGATTATTAATAATGGGGATAATATGAAAAGCTTTCGTTTTATTATTTGAATTGCGGTATTTTTTTAAATATCTTTTTTAACATGGCGAAATAAAAACTAAAAACTAAAATAAAATTAATATTTCAAAGTTTTACAAACCAAAGAAGAATCAGAACCAACCAGAATCAGAAACGAACGACCAAGATAATCGAACTGACGAAAGAAAATAAAAGCAAAAAAACTATAAACTAAAATAAAAAACAAAGTTTATTTTTTGTAGAATTTTTTTTTTTAATAAAACCACGATTTTATTGAATCCAACAAATCAAACATTACATTAATTTTCATAAAATTATATATATATATATATTGTATATATAAAATGTGTATTTTTTTGTTGATTTAATTAAAAATAATTTATTATTTATATAAAAAAAAGATTCATTTAACATTCATTAAATGAGTATAAATATTTTTTTGTTTAAAATATTTAATAATAATATAAAATACTTATAATATACTAAAAAATATTTTAATATTTATTTAATATAAAACCCAAAATTTAATAGATATATAGCTTAAAATAAAAAGAAAAAAATAACGTCTCCTTTATTCGGATAACAATATAATAATATGTATAAATGTAACCTTAGTAACAATAATTAAAGTGTTTTTATTTACGTTATAAACCTTACTAAATTTTATTTATTTAAATTTTGAATTAAATCAGTCTCAAAAAAATATAATAAAATAATTTAAGCTTAATATTGGGGTATGTCATTTCGCTATATGCGTTTTTTTTTTCGATTTGCCAAAAATTAATGAAGAACTGAATTTCTTTTATTATTCTATTGCCATTTCGAAATTTCGAATACATTCACTTCGCAAACATTTTTTTAAATTTTTGTTTGTTTTATATTTTAACTCTGTCGCATCTACTAGAGTCAGAAGAAATTACCAATAAAATTAAATTATCGATAAAATTGCATTATAAAATGGGCCTAGAATTATCGGGAGATTGCAATTCCTCGCATTTTACTTTTTCCAAGGAGTCGGATTCTTTTATCGATCTATGCGTTATTTTAGGGAAATATAATTACCTAAGATTTGATTTGGCTTACAATATTGTGCTGACACTGCTCTGCTCCCCCAAAAATAAAATTTTATTACACAAGAAACACTGAACAGATCAGTGAGATCTTGAGGGATGGTATGAATATGTTCATTTCATCTTGAACTTGTATAAGACCTATTTATCGAATGGGTATCAGCATCACGAAAAGTTATAACAAAATGAAAGTGAATATTTTTTTCCTGATGATGGAATTCTCCAATTATGAATTCCCCGAGAAACTATTTTTCCCTTCGAAAGCGGGAATGAGAATTCTGAATGTTCGAATCAGCAGTTTTACAGTATTTGACATATCAAAAAAAAACTAGAGCAAAAAATAAATTTATCCAATGTGATAGTGAATAGTTAAATAAATATAGTGAAAAATTAAATAGATAAAATATCTACTAAAATGTTCAGCATCGCATTAATAATTTTAAATGAAGAACAGTGAAGAAAATCGATATCGACAGCCAAGAGCTTTAAGAAGATACCTAGGGGATGCATCGAAGCCACTGGAGATGCCACAATGATTGTATATAATAGAACTATTTGTAATATGTTTCAATAAATCATTTGGTTTAACACTTTAGAGTTAGCAAAGTTGGGTTTAATTATTTTGTTTCATTTCTCGCAAGGTCCTGTCAGCCAGCTTGAAAGCGTTTTGCAATTCCTTCAATTATAAAATTGAGTGTGTTTGTTCCTTTCTTTGCTGGAGAAGGATACCAAACGGGGCTTGAAACTGACTATAACTTGGTTTATCCCAACCTTGCTTTAGTAAACGGTGTTCTAAAGTCCTGCAAATCGTTGACAAGCAGCTGTGCACAATGGATACAAGTGTGTAAGCCGGCCAAAGAAAAAAGAAGTTGCTTTGGCTTTTTGCGCGAAACACAACTCTCTTATTGCAGGTGGGACTTATTTGTTGTCTTTGTACCTCAAAAATAATTGAAATTTTATTTATATTTTAGTTACATAAAGTAAAAAACTTGATTTTTATCTTATTTCTGCAGCACATGTGTCGGAACAAACGAGTGCCAAATGGGAAAAATGTTACTATTTTTTACATTTAGAATGTCTACTTTTTCCCCGGGTATTTTTTCCCATATTCGTAGTTTTTTAGAATAAGAGAGGGGGAAACAAATCCCGGGAGGTTTTTGTTTGTAATAAGAAAGTAGGGAAAGAGAAATATTTCCCTGGAAATTGTCATTTTGAATTGGGCTGATAATTTCAAGTAACATTGATTGTTTTAAACAGAAGAAGTAGTTTTTGACTAGCTGCTTCTGTAAATAATACTAAGACAACATTATATGTATTAATTTAATCTGCACTTTGAATACTTTTGAGTGTACAAAATATGGAAATGCATTAACTAACAAGTAAAGAATGAATAACTGACAGACAATGTTCAAAATGAAGGAACTAACAACATAAATGTTGTTAAAGAAAAAGTATTTCGTGAGGATGTTAATATTATTTTCTTTCGATAGGATACGCTTGCATTTATGTAGTAATAAAAAGCATTAGTATTAACTCTGAGACCTGCCAACTCGTCTATGAGTGAAAGCCCACCGATACTATGTCACAGAGAATAAACCTATTTTAAATATGTGAGAAAAAAATAGTGTATGATAACATAATTTTAAGGGTCGTCTTAAGAACTTAACAATCCATCTCATAAAAGTTAACATGTATTAATAGATGAAAATTTGTTTGTTTGCAGCCCAGAACCCACTTTCAGTTTATCATGTAAGTATGTATGTACTTTGTGAGGAAGTAACATGATACATTGAAGGCAGTAAATCTATTCGACACATATACAAAAAAACATTTCCCAATATTAAAAACAAAACATAAAAAAAAAATCCAACCAATAATTTAAATAAAAATTTGAATTAAGTTCTTTGATTATTTATTTAATTTAAAGTCTAAATTTGATTTTAAACTTATTATGTACTATAATTAAAATTGTATGTTTACGTTATTTGAGTTAATGTATCCCTCTTTCTAAGCAACAACAAGCAAAGCAACCGACAAAATGAAAACCGCTTTTTCTAAAATATTATATTTTATTTATTTTTATTAATTTTTGTTTCACTTAATATTTGTAAATTCTTTTTTTTATTTGTGTAGTAAATTTGTAATTTCTTTTTTCTTTGCTTTGGCACAAAATATATACTTCCCAATCGAGTAAACAGTCTAAATAATTTTTTTTTATATTATTACTTTTTTTAATATTTAATATTTAACAATTTTTTGTTTTTTTTTTTTTGTAATAAGCTCATGTATTTTTTAAATGTTTTTTGTATTTTTTTTTTCTTTATTTTAAATGAGAAATTATGAGTGACGAAAAAATTGCATTGTAACAAAATATAAATAAAAAATATATTTTTTAATAAATATTGCTTGCCTAAAAAACTAATAAATAAATATATATATTTAAATTTATTTTTTTAAGGTTGTTAAAATTTTATAAATTTTCTTTAAGAAATTCGAAAAATTCCTTTGCTTTGTTCCCAATGTACGTAATATATACATATATTAAATTTTTGTTGTAATTCAATAAGCAGTAACTAAAAAAGTTTTTGTATGTATTTTTTGTTTGTCTAATATTTTGTGTTTTCCTTTTTTATTAAATTGTATTTGCTCTATTAATGCGCGACAAAGAATACATTTCGTTGCTTGCTTGAAAAATTGTCTTTGTTTGTTGTTCACAACTTTTTTTCTCTACTTTTTTTTTTGCTAAAAAAATTCGCTAAACATTTTGGAAATTTGTTTGAATTTATTTCCTTGTAATAATTTATACTTTATTTTTCTTTCAAGGAAAACATAAAATAATTGCTCATTGACAAATATATAATTATGTATGTTTTAATTAATTTATTTATCATTTTTAAAGCACTTGTAAATGTATTGCTTATTTTTGTGTTTTTTTTTGTTTTCTTTTGTGTAAATTATTCATTTTATTTCGTCTTTTTTTCATTCTTAAACAAATAATGTCTAATTAGGCTATTTGATTTTATAAATAATATCATTTATAAGAAATTAGAGAAAGAAGAAAACAAATAGAATATAAGAAACTTTGAACCAAGAAAACCGTGAGAAAAATGTCAAGTTTGATTTATTTAAATTTATAAATTTATTTTAAGACTCAACTTGTGTGTTTTTTTTAATTATTTTATTTTCTTTGCTGATGTGGTATGCGTATTTATAATAATTATTGTTAGTATGATGTATATATAATGTATTTTTTGTTTTAATATTTATTTTAAATGTAAATCTTGCTAAATATTCAGTTTTCTTTTTTAATTAAATTCTTAATAATACATTAATACATTATATTTTTTATGGTTTCAATATATATTATTATTATTTAATTATATATATTTCATATATATAAGTTGATCCCAATTTGTTCAGTTTTAATCAATTTCATTTTGTTTTTTTTTTTTTTATTTTTTTATTGAAAAAAAAAAATGAAAATCAATATAATATCGAAATACAATCTTTTTTATTCATTAAATTGTACACACACAGAGAGACACAGAGATTTTTTGTTTGTTTAAATGTTTGTGTTTTTAAATCTAACAGATGACAATGAAAGGTATTGTGATTTTTGTTTTGAAATGTGTGTTTTGTAAGAAAAATGCGCTTTAATTTATTTTTTGGAAGGCTATTCTCGCTTAAAAAGTTTTCCAATGATTTTCTTAGTTTTTTTTTCTAAGATTTCTTTTAATTACATTTATTCCCTTACTATTTACAAACAATATTGTCTTTTTTACTTTTTTTATATGATTTTGTTGTTGTTGATAATTTTTCTTTATTAAAATTTTTATAAATATTATATTGAATTTTTGTTGTTGTTTTAAGTGCTTCGAAACCATAAAATCTACATTTTTGTTGCTTTTTTTATGTGATTTTTAGTCAAGTGCATTTTAAGGTGATTCAGGTTCAGGTTGGTTGAGAAAGTAGTAAATATTTGTTCATTAAAGAAAATGGTGATCAATGTTAAGGAATTTTAATCTTGAAAAATCTAATTCTTTATTTTTCTCTGGTTGAAGGGAACTTGAAGACGAACCTTGTATAGCCGTGAAAAAAAAAATGTTCATTTCGTCGGGTTGGTCCCAAATTTATACTCAATTTCGTATACAACATTTTAATGCTATTCTTTTCTGTCAAGTTCTCTTGATCATCGTCCAGCATCGATAAGAAGAGTTGTGTTATCAACGTAGCTGAATGCAAAACTGCATTAGTAGACCTGGAAAAGTCTTGTGAGAAAAGGTTATAAAAATGTTCACTATTGATGAAGATTTACACAATTCAAATTCTACATATTGACAACAATAAATGTGATGATAACCTGTGTAACATAAAAATACAGACCGAACTATTTTGAGCATCAACATTTTTCGAATGGTTTGTTCACCGAAAGATATTCATATTAAAGCCTAGTACGGTGCTGATGCGAAACGAAAAATCCCATACAAAAATGACAGAACGAAATTATAAACGAAAATTTTCGTTCTGCTTTTCGTTCTGTTCCATGGCGAAATTTATAAAAAGTCTCCACTTACTTTTCGCAGACAATTTATTACACAGAACAATTAATAGTGTGCGGAAAATTACATTTGAGTTTTTAGTCGTGTTTTTTTTTTTGTGGTGTTGTATCCTTCATCAAAGTTTGTTTATTTGTGATTTTTTTTGTGAGTAGGTTTGTTTTTTTCTTCTTGACAGTTTGTTCGTTAGCATTTTGCTCTCCTAGTGGAGACCACCGAATATTTGCGTTTTGCATCAGCGGTGTAGTAGACTTTGAAAGCTTTGTCAACATAACAAGAAAATTAGGAATTGGAAGCCAAAACATAAATTGATGCAGAAACGAAATCCTGGAAATTTAAAATATTCCTTAAAAGTAGTGGAGACCCAGAATCTATTCGTCTGCTTCTAATGTTCTCACCAATATTTTCGAAGAGTTCAATATAGCTTATTGTTGGTTTTTATATAATATAATAGTTTATTAAATTTACGTAAATAATCGAAACCTAAGTTCCTTATCTCCGTATGCACTTTATTTTAATGAATATAATTTTTGTTTTAAGTGAACTGTAATGGATTATCGTATTAAATGTGGATTCGGGCATTTTTTGTTTGTGAACAAAACAAAATCAAAAATCCAACTCATATCTACTAACTACTGTTTTCTTTTCTCATTTCACTTATGATTATAAATTTTATTTAATCAATAATTGTTTTAAATATTTTTTTTTGTTGGATATTAAATAAGAATATCTAAAATACCTTATATTTTTTTTTTTGTCAAATATTTTCTGACGATGTACATTGATAATATAATAATTATAAACAGTACATCCAGAAAATATAAAATTTATGTATACTAATATATATTATGTATAAACATCGTGTTGTGAGTAGAAATCGAGAGAGACAGAGATCAACTACATGCGCAACTAATTTTTTCTTTATATATATATTTTTGTATTTTTAATTATTAAGTTTTACTAAATAAAATATCACCAGAAATACATTCAATATTCCAGGGATTTGATAATAATCTTTAAGAGAAGTTTCAATAAATAATTATAATTTTTTTTTGTATTGAAAAAATGACAACAAAAAAATGCATAAGCAAACATAGCAAAAAATAACAAAGAACAGAATGATTTTGCTAAGTCTACGCGGTTTGCTTTTCATTATGTTTTACAGATTTCTTTAAGGTTTTTGTGAATATAAAAAATAATCAACAAAGAACAAGAGACAGAGGTAAAATTATTTGATTGAAAATGCAAAAGCAACACAATATTGAATCAACAACTTGTTTTTTTTTGTTTATTTTTAATTTCAAATAAAATCACAAATAAAATTTGGAAATAAGTAATTAAGGCACCATTACAATTGCTTTTCTCTTTTTTTTTTTTTAAATATTATATCGCGTAGTGGCTTTGTTGTGTATTTTCTTCTTTTTTTTGTTTGTTTTTGTTCTTACAATAAATTTGTTAAAATTTAACTAAAAATTGTATTATGTATAATTTTATTATAATTTATTTATTACTTTCGCGCATAATTTAACATTTTTATTTTATAACGCTTTTCTTTATTTGAACAGAATTGTAAAAAATATTTTTTATTTAAAACTAATTATTTAATTTTTTTTTTATATCTTAGTTGCTTTCGTAGAGTCTCATTAAGTTATATAAACTGTTTTTTTTTTTGTGATTTCTTTTTTTTAATATTCTCTAAATATATATATATATATATATATCCATATATATATATATAATATACACCATTTAATATTTTTTTTAAGATAAAAATGATTGCTTCCATTTAAAGTAGTTTTAAATTACTTTTTTCACTTTGTTTAAATAGTTTTTTTTTTTTTGTTTTTCATTTAATGTTTCTAAATTCTATTCTTTTTTTTATTGAATAATGTTATTCCTGTATTCATGTTTATAATTCTACAAATGTTTCTCTGCATTTTGTTTTTCTACTAAGTGTGATTTTTGCTTTTCTTGGATTACCTATTAGTTTTTGTTCTGTTTCATTTATAATTTTTGAAAGTTAAACATTTTTTTTTATTTAATGGATTTGGGTTATAATGTTGGACATGAGGGACAATAAAGATTTTTGTTGGTAATAGAGCTTTAGTGTTTTTTAAATATAATCAATTCCTCATGTCGTTTTTGAATATTTACACCCAATATAAAAGTATTATCACCTATATAATAATTATATCTTCAACTAATATTTTATATAAATTAGTGATTTTCTCGATTTTTTTATAAATACTTGTTTGTGTATTTTTTTCCCAAAAATTTAGTTTTTTGTGTTTTGTTTTAAACAGACTTTTCGATATGTCTTTTAAAGATGTGTATGTGTTTTTTGTTGTTGATATAATGGCATTCAATGGTTACTACTTTTGAGAATTAGGATCGGAAATATAATATGTTCATTTTGTTTAAGCTGAAAACGTAATTTAATAAGAACGGTGCAATTCTATATTATAGAAGATTTAGTTTTGTGTACAATGAGCAAATACCAAATTGGAAGGAAATATTTTCGGTCTGTAGGTGTGTCGATGCATTCGTCAATAAAAAGCGAACAGAATACAACTACATATATAACATAATGCGTAAACATAATTTGACATGTTTTTTGCGTAATCATGTCACAAAACTGTATGATATGTTGCAGGTAAAGTTAATAACTATTTCCAAAAAAAAACATTAGTTTTTTAGTCAACTTTAATTTATAATTTACTTGACTGAATAGCGAAATGTATGAGAGAATTTAGAAGGAATTGCTCTAAGTAACAGCAAGCAGTAAGGTCCAATCGCTTTTTTTAAATATTGAATGTTTTGAATGAAACAACAATAAATTGAGTGTGATACCACCAAGTTTAATTGGTTAGTGGGATTACGCTCAAGTTGTTACTGCTTTATTAAAAACATTCAACATTTAAATTACTATTTTAAAGCAAATTAAATTAAAAATGCATGTAAATGGACATTTTCAATCGAATCGCATTTTACGCTAAATATTGACAAGCAAAGTGATATCATCTTTGGGAATGTTTACTCTGTGCAATTCTTTTTATTGGTCATTCAACAGAATCTTCGGCGTAGGTAGATCTAAATTAAGATTTTTATATGACATGTATGGTGAATGTGTATATATCTTCATTTGCATAATATTTGAAGAAGAGTAGAGGGGACGTCCCAATACAAACGTGCGAAAGAGTACATAGGTTGTAGACTTTCTTTGAAAGCTGTCACCAACATAATTATATTTAGTAGGAATACTGGTGTGGAATCGCCGAAGATGATAGTTGATTGTCAGTTTTATTCGTTTTGACGATAGCTGCCTCTCATATTTATACTAGTACGGAACGATCAAGTGAAGAATCATCAAAATGACAGTCAATTGATCGAATGATCGAGAAAAATCGAGACGAAGAGATGCCATATTAACAATGAACATGTTCGTCTACACTAAGATTTTTTTCTACATTTCACGTGTTTTCTGTAATATTCATTCATGAAGATCTTTAGCATTCTGGTTCTGCTCTCTTCATCCGAAAAAAGGAAATTTTATATGCTAATGCTACACGCCTCATATTTACCAGAAATCAAACGAAGATACATGTAAATGCACCAATTTTCTTCAAATGCAACATCTATAATGGGCAACAGTTTCGTCGTTGTTGACCTTTTTTCCGATGCCTAACTCAAGTTATCGCTTTTAGAAACGAAAGGAAATAACGATGTATAATGAAGTGCTTTATATCTTATTAAAAATAATTTTTGGCAAACTAAATATGATATTATGAATGAATTTATGATATTAAAAATTGATTCAATTAAAAAGTGATTTTATTATAAATGTGTGTGATTATGCATAAATATGAACTATTCTCAGAAGTAGTAATGAATCATCGAATATACTGCCAATGCATTCAAGATATGTGTTCGTGTGTTTATTTTGTAATATGTATTTGTTTTCCTGTATAATTTCCTTGTGGGAATAAATTTATGTAAAATGAATTCAAAATTATTTTGTTTTGGTAAGTGATTTGTTTTTCTTTTTTTAAATATCATTAACCTAAATACCACATTTTTGTTTATATATTACTTATCATCCAATCATCTATAATTACAATAATTTGTTTCTATAATTTTTTTCTCAAAAAATTAAAAAAAAAACAAAACAACTAAAATAGCAACTGAAAAAAAAAATAAAAAAAAATATACACCTAAAAAGTCTTTTTCTTCGCATAAGCTTCTTTCATTATGATTTCTTTGTTTTTTTTTCTGTTGTAAAACGTATCATTTTCATTTGTTTAAAAAAAATTCAATGATTTTACTAATAAGTATTTCTCACTAAATTTACATATTTAAAGCTTTATATTATTTTTTTTTCTTTCCTTCAAAAAATTTTAATGATTTTTTTTCCTTTCTTTAACTAATTTTAATGTTTTTTTTTTATTTTACTTTTTTAAACGCACTAAAATATAATTAATACCTACACAACATTCAAAATGTTATATTTTTGTTTTGTTTTTATTCTTCACTTTGAAGAATGGTATAATTACTTATTAGTTATTATTATAATTAATTATTCTCTTTGCAAATTAGCTACATTTATTACTCGACTCACTACATTGTTTTGTTTTTTTTTTTTGTAAAACTTTGTTTTAGTGTAAAATTATGTTAACAAAGCAAAATATTATATATAGAATAATAATAATAGTAAAAAAAGAAGATAAATGAATATTTTGATTTAATATATAAATGATATTTCTGCTGTTATCCTTTTTTTATTTGTTTTAGTTTTAGCTTCTCTTTTCAGCTTGGTGATGGTTTTTATTCTCAGTTGTGTGGTGGTCTTGGTGGTCAATTCTTACGGCTAAAAGCGTCGTATTTTTCTTCTTATATTCAAAATTCAAGCCTGATAGGTTTCAAAAACTATCACACTTAACATCTTTCTTGGTTTCTTTAAAAGTTATTAGTTTTAAAAAAAATACGATTTTGTTTTTTTTTCTCTAATGAATTGGAGTTTTGACAATTGCGTTTGGTGCAATATAATGATATCCAGGAATAGGAAGCCCTGCAGTTTCCATAGATATTCTGAAAATATATATATTTGGTTTTAAATTGGGTTTACTTTTTTTTTTAAATAAAAAAAAAATTAAGTGGTAACACTAATTTCTTGCTTATTTTAATATTTATTTCAAAAATTGGCAATTAACAAGCATAATATTATGTATTTAATTGCTAAAAAATATCGATTTGAGCAAAAAACTTTTTTTTTATTATTTTTTTTTTAATAGACAACGAAAACTTAAGTTTTTAAGGTAGGTATATATGAAAATGTGATAAAAAAATTAAACAAATATTAAAAAATATTTATAAAAATATAGACAGATATATTATGACATCTATTGCGTTTATTTCTTGATCAATATGTTTTTTCGACAAATCGAAAATAGTGTTTAGATATTTTCTTTTTCATTTTTCAATTCTTTGATAATTTTCTTTGTAAATGTTAATGAAGGACAATTCACCACTCATCTATGCTAAGCGTAGCATCGTTAGTTTTGTGTTAAGTAACGGATAGCAAGATGAATGTTGTGATTAAAATACCAGTCATCAATTAAACAGTTACTCAAGCACCGCTAACAACACACCTCTTGAGCATTTTGAATTATTATGAAAAACACTACAAAACCGGATGGGTGGTTAATTGTGTCCTTGACTGTATTTGTTTAAAGCAATTTTAATTATGACTATAGTTAAATTAATTAAAGGTTAAATTGGTTTACAGATTTATCATGGTATTCTTCGTTGATAAATGTTATTTCATATTAAAGAAATATTAAGAGTACTTTCAGAGTTATACGCAATTGTAATTTTATTTTAGTTTTTAGAAGCCGGTGATAAAAACAATTCAGATAAAAATTTCTTTTGTTGTCCTAAACACTTTCTGAAAAGTAGTGGAGATTTAGACTGGGGCTAAAAATGAACTTTCGAAACGTTCGAATCTAAAAACATAAATTATGCGAATAAGACTTACTTCCGCATGAAAGTGAATTTTAAAATAAGGCTGAATATTAAACGCGTAGCAACTGTTGATTTTTGGTATTTTTGGCGTCTGTTGCGGTTGCCCCGTGTGTATTTAACATACTGAACGAAACAAAAAGCTGAGCGTATCCAACTTTATTCGAGTTTTCATGTCATTCATAACAGAAATTCAGTGCTTTAGTCAACCCAGCGGATGGGGTTTTCCATTGGTAAATTCAGAATTTGATGCGGAATTTGATTTTTTCTGGCAAATGGAACGTATTTTGAATAATTATTTTGTTTTATGGTGTTGGCGAACATCGCATCTGCAAATCTGGTAGTTGTCAAACTAAATGCTTTAAAATGTACTAGCGCCTAGTAGTGTTAATAAAAAGAGGGGTACATTCACCGAAAAATACGGATCTGCGAATTTGATTCAAAATTTAAAAAAAAATAAATTTTGTTGTGGCAGATTTGAATCAAAAATTAATTAAATTCTTGTACCAATGGAAAACCACATTAGTCTGTTCGCTAAAAAAGAAAAACCCAGACCGAATTACATCTGAGTAAAGCATGATCCGAGCTATTTGCTCCATTTAATCGGCTATTTTATTCCGAGTTAATGGAACATGCTTCGATTTAGCTCTTTTATAAGGGTTACTTATGACAGTTTAACAAATATTTTCGACAAATACGATAGGTAAAAAATTGCATTTATTTTAAACTTTCGTTTTCGCAATCAACATATAAACTAGTAGTCAAAATCTTAACATCTATTCGATCTTCTATACTTAGGTTGTAGGATACCATGATAGGAATAACAATTTCTTGTCGGCAAATCTGTAAAGCAATTTTACAAAACCAAATCAAAAAAAAAATATAACGACGATCTAAAGAAACCCCGAAATAGATGCCATTGTTTGAAGAAAAAAAATATATAAGTACATATGTATACAAAACAAATAAAGGAGGAAAAAATTCTTACCGGAATTTTAAGATTTGAATTTTGTTTTTGGATTTTTTTTGGACATTGAGTGAATGATTTTTTTTCATTTTTTTTTGTATTTTTGAATAATTCATTCATATTAGGTTGTGGCTGGATTGGTTGGTTGGTTGGTTGGTGGTAGTGGTTGGTAAGCGGTTGGTAGATGGTAGATGATTTGGTTGGTTGTGGTGTATAATAAACATGGTTGTCCTGGGATAGTTTTTGTTTTTTTTTTTTTAACTTTTAACGGAGTGTTTTGTTAATAAAGGATCTGAAGGAACAATTAATTTTCTTAAATAGTATTGCTTGTTGTTCGTGATAAATGGATGGGATTTTGGTAACAGCGGTGATGGCTTGTATTTTCGGCGATATTCAAAGGCTTAGATTGGATAATAAAGAAAACAAAAATAAAATTAACGTCCCCCGTAGTCGACTTCAAGACAAGAATTTACACTAAAAGCTGAGACTGACTAGTGGTGCGAAAATAATATTAAATAGACATACCTAACAAATTAAATTTAAAAATATCGTTAATTGTTTTATTGCTAAGCTTATAGGCAATTTAAAACCATATTTTGTGTAATAACCTGAGGTTAGAGTTTTAGATATTTACTTCAAATACAACCGTTAAAAATGCATCTAGATATTTATGTACTTCTTTTATATACATACTACCTAATAGATTTCTTATGGAATAAAATTTTGAGGTGATACGTTGTAGGGAACTCCCTATATGAAAGCCTACAAAGTAAGTGATAAGCCAAAATTAAAAATCATTGACTAGTGAAATTAATTTATACAAATTATAGGAAGAACAACAGTTTTGACGCTGGTGATTTTTTAAAACTAGGACAAATGTTAAAATTTTTGTTGCATACGTTTGGTCTGCGCCAAATGAAATTAAAATAAATATTAAATACATTTAAAATATGTAAAACGCTATAAGAGAGAATATCCCAATATTTAATGGTAATTTTTGCTTTCGATTTTATTTAATTAAAAAATGCAGTCAAAACAGTTACAATTTTTGTGATTAATTTAACTGTACTGTTTGGCATCTACACCCTAAGCAGCTGAAGTGATTTTCTCTAAACTTGGTACTTAGGTGATTGCTTCGATTCTTTAGCCTTTTTTTAGCCCCAAAACTAACGGTACCTGTCACACCTAAAATGGTTAATCTTAATTATATCGAAAAATGCTCAAATGATTTTGATAAACAAAATTTTGATTTTGGTCAAAATGTTTGTACAGGAGGTCCTTCTGATTCTAAATAATACTGCATACCCCAATATTTTCAAAAAAAAAATTTTTGGATTTTTGAAAAATTAATATTTTAATTTATTATAATGCTAGAAAATCGGTCTAAGCATTTAATATATTTAAATGAATATTTTCAAAATTAACCTTGTAATTTTTTTTGGAAATATTAGAACATTCTTTTACAACAATTTATGTATTTCTATGATATTGCGTTTTACAAAAAGAAAAAACACAAATTGATTCTATTGTTTAGGAAATTTCTTCATTGATATTTTAAATTTTGGTAAAAAAAGTTCACCTCGTTTATAAGTAGGAGGTGGGCAGAGATTGCGGTGGAATTAATAGTTTAGGACGACCAAAACGTCAAGTCAAAGTTGTAATCACTGCCAACACACAACTGATAGTTTCCATGCGCAAGGAATCTAAGACAGCTGCAAGCTTAAGAAATTGTTCTCTTTTAATTGGATTTAATTTGTCTTCAATATCGACAAGTATATTAAGGAAGGCTTCTTTCGAAAGTCTAAAGTTTTGTACAAATCTATAATAGAACCAAATAAGCTTATTGCATCATTGATTTTTTTTAAGTGTACATTGTACATACACATGTTAGTAGTCGAAGTCCAATGGACTTTCTCCGAAAACATGCTTGTTCCGAAGTATTTTCTTCAATATCATTTGCACATAAAGCAGTTCTATTGTAGCAATTTTTATATAATTAAGATTATGCGATCCGAAAAATAGTTTTTTATAACACCAAATTTCCAATTGCATTAAAATTTGAAACCCAACAATAAATTTGACATCTATAATACCAAAATTACCTAGAGGATCCATTCACAATATACATATGTAATTCAAATCTGAATTGCTTATAAAAAAATTTGATTTTTGACAACGATATTATACCAGTTTAATAGTTTTCTCGATAAATATCAACTATCTTAGTGATGATTGACAACGGTAATAAGGGCGATAGTAAATTATGTATTTAAAACTTAAAAAAAAAAAACTCTCAACTAGTCAGTCTCCCAAAGCTAAAAACCTTAAATAAAATACAAATTTTAATAATTTTTCTCAATGTATGTATTTGAAAATGTTTTTCTTTTGTTATATGTTTTTATTCCATCAATGAATTTATTAATTTTATTTTAAAGATAAAATACTTTTTTCCACTTATTAAAAATTGCTTGATTACATTAGTATAAGATCGTTTGCTTTATTATTTTTTTAAACTAAAAATAATAACATTACAACTTTAACTCCAATATATATGTATGTTTGTATAAATGTGGATGTGATTTATAATTATATATGAATATGTGTTTTGTTTTATAAATCTTTATTTAATAATATGCACGGCTTCATATTTTTTTTAAAACACAAAACATATTATCAAATAAATAAAAATAAAATCATAAGCAATACAACTACAAGTAATTTTTTGTAATTTTTAATTTCATTCACAATGCAAAAATAAATCAAATAAATAATTTAAAACCAATTTTAACCTTAGTGCTTACTTAATACAATTTTAAAAAATATGTTTTTTTTTTGTGTTAGTGTTGTTTTTTCTTTGTGTTTCTTGGGCACTTATCAAATTAATGTATTTTAAAAATCATATAAAAGTGTTGTATTCTTATTGTTGTTCTTATTTTCTTAGATTTTGTAAGTTCTATGTTAATTCAGTGGATTGATTAAGGAAATAATATACGATTATGGATTAATAATTAAATGCTACATTTTGATCGAAAAAAAAAACAGTAATCTATATGGGGTTAAAATAGTTCAACGTTGCGTTGGTGTAGTAAAAAAAAAATAAAAAGAACTCTCCGGGTGTATGAATGGAGTTTTTACGTTCTCAGTTTTTTTTTTTTTTTTTAAATATTTTTTTAATGATTTTTGTTTGTTAATAAAAATGATCTTAAACTTGGTGTTAGTGTTATGCAAAAATTAATTCAACATTTTGGTTTTTGTTTTTTTTTTATCTCAATAATTCTGAATATCACAATTATTCGCATAACTTGAAACGCAAGTTAAAAGACATTAATTACTACTGTAACTCTCGCCTTAATAAGGATTAAACTTATTACGTTCTTGCTTAATCCTATCTTCAGAATTGGAATTATCCCCATAGGATCGAAAACGTGGTTGAAAGCTTTTTGATCGATGAACACCAGTTGTTTGAACTGGTGGACCAAGATTAGCCAAACCGCCAAGCAAATCGGTTAGACCATTCAAAGCCGATAAGCTAGAAAGAGCATTGAGTGCGCCTGGTTTGGCAAGCAATTGAGCCAAAGGAATGGCTGAAGCTAGAGAATTCGATGTGGTATTATTGGAGTTATTGCCATTACCGTTGCTATTATTTAAATTAAAACTCGAATTGTTTGTGTTATTCAAAGAACAGTTGTTGGAAGTCGACGAAGTGGACGTGTTCGATGACAGATTATTTGCTGATGATTGGTTGCCACTTGACGCATTACCATTCGCTTCTTGGAGATTTGCCTTCTGGAGTTCAACGCTGCGGGATAGAAAAAAGGAAAAAGGATTTTTGTTTGGTGTAAGGTAACATTTTTTTAAGGTGGTAGATTTTTTTTTTTTTTTAGTGTGAGAGAGAGATAGAATAAGGGTAGGGTATTTTCTGTTGTTTTCTCTTTTTTTTTTCTGGCTAGGAAAAGAATTTTAGGAGCGTATGGATATGATGTGATATTTTTATTTTTTAATTTGTTTTTCTCTTAGATGGAAAATAAAAATACTACATTTAGAAATAATTCAACGGACATTATTTCAAAGCAATGACGAAGTATTTTTTTATTGTTAAATTTTTCATTAGATACATTCCTCGACCTTCAAAAAAAATCTATTAGAAAAAGAACTCGGAGTGTTCTTGCCAAATTGGTGTTATTGAATATTTTTTAGTAAAATTTCAAAGAGAAGTAGATAGTTAAATTTGCTTGATTGATTAGCGACAAGATACTGGGTC
The DNA here is from genome assembly GCA_910595825.1 of Philhelius pedissequus. Taxonomy (NCBI): domain Eukaryota; kingdom Metazoa; phylum Arthropoda; class Insecta; order Diptera; family Syrphidae; genus Philhelius; species Philhelius pedissequus. The sequence continues at coordinate 6,984,252 of OU343163.1, read as the reverse complement.
AGACAATTTTTTAAATATTTGTTGTTGCTTAAATTAAGGCTTTTTCTGAAAAATGTATTTAAGCTCGAGCCAATATAAGAATAAAGAAACGTACGTACATATGCACTTTATAACATTTTTTTAATGGAACATTAATGTCCAAATTGTTGGTGTCAAGGATGCTCTTAATTGAATATTATTTTATTTTTCGAATTCATTTTTCAAAAGTCGATCATGCAAATTGCATCGAATTACTTTGTGTCTTGGCAAAATATGATTTTCGAAACTATCAATCAAACGTGGGAGAATATTGACTTGTTTTTGTAATGTGTAAACATTTATTTTAATTTTAATTCAAAATATATTTGTAAGTTTAATAATTGTAAGGTAAATTTAACCACAAATAAAAAAAAAACAAAGAATACCTATAGAACCTACTATCCCACTTTAGAACTAATTTTTTTTTAACTAAAGAAATATATTATTATCATTGCTATAAGAGCTTAAGCATTTTAGCAACTTTATGAGATAGAGGAGTTTTGAGTGGAAGGACTGATAAGGATATTATATTGAAGGGTACCGGTAACAACCTTAATAACCATCAGTGAGACATGTTCACCATTTTTTACTACATGTAATTTTTTTTAATGGTAAAATATTATTTGCTCAAGATAGGTTTTCCTCCTTGCCACTGTGAAAGATTCATCTTATTCGAAAATATTTCAAAAAATTAAATACAAATATAAAAAAGAACATCATTCATAATGAGAATGATGTGAAAGTTGTAAAAGTAAAACAATAACAAAAACTAATAATTATAAAAATGTGTTTTACATGACTTTGTGTGTAAGTAAAAAAAAAATAAAAACAACACTTAAAAAGAGAGCGAGATAAACTATTTTATGTACGGGAGATCCTTATTACAAAATTTTAAATTAACAAAAAAAAAATCAGTATATTGTTATTATTTACATCACTAATAAACTGTATACAATGGAAAACAAGGAATAAAATAAAAAAATTAAAAATTATTTTAAATAAATCTTTCTTACTCACCTCATATTGATTAAGTACTGAGCCAATGCTACTGAATCCGGATTTCCACTTATTGTTATTGTTCGATCGGTGTTGCCGCCTTCACGTTCCTCACAATTCGAGATACGAATCATGGCACCAGAAATTTGTCGAATTTCTGCAATTTTAGTGCCACCCTTGCCGATAATGCAACCAATCAAATCATTTGATACTGTCATTTCATGTTGTTGTTGTTGGGTTCGATTGGTGTTACTTGTACGTAACTGTGAACCGGCTAGTGCAGCTAGTGCAGCTAAATTATTAAAATAAACATTTAAAAAAAATTCTACAAAAAATAACTTGTAAGAGGAGTTACCTGTTGGATTAAGTCCACCGGTGTTAGTTGGTGCCATACCCGCTAGTCCTAATGCCGCTAAGCCAGCTAGAGGATTTTTTGCCACCTGAAACATTTTTTAAAGTATAATACTATTAGATTTGAAATACTCAATGAAAAGCTTTTAATTTTTCAATACATTAACGAGTATATTTAAAGTTTATAAAAAAATGGAAATCAAATTAAAAAACAAACAGATTCATATAAAATTCAAAACTAAAAAAAAAAATACAAGAAAAGAAAACAAAACAAAGTTTATTTACAAAAAAAATTGGTAATAAAAATATTTACATTTTTGTTAGTATACTTTCATTTATTTATTATTGAGTATATTTAAATAAATTAGTTTTATTTTTGTTACATACACTTTAGGAGGGGGATGTCAATACAAAATAGCAGGGTCTTTCTTTTTTTATGGGCTTTACAAAATGCAAATACATATGTAGCTATGAATAATAAAATTGTGTACGTATTCTATAAGCAGGATATATTTAAAAAATATTTTCAACGTGCTTTGGAATTGATACAGACGAAATATTAAATGACCTTACAAAAAAGACAAAGAAATGAATATTTTCATTTCTGTTGAAGTTATTGATTATACTTGAAACTTAATTCTTTTTTTTTTTTTGAAGAAATCAGTTTGGTTTGAAAAACTGGTAGGAAATTTTTTCTATTTCTACTACCGACCGTCCGGCCGGCGCGCGCGTCGGCTTGTGGGAGTCTATTTCACTTTATGCACCGAGATACCGAATCTGCAGACATTAGGTACATTTGGTTTCATGAAGTTTATTGGTTTTAATTGTTATTTTTCTCAATAAACTAAGAAAAAAGAATTTACATCCGTAAAATTTGTATGCATTTTATGCATTGCTAGTGTGTGAAAGGTAATTTAAAAGTTGTCATTAGTTTACAAGTTTGTATTTGTACTGTATTAGTTTACAGGTATTTAAATTGTGGAAACATATACCTACCTAAATAATTTATAAATTTGTTTTCAACACATATTCAATTTAAAAGGTATTTTGTTGATTCTGATTTTGATAATGAAAATGAAAACAATGAATATTTCTACAGATTAAAAGTGCTTAAGCGAAAAATAAATTTTGAAGTTGACAAAAATGACATCAAAATTAACGCCACACACACAATGTGGACAAGTCAAGGGAAATCTATTATTCTGACAAGTGCAACAGTTTTACATTGAATACACTTGTCAGTGTCGTAAGAGTATATTTTGACAAGTGAATTGGGCGCCAGGTCTTAAAGACAGCAACCGGTATACAATTTATTTTTGATTTTTTCAAGAAAAGTCTACAAATATATAATTTCAATAATAATTTATTTTGTCAGTGGACCGCTTTGTTTGACTCTTCGATTTCAATTATTAGTTTATACATAAAACATCATGCGTATTAATAGTTTAATTTTAAAAACTTATACAATTTAAGAAAGTCTTATGGTTACTACATTTTATATATTGCTAATTGAATTCCATATTCAAACGTACGAATACATACTTAAATTTTTAGTCTGTTTTTTTTTGTATTAATTAAAAAAGCAATGATAGCTATAAGTTCCTCAAAAACTACATATCTACTTAAAGGCAGATTATTATCTTTCCAGGGTATTAATTTTAATTTTTTGTAAATAAATAGTGAAGTGATATTTGAATCTAAGTTTTAAAATCTTCAACAGCTCGGGCATTTATTCACTTCTTATAATTTACTATTTTAAGAAGAACAGTGTGTGTTTACAATATTAAAGTAAGTTTAACTGAAATGTGTAGTGAAATCATGACTGATTTTATAATAATTTAGAAAAATCCAAATGAATACAAGCAGATTAATATGCATCCATAATTGAAACCTGATACTATTGGTACCTATGTACATATTTAAATAGAAATATTGAAAAACAAGTATTAAAAACAGTCTGTAGTTGTATGTGTTTTATTATAATATTGGTGCCGCTTAGACACAAAGGACTGTGGAAAGTAATCATGTCCCTGGCTGATCCAATAGAAACTGCAAGAAGCAATAATTCACAAAATTTTTCATATATTCGAACAAGAAATTTTCAAATATTCCCGATACACCAAAAGCTTTTTGAAATACCAATCACAGAAAACCACAATATTTGAGTAGATCGATACGATTATTAAAAAAACTCTTTTGCGTATTGTGAAAGTTTGTGTTGTGTTTTACGAAATTGTTTATACTTTTCTTTTACTCTCTCTTCAAAAATGGTTTGAATTTTGAAATAAATTCTGTACATTTAAAAACTGCTGCACTTTAAGAAATAATTTTGATAGTCTGGATTGAAAACTAATAATCATATCATGGTGCTGCTGCAATTACAATTAATCTATGCTTAAATCTAACGTTAGAAAAATGTAATACATAAATAAACAAACTAAATAAACTAATTAATTTTACAATATCTTCATTTTTTGCAGCATGGATAAATAACCAAAACTTTGTTATCTTTTCTACTTTTGTTTATATTAGCTATGTTTTATAAATTAATGATATTTTTGTATTTTTTTTTGTAAGTTTGTGTGTCAGATATATATAAAACATTATGTTAATTTAAAAAAAATATAAGCAATAAAACATTAAATTTCTAAATGTTATCCACAGCTACTTTTTTTATATTTTTAATGATTAGTGGGACTTGGGGTTGCAACATTCTCAACATCTATACACCACCAGAGTGTTACCTACTCAGTTTTTTAAACTAAATTCATTTAAACAAGGGTTATACAACAAACAAGCTTAATATACATTATACAAAACAAATTCTACAAAAAAATCAACAACATAAAACTTGATGATCTAAAAATGAAAATTGTATACACAAATTTCAAATATTTTTTTTTTCAACAAGTGATTATTAAAATTATATTCTTAGGGGGACGTAGGGGTCATTAAAATACTTTAAATACATTTTTTTTTCTAAGGGGGAGAACAAACAAAAGAAATACACTTTCTATCGGTGGCCATATAAGAGAGGGTTAACAGGCAGAGGTAGGTAATGATGGGTGATTTTTTTAAAAGGTGTTTTACTATAAACGAACGGCATTTCAGAGGGGCGAGGGGCGTGGGGCGTGGGCTTAGGCGGGGTAAGGTGATTTACTTTATTTTTTTTTTCAAATGTTAGGGATGTGGCAGCACCAATCAAAACGATCAAAACTCACATCAGGTAATTGTTGTAGGTGATGTGCAGCTGGTATCGCTCCTGCCAAATGCGCCCCCTTTAATAGAGGATCCGTCAAACCTGAAAGTCCTGCATGTAAGCCACCAGCCAGCGCAAGTGGAAACATTGGACAGGTCTGAGAGTAGTAGTAGTAGTTGTGGTATTGTAGAACACATGGTAGTTAGTAATTCGTTTTTTTTTTTTTTTGTTTTTTTGTGTAGCATTTTGATGTTGTTGTGTTGTTTATATATTTGGGAGATTTTATTTTTGAATATTCGTTTGTTTTGAATAATTGTTGTTGCACAAAGAAAAGAACAAAAGAAAAATAAGACGTTAACAAAAATTTGAAATTAAAGCTTCATGTTATTAAATATTTTCGTATTTTATTTATTTTTTTAGTTTAAAAATACATAAGTGTTTTTTTTTTTACTAATTTCTACCAGAAATTTGGAAGACATTAATGCTTGAGTTGAGGGGGACGTTCGATTTGTGTGGTGTTCTCTGTTAATCAAAAGAATTTATAATTTGGAATAAACCCCACTAGTTTTAAAGTGAGTCTTTGTACAAAGGGCATGTTTATTATTATTTTTTTTAATTTTTATTTTTTTTTCCTTTTACAGGAAGACGGACTAAGGGCTATTAACGGAAAATTGGATTTAATTGAGCCAAATATTTATACCTTTAAGACCATCTCCGACGAATGCAAAACACCTGTGAAAGATCGTAAAATACTTATAATTTAATTCCAAAATTAAAAAAAAAAAACATGATAAATATTAACCTCGATGAAGGAAACTGGATTCGAAGTTGAGAGGAAAGTGTTGTCTTAATTTGGGGAATTGAACATTATACAAGGTTTTCTAGTAACAAAAATAAAAGGAAGGTGGAACTGTTAACGAGTGATTTTAGTGTGCTTTCTATATATTTTTATATGAAAAACGCACCACAACTCCTCCAGAAATTTGGAGGCTTTTGTGGCACAACAGCTCGTTGAGAACCATGGCCTTTTGACTTACAACTCCTAGCCATTCCTGTGTGGGTGTTAATATTCGCTCAGAAATGGAGAAGACCTACAACTTTCTGCCGAATCCGAACGGCTATAGTGGGGACTAATTTTCATGACAAGATCGCCATGAAAGTTTACAGAACTAATATTGACTCCAAGGGCCTAGATATATCATTTGACATATAAATTATGTTTAATATTTGCTAATAAGCATTCCTTTTTAAAATACATATTCAACGGACGCTTGTACGTCAGAATAACTTGGTTATCTGAATCTTCAAAAAACACTAAAGAAAAAGCGAATGCAGAAAAACGTTTTTAAAGGAATGCACATTGCAATATCCGATGAATGCAATGACATGTACGAGTATGACTACTTAAATTATAAATCATATTTATATTCAATTTTGAAATTAAAAAAAAAAAACTAGGAGCTAACAAAAAAAAAAAATAAATTTTCTAAGAGAGTCATTTCTCTTCTGCTACATTTATTCACTCTCCCTCCAACTGTCATTGTCTTGATACTCTTTTTACATTGATTAATGAGGTGAAGGGTATTTTATATACTTTACGGACATCAAGGTATCCTAAATAAATAGCCTTAGATTTCCATTTTCATTAGTAAACCAAACTCGACATTTTATACATAAGTGTGGTTTCTTTATAAGCAGGGTTTAGTGACTAACAATTTGTAAAACAAAAATATATCGCCCTCTCCTACATCATGTTAGCTGTAAGTGGGCACTACAACTCTATCAAGGGATTTAAAGGATTTTTAATTCTTAAAAAAAAGTTCATTAACATGCTTAGCAAAAATATCTATTTAATAATGAATTCTAGTCTTCTAGAACTATTAATAAATTACTCAGAGAAATAAGGAGGTATTTTTTTTAAATAAATGTGTTAGTATAGGTTATAAAAAAAATTAAAACAAATTACCACTTTTTGAAATTAATTTAAAATTTAGTTAGCTTTTAATAATGTAAAAATTGTTTATATTAATATTATTTATTAGTTTTTAAAGAGTCAAAATCGAACGTCCCGTCCCTTACATCAGTCTTTTTTATTTAAAAAAAAAAAAAAAACAAGGAAACAAAATAATTGGAGTATAAAACATTTTTAGTGTGTAAACTCTGCAACTACATTTGGATAAAAAAAAATTGGGCAGAGAGAGAGTAATAGGTTGAAGTATGTATATAAAACAAAGTAATAAACCTTCACCACGAGACAGATATTCAGGTAAATTTTATTAATATTTTTTATGATGGTTCATAGTTGTGGTAAAAAAAAAACGATTGACGGTGGTAAGATGGTAAAAAAAATGGTTTTCTGGCGGAATTCTTATTAAACAGTAAATATAAGGACTTTTTTATTATTAATATTATCTATATGAATAAAGAATAACAAAAACATGATGGTGGCGGAATATGAGCAAAAGATTTTTTTTAACTCAATTCTTTTGTTTTTGGATAAGGGTTTTGTCTTAATGTTTAGAGAAAAAAAAACGCTTCAAGGAGACAAAAAAAGATCAATAATATTTCTTTCAAACACATACGTTTGTGATAAGTTCTCGTTGTTGAATATTGCACGTCGTTGACACAATTTAAACGCATTTTTCGATATTACTATTTCGGTATTACCAGATCTAAGAGAACTCTCTCAACGCTCTCACAGAAGAAGTCTCTTTTATTTTATTTTTTTTTATTAATATAAACGGTTTTTGTGGTGCGATATTATGTGTGCGAGGGTCCTAAGTGCAAAAACTAAGAGTTGTTTTAATTTTTTATTATTTTTTCTTCTTCTTTTTTTTTCAAAAGCGAAAAAAATACAAAAAAAAAACGTAAATGCAAAACTATAAATAATAAATTTAAAAAAATAATAAAAATGTGAAGAAAAAACTTAGTTATGAGATAGAGAGATAGAGAGAGATAAAGAGAATAGGAATATCATGTTCTCTTTTGGAATGTGAAAACATTGGCGGGAGATTTGTATACCTCTTGTGCGGGCACAGCATAATTTCCTTGAATTGTATAAGCTTGTCCATTGGCCAATATAACTGGTCCGGAAACTTGTGGCTTTGGCCTGTATGGAATTGTTGCTCCCTTTGGCGGGGACTATATGTATAAGACAATAAATTATTAGTAAAATACAAGTTAGTATATATTATGAGAGATGTTCCAACCTCGAGCATAACCAAGCATATTTGATAGATGCATTGAGTTATTTGATCTGCAGATCCACTTAAAGTGACAGCTCGTTCTGTTGAATTTGGCAACATTTCGCTGGCAACTTGAATAGAACATCCGGTTGAGTTGCGGATTTCCTTGATTTTAGATCCCCCTTTGCCTATGAAGACACATGTATACTTGTAAGAATTTAATTGTCTCTGAAATGTTGGATTCTTAAATACAAACCAATTAACGATCCACATTGGCTTGCTGGTACAATCAATCGAATGGGGATTTGAGTTTTACCACCCGATGCGCCGACATCATTAAACTGTGAGCACCACTAGAAGAAAAAGAATATAATAGATAATTGGAACGAGTTCAAATGGTTTCATTTCATTTTATTGATTTTCAATCAACTCGACGATAAGTACCTCTTCAAATTTCTTTGTTATCAAAGTAAACGCTGAATAGATGGCGCTGGTCGTACCAGATACTGTAACTATACGTTCCGGGCATGACCCATCCGATATGTTAATTTTGGCGCCAGACTTGAAAAAGAAATGAACATTTAATACAAAAAACATTATTCATTTCAAAATTACTAACCTCTTCCCGAAATCTGTTGACGATTTCGCCTTTTTTGCCGATAATACTTCCAACTTCCTGTAAATACAAATAAAAACAAAACAAAATTAATGATAAGACATTTTATACGAGTCAATTGTAGTAAATTTACAATTAAATCGATTCATATGAAAAACATTATGTTTAATAATAATAATAATGTAATGGACAAGCACAAACCTAGCGTCGGTTATCGGCGTTGTTGTTCGTATTGAGCTAGGGAAAACTTACTTTTGTGAAATGATAGCTCCTGTTCTGACGTTGATGGATGACGATGCCTTTGAGATTGCAATTCTAATCCCAATACCCAATGGCGAGAGAAAAAAGTGATTGACATGTTTGTAAATAAGTAATTTGAAAATGTTAATTAGAAATAATTAAGCGATTACTCTTTCTGGGTAGGCGAAAAATATTATATTTATTTACAAATTGTTTGTTGGCTAGAGATACCGAAGAAAAGTATCTCAACTGTTTGATGCAATTGTTACTTTCAGTTAATAAATATGTACATGTAAAAGGATGGCGTCTGCGTTGAGCAAAAACTATATTCTACTCCCACTTTTGTGATACAATACGATTTAAAGGTGGCAACAAAATAAATTATGTAATTTATTTTCACTTTAAGGAGTAACTTCTACAATCTCTTATAATTTCTCTCCGTCATTTCAGTGTCAGGATTTTTTTATATAAAAGAAACATCGAATTTGTTACAGTTTTTTTTTTAGGTTCAGATGGACAGATTTTCTTAAAATGTGGTACAAAAACAGCTTTAACGATTTTTAATTAACTTGCCATCTGCCCTGAATTTCAGAACTTTACCAAAAGAAAAAATCGTAAAACAGAAATAAGGTGATTTTTTAAAATTATCCCTCATCTTTGGGTGATCTAAAAAGCAGACTGAGTAATACTCAGTCTGCTTTTTAAACTTAACTGAAATGTCTCAAGCAATCGTTTGCTATATTTTCCCATTTTACGATTTTTTAGTAACACTAATAGGTTGTAAAAATAATAAAAAGACATACCAACGGTAAGACGGACAATCACTCTAAATTTCGATCGAAATCAAATTGAATGAACTTTTCAATTTCACGTGAAATCAATGACAGTTCGAACTGTCAAAACTGCAGGTACATCCATTTTTATTTTGTCTCTAAAGTGAAATTACTGATGCTTATGAACACTGATCCCATATTATTTGCGATTTTAAGGGGGGAAAGTAAGTAGACGTCTAAAGAAACAATTAGAAGACAAATCATGTATTAGATGTGCCTGACATATTTACGTTTGTGAGTATGAGTAGCTATGATGAATTTAAAATTCCTAATTTCGTTTAAGTTAAGGAAAAGGGTATATGTTTTGCATCAACTAATGCACAGCTAACTGTAACTATATCAATTTTACAAACAATTCACAGAACCTAAACTATAAGTGATTCAAAAAACGGAACAAACCGAAATTAAGAACATTTATTTCCATTTTCGAAGTCCCAATTCACAATAACCACTTCATTTTCGCTCTGTGAATTCACATAGAGTAAAATACAGCGAATGCTGTGATTAGAATGATTTTAACACAAAGTCTGTTATTTGTAATATTAATTATTCTGTTTGATTTTCAAGGAGACTTAAGTTTATTGGTTGGTTTATTGCCTTTTTAGAACTAAGGGTGATCAGAGCAACAGATAAATGTCATTGAAAAAAATTAACGAACCAATTAAAATTTAAGAGCTCGGAGTCAAGTGTAAAAATTATAATAAGTTTTTTTTTTGTTTTTGCAATTTTTTTTAAATAAAATATTAATTAAACAACATAAAGAGTAAAGTAAAGAACCGGATTGCAAACTTAATACCGAATTGGTCGAGTCATTAACGATAACCTTTTCCATTAATATTCTAACAATTTGTTTAAATCATAAAAGAATTTAAATAAAAATGATAAAATATCCCAGAAACGAATTGTGTCATAAAGCTTTACAAGAACTCTTGTCTGCTGCCAACAGGTGAACCAACAATTTATAATGAATAAAAAGCTCTTAAGTATGTACATATGTTTTCGCGAGGCTTTTTTTAATAAATGATATTAGCTGTTAGCAAGATAAGAAAAATAGCCAAAACATACATTGTTAATGCATTCGCTTTAAGTATCCAGTCTCTATATCTGAGTTCTAAAGAGGAACCCGCCCGACCACATCAGGAACAAACCCATCCATCTGGGGTTGAAAAAACGATAAGGCGGTTTTATTTTTTTGAGTTTTATCACTTGCATGCGTATTCTGTTTTTGTATCTTAGGTAAAGAAGTCCCGATAAATGAGTGTGTTATCTAAAATTCGCTCAATAATTGGTAAGAATTGTTTTCTTTGTTGACATGCCTTACTTAAGGTTAAAATAAAAAAAAAGACTTGAGATGAGATATGTACATAGGTTACATATTAATCATTTATCTATCTGCGCCTTATAGTTACCTAGTCAACATAGACGTCGTCGTCGTCGTTGTAACGAGCAGCTAGCCAACAATTTATTGTCAAGTCAAAAATGCGCAAACGACAAAATCTTACAACAATCACCACACATTCTTCTGGATTAATTAAAACCAATTTTAATGTAATAAAATTAAATTCGCCCGGGCACTTCTGTTTATTACTTATTTTTGTTCCGTCCTACCTACTGTAGATGTTATATTGTCGTTTTGGTCATTCGTCGCGTCGTAGGTACTTACATGTCGTTGTTACCATTACATTAATTTTGGGTTGTAAGCTTTTTGCTCCGAATGCTACGCATGTCTGTTTTAAAAATAATCCCATCTTTCAATTGCTAATAGTTATTTTGCCCGCAGCCTCCGCCGGCCTTTTGCTAGCGTCATTGCCCCTTTTCCTAAGAATCCTCATCAACTTGTCGCCGCACTATTCAAACGTTATTCTTGTGTGCTTTTAATTGCATGCAAATGCCAAGAAATAGTGTTTTGATCTTGAATAAATGTTTTGGTTGATAAATCGCCGACCAACCGACGACGACGACAACCACATCAACAATGTACCTACATATCCAAATGTAGAAGATGGTACTGTTGTTGGAATATTTTTATCATCGTTCAACGGCGCACAGTGGGGTGGTAGTATAGTAGATTAAGGAAAAAACTAATTTTATTTATTGTTTATTTTTCCAGGTTTTTAATTAAGACTATTCACTCGGACGGTAAAAACTTTTAAAGAAACTACAAACATTAAAATGTTCAATGTAAAATAAAAAAAAAACGAGAAGTTATTTTTTGACAGCTGAATGACATTCCGAAATTATTAAATGCAGGTTAAAAATGACACAACACCGAAACAAATGTAATTAAAAAAAAATAAGTTATTTTATGTCGAATTCCAAAAAAAAACATTTAAAATCGATTTTTTTGTTTTTGTAAGAAACTTGCCAAAAATAGTGTGCGCTCAAAATCTATGAAATCTTGCTAAAAACTCAAACGCAACGCAAACACAAAATATTTGACATTGCACAATATGTCATGTAAATGTCATAAAGACCAACAACTGTCAAAGAGTCGATGTGTGTCATGCTTGCATGGCATTTGAAACTATGTCGGTAAATATGACATTTCGTTTGGTGATTTGTTAAACGTTCATTATTTTTACTTGCGATATACATATAGGTACCAAAGGGTCAGTTTTGTAGCTGGAAACAAATCGAACTCGAGATTTTGACATTACGTCTGTTTGTCTGGTATTTAAGCTTCGAAAATGATTCGATTTTTTTCTAATTTTGTTTTTAGTTCCAAAACTAACTGTACCTGCCATACAGCTTTTTGAAGCTCAACGATTTTGATAACAAAAATTCAGTGCACATAGGTATATTCCACATTTTGGTCAACATTTAATTTTAATTAATATTGTTTTTTTTTTATTTTCGACTATCTCACCCACGCAAAAAAAAAACTATCTCAATAAAGGCCAAACGGATTTCGATCAAAACTTTTATACACGAGGTCCCCCTTCCGACATACAAGAAAATTAAATATTTCGAAAACGGATGGACGATTTTTTTTTAAATGTTTTAAGTTTATATTATTAAAAACTTAAAAAAAATACGTAAAAAATGACTTTAAAAATATATTTAACGGTTTTACTAAGAATCTTGTGAATAAGATGTGATCGAACATTAGAGCAAGTACATACGATCCAGTCGTGCATTTTATTTATTATTGACAGTATATCGTTCTTAAGCGAAATAAAACGATTTAAATTTTGGGCAATATGGTTTTAGGCAGAAGCTACAAACACACCTGGCAATTGCTGTCATAAAAAAAGATTCCATAAGTAATCTCGCATTTAACCCAACCGGAATAATCTCGAGCTAAAAAACTGAGCCATGCAAATTAAATGGAGTTGTTTTAATTCCTTTTTTTTAGGATATTCTTTTCCACTGTGCGTTCATCGATGTCAACGAGTGCTTTGGTCTTCTTGTCTACTTCTTTTCCGTCTATCTGTAGTTGAGAAGAACCCTTCTATTCTATACTCGTAAGATGTATCTTTAAATGAGCAACAAAAAACAGAGAAAAAAAGGACGAAACAAAAAAAAAATTTTTGAACCAAGAAATAAAAACAACACAAATTAATGGCAACTGTAAATTACAATTGCAAAAATAGATAGCCGAGTGAGAAATTGAAAATACAACGGATTGGCATTGCGCCCGGCTGACAATAAATTTTACAAAAAAAAAAAAATAATAATAAAAAAAGAATAAAGAACCTACACTAACATTGAGAAGAGAGCTCATACAATTCGGAACACGAATTCTGTTTATAATTGGTGTAATCAATTCAAACTGGGTGATCATCGTTTGGGGGAAATATTATGTATTTATGGGCAGATTTATGTAGGTACTTGACGGAGACCCGTTCGACAGCTATTATAGCTAGTGAATGCAAATACGATTGTGATTGCTTTAAGTCAGTTTTGATAAAAAGGCCACTTTATAAATAATATTGGCATTTCGATAAGGTGTAGGATTATTATTATTTTTTTCGAGAACTTGTTGTTATCCCCTCGCCCAACATGTAGAAAAGTCGTGCGGTGTATGAGTGTGACTATTAGACTAAGCGCGTTATGCTCTTTGATTTGATGGATGGGAGAATATTTTTTTTATGATTGATCTTTGGATACGCCCGTTGTAGGTCGATTGATTTTTTGTTTTAGTTTTCTTCTTCAAATTGATTTATTCACAGAAAACTTGTTTAGATCTCGATATTGAAGATGATATTATTAGTTACCCGGTTTTTAAGTGGCATCTTGACAGCTTTGTAACATGTTGACTTTGAAAATTGTACCGTTGATCGAAATCTAGACTGACAGGAGAAGAAAGAGGATATTCTTGAATTCAGAGACTCGTTTTTCTTTTTTTTTATTAAGGTTAAGTTGGTCATACATAAAGTGTTGTGTGTATGAATAACTGTACTACAAATCTCATCTGTCAAATAAAATGCAGTATTTCTTGACAGATGTCATGTTTGACAAGTGCATTTGCCAAATATTTCATTTTTTTTTTGATTTTTTTTTAAAGATTCGTAGACATATGTACAAATGTTTTGTATGTGCGGCGAGTGATTAAATTTGAACAGACATTACAAATTCTATCAACAAACGTCTGCTGTCTTTTGTGACGTGAGTGCCCTATCAAACTGTTTAGCTTAAATAGTTTTAACAATGGAATCACTATTGTAGCGCCTAACGTTTACCCACCGTCATCCAGTGCCCAATTGGAAGGTAAAATTTATGAGGTTTTTGAACCACAACTTGAAACATCTATAAGTATTGTTTTGTACACAATGTACCTAGTATGTACTTAGAGAAAAAATGTACTAACAAATAAATCAAACAAATACAAAAAATGTTTAAGGTTTAGACAGTTTTAAATTGAATTAAATTTGAAATAAAAACTAATTTCCAAATTTGTTCAATATCTAAAGAGGGTCTTAGATTCTTTCCAGGGGTGTGTTCGCATAGTATGGTAATAATTCTTCGACGATTTTTAATTTGATTTTTTCAACAAAATGTGTTTTTTTAAGGCTTTTGTATTTGCATTTGCATTTAAATAATTAAAATGTTTTTTATGATATATTTCCGGTTTTAATCCTTTCACTTGACGATAACAATTCATCAATAGTGAAAATATTCTAATAGCTACGTACAACACACAAAAATATATATTAATTCATGATAAATAAGCTTATAACTACTAGAAGTTGAAACAATTTATTTGTAATGTGCTTGCGTTTTTTTTGCGAATAGGCGTTATCATATGTCAGGAACTATTACATATTTTATTAATTAAGCAATAACTTAACAGATGTAGGTATAAATGCTAACTCGAAGTTGTTCGTCATTTATTTTAATTATAAAAAATTGTTTGAATAGAAGTAATTCCTATACAGAGTTTAATGCCAATTTAGTTAAAATTAAAGTCACAGAAACACATTTACTTTTGAACACATCCCATACATACTGGACAAGAATTTCTCTAATAAACAAAATAAAAAGGAGCTTAAATTCACTCATTTTAAAGTTTGTATCTTCGAGTTTTTTTTTGTATTTTCATAAAATAAAAACTGGTTTTAATAAGTGTTTATTTGAAATTTCTTTCAGTGTGGATATGATTTTTTTTTTATTCAAAAAGTACTTCTTTCATGTGGAATGCAACAAAAGAAACTCTCATTGTCATGAGTGTGTTTTTTTTTCTTTTGTTGTTGTGTGTTTTCTTTATTAAATTGAAATTTTGTATCCAAAAGCAGCGACAAATTATCTGCAATTGTAAGAAAAAAATTTAACCGAGCGATTGCGACGCCGACGACACGACGTGATTTAAATCAGTCTTGACATTTAAATACAATAGCTATAAGCTAACTGAGACTGAAACTGAGGCTGAGAATGCACCTGCGCCTTAACAAGTTTATTTTAGTTTCATAATTTTTTTTTAAGCTAGGATTTTTTTGTTGGGTCACAAACTCACAATCATTAAGCCATAAGACACTGCAGACTTTTTGGTAAACATACAAATAGGCAGTATATTTACTGAATCACCCAATCTTCTAGTCTGTCTAGTGATTCATAATTTTGAATAGTTTTTAATCAATTCTAAAAAATATAATATGTTATGGAATCTTGAGATTGCAGAAAAAATCGATTCGCCGTCCGACAGCCTATTTGTACCTTGCATATTTGTAAAGTTCTTTTTTTTGTGGAAAACGCTTGCAGTATAAGAAATTTGTAGTGCCTGTTAAATGAGCCCTCCTCGATCATGAATATCGACCTGATGCTATGCGATAAATTCAATGCCAAAAATTCACACAGCATGAGTCAGAAGCGAAAAATAAAGCCAGTTTTTCTTGGAGAGTGTTTTTTCCGGTTCCTCGTACGCAAAAAAAAAATAGTTAAATACTGAAAATGTTTTGCACAGTAACAATATAAATAGATTAAAAGAGTGATGAAGAAATATGCGATCTGTTGGGTTGCATTTGTGACACAAAACACCAACAATCTTGTAGCAGAAGTGGAACTTTTTAAAGAACAAACAAAAAGTCAACTCAGGAGGAATATTTCCAGCAGGGGATACATTTTTACATAGCGCTCTATGATCATTGTATCATTCAAAATTAATCTCTAACATTTGTGTGCTGCTTACAGTTTTCTGCAAAATTTTTTCATAGTTAATTTTTTACACGTTTGGGATTAAGGCTATTTTCTAACATATTACAGCAAATCAGTTCGTAAGCTATGGAAATTGAAAACCTAAATTAAACTTTACCAATGTAATAATAAAATAAATTTGTATGAAAACAACGAAATTGAAAAAAATTATTAGAAAATTAAAAAAAAAAAATGTCGGAAAATGTAAAGGTTTATTCCCTTTTCGGTTTATAAAGTAATACTAAAGAAAATTTTAGGTCACTACCGGATACACCTCAGCATTCAGAAACTAGACAATTTTAACTCCGCAGAAATAAACTGTTAAAGTTTGTATGGAAAAAATATTCTTAAATTTAATATCAGGAATTTGACGTATAAAGAGAAGAAATAAACCTCTTGAAATTAGTTTAACGAACAGCTGATTATTTCCCATATTTACTCAAGTATTTTTAAGGTGGAGTTCATGCAAACATCAAACGGTGTCAAATCTCATGATCTTCGTCGCCAAAATGCGAAATTACGTGACCAGGAAGCTTTTCACGCAATAAAGCCACGAGTCTTGATGTGTAGCTTGTTGCCCCGTCTTTTTAACACATATAGTCCGAGTCGTGATCTTCAATCGACAGCCAAAAGAAATTGGTTATCATTCGAACATATCGCTCCGAATTGACTGTAACCGTCTGCCTATTGGCGTCTTCGAAGAAATACGGACCAATTACACCTTTCGACCATAAAGCAAACCAAACAGTCACTTTGTCTGAATGCAACAACACATCTTCAATCACTTGAGAGTTTTTTGAGCCACATATACGGCAATTTTGTTTGTTAACTACCCACCGAGTGAGAAATGTGCTCATAACTCAAGAAAATGTTGGTCGAAAAATCGGCGTTTATTGCCTGAATGAAAAGTGGCTACTTTTGAATCAATAATTCTGTAAAAAGTTTTAATAATTTTAACGCGTTGTTCGATTGTTAAGCGATCCATTATCGTAAATGGCAAACATTCAACATATTATGACACTTCAGATGACAGCTGAGTTTGACAGGTGTCAAATGCCAGTGCTACCAAATTGAAACTTCGAAATGAACCCTAAATTTCGTATTTTTTTATTTCACTAATGAAACAAAAATTCTTTCTTTGAGTCGTCATAAATGGTTATCATATTTGTGAAGGCCTAGTTAACAATAATAAATTACATAACGTTGTACGCAAAAAAAGGTACAAGAGGTTTTTTTTTTATTTTTACGCGGTAGCTTAATTCCATATAACAAGTTATTGCTAATTGCATCAAAACTAATTGATCTGTTTTTTAGTAGTCAAGCAATTACTAAACCTTTCAAAACATGCTCGTACATAAAATTTTGTTGATTTTATTTTTGTGTGATAAACTTTCTAAAAAAAATAAAATTTCTTATTCTGCACCGACACACAAATAAAAATAAAAATCAATTTAAAAATACAAGAAGTCATAGAAGTTGTTACTTTTTGTATAATTTCGTATAGGAGGTACCTTACCTAATTGAAAAACACAAAAAAAAAATAAACAATTTGCTTCATCTGTTCGTTCTTGTCACTTGCTAGCTAACAGGCTCTTGAATTCATGTGCGGTGCGCGGTTACAAAACTTGCTAATCGGCAACTCAGTCGATATAAAAAAAACTATAAACACCTCTTTACACAAAAAAGTTCTAATTTAATTGATACCTTCAGCCAAATGTATAACGAATGGATAAAAGCAGCCAACAATAATTACACCCTACATAATAGCCAAGTCAACAATTTGCATCTTCGATGTCAGTCATACAGTGGGGAATTGTGCAGGAAAACATGTTTCCCAAACGTTTTTTTTATGTTAAATCTTTTCACGCAATAAATAACTAATCATAATAATTAGAAGTTTCTAAATCAAAAAATGTTGATTAAGGTAGTAAATTCAATTATAAGACGGTCAAAAATGTATAAATAAAAAAGAATTTTATTAAAGCATTTAATTTTCGACAATGCTTTAAATAGAAAGATTTTTCAAATTTGGTACAAGTTATTTTCGAGATGAAAGAAAATCGTTTCCTAATTAATTTTAATATTCTATCTTCTCTACAGGGAAATATCGATCTTCTCTCCAAAGAAATTTTCAGACGAATTTTGACTTTTCGACAACAAACTGCATTAAATTAATTTACATTAAAAACCCATCATCTGTGAACTGTCAAAATTAAAAACAATTTTAAATCTAAATTCTTCACATTTTTCAAAACGAAATGGTTAAAAAAATATTTTTGTATCAATGTTTAAATATTGAAATAAGATCAATTTGAGAAAAATATAGTCTAATTGCAAACAACTGTCAAAATCTATTTGCGTTCCACATACCATCCACATTTTACCGAATAATTAGCCTAAGCATAAGAGATTATCAATTATAAAATGTCATTCGAATTGAATTTATTAATTAATAGCCATGTTAACGAAATGTCAAAGTGGAAGAATATTCGTTGAATCGTTGGTAGATCCTATGTGAATAGTTCTTTAATGAATTTCGTAGATTTCGACCAAAAAAATTACTCATGATAAGATAAATGTCAAAATCACTGAACAATCACAATTATCTGCTACTCGTATTTATTTACATATAATATATTATTATATTTTATAAAATATACAAGTCAAATACTCCACTGTTTGCAGGTCGAAATCAAATACGACTATGTAGTCCAATACCGACAAGAAGCTGGTCAGACCTAACAAATCGATTAACATCAATGCTCTACATACCTTGCCTTGCATAATCAGCCTTATTGTGAGTGTAACCGATGGGTCATCTCGGATTTGCGTGTTGGTATTATTGTCTTCCATTGCTGCTCTGTTGTTGTTTTTTGCTCCTTTTTTTTTTAAATTTATCTATATATATATTTATTTTTGTTTGTTGTTGTTTTAGTGTATATTAGATACGAATACAATATGAACTTTCTTCTTAAATCTCTAAATAAATAGATGAGATGTTTTGTGTGTTGTAAATGTGTAATCCCGGTACTTGTTGTTTTTTTTTTATATTATTTTTAATTTTCTTCTTTTTTTTTTTGCTTACATTAAAAAAATGCAATAGTCAGTAATTATAATTTAGTAAAAATTTTATATTCCACAATTAGATTCAAAGAGGGATTTTGTGTTTTTTTAGTTTTAATGAGAAATACTGTTGTCACACTTGATGCTTAGTTTTTTTTTTTTGTTGTTGTAAAGAATGTATCTTTTTGTTGATGTATCTTCAGCTACACTTTAGTTTGGGTGCTCCTAAAATGAGAACATAAAGAAAAGAAGGAAAATTAGTACATAAGTAATTATACAATGATGTTTGTAGGTATGTCCGTAGACAAGACATAAAAAGATTGAAGTGATGAAAACCAATAAACAAGGAAAATAGAGAATGTACACAACTAGGTCGCACATATTTGCTCTTAAAAATAAAGGAATTACTAATTAACTATAAAAACAAATTGGAGCATATAAGGAACCAATTTCTTTTGCAATTTTATGATAAAAAGATATCTAATAACATTCTTAGGTTAGTGAACTTGCAGATTCTGCAACCTTTAAGAGGAGACACAGAGCAGGTAGATATCGCACATAACCCACAGGTAGATGTAGTTTTCTGGGACATCGCTTCTTTTAGCAAAAAAAAAGTACTATAGGTCTAGTTTTGCATTTCGAAAAAAAGTCGAACTCGAGATTTTAATCAAAATTGACATTACGATGATGGAGAACACCTAATTTAATTTATTTCGCTTAATTCAATAATAAATAATAATAATATATTTAGATAACTAAAAAGTGGGTCTTGCAATTCCGTCTGTCTGTCTGTAGATCGATCTACAGCCTAAACGGTTGAAGCGATTTTCTTCAAACTTGGTAGGTATTTAAGCCTTTTATTAGGTGATTCTTTCAAATAGATTTTGGAATAGTTTTTTTTTAGTTCCAAAACGAACGGTACCTGCCATACAATTTTTATAACATCTTAATGATCTCGAAAACGGCTCTAACAATTTTGATAAGGTGCCCGCTGGATAGCCGAAAGGTGAACTAACCACGAGCGTTGCATCTATTGAATTATTTTTGTTTTGTGCGGTAAGAGTTCCACACTACTCGGTACCGATTCTTACCCAGTGTCTTTTGAAGATTTCCATCGGATAAAAAAGAACTTGCTCATAAACGGCTCAACGGATTTCGACCAACATTATTAACATACCTACATTAAAACATAACATCATTTTTGAAGAGGTCTTCCGAATTCTAAATACTACTACTGAAAATTCAGTATTTCGTAAATGGTGGATGATTTTTTTTTAAATTCAGTTTTTACATTTATATTGTTAAACACTGAAAATTCTCATACCAACTTTTTTTTTTTTTTAATTTTGTAAACTGGATAAAAAACGACCCACTACTTTAAAAGCACTCGAGACGAGACCGTATTTTTGGTACTGAAATTCGCCGAGAGTCTCCCCATGTACCTGCGGTATCGTTGGTTTGGTTTCGCTTTTCGCTAGAAGTAATATTTTTGTAATTAATTATATTTTAGTGCTCATGTTTAATTTTTATTATTTATAACATACATAGTTATATTCAGATAGGTACACTGCGAAAATCCAGAGAAGAATATGTACGACTTAGGTATGCATGTCGTTGGAATAGATATCGCTCATTTTCAGGCTCTGGAAAAAGGTGACTTTAAGTCTTTGAGGTGACACTTGGAAAAAATACTATTGAGAAGTCAAAATATAGTTTGCTGCCTACCTATCAAACCATGAGCTGTTAAAATCTATTAAAGGATGGCTCCGATTTTAAATGGATTAAAAAACTTTAACAAAATTCAAATTTTACCTCAGAAACTTGGAGATTTCTGCGATTTAATATTTTTGGCTCCTGAAAAAGTTTAATTTAAGCCTTTTAGGTGATAATTGGAAAAAATATCACCTAAAATAAGTGTCAAAATATAGTATAAAGAAAGAACAACAATTTTACAATTTCACTGTTTGAAACAATAAGAAACGATAAAACAGACTCACTAGTCTGTTTTATACATTTTCTTCGTGCTTCACACAAGACTTCTCATTCCGCATTTTTCTTACCAACAAACTGCTGAGATGCCGTACTTTTTCTTTTCAATCTGAGCACGCGTATTATCTTACATCTGCTTACTACCAAAAAACACGAAAAAAAACCAAGACTAAGGGTGAGACCAAGACCGAGAATGCACATTCAAATTTTCACGAAAAAAAGGCGAGTCCAAGATAGGGATAAGACTCGGTTAGGCGAGACCGAACCGAAGACGAGACTAACAAAAGTATCATCTGGTCTCGTCTCGTTGCCAGCCTGTTGAAACCACCAATAGATACCCAGTTATGTTAAGGTTTTTTTTAAAGACACCTTATTTTGCCCTTAAATTACCATCACATAATTACATACTAATATTTGTATGCAATTGAGCCCGAGCTGAGAAGTGAAGACGTGCCGCTAACTACATAAATATTATTACCAAGGAATAGTATTGCATTAATTAAAAACATATTCTTCCGGCAAAGTATAACACCATTGAGTGAGTTTTATGTATACAAGTATAATATGTCGTAGTCTCTACCTAACCTAGTCAAGGAGACAGATTTTTTTTGTATACCTACTCTATGTTTGTTAGAACACATTTTGCGGTTTACAAAAAGGAATGTGATATACGAAACTTAAAAAAAATTAAATTAGATAGATTTCGAAGGAAAGAAAAATGAGAATATTTTTTTTTGTTGATTTTTTTTTGAAAATTAACATCAGCGTTGATGGATATCGAACATAAAATATGATCATGACATCTATTGATCATATAAGTTGCTTTCCGGTTGAGGAATTTTTTTATACACTTCAATGATTTGCCTTAAGACAAACAAAAAAACAAGAAACAATGTAATGGTCCAAGGGATAATATTATGTAGTATAAATAGTACGCTGAAGACAGAAATCGGGATTAACTTGGGGCAGAAAAATAAAACAAATTCTTGTTTGGTTAGATATAATTTTTAAACAAAATTTCCAGTTATATTAAATCACTAAGCATCTACACAATAAACAACAAAAGTACTTTAAATAGAGAAAAATAAGTTACGAATATGATTGTGTATATTGGGGAATTTGGAATAATAACATATTATTAAGAAAAACAACAACATGCCCAATGCATTTGAATTTCTAAAGAATCTTCTGGATAATTAACATTCCTGTCATCCGAGGATGTATGTTTTTATTAGTGAAATGTCTACGATTTTGCAAAATGGATAGATCAACAATCAAATGTAGCAGAAGTGTCGTGCAGTACGAGCAGATTATATTATATAATTTTCTACCAGAGTGCAGATTGGATGCTTGAAACACCAGCGTTTGCCTTTGAATAACCAATTTTCACAGAACATTTTATTCAGTGATAGAAACAATTTTTTATTTGGAGGTTATGTTAACTTAACATATACAACAGAATTGTTGTACATGGGAAGTTAAGATCAAACAGTTCTAATCAATATACGATGCGCACTTATGGTGATATTAGTCCATACTTTTTTCGAAAACGAGGAAAGTGTAACCGATAAAGTAAATGATCCAATATAGTCAAATGTTGACAGTATTTTTTTTGTTTGCCTGAAATCGAAGATATGGATGTGTGACACATGTGATTTCACTTAGACCTTGCTTTGATTTATTGCAAAAATAACATTTCCTGAACGAATTATTTCGAGTTTGCCGCTGTTCGCGCCCCTATACGCTCTGAAAACGTATATTCCTTATGTTATGCATGGTATGTACCAAAAAGTCCTAGAAAATTATGAGTCCTACAAGACTTACAGTGAAATGATACTATATTCTAATTCTTTTTTGAAATTTTCTTAGAAATTGCAAAATTTCCATATATTGAAAACCACCTCAATTTCTAAGAAACTGCTATCAAATAAAATGCACGGCTGGATCGCACAAACTTACTCTCATGTTGGATGTTCGATTTCTATTAAAAAACTAAATATATTTTTTAAGTCCTTTATTGCTTAATATTTTATATATACAAATTTTCTTTAATTTTTTTTCTAAAAAAAAATGGTATGACAAACTTACAATATTTAATAATATAAACTTAAAAACAAGATTAAATCGACTTAATCAAAGAAACAATAATTCAAAATTTTGAAATAAATACTTTAACTAATTTGAGCTAAAAAAAATAGTACACTATTTCATTTCTTCGATAAATTTGAATTTATGAGCATTTTTTTAAATCTGTGGAGCCTTTTCTGAGAAAAATTCAACAAATAAATACATATAACTATAATTTTTGAAAAAAAATTTAATGAGCAGTTTTCAAAATATAAATTTTTAATTTTTTTTTAAATTCGACTTCCTACACCCATATACATGTGTGTGAAATTTGGAAAGAATGGGTTAAGCAAAAAAACGGTCCTATGGAAAGTACATTTTAAAATTTTTTATCAACCATATGATCAGTCGTACCTAAAAATCTTGTTTTATACCAATTTGTCTATAAAGTCACGATACAAACAGAACCAAAGAAACTGACAGCAACTTTTTACTAATTTGTTTACTGTACTTCTTTTGATTTATAACTAAATAAACTTTAAAATTATGTTAAAAAAAAATATCGATATCAACAGAATAAGATCTATTACTAAGAGCTCTGTGAGGATCTGGAAAAACGGCAATGTTGTTAAACCATCGCTGGAATTAATAAAACACTATAACTACATATAAACGAAAAGTGGAAACAATAAGATCTATTAATTAATTGTGGGTTTTAAAATCATTTATTTTAATTTTTATTTGTTCAAAACCAAAACGTTTGATTGAATACGGAATCAAAATTTACCACTCTTAACGTTTTTAATTACAATAAAAGACAAGTTTTGCATTTGGAAAAAAATCGAACCAGAGATTTTAATCAAATTTAACATTGCGATGATAGAGAAGACGAAAAATGTGGGACCCGCAATTCCGTATGTCTGGCGGTCTGTAGCCTAACCGCTAAAGCTATTTTCTCCAAAATTGATTCCTTTTTTAAATACATATTGTTTCATTCCAAAAAAAAACTGTATCTGTCATAGAATTTTCTGCAGAAAAAGATAAATCTCAATCATCTCGAAAACGGCTCTAACGATTTTGATTAACAAAAATCACTCGACTATTGTAGGTTAGTCTACATTTTGGTCTAAAAAATGTAGTTGAATAAAATGTTATTAATGGTACCTGAGATAGTGATAACTTCTTATGAGGGTAAACAGCTTCGTTACGTAACGCGTTGTGGCGCGTCTGGCTTACTTTTCTCTCACGCATACGGAGAACTTTTGAAATTAATCAAATTAACGAAGAACATTTGAAGCTTTTCTCAAGTTAAGCGATTTCAATATAAAATAGTTAAACTTCGATTAGTTGTAAAAAAAAGCAGTTTTTTTTTTATTTCTGACTTTCTGATTAACGACTTTTTTTTTATTCATTTTTATTTAATCTTAACTTATAACTATCTTAAAGCTAAGCA
Source organism: Philhelius pedissequus (assembly GCA_910595825.1). Classification (NCBI taxonomy): domain Eukaryota; kingdom Metazoa; phylum Arthropoda; class Insecta; order Diptera; family Syrphidae; genus Philhelius; species Philhelius pedissequus. The sequence goes on along the minus strand of OU343163.1, from coordinate 6,959,612 downwards.
AAAATGTTTAAAACTAGCCTAATTATCAATAAATTACAACTAATTTACTGGGCTACTATTTTAATTAATTCTAATTATTTTATTTTTTTTTGTTTCACCAAGAAAATTTTTTTTGAAAAACTCGGTCTCGTATCATTTTTCATTTTTTACTTATAAACTACCTAAATCTAGACTAAAAATAATTAAAACTAGATACAATTAACTTATATACTAACTAAAACTAACTTAAACTACTTAAGATGCCTAAAAATACCCAAAACCACTTAAAACTACTTAAAAACTAGAACAGCCACAGAAGCATTTACGACTCAACGGATTTTGATGAACAAACTCTAAATAATACTGCATACTAAAATTTTCGAAAAATAATTGTTTGGATTTTTGAAAAAAAAAACATTTTTTTTTTTTTGAAAATTTCATATTTCGAAACAGGTGGACGATTTTTTTAAAAATTAAGTTTTTAAATTTATATTTTTAAATACTTGAAATTTGCTACCATTTTTTTTTTAAATAAACAATAAGAGCAGGGATGTGCGATCTAGTCATGCATTTTATTTGCGCACTTAGCGTAATATAAAAATTAATGTCACAAAATTGCGCAATTTCTGATATAGGTACTGGGAATATGAATAGGATGATGGATGATCCCATGTCAAATTCAAAGCAAGTATGTACGTGTCAGTCGGGCATTTTTTTTCACATACATTTGTTAATTTTTGTATTTATTATTTAACACTACTTTTTTTTTTGTCAAGTACTTTCGAAGAGGACTATTTACAAAGAACTTTTCGAAAATGCAATTCTCTCATAGTAGATTAAAAAAAAAAAAAAAGAATGCTGAATTCAAACAACGATTTTTGTGATAATTTGTTACAAAGAAACTGATGAGGCAATACTCTGATAATTTTTTTTTTATATTTAGAATTTACGAAATAAATCTCAATTAAATTAATCGAATCAACTCTCACTCTGCTTAATTTCAAATGACAAAAATGTGTTATAAGTGATATTTTGTATTTTATTTTTCCTAAATGGCCTAGACCACACACCCTACACGACACCCCACACACACACACAATTAATTTAACTTTTTAATAAAAGTCGGAAACAAAATTTCAACTTGCTATTCTGAAAATTTGTGGGATCAATCAAACTCTCTGAATCGTAGTAAGAGTCCAAAAAAAAACCAAACATCTGTTTTTTTTTTATTCTTTGAACTTTTAGGAACAATAAAAGCCTTCTACAAATTTCTATGTGAAATCAAATCAAAATCAATAGCTAATCGCTTTCAAATACCTACATTCCCAATTCCTTGTTACTGACTTCTATATACAGAAACTTTGCACTTTTTGGGTTAAGAGGGATCCAGCATCTGGCTCTAAGCCGAACAACTGTTCAATTCAGATTTGACTCAAAGCATATTTCTGCAAACTCTATTTCTTTTTTGTTAACATTAGACAACATGGTTTGCAACCGAATTAATTAAAAAATATGTCAATAAATTGTAAAAGTTTGATTTCATTTTTGATTTTTTCAAGATTTATCTACAGAAAAAAATGCGTACTGACCATTCTCCATTTATCTATTCGACACAATAATATTGGACACACACAGGTGTTCACCTACAACTAGTTTACTCTCCATTAGAGCGCAAAATAGCTTGAAGCTTCGTCTACTATGGACACTAGTTTTTACAGGCTCAAAAAAAAACTTATCAAGAAATTTGTCGTCAAACAACGTTTCACATTATATGAGGAGTGTGAGACTTCTCTAGAAATAAGACATGTTTCTGTAAGCCTTAAAAGGCTGGATATACCCAATCCATTCGATATGTACATATCGTCATAAAATTTAAGTAGATGACAACTTTTCAACTTTTTTTTTGTTGCTTAAAAACTCACCACGAACAGGTCTTTCGAATCGACATTGCGTGTGATTGTAATTGAATTAATTTTATACAAATCCTGCTGTTAATTTAACACTTCCCTTGTGTCCATGTGTCCTATTTTTTTTTATAAATAACAACAATAAAAGAAATCTCTGAAGAAGAATCTACTTTTATTGAAGCAACACTAAATTGGTCAATTGTCTCTCTACTTGACAGTGAATTTAATATTATTCAAAAAGAATAAGCAAACAAATAATAATAAAAATTTCTTCTCTTTTTTGTTGCAATTATTTTGTTATTATTAACAAATTAAGTTCAGTGATAATAAACTACATACATATTTTCTTTAACTTTTGAGGCGACACAGACTCGAGAGAGCAACTAGACAACCGACCGGCCGGGGTGTAAGGTGTTAGACGGGCGCGGTGAAGATGACAGCGACGACGACACAAATCGACATAATTAAGATTGAATGAAAACCAAGATGTGGAACGCGCGAAACCGACGAAGATGCCCATTATCCGCCCTCCCGCTCCAGATACCTATAATAGAGAAGCTCTAAGAATGCTGCTACTTCTGTTTCTTTGCTTCTATTTCTGCTTCTGCTTCTGCCTGAGCCACTGGGGAAGATTTTTCTTTTAGATTTTTTTTGCAATCTTTTTTTTCAAGACAGTGATTTTGCGACCACTACGGCACTAGATATAACGGAATTTGTGCGCTTTTCCCACATCCGTAATGATGATAATAGTGATGATGGCGGCAACGACAACAACGACTACGAAGAAGAACTCGTCCAGCTGTTTTAATAATTTTGCCTCAATTCTCTAGCCTCTCACATATTCCAGCTCCAGCGCGAGTTTTTATAACAACAACACCAACAACCAAAGCAGAGAAAATCACACACAAAGTGCAGGCAAAATACATTGCATGGCAAGAAAAAAAAATAGCAAAAGAAAAGTCATACAAAAAAAAAAAAAAAATATCTTCAAACTGGGAATGTTGAATTGGGAATGCAGCTATGGAGCAGCACCCGGAGAAGAGGTTTTTCTCTATAGAGACATAAAGCAGCAGGGCGGTGAGGCGTGGTCGGGCGAAGTCAGCAGCGCGGCGGCGGATGCGGCAGCCACAACGACGAGTACACCATGAGACCAACACAAAGTAATATGTGCACTTGGAAGCAACGAGTTAAAAAAAAAATCAAGAATGCTCGAGAGCTGGTTCGTGGTGCAGCAGCAGATTTATACTAGACACACCACCATACCACCACCACCACCACCTTTCCGTAGCTTGCTCCTTTGGAACTTCTCGAGGAGGCTCTACACACAACACCACCAACCTATCCACCCTGCGTCTCTTTGGATTTGCCTAAAGCTAGCCAAGCAAGTAATAGTAATGCTTTCATTTCAAAGCCGGTTCTATGTTGAGTCAAGTAAGAAGTAAAAAAAAAAAAAAACATTAACAACAACAAATAAGCCCAGAGTTACATTTCACAGATTTCTGAATCTCACTATGTGGCACACGGAGCTGCTGAAGCCGGATTGTGATTGTTGGTTTTGACGCTGAGGCTGGCTGCCTGGCTGGTTGGTTGGTTGAACGTTGAGGCTGGTGCGGTTTGACATGTCTCTTCGGTGTTTTAGGGCACGCATGAAATGTGCCAAAAGGATTGCAGATTAGATTTTCAGAATAGAGTGACCGTTTGAGATTATCGTAATTGTGACATTGAGAAAACTATCATTGTCACATTTTAATTTCGGATTTTTACCGAAATTAATTTTATCATGACCAAATTGCTTCATAATAAAGTTCCTTGAGAAATAATCACACGGGAGCGACCAACTACCGATTAATAAATAAAATGGTATATAGAAATATAATTGCAATACTAAAATTTGACTGTTTATTGTCAAAATAAGACTAGAGATTTGAGAAAATAAATTGGTCATCGCGAATCTGATTATTACAAACTGTCAAACTCTATTCGCGTTCCACATACTATCCACAATTAACTGAATACATTTTTTGCGCGCGACTAAACCTCAGAATCATAGATTATCAATTATAAAACGTCAATCGCGGCGAATAGAAAACAAATCATGTGAACGAAATGTCAAAATGGACGAATATTCGTGAGTAGTCTTTTACACATGAACTGCGGCCTGCGAATAAATCTTTGAATGCAGTTTCTAGAAAACACTGCGTTAAGGCAGTTTCACACCGCAAATTTGTGCCAATTCATGTTTTAGATTTACAAATTTGGTAATTATTCGGCCAAAGAGAGCACTCGAGAGATAGAGTAAAATATTTTCCCTTCCTGACAATTTCTACCAAACACATTTTTGTAGACAGTAACATATGGAAAGCGAATTTATTTATTTCAGTTGACGTTAGTCATAAAAGAAAAAAAAATTGTGCTCTTTAATCAGGTTCCTGGTGCATGGTGGACTTGATCATACGAAGAGCTTTACGATCGTTCTCAAATCCATCGAGTCAGAACTGTTCAGAGCGAACTGTTTTTTTTTGCATATGAAACTGAGTCCGAGTTTAGTTCTGCGAGATCGATCTCACATTTGAGTTCAGGCTCGTTAGCTCAGACTGTGAAATCTTTCTCATCTTTTAGCATACGACCCATTGCGGTTACCGTTGTTGCAAAAAATGTTGTTAAATAAAAAGTATTAAAAAACAAACAAAATTAATTTAAAAATAAAAAAACTATTTCTTTTTAGCATGTGTTTTTGACGTTTAAAAATCTACAGAAAATTGTACTCAAACCGTTCCAGACATTTTTTCCATTTTATTTCTTTCTGAGAGAATTTCATTGCCTCTCTTCAAAACTTGATAAGCTTCCAATGTATGCTCCGAAAATGTTCAATCCACAAAATAAGGATGCTTTCCACAAAACCAGTGAATACAAAATTCGTCATGCACTCATTTTACTTGTTAGGGTATTATGAATGCTCGACTTGACTATTTTGCCGTTATTATTACTTTCCATCACTTTTTGTTTCAATAACTGTTAAATCAAAAAAAAAAAAAGCAGCATGGTCACACTAATTTTAAACAAACGAATTTAGTAATACAAAATACATTGTTGTTGTGCATAATATGGTGATGTTGCATGTTGCACTTGCCATATGGGCTGCGCGATTGAGAGGGTATCCACCCAGATGGAAGGCCAGAGAGATAAAATAAAATCTGAAATTAAAGCGTTAAAGTGTAATTTGACAATTTAGCACAAGACTTCGCATAATTACTACATCCATACATATAAAAGTATTTTTTTTTTTAGAGTTTCTTAACAAGTTGGACTGCTGCCTCAGCAGGGGACATGAAATAGTGCAACACACAGCACCACCATCATATTGTGCCACTTTAAAAAAAAAACTCCGATCTGCGATATGTGAAGGGCTTTGTTTAAAATTATTATATCTGCTAGTACGTATCTTTCTTTTTTATAGTATATAATTATCAAAAAGCACACACTTAAATGCATTTGCAATGAGCTGATAACAATATTTATAGAGTTTTTTTTTTTAAATTTGATATATATTCTTGTTGTTGTTTTGACGTATAACTATGTATGTATGTACTCGTATATCCATATTTCCATTCACTTGGTAAGAGGTGCAACAACACTGCGCTAAATATTTGCACAGAACAGGTTGTTGTGCTGTTGTTGGATGTTGACAGTCAGTCCATGGTGCAATGACCGCTCGTGCAATAGCAATAGCGACACACTGCCTCCAAAGCAGAGCAAAGAAGAAACAAAAAACAATAATTAACGCACATTTTTATATTCACGCATTCACGGCTGACGTTCGATTATAATTTTGGAAAATAAATATATATTTTTTTTATTTTTGACTTAGCAATTAAAAAAATTATTAAAGACTGAATGAATGTCAGGGTGTGTTCTTGTGATATGTATTTTTAATGAAAAAAAAAGTGATAGAGCAATGAACAGCTAAATTACAAAACTGGGTTGCCATCAAAAAATGTTGTAGTTTTTTTCGCCCAGTTATAATTCTGAAACGAACGAATACAACATTATTATGGAGTACAGCTGCGATTCGTTAAGTTTCGTTCAGTTAAGCAAATTGAGCAAGGGCGATGCCAGTTGGTCTGTGCATATAACAGGCCAACTTAACTTATCTGTATGGGCAACGAAATCTGTGATATAAAAATAAAAGCATTTATTTTTCTTTGCTGGGCTTTGCATGTCTTGACACTTCATTTAAGCAAGAGAGGTTGAGGTGTAGGTAAGGCTGTTTAATAAAAGAATTTATCAAAAATGAATTTCATTAAAAAAATGTTTAATGACCTGATAATCAACGTTAACTAATAAAAATGGTGTATTTGTAGAATTTAAGAACAAAACAAAATGTTTGAAGGGCGCCAAATGAATAGTTACCAGCATGAAAGACAAAAAATAATGAGATCAAATGTCATCAACACACAAAAAAGGAAAAAAAAACTCCTGTCAAATTTGATGTCAGGCATCGATGACAATACAGAATCGAAGAGACAGCTAGCTAATTTCCAAATAAAACATAAAATAACGCAACTTCATTATACATTTCGTATCAGGATGAGTATCTGAGAGAATTTATTGCAATTGTAGTCGGCCGTTAGGGCCAACCACAAACCTGGTTGAAATTTTTGACCCGTTCAGCATTCTTTACTCCCTATTTCGCCGGATTAACTGAGGTTCAAGGATGGTTGAAGATTCCAGTAAAAAAAAGCCAAACCAGTATTAAACCAGTATTATCAATATAAGATATTTGAATATGTGCAATCCTTCTGTACAGCCATTATATCATATTTTCGCATGTAAAAAAGTTTCCAATTAGAGTATACGATTTAATTTAAAAATAAAAACCCTAGCGAAAGAAATCGCACGGCCATAAATCGCTCGATCTTGGTCGGAAAATCGTTCCTCGAATACATTGATGGTTTCGTGCGGGTTGTGGCAAGTGGCGCCGTCGCGTACCATACCATCCAGTTGAGGCCATCACAAGAACTCCGTGCACGCGTTCCTGTAAAGAAAGCCATTCATAATCACTGCATTTCCGGCCAAATTTTCAAAGAAGTAAAGCCCAATCAGGCCACCTGGCCAAATTTCGAACCAGATAGTTGCTCATTGTGGATGCATTTATTTCTCATGGACCGCGTGATGATTTTCTGAGCCCCAAATTTGACATTTTTATGTTTGCGTTTTCTTCAATTAATTTTTGTTTAATAATGAAGTCATCCAGATGGAAATGGGCATCGTCTATGAAAATGACTTTTTTGGTGTTAGCAAATTTTTGTATGTTTTCACAATGATAACCCCTACTTCTTTTGGTTAGCGCTCCATTTTTAAAAAAGGGACATCATTGGTGACAGTTGCCAAATTTCAGAGCTACCACTTGTACACTTGTGCACTCTTTTTTGACACACCCTTTATTTGGAACTGTGGAACAAAACACAAATACTAAAAGCGAGCTTTGGATGTGAGTGGCAGGTATTTGTACAAGCGGTATAGCGATAAGTGTCTTAGCCTAGATTCTTTTTTAAATCTTTTTTTTTTTTAGTCCCAAAAATAACGCTACATGGTAAATCATAATTATCTCAAAAACGTCTCTATCGACTAAAACAAATAATTTGTGGCACTATTTTGGGTATAGTGCATGTCAGAATAACACCAACCAGTTTACACATACCCTAAAGAAAGCTCATCGGTTTGGCTTCTATCAAGTAACCGAACAAACACTTTTCCTGCATATCGAATCTCACAGATACACAGTGGCACAGTTGGTATTCCTGAATGGCAGGAGGGGAAATGATTTTGAAAAGTAGAGAGCCAACGGCGAGAGAAGATGCATCTGGAATAGCGACACCAAGAGATTATATTTTTGGGTGATTTTGAGTAGAATGAATTTGATGAAAAAACTGTAATTTTTAACGTAAAGTAAAGTTTCTTATTATTACTATTATTAACTGTTTTATTCAAATAAACGTAAATTCGGTAGAGTTAACATATTGAAAAAAGAACTAGTTAAAAATCAGATCTTATTAATTGGTCACATAAAAGAGTGACAGTGCAGATTTTGGTAAAAAAATGTTTACATTTTATAACTGTTTTTTTTTTTTTTTTTTTTTTTTTGTAATTTTCGACTTTCTCAGTAACGGCTCAACGAATTTTGATTAAAATTTTGATTCCGGAGGTCCTTCAAATTCTAAATAATAATGCATACAAAAATTTTCGAAAAATAACTTTTTGGATTCTTGATTTTTTTAAATTATGTTTTTAAATGTATATTGTTAAATACTTAAAATTGCTATTCCAATATTTTTATTTTAAATTAGAGAAATGTTGTATATACATTTTTTTTGTACCAAATTATGGTTGGTGCTTTAAAACGTATGTATGTAATTATGTATTTAGAACGTTGAAATAACCATTTGAAAAAAAAAACATTACTCTTTTATACTGTAGTGTTTTCTAACTTGTTACCACACGGTTTTATCGAATCTGTTCTATAGTGTTCTATTTTCATGTGATTGGTTATTTCTAACCCAACAAGGTCGATTTAATGATAAACCTATGGTAGATAGCATAATACTATTACTATTAGGCTGCAACACTGTAATTAGGGTATACAAAAAGTAGCCAAAGATAATTCACAATAGAAATTAGTTAATATCACGCGAAAAATTTTACTTTTTTATTATTAAAAAAGTTGAAAAATGTATGATTTGGTATGGAAATAGGAATTGCAAGACATTAGACCGTAATTTTAGCTGAAAATCGATTTCAGGTTTCACGCTTTCTGAGACATTAAATGGGAAATTTTAAGTCTGAGGTGGCTAAGCAAAAAAAAAAATTTATCGCATAGCGAATGCAAATGTTGTGGGGCATGAAAGTGGAAGAGTTTCTCAACCAACTTGGCGTACTAAGCAAACTTTGAACCAAACGAAAATCAACCATTCTTTTTTCTTTTAATTATTTTTATATCAGACTATTTTACCTTTCACTTATTCGAATTTGATATTTTATAAATCCTGGTAACACTAAAAATGATTTTAAAATTTAATAAAATAAAACGTGACTTGATAAAAAAAAACACAAAATTAACAATAACAAGCAATTTTGGTGCAATAAATTTAGGTCAAGAGGTAAATTACTTTGTTGAAAACTTTTGTGATGGATGGTCTCACTTAAATAAACACGATGCCATTAAATGGTGTGATTAATTCACGATGACCACACAGAAGTGTCATCTCGTTAGAAGAAGTTTTTTAGCAATGAGATGTTAGATTTATTTTCGGCTTGCTAATAACCGGAGTAGGTTACTTTTCTACTGAATGTTAATTGGTGTCCAGTATAGGTGAAGAAATTATGCAATGGTTTCATCTTCAGCTTCATCGTCATCATCACACGACACTATAACACAAGATGTGATTATATGGTCGTCATACAGTGACGTGACAGTAATTAGTTAATGTCAGTTATTTCTTTTTTTTTTTTCTTCTTAACATAAATAATGAGATAAAAGCTTCCTGAGTCTCAACTGAGTTTCATGCTTTAATTCGATTACGACACGGAAGTTGTTACCTACCTATGTTTTATATAAATACGTAGGTGGGATTTGAACTATGATCAAAATAATTCACGCACAACTTTAGAAGCACCACCAGCATTTTTTCTTCAAATGTCATACAATTGTTAACAAAAAAAAAAAAAAAAAAACGAAGTACACACACGTTTGGACTTTCGTCAATGAAATGGATTTGGTGGGCAGTTTTTGGTTTGTTTAAATATGCCGCTGACAGAAAAAAGTTCACACCTCGGCGCAAAGTGATTTCGAGGCCTGATTAAACGATTTTATTTATCAACGAAAAATTTTTAATTCTTGAAAGAAGGGAGGGTAAACTTGTTGTTTTGCATTATATTCGTACATAAACAAAAAAAAACATTAAATTAACACTTTAAACCTTGTGTGACACACATTCCGTTTGTGGAATTTTTAACTTTTCCTCATAAAAATCAGAACATTGCTGAGTAGACAACCAACGCAACGGGGCGATGTTTAAAACTTATTTGTTATATTTTCGGCTAGACCTAAGAAGGTCTATAAGAATATGTGCCATTGAAAAATTGGTATGCAAAAATTTATTAAATTGTTTTTGTCTGACGTAAAGTTATAATAATTTTTTAATGTTTTTAGCTTATCACGTTTTTTTTATGCAAGACAAATGACGTTTGAATTCTTTTATTGCGTTTATGTGATTATTTTAAACAAGTTCTGTGTACATAAATATATTTGGTCATAGCTTGAAGATATTAAGAATACGGAAATACTTGTTAAGTAATTTTGAAGACAATGGGAGTTATCGTGAAAAAAAATTTCCCTGGACATTTTTTTCCAATTCAAACCTTGGGAGCGTGAATGATGCTTAAAATACTGAATAAATCTTCCCAGGCAATTTTGCTGTCATTTCATACGATTCTTTGTTCCAGGGAAATTTATTCTCTGGGAGATTCACGATCACAGAAAAAATTTCGAGGGAATGAAATATTCCGTGGGAAGCGAAATTCCCTGGAATATTCCCGATAGGACCCAATATTAAGAGACAAGCTACCGATGAGAAAATGGAATCCAACATTAAGTTTTATGAGGTTCAAGACAGCATTTTCGAAGAATTTTAAGTGAGTCCGAACGTTTAATAAGAGAAGGGCATTTTCAAGACAAAAGATGCCCCTAGAGAAATTGACATTTCCTCAAATTTTCTGAGTGAATTTAGGATAAATACTAAGCCCACTTCTGATCTGGCTGTAATCTAGAAAGTATACAGGCGTCAAAATCTTCGGTGAAGATTTCTCATCGATAAAACTATAACAGATGCATTTACAGCTCTCGAAAACTATCAAAATATTACTTCTTTCATTATTTTATTGCGAAACAGCCAGTTGAATGAACCACCTTAAACTATTCATCCATAATACAGACTTGCACTTTTAAAAATGCTTAGCAGTTTTGAGGCAATCTAATTTCAGACGGGTTAACGAATTTATTAGAGAAAAAAATCATGAAAATGTTACATATAAGAAATAAGAAAAAATATATTTGGCCGTTTCTACTAAGAATCATGTGCTTTTTTATCAAACTTAAGAGCAAGCAAGTGCGATACAGTCGCCCATTTTATTTCTTTAGCCGTACTACACGAATGTGGAATGCTTAACCTGGCTTTCGAAATAACAAGTGTGATTTTAAACGATTTATAACTCTACTCGTAAGTTCTTCACACATTTAAAAAATAATGCTAGAAATATATTATATTTTATTTATTTTAACGTTTGTATAAATAAATGTACTTTTATGATTGTCAAAATAAGATAAATTCAAAATCCACTGTTAGACTCTATTCGCAATCCACATACCATCCACACTTCAACGAATAAATTGTTCGCCAGCTACTAACCTCAAAATCAAAGATTATCAATTATTATTAAACGCCATTCGTGACAAAATAAGAAAAGTCATGTGAACTAAACGTCAAAATGGACGAATTGTAGTTAATTCTTTGGTCGTTAATCGCTCTCATTCGATGTGAATAGCCCTTAATATTCCATAACATTTTCCAAATTCTTTGATAATCATTACAAAAAATGTCACAATAAAAATCACCACAGTACCACTAAAAAATCTATTTCACCTATTCTTGTGAGGATTTGAGATATTAGTTTGTATTGTTAGTCCGACTTTCATGTTGAGTGGCCAAATTTTCCATTGTTAATGCGATCAACAACACATTGGAATTGACTCGAGATGCAGATTTTTGACGTTCATGAAAACAGAGTGTTTTAAAAGTGCACTCTATATGTATTATGCGCCATGGTGCATACTAATGCAATAAACATTTCAGCTGAAGCCAAAAGCCTCAAACTGTAAGGATTTCAACATTTATTACAAAGAATGAGAAAACTCATGAATTTGAAATAAAACATTGTAAGATCAAAAGAACTCAGGAAAAATGTCACAGCTTTGTTTTATACAAATTTACAACACTAACTCAATTCCATTATAAACGAATGTAGACTAAGTTTAAACAACTTTTAAAAATTATTTCCAGAATCAGCTGAATCGTATAAAGAAGAAATGCAAATAAACTTTATTCATAAAATTAACTACTAGGTATACACTTTTTAATTAAGCATTGACACTGCAATATGGATATAAGTTAATTGAAAAACTTTCTCATTAAAGATTAATTTCATCACATAATTGTAAGTAAATACATATGTAAGTGAATGGAGAATATTAGTTTGATTTTCAAACTTAATTTTATGTTCAACTCTCTATTGAATTAATGAATTCCAGGAAATCCATTATAAATTTCAAATATTATAGTAAATTCTAAAGAACTTTAAACACTGCACTTACAAAAAAAAAAAAACACCAAAAACCAACGGTATTTGCTTTTATCCACTTTTAAACATCCTTATGTTTTATTCAAAACCTTTATGTGCCCACAGCCCATCCCTATATAATTTATTTTATTTCAAATGTAAGTGAATCTGTTATTTGCTTTGCAGAAAGACCAAAAAAAACTTAATTCGAGATAAATCTCGTATAATTACATATTTAAGAACTTCTGTCCACAGAGATGTTGTAGTAGTTAGGTACCTATATATAAAAATGAGCATCATGAGCATTGAGACGGAAATATCTTTTTCTTCTTCGTTTACATACATTTTTCATACAACCAACCAACGTTTTCAGTAATCCATGAATTAAAAAAAAAAAAAAAACCTATTTAAAGAAATAAAAAAATAAAAAACTACTATCCACTCAATATTTATAGGTACTTCATACTCGTATACGGTTACTTCCTTCCTCATTCCTTATTATCGATCGACCATCTCCGAAAATTTGTCTGCCTGTGACTGTCGGCCAGTCCGAAACCAATTTAAATAATTAAACCACTTAAACTTATGCTCTCACCCACCCATCACCCAAAAAAAAACCATCTCAACCCAATCACTTTTTAACTAATTAATCAAAATAAATGTTCCTGTTTTGAAGAGTAGGCAACAAATATACTCAAATGCAAAAATTTTCCTTTTTTTTTTTTTAGAAATGAGATACATTTTTTTTTTCTAAAATTATTTCAAAAATAAGAGCATGGGACCTACAGAGAGTAGAGACAAAACAAATCGATACAACCAGGCTGTTTCACAACATCAAACACTGATTTCATCTGCTCTTCTCAATATAGAATGCCAGGTAATAATTAAAAAAAAAAAAAGAAGGAAATCTCAGTACATACGCAATTGCCCTGATCAAACAGCAATGGACTTTGCTTAGTATTTTTTGGATACTCTCGTACTTGGACAGTTTTCAGATTATTAAATATGATTTTGAGAACCTAATCCCTCCTTTTCATGTGCAAAACTCAAAACGATTTATCGCGTCTCTGTGCCCTGTCGAAAATGTAAAATGAAAATTAATATACATACATATAATGAAAAAAAAAAAAATGATTCCGAATCGGAAAATTCTGGTGATACTTTTGAATTAGGTAATGGGTTCCCATTTTATGCACACCTTGCCCATTTTGTCGACGATTTTACTGGGAAATGTAGTGTATTTTTCCGAATTGCTGCGGAATATGGTAGGAAAGAAAAATTTATATTTTTTATTTGCTGCACAGGCGGTAAATCCACTAACTTTTTTTTTATTGAAAACTCTACTACAGCTGACTGGTTGTATTGTTGTTCTTTAACAAGACACGAACATTTTGTTGACGGGATCAGTCACTACTTGGAAATCTGTAATTCGCAAAATTGTAGTCACAAGTAGTGAAAGAAAACTACTACGAAATCAACAGAACGGAAATTCGTAAAATAAAATTGGTATAATCATTCCAAAATTCTGGTGTGGAGTTTGTTAGTAAATTTTCCCCTCCTAAACGACTTGACCGATTTAGATGAAATGTGTATGAATTTATGAGTGAAATGAATAGTGCTTAGCTGATAAGTGAGCTCTGTAGGTGGCACTGTTGCTGAGATCAAGAAATTTTCTACTCGTTCCGTTGTAAATATGAGCGGGAATGTCCCGAAAACCTGACAATTCTGAGCTCCCATTCGTATTCACCATACCAAATCCCTTCGAAAAGTTGTATTTTGGTATATCTAACAAAAACCTTGTCGACAAGTTGCTGTGTTCCCGTACTTCGATCACAAAAATGCACAGAATGTCAAGTTTCACAAAAGTACAGAAACCCATTAAACACAAATTTTAGTAATTTTTTAAGGACATGTCTCGAGACTTTCATTGGATTATTTTCAACTTTTGTAATGACACACCTGGCAATTGACAGCTTACATATGTATGTGAAAGTCTTCATAATTTAATCCATAGATATTTTTCTGACTAAAATTCGCAACCTGGTAACACTTAGGTAGGTATGTATGTACATTGGAATCTTTGACAGATCTAATATTTTGCTCAAAAAAAATTCTTGGACGAGCAGATAATTTAAACACAATTTATAATTGTTTTAGTGTTGGCAAAGTCTGGAACAGACCTAATAAGTGCGTGTCTTTTGTTTACCCATTGACGTATTATATTATGGAATGTTAATTGGCTACCTCAAGTTGGTTCCATTTCAGTTTCAGTATTTTTGCGTGAATGTAACGCGCAACTCTTGGTTATTTTTTCTGAACTTCTATTAGGTAATATGCGCGTTGTATTTATATATTCCGGATTACAAGGATTATAGAGAATAATGTGCATTTCGTAATTTAAAATGAGTTCAGAAGTTAATTCCTTCCTAAATTTGAACTCTTCAGCCATTTGAATTGGTGTTTATTCATCAACATCCAAAATAAAATAAAGCAAGCCCTAAAAAGAAAGAAATAGTAGAAAGAGAAACGTCAAGAACACGCAGGTAAAATCCTATCCGAGCGTCTGCGTGTTCAGATATTCAGGTATTACACAGCACGTGGCTGTAACGCGCAAGCCTTGGTTATATTGGCCTCGTTCAGTGGCGCAACCTAACCGATCCGGATTGCTTGGTGTTGTTGTAACGCCTGATGAACTAAACATATGTTGTCAAACACAAATCTCAAGCTACCCAAAAATTATTGGATTCGTTGAGATTCGGTTGGAAATGTAAGGAACAACTGATTGAAAACTTCAGATGTGTATGCAATACAACTGACATAACGAGAAAGCTACCTGAATCGTTCGAAAATAAATCCGCTACAAAAGTATCTTGGATAGCCTATCAGCTTCGCACTGAACGAGGCCATTCTTTTGAACTTCTGTTCGGTAACGCGCGTGTTATTACATAAATCCTCTTTCTCATTTTCAGTACTGCGCGTTTATTTGACAGCTATCTTTCATTTTATCTTTTTTTGCCCAAAGCAGATATTGAACAAAAAATAATTTTTAAAAGAAAAATGGAAGGCAAAGTTATTTATATAGGTATTCCGAATGACAAAGGCAAGGATTGTATAGAATGGGGTTCATATGGTAATTTAAAATAAGCTTAGAGGTTTTTTCTTTGATCCATTTAAATTCGTCAGCCATTTGGATTGGTGTTCATTCATCTACAGAGAAAATTAAATGAAGCAAATCCGAAAAAGAAAGAAACAGTAAAAAGAGAAACGTCAAAAACACGCAAAAAAATCCTACCCGCGTGTTCAGATAGAATTATTTCTGTTCCATCTTTTCGTTCTTTAATTCACTTACACTTCATTCACGCAAGGCTAAACAAGCGCCGTGTAACACCGGAGTAAGCTGACTGAAAATATGTAAGAGACAAGATATATAATAAAGGGTTTTCCAATAAGAGGTGTTATTTTGATATTAAAAGAAAAATGGCATTTTTGGAGATAAATGATCGGATGTTTATTTCATTATAAAGAGGAAGGTATGCCGTTAATAATGGAACACAACATCAGCCAAATGGCCGCCAAGACCATATCCTTTTCATGAAATTTTCCATAACCAAATCGCAAAGTGGCTGCCCTATGTCCTCGATAACCTCACGAATTTCATCTTTGAGGTCTTGAATCGACGCTGGGCTGTTGGCGTAGACCTTATCTTTCACGTGGCCCCAAAGGAAGAAGTCGCAAGGTGTTAAATCATAAGATCTCGGTGGCCAATTGTGATCACCTCTTCGAGAGATAACACGGTCCGGAAACTTTTCCCGTAAAAGATCGATGGTTTCATTGCTTGTGTGGCACGTAGCGCCGTCTTGTTGAAAGTAAACGTTGTCCAGATCAATACCATCCAATTCAGGCCATAAAAAATCATTAATCATCTCTCGATAGCGCAATCCATTGACCGTAATTGTTGCTCCAGCCTCATTTTCGAAAAAGTAAGGTCCAATGACCCCGCGGGACCATAAACCGCACCAAACAGTCACGCGTTGAGGATGGAGAGGCTTTTCAACAATAACTCTTTGGTTTTCCGAGCCCCAGATGCGACAGTTTTGCTTGTTGACGTAGCCTCCGAGGTGGAAATGGGCCTCATCAGTCAAGATGATTTTTCGATGAAATTCCGGTTCATTTTCATGCATTTCAAGGACCCAATCAGCAAAGACACGACGTTGTTGATGATCAGCCGGCTTGAGTTCTTGTGTTAACTGAACTTTATAAGCCTTAAGACCGAAGTCTTTATGCAAAATACGGTGTAATGACGTTTGTGGAATGCCTTATTCCAAAGAACGACGAGGAATGGACAAACCTGGGTTTTCTTCAACACTTTGGGCTACAACAGCAATATTCTCAGTTGTTCTTGAGCGACGTGCACGGGTTTTATTCTTCACATCACTAACTTGTCCCAACAGCTCGAATTTGTCCACCAGTTTCTGTATTGGGGTCCGACAAGGTGCTTCACGACGACCCAAAAATATTTTAGTTTTACGAACCGTCTCTGCCAAATTTTCACCATTTTTATAGTGAATTTTAATAATTTCAATGCGTTGTTGAAGCGTGTATCGTTCCATTTTTATTAATAGCGTAGTTTCTACTTGTCAAATGTCAAAAAATGACAGCTTCAAAAGTGACAGCTACCGAAATAGCGGGCTATTCAAAATAACACCTCTTATTGGAAAACCCGTTAGATGTGTGACTTCTATGGATGAAATTTAAAAAAATACATATCACACATTTCTATGTATATGAAATTTTAAAATGTCGGTTATTGCTTATATGTAAATGCTACTTTCTATTAAACCAGATGGCGCTAGTTTCTATGTCAAAATTTCAAGTATACCTAGTTAATTTTTTTCCATGAAGTAGCGTCACCTATTTTAATAAGTTGGTAGGTATGTATTCATATGTAGATACTAGATTCCTATCATAATATTCCAACACTGTAATCATCTAAAAGAACCAGCAGATACAAATAGCTATAATCTACATTAAAAATATATCTAGGTACATTCACACAAAATTAGAATAAAAACATGACGACTAAAAAACATCATGTAAACGAACCATCATTGATAAAAAAAAAACCAAACCAAATTAGCAACCATACACGAAAATAAATTCAAAATAGAAAAAAATCCAAGGTACCATACATATTCTTTTTTTTATTTTGTATCTAAACATTGACTCGCACATTTTATTGGATATATTCTGTCTAATCCTTCAGTCCCTTCCCCCTTTCTTTCGGGGGAAACCTGAAAAACGCATGGAGTACATAAAATCAGAAAGGAAAACAAAAAAAAAAACACCGAGGAAAAAAATTCTAAATGGCATTAAGCAAGTTAGCATAAATTTTATTCAAGCTACTAAGTACGTATGTGCAAAAAAAAATCAACAAACGCAAGCAGCAATGAAGACTCTCTTGACGAAGAAGTGTGGGGTGTGGGGCATGGGGTGCAGCAGTTCAGAAATATATGTACACTGAAAATAACCCCCCTGGTGTGGTGTAGCTAAAGCCGTTCATCGTTCCGTGCCATCATCACAAGTCGGCCAGGCCGGCTTCTAGCACAGAAAATGCATCCACCATTAAAAAAAAAAAAGGCAAAATTATATGCCAAGAATTGAAGAAGGAAAAAAAGCAGAACAGCCAAAAAAAGTAGCAGTGTAGTATGCTGCTTGCTGCTGCAAAGGAAGGCACACGGCGTGTAGCGTGTAAAGAATAGGCACACAGAAGAAAAAAAGACTCACCAAACCGCGCAAACACAAGGCAGATAGAAAATGAAGAAACAAAAATTAAAGAAAGAAAATCGGGTTTAATGAACGGAAAGTCAGTCGTCTCCTCGGTTGTATTCGAAATTCGCCGTCGCCGCGCAAAATTGAGTCGCCAAGAATCAGCCAGGGGGAATTTGGAACAACATTGCAATATGGGGCCGGCAAGTGGTCATCAGGTGTAGTATTAGTAGAGTAAGTTACATTCCCATTCCAATAAATGTAATTTTCATTGGACGTTGTAGGTACCTACGAATTGATGCGAGTAATAGATCAAGTTTGGATAACTACATACATAGATACATATATGCCTAAGTAGGGTAATTGGTAGAGTCAACGAGTTATGCTCGGAGACGTTTAGAGCTATATTAACAACCTTATAAGCAAGCTGGTAAAAGGAGTCGTACAAATAAAGTAGCAAAGCTCATTAAAATGGTACCTAGTTAAGTTTCCACTTGGAACATAACCTTTCAAAATATGAACTATCACATGGTAGGAGTTTGGGATTTTTTTTTAAATCGAGACTCCTTGCTTAACTTTCTACCATAAATGTGATTGGTATAGAAAAAGATAGGTACTGTTTGATTTGTTTATTATAAAAATTGCGTGTAAATAAGAGGGTACACCGACTTCGCCCCTACAGATACACATCAGTCAAATACAGTTAGTTCTCATGTAAGGTGGTACAGGGAATATCGACATCACTAACTCTAAACAAATCTGGTCAAACCCATTTTGTACAGCTAATTGGCTTTGTATTTTCGGATCTATGAATTCCATAAATGCAAAATTAAACATCTGATCTTACTTAATATTTGGCTTTATTTTTTTTAAATAGAATATCGAACTTCGAAACCAACTGGCAATTTAATTTTACTGATGTACTTTTTTTAATAAATTAATTTGTATTTTGACAGCTGTGTCATTGATAATTTTGACAGCACCTGAGACATGATAAAAATAAAACAGTATTTTGTCAAGTTGTTGTTTAAAAAATGGGTTTCATCGTTGAATATTCGACCCAGGTTTTTGCGTTTTATGTTCTGAAAAAAAAATCCCTTATGTTACGGAAAGCAAGTTATGTCATTTAAAGATTAAAACTTAAAATATGTTTAAATTTAATTCCTTATTGCATTTCCTTTGGCCCTGTGTACAATGCACAACTTTAAAGGTTTTCTATTTCTGTGTAGGAAAATAAATTTGAGTATTCTTTCAATTTCCATTTGAAAAATATATAAAACCTCGTTATGAAATCAAAATTACAACGTTAGAGTTATGTAATTGAGTTTAGTTATGTGAAATTCCTTTTGCAGCCATTTCAAATCGATTACTCCCAATTTTTTCCTTTCTGTTGGAAGGAATTAAAAAAAATCATATAAATATAAGTTCATATTTTGAATATGTGTCCTTTCATCCCTGATTTTGATGACGTAAAAATACTTGACAAGGAAAGAAACATAAATAAGAGATTCACACTGGAGAGCTTAAGAATTCAGCAAAACATTAAGAGAACGATGAATTTCCAAGAAGACAAAGATAATTTGAGCGCAAGCTCAATAAAGTAAATAAATATGTAAATATTGTTTGCGTTTTCTTCGAATATAATTACTGGCCAGACCACGGGCATAAAATCAATACATATTTCTAGGTGCATGAATTTAAACAAATTCCCCTAGAAAAATAAATTTGCAGTATATATATGCTGCAAATTCTATTAGAGGCGTTAGACATCGACCAAAAATATTGCGTCTTAGAAAGGTACGATAGCATCTACCTGATGAGCCCAACTATCGTGCCCGGGCGAAAGGCATTTTGGACTATAGGTCACAAAGTATTTCAATTGGTTTTAATCCACACAGTCCACAAAAACAAAAACAAAAATAATGTAAATATTGTTTGCGTTTTCTTCAAATATAAGTAAATAATTCTGTGATATTAGATAATTTTTGTTTTGTCTTTGTTTGTAATTAATTTATTTATTTATTTATTTTCCGTCTAATAAAATATAATAATCTAATAAAAAATAATATATAGGTATTATTTGCGTTTTCTTCTATTTATTTAAAATATAATACTGCAATGTAAGTGTTTAAACTAAATCAAAATTATAAATATAAATGACAACAGTAAGCTAAATAAAATTCAAAAACAATAGTTATATAATGTCCTTTTCGATTGGTAATCCGGAAGAACACTCCGATCCGGGATTCCAATCGAACAAGTTGTCACTTTATTCTTGATTCTGAAGTTTAATGTGAGTGTATCTGTAAGGCGGAAAAAAAAACAAAACAACGTCATGAAAATGTAGGTATGCGCGGCGATGTTCATCGATAATGGCAAAACATCGATGTTAGACAAAGAAAATATCGTTGTTTCATCATCGATGTTGAAGCATGTGAAACATGACAGCATCGATGTTAAGATTCAAAATATAGTTATAATCTGAAATCTTTGTCAAAGACCTAGTGCTTATAATGGTTAGACCGCACTCGACGGAACTGCACACTGCACTACAGCTTGACAACTATTTATGTGAAATTGTATGAAGTTTAATTCCCGCTTAGTGCAATATACATATGTAGATCATACACACGAAAAGAGAAAAGAAGATTGGGATACAAAAAATTTCTACAATTTTCAAAACAGTGAAGGTAATTTGAAGTTATAATATATTGTATTTTTAATCGATTCTTGAACGAGCTATTATTTTTCAAAACTGCATTAAATACATCGATGTTAAGAAACATATATGTATATTCGATAATGAATTTTCGATGTTAACATCCATATTTTTCAATATCGCTCATCCCTATACAACAATGTTGTTGACATTGAATTCGCTTTTGACATTTAGTGTTTGAATGTGTGCGTGCTTCTGTTTTTGATTCTGACTTCAAATCTAGAAGGAAATTTCTCTTCTATCGAGGAGAAGAACTGTCATTGGATACCAATCGAACAGTTTCAGAAGGATTCGGAAGACTTCGGAAACCTTCCGGACTACCAATCGAAAAGGCCATAAGATTCAAAAATTGTAATACGTTATAGGTCCAATAAAAAAAAAACCTTTGAAGAAGTTGGAAAATTACCAACGAAACGTCGGGAACAATTTTAAAAATGGATTAATTTGTTTTTATTAATTGCATAAAAAATAAAAAGAGCAGAAAGTCCAATAGAATTCATCATATATAATTTAAATATAACTGATCAATTCTTAATAATTAAAAAAAAACGATTTTTTTTGTGAATTACTGCGTGCTAATTGATAGCTGCAATTGAAAGGAAACAACAGTTTATTATTATTGCCGGAAAATGAAAAAAAAAAACGCAAGTGTAAGTGCATGAAATATAAATTTCTATTGACAGCTTAAACTCGCCATTGTTCAGAAATGATTCGATTGTTTAAGAAAAAACCGAATGTTTGGATGTAGGGTAATGCCGAAATCCAAAAAGGCATTTAAAATCAATTTCAGATCGAATTTTTAAATTGTTGTAAGGAACTTGAAGTTGTTAAAAACGCAAAATGATGGTATAAACTCGGTTTTGTTCAGATAAGATTAAATTGTGCTCAGGAAAAAAAATCGAATTTTGGTTGTTTTGAATTGGACATAACTTTTGATAATTGTCACTGATTTTTCTATCATACCAATTTCAGATTGCTAACTGTCAATCTCATTTTTGTTTAGTAAAAATTGATATTTTACCGTGATCATTAAAAATTAAATTGTAGAAATTAGCTTTTAAAATGATGGTTCTTTGCTGGCATTGGATGTTCTTTTTGGTGAAATGGATATGTCAATAAGAAAATGTCACATTTGTAGCGAAACATGTATGGACATATGGCAAAATATTTTGGATATAGAGCCACGATTAATTACTTTTGCGTTCTCGATTTAATTACATTCTTAGATGTGCAAGAGACGGGGTATAGGTACTCCGGTGATACATCCTGTCGAACAAATGAAACAATCAAATTACGGAAGGAAGCATTCGTTTTCCAATAACAATAGACACAATGAAATTATTCGTAATATTGAGGACAAACTGCGGGAATCAAAAACTTTGCTTCTCGGGTGACATTTATCAGATCCAAACGTGGTGGACGACATTTATGCTCGAAGTTGTGTTTAAAATTCAAATAAATTAATATTTATCTACATTACATGTATTTTATTTAAAATCAAAGTGAGTACTGGTTCAAAAAAAAACACCCTCTATAAAAAATGAAAACAAATAAACCACATCAAATCGCCCGAAATTCAACCGAAAACAATGTACACATATACATTTTTCAGTTAAATTTATAATTAAATTACTCAAAGCAAACAAGAAACAAGTTATGCATCAACATTTTTAACAGGTAAAAGAAAGTGTAAACAAATAACTGGAGCTGTTGAAGGTCATTGTTAATTCAAGGACATTCAGATTCTTTTGTTTAAAAAACCTTTTCTTGGTACTTCTTTTGTTATTAATTAGTTGCATGAAGATGTTATTTTATAATAATATCTTCACTGTAACAAAGTTTTTGCCGTTGTTTAATTTGAAAGTAGACCAGATTTAATTAAAATATGTACTTATAACAATTGGTGTTGTTCTAAAAAGCTGTACGCTGTACGCTGTACGGGTGGTGACGGTTATTTTTTTGTGAGTGTGGTATTCAGGTTTAAAAGTTGACGGAAAAATTCGATTCGATTTTCCATTGAAGTATGTATCGATTTTATAATAATTCTAAAATCTTCGCTAATAGGAGAATAGGTAGTTTTGTTTCATATTTTAGTTATGGATTTTGTCCTTGTAGCTAGTTAAATATGTATAATATAATTGTTGTGGACAATTTTGTAAAGCCTAATTGGAAATAATTTTGTTTTAACTGGACAGAGCTACATTGCATCACGCATTTCACAATTGAGTGTCCTGTTCTTATGTCTCTCTACGCGGTGATGTGGGATTCCTCCCTGATTTAAGGTCCACTGATATTGTCCTGTGATGTTCTTGAACGATAAAATATAGATCCGAATTATCAAGGTAGGGAAAGCTATACCGCTGTTTTATTTTTTGGAAATGACGAGAAAAAAAAACACTTAAGACACTGTACTCTCTTAGGAGCAAAGGAGCACAACGATTTATTTAAAACGAAGACTAGTTTTCTATTATTTTTTCACGTAGTTGGTATGTATGTACTATAAGTATTCCCCTAATTGAAGAAATCGTCTGAAAGCAATGGGCCAGGCTGTTTTTTTTTAGTAAAGGATTTTCTAATAGGAACGGGTTGATTTTGACAGCTCGTGCCAGCCATTTTTTTTGTTTTTACTTTCTGTCAAAATATCGTACCGTACTTCTTCCAAAATGATGCTGGGCAGGCCTTAACAACGGCGATCGATGATCACCAACTTCTTGTGGCCTGAATTGGATGATATGGACAACGAAGACATATGGTTTCAACAGGATGGCGCCAAATGCCACACGGCTTAAGACACAATCGATATTATGCAAGAGCGGTTTCATGGCATGGTTACCTCTCGCTGAGGCGACGTGAATTGGCCACCAACATCGTGTGATTCGACTCCTTTATACTTTTTCTTGTGAGGCTTTCCTTAAGTTGCAGGTCTATGCGAATAAGCCGCAAACCACCGCGGCCCTCAAAGACAACTTAATCGATGCCATCGGTCAAATTCAGCCTGATTTATGCGCCAAAGTCATCGAAAACTGGACCTTTCGAAATTGCGCCACCCAGCAAAACCGGTGCCGCCATTTGAACTATCTTATATTTCACACATAATGTTATTTATAGGGCTCTCAAATAAAGATAAACCCTTATTGATATCTCATATACAACTTGTTTTATTCAATTTTAAAATCGACCAGCTCTTAATGGAAGACCCTTTATATGTCAGCTTTTATTCAGAGTTCCAGCTATTTAGTGTTTTATTTAAAGAATTTATATCAAACACTACAAGCTCATAATTGTTTTATTTGTATTTCATCCCATCTCATGATTTGAATTTTTTCTCAAAGAAAATGGTATTTATTGGGAGTTATCAAGAATACGAATTTTGGGAACGTGATGCTCAAAAGTTCGGGAATGAATTTTCCGGGGGAATTTTCCTGCCACTTCTAAAAAATTTTTGTTCGAGGGAAATTTATTCCATGGGAAATTCCCGATCGAAGGGAAAATTTCGAGGGAATAAAATATATGTCGAAAATGAAACTCCCTAGGAGATTCCCGTTTGTTCTCATTTTGTTTTCAAATAAATTAATCATCATGTCAATGTCATCAATTTAAACAAAAAGATAAGAAATTAACCTCCTTAATTGCTATTTCATCATTGGACTAATACACTAGTTTAGTTAATCCAAAACTTTATCACCAAACATGTTTCGAGACCTATAATCGAGTTTAAAAGCAAAACTAGACTCAAAGACTGGGTCTCATTAAATAAATTTAAACAATAGACTGAAAAATGAAACACTACCTATAAATAGGTATTGATAAGTCTAAAAATATTATTTGATAACTTCCGGTTATTCAATTATTTATTCGTATATATATTAAAGTTAATTAAAAAAAATCTTTAAAATAATTTTGACTGCTTGGATTAAATTAATAACAGACAAACATTTATTCTATAAGCAAATCTGATTTTACCAACTTGTGCAATAAAAAAAAAAAATAATAACTGGTAGAGGCAAACAAAATTTCAAAATAACAAATGAGTACCTTAAAACTGTTGAGTCTGACAAGTTATAGAGATCTCTTCGTGTGGTAGCTCACTAGTATCAGATGTATACATTCCAATTAGAACACCCTGCCTGGTGCTCTTGTGCACCATTTATTTCTCTAAATAGATTCTTTTGCCTCTAAGTGACGATCACAATTTAGTAGTATCAATGATGTGAATTGATTTAGAAGATGTTATTTATCTCACATAACCAGTCACCCTGACCAGGTAGGTACCTACCTATACCTGTACAGGGGCTAGACATGCCAGTTCAGCTACCAAATGTCAACCAAAAACAAACAAAAAATTATTTATTTCCATCCAATCAAAATTTCATCAAATTTGCATGAATGCTTCAACTGGACCAACTGCTTTCTTGAATTTGCATTCTTTTTATTAAAGAATATCGTAATCCAGAAACATAAAACATCCAAAAATAAATCAAATTATGCACACAATGTCGAATTAATTGTTAGAGAATTAGAATGAGAAAATTGCTGTGACAACTATTCTGCTGCCATTTAAATTAAGTCTGTCAATTCAAAACACAAATATTTATGCAGATACATATAATAATTGCACTTTGGATTTCATCATTTTATGCAAACTACCTAAAGCTTGGGTTTATGCATCACACTCACTATGCTAATTTAAAACACAATATTGGAGCTTTTATGCGAAAGTGAGATTCCATTCGGGTGATTTATTTGCATTTAAAATATTAATATAATTGGATGTTAGAAGTATATTAGAATGTATTTGAATAAAATAAATATATACATTTAAAATATCATTCTCAAGCAATTGGTCAAACTAATGGATAGAGATTACGTAGAAACTAGTTGTTTTTTTTAATATCAAGCCAATAGACAAGTGTGGTCGCATAAGAATGTTGTGGGAGTTTTTATGTGAATTTTATTTAGTTTATCAGTATAAAAACGACCGAATCAATTTTTTATTGAATAATTTTATTTGCATGTTGCATTCGTTAGGTTAAGATAGGTACCTTGATCTTAGAAATATTTTAAGCACCGTTAGTCATGACTCATGAGTTATGATAAGTATATACATATTTAAATATTAAGGAAGAAATTTGGTTCTTTCGAGGTCTTATATTCGTAATGGTTGTTTTTTATTTGAGCGCGAACTAAAGAGGTTTTGATTACCCTTAATACGATCAGGCATAGTGCGAGCGTTGGGTAAATAGGGAAGGATTTAAAAGAAGATACCGATGTACATTCGTTTTGAAGTTCAGACTATCAAAATGGGTGGGAAAAATAGAACCTGGTAAACGTTTTGTACGAGTAAAGAAAGAATCTCTTTAATTGACAATTCGTCCGAAGCTATTCTCTGATCTAGCTATTTCTCTTAAACATTGTTTATACATATAGCGACCAAATGATAAGATACATAACTATTCGACGGTGTTCTAGAGAGGCAAATGTTTCAATTAAAGATCTATTGCCTATCTTTCTTAGAGCTTTATATTGAATTCTATGTAAAAGATTCAAATGAGTTTTAGGAGCTCCTGTCCAAATGTGAGTTATACTCAAGTGAATGAAGGACTTATAGATTATATTTGTAATCTGTTCATCAGAAGGCGAGAAGAATTTCTTGCATCTTCGAACAAAGCCCAATCACTTTTTGTAAGGTTTTTGGCAACATCGAATATGTGGTCATCCACAAGAGGTGGAATGCACATAGCAAAAACTGAAAGATGATCGGTTTCTTAAATGCAAGTGCACAAATTTCTTTTTAAAATTACTTGTAACCATTCCAGAGCTCATTTTGTAAGAATGTTACAAAAATCTGGATTTCATAAAAATTCGTCGCCATCTTATTTATTTGAGTATCTGTGTAAATTGAATTTTTTAAGTGTAATGAAATTAGCCAGGTTTCCACCTTTCTTTGAATTAACAGTAAACAGTTTGACTGCTTACTATTTAAACGACAAAACGAAATATTTAAAGGACACATTTATAGGTGTAGGGTGCCTCTCTAAACCATTTCGACCTCTGAGTAAATTTGTCTAGGTGGCTTAGTCAAGACATCGCCCAGTTCAGCCCTCAAGGCTGCATTCCTTCTTTCCTTGTAAGGGCTTGGATGGAAAATTCACAATGGAAGTAAGCCCTCTTCCTCTCGTCCATACAACCTCTATATAAGCCTATTGTGCTGATGCTCATTCTGGTCATGTGGGTTCCCATTGAGTTGTGAACCGTTAGGATGCCCCCTTCAATAGGGACATTTTAGGTCTGTAAGTAGGTATTCTGTTTTTTTTTGTTATAGATATCTGGCTACAGATTCATTGAAATCCGACAAGTGTTGATTACTGACCATTCCTGAAGCAGTAAGTAAATGAAAATAAAGATGATTTATTTCTCAACAGCAAATCATTTGGGTTCTATGCAAAGCTGTTTAATATGGGGAATCGAATTCTTCAAAAGGAAAATGCAAATGGATCAAAACTGAATTCAAAATTATTATTATTATAACAGAAAAAAATATCTGCGGGAAGAATTTCGACACTTTGAAAAATTCAAGCATTTAGATGATATAGAGATATACCTATAAGAATAGGAATTGCCTAAGATTTTGATTGAACCATTAATAATTCAATTTCACTGCCACTCCAGTGATCCTCTTTTATTGTTTGTACTATGTACTATCGTCTGAAGCTGGTTTTGAGAGAGAATTATTCTTTTTTGCTTCTCTCTTGATAAGAAATTGGCTTAACTACTTGAAATCATTTTTAACTTAAAAATAATTCAGCTGTCAAACCTGTGTTTTTTGTTTGACAAATTCAACTATTTCCACTTGTCCTTTAAATTCTTTCTTTTATTGACAGCCAGTAGGTATAGTGTTATAATATTTGTAATTTACAGCTTTATTAACCTCGCTCAAAGTCGAAGAATAATAGTAGGTGGTTATGTGCTGACAAGCACTCTAAATCTTAATTTGGTTGATTTGATATAGGCAAACTATTTACATACATACATTTTTTTTTATTATTTTACTCATTTGAAAAGAATGAAAAAAATAGGTATAGGTATATTCAAGGATATAAATATTTAATTTATTGCTATATCATGTGTAACAAATGGTATATTATTTATCTAAGTCGTAGGTATCTATTACTGCTTTTATAGAAATTTACGTCCCAAGGTAACAATTCAAATATTGAAGATTTTCTGGAATGTTTCCAAAAATTCCTGCAACTTATACGAAATATTATGAGGCTTTCAAATCAATATTGTAATGAATAAGATGTATCGTGATATATAGCAGCTGAGATGGTGGCTAGCAGAGCAGAGGGACGAAGGTCTTATCTTAGGCGGCTCATGTTAGTGAAAAGCGAACTCATCCAATTCGTTGAGCTGGGGCTGACTGATTAAAGGCCGTGGTTGGGTCTGTTAAGAGTATGAAGTGAGAAATCTCAACAATCTACACTAGACACCAAATAAACCGGGCCACCAAGTACGTTGGGACTCTGATTCGCTGGGATTATTCAATTTATTTGGTGTTAATTTAAGATTATACAAAAAAGAGTCGGTTCCAGTGGTGTTAATTTAAATAATCATAAAATGAAAAAAAAAAATTATCCAAGAACAGAGAAAAAAATTAAAAAAGTTTTAGGTTAGTAGGTATTTGGTTTTTCCTCCACTTGCTCGGGGATAATTGTCAGCATCC
The DNA here is from genome assembly GCA_910595825.1 of Philhelius pedissequus. Classification (NCBI taxonomy): domain Eukaryota; kingdom Metazoa; phylum Arthropoda; class Insecta; order Diptera; family Syrphidae; genus Philhelius; species Philhelius pedissequus. The sequence goes on along the minus strand of OU343163.1, from coordinate 6,931,126 downwards.
TTGCATTCATCACCTGCAGATGAAATCTTGATGAATTACATTCCACTCCTCTTTATCTGCGATTCGCAAGCTCTCAAATCCTAGTAGCATCAGCTACCCGTGCTCGAACGCGATGTTTCAGTTCATCCCATAAGTGTTATATTGGATTGAAGTACGGACTTCGAGCTGGCCATTCAATTGTACGACTGCCGTCGTGTTGCCTAGATGCTGTGTTATCACATAGGCCGCATGAGACCGTGCATTATCATGCATTAACTGCATATCATTGTCTGCATGTGTGGTTAAGGAGATGCCAACACATACCATTACAGATCCTCCTCCATATGCACGAGATTTCTCGTTGCAACATTGAGAATAACATTTAGCAACGCGACGATATACTCTCAGACGTCGATCACTTCCATGTAGACTGACTCTGCTCTCATCAGTAAAGAGTACATTACCCAACTGCTCGAACATCCAATGCCTATGCTATCGAGCAAATTCAAGCCCTGCTCGACGGTGGGCTAACGTTAATGCTGGGCCTGTTGCAGCTCTCTTTGGAGTCCCTCTGACGGTATATGAACTTATGAATGCTTGGTGTTCGTCATGTAGACTCTGTTTGAACTGCATTAAGCCAGGGATTTAGCAGAATAGTAAGTTTAATATAACGATAATCTGCTGCTGATGTAGCCCTAGATCTGCCCGTACCTGCAGGTCAATCGAATGTTTCAGTCTCTAAGTATCTTCTGTAATATCGTTGCGCTGATTTCTCTGAGTCTCCTCTGAGCGACCTCACATTGTGCAGCCTGCTTGAAGTTAAGTATTAATACAGCTTGAGCTGCTTTCTGAGTTGTCGTATCCATATTTCACCGAAAAATAAACGTGCTGTGCAAACGATGGAACAAGAACGGTAATCACGAAATCTAGTCAAAATAGAGCAAATCGTTAGCAGTTTGTTGCTTGATTACAATGTGAATTAACGGTACTAAAAAATTCAAATGTAGAGGTTTCGGTTTATTTGCTGGCAAGTGTATGACAGTAAAAAAATTTATATCACAAACTGAGATAAGTTACCTACCTACCTAATTAGTTAAAGAAATTAATCAATTTAATTTATTTCACACATCAATTATGCTAGTTGCTTCCCCTCAGCCACTTTTTGACACCACTGTGAAATACCTTATGACAAGCCAACTAGAATCGCGAAAACAGCAATGCAGCAACAGCAATAAACAAGCGTGTCGAGATGTTTGTGGATGAAAAGTATGAATATCATAGGTTTCCTTCACACTCACACGCCACTAACTATTCGCTACTGCAGACTGCACCAGCGACACCAGCAGATACAGACAGCAGCACCACCAGCCCAGCAAGCAAAATTGCTCTTCGTTGCCTTGAATGTCGTTGTCGTCGCCCGGCTCAAACTGAATAGTGATAGCGACTCTGGCCTGGCCTGTGCTGGCATAGTGGTGCACTGGTGCTAGTGCATATATGAAGTAAAGTAAGCAAAAATAATTATAGTTGCTTCTTGCAACTGCAACAAATTCTTGCACATGCAGGCAAGCAAATCACACCACATAGGCAACCACATCTCTTTTTGCATCTCATGTTGTTCACCGAACTTTCAAGATTTTCTTTCTTTTCACAAAAAAAAACAAATTTTTTTCTGTTTTCAACCAGCAAACGCCCTGCGCCTCTTTTCCTATTCCTATTTGTACTTTTGGCAGCACTTTTTTATTTTTACACTAATTAAATCATGCACTTTGGAGCTTGCTGCACACATATACTTGTGTATTTGTTGTAACAGAATTACGTATAAATAATAAATGCACTTTTCTTCTACTTGTCCCAAGTCCCAATCAAAAACTGAATCTCTGCCAATTTGCCCTGCTAGAGCAGAAAGAAGCAAATAAAGAAATGCAATTTTTTGCAACGATTTCTTATACTAAGGTTAGGTGGCAAGGCAAAAATATTCCCCAATGGAATTTCTACGATAAGAAATTTAATTTTTGTATTTGAATTTTTTCTAATATTTACCTAATTGCAATGGCGTTGATTTGATATGCGATTTAAATCAATAATTCCAGTTTTTTGTCTTTCCTTTTTTAATGTTTTTTTTTTTGTTTTTCGCGCAGCAGCAACACACAAAACGACGAGGACGACGACGATATGGAAGCGAAAAAAAAAACAACCGAACCGGCAGAGACAAACAGCAAGCAAGGAATGCACACAGAGCGGGGAAGTTCGGTGGAGGGGAAAAAAGTGAATGAACGTGAGTGCAATGCTGGACAACGGGAGTCCAGAGGGGAAAATGTCAAATTGATAGAAAAAAGGAGGCAAATTCACTCCGGTGTTCGCTGTTCACCACACAAAAAAAAATCACTAGTTCTGTTTTTTTCTTCTTTTGGTTTTGCACTTCAGTTTTCCGATTTGTTAAGAATCCGGGATTTTTTTGATTGAATTGATTTGTATTTCTTTGGTAAAACTGTGAAATTTTGTAAGTAAGTAATGGCAATAAGCACAATCAATTCAACAAGATACTTTCAGACTACAAACGTGAAATAAATGAAGAAAAATACGCACAACTTTTCAATTTGCGAGTTCAACTGAGAGTGGCGAGGCGATGGCGATGGCGAATGAAATAATGGATAAATGGCATGGTTGTGCTCAGAAAAAAAATCATTCGACATCGACTATGGGGCGACGACGGCGCCGAGTTAACGTTTGTCTCGTTTTTCTCTGTTGTTTGGTGTTATAGACAGAGTGCTGTCTTTGTCATTCAAGCGAATGATTCAGATGGAATAGAGACAAAAATAAATTTAACCTTAAATGAGATGACAAGGAGTGTTCAGCTTTTATCAAGTAAATGAAGTGTAGGATAGAGGGAGATCACATAATATGAATTATATATCATGCAAAAATGCAATGGTTGAAATTGAAAGGAAGAGGTGAGTATTGACTAGTTGTGTTTATTTCAACTTGAAATGAACTTGAATGGGATTTTTTTTGGGTGTGAACACATGAAATTTTATTTTCATTTCGTATATTATCTTATTTTGTAAAGGAATTTATTGAAAATGTAAAAATTTAATTATTATTTTCGCATTCAGAGACATTAACTTAGGAGTTAGACTCCAAATCCAAATTGTGTTTTCAATAAACCATACGAATTTTAAAAATGATTAAAACATTTATGTGTTAAATGTAAAAATTAGGCATTTTTAATCCCGCATTTACCTAGCTATCTGATCTTGATATACTTTTCCATGCGATGAAAGTGGGCCTGCATTTCCACCGGACTAAAACCGGTTTTGAAGGCAAGGGAAGCGAAGTGTGCTGTATGCAACGGACTAAAACTTCAACCCTAAATTTCGTAGATGAACGAAGACTAAAACTAACACGCAACATTTAAACGGTTAAATACGATAGAAATACTAACCCATATAAAAAGAGTTTCACAATTCTTCAGCTGAAATCATCTCGTGTGTGCTTGCACTAAAGATGAAAACCGGTTTTAGTCCAAGAATTGTTAATCCCGTGTGTGCGGGCCCAGTGAATCCAAAGTTCGCCTTCATTTCATAGGCAAAAAGTAGATAGGTACATCTTATCCAAAATCCATGTATACTTACATTATATGGAGTGTGGTCTGTGTTTATTTATTTTTATAGAAGTAATTTTAGGCGAATAGACGATTATATTTTGCTGAGCCAAATGTTTCATATTGCGGTTGTCAATTTTCAATTCGTAATTAATAAATATTCGAAATATCTATTTTAAAACTCCATTTGTTAAAAAAAAAGTAATTCTGATTTCTTAAAATACACAACGCAGCATTATTGATGAAAAAGCCGCAAAATCTTAGTCGATTTATTAATAGGCTAAAAAGAGGATTTTGCTAATTTTAAATCAGTTTAGTATCGTACTATCTTAACATATTACTAAAGTTAAAATCACAAAATGGCCACTTTATTATTTTTAGAATCGTACTAAATCCATATGTCACTTTGACATTTACAAACGTCAAAAAGTTATGTTGGCTTACTTTTTCGCACTTTTTTTAGGCGTGTTTAGTTTTAGTTTATTAAGAAAATAGATTTAGTATGGTGCTAGTTAAAAAGTGTTTAAAATTAGGAAAATATTAGTAAAGTGCTTTAGTATTAGCAAACTGTTAAGTATAGTATCATGCCAAGCCCTTAACATCAGGCTGTTTAAAGTTTTGCGCCAGTATCTTTAAGTAAATTGGTTGTTCAATATCGAATGTCAGTATTTATTAACTGATAAAATTGACAATCGTCATAGGGATGTAAATCAAAGTATTTAGGTATACTGTAATGCAAAATAATAAAGAAAAATATCATAGATATTATTAGTCGAAGGTATTCAATTCGCTAAAACAATTCTCAATGGCTGAATATTTACGCAGTAAATAAAAGTTTATTAAAGCTATATTCAACTTCGCATATTCATATATTATCCGACCCATTTTGGTCACATTGATGTATGTTTATTTATTTATTTAGGAACATCATCTGGTTTGTAGACACCATTTGGCCCAAAAAATACTTAGGGCCAGTTGTAAAAATGCTCAATCCGTGGTTCAGGAAATTTAACTCGCTGATTTCGGTGGATTAATTGAGGTTCCACATTGGGTCAAGCATGTATTTCGCTGATATTACATACTTGAACCTGAAACCATCGTGTAACTGCAGTTGATCCCCCGAAATCAGGAATTAAAATAGCTGAACCACATATCAAATATTTTAACAGCGATTGTATATAACTAGGCCCTGTATAACAAAATTTAAATAATATATGTAGATTAATTTATGAAATAAAATATTTTAGTCAACTAACTTTAGATATGTACATCAACAAATATTTGCCCCACACGAGTAAAATCGTCAATTGGCTGAAAATTGTTTTAAAAAAATGAATAAAAATAACTGTCACTGACATTACTCTCCCTCTATACTTGTTTAGGTAGAAACTTTCTTTTTGCTCAGGAAAGTCCCCTTTCACACAAGGAAACTGAGTTGCCGGCAACTGGGAGTATGTTGGCGAGAAGGACAAGAGTAAGGGGAATGGACAAAATCTCCCCGGTCAACGATTTGAAGAGATTTTTTTGACGTTTTGCTTTGAATCCCAATTAGCCCAATAAAATCTTCCCAGTTTCCTCCTCAGTTTCTTCATTTGAAAGCTACAAGGCAATTAAATGAAAACGTCAAAAAAATCTCCAGCAACTGGTTTCCCTGTGTGAAAAGGGACAAACCAAATTTGGATAGACCTCTAAATTTTTTTTGTGATATCTCATTTTTCTAAACTGGTCTGCTATCGTCGCGTTGCGTTTTTCGTCTTTCTTTTTTTGTGTAGAATTAAAATCCCATAGTGGTGCACACAGAACGCTGCCAAAAGGCGACGTACAAATTAAAGTTGTACCTATATTTTCTTACAAACAATGAAATGAACAAAAATAAAATGGGAACAAAAAATAATCTTACTTGTTTTTGGTCCTTTTTTCAAGATTTTTTTATCTAAATTTGTTTAATGCTTACCCTTTTTTGATTTAGAATTTTCTTTACAGTTTTTCACTTTTTTTCTTTGTATTTTGACTGTTCGCTTCGAATTTTGACATATTCAGACAAAAGCTTTAAATGGACGCCAATTAGGTGTGTTCGTTAGGTTTTCACGTAATTTTTAATCTAAATTTCGTTAAACTGAATTTGTTTTAAAAATGAAATAGCCTGGGATGTACCTAATTTGGGAATTTTTAAAGAAACTACCTCACTTTCCGTAAGGAAAATGTAAAATACGACTCTATTTATTCTAGTCGAATATTTTTTATTTCACGAGTACATATACATATATATTTATACATATTTTATTATTCAATCATGCCAACTTTCATATAATCCCTTTCCCTTATCATTTCCAGCAAATCTATTAAAAGTTTCATTTAGGTATGTTAATTCGATCAAAATACAAAAGCCATTATTTTATTATATCAATTTACTCGAAATCAAAATATAAAAATAACATTATCTAGGTGTTATTGCATTTCCCCAATGACAATATATGGTATTTATAAAAACAATGAGTTTTAATTAAATTTAAATTCAACAGAATAAAAACTACATAATTGCATTAACCACTGTGCAGGTTTTCACCTCTGTTTTTTCCTGTTAAATTAAAAAAAAAATGAAAAAATAAATGGGTCACACTCTTTGGATGGTTGTAAATGAAAACAAAAGAATATTGGACAGAAAACACAATCACTATAAATGTACATAGGTATAAAATAAACATCGATTTTATTCCAACAGAGGGAGTAGGTATAAGTTATACAGCTACATAATTGAATGTATACCCTACTGTCAAGTAGAAAACAACTTTTTATAACTTTTTTACTTTCGAACGAATGATTTTTATTTTTATTTGACATTTATTTTTATTTGACAGTAGGTAGTATGAATTAAAAAAAAAAGAGAAGATTTTCTCTGTTGGTGACAGTTTATTAAGTTCATCAGAAACATGTGACAAACAATTTGTTTAACAATTGAAAATTCGTCGAATTGGCCCAATTGTCGTCAAATTAACCCAACTATTTAGACAGACGATGACAACAACCTTCGATAGCTTTTAGTTTTTAAGTAACTGAAAAGTGCCCTTATTTCCTTGATGTAGGGTTTCGTTGGCCATCCGTTACGATAAACATTTATGAATCTCTAATTGAATTTTAAGGTTTAAATTGCGTTGAAGATTCGTTAAATTATCTCTAGTTAATTTGTTGACACTTTCTTGTCAAGTTAATATTATTATACATGAAGACTTTAGACTAAACAACATTTAAAAGCACACATCCTTTTGAAGATTTCTGATTTTGACATAAATGAATTTGAATAAGATTACGATGACAATATTAAAATATTTTATTCGGGGGTAAATTTTATAAATCTGAGTGCCGCGTTTTAATTGATTTGGTAAATATAGGTATAAAATCAAAGTCATATTCTTACTAAGATTTAATTTTCAGGTTACATAATTAATTTTGAGTGCTATTTTCATTTGAAAAGCGAAATGTCGGTTCGGTCCTATTATTCAAATGGCAGTTAATTAGGTATGTTCGCTTGATATGTCTGTATTCGAGGGTGAAAATCATCAGTGAAGACTGAAGAGTAGTGAAGTTCATTAATGATGTTAATTAACGTGAATGGAATCTAAAGTAGGGTGACTTCTATTTTATCTCCAAGGCAAAAAAGTAAATAAGTATACTAAAAATTGATTTGACAAATCTGGAATCGTGACATTGAAATGAGGGATCCAGAACTACATGTACTTTAGGAGTCGAAAGCAAAACCTAAACACTTAATAGTCTACTATCCTGCCAATGCTTAGTTGACCTAGATACCTACCTCCCATTTACCTGTATATTGCTTGGTTTGACTATTTGTTTATTTATATTTAGCTGTTCAAACAATTTTATTCCCATTGATACCATGAAAACAATAGTTTGTCGGACTGGACACACCAAAGAATATTCAATTATTCATAATTTCATTCTTACTTTGGGGGCGGTTTTGGGTCAATTTGCTTTTCAACATGACAGGTCTATTTTTTTAAGAAACGCATTCAACTGTCAAAAATCGATTTGACATAATTTAGACTCTTTTTTAATTACTTTAAGAAATTCTTAAAATAGTTTATAACTATTTTTTGGAAAAATCAGTAAACAGTTTTCTGGTATAACGAAACATACATAAATAATGTATTTTGATTCAAAATTATGTTTGACGATAATATAATAAGAACTTGTGATAAAGTGTGGATTTGTTTTGGCAACTGTGGTTAATTGCTTGAAAAGAGTCTTATAAAAATAAAACAAAATAAACTACCATAGATAAAAACGTCTGTCTGGAAGGGAGTGATGGAGACTATACCAAAAACATCACTTCACCAAGATTATATGACACCGGAAAGACATCCTATTGAAGATGCTCTGGCAGGCGGAATATGAAGTACGAAAAAAAGTACCATGTCTACGTTAAGTTATTCTTTCTGCGTATTTTGTCATCGTCCTCGTCGGCTGCCAGGAGCTTTTCCTATAGCCTTGTGGTTGTTCATTCACAGTTTTCTATTCTTCTCCACTCTACACAGGGCTGGTCCTTTTTAAAGGCGAATGATATAGCCAACTAGGCTACATATAGTCGACGTACGTAGTAAATTGAAATAATTGAATGTGCATACAAAATAGACCGAAATATACTGCTGTATATTCAAATAAAGTTTTTAAGTTACTTAGAAAACTGAAGTGTGTTAATGTTAACTATTCTCTTCTCTTTTTTATATTGACATTTAAACAATAACAAAATCATTTGTACATGTATTTCGTGAAAAGTAGTTCACTTTTCTACATCCCAGCTTAATATAATTTAAAATGTTGAATAGCCAACCAAATTGACGCAATGGAGCAATCGAAATAAAACAAGATTTGTGATGGATGTGACTCGGTGAATGCCAACAGTGTGACAGAAAAGTAGAGTTTATGCGGTCCAGGGTTAAAATGGCATTCGAATTACGTAAATTAGGTGTTTGATTTAGTAGCCAATCGCGCGAAGCGCTTAGAGTATTTAACATTTAAGGGCGAACAACTGTTATAACTGTTATAAATTGGTATATCCTTAGATTCTTCATTTCCATAATGTTAATATTCGTTAAGTATTAAGTTTTCTTCGGTGTGATCACTTATGTGTGTTGGTTCAATGATGTCCATGTGAACAAAGCCATTTAACTGAAACGCCAAAGAGGTCGTTCTTTAAGTGACAGTAAGCTTAACTGAACTTATCATTTAGTCAGTATTAAAACATCACTAACGCACTTAATTTTTATCTAGCCAATACTGAGTGAACTAAGTCCATCTAAGTTAGGATGAAATTTTGTTTTTTGAGAATCGACGATTCGGATATAATATATTTTTTGACGCGAAGCGTGTGTTTCCAGCGGAAAACCTTTCCGATCAACGACAAAAACATGGTATCAGTCGCAAAAGCTTTGTTATAATTTTGAATATTCTGCTTCAGTTTCTCAATGGTGATGGTGAAACAACACTATCGCACTCACCTGTGTACGATTGTGTAGAGGCGTGTGGAGACGTCAAAAATTGACATATGTTGATTGAATTTGAATAAAAGTTTGAGAACACGTTTTCACTGAACGTTAATCTAATGTAGATCTACAATTTCAAATAGTGTTATACTACGTTTCCACCGAACTTTAATTTCTTGTAGATTTACTAATCTCAAAAAGTGATTACACCGCTCCAAAAGTAGATAAATTTTGACAGCACTATTCAAAATGCATTTTCTCTTATGATGCAGAAGTGAGACAGGCAGCTTCATCTGTGTCAACCGAAGAGAAAAATTCAGTTTCGCGATGAATGTATTCATTTCGGTATGTAAATAGTGTAGTTGGATTGAAAATTTAAATGAGATTTATTTTAAATCTTTATCTAGGAAGATTAAAATTTGGATGGTAAATCCTCAAGATTCGTAGGAGAGTTAGCTAGTTAGCTAATTTTAGAAGTGAGACAGGCAGCTTCATGTGTGTCAACCGAGGCGAAAAATTCACTTTGTCGATAAATTTGTTCATTTTGATATGTTATCAAAATGAATAATTCCATTAGTACATCTATTATCCCTATTAAGATTCAAATAAGATTTATTTAATATGTCAAATCCTCGAGATTTATAGGAGAGTCAGCTAAATCTACTTAAATCTCGGCCTAGTAATCGGTGAAAACGTAGTATAAATGCAAATAAAATTAATCCTACTTGTTTTGCTTGAATTTATTAATTACGAATGCGCCACATTAGAAATATTTCACAAGGCTCCAAAAGTCCCCTGGCCATCCCTCCGCTGACTCAACCTATAAATAGATAGCAAATATAGCTTCAACCAAATAAATTATTTGATAGCCACGCGTCATCATAGAGAATATGCGACAAGAAGAACCATAATCCGGCAGACTCTTAAAGGATTTCCGGTTGATGTTTTTGATATTGTTGTTTTTGTTGTGAAGCGATATAAACGATCGAATAAAGGATATTGGAAAATATGTATTGATTTGCGATTCCTTTCTCAAATAAATATCCTGCCAACCCAATAATATATACATACTCATGCACATGATGACATACCCAAAATGACATTTCTATTATATTTCATTTGTGGCTTGATAGCTATTTCTATCCTGTCAATTATATACAATACAAGAAAGAAAGGCACCTCAAAAAGGTATCTTTCAAAATTGATATTTGTATTTTTGAACCAAAACCGCCCTTGAATAACGATTCTACTCTATTTATTTGATTTGCACAAATTGAAAAAATTGTTATGTGTATATGTTAGAATGTATTTCATTTGTTGTTGTGTGTGTGTGTGTGCGTATGGAGTATAGATTGCTGAATTTGATAAAACGATTCAATATAATGTACATTCAATACCTGGCAACTACAGATACATACATTTAATATAAAATAAAATAAATTGAATTCAATAATGCTACGAGTAGTGCTTTCTGTTCGCCGCCGTTCTGTTGGCAGTAGTTAAATTGTATTAAAATCCTTTTAAACCTTTTAGCGTGTTCGGATAAGGGAAATGTGGGTAAAAGAGGGTTGTAACAACTCTCTCAACTTTCACAGCCATTGGTTGATGAAATTAAATTAAGTAAAAACAGTGAGGCAGAAGAAAAAAAGGAGTAACGTGTATACCCGGCTTTAAGTTTGCACCCATTGCTGCCAACAGTCAAGAACTCACAATCACATCGCAAGCAAGTTTTATTCTCTCACAGTCAGTGCGATTCTATGGTGTGACAGAATGATAAAGGATTTCTATTCTTCGGGTAGAAGAAGCTGCTGTGACAAGAACTTGACACAAGTACCGGAACTTCCGGCATATACTTCCGTAAGCTACAAAGCCATCGCCATTTATCCCTTGTAATTCTTTAGGAACAGAAAAGAAAGAATTGGCATTCCCTACGCTGCTATTCCTTTGCTCAGCTCCTGACGCCAAAGCTGGAACGTAGGACTTTACAACTCTGCAATGATGATGATGATGATTGGGGACAATGTTCCTCAATGCTTTCTGTCTTGTCGCACACGCGAACATTGAATGAACATTATGACAACGTAGAGTGGATGTCTTTTATTCTTGTTCATATTATCAACATTCTTAGTTCAGTTACTATTTTTTTCCCATTTTGATGGGTCCTTTTCCTTACTTCCCTATTTTCTGTACTACTTTTGTTGTTGTTATTGTGAAGTAGAAAAAAAAATCTTTTCGATTGAAAGATATACTCCTCAGATCAAAGAAATTTGTTGTAATACTATTGAAGGATAGATTTTTGTGATGTAAGTTATCTTGGAATTTTTATATGAAATAATGGCTTGCGATGGAATATAGACTATGCAAGCTATGTCTAAGTCTGTGTATGTATTCTAAGAAAAGAGAACAATGATTGATTTTTATAGAATCAGTTTGACTATGACAGTGCAGGAGATGAAGGAGCAGAAATTCCTCGGAATGATAAAAGATGATCCTATTATAACTTAGCTATGCGATAGATTACTTTATTCTGAGTTGAGACTGAATTTGAAATGGACTAATGTGATTTTTTTTCTGTTACTTTTTCTTCTACTTAATGATATGATTGGATAGATAAATTTATCATCAATTATTATAAGGGGAGTTTATTATTTAAGTCGAAGATAAGGAATATGTCCTGTAGGGGCTTAAGATTGAAAGAAATATTAACTAAATGCTTATGATTTATTAGATATAAGTCGGTACACATGTATCTATAGTGTCAATGAACGATACAATTCAGGGGACTGTCATACAACAATTCAACTACCAATTAAAGATTCAAGTGTTGTAGAGTTCTATTTTTCAAGAAATTATCAGTCTCATTTAATACAACAGTCTGTCTGTCTGTCTGTAGGTTGACCTAAGCATATTAGGTGATTTCCTAGAATCTTCTTTAAACAAAAATTTAAACCCAAAACTCACAGTGCTTTCGTGTCATAAAACAGTCAGAAAAAGCTTATATATGTATCTCAGAAATGGCTCTACCGATTTCTGTTAATATTTTTTTTTTACAAAAGCTGCTTTAAATTTTAAACACAATTCGAAAACAGGTGGACGATTTTTTGTATTTAAATTATTCTGAATGAGGCCAATATGTTACGATTCCACATATGTATATGGATTAACAAACCAAAGTCACGTAAGCGACGGCAACGTTAAAAAAAATTAGTTTTACGTGTGTTTTGACAGTAGAGCATTTCATTGTTCTTCATCGCAGCATTTATGATTTATCCCATACTAAAATCTTCAAATTCCAAGCTATTGACGTCTGATGGAAAATCCTAATTCTACTTTACAATTATTTAGGTTATTATATATCTTGTGTGTGTTTTGCTTAAGATCATCTGTCATGTCGACGCGTCCGTAAATATTGTCAAAGTTACGTAAGCGTCGCTAACGCGAACGCGCTATTTTAAATCAGTCTCTAAAATTATTGATAATAGAATATATCATCACAGGGATGGATGTTAGAATCATCATAGTTGTTTGCAGCTAATTCAATTAATAAATGTTCGTCCATATTTTGGAAGAATGCAACTATCATAATGTTGAGGCTTGTGGATTGTCAAACAAAATATCAATATTCATTGATACGTGTGATTGCGATTTGTCTTCAATGTTTATTGACAAAAAAAATCTTTTAATGAAAATTGACAATAAACATTGATCGTGTGTAGGGCATTTAAGAGATATGCAGTGTAAGGAGTCCATAATAGTTTAAAAGAGAGACAGTTAGATAGTGTGAGCTATAGATAGTGTAGAAAGCACAGATGAGCCATACAAAGATGTAAAATGTCAGCAGCTTATTCGGTTTGCCTACAAGCTAATGGCCTTTCCAGAACTATTCTGACCCCCATAAAATGACAGTTGTTACTCTAAACAGAACCTAAAACGATTCTGGATTTCAATTCAGAATCGAAAACAGAATCACTAATTTATTGAATTAAAACTACTTTTCTGGTAAAATAACATAAAAAAAAGCAAGTTAATTATTATTGATACAATAAAATGTGTATCTAAATCGAAATCAATATTTCGGAATTTTTCTTAGCCGATGTGATTTTTTTTTAAATTTAATTTTGGCAAACACAATGGGCAAATTCCTAAACGCAAACCTTGCGCAAAATATGCTAAGCAAACTGTCACTAAACGCAAACAGAAACATTTCTCCTAAGCATACTGTCCCAAAACGCAGTTCATTCTTTTTTCGTGCGCAAACTTCATTGCAAGTTCATTGTGCAAGTTTTAAACTTGTGTTGCGCACTTCACTTGCTTTTCAATTTTTATCGGGTTCGTGAATTTGCTTAGCATGAGACTTGCTTTGCAAAACTTGCGTTTAGGAATTTCGCCAGTGATACACGCAATTCAGAATAAGTCAAATTGTTTCCGTGTGTTTTATTGGAGGAACGTGTTCTGGACGTCCAAACGAAAAGGCCATAAGTACCGTTATGAAACCGATATTCCTCCATATGTGTAGGAGAAAACTAATATTTTTGCATCAGGTGTGTAGTTTCAGTACACCATATATTGTTGTTTGAACAATCAAATGTGTGTTGAAGGGTGAGACGTAAAAAAGTTTCCCATCTTGGTATTTCTCATCTGTGGAAGAAAGTCTGTCAGTGGTAAAGTGGAGAAGATAGATAGTAAGTGGTCGAATGACAGTGAGATATATATACTGTCACAGGGTTGACATATCTCGAGTTACGTCCAAAAATATATTTTTTATATGGGGAGAGGATATTAAGATGGAGTGGACATTTTTTTAAATTTTAAATATTAACGGCAAATATTTTGGTTTCGCTTGCTAAAATGGTGAAATAAAAAAATGTTTGAAGTCTGCAGTAAGTACGTATTTTCACTTTATTGTGCTTTAAGGGCTAAACCTAATTAATGAACATTTAATTCGAAGTTACTTGACAGAAAATCGATTATTTTTACCATGTCAAAAAAAATCTGTTCACTAAAATACTTTCAAGTACCTACCTGCCTACATATTGATAAATACACATTTCTTTATGCCCACCCCATCACAAGCTGTCAAAATCGTCTAAATCAAATTACCTTTTTTTTGTGTTTTGAATAAAAGGAAAAGTGGCTGCTCTTTATTAGATTTGATTGAAATCCAAGCTTCAAGTTTGTCCAGTATTGTTTTAAATCCCAAAAACAAGCAATCCAAGTGATGATTAAAAAGGGGTAGACCTACTTATCCCTTGTTTGAATTTCGAAAGCTATTTTAATCCCTGTCATAAAAGTCAACCTATTTGTCATACAAAAAAAAAGAAAAAGTCCAGCAAAGTATTTATAATCCTTTCTCTTGCCTCAATCAAAATTCATCACATCTTATTTCAAGTTAAAAACCCTCAACTTCATAATCCGTTTTAATTTCGAGATATGTACACATTGTACCTATATATATATATATATATATTCATAGGTACTAAGTAGGTACGAAATCTATCTACTCTTGAGCTTTATGATGTTTTTTTTGTAAAACAGAAAAGAAATAAAAGAAAAAATAGAACAAAACAAATAAAGTTAGTATATGGAACAGCACATAATGTCTAAAAGTTTAGTCACAATGGGAATGCCCTAAAACAAATTGCATATTTGCTTTCGAAGGAAGTAAGGAACAAGTTCCGAAATATTATTGAAACATCCCCAAGGCATTGTTCGCCCTCATACCTATACCTTTTCCATTACTCTCACACCTCCGCTCTTACTCAACTCATATCTCTCTCTCTCTCTATTGTCCTCATATTCGAAATCGACCTTTCAAAAACACACTCGAAAGTGATATGCTGTACACTTTTGTTCATACAAAATAGATCAACAGCGCCATAAACACAAAAACATACATCAAAAGAGACACCGGGTCCAGAACACCATCAGAAGTGAGTGTTTTATACATTACATACATATGTTATACATATATACATAGGTATGTGTATTGGAGATCTTCAATCCATTCCATCCGATTCTCATCCGACCCCAGCGCCATTCTCAAACGGCAGTCCTGAGCCACCCAACGAAATAAACATTGTCATCCGGCTCTTTAATATTTCAAAAACATACTGGAAGGACACACAAATATTTGCCACCTCTTTTCCTATGAGCGATGAGTTTGTGAGCCCCATGTTCTCTAGCACAGCACAATAGTTCCCCCTTAGCATTTCAATTTAAATTGAATTTTTTTTAGTTTTCATTTTATTTTAAATAGTTTTTTGTTTCCGAAAGGACAATGCGAACACTCATATATTTTTTATTTATATGCACAGGATACGAGTGTTTATGCATTTTCTTTTTCATTTTGTTTATATTCAATATTTAATGACTAAAAATTTTGAAATAAGAACACACGTCTAGGTCGCATACACTTGCTATCGACTTAACGAATATTCGGCCATTTTGACATTTCGTTCACATGTTTTTTTTTATTCGACGAGAATGACATTTTATAATTCATAATATTTGATTTTGGAGTGTGGATTATGTGCGGAATGCGAATAGAGTTTGACAGTCCATAACTATCAGAGTTGTTTTGGAATAATATCTAGACAAAAATCTCTTCGTGAAATTCACCAGCTATGTATTTTGTGTTTAAGAAAATAAACTGTGAAAATGAATGTCGATGTTGTGATTTAATAAGTACATAAGATATACTTATGTACTTATTAAATCACAACATCGACATTACCAATTTCAATTTTGTTTTAAGTTCTTTCTTCTTTTCTCACTTCACCTTCTGCAAAAAATTAAAAGAAATTAAAATTTGTTAAAAAAGCATTATGTTGCTCCCGCATATTTAACGTCTGACAGCTTGAACACGAGGCGGAAAGCTGACATAACTTTAACAATTTTCAAATTTCACGTTTACGTTTTTTGTAACTAAATTTGATTATTTACTTTGTTCGCAGAAACTTATCATCTGTCAATACTTATGATAACATTCTATCAAAGCTTTCAAATCTGCATAAAAGTACCGGAGCCTACCTATTGTGAATAACACCTACAATATGTTACTTGATTTTCATTCTTTAAGTGCCCTGTCCACACGGTCTCATCCTGCCTAAACATCAAAACAGATTGGGACCATTATGGATTATAGACCATACTATTTCGTTTGTTTGCTTAATCAGTTTGTTTGAATATTAAATATCAATATTAATTTCGGCAAAAATAATAATTTACATTATCATATATAATTTAATAAAATTCATGTGTCAAAGTCCAAAATATTTATAGTTAACATTGCAATTTCATCATGTAAAGAATTACACTCGAAATATAAGTTTTCATATTTTCTGACGTATATTAAAAAGTGTATAAAAAGTGACATACGTGAAAACTGTCATACAGTTTCTCTTGACATATTGTTTAATAAGAAAGAACGTTATAAAATAGCACAACGTGTACAATTAGAATAAAATAAAACGTTTAATCGAAATGCTTGTAGTCATTTTTGAATAAAAATTATTTTCCTAACAATAACAATAATTACTAATAAAGAATACCTAAATGTCATAAAGTCGTCATCATTTTTTATGCATCCACAAAATATTCCTTATAATAACTGTAGGTACTCGTATGTGTAAAAAAAAATAATAAATCATTTTCTATGTTTGTGTGAATAAAAATATTCAACTCAACTATTCTAGCGAATAATTGTGTCGACTGTCAGTTAATGAACATTGGAATAGAGTGTCGGGTGTGTCGTGTGTCGGTAAAATAGTATGATACACCATTTGCAGGATATGTCAGAAAAGATGTACACAGTGAGATTATATACAGAAGGCAAACACAGTGGCAGGATGTCAGGGTGATGGAAGGATGAAAGATATTTTCAATTTTAACATACATATTTGTGTTTTTGTGGCCGTTTGCCTTCGTGTTTTTTTTGCTGCTTATTTATTTTTTTTGTTGAGAAAAAAGTCAATCATAGTGTCCATTTGCATGGATATAAGGTATAGTAGCTCTTGAACAGTTAACGATGCTGACGGGAAATGTGTTTTAGAGTTACCATCATAATAGAGAGTGGACTCTTTGATTAACACCCTGGATATGTTGTGTCGACTGTTTTTTGATATCCTCATTGTGTGCGATTGAAGAATTTCTTTTAGCACACGTGTGGCGTTTACTTTGAAGTTGTTATATTCGCTCTGTGACCTGGGCCCACGTTTCTTTGATGGTTTTGCATAGTTTAGTAGAAAAATGTTTTGGTTTATTATTTTTTGTGTTCACTACTTCAAAGTTGCGTATGGCGTTTTGGGCTAAACAGGATTTATTTGGTTTGGTTCCATTTAAATACAAAATAAAAATGAGACACAAAAATGCTTAGACATTTTTTGGACAAAATGCAATACCTATCCTGAAGCTAAAAGGCATGCTAAAGATGAACGTAAAGCAGCTTTTTGTTATGATCATTAGTAAGTCACCAATGTTGTAATGCATTTAAGAAAAAGGAAGTACAAACATGTTTCACTTATCCCAATAGGGAATTCTTTGAATATATCAAAATCAAAAGTATGACTGGCTAAGAAAAATGACATTTCACAAATTTCCCTCCGTCAAAAAGGGAGAAAGCGAAATGTCTTTCCCTCAGAATTTTAAAGCAAAACTGAGAAATGTTGCTGAGGAATCCTGTTCATATAAATGAGATTAATGAGATTTCTGAGATTTTATTTTCTTTAGATAAAGTGACAAATAATAGATTTTTTTAAAAATACATATAATACTCAAAGAAGATTTTATTAATTTTACTATGGTAATTTAAATAACTGAAATATTGCTATTTATATTACAAACTTCCACACAATGTCAGTATTTGTATATAAATTACAAATTGTCAGTTTCACTAAAATGAAGACTGACATTTGGAAATTAAGGAAAAAGTAATATAGTGCTGAAATACTCTACTGAAGTCAGATGTCATTTTTTCAAACTGTCCACATACACCTCACAAGTACATACAGTCGTGTAACCATAGAAAATATATATTTCGCCACACCTTACAAGTTCGGAGAAATCGGCAAAAGAAAATAAATTATTTTCTTTACACTCTGTTGGAGACAGAAATGCCAGAAATCGACGCAGACATCAGAATCCACTGTCACAAGAGTTCTTACATGTATGCTTCTTATGCGCCGCTTTAGTAAAACTTACATTTATTAGGTCCCAAGCGAACATAAACCAATCTCAAAAACGCAACGATAATTTAGTTTTGCTTGCAAAGTTACTTGATAAATCAACATTTAACGTATATGCCAGTAGCAAAATCAAAAAAAAAAAATACTTCTCCTCTTCCGCCTTTATGTTTTGTTCCACAGTTCTAAACACATACAAATATTATTGGATTATTCAAAATTATTAAAGTCAACATTTTTGTTTGTTTTTAAGCCCTTTTGTCAAATTCACTTATGTGCAGAGCCATAACCTAATAACATAAAGACCCGAAACCTCTGTTTTCATTTGACATTTGCCTACAAGCTGAAACACGCACACAAGAATCTTTTATGTTCATCTTCCTATAGACACATATTTAGATAACACGGCCCTAGTAATTTGTTTTTGTTTTGTTTTTCGATTTCCCATTCTATTCATGGATAGGGTTTCAAAGGTACAAATACAACAATGTAAACAAATGGGTTTTGGGGGGTGGCTTATATGTGCGCAGAGCTAGAGGGATCGCTCTATCTAAATTTGCCTTATATAACGAAACTTAACGAAAATAATCATTATCCGTAAGATTTCTCTTGCGCGGATAAGATGGCTTAGTTGAAATTCTACGTTCAATTTGAATTCGGATAACTTTAAGCTTCAATTATATGGTAAATGTAAATAGTGACGTAACAATGAGGTATATAATATGTGTATCCACACTCTGTTCAAAACTGCCAATTGGCACAAATTGACACCAATTTCTGTCGATACCTGGTACAGACTTATAAATTTATTAGTTTTAGGCAGAAGGGAGCGGCAATTTTTCTACTTCCTGATAATTTCAGCCCAGTACATTTATGTAGGCTTCAATTTGTGGGCAGAAAATTTACAATATTGTCAGGTTGATGTTGTCATTAAATAAAAAAAAACGTCTCGTGGTTGTTGTAGGAAAATATTTGTTGAACAAATAAATTAATTAAGAAGTATTAAAATACAAAATTATTTGTTTGAAGAAAAAGAAAATGAATTTTAAACAAACAAAAATATAATAAATAAATTTTGCGTTGGCAGAAAATTGTGCTCAAACCATTCCAGACTTTTTCGGACAAAGAAATCTTTATGAGAGATCCCCAGTTTCCAAAACTTGAGTTTTCAAAAACTTGATAAGCTGCGTCTGAAACAGACCCAATCTGTCCTAATTGTGCCACGTTGTATGATTGTCAACGAAAAATGATTTGAATGCTTTGACATGACGAGAACGTTGACAACTGCGTTGACATGAATAGTCAAAGTACTGTCTGTGTGTTTGCTCGAACGTATCCCGCACTGCATTATCGAAGAACGTTTGAATTGAACTATTAATTTTTCTACATCCCAGCTTTTATCACATACTAAAATTTTCTACACATCCTAGCACATTGACGCATAGTGGAAAGTTCTGTCATATTTTAATCTCTGAGCTTGCTTTACTACTGGAACCAAATTCCGCAAGCATGTGTTTTCTCTGTGTACACACAAAATCAGGTACATATAGTACATATTTCGGAGTCCGCAAGGGTGAGATTCAATTCTTTTTGACAAATAACGTGTACACAGATAAGTAAATTTATTCACGCATATTTTGAGGGTGAATTAATTATTATTTTAACGGAAAATTATTCGCGCTTGTGGAATTTGGCTCTGGCTTCGGAAATTCCATTCAATTAGTGGAGCAAGTGTTTATGTTGCAAGTTGCTTGTCAGTACTTACCCGTGTGTCCTCCACATTAAAGTCACTTAAATATATGTATAACAAATAGGACATGACTAGAGAATTGCCAATTTATAACAGTTTTTTGCCATTAAAAGTGCGCCAAATATTCCACGGCCTTTGCGTGTTTTGTGGATGCTGGATTAAACAACTAAGTATAATGCCGTTCGGAACCTTTGGGGCTGTTTTTTTTTTATAAACAGAACTGTTATAAATTGGCATGCCTGTAGTCACTTTCTAACAAATAATGTATATATATATATATTACAAGTTGCGTGTAGAAGTTCTATAACTTCGCTCTCTTTATGGATGTGTGACCTAGTTTCAAAACGTTTAATATTAAAATCAAAAAGGAATTAATATGTATGTATATCGGGTTATGACAAGCTTGTGTATATTCATTAGGTAAAATCACCTGCTATACTTTACCATACACAAATAGGTATTCTACCTCTAAGCTGTATTATGTGCTTAACTTTATCAGTGTGCCTTTGCAACTTATTGTCCTGCAGCCATACATGAGTAAGATAGTTACGAGTAGATGCAATTACATTTGGAACTTAGTGTAATGTACTAAAATCTAACTACAACACCAATTACCGCACCCATTAATTCAATTTTCAACTATACCATGATCCCCAAAAATTCCATTTAACCTGGCAACCCTTATATTAATAAATTTGCATTCCACCTCTATCTACTTCGAATGGACTGGACAAGTGGACATACTCGTACCATATGGAACCGGGGCAAAAATGTGCGGCAGGATTATTTTTAATTTATAATGGGCTGGTGGCTTCTATACAAAATCTTGTGTGCCATTTACACTGGATAAATGGGTTGGGTATGTACGTACGTATTATAACGCCAGTGTGTGTACTAGAATATGAAAATGGTTAACTTGGTTCATCGCTTGGTTAGATAACTTATACCGACGATACCTGGATCTATACTCGTATATCATCGGAAGAGCAGCTTCTGGAATGGCCAGTGCAGTCCAGGCCTGAAAAACGACCTCACCGCACCACATCCCACCCACATACCATAGTCCCTTGCCAATTCATATCAAAGATAGGATGAAACAACACAGAGGAATGGGAAAGAGTCGCCTCTTCATGTGTGGCTGAGTATATATAGCTATCTATAAAGCGACACGAGGCGTGGTTTGCGATTGGTTAGTCGTCGATACACAGAGGTAATTCAATTAAATCTACTTCAATGGTCAATTTCAATTTTCAGCTCAATAACTACACATACACACTCCAAATTTTTCTACAAGGATATTGCAAAGGGTTATCTAGCAAAAAGGATCTCTCTCACTTTAGATTTTTTTTTCTTTCTTCTGTGTGATAAAAACAAAAAAAAAAACCGTTATAATGAACTCATTTTCACATTTGAATACATTTCCAATTGAATTGTTCGACAGTATTAATAATAAAAGGGAAGTTTATCTAAAAATACCGCTATCACCGCATGTTACGTAATCCCCTAAGTTCCAAGGACAAGCAATCTTCCACTGCGATCCACAATTACTGTCCGCTTGGATGGACATCAGGCGTTTTTCCCTCTCATTGATCAAAAAAAGACAAAAAAAAATAAAATAAATAAACTAAGTAAACACATACACACATTGTGCTGCAGCAGCGCCTCCTACACGCGCTCTATTAAGGTCCTTGATTGTGGTGTGTTATGGGTTTGGGTGCGAGGTGTTTTTTTTTTATTTTTAAGTATAATTATGGAAATAAAATATTCATAGATGCAAAACAGGATAAATATTTTTTCCCAGGATAATCCCTCAACGGATGGATAATGTTGCTGTGGTTTGAGCGCAAAAGAAAAAAAAAGAGGAAAAAAAATATGTATAAAGCCGCAAAGGTGCTGGGAAGTAAATATAAAGTGTTCTACTAAGTGTTAAGGAATTTTTTGTCCCTTACCTACTTATGTTGGTTGTCACCCCCTTAATTTAGGTTCTGATGCTGATGGTGATGTTGATGCTGAAGCTGGCTGGTGTGCTTGTGTTCTATGAAAAGAACTGTAATTGTTTACATGAAGAGATGGTGGGGTCTGGTGTTGGATTCCAATTTTATTCCCAGCTCATTTGTTTTCCGTGCGAGAGAAAATGACAAAGTTGCGTAAATGCCACTTTAAGAAGATTTCCTCTGTGATGTTGCTGATTCAGTTTCGGTTTCGGTTCAGGACTTTAGTGGTGCGGGCGATGGATGGTGGTGGTGCGGTTCTAATTGAATTGTGATTAGGCTCTATGATTTGATCTGATGCTCTAGAAACGAAAGTTTGCGGTGGTGGATTTATTAAAAGGGGGCTTTTTTAAAATGTTAGCGTCTGCATAAATTTTGCGTTGTGAATTCGTTGTTCCACTGAATTGTATTCTCACTTTGGTATCTACCAACATGACAGATATACAGATAATGTGGGCAGGTATATGTAATGTACATAGTTACCATCATCAATATTTTAAAAAGTGGGTATGAACATCATAAAAGAATTTTATCGTGTTATAAAAGAGAAAATTAAATTTGGTGTGATTTATATTCACAAATTTATAAATTTTCAGTCAAGCTTAAAATTGAAAATTCGTACCTTCTATACTTGTAGCTGCGACACCACAAAGCTTTGTGCCAGTTCATATACAATCCGAAAGTTTGTCGGTTCGTTGCTTTATATCTACTTAGTTTTCAAACAATTCATAAAATGTTTTTTTTGAACTCGTATACTTCTTTGGATTACGACCAAAATTGGTAACTGGCAGAGAACAGAACACAACATGGGACTTTCTTTTATGGAATACATTAAACTTCATGCTTGGAAAACAATTATTCTTGGAAGAGGTATTTTCCTTGCGTTTAGATTGTTTTAGTTTAAATGGTTTTTACGGATGGCATCAAGGATGATATAGTGCCTTTGACACATTTAGTATAAAGACAGAGAGATATGGAGAAAGGGGGATGAAGTTTATGAAAGTTTATTAGTTTATTTGGTAAGCATCTGGTATTTTATGTCCACCATATTTAACTATTGAATAATATTGTAATGGATATGAAATTATGAAGCGAACTTGGCAAAGGTGTTCTTAGCGTAAAACAGGTTCTCCTAAGCAATATCGTTTGCCTTTGATGTTAATAATTTTTTCTATTCACACCCAAGGGTTGTGAAAAATTTTGTGAACCATTATATTTAAGATTATTCAAAACCACAACAAGGAAAGCAATTAAATGGAAATTTGAATATCAATTAATCTGCTAAATTATCGAAAGAGCTTTTTATGTTTCAAGTTTTGCCGTAGAGCAGGAACATTTTACAGAATTTTAATTTTAGATAAGTTAAACGTTTTAAATATTTGACACTGTTGGGATGTTCTAGAAAACGTTATGTGGTTACCTTATTCTAAAACGCAATTTGTTTTCCAATTAACCTTGAGCGAAAAGCGATAGCAAGGTGAGGAGGAATTTTTCAGCGGGTTTAAATTAAATATTTACCTACAATTTATATTATATACAATTTCAGCAATTAAAAACACCACATGCTGATGTGTTTTATATCCAAATAATGTCATTTTCGATTGGCTTTTCAAAATGTCCGATTTTTTTAAATTCCAATCGAATATAAAAAAATTGCGTTTTTACGAATTTACGCATCACACTGTCGTGATCTATAAAAACGGCTTATTTAAACAATTATTACTTTTGACAAAAATGAAATTGTATTGTTATTTTACTCCCATATAAAATGCGAAATATTACGAATATTTTTGGAGTGACATGAGTGGAAAAATAATAACTCTTAACAGCCAAATGGAAACGAAATTATAGGGTAACAAAACCAAAACCACAGAGCAGTAAAAAAAACTGCTTGGAAATAACATCCAATTTTTTGGAGGCAACACTGGTATTTAAAACAGAAGAAGGAAGTAAAAATGGAAGTCGGAAACATTAGTTATTTTGATCGATTATTGTTATCGCTCTATTTTGCGAATGTAGCAAATTTTGAAATATTTTTTTGTCGCTGATCATAAACAAATAAGTCCTTGACGTTAAATTTTAAAAGAAAGTTAATTATTTTTATGAGAAAAATATTTAAATGTTAATTTTGCAATTTAAATTAATTTTTAAGTACTGATTTCTACTCAACAAAAATTAGTTGAAATTTGCCCTGGATATGAAGTAGAACAAGATTCTTACTAGGAACAGCTAAATATATTTTTTTAGTCATTTTTAACAAATTGTTTATATAAGCATTTCTTAATTTTTGTTTTCTAAAAAAAATGTTAGAAAGATAATTTAAAGTATTTAACAATATACATACAAAAAGATTTTAAGAACAAAATTAAATTTCGAAATATGCATTGAATTTCCAACAAAAAAATTGTTTGTTTTTTAAATATCCAAAAATTATGTTTTGGTATGCAGTATTATTTAGAATTTGAAGGACCGCTATATAAAAATTTTGATTGAAATCCGTCTAGCCGCTTATAAAAAAGTCAAAAAATAGTTGAATGGCAGGTACCGTTAATAACAAAATATGTTAACAAATGTTTGGCCAAAATGTAGACTATACCTAATAATAGTGCACTGATTTTTTTTATCAAAATCATGAGAGCCGTTTTCGAAATAATTAAGACGGTAGAACAAATTGTATGACAGGTACCGTTATTTTTGGGGCTACAAAAACGATTCAAAAATCTATTTGAGGCAATCACCTAAAACGCTTAAGTACCAAGTTTGAAAAAAATCTCTTCAGCCTTTTAGGCTGTAAATTAACCTACAGACAGACAGACAGACGTACTTGCGGGAATCCCTTTGTTGGTGGTCTCTGTCATTGTAATGTCAAATTTAATTAAAATCTCGAGTTAGACATTTTTTCCAAATGCAAAATAGTGCAAGTAAAAAAATGTTCCACATACGCCAGGGAGTATACATTAAAATTATTATTAATATTTTTGGGAAAACTAAAGTCTTATATATATAAATTCTTTGATTCATATAGATAACCACAGACTTTAATATAAAACTTAGACAACCAACAATCACATCAACCATTTTTGGCTAGGCAAAATTATCATACAATATCTTAATATTTCTGTGATTTTTCTTAATATTGTTTTTTTGTAATAATTGTCCCGAAGTTTAAAAATTTTCTTCTGCTGTCGCAAATGTTTGTTTGATTTAAATAAAATTTTAAAAAAACACTAAAAATATAGGTTTTTGTAATACAAAATTTATTTATTTGTAACATATACATTAATAAATTAAACTCTTAAAATAAGTGATGTTTTACATTGAGGTTATAAACAAATTAATACAAAAGGTAATAAAGTTTACATTTAGAACAAACATATTTATTTTAATTATTCGATTTCAAAATTACAAAATTTACAAAATAATACTATTTACCTATTCTATAATATTCTATACGCCAACATAATACATAAGAAAAGGAGACTATACATATAAAGTATAGGTAATAAAAACAATAATTAAAAAAGAAGATATATGACCTGCAAACAGTGTGTCCAATGAAAAATTTCAAATCCTAAAATAGTGGAACTAGCAGATAAAAATGCTACATTAAAAAAAAAACTGCCAAAATTCCTGCCAACTCTGGAAATCCTGAAATATAATAAAACAAAACCGTATTACAGGCCACTAGAACACTTGTCTTGGTTGACGTTTAAAATACCGAGTTCGAATTTGTTTATAGTTTTTTAAATTTAGTATGTTGCATTTAAATAATACTGCATACCAACATTTTCAATTTTTTTTAAATCAATTTTTTTTTTGAAAATTTAATGTTTCGAAAACGGTTGGACGATTTTTTTTTGAAATTATAGGGGTATTCACGATCTGGTGTAATAAGTCTTGCAAAATTGTAAAATTTTATTTTCTTACAACAGACTGTGAACACACCTTTACTAATCTGTAGCAACACTGAAGCAAATGTCAAAATCTGTTTCACATTTGTTCTGAAATATCTTATTTTGCGCTACAAAAATTGTACATTCTTGTATTTTTTTGTTACAATACGGTTCGGGTATATAGTAAAAGTGTAAAAGTGTAAGACTTTGATATTCAGTATATTTTGTTGTTGTAGTGAAAAAAATGCTACACTTTTACACTCTTACAATGATACAAGACCAGTTACATCGGATCGTGAATACCCCTTATGTTTTAATTTTATACGAGTATTAACTGTGTACCCACAGTACACATTTTCGTTCAAGTTCGCGCATGTGGCAAAACTCAGAGACACACGATTGTCACATTTAGCATGCGCATATGCATTAGGCATGGGACAAACTGCTAGTTGCAATATCTGTTACTGCTACATTCAAATACCAGTTAAAAATTCCTTTTAATGAAATAACAATTATGGAACAAAAATTGTCAGTGAAATAACAATTTAAAAAAAACTATTTTCCACTACCATTTTAAAAATAATTATTCATCACTTTTTCATCTATATTCCACTGTTTGGTTTGATCAAACTACAAATTTAGAAATTTCAAATGTTATTTTTGATCTACTGTCACCTCATACTGAAATATTGACCCACCCCTATTTGTATGTGAAAATGCCAAATCTCAGAGACATTTTGCCAAATATGACAACCGAAATTTTGAATAATGACAACCGAATTATGACAACATGCGCAATATATTACCTTATTATGTGAACTGTGTAAATACCTGCCTTTCCAATTTTTTTTAGAAAACGATTCAAGAAATTTCGTATATAAAAAAATAAGTAAAAAACAATTTTAAGAATATATTTAGCCGTTTCTACTAAGAACCATGAACTATTTTCATACGATGTAATCGAATAGTGATCTCGCTTTGAGTCTTTTTATTTTTTACTTCCGATATAGATACTATAGGGCAAGTTTTGCATTTGGAAAAAAATCGAACTCGATATTTTAAACAAATTTGACATTACGATGATAGAGAAAAGCAAAATAAGTGGTTCCCGCAATTATATCAAAAACGGCTCTAACGATTTTGATTTAAAAAATACGTGCACTACTATATGTATATTCTAAATACATTTTGGTTAATTTTTTGTTTACAGATTTTGTTATTAATGGTACCATTACAACAATTTTTTGATTTTGAACTTTCTCATAAACGGCTCATTATCAGGACCTTCAAATTATAAATAATACTGCATACTAAAATTTTTGAAAAATATTTTTTTGGATTTAAATTCTATATTTTTAAAATGGGTGAATGATTTTTTTTTTGAAATTTTGTTTTTAATTTTATAAAAGGTTATCCATTTCGCGGTTTCAAAAGTATAGGGCTGGAATTCGACATCTGTCAAACTAAGTTGTTAAACCAATTTTTTTTGTCAGTTGAAAGTCTGACATTTACAAAAATAGATGGCTTAACTATCGCACAACGCATAAAAATTGATAAAACCTACTACAAAAATGGTGATTCTGCCACAGCCACATATCGTGCTTTAAGAGGAGATTATGGTTATCATAATCGTTCAACTACGCAAACATTTGGCAACATTGTTAATAAATTTGAAGAGACTGAATTGTTTACAAATTTTGTAAGGCCTGTGCATCATCGTTTCGCGCGTACCACTGAAAATATCGCTGCTGTAAGCGAAAATATTGCCGAAGACCCGAATGTGGCGATTCCTCGTCGTTCTCAGGAATTAGGACTGTCTTACGGCAAATTATGGCGTATTTTGCATTTGGATCTACACCTACATCCATATAAAGTCCAGCTCACACAACAACTGAAGCCTGCTGACCATTCACAACGTCGTAGATACGTCGAATGGGTGCTTGAACAACAGGCGGTGGATGGCGATTTTTCGAACAAAATTTTCTTCAGCGACGAAGCACATTTTTCACTCGGTGTGTATGTTAATAAACAAAATTGTCATATTTGGGGTTCTGAGAATCGTCAAGTAATTGAAGAGAGGCCATTACATCCACAAAATGTCACTGTTTGGGGCGCTCTTTGCTCCGGAGGTGTTATTGGACCTAACTTCTTCGAAAACGACGATGGAACGTCGATGATAACCAACTTTTTTTTGCCTGCTATTGAATAATACGACTTGGAGAATATGTGGTTTCTACAAGACGGTGCCACATGCCACACAACTAGAGCGAATATGGCTTTATTGCAAGAGACATTTCTTGGCTGCGAAATTTCTCGTCGTGGCGATATCAACTGGCTACCAAGATCATGTGATTTGACACCGCTGGACTTTTTTTTTGTGGGGCTACGCGAAAGACCGTGTTTATGCAGATAAAGCTTTAATTCTTGGGCACTTGAAAACCAAAATTCGTCAAGTTATGGCTGAGTTACCGCCCAATATGTGTCAAAAAGTGGTCGAAAATTACCTCAAAAGAATCGATTTTGCAACAATTCGCGTGGTGGTCATTTAAATGATGTAGTGTTTCACACATAATTTCAACGTTCAAACTTTATAATAAAAAAGAAATATCATGAAAAAAAAAATGTTTTATATGTGTTTTATTTACGTTTACTTTTAAAACCGCAAAATGGATAACCCGTTATTATTAAATATTTAAAATTATCATACATACCAAGTTTACAAAAAAAAAATTAAAAAAAATTGTATACCTATAAAAAATAAAATAATAAACGACTTTGAAAATATATTTAGGTTCTTAATAGATACATTTTGCATATATGATATGATCGAACATAAAAGAAAGTTCGTGCGATCCAGTCGTGAATTTTATTTTGTTCGCCTTTATTTGTATTCTTCTACCACTTCTCGCGGACTTAAATTTCATCATTTATACAACCTTCTCAAAATTTGAAATTTAGTAAGAAATGTCGTTTACAATATTTTGAAGTTATAGAAAGAACTGGCGCAAGCTGGTGATCGTAGGGCCACATGGACATCCACTGTCGAGAGTAAAAGTGTAGTAAACTACCCTGGCATCTGGTTAGATCAGTATTTCTATTTCGACAGAAATATAAGTTAATGTGATTTGCTACATTGCCTATGGATGCCCGGTGTGGTTCATCGTTGCCCCATCTTAAATGGAAACGATTCGGGTGTATAAGAGGCAATGTCTTAGACGTTGCCTTGGATTATACAGAACATCAGAGTCGGAGTACACACGATATTATTCAAACCAGCAACCAACATAAACAGAATAGATAAGTTTTTGTTTAAGCTGATTCGGGGTCACATTGCAAGAGCGATGTCCTCAACCAACAGCTTAATTTTTTGGTTTATTACCCCAACAACGAATACTTTGAGACTGTGCGGCTAAGTCCCTACATCTCTCCCAATGCATTCCTCTTTTTAGACAGTCGAAGGCGGATACAGGATAGAATGGCGGTTCCGATAATCTACCAAGAAGAATCCTATATGATCGAGACGTCATCGCCCAAGGTGGAGAAGAGCTCGTTCGGTTCAGTAGGACTGTATCCGATCGATGCATTAATATAAAATAGTTTTCTAGGTCGAGAGACATTAGTTTTAAGAGTTATAGTTTAACTTAGAGTGCCCGTAGAGGGCAGTAAGTTAGATGTAAGGTATTGATAAGTAGGCTAGCTTTATGAATTTTTGTCTAGCGTTAAGATAGTTATAAGTTAATAATAAATGAAAATGAATAAAAAAAGAGGATATATAAGATTCATATTACTAAATAAACATTTTGTTAGTGTGTAAAATAATTTGACCACGATTTTACTTGTATAATAATCGCAGATGTAAAAATTACATAAAACAGGGAAAAATGGTCAAAAAATAGTAATTATATAGTTGGTGGTTATTGATCCCTGATTGGTAACAAGTGATAACTATTTTTGCACCCAAACTTAAAACACATTCTATTAAAAAAAAAAAAATGTTTAACAAAATATATATGCACATGTGTATGTATTTAAATATATTTATTTAATCTCATGCATATAACAAGTTTTTCTTTTTTGTAAATAACACTCTCGTTTCACACCCACCGAATTCTCTCAAAATAAAAAAAATCATGTCAAACTTTTATAATACATATGTACTACATACATACATAAATTGAGAACATTCTTACTTCACACCCGATTTACATCAAATCTTTAACATCCCTCATAAGTACAAATACATGTCCTTGCTGATAATTGTCAAATTATTCCCGATAGTCATATTCTCATCAACGTACTCTACCTAGTTTACAAAGAAATTTTTTTTGTTTGTATCCTCAAAAGAATAGAACGAAAAAAAATCACACAAAAAAAGACCAAAGGAGCCTTGAGCATAATTGCCATCATACACATAGAAAAAGTATATATGTAGTCCACTGTTTTGCTTTGGGTAGTGTAATAATGTCCTTTGACTAGAAAATCCTCATTTTTACACATTCTTGTTTCTGATTTCAAAACAAAAAGGAAAAACAAAACTTTACTCTGCCATTGGGGGGGATTCAAGCTTTGAAATACATAATGTCCTTCCGCAGGTTCTTTTCAGTATCTTTGATATATTTTGACAACCTAAAAATTGGCACTTTTCCCCAATTTTCAATCATATACGAATAGAGACCCCTAAAATCAGGACTGAAAAAATTCACTTAACAAAAATTATATCTAAACGACCGCACTAAGGATAAGAAAGCCTGTAAACAATTAAACTCATTGAAGCCTAAAACCCATCATTAGTATAGAAGAAAGGAAAGCCGTTTAGACTTGTTTGAATTCGCAGAAGTCTGTGGCATTGGCATTTTTGCCACTTGCCGTTGGTCCTTTTATACAATTGTTATTGTATTGTGCGAGGGAGGGGGAAAACTTTAAATCAAATTATAGCAAAAGAAAGTTTTCCATTAGAATTGGGGTTTATCCCATTCTGCCGGTCGCGCTTTCGTCTGCGTGTTCTTTTGCCTTACCTATGCTTCGACTTCTACCTCTACCTCTATCTCAACTTAGTATTCGTCAACCCTTGCCTTGCTTTTATGCAATGATAGACCTCAACCACCCGACTTTTGTGGGTAAAAGTTGAGCGAACTCTTAGCTTCGATATGATTTTGCTTGCTTGTATACATTTTCTACATATTTATTGCATTATTATAGTAAGTTCGTGCTGAGCTGCTTTAGAAAGTTGGGCGTTCAATGGGGCTGACGATGTAGCGATAGGTATAACAGCAACGGTATACACTGAATTAGGAACGGAGCCTACATTTTATTTATCGTATCGGCTGAACGTACTAATACATCCACAATATATAGGTATGTTTTATTTTTTGTATTTTTCTTGTGCGACTGCCTATTGCATTTTGAATGAAATGGAAGTAGTAAGGCTTTCTTATATTTTTTAAGCCCAGACAATTTGCTTGCTACATGTATATTGAAACAGGTCCGCCGCCTGCTACCCCATAGTCGTGTTAAAGTAAAAAAAGGGGTTGGGAATGGAATAGGGGTCGTGGACGTATATACCCACAACATATTATGTTTACGGCTTAATGGTGTTAGAATGATGGGCTTCTTCACTCGTTCAATTCTTGGCGTGTATTGTTTTTTTTTTTACAATTTTATTTCAAATGAGTTCATGACGACACAGTGTGAGTTCATTGACAAATTGGTATGCAAATTTTTATGTAGCTATTTTTTTTTTGTTATTTAAGAACTACTAAGGAGATTGAAATCATTATGAAAAAAAGGTTGAAACGCTATTGCCATAAAATTTGCTCAAACATTTAATACTCTTTTAATGACAGATTGTTATGAAAGTTTTCTTATGCCATAAAATAAATAGCAGTAAGGAATCTGTGTATGAGATGGATTCAGTTTTAATTTTTTTTTTAATAAATGTTCATTGAAATGTCCTTGTCTGTTTGTTTATCTAACTATGTAAGTGGATGATCTTGACAGATGACATTTCAACAAGCAAAAATACTTGCCGGATTTACACGAATGTCAAATTGGCAGTATTATTGTCAAAATCATCATGTAAATTCAGTACTGACAACAATTTTCAAATAATGACAATTAAAACTTCATTCAATAAAGAATGAACTTGCTCATTCTTTACTGCCAGTTGGCATACAAATTTTAATCTTCTCAGATTAAGATTTAAAATAAATCTCATTTAAATCTTCAATCGGACTACCCTATTTCCATATCGAAATGAACACATTCATCGGGAAAGTAAATTTTTCTCTTGGATTGACACAGGTGAAGCTGTCTGTCTCACTTCTACATCATAAGAGAAAAAGAAACGATATACGCATTTTGAATAGTGCTGTCAAAATTAATCTAGTTTTGGAGCGGTGGAAATACTTTTTGAGATTATTAAATCTACAAGAGATTAAGGTTCGGTGGAAACGTAGTATAAGTCTTCAAGATTCATAGGAGATTTGGATTAAATAAAGTTGTCGGTGAACACGTATTATTAAGCTTTAAAAGTCACATATTGCGTGGATGTGTCCCATTCTATTGATTTACATGTACGTCATCCGACTTTTTGCTATTGTCATTGCCACTGTCCTGTACTTTTAACACACTCTCCGATCACATTCACACAATAAATTAGTTTTCTGTATATTATGTTTGAAGTTTTTTTTTTAATTTCTTCTAAAATCTCTTTTTCCTTTTACACAAGGATATTTTACGGCGTTTTGTTGGAAGTTTCTTATGTAGGGGCCAGTTACAGCGATCTGGAAAATGCCTCAGGAATAGTTGAAACACTATGAAAGTGAACATTTTTTTCTGATGGTCGTTTATAGCGATAAGGAAAATAAAGTCAATTGACAAATTTTCCGGATTGAATGCGCAAAATCCTGCCAGTGGAACTAGAGAAATTCGAACTGAAATCATTGGAATGATTTGTTGCATTTTATGAAAAATTGCGGTCAGCTGGCACGAAAAATTAATTTTTATTCGAAAAGTAAATAAATATATGTTTTTCAAAAATTAATCGTTGTTGCAAATATTGTTGAAAAAAAAATTCTCACTTTAATTTTTCGGAATAATTTCATTTTAAACGCATAAAAACATCAAACAATATCTATTTGAACTTTTTTCCTGACGTCCTTAATTAACTAACTAAAAAATTATAAAAACAAAAGATGGTTCATATATAACTTCGATCACAAAGCAATAAGCAACCAAAAAAATATTTTTGACAGTTCTCACGCTTCTGTTCTAGTTTTGATTTTACACAAAAGACTGAATAAGAAAATTTGATCTTTTCTGTTCTAGAAAACTCCACTGAACATCAAATCATAGCAATTTACAACAGCAAATTCTTTACTGAACAGCAAAAAGCTTTATTTTTTCTCCCAGGAATAGTTCAGAAAAATGTCACTGAAGAGAGCAATTGTAAAAGCAGTCAACCTATGTAAATGAGTTAACCGTTTTCATGTCGAGTAATTTCTATTTGATGGCAGTTAGTTTGACAATTATCTATGTCGGCCATTTTTGACACAAAATTAATGAGTAAAAAAAATGTCTGTACATATTTCTACCATTTTCCTAACTTTTTATTAATTTCTAATTTCTTTCATTCACATTTGAATAATTAATTTTTGATTCAAGTGACGAAAGCATATTTATTTGGAACAATTTTTGTTTTGACTTATAAATAAAATTGAGTGAAATTGATCCACCATATTGTAATTAGTTTATAGTTTCACAAATTAAAACAAATCTTCTTAGGTTTTATAGACGCAAAGCTATCAAAGAAATACAACTTCCATTATCATACTATTTGTATGTCAATCACAATCTTATCTGTGATATTCTCCTCACATAGAACGTAAACAAGCATTAATCTTTGGGTTGATAAAATCTACTTTAATTTATATTTATTCCCTATACATACACTACATGTCGTGTGCAATTTTTTTCCGATTTGATTTATTAGCAACCGCTGTTGCTAAATATTTGCCAACAATACAAAACAGAAAAATCAAAACTATTACACAAATAAAACATAAAAAACCACAAGCCAAGAAATCAAAACAAAGGTCCGCACTCTGTCAGACAATTATTTTAAAATGTTGCATTGAAATTATTGTAATATCTTAAAATTGTATTTAATTTTTCAACTCTCGAAAGCCCAATTTGCCTAAGTACTATAATTCTAAAGCTGACAAGATATCAAACACAAAAATAAAAGAAAAGAATACAAAAACAAAAACTCAAAACCAAAAAAAAAAAATAAAGGTAAAATGTATGCGAATAACTGCACACTGCATAACAATTTTGTCTTCTTCTATTTTTAACCAAAATAAGAATTTCCCAGACATATTCTTTAAATTGCATTTTTGCATATGCTACTAAATCGTCAAACTGCCGTTTTTATATTTTTTTGTTCAAAAATAAAAATAAACATTTTTTTGTAAAAAAAAAAAAATTAATTAACAGAAAAATGCAGCATTGCGCAAAACAAAAAGGACCAATCAAATGACATAGCATGTAACGTGGAATTAATTTTCTATACTTTTTCTTAAGCAAGCGATAAATATAATTTTTAAAAGAAATAAAAAAAAAAGTTTAATTTAAAAAAAAGAAAAACCAACAACTAGTTGAAAATATATATAAGCAGATGTATAACAGTGATAGCTCTTTAGTATATTTTATATATATACAAATTGCATAGTAAGTGCATCCTTAGAAAAAAATAAAATAAAAGAAATTAAAGTGCAAAAATTCGAAGGAGAATGTAACAAGAAAAAAAAAAATAAAATAACTTGAATGAAAAAATAAAAATATATATATGCATATCTATAAGATAGGTATCTATACATATACATATAGTATGTCGCATTTGAGAGAGCAGCAAACTTAAAAATAGGCCCCCCTTGTGCTCCCATGGATAATGCGCTTTGCATGCAGTCACACACATAAAAATACATAGATTAAGATTATTACAGTAGGAGCTTGAAATAAGGGAAAACCCAAGGATACTTTGGGTGATATACATTTTTTATAACAAATTGCTGAAATTGTCGTTATAATGTACGATACGGACGTGTGTATACGCAAATAATTGGCTTCTTAACTGCATATCATTAGGGGCAATATAAAATGTACAACACTATTAAAACAAAAGCATATGTGTGTGAATTACTTTTCGACCTATAAAAAAATATGCAAAAAAAGGACATTTTGCAAAGAAAAATCTGGCACGAATATCCAAAGCCCTTATTGATGTAAGTCATGCGATATTTGCTCAACACTTCTCATGAAAAGGGTAACGAACATTGTCGTAAACAGGACTAAACTTTGAAAGGAGCTTGGCAGAAATTAATTTTTTTAAACGGAATGAAAGCGTTCCGACAAAATGTTCATTAGGTAATAAGGTTTTATAGTAAAAAAAACGTGTATTACATCGAAGAAATTCTGAAACAATTTTGGAGTAGTCTTTCGTGCAATTTGTCATCTTTCTATTGAAAATTCCCTTTATCTAAGGATCGTATTTGTAAAAAAATTGGTTAAATGTTAGAGCTGAGCCCTGTACTAGCTTACTCATGTGCATGTTTTCAAAAAAATATTCTTCCCATGAAATAATATAAGTTGAAGGTGAAGCAATTATGCATGCAGCATTGTATGCATTTTTCTGTTCATCGAATTCATATTTTGTATCACGCTATTCAGCATGTTTTAACATAAGGACATACATATTTAAATTTGACATGAATCAAGTACTTACAATGTTTGACGTTTATATTTTGTATACATTTGATTTAAAAAACGAAATATATACTGCATAGATATTTTTTCATTGCACGATTATATATGAATAGCATTTATGTCAAAAAGAATTTGATTTTTTTATTGCGCTCAAATTCCATGGCCTCATCTACATATCAAATAAATACTCCTTTGTCTATAATTATTTCACACGGTAAGCTGGTTGAATTCGTTTTCCTTTCCATTTATCGGCGCCATCCAAGATTAGGGCTTTCTCTGCAGGTTGTTTTAGTCATTTTCATTGGCTCGTCCAATTTCTGCATCGCAGTCCATAAGGTCTAGGTATTCTAGTAGGTTAAGCATATTCAATAACAGTCACAACTCAAATTATTAAATATTTTTAGTCAGCTGAATTTGATTTCACAATAAATAAGTAAACGTTAACATTAACAAATTACTTTAAACAATACACAATTATTACAAAATAATAAATCAATTAATATATACACAAACCATGAATGCATTTCGGAACGCGTTTGTTCCATCATCAGCATTGCACCACTGAAGCTGTGGGTAGTGGCTGTTGGTGACATACAGCAACTCAAATGATTAAGTAGTTTATAATCTCAGATTTATACTTAATTTTTACGACGACCGATGATTATTAGAAATTTTATGCGAAATTATGTTCTGCGCCATCATTTTTTTAGAATATTTTTTGAGAGGTCATTTTTACTTACGATTATAGGTACTATAAGGCAAGTTATGGATTCGTGCAAAAAAAAATCTAACAATCAAATATGACATAACGATTATAGAGAATACCAAAAAAGATGGTCCCCCAATTCCGTCTGTCTGTCTTTATGTCAGTCTGTCTGTCTGTCCTCGAGTCTACAGCCTAAACGGTTGGATAGAATTGCTTAAAACTTGGTACATATTGTCTTTTCGGTAATATGCCCACACGTTTTTTTTCATTTTTATTTAAGATGTTAAATAACAGTAGCTCCCATATATTATTTTTCTCTAAAACGGCTCCAACGATTTTTATTAAAAAAATCAGTTCATTAACGAAGGGTACATTTTGATATTTTTTTGTTTGTGGAAAAAAATTAATAATTTTAATAATTTTGGAAAAAAGTTATTTTTGGTGCCTCTATTAGTACCATTTTTTTGTTTTCCGATTTTCTGTGAAACGGTTAATTGAATTTTTTGCACAGAAGATCCTAAAAAAATCAATTTTTCAAAATTCAGTCAGTAAATTTTTTTGAAATTTGAATTTTATATGTATATTAATAATATCTTCAAAATGGCGCTTAATTTTTTTTTCTAAAAAATGTTTTCAAAATTTTATACATACAAAATTAATTTATTAAAAAACTACTCCAACGATTTTTGAATTTTTCATTTTGATATATTCCTATTTATCCATGAATTCAAATTGCATCTTTGTTTTCCCTCAAACTATAAAGACTTTGCAATCTATTTATGTCTGTCTCATTATTAATCCCTCTTTACATATTTTTGCGTACATCACTTGAAACTAAATACAATGTAGGCCGTCATATATTTATATATACATACGTGTCTTTAAAAATCACATGAATCTTATGTATGCATATTGCACCTAAATTATAAAGTTATATGCATAGTGCTAACTACCCACCTAAATCCTTCATTTTAATTATTATATGTACATGGTAACATACTTAGGTTCCATCCATATATGCATGTAGATATATTTTTCTCTCCTAACTTACATAATTAAACTCCATAACTTAGATTGAAATATACATTTGTAGGTAGGTACCTATGTAACTATTCCTTGAACCATCCATTCGACAATTCGTTATTTTATTACTAAGAATCTAGGTAATCTTACCTACATAGGCTTTAAACCTGCATAGGATAACTACACCTAACTAACTAAACCTCAATACTATGCTCAGTCCTCATTTTATGAGGGACATATTAATTTTGATCCTTTTAGGATTTTCAATTATTTTTAAAATATATTTTTCAACTAATTTCGTTGTTAGTTCTTTGGCAGTGGACTTTTTTAAACATTATAAAGATTAAAGTATTAATAAATATTTATGTCATCTGCAAAAATGAGATAGTTTGTTTCAAGTTTTTCGTCCACTCATTTTTAAGAACAGGTTGAAAACTTCTAATTTCGAGTCTCCAAAAAAATTAAATAATTGCTCTTATGTTCCATCACATTTTCTCGCACAAGATTCTTATATGATTTTTCGTTAGTCAAATAAATCAATTTGTTTTGAGTCTAGATCTGTCCAAACACCGATTTACCCCTATTGTGCGTTCAATTGATTTGTATTCTTAAATCTAGTACGTTTTTGTAGATCTTTGGGTAGATTTATCCCCCTTGTATTAATACCAATACAATATCTAGCTCACTAAAATGATTCTCGTTTTCATTAGTGATGATGCTATATAATCATTTAAATAAATTTTATTGATTTAATATGTTTCTTATCTTAAAAAAATTTAATATTTTAAAATCTTTTGCTCACTTATCAAACCTTGAGTTAAAATAACCAAATTTAGGCAGCTACGCCGATATCAATTTAACGGACATGACATTACACAAATACAGTAACAAATAAAATGCACGACTGGATCGCAAGTACTTGCTCTTATATTTGATCACATCGTATATGCACAAGATTCTTACTAGAAATGGCTAAATATATTTTTTTAAGTAAGTCGTTTCTTACTAAATTTTTTATGCAAAATGTCTTTAATATTTAAACAAAATTTAAACGAAATTTCGGGACCCATTTTTTTGGTGCTTTCCACCATCATAATGTCAAGATCTCGAGTTCAATTTTTTACAAATGCAAAACTGGACCGGTTCAGGAACATCATGGCCATACAAATATATCGTGTGAATAAATCTTGTTTTTTAACAAAGCATGAACGCTTTATAAAATTTAGGCATGAACTATGAGTCTTAATATACATACTTGTAAGGGTTTGGAAACTCTCTGTGGAATATCGTGGAAAATGATGACTTTAAAATAGAAGCATTTGTGAATACGATTTTTTTGTTGATCGATTGACGAAAGTTGAAACGACATGACATTGCTTACCCACTGAAACAAAAATCTGCCTGTTGGTTAGATTGTAGTCAGCTGTATGCTCAATGGATAACGTGTGTTACTTATTTTGCAACTAAAAATGACGGAGCTTTTGGATCGAATGACTTTGGAATGTTTTGCGGGACAGTTTTGCAACTTCAAGATCTACAGTATGTACAATACATTCTTGCAAAATTTTTGAAAACTTATAATCAAAAGGGAGGAGCGCTTATGGTATTCATGAAGCTTGCTCTTATACACTCAGATTTTCTATGAATATTTTATTGAACAGTGTCTATTGAATTTCTAGTGGCCAATAAGATAGTATACCTAGTGTGATCTCAAATCCATGTTCTTCTAATATCGTAAGCGAGTTCTGGTATTTAAAAGTGCAAAATCTTCTCAACATTGATTTTGGTTGTGAAGTTTGGAGTCCTTTTTTGCATTTAAAATGATTTCTTTAATCAAATTTGATCAGAATTGTACATACATATCTTAAAACCATGACCACAGATGAGGAATGCAAAGATGGAAATTTCAGGGTTTGCCTATAAGCCAAGTACCGTTATGAAACTGTTATTTTTGCATCTGTGTGTAGTTTCATTACACCACATAATGTTGTTTGATTTCACATCTATTCATGGATTTAAAGTCAAATTTAAAAATGCAACAATATAAACAAATGGGTTTTGCAGGGTGAAACATACGAAAGATTCCCATCGTGGTATTACTCATCTGTGTCCAAGATGCTGAATGCACAAGGGACAAGACAAAGTTCAAAACCGGATTATTCGTTGTTGGAAAAAAACAACAAAAGCGTTGAAATTGAAAATCAATTTCTTTTCAGAAGTTAATTTTTAGCAGCTGATTGAATTCCCCATAAATATTTTACTGCTGTCGTTTCATCATTAAGGAGTTTTAACACTCAACAGTTTTTTGCTCAAGTAGGTATAGTGATTTTCAAAAACTTAATTATTTTATATTTAAAAAAAAATATAGTTTTAATATTTTTACACTTTTATCCAATAATTAGGAATACTTAATAAAGAAAACTTACCAAAACAAAATAAAAAGAAAAAAATGTCTTTAATTTCCAATTAGCGTCTTTTGGAGTTTTTTTTTAATTTTGAATTAAATCTTCTGAAGTTATTACCAATTATCATATGATTGTTATATCAATTTGATAGGTTTCGGTAAGTTGAGCGTATAATAGCTAATTACGTTTTTATCACAGAAAAGAGCATCCTAGTTTGAGGCTAACGATTTTCAATAAGATACTTTTTATCTGAGAATGTTAACAGTAGTTTAAATAAACAGTCTGGAAGTTAATATCCTTAAGCCACAAATGTGTTTGCCACTTAGATTAAACATGATCAATTAAACAAACCCAAGCAAAATTAACAAGACCAATCACACAATGTCATCAGGTATTTTAAACATGATTTCGAAATAATTCTATTTATCTCGTAGCAGTTAGGCGTTAGTTAAAGTTTTAATGGGATCACAGGACAATTTGAATGAAAGCTATAACTGGGACCACCTTATAGGTATATCAAAAACAAAAACTCGGTATACTTTGGCCAGCGGAGTGAGCCTTGCGTGCAATTTCACCATGGACAACACTTCATGCACGGAACTGGATGATATCAACTCACCATCAGGATAAATTTCAGGCAGATCGTGTAAAAGACGTTCGCTTAACGGCTAGGCTCATTTTTAAAGCCCCCATATACAGATTTTGCATCTCTTTCGGAAGAGAGACTTTCATAATAGTTACACTATATTTCTAAAAGTGATTCATATTAAAATGGGGATACTAAATAACTTCTTCTACATACTCTCTAATAATGAATACGCCCAAAACTACAAAATGAATGAGCCATGCAATTTTTTTTTGACAAAACTTAAAGGCGTCGGAAAACTCATTGCAAACCCACCAATTTGATGGTTGGAAAAAAATCATCTGCACAACCAAAAAAAAATTCAATAAATTGAGTTATGTAGCATTTCTATCTCCATTACTGTACTGCATCACCATCCATCCATCCATCGCCATCCATCTATCGTCCCTCACACGTTGCCATTTGCCAACCCTGAGAGAGCAGCGAGTATTGAAAAGAAAAATATTTGCACACAGAGTTTGCAATGAGAAATGATGTGCATGCATGCATGACATTAGGACATTTTCACGGATTGTCATACACAACTAATAGACATAAATTTCTAAAAGCATACATTGTGTCGTTCTTGGATAAAAATACAACAACAAAAACATGTTTTTATTATATAGATATTTATATATATTATTATATATATATATAGACAAAGATACATTATAACCTCTATTCAAAGCAACCTACGACAACGCCGCGGTACCTACACAAGTTCATAAAGAAAGATGACAATAGGTAGCTTTTTCCCATGAAATAAAAAAAAATATAGGTACCTATACAATAAAAAAAAGTACCTACCTATATATTTTTTATATTATATAAGTTAAGAAAATGCTACATTTGGGGATGTAATATTACAGAAAAAAATCAAAAAAAAAAACACTGTCTCAAAGGGGTAATGGGGTGGAGGCGCAAATAAATTAGCTTTACATTTTTGCATGTAAACTTACCTCTGGCACACACAGTCCTTGTTGTTGTTGCTCTTGTTTTTTTTGTCGCTTACTTCTTTTTTTTTAATATCACACACACTCGCACTTCTGGCGCAGCACTCAAAATATTGCTGTATATATTATATGCAAAAAAAATAT
Source organism: Philhelius pedissequus (assembly GCA_910595825.1). NCBI lineage: Eukaryota > Metazoa > Arthropoda > Insecta > Diptera > Syrphidae > Philhelius > Philhelius pedissequus. Next base: position 6,889,611 of record OU343163.1, on the reverse strand, counting down.
AAATCACGAGAGACTTTTTTTTACCTATATATAAAGTTAATTAATTATTAACGCCAAAAAAACGAAAACATAGAATTTTTATCCAGTTTTATTTAGGAAAATTCGTCTTTTTTTCACTAGTTTTAAAAATAATTAAGTTTAAAAATATATGTAGTTACTTTAGCTTGCAAATTTGGCACAAAATTGTTTATAATTTCTATTCAAAATCAGTTTTCTATGTTTTTTCTATGTTTTTTTTTTTTTAAATAGTTGTTTTGAATAAATTAACTACTATACAACACACTGTATTGATTTTTACTTCCGTGTTGAATTTCTATAGTTGTTAGTTTTTTAAGTGTTTTTTTTTTATTCTTGTCTTTTGTTTTAATGGCAATCGAAAGGATGCGGGAACAAAAACGTAGAATCACACACAGTTTCAACGCTGATGATGGCTAAAGGACCTTTTGATGATGAGTTTTATTCTCAATACTGCTGCGAGAGTATAATATCTACTTTTTTTTTAAAAGGTTATCTGCTGTTGTGTTGGAAAACTTTTGGTCTCTGGATGCTTTCAGAAAAAAAAACCTTATTCGAGTGGTTCAGGTTATATTTTTAATTATATCTATTTTTATTTAAGGATGTGGCTGCGTTTTGGTGTTTGTTTGGTTTTCCAGGTTTTTTTCTTTTGGTTGGTAATTTGAATTTAAATTTGAATTTTTAAAATTATTTTTCCTTAAGCTTTGAAGGGAGAGATATTTGGATTTAAATGGCGGATTTGAGAGAAAAAAATGTGTGTTGTGTTGCGGCGTTCCAACGCTCAAATAAAATTAGGCCCGAACTGTTCTAATTTGCCCTGAAGACTGAAGAGATTTTTTAACGAAAAGAAAATTCTGCTGAACCTGAGCTGCCTTGCCTCTGATGATGATGTTTTGTATGGGGTTGAATTGGGGAAAATACACCTTTTTTTTGATTGATTTTCCCAATGTAGGTACTTCTTGCACACAATACAATACAGTCAAACGTTATAACGGTACTGCAGCGCAATGTTTGTTTGTATTTTCTCTCTACAGTTTATTGGTCGTACTTCTCGTGGTCGTAGTCGTGTAGTTACACCTAAATTAAGTACTATGAACTTATGCTGATGATGGGAAAAAGATTTTCCCGCTCGGATTTATAGTGAGCGATATTATCTTATATTTCTATTTTTCTTCTCTGTGCGCAAAGTTTTTGAAATTAACTTTTTGAACAACGCAGTGAGTGCTTTCTCTTCGTCTATGAAAAAAAAAAACAACACATACACACTAAAGAGTGGTAGGCTTCCCTTTTTCGAGTGGTATAGCGTCGTCTTTACTTTATGGGGCATGGACGGCCACGGAACAAAACACATGCTGGCTTGTATGCAAATTGCACACATGAGAACATGAGGACATGCGGATATTTAAGAATCCTTTTATTTTCGTGTTCTTCAGTTTTTCATAGAGCAATATAGGGATGAATACAATATTTTAGAGTGCTTTTTTTGTTTTGAAATAAAACAAAGCGTTTGTTGAGGAGGGGTGTTTTGGAGGACTTTTTGAGTTGGCGCAATAGCAGAGTGGTATAAATTTGAGTTTCTTAATGGGGAAAATATCGATGGTGAATTTTAAATTTCATTCATTCATTTAAAATTGATGGACGAAGTAGAGGAATATACAATGTAGATGTTGGTTTATGTTGAAGAAGTCATAAGCATTTCTGTAGTTTAATGGCCGTAATAAGCTACGTTAAAGTTCTGTAAACGATAAATGTAAATCTTTTGTGGTGTATAAACTAGTTGTGTGGGTTTTCTCTTAGTATACATAGTTGTTTTCGAGGTCTGCTATTCCCATTAATTTTTGATGAATTAATATTGACTGCAAACCAAAACTGTTGTAAAAGAGGATAGGTACCTACATACTTTGAACTTTCAGCAGCTGGCTACTAACTATTGTAAAGGGTGATTTTTAGATGCACAGAAATGGAGGTTGGCAGCACTGTTTTTAATTGACATGTATTTTGTCAACTTGCGATTTATCTTTAGTTTGGTTTACTAAATCGACTTACGATCATCGGGCGTACCTACATTATTCAATGGGTCCGAAACGAGATTTGCTGTAACTCCCGATTTTCACAAGAAATTTTTGATCAGAGGTGAAGTTCATTTTTTGTTGAATAACTCTAAACTGGTGCATTTGGAATAAAAATAATCCTTAAACCATTGTTGAGACGCCATCACATTCAGAAAAAACATGATAGTTTGCTTAATGGGCTGATTAAATCATTATGGTCATTACTTCTTTAAAAATGATGCCGGTTAGAGGGTTACAATCAATGGAGAATGATTTTTTTCGTTCCTATAGTGATAGTGAAATATAGGTAGTGGTTTCAACAAGACGGCGGCCGGCGTAACATCACACACAGCTCGTGCCACAATTGATTTGTTGAAGGAAACGTTTGCTGATCGCATAATTTCGCTATATGTGAGTTGGTTTCCAAGATCGTGCGATTTAACACCGCTAGGCTATTTTCTGTGTGGGTATATGAAGTCGCTAGTCTACACCGATAAGGCAGAGACGATTTGGAACATAAGATACGCAGCGTTATTATTAAAATGCGACAAATGCAGCAGAGTGATCGAAAATTGGAACTAAAGCTTGGACACACCCGAACCAGCCGCTCTGGCTAGAAATCATAATCTAATCAAAATGACACAGAATTATCATTCAAATAAGGTCAATTTTATGCCAATTAATGTAATTTATCCGTTTTATTTAATTTTATAGTTCTATACCTCTAAACAAAACACACTTTATATGACAACTTAGCTGAGTTCTAATTTATTTTTTGACAGAATAATATTCAACAAAATGCATTTCTTTATTAATTTCGATTACTTTCTTTCGTGCATTCATATTAAGTATGTATTTTCTGCAGCCTCTGGTTCTCAAGATATTGCAATCCAAAGTTGTTACCGTGGTTTTCAATCAACCTGCATTTGATTTGCTTTGGAAGCTGATATCTCGGAAACTAGACCTCAGAAAAAGCTGCGGTTTTCAGCACTTGAAAGGAATTGAACAGAGCTCTGCATTGGTGTAAAGCTTACCGATTTAATTTTTTTGGAGATTTTTGAAAAAAGATCAAGGCTAACCCCTTGTGGAAAAAAATTGTATTTTCAAAAATGTTTCCCAAACCCATCGATATATACATGAAAAGAAAGGTCTATTAAATACCTATCCACACCTGAAAACCAAACGCTTCCGCAGCCTCTGGTTTTCGAGATATTGCAATCCAAAATTGTTACCGTTGTTGTCAACCAACCTGCATTTGATTTGTTTTGGAAGCTGATATCTCGGAAACTAGATCTCAGAAAAAGCTGCGGTTTTCAGCACTTGAAAGGGATTGAACAGAGCTCTGCATTGGTGTAAAGCTTACCAGTTTAATTTTTTCGGAGATTTTTGAAAAAAAATCAAGGTTAACCCCTTGCGAAAAATTGTATTTTCAAAAATGCTTCTCAAAGCCATCGATATATACATGAAAAGAAAGGTCTATTAAATACCTATCCACACCTGAAAACCAAACGCTTCCGCAGCCTCTGGTTCTCGAGATATTGCAACCCAAAATTGTTACCGTTGTTGTCAACCAACCTGCATTTGATTTGCTTTGGAAGCTGATATCTCGGAAACTAGACCTCAGAAAAAGCTGCGGTTTTCAGCACTTGAAAGGGATTGAACAGAGTTCTGCATTGGTGTAAAGCTTACCGATTTAATTTTTTGGAGATTTTTGAAAAAAATCAAGGCTATAACCCCTTGGGGAAAAAATTGTATTTACAAAAAATGTTTCCAAAACTCATCGATATATACATGAAAAGAAAGGTCTATTAAATACCTATCCACACCTGAAAACCAAACGCTTCCGCAGCCTCTGGTTCTCGAGATATTGCAACCCAAAATTGTTACCGTTGTTGTCAACCAACCTGCATTTGATTTGCTTTGGAAGCTGATATCTCGGAAACTAGATCTCAGAAAAAGCTGCGGTTTTCAGCACTTGAAAGGGATTGAACAGAGCTCTGCATTGGGGTAAAGCTTACCGATTTAATTTTTTTGGAGATTTTTGAAAAAAAAATCAAGGAACCTGCCGAAAAAAATTGTATTTTCAAAAATGTTTCCCAAACCCATCGATATATACATGAAAAGAAAGGTCTATTAAATACCTATCCACACCTGAAAACCAAACGCTTCCGCAGCATCTGGTTCTTGAGATATTGCAACCCAAAATTGTTACCGTTGTTGTCAACCAACCTGCATTTGATTTGCTTTGGAAGCTGATATCTCGGAAACTAGACCTCAGAAAAAGCTGCGGTTTTCAGCACTTGAAAGGGATTGAACAGAGCTCTGCATTGGTGTAAAGCTTACCGATTTAATTTTTTTGGTGATTTTCGAAAAAAAATTGGGGAAAAAAATTTTATTTTCAAAAATGTTTCCCAAACCCATCGATATATACATGAAAAGAAAGGTCTATTAAATACCTATCTACACCTGAAAACCAAACGCTTCTGCAGGCTCTGGTTCTCGAGATATTGCAATCCAAAATTGTTGCCGTTGCTGCCAACCAACCTGCATTTGATTTGCCTTGGAAGCTGATATCTCGGACTCGAACCTGGAGCATCGGTGATTACTATCAGATGCCATAATGGATTTAGCAAATTGCTAAAAGTTAAAGTAGCCATTCCGCAATTTTAACTTTAGCAAAATGTTAAAATCGTGTAAAATTGGCTAAATCATATTTTAAGCTTAGTAAATTGCTAAAAGTGTCTTTAACATTTTACTAATTTGTTTAAAATTTTGAGCCATTGTTGTTTTTGCAACCACGACCCAAATACCAGCGCGTTTCTAGCCTTAGGGCTTTCTAAAAACAACGGGAAACATTCAGAAAATGATAAATAGAGGTCTAAAAATAATAGGTGATAGATCCATAACAGACACATTTTACCACCCTTGAACAATAATGTAATGTTTTATGTACATAGAATCTTCATCGCTTTTGTTATAAACAATGTTCAAGCAAAACAGCCGCACTTGCATTCCTACCCTAAACTATTCATCAGTTATACTTATACTAATGATTATAGTAGGAATTCTCTTCCTTGATCCCAGCCATTGGACCACCTTTCAGTCTGTAACATAATCTATTTTTTTATTAAGCTAGGAACTTGAATGAATGAATGGGGTTTTAGTGCACTGCGACCTAAAGATCTAGTGTGTCCCCTTGCCTAGATCTGTGTGAGGTTTCTCATTTACAGCTCTCCCGCCAGATTAATTCCTTTTAAAAATTTTAGTATTTGGAGTGCATTTATAGAGGATAGCTTGCTTTCCTCTACTCGGTAATGACCTAGGTGTTTTTTTCTGTGGTTCATTAGTGCACCTCATCTGCCTAGGATGTGATCTGTAGTTTCGTCCTCTTCCTGACAGGATCTACACGTGGCACTATTAACTAGGCCAAGAATACTATGATGTCTTCTGAGTTTACAGTGACCGTTGAGCAAGCCTGTCATGACTCTAAGTTTATTTCTAGCTAAGCTGATGCAGTCCAAGAACCTTTTTTTTTGGTTGTATTCACCAATTAACAGTTTTTCCTGCCTTAACTTGGAGAGTTCTTTCCAATTTTTTAATCTTCGGGTCTCTTCTTCTATTTTGATTTTATTTTTAATCACACTATCTCCTATTCCGCAATAGTGTTCCGGGCCTGTTAAGGGCGTTGTTCGCCCTGTTTTTTGCTAAGGAGTCGGCCCTTTCATTGCCCGGAATACCTATGTGGACAGGTACTCAATGAAGAGAGAGCTTATTGTTTCTGCCTACTTCGTTCAATTTTTCTACACATTACCACACCATTCTGGAGGATATGACGTAAGAGCTTAGCGCTTGCAGCGCGGCTTGACTGTCCGACATGATGGCAATATTTTGGTTACGATATTTCCTTTGGAGATTGCGATCCGCACATTTTTCTATTGCGTGAACTTCCTCCTGGAAAATGCTACTTTCCCATCGGTATTGAAAAATTGGTTCTAGGCCCAAAGATTCCAGCACCAGTCCCTTCCGAATATCCCGATCCATCAGAGTACCATTTTATGGGGTTGGTATTAAGTGTGTAGTTAATTGTTTCTCTTACCCACTCGTTCTTGCAACTTAACTCCGTTTTAAAGTTTTTCTCGAAGTTATTTTTTTTTTAATAATTGCGTCTCTTGGAATGTTAATTAGGGTAGTAAGGAAGCTAGGAACTTAATTCCCAAGAGGGGAAATTGAAATTTAATTTTTAACCTCAAAAATACATGCCATAGACCAATTATAAAAAACCCTCTCGAAAATGACTATACAAATTTTGATTAAGAATCCGTGCACTATGATCAACATTTTGGCGAAACAAAAATTACTTAACATACAATGTTAAACAGAAAGTTTTTTTATTATTGGCTCTACCCATTTCAATCAACATTTATGATACAAGAGTATATACATAATACTAAATATTAAAATTTTTAATAAAATACTGTTTCGATTATTAGAAAAAAACACAATTTTTTTAGTAAGCTCAATATTACGAAAACATCTAGACGTATTTTTATTTAAATTAAGTTTTTATATTTATATTATTAAATACCTACAATTGGCATACCAAGATTGCGGGTTATCTTGAATAAAAATTTTCCAGGAAATCTGTCATCCGAATCTTGGGAACATGAGTGATGCTCAAAAGTTGCCTCGGAATTTATTTGTATCGGGAATAAACTTTCCCATACAGTTTTACTGTCATTTCATACGATCTTCTGTTTGAGGGAAATTTATTCCGTGGGAGATACATAATCACAGCAAAAATTTTCCGTTGGAAAGGAAATTCCCTAGAAGATTCCCCATATGGCCCTTTATGTTTAGAAATATTTTGTATATACAAAAATTAACTACGACGACTTTAAAAACATCTTGTGCTTAAAATGTGATCAAACATAAGAGTTAGTACTTGCGACCCAGTCTTGCTCTTTATATAAACGATTTTATTCACATATCCGTCTTTAAAAATGTGCCCGACAGACCATTCACGTTACGAAACAAATCCAAACCAAAACCCATCGATCTGAAACCGATAAAGTCTACCAATTAAAAAGTAAAATATAAATAAAATATATATTTCAACTATGTACACGCATAAAAACAAATATTTACAACAATTTCTAAATAAAACATATTCTTTTTTTTCAAAATATTCCCGCAATCAAGAATCTGTAATCATCGTCCGAAAAATCCTCCACTCGAAGCTGAAGCAGATGACATTCCTCCAAAGCCAAAACTACTAGCAGAAGCCATACCTAAAAGAAACAAGTCCAAAACACTTTTTTAATAAAACACAATTTGACCACTATTGATTATGGAAGGTAAAATATTTTCTAATAGAAATTGCCAATAGATTTCCAACTCACTAAAACCGTTTCCATAATAAGGGTTATAACCCTGACCGTATCCAGGATATCCCCCTTGTTGATATCCATAATTGGGGTAATATCCATAAGATGGATAATATCCTCCATATCCCTGATATCCATACGAAGGATAGCAACAGCCACCACCGAATCCCTGATAGGGGTATCCACCGTAGCCAAAGCCTCCAAACTGTGCTTTGGTGTTGTGCACTAAGAGTACAATATAACAACAATAGGATAAAAGAACAACTGCTTTTGCCATGGCTTGGGTTTTATTAGAAACTGAAAGCAATTAGAGTAACGACCCAGATATTTATATGTTCATCCAACCAAATGCTAAAGTAAAAACATTCAATATATATATTTTTTAACTAATGGCAAATCATCAAATGGTTAATAGGTTTTTTTTTTGGTCTCTAGTTTGACATTGGAATCTGTGGAACTTCTAACTCGCTTTACAAAAAATTGTGTGGGTGCTTTTCGTGATGACGCGAGTTCAAGGGGAGGTCCCCTAATTTAAACCGAGATATGGATCTTTGAAAAAAATACGTCGAACCTTGATTCTCAATGAAAAGAGTTTTATAGATAAGTTACTAAGTATTGCACTTGGACAATTAATCCGAAAAACTATAAACACCTGCCATAAAGACCTTTTTCTTTCAAAACCTTTGGTGTTAAAAGATTAAGTTAGCATTTTAAAATTATTTTTGTAATAAATAAAAGGTACATTTCAAAATTTAAAGAATTTATACAAAAAGTTACCTCAGTTATAACCTCAAAATGACTCAAAATATTTTTAATGAAGAAAAACGAATATGTATTAAAATGTATGGGAAGATTATTTTGAAATTCCGAAACCAAAAAAATCAATGCAAAATATGCCAATACCTACGTAGGGTAAAGGAAACCCAAAACTCAAAAATGCTTCGTTCGTCATGATATCGATACGACCCTACATGATAATAGAAGTTTGTAAGATAGTCATTTAAGCAATTGAAACGTTATCCAGTTTCTTCGAATATTTTTTTACATTTTTTAAATGATTATAATTGCGTTTTTTCCAAAGCCCGGGGAAATGGGATGAAAAAACAACTGGGCAGCACCGTTACATCTGCAAGATGTGGGTGTAGCAACACCCAGGAAAACTGCAATTAGGGCGATGGCAAGGGCACCAATGCTACAGGTGCCAGCTAAAGTTCATTCAAACCAACAAAAAATCGATAAAAAACCCTTAATTAATTTAGTAGATTAATTAATTATTGTTTGATCGTCGTTTTGAAGATATCTGTTTCCATCATAGAAAACTGCGTTCAGGTGATAATAATTCTAAGCAAAACAGTTCTCAATATTATCTTACTAAATCTATTTCCTCAGAGGAAAACGTCTAATATTAAGGTTATTCCAGTCACGAGATAATATTCTGCTTTGTAGAAGGATATATGATTATAGGAATTAGTTTGTGACCTCTTATATTTAATTGTAAAAAATATTTTGTAGCAGGCTGTGTTATATGGTGTGCAACGTTGCAGAAAGATATGTGTACATTTTCGCTCTTAAAAATACTTGCGTAAGTGTGAGAATCAATCAGGGGGGTTATTATGGAAAACGATACTCGTTTTTAATACGGAGTATTTGTTAAATTGTGATTACGTAAAAAAACAATAATCGTATTTTTATTTACGATTTCCATTAAGCTGTCCTTCTTACATTCACATTTTGATGTTATTTGTAAAAAATTGTGAAGTTAGTTGCCTTTTTTAAAAAAATATCAATTTTAAATTTTGTCTGCAACATTTTCTTGATTCCATTTTGCTTTCTCGTAATTGCTCTATATGCCATTACTATCTTTCTCTGGGTTTCGTTTTTTCTGCCGTTCGCTTCATATTTCATAAAAGGTCCCATTTATTCATTAAAGAAAATGACTTTTCTAATGGTGTTTTCGTTTGGTAATTTCGAATGGTATACGATTTCAGATTTATTTTTTTTTATCACAGTATTGGTGTATATTCGTGTCTGTGGAACCAGAAGGTATCTGATGGCAAATGATTTGAAAATTGTTTCTTCATTCACTTTTGTTTTCTTTTGTAACACGAAGCGATCTCTATGTTTAAAAAATGAATGCCAAAATTAATTTGGAGGATTACAAAAATGTTAAAACATAATTGCTATTAGATCTGATCCACACTCTGCCAATTGGCACAAAATTGGCACCAATTTCTGCCAAAACCTGTTCCAGACTTACAAATTTGGAAGTTTTTGGCAGAAGAGAGAGTAAAATATTTCCCCTTCCTGACAATTTATTGCCAATTCCTGCCCAATAAATTTTTGTAGGCAGCAATTTGTGGGCAGAAAATTTACAATTGTCAGGCTGACGTTTGTCATAAACGAAAAAAAAACGGTTCGTAGTTGGTGTGGAAAAATATTTGTTCAACAAATAAATTCATTTAGAAACACTAAAATACAAAATAATTAGTTTGAAGAGAAAAAATGTGAATTTACAGCAAATAAAGAAATTAAAAAAAAAAACAAATGTGTTGATGTTTAAAAATTGGCAGACAATTCTGCTCAAGCTGTTCCAGACTTTTTCGGACTTTATTTCTCAATGAGAGAATTTTATCCCCACTCTTCAGGGTTTGACAATCTACCAATTTCTGCCCAAAAAAAGTCTGGATCAGACCTATTATGTTTTTAAAATGTATGAATGTTTTCACAGCCTGATTTCACTATTCACATAATTACTGAAAACAAAATCTTGTCAAAACGTCGGCTGTAAATTGTTCTGATGGTGTTATGGTATTAGTAGAAGAGGGGTAAATCTGCCGAAAAATGCAGATCTACGAAATTGATTTCCAATCAAAAAATAAATTGATTTGTTTGCCCATTGGAAGGCTTTAATTGTAAAAATCTGTGTCTTAACATATCTGAAGGGGAAAAAGATTAATTTTTGTTACCAAAAGAAAACCCCATAAGTTTATTATCAGTATTTCTTTTCTTATCTTTTCGCTTACAATTCATAAGATACATTTGTTTTCGTTGTACAGAAAATATTTTACACGCAAATTTTGACAGTTCTTTTCTGCGGTTTTTCTTTTCTGGTTTCTCAACTTTATCCGGGTTTTTCATTATTGCGTAAGTAATCTCAGTTATGCCAACGGCCTTGGCTCTGATGAAAACATCACTTCCATCGATCAGCAAAATCAAGCATAATTGCGCGTGCTGCTGATTCTTTTTGTTATATGTTTTTTCTTTCAATGTATATCTCTGTTGTATTAATGTATGTACAGTCTTACTCATTAAAATACGCTAATCTCAGACACAGTTATGCATAAGGATTTATGTCGCCGCTATTCAAGTCCTTACAATGTGAATTTTCTACCCATTGGCCATTATAGTTATAATGTGCTTGCTTATGTCAAAATAAAGTATTCAAATGTACTTTTAATTTCTCTTTGTGACATACAAGAGAGTTTTGCAACAAAAAATATGCACCCCTCTCCGAAAGAAATCTTGTAAGTCTGTCAGTCAACGTTCGACGTTCTAGACAAGACTGGCTTCAACACAGCATTGTCGTTGGAGCTTGCTGCATGTCAAAAGTACTCATTTATGCACCCTTAGAAAAAGGGAAATCGATATGGGCGATGTAAAATTACTTTTCGATACAAAATCCCTTGTAGGCTGTATACTACCTTCCATATTGCAATGCAATGAATAAAATGTTTGCATTCAGAGAAATTATAAAAAGAAAATAGTCTTATGTACCAGCTATGATGCCTTAATGAATAAGGCTGCTAATGTTTAAGTCCCCTTTCACACATTGAAAACAGTTGCTGGAGATTTTTTGGAAGGAAAACTTTAACTGCCTTGTAGCTTTCACACGAGGAAACTAGCACCAGGAAACTGAGCAGGAAACTGAGCAGGAAACTGATAAGATTATGTTGGGCTGATTGGAATGCAAAGCAAAACGTCAAAAAAATCTCTTCAAATCGTTGACCGCGAAGATTTTTTCATTCCCCTTACATCTTGCCCTTCTCGCCGTCAAACTCCAAGTTGCCGGCAACTCAGTTTTCCTTTTGTGAAAGGGGTCTAGCTGATGGTCTCGTTGCCAGTGATTCAGTGTCTGTACTTCTTAGATTTATCTACGGAGTAGTATAATATTCAATGTAATCTCATTGACCTATATTTATAAATAATGTCAAAGGAACATTTCGAATAGGCACGAATCTGATTACATTTACTTACGATATAGGTACTATAGGTCAAATTTTGCATTTGGAAAAAATCGACCACGAGATTTTAATCAAACTTGACATTACGATGATGGAGAACACCAAAAAAGCTGGTGCCGCAATTCTGACTGTCTGTCTGTAGATCGATCTAAGGCATAAACGACTGAAGTGATTTTCTTCAAACTTGGTACTTAATTGGTTTAGGCGATTGTCTCAAATAGGTTTTTGAATTTTTTTAGTATCAAAAATAACGGTACTTGCCATACAATTTTTTTCTACGGCTCTAACAATTTTGATCAAAAAAGTGTGTGTACTTTAAGTATATTCTACATTTTGGTTAAGCATTTTTTTAAAAATATTTTTTAAGGGTACCTGCTATACCAACTTTTTTTTGATTGTCACCTTCTCATAAACGGCTCGACGGATTTCGATCAAATTTTTTACGCAGGAGGTACTTTGAATTATTTATAATAATTATTAATAATACGTACCAAAATTTTTAAAATATATTTTTTTTTGTTTTAAAAAAAATATATATATTTTTTTTATTTAATATTTTGAAAGCAGGTGGATAATATTTTTTGATATATTGTTTTTAAGTTTATATAATAAATTATTTAAAATTGTCATACATAACATTTTTTTTTAATTAACAACATTTTGTATACCTATACAAAATTTAGTAAAAAAAAAACGGCTTTCAAAATACATTTCTCCATTTCTAGTAAGAATCTTAAACATACGATGTGATCGAACATAAAGGCAAGTACGTGCGATTCAGTCGTGCATATTATTTCATTATTTAGGGATGATGGTTGAATGAAAATATTAATTAGGTGTGACGTATACGATTGAAACGTAGATTTCAAATCTGGATCAAGAGTTAGATGACCATTTTATCCTCAAAAGTAGCGCAAAAAATTGTCTCGAAATCGAAAACACGATTTTTCTTAAGTACCTTCGTTGAAATAACAATTTATAAATCTAAAATGACAGCAAAATTATTTAAAGACAAATTAAAACACAATTTAATTATTTATTTTTTAAATAATACTACAGAGCACTCTTCCGGACATAATATCAAAACCAATGAAACAATAAATACAAAAGAAACTATTAAAAGCTTCCAAATTAAAACTCATCTTTCCAACCATATTTTTGTTTCTTGTCTTTGTAGTTTTTGTTGTTGTTATTATTATTATTACTATATTGATTATTGTTTTTCTGATATTTGTTTTCTTTCGGCGGAGGACAATAGCATGTACGTTTTTGAGCATCCAAAAATGATTTGCAGCCCAATGTTAGAGTTCCAGTAAAGAGCATTTTAGCTGCACCTTTACAACTTTTTATAACAATATCACTAGCTATTGTCTTGTCGTATGTTTCACAGTGTCTGTAAAGACACCTTTTGAAATCAAGATCGCAGAGTTCTTTGTCACTGTTGCACGTGTCGTAGCAAATATCGTGGTCATTGCAACAGGCGCCCATTTCAGCTGCTGGTAAGTATTCTGTGCTAATGGAAAGTCCTAACGAGCCACATCCATCGGACGATGGGGTGTACAGTTTGTTCTGAACGGCTTTTACATCTGCGAAAAAAAATAAATTAAATTTTTAGAAAAATTATAATAAATAAATTTTTATTTTATATCTAAATTAAAGTTATTCGTAATTATTTGTAGCAGAACGGCACTGAAGTTTACCAAGAAACAAGGTAAAAAAAATTCTGACAGAGGTCAAAGTGAATCTGTTGTGTTCAGCCTATTATCTTGAGTCTGAAATGAACAAGGTTGATTGGACTTATGTCAAAATAAATCGGATAAATAAATATGTAAACGGGTATTTTAGTGTTAGGCACTGTTACTTTTCTAATGATTTTCAAATATTTGTATAGAATGTAAAAAGAATAATAACTGTTTTTTTTTGCTGAGATATTTGAAGCCTTCGATAACATCATGAATGACGAGTTATCTAAACATACACATTTTGACAGTTTTGTGTTATCGTATTTGAAAACGAATATTTGGTGAGATAATAGCACTGATCACTATAACACAACTTGAAAACTGAGTGTTATGAGTGCGCCATTACTATGCCAGTATAACTTTATAACTCTTCGAATCACTTTCAGAGGTGACATTGATCGATATTTGAAATGCAGGTATTTTTTTTTTATAAAACAATAAAATATTTCTTTGTTTGTTTGTACAGAACACAGTGTCAACTTACTTTTTTGTGTCAATGATGATACCAGCGCACCCTATTTCATCTTCAAATTGCCTAAAAAACTGTTATACACCCAAATTAATAAACATGGACTAGGGAAGGTTAAGGACTTATTCCGTGGACTAAGTGTGAAATGCAATTAATAAAACAGAATTTCTTCTATTTGACATTTAACATCTTAGTACTTCGCTAAATCATCGAAGAAGGTGGTTAGTGAAGGACTAAGAATTTACAATTGGCGTTTTTCTTTTATATCTCCGAGCAGATCTCTGAGCAGAGCCTCAGTAAACCGATTAAGATCTGAGTAGAGCATGGTCAGATATCTCCAATTTTTTTTTGAAATAAACTTAAGCGCAGAACTGTCATATATTATTATAATTGTTTTTATTAAAATGTATTTACCAGCAAATCCAAAGCTTCCGTTTTCCGAATTCATTTTTGTTTTTAATTGGTTTTACTTTAGTGATTATTGTTAAAATTATGAGTACAGTTAGCCGCGCCCAGCACTTTGCTCCGTTTGATCGGTCAATTTATTCTGAGCTTATGGTTCATGCTCCGATTTAGCTGTGATTTAAAAAAGAAACACGAGTTGAGAGATTGAATGTGTCTGAGCTAAAAAAGAAACACAGATCTTTTCTTGACAGCTGAGTTCTTTACTCGGAGCTAAAAAAGAAAAAGGCCAAATAAGAACAAAATTTACGGGAACATAGAAAAAAAAAGACATAGAGTTGAGTAGGTTTTGGATTTTTTATTAATTGAAAATTTTTAGTTTTAGCATGCTAACTTTTATTCTATGGTTTAGTAAAGCCATTTCCTAGCGGTAAAATAAGCATTTTTATCAGAAATGTGAACTGCATGAATAATTACAAGATTCTCACAAATTTCACATTTTGTTATTCATGAATTTATAATTTCAGGTTTCAGAAAATAATCGTCATCTGAAATTTATCACCACACCAAATATAAAAGACCTTGATGCAACTGACCGTTATTCATTTAATTTCAAAGATAATGTGCTACAGTTTGATTGGACCACGATGTATCTTATATCCATCTATCTTATTTTTACCTGAGATTCACATTGTGATGCAATCAACCCCCCTAAATCAGACACATTGTTTTTGCTATCATAAAATTATGTGTGGTTAGTTACCTAATTTGAACTTAATACCTAGTAGGTAGATATTTCACCACTCAACTTTCATGTTAAGTATCTATTTCGTACGTCCCTCACTGTGGAAGTTTTCTCTCTCTTTAATCATATCATTATTCATCACAAAACAAATGTCATAGGTACTAAACAAATAGACTTGTCAAAATTTTTTGCTTTCATGTCACAAAATTATTTAGCGATATCAAACAAAATGATTTCTTATCTTTATAGGTAGGCTGGCATAGTGCAAAACCCAAATAAAATGATAAATCAATTCACATAAATGTAGGTACGTACTTACCACCCGGACAGGTAAATATACAATTCTCATCAACTGCAGCATCGAATACTTCGTGCACAACTTTAAATTTCCGTGCCACAGTAATCACATTGTGGAAGACGTCGCCGAAGATTGCCTCTGCAGCTATAATTGCATCACGCAAACTGGCAATAGTACTCGAACCATAACCCGAGTACGCGTATGTTAGGAATGTCAATGCGTAAATTGCAAGTTTCATGTAAGAAAACTGCATTTTGTTTGCTCTTTCGAACTCTACAACAAAAATATATATCTAGATGCGATCAAACAACGAGGAGATACACGAACACTCAAAACACTGCTAAAGAAACGACGTGACTGCCAATTCAAAAAAAAAATATTTTCGCTAAAATTCGTATATTAGTGATGTAGTTTCTTTTAAAACTGTAGGACTTCTTTGAAATATAGATATTTTTGTAGGAAAGTGAACATTTTATTTTTAAACTACCCACGTTGAGTTTAATTTGTTTGGATTGTTTTTTTTTTTTTATTTGGATTTGCTTATGGTGAATTGGAAGAGAGCACAATGCAAGGGTGGGTTTGTTTTTAGAAGTTCACCATGAATGAATTGACGTGTAGTGTGGGGAGATATATTCGTTTTACATTTGCACCATTACGAATTTATTTAATGTACTACCACAGTACCTCAAACTGTATTCAGATACAAGAAATCCTCAGTTTAACTAAAATGTATCACCATTTTTAACATTATTTGCAAACGTATTTTTAATAAGAAAAAAAGGGAAAGTGAAAATGGAAACATTAATGGTATTAAATATTCCAAATTAAACCAGCAAAACAAAAATGAATGTTTATTTGTAATTTTAATCCATTTTGGAAAGAATTTGATTTTTCAATTAAGAAGTTTTCGAGTTCTTATTTTTCACAAAGCGATGTACGATTTTTCTTTTTTCAGGCTGATAGGGGAATTTCGTTATCTAGATGTGACGCAAAAAGTCTGCCCTATGCTTTTGATTGCTTCCTATTAAAAATACTAGGAGTCTGAATTTCTGGTGAAAAGTTAAGTACCTATATTGAAGTAAATATATCTCTCGTTAAGCCTTTTCTTCCAGAATCTAGAATTCCTGTTGTCATTAGAATCATTGAAGGAAAAAGATTCATATAAATATACTTCAACAATTTTATAAGATTAGATAATTAATAAATTAGCGCTGCGCGCTAGATACTTAGCAATTAAAACCCAGTATATTATACCTAAAAATAAATATGATTGTTCCTCTTAAGAGAAAATCATTCAAGAGTCTTGGAATATTATTTCACCTTCGCCGTTCGGATTTATTCATTTGAGTTATCTACATACGCCACGTGCGTCGTGGAACTTGTCGTCCCCCAGCCAATGTGTCTTAATTCTTTGAAATTGGCCAAGTTTTCTTATACTCTGGCTCACCTGGTAAGATCGTAAACAACAATCTTTTTTGTGTTGGTAATTCATCAACACAAACCGAGCGTATTTCTGCAAACACAAATGTCAAACAAAAATTCATTCTCCCTCATACCTCCTTAAGCCTAGTACGCTGCTGATGCGAAACGAAAATTTCCGTTGGTTTCCACTAGGAGAGCGAAATGCTAACGAAAACATGGGCGAACAAATTCAAGCAGAAAAAGAAACCTTAACTGAAAAAAATCACAAATAAACAAAATTAAGATGGAAGAAACAACAAAAACAACGCGACTTAAAACTGAAGTCTAATTTTCCGCACACAATTCATTTGTCTGGGTAATAAATTCTCTGCGAAAAGTGAGTGGAAACTTTTTAAATTGCGTCAGGGAACAGCGTACTGCAGAAGGAAAAGCAGAACTAAAATTTTCGTTTATGATTTCCTTCTGTCATTTTTGTATGGGATTTTTCATTTCGCATCAGCAAGAAATATCATTAGATATTTGCACGTAAAAATCTTTTTTTACCTAAATATGGTGAAGTTCAAAATGGAATCGTTCATTATTATGAGTTCCTCCCATCGGGACTGTGATTTTATTGATTTCACCGAAATCTCGCATTTTGAAATCTTAAAACTATATGTTAAAATGCGAAGATTTGGGCCGAAATCAAAAATCTTCATTATTTTTTTTCAAATGGCGATCGTACAATGTAGTTTCCAATTTCACGGAATTTAAAATCTGACATCGTCTCTTTAAAACTTGCTTCTTTGAAAATCTCGAGGTTACCGAAACTTTTAACTTCATACCTACTTCAATATTTTCAAATTCGAACATTCGAAATTCGAATATTTTATTCTCATTAGAAACTCAACAGAATAGTGAGGCTACTAACCATGAGCACCTTATCACAGAACCATTCTGGGCTGAACTAATTTATTTATAAGATAAAAAGTAAACTTTCATTGCATACCCTTTGGTGTTACTATGAACTTCACCACATCGACAAAAATACTATCCTCTTTGGAAAGTGTAGTTATTGTGTTATACTTCACCTCACTAAATCAACCCTGAGATTACCGTAAGCTTCGCACCTTTTAGCTATCCGCCCACCCATCATTGCCCAAAATTAGGGGTGAAATTCGAACTGCACATGTGCAAGACCTGTCAAAAACTGATTTTTCCTTCATTCTTTGTGTGTCCATGTCCGTTCGTTGTTTCATAGTCTTCCTGGTCTTATATTAGGGGTTGAATATTTGAATTGCGTGCACATTTTATTAGTTGAAGAGCGAGAGCAAGTTCAAGCATTTCATTCCAAAATGTTGCTCGTTTTCTATCTGTGCATTTAATTTAAAGTGAAGACAAAAAAGACTAAATTCAACCTTTTTTTATAATTAACACAATCCAAAATTCTTCAAGTCTTTCCCAGACCTGTGTATATACAAATAATTTAATAATTTTTTTACAATATCTACTTATGCACATTCGAGAAATCCTTTAACCAAAAAAAAAAACAGTGTTTGTGTATAACAAGTGAACGCATAATCAAAGCTCCTCACAGTTTTTTCAGTTTTTCCAAAAAAAGGCCCTGAAGTTATTTGAGAAAGATGCCAAGAAAAAATGGCTAGAAAATTAAAAATTAAGTTAACAAAAAAATGCTAATTAGACGAAGCAGAAGTGGCTAAGAGGAGAGGACCACTTTGCCGTTTGTGGAAGTGAATTTCGGTTAAAACAACAACAACATCACACACTCGTACCATTGTCGACAAACGACCACGTACGGTGCAAGGAACGAACGAAGAAAATTCGCCCAACTTAATAGGAGGTATATCGATTTTAACACAAAAATATGGCGGATATATAAGGCAGTTGGATAGAGAGAGACAAGGCACCATTTTTGGACCGATAAAATCCGATAAATTCCACTAGAAAGTGTAAAAGTCTCTCCTTTTTTTTACCGTATTTTTTTTGTGTCGTCCATTATCGTTGTACTTTTTTTTCTTGAATTCGTTTTCGTTATTTTGTCGGAAACCCAAATCAAATTGTGGTCATTTAGTGCGATTTCCGGGCGAAGAAATGAAAAAATAAACCGTTGCAATAGACCCCAGTTATAAGTCAGTGTAAAATGAATAATTGTGTGAAGTTTATTTTGGATGCCATGTCGTTAACCGATTTATTTTTTTCACGGTTAACTGCACTTTTCCAGTATGAGTGAATAGAGAAGAAGAGGAAGTTCTCAACTAGCTACTAAGAAGCTTAGAACTGAGCGAGCATCTTACGTAAAAGGATTCGCGGCGAAGAGTGCACTCGGGATTAAAGTTTTGTCATCGTTTTTGTTGTTGGTGTAGAAATCAGGATGCGAGAAGTGAATTAGCTATAAAGATGATAGTGGTGGTCGAGCGGAACGTCGGTGGCTGTGGGGGCATAAAAGGACAAAACGTGTGATCTTGGTGCTTATAGACAGGATACAGGTTTGGGTGTGATTGATTTTTCGGTTGAAATTTCATTTCTTTTCTCAAAGAGAGAAAGAGCGAGAGAAAGAGAGCGAGGATTATTTGAATGCATTTTTTTTCATTTCCTGAATGCTACTCTGGAAGTCCTTGTAACATCTGCTTTTCATTTAATTTTTAAACTTGTTTTTTTTTTTTAATTTTCTTCTGAAAATAAAGAATACTTAAGGAAGAGTTAGATAAACAAGAAAAAATGTACATATTCAAAATCATCTACATCTGATATATGTCGGTAGGTATAGGTATATATTTGTTGAGCATCCTTTCTTCCTCAATGGGACAACCCCATAATGTATAGACAGAGCAGCTTTAAAGGAGATTTCCATGATTCTCCTTTTTGTGAAAAAAGTCATAGGTAAAGGAAATATTATGGGCTTATGAATGACTGACTTGAGTTTGATGTCTTTAAAGAACAGAATATCCTTCTTCATATGCGAAGGATAATATAATGTAGGTAGGTATAGGTAGACGTATGTAGATTGACGTCAATTCTAAGTGCCTGATGGTATACAACACACAGAAGAATTATATATGAAAACTACCTCTACTCTGGTATTATATCCTTATAAATAGAACTATAAGAACTAGCTTATACACATACCTATATATTTTCCACATATGTCTTTCACGTTGGCACTTACTTTTATTTCCCTCTGCTCTTTATAATAGGTACATATACGAGTATAGTAATGTCATGTCATCATAATATCCTTTTAGAAACTGATTTTTATTTAATTGCGGCAGTTTTGTCGTAATATCTTTTTAAAGTTATTTTGTAAGTGAACCAATTTTTAAAAGACATCGTCTTTAGTCCTTGTAGTGTAGCAAACCTAATGTGGCTCTTGTGCAAATAAGATTTATGTACATACGTAAAATATTTTAAAGTTTTCCAACAAAATTGCCAAGTGCATCAGAACCAATATTTATTTATTTTTTTTTTAAATCGTTTCACGAAATGTCTGCAGTTTCCAGAGAAAATAAAGATACAATTTTCATTGCACTGAAGGCAAACGTATGGCATACCATTATCACTATTTATGTTGAGGTTTTAATGAAGTCTGAATACCACTTATGTAAGCGGGTTATTAATAAGAAACTGACAGCGATAAATAATATGTAAATCAATAGATCTGCCTAACGAATAGAATCAACTTCTCCGAACATCATCTCTTCTAGATGGAGATTGAAGAAATCTATGATAAAGCTAATTTCCTGACCGAAACATTGTTGGGATTCTTCGGATGCAATATTTATTTGTTGCACATTTCACTGCGTATTCTCTATTCGATGGTATTCCAGATTGTACATTGAACCGTTTTCCTGCAATGCTTAGTTTGACCTCCGCTATATAAAGCTCTTGGCTTCAGAATCTAGGAAAGCAAATTAGTTTAGGGATTAGATTCATTGAAAATATTAGATTAAGCAAAACATGTTGTTCAAAAATATCAGTCAAGTATCTCTTAGCAGGGACAATAATCTCTCCATTCCATACAAACTTTATAGCAGATTCTTCCCACAACATTAAATACCCCAAAATTATTCTCGGCGTTACAGGCTTAATTTTAGTTATCAGTGACAGTTATAAACATTATGTATGAGAACAAAAAATTAAAATAATAATACAAAATTGAAAAAGAAGAATTTTACTGCGTTAAATTGATTTGAAATTTTCAGATTACCAAAAAGATAAAGTTAACATTTAATTTCGAAACGTCACGAAGATTCTTCAACAATCATTCGGGCTAATATTTTGTTCTTAAAACAGTTTCTGATCATTTTTTCATCAAACAAGTCACATTACTTATTAAAAGCTTTCGAACACCGATTAAAGGATTCGTGAAATGCATAATTAGTTTTTGGTGTTCTTTCATTTAAAAATTTGGTGTGTCTCAAAACTCGAAAATTTTGTTTTACTGACACTTTGGAACACAGATAAATTGACTCAATGTTATCTTTCAGAAGATCAAACGCAAATAAAGCCTCAGTTAACTCTCTACGATTAGCAAGACTACACATATTGACAAGCATCAAACGGTAGGAATAACGAGGTAACACAAAGGGGTCTATGTTCCATGCAAGACCTCTTAAAGCGAATAACAGAAATTGTTTTTGGACGGGTTCAAGTTTTTCACATCAATATTATATAACGGAGACCAAATAACACTACAATATTCTAATAATGAACAATAAATTGCTTTATAATATAAGGGTCGTTAAATTCCCTTGACATTCTTCTTACAAAACCTAGCATGCCATGACTTTTAGAGTATACTTTGTCGATGTGGTGTTTAAAAAATAGCTTTTTGTCAAGTACAACTCCTAAGTCTTTAACAGCGTCAATTCTACTAGGTATCTGCATCTTGTAAACAACCAAGGCAGATCATTTATGAAAACTAAAAATAGGACTGGACCAAGATGGCTACCTTGGGGTACTCCAGACGTTACATTTATTTTACGCGAATTGACCTCACAAAACCTAACACAGAGCGTTCTTTTATTCAAATACGACTGTATCCATTTCAATAATCTATCAGAAATACCATATTTTTCTTATTTAAATACAAGAAGGCTGTGGTCTACTTTATCAAAAGCCTCAATCTGGTTCTTTTTCTCCATTTCCAAAAGAATGTAGGAGGTGTAATCAGCAAGATTTGTAGTGGTAGATCTACCCTTAAAGAAAACATGCTAATGCTCACTTATTACTAGCTGGAGTATTGTACTTAACTGTCAGTGACTAGTTTTTAAAAACCACTGCCTTTGTTAATATCTAAAGTATTAAGGCTATGTACAATGTCAGACATTGATATTGACAAAGAGCTTAGGTTCACATTGCTTTCAAAAATATCATGAAAGTCCTCATTATTAAATGTGATTAGGCTTGAATAAACAGATTCAAAAAAGGATGCAAATAACTCACATATTTCATTAGAATCAGAGCTAACTGTATTTTCAAAATGTATTGTTGAAGGGAAATTATTAACTTTGCGTTTATAATTAACAAATTTGTAAAAGTAACGGGGATTTTTCTTTATGTTAGAACCAGGTTTAAATACATAACGGTCATAGCATATTTTATTAGTTTTTGAATTCATCGTTTTGTTCTTACGGTTCTTTAAATTATTAAAATTTTATCATACCAAGGCGGAGCATTTTTAGAAGTTTTTACTTTTATTGGAATAGTTTTTAAAAATTGAATACAAAGTTGATTCAAGTTTTCGAACTTTATCCTCTACCATTGGTGAGCCAGTAAACCAATCGATGTTATTCAACACTAAGTTAATTTGCTCGTAATCACCATTTTTTAAAATCAAAGATCAATCATGAAATCATTTGTTTTTGGTCATGTTTTGTCGCGATAAAAATAGTGAACCTTAAATATTTTATGAAATATACTTGTTTTGTTAGCCAAGACAGATGAACTTTCGTCTTAAACATAATAATCACAAATATTG
The DNA here is from genome assembly GCA_910595825.1 of Philhelius pedissequus. Classification (NCBI taxonomy): domain Eukaryota; kingdom Metazoa; phylum Arthropoda; class Insecta; order Diptera; family Syrphidae; genus Philhelius; species Philhelius pedissequus. The sequence goes on along the minus strand of OU343163.1, from coordinate 6,866,865 downwards.
GTAAAAACAAGATCAAGAACATTTGGAAAAATATTTTTTAAACAACATATTTGATTGTAACCATGCTCATTAAAAAAATCGATAACACAAGACTGTTGCTCAGTTACAATATTAACCAATATTAAGCTAGGCACAAACCACGAACATGTTCGCCAAACATGCTTGGTTGCGTTAGCCCATACACGGCGAACACATTTGCCATATCGTGCTGATTCTTCAAAGCATTATCATGCGCTATTTCCCATGATTTATTTTTCCCACCCTTATTTTTGTAGTTTTCATTTTTTGAATCCCAAATAAATTCTTCGTTTTGTTCGCGAACATGGCCATACATCGAAGCCAACGAACACGACAAAATCGAAATGTTTCGCAAACAGTGAGTGTCTCGCGAACCAGCCCATACAAGAGAAAATCTCATCGACCGCGAGCATGCTGGATAAGCATGTTCTTCGTTTGTGCCCACCTTTAGAAACACGATTGACAACTGTCAATTAATAAAGATTGATAAATATTGAAATTTTATTTTAAAAGGACATTTGATAATTGAAAATGTTGCAGACAGTTTTTAGATACCACTTTTCAATTATTACCTATCAATTATCAATTGATTATTAACAAATATAAAAATGTTTAAACATTAGAAAATATCTCTTCAAATAAGTTTATCTGACCGAATAGTAAAATTAAATTTACTCTACGCTCAACAGAAAAAAGAATTTTCTTTCAAATGTGGAACAAGCATGTTCATTACCCAGTAAATTTAAGACTAATTAGTAATTACTCATTATTGACTAGTGGGAATTCTTACTCTTGACTCGACTCCGTAAAACACTAGAATTTTTCACATTGCTTAACTCTTAATGCTTAACATTATGTATACCTATGTATGTGTCTTTAGCAGTTCGAGTCGTCATGGAAAAACAGACGATAATTCTTTTCAATCTTCGACGACTTCATTGAAAACTCTGATCAAATACCGTCTCTGCTCTTGAGAGAGCTATATGAACTCCAAATAGCTTAGCTATTTTTGTCGCAATGTCAAATCTATTTTATAATGATACTAAGCGCAAAAGACGATTTTAAAAATTATAATCGAGATTGAGATTGATCTTTAACACCTAATTAAAGTTTAAATCGCTGAATAGTTTTTAGAATCGTCATACTTTTTATACTTTTTTGTATCAATATAAAAAAGGGTTTGTTTAGGTTAAATGGTTAAACTGTTAAAACAGTTTTAAGATAAAATTGTTTGAATTAGTATTATTGTACATTAAGCTGTCTTCATTCTGGACCCAATTTTTTATTAGATGTACACAATTGCTATATTAATTGTTATTTTTAAGTCATATCGAAAATTTAAACGCATACATTTTTCTGTCAATAAAAAAATTGGTGCAGAAAAACTTTCGAAACTTTCATAGAAAAACACAGCCAAATAAACTTTGATATACTACTTAGCTAAACACCCATCTCGATGTTCCAAAATTGAAGGAAGCAAGAAATAATATTTGACTAGGCGATATTCCCATGTAATGTCGAATTCCCAACAACCAAACATTCGATTTTTTTCTGAACACAATCGAATTATTTCTAAACAAAATCTGTCATCAGATTTGAATTGCGATAAAGTATGCAATCGGGGCGTTCACCCACTTATTAGATATGTTATCTCGGATACCAAGCTATCGGAGTATATCTGTGAACGAATCAGATAGGTTAGCTGAAAGCTGTCAAAAAATCAGAACAAAACGTATACCTAATTAAGTTTGCAGTCAGCTGTTCTATACATTTGTTCTCGGATAGCAAGTTCTTCCAATTTTTTTTTGGGATAGCTCAAGATAGCTTTCATGAGAACAGCAGTTTTTTCATCGGATGTACTTTTACACGCATTACAACAACAGAAAGTTATTCCAGATTGTTGAGAACAATTAAGTGAAAGCCCCAATGATTATAGCTGCTATATCGGTCTCCACTTGCGATAGTGAAATCATGCTTTATCGCTTGCTTTCGATTTATTGCTAGTGAAGACGGCAAGTGACAATTAGTAACATGGGGTCTCCACGACCTAGATTATTTAGTAAGCTAGGTCGCATTCTATGAAAATTGCTCATGGAGATAAAAAAATGGCATTTTATAAAAAAATTAATACTAGACATTGCACAGCTCATAGCATTTTTTTTTATTTTTTAATTATTATTATCACTTAAACCTAATTAACAATTTCATTTGGTACTCAAGTACTTAATTAATGAATTCAATTTATAAAATTAAGTGGTGAAAAAGAATAACATAAAGCCAATCTATAACTTATACTTGATTGGTCTGTACGATATTTTTAGATTGAGAGTAACTGATGTGGGGTAATATCAGCTTTTCTTTAGCAATAGTTGTATTATTCTTATTTTTAATTTTTGTTTATTTTGTGACCTTAAGTCCAAATTATGCGTTTCGCCCAGATACAACAGTTGGGCTCATCAGTTAGATGCTGTAGTACCCTTCTAACACGCAAAATTATTTACTCTTAGATTAAAGACGGTAGCGTCCATTGTTGGAACGCTTTGTTTAAAAAATTCCCTTAAAACTTTAAAAACATAAAGCGGTAGGATACGAAAATGACAGAAACGAGGCTAACTGTTTATAAAACGGTTCCTACCGGACATGATTCTAATAATATGTTTCTGGGCAACCAAAAGGGACCCACAAGTGTTCAAGCAAGAACCCCCCCAACTTACTATTCCATATTGCAGTTTTGAATTTACTAATCCATAATAAATCATTGACAAGACACTATATGAGCAATACGATTTCAATAGATACATCTTCCGAGTAACAGATATCATATTGTTTTTAATTTTTTGTATATTATATTTCCAGTTCAATTTGTTGTCAATATGTACCCCGAGATATTTAAATGAATCGACAAAGTCAATTTTAAAACAATGCTTTGAGCGAGGATTATTTCTTAAGAAGTTATCTTTTCCACAAATATGAAGTGACAAGATAAATTTCGTACAATCATATGAATGATATAAAACTTCGAAATTTTGTACAGTGTGACCTGAAAGCTTGAATTGCATCATCTTTGTTTTTTCACTCAAGATTAATTTGTGAACGGCAAACAAATTTCTAAGAATTTCCAGGTATTCATTAATCTTATATATGCATTCGAAAGATGTTCTGCAAGAGTATGTAAATGCTATATCATCTGCATAAACTATATATTTGCCGTTTAATCTTTGTTGGGATAAGGAGTTAACATAAACAAGAAACAATATTGGGCCTAAAACAGATCCTTGTGGAACTCCATTTTTGATACTTAGAGATGTACTTAAAAGTCCATTTACGAGTACCTTTTGAGATCTACCTATTAAAAAAGAAAGAAACCATTCATGAATTGATCCCCTAAATCCTGCATTGTATAGCTTTAACAGTAGAAAATCATGATTTACCATATCAAAAAGTACCATAGTCGATTGATTTTGTTCAATACTTTTATATAAGTTGCAGCAAACTTTAAGAATGGCATCTTCTGTGTATTTCTCGGATCTGAAATCAAACTGATCGACTGAAAAAAATGTATTTTTATCCAAGAAGGAAAGCATTCGTACTTTGATTAATTTTTCGATAGTATACTATTTGGCTGCTATTTTCACTTTGAGGTTAGCGTTTGTGGCTGGTGAACGTTTGTGGTGTGCATTGTTATAATTCTTTGTTTTTTTTTTTGTTGAATTCCTTTTGTTGAAGGTTTTTTAAGTACTGTAATGCTACTAGAACAAAAAACAGCGATACGTATTCCTTCGCGACATTTGTGCAATTGAAATAGTATGCTATGAAATGCCCAATGCCAAATTTTGTAGCATTTTATTTTTCATTCTTCCTATCAAAATGACAGAGAGTATACTATAAAATATAGAAGGTGGAGACACCGTGTAAGGGTATTCACGCAGCGAAATAGTGTAAAATTATAAAATTTTCCACGTTTGTACGAACGCCACCTTAAAAATACTTGCGTAAATTTGGGAAATAATCAGCTGTTCGTTAAATAAACTTAATAAGTTTTATTTCTTCTCTTTCTACATCAAATTCTTGAGATCAATTTATCTGCTTTGCAGAATATTTTTCCCATGCAAACTTTGACAGTTCATTTTTGCGGAGATAAAATTATCTGGTTTCTAAAGTGCTTGGTTACACGAGTGCAGAAAAGAATCAGTTTTGTGGAAAAAAAATTAGTGGAATGCAAGGGAATTGGATAATAAACAAGGAACCGAGTGTGTTAAAAATAAAACGAAATGGATATGGTACAACGAAAATCAAGCGATTTTGTATTACCTTTTACTTAGCGGGCAAAATAAAAACGAAAATATCTGTCAAAAGGAGAACGTTTTAAAATGAAATCAGATTTTTAACGTAATACTCATTATCTGAAAGTGAGGAAAATGATGAAACTTTTCCTTCTTTTCTACCCCTTTCTTTCATTCTAAAATTCATTCGCTCTCTTTCTAAAATTGATTACTTTTACGTTAGACACATAGTTTACTCTTATGATCGGGAAAAAAAATTAAAAATTAGATTAAGTAAAACCCATTTTTTTCTTTTTACTTTTCTTAGTATCTTTGGAAATGCCACCATAGGAGATGTAATTTTGTATGTAGATAAAATTTTGCATTTAACATTTATATGAGTAGGAATTATATTCAGAGCCGTAGCTAGAGGTTGCTAAGAAATATTGGTCTTTCGGTTCTGATTAGACAATTCTGATCTTCAAAGCATTCTTTAAATATAGAAGAAATTTCAGGCTCCAAGGATTTCAGGATGGACAAATTCGATGATACTTAACGAGAGCGTACATGTGCTATTAATTTGATTTTCTTTTTTAGAAATATGCAAAAGTTGATACAAAATTTTAGAATTTCGAAAAATAATATTTGTGGTGTTATGAAAATTAACCCTTATAATTACTTTTATTTTTGCTATACATTCTGTTCCAGTATAACGGAATACCTTGAGATAGAATAGATAAACCTATGTACATAGAAAAATTGTAAAATTGGTCCTTCCAAAAACAAACAGCATTTCGGCTTTACCCAATGCATATATTCTTCAATTTTATTTCTAACCGAATTTTCTATTCTTATGTATGAAATCTTCGATATATATATAAAAGAAAGTCGTGTTAGTTACACTTTTAATAACTCAAGAACAGCTGAACCGATTTGGCTGAAAATTGGTGAGGAGGTAGCTTAGCACCAGGAGACGGACATAGGATACGCATTCGACAGCGTTCGCGGGTGACGTGACATAAAGTCAAAGAAAATGGAAGTCACTATAAAACGTGGAAGAACAAAAACGCATTTGACACTGGATAACAAAACGCAAATGACAGCTAAACGTAATTGTTGTTAAAATTGTCAAGTATGGTTAAGAATTTGATAAGTATACATTTTTTCAGAAATCAATAATCAGTAATAATCAGGGAATGTTTCTATTTGCGATTGATGCTGGTAAATGTGGGTGGGCCAACGTCATTTGAGACACTACGGATAGTTAATGGTATAATATTTCCAACATATCGTACTGCATGTGAATAACTCAATTTACTAGAAATCGATACCCATTGGGATTCGACAATCATTGAAGCCATAATCGCTGCATCTCCAAGTCAGATACGCACATTATTTGCTATCATCACTTCGACATGCTTTCTATCGAATCCATCTAACCTGTGGCACAAATACAAGGATAATATGTGAGAAGATATTTTACATCAAATTCGTGTCAGTTTCAGAAATCACGATCTTGAGTTGAATGAGGAGATACATAATCGGGTTTTACTCTTGATCGAAGACATATGTTCCCTCATGTGCGGTAGTTTATTAGTCAGGTTATGAATGCCAGCGCCAAATCGTGAAATGAATGACAACTTTAATCGAGAATTGGAACGCGAACGTGAATATGATCACACGAAAAAAGGAAGTTTGTGTTAAATTAACGAAGGCTATTGATGATGGAAATTGTGGTTTATATTTCCTGGAAGCCCCCTGGTGGAACTGGTGAGACATTCCTCATGTCAGTTTTTGCCACTGTTTGTGACATATCCAACATTGCGGTTGCAGTTGTTCCTTCTGGAATAGCAGCCACATTGTCAAAAGGATGCCGTACAGCTCATTCAGCATTAAAATTGCCGTTACATATTCAAACTATTAAAGAACCAACATGTTATATTGCAAAAAACTCAGCAATTGCCAAAGTTTTATTAGCATAGAAAATCATCATCTGGGACGAATGCACAATAGCGCCTAAAAGTGCATTAGAAGCACTTAACCGAACTTTGAAATATCTACGCAATGACTCGAGATGTTTTGAAGGAGCAATCATTTTACTGTCTGGCAATTTCTGCCAAACACTGCCAAGACCAGCGGCTGCCGACGAAATAAACGCTTGCCTCAATTCATCGAATCTATGGCGCTTTGTGAAGAAACTTCAGCTTAATAGGTTATTGACCCTTTGAATATTGAAAATAATAATAATAATGAATATTTTCCAATAAGTTAGCAAAATGACAAAATATGTAAGGATATTTAATTATATTGGCATATTTATGAATTAATTGAAGGTATGAAATAAAAATGGCTGATTACAATGAGTTTCGACACAGGTTCGATCCCTGCCGTAATCTATGTCCTTTTATTTTTCATTAAAAACCAATTCTAAAAATAAATGTCATACAATGATTTGCTGGTTTACTCATTACATGCTGTTTAGGCATAGAACTAACAACATGTGATTGAGTAAAACTAGTATACCGATAAAATATGTCAAATAGTAAAAAAATTAATGCGAATCATAAGGCACATAGATAAATACGACACGGATATTTCTCCGCATTAGTTTAGCCTCCATCCCTGGAGATAAACTCTGAGACAACAACCACCTACAGTCTCAGAACATCGCGCCACACATATTTCCTATCATTCTTTCTCTTCTTTAACCTCAGCCTTACGCCCGCGCTGTGTTGAAACATTTAAAGGGTAGTATAATCCTTTGAGCGGGTGTAAATATCAAAAAAAAAATAAAGTTGACATTCTTCGAATTTGCAAGAATTTCTATAAGAGACTCTCTGACATCAAACATTCTTATTTCATACCTTTAATCAATTCATAAATATGCCAATATAATTAGACATCATTACATATATTGTCATTTTGCTAACTTATTGAAAAATATTCATATAGATTATTGACCCTTTGATGTCAGAAAGTTACACGACTTGACTTCGTCATCATCATGTCTGTCCTCCCTTTTGTGTTATGATTTCGATGAAATCATTATATATATGAATATTCACATCAGATCCGAGACCGAAAGAGTGCTAACATCGCATACTATAGATTCATTCATGTCGCTCCGTGTTGACATAATATTGGTCTCTAACGACTATTAAGGGACAGCTATTTTGTCTCACACACAACACCCTCTTATTATATCTCTTGCGAGAAAGGAAAATAAAAAAAGAAACACACAAAAAATATCAACCAAATTAGGGGTACATTTCACCCCAAAAACCCACTCGGTCATTCCAATACAACACGATGCCCTATTAAGTTTCTGTAGTCAATATTTGTGTTTTTTTTTATCTAACTACATATCAACAATTCAAAAAAGGAATAACTATTTGTTTCATATCACCCCCGCGCCGCCCGCCGTTGCCGTGCCACAACTAACAGCACACGACTAGACGATAAACCACATTCGCACTGCAATTTTCCTTAGAATAGTTTTGTTTTTCTTTCACAACACAATTTAATGTATTTTTTTTGATTTGCTTTTGCCCTCTTACACTGAACAACAAAGTCTTGAAAAACAAACTATACTACTCGTAGATATATTTACAAACCCCTAAGGGCACATACGAGGGTGCCAGTGCCAGTGATTTACTTCCCTTTTGTGCATTTAGAAAATGCCATTGCACTGCCTTTGGCTGTACAATCTACGCGAGTATGGTAATTTCTTATGAGATCCGGATCATAATAATAATAGTTTCACATTCATTGAGAAATTTAAAACCTAGCGCTCTCTAGGCTGCCAGAGGGGGATTAAATAAATAAATTACTTTACTCGTTGCTTAGTTGGATAAGGGCTATTTTTATGACACAATTTTTTTTCTCTTTTTTTTTTTTGATTTCAGATTTAAAAGAAGGACATAATCAAACTAATTGATATTTAACGTTAATAATCGAAAATAAAGGACCTGGTGATATTTAAATAATTTACAACCACCCTGTTGTATGGAAATCTTGTTGTTACCGTTGTTGTTGTTGGTGTTTGCTGAGTTGGTCTGGTTGGGTTTGTGCGGCGTCAATAATTGTAGAGCAGTTGGAAAAATTATAAATTCAAAATGCAAAAAGAAAACAATTCAGCGCCGGAAAATCATCAATTCGTTGGACCTTACCGGTTGGAGAAAACCCTTGGCAAAGGCCAAACTGGTGGGTGGCATGAAAATTATTCGAAAAAAAAAACTTTTTTTTTTCGCGCAAAATTAAATTAAATTTTATTTAAAGGTTTGGTTAAACTGGGTGTACACTGTGTGTTGGGGAAAAAAGTTGCCATAAAGATTATCAATCGAGAAAAGCTAAGCGAATCGGTGCTGATGAAGGTGAGTCAGTCAGTGTTGCCACAAAGTCTGTATACTCTTATAACCTTCTTGTATACATTTCATATCGTATAGAATATTTATTTGGCGAGGTTAATCACGCAAAGTTTTTGATCTAAATTTAGACTTTGGCGGGCTTTATCTTAAAACATAAAACTGTTTTGATGCCTTCTTCACTTTGATTATGATTAATCGATTTCGATTTAGTTTTTTTTTGTACTTCTATTTGTTCACATGAAATTTTTTGTTCTTATTATTAAAGGTTGAACGTGAAATAGCTATTATGAAATTGATAGATCATCCCCATGTTTTGGGGTTGAGTGATGTCTATGAGAACAAGAAGTATCTGTACTTGATACTGGAGCATGTATCCGGTGGTGAATTGTTTGATTATCTTGTAAAGAAAGGCCGTCTCACACCCAAGGAGGCAAGGAAGTTCTTTAGACAGATTATCTCGGCATTGGATTTTTGCCATTCACATTCAATTTGGTAAGGCATTGTTTTGATGGGCCTACTACTAAGGGCGGTTTGTGTTTTTTTTTTTGGTTATTTTTTGAAGGAATGGCAATTGGTTTTCAATGTAAATTTTCAATATTTCTTATTTTTTGTTTTGTTTTTGGTTTCACAGTCACAGAGATTTAAAACCTGAAAACTTATTGTTGGACGAGAAGAATAATATTAAAATTGCTGATTTTGGAATGGCATCTTTACAACCGGCTGGATCAATGTTAGAAACATCATGCGGCTCACCACATTATGCTTGTCCAGAAGTTATAAGGGTAAGTTTTGAAGTAGTGGAATAATTTTAAGGATATGAATAAGTAATGTATGTATTATTGTAAATGGAAGAGGTTGGGAAAAGACAAATTGGAGGCATTCACTAAAAAAATAGTTTCAATTCCATTCGGTCTGCTTTGAATATTTACATATTTAATCAAGGAAAAATATTATTTAGAGCCCTTATTTTGCATATTTACAATCAGTTTTGTATTATTCTAAAATTCTATATAAGATACATTTATTGAAGAGTAGGATCTCTACAAGCTGATTCTTCCAGGTTCTTTTGGTTGAAATTCGGTATTGGTTACTTGTGCTGTTAAGAATAATCATAGCTCGAGATATCGATAGTACCTATAAGTTATTGGGTTTTAGATCCGTCGAAACTACCACGGTTCAATTTTCATTAAGGACTATTTGCATACGTACAGTTAGATAATTTGATTATTATCTTTAAGGAGGATACTATAGGGCAAATCTTGCATTTGAAAAAAAAAATAGAAATCGAGGTTTTAATCAAACTTGACATTACGATAATAGAGAACACCAAAAAAGTGGGTTCCGCAATTCCATCTGTCTGTCTGTACAATACTCTACAGCCTAAGCGGCTTGAGCAATTTTCTTCAAACTTGTTATTTATAAAAGTGTTTTAGGTGATTGTCTCAAATAGATTTTTAAATCGATTTTTAGGTCCAAAAATAACGGTACCTGCCATACAATTTTTTCTACAATCTGAATTATCTCGAAAACGGCTCTAACTATTTTGATAGAAAAAGTGTGTGCACTATTTGTTATTAACGCGTACCTGCCATACAACCATTTTTTGATTTTGAACTTTATCATAATCGGCTTGACGGATTTCGATTAAAATGTTTATATACGAGGTCCTTCAAATTATAAATAATACTGCATACCACTGCATACCAAAATTTTCGAAAAATATTTTTTGGATTTTTGAAAAAAAAAATATTCAATATTTTGAAAACGGGTGGATGATTTTTTTTGAAATTTTGTTTTTATGTTTATATTATTAAATACTTAATATTGTCATACCACTTTTTTTTGAAAAAAAAAACTAAAAAAAATGTATATAAAAAATTAAGTAAAAAACAACTTTCAAAATATATTTAGATTATTCTTAATAGAAACCTTTTGCATACGATGTGATCGAACATAAGAGCTAGTTCGTGCGATCCAGTCATGCATTTTATTTTTCTATGTTTTTGATTTTTAGGAATAAGAAATCAAAATTCACTTTGTGTATTGATCAAAAAATACAGTTGGAATTTCCTACTAAAATTACTTAAATAAAAATATTTCATGTAATTTTTTATTTTCATAAAAAATGAAAAGACTAAGAATACAAAAAACTTTGTCGAATTTTTATTTAAGAGCTTACAGTTTTGAAAAGTAATAAACTTTTACTCCAATTTTATACTTCCGAAATTTTTAATTTGCTTTTTTTTCAATTTAATTGTAAATATAAATAATAAAATAAATTTAAATTCTTGCTAAATTAGAGACTATTTTTCATTAATAAGCAATTATAATTGGGATGATGTTGGTACTAATATATGGCAAGTTTTGGATTCTAAACCATTCGAACTCGGAATTTAGATCAAACTTGATATTACGATGATAGCGAAGACGAAAAAAGTGGGTCTCAAAAATCTGTCTGTCTTTCAGTCTAATAGTCTGTTAGTCGGTCTCTCTGTCCGTGAGTCCATATCCTAAACGGTTGGATATATTCTCTTCAAACTTGATACATAATGTTTCTTTCGGTAAAATTTCCACACTTTTATTCATTCTCTAAGACCAAAAATAACACCTGCCATACATTTTTTAAGCCAAAAAGGTAAATACCTATTATTTTTCTCAAAAACAGGTCCAACGTTTAAAAAAAATCAGATTAAAAATAGGGAAAAGGTTTAATGGTTATTTTTGGTACCTCTAGTTAGTAGGCCTTTGTTTTGTCTGTAAAACTGTTTTTTTTTTTTAATTTGTTAAAGCTCCTTTGGTTTAAACAGTATTGTAAAACAAAGTTCTTCGAAAAAATTTTTGAAATTAAAAAAAAAAAACAATTTTTTGACAAAAACTTAATATGAATTTCGAAAACGGCTCAATGAATTTCTTCGACAATTTGTAGTTAGAAGTTTTTCGACATTTGACACAATACCTACTAAAAAAAATCAATTTCTTAAAACAAAAAAAATAACGATAACTACATATGCTAAGCAAATGTTTAAAAAAATGTTTTGAAAAACTTTTTTTTTTGTCAAAAAAAACTCCCAAGAATTTTGATAAAAAAATATGTGTGTTCTCAAATTAATATAGTTCATTTTTAAGAACAAAAAAATTAAATTTGAGTTCTTATTAACGGTATTTGAAATCCTCACTATTGGATTAACTGATTAAATTTTTTTTATGAAAATGCTGCCCAAAAGTCTATTCAAATTTTCAAAAAAATGCTTTTTCGATTTAAAAAAAAAATAAATACATAATATTTTTTTTTTGAAAAAAAAACCGATTTTTCAAAACCTAGTTACTGAATTATTTTGAAATTCAAATTTTATACGAAAATTAATAATAACTTTAAATTTGCATTTCTATTTTTTTTTCCTTGAAATGATTACAAAATTGTATACATACAAAAATGCTTAAGAAAACAGCTCCACCAGTTTTATTCCATGAATTTTTGTCTAGTTATTTCTGATTGGTCTATGAAATAAGAGGTTGAAGTCTTTCAAATGTCAGGTTGACGTATGTCAAATGATAAAAAATGTCATGTGAAATTGGGTTTGAAAGATAAAACTTAATAATTGAAAATTTGAATATTGCGCATTTCTGGTAAATTGAAGTAATTTTTGATCAGTTTCATAATTTAACTCATAATTATTTTTTTTTGTTAGTTTAACATTTTCTTTTGTGAGTTTGTAAAAAAATAAATAATTAAGTTTGATAAGTGATATACGGCAGCTCTAGTCGAGCATGTTTTTTTTCTAAAGTGGTCACAAATATCAAGGTCGCGCCTAAACATATAATTACTCCATTATAAATAATTTGAAAGTTATGTAGTATAGTAATGTACTGTAATAATTATTTTTGCACGAACTATAATTCTCAACTTGTCTTTTTCGTTAAAAATTTAGAAAGTCCCGCATCAATTAGTAAAGAATAAAACCAAAAAGCTACAAACTTTGTACTTGAATTTGTGATTGACAGGATTGTAATTCTGAACACACAATATTTAAATTTGTTAAAGAATATCTAAAAGTTTTGTTTGAAAAATAACCAGTTCATATTCAGCACCACGGTAGAAAAAAAAATCCATATACCCTCGAAGTGACATTTTATTAAAAATTACCATAACCATACTACCCTATGGCTTCAAGGATAGCGAGTGAATATTCTAAACATTCATTAAAAAAATGTGCATGATTATGGATAAAATTTAATAAAATGCAAGACAAACGGTCGCACGTTCTTGCTTTTTAGAGGGAATTTTTAACACGAAATTTTGAAGGTGGAATTTCGTAAACAAAAGGTAACTTGATACATTCAATGCTGAAACCACAATAGCAAGATCTTGCGATTAACCACTCGTCCTGCATACTTTTTCCAACTCCCCTTTATCCAGTTCTTTTCTAATTTATACAAAAAATATTGTTAGTTTCAAAGTAGTTATTAGTTGTTGTTTCAAACATACACATTTGGTATTAACCTTAATCATTTTTAAGCTTAAGATATCAATCTATCTTTCCTTCCTTACTTCCTTTTTTACTTAATATTCCTTGAGGCATTAGTCGGTATTTTAAATATAAGACCGATGTCCAGTCACTTACTAATTGCATTGTAAGTTTTCATTCAATTAAATACGATATCGTCCTATAAAAAATAATCTTTTATTCATCTTGATAAGAGCCGAGAAAGAGCGTATTATTTCTTTCAACTCCAAGGACATTTAGAAGCCAATGTTAACCGGAACACTCCCTAATGGCTGTTGGCTGTTTTTAGGATTTACTACGCATTTTAATTATTGATAGTGTGCTCTATGCTTATAAACAACTTTTCTAAACGAATAAAGTCTACATATACATACATTGTGTTCAATGCAACTATATACAAACATACATACATACATATGTAATAACATAAAGGTGTTTATGTATACTGTCTTTGCAAGAAATAATGAAATATTTATGTACATAGATAAAAAGCAGAAAGAACAGCATTGGAGGAATTCTATGACGGCCTGGAGAATTAAGTGATTTATTGCCGTTGGAGTTTAGTCATTAAAATATATGATTGACATTGAAATAATATAACAACACACATTCATATTTCTGCATAAGTTAGTAACTAATGTTGAGAAATTAGTTAATTAATATAAAAATAAAATGCACAACTGGATCGCACGTACTTGCTCGATCACATTGTATGCAAGAGATTCTTAATATAAACGGCTAAATATATTTTCAAAGTCAATTTTTACTTAATTTTTTATTTAAAAAACACTAGACGATACCCGTATGATGCTACGGCCTTTCTATAGGTACCACAGGAATTAAATGACATCATCTATCCACCTACAAAATTTCATTAAAAACCGCTCAGTCGTTGAGGCGTAAATGCGGAACAAACACCCAAGCATATTTTTTTTCATATTTAAATGAAAAAATTCCTCTCCCATAGGAACTGTTAATTTTTTCGTTTCCGGAGAAAAATAACCTATGCGATAATCCATTACCCATCCATCTACCAATCAAATTTTATGGAAATCCGTGTGCTTTTAGGCGTCTTTTGAATAAAAGCTATGTTGGTTATTTGTAAAATGAGCTCTATACAAAATTGAAACAAACCTATCCCACGGGAACCATACATTTACCGGGATAAAGAGTATCCTGTATCCTATTCCAGACTATAATCAATCTCTGTGCCAAATTTCATCTAGATCCGTTTAGCCGTTCTGGAGTTATTGAGCAACAAACTACCATCCATCCGAACTTTCACATTTATAATATTAATAGGATTAGGATTTTTAATTTTTTTTGCCAAAAAAAATAATTGGGAAGACAATTTACAAATATTTAATAATATAAACATAATTTCTGAATTTTTTTTTTTGAAATCCAAAAAACTATTTTTCGAAAAGTTTTAAATGCAGTTTTATTTAGAATTCGATGGAAACTTTGATCAAAATCCGTTGAGCCGTTTATGAGGAAATCGAAAATTAATAAAATGGTTGTGTGATAGGTACGGTTAATAACGAAATATGCAACAAAAAAAATGTCGCCAAAATGTAGACCATACTTAAAGAAGTACACATAATTTTTTGTCAAAATCGTTAGAGCCGTGTTCGACATAATTAAGATGGTAGAAAAATTTGTATGGCAAGAGTACCTTTATTTTTGGATCAAAGATTCAAAAATCTATTTTAGACAATCACCTAAAACGCCTAAGTACCAAGTTTGAAAAAAATCGGTTTAGCCGTTTAGGCTGTAGATCGCTCTACAGACACACATACAGACAGACAGACGGACCCGCTTTTTTGTTGTTATCCGTCATCGTAATGTGAAGTTTGATCAAAATCTCGAGTTTCATTTTTTTTTCAAAATACAATACTTGCCCTATAGTACCTACATAACATAGCAAGTAAGAAACTAGAAAAAAAAAACTAATAATTTGCAAAAAGTCTGGAGAAACACAATTTAATGTTTTTTTTTGATTTGTGGTCTCCACAAAAATTAAGCAGATCATTATTGCTATTTGGAAATTTTAAGATAAAGCAGGTTCTACTAGACAAAAAGCTGTGATGATACATATGTTATTTTCCCATGAGAAAATTCTGAGTTAATTTCAATATAATGTAAAATATGTTACAACAATTTTTTCCCCATGCGGCCTGATTTGGAACTAACTACCAGCCGATCTGAGAAGACTCAACTGGTAAAAGACTTTAGAAGTTTCTTTGTAAAACCATTACAGATGTTAAATGTTTCTTTCTATTTTCTTTCTACTAATTACATTTATTTTAGAGAGGATTAGCATCTTTATATTTTACAAGCTGCCTGGCGAACTTCGTTTCGCTCAAATTCAAATTTGAATTCTGCTTCATATAATGCTGTCAATTTTAATTGTTTATTCAAAAATTCTATCTAATACAAGGTGAAGCTAGAAAATTATAATAAAACGTTTTGGTGAGATCTAATTTTCAAATGTTTCTAATTTTCAATCGTTTTTATTTTAATAGAGGGGATAACAATAATAACCTTAACTTAAACGCTATTCGTTTTGCTAAAATCAAAAATTTTAAAAGAAAAAATTAAAAAAAAATCAACCATATAGGCATTTTATTTATGTTTGAAGAAATCGAAAATTGTTGGCCATAATTAAAGGTTCCTGTTGTTTTAGATAGGAAATCAATAATAAACATAAAATGACACCAATTTCCAAAACAAGAATGGAAATAATATCGGAAATCATCAACAAAATTAAAAAAGTTACCTCTATAAAAGCATTTGCGCAAATTTTCAAACGATTTAGTAATATGTTAAATCATTTTTAGTATGATACTAGGCTAAAAAGAGGATTTTGCTAATTTTAAACCAGTTTAGTATCGTACTATTTTCTTAACATTTTACTAAAGTTAAAATCACAAAATGGCTAATTTATTTTTTTAGTATCGTACTAAATCCATATGCCACTTTGACATTTACAAACGTCAAAAAGTTATGTTCGCTTACTTTTTTGCACTATTTTAGGCGTGTTTAGTTGTAGTTTATTAAGAAAATAGATTAAGTATGGTGCTAGTTAAAAAGTGTTTTAAATTAGGAAAATATTAGTAAAGTGCTTTATTATTAGCAAACTGTTATGATGCTAAACCATTAACATCAGGCTGTTTAAAATTTTGCGCCATTGTCTCTAAAATATGATGTAACGCCATCTTTAATTTACTATTTAATTCCTTGTCGATATGATTCAATCAAACCGCAATGAATAAAGTGTCGGCCAATCTTCCGCTTTTTCCCAAATTCCGCAACTACATTTTTCGTTTCTATTCTCAGGCGCGTAAACGTGGAAAGCGGGAGGTATGCTGACACGTGAGCATGCCACATCTAATTGACCATGCGATGAACAAGGCGATGCAACGATTGTCTTTTTTTATAATTGAGCGCGCGCTCAAGGAGTTTTGATTACCCTTAATATGCCAATCATAGTGCGAGCTTTAGGAAAGTAGGGAAGGATTCAAAAGGAGATACCGATGTAAATTGGTTTTGAAGTTCAGAATATCGAAATGAGAGGGAAAAATAGAGCCTGGTAAAACATTCCACATTCGAGTTGTACGACTAAAGAAAGAATCTCTGTACTTAACACAGTACGTCCGAAGTTGGGATGCTCAAGGGTAAGCTGATGAGCATTCCTAGAAGCGCGAGTATTACGGTTGAATATTTTAAGGGCAGGAATGCAACTGGCTACTTCGCTAGCACATTGCTTGTAAAAATAGCGATAAAATAATGAAAGACATGAAACATTTCCACGGTGCTCGAGAGATGTAAATGTTTCCACTATAGTTCTATCACCAATCATTCTTAGGCCCGTTTGCTGATACGAATCATAAATATTTATGTGCTACTTAAAACGTTTAAGGGCTACTTTTTCCTCAGCGTTAACTGTCACATAAGTTCTTAAGTAGATCTTAAATGCTTAAGTTGTGTATCAGCAAACGAGCCATAGAGCTCTATTTTGAATTCTATCCAAGAGACTCAAATGAGTTTTGGGAGCTTCTGCCTAAATGTGCGAGTTATACTCTATTTTTGGATGAATGAAGGCCTTGTAGATTACAGCCCTGACGGGGAAAAGAATTTCTTGCATATTCGAAGAAAGCCCAAACACTTTGCAGCGTTTTTGGCGACATCAACTATGTATTCATTCCACAAGAGGTGATCAATGATGCACATGCCAAGGAATGAAAGCTTATCGGTTTTTTCAATGCAAGTACCGCTCAGGAATAGCGGCATAGGGGGTTGGTTCTGCTTTAATGACAGAAAACAGCACTGAGTTTTTGAAGCATTAAATTCTACGCGGGTTTTTTAGTCCCCATTGGACTATGCTGTCAGGATCAGAATTTAATGCAGATTTTAGTTATTAATTATTGACATACCGAAAGCATGACGCACGTTAAATTAAAGGCCCTTAATTACAAATGGTATATCTGCGGAATCTACGGATGGAGGCCATCTCGAATTTTCCCTTCAAATTGTCTTTCGAATAAAATTTGATTTAACATTTTTCACAATAAAACAAGTTCCATTACAAAGTTTCCCTGCATTGAGGTTTTGCAAGAAATTGAGTCAACTTTCAATTTTAAATTGTGTAGCAGCAAGTTCGGAGCATTCAAAGAATTCAAACACTCCGTGGGATAGTTGGTGACTTGATTTTCATCCATCGTAGGGTCGACACATTTCTATGAATATAACTTAACGTCGGTTTGGTTTTGAATGACAAATGACGATATTGAAATCAACTGGCATTCAAAATATTGGTTTCGTTTTTCTAACAAAAAATATTAAAATTTCCACTGATTCAAAAATTACCCAAATCCGATTGTACTGGAACAAAATCAAAAGCTGTTAGTTAAACGCACTTTTTGCAATCCAATTTTTCGATAGAAAAAGTAAACAAATTTCATAAAAATCCCAATGCTCTTGAATAATCGTTCATAAATACTTTGAGTACAGTAAAAATTATAAATACAAATTCAGTTTATACATCAGGTTTACCTTATTTACAAAACTGCGATAAAGCCATTTTTGCAGACGATACCTGTCTTTTGTTCGGATTCCCCTAGTTCCACCATTGAAACCAATTTGCTATCTGATCTGAAAGCTCTACAAGAATATTTTTTACAAGAAAAAGAAATTACCATTTTTAGCCAAGCGATTCGCCCATAATAAATGGCCAAGAAACGGATTGGAGGTTAAGTTTGAAATAACTTGGGGTTCATCTGGATAGCAAATTAACTTTTGGGCTTCATGTGCCAGAGATCACGAAAAAGATAAATAAAACTATAAAAATTCTGTATCCTTTTATTAACCACAAATCCAAGTTCAGCGAAGAAAACAAACTTAAAATTTTTAAAGTAATTTTCCAGTCGATCATCTTCTATGGATCACCGGCTTGGAGGAATTGTGCAAAAAGTCACATTCGAAAGTTACAAATATTCCAGAATAAACTTGGTATTTTTCAACCACTGAATTGCATACACCAAAATGTTTTCCACCATTTTTCTCCAAATCTATTAACTGTACGATAAAAAGTGTCTTAACCTTTTTTGTGTAGAAAGACATGATCTACAATGTGTACCAACAACTTTTTTCAGAAAAAAAACACCTTTCCCTCCTCTAAAATTTGTTGATCCCCTCCAAATTTAGGGTACTTTTTAGAAAATGCTTACGACGTAAATATGAAGCTCTCCACCAAAATTCAGCTTTGTCGGAATTTTTTCGAAGTGAATATCTTATTTTTCTAGACTATAAATACTATTAAATTAACAGAATTTAAATAACTCACATACACAAAAAAATGATGTATTTTCGATAATATACAAGAATTTTATGATTAAAAATTTAAAAAGTCTTAAGATCACATTTTTTAAAAAGTAAATAAAAAGGAACAATTCAATAATAAGGCAAAAGTAAGAAAACAAATAAACAAAAGCATAGTTTCTAATATGGAGTCCAAATTTTATCGTTTGAGGCACATAACTCCATATATAAAAAAACTAATTGCTTCTACAGTTTCTAATTTAAATCTATTAAGCCTCTTTGTTTTGATTAGCTGAGATCGGAAAATTTTCTCTCTGCGGCTGCAAAACTTTGAGGAAACGTCATCAGTTTCATAATAAATTTGGAAATGTTCTAAAAAAAGGCTCTTCATTTCACATGCATAGCTCAATTTTAAAACATCCATCCAAAACTCTTATATGTTTTATCCAAAGGAAGTAAAGAAAATAGAAGTGTAGTTCTGTCTATTCAATTTTATATAAGAAGTTTTTTTTAATAATACAAATTCTATATACTACTGAAATACATCAGCCAAGTAGAAGACTTAGCACTATAATATTTGGACTTGTTGAATTATTGATTCAAAATAGCTTTTAACGGCCTTTAGTCCAACAAAAATTGGCGTTTCGTCCCGGTGATCTCACATGGACTCATCAGTTGACTAGTGAAGACCTTTTTCAATACGCAATTTTTGCCAAGTTCAGTTCATCTAACATAGATTTCGTGAAGAACATCTAGTGTGAACTATATCCAACAAGACTAGAATTCCTAATCATTAAATTGGAAATTTTTGTTTTTGCCCATGGCCTGGCATTATTTATATAAGAAGTTTTTTTTAATAATACAAATTCTATATACTACTGAAATACATCAGCCAAGTAGAAGACTTAGCACTATAATATTTGGACTTGTTGAATTATTGATTCAAAATAGCTTTTAACATAGATTTCTTCACGAAATCTATGTTAGATGAACTGAACTTGGCAAAAATTGCGTATTGACAAAGGTCCTCACTAGTCAACTGATGAGTCCATGTGAGATCACCGGGACGAAACGCCAATTTTTGTTGGACTAAAGGCCGTTAAAAGCTATTTTGAATCAATAATTCAATTTTTTAAAATATATTCTGCAAAATGAAATAAAAGTGCTTAAAACTATAAATTGACTCGTTCTTAAAAAAATTAGTCAAATCTAAACAAGATGACTGACCCTGAGCCAACTTTAAAAAAATCAGTCCCTTTTGACTCAAATGAGTCCCAGTGGTAACAGTGCTTCTGACAATTATTTGATTCCAAATTTATCTTCATAAAAATTAAGAACTGATAATTATTATCTTTTAATTAAGACTGAACTTGTATTTATTAAATTTTTATTTTAAAATCTCTAGGAAGGCATTTCTTAATATTTCTTAATAAACTAAATATTTATATACTTACCTATCTTCTTATTTGTGTAGTCATGTTAATGTATCTATTTATTTATTTCTTTATTTATTTATTTATTTACGTTTTCAATTTATCAATTCATTTATTTATTTGCTTTGTTTGTTTAATCATTTGTTTTTTCATTTATTGGTTGACTTAGAGCCGATTTTTCAATCTCCAGATAAACATCCAGTTAGTTGCCAGAGGAATAAACTTACTTGACTGTTAAACAGTCGGATAACAACATCGAATTTTTCAATCAAGAAAAAACAAACTATAGAAAAATTTAATTTGTACTTCACTTTTATTTCGAGTATCGAACTTTTCGTAGAAAATAATTTTTGTTTAACGTTTATTTCAAAGCAATAATTTTTCAAAGCGCTTTTGACATCGAAAATAGCTATTTATTTTATTCCTCAGATAACTCCTTATTCCGTTCTAAAATGAGCACATAACTTTATTCCTAGATTAAGTTGTATCTGACTGTTGAAGAAAAACAGATTTTTGCACTATCTGGAGAATATGTGCTAACTGGCTGCTTAACTGACTATTGAAAATTTGGCCCTTAATTGTTAATTTAGTAATATATCTATTTGTATGTACTTTTCGAATAAAGACTGATATTGTTCTACAAACTAATCACATAGCGTGTAAAAAAACTCATTGTTAGTTTATGTTCACAAACCACCCCTTCTTTCTTATTCTATATCGAATAGGTACATATTTTGTTTTGTTTATTCATTTCTTTTTCTTTTTTTTTTCTATCTTTAATAAAGTTTTTTTACAAGTAGCTTTTCCTTCAATTTAATTTCTTAATTTCTTATTAGCAATTATATCCTTAAGAATAGTTATACTTGTCAGTAGTAAGGTAGTCTATATAGCAATCTCTGTTAATTGTGCAATATAGTTTTAAGAAAAAAATGATCTACAATTTTAGCTACAATAAAGATAAATACAAATTCCACGTCTATGGATTTTCCCACAGTATTGGAAAAATATGAATGCATCAATCCTATAACCCTAAGAATCGAACAATCCGTTCTCGATTCACGAATGTGGAAGCCTTCATTTAGCTCTCTTTTTCTGTCTGATTTTGATATTTAAAACTTCAAAAGATGGCTTTAATAGGTCATTTTAAAAAAGAAATTCGAACTGTGCAGAAAAAGCATAAATTCCGAAGAAGAGATTATTGAAAAAATATTTTAAACGCTGAAAAATTTAGCCAGTTTGATGACAATCCTTTTTGATCTTGTCGAAGGTCTTATCTTTGCGCTTCTGTATCTACATAAGGACCAATTGGTCATGACTCTACTAAGTTTCTTTGTAAGTTATGTTAAGATTTAAGACAAATCTATTGTTGGTAAAACAAAACCAGTATTTATTTTTAATATTTCCTCAAAGTTATATAACCCTTTTTAATTTTGGTTAATTTCCCCAGGACCTAATCTTTAAATCTATTTTAATCTAATGAGCTTACATTTTCTGTACATTATCTGTGTACATATACAGGGAACTTGTTCGTGTGACGTGACCCAGTATCTGGGATGCCTTACATATGAATTAACTTTTCGAAATACAAATAGTTGTATTGTGTCAACGAACATCCTTAGGTTGAATCTATATATACACAGTCGTGATATCTAATTCGAAGTACTCATTAAAATCTAACAAAAAATATTTGCGTGTCATTCTATTTGGATTTGGAAATCGAATATTCCTCAGCCCTGCGACCGACAGTTCAAAATATGAAGAATTATGGTCAAATAAACTAGTGAATAAAAAACTATGTATTCATAATCGAATAATAATCTACCAAGCATACATCTACTAAAAAATCAATAACCTCAATTTTATTTGGGATTTCCAGAAATTTGATGGCATGTGAAATTGCTATACCTCCAATTCTGACATAACACAAATAAATCCACATTTCCATTCAAAATGCTGATGGTTATACATTTAGGTGCGGAGCGCATTCTATTGACAAAAACAAATAAATAGAAAAAAAAAACTATTTACAATTGAATTTATCGACGAATCAATCTCACAGACACTTGATCCACCTTACTGATGCATACATACTCTCATTCTCGTATACATACATATACAATATTTTTTTATAGTTTGTAAAATTCTTTGTTTCTTATAGGGAGAAAAATACGATGGCAGAAAAGCGGATGTTTGGTCGTGTGGCGTTATCCTGTATGCTCTGCTAGTGGGTGCTCTTCCGTTCGACGATGATAACTTGCGTCAACTTTTGGAGAAAGTCAAACGTGGTGTGTTTCATATACCACATTTTGTGCCGCCCGATTGCCAGAGCCTGCTGCGAGGAATGATTGAAATAAATCCTGAGAGGAGATTAACTGTAAGTATATTGACAAAGGCATTGCACTATATCACTACACCACCACCACCATATACCATCGAACCATCGAGTGTGCAAAGATATAATGCAGTTTCCTTTTTCCCTATCTATAGTTGTCGGAAATCAATCGGCATCCCTGGGTAACGGCTGGCGGGAAGGGCGAACTCGAACTGGAACTACCTATGATGGAGGTGGTGCAAACGCATGTCATACCGTCGGCGTCTGCTGTGGATCCTGATGTTTTGAATGCTATTTGTTCGCTAGGCTGTTTTAAAGAGAAGGAAAAACTCATACAGGAGCTCCTCAGTGCTAAGTAAGCCGGATAAGCGAGTGTCTTGTCTTGTTCGAAGTTATGACAGGGATTTGTTGTTTTTTTTTTTTTAATTTTTAGTCACAACACAGAGAAGGTGATTTATTTTTTGCTTCTCGATCGAAAAAGACGACGTCCTGCTCTGGAGGATGACGAGGAGTTGGCGAAACCCCGCGCAGAAATGGACACTCTGGATCCGCCTAGAAAACGTTTGGACACATGTCGGATAAATGGAACGAATTCTCCAACTTACGGGCAGATTAGTGAAGGATCACCATTGACACCTAGGAGACAGGCTTTTAAGTGAGTAATGGTTTGAATTGCTTGTAGGATTCCTGGCGCTTTTAAAGATTTTAATTATAATTTTTTTAACATTCACAATTTTTTTTCGCAGCTTCCGCTCCTATAGCAGTTCTCGAAATCACCAGCGTCGCTCACCTACTTCGGTTTCCTCCGTACGCTCATCATCATATCACAGTCCGACACGGTGCAGTTCACCAATCAATTCCTCACAGGCAAATGTCATCTCAAGGCCGTCCTCTCCAGCTCCTGGCACCCACTCGTCGAGGCACTCTTCATACACTTCTACGTCACAATCGTCGAATGCCAATCGAACGTCCTCTCAAATTTCCACGGTATCTTGCCCAGGAAGTGGAGGAAGTCCAACATCAGCTGCGGCAGCAGCAGCCGCTGCAGCTGCAGTTTCAGCTGCTCAGGCAGCGGCAGCAGCAGCTCAGGCAAATGCCCATCACCGTGCTAATTCTGGGCCAACAATTGCCATAAGTGTATTCCAAGATCCCGATGCTAATAGTGGTACGTTTTTAAACTAATTCTATAATTTGACACACATATTTGATTATACCTAAAAATATTTGTTTGTTTGTTCTTTCAGTTGTCATGAACCCCACAGGATCGCCCCTTTCAAATAATGGTTCGCCAGTAATGCCCGGCTCAGGGTGTAATTCCCCTGGCGGACAATTGTGGAAAACTCGTCTAACGAATATAAAAAATAGTTTCTTAGGTAGTCCCAGGTTTCATCGGAGAAAATTGCAAGGTTTTTTATTTAATAATTAATTAGCTATGATATAAAATAATAAATATTTCTTAAAGTCTCTGCAGATGAAGTCCATTTAACACCGGAATCTTCACCGGAATTAACGAAACGTTCATGGTTTGGGAATTTAATTACAACGGAAAAGGATGAGACTTTTACAATTTTAGTTAAAGGCAAACCTATAGCGACGGTCAAAGCACATCTAATTCATGCATTTTTGTCCGTAAGTCAAAGTTTAATTAATTAACAAATACAAATTAATGAAAAGTGCAATAAAAAACGTAATCAAATATAACCGTAAAACCAAACTAACAATACTACCGGGTGGTACGTACGTAACTTTAATAATAATTTGAACTAAATGCCTGTAAGACCTAAGGGCTTTTTAAATACAACCTGAATTGCGCTGAACTAGTTAGAAGAAGGAAAAGAAGGGAAAAAATTCTTTTTTTTTGGCACTATATTATTCAGTCGAGGCAAAAAATGTCTTCAAGTAACTTTTTTCAAGATTTTAATATTTTCGATGATTATGAGCTTTTTCGAAAACCAAAAATATACAAAAACCCGGCAAATCCCTTTGAAGAACTGGTTGAAGATTAATTTTATTCCCAATTTGATAAGATCACTGTCCAGTTTCTAATCGGAATGCGCCTGAACCAATTGTCTGAGCATTCCTCGCACATCCTCTATCTAATTCGTTTCCCTATCTCACTTAACCTTTATGGACAAAAATTGCAGATATCAATTAATTAATTTATGTTATTTTATAAAGTACCTTTCCGCAGATTTTTTTTTAGAATTTGTTTTTTGTATCTTGTTTTATTTTGTTGTTTACTACTGTTCGTTTACTTTCGTCTAGTGTCAAAATTTGTTCGTTTATTCTGAAAAAGTTGGTTTAGTTTGAAAAAAGATCTTTTCAGAACCAGAACTGTCATTTGTTCCCAAATGAACACGGGAGTCGAGAAGGCTTCCGTTGAGCTGTAGTACATATTGTTCATAAATATCCAATTATCAACCGCGACATTTTTGTTTGGTTGCTGTTAGAGAGTAAACGCTAGAAAAAATGTTTACTTGCGAAAAATGTAGTTCCTCATATTGCATATATTTTTGTACAATTTAATATTTTTTTTAGAGGAAAAAATGTACAGTGGGGGAATAGTCAAATCAAACTTTTGAATGAAAAACTTATACACATGCATTGAACTAAATCAGAGCTTCGTTTTGACTGCACATATTCTGGAGTGTGATTGCGTTTAACAATATATGAGAAAAGAAATGCGATTGAAAACACTCAATATTTCTCACATCGTGTCCATTGCTTACTTCGACCTGAAGTGCTCTTTCCAGGCAATTTCCTATTACTTTCCTTAGAATTTGAGATCCCAGTGTCCTCAGCTTTTCTCAGATATTGACCGCAAAAATTTCTCTCAGCAAATTCATAGTTGAACAAGATGTGTTAGTTGTTGGAACCACAATTCTGACCTATCAATCATTGCTCGGTAGTGAAAGCCATCCAAATTAACCGCAACTTGTTGAACGTTTTCGAAAAAATACGTCCCACTGATACTTTCTGAAGTTATTCCACATCATACTGTCCATTTATTTTGGCGAATTTAATATTTTTGAATTCTAGATACCACAACATTCTGCAATTTTGTTTATTGATGTTACCGTTTAGGCGAAAATCGGCTTCATCATTCATCATGGGTTTGTGAATAAACTCCTTGTTCTCTGGAAGGGAAAAGTTCTTGAAAACGCCGAGTAGACTGCTTGGTATTTGTGAATCATTTGCTTTCAACTCGTGAACAAATTGAATCTTATACTACGTTTCCACCTAACTTTAATCTCTTGTAGATTTACTAATCTCAAAAAGTGTTTCCACCGCTCCGAAAGTAGATTAATTTTGACAGCACTATTAAAAATGCATATATCGTTTCATTTTCTCATATGATGTAGAAGTGAGACAGGCAGCGTCATCTGTGTCAGCCCAAGAGAAAAATTTACTTTCCCGATGAATGTGTTCATTTCGATATGGAAATAGGGTAGTTCGATTGAAGATTTAAATGAGATTTATTTTAAGTCTTCATCTGAGGAGATTCAAATTTGTATGGTAAATCCTCAAGATTTGTAGGAGATTTAACTAAATCTAGTTAAATCTCGGTTTAGTGGTCGGTGGAAACGTAGTATTCTATGGAAAAAGGTTAATTGTGGTAAATATCTCTGGAAGTATCGTCTAGATATCACCAACTGTTGATAATGTTACATGGAGGAATCTTCGGGGTTTCCCCAATTTTTTTAAAACGTTTACAGTGCTGCCACTCTGAAAAATTATAAAAACATTATATTAAGGCATGATTTTTGAGTCCAAAAAACTTGATAAAGGTAAAACAAAGAGACAATTGTCAAAAATTCCACGAGGTGCGAGAGCATGAATCAAAAAACAAGATTACGACACTTCTTTGTTTTTCTTATTTTATTGACGTCATATGTGAAACAAAATCTGCAAATTGTTGTTGTTTGTGGATTAATGGATTTTGTTTCACATATGACATCAATAAAATAAGAAAAACAAAGAAGTGTCATAATCTTGTTTTCTTTAATTCATGGTGCGAGAGAGTATGTGTACATACATTTATGAGTTGTAAAAATGGTGTGACTTTCTTTCTTCATGATTTTGTTTGAATTCTTTATTCTCTTTCTCATGAGTTGAAACGTCAGTCATGTCATTTTCGTGTAGAGTAGGCTGAACATGTTTGGTTTGGTGGTAATGTTGTTTTAGTAGAGAGTTGAGTTATAGAAAATAAATATTTAACAAAAAAAAAATCATGATATTCGACTCGAAAACATTCGAACATTTTTCGAGTCCAAAAAACATGATAATAATTCAAAATCATGAGAATTGGCAGCCGTGAATGTTTATCAAGAGCTGACCGCAAGTTATTAGGTAGATTTGGGTACAGCAAATGCTATTTAAAAAAATCTTTCAGGATTCGTCTATATTCTGTGTATAAAACTCTAACACCCAAATTAATAAACATGGACTAGGGAAGGTTTAGGACTTATTCCTTTGACTAAGTGCGGAATACTATTAATAAAAGACAATTTCTGCTATTTGACGTTTATCAACTAGTCCTTCGCTAGACCATCGAAGACGGACAAAAAATTACTGGGACATAGAATAAAAAGAGGTAGAGTTGATACTTATTGTAATAGATTTTGATCGATTTCTTATTAATAGGAAATTTTAGTCCATGGCCTAACTCGTATTGCATGGACTAAAGGTGGACTAAGCGTTTTTTTTATTAATGGGGCTGTAAAAGTTCCACCGAAACTAATAATTCTTTAAACGAAACCTCAAACAGCTTTTTCTCGAACGTTAAATTTTAGGACTGTATGTTGTTCACAATTGTGTTAAATTTTTGAATTTGAATGATTCAATAACTTTTTAAGCATTTCAAAGAAATACAACATTCTGTGAGATTTGAGACAGCTACATTCACAGTACAATATTACTTCCCATAAGCTTCCTAAGCCCTTCGTAAATTGTTAACGAAATTAATTTAATAATAATAATACAATTAACAAAAAACAGGTTAGCTTTTAAGAAATTTGTCACAAAAAACATTAAAAAATTTGGATAGTTCAAAACGATTCTGGTAAAGCATTTCACCTATCGAAATGTGTTGGTTAAAAGTAAACCAACTGGCAAAAAAGTCAGACATGTATATTTTACGCCACATGAATCCTTTATATGTGAATATTATTCAAATTTATATAAGAAAAATTAACATAAATAAAAAAATCATTAAATTGTAAAATTGTACTTCCAGATGGCGGAACTCTCCCATAGTGTTGTATCGCCAACTTCCTTTCGAGTTGAATATAAACGAAATGGCAATGGTCCTGTGATGTTCCAACGACATGTTAAATTTCAGGTAAGGCCTATTATTCGAAATGACTCCAAGTACTTAATTTTGTGAAATATTATATTTCAACAGGTTGATATAAGTGCCATATGTAAGCAAGGTGATATTGCTGATATGTTATTTGCTTTAACTTTTACCCTATTATCAGGTAAGGTCTACAAAATATATTTAAATCTATATTCAAACTTTGACAAATTAAAGTAAAATCAAAAGAACGCCTTTCAGGCAACATTCGACGTTTTCGGCGAATTTGTGAACATATCCAATCGCAAGTGTGTTCGAAACGTTATCCCGGTCCTAGTAGTCCACCAAATATTCCCACAGTTACTCAAGCTGTATCGGAAAGTTCCTCATGTGGTTCTGTTTCTAGTGAACGATTATGTTTTAAAAGACAAGTAAGTTAATTTTTTTGTGCTTTAGTTAAATTTAAATTTAGTTGAGATAACAAATTTTAGTTTGATATTTTATGGTTTGACAGATTGAAAACGAACTAGAAAGTGATAATATATTCACATATAAGTCAGGAAATGGGCGGCGTGCATCGACTACGAATAATAATAATGCTAATCCGGATATTTCTGGTAGTCCAATTGCTGTGAGATCAAAGTAAGTTGATTTTTTTTCGATTTTAAATGTCAAAGTGACAGATGCATAAAAACACTTAGAAAAGGCAATTAAATAAAGTTTTCCAAGGCTATACTAATGTCAAGTTTCTGTTTTTTTAAAAGTATTGGTCAATTATATATTTTGACATATGTCATGCTAAACATGGCGGCTTTATCAACACATTCAGAGGAAAATTTAAAAAAAATCCATAAATTACAATTTGATAATACGCATATCTAACCAAGATTTTTCCGCAAAAAAAAAACACTTTTAGAAGACATAGTATTGTTAACCTTGATGACCTTAACCTTGAATGACCTCTCCAACTCAAAAGATAAATCAGTCTATTGTCAAAAACTATACAATTTTATGTTAGAAAATAAAAAAAAATCTATTTCAAATAACTATTCAGTCAATTTCAAGACACCTCAATGACCTCAGTAACAATCGCCAAATAACAATCACTAATGTTGTTTTCGATTGGCTGTTCAGAGTTACTCTTTTTCCACTCTTGTTACTCCAAAAGTAATAATTGTTTGAAGAAGTCTTTTTTAAACGACCAAGTTCGAGTGTTTATGCGTAAATTTGTAAATACAACATTTTCATATTCGATTGGAATCAAAAAAGAGTAGAACACTTCGAAAATCCAATCGTAAACCACATAAGTAACTTTTTTACGAGTGCCTTTCAATATATTTAGATACGATCGTCATGTCATTTTGTTTTGCACAACCGCACTGCAAATGACGTTTTCGAACACGTGGTTTGAGCAAATCGCATTATCCAAAACAAACATTACTATCTCTTTCTCACCATAAGATCAATAGCTTAAGATGAAAAAAAGAGACTTCAAAGTAAACGTCATTTCAATAAGACTTTGAATGACAGTTCATGTTATAAGAGAAGCCATAAGCGTTCACATGTACAATGTACATATCAAAATTCGAATAATACCAAGACTTCAAGATATTTTATTTTTCTATATTGACTGCCTTCACATTCATATTTTGATATCATTTTCTATGTTTTGATTGCTTTCCAGTTCTGAATCTGCTGAACACGACCGAAATCGCGATCATCAAACTGAACAGCGCCAGGCGACAACAATGTCCGGAAGTGCAATAGCATGAGAATTATTTCTCTGATTTAGTTCAATTTTCGAATTATTTTTTTGGAAACCAAATAACCAAGACACCATTAACAATAGC
Organism: Philhelius pedissequus; assembly: GCA_910595825.1. Lineage (NCBI taxonomy): Eukaryota > Metazoa > Arthropoda > Insecta > Diptera > Syrphidae > Philhelius > Philhelius pedissequus. The sequence goes on along the minus strand of OU343163.1, from coordinate 6,836,982 downwards.
ATCAATAACAATACCAATGACATAAACGATAAGCTATTTATCAAGTCAACTTCAACTCAACACAAAACAAGCAGAAGGCCAAAAAAGCGTACGCAGATTCATGACAGTAATTTGTTGCATTCAGAGCAATCGTCATCGCATAGAAGATCTGGACGGCGCCATTACATCGCAGCAGGCAGAATGGATGCATTGTCAGAGGACGGAAGTGACTATAGCACTCCATCAGATGTTCCAACCGATGCACCAGACATCCCAACAACAAATAATCAAAGTAATTATAATTCACATTGTCGTCGCCAAAAACATTATCAGCAGCAGCAACAATTCCAGTTGCAACAGAAACAAATGCATCGTCAATTGCAGCTGAAATTGAAACAACAGCAACACCAGCATCAGCCAACCAATAGCTTAGTACTGAACGCTTCCATTGGCTTTGTGCGTTTTTATTATTTCTATCTTCTTCTTATTATATCTGTAACTATTGTAATTATAATAATTATGATTGCCGCCAATTTCAAAAGTATTAGTAAATTTTTTTATACGCCCACCACTATGACCACTCCCACTATAAATAAATTTAGATGCACCCAAACTATTTCTACTACTACTACTACTACTTCAACTTCCACCACCAGCCCTAAACATGATAGCTGCTCCAGCTTGACCACGCCGGCAAATGATGGCAGTCTTAACGAACTTTTACTACGTTTATAGAGAAAAAAAACATATAAATTAATTTAAAAAAGTATTAAGCAAATAAATTATACGTAAAACTATATTTAGAACACAGGGTGTCTCGAAAGTGTGGGCAGCTTTGCTAGTTTGGTGACATAAAAAAATGAAAAATGCTTTAAGTCCCAAAAAAAATATAAATTTTAGTTAGAAAGCCTTAAATTTAAATGCGTTCCATGTTCCAAAATTATTTTTATACAGCGACAAAAAAAAACCATTTTACATGGATCTCTTCTAATGTCCTTAAAACTCCTGCTATGCTGCTTTTTAGCAACGGCCCTCACCATGCGAGCTTACCCTGTATAAATTTCAAAACTTATCCACTACACTTAATCCAAAATTAGCGCTATCTGGTGGCGAATATATTTTATATACAAACCTTCTTATCTTTTTTGCATTGAGCTTTACAGATGAACATACAAAAAATATAAGACACAAAATAAAAAAAACAAAATTATTATGCAGGACGATCATACAAAAGCAAGAAATTCATTTAATTTTTTTTACAACAAAATATAAATATAATAAAACAAAAATACAAAAAACCTATGCCATTGTAATTAAAATAAAAATTAAATTAAAATTAATCCATGCATATGAAAATATAATTGAAAATTTAAATGCCTAATAATACCAAAGAATGAGAATATTAAAAAAAAATTATAAAAATAATTGAAATTGTTAGCTTTTTTGAATAAGATTGTAAAATATTAAATTAAAGAAAAAAAAAACAAAAAAATACACTAACCTATGAAAATTATTGTCCTATACCATAAAGTAAAAATATAATTACTATACAATAAAAAAAAATACAAAGTAAGAACATTATTTCTTATAATATCACATTTCAACAAAACACACACAAAGAAAAAAAACAACATCAACAACTAAACAAACACAAATTATTGGAAGTTATGACGCCATCTCTGAACGTAGTATCTGTTCACAAATAAGATCTTTTTGTTTATTTAAATTATATGTTTTATTTTAATTTAATTTCTAGAAAAAGATATGGAAATTATTGAAAATAAATAAAACAAAATTTAAAAATTATTAAATAAAAAAAAAACATTTTTTGATGATATTTGCGAGTATGCTCACCGAAGGACTTGTATATGTATATGATATTAATTAATAATGAAGCATTAATCACAATTTAAAACAAACAAAACAAATTAATAAAATCAAATAATAATTATAAAAATAAATATACATATGATTAAAATTTATTATTTTTATTATATTCGTATATATACTTTTGTTTGTTTATAGGTTATATTTGACAATATACAAAATTAAGTGGAAGGAAAAAAAAACCTAAAAAAAATAATGATTTGAATTATTTAATTATTGTTTTGGTTTTTTGTGCTAATTGTTATATATATACATAATTAAAAAAATATATATATTTTAAGCTTTTTTCAAATCACACTCGTTTTGCAATGCAGTTTTAATTGAGTTTTATTTTTCATGGGCTTTTTTCACAGCACTACTCCTCGTATATGGCACACTTTTATTAGACTTGACGAATATGCTGTATCGGCACGAAATAAAGTCGATATTAAGACCTATCATGATAATTTTTTTTAGCTGTTTCGAATTTCGAAAGTGGTAGGTAAAGGGTTATCCATTTTGCGGTTTCAAAAGTATAGGGTTGGAATTCGACATCTGTCAAACTAAGTTGTTAAACCATTTTTTTTTCCAGTTGAAAGTCTGACATTTACGAAAATGGATCGCTTAACTATCGCACAACGCATAAAAATTGTTAAAACCTACTACAAAAATGGTGAATCTGCCACAGCCACATATCGTGCTTTAAGAGGAGATTATGGTTTACACAATCGTCAAACTACGCAAGCAATTAGCGAAATTGTGAAGAAATTTGAAGAGACTGGATTGGTTACACATATTGTAAGGCCAGTGCATCATCGTTTCGCTGCTGTAAGTGAAAGTGTTGCCGAAGACCCGAATGTGGCGATTCCTCGTCGTTCTCAGGAATGAGGACTGTCTTACGGCAAATTATGGCGTATTTTGCATTTGGATCTACACCTACATCGACACCTACAAGACTTTGAATTCGTATTATTATACATAGGTATACCAACCTAATAATGTGTGTTCTAACACCGGAACATGACAGCTTTTACTCACACTTAACGGAATTTTCAACATGATCATTTGTATAAAAGGTCATAGAACATCCAAACACAGTACCCACAAGCGCAATACATTATGAAATGAACTTGTAAGAATCCACAGAATTCGAGAATCCTTCTAAGAATTCGACTTATCGAAGCTGCCGCCAAATAATATCTTCGAGTTATCGAGACATTCGAGTTATAGAAGTTCGAATTATCAAACACAAATTACATGTAAACTTCAGGCTTCGCGGTATCGCCAACCAATTTTATTCGAGTTATCGAAGTTCAACTTACCGAAGTTCGACTGTATCTAGAAATATCTGAGTTCACTCTAAAGTGAAAAATAGTCGAAGTCGATAATAAATAATTTAACGATAATGCACTCTTCTAATTTTAAAAACATACTTTAATTATATTTTAATCAGTTGACATACTCTTTTCACAATGAAAAAATCAATAACAAAAAATTGATCTTAGAAATTCATTTTTAATAGTTTTAGCTTTCTAAAAATGCAACAGCATTTTTTTTAAATGCGAACCTTTTATTTTCAAAAAGCTTGAGAATCTATTGTTGCAATATTGCAGCAGATTGCAAAAGACCTAAATCTGTAAAAAAAATCAAATTTCTTGTACAAAACACATTTGAACAATATTTTGTAAATTTTGTGTCTATGGGTGTGCTAAACTTTCAGCCCTATCTAGGTATCCGCTCGAAATAATAAACTTCCGAAACGAAAGTCAGTTCCGATCGGATCTCAGTTTGCTTCCGAAGAATCCGAACAAAATAAAATAAAGCATACAATCGCGTTTGTTTTACGTCCGATTATTTTCTCCGAACGAATACCTCGATGGAGCCGTTTATTTTGTTGTTTTATAGCTTTTTTTGTCTGTTCTTGTTCTTGTTGGACATAAATTTTCTTCTTTACGTTCCGGAATCCATATTATTTAGAAAAGTTGTTAAAGTAATTGAAATTATGAAAAGGTTAAGCAAGTGTGCTACGACTAAATCCTGCACCTGGAATTTAAACATTCTCCTCAAAAAGTACAAAGGCCCGTTTTATTATATATAATAATAATAATATACCTAAGCTAATTCATAATTAAATCTCGTGTAAAACTTGGCATTTTGGACTTAAAACACAAATAATATTGATATTGAGTTTTATACAATATTTATATCGAAATTGATAAATTTAAAAAGCGAGTTATCAAATGTATCCACAATTTTCGGTCATCTGTCATCATATTATGTAGGAAGGTCCTTTATCCATTTGTTTGAATAAAATAATAACAAACGTTTTATTAAGCTTTTTAACCTACTACAGTTTCTTGACTTAAATTTTTTCGACATTTTTGAAAAAATCAAGGTTAACCTCTTCAAAAAAAAAATTACATTTTCAACAATGTTCCGCGAACCCATCGATATATACATCAAAAGAAAGGCCTGTTCAATACCTATCCACAACTGATGACAAAAAGTATCTGTGGCATCTGGTTCTTGAGATATTTCAATTCGAATTTATTCGCATGATTTTCCACCCAACTGAGTTTGACTTGTTTTTGATGGTGATATCTCCGCAACCAAACCCCTCAAAAATCTTCGGCTGCCAGTGCTCGAAGGGTCTGTTCAATACCTATCCACAGCTGACGACAAAAAGTATCTGCGGCATCTGGTTCTTGAGATATTTCAATTCGAATTTATTCGTATGATTTTCCACCCAACTGCATTTGACCTGTTTTGGATGGTTATATCTTCCCAAACAAGCCACGCAAAAATCTGCGATTGCCAGTGCTCGAATGAGATTTCACAGACCTTTCCACTGGTGTACAACTTGTTGTACATTTCTTGGGTTCACTTTTTTCGAAATTTTAGAAAAAAATCAAGGCTAACCCCTTGCAAAAAAAAATTACATTTTCAACAATGTTCCCCGAACCCATCCATATATAAATCAAAAGAAAGGCCTGTTCAGTACATATCCAAACCTGATGACAAAAGGTATCTGTGACATCTGGTTCTTGAGATATTTCAATTCGAATTTATTCGCATCGTTTTCCACCCAAGTGAGTTTGACTTGCTTTGGATGGTGATATCTCCACAACCAAGCACCGCAAAAATCTGCGGCTGCCATTGCTCGAAGGATCTGTTCAATACCTACCCACAGCTGAGAAACAAAAAGTATTTGCGGTATCTGGTTCTTGTGATATTTCAATTCGAAGTTATTCGCATAATTTTCCACCCAACTGAATTTGACTTGATTTGGATGCTGATATCTCCGCAACCAAACCCCGCAAAAATCTGCGGCTGCCACTGCTCGAAGGATCTGTTCAATACCTATTCACAACTGACGACAAAAAGTATCTGCGGCATCTGGTTCTTGAGATATTTCAATTCGAATGTATTCGCATGATTCTCCACCCAACTGCATTTGACCTGCTTTGGATGGTGATATCTCCGCAACCAAGCCTCGCAAAAATCTGCGGCTGCCATTGCTCGAAGGATCTGTTCAATACCTACCCACAGCTGAGAAACAAAAAGTATTTGCGGTATCTGGTTCTTGTGATATTTCAATTCGAAGTTATTCGCATAATTTTCCACCCAACTGAATTTGACTTGATTTGGATGCTGATATCTCCGCAACCAAACCCCGCAAAAATCTGCGGCTGCCACTGCTCGAAGGATCTGTTGAATACCTATTCACAACTGACGACAAAAAGTATCTGCGGCATCTGGTTCTTGAGATATTTCAATTCGAATTTATTCGCATGAATTTCCACCTAACTGCATTTAACCTGCTTTGGATGGTGATATCTCCGCTACCAAGCCACGCAAAAATCTGCTATTTCCAGTGCTCGAATGGTATTTTACAGACCTTTCTACTGGTCTACAACTTGTTGTACAATTCTTGGGTTCACTTTTTTCGAAATTTTAGAAAAAAATCAAGGCTAACCCCTTGCAAAAAAAAAATTACATTTTCAACAATGTTCCCCGAACCCATCAATATATACATCAAAAGAAAGGCCTGTTCAGTACCTATCCAAAGCTGACGACAAAAGGTATCTGCGACATCTGGTTCTTGAGATATTTCAATTCGAATTTATTCGCATCGTTTTCCACCCAAGTGAGTTTTACTTGCTTTGGATGGTGATATCTCCGCAACCAAGCCCCACAAAAATCTGCGGCTGCCATTGCTCGAAGGATCTGTTCAATACCTACCCACAGCTGAGAAACAAAAAGTATTTTCGGTATCTGGTTCTTGTGATATTTCAATTCGAAGTTATTCGCATAATTTTCCACCCAACTGAATTCGACTTGATTTGGATGCTGATATCTCCGCAACCAAACCCCGCAAAAATCTGCGGCTGCCAGTGCTCGAATGGGAGTTCACAGACCTTTCCACTGGTCTACAACTTGTTGTACAATTCTTGGGTTCACTTTTTTCGAAATTTTAGAAAAAAATCAAGGCTAACCCCTTGCAAATCACACGATACCAAAGAATGAGAATATTAAAAAAAAATTATAAAAATAATTGAAATTGTTAGCTTTTTTGAATAAGATTGTAAAATATTAAATTAAAGAAAAAAAAAACAAAAAAATACACTAACCTATGAAAATTATTGTCCTATACCATAAAGTAAAAATATAATTACTATACAATAAAAAAAAATACAAAGTAAGAACATTATTTCTTATAATATCACATTTCAACAAAACACACACAAAGAAAAAAAACAACATCAACAACTAAACAAACACAAATTATTGGAAGTTATGACGCCATCTCTGAACGTAGTATCTGTTCACAAATAAGATCTTTTTGTTTATTTAAATTATATGTTTTATTTTAATTTAATTTCTAGAAAAAGATATGGAAATTATTGAAAATAAATAAAACAAAATTTAAAAATTATTAAATAAAAAAAAAACATTTTTTGATGATATTTGCGAGTATGCTCACCGAAGGACTTGTATATGTATATGATATTAATTAATAATGAAGCATTAATCACAATTTAAAACAAACAAAACAAATTAATAAAATCAAATAATAATTATAAAAATAAATATACATATGATTAAAATTTATTATTTTTATTATATTCGTATATATACTTTTGTTTGTTTATAGGTTATATTTGACAATATACAAAATTAAGTGGAAGGAAAAAAAAACCTAAAAAAAATAATGATTTGAATTATTTAATTATTGTTTTGGTTTTTTGTGCTAATTGTTATATATATACATAATTAAAAAAATATATATATTTTAAGCTTTTTTCAAATCACACTCGTTTTGCAATGCAGTTTTAATTGAGTTTTATTTTTCATGGGCTTTTTTCACAGCACTACTCCTCGTATATGGCACACTTTTATTAGACTTGACGAATATGCTGTATCGGCACGAAATAAAGTCGATATTAAGACCTATCATGATAATTTTTTTTAGCTGTTTCGAATTTCGAAAGTGGTAGGTAAAGGGTTATCCATTTTGCGGTTTCAAAAGTATAGGGTTGGAATTCGACATCTGTCAAACTAAGTTGTTAAACCATTTTTTTTTCCAGTTGAAAGTCTGACATTTACGAAAATGGATCGCTTAACTATCGCACAACGCATAAAAATTGTTAAAACCTACTACAAAAATGGTGAATCTGCCACAGCCACATATCGTGCTTTAAGAGGAGATTATGGTTTACACAATCGTCAAACTACGCAAGCAATTAGCGAAATTGTGAAGAAATTTGAAGAGACTGGATTGGTTACACATATTGTAAGGCCAGTGCATCATCGTTTCGCTGCTGTAAGTGAAAGTGTTGCCGAAGACCCGAATGTGGCGATTCCTCGTCGTTCTCAGGAATGAGGACTGTCTTACGGCAAATTATGGCGTATTTTGCATTTGGATCTACACCTACATCGACACCTACAAGACTTTGAATTCGTATTATTATACATAGGTATACCAACCTAATAATGTGTGTTCTAACACCGGAACATGACAGCTTTTACTCACACTTAACGGAATTTTCAACATGATCATTTGTATAAAAGGTCATAGAACATCCAAACACAGTACCCACAAGCGCAATACATTATGAAATGAACTTGTAAGAATCCACAGAATTCGAGAATCCTTCTAAGAATTCGACTTATCGAAGCTGCCGCCAAATAATATCTTCGAGTTATCGAGACATTCGAGTTATAGAAGTTCGAATTATCAAACACAAATTACATGTAAACTTCAGGCTTCGCGGTATCGCCAACCAATTTTATTCGAGTTATCGAAGTTCAACTTACCGAAGTTCGACTGTATCTAGAAATATCTGAGTTCACTCTAAAGTGAAAAATAGTCGAAGTCGATAATAAATAATTTAACGATAATGCACTCTTCTAATTTTAAAAACATACTTTAATTATATTTTAATCAGTTGACATACTCTTTTCACAATGAAAAAATCAATAACAAAAAATTGATCTTAGAAATTCATTTTTAATAGTTTTAGCTTTCTAAAAATGCAACAGCATTTTTTTTAAATGCGAACCTTTTATTTTCAAAAAGCTTGAGAATCTATTGTTGCAATATTGCAGCAGATTGCAAAAGACCTAAATCTGTAAAAAAAATCAAATTTCTTGTACAAAACACATTTGAACAATATTTTGTAAATTTTGTGTCTATGGGTGTGCTAAACTTTCAGCCCTATCTAGGTATCCGCTCGAAATAATAAACTTCCGAAACGAAAGTCAGTTCCGATCGGATCTCAGTTTGCTTCCGAAGAATCCGAACAAAATAAAATAAAGCATACAATCGCGTTTGTTTTACGTCCGATTATTTTCTCCGAACGAATACCTCGATGGAGCCGTTTATTTTGTTGTTTTATAGCTTTTTTTGTCTGTTCTTGTTCTTGTTGGACATAAATTTTCTTCTTTACGTTCCGGAATCCATATTATTTAGAAAAGTTGTTAAAGTAATTGAAATTATGAAAAGGTTAAGCAAGTGTGCTACGACTAAATCCTGCACCTGGAATTTAAACATTCTCCTCAAAAAGTACAAAGGCCCGTTTTATTATATATAATAATAATAATATACCTAAGCTAATTCATAATTAAATCTCGTGTAAAACTTGGCATTTTGGACTTAAAACACAAATAATATTGATATTGAGTTTTATACAATATTTATATCGAAATTGATAAATTTAAAAAGCGAGTTATCAAATGTATCCACAATTTTCGGTCATCTGTCATCATATTATGTAGGAAGGTCCTTTATCCATTTGTTTGAATAAAATAATAACAAACGTTTTATTAAGCTTTTTAACCTACTACAGTTTCTTGACTTAAATTTTTTCGACATTTTTGAAAAAATCAAGGTTAACCTCTTCAAAAAAAAAATTACATTTTCAACAATGTTCCGCGAACCCATCGATATATACATCAAAAGAAAGGCCTGTTCAATACCTATCCACAACTGATGACAAAAAGTATCTGTGGCATCTGGTTCTTGAGATATTTCAATTCGAATTTATTCGCATGATTTTCCACCCAACTGAGTTTGACTTGTTTTTGATGGTGATATCTCCGCAACCAAACCCCTCAAAAATCTTCGGCTGCCAGTGCTCGAAGGGTCTGTTCAATACCTATCCACAGCTGACGACAAAAAGTATCTGCGGCATCTGGTTCTTGAGATATTTCAATTCGAATTTATTCGTATGATTTTCCACCCAACTGCATTTGACCTGTTTTGGATGGTTATATCTTCCCAAACAAGCCACGCAAAAATCTGCGATTGCCAGTGCTCGAATGAGATTTCACAGACCTTTCCACTGGTGTACAACTTGTTGTACATTTCTTGGGTTCACTTTTTTCGAAATTTTAGAAAAAAATCAAGGCTAACCCCTTGCAAAAAAAAATTACATTTTCAACAATGTTCCCCGAACCCATCCATATATAAATCAAAAGAAAGGCCTGTTCAGTACATATCCAAACCTGATGACAAAAGGTATCTGTGACATCTGGTTCTTGAGATATTTCAATTCGAATTTATTCGCATCGTTTTCCACCCAAGTGAGTTTGACTTGCTTTGGATGGTGATATCTCCACAACCAAGCACCGCAAAAATCTGCGGCTGCCATTGCTCGAAGGATCTGTTCAATACCTACCCACAGCTGAGAAACAAAAAGTATTTGCGGTATCTGGTTCTTGTGATATTTCAATTCGAAGTTATTCGCATAATTTTCCACCCAACTGAATTTGACTTGATTTGGATGCTGATATCTCCGCAACCAAACCCCGCAAAAATCTGCGGCTGCCACTGCTCGAAGGATCTGTTCAATACCTATTCACAACTGACGACAAAAAGTATCTGCGGCATCTGGTTCTTGAGATATTTCAATTCGAATGTATTCGCATGATTCTCCACCCAACTGCATTTGACCTGCTTTGGATGGTGATATCTCCGCAACCAAGCCTCGCAAAAATCTGCGGCTGCCATTGCTCGAAGGATCTGTTCAATACCTACCCACAGCTGAGAAACAAAAAGTATTTGCGGTATCTGGTTCTTGTGATATTTCAATTCGAAGTTATTCGCATAATTTTCCACCCAACTGAATTTGACTTGATTTGGATGCTGATATCTCCGCAACCAAACCCCGCAAAAATCTGCGGCTGCCACTGCTCGAAGGATCTGTTGAATACCTATTCACAACTGACGACAAAAAGTATCTGCGGCATCTGGTTCTTGAGATATTTCAATTCGAATTTATTCGCATGAATTTCCACCTAACTGCATTTAACCTGCTTTGGATGGTGATATCTCCGCTACCAAGCCACGCAAAAATCTGCTATTTCCAGTGCTCGAATGGTATTTTACAGACCTTTCTACTGGTCTACAACTTGTTGTACAATTCTTGGGTTCACTTTTTTCGAAATTTTAGAAAAAAATCAAGGCTAACCCCTTGCAAAAAAAAAATTACATTTTCAACAATGTTCCCCGAACCCATCAATATATACATCAAAAGAAAGGCCTGTTCAGTACCTATCCAAAGCTGACGACAAAAGGTATCTGCGACATCTGGTTCTTGAGATATTTCAATTCGAATTTATTCGCATCGTTTTCCACCCAAGTGAGTTTTACTTGCTTTGGATGGTGATATCTCCGCAACCAAGCCCCACAAAAATCTGCGGCTGCCATTGCTCGAAGGATCTGTTCAATACCTACCCACAGCTGAGAAACAAAAAGTATTTTCGGTATCTGGTTCTTGTGATATTTCAATTCGAAGTTATTCGCATAATTTTCCACCCAACTGAATTCGACTTGATTTGGATGCTGATATCTCCGCAACCAAACCCCGCAAAAATCTGCGGCTGCCAGTGCTCGAATGGGAGTTCACAGACCTTTCCACTGGTCTACAACTTGTTGTACAATTCTTGGGTTCACTTTTTTCGAAATTTTAGAAAAAAATCAAGGCTAACCCCTTGCAAATCACACGATCCCATCGATATATACATCAAAAGAAAGGCCTGTTCAGTACCTATCCAAAGCTGACGACAAAAGGTATCTGCGACATCTGGTTCTTGAGATATTTCAATTCGAATTTATTCGCATGATTTTCCACCCAACTGAGTTTGACTTGTTTTTGATGGTGATATCTCCGCAACCAAACCCCTCAAAAATCTTCGGCTGCCAGTGCTCGAAGGGTCTGTTCAATACCTATCCACAGCTGACGACAAAAAGTATCTGCGGCATCTGGTTCTTGAGATATTTCAATTCGAATTTATTCGTATGATTTTCCACCCAACTGCATTTGACCTGTTTTGGATGGTTATATCTTCCCAAACAAGCCACGCAAAAATCTGCGATTGCCAGTGCTCGAATGAGATTTCACAGACCTTTCCACTGGTGTACAACTTGTTGTACATTTCTTGGGTTCACTTTTTTCGAAATTTTAGAAAAAAATCAAGGCTAACCCCTTGCAAAAAAAAATTACATTTTCAACAATGTTCCCCGAACCCATCCATATATAAATCAAAAGAAAGGCCTGTTCAGTACATATCCAAACCTGATGACAAAAGGTATCTGTGACATCTGGTTCTTGAGATATTGCAATTCGAATTTATTCGCATCGTTTTCCACCCAAGTGAGTTTGACTTGCTTTGGATGGTGATATCTCCACAACCAAGCACCGCAAAAATCTGCGGCTGCCATTGCTCGAAGGATCTGTTCAATACCTACCCACAGCTGAGAAACAAAAAGTATTTGCGGTATCTGGTTCTTGTGATATTTCAATTCGAAGTTATTCGCATAATTTTCCACCCAACTGAATTTAACTTGATTTGGATGCTGATATCTCCGCAACCAAACCCCGCAAAAATCTGCGGCTGCCACTGCTCGAAGGATCTGTTCAATACCTATTCACAACTGACGACAAAAAGTATCTGCGGCATCTGGTTCTTGAGATATTTCAATTCGAATGTATTCGCATGATTCTCCACCCAACTGCATTTGACCTGCTTTGGATGGTGATATCTCCGCAACCAAGCCTCGCAAAAATCTGCGGCTGCCATTGCTCGAAGGATCTGTTCAATACCTACCCACAGCTGAGAAACAAAAAGTATTTGCGGTATCTGGTTCTTGTGATATTTCAATTCGAAGTTATTCGCATAATTTTCCACCCAACTGAATTTGACTTGATTTGGATGCTGATATCTCCGCAACCAAACCCCGCAAAAATCTGCGGCTGCCACTGCTCGAAGGATCTGTTGAATACCTATTCACAACTGACGACAAAAAGTATCTGCGGCATCTGGTTCTTGAGATATTTCAATTCGAATTTATTCGCATGAATTTCCACCTAACTGCATTTAACCTGCTTTGGATGGTGATATCTCCGCTACCAAGCCACGCAAAAATCTGCTATTTCCAGTGCTCGAATGGTATTTTACAGACCTTTCTACTGGTCTACAACTTGTTGTACAATTCTTGGGTTCACTTTTTTCGAAATTTTAGAAAAAAATCAAGGCTAACCCCTTGCAAAAAAAAAATTACATTTTCAACAATGTTCCCCGAACCCATCAATATATACATCAAAAGAAAGGCCTGTTCAGTACCTATCCAAAGCTGACGACAAAAGGTATCTGCGACATCTGGTTCTTGAGATATTTCAATTCGAATTTATTCGCATCGTTTTCCACCCAAGTGAGTTTTACTTGCTTTGGATGGTGATATCTCCGCAACCAAGCCCCACAAAAATCTGCGGCTGCCATTGCTCGAAGGATCTGTTCAATACCTACCCACAGCTGAGAAACAAAAAGTATTTTCGGTATCTGGTTCTTGTGATATTTCAATTCGAAGTTATTCGCATAATTTTCCACCCAACTGAATTCGACTTGATTTGGATGCTGATATCTCCGCAACCAAACCCCGCAAAAATCTGCGGCTGCCAGTGCTCGAATGGGAGTTCACAGACCTTTCCACTGGTCTACAACTTGTTGTACAATTCTTGGGTTCACTTTTTTCGAAATTTTAGAAAAAAATCAAGGCTAACCCCTTGCAAATCACACGATCCCATCGATATATACATCAAAAGAAAGGCCTGTTCAGTACCTATCCAAAGCTGACGACAAAAGGTATCTGCGACATCTGGTTCTTGAGATATTTCAATTCGAATTTATTCGCATGATTTTCCACCCAACTGAGTTTGACTTGTTTTTGATGGTGATATCTCCGCAACCAAACCCCTCAAAAATCTTCGGCTGCCAGTGCTCGAAGGGTCTGTTCAATACCTATCCACAGCTGACGACAAAAAGTATCTGCGGCATCTGGTTCTTGAGATATTTCAATTCGAATTTATTCGTATGATTTTCCACCCAACTGCATTTGACCTGTTTTGGATGGTTATATCTTCCCAAACAAGCCACGCAAAAATCTGCGATTGCCAGTGCTCGAATGAGATTTCACAGACCTTTCCACTGGTGTACAACTTGTTGTACATTTCTTGGGTTCACTTTTTTCGAAATTTTAGAAAAAAATCAAGGCTAACCCCTTGCAAAAAAAAATTACATTTTCAACAATGTTCCCCGAACCCATCCATATATAAATCAAAAGAAAGGCCTGTTCAGTACATATCCAAACCTGATGACAAAAGGTATCTGTGACATCTGGTTCTTGAGATATTTCAATTCGAATTTATTCGCATCGTTTTCCACCCAAGTGAGTTTGACTTGCTTTGGATGGTGATATCTCCACAACCAAGCACCGCAAAAATCTGCGGCTGCCATTGCTCGAAGGATCTGTTCAATACCTACCCACAGCTGAGAAACAAAAAGTATTTGCGGTATCTGGTTCTTGTGATATTTCAATTCGAAGTTATTCGCATAATTTTCCACCCAACTGAATTTGACTTGATTTGGATGCTGATATCTCCGCAACCAAACCCCGCAAAAATCTGCGGCTGCCACTGCTCGAAGGATCTGTTCAATACCTATTCACAACTGACGACAAAAAGTATCTGCGGCATCTGGTTCTTGAGATATTTCAATTCGAATGTATTCGCATGATTCTCCACCCAACTGCATTTGACCTGCTTTGGATGGTGATATCTCCGCAACCAAGCCTCGCAAAAATCTGCGGCTGCCATTGCTCGAAGGATCTGTTCAATACCTACCCACAGCTGAGAAACAAAAAGTATTTGCGGTATCTGGTTCTTGTGATATTTCAATTCGAAGTTATTCGCATAATTTTCCACCCAACTGAATTTGACTTGATTTGGATGCTGATATCTCCGCAACCAAACCCCGCAAAAATCTGCGGCTGCCACTGCTCGAAGGATCTGTTGAATACCTATTCACAACTGACGACAAAAAGTATCTGCGGCATCTGGTTCTTGAGATATTTCAATTCGAATGTATTCGCATGAATTTCCACCTAACTGCATTTAACCTGCTTTGGATGGTGATATCTCCGCTACCAAGCCACGCAAAAATCTGCTATTTCCAGTGCTCGAATGGTATTTTACAGACCTTTCTACTGGTCTACAACTTGTTGTACAATTCTTGGGTTCACTTTTTTCGAAATTTTAGAAAAAAATCAAGGCTAACCCCTTGCAAAAAAAAAATTACATTTTCAACAATGTTCCCCGAACCCATCAATATATACATCAAAAGAAAGGCCTGTTCAGTACCTATCCAAAGCTGACGACAAAAGGTATCTGCGACATCTGGTTCTTGAGATATTTCAATTCGAATTTATTCGCATCGTTTTCCACCCAAGTGAGTTTTACTTGCTTTGGATGGTGATATCTCCGCAACCAAGCCCCACAAAAATCTGCGGCTGCCATTGCTCGAAGGATCTGTTCAATACCTACCCACAGCTGAGAAACAAAAAGTATTTTCGGTATCTGGTTCTTGTGATATTTCAATTCGAAGTTATTCGCATAATTTTCCACCCAACTGAATTCGACTTGATTTGGATGCTGATATCTCCGCAACCAAACCCCGCAAAAATCTGCGGCTGCCAGTGCTCGAATGGGAGTTCACAGACCTTTCCACTGGTCTACAACTTGTTGTACAATTCTTGGGTTCACTTTTTTCGAAATTTTAGAAAAAAATCAAGGCTAACCCCTTGCAAATCACACGATCCCATCGATATATACATCAAAAGAAAGGCCTGTTCAGTACCTATCCAAAGCTGACGACAAAAGGTATCTGCGACATCTGGTTCTTGAGATATTTCAATTCGAATTTATTCGCATGATTTTCCACCCAACTGAGTTTGACTTGTTTTTGATGGTGATATCTCCGCAACCAAACCCCTCAAAAATCTTCGGCTGCCAGTGCTCGAAGGGTCTGTTCAATACCTATCCACAGCTGACGACAAAAAGTATCTGCGGCATCTGGTTCTTGAGATATTTCAATTCGAATTTATTCGTATGATTTTCCACCCAACTGCATTTGACCTGTTTTGGATGGTTATATCTTCCCAAACAAGCCACGCAAAAATCTGCGATTGCCAGTGCTCGAATGAGATTTCACAGACCTTTCCACTGGTGTACAACTTGTTGTACATTTCTTGGGTTCACTTTTTTCGAAATTTTAGAAAAAAATCAAGGCTAACCCCTTGCAAAAAAAAATTACATTTTCAACAATGTTCCCCGAACCCATCCATATATAAATCAAAAGAAAGGCCTGTTCAGTACATATCCAAACCTGATGACAAAAGGTATCTGTGACATCTGGTTCTTGAGATATTTCAATTCGAATTTATTCGCATCGTTTTCCACCCAAGTGAGTTTGACTTGCTTTGGATGGTGATATCTCCACAACCAAGCACCGCAAAAATCTGCGGCTGCCATTGCTCGAAGGATCTGTTCAATACCTACCCACAGCTGAGAAACAAAAAGTATTTGCGGTATCTGGTTCTTGTGATATTTCAATTCGAAGTTATTCGCATAATTTTCCACCCAACTGAATTTGACTTGATTTGGATGCTGATATCTCCGCAACCAAACCCCGCAAAAATCTGCGGCTGCCACTGCTCGAAGGATCTGTTCAATACCTATTCACAACTGACGACAAAAAGTATCTGCGGCATCTGGTTCTTGAGATATTTCAATTCGAATGTATTCGCATGATTCTCCACCCAACTGCATTTTACCTGCTTTGGATGGTGATATCTCCGCAACCAAGCCTCGCAAAAATCTGCGGCTGCCATTGCTCGAAGGATCTGTTCAATACCTACCCACAGCTGAGAAACAAAAAGTATTTGCGGTATCTGGTTCTTGTGATATTTCAATTCGAAGTTATTCGCATAATTTTCCACCCAACTGAATTTGACTTGATTTGGATGCTGATATCTCCGCAACCAAACCCCGCAAAAATCTGCGGCTGCCACTGCTCGAAGGATCTGTTGAATACCTATTCACAACTGACGACAAAAAGTATCTGCGGCATCTGGTTCTTGAGATATTTCAATTCGAATTTATTCGCATGAATTTCCACCTAACTGCATTTAACCTGCTTTGGATGGTGATATCTCCGCTACCAAGCCACGCAAAAATCTGCTATTTCCAGTGCTCGAATGGTATTTTACAGACCTTTCTACTGGTCTACAACTTGTTGTACAATTCTTGGGTTCACTTTTTTCGAAATTTTAGAAAAAAATCAAGGCTAACCCCTTGCAAAAAAAAAATTACATTTTCAACAATGTTCCCCGAACCCATCAATATATACATCAAAAGAAAGGCCTGTTCAGTACCTATCCAAAGCTGACGACAAAAGGTATCTGCGACATCTGGTTCTTGAGATATTTCAATTCGAATTTATTCGCATCGTTTTCCACCCAAGTGAGTTTTACTTGCTTTGGATGGTGATATCTCCGCAACCAAGCCCCACAAAAATCTGCGGCTGCCATTGCTCGAAGGATCTGTTCAATACCTACCCACAGCTGAGAAACAAAAAGTATTTTCGGTATCTGGTTCTTGTGATATTTCAATTCGAAGTTATTCGCATAATTTTCCACCCAACTGAATTCGACTTGATTTGGATGCTGATATCTCCGCAACCAAACCCCGCAAAAATCTGCGGCTGCCAGTGCTCGAATGGGAGTTCACAGACCTTTCCACTGGTCTACAACTTGTTGTACAATTCTTGGGTTCACTTTTTTCGAAATTTTAGAAAAAAATCAAGGCTAACCCCTTGCAAATCACACGATCCCATCGATATATACATCAAAAGAAAGGCCTGTTCAGTACCTATCCAAAGCTGACGACAAAAGGTATCTGCGACATCTGGTTCTTGAGATATTTCAATTCGAATTTATTCGCATGATTTTCCACCCAACTGAGTTTGACTTGTTTTTGATGGTGATATCTCCGCAACCAAACCCCTCAAAAATCTTCGGCTGCCAGTGCTCGAAGGGTCTGTTCAATACCTATCCACAGCTGACGACAAAAAGTATCTGCGGCATCTGGTTCTTGAGATATTTCAATTCGAATTTATTCGTATGATTTTCCACCCAACTGCATTTGACCTGTTTTGGATGGTTATATCTTCCCAAACAAGCCACGCAAAAATCTGCGATTGCCAGTGCTCGAATGAGATTTCACAGACCTTTCCACTGGTGTACAACTTGTTGTACATTTCTTGGGTTCACTTTTTTCGAAATTTTAGAAAAAAATCAAGGCTAACCCCTTGCAAAAAAAAATTACATTTTCAACAATGTTCCCCGAACCCATCCATATATAAATCAAAAGAAAGGCCTGTTCAGTACATATCCAAACCTGATGACAAAAGGTATCTGTGACATCTGGTTCTTGAGATATTTCAATTCGAATTTATTCGCATCGTTTTCCACCCAAGTGAGTTTGACTTGCTTTGGATGGTGATATCTCCACAACCAAGCACCGCAAAAATCTGCGGCTGCCATTGCTCGAAGGATCTGTTCAATACCTACCCACAGCTGAGAAACAAAAAGTATTTGCGGTATCTGGTTCTTGTGATATTTCAATTCGAAGTTATTCGCATAATTTTCCACCCAACTGAATTTGACTTGATTTGGATGCTGATATCTCCGCAACCAAACCCCGCAAAAATCTGCGGCTGCCACTGCTCGAAGGATCTGTTCAATACCTATTCACAACTGACGACAAAAAGTATCTGCGGCATCTGGTTCTTGAGATATTTCAATTCGAATGTATTCGCATGATTCTCCACCCAACTGCATTTGACCTGCTTTGGATGGTGATATCTCCGCAACCAAGCCTCGCAAAAATCTGCGGCTGCCATTGCTCGAAGGATCTGTTCAATACCTACCCACAGCTGAGAAACAAAAAGTATTTGCGGTATCTGGTTCTTGTGATATTTCAATTCGAAGTTATTCGCATAATTTTCCACCCAACTGAATTTGACTTGATTTGGATGCTGATATCTCGGCAACCAATCCACGCAAAAATCTGCGATTGCCAGTACTCGAATGGGTTTTCACAGACCTTTCCCCTGCTGTACAACTCATTGTAAAATTCTTGGGTTCACTTTTTTCGACATTTTAGAATAAAATCAAGGCTAAACCCTTGGAAAAAAATTACATTTTCAACAATGTTCCCCGAACCCATCGATATATACATTTAAAGAAAGGCCTGTTCAATACGTATCCACAGCTGATGACAAAAAGTATCTGCGACATCTGGTTCTTGAGATATTTCAATTCGAATTTATTCGCATGAATTTCCACCCAACTGCATTTGACCTGCTTTGGATCGTGATATCTCGGCAACCAATCCACGCAAAAATCTGCGATTGCCAGTACTCGAATGGGTTTTCACAGACCTTTCCCCTGCTGTACAACTCATTGTAAAATTCTTGGGTTCACTTTTTTCGACATTTTAGAATAAAATCAAGGCTAAACCCTTGGAAAAAAATTACATTTTCAACAATGTTCCCCGAACCCATCGATATATACATTTAAAGAAAGGCCTGTTCAATACGTATCCACAGCTGATGACAAAAAGTATCTGCGGCATCTGGTTCTTGGTTGAGAAAACCAAAAGTTGATCAACTCGAGAGTTGAGAATAGAAAGTTTAAACTGTCAACATTGAGTGAAGAAAAACAAAATCACAGGTTAAAAATAAAAATCCTCAAGTTAAGGTCAACTTTTAGTGAAGAAAATGTCCCTTAAAGTGTTCATGCAATGATTATAAACATTTTTAAATATAGTCGTAAGTTTATCATTTGGTTAGTGAACTGTCAAAACCATCAAATTGCTGGGAAAGGGATTTTGCGAAATTAACTAAATGTCATTGTGAGTTCGTTTTGTTGCTTGATTTTTACATTCTGTAGATCAACTTTTTGAAATGTCGTTGCAAATTAATAGAACTAAACAATTTTGTTTAATACTAAACGTTATTCTTTGATGTTAAATGAACCACAGATTGAATCACACATCATTTACGCAAATGACCAGAGAGGCGTGCATGCACACTTTTGAGTAAATTTATCACCATACACAATTGGTAAACTTACGTCGATGCTTAAAAACACTTATTAAAAATGCATTTTCTTGCACATGTGTACAATAAGTTTCCTTGTTTTTTTTTCATTTGAATTTTCAGTTTTGTTCTTACATATATTTTACGCGTGAGTAAAGTTTAGCAAGTGCAACATTAACGATCGCACTGAGAATTCATTTATTTTTTGAGTGATGCATTTGGGATAGTTTGAATTTATTTTTTTTATTTTCGACAAGTACCACCTCTTGCAAAAATAAACTACAAAATTTCAAAACAACATTCCTCTAATATTTTCCGTCGATGTGCATAGGAGGCATATTTTTGGATAGAGCGAGTTCTAAAAATAATTGCTCATTTAGCTTTCCACTTTGGCTAATTATAGTGCAAATTAATTGCACTTCAATATTTAATGCGATCAGTTATTGCTTGAATTTTGCTTTACGAATCTGTTTAGAAAGCAAATAAAAAAAATATATTCAATTTTGTAATAAAAAGTCAAGAAGATTTTTTTAAACAAGTTGCAAGTTTAATTGTTTTGTTCTTCAAACAAACAACAGCCTGTGCTTGTTTAATAAACAATGAAACTTGTACGACTGTTTGTTCTTTGATGTATGAAATCAAATAAATCCGTTTAAAGGAAATTTAAAAGCTTTTGAATGCAAGAGTTAAGAGGATTTATTTATATTTTTTTTCAATCGATCAATACAAAGTTGAATGTAAAAATATTATTTTTATCATACTTAAGTTTTTTTTTTTTGCAAATTATTGTAAAACTTAAGCTTTCAACAAAGATTCCTCAGAAGCTATTTCCATGCTTTGAGTATATTGGTATTTGAAGGAAACGAAAGCGGTATCCAAACCCAATTCTTTATCAACAAAATCATGATTTTTTAGGTAAAAATCGGTCTCGAATGTAGGGTGGAGTTGAGTAGGGTGGAGTGAAACTATGTTCTTATGTTAGATACTGGTCTATCACCTCTATACGTTAAAACCTTAAAACTGCAAGCGGACTATTTACTGAAAGTTTTCAAGATGCCTGATTACCGACTAGTCAGGAAAATAGTTATAAAAGGCATACAAGACCAACATAGCTGGTACAGGGAGTGGACATGTCTTGCCGAAGAATACGATGTATTATTTAATTTAAACTTGGAAAATATATCGAGCTGTAAAACTCTCTTGTACAATTTGATATCTAAGATAGATATAAAATGTAGGGAAGAATATGTAGCTGAAGCCTGCACTTCCCTATTCAGAACGATATATAGCAGGTTGAACCATAATCTCGCAGAAAGAAATTACTTCCGCGATTCAAATAAGGTAAAAGTAATTGCTACAATGGTCAGACTTCGGAGCGAATTACTCAGCCTGGACTTCATACCGCACAGACCCGATTTACCTTTGGAGTGTAGTATTTGCAACTTGAGGGAAAGAGAAGACGTTATTCATTTCGTCGGAAGGTGCCCAACTCTCAGAGAAACACGAAGAAGTATTCTGGGGAATGACTTTCTATCAGAGGAACAAGTTCTTGCCAGCCTGAATGAGATGAATGTAACTAAGCTGTATGAATACTGCAAAATTGCGCTAAGATATAGAGCAAGAATTATGAATGATGACTTCTGATTTTTTTTTCCTTTGTTAAATACCAAAATCGTAGTATTAAATTCTTTTCAAATTACATAAAATTATGTTAGCTTATTAAAGTATTTGAATTTGTTTTAATTGTCAATCTGGCAGACGGCAAATGTCATGTCATAATGATTTTTGTTTGTATAAATATGTATTAACTGTTAGGTTAAATTAATATGTAATCCAATAAAAATCTATTCTAATCTAATCTGTAGGGTGGAGTTATGAAGTCTTCTTGCAGGCGTACGACATTTCTTAGACGACCTAAAGGACCTTTGACTAAAACTTTAACATACAAAATAAAATTGTCAGGATAAAGTTGCAAAACTATTTTACAAACAGAAAACTTGTCAACAAATTGACTTCTTTCAGTTTTTATAAATTATCGAGACCGTCTAGATGGCTGCCTTCGTAAGCCACCACCAAACGCATACAGTATAACTAAATTTGTTTCGATCATGATAGGTTCCTAATACACGGAAGACTTGTTTTTGATTAATTTGAATTGATTAATAATTGATAATCTTAAACAAGAAATACTCTGCATTTTAAAATTAACTTATTATTAGATAAGCTGAGGCCTCTTTTTCGAATTACGATTATCGTTCAAAATTCATCGTTATCGTAACTTTGTGATTAAGTTTAACAATATTCGTTTTTGTTAAAAGATATTTGTTTTCTTTTACAAATACATTTGGCATTCGCACTAAATATTTTTGACACTTATAACCGTTATGAAGCAGTCGGAATATTTGTATGCTTCAATTTCTCATAAATCGTTCCTTTTTGTCATTTCGTGATCAATCCTTTGATCTTTTGATCTATTTTTAACATGTATGAAAAAGAATATGAAATCCTAGTTGGTATCCGTTTAAATTTACATAAAATTGAATTTCACTCTTTTGAGAGTACAAAATGGCGATTTTGTTTTGCAAACGGCGTGAATATACAAGGAAAAACGTCATAGGTAAATACCGAGTGATTTGAAATGCATCACTTTATCGGAAAATTCAATAGCTTTTGCAAATGGCGGCAATTGTTAAAGCAAACAGATTCAAAACACTCATCGAAAAGCCACGGAATATTGTACTCCTTAAGATTGCTACTTGACATTCCCGTAGTGATTTTTTACTTCTGATATACATGAGTACTATGTGTTATGGAATTTTTTCAAAAGTAAAAGAAGATTTACTACAGAAATGATCTTGTGAATTATATAGTCCTAGTTCTATAATATTAGTCCGTGGCGTAATGGTTAATGCGTTGGATTGTCACGCTAAAATTCAGGGTTTTATTCCCAGCCACTTGCGAGGAAGTGACAAATCCTCCAAGAGTATCTCTTGTCATAGAATAGTGTCGTTTGCTTAAGCAGTTCGGATTCGGTAATCAACTGTAGGTCATATCCATGTCTGTATAAATGCGCACAGGAATTATTAAGAGTTGTCGTCTGTCGCTAGGCCCTAGTTCTTCATGAGTTGTTGCGCCACCAAATTTATTTATTTATATATGCACGTATATGTAGCTTTGGAAAGAAATCGAGCTCGAGATTTTTATCAAACTTGACATGACGATGATATAGTGCACCAAGAAAGTGGTTCTCGAAATTCCGTCAGTCTGCCTGTCTGTAGGTCTTGTAACTTAAGCGTTTTAGGCGACTTTCAATACAATTTTTTGTACCATCTTAATTATCTCAAAAACGGCTTTAACGCTTTTGATAAAAAAAAATCTGTGCACTACTATAAGTATAGTGTGTACGTTGGTTTAAAATTTTGATTTTGTTATTAACGGTACCTGCCATACAGCCATTTTTTATTTTCGACTTTCTCATAAACGCATTGACGGATTTCAATCAAAGTTTTTGTACAGGAATTAGAATACCCTTGAAATTCTAAATAATACTTAAAAAAAATGATGAAATTTTATATATAAAAAAGTAAGTAAAAAACAACTTTAAAAAGATATATAGTTTTTTTTCTAAAAATCTTGTGTTTGCGACTTGATCGATCATAAAGGTAAGATTTTGCGATCCAGTCGTGCATTTTATTTTTTTGGCGAAAGGGTACATTGGGTTGAAACACGACCGACACGGTGTAATCGCTCACAAAGCTTGCATGTTCATGGGCATTTTGAATAGTTTCCCCGAAGTTCTTGTAAAAAAGATCCAATATTTTGTTTATAGCTAAACGTTCATCAACAATGCGAATCTAACCAAAATTAGGCGTGTTTTTTCCAAGATCGAAGAAAATTGGACGACAAAAATGTTCAACAAATAAATCCCTTCAGACTTAACTTAGCTCTTAAGTAGATAATTTTCGATCCTTAACTGATATTTTGGAGAAAACTGTGTTACCGGCTCAAATTACCATTCTGTTATCGATAGTTTGTAGGAAAATGTGAATTATGTTCTGTAATAGCGGTGCAAGTAATTAAGTCGTTTTTTGCGAACATTATTCTCTTGGGGCTTACACGAAATACACTAATTACTTAAAAGTAAAATGTACGACAGGATCGCACCTACTTGCTCTTATGTTCGATCACATCGTATGCAAAAGATTTTTATTAAAAATCTAAATATATTTTTAGAGTCGTTTTTTACTTAATTTTTTATATATAAAAAAGTTCTTTAATTTATTTCGGTAAAATCGGTATGAGATTAAATATTTAATTATATAAATCGGATCATCGGATTAAATCGGCTTAATCTAAGAAAAAATAGTTCGAAATTCTGAAATAAATACTTAAATTGGGCTCAAAAACAAAGTACGCCATTTTATTTCTTGGATAAATTTGAATACTTGAGAAAAAAATTTTAAAAATCTGTGGAGCGGTTTTTGAGAAAAAGAAGAAGAAGAAGAAAATGTTTTCAAAAACTATTCAAAAACACTAATTCTTAGGTATTCAGCAAATACATATAACTATAATTTTTGAAAAAAAAAATTATTCAGCAGTTTTCAAAATATTTTTTTAAAAATGCTTTTAAAAATACAAAAAATATTAATTAAAAATATTGGTTCGCTGTATAAATTGGGCAACCTAAACCTATATATGTTTGAAATTTCGAAGGAATCAGTTAAGCCATTTACGAGATAGTCGAAAGCAAAACAAAAAGTTTTTAGACATTTTTTCCCACCATATGATCGGTCGTACCTAAAAAGCTGCACTGATTTCTTTAAATCAAAATCGCAAGTAAAAATGATGGAAAAGGAACAGAAATTTCTAAAATTCCAAATAAAAATACAAAAAAAAAAAAAAAAAATCGAGGAGGTTTTCTTAGGACAGCATGTCTGTTTTCGCCGTGATCCTTTTTAAAGTATAATATCACAATCTGGTGAGTACCAAATCTTGTGCAGTTTCTAAAAAAAAATTAAAATAAATTCAAAATATAACAAATCCAGTGAAGGCATTATTAAAAGCATAGGAATAAATAAACAATAGACAATTTGCCATAAAAGTAAAAATAATAAAAAAAATATTTCGGAAACAATATTAATTGATAACTTATTTATACATTTTACTACTATGGGTAAATCTTTGTATTCCTTAATCAGAATGCTGACTGTCTCTATTGAAAAGACTCAATTACCTTCTACAGAAGTGCATTCAATTTAAGAGAAAAGCATTACTTTTCATTATTTACTTCAATTTAATTTCAATGTATTCTGTACAACTACATCAAATATCATAAAATAAAGAAGTAATAAATCCTATAAATATCCATTTTCACTTATTCAGAGTCAAATGCAAAACCTGATGCATCCTTTTGGACTCGATGCCTACCTACAAAGCTCCTTTCAAATTAATCAAATATGCATGAATTTTCTCCCGAAAAATATGACATAAATTCACTATAGTCCTCGTCTTCTGCAACTGCACTCTATTTTCGATCTCAAAAAAGAAAAAAAAAATACCTTGCAACTAAATTATACACCTCCTCCTAACTTGCTTTTGCGTTCTTCATTCATTCCATTTAAGGATAAAGGCCCGAAGTATCATCTTGCTTTCTAGGAATAGCTAGAGGTACAGACATGCATATATGTAAGGTAAGTTTAAAACTATCCGAAAGTATGTCAACGCAGCAATATCCTGCTAGCTCTTTAGGGATAGGGACAACCTAAAATAGATTAAAACCCACCTGTGCGGTGTATGTGGTGCATTCAAAGCAGAAAATAAAATATTATCCTTCTGCACGTACAACCGCTACCACTTGAGCTTATAAGGATTACTATTTACTACATAAAATAATAAGAACAAAGAAAGAGTAGTACCTTTAGAGATAGAGCGTATGCAATTGAAACAGGAAATATGATCTACAGTAGCGACATCTTTTCGCAAGTAGCTCAAGTGCTCCCAACGAAAACAATACAAAAAGCTCAAAATCCGCAAAACAAAGCAATATGCAAAACTTATCCTTTTTCCCATATGATGATGACGATGATGATTATTATGATGTCGAGAAACTGAAAAGCGCATGTCCCGACATAGCGCATCGGCTCCAAACTTACACCAAAAATAAAAACAAATAAGCAGAAAAGCAACATTTCGCCGAAAAAGCTGCATAATTCAACGTTTTCTAAGCAAGTTAAATTTCTGCATTTTCAGTCCGCAGCGGGTGTGCATTTCAAAAACATCTCTCCGAATTAGAATTTTTTGACGAATAAAAAAAAAACGGCCCTCGTTGGTTAGTTTTTTTTTGTCCAAGTTTTGGGTGGTTCGTGCGTGATTCGCTTTCTTTTACGTTTTGATCGTCAATTCTATTTCTGTCTCTTTTTCTTTTTACTTTTCAGTAAGTGGTCAAATTAGAAAATTTTGAAAAAAAAAAAATTAATACCAAACCCTCTGTGATCCTCTTTTGAAAATTGAAAAAAAAAATAAGAAAGTGTCTGATACTAAGAAAAAAAATTGTACGAAGTTTTGATGAAATTTGTTAAAATTCTATTGAAAAAGTGTTGCCAACTCAATTAGATAGTAATAGTACTAAATTAACAAAAGAATTAAGTTACACAGAAGCAACAACAACAAAAATATAAAAAAATAACGTCTAATCTAGAAAAATCAAAAAAAAAAAAGTGAGCAAAAAGCAGAGCAAATAACGGTTTATACTATTCATTTAGTGTGTCAACCATAACTACAACGAAAAAGGAACAAAAAAAAAGGATGCGGCGGTAGGATATACGGCACTTAACCCCCCTACAATCATCAGTTTTACAAGAACAAAAACAACGACTCCTGGCTGCAAAACTTCTATTGGATTGAAAAGAGTAGGCAAATAAAAATATAAGCAAACAAAAAAAAAAAAAAAAAAAACACCAAAGGAAAAACATCATCAAGTGAAAAAAAAGGACAAGCGAGTGTGGAAAATAGCCCGAAGGATTTAAATAGCGAACGAGTTTCTGCCAATTAGGTAATAATATTGAGTTGAGTTTTTTTTTTGTCGTCTATATATTTTAGTTGGTTTATTCATTGTGTGTTGGGGTAGTGAGGATATTTTTGTTCAAGATTTTTTTTAACACCCTTCTGCTCAAGGGATTCAAGAATCCTTTGTTCTGGTTACGGAAGAAAAGTAATGAAAAAATTACAGGTAAAACAATGGCAATTAAAAAATTTGCAATTATTAAAATTGCAACACTTTTGGGGGCTGTTTTTTTTTAATTTTTAATTTGTGTGCGAAAAAAAATGTGTGTAATGTGGTTGTGGCCAAGTTGTGATATAAATAAACGTTTTTTTTTTGTTCATTCTTCTTGCCTTTGATTGAGCTCTTATTGTAAGTGTCATGGCATTTAGAAGCGAGAGACTGTCACCCTGTGCATTCATTTGAATATTTTTTTTTTTTAAGTGGTAAGTAGTTTTTTTAATTTTTAATGTGATACTTTGTTAAATTAGAGCCATGGCATTGTAAATTGATTACCTTGTCTCGTTTTGCTTCTTTTCTTAGTTTTTGTCAACAATTTCACATTTTTTTGTTGTTGTTTTTGTTTTTTGTTTTTGGTTTTTCAAGAGAAAATGAAAATGAAGAGCTTTTTTCATGAGTTTTTTTTTTGTTGGTATGTGAGGTGATGCACTTTAGAGCAGTGAGTGCACCTAGATATTTAAAAAAGGAACCGGGAAACACCCCTGAGTTTGTTTGTGTGTGCTTTGTATAATTTAAAACCCACACACATTGATATACTCAAAACTAGAGGAGTACCTTATGTCTCTGAGCTCCGTGTGCCAAAAGTAGGTACTTGTGTAAACAAGTGTAATAATGAAGTTAAAGAGAATATAAAAAAGAATATGTACATATATACACCTCTTGAACAAAAATTAAATTAAAGTAAAATAAAATCTAGAACAAGACCATTGGGAAAGGATACAAGACCAAAAAAAAAAACAGGTCCTTTTTAAGAATTTTTTTTATCATGGGGGTATGTGTATGAGTATCTTTCTGGTGGTCCACATGAAGTTAACGTATATAAACATTGCAACTTACTATACAAAGAACGAACATAATAAAACAACAAAGAAATTGGGGAGAGATAAAGGAAAAAAAATTAAAACAAAATACTACAATACTAATGACCTCATGAACGAACGGAACAGAAAGGACGACTATGACGAACAAAAAAGATTAAAAAAAAAAAATTCGGACATGTTAACTGGCTTACTACATAGTATCCTTGGGTTGTATGGGAATATTGTAGATACAAGAGCAGGCCATTATTGTTTTTTTTTTCTCTCTTATTTGTACCCAATTTGACATTAGGTCAGGATTAGAAATAATCCAAAGAGCGATAAAGGCAATTAGGCGTAATGAAAATAATCGAAGAGTAGATTTTTTCGTTGTTGTGCTATAAAACTTTGTTTTTTTTTAGTTTTACAGAGTGATTTCAAGTTTAAACAAAAATAAAAAAAAGTTTGACGAGGATTTAAGACCCTTTTTCAGATTATGGACATTTTTCTTTTTTTTTTATTTTATTTTAAACCATTCTTACAATATTTAATTGTCTTATGAACAAACTGATAAGAATACAAACATTTAAGTTTTTTTTCTAGCGATTCGTTGCCATTTTCGTCTAGGGTTTACATGTTTTACATTGAAGCAGCGCGAGCATGAAAATTATATCCCTGTAGGCGTTTTGTTAAATGTCAGCCTAACTTCCAATTAGTTCTTGCAAAACAAATTTTCTTGTAGATTTTTTTTTGGAAAATACCGGTTTCAGTTTCAATGTACAAATAGTTCTCAGATCAATAAAAATTTTGACTTTCTTAGAAAAATGTATGTAACTCATTTGGGAAAAAATTGATATTTATATGCATATACATATTTTAAAAAGAATTCATTCAAAAAAGATCGAAATAGTTGCAATTTGATCTTATACTCCAATTCAGTTTTAAAAGTGTAAACCGCCTGCTAGACATGAAAAAATTACTTTACAAGTATGTGATAAATGTTAATTTTTGATTACTTTTTGGAGTTTCGTGTAAAAACAAAAACATTACAAAAATAGTCCTAAATGCTTTCCAAGCGCATGTCTAAATTTCTATGTTTTTACAATACCTAATAATAATACAATTGGCAACTGTTTTCGAAAGCCCTAAATTGACGTTTTTTTTTAATTTTTGAATATAGTTGAAAATACGTTTTTGAAAATCCCGAATGCTTTAATACTTTATTTATGAAAAATAATCTTCATGATTGTTGAATGAAAGTTAGAAATAGAATTATTTATTTTACTTTAATTTTTTTAAATCACAATGAAATTTTTTTCAAAGAAAAAAGCATGTACCTTATTACAAAATACGTACAAAAATGCCCCTAAATATTCTCGAAATTGTCTTGAATTTTGTTCAACATTTTTATATTTTTCTTTTCTGTTCTTAATATTAAGTTAATATCTAGCTAATTTATATTTTTTAACTCTTAAAATAAAATAAAAAAAATATCTGGTTTTTCGGAAAAACAATGTCAAGAAATCGATTTATCGTTTTTTCTCTTAGATTAATTTGAAAAATTTTAAATTTCATATTTTTTCATAAAAAATCACATCCTGAACTACATCGACATTTTTACAGCACATCAAGAATCAAAATATACACAGTGCGGTATTCATAACTTGAATCAAAATGCTAGAACTTATCATAAGTTTTGGGGAGACAAAAAACAAACAAAAACGACTGGATGTACCTTCTCTCATGTTCGATTACATCGCACTCATATGTCTTAGTAGAAAAGGCTAATAATAAGTCCTGTTCTCGTGAAAATCAAGTACAGCAAAGTAAAACATTTTCACGAAAACGATTTACAATCCAACTTAATTTTATTTATTTTGATATATAGGGATTTTCACATCTGTGTTTTTTTCTGTCAAAAAGCATACAAAATACAAGGAGAAAAATAAATACAAACATACATTACTAAAACAATCACTTCAATGCCCTCTATAATTGAATAGACTTACTAATTATCGGAACTCAACTATACTTCGGATAAAAAGGAAAAGTAATTGCCAGTATGTTCTGATTGTTGTTTTCCTTGTAAAATGCTTACTTTGTTGTACTTGCTAGTCACGAGAACACGACTATAATAACTATATACAAAATTTCTTTAATTTTTTTCGAAGAATACAATATACAATAATATAAATTTAAGAACATAATATCAAACAAAAATCGGCCACCCGTTTTCGAAATATTGAATTTCAAACAACAAAATGATTTTTTTCCCATTAATCCAAACAAAAATATTTTTAGAAAAT
This sequence comes from Philhelius pedissequus, assembly GCA_910595825.1. Taxonomy (NCBI): domain Eukaryota; kingdom Metazoa; phylum Arthropoda; class Insecta; order Diptera; family Syrphidae; genus Philhelius; species Philhelius pedissequus. The sequence continues at coordinate 6,806,755 of OU343163.1, read as the reverse complement.
TTTGCTATGCAGTTTGAAGCACTTAGTATATAACAATTCTTATCGAAATCCATAAAGTCGTTAATAAGAAATTCGAAAATAATAATAAAATGTTCTACAGTACAGTGAATAATAAAATATGTACAAAATTGTTTAGACCAAAATGTAGACTATACTCCTAAATTGTAGGACTGGTACTATTATGTTTGAGACTAAAAAAAGATTTAAAAATTTAATCGAGAAAATCACCTAAAACACATAAGTACCAAGTTTGAAGAAAATCGGTTGTAGATGGACCTCAAGATAGACAGACAGACGGAAATTCAGGGCTCACTTTTTTCGTGTTTTTCATAACGTTATGTCAAGTTTGATCAAAATGTGGAGTTCGTTTTTTTCTTTCAAATGTAAAATTTTCCCTATAGTACCCATATCACAAGTAAAAATGTTCAAATGAATGAAATTTATTATTTAAATTGTTTCATCAAGTCTTACAAAATTTTTAAGCTCAAACATGATTTTATAAATTCATACAAGAAATTTTAAAAAAATGTAATATGCAGCCAATGTTAAGTATTTAATAAATATATGTCATTATTCATTTTTGAGAATTAGACGTGTTAAAAATAATTTAAAATGCGGCTAATTCTTAAAAATTAATAAGTTCATATGCAATCAACCATGAAAACCTTAAAAACTTTAATAATATAAATTAAAGAAAAATTTAATTTTAAAAAAGTTCGACCGGCTGTTTTCGAAATATTGAATTTTCAAGGAAAATTAAATTATTTTTTAAAATTTAATTTGCAGTATTATTTATAGCTTGAAGTACTTCCTATAGAAAAAAAATTGATCGTAACAGTTCTAGCAGTTAATAAAATAATCACAAATAAAAAAAAAACGTATCTGTGATAGGTACCCTTAATAATATTTTATGTTGAATATCATCTGAATGTCAAGTTTTATAGGATTCTCGAGTACGATTCTTGTAGCCTCTTGTTGGAAGTTGTAAATAAAAAATTAAAAAAAATTTATTGAATATTTATGTACCGCATATTTATTTTTTTAGTTTGATAAATCTTTTACAAATCAACCTGCATACCAAAATATACCAAAATATTGTTAGATGATGTAAAATATCAATCGCATACCTTTAAACTTAAAAGCTAGCCAGACATTTTTGTTTGTAATGCCGTACATTTAAATTTGTTCAACACTTCACATTCCGAACCTTTTAGAAAATTGTCTGTTGGTTAGGCACTACTCGTATACACTTTGATTTGTGTCCTTATTACCTTCATCGGTTTGGATTGATTTTTAGTTTGGGTTTGAAAACTCAACTATTAATTTTAATTGAACTTTTGCGTGTCCTCTTTAAAATATAATATAATAAAATTTTAACTATGTGCCTAACACTAGAAATATATGAAAGAATTTTCATTGGTACAGTGGACTAAGAAAAAGGTGTTTATTATCTCATCCTTTCCCACAAGTGGGATCCAGGTCAAACTGGAAGTGGAGTTCAAACCCGTGCTTCCTCAAGTTACCACTATCACGTATTGATTAATATTTAATTTTTCCTTGTAAATATTATTGGAAGCATTTCAAATAGAAAAAACATGTTTAAGTATTTACTTACGTATACCTCAAGGATACTATATATATTTGCTTTTTTACAGCTACTTTTTAGGTCAAGAAGAATCATGAAATCAAGCAAATACATATACCTGCTGTTATAATTATTATAAACTTTATATGCGAAAACATTCCAATCGAACTGTATAGCAACAAAATTATGTTCGAGTACTATCACTGCTCCTTTTTATATATATATATATATATATATATAACATGAGTATGCTACTAAGCGTGCATCCTTTAGAAAAGGGTATTAAATACAAAACATTTGCTCTTGGTTCCGGAATCCTTTCCTATTTCTACATACACAAGTATGCAGGTTGCTTGATAAAGGAATTGTTATTTTTATTATCATCGAAGATATAAAAAACAAAATAAAGGAACATTTGTTTTGGCCACACAAAAGGGAAGGTTAAATAGGTCAATTTGTATAGTATAAGTATAAATCGATTGTGATTATTGCAAGGCAAATGGACTTGAAGTAATATATACCAGTATATTGTATACAAAAGAATATTGCATGAGAATTATTTTATATCTGTTAGAACATTAATTACTAAATTAACAACAAATTTGTGGTTATGAAAAAAAAATAAATAAAATTTAATTTTGTGAAATGTCATCTGTTGTAAAGTTAAGCTTGTCGGAATTTGTTTTATTTTTAATAAGGATTCGAAATTTTATTTATCTTATCTGCATGACTGTTCCAACGAACATTTAACAATTTTAACCAAAAATAATGTAGAAATATTTATTTTAATAAAAATCGATTATCTTTGAAAAGTTTGTGGGAAAAATTTTAATAAAATTATTGGAGCCATTTATTATATATGCGGAATTAATTCAAAAATAAGACTGAAAATTCTCAAAAACTTTGAAAGATAATTCCGGCAAAGTTTTGTGGTAAAAAAATATAAATGCTATTATATGTATTGCAATCACTTTATTCTTCAAGAGTATAAAATTTAATAATAATCGGTAGAGTAGATTTCGAGAAAATTGTATGACCTTGAACAATAATTCTAATTTTTCCTCTATTTAATTATTATTTAATTATATAAAAAAAAAAAACAGTGCAAAAAATTGGACTGAATGAGATCCCGCCCAAAAGAATACAACATTGGCATCCACACTATGCCGATCGACATTGTTTATGTAGATTGTCGCCAAATATGCTCAACATTTTAACCATTCACAAAGTCTAAGTGACTTTACTGTGACTGTGTGTAAAATGTTAAGTGTAATTTGTTTTGAACATTATTTCTATATTAAAAAACACTACGTGCGAAGTAGAAAATTATTGTTTGAACTGTTGATCAACATTTCCACTCTTACTCAACATTGTAGATCAGCGTTTTGTTAATTTCCATAAATCAAGATAATGTTTCGCTTTCCTGTTATCGAACTATACCAAGGATTGTCTGTGCAGAAACAAAAATAATATTCGGCAATGAAAGCATAAATCCAAACTTTAGTATGTACTTAACACAATGAAATAATGTTTTAGTGTGTGCTAAGAATTTGACTAAACATCTATCGTCTAAAAACTCATTGGCTGCTTTGATTGGTATTACTTCCCACAATTGAAAGAAAAAACACATCTTTAACTGAATACACCTCCATCAATGGATAATAATTAAATAAATAATTAAAAAATTATTTATTGTTTATCTGACTCATTCTAAATAGCAAATCAATTTTTTTGTCGATTTTATTTTTATCAAAACAACAAAAACATAAAAATCTATTTTAGCCCTCTCTTAACATAAAATTCAGAGTCGAGTCAGTTACTAGGTTAATTATGTTTTTTTTTTTGTATATTCCTTCTCGATGGCGACACGGTGTGGCGCTGATGCTAAACGCAATCGTAGCCATTCTCCCATTTATGTATGTTTGTTTTATTTCTTTCTTCTTAATCGCGTGCTTAAGACACATTTGTTGATTTTGTCTATTTTGCTTTGGTATAAACATACTGTGTTCCACATAAACTATATACATTCGCACTTTTTTGCCAGCAGACACAAACACACCGAAACGCACGTGTACGTAATAATTTAGTGCAAAATGTTGTAATTATCATTTACCCTAGACATTCAGCTTAGTTTTAGATATATTTTTTTCCTTCAAAGAGTATATTATATAGATAAGTTGGTTTGTGGGCACATTTTTGTGTATCTGGTCCTAACGATGCGCGATTGTGTTTTTTTTTTGCCTTTTAACTTGTGATATAGAAGGTAGGTATTATTAAGGGCTAGTTGTGCATTTGTAATAAGAAAATAACTTATAAGAATTTTTAGGATATTATAACTAATAACGCGAAATATTTATTGTGTACAGTCAAACTGCTGGAGCTATTTTTTTATACTTGAAAATCATTGGTAATTTTTTAGATTCTTTTAAAAATCTTTTCGTAGGCACACAAGAAGCGGTACCTACCAACCTCCCGACAAAATAATGTTTAACTATCTCAATGACGGTCCCAACGCTATTGATAAACAAATATTCTGTAAATTTTTGTAGGTATGGTCTACACTTTGGCCGAAAAAATCCTACATAAAAATGTTATTACCGGTGCGTGTCTCAGAACCGTATATTTGTTTTTTGGTTTTCTACTGTCTCATAAACGTCTTAATCGAATTCTATAATTTTTTTTATATAAGAGACGATTCTTACTGCATACTAAAATTTTGGCAAAAATATTTTTTTATATTAAAAAGATCAATTATTATGAAAATTAAATATTTAGAAAACCAGCCGATAAAATGTTTTTAAATTTATATTGTTAAATACTTACAATTACACACCAACATTTTTTTAGAGAAATTTTAAAGACATATTGTCTACATAAAAAGAAAAAAACAAAAATATTTTGTTAAATACTCTTATTTAATTGTATTTTATTTTATTTTATTTTATTTTATTTTATTTTATTTTACTATAGCTATTATGTTATTTTATTTTTGATTTTAAATTAAATGAAAACACCTTGGGAAATGTTGACAAATTTTGCGTCCCTTTTGTCCATTTCCTGCATTTTATTCTAAGTAAAATTCCATGTTCTATAATTCTTCGTTTTTCGAAACATGAAAATCATTTCGAACTGTCAGAATTGACAGTTGTTGATAATTGTTGTGTAAAGAGAAATTACAACTTCATATAAAAATAGGTGCAATTTTATTGGCCATTTAAAGAGAATAAGGGAAGCAGATCTCTTGATAAAATCAAATATATTGGACCTGCCTGACGTTAGTCTAAATATATAAGTAATAATATTTTTAATCTAAATGTTGTATATTCTTGTGTTTTCCCCAAAATACTAACTTAAGAACAGTACTTACATATTGCATCAATAAACACAAAATATTTTAAATAATTCTAATAATCACAAATAAAAGAAAAAAACGGAATGAATTGAAATAAGGAACACCGATTTTCAGTTTCAAAATTCCAATTCATAATTACTACGTTTACAAGTGTATCGATCGAATTGCAGAACACTTATTTCGTTTTCGATTGGCTGTTCGGAATAACTCTTCTTTCTTTGAATTAACCATATTCTATAGGAATAGAATACTATGAGTGAAAAAGGAGTAACTCCGACCACCCAATCAAAACCAACATTAAATTCAATTTTTCTAAGGCTTTTGTGTTCGACTTCCACCTCAAAATAATATCATAACTAAAAATCTTCAATATGTTCATGAGTAAGTTCGTGCGATCCTGTCGTGCGCATTTTATTTCTTTTATGTTTATGCTTAAGTTTAAGTATTTTTGTTATTCTATTTAGCTGGCAACAAAAATCACTTTAGTGGTTGATTTTTATTTGTGTTTCTCTTTTATAAAATATTTAATTAAAATCTGGTTCAACCGAAAGTATTTCAATGAAAGGAACTTGTCTTGTTATTTGTCACAGCAACAGCAATACACAATATACAAAAAAAAAGTACAAAGAAAAAATAATGTTTTTATTTAATGTTGAGTTGGGTTTCTGTGCGAATTTTTATTTGGCAAGAAAGAAGGTTCTTCTAATTTCATTGATCCAATGCAATTTGCATGAAATTATAGTATAATAGAAGTATGTATTTTTTTTATTTTCATGGGGAAGAGTCTGATTCTATGTCTGTTTTTTTATAAGCAATAATAATTGAATTTGTAAAATAGAGGGAGTCGAATGAATAAAATACAAAAAAACAACCAATTAGTTTATGCCGAGTCTCAATATCTAATACATACGAGTATCTATAAAACCCTGCCCTATTTATATAGATACCATTTGGCATGCATCTCATTCTTGAATTACCTAGAACACTCTACCTTCCGTTAGCAATTTATTTATTGGCCATAATCCCTGTGGAAATTTGAAGATTAGAGCACATAGTCGTGTAAAACAATTAAGCACGGTTTATTGCAGCAATTTGCTGCTGGATAAGTGATTTCTGTTGGATCTATTTCAATTGGCGTACAAATCGATTTTTGAGAATTAAGGATTCGAGCAAAAAAAATTAGAACTTTGAATTGGAAAAACTGCATTAGAAAATTTATTTGGAAATAACGATACAGCTGCTATCACCAATAAATCGCTATATTAAGAGTAACTTGGCTGGCATCTGGCTACCTTGTATGTCAATCAGAAATTACTTTGTCGTGAATCTTAAGTGGTTTTCTAAGGTGGGTAGATTTAACAAATCTGTCCAAGGTTTTTATTTCTGTGTTTTTTTTGATGTTATCTTTTTTTTTGTTTGTGAAATGTGTTTTCGAAGTAAAGAATTGAGAAAAAGTGATTAACTCACGGGAGGTGGTGAAGTTATTATTTGTTGGACAAAACTTAAAGGAATTGCAAATTCCACTAAAAATTGTTATTTTAATTAATAATTATACAAAACCTATAACTTTAAAATATTGAGTCTTTTCGATTACTGTTCAAAACTGGTTAATTTATATTTGTCTCACATAAAGAAAGACATTACTTTGACTCTCTGACGTCACTAAAAAATATATTTTTACTCTGGTACCAAACCGTCAATGCGTTAAACAACGAAAAATTTGTGTCAACCCAGGTGACTACGTCCTAGTCAACACAATGTCAACACTTTTCGTTGACAATAACAAAACGTGGTACAAATAGGATAGATTTTGACGTTAATTTTACGTCAGAATTAACGCAATGACCGATTACGTTGGCCGTAAAATTCTAGCTTAAGTTATCTAAATTTTTCAAGATTTTAAATGTATTTCTAGGTTTTCGGTCTTGTTGCATAAAAATATTTTTATAATTTTCTCAACTTAAAATTTATTAAATATTTTTTTTCTACTTTCATTTTTCATTTAAAATATTTTCGTATTTAATAATGAACAAAGATTGTTTACTTAGGTTTTTTTTGGATTTTAAATTAAGGTGCATTGTAAAAACTATTGAATTCTTCTAAAAACAAATAAGCTAAAATGCAAAAAGCAAAAAGTATTAGAAATATATATTTTGATAAAAAGTCACGCACAACTTTGGTCATAATTTACATTTGCACTCAGACAATTGGGTGCTTTGGAAATATGTATCTTTAAATTGAACGAAATTTTTAAATCATTATTTATGTATGTATATACATATTCACCCCAGCCAGTGTAGCACCAGCGAATTGATAGGTATATAGTTTGACTAATACAACTAAGTGTACCGGTACACACAAAAAAGACCTGAATTGACCTAATGGTATAAGGGATGTGTGAGTATGGTCCCTAATATTTAAGTATCGGTAACTTATTAGAACTTACTAAGACATTGTGCTCCAAAGTGTTTTTTTTTATATATATGTTTTACCTCTAGTTTTAATATAAAAGAAATCGAATATAAAAGTTAATCATTAATTAATTTGTGAAGTTAGAAAATTGTATATGAATGTGTGACATTTATAGCAACTCATGTTTGACAATTCCAATTATCAAAACAAAGCAAAATATCGTACTACCCCAAAATCTTATATATAAAGAACAATCCAAATTATGTTTGTGCGCTATCTTCTTTTTTTCGGCTCGAACAATTTGAATGAAATTTTTAAAATATCTTAGCACGTTTGGAGATTACATATAAGAAATCTGTTTGCTATCCGATGTCTAGAACCGGAGTTATGACCAGAAATATAAAATCACTATAGAATAATTTAAAATTTTTTTTCCGTGAAATGAGTTTTCTTTCCCATAAAATTAATTTCAAGTGAATATTTTTTAAAGATTACTGAGATGAGAAAGAGCAAAAGGCTGTATATGTAGATATGTATGTATGTATATATCTTTTAATTAAGAAAAATAGTTGTATTTATTTCGTCCAAGTACTGTGATTTGTATCAACTTTACATATACGCAATAATAAAATTGCAAAAACAACAAAGTTGATAGAAACAACTATCAAATTTCAAGTTTCCTGTTGGTACACCAAATTTTTTGTGTATTTTTTTAAATATTTAAAATGCTCTATTAGATATGACGTAGGGAAAAGTTAAAAAAATGCAGTTCTTAAAATCTGGCCATACACCACGCTCACTATTATCATTTCGTGCAGAAGAAATAAATGGAGACGTGCCCATATTGCACAGGCTTCAAACTGCACAATCACCGCCACAAATTCGACAAAATGTTATTAAAAGAAGAAAAGTGTTAAATGTAGAATTCAAACGCGCTACTTTGGAATACGATTCCGGAATCGTGTTTACTTTCTCCATGCTCCCGGTGGGACATGCAAGACATTCGTCATTTGACAATTGATTCTAGCAACATGGCGTCAATGGTATTGCTATTGTTTGAAGGCGGTCGAACTGCAAAAGTGCACATTCCGTTTTGAAGCTGACGATGAATTTTCTCACTGTTGACAAAGCAATAACGTGCACAATGATGACCAAGAATTCGGCGGCAGCAAAATTGATGAAATTGATAATTTGGGAAGCCGATGGCGCATAAACGAGCTTTGTAGGCAGTTGACTTAACAATGAGGGGCTTACAATGTAATTAGAGATGATTTGGTGGGTATATGATATTGCCCAGCGGAGATTTTCGTCAAACGCTTCCCGTCATCCGAAATCTACTGCTGCCGAGGAATTTAATGCATGCTTGAAATCGTCGTATTTACGCCGACATGTCAAGAAGTTGAAATTAGCCACAAATATGAAAGTGGCATTGCAGAACGACCAATCGGCTGCTGAATTCTCAAAAAAAAAATGCTGGCGCTAGGCAATGTCCAAATTTCTGTTGAGGTCTCGCCTGGATTGATATCCTTCCCGACAAATGTTTGCGAATTAACAACGTCGAAGGAGAAACTTATCACCAAAGTAAATTGTCCCCAATTGCAAGAAATTTTAAAAATCTCGATTGGATTTGTTAACGGGCTATTCTAGCAGCGAAGAAAAAGGACTTCGTCGATAGCTTGAATTTCATTATTAAAAGTCGCTGGAGAACTGCATTTGTACAAATCAGTTGACAGCGTGACCGAGGAGGATGAACCATCCGACGAAATGTTTGAACTTACTCGCTTAATGTGCCAGGAACTCCGACGCATTTTTACAGCTGAAGGTATGGGATCTATCATAATCATGTTGTGGTGATTCCAGCCATGATCACCAAGGGAAAATTCAAAGGGGAGGGGGGGGCAGTCTTTATCCCACGGGAATTCATGTCCACGTTCGATTGGCTTTAGCGATGACAATCAATAAGCCGCAAGGCCAATCGTTGTAAGTCAGTGGAATAAATTTCGAATTTCGAATCTGTACCTACGCTGCCTGATAGCGTGTTGGTAAACGGTCTTTGTTGTTTGTTTTTGCACCGGAAACTCTCTACTGATTTTTATTCCACTCAAATAAATCATATTGAAGTTTGAACTATCTGTGTTCTTTTATAGCACTGCAGTTCATCTAAAGGCGTTAAATTGGGGTGAGACGAAGTTCGCCTGGTCGGCTAGTATTCTATAAAGCATTGATATAAAAAAAAATCATATAAACTAATGTTGAACAAAAAGTAAGTATACGCCACAGTGGCTGTCAATTGTGTATTTTTGAAGGAGGTGTAAAAACAAGTAAAACCATGTGTGTGTGATGTTGTACTAAAAATGAGGCGAACACTAATATTTGCATAGAATGCAGGATCATTGACAATCAAAAATAAAGAAACATACATACTACAGTGTATACATTTATCAGTTAGGTTTCTGTTTCTGTTTCTGTTTCTGTTTTTTTTTTTGAGTCATAGTATTTGTTTCTTATTCCCTTCATCACCTGAAATACTCTAAAAGCAGGTAAGCACCTGGTTTATTTCCCAAGTTTTCCTTACATTTTTGTTGTTGTTTTCTTTTTCATTTTTTTTTGTTAATTCCATCGACATGAATATGCGCTCTCAAAGATTATATGATTATAAATAACATAAATGTTCATGTCACGATTTCCCTCAGTTAATCAAAGTAAATACACTCGGAAAGTCCCTCTGAATGCTTGATGTCATCGTAAGATATTTAATAGTCACGCCTTGACTCTGGAGCTTTTTTGTGCGTTGAAGGTAAATATAATATACATACATAGGTATTTATATGTTGACTAGAACAATATCATATCTTACATATTGAAAGCTCAGAATTTCGTTTTTTTTGTTAATTTAGATTTTCAATTGTTTTTTTATTCTTTAAGAATTAGCTAAATGTGAGCTGAAAAATTAAAGTAGACAAAAATATATTGTTAAATTTAAATAAATAAAATAAATAAACCAACAATCATATGGAACAACTAGGGAATATTGTGAACATTTTTTAAAAATTATATTCCTTTCGAAATTAGGTGGAAGTACCGCTTTATAACGGAAAAGGTACTAGATTGGATTTTTCTGTTAAAAAAAAAACTGTGCATATTATGAATTTCAAATTCCGTTGAAGGATTTTATTAAACAGAAAAATGTCTAAGAAATAACAAGAAAAATCGATATTTTGATATTTTTTGAAAGCTATATGTATCACGAAAACGCTACTTATTTAGACACAAGCTTACTTTTAAAAAACACTTTTACTTGATCCTATGTTCGATCACATTATATGCAAAAGATTCTTAATAGAAACGGCTAAATGTATTTTTAAAGCCGTTTTTCACTTAATTTTTGAACAATTCTAAAATTTTTTATAAAAAAAAATTTGGTATGAGCATTTTAAATATTTAATAATATAAATGCAAAAACAAAATTTCAGAAAAAATCGTTTAAATCCAAAAAAAAAATATTTTTCGAAAATTTTTAAATGTATTATTATTTAGAATTTGAAGGAGCTCCTGCATAAAAATTTTGATCGAAATATGTTGTGGAGCTTATGAGAAAGTCGAAAATCCAATAAAATGGTTGTAAGGCAGGTACAGTTAATAACAATATATTTAAATAAAATTTATATACGAAATGTAGACCATAACCAAGGTAGTACACAAACCACTTTTAATCAAAATCGTTAGAGCCGTCTTCGAGATAATTAAGATGGTAGAAAAATTTGTATGGCAAGTACCGTTACAACGATTCAAAAATCTATTTTGGACAATCACCTAAGCACCAAGTTTGAACAAAATCGGTTCAGGGGCTTATGCTGTAGATCGTTCTACAGCAGACAGACGGACTTGCGGGACACACTTTTTGTTGTTCTCTATCATCGTAAAGTTAAAATCTCGAGTTCAGTTTTTTTTTCCAAAATGCAAAACTTGCCTATTGTACCTATGTATATCGCAAGTAAAAAATGTAGGCTAGTATATTATATATATTATTACATCGTTATTGATAAACGTATTTTAGAAGTTGCAGTGTCTAAAAATGAGGATATGTTATTTTTAAAATTATGCAACGTTGAACAGAGATATTAAACCATATTTTTAATTCACAATCAACAACCACAATGCTTTATGATATCTAAACGTAATTATGTTCTCTTTTTAATACATTATTTTAGAGAAGGGGATATTGTTACTAAGAAGTCAGGAAATGTTTTTTGAATATGATATAATAATATTATTTAATGTATAAGTACCTATTCAACCGTTGAGAGGCGCTTTAGCGAATTCTATGGAATACGACTTTTAATGTTTTAGAAAAATACGTTTATGCCACAGGGTCAGTTAATGTTAATTATTTTATTTGTTACAAACTTGGAAGAGGTTAAATGAAATTTGAACTTTTCATTTGTCAAAATGTAAGTTTTTTTTAAACTTGAATTTATCCTTACTAACAAGGAAACCAGGACATATCGACTAGAACAAAAGATTTTATACAGATTCCATTAAATTTATCTTGAAACATTTTATATGCAGTTTAATTTTTTTTTAAATAAAACTTTGCACAGCACTGTCTTAAAGGTTAAATTGCCTCCACATCAAAACATACAAAATTATGTCCTTCACCGTCTTATTCACGTCAATTTCTTAAACAAATAAAAACAAAACGTACACAAATAATTTATGTCCTACCTTTTTTGATGTGGAACTTTAGACAACATCTCCCCATATTACCCCCCACCGCCCTCTTCCACCGTCAGTATATGTCTTTATTTCAAATTCCTTTTGTGGTATCAATTAAAAATAAGTTGGATGCATTTGAAATTCTAGTTGCAGTTGATGATGAAAGAATAAGTCTGTACCGGTGAGTTATATCCCTAGAGTTACGAGTCATTCATTTTTTTCCTTTTTTTTATTTTTTGCTATCAAATACTTTCTATGTGTACTATATGCGCTGAAAATGAAAATTAAATTATAAAGTAACTTTAGGGAAACCTATAAATATTTTCCAAAGTGCAACCACTTTAACTTCAGTTGCAAAAAAGTGTTTTTCCTTTAATGTCTTTCTCTTCAAATTTTCTGTGAGAACAGTATTTTCCCCAATGAACAACATTGTAATGTTTTTTTCCTTCAACATAAGAATCAATCTTAAGGGAATGTTTTTGGAGCGTAAAAACAAATCAGTCAAGAAAAAAAGCAATACATTTTTTGTTTCTTCATAGAAACTTTCTCTTTCATTCGTCTAATGTTAAAATAGTCTGAAGGCATGTTGAGTGACATTTAGCTCAATTTATTTTACCATGACAGTTTAACAAAAGACTTTTATTTTACATTTTAGAATGTTTAATTTTTTTTTGAAAAATTTATTTTATTTTTAATTTAAAATTTATTTTAGAGAAGAAAAAAACATGTAACTATAATCCCAATTTTCTTTATATTTTGCCAGCTGGCAAGTGGTAGGACCCTGTCTCGTCTGCCTGCCGTGCCCGCTAGTATGTACAGGGTGCGCCAGGTAAACTTACTTATTTGAAAGGTCAATAAAAACAAAAGTACTTCAATTATTGTTTTAATTTTTTTTAATTTGAGAATACAATATCACGCAGTCTTGAAAATGACATCGGATAAATAGCGACCCCCATTGCGCATACACTGATGAAGTCGATTTTTGAAATTCGTCTCCACTCTTTGCAGCATATCAATCGGTATGTTGGCAATGGCGTCGCTGGCAACAAAATCGCGTTCAGTTAATTCTTGCACAACAGCAAATTTATAGGGATGAAATTGAAGGTCTTCATGGAGAATTCGTCGAACAGTGGTGTCAGAAATTCCCATAGCAGCTGCGTGTTTGCGAGCCGAACGCCGCGGAGAACGCACAACTGACTGCCTCACTCTTTCAATGTTTTCCGGAGTTCTGATGGTCCGTTGAAGTCAATTTCTGGGTTTAGCGACACTTCCACACTCCCAAAATGAGTTAACCCACGACAGAATCGAATTACGGCTAGGAACGAGTCTGTGAGGAGGAATTTCAAAGCGAGCGCGGAAGGCACGTTGCGTAGCAACAAGCGACCGTTAGAAAAGAAGCTCTCGACTGCGAAGGCCCGCTGCTCTCTAGACCAGAACATGATGGCAACTGACTGGAGGGAGAAACAAACTTGGGAACTTCCTCCTCCAGATGCGCCCCCTCTCGCCACTCTAACCACCCAAATCACCGCGCGGGAATTTTTTCAAATAAGTAAGTTTCTCTGGCGCACCCTGTATAAGTCTTGTAGAATAGGAACGAGTCCTTACGACACAGTGTTACACTTTTTGTGCTGTGAAAGTTGTTCCAATGCGCTTTTTTTCTCTTAATTTTTTCTATGTTGTGGGTATAAAAATTCAATCGATTTGGTTCTGTTTCCAATTCAAAGGACATCGATGTAATTTGGCAGAAAAAAACTTCCTGCGACCTACATTACATTTTTATTTATTTTTTTTTTGTTTAGCTTTTTTCGTTGTTGTTTTTTTTGTATGTATGTATATGCAGGTATGTTGTTATTATTGCTTTCTTTCATGTTTATTTTTGTAACAGAATTCAACTCGGATAATAGTAGGTTATGGTGTGCATTTTGTTTTTAAGAGGTGAAGTACCTCGAAGCTCGAAGCATGGTTTCGTTTATTTTCTTTTGTATATTATGTACTTTTAAGTCGAAAATGTTTATTCAGCTGGAAACCATTAAAATTTCGCTTGAATTTTTTTTTGTTTAATATTTTTTTTTTGTATTCCTTAATGACATACAGGTAGGCTATGTTTATGATTGTGGTGGAGGTGTAGCAGTAGGAGAGAGTATAGAGATTTCTATCAGCCGAACTCATGTGGACTATTTGTTTTTATGACGTGTTGTTATCTGGAAAATTATTCAAACAAAAAACTGAAAAAAACACACATTCATATACGAAACTCTAAAAGCTTTTCAAATAAATATTTTGATGGTTTTTGGGTTGTTTTTAATAAAAAGACCAGAGTTGCTTCATTTTGTATTCAAAGTAAAAAAAAAAACAATTATTTAATGTTCGTCAAATTGCTTATTAAACAAATACTCATGGCACTGAAGATAAAAAAAAGTGTTTAAGTGTAAATTTAGTGTAACTTCGGGGTTAATACCGCATGGGACACGTCATAAATACCAAACGACTGGTTCCCTAATATGATAATATCTTAGTATTGCTTGATTCCCTACTTAGTAGTCCAAAGTTAGACATTTTGTTCTTTATTTTTCAGTTGTATTCTCTAAGGCTTATGGTTTTTGTAAAAAAATTTAAAGTTTTTGCTCAGTACTCTTACTTCTTTTTATTTTTATAATTATAGTTCTATTATATTTTTGTGTTAAAAACAAAAATAATTATCAGTTTTGAAGCTATTTAAAAAATACAACAAGTGCGCCATCATACCCTAAATTACACTTAATATGTTGAAATATTTTTAAAGCAATTTTTTTTTTTTATATCATAGAAGAAAAATTATAAAAATAGATCATTATTACAAAAGAATATTTACTTTTCTAAAACACATTTTCCAAATAAAATAAAAATATAATCAATCAATTGATGCCAACAATACAAAGAATCAAGAATATAAGAATAAAGATAATAAGAATATAATAAAAAGAAAACGACTCACGTTGGGCGCCACAAATAATATTTTAATTTCAAGTAAACCTTGACTTAATCAAAAATAACAATTCAATTCTTCTGGCTTTTAGATCATGACATTATCTTTATTACAATCCACTAACTACCCTCTAATATAAAACAAAATCAAAGCATTATATTCCTACTGACTCATAAACGTCAATAAAATACAAAACAGCCTCCTATAACAATCCATAATCATAAACCCGCAACAATAAGAGTAATAAAGTCGCTTATCAAAAACAGAAGCAGAAAAATCACCACTCAAAATTACAATTTCCGTCTTAATGGAAAAAACAAAACAAAAAGACTCCTGACGCTTACTCGAAATTTCAATCTTTTTCCATATTATGTAGGTATATCATTGTTTCATAAAAGCAGAACAAAAATTAAATTAAAAAAAAAAAAGAAAAAGTTGAACAAAAGTTTCCAATTTCTGTTTTATTTTGTGTTTGTATGCTCATCTCTTCTTGATGCCATAATAAAGCAATTTTCCTTTCTTTCAATTTCATATTGTCAACTTTGAATTCAGATTTTGAGGTATGAAAATTCCTTTAATATTCCATAACAACAATGCCAACTAACTCTTACCTATACAGAACGAAAAATATCTTCGTGTCTCTGACTAGTACACTAAAAAAAAAATAAAAACTTAAATGATTTCATAATCGTGTGGACTTCGGTTTAGTACTTTAAGCAATCATCTTGTTTTTGGACGCTTAGTTTTCAATGAAACATTGCACTGCAATCGGAAATTCATAAAAAATATTTTGTTCCAAAATTGTACTCCATATAACCCATTTTTATTGTTTTCAAAACGTACAAGGCAATCGTGTTTCATTATTTTCATGTTCGTTTAGCTTTCAAAGTTCTAGTAATGTTTTCGTAGTATTTTCCGGTCGATATACGAAAGTGTTTGCGAACATTTGAAAAAAAAAAATGTTTTTAAATTCGATTGGAATCGAAAAGGAGTAGATAGCCCGAAAATTCAAACACAAATAAAATTGGTTCCGAATTTTGAAATTAATATTGCTTTTGGGAATGGCAAACTAGTCGTGAGTACCATTTTTTAAGGAACGCAGAAAACAGACTCGGTAGTAGCACTCTTCTAAAAACATAATTCTTGCCATTCCTTTTTGAAATTGAATCACTAGGCGTTTTTGTTTTTTATCTCTGAGCAGATCACTGACTGAGCAGAGCCTGAGCGTACCGACTTATGTCTGAGCAGAGTATGATCAGAGCTCTCTGATTTAATTTTGAAATTGAATTAAGCGCTGAACTGTCTTTGATTTACAAATTTTCTGACAAGAAGGGATGAGCTATTTTGGAAAAAAAAACCATATTAACATCGATGTCAACAAGCGAAGAGTCAGCATCGGTGTTTTAATTATCGAATCGAAACTATCGATGTTCTTAAAGTAAGAACTTGTCTGCATTCTTATTTTTACAAAATTTTGACAATAACCATATATACAGAGGGATACCGGCCACATTTGCGACATATCTCGGATATCAAAAAAATAACCCTTTCAACATGCCAAATATTTTGCTTAATTAAGCGTTGACGTAATAAAAAATAAGTTTTCCTTTCTGAACATTTATACGAGATATAATGATTTTATTGCTTAAAGATCGATGATAAAATATTTTGCAGTAATAAATTTATTTGTTAAAAATTAAAATAAAATCGGTTTGAACTTTTTCCTATGTATGTTTTTCTTTTTACATCGATATTTTGTTGAAAATCGATAAACAATGCTCATCCCTAACAAACTGACAAGCGCATGAAGTTAGCCTAGCTCAGATTTTTGCTCTATTTGATCGGTTATTTTATGTTCAACTAATTGAGCATGCTCCGATTTAAATCTGGTGAAAAAAATAAAAACAAATTGAGCGATTAGATGTGTCTGAGTTAAAAAAGAAACACAAACACTTTAAAGCGTTCTTTACTCGGAGCTATAAAAGAAAAACGCCTATTATTAATAATTTTTTGTTGGTTGTAAGATGTGAAAATATTTTTAAATCATTCTTTCCGAAAAAAAAATTAATTTGTATAAAAAAATTACTCAACTGTATCTGACACCGTCTTGTGTTTTCGACTAGTAGTCTCATCAAATGTAGATGAGTACTAGATTACTGTTTTCACCTAATCACGAGTACTTATTCACCTCCTAGTGATACGGCTTTTGTCAATTTCGATTGGACTGTTCTACTACTTTTTTATTCTAATCAAATATGAAAATACAGCATTGACAAATTAACGTATACACACTTGGACGTATCGTAAAATACAAATGGCTTCGTTAAGCATTAGTAATTTTGGATAATTAATTCGACGAAAAATGTTAAGAACCATGGAAAATCCACGAACAAAATCTACTACAATAAGTTTCAACTCTATCTTTTTTCATTCTATGTCCCTGTGCATTTTTGTTCTTAATGTCAATTCGTATTTTTTCACTAAACCACCGTCTTCGATAGATTAGCCAAGGAATACATTTGTAAATGTCAAATAGATTTTTAATGACATTTCGCACTACGTATTAAAGAAAAACCGTCACTAAACCGTGTTTTCTAATATGGATATGAGGGCTTTGTTATAGAATAGAAATTAATCCGCGAAATAAAATTTCCGATTAATAAAATTAAAGGGCCCGCTCGAAAACAAATGAAAATAAAATGCACGACTGGATCGTACGAACTTGCTCTTGGAGCTAACAACTTTAATGTAGCTAAGCATTGAGGTTTAGTTAGTTAGGTGTAGTTAGCCTATGCAGGTTTAAAGCCTGAATAGTTACATAGGTACCTACTTACAAATGTAGGTATATTTAAATCTAAGTTATGGATTTTAATTATGTAAGTTGGGATAGAAAAATGTATCTGCATACATATATGGATGGGTCCTAAGTATGTAAACATGTATAAATAATAATGAAAATAAAGGATTTAGGTGGGTACGTAGCACTATGCATATAACTTTTAGTGATTTTTAAAGACACTTATGTATATATAAATGTATAAGGGCCTATATTGTATTTAGTATTTTTGACGTACGCAAAAATACGTAAAAACGGAATAATAATAAGGTACAGAAATAAATGGATAAAACATATAATTAATTATTCTTTCATTGCTTTAGTCATTATAGTTTGAGGGAAAACAAAGATGCAGTTCGAACTCATTGATAAATAAAAATATATTAAAAAAAAATTTAAAAATCGTTGGAGCGTTTTTTATTTATAATTTATTTAGTTTAGTTATAATAGTTTTTATGTATAAAATTTTAAAAACATTTTTAGAAAAAAAAATTTAAATGCCATTTTAAAGATATTATTAATATATATATAAAATTCAAATTAAAAAAATAATCTGTGACTGGGTTTTGAAAAATCGATTTTCAAAAAAAAATTATTTATTTTTTAAAAATCGAAAAACTTTTTTTTTTGAAAATTTGAGTATGCAGTTTTATTAACAATTTTAGGGAGCATTTGTATAAAAAAAATTATTTTAATCGGTTCATCCAATATTGAGAAAGTCGAAAATATGAAAAGTGGTTCTATGGGAAGTACCGTTAATAAGTACGCAAAACGAAATATTTGTATACTAAAAAGAGAAGTGTAATAATTTAAAAACACACAAATTTTTTTATAAGAATTCTTGGAGCCGTTTTCGAGAAATACATTTTTTTCTTAACGGTTTTTTAACATTTGTATGGGAGGTACCTTTATTTTTATCTTAGACAAATAGTTTCTTTACCTATTTAAGATAATGTCAAAAAAAAAACTAAATACGAAGTTTAGAAAAAATTTATTGAGTCGTTTTCGAAATTTTGAATTTTCAAAAAAAAATTAATTTCCAAAAAAAAATTATCAAACGATACCCTTTCACTCTATTAATGAACTGATTTTTTTTTTAAATCGTTGGAGCAGTTTTTGAGAAAAATTAGTTTTTGACTTTGGCCAAAAAAAAATGTAATGAGCTATTGTTAATTGTCGTCTTAAAAAAACGAAAAAAACGTGTGGGCATATTACCGAAAAAACAATATGTACCATGTTTGAAGCAAATCCACCGAACCGTTTAGGCTGCAGACTCGAGGACAGACAGACAGACGGAATCGGGGGACCCACTTTTCTTACATAACTTGCCTTATAGTAACTGTAATAGCATGTAAAAATCTACTACAATAAGTATGAACTTTATCTTTTTTGAATCTGTGGTTCTGTAAATTTTTGTCAAATTGTAATTCTGTATTACTTTTTGGGTGAAAGTAAATGTATAAAATGGATTGCCTCTTCTGAAAAGGAGATCTTGAAAATATGTATGCCAAAAAACTTACACGGAACAGACAATTGATGATTTTAAAAGTAGTGTCGGGAACGACTATAAAATTGGTAGAAGCTTCCAGTTTTGGATAAGTAAACGAGCAGAAATATTGTGCACAACATAAGTGTACAACATTACCCAGACATTTCAGTCATTTGGCCTTTAATTTTTTGATAGGGTAGTTGTCCTTGTATAGTTCATAAAGTATTTTTATAATAACTTCTCCTACACTTATCGAGTATGCTAACGGAATAATAAGTTATCCGAAGAAATTCCCTACAAGTCCAAAATAAAAAGGTCTCATTAACCGTTAGGCCTTCCGCACAATAATTCATGGTTTGAATAATGTTCAAGATAGGGCTTTGCCACTTAGTTGTCTTCTTAGCCGATAGAAGCAGGGAATAGCAAGTTGTCTGAATTTTTAGAGCGCGGAAACTAATTCGACAAAAAAAACCTTAACTATCTCAAATGTATAGCTGTCTATGGTTACATTTTGTCTGAGACATCAATGTTCGTTTGTCCTTTCTTGGCATCATTGACTGTCCCTTTAGTCTCAGTAATCACAAAAACTTCAACAACATTAAGGTGCGGTGTATTCTTCCAAATATGTCAATATCGTCGGCGTATGCAAGTTATTGGACGGAAAGATTATGATTTTTAAAACACCATTTGAAAAAAAGTATACCGTAGAAACCATAGCCTAGAAAAAGTTTGGGGGCTTTTCTCGCAGTGTAATAAAGTTATAATATCCATTCCCCTATCGTTACATTCAATTTCTTCTTTTATCAGAATATTCTTTTTGCTGGACTTTGTTTTCCTTTTCCTTTAACTTATTTCTGAATAAAAATATATTTTTTTGTATACATACCCCCTCTTTAAAAGAGAAGTTTATGTATGCCTCAGTGATAGAAAACCACTGATGGAGATGGAGCGGCATGTCTTCCCCTTATATAAAAAGTCAAACCATGGATGAAAATGAAGAGGATATCATTATAAGGAATAACCTTCAGATTTAGATCTCTGCAGGTTGATTCGTTATAATGTTATTTAAGTATATACAATTTTCACAGCTTCATTTAATTTGAATGAGGGAAAACTTTTGTAGATTTCTCTCCTTTATCAAAAAGCAAAAAGAAACAAACACAAAACTATTGACCAAATAATTTCCATATTCTTAAAGGCTTTAAGCAGAAACCTTGCCTCTGGGGGAACAACAAAATTTTCAAATATTCCCAGCAAAAATAAATATAAACCAACGCAACGGTAGAAAGTTTATATATTTCCAAAAATAAACTAGAAAACTACCGACAAGTCGGCAATATAGAAATCCTTCGTTTGAAGGGCAATAAAAGCCCAGGGATAACCCCAAAGGCTAAATCAATAATTCGAGCCTACTTCCAGTGTCACTACTGCTGCTTCTGGCTGAGAAATAACTTATTCCAATTGCCCTAGCGTCGTCGGTCTTCGTGTCGTGTGATTGTGTCGCTGCTGGTTCTGATGGAGTCATTGTCGTCATAGAAGTTTGTTAGTTTTTATTTTTGTCTTATATCACAGTTATTATTGTTTCAGTTTGTATGTTTCTATTAATTTTGTTCATATTCTTCTGCATTTATCGTTAATTAGCAATTTCTTTCCTGATGTCAAAATATCGACCTCGACAAACATCGTGAGGTTTCAAATTATTATATTACTCGTAATTTTGATATCAGGACTAGGATATGGTACAGAACTCTGCAAACATCTGCCTTCAGCTAAAACATACATTGGAACAATACACATTAAAAAGCTATCATAAGTCTTACGTAAGTCGTATACTCTCGTACATGTTGGCTGACTCATAACTCCATTACTTATAATTTTTTTTGTTTTGTTTGTTCTGAAATTTTTAGGCTCCTTTGAGACCTTGGCTGACTCAAGTAAAAGTTATGTCCTGTGTTTATCGCTTAAGACAAGACAAGACAAGAGAAAAATAAATTCATCGTTGCGTTGCTTTGTGCGTCCGGCAGAGATGAGACACTCCCAATAGGGCCATAAAATCCCACAGTAAAATGCTAATGTAGCCATCATCAGGTTCTGAGGATAAAGGATATTGTTTTAACTTTTATCTCTTCGTGTAGTATATTTATCTAATCAATTTATACACAGCGACGCGACGACTCACGGTCATATTTTTTTTTTTTTTTTTTTTTTTTTGTTGTTCACTAAGTAAATGCTTTCTACATAGCTGTCTAAAAGATAACGTGGTGAAATGAAAGATTGGAGTAATATCAAATTGGTGGAAGAATTTTAGTTATTTTTTTTTTCTGGCGTTAAAGTTAAGTGGTGGATAGAATACAAATTTTGTTAACATTATTAAAACTTGAAGGTTCTTTTATTTTTAGGCTGTATTTGTATGTTTGTTGTATGTGAATACATTCATGTTATTTTCATTTGAAGAGCATTTGAATTATTTATCGTGTTTTACTCGTCTCGCATTTTTGAAGACAGTCAAAAAGCAGGGGAAGTAGGGTGGTGTTTGTGTTCTCGAAGTTATGAATAATTCGCACAAAGCTTCAAAACTCCAATCGTAATCGTTTTGAAATAGGCACGGAATATTAAAATATGGAAAAAAAATATTTTCCTGGTTACAGAGTACAACATTGAATTTTAAGTACCTGTTTGAAGATAGCACATAGGTAAATAGTACCTACTTGAACTTAATTAATTAAATTAATATTCATACTAGGTGGCGCTCAAAAATTGTCAGCCTATCGAGAGATGGTATAATTTTCCCAAATGGCGGCAAATTACAGTTCTACATTGACATTTGTAAGGTAAACAAATTCAGAAAAACAAGACGTTATTTTTAAAGAACACGGAATAACTATTTTAATTGACATTTGCCGTTATTTGAAAAATTGTAGCATCTGCATTCGCCACACTTTGTATCTAAAAATGTAAATATGTATGTGGGGTTGGCATTATATGTATCTACCGAGAAGAAACATATTTGGCCGCATTGTAAATTATTTTTATATCTCTTCCCATCTGTCAATGTGACGCTTATACTACGTATGTAGGGCTGCCAGATTTTAGGTATGTTTCCGTACACCCTAAAACTACGAAAATTTACGAGTTTTTACAAAAAACAGACATATCATGTTCCCGTAGACCAAATGTTCGTAGTTTTTCATAACAGAGAGCGCTCACGAGAGAGTTAGATATTTCCCCATGCTCAAATGATGGAAAATAGAAAAGAAAAAACAATACATAAGCTGTCGTGCAATGAATTAAAATTTGTGACATCAAATTGGTTATTTAAAAAAAAATAATTTCACATAAAACTTTATTAAGCATTTTCAAAAATACAATTTTATTTTGACGTTTAAAAAATGGCTAAAATTTCTGTTCAATGCGTCCCCGTACTTTTGTGAAACTTTGTTGCTCTCTGAGAGAGTTTTCAGCCCAATATTGCAAAAATTCACAAAGTACGTGAACTCACTTTTAATCTGCTGCTCACCGCGATAATTTTAAAGTATATAACGGGTGATTTTTTTGCTACTTGGTTTTTGACGTTTATATTTTTGACAGATCACACATGACAAATTCCACGAACATTTGACATTTCGATTCAGTATTGTTTGCTATATCATCATGAATAGACTTACGCCTGAATAACGTTTGCAAATTATTGAAATTTAGTATCAAAATTCGTGCTCTGTGAAAAATGTGTTTCGCAAGCTACGTCCGTTTTAAGCTACGCTCATTTTTGCCTAAATGGATACATGAATAAGCAGAATTGCCGTATTTGGAGTGAAGAGCAGCCAGAGGCAATTCAGCAGCTACCAATGCATCCCGAAAAATGCACTGTTTGGTGCCGTTTATGGACAGGCGGCATCATTGGGCCGTACTTCTTCAAGGACGATGAAGGCCGCAGGGTTACGGTCAATGGAGAAAGGTACCGTTCGATGATAACAGATTTTTTTTGCCGAAAATGCAAGAATTGAACTCGGTCGACATGTGGTTCCAACAGGACGGTGCCACATGCCACACTGCACTCAATTGAGAGGCGAATTTGGTGAGCAGTTGATCTCACGTTTTGGCGCAGTCAATTGGCCACCAAGATCATGTGATTTGACCCCGTTAGACTATTTTTTGTGGGGCTATGTCAAGTCTATTGTCTATGGCGACAAGCCAAGCACGATTGCTGCCTTGGAAGCCAACATTGAACGCGTCATTGGTGAGATTCCGGCCGAAATGTGTGAAAAAGTTTGCCAAAATTGGACCTTCAGAATGGACCACCTGAAGCGTAGCCGCGGGCAACATTTAAGTAAAATTATTTTTAAAAAGTAAATGGCAGAAATTGATTTATCGATCCAAATAAAAATTTCATTCACTTTTTACAAGTTTCTGTGTTTTTTTTTGAATTTTCAAAAACCAAGCTCTTAAAAAATCACCGTTTATATTGAAGATAACCGGAATTTAAATAAAATATAAATATAATATTAATTTGAGAAGGACGTATTGCAGCCTTAACGTTACTTGGTGTGACGGGACAGTTAAAATTACGCCTGAAATCCGGAATGTCCCAGGAATATAAGTCGGCAATACTTATTTTTCATATTTTTCAGAAAATGTGTTTCCATGTTATTAAAATCTCTTTACTCTACTTTGCCACTTTGCATAAAACACGACTCAAGTTAAGAATTCCGAGAGAACTTATTCCGCGGCTTAAGCGATTTAATTGGTCGTGATGGAATTATTTCATCCTTTCATCATTTAAAAACGAATATTCGTCATATTATTGCCGAATTATCGCCCGTTATATTTCGAAATGATTCTCAGAATCAAAAACTTCACGAACTCACTTGTAGAACATTTGGAGGATGTGATATTCCACAATAGGTCTAAGAGGTGCAGTGACATATGGTAATTTTATTCTTTTAAAAAACGTCATAAGACCATATCTTAAAAAGTCACAAAAAATATGACACTTTTAAAAGCTCCAAAGTCTGTGCTAAAACAAAAACGTTTAAGCCGAATCGATTCATCATCATTTTCAAAGGAATATTAAATAAAATGTACGACTGAGACGTACTTGCTTGCTCTTTGTTTGATCTTAATAAAAACAACTTTCTTACTACTTCATTTTTTCTAGAAAAAAATATTGGCATGCAAATTTTAAGTATTAAACAATATAAACTTAAAAATATAATTTAAACAAAAAACCAACCCACCGTTTTCGAAATAATGAGCTTTCAAGCAAAAATTGATTCTTTTTGTCAAAACTCCAAATATGTACAATATTATTTAGTTTGAAAAGCTTGATCGAAATCCGTTAATCGAGAGCCGTTAATGAGAAAATAAAAAAAAATGTTCTGTTGCAAGTACCGTTCAATAACAATTCTTCGTAAATTTTTGTTTTGGTTAAAATGTAGAATTTGCTTGCTAAAGTACACTCAACTTTTTTTTATCAAAATCGCTTTCGAGTTTAAAAAAAAATTCAGAACGGTTATATGACATGTACCGGTATTTTAAGGTTAAAAAATATTTTCAAAAACCATTTGGGGAAATACCGAAAACGCTTAAGTACCATATGCTTAAAGAAAATCTCTTCGGCGACTTAAGGTGAAGACAGACAGACGGAATTTTGGGACCCTCATTTTTCATGTTTGATCAAAATCTCGCGTTCTGTTTTAAATGCAAAACCTGTATTTCAATACACCCTGTTTCTTCCATTTCTACTAAACTGTCAATAATTGAAAAATCTCAAATATCAAACCTCAAAAACCTCAAAGATGAATACTATTTTATTAATATCCTTTATTTTTATATTATTGTAGTTGTTGAAAGGTAACATACATAAATTGGCATTGGGAATTCTCGGGTGTTGTTTTAGACGTCCAATTAGGGAGCGTTTATGTCTTGTTGGTTTCAGCGTGCAGACACACCTATTATTATTGTAACACCACAAAGTATTGACTTGTTGATGTGAAAGTTTGCCAAAAATGGCTGGCATTGTTATACAGAGTATGTACAAACGGTATAGTATGAATGTAATGGGGTGTTGGGAACACTAGAAGAACAATAAAAGGAAAATGGGCAAACAAATAGGCATGCTTATGGCTTATCACAAAAAAAAGGCGATAGAGAGAGGAGAAATATAATGTTAGGTAGGTCTGTATTAACAAATTTAGCTTTGACTTTTGATAAGTTTACAATCTCCTTAAAAACAATTCAAATATATAAAAGCCTTAGAGATCTGAATTACAAACAAAAATGGTTTTGCGTTGGGCGCCATTTAAAATACCAGTCATCATATCGTACTTAAAATTAATTAGAGTGATTTAAATTTTTTTTCTCCAGAAAATCAAAGTCAAACGAATTTCTACCAGAAAAAAAAACAAATCTTAATTGCACTCAAAGAATTTCAAGTGAAATTCATAATTGCATTAAGTGCTTCCAATTAAAGATGGAGAAATATTTTCCTTAGTTTACTCTCGAAATTATTCATTTATTTAATTTTAAATAAGCTGTCAAAGACTTTAGGAAATTATCACAAAATCTTTCTTTTAATTCCCCTCCGCATTTCCGCATTAGAGTATAGCTTTTAAGGCCATCGCACTCTGTATTCCGTCAGGCTTTATTTATTCATTCCAACATCACTCTAAAAAAAAAACACACAACAATCCTTCGTTTTAAAGCTTCGTATTACCCGGATAGGTTAAGAGTCTTCTAAACTAAAAAAAAATACAGACAAAAACAACAATAAGCACAAAGGATTTTCTAAACACATTTACCTGCCTCATTATACGCTCGTCTAACGATAAGTAATTGGATTTTGTCTGGGATAGTAATCATGTTCTAATTACGATATCTCACTTTTTATAATTCTAGCGTACACCCTCTCCCAACCCCGCTCCCAACCATTCGCCCCACAAAGCAAAATAATACACTCTTAAGTATCATACTTACAACATGTCTGGCATATATGTTTGTATGTTTCGTTGAGCCGGTGGCGGTTTGCTTGTGACGACTGCGATGGCAGATCCTGGGTAAATTCAACTTAAACTGCAGTCGTAGAGGGTGCAACAAAAAACAAGCCCCACTTCACCCACCTATCCCATCAGAGCGTGACAGTTATCGATTTAAATATTTGACAGCTTTTTAGCGCAAAGAGATGGCTCACGGGTGAAGAGATGATGTGACACTATTTGTCAGCTTATCATACTCCTATAAGTATAAGTCAGTGACACACAGGTCGCATACTATCACAAGAAGACCTCTTTGATGTGATAGTTTCCTTTTAATAGGAAAATAGAAATAATAGATGAAGAAGGAAAAATAGTAATATTCCTTTTGACATGTGTTTCTCATAAAAAACTGATAGGCAGGCTGATGGGGGCAGGGTAAGTTAAGGGTGGTGATTTCTTTAAGGGACTTTGAGTAAAAAAAAGTGAATACACTCTATTAAGTAGATATCGATGCAGCTTTTGAACACACTCAACCATACAAAGGTGAAAGAGGGTAATTGAGAATAATTCAGGAATAGAGAAGTGTTTTTTTTGTTAGATGTCATGCGGTAAGTTGCAGGCTCGAGGAGGCTTTTATCGATAATAGCACTGTTTCTTTTGAAGGCAAACACAAATATTTGTATGTAGATGATTTTGGTTAGAGAACTCTACGAGTTTTTAAGGCAAAAAAACATGTTTTCTAGGGTTGTTGACTATGTGTTGGGCGCCATTTTCTACTTTTTTTAAAATTTTATGGGAAGGACTTAAAAAATAATAAGAAATCGATTCGTATAGCTTTTTCGCTATTTGGTTGAGTATTTCTAATAATTATTGAAGTTTTGTTAACATCGTCGGACGTAATTTTAAGATTACAATTTTTATAAGGAATAATTATGTAAATTAAAGTATTATACAATAAAACAACATACCAAATCATCAACGTTTGCGTGGCTGATGAAAATACATGTTTTTGGTGATTTGTTCGTCCTACGTTGGGCGCCATTTTTTTATTTTTACGAAATAACTAGGTTATAAATTTGAGAAGGTATCGAACAGTTACGAATTCATCGTTGTTCTTACGGAAATGTTCATATCCTAGAACAATTTAGGTCAACACCATTAGATACTTCTAGTTAATGTAAATTCCAGTTCTCTAAATTGCTATCAACAGCAATGTTAAGTGTAATTATATACGTACACTCTCGAATTCCATTTGCAGAAAATAGCCTCTCTAACTATACCATAAGCCAACCAGAAATAAATGTGTCGAACGAACAATTTAAAAAAAAAACGCAACTAATAACAAGTGCTAAATTGTATGTCATTCCATTAGCAACTGGACAAGCACAATTTGCTTCACGCTAAAAAAACATCAATATAAAATATACATACATATCTATATGTAAGGAAAATGTAATGTACCTCTAAATCTAAGTGTGTATTTAAATTGTTGCTAGAGTCAAATGTTTTATGTAATATTCTTAAAGAAGAAAAACATCAGCTGGAAGAAAATCGAACAAAACTCATCCACACATACATAAATATTGCGTAAGGGATTTCCATACAGACCAAGTACAGAGAAAGTACAACGTATTATTATGTTTATTGGGAGCGCGGGGTTTATGCATTTTATAAATTTAAATTTGCCGTTCTGTAATTTTTTTACAGCTAAGCTCCTCTAAATGGAATGATTGTCTCAAACAAAATATCTGTAAGGTAACAACACAATCTCAACTCCAACAGAGATTTTAATAAAATACACGACTGGATCGCACTTACTTGTACAAATGTTCGGTCACATCGTTTACAACATGATTGTTAGTAGCTAAAAATATTTTTAAAGTAGTTTTTTACTTAATTTTTTATATATCTACAAAATTTCTTATTTTAAATTTAAATAAAAAAAAGAATGTTGGTGTGATAATTTTAAGTATTTAAAAATATTATTTTAAGAATTGCATTTGAAAAAACACGTGCACCCATTTTCGAAATATTGAATTTTCAAAAATAAAAAAAAAATGTATTAATAACATTATTTTTCGAACATTTTTGTCCAAGCATCTCTAATATAAAAATTGTGATCCAAATTCGTCCAGCCGTGAATAAGAAAATATGTAAAAAAAAAAATTGGAACAACATGTAGACTAGACCTATAATAGTGATCAGATTTTTTTGTATCAACATTTTTTGTAAACATATTTTTTTTTGTCAAAAAGAAAGTATTTTTTTTTCGAAAAATTTAATTTTTATCTTTTTTAAATTTGAATGATTAGTGCATCCAATAGTGAGAAAGTCGGAAATATTAAAATTGATTCTATGGCAAGTACCGATAATACCGCTCAGTAAAATATTTTATTTTTGAGAAGTGGACTGTACTTATCGAAGAGAACAGTTTTTGAGATTTTTTTTTGTCGAAATGTTTTTCTACTTTTTTTGTTTTATGATTTTGGAAAAATTTGTTCAAAGATGTTTTTGTTTTTAAAGAATAAAATAAATCGAAAAACTACTAAATACAAAGATTCGAAAAAAATCGATAGAGTAGTTTTTTTTTAAATAATGAGTTTTCAAAAAAAATGGGTTTTGTTTGTTTACTTAAAAAAACATATTTGAAAAATGTAGGTTTAAAATACTTATTAAACTTTTTATGAGCTTCTCCATAAAAAAATTAAAAATAATCAAATTAACCGTTTTCCAGAAAATCGGAACCCAAAAAAATGGATCTACTATTGGTACCAAAGTTAACCATTTTTTTCCAAAAAAAACTATTACCAAAAATTACATTTCCCCTTTATTAATTAATTGATTTTTTATATAAAGCTCTATTGAGCCATTTTTGAGGAAAATTCAATTTACATTTCTGGCTAAAAAAATGTATGGAAGGTACCGTTATTCTAGTCCTAAAAAAAATGTTTAAAATGTGGTCTCGTGACCAGACAGTTCTCCATCATCGTAATGTCAAGTTTGATCAAAATCTCGAGTTCGATTTTTGTCACAAATCCAAAACTTACCATACATCTCAGATAAAAATAAACTTCAATTCAATTTTTGTTTTGACACATCAAAATCGAGGAACTTCCCTAAACCAGTTTTTATTATTTCTACCTAGTGTTCTCGAAAACGACTTAACCGATTCTTATGAAACCTCTTTTTTATTATATGTAACTGAATGTTTGGGTATTTTTGGAAACAAAATCACATTACATAAGAGTGTGATGTTTTTGACATTTTTTTTTGTTCACGTAGAAACATAGTCCACACAACGTATAGCAACATCCAATGCGGTCATTTTCGAAAAAAAATAAAACATAGACCGCCCCTAGACCAAAGCACACGTCAAACAATCCGTTTTGAATATTGAATGACTTCACCACAAAACGAACAAAACAGCAGTTAGATGTTCACTGAAATTTTGATTACCAACTCTCGGTATGGGAACTAGTAGCAACGAGTTCCATAACTGAGGAAAATTTTGTTCAAAAAATCTTTATCGACACATCAGTTTTTTTTGTATTTTTAAATTAAAAACTGTAAAATTTTAAATTATACCCAAGATGACCTACTCATATAAATCTTATTTTGTGGCATATAAACTTTCAATTTAGAGGAATTTTAATGTGCTTTTCATTTTTATATTCCATTATCAACGGCTCGGTGTGGTGGCTACTACAGCTACTTCCTACACGCTATGAAATTTGCCATTAGCGTGGCAGATGGGTATGGGTGATGAATATAACACGCACACTCTCATTCTAAAAAGGATATTTCACAAAAAAAATAGAATTCCAAAAAAAAAACATGCACACCAAAAATTATATTAAAGATAAGAAAACCTCAAACGTTCACCGTGCAATACTTTTTTCCTTTGACAGCAAAAATTAGAATAAATTTAAAGTTAGGAATTTCTTTTTAAAAAATTATAGTCTTATGATGTCACACCAATAAAAAAAAAATAATAAGTATTAATTTTTAACTTCATTATGACACTCGCTTCTAAAGTTAGTTAGTTTTTCCTAAAAAGTTTGCCTTTTCATGACGAAGTTTTCCATATATTTTAGCTTTTAATTTATTTTAAGCCTGGGAATTGAAATGTGTTGACGTTGTTGTTTGTTTTTTTTATTGTTTTTCTTTGTGGTGTGCTGTCGTTGTGTCTTTTTAAATGGGAGTAAGGTTGCATGTTTAAAGAGAAGGACATTCCATTTGTTGATAAGTTCAGTGACATTTAGTTGTTAGGTTGTGAGGGTGGATGATTTGATATTATAATAATAATCGATTCGTGTGACAGAAAAGGCCACCTTTTGAGCGTGATGTCATTTAGCTATTTTTATTATCAAACAAAAAAATATAAAAAAAATTGTTATGTGCTTAAGAACACACATACACCTACTAACATGTAATTATATGGTAATTTCCAAAAACTTTTTTATGTAACAACCATCTTTACCAGCAATTTAGATTGTGGTACGTACGGGCAATAAACGTAGGTCCTTGAGATTTTGATTAAATCTGAAATAACGATAATAGAGGAGACGAAAAACTGTGGTGTTTCAATTATTTCTAGCTCTTCAGCTGAAAACTACTAATGGTATTTGGACATTGGCCAGATATATGGTTCAATTAATTTACGTTTTTGAAAATATTCAGGAACTATCTTGGTTTTACAATTTTTATTGCAGACAAAAAAAATAACCTTATGTTATTAGGAGCATTATTCATAATCATAATTTATTTTTGCCATGGAAACCGCCCGGAAATAATTTTTTAAGTAATTTTTGATCCTAGTTTAGTATTTTTTTTAAACACGCAGAAAAGGATATCAAACTTACGAAAAAGCTGAGTTTTGGTACAGATGATGTATTTTGATATTCTTAATACTTTCTTAAAAGTCATTTTGGAGACCACACAATTATTAAGCAACACCACCATAAATTAATGAGTTTAATTATTGTTTTCTTGCAAAAGTCTTAATTCATGTAAGCAAATTTGGGACATAAATTAGTAGATAGATAGATATAATTTTATTTATGTTATTACACAATTTTTACATGATATTATTATATTACAAGGGTAAAATCAGTGTAAATTAGTATTTTAATTTAGCATGAAAATCTTTATTTTTTTGTCTCTGTCAAGAAGGCAGAAAAGTTTCCGAAAATAGTTTTTTTACTATAGAGACTATATTCCAATTTGTTATTGATGACGCCAAACATTTTTGAAAATCAAAAAAATTAAAAGGGCAGCTTTTTACAAATGTATGTGATGTCCTTACTTATTTACTTACTTACTTACGATATACATACATACACATATGGCAAGTTTTGGATTCGTACAAAAATTGAACTCAAGATTTTGATCAAACTTGGTACTTCGATGATATTGAAGACGCAAAAAGTGGATCTAAATATTCTGTCTGTCTTTCCCCGAGTGTACATTCTAAACTGTTGGATGGATTTTCTGCAAGCTTGGTACATAATGTTTTTTTCGGTAATATTCCTTATCCATTTTTGAGGATCTACATTTTCTCAAAAATGGCCCAAACGTGATTTTTATAAATGAAGGGAACAAATACTTTTAGCATTTTTTTTTTTCGAAAAAGGAGAGAAAAAGTAGAAACTCCTAGGAAGTTAAAACAGTAATAAAAACCAAATTTTATCAAAACTTTTTTTGAAATTAAAAAAAACAAAAACATTTTTTTTTATAAAATTGATATACATATTTTGAAAAGTAATTAATACATTTGTTTTTAAATTTAATTTTTTTTTAGTAATTTTTGCAATTTTCTAGAATATTTGAGGATACCATGAACCAAAAAAACAACAGTACCTGCCATACTAATGTTTAAGAAAAACCGTTAAGAAATGGCTCCAAGAATTTTGATAAAAAAATATATATTACCTACTTAATTGTATTATAAAAAATAAAATATTTTATTTTCTGTTCTTATTAACGGCACTTCCCATAGAACCACTTTCCATATTTGCGACTTTCTCATTATTTTCAAATTAAAAAAACATAATTTTTTTTTGAAAAATCTATTTTTCAAAAACGGGTTAGTGAATTTTTTTTAAATTTAAGTTTTATACTCAAATTAATAAGAACTATAAATTGGTGATTAAATTTTTTTCCTAAATATGGTTTAAAAATTTTATACATACAAAAACATTTTTTTTTAAACCACTCCAACGATTTCTAAAATTTCTTTGGTATAAATTCACATTTTCCACTAATTCAAATGACCAAAGTTTACTGCTTTAATTACGATAGCACAAATTTTCACATACATTTATTCGGTTGATTTATTTATATTTTTAATAAATTTTCAAAGTTTTAATTTTTCATAAACATTCACTTTTTTCATTACTGCCCGTTTGCTGATACAAAACTTAAGCATTAAAGTTCTACTTAAGAAATTATGTGACAGTTTACATAGAGGAAAAAGTAGTCCTTAAGCGTTTTAAGTTCAATATAAATATGTATGATTCGTATCAGCAAACGGGCCTTAAAATATTAAATTTGGTAGAGCGTTTTGTGGGTTTTCAGTATTCCGCCTAAAATGGTGTATACCTTAAATATACATAACTTACTAAGAATTATTTTGAATTCAAAATCCTTTAAGGCAGTTGTTTCTTCAAATTGTTTTTTTTTTTTCAATTTTATTCAAAAAATATATTGACAAAATTGATTTAAGAAAGGAGATGGATATTAATTTAAAATTAATCTTTTTTTCAATCAAACCATAACAAAATCCTTTAAAGCTCCTTTTTCAATTAGGTTTTGCATTTATGTATTTGATTAATTGAGCGTTTTATTCTCCTGACAACACAGATCTTTCATAGATTATGCATATCATATATTCGCATATAAATTTCAAATACCTACACAATGTATCAAAATAAATTTTAAAATTCCCACCAAGTTAAAAAAAAATGTAAACTTTGATGGAACATTTTTTTGTTTTTTTTGGAATACATACACATGCACATATGTAAATCGATTGAATTTTCGGAGAAATTCTATATTTGCGAATATGTAAAACAATTTCCCTTTTATATTTACAACAATTTTTTCCTCAATTAATCAAAATTGTGTTCCCTTTGTTCATGAATAAATTTATGAAGAAGATTTTGTGCAGGTGTTTTCATCTATACGCGCACGGCGCCACAATTGATTTTACTCTTCAATTGAAAGTATAGCACGTCTGATGGGTGGTATCCTTCCCGGCATTCATATACTATTTATACTACTTTACTCTTTCACATTTTCTTTTTTATTAAATAATAAAGCCATATTGATTAATCACTTAATCCTATCAGGACACCAATCTTTAGCAAAATCAATATATTAAACATTTAATTAACTAAGTGTACAATACACACTATCAACGTTCTACAACCACACATATCTACATATGTGCTTATGTATAATTCAATAAAAAATCCTTCATTACCGAACACGTCCAGGAAAAAATTTAAATATCCTTAACTTTCAATACTACAGCATGAGCTTAAATATTACCACCGAAACGCTTAAACAAATATAAATACCAATCTCACCCTTCAATATCCTAGCCATGAATAACTTAAAGCCGCGTCCATTAATAAAAACACAATTATATTTCCATGAAATTGGGGGGATATATTGATTCACATATATGTATAGTATACCTACCTACATACAAATATGAGCAAGGAGCATGGTCACATGTGCTATGAATTAAATACCTGCAGGAGTTATATTCTTACACGAATTCACCTGCTTCACACCCAAAAACAACAATCTCTAAGGCACATATATAAATATTGTTTTTTTCCTGACTATCCATTTAAATGTCATAATCCTTACGCGATTGAAAAGCACACCATCACATCAGGATGAGAACAACAATCATCGATCATGATGGTGTATGATGCGGAATAAGGCAATACCAAGCAAGTCGCATATATAATCCTATTCAATATGAATATGTGTTAATTTGATGGATGGATGGAAGGATTTTTCATTTTACTCAGATAACAAACAGAAGAGACCCATAGTGGCGCGGCGTCCCAACAAAACCATAACCATATCAATATGATAACAAAGGGATGTATTTCCATTTAAGCTTAGAGGAAATTGAGTTAGTAGGAAACCGTTTTGCAAATCATCGTATAAAACCTTAAAAAATGGACGGATGAATTGCTCGAACTTGCTCTTTTGGCTCAAAGCCAAATGTTATCGACTTTTTTTTTTTATCGAAAATTCTTTAAAAAATTCATGTATTATGAAATTTAACCTAAAGCGTTAGATCGGTTTTTGATGAACGTAAAGATACTCTTTGTCAAATTTGGAGCAAATTTCGATAAGTCTATGGATACATAGCATGGCGTAACCTACCATTTATTAGGCGCTATTTTCTTCTCCCATTTTGATGTTCAGACATTCAGAACCAATCCTTCCCTACACTCGCACCTGTGCTTGATTATTTTAAAGGTAGTCAATATCCCTTAAGTGCACGCATCATTATAAAAAAAAATCTCTATCCAACCGATTTGTTCACGCGGTTGCTGCAGCTTATAGGAATCAACAATGCTCGAGAAATAATTCATCAACTTGCGTCGAAAAACTCGTTTAGCATCCATCTGTTTTATTCATTTCTCATCAGTATTAGTGAACCCTTTCGGATTTTCCCGGCCACAATAGAATCTGATTGCACGAGAATTTCAAACAAAAGCTCAAGTTTTAGCACACACAAAACGACTACAAAATTCCTTCGGCAAATGGTTAGTTAAATTAGTACAGCGAATACTCTAATAAGCGGACAATCATGTGTCCCCAATTTTTGGTAAGGTTATGAGAACTGTCGGGTTAAGTAAGAGAAATAGAAGTGAAATGACTGCAAAAATTAATAGAGGAACGCAAGGAAATAGAATGTGTAATAACGGAACGCGATGAGGATGGGGAACCATACTCTTTAGAAATTACACCAACTTAGTTCTTCGGGGAAATCCCGTGTATAAACTTTCAATATAACATCGCTCTGTTCAATTATTGGAGCTTCGCGTTCGGTTATCAGAGATTTTCTATGAATTTGCCTACGTATTAAAAATGAAACAGAAACTATATTGAGAATGGACCTTATGTTTCTTTCTGGTTTCATCTATATATACACCTAAATATATGAATGTTTGTCTGTATGTCCTTTTTAGAATCGTAAACTATGCATTTGATCATATAATTATCTTTATCAAAGTTGTTGTGCATGAGCCCAATAAGGTTTGTGAGTTGGTACGACCAATTTTTTACAGATGGCGCCAGATTGTTCAGATTGCAACGAGCGAAAGATTGTTCACTGTAGTTTTTACGAGCAATATTATAATTGCTTTTTCACTCAAAATTTCTTCACTCAATTTAAACTAGAACTTATCCAGTGCAATTTTCTATTGTGCATATTTTTATATTTGACAGAGTTTTTCGAATAGTTTTGTGCATTTCATTGTGAGTTAAATTAATATCTTTCCTTCAAATTTTTTTTAGTTGGTGGCTTAGCAACGTGCGCAGGGTACAGCTAGTTTGTTGATAAAAATTAAACACTTAATTATGTGTCCGCTTATGGGAGCTTTTACTGTGGTTACAAAAATTCCCGTTTTTTTAACATAATGCTATATTTCTTGTTTTTAACAAATTCTCATCTGCCTACAACATAAATGTCAAAACGACATTTGACGCCATTTGCAAAAACTATGGAAAATTCGCCCTATGATATTTATTATGCTACAATTTATAATTGATAAATACTCGTAGCTACCAGTGAATTTCCAATATATAATTTTCCCTTATTTACTTAAAGCTCTATCAATAAAACATGTTTATTCCACCGCTAATCTATGACCTTACTAACCCTAGAATAGCAGTTAATCCACGAGTTAAAATTTTCGATTAATAAAATAAAGATTCGGTCCGAAAATCTACGAAAAAAATCTTCTACAATAAGTAATAACTCTATCTTTTTTTCTGTTCTATGATTCTGTAAATTGTGTTCAAAATGTCAGATTTCGCTTCACTAAACGACCTTTTTCGATGTGTTAACAGAGGACTAAGTTTGTAAATGCCAAATAGGAGACATTCACTTAATGACATATTGCACTTAATCCACATGGTAAAGATATATCGTCACAAAATCGTGTTTTTTTTAAATATTAGTGTTATGATTTAAGTTCAGTGAAGTGATTAAGAGTGGAAATATAAATTGATAAGTTACAAAATGAAAAGTGGTTGGTGAAATTGAACAGTTATGTACATTATATATATATACATCATGTCTTATAAAATATCTTTAATTATAATTCGTGTTGATACAGTAACATAACGTTACATAACACAAAGTACCGTTACATAACATATACTGCATACCGAAGCTTTACGCAACGTAACTTTAAGTAACGTAACGTAACGTAACTTAACTTAACGAAACCTAACTCAACGGCATAGCACATCACATACTATAAAAACACAAGCTTAACGAAGTGTTAACAACTTTCCCTTAACCTCTCATTTTATATACAATAGATTTGCCCCTTCATTTCAGAATCCCATCTTTAGAATATTGTTTTTATCTGACTGAGCAATATTTAACTATAAAATTCCAGGTTATGTATCTGCATTATTAAATCACTTGTATAAAATTCTTTTAAACACCTATATAATATCCTTGCAAACGCAATACCATGAAATTATGCAGTGTAAATTACGGTCAACCTTGTGTTAATACACAAACAAAAATGTATCAAGTATGCTGTTGGCTCTGCGCTATTGTGTTGTTTAATAATTTCAAAACATGAAAACCACAATTTTTTGTGTTCACTCTCTGACTAGTGTACACACACGTCATAATTAAAAATCGTTGACCATTATTATTGTGACATGCACGTCAAGCTAAAAATACCAAAAAATCAAATACACGTCATCATGTTATAATATAAAGTGAGAGCCATGAATCAGAAAGAAGTCCTTTTTTTTGCGTGGCAAATCCAAGGCAACAATATATAGTAGGTAAATATAAGTACATGTATAAGAAACTTACGTGTATTAGTCATAGTCATCAGAACCCAGAACATGAATGCCACCGCATAACGAAAAATGGAAAGACACAATCTCAGCATGGATAATCCATTTGTGGTTGGTCCTTTTTTGCTCCTCAGAGCTGTCAAAATAAGGCGTATTCTCCACGCATTTATACCTCTTACTTATACATGAATAAGATGTGCGTGTGTATTTTATGTGTGTGAAATGGTATTTGTATGTGTATGCATTATGTCCTGTCATTGACAGATAAACATTAATTAACTAATTGAGGCAATTGACAACAATCAAATCCAAGAGGATGACGGTAGGAGAAATGATTAAAAGTTGTGGCCAGAAGATCCGGTGCAAGTTGGTGCTGGCAGGAGGCACACTTAATTGCTTTTAAGGCGGAGATAGCTTTTAATTATCTATGGTTTTCCGTATCTACATTTAAGCTTAGATGTATAGCTGATTTGTTGTTGGTAAGAAGATTATTTGCGGAGTGTACAGTGTACACAAGCCTCTAAGGAGTTAGCAACTATTATGTTATATTTACATATAAATATGCACAGATTTGTGATGGACTGTTGTACGTTACAATAACAAATGTAGGCCATCATTTCTGCCATCACAAGAGTGTCACACAATTCAACTTAGCAAATAACCACAAATAAGCTATAGGGGGATTCAAATGGGATACGTCAAGACGCATTTGAACTATGTCAAGTTTAATACTATGACAGCTTAAGAGAACGTGATTTGATGTTAGAATCAAGGATGTAGTCAGCTAAGTATGTACGTATATATGAATCTATTTTAAAAGGAGCGAATTGAGTTTAGGCCAAAAGTTGGAATTAAGTAATCATTATTCAAATGTAAACTCCAGTGGAGGAATATATTTGAACCTTAACAGTGAAATAGATATGAATGGGATATTAATTAATGTTATCACTAAAATATCACCAAATTTTTAACAATTGACTTAAACTCTAACGATTTATTTCCACGTAACAGTATCCACATCCCACTCTTACTAGATGTAACAAAAAGACTATATTATCTGGATTTGGCTCTGACATACTGACACGTCTACATAAATTGACGGAGTAAGCTCAATATGAATTTAATCAAATCAAACAATACATAATTGAAATTTTATTTAAGAATTCAACCGAGCACCACTTAGATTGTATATTTCATACAAATTATTAATGAAAAAAATAGTTCCTAGCATTTCACAAGCTGCTTGATATAATTACGTAGACTCAAATTTTGTATTCAAAAGTTCTGTTCAATAGAATTCTATTAATAGAATAAATAAAAGCATTACACTGTCAATATGTTTCATTTAAGCCGCATTGATTTAAGTGTCGGCCAATCATTCCCTTTTCCTCTTTTACAAAGCGGGAAGCTTACCGGCACGTGAGCACGCCACAACATGTAATTCACAATGCGAGAAACATGTGAATCCAAGACTGATGGAACAAATATCAAACGATTCTCCTTACGACTTATTAATTTATTGTCAAAGAAAAAACTCGACGCATGGGTAAACAAAGACTCTTAAATACGAATGGAAAATTGTTAGGAATAAGCGGAATTTGTGGAAAGACAACATCTTAAATTTTTCATTCAAATCCTCGCTTGAATAACAATTTGATTTGAGATTCTTCAGAATCAATCACGTCCTGTGACAAAGTTTCAATGCATTCAGGTTTTGCAACAAAATTATAACGTAGCCGATTTTAGAATCCCTCTTATTCAATCAAGATCCCGACCTATTATAATCCCGCTTTTTAAATTCCCATTTAATTGCACTTATCCCGTTTAATATTTTGATAAATCTTACACAAGAAAAATTTGCATATACCCAAAGTTGACCCCACCCTAAATCCTATATTGGGCCAAGCTAAGAATTGGCGGGGGCAGCATACACTTCTTACGTGACGTCCTTTTTGCATTTTGTTATGATTCCAAAAGCAGGAATTTAATCAATAGGATGGTAAAAAACGGGAGAGTAAAACGCGGGGCATCGAACCCAAACCGAAAGGGGCACGTGGTATATTACAAAGTGTGAAGTTGATCAACTGCGGCACTTGGCGGTTTTTCAAATCATCAAAAACAACTATCAAAGCCGTTGTACAACTCCATCTGTTATTAAATAAATATAAAGGGTTATCCATTTTCCGGTTTCAAAAGTAATCGTAAATAAAACACATATAAAATATTTTTTTAAATGATAAAGTTTGAAAGTTGACATTATACGTGAAACACTACATCATTTAAATGACCACCACGCGAATTGTTGCAAGCTTCGATTCTTTTCAGGTAATTTTCGACTACTTTTTGACACATATTGGGCGGTATCTCAGCCATAACTTGAAGAATGTTGGTTTTCAAGTGCTCAAGAGTTAAAGGTTTATCTGCATAAGCACGGTCTTTCGGGCAGCCCAACAAAAAAAAAGGCCAGCGGTGTCAAATCGCATGACTTTGGTGGCCAGTTGATATCGCCACGACGAGAAATTACGCGCCCAGGAAATGTCTCTTGCAATAAAACCATATTCGCAAG
The DNA here is from genome assembly GCA_910595825.1 of Philhelius pedissequus. Classification (NCBI taxonomy): domain Eukaryota; kingdom Metazoa; phylum Arthropoda; class Insecta; order Diptera; family Syrphidae; genus Philhelius; species Philhelius pedissequus. Next base: position 6,766,784 of record OU343163.1, on the reverse strand, counting down.
AGTTGTGTGGCATGTGGCAGCGTCGTTGTTATGTGAGCTGGACTTTATATGGATGAAGGTGTAGATCAAAATGCAAGATACGCCATAATGTGCCGTAAAACAGTCCTTATTCCTCAGAACGATGAGGAATCGACACATTCGGGTCTTCGGCAACACTTTCACTTACAGCAGCGATATTTTCAGTGGTACGAGCGAACTGATGATGCACAGGCCTTACAATATCTGTAACCAATCCAGTCTATTCAAATTTCTTCACAATTTTGCCAATTGCTTGCGTAGTTGGACGCTTATATAAACCATAATCTGCTCTTAAAACACGATATGTGGCTGTGGCAGAATCACCATTTTTGTAGTAGGTTTAAATAATTTTTAAATGTCAGACTTTCAACTGCAAATAAAAATTTGTTTAACAACTAAGTTTGGCAGATGTCGAATTCCAGTCCTATACCTTTGAAACTACAAAATGGATAACCCTTTACTTTAAAAAAAAAACGGATCCTTCTGGAGTTCTTCCATAGCTGCATTTCTTAAGACAATACGAATACATCAAGCTAGTATAAAAATAGAAGCTGTTTTATAACAGTTGCTGACGTGAAAAGTTCGTAAAACAATAATTGAAGCGGTTGTGTATCCTGTCAAAATTTTGAGCTCAATCGGTGCAGAAGTTTTTGAGTTTTTGAAGTGTACAGAAACCAACTTAACATTTATATGTTATAGGATTTAATTTTATGTTGGGCGTAGGACACACATGATGAATTATCAATGTCCCAAAGTTCTTCGATGTACAATGAGTTATCACAATACAAAATTAGAAGAAAATACATCTGATCATGGACGACAATTTAGAACTTTCTTATGTGGTGATACAATTTAGACAAACAAATTTTAATGAGAAGGAATTTTTTGCTTCATCTCTATACAACACAGACAAAATTTTCCAATAACAAGTCTTGTTACTCATTTGTAGGGGAGTTCATTGTGGTAACGGATGACACAAGAGTTTGATTTTGAACTGTTTTTCTTTCTGCTAAGCACTTAAGAGTTCCTTTACTACACGTATTGTTATATTTAAAAATGAGGAGCTGGCGAACAACAAATACTTAAGGTTTTCATGAAATTTTATTTGGTTGGAATGTTTTTATATTTTACCAAAAGAGAGCGCATATTTCGTAAATGTAAGACGTGAAATGTTAAGAGGTAAATTGTATTTTCTTGGCCAAATTATGAAGCAAGAAAAATGTCTTTAATTTGAAACCAGGGTACGAGGTGTGGGCAGGCAATATTAATGTGGTGTACAAGTTATGCCTCACGAATCTTCCCATTCAATATAATTTTTGATTCCCGTATGGTTTTAATCCATTTGAGGTATTAGATTTCACCAAAGAGTAACTCACTTACTTATTTTGCAATCGTTTCTCACTGATGACGATTAAAGTTAAAATAAATATATTTATGTATATGTTCAACATATACATACTTGCGACAGAATAAACAAAATGTCACATTTTTATTTTAACAAATTTCCATATAATTTTGAAAAGGACGAGTTTTCCTTTGTCCTTGGCATAATTTTATATGTGTTGTAATTGTAAGAGCCCTACTTGACATCAACACAAGGAAAACTTTTATCAAGGACAACAACAAATTCTGCAAGTCTAATAAATGTGGTTAATGTAAATGACAGGTAGTTTTTGTTTACCACGGAGTAAGGGTAAATTTCTAGACCGACAGGAGATTTACCTTTATTCTCGTCAAAACACTGCCAACTATTCTTTTTACGTCTGCACATAGAGTGACACACTTAATCACTCAAATGTGTAAAAATCACATATCTTGCTTGATTTATTACACGCGTATTGAAGGTCACCTAACCAACAAAGCACTGTATATGTACAAATGTATACGTATGTAAGTACAACCGCCTACGACGTGCACATTAATATTATGTTTATGTATTCAGTGACATCATACTACACTCGTCGTCGTATCGTAAGTTCAAACTATAAAATCACTGCCCTCCACATAGTGAGAGAGAGAGCCAACAACAAGGGACGAAAAGTGGTATCTAAATGCTAAAGCTATATAACGATAAACGCCATGTTTGGGCTTAGTGGTAGGGTGATTCTATTTCGACAGTAAAATGAATAATTAAACAGGGTTACCTCTACTCGTATATATGTACTCATAGATACGAGTCCTTATACCTGTTTCCTAACAAAACCAGGCTGCTAAGCAATGCAAATTAATTTCTAGCTTTCCTCAACTATGTACATACATATATACTACCTACTACTTGTGAATGCCTGCACGAACACATTATTATTTGCTGGTGCTAGGAAGCATTCCCTGGGTGTGTTCATCGAAGGGTGCAGACTCATTTCTCACCTTTTATTTTTTTGTTCTATTCAAGTTTTCACCGCCTTCACTTTGGAAATTAATTGCTGAAAGTAGGTGCCTACAAAATCGAAACAACAAACAACAACAACAACAACAACAAAAATTATAGAAAAACCTGACTAATTAGCAAAATAATCTCCCATCTTGATCTCTTAATTAAATCAGATGTCAATGAACATGCATTCAGATAATATGTTTTTTTTTTTTTAATTTCTTTGGAAAATTTATAACTACTATAGTTTATGGATTAATGTCATAATTTTCAACGTGAATCTCCACTTTAAAGATTGCCTTGTTTGTTTGTGTTTTGTAAACCACCTTTTGACTCTTTATACATATCCAAACTAAATAAAGTCCTTTCAAAAAGTGAAAACAGCCTGGCTTATCTGCGCATATTCTCATAATGGCATCTTAAATAAAAAGATATATCTGTAAATCAACCTAAGCCCTCGAAAATAAGACATAAAAGTATCGCTCATTAAAACTAGGTCGACAGTTAAAGTGTCTAGAAAGATTAACATACATTTTTTAGTCGATGTATACCTATATATAAAAACACATAAAGGCAATTTTATAGATTCGAAAAAAAAATTGAAACCTATATTTTAAGCAAACGAATGGTTAAAAATCACCACTATTATGATAGTCTACTATCAATTGATAATCGATATGTACCAATCATTCAATGTGCATCATTGAAAATATTGAACAACGTTGTGAATTTAAATAAAATTAGAATTAACACTGATCATTCGTTTTTTAACAACTTGAGTTTCAAAACAGAAATATTGAGCATTTATCAAATCTCAAATGATAATTGACAACCATAATAATTGGTTATTGTTTGTATATGTGGTTGCTTTTGGTGATAACACTATTTCGACATCCCATATGTCAAGTAATGGATTTGTAAAAAAAAAACTTACATTAAATTTTGGAATAGCTTAATTTCAAAAATCATGATAGAAAAAACTTTCTTCGTCTGAGAACACTCTGTGAGGCTAAAGGATTCTATTAAGATAAACGTCTAGCATTTATCAGTGCCTGCTTCGGAATTTGAATATATTTTCCGGCAACACTGGCACAATAGAGTGCAAAAAACAGATAGAATATGATCTGAATTTATTTCGAACAGAGAGAGCTTCACGAACTTAGATTTCTTCTCAAAACAGGCTCTAACATTTAGCTGTCATAATTTGGCATTTGTCAATTCATGCTTACGTTATCATTTATAAAAAAAAAACCTTTTACCCTGGAGCGACCTACTTTTTCCGCAATTTGACCTGTATGATTAGTTTTATTTTCACATCTACTTCTAGACACTCATGACTCTTGTTTTGATTAGCAAGAATGTAATGTCGAATTCCTTACAACCATTTGAAATCGATTTCTTTTAATTTTTACTTGCGATATAGGTAGTAGGAATTATAGGGCAAGTTTTTGCGTTTGAAAACAAATCGAACTCGAGATTTTAATCAAATTTGACATTACGATGATAAAGAAAGCCAAAAAAGTGGGTCCGCAATTCCGTCTGGGTGTCTGTCTGTAGAACGAGCTACTGCCTAAGAAAGGTTGAAGAGCTTTCTTTCACACTTGGTACTTAAGCGATTTAGGTGATTGTCTCAAATAGATTTTGAAATCGTTTTTGCAGCCCCAAAATTAAGGGTACATATTATTTTTTTCTTAATTATTTCGAAAACGGCTCTAACGATTTTAGTGTACTAATTTAGGTATAGTCTTCATTTTGATAAAAACATTTTTTTAAATATTTTTTACTTGCGATTATAGGTACCTACTGTAAGGCAAGTTATGCATTTGTCGAAAAAAACGTTTTGAGATAACAATCAATGACATTACGATGATAGCGAAGACGAAAAAAGATGTTCTAAAAATTCTGTCCGTCTGTCTGTCTGTATGTATGTATGCATAGACACCTACAACCCAAACGAGTGGGCCGAATTGCTTCAAACTTGGTATATAGATGGAGTTTTTTAGGTATTGTACAGAGGGGAAATTGATTTTTTTTAGCTCAAGAAATAACGGTACCTACCTGCCATATAAACGTTACGTTAAAGCCTATTTTTCTCGAAAACGGCTCAAACGATTTTAATTTTAAAAAAATCAGTGCCCCTTATTAGGTACGACCGCTCATATTGTTGGTTGGAAAAAAAAATAAAAAATATCTAAAAACGGTACTTTCCATAGGACCATCTAAAAAAAAAAAACTTTTTTTCTCAAAAACCGCTCCACCAATTTTTAAATTTTTTGTCTCTTAAATTCAAATTTGTCCAAGAAATAAAATGGCGTACTTTTTTTGGGCTCAAATTAGTTTAAGTATTTATTTCAGAATTTTGAATTATTTTTTTCTTTGATTAAGCCGATTTAATCTTTTTTTTTTTTAAGTTTTATTTTATATTTTTTTTTAAATTAAGTAAAAAACGACTTTAAAAATATATTTAGATTTTTAATGGAAATCTTTTGCTTACGATGTTATCGAACATTAGAGCAGGGACATATGTGCTATCCAGTCGAGCATTTTATCGATTTTGTTTTTGTGAATTTGTTAGTGCTAGTTTAAAACTGCAATTTTAAGTATGAAAATGAAAGATTTGTCTTGACAGCAAAATAACGATTTTCTTTTTAAGAAAATTCTATTTTTACAAATCGAATGTTTGGTTTATGGGAATCCCATATATTTTGCTGGCCACAAGAGTATAGTTGAACGGGAACTGTAGCTGTAACTCCAACAGACACAACAAATACAAGTTTTGGAGCCCTAAATTTGTTTTGACAATAAAGAATAAAATTGAAAAAAAAAACGACTAAAGTAAGAAATTTCAATTGGCTGATATTCATCACACATCTTTTCGATTTTTTTGTTTTCGACAAACAACAACTTCTTGTGACCAAACTATGTACTTTAATTCTATGTATCTCAAATTACACTCATATATTCACATAAAAGAAACATGAAACAAAGAAAAAGGATTATTCTGAATTAAATGATGACCATTAGCTGTGAGCGGAAAGAGTTTTTATTTATCCTGTATAGAATGTATATTTCAACAAGTTTTAGGGGATGATGACATAAACGCGCAAATGTCCTGGAAATGTTCTAGACACATAAGCAAACATTTGAATATCTTGTGTATACTTGGAGCTAATTTAAATATTAAGACCCTTTCATCTTCAAACTGAATGCTAAATTATATTCCCGATAGTGTTGCCTGATAAAATTTAGTCATTTCATCTAATTTTTTTTTTATTATTTATTTCAATCTTTTGTAAGAAAAAAGAAAAATAACACAAATAATGACACCCTATATAAACATTTAGGGGATGTTGTGTAAACGAGATTGGTGGTGTGGGGGTTGTTGAATTGATGATGATTTCTGTTTTTCTTTCATTCTGTAGCAGAAATAAAGTCATTTATTTTATTTTACTATAAAATTTTTTTGTTTATCGTCCTTGCAGATGTCATAACATGGGATGTATGTTTGAAACAGTCCAGAGGAATCAATGCAATGAGATTAAATCCAAGGATAAACGTCCTAAAACAACAACTATTACAACAACAAAATCCAGAACACACATACCCGAAGTTCCATCAGCATCTGCAAATTGTTTAGCAGACAAATTTGAAATAGTTGATCCTTTTGAACTACAAATCGAATCTTGCTCAAAATATTTTCCATCGTCTTCGTCGTCATTGTCGACATCATCGTCATTTTCGTGCACCACCATCGGCGTCGTCGACTGTAACTGCTGCAGGAGCAGTGAACAATTCTACAATAGTGTTGTAATATCGAAAAGTAATAAAAAGTATAATCGCATTCAGCAGCAACAGCAACAGCAGCAGAATCTAAATCAGCAGCGCCATCTGCATCAGCAATATGTTGGGTCAGGAAAAAATATGTCTCCCACGATGGAGAATGCATCAACGGCGAGCACCAAATGCATTATGGAAGAATATATACGCGCAGGATATTACATAACGTCAAGACTATTCAATAATAAAAGCAGTAGCATCAGTAGCAGTATCACGAGTAGAAGAAGCAATAGTTTATTAAATTCTAGGAATAAATGTTATTTAAATAATAAAAATAATAATAATAGTAAAAGTGGATGCTCATCGACGACGGAAGCAGCGGTAGAGGCAGCGGCAGCATTAGCAACAACCACAACAGCAGCAATTTCAGCAAAAACTTCATCAATCCGCAACTCAATTAGCCTGTATGCTGCATCTAGTGTAATATTAGTTTTATGCTATTTAACATCGTCTACATCGGCTGCCGTTATGGATCATCCGATGTAAGTATATTAAATCTAATAAATAACGTACTTACATACATTTTATAAGACACGGTCATTTTAAAGACATTCATTAGGGAAAAAATATGTCAATTTAATAGTCGTCCTTGATCCTTCTGCAGCAATTCATTGGTTCACGATGAGTTTTTTTTCTTATCAATTTGGGGAATTATGTCGACTAAATCTTGAGACATCGCCAAAGTTGGATTATTATTCCAATTGGCTGCAATGTCGCGACGACCAATAGTAGTGGTGGGTGAATATTTATGTGAGTAACGTTTGAAATATCGTTTAACTCCTCACAAATACTATTAAACTTGCGATTTCATGCATATTGGGTCTTGGGTGCAAAGAACTTGAAATTGCTTATGTCCTGAGGCCTTGGAATTGGAATTGTGCTGAGTGTCAATATAAATTAGATGTTTCGAATGGCGCCCAAACAGACGCCAGTAGGACTTTCTCTTGACGAGTATTATTTTTTTTTAATTGCGGAAAATATTAAATAAAAGTCAATTTAGTTTCAAAGTATTTAAAAATAGATGATAGTGTCTTTTAGAGAGTAACTATTTTTGTTTGCGAGTTATAGATATTCGTAAGTATTGGTGATATGGAAAACTTGGAAAAAGTGAATCTGTTAATTCGGTATGTCTGCTCTGATAGAGTTTAAACGGCTCTCAAACTTGGTATCTAGCATTAGGGCAAAAAATAACGGTACAAGAAAATAATTTTACCAAATATAACGGTATCTTACTGACAATACAATATTGTAAGTCCTTATTGCACAAAAAAAAATTTACCTTAGATATCGAATAGATATCGAATTGTGAGAAACACATAAAAGAATTGGAATTATTTTTTTCGAAAGTCAAAGTTTCAGAAATTCCTTATTTATTAATTTTTAGGTAATTTTTAAGTAAAATTTAATTTTTTTCCCTGTAAAATTAAATAAAAAAATAATAATACCCAAAAATAGTTTTTTTTTTTTTATAAAAATATATGAAATTTTTTTCTTCTTTTTTTTTCTTTATAGATTTGACGAATCAAGTTCGGATAAAGAAATTTTAGATCATTTATTGCAGAAATCACGTTACGACAAAAGACTCCTACCACCAGTAAATGGTGAGAAAATTGGTATACAAAACACATTCATACTTTTTTTTTTTAATATTAAAAAAAAACAAAAGAAAATATGTTTGTTCTGTTAATCAAATTTTTAATTATATTTGAAATTTTTGTGTAGATTTATCAACAACAAAAATATCTATATAAATAATACATAAATTAACCTAAATAGTTCAATAGTAGATTTAGAAAAAATTATTGTTTTATGTATGTTTGAATGAATTTTTATTTATTTAGTTTGAATAGTAATTGATATTGATTGAATTTTGTTTCTGTATTTTCTTAATGTTTTAACTTAATTGTTTTTAATTCAATGTAGGTAATGTTTCTTGACGACATTTGTGAGTATAATTTGTACCCATTAAGGAATTTTAAAGATAATTGTACCAAACCAATATCAAACAAGAGGAACTAACTTCAGGCGTATGAATGTCAAAATGTCTCCATAACCTTGCGATTGTCAAAATATCAGTTGGTAAATCGGAATGATAAATACTGATATTTTTTACTATCAAAATCCATTTCAAATTAACTGTTCAACTGAACACCGAAAATATACAAATTTGTTTGATCATTCATATGCACATGGTTTTGGGTTCGAACCCTAGTCTATATTATACCACCTGTAAAAAGTGACACTCCGAGAAATGTAGAAATCATCCAAGAGCATATATCATATCTCCGAAAAAGTTCTTCTCCAATTACACTCTTAGTTTCAGCAAACAAATTGTTGGTCCTCTACATTCGTGCATAAGAAATCATTGAGAGTTTTAATCCAATAGATCCTTGTTCTTCACGAACAATCAGTTTTTTTTTAGCAGTGCGACTATGATTTAATCGGGATGCGAACATTTCTGAACCGAATTTAAGCGTTATGTCTCGCCTGCACTTTCATTAGACTACTTCGACAATTGGAGCTCAGATATCATTTAAGCAAGTTTTTAATTATTGAACTTCCTGGGGCCTATAACACAGAACAACAAGTCAACTAGTCAATAATTACTTGTTCAAATATGTTTGTTCAAAAAGTGAAAATTATTTCTGTAACACAATAAAAACCGTAACAATTGTGAATAGAAAAAATTTCCCTTCACTTTTTGAATCAGTTGAACAAGTAAATTTACCAAGATGAATATTAAAATTTCCGAAGAAAAAAAAAAGTATTTATTGCAAATGTGACTTTTTTGATACATCGACAAACTGTCTTTTTGGGACACCATGAACATCTCCTATAACATGGTATTGAAATCCAGTTCGAAGCCAATGTAAGGCGATCAATATTTTCTGCTTACACTTAAACGTAATTTGTGAGAAAGACTTTCGGTAAGATAGTCAATAACGTAAACGGCACACGAAATTTTTGGGGTTCTATTTCAAAGTTTATTGTTTCCTTGAACACTTTTGCCTGTCCTTGGCCCTCACTACCACTGTCCGATTAAGAATCAAAAAAAAATTTCACAAAACTCGAGGCCACTAAATAAATTCTCAAGATCCGTCCGATGTGATCACTTAATTAACACTACTGCAAGTGTTTATTTCTAACTTGAACTAGTGAAACTTCCCACTTGTTGAATGAAGCAAAAACAATTGTTATAGTTCTCCTAGACTTGTTGTTCCGTGTAACACAAATTTAAAAAGTTGTTGAACTTCACTTGTTCAACAAGCACGTTATGTATTGTGTTATACGCCCCAGAAGTCAACAAGCCATTCCTCATTCTTGTTGGGTGCACCAAAAATCATGTTTTCCTATAAAATTATACTTTAGCGTTTCTTGTGACTTTGCCTGTTTAGCTACACTCGAAACACTTTTTAAGAAACTGAAGTATTAAGGCCTTCCAGTTAAGTGCCTCCAGTAAGATGCGTAACTCCTGCTATCTAATATCAGTAAACCTTAGAATTTCCAGTATGTTTTCAACACAACAATTCTATCTGTTATTGACATTTCTTCTAATTCCTAGAATCCTTCAATATTAGGACACTTTTTTTCAAAGGCAACTCACAGAAATTCTACAGAATACCTTCCAAAAAAATTACAATACAGAAGAATGTACAGTAAATTCTACCTGCCTTAGGAGAAAATTTATCAATACTAGTTGAGAAGGTTGTCTATTTTTTCGTATGAAAATCTTTGTCCGAAATGAAAAGAACGAAGAAAAACCACAAATGAATGTTATGTTTTAGTAGTTTTTTTTTGCCATTCATCAATGCAAAAATACTGATTTTTTATTTGCCCCCAAATTAGATCTTCTTAACGGAACCTTGTGGTTCTATTGCATTGTTCTTCAAACAAAAGTTGCAAACAGCTTACACAAATGTCTGTCTATATAAACCAACTACTGAAATATTTTTAATATTTGATTTTTTCAGTTTCTTAGTGTGTTATTTACTTTACGATGTTACGTAGAGTTTTTCTAGCAGTTAGTTATGATCCGTTGAATTTTTACATATGGTAGAAGCTTAACATTTTTTGGCGCAAAATTTAAATTTCTCGTTACTGTTCTTATTGATGAAATGAGACCCTTCCCCGCTATAAAATTACATAAAATAAAATACATTTATCAGTGCTGCCAAGAGTTTATTATTTTTTATTTAAATGAATATAGTAGTTGAATTATTATTATTTTAATAGTGCCTGATTATAAAAGTGCACAACAAAATTTCATGCAAATAATTATTCAGTTTTTGTTCGTTCCTGTTCTATAAATTACTGACTTGGATTTTTATGTTCTAATTCATATGCATTGAACTGTATTTTCGAAATAAGGAGTATATTTTTTTTTGTTAATATCATGCAACCATTTTTACAGATGAAGACTTCTGCTGTGGGTTGTCATCGCCGGAAAATGCGAAAAATCAGTCTACGATGAGACCACACCATCGCGGTTCGTTGAAAATTAAAAAAAAATAAACATCAACATTTTTTTTATTCAAAACTTTTCTCATTATTTTGTTGTTAATTGTTATGGCACTTAATTTTTGGTTTAGTCTTTTTTAGTAGAAAAAACAACTACACTGAAAGAAAAATTATAATATTTGCACTGTAAAAACAAAATTCACTTTAAAAGGATATCTTTAGCTATTTTTTTAAAAATATTTTGTATCTTCTTTGTTTTGGAGGAGGGACTAGGATAGTTAGTACAATATGACATGTGAAAAAACGTATATGAAAAAAAAACAACAGATTTTTTCATTCTATTATTTTTCAACACTATAGTACATCCTTTTTCGATTTCAATGGTTAAAAGAAGAAAAGGCGAAACTCCCCTTTTAGCAGGAAGCTTCCCGTAGCCACACTCGCAGCAGTTAGTGCTGCTACTTATGAATTTATGATAAGTTTTGCAACCCATATACCTGGAGTTGATATTCATGTCCGTGACGATGGCAATGGCGATGGCGTCCATCCAGCACAGTTATAAAGGAAGTAAATTTCCCCCGAGGGCATGAGTCCGTCCATCCGGGCACTACTTGGCCAGAGTAGACATAAGAAGAGCGATTTGAATATTTGAAATGGGTCAACCCATTTTGCAACAACTGTACAACGCCGGACGAAGCCTTGCTTTCGGAACAATGTAAATGGGAAAACTGGGTGCAAATAAAAGGAAGTTGCATTGTTGAAGGATTTGTGCATGGATTTCAGCTGCAGAATGCAGGATTGCGGGTAAGGTTTTACAATGATTGCTAGGCACCTGTGTATAGATTATACTCGTACCTATAGGCATTGTAGCTATGGGTATATGGGTCAAGTATAATAGAGCTATAATCAATTGGATCCCCAACGAGTGGCAATTTGCTGGATGAATTTTTAAATTGTTTTCATTTCAAAAGGAAAACTGAGTAATGGGAAATACGTCAAGTGATTTAGAGCCATTTTTCACAGAAAGAAGGTTATTTCTGCAAAATAATAAGAAAGTTATTGTTACGGTTCGTTCATGAAAAAAATTGTAATCCTATGGAGATGAAAGCATATTCTATTATATTCCGGGGAATTGTATTGAAAAATGAATTATTTTTGTAAGGTTCTAAAGGGCTTATATTGGTGTAGAGAAATAAAATAAATTGGATTGTATCATGCCCAGTTTATAAGTTGTCAGAAGCTTTTTGTTGAATTGAGTTGTTGGTTAAGAATAAAATTCTTATGTATACTTATAGTAAGAGTTGCATGTTTAAGGATTTTAAGTTCATTGGTGGCTTTCGTTATTTTTCAGATAAATTATTTTTTTAACGACATTTGAAGAATTTTGGAACAATGGTCTCTCATAGTATTATCATTTTTGAGTTAAATCTCGAGTTAGATTTGTTTCAATGATTCCAAAAACCATGCTATTTTATTATGCCGGCTTTTTTTTTTATTGATTTGAGTTTGGCAAAAAGTTTGTCAAACAACTTGTTATTTTTCGGCGCTCCCTTGGGAATACTTATTTAGCCGAAACTTTTTCGTGGGATTGGATTCCTTTTTTTTCAGAAAAACTTTCTAATCTTTCTGGAGCATAAAATTAATTCATTGCAACCATTGGGATTATACTTTTATCCCTCAACAAAGAAGGCGTTGGAATCTTTTTTTTTTTTTTATTGTAATGTTCGTACATAAGTGACTCAAATAAATAGGGTGGTTTAAATAAATTCACCTTTTTTTATTGGGACCATAAAAAGTTGATTGCTTGAGCGTGGGAATTAAGAGAGCATCTAAAAATGCAAATCCTCATAAAAACATCCACATTTAAGAAGCTCCTCGTCCTTATCGGAACTTTGTTTTTTTTTATATAAAATTATTTACTGGTTTAACGAACTAAAAGTTAAACATTTACATTATTTAAATTAAGAGAAAAACACTTTTTTTGTATATTTTATATAATTTTATAATTTAAATTTTAGCTTTACAATTTATTATTTTAGAAGAATTTTTTCTATCTATATTGTTTGTATCTTTCTGAAATCTGTATTTGAAGAAGCGGTCAAAAATGTAAGCTGAGTGAGTGTACCAGGGATGCAAAAAATAAATCATCGTATACAAAGATGATTTAATTTTTACAAATGTCAATTCTATTTTGATACTATGTGTGTGAGACAATTATATACAAAAGACAAGTCAGTAAGTCATGAATCGCTATACTTAAAAAAAACGGGAATAATCGTTCAGTTTGCCATCTGCCACCATTAGCAAAAACAAATTATAGCATCTTGCGCATTGACATACTATACATGGACTGCTAGGAGCCAACTGCACGTTGGATCTCTCCTGAGTTAGGACCAAACGAGCGCCACCCAGCTCCCAACGGAAATCACGAATATTAGCAAGTACCAGTGCTTAAGGGATTATTTTTTTCAAGTAAATCAATGCACAAATCCAAAAATTAACTTTTCTCTACTTTATACGAAAAAAATAGGCAACTATATTATGGTTCCTTGCGGATGAGCAGAATGCAATTAAGACTAGATCAAATGTCAATTGTATTTTTTTCTTACTTTTCGACGAGACGAACAAAATTTAACACAAGATACTGCGTAATATAAGTTAACATTTAAAACGTGCATTTAAATATTTCTTAGGCGATAAGCAACAATTTTCAGCGTCAAAATGTATTTCAAAAATCGGCACAAAAAAACACTACTGAAACGGACAAGTAACAAAAGAGAAACAATTTTTTAAATAAATTTATTTAAAATAAAGAATTTGTTTAATTGGAAAACTAAAATTAGATTTATATTTGTTTTATTTCGATTTCATTTATAAAATGAAATAAGAAGGATTTTTGCTAATAGTCCCCCAGCACTACAGCAATTGTTGACTTTCTATAAATAATAGATGTCAGCACTTATATTATACAAAATATCAATAGATGGCCCTAGTTCCTTTGTCTGTTGACTAAATATGGTGGGCATGCCAAGAGTAGATGGCTTTTGAATTTAATATTTTTGTTTAATACTTTTGCTCCGAGTGGCGTGAAGATCTTTCACCCCCGAGCGGTTTGAATATATATTTAATTTTCTTTAAAATTATTTTTAAAACACATACAAGTCAGGAAAAGCCATCTTTTGTCCACCAGGGATCAATTTTCAAGCACAAAATTATCCCACTTTCGTGTTTAAAAATCTGAGTTAATTCCTCAAGCAAATTTTCTTTTTAGTAAATTTAGATGTCAAGTTAACTCATTTGTAAAACGAGTTAATTTTTTCGATTAACTTTAGCTTTCAATTGTCAAAAATCTATCAAAACCGATGTGCAGCACTATGGAGATTTTCATTTAAATATCAAAATGGAGATGGCGCCACTATCGAAAATATATTTTCATAGTGTAGCACATTGATGTGGATAGATTTTTGACATACCATTCTAAATATCTTTACCTACTTAATAAGCCCAGATGTAACTGTATTAATTTGTTGCCTGAACAGGAGTTAGCTTGAATATATCCCAGAAAGTAGGACAATTCCGCACTAAAAAACTATCCCTCAAGGAACATTTACATGAGACCGGCCAAAAACCCACGGTTGAACGATAAAATGTGATAATAATAATATATTTATACGACTAGAAGACCCGTGCGAAAATTTCTGACATTCGATGAGGTTCTGCAATTAATTTTTTTTTTTAAATTCTTTATTGATATGAACACATAAGTTTTACAAAGTCTCTAATCGCAAACACAATCAAATTAGCTACAACTTTAAAAAGTGATACATAATTTAGTGCATTTGCTTTTTATTAACGAGAAATAAAGAATGCAAACAACAGAAGGGACAAATAAATATTATTCTCCCTCACTCTCATTTAGGGTGCAGCAAACAAAATGTTCTCCTCCACTCACTCAATGTGCCAAGCGAAAAAAAGAAAATTACAGAAGTAATACATATTTTTCTCTTTCACTCATTCAATGGGTTAAAAGTGAATCATTTATTGAATTATTTGAAATTTCCGAAATTTTAGAAAATAACGTGGTATACCAAAGTTTTTCTGCAATGTCATTGCTATGTTTACACTCTTATCCAGTGATACCTTATTTAGTGGATTTGACTATTTTATAAATGAGAAAAAAGGAGTTTGACAATAAAAATAATATATATGATAAGATGATAATAAATGTGCAAATTTATTAACCATACTTCTTGACAAATTCTAAACAATATGGTAAAAATGTATATTAAAGTCTAGATACTAACGACAAATTGGTAATCGCGAATTGCAATCTGATTCTTATTAACTGTTAAACTCTATTTGCGTTCCACTTACCATCCACACTTCAATGTATAAACTGTTCGTGCGCGACTTACCTCAAAAGATTGTCAATTCTTCTTCATCAAAGATTATCAATTCTGATATGTTATTCACGAAATTAAATGCCAAACTGAACGAACATTCGTTAATTTGTTCGTCATTGGTCGCTCTCATGTAAATGGTCCATTAGACTGACTTCATTTAACCACTCAAAGACTGTTTCTTTGAAGATTAAATTATTACTTTTTTTATAAGTTTGTTTTTTAGGAATTTCAAAAACTTACATGCCGAATTTTAATGTGTAGAATTTTTTTTTTATTTTTATTTTTTGTTTGGCTTAAATTTATCAAAAAAATATAAAACACTTTTACTATTATACATTTTGCCAAGACTGTATATTCGTTTTATTTACCTTTAATATCTCAGAAGTCATAATAAACCTATTCGAGAGAGCTATTAATTTTCTCTTGACTCGGTCACTATGGCGTATACGCAATATGCGTTTTATCTTTCTTTCTGTTTGTTTTGTTAAGTGTCCTAGCACCGTATGTAGGCAGTTAGTGCGTTAGGCACCTTCAATAAATTGCCTCAATAAATTATATCCACATTTTAATGGCGTAAAATAAATATTAGTTATAATTTACCTTGTGCCCCGTTCTGCTTACAGGTACATTAACAGTTAATGTAAACGTATTACTTCTAAGCTTAGCATCGCCCGACGAATCTAGTTTGGTGAGTTTATTACACAGAATTATTATCAAAAGAAAAAAAAAACTAGTTAACAGCATCATTTCACTAATGGTTTTTGTTTTGTTCTTGTAGAAATATGAAGTTGAGTTCCTATTGAATCAACAATGGAATGATCCTCGACTGCAATATGGTAATAAATCGCAATATGATTATTTAAATGCACTGCATCATCATGACAATATCTGGACACCAGATACGTATTTCATTATGCACGGTGATTTTAAGGACCCCATCATTCCGATGCATTTCGCTTTAAGAATTTACCGGAATGGGACCATTACGTACGCAATGAGGTGAGCTCTAATTCGACTCTGGGCTTTATTTTTATTTTTATTTATTCCACACAAAGTTGGGAACAGCATCCATATTGCTGTCATTGTCGTTTTTCTCATCAAAATCGCTTTTACCATCATCATTGGACAATATATACTGAAAAGGATATGCAGTATAAAGCATATAATATTTTGCATGCTTTGACCATTTTATTTTGTTTGTGACTTTTAATGTGAAAATTTTTAACAATCATCTGACAATTTGTATTCAAGTGTCCTTAACAAAAGAATATTCTTTTTTATAGCTTTCTCCCTTTTGTATTTGTATTATATTTTCAGACGTCATTTAATCCTGTCATGCCAAGGAAGTTTGCATATATTTCCCTTCGATGATCCTAAATGTTCATTCTCAATGGAAAGCAGTAAGTACTTTGTATGCAAGGAGAGTGTTTTTTTCTTGTTTGCAGAATATTCAAACTCAATATTGTTGAGTTTAATTTTTGTATAGAAGGATACATATGTATCATTCATTTTTTTTGCGGGTGTACCTATTTTCCGGGTGACTGTATGTCTATGTGGATGCCAATGGCACATATACTTCTACCGTTAGCAAATGAAAAAGTGGTGTCTCGATCCATTTGCATTAATTAGAGTTTATTGTTACAACGACGAGATTGTTTTTGTTTTATTATCGCTTTTTCATGCTTCATTTCTGCATTGCTTTTTAGCTTATTGTAGATAAGAGTTTTTTTTTTGTTTTTACTATTTTTCGCGCAAAGTTTCAATGCCCTTGACAAGGGCGAAGACAAGAATATATTCTGTATGTATGATAAAGTGGTGTATTTCTATATTAGGTTCTATTTTTTCAGCGAGAAAAGTGTGCGTGGAAACTTATGTAATTTCAATATTTGACTTTATTTTATTTGTTTTCTTGTTTTTTGTTTGTAATTTCAGTTTCATATGAATTATCACACATAAAATATGTGTGGAAAAATGACGAGGATACGCTACGTAAGAGTCCATCTTTAACAACACTAAATGCATATTTAATACAAAACGCAACCGTAACGTGTTCTGTTAAAAGCTGGAGAGGTGAGTTGGATTTTAAAATAATTATGTAAATAAATTTGTTATAATTTAAAATTAGTTTTGTTAAGAATAAAAGTAGGATTTGGAGTATATTTTTAGGAGCTAATATATGAAATTTAAAAAAAATAATAGAATTATTAATAATAGGTATTTTGATATCTTGATTTTATTACAGGAATTTTAAATTGAGCATTTTTTAATTTTCTTTTTTTGATTTTTTAATGACTAATTTAACATTGTTTCTTGTTTTTTTAATAACTTTGATTTAACTATTAACTTTAATAACATTTTTTTTCGAGTATGTATTAAAACCAATAACAAAAATATATTATTTTCGAATTCGTTTTGAAAATCTCAGAACTGTACATAAATGTTGTTAGGTTTTTTTTTTGTATAAAATTAATGTTTGATTACAAATTTGAGTTGCAAATCCAACCTTTTCTATTTTTCAAAAACTATTTTAGTTTTTAAATTATATGAAAATATTTAGAAGGAATTTTGTATAGTCAAATGGGCAAGGGTAATTTATCGTTTCGCATTTTATGCGAAAATTTTTCGTAAAGTTAATACAAATGCATTAGCAGTAAAAATAACAATTAATTAAAAAACAAAATTATAAAAGGTTATATCATACGCTACTTATTATTTTGCAAAAATAATATGTAGCCAAACGATAAGAAATAGACGGTTAGAATGGACCTCTTCGCGAATTAATTCAAGTGCGAACTTATGCTTTCGCGACACAAAACAAAAAGTTGTACATTGTCAATTAATTTAAGTGCGAACAGTTGGTTTTGCGAAATAGTACACTAGTGAAATTGCTAATTGATTCAATTGCGAAAATACGTTTTGGGAAACAGAAATATGGTTAAATTAGAACTTGCGAATTAATTTAAATGCAAACTGATGTTTTCGAGAAGCACAACAAAAGTGAAAATAGAACTTGCGAAAAAGTCGCACATTGCAAATTGCGAACAGTGCGTTTTGCAAAATAGTAGACAATTGAAATTAGAATTTGTCAAAAAACCTCTAAGTTGCGAATTTATTCAAGTGCGAACTGATTTTTTTGCGAAACAAAATAAAAGTGAAAATCGACATTGCCGGAAGAATTGCACATTGCAAATCAACATAAGTGCGAACAGATGGTTTTGCGAAATAGAACAATATTGCAATTCGAACTTATTGAAAACGTTTAAATTGCGAATAAGTTTAAGTGTGAGCAGATGTGTTTGGGAAACGGAAAAATTGCAAAATTGGAAGTTGAAGCTAATAAAGGTTAAAATTAATTCTAATGCGAACTGATGATTTTGCGAAAAAGAAAAATAGTGAGGTTAGAACGTGCTTAGAAAAAACAGTAGTATAATAGAAATTCAAATTCGCAAATTTCATTTAACGCAACGGCAATGTAAATATTGCAACATTGGAAACGCAAAATAATACTTTTTGAAACTATACAAAAAATTCCAACATAAATCCAATAAGTAGTTATAGTTCTGTGATTTAATAAATTCATACAGTTCTGAAAATTTTGACAAAAATATATATTTTTGGTAAGAAAAAAATAGAGATACAACTCACCTTTTGTTCTTAATTTTAATATTATTTTAACATAATGAATTTAACATTTTTTTTAAGTGTGTGTTTTGTATTTTCAATAGTTATTTTTTTATACAATTTGTCAAGCCATGTATTTGATTTTGTTAGTTTGCACAAAATTAGGAAAAAATATTTTTAAATTATTTTCTTTAAGAATTAAGACCATATATATCTGGTATTTTCAAAAATCAAAATTAAGCCTGTACATACATGTACTAGAATTTATAAATTTAAATAAATAAAACCCAAAAATATCGTAGGCAACTACAGCTGTCTTAAAGTCGATTTAATATTTACAAGAGATCGAGCATTCTATTTCACCACCGTTTTTATACCTGGAATAATATTGGTGACGTCCTCATTTATCACATTTTGGCTCGAATGGAATGCAGTTCCTGCTCGATCCATGATAGGTAAAAACAAATTAAAAAAATATAATATCAAAATCTTAAATCAAGCCAATATCCTGCACAAACAATAAAAAAAATCTCAACTCAAAATCAAATCCGACATCAATAATTCTCATTTGATTTAAACAAAATAAACAACATGGAAAACATTTACATAATAATTTTTACATAAAATCATAATATTAAAAAAAATTCCTGGAATTTCCCACCTCTACTTTTACATATTTGAGTAATTTTTTGATATTTTTTTTTGATAATTTATATCCTTTATGGTTAGTTCCTGCCCTTGATCTTGTAATCTTTTAACCAGCAGCAAAATATCATGCATATTGTTTGAAAAAAAAAATATTATGAAAAATACAAATATACAGGGTGTTTCGGAATAAATAATAAATAATTGTTTTTTTTTGTGTTTTTTTTTTTGTCAAATCTGCCTGATTGCGCATAAAAGGACCAAGAGGAGTCATTGCTCTTATTTATTCTGATTTAAAATAAAAAAAGGAAGTAAACAAATATTTGTGTATTTTCCTTAGAATTTAGATATGCCCACATGATACAGCCTATTTCAATAAATGCCCAATGAGCGGAAAATTTGTATAACCTTAATAGACAAACTATAAACAAAAATGTTTCAGCTGCAGTAAAACATAAATAACTCATTTAAATATTGATGCCTATTGGCAATATAGCTTTCAATATTAAAGCAAATATTTTCAAAATATTTAATTTGAAAAAAACCGAAACACCTTTTATAAAATGCTAGAATTTATATTAAGCGCCTGCTGTAGCTGATTGCCTTTAGATGAATGCTGTAGTAAATTTTGTTAATTAAATTCATGTTATATTCCAACATTGTACTGCTATGAAATATTTTTTTTGTTTTTGTTAATTACTACGATAATTTAAAAATTACAAAAAAAAAATACGAAAAAAACAAAATCACGCAATTTGTTTTTGCATGATTAAAAATAGATGCATATCGAAATATTATCTTTTCATATTTATTTAAGCCGATTATACGAGTATTTATGTTTAAGGGTTAGAAGTAAAAACAATTTTTTATTAAGGACATTTTAGTATTAGAAAAAAACATAGGAAAAAAGAAGGCAAGCATTTTATGGAATATTTTTTTTTTTGATAAACAAATCTAATCAGAAAAAAGTATTTTCAAACATTTAATAAATATTTAAAAAGTGTCTATGACATTATAGAAATTTTAATGATAAAATAACGAGCACAACGGATAATTTTTAAGATTGGATATAACGAATGCTCTCTTGTGGTAAGAGTTCTAAGAAAAATTGACATATTTCTCAGTTTCTTATTTATTAGAATTCGTTAAAAGCATTCTACGCAGTGCATAAGGTCTTATGTAACCATAACTATACAGGTCCTTAAGCAATACACATTTTACTACTCGTGATAGTTGTAATGGACTTATTTCAAATAAAGTATTCCGTATTCCGTAAAAGAATGTGACACAAAAGGGATTTTTGCATTTACAGTGATTATGAAGAGACCCTAAACTTATGCACTCGCTATAATATGTTAATGAATAAGGCTATTAACGACTAAGTTATTTTTACACTAAAATTTTTTAAGTCTAGCAATTACCTTGTGCAACGAGTAGCTCATTTTTACGCAATGGTTAATGAGTCGCGCCAGAAGTGTGGGGTTCAAAGCCTAGCCGATGACGTCTAATAAAAGCATCAACAAAATTTAAACGAATATTGCCTCTGTCGAATAAGTGACAATTTACTTCAAAGAGTATATCTGTTCCCGAAAAAGTACCTGTCACTTTTGACAATTGGGAACACAGAAATGGTTGTTGAGAGTTGTCAGTCACTAGAACTTGATGCTCCATGATTTATTACGCTAAAAAATGTATTAGCAAATTGATTGAATTTTTCAAGCACATTCTAGTTCATTCACTCACGAAAACAATCTCGAATAGGCTCATACTCATTTGTTTCAGTAATGTAATGATTTGCGAATCGAATGCATTCGTCAGTCTTACAATGAAGTCTATCGATTAAATGTGTATGCATTTTTCTATCAAATAATATTTCAAAAAATTGTGGATTATCTATGGTTTCAATTTTTTTTGCATGTGATTGCCGTGAGTTGGGTATCAACTGATCTATTGAATGGTTTGAGTGAATAATGAGCTTTTGATTCGCTCTTGTGTGTTATCTTCGAGACTGGCTACGACTCGTTTGATCGCATTTGTGTGAATTCGCTCCTCTTTAAAAAAAAACTGTTATTGAACTTTGAGATTCGTGACGATACTGGCAACATTTTAAAGGTTTATGAACATAACTCAGTAACATTGATTTTCAATTCTAATCATTTCCCGACAAGGCTAGATTTTGTTGGAGAACTTTATACTGGTGTTTCATAATATGTCAATTACTATCAATTATTACAAGAAGCTACAAAATAGTTAGACACTTTTTAAAGATGGTAAAACAAATTACTATGCTTGCATGTCTAATGAAAAAAAAAAAAAGTAACTTTAAGAAAAAATCTTAAAAAAACATACTAGTTTAGCTTAGCTATAGATATAATTTTTAGAGACAGAAATTAAAATTTAAAAAAAATAATGAAAAGAACGATGTAAATAAATAATAGATTTAAAAAAAAATAAAAGTTAGTTAGATTTAATGAATCACTCATATTTTTGTTTGTTTTGAACTAAATTTTTGACTTAAGCAAAAAAAAACAAAAAAAAAAACAACAACCAGAAGTGCAAAAATGGCATTTTTTTATTGCTTCGCTTTTCTTTTGAAGGTAACTACAGTTGCCTGAAAGTTGAACTTATGTTCACGAGGGATCGTGCATTTTATTTCACAACTGTATTTATACCTGGAATCATATTGGTGACATCATCATTTATCACATTTTGGCTAGAATGGAATGCAGTACCAGCCAGAGTTATGATTGGTATGTAAACAATTAAAAAAAATGACAAAAAAATAAAATAATAAAAGTAAAACTTAAAGTTAAAGAAAATATAAAAATAAAAAAAAATTAAAATTAAAAAAAATAATAATAATAATTAGGGTTAGAATTTTGTATGTCATACTCAAATTTAGTAAATTCATGTATAAGAAAAAAAAATCGAGTTCAAAAACTGTTCATCTAACAAAATTTTAATTATTTTTTTGCTAGGGATATTAGAATATTAGCTCAAGACAGGTTTAAAGAAGGAATTTCATATATATATATTTTTGTGTTGCTTGATATGTTTAATTATTCAATTAGTTAAATTGCAAGTAGTTTAAAAGTAGGTTTAAAAAAATATCTATATATAAATTTATTCACTTTAATGCACAGCTACTATGTACCTATTGCATGCGCATTGTAACAAAATTATACATATTTTTGTTTATATAAATCTAATTTCCCATAATCCAATAATATCCCGTTTCTCCCATAAAGCAAACAAATTATGTAAAAAAAAGAACTTTTTTAATTAAATTTTTGTGGCAAATTAAAAAAAAAAACTAAATATATTTTCAAATCCACTTAAAGTGTCTCTCCTCGAAAAATATTGTTGTTTTGAAAGCTCTGCAGAAAATAAAGACAAAAACTGAAAAGTGGTCGAAAACAATAAACTAGGTTAAGCGGGGTAACAACTAACTAGAATTGCGTTTATAGTTTTGCTGCACTAAATTGTATCTGTGTGTGCCTTCGACAGTTTGTTGGTTAAGCTTAGAAACAATAAATTCACATGACAATGGGAGAGATAGAGGGTTGAGGGATGGTACTTGTTGGGTTGAAGTTCTTTCAAATGAGTTGTAAGCGCTGGGCAGACGAAAGCAATTGAATAGAATTTCATCTCTAAAGCTAAAAACTAACCGCCCGGACCCTCGCCTCGAAGCGTTTTCTAGTCGAGCTCGAGAGGATGGTAGACAGTTGTTGTGGATGTCTTGTTTGCTGAATGGTGTAAACACGGCCGGCGTACTGTTTGGTATTTTGTTTGGTTGTTAAATTGTGCATACTATACCGTTGCGGTGTTGTTTCTATACTAAGTATGTTTCACCTAAAGTCCGCCTTGTTTTTATTTGTGTGACATCCTTTTGTTGTTTTTAGATCTGTTCTTGTTGCAAAATTGTGCATTCATACATATGTGTTCTGCGGATATTAATTCAAAAAGTTTTTGCTAGAACCAAAAGTGCAGTTACCACTACACTACCCACAACAGCAGTCGCTCTCATCAGCATCACAGATATCAAATATGTCATCCTTTAAAATAAGACAATGTTAATGGTTTCTTTGTAATTTTTTCTATTGGTGTCGTGTGAGAGTGTGTGTATATGTTAGGGATAAGATTATATTGTTAAGGATAAAGGAAAAAAAATAACATCGTAAAACTGGATACCATATGAGCATATAAGAAGAATTATTGAGGTTAAAATGGGTGCAAGTGCTTGGCTGTCTTCGCTTGGGGGTTATTTTTATTTATCTTGTGTTTTAACACGAAATGACATTCAACCATATATTTTCGTCAGGTTTTGTTCGGGGTGTAGGAAATGAATATCAAGTATCTAGGTTACAACAAGTCAAGAGGGTGTTTTTTTGAAAAATGATTACTGATTGGAGGAGCTCTTTATTGCGGTGGAGATTTTTAGTTAAATCTTTTGTGAATGATACGAAAAAAAAATGGTATTTTCAGAATTGATAACTGAATTGATTCAAAGATTAAATAAATTGATGGATTAACAAAAAAAAAATCAACAAATTTAACCAAAACTGAAATACGGTTTGTGAAGCTGTGCAAGAAGGCGTGGAGATATTTATCACTTGTTATTGTCATGCACGGTATTGGTTAGGGGAGAAGTTCGGAAAGTTTCCATTTTAAATTCTTAAAAATCATAGTCAATACATTTTTTGTATTCTTTAGAATTTAAGGTAAGAGAAAAGTATAATACCAACTGGATCTCATGAGCTTGCCCTCGTGAGGCAAGGCCATTAACAGACTACAAAATTTGTAATTAATTGACTAAGACAACGATAATAATGCGAAATACAGGGTGGTAAAAAATAAGCGTCTTCGGTTTAGTCCTATAGACCAGCAACCAGCAACAGTAACTTCAATAACCCCAACAAAACAGTAGTATGGATGTTTCAAAATATGTTAAAATCATGTGTGACACAATTAGGTACATAGGTATCAATAAGGTGGAAATAAATGGATGAAACACATAATAATGTTAGCTGCATTTTATTATACAGGGTGTTCCAAAATTCAACGTCGAAACGAAAACGGGTGATAGGGTAGGTGGCGACAGTTATCAGAAAAATAATAAAAAAAAATCGTAGCCAAGTATTTTGTGAGTTAAATGCATTCGAAAAAAATCGAAAAAATGGTCAACCTGTGACGGACTTTCAAGTGCCGTGATTACAAATCTTAATTTTTCTCATTTTTTTTTGGTTATGAAACCTTGAATAACCCTTCTAACAATTGCATTCAAAAATTTAAAAATTTTTTGCCCAACTTACTACTCAAAATTTTTACATGACCCTAATTCAATGGAGTGTAGTGTAAAAAAAATTTACTACGAAATTTTGGCAAGTTACCTTAAAAGTTGGCGTTTTAAGATAATTTTTTTTAATTCATTAAACAAAACTTTGAATGCACTCTATGCTTTCTCGTGTCTAAGTTTGAGTTCGAGGGAGGTGAACAGTAATTTAAAAGTAACTACTACCAGGCCCAGAGTAACGCGGGCTATTAGATAATAATTCATTTTTATTGATTTGGTTTAAGTTTTAAATAAAATTCAATTTTTCAACAAAAATTATATAAAAAGTTTATTTAGATTAGCTATAACAAATGTTCAAATTGTTTGCCTCCGACGGCAATGCAAGAACTACATCTTCTTTAAAAAGATCGGTTTATGAGACGGGCGAATCTCCTTGAGTTTATGTCTGTAACAGCCTCCGTGATTTTTTGGCGCAGCTCGGCTAAGTTTTGAATCGGTTTTGAGTAGACTTTTTTCTTTTACTTCCACCCACAGAAAGTATAAAGTTTGGGGAACAGAAGGTACATTTAAGTACATAACTCAGATCGTTTTATTTTCACGGGGAGAACCATTTGTGTTATGAGCCATTATTTAAATTATTTGCAAATAAGAAAAGATGCCATTTGAGTTAAACAAAGAAATATTCGTATGCAACCAACATTTTAAAAATTGTTAAAATGGTATTTAAATATTATTACATTATTATTATAGTTTTTGTTTAAAATTTGGAAAACATTTTTTGGAAACAAATTTTAATTATCAATTTAAAAAAAACTATTAATAAATGCGTATTAAATTTCAATTTCAACAAAATTCACAAGCACGTGATTTTTCAAAAATAAAAATTGATTTTTTAAATGGAAAAAATATTAGTCTTGAAAATTTGTGTATGCAATATTGTTTATACTTTTAAGGAACATTCTGTATAAAAAAAACTAATTTTCATCGGTCCACCCAATAATAAGAAATACGAATATATGAAAAATGGTTCTGTGGGAAGCATAATAAGAACGGAAAATAAAATAATTTGTTAATTTAGCTATATGCATGTAAGACCTAAGGTCTTTTAAATGCAACCTGTATTGCACGGCACTAGTTTGGCACAGTGGATTAGAGAACCAGGTAGTGACTGTCTCATTTTAACTCATGGGCGGCATCCAATTAAAATTGGAGGTATAGAAAAGAATGCGCCTAGCGTGGGGATCGAACCCACACGTCTAAGTTAGCAATCAAGCACTTTATCCACTGCGCCATTGCCACATTGTAACAATATGTTACCAAAAAGTGGACTGCACTAATTTTCTTAAATCCACACATTTTTGTATCAAAATTTGTGGAGCCCTTTGTGAGAAAACAAAAATGTATTTTAACATTTGAATGCGAGGTACCGTTTTTTTTTTAGGGAAAATATTACTTAAAAGTATATATTCAAGATAATGTGAGAAAAGTACTAAATACAAAGTATCGAAGAAATTGATTGAGTCGAAATATGCATTGAGATTTTAAAAAAATGTTTTTTTATTTTAGTTCCAAGAAAAGTTTTTGAAAAACTTTGCTGTACAATACTCTGTAAGCTTTTTAGTAGTTTCGCCATAAAAAATTAAAAAAAAAAAAATCTAATGAAACGTTTTCCAGAAAATCGCTAGAAAAAGTTTTTACGTTTTTGTCTTTAAAAAAAATTAAAGGCAGCATTGTTATTATTGATCTTAAAAAAGTGAAAAAAAAATGTATGAAGAAAATCCATCCAGCCGTTTAGGGTGTAAGCTTACGGGCAGACAGATAGACACTCAGAATTCTAAGACAAACTATCATTCATAAAACATAAATTGTAAATAATTTAAGAAATGGCAGAAATACTGTCACTATAATATTTGATTATAATTATGTCATATTAGACTAGCTGTTCGAAGTTACCCTTTTTTCTCTGAATTTTCCAAAATGCTTAGGACTATAAAATAAGGAGTGAAAAGAGGAACTCGCTCTGAACAGCCAATCAAAAATGAGATTATTTGATATTACCAAAAACATTCACTCGGTTGAGGGATTCGTCTATTATGGTTCTTAGAGAATGACAAAAATACAGCAATGCAAAAAAAAATGCCGGAAACCAAAAACAAAACCGCCATTTTGAAAAAAAAATGAATTAATAAAGATATTCCCGCCACATGTTAATCAGATGTGTGGGAAAATTATGGAGGTAAATACAAAAAATATTTAAATGTAATATAATCAAAAAAACATAACGGCAACCCACTTTCATGACTCAAATTCACATTATTGTTCAAAGACTAAAAAAAAAATATTGCCCAGAAAGAAGAAATGACATCTGAAACTAACTTTAAATATTACCTAAATTTTGTTGCAAAGTTCAGGTCAGATTTTCGGAAAACTTTCCTACGGTATCTTTCAAATAACAAAATAATAACCCTAACCCCCCTGACGAAACTTATATTTATAATGACCTGTTTGAGCACGACGGTCCCCATTTTGTTTCTTGTCTCAGAACGTTTATAAATAAGTCAGACCGGTTTAAATCTTAAAGAGATTGATTGTTTTAAAATTGTATAATTTTTTTTTTCTTGAAAGTCCTGTTTCTGGTATTAGCCAAGTTTTTACCCAGAATATTCCCAGATAGTGTCTATTCTCTGTAATTTTATTCGAAAGAAATAAACAAGTACATCAAGCGAAATTTAAATATTCCCCTAATAAAGACAAAATTAATCTAATAATAAGTCATATACTATGACCCTGTTTTACAGGAAATATCTAACAAAACGTGCCCCACTTTCAAAATAAATTTACTCCTCCCTTTCACATGTCAAAAATGTTCCAGCCTAAAATAAATTACAACTCCAACATTAATTTGTCAAAACTTTTTATATCCTTGGCAAAACCCCTAATACCATGATGTAACCATTTTTGCGCGTGGCAACCCTTTCATCAAAATTGACATAATAACAACATCAAGTTTCTACAAATTTAGCCCTTTTATACTTCAAAAAAAAAATATATAAAAGAAAAACTTCTATCCCCGCATTTCGTGTGATGATGAATGGCGACGACGACAGTTATTCAACCCCAAAAACTGTCATTCAGTTCAAACACAAAATTATGTCAACGCAAGGGCATATCGTCAACATTCGTCACCGCGCCGCGCCATTGTCGTCAAAAGTAAATTTGTTCGCATTATATACTTCAAAACTGTGGTTTCCGAGAGCCTAATTTTACTGTAGAAAAGTATTAATTTTCTCAGTAAAATTTTGGTTAGGGCTTAGAGGGTTACCCCAAAACAAATCATAGACTTTACAAATGACTAATACAAAAGTCGATTCTGAAACTCATACCCACATCACACAGCTAGATAAATCCATTCAAAAAAGAAAAAAACTATGCAAACATTTATTAAGGACAAAATCATCTCATACTCTTATGCAGATTTATTCATTTTTCATTTCAAAGAGAAAATGTATGCCGTATCGCGTGGCGTCTTAAGTGGTGTGCAGATTTTGTGATGGGGTTGTGCGGTCGGTGGGTGGCGGTAACCCTTGATCCTTGTAAATCAAGGACGTGACTTTTCATCGTCATTTTTTTGTTCTGGAAATAGAGCAAAAGTATAATAAATATAAGTTTTGCATCGTTAGAGAAAACAAAACAGAATAATTTTAATATTTTCCAAATGTTATTTAGTCCTCCTGGCTAAGAAGGATATCATCTGTTTTGTCTCTGTGTGTTTTTTGAGCAATGACATTGCCATTGAAGGAATCTTTTCCTCCCCCATCATGATCTGTTCAGATGTCACTGTTCTAGTTTACTTGTATTTTGTGTATATTTTTTTACCATTCAAAGATTAATTGTTTTAGAAAAACTTTTGTTTTTTTTTGTGTTTG
The DNA here is from genome assembly GCA_910595825.1 of Philhelius pedissequus. Lineage (NCBI taxonomy): Eukaryota > Metazoa > Arthropoda > Insecta > Diptera > Syrphidae > Philhelius > Philhelius pedissequus. The sequence goes on along the minus strand of OU343163.1, from coordinate 6,738,212 downwards.
TTTGTGTTTTCATAAATCAATGTCAAAATCAAAAGGCGTGAGGTAGGGGCGGGACGGGGAGGTGTGTATATGAACAAAGTGGGGACGCGCCGCTGACAAATGAATTTGATTTAAATACTTTATCCCGTTGTAAGGACTTTTTAAAAACATTTATTGTTAAATCTACAGTGGGATAAATTAAACTTAAATCAGGATAAATCAAAAGAGATTTATGGATTCAATAAAGTGGGAGCTAACAAATTTGTTGATTTTTTTCAATAATTTTTCTTGCGATATATACATACATAGGTATTAAATGGCAAGTTATGGATTCGTAAAAAAAATCGAACTCGAGATTTTGATCAAACTTGACATTACGATGAGTGGGTGCCGTAATTCCGCTTGTCTGTCATCTACAGATTAAGTGGATGGATGGATTTGCTTCAAAATTTGTTTTTCGTAATATACCCTACCCAAACGTTTTTTTTTAATTTTTTTTAAGTCGAGTTAACTAATGAAGGGAAAACGTACTTTTTGGTAATTTTTTTTTGAAAAAATGCTTGTTTTTGGTAGAACCATTTTTTTGGTTATTGCTTTCCTGGAAAACAGTTCATTTCATTTTTTTGAAATTTTTTAAGGCAACATTAAAAATTTTTTTTTTTGAAAACTCAAAATATTGGAAAAGACTCAATGGATTTTTTTGAAACTTCGTATTTGGTAGTTTCTTGACATTATCTTGAATAGTTAAAAAAAACCATGTTCCTTAAATCAAAAATAACGGTACGTCCCATACAAATGTTAACAAACCGTTAAGAAAAAAAATTATTTCTCAAAAACGGCTCTACAATTTTTTTAAAAAAAATGTGTGTGTTCCTAAATTAGTGTATTCCATTTTTAATTAAACAATATTTAATTTTGAATGTGTATATTAACGATACTTCCTATAGGACCAATGTTTATATTTTCGATTTTCTCACTATTGAATAAACCGATTAAAATTATTTTTTGTATACAATTGTTCCCTAAAATTGTTAATAAGACTGTATACTCAAATTTAAAGATTTTTAGATTTTTAAAAAATAAAGAATTTTTTTTTTTGAAAAACCGATTTTTCAAAAACCAGTCACTGTATTTTCTTAAAATTAAAATTTTATATGTATATTAATAATTACTTCATAATGGAGTTTCAATTTTTTTCTAAAAAAACTTTTTCAATATTTTATAAATAAAAAACTATTTTATTAAAGAACGGATTCAACGATTTTTTTGATATATTCATATTTGTCCAACAATTCAAATGTCATCTATTTTTCCATCAAACTTTAAGTAATCTAAAAAGATTTTATTATGTGTACCATCCATTTACTTCTACGTAATTATATTTCATTTTAAGCATTTTTGCGTACGTCACTGAATAGCTACATATATAAAACAAAAAAACGCCTACAGCTACGTCCTTTTTAGGATCGTAGGATGTTTTTTCAAGTATTAACTGTTTTTTTCTGCAATTTCCAAAAATCTGTCAAAAATAAATCATATCGAACAAATTTTGTAATAAATCAATAAATCAAACTAATTATACGGCCTTCAACGAAGCTTTTTTGTTTAATTTAATCCGACTCTAAGATATAGTTTCTCCCACTGTCTGTTCGAAGTCGTTGTCTCATACTCATATTTCTGTCTTGTTAAACAAGGATTCTATGGGACTTAAATTATAGATTAAAGTGGATTTCACTGATTGTAAATACTGAGCGTGGGTTGACAAGGAGATGACCGGAACAGAAACAAAAAAGGAAAACAAAAAAAAAAAACAAAGCGCAGAGCTTTTCAAACTAAAATATTACACTTTTTAGGGATTTTGAATGTATTTGCATGCACATTAAAGTCGTGTTGGTTTTTTTTTCTAATTCCCTTCATAATCCATACGATAGTATACATTTTCCCTGATCCACCATTTTTTAACAAATAAATTATGTGTTTGTTCTTTTTTTTTTGAAATTTTGTTGAACATAAACATAATTCCACAACTGAGAAATAAAAGGTTTTTTTTTCTTCTTTTGTTATCTGATTTAAATCACACTTGTGTTTTTCCTCTTTTTTTTTTGTATATGAAGTATGTGAATAAAAATCCAAGGATCAAGTATTTTTGAAGAAATGTAGCTTTTGTTGGAGGACTCGCGAGACCTTTGGATTATCTTTAATTTTAAATATGATAAGGCGGAAGTTTATCGTTTATGCTTTCGAAAATATAAAACAAAACTTAAATTTAGCCGGATTAAATATATTATTGTTCTTAGTATATGTGTTTTACCTGAAACTATATAAGATAAAGAAAGCCCCTCGATTGTTGAGAAAAGTTATTCATAAAAGTTTTATCGCAGAAGGTTGAATATATATTTTTAAAAAAATATAAAGATTGTCTGCCTGAGCTGTGTAGCAAAAATGCTTACGACATAGAATTCGTTTTAAACTATGAAGTTGGTGTCCGCCCATATATAAGTTAAAATACGTTGAATTTTCTTCAAACGATGAAAGTCGTAAATATAAATAACGACTATGGGAACTACCAAAGTTTCTAAAAAGGAATTTAAGTTCCATTTGGAGTTTAAGCAGTTTTGTTGATGTGTTTTCCATACTTAAACGATGAAGTACGTAATATCAATATAGCCATAAAGTGCATTGGTTTTTTTTTTACCTCGGAAGGACTTTATATATTTTATATGTGTACTTTTACTCGTACGCCGGAATTTTGTTAATAAATAACAAGATGTAGAGGACATAATTATTTATACATATGTACCTACTTTAGAAAGGAAAAATTTAATGCTGAACTTTTGGGACCCTTTTTATCATTGAGATAGGTAAGTAGATAAAATGACGGTCAAGAACGATCTCGCATCTTAGACCAAATTATATCTGGAAAGCGCCGTTTTAATACCAAGATCTCTTGCGGACCTGAATAAAAACACGATTTTTAGCGGAAAAACGAGAGAGAAACCACTAAATCGTCGCTTAATCAATTGTGTACCACTGCGGAAAGAGATTAGGTTTTTGATTTTTGTATCAGATAGCTTTTCCAAAGGACTGTATCCTCACTCTGGCCAGAGGGGCGGGACACTTGCAGACGAAGTGAATCACTTTTCCAACTGGCCATATCATTATCGTAGAGTCGGTTAGATCGTTCCATTTTTTTTAGATTCCGTGAGGAAAGTTGAAAGAATTTCACCCTTCATAGCAGGGAGTGGAATGGAGACGCTCTCTGCAAGCGAGCTATGAAGTTCCGATACCTGTCGGGCCAGCTAATTACCCTCAATGCCACTGTGTCCTGGAACCCAGATTAAGGTGATTTTATGGTTAAGTTAAATTTAACTTAAGAATTTTGCATACTTCTAATATAGCTAGTACTTCAGCTTGAAAGCCGCTATCAGAGCCAGGAAGTCGGAAAATCTAGAGACTTTTAGCTACTCTGAAAAAATGCCTGCTCCTTTAAATTAGTGAGAAATAAGCATAATTCATTCAATTCTGCTGAATTATTTTGACAAAGTTAATTCCGGAATAAGCATTCAAGCTCAAAAGCTACGACTTACTCGGGTTCTATGAAATTATACTAAAAGGCTTGTACGCTTATTAAAAAGACTGCCAGGTGCTTATATGCACAGAAACACTTGATCCTTTGGAAAATTCACAATCACCCAACAACCTTTCATTATGACAACAACATCCACATCACATTTCAATGTCCAACTCATTCTCTTAATTGTTTTTAATTAAACAATTTTAAATTAATAATTTTCTCTTATTTTTCTCATATAATACAGGTGTAACAACAATGTTGAATTTTTTCACAACATCCAACGGTTTCAGAAGTACACTTCCTGTTGTCTCAAATCTCACAGCCATGAATGTCTGGGACGGGGTGTGTATGTGCTTTATTTATGCATCGCTATTGGAGTTCGTGTGCGTAAACTACGTTGGTCGAAAACGTCCACTACACAATGTCGTCTATCGTCCTGGCGAAAATCCAGTCACACAGGTATTAAAAATATTTTTCTACTTTAAACAAAAAAAAAATTAAGAAAATTTTAATATTTTTAAAACAATTACCTACCAAAAAAAAACATAGAAAATTATAAGCAGATTCATTTATAAATAACTTTAAGTTTAATTTTTATATTCAATATAAAAAAAAAAATAAAAAATATAACCATTTTCGAAACAAAACATTTTCGTGCACTTTAGGTGTTCATTTTTCAAAAAAAAAAAATATAAGTCAATAAAATAATTTTTATCAATCTCTGTCATCTCTGTTTGTTGTGTCATATTTTTTTTAGATCCTCATTAGATAGACTAAAGGCAAAATTTTATTTTTTTTTTAGTTTAGTTAGTATGTACCTATATAGCAAGTATTTTTCCCAATTAAATTTATGTAAAGTTAGGTATTAGAGCAATGTGTTTCCTCTTGTAAAATCGTCCATTTTCAATTTAAAAAGAATTATTTTAAAAAAAAACAACAACTAAAAAAAGTAATGTCCGTGTATCTGTATGTTTATTTTTGTACCTCACTGTATTGCATCGGATCGTACAATCTTTTGTGTTTTCGTATTTATTTTTTGTTCTTTATATGTTTATTGAATGTGTTTGTTTTTTTTATAATTTTTTATATTGTACGACTAATGATGATGAATGCAATACGATATTTGACTCAAACAGCCAATAAATCCATAACACACTCTGACAGGACACCCTGTTATTACAAAAAAAAACTAGAGTGAAAAATAAATAAAAGGGACTATATACAATTTATGATGGTTATTGTGTTTATTTTTAGACATGAAAACAAGTTAATTTTTGAACAATGAACAATTATAATTAAATTGAATTAGTTTTACGAGGAACGTATGATTGAAGTTGTAAATTGTTAAATGTTGTAAAAGAATAGAGTTTTTTGTTTCCTCGAATGAAGAGTTGCATGACTTCTTTCCTTTAAATTGTTTTAATTTTATTTTTAGGACAGGTCTAATTATTTAAATTTTAAAATATTTAGATGTTAACTACTAAATCCAATTCAGTAATAAATTATCTAGTAATAAAATTAACAACAATTTATAAACTTAGTAAAAATACATAACTTCATAATTTGAAAACGACGAATATTTCACACAATCAGAGTTGTAAGAACATGTAAAAAAATTAGTTTGAGTTTGAATTCATTCGATTCATTAATTTAAGCACTTTTTTGTATTTTATGCATTTGTTCTTTTTATTAATTTCATTTGTTTCATTAATTTGGTTCAATTCATTCATTTCATTAATTTCATCAATTTCAATGATTACAATCATTTCTTACATTTCATAAATTTCATAAAGTTCATAAGTTTCATTCATTTCATTTATGTCATTTATTTCATTCATTTCATTCTTTTCATTCATTTCATTCTTTTCATTCATTTCATTCATTTCATTCATTTCATTCATTTCATTCATTTCATTCATTTCATTCAATTCATTCATTTCATTAATTTCATTAATTTCATTCATTTCATTCATTTCATTCATTTCATTCATTTCATTCATTTCATTCATTTCATTCATTTCATTCATTTCATTCATTTCATTCATTTCATTCATTTCATTCATTTCATTCATTTCATTCATTTCATTCATTTCATTCATTTCATTCATTTCATTCATTTCATTTATTTCATTCATTTCATTCATTTCATTCATTTCATTCATTTCATTCATTTCATTCATTTCATTCATTTCATTCATTTCATTCATTTCATTCATTTCATTCATTTCATTCTTTTCATTCATTTCATTCATTTCATTCATTTCATTCATTTCATTCATTTCATTCATTTCATTCATTTCATTCATTTCATTCATTTCATTCATTTCATTCATTTCATTCATTTCATTCATTTCATTCATTTCATTCATTTCATTCATTTCATTCATTTCATTCATTTCATTCATTTCATTCATTTCATTCATTTCATTCATTTCATTCATTTCATTCATTTCATTCATTTCATTCATTTCATTCATTTCATTCATTTCATTCATTTCATTCATTTCATTCATTTCATTCATTTCATTCATTTCATTCATTTCATTCATTTCATTCATTTCATTCATTTCATTCATTTCATTCATTTCATTCATTTCATTCATTTCATTCATTTCATTCATTTCATTCATTTCATTCATTTCATTCATTTCATTCATTTCATTCATTTCATTCATTTCATTCATTTCATTCATTTCATTCATTTCATTCATTTCATTCATTTCATTCATTTCATTCATTTCATTCATTTCATTCATTTCATTCATTTCATTCATTTCATTCATTTCATTCATTTCATTCATTTCATTCATTTCATTCATTTCATTCATTTCATTCATTTCATTCATTTCATTCATTTCATTCATTTCATTCATTTCATTTATTTCATTCATTTCATTCATTTCATTCAATTGATTCATTCAATTCATTTAATTCATTTCATTCAATTCATTCAATTATCACAAAGAGAAATGAATATTTTAGAAAATTAAAAATAAATACAAATAAATTGACAAATTTTGTTCAAAGTTGCTCAAGGATTACGAAAGCAATCTAAGATAATTACATTCTCTTACAACTCTGATACACATCATACTTACGTCAACAAAATACATAAAACTCTCTTCTCTAAATGAAATTTTAAATTTCAATATTTAGGTATCGAAAAACTTGTCTATTTTTCTAATGATGGATGTGAATTTTCGAATTTTCGTTCAACAAAGATGATACATCAAAATGTCAAACACACTTGTGCATTGTTAAATTAAACAAAATACAAAAATTATTTTTTGATTAGGGAATATTTAGCTAAATCGTAATGAAAATAAATACTACTCGCATTAAATTTTTCAATTTTTTTTTTAAATTTTCTTGAGGATAAGTATTGGTTCAGAGAATAAAAACTGATTTAGAAAATACGTTACAAGATATTGTTGTAATATACACATACACACACTTTCTGGATCTCACACAAATTCATGATAAAAAGTAAAAAGCTGTTGGTGATGATTAACCATAATTTTTGAAGTGAATTCTCACTATTTCAAAAGTGTGGATCAGTAGTCTTTAAGCTCGAAAATTGGGCGAATTTTATAATGAAGTTGAATTAAAAAATAACAAAAATAGCCTTTTTTACAAGCAAACTTATTGGAAGTGAAAAAATAATCCTAAATTGTAACATTTTCGCAAGATTCGGAAACGAAATTTTTGAAATAGTATAAGGATTATTTATTATATTTTTTTTTATAAGCACACGCTCCGATATTTTATTTCCTTTCCATTTGTTTACTGAAACCCGACCTTCTAAAACGTTTGGAATAATTGTCCATATAAGAATAATTCTCTGTTTAAATCTCCTTTTGTCCAAAAGTCTAATCATAACATCAAATATTTAAATTTTTTAAGCTCTTAAACAGGTTTTACGATATTTTTTACAACTCATTTTTTTAAATATAAAATTTAACGATTGTCCTTTATTACTCCCCACATAAATATTAAGTTAAATTATATTATTTTAAGTATTATAAAAGTCAGCTATACCTTTTGTAGAAAATTATAAATAAAACAAAATAGTTTTGAAATACATATAAAGACTTCGGACAAAATTATTTATGAAAACATTATTTCCCAATTTTCGTGATTGACACAAAAACAAAAAACAATTTCTCGTAAATATCCTGAGTTATATTTTACTATTCGCACCTTTATACAGAGCAATGTTTTAAACCTATTAAAAAAAACCCTTCCTATAAAACTATTTATAACAAAATAATACAAAAACAAACTCTTAAATTTATTTAACTATCCAAAAAAAAAATTACAACAATCTTAAAGTGTGTTTTGAGTATGAACATATTTTGTGTACATTTTTCCAGCGTCTTCCAGCGGTTCTAAGCAGGATCGGAGTTATTCTTGCAAGTCCTTTGGTAAGCTATTTCGCACAACACCAATTACAAAAAACAATACAACTACAGAATATACCCTTCCACAAAATACACAAAAAAAAACAAAAATTAACCCTTAAATTAAAATTAAAAATAAAATAACTAAAAATTAAAAAAAAAAAAACAAAAAATTAAATTTTGTTTTTAAGTAAAACATTCATTATCACCTGCTTATGCTTCTGTTGTGAGAAATTTATGTTTCCTAAATATGTTTTTAATTTATTTCGTTTAAATTTAACGGCTTCCAATAGCATGTTGCATTTTGGTCTGTTTTGTTAACAAAAAATTATGTAATGTTTAAATTGCACGCTTTCTTCATTTTAAATCGAACAAAAAATTAAATTCGTTGTTAATTAAAAATCAAAAAAAAATAATTGTAAAAAAAATTGATTTTAAACCAAACCATGTTCTGCTGCTTATGTTTACATGCAAAAAAAAAATAACTTTCTCTTAATAGTTTCTTTATTTATTTTCTATCACTGAAAACACACTTTAAGGTCACAAATAATTGGGAAAAATGTTTCGAAAACACACAATCAATTATATTGTGTGAGAAACGTAATTAAAAAACAAAAACAAAAATCTATGCAACACCACTATCTAAATAATAAAATACCTATTAGATAGTGAAAGTATTTAAATGAACAAAAAAAATCAAATAGAACAATTTAAGGCCAACTGCAATATTTGAGTAGATTTTACTTTGCTTAAGCTTTTGTTAAGATTCAAAAAAAAAACAGTTTAACAACTTTAATGTAAATGGAAGATTTGTATTTTAGAAATATGCATTATTTGAAACAGTTAAAGAGTATTAAAAGCTACAAATTTTAGTTAAAAATTAGGCTAATTGCTTTGTGTACAAATAATATTAATGTTTATTAATATTGAGATTGCCTTATTTAGTTAAAAATTTAAATTTGAAGTTACAAAGTTTTATTATTGAAAAATTATTTACTAACAATTTTTGTTGTTTCTTTTTTTAAAATTATTTTAGTTAAAATATTTATTTGAGTTGTTTTTGTTTTACTTTAAATTTATTTTTAAAAAACACAATTGCATTAATTTTTTCTTATAAATATTACCAAAATAAATTTTAAGAAATTTTTACAAAAAATGAAATAAGACCGAAATAGATTCTTAGCCATGAAGAACTAACTACTACAACATTTCTAAAATTAACAATGTACATAATAGTATAATTTTTAAATTATTAAAAAAATTCTGAGAAAAATAATTTCTATCTGACATTCTACATCTAAAATTGTAAATTTCCTTCCGCAAGTTTTTTTATAATCATGCCGATCGCAAGCTGATATCATTCTGTTAGTTAATCCAAGAAACTCTTAAGGGCTAGTCACATGACGTGACCAACGATTAAACAAATATTCGTCCATTTTGACATTTCGTTGAGATGTCTTTTACTTGCATTTGCATTTGGAAAAAAATCGAACTCCAGATTGTAATCGAAGTTAACATTACGATGATAGAGAACACCAAAAAAGTGGATCCGGCAATTCCGTCTGTCTGTCTGCAGAACAATCTACAGCCTAAGCGGCTGAACCGATTTTGTTCAAACTTGGTTAGGCGTTTTAGGTGATTGTCCAAAATAGATTTTTCAATCGTTGTTTTAGCCCTAAAAATAACGGTACTTGCCATACAAATTTGTCTACCATCTTAATAATCTCGAAAACGGCTCTAACGATTTTGATTAAAATTGGGGTGTGTTACCTATAGTATGGTCTACATTTTGGGCAAAAAAAAAATGATAAAGTATTTTCTTATTAACGGTAATTAAGCGGCTGAACCGATTTGCATCGAATTCTAAATAATACTGCATTTCAAAATTTTTGAAAAATAGTGTTTTTTGGATTTTCGAAAAAAAAAATATTTTTTTTTTTCGAAAATTCAATATTTCGAAATCGGGTGGACGATTTTTTCTGAAATTTTGTTCATACCAATTTTTTTTTAGAAAAAATTTAAGAATTTTTATACCTATATACAAAATTAAGTGAAAAACTACCTTCTATTATGAATCTTTTGCATATAATGTAATCGCACATAGGAGCAAGTACGTGTGATCCAATCGTGCATTTTATTTTTTTATTCTTTGCGTATGACTTTCTAAAATTTGATGATCTCTTGTTTTAAGATAAGTAGCGCACTACAAATTTATTTTTTTCAATGTAGATGGTGTGTGGAACTTAACAAGAGTTTGACATTTCGTAAAAATCAAGTTTTTCTCATGTTTTTTTCTAAATTAATTAAAAAAAAAATAATATCTTAACAATAATATAAAATATATGTCTACAATTTTGCTTTGAATTGTGAAGAATTAACGTTAATAAATTGTTTTAAATCATATTTATTAGTTAATTCGTCGCTCGTTTGTCAATCTCATGTGAGCAGTCCTTTGCGCAATAATTTAAGATTGAAGAAAATCTGTCATGCGTTGCCTACAAAATAATTCCCTGCAAAGGCTTTTCCTTTTTGGAGCCAGTTTTATTTCTGTGTACACAGAGCTTTAATACGAAACAGATTTTTTACTAAACACATATTTCTTCCATTCACAAGTCAATATACGAGAAGGACCGGAACAAATTATTATAAATATAATAGAAGCTTTATGGAAGCTATGGTTACAATTTTGGATTAAATGAACCTTAGGAAATTATAGAAGCATCTGTGAAATTAGACCAATTACCCCAATATTTCCAACTGTTGGGCAATGTAAGCAGTATTTCCCGCTTAGTTGCATCTCAGGAAAATCGAGTATTTTTTATTGCCGAAAAAGTCCACTTTAAATAGCACACCAGTGCACGGAATTGATCACCAAGCTTGCTGCCATTCGGAATCAACGGGAATCATATTACTCCTCAACAACCAAAACTGAAATCAAGGTTTAATTTCGAGTGTAAAAGTATCATTCCTTCATTGTCATTCCTTACTTCTACTTTTTATATTTCTTGCTCTTAGGCAGTGTGAATCATAAGGATGACGAACTCAAATGTTGAGATGGTCTTCTGGTCGCATGTTGTTGCTCGGGTATGGTGTTGGTAATTGAGCTCCGCAGTAGTCGGATAACCAAGTACCGGTATTGGTCGCATAGTGCTACCGTTGTTATCTGATTTATGGTTATGTGGGGGTCGAGCGGAATTGCTGGATCTGGTGACCAGTACTAACTTTACTGCTGCAGTCGTTTAGGAATAGGTAACGTAACACTTCGTTGCACTAGCATTAATTCCATCCGATGACTGATACAATAGTTGCGCCATTACTCTTTTGGACTGGTCAATTTATTTGTGTAGTCCTTAGGTATTTATTTATATTTCCGAACATATTTCATATTTCTCCACGTCAACAATGCTGGGACGAGAAAAAATGTTGCATTTGAAATCGGTTAAGAATTGACTGATATTGTCAAACTGTCCTGACATTGCAGTTTTGTCTTATTAGAATTCTTCTGTTTGACAATTTATGTGTCAAGAATTTAAAGAAACTGTAACATACGAATAGTACATATACTAATATTAGAAGATTTACTAATGAATATTGTTTTATGTTTTCGAATGAAGAGTTCTGTTTTCTAACATAAGTATTTAAATTTTCGGTATAAAAAAAAGTTTACAACAACGAATGAAATAACATCAAACACAAATCTCCTCAAAAACTAACATAACTGGTATATTACATAATGTCTTTTAACAACCAACAAAAATTCTTTAAATATACAACATCCTCATATGCCCTCTCTTGTATTTCACACAAAAAAAAATCCAAAAAAAACAAAAAAAAATCCAGCTATCAATAATTGTAACAAATTAGGAAATAGTCGAACGAGAATTTCATGCTGCTTTGTCATCCGAAAAGGCAGCCGCAGCAGCAGCAGAACCGCATCCATCAATCAACACGACGACAACGAGAGTACTTCCAGCTGCAATGCATTTTCGAGCAACTGACTTAAGTCATGCACAACATCAACAATTAACTGCCATAAGTGTCGGAGATAGTGTAGGTGTCAGTGGGAGTAGCAATTCAATTCGCCGAGCATCAGCTGTTGTAGTTGATACACTTACTGGCAGTAGGGAACCAGTTTATGTGGAGACCGTTGAAGTGTACACAAACGAGGCACCACAAGAGACATCCGGACCCTATATGAGGCAATCACGTTCAATGGCTACCAATACCCCGGCACTCATCATTGGAGGGCGAAGAGTGTCTCCATCTCCGCGGACAACAACTACCAACATAAATGACAATGTCCTGGAAGTTGAAGTGACCGAAAGTCAATTGCCTGTTAAACCTCCGAGGCGCAAATCAAGTCGTTCAACAACGCCATCGGGCATCCACGATGTGGAAGCTACAGCTGATGGTCAGATTAAAATGACAACCAATCTTGTAAGTGCGGTGTGGTATGGTTTTGGCTTTGCTCACGACTGAGGTCGCTAGTTATGCTGATGCTGCTGCAACTGCAATGCAATAAAGATATTACTTACTTGGCTTTGAATGCTATACAAACCCTTTTCGAGTGGTGTATGTATGTATTTATGTTTCTGATGTGTGTGTACTGAGAAGCTTGAGGGTAAATTAAGAGTACAATGCTTGCGAACGAAGATATACATGCATACTACTATTTGCAGTTAAATTGTGTGTGTTTTTTTTCTGTCTTTATTTTAATCCTTAACTGTCCAACAATATGTCGTTAAAGGGGTGTAAGTGGAAAAATGTATATATTTCAAGAGATTAAGGTGGGTTTGGGTGGATGAAAAGAGGTGTATAACATTCTCAAGTTCTCTTTGTTCTAACAAGGAATTTAAGCAGAGGGAACTTAGTGATGTCGTCGTCATATGGAAGTCGGTAGGTATCTCTATCTACATCACTTAGGGTAACAATTTAACCTGAATTTTCTTCTTCCCTCTTGAAAATCATGTGTGTATTTATGGTGTTGTGCAGCACTTGCAGTTCTAAATTTTAAAATAACAGGGTAACCCAGCAATTAACGACGCCAAAAAGAAAGATTTTCTACTCAAACTTTTAGGTTCCTACTAAGTACCTAAAAGTTTGACCCCTATATGTTTTTGTCTTACTCGTAAGTTTTTGTGAAATGATTAACAGTGGAATGCAATTTCTTCAGAGAATTCAAAATTTAGTTATGTTCCACAACTTTTTTTTTATATATCTGGAAGCAAAAATTACTAAAAGATTTATATAACATAGTAAGAGATATTGAAAGGCAATAGCTCTTCTTCATCGATTTCTATTTTTAGGTTTTAAAGGCCAGATATTAGGACGAAGAGGATTCCTCAGCCAAATTTCGCTTCATAACTTTTTTGAAATTAAATGCAAATTACATACCGTCCACAAAAAGTGGATATTTTTATTTTGATTCTATAAATTGCATTTGTCTCAACATGGAAATTTATATAAATGATATATTTTTTGAATGAAAATTAAGGAAAGTGATTAAATACCTTCCACAAATATTTCGCTAAGCTTTTATTTCAAATTGGAGTTGTGGAATATACAATTCAAGGCTACAATTTTAAACATTAATAAAGTTGAAAGTTCCTCAAGGAAGATTCTCTATGAAAATAATTTATTTTCATCCGAATGTGAACTTCGTGTGGATTGTGAATTATTAAGCGAAAAGTCTCGTTCCACTGTAAACTCTTTTTGTGAAATTATTTTTTTACAGCTCGGGAAATATTATTTTTAACGTATAGGGAAGGTAAAAAAATGCCTTCCACAAATATTTCGCTAAGCTTTTATTTCAAATTGGAATTGTGGAATGTAAAATTCAAGCCTACAATTTTAAACATAAATAAAGTTGAAAGTTCCTCAAGGAAGATTCTCTATGAAAATAATTTATTTTCATCCGAATGTGAACTTCGTGTGGATTGCGAATTTATAAAGCGAAAAGTCTTGTTCCACTATCAACTTTATTGTGAAATTATTTTTTTACAGCTCGGGAAATATTATTTTTAACGTAATTTTACTTTCATGTTCGACGTACGAGTTCCAAAATTAATACGTTCCAAAATGGTTCGCAAATTATATTTTCAGAATGCACAATGGATAAAATTTTGTATTTTTAATAAATAATCTTAATTAAAATGCTAAATTTTCTGATTTAATTTACACAATCAAAAAATTCGTAAAATTTGGAAAATATTATAAATTCAGTGGTATAGAATGTGAAAATGAAAATTCCACGCTATTGGTGTCCTAGCTCTGAAGAGAGCTTTCCAAATAGCTTTTTAATTGTTGTTTTTTTTTTTAGAAAACTTCATGAAAAATGACTGGGTTACCCTGTAAGTAACACTTGCCTTGCCAAAAGCAACGAGTATCTTGAACTAATAATGGATGGATTTTTGTGTTCTTCTGACTTGGCTTTTATCCTTTACTAACTTAAGTGATCCAATTTCTGTTGTTTTTTTTTGTTCTGTTTTTTTTTGAAATATGTCTGTGTGATGTTGTTGATGTTTTCAAAAAATTTCTGGCAAAGCCAACAGCAGTTAAACTAAATTGAATCATTTTTACTGGATTTCTTACCATCATTATGGGCGAATGAAAGAATGAAACGCAAGTGGGTTTGTAATAAAACCATACGATTGCTAAAAGCTAAGACAAACCTTGTAGTTGCCAAGATATAATAAATTATTTTTTCCTCTCTTAGCTCAACAGTCACAGTCCAAGTCCATGTATCCCTCATTTAAGGGCAGAAAATAAAATTTCACATTGCCTACATTAAGAAATAAGTTATAATGATGTTGACTAATGTGACATGTACACGCACTTGACGAGAAGGTACACAAATACATATTATTCAAATGTAGAAAAAAAATTTAAAAAAAAAACGGAAAACTTATGAAACAAAAGTAGAACAAACTTGCGTAAAAATAGAACCAGGATAGTTGCGTAGGTATATACTTTATATACGGACCTTACAACTCTACATATACCTTACCCTATATGTACTCAAGAAGTCAAAGTTTGAAATAAAACTTCCACACAATGTAGGACAAGCAAGTTCTCTAAACATAGTGCAAGATTTTTGAAGAGAAAGGCAACAAAGTTTTCCGGATTCTTTTTTTTTTGTAAAGTAGAAAATTACATTCGATATGCTAGATTCGCACATGAAAGATTGTAAAAGAAAATTCCCCAATGCACGTTTATTGATATAGATATACATAAGTATATCTATTCATATGTATGTGTACAGTACATATCTTTGAAATTTTCGTTTGCGGGACAAAAATCTTTGAATGACATTTATCGTGGCTATAAGGATATAGCCAACGAAATGTGGTTATCTCAAGAGAATGAAGATGTCAGAGAAAATCCCCTTAGTCATGAGAAAGTATTTTCTTGTATTTTTGTGAGTATAAGGAAGATAATGAGAATTTTCTGTGAATGGAATTGACTTGCTTTATAAATGTTATCACAACTTTAAAATAAAAATTACATTTGAAGTTAAACTTTACCTTGAAATCTAAAAAAATATAATTTCAAGATAAAAAGGAAAAATAACAAATTGCACAATTTTTTTCCTGATATCTCATGAGATAGATGAGGAATAAGTTCCACAGTAATTTTTAAAATCTAATTTTCAATTTCGCAACTGGTGGTCACAAGGGAAACAACTGAGGAAGAGTGAAAATAATGGAGCGGTATGCAAAAAAATTACTATATGATACGGAATTGCTTGTAAATATTAATGGTTAAAAAGCTGGGACCATAAAAATCCAAGACGTAAATTATTTTTGTTTTAATCAACTTGTAGTCAATGCACGCAACTTAAAATCTAGATGATTTTCCATAAAAATTTCACGCCAGCGTTATTTTCGTCCATGTTCTACATTCCACTTTTTGTGAATTCACACATCTGCGAAAGTGAATTTGGGTGTTCCACAATTCGTTCGAAATGGGAATTGTGAATTAGAACTCCGAAATATGTTATTCCATTTTATCTCTCGCAAAATGTCTCCGTAATTATTTCTTTAAGATTCTGCTTCCTTTTTTCTCTTAACTTCACCGATAGTAATTGCATCCATGTTCATAAGCCGTAGAAATTTCACTTTGAAGACAAAACAAAAGTGAATTAATCTGCAATTTTGACAGTTTGAAACAATTTTGAAGTTTTTGAAAACCATCGAAATGTAAAACGAGAAATTTCATTTCACGTGAAATGTAAAAGTGAAAATACAATTCGATTTTGATCAAAATGCAGAACATGAGTGTTTATGCAAATTTCAATTTCACTTAAGCCCTATACTTGGTTAAAAATTATGTTTCGAAGTTTCATTCCAAAAGGAATATATATTATTTTTGTGAAAAGCAACTTAGTTTTTTCCACTTGTAACAAATATAAGAATGTGAGAGGTGAAGTTGAATTTTATGTCGACGAATTTTAATAAATATTTCATTATGACTTCAACTATCTGTCAGAAATCTCAAAAATATATGAAGCATTCGAACATACAGTTTTAGAAAAAAGAGTCTTTGCCGTCAGTGCGCATACAAAAACTTGTGGCGTTACAATTTTATCACGGAAAATAAGTCGTGCGAACTGGAATTCAGCTCCCATGAAACGAATACTTTCCACTAATCATATCAGCTACTATTTTTGGCTTTGTTTGAATAAAACGATATCGGCGTAGTAACACCACCATAGAGAAATAAATCGACATTGCTATCAAAACTAAAAATAAGGAAGAGGTAACGCGCGAAATTTCAAGTGAAATTATATCCCTATGAAGTTGGAGTCAACATATTTCATTAAACGAAATTTCTTAAAAATACAATCCTTATTGTGGAACTTATTTTAGAAAACAATGCCTAATTGATAATTCAATTTGAAGTGAAATAAACAACTTTGTATGTGAAATGTCATAAAAGTTCGTAAGAAAATGACTAACTAACAAATAATTGGAGAGAGCAATAATGGAGACAACATTTTTTTTAGAAGATAGATCTACAAACAAGATCAAGGGGACTAGTTTTTTTTCATAAATTTAATTTTAAAATAAAAGATAAATGTTTTAAATTTCACTGCGAAATAAATATTGTATCTATTAGTTGGGGCTTATGAAAAACGTTAACTTTAATCTTAGTACACAAAGTGAAAATGAAATAGAAAATCGTGTGTGTAAATTTTACATTCCACATGTTCCATCTTGATAAAAATATGATTTTATCTGCAAATATTTGACTTTTCCATTCACATACTATGTAAGTTTTTTTTCCTTCCAATCACATACTCAGAAACACGTATTATACCTTGTAACAAAGTTTGGAACATAGAGAGGACATTCGTCCAATCGATGAACTTTTGATCAAACAATCGTTTTAGTCGTATGTGATCTGAGGCCAGAGTTGAGTGTTAGTAGTGATGTTGCATACATTTTCGAGATGCAATAAGACAATTTTAAAGATAATTTCGACAAATGTAGGAATTGCACTTCTGTGGAAGTGACCACGTAGATTTTTAATTTTCCCGCCATGATTTTGGATGCAAGAGAAAAATATGATCGTTGCTCTTTCTGTTGGATTCTCTCACGAAAATCATTAAATAACTTCGTCAGTTGAAATAAATTAAGCTCATCTAGCTTTGTTGTTTATGAAAATCAGTTTCAAAAATTACTTCAAAATACATAGCAATGCACTGATTTCACTTCCCGTGAATTTTCAACCATTGCTGTTGGTATTTCTATTATAAATCTGCAATAATGGTGAGGAATTCGCACGGCAAAAGCAAGAGCACTTTTTCAGAATAGATTGATATTTCTTGGAAAACAGAACAATTTTTTTTTACACTGGGATTCGAACCACATACCTCTGATGTAGCAGTCGTAGACGTCAAAGGCTACTACAAAGTAAATTTACAATAATTGTAAAAAGCTTAATACAAAAGAAATTTTACAATAATAAATATTTATTTTTTATGTGAACTACCGCTTCCTTAATTTTGTACAATTTCCTTTTTCTTATTTAAGTAAAAAATTTAATTTGATTTACTTTGTTTCGTTTTTTTCTCAAAGTTTAAACAAATTAAAAAAAAAACAGTTGTTATTACAAGTTGAATAGTTGTCAAGCAATTTTAGTACACTATTACCATAAACGTAGATTAGTAAAAATTATGTTAAGTCAACTTGAGGAATAAATAGCTTTACTGCCTTTTGAAAAGTAAAAAAAAAAAAAAAAAAAAAATTAGATAACCAAGCCTCAATGACATAATATATTACATAAATATTAAGCCCAGTTATTTAGAAAAGCTTTATTGTTACCAAATATTCTCACATTTTAAGTTTCGAGTTGCATTAATATAAAAGTTAAATAAAATTCGCCCCCTATCCCTTTCCCCATAAAAAAACGAATGCTTCAAATTATTCTTATTTTGAAATCGACAAATTGGAGTTTATATTTTTGTATCTTCATATTTCATTGCATTTAGAAATTAATTAAAATTCATTCTCACACATGGCCTAACCTCAACAACAACAACAACAACAACAAAAACACAGAGTACGTTTACTTTCACAATTTGATTTAAATTTATCTAAAGGATCAATAAATCTATCTCAGATTTCCTATTAAAAAAAAAGAAAAGAATTTTAAATAATTAATAGTTAAACGTACTCTTAAATGTTAATACAGACATAATTGTGTATACATTTTTTTTTTTAATTTCTTATAGATTACAATTTTTTGTTTGATTTTTCTTCGTTTCATTTCAGTTTTCATTTTCCATTTTTCATTGCATATCCATCACACGATAAATAATTGAAAAAAAAAACAAAATCTTTATTGCAATTGAACAATTTTATTTGATGAAAATATCGGTTCTACTATTTTCCGTTATTTAATTTCCTTATTTGCCCCCGTGCGCTGCTGTTTGGACTTTTAGCCGGTGAGTAGTGAGTTTTTTTTTTATGAAATCGATGTTATTTGTTTTGAATGCTACTCGTATGTATAGATGTAGATTTTTTAAACTTCTATGGAGTTTTGTTTTTCTTAAATTTTTGATTTGATTTTATTTGTATTCACAGGGTGAGAAAAAACGTGAAACTGGTGGTCCAAATGAAATAGTTGCATGCACCAACTGTGGTGGAGGCAGCAGTCCGTGTACACATTCAGCTAACAATGGATGTGCAACAGAGGTGAATATGGTGAAGAAACATTAATAATTTTCTGTATGTTTGTTTTGTTGTGTAAAATATAAATAAAATATTGTTTTATGAAAGGATTTAAACCATTTTGCTGGAAAAAGTAAAGGCGTGTTGAAAGGATATTAAACTGAGAAATAAAAATGTCACTGGGATTTTTTTTTTCTAAAAGTAACACCACGGTATACATTGGGACAGAGTTGCATAAAAATTGGAAATGAATCGAAATGTCTGTGAAGATACGATTACTAAAACTTATAGTTTCAATTTTCTTATTTATTTTTATAGATACATTTCGACCAGTTTTTATAGGATTTTATTCTTCGTTAGGTTTATTTTATTCATAAACAATTGTAGATAGAATGCGAACACAATTTATTTTTAAAGGGGGAACGTTAATGAAACTATCTCAGGACCTATTATTATCGAACTTTATTATAAAATATATCCGAAGTTAATTTTTCACAGAGAAAATATTATGCAAATATTCGATTATAAGTTACGACAAACTTAACAAAACTAACGCAACACATTCTGCGAAACTTAACGAAAATATATCGGAATATATTATTACCAAACTTTGTTTTATAATATGTCAGATGTTAATTTTTCACAATGCAAATATATATCATGGAAGTGCGATTATAAGTGACCAAGGCTTAACGAAACTTATCCGATACTAATTGTGTAAATTTAACCACCAATGTGGTGGTTTTCTTCAAAACTTGACAAAACTAAGCAATAAATCGTTAGGATTATAATAATATTATAAAAAAAAACGAATAAGAAAGTAGTAAACAATTTTACAAGGCTTCTGACTTCTGTGGCATTAAAGTAGGTACGTTCTGCAATCTTTTTCATACCATATTAATATCTACTTTTAATTATTTATAGTGTTTTCGATAGGCAAATTCAGAGTTCAATCTAAAAATTGATTTTTTTTTGTGGCGAATGGAATACAATATCAATTGTTTTTTTTTTCACTTTGTATTAGTGCAATTTCGTGTCTGTGAAACTAGTAACAGTTCACTCAAAACAGTTTCCATTTTTATATTTGAATTAATTTTCTTTAATATTTTGAAAAAAAAATATTAAAAACCACATTTTTCAAGTTAAGAGCTGAAAATTTTATTTGGATTGAGGCAATGACGGGTAAATCTGTTGAAAAATCGAGATTTGCAAAAATGATCTAGATTCAAAAATAAATCAATTTATTATGCCCAATGGTACACACAAAATGGGAAAATCGGTGTTTTGACAGGATCTAGATGTAAACAAAATTGATTTATTTTACCAATGGAAAACCACATTAGTTTTCACGTGAACTTTGTTTTTTTAATTCATAAGTTATTAGTATCAGATGATTTTTAAAGGTTCTATGTCCCGTTCGTGTAATGAAAACTAAATGCGTTCCGAAATATTTTCAATTCTGTTTAATGTAAAATGAAAATTTTAGAATTAACAACAATTGAAATTCCACACCAATTTTTTAGGATGCAAACATAAGGTTTTCTCCTTAAATCTATATAATTGAATGAGGAATTTTCAGGTTACATTAAATCGAAAAATTTAATTTTTTTTAGGTATTCAGTACCACTGTATTTTTTTTTTGTAAACACACATATTTAAAATTAAAATAAATTCAACTCCCAGCCAGCTTGTTCCTTCCTTCATAGCAAAATAGCAATAAGGAACTTTTCTTCGTTACCGTCGTCCTAGAGAAACAGATCCTATATTGCTGTAGGCATATATGCGATAATAGGTTAAAAAAAAATCGTGAATGCTCTTGCTAGTACGACACCAACGAAAGAAAAAAAATGTAAACGGAAACCACAAACACACGTTTGTCGCTTTATTAGAATCAAAGACATGACACAAAAAAAGCTTACCTACTTTAACGGGTGTGTACCTGTATAGACTGTACATAACTTTGTAGGTATCGCGTAGATATGCTAATTTGATATACCTTATTGTAAGAGAGGACGCACATTGAAACTTACTCATTCACTCATTATTATGTTGCAGAGAATAAGACGAGTATATATCCTCGTGCTGCAATATATACAATATACATACGTATAATGTATATGAACGGACACGGAGCAGGAAGAGTACACGACACAAAATTCACTGGTGCATGCGAACGTGTAATGCGATCACATTATTTTTCACGGTGTAAAACTGTGGTTTAATTTTATTCCAGGATACTACGTCGTACATACATAAATATGTATATTTATTATTATTTTTGGTCCTTGTATTGGGATCGGGATAAACACGGGTACGACATATATAAGAAGGTTAAAGGTGATTTTAAAATTGTATTTATGTTGACGGTCGGTTAACTCTATTAAATGTTGGATAAACGACGATAATGCAAGCAAGGTGTTTTTTTTCTGTTTATATCTACGAGTACATGTGATTATGTATGAATATTCATACATATGCATAGGGGAGTTCAAAGTTATAATAAAAATCAATGATGGATAAAGGTGGAAATTTAAGAGGATTTACTTTCTGAAGTGAATCGAGTTATTGAGTGGTTGGTGTCAATGTCAGTTTAAAGACGGCCATTTTCTGTATGACTATAATAATAATTCCAGTGTAGTCAAAATTTGAACGCATTTACTTTAATTTTGAACAAAATGAATCCAATACGAAAACGAGACGTGGATGTGACGAGATCTCTTTGCTCTTGTTAAATTAGTGTCAAACTATGAAGAGGATACAGATAACAACGCATTTCGATTCTTCAAGTTACGTTATTTTACGTAATGTTACGTTATTATTACGTTACGTTATATTGCATTATGTAACGTTACGTTAAATTAATAGTTTAAGTAATTGATATAATTTTCTTAAATATCGTCCCGATTTCGGAGATTTTACTGAAGTATACCGGAGATATTATAAATAGTTGCGTTGAATTAGCTGAACCGCGGATCAAAGTTTGAACGATAAGTTGGTGACATTTGTACAGTTATTGGAAGATCGGGGATGTATTTATACAAGTAAGGGCCGCATTAAAAAAATGTCAACTTAGTTATACTTTTACCGATTTTTACGAAATTAAAATATATTGTAGTTTATATAAAACTATGAAAGAAAAAATTAGTTTCAAAATAGGGTCGGTAAACAGAGTGCCATTTTTAAACAAAATAATGAACATTTATGCAATTTTTTCGAGTTTTTGTTTTGAATTAAAAATAGTTTTTAAAAGCACTTACCGCCAATTTCTTGACAAAGTTCTAAAATTAATTTAAAACGTGAGCTAGTAGCTCTCGGTTTATCTTTAGAACTTAGTTTTAAAAATATTTAGAACACGGTTATTTCTTCACTTCAAATACAGTCGAACTAAAATTGTTTTTGAGTTTTAAGAACTTTAGTTCTCGGTTTTAAAAACTAAGTTGTAAGGAATATTTTTCTGAATTTTTTGGAATTATTGAAAAACAAAACTTAGAAGTGTTTCAAGATTTAATTGGATTGTATGAAAATGATTACAAATATATATGTATACACTGCCGATCATCTGAACAGTTTTAACTGTCTTGTGTACCTTACTGTTAGCCTCTCTTCATATATATTGCAATGATACATCTTTGTTATATATATGTAAAGAAGTATCATCATGATACGCTTATTTATGGAGAAAAAAAAATTCTTAAAGCTTACCGTTATTCTCACACGATAGCTAGACCAAATGATTCATAAAACCAAACATATTCTTTGGATTATCTGAATAGGTTCAACAGCAAAAACTTTAGTTAACGCTTAGTTGCGTCGAAAATGGTTCGCGGAAAATCCTTAAGTGAGAAGGAAAAGTGCAAAATAAAAGCATTTCGAGAACTAGGAATGAACCAACGACACATCGCGAAAAAAATTAACAGTAGTCAAAATATATTTGGTTATTATTTGTGAAATGTCGAAAAATATGGACAAAATATGAAAGGTGGAACTTAAAGGGCCACATCAAGAACAGATAGACGTGCAGTCACCAGAGTAGCTTCTAAGTCTCATGACACCTCGTCAAAGATCAAAATATAAATTTGTAAAATGTAGTTTGCCGACGGAAAATAGGGTTATTTTTATTTTATTTGGCAAAATTTCTTCGCGGGCAGGATATGATGCAATTGGATCTGTTGCAATATCATATCTTCTGTCTGATATTGTCTCAATGACTTATCATCAGCAGTATTATCTAGAGGAATCCCTTCTCCTCTATCAATGCAAATATTGTGCAATATAACACAAGAAACTATAATTTTACGTGCCGTTTAGATCTTGACGAGAATGCCATACGATAGTATGGGAAAGCGACGCACGTTTAAGAAATCGGTATTGATGTTCAACTACATTTCTTGTGCGAATAATTCGAGATTGATTTGCATCTGATGATTATTAGAAATTTCTGTATAGATAAAAGGTGTTTGCATATCCCGAATCACCGACCTAGTATAGTTTGATCGTGGAATGAGCCGGCCCAACGAACAACGCGATACTAAAATTTTTAAATTGACAGATGAAATAGTTTGCTCGTTGAGGGAAAAGCAACCTTTCCCATACATACATGATAGGGGTATTCAACTGGTCTAGTATCTTTGTAAAAATGCAAAATTGCATTTTATTTTGCACCACAGTAACATCTTACACTGACTAAGATTTTACAACACTTTTGGACTTATGCTTAACCCTATTGCAACAGAAAAATACAATAGTGCAAAATTTGCCTGGTGTCGTTGACAGTTTGGCAGCTGTTATTTTCTGTCAGAAAAGCTTGTGTTTAAACTGATTTTGCATTTTTATTCCAGAGTTGCAATAGAATAGAAAAGGCAAGTTACGATTTACAGAAAAAAATAAAATTTCGCAATCTTACACCTTTTTGTTGCATCGGATCGTGAGTCTGAATACCACTAATATTAACATACGCTGAACTTACCAACTCTCCCCCTGGCGATTATGTTTTATCATGGGTATTTACAATCAATAGCAGCAATTGTTCGTGGAATCTGACCAATATTGTAAAAAGCAACTGCAGTTCTGAGTTCTTCTGCATTTGCAGACATTTTGAGATATATGGGAAAGTGGCGCAGTGAAGCTTTGCAAACTTTTGGTACGATAGAACAAAACACTGGTACACTACACGACAAATGCATATTTCCACATGCCCTTAAGCGCAGCAGTATAAACAATTGTTTTTCTTCCAATATATAACGCGTTCTGTACTTTGGCAGAATGATTAAAATTGAAAAAGAAAAACACATTAATTGCAGCTGTGTTCTTATCTTGGCTGCGGATGCAGCAAATCATCTGCAACTAACTGAAGCACCTCGATGAGCATCGTTTTCCTCAAGCGAAATAGCCACCGATATCGTGCCAGTAATGGTAGTACGTTGGGACATATGATAAATGCCCATTTCTTCAATATAATTTTCTTTCTCATCGGCGAAAACCAAAATCATTTCTAATCAAAATCAAAAAATAAGAAATAAGAATACATCATATACCTACATAACTGAAGCAATTTTTTTTTTGCTGAAGAAACAAAATTATAGTTAAACCGAGTTCTAACGAGCTAGACCCCCAATTTTGAGGGTCTAGATAAATCGAAGTTCTAAATAAAATAAAGTTCTAAATTTGAGTTCTAAGGCGTTAAAACTTGTTGAAGAAATCAGTTAGATCTCAATCAATTTCTATTTTTTCGTTAAGCCGAGTTTCAGGGGTTAGAACTTTCTCAAGAAATTAGCTGTTAGAATACTTAATTTAAAACGCTTCAATTAACAACATGTCAGCGATTTGTATATGATATAGATATTAGATGTAGATCAGATTGTTTTTTTTTTAATTGGTAAAGTTATGAACTAAAAATCGATTTTTTGTATAAGATGTTAGAAAAATAAATAATAATTTTCCAGATAATTAAATTAAACTTTAAGTAAGCTGCAATTCAACACTTTTTTGTTTATGATAGCCCAAGTTCTAACAAGAAAATTATTATGACAACATATAGATGTCACTTTAAGTGTTTACAAAAATAGCTCTCAGGCTTCGAAAGAAACACAAACTATCAACAGAATTACCTTAAATTTTATATGAAACTCCGATTGTTTATTAATGGAATAAAAACTTTATCTTAGCAAAAGCAGACATCAACCCCATTTCGCTAACAAACAATTTGTGGGCTACATCGTAATAAAACTTTAATTACAACATATCCAAATTAACAACCATTTAATTCCAACTAGATGTTGCTACCCTACATGGCAAGACACAAACATACATTTTCGTATAAGCTCTCATATACAAAATTCATAATTGAAATACTTAACCGAGAAAGGACATTCAGCAAAAAAAAACACTACCTTCTTGATAACCTTCAACCCTATTAAAATTTATTACCTTTCTTATGAATTTTTTAACTGTTCATTTCCATTTAACAGTATTACTCATCATCATATCATATCATACATAATGAAAATTATCCTTTCATCTGAATATGTATATCTTAAAAAACTTTCTACAACATTAGTTTGGTCCCACACATATATTTGAACGATTTACTCAATACAACTACAACAAGGAAATTTTGTATCTTTTTCTTAACTTTTGTAATTGATGGAAAACTTTTTTTAAAAGCCTCATAAGCACAAACATAACCCAAATTAAGTTACATCAGCACCCTGCCGTTTGTTACCGTAATTTGTTTAAGTTTCAATGTAACTTAAGTGTATAATTTAAATTCAAAATTAGGTTAAAGTACAGGATTGAACTTTTTCTTGCCTTTATGATTTGTGTCCTAATTCAATAGGATATATTTGGGAAAGTAGACTTAAAATAAAGGTAAGGGTTCGTCCACACGATTGACGCATATTTCATTGAGTTTATTAATTTAGCGAAAGAAAGAGAAAGATATAAATGAATGTTTTTGTTTTCACACTTTGATGTTCGTTTATCAAAATTATTAAAATTCTTGAATAAAATTTCTTTTTAAGAAGCGAATTTTTGAGAGATTTTTTTAAATTTTAAGAAATTTTTGAATTATATTTTATTTTCGTTAAAATAAAAATTTGTCGCATCACCAGACCGATGTCATTTAAAAAAAATTAGAAACCAAAGGACTTTTTAAAAAATGTTGTACTACTCGTATCTGGGCATAAATATCTGAGGAAGTGAGAACTATCATGGCTGTCAGTTTGACATTTAGAGATATATTACCTCTGCTGCCGTATTTTCAGCACAGACGCTAACAAAATGTCAAATCTCGAAAAGAGGGGATGAAATAATATACAATACACACAGCGCAAAAGTACGGGAACGCTTTGAATCTACAAAAATTAAATTCACATACCGTCTTCGGCAGCTACTTTGTTTTTCTATGCTGTAATTTTCTGTCCAAAAAAATCCTTGAACAGAAAATCACAGGTAGGG
The DNA here is from genome assembly GCA_910595825.1 of Philhelius pedissequus. NCBI lineage: Eukaryota > Metazoa > Arthropoda > Insecta > Diptera > Syrphidae > Philhelius > Philhelius pedissequus. The sequence continues at coordinate 6,711,630 of OU343163.1, read as the reverse complement.
AAAATTTTGCAATTGTTGAGTACGGGAACGACTTTAACTCAAAACTGAACAGTGACATGAGATGTCATCCATTTTTCTTTTTATATAAATATATGTATATATACAACCTTAAAACTTAAACTAACTTGAATTGTTTTCCTTTTTTCAGACCTGTTTTGTCCAAGTACGAAAAAAAGAACCACCGCATCCAATTCGTGTCGCCAAAACAATCGATGTCATTGCAAGGATAACCTTTCCAACAGCTTATGCAATTTTCCTAATTTTTTTTTTTGTTCATTATAAAGGATTCTCCTAGAAGTTATTTTAAATACTAACCCAACACACACAGGTCACACCAAACCAGCAAAACTTAATAAGACAAACCAAACAAATTAAATCGCTAGTTTAGAAATATTATTTAAAAATTTTAAGCAAAGTTAAATTTAAAATTACGCTGAACTAATTAAAAAAAAAACAAATATATATAAACCTAAATAAATTCTAATGAAAATTTAAACAAAAAAAACTTTTGTGATTCTTATTAAAAAAAAAGAAATCTTAACATGTTTTTTATTTAATTTCTTTTAATTATTTGTTATAGAACCAATACTTGAAAAGAAATCGTCAAAACTGTGAAATAAATTAGTTATAAATTTAAAAAAATATATATATTATAAATTAACAGAGGGAAACACTTAAGTGATAAATTAAAATTAAATGATGCAAATTAGAAAATTATATAAAACAAAAATTAGAAGCGACAAGAAACAAAATTAAATGTAGAATGTTTTACATACAAAAATAAAATGATAAAAAAAAATATTTTAAAACAAATTATATTGACTGCCTTTTATAAAAATTAACAAAAAAAAAAACAAGAAAATGGTAAAATTTAATTCAATCATAAAGTTTCTTGTACTATTTGCATTACAAAAAAAACCTAAAACAAAATATAGGCACATTAGATTTGGCAATTAAAATATAATTAAATTGCTATGTAAATTATTTTTAAGATTAGAAATAAAAGTAAACAGAAAGTGTATTACAAACAAAAAATAAGCATACCGACTATTGTTGGCAATGATGTTTTTTCGATTTTTTTTCTTTGATATTTTAACATTTCGTTGTAAATTAAAAAAAAAACTTATTAAATATTAAATTTTATCGATAAACAACGATTTACTTTTAAGAATAAGACACACACTCTACGCACTCGAACAAAAAAAAAAACAAAATACAAAAACCCTTGTAGTTTTAAACATGCAACAACAACAGTAAGCAATTCAATTTTTATTTAAAGTTTTAATGCCAGATTTGAAAAAGAAAAACATTAAGACTTACAAAATAAATACTCAATGATCTGCAAAAAAATATATAGAAGATAGTTTTAAAACTTTAAAATAAAATTAAAAAAAAAAAATAACTTAAAAACCAAGACAAAATCTGCGTGTGAGAAAAACAATAAGTAAATTATGTTTAAACAAAATAACACAAAAGTTATAAGCCCCACAAAAACTTTATTTTTTCCCCTTTATGTACATCTGCTGAAAATGGCTTACACGATTTTATGAAGTGCGAATAGATACAAAGAATGGTTGGATTTTTATTTAAAAAAATAAAAATAAATTAAAAAAAGAAACTTCTGCATCCATTGTGGATTGAAAATACATATCAAAATAGTATTTTTTAATATTTTTTTTTTAATTTTTTTCTGTAAATAATACCAAAAATTGTTTAAAAAACAGAACAAAAATTATACATAATCTATCGATATACGAGCCAATGAGAAATGTTTAAAATTTAATTTACAAATTGATCTTCTTTCTATTTTTTTTTTTTAATTTAATACATAATTTTAATATTTTTGTTTAAATTAAAATTACACAATAACACACAAATTTTACGTAGTTTTGTTCAATGTTACATTTGTTAAACAAAATTTTACTTAAGACCAAACGCATACGTATAAGTAATTTAATTAAAATACAAAACTTTATTTGTTACTGAATTTATTATAAAAAAAATTTAAAAAAACATAAAAAAGAATGTTAGAAAATTAATAATAAATACATAAGTGCTTTTTTATTACAAAAAAAACATAAAAGAACCACTAACCATCGTATTTAAGTAATTATATTTATATGAAAATAAATAAACTATTTTTCAAAAATGACATTGCCTTTAATAATAATTAAACAACAACAAAAAAAATACAACAAGAAAATAACTAAATTACACTATATTTAATGTTGTAGAATTTTAGCATATAATTTATTTGTTTTAATTTGCGTGATTTATAAAATTAAACAGTTTTAAATATATATTTACCCGATATTTAATTATTTATTATATTTACAATATCGACAATCGCTATAATAAATTTAGCTGCAATACAAACAGAATATTTCGACCTATGTTTGCCCGTCCATACAAAACAAAAATTGTTTAATGCTTAATGTAACTATTGCTCGCACTTTAATTGAAGGCAATGACAAAAACTTTTTCAAAATCAGATTTTTCTCTAACTAAACACAAACCGATGAATATATGTATAAATTTATGATTTTTTTCGCTAGTTAATTTAATAATTTTTTTTAAATCCAAGTAAAGTCGTGAAAAAAGTTTCACTCAACAAAATCTCTAAATTTCAATATTATCTAAAGCCTAGTTTATATCTTTAAACAAAGTGAATTATTTTTAAATAAATACTATTTCCCAGGCGTGAAAAATAAAATGCGTCAAGGAAAAGTAAATTTGCCATAAGCACATTGGACTTTGCGGAACCAAACTGTGCAAAATTCATTGAGTTTCACTTCGATTTTGATTTCACTTCGTGTTGGTGTATTATTTAAAATTCAGGATATCAAATCATTTCCAACGAAAAGAAATCTTTTTCTCATTTTGGAACTAAGCTTTACATAAGGTTTTATGATTCAAGAAAATGACATTATTTCAGTCGTAAACAAAATTAATGGGATATTACCTCAACCAATGTAAAAAAATACATACATCGAGAAAAATTAAACATTATTAGTTGAACTCAAAAACCGTGAGAATTTTGTATGTTGGGGAAAAAATGTTAGTAGATAACACATGTGCAAAATATCTTCAAAAATTTTGGATTCGTAAAAAAAAAATTAACTCCATAGTTTGATCGATGATAGCGAACATGAAAAAAGTGAGTCTGGATAAATTTTCTTCAAACTTGGTACATATTGTTTTTTCGATAATATGTTTTTTTTTCATTTTTTAAATACCAAAAGAGTGTTGTTATTAGTTAAATCTTATTTTTCTCAAGAACGGCTACAACTATTTTTATAAAAAAAATTCAGTGAATTAATAAAGGTAAAGTTACATTTTAGTAATTTTTGTTAAAGAAATGGTTAATTTTGGTATCTATGGTAGAATCTTTTTTTTGGTTTTCAATTTTCTTGAAAACGGTTCAATTGATATGTTTAATTTATTGGAGAAGCTTCTAACAATTTTAAACACTATTGGAATCCAAAAATTTTGAAGACAGCTTAATCGATTTCTCCGAAAATTTGTATTGAGTAGTCTTTGACATTTGCTTGAATTCTAGGAAAAAACTATTTTCCTAATACGCAAAACAACCGTACCTGCCATAAAAATAATAAAAAGCTTTCAAGAAATAAAATTGTTCTCAAAAACAGCTCGAAGAATTTTGATAGAAAATGGGTGTTCTTAAATTAATGCAGGCAACGTTTAAAAAATAAAAACACTTGATATTTTATTAAAATTATTTTGTTGCTCCTTAAAAGCATAAATAATATAACATATTCAAATTCTTAAGCAAAATCGATTTTTCTATAATTTTGCGATTATATTTTTTTTGCTTAAAATGTTTTTAAACAATTATACAAAAAAATTGTATATTTAAAAAAAAACCTTAAACGATTTTTTAATTTTTATTGCTATATACTTATGAATAGTTACTAGGACAAGCTTTGCATTTGGAAAAAAAATCGAACTCAAGATTTTAATCAAACTTGAAATTACGATAAAAAGTGGATCCCGTAATTCCGTCTATCTGTCTGTCTGTAGATCGATCTACAGCCTAAACGGATGTAAAGCTTCAAAATTTGTACTTAAGTATTTCAGGTGTTTGGTTCGATTATTTTTTCTAATTTTTTTCTTAGCCCCAAAAATAACGGTACCTGCTATACATTTTTTGTATTCAAATGGTAAATCTTAATTTTCTCGAAAACGACTCTAACGATTTTGATGTTTGATTTTTGAAAAAATCGGTGCACTACTATGTATACCTAGTCTATTTTTTGTCTGAAAATCTGAAAATGTTTTTTTCATATTTTGTTATTAACCAGTACCTTCCACAAAACCTTTTTTTAATTTCAACTTTCTCAAAAACGACTCGACGTATTTTCATCAAAATTTGCATACATATATCCTTCGAATTCTACTACATACCAACATTTTCGGCAAATATTTCGTTAGAGTTTTAGAAAAAAATATTTTTTTTTTGGTTTTGAAAATTCAATATTTCGAAAACGGCTGAAAAGTTTTTTTTTAAATTTGAATTGTTAAATACTTTAGCGCAACAGTTTTTTTTTCAAAAAAAAATTAAGAATTTTTACATATGAAAAATTAAGTAAATAGGTAACTTTAAAAACATGCTTACGATGTGTTCGAACAAAGGAATAAGTATGTGCGATCCAATCATTTAGTTTTATTTTCATTTGTTTTTGGAAATACAAGATCAAAAAGTATGGTTTAATTTGTAAAATTTGAATTTTACAAGCTCAAATTCAATATTTAAGAGAGGTAAAGTTTATATGAATCTTAGTTCTCACGATAGAGAAAAGAACTAAAGAACTATATAGTTTTTCTCGAAAGAATTACAAAATAGTTTAGTTCAGTTTTAGCCCCACATGCAACTTCGGTTAACATATGATAGTTTTATGAAAAAATCATGGTATTTACAAATCATACTACTATATCGCACTCACATTGAGAAATAGTAGCGTAGAATCACGTTTGCGTTTCTGAACTAGATTGAATGAAGCTTTAAAATAGTTGAGCTACTCTAGATATGATAACTTATTTTTAGATTTTGTAAGCACTTGAAACGAGCTCATTATTTTTTAAAAATAATTTTAGCTAAATGGCTAAACTTTAGGTCTTTAATCCATTCTGAATCGGAGGGTATTAGTTGGCTCAGAGTTAAAAGGTATTTACTATTTAATAATCCAAGAGATAACAGAAAAAGGTGCTGTCTAGAGTAGCGCTCGAGCCGACACGTTAAAGTTAGCAGTCAAGCACTATATCCACTTCACCATTGTCAACCATTTCTGACTTTTAATGGCGAAAACCTTTAATAACTGTCACAAATTGGTATTCCTATAAACTCATACTTTAAATATTTAATACTCGTTTGAGTGAAAGCATTTTTCTTCGTATTTATAAAATACAAGTTTTCGCACATAAATTGACGTTGCATAGTTTCTTTTTTAAAAAGATTTAAATGTACTTCGAATTAAATTCGCAAGCTATTATTTTTTTAATTTCTTATTTCAACAAAAAAAATATTTTTAGAGCGTGAGTCCGAAGTCAAGACCGTATGTAAATATTTTTCTTTATACATAAATATCTAACATTATGGTTTATATGGAAAAATAATTTTCTATATCAAATAACATAGTAGAAAAGTTACATCAGTCTGTAAGGCTACAAGTCAATAGTTTTCAATTTAAGTTTACATACATTTTTATCTTTCACAAAAAGTATAAAACATCTTTTAATAGAAGACTGTTTTTGTACGTTTTAGAGACATTAAACAATTTTCTTTCAAATTCGCGATTTTAAAAATTAACTTTCATTCTGTTTGGTGCAAAAACCATCCATTGTTCAACAGCGTTAGTATTGAAAGCAATTTTGTAAATATGTATTAAAGTTAAAAATAGAAAAAAAAAACAAAAACACTTAAATTTTTTTTAACTAACTCATCACACAATGTCTAATATTTTATTGCCTTCACTTGCACTTAAGTAGATTTTTATATTCAAAAACAAAATTACAATTAACTAATTTTTAACTAATTTTATATAATTATTGCCAAAACTTAAGATTTATCAAAAAAATAACATAAAAAATAAAAAATCTTTACCCCATTATAAATGTATAAATAAATATGAGCATATAATTCTTATGAACTTTATTTTTATTTTCTATTCATACACGAACAAAAATTATAGTAAAAATATAAATCCAAAAGATGCCAATGCTTAAATATCACAAACAACAAACATTTAAAACAAAGAGGTACTCTTCTTGTAAGAAATTTTTAATAAAATAATAATTAAAATCTAAATGCAAAAAAAAAAATGTTAAATAATTTTCATAAATAACTTTTAATGAATTATTAAATATAAGAAATTATTTTTTTTTGTTGGTAGGTAAAAAGCTATAGATTTAATATTTAACAACAAAAATCGATAGGTGCCTTTCAAGAGAAAAATTAATTTAATTTTTTTGTTTGGATTTTCTAGTTTCGCAAGAAAAAACACACATACAAGTACACAAATCACAGATTCAAATATAATACTTGACTAAAAAAGACATAATTTTGATATAAGTACATACAAGTAAATTTATATCAACTGCACTTAAAATAAATTAAATATCACATTAAATCAGAGTATTTATAAAAAAAAAACCCACAACTTTAATATAAAAAATAATTTTAAAACAATTCATCTCATGACACATTTAAATAATACAAAATCCATATATAGAAAAATAAGAAACTGAAAATATTCACATACTTTAGGGCACAGCGCTTATGCGAACAATTGATAAATGAAATTAATTGTAATGTACATAATAATATCCAATGAATGGTATGATAAAGCTTTTTAATCGTTTTGAGGGTGCATTAGACAAAAACAAAATATAAAATACTCTTAAATTAAAATTAACTACAAAAAATTGTAGGTGAAAAATTGTAAGTGTTAAGTTTGCTTTTTTGAAAGAATGAGACAAACAGAGGGTGCTGTATCTATAATACTCAAATATAAAATTGCTAAAAATCATAAACTTGTAAAACTGGGCTTTTGTTCTACAACAACATTATTTTTTTTTATAAAATTTTATTTCAACAAAAATTAAACATTAATTTTAAATAAAAAAATTCTTATAAAACAAAAATAATATAAAAAAAAATCAATGACCAATTTGAGTTTAAGACCCCCGCCCAAAAACTAAAAAAGTATAAATTAAATGTGTAAATTCGCCTCGTTGGAATGGCATAAAACTAAATTGCGCAATATATCGGTAAAATAAAACAAAAATCAACAAGCAGTTTGTACCTAAACAAATAAAAACAAAATTGTATATAAAACTTTATTACTTCTTATTAATTAATTTTAAAAAAAAATATAAGTTAAGTGGTCGAAAATTAAAACGCCAATTGTAAAAGAAAATTATTGTTTTCATTTTATTGACAAATACTCGTATTTATGAAAAAAAGGCAACAAAAATTTAAATATAACTCACGTTATCGTATTAAACATAATATATTCTATGCTTATATATTTTATTGTTTATGTTTGTATTTTTATTACAAATAAAAAATGTTTAAATGAAAGAAGAATGTAATTCGTTTGTTTGGTAAGAAATATTCTAAATAAAAAAAATATTATGATATACATTATTTATTAATTATTACAAAAAAAAACTAAAACAGAGAAATCAATTTATTTACAAATATTTGTATGATTATAATTATTATTATCAATAGCTATAATTATTAATATTTTTATTATTATTTTTTTTATTTCATTTACTTTCAATTTTATTTTAAATATTATAATAAATTATAGTTATACGTAGTAAAATATTACTATTATTATTTTTATTATTACTTTCTTATTTTATTTGTATTATTATAATTATAGTTAAATAGAAAATAAATTTTAAAATCGATTTCGAATTAATCAAATACCACATTAAATAAATCGTATTTGTAATATCGACAAAGACAAGAAAAACATTATATATTAATTAAAATGAAAAAGAAAGGATATCTGTAAATACACACACGAAAAAGCTTTGCAAAAATAAATCTAAAACAGAAAACAAACTGCCCACTGTTGTCTTTCATTTTTTTTTTTTTTTTACAATGTTTACTTGCGATATAGGGCAAGTTTTGCATTTGGAAAAAAAATCGAACTCGAGATTTTAATCAAAGTTGACATTACGATGATAGAGAACCAAAAAAATTGGGTCCCACAATTCCGTCTGTCTGTCTGTTCAACTCTCTACAGCCTAAACGGCTGAAGCGATTTTCTTCAAACTTGGTATTTAAGCGTTTTAGGTGATTGCCTATAATAGATTTTTGAATCGTTATTTTAGCCCCAAAAATTCCGGTACTTACCATACAAATTTTTCTACCATCTTAATTATCTCGAAAACGGCTGTTACGATTTTGATAAAAATTGGTGTATGTACTACTTTGGGTATGGTCTACATTTTGGCTGAAAAACTTGTTTAAATATTTTGTTATTAACGGTACCTGGTACGGTACAACCATTTTATTGATTTTCGACTTTCTCATAAACGGCTCAAAAGATTTCGAGCAAAATTTTTATACAAGATCTCCTTCAAATTCTAAATAAAACAGAATTTCAAAATTTTCGAAAAATGTTTTTTTTTTTGAAAATTCAATATTTCGAAAACGGGTGTGCAAGTGAGTAAGTTAAAAACGAATTTAAAGATACATTCAGCCGTTTCTATTAACAATATTTTGCATATAATGTAATCGAACATAGCAGCAGTGCGTACGATCCAGTCGTGCATTTTATTTTTAGTTGTTTATATAATAGTTGCTTAAGGATTTGAGGTTAGTTTTACAACTTCAGAAATAGATCATTAATTTAAGTACCTATATGTAAAACCAACTTAATAATTTAATGGGAAAATAAACTCAGCTACACAAGGCCTGGTAAATGGCGCACCGTGAATTGACTTTGAGTTGATGTAATGGTTCTTTGTGAACGATGCGTGCTCCTGAAGTGCAGAATTTGTTTTGTTAATATGTATAAGAAAGCATCGCATTTCATAATTCCACTATCTTGAGGAGTATAGTGTTCTATGCGGCTTTTGGAAATATGTTCTGAATCTATTTATTTTTCACATTTCAAAATAAAACGGACAGTTGAAATCATCTGCAAGCATTTCGATAGAGAGATACTTGTGCAATTTTTAAGTTGGGACCATTTTGGGACTTTTTGTGCTAAAGAGAACAGATGCATAGATAGGAAAGGTTTCCGGTTTGAATCGCTCGTATTTTTTCACTGAAATTTTCACTACGGCATAAGATATACCTAATAATTTTCAATGGCTTCCATGATATGACCAAAACAGCATACTTTACTGAGATTTTTTTTAAAAACTTACTACAACACTTTTGCAATGAATATGAAAACCATATTTTTCGCGCAAAATACAAAATATCGGCGTGGACACATTTAAAAATATAATATGAAATCTGCTATAATATATTTCTTTTTAATCCAGTCATCTAGTTCATACCGGTGAAAAGAATTGCCAACATGCGAGCTTTTTAAAAAAGTATAGTGTTTGTATTCGTAATGACATTCCCGCCTCAAAACTTTATACAGCACTTGCACCATATTTCATTGAATTTCAAGATGCAATGGTTCGCAGAAGCACAGAAGTAAAATGCGAATCAAAGAGAATATTACGCCTGATCAGTAGAGTGTTGAAAAAGACCCATAGTTGTCGACGTCGTTTATAACCGCCTTGATGATTGTTTGTCCATTTTTTTGAACAATTTAAAAAAAAAGATTTTACTAAAGCTTGTGCGAAAAGTAAGCCGAAACATCATTGATTCCGTCGAAGTTTCGGTAAATTGGTATTATATCCGCTATTTTATTGGAAAAATGTTACCCCAGTTTTGGCTCAATAAGAATGTCAATAAGCAAAAGTCTCGAATAAAGATAAAGATAACCCATATGAGATCATCAATATGCCGCTGGCGCCTATATAGACGTTTTTCTTTTTTCGTTCAGAGCAGAGCACAAAGTTCGTACACACTTCTAAGAAACAGAGCAAGCTCGGAACACTTGAACCACACAAATCAGAATACATTTTCATTTTAACCATAAAAGCAATATAACACAAAACTACCATTTATTGTACACATTATTATCCACACCAGATACAGAAAATGTGATAAACTTTTTTCGCCAACTTAATTGTATCTGATTGATTTTTTCTTCATATTTTCCTTCTTGACAAACATGGCATTTGGTGCATTCAGCAATTTACTCACATGCTTAGTCGATTATGCCTGAGCACATCGAGTGCGATCTTCACGTGTTCAGAACGAAAAACGAAATACACACTTTGGTCTCTGAATGCTGTGAGTTAAAAAGAAAAACCCTTACACATCCCTAAAAATTCACAATAAAAAGTCAGAGTGTTACAGTCAACCAACGGTATTCATTACAGAATTATTATTAATGACTTTTTCGTTCCCCGATGCCATGGCATGAATGTGGAAGAGATGTGGTGCCAGCAGGATGACGCTAAATGCAAAACATCTAAGGGCAAATAACTCATTGAATGAAACATTTAATTGATACATAATTACACGTAGGTAATGGGCCTGCAAATTAGCATTCAGGATCTTGTGATTTAAGTCCTCTTGGTTATTTTCGTTCGGGATACCTAAAATGTCACCAGTCTATGCTAACAAACCAACAACAATCGAAATATTAGAAGGCATTGAGGACATACGGCCAAAAATGCTTGAAAAAATGGTTGAGACTCGAGACCGTGTTATCGAATGGTATTCATCAGATTAAGTTTTATTAGGCATATGACAGTTGTTTTGTTCAAAATTGAATATATGTATATAAAAAGCTTTAAATGAAATTTAGTGTGGTTTATTCAAAGGTAGTAACAGTTTATTAGCTTTTACTCAAGAAAGTTGTCCACGCAACATTTTGCAACCATTTATTCCGATAATTGTTCCATATGTGGATTGTTAAACTGGATGAAAGCCAAAATCTTGTTTAGTAAAGTCTGCTTGAATATATTCCCACCATAAATGGAACAGAACTCTATAGCGAACTTGAAGAACAAGTCAAACTTACTAATATTTTGTACTGAAAATACATTTTAGCCAAATGATGAAGTACCATCAACTAAATTAGCTTTGTTCATTGAAGAAAAGATCATAACGGAATAGGATAGAAACGCACAGGATAGTACAGATTAAAACAGAAAAGTCAAAACAGGTTAGAACAAGGTAGAGCAGACAGAAGACTATAGAATTTTTGTGAGTTTGTTTCAAGTTTCAAGGAGATAAAATCTGAGACAACAACCACCGTCTCAATACGTCGCGCCGCACATCTTTCTATCCTTCTTTCTCTTCTTTCACAGGAAGCAGCGCTGTGTTAAAAACATATAAGGGTATTCACAATCCCTTGAGCGGGTGCAAAATTATAAAAAAAAAGTTGATTTTGTAAACTTTTGACTTTGTTACTAAAAAATAATTATCAAAACAAAACTGGAGTTGATTAGCTTTAACCAAAAAGTTAACATACATAGCACAAGATACAAAAAGTTACCAAAAACTAAATAAATGCTTTGGACAGTTTTAAAGATTCTGATCTTACTCAAAGCCGGAACATGATTGCTAACTTAGACGTGTGGGTTCGATCCCCACGCTTAGCGCATTCTTTTCTATACCTCGAATTTTAATTGGATGCCGCCCATGGGTTAAAATGAAACAGTCAATACCTGGTTCTCAAATCCACTGTGCCAAACTAGTGCCGTGCAATACATGTTGCATTTTAAAGACCTTAGGTCTTACAGGCATATAGTTAAATTAAACAAAAAAAAGAATAAAATCAATCCATTCATGTACCCAAAAATTATTGGTTTAAATACACTTAAGCACCGTAATAATCTACATTTTTGGGTTTTAAAAATTACTATTTTTCAACAAAATGGGACCCCGAAATATCAGACAGACATTCCACTTCCGGATCTTAGTTGGGTGATCCAGTAGCCCCCCTAACCGCTTGGAAATATTTTATACTTTTACACTCAAATTAATAAACATGGACTAGGGACGGTTTAGGACTTATTGCGTGGACTAAGTGCGAAATGCTATTAATAAAGAGAATTCCTGCTATTTGACGTTTACCAACTTAGTCCTTCGCTGGACCATCGAAGACGGTGGTCTAGTGACAAGAGTAACACGACTTATATAGTGAAGGAATAAGAATTTAAATTTAAGAACAAAATTTATAGGGGCATAGAATAAAAAGATTACTTATTGTAGTAGATTTTGTATTAATAGGAAATTTTAGTCTATGGCCTAAATCTAATTCTATGGTTTTGTAAGTGCATGGACTAAAGGTCTACAAAGCGTTTTTTTTTATTAATAAGGCTATTAATGACGGAATAACGTTTACAAAACAAATTTTAATTGTTTAAAGTTGGAATTTCTCTAGTCGCATCCTTTAGGAAAATATAAATAGACTTAAATACGACTGAGACTTAAATGATAGCTAAACAGCGCCTTAGAGTGTTGTAGAAGTTTCACACTTGTTATCAGAAAGGGGTTTATGATTTCTATGAACAATACTTGCCGTTTAAAAATTTAAAATAAAATAACAGAGGTTGAATGCATATACAGTCTTTAGAGAGTTTGATAAATATCAATAATTCCATCTTTAATTTTGTTTCCCAAAAATAAATTGCTCACTTCCAATCATCTATTTTGGGAACAGTGAAAACCTCTGTATATACACGACAATTTATTTTTTTAATTTCAAGAAGCAATTTAGAAACCCATTAAGATATCGAACTAAAATATCTTCAATCTTAGTTCCCATAATTAATTGATTGGAGTTTTATTTTCAATTTTCGAGAGGACGTTTTTCACAAATGTTCTCACCATTCTGAACTGAGTTATTTATTTTCAATTCCTAAATAATTAGAATTAGATTAAATAGCAAGGACATACTACTGTCATTTTTCGGGACACTAAGTTCTCTTTCCCACACTGATATACCCATATGATAACCTCCAGTACAATTTGACAACATATGCCTCTGGTTGTAATGTCAATGATCAACTTTTATTTCACCCCATGTTCATTGTAAACAAAAAGGATAAGGAAGGAAAGTCATGGGTCAGTGCTCACAATTACAAAACAGAAGATAAACTTAAATACGAGTATATATGTATGTGCATATATATGTAAATGCACTTATGCAGAGCATTATCTTGCAACAGGTCTACTATATTACAGGTTGACGTTCCGCTGAGGGATTCGGCTTGCACCTGTCATTACAAAAGGCACGCGGTGAACCGATCGAAATATCCGTTGCAATTGAAACATATGCACATCCATTTATAATATTTTTTTTTTGTCTTTTTTTCTTATTTCCATTTACTTCCTCGTTCCTCTCCAATGACCTTTTATCATTAATATAAAAATGAGATAGAACCTGTCGCTGCAGTCTCGTCCGAATCGTCCCTAAGAAAAAAAAAAAACAAGAAAAAAACCATCTGTGTTAAGAATAGATCTTTTCCAGCTGATTGTTAAATTAAATTTTCGTGGATTTTTTTTGTTGTTGTTTGTTTGATGTTTTAACAACTTTGACTTTGGCGGCAGAATTTGTGTATATAAGCGTTTGGTGTTATAGGTTGTCATTTTTACAGTTGCTTTGTTCTATTCAAAAGTGGGTGGTTGCTGATGGTGGCACGTTCCAAACAATGAGGTTGCCAATTATGTAATGTTCTGTCATAAAAGGATATTTTTTTGTCCTTTGGTTTGAGTGTATGTATGTTATTTGCATGTTCATAGGAGCCAAAAATCTGCATCGTAAATATCCACCTACTTTGACATGCAAAAACAAGAATTTCAAATTATTGTAGCAAGAGTTTGAGGAATATTAAGTCTTTTTTGTACTAAGATAGGGAAATAGGGTAAATGCACTTAATTTGGCATAGCAAAATAACTCGAAAACTTCCATAAATTTAATTTTTAACAAAAAATAAAATAAAAAATAATATTATAAATAAAAAAATTCTTTCAACAATACACTGTTTGGATATCGAAATTGTAAATGTAGCAGATTATTTGGAGAGATCTCCAATTTGAGCACGGAAAATAATATTTCATTTATTTTTTGTCGTTTCTTTCAATTGTTCCGATTTTACTTTTCACACAAAAAAGAAGACATTTTGAAAGAGTAGCGCACTAGGTTCTTTAAATTTGAAAATTCGGAGAGTTTGTAGACTTTCAAGAGAAAAAATGAAGATTATCATATCCACAAGTTAAACTGAAAAATTCTTTAATTTTTTTTTTGAGAATTTGGAAATTAATGCCGCTTAGCTGAGGAATGTTTCTTAAAGAATTCTTCGTCACGAATGTCATTATGGAAAACAATATTGACAGGTGAAAAAAACATTTTTTATTTACTCAATACGAAAACACCTTTTTTCTTCGAGGGAGAGAGTCGAAAACCTAAGCTTTAGCATTTCAAAATTCTGCTTTAGAACCCTATGAAATTCTGTCTTAAAAAAATAACCATTTACTTAGAAAAAAATGGTTGTTTTTATTAAATATTTTTTGAATTGAATAAGCAACATGAATTAAGTCACTTTATTTTTATGAATTGCACACTTTCTCAAAATTCTGTAAATATATTGTTTTTATAAAATTGTTGATAAAATAAAAAAGTGCTCATATTGGGAAGCAACATTTTGAAAACCAACTTTTTCTCTTAAAAGTGACGAAGGTAATTACAATTATTTTTGAAAGATTTCAAACAAAAACAAACCTAACGAACATTTCCAATACTTTTATCATTTTGTCATTTCACAAAAGATTACAAATGTCCCACCAAGATTATTATAGTCAGTTATCAGTTGATAAATACTTAACAATTTTATTATGAAATTTCTTGTCTCCAAACTTTTATCAATTTATCAATTGATAGTTGACAATCGATAATAGTCAAGTTCAATTTTTATAAAATTTGTGACTTAATACTATTTGAAGCTATAAGACCCTCACAAACAAATTAGTTAAAAAGATATTAATTATAAATTTATAGGGTATATTACAAACATTAAAATAAAATTGGAGTTTCTCCTTATTCTCTGGCTTTTATTAATTTTCCTTTAAGCACCTATCAAAGGTAAAACTTGGTAAAAGTTCGTGCCAACTTCGTCCTTATAAATCTAACCAATTCTGAAATTATTGCATGTTGAACCTCTACTCATACACCGACAAATTTCAACGCCAATATGGTGTTGAGAAACCCCGTAGTTTAGCCCTATACAACACCACCGCACCCGGCAACGGCACCGTCTAGATCCTGATCCTACGAGCATGATAGTTTTAAACTTTACTCCCTCTTTCGTGTGCGTGTTGTTGTTTGCTTTGATTTACTACCAGTTTACCCCCGCGACACACCGCTCCTATACTTGTTTATACATGGGGAAGGATATTAGGGTACCAAGTGAAAAATATTAAGTGTGATGGGGTGGTGCTGAGCAACTATAAGGTACATTGATTCAGTTTTATATAAACAGTATACACTAACTAACATACATACATATATGTCAGGTACGGTATATAGGTTTTTTCGTTGTACATATCTAGATATCTTAAGTCAAGCCAAACGCAACGTAAGAAAAAGGACAGGAGACGAAAATTCCTAAAGTAGAGTTTTCTGCATTTTTCAACTTCGGCAAGGGCTTCGATCTAACAAATTTTATTCCTTACAAGAAGTTAGTATATTCCATCGCGTGTTGTAGCTTATCTGCACAGTCATTCAACTATATTCGTATAGAGCTTGATAGCCAGTAGTCAGATATGTAGTATAGGTACATTATGGTATAATGTTCAGTAGAAAATTATACACGAAAAATATGTAGGTATAATGTATATTTCGTGTAAGTACGTATTTATAGAAGGTATATGGAATTTTTGTTGGAGCAAAAAGCCTTGTTTGGGGCTAATCGCTCGATATCTATACGGAAAAATCTTTTTTTGAAAGAAAACAAAAACCGATGCATGGAAAAGAATGTTGAATTATTTTCGGACACACCCGCATATTTATGGTTATGTTTTTTTATGTATGGAAAGTAAATAACAATTTGTCAAATAACAAATAAAATTATTCCACAAAACAAATTATAAGTTCTATGATTGAATACTGTATGACGTGTATAATGGATTTTGGTATGGACAGGGCATGAACTCCTTTACCATGCAAGCTACTAATTATACCAAAATAAATGGCGACGCTACACGGTCAAATAGACTTTGTTAATCTTTTATAAAGGATCTCCAGAAGAAAATTACTGACACTTTTTTTTTCTATTTTTGTAGTGGGTGATAGGTCGGGGGACTTGTTTTTTTTTGTATTTAAATAAAATAATGCATTAATGGACTTTTATTTTAAGAACGATAAGCCAGTTAAATTATACTTAACAAGCTTACAAAAAAAATGTGTGATATTTTTTTAATCGACAGAGTAATTTAGTATCACAGCGACACTTAAGTTGTCACAGTAGATGCATGCATAGGTACTCGTATTTAGTTGAAAAAGTGACACTTAAGTGTCACTTACTCAAACTGTTAGGCTGAGAGTAAGGTGGCAATCTGAGAAAATTAAGTGAGTTGCCCTTAAAGTTTGAGAAAGTGACTTTTTCTTAAACTGAAGTTATAGTCTAACGATTAGTTTACTCCAGTATTACCCCTGCATTCCAAATTTAGTTAGGTAAATAATTCTAATATCTGAAATTTAAAAATAACAGACTCTCTAATACTCGTAATTAAGTGCTAAATTTTAGATTTACTGTTACTCTTACAAACTTATCTGTCAAAATAAAGCTTACGAAATAAATGAGAGAAAAATGAGATCTCACAAATTTCGCTCCATTAACAATATTGAGGAGGCGAATCCAAAGTTTTTCCCCTCAGTATTTGACAACAAAACGGAACAATTTGAGATCTCATTTTTCTGAACTAGCCTAAACATTGTGAAAATACAAATTTAAATCGAAAATTGTTTTTAACTGTACATCACTTATCTGTCAGACTTTGGCTCATGAAATAAATATTAGTGGGTGGCAATGGCGCAGTGCATAAAGTGCTTGATTGCTAACTTAGACGTGTGGGTTCGATCCCCACGCTAGGCGCATTCTTTTCTATACCTCCAATTTTAATTGGATGACGCCCATGGGTTAAAATGAGACATTCAATATCTGGTTCTCGAATCCACTGTGCCAAACTAGTGCCGTGCAATTCAGGTTACATTCAAAAAGACCTTAGGTCTTACAGGCATATATGTAGTTAAATATTAAATTGGTCGGTACAATGTACTTGAGCTAAAATTTGACAGATTTAGTTGATTCACATTTTTGTGAACTTCACTTTAAGAAAAAGCAAACGGAGTCAAAAAAGATTTTTTGATGGAAATCAAAATAATATGAGCCAAGGCGGAAGATAAAATAATAGAGAACTATTATATGTAATATACAAATGTGTGAACATCATTTTTTTTAATTCGATATCACGATCGACATTTATATGTCGTTTCCATAAGCTCACAAAAATTTGTAACACCTTTTAAATCGGTACAACATATGTAAATAGTTATTCCTTTAAGTCTAAAGCATAAGACGATACTTTTTTGGTGTTTTTCAAAAAAGATCATCTTTTTTTTTTTGGCTCAGACAACTCGGAGTGCTCGGATTGTGTTTCTCTTTTCAGTCAGAATTTGCTCATATCGCGCTCCATGAGCTCAGAATAAAATGACCGAGCAAATGGAACTGAATCCAGAACGCATCCTAGTTCATTTCATTTTCATGTGATTTCTAGCCATGTGACAGTTTGATTATTTTTGTTTAGAATTCATAAAACTTTTCCATTCAGCCATTCACAGGGGAATCTTCCTAATATCGGAGATATATGATATTCGAAAACTTCAAATCGAAGTCAATTCCATCGTCAAATGGTCATCATTTTTTGATGCAGCTGCTGCTACCTTTTTTTTTAGCAAACGTCAAATGATTTTACTGCAAGCGCATTTAACGTTTCCAACAAAGATTAATGACAAAACAAGATGGACCCTGTTAAAAGAAAATTTCTAATCGAAAATCTTTCCACAACATTCATACTCTTGAATATGGAAAAACTAATAGGTGTTTTTCTTTGTTAGCTCAGAGCAGTGTCTGAGTTTTAAGAAAATGTGTTTTGTTTCTTTTTCACTAATGGCGTTCATCTTTAAAGCTGTGAATATGTGTTTCGTTTTTCATTTCGAACATTTTCAGATTACTTGATCATTCTCAGTTAATTGTTGTAAAGACCAAATATCATGTGTTTGACACAGCGAAATGTGAAGAAAAAATTTGCGATATATTTAAAATGGAATAATAAATAATAAATATCAATTAATGATAGCTAAGAGATCAAGTGTATCAATTGTAGCTTGTTCTGTTCGAAACAAATTCGCTCGGTATGTTCGGAACAAATTCAGAGCATATCTATGCTTTGCGCTTGAACTCGAACGAAAAAAAAGCCTAATGTATGCTAATAATGATTTTATCGGCAAGATGGACGGCCATTTTCTTCCTGATATCACCTTGATTTTTTACCGCACAATTACACCGCAGATAATATTTTCGAAAATGTCACTTTTGCAGCTTGCATTTAAAAAACATTTATCAAATACCGTTTTGACGTTTAGATGTTTTCGTGTAAAAATTTTTAAAAAGTAATACAGCATAAAATGCAGGACTGGATCACACAATATTCTTAGTAGAAAAGCCCTAATATAGTTTAGGGTCGGTTTTTACTTTCAAGCAATTTTAAGTATTTAATAATGTAAATTTAACAACATAACATCAAAAAATCGTCCACACGTTATTCAAACAAAAAAAAATATTTTCTTTTTGGTCAATAATCAAAAAAAAAATATTTTTCTTAAATTTTGATATACCCTATTAAGTAGAATTTGAAGGACGTCCTATATGAAAATTTTGATCCATATCCGTTGAGCCGTTAATTAAAAAGTCGAAAATCAAAAAACCAAAAAACCGTTCTATGGTACTGTTACTAATATTTTAAGTAAACGGTTTTTTTTTTAACCACAATGTAGACTACTCCTATAAAAGTGAACTACCTACATTTTTTATCAAAATCGTTAAAGCCGTTTTGGAGATAATTAAGATTTACCATTTTAAGTGGTAGGTAACGTTATTTTTGGGAATAAAACTTATTGGAAAACAGAATCGAGCCAATCACCTTAGGTACGAAGTTTGAAGAAAATTGCGTCAGCGGTTTAGGCTGTAGACGACCAAGAGATAGACGCACGGAATTGCGGGACCCACATAGGTATACCTACATATGTATATAATTCAAAATTGAATGTCAAATCCAGTGTGAGGTTTTACAGCAATATACGAAAACTAGCGTCCATTCAGAATTTTGAGAACCTGTCATGATTTATTTGTAGTCTTTATGACGTGCGTATATTGATTCTTTTTATTTTTAGTCCTGAATATTTAAGTATCAATAAAATCGTAGAAGGCTAGACATGTTAAAGTCAAAGAAAAAATGTTTACAGAGTTCAAAGCTAGGACTTTTTAAACTATGAGTATGTTAAGTACACATTTTTATTGTTTTATACTTCGAACTTCAGCTTAGCCTTTATTTTCAAATCAGGTGGGTAGGTATGTACGTAGATAAGTACATAACTAGCTTATCACTTAGCTGTCAACTAAATACCAATCGAATTTGATTTGACAAATTGAAAATCAATTTCATCATAAGAAATTGTACCAATACAATGTCATGATTATACTACTATACTCGTAGACACAAAATGTATGTAGGTATAAAATCATTAACTCCCCTTAACTCCCATAACGGTTAACTTTGATGGCCATTTTCGCTGCTAGAGAGAATGACAATTTCCAAGAATTTAATTTTTATTAAGTGTGTTGTTACCCAAAAGCTAAAACACACACACACATACATATGCTCATGTACGTATGTACTTGCAATTATAGTGCAGTGAAATATGGAATTGTTTCTTCCTCGCACGCCTGCTAGAAAAGAGCTGTCATCATTTTATCGTCCCGCGTCCGTTCTGTCGTTGTCTTCGGTCGTCTATGTCATTATGTTTGGACTTTGGAGAGATGTTCCTCTGATAGAAAAAAAAACACAGTGACAGAAAGTGCGCCATCGACCACAATTTATACAATATAACAGAATAAGAGGCGACACATCCAGAGCCAGGATACCAACGAAACGATGAATGTAATATGTTTTTGTTGTTGTCTCCCTTTTATAGTATTCTTTTAATTTTTCAGTTCAACTTCAATCCATTTCTACATTCTACCTGTGAGCTGTTAGTTCAGAAATAGAGTACCTACACAGAATATGCCATTGCATAGACGGACAGGTGGATTCATACCCAAATGACCAGGTGGTTTGACGGACCGTGCGGCAAGCGGACTGACTCGTGCGGTGGACCGTGTAGTCACACCGTCACTTTTTTTTTTCATTCTTCCACTTCTTTTGTTCATTTTACGTTGGAAGGTGGAAATGGTTGGTATTTTTTTGTTGCTTTTTGGTAGTATATGTTTTGGTAGAACCGTTCGTTGTCATTAAAGAGAGTGTGGCATGAGGCACCGCAGGAACCAGGAAGGAAGGGGCATTTTACTTTGGTAGAATCAGCCAGCGGCCAGCGCCAACGGTCGCGGATATTTACCC
The DNA here is from genome assembly GCA_910595825.1 of Philhelius pedissequus. Lineage (NCBI taxonomy): Eukaryota > Metazoa > Arthropoda > Insecta > Diptera > Syrphidae > Philhelius > Philhelius pedissequus. The sequence goes on along the minus strand of OU343163.1, from coordinate 6,690,836 downwards.
TCTATACTACACATCCGCTGGTGTTTTCCCTTGGCCCGCAGCGCGGCTATTGAGCATTCCTATATGTATGTAGGTAGATAGTAATGGAGCTACGCTGTTGATGGTACCTTTCCGTCAACCACTCTTTAGGGGAAGGTTACACTACACATTTACCCATGTGTGGCAGAAGTCATTGTATTGGTGGTAATGGTAGTAGGAATCGAACAACACAACCTTTTTTAATGTTTTTTTTTTGTTTTTTTTTTAAGGGCTTGGTTGGTGGAATACATTTTGGCCGTTTGGTTGGTTGGCTGATGACAAAAAAAAAAAAAAACATTGGTGGAAGTAGGTACGGTTCGGTTTGTTGGTTTGTTGGTGGAAGGAAAAAAGGACTCACCGCGCGACGACACGTTGTGTTATAGTTCAGCAAATAATTTTTAGTTAGTCATTCGTAGTCAAGGATACAGTGCGTGTCGCCGTAGTAACCTCTAGGATAACAACAAACTAATTCTTATTTTTTTTATCAGATTGATTATATCTATGGTTGTATAGTGTCTGAAAGTATATAGTGTTTATTCTAGCAACGAGAAACCTACCTAGCTGATTACAACCAAAGGACGAAATAAAAAAGAAAAAATAAGCCTATACGTAGCTTGGTACCTACTACTCTTTTGCTCATAACTCTTAACGCTTTTAGTGCAGAAATCTAAATATACAGTTTTCTATTATTCATAGTGTTATTTCATTTCCTTTGCTGTTGTTATAGTCCTTATTGTTGTTATTGTTGGTGCATTATAGTTCGTTCGTTTGTGAATATCCTTAACGATAGTAGAGTAGTAGTGTGATATCATCAGCAGGCACTATAACTACTCCCTAAGGAGAAAATACCGTCCGAATCAAAGTGAAATACTTTTGATTTTAGTTATCGATGTGAGCTTAAAGGATTAACATGGGTCTTCCATAGGGTAACAAAAAAAAGGCACGCAATAAAAATTGCACATTATTTTAGGTGTTAACTGAAGGAAATATAAGACCTTCAAACAAAAAAAAAAAAAACTATGATCTTTTCGATCAAGACGAACTTAAGTTGAAGTGAAATTCTGTTCAAGAGCAACTTTGCCTAAAGTTTAAGTGCGAATATTGATCGGAGTTTTATTGTCCATCGACGAAGGAGCTGTTTTTTCTTTCAATCAAAGACCGTTTTCTACTAAAGGTAAGTTACTCACAGATGAAGAATGCATTTACTATCTATCTTCTAGCAGTAATGGAAACTAACTTATTTAACCTTTGGTGGGCCTTGGCACTGGGAGAATTCACAGTTGTATTGTTTTTAAAATTCTGTGGATCTTTTCGTGCCAAAGCTCAACGAAGAAATAAAAGCTTCATAAGTTAGTATTTGTTTAAAATTATTTTGTACTGTAGTAACGATTTTTTCAATTTTAAAAATGTTGATCCTTATAAATATTAATATGTACCTACATCTATCGCCTCGGTTTAACGAACGAATGAAGGCCTTAACAGTTTATTGTTTTAAGTCTGGGAAAAATGTAGAAGTGAAGACACATTTGGGTTGCATTTTTTACTCGGAAATAAAAAAAAAATGTCATTTTTCTTAAGTCGAAAGAACGGAGTTTTGAAAAAATCTGTTTTGTCCTTAGAAAACTAAGTATGTACCAAAGTTAGACTCAACAGCTTTATTGTAAGCAAAAATTGTATTTAATTCCAAAAACAAGTTACATAATCTATTTTATTGATTTTTTTTTAAATTGGCCATTTTTATACAATTATTGTAATGGTAGTTGTTTTAATGACCTTTATTATAGATTTTATACCGGTTATAGCTGTACATCAAAGACAAGCAATAATTGACGGATTCATTAATTGAGCATTGAGCTAGGGCTAATTTATTCACCGACGTTATCTTTAATTTCACTCGCAAATTATTATATAATAAATGCAAATACAAACACAAATTTTATTACTGGAGATAAGAGTAACGAATTGTCAGACTTCTGTAAGTTAAGCATATTTTTTATATTCTCCATTCAACTGAGAAACACGATTATTTAATTTAATAGTTCAAAGCTGTACTATAGTAAATGTACTACAATAAATTTCGATTTAATAATAAAAATGATTGTATGAACTAGGAAGAGCCCTTTATTTCTTTATAAATAAAAACTTTACAATTATTAATTTTTTATTTTTTTTTGTTTCTATATTCAATAATAAAAAAAATCGACACTCAATTTTTTTCTAAAATTAGCTATTTACAGTTCCAAGACCAATAAGTTTGTTTGCGAGAAGTTTCGAGCAGCGTTGCTTATGTGCCGATAGTGCTTTTCGACACGGAAAACATGGCACGGTGTCACGAAAAATGTCATTAGGGCACGCTTTATTTAAAACTCCTATTCCAAACATTACATTCACTTACATAATACTCGTATATAGGAAGAGATATTATTTTTTTAAAAATAATACTGAAGTAAAGTTGTTTTTTTACACGGAAATACGGTGCCGATTTTTTTAAATGTGGCACAATCGTTTTTTTTTTGTTGCCGGCAACGCTGGTATCGAGTTCCTAAGCAAAGCCGGTGTTTTAGTGATCAGAATCTTTCCAACCTATGTTAGATGAAGTAAAACAAAACATCGAAACTTCCTTGAAAAAACAATGCAACTGGTTCACTTAGGGAGTAGAAACACTAACACCGCACCGAGGGGTAGCGTTTTAGGTGATTCTATTTTGTATTCTTTTTTTTAACTCCAAAAATAACGGTAGCTGTCATATAATTTCTTGGGCAGAAATGTTAAATCTCAATCATATCCATACAAGTGAATCGGTGCACTATTATAGTATAGTCTACATTTTGGTCAATAAACTATTTTAATTGAAATGTTATTACCGGTACCTAGCATTTAACGTTTTTTTTTTTATTTTAAACTATCTCATTAACGACTCAACGTTTTGATCAAAATTTTTATACAGAAGGTTCCAAATAATACTGCGTACCAAAGTTTTCGGAAAAAATTTGTTTGGATTTTATGAAAATTCGATCTGTCAAAAACGGATGGACGATTTTTTTTACATTAGGTTTTTAAGTTTTTATTAAATACTTAAAATTGCCATAAATTTTTCTTTAGGAAAAAATTAATAAAATTTCGTATATAACAAATTAAGTAGAAAACGACTTTAAGTATAATTTAAGCCGATGCTACTAATTATCTTTTGCACACGATGCGACCCAACATAAGAGCAAGTACGTGCGTCCCAGTCGTACATTTTATTATTACAATTTTCTCAAAAAATTCACAATATTTAAAACTTATTTCCCAGTATTAAACAAAAAAAAAAAAAAATATATTTCTTATCGGAGTGATTTTTTCGCAAAAAAAAAATGATTGAATTCACGATGTCTTATTTATCGAACTGCGAACTAGTCCAAAGAAATAATATGAAACCCACCACGAACATTTTTTCCTGCAAGACAATGGCAGTTATGTTGTAAGAAAATACGGGTTTACATATTCGTTTTACGCTCAGATGTTTTTCTCTCGAAAAAAAAATGTTCACCAATTTTGTTTTCATTCTAAAGAACTGTTTACCTACTATGTTTTAGATAAGTTCGATGAAGAAAAGAAGATCTCACTTAATTTTTCGAACTCATATCGCACTTTTTAGCACACTCAGAATTGTTTCTAAATATTGTTTTAGTATTTTCAAAATTGAAATTTTTGTGTCTGAAAAACTGGAAGAAATGTTAAAACCAATACTACAATGGGTCGATTAAAGTTTTTATTTTCTATTGCGATTGTAAATTATCAATTTGATCATTCATAAATACTAAAATTTGTTTTTAAAACTTCAATTTATTGAACAACTATTCATTGATAATTATCGATTTTCTTTTAATTCACAACACAACTTTGGATCAATTCTCAATGACCAAAACTCTTCAATTAGATGGTTTAATATTTAATTTCAGTATTTATCAACTATCAATTTACAATTGGCAATCACAATAGGGATGATAGTCTGCCAGTTATCTAATCTTATATTTCGGATAACTAATCAGAATTGTAGGCACATTTTGTGAAATAGGCCCTAAGAGTAACAATGACAAAACATAAATCAAAGATTTTTAGTGACTTGTTCTGAATTGTTTCTTGCAAGATGAATAAATGAAACGGTAAACTACAAACTAAAACTATTAATAGAAATATACTCAGTTACAATTTAAGTCGAATTATGTACAAACTCTTATAATATTTTATTTTCTTCTAACTTAAACTTTCGTTTAAATTCAAAGTTTCTATGCTGGGTTGGATATGTTTTTGTTCAATTTATTTCTTGTAAAATTAAGAAAGTTTGAATAGTTTACTGTGGGACGTCGGACATGAATAGAAATATAGAAATTCGACTTTAAAATATTGTTGAATTGGGTGAATTCGATAAATCCCAATCTAAAAATGAATAGATGGAAAGTAGATATATACTGCTAAAAACAATATTTTTTTAGCACAAAACTTGTTTCGGAATGTACCCCAATCTTTCCAATACCTTCTTTCTACTTCGAAAAATCAATAATATATTAATTTTTCTATAGATAAATATAGTTTTAAATTTGCAAAGAAAAATTAATAGCTGCTATAACACAAATTCAAAAAAATATAAATGAAACGGTATGTAGTACATTTTCTGACAAGGCTACCTCGAAAACTCGAGCTAATCCATAATATATGAGACCGAATTTGAATTAAAGCCTTAAAAGTATCAAAAATCTTCAGAAAAATCTATGTCATTCCCTGCAACACGTTTACAAATTTCAGAAAATGCTGCAGATTTTCATAAGGAATGGCACGATCAAGTCAGTCGACTGAAGGGTCGTCATGTATAGACGAAAATATATTTAACGACTATTTATTTTGTTTTACTAATAAGAAATGTTCAAATGATTAAAAAAAAACCCTGACAATATTGATTCAATCATAAATTGATCTTCAAGTTTTCTAAAGAAAGAATACTGTAACTTATTTACCAAAAAACAAAATTGTAAGGCGTTCTGAAAAATTGTATTTTTTGACAGTTCAAAAACATTTCCTATTTTTATTGTGCGCACATTCAAGAGTTTGAGTGTCATTTTCGATTGGCTGTTCTGAGTAATTCTTTTTTTATTTATATTCCATTTCTATACAATTTGTAAAATTCGGAGTAAAAAGAGTAACTCAGAACAGCTAAACGCAAACGACGTCAAAATAATTACACACAGTGCGAGCATTAGGAAAATGTATAAGGAAGGGTTTAACAGGAGATACCGATATGCGCCGATATGGTTTCAAACTTCTAAAAATCAAAATGGGGAGAGGGGTAAATTTTTGAAAAAATTACCCCCTAAAAAGGCTATTCTAAAAATTAATTGAAGTTTTTGAATTTGTCTGGTGTATCTTTATGAACGAGTCTTGAGAAATGTCAATTTATAGCAGTTATGATGACAGTTTTATAATAGTTGTTTGCCCTTAAAAGTGTTAAGTATTTCCAGCGACTCGCACGGTTGAGGGGCTGCTGATGCAAAAAAACTAATTTCCGGAAGTCGGCGGCCGCTTAAACTCTACTTTTTTATCACACTGTCGCACTGTTGGAATGTCTCTAGACACGTCCATTTTTTATACTTTTTAAAAAGATAAATAATTATGTAGAAACTTCCTAAGCAAGTTTTATTTTCGCCGAGGCTCGGAAGAAAAGAAATCGCTAAACCCTAACTATGCCTATACCAACATATTTTCTTTATCAAAATTTCATTTATTGACGTTTAATTCATATTAACCTTTAAAAGTCGACGTAAAAAACGCCTTGTCTGTTCGTTCTAATTTGATTATGACAAAAATAAAATGTATGTACATACATGTAATTTTACCTACATAAATTATTAAACATTGAGTAAGTTACCGCATATTAGGGATTCCCCAATTCTACTCCTACTCTATCTCTGTCTTTGTCATATAATTAAATTTTGATTAGAAATCTCGCCCACCCTGTCATTCAAAGTGTAGCCCTTTCCCTCTAAAATATCAGCAAACAAAAGGAAAATACACAAGAAAAATATTCAACAGCAAATTAACTCTCCGTTTGAACGGAATAATCAGTAAAAAGGTCCTTCGAAAATGTTTTGGGGCATTATTCAGGCATTTTTTTTTTTTTGGAATGTACTTAATGTATGCAAGCCAGCTTGCCTGGTTCGTTTGGTTTGGAATGTTGTGGCTGAACTGGCTGCCTAGCTGCTGATGATGATGATTGTATAGAAAAAGGACTAACATCGCAGAATGGGTGCTGTAGATAGGACAACTGCGATAAGAGTGTAATAAAAAATTGCAGTTCTATATTAGGTTCGAGGGGAAAAATTCCCACACCCAGCCGCTATTCGACCCATCAGACCAATGTATATAAGTATATAGCCACTTGCCATGCAACAAACAGGATATAGACAAAACAGGACATTATGTCGGGAGGGTGAAGTTTTTTACGAACAGTTACCGCATCAGGAAATTTAAAAGCAAAGGTTGGGTTCAGCATTTTTTTTAACTCGATTGTGGGCGTCAAGACAGTCAGTGATGCAGTTTGTGTTAAGCAAAAGGACTACACAAGTTGGGGTGTATCATTAGTTTACCCTCTTTGTACGCTCGTTTTGGCTTCGATGAAGCGCTAGGCTAGCACTACACTAGGTCGTCGGTCTTTAAATGCAATTTTTACCACAAGCTTCAACACACCATATATTTACGAGTATATTCGTCCTGTAAGCTGTAAGGCAGAAGACAACGACACATATGGTAGGAAGATATAGGCAATGTAAGGACATAACACAACTTTAAGGAAAAGAAGGTGTTTTCCTTCTATACAAATTGATTTAGGTATATGAGTTGTTATAGCGCATATAGGCGGACGGCAGAGCAAGCTATATGCAAAGTTTTATTTGGATCAGGATAGGTATGACGTGAGTTGTAAGCAATGAAAGCAAAGAAAAGATTTGATTAAGTGGGTAGATAGGTTTTAGATTACATTTTGAATTGAAGTTATATTCCCTAATAGTAGCTCACAACATAAAAAGTGATTGATCGATATTCTGGGGCTACCTGTTTGGTTTAGCTGGCTGTTGTTAGGTCTGCGTAGAAGGGATTTGAATTAATTTGCTACATGTTGTAGGTACCTATGTTTAAGTTATTTATTCATGAATAACGGTACCTACACTATAAACACATCATTCGATGTTATTCATAAATATTAAATGATTCAAATGGATATGAAATCAGAAGATTGTTTGTTTTTTTTGGGGGAATTTGTTGATAATTTTTTGTTGATAACCAAGGGGAATTTATTGTGATTAGGGGTCGTGAATAAATTACGTCACACGTTACGAATGGTGGTGAAATCTCACGTTTGTGACAGGGGGTCTTCAAAATGCGTGACTAATAAAATCATGAGTTTTACAGTGAGTGGATTTTGTGTACCTTTTGTGTTAACTTAAAAATAATTTCCATGTAAAAACAATTCCACTTAGTTGGCAACGATAAACATCTGTGCTTAAAAATTAACCAGATTTTATAGCCGAATTAGAACTGTTATAACTGATTTACATAGGTCAAGTAGTAATGGCGTTTTTTTCTACCATTATGTTTAAGCTAAATTAAATGGCGCAAAGAAAAACGCCTATTTGCTTCGATTATAATAAAACACACCTAAATTTAACAGAACCATTTCGTATAAAATATTTGAAACTTCTTTACTAATGTCATTTTCAATTGGTTATTTTCTCTCCTCATGTTGTATTCTAGAAAATATAGAAAATTCGGGGTAAAAGAGTAACTCCGAAAAGCCAATCTAAGCAAAGTCAGTTAATTTTGTTTTCGATTGGATTTTCGGAGTGTTCTACTCTTATTGTTTAATTATAATCGAATTTGAACATCTCATACTCACAAATTAATGCACACACACTTAAGCGTCGCCATCTAAAAAAATTGCTTCTTGAAACAATTATTAGTTTTGACAAATAGTCGGACAAAAAATGTGCAATGTAAATTGAACAGAAAAATACTCCGAAAACCTTACTCGGAACAGCAATTCGAACATTTCTGGAGTAACAGGAGTAGAAGAAGGGTAACTCCGAACAACTAAATAAAAACGACGTTAATTAAACTTTTGTCATATCCGTTTTGCTGTTCGGGTTTACTCATTTGCACTCTTTATATGTATATTCGATTCCTATAGAATATGGAACTTTCGTGACGGGATAGAATACATAACGAGTTAAAAGAAGTAAATCCAAATAGACAATCGAAAAACGCATAAGAAAAAAAATCCGAGTTTTTTAAAAGAATATTTGTACATTAAAAAATTTATTTTTAAAACGATTAAAAAAGGAAATAAATGTATTTTAACTTGTGTACCTATTATTATTATTATTTTAAGTCCCTTTTTTAAATGTTTCGGTAGATTTGCTTTGTTACTCATACCAATAAGCCACAATATTCAGCTGTCACTTTGACAAATGTGGTTTTTATAGTTTCCAATTAATTATTGAACTCCAAAAGAATGAAATATTCATTGAACGTGCCCATTCGAAATTGACAGATTAGAGGTATGTCAGTGAATAATAGGAAAAAGTTAATTCATTCAACTACTTTTACTCTCCTGCCATAATAGTCCGTAAATGTAGTTACGAATTGTAATGACGATAGACGGCGGCACTATCACATTGTTCTTGTTTGAATTTCCCTTTTACCAACTAGCAAGAAAATTTCAAAAATATTTTCTCTTGCAAATTTATAATAATACATATATTATGAAAACGTTCCATTCACCATCTACTGGAAAATACTTCGCAATGAACAATGGGACAAGTCTAATATCGCCAGCGAATGTAACGAGTTCTGCAGACTAACCCGTTTTGGACTGTGGGTTTCATCACCTTTGTCGCACTTTGTTGCAATATTTTGCTAGTATATCCTTAGACTCCAAATAAGTACCCCATGAACCTGACTTCAGCTTTTTATACATATCCAATTATTTTGTCGTGCATAAGACCGTAAAAAATCAGTTTTTCTTTTTTTTGTTTCATAAGCATTAACAACTTTATGTTTTTATATCAATTGACTTGCATCTGAAATACATTTTAACATGCACAGTTTTTTGTTACTGAAATTTTATGAAATACATATCATATGCACTCTTTTTCTAGATGGCGCCACAAAATTCAACTTTAATTGACGAGAACTTAAGCGGATTTCCTTCTTCGCTAGAATTACGACATTACAGTCCAATTTTACGACCCGAAACTGACATAAATAGACGTAACCGAGCCATTTCTGTTCACGGTTCGATAAGTACTTTGGTAAGTCATAATTTTATTATTACTGCAATCTAAAACTATAAAGTTTAAAACCTTATCAACAATTTGCAATTTGTGCCTACATTGTATCGAAACAGGAACAAGGAAATAAAGAAATTCCCATTTGGGTTGAAAATAAGCCGCGTTATGTTGCCGGTGTTACCAGTCGCACAACTTGCAATGACATTATCAAAGCCCTGATTGATGATGAGGTGAACAATGAAAATTATGCATACAACATTCGTGGAGGTTAGAAATTATAATCCAGTTTTACATACATAACCGAGTTAATAAAAAAAAATATTTTGTTTTCTTTGTTCTGTTTATAACATGCAGATGGCGTTGTTGAATCGCGTGACTACAGTGATTATGTTATAACCGAATGTTGGCGCGGTGTCGAGCGTAGCTACGAAGGTAACATGACTATTTTGCCAGTTTGGAAAGCATGGAGCCGTGTTCACAATGAGGTAATACATTTTTTGATCCTGTAGCTCCTTCCTGCATAATATCCTTGCCTGCTAGTGCTGCCTGTTTTTTTCTAATTTTGTTTGATTGCATAAGAATTATAATAACAATGACGACGTGTTGTCGCTGCTTTTTTTGATTCGCGTGTGGCGCCACAAGTCCAAATGAACTATGGGGTAAATCATTTTTTTTTAGTTGGGTGCGGGTTCAGGGACTTTATTTCCGCTTTTTTTCTAGATTAGTCATCGATCGATTATTTTGTTTTTGTTTTAAGTCTTTTAGAACATTTTTATTTATTCCATTAGCACTTTTGACTGTAATCATATGGAAATTTCAGGTTAAGCTCTCTTATATATAATCGGCCGCTTCGGTGCGGCAGGCGGTAGAAACACACTCTATTTGAATAAATCGGATGTGTTCATTTTAATTGTCAAGCAGCACTGAAGTATACCTTTGTGAATTATGAGAATTGTAGAGTAATTAAAATGCTATTAAATAGAGTGTTGATTGTTGATAGTATTGCGGATATGTTGGGTTTTTTCTTACATGTGTTACCTATAACTTAAGCCGTAACTGTGTTGATTATTTAGACAAGACATTATGCTACTTAAGTAAATTAGTTTATAGTTTTGTAGTAGTTCCTTAGGTGGAATAATATTCGACATACGTAATTAAGGTAGTAATACGCCTATATGGTAACTTCAACAATTAGCTATCAACAACAAATAGGGGAATAAGGCATACAAATTTAAGGTTATCAAACAGATCTCATATCGCCCACTTTGCAGTTTTAAAATATATCGGCGAACTGTCAAACTTAAATTCGCAATACACGGATTATACATCAAACACTAATTTCACTTGCTAATTATTTATGACATCTCAGGGACTAAAATAAATTCAAAATTTAGGGCTCATAATTTGCTGGTCATATACTATGTGCCAAGGGCCACTATTTTATGGTAAATAAACCCATATGTGAAAAAAAAATTGTTTAGAAAAAAAATTGTCTAGAAAAAAAAATGAAAAAACCACAATTAAACAGGGGTTTAGATATACGTGAAAAAGTTGAGAATTATAAAACTCCACTTTATGTAAATAGGTTGTGAAATAGGATGTAGAAAATCTAATTTATGGAACAAATGCTGGGATGTAGAAAATTGAGCATCGTTTCGAGTTCGAATCTCGTACGTAAAAATTAGAAAGTGAAATGACAAAGATAGTTTCTGGAAATGCAGAATAGGTTCTTAACACATTCTATTACTAAACTAAACTGCTTTTACGTTTGTACGAATTATTTTATACTAACTAATAGGCTTGATCGCATGAAAAAGTATGTGCAGTGCAGTGTCTTCCTTTTCCTTTGTAATCATTTGGTTTTCTCGTGAAAAAAAGAGCACGTAAGGTTAAGAAAAAAAAATACGTTTTGAACTTATTATTTTTTTTTGTTTAATAAATGATGAAAATTACTGGAAGGATTTTAAAGTAAGGGTATTCGACCTTATAACGTCGCCGTTTTAAGTTTACCAATTTTATTAAATGATAAATTTACGCAGACATTTCCGAAACACCTATTTAGTTATCTATGTAAATGCTGTGTTATTAAATCAGCTGTTCGTTAAATTAATGTAATGACGTTTGTTTAATTTTAGAAATCACTTTCGTTTTTGGAATAATAAAACAATTACATTAAGCCAATCGATTTAATAAATCTATTTGTTTTAATTGCAGATTCGTTTATCACTCAAACGACAATCTGAAGTTGCAACACTTTCCGATAAAAAGGTAAAAATAAATTTTATCTGCATGCAAAACTAACATTAACTACAATCAATTTATTATTATTTGTCTGTATTGTAGACAATATCCCGAAGAGCTCTGACGTCAATTCGAAAATATATCAATAAGCTTCTCAAATTATTAACACGAAAGAAAAAGTCTTCCAACATAAATAAACAACCAAGGACAAATAATAATAATAAACCGACCAAAAATTGTCATGACGGCAAAAATGAAAGTCAAGTTGATGAATTGATTTTCGTGATACTCCCCGATAAGCAATATAATAATGAAACTATAACAACTAAAGTGAATGAGGAACGTCGATTGAAAGAAAAACTCTATCAACTCTCTGAGAAGCCAAAGAAAAAACGCAGCAGTAGCAATTCTGTCAAACGTCAGCGTACACCAATGAAAATTGGAAAACCTACTGATCATCATAATCGTAGACGTCGAGATATGCCAATTCGAAGTTTACTTCGAAATCAAATAGCACAAAAGACTTCCGAAATCGATCAGCTGTTCAGCATAGAATCACATTTGTTGAAAGAACTGTCAACTAAATGTCGACAATTTAAACTTCAAAACGAAATGTATACGAAACAAGATCATCAGTTAGAGATATCGATTGGACAAATTCAAAACAGTATTGAAGCATATGCTGAGGAGATCTTAAAAACCGAAAAAGAACTCTTGGAGATTAAAAATGAAATTAAACATGATATTTCTGTAATTAATCATTTGAAGAGGATGACACTTGAACAGCCGAAGAATTTGGTGAATAAAAGAACTCCCAGTACTTGGAATGCACCAAAAGTTAAAGATGTAATTGATAATTTGAATGAAAATCAAATGCAATTTGTTGATAATATTTATGAATTTTGCGATAATAACGAAAGTATGTTAGTTTAAATTAAGTCGAAAATAGTCGTATTTATTTTCAAGAAAAAAAACTAAATTCACTTCGAATATTATTATTTTTATATTAATTAATTTTTAAGTTTGCCAAAGTTTGCTAAAAACTAATAATAAATAAGATATGTAAATTTTACATTTCTATATTTTTTACATTTTAAACACACTGTTATATTTTAATAAATATATTTATACTGAATTGTTGTTTGTTTGAATATATCAAGTTTCTTGCAAGTTCGTTGTGACTTTTTTTTTAGGTTGATAACTGTTTTTTAATAATGAAAATACGCACTTTGGCTTAAAAATTATAGAACCTCTTGTCTTGTCGGATAACGACAATTATCGAAATGTCATTTGATCGGCTATTATTTCGATTACTCTATATTTATACCTGATTCTTTGTAAGTTCATTGATATCAGATTTTTTTATTTTCGACATCAATAAATTTCGGAGAGTTACTCAGGGGCTTCACATGCAATATTTAAAGCAATAAATTGCATCACATATTGCCATTGCCTTGAATATTTTCAATGGAGGCTCTTTGACAATGGCAATATTGCCCGATCTATGAAAGGCAATAGTTGCTTTCCATCTCCGAGGCAATATATTGAGGCATTTCAAAATGACCCCCTTTCAATTTGACTGCTTTCCAATTATTTTGAAAGAGTGCCGTGCTTGAAACAATTTAATGACTGAACAAAAACGAAAAAAAAATAAATAAATGTGTCAAAAAATACAAAAAATAATATAAAATAAAAATGAGTGAGCTTAAATTAACAAAAATAGAATAAATAAAGTTTATTGAAATTCAAATTGCCAACAATGAAATGCCCACCCAATATTTTGATTGCCATTGAAGTTACCTAAAATATTCCACCACAGTGTTAGGGTGTTTTCATGACCTAATGCCGGATTTACACGAGTGCCATTAGTTCTTCCAAAATTGACATTAATGACAAAATCGTGTAAGTGGTTTGAAAATGTCTCTTTTCTTTTTTTGTCATTAAAAAAATGGCAGGAAAAATTTGCATTAAATATTGCCATTATAATGGCGTAATCAACTAATTGAACTGTAGACCTACTGCTCATAAACGTTAAATTATGATCGGCGACCAGCAGATTGTGCAGCCATTAATTGTTGAATGCAGAAAAAGCGCAAATACAAGACTGCACATATTTTGCAGTTTGAATGCGTTTAACAATGCATGAGAAAATAAATGCGATCTACCTCCGGTTTTCTGCGTTTATAAAAACACCCTTAGAAAGAATAGGGCAACGAAAGGCCCACGATTTGAAGACATTTTTCTGATGTGCTTACCCTATTTAACTATGTGTAGTGATGTGGGTTCAAACCAAGTTATATAAAAAGGAAAGGGCAAAATCTTCGGCAATTTTGTGTTCTTGACCGTGTGAAAGCTACAGGAGATTTTTAAACCAATCTTTAATATTTTCTATTATATGGCATAATATTGCCAGATTACAAAATTATACTTTTAACGACAGAGGGTGTTAGAGAATTATTATAAAAAAAAATCTGGAGAACACACAAATACATTCAAAATTGTTCGTCTGATTATTTGTCAAAAGTAATAATTGTTTGGAGACGCCGTTTTTTTAGACGGTGATGTTTAAGTTGTATGCATACATTTGTGAATTACGATATTTCATATTCGATTGGAATTAAAAAGGAATTAAATACTCCGAAAATTTAATCGACAGCGACATTCTTGTTTTTCCATCTAAAATTGAAAAAAAAAATAGTTTATTTTCTCATTTCTTATTTCTTTTTAAATGAATGTCTGAAGAAGCCATTTGAATGAACGTCTGAATAAGCCATTTTTTAGATGACGACGTGTGTATGCGTAAATTTATTTGAAAATTAATTTTTTTATATTCAATAGGAATCAAAAAGGAGCAGAAAACTCTGAAAATAATATTGAAAATAATTATCAGAAAATAAGTGTGAAATTTTGTAATGAAGAACCAAATAAATTGAAATAAGAATGTAATATTTTACGTTCAACTTGTAGCAATACAAGCATATTTGAAAAAGAAGCAATTAACAATTACTACGTTTATATGGAGAATTGAATCGGTATTGAATCAGGATTTAGGTCTTTGTATATTTGAATCGGATTAAAATAGGATTACTCGATCCGATCCCACTAGAAGAGCTGAATCGAATTGAAAATGTACTTATATACCTGATTCGAGGAATTGAAGAATCGAATTCACATCTGATTCTTGGTGTGTGTGTGTACCAATCGTGTTTTTTGTGTTCAGTGGGTTTCCTGTTTCTTTGTATTTTTTTTCTGTTGCATGTTTTTGTTGTTTATTCTGTAAACTCAAATTCTCACTTCGATTCCATTTTAATTCGATCTTCCGATTCCACGAGGCCATATACCTGAATCGAAATCTCAATTCGATTCGATTCGATTCCTCAATTCACTCATATAAACGGGGTAAATATTTCATTGGATTTAATGCCAGTGCTGAGAGGAACCAATGCAAACACTAATGTGGTTTTGTGGTTTTCCGTATGGTTGGGCGTATGCAAAGTTTTTTTTAGGGATTTGACATGAAACAAAACAATAATTGTATTTTTCATAGTTTGAAATCAATTTATATTATCCCAAGAAAAATGCACAGACCACAACACTTACCATACAAAAGTTGTATACAATCATCTGTGTATACAATTTTGTATGAAAAATGAAAACTTTAAAAATTCACTAAAAATATAAATAAGTTTCCTCACTTTAAAATTGCTATATTTATTGTTTTAAAGCATAAATCTACCGAATAAAAGTATCCGCGTGTCAAAATTCGTGCTCCCCTAAAGGAGATAGATTCGTATCAAAATTGAATTTGATTCTTGTACCAATGAAAAATCACAAAAGTGCCCATTAAAACTGTGTTTAAAGATTAATTTTTGCATATTCATCATATCAGAAATAACATTCCTGTTTTCGCAGAGAATTTCTGAACACATTTTAATGTGTTCCGTTTCTATTCCAAACCATCCCGAGTATGTCACACTGAATTCTTTCAAAATCATCATACTTTCTCTCTCACACACCCACGATACACCTTTGACAAAAAAAAAAGAAAAAATTGATTGCGAATGCGAATTTATCTTCTCGCGAGTAGAAAGCAAAAATTTTCTTCTTCAAATTTCCCCCCAACAATCATTTAAACAAAATACCTGTCCGCAGGTTTTGGGATAATCATTTCAAGAGTTTAATAATTTCGGATATAATAGCCAAACAAAAATCTTGTTTTTCTTTCTCTAATAAATCATTAGGTAAGTTTGAAAGTTGTTCATCAAACTTTTCTTCGAGAAAAAAACGCAAACTTGACCATTTTCTTCTTTTTTTTTTTGAAATTCAATACGAGTTTTCCCCACCAAGTTTGTGGTTAACCGAACAATTGTCTTGGAAAAACTTGTAACGTTACATATCTTCCCGTTGTTAGATTAGATACACAAAGCAAAATGGCACGAGGACACCAGAAAATCCAATCCCAAGCTAAGGCTGCAGAAAAACAGGCCAAGATGAAGAAGCAACAAGGACACAGCGCAACCGACCAGAAAAAGGCTGCACAAAAGGCACTCGTCCACGTTTGTGCTGTGTGTAAGGTAAGTGTTAGATTATTTTTTTTATGACGTGAAACAATATTTCTGCAAGTCTGTATTTTTATTGCTTTCGAAGAGAAGTCTGACTAATGCTTTTGCTTTGCAATGTTAATTAACAAACACATGGTTTACAGAGATGTGTATTCGTTTTGTTATTAAGATTTGTGGGTGGTTAGGTTTTATTTCGTTGTCGAGCTGGAGAAGCAGAAAATTCACCTAGGTTTGTGTTGGTGGGGTTGAATGTGGAAAGGCGAAGGAAAGTGATGAGTTTCTGTCTTTTCAAGTGAATTGTTGGGTTTTTTTCTCTACGCATCTGACCTATAAAAAATCTAACTTTATCATAACATGACATTTGGAGTGCTTCTTTCTTAAGTAAAGTTCAATATGTTAGCTTTTCAAAAATGCAGTTTTACTAATACAACTATGAATATTTATTAAGTCTGACTGAATTGATGCGTTTACTTTCAAGTTGCTCTTCTTTATCTCGCTTCTTTACTAGCTGAGTAAACGGTAAACCTAAAGTCATATAGATGGGTACGTTCGATTTATATTTCACCATTAGCTACACTTGTCCCAGTGAGTTCTATATAGAGTCAACAATGAGATCGTAATTGAATAGCACTTTTTCAATTTAAATTAAATACAAATCAATTTATGTTACCCTTCAGCTGCTTGAGGAATATATTTTTTTACAGGTCAATCATAATAAAACAAGGTTGAAGGTCTTTACGACACTGAAGTTTTCCAGTGAACCATAATTCATTGATTGATGGTGAAAGATTTCAAAATAAAAATCAAACTTTTTTTTTTTTCAAGTGTTTTTTTTGCTGCCGTGTTCTTTTGGTAAAAGCCATCGGCAGCAAAGCGGAATTTACATACATTACAAATACAAGAACCTGCTTTCGATAAAAGTAAAAGCAGAAGTCTGCTTTGGATGTATCGAATGCTATTATAGATAAGATCTCGGAAACCAAACAATTCGAATATATTTGTGAACGGTTCGGAAAAGTTAGCTGAACGCAGTAAAAAATCAATAGTTGTTGGTTAATTATTTCACACGTATAAACGTACAGGAAATAAAAATTACTAACGCAATAAACTGGGCCACAAATACGTTTTATTTATTTTTGTTGCTTTTTTAAATCATATTAATATGCATATAGGTAGGGGGCGCTCTTCCACTTTAAGTAAAAGTTAAAGTTAGCTTATTCGTGCGAAACTTTATTCCCTCGTAATTTATTTTCTGCGAATGTGAATCTCACACGGAATAAATTTCCCTCAAACAGAAAAAAATAGTATGAAATGACAGCAAAACTCTCTGGGATAGTTTATTTCCGATACCAATAAATTCTGAATGAAACTTTGAGAATCATTAACGTTCTCTAGGTTCGAGTGAGAGAAAAATTTAAAGGGAAATTTTATTGACGATGTAACGTTTAGACTCCTGGCATGGTCGCCATGTAATGTTTAGACCCTACTATCTACCACTTGTTGGAGATTGTGTTAAACAGACTTGGTCCAGCGAGTAGAATTACTGGGATAAACTTATCGAACCTCCAGCGAGTAGCTAAATAAAAAATGAGATAAGTTAGGCTTCAGAATTCGAAGTGTCATTGTCATTTTATTTTCTCTATTTATACAGACTGACTTGCCTTCGTCGGTATCCAATCATTTTTCGACAATCGGTAATGTTCTATCGATTTTCCTACAACATGCACAATCAGCTCTTGACCATACCATGCACTTAATGTTTTTGGGCTAGCGGGTATCGAAAACGGTTAGATGTATATTAAATTGTTTTGCGGCAAGTAATTAATGGTTTGCTGGTGCGATCCGTTCACAACGATAACCTCTAGTAGAATCTCAGTCAATCCGCCAAAATATGCGAATTAAAATTCCTGAACCACACTGATCATCAAATATTGAGCCACGTTTGTTCAACTGGTCCTTTTTCTTTATGTTTCGACAAAAGTTAACTATTTCTTTTCAATTTGTTTATTAACAAACTAATTTAATTGTTATTACTTATTTGCAGTCACAAATGCCTGATCCAAAAACGTACAAGCAACATTTTGAAAACAAACATCCCAAAAATGAAATGCCTGCCGATCTGAAGGATGTCGTCTAAAAACATGCTTACCAACAAGCCAATCCAATCCTTCTGTCTTAAACAACAAAAAAAAACTATTTAATTTCTTTCCTTTTTTTCTATTAATTAATCATTTTTTTGTTTTATAAAGAGAAAAAATGCAACAAATATCCTGATTTATATATACAAATGAAAACAATAAGGAAAAAAGAAAAAAATAATAACAAGAAATCGTAAAGAAACGTATATATCTAGTAAATTTAAGTAACTCCAAGAATATAACGAAGCAAAACCAGCTAAGAAGGAAGATGATATTATTCTAATTGGTGTTTCTTTTCTTCGAAAAAATAAAAAAAATAATATATATTAACGAAATGACGGATATGTGTGTACATTGAAGACTCAACAGCAGCATTTCTGACTATTAATATGTAAAACACAAAAAAAAAAACGAATGCTTTTGCTTTTTGCAAAAACTATGAAAAAATATGTAACTCACTTGTGAATTTTTAATTTGTATTTAAATAAAAATCTTAAAACCAATCAATTGTTGTATAAGAAATTATTTTTTGCAAACAAAATTATGCCAGCAAACAGTTTTGGGTTGACACTGACATTTCTTACAAAAATTTTCAACAAGTGGAATTTTTAACCAGATACCGACCCGGCATGATCCTCAAATAGATGGCCAAAGGAAAACATCCACACTAAACCAACCTATTAGATCAAAGCTTGTATGGAAGGGCGAGTTAAGGAACGTTATTACCATTTTAATTATAATTGAATTCGTGCCTCCAAACCACAAATAAGAAATAGCCCACTAAGCACGTTCGAGGATCATAGTATTACAGTTCACCAGAATCCAGATAAAGATCACATCATTCTGTCTTGTCTTAAATAAGCAGTTGATATTAGTAGTTTAATAGCGAAGTTCGAAAAAAGTCTTAAAGCAATAGCTCTTGAAGATAGTTTTTTTTTTTAAACACTCGTGTTCGATCGAGAATAATTATTTACGTACGCAGATAAACTTGGAATAACAAATGCCACACTCCATTGGATACCCGGCCATCTAGGTATTAAAGGTAATAAAAAGACAGAATCTATCCATGAGAGAGGCAACGCTTCTACTAAAAGGTTTTGAAACTTATTGCGTAATAGGAGAAAATGTGATTAAATATAGAATCAAAAATTTAGAGAGAAATCCCAAAGCTTAGACAGGCAAAACACCTATTTGGGAATTATAACCAAAAACGATTTGAGACGTATCAAACTAAATAGTTAAGACCTTAGAATCATAGCGGATCTCTTGACATGATATTGCAAGCTAGGAATCTGAACATCCAAGGGCTTTCGAGCAGTGTGACTTTGATGTGCAACTTCACATAATCGCACATGTTCTGTATTTCACTTTTTGTGAATTTGAGGAACGAAAGTGAATTTAGATGTTCTGTATTCCACATTTTAGATGTTCTGTATTCCACATTTTAGATGTTCTGTATTCCACATAAAATAAAGTTTGTAAATAGCTCATTCCGAATGTGGAATTTTATGATTCTGAATATGAAAATTCGTGTTCTACATTCCGAATATTAACCGTTTTTATACAAATTGTCTTTAACAGGTGATTTTGAAAGTTCGAAAATGAATTCGAATTGAATTGTAAGGAGTTGAATCCACTCGAAATGCAGAACACGTTATTTTATTTTAAGTGAAATTGAAATTCGTTTTGAATTCATTTTCACTCGGAATGCAGACCATGTTTGAATAAATAAATGTGATGCACTTATGCAGCAAGGGCACAAATGTTTCGAAAAGTACCAAATCGAAAATGGTGAATTACTCTCCTTAAACATACCCCAAGTAATGAAGTTACTGAAAGAAATCAACCTGGAGGATGAGCAACCTCATCCTGCTCTAGAAGGGTTCACAATTGATCAAAAAGCTTACCACTAATTATCATTCACCTCAGCTGGGAATTTTTTGGCCAAAATATCGAGAAAAACAAGATTGGTGAAAATACAAATTTTAGGACAAGTAGAGCCTTTTAATGAAGTCAAACAGTGCATCATTGGTTTCTGTCCAAACTTGATCTGGCAGAATATACAATCAATCAAGAGTCAATTCTTGATGTGCAAAGCTTTTCAAACTAGACTCCAATATGTGAATATGTGGCAAGTTACGTGCAATTGAATATTCTTCAGATGGCATCTTGGACGTTTCAAGTTCTGACCTCCTATTGGTCGATGCCATGATGCTAGTAATATACTCTTGGCCGAAAAATACACAGATCGGAACCTGAAGTGCTAAAACAACTGATTTTAAGTAAATCAATGGATTTACCATCGGATTTACTAGGTGCTGAAGCTAATAAAAGAGTCATGAAAAGAAGAGAATTTTGCTCCTGGATTTGAAATCAAAACCGAAACCAGATTGTAATTTCTTGTATCATAATTGTGCAACAAACATTTTTTTTTTTTGAATTTGAATATTTCCATGTACACAATTATTTTCACATGCAATAACATTAAAATTCAGAATTGTCAAAATAAAAAAAGTGTTCAGTTGAGATCACAGATCGGAGAAGAATTCCGGATTGCCAAATAAAAACGCCATAAACCAACCTATATTAGATCAAAGCTTGTATGGAAGGGCGAGCTAAGGAACGTTATTACCATTTTAATTATAATTGAATTCGTGCCTCTAAACCAGAATTAAGAAATAGCCCACTAAGCACGTTCGAGGATCATAGTATTACAGTTCACCAGAATCCAGATGCAGATGACATCATCCTCTCATGTCTTAAGTAAGCACTTGATGTTAATAGTTTAAGTTTAGTTTTTAAGTTTCGAAAAAAAGAGTATTTTAAAACAGTAGCTATCGAAGATAGTTTTTTTTTTTAAAAAAGGTTTAAAAAATTGTATTTCTTAAACGTATACGAAAAAATATAACAACAATATGTGCCATTAATATTTATAATACGATTATTAAACTTTACTTCGAGTTTTGTTCTACAAATTATTATTTTTAGGAAACAGTGAACACATAAATCAACTGCAAATGCTACAACACAAAGCTATGAGAACCATTCTTAAATGCAGCTTGCGTACATCAATAAATTGGATGCTATATGGCTTAAAATCAAACAAAGAATCATGTTTAATGCGTAACTGTTTGTTTATAAATTAAAAAATGTTCTAGCACCTAAATACCTTACGGCAAGCTTGTCCTACGTGTTAGAAAGCTAACCACATTATTTAAGATCAAACTCTGATTTTAGACTTTAATTTTATAGAGACTCTCGAACTCAAAATATGATATACTATCGCGGACTTAAATTATTTAATGAATTGCCTATAGAAATAAAAAATGAAGCAGTCCTGAGAACATTTTAAAAATTGCTTATATCTCATATTAGGCAAACAAAATAAAAATATTTAGTTTTCAATTATATACATAGTTATTTAAGTGTTATTATTTTTGTTTATTTATTGAATTATAATAGTAAAATTTAGGGTCCTATTACGATTGTCAATTATCAATTTGTTTATTGATAAACACTGAAATTTGGTTGTAAAACTTCGGCTTATTTAAAAACTGCACAACTATTTAATGGGAATTATAGATTTTCTTGTAATTCACAATGGTCTCCATCATTCTCAATTATAAAAACTCTTATCAATGAGGTTATTTAATATTAAATTTCAGAATTTATTAACCATCAATTTGCTATTGACAATCATAATAGGGGTGTTAATTAGTAAATTTTATACATACAATACATACATATACATACAGAATATTAATTTGCGTGAGCAGATTTAATGAACCTGGAATAATAAATGCCACATTCCTTGGATACATGGTCATCTAGGTATTAAAGGTAATGAAAAGACAGAATCTAGCCATGATAGAAACAACGCTTCTACTAAATGGTCCTGAACCTTATTGCGGAATAGGAGAAAATGTTATTAAATACAGAATCAAAAATTTAGAGAGAAATCCCAGAGCTTAGACAGGCCATACTCCTATTTGGGAATTATAACCAAGAACTATTTGAGACATGTATCAAATCGAATAGGTAAGACATTAGAATCAAAACGGGTCTCTTGATTGGATATTGCAAGCTACGAAGCTATCTTAACATCCAAGGCCTATCGAGTAGTGTGATGTGCGACTGTGACGTGCAATTTCACATAATAAGTGAATGTGATACACTTATGCAGCAAAGGCACAAATATTTCAAAAAGCACCAAATCGAAAATTGTAAAAATCCTTAAACATACTCCAAGTAATAAAGTTTCTCGAAGAAATCAAAAGCTTAATACTATTGCCATTCATCTCAGGTAGGAATTATTTGGCCAAAATAACGAGAAAAACAAGATTGGTGAAAACACAAATTTTAGGATAAGGACAGCCTTTTAATGAAGTCAAACAGCGCATATACCTAATTCCTAATTTGATCTGGCAGAATATAACTTAATATCAACCAAGACTCAATTCTTGATGCAAACTTGACAAACTAGGGCTCCAGTATGTGAATATATGACAAGTTGCGTACAATGGAATATTCATTAGATGGGGTCTTGGGCTTAGCAAGTTCTTACGTCCTATTGCCACCACAAGCGGTTCAGGTGAAGAAGTAGCGCCCCATTGTCTCCCAGAGAAGCTACAAATAAAACAGTCATGAAACGATAAACAAAAATAAGTACATAGCTAGCATAAAAGCAGGTGCTGTTAGCACTTAAATAAATAAAAATAAATAGAGCTGAAAAACTGGTCCAAATACATACCGTATAGGTGCCTCGGGACAATGCAACGTTTTCAATAATTTAAATAATTACAAGTCCAGCATTAAAATGGGGTCCTTGGGGGAGTTTCGAGGTGGCTGTGGTTGTGTTCCAACTCGTAAACAATTGATGGACTTCGCGAACCCATGAATTTGATAAAAATCTCTATGACATATAGGGACTTAAATCAATAAAATTAAATAATAAGGACTAATAATTGACATGAAGTTCAATTTATAGTGCAAATGATCGAAAAAGGAGGTTAATGCAGATTGCTGCTTCCATAATATAAATTGAAAAGAACGAAGGTTATAGGTACGTCCTGTACAAATCACGGCACCCGTATCGTTACCGTGAAGTTTAAGGCTAACTACCAGGTACTAAACGTAAAGCTAATCTCTGGTTTACTGTGCCCTAAACACTACTTACAATAAATTAAGAAAAATGTATATTGTAAAAATAATCTAAATTTACCTTGATAATCTTGAATTCTCTGGTTTCTGTAAAAAGTCTTGAAATTTGATATATTTTCTTTTAAATTCTTGACTAATTCTGTTAAAACAATTAAAAGGAAACATTATTTATAAAGCATAATAATTACTTTATTAATTTAACTAACAACTTTCTTATTTCTATCACGTCTTCAAAAACTCCAAATGTTTGCTGCTGGGAAAATCAGCGAGTATTATTAGCCCGGCCCCGTTTTCTTTTAAATGGACAATCTCTTCATGGTAGCCAAACCAGTAGATGACTATCCCAGGGCCGAATCTAAAAAGAAATGAGTTAGTTTAAAATCTCATTACCGGTTTTGGTTTCTGTTTATTTCTAACCTGTTAGTATAACTAGAAAGCTGCGAGTACAGGTACCTTCTATGAGTTTTGGCGTCGCCAAAGAGCGCTTTGCTTTCTATCCAATTCACAACACAACCTTTGTACAAGCAAGGAAGCACAAGTTTCAGGTCGGGTGTTTTGTCGAACCCCGTCCTTCGGAGGTCGTTTTCATCGAAGAATGACATTTTGGCTTCGGTGGCCATCTGTTTCAGCTAAATAATACAAAATAAATTTCTAAAAGATTTCAAAACTCTTTTGAAAACCTACTTTAACTTCATATTCTTCGCCGAGGCACCTTCGCCTTATATCAACAACAGGTCCCTCTTGATTATCGCTCATTGTACATTGTCTTATATTTCCCGCCAATTTTTCGTCCTCGATTAAATGCGGTTTCTTCAATAATTCTGTAATATCACCCTTTTGGTATTCTTTGTACTTTTCTTGTAAAACTATTCGACTAAGTATCACCGGTGACATTCGCTCTGAACTGGCCATGTCGACGAGTATATTATTGTTGAAACTATGTGCTGATTTTTCTTCAAATCTGCAATATACGTAAATAACATCACATTTTTTCATTAAATGAATGACTGGTTCCTTTGATTAAAATAGATACTTACATTGTAAGGAGTTTTTCGGAATTGGCTTGATAGTTATTAAATTTGATCTTTGTGCGTTGTCCCATTTCGGTGACGAGTATACTCTTGAGGGTTTGACGATGGATCTCTGGGAATATTTGTTCCAGGTCCAATTCGCAGTCAATGGCCAATCCTCGGTAATCGTGAATGTATTGTACGATTGTGCTATATTGCTCATGGTTTAGGATTGTTTTTTTATTTATGTCAGTCATGGTTTGTGCATTTTATTATAAAATAAATTAAGTTTACAGAATTTTGTTTCCCTTATCGAAATGTTTTAAAATAGATGCTACGTTTACATACTTGATTTTTTGCATAAAAGTAACAGAAATCAGCTGTCTGCTGGTGTGTAATAGATTTGAATCGACGAGGGTGTAGTTAGCTACAAAAAGGAGACGTTAATTTTTTACAAAGAACACCAACCAGTTGCATAAACTTAATTTCATATATTTTGTACACTTACGACTTGAATATGGAATTCTTTGTTGTAAACTATAGTTTCGTTACTCATATTATTTTCCTGATATGTGGCGATATTACAATCTATAAAAAAATGAGAATTTAGCATATAAACTGTGTGTTGTATTACTTTTTGACGGAGAAATGAGTAAAGTTTTTCTACTGGCCACATAACCCAATTTCTTAGAAACATTTCTCAATTTTGGTGTCAAATAATGAAATTACCAAAAATTGCCATACAATAATTTTTTGTGTGACTTGTATGACCTTTATTTTAATTAAAGATGTTGTTTTTTGGGACACAACAACATATTGAATAAAATAATTGACATCTAAATCGATAAAAAAAGAGGTAACTCGCACGTACGTAATAGTATTTCTCCGGAATTAAAAGTTAAAGCGCCTTTCATATGAGCTGCGAACTTCGAATACGAATACACCTTTTTAAGCAATTTCAAGGGGAAATGTTAACTTATTTTTATTTTAACTTTTCAAAAGGCATTTTTTTCGTTCAGAGCAGAGCACTGAACAGAGTTCGAACACATAAATTACGCACTGAACTTGTTCCAAATAGAGCGAGCTCTGGACACTGGGTATGTTTTTTAAACACACTTGAACCACACAAATCAGAACACATTTTCATTTTAATCATAAGAAGCAATATAACACAAAACCTACCCTTTTTGTAGACTGATACACACCCAGATATAGGAAAACAACTAGCGATCACCTTCTTTCCCCAACTTTTGTATCTAATTATATTTTTCTCCCAATTTTCTTTCTTGACACACATGCCATTTGGTGCGTTCAGCAATTTATACTCACATAATGCTCTGTCAATTATATTCGAGCACGTCGATTGCGATCTACACATGTTCAGAACGAAAAAAGAAACACACATTTGGAGCTCCTGCAGGCTCTGAGTTAAAAAGAATCGCAAAAAAAAATTTTTGACAACTCAGGCTCTGAACTAAAAAAGAAAAACGCCAAAAGAAGGTAATAAATGAGCGTATTTACCAAATTTAACAAGAAAACACTACAAACAAATTGTTTAAATATTAACAAATTACATTTTAATATTTTCTACGCAACAAACAGACTTCTATGAACTGTCAAATGTAAATTCGCAATACACAACAACAGAACGCATTCCACAAATCGGCGAATAAATAATTCGCTCCAATTAAACTTCAAATTTTAGACTTCCCATTATTTGGTGGTTGTTCTTCTCCATCTTGTTGGCGATTCATCTTAATTGGATGGACAAGTAGCTTATGTCTTCTCGTTTGTTTTTGAACTCACTTTGCTGCAAACCAATTTCGAAACTTTATTTATTTGCATATGTACCTATGTATATATTAATGACATTTGTCAGCTGGCTAGTCGGCGACCAAAGATTATATTCATATGAAAGAAACTTCAGAGTTTGCGACTATATATTACCAATTCGCCTTTGCAATTTACTGCTTATATGAAAGGCGCTTTAAGTCCCGAAAATACTTTGCTCGAAGCTTAACACGAATGGAATAAGTTGTGAATGCATTATTTCGGATTTACTTTGTGTTTTTACTTTATTTCTACAAAAAAAGGGATGCTTAGCTCACCATTATTGTGGGTAAGACATACAAAAACGGTAAAAAAAAAATGATAAACACATTAACATATTTCCGTCTCCACTATATCTGAATTTCTTGTAACCTGCATTTATGAAGATGTTTTGGACTTCGATCTTCTCTCTATTCCTTCTTTTTTTGGCAACCAAATCATCGGCATTTCTCGTGTCATTCATTAAAAAGTTATGTAATATGTACTATGTTCCCATACCAAAGAGAAATCCGAGATTTCACATTGGTGTTCACACTGCCAAATCCACGTTTTCGTCTTTCAGAAGCACAAACAACAACCTTTTTTGTTTATTTAATTCATCAACCCAAGCCACGTTGTCAAATAAAAATTCATACTCTCTCTTTTTATCGTTAGAGTGAAAGATCGTCATTTGCACATAAAAATCTTTTCACCTAAGTATGGTGAAGTTTAAAATGGACTCGTTCACTATGAATGGCCCTCATCGGTAATGGGATTTCATTGTGTTTTCAGCGAAATCTCGGATTTCGAAATCCCAAAACTATATGGTGAAGTGCGTAGATTTGGACTGAAATCTACGAAATTCGAGATCTCGCTTCGGTGGGAACATAGTATAACATTGAAATGAAGAATTTGAAAATATTTATTTGATACAAAAAAGTATTTGTAACTAAATAGCCGTGCTTTTTTGAAAAAAGGGAAAAGAGTATAAATATAATTATGATCAAATAGGAGCTTAATTCATATTTTGTCCCGGAAAGCTTTTATGCGTTTGCTTGAATGCATTCTATTTTAAAAGAAAATATGTGCATACTTTCCTTTTCTTAGAGATCCAAATTGTAAATGCATTCATTTTTAAATAATAAAGCCTTAAGAGAAACGTTATTTATTTATATTAAATAAACATACCCATTAGCTCGTATGATGGTGTGTTACCGAAAGACGCAGTATATGGTACATCAAGTATGTTTTCGATCGACTGTTCGGAGTTACTCTTCTTACTCTGATTTTTTTTATTTTCCATAGGAATAGTACAAAAGGATTAACTCCAGACAGCCAAACGAAAACAACATAACAAAATTTATAAAAGCGATCATTCAGTGTAGTCGCAACCTTAAGAAATACTCAAATCGTACTAGAATTATTTCAAATGGCAAAATAACAAAAAAAAAACATTGCCCTCCCCCCTTTCCCATAGGCATTTCAGTTGTGTGTCATCCGACAAGAGAGAGTACTACTAGTTTTTAGATGAAAAGTAAAATGAAAACTTGTCAACAGTTTTTTATTTTTTAATTTCTACGTTTTTCCCTATAAAATAGTTTCGAAATAGTTGTTTTTTCATTTAAAGGTGAACTTAAATATCTAAATTGCATAAGTTATATATTTATATCCCCAAAAGTTATCTGGATTCTGTTGAATATTGTAATATAAAACAGATGTTCGTTTTGGAACATCGTAGGGAAGGAGGAAGAAGAAAAAAACTTAAATTTATTCTCAACATTTTGCCTTAGGGGTTTTTGTTTTATGTTTTGCGTTTATTGTTAATACATTCGAACAATTATTTGTTATGTTTTGTAGTGCCGTTTTAGGAATTTAAGTAAATATAATAAATAGTCAAACCATGGACATCCTGGATATTGATGAGGCCCTTAAGGACGATTCCTTTATGTAAGTTTCTCTCATTTCATGAAAGCAACAAAAATTAAAAAAATACATTTTCTCGATTTCCAATTAAACAAACAAAAAAAAACAACAGATTTCTCGAGGACAAAACCCACGATGATGTCTCGAATATTTTGCAACAATGGAGAAACAATTGTTCGAGTAGTAGTTCGTCGTCGGAACAAGGTAAGTGGAGGAAGTGTAGTGCTTGCTAGCCTGCCAAACCTACGCCTAATTTGTGCGTGAGGTTGGTGTTTATTTTTTTTTTTTTTAATTGAGTGTTTGTCCCCCCTCCCCCGTTTACTCTTCTTTTCATGTATTTAATATTTTGTATCCACAAAAAGAATAATTAATTTGTTGTTTTTGTTTGATTTATTGTGTGGGGATGTTGTCCTGACCCATCAGAGTGTGTTTTGCTGTCGTTTTTCTAATCACACATTCTTGCTTTATTTTTTTTTAGCATTCAAACTCAATACAAGAACATTCACACGACCCAAGAGGAAAATATCTCAAAACTTGGAGGCACATTTTGTAAGTAGGAACTTTTATTTTTATGTTTTCTTTGTGTAAATTAATGTGGGAAATGATGGGGAAACTC
The DNA here is from genome assembly GCA_910595825.1 of Philhelius pedissequus. Lineage (NCBI taxonomy): Eukaryota > Metazoa > Arthropoda > Insecta > Diptera > Syrphidae > Philhelius > Philhelius pedissequus. Next base: position 6,662,039 of record OU343163.1, on the reverse strand, counting down.
GTTTTCGTTTGTATTAGCCGCTACCGCTAGATAAGGTCAGTGCCGCCACTCTCTTGTTGTGTAAGAAGACAACCATGTTTATAGTGCGGATTTAATTCATTTGGGAATACCAATTAATTATAAAAAGCAGCCAGGCCCGCATGAAGGCTTTAAGCGCCCAAAATAAAAAAATAGCCCGAACCTTACAGTGGTCTCATATTGCATCTCACCTTGTTTTTTTTTTAGTCAAAACTAAAAATATGATTGGATTAGAATCCATTTTTGCTTTTTCTTTTTTTAATCGCAAGATCATAAAACTACATCAAATGTTGGTAAAACAATTTTCTTAATACCTCTCTCGAAAAATGACAAAGTGACTTATAAAGATATTTAAAAAAAACAATGCTTTATTAAATGCTTAGTACGTTCAGCATTATAAAAATTCGTTCAACCGTTTTCGAAATATTTAATTTTCAAAAAAAATATGATTATTTTTCCGAAAATTTCGGTATGCAGTACTATGTACAGTGAAAGCTTTAATTAGCGGACACTCATGGTCGCCCAATTTTTGTCCGGTTATGAGAACTTTCCGGTTAAGGGAAAGAATAAGAAAGCAAATGACTGCAAAAAATAATAGCATAAGGAAAGGAAATGACATCTGCAATAATGGAACGCCATCCGAAAAGAGAACCATACACTTTCAAAATTACACCCATAAAACCCCTATAAAGTTTTCAACAAAACATCGATCCGTGCGGTTATTACAGTTTCGCGTCTGGTTATCGGAGATTTTCCTATAGAATTGCGTACGTATTAATAATAAAAAAAAACTATACTGCGAGAGGTCCTTCTTTTTTTTTGGTTGCTTGATTTGTTGATAAAAATGATCCCATTATAGGTGTTCGAGATTTAAATATACCTCTTTTGGCTGTTTTGGTCGTAATATATTTTTAATGAAACAATATCATTTCCTTTCCCGACGTTTCGACGGTGGTTGCCGTCTTCTTCAGGGGATCTTTTATTAACAAAAATAAAAAGAACATATTATATACATAAGAACATTTAGTGTAAAATTTGGCAAACTTACATTTAGTATGTATCACAGATAAACAAATAATACAATAAAAGACAAATATAAAGCAATGATAAAAAAAAAAGAAACACTTCGATTGAAGATTAGTCGGCTTTAAATTGTCACGAATTCTGCTTAGTCACCAAAGAGCAGTAAACTGATGAAATGTTCTGGATGTCTTGTTTACGATTCATATTGTTTTTGTTGTTAATAATATGAAGCGTTTCAAGAGTATACCGCTTGGAGACATGTTTCTCCCTTTCCAGGATTTCCACTCTTTCAAAATCTGGTTTGTGCCCATGCTCAATGGAGTGTAAGGCCAATGCTGTCTTCCCAGTACTTTTTAAATTAATTTCGGATTTGTGGTTGGAAATTCGTTGACGAAGAAGTTGTTTCGTTGTACCGATATAGGAAAGATTGCAATTTTCTTCCGCATTGCCAAGACAGTTAATTTTATAGACTACGTCTGTGCACTTATCCGTTTCCGTTTTTGTTTTCATGTTGGTGAAAAGAGGTGCCAGCGTCCTATTGGATTTATACGCTAAACTGACGTCATTAGTACTATATTTTTTACCGTCTCTTTAAAGTTTTCTGACAGTTTGGGAACATAAACTATACTCTTATAAATACCTTTATCTTTTTGCCGATTTTCAACAGGAGCTTTGTGTTTTTGGCGTAGTATCAAGCTCCGTATGATTTCCATTGGATAGCCATTATCTAGGAGAATTTGTGTGACTATTTTCTCATTTGCGGCGTGAAATTCCCGGTCACTCAACGCAAAGACTTTTTGAACTAAATTAGAGGCTGTATTATGTTCCCAAACTGTCAGAAAACTTTAAAGAGACGGTAAAAAATAGTACTAATGACGTCAGTTTAGCGTATAAATCCAATAGGACGCTGGCACCTCTTTTCACCAACATGAAAACAAAAACGGAAAAGGATAAGTGCACAGACGTAGTCTATAAAATTAACTGTCTTGGCAATGCGGAAGAAAATTGCAATCTTTCCTATATCGGTACAACAAAACAACTTCTTCGTCAACGAATTTCCAACCACAAATCCGACTTTAATTTAAAAAGTACTGGGAAGACAGCATTGGCCTTACACTCCATTGAGCATGGGCACAAACCAGATTTTGAAAGAGTGGAAATCCTGGAAAGGGAGAAACATGTCTCCAAACTGATATTGTTTCATTAAAAATATATTACGATCAAAACAGCCAAAAGAGGTATATTTAAATCTCGAACACCTATAATAATTCAACCAATTGGTCAATAACTTAAAAATAAAAATGATCCCTCAAATAAAATCATGTGTCCGCTTATGGGGGGTTATATATCTAAAATGAGCATGGAAAAGTATAATTTATTATAAGAAATTCAAAGAAATCGTTTGTTCCCGAAAATGTGTCCGTTTAAGGGATTTGTCCGCTTATTGGAGCTGTCCGCAAGAAGAGGTTTCACTGTATACATGAAAAAAGGTCTATTAAATACCTATCCACACGCTTCTGCAGCACCTGGTTATCGAGAAATTGCAATCCAAAATTATTCCCCTTGCATTGGTGTAAAATTTGCGGATTTAATTTTTTTTGAAGATTTTTGAAAAAAAAATCAAGACTAACCCCTTGCGGAAAAAAAATGTATTTTCAAAAATGCTTCCCAAGCCCATCGATGTACATGTTTAGAATTCGAAAGACCTGTGCAAACATTTTAATCCAAATCCGTTGAGCCGTTAATTAGAAAGTCGATGATCTTAAAATCCGTTGAATATGAATACTACTATGGGGTTGTTGCACTGCGACCTTGAGATCTATTGTGCCCCCGTCAAGAGCTGGGTGACGAAAGCTCATTTTACAGCTCTTCCTCCAAATTTATTTCCCTCATGAATTTGAGTATTTGAAGTATTTTTAGAGATGGTAAGTCACTCTCTTCCACCTGGTATCGTCCAAGGTGTTTTTTCCTTTGATAAACAAGTGCATCACAATTGCCCAGAATATGGTCCGGCGTTTCCTCTTTTATATCAAAGAACCTGTAAGGAGACCCGTTATTATTATTCTGAGGTTGTTCCTGCTTAAGGTTCAAATCCGTTTATGGTAGGTACACATTTTTTAAGACCAAACTGTAGATTTCACCTATAATAGTACACTGAATTTCTTTGAATCAAAAATCGTTGGAGTTACTTTCGAGATAATTAGATAATTACTAGCATAATACGGCACAAAAAATTATATGACAGGTACTGTTAAGTTTTGGGGCTAAAATCAATCACCTAAGACAATTAAGTAACAAGTTTGAAGAAAATCGTTTCCGGCCCGCGGTTTAGGTTGTTGATCGAACTACAAACATTTCCAGACAGACAGAATAGCGGAAGCTATTTTGTTCGTGTTCTCTTACAAACTCACTCCCACAGATTGCAGGAAAGCGAAAGACCGCTGCACTTGTCAAATATAATCAGATGAGTATCAATGACCAAATTGTGATTGGTGTCAGAATACAGAGTTGTCCACTGTTGTTAAGCTGATCATACAAGATTGATGCATTTAGTTCGAAGCCAATGTTTCCCAGTACATATTTACTATATCCAAATGATGTGGGTATGTTATTGGAAAAAGATTTAAAATAGCAAATCAAATGCTAAATAAACGTTTATTTAACTAAACTTAAAACAATCAGGACATTATTTTTGCTCACGTAACTTGGAATATCAATCAAGGCCAAATTTTATTTAAGACTCTTCTGTCACAAAGCACGGTAGTGCCTAGCCAAGTTCTGGCACTACACTCATTTTACAGGATCAAACTCAGGCGATTTTCGACCCCCTCTAAATTCAGTACCAATAAAGTCAGAAACTTCGAACTCGCAGCATTTGCTAAGCTCTCCAGGCTTAGCCAACTCACCGAATTTCAATTCTTTAGCATTAGGTTATAGCGTAACTGACTGACTGACTCACTCACTGACAGATCATCAAAATTATGGAGCACTTCCCGACATCGTATGATCTTGTAATTTCGCAAAACGGTAGGCCTTGTGGTGTATACAAAGGAAAAAATTGAAAATTTAAGATTTTCCATTCAGGGGGTGTGGTACCCGCCCATTTTCATTAATTTGATATAAATTACTTGGAGCACTTCTGACTGTCATAGATTGATGAAATTTGGTAGAGTTTTAGGGCTTAAAGTGCAGGCAAAGGCAAAATTCTAAATTTCAAATTTTTCATTCAGATTTTTTTATTTTCATAGAATTGATAAGTACAAATTATTTGGAGCACTTTTAACCGTCGTGGAATAATGAAATTTGGTACAGCGGTAGTTCTCAAAGTACAGGCAAAGGCAAGATTTTAACATTTGAAATTCTACGTTCATGGGCGTGACACCCGCCCATTGAATAGAATTAATATCAATTATGGCGAGCACTTCTGATTGCCGTATAATCATGAAATTTAGTAGAACGGTAGAGCTTGATGTTTATACAAAGCAAAAGTAGAAAATCTATGATTTTTCATTCGAAGTGTCTGCTTAATTTCGATTTGAAATTATACATGCATCTTAAAAAATCATGACTTTTCTTAGAATTAGAGTGCTATTCTACGATAACAACAATGAAAACAATAAAATATTTGCATATTAATTGGTGGGCTACCTTCATTTAAGAAATGCGATTAAAATTTCAACAAAAAGCTTCTTCGCATCCTCAACAATTATTGCATTTAAAACTTTGCAAAATGTAGCGAGGTCAGACCAAAAACATAAATGTTAAAAAAGAGCCAAGTTCTACTACACAAAGACCTCTATGTACAGAGTCAGCCGTAAAAAGTAGTGAGATCTACGCAAAGAGAAAGTACGCAAAGTTCTTATTTCATGAAGTTTAATACTGACTAAATTTTTGTGGGTTTACTTGGCAAGATTTTAAAACCTTTAGAGTGAGCCATAATAAAAGAAAACTCGTCAAATAAGCCTACCAAAATTTAGTCAGGAAATAAGATCTTAGTGTACTTTTAGATCTCAATACTTTTCACGCCTGACTTGTTACATAGAAGTTTTTGTATAGAAGAACTTGGCTCTTATTTTTAACATTTATTTTCTTGGTCTGATCTTCTTGCATACATTCCTATATGGTTTCAATTTTAATACTATGTACATACCTACTTACCAATGTATGTAATTTATGTTTATTTTTACACACGTGTTCCATTTTTATAAGAGCACTTACATGCGACTAGGATGTGTACCTAACTTTCATTTTCCTTCCTCGACTTGTAGATCTACATTATTAAATAATCTACATACATATAATTTTCTTGTGGAGTTTGAAGTTTATTAACTATTCTCTGCTCTGCATGATGTCTGACCGTTTTCCGGCCTGGAGTTTAATGAACTTATGTTGCTAATTTTGGATGCACAGTATTATCCATTGTGTTTTTTCCCACACAACCAACAGACACCTGATCTTCACAGTCTCTACGGATCGACGGAAGGAAGGAGAATATAACGACTGCAACGACAACGGCGACAGCTATGTTGCGTTTTATTGGGGTCAATTTGAGGTGGAACTTACATTGCCCATTGTCTTGGGCGAAGATTCTCTTGTAGTAACGTTTCATTGTAATTAAAAAAAATCCAGAGGCTTTTTGTTCAAATTGTTTTTTTTTATTATTTTTATCAGGTGAACGGATTGAATGAATTACTCAGCACGTCGACTTGCTTCATTGAACATCAAGTCAAGATATAGAGTTAATGTCAATTATTAGCAGCAACGGCACAATAGATACTCGTTGAATACACTCACGGCTAGACACACACGGCATGGGGAGTTGAGAAAATTAATTTATTTCTTAATTCTAAAAAAAAAGGAAAAGCTTTATTTGTGTCAATTTTAAGTGGAATAATTTTAATAAGAGAGTGAATCAATATTTTGTCCATCTAAATATTGTTGATCTTGTGTTTTTTTCGTTTTCTTAAATGGAAAGGTCAAAAGAATTATTTAGTGCGTTTATTGATGTGTTTCGCTCGGGACCGTGTCTATGGAAATCTGCGGTAAAGATGAAATATTGTTATTTTTTTTTGTTGCTCAAATTTACTTGACCTTGATTTGACGGTTGATGATTCCAATTAAATGAGAGCTTGAGTCTGTTTAGAAATCTAGCATAGCTTTTAAATTTCCATTAGTACTATCTTCAGCTAATCTAAAAAAAAGTGCGCGTGTTCCGATGACACATATATTATGTGTCCGTCTGAAGAAAGGTTTAAAATAAAACTTCCCATTTTATTACCTGACATTAAGATTTGAGCGGAAAAAAATTCTATTTAATTATTGTTTGACACTTTTTACCATTTAAAGAAAGTAAGCAATTTTAAGCAACGAAATATTTAAAGGAATTTTTTTCTTCGAAATTTGATGTATATGAATAGGTAGTTAGGTAGGTAGGTGAGAAATGGTGGTCATGAGCGAACTACCTCAGAGTGACTTAATTAGCATTGGTGCACACTGTTTTGATACCATAACTTGTATAAATCTGTGGATTTGAAACGCTTTAGATAGTTTTGTATATATCCGTTAATTAGACTGATATCGTCCCAGACTTACTGTTGGTGGAATTCAATAGATCTGCATTGTGTAAAACTAGGAACTAGCAGACTGACACCGATGCGACAACAAATTCATCCAAATGATCATACGGGAGCTGTACACCAAAAACTCTCTCTAAAAACCATTTTCAGTTGCTCGCGAGCTGAGATTTTATGAGGAGTGCACGGCCCAGAAGCTACCTATGTTCGCCTAGAGCCGTTTTGTTGAGTTTGAAGAGGAAATCAAATCTTAGAAGGCTCTTCCAAGAGTTTGCCAAACTTGCTCTTGTGAAGGACACTTACACAGGAAATTAATGATGGTTTCCTTTTCCTGTATATTGCCGCAACTGAGGCAGGGGTATCAGGAATGTCAAAGTTTGGCGCATGCTCTCATACTGGCCAGTGTCCAGTCTCGCCTGGGTTTGCGTATAAGGTCGTTTGTTCGAGATTTATTATAGTAGGACCAGATCTTTCTGGAAATTTTGCAGTAGGTAAAATTAAGTATAAACATATTGCCCTTTACAACTCCAAGGAGATTATGAACTCTTTCCGCAAGTAAGCTGTGAAGGACTGATCCTGGCCTGATCAATTCGTCCGCTACAGTATGACTTTATGGCTAATATTCAGGATTTCAAGCTCGTTTCGGCATTGTTTGACTATTTCATTAAATAGTGTTTGCAATGAGGTTAACTAGACTTATGATTCCTCCTACGCTCTTTATAATATTGTATTTTTCAATTACTAAACAAATTTTATCATACACTCTCCAAATTAAATTGCGCAAAATAGTTGTTACTTTTCGCAACAATTGCACATCTATTGAAAATTTCATTTTAGATGTGGTCTAGGTGACATTGGCATAGAGATGTCCAAATATTTTATCAAAAATTAATCAAAGTGTTACTGAGATGATAACAATCTTTTAAATTAAAAGAATATCTAATCGAAAATTTAGCTGCAGATAAAAATTATTAATTGTTATATGTTGTAAATTGTGTATATTATGCATACGTATTTATATTAACACACTAAAATGAAAAGAACACTGTCATCACTTATATCTTAGATACATAAATTTGAATTATCTTAAAATTACATTTATGTTTTTTGTCAAGAATTGAATATTTTGATGCTAAATTCTCTATACAATAATCATTCGTATATTACTTGGCTAGTAAATTGTTTATCTTTATAAACAAAACAAAAAATGCGCACAAAATTGGCAACACTTTCCGTTTGCTCATTCAAAAAACGCAAATGTTTATTAATAGAGCCGTCAGTCTTTCACGAGATCTGAAAGTAATAACGCAGTAATAGTTGTTTAAACAAAAAATTAAATAAAAATAAAGTATTACATACACATTTTGTTTGTGCTACTTTTTTTTTGGTTTGGCCTTGATTTAAGTTTAATTGTGTTTGGCGAGGGCCTGAAAAGAGAGGTGCCCAGTTTTAAAAATTTTAAATAATTTCTTTTATCAGACATCAGACAGCAATAATGAATCACCTAGTGAGTATACTGGCTATCTATAAAAATTATGACGTCTTACCCACTTGGCTTGGGTTTCCAACAGATGTTACAAAACAAATACCTATGTATATTTAATTTTTTTTTTCATTTGAGTGTCTATAGTTAAAGGTTTTCACAAAGAAAGCAGAAGATTGACTATTTGTTTCAAATTAATCTTATGTAACTTCTAACCCAATTTTATATATTTTCGACATAAATTATTACAGTAATTGTTTTTTTTTTATCCAGAATCCTTTAACTCAATCACAAAATGCCACCCAAACGCAGCCAAATTCACAGCAACAGCCGCAAACGCCCGTAAATGTGAATCTCGAAATCGGTGGTCTTGTGACGAATATGCAAAAGAGCTTCCTGCAAGATACCTCACCTCCATCATCGATATGTTCCTCCATGGATGTGTCTCTGTATGGCATGAACAGCAGTCTGATTACATCGAGTGATTTTTTATCGAATGGTTTGCTTCAATCAATCCAAGGCGATGTTCCGATGTCGGGTCTGTTTTTCGATGGTGAAAAAACCACAGACGATATTGGTGGTTACACTCTCAATGACATGATCCGCGATCGAAAAGCCCTCGAGTCGTTGTCATTATCGGCGGAAGGCACTCTTATAAAAGACTCGAATATTGCTCAAATAGATGATATTTCCTTGATTAATAGTAAATCAGCTTCGGCCTGCAGCACAATGAATAATTCGGTGGATAGTATGGGTGGTGCTGGTTCGGATACGTTTTCTAGTCGAACGTGCAATATTGCTGAGATTGAGAAGGAGCATCAGGAGAGCTTGCCAGAGAAATTGATTTTCAATGATACATTTCCCAGTGGGAAGGAGCAAATAAATATTCCAAATGGTGATGATGACTATATTGGGAATACAACATTCAATTTGATAGATAGCAGTATTGTGACGGTGCAACCTGTATTGGCTGCCGCCACGGCAGAAATGAAAGCCTTCAATGACATTCAAAATGAAACCTTTCAGAAGCCAATTATGGAAGAGACTATGTGCTTGAAACGGTTCAGCATAGCTGAAGGTGTGAACACAACGTTCGACTGCAGTGATCCAAATATTCAATGCGAAACTCCGGAAAATAATGTGAAGCACGGGAAATACTACGAACAGTCTACCCCACACCAAAATACATCATTTACTTCAATCCGCAATAAACAGTCGTTTACGCCAATAACCGACGTAAATATCTCGCCCATTGTGGGCCTCGCTGAGGCGAACAGAACCTTTAATGAGACCTTCGAGAAGCCGGTTAATATTGCTACAAACATCCTAAAGGAGCGCATACAAAACGAAACGTTTTCTGAGCAAAAACCATCGGTACATACACGATTGCAGTGCAATGATGACGTTAATAGCGCGATTGAGACTATGGAATTGTTGGAGAACATCAATCCGAATGAAACGTTCAATAGGTGTATTCCGTTTAGTAAGAGTATACCCGGTGGAACACCAGCCGTAGATACGGCAGATGAAGAGGCGTTCAATAATCTGCTGGATAATTTGGGTAAGCTAGAGCTTAACGAGGAGCAACTTAAAATGCAGAAATCTCTCGATACCATCAAGAAAAGGTTCAACAGTACGCTGGATAAATCAGAGGCTAAGGAGACTTCACAAATTTGTAGTCCAGGTAATTATTTTTTAAAGTAAATTCTTGAAATAAAATAAAGAAAAAAAACCGTAATTTTTTCCAGAAACCGTTTTAAGTGGTTTTTCGATGAACAGCAGTGGAATTGGCGATCGCCTGCTTAGTCGAAGAAGTCGCCTCTACGATGGCGTCAACATAACCCAACCACAAAAAAACTCACCAAGTGGTTCGGTAAATTGTAATTCAATTGCTAAAGAGACTGAAGGAGGAATAGAAGCCGAAGAAACAAATAAAAAGACTGACGAACAGCACTGCACCGAATTGTCAAATAATCCAAATGCACCCCAAGATGAAAGAGTACTGCGAAATAGTAAATTGGAAAAACGTGATCGTGATCGATTCAGAACAATACGAATATTCAAACGTACAGAGAACGGAACTAATGAATTGAATGTGCCTTGTATTGATGGAGAAATTGAACATTTACCTTCGACAGAGGAAGAAGATGAAAATCCACAGGCGGAGAGAGCTCCTATGGAGAGGATATCACGTCGAGATATAACTCCGCCAGTGATGTATAACAACATCAATAAAAAAACCGAGATAGAAAGCAATAACTATGCGACATTTAAGAAACCGAAAGCAAAAATGTCGCGATATGGTGGAGGTTTTGGTGTGAATAGCGATCAGCTGAACAGACCAGTAATTGCCCCTCCTGCAACAACAGCGGCGACGGTGACAGAGAAACCTTCAGAACAAAGATCTTTGTCACGGCCTCGATATATAAGTGGTCTGCAAAAATTCAGTCCGACTAGTAAGGCCATTTCAGCTGGAGATCTCGAGAAGGCAGAGCAACAGAAGACTAATGGAGACGTTTTCAATAAGACTCAGCCACCATCGGGAGCTGAACTAAAGAGTCCCATGGGCATCAAATCAAAGTCATTTCATAATTTATCTAGTAATTTTGGTTATGCGAAAAATCCTGCTCCAGTAACGTCGGCGCCAACTGGAGTGCGGAAATCTACAACGGCGGGGAGTGTTTTAACTGAAAAACAGGTATATAAAAGTGTTTCACTATACTGCAAATTGTTTGATTGGAATTGTTTTATTTTTAGGGCAAGTTTAATAACACAACGAAAACGACGATACGAGTGAATTCTGTTTCGGGAACAAATTTGAAGCAACCGGTTTCTAAATTTGAGGTACTTTTTTTTAAAAGCACAATTTTCAAAATGGATCTATGTTTTTGTAATATATTTTTTTTTTTTTTTAGAAATGTGATGATTCAGTATTCAAAACACCAAGTCTAGTGTCTGGCTTACGCGCACCGTCAGCTAAACGAACTGGACTATTACGCCCATCATCGGGCTATTATAGTTTTAGTGTGGCTAAAGGTGACACGGCGACGGCGAATGCTGCGGATATAGACGCTGGGAGACATTCACCAACCGATGTAAGTTTTTTTTATTGAGCCCTATCGGGAATCTCGCAGGGAATTTCTTTTCCAACGGAATATTTGTCCTACGATCGTGAATCTCTCACGGAATAAATTTCCCTCCAACAAAAAATTCGTATGAAATGACAGCAAAATTCCCAGGGAAAACTTATTTCCTATACCAATAAATTCCGAGGGAAACTTTTGAGTATCATTCACCTTCCCAAGATTCGAATTGGAGAAAAATTTTCAGGAAATTTTTATTCATGATAACCGCTTTGCGGTCAATTCCTGACGACTAAATTTATTTGCTAATAAAGTGGATGAAATACAAGCTAGAAGTCAATGGCCTTGGCTCTGATAAAAGCATATCTTCCCATCGGTCAGCGAAATCAAGTACCATTGGCCGTTGTTGGTACTTGGATGCGTTCAAAAACCAACGCCGTACTGTCGACATGTGTTTCTTCTCTTGTTTGTCCTTTCTTTCTATGTCTCTCTCTCTCTCTCTGTTGTATTAATGCCCTGTAATATTCAAGCCGCTGACCGAAGCTGCTAGTGCTACTAGTGAATCTACTTCCTAGATTTGAATTTATAACATAACTCATTTTGATTTTCTTATTTCAGAGTATGTCTTCAGCCAGTTCCCGTGGTAGTTTGAACGGAAAACTCTTTCCAAACGGAAGTTCAACACAGCTACATGAACCTTCCTCAATGCCACCGCCGCCACCTTTGTCACTTCAACAGCCAGCATCAAAAACAACTGGTATTCCCAAACCATCCGGTCTACGACCACCTTCCAGCATAAAAAGAAGTGGCCTTCCGCGGCCATCGAGTATTGTACGACGATAGTTTGGACTTACAATTAATTGAAAAAAAAACCTCCTTGAGGATTTAATCAAATATTTATTTAAGAAAAAACAAACTATTAATGTTGTTAAATATTGTTTCTTTTTTTGTAAACAAACAAAAAGTATTGTTTTTTTCTAAACAAACGAAATAGAAAGTTCTTACATAAACACAGTAAAACAAAAACTACAACAACGTAGATAGAAGTTTTGTGTAAAGGAAATGTATTAATTTTGTATTCTTTTTTAAAGAAGAAAATCGCGCCTTAAATGATGGTTTTGTCTTTAATTTTTCATTCCACGAAAAGCATTATTGCAATACCAATCATGCATACATAAAACACAAACAAACACTACAACTACAAGACAACAGGAATGTTTTGCTATTTTTGTGAATCAAATTATTCGATTCAATACGAATAGAATCGAATTATTTGACCATTCATATTGATGGTAGAATAAGACTGGACTAGAAGAAAAATAATCGACAACAACATAACTATGGTTACTACTATTATATCATTATTATTAGTGCTAATATTAAATATGTACTTTATTTGCTCATTAATTGTTTCTGGTTAAAAGAAAAACTGAAGACTTAAAAGAGAAACGATATATTATATTTTGTTTGTTTTTTAAGAACTAAAAATATTCCTTTTATTCGTTCATCGTTGACTTAAAAAAAATCTTTTTATTATCTATGACCGCATAACATTTGTGTTACGTCAATTCGATAAGAAGAAGGAGAAATAACCCATATTCATCCATATCATTAGTTACCATACCAATACGTATCCTCCCATGAATCAAATGAAAATTTCAATATTTTATCCAAATCGATTTCGCGGAGAGGTTTTAATTATATTTCGTTTTTTTTTTGTTGTATTTCCCGTTTGTTTTTAATTTTTTTTTTGTTAGATTTAGTCGCATTTATTTGCATTTTATTCTCAATTATTGATTAATTGCTGATCGTTTTTTCGATATATCTTCAGTAAAAAAAAGAAAAAAAACTGCTACCTGCCGCTTATGAGATTTTCTCCATCTTCAAGAATTTATATACATAAACAAACATATATTTTAGAAAATTTTATTTATAAGTGAAATATTATGAATATGTAATAATTATTATTATTAAAAAAAAATGACAAAAAATATAGAATTCTGTTTATCTTACACATTAGTTTAGTTCGAAAGTATTTTTGTTAAAAAACAAAAAAACACATTATTTTTCGTTGTTCATTTATTTCTTTTCTACCTTCATTCATTACTTACTTTTTAATTTACATTATTAATTATTATTATCATCCCATATTTAAAAAAATGCTTGTACTGAGATACATTATACATACATATACCCTTTACATATATATATTAATCAATAAAAATTGAATTTAATTTCGATACCCTTTTAAGTTAAAAAAAATTTTTTTTTTTTAAATTTATTGAACTGACAACAGCTTGTGTAGATGGTTTTAGTGGAGAATGCTCGAAAGTGTACGTTGGAATTTATTCCAACCCCATGGGACAGTGTAAAAGGTGGCGCATGCAAGTTGAAGAGGACCTCAACCAACCAACTTGGCGTGCGAATTTGGAGATAGATAGCTAGAAATCGAGCCGACTGGAAGAAGCTTGTTGGTTGATGCCCTGGTCCACCCCAGACTGTAGCGCCACCTTAAACAGGTAAGTAAGATAACCGCGACAAAAGTAGGCCCCGCAACTCCGGCTGTCTGTAGCTTGATCTAGATTAAACGGCTGAAGCGATTTTCTTCTAACTTGGTGCTTCTGGTAGTGTCATAGGTTGTTGGCTCGATTGTTTTTAAAGTATTTTTTTTAGACCCAAAACTAACGGTACCTGTTATTCAAAAACGACTCTAACGATTTTCATACTAAAACAAAACAGCACTGTTATAGGTATACTGCACTATTCTGCTTTTTGCGTGAACTGAGAACTTCCATTCTGCTATCCGTCGGGTGAAACTGCACTATCCCAAGTTTATTCCGACATTTAATCAATTGCTCATGCGAAAATCGTATGAAGTTTGGATACAATTTTGCGGTTATTTTTTTTAATAAGTATTTTTGTGTATTGCACTATTTCCCTGTCACTAATATAAAAAAGAAAATTCTTAAATCGATAACTACGGAGGAACACAAAAAATCACTTGATGAAACGTGGTATAATGATTTTTTCAAATAGAAAATTTGTTATTTCAGCTTATAGATTGCGGATTTGAATTGTATGGAGTAAGTGGATTCACGTAGCAGAATACCGCAAAATTTTGCCGACGAATGAACAACGAAATAGTGATTAATGAAAATTCTAGTCTATATTTTGGGTTGGGGTATATTGGTTATCGTGAATAAAAATTTCCCTGGAAGTTTTTCTCCAATTCGAATCTTGATGCTCAAAAGTTTCTCTCGGAATTTATTGGTACCGGGAATAAGCTTTCCCAGTGAATTTTCCTGTCATTCCATACGATTGTTTGTTCGAGGGAAATTCGAGGGATATTCACCTTAGCTAGAAAAATTCGAATTCGATATGTTGCATTTACTGTTCCTGCCACAGAACCATTTTTCGATTTTCGACTCCAGGGTTAGGTTAGGTAATTGAGCTGACAATTGTTGACGTTATCGTCCCACAGATCAATGTAGATCCATATTGTGTTACCCGGGAGTGTAATCACTCTTATCCGATAAATACCTGTGTTCTTTGGATCAGTCAAGCCATTTGGAGGCAGTTCAATATGTTAATTCTTGAAGTAGAGAGCTCTTCTAAATTATTAAAGAAGTAGCTGCCTAGTAGATTCATTCTCTGGTGGCAGAGTTGCATGATTTTATCTGTCCTCTGCTTGTTGAAGCATTGCCATATTTTCCTGGTAGTCTCTAACGTCAAGCGCTAATCCCTGTTTTACCAACTCAACGGCATTTTCGTTACCCAGTATGACGCTGTGTCCCGAATCCAGCAGAAGCAGAGTCTAACATTGTGCCGCGTGCCAAGAACCTTAAGCTCTTCGCGGTAGTAAAAAACTAGCTTCGATTCTATCGCAGTTGCAGAAACCGCTTTTATTGTCGCTTGGTTATCAATATAAAAGGTGATATCTACGAATCCAGGGTTATCGCGAACTTCCCATGGATTTTATCCCATTTTCGAAAAATTTGTTTCGGGAACTTTTCGGAATTAGTAAAAAAAAATCCTAGGGAAAAATACATATCGGGAACTCTTTTGTTATCGGAAATATTTTGAGGTTTTTCTCTTTGAATATTTCCACGTCATTTAGTTGTCGCAATTGAAAATGGAGCAAACGAAATCAATTCTCAACTAAATAATCATGCCTATCACGAATTCCATCGTAATCGGAAATTTGTTCCGAATCCCGAAAAATTCTATTACAGAATCCATCATAGTGTAATGTCGAATTCCAAACAAAGATTTCAAATCGATTTCAGATCGATTAGTCATCTAAAGTATATGAAATCTTGTTAAAAACGCAAGTTCTGTTTTGACGGATTTTGTTCAGAAATAATTCGATTGTGTTCCGAATAAATCGACTGTTTGGTTGCTTGGAATTCGACATAAAATAACATACAATTGCCATTACGCACGGATTTTGCAATAACTTTTTTCGTGTTTCGTAAAACTTTCCGATTACGATGGAATTATTAATAGGGACGAATAATAAAAATATAAATAAAAAATTATCATTTTAGGGTCGAATTCATCAAATACTAAACTTATTCAAATTTTAATCAGCTTTATGGAAGTCGGCCAAAAGAAGATGTAGTAAAATTTTGGAAAGAAGTGGAAATAGAAATTTAACAGTTTGGGTCAACCAACAAAATCTTTTTCTGAATGGAAAAAAGTATATGATGAATTGATTACATATTGTTTTTATTTAAAAAAAAAAATTATTTAATGTATGGCGTGATAAAAAAAAATACGCGAGGAAAACTTATCTGAAAACATGAGACAAAATAAGCAACTGGTGGAGGCTCAAATAAGGAATATAAAGTCAGTGTTTCGGTGGAAACGATAATACGAATTCGTGTCTTATGTCGTTTTTATTTGGCAATACGGAAGCCTTCCGGACTCTTCTGAAAGCGTTCACTTGGGAAAAAATGACAGTTCTAATTCTGAAAAGAAGAGAATTTTGCTTCTGGATTTGAAATCAGAATGAGAACCAGAAGCACAACACATTCATATACTTGAACGTCAAACTCGACTGTTATCATTTTTTGTATCATAATTGTGCAACAAACATTTTTTTGAATTTGAATTATCTCAGGTACACAATTATTTTCACACATACAATCTCATTAAAATTCAGAATCGTCAGAATCACACAAAAGTGTTCAGTTGGGATCCCGGATCGGAGAACAATTCCGGATTGCCAAATAAAAACGCCATAAGAGAAGTGAAAAAAATGGAAATACTCCACGATAACACTCATCATTCAAAACTATTTTTAAAGCTCTCAAATCAAAAGCAGCTCAACAGAAACCTAAGGAAAAAAAACCGAACGAGTTAACAAATCGACACGGGTAACTCTGAAAGCACATCAATATTTAATGGGGGTTGAAAAGCAGCAGCAGCCACAGGCAACCGCAAACGCAATTCAGTCCACAGCCACACTCAGATGTGCGCTGAGTAGGACGTTGCGTCTGAGTCAGATGTAATGCAATTTTTCTTATTATTTTATAAATTTACGGACGGACAAAAACTTTTCATGGAGAAGTTCTTTCAATTTAGTATGGTGCAAAAATATGACACCCTAATGATTTTGAAAAAGCTTTCCCATAAGACGTTTACCGCCTACAGAGTATAAATACTTAAAATTACCGTACTAACACCTCAAAAAAAAATGTGGACATTTTGTAAAAAACTAATAAAAAACCGACTTTAAAAAATATTTAACTGCTTCTACCTAGAATCTTGTACTTACGATGTAACAGCAAGTACGTGCGATCCATTCATGCATTTTGAAGTTACGGTACTCATATTTCCTCGTACAGCAAGGAAAGTTTGTTAAAGCAAAATTTACCAATTACCAACTGTAAGCAAGCTTCCTTTCCGAGCTTAAAATAATACATACTTTCCTTTTACGCTTCGTATCAATTTTATGCAATTTAATAAAAATATTGTTCAAACTCTTTTCCTGGAATTCCAAAGCAAATACTATTCGCAATGTAATTGCATCATGACATAACAACTTGAAATTCAAACTCATCTTTACAGATAACCAGTTATTTCTTGATTTGCTTTAACGACGATGAGTATGAAAACAAACAAAAAATAACCACGTCAGACGACAAGTTAATTTAAATTGTGTCACGTATCATCAAAACGAGATTATATATATATTTCGCTAGTCAACACGTACATTTGTAAATAATCTACTTGGTTTATTATAGCATACGTAACAAACCATGGGAATGACAACATGGAGATAAATATAGATAAATTCCTAAATGAAATAAATAAGTTTTAATGAAACAATGTGTTGTTGTTTTTTAAACAAAATTTATATTTTAAAATTGAAAAACAATTTTTATTTATACAAACTCAAGTACTAAGTACCTGGGATTTGTTCTCACAACAAAATTAATCATAATATTGATTTACACTTTATTTTTTATTATTTAAAATAAAATTATCAAAATTATACGAATTAAGAAGACTAAAATGGAGCTGGTATCAAAAGGAATTCGAAGGTTATTTTTGTTTTGTTAGTCGGTAAGTGAGTTGAATCTCATTGAATTTCGATGCGTTTTTAGGTTGGTATGTCTGTGTCTGTCTGTCTGTTGGTGCCGGATGTGTCGTGGCTTAGACCTTTATTTGTTGGGGTTGTTGCTGTTGTTGTTGTTGGGGTTGTTGCTGTTGGATAGGAACCTGCTGCTGTGGAATGGGTACTTGTTGTTGGACAGGAACAGCTTGCTGTTGAACAGGAGCAGCTTGTTGTTGAATGGGAGCAGCTTGTTGTTGAATGGGAGCAGCTTGTTGTTGAATGGGAGCAGCTTGTTGTTGAATGGGAGCAGCTTGTTGTTGAATGGGAGCAGCTTGTTGTTGAACTGGAGCAGCTTGCTGTTGTACGGGAGCAGCTTGTTGAACTGGCACAGCCTGTTGCACTGGAACAGCTTGTTGTACGGGAACATTTTGTTGTTGAGGAGGAATTTGATTAGGATGTGGTTGTTGTTGCTGTTGCATTTGAGGAGCCTGCTGCTGTACTGGAACTTGTTGCTGCTGCTGTACAGGCAACTGCTGTTGATGTTGTTGTTGCTGTTGAGGAACCTGCTGGTATTGCTGTTGTGTCTGCTGATATTGTTGATACTGCTGCTGTTGTTGTTGTTGGTATTGCTGTTGCTGTTGTTGCACCTGCTGATAAACTTGGTTTGGATGCATTTGCACGGGCTGTCCAGGTTGTTGGTATTGCTGTTGCTGCATAGCTTGAGGGTGGTATTGTTGGGGCTGTTGCATTTGGTAGTGCATTTGCTGTTGCCCCTGAGCCTGTGCATTAGCTTGGTATCCTTGATTTGGATTGGGATAGTATCCATTTGGCATATTTGGATGAGCAGGAAGCTAAAACAATAGGATGAAAACAGAAAATTCTAATTAAACATTCGAAAAACTCACCAATCCCTGGGCTATTAAGCGCTCAATTTCTTCTTGACGCCTGCGCTCGAACTCTAGATATTCCTCATGAGTGTATTGTGGTTCATTATCGACTGTTTCCCAGCCTGGGTCACGATTGAATTCATCCCTCTTGGTCTGTTCCATGAATTCCTGGAAGCTAATCAATCCATCACGGTTGGTATCGGTCTCCTTGAAGACATGCTCTCGCATACGTTCCATTTCTTCGGCGCGCTCACGCATATCGTCTTCGGGGAGTCCCGATTGATAGACTTTGTCGAGTTCCTTAACAAACAAGGCCTTCACTTCAGTTTCGTCCCAAACTCCATTGCTGTCAACATCTGAAAATGCCCATATGCTTATTTATAATCAATCAAGGACATTTACAGCTTCCCAACTTACCGTGTAACATGAAGAAAGTCTTAGGGTTGAAGTCTTCTTTATCTAGATGATCTTGCTTCTCCCACACCTCTTCGAGCTGAGCCTTGTTTCCTGGATGATGGACTTTCTCGTGTTCATTGTGGCGTTCCTTGTTTTTCTTGGCTTCCTCCTCGAATTTCTTCTTGGATTCCTCATCTAGCTCCTTGAGTGTGGCTTGTTTTTCGAATTCCTTTTGCATTTCGTATTCCTTAAATTCTTCGCGTCGCTTCTTGTCAGCCTCAGCAAGATCCTCTGTTGCTTTCATAATCAATTTCTTTAAATCCTCGATTTCGAATGTGTGCTCGTTGCCATGGTCTATGTGCTGAGGAATCTTCATGTGATCTCTGTCGATTTCATTGGTCAGTTCGAACTCCTTGTTGGCGAGCGAACGTAACCTGTCAATTTCTCGTCGTTTGATCTCGTCCAACTTGGAGCGAACATGATGACTTACATAATCCAATTCCTGGGCGATTTTCCCACTCTAGAATAACCAAAAGTTCAAACTAGATGACCTTGGATATTTTTTTTTATAACTTACTCTGATATCAGCCTCAGCAACTGTATCAATTTTCTTTCTGAAATCAGGGTCAGTCTCAAGAACTTCGACAACTTCTCTCAAGTATCTCTCATATTCGAGAACAGACTTTAAAGTTAATTTGGAATTAATAGTGCAAAGGTTTCCAACTTGAATTTTCTTAACATACCTTGAGATCTGCACCTGTTGGTTTCTCTTTTGCTGGTTCTGGTGCTTCTTCTTTCTTATTCCTTGTCACTGGAAGTGCTGCAACCAGCGCAACAAATGTGATTGTTAGTAATAAAATGGATTTTACCATTTTCTTTGTGCGACTATTTGCAACTGGCCAATGTGCAACAATTTGAATTAACTGAATGACTGACTGTGAACAATCAATGGAAAAATATTAAACACATGAAAAATGATTTAGTGGGGTTTTTCTCACAAACAGCAACTGACGTGTCCAGAATTCAGGTGGTTTTTTGTTTTCTTTGATATTTTAGCAATATTCTTTCTCTATTTACACAAGTGGGATTTTGGCTTTGTAAAGGTGATGCCAATATTAACTAAAAAAAATTTAAACATGCGTTCGAAAATGATACATTTTTAAAATTATAGTTGTGTTCCACACCTTGTCCAAGATTGCCAATTCGCACGAAATCATTGTCTGTCTTGTAAATTTACCATTATTATATCCCCTTCCTGACAATTTCTGCCAACAAATTTTTTTAGGCAACAAAATGTGGGCAGCAAATTTACAAATGTCAAATTGACGTTTGTCATAAAACAAACAAACAAAAAACTAGTTTTTGGCGAAAATATTGTTGAACGAATTAATATATGTGCATTAAGGCAAATCCTACATACAAGACAATTATGTATTTCAAAGAGAAAAAATATACAAAAACAAATTGTGTTGACGTTTGAAGACAATTGTGCACTAGCAGTTCCAGAGTTCCAGATTTTTTTGTACTTTATTTGTTTATGGAAGAATTTTATCTGCATTCAACAAAAGTTGATAAATTATGTTCTGCCTAAAAAATTCTGGATCTAGACCTTATGTCTAGGAACATATCAAATCTATCTATTTCAGAAAACTGAAATTTATATCTCAGCATACTGGTCATATAAAAAGGATAAATTATTTAGCAAAAATTCCCAGTTTTGCTGTGATTATAGTCATATGATTAAGTTGTGAATTTTTAATACGCAATGTCAATAGTTTAACGGAAAAATTGGTGGCGGTATATAATAATTAAAAAACTAAGCTTGAACGGACCCAACTTTTCGTCATACTATTACAGTCCATATTACATTTTATGAGTATTATTAGATAAATTTGAAAATGGTTTGAAAATTTTCTGCTACTGTTTAATTCGATATTTGTATTATTTTTTTAAGCACACTCTATTAGCAACAAATGGTTTTTATTGTCCGATGTTGCTCTGACATTAAATATCACATAACACACGAATAACAAATTTTAAGTATTTTGTTCAATATTTGACAGCGAATAGCAAATTTGTTAAAAAGATTTCCAGTATCCAACAGACCTTCTTTTGACATAACAGAATATATTTTGTTGAAAACCGGAACACGCCTCTGTGATTTTGACATTTGTCCAACGTGGATGGTGGATTCTAGTGGAATTTGGTTTTTGGTCTCTGATTTTTTGTTGGAACGAACACGTCAAAATTTTGTCGTCAGAGATTTTAATTTTATTCGTGTAATATTTTTCTCTGTGCAAAAAAGAAGGTTTTAATTTGTGTTTTTATACATCCAACAACATAATTTTATTAAAAAAATAATAATTTCCACACAAGCAATGACATCCCCAGGCCCAACAAAGCAGGAAATCGAATCAGTCTTTGGCAGGCTTCGTGCACAGGCTGCAAATAAAGTAAGTTGGTTATAAAATTAAAAAATCGAATTTTATTTTTGTTCTTCTAAAATTTTGTGAATTTTATCAGTCCTGCTTTGATTGTGGAGCCAAAGCGCCCACTTGGTCGTCTGTCACCTATGGGATTTTCATTTGCATCGATTGTTCAGCAGTTCATCGCAACCTTGGCGTACATTTGACGTTCGTTCGCTCCACGAATCTCGACACGAATTGGACCTGGCTACAGTTGCGTCAGATGCAATTGGGTGGCAATGCAAATGCCTCACAATTTTTCAGACAGCACAATTGTAACACCACAGATGCCCAACAGAAATACAATTCGCGGGCAGCTCAATTGTACCGAGATAAATTGCAAAAATTGGCTCAGAATGCCATGAAACAACATGGAACAAAGGTGAGCCCTCGAATTTTAAGTGACGTGTGTATTGTTTTCGGGTTTGTTTTGTTGTTGTTTTGCTAACACAAAATATGCATGATGCGTTTGCAGCTTCACTTGGAGAACCAGAACGAGAAACCAGAGAATGAGGTAAATAAAATAGAGGAAGAGGATTTCTTTACTCTCTGCGATGAAAATAGTTTTGACAACACCTCATTAAACCAAAAGAACAATAACAGTAACGATCAAATAGCCAAGGTGAGTGCAAAAGTGCAGTGAAGCTTTGACTAACCTCATGAGCACAGTATTGCGAAATAAATTATAACCGATATTCCTCTTCTCAGATTGATATAACTCCGAAAGCATCGGCATTGTCAAATCTGGGAGAACCCAGTGTTGATCTCCTTAATTCCGTTTTGACAAATAATGCAACAACGCCAACAATCGGCGCACGTAAAATCCAACCGAAAAAAACTGGAGTAAGTTTTGTGTTTTCTTTTTACATAGTATCTAGACCTTTTACCAACTATAATCTTTTTGATTTTTAGATTGGAGCACGTAAAGGTGGTCTTGGTGCAACTAAAGTAAAGACCAACTTTGCTGAAATTGAACAAAGAGCCAATTTGGCAAATCAATTTAAAGAACCTGTGCCTGAGAAGAAACTCACTATTGAAGAAGAAATAGAATCCTGCGCCAGTGTTCGATTAGCTTATCAAGATCTATCGCTAAAACAGTCGAAGGAAGAAGCCAAAATGAAGACTACTGATCCACTTAAGGCCAAGCAAATGGAAAGGCTTGGAATGGGATTCAATTTGCGAGGGTAAGTAATTTATTTCAAAATAAAAAAAATTGTAATATTGAGAACAAGCCTGCTGATGCTATTAGTTTCCCAGAATAAATCGTCTTTTTAATAAAATGTTCTTTAAAGAACCATATATTTCTTGACCATATTTAAATTTCAGATCAGATGTTTCTCATTCCGCTCTAAGTGACATGGAAACCATTTCGCAGGCTGCTGCTCCGAAATCATCATCATCTGGTAACAAATCGTCATACGATCGTGAACTCAACAGTGATTCCTTTGATTCATTGTTGGGCTATCCACCATCAATGTACAAAACATCAAAACAGGACAAAGAACTCGAGATGATGGGTTTCGAGTCGATTGAGCCTATAGATTCGCATCATTCCAATATCACATCAATGTTTGCTAGCCAATCGGCGAACAATAGCACAACATCCAAGCCAGTCACTTTTGGTAATGAAAAATCTATTGGATCAGCTCGTAAGGCTTTTGGATCTGGCAAAGCATCAGCAGCATCAGTTGATTCAAATGATGACAAGGCTCAAAAGAAATTCGGAAGCGCTAAAGGCATTTCGTCAGATCAATTCTTCGGCAACGAACAGAGTTCGAGTGAAGTTTCTTCAAATTTGTCCCGCTTCCAGGGATCAAATAGCATTTCTTCTTCGGATTATTTCAATGATGGATCATCATCGACGACATCCAACCGATCTTCCAGGAGAGGTACTTAACAATTACAGATTTATCTTTTCTACCTTAAAAATATTTCAATCTTAATTTGAAATTAATTCTCAACTACATTCCAGGCTATACCACAGCCGCGAACTTTAATGCGCCAGATATGGACGACGTTAAGGAGAGTGTACGACAAGGGGTAACCAAGGTTGCTGGTCGCTTGAGTAACTTAGCCAATGATGTTATGTCGTCGTTACAGGATAAATATGGATACTGATACTTTTATTTCTAATTCGTTTTCCAGTTCGTTTTTCGATTTTTTATTTTAATTTTATCCAAACTAAATAAATTGATTTTTTTTTAAATACGACGAATCGAAATGAGAGCAAGACACCACATTTATAAAACAAATAAATTTTATTATATATAAAACATGTAGTAAAAGTAATTAGATCACATATAGACCAACAACAATATTTAAAATTAAAAAAAGTTATAATGGAAGAGAGAAGAACTCTAAAATTGGGAGGTCTTAAATTTGTTACTATTATTTTTTCTGTTATTTTAGCTTTCGTCAGTTTGTTTTGCAAAGAATACCGTTGAATCTTTCTAAATAGAACATGTTTTTTTTTTAAATAAAAATATGTATACAAAATTCAACAAAAAATTAAATAAAGTTTAATGCATTCAATTAAAAAAAATAAAGTAAAATTAAATAAAACCCATATGCTTTGTTTGTACTTTGACGGAATTTTTGTTCCTCATTTTGTCAATTCTATTTTTTGAAATTTCTTACAAATTATCCATGTTCTTAAGCAGTTTTAATAAGAGGAGAAAAAGATATATATTTTTAATTAATTTTTCATACTTCATTTATATTTTTTTAAATTTACTTGAAGTCGGTTGCAGAAAGTATAAGAATGGCAGTAGATGATATGAATTTTGTATAATAAAACAATTAACAATCAACTATTTCAACCCAGTTCTTCCAATTACGCATAATTAAACTGTTGGCTAAGTTGTAGAAGTACAATCATATTTGCAATTAAGTTTTTACTTGCGATATATGTATATGTTAAAGAAATCCAACGCGAGATTTTGATCAAATTTGACATTACGATGATGGACAACACAAAAAAATTCCGTCTGTGTGGCTGTCTGTCTTTCTGTCATCGAGTCTGCAGTCTAAAAGTTTCGATGGATTTTGCTTTAAACTTGGAACATAATGCGCCCTATCGGGAAACTCCCAGGAAATTCGTTTCCCACGGAATATTTTATTCCCTCGAAATTTTTCTTGCGAACGTGAATCTCCCACGCAATAAATTTCCCTAAAAAAAAAATGTATGGGCTAACAGCAAAATTCCCTGGGAAAGTTTATATACAAATAAATTTCGAGGGAAGCTTTTGAACATCATTCACGTTAACAAGATTCGATGAGAGAAAAATTTCCAGGGATTGTGAGTTGTGTTATAAAATTTTATTGATAAATTAAATAACAAAATTAAAAATAATTTTTTTTATTTGTATTTATTTTTACTTTTCACTAATGAAAACCACCAATTGTTTTTCTAAATTAAAAAAAAACCTTTTTTTTGTAAGCTCAATGTTTCGAAAACGAGTCAATCGATTTTTTCGAAACTTCGTATTTAGTAGTTCTTTGAGATTATAGTGAATACTTAAAAAACAACTTGTTTCCAAACAAATACAACATAACGATACTTCTCATTATAATTTCAAAAACAGTTAAGAAAAAAATAAATTCCAATAAGAAACTATATGTTAAACAATTTGACTGTTTGTATTGCGTTAAATCTTGTGAAATTTTGAGTTTGTGTGCTTAATTCTGTATTTTTCGACAACTAAAAAAACAAGGTTATGTTATGCAACATTAATCTAATTTGAAAAAAAAAAACATTCGTTATTTTTCTAACCACTTGGAACTCCCGAACAGTTTTTAAACGTTCAAAATGTAATTAATTTTCCAAAAAATCATTTTTCATTTGATTTACCTTACTTCCGATTAAACAAGGCTTTTTTGTATGTCCTCAACGAAATAAAGCATGTATTAAAGCCCAACACATTCGCACGCAGTTCCATGTTTTATAAAATTGGCTTGCACATTGAGATTTATTGGAAGTGGTTGCTACCAAAATTGTGTCAGTAATTATTTTGGCTTGGGACTTTCACAGTCAACCGTTTCAGGCGACAAGGAAATTTGGCAATATGGCCCGTCATCAGTAGCAGTCACATTTTTTTTGTTAACTGCAATTTTTTGTTTCAATTTTAACTTATAGTCCAACCAAACCTAGGTACAAAAACAATCTTAGGTACAAACGATAAAATATTTTCTTACTGACCATAATTCGATAGAAAATTGTTCCCAAAAAGTTTTTGGTTTTTCTTCGAAAAACGTTTACATACGCCCGGATCAAATTAACTAGTTTTGCAAATTGATATGCATTGTTCCTTATGATAAGATTTTATTTTTTATTATTTTTACTTAAACCTGCATAGACTAACTAGACTACCTACCTACTAACAGAGTCAATTTTTAGTTACATTAAAGTTGTTAGCTATGAGAGCAAGCTCGTACAATTCAGTCGTGCTTTTTTTCACACATACAGGTGATAGCTATCAGTAAAAACAAATGTCGAGATCTTTATAATTATACTCATCTCTTAAGAAATTAAAACTGAAGGTACGATCAAAATAAAACCAAGAAGTCAACACAGATTTTTTTTGGTCAGGTTTAAATAAAATCATTTATTTATTTATAATTTTTCTCAAATTAATAAATCCATTCGCATAATGTATGTATTCTTAAAAAAATAGTAGATTGTCTATGTTCAGCTCTTGATGTATAAATAAATATCTTAGTGACGACGACGTATAGGAGCACTTTTTAATCTTACATCCTCTGGATTGCCAAATGCAACAGCTTGACTCTTTGATGAACCATTTGAACCAGTGCTATAGCTATTGGAAATGGCAACAGCTCCACCCATGGCGCCACCAAAATCAACTGAGAAGAAACTTCCAGCTGGCGATGGTGATGCTTTTGAAACTGGACCGCGACGGGAATTGTTTGGCGCGTAATCACTATCATCATCACTGGCCGCATCATTATCATCGTCGTTTTCGACTTCTTCTTCCAATTCTACAGCTGCGGATGCGGGCTCTGGGACAAAATTATCGGCAGCAGCGGCAGCTGGTTCTGGGCTGGCGTCTGGGACAGCGTCATTTTGTGGTACGCTTTCATCTTCCAAGGTTTGGCTATAAACTGACAATGGTGGGTATGCTGGTACTTCTGCTTCAGCTTCTTGTGGAATTTCTGGTACTTCATTCTCAGCAGCCTGTGGAGCTTCATAGAGAAATCCGTCATTTTGTGAATATTCATTGGGGTAGGCTTCAGCGACTGATTGTGCGGCATTGGCTCCAGTATTATCTAGAACAGTTTCTGATGCAGCGACCTGCTGTTCTGCATTGTCTATAAATTTAACTCATGGATTAATAAGCCAGAAAACTTTTTTTTTGTTTCGGAATATACCTTTTACATAAGTTCCTGTGGCAACGGTATCTCCAGCAACAAATGCAGCTGCAGCATTTGTCAAACGACCACTGCTCCTCGACACAGATGGCTGCTGAACATACTGCATGTACATCAAACGTTGCGGCGAGGCACGAGATTGATAATAGAATGATGGTTGTTGTTGGTAGTATGATAATTCTGGTAATAATAAAATTAGTTTGAATTACATATTGCAATCGATTCTTTATAAAACTCTTACTAGCAGGCAAAGCCATCGAAGAAACCACAAAGCTGGCAAACAGCAAAGTAGCAATTGTTAAGAACTGCATCGTTATCCTTTTCGTGTAGAGTAAGTTAACAAAACAAGAAAAAATCAAAATAAAAAAAGATATCCAAATATTTGACCACTAGTTTTATGAAACTTGCTATCTCAGAGCTAAACTTGACTTCTTTGTTAAGTTTCCACGGAACAAGTGATATCCAACTGGGGACGAACATTAGATTTTATAAGAATCTGGCCCAAGTGATGTACGCCCCACCAAAAAGAATCGTTTAACATTCAGAGAACGTTCTCCGCTCGCCAGAATGGACAATAAAATCATTACGAAGAGTAAATTTAAATACATTTTTAAGGCAATATTAGTCATTATGTGTGTAGTATGTATGAGGCTCCTATAATATTAAAGTTGAGAAACGACACACGCCCTGTATTCGTATTCGTTTAATTGAAGTTAAAATATTAATGCAGGTTATTTGAAAGAGCATATAAAATGCAACACATACCTGCTTATTTTTTAAAGCTTACTGATTTAAACGCAGTTGCCATTCACATCGGGTCTGGATAATCGGGAAATACATAAATAGCAAAAAAAAGTTATGGGCAGCCACCTATTTCGTTTGTTTAAAACTTCATTTCATTTAGTTTCTACATACATACAGAGATATATCCTTGTTTCTGGCCTTAAATGGTTTGCAGATATAAACAGAAGTACTTTCTTATTTGCTTGATATGTTCTGCCTTAGAAGTCGTTTTTGGTGACCTAAAATGGTTCTTATATATCAAACCTTAATTTTATTCGAATAGTGTTGGACAAATTATTATCCAACATATACATGGAAAACAAACAAAATATGGTGTCAATAACGATTAAAAAATCCTTTCTACCACAAGTCGAACTACATCACAATTATTACATGGATAATTGTTTTTATTTTAAAATATTTTGGCCAATTTTTATCAGTTGAGAGCTGCGCTTTCTAAATGTCCTGGCTATTGGGAACTTTCCCACGATATTGTGTTTGAAATTTATTTTTCACATTTCTTTGGCTGACTACGTTTTGTATTCATTTTTGAATTGAATCGATTCAGATACAAGTTCTTGAATATATAAAAAAAAGTTGAATAATGTTTTGAATAAGCTTTAATATTTGCTTCAACAATTCTCCGAATAAGAGCGCAATTTAACAAAAAATTTCAATAAAAAAAAGTTTGTAACTCAGCTCTTTTGTTTGTATAAGAGTAAAAAAAAACTGTCCCAAAATGATTATTGGAGCAAATAAAAAAGAGTTTATACAGAGACAAACGAACGTAACTCTACAGGCTTAAGCTTGATTGAAAGCCCATGCCGACTTCTTTAAACATAAATCACTTTGGAAAGGGTAATAAAAATGACAACAACAACAATCAATTACATTACGATCATTTGGTATAATTACTAATTTAACTATCCTAGATAGAAATACATATATTCGTCATTGTATCGGCCTTATTTGAATCAAAGGAAGTAAAGATTGCTTTTATTTAAATTCAAATTAATTTTCTATTGGTCACAAAACGTAGTAAAAGAATAAATCACCTTTATAAGGTAAAATAACAGAAAGCAACAAGGACTTTAGCGGGTATTCAATTTTCATAACACATACACATATAATTTACCGAAAGAACTTGAAACAAAAACCAAACGTGATTTTGAACATTAATAAACCTATCAAATACACATGTATTTGAGGTTTATGCGAAATTCAAAATTTTATGATCTAATTTGAAAGTCATGCGGAACATTTATTCCACCTATATGTAAATCATTAAGGTGTGTTTTTATTTTTTCACCTCGTTCTGAAATGCTTTTGATTTTGTCACGTAGAATTTTTTTATGGGGGAATTTTATGGGTTTGCTGTTTCTGTTTGCAATATCCGATATATATTTTTTCCCGTTAATAAATTTAACCATATAAAATTCCAAGGCGGACTGATTTTTGGTTATTATTATTTTTTAATAAAAAATTCATTAAAATATCAGCCCTTTCTGCTATACATCGGGGGGAATTTTCTATTAATTTTTCACTAATCACTATGCTGCTGCTCATTCGAAATGAACGCATTGGTAAAGTCGTTAATATTGTAAGGTATTCTTTTATTCACAGAACGTATTCCATCCATACAATTCAAACCCAGGATATTATTTTGGAATTGCAATTTATTATTATTTAGGCTTGTGTACTGTTGTAAGAAAAATTGCCACAAAGTTTTATCTAAGCTTCTTACGATTTTCGCATTAGAATCTGTTAACAGTAATGTCAAAATTAATATGGGATAGTGAAGTTCACCTGACGAGCAGCAGAATGGAGAGGTAGAGCGAAAAGGTATCGTTCACGTTAATAGCATGAATAAATGTTTCATTTTATTATTTTTTTCAAAAATTTCCTTGGTTTTAATTTGCATACTTTCAGCCATTTTGAATTAGAATATGCATATTTTTGAACCGTGAAACATGCACGTAGGTACACAAAAATTATCCAAAAACAAAGTAATTCTTTATATCATAATTGGGAATTTCAAAAGGTAAGTAGTCTTCGTGTTGTATCCGCAGATTTGCCCAATTTATGAGAGTGATGCCAAATTAGCGCTCTCGAAATGTAATATAGCTACAAATGATTCCTCTAAAATAACAAATATATTTTTTTTTAACAAACAAAACATTATATTTAACTTAATTTTCTAGGGATAAGGAACTATTATATATTTATGTATGTATAAGAAAAACAGGAGTGGCAGTAGTTGGGATTTCAAACAAAAATCTTATTTCTTTAAGCGAGCTAAACTGGTATATGTTTCTCGGAAACGGCCGTACCGATTTGAATACAGTTTTAACAGTTTGATCTTATGAGCGAGAAAAAAATTAAAAAAAAGTATATTTGGTTAAATGCACCCACTACCACGCCCATTTTTTATTTCATGCTTTCTCGGAAATGGCTCTATTTTATTGGAGATGACTCAAATGACTTGATTTATCATTTTCAGAGTTTGTTTTTTTGTGCAACAGAAAAATAAAATAAAAAGATTGTAGTAAAATCTGCCCACCACCATGCCTAATTTAACTTGTCTTCTCGGTAATAACACTAACGATTTAAACAATTATATTTATGAGTAAGTAACAAATTCAAAAATATTTTTAGTGAGATCCCACAGCCACTCCCATTTTTTTATTTCGTATTTGGATGAATATCTTGGATGTTTTTCTTATTGCCAAGAAAACAAATCAAAAAATGTGTTAAGTAAGATCCGCTTGCTGCTACGACCACTTATCTAATTTCTTTCTTTTACAGTATATTTTAATAAACACGACAAAAATTAAAAACTTTTTTTATCATTTATTTTGTTTTTTTGAAACAGCTCTAACGATTTGAATGGAATTTTTATAGTTTGCTCTTATGATCGAGAAAATAAATTGAAAATTAAATTAAGTAAAACTGCCACGCCTAATTTTATTATTTCTTAGAACCTTTGGAATTTGAAAATAGCACCAAAAGAGATGTAATTAATGTAATAATTCCAGCGAGACTCCAGAGTGTGACCGTTATTTTGCTTATTATGTCTATGGAATGAATTTGAATATCTTGATTTATTTTGCTATCTTTTTCCAAATTTCTACAAAAAAACAGACTTAAATGACAAGGAAAGTGTCATATGTTCGTGCTTTTACAATTTTCAATACCAGTTTACGCTAAAAAATTTACAACTTTTCCACTTTAGCGGTAATTTGTATTTTTATGTATATGTATATTTTAACAGGAGAACAAAATTAACAGAATTTCATTAAAATTTGTACAATTTTACAGGTTACAAACGGACCCGTTAGAAATGCTTAGCTTTCGAAAATGTCAAATACTCAAGTATAAAAGTCAAATCCGATGAGAAACATTAGATTTAGGAACTCTTTGATACTAAAAGTTACTTTTAAGAGCATGTTATAAAGAGAAAGCTCAAATTTAGTGACAGTGTGGTGGACTTACCGAAATCTTACTGAAATCAATTTGTTTGGAAAACCTTCCCAGCTCCCACCGCTAGTTAAAACAATCACTGAAAATTTGTTGCGAAATCTAACAAAAAAATAAATAAAAAAGCTTGTCGTATTTGGATAAAATCGATTCTTTTATTTTATTTTCTTAGCGCAGCAAAAAACACTGCTTTTCGATAATAATTGAACTAAAACTTCAAAATAAACATAAAAATCATAAAGAGGACTCAAATAGATATTCTTAATTACAAAAAAAAAACTAAAAAAAAAAACAAAGTAATGAATGTTTGTCCTAATTGGGTGTTGAACTGTTGAATGTATTGCAATGCGAAAGTCGTTGTGTGCGGGTGTTTCTTCTCTCTCTTTCTCTTTCAAAAATGTTTCTAATGGCCTTACAAATTATTAATGACGACGTACAGGATGAGCCTTGGCTCTAGCAGCTTCTGGATTTCCGTAAGCGATGGCATGACTTGTTGCTGAACCACCCTCACCTGTGCTGAAACTGTTAGCAATAGCAATGGCTGCACCATTGGTGCCTCCGAAGTTGATTGGGAAGTATGCACCAGCTGGCAAAGGTGCCTTAGCTGCCTTGGCTGGTGCTGCACTGGCATTACCTTTAACTGGACGGCGGGCATTAGGTACACGAGCTGGGCGATAAGAATCTATATCATCGTCGTCATCGGCAGCTTCACTTTGATCGTCGAGTTTGACAATGACCTTCTTCCTGGGGGGTAGGTAACGTTTTGGTGGCGCGACTGGAGATGCAACTGGGGCTGGAGCGGCAGCAAGTGGTACTTCTTCAGGGGCAGCGGCGAAAGGGGCTTCTGGAACTTCAGGTACTTCTGGAGCTGCTGGTGCTTCTGGGGCTTGCTCAGCGTTAACTGATGGGACCTCTGGAACTTCGGGCACAGCTGGAATTTCAGGAACAGCTTCTTCGGCAATTTGGGAGTCAACAGCTGGCTGCTCTGGCTCAGATTCAGCTGGTTTTTCAAAGTTATACTCACGTGGAACCTTAGCCTCATTGTCACTTGGGAAGTCAGCAGCTTCTGGGACAGCTGGAGCTGAAGCAGACTCATCATCCAAGACCTGGTTTTCTACAGCGGGAGCTTGTGGGAGTTCAGGGGCTGCTTCAGGAACAGAAACTCCACCATCGGCAAAGGTTCCTTCGAATTCAGCAGAAATTTGGCCACCGGCTGCAGGGTAGCCTTGGTCAAGGGATTCTGCTGCGGCTTGCTGTTCAACACCGGCTACATCTTCTGGATGAATGCAATCTTTAATTTTATAAAATTATTTTTAAAACCAACACAATGAAATGGCTTTTGGAGGAGACCTTACCTTTCAGAACTGAGCCGGCACTGACTGAGTCACCAGCCACAAAAGCTGTTGAGCGGGCATGGGTGTGTGGAGAAGATTGTTGCACATACATCATTCGCTGTGGCAGAATCTGTGCTTGATAGTAGTACGAAGGCTGCTGTTGGTAATACGCCATCCCTGATAAGACGGAAAAAAATAATTAGTCGAAAATTTTTTTGATTTAGCTATCCATTATGGAATTTACTTTTATGAGCAGGAACAGCCATAGAAGAGGCCATGAGACTGACAAACAGCACTGCGGCAACGATACCGAACTTCATTTTCACGATAGTTATCCTTTTGCGCGGGTTATTAAGGAAAAAAAAACGAATATTTCCACTGGACTTGAGTCGAATGGGATAAAGTGGACACTTGCTTTTTTTTATGTGATTGAAAATTTGAATTTACTTGACGCACTTAAGTATCGGAGCTAAACTTTACTTCTTCGGTAAGTTTCCACCAGACAAATGATATCTGATCGATGGTGGACGTTAGATTTTATAAGAATCCGCCAAGTGATGCGGTGTACCCCTTCCCAAAATTGGCGACTGGACGTCTGCTTAACATTCATAGAACGTTCTTCAATCGCCACCATCGTCGTTGTCGTCGATGTCTTAAGCTTTTTTTTTGTTTTTTAATTTCATTTTCGCGTTTTTATTTTATTTTTGTGTGGGCTTTTTGTTTTACATATTTTATCAACTACATACATACATACATATATTCGCTGGTTAAGGTGTACTTCAATTTGTCAGCTTTTCGTGGCTTAGTTAATGTTTTTTTTTTTGCTTGCCTCATTATTGACTTAATGCATTTTCATCGAAAACCAATTTTAAAAAATATTTTTGGGTGGCAACTATTTTTAAGGATGGCACAGGGATATTTGTAATGGTTATCATTTAACACTTGTAGGGTAAATTACGATTAAAGGTTGTTTCATAGTTTGCAATGTTTTTTTTTTATCGACACTAAAGGATTTTTAATTTTTTTTAAATATTATTCCGGTGGAAAAGAGTTATGTTGTTAACAAGAGATTATATAAGCGTACAACATATACCGAATTCAATAATAATTCTAGACGACTGATGGATCGACAAATGAATACGTGCGACATGGTCTTGGAAAATTTGAATATTTTTTACGTTTCAGGTGAATTTATTTTATTTTCTTGCTTTAAAGCAGATTTATTGTATTGAATTCAAGTACGTACACTTAAAGCAAATAATACTTTACTAGATACATTTTTTATTTTGTTTCAAATTACTTATGGGTAGGTAGTCTATATTTACCTTTTGAAATAAATTGCTTTAGCGGCATGGAACTATTGAAATGTAAATTAATTGAAGACGTCGGCAGAAAACTGGATGACAAAGTTGGTGTTATTGAGGATATATGAGATGGTGGTATGAACAAATTAGATACAAGATTAATTGGTGATTATAAGCACATGGACTTGTTATATGTGGTAGTTGATGAGTTTTATAAGCTTATGGGTTTGTGTGAAGATGTTTTTTTTTTGCAAAAAGTCCTGGGGTATATCAGCAAGGGGACCTTACTACATGGAATTATAAAGTGTATTTGTTTTTCGAAGTTATTCTAAATTGAAACATGATTTAGACAACATTTAGTATTTAATTTGTCTAGATACAGTAATCAAAGTTTTTTTTATTTGCATTTGAAAAAAAGTTGAACTCGAAGATTTTGATGATAGGGAACACCAACAAAATGGAGTCTGTAATTCCGTCTATTTGTCTTTGAATTAGCCTCAAAATTAAAATGGATAATTTTTTTTAAATACAAAATTCGAAATTCGAAAATTTTGGATTTGGACCTCTTGTATAAAAAATTTAATAGTTGAACAGTTAATGAGAATGCCCAAAATAAAGAAAAAAAAAACGGTTCTATGGCAAGTACCGGTAATGACATTTTATGTGAAATTGTATTTGATCCCAAAATGTAGACTATACTATAATTCTGCATAGAACTTTTTTTAAGCAAAAGCGTCACACTCGTTTCGAGATAATTAGGACTTGTCTTAGGATGTAGGTCGACCTATAGATAGTCGGAATTGCGGGACCTACTTTTTTCGTGTCCTACAATGGTCGGAAAAAGTATTTTGACAAAACTATTTTCCTTGTTATATTGCTTGTTTTAAAGAGCTGAGAGATATAACGGAACTCGTGTGTTGCTCGAAACAAAATATCTACGTGATTGTAACTGTAAATTACAAAATATTTTATTTTTCCTTACGCATTCGTTCTTAATCATGTTCAATGTATGGAGTGAGTTGAAATTAACTGGAAAAAAGTATT
The DNA here is from genome assembly GCA_910595825.1 of Philhelius pedissequus. Lineage (NCBI taxonomy): Eukaryota > Metazoa > Arthropoda > Insecta > Diptera > Syrphidae > Philhelius > Philhelius pedissequus. The sequence goes on along the minus strand of OU343163.1, from coordinate 6,627,219 downwards.
TTGACATCATATTCTTTTTAGTTCATTTCGTTTCGTGGGTGCGATCAAAGTTAATATTTGTTAAAATTAAGCACATTTACATACAGAAATTTTATTACATTAAATTTTTTTTCAATTTAATTGATTATAATGGGGAAAACGGCGGAAATACGCGAAGTTTAAAGAAATCAAATGGTGATCAAGTATGATGCTGGTATTTCGGTTGAATACTTAAGCAAACTATACAAAGTGCCTCGTCAAACCGTGTATTACCAAATAAATAAACAAAAAAATCACAAATCAACGCGAAACTTACCACGTTCAGGATACCCACGCAAGACAACCAAAAGAGAAGACCGTTTAATCGTCGGAAAATTTATAGAAAACGTGCTAAAAACGCCAAAATCTGCAACAATAGAAATGAAAAATCAGTATGATATTGAAATTTGTGAAAAAACTATAAGAAATCGTTTAAAAGAGGCTGGCTTTGCCACTTACATAGCCAGAACAGTACCACACATATCACATAAAAACAAACTTAAACGTTTGGAATTCGCCAAAAAAATTTTACATAAGCCTTCATCATTTTGGGAAAAAATATTTTGGACTGATGAAAGCTCATTTCAGTACCATGCCTCAAAAAAGAAAACTTTCTGCAGAATTCCTAAGAAAATGCGTAAAAAAGTGGCACCTGTTTGTGAACGAGTGCCCCATGGTGGAGGCTCCGTAATGTTTTGGGGATGTGTTTATTTTACCGGCACAGAAGACTTGGTACCAAACCTCTTTTAAACGATTTCTTATAGTTTTTTCACAAATTTCAATATCATACTGATTTTTCATTTCTATTGTTGCAGATTTTGGCGTTTTTAGCACGTTTTCTTTAAATTTTCCGACGATTAAACGGTCTTCTCTTTTAGTTGTCTTGCGTGGGCGTCCTGAACGTGGTAAGTTTCGCGTTGATTTGTGATTTTTTTGTTTATTTATTTGGTAATACACGGTTTGACGAGGCACTTTGTATAGTTTGCTTAAGTATTCAACCGAAATACCAGCATCATAATTGATCACCATTTCATTTCTTAAAACTTCGCGTATTTCCGCCGGTTTCCCCATTATAATCAATTAAATTGAAAAAAAAATTTAATGTAATAAAATTTCTGTATTTAAATGTGCTTAATTTTAACAAATATTAACTCTGATCGCACGCACGAAACGAAATGAACTAAAAAGAATATGATGTCAAAATACTTTTTTCCAGTTAATTTCAACTCACTCCATTCATTGAACATGGTTAAGAACGAATGCGTAAGGAAAAGTAAAATATTTTGTAATTTACAGTTACAATTACGTAGATATTTTGTTTCGAGCATCACACCAGTTCCGTTATATCTCTCAGCTCTTTAAAACAAGCAATATAACAAGGAAGTTTTGTCAAAATACTTTTTCCGACCATTGTATTTCATCGTAATACCATGTTTGGGCAAAATCTCAAGTTCGATCTTTTTCCAAATGGAAAAATTGTCCTCTTGTACCTCCATACATTCATATATCGCAACTAAAACAAAATTTAAAAAAATAGAATTTTTAAGTACTCCCGAATTAAAATTGTAAATCAAAGAGTTTTTGCTTATTTTAATCGAAAGATTTTGTAATCAAGAGATCTAAAACATCTGAATCTAATGAGTCTTTTTACAAAAAAGATTTGATTTTTATTCCATCTTTCATTATTTATTCAGGAAAATGTGTTCTAAGATCAAACCTCTTCACGAAATATACACTCTCCTCTTTTTGTGAGTTTAGGGTCATATTTAAAAAGCACTATTTGTTTTTTTTTTTGTAGTGAGAAGTGTAACAACTGTCAAACTTCAAGATTGGGGGAAATTTTGTAATCCATGCAACAAAGTATACAAATGCCAATTGACAATATTTTTGTGTGTAAGACGTCAATGGTCACCCTCTGGACACAAAGGCAGAAAGTAGAGATGGGCATAATTGAATAATCACTATAGCGACTTACCAAAACCAAACTAAAAATAATTAAAAGATAAAGAGAAAAACAACACTCAACCTAAAATAACAGTGCACAAAACATCTTCGTTTTTCCATTCCATTTTTAAAGTCTGTGGAAATTTTTTTTCGAGTTACACAACAGCATTTTGTGAAAATTTGTACAAAATTGTTAAGAAATCTTACGAGTTTACAATATAACAATAGCAAAGATGTACAAATCAAACTAAACTATTTCTATATAGAAATGAACATATTCATCGGAAAAGTGAATTTTTCGCCTCGAATGACACAGATGAAGCTTCATGTCTCACTTCCACAACACACGAGAAAATAAAACACCATTTAAACAGTGCTGTCAAAATGAATCTACTATTGAAGCGGTGAAAAAACTATTTGAGATTTAGTAATTCTACAAGAGATTAACGCTCGGTGGTGAAAACGTAGTATTATATTTGTTCAGAGGCCTGTGTAATAACTGTCGTTGTAATGTCCTAAAAATTGCTCAATGAGTTTTTCTTGAACAATTAAAGAGTACATTTTCTTTACTCCTGTATTTATATCTAATGCTATGTTCCCAGCAAAAACCCGAGATTTCAGCACGAAGCTGAAAAGAGATTTCAAATTAGTGTTCACACATCCTAATCCATGATTTCGTCTCTCAAAAAGCACAAACAACAACCATTTATGTTTACCTAATCATCAACCCAAGCCACGATGTCAAATAAAAATTCTTGCTTTCTCTTTTTATCTCCTTATCGGTAGAGTGAAAGATCGTAATATGCACATAAAAAGGTTTTTACGTAAGTGTGGTGAAGTTCATTATGAATGGCCCGCATCGGTAATGGGATTTCGTTGTGATTTCAACGAAATCTCGGTTTTCGAAATCCCAAAATATATGGCGAAATCCGTAGATTTGGACTGAAATCTACGAAATCCGAGATTTCGCTTCGGCGGGAACATAGTATTATATGCGAACATTATCTGTCGTTTTCCCTTAAATTTTTGGAGTGTTCTACTTATTTTTATTTCAATCGAATATGAAAATGTCGTATTCACAAACTTACGTATACTCACTTAAACTTCGTCATCTATAAAAGGCTTCGTCAAACAATTATTACCTACTTTTGAAAAATAATCCAAAAAAAAACTGTATATGTATATATATAAATGTGTTGTTGTACTCGTATATCTATTTATTATGACATCGAGATGAGGAAAACACTCCGAAAACCTTACTCGAAACAGACAATCGAACATTTTTGGAGTGACGGGATTGCAAAAGAATAACTCCGAACTAACAATCGAAACCTAAATTACTGAACAAATCTATGAACCGACTATCTGTGTCATAAAAACTACATAACGAAGCAACTGATTACTAAAATTTTGTGACTTGACCTTCTAACACATATTGTCAAAGAATTATCGTCTTCTTTTAAGCAAAATATCTATTAAAAATAATACTTTATCTTCAATACTAGTTCCACCGAAAAAAGGCACGGACTTCGTTAAGAAGGTATTAAATACATACAAACAAAGCCATGTGTATGCATATTTATATGCAACATTTATTTGCATAGAAGTGCTTAATCATGTTTGGAATAAATATTCAAACTATCACCAATCTGCAAAGAAAACATAGCGACATTTTATTTTTATAATTTGCTCTTCCTCTCTAAAAAAATGCAATCAAAAACCCGAATTCAACATACCAACTCTATATATATTTAAGGTAAACATTATCAATTAACATTGCCGATATGCAACACATACATATTTACATCTGTATCTATTACATATGTACATATTTTATCAAAAAAAAAAAATTAATTGAAATTTCATATCACACAAAACCATAATTTAAACAAAAAATAAATGAGAAAAAAACCCACCTTAAAATACTATACCATCCAAATAAATAAGAAACTGTTATAAAATTCAAAATTCGTACAGAATATACAAGCATAGAACGCCAACAAAAAATATCTATCGAATTATTATAAATGTGATTTTGCAATCAAAGCTCACGTTTTTTTTATTGTTCAGCACCTGTTTCAAAAGTAATTTTAAAAATTGCACGTTCTTCTTAGCTGAGGAATACAATCAGTCATTAAGGTCATTAAATAAAAAAGGCTATACCGTACATATGCCCATCTTATCTGAAAAGGTGATACAAGTGTTTTGTAGTTTTATAAAATGGGTGGTCTTATGAATCTAGAATTATTTCTGGGTAATCCAGAGATGGTAATTTCCCCATGAAGGAATGTGCTATTACCACTACTATGGGTAAAGGTTTTAAATGAGCTATCTAATAAAAATTAAGGTATTTATAAGACATACATATATCAACTCAATCGCGAGAAACCAATAGAATGGAATGGTGGTCGAAAAATTTGGTGACAGTTCTAACAAAAATAAAAATATTTAACGACTTCCTTGACGTGTGAATATTCTTCACATTATTTAATCCACCCAGCCTTCGGATGACATAATATTATTTGTGGTTTTCCAAAAATTAAGCTCGCACCTTATTCGGGAATCCCAATTAATTTGAAATTTAAAACTGATCAGACATTCCTGTCAACAAACGCATTGACGTAACGAAAGTGACAAGACTGTGGCTCTTTTTGATTCTTTTCCCCAGTTAGCCGGCCGGCTGGAGGAAGTTTGACAAATTATCATGCAACGCCCGCACCTTCTGAATGTATTATTGCTTGTAAGTCCGACGATGATGGATGTGATAATTTGTATGCATTTCAATTGCATTTACACGGTGCAACTTATATAGCTGCGCACGCTTTTTAGCGCCTTACACTGAAATCATTTGTCATTCAGAATGAGGAATGCTTTCGTGTTGCGTTCGAAGTGCACCATAGTCTGGCGGGATTATTATTTGATCTTTATCAGATGAGTCATTTCAAAAGCCTGTTCAGGTTGATTTTTAATTTAAAATGTGTCCGAGACGATAGACGTCATTAAGTGTGGTATATAAATAAATACATATATATAAGCGTTTATAGTCGTCGATAACCAACCGTAAAAGGGAGAGTTTTATTTTCAAATGCCAGTCGGATTGGACGTCGGCATTTTCGACCTGCGCTACGTCAGCGCAATTGACGAAAATGGTATGGTGTTCTACTGGTATTAAAATGGAGAGGTGTGCAATAATTTGAGAATGTAGAATGTGAGCAAGAAATTAATATGAGACGAGCCGATTTGATGCCATTTTTAGAATTTTAATTTATATAAAGAACGCTCGACTCTACGAAATTTTTAAAAGATATTTTTTAAATTAACATATGTACGTAACGCATTATGTAAATTCGAAATAATAGTAAAAATGCAATAAAATGAATTCGGAGCAGAAATAGAGGGCAAAATTGATATAAAGCAGTTTATACCATTAAGTCCCAGTTTTTCAGTGCGGGATCATCCCGGTGTAAGAGAAAACTCTTTAATACAGTTTTTCACATAAGACTAAACCCAGAAAAAATAATATTTGTTCAAAAGAGCTGTCAGATTGTAGGGTATTGATAGTTTTTGACAAATAAATCTATCACTTTGCAGTGATGCCAAGTTAAGTAATACATATTGGTAATGAAGTAAACTCTTCACACTAGAGTTACCTCAGAGCTAAATCATTACTGAAGAACTGGGCCTAATTTAAGACTTGTCTACCAGTGACATCAAATTACTTAAAATAAAAAACACAAATTAAACATAGCTGTCTTGTTGACAGACGCTGGCCGGCATTGCCATGTACGAAGAGTACTTAGAACCCAAATATTCTATATAATAGTTACCGGAACAGAAAGTTCTTTGAGGTTATATTCTATAAAAATAGAAAACTGGAGCTATAGAGCTATACAAACATTAATGTAAGCATTTATGAAGATGAGCACATTTAATTGAGATATCACTTGTGTTTTTCACGTTCTACTTCATCCAAACACTAATAAAATTTCAATTAAATCCCTCATTGTAAAAAAAGAAACTTGATTTGACAATAATAGTGCATTTCTCAGCAGTTTTCCAGTGCACACACCTTGCAATCTTTATAAACGAACGAAACTGTAAGAACTTCATTATATCCTTATTAATTGCGTCATTTTCACATAAATCCTTGGCAGCATATCGTCCTGAAATCCCACCTGACACCGACTAGTGCAAAAAATGTAATTTATGTAACATGAACCAGAAATCATCCGTTTCTCATTTCTCAGCGCATTTCAGTTTAAATTTTTTTCACAGTTAAATTTGATTAAACTCGCACTGGACATTTCCGTTGGACAAGGCCAACCATTTCATTGGCGTTGGCGTTGGCGCTGGTGTTGGCGTTGGCGTTGGTGTTGGCATTGGCTTTGGCGTTACATATGTGTACGACTTTGGTTTTTGCATCGTTCAGCAGTAGTAGCAGGAGAGTGTGTTCGTTTTAAAACGACGGCATTGCTCTTTGACATGGCAATTAATCATCGAAGTTACAATTTATTTCCCAAAAACCACATATGCAAAATATTGCGTCCTTGCCAGAGAAAATGGACGACATTTAAGGACAATTATAGTGATGGGCAAGGAGAATGAAAGAACGCACCAAACACGTTCACTACTCACCTTACTTTTTTTCCAGTCCATATGTTGAATCCGAATCAGAATATACATACACACAGCCACACATATAGACATAACGAAACATTTTTCGTCAGGTTGCGCGCGATGTGGAAGACCAGTACTTCTGTCAAATTGTTAACCGCATTAATTGTAGGCATAAGCTGGCAGTTGCTATGACTGCAGAGGTGCTACTTCCGGCCACCACATTCAGAGGCCAGGTTTTTGCTTGCATTCAGCCGCATCCTCACTTTTTTTGACTTTGTGACTTTGTCCCTCGGTCAGTCAGTATAGTGGGGTGGTTTTGAAGCTGGCAATGGAGTCCCATTCGAGGGAGAATAATTGGCCTCCAAGTGCATTTGGCACTTGTGATTAAGTGCCCTTTTGGTCATGCATTACACCCTACGCAGGCAGCGACTGGCAATGGAGTTTCATTTCCCTGGAAACCTCAAACTTTTCTGGTAGTATACCACAACTTTGGAGCATATAGGAAGCAGCATTCGCAAAAAAAAATGAATCAAGCAGACACATACCAGGAATAAAGGGGAAGAAGGACATCTGGCAGTACAGCTACCTTCCCTTGCCGTCATGGACATGCAAACCAGATAAAAAAAAAAACAGAACCAAAAAATATGTGTATTGTCACACTTGCAATCCATTTCTGCAACACCAGACCAGACCAGAAACAAAGAACGAACCACTTGGCGGAGTTCATATTCCAGGTCCAATGTTGGAATTCTTAAATGGGCGGGGTTCTTGGGTTGTCTTGATTTTAAGAGGCCGTTGGTGTTTTGTTTTGCGAATAACTGTGCTGCTTTGACATTTCGGCGCAATTAAATACTGGACGGGTGGCTCGAGAAAGGGTGGGTTTTGAACTTGAGGATGGCGAAAGTTAAATGAGAAGAAAATGTGGAACATGTTTTTTGAGGAAATACAACAGAAGAAGAACCGGAAGCAGCTGCCTGTCTATTTTAGCGGAGAGACCATCTGTTGTAACAAGAGTAAGTTTTGTGTGTTTCCATTTCCATTGTTGTTGAGTTGAAAAATAAGTTTTATTTTTAATTTTTGTTTTGTTTGTGTTTTTTTTTTTTTTTTGAAAAGTTAAGAAGAAAGGCTGTTACGTGATTTGGAAACTGTTTTTGAAATAGAGACAAGTTTATGGGGTAATTTTTATGTGCTGGACAAACCAGTAAGGATAATAAAATGAAAGATTTATCTACTTTGCGTACATATTTTGTTGGCGATGAGTTGCCACAAGTGCAATAAAGCTATGGTGAAACTGGGAATTATAATATTTTAGTTTTTAACATACAAAACTATAAGAGGGTTTATAGATATACTGTGGCTTATTTATCAAAATCCCATCAGAATAAAAAGTTTATTATCCTTCTTGGTTGAGTTTCCTATGACATGAAAATAAATAAATGTTCATGCACGCAGGGGCGTATGCAAGATTTCGATTAGGGGGTCTAGAAAACTCATTCAAAAGACGGATTTTCGTAATCTTATAATCACCGATTAGCGGCCGTTTGTAGTATACTTTCGGAGCTCTCAATCTTTCAGCTAATCCTAAACGATGCTGGTTGCACTGCCTTAACTTTTATATGAACATTTTTGTCTCAATTTTAGAGTGATGCTTATAAAGTTATTATTTTAGGATAAAGAGTTTCTGTTTCTAAGCTAAAGTTAGGTCTAAGCCGCTTTTAAATGCAGCATTAATGTAATTTGACAGATTTATAGCCAACTTTTGTTTCATAATTTAATTGAAACCACCATCATCTGTTTTCAGCTTATTCGGTTTGTTCAACTTCTCTTTTCACATGAGAGCGATCCACGAGCAATGAATATTCGTCCATTTTGACGTTTCATAGGTTTTTTTTATTCGTCATGAGAGATGTTTTAAGGTGCATAGACTGTTTTTGTGAAAAGTGGAGCTAAAACCCTCTCAGAGAGCGTTAAGTTACGGGAATGCATTAAACAAAAATTTTAGCAATTTTTTAAACGTCAACACAAAAGAGTAATTTTGATTTTGTTTTTAATAACGAACTTGCTGTCTGTACAGCTCTCTACAGCCTAAACGGCTGAAAATATTTTCTTCAAACTTGGTATTTAAGCGTTTTAGGCGATTGTCCAAAACAGATTTTTGAATTGTTGTTTTAGCCCCAAAAATAACGGTACTTGCAATACAAATTTTTCTACCATCTAATTATCTCGACGTGTGTGTAATATTTTGTGTATGGTCTACATTTTGGCCAAACATTTTGTTATTAACGGTACCTGCCATAACCATTTTATTGATTTTCTCATAAACGGCTCACAGATTTCGATCAAAATTTTTATACAGGAGCCCCTTCAAATTTTAAATAATACTGCATTTCAAAATTTTCGAAAAATAGTTTTTTGGACTTTTGAAATAAAAAATATTTTAATTAAGTGAAAAACGACTTTAAAAATACATACAATTATTTTTCTATTAAGAATATTTTGCATATAATGTAATCGGACATGGGAGCAAGAATGTGCGATCCAGTCGTGCATTTTATTTCTTTTTCACTTGACAATTTTCATAATTTTGTCCAAAAAGTTTCCTTGACTAAAATTCGCAGCGTGGGGAAATATTTCAATCGTGAGCGGTCTCATCTGTGAAAAACTACGAACATTTGGTGTAGCGCAACAGGATTTGCCAGTTTTTCATAGAAACTTATAGTTTTTCGCACTTCGAGCTTTCCAGTAAAATTCACTTTTTTGGAAGGATTTTTTTTTTGGCAGCAGTCCAATCAAAAACCAGAAACATGACTAGCTTTTAAGTCGACTACGTCTTCTGAATGTGGCCATTGATTGTCAAAATCAGAGATCAGCAGTTTATTATAAATGGTCATTAAGGACGAACAATAAAAAAAACCATAAGTGAACGAAATGTCAAAATGGACGAACAGTGCTTTTAGTATTTTGCTCAAAACTAAACCAAAAACAAACATTTGCTTGCTTTTTCAAGTATTAAAGTTGAATTCTTTTTTATAGATTTGTTCCGTGTCTTGTTGTGAACTATTCTGACAGAAAAGTACACCTTTTTTGCTTTTCAGTGATGAATTTTCTGTATTGACTTACTCAGAAGTGTTATAGATCCGATTAGAGCAGAAACTAACACGATCCTCGGTTCTGGAATATGTTTTTGAGTAAGATAAAACTAGAACAGAATCGATAGAATTGTCAAAATTATTTGTTTCTTTTCCTGTTGTGTTTATTTGGTGGTTGTTTAATAGACTCCTCTTTTGCTTTAATTATTATTTATTACCATCTAATAACATTAAAAATTTGCACTATCAACAAAAAATCAAAAAACATAAAAATTTCATTTTTTGACAAATAATTTGTTTTGACTTTTCTGTTCTGTTGTGTTCTGTTCTGTTTATTCAGGGACCACAGCGTATGTAAGATACAATATGAGTCTAGAAATATCTCTTTATTTACTTTCGGTACCTTAACTGTTAAATGAGTTGTAAATTTGAAATTAAAATTCCATTTCTATGAACTTGAAAGCAATTCATTTCGTCTTCCGACATTTACATACATACATATTTAATTTACTTTTTTTTTACAGCTTAAATATCAAGTAAGCGTAGAGCCAATTCATTCGCAAAGTGTCCCTCAAGTCTAAACCTATGCTCGCTTAAAACAAACTATCTCCATTGCTAAGTATACATTTATTGCATCTATATTGAAAGGGTTATGTGAGATGTGACCCTCGTTAGTTCTACTTTACTTAGGACACATCATCGCACCGTTTTAAATTGATACTTGTTCCGCTAGTCATGTCACTTATGCAGAGTTTGCTAATTATCAATTCCAAGTTCCAACCCATAGCAACGATGTGATACCTAAGTGTTTTAGTAGAGCACAAATCAAGCTGTGTGGGGCGAGGCGGGACTATAGAGTAAAAAAATAATATTACACCCAAGAACCAAGTGTTTTGAGTGGAGAAAATGCAAATCAGGAGCTGATTGATTTTTCATTTCCATCAATCTCCCGCCGTTCTATTTTAGATTTAGCCAGAAGTGTCATTCGTTGTGACAGAAAATTAATTTAAAACGAATTGAAGAATCGAAATAATAAAAAAAAAACACAAAAGGGTTACAAGTAAAAAGGACTCGAGTGTAAAATAAATAGAAAGGACAACATTTCACAGCATCATCAGACCAGTCTGTAGGTATGTATGCATATGTTGGTACTATCGTTCATTGCAATCAAAGGGTTCGAGCTCGAGATTTAGCTCTAAAGGAGAAAAGAACTTAAATCACGTGATAAAACAATAAAAATTAAGTTCAACAAGACACGTTAAAATACCCACAGGACCTCATCGCATGTCTCTGCCTGGATGGAATGGATTGGACGCAAATGCGGGATTTCTAGGAATCGAAAGACAAACAACAAAAGGGTTATATTTAGAAGTTTGAGTTGAGGAAAAAAACACAGCTCATGGATGGATATATTTACTACTGGACTCTCTATTCTATGCCGCCTACGCTGCTGCTACGATGCTCTTGAATATGGAAAACAACATTTTTTGAAAGAGAAATGTCCTCCGGGGATGTGTCTTCTTGTACAAACCGGTGTATGTTGCTTGCTTCTATGGTGATAGTGGTCAGCAGCACAGCACCAACCTTATATACAATATCAGAAAAAGGACGTGTTGGTCTTTTGGCTTTATGGTGCTACTATTGTGTTTTGTTTGTTCATTGTGTTAAAAATGGACACTGATCCTTGACAGTTGTAGGAATTTGTTTTTTTTTTTTTTAAGTTCCCACACCGGAAAGAGGAATAAAGGAGATATAGGACGAACTTGGGCAAATTGATGCTGTCCAAGTTGAGAGAAAATTTTTGGTGCGGTTGAAAATTAAGTGGTGCACTTGTGGTATAATTGTGGTTCCAAGCAGTAACCAGGTGAACTCAATTTATTTTGTTACATTTGCCCAAAACCTCAAAGCGGATGCGAAATTATTCTTTTGGAATTGGTTACAATGGCTATCTATGGGGAATGTGGAGCAATTACTTCACAAAGCCAGAGGACCATAAATGTTTTGAAACTTTCGTACGAAAAAAATTGGTTTTAAAGCTGTTAAGACTCATAGTGCTCATTATTTGACTACAAAACTTTCAAGGGGTTGCTTATTCAAACGACAATTTTTTTCTGGTAATTTTTTTTTGTACATACACAATTTGGAAATTTTAGTTAATTGTGCTGATAAAGCGATTCAAAGGGGTAGTCAGATTATTTGGCAACGCATTTTACATTTTGCTTCGAAATTGGATTTGAAGCCTGACACGTAAGTCAAGGGCCCACTTGGCAAAACATTTTGGAAGTATTCGTTTCCAAATATTTCTGCACTTCTAAAAACTTCGTTTATCTAACATTTCTACTGAGTTCTGATTCGTTAGGAATTCTAGTCTTTATTATATGGTTTGAAAACGAGGTGGAAGAAGAGCTCGATTTTAAACACCATTTCCACAATTTTGTACCCAAAATCTTTAGAGATCTGCTTAGGTATTCTAACTGGGAAGATGAGGTCATCTCTGGTTTTTTGAAACTCAGGTATCAAATGTGAAGATTTATTTGTTGATGTTGATTTGAATTTATATTTTCTGATAAAGCTTGTGTTGCTTGAAATAAAAAACGTTATATACTTACAGATACACACCCGCTAAGTAAACCGCCTTCTTCTTATTTTCGGGTCCTGCCACTTAGATTTCATGTCGCTTCATTTGAAACTCAGAAGAGTTTTAACGTCGAAATCAAATAAGTAGTTGGAAAATGACAGCGTTATAACACTTACAAGGCTCGTACAATTTTCTTTGATAATGTTTATAACTGTTATATACAAAACGCTGTAAGAGTCCTTCGTGAAATCGGCTTTAAGTTAAAAACCATTTTTAATTTAAACAAAATTTTCTAAAAATGCATATAGTAGAACCCATTTGAATATTTTCTTGAAAAAATTATATTTTTTTGACCCACCCTATTTTGAAACTATTTCTTCTTTCATTATTCCATATATAAGCTACATCAACTTCATGAACATCGTTCAAGAAACAACGAAGTTGATATTTTTTTAATCTACATAACGACCCCATCTTCAATTGTACAAACGTCGAACTTTGATCCGTGGTTCAGGAATTTCACATATTTCGGCAAGTTAAGTAAGGTTCAACGTTGCTCAAATGTTGATTCTTGCTTCAGCGATTTTAACTCACTGATTTCAACTCAACCAATTAATCTCACCGATTAATCTGAATAAAATCTCCGAAATCGGGACAGAGATCTAAGAAATGAATGATTCACAATATGCTAGAAAATGAGACGAAGGCTAGACATGATTCACAGTAAGTGTTTTGTAATTATAAAAGCATTCCCAAATTAAATTGAACGAAACTATTCACTTTTCACTTTCATATCATTTCATTTTTTCACAACAATTTAACAAGAAGATCTCGTCACGTGGGTCGTTTTCTTAGCGCACCCGCTCTGTTCTAGAATTAAGAATTCTTCCAAATGCATGACAATGTTATTTTCGATTTGTCAGCGGACTTAGGATTCCTGGAATATGGCAATGCTGGTCTACGTTTGTAAACAAGACAGTTACCAGTAGAATAAGGTACTATCAGAATAGATTTTTAAATCGTTGTTTTAGCCCTAAAAAAATAACGGTACTTGTCATACAAATTTGTCTAACATTTTAATTATCGCGAAAACTGCTCTAACGATTTTGATAAATAAAAAGTATGTGTAATACGTATGTGTATTATGTTTGCCAACATATTTTTTTTTACATATTTTCTTATTAACGGTAACTGCCATACAAATATTTTATTGATTTTCGTCTTTCTCATAAACAACTGAACTGAACGGATTTCGAACAAAATTTTTATGCAGGAACTCCTTCGAATTCTAAATAATACTGCATTTCAAAATTTTCGAAATTTTTTTTTTTGAAATATTTGAAAAAAAAAACTTTTTTTTTTGAAAATTCAATATTTCGAAAACGGGTGGACGATTTTTTCTGCAATTTTGTTTAAAAATATATTTAGCCCTTTCTATTAAGAATCTTTTGCATATAATCTATTCGAACATAAGAGCAAGTACGTGCGACCCAGTCGTGCATTTTATTTTTTTAATTTAAAAAAATTATTTGCTAATTTATTGTGAGTAAATTTTAAAAAAATGCTATTTCGAATTTATTGATTTAAATGAAAAAAAAATTGTAAAAAAACGTTTGTGTTTTTTTGTAAATAGAAATGGTTTTTGGTTCTGCAGGTTGTTTTTCGTTAAAATTAATAAAAAAAAAATAAATGTATTTTATTTTATTTTAAAGGAAATATGTGCGGGTTAATCTTTGTCGTTTTTTGTAAAAATAACATAATTTTTCGGTATAAAAAGATGTTTTTTTATTTTAAATATTTATTAGTGGTAAGCAATTTCTTAGAGTGTTAATGCGAAATCTGTGGCGAAAAATGCAGACTTTTGAAAGAAAACGTATCATTGACAGCTCCATAGAAAATGTTTATCCGCAACTTCGGAAAAGAATGTTTACTTCAAAAACCAGCTGAAATCCTTTGCTTGTAAACATTTTTCCATGGTTTGAAACCAAAAATACATAATAGATATTAGTATTATTGTTTTTTTTAAGCTTTTATAAAATAAATTTAGTAAATAAATGTCTTTGTCTCTTTTCTTTCATGTGAAATCTTCTTTAAAACCGTCTATTTTCAAGCCTTGTCTTAAAATATCCGGATTGCAATATTTTGTAATTTTGTTTACAATATCCAGTCCTATAGCTACATATTATATGCCAATCATTATTTTTCTTGTCTACGTCCATTCCATGATAACATTTACTCCCTTTTAATATTAACTAGAATTCTTCCCAAATACCATTAGATTTAATCTGCTTATTCAATGCAACCCTATTCATTGTATCTTACAAGTTGAGTCTTTGACAATAAATTTCCAATTTATAACTTGAAAGAGCAACCAGTCAAAGTTGAGGGTTGCCCAGCAAAAACAAAAAAAAGGAGAAAAATCAACCAAAGGCACATACTCACACATAAGTCGCCAAATAAATATAACAAAACACGGACAAAAAATTCGATACAATCTTCAGAAGACATCCTACAAAAAAAGGTAAGATAATCCGTTCAATTCCTCTCTCTCCGGGGAGTTACGTACTTAGCCCCATCTATGTACTCTATGTGTATGCAATATTGAAAAAGACCAATACTTCGCGCCAGCAACAGACCAAAAGACGTCACACAAGAGTGGCAGGCAGGCATCAGGAGTCAAGAAATAGAACAAGAACTTAGAGAACAGGACAGATCATACTGCTGCAATAAGTTACCTTAAGGCTATTTAAGATAAATCCACATGCGAAGAACAATCTTCCATTTTTTTTTAACTCGAATATCGTCTTTTGTTTTTTTTTTCTTCTAAGTTCCTTTCGTGTTCTCCATAAATAGCTTTGGATTACAGATGTATCTTCGATGTACTTGTATGCAACAGCAGGAATCAGTTTCGAAAGAAGCGACTTATGAGATGGGCAAAATGGAAGGGATCTAACATTATGTGTCCAATATATTTTTGTGAATCAATGAAGCTTGAGAAGCGATATGTCGATTGGCCGGAAGGGCAAAGCAGATATATAGTAGATGTGAGTATTGTACTTAAATGTTGAGCCGTCTGCCACTGCTGTTGTATAGGGATAAAGCTGGAGCAGGCCAAGGACGATGCGAGGAATTACGATAGCAATCAAATTAAGTTTAACTGCCAAAAGGTAGGTAATGCGAAAAGAGAGTTATACTATTTATATACACGTTAAGGGATGGAGGAATAGGTTTTATTGCGGTAAATCGGTCTTAGCGGATATTTTTGTTTCTTTTATCTTAAACCTCGCTCTAGTAGGCGAGCTTCGTATTAGATATTAGTTGGCAGTTAGGTAAGTAACCTACTTAGCTGTGATTTGATGTTCAATCAAATATAAATTGCAATGCCCATAAACTTCGAGTGGTTGCAGGATTATTGGTGATAAATGTTCAGTTTATAGCGGAGGAGTGATTAGGTCTTCAAGATAAAGGAAAAGTCCTGATGTTAGACCCTATGGCTTGGACACCACAAGCTTTGTTAAACAAAGCAAATTACACATACAATTTTTAAAATATTTCATCAACAGAAAAATGTTGAATTATTTGACAAATTATCTCTAAAAGATTGTCCATTGACGGGTCTTAAATTCACGATGCCAATTGTACCATAATTAAATAAACGTAAAATTGACGTCACTCAATTCCATCTGTCTGTCTCCATCTCTGTAGGTCGCTCCTAAAATATCGGTAGCTGCTATAAAAATTCTTGGGGCAAAAATGGTAAATCTCAATTATTTCGAAAACGACTCTAACGATGTTGTTAAAAAAATTCAGTGCACTAGTAAAGGTCAATCAAAAATTTTAGTTTTTTCTATTACAGTGAAACCCGCTTAAGCGAAACGATGAAAAATCAGGATTTTTTTTTTTAGTTAAGAGGGTTTTTCACTTAAGTGAACCTCGGATAACTGAAAACAAAATTTCAGTTAAGCGGATTTTGGACAAGTGAAAAATATATTTTACTTAAGCGTGTTTCGGATAATTGAAAAAAAGATTTTAGTAAGGTACACTTCGTGTGACGTAACACGTGACAATTTTTACAACATATATTGAACTTTAACAGCTGAAAAACAACCTGTGTTAAATGTTTACCAATTGCTTTTATAAATAAATTTGGTTTATATAAATAAAAAAACAGGACCTAGTTATTAATAAATATTTAATTTATTTTTAAACAAAACGAATTTGTACGCAACCAACGCTACTTTGAGTTCAGTTTCTCTTATTCACAGATACATTTCGTGTTACAATAACAACAACGTATGTATGGGGGCTTTCCCTTTTATTTAAAACTTAGTATCTACATGTGTTATGAACGCGGAAGTGGTGGAGATGGAGCTGAACATACAAAAATGAAACAATTCAGCATCCGATTTTTTCAATTTTTAGTTTTTCACTTAACCGAGTTGTTTTCTATAGAAAAATAGAAAACTTGAAGGATTTTTTTTCAGTTTTGCGGGTTCTTCACTAAAACGAGTTTTCAGTTAAGCGAGGTAGTTTGTACGTAAATATATACGGGGATTTGTGAATGATTTTAGGTAAGCGGGTTTTTCACTTAAGCGAGTTTCACTTAAGCGGGTTACACTGTATCGACTATATCATATATGGCTCAACAGATCGATCAAAATCTGTATACAGGAAGCCTTTCAAATATTTTTTTTTTCGAAAATTTTATATTTCGAAGATTATTATTTTTAGAATAAATTGAAACTGAACAACCTTAGGCTGGTAATAAATAAACCTAATTTTACAGAGTTCTTACCTTCTCAGACCCTATATTTTTTTATTTACCGTCGACCTCGAAAGGCTTGCCTCAGCCCTTAGAACAAATACCACACTTTCATAACACAAGCTAATTTATTATCGACAAATAATGTTAATTTTTTCCAAAATGTTGTATTTCGAACTTTTTAAGATACCAATTTCATACCAAAAGTGTGAAAGTTTACAATGAATCCCAATAAAATGGACCAGAGTTTTTCCTAGAGTCAAGTCTAAAAGTCAAGTAGTTGGTCAGATGTAGAAAACTCACTTTCAAAGTCTGTCATAATTATTTTCTCTGTATCTTTAATTCCACCATTAATATTTGAATTTTTAAAATTTAACAAAATTTACCCTAACCTTAAAAAAAAATTCATAAAATATTCCAGTTATACCTCCACCTTAAGCTTTATTAATATCTTAGCATGATCATCAACAAAAACAAATTGCTACATAATTCAATGACTCATCCCAAACTAAATATCTTCAAATTATTAAACCCCTTCGACTTGTCAATTTTTCCCATAAGCTTCCCTTTAAACAACGGTGGTTCCTTTTTCGGGAGTGTTACCAATATATCCACAGCCAATGTTGTCTCTGGCACATAGCTCGGTAAAATTTCCTCATCGATTCTATAATCATGCAAATAATAGTTGCCCTTTTGCAAGGGACATGTTTTGAAAAAGTTTCCATGCTTCAGCAAGCTCTCATATATTATTTTTAGAACAGGATCGGTGGCCCTTGTTGTGAGAAATTTGCAAAAGTGTGTAGTTCGATTTAACAATGTTGTGTAACTGCCTTCACCATTCTCAAGTGATATTGCATACGTCAGAGACAAATCATCCAATTGTTCGATCAAATTGAAGTTACTATTGATCGTAGTATCGCCAGTGTCGTTACGAATTTCAATTTTAACTTCAGCTTTATCTTTGTTATACTCATAGGGAAACGATAGGAATACCACTTTAAATGATCGCTAAAAAATAAACATTTTAGGATCAATCAATGATGACCATTATGTTTTCACAATCCTTACCCATCCAAAGCCACAGCCAGCCAATGATAATACACCCAGCAGAAGAACTTGTTTCTTCATTGTATTCAAATTTTAAACTAAACTGTGATCATGTCATGTCAGTGCGATATGTATAACAATTATAAATGGTCATGGCAATTGGTTTGCGATAGCAAGATCACTGGAGCATTTAATGACCGAAACATTAGTATATCAAGGCCAAATACAAATCTAACCCGATCGAGGATATCTTGATCAGCATAATTAAATTCTTCATATTTAAGAACGATGATAGCGCATTGGACGATCATTCAAAATTCGATCACTCATATTACGAGTCATGGATATTACAATACTCACCACGATTTTGTTGGGATTTTTTGCCATCTTAGGGTCGGCAGAGGTAAGTTTAAATTAAATTTTAAATTCTTAATCAGTAGATAAATTTTGTTTTAGAAAATTCTTCGCTACATGCCCACTGAGTTCAAGCTCTGGAGTGACAATATCGTGCTCAATTACACCTTTGCTATGGATAAAAATGTTCCATATGTCAATGTAACTGCAAAAGTTTTAAAAGAAATCAAAGAATTGGACATCCATTCGACTGGTGAAATAATTGGCAAAAAGGATCCGTCGTATTTTTTCAGCTACAATACCACTTACAGCATTTGTGAATTACTAGCTTGGAAGAGTGTTTCACCTATTGGAATTTTCTTATTCCAATATATTAAAGAGTATGGAAATCTTCCAGATAGCTGTCCTATTCCTAAGGTGTGTATGCTTTAATTATTATAGTTGAATATGTTATTAAGTAATTTCAATATTGTAGGGCGAATATGGATTCCATAATATCTGGCTTCCAGAAGACCCAATTACAGCTACACTTCCAGAAATCAATTTTGATATCAACATTCAAGCCATTGCTTCCACAGTTGATGGATCAGCTGTCAAGAAGATGATATTGAATGACTTTTGGAAGGGCGAGGGAACTGTCATTGACGTACCCTCAATTACAAAGAGTTTTCTATCTTACATTCCAAATGTTTCTTCAATGGGATAAGCATTAGCATAATGTATGTTTTTAAGTTGAAATAAATGGCAATAGAATGAATAAAGTTTCGACAAATCGCCTCAATTTGACAATCAATAACAAACAACTTCGAATTTCTCTCAACTGTCAATTATCAAAAGTGTGAATGATGATATTCATAAATCTGTCTGCTTTAAGCTTTTGCTCTGCTTAACGACTTCTTGAGTGGATTAATACCCATTAATCACTCAGTTTTAAGCCCCTATTCCACTTTCCGTTTGCCGATTGTATACCACCTTCATTCATTGGAATGCAAAAAAGAATGTGTGTAGTGCACTCTTCTGATGTGCACCTGAATGGCAACACGTCCCTAGAATCAAAGCTATTTGTCTTTTAATAAAAATGTCATTCATTCATTTGATAGAAGAAACGGGCTATCAATCTCTTTCTCCATTCATACGCATCATATAAAATAGTGTGCATAATGAGCCATCGCCAGGTGGTGCCGTAATATCAGTTTAAAATTATAAACACAATTAAATGTTCCCGCATGACGATGGTGATAATCTCTTCTTCATCCTTGCGATTACGATAGACCTTGCAGCGCCAAAATGCTCATCATGAGGGGGTTTGTCACCAAACTCTGTCAGACTCAGACAGTGCGTCGCTTGATGAAGATTGCATATTTTTTTCGATAAAAAGAACTTAAAACAAAAAGACCTTAATGGCGAAAAGAACACTTAAGATATTTTTTTTTTCTAAAGAATATGTCATTATAGATTCGTCGCACACAAACCGGACTTGAAATATTGAGCACGATCTTGTGGATGTGTGCGCTATTCTGAGTCACATAAGACGTAGGTTTAGAAAGATCACTCAATTGAAGATCACGCAAAGCAGTCTGTCAAAAGATCTGACGATTGCGACAAACTGAATTTCAAAGGAAACAGTATTTCATTGTTGAAAAAAAAGACGACAGACAACATCGAAGATCTAGCTTTGAATTATTTCTTAAAAAAAAACATTAGATATGTACATAGATAGAATGAGTAGAGCAATGAACTTCGATTCCTTTATAACAAACGTAACAAAAAACAGAAAAGGTAAATGATTGTATTTTTTGTTTGAAGTAATAATCGTTTAGAACCGTTTGTTTTTTCAATGTCTTTTTTTTTCAATTCGAACGAGGGTGTGTCTGATTTAGAACAATCGAACGGTTTCGGATTTCAAAATGTCTACCTTGGCTGTCATATTCTACTTCGGTCGTTAGCTTTTGTCACCGAATAATAGTACTGATGAAATGATGAGATTCGCAATACGTCAAGTTTAGAGTACCTATGTACATTCAAACTGGTTAAAATTAAATTAACACAAGAGATCCACAGCGTATTCTTTTATTTGAAGAGACCTATGTTTTGGCATTGTTTTTGATTTGAATTTTTGATTTTATTAAAAAGTGCACACTGAACACACATTTAATTTATATATGTATATTTTCACAGTTTTTTCCTCGGATTACTTGTCAAAGTGGTTAATGATGCTCAAAGAAAGCATTTTGACGTTTGGCAGCTTAACTGCTTGAACATAATGGGAATTCGCTGTAACTGAAAGAATATTTACAGCACATGCTGTCATTGAAGCCGGTAATTCCTGTGATAAAAGACACGTCTACATAACACAATGTTGTAGCGCGATTCCTGATGCGTTTTATTAAAAAAAGGAAAGGTGTTGAAGCGAACACAAAAAAATATTAATTTGTAGCCGCGACTTGTAGCAGAAAGTTGAAGTTGATTAAGCTTTGACGACCGGAAGTTTAGTTGCTGTAACTGCATCTTCCAATTGAGGTGTATATTTCAACTTTGACAGTGCTGTTGGCTACTGCTACTACTAAACCATTCTGTACAAGCCGTAAAAAATATAAATTGCCATATTCCACTATAATCGAAACGAAACGAATTGAATCTTTCATTACAAACATTTCTACTAGATAGGCACATTGAAATTGACAGATGAATGTCAGATTCAATTTGGATACCAAAGTGAATCGATTTAGGTTAGGGTTGTGGCAATGACGTTACCCTTCACCTGTCACAGTTCTAATATCAATATTTTAACGAATGTCTAAACTTAACGAAGAAACACACAAATCTTAACTTTTATATCTAGTCTATATAGCCAGAGCTTCAAATGTGTTTGGTTGAAGGCCAATCCAAAATTAATTGCAAAAAGAATTTAATGAGTAGACGTACGTCAAGTGAAATTTAAAGGGAAGTCGAATTCAGCCATCGAACTGCTAAAATTATGTTTAAATTAAATTTCTTAGCTCGTTCGTCTGAATTTTTTACTTTGTGATAATTTATAAATTTTTATTGAACACTGATCGACTACGAGATAAAACTAATAATCTAATAAACATTTCAGTATTGATTTGCATTTAAATGAGATTTGAAACTATAAACCGAAGATGCACGCTTTAGTTCGTGACAGAAGAGCTCATCCAAGAATTCGAAATATACCAGGGATGTTATACAGTTTAAAAATGAACTATTGCAATTCATTTTAGAACTTATTTTATGTGTGTAATTACAATTTCATTATAAAAAAAAATACTTAAATAATACTTAAAATCGGTCTTAAATTGACGTTTGGAATGCCTAATCATTTTTTTATGTCATTTATTTGTTTTCAATTCACCGGTACGATTTCTTGTGGGGAGAGGTCATTAGCATGTGGCAAAATAACAAAACCATTTATAATTTGAGAATGTTTGTTTCAATGTCAATGTTGTTCTTTCTTTAACACATACCAACAGACTAATTTTTATCGAAAATCTTTAGTGGTAAATTGCTAATAGATAAGTATGTATCAATATTAAGAATGCAGGTTGAGTAAACAAAAATCATAAAGATAAATCAAAGGTGGCAGTTCGCCTGAAGTAAAGATCCACCAGTGAAGATCCACCATTTTTTTCCGAATTTTACTGTCACTAATTGTTTGTTTTGCTGATTATGATCTTCGAACTCTATGCTTTGTCAGACACTTTGGATATAAGTTTGACAATAAACATTGTCATTAAAAAAGCATGATTTGAAGATAAACATATTGTTTATCGACAATTAAAATGTTTTGCGTCTTAATTCTCAGGTTTTTCCTATCTGAATAATGAATATTATAATAATTTACTACGCCGCAGTACGTCTTTGAAGTGATAGTGCTAGATATTTTACCGGCTTGTTGAACAGTTACTGATTGTCGATTTTCATAAAGATGGCGGAATGGTTTCAAAATTAAATTAAGAAAGAGACATTTCGAACTAAATGTCATGTAAAGAAATTCCAAACCAAAGTTGAACTGTGTTTCGACTTATAGGATTTATCAGTCACTATGGATGACACCAATGTCAGCCATATGTCACAGTGCCAATCGAATGCAGACATCTCAAAACTGAATTATAACAAACAAAAAAACGCAGGCAGACTTCCATGTAAACATTTAAATAATTGATTTGCAAAACTTGTAGCTTATAGCTGAATTAAAACGTCTGATCATGATGGCCTTGTTTTAATGTTAATTGACTTTTGAACACGTTTCTGTCAATCAACGAACAAAGTGCTACAAATGGTATATATGCTTTTAATCAGTTCAGAGCGTACACCATTTAATTCGCACAAGAACTGCCTTCAAAATATCGATGTGACACTTTGCGCACTGAATATTCATTTCAAGTTAAGCACATCATAAAACGACGATGACAGTAAAAATAGCTCACATTTGTATTAAGATCGATTGAGTACATGATATCGCATGCAAATGATCCGAAGACACCCAATTGTTTTAGCCACTTGATGGATTATTATTGCATAAACGAGCTTAAGCTTCTGAATTATGTAAGAGGCGTTTTATGGGGTTATAAATATTCTTACGTACAAGATTAGTTCCGCATTTTGGGAAATTCAGCACGGGCACTTAAGAACACGCCAAATCCCTATAATTTTTAAACAAACATAACAACATAGAACACTGATCTAGATGTTTGCTTAAAACGGCCCGCAAGGCAGGAAGGTTTGTGGCTTTTGATTTTGATTTTTTTTTCTGGTCGACTGGTACGTGTCCAGGGTTGTTAAATTATAGTGGTTTAGGGTGAAAACAGAAGACCTCGATTCGAGCAAAACGCAAATGGAGATATAAACCTAAAAAAGTGACCTCCACTCACTCGGAATGGGAAATTAGTATAAGTTGTGGATGAGTCGATTGAAAATTTTGATCATGATTTAGCGATGATCATCGTGATGTTTTGCATTTGCAATTCAATACAAACCAAATGTTGAATATTTACCAAAACTTTAAAGATGTGAGGTATACACATAACTATAAACTATCTAGGTAGCTAAATATGTACATGTATAAAAATTGGTTCAGTTTCGTATAGCCTAGATGAATTTGAATCATTATAGCATGATCGATTTTCGTCGCGTGGTTATAATTATTTTTATTTTAACATTGGAATTAGACATAAGGTTTGTTCGATGTTATCAAGCACGGCTTTCATTTTTGTGTACTGAACTCACTCTGAGGTGTTTTTTGTGACAGTTGGTTGAACCTATTTGCATTCTCACTAATTTTTTGTTTGGCAAATTTCAATTTAAAGTTTTCACTCACTCGTTTCACACATTTTTATTTTATGGTAGGTATCATTTTTATCAAATAAAGATTTTAATTGTATTCCGATGTCAACGCAAAACATTGCAATTGTCTAGTTTTTGACAACGCACTGACTATGAATTTTTTTATGTCACTGCAAAAAATGTCGACCAGACCTATTCTTGAAATTATTAGTAATCTGCTTATAGATTATTATAGTTATGAATAATTGTTATTCGAGCATTCTTAAGACAAATATCCCCTAACGGCAGTTAATCCGTAATTAACACAAAAACTCTGTAAGGTTAACTCTAAGATTAACTGAACGAGGTTTCTTTTTCAATTTCAACGTTTAGTAATAAAAAGAATTATAATACTTGGAATTGGAAATAACTGAAACTTATATCATAAAATATTTCAATATAGCTCTTTACAGTGTCAAATAGACATGATAATTCATGCATTAATATGAAGAAATCACAGATCTCTATTTTAAGTTCATATTAGATCCACCAATTTAAGTCAACTGTCAAATTTGAAAAAGATAATGTTTCCCCTTTAAAAGTGTGAAATATTCAAAGCGCTTCGCGCAGTTGGAAGGGAATAGAATAGAAAATACAACTAACTTTCGGAAATTTGAATGCTCTTCAGAATCTGCAGCGATACATTAATTTCTTTTATGAGTCACGTCTGTCAAATTGAGTATTAAATCCTAGTATACAGTTCCTAGACGAAAAAAAACTACATATTTTTTAATGGGAAAATAAAGACTGTTTGACGGTTGAATTTTTGTATCGAATTGTGAAAAGGAACCATTAGAAAAAAAATATTATACCCAACACTAATATTTTGTTTGCAAATAAATGTCACAAACATTGAAAATATGGGTCCTTTTAACTTTAGATATTATTTTGTGCAAACAATTTTTTTTTCTCACGACAATTTTTTTTTTGGTTCAAAATAACTGTTTTGTATACTTAGTTTAATGTTTGTTTGAGAGCACTGATGATATTTTCTTATGCAAACAAAAGTGAACGAAAACTGGACGAACAGCTGAATGTTGCAACTGTAGGTTATTGGCTATTTATATGATACTTCCATGTTATACTGCTTACAAAGTATGAATGCACAGAATATCAGTTTCTAATTTGGGACAGCAATATTGTCTATGCATAATACCTAATACTTGACTTTATGATTATCAAATTTTTGAACGCACTGTCATCAGCAAAAATTCGTTTATTGTTTTTGAATAAATTCCCCAAATTAACACCACTGAAATGTAAAACGCATATCAAAAGCTTTTCGGTTCAAAAAGTCTTTGTCTGTTGTGTGGGATCGTAAAGTGTCAACTAAAAGTCAAGGCTACACATTCTTTTGACAGCCGCTCATTTTGTGCATCCTTCACATATTGTTATATGTCAAACTCCTAATTCCCACAAAAACAAAATGTCAATTTTGATAGAATTATAGACATTCGAGTTGCCATGCCCAGCCCACTTCAATCACTCCTCGATATCCTTGTCTGTTTTCAAAATTAAAATTCGCTCTGCCAATAAAAGACAAATGACGGCTAAAACGACGACGAAACCTTAGATAAAAAAATGAAAAAAAATAAAATTACCAACAAAAAATTCCCCAAATCAGTATTTGAAATTCCATGACCATGCCAATCTCAACGACTAATCTTCGATTTGCTAATATATTTTCTCTCTGCTCTGGGTTTTGGGTATACCCAATTGGTTTGGTGCTTGTCTAGTGCCAAAAGAACAATCGAAAAAATGTGTTTTAGCACCATGCTGCTATTCGAATGATAATTACCCGATGCGATATCTGTTCAAACGATAGAAAACGGACAGAAGGCGTACCAATGGTAGTGTCATCATCATCACCATCACCATAACCATCGTCATCGCCATTGCCATCACCGCAATCAAGAGTCACCATCAGAGCAAATACAGCCATGCACGCCCGAACCGTCATTGACAGACATTTATGTACATAAGAGGATGTACAAAATTAAATGTCAAACGTGGTGTGTCAAAAATCGTAATTCATTCGGCGCATACGATAATGGCATTTATTAGTTTTAACAAAGTCCATTGACATCAAGCTCTGCTGATAAGCTGAAGGTTCATAGGTTCGTTCATACAACTAAAATGAAAAAAAAAAAAATAAAAGATGGGTAGGGCTTCTCTTATGAACAGTTATGACTTCAATCTTTTTTCTACTACTTGTTAATTCATGACTAATAACTAGATTTACAATGCATGACAATAACGCCTCCAATAATAAATTCTCCCATGCCACAGGGTGATTAAGCAGTCAAACGGAACGATTCAAAAGCGATGCAATAACTCTTCTGAACGGCCAAAATCAATGAACTATCCACCCTGTACACAACCAACCCACACACACACATACACAATATTGAATACAACATTCCATGATTAATTGACCCGTTGAGATTATTTATTTGCGTGTGGCTATGATTAGGGATTAATTGATTCATAAATGTGGCGACGCTACGAATCCCAATTAGGGTTGCCGGGCAAAACCAATCCGAATTTTACAAATCGAAATAGCCAAAATCGTTCGAAAGATTTGAATAATTTATCAATATGGCGGCTGAATTCTTTCGGCCACAAGACGACCACGACAATGACGAAGAAGTCAAATAAAAAAAAGTTAGAAATCAAAAAATATTAAACAAAAAAAAATTACTTATAAAACCAATCCATGGCTGTGATATCCCGGTTGGGGGGACTATTTTAGATTCAAAGCTTGACTTCAAGCGGATCTTCAAAATTTTCGCGCATTTAGGTAAGATAAGAGGTATATATGTATATTTTTGAAGTCTCTTTGTTTAAGAATATTATTGTCATAAATCTTAGGCTTAGATTTTTGTTTCGGTTATACTCTTAGTGAAGTGCCATTTGAAATTCTATTTATTGTAAATACATATGTATATTTTTCTACTAATACTGGAGCGATTCTTTTTGTATGATTTGATCTTGTTTTTTGATTATGTGTAGTGATGATTTGAGTTACCCTGATGAATGTTAAAATCATTAATTGCTTCTTTCCGGGTTGATTGTTTAATGATGTTGGTATATGATGGGAAAACAATTCAAAAAAATGTTTGTTATTGTTTGGTCACAATTTATGTTTTTTTATAAAAAATAATAATAATAGATGAATCATCATCAAGTGCGTTTTAGAATTTGTAAATAAACATTTATATTAATTGATGTAAAAAAGACAACATACAACATACTATCAATTATTTTGCATCCCTGTTTAGTCACAAACATCAAACTTGACTTTAAACATTAGGTTTGTTCGTTGATCCCTAGAGTTACTCTAGGGTCACTTTAAATGGTTTTTTGAAAAACCGGAAACGTTGAAATTACAACGAAATCCCAGTACCGACGCGGGCCATTCACAGTGAACGAGTTCATTTTAAACTTCACCATACATAGGTGAAAGACTTTTTATGTGTAAATTACGATCTTTCACTTTATCTTGTAGATTAACTAATCTCAAAAAGTGTTTTCACCGCTCCGAAAGTAGATTAATTTTGACGGCACAAGATTTCAATGAAATCACAATACCGATGCGGTCCATTCTTAGTGAACCAATTCATTTTAAAGCTCACCATACTTAGGAAAAAAGCTTTTTATAAGTAAATTACGATCTTTCACTCCAATACTACGTTTCCACAGACCACTTAACAGAGATTTAAGTAGATTTAACTAATACTAATTTTCCACCGAACTTTAATCTCTTGTAGATTTAATAATCTCAAAAAGTATTTCTACCGCTCCAAAAGTAGATTAACTTTTGACAGCACTATTCAAAATGCATATCGTTTCATTTTCTCTTATGATGTAGAAGTGAGACAGGCAGCTTCATCAATCATACGATTTTTTTACGAAAAGTATGTTTGTTTTTAAAATGAGTCTTTTTGAATAATTATTGAATGTTTGCTTAGAGAATAAATAATTTGTTCATACCAATTATAGAAAAAAATCTTAGAATTTTTAAACCTAAAAAAAACATTGTTTTTTGTTTCTAGGTACAATAATTTATCGAAAGACTAAAATTTTTTGGTAAACTGAGGCATTTTATTTTTGTTTAATATATTATTTATGTATGTAACTTTTATATCAATAAAACCTACAAAAACTGAGAATTCCATATCGAAATTTAGCAACAAAATTAATGAACATTTTTATTGGATCCACGTAGAAAGGGGTTTTTATATTATTTATATCTTGAATATATCAAATGATTATGTTTAATAAATAAGATATATTTTTTAGTTCTCTTTAGAAAAACGAATTATATTAATGAATTTCACAAAGGACAAATGATTACATCAATTTTCTGCTAATAAAAAAAATGTAAGGAATGCATATAACCTTTAAATTAATAGAAATACCTACATCCATAATTGCGCAAGGCCCACCTCCCTTATTTTGACATATTGAGCTTGTGCTTTATAAAATATGGGAACATAGTAATTCTTTAACCTATATTTTACTTTAGTTTCTTAAGCCCCCTTCCCACACTACGCACATGATATCGCTTCGACTGACGACATGAACTCATTTAAAAAAAACGACAAAAACAATTCGAGCTTGTTTACATTTTTTATCTACAAAATAAAGCAAATTAAAATTAAGTTTTGATATAAATATATTCTTCTTGATAAACTCACACGTATTCTTATTATATTAAATTCATAATATAGGTTCCTGTTCATATAAAATTAATTAGTAAAATGAATGTTTTTCAGACCCTTTTTTGGTTTTTTCTTATGGGAAATGCACTGAACGTCAAATCAAAAAATTATCTGCAGTTGAAAGTTCACGCGCTGATTTCCAGATGGCGTGGAAAGAAACTTACCAGGTGTCAATAGCCTCATTTAATAACCGAACTATAGCAATCCGGAGAGGTTGCTGTTGTTGTATTCCAATGTAAGAATACAGCTTCTGACAAAACAACTGCTGCCGAAAAAAAAAATCTTAAGCTATCCGAAAAACTTTGGGATACTTTTATATCCCATGAAAAATGTCAAAAGCATATGCACAAACCCATACAAATTTAACCTATTCGATGTTGGTTACTAACATATCTTAGATAGGCAATCGTACCGACATCTGAATGAGGCCATTATCGGCTACAATATATTTCAATTTCATGGAAATCGGTCAAAGTATAACAAAGTTGACATTTTTTGAATTTGAACCGTGCTCGAATAAATACTACGCCCATAACGACGCCATCTTTCAATTGTACAAACGTCATCATCGTCGCTTAAACTTTGATCAGTGGTTCCGCAATTTCAGTTCACCGATTTCAACTTAACGTTTAACCTCAGTAAAAAAAAGCATGACTCCCAATGCGCAGAAAAATGAAACGAGTGAGTGACATATATTCATTTAAGCATTTTGTTGTTATAAAATTATTCCCCAATTCAATGAGACGACACTTTTCACGACGAGAAAAAAGAGAAGAATATAATATTGAAGGTAACCGATGTTTAATTATGTTATTTTCGATTAGCAGTTCGGAGTTACTCTTTTTTACTCCTTATGTTCTATTCCTATAGAAAAAGAAAAAAATAGTAGATCCGAAGAGAATATCGAAATTAATATTCTTAATCTATGAATTTAACGTAATGTAACGTGACGACATGAAATACTTTATTATGTGTATCCTCGTTAAAGTTTGACACTAACTTAACACGAACAAAGGTTGTTATTTAGAATAAAATTTTAAAATTTATGGATTTAAATAAAAATTGTTGGTGTGTTTTTGTAAATGAAAATGGTTTTTGATTCTGGTGGTTGGTTTTCGTTGAATTTATTAAAAAAAAATCTTTCATGTTGTTCCTTAATGAAAATATGTGTTTATATGTAATTCTGGCTAATCTTTGTGGTTCTCTTGAAAAAAAAAATCCTTTTCTGTATGAAAAGATGTTTTTTTTTAAATAATTATTGGTGTATTCATTTTTTTAAGGAGCTAAAGGAAAAGCTGCCCTAAAAAATTGTGTTGGTTTCTTGACAGAAATCGTGGCATATCACTGACATCTCCATAGACATAGACGCAAAAGAAGTTTTACTTCAAAAAGCAACAAAAAAAATTTATCTTTTTAATATTATGTCTTTATACAAATAGCCAGTCGTTGGTAAGCTTTTTTGTTAGAAACAACACTTCTTTAAATCATTTTAATATGTACATACCTTCAATTCGACATTTTTTGAAACTACGCTCAAATGCAGTTACTTCAAAATTGTAATGTTTGAATTATCAAACACAACCAAAAAGCAATGAAATTTTTTTGATTTAATAAAAAAAAACAAAACGAACATTAATGAAGTTTGAGCTTCTTCACATTCTTAATAGAATGACTATAAAATACCGCCTTAATCCAAAAAACAGTTTTTGTATATAAACTGAGAAATTTTAATTATATATTTTTGTTTAAATTTACTTTTTAAATGTAAACAATATTTTATACATACAAAAATTCGTATGATAGATCGCAAATTGAATAAAACTTCTAATGAATTAAGGTTATCTTTAAATAGAATCTCCCCATGTTTTAAACAAATTCCAAAAGTAATTAGCTTGACAATAGAGAATAACTCATGACGAAGTACTTCGAGCATTATTCAACGCTATCGAAGATCTCATAATATCACCTAATGAATCAGGAAACGCATTAGCATATGGTCAAGCATACGTACATCCCCTGTTCATTATTGTCTGCAGTCTGTTGCAAATATAACCATCCGATTTAGTGTTAAATTGCTTCTCATTTAGATTCGATTGAAAATTGAAGCCACACAAGGAAGAACAATGATAATAACCATGCGGATGCAGATGCTTTTGTTCATTCTAATCGAATTGATGGGGTCAATCGAATGCAGGAAAATAGTAAGCTCATTTCACTTCATTTTAAACACTTGAGAAATTCTATACAACTTATCATACTCGTAAATGCGCTTAAACCGTTAGAGATTATTATACTCATTATTTATATTTGAATATCCCCCATTTATTAAACAGAAACCTTTGGATTTTAAATTTCTTTCAATTTCGTCAATTCCGAATCCAGATTTTTTGGAATATTGCGATGTTCGTATAACACCTGGATCAAATCGTCATGCATTTGACCTGAAGGCTTATTTACTGACAAATATAACTAAGAACCTTCATATTGGACTGGAGTTTTTTATGAAAAGCCAAACAGAAACCGAATACAAGGAATTCATGTCTTATAATTTCAATGTTTGCAGAATTATGGAAGGATTTATGAGCCAAACCATTACCAGGATATGGTCGGCGAACGTAAGCAAATTTAGCAACTTACGAACTGCCTGTCCAATTCGTCGGGTATGTACTGCAGGACGTGTATGAAATTAAATTGATTCGGTAAATATTTTTTTTTCTTTCAAGGGTAACTATTATATCAGAAAGATGAGAGTTGATAGGAAGAGTATTCCGATGGTTGCCATAAGTGGTATTTACATGCTTAAAATACATATGCACATCAAAAATGGCTTAGTAATACAAAGTATGGCTAATACAACTATTGAAGCGGAGATTAATAAATAGCTAACAAAACTGTCAAAAAGATTTGACATTCATTTGACTTATTGACTTATTGCCGTAATATGTAACGACACTGATGCTGTGTTTATGCTGTGATATAAGACCTTTTTTTCTGCAAATGGTGGAGGACGACGAGGGAAATTTAAGTTTCGCCTTATTACACTTCTCAAGTACCTATATGTCAAATATTAAACTTATATAAAAGCCTTAACATTTTGTACTAAAAAAGGATTGTCATTTTTTTTAAAATGAATTTCTTACAAAAAAAATCAAACTTTACAAATAAAAATTCTAATTCAATCGAAATTTACTGCTTAGGAGTTTTGCATTCTTAATTTTAACAAATATATACTCATAACTTTCTTTTGTAATACCTTCTCTAAATTGCAAGTCTAAAAATATACGAGAATTACTTTTCACTACGTATCCTTTTTATTGAAATTATTCTCCTATGACTTTTATCTGCTTTCATTACACCCTGGCTTTTGCAATTCATGGTGTCCTTAATATGTGAGTGGCAATTAGACTTCGATGCCATTTTAATGAATACTTCTCTGACGTCCTTTTAAAACTTGAGAGTGTCCCTTTCAAGTTTCGAAGGAGAGCATCAGTAGACAGGACATGTTGTTGGTTGATATTGGTATAGGTATGAAAAATGAAAAAAAAAATAGATTTCTCCTCACATTCTGTATATATACATTTCACTTTAGTCCACGAGGTGTTTTTTTTTCGTCATTTAGTTTTATGAAGACTGCTTCCTTCTCACCCGTGCGCTTTAACTCTGATGTAAAATATCCGCCATCTTGGCTGCCTTTGATCTCATTTTTTTTTGTGTTCTCTTAAAAAAAAACACTATTCAATACAGGAGTGATGAAGAGACAGGACTAAAGCTAGGAATGGAATCCCAGAGACACTCATGTGAACACCCGCATAGAATTCCTCTGTACTAATAGTATCCTCCTCAATTAGGACTAGACGAGGATATTTTTCTTTATCCTCATAGCTGAGGTAAAATTTGTTCGTAACCTTGCTATGCATATATCCTCTATATAATGGGCTTGGAGATGGAGATTGAAGGAGATGACTTTCAATGTCTGTCTGTGTGGAAAAGTAAAATTCTGTTCTTTAATGAGCATCAAAGAAAGAGAGGGAGAGAGAGAAGAAGAAGGCAAAAAAAAATAAGAAACTAGTCAAAAACCTTTCAAAAGCCAAGAAAAAGTATTAAATTGAAGAAATCCAAGTGGAATGCAGTTATTTCTAGAGTGGATTTTCCTTTATGTAAAATTTGGTCTATTGCCAATGTGGTTATTTTTGTTTGTTTTTTTGTTGTTGTATTTTTAGGCTAAATTTGTAAGTGTGTATCATTAAGACTGCGATTAGCTTTGGACATTTGAAAGAAATTGTTCAATGTGGACGATAAAAGTATTTTTGATTGAATTGGTATTTTATTGAAAAATAGCGGTTTATTTTTAATCATCTTACCATTATTAATCATGCCAGAAAATTTCACAAATAGTAAGAAAGTAATTCTAGGTCTTTTTTAAATATTAAAAAATATCAAATGTTATGTTATTTACTACGCATACGCCCCAGTGGAATAACAATGTTAATCGAGTTGTTTGTTTTACCAACAAAAAATTATTTTCAGCACTGTTTTAAGCTACTGGACAAAAATTCATATAGGCAAAAAGTAGGCAAACAAGTACTAAACTGTAAGTATTTGTTGAGAAAAATTTTGAAAATAAACTAAAATAAAATAAAATAAAATAAAATAAAATAAAATAAAATAAAATAAAATAAAATAAAATAAATTAAAATAAAATAAAATAAAATAAACTAAAATAAAAAAAAAAGAAAATAAGTTATAAGTTAACAACATAAAATGCACAGTATACAATACAGTAAAAGCAAGCTTAAGTAGTAGCTATTTGTTGTTCCGTCGCCAATGATCCTTAGAATTGCTACACAAAACTGGTAGTTAATAAAAATTATTAAAAAAAATTTATGGGTGAATCGTACAAACTTTCTCCAGTAGGTATTAACTTTAATGTACTTAAATATTGACGGTATTCATAGGCACAGGTAGTCTAGTTATCATTGCCTAGGCGTAAAGCCGATGTAGATAAGTTTACCTTACTATAATAAAATTGCTTAGATTGCTTAGCTGAAAGGTTTAGTTTGAAGGTAAAAGGATATCATTTGAATACATTTTACAAAAAAAAAATCGATTTTTATGCAAATTTGAGTATTGTAAGAGCCATCATTCACAAAAACATTATTATTGTTTTTATATTATCACTTTCCTCAGACAACAACTACTTTTGTCTTATATAATTAAAACAATTACTTTTTAAAAACAATTACTTTTGTCTTTCATAATTATATAAAAAAGTAAATCCTTAACAACACATTTTTTCTTAACATATAAAAATTGAAAATGCTATTTAAGATCAAAGAAAACACATTTTCGAGCATCACAAAATAAATGTAATGTGCTGCTCAGATTTAGATTAAAAGGAAGAATCGAATATAAGAAGATCGCAGTCTGAACAATAAACTGATGAAGTTAACATACAACCTCTAGTTGGAGTAACAAAGTCTTTTTATTTCTTTTAACTGCTCATCGACAGTATAGTTGTTGTAGACAGGCTGAACATTTTATTGTCGCCTGGCTCTGCTTTGTTTTTTTCGCTCATCGTCGTCATCTTGCTCATCGACAGTAGTTGTGTGGACAGGCTGAACATTTTATGGTCGCCTGGCTCTGCTGTTTTGTTCTTCCGCTCATCGCCGTCATCATTTTACGTCATTTCCAATAGACGGGCTGAACGAATATTTTGGTCAGTCGGCTCTGCCCGTATCCGTCATTGGGTTTTCTTTTCGCAATTTGGACATCAAAGCCACACACACACACACAAGCATAACATCTCACGCTTCAGTATGCAATATTATTTATACTTTTAAATAGCATAAATGTATATAAAAAAAATAATGCTTGGAGCCGTTTTAGAGAAAAAGTTCTTAACCGTTTTTTAATATTTGTAAGGTAGGTACCATTATTTTTTGTTTCACGAAAATCGTTTTTTCGAGTATTCAAGAAATTGTCAAAAAAAAAAACGAAACAATCCATAAAACAGTTTTCGAAATATTGAGTTTCAAAATAAGATTGTTTTTTTTCAAAAATCCATCAAAAAATATTTTTTGGATAATTATGCAATGCAGTATTAAACAAAAAATGGAGGACCTCCGGTAAAAAAATTTTGATCGAGATCCCTTGAGCCCTTCATGAGAACAGCAGGTACTATGACAGGTACCGTTAATAAATAACATAAATATTTTAACATTTTTTTAGATCCAAATGTAGTTTATACGTAAAGTAGTCCAATGATTTTTTTGTTTAATAATTGGAAAACGTGTTGGCATATTAGCTAAAAAACTCAAAAACCGTGGATGTGTCGTTCGACTTTAGAACAGTGAATAGTGTTCGTCAATATTGGAATCCCTTAAGTTTTAGGCACGAACCTCAATGTCAATGCGAGCGAAAGCATCAAATTGTGACAATTGACACTGCCAACAGAATCACTGACGAAATTTGATTCTTCCCAAGACTCTTTATGGAAGCATTTCTTGCAATGTTTGCCAAAGTAGTTTCAGGGAATGGCAATGAAAAATTCCAGGTTCATTCTTGACCTATTATTTGTTAGTTCAAAACGTCGAAAAAAGAATTTATCAGGAATGTGTTCCCGAATATTGCTTGAAATTACAAAAACCATATTTCATTTAATAAACGAGTCATAAGAAAAAAAACGGTTTGAATTTTGTTTGATATATTATAATTTCTTTCTTCTCACTAAATATTTCCGTCGAAGTATTTGTACTGAAACATCCTGACTATAAATTTACAACTCAATGGCAAAATGAAAGGCCTAAAATATTTAAAAGAAACTGCCATTGAAGCCATTACTTGTATGATCCACTTTCTAGTAAACTTAGTTCTTTAAGATTGTATGTACTTTAAAACGACCACTAAAGTACCCTGTTGTTTTATTGACAACAAATTGCTGAGCAAAGTCTAACATTGCTGAATTCGCGCATCCATTTCAATATAGGACCGATTCATTGTTGGCCGGAATCAACTAGAAAAAAAAAAACATGAGTAAATACCATTACTGTGTCCAAACGAGGAATATAAATGTTTTACTAAACCGTCGTTATATTTTGACATGGCTTCAATTTATATCACACCATCATCATCGCAGGATGTCCATATAGTGTAAATGGTTTGGATATCCTTAAATATCCCGGGGAATCCTACCAACCATGTTGTATTTCTTTTTTTTTGATTTTTTTTATAAACGCGAGGACAACGCGTATCCATTTTGTATTTGTATATCGAAAGCGTTTAAAAGTGTCCACTTCATGAGTTATGCAATATCTCAACTGGGAATGGGAATACCCGGTACATACATATATATAACCGAAGGTATACATTTTTTGTATGTTGGGATTTTTTTGTAACATGACTGAGATATCACTGTGACTCCCTGAGAGTTGAAACGTAACAAAAAAAATAAAAAAAAATATCGAAAAAAACTTCCGTTTTGCCAATGGTGTTCATTTTTAACTTAATTGCGAAAAAGTTTTCAAAGTTTTTTGATCCCCAGTTTACTCGTAAATGTTTTTTGTGTTTTTTTAATTTTATTTTATTTGCGCTTGTTCGTCCATCCACATGTGTTATTGCCACCATCAACTCGACTCGTTGGGTACGGTGGTATAGACGACGAAATTTGAGGTGAAACTTTGGGTTGGTACTTCAAGCCGACCTAACTCCCAATCAAGGGTCAGAGAACTTGGTCCGCAAGAACGTGATTAATGGCCTTTAATTATGTCATGCCAAAAAAAGCCTCTACCTCTACGAAGCATCATAAATTGTCCCCAACTGGCAACTTTTTACGTGTGCCACACCAAACAAAAAAAAAAACAGCAAATACTTTTTGTTGCATTGTAATCCGGTGCTGCAGTTGCTGCACCATAAATGCACTATGCACCTGACCTTAGAAGGCGTTCCCATTTACTTGACTGCGTGATGGGGTGATATATTTCCATTTTTCAACAAAAACCCTCTTACCGCCGTAGGCCGCAATGACATTCTTTACAAATGTTAAATTATGTTGGTATCCTTTTTTGTTGTTCTTGATGGTGCAGCTCGTCTCCTTATTGATTTATGTCAGGGTGCCCACTCAATGTAATCAACTAAGACAACAAAATCTAATCTCATAGCCTCAAGGAACCCCAACATAAAAAAAAAAAATAAATCGAGGAGTAGATATATGGAATATATTCAAAACAATGTCCTGGCACCACCCTCTCGAACAAAACCATGACTATAATTTAATCCTTGCAAATTATGCAGAGTTTAAAAGTTAAATGAATAACGAACAAGTGTAGTAGTAGCTATGTGCTGTGCATGTCCTTATTTTTTTGCTATAACTTCTCAGGGAAACCCTTTCTTTTTTTGCTGCTAAGCTTTGACTTGAAATCCCCGCTGGCCGGCCGATATGGGACGGCGCGCGGTTGGTTCTGGTCGGTTTTGGGTCCTGAATCCTGGGTCGTCGTCGTTGTGTGTTTATAAATTCACCATTTTTGCCCATCGGCTGTTTTACTGTTTCTCTCTTTATGTACATACATCCATATATACAGTCGATGGTGTGTAAAGTGTCCTTAATTCTCAATTCATATGCAAATTTATTTTATCGCCATTGCATCGTCACTCAAAATGGAAAATCATCGCAGCAATTCATCGTTCGTTGTGTCGTTGTCCTCGTGTCGTTCAGTTAAAATAAGGACATTCTGCTGCCATGCCACCCACTACTGGCTGGCTGCTGGAATTTATAGCTTATAGCTCATAGATTGGTTGATGTTAGCGGGTGCAACGGGACGCCGCATGGACGCGATATTATGGGATGCGGGATTTTAGTTTGTCGTTCCGATGACTATAGGAAATCCCTCATCGCCATCGACTAAAGGGAGAATTGTTTTTTCCAGGGGGAAACCGTCGCCTTCGGTCGTGGCTATAATACTCGAGGATAATCACCACCCGAGCTTGACGGAACAGGGGACATAGACAAAGCGACGCAACGCGACGTCCTGTCAAAAGCCCTCACAAGTCGATTTGACGATGATTACCGTCATGGGTAGAACAACGTAAAGTGCGACTGTTATGGTTTGGGTATGGCAGCTTAAATATGGAAATGTAGCCGGGCTATTTTGCGAGTGAAAATTCAATCATTACACTTCATCAGCGGTACCGTGTGAGCTAAATGATGTGAGCTGACATGGTTTGAATTGAGAAAGGAGAGGAGGGGTACGCTGGATAAATTTGTTTAAACCATGGAGTTGCTTTTCTATAATGTGACTACGACTGTAAAAAAAAGTAGTTTCCTTTTCCATTTTCTGCTCTAGTAAGATTTGCGCTATTCTCTGCTTCTAAAATTCTTCCTTTAAATAAAGTAGTAAGACTTGGACAACTCTCTGCTTCTAGTTGCTCCGAGTTTCGCTCGTGTAGGATCTGCGCGATTCCCTGCTTAAAATAGCGAGACTTGGATGAAGCACTGCTCCTGGTGATAATTGGGCGATTATATGCTTCCAGACTCCTTATCACAACGATGGTTGGGCTACTTCTTCCAATAAAGTGGTTATGACGTAGGCCGCATTATAAGACCGTATTATTAAGCCGTATTAATTATTAGGCCTTATAGGGATATATACATTTTATTTTTTATATGCAAGATCCCTAACCATAACAAAAGTTTGCAGTCAGAATACCGATCCCAAGATCCACGACCAGAGGCTGGTACAAAATTTTTAAATCAGTAATCTGTCCAACTCCAATGGAAACTCCAAATGAGCTTGATTTATCATATTTTATCCAAACTAACTTCTTCGATACTTGTTTTCGGTTTGGTTAAGATTATAAATTGTTCTAAAATAATTGATTTTTCACTGCCCACATCGGTTTTCATATTCCCACTTCAGTCTTGATTTTGAACAATATCACACATAATGAACTCTTCTTGTAACCGTTTACAACTTGTAAAACCTGACCGAGAGCAGATAATTATGTTTGTCGAGGTAAATGGACGAGGAGAAAAAAAAGTGAAAAGAAAATTGCAGAATTGCTTCATCATTATACTTCTTTCTTAAGACATACCACCGAACAGCGAGTGCAACCTTAAGAAAGTTTATGTAGGAGGATGTCCTCCGTCCGCCATAAAGGAAGGAAATCATTTCACAGCGATTGTAATCATTTCGACCTTCCGGTAGTAGGTAAACCTCACGTACAAAATTACCCCATACTCTTCACTATAGACACTCACACCAAAAAGTCTGCATGCTCAAAATTGGACATTGACCAAAGCCCGAGCGCCGGCATTAGACCACAATGACACATATCCTGATATATGGCATCTACTTAAAAATCACAACTGCAACAAACTCAGGCGCGCCTAAGACGATGTGTACTGGACACAAATTCGAAAATCCTTTTTCAGTGGTTTTTGTATACCTATATGTTCTGTGCGGTTTTCTCATGTCCTATGGTGGTGTGTCTGCTTAAAGAAATGCACCATACCAGCCTATATTTGTTCCATAACATTGTCGATGCACAGATTTCTTGCAATCCTGTTCTTCTTGCTTCCTTGGAGTTTGTATAGAGACTTCTTATTGTTTTTTGTCTTTCAGTCCGTCTCCGTAGGGAATCAATTTCCCCGCACAGTTGCACAGCATATACGGACATGAACGTCGAGGAGGTGCGCTTAAAAGGACGAAAAAACGGATACAACTGACGGGAAAACACGATAAAAGTCAGAACCTCTAAACCAGCCGACTCTACAACGATGCATCATCAAAAGCTTGTTGTGGTGCTTCCTATCTGTGCCTGGACACGTTTCTTACTTATTTCTCACTCGTTCAAGACGGTCTTCTTCGTCGGCATCGGCGGTGGTGGCGTCATAGTCATCGTCGTCGTCAGTGGGATTATGTGTGTTCTTTCGTCTAGGAGTTGTGTTCTTTGGCGATATCCTTTTTAGGGGGGATTTTCTATTTTTATGTTTTGTTTTCAGTTCAGATATCGCCCCCTTGTGTCTGCCGAACTCTGAGGGAGTCCTTGCAAATTCATTTAGACGAAGAAAAAGGTGCATTCAAGCGTTAAAGTAAATATCTCATCTTTTTATATTGGAATAGTTTCAACGAAAAGATTGCTGGCAACCTGAGGGTTTGGGGGAATTTTCTTTAACTTTTTTTTCATTTATTTTTCTTTCATTTTTCTATCGTCTTTTTGTCTTAAGAGGATGACGATGCCTCTTCTGTATTTTGTAGGTTGATTCTTTGAGGGATTTTTTTGTTACCAATTTATTTGTTCAACAAGGAGTTGTAGGCAGCATAAATAAGGTGGAAAGGGGAGGACTTTATACAAGAAGGAGTTGTTTTTGGCAGATATTATATATCTGAGAGTGGATAAATCTTTGATGATGTGAATGAAGTGCACTTTGTGTCCTTATTATGGGAACGAAATAAATTTTAAAAATTCGTACGTGTCTCAAAATACATTGCCAACATTCAATACTACTGTGTGAAAATAGACCACATCATAATATTAGCAATCAGAAAACTTAATCATGTGGCCCAAATATTGATTAGGTATAAGCATATAAATATTTGCAGGACTTTACGTTCTTCCAGGACGAGTATTACGGTGGTAATTGGTGACAACTGAATTTCACTGAATTGAATAAAAAAAATAGAAATAACAATAATGTGCTTCTTCCTTCTGTATATTTACAGGACATTTTTAAATTATATCCAAAGCATTTACACTTGTAATTGCAAATTTGTAATAAATGAATCTTTGAATTGAATTGAATTGAAATATATCAAAAGCAAGTAAGGACATTCAATACCACCAACAATCTTCAACTAATTATTGCGGTAAATTTTACCACAACAAATTTCACCAGCCTATTCTTTTCGATTCTTTTACGGCTTCTACATACTGGTAGAGTTTAGTAAAGTCTGGTGTCTATCGACCAAAGTCCTCTTCTTAAAGTATTTTGGAAAAGCAACCAAAACAGGTCGACTTGTTTTTTTAAATGTATTGCGTGATGGGCGGTCCACGTAAGGCGAGTGTGCTATAGAAAAGGCATGACGATTTTACTAATCTCAAACAAAGTGTGAATTATATTTCACACCAACGTAAAATTAGTGTGGCCGAGTTCCCACCATAAAGTGTCAGAATTATTAAAGAGATATAACGCTTAGATGAGTTTGTCTCCAATTAAATTTTTTGGCAAAGACCTATGAAGACCCAACTACCTGTCGAAATATCGAATTTTTAAACTCATCTCTAAAAATATTTATGGAGATATTTCGACGTCGTCTAACGGATAGAGACAAATCAGCTGCTCAGCGAATTTTAAATCAGGTTAAAATAAAATGCACGACTGGATTGCACGTACTTGCTCTTATGTTCGATCACATCGTACGAATAAAATTTTTAGAGTCGTTTTTTACTTAATTTCTTGTATATAAAATTTGTTTATTTTAAAACAAAAAAAAAATTGGTATGGCAATTTTAAATATTTAATAATATAAACTTAAAAACAAAATTTAAAAAAAAAATCATCCACCCGTTTATGAAATATTGAATTTGCAAAAAAATTATTTTAGAAAATTTTGTTATGCAGTATTATTTATAATTTGAGGGTCATCATACATAAAAATATTGATTGAAATCCGTCTAACCGTTTATGATTAAGTCGCAAATAAAAAAATGCTTGTGTGACAGGTTTCACTACTAAATAACAAGCAAATTGTTTGACCAAAATGTAGACTATATTTAACGCACACACTTTTTTTTATCAAAAACGTTAGATCAGTTTTAGAGATAACTTTAAAATGGTAGAACAAATTTTATGGCAAGTACCGTTATTTTTGGGGCTAAAAAAAACAATTCAAAAATCTATTTGAGACAATCACCTAAAACGCTTAAGTACCAAGTTTGAAGAAAATCTCTTCAGCCGCTTCGGCTGTAGCACGTCTTACAGGCATGCAGACGGACAGACATATGGAATTGCGGGATCCACTTTCTCGGTGTTCTCCATCCTCGTATGTACTGTCAAGTTTGATTAAAATCTCGAGTTCGATTTATTTTCCAAAGCTATTGCTCTCAGTGAAAAATGACCGTCAATCTTAGAAGGTCCAAGGATTTTGCTAGGTGGTTCAGAACGTCTAGCGCGAAATTAAAAATGGGTTTATGGTGAACATTAAATCCAAACAGAAAGAGAGTACTAGTATTTATGATTTATCAGAACAGCAAGTTTCCTCCAAAAATGCCCCACCGGAAAATTTGCTCGAAAAATCGCTTTTGAAGTTATTAAAGTCAAAAGTTCCTGAATTTAAGAGTGGAAAAATATAGGTGATACCATTCAACTTATTTTTGGAAAAATTGCTGACGTGGAAAGTTTCACTCAAAACTAAGAAATTATATTATCGAATAGGAAAATAATTCTTTAAAAACGGAAATCTATTCTCAATTCAAGCATAACCTTGGCCAAGAAAATTATTTCAATTAAATCAATGCAGAGAGTATTTCAATGATTTTTTCGTGGAAGAGGATAATTGTTTCCATTAAATTTCATACCCAACCGAAATGATCTGCTGCTTCATTGATCTATGTGTTACACCTGTGAAAGAGAAAAGTTGTTTTCTTTAGAGCAAACTGTCCTATGTTTCTGGAAATTCGGTGACAGATATGGCAGACAAATTATCTACAAGAAACAGAATTTGTATCAATACTTAATGGCGAATGTTTTCTCTATGTAGTAATCTGGGACGGTTTGGGCTGGGATATTTGCGTATATGATTTGGTGTTATTTTCCCAAAGTTTTTCTATAGTGGAATTGATAAATCGTCCACTGAGCTCATAGTAATCACATCAGCAATGTAATAGATCACGGGAATGACGGGATCCTCGGAGCGAAAAGGAACGATCTAGAAGATTTTAGGGATAAATAGATTTTTTGGAATAAAAATATATCGACAGAAAGACTGCGTTTTTGAATTTTCATATTTAAGGGGTGATTTTTGCGAAAAAAAATTAAAATCCCATTTGGATTTATTTCTCAGGGTTGATGCGACAATTCGGAGGAAAATATCCTAAGCTTAAGCTATCCATCCCACTCAGGAGAAGTTGGAATTAGGTGATGTACCGTTAATTGTTTAATTTTTTATTCAGGTATCTATCTTTTTCTTTTTAATTTTTACTTGCGATATAGGTACTATAGGGAAAGTTTATCATTTGGAAAAAAAATCGAACTCGAGATTTTAATCAAAGTTGACATTACGATTTTAGAGAACACCAAAAAAGCGGGTCCGCAATTCAGTCTGTCTGTCTGTCTGCAGAACGATCTACAACTTAAACCGCTTAACCGATTTTGTTCAAACTTGGTACTCAGGCGTTTTAGGTGATTGTCTAAAATAGATTTTTGAATAATTGTTTTAGCCCCAAAAATAACGGTACAAATTTTTCTACCATCTTAATTATCACGAAATCGGCTTTAACGATTTTGTTAAAACAAAGTATGTATACTACTTTAGGTATGTTCTACATTTTGAAGTGAAAACTTCAGGTTGTTCATTCTCCGGTATTGGTAAAAAGTAAAGATTCATAAGATAATAAAATCGACATGCTAAAGATGTGCGATATTCATCCATGCTAATCAAATATCGATGTTTAAAAAGAAAACGCAGATCTATCATTCAACACATCGATACCAATATGGTGTAATCTTATCGATGTTAAGTCATTCAAAACATCGATAGCAATGTGGTTTAATTGAGAAGAGGTCGATGCTTCTTCCAATGCCTACTGATCAGGTGATCTATTTCAAACAATGAGAAAATAAACAGCAAAGTTACGATATAACATAGAAAATAAACAAGTATAGCCTGAATCAAATTGCTTGGCCAACGTCGTGTGCGTCGGTTGCACAGAGAGAGGATTGAAGAGAACAAAAGTGGTGCACAAGAGATAATGAGTACAATGCCAGAGATGTAATAATATTTTGAAAACTGCACAACAAATCACGATCATATTCATGCTAATAAATTCCATCTCTGGAAGGTGATTGTATTTATGTGTACCTATCTTTGAAAATTAATGAGATGTGGAAAGAAATTTGAAGAGAGGTGCGCAGTAGGAAGGCCAAGTGAAATGTTTCAAACTAAATATCGATAGCGGTAGATAAGTATGACGTAAGTATATAAAGTGCTCAGTGCTGTTTATGTGTGTGTACTCGTATAAGTAAATTTGAATTCCCCGTTTCCGTATTTAAATGTGCGTATACGTAAATTGTGCATTGTTTCTATTT
This sequence comes from Philhelius pedissequus, assembly GCA_910595825.1. NCBI lineage: Eukaryota > Metazoa > Arthropoda > Insecta > Diptera > Syrphidae > Philhelius > Philhelius pedissequus. Next base: position 6,583,445 of record OU343163.1, on the reverse strand, counting down.
TGATTAAATTTTTTTAAATTGTCCATTTAAAATTACTGTGCATTATAAAAGTAAGTATTAAATATGATATTTTTTGCTCATATTGGAAAAAATTAAAAAAATCATGGTTTTTAAAACATCTCTAATAATTGTGTTAATATTTCCGTCTGATAATTAGATATTATTTAATATTTATTTATTGATTTATTTTTTTTGTATATGTATTTGTATATTGCATTTTAGGATATTTATATATTCCATACAGGCACAAGAATCAATGGGGAACTTGAAAAAAAAAGAAAATTAAAAAATCAGATTAGGTGTAAGCGATTTATGTAGAGATGAGGTACATACATACATTTAAATTTTTGATATAAAAAGTAATTTTAATATGAAAAATTACTGTTATTTCATAATCTAATGTTTTCACTTCTATCGGCAGTCTTAACGACTGCTTCCTTTTTTTTCATATATTTTGTTATTAACGGTACCTGGCATTAAACCATTTTAGTGGTTTTCGACTTTCTCATAATGTTTCCCAAACCCATCGATATATACACCAAAAGAAAGGTCTATTAAATACCTGTCCACACCTCAAAACCAAACGCTTCTGCAGTCACTGATTCTCGAGGTATTGCAATCCAAAATTGTTCGCGTGATTGTCAACCAACCTGCATTTGATTTGCTTTGGAAGCTGATATCTCGGCAACGATTCAATTTTTTTCAAGATTTAAAAAAAAAAAATCAAGGCTAACCCCTGGCGGAAAAAAAAATAATTTTCAAAAAATTTTCCCAAGCCCATCGATATGTATGTGAAAAGAAAGGTCTATTAAATACCTATCCACACCTGAAAACCAAACGCTCCTGCAGCCTCTGGTTCTCGAGATATTGCAATCCAAAATTGTTCGCGTGATTGTCAACCAACCTGCATTTGATTTGCTTTGGAAGCTGATATCTCGTCAACCAGGCCTTAGAGAAAGCTGCGGTTTTCAGCACTTGAAAGGGATTGAACAGACCTTTCCATTGTTCCTATCCAAATTGTTCACCTGATTGTCAACCATCCTGCATTTTATTTGCTTTGGAAGCTCATATCTCGGCAACCAGGCCTCAGAAAAAGCTGCGGTTTCCACCACTTGAAAAAGATTGAACATACCTTTCCATTGTTCCAATCCAAATTGTTCCCGTGATTGTCAACCAAACTGCATTTGATTTGCTTTGTAAGCTGATATCTCGGAAACCTGGACCCAAAAAAGCTGCGGTTTTCACCACTTGAAAAATATTGAACAAACTTTTCAATTGTTCCAATCCAAATTGTTCCCGTGATTGTCAACCAAACTGCATTTGATTTGCTTTGGAAGCTGATATCTCGGCAACCAAGCTTCAGAAAAGGCTCCGTTTTTCAGCACTTGAAATCAAGACTAACTTGCAGCAAAAAATTGTATATTCAAAAATGTATATAGGTACATGAAAAGAAAGCTCTACTAAATACCTATCCACACCTGAAAACGCTTCTGCAACGGTTCTCGAGATATTGCAATCCAAAATTGTTCCCGTGATTGTCAACCAACTTTCATTTGATTTGCTTTAAAAGCTGATATTTTGGCAACGAAGCCTCAGAAAAGGCTTCGGTTTTCAGCACTTGAAAGGGATTGAACAGAACTTTACATTGGGTTAAAACTTGCTGATTTAATTTTTTTTGAAGATTTTTGAAAAAAATCCATGCTAACTACTTGCGGAAAAAAATGTAACATATTTCGAAAACGGGTGGACGAATTTTTCTGAAATTTTGTTTAAAATTTATATTGTAAAATATTTTACATTTTCATAAAAAATTTTATTTTATAATAAATTTAAGAATTTTGTATAGAATACAAAATTAAGTGGAAAACAACTTTAATAAAATACACGACTGGATCGCACGAGGTGCTAAAGGTTTCTATTAAGAATCTAATATATTCAAAGTCGTTTTTAAATTAATTTTTATATATAATTTTTTTAACTTGGTATGACAAGTTTAAATATTTAATAATGTAAACTTAAAAACAAAATTTAAAAAAAAATCATCCACCCGTTTTCGTAATATTGAATTTTCAAAAAAAAGAATATTTTTCGAAAATTTTTGGTATGCAGTATTATTTATAATTTGAAGGAGCTCTTATACAAAATTTGTAACCGAAATCTGTTGAGCCGTTTATGAGAAATTTCAAAACCAAAACATTTTTTGTATGGCCGTTAATAGCAAAATACATTTAAAAAACATTTTGACCAAATTTAGGGTATATCAAGAATAGTGCACACACTTTGTTTATCAAAATATTTAGAGCCGTTTTTGAGATAATTGAAATGGTAGGCAAAATTGTATGGCAGTTACCGTTAGTTTTGGGACTAAGACTATGGGAACAATCTATTTTAGATATTCAGCTAAAACGCCTAAGTTTAAGTTTGAACAAAATGGGTTTAGCCGTTTAGGGTCTAGATCGTTCTACTGACGCAATTGTGGGACCCACTTTTTGGTATTCTCTCACATCGTAATGTCAACTTTGATTAAATTTTCGAGTTCCGTTTTTTTCCAATGCAAAACTTGTCCTATAGTACCTGTATCGCAATTAACAATATGTTTTGCCGTTTCTATTAAGAATCTTTTGCATACAATGTGATCAAACATAATAGGAGCAAGTACGTACGATTCAGTCGTGCATTTTATTAAATATAAATTCGTAATTAGTTATTGCCTTGTTTGTGGCAAATTTGTGTTCGGAAGGCCTTCTCTGACCATCCACTGCTAGATTTTCCCGATATCTTGGGACACGCGTTCGTTTTCTTTGATGTTGAATTGATTTGCTCTTTCGAGAATCTCCTTTGTGTCATTTTTCTTTGTATTTGGTGGACCCAGAAATTATTATTTTTTTAATTTCAAGAATTGACCTTCTGGCAATCATAAGTTGTGCCTAATTAGTTTCGAAAATATTATGGTTTTAAAACCAGGACCAGGATATGGCCATATTTTTTTTAAATCAAGAGTTTACTTCTCTTATCATTTAATAATGTTATTATTTATTTTTTATCTTTTCTTAAGTCACTGGTGATGGTTATGGTGGTAGCATTCTTATTTGCTACCTGTTGCAGATATTTTCTGTGTGAACACACTCATCATTTGTGTTTTTATTATATAATGTCGCGAAGCACTTCGATATCATGCAATCGTTTTTTTTTAAATTTTATCTCGTCACTTCGTTTTTTTTTTTATTTTTTCGGAAATCCTTTGAGCTTGCAGATAATTGTTCTGCAGTCCTAACTTTCATTACAGTCGTTTATATTCTGATCGATATACTATATTTCAGCCATTTGAAATAAATGGTTTTCATTTCTCATATTCAGAAATAATACAAATCAAAATCCACTCTACCATCGCTTACATAAATCGTACATAACAATAACCTTTATCCTCGTAATCCTTAGACCTTAAATACTTTACTCAAAACCAATCTATACCTTCTTAAATACACTCCATCAACCATCAATCTTCATGAACATTGTATCATCTCACCATTGTCGTTATTCTTCAGCTTCTTTTGGCTTATTTAAGCAGTAAGGACACATTTTTCCAATCCAAAGAATCCGTTTAATATTCGTCAATTCGATGAAATTTAGTTGCAGATATAGCTACCTACCCACTACACAGACATCCACGTGAAAAAAAAACCTTAAAGAGAAAATCAATCCTGTTTCCTTTAGCATTTTTCTTGTTTTTTCCCATTTTATTATTTGCATAATGCAAAAGATCAAATGAATTTCTTATTCGAGATATGAAATCCACGAGAGAGAGACATTCAATTTTGAATTTAGGCAACCACCATCTTTATCGTCATCATCATCATCATCAAACATCATCGTTGTCATTCTTGTCTGGGTAAGAAAAATGTCAAATTGAGATGCAGCCAGAGGCCAAAACTTTTTTGAAAATGAAAATTTTGTGGGTTTTCCTCGTTTTTTAGCCAAGGGAAATATAATTTCACGTTTTATTTTGTCATAAAATGTTTCCCCATCACATAATTCTAAATGGAAAATCAACAAAAATATCATTTTCTAGCTTTATTCCTGCATATTGTGGCCAATACATACGCATGTTGTGTGCAACTCAAAAGAGTGCTGAAGGCTGCCATCATGCCGCACTCTGTTCATCGCTGAACACAACCACCCTTCCTATTTTTTGATAATATTTATGCACCTAAAATGGCTGACATAACGTATGCTTAATAGAATTGAAGTGACACATAGCGGTACATGTAGATATTTGGTGTGAGCGATACATAAATTTCGAATGGAAATTGGGTGCGTTCAATGATTTATGCAGTTCTCTTCTCCCGGAGGAAACACTTTTACAAATAATCACAAGCGTATCCTTCCTTCCCGGGAAAAGCCTTCTGCCAAGATTTGCCAACCGCACATATGGCACAAGGCATACTTCGGTACGGAACGACAATGACAACGACGACGAGGACGCGACGTCGAAAAACAAACAGGCTTCCAGAAGAAATAAAAAAAGAAGAAGTCAAATCTCCTCATGGATATACCATAGAAGGCTCTTTGGTGAAAGAAAAAAATGTCCACCACTTGCACTCTTCCTTCTTCCACATACAATATAAGCTCTCAAGGATTTATTGGCTAAATAGACAGATTTGACTATGTGTTATCCCTGGGAAAGTTCACAATCGCAGGAGACACTACTTGAATCGAGAGTCCTTTTTGGGCCCGGTCGGTAGGTGGTGCGGTCCTTGGTCGAATTGATGTGTGCATTGAATTCCCCGCCACAATGCTGCTAGGACTATTGATCAATGTTGAAACTGGTTATTTTTTTTTTGCTGTTGCTCCTGCTGCTTGAAGCTGGCTGCTGCCTTTAGTCGTCCGTCTTGGAAAAGCAAAATGTCTTCTTTAGCATAATGCCACTTTCGTTTCTTTCGGTTCAATGGAGACTTTGGTTGTTTGGCTCATTTTTTGTCCTGTCGATCTCTGCTGGAAAAGAAGCGAGCAAGAGTCTGGTTGACTGGATGGTTGACTGTGGCAATATCAAGTGATGTCCTCCTGGCCAGTGGGATTTGCTGCATTGGATATTTCAGTACGAACAACGATTGAAGGGTAAAACAAAAAGGATATGTGTACCTTCTTATACACACAAACTCTTTTTTGAGTCCTCCCCTTGCTCTCTTGTTTGTGCTAGTACTCTGGTCTGGTGGGGTTGTTGTCTTATTCGGCCGGATTGGGATTTTACGATTTGCAATTCATTTTATGTCCGATTGCATAAATACAGTTGTTTTAGTGAAGATTTATTCCTGATCAAATGCAGGGAGATTTGTTGTCGTTTCGTTTTTTTTTTTTTTTATAAATGTTTACTTTCGAGAGAGTGGGGGATACTTAAATTTATTACAAGAAGGCCTCATGGCATCGAGAAGGCTGACTATAAAAATTTGAGGTTGAGATTATGTTGCTATTTTGATAAGAAAATTCAATTTGTATTGTTGGCATTTTCAATATTTTTTATAGTTTTTTGTAAGGGATATTCTTTTACAAAATTTCAATTGGGCAGATTAAGAAAAATAGATCAGAATATTGGAAATTTTGATTCCAAATCTTGCAAGTCCGCAACTAAGCACGTTACCTACATAGAAAATATTTATATTTTGGCCTTGTGCCAAAATACGCAAAGCCCATAATTCTTCAAAAATCATTCACTCAAAAATTGATAATTTTAATTCGCTTAAAAAAGGAATAAAATGAGTTTCTAAAAAATATATTGCTAGAACAATTAAATTTTAATAACAGCATTAAAAAAATCCACCCATTTTTGACATGTTGAATTTTCAAAAAAAAATTGTTTTTTTTGACAAAAATCAAAAAAAAAAAAAAATATTTCTTGAAAATTTTGGTACGCAGCATTATTAAGAATTCGAAGAATCGCCTTTATAAAAAAAAATTGATCGAAATCCGTTTAGCCGTTAATGAGAAAGTCGAACATTAAAAACATTGTTATATGGCAGGTACCTACCGTTAATATCATTTTTGGTACATTTTTTGTTTTAGCAAATTGTCTAACTATACCAATAATAATGCACAGATTTTTTCTCATTAAATTCGTTGAAGCCGTTTTCGAGATAATAATGACTGATTTTTTGCTAAAAAAAATTTAATTGTATGACAGATACGATTATTTTTGGGGAAACAAAGACTTAAAAAAGAATCGAATCAATCACCCAAGACTGTCAATATTTCCAGTTCGTTCTTTTACAAAGACAAAAAGTTGGCCTATAATAAAATGGGCTTTTTAAAAGACTTCGAAAACAAGCCTTTCCCAAATACCCCAAAGAATATACTTGCGTATATTTGGGCTGGTAAGATGACTCGACATTTTGATCAAACTTGTTGTTACGATACTCTTATTTCTCTCAAAAACGGCTCCAACAATTTTAATAAAATTCAGTTAATTAATAAACGGCAAAAGTACATTTTTGTAATTTGTTTGGTACCTCTAAAAAGATACATCCCTCCAGCTTAAACTAATTGAAATACCAAATTCAAATGCCTGACTGTTTAATTTTTTTTTAAATTTAAATTTTGTTGTTAGCTAAAATAGCAGTAAGATTAAGTCTTGCATTTTATTTAATTTTGGACGAGTTAGCATCATAACAAAGATGTCAACAGTTTTCTTCTCCCTCCGTCCTTTGTCACCCTTAGAGGTCTATGTTAACAATATTTATGGACGATAGTGCTTTACAGGTTGGTACTCTTCGCGACTTCCAAGGATTTTACTTTCAACAAATAAGATTTCACATTTTAAATTTAAGAGCCTTCTGTCATTATTATTTCAAAATTCTAGCAGCTTGTGACATTTTAGACTAATAGCCAATCAATTTTTGGGTGTGATTGATAACAAAAAATAATTATTATAATTAGTATATCAAACATGCATTTTTACTTGCGATTATAGGTACTATAAGGCAAGTTATGTATTCGTAAAAAAAATAATTTTTTTCTAACAATCAAACATGACATTACGATCATAGAGAACACCAAAAAAGTGGGTCCCCCAATTCCGTCTGTCTTTACTCGTGTATACAGCCAAACGGGTAGATATTTTTGCTTCAAACTTGGTACATATTGTTTTTTTTTTAAATTTTTTTTTAAAGACGACAAATAACAGTAGCTCCTATACATTTTTTTGGCCAAAAACAAAAATCTTATTTATCTCAAAAAACGGCTCCAACGGTTTTTATAAAACAAATCAGTTCATTAATGAAGGGAAAGGGTAACTTTTGGTGTTCTTTTTTTTGAAAAAAAATTGTTATTTTTGGTACCTCTAGTAGAACCTCTTTTTGCTTTACGATTTTATCGGAAACGGTTAATTCGTTTTTTTTTTCAATTTTTTACGAAAAGTTATATACTTTATACCAACATTTTTCAAAACAAAAATTTTTTGGAAATACATTTTTTTTTTTCGAAAACTCAAAATTTCGAAAACGACTGAATTTTTTTCGAAACTTCTTATTTGGTGATGTTTTGATATCATATTGAATATTTAAGAAAAACTATTTTTCTAAAATAAAAAACAACGGTGCGTCCCATACAAATGTTAAAAAAAAACTGTTAAGCGAAAAATTTATTTATCGAAAAACGGCTCCAAGAATTCTTATACAAAAATTTGGGTGTTCTTAGATTAGTACAGTTCACTTTTAAGTATAAACATATTTTTTTTGCGTACTTATTAACGGTACTTCCATAACCACTTTTCATATTTTGGATAATATTGGATAAGGCGATTAAAATAATTTTTTTTTATACAAATGCTCCCTAAAATTGTCAATAAACTGCATACTCAAAATTTCAAAAAAAAAAATCGATTTTTAAAAAATAAATATTTTTTTTGAAAAATCGAAGTAAGGGCTTCAGGTAGAAAACCGCCAACAAAGCGACTTGGACCACCATATTTACAATCAGGGAGCTTTGTAAAAAACTCCATTGTTTATGCAGTATTACTCACTATTTTTGCTGCCACTGAAGTTAGTTTTTTTTTGTTTGGTAATTTGATTTTAGTCATCTATAATTTGTATTTTTTTTTGACATTCAAGTCACCCAAAAATATAAATCTGTCAAATCGGACAACCATTTTGAGCAATTTAACATCCTTTCGACTTATGACTAATTTAACATATACAAACCTTATTTTTTACTTAAAGCTTTATAATTAGTACAAAAAATGTCCTGCTGACGTGTTAAGACAGAAGTTAAGGACTCGGTGCTTTTTTACTTTAAAATCTAATATGTTTTTTCTTTTATTGGAATGGGTGGCTTCAATCTTCAAAATAGGTTTATTGAATTGCGAAACATTTTTAAGGAAGAATTAAAAGAAAATATTACAATTTACTCGTACTTACACAAATTAAAATAAATTAAAATAATCATCTTGTCCTAACCTCATTCACTTACCTATTCATTTTCAGAATATCGTCTGCTCCCAGGTTACAACGAAGAAAATATGCAATTTTATTTTATAATCCTCATAAATGTCCTCCTTGATATGTATTTAATTTACAACCTCCATCAAGAGACCATAATTATGACTTGTAAATTGAAACTAACTGTGCTTACAAACACTTACCAATTTATGTATACATTATTCTTGCGACCGTATTATACCTTGTCTCGATTAAAATCCAACGAACTTAACGACATTTAAGGATGCAAATTAAGACATTAATATGAATCCAAGAGACACATAATCATTGTCATATAAAACGGACCTTCTCGGAAATGACCCTCTTTGATGGTGTTAAACTTGTTGCATGTAAACAAGTAAACAAAATTGTTAACAACTCAATTAAGGACCTACTTGACACCGAATGGTTGAATACAAAAAAATGTATTAATACACATAGCCCATGGACATCACGATGAGATGATGTAAACATTTAAATGGCAATATTATTAATATTCCATAGCAATACACAATGTTCATTGATAAATAAAAGGACGAGGGAAAAGACCCTGAAACAAAAAAAAATCCAATTCTTGTTTACCCAAACAATCGCTTTTCTTTTGTGTGGTAAATGTCATTATATTTTTTGGGGACGGACGGTTAAATTATTCCATCATAAGGGATATGCCTCTCAAGGGAGCATCCCAGCAAAAAAAGGATACATTCCAAGAGATGATGCGATGAAAATCGTGTTTCTATACATTGTAAGGAGAACTCAAGCACAATTCTATTATGTTTCAACTAAATCAATTTCTATTCATTTGGGTTTCGATCAGTTTATTTTTTTGATAGTTAAGAGCGAATTACAAAAGGGGTTTGCGAGGGCAAAAAGGACACACCCCATCCTGTGTTTTTTTTTTGCTTGTCTATATAAAAGGATAATGGTCACTAACAACGACTTCATTTTGAACAATTGACTTAAAATATATATTTTTGTATCCAACAAAGGGATATAACCAAAAAGGATACAAGGCAGAATAATAAAAAAAATAGTCAAGAAAGTGATATAATTGGAATCTATTGTCCTCGAAAATTTAACCTCTGTTGGACACTCTGGTCGTTTTGGATGGACAGACAGATCCTCATTGGATACACAATCACAACTCTAGAAATTACATCCGCTCTCAAAGGATTCATACGAGTCATCACAAAATCAGACTTAAAAAATCTTTTTGTGTCTGGCTTCCAGATACCAGTAGAAAGATATACTTGTACTCGAATTTAAACGAATATATGTGCGGAAGAAACAGTGGCAGGGGAAAGTGTGGTAAAAGGATCTTTTTGACTGCATTAAGGGAGCCTAACTCTTAATTAGTTGTTTCAGTATCAGTTTCAGAGAAAAGCCACTCACTTTTAAGAAGTGTCTTCTTCTATATCTTAGACGATTTTATTTACTCAGGCACCCCAAAGTTATTTCCATATATCTTTCTTGCAATAACACAGGCAAACACACTTTAAATGCTGCTCCTGCTGCTTTCACTCAGCCAAGTGATATTATTATTTTTGAAGGATAATATGGGAGTGGGTAGGGATGTGTGTATAACTTTGAATTTCATTGATTGGCTTCCAATGATGATATTATGATAGATATATATATGTTTATGGTATGGCTGAATAGTTGGAGGAATGTAAGTTCTTGTCTTTGTATGTTTTCATGATATACAAAACTAAAAACCCTTTTCTTGTTTATTGACATCGAATTGACTTTAAAAGCTTTAAATGTCCCATTCTCCAGAGTCGTTGTCATTATCGTTGCTGCTGGTTTGATGGAGTTGCGTCGTCGTCGTTGTTGTCATCGTGCAAGGGCTTGAAACTATTTTACCAACACAGTGCTGGTTACACACTTTAGAGCTCTGATGTGTATATATATCATTCAAACAGCTTAGGTTTCTTCGTCATCATCATCATCATCTTCATTATTATCGTTATCATCATCTTGAGTTGAAACCTTAGCAAATAATTTGAAAAACAAACACTGTCGGGTGATGTTGATGTTCCAAAGAGTCAGCAACAATCCAGGGTTGGATTTGGTATAAGAAAAAGTATTTTTAACAAATTCAACAACAAATAAGTGAAGAAATGAATTCGTAATGTAAAATAATTCAATAATTTAAAATGAAGGAATTCAAAAAAATTACCTCATATACTTAAATGCGAATGAACAAAATTAACTAAAAACAAAAAAAAAATGAAATCAAATTAACAGGATGCACACGCTGAATGATGAATGAGGATGGAAAACTTGAATGAACTAAAATGAATTTCCCTTTGTTAGAATGATTCTAAGTATTAAGGAAAATAATACTGTTATGATGACTGCCGATGAATTAACTGTATAAAATGAAGGAAGAGAAAACCAAAATTGAAATAAAATAAAATGCATGACTCGATCGCACGTACGTGCTCTTATGTTCGATCACATCGTATGCAAAAGTCTTTTTTTACTTAATTTTCTATATACAAAAATTGTTAATTTTTTTCTAAAAAAAAATTGGTATGACAATTTTAAATATTTAATAATATAAATTTAAAAACAATATTTCATTAAAAATCGTCCACCCGTTTTTGAAATATTGAATTTTGCAAAAAAAAAATATTATTTTTTCAAAAATCTAAAAAAAATATTTTTCGAAAATTTTGAAATACAGTATTCTTTAGAATTCAAAGGACCTCCTGTATAAAAATTTTGATCGAAATCCATTAAGTCGCTTGTGAGAAATTTGAAAATCAAATAAAATAGTTATATGGCAGGTACCGTTAATAACAAAATATTAAAAACAGTTTTTTTGACCAAAATGTAGACCGTACCCAAGGTAGAACACACACCAATTTTTATCAAATTTGTTGGAGCCGCTTTCGAGATAATTAAGATGAAAGTAAAATTTGTATGGCAAGTGCAACGCTCCAAAAATCTATTTTGAACCGTCACCTAAAACGCCTAAGCACCAAGTGTGAACAGAATCGGGTCAGCCGTTTAGGCTGTAGATCGTTCTACAGGCAGACAGACGGAATTGCCAGACCCACTTTTCTGGTGTTGTCTATCATCGTAATGCCCTATAGTACCTATATCGCAAGTAAAATGACGGGAAATTTTTACAAAAAAAAAAATACGTAATCTACAAAAAAAATTAATTTGATTTTTATGAAATGAACAAAAATGAATTCAACAATTTAGTTTTTATGCTTTTTTTTAGAAATTTTCGAAAAACATAAATAATGGTGCGGAGAATATTTACGTGAGCGTAGCGAGGCTTTAGCTGTGCGAGGGGGGGGGGGGGGGCAGGATGTACAAGTGTAAAATGTAATTTTCAATTGCATGCACATATTTCGAAAGTTACATCAACTGCAACTACAATTACCAACCACCGCGAAAGAATTAGTAAATTAAAAAAATTGTTTCTTGTGAGTTTTTTAGACACCAACATGAAATTACGCCATGGGAAATTTCCCAAAAAAAAAAATGGAAAAACGCCCAACAAACTCTATACAATATTTTGTTTTTGTTTCCCGTCAGGAAATTCTCCCTTATTTGGAAGGTGCAAAAAGAACGACACGGAATGGGCAAGCTACCCCCAGCATACCCCTTGCTTTTCCAAATTTAGAATTTGTGGTGAAGTCGTGCAACATTTATCTTCTGTCTGAATTCGGCTTTATTTCACAATGAAAGCCAAAAAGTTTATATTTTTCGGCGTAATTTACAGTTTCACTTTTTGGATCTTTTTCCTAAGTTACGGTGTTAATTTCCATAAATTTTGGAAAATTTTCCTAAAATATTATGAGCCTTTCTTCCAAAATTATCACTCTCAAATTTGTTGGGCTTGTTTTTCCAAAACAACTTATGCGCGTAATTTCCTGTGGCGTAATTTCGAGTAGCCTTTAAAACAAATTTTCAAAAGTAAGGCGATTCAACATTCCAAGTACGCCCCTTAGTTTCTTCTTTTAGTTATAAAATGTTGATGCGCCTTTGCAATCGCACACTCTTCGATGTTATCCTTTGTGGCAAAAGCGGTGCACCTTAAAGTATACCCCGTATACGTATGTATGTATATAGTTATCCTTATACTATATATTGTGTGTTGGTATTCTCAGGAATGAATGAGAAGAGATCACTTCAAGTTCAACTCAAATAAAATGTTTTCCTTTATACAATTCTACTATATGTATTATACTCACTCGAACTGCACCAGGAGTATAAGCATCGGCATCAGCGGTATCCTGTAGGAGTGTGGAGTTTTAGACGAGCCATAGGCATCAGCATCAAGATGACGAGAGATGAATGAATATATGTATAGTACTTGGAGTCAGGACGAAACGTAAATATATGCTCGAGTATTACAGTGTTGTTATTGTTGGCTTATACAGAGATGATGGAAGTGGTATCTGGTCCTTCATCAGCAAACAACAACACAAAACGGTATTCAAAGGTTGTTTCCTGTGAAGAAAGGAGCAAGAATAAATGCGATCAGTGGGATTTAACACCCTCTATAGATTCTTCTTTTTTGTCTTTACTTGTTCCTCAATGAATGACTGGAAATGATATTAAAGGAACTTCAATGTGTTCAGGTTCAGAGTGATGGGCTATAGATTCTGGTTAAGAAATTGACACTGATGGTAAAGCGATTTGACTTTTGAAAATAGTCTTTGTAAAAGGTTTGTCGTGTCATTGTTTTTTTTTTGGTGAATTACGAGTAAATATTGTGTAACCAAAGGAATATAACTTAGGTAGGTACACATACTTAAAGTAAAGTTACCATACTACAGTTCCACAAATAGGTCCTGCACACATACCTAATGTATTGAGGCAGGCGACCAAAACAACTTTTCTTGTATCAATTGGAACGTCACTCAAAGGAATTGAGTCCATTTTACCTACTAAAAAATTTTGCGATGAAGTGACATGTTGTCATAAAAAGTGTCTTTCGTCCTTAGTCGTTTGAATTCGGGAGAAAATTGTAGATCCATTATTTCCGATTAACAACATGCACACATGTTTGATTGAGAATTGGTAGTTATTAGACCCTGATTATCCAATAGCTGCGGCGTCATTTGTGTGCCTTAAACAATTTAGTATCTAATTTGATGGAGGTTGTTTTTTTAGTTTTTCCGATTTTTTTTTTTTTTTTTTTTTCAAAGTATAATTAGAATGTATCAATTATAAAACTCATAAATTAAGTAGATTTTCTTAAAATATTTTTAAAAGAAATTGGGAAGAACTCTTGTGCAAACAAAATTTATGTGAAATCTTTTATTGGTGAATACGTTCCTTAACTTCTTCTTTTTCAGTAGTTTGAATGTAGATTTTCTACAATTGTATCGTTTTAGCGGATTAATTTTTAATAATATTTAGCCAACAAATTTGAAGTCGAATGTATTAAGGATCCGTTTTTATATGGGATGGTAATTATAAGTTCCAAGTATGTAAAGGCCCCATACATTTTTTTAAGCCAAAACTGTAAATCTTATTTTTCCAATTCTGTTAATTAATAAAGGAAAAAAGTATTTTTTGTTGTTTTTTTTATCAACAATTTTATGACCTCTATAGTTAAGCCTTTTGTTGGTTTTCGATTTTCTGTAAAACGGTAAAATTGATGTTTTTTTGGAGAAGCTTCTTAAAGATTATATAGTATTGTTAACCAAAAATCCTCAAATTTTTTTTCCGTTTAAATTAAAATAAGAAACTTTTTTTTTAAGACTCTATATTTCAAAAACGACTCGAAAACCCCAATATTGATAAAAAATGTGTTGGTTCCTAAATTATTTTAATTTGCGTTCTTATTAACGGCAGCACTTTTCTTATTCACAACTTTCTCATTATTATTAATGGTACATGTTTATAGGTTTTTTTTTTTATCTAATTAACGGTTCAGCGGAATTGGATAATTTTTTTTCCTATAAGGTCTTCTAAATTTAAAACATTTCTGCATACTAAATTTTTTTTTAAATATGTTAGGATTTCTAAAAAAAATATCATAATATTTTTTTTCCAAATTCAATATTTTGAAAACGGTTGAAAACGGAGGACGGATTTTTTTTAAATTCTTTTTTAAAATTTAAAATTTATTTTTAGAAAAAAAAATAAAGAAATTTTGTGTATAAAAAATAATTTAAAAAATTCTTCTAAAATAAATTTAAAACTCTTATACTTACGGTGTATTCCGACATAAGAGCAGCAACGTGTGATCCAGTTTGAAAAATCGAATTTTTAAAAACGGCTTAGTGCTGTTTTCTGAAACTAAAATTGTTTACCCATATTAATAATTACAGAAAATTTACGATCGAATTTTTTTATTAAAAATGTTTTCAAAATTTTATAAAAACAAAAATTATTTTTTGTTGTAATTTGTAATTTGGAATATACAAATTTCTTTGTTGACACTGCCGTCTGCGTTATTGGTATCATTGGGAATCATGAGACAGATTTGCGCAATAATCATTGTATCAGCTCGGAAGTATATTATATAATTATTTGTCTTCTGGTTGACGATTTCCACCAAACATTGCTAGTAGTTCCGAGATAAATAGTTGCGAATGAAGATATCGACTTTTTGGAAATACAAAAAAATGTCATTAATCACCCAAGCATTCAAAGGCAACATTAAAGCAAACACAAAATAACACGATTAATTCCGATTTAAATATTTGGTTTCAATAAATTCATGATCATACCGAATTTTGTTCAATTCAAACAAATCATAGGACTATTTACGTTGAATCAATCCCTTGTTGCCTACAAGCAAAGCATATCCTTAGTCGTTGGATATAGTGTAATGAAATTCCACCAGGAGACAAAAGGCTAGTTTATAATATATACTTCGTAAATTTCAAAATTTTTAACAGTTAAATAAAATTTAAAAATAATTTATATACAAAATTGCGCCTAAATCTGCACCCGTTTTCATAATCATTCTAATTTCAAAAATTGCCCTTACATTGCATAAAATGACTCTCATGACAACCACGCTGAAGTAATTTATTTCCAAAACATTGATTAAGTGTTATAAGATTTGGTCCTTCGAGCTGGATTAATTACAAAATCTACTTCTTGAAAGACTGAATGGAATTTATTTAAGAATTCTGATTTATTGTAGGTCATTTGCACGACTTTACCATAAAAATGAACTTTTCAAGCACATCCTATTCCTATTATAACTCCAAAAACCTTCCAACGACAATAAAATCGTAAAAAAAATTGCGAGAAAATCCTAAATTAGTATCATGGAACATTTTTTGTCATTTCTCATAGCAAGTTTCCATCGGCTTATATATTGTTCAGAACTATCTTAATTAAAATTTGCATTTTGTTAATTTTTTCTTATACTGAACTATATCCTTTTTTTCATATATAAAAGTTCTCTGCCGCACATTTCTCATTCATAATCGCATTTACGTGGTTGGAAGCCCAAAAAAAGATCATAAAAACTTTCTGCACATAGCTTCGTACAAAAGGATACTATATATTTTTTTAATGTTTCTATAAGCCAAGTTGGCTCATGAAATAGTGACCAAGGGAATGTGCTTGTTCACCTATGTTCGGATTATAAACCACTCCCTAGTTTTCATTCGTATATTAATTTCAACTGAGTGTGGCATTCAGGCAATTGAAAGTCCCCAAAAAACCAGGACACACTACGAGTATATGAATGAAATGAACAAATTAATAAAAATACACGAAAGAACGAATCCGCTTGCATAAGCGGTTCGTTGGTGGTGATGGTGGGCAGTAGTAGTGGTAGAGGGATGTGTGGCGGCACACAAAATAAGTAATTTAATTTACAGAAAAAAAAGGACGAAGCAGACACAAAAACTCATTTCATGGGTCAAAAATTATATCCTCTGAGAAACGTCCATAGGGTTTAAGCTTGGTCGTTTTCAAATGTCTCTATCCCCCTATAGCTTTTGTCACCCTCCAAACATTACCTTGTTGTTGAAGGGAAGCTTATATTTTTTTGTTGTTCAATTTTAATGCAGTTAGTGGTAGTTAACCTGGTTTTGGAATAAACGAGTGCGAGCGAGATGAAAACCGACAGATATGGCTTAGAGACAATTCAATTTCGCACACAGATGTCCTTCGTTTCATTTAACTGGCTACACAAAATATCATGAGTGCCCCGTATTCCCACAAACGAAAGGCAGACTTTCACACAGGAAAGAAGTTACGCTAGGTAGCACAATAAAAAAATATTATATTTTTGCCGAATATTACAACGAAAAGTAACAATTGCTGGCAGATCCTTTACTTCATGGTTCCGGCGCTATTGCTGCCGATTATGGTGATGATGATGACTACAACGATTATGGATGAATCCTTGAATCTCTGTTATTCACAATACTCTCGAGGAAAAGCCGATTATCTTTTGTAACATTTTTTGCCTATTTTATTATATTGTCTCGACCAAAAAAGGAAAGACATGATTTTGGAAAAGGAAATGGTTTTTGGCACTTATTAGGATGCATATTATATATTCTTGGGTTGTGAGAAAAGGGTTCTCAGGGTCGGGTTTTGTAATAATGTCTGAGTTTATAGAATTTACACTTTGCGTGATTGTGTATTTTGCTCCTTCAGGTTTTTAGTTGCTTTTGAAAGCAAAAAAAATAATTTGGCCAAAATAAATTGGTTATCATTGATTGTCCTTTTCGAAGTAATCCGAAATGCAGATGTAAAAACGGGATTCTGCTGATGCATTGTCATTAGGCGGATATTGTGCGGTAATTTAACATCTTTTCAATTTGTCTTAAAGTGATTTATACACTTTTTTTGAATTAAATATTTTAAATATTTATATCAATACTAATTAAATTGAATTGAATTGAACTAAATTGAATTGAATTGATTGGAATTGAATTGAATTGTATTGCATTGAAACTCATCATTGAAAACTTTTACTATCAATTCTGATGCACTTAACTAAATAAAACTGATTTCGTTTTTGTACCAAAATGAAGGTAATAACATATATAATATTTTTTGAAAATTCACTTTTGATTTTTCAATAATGGAAAGCGTTTTCAATGAACAGCTGATATCATTGAAAAATCTAAAGTGAATTTTCAAGAAAGCGGTATAGCAAATAAAATATTTTATTGATGTTGTTACCTACATTTTGGTACAAAAACTACATCAGTTTTATTTGGTTAAGTGCCACAGAATTGATAGTCAAAGTTTTCAGTGATGAGTTCCAATGAAAGCTATAACTGGTGCCCTAATACTCTCAAACCAATACGATTTTAAATGCGTCGATGGGCGGGTCGTGAGTACTCGCCATTTTTACTTGCAATAAAGCTTGCATTTCAAAAAGAATAACCTCGAGACTTTGGTCAAATTCGTTTTTTTACAAGAGATCCTTGGAACTGTATATAATACTGCATATTAATTTTTTTTTTGCATTTTAAAAAAATCCATATTTCGAAAGCGGATTTTCTCGATTTTCTTAAATTTATATTGTTAAAAACTTCAAATGACCATACCAACATTGACTTTAAGAAATTTTGCATATATAAATGTTTTAAAAATATAAATAGCTGTTTTTTTAAGAAAATGTTGAATATAAATAATTTAATAAATATAACCTGCTCTAACGACTCACAGGATTTGAGTCTCAGTGAAATGCAAAGTCCAAACAAATTACTGTGATGAGCCGAGACTTAAAATATCAGTAATTAATTTTTTTTTTAAAGAAATGGAAATTTAAAAACTAAAATTACAAACAGACACAGATCTTCCTATTGCATACTTTTCTCGGCAATACTTCTAACAAGCTCTAGTTTTTAAATTGTCGAACTCTAAAAACCGATCATTTTAGATTTTCCTTAAAAAATACAAATATTAGCTACTACATTGGATGTCAAAAATAATCGTTTCTTTTTTTTTTTTCAAAAATACCGTTTTCAACATATTTACCATTTATAAAAACCACACGGATATCAACGAGGTACTCATTTTGACTCTGCACTGCAATAAATTTATGCAAGACAAGCGTTTTACGCTCGAAAATTACCTCATCGACATAAATCACTTAAGAGTATCTTAATAAAACATTTCCATTTATCATCTCAGCCAAAATGCAATTTACTGAAAATACACCTCAAAAGTCATAAGCTTGTGGCAAATTCTCCCCAGCAGTTAAAATATTCATAAAATGAAGTGATAAAAGTAGCAAATTTATTGGTTTAGCACACTCAACACTCTCGAAATAAAAAAAAAATGAAACCGGATCTGAAAGAAAGAAAAACAACTTAAAACCAAAAGGCATCCCATTTGTGCCATTGCTCCATAACGATGCTGCCGTTTTAGCATTAAAACGATTTAATTTGTATTAAAGCCTACAATTCTCTATTCTGCTGAACAGGGAGCATCCCCACATTAAAAGTGTGAAGTAACCGACAATTTACGGCTTGAATTCGGCAATTTTCACTCTCAAAAAGGCAAATGTATTTGCTGCCAGTTGCTTCCCCCTCACCCATCTAAATTTAATACCAGCACAAAGATGATCCAATCCTTAGAGCTTTTCCGATTTCCCTCACGCTATCTCAGCACCTTTGAAGAACTAAATAAATTTTTACTGCTCTCTAACATTTATTCGTAAGAAAAAAAAAATAGCAAAGGCAAAAGGAAGGGAATTTAATTTCGCGTTCATTGCCTTGTTCGTTTGGCTTTACTCCTTTTCTCGAATATAAATTTGAATTTTTTTTTCATTTTCATATAAGGGGCCCGCCACTTTTGCACCCACCTGTAAAACATCGACGGGCCTACAGGAATTCTTTCGTCATTACAAGTAAACATTATTTGTTCTTTCTCGTGGAAAGTATATCCTCATTCTGAAAGGATATCTCGCCCACCCACTTTTTACATTTCAATTGTCTTTCGAAATTAAACTCTGTGAAAATTTATAAAACCCTCTGTATTTGGTGTTCCTTTATTTTATTTTATTTTTTTCCCTCCCATTCGTTTTCATGTTGAGGGGAATAAATTTAATCGCAAGGATAAATTTCATTGTTGGATTCGCACAGATTCCACCAAAGCGGGCGAGGCATCATCTTTGGCGCTTTCTTCTGGCAAATCTTAAAGGAAAACAAAAAATCACCCCAAAGGCAAGGAAATTATATTCAAAAACAGCGTAGAAAAAAGTTCGTTTTGGGATACGAAGCGCAAGTTCCCCAAGGGACACTCGGCATCAGGATTCGTATCGTTTCGCTATATCGAAAGGAAAGGAAGAAAAATGAACGGGGTAATGCAATTATTGAAAGTATCCATTTTAACTTTGCCGAAAATCTTCTTTAATTTTGTGTTTCGAGAGTTCGAGGGGCCGAAAATGGCAATTCCAAGGCACAGCACTGCACTGCACGGAAACGATGCTGTATAAACGGAAGTAAATAAACTGGATCCTTTCTCCTGTCAAAAGTCTCGTCGAATTGCATTAAAAACTATTTTTGTTTGATTAAAAATATAAAACAAAAAATAAAGATTTTTTTAAAGCGAGTACCATGGCAGAGCAACCATCAGCTGGTTCGGAGAACGAGAAGGACCTGTGTCAATCCATTTGCGTAAAGAGCTTGTTGTCTGATTCGAGAGTGGAGTTTTATTTGTATTAATGTCTAGGTTGAGAGTAATTTTCATAAAATAATGTAATTATCATAGCGTTTTTGTTGCACAAAGTAGGTTGGGAACTTTTTGAGAATTATAATAAGATTGAGTTTCAAGGAATCAGAGATACTTGTGGGCGATATCTATAAGGGAATACTGGCAATTGAGAAACGTTTGTTTTTCGAGAAACAGCTCATTTATGAAACAAGGGGAGCGGTTTTATTTCTCCAACTCTATTTGGGTTTAACAATAAAATAAATGGTCTAAAAAGGTATGCGATGGGTGATGAGATTAGACTGAATCAAAATGTATTATTTGATTTTGAAAGTGTTCAATCTATCGAAATGTTCAGGAGTATAGTAAGGAATAAAGTTTCACCGAAAAAATCACCACCGACACAGTTAAAAAACTTACTTACTTACACTGA
Organism: Philhelius pedissequus; assembly: GCA_910595825.1. Classification (NCBI taxonomy): domain Eukaryota; kingdom Metazoa; phylum Arthropoda; class Insecta; order Diptera; family Syrphidae; genus Philhelius; species Philhelius pedissequus. Next base: position 6,562,931 of record OU343163.1, on the reverse strand, counting down.
CAACACGCCTGAGGTATAAGATCATCGAGTCACAATCGAATACATCTAAAATAAAAAATAGTTTTGAGAATTTAAACATGCAAAATTATTAAAACTATAAATAAGATTCTGTGAAAAAAATAAACATTATAAATAATAATCGAAAATCTATTAACTCGTACAGTGATTTTATTTGTTTTCATATTTTCCAATGATTTATTCGCAATATTTTTCCTTCCAATTTGATCATAATGATTTCGCAAGTTTTCATTTCACTATTGTCATTATTTCGCCAAGAACATCATTTCGCATATTTAATATCGCAACTTTTATTTAATTTATTTGCATTATATTTCTTCGCGTTTTGTTATTTATGCAGCTTTAATTGAACAACGACGATTTGTAACCAAAAAGTTAAAGTTAATATTAGGAGCGATATAGCATTATAAAATATGTCAATCCACCAACTATTTGAAAAAAAAACGCGATACAGGTCTTTTGCGAAATATGCTTTTTTTTAGAAAAAATATTTTTTTCCTTTTTAAGATCGTTGGTATTGAAAAATATATAAATAATAATAAATATTGAAAACCCGACCCCTTTTTTGAAAAGACAATTTTTCAAAACCAAAAATAATGATAAATTCGAAAATATGAAAAGTGGTTCTGTGAGAAGTACCGTTAATAAGCACCTAAATTAAATTATTTTTTGAAGTGGACTACACTAAATTAAAAATCTACATTTTATTTTATAAACATTTTTGGAGCCATTTTAAAGAATTTTTTTTCGTTTAGGAACAAGTTTTCAAATATTTTATAAAAGTAAAAAAAAGAAAAGTTTTTATAAAGTTTCGAAGAAATCCATTAAGTCCAGATTCAGATATTAAGATTTTTTAAAGTTCTTTTTTATCAAAAAAAATTTTTTTGAAAAATGTTGGTTGGCAATATTGTTTAAAATTTTTAGGAACTTCTCCATAAAAAACTTCAAAATCATCAACTAAACCGTTTTCTTGAAAATGGAAAACAAAAAAATTGGTTGTACTAAACGTACTAAAAACAACATTTTTTGAAAAAAAAAAGAATTACAGCAAAGTTCCTTGGTCTCCTTTTACTTGCGATATATTCATGTATGTTAAAAAGTCAAGTTTTGGATTTAGAAAAAAAATCGAACTCGAAACTTGACATTACGATAATAGAGATTCTGTCTGTCTGTAGCTCGATATACAGACTAAACCGCTGAAGCGATTTTCTTCAAACTAGGTAACCTTAGTTTTGTAGGTGATTGGCTCAATTCTTTTTTAAAATCTTTTTTAGGTTCAAGATCTCAAAAATAGTAAATCTCAATTGTCGCGAAAACAGATCTAACTAGTTTGATAAAAAACATTGTGCAATACTATAGGATATTCTGGTTTACATTTTTTTCTTTACATATTTTGTTGTTAACGGTAACTGCCACACAATTGTATTTGATTTTCGATTTTCCCATAAATGGCTCGATGGATTTAGATTAATTTTTTTATATAGGAATCCTATGAATTTAGAAGTAATACTGCAGACATTTTTTTGGAAAATGCAATATTTTTAAAATATTTTTTTTCAGAAAAAAGTAAAGAATATTTGCTTATAAAAATTTAGTAAAAAACAAAGAATCTTTTGCTTAAAATGTGATCGAACATAGGAGCAATTACGTGCGACCCAGTCGTGTATCTTGTTTTTTTATTTTTTTAAGTAGACTGCACTACAAATCCACATTTTTTTAAATAAATTCCTTGAAGTCCTTGTCGAGAACATTTTTGTTTTATTGTAGGAAAATATTTTTCTTGTACAAATATGCTATAAAATTCAAAAACTATGTGCTTTTTTTTATAATTTTGCACTCGCTCAAGGGATTATGAATACACTGTACATGTTTTTAACACAGCACGGCATCCTGTGAAAGAAGAGAAAGAAGGATAGGAAAGATGTGTGGCGCGATGTTCTGAGACTAAAGCTGGTTATTGTCTCAGATTTATCTCCATGGATGGAGGCTGAACTAATGCGGAGAAAATGACCGTGTCTTATTTATTTATGTCTCTTATAATTTGCATTATTTTATTTGCTTCGTTGTCATATCTATGAGTATACTAGTTTGCTCAATCACATGTTGTTAGTGTTATGCCTGAACAGCATGTAATGAGTAAACCAGCAACTCATCCTATGACAATTTAAAGAATTGTTTTTTTAAATGTAATATAAGAAGACATAGACAAGGGCAGGAATAGAACCTGCGACCAAGATGTTGACAGGCGAGCACACAACTATCGCTCCACGGCCACTAAATAGTTTTCGATCTATTTAGTTTTCTAAAAAAGTTTATTTTGGTTTAGAATTATGTTTTAAAACTTTAGGACTCTCTATGAAAAAAAAAATTTAATCAACTGAACCATTCCCGAAAATAAAAATGGGAAATAATTTTTTGACTAGATGCACCCAAGATATGTTATAATTTTTTTCAAAAATAAAAACAAAAAAGGTTGAAGTCGGTTTTGACAAAATTAAGATTTGCCTAAATTTTTGCTAAAAAATGGATGACACCGGTATTTTTGGTCTTAAAAAAATTTAAAAGCCCTGTGGGTATATTACCCAACAAATATGCACCAAGTTTGAAGAAAATCCATCCAACCGCCTTTGCTATCATCGTAAAAGCAAGTTTGAACAAAACTCGAGTTAGATTTTTTACGAATCCAAAACTATATGGCGTTTAAGTCAAATTGAAAATTATTTATGACTTTTAGTCCAAAATGCGTTTCGCCCGGACACGATAGTTGGGCTCATCAGTTAGATGCTATCGTGTCGCACTAAGACGCACTATTTTTTGGTCGATGACTATCAACTCTAATAAAATTTTCAGCACATACATACTGAAAATTATATTATATTATATTATATTCCCCTAGAAAAATATAATTTTCAGTATGTATGTGCTGAAAATTTTATTAGAGTTGATAGTCATCGACCAAAAAAAATAGTGCGTCTTAGTGCGACACGATAGCATCTAACTGATGAGCCCAACTATCGTGTCCGGGCGAAACGCATTTTGGACTAAAAGTCATAAATAATTTTCAATTTGACTTAAACCCACACAGTCCACTAAACCAAAAACAAAAATAATATGTAGGTATTATTTGCGTTTTCTTCTATTTATATGGCGTTTCTACAAGAAAGTAAAAATTAAATAACTGATATGAGCATAAAAAAATCTTTTCAAAACTGTTGCCGAATCTCTCTCAGTTTTAAGTCAAATTTCAAAAATGCATAAAACTAATTTAACTTGCTTAATGAGATCTGCTCATAATTATTGCAATAAATTTTCCTTAATGGTTAATCTCTAAATTTAAATCATACCACATACGTACATATTTGATAACAGTCATGTAAAAATATGAAGTATTATCTCCCAAACGGGATGCTTTTAGCCAGGCCATTTAGATGCCGGGAAAGCTTGTTTGCAAAGGTCTTGGAAAAATTATTATTTCCCTAATAATTTCAAACTCTTGAAGTTTGAATTCTGTTTAATTTTTTCTTAAAGAAACTTTTTAGAACTTATTTTTGTCCAATATATTAGTTCTTTCTTCCTCCTTATGATTCCTTCATCAAAATATTAATTTCAATTAACCCAAAAACACCAAACGATTGAAATTAATAAATTGCAAAGTTTATAGAATCCTATCCATGGTAACGTCAATAGCACGCATCAGCAGTAGTGTAACGGTTATTGTAATTATTTTAATTTAACCCTTTCGTCAGTTTTATTGAATTTTCCACTACGAATAATCAAAAACGCTTAAACTCGTATTCCGTCTGAGTGCGTAAAATCATGAAATTTCTTTCACGCGCACCCAAAATACTCACAGCCATCCATCATCGTTGCCTCAATCTTCAGCAGTATCTATACAGAAATCCATATCCTGATGCGGAGACGGTTGATGCAAAAACCGCTACCAGTTTCTGCTTCCCAATTCTGCTGAACTTGCAAATTAGTTGTGTTGAGAAATAAGTCAGCACGAGATATCCTGCGTATATAAATTTCAACAAAAAAAATCCTCTCATCTCCGTGTGGCATATTAAATTTAACTACCACTGCCACTGCCACTACCAAGCCGTGCGATGCGTTTGCTCCTAAAACGATGAAGATGACGACTTGGGCCGGAGTAACTTTTTAATACATAAACACCGCCGCACAAGGATTAGAGGACTTCTAAAGAGGACACCGTGAAAAGGGAGTCTTCTTCTCGTACAATATATTTCTAAGGATAACCTAGAAGTAGAAGAAGAAGCCTTTACAAAGACGTAACCAACGAATTTTCTGCCATTTCAGCTATATGGAAGTTTACCCTAGCAATGCACAAAACTCCTGACTGTGTCGCTCCGCTTCGCTTAGCGTCGCGTCGAGCCGCCCTCCACGTTCCTCGTCTAATCTCTATGAAAAAGAAGTGCTTGGATGACTTGCAGCAGGGATGAACAGTGTCGGTGCCGGTGCTGGTACTGGTGCCGGTGGATGTGCGCTATTTGGCGTATGTGGATCAAGCCAAGTGTTACTAATACGCCTTCAGAAAATGTTTTGCATCAGAGGAATCTTGACGGAATCTTAGTTTAGAGGCAGATAACTCATACTTCTTCTTTTTTGTTTTCACTCAGAGTAATCCTTTTTTTTGTTTTGTTTTCAATTTTTTTTACTTAAAATCTTTTTCTTTTTATTTCCGAAAATTTCGCAAGCGGATAAACTTTCTATATTTAGGGAAAAGCTGCGCAAGGCTATCTTGTATAGCCTTAGAACTTGGATTTTTTTTCGTTGTTCTAGAAATGGGATGTTATTGGGAATGATTTGATTATGGTGTTCAGCGATGAGAGATGTATATAATTTTGAAAAATTGCAAAAGTTTGTTTTGGTAGGAACATTTTTTAACAGTTTTAAACTATTTTTATGTTCACGAGAAAAGTTTTAGAATTATTATTATTGAAGCATATTTGTTTTAAAAGTAATATTTTAAAATCACTTAACAAAACTGTATTTTAAAAATTATTTTAACACTTTTTGGGATGGAGACAAAATACAACTTAAATAAAAAACTCAACTTACTCAACTTGTAATTGATAGTTAGACTCACTGTATAACCTTACCATAATCTTGAACAAAAAAATCTGCAGCTGCTCATGCATGTGTTTTTTTTTTATTTTAAAGTATTTCCTAACAGGGGATGACCATTGCAGTTTAGTCAATGCCAAAGTAATGCTTGCAAAATACCCAGGCATTCGCAGGCTTACTGCAGTTAAACGTAAAACTATTTATGCCAAAATATTAAGAAACGCAATTCATATCTTTCGAAATCTTTAAACTTAAGCAAAACCTCTACTCGTATCTTGTGAAATGTTTGTTTTATTAATTGGGTGGTTATTTGATTCACCAGACAAATTTGAAAACTATCTTTGGCTTGCATTCACATACAGTTCTTCCTCTTACGACCTTATGCCTCTACCGTCTTAGTATTCCGATTTCCAAATTCTAGTTCGTTGCACTAACCATTTTTTATAACAAAATTCCTCATGCGTTGCATTAGGCGAATGAAACAAAATTAGGAAATCAAAAATCAAATTTGCTTGCGAAAAAAATATGTTCTGGTAAAAAACATGTTGTGCAAATATGGAAAAGCACATATCTACAAAAAAAAACCTTGAAAAAACGAATATTTGCACGTCTTGGGCGTACGTACTTGCATTAAAAACTATGTAGACTAAATTGTGATACTTTCAAAAATAATACACAACATTATACATAGGATAGCAAGCATAACATATGTATGTATCTTGTATCTCATAGTATAGCACACCATCGCACAACATCGCATATCATCGTATATCATAGCATAGTATCTCATAACATCGCAAACCATTGCATGTCATAACATCGCAAGCCATCGTTCAACATCGTGCACCGTCGTTATCGTCGCAAACCATCGTACATCATCGCATATCATCGCGCATCATCGCACACCATCGCATAGTGTGGTTATCACATATCGTCGCACAGCATTGCAAAGTATCGCATGCTATAACATCGCAAGACATCGCAAAACATCGTATATCAACGCATATGATCGCATATCGTCGCATATCATTCTATAATATCGCATATCGTCGCATAGAATTGCATATTACAGCAAATCACCGAAAACCATCGCATATCATAGTATCGCATATCATTGCACAATAACGCATAGAATCGCAAGACGTCGCACAACATATCATATATACATCGCAATTCGTCGGAAACCATTGTATGCCATAACATCGCACACCATCGGATACTGTCGCATATCATCGCATACCATCGTATATAATCGCATACCATTTCATCTGTCGCAAACCATCGCATATCATCGTACATCATCGCATACTGTCGTATATCAAAGCATACTATCACATATCATCGCATACCAACGCATAACGTTTCACTGCCGTAACTTCGCGGATCATCGCACATCATCGCGTACTGTCGTGTATCATCGCATACCATTGTATATCATCGCATAGTATCACACATCATCTTATTGCATGCCATAACATCACAGGCCATCGCAGAACATCGTAAATCATCGCATATAATCGCATATCGTTGCATATCATTGTATAGTATCGCATATCGTCGAATAGCATTGCACAATAACGCATAGCATCGCAAGGCATCGCACAACATCGTACACCGTCGTTGCGTCGCAAACCATCGCATATCATCGTACATCATCGCATATCATCGTATATAATCGCATAGTATTTCATTTTATATCTTCTCACATCATCGCATATTGTCGCAAACCATCGCGTATCATCGCACACCATCGCATACAGTCGTATAACATCGCATACCATCGCATACCATCGTATATCATCGCATAGTAACATCACATGCCATCGCACAACATCGTACATCATCGCATATAATCGCATATCGTTTCATATCATTGTATAGTATCGCATATCGTCGCATTGCATTGCACAATAACGCAAACCATCGCACGTCATAACATCGCAGACCATTGCACAACATCGCAACTCATTGTATAGCATCGTACAACTTGGTATTTAATCGCATATCATTGTATAGTCTTGCTTGGCATAGTTATAATAATATTTTAAGATGAAAAGAAAAACTAACTATTAAAGAGTATCGTAAGTACAGAAACAGAACCACGACCACCATAGCTTGATATTTTTTTTTTTATAAAACCAATGCATATCCCTTGCACAACCATGGAAAATAATTTACTTAACAAGTTCCTCCAAAGCCATCCACCCAAACGCTTTTATTTAAAGTTCCACCTGCTTCCAGTCAAATGGGTTGGTTGGTGGTGGTAACGGTGGTCGTTCCGCTTTAACTGTTGTCGCAATTATGCGCTTACCTCCGTTTTGATATCGTTGTTCCTTCGAGTTCGAGCTGCTCTTTGCATGCATATGAGTATAAGTACCTGTATGCGTTTGTCATAAAAATGCACGACTGACGATGTCGACGACTGCAGCATAGGTTTTCCACCTCAAAGACTATATCATAGCCAAAGCCAAACAAAAACAAAATCCAAAACAGTCACCCCCCGCGTCTTATGGCATTTGTATTCTATGTATGATGTCGCAACATTTGCTATGCGATGCTGTTTTAATTTTGAGCAAATATAGTTCCCCGAGTCATAGACACACTTCGTCACACCGCCACCGTCAAGACAGGTTGCTGCCGATACCAATGCTGCTGATGCTGGGGCTACCAGCTGTTTGTGCTTTACTCGTTGATTGTGGGCTTTAACCTCCTAACCGAGTTGTCCGGCATAGCATCGGATGCAAGTGCAGCAAGCAGCAGGCAGAAGCACTAACCGTTATTGCCGCGGATAGTGGTCGTAAAGTTATATAATTGAATTGTCGCGTGCAGACGGAGGTGCATTTGCGATTGTGGAAGCCGGTCGTGCGGATTACCCCAGCAAGCCAGAAAACGAAGAGATCAGACGGACTTAGCGCGATTGAGACCGCATCAGGTGGCCTGCGGAAGAAAGTAAAAGTTTCGGAAGTTCTTTGGCTTATTTGTTCGTTCACTTACTTTAGTTTCTGCAAGTGTAAAAAGAAGAATATAATGGGAAATAAGGTGCGGTTCTACAGCAAGTTCTTGTTGGCGGGCATCTTAGCCACTGTGATGGTTGTGGTTGCGGCTGAAGATGAGCGTTTCTTAACAGACCCACGTAAGTCGCGTGAAAGTGATGATTGGAAGCAAAGGACTTTGTGAGAAAGTCCGAAAAAAGAACTTTTTTGTTTGTTTTAAGATTAAGGTCTAGAAAACTTCAAAACGAATTCCATAAAAAAATGATAGTGTCCATATTAATGTTAAAGTGATTAAATTGAAGTAATGTTTTGAAATCGAAACAGGTTGAGTGACTTTAAAAGAGTGATTGTGATGACCTAGTTACCATACTGTGGTGGGCAGTTTTAACCGAAAAGAAGTAAAAAAAATCTAATGGTATCCAAGGATATACAATAATTAATGCTTGTAGCTTACGAGATTGATTGTGCGCTGCATTATAGAGAGTGTGCGGATAGTGAGGTGACTTTGGATCGGATTGCTTAAGATCTGGTTTGCTGCATGCAATTTTGCAATTAACACGCGTATGATACGAGTATAATGTCAAGTTTTTGAATTTAGAAAAAAAAATCTTTAATTGAATTGCAGTTAAGCAAATTGTTGTTGTGTTTGTGTAATGGATTTCGAAATATAAATTTGGCCGATAAAAATCTTCCGCTCACTAGAGAATGGTTGTTTATTTAGCAATTTTTTTATTATGAGGTGCAGTAGTAAATTAGTAACTAAAAACATTAAATTATCTTTAAGATTGTTGAGTGAAGAATTTGCAATCAAAATGGTCGAAAACTAAATGACAGGTTATTGCTCTTTTCATCTAATAATCGGGGCAATCACAGGTGGCAGCTGCCAAATTTCAGAGTTACCACTTGAACTATAAAACTGACATAACTTAAATAGTATACACTTATTGAGACACACTTTATAATCTAAAATTTAAGTACATTGGCCTGATTTAATGATTCTTTTTACTTGCGATATACACCTATTTAAGGGCTAAGTTTAGCATTTAAGATCCTATATGTCGATCTACAGCCTAAGCCTCTAAATCGATTTTTTTTCACACGTGGCTTTTTGGGCGATTTGAATAGATTCTTTTTTTTTAATCTATTTTTCAACTTCAAAAATAACATTGTCTGCCATAAAAATATTTGGAGCAAAAATGGTAAGTCTTAAACATCTGAAATTAAAATGTGCTTAACGGTACCTGCCAAATAAACGTTTTTTTCGATTTGCGACTATTTCTTTAACGGCTCAACGGATTTTGATCAAATTTTGTAAACGTCATGTTCCTCATATTGTAAATTGCATAAACTGCAATAAACTGCATACCAAAATATTCGAAAAATAAATAATTTTTTTTTGATTATTTGAAAACTCAGTAATTCGTAAACTTGTGGACGATTTTTTGGTTCTAAAGTTGTAAAATTTATATTATTAAATATGTAAAATTGACATACATTAAAAAAAAATTAACAAAATTTTGTATATAAAAAGTAAGTAAAAAACGATCTTAAAAATATATGTAGCCTTTTTTGGATTTTATTTTTTGCACAGATGCACTATATATATTATAATAAAAAATCCAAAAATTATAACTATTTTATGACTTCTTCAATGTTATACAAATAAGAATTGTTTCAGTAGGGATATAAACAGTTTTTTTTTTTTGAAAAATCGATTATTCAAAAACGGGTTAGTGATTTTTTTAAAATTAAAATTGTTGATTTTTGAATAAATTTGCGATTCATTTTTCTTCTGAAAAATTGTTTTTATAATATTATACAAAAGCAAATAGTTTTTTTAAAGCGAAATTTTATTGAATTTCGATTTCAAATCTGTGAACTATTTTTTCTTTTTAATTAAATCAGTTGGTTCAAAAAGTGTATCAAATATCACCCCTGTAACAAAAGAATTGAAATTGTTTTTGTATCACTTTAAAAGTTTTGTATCAAATTAATAATATGATGAAATTTTGTTACAAACTTAACATGTTCGCATTTAAAAAATTAATCCCTCTGTGTTTTAATTTATTAGCAATTTTTGTTGATTTATGAGAAATTATTGCACGTCTGACAATAATTTACAATTATGAAATCTTGTATGCGTCAAAATTATATTTTGCCACAACCGTTACATTAAACCGTCACAAATAACCATACGATTTTGAAACGAAATTGTTTGATAGTCTATTACAGCCTTATTTTACGTTTATTAATTAGAGTGTTTTAGTTTTGATTCTTGTTTCTGAAGATCGACTCTAAGGTAACTATTTTAAATAGAATAACGCATAATATTTCGCAACTCACTAGCTTCGTAGGTCACACTTCTAACGTAACGAATTCGGTATTAACTATTTAGTTTAGACATTTAGTAAATCATGGATGGAATTATTTTTTTTAGGGAATTATATATTTCTAGTGGCACAACTTACCTCTACTACATATTTAGTATTAAATATTTATAAAAAATCATTTAAATTTCGAACTCATAACTGTTTGATTTTCTTATTTACAGCAGATTACATCAAACAATGTCGTGTCACCGACAACGACTTCTTAAATTGCTCCACACAAAGTATTCAGCAACTCTTTGACAAACTAGGAACAGGTTTGACCCTTTCTTCATTATTTTACAAAAAAAAAACTATCTTCTCTGACTTTTTTACCTAAAGGTATCCCTGGATTGGACTCCATAAAAAGTTTTGATCCTTTCTACTTAAACAGGATTAAAATCAACCAGGGCAACAGTCAAGCCATCAACCTAAAAGTGGAGCTATCAAACATTAAGATTTTTGGCTTTGGAAAGACCCATGTTTTGGAGAGCATGTAGTTTGAAAACCTTTGTTTTTGTCCAAATATCCATATCCATTTCTTTACTAAAGTATTGATTTCTTTTTACACAGAGTCTATCGGAAAGATTTTAGCTGGAAAACGACATTTATGCTGCCGGTTATGAAACTCGTTGGTGATTACAGCCTTTTTGGAAGAATTCTGCTCATTCCATTGAACGGAAAAGGAAAGGTTCTTCTTGATGCAGGTTTTTTCCAGAAAAATTCGTTAATGGTTGATAGTGTGTCAAACTGATTTTTTTTTTGTTTTTTTTTTCAGAAAACATGACAGTTGTGATGAGTTCAAAAACGCATCTCTATGAAAAGGGTGGATATACTTTCTATAATGTAACAAACGTTCACGTGGATTTCCACTTAGATGGATTGAAGTCACACTTTTCTAATTTATTCAATGGAAACAAGGTTTTGGGTAAGTTGTAACTATAAAATAAAATAAAATAAAATAAAATTAAATAAAATAAAATAAAATAAAATAAAATAAAATAAAATAAAATAAAATAAAATAAAATAAAATAAAATAAAATAAAATAAAATAAAATTAAATAAAATAAAATAAAATAAAAAAATAAAAATACTTAAATAAAAATAACAAAACTCTAAGCTTAAAAGAAGTCTCCAAAATCCATTTAAATTCTAAATTGTTAAAATATAAATTGTTAAATATAAATTTTTTTTTACAGAGGACAGTACAAATAAATTTTTCAATGACAACTGGAAAATGTTAGCCGATGCTCTTTACACAGTCATAACTCAAACTATCGAAGACATTCTGCTTGATGTTTTGAAAAAGATATTCCATTATATTCCAGCGAAATTCTTCGTCGTTGATATTCCTACACCAGCTGAATTGTACGGTGGACAGAATAAGGGTTGAAATAAGTTAGAAGATTTTTTAAATATGTATTATTGTGTATATTGTAATATTAGAACATTTTTAAATAAAATATATTATACAATATTAAAAATTGATTTTAATTAAAAAACATAATTTAGCTATAAATAATTTATTTATAAATTAATTGAAATTTAATTTAATTAATTGAAAAATATTCTTCTGCAGACAAGCTTCGGCTTCGCAGATACTATTGTAAAACCATATTAAGAAAAATAAAAGCTAAAAGCTAAATAAATAATGTTGTTAGCTAAGTTATAGAAAATGTTCGAATTTACTAAAGCATTTAATAATCAGTAACAATTTCAGAGTGATGCGTATATCTGTCAAAACAATTGTTCGGCTCACATAATGGCCACATGAAAATAATTTGTATTATACATTTTTTGCCGTGAACACAAAAAACCACAGTTAGTTAATGTTTCATCCAATATTTTAATTAACAATACGTAACTAAATATTAAACATTCGCCTGGATTGGTATCAGAAACAATATTAATCAAATAAAATAAACAACATTTTGAGTAAAAAACTGTGATATATATAAATAATTTTTTTATAAGCAAATTCCTTAATTCTTTAAAAAAAAGTTGCCATGGTAATTTTAAAAGCTTGACAACATTAATTTAAAAAAAACATAATTAAAAACAATAATATTGAATATTTGAAATTATATATATATAAATTTAACAAAAAATGTCTTTTTTTTTTGTAATCCAAACAATTTTGTTCGAAGATTTTGGTATGCGGGTTTGCTTAGAATAGTGCGCTCGTTTTTTCTTTAATCCTTGGAGTCACTTTCGAGATACTTAAGACTTACCACTTTTCGCTTCAAATTGTATTGCAGGTACGGTTAATTTTGCGAATAAAAAAAGGTTTAAAAATAATCAATTAAAACGTTTGAGTACCACACTTGAAAAAAAAACCTTTAACGGCGTAGCTTGTAGATTGGCCTACAGACCAACGCAATTTCTGGACCCACTTTTTTGGTGTTCGTTATGTCAAGTTTCATTAAAATCTCGGCTTTTTTTCAAATGCGGAGCTTGTCCTATAGTAATGAACTCGCAAGTAAAAATTACTAGTTTAGCATACCTCCGATTTGAAATAAATGTATTTTATGTAAAAAGAAATCGGTAGATTGAAGACAAAATTTATAAAATGGATTAACCGGATTAAGAGCAAAAAGATCTACTCAAAAATATTTTGAAATTGAATCTGACGCATGTGAAAAAGAGAAGAATTCGAGTTAAAGAAGTTCCAATTATGGAGAACAAAAACTTTGAAAATGCATAATTCACATTAAAAATTTGAATTGTAGACAAAATAGAAAAAAAATGAATTAAGGAAGTTCGATTTATAGAAATTTTGTGAATTAGCTAAAAGAAAAAAATGTTTTATTTTCAAAATTTCAAATTAATATTAATATATAAAATTATATATAATAAAACATTTTTTATATATAATTTTATATATTAATATTAAAATTATTAAAAGGTCCATATTCATACTGAATCAACGAAATCATTAAAATAAATCGAGAGACCATTACTAAATGGACAAGGAAACAAAAAGAATTACACTGTTAAGTAGAAAAACTCGTCCCAAAACCTTAATAAAAAGTTTTTTTTTGGGAGCGAACATTTTCAAATTTAAACAATACTGAGAGACTTAAACACAAATAAAAAATTTAAAATAAAATCTCCTTTCAAGTTAAAAAAGAAATTCACTAAGCGTTCGTCCTTAGTGAAAAAATATCCAAGTCTTAAAATACCTTTAATACCGAAGACATTTTTAGAAACACGTCTTCTCTAATCCAACAGCGTAGACTTTTGCAACTATTTTCCCTAAGAATTTTATGATGTGATAAATGCATTTCAAACCAACACACCCAAAAAAAAAACAATCCTCCTTTTACGTATCCAGCTCTAATTTATAGGCCTCCCGTCACAAAATCCCTTTCCCATGTAAACATTGCCTAACCACACTTTTGAATTCGAAATCAGCAAGCGACAAATATTTATGTTGAACGCCGGATGCGTTTTGTTCCAATGTGTGTAGCTGTAGCACATTACATACATTCCCCGGCGCTATACTAGGATCTATCGACGAGGAAGAGGACTAAATACCTCCATCGAGAACTAACTGCGCTATCATTGCACGTAACGCTTGCTAGTCACGAATATATTCGAAAGAATTCCGCAAACAAATGCAACACATCGAACGATATGGTCGTAGTTGGTACGACTGACGAGTCGACGGCATCGTCGTTATTCGTAGTTCGTAGTTCGACGTGATAGTCGCCTATCTTTCCTCACTTATCTATATTCAAGGCTTGTGTCCCGTTTGGTGTGCCATTTTTTTTGTATGCATTTCTCCATCAAGTCCCATATCAATAAAAACTCGTCTACCCTACCATCATATCGATCGATATTCTTTTACATATATTTTTTTTGTATTTGCTGGTCGCCGCCGCCGTTGCTGGAATGATAATCGAGGCAGTCACCTCAAAAATAACTAACATTTTCGGAACCACCCAAATCTCATGGGTGACATAATTGTCAAGCCTGCAAAGAATAGCCACAAAAAGTCCCATTTTCGAGTGATTCCGGTCACATATTACCAAAGGACGATAAAATGAGGACAACACCACCCCCCCTCGGATGAACCCAAGCCTTAAAATTTGTCGTCAAAGCTTTGTGTATTTAAAGAAAACTTCATTCACTCTTGTTGAGAATGAAAAGTCAACTCATTGCTTATAAAAGAACTCAAAAAAAGAGGGCGCTGTATTGTTTTATTGTGCTGCGTTTTGTCCAACACAAAAAACAAAAAAAAGCTAACTTTTTCTTTAGTTTCACTCAGCGCGTTTCTAAACTTCAACAACAAAACAACGCCGCCGAAATAACAAAGGAAAGGGAACTCTTTCCGGTCGACTTCGGGCTTAAGGCTTCATTGTGGAAATTTATTCAAAAAGTGTAGGCTTTTGTTGTTGCACTTGCTTGCTATTCCTTGCACATCACCTACCTCGCTCCCTCCCACCCGCCAAAAAAATATATACTAAACTAACCTCTCGCAAATGACTTGACTCTTTGGGGGCCTTAAGTTTTCCCGTCGCCATATTGTCATCGTTTTAGTCGTTTTTTAAACCAAACCTAACCTCAAACCTTCTGCTTGGATTGAGAAGGCTCTGTGGGTGGTGAGTAAGTTAGAAGTTGGTTGGTTGTATTGTGTTAAATGTTTAACCGCTAGACAGGAAAAAGTTTTTTGTTAGCCCTATAGTTTGGGTAAAGGCCTATTATAACTCTAAGGACAATTACGTCTTTTATGACTCAACCCTGTATTCCGAAAAGATGGATGGCTAAAGATGGAACACTGATGTAAAATTAACCCCCGAACATACTTATTTCGGAAAGTTTTGCTTGCAAGTTTTTTTTTTAACTTTTTCAAGTATATTTTATTTATTTAATAGTATATACGCTACTTTGGGCAGGGCAGGGCACAGGAATTAGAGCCGGAGCCGGTAAAAGCATTTGATTGGCCAGCTACACTGAGAGAGATCATAGAAAACTTAACTAACCCGATTAGGGAAAACTTTGGTGGAGTTTTGTGAAGTACACTCCAATTGAATTTATGCCAATTGACGATAAGTAGATAGATAGATTGTGAGTGTTTCAATAAAATTTGCAGTTTAATTTACTTAGCCATTGGGATATGATTAAGGTCAGTTCTGAAAGAGCTTAGGGTGCTTTTGAGATTATTCTAGAGTTGTTGAGCATATCTGTGTATACAATTTTAATAAACCATCTATTCCACAATATAACTTGTCAATAATATGTCTGAACTTTATGCATAAAAGTTCAATTTTTAAATCCTGGCCTGATATCATTATAAAACATTTAACAACGCGAAATTATGTAGCTGGAATTTCTATGTTGATAAGAATTCACACACCGGACACCTTGGAGTGAATACTAACTCCATGAAGGACACATTTGTGGAAATCCAATTAAAAATTACATAATAAACTGCTGCTATTTTGGTTTGGCGAAACAAATGGTTGAAAAGTCCTCTTGCGAATGACTAAGTGCACACTCTGCAAAACACTTGTACTATTATTCCTGCTTTACGGAGACGAATACTGAAAAGCCGATACTGTATACTTTAAAATAATTTTTTTTTCGACAAAAGTATGAGCTGTAGAAATGTGTGCATATAGTCTGAAAAGTTAAACCCTTAGTCAATTAGTTAGAGCACATCGAGTCAATGGATAACATTTCTCCAACCATGATAATTTTTTTGGTGCCGGGACATAAATCCACGGGACATAATTCCAAAATTCTTTTTTTTGTTTACTTATATCGCACTTTGGTGAGACTTAAGTTCAAAATCAAATTTGGGAATTATGTCCCACTTTGATGGGTCATAAGTCCAAAAACAGAATTTTGGACTTAAGTCACATTTAACATGTTTTGTTTATGGCAAAAACTGTCTCTACCTATTACGAGCTGAAACTTTTCTAATCCAAGTGCCAATTAGAAGAAAATCAGATGATATTAAAAATAGGTTTAACCGTCTTTTCCTTAGTTAATTACTAGCAGGGCTGCCATATGATGATCATCATGAACTCAGCCCCATGTCATATGTGTAGAAAACCAAAGCTTGTTAGAATACCGCGCCGATCTCTTAAAAGCTTAAATCGCGTGCATCGCCAGAAGAAATTATAAATTTTCGAAGTAAATCGAAACAAAATTTAAATCCAAAAAAAATTTTTGCAGTACACCAAATCCTATAAATGGAAGCAGGGGGTTTTTTATACGCCGTCAACTTTATATACATATATGAGCTGAAAACTCTCCAAACATAAGACCATGTGTACATTGTGTACAATCTCTGATCGAGATTTTTTTAAAGATTCTATGCAAATTTTCTGAAGTGGGACTAATTCCAAAATTTGATTTTGGACTTATGTCCCACAAACATTTATCGTAGGTCCAAAAAAACGAATTTTTGACTTATGTATGTCTCGCGGAGTTATGTCCCTGCGCCAATATTTGTGTCTCAACAACCAGCTACCATGTTTGAAGCGATTGAACTGAATATGGGCTTTTGGGAAAATCCATTTTAAAATAAAGATAATAGTAAAATGGTTAACTCAGACGTATATTTATTATTTTGGATTTTTTTCATGCAAGTTGTTTAAGTAGAGAAATAATACTCGTATGTATGTCACACGAAAATCAAATCACCCCATTATGTTAGGGATGCGAAGTAAATCACAGTGCGAAAAATATATCTAAGACTATGACAGAAACGGATTATGTGAACAAATGTATTATGCGAAAAATTAAGTATCATGAGAGAGATGTATTATGTAAGAAATATATCACATCAGAAAATATATCATGCGAAAAAAAATCATATACAAAATATAATCATGATAAAAATTTAAATACATGTCATAAATGTATCATGTCAGAATTATATCATGTGATAATAATGTATATCATAAGAAATATATCATGCGAAAATTACAATTACATGAAAAAAATATATCATGCGAGAAATATGTATATCATGCGAAAATTACAATTACATGAAAAAAATATATCATGCGAGAAATATGTTTATCATGAGAAATATATCATACAAAGAATATCACATAAAAAATATATATCATGCGACAAATTTAATTACTTGACAAAGGTTGATCATGCCAGAAATATATCATGTGTAGAAAATAGGTATATCATGCGAGAAATATAATATCACGACAGAAATATATGATGTCGGAAATATTCATGTAATTACTTGACAAAATTTAATCATGCCAGAAATATATCATGTGAGAAATATGTACCTATATCATGAAAAATATATCATGCGAGATATATAATATCATGACATAAAAAATATATCACACGAAATTTATCATGCGAAGACTATACTATCACGACACAGATATATCATGAGAGAATTATATCGTGAAATATATTTCATGTCATTTAATATATCATGAGGAAAATATATCATGAGAAATAAATCACATCAGAAAATATATCTTGCGAAAAAAATCATATATAAAATATAATCATGATAAAAATTTAAATACATGTCATAAATGTATCATGTCAGAATTATATCATGTGATAATAATGTATATCATAAGAAATATATCATGCGAAAATTACAATTACATGAAAAAAATATATCATGCGAGAAATATGTATATCATGAGAAATATATCATACAAAGAATATCACATAAAAAATATATATCATGCGACAAATTTAATTACATGCCAGAAATATATCATGTGCCGAAAATAGATATATCATGCGAGAAATATAATATCACGACAGAAATATATGATGTCGGAAATATTCATGTAATTACTTGACAAAAGTTAATCATGCCAGAAATATATCATGTGAGAAATATGTACCTATATCATGAAAAATATATCATGCGAGATATATAAAATCATGACATAAAAATATATCACACGAAATTTATCATGCGAAGACTATACTATCACGACACAGATATATCATGAGATAATTATATCGTGAAATATATTTCATGTCATTTAATATATCATGAGGAAAATATATCATGAGAAATATATCACATCAGAAAATATATCTTGCGAAAAAAATCATATATAAAATATAATCATGATAAAAATTTAAATACATGTCATAAATGTATCATGTCAGAATTATATCATGTGAAATTAATGTATATCATAAGAAATATATCATGCGAAAATTACAATTACCTGAAAAAAATATATCATGCGAGAAATATGTATATCATGAAATATATCATGGGAGAAATATGTACCTATATCATGAAAAATATATCATGCGAGATATATAATATCATGACATAAAAATATATCACACGAAATTTATCATGCGAAGACTATACTATCACCACACAGATATATCATGAGAGAATTATATCGTGAAATATATTTCATGTCATTTAATATATCATGAGGAAAATATATCATGAGAAATATATCACATCAGAAAATATATCTTGCGAAAAAAATCATATATAAAATATAATCATGATAAAAATTTAAATACGTCATAAATGTATCATGTCAGAATTATATCATGTGAAATTAATGTATATCATAAGAAATATATCATGCGAAAATTATAATTACATGAAAAAAATATATCGTGTGAGAAATATGTATATCATGAGAAATATATCATACAAAAAATATATATCATGCGACAAATTTAATTACTTGACAAAAGTTAATCATGCAAGAAATATATCATGTCAAGAAAATAGGTATATCATGATTAATATATCATGCGAGAAATATATTATCACGACAGAAATATATTATTCCGGAAATAATCATAAAAGTTAATAATGCCAGAAAAATATCATGTGAGAAATCTGTACCTGTATCATGAAAAATATATCATGCGAGAAATATAATATCATGACAAAAATATATCACAAGAAATATATCATGCAAGTAATATAATATCACGACCAAAATATATCATGAGATAATTATATCTTGAAAAATATATTATGTCATTTAATATATCATGAGGAAAATATATCATGAAAAATATACATATGATACGAGAAATGAGGAAAATATATCATGAAAAATATGCATATGATACGAGAAATATATTATCATGACATAAATATATCTCGGTTAACAGATAAATATATAGTTTTTAAAACCGACCAATCGTAGGCGCCACGCTCAGCGAGTGTGCCTTTGTCTGTGCCAGTGCTGTTGAAAAATAATCTGGTGAAAATCTTTTAAAATTAACACAACCCAAAAAATTTCGCATGAAATTTAAAAGGACATCTTAATTGCGTTATTTTAATTTTATTTTTAAGATTAGTTTTATTGAAAATTTTCCACCGTTAAAATGATATGAGGATTTGATTTATAAATCGATCTTTCTATAAAAATTAATCTCACAGCTATGTAATCATCATTCCATCACAATTTTTCCAAACACAATATTAAATATTCCTTAAATCAATTTAAAAAAAAAATATCCCACTTGATTTATTCATAAATGCTACCCATTATTTTTTTGTTAAAATATTTCAATAAAACATCAATTGAAATAAAATAAATCCAATTTATGCATTTAATGAATTTAATGCATTCAATCAATTGTCGTCAATTTTTTTGTTCATGTTTGTGGCAAATTAAACCAATATTTCCGATGTGGTCGCACGGTTTTGTTCCAATTCTATATTCAAATTTGAAAATAACATAAAATCCATACCTAAATAGCTATACGCCACATTGAATTGGAACAGATCGGTTTATTCACGCAATTTAGCCGCTACATTAATATACAGGATACAATTTATGTGTATTATACCTCTGTAGTACCTCTAACTGTGTCTATAACCATAATAGTTAAACAAAAAAAACAATACAAAAATCCTTTTTAATTCGAGGGGATATATTAAAATAAAACACACAAAGCGTTTTATATTTATGTGTTTTTTTTGTTGCTTAAATATTTTTGTGTCGGGCCCATTCTAGCCACCAATTAATTCAACACCACGCCATTGATTACGCGCTTCGAATCAAGTAGGTGGTAGAGGCAGTACTAGTCAGTAGTGGCAGGATAACATGCCCGTGTAATTCCAGCGTCTAAATTGTTGCGTAGCATAAAATTAAACCAAACCGCAACAACATTCCCGGGGATGTTGTTGTCGGCGGCGGCGGCAGCGTGGGTCCCCCAAAAAATGCCACCAACCGCTAAATTCCACGTTAAGCCAACTGTGAAGAATGTCCTGTCCGGAGTCCCAGAGCCGCCCACTTTTTATCAGGTAATCCCCATGTATCCTTTTAAATGGCAATTCGATATAGTTTGTCGTTCGTCGGATCTCAGATATGTATTTTTAATGCACATACCCATCGAGTAGCAGTACTTATCCCATATAAAAATACATAGATACGTTACGTGTACGTTACACTACAACTCACTCACGCACAGTGGTTTTATGCAATTATTTTTGGTGTTCATTGTGCGAGGGTACGGGGTGATACAATTAAAATCGGGAAGCGCAAAAAAGGACGATGCGATGGACGACAAAAACCGGGACACAATTTGCTCGGTGTTAAATGCGAAATCCTGATGTGCTCTGCGGCTTACGGATGCTGGAGCAGAGATGCAGTGGGTGGAGATGTGCAGACGAATTATCAGTACGCTATGTTCAGTGGCAGTGGCGGTGGCAGCGGCGAGGAGCGCGGTGGTGTTGGCGATTCGATTTATTAAAATTGGTATCAAATAAAATATTGTTAAAATCGATTTAAAGCACTTTTATTGGCGTAATTATGTTACCAGAGCAGCCATAGTCGCATACCGGGAATGAGGAATGAATTAAATGCCAAAGTCAGCCCCCTCACATCACGCAACATGCATACAGCCGAGCACAATAGGAGCCCGAAAAAGAAGGGTATTTTTGCTTTTTTTTTTGGTTAATTGTCCTCTCATTGTGTGACACTATAGTAAATGTATCCTGCGTGGGTGTGTTTGTCCCCATACATGCCGAGCATGAATATAGCCATCATTATCATTGTGATAATGGGAGGCAAATAATTACGTCCTCATTAGCTGATGATGCCAGCCCAGAGTATTATACCATAACCATACCATACCATTCCATATACAATATAACGGTTTGGGGTCGATTCGAACAATTAATAAACTGTCGTAATTTGCTATTAACTAAATAAAATTGCATCGCATGGAATAATTATTTTCCACAGAGGATTAAATGAAAGCCAACGATGGACACCAACAAAAAAAATCTAGATTCCTGCTGACTTATGGGATTTGGGATTTTTCTATTTTGATATTCGTAAATTGTAATGATAGGAGGATATCCCACAGGTAAAGGACGGTAAATTGGTAGATTTGAAATAATCATTGAACGGGTGGACGTGTGTGTTAACTGATTACAAACAATCGTAGAAATGTTATGTAAGACATTTGGAAATGAGATAATGAAATTATTCGTTGTTATTATTTTTTTTGGTTAGGTAGGTACCAGAGTTACAAAATCATAATCTCCAAATTTTAGATCCAGACAAACATAATACTTTAAATGAGAATCCATAGTTTCAATCTCTAAGCATAAATCACCATCGCACAGTTGTTTCTTAAAATTCTAAATAATTTTGCATATTAAAAATCTAAAAAAAAAATTATTTTAGATTTTAGAAGAAAAAAGTTTTTTTTTAAATTTAATATTTTGTTGTAAGCGCCTTAGTTTGCTCTAAGTTTGTGGGTGGCAATGGCGCAGTGGATAAAGTGCTTGATTGCTAACTAGGACGTGTGGGTTCGATCCCCACGCTAGGCGCTTTCTTTTCTAAACCTCCAATTTTAATTGGATGCCGCCCATGGGTTGAAATGAGACAGTAAATACCTGGTTCTCAAATCCACTGTGCCAAACTAGTGCCGTGTAATTCAGGTTGCATTTAAAAGACCATAGGTCTTACAGGCATATATTTATATTAAAAAACAGCGCTTACAACAAAATATTGAATTTTGAAAAAAAACTTTTTTCTTTCTAAAATCCAAAAATATTTACTTAGAAAATGATTTAATCGATTTTTTCGAAACTTCGTATTTATTATTTTTTTGACATTTTCTTGAATGCTTGCAAAAAAAATTTCTCTAAAAAAAGAGACAACTGTACCTACCTAATGATTAGAAAAAAAAACAGTTAACAAAAGTTTTTTCTCAAAAAATAAAAATGTTTTATAAAGGATAATTCTCGTAGAACCGCAATTTTTCATATTTTCGACTTTCTTATTTTTGGATAAGCCGATTAGGTTCTGCTTTGTGCAGGTGCTCCTTAAAAATATAATTAAAATTGCACATTCAAATTTAAATAAAGGGATTTTTTATTTAAAAAAAGTTTAACAGCCTCAATTTTTAATTACATAAAAGTTGTTAGCTACAAGAGGAAAGTCGTATGATACAGTCGTGCGTTTTGTTTTTTTTTTTTAAATGCTGAATTATGTATATGTTTTAACGAGTACTTGAATGAAAATACTATCCATGTGACTTTAAAAATTTCGTAGGACCTAAAATTGCTTTTTTTTTAAACGCCTACAGCGACTTTTATAAACAAAATTAATGACAAACCTTTACAATCAATGCACCCAATCTAACGTTTTTCTTTATTTTCGAATTTCTCAATAACTGTTCAAATAATTGTCTAAGTTGTGGACATTTTGTTCAAAATACTTCTAGGGGAGTTTTCAAGAAAATTCAAGGATTTTTTTTGTATACCCTATCACATCGGAAGCACAAGATTCTTAGTAAAAGGCCAAATACATTAGTGAAGTGTGTTTTTTATACTATTTTTTTATACCTATACAAAATTAATGCATTTTTTTTGTTAAAAAATAATTTGGTATATAAATTCTAAGTACAGTACCGCCTCGCTAGTCCGGACACATATGGTTTCGACAATGTCCGGAATAATTTATCTAAAAACATCTTTTCAGCTTTTTGCGTAACCTCTTTAGGAGAAGAATATATATTTGAAATGCATTATTTTGTTCGGCCCACTGAATTTCTCGGCAAATATCTTGCTTGATTTATTGTTTGATGTTTGAATAATGTCATTATCAGAAAAGTCGTAAAAGAGTTCATTTTAACCAATTGCCCACTTATTGATTTCATCTGTTGAAGTGCTACCATTTGGATCAATGATTCTTATAATGCCATGAATTCTGTTTAAATCAGCAAGCGAAGAACCCGAGTCAATTTGTTGGTGTAACTGTAATAATATTGACCTACTCTTTTTAATATTTTTCTCCTAATACCTTTCCAAGCTGAATATAAAAAAGGAACAGCATCTCGCAAATTGAATTTTTTTAAGACTGCTGCAATGTTTTTATCATCTTCCAGTAGAATGTGGGTCAACAGCTCCTTTCTATATGTTCTTTATATTCTGGATTAAATTTTGATCCATCGGTTGCAATAATGCTGTACAATTAGGCGGTAAGAATAAGACTCTGAAGTTGAAATCAAAGTTTATTTCGTCCTCTTTAGCATGAGATGGGGCATTATCCAAAACCAAAAGTGATTTTAACGGCAGGTTAATCTCTGTCAAAAACTTTTTCAAACTTGGAATAAAATTGTACTTGAACCAATCAAGAAAATCGTTGTAGACATCCAACCTTTTTTGGTAGCTTTATATGCTACTGGTAAATTACGTTCTTAAAAGCCCTGTCATTAACGGATTTTCCGATAACTAAGAGGGGTAACTTATAAGTTCCTGCCACCTTAGAACTTGGCATAAAAGTAACGCGATCTTTCGATATTTTTCTGCCAGGAGCAGATTTTTCATTGGTGTGAACCCATGTCGTTCCCGGAAGAACCCTCCAAAAGACAGCTAACTTATCCGCATTATAAACCTGTTCTTCACTTTTGTTAATTTCTTGAATCACTCTTAAAATTTTTTCTTGAAAAGGCTTAACCGCAGCAACATCGCTAGATACTTTTTCGTCACAGATTTTAAGACATCGAATCCGATTTGGCAATTTAAATTTTTTCAACCAACCAGAACTTGCTACAAAATCTTCTTTAAATGTTATCTCTTTGTAAAAGAATTTGGCTTTGGTTTGAATCAGATCTGTTGAAATTGGCACATGATGATTTCTTTGTTGGATGAACCATGTCATCAATGCTTCTTCTACTGCTGGGTGTTCACCTTATTTGATAATTTTTCGCTGTCCTTAAAGCAATTGCTAAATGTAGTTCATATTCTTAGACCTTAAATTGTCAGCTTACCTGAAAGTCTTAGATACAAATTTCCGAATTTTCAACTTGTTCATTTTTATATCAAAAACAGTTGACCTTGAGACTTTGAAAATGTCTGCTACTTGCCTTACTGTTTTACCAGTTTCAATATCATCTAATATTTTACATTTCTCAGAAACTGTCAAAGTAACATGCTTCCTTTTCTTTGCGGAAGCCATAATAAATAATAACTTGTGTTTAAAAAAAAATCCACTGAAAAATTCAATCCACATTAAAAATATATGTCTTATCCTTAAAGAAAGCTCACAATTAAATGAACAGAGCATGCAAAATCAACGACCACAAACATAAACTTCCAATTAGTAAAATTGCAACGGTTCAAATGTCTAGATTTAAGAGCCTACTACAAGCGAAAAAACTAACCCGTACCTAATCGTATGAACAAACGTGTTTCCAAAGAAAAGAGTCAAATTATATATGTACATACGCTTTTTAATACGCTGGCACTGTCCGCACTGCAGAGGTAAAATTTTCAAAGTCTACTGAAATGTACGGGCTAGCGTGTGTCCGGACTAGCGAGGATGTACTGTATTTAAAATATTAAATTTTAAAATATAATTTAAAAAAATATTGAATTTAAAAAAAAATAGATTTTTTTTTCAAAACTCCAAAAAAATATTTTCCCAAAATTTTGGATTGTAGAATTATTTAGAATTCGAATGACCTGCAATATAAAAGTTTTGATCGAAATCCATTGAGCTGTTTATCAAAAAGTCGAAAATAAAAAAAAATGGTTGTCTGAGATTTAGGTACTTTTAAAAACAAAATATGTAAAAAAAGATTTGGACTAAAATGTAGACTAGGTTTATAGTAGTGCATAGATTTTTTTTATATCAAAATCGTTTAAGCCGCTGTTTTCGAGGTAATTAAGGTATAAGACACCGTTATGTTTGGTACTAAAAACAAGATTAAAAAATCTTATTTAGACAGTCACCTAAGTCGCTTAAGGACATCAAGTTTGCAGAAAATCGCTTCATCCATCGCATCCATCGTTCCTAAGTTTATAAAGGGTGATTTTTTTGCTACTTGGTTTTTGACGTTTATATTTTTGACAGATCACACATGACAATTTCCACGAACATTTGACATTTCGATTCAGTATTGTTTGCCATTTCATCATGAATAGACTTACGCCTGAACAACGTTTGCAAATTATTGAAATTTATTATCAAAATTCGTGCTCTGTGAAAAATGTGTTTCGCAAGCTACGTCCGTTTTTTTCCGCTCATTTTTGGCTAAATGGATACGTGAATAAGCAGAATTGCCGTATTTGGAGTGAAGAGCAGCCAGAGGCAATTCAGCAGCTACCAATGCATCCCGAAAAATGCATTGTTTGGTGCGGTTTATGGCAGGAATTTGGTGAGCAGTTGATCTCACGTTTTGGCGCAGTCAATTGGCCACCAAGATCATGTGATTTGACCCCGTTAGACTATTTTTTGTGGGGCTATGTTAAGTCTATTGTCTATGGGGACAAGCCAAACACGATTGCTGCCTTGGAAGCCACCATTGAACGCGTCATTGGCTAGATTCCGGCCGAAATGTGTGAAAAAGTTTGCCAAAATTGGACCTTCAGAATGGACCACCTGAAGCGTAGCCGCGGGCAACATTTAAGTGAAATTATTTTTAAAAAGTAAATGGCAGAAATTTATTTATCGATCCAAATAAAAATTTCATTCACTTTTTACAAGTTTCTGTGTTTTTTTGAATTTTCAAAAACCAAGCTCTTAAAAAATCACCGTTTAGAAAATAGACCAATTTACTTAGACTTCGCTGCGTTGACATATTAACACGCGCAGGCAGACAGATTTTCGAGACCTGTTTGTTCGTTTGATTTTTTGTTTTACTAAATCATACAACACATATACCGCATGTGGCGTATTCATAGTCATTTTTTAACTGTGTCTAATTTAAACCTAGGTTTAGTTGAATTTTCGGTCGTTGATTCTATTTAGTAAAGTTTACCATTCCAAAATATTTGAAGCTATTTGTGTAGTAAAACAAGTTAATAATCTTAAACCAACAATTTTTAAGTAAAATCGGTCTTTATTGATTCAGCCAAAATTGTCTTAAATTGTAGTTTAGTAAAACCTAGGTTTATCAGCGACTATTAATATGCTCCCATATATTTTAAAGTTTACAAAAACTACCCTTTAATGCTTATTTTCTTCTCATCATAATTCTAGGTAAGCCCATAGCTATTAGAAGTGAGAATTTCATACAACAACAAAAGTACACTGACGATGTCAGAATTTGGAAGTTCAAAATTTAGGTTTTTCTTTGATACGCAGAATTTTTAAGTACAGTATTTTTCGAATAAACATTTTGGGAACACAATTTTCCTACAGAATTATGACCAAAACAGGGGGTTTAAGCTCCAAGGTTCTATACGTCTATCTCTTAATAATCCATAAAACAATTAAAAATGTATTGTTAATGTCCATTCTCACTTTTTTTAATTAATTAGTTGAATAAAGTTTTTTTATTTTATAGGGTAAAACATGTAAGCGGAATTTCGCTTTTCCATAGCTAATTACTGAATTTCTATCGTTTTCTTAATTAGCTGAGCATTTTCGAATATAAATTACAATTTCATGAACGTAAAAACAGGATTGCCTATTAAACTGTATAGATATCCATTTAAATGACGATGGCAAAATAAATGGTGTCACTCGATGGCTGATAATGTTGCATATTATATAAGTTGAACAATTAATAATTATGCAATTCGACTTAATTCGTTCCTATTATTTTTGAATTGATTTGCTTCGTGTGCCGTGTTAATTGCCAACACACATAACCTCTATTGTCATTTGATTTCAAATTATTGTAAATTAGAAGCCATGAACTAAATATGAACAAACATTTTCTTTTTTTTTGCATTTTCCTTTCATACATCAAAATAATTGCATCAATGTGACACATCACTCGTACATCCAATTTAAAATCCAAATGTCCCACAATTTATTCGAACGAAAATTCAAAAAAAAAAAATGGCGCAATGGAGAAAAATTGTGATTGCATTAACAATTGAAAAAAAAAATCATATACAACGACGACATGATAAAATTAAAAAAAAAAATGGCAACATCGGTAAAAAAAAAATCGGTCTTTTTGCGGTGCGACATTGCCTGACAGAAGCATTAACAATATTTTCACATCAGGATCACGGTAGGGCACAGAGGGCGTTAATGTTGCACGATGCGTGATTGTCGTCCTTGTTTGGGTAATTTATTTTGATGAGCGCCACTGTGAAATGTGCCTCTTTAAATAAATTGCATCTCATTTCAAGGAAACATGTGTGTACATTGCAATTTATTCCAATGTCCTGTTAAATTTTTTTTTACACAAACACACATACACATTGTTTGGAAGAACATTAATTTGTTGGTTATATTTGTGTGTCCCTATATAGGTGTAGAGGTACTTTCATGTTGTTCCTTGAAGCAATAAGTTGTTGATAAAGTCGCAAAACTAACTAAATGAGAGATGCAACAAAAACGTAAGAACAACTTTTCGCAAGCATTCATCCTTTTTAGCAAACTGGGACCCAAGAATTGATGACGATGACGACTGACGAGCCTAAGCATAAGCAAACTAAACATTTCAACAAAAAAAGGATACAAGATACACATATATGTGTATATACAAATGTGTGTGCTAAAGTAGAGTATACAAAATACGCCTCAGGAGGAATAGAAAGTTTCATGTTTTTGCAAGCGTTTTTCCTCCTCCATCTCCGAAGTAAAACTCTTTGAATGATTCTCTCTGCCTGCCAGAATAGAAGAAATCTTTTACTTTTATTTTTGAATTTCCTGTAAAATGCAAGGATCATTTCTGTTTATTTCATTTGGATGTTGATGTTGATTGCTGACGACAAGAACGGTGCCAAGGGGAGGGGTCATGGGGATTGTGAATCCCTCAACAAAATTAACAACTTAATATTCAAAGCATTTGCAAGTGCAAGAAGATGCAATCATTTTTTACAAAATGATATTTGTGGAGTAAGCAACCACATTAACAATATACACGTCAATCAGACATGGAACGCGAATAATTACTTAGCTTGGCATTTGCCGCCATTCGCAGTAGTTGCGATAATTTGAAGACTTTTATCAAGACTATAAACAGACCGAAATCAATATAAAGTTCTAATGAAGTGTTACATTACCACTCGCCGGCTGGACGTTCCCAAATCAATTTATTTATCACAATCAATACCAATCGGGCAACACCACATGGCCACGACAACACTAACATATTTTGATCAGTCAGACATTACATACTATGCACCCACCACCTTCCGAGTCAACATCAGCAGAACACATTACTATGAAGTCATCACTGCAAGTAGGGAAATTTAATTAGTCATGTTTACAGTTCACACTGCCTTAGAGCACAAAAATATAACTAGAGAAGGTAAGAGATGACGACGCAGAAGCGAAACTTGTATACTCCAAGCAAACCTTAGTCACGATTTGGATTTGTACTGAGGAGTACGTTTCCCCTTTGATAATAAGTGGTGGCTAATTTTTTGATCAATTTCGATTTGATTTACTCTTGTGAGAGTTAGAGTGGACATGAAGTAATATTAAAAAGGGGAAATTTTTGTAGGTTTCACCCCCCAAAATCCACTTGGGTACATTGATGATTTTCGATCCATGAATAGATCTGAAATCCAACAACAATATTTGGTGTAGTGAAACTGATATTTTTTGCACTTGTGTGCGTCAAATCTGGTTGCAACTACACAAAGATGCAAAAATATCAGTTTCGCATTGACCTTAGCTTGTAGGCGAACCAAAATAGCTGCCGCAATTTCCCATTTTGTATTACTCATCCATGGTGGACTTATTTTGGTCCATAATATAGTTGTTTTGTCCCTGGTTCACTTCTTCTAAGTGGATACAATGGACTGAGTTTACTCTTGGAGTTCAGTACTCTTGTAAAACAGAGATTGGCAATTATATAAAATACCGTGTTATTTAATTTAAGATTAGAATGAAATTGTAAGATTAAAAAGCAATAAAAATAATTGGTCAGACTTCTACGTTCTACCTTTCTTCGGGATAACCAGGGCACAACAAGATTACATCAATCCTAAAAAAAAGCATAATAATTCTTATTCGTATGCACAACTATAATATTGAGGGTTTCTAGGATTTTCTATCTATAGAATCTCCTTTTTATTCATTATGAAATTGAGGTCTTTCTAATCTTGAATTTCAGGATCTCGAATTGATTTCTAAATTATTGGGTATAATTGGTTCATTGGTTCAAGGTGGATGTAGGGACGGCCATCAGGATGCCAACTCAACAGATTTCGATGTCAACAATACCGTGTGTTGGTTGTTTTTTTTTTTGTTTTTTGAATAAGTTCTGATTTAATTTTGTTTTCAGTTGGCATTCTGATATTCGGCGCTTTGGCATTTGATCAGTCCGACTATGGGATTTTGACATTCGGGATTTTTAGCATTTTAAAATATGGGATTTAATAAAATAAACTATAGTTAAGAAATTATTCTTCTTTATTCGTAAATAAAAGACAGGGCTGGATGGCATGCACTTGCTCTTTTGCTCAATCACAACGCAAGCACAAGATTCGTCGTAGAAAAAGCTAAATACATATATTTTCAAAGTATTTTTTAAAATTAATTTTATATATACAACATAAGCTTTAACTGTTTTCTAAAAAAAATTGGGAAGACAAAGTAATTAATAATATAAACTTAAAAACATGCTTTGAAAACACTTTTACATCTCTTTTCGAAATACATATGTATGTATTGAATTTTCGAAAAAACAAAAGATTTTGGTATGTAGGATCATTTGAAATTTGGAGATCCTTCTGCGTGAAAATTTTTATCGGAAACAGTTGAGCCGTTCATTAGATAATCGAAAAATGTTTATATAACCGGTACACTTAATTTCATTTAAATTAAATTTATTTTTCTATTGACCAAAATGTAGAATATTTCTTATCAAAAGCGTTAAAGATTTAGTAGTAGTAGAAGTATTTATTTCGAGATAAAAGAAATAAATATTAATAATTTGGATGTAAGTTCCATTATGAGAAGTCAATTTTGTCTACTGAGATTGATTGATTTTGACACATATCACGAATCACTCGTGAGTTGTCAAAAATAGAACACTAAACAAAACTGCTAAAAAATAATCCCTTAGTTAATAGTAGACAGCTGTGAAGTATTAAGTATTCGCTGAAAATGTTCCAATATTTTTGTAGTAAAATTATGGACTGGGCTTTGATTTTTTTTAAATTGGCTTTCAGACTTACTTGGCCATTTAACAAAATGGATGTTGGTGTACAACAGGGCTCTGTTTTGTCTCCAAATATTTTGTATTATATTCAAGAATTTATTGTTTATATTCCCTTAATTTTAGTATTTGTTTTTAGATTTCAATAAATTCTGATTTCGACGAACAGTCTAATGGAGATGAATTCTGGACAAAATCAATATTTTTCTCATTTTAATTTTTGTACATTTATGTTGAAATTAATAAATAATAAATAATAATAATAATAATAATTTTTTTTAATAATCACAGTTTATATACAATTGTATTGCAATTTAAATAAAGTTCCGTTACAATTTCATATCATAGCTTAATCAAACAGATCTCTTTGACAGGTCGAATGACATCATTTGACAATCGAGGAAAAAAAACAAACAGAGTAATTAACTTGTTTTATAATTAACTTTCATAAAGAAGATATTTTTTTAATCTTAACAATACATAATGTACATATATTTTATGTGCTTTAATTACAGTTTAACTTTGACCCTATCCAAAATTCAACTTCCGTCTCCGCACCTGGTTAACGATGATGGGTATAATTCAACCCCTTTGGATATAAAACGGTTGTTCGGTTGGCAACTCGGATAACTTTTAGAGCCGATTGTGTTTCAGCGCTCGCTTTCTGTTATTTTTCGCTTTTTAATTTAATTAAAGCTTTGACTGTTGAAAGGCTGATGCTTTTGTTATGCTTCAGTGCAAATACTTAGCCTAGAAAAAGAGTTCACACAGTAAGATTTTTTTTATAATTTTGTTTTTAATATTTCTATCCTTCTTTACATTTAACCAACCATCATCCATTTGTTCGTTTCTCTCTTGGATGCATTGTTTATAAATATATCTATAATACCATTCCCTACATACATATATAGATACGAGTATATGTATATGATTTTCTCTCTTTAAAAAATGTTCTTTTGTTTCGTGGTATTCACTTTGTTTTATTGTTCGGAATTACTTTCAAGCATCGAGCATTTTGCTCGACTCGATTCAGTCAAAGTTGCATCAGTTTACTAGAATCAGAAGCAGAACCCGAACAGTTATGTTTCAAATTCAGAAATCCATTCGCAGAAAAAAAGGGAGAATTTTGTGCAGTAACTGTGAAAATTACAGAAAAAATATGTACATAGCTATAACATTGCAAGGATATAACAATAAGGAAGAGAATATCTTCACTTTTGGGATGAAAGTTTACAAAAGAATTAGCAAAATTACACAACCCGTTAGGGCATTGGTATTTTTTTGGTGGTAATTTATTTCTAAATCCTTAGTCAATAAATAATGACCGAAGGCATATATATATCCTTTGAATCGTTAAGCGGTTGTGTGTGTTTGCTCGATTGAAAATACTGTATTATAATTTTTCGAAAGTTTGATGATATTATTGTTTAATTTTATTTTGTTTAATAATGTGAATGAAATATTTATCATCTATCACTGTAATACATGTATCCTGCGAGGGCTGTCAGGAAGCTCAGAACCGTTTAAATAATACAAATCATGTAAGTAGTTTTGAACTGAGACAATTTTGTATATAAATCTTACACGAATTCATATGATGTTTTATACAAAACACTGACATTTACTTTAGTTTCTTGATTAAAGCGTTTGTTTAAATTAAATATTCTAGAGACTTCTAAAAATCATTTATAATTCAAACAAAATGTTCTAAAAAATTTAATGTCGAATAGGATTTTTGAAAAATTACATATTTTGGTCTAATCTATTTTCAAACTAGTTTTTGTTTCATAATTCTATGTCACCTACAACATATTTCAATTTGATGAAAATTGGTCAAGGAACCACGAAGTTGGCATTTTTTTAAATTCGGCTCCGTACTTGCAAAAAATATCCCTCATAACAACCCCATCTTCCCATTGTACAAACATCACCATCGTTAAATTTTGATCAGTGGTGTAGCCATTTCAACTCATCGATAACAACTCAACGATTTGATCTCACCAATATAACTCAGTAAGATCTTCGAAATCGAAACGGGATTTAATAAAAAAAATTCAATTACTTATTCTATTAATTTAACGTAACGTAACATAATGTTACGCAACATAACGTTACGTATCATATAGTAACGTTACGTGGAGATATAGAATACTTTATTGTGTGTATCGTCATAGTTTGACTCTAATTTAACAAGAACGATGAAATTTCGACGCACTCTAGTCTCGTTTTCAAATCGCATTCATTCTGTTCAAGAATAAATAATTCTTCCAAATGCATGACAATGCTATTAGGGATTTGTCAGCAGAATTAAGATTCCTTGTGTGTGGCACTACTGGTCTACATTTGTTAACAAGATAGTGTGTGTATTTTTTATCTTCCAAACATTTATTTGTAAATTTTAAGTAGTTAGATAATAAAATTAAATTATAAAAAAATTAAAAGTGTTATTCGGAATAAAATGCTTATTGATTTAATGGTCGGTAAATATTTGAGGATCTTTTGCAAAAAAAAAAAAACATTATTTTTCGTTATAAAAAGAATTTTGTTTAAAAATATTTACTAGTAGTAAAAAAATTGTTTAGCGAGCTAAATCAAATTTTGTCGGTGTTTAAAACCAAACGTGTCGTGTGGACATGTCCATAGAGCATTTTCACCCCCAATGCCGAAAAAGATAATCCAATAAAATTTAAAGTCTTAGAAATAAATTCTAGCTGTATGTACCGACCATTCAAAATTCATCCCCTTTACAGAAACTTTACGCCATTTAGTTTCTACACTGATAACAAAATTAACAAAACCAACTAATCACGACTGCGGTCGGTCTAACAAAACTACATTCCGGATTAAACAAATCACCATTTTTGCATTTTTCCACTCACGCATGTTCAAACCCTTTATTCACGTCAAAGTTCAGTCTTAACTACATTATTGTTGTGCAGCAATAAGTAGCTTTGCGCCCGAATAACCCTTCAATTGAAGTCCAAATCATTAGCATGTTACATGACACATTATCGAGAGCGTGGCATGCATCGTCCCCGACTTGGTGGCAATAGCGATATAATTAAGCCATCCTCTCCAACAAGTTAATCACAGCAACCAACACTATATGGCGGTACGTACTCCGCCGGCTGGCTGGCAGTTAGTAGCGTTAGTAGCTTTGGAATGCCGATAGCGACCGCCCATTCTCACATCTCTTCCAAACGCCGGCCGAATCACCCACCACCAGTAAATGTGACTGTGTTTAGTTTTGTTAAGCGACAAAATGGAATTGTTTCACGGTTGAATGCAGAATGTAGAATATAATGTCCAGGACATAGTAGGACACCAATTTGACATAGATTCAGCGCGAGGAATTGCATCAAATGGCATCCAGACAGCATCGAATCTGTCACTCGGAATTGATTTCAACAACATAGCGCTTAAAAGCTTGAAACAACAACATTCCGGTTTTCGATTGTGTAAATAGAAAAAACAGTCCTTATATAGAGTGATACGAATGGCAAAATGGTATAATGAACGGCTATACCGAGCGAGCGAAAGGGACACCACTGGGCGTGTGGTTGAACCTGTGATGCGTTCAAGGACATTCCTAGATGTTCTACTATACTCTGGGGATCTGGTGCTCTGCTCTGAATCAGCATATTATCCCTGCATTTGTTGATTGTAGAACATTGCATGTTATCTTGTGTGTTTTGTGAGTTTTCGATATTTTTCAGTGTGTGTGATGCCGGTTTGGACAAATGTCCTTTATTTAGAGTAAATTGCATGTTCGGTACGGTACATGCATGATGCATTGATTTCAATTCACTGTAAAATCTCCGAAACTGACTACAACACTGATTGCATATCGAAAATAGCCCATTCCCAGGAATTTTTTTTATATTCTCGCCTTAATTGTTTGGTTGTTCTGTCAATGCATTGTGCAGTTGCTGGAGTTTTAAGTGAAGAAGCAACTTTAATTTATTTAATTTAATGAAAAACAATCATAAGATACTTGTGTAATCAATTTCAATTCAAGGCATAAGTCTATAAACAAAAAATCATTAAATGTTGTGCTATTCCTTTTTATAAAAAATAAAACGTAACGGTATACAATCAAATTGTGATGTAGCTCATAAGAATATTTTTATTAATTTAGATAGTTTTCTGCTTATTATTTGCCCGGAAAACCTTAAATTAAAGTAAAATATCATTCCATACTATTTACAAGAACTTTTAAATCAAAAGGGGAACTGCTCGAAAGTGCCCGAAACTGCACGAAACTACACGAAACTGCACGAATCTTCGATAAACGTCCTGACAGTACATTAAAACACTTGCACATAGAACAAGTAGATCACATTTCATGGCGAGCTTTCAAAACCTGCACGAATACAAAAAACAAGAAATTTGAATGTTTTGAATTTATATTTTTACATAACTGGTGTTTAAAACTCAGAAGTGAATATATTTTCTTATCCAACCACATTATCCACAGACAAAACAACACAAAATCCACTATGCATCTCCATCCGAACATAGGAATCCTGCTCCACGTTGGTTGGGCTTGGGTGGTTATGGTGTAGGTAACTACTTTAGCATTCATGTCCCATTCGTGCGATTGCTGTGCATATTCCCACAGTGTGATTTTGCATCCATGACATAAACGGAGACCGAGAGGCTTTTATCGCTACAACAGAAACGGATAAAACAATTCTGGGATAAAATATTTTTTTTTTTGCTCGAACTTACCTACCTCCTCCTCCGCCACACCATTCAGTCTTTATAACCAATCTCCACCACACTTGTTCTCTTATCCTATCGTATTTTTCTCCTGTCCCCCTCTATCCAACTGCCCTCTTGGGAGAGAGATATTTTCTGTCGTTCCACCGACGAAAAGCGAACGGCTGAGTCAGTGTCGCACCCAAAACTGAAACGGCATTCTATGGAATGTCTCGAATTGTGGTCCAATAGTGTCGGCTGGAAAAGAGAGAGGGATAGCCGGCCAGAGATAGAGAAAGGGAAGGGGCGATGTTAAAGGATTTTACCAATCGAACCGAAAACAGGACACGTATCGGTTGTGTGTAATTGATTATATCACCCATGTTAATTTTGATTAAATATGCAAATCGACACAATTTTCATTGTGCCGCTGCCATTACCAGCACTCGTCCCATAACCAACGAGACCAAACACACAGCTCTCAAATACACAGGGACACATTTATTATATAGATATAGGTATATGCACTGCACATGGAAATATAGTGTCCTGGGATACTGATACGAGGGATATGCAATGCATATTGCGCTTATGCTGTGCGGCTATCTGTAGTGTAGATATATCTCTGGATGCAATGACATTCTAAATACCTCTCCTTGTGCATATAAATTAGATATTAAAATTGATTCTTATTCATAATGGGTGCATGTTTTCAACACTCATACTCATATCGACTAACAACAACACTCATATTACAAAACGCATTCATTAAAATCTAATGCAGGACTAATTTCAAGAAAAAATAACAAATTTCAATCAAGGGCATTGTCAAAGCTGTGTGGGTGAGGGTGTGTGTGTTAGATGAATGCGGATAATCTAGATTTAACACCTTTGAAAGCTTGCCTAAAGCGCCAGCTATTTGGGTTCCTTTTCTTTCATCGAGACTTTAGGCAAAATAAAAGGATCGAAAACAGAGTGCGGATGATTTTTGGAATGTGCGGAGGATGTCGATTGCATTAATGAAATTGATTGAGTCCAATTAATATTCAGTTATTCCCTGGAGAATATTTTAATTAATTTTGGCTTCGTCAGCGGCACGGCGCGGTGCGGAATACTGTGTGCTGATGAAAAATGCTGACATTTATTAAAAAAAACGCAAAACTTTAAGTATCACATTGAGCAAAGGCAATAACTAATTCGGGTGCCTAGATAATATTTTTTTAAATAAATTTAAGTTTTAACAATAACGGCGCATAGGTTTAAGCAATTTGATACGCTATAGCTTTTAAAGTATACGTGATTACTTGATTACTAATTATGTCGATATTATGGCGTTATAGCGACGTTAAAGCATTTTTACTTTCGATTATCGGTATTATAAGGCAAGTTATGTATTCATAAAAAAAAATAGAGAACACCAAAAAAGTGGATCCCTCAATTCCGTCTGACTGTCCTAGAGTCTTTTCGGTAATATGCCCACACGTTTTTTTTAATTTTTTTTTGTTAAGATGACAAATAAAAGTAGCTCCCATACATTTTGTTTGGGCCAAGAACAAAAATCTTATTTTTCTCAAAAACGGCTCCAACGATTTATATAAAAAAAATCAGTTTATTAATAATGGGAAAGGTTACCTTTTGACAATTTTTTTTTTGGAAAAAAAATATTATTTTTGGTACCTCTAGTAGAACCATGTTTTTGGTTTTCGATTTTCTGGGAAACGGTTAATTTGATTTTTTTGAAATTTCTTACGCAAAATCTCCTAGAAAGTTTAAATACTATTGTAAGCCAAATTTTTTCAAAAAAAAAAAATTTTTAGAAATTAATTTTTTATTTTTGAAAATTCAAAATTTCGAAAAAGATTCAAATGATTTTTTCGAAACTTCGTATTTAGTTGTTTTTTGACATTATCTTGAATAGATAAAAAAGAATTTTCTAAAACAAAAAAACAACAGTACCTCCCATACAAATGTTAAAAACCCGTTAAGAAAAAAAAATATTTCTCGAAAACGGCTCCAAGAATTTTTATAAAAAAATTTGTGTGTTCACTTTTAAATATAAAAATATTTTTTCGCGTACTTATTAACGGTACTTCCCATAGAATCCCTTTTCATATTTCTACTTTCTAGATATTGGATAAACCGATTAAACAATTTTTTTTAATTGAAGAAAACGCAAACAATATGTTTATATTATTTTTTGAATTGAATGTTTTTTTGTGACCTTTAGTCCAAAAAGCGTTTCGTCCAATGATTAGCCCAAATGTAGTACCTGGGCGAAACGCATTTTAGACTAAAGGTCACAATACATTTTTTTTATACAAATGCTCACTAAAATTGTTAATAAGGATGCATACTCAAACTTTCAAAAAAAAAAGTTTTTCGATTTTTAAACAATAAATAATATTTTTTTTGAAAAATCGATTTTTCAAACACCAGGCACAGAATTTTTTTTAAATTAAATTTTTTTATGTATATTAATAATATCTTCAAAATGGGGTTTAAAATTTTTTTTTCTAAAAATATTTTCAAAATTTTATACATAAAAAATTAATTTTGTAAAAAACCGCTCCAACGATTTGTGAATTTTGTTTGGTATATTCTTATTTATCCATGAATTCAAATGGCATCTTTGTTTTCCCCCAAAATATTTATAACGAATAAGCAATATAAAAACCGTTTAATTATGTGTATTATCCATTAATTTCTACCTTTATTATTATTCCATATTTAAAAAATTTTTGCGTACGTCACTGAATACTAAATACAATGTATTCCATCATACATTTATATATATATATGTATATACATATATGTATGTGTCTCAGAATCACATGGATCTTATGAATGCATATTGCACCTAAATTATAATGTTATATGCATATAGCTACCTACCCACCTATATCCTTCATTTTCATTATTATATGTACATGTTTACATACTTAGGTTCTATCAGTATGTCTATAAATGTAGATATAATTTACTCTCCTAACTTACATAATTAAAATCTATAACATAGATTTAAATATACATTTGTAGGTAGGTACCTATGTAACTATTCATTTAATCATTAATTCGACAATTCACTATACTAAGAATCGAGGTAATCTTACCTACATAGGCTTTACACCTGCATAGGATAACTACACAAGCATAAATAGCTACATAAAAGTTGTTAGCTACAAGAGCAAGTTCGTACGATCCATGAACACTATATTCTAAAAAACTCTATTCACTTTTCTTTATATAGATCTACTAGGCACTTAAAATTAACAAGTAAATGTTCGTAAAATGAAGAAAAATACAAAATAAATAAAACTGCCTTCTTGACAAACGTAGACCAGCATTGCCTTACGAGGAATACTAAGTCGGCTGACAAATCAAAATAGCATTGCCATGCATTTAGAAGAATTCTTTATTCTTGAACAGATTCTACCAAACACTAAAGGAGGCTTTACATGCATCTTCATCTTCATCTGCATTGACATCTGCAAAAAAAGGGGAAACAAAATAAAAAATTCATACTTGTGCGATAGAGAGCGAAAACCAAAATGGAGATCATCTTCATGTATGAAGATTATAGGAAGTATGAATCTGAAGATTGCAGATTATAATGAAGATGAACATGTTCATCTTCATTATAGCATTTTCATCTGCACCATAATTTGTTCCGTTCAGATAACGAATTTTTAAGTTTTTTTTACCATTTCACCTCAGTTTGCTTAAAAACAACAAAAAAAAAGCGAAAATTATCTTCTCAAAACTACATAACTGAACGCTAAGAACATGTGATTGTGAGATGTGTCAAGAAAGTTATAGCAGAGTTCAAGTAAGTTATTAGTGTGTACCTTGTCTAACTTTTATGTTTGTTTTATATTATGGTCCCGCTCTACTTTTCTTCAAGTCTGCAGATGCAGATCCATGTAAAGCCTCCTTAACTTTCACAACTTTTGTTCTTGTTTACGCCGTAAACTTTATAGCTCCTCTCTGCTAAATACACGACACAGACATGTCGTTGCAGACCAAGAAAAATTAACAAAAAAAAAAATGAATTCCCAAAAACGCAGACGGTCGCGTCAAACAGTCAACATGGATGCACACTACACAGACGGCCTGCTCAGACATGTGCACAACAAAAAATATATTAGTCTGCAACGACGATTCTGTGCCGTGTATGAGCCCTGCCATGTAAGTAATTGAAAATCATTCAGTTTCAATATTATTTTATTAAATCTCGTCGTGAAAAGTTTCATCAAATTGAATTGGGGAATGGTTTTATTACAACACGCTTAATTTGAATCAAACCGATTTCCATGAAACTAAACTATGTTGCAGCTGACTCAGAATTATGAAAGAAAAAAATTAGGGTGGGTCAAAAAGATTGTTTTTTCAAAAAAAATAATGGAACGTGTTCTATCTTCAATTCTTTAGAAAATTTTGTATAAATAAGACATGGCTTTTAAAAGCACTCCCATACGTTTCAATCAACAAAATAAAGTAAATATGTAGCTTAAAAATGTCCGCGTTTTGTATATAAAAGTTTAAAAAAATTGAAAAAAAAAATTATAAGATATCTTTTAGGTGTTATATTAAAAACCCTGTCATTTCAAAAATACTTTTATTTAATTTTTTTAGCTCCAACCATAATGGTACCTGCCATACGTTACGTTAAAGCCTATTTTTCTAACAAGCCGCTTTTTCGTATTTTTAAAAGCATGTGTAAAAAGAATTAAAAAAATTATATTTTGAGCAGTATCATTAAATTTGTTTAATTATAGTTATATGTATTTGCTGAATACCGAGGTAGAATTGAATTGGCGTTTTTGAATTTTTTTGAAAAATGTTTTCAGAAAGTTAAAAAAAAAAATTTTTTTTCTCAAAAACCGCTCAACAGATTCTTTTAATTTTTTTCTCATAAATTCAGATTTATCCTATTTCTTGGCTCAAATTAGTTTAAGTATTTATTTTTCCTTGCTTATGCTGATGACATTGACATCATAGGCAGAACAAAGCGAGCTGTCAGTGGAGCATTTGCAAGTATTGAAGCGGAAGCGGCGAAGATGGGTTTGACTGTTAACGAGTCGAAAACTAAGTATATGCTGTCATCGAGAAGATAAGTCCAACACCATCGACTGGGACAACAAGTCACGATTGGCGGTTATAAGTAGTCAGAGACTTTGTTTACCTGGGATCCACTATTACGTCGCACAACAATATCAGTGCGGAGATCAAACGAAGAATCACACTTGCAAATCGCTGTTTCTTCGTTTCTTCGGGCTTAGAAAGCATTTGAGTAGTAATGCCCTCCCTCAAAGAACCAAAGAGACCCTATATAAAACTTTAATCATCCCAGTCCTGCTGTATGGGGCAGAGGCATGGACACTGACAAAATCGGATGAAAACCAGCTGGGTTGCTTTGAGAGATAGATTCTTCGATTTATGTTAGGCCCAGTGTGCATCGGTGGTGAGTGGAGAAGAAGATTTAGCGACGAACTTTACGGGCTCTACAGCGATATCAACCTGGTCAAAAAGCTGAAAATACAGCGACTGAGATGGCTAGGTCACGTGGAGCGCATGCACATCGACGCACCAGCCCGACGAGTCTTCGTATCCAACCCCGGTGGACAACGCGACATAGGAAGGCCTCATCTTATGTGGCGAGATCAAGTGGTGAATGACCTCAACCAACTTGGTGTGCTTAACTGGTGGCAGCTAGCTAGGGACCGGGCTAGCTGGAGAAGTTTGCTGGTTGAGGCCGTGATCCATCCTGGATTGTAAGCGCCATCTTTTGATTAAGCCGATTTAATCTTTTTTTTAAGTTAATATTATTAAAGATTTAGGGCATATGTCCCGTTTTCGAAAAAAAAATGATTTCTGGACTTTTTTCCACTAGAATCGATTCAAACAAAAATTGGAGGAGCCTTCCTACTTGACAATTTTTTTTTCTTATATTAAAAATGCCAATCGGCTGCAAAAATTTATATAAAAAATCAAAATCCATGACACCCACTTAAACGCAACTCCATCGCGTACGTCAAATTAAGCAAGTGTCATACTTCCGCCTCCATTCCCGAGCAAAACAAAAAAAACTGATGCATTCTGCATTATAGCTCACCAAAGCGCTATAACTTTCACAAAAGAAAAAAATAATAATAAAGCAATAAATAGGGGGTTGGTTGATGCTTTCAGTCATTCAGAAGTCCTGCTGGTTTTTTTTGTCCTCGCGCATAGTATTTTTCCGTACATTTTACTTTTCTCGAAAGAGTTACAGACCGTGAAATGAGTTGAAATAACTGAACCTGGCCGCACCCATTGGGGTTATGGCGTGGCTCCCCCATAAACGCGGTCCTGGTGGTTATCCTTGCTACCAAGCCATCAGCAGAACAAGCAACACAAAAAATTGGAACAAAAAAAAGTAGTAAATAAATTGAAAATCAAGTTGAAATGCATAAAATTGCAGAGAGCCCAAGTGGTGGAGTAGATAAAGCAAATAGAACAAACGTCACACACTTACATATGTGTCATGCATCGCATCAGCACAAGGACCGCCAGCAACCAGCTGAGTTGAGCTGAGGTGGCCTTTGTGACTTTGACAAAACCTGGTTACTTTTTTTTTCTCATCTTCTTCATCATCAACAAGGT
Organism: Philhelius pedissequus; assembly: GCA_910595825.1. Classification (NCBI taxonomy): domain Eukaryota; kingdom Metazoa; phylum Arthropoda; class Insecta; order Diptera; family Syrphidae; genus Philhelius; species Philhelius pedissequus. Next base: position 6,520,591 of record OU343163.1, on the reverse strand, counting down.
TTTTTTATTTTTTTTTTTTAATTTCGCCCACATATCCAGGATTAAATTGTTTCCCTCTGCCTTCCTGTGTTGTTAGATGTTGTCGGCGTGTGGTGTATTTTGTTAAAATACTTTCTATAGGATATTGGATTTTTGAAGAAAAAAAAAATAAAAATAAAAACGAGAATTCCTGCAGAACACCATATATTTAGTATACAAATGTGTCACATCACATGACGATGATGAATATCCAAACGATGTGCATTGTCCTATACGATCGCTCTAAAATAAAACGCCCTAACGAGTCCTTAGGCGTTTTCACATTGTAAATCCATGAATCCTTCCATGAATCGTGTATTCCGTGTGCGCTTCCTGTGAAATGTCGAAATGAATGAATCTCGGAGAGTAATGAAATCGCAATTAATTTCTGATATTGTTTTTTTACATTTTTATTCCACGTCCTTATAAAATGCAGAGATAAAATAAAAAAAAATAAAAACTACAGAACATTGAGGCTAAGAATTTCCTATTCCCACACCAGTCAGTAGTGTGCCTTTGCGCCTTATATAACCAAAAACCAATTATCCAACCTGACTGACTGACGCTTTGCTATGGAAACAATGAAACACACAATAGTCGTCGTCCAGGATGAACAAGACGTTTCTCTATTTTTTATGTTCAGCGCTGGGGGAAGACCAACAAAAAAAAAAGGATATGAAAAAACCAAAACCAAGAACCAAAGGCCGGGGTAATGAAATCGAAGGATAAAGAGCAAAAATTAAGAGGAATGATGGCTATGGCAGCTATAAGGATGAACAGTAAAGGGACGAACCACCCCACCCACTAAAACCGACTATATTTCAAGACTTTGCTCTGTCACCCATTCCACTAGTATATGTATAGAGACTTGACCAAACGAGGGGATAAATCTGTTGAAATTATCCACTTTCGTTTCGGCATAGTCTTTAATTATTACACCCCGACATCAGGAGAGCAGTAAAGATCAGCCAAAGGATAAAGCCCCAAAAGGAGGCGAGATGGAAAAACATTGCTTCAAGGATATATACGGATTTGAGATACTCTAATACTTCAAGTGGCTTTTTGATGAGAAAATGAAAGGTAATTTCGCAGATGCAAGGAGACGAGACACACCATTACTATGGAAAGAGTTGAACTTTCCTTGTCTGTGGGGCAGAAGCAGACTTCGCATCAGGTCTGCGAGGTAGCATCAGCAACAGGACTGAAGGTGTACTCTGAGAAACAATTGCAAATCACGCTAGAAATGTCGCAGTTGAATATTATTATATCCTGAATAAAAGTAGCGTCTTGCGAAAAATGGGATTAAAAAGCAATCCGCACTTTTTGTGGTGCTTAATGAAGGATTTTTTTTGTTTTTTGTTCTGTTTTTTTTTGTGTGTCCCTTTTATGTTGAATGAAATTTCGATTAATTGCTCGAAGGCAATTCTCCGGTCGAGAAATTAACTGTCACCTTGAATGCGGAAGCATAATGGACTTCAACTAAAAGCAAAATGGACGAACACCCAGTGCTACTAATTGCGGCGGCATCGGCAGCGGCACTGAATGCAAATTTAAGCTAATGGATGATAAGCTTCGGTTAGTGTGGTGGTGCTGGTGGTGGAAATGGAAATGGTGGAGGTAAGATTGTTGAGATTAAGGTGTTAAATTGCAGTCAGTACTTTAAATTAACTGTCGCCAGGAATGAATTTGAAGCCCTTACTGAGAAATCGTTAATTTTAAGAATGGTTTCGGCTCAGGTGCGGTGTGGCACTAAGTTTTATGGTTTGTATTGAAAAAAGTTTTATGACTTTGAATGGTCGATCGAAGAACTATAGACATATACATGGTATGGAGTTTGGCAGAATACAATAGGTGGGAGATATTTAAGTTCTGAAAATAAGAAATACCGGCCTGTCTGCTTGGACTTAGAACTGTAGCCTAAATTATTGGTACAATTTTCCTACAAATCGGGGCTTATATGGTTTTAAGGTGAATACCTAGAAATTTCTAGGAAAAACCTGATCTATCCCAAAAGTGGCTCTGACGTGAATTACACATAAGTATGGTGTATAAAACTGCTGAGAAAAAAACAGATAATATTTTTACTTACTTTTGAAAAATGTTTTTTTTTTTATTTTCTCAACGTTACAAAATGGACGCTTCTCTTTTGAAACACCCGAAACAAATATTCGGAGAGATTTTAATATTTTTTACTTCCAAGCTAACGCCAGCTATCCTGAAATTCTAACAATTTTCATACATTTCAGTTTAATAGTTAAAATTATTGCATACCAGTTTTTTTAAAAACGAGAGTTAATAAAAACAAAATAAAAGAATAAAAACTATTGAAAACGGTTTTGGAAAATTCACTTTAAATAATTATGAAACTTCCAACTGGAATTATTCCGTGGTCTCTAACAGTGAAGCGATATACTTAAGAAATAATGGAAGAAATATTTCTGGAGAGTTGTGTTAATTGAAAAAAAAATCATCAAAATCTCATACAAGTCGAAATTATAAAAAAATATTCGCTCTACTTTTTATATTTCAATTCGCAGCAGAATGTATAACTGGACTAGATTCCTTACAACAACGCGTGATATTAATTTGTAGGTAAATATTGTCGACCGTCACAACTATAGCGATGGGTAAGCATTTCAGTAACAGATATTCGGTAACAGCTATTAGTATATAGCAATAACAGTTTGTCATTTAAGTTGGAAAATACATGCTATTTAATAACATTTTAAGTGTCTAAGTGTTTCGTTTAAGTTTAACATAATATTGTTTTAACTATTGCTGATTTTGTATTTCAATAATGTTGTTATTATCTCCTTACATATTTTGCCTAAAAGTGATTATTTTATTGATTTCAGACGCACCGTTTGCATTCGAAATCGTAACAAAAGATGTTTCAATTTCACTGGTGATTTGGCTTAACTATGACTGTAATTATCGGTGATTTCTGAGCAATTGTATAAGTTTGGTCCATTCCTAGTCACAACTTGTCAATTGTAATTTTGACAGCTGACATTTTCCTTTGCATTTTGAGACCGCGGGAAAATTTGTTTGCGTACTAGGACTTAAGTGCGAAAAATATAGTGGAGACTTCTCCAAATTTCACCCGTATGAGCTTCGTAAACACTTTCTGTTGATTTCTGTTTAATTTAGTTATTAACAATTTGTTAACTACTTACTTAATAGAAATACATTTTAGAATTATATTTTAAATTTTTACTAAACCTAGATTTTTTTTTAAACTAATTTACATTTCTTTAAAATAAAAAAAAAACGTTTACAAACTGTAAGTAATACTTAAGACTCGTTTGCATATAGAATTTATTAGTTTTGCAACGAAAATCAATAACTAGAAATTAAATTTATTTTGTATAATATTTTGTGTTTACTTTTATAAGATTTTAACGCGACTTATTTATAAAAATGTTTTTAAGCCAAAACTGATGTTGTAAATAAATTTAGCGAGACTGACCTTTTTTGATTTTTTTTTTTTATAAATTCTCGTACAAGGCAGACACATTGTTTTAAACGTCCGAGAAGGATCTTATTAAAGCATCATATTATTTTATTATCAACACTTAATAAAATAGCTTAGCGAAAATGTACGAAACTGCACGAAACTTTCCCACAACTAAACAAAATCACACATTAATGAGACGAGTACAATTCAATGTTGGGCCTGCTGCATCGGCAAATAACCAAAGTTAGTATTTATCAAATCTTTTATTAAATGAAGAATGAAGTATAAGTTGTACCCTATATATAACTATATCTGCTTAGAATATCAGTATACAATTGTCAATATTTTACCGAAACTTAATAGAGCGAGTTAATGATTTAAATAAGCTTTATGCAAGCTGAATGATATGAAAATCAATAATTTTGTGAGTTAAATTTATATAGAGGTGCTAGCTTCGTCCTATTTTATCTTGTTGGTAACTTTTTAATTAGAAACTAACGGAAACTTATTTTAGCTTGTCAACTGGAACATTTATAGAAACATAATAAAAATAAAATGTATACATCATGGGATTTTTTGACAGAAATTTAAATACTTATATTTTTGATATATTTGAATTTTTACTTCGGTGATTGGCTGATTTATCCGATTGTTATTAAATTTCTTCAAATAATTTAAATTTAAGAAAGACACAACTCTGCAAACATCCATTTGCAAATTTTATGCAAGTCCTACACAAAAAAAATCTAATAATAATCTTTATCCAATATACGTTGTTCTATAAGCCGCAAATTAAATTTTATCCTTATTTGAACATCAACATCCTTTAATTGAAAACAACTCAAATGCCTCTTACCGCAAGGACACTTTACTTCAGGAATAAATGCAAAAATTGCTCTTCTTTTCATCATAAATCTCACAGCAATTAAATGAAATATGTTAACAGAATCGTTTAAGTTCTGCACCAACCAAAGCGTTCACGTGTGTAACATCGAATTCTGGTTGCAAAATACCAAGCAAAAAAAAACCCAACAAGAAAAAAAAGAAAAAACTAAAAAAAAAAACGATTTACAAAAATTCATCTCATTCAAGTGATTCCAACTCGAAATTGAATACAGGCACTTCACCTCCTTCTGCTTCCATAAATGACATCAAAACCGTTTGCTACAATGATCATGCTGATGGTGTTGGTGGTGATTGTGATGTCCCCACTCCACTTCACTCCACTCCATGTCGTAGCCGCAATGAAATTCATTTTAACTCGACGAAAAGCGAGATATGAAATCCAGGATGCACTGACTGGAAAACACTTTGAACTGTTAAATTTTTAATGAATCGAAATGTTGTCGAGAACGAATGGGAACGCCATCCACAAGGCGCATCACAGAGATGATATCCTTTTTGCCAGGATGCACGAACGAAAACATGAAAAGTGTAAGAGGACGATTCGAACAGAATAAAAAAAAGACGATTTCAATCACCCCTCCGATCTGTACCGATGCCATAAGGAGCAGCTGATGGTGATGGTGATGCTATGTTGTCACTTGTTGGTTGGTGGAGTATCAATTTCACCACTTTAGTGATGAGAAAAAAAAAACGATATCCTTTTTGTCGTAATCCGCTGAAAATGAGTAGAATCCTAGAAAATATGTGAAAAGAAAAATGTGTCTACAAAAAAAAAAAAATCCTTACCATAGCGGAAGGAATGCTCTTGGGAATAATTGAAGTGTTTAACACGTCCAATTCTTCGCCTTGATCGTAATCGGGTTGTAAGTTGAAAAAGGCTAAGCACTGAACGAAGGACCCCCTTCTTATTCTTTTTTTTTTGCACTCAATCCCAACTCTCAATCGGAATCTAATGCATGCCTGCGAATTGTCACACCTGAATGCCTGAGACAATGGATGCGGTGTGTCTGAGAGCATCTGCCAGAGTCGAAGATGTTTCACATACGCCATAGTGTCCCGTCTAATTTACATTCGTTGCTGGATGCCGGAAGTTTCCTTAAGGAACTCACGTGTCGGTGGTCCTTTTGAAGAAAGAAAACCAACTCGAAGGCGAACTAGAACAAAAACAGGAACAAAAATACTCCTAAGGTAGACACCGACAAGGAGGATTCTTGTTGTGGTTTCGCCAGTGTGAACATTAAATTTTGCTACTGCGGTTGTCATCCGAAGTAACCGCCCGATAGACTAGACGCTAGTAGCGGATGGGCGGAAAATACAAGAACTACTTGGCATTGGTGGTCTCTCCAATGGCAGGGAAAAATATAATTTTCTACATCTTGCACCCGCAAAACCGACCGGAAAAGTGTGATCCTGATCCTTGATGATGATGATGCTCTTTCATATTTAATTAATTTCGGGTCGAGAATGTGTGTTTTGTATATTTCGGGTGTGATGTGGTTAACCGGGTGATGATGGTGGTTGGGACTTGGGACAATTAAAAATTCATTTAGACTTGGCTGTGTGCATATGTACATAATAATACAAACCTGCAAACAAAAAAAAAAATCGTGAGAAATTTATTGTTTTTGTGTGTAGGTGAAGAGGGTTCTTAAAAAGTAGAAGTCCGGGAGTAGTTTCTATTTCTAGAAATAGTAGGTGTGTTGTTTTGTGGTCACATAGTAGTTAGACGCGTTAACGTTTTCTTGAAAACTTGTCGTGAATACGTATTCTTTGAAATTAACGACGACGTACTTTGGATTATTTATCACTGCTTGTAAGGTTATGTTACACATGCTTAAGGATAGAAAGTTTTCATTAAAAAAGGAGAACTTTACTTTTTTAAATTGAAATAGAAAAGATGACCCTGCACCCCTTATGTTTGAGTCTGGAAAGTTCTTGCGTCACAATGACAGTAATGAAAACCAACTATTGAGAATTCTGATCCTTGAACAATTCCTGGTCGTTCGTGCAAATGTCACCTGCATATTTTCTAGTATTTATAAAATAATTTATTAAAAAAAAATAACTTTCTTTATTTAATTGCGTTTCTGTCATCCAGAGCAACTATTCAAAACTTACACATAAAATGCAAAACAAAAAAAGATACTTATCCAAAATTAATGACCAAACTGTGCAAAATGCCTCCAGGGATAAAATCATTACAGACAATTTTCGTATAACGATTTGCAAAACTTCTTGGAATCCCCGAAAATGTTATAGCATCCTTGCCTTTCTGCTCTATTGGATGGATGGCTGCCGCCTGAAGGCTTAATTAAGTTGTATACACAAGGACACTTCGAGAAACACAGCACAACACAGTACAGGCAGTTTATATACAGGACCTGGAACCTGGATGTGCTGCTGCTGCTGGTGCTGATGCACGGAGCTATGGTATATCGCTGCCAGTAATTGGTGAAGTTTTTAACAAGCTTAATCGATATTTATTGCGAATTCGTGAGAGAATCCTTTTTAATCCTTGTTAAGTCAATCACATTCGATTAGAGAGGAAATAAATTTGCACTTCCTTTTTTGGAAAAGGGGAATTGCATATAAGCATACACCTTTATATAGGAATATCCTGTGTTAAAAATGAACTCTCCTAAGCTCTTTGGTAATAAGGATTTATATTTATGTGAGTTTAAAAGTTTTCCAATTCGTTCCCGGTTTTTTTTTTTGTTTGCCTTGTTGATTTCTCTTTTAAAGCCTGTCGACCCGTTTAATTTGTTAATTATTTGTGGTAAAGTCCACTATACTTTGTGGTAGTAAGTATTGCTGCCGGTTGAGGGACTTTTGGATGGGAAACGTGTTAAGGAGTTGATTCAACAAAATGAAATACAAAAAAAAAAACAGAACCCGTAGTAATAAATGGAAGAGCTAATTCCTGTTCTTCTTATTCTGATTCGTGTGTGAGTTCAAGCGAAACAAAGTCAATTATGGTCATTTTTTTTGTTGGTTTTCCAGTTTCTCCTTTTTTTCGTTGAAGAAAAGTTTTAATTTTTTGGTAGAATAATTTAATATACATTCCTAGATGAGGGAAGTTATTTCTGAAAAAAAACCTAAATGTTATTTTTCTTTAAACATTTAAAATGTTTGAATTGAACAATTTATTGGCTTATAACAAGTTTTTTTTGCTTTGGGTTTTCCCCGAAATGTGCTTAGATTTTTTTTGATTGTGCATTGCTTAAAGAAAATAATAAAATGTAAATGATCTAAAAGACTTATTTCATTACAGTCTTAACAGCTTGGTCAATTTAAAAAAAAAAAATTGTAACTTGTTTTTTATGAAACTACACCAACTTTTACATTTTTATTTTTACCAAAAATGGTGCCTGCTATTAAATTTGTGTATAGTCCTTATTTCGTTTTAATCAAAAACGGTTCCGTTGACTCTAATCAAATAAAATGCTCGACTGGATCGCACGAACTTGCTCCTATGTTCGATCACATCGTAAGCAAAAGATTCATATTAAAAATCTAAATTTATTTTTAAAGTCGCTTTTTACTTAATTTTTTATATATAAAAAATTGGTATGACAATCCTAAATATTTAATAATATAAACTTAAAAACAAAATATTAAATCGGATTAATCAAAGAAAAAATAATTCAAAATTCTGAAATAAATACTTAATCTAATTTGAGCTCAAAAAAAAGTACACCATTTTATTTCTAGTATAAATTTGAATATTATGAGAAAAATATTTAAAAATTCTGTGGTTTTTGAGAAAAATTTTTTTTTTAAACTTTTTGAAAAATTAAAAAAAAATTCAAAAACCTCAATTCATAGGTATTCACCAAATACCTATAAATATAATTTTAGAAAAAAATGAATGAGCAGCTTTCAAAATATAATTGTTTTTAAATATTTTTCTTAAAATGCTTTTAAAAATACAAAAAAATATTAATCTAAAATATTGGTACGCAGTATAAATTGAGCAACCTAAGCCTACATATATGCGAAATTTCGAAAGAACCGGGTAAACCGCTTATGAGATAGTCGAACGCAAAAAAATGCGGTGCTATGGAAAGTACCGTTTAAAGACATTTTAAATTATTCAACCATATGATCGGTTGTACCTAAAAAGCTGCATTAATTTTTTTATATTAAAATCGTTAGAGCCGTTTCCAAGAACAATAGGCTTTAACGTAACGGTTATATGGGAGGTACCTTTATCTTGCGAGCTTAACAAGATGTCAATTTCCCCTCTGTACAATACCTAAAAAACTTCATAGACCAAGTTTGAAGCAATTCGGCCCACCCGTTTGGGCTGTAGGTGTCTATACATACATACAGGCAGACAGACAGACTGACAGACAGACTGAAAGACAGGCTGACAGACATACAGACGGACAGAATTTTTAGACCATCTTTTTTCGTCTTCGCTATCATCGTAATGTCATGTTTGATTGTTATCTCAAAACTTTTTTTTTCGACGAATGCATAACTTGCCTTATTACCTTTAATCGCAAGTAAAAAAGTCATGAAATTTTTTGACAATATTTCTAATACTTTTTTACCTGTGATATATAGGTACAAGAGTGCAAGTTTTGCATTTGGAAAAAAAATCGATGTCGAGATTTTAATCAAACTTGATATTACGATGATAGAGAACACCAACAAAGTGGGTTCCGCAATTCCGTCTGTCCTGTCTGCCCGTAAATCGATGTAAACCCTACACGGCTGAATTGATATCCTTCAAATTTGGTACTTTAGATATAGGTTTTTAAATGGTTTTTTAGCCCCAAAAATAACGGTACTAGCAATACACTTTTTTCTATCATTGAAAACGGCGCTTACGATTGTGAATGGTCTACATTTTAGTTAAAAGATTTTGTTAAATATTTTGTTATTATTTGCTATACAATAATTTTTTTATATTTTCGACTTCTCATAAGCGGTTCGACGAATTTCGATTAAAATTTGTATGTAGGTCTAGGTATCTTCGAATTATACCAACATTTTCGAAATTTTTCTTTGAAAATTCAATATTTCGAAAACGGATTTAATTTTTTTTTTGAAATTATATATTTAAGTTTATGTTCTTAAATACTTAAAATTGCCTAACTAAAACATTTTTAGAAAAAAATTTAAGAAATGTTGTATAAATATACAAAATTGTGTTAAAATAAAAAACAAAAATAATTAAGCTGTTCCACTAAATATCGCATACCAAAATCAAAAAAATCAAATGAATCGTTTTTCAGAAAATGAAAACCAAAAAAAAATAACCATTTTTTCAACAAAAAAATACCAAAATGTACCTATTCCATATTAATGAAACTTTACTTTTTGATCAAAAAAGCAAAGAAAATGTATGGCATTCAACGTTATTTTTCGTTTTCAAAAAAAATTGAAAAAACCGTGGGGACAAATTACCGAAAAAACAATTTGTACCAAATTTTTTGAAGCAAATCCAGTCAACTGTTTAGGCTGTAGACTCGAGGAGAGATAGACTTTTTTGGTGTTCTCTATCATCGTAATGTCAAGTGTGATTGAGGTTTGATTGAGTTTTGTCTAGCGATAGTCGAATGCGTTGTAAGACTATACGTTTTGATAGAAAGGTCATTGAAATTTCAGTCAGTAAAACAAAAATGTGATTGCTTCTTTGACAAACCATAAGCCCGACGAATTTTATACCACAGCTTATGATGAAAAGCGAGGTATTAAATTAAATTAATTTTACTAAACCAAGTAAATTAAATCTTTGTCGTAACAATTTAAGAGGTAATAGTTAAAATATTGGAATATTTATTTAATCTTTGGCAACTCTGTCGTGTGTTTTATTTTCTGTGAGTTTCACTCTAAAGGTGCATTCCTTTATCAGAAAAATTCTTAGTCATTTGCTGGCCAAGAAAAAGTTACATCAAGTCTGACATTCACAAAATAAATGCTGCTGTGTCGCATGGCTCCTTGGCTTGCTTCCGATCATCTTTCTAATTTTCATTACTGGTCTTTTATCGGAATCGGGACCTTCTTATCGACACCGCATTACTCCCATATTTTTATGCTCCTTTTATCTTAGGCCGAATTTAAAATTGAGCTTTCAAACTACTAAAGAAATCATTATTATTTGTTCGTTATTTTTGTTAATAATCTTTCAGCGAAATAGCCTGCTGCGCATTTCGCCTCTAAAAATATTTAACTCACTCTTCTAGGAATAATCGTCAGTTTAGCCTTGAGCTCAATTCGGACGAAAAGCTAAAATTCTTTCTTTAACAGTACAACGTGAATATGGATATTTAGCAATTCGGAACCAATATGAATTGATAGCTCCATTTCAATTCTTCCCTAATTGCCTAACGCTGGCACTGTGCTTGATTATTTTAATGGTAGTCAAAACCTGTTTTCTTTATAATAATCTTTAGGGTAGTTCTTGAGATAAATTAGCTTAAAAAGCTTAAGATATATCAATGGCACCTCAAGACTTAAGAGATATCTTTAGCTAGCTTTTGAGTGTACGTAAATGCACAGACGCATCGATAAATTAGACGAGATCGAATATTTTTACGAATGCGAATAACTTTGAATTAAAATATCTCAAGAATCTGATTTCGCAGATACTTTTTGTCTTCAGCTGTGGAAAGGTATTGAACAGACTTTTCTTTTGATGTATATATCGATGGGTTTGGGGAACATTGTTGAAAATGTAATTTTTATCTTGCAAGGGGTTAGCCTTGATTTTTTCTAAAATGTCGAAGAAAGTGAAGTCATGAATTGTACAACAAGTCGTACAACAATGGAAACGTCTGTGAAATGCCTTTCGAGCACTGGCAGCCGCAGATTTTTGCGGGGTTTGGTTGCGGAGATATCACCATCCACAGCAAGTCAAATGCAGTTGGGTGGACAATCATGCGAATAATTTTGAATTAAAATTTCTTAAGAACCGGACTTCGCAGAGACTTTTTGTCTTCAGCTGTGGAAAGGTATTGAACAGACCTTTCTTTTGATGTATATATCGATGGGTTTGGGGAACATTGTTGAAAATGTAATTTTTTTCTTGCAAGGGGTTAGCCTTGATTGTCGAAAAATGTCCAAAAATGTCGAAAAAAGTGAAGTCATGAATTGTACAACAATTTGTACAACAATGGAAAGGTCTGTGAAATCCCTTTCGAGCACTTGCAGCCGCAGATTTTTGCGGGTTTTGGTTGCGGAGATATCACCATCCACAGCAAGTCAAATGCAGTTGGGTGGAAAATCATGCGAATAATTTTGAATTAAAATATCTTAAGAACCGGATGTCGCAGATACTTTTTGTCTTCAGCCGTGGATAGGTATTGAACAGACCTTTCTTTTGATGTATATATCGATGGGTTTGGGGAACATTGTTGAAAATGTAATTTTTATCTTGCAAGGGGTTAGCCTTGATTTTTTCTAAAATGTCGAAGAAAGTGAAGTCATGAATTGTACAACAAGTCGTACAACAATGGAAACGTCTGTGAAATGCCTTTCGAGCACTGGCAGCCGCAGATTTTTGCGGGGTTTGGTTGCGGAGATATCACCATCCACAGCAAGTCAAATGCAGTTGGGTGGACAATCATGCGAATAATTTTGAATTAAAATTTCTTAAGAACCGGACTTCGCAGAGACTTTTTGTCTTCAGCTGTGGAAAGGTATTGAACAGACCTTTCTTTTGATGTATATATCGATGGGTTTGGGGAACATTGTTGAAAATGTAATTTTTATCTTGCAAGGGGTTAGCCTTGATTTTTTCTAAAATGTCGAAGAAAGTGAAGTCATGAATTGTACAACAAGTCGTACAACAATGGAAACGTCTGTGAAATGCCTTTCGAGCACTGGCAGCCGCAGATTTTTGCGGGGTTTGGTTGCGGAGATATCACCATCCACAGCAAGTCAAATGCAGTTGGGTGGACAATCATGCGAATAATTTTGAATTAAAATTTCTTAAGAACCGGAATTCGCAGAGACTTTTTGTCTTCAGCTGTGGAAAGGTATTGAACAGACCTTTCTTTTGATGTATATATCGATGGGTTTGGGGAACATTGTTGAAAATGTAATTTTTATCTTGCAAGGGGTTAGCCTTGATTTTTTCTAAAATGTCGAACAAAGTGAAGTCATGAATTGTACAACAAGTCGTACAACAATGGAAACGTCTGTGAAATGCCTTTCGAGCACTGGCAGCCGCAGATTTTTGCGGGGTTTGGTTGTGGAGATATCACCATCCACAGCAAGTCAAATGCAGTTGGGTGGAAAATCATGCGAATAATTTTGAATTAAAATATCTTAAGAACCGGATGTCGCAGATACTTTTTGTCTTCAGCTGTTCAAAATGTTATACCGTTTATACCTAAAAACCTTCATGAAACGTTGTGTTAATAATCAGAAGAATCGTTTGGTACATTCACAACTATAAATATTTCGATATTGAATCTTCACAACAGTGGTTGAGATTTTTCACTTTGCTGCTGAAATCTATTTCTACAAATCTTTAGCAGCAATATTGAGGAACAAAAGGATGATTGATGTTGATTTCTTGAATTTTTGTAATATTGTCATTTTTGCAATTCCAAGTTTTCTTTTAAATTAATTCTATCGACTTTTTACGGGTATCTTCGTAAGCTTTTAAATTAAAACTAAAACACTGTGTTAAAATACAAATCTAATTTAAAAATTGTTAGACCAGCAATTTTAACAAAAAGATGAAAGTCCTTGTTGAGAGTGGTCTCTCAGCAATATTCGAACCTTCGCCTTATCCGCAACTATATGTTTACTCCACTCCAATTCATTAAATCATCATAAATTGAAAACCCGATGCAATACCGCATAAATATATATCTTCAGTTCATTTTCCTTCCGGAGTCAAATCCAATTTTAAGGATACCGTAAATTCTATTTGATGGCATCCTTTGGACCGCAAATAAATCGTAATGGTTGTACTTTCTCATTTCAATACTCTCTCACTCAGCATCTTTGTTGTCAAATAGACAACTAATGAGTATCAATTCTAGCCCACATCTTCGTCTCTGCTTTGAGTCCTTATACCGCCAGATTGGAGCAATATTCTATAGGAAGACAACAACAGTACAAAAAAAAAGGACGAAACCCCGTAACCGTCCTAAATAATATAAGTTGACAGAAATTTCATGCTCTTTTGAGAAGACAACTGAGTCGAATGCTGCGCGCCGCAGCAGTCTAACATGAAACGCTTTTCACATTGAATTTAACTAACACACAATACGGGCCACAAATTCGGGAATTGGAAGGACTTTTGGGAAGGTGTGGGCCGGGCTGATCGCATTTGAAGAAGCACTCCATACTGCCGAACATATACAGCACGATGATGGTGTGCATGGTCCAGCGAACATGAAAGGTACAAAATACCGATTTTAAGGGTGATATACTTTTATGTACTTCGTCATCTTGGGGGCTTCCGTCTTCTTGGCTTTCATTCACAATTACATAGGTACATATAAATTCATGTACTAAATACGTATATTTATTTTGAAAAAGAAAAAAAGAAAAAGCGATTTGGCAGTGTTGAAGTCGAATTTGGGACCTTCACCAGCGCCTTTGGTCTTAATCTTGACATTTATTCCATGAATGGGTTTCCATTCAATTCGCATGAATTCCTTTTGTGACGATTTTATTGTCATTATAAATCGGATCAAGCGGTTTAGTTTGAGATTATTTCGTTTCGTTTTGGTTTTTTTTTTTTTTTGGTATTTCTCTCCCATTTCCCTGGGGATTCATTCTTCAATGGAACTCTTAGTGTGGAAAGGTACTTGAAGAATTCACTAAAAATGTGCCACACAGGCAGTCACAGTCACTGTTCACACAGAATTCGGATGAATTGAAAACCATCAGGTGCGGAATTTGCCTTTGAGCAACTGAGATTTGAGATTCCTTTTCACTGTTTCTTGTTTTTTTTTTGTTTTTGTGTTTTGTGGTTGAGCAGCTATGGATGGGAGGTTTGATGAAATTACTTCACAAATTGGTAAATGTAAATGCATTCGCTCCTTTTTAATTCTGGGTCAGGATACGGATTGAAACTTTTTCAGAACAAAACAAAATCTCTTTGAGTGTCAAGGCACGAATGTAAAATTTGATAGGAAAGTTGAGTGAGTAGTAATAGTAATTATTTACAGGGAATCTTATTCAATAACACATGCTCGAACGATTTAATTAATTTTATATTTAAAACAAGATTTTGCTTAAAAAGAAAACAAGAATCCTCGATTTTTATGGAGAAAATATAGGCCCGATGGATTTCGAACTTTAAGATTTAAAATCAAAGGGAGAAATCGACCCACATAAAGTATTGAACATTCGTGATGTACGGCTAAAGAAAACCACTCTGTACTTGACAGTACATCCGTAGTTGAGATCAAAGGCAATCTGGTGAACATTTCTAGAAGCGCGAATATTACAGTTGAACAGTCTTAGGGGAGAAATGCAACTGGCTATTTCGCTAGAATATTGCTTATAAAAATAATAAATAAATAATGAAGTCCAAGAAAAATCACGGTGGTGTTAAATTGAAGAAAATGTTGCCATTATTCATCTATATACACCTATCAGATTAGGAGCTCTATTTTGAATTCTATCCAAAAGATTCAAATGTTTCTTAGGAGTGCCAGCCCAGAAGTGAGAGTTATCCTTAAGCTTTGGGCCATGAAAGTCTTTAGAGATTATAGCCAGCCCAGAAGGGGTGAAGAATTTCGTGTATCTCAGAAGAAAACATAAACACTTAACAACATTTTTCCTTTAAGATAGTGTTTGATGTATAATTTTTAGAATTTACAGTTGTTGTTTGTTCGGTTTCTTGGCCATAAGTTCAGTTCATGGTTAGTGGTATGCGGGGTTGATTATGTTTTATTGATATATAACGTTATAACTGCTTACAGATTAAATTCTAGTTAGTTGTTTTTATTCCATTTTGGACATTGGACATCTTGTCCGAAGAACAAGAACATGGATGTGAATCTGAAAACGAATCTGAGAAAACTGAGAGTTCAGAGTACCTTTTTCAGCAAACAAATTTAGTTGATTAGAAGTTCCAGATAAGAAATTAATTGACGAAAATGAGAAAAAGAGGCGGAGATAAAACGGGGTCCTGCAAGCTTCAACACAAAAGCATTTATTTTATGAATATCAGGGTTGAAACCTTTCAACATAACATGTGTTGGGATGTCCAGAAGGTAATTTGTAATGTAGAAGAGGTCCGTCGATACCAAATACACGCATTTTCGATAATAGAGTTTGATGCCAAGGTCTATCGAATTATTTGGAAATATCGGCCAACAACCGTACTTTCTCCAAAATGATGCACAGTTGCTTCAATATCAATATTCACTTTGAAGCTAGCTTATATTTTCCTAACTGAACCTTGAGGAATTTTGTCTGGAGGAGTCATTTCTCATCTTATAACGAAGTTAAAAATTTAACCTTACCAAACGAGCTAACTGCCACTTCAGATTTAAATCGAATTTTTAAATTCAAAAGCTACGAGTATAATCATCAAAGAGCAGATATACAGAGCAACGTCAGCAAGCAGATACGTGACCATACGATTTATAGTAAAAGCAGAACATCATTATCAATGCAGCCATCATGTCATATGATTTACACGCGAATGAATTTTTCTGCACTCTTAGAATTCACACTTTCTTGTTACTGAAAATATATAAAGAGGAGGTAACATTTGAATGGAAAAGCATAGACTTCTACCTTGGCTGTTATATATACAAATCTAGGGTACATAAGGGAAGTGCCTAGAAACATACTGTTGACTGAATGCGTGGTGCACTAGTTAGGAGTTTCTCCAGATACTCTATCCCACAAACAATGTGCCTTTGGTCTTAACAGGGCCGGGGACTCTATCCCAAATTATATGAACTTGTTAGTGTTAGTATATTTTAAGGAAACCTATTGTTAAGTATATGCAATACCTTGTTAAAGTATTTTTGAGTAAAATGATTGTAATATTGAAACCGAATAAAAATTGATACCTAAACGAAGTTCTGAACACTTCACGCACCGAGTTTAATTGCTTTATTCGGTCAAGCATTGGACCCGCTGACGCTGTGTCATCTAAAAACAAAAAATGCATCATAATCTGTATCTCGAAATAGGAATCGAATTTATCAGACAAGTATATGGAAGATGCATGGTTTCAACAGGACATTGCCACTTCTCACACCCCAATTAATTTTGCATAGTAATTATATGTCTTGCTGTGCAAAATGAGATATTTTAAGATACTCGTATGTCTGGAATAACGCACTTGGTTCATAATTTCCCGGAAGGTCGAAAAGTTTTTACTGGCGCGGTACAAAAAAAATTTAGAAAATACCAAATAAATAGTAGATTTAGATGCTTCAAGAGTTATGATTTTATTTTTCTTTAAAGTTGCTTGGTTCCAGCTCCTTCCCCATCTTGCCCTGTTTAACTTTATACTATAAGTGACTTGCGAATGTTGGTTCCCAGCAAGAACTCGAATCTCTTGTTGTTGGTTTCTGGCAGATATCATTACTTCATTTTTATGGAGCCTAGTGTGGAACAGGGTTTCAATCCAATACATTTTCTCCGGTCGGCTCAGTTTCTATCTTTGGTTATCATTCTCTAGCTCCAACACCCAGGAGTTAGTTGAGGTCCTCTTCCACTTGCGTGACCTCTTGGATATAGATTCGAATATATTTCCATAAAATTTTTTAAAAAAGTTAAAATTACTTCCCAAATTTTAGGGGGCACAATCCGGAAAAATCAAAATCTCGAAAACAACAAAAAAATCAGAAATTCCGAATTTCCAAAATCTCGTATTCAAGAAAGAATTGTTCTCCAATAAAAACTGTTATGCGATATTAAATATCTATCCTGCCTACAACGTAGATGCTTAAGCGGTACAGATGACCCAAAGTGGGCATTGAAACCGTTGGAACCCAGGCCAGGCCAGCAACTTACCAAGAAAGCACTTAACAAAAACACGACACAAATTTTCAATTTATTTATTTTTTTCAAGTTACAGAAAACAAATTTCGCGATTATAAGTTTTCAGGATCTTGGGTTTTCGGGATCTTATATTTCGAGATTCTGGACCCAACCCAAATTTTTTTTCCTTCAAGTCATTAATAGAAGAATATCAAAGTAAGGTTTAGAATTTCCTATTATTTGCCAATTTCATATTTTTTGCAGATAAAATCTTTAATTTTTCTCCAATTACTCTTGATATCCTTAGATCTTAAATTGTTTCCTATTCGACCCCAATTGACATTTTTTCTGTTAAGGCAAAATAAACCAAACCATTCGATTGACAGAAAGATGGACACCGAACTTAATTCGAAATGTCACCCTATTCAAACACATCTTCCAGAAAAACTCATCCATTCAAAGCTAAAAAGAAACATATTCAAATATTATTCAACCAAAAATATCCTTAAAAGACAGCCAGTATTTTGGTAACATATTTGAACCCCACATTTAGTTGACTTCATTCAAAAAAAAGAAAAGAAGAACATCGAACACAAAATAACGAATAAGCCAATTCATTTATTTTATTCACAGGAATCCCCAACTCTCTCTCTAAATTTCCCCCCAAAAATATTTCTGAAGTGGCCAAAGGACTTTCTATTATCCTTCTTTTTTTTTGAAAATTCAAATTGAATGGTTATTCGAGAGTATAGAAGTAACTCCTGCCTGGTGGAGTTGGAGTGTGGCCAACAGAAATTTACTCACCCTTTCAGAAGTGTGGCCAAAAGTGTATAAAGATCCTGGATCATAGGGTCGGGCATTTGCTCGAAAAGTTCATAAGTTTTCAACATGAGAATTCACCCCAGACGCGGTACGGCGGCACAGCACAAGCACTACCACTCTCTGAATGAACACATCACCCAAAAAATATATATATCCATTCAACTATGAAATTAACAAGGACCTGGGTTTTCGTTTTCGAGTAGAGCGAAAATATTGCACACAATATGCGGAGTATATATTTCCTGTACTCTTGTTAAATATGCATCCGGGATCGAGACGAGATGTACAAAAGGAGCAACGAAATATATTCTAAATAAAGAGCCAGCAGGACCAAAAATTCAATTTTGAATACGAAGGACATAAGTGGATCTGTTTTTTTTTTATTTTTTCTTCAGGAAACATAATTCAATTTTTGTAGATACAAGGATTTAAAATTAAGAAAATGTTCTTTGAAATGTCCTTTTTTTTGCTCTGATTTACATCAACGAGGATTTCTCTACGTCAATTGTTTTATTTTAGCCAAGTATTGAAAAGTATTGGATATTAGATGCGAAACGTTGCCGTTGAATGAAGCGTATACCTACATAATGGCGGTACGTGTTATGTCGGGCAGTAGATTACGAAATCCAATTACACTGCAGTATAGTCCTGCTGCAGTTGCAGAAGTAGGATACACTCTCTTATGGTGAAGGAGCAATTATTTTCCAAGCATACACGGATCATAAAGTGGTGCAAGTAGGGGGTCATCGGGTTCAGCTCAGATCATGTGCACCTGTGGTAAGTGCCCAGAAGCAATTATTGTATGAATTGGATTTGAAATTAGCTGTTAGCTCTTATGAGGAAGAGACCTCTATGGAGAAATCTTCTATTTATTTTTTTTTTCATTTTGCTGCAGAAAATGAGAATGTCAGCGGAAAAATATCGAAGGCAATAGCTTTTAATGAAATTGGCTGTTATAACTTGCCATCAAGACGATGATGATGGTCCATTGTTGGTTTTCTCTCATATGGTTGAGTAGTTTTCTAGCTGTTTTTCGTGTTTACACTTACTCAATCGCAATCACCTTTATTGGAAATCCCTTATGTCAGATTTTTGGTCCTTCACAAGCTTTTAAATATTACTTTGCTATTCCTCTTTAACAGGTTGCAGAATATATAAATCTTCTTCTCATCCTGTGCCTCCTGGCTGCCTAAACGTCTGAAATGTTATTTTAACCACCCGTGCTCTCTTGGGCATCATCATGAATCGCCAATTTTTTGAAAGTGTGTTCTTTTCTGAAAAAAAAAAGAATCAGTTGATTCTGATGTTTTTTTTGTGTCTTCCTTACGGGAATTCCATAACACGAACGGTAGCTTTCGATAGTCGTTTGCATGTGCTGGCTGGCCTTTCAGAAAAGGGGGCTACAAATATCGGTGGATAACCAATTTTAAAGGTGGAATGTATACATGCAAAAGCTCTGGTTTGAATTTTTCGTCTAGAGAGAGTGAGATAGAGAATAAATGATAAACAAGAAAAACAAAAAATATCGCTTTAAACGTAAAAAACGGTCCCGTGATTGTCATTTTTTTTTTAGAAAAGCAATGTGCGGTGTGTGGCATCAGGCGTAAGGATGTACCTATACAGACTACACTAGTGAGCTCTTGTTTTGAGATATGAGACTGCCATTTGTTAAGGTTTGTGCAATGAAATAGGATTTCTACGTTGTCGATGAGCTTTAGTATACTCACATGGAGAGAATGGTAAAAATTATTAATTATTATTAATTATTTAAAAATTCCAAAGCTGAATTATTTAATTTTTCATATAAAAAAAATCACTTTTAATTTAAATTCTTTTTTTATTTGTTGACTTCAAACTCCTTTTTATAATTATTCAGATTAAAATTAAGATTGGTACGAGCATGGCACCCTTTGATGAGGCTGAGATAAGCTCGCCGATTATCGACTATTAAGAGTCTTTATAAGTCTATAAGCTTCAACCTCCTCCCCATTTTATTTCTTAGTAGTTCATCTCGTTATATTTAGTGATCTAATGAAGTGTGAATTGTTATCAAGATGAACATAAAAACGACATATACTCACAGTACTGACTTTGAATCGTTCAGTATAATATTGAATATATATTGAATATATGTATTAATATTGATATGCCACCACCGTTACATGCGAAAATTTCCGTGGCAAAAAAACATATTCGTGCCACATCGGCAACACTGTTGTGTGATTTGATTCGACGATCAGCATTCAGCTTATCAACTTTCTTTTTTAATCAGAGTTACCATTACCACTGTGATGCAAGTAGTTACTACTTTCTCTATGTGTTTTGTTAAATAGCTTTTAGAATTCATGCTTTTTTAGAGCTTTTGAGCGCAATTATTTCAACTAAAGGAGTAAAAGTGTTGTCACTTAGTGTGTTTATGTTTTCATGTATTTACATACGTAAATTTTTTTAAACCAAAGAAATGAATCAGGAAATATTTTAAATAAGTAATTAATATTGCGTTTATGCATTGGTATATTATCGATTTCGATACTTACTCCTTGATTCGTGTCGTGATTAATATTAGCTCAAAATCTTAAACAGTATTCGTTTAAGGAATGACACTACTCTAGTTAAAGAAATGGTTTATTTTTGAGACCTTATCTTACATTTTGCTTATTTTTAACACTTTAAACAACTCTTCTAACAACTAAATAACGTTTTCACCACGATCTCAGATGAAATCTCCTATTTTTCACAGATAAAGAAATCAAAAAAACCAGAATTGAACAACAAATGAAACGCATCAATCTCAAATTAAAAGTAAACGCATTTGCATTTACTTCTGTGTTTATTTTGAGAATGTTGATTGTGAACGAAAAAAAAATAACCTAAGACTCGACTAGTCTTCTAATTATAAAATCGTGAGAACAGAAAATCCATGCACCTTAACTCAAATTGAGGACAAATTTATATGTACGTCTCTCGACGAAATAAAAATCATTGGCGCAAAATTTTATACGATTTAGTAATAAGTTAAATCATTTTTAGTATGATTCTAGGTTAAAAAGAGGATTTTGCTAATTTTAAACGAGTTTAGTGTCGTATTATCTTCTTAACATTTTACTAAAGTTAAAATCACCGAATGGCTACTTTAAATTTTTAGTATCGTACTAAATCCACAAGTCATTCTGATAGTATATCGGCTTTGCACGCGGGAGGCCCAGGTTCGAGTCCGGCTGGTGTCAATTTTGTTTTTATTTTTGTAAATAATGTAGTTAAAATGATGAAAATATAAACATCGAATACTTATTTAGAGCACATGTTGGGTTTCTATCAACATTTATAATCAATTTTCAACACATAAACACAATAATTGTGTTCATCAAAACTCAAACCCTACAAATGTTTTGATATCTCCTTAATTAGCATTTTACTAGTTAACAAGAGGTTTAAAATGTATGAAAAGTTAGTAGACTACTATGTATATAGTAAATTGCTAACTAGTATCTTGTTAAGGCCTTAATAATTAGGTTGTTTATAATTGTGCGCCATTCTGTTTAGTGTGTTAACTATATAATTCCATGAGTTTCTGAAATATTAAAATAAAAATTTTTTTTACAGAACGGATTTTGCTCAAACTTTACATATATATTTTTGGCTTTCAAAAGTTCATTTTAAAATTGATTTGGAGTTGGTGTTAAATGTTTAAAAATTAAATTAATTAAATTAAATTATTATTCTTAAATAATTTTAAAGTGATTTATTATTAGTGTCTTTACTGTATTTAATAGTGAATTGATTTGCGTATAATGTGTAAATTATTTGTAAAAAAGTGTAATTTGAATTTTTTTGTAAATATATTTTTCTTAGATAATCAGCCGGCAACTCTACTTTTCTCTAGAATCTGTGACGACTTAAAATATAAGCAATGGAATCTCTGTAAAACATTTAAAGAGAGACATATTTATGCAACCAAAGTGAGATGCAAATGTTTTATCTTTCCTGTACTGACTATTCTTGGGTAAAGTAAAGTATTATGTGTATGAAAGCAGGCTTGCCAGATTTCACAATTTAAAAAAAAAATTTTAAACCACACAATAAAAAAAAAAATATCGAAAACACTGCAAATCATTTAAAAAATAGTAAAAAATGAAAAATGTTTTTACATATTTAAATTTTTTTAAAAATCATTTTGGTGAAAATGAACAAGCATTAGTCAAGTAGAAATTAAGAATTCTCGAGATTATACATGATTCGAATGATGAATGGGAATCATTCGAATGATTGCAGATGAAGTATCGAGAAGTCTCGACATAATGTAAGAAAAGTTACAATCGTAGTGATGATGTGTAGCGGTAGTTTAGTGGCCGTATGGTATTGCAGGTAGTTATTGCTCGATTATAGTATATTGTAATGAGCGTACGATATGCGGCGTGCGGTCGGCAATTATATCTTATTTGATAATATGGTTAATGTAACGATTCTTTACATATTACATGCACATGCTACTATATTAGCTACACTTTCAGTTTCGTTATTTTTGTGGATGTAGTTAAAAATTGCTTAGGCAGTGACAAGCGAATGTTACGAAAGTGAAGACATTTTTTCATGAGCAGAATAGAAAATATTAACGAAATTCGTATACGAAGACAATCTGTAAAAGTGTATTAACTTGATCTTGCGAGGATATAAGCAATTTCTGAAAAGCAACGTCACTCAAAACTTATGGATTGTATTGAGCAACATATTTACTTCAATGGACATTTGTAATTCTACTAATTAAAATCCATTTTTTAACTAAAAAGAATTTGACATGGATGTGGCTACAGGCATGCCAACGTATAACAGTATTTATTTATACATATAACATACATTTATTTATAAGTACATTTGACTTTCGAAACTTAAGTAAAACTGTTATAACTGCAATAAATTGGCTACTTCACTATGATTGGTGAGCGAGATAGATACGTGGTAAACACCAACGCACACTGCACAATGTGCGAAAAATTAAGTTAGGTTAGAATATTCGAAAATCGTTCTTTAAAAATAAACAAGTCATCAAGCAGCCATTTTCTATATCATCAAGTGTAAGCGAGATAATAATAGAAAAGTACGTCCAATCTGAACAACATTCAATCATTCTGTGTCCTAAATCTTTCTTGGACATTTTTGAAATGGCTGAGTATTCGACTCTTATTGTGTGTGGGTCTCAGTGTTAGTTGTGTAAATTCAAGAAGTAAATGATAAAACATTTCATTGCATGTAGAGATACTCCATTCTGATCAGGAAAATACCTTTAAAAAGGTCTTTAGAGACATGCAGCAATAGCCCAGCATAATGGTAACCAAATTTATATATTTTTTTATTCTTTCCAGCACAACCAACGAACCAACCATCAGCCAACCTCCCAGCTCCCACTATACTATTCTTCTATCATCCTTAACACTGTTTCCTTATGGTGTTGGTATCCTTTTTCCATTCGACACAGTTGATGGCGTAACTACCGTGTGTGTCTACCTATTTCCACTGAATGGATGGCTAACTTTCCGGTACTTCACCGGTCCTAATGAACGTACATCGTTCTATCACTGGGCGTTCGGGCAACTCGAACAAAAAATAAAGGAAGACACCACACATTGCGGGCACTCTTTTAGCCATCATTATTCTAAACCGCCCCAACCTTTGTCTGAGACTACAACATGCTTGGAGCTAAATTGCATACGTTCCACTTCATCGAAGTCAAACCAACGGGTGATATTTATTTTCCGAGATGAAAAGGTGCTCTACTGTGTGTATATGAACCCACATGCCCCACATCACAAAACCCCCTCGAGCCACATGATGAAGGTGACAACGATGACAACGTAGTCTTCAGCGTCGCGTCATCACAAGCCTGGCATAAAGTGTGACCATTTTTTTGAGCCCTCTTTTCCTGCTCCTGGAGATAGTGTCAGTGTCGCACATCAGTGTAAATCAGCGTCATATAGTAGGCAGGCACTTGCTCGCTAACTATGGTGGAATGACATCAGCAGGAGCACCAAGGAGCAAGCTCAGATGAATATTCCTTGGCACGTTAGTCTACCGTTACAAATTGGAATTGAGACATCTAATCGCGATGGAACGGTGGTGTGGTGCTCTGTGGCCGGGCCGTATTCCCCCTCGCTTGCTCTAAGTATATAATTAAATTTTCTAGTAACAGGCTAACAACTGGGGCTGCTTTGTCGTCTTGCAAAGCCATTTTAAACTATTAACACCGCTCTGTACAATTTAATTACCAACTTTAGGGTATTTCGTTCCTGTAGATACTTTATGGGGCTTTGTTAGAGTTTGGGTAGTTTTCGACTCTACTGCGAAATGAACATTTTCGAAAAGCAGTTATCTCGTCTTATACACATAATGCTGCTGTTTAGTTTTTTGTTTGATGGAAAGCGGTGTAGTAGGAGGTATTTGGCGTGGTTATAAGGATTTGAAAACATTTATTTTCTGCCATCCTGACAGAATCAATGTTTCCCAAAAAATATACGCAAGACACCAGTACCATGCTTCAGCCGCCCCATTCCCAGAGCCAAGGATTCTTCTTGTCTTTTATAAAATAGAATATAAGGTGTGCGCTATTTTCATTGTTTCGTTTAATTACTTGCAACAAAAATTAAGTTTTTTCACTTTCATGTGGGGATCATGGTGATGGTTGTTCGTTATAGTGGAAGCAAGGATATTCTAGTAGAGTTTAGAGGCTTTTTTGTTTTAGGAACGTACGTTGGTTTCTTCTAAAGCTGTGTAGAAGGAAGATGCGACAATATTGTTAAAATGAGGGGTTGTAAAAAAAACTGACTAATGGTGCATTGTTTTAGTAAAAATGAAATGAATTGAAAACAATAGTGAATGCGCCATTAATGTTGTGGCATTGTGACCTACAGTAATGTTGAAAAGTTTACACACCGACAATTATACAAATTGGTGACTTATTTAAAGATGGAAAATTTAAAAAAGTATGGATGACCTAAAAAGAGTGGAAATGCAGGTACTCATACTCTGACACTATTGGGCAAAACATCCAATTAAAAATGAAAAAGTTGGTGTCTGAAAATCTAGGAATAGATCACAAAATTTGTATTAATTATAATTTTGTTTTGTTTTTAATTTTCTGTTCAAATTCGGCGAACACATTTTTGGGACCCTTCCATTTTCAGACCTGGTTGTGCGTGAGCTATCACGGTACAAAATTTAAATATTTTCCTAGTTTAATTTTCAATCCTTCCTTTCAAAGTAAAAGGAAGTTGAAAACTCAGACGGAAGGCTTAAAAACGATTTACGAAGTTGTTTTTAAGAGGTTGACGCGATGGAAATCACGATTTCTATCAAAACCTATATTATATGTAGAAGGGAAAAAAGTGAGTTGCGGAAGGGGCGTGTCAGAAAACATATTTTGGTTAAATGGAAATGGTTAAAAATTGGCATTTTGGCCAAATTCTTATAATTTTTTTGGATTATTATCCCATTTTTTCTAAGCTATGTGCGTGTCTTATGTATTGTGATGAATTCTGAAATCACCAGTTATGAACATTTTTGAGAAAATATGAAAAAAACACATTTTTTGACTTATTTTTTAATCAAATATTTGTATCACCTATTTGTATATGGCAACTTTTGGATTTATAGAAAAATTGAACTCGAGATTTATATCTAACAAACGATGTTTTTTTTTTTGGATTTCTTGTAAATTCAAAATTAACGATATCTGCCATACATTTTGTTGTTAGCCAAAAAGTTTTGTTTTATTATTTTTTTTTTCAAAATCGGCTCCAATGATTTTTATAAAAAAATTAGTTATTAAATATTTTTTTTTGTCAAAAAATGGATGGTTTCGGTACCACTCGTGTAGGACCATTTTCTTGTTTCTTTTTGTAATATCTGAAAAGTGATTAAGTTGATTTGTTTTGTTCCTAAAGATCCTTAACACTGTTTTAATCAACATTTTTCAAAACAAAAAATTCTTTTAAATTTAGAAAAAAATAATTGTTATTATATTCAGTTTTTGTATGATTACATACTTGATTTTTAAAGCCATTTTTCGTATCATTTGATGACTTTGAATGCCCAACAACAACTTGAGTGTGCTACCACCAAGTTTGGTAGCACACTCAAGTTGTTGTTCGGCATTCAAAGTTATCAAAAATAATTTTTGTTGAAAATTTAATATTTCGAAAACGACTTATTCGATTCTTCAAAACTCTGTATTAAGTAGTTTTTTGAATTTTTCTAGAACACTCAAAAAAATATTTTCCTTAAACAAAAAACAACGGTACGTACCATATAAAAATGTTTAAAAATTGTTAAGAAAATTGTTTGGGTGTCTTTTATTTAATTAGTTCAGTTCAGACCACTTGAAAATCAAAATATTTAATTTGTCGGACTTATTAATGCTACTTTCTATAGCAAAACTTTTCATTTCCTTACTTCTAACTATTGGATGATTTTTTTTAAACCGGTTTTTCAAAAACGGGTAAGAGATTTTTTTAAAATTAAAATTTAATAAAAAAAACAAAAATGTTTTCAAAAATTTGTACAAGAAAATAATACTTGATACAACCGCTCTAACAATTTTAAATATTACCTATAAAATTAATATTTATTTTTTTTGCATTATAATTGCAAAACCTACCAGTTTAATCTTTTTTGACTCCCCCTCTCACCACATGTAAGCCGCGGTGCACTAAATTAAGAATTGTCGAATTAGCATTGGTCCTTCGAGCCGGATATAAACCAGAGACTTATTTTTGTCAGAGAATTCAAACGGCAACTGTTTTTTAGTTCACCCGCTCTTCATCCTTAATGAATTCCGATATGACTGTTTAATTCCAAGAAGTAGGACATGATCGTAGTACCAAGAAATTATACTGTTCTGCTTCTGCGTCTCGCGTCAAGTGTTTCCATCCTAAGACTAATTTAACCCGTCATTTCTGAGAGAGAAAAAGGCTATATTATCGTAGTTGCTATTTTCTATACAACAAGGAAGTACAATATCGTGTAGTTACCTGCTGTCATGATTGTGTTGACAAATAATGTTTTATTATAGGTTCGACTGTTTCAATTCAGCTATAATTTTGTTTTAATTTTACGCAGTTATTTAAAATAAAAACCATATCTGTACCAAATTGTCAATTATTGCAATTTTGAAGTCCTGTATATTCTTTAAAATAATAATAGTGATTTATCACGAATTTCTGGCACCGTCTTATTAAAAACAAATTCATTTCAATCATTTTATTTTAAGTTCATATATTTCTGATTTACAATCATTTCAAACTTTTACTCACCACTGTATTCTGGCTCTCCTCACACTTTAAATCATTCTAAATTGTTGTTCTTACCCAATGTCAAATACCATATATAATCCAACCAATTCGTCGTTGTCGTCCTCAAAAGGATATTGCCGTCCTTGTTTTTGTTGATGGCATCCGAGCGATAGTAAAAACTTCGTTATTATTGTCTAAACAATGCGTACATATACTTTATACGCGCGCCGTTGTACGACAATAGATGTGTTCTTTGGCGCTACAATCGCAACCGAAATATTAACACATTAATTCTGTTAGAATTTTCCGACACCGAACCCGAGGAACAGAACGTGTGAGAGGGTGACCCCCTTTTTTGCACCCTCTTAACCGTTAATAAACAACCAAACAAACAACATTGCATTGTTTTCAGAATAACATTTATAAATACAAACACACACACACATTCTTAGATATTATTAGAGAGTATAAGGTTCATAGTTAGGCAATTTTACCTACAATTGCCTTAGACAGTTATTTTGTTGTATTCGGTTGGTTTTTCCTACTTAACGCTCCGCCACTTGATTTACGGTTATCATTTAACAATGGAAATTATTTCATTTGGTTTAGATCCCCCACCCCAACCCTTGTAGATGATTATATGAAGGTTTTGTAGAGGGTTTGAATGTAATGGAATAGTAGAGGTGGCAGAGGTAAAGGAAAAGTAATATGTCGCATCTCGCGCGTATAAACTTAATAAAGCGCACATTATTATCCTTTGTCTGCTGGTGGAGCTGGTGATGGCGCGGGTCCTCGCTTTTCGCTTTTCGATGTTCGGATTGTTTATTACCGTGCGAATAAGATAAACGCGAGCGCTTCCAAGGATGACACCGGAAATGAGTGGTGTTTAAGTATAAATAGGAGATGTAATGTGAGCGGAGGGGAATTACAGTCGATTTGTTTTGTCCTTGTTGTCACATCGATAGGGGCGTATGTTGGTCTTGATTAAAATTGCTGAACAAGTGGCGAAATTAATTCCAAAGACAGTAATAGACATATTTTTGTTGTATGTATGTATGTATGTATGCACGTAAAAATGGGGGTTGGGAATGCCAAGGATAAATAATGACGCAGTAAATTAAATGTACATACACTAAACTTTAAGGAAATTTAAATTTAATAACAAAAAAAATGCGTGTGTGTATTACAACAAAACAGGCGTTGATTTAGCACCAAGGGCTTCACTTACTTTTTTATGACTAAAAGCTTTTGAGTAAGAAAATACCACTTAAAAAATTGTTAGAAATTTGGAAATTTAATTGGCTTGGTATTGTAGACACCTTATTTTAACGCAATTTATTCAGATATATCTGTGAAATGAAATTGAGAATATATATTTAATTTTATTGAATCACAAAAAGATTTAAGCAATCAGAATTTAAAAGAAGTGTTGAGGAAAAGATCCATAGTGCTCTTTCCGGTAAGAGTAAGCAAAACCTATATAACATACGAATATTAAAATAATCTTCTTTTGCTTATGATTATTGATGAGTGACTATTGACTATTGTTCAACTAACCAGAAAATCAAAAGTTATCCCAGCCGGGAATTGGTCTCAACTGGAGATTTTATCGGCAAGTTGAAAATGAATTTTTTCACTGGCTTAGTGCTCACCTTGGAAAATTTCCCTGGGATATTTGCGACAGATGCCAAATAAATTTCCATCTCCATATTGGATTTGCTATTTTTGTTTACGTTTACTAATTCTATTGTTTTAAAAATTAATAAATAAAAGTGAGTCAAGTTCAGTTATAGAAAATAAAAAGTGGAGAGGTTCTACCAATTGATATAAGAACAAAGCTTAGGTGTGCATTAAACCGCACTCAATGTTGCAATGCACCGCAAGTCTTTTTGCGGTGCAAAAACAAATAATCAAATTGATAGCAAATCTCCAAGTTGGGTTGTGAATTAAAAAATCGCCATAAGGAACTGCCGTTTGAAATTGTAAAAATATCTAAATAAATAGTTAAAATAACCAGTTGAGTGGTTAATCTGAGGTTAAGGAAACAATTTGTCATGCAATTTTCTTATTGACAAGAATTGCACGCGCTCAAGGGATTATGAATACCCTTTATATGTTTTTCTTAACACAGCGCGGGTATTCGGTAAGAGAAGAGAAAGAAGGATAATAAAGATGTGTGGCGCGATGACCTGAGACTAGAGTTGGTTGTTGTCTCAGCTTTATCTCCAGGGATGGCGGCTGAACTAATGCGGAGAGAATTACCGTGTCTTATTTATTTATGTCCCTTATAATTCGCATTATTTTATTTATTTCCTTGTCATATTTTATGGGTATGCTAGTTTACTCAATCACATGTTGTTAGTGTTATGCCTAAACAGCATGTAATGAGCAAAGCAGCAACTTATTTTATGACAATTTTTAGAATTGGTGTTTAATGGAATATAAGAAGATATAGACAACGGCAGGAATCAAACCTGCAACCACGAGGTTGACAGGCGAGCACACAACTATCGGGCCACGGCCACCCCGTAAATGTTAAACTGTCATGACCTCTTGTTAAATTAATTATTTTTATAATATAATCCAAAAAATCAATGTCGAGTTACCCAAGTCATGTAATATTCTTAGTTTTCTGCAACATTAAAATAACAAAGGATATCTTTTTAATATAACAAGCTACTTGTTAATGTATAACCTGATATTTTCTCTGAAGATAATTTAAATATTATTTTTATTTAAGATAAATGATAAATTATAAATGTAAAATGATAGCCTGAATGTTTTTATTCCCAAATTTGTAAAATGCATTAAAAATATATATATATATATATATATATAAATAAATAAAATGCACTACTAGGTCGCGTCTACTCACTCTTATACTCGTCCACATCGTAGGCACAAGATTTTTTCATAAATTGAAAAGAAATATAAAAAAGCGGGTTAACATTAAAAACAAATAGAACTCGAAATTTTGTTTAAACTTGATATTTCGATGACTGAGAATAGGAAAAAAGTGGGTGCCGCAATTCCGCCCTGTGTGTGTGTATGTGTAGGTCGATCTACATCATAAACGACTGAAGCGATTTACTTCAAACGATTTACTTCAAATTTTTTTCTAACGTCTTCATTATCTCGTCGGTATAGTCTACCTCCTTCTTCAATTTTTTTTTATTTTCTTATTTTGGACTTTTTCATAAACGGATCGATGCACTTCGATCAAAATTCGTACAAAGTGGGTCATCTAAATTCGAATTATTATTTTGAAATTAATTACTTTCGAAAAATAATTGAAAAAAAATCATTTTTTTTTGTTGAAATAAAATGCACGACTGGATCGCACGTACTTGCTCCAATGTTTGATCACATTATATGCAAAAGTTTCTTAATGGAAACGGCTAAAAATATTTATTTTTAAAGTCGATTTCCACTTATTTCTTTATATATACAAATTTTTTAATTTTTTCTAAAAAAAAATTGGTATGAACATTTTAGATATTTAATAATATAAACTTAAAAACAAAATTTCAGAAATAATTGCCCACCCGTTTTCGAAATATTGAATTTTCAAAACAATATTTTTTTTTTAAATCCAAAAAAAACTATTTTTCGAAAATTTTAAAATGCAATATTATTTAGAATTTGAAGGAGATCCTGTATATACATTTTGATCGACATCCGTTGAGCCGTTTATGAGAAAGTCGAAAATCATGGTGTATAGCAGATACCGTTAATAACAAAATATTTTTATAAAAGGTTTTTTTTTTAATAATACAAATTCTATATACCACTGAAATACATCAGCCAAGTAGAAGACTTAGCACTATAATAGTTGGACTTGTTGAATTATTGCCACGGGCAAAAAACAAAATTTTCCAATTTAATGATTTGGAATTCTAGTCTTGTTGGATATAGTTCACACTAGATGTTCTTCACGAAATCTATGTAAGATGAACTGTACTTGGCAAAAATTGCGTATTGACAAAGGTCGTCACTAGTCAACTGATGAGTCCATGTGAGATCGCCGGGACGAAACGCCAATTTTTGTTGGACTAAAGACCGTTAAAAGCTATTTTGAATAAAATTTTAATTTAATTTTTTTTCAGCAAAAATGTCGGCCATACTAAAGTTAGTACACACACCAATTATTATCAAAATCGTTAGAGCCGTTATCGAGATAATTAAGATGGTAGAAAAATTTGTATGGCAAGTACCGTTATTTTTTGAGCTAAAACAACGATTCAAAAATCTATTTTGGACAATCACCAAATACGCCTAACCACCAAGTTTCAACAAAATTGTCTGAGCCGTTTAGGCTGTAGATCGTTCTATAGACAGACAGACAGATAGACGGAATTGCCGGACCAACTTTTTTGGTGTTCACGATGATATCGAGTTGCTAGGCGCAATTTGTTCGTGGTCCCTTTTTGATTGCAAATAAATAAGACTGAAAACATGACACATGGTAATTTTATTCATATACCACAACTACTGTGAATCAAAAATGGACACCTCTTAGTCCAAAATGGAAGTCAGCACCATACTTTTATTAAGTTTTCGGTGTCTCGAGATTTAAAGTTAGTTTTTATTTCAAATATTCCTTCTCATAAGACCGAACACATGCTTATACCTGAATAATTACGACGGAACTACAGGAGGCCTTCCCAAGAAACCATAAGAATTTCCCCCATTGAGCACCTAATTACATGTCAACATCAGCTATAAGGGTACCACCAGACTTTGTGTAGAAAAAAAAACTCATATCATTGTAATCAACCTTTTTACACAAAACTGCATCCGGAAATTGATTTCTCACAGATACACCTTCATTTAAAGTAAAGAAAGGAATTGCCTTCCTGTGTTCTGGGTAGAAAAAATTTGCATCAGAAAAGAATCCACGCATACCTTCTCATACCTACTTCGAACTATTACATCGTCCTTTTGGAATAAAAAAATGAGACATCTTTGCGGAAATAATTTTCTTATATCCTCAAAGTCTGCTGCCTTTCTCTTGACCAAACCTGGAAGATAAATTTCTGCAGACGATGAAGAAAAAAAAAAACCTTTGGAAAAATCACTGCGAAATTATCGATTCTATATATCGGAAAAACACCCACTCCTACAGTCCCCCCCATACTATAACACCCTCAAAAAGAGAGGACCGATAGATATAGAATGATAGATAAACAGATAGATAGAATATTCTGCATGGCTTCTCAAGACGTAGAACATAAATAAAATCTCTAGCCTAGCCCTCGTGTATTAATAATCCCAAACACGTACTATAATCAAGTTACGTGTTCTCGAATTCAATTGGCATTGTAAAAATTAATTAAATCTTCCTAAACTCTGCATTGAACCGCAGCGTAATACCGACCGATCGCCCCCCTTTAGATAGACCGATAAGTCTCCATTTTGATTGTCAATCAGAATGTCTATATGTTGATGGCCAGGATGCCGGCCAGGCGGAAGTGAGTCAGGAAAAGCCAGAAAACTATTGAACACTCTCAGATTGGGAAATTTTCGAAGGTGATAAGGATGTATGAATAGGACGCAATGTTAAACGGGTCAAGCCGGATCCGGATGGGCATTGGACAACAAAAAGATATAAAAAAATGAAATCCTTATACAAAAAAGCCCTGATGATTAGACGTGTCCTATGTGTTTTGAATTTTTAACACCCCGAGACTTTTGTGTTGGGATTTACCATCAATATTTTTCTTTAAAAAGGAATAAAGTTGAGGGTCGATTAAAGACCAAAGCCCGCCGCGCAGCGTCGAGGAGGTAAAGTTCGGTTCATAAACGTATAGCGTCTCGTCGATTTCGCTTCGGGGGGAATGGTTTCGTTATAATATGTGTACGACTGTAATGTGCAGACAGATGAATGGAGACATAAATCCTTGTTAAATATACTGCAAGGATTCTACATCACATAATATTTAAAATCGAACTCAATGTTGAATATACATATGTGTTGGAATGGTGGGAGAGGATAACAACTTTCCATCCATCCAGCTATTCACATTGGATTTTGTCTTTGAAGTCCTTACCTAGAATTGAGAGAATCGAGACTTTTTTGCACCACACCGCCAATGAAGATAAAAGAGCAGCATCATCATTTTTCTCTCGTGTGTGGATTTACGAGTAAATGTACTTTTTTTTGGGAACAAAAATACACACAAACACTCAGGTTTTCTATTTTTTTCTTAGAGATAAAATAAAAGAGAAATGTCCGCATTTTAAGTTCAAAGGACGAAATAATGCCGCTGCCATCGCATCTCTATAGCATCGTTGGTATCTCGCCGCGTCGTCCTTGTCGTCGTCATATTGGCGCAGGAAGGAAGCATTACGGAATTGGAAAAGTGATTTTTTATCATTTAAAATATCAAATATATTGGAAACTTGTGTTCGAAGGATGCGAGGTGGATAAGAGACCGAAGAAGAGACGCACATTCTACTATAACACATAGAACGGAAGATTGAAGTTAAATAAACAAGAGATTGTTAGGATGTTGTACTGCTGCTGGTAACTTGCATAGAGTAGTTAAAGAGCAAAGCGATATGGAAGGCTAAATTATTGAAAAGGATCCCGGGTGACAATGTTTTATATTTGTTTACAATGTGATTGATATTCAAAAGCAAGATTATTTTTGTGTTTAAATTGGGGATGTATTTTCTGCGGGAAATCAATCACCGCAGCTGTATAAGATAGAGATGGGAATAAAGATTTAGAAATATTGAAATTCAAGAAGAATAGTGTCTGTTCGGGTTTCGGATGCTCATTTGGTCTATCTTGGTATTTTTGGATGGATTTCGGTCGCCTATTGGTTGCCCCGAATAGTTTTATTATAATTTTGCTTGGACTACTTTGTGTGTGGACTTTAATATAAGGGGTTATAGAAATATTTGAATAAATGATGCCATAAGTTATGTGATCATTCCATAGAGTTATTTATTGGTTACATATTTATATAATATGAGTCAATATAACGTTTAAAATACGGATAAGTATTCAGTTCATAGAATTACTTAAGCTGTTTTTCCATTATTTTTTACGTGGGCGCCACCATTGTTGTCATATTATACGGGAAACAGTGAAGCTCTCCAGAACAAGACATTTTTAGATGAAACAAATCCTTTCATTATAAGTTCAAATTGAATAATTTGCGGTACTAAAAACTTTTATATCATATGGTGAAATTTTCATCGGAACGAGGACTGATATTTTTGACGTCTATCCTGTCAAGTGTTTCTTAAAGTGAATGCCTCAAGTTCTTTGGTTTTATATAGTTGGCGTCATTTTTGATCAAATTTGTTGTGTAATTATTATTGCCACCCCGATTGGAAGAGATACCGAAATTCAAAATAGCCGACCAACTCATCTATATTTAAACTGGAATATAGGTGTAACTAATGTGGTTTTCCATTGGAAAATTCAGAATATGAACGCATTTTGAATAGATTATTCTGTTTTTTTTTTGCGATTATAGGTACTATAAGGCAAGTTATGTATTCGTACAAAAAACAATGTTTTCTAACAATCAAACATGACATCACGATCATAGAGAACACCAAAAAAGTGGGTCCCCCACTCCCGACTTTCTGCCAAAAACAAAAATCTTATTTTTCTCAAAAACGGCTATAACGATTTTCATAAGAGAAATCAGTTCGTTAACGAAGGGGAAGGTACCTTTTGATAATTTTTTTTTTTGAAAAAATTGTTATTTTTGGTACCTCTAGTAGAACAATTTTAAGAAAAAAACTATTTCTCTAAAATAAAAACAATGGTACCTCCCATACAAATGTTAAGAAACCGTTAAGAAAAAAATTATTTCTCGAAAACGGCTCCTAGTTTTTATTATAAAAATTGTGTGTTCTTAAATTAGTAGAGTTCACTTTAAAGTATAAAAATATTTTTTTTGCGTACTTATTAACGGTACTTCCCATAGAACCACTTTTCATATTTTCGACTTTCTCAATATTGGATGAACCGATTAAAATAACTTTTTTTATACAAATGATCTCTAAAATTGTGATAAAACTTCATACTCAAATTTTCCAAAAAAAAGTTTTTCGATTTTAAAAAACAAATATTTTTTTTTTGAAAAATCGATTTTTCAAAATGGCGTTTCAATTTTTTTTTTCTAAAAATGTTTTCAAAATTTTATACATAAGAAATTAATACATACGAATATGTACTTTATAAATCACATGAATCTTATGTATGCATATTGCACCTAAATTATGAAGTTGTATGTATATAGCTACCTACCCACCAATATCCTTCATTTCCTTTATTATATGTACATGTTTACATATTTCGGTTCCATCAATATGTAAACGGTGATTTTTTAAGAGCTTGGTTTTTGAAAATTCAAAAAAACACAGAAACTTGTAAAAAGTGAATGAAATTTTTACTTGGATCGATAAATCAATTTCTGCCATTTACTTTTTAAAAATAATTTCACTTAAATGTTGCCCGCGACTACGCTTCAGGTGGTCCATTCTGAAGGTCCAATTTTGGCAAACTTTTTCACACATTTCGGCCGGAATCTCAACAATGACGCGTTCAATGTTGGCTTCCAAGGCAGCAATCGTGTTTGGCTTGTCCCCATAGACAATAGACTTAACATAGCCCCACAAAAAATAGTCTAACGGGGTCAAATCACATGATCTTGGTGGCCAATTGACTGCGCCAAAACGTGAGATCAACTGCTCACCAAATTCGCCTCTCAATTGATGCATGGTTTCGCGTGCAGTGTGGCAAACACATTTTTCACAGAGCACGAATTTTGATAATAAATTTCAATAATTTACAAACGTTGTTCAGGCGTAAGTCTATTCATGATGAAATGGCAAACAATACTGAATCGAAATGTCAGATGTTCGTGGAATTTGTCATGTGTGATCTGTCAAAAATATAAATGTCAAAAACCAAGAAGCAAAAAAATCACCCGTTATATGCATATATGTAGATACATTTTACTCTCCTAACTTACATAATTAAAATCCATAACTTAGAATTAAATATACATTTGTAGGTAGGTACCTATGTAACTATTCCTTGAATCATCCATTCCACAATTTATTATACTAAGAACCAAGTTAACTACATAGGCTTTAAACCTGCATAGGATACCTACACCTAACTAACTTAACATCAATGGTTAGTTAAATTAAAGTTGTTAGCTACAAGAGCAAGTTCGTGTGATCCAGTCGTTTTATTTTTTTTTTTTGGTGTTGACGAATATCCATGTCTGTAAAGCTAGTAGTTATCAAACTAAATGTTTCCAATTAAAAAAAAAAATTATAATTTGTTTGCCCAATAGTCGAAATCAATTTAAATTTACGAAAAATATTTTTTTTTTTGTGTCTTAAAGAAAATATTTTTTTCTGAGAATTCAATATTTCGAAAACGGATGGCTGATTTTTTATGAAATTATGATTTTACAAATAGCCATACCAACATTTTTTTTTTAGAAAAAAAAAATCAATTAAATAAAAAACATTAAAGCAAAACTGTTTTTAAAATATATTTTTCTTTTTCTTATACTCGTATCTCAGAATGTTGTGCAAACGATGTGGTGCATTTTATTTTTTCAATTGGTAAATCTTATTTTTCCAAAATTATTTTCAAAAATAATTTTATTTGTGAAAAAAGCTAATTTTGGCATCTCTAGTATAACAATTTTTTTGTTTTCGATTTTGTTTTTGTTTTGCATGAAGGTACTAAAAAGTATAAATAGTACTGTAAGGACAACATTTTGAAAACTCAATATTTTTAAACCATTCAATCAATCGATTGCTTCGAAAATTTGTATTTCCTAGTTTTTTGACATTGTACATTATTTAAGAAAAAAAAATGGTGACTTCCATTGAAATCCTAAAAAACGTTATGTAAAAGTTTGGTCTCTGATAAAAGGTTGAAGAATTTTGATAAGAAAATGCTGGTGTTCTTTAATTACTGCAGTCCGCTTTTAAGTAAACAAATGTCTTATTTTGCGTTGAACCAATTTTTTTATCTTCGACTTGCTAACTATTGGATGAATCAATTAAAATTATTTTTTATACTGATGCTTCGTAAAAGTATACGTTAGAATGCATATTAAAATTTAAAATAAAAATGTTTTTACGATACAAACAAAAAATATTTTTTTGAAGGAATTTTTTAAAAATGGTTTGTAAATTTTATTTTTTGATTTGTATGCGCATATTAATAATTGCTTTAATTTGGCGACCTAATTTTTTTTTCATTTAAATGATTTTCAAATTTTATAAAAAAATAGAAAAAATATTTTCTTAAGAACCACTCAAACAATATAATTTTTTTGGATATATGTATTTATGCAAACTTCTTAATTTTGGCTTTAAATCAAACTTATGATAACTAGACTATCTACCCTCTACCAGGATCAATATTCAGCTTCAACAGGCAACTCGTACAATCTAGTTGTGAATTTTATTGTAATTTTCCAAAGTTATAATTTCGATAAAATTTCCATTAAATTTCAGAATCGAAGTTGAAAACTTGAAGTTGAAGAGGTGAACACATTGATCTCCCCGCATCCTAAATATAATTTAAATATTATTGAAATGATTTTAAGGAAGAAATGCTTTTTGTTCTCTAAGATTCCGAAAAGGTTTATAAGTTTTCCTAGCAAAAGTAAAAAGAAAATGGTTATTTTTTAATGAAATAGATTACAAGAGATCACTGAATTAAGAGATTTTCTAATTTTTTTTCCAAGAAATAAATAAAAGTCTTATAGGAGCAATTACTTAAGATTAAGCAGGAAACTTAAGCAAAATTCTAAAATAGGATACAAACTCACCCAACAGACTACTACAGTATTTTTTTCTATTTGAGAGCTCGCGTCTCGATTTTGTGTGACCTGTAACGTAAAAATATTACACCAGATATTATTTTGATTATAATTTTAATTACCTGCTAATAAAATATAATTAAAATAGCAAAATTAATAATTTGTCGATGGTAAATTTGAAAGCCAATAAATAATAGTGCGTATTAGAAAGTAATTCTTTCGCTTTATTATAAAACCAGCTTTTTGTATCTAACTTGTGTACATTATACATCTCAATTCCAATTATACTACAGGACACCATTCGCCACCCCAATTCCGAACCCGAGTATCAATTAATAATTTAATTAATTAGGCAACCTAACCGTTTATCGTATCAAACACAAAAAAATGGCCTTGGAATGCATAAAATGTTGATTATGATTAAGTGTTACGCCGAATTGAAGCCATTAGCGTTGGCCTTCACTATACACTCGCTGCACCAGGGGAGACATACGTTCTGATCAACAAGGATCTCAATGCATCAACGTCATCATAACATCTCGCCTCCTATAACCTCTCTCCGTTTAAACTCTATAGTAACTAAGGACCAAGCGTTTTGTATAAAGCAACATTTTGATTGATTGGTATAGTCAAGCTTGTGCTTGGCCACAGCTTCAGTATAACAGCCCACCACCAGCCTACAATATTATTCACTGCCCAGAAATTTATACGACACAGCAAAATGCGGCAACGATTTAAGCTTCGTCAGCAATTAATTTTACGCTCGAGTGTGCACAATGTGTTTTCGGTTCTGGCCAAAACATTCAGAACCACAAGAGAACGATGACGATGACTATGGGGGATGTGTGATGATGCCTCATAACAAGACTATAACCAGAGTAGCATGCATCGGGGATGGATATGGGGGTGTATTATGTTACATCATTTTTGTTAATAGGCAAATTAAATGCACAAAATTGTGATGATGGCAAGCTTTTTTTTTAAATAAAAAAATTGTAAAAATAAAGGCGCACAACCAAAACTAGTACCCCCCCCATTAAGGACGAAATAATTATTTATGTTATATAAACAGGATATAGTTACTAATTGAGTTGGTACAAGCGTTGTGAACCTTTAGATTCAACTTTAGCTCGCAATCATACTTAAGAGATGAAATTACCGACACCACTTTTATAACATGGAGATGAGCAAACAACGCCCTCTATGATTAGGTTCTGATTTGATTAGAGGATATGCGCCTCTATACACACAAGTACGACAACGACGATGGATGGACGCATTACTCTCTTTTTCCGTCTCTCTGTGCCGTGCCATATAGTAAAGAACAAGTGAACTCCGGACAAAGTTGTGTGTTCCCTTGAGTGACCTAAACTAACCTGAGTCTGAGTCCTTTATAACAGATCCTAGCCATAGCCTTTAGCCACATATGTATATAAATATGTAGCAACTCTCACACTCACACATGATGCGAAATTAGGCAAATTTCCTTCCGCCTGCTTATACGTACGACCATTGCTCTTTCCACTTTATTTGTGAAAACTGTGTTGTCACTCGGGTATCTGGGCCGGGCGGTTTGGCTGAGGGGCAGAACTTGAATTAGAACTGGAATTAGAAGGCAACACGCTTCAGGTGACAGCGTACCGAGGTGATGGGGTGCAAAATTTATTTAACGAGCCAAAAGGATGTAAGGGAGAAAATTTATGCCAAAAGAGGTCACACAGAGTTAAAGCATATACAATGGTCACGTCCGGTTTTGTCCTCATCTCTTTGCTTATTTCCTTCAACGAGGATAATAATCGAAGACCACTTTTGGCCAAGTGAATAGCCAATGTAAATTTAAATGTGTTTGTATGTGTGTTTTACTATGCATTGCTGTGGTACCGATGATGGTGGAGGGTTTTTGTTTTTAGTAATCACTTTACCCATCATAGAGGATAATACAGCTCTCAGGTACGCTGGGTGGAATTGCTCTTGGAACATGCTAATTTGGCTTTAATGTAAGTACCTTTGATGCACTGCAAGAAATTGTTATACATTATTTTTTAAGCTGCAAATATATTAACATCGACATCCCAAAAGAATAAAAGGAGAAAGCAAGAAAATAGAGATGTCATATTAAAAAATAGAATATTGAAAAGCAATTTAAATTTATAACGACAATGATGAAATGCAGTGCTGCTATTAGGCGCAGAGGTACACTGTAGATTTTTTTACTTACTTACTTAAAATTAGTGAGAAAACTGTCAAAACTTTTAGTAAATAGAAAAGAGTTTCGTATAATTTCTATTCGCTCAGTATTAATCGTCCTAACTTGAATTAATTCTTTCATTATAATGTTTTTATAACGGTAAAAGAAAATTTATATAGATTAGTATATTTTTAGGAGTTAAGAATAACCAAGTATGATATTACATCAATATCAACAAAATGCCTGCGCTTGAGAGAATATAACCATAATGA
The DNA here is from genome assembly GCA_910595825.1 of Philhelius pedissequus. Lineage (NCBI taxonomy): Eukaryota > Metazoa > Arthropoda > Insecta > Diptera > Syrphidae > Philhelius > Philhelius pedissequus. The sequence continues at coordinate 6,479,903 of OU343163.1, read as the reverse complement.
AGTTCGCTGATCAGCTCTTTTGTTTTGCGATCAGTACTACTACTGCTTTACTAACTACCAAGTAATAAATGTCTTAAGCTTACTTAATCAAACTCAGCACTCAAACATTGTATAACCGTTATATTGGAAACTCTTTGGTGACTGTATGTATGTAAGTTATTGTTGACTGGAAGCTAAGAAAATTTTTTGTTGATTAACTCAAATTTGCAATTTTAATTTGACTATCCAAATAAATAACACATATTTAAATCGTATTGCTACTAAACTCTAATATCTCTCAGTGTACTACTACCCAGCCGTTATTCACATTTTTAATACAATCATCCTGTACGCCGCTCTGCGCAAGCAATTGCAGATTAATGATTTGCACCAACCCATGTGACCAAAGGTCAATTGCCTAAGAATTTACCTCGGGTTTCCGCCGCCCTTTTGCCACAATCTAATCGGGTAGACGAACTATATTGTCCACACTCCGCTGTATTGTCATTGTCATTATTACCGTCCATTGCCATCATTGAAATTTCGGTCTTCTATAACTGCACACACACTGCCAAATGTGACTTTTGCATCTCCATCTCTAATGATCCCTTAAAGTGATTCTAATCATCATTAACACTTTTCCCGGTGCAAAAGGCTAACTAACATCCAATTTCCCAAAAGGATTCTTCCGTTTGCCTTTCTCTATTTACCACACCATACCTGCCGTATTTCTTCTCCGATTGCAAAATCATCATCTGACATCAAAAACACATACACACATCGTATACTAATGATAAGGTCACATGGGTGATAGCTGTAGCGAGAATAAATTTTGAAAATTATTTGCTCAAGTTCGAGGTCTAACGTGGTAGTCCTTTCGTTTTGTGGCTTCAGGGCCACAAGCTTAACGAACGTTAATTCACTCCCCAGAGGCAAGTGAGACTTATGCTGCAAGCAAAATGTCGGCGGCCTGCGTCAACACCATTCGTTCGGTTGCCAACCAACGCAACGTCCGACCCAAGTATCTTCCCATTCTACAGGCTGAATTCCAGAATATTTTCAAATTATGAGAGAATGATTCACTCCAACGTGCATACGTGCAGGAAGTAATTTGGCTGTGTTTGTGTGTCTATATTGAACGTGTGTACGATGCTCTTTGGCTGTGAGATGGTGCTGTCATTTTATGTCGGCGGGCAATAATTATTTAAATTTAAAGTTTTCCAAAAGGAGCACGTTCGCACAGTTTACACACACACATGGCCTTCTCCCAGGGGACAATTAGCTTTGTTTCGTTATTTCTGGGGACTCCACCTCTTACGCACATAATTAATGGATCAAAAAGGTGAGATAGAAAGTTGATACTGTAAAGGTTTATTTTTTGTAGGATTTAATTCTTGGACTTGAATTGATTCAAACTAATACAAAGGCGCCAAACGTAAAAATTGCCAAAACTTCCATCCCGTATAATTTTTTTTTTATTTTTTAACTCAATACTGACAGGCATCATCATTTAACTACATCTAACAATCAAAAACGGAAATTCAAAAAAAGGAAAAAAACTCATATTCAACTCCAAAGCAGCTCAATTAGAATTTTTTTTTTCTGAACAACTTTACAAACAAAATTACATGCGCTTCTCTAAAACCCTACAGGCAAATATGAAGAACGTTAACCAACTTCCTTTATCCCTTCAAAATTTACACCCCCAAACAAATCCATTTATACATTCCGTTTGCACGATTTTTTTTTTACTAAAAGTCCTAGAAAAGTTAAACAATTTAATATACTTCTGTAGGTATATTCTCTCTCTATTTGGAAAGTAAGAAGTGAAGGTATAGTACATAGATGAAGGACACACACAAACCAACAATAAAAACAACAACACACAAATCCCATTTACAGCTCCCAAAAACTCAATAAACCGAAAATAAAGTTTAAATTGAACAGCGCTAGCAGAAAAGAATTCCAGTGCCGCCACCGCACCTACCATACTATATAAGCTTCTCCATTTTGGGTATATTGTGTCTTCAATGCTTTTGCAGCTATTTTCAACCATCATTTCACCTGCCTAGGAAAATTGTAAAAGTTTTTTTTTTCCGCGAGAAATAACACGAACAATTGTTGGGAAAAACTTCACTTGAAGAGGTATTTATTTTTTGCTGGTAGGTTGTTCCCCTAAATAAAGTTAACGTGGTTTATTTTTGCTTTTTTGTTCTGCGACTAATATTATTGGAAGGGAGGAACATTTAGGGAGAAACAAAGAAAATTTACAAAACAAATTGACGCGAATGAAATGTCCTAATCAGTGTGAAATGTAAAAGGGAATTTCACATCAAGAATATCTATAGAGTTGTCATGTTTTTTTTTTTGAATTTAGAATTTGGAATTTTGAATATGTTGGCGACTTAAGATTCATGAGGTATTAATTGTTTTCCAAGAAGTTTGTAATTTAGTTGAAAAAATGGGAATACTAGAATTGAATTTGATAATTTAAAAAAAAAAATATTTTTTGGATAATAAATATTTATTAATGTTCTGATTTGAAGAGAATAAGGTAAGATACATTTAAGGTAAAAGTTTTCAGATCCATAAATGTTTCGCATGTCTCAATATTGCAAGAAATATTTGTACTCGAACTCTAGTTGATCGCTTGTTAAGCTCTTCAACAGTATTTTACAGTGTGTGTCAATCTAATTTAAATACGTGAGTAGTTGATTATATTCATTATAGAAAACAATATATTTATGAATGTGTCTTTTTTCAGTGAATAATCCATTTCCTATGTTGGTAATACTATGGGGTTTTCACGTTATCTTCTATCCAAAAGTTTTAAATCTCTTACGGTGAACGTAAGTTCTTCAAACTCGATGAATGGTGGAATTTTGAGCTCTAAGTGGTGGTTTAAAATTTTGTGGAATTTAATCTGTGCTGAAGGTGCTAATGGTGGAGGTTCCTCTATACTACCGACTGTGGTCGTGGATACGGTGGACCATTTAGAAGCAGTTAGAATGTGATTTCCATTGTTTTTGCCCTCAATTGGAAAGCAATATTGCAGCTAGAGCTAGTTAACTTGTTATTGGCCTATCGCGCCTTCACTTTGGATATTTACTGCCAAAGTCTTGGGCATTCACTTACTCATGATCTGTGACAAGTCAATACCTCCAGGGGTGTCCTATCTCTTCTTATTGCATTTTCCCTTTAACCAATTAATCAAAGGAATTCAAAAATACTTTAACTTTACTAAAGAGTAAGCTCTATTAAAAATTTAAATATTATCATTTACCATAGAGGAGTTGTATTTCTTAAATAATCTATCTAGTTACTATTGAAAAAAATTAAAAAAGTTAAAATGTCTAAAGCAATTTTTTATGAAATATGAAAAGAAAGATTTTTTTGAATTTTTGGATAAATATTAATATATCGAAAAAAAATGATAATCTCCGGAGGGGCTTAAAAAGTATTCTGAAAATATATTTAGGAAAACAATTTGGATTTGAATTAATTATTATTATGCGTCGTAAAATTTAGTTTAAAAAAAATATCAAAACCGTTTTTGAAAAATTGATTTTACAAAAAAAGTATTCAATTTTATTTTTTCAATCGAAAATATATTTTTTTTGGAAAATTTGAATATGCAATATTATTTGTGCTTTTATGGAGCATCTAAATAAAAAATGGTAATAAGTGCATCCAGTAGTGAGAAAGTCGAAAATATGAATTAGCACTTATTAAACTTTTAAGGAGCTTCTCTATAAAAACAATCAAAAAAACCAAAAGCTTTTTTCCAGAATATTGAAAACCAAAAAAAATGGTTCTACTAGAGGTACCAAAATTAACCATTATTTTTCAAAAAAAATAATTGTCAAAAAGTACATTTTTTAACTTGATTAACGTAATGCTTTTTTTAAATATCGTTGGACCTGTTTCTGACAAAATTAAAATATACCTTTTCGTCTAAAAATAAAGTGCACGACTGGATCGCACAAACTTGTTCTTATACTCGATAACATATGCACAAGATTTTGAGTATAAGCAGCTAAATATAGTTTTAGTCGTTTTTTTATAAACAAACATTCTTTAATTTTTTAAATAAAAAAATAGGGAAATTATAAACAGTTTTGCATCACTCGTTTTTGAAATATTGAATTTTCAATTTTTTTTTATTGGTCGTCATTAATAACAAAATATGTAAATAAAATGTTTGCCCAAAATGTAGTAGTGGAGATACGTTTTTTATTATCATTATAACCGTTTTCGAGATGATTAAGATGGTAGAAATAATTGTATGGCAAGTACCGTTATTTTTTGAGCCAAAACAACGATTCGGAAATGGCGCAGTGGATAAAGTGCTTGATTGCTAACTTAGACGTGTGGGTTCGATCCCCATGCTAGGCGCATTCTTTTCTATAACTCCAATTTTAATTGGATGTGGCCCATGGGTTAAAATGAGCAAGTCAATACCTGGTTCTCAAATCTACTGTCCTTAGAAAAAAATCTTTTCTATCATTTCCTTTCTTATAACTAGTTGCATTTAAAAGACCTTAGATCTTACAGGCATATAGTTAAATTTAAAAAAAATCTATTTGAGACAATCACCTAAAACACTTAAGTACCATGTTTGAAGAAAATCGCTTCAGCCGACAGAAGGAATTACAAGACCTACTTTCTTGGTGTTCTCTATTATCTTAATGTTAAGTTTAGTTAAAATCTCGAGTTCGATTTTTTACTAATTAAAAGCTCAAAAGTTAAAATTTTGTACCCAGTAATTTGAGCTGTAGCTATATTTTGGTCAAAAAATAGTGCAGTGGATTTCGATAAAATTTTTATACACTAGGTCCTTCAAATTCTAAATAATACTACTTTCCAAAATTTTCGAAACATTTTTTTTTGTATTTTTAAGAAACAAATATTTTTTTTTTGAAAATTCAATAATTCGAAAACGGCTGGGGATTTTTTTTTAAATTACTTTTTTAAATTTATATTTTTTTAGTATTTAAAATTGGCATACCAAGATATTTTTGTTATTTAAGAAAATTAAGTAAACAACAAATGTAAAACTTATTTCGCGGTTTCTCCTATGAAAATCTTTTACTGACGATGTTATCGAATATAAGAGCAAGTACGTGAGACCCAGCAGTGCATTTCCTTCTTATTTTAATAGTTAATCGAACTACCAGTTGTAAAAATAATAGCGCAAAATTTTAAACATTTAAACGCTACTCTAATTTATTTTTAAAATGGGATTTGGATTTTTGATAATTTTAAACGACAAAAAGTATACTTAAACGTTAAAGTGGTCGTCTAACTCTAAACAGAGCAAAATGCTTCTTTATCTTTGTTAAATTATACTTTTTCCAGTTAACGTTTGACATTTTATAACAAAAAATGAAAGAAAAATGTTTTCTGAAAAAGAATATATAAAAATTTTGAAAATTTTGATTTTTAGAAAGTGAAAAATATATATAGTTCTAGGAGTTTGAATTTTATTCAAGATATCAATTTGAAGAAACAAAAGTTCGATTATATTCGGTAGGAAAAATTATAAAATAATACCTCCAAATGTATAGCGAGTCTTTTTTAATAAATATATCAATATATTTTTTGCGCTTATGTTTAATTTTCGTTCTGTTTCATTACTCTATCTGTAAAAATAAGGTGTGTTCAACTTAAGTTTGACTAACGTAGCCCTTAAGATCTACTTTAATTAGAAGAGTTATTTAGTGTGTTTAAAATTAAGATAAAGTAAGACAAGAGCTGGCAACCAAACGACTGCTTTAACTAGAGCTGGATTTATTCTCTAAACGAGAATTGTTTAAAATTTTGAGCCAAGAAGTTTAAAGTTAAACTTCAAACAAATCTGCCGAATAAATTAGGCGGATAAATTTAAATATGTATTTAGCTCTTGGGAGGATAGTGATATCTTAAACCAAGAGTATATATACCATATGTGCGTTTCAAAGATAAAGAAACTTAACAATGCTCAGGTAAGCCATTTATTTTGTTTGTGTTAAGGTTTCCCAAGCTTAAAATATAATAACAAATATTATGCTATAACCTTCGTATACGGATTCCTTAAAACACAATCAATCCTGATATCTCTAGATCTTCCATCTTGTAAAACCACTTCCTCATTTTCATTCATATTAATAAGCAAATATTAATATTTACCTATTAATATTTATATTCCCTCTTGAATGCAGAAAATTAATGCTTACTCTTCGCCATCAGAAAGTCAATATTTAATCCTTATACATATATATTTATCCACCCTACCTCAGCCTCAACACCCATAGCGACAACGACTCGAATCCTTGAGTGTTTGTTGCTTCTTATAGTCGCATGCCCAATGCTCCATTCATTGCTTTTGTTACAATGTAAATAAAACCGTTGCATAATCTCTGTTTCGTATCATTGTCCATTTGCAATATGCTCCATAAATCTATAGACTCTCGCCTCGGATGTTAATTATTATCTTCGGATATCCCCAACAATTGCGTTCGTCCTGCTGATGATTTTCCTACTCATTCTCCCAGCCAACCCCGTTTTTGCAATCTGAATTTAAATGAACACCCTTCAGAAATCCATGTGTACTGTTTTTTATTTTGAAGAGACCAGTTTCCAATCAAGCAATTTAAAACCAAGTGAATGCCAAATTGGAATCCACGACATCAAAAGGACATTAAAAAAAGAAGTCCTTTGGAAAAAAAATTAAAAAAAAAACACCAATACTTCATCATCCTTGAATGACGTCATCATTCTGTTCTGAACAATAGTTCTTGTTCTGGCTTAGGATTTAGAAACTCTCTCGCCCCCAGCAGCAACCACCCGTGCGCTTGCAATCTAAAGAGATGTTTTTAATTTGAAACCAATTTCAATTTTATGCGTGGCTTTCGAAAAAGTTTCAATTTCCTGGCATTCAAAGTCCCCTAGCAGTGTCGTCCTCACTTCCGCCAAAACTATATATGTGATGCAATGAAAAATACTCTCCCGCAAAATCTGACAGCTGCGGAATTAATTTTTGGTCAGAAAGTTCTATGCATAGCAAAGTGAATGGGATATGGCGGGCGCATCTTCCTGAAGGGTGGGGCGGGCCAGTGCGAGTGTGAGTATATTTTCCAGGATTTATATCACACGAACACAGTGCGACACTTTGCTGACCTCGCCTCAAATTCATTATCGAATTAAATTGTCAAATTTTGCAACGATCGTAATTAATTAATGATTATGGGGCTATAACCAGCTACATAGATATACCAGATTCTGGTGGAGCTCTGTGTTGGTGGTTGGCCAGAATGGATGCAGAATGCAGTCTGGTCTGGTCTGGCTACGAGGAGATTGCATTAATGCTCTCGTCCTCATCGTCGTTGGCTCCATTGCATACAAATGTGCATGGAACCCAGAACTCCAGACAGTCAGACTAACTACATCAACGTTAAATCTGCTCCTTGTAACACATACAAAAAAAAAATAAATAGAAAAACATCCTTTAAGGCTATAAGGATATTTTCATACAAAATCGCCTTCGATTGGCCAAGCTAGGCATCACCCTTCTTCAAGTGGAAATTCCAAACATTTTCCACAGCCCTTCAACCCACCATGATACTCCTTGAATCCTTCTTGGAGTGTGTGTACCAAAAACTCTCTTAGACCACATCATTCTGATTCTGTTGGTAATTGTGATAGTAGGCAGCAGCAGTACCAGCACTAGCAACAGCAGGGAGTGTCAGTTGAATTTGAAAACAAAACCAAAAATTATTTTAAGAGACGTCATAGTTCACCACATGTAGAGAGGGATTTTCACTGTAACTGTATTCTCTCTCACTCTCTACTCGGTTTTGAATCCTTGAAGTGGAGTGCGTCTTCTGAAACCAAAGTATGCGGTGAGGGTGACCCAAAGTCTGTGGTTATTTATGGGTATTCAAAGTGTGCTGATGCTAAATTTTGGGGGTGGGGGTTTTCAAAATACAAATTGGAATAGGATGTCATTCAGAATATCGATAGTGGTGCGGTAGGAGTTTGTGCCAGCTTAGGACGGCAGTAGTTGGAGAGGAAGGCAGATGGTTGGTTTGGGAAGCATAATAAACTATTAAGCTGTGCTCGAAGTGAACATAGGAATCGAAATTCGACTGCTTTGATGACTTTTGGTATAGTATAAAATTACGAATGAGATTTTAATCGTCTCGTATAGTCTTGTATTTTGGAAAATATTGAAGCAGACATTTTTCATCCAGTTAAAAAATCAAACATTCGATCCTAATTTTGTTTAAGTCCGACAAACGTTTTCATGTGTGGCTTCCTCGAGAAATAACCATGTGATCAATCCTCTGATGCAGTTTGTTTATTCGCTCATCAGCTATATCATCCAATTTCTGAAATTAATTACCATCGAACGTTAGTGTTCTTACTTGATGTTAGAACGGACCGAACGCTACGTTAGCACACAATTCTCACCAAACAGTGACCTTACTGCCGAATCATTGCCCTCTATTTCATGGATGTAATTTTCTCACAAAATAGCGAAATCAGAAATAAAAGTCACGAAAGCTTAACAACCTAAGAACACTAAAAATCCATGAAACCCATAATTACCAAAAAATATCAAAAAAAAAAAACAGTGTTGACATAGGCGACTGTCTGGCAACTCTAATATCTGTAAATTACTCTGAGCAATGCAACAGATTTGCGTGACCGGTACAGAGAAAATACAGAGTAAATCGTTGGACCGCGAAACTTTTTTTTGTTTTTTTTTTTTTGTTTTATAACTTTGCACGCGCTCAAGGGGTTATGAATACCCTTTATATGTTTTTTCTTAGCACAGCGCGGGCATCCGGTGGAAGAAGAGAAAGAAGGATAGGAAAGATGTGTGGCGCGATGTTCTGAGACTAGAGCTGGTTGATGTCTCAGATTTATCTATAGGGATGGCGGCTGAACTAATGCGGAAAGAACTACCGTGTCTTATTTATTTATGTCCCTTATAATTCGCATTATTTTATTTATTTCTTGTCATGTTTTATGGGTATGCTAGTTTATTCAATCACATGTTGTTAGTGTTATGCCTAAACAGCATGTAATGAGCAAAGCAGCAACTTATTTTATGACAATTTTTAGAATTGTTTTTTAATGGAATATAAGAAGACATAGACAACGGCAGGAATCGAACCCGCAACCACGAGGTTGACATGCGAGCACACAACTATCGCGCCACGGCCACCCCCAAACTTTTTAAATAAAATTACTCTAACCTAAAATATAGATTTTTGTTTTGTGATATTTTTGTTTTGCTGATTGTTGTTTTAGAAATTTTGTTTTTTTTTTTTAATTTTTTCGTTTTCGGAATGATGACTTTGCGGAATTTTGGATTTCGTGACTCTGACCCCAATCGTGTGAACCTCGTATTGATTGGAAAATCTTCCTTTTGGAAAATCATTTAGTTTGGCCAGAATTCGTAGATCTCTGGCAGACGTTGACTATAACTACTTATTGATACAACGCCATTGTAAAATTTGAAATTTACTTGTTTCTAATTTAACAGAATTTTTTTTATAAGAAGTCTCTATTCCAAGTAATGGATTTTTTGATGTGTAACAGATTTCCACTCGCTTTCCTGTAATTTGTGGGAGAGATTAAGAAATCAAAAAGTGGGTTCCGCAATTTCGCTGCCTGTCTCTCTGTTTGTCTCTAGAGCGATTTACAGCCTAATCGGCTGATTTTCTTTAAACTTGGTACTTAAGCATTTTAGGTGATTGTCTCAAATAGATTTTTGAATCGTTTTTTTAGCCCAAAAAATAACGATACTTCCCATACAAATTTTTCTACCATCTTAATTATCTCGAAAACGGCTCAGTAAAAAGTTGCGAAGGTTTTTCAAGCGAACCAAATGTATTAATATGCAGTTTTCCAATTTACATTACTAATACGATTCACAACTCTTTATTTGATATAGACACCATATCTAAATTATTGGAAAATATTACAGGTTACTTGACGGTAAAGATGTATCATTCTCATAGTTCTTGCGGCATCTCGTTTTTACTAAGATTGAAAACAAGACTTATCGTCAACTTTAAAATTTTCCTTTAAATAGCAATGCAACCTATTTGACGGGGACATTTTTTAAAGTAATTGGATAGCCACCACTGTAAAGCTCGAATTGCCTTAAAAGCATTTACTTTTTTATTTTTGCGACAAAGGCCAGGTCACTGCACTTAATCTTTAGGTTTTCCATTTTAAATGGCGACCAACCAGAAATGAATTACAAGAAACTAATTATATATCTCTAAATAATATATTCTTGAATGTATAAAAAAATGTATACTAAATGGCGCCCAATGCCAGACTAGTGTAATAGAGAAAAATTGGTTTGGGAGTCTGGCCCGAAGATTAGTAAAAAATTCAACTTCGAAATAGAGGAAAATTGGATAAAAGTACCTGATGATCCCACAGATCTGTAAAAAATTATTGCTTTAGGATAATTAAAATTGCATTAATATAGATCCAGTGAAATAAACACATAGTATTTGTGGATTTTCTTAGATACTATCTAATTCAGAGTTTTGTGTAAAATGGCGACCAATTTAAAATGAATTACCTTAGAGTTATATATTAAATTCTTGAATAAAATAAATGTATGAAATGGCGAACAATGCCAGATTAAAGGGAAATAGAGTCACAATTAGTTGGGAGTCCAGAAGATTAGATACAGTCAAACTTGTCAAAATCAGCTTTGATCAGAAAAATGCTAAGACTCATTCTCATGCATTTTTAAATTTTAATAGGCAACAAACGACACATAGAATATGTAATTGGAAAAAATGCTGATGAGCGCTCAGAACTTAAAAAAAAACTTTCTTTCATATAAATAAACTTGATTTTGAAATAGAATACTAAGCAAGACGATTTTAGTTATAATACTTCCTAAATATTAAAGCAGACAACTTTCACTGCCTAACTTTCAAAATTTTGTAGCTATTTTAATCGATTAATATAATATTATTGAAATAAAGCCAATGTTTTTAAGAGATTATCATTAATGCTAGCTTATTCTAATTTTCCTGTAAAATTCCCAGTCACTTCTCTTGAATTTTAAACTATTCCTGTCGAATGGCGCCCAATGTCAAGACACGGAATAAAATGAAAAAGGTATCTGGCAGATTTCATAAAAAAGATATTTTACCTAAAAACTTCTACTAGTCTACCAATCATATAAGGGTCAGTAGCTCTCTTTCTTATAAATGGCACTAGTGAATTCGTGAAGAGTGCAAAATATCAAATTATCTCGCAAAATAGCATTTGTGTTTATATTTTTAAAGTTCATTTTAATTTGTATCTTTAGATTTAACTATCTTCGAATACTGTTGTGTGGTTTGATCGCGATTCTATGAAAATAATATTTTGAAAATTGAAAGAATTCAAAAAAGATTCACCGCCTATACCTTGAGGAAATTAAAGTGTGTTGGATTTTTACCTGACTATGAGTTAAGGTGTTCTCTAATAGATTATAAAACGCTTAAATGTCGAAGAAACTTTCAATGTATTTCATTTATAAAAGATGTTTTAGTCAATTTAATATGCTCTATGGAATTGCTTTTCTTGATACCTTTCTACGTTCCGACAAGAAGCTTCTGAACTAGATATGAATTATTGTGTACTGTTTATCTCATTGGACAAACTATAGGTTGAATGAACCCATAACTCGTCATTTTAAATTGTTTAATGGAGTATTCGACGAAATTTACATCTGCATGAAGACATATCCTTTTAAGAAAAGATTACTTCATTTATGTAGTTAATTCTCCATGCCTTTGAAATATTGATGTTTTAATATTTTTGATTATAATGTAATAACACAGAAAATTGAATATTAATTGCTTGTGCTACAAGCAAACTAATGTAAATAATAGATTTTAATTATATTTACATTTTTAATAATCAGATGTTGTAATCAATTGATAAATAAATAATTAAACATTTTTTACATTTTATGTTCCAGTAAGCTGCGATGTAAATTTAAACAAAAATATTGATACGTTCCCAAGGCCCTAAAATTAAAATTCTTGGCGATTTAAGTTTTTTTTTAAATTTTAAAATACAACATTTTGGTGATGCCGAACTTTGGATGTGAGAATTACGAAAAATAGAATTTTGACTAATACAGTATTTCTAACCGAACGCAAAAATAATCCTTAATCTAATTTTTTGATTTGGTGAAATTATATTAGATCAGATTGTGACTTTTAGAAAAAATGAAATGACCTGCTGATTCACTCACGACATTTTACACAATTTTTAAATTCCATGATGATGAATATCTCTATAATGTTTTTATTTAATGAAATGTTAAGTGGTGAACGATCGATGTCAATAAATGTATCCCTGGAACAATTTAATAATTTACCAATTTATCTTGAAAGTCCCCTCGGCGGGTAATTCCCTTTTCACATTTATTTGGTACTACTTCCTCTTTCAAGGTTTATAGAATTGCCGCGTATACATTGTAACACCACATGGCCATGTTGTCTTATAGTTATTAATTTTTATTTTTTCCAATTCAACTCTTATATGAACAAAATCGAGTAGAGCGGAATTATGTGTGAAAGGAGCCTAACATATTGAAGCATCATGGAATGAAATCAAACCACGAGTACAAATAGCAAACTCACTACGACTTTCAATTTCCAATTTATTGCAAGAACTGGTTCAAGACATTTCTATTAATTGTTACTTCCTTGCAATTTCCACTTGCAAAGTCGAGTTGAAAAGCATATTCCTCGCGGCTTTCATCTTGATATAAAGCCGCACCAGAGCCGTATAGTGCCCGTTCATAATGAATGGTGGAATACTCCTCTTTTCGATACTCATCTTATTTAAAACGTAGATACCCTAAATAGAAGACAACCAAAATATAAAAGTTGCACATGAATCATTTATCAATTTAAAAACACCTTGCTAATTGGACACTCTAATGACAAATTTCCATGCTTTTTCATATTCCGAAACCACATCCTTGCTATTGACTGACTCATAAATCCATCCCACAATCGACAAACATTAAAGTCGTACGAAAAAATATTCTTTAAGTTAGCAAAGATATCCACACCCAAATTTAATTGGTTCGAAATAGTTCGGGACAACTTCCAGTAAATGTCGAAAGACTCGCCATTCGATTCAGGTGTTATTGAAAAATTAACCAATTCCGAATTGCTTGCATTGAAGTTAATTGTGATGTTTTTGAATGTTAAGATTGATTTCTGGAATAAAAATTTTTTAGTCAGAGCAAAACTGATAACGAATTAATAATTACCTTTCTCGGTGGGGCACCATTAATGGAGCCAACGAACAAGTAGAAGAGTATTAATTTTTCAGTCATTGTTCTAGACATTACTGGTTGCAAGGTCTGAGTCACTAATAAGGGCTCACTTATTGAACTTCAGCACTCCATTGACCATTAAATCAATGGAACTCATTATGACAATAATCATCATAGTATCTATCAGAAGTTATCGCTCGTTAGGGCATTCATTGTGACGGCAGTGTCATTAACTTTGAGGTGTTAGTTAGCCTCATTTAAAAGCCATTTTCATTTTAGTTTTTTTTTCGTCATGGTGTTTTACTCCTTCGCAGTGATTCTCGGACTATCATCATATCTAAGGGCAGTTCTAATGGATGTACAGTTTATTGCAACAACTCGAAGCTTTAACTCAAAGTTTGTGGAAAATTTAACAGTTTCAATTGAGAGAGAAGGGCCTAATGGACTTAATGTGGACATAACATTAATTCAACCGATTATTACTGACTTCTATGCCTTCGTGGATGTTCAAATCAAGTTAAGGGACTCAAAAATTTACCAAAGTCTCTTCACGGAGGATTTTGATGTTTGCAATATGGTGAATAATGTGTTGATCAATAATTTAATGAAGAGGTGGTATCGGAATTTGTTGAAATATGGAAATTTCATGGAAAATTGTCCAGTTCCAGAAGTGAGAAAAAATAGTGGCAAATAAAGTTTAAGAGTAATACACTATTTCTAACAGGGATACTACTATTTGCGAAGATTAACGGTAGAGCAGACTAGCTTAGCTATGTACCTCAGGCCAGGGGACTATAGGATAATTGGACATGGATACTTCAAGAAGCCTGGCTTGCAAAATGAGACAGTTGTTAAGGTGACCCTCGATGTAAAGTGGTCAAAATAAGTTTCGAGGAAATGTAAACTTTGTTTTTCGATATGTTTTCTTCATCGCGCTCATAAAATATTTCAATCATTTCTATTATAGAAAGACGAGTAAGCCTTGTCACGGGTAATCTGAGAAAGTATTTAAATAATTTACGGGAAACAACTTTTATAAAATTCCTTAACATTATAAGTATGCTTATGAATTTTTAAAAATATATTTTTTTTAAATTCTAAAGTTTTTGTTATCACAGCCGTGAGGGAAGAATTATGGTTTGGGAAAATATTTCTTATTTTGAAACAATTAACCTTGAGTTTCCCCGTTAGGAAATTTCAATAAGATTATTTCTTTTAGGGATTCTCCAAATTCCTCTCAAATAGATTTTTCAACATAATAACGCCAGATCGCCAGAGCATTTTCAGCCAAAAAAAATCAAAATTTGGTAGTTCAATTTTTGCAAGTAATATGAAATAAGAAAAAATTATATTTTTGTATTGGCAGGGACGTTGGATTCTTTGAGAAAAATGCTTAAACACCATTTTGTAGAAAAAGAGTTGGGGTTTCATGACATTCCGTGTACTGCACCCTCTATATGAATTTGCAGAAGATTTTGTCTTACTTCTTCATTTTATTAAATAGAAATTTCAAGCAATAACTGAACATCTAAATTCGAATATTAAAGTGGCAGCTGCAATTAGAAAATAATTAGGGGAGTTGAGAAAAAATTTCAAAAAAGTGTTTTGTGATTTTTGAAATTTGTGACTTTGAATTTTTCTGAACGTGCCAATTAACTATGTACATACATAAGCTAAGGAAATTAAAATACATTATTGGTTCGGACGTATTTGGTCATCGTTAACATAAGATATTCCAGTTTCTTATTTAAACTTTATTTTTAATTAAAATTTGTTGAAAATATTTCTAAATAAAAATATTGGTATGCCAAATCTAAAGGTGCCGTCACACAATGAAAGGAAAGTGCTGTCAGAAAGCGTTTCGAAAATTCGATTTTGAAATTTTCGTGAAAGTGCTTTCAGAGAGCAGTCACACTATGCAAAGAAAGTGCTTTCTGAAAGCGACTTTTTACTTTCAAGAAAGCAAAATTTCTGAAAGATCTTCGGGTCGTCACACCACGCAAGTGAAAGTGTTTTCTGAAAGTGCTTTCTGAAAGTGATTTTTTTTTGTATAATAAACACGCACTCTATGGGTATTGGCTACCCTTAATATGACAAGCACAGTGCGAGCTTTAGGAAAATAGGGAAAGATTAAAAAGGAGATACCGATGTACATTGGTTTTGAATATCAAAATAAGGGGGAAAAATAGAGCCTGGTAAGGCATTCTACATACGTGTTGTACGACTAAGGAAAGAATCTCTGTACTTGACAGTACGTGCGAAATCGGGTTTAAGGGTAAGCTGATGAGCATTCCCAGAAACGCGAGTATTACGGTATTAAGGGGAGGGATGCAACTGGCTATTTCGCTGGAACAGTGTTTATAAAAATAGCGATAAAATAATGACAGACATGTAACATTTCGACGGTGTTCTAGAGATGTAAATGTCTCTACTATATTTCTATCGCTTACAATTCTTAGAGCTCTATTTTAAATTCGATCTAAGAGAGATTTGTGTGTAAGCGGGTGTCATATTTGCCACTTTGTGCTTTGTTTTATAAAGGAATTTGGCCCGGCAATTCAGGTAAAAAACAAACATTGGCTATCACGAAAGCAACAAACTTTCACAAGCAAATTGTGAAAGCGGAAAGCGCTTTCGGAAATTTATTTGAATTGATTTGCTTTCTTGAAAATGTTTTCATGAACTAGCCACACAGTGAATTTTTTTCTTTTGAAAGCGTTTTCAAGAAAGCAAATCAATTTCAGAAAAAGCTTTCAAATACTTTTCGGGTCATCCCACAATGAAAATTTAGCTTTCAGAAACCATTTTGCTTTTTGAAAGTAATTTCCTTTCATTGTGTGACGGCACCTTAGGTATTTGAAAACAAACATACATTTAAAAACGAAAATTAAAAAAAATATCGTCAAACTTTTTGAATTATTGAAAAATGCAGAAAATTGAAAATTCTGATATTCAGTATTATTAACAATTTGAAGTGCATTTTGTTAAAAAAAAATTGATTGCAAAACTTTTAATGAAAAAGGTCAAAATGCTAAAACATATTCATATCATTAAAAACATTTTATGTTGGATTTTACTTGCGATATATTTATCTACTACCTATAGGGCAAGTTTTCCATTTAAAAAAAGATTGAATTCGATAAACACAAAAACATGGTCTTGCGACTGCGTCTGTCTGATCTGCAGCCTAAAATGCTGAAGTAATTTTCCTCAAACCTAGTACTCAACCGTTTTAGGTGATTGTCTCAATTAGATTTCTAAATCTTTTTTTTAGCCCCAATATTAATTGTAACAGCCATACAATTTTTTCTACCATCTTAATTATCTCGAAAACGGCACTAAAGATTTTGATACAAAAAAATCTGTGCACTAGTATGGACATAGTCTACATTTTAGTCTATTTTTTTTGTACATTTTTTGTTATTAACCGTACCTGCCCTACAACCATTTTTTTTGACATTCTCATACACGGCTCGAAGGATTTTGATCAAAATTTTCACATAAAAGTTCTTTCGAATTCTGAATAATACTGCATACCAAAATTTTCGAAGAATAGTTTTTTATTTTAAAATTTAATTTGTTAAATACTTAAAATTTGCCATACCATTTTTTTTAGAAAAAAAATAAAGAAATTTGGTATATAAATAATTGATAAGAACAAGTAATTTCGATTCATTCGTGCATATTAATTTATTTTAATCAATGAATACCTTATTCTAAATCTTAATTTTAATTTTTAAATTATTTATTTACAATCTAATTGTGAGTATTAAAATTAGGAAATATATAAAAAAAAAACATTAAACTCTTTTGTTGAAGAACGTAGACCAGCATCGTCATATGCGAGGAATGCTAAGTCCGCTGAAAAATCCAAAATAGCATTGCCATGCATATGGAAGTATTTTTTATTCTTGAACAGAATGGAACCGATGAGAAACGAAAGGACGATATCCCTTCGTTCTTGTTAAATTAGTGTAAAACTGTGACGTGAATACATATATCGTCACGTTACGTTAAATAGATTAAGTAATTGAAAATCAGTTAGCGTCAATACTATTTTCTTCAATCTCGTCGTGAAAAGTTCCACCCCATCGAATTGGGGAATGGTTTCATAATTACAAAACGCGTGCAGAGAATCATGTCAAGTTTTGGTCTCGATTTCTTGCGGATTGTAAGTCATTCTTTTTTTAAGTTTCGTCCCAATTTTGGATATTTTACTAAGGTAAATCGGTAAGGTTAAATGGCTTTGAATTGAAATTGCTGCACGACGTATCAAAATTGGAACGACGAAGATGACATTTGTAGAATTGCAAGCTGGGGTCGCATTTATGTAAGTACGGAGCTTGATTAAAAATATTTCAACTTCGTTGTTCTTTTACCGATTTCCATTATATTAAAATATGTTGTAGCTGACATAGAATTATTAATGAAAAAATAGTTTCAAATTAGGGTGGGTGAAAAAAAATTTAATTTTTCAACAAAAAATAATGAAAGGTCGTCTACATAATGTATATGCATTTTTCTTATAAAATTTTGTTTGAATTAGAAATTGTTCTTAAACGCACTCAGAAAACTTAATTTAAATTTCACAAAAACTTCAATCAACAAAATAAAGTAAATAGTGTTAAAATGGCAGCGTTTTGCATTCAACAGTTACAAACATTTCAAAAGAAAGTCATACGAATTTTTGTAAGTATTATTTCTAAAACGTCATTTTAAAACTTCACACTTGATTTTGATTATTAATAAAGTGTTCTAATTGGTAGGACCTGAAAAATAAAAAACCAAGTTTTACTTCTAGCATCCAGCTGGTGTACTTTTTTTTTTAAGTGACAGTGTGGTCATCCCTCCTCTAGTCTATGCAAGACGGAAACCAATCGCAATTTTCTCGGTAAGCTTTTGTTTGAAAAATTCGGGTGACCGTTTCACTTTCTGACCGAATTTTCGACGTAGCCGCTCCCTTCACCCCGAAAAACTTGCTAATAGGCAAGTTGACATTATGGAAGACAACCATTATAATTGACTGGAATCACTGAAAGACAATCGGAGTAAAAATGTCCAATTATCCATCTTTAAATGCTCTTCATTTTAATTGAAGTCACCGACAGACGCACCTATGGCGCTCCTGTCTATCATCCGCATAATTCAATATAATCAAAACCTTCGCCTGTCTCAAAGTCCACACAAATACGACCTCATTATCTAAATCAACCAAAATTACTAACCTCTTTCTTGAGGGCCAATCACAGTCACCTCTCTCTCAAATCCAAATATGACTTGACAATATCGTGTGCAAAGCAAAATTGGCGATAATATCGCAATTGACTTTTCGAATCATCTCCAAGTCACAATTAGAAGATTCGTCCAATTAGTAACATCAATTGGACACACACATCTTTAATCCTAAAGGATGTCAAATTACCAGCAAATGTGGGGAGTTTTGTGCACACAAATTGTACAGAGACAACGACATTCCCCAACTCTCTGTATGACATCAGAACGTCATGTCAGAAATACTATTCGATGAATCGTAATTATCGCAGTGGGATTTTAGTCAGGAGATCAAGGATTTGTATTGATGTTGTCAATGCAGAAATTCTTTTCACATACACATACAAAAATATATTCCATATGAACATACAACTATATAAAACCGACCCCAAATTGAACCCAATCATGTCAAATAAATGTGTGACACATCATACAATCTCATCCTTGCCCTAGGCGGCAAAATAATAAACCAAGAAACAAGGTTGAAGAAGATGGCAAATAAATAAATCGGCGGATATGATTATCCATGGAGAAATCATTCGGAACGGTACTTATATCCTCCTCTAAATTGTGATTGCAGGAAGTGTCAAGAACGTTAAACTCTAAGCTGCCGAGATCAATGGAATCCGGTAGTTTACCTTTTGTCTACCGCCCTCTGACTCTGTATATCTCAATATCTCAGCATCCAGGATGAGATTGCCCAGCAGCACCATGATGGTGTTGCTCCTGTTCGCACCGGTTACAAGACGCATCCCGAACACGATACGAACACGGCACGACACGAAACGTCGCGCAACAATAATGGTGCCAATTTCCGTTTAAATACTTTTTCGATCTTCTTCTTGTTTCATCTGTGGAACTGCTCCTTGTTCCTCTAAGAGGAGGTGCTATTGGATTGAGGAGGACCTGTATAACTGGGATAACGACCGAAATTTCCTGCCGTGTCTCCTTGCTCGTCTCAATCTGTACTGTATTTCTGTTGTGTGTATCCGTATATCTGTCTATGTGTGGCAATGATGAGAAGAGAAAGTTTTTGAGAGGAGACAATCGTTTTGACGGATGGATAGATAGATTGGGATTGATATAGAGATAGAGGGAGGATTGCAGAGTGCTCGACGCGACGGTCGACTCAATCCAATACCCGACCCAAGCATGTTGTGCGATAAAGTGTGAACTGATTGAAAAGTTTCGGTGTTGAGTGGATTTCCAATGGCGGTGTTACAATCGAGATGGAATCATCATCATCATCAACATTATCCATCCGTCGTCTATCGATTTATCTGGGACTTCTTATCCTCCGCCCTCAGATCCAACATGTCTGTCTTCGTATTAAGGGTGGGGGTAAATGGTTTTTAAAGGTGACAATTCTGGGTAAATTTAATGGAGAACGCAATTATTTGTATCTTCATCCTACCTACATACAGCCGTTGTCAATTTCGTTGTCGGTTCGACATCACGATAAGATAAAGGTGGCAGAACGTCGAGGCTTGATATAGATTCCTTAAATAATTGCAATTTTATTTATTTCCTTTAGGTGATGGTAAGACTGTGCTGGAGAATGAAAGAAGACGTGTTCAATTTAGTGGAAGCGATATAAGGGACAATTTCAGATTGTGGGCTTCTTTTTTGTTTTTGGATGAATTGCTGCCTTACTATCAAAGGAGATGCATATATACTGGTCAGTTGGCAGGGGTTTCCTTTTTTCTTTGACAGAAATGAAGCTATTCAGATGAAACATTATAATGAGTGTTATATGTGTTCCAAGTGATTAGGAGGACCAAACTATTTATTTTGCTCTTTCAAAGTCATTAAATGTATAACTCATACTAAATTTAGGATTAAGCTCTAAATATTTATTTTTATATCATTTTTTCGTCGTAAGATAGAAGATTTTTTAACAGGAAATTAAAGGGACTAGTTGTTTTTTAGTATTATCAATAAAATTCGGAAATTTTGGAAGATAATCAATCATTAAACTAAAAAAAGGTAATTTCCGGTGTCTTTTTAAGCCACTTTTCAGGATATCGAGTTTTATCATTATACCTATTATACCTGGACTCTAGCGCCTAATGAAAAATAAAAGGTTTTATAGTAAACATAAAATGCACGACTAGATCTTACGACCTTTCTCTTGTAGCTGAAAATTGATTTTTCAAAAACTTTGTTTTTGAAAATTTGAATACGCATTATGGCTTATACTGCAGAGAGACAGTCTGCATAACGAATAATTTTAAGATAATCTAAGAAAATACACATTTATTTATCAAAATTCTTGGAGGCGTTTTTGGGAAATAAAATTGTTTCTTAACGGTTTTTGAACACTTTTATATGGGAGCTAGCTACCGTTGTTTTTTGTTTTAGGAAAATAGTTTTTTTTTAAGTATTCAAGATAATATAAAAAAATACTACTAAATATAAAGTTTCTAAGAAATCGATTGAGTAGTTTTCGAAATATTGAAATATTATTTTTCTCGAAAACGGCTCCAACTAGTTTGATCTAAAAAAATCAGTGCAGCTTTTTAGGCACGACTGATCATATGGTTGAAAATTTTTTTTTTAAATTCTCAAAACGGTATTTTCCATACGACCGTTTTTTTTGCCTTTGACTATCTCATGAATGGCTTAACCGATTCTTTCAAAACTTCACACATATATATGTGTAGATAGCCCCATTTATAATGCACGCTAATATTTTTGATTAATGTTTTTTTGTATTTTTAAAAGCATTTAAAATAAGATTTAAAAAGAATTAAATTTTGAAAACTGCTCATTAAATTTTTTTTCAAAAATTATAGTTATATGTATTTGCTGAATACCTATGAATTGACGTTTTTATTGTTTTGTTTAAAAAGAAAAACTTTTTTTCTCAAAAACCGCTCCAAAGTTTTTAAAATTTTTTTTCTCATAAATTCAAATTTATCCAAGAAATAAAATGGCGTACTTTTTGTTTGTACTCAAATTAGCTTAAGAATTTATTTCAGAATTTTGAATTTTTTTTCTTTGATTAAGCCGATTTAATCTTTAGTTCTTAAGTTTATATTATACATAGTTAAGATTGTCACACCAATTTTTTTTTAGAAAAAAACTTAAAGAAATTTTGTATATATAAAAAATTAAGTAAGAAACTGCTTTAAAAATATATTTAGATTTTGAATATAAATCTTTTGCATTTTATTTTATTTGATTCGGTAGTCTTAAGCTCGATTCCTTCCTATATGTCTGCAAAAGAGGCCGTACTTACTAAAGAATTATAAAAACCGTTAAATATTTTTTTTCGGAAACTACTGCAACAATTTTAATAATTGTATTTGCTCTTTGATAACGACATACGGTCTTGCGTTTGGTAAGAAAAATATTTAGTAATAAAACGCACGACTGAATCGCACGTACTTCCTCTTATATTTGAACACATTTTAAGCACAAGATATTTAGTAAAAACAGTTCTATATGTTTAAAGTCTTTTATATTTAATTTTTTATATACAAAATTTCGCAAATTTAAAAAAAATTACTATATCAATTTTATGCATTTAATAATATAAATTTAAAAACTGAATTTCAAAAAAAAAAATCTTCCACCCATTTTCGAAATATTCAATTTTCAAAAAAAAATATTTTTTTTTTCAAAAATCTAACGAAAAATATGTTTGTGAAAATTTTGGTATGCAGTATTATTTAGAATTCAAAGGACCTCCTAGATAAAAGTTTTGCTAAAAATCTGTTGAGTCGCTTATGAGAAAGTCCAAAATCAAAAAACCAGGTTGTACCGTTAATAAAAATATATGTAAAAAAAAATTACGAAAATATAGAAAATATAGGTATACTATAGTAGTGCACATAATTATACATAATAATACAGTTAGTTTTAGGCCCTAAAAACGATTAAAAAATCTATTTTACACAACCACCTAAAACATTTAAATACAAAGTTTGGAGAAAATGGCTTCAGCCGCCTAGCCTGTAAAGCTATCTACAGACAGACAGACGGAATTACAGGACCCACTTTTGTGGTGTCAATTTTGATTAAGATCTCAAGTTTGATTTTTTTGCAGGGCTATATAGTAAGTATACATATATCGTAATCGCAAGTAAAAAATCTTTGCTAAGAGTATGTTCCTGCTATAAGAGTAAACTATCTCATTTAGTACTTAACCGGATAAAATGAATTTTCTAACACTTTTAACTTAAATTTTTTAAAATAATTTTTTTTAGCTATTTTATAATAACTAATACAAAAAAAATGGCGTGCCAAATTTCTTCTTAGTAAATAGTTTTTCTGGAAAAAATTGAAGATTTTAAATCAAATTAAACATAGTGAAGGATTAATTGTATTATATTTTTTTAATTTAAGAAATCAAAGCGGAACCAAATCTTAAGTTTAAAAAAAAGATGTTTCAATTTACTCATTGAGTAAATGACCGTGCGTCGTCAGGCTGCCTAACATAACGCAAGAACAGTTCATTATTTCCCATCACACAGCAGTTGTTATGCGAGTTAATTATTCTACCGTCAAGAAAATGTTCCGGCTGTACTGTGTGCACCAACCACCATGTATCCCTTCCTACTGAATTCTCCAACAGGGTGCTGAATTTATGCCAAAAACTTTCAATTTAACTTTCCTTCCGTCCATCTGAAGACCCGTCCCATGTTTCAGCTTCACATTTGAATAAAATATGCGCAAATGACAAAAATAAGTTTCGTTCATCTTTTCGCGTTCATCTAAAACCAAGACAAGTTAAACAAAAAAAAAAAAAAAAAAACCTAAAGAAAACCTAGGATAAAACTAAGTTGTCTATGATATAGGCAAATGTGCAGTGAATTTTCTGAGCAAAATAACAAAAAAGAACTCTTGTCTCCAAGTCCACAAAAGCCACACGCGACGACACGAATTGATGTCGCGCGTCTTTGTTCGTTGTAGGGAATTTTAATGAACTCCCAAAGCACCAGATGGCGCGTATATGCAAGTCAGTGGTAATTATTTTTCAACACAGACTTAGAATGTGCTGCACAAAACTTCTCATCATCATATATATTCTACCTCGCACACAAAGGATGTGTCCCCGCCCTCACCCAAACAAAAGTCAAACTTTGACAAGAAAAAAGGCAAATGGAGTTGCGAACCAACAAAAAAAAAAACTTTTCAAATTGCCGCTGTCAACTTGAATCGTATTGACAATTAATCGCATCCCCTCCACACGTTTAGTTTGAAGGGAGAGTTATCTCCAGAGTACCGTGAGAAAAGTCATAACGACATTAATAATCTCTTTGTGCTAAGTCACCTATACCCATCCATCCAATTAAGTCATGCATGACAGGTAGAATGGCGCCCGGGCGAAGACCTGGCCACAATCGTTTTGTGTTAACTAATGCCATCGGATTAAAGTCATCAATATCACTGTAATTAGTTTCATTGTTGTACAGAAACTCACACCTCCACATCCACCCTATGGCCACCCACCGCTGTGATATTTGAAACATAATATCAATGTTTTTTTTTTTTTTTTGATAAAATATCCTGAACTGACACGCATAACGGAACTGCTTTACTATAGGTACTTATTATACTCGTATCTTACCATGAGGCTTTGTCCCTTTTTCTCTCCCCGAAACCTTCATATATTCTCTGGGTCTTGTTCTTTTGGATGGCCGGTCCTACTAAGCAAGCGAAAGGATGTAAGGGTGTAAGGGCACTGATGGTGGCAATCAGACAGGAGAATGGCAGCCATCTATCTATTTTGGATACTTGGTCCTTGAATTGGGTTCGGTCGATTAAAACGCTGATTCAGTTCATCATTAACGAGATTAATATGCCGTTACATTGGCTGGAACACACACACATTCATACCCAAACCCTCACACCCCTTTACTTGTCCTTAAAGGACCTTAACATCCGTCCTTGATGTGCGCCTGCAGCAACAACACGACTCTATTGAAACTGAACCACATCAACCCATTCAGGCATTTCCTGTTGGCTTTCAAGTCGGTGAGACTCCAATGACTGAATAAGGGAAAGGAATAGCCCAGCACTTGCCTTGATGAGCCTGGACACACATATCAATTGTCGTCATCCTCGTCATCATCAGCAGACGACATCAGTACAACAGGAACTATATACTATGGAGTTGGGGCACTCTCTGCTTCTGCTATTCTCGTAGAACTCTTCTATTCGAAACTTGCTGGTGTGTCTTGTGTGAGTGTGCTCACGTCCAAAACGATTACTTGTTCGTCCTTTAAAGTTAATTGCTGGAATTGCACAATGCCGCCATAAAATGGGAGCATATATATAGTACAATGTGTATGGGTTATATCGGTAATGGGTCAGTGCCGCTACCGCTACCAACCACCATCAGAGCTGTAGCATCAATGTTATTATTGCCCATCCATCGACATACTTGGCATCAGGACAGCAGAGGCAGTAGCATATCGGTATTACAGTTGGTTGTGCAAGAAAAGCGACGACTTGATGTGAAGGTCTATCATATTTACTTGAACGTGTCATTGTTTAAAATTAAAATCTGACACCTCTGCTTTGTGTAAGGTAGAATTTTTTTTTAGATTTGAATCACTGAAATTGAATTCCTTTTCCTTTTTAGTCAATCAATAAATGCACATGTTGGCATCCCTATTGAGAAATAAACGTGTTTTTGATTATGACATAATGTATATGGTTAAATGTAAGACATCCCTCCAAAACCATATTTAAATTGTACTAAAAGTAAAAGGGAGATGGAGAGGGAGCGGGAGAGGGAGTGGGAGAGGGAGAGGGAGAGGGAGAGGGAGAGGCAGATGTAGAGGTAGAGGTAGAGGTAGAGGAAGAGATAGCGGAGGGGGAGGGGGAGGGGGAGAGGTAGAGGGAGAGGGAGAGGGAGAGGTAGGGGGAGGGGGAGAGGGAGAGGGAGAGGGAGAGGGAGAGGGAGAGGGAGAGGGAGAGGGAGAGGGAGAGGGAGAGGGAGAGGGAGAGGGAGAGGGAGAGGGAGAGGGAGAGGGAGAGGGAGAGGGAGAGGGAGAGGGAGAGGGAGAGGGAGAGGGAGAGGGAGAGGGAGAGGGAGAGGGAGAGGGAGAGGGAGAGGGAGAGGGAGAGGGAGAGGGAGAGGGAGAGGGAGAGGGAGAGGGAGAGGGAGAGGGAGAGGGAGAGGGAGAGGGAGAGGGAGAGGGAGAGGGAGAGGGACAGGGAGATGGAGAGGGAGAGGGAGAGGGATAGGGAGAGGCCTGAAACACAATAATTACGTCCGTCTCGTCTCATTTAGAAAGAGAGATAAAGAAATTGTTTATATTTTTTCGAAAAAATATTAAAATATTGAATTTTAGCCTTGAGTGAGAAATAAGATTATCTTCTTGACGAAACTTTTATATAAAACATACCTTGCCACACCCTACTGTATCAGTATCATCTGTATTCTGCCATTACATCGATCCATGCAAGAATTTAGAAACAATGACTTAAGTTGGGCTTGCTGCACCACAACCTTGGCCATTCGTAAACATTACATATAATACACCTCCTCACTACTATTACCTCCCCCATTTTATTCTAACTTTCGGTCCTTTATATTGAATATCCTTACGGCCTGGTAAGCAATGCATGTGGAAGCATATTCAAAACACCATCCACCAACACCATCGACCGACGTCATCATTTTAATGCACGCTAACGCTACTTTTATGATGATGCTGCAACACAACACCACACAATGAGTCTGTATGGGGCGATGGTTGGGCTGCCAAGTCAGGATTCAGGCATACGGCCGACCATCCAGAACAATGACAATATTGATTGGCCAATTACGTTTTAGTGATTACACTTATTGGGTATGCATGAGTGCACTGCTCCGTTTTTTTTTTTGTTCTTCTTTACATTTTGTTGATGCTACAACGCTGCTGCTCCCTGGCAGCGCGTGAAATTTATTTTTATAACGAGTTCACCATTACCATATAACCATCCGCTCCATCCCACCCCCTTTCGTATGTATGAACGCCCACACCCAGGTCAGCCATATTGAGGGTAGAAAAATTATTATTAAATAAATTCTTGTTTTACAGTTAAGTGAATTTCAATTGTTAATTGTTGGCCGCATCATCGGTGAATTGGTATATGTATGAATTGTTGGAATGAGACATGGGGTCTGGTGTTGGTCGGGCCGAACAGAACCAAACAATTGTGAATCAAAATTACGGCTGACCTTTTGTGAGTGATCAATGTGGCGGAAGACCAACTTTTTGAACTGCTTTTCCAGAAAGTTTTTTTTTTGTTCTGATTTTTTTTCTGTTTAACTTTTTTTGTTCTTTAAATGGAATTCATAAAGAGCAAGGAAAATGAAGAAAAAAACAAAGACTTGCAAATAAATCAGAAACACACGTTAAATCTTGGACGTGCTGCCCTGGTCACCTGTCAGAAATTAAGAACGAATTGGACGCGTAACTCGATAAGGATCTCACAGCAATTAGCATCGCGCGAGGTTGGCAAAAAAACAGTGACATCGCAGAACAAAATAATAACTTTCTCTTCTTTGTCTCAGATGTAGGGTTACCGTGTGGAAATTGTGCAAAAAAATGAAAACTTAGAGAAAAAAATTCTACCTTTATTAATAAATTTTGAATAAAAAAATCTCTTTCACCGTTATCTACTCAATGCACATATAAATGCTATTTGGTACTTTGCAGCTTTGTACAACATTGTTTAGAAAAAGACATTTTATATTTGCAGAAACTCTGCTTACATTTTAAGATAATAGTACTTATTCTTAATGAATCAACTGTCGTGTGCAGACAAATATGATACACAGAGACATATTCTCTAAAATTCTATAGATCTTTATACTCATACGACTTCCGAATCGAAAAATTGTGCTTTTAAGGCCAAAGCTAATTACAAATACTAACATCAAGGACACTCCCTTGACTTCAAAAATTATTTATAATTTTTTTAAAACTCGGTTCCACAATGAATTTTCTACGCAGTCAAAATTAGAATTCTTTCCAATGGCCACCCTAGTCACGGCTTGTGAGAATCCTTAAAAAAATATGTCACCCTCCATGAACGGAACTGGCAGAGGAAACGAAAGTAGCTACTACTGCCACTGCAACTGTGACAGCCTGCGGGCGCGTGAAGGAATCTATCTTTTTTTTTAATTTTTTTTTTGCGAACGAACTTTTGAAACCTGCTTCATCATTTACAGTCGCAACGCTCATTTCTAGAGAAACAAGGCGGTAGATAAAAAAAAATATAACGTACAAAAAAAGGAATCTTAACAGAACCGCCAGGCGGTGTTTTTGTTTCACCGGTATCCACCATCATCATAACCACTGGCATCCGCGTGCAGTAGCAGCACACCATGCGCCTGCAGCCGCCGCACCCCACCGTCACCGAAGGATGGTTTAAGATTTATAATTAAGATACCAAGCAGGACGTTCCATCGAAAAGCTTCTTTCCCGCACTCGTATCCTTAAACTAGATTTTTTTTTTAATAAAAAAAATCCGCGGAGAAGAGCCTGCTCTCTTTTTCACATGAATCCTTCTATTCATTTATCATTTTTTTTATATAACGGCACGTTGTCCTTTTTCTAGGATATGGCTTTTTTTTTCATCTTTCCACTGACTGGCTTGGCTGTGTGGCCCCTTTGCCACCCCCTTCCTCTCTGTTCGTTAATCTCATTAGGATAAATATTACTAAGCTGGGATTTCAATTGTTTAAGTTTCCCATTGATAACTCGAAGAAGACGTAGGCGAGATTATGGCCATAAAAGGATGGATGGTTTTTTTTTAATTTTTTTTTTTGGTTGTTGGGCTTTATGTACTTCAAATCCTAATGAGAATTATATATGGAGGATACAAACTTTAATTGGAGAAAGTATCTTTTTTTCTTATTATGTATTTTTTTGCTATTGAGGATTTTTGATTTTATTCATGCAAATCTTGTTTTAAGTTTTAAGTTGGTTTATGGAAAGGAAAAAAATCATTTTTACACCCGAAGGGGTCTTTAAGGAAATCATGTAATGAGGGACGGAATATTAATCACACCAACAAATTTATTAAAAAAAATTAGAAAAATAGAAAACGTGTTAAGGATATTAATATTGCGGCTCTGAACGCGGTAATTAAATCTTTACGGACTGTTGAGTTGATGTGGTTGGATGGGAGTTGGATTAGGGAACGGAAGGTTGGGTTAAGGGGGAGATTATAAATTGGTCAGAGTCAGGGGATATTGCACACCTTGAGTAGGATATTTTCTTTTTAAATGAATTTTTAATTTATTAAAAAAAATATGAATAATATTTGGAGAGGCGGAGTGGAGTATTTTTTTTTTTGTTTTGAGAGAAATTAATTTTTTAATAAAATCTGCTGAAGACGTAACTCATTACGTTCAATTTTTGTAAAAGGTCAAAAACCAGCTGACAAAATAATAAGAAGACTGCACTTTCTCCAAAGCATATTTTATTCAAAATGAAATTGAAGAAAATTCTATACAGGTCCATACACAGGATTTGTCTTTTGACCTCAGAAATCATGCAAATTTCGAGTATTTTTTTCATGGCTATAGCCAAGAGAGTCTTCGACTTCCATTTCGAGGTATTACAGGTTTGAAGCAGGCTTTCACCATTTTTGACAAACTATTCCAAAAACTGTGAAGTCATGGCTTAAGAGAACGATTTGAATTTCAGGACCATATGTAGAACCCTGATTTGTAAGGTTCGCCTCTTCCAGATTACTTAATTTAAGTTGTGGTCTCCCTCTCTCATACATCATTCTACTGAATATTATCTAATGAGCTGCAGAAATGTTATCAACAAAACTTATTCATAGGAGAACTTAATAAATTAACTTTGCTTACAAATCGACCAAGTTCTCAATCATTTTTTTTTTATTAATCTGCATGTCACTGAGCGAAGAACTGAGATAATCACAACTCCCTATCCGAGCGGCAATTTTTGAGAAAAGATGTTTTTTGGTAGGATTTGTTCAGTTCCTAGCTATTCTATTATATTATTGTGTCCCTGTTAAAAGTTGAAACAAGACACACTTTTTCTGATTGTATTTTAAATCCGAGTACTAAAACTTTTACAAACTTTTTAGTATTTGCAGTATTTTTTAGTAGGTACATGCCGCACTATTACAACAATGAATACATTTTCTTATAGTGTATTCTAGTGCACAAAACTACTATTGCTATAATTAATTCAACATTTTTTAATTCCAGTAATATTTAGTACCTACATAAGGTAGTACTACTTTTTTGTGTTTAATATTTAAGTACTTTAAAACTTATACACATCTTTAATTGTAGTATTACCTAGTACATAGTTTAGTACTAAAATTAGGCATTCTCTTTCTTATTGTATTTTATGTCTTAGTACATCTTTTAAAACTGATCCAGGGGGTCAATTCCCGATCTGTGAGGTTTTGAAGTGAAAAAAAAATATCATTTCAGTTTTCACAGAGGTTTATCATTCTCTAACTTCACGCACACACCTAATGCGATTCTAGAACTCATTGTGATAAAGTTTGTACTAAAAAGTACTAAATGATAAATTCGTCATTTCTGATTAGATTTTTTGTTGGGAAAGTTAAATATTTCCTTTCAGTTTCTAAATTTGCTTAAGAATAATGTCCGGAAAAATAATTCGTTTAATAAATTAATAAAAGACGTCGTACTGAACAATTGTTGGTTTTATATTATATTCAATAGTATCTCTGTTTTGGAGAAGATTTTTAATTTTTTCATGTGAGGATATAGTTACAACTAGGAGCACTTTATTGAACTTTATGGATTCCCAAAACATTTATGCATGGATTTAATACGTGAATTGAGAGCATTCTTGAAAAACACTCAACTTATAAGTGCGCTTCAAAGCCATTTAAATATGGTAAAGTGCTCTGCATTTTTTTTTTGCAATGGGTGGTTTCCAACGATCTGTCGCGGGAATGAGCACCGTCGTGTCGCATGTTGTGAATCTGTTGATTTAACAATTTCGTTATTTACTCGAATTAACACAAATATAACTTGCTACCAAAATAAATTTGTGTATAAATATAATGGTTGCTTACTTCTCATGTGCCAAATACTGTTTTTCTTCTTAATATTCGATTAGAAACATTTTCTTTACAAGACAATTGACTGTGATAAAAAAAATTATCATATGAAAAATGTTTGGCATTTAACTTCACTTTTTCACGAATCGAGAATCGAATTAGACGTAAAAGCGTGATAAAATTTATCACTTCACATCTTCACAGATCGGGAATTGACCCCCAGACCTTTTTCAATTGCATGATTTTTAGTACTTACATGATTTAGTACTAAAACAATGTACACTTAATCTTAATATTATTTAATACATCGTTAAGTACTAACACTAATGAAAAGGTTTTTTTTTTTAAATTATATTTTATGTTTTTATTACCTCCGTTAATACTCAAATACAGAATTGTTAAATAATAGTGAAAATACCTCCAAAAAACAAACCAAATGTATTAATCATTGCAGTTTCAACAACCCTTTATGATGCAGAGTTTAAAAAATGGAAATGTCGAAAGTCGAAAAAATATTTTTAATTTCTATGAATTTTGACATCACATTAGTTTACTTTAGCACAGGAAATGGATTTAAGTCTACTATCACCTGATAATTTACCTATATATTATAACGCCCTCATAAATAAAATTTAAGACTGTATCACACGTACTTGCTCTTATGTTCGACACAAGATTCTTAGTAGAAACAAGGTAAATAGATTTTTAAAGTTGTTCTTACTTAATTTTTTATTAACAAAAATTCTTTAATTTTTTCTTTTAATATTGGTATGGCAATTTTAAGTATTTAGCAATATGAATCTAAAAACAGAATTTAAACAAAAATCGTCCACAGGTTTCCCAAATATTTAATTGATTTTTTTTTTGAAAAATCAAGACAATTAATTTTCGAAAGCTTTGGTAAACAGTATTACTTAAAATTCGAAGAAACTTCAAAAATGCATCGAAATCCGCCGAGCCGTTTATGAGAAAGTCGAAAATTATGAAAAAATGGTTGTATGACAGGTCCGCGCTAATAAAATAAAATGCATTACTGGATCGTACGAACTTGCTCTTGTAGCTAACAACTTTAGTGTAAAGTATTGATTCTTATTATAATGAATTGTCGAATGCATATGATAAAAGGAATGGTGACATTTGTTCCATCCTACAAATATATATTTAAAAAGATTTTAATTATGTAAATGGCGCCTAGGTATGTAAATATATGTACATATTTATGTATATATTATAGTTACATATGTATAATAATGAAAGTGAATGGTGTATAGGTGGGTAAAAATCGTATTTTAAAATGATAAAAAGTGCTAAAATGATAACTTTAATCAGTTTCTTGAAAATACAAAGGACGCCATTAGATGCCACGAATCAATGAAAATTTTATAAAAAAGTATCTCGAAAATTGTAGGACTGATTTTGATGAAATCCGGTTTTTCATTTTTAGTTTTTTGAAAACAAACTTTTTTTGAAATTTTGGTATGCAGTTTTGTAGAGTTTATTAATATACATATGAGTAAAAAATTTTAAATTATTTTTTTTGATTAGTTTTAAAAATATTGATTTTTCAAAAAAAAAGAATTCAAAAATTAATTTGAATTATATAAAAAAAATGTATTTAAAATTTTAATATGCAGAATTAGTTTGGCTACCTAGATCTTCGCAGATATAAAATTTGACAGAAATCCAATGAACAGTTACCGAGAAAGCCAAAAATGTAAAAAATCGTTATATGAAAAGTACAGTAGACTCTTCCCGTAAACTTGATTCATATCAAATGATAGCTATTACCAACAAAAAAATTCTCAAAATTTTTTATCAAAATCGTTGTAGCCGTTTTCGAGAAAAATAAGATTTTCCTTCAAGGTCATATGGCAGGTGCCGTTATTTTTAGGCCTAAAAATAAAATTTCAATTTCCCCTCTAAGGAAGGCCAAAATAATCACAAATACCAAATTTGAAGGCAATCGCTTTAGCCGTTTAGGCTGTAGCTCGTTATACATACAGACGGAAAGACTGACAGACTGAAAGACTGACATACAGACATTGTTTTGCCGATCAATTTCTTAGGCTTCTCTATTATCGGAATGCCATGTTTAATTGTTAGAATTTTTTTTTACGAATGCATAACTTGCCTTATAGTACCTATAATCGCAAGTTAAAATATGTTTATTTTTTATCGATCCGTTTTCGAGATAATTAAAATGGTACAAAATTGAATGGCAGGTATCATTATTTTTGGGGATAAAAAAAAGTTTTAAGTCATTTTGAAACAATCTCTTAACCTAAAACAATTAACTAGCAAGTTTGAAGAAAATCGGTTCAGCCGTTTAAGCTGTAGATTGTTGTACAGCCAGACAGATTGACGGAATTGGAGGAACCACTTTCTTGGTGTTATCTTACTTCGTAATGGCCAGTTTGATTAAAATCTGATGTTCGATTTTTTTTACAAATGGGAAACTTGCCCTGTATTACCCATATCGCAAGTAGATAAAAATGTAATACTGATGAAAAATCGACACAGAAACAGGCAACAAGGATCACAAAACCCAATATGAAGGTCTGTCAAAATCACACGTACCATTCGTGCGACAAATTGAAGTTTTTAATTCATGCTGAAAAGATGTAGCGTAATACTCTTATCTAAGTTTGCAAAATCTAATACACCCACTTTACAACTTTAAACGAAATATACGAATTCCTGTAAAATTGTTTGAAATACATTTACATATTGACGAATTGAAGATGTCTACTCTGTGGATATGTGTAGTGTAAGTAATCCTGCATTCTCTGCACAAGACTAAACCACCAATTAAGTGAAATTTTCCGTTCAATTACCTCATCTTGACTACCGGTACCAGCTAAGCTAGACTCTTCCTCTCTGCGGCCCCTCGGTTGTGTTCCTCGGACTAACCACACAGCCACTTTTCATTCCACAGGTGTGTAAGGAGAAAAATCCCAATGCTTATAATCCACATCAGCCATCTGCTGTCGACGCATATCCGAAATCCATAAGATATCCTTTATTTCCACATCTCTTCTTATTATACAGTTGCAGTCCGTTTTCGAATCCCTCGAAACTCTTGACTGCCCTAGACGTTTGTTGATAGAGGTACCTATCTACTTACATGATACACCGGTAACGGTAACGATGGAAACACAGATCTTATCCAGTACAACTATAAACTTCAACTACCAGCTCGACAGACACAAGTGGGTTATCCTTTTATCTTAACACAGTTATACCTATTTCAGAAGGTGTGAGTCTGGATGATATTATTAAATTAAATTTATCGCAAATCCCAAGTAGGTATACTATGAACACACAAAGGCGAACACGATGACGATGACGCTATGACGGTTTCGCAACTGCCTTGAAATCTCATCCTAAGTCTAATTTTCCAGTTCTTTCCTTGACTTTGTCATATGAATGACAGTTTTGTGAGTATAAGGACCAAGGATTGCTTCTTATGTGCTTAATCGTATTTTACGTGCGTCGCGTGTGTCAGTCGCGTCGTTGTCGATTGTCGTTGGCAGTGTTTAATTTTCTCAGGTATTTTCCATTTAATTTGAAAGTGCTTCTGGTATACTGAACTGGCTGATAGGGGGTGCTAAGATAGGAATATGTGTGCAATTTTGAAAATGAAAGAAATTTCATCAACTCTTCTAACCGTTGTTGTTGGTAATAACACGCTTTCAGAAATTAAATTGCGAAATAACGTATCAATTTATATTTCAGAGCCACATGAAATGAAGTTCCTTTGCAAAATGGAGGCCGGGGTAGAAAATGATTTATTTCCCTTGTCTAGGAAAAGAAAATTGTCTTTGGGGTTGGATGATTTGAACAAGTTTTCATTTCCCTTCTTTTCGAAAAGAATGCAGTTACATTTTTGATCCATTTTTTTTGTGATTTTATTTCTTTATTTTATTTTAAATGGAAGAAACTTTTGATCTGCTCTTTGAAAAAGCGAAAAGAAAACAAAATTCCCTGACATTGCCCAACATCAAAAATCACACACATAGCCCGAACACAGTTTGGTAAAAGTTGGCATGCAGCAATGGTGGGAATGGCCATGGCGGATGGCTTGACGGCGCGCGGTGGGTTGTTGTCGGAAAAAGTTTAAGCAGTGATCCGCATCTACACAATTTTTCTGAACTATCTGAGCTGCCGCCACGGTACCATGGATGTGGAGGAGGCATAAATCGGCGGCGGAAAAAAATCGACAGAAAAAATGAGTGAATTCTAACGAAGGATTGCGAACGGAAAACTTATAGCTTCGCATCAAAAACTTATTTAGTCTCACTCTTTTTCCTTTCCTTCTCTGGTCTCCCACCATAAATCAGCTGAAGCCTGCGTTGTATTTAACGAAAAAAAAACTATTTCCATAGACCATCATTGCTAGTTTCTCTTTCGAGACAAAAGGGTTTGACTAAGCAGAAAAAGTTGATAACAAAGCTACAATTTGATGAGTATAGGGTAGCGGAATGGCTGCGTTCAGAGCGCCTTGGTTGAAGTAAATTGTTGATGTCAAATTTTTGTATATACTAGTTCAATAAGCTTATGACAAATTTTCCATTCATCAGTTATTTACTCGTACATCAGACAAAAATCTCAACGTAAAACCTTCGTAGTACTATTAATTTTTTTTTTAAATGATTTTTCATTGACTCAAGGAAAAGTTCATTGGACCAATGGATATTCCGAAACATAACCGCGATAGGAATAAGACAAAACAATACGACACCGGGAATTAACGACGCCATTATAGAAACAATTGACATTTCCATACAAAATATCGATAACACGGAGGCAATTGCCGTCATCAGTTCAGTTTTCTTACGATTAAAAATAAGTCCCCGAAGATGATATTAGGGAATTAGTTGTTCTTG
This sequence comes from Philhelius pedissequus, assembly GCA_910595825.1. Taxonomy (NCBI): domain Eukaryota; kingdom Metazoa; phylum Arthropoda; class Insecta; order Diptera; family Syrphidae; genus Philhelius; species Philhelius pedissequus. The sequence continues at coordinate 6,444,434 of OU343163.1, read as the reverse complement.
AATTTTAAGTAAATTGTTTACCTAATACAGGGTGGCACATGGCAGACGGATGTATTAAAAAAAAAATCAGTAAAACGAGTGCGTGTTTGAAAATTCTTTTATTTTTTGGAGGATTTTCTAAATTTTCCCTGAACTTTTTCAAACATTTCTAAAGGAATTTTCTGGATGCGTAGTCGAATGTTTCTTTTGAGGGCTTCCGGAGACGATTGTTATAAACAAGAGATGTTAGGTATCACCATAGGTACAAATCTCAGGGAACTAAATCAGTAGTGCGCCCTGGGCCAGTATTCTCTAACTCAGGCGATAACTTTTCCTCACTTAACGCCTCTGAAAAAATGGGTTATCTGTAAGTTGGGGCGATACCTTAAACTTTTAATTTGTTTGACTGGGATTTTCCAATGGAAGGCGATAAATTGAAACAGTCATTTTGGTATTTTAGCAACAAACCAAACATTATTTGCTTTTGTTTCTCGAATACTTTTATCCATTCGAAAATTACAGAACATGGGCCCTGGTCACATTAAATAGCCTCATAAGGAGACCTGTCTCGCGAAAGGTCAATCTAAAACTTTTCTATGGTCACATTAGCCGCTCGTTCAATTTCCACAAAAGAGTAATGGCGGAAGATCCGTAATCTTGATATTGTACACCAAACTCATACTGTCACTCTATCGGAGTGTAGTGGTATCTGGTGGAGCTTTTTGGGGTGAGTCTCTTGGCAAAAATTTGGCAAAAACACGGTTAAAATAATTTCATTAAATCTGATTTAACGGAAACTCACTGTTTTATCAAAATCCAGCCAGTTGTGGCGATCAAGTGCTCGAATTTCACACAAGAACACAAACTAATTGCTTTCATTTATGAAACTCCATTTTTCTTGTTCTAATTCAATGCTAATACTCGTTAAAAAAATACCCCGTTATTTTTCTTCTAATTTCTGCAGCGGCCTCCACAACTTTTCGATTTATCCACTATTTGAAATTAATCAAAATTCTCTATTAAATCCAGCCCCGGTTGAAACAAAAAAAAATTTAATGAAAATTCATTTTCAATGTTATTTCTATTTTTCCATTGCAAGTGCAACCAAATCTTTATCTCTCTGCTCTTTTTCAAACTCTCTGCCGATACTCGCTCCGCGCCATATGTTTCCTTCGAAACATGTTAAACAAGCACGAAATAATGTGTACTGCGTATCCGAGTATTTTTTTTTTCTTATTTTTCGAAGAAGTCCTCCTGTGCCTTCTGTTTTCACTTTGAAAATCGAAATAGAAAAGCAAACTTTTCCGTGAATCAAATGAAACAAAATGCAAAAAAAAACATAGAATAAACTTTTGAATCCTTAGCCGATTGGCGCGCATCCTTCGAGTAATCTTTAAAGAAATTGTCAAGAGCTTAACGGTTTCGGGTATGATGGTGGTTGGGCATTATTTTCTTCGTTTTTTTTTTCTTCAGTTGAAGAAAAATACAAACTTTTCCCGTCTTGTATTCAGTTCGTCGTCTTTTGGTACAAACGGACGCAAGGACGAGAAGTATAAATAGAAAAGAAGAAAAAAAACTGTTGTGTGCTGGTTTTGGTTCTGTTTCCTTATCCTTGACAATAAAAGGGATACATTTCCTATACCGACTGCTTTTAGGTTTATTTTTGAGTTTGTTTTTTTTTGTTTTTTTTTTTTGAGCAAAGTTAAAATGGGAAACAATTTTACAAATTCATTCGAAGAAAACCGAAAAAGTTTGGTTGCATTTTTTTCTGTATGCGATATTTGTTTGTGCTTGTTTTTTTTTTCTTATTTAATTCCAGTATAGAAGAAAGGATGTCGATGATGATGACATTGGGAAAAAGTATTTACTGCAAAATTGCAGGGATTTTTATTTACGAAATGCAGTTCCTTTCTCAAGTTAGAGTGGAGACCTTATTTTTTGTGAGTATTTAGGTTTTTTGGTTAACATTAAGAGCCAATTACATTAAGTGAATTTGAGATCCCTGTTCTGTTTGAAAGTTATGTGGATGTTGTGATGATATTGTTTTTGATTGTTTGTTTTTTTAAGGAGTTTTATGTGTTGAAAAATATGTTTCGAAAAGAATGCAACCGCATAATTTCTTAAGGATTTTCTCTGTTAGGAGTAGCAGGAGGCTATATAAATTTAAGTATTCCAAAATAAGGATAGGACTACAATTGGCTTATTGAAAAATGTTCCCAAGCCACCCGGCTTATGGTACTAATCCTTAAGAGTTCAGGAGAATTTAGTTTTAATGGTAATAAGTATTTATACCGTTGGACAGATATCTTTTTGAAGCGGGTTTTATATTATGTAGATATAACTACTTCTGTGTTCGTAAAATAAATAAATTACTATGAAATTGTTGAAAACATTGCGACGTAAAAAAAATATCAGATTCTGTTTGGTTATGTGCCAAATTAATTAAATTTGGTAGATACTCAAAATTTCGAAAAAAAAATGTTAATTAAAGTTGGCTACACAACTTAAATTGTTATTTTTTATTGAAAAATTATTCAGATTTTAAAACGTGTAAATACCTCAAAATATGACTCCGTAAAAATGCAAAACATACAAAAATAAAATGAATTGCACGTACTTGCTCTTATGTTCGATCACATTGTAAAGGCAAGATACTTATTAGAAAATTCAAAAAAATATATATTTTAAAATCGTTTTTTCTTGTATATCAAAATTTCGTTAATTTAAAAAAAAAAATTGTATGTCAATTTTATGTATTTTTATGTATTATAAACAAAAAATAAGTTAAAAAATCGTCCACCCATTATAGAAGAATTTTCAAAAAAAAAATTATTTTTCTTAATCAAAATTATTGTACCCGTTTCGGAGAATATTAAAATTTACCATTTTTGGCACAAAAATGCATGGCATGTACCGATATTTTTGGGGCAAAAAAAAAGATTAGCAAAAAGAATCGAGCCAATCACGAATTACTTAAGACGCTCAAGCATACCAAGTTTAAAGAAAATCATTCGAGCATAATTCTAAGTAAATTGGGGAACGAGCTTTGATTCTCCTTGTTACCTTATCAATGATAAATGTTCATAAGAAATGAATTGAATACTATAAGAATTCCAATTTTATAGAATTTTCGAATTTGTTTACTCAAAACTATTGTAAGACTCCAAATTTTAAGTTAAACTATCAATTAATATAAATAGCCCTTTTTTATTGGTAAATGTACAGGGTGCGCCAGAGAAACTTACTTATTTGAAAAAATTCCCGAGCGGTGAATTGGGCGGTTAGAGGGGCGAGAGGGGGCGCATCTGGAGGGGGAAGTTTCCAAGTTTGTTTCTCCCTCCAGTCAGTTGCCATCATGCTCTGGTCTAGAGAGCAGCGGGCCTTCGCAGTCGAGAGCTTCTTTTCTAACGGTCGCTCACTTGTTGCTACGCAACGTGAATTCCGCGCTCGCTTTGAAATTCCTCCTCACAGACTCGTTCCTGGCCGTAATTCGATTCTGTCGTGGGTTAACTCCTTTCGGGAGTGTGGAAGTGTCGCTAAACCCAGAAATGGACTTCAACGGACCATCAGAACTCCGGAAAATATAGAAAGAGTGAAGCAGTCAGTTGTACGTTCTCCCCGGCGCGGCGTTCGGCTCGCAAACACGCATCTGCTATGGGAATTTCTGACACCACTGTTCGACGAATTTTCCATGAAGACCTTCAATTTCATCCCTATAAATTGGCTGTTGTGCAAGAATTAACTGAACGCGATTTTGTTGCCTGCGACGCCATTGCCAACATACCGATTGATATGCTGCAAAGAGTGGAGACGAATTTCAAAAATCGACTTCATCAGTGTATGCGCAATGGGGGTCGCCATTTATCCGATGTCATTTTCAAGACTGCATGAAAAAAAAATTGGGATATTGTATTCTCAAATAAAAAAAAATTAAAACAATAATTGAAGTACTTTTGTTTTTATTGACCTTTCAAATAAGTAAGTTTCTCTGGCGCACCCTGTATATGCATTAGGCAGCGCAGCTAAATTATATTCAGTAAACAACAACAAAGAAAAAGTGCGAATAAACTAGGCAGTACAATAGTGCAGACAGAGGGAGATGCAAAATAAGATTAAAAGCGCATATTAGTTTTATCCAGACTCTCATTGCACAACCAATAGGTTACCAATAAAATAGGGGTAATATCTACACATTTTCAGAATATCCAAAATATCAGAATCTGAAAAAACCTACAAATTCACACACGAAATCTTCCCTTTCAAAAGCTTTCTGCATTTAAGAAATATCTCAAATGAAAAATTAGTTAGATATAAGTATTTTTTTTTGCTCACTACCACGATATAACACTTTTGTTGTATTTTTTTTAATCTTCCATTTGTCATTTCCATTTTATAATCTTTCATATCTAGATTTCGTCTTAATAAACCTGATTTTTTGTAGACTTCCTAAGTCATCTAGAACATAAATACTTTAGAATTTCACCATTTACCTATTTTAAAAAAAAAATCACTTCATGCTTATAAAATAGTTTTTCGGCATATACTCAAACTTACTCCATTTTACCCTACTTTATGTGGTTTTCCCATTATAATCGCACATAAGCTTGGAAAATTAAATATTACCTATAGTATTAAAATATATAAGCAGTATTTATGAGACAGCATTTTCCTCGTAACAAGTAGACCCGTACTTGCGTTGCTTAGCCTAATTTACAAAATCAAACCGTTGAAAGCTCTAGTTCGTGACTTTGAACAAATTGCATGAAGGAATTTAAAATTTTTAAAAGGCCATTTCGCACTAAAAAGAGATTTTTGCTTACCACGGTCTTTAAACTTAACTTACTTCTAAAAATGCTTTTGTAAAATACTTACATTTCTGTTCTAAAGTTCGTTTCATGGAGTTCGAAAATAAGAGAGAAGCAACCTATTATTGCTTTTTAGAATGGTGAAACTGAAAGTATTGAAATGTTTTTAGAGCCTATATATATTTTTATGAAAGCGGGCATTATATTTATATTTGTGTGTGTGTGCCTTTGTGGTCGAATTGTGGTAAGTAACCATGAAGCAATTAGAAGGAAATTTAAAAAAAAAATAAATATATGTACATATATCTAAATAAATTTGTAAAAAAATTAATATTTACTCAGGGTCATAGGCCAAATGAAAATAATTTTAAATTTTGTTTCCATCTATCTGAATTAGTTATAAATCTTGGACCTTATGTCGGATAATTTATCAATATCAGTATACTTTGCTTAAATATTGTGAAAAACTATTATTAATTTAATAAAATAAAATATAAATTGGTCAGAAGCATTCAATATTCTTTGAGACCTAAATTGTCAATATTTACATTTCCATTTCCGTTTATAATGACTCCGAATGTGATATGATCTAAAATGTATTGTGATATTTTTAAATATTTATGGTACAAAATTCATTGTCATGAAAAGCTTTACTTTTTATTTTGATCAAAACTTACCTCAAGCATGACTTTAATCTCGGTAGACAATTTTTTTTCTAATTATATCGGACGATAACGAAAAATGAATTTGAAGGTAATTAAATTGTGGGATTGAGTTAATTACTTCATTCCACAAAATTTTTAATATAGCTTGTCAAAATTAATCCAACCCATTAACTTATGAGTTAAATAAGTAATTATACATTATTTCAGAAGTGCAAACAGTTTTTGTATCAATTGTTATACGAAATGAGGACAACAAACTTAGTGAAATGGATAATTTTTTCCCTTAGAACTTGGGGGAATAGAAAATAGTTGCTTGCACTGAGAAAAGAAGGGCGAAAAATTAACGCTTATATTATTTTTTCTTAAATTGGTTCTTACACAAACTTATCAAATTTTCACAATTAATTCGAATTAGTCTTTGTATTATGCATAAATCAATTTCCTTTTAAAAGATCATTAAGGTTGATGCATTAGAGATGAAAGCACATGTCGTTCCCATCAATTTATTTGCAGCACAAGAAATTAGTAATCGTTGACCGTTAACACACTCCGTGTTGATGGTGATGGTAATGTCATCCGGTCATGGAGATCGATGAATAACTGCCGTCCGGCAAACAATCCACAATTACTTTGACAACCTAAAATTCGATGAATACCATTTTGGTTTACTGCTAAAATCCGTGTCTGCTTTCAACAGCAAGCACAATTCGGCCGTTTGTTGCTGGACACTATTATTTACAATGCTGATTTCCCAATGCTGTCTGAAAATTAAAAAAAATTATATATTACAGGTAAAACCATGTTGATCGCCACAAACTGTCAAAATCTACTCGTATCAATGAGAAAATACTTTTGCTGAGAGATATTGAAATAATGAGGTATTTTATAACAATCTGATCACACGCAGGCACTCAAGTCAAACTAACTAAAGATTCGCTTTACTAACAACAAAATAGTGACAAATTTTCAAAACCAATGTTAGGTTTTATTCCGAGGTCTTAACAAAAATTTGTATTTTGATAATAGCAATTTTCGCCTTAGAAGGTGTCGAACTGTACATCTGAGATTACACTCTTCATCAAGCTAGAGGCTTAAGCAGATAGGCAGAATGAGAAATTTGTATTTTTGTTTTCATATGGAACGGGTAAGAACAATAATTTTAACTATATTCCTGTAAGACCTAAGGTCTTAAATCTGGATTGCAAGGCAATATGCAGAAGAAATGGAAATATAGGAAAGGATTCTGCTAGGCAAAGAAGAAGAATTAGGCCTTAACTGTATCATTATAACCCACGAGCGGTATCCAATTAAAATTGGAAGTATGGAAGAGAATGCTGCCTAACGTGGGTCTCGAACTCACAGGTCTAAGTTAGCAGTCAAGCTACGAGTATATAAAGGGTTTTCCAATAAGAGGTGTTATTTTGAATAGCCCGCTATTTCGGTAGCTGTCACTTTTGAAGCTGTCATTTTTTGACATTTGACAAGTAGAAACTACGTTATTAATAAAAATGGAACGATACACGCTTCAACAACGCATTGAAATTATTAAAATTCACTATAAAAATGGTGAAAATTTGGCAGAGACGGTTCGTAAAACTAAAACATTTTTGGGTCGTCGTGAAGCACCTTGTCGGACCGCAATACAGAAATTGGTGGACAAATTCGAGCTGTTGGGACAAGTTAGTGATGTGAAGAATAAAACCCGTGCACGTCGCTCAAGAACAACTGAGAATATTGCTGTAGAGCCCAAAGTGTTGAAGAAAACCCAGGTTTGTCCATTCCTCGTCGTTCTTTGGAATTAGGCATTCCACAAACGTCATTACACCGTATTTTGCATAAAGACTTGGGTCTAAAGGCATATAAAGTTCAGTTAACACAAGAACTCAAGCCGGCTGATCATCAACAACATCGTGTCTTTGCTGATTGGGTCCTTGAAATGCATTAAAATGAACCGGAATTTCATCGAAAAATCATCTTGACTGATGAGGCCCATTTCCACCTCGGAGGCTACGTCAACAAGCAAAACTGTCTCATCTGGGGCTCGGAAAACCCAAGAGTTATTGTTGAAAAGCCTCTCCATCCTCAACGCGTGACTGTTTGGTGCGGTTTATGGTCCCGCGGGGTCATTGGACCTTACTTTTTCGAAAATGAGGCTGGAGCAACAGTTAATGGATTGCGCTATCGAGAGATGATTAATGATTTTTTATGGCCTGAATTGGATGGTATTGATCTGGACAACGTTTACTTTCAACAAGACGGCGCTACGTGCCACACAAGCAATGAAACCATCGATCTTTTACGGGAAAAGATTGGCCACCGAGATCTTGTGATTTAACACCTTGCGACTTCTTCCTTTGGGGCCACGTGAAAGTTAAGGTCTACGCCAACAGCCCAGCGTCGATTCGTGAGGCTATCAAGGACATAGGGCAGCCACTTTGCGATTTGGTTATGGAAAATTTCATGAAAAGGATATGGTCCTGTAAGCGTGGTCTTGGCGGCCATTTGGCTGATGTTGTGTTCCATTATTAACGGCATACCTTCCTCTTTATAATGAAATAAACATCCGATCATTTATCTCCAAAAATGCCATTTTTCTTTGAATATCAAAATAACACCTCTTATTGGAAAACCCTTTACTAATTGCGCCATTACAGAACACGATTTTTCAACTTCAAAAATGAGTTTTTAAACATAGTGGCGCAAAATTTTAAACAGCTTGATGTTAAGGGCTCAGCATGGTACTACTTAACAGTTGCTAATACTAAAGCACTTTACTATTATTTTCCTAATTTTAAACACTTTTTAACTAGCACCATACTAAATCTATTTTCTTAATAAGCTACAACTAAACTCGCATTAAATAGTGCAAAAAAGTAAGCGAACATAACTTTTTGCCGTTTGTAAATGTCAAAGTGACATATGGATTTAGTACGATACGAACAAAATAAAGTAGCCATTTTGTGATTTTAACTTTAGTAGCTTTAGTACGATACTAAACTGGTTTAAAATTAGGAAAATCCTCGTTTTAGGCTAGTATCATTCCAAAAATGATTCAACATATTACTAAATCGACTTAAAAATTGCGCCAGTGTCTGCAAATGGGTTTTTAATAAAACGCCATTTAAGGTTTTCATTTTCAGGCAGCAAATTTAAAAAAAAACTTTCATTGAAGTCAGAAATGTTATATGCTTATTTTGAATTTACACAAGCGAGAAATGCCCGAAAACTATATTATTGTATATGAAATCACTACCCACATTTACACATGAAGGCAAATAATGGCTACCGAAAGATGGTAAAGTTCACTTTCAATTTGACACTTATTTGCTATGAAAAATGAGGTGTTTTTCCATGCGAGACCATTTTACAGTGTCAATTGCTAAGCTAAGTGCAGAGGATTTTTTCGATTTTTTTTTTATCGACAAGTTTTTATGGAGTGATCGTTGGTTCGTACAATTTTCTCCGGACTTACAAAAAAAAGCATTACTATAATGACAGACTCTAGAGCATTTACACCATATTGGATTGTTTATTTATGATAAGAAGTTGGAAGAAAAAAATAGAAATTTGTCACACTTCAGCCACAAGAGTCGGCTTATACTATTAAATTGCGTATAATATTTACTTAAACTGAAGTATTTCTTCGTCGACTTTTGTTTCCTACAAAATGATATAGTTTTCACATTTTAATTTAGAAACGTCACGCGATGGACTAGGCACCCTCATTAATCGGAGCAATTACAATTTTAATAAATAAATAATTAATTTTAGCCACGCACAGCCATTATGTTAATATAAATAGTATAACCCTAACTATTGCAGATCTGAAATTTAACAATATTAAAGTTTAAAAGTCAACAGAATCTAATTTCAATCGAAATTCTAATTAAAGTTATTAAAATTATTAAAACATGGTCGATTCGATGAGGCAAGTTTCCAGCCATAATTCAAGTCAGAAGCATCAGCTTAAGAAGCACACGCTAAAGTAAGACATCTCGATGAAATTGCTAATATTGATTGTTGTACTTGGAGTACTAAGCTCCAGTTCTGGCAAAGGAAAAGTAAGCTATGATTTCCAAAAAATATATGACATTTTGTTATAGTTTCCTTTCTCTAGAGAGGACCACCGGGAATGAAATTCTTCAATTTCACTTCGACTTTTAATCCGAAATATTCGTCATATTTCAACATGGCTGTAGCCCCTAATACAAAAGGTGAACTATTTGATTTAAACTGGAATCTTACCACAACCCTGCAAAACAATGTGTGGTTGGGTTTGGAATTTTTTGTCAAACGAGGCAGTTCGCAATATATGATATTTCAGTACGATTTTGAAATTTGTCGAATTTGGGATGGATTTATGAGTCAAACATTTGCAAGGGTGTGGTTTTTGAATATCAAGAGGTTTGGCAGATTTCCAACTTCCTGTCCAATTTTTAAGGTAAATTATTTGGATTTTATTTGTGTTCGTTAAAACTGTTATTTTAATCCTCTAGGGATATTATTTTCTTAACAAAATGTTTTGGGAAAAAGGAACCATTCCTCCTGTTTTGAAAGCTGGGAAATTTTTCGCTAAAGCGGTTATGTTTAAAAAAAAAGATTCACTGAAAGATATGCTGTTCACTCTTTACGTAGAAATGGAAGTAATAAATTAAAATTGTATTTTCTAATTGTTATGGTAAAAGAAAATATTAGACTTTGTGACAAGATCAGTAATAGTAATAGAATTTATTAGAGATCTTAGTTCTCTATACTTAAGGAAAACATTTTCTTTTGTGAGTTTCAATTTGTAAAAGTGGAAATACTGCGACAACTGCTCGAGTTAATATTAATAATGTAAACAGTTCTCTTGTCATTCAAAGTTAAAAAAAGTTCTTAAAAATATTTTTGTTCTTATTTATTTCAAAAAAAATAAAGTTTTTTTGTTTAATATTATGATAGAGTATTGCTTGTACACTTTTGTTTACAGGAACATCAAAAACCTTATTTGCGTTATGAAATTTATTTTTACTAAATATCTAAAATGCAGTTTTGTTACAACTATAATTTTAACAAAATATTATGGACTATAAAAAGTGTGCATCAATCTAACGTTATAAAAGTTCGAAATACCAGTTTTTCCTGTTTTTGTCTTAAATATTAAAAATAGTTCAAGTGACGATGGGAACTCTTTTCCAAGAGCAATGGTTTAGAAAACATTGCGAGTTTAGTACTCAAAGCCAAACTTGTAGTAACACTGAAATAGTAAGAAAATCATGCCTTTGAGGTATTTAAGTAGCTAAGAAGGTTCAGGTCAGTTAAAAAGATGATGTTGAAGGAAAATAAGATTTGCTACTATAAAGAGCGTTTGAAATTAAAAATTTTATACTTTCATACTTTATTCAGCACATACAAAATATTTGTTTTTGTATTTGACTAATTTTTGAAGAAAAGGAAGTTTTTAAACAGTACTAGTCGCTAGAACAAATTTACAAATACATCTATAATTAAATTATAACAAATATGGATTACCATTCTCTAAATTTAACAGTTGAAGGTTTGTATGCTAAGAACCTTTATTTTCGTAATTTAACGATCTTTGAAGTTTTTCAATATCTTGGATTAATGGATTAATTTAATAAAAGAAATGTTTGAATTTTTTTGAGGAGAATTTAGACCAATTTTTTTACTGTTCAATAAATTTTAAGACTACACTGTTAAAAATGACAAATTTTTAAAATTAGTTATAAATAAATATCATTAAATTCCCATTAAAAAATTATTAATATATTCTGAATGTTGACCAAATTTAAAAATTATTATCTTTAGAATGAAAACTCATTAAGATAAAATGCATGACTGGATCGCACGTAAATAATATATTTAGGCCGTGTGTGAGCTGCGTTAAAATGTTGGTTAAATTTTCTACCTTGGTTAAATTTTGAAGTTTAGCTTGTGGTGGGATCAAATTTAGCTTCTTGCTGTGTGCATTGCGTTAAAAGGGATTTATTAAAAAACTATTTTGGCTAAAATTCCTTCAAGATTGAAGAAATTTCCCTAAAAACATTTTTTTTTGTTGTTCAAGTTAATTAATTTCTTTCACAAAATCCGACTTAGAAGATATAAAGTTAAAATTTTGGCACAAAAAAGTAACGAATTCTAAGTTTTACTAATATATTCCGGTTTAACATCGTTAATTTAATATTTTAAAACAACAATTCGAAATCTTTTCAAAACAATTCCCGTTATGGTAAGTTTGTTGATTTAGTATGTAAACACTAGTTTTCACAGCTGAAGAATTTTATAATTTTAACCCATTTTATTCACCACGCTATTGTCAAATTTTAACCAAGATACAAAATTTAACCAACATTTTAACGCAATTCACATACGGCCTTAATAATAAATTTAATAAATATATTATTTTAACGTCGTTCTTACTTAATGTCTTACATACAAAATTTCTTTATTTTTTTTTTTATAAAACCAAAAAATTGGTGCGACAATTTTAAACGCATTTAATAATATGAACTTAAAACCAAAATTAAAAAAATCATCCACAAGTTTTGGAACTATTGAATTTAAAAAAAAAATATTTGTTTTCGAAAATCCAAAAAAAATATTTTTCGAAAATTTTGGTATGCAGTATTATTTTATTTTTTTTAAAATACTTTTCACTATATGCCTGTAAGACTTAAGGTCTTTTTAAATGCAAACCTGAATTACGCGTTTCTTGCATATTTATAATTCGAAATCCGTCCAGCCGTTTATGAGAAAGTCAAAAATCAAAAAAGATTGTTGTATGGGAGGTACCGTTAATTACAAAATATGCACACAAAAAATTGCATGTGGAAAATATATGCTCCTACAAAAGGACACGCTATACTTTTCGATAATAATCAACGTTTTCTAATTTTGTTTGAAATTGCAAACATTTCTGAATTATAGGCCATACAAAAAAACGGCAATTGGCTAATTACTTTTAGACAATTTCAGCTGGAGTTTTTGATAGAATTCAGCGTTTAAAAATTGTATGGAAAACACAGATATTTTTTTGACAATTGGCATAGAATTATCTTACGAGTACATTTTCAAAAAATTATATATTAATCCTTCTAACTCTGGAATTTAACCTTCATAACTCAGTTAAAAAAATCACTTACCCTGACTTTCAGAATGTCTTTGTTCAGGAACTTATTCTTTATTTTATATTCCATTATCAAATGATCGGATTCAGTTTTTAACCAAAAATATAAAATTTCTCTTTTATACTCATGTTCCCTTTAAGACGATAACTGTTTTACTAAAAAGGAATACATGGTTTGCTCGTAATATTAAAAATTTAATTCAAAAACGAGATGAAATTAGTATATAAATCTTGGAAACGGCATAATGTAGATTAAATGAGTTACATCGTGCATATTGCTCACTACGTAACAGATTTGTAGCTGAAATGCTTACAGAGAAATCTCAACATTTATCACGTCAATTTAGCGTTTATTTAAACAAGTGTCAAGTCAAGAATCGAAAAAGCTGAAGATATTGATGGAAATACCCTCAATAAACCTCTTGTTTCTCAGTTACCATTAGTTAGCGTCAAAATCTGACTTCCACGTTTCGATCAGAGCCACCATGATGGTTTTGGTTTTTCTGATGTAGATAGTGCCGATGTTGTAGAAAGCTTCTCTTTTTGTTTATGATTCTGCCAATTCTGTTGCCATTTATATTACTTGTGCATTTAATAATATTTTGATGTCTGGAGTGTACCCGGACTTACGAAAGGTAGCTCAAATCATATCCCTTCCCAAAAATGCATAAGAAGATGAGTTCAGGCCTATCTCCGTATATCCTTTTCTGTCTTTAGTCTTTGAAAGGATACTTCAAATTCAAAACAATACCTATGTTACGGCCACCTCAATGCTTACCCCAAAACAATCTGGTTTTTGAAAGAAACATAGCTGTATTACAGCACTTTTGAATGTTACTGACGACTTAAGGCAAGCATTGGATAAATATGAGGTATAACGTTTTTTGGTTTTGATTGATTTTTCAAAGACCTTGCACGCGCTCAAGGGATTATGAATACCCTTTTATATGTTTTTTTTTAACACAGCGTGGGCATCCGGTGGAAGAAGAGAAAGAAGGATAGGAAAGATGTGTGGCGCGATGTTCTGAGACTAGAGCTGGTTGGTGTCTCAAATTTATCTCCAGGGATGGCGGCTGAACTAATGCGGAGAGAATTACCGTCTCTTATTTACTTGCTTCCCTTATAATTCGCATTATTTTATTTATTTCGTTGTCATATTTTATGGGTATGCTAGTTTACTCAATCACATGTTGTTAGTGTTATGCCTAAACAGCATGTAATGAGCAAAGCAGCAACTTATTTTATGACAATTTTTAGAATTGGTGTTTAATGGAATATAAGAAGACATAGACAACTGCAGGAATCGAACCTGCAACCACGAGTTTGACAAGCGAGCACACAACTATCACGCCACGGCCACCCCCCATGCAGAAAGCTTATGAAAAACTTCAATTGTTCATCTGGAGCAAAAACATTATCTAATTTTTTTCTTACTTCAAAAATAGAAGGCAAGCAGTGCAAGTTATTAATATGCATTCGTAAAACCGAATTCTAACGATCAAACATGACAATACAATCATAGAGAAGCCAAACAAAGTGATCGGAAAAAAGTCTGTCTGTCAGTCTGTCCGCTGTATGTATAACGAGCTGCAGCCTAAACATACCTTCAAATTTGTTATGTGTGATTATTTTGGCATTCCCCAGAGGGGAAATTGAACTTTTATTTTTAGGCCTAAAAATAACGGTACCTGCAATATGACCTTGAAGGAAAATCGTATTTTTCTCGAAAAGGGCTCCAACGATTTTGATAAGATTTTTTTTTTGTTTTTTGAATTTTGAATTTACGGGAAAAGTCTATTAACGGTATTTTTCATATAACGGTTTCTTAAATGTTTGGCTTTCTCGGTAACTGTACATTGAATTTCTGTCAAATTTTATATCTGAGAAGATCTAGGTAGTCTGACTAATTCTGCATATTAAAATTTTAAAGAACTTGTTTTTGTAATTTAAATAAATTTTTGGATTTATTTTTTTTGTTGAAAAATTAATATTCTTAAAACTAATCAAAAAAAATAATTTAAAAATTTACAATAACATGTATATTTATAATCTTTAAAAAACTGCAAACCAACGTTTAAAAAAAAATTGTTTTCAAAAAACTAAAAATAAAAAACCGGATTTCATCAATTTTCGAGATACTTTTTATAATATTTTCATTGATCGGTGGCATCTAATGGTTTTCTTGAGTTTTTTTTCGAGAAACCGATTAAGGTGATGGTTTTGGCAGTTTTTATAAGTTTAAAAAACGATTTTTACCCACCTATACAGTATTCACTTTCATTACATATGTATGTGCATGTCTACATACCTAGGTTCTCTATATATAGGTAGACACATATTACCCTACTAATTTTTATAATTCAATTCCATTTAAATATACATTTGCAGGTTGGTGTCTATATAACCTTTCTTTGAATCATGTATTCCACAATTCATTAAATTAAGAATCAAGGTAATCTTAGCTACAAACATCGGCTTTAATCCTGCAAAGGATAAGTAGAAAACCTATACCTACTAACAGCATCAGCTACACTAAAGTTGTTATTTACAAGAGGAAGTTCGTACGATTCAGTTGTGCATTATACTTATCATAATTTTTCGTTAAATGTGGAAAAGTACGATTATTAAACGCGCAAAACAAAAGGAGAAGACCGATTTGTAAAATGTCTTATTAAATAACTTTTCAAAGTGTTTAACTTTAAGCTCAAGAAAATTAATTTTGTTGCCTCGTAGACCTAACATTTGTTTAGTAATAATAATAATAATAATAATAATTTTAACTATATGCCTGTAAGATCGAAGGTCTTTTAAATGCAACCTGAATTGTACGGCACTAGTGAGAAGGAATAGATATATAGGGAAGACTGTTTCGTACTAAATGAAACAGTTTTTAAGTCATAACTTAGAAACGCCACCCTCGATAATCGGTGGAATTAAATAATTAATTTAAGCCACGCACATCCGTTATATTTATAAAATATGTTTTGTTTTAAATATTCATCCCATAAGCTACGAGTAGATACATAATTGTTTCAGACCTGATTTTTAACAATTTCAAATTATAAATGCTTGCATAATCTAATTCCAATCGAAAGCCCCATTAAGTTATTAAAATTCATTAAACCATAATGCTTGATTTAATGATAATATACAACAGGAAAATGTCCAGCCATAATTCAAGTCATTAGCGTCAGCTTAACAACCACACGGTGAAGTAAGACATCTTGATGAAATTGCTGTGGGTACTGGTTTTGGTGGTTGCACTTGGAGTACTTAGCTCAAGTGCTAGAAAAGGCAAAGTAATCTATTTTTCCCAGTGTATGATTTCGTATTATTATGTAAATCCTTGTTACGATTCCAGAGAAGACCTCCAGGAATGAAATTCCTCAATATCACTTCGAATTTTAATCCGAAATATTCGTCGTATTTCAATATGACTATAGCCCCCAATACAGATGGTCGACTATTCGATTTGAATTGGAATCTTACGACAAGCATTCAAAACAATGCGATGTTTGGTTTGCAATTTTTCGTCAAACGAGGCAATTCGCACCATATGATATTTCAGTATGATTTCGAAATGTGTCGAATTTGGGATGGATTTATGAGTCAAACATTTGCAAGAGTGTGGTTTTTGAATATCAAGAGGTATGGCAGATTCCCGACTTCGTGTCCTATTAAGAAGGTAAATTATTTGATGTGTGTTGCCCTAAAAATATGTAAAATCTTGTGTCTTCACTTTTAGGGATATTATTTTCTTAACAAAATGTTTTGGGAAAAAGGAACCATTCCTCCTGTTTTGAATGATGGACAATTTTTGCTTAAGGAAATTATGTTTAGAAAAAAAGATTCAGTGAAGGATATGATATTCACTCTTCATTTAGAACTAGAAGTAATAAATTAATAAAATGTTATGAGGAAATATATATTTTATTTCTATTAAAATTATTATGGAAATTATAATTTATAATCATTATAATTATATAGTTTCTTTGGTAATATCAACAATTAAAATGTCAAATAAGAGTAATAGGATTTATCATATTTTCGTTCCCTTGATGTATTTATAAAATTGTCAAACAATTTTTATTTTGACAATTTCGATTTCTTTCTGAAAGTCGAAAAAGTAAAACGAATTCATTGAGAACTGTTCTTTAACCGAGTTATTAGTTATTTTGAAAAAGGTGAAACACTTTCTACCAGTAGATAAAGCGAAGTTGCTCTTGTCATTCAAGGTTAACGAAAAAAAAACTGTTGAAACTTTTTTCAAATTATTTTTTTTTCTTTGATTTTCTGTTTATAAAATATAATAAAATTTTTAATCTTTTGGGACCCAATATTGTTTTTACTCTTTTGTTTATAGGAAAGCCAATAAGCAAATTATATAAAATTCCGTTTTGTAACAACCAAAATTACTTTGAAATAATTATAATAAAAACTTTTTCAAGTTCAAGTGCCGGAAATATCAGTTTTTCATATGTAAATTTTAAACAGCTATTTCTGCTATCGAAAAATAGTTTGACACGTTTTTTCTGGACCAGAACATACTTTGTTTGGCTAATTTAAAGCATAAAGTATTTAAAAGTATTTTTCTAAAATTTTACTAATTTTCAGAAATAAGGAAATTTTTTAATTACAGAAAAAATTAACATTTCCATACAAACTATCGATATCAAAAAAGTAAGCATTAAAACTGTAAGCCCAAAGGAAATTAGTTATTATTGCATTTAGCACTGATTTAACCTGAACAAAAATTATTCCAAACATTGATCTTGTATGAAAAGTTTATTTTTTATGGTGTTTTTCTTACTGTGGTTAGACCAAATTGTTGTACTCTCAGACTTATATTAAAAATTATTATTTCAGAAAAACCAGCATAAGGCCAATCCTTACATTTCATTTCATAACTGATTTTTAATGACGCTAATGACCAGAAATCGCAAATTTTCAAAATGTTCATCCTATGACAAACTAATTGGAGCACACATTTTTAACAATATTGGATTGAAATTTAATACTTAATGACTTATAAACAAGGCCAATGGAATCAAATTGAAAAACTCATTAAGCTTTTTAAGATCATTATACAACACTGTAATTGATAATTTGGTGACATTATACAGCGAATTTTGTAGTAATAATTCCTGGAATTAACATCAGCATAAGAAGTACGAAGCCATTTATAACGGGTGATTTTTTTGCTACTTGGTTTTTGACGTTTATATTTTTGACAGATCACACATGACAAATTCCACGAACATTTGACATTTCGATTCAGTATTGTTTGCCATTTCATCATGAATAGACTTACGCCTGAACAACGTTTGCAAATTATTGAAATTTATTATCAAAATTCGTGCTCTGTGAAAAATGTGTTTCGCAAGCTACGTCCGTTTTTTTTCCGCTCATTTTTGGTTAAATAGATACGTGAATAAGCAGAATTGCCGTTTTTGGAGTGAAGAGCAGCCAGAGGCAATTCAGCAGCTACCAATGCATCCCGAAAAATGCACTGTTTGGTGCGGTTTATGGGCAGGCGGCATCATTGGGCCGTACTTCTTCAAGGACGATGAAGGCCGCAGGGTTACGGTCAATGGAGAAAGGTACCGTTCGATGATAACAGATTTTTTTTTGCCGAAAATGCAAGAATTGAACTCGGTCGACATGTGGTTCCAACAGGACGGTGCCACATGCCACACTGCACGCGAAACCATGCATCAATTGAGAGGCGAATTTGGTGAGCAGTTGATCTCACGTTTTGGCGCAGTCAATTGGCCACCAAGATCATGTGATTTGACCCCGTTAGACTATTTTTTTGTGTGGCTATGTTAAGTCTATTGTCTATGGGGACAAGCCAAACACGATTGCTGCCTTGGAAGCCAACATTGAACGCGTCATTGGTGAGATTCCGGCCGAAATGTGTGAAAAAGTTTGCCGACATTGGACCTTCAGAATGGACCACCTGAAGCGTAGCCGCGGGCAACATTTAAGTGAAATTATTTTTAAAAAGTAAATGGCAGAAATTGATTTATCGATCCAAATAAAAATTTTATTCACTTTTTACAAGTTTCTGTGTTTTTTTGAAATTTCAAAAACCAAGCTCTTAAAATATCACCGTTTATAAAATTCCTGGGGTTCTGCTGATTTTTATCAGGTTAACTAATCTACATTTATGGAAAAAGAGAAATAGTCGTTTTTTTCAAGTGTATTATGTCGAACATGAAACTACATGAGCGGAATTGGCATAAAAGAGGCCCCTGCTGAATAGGGCCATAAATTACAATTATTACAAACTCTGAAGGGGTCGCAAAAAAGTTGTTTTGACCACATAGGTCCTAACTTTGTGTTCAAACAGGTGTTTGTTTATTATGAGCCCTTAAAGATGCCCTTGGCTGACAAAAATACAATACTTACTATGTGGATCATCCAGGAGTCCACTTTTATAAAAGAAATTTCCCTAAAACGACTTTAAAATATATCGGCGGGGCCCACTTTCCAGCTACATATTAAGTCAGTCCGCCACTGGCTGTAAACTTCACCTCTCAAAATGATGCAGAATTAATCAGTGATTTCGCAATTTCAACTTACATTTCCGATCTAGAATACGAAGTTGACAATTGTAATGTCCTTGTTGTACGTGGTCCTTGCTGGCAATAATGAACCCTTAGCTCAGCCTTGGGAGTGGTTCTGGACCGAGAACACTACAAAAAAAAATTTAATTATGCCAGACTTTGCACCTAGAAGTTACGGTGTGCGAGATACGACATCTATACCCTCCCTTCCTGGTTGCTTTCCTCGCTAAAACAACCCCTTTCCTTGGCTCCTCCTCTCTCTCTCAGATCCTCACCCTTCCTTTATCATCATTCTCATCCTTTCATATAAAAAAAACTTATTCGCAAATCATCTCGGATGTCGACATTTTATTTCATTTATATTTTAAAAGATAGGTATCAAGCATTTTAAATAAAATTTGTTTAATCAGATTATAAATATTTTTGTTTTTTTTTTACTATAAGGTTCAAATTTAATTTATAAGCAAAAAAAAATTTAATGAATTTTTATTCGTTGGCAACCCTGTTGCTGATCAAGAAAAATTTGAATTGTACACTATTAAAATGACTTCGATTTATTGGCAAAGTTGGGTATTCACTACCTCTTTTTTCTTCATTAATTTTAATTTACACTATGGCATTGGTCCCCCTTTATACATACACTTTTTTTTTTCTTTAACACACCCGTCGGCTCGCGTATTATAAATTTTTATTCGGAGTATATATATACATATATAAGTATATTTAAATGTAATTGAAATCAATATAAAATAAATCAATATATTTAACAACAAACTCACCCCTTAAGCTCCGGTGGAAGTGGCCACTGCCGCTGGTTTTATTAAAATCGTTGTTCTTAATATGCTTCCGCTAGTTTTATTTTGTAGCACTTCATATATATATATATATATATAACAATACGCGAACGGATTCTTTTTCGTTACGTTTCGCGTTTCAATAGAAACGAAATTTAAATCTTTCTTTCACAGCTAATTTGCAATTAGTAGGACAGTACATTAATTAATCAGTAATTACTTAAGTAAAAAAAATTACTAAATGACAATTGAAATTAATTAAAAAAAAGAGAAACTTGAATCAAAAAAAAAAATGTATAAAAAAAAACTTTGAAGTTTTAATTTTGGTTGTAGTTGGAATTGAACTCGGAGTCCTCTAGATTCTAGGTTTCAGATTCCGACGACCTTACTCTCTTGGCTGCGCTGTAGCTTATTTGAATGATAGCTTTTTAGCTACTTCATCGACCTGAAGCGCACAACCTACTCGCTTTGAGTTTGAGCTTCTGACACGGTATCGGGGTCTGCCGTTATTGCTGGTCTTTTCTCACTGATTTTAATGCTTTTCAATTTCCCTTTGTAGGATAGAATCGAGGCGGTAGCAATTTCTACCGCCAGTAAAGTCCTCGCTAAGTACCTCCTTTTGGGCTTGGTATGCGGTATAAAATTTAATAACCCTTTATGTAATCACTTTTAGGGTGCTGTTTTTTATACGCTCGATAATAAGAGCTGTTAATTCGCCAATATGGAAACTTTTTTAAAATTACTCTCGATTTTCCGATTTTTAACAATTTTTTTTTTTTTTTTTATTAAAATAGGCTTGAAAATTCTCGAACAAATTCGACCGTCTTTGTTGGCACACAACTAATCATTCTGTTGCTTTTTTTTTTTTTCTTTGTCCTATTGCTAACCAACATTGGAAACTCTGCAAATTCATAAGTTCCCTCATTTCCAGGATCATTGACATCATTAAGTGGCATCTCTACTCTCGAGTCAAAGCTCCCAAATTCCTGCGAACTCGATCCTCTCCCAAGAATCTGCATGGACAGATTTGGAACAAATTTCCTTCTGAGCGGATGATAAAACCCCAATGTTGAACACATCCTAAGCCTAGATCGTAAACAACACCCCTAGAGATCTACTACATTCGACTTATTCAATCTATCCTTTCGTACCCCTTCCGCAACCTGACAGCTCGATATTTCCCTCTAAGTACGTACATATGTATATACGTATGTATGTACGAAACCGAAATGTAAACACGAATCAGTTTGCTGTCGTTTTGCCGGTCGGTCGTGTTGTTGTTCGTCAGCGGTGGTTCGTACGCAAATTCCAACGAAAATATTAAATAAATATTAATTGAAATCGGTAACACAATTAATTACTTTGTTAAAGAATTAAATAATTTGATACTAGAATTGTTGAATTCAATTCAAACATATGTATGTCCATTAAATGAAACGCTTTTTTTTATTTATTTCCGAAATTTAAAGCTGCTTCTGCAGTGCTTAAATTTTCCTGTTAATTTATTTTTATTCAGGTTATAATTTTATATTTCAATAATTTAATTTGTACAGCTTACGGTTAGTTTTTTTCTTTATTTTAGTATATTCTTTAACTTATAATTAATTCTAAGCTGCTTAATACTTTAGGTTTCTTCTTTACTTCATGGAGGCTAAGTTTAAAAAGGAATGTAAAATGAGGTATGATTCTTAAAGAAAAGGCGGGAGTCGAAACGTAGGTGAAACGGATATATACTTTGATTTGAACTTAAGGTTGTCTCGCTTTAGTTGTCAAACTCGAAAGTTCGGTGAAGCCAAGTTCGCTTACAAGAATGTTAAAACAAATAAAATGCACGACTGGATCACACGTACTTGCTAGTATGTTCGATCACATCGTATATA
Source organism: Philhelius pedissequus (assembly GCA_910595825.1). NCBI lineage: Eukaryota > Metazoa > Arthropoda > Insecta > Diptera > Syrphidae > Philhelius > Philhelius pedissequus. The sequence continues at coordinate 6,422,616 of OU343163.1, read as the reverse complement.
CAAACGATTTCTATTGAGAATATAAATATATTTTTATAGTCGTTTTTTACTTAATTTCTTATATACAAAATTTATTTAATTTTTTTCTAAAAAAAATTGGTATGACAATTTTAAATATTTAATAATATAAAAACGAAATTAAAAAAAAAGTTATTCACCTTTTTGAAATATTGAATTTGAAATTCTCTTATGTAAAAATTTTGATTGAAATCCTTCCAGCCGTTTATGAGTAAGTCGAAAATCAAAAAAAGGTTGTGGGGCAGGTACCGTTAATAACAAAATATTAAAAAAAAAATGTTCCCAAAATGTAGAATATAAAATTGTATTATTGTGTAACGAAATGTATGATTTGAAAATGTATTTTAGACAATCGCCTAAAACATTTAAGTACCAAGTTTCAAGAAAATCGCTTCAGCGGTTTAGGCTGTAGCGCGTTGTACAGAAAGACAGACAGACGGAATTGCAGGACCCACTTTTTAGGTGTTCTCCATCATCGTTATGTAAATTTTGATTAAACTCTTGAGTTAGTTTTTTTTTGTCAAATGCAAAACTTGCCCTATAGTACTTACATATTATGTATATGTATATCGTAAATAATGCTAATTGGAAAAAAATAATGTAAAAATACATAATTCTGTAAAATCCAACAAAAAATTATTTATATTCATTTTATGGTGATACATTAATTAAATAGACTTCAATACTTCGAATGTGATTATGAATTTATTGAGTTGAATTCAGTAATTTCGAAGTGAATTTAGCACTTCGAGTGAATGCATTCGCTTATGATTTAATTCTTTAACAGATCTGCTTTGTAGATGGGTTTCTAATATAGGGTTATAGATGTAAATTAAATAGAGTAAGTTGTAACTGTGTTTTTATTTTTAATCTATAAAAGTTATTACTCTTTTGGAAGATGCTATAATTTTCGTTGATGGGGACAAATGTCAATCGAAACAGTTATTCCGAGTTCATGTCTTTTTGACATGTAATTTGTAACACTTTATATCACAAATGTCTATGGAGAATTGACGTTTGGCCCCATTTGCCAAAAATAATGTTTTTCCCGATAGAGCGAAAACTTTTGCGCCACCTAGTGGAATATATAACATACAATTAAAGTTTCGATGGCATAGATCAAGCTGACGTTGAGCGATACGACGCTAGGTTAATTGGCACGTATCTTCGAATTTAGTAAAGCCTAACGTAGTCAAAACACATGATTTTAATGACCAACAAATGTTCACAACTACTATACCCTCCAATTTGGACCGAAAGAAATTTGTTATCATCGACCGATACACACTACGTTCATCTAGAAATTCCTGAGTCACTTGGACTTATTTATACCAAAGTCCAAATTGAACCCCCTCTAACTGTAAAAAAAAACCGGCTTATTTAAAAAATGGAGCTACTATGCACTTTTTCTAAATTTTACATTTTTTCACGCTTCTTTCTGTGAATTATTAAATGATTCCATTATTCATCAATTTCAGGCTTGATTTACTGTTATTCGTGGTTCATTTACAAAACGATTAAATGAAATAACAACTAGGTTTTCTTGTGGTTTTATTTAAGCGGGTCTTACTGTAATCAATACTACTGGAAGGTAATATATTGTTTAACGGTATCTTCTACACTAAATCATGGAAAAAGGTTGATCTATTTTAGAAATGGGATCTACAATGTGTCCACTGTATATGTCCTGCTCTTTAATTTAGATATTGTTGACTATCTTACAGGTACCCAGTCAATTCCATAATCAAAAACTCCATTCTATTTCAAGGCATACATTATATTGCTGAAAAAATTCGATATCAAATTTATCCAAATATGATTAAACATTAAAAAAAAAACTAGTTTACAATCACGTTAGATTTTAATGTTCTTTCTCATTATAGATGCGTTTGGTGTTGATACATTTATGAGCTTCGAAGCGATCAACCAGCGCCAACGCTATCTATCATCATAGTTATCTGCTAATGACCCGACATCGCCAACTGTTCAATTATGAAATGGAAAGAATTTCTTTGGGACCGATTTATGTAACCAAAAAAATAACAAAGCGACCATTAGCTATATGCTGTCGAATAGTGTGGTTTTGGCTAAGAACTAATAATGATGAGGATGAAATTATCACTTATACTTTTGATATCGGGTGGAGCCCTCATATCGGTGGATAGTGCTCGACAGGCAAGTTTTCAATAATTAATTATTGATAATCTTCCTCTTTTATTCCTTTTCCTTTATTGATCTCGAAATATATAGAAATCCATTCAATTGCGATTCGTAAATGTCACAGCAAAATTCAATCCAGAAATATCAACATGCGTTGATGCCTTCGTAACTCCAGGATCGAATGGGAGCTCTTTTGATCTGATCTGGAATCTGTCGGTAGATGTTCCCAAGAATTTGCATTTTGACATTTCATCCATGATGAAGGACCCAACGTCAAACACATACAAGCCAGTTTTTAAGTATGATTTTGATTATTGTCGCATATGGGATGGATTTATGAGTCAAGGAATAGCAAGGATATGGTTCAACAGAATCAAGAGATTCGGAAATTTTCCAGTAAAATGTCCAATACGCAAGGTAGGTGCATTAGCTAAAAGTGATGAACAAAAAATGAGCTATTTAACGGATTTTTTAAGGGACAATATTATGTGAAGAAGTTTAAGATTAATAAAGGAAGCTTGCCACCGTTCTCCATGGCTGGAAATTTTTTGACAAAAGTTGAGATGTTCATTAGTGGAGACACTGTTAGGGAGAGTATTTATGACTTATTTATGGAAACCGAAACTTGGATGGGTTAAAACCGTTTCCCATATAGTTACTATTTTTGTCAAAAATTACAAAATTTAATAATGGCGACAGAAAATACTACGGCACTTACGTTTAGTTTTATATTTTTAATTTTATAATAATTTATAAGAAATGTATCATTTGGTTGCACATCTGAAATAATAATGTTTGTTTGAAATAAAGTTTTCCTATTATTATTAAATTTTGTTGTTAATTTTTATCAATAGTTTTTTTTTTAATAGAGTCAAGGGCCTTTCAAATGTTTAAAATGAAAAGGATTAAATAGCAGGATTTTAATGTCTGAATATCGCAATGAGAATCAAAATTTAAATTCCACATTCGTGTCGTAAGGCTGAAATAAGGAATCTCTAAACATGACAGAACTTCTAAATTTAGGTATTGGTAGGGTAGATTGATGTGTATTTATAGAATAACGGTTGAAGTATTTCACTGAAACAATGCTAAAAAAATTATGATTGACATGAAAAATTGGGACGCACAGTATTGAAGAAAAGCATTATTTCCAGTATTGTTCGATCAGCTATCCAGACGTTAGAGTTTTACTCGACTTTTTAGACTACTATATAGGCTTTGAAATTAAGAATGGGAGATATACTTGTAGCATCGTCAAAAACAAAAACATAAATTTTGCTGCATTTCCAACGAAATCAAATAATGATGTACAGGGTGTCCGCCGGAAAGTTATACTACTTTGTTTTGCCGCCATTTTGGTAAGCATTAGTCCTGACAATTCATATTTGGCAGTCGTGAAGTAGACACGTGGCAAATTTATTATGGAAAAATATTCGATAAACCAAAGTATTTTAATCGCTAAAACATTTTATCAAAATCAATCATCGATTACTGTGACTATGAGAAAGTTACGTGAAATTTTTGGGAAGAAACAACGTGCCAACAAAACGCCCTATTTATCATGTAGTGAATGATTTCGAAGAAAGAGGGTCTGTAGGTAATATGCTCAAGCCTGGACCTCAACATACTGCAAGATCGCTGAAAACATTACTGCTGTTCAAGGAAGTGTTCAAAATAATCCATCAACCTAAATTCGACGCCGTGCTCAGGAGCTTGGCCTTCAAAGAACAACCTTGGCCACAATCTTGCAAAAGGATTTGCATTTGTTTACATTTAAAATTCAGTTGACACAAGAGCTTATTCCAGAAGACCATTTACGCCGCCGTACATATGCTAATAGGAATGTTACAGCTAGCCATTGACAACCCAGATTTTCATGAAAAAATCATAATGAGTGACGAGGCACATTTACATTTGTATGGATATGTGAATAAACAGAATAGTCGATTCTGGGCAATGGAAAACCTCAAATTATTTATCGGTCACCATTGCATCCATTAAAAGTTACAGTCTGGTGTGCAATTTGTTCAGGTGGAATTATTGGAACTTACTTCTTTGAAAATGAAAACGGCGTAATTGTGAATGGGGAGCGATATCGTGATATGATTGAAACCTTTTGAACGCCACAACTGCATGCTTTGGGCTTGATTAACATGTGGTATCAAAAAGTCGGTGCCACATCACATACAGCCAGGATTTCAATAGAATCAATGCGAGACCTCTTTCCACACCAAGTTATTTCAAGGAATGGTGATGTTGATTGGCCTCCATGGTCGCGTAATTTGACTGCTCCGGTCTTCTTTTTGTTGGGATATCTGAAAAGCAAGGTTTATACAAACAATATTCGTGATGAAATTAATGAAATAACGCGTTAAATGTGTGAGAATGTAATGAAAAATGTGCTCAAAAGGGCTCGCATTTGTGAGACTAACAGAGGAAGATATTTGCCTGATATTGTATTCCATACATAACTGCCGACATTAAATAAAACATTTATCAATATAAGATCCATTCTCTTTCATTTAATCAAAATTTATAAACAAACAATATAGTATACCTTCCCGGCGGTAACCCTGTACATAGATCCATAAAATGTACTCAGTAATGAACATAAGCTGCGCGAACTAATTGTTATTCCATTTCTTCGATGGTAGTGCTGTTATGAGCGAATCATAAGCTGCTGATTTAGTTTCACATATGAAGGAAATAGCTATTGTACTAGCAAAACGGTTTAATGGATTTGAGATTTCCTATAACAGATCATTGATGAATACGAGAAAGAGAATTGGACAAACAATAGAGACCTGCGGTACACCAGAATTTGTTGTCCAAAAATATCAAACTTGAAACCACCAATTTCGCCTTTTTCGGAAGCTAATTCTTAATTTAATGAAAAAGACATTTATCAATATCAAATGTAAGCATTTTTCAGAAAAGAGTGATGCCAAGTTCATTCAAAAATACTCTTGAAATAGCAAGGTGCAATAATCTTAGTTTCTTCAAAACGATGTAAAGATTTGTGCTACTATTCGGTGAGATATGTTGGTGATTCTATTGCTATTCACTGGCAGGCATTCTTCAAGATATTTCGTAAGCTTATGATTAATCAATTTGTTCAAGACATTGGAAAGAAAAAACTAAAGTGTATTAGGACAATATTAAATAGTGAAAGAAAATTCGCTAATTTTATACATGGGCTAGGCAAATGCTATTTTGCCTCCACTCGGTATAAGGGATTAGTAGATTTACACAGGGGTCTTGGAAGAATTCAAGAACACCTAGTAAGAATAATGAGCGAAATACACGATATAATTTTGGCAAATGGCGGCAAATGTTAGTTCTACTTGAATATTTGTGAAGTTAATAGATATAAAATGAAAGAAGGTAGAATAATTGCTTTGATTTTCTTGCAGAAAAATTTATTTGGTTGGTGTTGGTGAAGCGGAAATTTCGGCGGGTTATCCGATACCAATTTTGAATATCCAACATTATCGCTTCTGAGGAACCAATAAGGTAATCTGGCCTTCAGCTTACAGTTGGATGAACTGGGACTATAGAGAATATGTGATTTCAAGAGAATGAATCAGTAGCGTATTCTGTTTGAGCCACAACCGAATTTCTAATTGCTAAATTTCCGTGTCAACTAATGCCACGTTTTTGCAATTTCCACTGGCTGACAAGATCACACGATTTAAGCCTACCAGAATAATTTTTGTGGGGTTTTTGAGGCGAACAATTTTATGCCAATAAGTGCTAGACTCTTGTTCCCAAAACGAATATCCGACAAGAATTGGAGGACCTTTCACATGGAGTTCTGCCAAGAGTGATGGAAAATTCCATAAATGGGGAATTCAGAGTTCGATGAAAACCGAAAGAACTATTTTGGCCTTGATCGAAGCGACAGACCATGGAGAATTTTGAGTTCCAATATATAAAAACACTATCAATATTTCGGGCCTAAAAATTCGACTGGCCATTGAAATTTTTTCCGATCCTGAAATGATTACTTCTTCTGGGTAAGTAAGATGTTAATGTTGAATAACCTTTGATGATAATTTTGTGATTTATTGACCATTCGAGCATTTTAGAGGAGTGGTCCTATACATGGATCTAAAATTACCTTTAAAAGTATTTTAGTTCAATACAAATTTATATTGAAGTCTTTATTATTTTAAATTTAATAATCTTTAATATTTACTTATTTTAACTGCAAGCTTTATTGATTTCATTCACAAAAATACTGCTTAACAAATTTATAAGATGGCGACAGTCTACGGTAAATACAACACACATAAAATTTAACTAAAAGAAGATTAAAATCCATACCACTTTAAGACCTTCCAATATCCTTATCCATACAAAAATAATCTGTGTATATTTTTAATAATTTTTAATTTATCAAAAAAAAAAAAAATAAAAACATCTGAATTTACATGCAAGTTATTCAATTATTATTGGAATTTTAATTTCCAATTGAATAATTTATGTACAGATTTAATTTTCGGTATATTTTTTTCGAAGTAGCGAAATTGGATAGGATACTGTTTGGCTTAATGGTTTTATAATTTTTTATTTATAAATTTTAATTAGCTCATCAGATTGGCGTATTCATGTTTTTTTATTGTAAGAGGATATTTCAATTTTGCGCGCATATAATATTTTTCATCGAACTTAAATTTATTTAACGAAATACAGTAGACGCTCGATATAGTGAATCTTTTTCGAGTCAACTATCCAATATAGTGAACACACAAAATTTTATACAGGGTACTCTAAATTGTGAACACTGAGTTTTTTCTCAGAATTTTTCATCTAAAATTCGTCCATATCTTATGTCGATAGGGTTTTACCCTTTAGTTTCATGTCGTTTTAACCATACACTCTTCAAATGCGCTTGTGTCTGTGTCCTATTTCATCAAGGGATGCTGTATAATATTGATAAGTTCATTGAATGGACGGAACATAATAATGTAGATTAATCTGACATTTTAGTTTTAAAACATTTTAAAAAAAGCTGTCCAAAATAATCTTAAATTAATAAAAACCCAAAGGAAAGTGACGAATTATTTTTCCACATTTTAATTTTCTGTTATACGAGTACAAAACTTTATTTCTACCTTGGTATCTGGTAGTTAATATTAATTTCCACAATTTCTTTGGTGTTGTTTTTATGAGTTGTAGAGCTTTATTTTATGTTTGTGTTTTTTCTTAACGTGATATGAAATACTTAACATGCCTGGTTTTTATTACTTCACTATATCGAGCGTCTACAGTATAATTAAAAACAAAATGCACCTACGAATCTTTCGTAGTCATCTTTAAAGACGAACTGACTATGTCCCTAAAGTTTTTTAGAATAACAAAAAAAAAATACATGTACCAACAAGAATTCCTATTCATCTATCCTTTCTGCCATTTATTACATTTAATGATCTTAATGCTTTGAACCAATTCCTAAAATATTTTACTGAAACCCTTCAAAGCCAATGCATACGAAATTGTGTATTCCTAGAAGCAGTGAGAAACCATTGTCAAAGTTCAAGGAAACTCAATTTTTTAAATTGAGGAAACTTGGATGTGATATACCTTCTGCCGACTGTGACCAAAATAAGAGCGAGTAATTTCATGTCGAGAAAGTATGATTTGATAAGGATCCCCTGCATCGACCATTTATTTATTGATTTCGAGGAGGTTTTCGATAGAGTGAACAGAGAGTTCATTACGAACATGTCTATTTCTGAGTAAATGATCGAAAATGTGTAAGATACATAGGGCTGGCAACGAGACGAGACCAGGCGAGACTTTTATTAGTCTCGTCCCGGTCTCGTCAAAATCGAAAAATTTCAGTCTCGTCTCGGTTTCGGTCCAGGTCTTGCCTAACCAAGTCTCGTCTCGGCCTTGGTCTCGCCTTTTTCTCGAGAAAATTTTAATGTGCGGTCTCGTCTCGGTCTCGGTCCTGGTATCATCCTTAGTCTTGGTTTCTTTCGTGTTTTTTGGTAGTAAAAAGATGTAAGATAAAGATAAGACGCATTGTTCGGATTGCAAATATAGAGTATGGTTGTGGTATCTCAGCAGTTCGTCGGTAAGAAAAATGCGGGAAAATGTATGAAACACACTCGTGAGTCTGTTTTGTCTTTTGAGTTAAGTGGAAATACCATTTTGGAAGAATTGTGTAAGTAAATATATTTCATAGCAAAAGCAAATAAAATATTTAAAAAAAAAGAGTACCTACATACAACGCTCGATTTCTTAAAAAATAAATTAACCGTTTTTATCAAGCCACGACCTGTCAAAAACCATTTAAGGATTTCTCCGATTTAAATGAATTAAAAAAACTTCTACAGAATTCAAATTTTAACTAAAAAAGAATAGGCATTTTTCGATCTAACTTATTGCTCCATAAAAAGTTGATTTTAGACCATTTAGGTGACATTTGGAAAACAAAATATTCCTCAAATGTCAAGATATATTAAGCTGCCTACCTGTCAAGTCATGAACTGTCAAAACCCATTGAAGCATCGCTCCGATTTGATGGATTAAAAATCCTGTAAAAAATTCAAATTTTAGCTCAAAAAATTCGAAATTTTTTCCTCCGGAAAAGTTGATTTTAAGCCTCTTGTATGACATTTGGAAAAAAATATTATCAAAACGTTAAAATATAGTTCGTTGCCTATATGTCAAAGTATGAGCTGTCAAAATCCATTGAAGGATTACTCCGATTTTAGTGTTTCGTAACGTGAAAAATCGTACGAATTGGTACAAATTTTCACAATTTGCTGTCAAAACCCATAGAAAAAAAAACAAGTTTGGGAAACTTGGTGAAAATCAACGTACAATATGGATCTCAAGAATTCGGTCAAACTTGACATCTGCATGTCTTTTCCAACTGTATTGTGCTTGGCAGTTATGAATGAATCCAATAATGATATATCCTAGTACGTTGTTTTGCTAAACAAATCATAAACTAGAAATTTTGGTCTGCAGTACGTAGGTCCATGAAGCATAAGGCCATAGACTTCACTTGAAACGAGTAAGTTTTACTTGTGTAAATCGAAAACTATAATTTTAAGTTGAATTTTATTAGTTTCGTATGAAAGCGCTCCGAATGACTTAAATTTTGTGCGAATTTAGTTTTCAAAGGTGTGTGATAACGTAAAAAATAGGCTGTGAAGTAAGGTTATCAGACACCTTTGAAGAGCCGTATTTCCAAGATAAAATTTGAATTTTGTACAGTTTTTTTAATCCATTTTAATCGGAGCAATCCTTCAATGAATTTGACAGTTCATGGCCTGGCAGGTAGGCAATAAACTATCAGCCCTATTCTGCTATCCGATCCGATCGTATCTTTCGATTCACGTGAGAATTTCACTCAATGTTTCACTAATTTTCAAATGTCTTCCATTTTTTGAGTCCAAAGCTTTACTAATATTTTTAAAATTTTAAAATTTATTTTTGATCGAAATTTATATACTTTTTGAAACAATTCGTTTTTTCTGCCGGATAGCAGAATTCAAATATTCACTTGAACGTTTAACAGAATAGGACTGTATGTTTTGACGTTTTTAAAATATTTTTTTTCAAACCTTACCCAAAAGGCCTTAAATCACCTTTTTCCGAAGCCAAAAATAAAATCGGAAAAACTTCGAATTTTTCGAGGTAAAATTTTAATGTTGCAGAGGTTTTTTAATCTATTTAAATTGGAGCCATCCTTCAATGGATTTTGTCAGTTTATGGCTTGGCAGGTAGGCAGCGAACTATATTTTGACGTGCTGATGTTATTTTTTTCCAAATGTCACCCAAAAGGAAGCAATGACATGCATACATAAATCGTACGTACTCTTCTCTGGATTTTCGCAATGTGCCTAACTCTGTATAACTATGAACATACATATATGGATTGATATGTTAACGTGCATATAATATTTCGCAAAAAAAACTTGTGAATATTATAAAAAATTGAACATGATTAGATACTAAAAAATAATTAAATAAAAACAAAATTTTTTTCTAGCGAAAACCAAACCACCGAGACCGCCGAGACCAGCGAGACTCTCGTCGAATTTCGGTACCAAAAATGCGGTCTCGTCTCGCTCTCGTCTCGGTCTCGTCTTCGGTACTTTTAAAGGAGTCTCGTCTCGTTGACGAGACCGAGACCGAGACGAGACCGAGACTAGTCTCGGTCTAGTTGCCAGCCCTAAAGATACACAATGTTAGAGTTGACAGAAGCTCCTGAACTCTAAATTACAGTTCCTCAGGGTTGTATTTAAGGGCCACATCTTTTTCTGTTGACAGTAATAATTATTCTATTAACCGCGACACTTTTAGGAGGACAGACATGTTAACTAGTACATTTTGGCCACGTTCAAGGCAGGTTTTTGAACCTAAAGCAGCTGAGCCAGAAGTTGAAAGCGCGAAGCTATCAAAATCACAGGCCTTAAAAATTATTTCGCTCAAATACATATTACGGGACAGGTCTTTGGTAACCGAGAAAGTTGAGCTGATAGATATTCCTAACTGAAAAAGCATCATCTAGTCTGAAGGCGGTACCGAACTTGTTGTAGCTCTGCAAAGCAAAAGCTGCTTTCGGACTTCTGTTCATCGTTTTTAAAAGAAATGTTTACATTATTTCTTGTTAGGGGGAGCTACGATGGCATAAATAACAACGGAATCAAGATTTCGTCGGAAAATAAATAAATCACTATTTTTGGACAATTTTTGCAAATAAGCGCTGGACATTCCTACAAGATTCTGCTCCAGTCCACAATAACTAAAAAAAAATTCTCCGACTTCATATCACCAACTGGCAATCCTGACCTAAGATATGTATGTATTACAAGGTGAAGTCCATTATAGACGGAATGGCCTGATCTATCATAACTGAAATATTGAGTCTGTACAGAAAACCTTTTCAGCCCTATTGAAAGCTCTCCGATGAATGAGACGACTAATGCTATCTATGGCGGATATCTCGAATGAAATCTTACATAATTTGCGACAAAGGATTTGAAAAATAAAAAATATAAATTTGGTTTTAAAAATTTCAGTGCGTTTTTTATTTTTAGTCAAAGAACCCCGTAAAACCTTACTTTTAATTTATAATCCGAACAATTAGGCTTGTCAAAGGAAAAACATTACCCCTGCAAAAATATTTTAAAATACACTTAAGACGTTCTTTTTCATAAAAAAAAATCCAATTTGGCTTGTCAATCTCTAAAATCAACCAACCAATTAATAACACTTCATTTTCCTTCATTAAATCCTCCGCAGAGCGTCAGCTTAGCTGCTTAGCTAATTCCCCCCGAAAAATTAATTTCAAAATTCAAATTTGAAATAATAAAGTCCCCTTCCTCTTGCCCTGCTTCATCAACATAGTTATTCAGAGCAGCCAAAATCCCATTTCGAAACCTCATTATTTGCCAGCGTATTAAATTAATTTTGTTCCCCCTCGAAAAGTATATCTATGTAGATGTTCATGGTTTCAGGTAGCTGAAGGTATTTTTAAAGGATTTCTCATTTTCCACTATAAAAAAAACAGAAACCTCAATTCGCAGTTGTATCTACAAGTAGTATGTAGCTTGTCAAAAAATACAACACTCCTAGAAAAGGTGTCACGGACTCATGTAGCTTGTTTGGAATTTGGAATACACGAGCTGCTCGCCCCATAAGCCGGCAATGTTTGTATAGATAAAACTTCACAACCTCCACTGATATGCCCATATAGCTCACATGGTGTCCTGAATTGTGTGTGGACTTAAAGTTTGTTCAAACAAATGGACACCTAGATATGTCAGCCATGTAGGTACTCTAGAATTGCTAAAATGTAGAAAATTTTTTTTTTTTAAATCGAGGACATATACATATAAGCCCGCAATGTCCTTTCAATCAGTATTTTTGAGGTTGCATGTGTCTCCCTTTCGCTATACATATATATTGGATGTGTGCCGACGTGTGTTTGGTAACACCAAAAAGTGGGCGAGTTGCATCAAAAGAAGAAAAGAAGAAAAGAACAAAACAAACTAAAAAATGAAATGCAACAAAAAAAAAATAAACCAAAAGGCTCCAAAGGACGACATAGACAAAAAAGGGTTAGTATTCTACTTTAGTACGATGCACCATAAAAGGAAACACAACCGAAAACCCAGACCCTGTGGGCTAAGAGATTTGTCACCTTCACACGACCACACACCAGACAGTACGAATATCCTATCCATATGCAGTAAGGTGTGTGAATCTCATATCGTCCTTTTCGTCCTGGTCGTGCTAATGCTCAGCATTGGTAGGCAATGTCTATAGTTACTTCACTGCGCATCATATCTCACAGGTTATAGGCATGGGGGCGTCTCTCCAAAAATACATGCAACAAAAATGCATTTGGTGCGCATGCAATAAACCTGTCAAACTGATGAGTAGATGAATTTAATGAGCGAAAGCTCCGTAGGAACGTCCCTGGAGCTTCGAAATACACTTCCGGCCTGGAGATATACAATGCGATGATTGGTTGATGGTGGCAGGAGTTGCGGCAATTCGGAGGCAAGTGATTGGTTGTGGCAATTGATGAGATTGAGTGCGCATGTTAATGGCTTTTTGGAATCTCTTAGCTTCAGCTGGGGTTGATTTGTCGACGATGTCGGTGTGGGGTGAAAGTTACGAAAGTTTTGCTGGTTTGTTTGCTTTGCAGGGTGGAGTAATATGTCGAAATGGGGGTATGCTGGATGGGGTTTTTAGGGAGGTTGATGGATGCCAGTGGCGTACGGCAATGGAATTATCGTCTTTCAATAAAGAAGGGAGCATATTCAAAAAATAAGTTTTACAATTTCGTTAAAAACTAAATTCTTTCAATAACAAAAAATAATAATAAAACATTAAATTGATAAAATTCTGTTCCGGAAAATATGTAAGATTGAAATAGTTTGATTATACAATATACAATGTATCTAAGTATATGTACACTAAAACATGTTGTATCAACATTTTGAGTGTTTAATTCTTTAGCATTTATGCAAAATTTTAACTTAGAATCAAATCATAAATATAGCAAATTTAACTTGAAGTTCTTCCTAAATAGCAGGTTAAATTTGAAGTTCTTTATCATGAAATTCAGTATTCTTGACAGGTCGACGAAACATTGACCCGGCTATCCATTTTACTGGAAACACTAGAATATGTTTTTTTTTCGTTCATTCAATGACTTATAAAAATTCAAGTGAGGGTTCAAGCCAACTGAGCTTGGAAATTAACTGTTCTGGTTGCGTTGAAACGCTTTAATATTTGGGATGTGCTCCTGAAGTGTTTGCTTTTATGTTATGAAGTACGGAATCATAAACACACCTAAAGTAGGCTGATAATAATGTTCGTACTCGAGAAGCTTTAAGTATGGTCTTCAATTTTGTTGGTAGCCTACGAAAGTTGATTCTATTTCATTCAAGTCTTTATCAGATTGAGCTGTTCTTAAAGACCAATGTTGTTAAAGATTTTATTTTTCCAATCTTCCTAAAGAATTTAAAAATAAATATAAAATATTTATTTAAATTTCTTTTTATTCAAAACTGAATCTGTACACCTTCCCTAAATTTTAGAAAATTACAAGTGATGTGAGCACTAACATTTTACAGGATTAATTAGATTTTGAGCCAATTCGAATAATAATATGAATAAAAAGTCCCAAAGACTGAAATCTTAGTTTAGGGTTATTTTTGTTCATAAACTATAATCAATTTTTGACATATGAATTTCGAAATTACAATAATTTATCCAAATAGGGTGCACAAGAGCTTAAAATAGCTTTCCCGAAACACTTGTACTGGAGAGTGAAACAAGCAGATTTCTACTTATTATTTCTGATGATATTCAACTTACTACAAATTCAGTAGTGTCCAGGAAGAAATCAAGTGCTCGCCAAACAAACTTCTCTAGCTAGCATGGTCGCCAATGAACTGCTCTTACATGACGTTAGTTGAGTTAGTTTTTCAGTTGTAGACCCAAATGGAGGTTAGTCAATGAAAATATGATATCAAAGGTTGACAAATCAAAGTCCATCCTAACCTTATTATGGTAATAACCCAATGGTAGAAGGTTTTAAAATCAATTGGTAAATGTTTCAAAAACATCAGTGTTTTCTGATGAAATTTCAACATTTATTTAACCAATTTTTAAAGTGAGATATGAAGTGGGATTTCCGGGTTTGAAATTATTGAAAATGCCTGACCTTTTTTTTTAAAAAAAAAAGGTTTTTTGAAATCGTGTTATTTATGTAGTTGGTCTTTAAGAAGATTGGCTGAAAACGCCGTATTAATTGGGTTAAATTTCAATGTGAAATTTAAAAACTCACCAAAATACCACCTAAAACAATCAATGTCAATAAATTTAGTAGAATATGCCAATACTTTAACAACAAACAACTAAATGCGTCACACTTTTTTGATTTTTAATGAAACTTTTTAACAACATTTTTCTGCAAAAGTGTAATTCAGCATTCCGAAATAAACGAATAAATTCAAAAGAAATAGTTTTAATGAACAGGTGCTAAAAGTTTTTTGAGAGATGTTGTCTAAAAGCCTAAATAATTATTAACGTATATACAAAGAGTCTTCAGAGAAATCGGAATTGTGAAGTGTTGAGATAGTTCTTGAAGTCAAGGACTTTAAGCAAAAAAAATCATATTGGTTTTCTTGATTTTGTTATATTTAGTATTATTGTGTGTCGATTGGGATCAAAATCACAATTCCTGTGATCACAAAATTCTTTCAAAAGGAATAAGAGGTTTAGTAAGCGTTGCATAGGCGTTGGTAATTATTAAAGCTTTTAGACGTCTCTCAAATCAGGTCTAACATCTGACCATTAAATCTATTTTTTTTTTCAATTTGTTCGTTTATTTGGGAACGTTGAATTACACTTTCGTAGAAAACGTTTTATATTTGCATGCAACTTTAAATTTACTTATTGCTAAACTGAATTTCTGATTTGATAGGTAGCTAGGCAAAATTTAATGAAGCATTTTTAGCAGACTGATAATATTCCTTACGTTCTGGATGGCAAATATTAGTGCTTACTCCCAGAAACTACTACCAGGAGTAAGTATGTTAACAAGTTTCAGATTTTTATTGAATTTCTGGGGTTGATTTCAATTCTAAACTACGAATGGCACATTTTTCAATAGTCAGTTAAGCAGTCAGTTAGTACATATTCTCCAGATAGAGCAAGAATCAGTTTTTCAACAGTCAGATAAAACTTTATGTACTTTACTTTAAGTTATCTGTTCATTTTAGAACGCAATTAGGTGTTATCTGAGGAATAAAATAAACAGTTTTGTTCGACGTCAAAAACACTTTGAAAAATTATTGTTTGAAATAAACGTTAAACAAAAATTAATTTCTATGAAAAGTTCATAACTCGAAATAAAAGTGACGTTCAAATTATATTATTCTATAGATTGTTTTTTCTTGATTGAAAAATTCGATGTTGTTATCCGGTTGCCTAACAGTCAAGTAAGTTTATTCCTCTGGCAACTAACTGGATGTTTATGTGGAGATTGAAAAATCGGCTCTAACTTAAGTTTTTCTTTTAATTTTGGTACTTTTTTCCCTTATATATCTTGAAGATTGCTTTGTTGACCTCACAGTTGGTAGCCTTGTAGTGCTGAACCAGTAGTAAACCTAGTTAAATCTTTCCTTTGGAAAGATTTATTGCTTCTATTTCCAAGAAATGGTTGACAAGCTCCTAAATCAGCTTCTATATATAGCACAACATTTTGTAAGCAGAACTAGCTGAGACGAATAACATTCATTAAACTATTTCGATTTGAATGATTTTCTACGAAGAAACTCTTTCATGCAAAATATTATTAAAGCTCCAATCCAACCAACAAATAGAAAGAGTAATCGAAATTGGTAGCAGAAATGTTATGCTTATCTAGAATATTAAATATAATATTTGCAGAAACTATGTTAGGAGCTAGGTTACGACGGTGGATGTTTTCGGCACAATTGAATGTGGCTGTTGCCCGCTGGTGGTTCCACTGCTCAGCTCGCCGTTAGGGTTGGTTCTTGCCACTTATAATTGCGCCTCTTGCTTGACTAAACAAAAAAATGTATTCGTGCGTAAGCGATGGTATAAATTTGACACAAATCTAGGTCTGACTATGACGATATCCAAGTGAAGCAAAGTTCGGTGCTTTGTATTTAATACAAAAATTATTTTTGAAATACAAAAAAAATTAAATAACAAAATAAAAGAATTTAAAAAAAATTAAAAATAAATAATAAGAAAACTATCTTCCCTAAACTTACTATAACTAAAAATAAAAGAAAATATAACCCATTACCAGAATAATCTAAAAAAAGTAAGTAATAAAACTAAACCCTATAAAAAATCCCTAAACAATATCTAAAGCACCTACTTTTATTTCCCTCAGATAACGTCATCCTGAATCCCATATGCTCGTCGGCTGGTCAAACCTTCGTCAACAACACTAGACGATAGTTTGAAGTTCAGTGTGACGACATTTAGGAGGAAAAAGTAAGGTGCTTTTGACATAGTATTTTTTATGGTGTAAGCTTTACTTTAGAGTTTATTTATTTTTTTATATATACATTTAATTTTTTTTTAAATTTAGCTTTTATTTATTTTTACTTAATTTTGATTTTTTTAGTCTACTATTTTTTTTACTCTCTTAATTTTTTTTTTGTTGATTTCGTTCATTCATTATTTTTTATTTTTTTTTATTTTTTGATTCAGGTTAGTTAGTTTAGTAAGGTTAGTTTTTTATTTTGCAAACCTTAGGCACGAATAAAATTAATGTTGAGTCGAGCAGGCAGGTGTATGGTGGAATGCTACGAGCTGAGCCGTGCAACAACGACAAGCGTGCCAATGCCATTTCCCATGTACCGAAGCACTCCTCCGAGGAATCCTAGCTCCTTACAACTAACAAAACAACTAGATATACCCGTTTACTTTTTTATCAGAAATAATACCTAGTAATTTTCCGACAAAGGATACAAAAACCCGCACAAAGTTCGAAAACTTAAGCAAACGTTAATCGATAAATTCGTTCAGTGTGGCTCCTAAGCTTTATATGTCGAACAAATTGGCAGCCAACAAAAAGCTCCGCAACCAAAATAACAATACGGCACTCTACAAAAAAGCTCTTTAGTTTGCATTCCTTTAGCTTTCACAAGCTAAATGGCCCATCGCATCGTACATGTCTGCTTGCCATAGCAACTTCTTTGCAGCGAAAACTTCCTGCTACAACAGAATATACCATGACCTCAATATTCTGGCCAAACAAACACACATCACAATCGCATAATACTCATACGTTTGTATGTAATGTAAGTGTACGTTATAAAACGACTCCATGCCCTGCGACAGTTATTTCGTCCTGTGGTAGGTTTCGGATGGATTCTTTTAGAATTTAGAGTGCAGTCCGCATCAAGGACATACCATCACAAAAAGCCACTCAAAGTAGATAGGTTGTATTATTTGTTGGCATTATATCCTTGATATGAACGACAACGACGAACGGCGAATTCGCTTTTGCAAGCTTGTGTCCCTTCGAACATGGTTCGGCTGTGAAGCCAATGCCTGATGCCAAACTGGTGGCTAAAATGTATGTTTCGCAGGTTTTATTGAGAAGGGATCCTGTAGGAAAGTAGGTGCTCCATAGGTGGGGTATAGGATCCAATCGAACTTCGAGTAAAAAGGGCACCAGCACCATTCTTTACATCCTTCGAAACAAACACACTGCATTTGGAGTTGTCGTTGTCGTTTGCGTTGCTATTTTCTGTTTGCTGCTCAAACTTATAAAATTTTGCTACTATATTGCTGCTGCCGATGGATAGCTGAACTGAGAAGGATTTAACTTCAACGCCATTCTGAGTCTATGGCCCCCTCCCTGGCCGAACACGAACGATTCGTTGTTGTCGTAGTTGACTATTGTAGCCAGTAGATAGCAGCTTGGATAGTTGTAATAAGCCAACGTTAGTGTATCACCGACATCCTTCGGTCACAGTAGATACTCGATATCCTTTTTACAACAATTTTTTGCATTTTTCATCGTCGCACAATCACAGTGGTGTGTTGTGATTTTCTGAATTTCTGTGTCGGGGCGCGAATTATATTTTCACTCTACCGTCGTCGTCCTTCGGGTGTATATTCTTGTAAAAATATCCAAACACAGTTGAGCGTGAATAACGATTGCGAAAGGATGCAATGGGATTCTGTATAGAAAATTCTATATTATAAGTGCATTCGATATTAAATTTGAATTAAAAGGACGAAATTTTTTTCGCGGCGGTTTTTATAGTTTTTGTGCCGTTTATTATTATCGGGCTGACTTCAAATGTAAAATATAAAATATCCTTTTGATTTTGTTGTGTTTTTTGCTTGCCGTGTAAATACGATAAATAAATAAATATTTCTCCACAAAAGATATCCTCAACCTACATAAATATTATAGTAGTGTTTAGTTTAAAATTTGAATTTTTGTATTGCTCTATCTCTGTCTCTCTTCCTGTATATCTCTGACTATATTATTATTATTGTTGTCGCTCGCTTAAAGTGCTACGGTTGTGAACACATATAGTATAATATTACTAAGCTATCCATAGGACATATTCATAGATACAAATCAAAAGGACATCTCCTGCATATATGGAGAATATTTTCGATTGAATGAACAATCGTGACTGTCAAACAGAACTTTGGCTCGTATTCAGCGAACCGTGAGAAATATTTGTAAGCGATATCCTGATAATCATTATTCTTCCTAGACCTAGGACATTGTTCTTTCTTTTTTTCTGTATCTGTTGTATCTCTTACTTCGACAATAATTCTTGATATTTTTTTTTTAAGATTTAAGGACAAAAAATGAATGTAAATAAACTTGTCCTTGTTGCATTATTTGGAGGAAAGTTAAGTTGTCTCTAAGAATTGTTGAACCACGTGCTCTGTGAGAGTATAGGTTGTGGCAGGCAAGCAGCAGCGAAAAGGGACTTCACTTTTCAAATTGAGAAGACGTGCTGCTCTGCCTTCGAGGAAGAAAATCCTCCCTCACATTTTTAGTCTTATATTTTTGATTCTTTGTGTGCTTTGTGTGTATATTTTTGTGCGGCAAAAAAGAGTGTTTTTTTTTCTCGAGAAAAAATAAAATACATATCGATAAAAAAAAACAACGGAATCTCCTCGATATAGTGTACGCGGCGAGTATTTCGCGTGATTCAGCTGTTGCTGCTTGAAGGGAGGGTGTTATCCTGCTGGAATGCACCGTGGAACTTTGGTAAGTAAACAAATGCAAACCAAAAAACATATTTTTCTTTGTACGCTATATATGTAGATGAATCCTTTTTTTGAATAAAAAATGTTCAACATATTCTGCATCATTAGGTGAATTGAGAAAATTTTTGATTGAATGCACCAGCAATAGCAGCAACAGCACGGCAGCATCAGCATCAGCAGAGAAATGCAAACATTTGAAATGAATAGATCAGGCGGAAAATCTGCAGCACACATAATCCATAACCCTACTTTTTGGTTATAAACTTGTATTAGATGCTATAGAAAGGATATTATACTTAGTTCAAGGGGAGTTATAATAAATCTCGCATGGGAATTGTATTCAATTTTAAAAGGATAGGTGGAGATATTATGCGGGATGGGGGATAATATTAAGGAGATTGAAAAGGAGCTGATGATGTTTTATGATATGTGTTAGGGAATGGAATCTATTCTTCTGACAGATTTTCTAAAACTATGTATGTTTTGGGGAAAGTTAATATGTAATATTGATATTCGAGCGAGAGAAAGGGATAACAATGAGGTCACTCATAGGTCAAGGGGTTTAGACAACACTAACTAATTTAGATTTTCATGATGAAATATAGAACAACTGTTTCAGTTTGAGATGCTTTTGTGTTTTCAGATTTCATCATTGATAACTACATAAGTAGAGAAGAGAGAATAGATGTCTGCGGTATGGTATACCTTTATATTTATTGTCTTGGATGAAAAGGAAGCCAACTTAATTAATGTAGAGATGATTTAATTTCAAAATACAATATGCACTTCGAAAGTAACTTAGAATTATTGTAAGCTCTGTGAAATGTTTGGAAAATAATTAAAATATCAGACAGGATTCAAATATAAGGACATTTTCGATAATTATAGATATCTTATAACGAAACTTTGAACTCCATTTAACTATGGGTATGTTTTAGAAAATCGGTACCGTTATCGATGCATCAGGATACATTTGACAATAAAATACCAATTCATATAATCCAAGAAACTTTTCTATTTTCGGAGTTGTTCAGCTATACTCTTATGTAATTGAGAACGTCTTTGCAGGTTTTTGAACTATGATATTCTATATCCCTTGCTTGCATCTTCAGCCATAAATTATAGTGAGGTTTTACTTATACATTTAAGATAGTGCAGAATGTAATTCTAATTCTAATTTCTTCGAAATTCTTCCAACTAGAATTATTACTGGTGGTAATGGGACCTTCAGAAGATGAAGTGCTTGGTCCCAAATTAAGAAGTGAAAGTTCAAGAGACATTTCTATATCTGCATCATCAAAAAATGCCATACTTCGAATATAATAAAATATTTAAGAATATATTCGTTAATTACCATTAATTTGACATTTTTTCTTATATCACTGAGAAAAATATCTGTGCATGCAAGTCGTATTGGAAAGACTCGAATCCTTTCATTCATATTAATGTTATATTCTAACTGTTAAATTTGCTATAAACTATTAATTGGTATTAACAAAAATAAAACAAATATAAAAATGTCTGCCAGCTCATAACCTTTCAGCTGTTTTTAGGCGGAAAATTGGTTTCTCATAATCAAGACACAGAGATTCTTAGTAGATAAGAACAAATAAGTTTTAATATACTTACCGTCCAATGGTAGCGGCTGATAGGTCCAAAAGAAAAATTTACTATTCTTCAGGTAAATTAGATTGAAACATAATTTTTGAAACTAAGAAGCCGCCAGTTTCCAAATACATATTCATTTATAAAATATAGAAATTTATAAAGATTTATACAAAACTTAATTTTATTGATAAAAAAATGTTTCCTTCCTATTTTCGTCTCCGGGAAAATAAGCCATTTCTTTTTCATACAAAACTGTATTTTTGTTTGTGTGAGAAAAAAATTTTCAGAATTTTGTTGGCAATATCCGAAATTTCTGTCACTTTTTCTAAAATGTTTTTTGAACTTTTTCCATTTTATGAAATTTTAAAAAAGTATGGAAAAAATAAATTGTTTGATAAACAGAACAAAGATGTCATGAGTTTTTAATTTTTATGTTGCTTGTGATGGAAATTTTTATACAAAATTGCAGATTCTTCAAGCAAACATTCTGATATTTATGCAGACACATGAAACTTTTCTTATGACAATAATTGTGTTCCGGTACAGTAAGATAATAGTGTCTATGCCGGTTTCTATAGTATTACATTCGAATTTGAACATACCCAAAGTTGAAGAAAGGAGTTGCTCGAGTCTTGGAAATTTGCAAAAGCCACATAAGGTCGGATCTAATAAAATTTCCCTAATGTGGCTTTTCCAAAGTGACACAACACCAAAGATCCACATTTGCCCTTAAGTCGCTTGATCTTATATCATGTCACAGTGTGAAGATTAGCTCAAAAAATAAAAATACTATCTAGCGTAGTTAATACACTGAATATTAAAAATTAGCCATAAATATATTTTGGTAATTTTTCAAAATTGATTTCTGAAATAACGACCTTTCCATTTTATGTCTGCATTTTTTCTATAGAGCAAGCTATTTTCTACTGCCATAATTTATACATTTTTGTAAATATAAAAAATTTGTACAATAAGATTTTAAAAAACAGAAGAAAATAGTATATTCATATTTCATTATCGCATTTCATATTTAAAATTTATTTTTAATTACATATATATTATAACAAAATGAAATTTTGGCCAATCGAAGTTATTTAAATAATTTTACAATTTAAGATATCAAAATTCTTAAGCCTCTTGTTCAAAATTAATTTTTAGAAATCCCATAAATATTATTTTTCTTACAAACATTTTTAATATTCAGTTTTATTATATTATTATGCAAAATTTTAAACTAAACATTTTTATTATAAAATATAAATTTTGAAATAACATTATGGGTGCTATAAGAGAATTGACTTAAAAGTCCAAAACAGTAAAGTCTACAGGCT
Source organism: Philhelius pedissequus (assembly GCA_910595825.1). Classification (NCBI taxonomy): domain Eukaryota; kingdom Metazoa; phylum Arthropoda; class Insecta; order Diptera; family Syrphidae; genus Philhelius; species Philhelius pedissequus. The sequence continues at coordinate 6,400,228 of OU343163.1, read as the reverse complement.
AAGCCAGTGGAAGCGATTTTCTTTAAACTTAGTGCTTAAGCTTCTTAGATGATTTGCTCGCTTGTTTCTAAAAAATTGTTTAAAATAACGGTACGTGCCACACATTTTTTATACCAAAATTAGTAATTAGTATCTGGAAAGGATTTATATAAACAAAGTTCAGTACACTGTTATAGGACCACTTAAAATTTCGGTTAACAGTTTTTTTTTTTTAAATAAAATGTTATTCACAATGAACCGTTTCTTGATTTACGACTTTCTCATAGACGGCTTAACGGATTTTGATAAAGCATTTTATACAGTAGGTCCTTCAAATTCTAAAAAAATACTAGGATTTTTGTGATATTACGTTGTTAAATTTATATTATTTAATACTTAACATTGACATACACAGTTTTTCTTAGAAAACAAATTAAGCAAATGTTTAATATAAAATATTAAGTAAAAAACTATATTAACCCTTTTCTACTAAGAATCTTATGCTAACGATGTGATAGAACATAAGAGCAAGAGCGTGCGATCGAGTCGAGCATTTTTTCTTAATAACTCAAATATGACTACTGTTTTCGAAAAATGAAAATATAATTTTTGAAATATTAATTTTCGGGATGAGCGGAGCCAATGCATAATATTTTAATTTTGAAGCCCAGATTTATTTATTGGTCTTAGAACTTAGATTTTACTCAGCAGAATTGCACGCAGAGTTTCAAATCTAAATGACACTGCATTGAAAACTATGATGCAAATGAAATTTATTTCGGACCAAATTTTAAATAATAATTTAAAATCCAATAATTGATGTATTAATTTATAAACAAAAATATTAATTTCTGGAAAAATTGAAACCATATGCATGTTGGAAACAACATTTTTAAATTCATCCTTTATCTTAATATTATTTTTTAATTAAAATGAGAAAGCTTAAATGAACAAAAATAAAAATAATCCATTTTCTAGTAAAAAAAAAAATATTAAAACATTTTTTAGGCCATGTACTTTAAATTCTACAAAAAACAGTCATCGATATTCTTTTTTATTAAAATCCTATGAAATTACGAGATAACTTTCAGATCGGAAATTAAAGACACAACTTTATCCGAGATTTTAGTATAGTATTTCAAATTAAGGACTCTATAAAGAATGTCTTATTCTTGGCATAATATATAGTTCATATTTTTGATCAAGTTTAATTAAATTCCTTATCAGAAAAAAATGTACGGTCGGGCTTGTACTTTTTTTTATTATTATTTTGTTACTTTTGAACGCGATTTATTTAGTTTTGCGATTGTGCTACAATATTGGTTGCGTAAACACTGGTAGAAATTTTTAACGAAAGCTAACACAATGGTAATGGTGATTTCCAAAAAAAATTGGCATATATAACGTCGATGTTTCATATTGTACCGAAATATTGGATTTATCGTAACAAATTAAGTATAGTAGACGGATATGATTTATTATGTTTTTGTAGTATTATTTTGCTAGGCCTGCTTTATTACCCTTCAAGTATTGCACGATAAGAAGAAATAGCGAGGGATTACTGTGAAAAATTTTTCGACGACCTAGGCATACAATTATTGTGATATATATTGCGAATTATATATTTCTAAAAGTTGTTGTTTTCCAATCAGAATTTATATACAAATTATAATTTTAAAATCTTAAGAGTCGCTGAACACTATCTGACTAAGGTTCGAGATTTTGTTTTTGATTATACACATTTAAACAGGCCCTAAGTATATAAACAAATATTTTAATTATACCTATAAATATTTTAAAGCAATGCTGCAGCCAATGAGAATCTTATCAGGCTCTAAGCCTAAAGCTAAAATGATGAATTTTATTTTTGTTGAAAAACACATCACTTAATTGTTAAGGGTAGCTGCCAATTTTTTGTAATTTCTTATTCGACTAACGAATAGTCACAAGGATGCTTACCGATATTTTTATTTGTGACTTTTTCTAAAAACTTGAAATTAACCAATTTTTGAAATTTAATTCAGACGATTTTTTAAAATTTTTTTTGTTTAAGTTTTCCCAAAAATTCTTACTTTTGATTTTAAAACATGATTGTCGAATAATTAAATGACACATAAGGTCTTACTAACGTTACCAATTTTCGATAAAATATCCTTAGAATTTGTATTCTGAAATAGAATGATTTTTGGATGTATATATTATTAAATATATTTAAAAAAAATGTTTGTGTATAAAATCATTTATTTTTAAATCTCTCTAACAATTTTTGAAATATTTGCTCAAAATTTTAAACGATCTAGTAAAATGTTAAAGCCACTATTAACAATTTACTAAGCTAAAAAATTGATTTAGCTAATTTTAAGCAATTTTGACATTTTGCTAATGTTAAGATTACGAAATAGCTACTTTAAGTTTTAGCAATTTGCTAAATCCATTATGGCATCTGATAGTATATCGCCGATGGGTCCGAGTCTCCCACGTGCTCTTGCACAATTTTTTTTTGTAAATAATGAAGTTAAAATGATAAGAACAGAAATATCTTATAACTTTTTAGAGCATATGTTGGGTTTTCATCAACATATAATTAATTTACAACGCATAATTATGTTCATCAAAATTCAAAGCCTATAAATGCTCAGCTTTCTGCTTAATTAGCAATTTATCAGATTAGAAAAGGTTTACAAATTTTAAAATAGTTATTATATCAATAAGTACTTAGGAAATTGCTAACTACTAGAATGCTAAGCCCTTTACTATAGATTGCTTAAGATTTTGTGCAATTGTCTTTAACTTAAAGGAAAAAATCAGATTGTGATATTTGTTGGGGCATTTCATTTAACTTAAAAAGAGACATCTATTATATATAAATCTCGTGTCATGTAGATGTGTTAAATGAACTCCGAAACTATCTACCCGATTTTCATATTTTTTTTTTTTTTGAAATTTTTATGTTGCTGGATATGGTAGTTTTTAATACTTAATACTTAATAATAATGGTACTTCTTGCCATACAATTTTTTCTACCATCTTGTTTATTTCGAAAACGGCTTTAACGATTTTGATAAAAAAAAAGTGTGTGCACTATTTTAAGTACATTCTACATTTTGGTCAAACATTTTATTTACATATCATGTTATTAACGATCCTCCAATACAATTTCTTTTAATTTTCGACTTTATCATAAGCAGACGGATTTCCATCAAAATCTTTATATAGGAGGTCCTTCGAATTATAAATAATACTGCATAGAAAATTGTCGAAAATATTGTTTTTGGATTTCGAAAACGTCTTAATGATTTTTTTTTCAAATTTTGTTTTAAGCTTATATTATTAAATATTTAAATTTCTCACACCAATTTTTTAGAACAAAAAAATTAAAGAAATTTTGTAATTAAGAAATTAACTAAGAACGACTTTAAAAATATATTTAAATTCTTAATAGAAATCTTTTACATACGATGTGATCGAACAAAAGAGCAAGTACGTGCGATTCAGTTGTGCATTTTATTTTATATTCCATATACAAGGAAAAAAAGAGAAACGTGAAATCAATAGATATGTACGAGTATCTGCGACGTTATTGTGAGACAATCAGGACTCACACTTCATTAATTTTATTTAGTATATCTTCTTCTATCTTCTTGTGCGCGAAATAATTTTTTTCGGCAGGAGCGATTTGAATGATCAGAAGATCGTAGGACATTTTTGGAGAGTGCTTATAAGAAATCTGTTTGCTATCCGATTGCTAAAAGCAGAGTTATGAGCAAAAATGTCACTCACATGTTTGTTATTGATTTATTAGTATATATAATGTGTTTTGTACACTACAGCATTTGATTCCCATTAAATGGATTTTGATATTTTATTTTATCGAACTTTCTGGAATATGATATGGATGTCCTCTGATTTTTCCTGACGTTTCTCGAACTGTCTAGAATGTCCAGGGATTTTTTTTTGGACGACTTAAAGGTGGAAAATTCGTTTTGAAGCTTGGAAAATTTCGGTTATTCATTGCGATAGAAGACGTTTTGGGTGTAGATGCTTACAAGATTCATAATAGATTATGCTGTTCTGCGATCAATGCCCCAATTGATAATATAGGACAAAATTAAAGGACAGAAAGTCTTTAGCCCACAAATTCCGATTATTCCAACTGGCCTTAAATTCCAATTAAAGTGGATTCAGTTCCACGTTCAATTGGCTTTTACGATGTCAATCAATAAATCGCAAGGCCAATCGTTGTAAGTCTGTGGAGTAAATATCGATTTCCGCTGTTTTTCGCACGGTCAGCTGTAAGTTGCCTGTTCGTGTATTGACAAATCGTCTTCGTTGTTTGTTTTTGCGCCGGAAACAAGTCGAAAAAAATTTATTATCATATCACTCTTTACTGATCTTAATTCCATTCAAATAAATCACATTGCATATTGAATTATCTGTGCTTTATTAAAGGCCTCTGGCTTATACGAAGGCGTTAAATTAGGGCGAGATGAAGTTCGCTGGGTCCGCTAGTTATTTTATAAGTCTTAAAAAAATTACTAAATATCTTGGAGTACATAATATAACCTAGTCATGCAATTTATTCCTTGCGAACAGTATTTGTTCCTTAATAGCTGGGGGCAGTATTGCGATTGTCAATTATCAATATGACCATTAAAAATTGGAATTTTGTTTTAAAATCTCAATTTATTTAAAAACTGCACAACTATTGACTGGTATAATAATTATCAATTTTCTTATAATTAACAACTGTCTGAATCATTCTCAATGACCACAAATCTTATCAAAAAGGTTTCTTAATATTAGATTTCAGTAATTATTAACTATCCATTTACAATAAATTGACAATCACAATAGATGTGTTAATTAGATCGAAACGAATGCTCACATTGATTATTTTTTTCAAAAACTCACAGAATTATTTTTCGAAAATTTTGTAGTTATGCAATATTTAGAATTTGAAGGTCATCCTATATAAAATCTGTTGAGGCGTTAACGAGAAAGTGGTAATAAAAGATTTTACTTTTTACAAACAAATTCTTCTAGATTTTAAAAAGTTTGAAGAAAATCGCTTAAGCGATTAACGCCATTGATCAACAGATAGATATAATTACGGACCAACTTTCTTTGCAATCCTTATCATCGTAATGTGTGTCGTTTGATTTTGGTGAGTTTTCATCTAATGATTGCTTTCAATTTAGGTGTGCTAACGATTTGGATGTTGAGATTGAAGTTCGCTCAGTTAAATCTAATGCAATTGGACTCGATGAAATGTCACCAAAATTTGTAAAATTAATCCTTCCGCTTCTTCTCCCTGGTACATATTTTCAATTATTGTATATATATAAATTGTATAATTCCCTGAAAAATGGAAAAATGCCAAATTTATACCAATCCCAAAAAAATTAAAACCAACAAATCCTTCGGATTTTAGGCCTTATCATTTCTGTCGAAAACATTAGAAAAGATACTTGCTCAACAGATACAAGAAAATCTAGATAGATACAATAAATTATCAAAGTGGCAATCAGGGTTTCGAAAAAAACATAGATGTGAAACATCAGTAGTGAAAGTAACTTCTGACTTAAGAAGAGCTATGGATCACGATGAGATAAGTGTAATAGTTATGCTTGATTTTTCAAAAGCCTTTGATTGTATTGACCATTCCATTCTTATGTGGAAACTTAAAAACAATTTTTAATTTTCTCGCCCTGCCCTTGAACTAATTTTTAATTTTTTAAATAAACGTTCACTGTGTGTGGAAACGGAACTTGGAATTTCTCCACCATACCTTGTAAACACAGGCATCCCACAAGGATCTGTTTTAGGACCTCTCCTTTTCTGTATATTCATTAATGATCTGCCTCACTTCATTGCTAATTGTAATGTGAATATTTACGCAGATGATGTTACTCTATATACCTATGCTAGAATGCTAGAATATTGTGTAGCACGAGTAAGCGAAGATTTGTTGCACATTCAGAAGTGGGCTGAGTTAAACAAATTAAGATTAAATCCGTTAAAATCTTTTGGTATGGTGTGTTCAAGTAGATAAATATCTTTATGTGATGTTCCGTCCCTTCAATTGAATGGCAATACTTTAACCTATTTTGAGTAAGTTAAATATCTTGGCTTTATAATTAGTAGTAAAATGAGTTGTTGTGATTCTACTTCGGAGGCTATTAGAAAAATGTATGGTGGATTACGTAGTCTTAGAATGTTCTCAGGGTTTTTGAGTCCGAATATGAAAATGTGTCTGGTGAAGTCTCTGCTGCTGCCTTTCTTCTCGTTTAATTGTATTATATACCCTTATTTAGATTCGGATTGCAGGCGTAAATTAAATGTTTCGTTTAATTACTGTTTGAGGTACATCTACGGTTTGCTAAGGCATAAAAGCGTTTCGAGGTATAAAACGTCTATATTGGGAATGAGTTTAGATGAATATTACGGGTTTAGATCAGTTCTGAAACTTCATGATATAATTCATAATACCTGCCTTGAGTATTTGTATGAACATCTTAGTTTCCTTCAATCACCTAGAGGCCTTAAGCTAATATTACCAAGGTTTACACATACTGTTATGGAACGATCTTATTTTGTCATTGCAATTCGGTTGTGGAATAATCTTCCACGCCATTTACAAAGAACCACCTCGTCACGGAGATTTCGGAAGGACATACTCAAACACTTGTCGCAATAAATTTAAATATAAAATATAAAAGATTAAAATATTAAATTTTCAATTTACTTTATTATTTTTACTATTATCAATATTTTTATTATTTTCTACTCGTTGGCTTAAGCATTTATTTTTAAATATTATATAAGTATAAATCTACATCATTTATTTGTGCACAATCATACATAATGTCATTTAATCTTTAATACTAATTATGAGTTTTATCTCGAAGTACAATGTAATATAGTTTTATGAATAAATGAAATGAAATGTCAAAGTTCATCAAAATCTCGAGTTTATTTTCTGTCCAAAAGTCTACAGTATGTCGCAAGTCGAACTATTAAAATTTAATTTAGTTTTTTATTTAAAGATATTCTAAGAAAGTTTTGTACTTGTTAGAGTAAATAAATAAATAAGTTATGTTAATTGATTTTCGCACTTCATTAAGGTTAATTTATTTTATTTTTTATGAAGATTTTTAATGGTTTTTTAATTACCATGAAAACAATTATTATTTTTATATTATTGGCTCCAAGAAAACCACAGAAATTCTTTGGCCCCATATCATTTCTAAGGACAAAATAATGTAAATTAAGTTTGCGTTGAATTTAATTTAATTTTATCAATTCACCCCCAACACTGCTTGAATTGCCAAATAAAGAATACATATACCTACCATCTAAAATCCTTGAAACGAAAAATCCTCTTTTATAATTCGCAAAGAACATCCGCTTGTGTTATGCAAATATTTTTCAAAACCTATTTGCAATGTCTCATCGTGTTGCAAACACACAGTTTGTTTGTTTGTTTATTTATTTGTCCTTTTCGAATATCGCTAAAAGCGAACAAATATATAAGAGGGCAGTAAGTATTAAACTTAAAGATACACACTCACATAAATATACAAACAAACAAACAAATAAAAACATAAGAACTGCAGAGACATTGCAGTTGCTTGTATAATTTCCCTTGTTTCTGGATAAAGTATAAATAAATACACTTCCTTCGTATCCTTGAGAAAATGTGTTTTTCTATTTCTCATATATTAATTTGACTTCCATACATATCTACAGTTCCATGCATTTGTTGTAAACGTATAGATATTTGTGACTTCTTGCTCCACAGGACAATCATACTAAACCGTTTCGGAAGCTATAAAATGAACACATGGATATATGTACATATCTATGCTCCCATCACCATCAAGCCGACCGACCGCGGAATGAGAAAGGACAAAATACCGCGGGCCGATGAACACAGACCGATAATAAAATTACCATAAATAAATATGATGGCAAAATGGCTAAAGTTTCCCAAACTAAAAGTCACCGAAAATACACAACCACCGCACCGCCATCATCACCACGAACGTCCCTAACAGCAATTCGTCCTTCGAACTTCGATGATCATCGTCATTAGGATTCCATAAACCTTCCCCCACACCAAATTAGGTTTTGAGTGAAAAGTCAAATTGCAGATTCAAAAGGACGACCATTGTCGATTGTTGTGTGTTTTTTTTTTTTTATTTTCATTTTGAACACAAAAAAGGACATTTGGCCCCAATGCACAAATTGAAGCCTATTTCCGTTTTCCTTCATATGAATTTTACATTTTAAAAAATATTTTTACGATAATGTGCAAGAAGACGACAACAAACCAATTCATCGATATACGATATGCCGTAACGGTACCCGATGCCGCTTGCCAAGCATCAATGAGGCGGAAATCCTTTCAATCCGCTCGCGATTCCACTTCCACTTCTTATTTTTCTTCTCTACCGGGAAGATGTCGTGTGTCTGGGGTGAGGAAGAACACCCATGAATATTGTTTACGTAAATTTGCAACCAATAAAGCTCATTGCAAAGCCAAGTGGCAACAATGGTTGTTGGGTGTCTTTGTTTGTTTGCGGGTGGCATAGCGGCTGAGGGATAGAGATGTCGTCGACAGCGGAGGAGGCGACAACGGCGCGCGACGCGACGGTACGAAGCAGAAGGTATCCTTCCATAGTATCCTTATGGCCGAAGTGTCTCATAAATTGGCTTTGTCCTCCGACTTTGTCCTTTCGTTTGTCTCGTGATGTCGCGTTGCAGAGAGGTATTTGTCGCATATAAAGTGGCGCGTTGGTCGTTATGACTCTTTGGGGCGTGTTTATTGTTTTAATTTGCAATGCGAACATGTTTTATTGAATTTCGATTGCGTTTGGTTTTTCGTACAAAAGCAGTGTTGTTAGATGGGGCAGGCTCTAAGGTGTGTATCGAGGATCTAAATAAAGAAAACTTTACCAAGAATTTGCTTACTTAGTGGAACAAATGGCTTTCTTTTTGTTTTCTTTTTTTTTTATAAAACGGAGGGATATTGAGAATATTTTATTTAAATTAGACTATCAGGGAGAAGGAATTTAGTTTTTTTTTTTAGATACGAGTACCTACTTGTACAATCAGATTGTATCTTTTTTATTTGGAAACTTTTAAGATTTTAAAGGTTTTCTTTTAAAAATATCGAATATTTTTATAGGATTTATATCAGGGTTTTTTTTTTGTTGAGTGTTTTCATTTGGGATTATTGAACCAGATAGAATATATCGGGCAGTGAAAATAGGATGAATCTGTCTTTTTTTCAAAAAAAAAAACTAGTTCACAATGAGATTATGTGTTTAGATAAAAACATAGCTAGAGGGAAAAAATAATATTTTAGAATTTGTTGATTTCTATGCTCGAAATCTGATTGACAATTTTTATTATTTATTTTTATAAATTACAAGATCCTTTTTTTTCAAGAAATCAATACATTTGATCTTAATATTCAACAGAGTTCAGTCTGGTAATGCCTTAGGGCAAGACACAGACACAAGTTTCGCTTAAAAAAATTTAGAGGAGTTCAATAATTCTATATATTTTTGAAGTCATTTTTATATTATTTTTTATGTATTTACACAATTTTTTTTTATTTCTTGCTTTATAAAAAAAAATGTTCGCATTTCTGCAAAAAATCTAAAAAATAGCTTTCTTCGAAAATTTTGATATGCACTATTATTTGAAGTTTGTAAAAAAAATATGTGTGAGAAGAATTTAATGAATCACTAATTACTAAACAAATTTGATGAAAATCGCTTCAGCGGCTTAGCCTATAGATCAATATACTAACATACAGCTAACAGAACTGCCAGACGCATACTTTGTGCTTTCTATTATCGAATTGTCAAGTTTTGTTAAAATCTCGAGTTGAACATTTTTTTTCAAATGCAGGACTTGCCCTATGTACCCAAAAAATTAGTAATAAATATAATCTTTTGCTATTTTTTTTTATTTTTCTATGGAAGTAACAATAGTAAAAATAAAAATCAATGAGAAGATCGTGGAAAAACCCAGATTTTATGACACTGGGGAAAACCGGTAAGACAAAAATGCCAACTGAAATGTATGCTTTCATTTTTTATTCAAAGAATTTGTTGCTTAAGGCAAAAAGTCGTTTTTTTTTAATTTTACCTGCTGCCGCTTTTCCCCAGTATCATACAATTTATAGGTTTTTTTAAGACTCGTCCGGGCCACCCTGTATAGAATGACCATCTAAATTTGAAACAAATCTGTCCATAGCTCAAGAGTTGTATTCAAGGATTCACAGATCGAAGGATGGTATAACTAAAATGGTAGTTGGATTTTTACCATTGTAAAGGTATACCCATTTTCCGGTTTCAAAAGTATAGGGCTGGAATTCTACATCTGTCAAACTAAGTTGTTAAACGAATTTTTTGTTTAGTTGAAATTCTTACATTTACGAAAATGGATCGCTTAAATATCGCACAACGCATACAAATTGTTAAAACCTACTTAAAATAATGGTGATTCTGCCACAGCCACATATCGTGCTTTAAGAGGAGATTATGGTTTACATAATCGTCCAACTACGCAAGCAGTTGGCAAAATTGTGCAGAAATTTGAAGAGACTGGATTGGTTACAGATATTGTAAGGCCTGTGCATCATCGTTTCGCTCGTACCACTGAAAATATCGCTGCTGTAAGTAAAAGTGTTGCCGAATACCCGAATGTGTCGATTCCTCGTCGTTCTCAGGAATTAGGACTGTCTTACATTTGGATCTACACCTACATCCATATAAAATCCAGCTCACACAACAACTGAAGCCAGCTGACCATTCACAACATCGTAGATACGTCGAATGGGTGCTTGGACAACAGGTGGTGGACGGCGATTTTTCGAACAAAATTTTCTTCAGCGACGAAGCACATTTCTCAGTCGGTGGGTATGTTAATAAACAAAATTGTCGTATTTGGGGTTCTGAGAATCCTCAAGTAATTGAAGAGAGGCCATTACATCCACAAAAAGTCACTGCTTGGGGCGCTCTTTGGTCCGGAGGTGTGATTGGACCTTACTTCATCGCCGGATGGAACGACTGTCACCGTCAATTCGGAGCGTTATGTTCATATGATAACCGACTTTTTTGCCTGCTTTTTTTATAATTTTGCACGCGCTCAAGGGATTATGAATAACCTTTATATGCTTTTAACACAGCGCGGGCATCCGGTGAAAGAAGAGAAAGAAGGATAGAAAAGATGTGTGACGCGATGTCCTGAGATTAGAACTGGTTTGTTGTCTCAGATTTATCTCCAGGGATGGCGGCTGAACTAATGCGGAGAGAATTACCGTATCTTATTTTTTCTTGCTAGTGAAGAATAAGACTTGGAGAATATGTGGTTTCAACAAGACGGTGCAACATGCTACACAACTCGAGCCAATATGGCTTTATTGCAAGAGACATTTCCTGGCGACGAAATTTCTCGTCGTGGCGATATCAACTGGCCACCAAGATCATGCGATTTGATACAACTGGACTTTTTTTGTGGGGCTACGCGAAAGAGCGTGCTTATGCAGGTAAACATTTAACTCTTGAGCACTTGAAAACCAACATTCGTCAAGTTATGGCTGAGATACCGCCCAATATATGTCAAAAAGTGGTCGAAAATTACCTCAAAAGAATCGATGCTTGCAACAATTCGCGTGGTGGTCATTTAAATGATGGTGCTTCATACATAATGTCAACGTTCAAACTTTATAATAAAAAAGAAATATAGAAAAAAAATATTTATAAGTGTTTTATTTACGTTTACTTTTGAAACCGCAAAATGGATAACCCTTTTTTTTAATATTCTGTAAATTCAAAAACCCAAGAAATTATTTTTTTTTTTTAATTATTTGGTATGTTGTATTATTTATAATTTGAAGGATCTGCTGTATAAATTATAATTATATTATGAATATTTTTTTATTGAAATCGGTTATATGGCAGGTACCATTAAGTTGTGAATTTGTTTTCATCAAAATTTGAATTCAGAAAATTTTCATCACAAAAACCTTTAGTACATATAATTTGTTGACATTGTCATAGGTAATTATCTAAAATCTGTTTTTGTAATCGAAATTTTTGTATTAAAATTTTTAACACTTTGACGATGGTGTGAGTGTATATTATAAGTCACACAGGTATTAAATTAAAAAGTAAAAAAAACATTAGTTGATCGCCATTTATGTAAGAAGTAAAAAAAAACGGAAGTTTCGATACTATCACAATATTTTTTTTAACTAATTATTATGTAATGTACCTTAACAATTTTTATCTAAGCATTTACATTACATGTCTTAGTTCTTCATGATTCTAAAATGATGAGTTATGAATTTATAGAATTTTGTACAGCTAGAATTTTGAAAGAAAAACTGAATTTCGACTTTCAGAATTTTAAAAACAGAGTTATGACCCATCTAGAATTTCGTAAAACCCATTTTTATACTTAAATTACCTTAAAATTTCACTTTCATTTAAAGGCCTTAGTTAAAGACTGGATAGTCTAAAAATAATCAACTGATGTTATTTTGCAATGAAAAAAAACGATAGCACGATTTTGTCAATATTATGGCTCGCATCTGGAACGTCTGTAAATACATTGGACCAGTTAAACTTGACAGAAGTAATATATTGTGTTGGTGACTGTTGCTTTACAACATTTTTATGTTCAAAACGCATAAAAAAGTAAAACTTTAAATTCCATATAAATCGAATTATTTAGATTATTTTTACTATTGTATTTTAAAACTATCCAAACATACCCTATATAATCACATCTCACATTCTTTTTACATACTTAAAAGCAAAACAAAAGCATTTCATAAATTTAAGACCAACAACAAAAAATATGCTCGAATAGTTTCACACAGCTCATAAAAAAAATATAAAAAAAAATGAAATACTAAAAGGATAGAAAATCAAATCAAACATAATAAAAACATTAAAACAAAATAAATGAACTATAAAATAAAAAACGTAAGGATACAATAAAATACACATACGAGTAGTTCGGGCATATGTACATATTTTGTAAAAAAAAATAAAAAAAAAACTTATCAAAAAAAAAAAAAAAAACATTGTAAAGCATGAGAAAGGATTCCAATCGAGTGTTCATTTTTTGTTTTATTACACTGATTTTTTTGTGTATCCTTTTTTGTCAATAGAATTTTCGGCCGGCCGCCATTGCCGTTGTTGCCATCGCTTCCGCAGATGGACATACGGCCATTATTTGTATCTGTTTAATGTTTGTCCGGCAATCTGGGCAATATTTGCCAAAGTGAGTTTTGGCTAAAAAAAGAATTTGGTCCTTTTTGAGAGATAAATGTGTGTTTTATGGTAGAAACTATTATTTCTTTTTGTTGCGATTTTTATTTTGTAATAAATGTGAACTTAAATATTTGGAGGGAGAAGAAGTGAGTGAGTGAGTAGCTCAAATTTACAAATGTAGTCGCTACGTGCTTTGTCTACTCATGTTACTCAACAAGAAGTTTTTATTGTTTTAAATTGAGTTGTTAAAGGTGTCATCAGGCGAAAATTCATGTTATGAAATGACCTTCTCTTACTCATATTTCTATTTGAATTTGAGAGGAAATTTAATTAGAAAGTGAACGAAATACGAATATAGTACCGGGTGTTTTTTTAGCCAGTTTTAATTGCACAAAGACAAATCTAACAAACCAATTGTAAAAGTTATTTTTTATTGAAAAATTATTTTTCGAAAATGTTGGTATTCAAACATTTTGATTGAAATCCATTACGCCATAAATGAGAAAATCGAAAATAAAAAAAAATAAAATGCACGAATGGATTGCCCGAACTTGCTCTTATGTTCGATCACATCGTGTGCAAAAGATTTCTATTAAAAATCTAAATATATTTTTAAAGTCGTTTTTTACTTAATTTTGTATATATACAAAATTTCTTTATTACTTGCGATATAGGTACTAAAGGGCAAGATTTGCATTGGGAAAAAAAAATCGAAGTCGAAATTTTAATCTGAATTGACATTCCGATGATAGAAAACACCAAAAAAGTGGGTCCCGCAATGCCGCCTGTCTTTCTGTCTGTATGTACAACTCTCTACAACCTTAACGGCTCAAGCTATATTCTTCAAAATTGGTTTTTAAGCGTTTTAAGTGATTGTCCAAATAGATTTTTGAATAGTTGTTTTCGCCCCAAAAATAACGGTACTTGCCATACAAATTTTTCTACCGTCTCAATTATCTCGAAAACAGATGTAACGATTTTGATAAAAATTGGTTTGTGTACTACTTTAGATATGGTCTGCATTTTGGCTAAACAAAATGTTTAAATACTTTGTTATTAACGGTACCTGCAATACAACCATTTTATTGATTTTCTCATAAAAGGATTTTGATCAAAATTTTTATACAGAAGCTCCTTCAAATTCTAAATAATACTGCATTTCAAAATTTTCGACAATAGTTTTTTTTGGATTTTTGAAAAATCAATACAGTGGATGTCCAGTTTAACGAATGCTCGATATAACGAATTTCCAATATAACGAATCAATTTTTCTTTTCCATTAATGGTTCTATATAACGACTGGTTTAAAAATTGTACGCTCTGTATAACGAATGTCTAGGAAATTTGTGTAGGCGCCAGTTAATTGCGATATTGTCATTTCTTGTATGTATCCTTACTTCTTCTAGTAACAACAAAGACTGTTGTTGAGTGTATCTTTTTTTGTTATTTCCTGGTTCTTATGATCAGTTATACATACATTTTTAAAGGAAAATTAACTGGTTTAGTTCATAAGGTTTTTTAGGTTTTATTTTCACGCCTTTCATTTCGCGAATTATTACTAGTGATCGATTGTGTTAGCAGTTTATTAAAAAAATAAAGTAAATAATTGTTATAGGTAATTGATTCGTTTGCCAACAACTTACTATTTAATTTCTATTTTCTTATAAATAAATGCATATATTTCACTGTAAAATCACTTGATTTTTATATTCTAGTATTATTAAGCAAAGAAAAAAAAAAAAGACGACGGTTATAACGATTTTTTCGTTATAACGAATGACTCTGAATTATATAATTCGTCATACTGGACGTTCACTGTATTTCGAAAACAGATGGATATTTTTTTTCTGAAATTTAGCTTTTGAATTAATATTATTAATTGTCTAAGATAACTATTTTTTTTATAAAAGAATTTTTATATATAAATTTTTTTTAGAGTTTTTATATATAAAAAAGTGAAAAACGACTTTAGAAATACATTTAACCGTTTCTATTAAGAATATTTTGCATATAATATAATCGAACATAGGAGCAATGATGCGATTTTTTGTTTTTGTAAATTCATTTTTATTTATTATTAACTTAAAACTAACTCAAAGCTAGACAAAAATATTTAAAAGAAGCCTAATTAACAATAACTTACAACTAATTTACTGGCCCTTTAACCCATTAATAGCCATTGTACCCAAGCGAGTACAAAAAATTGTCATTTTCAAATAGACTTTAAGCCGAAACGAAAAGAGTTTTTGTGATGCTTTTTTTTTGTTTCACTCACGCAAATTGCGCTTTATAACTTCGCATACACAAAATAACTGTAGCGACAACCGTTATTTTCTAGTTTGTTTTCTTTTGTTTCGTGTTTGTGAGTTTTGCACGATATCAGTAGGCTAGTCATCATTTGTCAGCGTCAACGGAAATTGGCATTGTAATTGAAATCATTATAACTGAATTTAGAACGTTAACAACTTGTGTTTTCATTATTGTAAATAAGTTATATTGAAAAGAAATTCTTTTGATAGCATTCGGTAAGTAATGAAAATACTGTACTCGCTTGGGTACAATGGGTAATTAGGGTACACATTTCCAGATAAATATTCACATTGATATGGAATTTCAAAGCATCAAACCATCTACTTTTTACGGTAGTAACTTTCAGAACTTCGTTGAAACGTCTTCAAGCCATAGCAATTTCGACATTGTGTTGCTTCCACCAGATCCAGATTATAATACGGATGCGGAGGAGGGTGATGCTGAAGATATTGTTGCTTGCACCATGCCGCAAGATGTTCCAGGTGAAGTAGAGGTGTTTTGTAGCAGTGAAAGTGACAGTGAAGACGATTTACCACTTCAAGAGCTATGGCGCAGACTGCACACCGTAAAACACTGTGAAAATTTTCCAAAATGGTCCAAGAAACCATGTGCAATTGAAATGCCAAAAAGCAGTGTTTTTTGGGGAAAAAGGTATACATGGTAACTAGATTGAATGGGAAGTCGGAACTTGAAATTTTTGAAACTTTTTTTGATGAAGAAGTAGTAAATTTGATTGTTGAGCAGTCTCGTGTTTATGCAGCACAGTATAATGCCCACAATTTTACATTCACCGAAGACGATTTGAAAGTCCTTTTGGGTATTTTGCTTCACAGCGGCTATCACTCTTTGCCAAGAGAGAACATGTACTGGCAAACAGATGAAGACATCTGTGTACCAATTGTTGCTAACAATATGTCCCGAACAAGATTCAAGGAAATCAAAAAATATCTCCACCTTGCTGACAATAATAATTTGGTTCTCACCGACAAAATGGCGAAAATAAGGCCTCTAGCAACCTTCTAAACAAAAAATTTTGCCAGTTTGGATACATACATGAAAAACTTTCAGTTGGTGAGTCTATGGTAAAATATTACGGAAGTCACTTTTCGAAGCAATTCATTAGAGGCAAACCTGTAAGATTTGGCTTCAAAAAATGGATGCTGACGAGCAGTTGTGGTTATTTGTACCAATTCGAAACCTATTGTGGAACAAAAAACGTCACCATGGCAAAACAGCAAATGCCGCTTGGATCTAGAGTTGTTATTGATTTCTTGGACAAAGTTACTCATCCTTCAGATCACATTGTATTTTTTGATAATTTTTTTACGTCACATGATCTAATGAATTAATAATTACCGAATTAAATTTCGCTTCAAAAAGTGGTGGTGGCCACTTTTTACAGTAATGATGAATTCTTTGATGGATGGAAGTTGCATAAAATGGTCTACAACAACAACATAGACTTATTGCAGTTTCATCGTGCTATTGCTCGTCAATACTTGCGAAATTATACACAGCCTTCAGCGTCATCAAAACGATCCGTAGTTCCCTCTGTAGCATTTACTAGTGGAAACCATTTTCCGAAGCGAATAGGTAACCAACTACGTTGTCGACAATGTCATAACCGAATAAGATGGACTTGCGGGCAATACGACGTAGCCCTTCGCGTAGAGAAGGAATGTTTCAAAATGTTTCATTTAACAAAAAAATGAGCATGCATTGTGCTATTGTACCCGCTTGGGTACAGGTCCCAAAAACCTACTTTACATATTTTGTTTCCATTTCTTTTATATTTTTAGTTACATTATGTGTTTTTTCTTATAATAAAAAAAATGAACCTAAATATTTTTTGTTTTAAAGACATTCGGCTCTAAAAGGGCGCTCTAAACTAATATATATCTTTTAGTACTAATGTCTTTAGACCTAAAAACTATTTTAATTAATTCTAATTATTTTAGTAAGTATGCGATCTAGTAGTGCATTTTTTTGTATCAAAATGGTAAAATTTTATTGTCTCCTATGTTTTGATAGGAAAATTCAGTGCAATATTACAGGTGTAGTCTTTATATTTTAGGTTGACAAAAATTTTGCATGTTTTGCTTTTGAACCTTTTTTAGTGAATACTTTATCATGAACCGGTCAACGGATTTCAATACATATTTTTACAGAAAGTTCTTCGAATAATAAATAATACTGTATACCAAAATTTTCAATTGATTAAAAAAAAAATCATTTTGGTTTTTTTTTTGAAAATTCGATCGAAAACGGCTGGACGATTTTTTTAAAACTATTTTTTTTAAATTTAATACATTTAATACTTAAAATTGTTATACCAAATTATTATACAAAGTCAAAGAAAATTTGCATATAAAAAATTAAGAAAAATTTGCTCCTAAAATATATTTAGTCTTTTAACTAAGAATTTTGTGCTTTTACGATGTGATCAATTATATAAGAGCAAGTACGTGCGATCCACTAGTGTATATTATTTCTCGACTAGCATGGAGTGCGTAGACAGTGTATAGACTTATGAATCATTGAAGTTTTATTGAAACCAATTAATCAACAGAAATTACACATACAAATTGCTATTTTTCGTTAACTTTACATACTTCAAACACTTCAAAGTACACCAATAAAATAATTTAAAAAAAAAACACGTTTAAAGTAAACCAATAAAATTGGAATAAAATATATTTTTTTATATTTAGTTTCGAGGAGAATAAATTAAAAATTTAACAGACCCAACACCAAAAAGTTCGAGTGTAAAAAAAAAATCCGGCACAAACAATGCATGCAGTCATATTTGTTTCACCCGCCCACTGAACTATCATTCACTAAAATTGGAATTATGTCACACAATATATTTAACCCCGCCCTCCCCCTAACAACCCAGGAAGCCCTTTATCAAGAACTGATTGAAATATAAAATTAAAACAAGAAGAAAAAGAGTGCGCCAGCTGTTGGTTGGTGTGTCAAAATAGTTGGTAAAAACTTTTGCACCTGCCGCTGTTGATTCTGAAGAGCAGGTTATTAAATATCAATATTTCGTCCAAAATTGTGATTAATTTCATGGAAATTCGCCAAAAAATCATCAATTCTCGCAGAGAAACAAAAAAGAAAAATTATCCAGAAAATATTGAATATGCAAAACTCAATGAATACAGCACACACACACAGTTGCAGTACAGTGTGACATATTATGAATCGACGTCCTTTTATATAAATATATAATATGTATGTGTATGAAAATATCCTTCGGGATTAATCCTGGCTGCTGCTGTTATGTCATATGTGTATCGATTCTGTCAGTTTCGCTAATTTTTTGTTGTTGCATTTTTTTTTTTTAATTTCAACTCTTTTCTTTTCGAGCGGAAAATCACATTTTTTAACGCCCGCTCCGCTACGTCGATTCCCCTGGAAAGGAATAAACAAACAAAAAGGATATAATTTTATACGATTAAAATCCAATTGAGATAAATGATGAAAAATGACTTTTAATACGTTTCCCATAAGCTCGTTCGCCGTAGCGTCGCGTCGCGTCGCTTATGTATATTCTCGAGTTTTGGTATGTTTGCTTGCATAAGTGTATTGATGATGGTTATTATCCTTTTTTGTTGTGGTTAAAGGATTTTTTTTTGTACTGAGAAAGAGTGAGGGCATTATGGCCGATACTGATGCCAGTAGATGGGAATTTGATTTCTCAATCAAGAAATAATATTCGGATGACAATTTATTGAAAATCTTTTTATGCGATAAGTCCGTTGCCTATTGTTTTGGCATTAAGTCACAATGGGTGTTCTGTTCATAGCCGGGTATGTGGGGAGGGGTATGTGTGTATAGTAAATATGCGTTGGTATTATTGTTTTTCCTGATTGTTGTTTGACTTTTTTTTTTGTTTTTTAGCACAAACACTGTAAAGAGGGTTTATCAGCATGACGGCGGCGATAAGCAAATATGTGTTTGAGCTTAATTTTTATTCGCCGAGGCATGTGTGTTTTTATAAATATTTTTTTTTCATTCAGAGAATGACATATGGCTGATGAATTCATCAAGAGGTCATTGGTTGTCGTTTGGTCAGGATTGGGTTTATGTTAATAAAGCGGTGGTCTATATTTGGAGTTTTAAACGCATTCAAATATTTATTATGGAATTGAATAAAATTAAGTAACAAGCGTTGACTTCAATTCTATATTATTTTTTTTTTAATTTTTTGATTTGTGTGAAAAATGCAATGAAGGAATGGATCTTTTGTTATAATATAAATAAAATGGTAACACTTTTCATATCAGTAATTAGTAACTAGTTGGTCACTGACATTACTTAGCACGAAAAAAAAATATTTGTGGTGGATATTATTTTGCTTGGGTTAGTTCACAGTGTCATGAACAAATTTAAACGACATTATTTCTTGCTACAAAATCGCTCCCATAAAAAATACATATATTTTTTTTTTCGTCGAGGAATTTTATACTAGGCTTTAGTTACCACAATAATAAAAGAAGTCGCAATTTAAGCGTCTTGTTTTATTGACTTTAAGAATTATGCAAAGCAACCTAAGTACAGTTTTGCTAGTAATAAGTAAGCAAAATATATTAAAATAAATATGAATTTAATGTGATTCTCTTTTGATAACCCGACAGGACTAATTACAGAATGAGAATCCGCAACACGTACCAACAAAAAAAATCCTCAGCGAATACACACAATGCAAACAATCTGCACTCATCTGGCATATTTCAGGTCACCTCAGATGTCGGTCGTTTCGACGGCTCCATACACATTTGTTTACCCCCAAAGCCGTAAGAGAAGTTTTACTTTAAAAATTTCGAGCTTGAATTTTTTTTCTCATATGCAAAACTTACCGTAATAACACTTACAAAGTCTAGGAAAGCAGAAATACCTTCGTAAGCAAATAGAAATGACGGCCGAGGTTTCCTGTTATAATAATGAAGAGTGTCCTTGGCATCGATATTTATTATGGGGAGTCAATCGGAATCCTGCTTTTTAAAATCCCTTTTTTTCAAAAATTTCAAAAAAATAGTTTTAAAACTCCTCCTTTTAAGATCCCGTTTGATCCCACTAAGCTTGTTTTGCATTTTGATAATTGATATACACAAAACTTTGCATACACCCAAGCTCGACTGAATCCCAAACCATATAGGGCAAAGGTGTGGGGGGAGGGGGAGACGTTTGTTGAAGGGGAGTTGTAAGGGACAGCATACACACCAACCTTTTAGAACCTAGTGCCGATTCCAACCATTTGTTATGCCTTAAACAATGCTGCCAATTTAGTGGTTTCATGTAACAGTAATTTATTTTATTTTTCTAATGATTTTTTGTTGATTTTAATTTTACAGCTTTCATTTTTCTTAACATCAACTAAGCGAGTAATTCAATTATGAAGGAAATTTCAAAGACAAGTTTTTCCTTCAATAAGCATGAAAAATCAATTAAGCGGGGAATATTGTAGAACCCGATAGCCCGTTCCTCTAAACCTAGGGTGTTAATTATATTCAAGAGTTTCAATAATTATTTTGTTAAAAGGACCTTTCCTACTGAAGTGTGTTCTTTTTCTTCGCGAAGACCCTGGAGACACAAACACAAAAAGCACAAAACGCACAGTTTAATTTTCACACCAACTATACTAAAATTGCACGTATTATTCTTCTAAGCTTTTGACTTTATACGATTGCACTAGAATCACCGATGGAATCGCAGCTTAGCAAAATCAGTCATACAAGTTAAATAACTTTTAGTTTATGTAAAAATACAAATTTAGAGTTTTTGAAAGTGATATCAATAACAGGTATTTTTTTTTCAAAAACAAGATGTAATTTATATCTACTTATAGCTGTTACTCAATATACCTGTTACTGAAATATTGACCAATCCCTAGTTATAAAATCTCACATTTTCGCAAGGAACAAATGCCACAAGCAATTACATTAAGAACGAAAAGAGTGAAGAATTGCTCATTTCGTCATGTCATTTTTGTATGTGATTTTTTGTTTCACATCAGCAACGTAATAGGCTTAAAATCGAAAAATATTTTGTTGATTGTTGTGATGAAGGGACAAATCTCCAAAACGCACTTGGCAACCATTTGCTCTTTTGGAGATACCTGTTGAACACTTGGCACTTAGCTATATAGCTGCTTATTATTCGGTGGAAACCAAAAACTATTTATTCCTCCAGTCAGAATCAGAGTAAAATCTGTTTGTTCTCACAAAATTTGTTGACTCTTACCTATGCTTTTATAATTTAAAAGCAAAAAATTAATATCATTTCAGTTAAACGGTAATATCCGTTTATAATAAATCCTCCAGTTTCCTATTAACACTCATTGCCCTGCCATAAAATATATCCAAAGTGTTATCTCTTCCATTTGATTTAAGTTATCACTTCCTTTTTCATGACCCAATAAACTCTAGCAAGCTCAAATATATGAGACTATCTTTCGGCCTGACATATAAACATTGAACATAAATAGGTATACTCAAACACCTCTACAATCTAGGTATGTGAAATGGAAAAGAAAAATATCATACGTCACCTTTGGCTATATGAACTCTGATATTTTATCCTTAATCTGAATTGAGGAGTCCAATTAAATGTTAGTTAAATGGAGGTTTCATACATATTTGTTTACCCAAACACCTATACGTGTGATGTATATGTGATTTTAAAGGACTATAATCCAATATATTTCATATTGACGGTAATCTAGAGTATATACGTTGCTCTTCTAAGGATCATCATCACCATCATCAGTGAGAGAGTCGATTTAGATTACCCCCTCCCCTCTTTTCATGCAAGGGTATATAGTGTGTGGCATATCAAATCATGTGCATCCAAAAAAGTGGGATGCCTGAAAAATCACTGCCTCCTCGGAGAAATATCCATCAGATAGATGGGGCAACATCCATGTCCTGATTTTAGAGACAAACAAGGCGTACACATGCCATCATATAGGTAAACGAGCAAATAGCGGTCTGGCAGAGCATAAACGGACGCTTCGACAAGAATTGCTCCGAAAAGCATCGAATTAATTGAGAGACCTTGTTATTGTGGTATCATCCAAACCAATATGACCCTCTTATCTCTTCTTTCCCCATGGCCATCTATCTAGAGAAAGAAGAAAAAAAAAACTCCCAACAAAAAAAAAGTTTCAACAAGAACAACACGAACCGATAAATCCTTGTCCAGATAAGTACTAATAGATGTCGTTTTACTTAAAAATCCTGCCACTGTATGGGTGTGTCTGTTCAGCCAGGAAATCCTTTTAGACTCATCGGGGCAAGGCCAACTATAAAAATAAACTTAACTGCCGCTGCCGCTACCACTGCAAATATGCGGCTCAGTTTCCCAAAGAAGAGTAGGATATGAGGCTAAAGCTGTTTGGTCGTTCGAGCCGGATCGCCGCGCCGCCGACCAAGTCGAATTAATGATGACGATACCGCGGTGGTGGCGGCAATGCATATAAAGTTTAATGAGTCGCAATTAATCGTACACGACACTATAAAAGCATTAAAGTCCCGAGTAAAGGGACGAAAATGAAACAAGGATCAGCATAAAAAAATATCTCATACAAACATAATGCCTAGAGACCATAAAAGTGAAGCCTCAACGCATATTCGATGTATAGCAGCCAGCCAAGTTAGCAGTGCAAGGCAGGACGAGGATGAACGGATTTCGACTCAATCTACAGACAAATTAAACTATGAGACTGGCAATGGTGTCCAAATACACACCGCACTGCTGCCGCTCCGACATATATAAGTATACTCTATATACAATTTCATGTTTATGTATAAGTGGATGAAGCAATTTTACACAAGCTTCTAGGTCTTATTGCCGTTAAACCAGCCTCCGTAACATTTAATGGGTGCATACCGTTAATTTGTTTGATAAATTATCATTGCACTCCCTGAAAACCCGGCCAGTATCATATCGAGGTGCAACAATAACAACATCATCACCATCATCACTATACGGCCGGTGGGATTCTCTAACTATAACTCCCGCGCCATCTAGTGGGCGGCGTTGGATACGGTTCAACGTTACACATTTATGGGTGTAATGCAATTTGGATGGTATACAAATTCATTAAAATAAACACACGCACTTACACACACAGTAAATAGCGGTGAGGAAGGGCAGGTGGTGAGAAAAAACAAAATGGTTATTCATAAAAATGCATTTGAACCCTCTGAAGCTGCAACAACCCTTCAACACAGGATCAAACCGCACAGTGGAGGATTAAGGCGATATGCTGCTCCTCGGTGGTCTATAGACGGCATAAAAATCAATTGCAAAAATTTAATCCATTTTAACTTATTTTTCCCTGAAACTTCGACATGCTGCTACTGCCTTCACAACAAAAGTAGAATTCTTTTACAAAGCAGTACAGTGCAGAAAGGATTCATGGTGGGTGTGGGGAATTATTGTGATTCAAGGAAAACACCTGCGAATTAAAAAAATGATATATACCAGTTCAAACGAGCACCGACCAGCGACGCGATGCAACGCAAACGGGATCAAAATAATGATGATTTGCATAGGTGCGATGAGTATATACACACTCCTTGCATACAGGAAGGACCAAACATTTTCACTCGATGCGCTTTATATTCAAAATAACTGTAGGACATCCAAATAAACTTTAAAATAATATAGTAAGCTTATTTGGATTCCTAAGTTATTCGCACCATATGTTGAAGATATGACATCTGTCAAAGTGACAAGTGGTCACAGTTGGAGACGTTTTATGTTCTTTTCGTTTTGTCGAGAATTCATTGTAATTTCTGCGAAAGATAGCAGTATTTGGCTTGTTTTCATGGACCATCGAGTTGAAAAAAAAAATCATAGAGTATGGAACTGTCAAATCGGGCGATCTTGTTGGTCAGTGCAAACCACCAAAGCCAGACATCTAATCTAAATTTATCAATTTTCTTCAGTAACAAATCGTTAACCACAGTTCTGTACCGCTAACGCTTATCAGGTAAATTAAACAGTTTGCGCACGATACCCCCGAACAAACTGAGACCTGATGACATCTCTTGTGAAATTCTCCTTGGAACGGCGAGGGCTTCCGGTGCTTCTTCTGTCATATACTGTTCAATTCTGTGTAAGGAGATCGAAAAAAAAAACACATTAGCCCACATTATAGTTGGCGTAGGACGGAAGAAATTCATCATCTTATGACATGACGAATTTATTTCACATTACATCAAAACAAATTTAACAATTGCCGCCATTTGCAAAAGTGAGATAGCATTGTCCAACTGAGTGTTCACATAAGAGCTAAAAACGAACTAACTAGCATTCGTCCATTTTCATATTTCGTTCACATAGATTTTGTTTCTATTTGTCGTGAATGACGTTTTTTATTATTAGTTATCTCGGATTTTGAGGTCAGTCGTGTACAAACAATTTATTCATTGAAGTGTGGGTCGTATGTGGAACGAAAATATAGTTTGACAGTTCGCAGTTATCAGATCATAATTAACCAATGATAAATTTGTAAATTTAAGTATCAAACCATTAAAATAAATTATATTTTTACTATGTTCGTTCATTCGCCCATCGGTAGTCGTTCTCTCATGTGCATAGTACTTAACCTTATATATTTTTCTCTAAGGGCCAGTTGTTTTTAGGAGCTTAGGGCCAGTTGTACAAATATTTGATTCAAAATTCAGCAATTTAAAATCACCGATGTCGGCGAATTAACTGGAGGTTCAAAGATGGTTTAAGAATTAATTTGGCTATTTTGCCACATACTTCAACCTTTAACCATTGTTAAACCTATGGTAATCCACCAAAATCGGGAGTTGAAATTGCTGGTACCACGGATTAAATATTTAAACAATATTTGTACAACTGGCCCTTAGCTTAGCCCAAGTTAACAAGTATTCACTTCTTCAGCGAAGAATTAACTTTGCCTTTGAATTATTGTCAAAAATCTATCGAAATCGATGTGCTGCACTATGGAAGTCGTGATTTTACTATCAAAATGAAGATGGCGAAACTATCGAAATCGCTATTTCCATAGTTTCGCACATTGATTTCAATAGATTTTTGACAAGAATATTTCAGTAAGATCTGATCAGTTAAATTGGAATTAAATCTGAAAATTGGTTGCTTTTGACTGAAAAATATATTTCAAGAGATAACTCGGATTTAATCCCTAAACTACGACGATCTCGCACTGAACAACTGGCACTAAGGGCTGTCTGAAATAGACACTGGAATCGTTTCTGTAAAGTCGTGAATGAAGTGACACTTGAAACGTTAGTTTATTACACAAACTCTTCAAAAATTTGGCAAATTAATTTGGAGAGGATTTGAAGAAACAGCTCTTTATTGTTTAAAACTTGGCATCTATTTTTCAGTGTGAAAGATAGAGCTTAAATTTTCAGCAAAACCGAGAGTTCGAGTAGACTTTTGTTTAAATTTTTAATTCAACATTCTTTTGGAGACTTTTTGTATGTTTTGTGCTTGGCAATTTTATAGGTAAGCTTTCTTTTTTTTTAAAGATTATTTCAAGAGAACTTATTTTACCTACGAAAAAATTTGTATCTAAAATCTATGACATAAGCCTTAAAAAATTAGGTTCACCCATGCTTTTCAAACATACTGTTCATAAATAGTTCAAAAAACCCAGTTCAAATAGGAGAAGGATCGAAAATGCATCACACACATAACCGAGACCAAAAAGGGTCAATCGTCACATCTCATAACCTGTATGTGCTTTTTGCTGCAGTTTAATTTTAATATCTTTTAAGCATTCCACACGTGTGTGTCTGACAGCTGTGCAATTTGTCCAATAAGATTTCCTCCAGTATATGAACCTGCAGCCATTGCCTGTAGATTGCAGTCAAAATCATACAAAAATAATAAAAGAAAAGAACATAAAGAGTCGTTGTCGGACTCAATCGAAAAATAGAAAATATTCTTTGCATTTCAATTAACTCAAGAGGCGAGAGAGATGGACACCTCAAATATACCCACATATACACACACCATACAGACTGCAACCACGAAAAATCCAATTGCACTGCAGGTGCTGACCATCATCATCATCCTACAGAATCACCAAATTCGAACTCAATTTTTCAGCCTTGATAGGTGCAAGATTTTTGTCATTGGGCTGGCTGAAGGGACATGTTAAGGACACATGTGGAAGGATGATTGGGGTCTATACACCGCATATATAGTCGATGCAGACGGAATAAATTCGCCGTATTCATATGGATGAAGTGAAGACAGGAAGAGCTCAAGCGCTCAAGGACTTGACAAAGTTGCACAGCATTTATGCCGCCATCGCCATCGCCACCGATACCATTACCTACCATCATCTCATCATTGCCGTCGTCTTTGCCACCATTTTTAAATTCATCGCTGTCATCACTTCTGCAAGCGGAAACAGGAAGTACTACAAAAAAAATATTATTATTATTTTTTTTTTATTTTTGAGAAAAGAAATAATATTTCTAGCGGAAAGGACATTTTTCTTTTGAATCTTCTGCTTTTGCTGCTGTTACTGATGCACGATCAGCATAATTTGCGACAATTTTCTCAGCTGCAGGTGGCGCGGCGGCAGCAGCAGCGGTGCCATAGGCATTATCTCCTCCTTCGAGAATATACGTTTTATCCCTTACATTTTTGTGGATTTCTCCAATACCCCAAACCTTATCTCATGGAAGAAACACAATTTTCACATTTCAATGAAAATTGCAAAATTGTCAATGTGACAGAAGACCGGGTGTTATTTCGCCTTTCATCTTTCTCTAACACACACACCAGCCAAACGAAGGACGAACCATTTTTTTTATTTGATTTTTTGTTGCTGATTTAGTTGGCAAAATTCTGTTTGCAATGCAATGAATTGGAAAATTACCACAAGTTTTTTTTTATACTGCGTAAAAAGGAGGCATCATAAATTTCATGGGAAAGTTTTGTATACTACGGTGTCGTTTTTTAAAATGCCTGTGGTGTTTGTAGGTTTGCTTTTTTTCTTTATTTATAATACTCGATTTGAAAGTTGATAATTTTATTTGAAAAAAGGCGAGTTTCTGAGATGCCAACATGTAATTGTAAAAAATAACTCATGATTCTAGTGTGGAATTAACATCCGTTTCTGATTAAAAAGTCGGCAAAAAGCTTGTTGTCCTAAAAAAGGTAGAGTTTGCTCAAGAACTCGTTCCACGAACTAACGACACAAAACGTAGTAGTTTATTGAAACGCTATTTTGTTTCACAAATTTTTTAACACTTAACTGCCAAATTTGTACGGATTGTGGAGAATTGGAAATTTCGAATTTGCTTCACATGGTGCCTACAAGTTAAAAAGTAAAACTTCAAAATATAAATAAAAAAAAGAGTTTTAATTTAAAAAAATATTATAGATTTAAGACCGAACAAAATAGTACCTCATTGAGGGAACCGTAGTATACGACTAGTTTTTATTTTATTTTTTCTGATATGAGAAAATGATCTTTGTTGCTTACTTTTTGGTGTAAATTTTAACATTGCGTACCATAATTTTTATCAAAAAATTCGTAAGACCACATCGAAATGTTAAGCAAATTGATCATAATCATTGCATATCTTCAGGAGTCTTATGTGTAGACGCATGCATTTATGAAGTTTATTCCACGAGCAAAGCATTGTTATTTATTGTAGGAATTAAGGAGGAATTTATAATCTCCTTTTGTATACTATTTTTTTTTAATCTCTTAGTGCATACGTTCAGGCTGTACTTTGATTTAAATATGATGAAAATGATTAAAAGGAAGTTCGCTATCTAAGTTGAGATAATGAGTTTTAAAAATCGAAAAACTATAAAATATACGAATTTTTATTACGTTTATAAACTATTAAAAAAATGAAAATATTAACAGATCTTAGCCTGGCTGTGAGGAGCGAGGGATGGAAAAGCTAAGTCAGAGTTAAAGTGAATATCAAATTTCATGAAGCTAAATACAGAACAAAGTTTAATGCTGCGAGATGGAAACATCAAAAGCATTTGAAACAAGAAAACACGTTTTCTTGAAAAACTATTTCTTTGCAATTTTGAGAAGGAATATAATTTTTTTTTATAATCTACACGCGCTCAAGGAATTATGAATACCCTTTAAATGTTTCAACACAGCGCCGGCGTGAGGGTGAGGTTAAGGAAGTGAAAGAATGATAGGAAAGATGTGTTCCGCGATATTCGGAGACTGTAGGTGGTTGTTGTCTCAGATTTTATCTCAAGGGATGGCGGCTGAACTAATGCGGAGAAATTTCCGTGTCTTATTTATCGATGTCCCTTATAATTCGCATTAATTTTTTTTTTATTCTTTGTCATATTTTATCGGTATATTCGTTTTACTCATCACATGTTGTTAGTTCTATGCTTAAACAGCATGTAATGAGTAAACCAGCAACTCATTGTATGACATTTATTTTTAGAATTGGTTTTTAATGGAAAAATAAGAAGACATAAACTACGGCAGGGATCGAACCTGTGACCATGAGGTTGACAGGCGAACACACAACTATCGCACCACGGCCACCCCCAAATGGCTATAGTTCACTTCCCTGTTGTACATACGTGGTTTTATTTTCAGAGAATGATTTTCTCCAAGTTATATAAAAAAGAGTGTGTGGACTTATAAGTTCAAATGCCATCAGATGCAGTTAAAAAATCGATATAGGTAGTTAATTTTTGGATATACAAAATGAATAATTTTTTACTGACTTTCTTTGTATTAAGAAAAATGTATTGGTGATCATGGTGAAGGGCAGCAGCTAGTAATATCCACCGTGCCGCCCTAATATTACGTGTTCACAGAAAACCACCATTCCAATGCTTACGTTTTGTTAAGTTGCCACAGCTAGTAGTTCATACCCTTTTTCATAAAAAAAAGAATTATTAAAGTTTTTGATTTCTTTTAACAAATAAATTAAATAAATTCTTATTATAAACTTTTCCAAATACAAAAAAGATAAGATTATGTAAAATAAATTGTCACGCACCAACACTGGCTTTATTGGATTTCTTGGCATATGTTTCAACTAATGATGTTTTCTCATTTTGTTCTCATACATTTCGGTTATTAGAAAGAAAAAACCAATTTATTTTTTCAGGGATGTGCAAAGCGCTCAACTTTAACAAAAAAAAATCACTTAATCACTTAGATTGGTGAAACTCAACAAATTTGGGTCTGATACATTTTAAGAGGAGTTTTGATAAAAGTGCTTACAGTGATTTTTTTCTCGGTCATTCATTTATTAATTTAACGTAACGTTACGTAAAATAACGTAACGACATGAAATTTTTATTATGTATATCCTCGCCATAGCTTAACTCTAATTTGGACAAAAACAACGAAATTTCGTCACACTCATGTTTCATTTTTTTCGAATCCATTCTGTTCAAGAATAAACAATTCTTCTAAATGCATGGAAATGCTATTTTGTATTTGTCAGTTGAATTCCTCGTATATGGCAATGCTGGCCTGCGTTTTTCAACAAGGCAGTTTTGTTTATTTAGTTTTTTCTTCTTAATTTATTAATTTAAAGTGATTTTAAATAAATTATTTTAAAAAAAAGTGAAAAGTATTATCTAAAAATAAGTCTTAATGGCTTTTAATAAAAGATATTGTAAAAAAAAATTGTTTCATGACGTTTTTTTGTAAAAGACTTTTGGTGATTGAATTTAATTTTAAAAACAAAAACTAATTTCATGTTGTTTTTTTTTAAATATGCGCATACTCAAATGTTGTGCCGCTGAATTTTTGTAGTTCTTTTACAAAACAACATTATATAAAAGAAATTTGTTTAAATATTTATTGGTGGGTAAAATTTTAGAGAGCTAAAGTAAAATCCGTAGGGAAAAATTCTGTCAAATTTTGACAGAAAATGTGTCTTGGAATGTCACTGACAGCTTTTTAGAAAATGTTGCATTTACAACCTTCTCAAATTGCTTAGGAATACAAGACAGTTAGAAAATAGAGCTTCTACTGAATCATATATGTATGGGAAATCATTATTTGACGATGAGAGGATATTTAAGACTATGTAAAAGGATATATCTGCAACTCATTCACGCATACATTGTAAAGTAATATTCACCAACTCCAAGAAGCATGCCAACCATAAAATACAAAAACTAATTAGTCACACTTATTAAGTTATTATTATAAACCTCAAACATTAACATTTAAAAACTGCCCAAGGACCTCCATATTACTATATAAGATTTGCTTTAAAAATCAATCATAATTTAAATCCCAAGAACAAAAACAAAAAAAAGCACCCTCAAGTAGTATAACAATGCCCAGACCTACAAATTGAATCGAATTAATTAAATAAATTACTTGTGTGTTAAAAAATCAAAACAAATATTATTTCAATCGCAATATTGCAAATATCCCAATCGCCGTTTATTTCATTTGTTTCTTTTGTTAGTTTTTCTCATTTTTTTATTTTTTAATGGAAATAAATTAATTTTTCACATTAAATCCAATAAAAGTGCCATTTTACACACACAAAAGTTCATAGCCCAATGTTTATTCTATAGAAATATTCATGATGGGCCCCAAAGTCCAGAGGTACCTACCGCGTAGGATGAAAATGCTTCTGTCGAATTAAACCTCTCATTATTATACAAAATTTTCACGTACACAACATTTGAGCAGACCACCCATTTTGGATGGAGCGATTTGCAATATCGAGAATTATTTAATTGAAATTCATTACTTATTAAAGAGTTAATCAAGCTCTTCATACGTTATTAACACATTGCCAGCCTACCAACCGTCACCGTCACCACAACAGCCCATACATGTCGCCCCTACGTCTGTCGCGTCGTCGTTGTTGGACAGCCTCAACAGAAAAGGACACATTCGAAATTCGCATGCAATTTCCGATTAACTAATATCTAAACCATTTGCAAAAACTACCTTAAAATTAATTTGACGGGTATCGGGTTTGGGTCTGGGTTAGCCAAACGTCATTTGGGGGATCCTTTTTTTTTTTTTTTGTTGAATAGTAGGATTTTATTTATTTAACATTATAGCCGCATAATACGGCTGGAGCTGGGATTTTAAAATAATTTAAATTCAACTGACAGTTGGAATCTGTTGTCAGGTGATACGTGAGGCCACGTACAATTCGAACCGAACAGTATACAGTGTGGATTTTGTCCCCAAACAGGGACAGGACTATATCTAATGGTTGAACTGCATCAATTGGCAATTACATTGGACTATGCGATTTGCATAGCAATTAGAAAAGGTGCATGGGTGATAGTTTTAACTTGCATATTGAAAGATAGACACAAAATGGAGAGGAGTGGAGAGAAACTGTGATGCGGGTTTCGATAGTGAATTAAGCTGAAAGGCTCTGAAGCTAAATTATAGTCGTATAGCACAGTTAAATTGCTGAAAACTATAAATTAAGAGTTTAAATATTAGTTGCCAGAAGGATGGATGCATAGGTGGCAATATTTGTGCAAGGGAGACTTTTGGGGACATTGCATTTATTTCTGAAAGGTTTCAACAAATAATATTCAAAATTTAAATCTGGATTTGTGTAGTATTTTTTTTGTCTTTTCAATACTGTGCATATAATAATTAAGCTGCATACTATTCATTGAAAAGGTAGCTATTTGCATTTTTTTTATAAATTTATACAGAACCTTAGAGCGAAATATTAACCTGTTTTTTAGATAAGCTTAATTGGACTTTATCCTGATTATAAGCATCTTCTACGTTAAAAAAAAAAAAAATAACTCAAGCCTCTTACAAAAAACTCAATTATTGGCAGTAACGACTATTTACATGAGAGCTACCAACGACCGTCGAATTATCGACCGAACTATTTTATTTTATTTCTCAACAAAATGGTGGCAAAATAGTTTATATTAAAATATATGTAGATACTTAAATTTTATTACCAAAATACATAGAATAAATTTGAGAAAACAAATTGCTCGTGATTAGTTTGCAATCTGATTATTACCAACTGTCAATCTCTGTTCTCGTTCCACATACAATCCACACTTTACTTTACCGAGTTCAATGAAGAAAAGATCTGTCAATAACAGCCCTGGACTGGATAGGTTAGAAGAGAAAAGTTAGAACAAGGTTGCTATATCAATAAGACGTCATTTGTTAAAACAATAAAACTAAATAAATAATTAATTATAAAGGAAAATTAAGAAAAGCACCAAAATGAAAAAAAAAACGATTTTGACAGTTCTCATGATTCTGTTCTAGTTTGAATTTTCTCGAAAGCCCGAACAGCAAATCATATCCTTTTCTAGAGCACTTCTCTAGACATCAAATCAGAACAGCAAACATTTGTACTTTTTTGCCAAGAACAGTTCAAAATAAGTTAATGAAAAAAGCTAATGGTATCACGCGACATAAGCCATTGTCAATTATAAAACGTCATTCGCGTGAACTAATTGTCAAAATGGCATTGTTATAAATAAAAGTCAATCGTATTTTTATTATTTATTACAAAATTTATAACAGTTCTTATTTATTTGAATTTTTAAATTGGAATTGATTTTTATATTTTTTAATTTTTTGACAAATTGTATTTATATTTTTCTAAGAGATATAAACTATTATAGATGGAAAGTAAAAAGGAGTTTTAAACAAAGTGAATTTATAGTAAATAGGTACATGATAATATATTCTTACAAAATGGACGAATATTCGTTAATTTTTTGATGGCTGTCATGCCAAATATTTTTTTATGTCAAATTCTAAACAATCATTTGAAATCGATTTCAGATCGATTTTTTGTTCTTGTTTGAAAGCTGTAAATTTTATTTGTGGCGGTAGCCATGGACGAATATTTTGGGTCTTAGAAGGATACTACAGCATCTGGCTGATGAGCCCAACTGTAGTACCTGGGTGAAACGCATAATTTTGAATAAAGGTCACAAAAAAAAAAAACAAAAATTAAAACTTGTAAGAAACTTGCATTACTTTTTGTTTAAAAAAAAATCACAAAAAATCGAGTGTTTGGTTGTAAGGAATTCGATATTATACTATCCCAGGTGTTTAGTGTTTGACTTTTTAAAAGAATCATACATTTGGAGAATTAAGTTAGATCAATATTTTCTTCCCACGCTCCTTCCAAATGTACAATGGACTTAAGGAACCTTACGAGTATAAATATTAGATTTTTGTGGAACTTGTCCAGAAGTCAAATGAACCGATATTCCGATTGTTCGGTGAGAATAGTTCTCGAACTTATCTTTCAGAAATGCTCCGAAGAAAGCATGTGCTTGATTAATGGAGACTTTGAATGTGGGTCCTAACATCACCGGGCGCAACATTGGAAGGCGCAATTTAGGTTGCAAGCATAAACTAATAACATAAAAACCCGAAACCTCTGCTTTCATTTGACATTTGCCAGCAAGCTGAAACACGCACACAAGAATCTTTTCTGTTCCTCTTCTTATAGACACATAGACAACACAGCCCTAGTAATTTGTTTTTGTTTTGTTTTTCGATTTCCCATCTCTTCATGGATAGAGTTTCAAAACTACAAATACAACAATGTAAACAAATGGGCTCTAGGGGGTGAAACGTACGAAGGTTTCCAATCTTCTTATGGCTTATTTGTAGTTGCAAGTCTCAACTAACTTACCCTGACTAAGATACATACGAAAAAAATGTTCATCCACAATTCTGTCAGTGGAACGAGGGAAACTGGAACACACATTATTGTAATGTGTTGCTCCATTTTGTTTAAAATGGCTGTCAGTTGGCAAGAAAATGGGGTTTCATAAGGAAAATAGTTTAATACATTTTTATCAGAAAATAATTATTCTGTTGCCAATATTTTTTCGAGAAAATAATTCTTAAGGTTACTTGTCATCGATTGTTGTAGAATTTGTGCTTCAAAAGAAATGAAAACTTAATTATTCATAAGAACATTTTTTCCTGATAATAATTGGTTCGTTTAAAATCAGGCTAGTTGTAAAAGTTGAATCCCAGTTCCCACGTTCATCCCTAATCACGTTAAGGTAAGAACTACTAACATTTCAGCATCTTTAAAGTTTCGGTAAGGTCTTATTGAAACTAAAATGACTAACAGAAGCTTTATCGAAGCCAACATTTTGTTTGGGAAGAATACAACTTGACCTCATATGTAAAAAAAATTGTAACTGATTAAAAAATATCCATATTTTGTGTATGGAAGTTTTGTGAGTTGGATTCAATTTCGGAATCCTAAGCCCAGAAAACCAAAACACTCAATAAAAAAAAAATCTCAAATCAAAATTGATAGGATCCAATTCGGGACAGCCTCTCAAAATCACCAGTATTTGGGATGAGGCTCTGCAGAGAGTATTCTTCCAATAAATAGACATCGATGGCCGTAAAAACATTGAGCTCCTGCTCCATCCTATTATACCAAAATCTTCCCTTAATTTAATGCATTCAAGTCAAGTTATATAACGTTCTGAATTCATTGTCTTTGTGACCTCATTTTCTTTAAAAAAAATTGGATACCATCTACAATAAGATTTAACCTGAATTCAATTCCATTTGATGAAATTCTCGGGGATTGGTGTCGTCAAAGTGGAACACGATCTTTTTGATGATTCTCATCATATAAAATTGATGTCATCGCTAAAACAACAATTGTGTCATCTGAAGTGTCATTCTGCATGTCCTCACGTGCATTCTCCTGATAACTGATGGCTGGGAAGGAATTCGGAAAGCTAGATTGTAACTCCACCACTCTTGTCGAAAAATACCACTCCTGAATCGTTAGAAAACTAAGTAGTGTATTTAAGAGTTTCTTAGATCCTGGCCTGACAAATGGTTGACTTGCTTATAACGAAGTGCATCATGCTGAGATAAAATGAGGAGACCTTTCAACAATTTGTCTTCAGAAATAAGGTCCTGTTATTGCAGGTCTTAGTTTTATTTCTCACATTATAAGTTCGCATGCTCTAAAACAAACTAAGCACATAATTCAAAAAATACTACGCCATCTGTGAATCATAACACATTCCAGATACTTTCCTCGACGGTATGCTGACAGTTGTTATCCTGTTTTCCTTTCAAGGATAATAATCACTTTGCCGCTATGTTTTCTTGACATTAATGGACTCCGCGTTTAAATTTAGTTCGCTGCTGATTTGCAAAAGTTTCATCAATACTGTACCCATCAATAAAACTGCCGCACTTCTTCAACTCTGTCAATTTTTCTCACTTCCTTTATCATTTAATTGTTATTAGCTCCATAGATTAGAATTCTGAAGGAACATCCCCATCGAAGTCATCATCATTCTCGCGCGATTCCCTCTGCCATCTTTGTCATCGGTCGTCCCTATCCGCTGTTGTTGATCCATCGTGAAAATGATTAATAATCTATATTCAAAAGCAAGTTCTTTTTGTGTCCTTTTCTGCTGTACCCGCCTCTCAACAAACTGAATAATAATTTTTTTCATTATTAATCACCTCATTGACTGCGTAATCGGTAAACTTTCCAAGAAGAATAAAAAGCGTGGATATGATGGCATCATCGTCAAGACGTCCTCGGCCTCGCGCCATCATCAAATATTTTCGACCCACTTAATTTCGAAAATCTCCATTCCAAAGACTTCTTAATCTCTCCCAAAACCCCCAACAGCTCCAGCCCATCCGGGGACAATCCTTAAAATCAGCGCTTCCAGCCATCGCATCGCTCTGGCCTACGGCTGCTCCGGGGGAATGGTGCGTGCAACGGTGTAGATAGCTGCTGGCTGGTGTTTGGATATGCCACCTTTATTTGTTAGATTTTCATAATTCGCTGTTGATAGTAAAATTAATTTGTGCAGATTTTTTTTTTAGCTTCTTTCAACAATTTTTTTTTCTTGCTCCATTTTTCGATTATGAGCCGGGGGTGGATGGAAATCTTTGAATTCTTTATTCAACCACCACCGTCATCATCATCATCATCATCATCAACATCAACATCATCAGTATGGCATTGATGAGGATGAGCACGAGCAAGTGCTGCCGTAACTGAGTCACTATACCGACTTCGCTTGGTTGCTTTTCCAGCAATCTTGTTTCGTCCTGGAGCCTTGGAGCGCCTTCCCTTATGCTTAATCCACTAGAAAAGAAATTCCGGAAAATTATCTTCGCACAGTAAATTTTGGAATTATTATTATTATTGTGTTTGAAGTTAATAAGTTTCTTTGGGATTGAACGACGAACCAACGTACACCAATACCAACCTCTTATGATTTTTTTTGTCAGCTTCGTCCTTCCTATTTTTTTTTTCTTTTTCCTTTTTTACAAAATTTTAAGCGCAAAAGAATCACTAAAGCTTTATTGGGGCGGTGGATTTTTCGAAGCAATGAATATAGGTATGTATTTTCAGGGAGCAATATTACAGTTAAAGGAAGCAGCAGAAAACCAGGCGGAATATAGGTATTCCAAGGGGAAGTACAAAAAAATGATTATATTCTGCTCGCTTGAGAAGTCATTATCCTTAATTTGAAAAAATCTAAAGGACGCACGCGGTAGATCCGTTGAATTGTTTGTGAGCAAAAATAAAAAAAAACCCTCTTCGCTT
This sequence comes from Philhelius pedissequus, assembly GCA_910595825.1. Lineage (NCBI taxonomy): Eukaryota > Metazoa > Arthropoda > Insecta > Diptera > Syrphidae > Philhelius > Philhelius pedissequus. Next base: position 6,363,057 of record OU343163.1, on the reverse strand, counting down.
TCAGGTGGGAAAGTTTGTTGATAAGGGGCAGGGAGTGCCAAAAGGCACTGCCATCAGATATATCTTCCTGTGCTCAGAATTCCTTGTTCGTTATTCATTGTCGTTTGAAAATTATGGGAAAAAACATTCATTCATATTCGATAATAATAATTATTATGCAAGCCTTGAGAGTTTCTTTTTTCTTTTTGATTTTAATGAAAATTCGTAAGATATTCTGTGTTAATTGATGGAGTTTTGAATCTAAGTGATTGGAAAAAGTTTTGAACGTGAAATAGATTTTTTTTTCAAAAATGTATGTAGCCATGTAACTATCGCTTATCGAAGTGCTTTTTGATGACAATCATTATAATTTGAAATTAAAACAATGTGATTGATTAGTTATTTTCCGTTGCAGAAACTATCTAACGGAAGTTGTGCAGAAGAATGTTAGTACCTTACGTAAGGTGGAGCTTACAATCCAAGATGTACCAACAACGCCTGAATCAGTAAGCCCCTTCTGGATGTCCAGTTGATAGTTAGTGTCCCCCTTCATAAAGTTAGTTGGGATCGTCTTCTACTTGCATATTACACTACCTAAGGATGAGCCTGGATTGTCCCTCAGCAATCTCATCCGGTGAATTTTTAACTTGAAAACCAAGTCAAGGTATCTGTAAAATTAAGACTGTAAGGCTAGCTTGCATCGCCTTCTCGACAACAGATTGATACAGCCTATAGAAAAATTGAATGTTAACTGTCTAGTCTCAATTGGAGCCACCACGGGATCCAACAAAAAGGGTTGGTTAATAAGTCCCTGAAAAGTGAAATAATCAACAGTCTTTTCGGTACAAAACATTTAATTTACAATAAAGTCCTTCTAATCCTTTTAACTCGATATACTTCATTCAACTTTTCTCCAGTTTATTGATGTCCCTCAAAATAAAAACAATTTATCGAGCCCCTGAATTAGGCCCAAATCTCTTAACTCCGAACCATTTCTTCATGTTTGAAAACAGGAAATAGACGGGAGGGCTAAATCTGGGGAATATGCTGGATGAGGGTGATCGTTTAACCCTTTTAAAGGGAAATATATGCCAATAACACCGCGTACATTTCAAACTGTAACGATCACCTTGTTTGGACTAAATGAGCTTTTTCGGCTTCGATTCGTTAGAAGAAGTGTTTTAAATTTTCCTTTGGCTCTGTTCTTTAGACACAGTTTCGCAAACGAATAAATAAATTATGACTGACTGGCTGGAGTTCACAATACAGAATGAATCGTTTGTCCGTGAACCCCTCGATGACATATTCCATAAATTCTTCTTCATTCATACCCAATCCATTTGCTAACATAAATTTGTCGCCATAATAGTCAGTAAACGTCTCGTTGTTCTTCCACCTCCTCGTCCCAAACTTTTTCCTCATCATCAATATGTTGTCTTTATTACCAAACATTTCTGTCATCTGTTTGAGTAGCTCTTCCAGGTTTTGTTCGGCAACGTTCGGTTTTGAATAAAACCATTTTTGTGCCTTTCCCCTCAGCTTATTCACCACTAACATACGGATCATTTTTTCTTCGACGTTATATACTTTTTGCACACTTCGTAACTGTGCTACCCAGACATCAAAATTTAAACCACCATCAAATTCGGGCACCATGGCTTCGTAAATTACGTATTTCTCCTCGTTGTCATTTTCATTTATTCATTTGGCACTTGTAACCGCATCGTGCTTTTGTTTCTTTCCATTGTCCGCTGTTCATTAAATTCGATTTTTGCCACAGAAATTCATTCTCTTTTGCCAACAAATATTTTTCTCTTTTTAACAAATTTATTTCCCTCGATAGGATTTCGTTTTCCTTGCTTCCTCTTGTTGGTTGTTCAGCACTATCACCGAGGTCGACATTCTCGCTCTAACCTCGTCGTTTTCGTTGTCGTTACTATCGTCATTGCCGTTGTCGTCGTCGCCATCCCCCCTCCCCTCGTTTATATGATCACCTCTTTTTTCAGCTGGTATACTAGGTGTGTTTTATTGGGAATCTATCCATTGTACCGTAAGTAATTCCCAAAAAAACGCATCGACCGTAGCATGGACCGTAGCTTTTTTATTTTGGTAAGATTGGTACCCCTGCACAGCAATCACAAGTAATGAAATAGTCTTTGGCAAAGTAAAATTAAGAAAATATCAAAATTATGAACAATAATTAGCTGTTATTCATATAAAATAGAAAGTAGAAAAACATACCAATATTTAATTGACGTTTCAAACCTATTTCTTGTGTTCACTTTTTCTGCATTTGCAATTTTAAATTCGAACATTCATTTTGCACCAATAGAAAGGAAATGATAAGTGAACGGGTTTGTTCATAGACTATGGTAAAGTCCCTTTTTACACAGGGCAATTTTTATATTGCTTTAAAAATGGTATATGCATTTCACACGGGAAAACAAAAGTGCCGGTGATTTACTTGTTTCCTTTTAATGTCTCTTGGTTTGGAACGCACACTACAACGTAGTTTAAATTGTTCACTCCCCTTATATTTCATGCCTTTATTTATTTTCTGAGCTTATCGATAGCCAAAGTTTTATTTTTCAAGTCAATTTACAAATTTGTTTTCTGAGTATGTTTTGCTTTCAATTCAATATTTACTCATCAGACTGTAATTAACATACGCGGAGTAAGTAACAAAAAGTTAACATTTGGTTTACCATTTCACCATTTTGGATCACAAAAATGTATGCCCAGTCCATGTCCATGTAGTGAATCGAATACCGCCCATGGCCAACGTCCATTAAACAGTGAAGAAAAATCACACTTTGTGAGTTCAGTTTCCCCTTAGTGCGTTTAGGCTAGGCGCGCACATGCAATTTTGCCGAAACGAAATAGTTTAATCACTAGTTGAACGATGATCGCGCACATAACCAACTTAAAAATCAATCAACGAGATAAACGACCACACAAACACCATTTTGATTTAATGTGCGTGCAGTTATATTATAGTTCGATGTGATACAAACTGAAGAACTTATTTGGGGCGACCGTTCGATTTGTGCCAAAACACAAACTCTTAAGTTGCTCGAATTGCGGAGTGAATAGTTTTTGCATGTGCTCGCAATCTCATATAAGTCCAGGGTATTAACTTTAGCAACCAAACTGTTGCAAAACTGAAAGTTGCATATGTGCGCGCCTCTGGCCTTATAGCTCATAGAATTTTATACGAATAAATATTTTGCGGCGCAGTGTCAAGCAATTCCTCTATAGTGCAGTTCCACCCAATGCGGTTTGTCTTCTCAAATTGCTTTTTTGTAGATCTAAATAAAAAGATGATTTTTTTCACCAAGCTCCGTTTATTTACAACTATCAATAAAAATTGAACACAAAACGAAAATTGGGCTTGGTTAGTCAAAAATAAAAGTAAAACGGAATTCATTCGATAAATATTGGTTTCTTTTTCAAAATGGATATCAAAAATTGATTAATTGACATTAGGGGTATGCAAAATTGCAGACATAGGTAGATGCAATTTTAGACGTACTTCAGAAAATAATTGAGCAAAGAATACAGTTTTTAATAGTAAAAGTCAGAAACTTTTCGGAAGAACAGCTTATAATTTTTTTAAAATGGAGTTATCTAAGATTTGAGAAATATAAACTGGCCAACCATAAAAAAAGAAAATAAAAGAATCAAAAATAATTCTAACAGTCCATGAACACATCCATCGACATTCAATTCAATTATCAATCGTACCAACAAAACTAACAAAATCAGAATCGAGACTCGGCTGAACGTCAACCAGCCATCCACCGTAGCTTCTACTTTAGCTTTTTATCGACCGTAGCGAATTGTATGTAAAATGCTACGACGGATAAACTTAAGGCGGATAAATTTCCCAATAAAACACGGCTACTATTGAGCCGCAAAACCATTGCTGACTTGGTCCTGTTACTTGGCATCCCAAGTCGTTGCAGCCACTCGCGCAGCTGGGCCGCTGAGAATTTATTTTGGTCGACTGAGTCATCCATTTTATATAATAAAAAAAAATGAATTCGATGCCACGAGAAGGAGAGAAGAAATATTATATTCACGATTCTTTTTATTATTTAGGTTGAATCCCTCTTCTGAGATTTTAGACACAGTTTCGCAATAAATAAATTAGGACCCACTGGCTCGAGTTCACAATACACAATGAATTGTTTTATTTCGTCTTTCTTTTTACATCTTACTTATTCTAATCGAGAACATAAGCATATAAAGGTACATTAATATTAGTATAAATATCACATGATTCTTATATTCTAATTATTATACATGTAATGGTTGCGGTGTCTTTAGTTACTACAGTTCTGTTGCGCTAAATACAGGTTTTCATTTACGGTTACAAAACGGAGCAAAAACTCACTAAAATTTTCCTAATACATGACAAAATCTACCTTGGAAGATGTCAAACAGATGGATTTGTCATCGATTGTGAGCAACCGCTGCACACATCTTGCGGAAAGTTTTTGCATGTCCAAATATTTATGTAAGATCGAAATCAGTGAGACTGTGGTGGCCTCTTGAAGCTCGCACACTTTAACTCGCCGATAGTCCATTATCAAACCATGGATTTTGTCGACCATTTTCTGTTGTGGTGAACAGAATTGGGCGACCAGAACTTTCGCTCCTAAATTGTGCTTATACGACCGCATTGACATTGATTAACCCATTGGTGAGTAGTTCCAACCGATGGCGAAGAGTCTTCATAATATTTGTCAAGTTTTTCTTTGATTTGATTGATTTTTTTCGACGAGAATATAAATTAGCCACAACAAAACTATTTGACAGATCTGTCTTAAAATTTGGGTTCCCTCTTTTGAAAGAAGATTCTAGCCATGCCATAATGGATGATGATAATATAATTTTAATTAATTTAAGGGACTTATTAATCCACCAATAATTCTGTGTTAAAATGAATATCTCTGATTTACTTACAGAAGTTCTAGATGGGCCAACGAAATACATACATTGCCTTAATATTTTTCAAAAATTTTCAAAAACAATTAAATCGGCAAATTTTACACCAATTCAAAGGTCTGTTCAATCTTTTTCAAGTGCTTAAAAACGAAGCTTTTTCTGAGATAGCAGCATTCAAAGCAAATCCAATGCAGTTGGGTTGACAATCACGGGAACAATTTTGGATTGCAGTATCTCGAGAATCAGAGGCTGCAGAAGCGTTTGCTTTTCAGGTGTGGATTGGTATTTAATAGACCTTTCTTTTCATGTATATATCGATGGGCTTGGAAAACATTTTCGAAAATACATTTTATTTTTCAAAAATCTTGCTATTTTTATATAACGCTTACAGGTGGTGTCGACTCTGTTTCTAAATTCATTTTCGTTACAAATATCTTTAAATTCATTTAATTGCATAATATTTGATGTGACCTGACCCCGAAAAACTGTTGAGAAAAATTACAAAATTTCAAACAAATTTCTACACAGCAGAGTTTTAATTTTTTTTAAATAATCGTATACATTTATGATTGATTATGATTTTATATGGCGTGACGGTACGTTCTATTTCTTCGAAAGTTTCCAACTTTTTCCAGGAAGTTCCAGGACAAATATACCAAATATTATAGACGAGAATAATTTTTTTTGTCAAATCAAAATATTTTTAAATAACACGTAGTAGATAATCAATTTGTTTCACGTTAATATTTAACGAATTGAATAAATTAAAAAAAATAAATTAATTAATTAATAATCAAACCTTACACATTTTTTTCCCACGAAAAAAAATTAAATTTGTTTAGCAGAATTTTAATAGCTATCATTTCGTCCTCGAAACTTGTCTCGAAAAAGCGATAATTTTCTAGAAATTATTTTTGGCTCAATACTAAATAAAAAATAAATATAATTATATATATATAATACCCCTGGATCTTCTGTTCAACCGTTTGTCTTCACATTACACACCTAATAGTCAGCTCACTAGATAAAGATGTTAATTATATGCTGCAAGAAAGTGTTACAACTCTTACTGTACTGGAGAACGTAGATGATTCCATGGGACGAATCTTTCTTTGTACTTTTCTAGTTTCTAAAGTATTTAAAGTTCTCGCTATAAACAAATCCGCTGGATCGGGTAGTACCCCCGCCCTCGTTCTGAAAAGTGCTCTTTAACGCTGACAACGCTACTCTACTTTTCTTTTTTAGCTTGAAAGGAGAACATAATTTGTCCTGCTTGCCCTCAAAATAGGCGACTTCGCTCCCCTCCCCTCTAAATAATATCTTGCACTTATGGTCCTTTTTTCCAACTTGAAAAATATCATTAAGAACGATAGCACCTCAATACCCGGTAATACGTCTTTCTAAACAATTGGTCTACAAGTGGTCATAAAATAAATGCTGATGTGCCGCAGGGCTCTGTTTTATCTACAATCCTCTTCACCAATGATATTCTGTACGAATCTTCTTATCCAGTAATCATGTTCACAAATGCCTCAATTTTTCATATTCATTTCTGCATTCTTCCTATTCTTTCGACGTGGAACTAAAGAGTCATCGCAACGTTTGGAAATTCTGACCACGAAGTTATTGATCGATGGGGAATAAAAATTCACGAATATTTAATGCTTCAAAACCTACACCGAAGACAGTTACAACACTTGAGCGCCATCGTTGTGTTTCAGTAATTTTGCATCGTCCCCATAAATAATTGAACCCTAATACTCCCGTTTCTAGATATCCCTTTGTTAATCCGTACTACACGAATGTGTTTTCCCCTCCTACTTCAAGACTCAAAACTAATTGGCATATGTACATAATTTTAAATCGTACTGTGTATTGATCATGGGTAAGGGTAGTATGAACCCCATATTCCCGTACAGTACACGTAATAATAAAAGGGCACTTAAAAATTCAGCCTTGTCAGATTTATTTCTAAATTAAAGTCTAATTTGACTGCATATTGTTTTTTTTTTTTATTCCACCATTACCGATCAATTTCAAAGGAACATTCTACCCAAAAAAAAAATCTGTCTACATTTTTTTTTTCTTGCAACCAGACTCCGTTTGTTGATTTCTCGATAGCAAGAGCCACTTCAAAAAAAAAATAAAATTGAAGAAAACGTCAACAAAAACTAACTAGCCACTTTCTATTCAAACGAAACGCATTCATTTGAAAAAATGACACTTTCCTGGAATTGATTTAGTTGTCCTTCAAGAATGATATTCATTCCAATTTTTTTTCCTCCAAGACAACCCCCTTTTAGAGGAATAGATTGTTAGATAAGTTGTATATCTAGACGTAGAAATATAAGTAAGAGCCTTTGTGAGTCCTCAAGAGGGATTCACCATAAAGAAACACACGAATGTATAACTGTAAAAACTTAACATTTTGAATTTATTTATATCTGCGACCAGTACCGAGTGTCCCCCACCAATAGTCCACAAGTAAAGAGTAAGGAATGTTGTAGGTTGTGTATAGATATTGTAGTTGAAAAGCTCACTTGAGTGGAAACACAGAGTAAAACAGGAACAGGATGCGAAGACATAATGAGCAAAAACTATACCCCATCCGCTTTTAACTACCGCTCGCTCGGCCAAATAAAGCGTTCGTCTCTTCTCGCTCGTCGTGTCGTCGTCGGGCGTATATCTATAGCATATTAGTTGGTTGGTTCTTGTAGCCGGCTGAACATGCATACCCATTATATAGGTACCGACCAAGACCAAAAGCCACCTCTCTCAGCTCGAGCTCGACTCGACTTGAATGTTGTGAATAAATGTTGCTTCCGATTTGCATTCATTCTTCACTTTGAATTATGTTCATACCTTTTGCTTGTAAATAACACTCCTTTGCTTTTTTTTTTACTGTTACCTCTACCTCCATGTAGATATGCATTTAGATACATAAAAGCCAAGCCAACCATTCTCTCCTCCTCAAAAAACATAACACAGAATTTTCCAAAACAAAAAAAAAACATAAACGAAAAATTAAGTTGGCAACCTTCCGCAAGGACTTCTTCCGCAAGTCATTAAGCCTGTATAAGAAATTATTTCATTAACAAGCTAAGGAGAACGATGACTAGCGTTGTAGCAGGCAGCTACTGTTTTTTTTTGTTTGTGGGGTAGGGGGGAGGGCAACTATATGCATAGTAAAACAGAAAACACAAACACAGAAAAACAAGAAGCCAGAAGTAGAAGATGGTATAAGTAGTGTTTTGGCCGAGCAAGCAAAACAAACCCGCAACTAAGCTAACAACTCTCTCTAGCTAGCAACACTTTTTCGCTTTTTTGTTTAAGTAGCTATGTCGGGGCCATATTGTTTTTTTTTTTTTTGTTAAATTTATTTCTAAGTGAGGTGGGTGGGGTAGGTGTAGGTAGAGGGACTATTTCTTGCAACAATAGCACTTGTTTTGCCGCAACTGGATATTTTATAGCGAGGTAAATCAGTACAAGGATGTTTTTAACTTTTTTACACACTCTGGGGTTTTCCTCAAAAATTAAAAAAAACTCCCAACCATATAGCTAAAGTCTGTATAGTTTTGTCTTTTTCTAAAACAAAGGCTACACAAACCCATATACATATATATTCACTTCTATAGTTCGTCCTTTTTGCTATCTTTCACAGAGCTATCTAAGGCTGGATTTTCAGTTTGAAAAACGGTGAGAAGCAGGCAAATTGTGTACCCAATACACTCGTAAATAGTTCCGTTGCGGATAGCATAGGTTTTGTTTTGTTTTCTTCTTCTTCTAAATATAGAGGGCGCAAGTATAGTTTAAAAGTGGTGAGTTAGATTTGGATGGGTGTAGAAAAGGTGCCTGTAGAATGTACATTGGGCAGAAAGACTGATGGACAAACGCGCGCGTATAGCGCTATTCCTCTAGTTCTTCTTATTTTTATTTTTGGATTAATTTGCATGTAAATAACTGAATTACACGGTTCTTTGAATATTGTTTTCCCCAGAATGACTTCCTTGCTACTTTTTATAGATGAAGCATCAGGAGGGTGTTGATGGGTATTTTATAAGTTTCGTTATTTTTTTTTAACTTTTTCATCACGCTGATGGGGATTTTTTCTTTGGAATAGGTAGTACTGAGAGTAGACGTCTAAGAGGGGATATAAAATGAGACTAAAATTAGGTTTTTAAAGTGGGTTCTCATTAGAATGGCAGAGCAAGTCTGCCCGTAGCCTTATAGTGTTTATTGTTATCGCACCAAAAAAGTAGACGAAGTGGATTGTAATGAGAATCATTTGTTTATTTTTTTTTATTTTGCTAATTGGGAGGACTGCGTGGCTCTTGGTGTTTAGTGCGAAATATGATGGGAAAAAATGACAGATTCAGTGACGGGAATGACTTTTCAGTATTAGTAGTAATGAATCTTTGTTTGTTTCTTTAAATTTTGTATTAAAAACTATCTTACGAACTTACTGCTCAATTTCAAATTATAGTGCAAAAGTTTGACTGCCAAATTTACTAAAATTGGTATAACCGAGGCTAACTAAACTTTGCCCTTTATGACTATACTATACAGTTTCGGGAATGCTGCTTTCAAGTGTTCTGATATCTACAATGGCGCTTAACTATAGTCCTTTAAAACCGAAAGCTTAAGATTCCTTACCGGCTGGAAACTGCGATTTGGGGTTCTTAAGCCTTTATGTACCATATCCACATCTTGGTGCTGTTCAGTGAGTTGATCAGTTCGCACCAATTGCCCTCCGCATACATCGGACCAAATATATCCGTTAAAGAATTGCCCGTCGAAAAGGTGCACACTCAAGGGGGTTTGACTAAGCTTACCACAAATAAGGTTTAATAGCAAATACCAGTGCAGATTGGCGAATTAAGGGGTATCATGGGCATTCTTGGATGAGCTAGTATTACCATTGAACCCTTTAAGGGGGAGAGTGCATCTGGTGATCACTAATGTATTTCCCAGCATTTGTTGGTGCCCTAAAGTATGATCGGTAGTGGGCATTAGTGTTTTGAATTTTGTGTTCCGTACGAGAGATCAAATGGAGAACAAATGATCTCCACTAAGTTGTCATTCTGGAATTAATGTTAAAACTGACTTATTTTGCTTCTAATTCAATGGTCACGTAAAGGAGTTTCTAGTTATAACGGGCAAACACATGTTGTGAGCTGTCGGCGAAGTGGATATCGGTCGAATATACACTAGAAGTTGGATTGAAAAGTTGAAGGTAGTGCCTTCGTTGTTAACGCTGCCAACCATACGAGAAAGGGATTGAAACAAAAAAAAAACAAATGATAACACACCTTATTGCTAAGCTAAAACACTGTAGATGCTTGGACAGTTTTAAAAGAGCTATTCGTTGGCTGTTTGTGATTTCTGTAGGGTAACAGTTTAATTAGGGGCTTAAAACAAAAAAAATCCATGGTAAGCTATTACCACACTTACTAACTTAAGTATGGTTGCACTACTGTCCGGGTTGGACCAGGGTCTCAACCAACATGCTTTTCCTTCCACCCCGGTTCCTAGCTAGCGCCCTCCAGTTTCACACATCAAATTGTTTGAGGTCTTCGTAGATCTGTGTGCACCACCTCAGAAGTGGTATCTCCCGGAGACAGATTTATATAAGGGCAATTTAATTGCTTTAAATAGAACTAAGTCCAAAGGAGCAGCGGTTGACAAGAGTTTATTCACCGTATCATATCAGCGCTGGTCTTATCTTGTCTGGATTAAAAGGGTCACTTAGCTATCGCACTCTGTGTTGCTGAACAGAACTTTGGAAAGGAGATTCTTCTAAAAATCAATTAAAATCAATGGAACTTACTCGACACCACTGTGTTACGACCATAACCAATTTTGATAAGAAAAGATCAGAAAAGATTATCCACTTAAGCAAGACCCTTCGAACACTTCTAAGCGTAATAACCGGACACAATCTACTGGGCTTACATAGAAAGTCAATGGGGTTCAGTAATGACGATCTATGTAGAGATTGCAACAACGAAGAAGAACAGTAGATTACCTCTCATTTCTTGTGTCATTATCTAGCACTCTCTCATATAAGGAGCAAATTCTTGGGTTGCTATTTCTTAAATGATTTAGAAGAGCTCTCCAAACTTTCTGGCTATATTCTATTGAACTTCATAAAACCCTTGTTCATATGATTATCTATAAAACTCATAGGTTATACAATAAGGAGCTACAATACTTTGGGGTGTCACAATGTATCTATTATTATCTAAGTGTGATGGTGACGAGGTCATTTAACTCAGCTAGTTAAAAATTATAGCTGTCTATGGAGCCCTTCTGTCCAAGACATCGGTGGTAGATGTTCTATCTCAATGACATCATATATACTTGGTCTTGCCCTCCTTTACCGCTAAGACCATCTTCTTCTATTTCGTCACAATGATCCTAAATATCCTCTTAACACAGTCTTCCTGAAGAATTGACTTATCGGTTGGATCTTGGCTGAATACCACAATAAATGTATAGTGCCTTCTGCCATCATGTTCTATAGAAAAATTGGTTAAATACATAGTGTGTTAGCGAATAAATTTGATCAGATGCCTCAACTTTGGGTCAATAGGCTACCAGCCTGATCAAATCCAAAGAAATGTAACTCCAGGAACTAAAATAAGAATGTCATAGTATATGTACTCTCTTAACTCAGATGTGTATCCTTGACTTTGATGCGATTATATGCTTACCAAGCCGAAAATTCAATATCTTATTCGCGTTGGAAAAAAACCTTTTATGAAAAATTGCTGCTGAGCTTCCAGAGGTTATAGAAATTATCAGCTGCGAGCTGTCTAGATGCAGAAGACAAAAATAATTGCTGACAAGCTTTCAAGAGCTCGATTTTCATCCGTATTAATTGCGACCACACTATCACTGGTGGTCCATGATGTGGCTGATGAGACACCATTCCTTAGGCTGACAAGATGCTATAAGTTCAAGAACTCAGTGAAGATACTTCTTCCTTCTATTCGTTCAAAGAGCAGCACTACCTGTCAGACTATTTAAGAATTATTAGACGTTTCAAAAAAAAACTGCCAAACATTTGAAAATAATATTTCATCAATTCTACCACCGCTCTCACCAGTACCACATCACATATAGTCCGAAAATTAAATCCCCACATCCACTATCCGATCCGGATTCCGGATTCCGGAGCCAAATTATGAATTCAGCAGATTACGATTTTCTAAATTATAAATTCGTTCGTTCAGATGTATCCTTTTTTTATTTGACTTTTTAGGTAGGTTGGTGTTTTCTATACATCAGATCTTGATGAGTTCTGTGCACTCGAAACAAAAGTGAAGGTTGAGGATACCCGTGTACAACGTCGCCGTATATATCCATCCATATGTTGGTTGTTCCACAATGCCATCCATATACACATACGAGTACACAATCATGCGATGTCGGCTAAGGCCGCAGTTATGACGTTGGCCTTCGTTTTGGCGCTGGTTGCCATCGCTTAGGGTTAGCATCAGATGAACACATATATAGACACATCCTGATGCTGTGTATAAATTGCTTTGGCTCGGTGATGGTTGGTGATGTAATCACATTGCATTCCCAAACAAAACAGCATTATGTAAGATTTAATTAAAATTAATTACATTAAGTGCATCCATATCCTTTGCGCGCGCTATTCTCATTCTCGTTCTCACTGTGTGGATATCTGTATATCCTTTTATTTATTATGTGGTTCAGTTCAGGAGAAGGAAACAAAAAATTGTGCCCCACTTACCATCGCACTAACCACTACTGCTATCCCATCCAACACCGCATCAACCATCATAATCATCGCAGCATTATTATGGAATGGAACATCGTCCTTATAGCGTCATCTAAAAATAAAATAAAAATATTTACTATATTTTTCAATCTGATACAACTCTAAGGATTGGCCAACTACTCTATAAAAATAAACCTTCGCCCTCGCTCCTCACAAAACAGCGGCAGACACCACAGCAGACAAGCACATCCAAAGTACATTGCGGGCGGTAATTCCAGCTTTTTATCTCTACACTCTGCTTCGCTCGCTGCACCACTGTGATGTAGAGAGTGGAATCCATCCAAGTGCGAAACCAAACAAAAAAATATGCAGCAAGAATTATAAGAAAAAAGATATAAAAAAATATTGCTCGAAAATATACATATTTTTGCTCTCAATGCGCTGGGTCAGGCCGACTGATGATGAGGACTCTGCACTCATAGACATAGATCAAGGAAAGGACGGCTCGGAGAGTATATAGTTACGACTAAAAACAGGAAATCCAAATTAAATTCACTCAGCGAGCGCGCTATTTTAAATTAATCAAAGTATGTCCTGTTCAAATATTCACACACACTCACACATTGCTGTGATATGACGCAGACATCAATCAAAAGCAAATGATATCCTTGCCCCTGAGAAAATGTCCCAACAACTCACAATTCGGCATCGCGCACGCATACCAGCTTGCCAGATCCTTTCAAATTATTAAAAGCCAAAAACGAGAGCTCGTCCTGCTGCATGTGTCCATACCATATTTCGCCCATGATATTAATACAAAGTCGTTTATAATTTAATTGTTAACCCTTTGCGGCTATAAAGGACCCAAAGGCTAAAAAGCTCAACACTCGCAGTTTCAACACAAACTCATCATCATCAAGTAGGTGGTATGTAGGTGTACGACGCACGGCTATCAAACGGAAGAACAAACGGACAGAAGCAGCTCCGCATCAGGCAGGACAACAAAGGCTTCAGAAGCAATATTGAATTAAATTTTGGACCAAAACCGGCGCGCATTCCATAACGCGGTTTATTGGTTTCCCATTTTATAGTAATTTTTGGAGCGAGTACGGACCACCCGCCCAGGACCACAGTTTTCGGTTGAAAAATTATCACGAAACTTAGATGGAAGAGATGAAGCCCTGCTGATGCAGCAATAGTGTATCTCACTGAGTACCTACTTCAAAAACTACTCTGCTACTAGAATTTCACTTTTCCCCGTCCAGCTCTAGCAGATGACGAAGGATGCTTTCAGTGCTATTTCAACACAGACGGACAAATTGAAGTCTGTCGAGCACGGCGAGGAGTAATCGAGGCAAGCAAACTTTAAAAAAAAAAACTTTAAAAAAAACCTGCTAACTCTCTAACAAAACAATATTCATAATGGATTGCTTTGCCGGTGGACCGCTTTCCGGAAGGAGCATCAGGCTCTTCTGCTAATGCTGCTTCTGTTCTGTTGATGGTTTCTGTTATATGGTGGCATCAACTCATGTGATGCTTACCCTCTGTTCTGTGGATGTGGAAATAGAGGTTTAGTTATAGACAAGAGCCAAGTTTACAAGAGATGGATTCTTTGTTGAGGGTAAACAAACGAGCAAACGATGATGAAAGGTTCTGACCCTTATATCGACTATAAGTAAACCATATACCTACCTACCTATCTCTATATATCTATGAATGGCTAAAAAGGTTCTTGAGTGTGCAACCAAAGAGACGACCATCATATACCATTCACAGGATCGAGGGAGAAGAATATAGTTGAAGCTTCGTTCTTGGTGTTTTAATAAGAAAGAAGTGGTTTACCGACGGGATTTCTGCCTGGATGAAGTGGATGACTCTTCTTAGCCAAAAAGGGAAATTCTTTTATTATTTTTTTTTTGTTTTTAGATTGGAATCGTTGTAGTGATTGTAGAGTTAAAAAAAATATATGATAATCGATAATCTTTTATGTTTATGGATGCGGTTTGCTTTGAAGAATTTTTAATCCAATCTGTGTTAGTTGTTAATGAAGATCTGTCTACTCAGAAGTTTGTTTGATATAACGCTTCGGTTGGTGGAAGGGATTTTTCCTGGAATTTTCTACCATTCCGAAGAGGTTAATTGAATTACGGAGTAAGCCATATATTGAGTCCATTGATTGCTTTCAAGAATGCAAAGAATGAGGGATGCTCCTTCGTTCCACAAAGCTCGATCTTGGTTCTAGCTATACCTAATGAATTGAATTGTAAGGTATTTATATTTTCTAATAGGCTAATGGGCTATCTTCACTTTTTGTTTATACTTTGACTTTTTTATTATTAATATTTTAATTTCTGAGTTACTCTAAGCCTTTAGAAGAATGAAGTGAATTCAATTTGTTAAACTTCTGTTTGTACAATTAATATTTTAGCGGCTCCGAAGGATAATAATGGACAGTCATTTGGAAAAAAAATTGAACTTAAGATTTTAATCAAACTTGACATTACGATGACAGAGAACATTAAAAATATGACGGCTGAAGCGATTTCCTTCAAGCACTGAATTGATTTCGAACACAAAAATTATGCACTGAACTTGTCCCAAACAGAGCGAGCTCTGAACACTGATATGTTTTTTAAACACACTTGAACCACACAAATCAGAATATATTTTCATTTTAACCATAATAAGCAATATAACACAAACCCTACCATTTCTTGTACACAGAAACACACCAGATAGAGAAAATCAACAAGAGATCAACTTCTTTCGCCAACTTCATTATATCTCATTATTTTTTTCTTCATATTTTCCTTCTTGACACACATGGCTTTTGGTGCGTTCAGTAATTTACTCACATTTTCACTCAATTATGTTCGATCACGTCGAGTGCGATCTACACATTTTCAGAACGAAAAAAGAAACACACATTTGAAGCTCTGAATGCTCTGAGTTAAAAAGAAACACAAACAATTTTTTTACAACTCAGACCCTGCTCTGAACTAAAAACGTTCTATTATGGATATAAATATTATATATATAGTCTAGATTTTGGTCAATTACAATTTTTAATTCAAATGTTATTAATGGTACCTTCCATAATAACGGTTTTTTTTTTCAATTTTCAACTATCTCATGACCGCTTAACGGATTTCAATAAATATTTGTATACAAGAGGTCTTTACCAAAATTACAAAATGTTTTAATTTTTTTTTTGAAAATTCAATTTTTCGAAAACGGATAGAAAATATTATTTTTGAAATAATATTTTTTTTTTAGTTTATATTATGAAATACTTTAAATTGTTATACCAAATTGTTTGTTATAAAAAAGTTAAAGAAATTTTGTAAATAAGAAATTAATTAAGAAACTACCAATACAGTAAAACCTGTCAAATTGGACCACCCTTGGGACCGAAGAAATGTGGACCAGTTAGGAGGTGATCCGATTATAGAGGTTCCTTTTTAATCGAATCGGTCAACTTAGAAATTATTTCTCTCATGCATACACGTCCATAAAATTTCGACTGTTAGTGCATATACCACAAGTTTCCAAACAAATATGCAATCAATTAGATTTTTTGTTGGTATAGCCAGGAGAATTGTACCAGAAATTGGCACATTATTTTGTCTAGCTAAGCAAAAAATTATTCAAATCACAGTTTTATGTTCTCCTTCACGCTCAAAATTCTTTGGTTTTGAGATTTCCTGCAATCAAATTTCTTTGCAAGATCTCTCTGAAATAAATGTGCATCTTCGAAACATTTAATAAGTGCAACCTTATTTTCCAGATCAAGATCACAGTAATTTCGTTTACTCATTGTTCTTTTCCTTTTTTTTTAAACTTAGTAGCTTTATTGAAAACCAAAAACATACACCTTTAACATATCAATTTCTAATTGCACTGACTGGCGTGAAACGTCTGCCTACAAGAAACATAAGAAAATTAAATTGTTTCATTTGCGAACTAACGAAAGCTAAAATCACAAACTTTTTGGGAAATGACTGAATAAAGCAAAAGTAACCGGCGGCGGCGAGTTGTACAACAATTAACAAAATAAAAAAAATGAGATGAATACCTATTTCGTATTTAATACGCCTGGACCAATCCGATTAGCAGGTGCCCCGATTATAAGGGGAAATTTGTATGAAAAATAGCAATAACAGGGAATGCATAAGGCGCGGCCCGAATATGAGGTGGTCCGATTATAGTGTTCCGATTTGCAGGTTTTACTGTACATATATTTAGCCGTTTCTACTCAGAATCTTGTACTTAAGATGATATCGAACATAAGAGCAAGTAGGTACGTGTGATCTACTTGTCCATCAGCCTCACGTCGAACAACTGTAAAAAAATGTTATAAATAGGTATTGCTTTATTATCATCCTTAAACAAATTACAATGGCTTATGGAAATGATCTCAAAAACGTATCAACATTGTAATATTTGAAAATTATGGAAATTGTACTGAATGGAATGACTTAGAGTGTGGTTTTAATTACATAACCAACATTTCAGCTTCCATAAGGCTTCGGTAAGTCATTTTAGCTGAGAGAAGACCATATCGAAACATTATAGAAGGTTAAATAATTTTATTGCAGAAACCCATTAATTATAATTGGTAGCACGTAAGACTGTCACGTCAAAGGTCTAAGGTTCTGATCAAGGTGTAAGACCTTCAAAAATGTGTACGGGCTCAGTCTTTCCAAAACCAGTTCATTCCTTCTAGCTACCCGCCTCCAGTTATGCACAGCAATTCAGTTGAAGTTGTTATCTTGCTTGCGCCACCTATTAGGAGTCTTTCTCTGCTGCGTGTACCATCATTGTAGGATTTGCAGACTCGTTGGGCTTGTTCTGTTTTATCCATACGCCACCCCAAGCCATTTCCGACGGTGTATTTTTAACTTTTTGACCAGGTCGATGTATAGCCCGTACATATCGTCATTGGATCTTCTTCTCCTCACTTTTTCTACACACACTGGATCAAATATCACTCGAAGAATTATTCCTTCAAAAGCACCCTTTAAAGACAAACCTTGGCATGGCGATCGGGCTTAGGACGACTTCTACGAAGAAAACCAAGCAATCGCAGATCTAGTTTCGACAGAAGTTCCACCACTAAGTCGGAGTGAACTATATTGATGTGTCAAACGAGTGTATGGCGGCGAATGAGTGAAACACAAACAATTAAACCCCACTGTCACAATTCTGAATAGCGTGGAATGAGAGAAAGTCCATCACATACTGAGAACCAATTTATGGTATGGGAAGATATCTGTGTCAGTGCAGCTCGGTATGTTGTTGATATATCGTTCGGATGCATTTCGATCGAGGATATCTCAAAAGACGGGCGCAGTGCTGAGTTGCAGCAATTAATTCTAACGCGAATCTTTTTGTTAATCTATAGATGTTCGAATTGATTTGCGTAAAGCCCTTGTGTTAAGGAAAAATACTTTATAAATTGTCTAACACTTAGTCCTCTATAAGCTTTTTTCGGTGTTCGCCAAGGCAGCCACTTAGAGCCACTTCTTTTATTAAAATGATCATTAATTACCATAGTTCGCCATAGATTGTTTCATAGGACTTGAACTTTGAGGAATGTTGGGAAAGTCTCTTGACTGCCTCTTAAGACTGTCAAGATCAAGATCACCGTAAAAATTTCACGGGCAAAATGAATTGTTTTAGTTACTCGATCTATATTCTTCCGATTTGTTAGAACCTTATCATTTAAAAAGAAATTATTTTGCGATATCCTTTTGAATCTTTATTTTCCCAATTATAGATCTTTTTCCAAATTCCTTGCAAATTGCCTCTTTCCTTACCTTCCTCTCCTTGTTTCACCATATTTAAATATTAAATTTGAAAATACTTGAGCTTACCTTTCCGGCTTAAAGCATATTGTCACTATCTTAAACCATATTCAGGAGTATTAATACATTGAAGCATAATTCAAGAGATAACCATGCTGAAAATTTATCCTGCATAAGCCAACAACAAATTTAGAGGTTAAAATATAAAAAGCATTAAGTTCAAAATCTCTTATTTCTTACAGAAAAATACCAATTATTTTATCAAATTCCAAATTCGAAGCCGATTACCACTGATCGTGGTTGTAGGTTCGATTCCTGCCGTTGCCTATGTCTTCTTATAAATCCATTAAAAACCAATTCTCAAAATTGTCATAAAATAAGTTTATGCTTTGCTCATTACATGCTGTTTAGGCATAACACTAACAACATGTGATTGAGTAACCTAGCATACCCATACAAAATGACAACGAAATAAATAAATTAATGCGAATTATAAGGGACATAAATAAATAAGACACGGTAATTCTCTCCGCATTAGTTCAGCCGCCATCCCTGGAGATAAATCTGAGACAACAACCAGCTCTAGCCTCAGAACATCGCGCCACGCATCTTTCCCATCTTCTTTCTCTTCTTCCACCGGATGCCGCGCTGTGTTAAGAAAAAACATATAAAGGGTATTCATAACCCCTTGAGCGCGTGCAAAAGTTATAAAAAAAAAAAAAAAAAACCACTGATTACCAAAAATCCTCGCAAGCCAGAGCGCCATATTTCCTAATTGTTTCCGATTCCTCATGTGGTTCATCCCATACACTTCAGTGACAGGATATGCGGGTGTTTTAACCCGAGCAAACCAATCTGTCAGCGACAATAATCTCCTTGCCAGAGTGTACCTATCAGTAGATGCATCTACAAGTCCACATCCTTATTCAATCGTTAACCAAAAACTCCTTCAAAATCCGTCAACGACGGTTATTCTGCATGTGCAACCGAAACCAACCCTCCTCCAATCCATAGCATATACCATTTTCTCGCCCGTCACATCTTTTAAGCCAACTGTCATTACCAACTTAGGAAAATTTCTTTAACAACAATTTGTTGATTCACTTTCTCAGCTATAGAAGGTACGGTGTAGGTATACCTTTACCCTGTGTACGGTGGTAATAAGAAGCCTTGAGCAGTGAGCACTCAATATTATACCGAAAAAGGAAAAGTTCCCAGGTAATGAACCCAAGGATAACTGACTTAAGACAAAAATCCACTCAGAGACTTCTTTGTCGTGCTTAGTTTAGTCCCTTCATTTGCAGAATGGCTGTTCTGCTCAAGTTTCTCTCATCCTTGTCCTTCTTATTCCTCTGACACTCTCTCGCAATCGTCCATTTGGTCCTGGTCCTTTAGAACAACCTGTTTAAGTGTCGCGGTAGATGACGTTTTGGGTCTTTGGAGGTGTGGTGATACTGCAGGGGATTTTCCGAAATGGTGTCGGTGGGAAAACTGGTGTAATAATTTCAAGAAATTGTAATTTCCCAACTTTGCTTAGATTTAATATCCACCACCCCCAGAATAAATATATAAGCGGAGTTAAAAAAAAAAATAGAAGACCCCTCTCTTACTCGTATCATCCTTCTCTTATTCCTATGCCACTTTTAATGTGCCTTAGCCCCATCACCATTGATGGACCGAACGATTATTCCTAGGATTCACCATCCCATGTCCCACCCACCTTCCCGCCGAGAAAAAAAAATTACTCCTGTGTCCCGTTCCATTACCATGTTGCTGCTCCATTAGCTGCTTTGTGTGTGTTCGGACCCCGGACTGAAGAAAAAGGAGGATATTTACTGGGGAAGGAAATTTATTGTTAAACTTTCTACTTCCTTCTTTGAGATGATTCGATTTTTTTTTCTTCTTCGACTTTTGCTCTCCTAACGTACATAGTGGTGGTTTTGGTTCAAATCTAGAATTGTTGTTGAATATTTTGCTACTTTTTTCGTTTCCTCATTTTAAGTGCCCCGCCACCGGCCGCAGCGGGTGGACAGACCATCATCGGGGTGAATCCTTAGATTTAGTCCATTAGAATTGTTTGTGTGTGTGTGTGTGTGAGGGAGAAGCAAGTGAGTCCTTAAGAGGTGTGTTGCTCTGTGCCATGGATATCATTATTGTTACAAAAGAGACAATACTAAGCGACCAAACCAAAGGAGAAGAAGACGCACAAAGAAAGGACTAAACAATTTCATCCGTTATTTGTTGCCAGCTAACTTTTACCTTTTGCCAACATCATCAAGTGTAAAAAAGTTTTGCAACTCCCCAAAAAACTCTCCTGTTCTAATGGTGTGGACCAAGGACTACTTGTTTATTTTATTTTTACTTTTTTTTATTTTATTGTCCTTATTGGCTAAATTTATTTATTTTATTTCTCAATTTCTTTTTTTTTTTGTGTTCGTCCTTTTTTTGCTGCTGGTTGGTATTCATTATTTTTTTTTTGTTATTTTTATGATTATGTTGGTGTGAGTTTTGAGTGTTGTTGACTCTATGTCCTCTGTCTATTGTCAAGTTTAAAAGGATATAATTCAAGGATAACCGAAAAACTTTTATACGCAACGCTGGCACAACACACGCGGGAGAAACGGATTTTCGTTTTCGGACCTGCCATCGAAGTGAAATAGAGAGAGAGAGATGTGTCTGGGCGATAGATTGATACATTGAAAATTGAATCCTTTTTGTCGTGTCGTCCTTTGTGTGGTACGAGAAGTTTATCTCCTGGAAGGAAGTGGTTTTTTCTTTGTATAGATAAATTTTGTGATTTTTTTTCTTGTCGCACATTTTCTGATTGGGCTTGCTGCTTTCTAAGGATAATAATGTAGGTACATTGGGTTTAGAGACATAAAGAGATAATCATGAATTTGGGATGATATTTTAAAGGATTTTTTTCTTGCATTTTGGGCAACATCAATTCAGAATTCAAAGGGAGAAATTGATTGAAAATTGTAAAAAATTATCGAAAATATGAAATTTATTTCCTTATCTCGCAGGGTTAAATGATTTGATGGAAGAAAAAAAAGGAGGTAATGACGGGTAGGTAGGGGGTACCTATATAAGAATATTACTCTTTCTTTTGGGAAGAAAAGGATGATGATGGTCTTGTTCGAAGAAAAAGTTTAAATCAGACGGAAAGAAAGATTGCGGACTGACAATGATCAATTTGACTTTAGAAAGTTTTTCAAGAATATATTCTTTATAGGTACCTATAAAGGCCATGCGGCTTTATGAAACTCACCTAATTTCTTTGGCCACAAAAGAAACTCGTAATTGAATTTAGTAAACTGGACAATCTGCTTTTCTAAAAAAAACCCATTTGGGTTTTATTCGATGGCGATTTGACAAATATAAAGGTCTGTCGTGTCTTCTGGCATAAAAGTTACATAAAGGACGCTTCTTACATAAGGACTTTATAATTTAATATTTCCTTTGATTAGGTACCGTGGGTACTAGCTTCGATACATTTGTAGAATACTGGTTGATATGAGAAGCATAGGGATGAATTCTTGCTGATCTTTTCCGGGAGTGTTTTTAAGCATAATTACGGAGGATCAGCTAAGCATGCAGAATACTCGAACAAAACCTAAAGCAAAATAGAAACGCTACTATTCTGACAGACAGTTAGGCAGCCGTTGAAGCAATTGATTGGCTTACATCATCTCCGGAATTAGCCCAGCAAAGTGGGCGAGTCAAAAACTAACCCCAATGTCACTATAATATCTGGGTTCCGGATTAGAGTGGTATTGAGCGAAATGAACGCATCGACGAACTTATCAGGTTGGAACCAGCACTTTATAGTTCACTTCCGGAAGGAGTATAGCAGTGCACATACCGGATGTTGAGCAATAGAAAAATATGCTCAACCAAGCTGGGTGGTCCCCAAAAACTCTGTTCTGTTAAGCAAGAAAAGGAAACAGTAATTCAATTCTTTTAGAAATACTCTATTTCTGCAGAATGAGAGCATATTCAATTGGAAATGTCATTTTTAACTGACCTAGTAAACTTTCTGAACTGGAGATCAAAGATTTGATCTCCTTTCTTAACGTGAAGAAATTACTCAGCGACGAACATAGGATACTGTTTTCTTTCTCAATTGCCTAAGATCGCGAGACTAGTGGACTATGCAAGTTTTAATAAGATTTCTACAACTCAGTAAAAGTCACCATAACCTCCAAATTTTGACTATTGATTCAATTCATTGAGTATCCAGGGACTTCATAATCTATATCTAGTGCAACGAATTCAAAGAAAATGACTGGTTTCATAATCGGCGTTACGAAACCATTTAACTGAAAATCATAAGGCACGTATCGGTATGAGTAATCGGTTTCCTAAAGTTTGGCACTTTGTTGTCGAACTAAGCTGAGGATGATTGGAACTAAGCTGGGGATAATTGGGTAAGAAGTATATACCAACTCATCTGCCCAAACCTCAAGAGAAGGAAGACCATATGTACTGAGGCAGTTACAAAGGCATACGTTTGCGTAATATCTCCTATAAGATCTTTTCTGTCGTACTGTTTGAATGCCAATAGTATCTTACCAACCATCTGATAGGCCACTATCAATGTGTCATTAGGCCACGAAAACCAAATTGCAAAAAAATTCACATAGCGACAGATCTTACAGAAATCAACGTATTTATCGAATTGAAGGCCGCGTATGACAGTATCTATAAAGAGGTGCATACACTAATCTTGACATAACTGTGTTGCTGCTCAAGATTGGCACGGTTCTCACGGATACATTTGATGTCAAAAATAGTAGACATGGCGACACACTTTCATGTGACTTCTTCAATATTTTCTTCTAAAGCACTATCAGAGGTATTTAAATGTTCGTTAAATAACTTGCAGAAGAACACAGCGTGATGTCACTGTCACTTTTGTGAATATATGCTGCCATCAATAAAGTATATTCAAGACACGTATCACCCTTATTCTCACTTATTTCACAGAAACATGAACCTTTTCAAGAAATGATGAAAAGCTTTTAGGTTGTTTTTTTTTTGTAGAAGAAAATTCTCTCGCCTCATCCAACTTTACCTGAAAGATTGGGGACAGTAAGTTCGTAAGTAGGTACCGAGCTGGATGGCGAAGACTTGTTAGTTAAAGCACAGGTCCACAGTGAACTGTACCAGTACATTGAAGTTGAGCAAATTAGAAATAAGGGAGATACGAAATAATATTTTAAGTACAATTGATTCAGATGTCTCCAAAGCTGCGCAGGCCCAGAAAAAAATGCTACCTAGAGTTGAACTTGAATCCACATACTTCTAATTTGGCAGTCAAGTCCTATATCGCCATTGCCCTATTGTCACCTGAAATGTGGCGCACTCTAGGTAGCTCTTGGCAGCCATTTCTATAACTATACCTAATCTTTTTCATGATCCTGTAAAATAAGCAGTAATAGGTATGAGTAGTTATAAGGTTTTCGCACAAAAATAATTTTTTAAATTCTATATACAGGGTGGCACACGAATCTTGCTATAAAAATTAATCGTAATAACTTTTTTTCAGTGTGAGAAATCGGCTTATTTTTTTTTATTTTATAGGCTACTATTTAGATTTATCAAAATGAATGTTTGGGATACTGAAAAAAGGATTTGGATAGTGCAGCGATACCATTCTTTGCAGTCCGTCATTTCCGTCCAAATGGAATTTAGGCTGGAGTTTGGCGGTACTCCCCCGAGTAGATGGACCGTTATGACCCTGGTGAACATGTTTGCCGAATCTGGAAGCATCGAACGAAGACCGTATCATCGAGATCCCAATGTTCGGGTTCAGGATACAATCGTGGCTGTTGCATCGGCAATATTGGCCAAATTGGAGTTAGCAGATGGTCATTACAACGGATACTTCATGATGACTTAAACTTGTTTCCATACAAAGTCCAAATTACATGCAAGTTAAACGCTCAGGATTTGCCTCTTCGCCTGGAATTTTCCCGAAAAATGATTGCAATGGCCAAAGAAGACAACACATTGACAAATTGTTTGTTCATGTCTGATGAGGCCCATTTTGACTTAAACGGCAATGTTAACAAGCAAAATTGCCGTATATGGAGGGAATCTAATCCAGAAATTCTCCATGAGACGGAACTGCACCCAGAACGAGTCACTTTGTTGTGCGCAGTTTCATCAAGGTGTATTGTCGGGCCATACTTTTTTGAAGAAAACGGTGTAACACAAACTGTCAATTGAAAACTTCGCCGAAGACCTATCCCTTTCAGCAGGATTTGGTTTCAACAAGATGGAGCAAGTGCACGCTCCAACGAAAATTCCCAAACAAATTGATATCCAGAAACTGTACTTTCCGCTGGCCCCCAAGGTCACCTGACCTGACTGCACCAGACTTTTTTTTATGCAGGAAGTGTACAAAACGAAACCGAGGAATTTGACTGAATTGAAGCAGTCCATTAAGACAATAATTGAGGCGATCATAATTTCAATCCTTCAAGCCGAAATGATCAATTTTCTGATCAGGTGCCGAATATGCGTTGAAAAGCGTGGAGGTCATTTGCGGTCTCTCATCTTTAAAAGCCATTGGTTAGCTAAAATAAAATTTAATTTTTAATACAATAAAAAAAAAAATTAAATAAAACATGAAATACATCGATTAAAATAAAAGTTTTTTAAATTTCTTATTTTAGCAGGATTCGTGTACCACCCTGTATTACGATACACAAGGCGAATCAGCAATATTGAATGCTTTTTATTTTATCTTTCATGTCGTTTTATTATATAAATATGTGCATATTGTGTTAAATGTGAAATTTAACGTCAATACGTTCCACAAACTTCCGGGGGCACAATCTAATATTCTTCAGAATGTGATTTATAGAAATAAATGCAGGTATTAATAATCTCAGAGACCAGCTCGCCATAACATTTTGTATTTCATCACAAATTTCTTAGAATAGTTGTCAAGACATTTGTCTAATTTTCCTCCCATTAAATTCATCTTTATGTCATTTAAACAACTCAAATGTCACATCCCACTCTGCGGTAATTGTCACCCACATATGCTTCATTTGGCCCTCAAACAACAGTAATTCATGTCTTTCTATTAAAAAACAAAACAAACACTCAGACAAAAAGGCAACAGCCATAAAGTAATAAATAAATGCAACTTTTCGAAATGACATTTCCACTCCATTATGCAGAACTGCTACTAGCTTTTTCTCATTGCGTTCCAAAAACTATATATAAATACATAATAACGAATCAAACAGAACTCGTAAGCGAAACAACATTGAAGAAAACGTCCTCTCTACTCTTTCATATGCCAAAAAAAAAACAATTTGATTTACTGTTGCAACACGGAGATTGATGGCCGCAGAAAATTGTGGATATTCTCTACCAAAGCAGCCATGAATTCCGTTCCCTGGTTATTTTTTTTTTCTTTTTTGCGGAGGTGCCTCTATTTCCCTGCTCACTTGCTCGGTCTCTCTGGTCGTTCACAAATTACAAGTTGTTTGAACTGACAAGCGGCAACTGCCCCAGCGAACATATCAAACGGATTTCTACGTCTGGGTCTTCAGAGTCAGACTACTATAGGGTTGTTAAATGTTAAACGGCTGTAAAACAACATTCCCATATACCTAAATAAGGACCCCCTAAGCCCCACACACCGACCTATGACGCGACATGGCTGAAATGCCATCACTATAGGTATCCCAATCCCAACCAACGAACCGACCGGCATCACCTGTCCGTTTTGCACCGACTCGTTAAAGTGATTTAAGGGTTGTGCACCAAGGTATTCAGTGCCTACATTGTTTTTTGTTTTGTTGTTCGCTCTTTATTTTTCAAGCAAAAAGCCCTCTGCACTCTACACTCTACAACACTCTACACAAAAAATACATCTATTTACGACCAATAATTTCCATGGCTGACACACAGAAACGCGGCCGTAAAAATCCGGAACTGCTTGTGCTGCTTAATTTATGACATTCCCCCGGACCGTTCTATTCTTGTTCGTTGATGACTGACACATATGTGTAAATTTAAAACTAACCGTTTTATCCAACCAACGAAACGACGATTTGTTCTTTCTCTACAAACTGCTTAAGTCTTCCCATCAGGCCTGACAAAATTCCACATTCCACAAAAATACAATGGCAATGATTTTTTGCACCTTCTCTAACACTTCCAAAGACAACCCCCCACCTACCCTTAGGCAAAGATGTCACACAAGGATTTTCAATTTAAATTAATTTATGATCCTTAATTTGAAATTTGCCGCTTATTTTAGAAAGCTTTTGGTGAAATTGTTTCTCTTGATTGCGCGTCCTGGCACAAAATCCCGTTACTGTGATAATCAGGCCAAAACATACAGCTTCCAGCTTCATCATCAGGATTCCAATCCATGGCAAGGCAGCACAGTCATATCACCCACGACACACACAAGTAGGATAACTTCTTAAAGGAAGGACCTTTTTCGTCTTATTATATTTTTTTTCGCATCATCACAATACGAGTTGAATATAGCTGGCTGCTGCTGGATTGGGAATTCCTTCTCGGAAAGGGTTTTGAGAAATTTATGCACCACCACCACACCAACAAGGACGAACAATGTTTGTCTAAACTTACTTGGGAATGGTATAGTAGAAGCGATGTTGTTATTAGAAATTCCAATTCGTTTTCAAGAAAAGATGACCGAAATTCAAGTGGAGCACCCTTCGCCTTGAAATAATATAAATTATACTCGCTCGCATAGTCGTAAACTCGTTTATGATGAGAATGAGAATTAAATGAGGTCCTGTGCCTCCTTAAAGTGGGTGCCCTTGGCTGCTCGTATGTGAAGAGTATGTGTGCTAACAACATGTCTTTGTGTGTGCTAATTGCTTTGTTTTACATGAATGTGTGACATTCCTAACGAGGCTCTTATATTCCAAGCGAAATGTATAAACTTTCTCAAATCCGGATGGGCTTCGTCTCCTTCGTCTTCTTATTCCATCCTATACCAACCTTCCTACCCGGCGTATCTCTGTCAGTCTCTATGTGACATTTTAGATGAAAAAAAAAACGAAAAAAAAACAAGGAAGAATTTCTGTGTGACGATGGAAAAAAGGGTTTTTAGTCCTGAGTCCTTAATTACTTGCGGGTGAAGAAATTTACCATGTTGACAATTATTTCAAAAGTAAATATGAAAAGTTGTTGGGTAATAATTTTTCGTCTCTCAAGCACAACACAAAGGACTTAATTGGGTTAGAGTGACAATTGTTTTATATTAGTAGGTAGGTATATAATATTCCCTAAAAAGGGACGGGTTATCTACATATCTTCTCTGAGGTATAGTACCGACACCTTTGGTTATAAATTCGAGATTAAAGGGTACGCACGCACGTCTCTCTGGATGATGATAGTGCTGAACTGAGGGCCCTGGAGGGTTCACTACTATTTTTGTTTATTAATGTACGAACAAATCGCATAGAAACAGATTTTTGGAAAGATTTTAAGCGGATTTAAGTGACCTTTTTGTGGTCCGGTCGTTTGGTCCTTGGTCCTTTGGCATTCGGGTATAGCTTAGAGAATATATATAGATAAAGTTAAATTGGGTTTGTTTTGTGTTTCGATGAGGAAATATATTATTTCTTAGGAAATCATTTAGAATTATTGCAAATGCGAATTTTCGTCTCTTTTTTTCTTTTAGGAAAAAGGTTCGAAGTCATTAAAATCATGAAATGTCAACCTTTGGGGAATTACCTAAAAAGAGAATTTCTTTTCCGAAAACGGGCTTAGGATACTATGAAAACATGATTATATATTATGAACATAAGCAAAAGTACTCGTAGATTGCTCATTCTTTTGTCTATCGAAGGTCAAGTGGTTGTATATTGGGTATAAGCTGACAAATGAGATTAAATTCTTAAATTTTATCGCAAAATCCCAAAATGTCTGGAAGGTTTTTTTTTAATTTAATTTATTAAACGCTTTAAATCTTCAATAAATATCGCATTTAATCATGTCACAGTTGTTAACTAGAGAGTCAATATAAAATTAAATAAAATAAAATATAATAAATGCACGTTGCTTGTTCATAAACACAAATTTCCCTTGCTTATATTACAGAGTTGCCTATGCTGCAAATTTTTTTGTCTTCTGCAATAACTGCAGTCAATTGAATCAAAACATGTGTACCTATTGTCTTTTAACTTGCAAGTAGACTTTAACTATAAAACTATATTAGCATTTTGAATATTCTGAATTTGCAGTTAAAAAAATCAGTCAGTTGAATAAAGTTATTTGATTTTAGTACTTTATGTACAGTTAATTGTCAGCATGTAAAAGACTTTGTGACTGTAAGCAAAACCTTTAAGGTTCCGCAGACTTTTAACCGACTTAAAGACTGAAATAATCTGTTTTTAAATGATATAATTGGAACTGACTTTTAACTGGATTTTTTAAAAATTTTAATAATTAACACAATTCAGACTTGCAGGCAAAGTAAAAGTCAATTGACTTCGAATGTAAAATATGCAAAAATAATAAGAAATAACAACATTTGGTCAGTCGCCAACAAAAATGCCAAAAACTAGAATACGTACCTATTACCGTTTGCCAATTTATTAGCTAAAAAACGGAATCGCAGTTTACTATTTTAGACAAATCGAATATTTATTAAAATCGGTACAGCTGTCTTGGAGAATTTTTGAATAAAAAAATTAAATCGATGTATGCCCACTAGGGCTTACCATTCTATAGATGTGCCAAAAGAGAAATTCAAATTTTTTTTAAATATAACCTCACAGATGACCAGATGATCGTTGTATTGAAAATGTCGTCTTTGGACTGCTTAGTCTAATTCGCGACATTTTTGTTTACTTTCCCTACAGAACTAATAAAAGCTAATTAAAATTATACGAAATGCAGACAAACCCATTCCAAAAACCGGTTCACTTCATTTAATGCCACTGTGAGAATCTTATCCCTCTTTGACGGTGTCAAATTGAGAGCTGTCAGTATTTCTGGCGGTTATTGGACGTTGCTTCAAACTACATTTTTCTTTACCTTAAAAAATCTGATAACTGAACCTCATCACCGACATCTCTTTGTTTGACATTTTTTTTAAATATTTCTTTTTTGACAGTGACAGTTGAGGATGACAGTTTTTTGTAGTATATTGCTCTGGTAGTTAATTTTGACATATTCTGTCCTGCATGGAACGTATACGCAGTAAATAATTTTGAAAAATAAAGTCTGGAATGAAGTAACACCGATTTGATCGACTTTTGCATCATTGCCACTTTTCACTTCACTTTAAAGCAATTTAAATATGAGAGAAAGATCAGTTGTACATTTAATTTAATAAATCTGTGAAAGTTGGCACTTCATTTGACATTTGAAACTATTGTTTGTTTATACTACTTTTCCACCGAACATTAATCTCTTGTAGATTTACTAATCTCAAAAAGGGTTTCCACCGCTCCAAAAGTAGATTAATTTTGAAAGCACTATTCAAAATGCATATATCGTTTCATTTTCTCTTATGATGTAGAAGTGAGATAGGCAGCTTCATCTGTGTCAACCGAAGAGAAAAATTCACTTTCCCCATGAATGTGCTCATTTCGATATGGGGGTGGCCGTGGCGCGATAGTTGTGTGTTCGCCTGTCAACTCCATGGTCACAGGTTCGATCACTGCCGTAGTCTATGTCTTCTTATTTTCCATTAAAACCAATTCTAAAAATAATTGTCATACAATGAGTTGCTGGTATACTAATTACATGCTGTTTAGGCATAACACTAACAACATGTGATTGAGTAAAACTAGTATACCGATAAAATATGACAAAAGGATAAAAAAATTAATGCGAATTATAAGGGACATCGATAAATAGGACACGGAAATTTCTCCGCTTTAGTTCAGCCGCCATCCCTGGAGATAAAATCTGACACAACAACCACCTACAGTCTCCGAATATCACGCCACACATCTTTCCTATCATTCTTTCTCTTCCTTAACCTCACCCTCACGCCCGCGCTGTGTGTAAACATTTAAAGGGTATTCATAATCCCTTGAGCGCGTGTAGATTATAAAAAAAAAAAAAAAAAAAAAAAGTAGGGTAGTTCGATTGAAGATTTAAATGAGATTTATTTTAAATCTTCATCTGAGAATATTAAAATTTGTATGGTAAATCTTCAAGATTTGTAGGCGATTTAGCTAAATCTACTTAAATCTGGGTTTAGTGGTCGGTGGAAACGTAGTATTAGTATGTTTTTGAATTGCTTTTGGGTTTTATGGTTTATGGAAAAGATGTAATTCTTTTTAAAAACCGATTTCTTTTTCGCAAATCGCATTTTTGACACAGCGCTTGAAAGAACAATAGCAAACAATATACGCAACAGAAAAATCATTCTCGTGTAAACGCAGTCTAAAAAATTATTTCTAATTTCTAAAAACTCAACACCGTGTGTTTGGTCCACTTGTGAATTGAATATGGTCTTTTCAACTTTCTTAGTAGCACTGCTACTAGTAGGTTTTTCGTTCTTCCTAAAACTGCAAAAATCTACTTACGATTTTTTTCGAAAATCTGAGATGTCCAATTCGAGTATACCACAGCGCTGCCGTTTTGAAAATCTAGAGTATTTCAAAGGTTTAGAGGGGAGGATTTTATGTTCGTGAGGAGTACACAAAAAAAAACTGACGAAAAAAAGAAATTATACTTATTAACAATATAATTTTATTAAAATATTTTATAAATTTGTACTTCAAGTCCTTGTATCACCTAACGGTGAAATAAAAGAACACCCAGATTAATTAATTGCATAAGAACAACAAATAAAGTTTTAATAACTAAAACAAACTTAGGCAATAAAAAATAACATGTATTAAATATGGAACTTACATAACACACATTCAATGTGAAAAAAAAACAGATTGTATTGTTACGCAATCGGCAGTGCATATCAGACTTTTTTATATTATTTGCAATAATTACACAAGACCTCTTTTGAGTTACCCATTGCGATGTATGTTCATGTTGTAATAGAGATTTTGCCATTAAAATTGAATTTACTGTGCTAATGCTTAAGCAGTTTCTATTTTGTGTTTTTATTAAATGCAACAGGGAAAAAATGCGTTCAGCATTGGCACTACTGAGAGGTTAACAAATTAGAGAACCAATAAATGTTTTCAATGCGCCAAACATTGGCTCACCAAGGGCATTATTAGTTGCCAACACATTTTGCCAGAACTCTTCCAAACTGCAATTTCGATTGAAGGATTCATTATTGTTCAAGAACCTCCATTCTTCATCTAGTTCCTCAACACCCGTTACAAGATGTGGAAATATTTTTATAAGAGGAACTAGAGAAGGACTTTTTGCTTTTTGGTCAATAATGTTAAGCGCTTTTAACACTTCATCATCGAAACTTATTCTCGAGCGTATTTCCTTACAGAGAATTACATAGTATTCACGACAGTTGTCAAGAATACCCTAAATATCATCTGGTAAAAGCTGCTCTCCAGACAGCAAGAGACTCGCTTTAGCACCTATGTATGTTTCATCAAGAAAAATCGCATTATTTGAAAAGTCAAGATTATTGAGTGCTTCATCGTCAATATAAAAAGGCTTTATAAAATTTGTTAAACCATCTTATAGTACATTTTAACTGTAGGAAGGAGAACATGGATTCTGGGCCATTCAGATTGAAACTCCAAATTCAACTTATTTATTATTTTTAAGGCATATGAAAGAAAATGAAAATAAATTTTGCTTTCTACAGGCATATCCAAAAAAATCTGATAACCCAAGCTTCCAGTTTTTTCTAACTCACATGAAAAAATAATCAAAGAAAACAAGATTATGACACTACTTTGTTTTTATTATTCTATTGATGTCATATGTGAAAACAAATCTGCAAATTGTTGTTGTTTGTAGATTAATGGATTTTTTCACATACGACGTCAACAAAATAAGAAAAACAAAGAAGTGTCGTAATCTTGTTTCCTTTGATTCATGGGTTGAACGCACTGGATGATATCGGAGATGCAATCTTTAATGAATGTTTGCAAAAGTTTTGGACATTTTCGAGGTGAGTACGGGTGTACGGTAAAGGCTAGGGGAGTACGAATAATCCCTTAGTACTCACTTCGGCTGCCCTGGTATACCATATTAACGCAGTTTTTTTTTTTAAAGAGTGTGCTTACTAGACAGCATATTTTCTCAGACTGAGAATGTTCGACCAAGAAATTTCTTCGGCCAAGATTATAATAAATATCAAACGAAAGAGAAACAAACAAACATTACCTGTAAGTTGTCGATTGCGTCATCACAAAATTTGAAAGTAATCAAATTTATTGTGATCTCTGGCTTATTCGTTCAATGCACATTTAAAAAAAAAAAAACACTTCACAAAACGTTTTTATTAAACACTAACAGAAATACATCTCACTTTTATGAAAGTTTGTCACTGGCTGCAGGATTATTCTTAAAAAATCATGAGAGTTTGTGTACTTTTGTGCACAAAGTACGGGAACACAGCTTTTGAACGAAATATTTCGTTCAATTTTGTCGGAGATTAGTTAAGTTTTAACTTTTAAGTGATCTGTAGCTGGCTTGGTTACATTTGGCAAAACTTTGTTCAAATTTTATTAAAAAGTGTAGTTAATTAGTATTAAATTGTGATATTAATTATACAAATTATTTAGAAAAAGTTTAATATGATTATGAGCTAAAAGCCAAAATAATTCGTAAAATAAAAACCGGGTTCTAGTGTTGCTATCCCATCTCAGTAGTTTTTTTAGTTTTTTTTTTAAGATTTCGAATATACTCGTACGAGTGTCATTTTAGCTTGGAATTAAAATTCATATGAAATTTTTTTTTATTTTTAAATTGATTGTTTATGTTTTTATTGTCGGTTTCGAAAGAGTAAATTCTATTTTCGGTAAAATAATCGCAATCGGTAAATGTTTAATTGTGCCATTCAGTCCCAGTGGCCACATGTCAAAACAAAATATCTCACTCTGACTGATACTGACTGTGAGAGAGAGAGCAAAAGTGAAGGACAAAAAGAATGATAAACAGTGATGTTATACTTGAAGCTTGCACTTGGGATTGTTGATGATTTCGTTTGAACTAAAAAAGTAAGTCATTGATTTTGATTTTGTGTTGAAAAAGATATTTCTGCATACACCCTCCGTTTGATTCACTCTCAATTTTAACCACAGTATGATGATGATGATGTCAAAATAAAAAAAAGATAAATGTATCCAAGGGTAAGGATAATATAACATAAAGGTTGACAACACAACTTACTACACGCCAAAAATGTTCGTTGGTAATAGTTAGAATGGGGGTGCTGCGATAAATTGAGAGTAATGTTATTTTACAGTCGCGGTTGTAAGAATCAAGAGGGAGGGTGTATTTCTTTACGTAAATTTCTTTTTCAGTAAAAAGTTTTTATTTTCGTGATTTATGCAAACAGATAAAATCGCTGAGGTAAAGCAGCAGTTTTTTACAATATTATTGACCTTTTTTGTCTCTAAGGTGAATTTAAAATAACTAAAAATTATAAGACATAAAGATTGTTCAGTGACTAAAAAGGTTAGAACAGATTAGAACAGAACAGATTCGTGAGAAACTTCAGAACAAGATATAACAACTTAGAACAGTCAGTCATCTGACAGAAAAAAAAATATTGTTGTTTACCTACAATTCAAATTCGTTAATTTTTGCAGAAACGTTCTTAAAAATAATCTGAAATGCAATTGAATTTATTTTAAAAAAATATTTTTCATGAAATTGAGATGATTCCGACGCGGAAAATGATTTATCAACTAATTCTAACACCGAAATGTTTTTTTTTAAACAACAACAATTGGTTTTGACAGTTCTCACAAATCTATTCTAACCTGTTCTACCTAAAACGCAAGTGCAGAAAATCCTGTTCTGAAGTGTTCCAAACAGACTCATGGAACACTAAACCAGAACAGTTTAGAACAGAAAATTTCTCATTGAACAGCAAAATCCTGTACTTTTCTGTTCTAAAGTGTTCTAATCTGTTCCGAACAGCCTCATTGAACACACATATAATAAGAGGTCTACATACGTGTAGGTATTGTGTTAAATGTTGATATAAGTGTTAATTAAGTAATTGAAAATCTTTTTATATTCAGAATTCTTAGAAAAATCTTAAGTGTCAATTTTGCATAAAAATATGTACATATATTTTTTTAAGTTGGAGAGTCCTGTTGAGACTTTCCACTTAGCGACCGTATTCAAAAATCGTATGCATTACAGTATATTGTTTAACTTACATGTACTTATTTAAACCCAAACATTTTTAGGGGCGACTTTACTTTAGGGGAGCACGCGTAGAACTTTGTTTTTTTTTAAAGTGAGGAAACACTCTTAAATATGATTAAAAATGTTTTAATTTTCAATTTTGGAATTTTTAGTACAACACATTTGTTCAATTTGTCTTTAAATTAGAACGTATTTCAACACACGTATACTTATATTCGGTAGATTTATTATTAAAGATAATAACTAAATCGGTTTTAATATGAGAATATAAGTTTTTTCTATTTTTAACATATTTTTAAAGTTTGCAATATTAATACACAATATAAAAAATTCGCGACATTTTTTGGATTAAAAGTACAAGTGTATTTTTTTTTCAATAATAAAACTTACGTGAAAACATTTAACTAAATGTAATATCATATTTTTCGAAAAGTAGTTATGCATCACATTTAAAATACATATGTACCTACCTATTTATTCTCAGTAAAAACCAATTGCAAATTAAAAAAAAAACATTAAACAAAACGTATGTATAGATAAAAACCTACTTTTGTGAAGTTTTTCTGTAATTTAGTTAACGGCGCCAAAAAGCTGCCCCCCTGAAACAAAACAACAATAGAACATAGTTTGAAATCAATTTATATTATCCAAAGAAAAATGCACATGCCACAACTCTTACCGTACCGAAGTTGTATACAGTCATCTGTGGATTGGTAAGCAACTGCCAACACAAAAAAAAAAGAAAGTTGTCGGCAGTCATCATTTGCATACATTTTGTATGAAAAATGAAAACTTAAAAAAATAGAAATTAAAGTTTCCTCACTTTAAAATTGTTATATTTATTGTCGTAACATTTTAGGCGATTTAGTAATATGTTAAATCATTTCTAGTATGATACTAGGCTAAAAAGAAGATTTTGCTAATTTTAAATCAGTTTAGTATCGTACTATTTTCTTAACATTTTACTAAGAGTAAAATCACAAAATGGCTACTTTATTTTTTTAATATGGTACTAAAGCCACTTTGACATTTACAAACGTCAAAAAGATATGGTCGCTTACTTTTTGCACTATTTTAGGCGTGCTTAGTTGTAGTTTATTAAGAAAATAGATTTAGTATGGTGCTAGTTACAAAGTGTTTAAAATTAGGAAAATAGTAGTAAAGTGCTTTAGTATTAGCAAACTGTTAAGTAGTATCATGCTAAGCCCTTAACATCAGGCTCTTTAAAATTTTGCGCCATTGTTTTTAAGCATAAATCTATCGAATAAAAGTATCCGCGTGTGAAAATTCGTGCTCCCCTAAAGGAAAGTTCAGCCCATTTTTAATTCATTCGATACAATTGTATGTGCGTAGAAGTCTCCACTTTTGTTTCTATGTTATAATGTTTATTAGTGTGCGCGAAAGGATCAAATTTTAGTTTTATTGGTGTGTATAATTCATTCACTCTAAGTATTCTGTTCATTCATAAAAGTCTCCAAAAAAATCGAAAACTAAGAAGGGTGCAGTAACCCCCTAATCCGCCTTAGCCACAACTTGATACGCACTTGCATTGTTGTAGTCTGTATAATAAATACACTGAGTCACCATTCCACGCCAAGAATGTAAAATCCATCAATCATTTGCGCTGGCACAGAACACAAGATCCAAAACAACATTACCGATTCCAGTAAAACACAAATGAGATTTGTGTTCCTTGATGGGCAATAACCTTACAAGTCTTAGCTATGTAGTAAAGTACATTGTATACAAGCAAGAGTCCTTGCATTGAAAATACATTATAAACCATCAACTATATAATACGAGCTGTCGTTCCATTATGTATGACCTTCCGTCGGAATTGCGGGGGCAACCAACAAAAAAAGAAGGAATTCTTTGGAAAACATTAAACAAATTCTTTGAGTCCTGCCGCATGCCAGCCGCCGCCGCGCTGCTTGTCATCAGCATATATTCTCTGCTTTTCTTGAATCACTCTCAATTCTGAATCATTTATCTTTTTTTTTTGTCATCAGGACATCATCTTAAGGATATTTCGCTGTCTGAAGTATAGTCGCCATATTTGGTGAAGATTTATCAACCAAAAGCCTATTACATACGCTGCTTCCATAAATTCATCTCTGAATTTAGGAGTGGGCAATGGTCATACATACATAAATGTATGTCCCTCTTTCTCCTAAAGAGATTGGTGGTGCGATCTTAATGAACTTTGGTCCTTAAAGTGCGCATTTGGGATTTCAGCGTAAAAAGGATGGGCGGGTTCGTGTTAAGTGAATGCAATTACTTTGGGGCGTAAAACTTTGTTTTGTTTTCAAATAATATTCACTTTGACGAGGAAGGATATTATATATAAGTATATGTATAATATATAGCTCGGAGTGCATTGTCCTTGGCAAATGTATGCTGATGAGTGTGCTTTTATTTTATTTTTTTTTTGTTAAACTTCCTTTTTTTATCCATGCGATGCCTGTATTCACCTCGTTAAGCGCTCAAAAGGAGCAACGAATATAAGCACACGCATATCCTTACATACATACATTCGTCCTTTAGGGGTGCAAAAAAAAAAAAACAAAATAAAAACAAAACAAAAATTCTCATACACTCGGAGTGTGTAGGTACGCGAATTATTTCGCCAACCAAGTGCAAGATGTGTAAAATGTAAATGCGAAAGTAAATTTGTTTAAATTTTATTTTTTTTTCAACACAAAAGGATTCCTTCATGTACGAGTATAAGAGGATTTTGTGAAGTTTGTTGATGTTAAAGTGATGGCGTGTGGGAAAGGCTAAAGCGAAGAAGGAGCGAGGTTATGAAGGGAAAAAGTTAAGAACATTATTTGAAAGGATCTCTCACTCAGCGAAGGTGTAAAATTGTTGTCTTTAATTCATGGAATTCTGTTTTATTGCAAGTTGCAATTTTATTTTTTTTTTCGTGGGCTGTTCGGCAAAAAAAAGATGAAAGTCAGTTTTGCGTTTTGTATTGAATTTTTTTTTCAGAAAATGTTCGCTTAACAAACTGCAAGTGCACATGTTGGTTAAGGTTGAAGGAAATTTGTAACGTTATTAGTGTGGAATATTGTGTTGTTATTTGAATGATAATAATGATTCATAGAGTTTTCTACATCCTCCTTTTTTTTAAACCTTGATTTAATGACATTCGTTAAAATAATGATATAGAAGGTATAGATGTCCTTACAAACATATCCATCATGGAAATTTTTTTAGATTTAGAATTAACGTAGGTAGGTATGTATCATTTGTATGAATTCATTCATTTGTAATTGTGAATCATTCACAAAACTTCGAATGCGATACACTACATATTCATATCTTGCAAAAGATTATTATTCTTGCACTCATGAAGCTCTGAATATTGTATTTACCATTCGGTGAATTCATTTGATTCACAATAGTACCTACTGTCAAATTTGTGACGGTCTTTCAAGTAGTGAATGATTCATAAAACATATAGCATGACATTTCCAATTGCAATGAATTCGCATCCCCAAACAAAATCTGTCATTTACTCAAAACCAACGTGAACTTGTATCATACGTTGTGATGTTAGAGTTTTTATTGAATAGTGAATGTATGTGTATGTGGATTCTGTTAAAATGAATACACTGTGGTTGTACAAAAAGTGTAATTGTTATTTTCAAAAGCATTATGAATTTAGCTAAAAAGATCTAAAACTAAATATAAATAAGAAAATCTAATAATACTTTAGATGAACAATACTGTCGGGATTGAGCAAGAAATTGTAATACAAATTCTGAATTATTTTGCTTCGTTATCGTTCTGTCCCAGAGAACATGCTGATTCATTTCGAATTGAGCTCTAAGCGATCATTTATCAACTTTTCTTTTTAAATTGGGCGTGGCAGTAGGCAAACAATATTTGTAGCATTGCAGTGTTTTACCATGAAACAATATTTCATAAAAATCGTTTGAGTCGTTCATATTTTATTGGGCTTGGACTGCAACTTATTATCATAATTCATAAAATTCAATACACAAAATTTTCAACGAAAACACAAAAAGAGGGCGCGCCAAAAATTTTGTTTGGTTGATGCAAAAAATCTATAAATTTCGTTTGTCAATTTTGTGGAGTACAATGTCTTAAAAAAACAGTTGGCGTCGTGATACTATGGTGATATCTTATAACATGTTCGATGTGGTCGAACATAAGATTATTGGTGCATTTTATTTTAAAAAAATTCGTATTTATGCATATTTTCCTAGAAACTACATTATTAAATAAAAGAATGTGTCCCGGTTTTTAAGCAAGCATGTATTGTAAGTGTTGCCATATACTTTGATATAGCACTTTGAATTTAAAAGATTAACAGATTCGTGAGAAACTTCAGAACAAGATAGAACAACTTAGAACAGAAAGTCATCTGACAGAGATTATAAAAAAATATTGTTGTTTACCTACAATTCGAGTTCGTTTATTCTTGCAGAAAAATTCTTAAAAATAATCTGAAATGGAGTTGAATTTAATAAAAAAGAAACTATTTCTCATAAATTGAGAAACATTCCGACACGGAAAGTGATTTATCAACTTAATAAAAATCTAACATCGTAACGTTCTTTTTTTAACATCAACAATTGGTTTAGACAGTTCTCACAAATTTGTTTTAACCTGTTCTACCTAAAGAGCAAGTGCAAAATCCTATGCCAAACTGTTCCAAACTGACTCATTGAACACCAAACCAGAACAGTTTAGAACGGAAAAATTCTCATTGGACAGCAAAATCCTGTACTTTTCTGTTCTAAAGTGTTCTAATCTGTTCCGAACAGCCTCAATGAACACACTAAGTTAATTTGTTAGCCCATCCTGCCTAAAAATATTATTAAATCTGTCTCTTATTTCCATAACATAACACCCAAACATTTATTTGATATGTACAGAAAATATAGCTACGATTAAATGGTTTTATAAATAACACCCTAAAATCCAAGCACCCGAAATCTGCTAAATAAAGCTACTTTAAGGCTCTCATAAATCTTTTTGTCATAGATTTTGCGTCACAAGATTTAAATGCGCTTAACAGTGTATTATTATTAGGTGTAGGCTTTTTTGAACTTTTAATTTAAAAAAATATGTCATTTTTTAGTCCTAATAATCCTATAACAAGAGGCTAATAGGAGTTAGAATAATTAAAAAAAGTATTCTCGAGCGAATTCTTATATGGCTTAAAGATTTTTGCTTTAAGGTTTGAAAGAACTAGCATTTCATTGAGTATGCAGTAAAACCCGCTTAAATAAGACTGGTTTAATTGAAAAACTCGGATATATGAATAATATTTATTTTATTTCAATGTTCTTAGTTGTTCATTAAAAACAAACTCACCTATTGTTTTTTCTATTAACCAAGGCCAACTTCATTAATTTGCTTCATTTATCTTGATCAACTTCACTGAAACCTTTTTGAATTATTCCAGGTTCCAGATAAACTCAATTAATTGAAAGCAAATAAAAGATTTGTTGTTATTTCACTTAAGATGGTTGGACTGTATTTAAAAAAAATTTAGACCTTTATTAATAAAACAAGACTTTTTAAAAATTAATAAAAAAAAATCCAAATTTATTCAGATCGAAACCTAACAGCTGTAAATTCTGAACTCATGATACTGATTTTTTAATAATTTTTATGAAATAATATCATTGGCGCAAAATTTTAAACCATTTAGTAATATTTCATTTTTAGTATAAAACTAGGCAAAAATGAGGATTTTGCTTATTTGAAGCCAGTTTAGTATCGTACTATTTTCTTAACATTTTACTAAAGTTAAAATCACAAAACGGCTACTTTATTTCTTTAGTATCGTACTAAATCCATGTGCCACTTTGACATTTACAAACGTCAATAAGCTATGTTCGCTTACTTTTTTGCACTATTTTAGTCGTGTTTAGTCGTAGTTTATTAAGAAAATAGATTTAGCATGGTGCTAGTTAAAAAGTGTTTAAAATTATTTTGTACTGTTAAGTAGTATCATGCTAAGCCCTTAACATCAGGCTGTTTAAAATTTGGCGCAATTGTATTTCAGGATCCTTTAATCACCAGAAAAAAGTCTAAAGTTTGTTATCGTATTTGGTTAGTAGGAATGTGACGGATATCCGGTAGATATTAGGTATCCGGCCTATCCGGCCTCTTTTTATAATATTCGGCCGGAGCCGAATATTTAAAATATTTTTAAACGCACTTCTACTGAAATGAAAGTTAAATTCTATGTTACTCGAAGCGTTATTGATTTCCCTGGCACTGTGAGTTATATGCTCATTGAAGGCATAACTATAATCTATGAGCAATCTCAAGACACAAGGTTCGAGTTCTGTGAGCAAGAGAAGGGGCGTATGGATCGACTCGAGCTAAGAGATCCGGACAATCTAAATGATGCTTAAAATTTCATGAACAGATTTAAAAGCGAACATTTTCCAATGTCTGGATGCCAATATGCTGGCATCTTACTTTATAAGAAAGACATTTTATTTATTAACATAGTGCATTTATAGTACGGAATAATGTAATATGGACTCCAAACTACGCAGCAGTATTCAAGAATCGACCTTCCATAAGCAACGTAAAGGGATTTTAATGTATATGGGATTTGGTTAATAAGGTTTAGTTTGGAGTCAAAAATAACCCCAAGAACTTTTTAAATAAATATTAAACGATAACGTTTTTTTTTTCATATATCATGTCAACAACACTTGTGCCAACAACAAAAACAAACAATTATTTGTGATCAAAACTAGTACTTATTAGCAATATTTGTTAAAAATCCAGAAAGTAATAAACTCCTCTTCTCAATAATAGAAAATCTTCATGCAGCATACTATATGAAATGATAGAACATTGAAGACAACAAATGCGCTATATACGAGTATTTGCAGTTTAAAAAATAAGAATATCTTGTGGAAGTCGAGGAGAAGGAAAAAAAGCATCTTTAAGTTAGTGTTACCTCTACCGGTTTGATTTGAGTACCAGACCACCCAACTACTAAGCTTTTCATTTGGGCCGATATCCGGCCGCCGAATATTTGGCTATCCGGTCTAGCTGCGGGCCGAATATCCGGTACCCGGCTAAAATCACTATTCGGTACAACTCTAATTATTAGCATTTGGTTTTCTTCTTCTGCCCTATGAAGACATGAAAGCCCCTCAGTCCATCCCAAGCTTATTAAATTACATATATACCAATTTTTTTTTTTACATAGAACACACATACATTCGTATATTTTGTGTATATATATGTTTATGTAGGTACTTAATCGTTTAAAAAAAAACTCGCAATGAGTTCAGGTTTTCTTCCAACTCGATTGCCAATTTATTTTAATTGCAATATTTATTGAACGTAAAGTCCCGTTTACAATCCTCTATCCTGTACAATATCGTTTTCATTCTTCCCATCTTAAAATCGAATAAAAAACTGTTGAAATAAAATCCCGAAATCCAACAACAAAATATTACAACAGCAAGACAACAACAAAAGTACAAAAAAAAAGTGTAACAAAGAGCAATGAAAGAAATCCATCCTCGATGGTTAAGTCCTCGTAAAGACTAGTGGTAACATGGAGTCGTAAATTTAAATCCCATCCATTGCAGCGAGCCCCGATTTCAAGCCCAATTCGTATCGGTATTCGAATTTGAAGAAACCGAATCCCAATTCAAACGATGATGATGATGTTGATGATGAGAAGGATGAAGAAGAGATGAAGTGAGGTGAATCGAGGACGAAAGAAAAGAAAACGTAACTACGCGGCTTCGTCGTCGTCGTTTTCGACATTTTTGTTATGTGATTCAAACTCCAGCTCCATCTCCAGAAATGCGCCAGCATCACAGTTCACAGTTGATTTGTCTGACGCAGGATAATAATGTGTGTCGAAAAGGAAGTCATTAAATCCTTGTAAAAGTTACCATGGATAACTGCCAGTGGAGAGTTAGAGTTAGCGAATAAGAAAAACTTCTCCTTCGGTAAATAGTTATTGGCATCTTTCTTCATACAGAGTTTAAGGTAGCGTGGTTCCTTCCTTTCTTTCTGCCTTCGTTATCCATTTGGCAACTCTTAGCCCGTCGCTACTTTTCTTCGTCATTGCAGGAAGTTACAGTTACAGCTAGAGAGTACGAAAAAAGCCTTTTTTTCATTTTATATTTAAGTAGGTAGGTAGGTATAACTTAGAAGAGCAGATGTCGATATAGAAAAGGGAACATCCAGGAGCAGCAGGGATAAGTAATAAAAATAAACAA
Source organism: Philhelius pedissequus (assembly GCA_910595825.1). Taxonomy (NCBI): domain Eukaryota; kingdom Metazoa; phylum Arthropoda; class Insecta; order Diptera; family Syrphidae; genus Philhelius; species Philhelius pedissequus. The sequence goes on along the minus strand of OU343163.1, from coordinate 6,320,044 downwards.
AAAAAAAACGAGTCCCACTTTACCCTCCCAGCTTACAGGATTATGTGCAAAGAATTATAGCACTGGACTAGTGACACCGTTTACGGTTCCATAACGAGACGTAATCCCTAAAAGCTTCCTTTTCCCATCATAGTCTGCTCGCTCCTCACGCCCAATACGCCCCCTACGCCCTACGGTTATGCGGATTTTAAGTGTTTTGTTGGCTTAATTTACCTAACAGGAAACACACAAATAAAACTCCAAGTAGTTGTTATTTAGGTCGGGATTTTTTTCTCTATCACAGCAACAGCAGCACAACGCAGAGTAAAGGACTAAATTAAAGGACCCTCTGCAAGTGGCCAATTTAGAGGACTGGTACATAGAATATAGATTAATATCGAAACGATTTTCTCAAACAATCCTGCCATGCTCTAAAGTCAAAGTTGTAATAAAAAAAAATATAGAAAAAAAGCTTAATTTATTTTAAGGATCTTGAAATAATTTTAATTGGTAAACATAAATTCAATTTACAAGTATTGGGAAACTTCCTTCGAAGGAAGACGGTTTTCGATAGACTTGAGTTCATTAAAGTTTAAGACTTGTTCTTCTTCTTGGAATTACCTTTTAATTTTTAATAATTGTTACAGAGTCTGTGGGTATTTATATGATGAGCCTTTTTTATTAAATGGATTGGAGATTTTTTTTTTAAATAAGATCATTTTTAAGGAATTTTGTTTGCAAGTCGTTTTAAATAAATAGAAAAAGGTATACTATTGAATTCGCAAACTTATAGACAACTTTGGGACCTATTTACAATATTAGGCGCCTGAGAAGATTGATGAGGAATAGTTAAAGTCTCCAAAATGTCTTTTAAAATGTATCAGGCTTTTATAAGAACAATTACACTCAACTGCAGCCCTCTGTCGTGTCTCAAACGCATCATATCTCCATTAAGACATAAATATGCAAAATTACGGCTTTAAAAATATCTAAGCAATAGATATATTCGCCGAGCGAAGCAACAGATTTGCGTGAACGGATCAGAGGACCCAAAATGGGTGTAGAAATCTCTGGAACAGCTAGGCAGGGTATAATTTTTGGGAGATTTTGGATTTTGGGTTTTTTGTGGCTTGAGAATTTAAATAAAAAATAAATCCCCTTTCTCCATTCAATTTAGAGTCCCTGTTAAAAGAGGGATATACATGTTTTACAAATGTCGTAAATTTTCTATTTTTAACCAGAAGCTAATAAAAGGGATCATAGCCAATTATTATTATTTCTAATTAAATTAAACTGAAAAAAACATTTTTTTTTTTTTATTTTTTTTTATTATAAGAAATATTAAAAAAAGTGTCATCACTTTTCGCATTTGGTATAACATTTTTAGCCGGGTAGAAGTTTATCCCGCACATTTTTCTTGGAGATTCAAGCTAATTTATTTTTGATGCATTCAGCACTCAAATTGATAACTCCAGTTCTAATTTTGCCGGTATGCTACGGAAAAGGGACATAATCCCTTATATAAGGTCCGCCAAATATTTTTTTTTTTTTTTTAAATGGGCGCAAAACATCGAGAGTAGCTTCGGCTGCGTAGCACGTAGCGCCGTCCTGTTGAAACTAAATATTGCCAATATCCTCCTCTTCAATTTTTGTGAACAAAAATTCGTTCAACATGACCCAATAACGATCGCCATTGACTGTAACGGCCACTCCTTGCTCATTTTCGAATTATGCCTCTGGACCAAAATCCGCACCGAACAGTGACTCGTTTTGCATGTATCGGCTTTTCAATGTATGCGTGCGGGTTTTCTGTGCCCAAAATGCGTCAATAATTTTGCTTGTTACATACCCGCCAAGATCAAAATGAGCTTCATCTGAAAAGATGATTTTTTTGGCAAAATCGGCATCTTCTCTAAGTCGAATGCAGGCCCACTTAGCGAGCGTTGTTCAAGCGTATACACAACCATATTCGTTCAGCGGAAGGATAAAACTAATTATCTGTCAAATCAGAGATGAGCTAAGTGTTACCATTCACGAAATAAGCACTAGTTGAAAAAAAATCGTTAGATGGCGGACCCGTTAGTTAAATATTAGAATGATCCACATAACCAATAGGTCAACCTACAGCCCACAAAAAGTTACATATATCTTTAACGATAAAAGGTCAAAAAAATTATATATAATTTTATTCAAATCCTAAATGTTAGAATCCCGTTTACTTAGAAACAAACTGAATACATTTGGGATTTCAATAATTTTTAGGACTTCCTATTTTGGTACTTTTAAAGAAATTAAAGTGTATCCTTATATTTTCTGACAGCACTGTTGCGATTTTTAATACCAAAAGAAGTACTAATTCATTGGGAATTTTTAGTATTTTCGGGAATTTTGCATTCAGAACTTCGTATCAAACTCTTTTTTGTTAAATAAACTACCATTTATAAAAGAATATTTATATAGGACATTTAACCAAGACAAAAACAGACTTTTCATATTTTTTATTTTAAATAATAAATAGCTACAAAACTTAAGAAATTCTCCTTTAAACCATCTTTAAATTGGGTGTTATTATCAAAAAAAGTTTAAAAAAAAAGAAATTTACAATCAAATTCCTTAAATCTTATTCACAGTAATAAAAAAAACGCCATTTTGTTTCATCGAATGCAAAACTTGGGTCACAGCTTATGGCCCAGTTTTCACAAAACTTAAATGATATTCTAAAAAAAACTTTAACTTTGTGGTTTATTCTTCGTCTTCATATATATTTAGGTATATACTTAAGACAAAGAGACTTATCCTTGAAGGATTCATTAGAAATTCCTAAAACGAAAGATATATTTTAAACTCACTCAAGAGGAAGCCGGAACTCAACCAACTAACCAACCGATCGACTGTCACGCCACCGACCGTCCCGCACAACCAAAAGTAAAAGGACGAACGTGCGTTTTGTCCTTTTGGAGAATTCGTGGAATATTTGTATATAATCGTCGTTTTGGGCTTACCAATGAACACTGCCGAATTTATATACACAGCCTCTGAGAGACACCGCCGGAATATTGCCCTAAAAACCGAACTGAAAATTCCAAAAACGACCGCAAATTCAATGAGCAAAGTTTTTGTCCCGCTCTAATAGTTGTCAATTAGTCAATAGCCTTCGGGGGAATTAAACTTTTGGCTTACGCTCATTAATTTATTTAAATTATCCATCGCTCGTTCCATTCCGTCTTCCGTAGGTACATCTATACCCAGTTCGCTGCAGTCAGCTATAAAAGTAAACTTTTTGGAGAGTTGTTTTTTTGTAAGGGTAAAAGACATTTTTTGTTTATATCAGAGTTTATTCATAAAAAGGATTTTCGACAGGACCACACAGACCACAATCAATCAGCTTCAAATGGTGTTATTTCGATGAACACGAAAGCAGACTTAGGGAAGGGGGTTCGTCATCAAATACCGGCACATGCACAGTCAACCCTTTCGGTGTTTGTATAGCATTTCCATTGAATGCATTTGTGACAAATCAAATTATACCCCAACCGATGACTTGACTATGCTGATGTTAAATTTGAATGTGGATGCTGATGCTGATGAGAGTAAAACAGGGTAATGGGAGGTGTATACAAATGCAATCAAGGTCCTAGAGCGCGCACAAAAACATCGATCTTGTCTCGTTATATACTTTGAGTGGCGTCAAGCTCTGAATATCTATACCACCATCAAATCTAGAATAGACGAAGAGCCCCTTTCTGCACACTTTTGTTCCTTCTATTGTACCGCTGCGCTGCTGCTGTATCAAGGATATCGAGGAATGTGTCCGTCCGAGGCACATTCGCAGGAGCATTAATTAAGTTTGCAAGCAACGTGACGATGTTAATTTTATAATCTCTTCATTTGAAGAGAGTGCGTTGCCGGCGCGCACCCAAATGTCGAGGCAGGACGAAATGCAGACGCCTTTTTGATGAGGCTGCGGTTGCTTTGGTTGTTGCATTTATGTATATACAGAACGACATGTCGCCTCTATAAGTGTGCGTACTTTTCCATTGAATTCTTCAAAGGGATACATGAGCAATTTGATGAAATTTGTAGGTACTTTTGTCGAATGGTGTACCTATACGAATTAAGTAGATAGGTAGGTAGATCCTTTGGAGTTTATATTTTGTCGTTTGTTTATTTTGGGGTTCTTTCGTCACACTGGCTATATAAATCACAGACAACACTACTCGGACAGATACCAGAACGCACTAATGTCACAGTGGAGTAAGGCTCTTTGAATTCTGAAGGGTTGAATACTTTTGAGTGGATTTTGATTTGGAATTGAAAAGCATTCCACTGAAATGTTATCTGCACTCACTTTGTTTCTAGGTAAAGATTTTTCGTGAAAGCAATATCTCACTGTAATTTCGGGAGTGATGAGAAGTCCGAGAGGATGAAATCGGATAAACTGTTTTCTTGTTTGCTTATTGGTATAGCCTTCTTTGGGATACAGCTTTTGAAATATCACTTTGAGGTGCATTTTTAATTGTAAAATGATCAGAGGGATCCGATTTATTAGCAGAGTAAGTAATGAGGATCTTAGGACTAAACACAATTGTGGCAAAAAATAAAGGCGGGTGGGGCATTTCATACTTAGAGTATGGCGCAAAACTATAAATTTCATTTTTGATTTCTTAACAAAAATATTGATTAAAAAAATTCAAAATGTTGAACAAAAAAAAAATAAAATTTTACGAAGTTATGTATTCTATAAAAAAATCTGTCGTATGTTAATAGTAGAGGGGAATGTATTAGTTTTGACCAAAAAAAAGAGAATTTGTATTCCGTGAGATTTTGAAAGCTCAAGCATTGAGTTCTAAAAGTCAAACAGTTAAAAAAATGGCGGGATTTAAGCGCAAACATTACTGTACCTCCTCCAATTTGACTGGAATTCTCAGAAAGGTGAAGATCGGGTACGCTTACCACCTATATATCTTTTTTGCACATACAATTTTTTTTTGTTAATTAATAATAAAATCATATAATTAAAAATTATTTGAGATGGTAAATATATTTTGTCAGTGGCTTATTTAAACTCATCAAGTTTACCATTTCAATTTAACTTTAAACTTATCTTCACAGATTCACAATTCACCACAATGGAAAATGGCTTAAATCCAACATAATTCAAAAACTGTTTGTAGATATGTACAAAATTTGGAAACAGTTTGAGGAAAATTTCCATTTTTGGAAAACCGATATAAAATAAAGTGCACGACTTGATATCACGTACTTGCTCCTATGTTCGATTACATTATATGCAAAAGGTTATTAATAAAAACGGCTAAATATATTTTTAAAGTCGCGTTGCACTTAATTTTTTATATATAAAAATTTTAAATTAAAAATTTTAAATTAAAAAATTTATATTAAAAATTTGTATGTATAAAAATTTTTCTAAAAAAAATTGGCATTTTAAATATTTAACAATATAAGTTCAAAGCCAAAATTTCAGAAAAAATCATCCACCCGTTTTCGAAATATTGAATTTTCAAAAAAAAAAAATATTTTATTTCGAAAAATCCCAAAAAAAAATATTTTTCCAAAATTTTGAAATGCAGTTTTCTTTAAAATTGGAAGGAACTCCTGTATAAATATTTTGATCGAAATCCGTTGAGCCGCTTATGAAAAGTCGAAAATCAATAAATTGCTTGTTTGACAGGTATCGTTAATAACAGAATATTAAAAAAAAAAGTTTTTACCAAAATGTAGGCAATAACTAAAGTAGTACACGCACCAATTTGTATCAAAATCGTTAGAGCCGTTTTTGAGATAATTGAGATGGCAAAAAAATTTGTATGGCAAGTACTGTTATTTTTAGGGTTAAAACAACGAATCAAAAATCTATTTTGGACAATCACCTAAAACATCTAAGCACCAAGTTTGAACAAAATCGGTTCAGCGTTTTAAGCTGCAGATCGTGCTACAGACAGACAGACAGACAGACAGACGGACAGACACACAGACAGACCGAATTGCGGGGCCCACTTTTTTGGTTTTCTCTATCATCGTCATGTCAAGTTTGATCAAAATCTCGATTATGATTTTTTTACGAACCCAAAATTTGGCAAATAGTAGCTATGAAGTACAAATTTGCATACAATTGTACGAGGGTAAAAACTGTTTTTTGTGGTCCTTGAAATTTTAAATAATACTATGTATTACTTACTCCCAGTTTCAGAGTGCGAGTTTAAACTTAAGATCAACTAAACCTTAAACTAAGTTTAAATTTTTGGTTCAATTCGTCCTGTTTCACAGTGAAATCTGATCTTCGTTTTACTACATTTTATAAAAATACTTGGCAGCATTTATCTTGCCTCGTCCTCCCTTTTTCTCTCTGACACAAAAAAACACACAAGACAACGAGAATAATAAATAAAATAATTTGAATACACAATTTTGATTTGTTCATAATATTTTCTGAAAAAAAAAAACTACAAACGCTGAACTGAAGTTTAAGCGGCAGAACAATCTCGGTAAACTTAAATTACAAATTGAACTCAGTTCAAGGTTTAAACGACACTGTGAAACCGAATAAATTGTTGGTCTGAAGTTTAAACCAAAAGTGGAGTTTAAACTCGCATTGTGAAACTGAATTTTTTTTAAAATGTCAAACAAAATTATGTATATTTTTGTAAATTCAATATTTCGAAATCAGTTGACGGTTTTTTTTGCAAACTATTTTTTTTAAATTTATAGTAGGTTTAAAATACGTGAAACTGACATACCATTTTTTTAGAAAACTTATATAATTTTATTTTTAAATTGTTTCGAATAAATTAATGTAAATGTTATAGTTACAAGGCAGATCGCATTTTATTTAAGGAAAGACAAAAATAACGAAATAGCTTAGCTCATGGGTCAATTGCAAGGACTTTAAAAATATTGAAGATAACGGCAAGAACGTCCGACCACGATGTGCATTTATTTTATTTATTAATGTTTTGCAAATAAATTAAAGCCGAGTCAAATTTTTAGCGCGATATTGACGTTAAGTTGCCAAATGTCTTTTGAGTTCCAAGTGTAGACATTATTGCCAAATCGCCTCGTCCATAATGTAGCACTTCCGCAAACTGTCAAACTATTTTTATTTTACTGTACAATTTTCAGACTTGTGAACAAAATCTTCCAATCGTCTGAAGTTTTTCAACAATTTCTGCACAGGCAGAAATTCCAATAACTCAATTTTTATGTATTTCCTTTTTTCCAATGTTCGGCTTGCTCGAAATCCCGACTACAAATTTTGTATCTTAAAACTTATTAATGAAAATCTTCTTAATATTTAATGGAAAAAATCAAAATCAAAAAAAAAATATATATAAAGACATCATTACAAGTTTTAAGGTATTTCTAGAATTCGGAAGGATTTAATAAAGCAATGCACACACAAAAGGACCTTTTTTGTCGGCAACCATTAATGAATTGAATTGTAGCTTTCCATCTTATTATAATAATGAACAATTCCATGAATTGAATGTGCCTTTGCTTTCGTATGGTAAACACCTTCATCAAATTAAGCCTCTTTCTCTATTAAGAAGTCCCAAAACCAAACGTATCTTAATGAAGAAACTTATTCAAGGTTTATGTTTATCTTCACCTGCTAGCTACTCTGCTGCATCATCATCATCATCATCATTCCCTATATCATGATCTTATGGTCCATAGGCTATGTCTCGCTATATCCTTTGCTTGTGTTAATTTAATGAAAAGCTCAAGACAAGTAAATATAAGTCATCTTGTCAAACAAGCATCCAGCAAGCAGTAGGTATTATTATCAAACAAGGAATTGTGACAGCGACAGGATCCAGGGAAAGTAAATTATATATACTCTTGTTTCTCGTATAATATATAGACTAGTAGAAGAGTATCAGCAGAGCACCACCAGCAACGCGAAACATTAGTAAACATTAATTCATTTATCCTTTCCAATTATCCTGATTGCAATGAGTATTTTGCGCGATGCGTTCATCACTTTTATGGTATATGAGACTGGGAATGGGATTGAGAAAGGGACGATATGTAAAAAAGGGAAGAGAAAGCGCGAGCACCACCAATCAAAGCAGAAGATATCCTTCCGAAAATATTTACCTCAAAAAACTAATTGAGACATCTTATCCTTTATACTATATAGAGAACCTCAGGACGAGAAGATGAAACGACGACAACGATGAAGATTGAATATTTTCTTTTTCCAGAGCTTACTGTCGTTTTACTTGCTATTAGCTTGGTAGTCCTTCTCAAGGATACATTACATCCACTTTGTTGAATCATGGTCTCTGCAGATACAGAAGCAGATCTAAAGGTGGATAGAACAAAAAAAAAACAACTGGTAGATACCAGAGAAAAGTCCTGCTACTTGCATTTCCGCAAAGACGTTGTGATGCTTTAACAGTGTTTACCTCATCATTATCATCATCAGGGGCCAAGAGATCCTCTAAAAACATCATTATCCCGCAACAGCTGCCATCATCATGATTATCGTGTTTTTCTAGTCCTTGTTGTCGCTGCGCTGCACTGGAGGAAAGCGTTTACCTTTCTTCTTAGCTTTAGCATCTTGAGTCACCATCAGAACAGCACACCACACTTTGTGTATGTGCATTATAAAGAAAATTTAATTACATATCCTTTTGCCATCCTCCCTCTTTCTCTCTCATTTTCTCTCTCTCCCACCATTGAGGGATTCCCTGCTGGGATACTTGCAATGATATAAATTTGTGGTGACAGGGATCAGGTAGTTTTTAGATATAGAAGGGACGGTTTATTTTGTGGTTTAGGGAAAAGAATCCTTTTTGATACTCATATATATCTCTTGTGGTTTTGTGACTAATTTATATCCTTTTCTTCTCTTGTTCACCTTCACAGATTAATTCCTGTGCGTTTTGAAGGACTTAGTGGTCAGCACATTGCAAATAGGACATCTATACAATGCTACGTGTGGAAGTTGCAATCATTGTCATCGGCCGAGTTTTAAGGGAACCACTTCCAAGTGAAATATGAATTATCCAAAAGGTAAGTTCGTTTTTTTCCAATTTTTTTTTTTGTTTCATAAAATAAAATCGTCCTTATTTAAAGAGGGTAGGTAATTGGAGGTTTTATTGCTTCACCATATCAAGCAAAGTGTTCCCATAAAAATCAGTGTTTTCGTTTTTATTGTTTACTGGTCCTTGGAGGATATTTTTTTAAGCTTGTTTGTTTGTCAGTTTGTGTGCCTTTAGCCGGGATGACCCTTTACGAATTGCACGATGCAGGTTTGCAATGATTGCAAAAAGGATAATCACCGTGACAGGCGTGCAACGGTCCATTTATTTGAATGGTCGCATTTAGAATATCCTTTTTTTTTATTATTTTTTTCTTGTTTTTCGTGATGGGGTCTCCATGCTATATAAAATGTCCTGCTCGCTTGGTATTACTTTCGGGAGGGTTGATTAGTTCGGGGGTATATTTTAGTATAAACTGAAATGGATGTCTATATGTATTTTTGATGGCTCATTGAAGTGGAAATTTTCTACTGCAGTATCCCATACATATTGTATAGTCGGTCGTTTCGTTCGTAGTACAAGTATAGCTGTTGTGCGGCTTAATTGACCGGAGGGTCGAATGGATACAAAGGCCAAATATATAAGGGTTAGTTCATTGATTAGCATTTAAGATATGTAAATGCTTGAGTGCGAGATATGTATATGAATGTATATCTGGAGATGGATAGATGGCATGAGGTTAATTGAATGGTCATTTTAGAACATGTCAAGTAGAGAGAGGGGTTGGTTGTTTATTTGTTGATAACTCTGCAATGGATGTCCTTCGAGTGAATTAATTTTCGACAAATACTTCGCATTTCTTCAGATTCAAGTTGAAAGGGGAGAATTAGATAGGCATTTTGGAGATATGTTAATATGCAAAGGATTGCGATGGATATAAGTTTATATGGTCAAAATGAATTCTCCCCCTATCAACCTTGAAAAACAAACATAAGAAATATGAAGATGAGCAAGATGCAAGATGTCTACTTCAGACAGAAAATTGATATTAATAGGGCCTTTTGTCTTATGATTTTAACGCTATGACTTTATCTGATTTTAAACCCGATTTCTCTTACTTTGTCTGATACTTGGAAACTAATAAGCTTATTTTGGTTCTGAAAAGTTCAAAAGGATACAGAATGTCTTAATATTCGAAATCTTTACCCTCTCCACTAAAGTCTCTTTAACACATCTTAGATGATTTTTCTCTGCCTAATTGTGTGAAAGCCTTAAATCATTTATCAACAGACTGATGATTGATCCATATCACAAAATCCCTACTAAGAGAGAAAACTACATCATAAATGTTAACCCGCCATACATTTTTCAAATACACACAAAAACTTATCATAAAATCTCCTCGATATGTCTATTAGTCTTAAGTTCGCACTAATACTTTTGATTTCGAAAAAAAATCTTAGAAAATATAAATAGCTAACATTTCAACGTCGATACGGATTCGGCAAGTCGTTTAAGCTTGGATGAGACCTTATCGAAACCTTATAGAAGCTACAATCTATTTTGACCCAACTAGAGCTACATGAGACTAATCTTTTTTTTTGTTTAAAGCAACTGAAGAATTTGCAGTTTACTCAGTGACCAAGAATATCCAGGTGTCTTCTTAGCTTAGAAATCTTAGGTATCACAGGTTGCGAGCTGGGTTAAATTTTAATTTCCAAGTAACAGTTTGGGCTATCTGCTCTTCAGAATTCTTTCAAAAATTGTGATGTTTTGACTTCCACTTCCATTTTAGTTGTATTTTCGATAACTATTTCCATCACAATAAAGCCCAGGTAGGCTTATTTAAGTACATCAATGCTTCTGCCAAATTAAGTATCACACTTATTTTTCTTCCCTGGTTCCCTCAACCTATATTTAAACACATCTATAGAAGTACGGAGCTTATGTCGTGGAAATTTAGGGTGACTAATCTGTATGACATGACGCCAATATTTTCGTTGTAATTATTTTTTCCGAAATTTCCCCCCTGTCAACGCAACTATATGTCAACTAAAGAGAACCGCATGTTGGGCATTCGGATCATCTCCCAAAATGTTTTTATTACGACATAAATCGTGTAGGTTATATGAAGATTGAGCCCCTTATAAGGAAAGCTATTTGATAATATCCCGAAATATCCGGCTCGAAGCATCAAAAGTTGAATACAAAATGTTGGTCCTTCGAGCCGGATATTTCCCTACATGTTTAATTTCTGCTTGGAAAATGTTAGTTCAATGTCCCACCTGTAAAAAACTATTGATTATAAGCCCACAAATTTCTAGCCCAACCCATTCAGACATTCTCGACACAAATATCTACCACTTGATAGCATTTAATTTGAGAATATTTTTTATGCTTTCCCATGCCACCAAAGCACTTTTTGTGATTGTCAGTCCCTGTATTCTAAAGCGTGTTTAAGCCAATGAAAAGGCCTATAGTTTTACCCCTAATTTTAAAACTTGTTTACTGATTTCATTCCAGTCAATATTTCCGAATAGAATTGAACAAAAAAATTAACTTTTAAACGAAACTGTTTTCATTAAAAAAAAAACACAACTTAATTTCAAATCTACCAAAATGTTCCTTCCAAAAGTCTAATTAGTCCAACGGATTTTACTTTATTGGATAGATACATCCATATACTTATATTATACCCCATATATTAAACCTTATTCCAATCACCAAACCTTCATTTCATCAGTTCAGTTTTGATGAACCATAAACTTACAAGTGACTTCGTAAAATTATCTTCCCCTAAATCTATAGGCAAACCAGTCCAGTGTGTAATCACGTTTGGCAAATAAATTGACTTTTTGGTATATAGAGGGCATAAAGCCAATTGTTCCCCATCGCAAATCGCCAGCTTTTTGCCTTGAAGTTCAATATCCCTTAGCAGATTAACTGACACACCCACACACACAGTCTATTTCACTGTATAATAGGGTACCTAGTCAGCGATACAGAAATCTATTCGTATGTGTTTAAGTTAGCAGCGGCGTTATTTCGAATATTTACGTAGGTTCTCATAACATGGTTGCCAGCCAAGGTCCAAGGTTTGCGTGAGTTCCCTCAGTCAGCCATCACCCAACAAACGTTCAAAAACACACATCCCCATTTTGCACACCGACCGCATTGAGCGATCTGTGTAGCGATAAAAATATATACCGGCCTCTAAAAGACCGATTTTGATGTGATTATGCAATATGAAGAAACTGAGCGGGGGCATGGTAGAAAAGAGAGGACAAACTACAGGAAAGAGTGTGAAAGTTTTGCACAAAATGCTATCACAGCAGAACACACTAAGCCCAAGGATGGATTGGATAGAGACCCGGACTGAGATCGGCACTGGCACTGGTACTGGGACTGGGACCGGGACCTTTTGGTAACCACTAACGGAACTAAGCTCTACGCAGTGTTCATGGCAGAACTACAGGACTTTTATGTCGGTCGTTCTCTCTGCATCGCCCTTTTATATGACACAAAAGTTTAAAACTATCCAAAAACGAGACGAAGACTTTTAGTTGCATTTTACAGCTAAAACTGCGAAAAGCGACATAATCTGATTAGTCAAGTGGTGGTGTAGGGGGTGATGGCAAAAAAATTATATGTAAAAGAACCTATAACAATCGGGCAGAGCCAGAAAGACGGAAGGGCGTGAAAGGATTTAAGGACTCTGGGTTCTCTGAAATGTTTGCCACGCTCGAAGAGAGGCACAGCAGAAGCACAACGGAACCAAACGAAAAATCCGAAAGGGAAAAGTTTTTGTTTCACAAATTAATTTGCTTATAATTTTTCCGCTTAGTTAAACTTCATTTGAGTGATTTGTCAAGGATGAAAATGGTGGATGGCAAGGATTCTGATTCTGAACACACAACACAACAAAAAACCCCATCTCACGGAAAATAAAAAAAAAATGGATAACAAACACTTTTAAGAGTAGAAATTTATGCACAACATATTGCACAGGATGTGTGCAACTGCTGGTTGTTTAAAAAAGAATAAAGAAAACAAAAAAATAAAAAGGCAACCAACTTTTCTCAGCGCTGACAATGCAGATACAGCTAAAGAGTCCTTGTAATTGCCTGACGCCCCATCCTGCCGTCAACTCACTCTCTGCACACACTATACATGACTTCATTAACACGTTAAAGCGTTTTTCACACTTAAACAAGGCAAACAATCTGTAAATCGGCCCCAAAATCCCCCTCCCTCGCACTCTTCTTCCTTTATATAATCTCCACGCTCGAAAATCACTCAGCAATCCAGTGGAAACTTCAGTTGAGTCAGTATCCTGTGTCCCTGATCCTGTTGGTGATATGTAGGGATAAACACACATACATGGATGAATGTATGTCTGCTGAAGGCACATAACTAGCTATTTCTTGTACAAAAGCGAGAGAATAATATGTCCCTAAGGGGCGGGCGGCGCATTATGAATTCAAAACACGTGTCCTTTCGTTTCAATTTGATTTAATTGAATCATGTGGGGCACTCAATGGAATGGGTGCTTTTTTTTTGATCGGGAGGTCTGGCACCCGATTCCATTTCACAGAAATATTTTATATGCGTATATACCTATTTATTTTTGTGAGAGAAGGATAAAGAAAAGATCCTACTGCTATCGGCACTTCATCGGCATGAAAATTTGTATTTTTCGTTTTTCTTTTTTTTTTTTTTTTGTTGAGTTGAAGTCGGCTTTTCACTTCAAATATATGAAATTACGTGCAAAAAAGAAAGAGGCGTAAGAAATTAAAATGAGAAGTAAAGGAAAAACGATGGAGGTCCCTTTGTTTGACAGCAATATATGCAAACATATTTTTTTTTTTTTTTTTAGTGAGAGACATCACATATTGTGGTGCTACTGTGTGGTAGCAGAATGGATGATGGAATTGAGAATTGCGAGGAAAGGGATGTGACTGCAGGACAAAGGGATTTTTGAAGAGATCATGTTGACGTTGCTGGAATTTTTTTCTTCAGTTTTTTTTTTAAGAAAGGTACTCAACAGCGATTAGTAATTGAAGATGTGGAAAAGACAACCATTTTGAGATGGAACAAATATATATTTAGATGTGTGGGTGTATTTTTTGTTAAGTGATGAAGTATTTCAATGATTTGTTAGCAAATCACTCGTTGAAGGTGCGACGTGCATGTTGATTAGGGTTACCCACCTACCCACCTATATACCCTTAGAAGGTTGCCATTTGTGGATTTTCAATTTTACGACTGCCTGAAAGTAGTAATTTGATTTCGAATTTGCTTAAGAGGTTTTCACTCTTTTAACCATATTGAATTTCTTTAATTGAAGAACGTTTTTTTCATTTATAATTTCCAATTTCTAAAGATGATTATTAAAGATTGAAATTATAGTAAAATCCGCCTTACAGTGACATTGGCGGGGAGAATAGTTGTTTTCCGTTATTAAAAAAAATGGATTTTGGCACATACAGGAGTTACCCAACTTATTTCTATGTTCAAACGCTTTTTTCAATGAAATTTCAGCATTTAATAAATCTAAATATAGTAAGAAAAATAATCCTGAAAGCACAAACTCCCGAGAACACAAAACACTCAGAACACAACATCTCGAAAATCTAAAAAAAAAAAAAAAAAAATCTTAAAAACACTTAATCCCCACAACTCTAAATCCCAAATTCGTTTTTCACAAAATTCAGGTTATGAAAAAAAAATTGAAAAATTTGCACTGTGTTTTATATGTTAGAAATTTTTTTCAATGTTCAATTTTCTTAACGGGTTCCTACGGTTTGCTCCTCTAAGAGCTTTTTCGGTCGATTGTATTTTGGGATTATAGGATTCTTGGTTTCAGGGATGTTTTTGTGTTTTAGTTTTTTAGTATTGTGGACTTTTTTAAATTTGGATTTCGAGATTACGTCAGACTCCCAGCATGAGATGTACCTTAGGGTGAAAAAGAACTCATTTGAAATCAATATTTTTTTGTGTACTCTTTGGAAATTTACAAACTAAAAAACGTAAAAAACAAAAACGTAAATGGTTAACCGCAGGACTCTGTTCTATCTCCGGTACTCTTTCTTAAATTCATAAATAATCTTCCTGTCAACTTTGTAAATATCACTTTAATTATTATCTGTTTTTAATAAAGCCTTAATTCTGTATCACTGATGACCGATTCAGTGAAGGAAACAAAAAATTTGTTACAAGTCAGTGTTTTGGTCGCCTTTTTGAATGTTTTATCGTGATTTTGCACATTTGGTTGCCATTAGCTTTCACAATTTTAACGTCACCGATACCAACACCGATACCAATACCTGACATCGTATATACAAAATGCTCTCCTGTCCAAACTGGAAAATACTATTTCCAAAGCAATTCTCGGTCAGGCGACAGCCAACCAGAAAAACCCAAAACTATAAACTACAACTGAACATATACAAACTGAGCCGTTTATTTTCAACGAACGTTTTTGTTGCCACAGCAGTTGGTGTAGTACCTATATCAGCATCAGTATAGCAATT
Source organism: Philhelius pedissequus (assembly GCA_910595825.1). Taxonomy (NCBI): domain Eukaryota; kingdom Metazoa; phylum Arthropoda; class Insecta; order Diptera; family Syrphidae; genus Philhelius; species Philhelius pedissequus. The sequence continues at coordinate 6,304,524 of OU343163.1, read as the reverse complement.
CTATGATTTCCGAAAAATAGCTTTTGGCTTGAAGTCAGAACAACAACCATATAGGAAAGCAGCAAAAAACCACCACTACCACTACCATTGTCACCATTGCCACCATTTATATCCATAGCACCGCACTATGGACAGCCTATTAAAGATATCAGACAATTTACAGCTCCTGCAGCAACATACAAGCAATTTGTTCAAAAACGCTACTGCACGAAAATCTATAGCACACTGCACAACAGAACAGCACCAACTCGTTCGCACAACTAACCATTCATGAATGGCGCCCAATGCGGGGATCGGAAAAGCAGATGAACCAAATGGACATCCATGTAGCACTATCGGATATCGACACCAATTATAATTCCATTCCGGAGAGGGTGCTGGTAATTGACTGGATGTCCAGCGCGCCCACCACCCACCTTACACGCCCCCTATTAACAAGCAGTTTTCTCCCTGTCTCTTTGTGGGCCACTGCGATAAGGGCCTCTTGCATCGCACAGAGTCACACATTTACACAGGAAAATCCGGCCAAACGGCTTGTGTTAATTTTAATTTATCCATTAATTGAAACTCCGGTCGCGTGAGGGAAGACACAGGCCTACAGCTTGTGTCTGTCAATTGAACTCACTGGACCGCATCTGGATTTCACAATCAGATCCTGCAATCCACTACATTCGTTCATCAGAGATAAAAAAAGAAAATCCAATTCGATAAACTACTCCCGTCGGTCGGTCGATTGGATGGGGAGGGATATAGAGTAGATGTAGGAGAGCGAGAGAGTATGGGGCTGCCCAAAAGCCGACCTAAATAACTATGGCCGCCATCATACGCACGTATGGGATATTCCATTTACGATAATCGAAGAAAATTGATAGAAAGTCTATTCATCTACGAGAAATTGGTAATCGTCGTTATGGGACTCAAGAAGAGGGGTTTCCAGAAAGTAGTTTTTTTTTTGTTCATCCTTTAGGTTTGGGGATGGGGGAGGATGAGTTGGCTAAACAAGCTTGAAAGGGATGACTTTTTCTCTTCTCGACTGGTTAGCTATACTTTATGCTGGGGAATGTTGCTTGGCGGTGGCAAGCGTATACCCAAGAATAGACAGAGATTCATATCTTTATTTGCCATTCGAGAATATCCTTATGAATATCACGTAAAAGGACGAAGACTCTATACACACGGGCGACCAACACGACGACAGAGACGCATATAGAAAAGCCTACCTTATGTGTAAGTATGCACTGTGCTTGACTGCGTTCCTCCGCCGCCCTCCCGCCGCACCGTGTCCTCGTCGTTCGGCTCCAGCAATCCTTTTTTATTTATGACGGTTAATTTTATTAAAAGACCACCCCCACCCTTAGTCCATCTTTTACTTTTTTTTAGGTCCTCGATTGAGAGAAGATTCGATCCATTTTTGTTTTCATCTTCTTCTTCAGCTTGTTCCTATATTTTATGTCCTTTCATATCCTAAATGGGATGAAATTGCTTGCTTATATAAAAAAGGAGGCCGACGGGAACGAAATATAAAATACAAAAAAAAAATCTTGAGTAGAGAAAAAGAATTGCCCATATAATTCATTTGGATTTGCTTGTTTTGTTTAGATGGGTGCGCGGGGCTGCCCTGCCGCTACCGCTGCGATGCGATGCGATGAGGTTGAAAGAAATATGTATTTGTTATGGCCAAGGATTGAATACCATATGCTTTTGTTGGGCTTTAGTTTCTGCCGTCGTTTTGTTTTTTTTTTTTTTAATGTGGAAGGGGTATAAATACCCTAAGGAGCCCTGAAGGCGAAGAGGAGCATCATCATCGTTAAACTGTATGTGATCCTTTCAAATATGGGGCAGAATATTTTGGGATATTTTAGCACCTTATTTAGGATTCGTTTTTTTTTTTTTATGGTACCTACACATCAGCACAGAACAGAAGAAGATATAAATGCGATGGTCTTAAGGATGCAGACAATTTAGAAGTTATCGCAGGCGATGAATTGTTTGACTTGGAGGGATTAACGGTTATAGAGGTTCTGTGGAAAGGTCGAAAGGTTGTATTAACATTTTTACAAGGCAGTTGTTTTTTTTGTTTGCTTCTTTTATTTTTGGATGAAGTGTGAAAGTTAAACATTTTATTGTAAAATTATCGAGGTCGTGATCTTCCGGCCAGGTGGGTGATAGTTTACATTAAAATGTAATCGTTTGGGAGAGAAATCAATTGGTTGTAGATAAAAGGGTTAACGCAGGATTGCTGGCTTACTATGATTAACATATTTACTACATTTAGTTTTTATTGATTTAGAATATTACAGTTCAAATTTGGAGTTCAGATCAGTCTTTATACACATTTTCCCGGGCCTCGGAAATCATCAACTTTGTTTTTCTTTTTTTTTTATATTTAATTGGCGGGAACTCAAGAGGTTATGACTACCCTTTTCATGTTGAATTTTAAAATAGTGAGGGAGCTAAGCAGATAGAAATGAAGGATTGAGTAGGAGATGATATAATGATGTAATTTTATTTTAAACATTTGAACTTTGAAATAGGAAGGGTAAATAAAGCCGAGTAGGGAATTCCCCATTCGTGAAGTCCGGCTACTCAAGTTTATACTTTTTAGGGAGAGAATTTGTTTATGGTGCATAGATCAGCCTGGATCTGAGTGTCTTACACGTGTTATGCTAAGGGCCTGAGGATATCGCTTGTGGGTCATTTGTACCACCTATAGACTTTCGAGTTAACGAAACCTCCAGGAAGAAGTCTAACAGAGGCGAATCGCACGATTTCGATGGCCAGTTCACGCATCGTTACTGCTACTTAGCCACAGTTTGACAACAGCAAACAGTAACGTCTGAATGTTGGCGCCTCTGGTAAGTACATATTCCCGAACACCTGTCAACCTGGTGCTGTCTGCGGTATCTCTTTTTGTGGTTAGGGGGAGCCTTAAGTGTTGTGAGCTGGTCTACTGGAAGATTGGGGAATGGGTACTTCGTATTTGCTTTACTTGGGTTCGGCCGCTGGATCAATTAACTTACAGACCGACCTATCTGGCTTGATATACTTCCAAGTAATTTTTTTTTTTTTGGGAACTCAAGATTTTATGGATACCCTTTTAATGTTTAGTAATAGTTTTATCCATAGGATTTAATAGGAGGAACCGATGCACATAATTGTTCAATGTCTGAATATCGCAATCGTAGTTTGGTGTTAAACAACTGGGACCCTTGGATTGGTGGGCATTAATTCAAGATGCCTTTTGGGTTAGCCTGCCTATCATGTAAAATTAATTAAATTTAAAAGGCCATTGGCATGGTTCTAGCCTGGGAGTGGGACTGGGAGACCTAGGTACATTTCCACATTCGGTAGCCCAATAGACCAATAACCCTAGTAGCGTTAACTGATTTTTCTTTGAAGATGCAGAGATAATACCTACTTAAGTTTTTGAAGCGGTGAAATAATATGAAATGTGGATCCTGTGGATCCCATTAAAACCACATATCATCCAATTTGGACCAACAAAATTTGGCGTAGATCATTTCCGTTGTTGCAGAGCTAAATACCACTTGGGTTTTTGAAGAATTACATACCGACGATGTCCCCGACTTACAATCCACACCGAACAGTGACTTTATGCGGATCAATTAGAACTTGGCTCACCTCGTTTGAATTTAGATCATCCTAAATTTTACAGTTTTTTAAGAATAGGTCTGGTATCTGAAGATTGTTTTCCTTTATAGACCAGTCATCCAACACAAAAACAGGCAAGTTAGATATTTATACATATATGTAGTTATATAGTGAGTAAAAAAATTAACAGATACAAAACATGGCTGCCATGAACTATCAAACTCTACTCGTCTGTACTAGAAAACCGTTTACTTCAGGTCGTTAGCTATATTTTCCCTTAATTATGATTGATTGGGCCTGTTCTCAACATCGCAAACTTTGGAATGCGAACGCAGCACAGATCCCATTATAAAAGTAACGGTTACTTCTACATATGACAGTTACCTAGTAACTTGAAATTATTGAGTGCAATATTGCTCGAAATGTGACGTATTTGATTAATCACTTTTAATTTTATTTTTAAATTTCCAATTTTGTCTACCACTTAAACTGTCACCCTTGTTTTCGTTTATAAATGTTGACTCTTTACGTCAAACAAATCCAAAACAATAACAACAACAACAGGACTAATGAAAACGTTATTATATTTACCAATCGAAAACATTTTGTCACAACTGTTTGTTTCATTTATTACCACTGTCAAGGTAAATATACAAATTTTACTATTGACTACACATACATACATAATTTTACCCCCAAAGGACGAATTCACTGTAATTGATTGAATGAATGCACGCACCCCACCGTAACGTTCGAGAGCGCTCAAATCAGAGGCTGAATTATTGCAAACTGACACCATATCACATTCAGGGCTTGTTGATAAAAAAAAAAACACAACTAACATTGAACAAAAAAATCCTTTTGATTGCGGTGTCTGATGACACCACCCCAACATGATCCCTTTTCTCTAAATTCAAGCCAACTTAAAAAATTCATCCCTAAAACTGCGTAAAAATGCGGTGATGAAAGTAAGCAGCGCGAGACAGTTGTGAACATGACTCGCATCGCAGTTGAAATGCCGTTATAAAGAACCTTTTCGCGAAGTAGGTATTTGGTAACAGATTGCGGTATTTACTTAGGCGGCCGTGTCAACTACAAAGTTAATTGGAATATGTTTATGGTTGGCTTCTTTAAAGGGATGTGCTGCAGCAACGCACCGCACCATATCGATGCCATTTTCACAAAAAAAAAAATGATAACGTCATGGTTTGAATTTCCTGGGTTATCCGTATCCGTATTTCTATCCCCTAGAGTCGTCGACGATTATATGACAGAACTCTGTTGTGTATGTACTACGATGCATAGTTAAGAGAAGAGATTGAGATACAAATAGGCAATTGACACATGTTACGTACATTTTTTTTTTGTATTCATTTTCGTCCTTTAACAAGACTGTCACGGTTGGTTGACCTCAGTGTCGGGCCCATGGGTAAAACTCGGTATTCTATAACGATAGAGGCAATCTCGGGCGAATTCAATTTCAATCAATTTTAGATTCAATTTGATGATTTAATTTAAACAAAATAATGTAAAGACTTGTGACCGCATGTGTGTAGACTGCAAATTTAAATTTAATCGAAATTTAAATAGTATATAGTTTCCTGTGTTTCATTGTCGAATATTGCTTAAATCAGTTCTTAAACTATTTCCAACCAGATTTCAATGGAAAATGACAGTGCCTTCTTAATTTAGTAATAATCGTGCTTTCTTTGTAAGACCGAGGGGAATTAGACGAATTAACCGGAAAAACGGTTTATTTCCATACAAATTATCGATAACAAGGAGGTAGTTCGAGCCGGAAACACAGTAATAGATAAACCTTAAAATATCTCAAGTAGTTAATCTCGAAGGAATTAATTATTGCAGTTGCTTTAACATGTAAACTTAAGTTAATACCTTGTTTTTTTCGTTTAATTCAAGTCGAGCTTCGAAAAAGATTTTACAAAAAATTGGTAAATTGAAATTATAGAGTCAGAAAAATTAATGGAAGTCATTTCAGCAACCAGTTTTTTTTTTCTAGCTAAGTGCTTGACTGCTAATCTTCTAGCAGCCCAATTCTTGGCTTCTAGACATTAGGGCTGTTTATCTGTAGGTTGATCTATGGCTTTAACCCCTGAACCGATATTCCTTAAAATTGCTATTTATAAGCTTATTATTATAATTGTCTAGATTCTTTTTTCTAATCCTTTTTTCAGCCCCAAAAATAAAAATGGCAGGTACATATATTTTGTATAGTTAAAAGTTAAATCTTAATTATCTCGAAAACGGATCTAACGATTTTGGGAAAAAAATCTCTGCACTATTGTGGGTATACAAATATTATTGTTGGTTAAAAAAATTTTAATTCCGTGTTTGTGATTTTGGACTTTCTCATTCACGATTCAACGGATTTTAATCAAAATCTGCTTTAAAGAGGTCCTTCAAATACAAATTTTTGAAAAAAATATTGTTTTGATGTTTGTAAAACACATAATTTTTTTGAAATTTTAATATTTCGAAAAAGGGTTGACAATTTTTGTTTAATTATGTTTTTAAATTTAAACTATTAAAAAAGCTGACCCAAATTTTATATATTAAAATTTATGCAAAAAACTATATTAAAAATATATCTAACTGTTTTTCCTAAAGTTGGATCCAATATGTTCGACCCAGACGAGCATTTTTCTAAAATTTTTACTTGCAATATAGGTAATATAGGGCAAGTTTTGCATTTGGAAACAAAATCTAAATCCAGATTTGAATCAAAGTTAACATAACGATGATACAGAACACCAAAAAAGGGGGTGCCGCTTTCTGTGGGTCTGTAGAACGATCCACAGTCTAAACGGCTGAACCGATTTTGTTTAGGAATTTAAGGTGATTATCCAAAAAAAAAAATTGAATCGTTGTTTTAGCCCCAAAAATAAAAATACTTGCTATACAAATTTTTTTACCATTATAATTATCTCGAAAACGGCTCTTCTGATTTTGATAACCAAAACTATGTGTACTAACTTAGGTATGATCTACATTTTTATAGACGAGCTCCTTCAAATTCTAAATAATACTGCGTTTCAAAATTTTCAAAAAATTGATTTTTTGGATTTAAAAAAAAAGTATTTTTTTTTTTGAAAATTCAATATTTCGAAAACGGGTGGACGATTTTTTCTGAAATTTTGTTTCTAAATTTAATTTAGTAAATATTTAAAACGCCTATACCAGAATATAAGAATTTTTATATAAAAAATTAAGTGAAAACGTCTTTAAAAATATATTTAGCCGTTTGCATATAATGTGATCAAATATAATGTGATCGAACATAGGAGCAAGTACGTGCGATCCAGCGTGCATTTTATTTATTTTTGTTTTTAGTCAAATCTTTTTTTTAAAGAAATATGTAAGAACAATGATATTCGACAAATTAGTTGACAAAATAATACCGAGGGGTTCAGCGGTAAGACAGAAAGTTTACAAATGTGAATTCAAGGTATTTTGAAGTTCGATCTTTCAGTAGAGGTCTTGAACTTTTTATCCTGACGTGTATACAGTTCCACAATTTGTAATTTTTGTTTGAGGACGAAATAATGCTTAAGTCTCAAATTTTTAATACCAAGTTTTCAAAATTGTGATGTTTCAGATATATTTGTGTTTTTAGAAAACTTACACATTCTCAGCCTAATTAACTTCTTTTCTGAAAATAATTTTCCTTTAGACTTTGAAGAGATTGAACTCGTAACCAAGACCCGAATTGGGCTGGAATGCGACGTTTTGATACGAAAAACTTGTACGGTCCCGAATAAAAAGACGATTCTTAGTGTGAAAAGAAGAGAGGAACGCCATTTTCCACTGCGTCGCTGCTAGATCCATTTCGTATCGTTGAGGAAAGATTTTAGGTTTCTGATTTTTGTATCAGAAAATTCGTTATATCAGAAAGGAAAGCTTTTCCAAAGGACTCATTCCCAGTTTGGATAAGGTGGGACACTTGTAGATGAAATGAAGCACTGTTTCCTTTCCTAACTCGTTTTTAAAGCTGCGGCAATAGTTGTTAGGGGGAATACCCATTTTCTTTTCAAGAACTTTTTTCGTGCCTTGGGCAATATTTATCAGCTTCAGCTATACTAAATTTTCCACCTTAACCACGCACCTGCTTCTTCCGTGAACCTTAAGAAAACTTACACCTTAAAGTAAAAAAGTAAATTCATTATCAAAATTTAAACGCTTTACCTATCGAATTGAACTTGAGAACACATCGACTAAAAGCAATTAAGTGTCCTCCGCGTCCTCCAGAAAGTACTGCTGCACCAATCCAAACACAGAATAAGTACACATACTTTACCCGGCCACCTACTCGAATATATAGTTCCTTAAGGGCGATTGAACGATATCGAAAAAGTTTGTCTACATACCTTTTTTTTTAATTTTTATTTTATTTTTAAAAGAGGAAGTTCGTGATCCTGCTTTTCCAACATAAACACTTCTCACCTTTAAATTACTACCTACCATTTGTAGCCCAGACTCTACAAATATATCTATCTATGCGATATTTCCTCTACAAACACCTTATTCCTTTATCTCGAACCCAAAATCGAATGAATGAAAAAAATATATATATTTTTTCATCAATGAGAATTCCCAGTCAAAAAATAAAAGTCGGAAACGTTTCCACTCGATATCCGCCGGAAGACTTAAATACAAAAAAAAAAAAAAACGAAGAAAATTGAACGCGAAACGCTTTGAAATTTAATTGCTGGCAGAAAATTCCAAAAAATAAGTCTAATAGATAAGAAAATCACGTAGACGCGCGCTAAGAGACGACAAAGATACTTAAGTACCTCGAAAGTATCTATCTATATAAAGCCTACCTATATGTTTTTTTCTGTATAAGACGTGAGCTTCAAAACATCTCGATATCTCATTAGAAAACAACTGGAGAACTAAAACTGTCGAACTGGGGGGTAATGTGAAAGAAAATGCCAAAATGGCAAATCTCGAAACTGTTATTGTTTCAATCGATATCAGTTACCAAAGAGGAGGTAATAGAGTTAAAGTATCCTGCGGCACACATATAATATTCTATAGTAGGTAGCGGTACACATTCCTACCTGCAACTTCAACTGTGTGGAAAATTACTTGGGGCGCACCGTTGCACACACAAATGTAATTAATAAGGTTGTCATAGTGAGCTAAGTGATGCATGCAGCTTCACACAGAAAAACCTCAGAGCAGACACACGTTGTTGGTATTTCTTGGAATCCGCACCTCTCCACCAACACACCAATGCGATGAAACCCAACCAGAACGATATATGTACGATGTATAAGGTGAAACTTGAAGCATTCCTAGATTCTAGCCCCTGCTGCACCGGCGGCAGCGGCACCATCACCATCACCATCACCGGCATCGGCATCATGATGTGATGCGTATCATTCATTAATTGCTCATAAGATGGAAATTAGAAAGGAAAAGCATGGAGCGAGCATCAGCTAGCGCTTGTGAGCGCTTCTTTGAACCCTCAAGAGATATCCTTCGAAAAGGATTGCGGAAAGGTGAAGAATCTTGATGTAAGCACGGAACCAAGGTTGGATTTTTCGAGGGCAGCTAAGTCCCAGGTGATGCACAGTAGGGTAGAATTAAACAAAAAAAATTCGTGGCTGAGGATGCTCGCCAAGGAGTACATTTTACATGTTTTTTTTTTTGCCGAAATTTCAAGACAGCTGAAAATCCTTAAACCCGATTATGGGATTTTACCCCGGCTGTTGTTTTCTTGAATATCAACCCCATTTTTAAAGAAACTTTAATTTGAAATATCTCTGCAACATGTGTCAAAAGTACAGACCTTTATCCTCCCCAAGGGATCATTTGCTTAGCACACGCGAAGGCACTCACACAGTCTCGCACATCTCCCAATTGACTGTCATCTGTCTCGTTATTAGGATGACTTCTCAGATTCTGTGTGACCCCTTCCTGGCATCTCAGATTCTAATCGGGTTAAATCTCGGAACGGTTGACGTTATCGTTATGGAAGGGGCTCCATATATCTAAGACCCTGAAGTGGATTAATATTCGCAAAATTGGAAAATTCCCTGCTATATGTTTACCCTGGCTATATGATTACCAATCCTGCCAATCAATTTAGTTTTGGCGTGACCCATACTCCAGGATCAGACTCAGGACTAGAAGGCAGGATACCATCAGAGCACGATGACGACAACGCATGATTGAAAAAAAAACATCTTCCCGTACAAATATCTGTATATGTCAAACTTATCGTCGTCGATCTCTGCACATTCCGTTTCCATTTCGTCAGATAAGCATTTCAACCGAAAGAGATGGCTGATGGTTTAGGCCTATTTCTCGTGTCGTGACAGTGTCACATGACTTTGACAGGAAGGAAGGAAGTTTCAGGGAATTATGAGTGAATGCAACATTTCGGATTCGAAGATTGATTTTTGTTGATATTTTTGTGGCAATAAATTTTCTCTCTGTGGACTATATGGATCGTATCCTAATAAAAATCTTTCACTGCTGACACTGGTTAATAACTGCTTACGGAAGAAGCCTGTCCCGTCATCATCTTTGTCATATATCCATATTGCAAGCTGACACACTTTTTGAGTATTGAATTTCACAATTCAATTGACACCCTCGTATAATAAGTGGGTGTAGTATAGTAGGCTTTAGCTGTTTGAACTTTTACAGATTACAAGGGTGTAAGCCGATGCGATGCTATAGCTGGATAAGAAATAGTCCTTTTTCAATATTTTTTCTTGGGGTTAGTTGTTGTATTGTTGGTTTACACAAAGTGGGGTTAACAGTTATTAAATTTTAATCTGATTTCGAGCTGACGCTATGAGGTAGTTGGTGTGTGTTAATGTTTGTGTGCTCATCATTTTAAAATTGAAAATATTTTTTGTTTTGTTTGACAAGTGACAGATTGCGTGAGATAAAGCTTTATTGTGTATTACTCACATCAGATGCCTGATAGTTGACTTCTGTTGGCAGCAGTGTCGGAAATATAGCTTAATCCCAATTAAGGGGAATTTAATAAAAACAAAATGGAGACAATTTGTAGAAGACGAAATTTGGATATGACAATGGATCAAACTCAAGCATTTAATAATAATATTAACTCTGATCAGAATTATGCGCAGTAAACATTTCTTTTACGTGAAACCTAAGAGCTTGATAAATTTTAAGAGAAAATAATTTTTAAGGCTGAATTTTATTCCATTCGGACAACAAGGGGCGCACGTTAAAAATTTGGCGTCGTTATTTTGTTTCGTTCCCTAGAGCTTATAAATCAAACTGAACGACGTCGAAAAGCTTGCGCATTGCATAATTCATCTCAATTCTCGACTCGCTGCTTCTTGATGATCAAAAACCAATTCACAGAATCTAAAATGAACTCCAATGAAACATGATATATAACACCATAATTGGAACATCCGTTGGAAGTCACTCACTCAGGCAAGGAGTGAACCATCATCCAATCAATCAAGACCCAGTTCCACAACACTATTTAACAGAAGATGATTAAACTATAAAAAGCTGGAGCCCTTCAAATACGGTGGAGATGTTTTAATAGAGCAAAGGCATCAAATCATCAACAAAATATTGGTGGGAGGAAGCATTCTCGATGACTTGACAATTACCTCCATATGCGATGACGATGGCCGAACTCACGATCCCGACAATACTAATCCATTTGTGTCGGGTGACACTAAAAGCCACACGGTGTTATAAAGAACTACGGAGCAGTACTTTCGAACTATTCCAAAAATGTACAAGGGTTTCGTCAAGTAGATGTACTATCTTGTGACTTCTTCAATCTTGTTCTGGAAAATAAAGTACATAGAGCATGCTTAAATACGACGGAACTATTTTCAACAGATCCGTCCAGTGACTTTGATATACGGATCATATTGACATCATAAGTCGCTCCCAACGTGAAGTAAACTAGGATATAAGGTCAAATACCTGCTATGAAGAAACAAACAAGCATCTTTCAAATCGCTGAGGATAAAACGTCACTAATGTTAGCAACAATTTCGAGTTAGTTAAGGAATTCACATACCGGCTAGCTTGGAGTGAATATCTACTACTGCTCTACTTCGGATTATCGAAACAAAATTGGCCCCAAAGTCGCATCCTGCAAAACTATTTTACTGCCAGTTTTGCTTTACGAATCTATGTGCTAGAGAATAAGAAGAAAAAGAGAGCTGACATCGGGTTCTTTCGGAAAAAAAGGGGATGATAAAATTGAGAACTATAGGAACTCCGAAAAAGTCAAATTACGTTGACTTCTCAATATAGATCACATCAAGAGAATGGGCAGTAACGCACCAGCTAAGGGAGTCTTTGAATTCTAGCCCCCAAATTCGGGACAACAGGGAAGACCAAGCTAGGGCGAATGTCAGAATGCTTATTGGTCTGAATTACTGGAAGCAATGTCTTCGGGATTCTGGAGCGCGCTAATAGGGAAGGGAAGACACCAACAAATGTTTTTAAGGAAGGGAAACTTGTCTGAATCAGAAATCATATGTCATATAAACATAATAGCAAACAAACAGCATTTAGGAGCGTGGAACTTACGGATAGTTTCAAAATTATTAGACATAAAGAATACACCACTATATTTCTTCTTGTAACGGGTGATTTTTTTGCTGCTTGGTTTTTGACGTTTATATTTTTGACAGATCACACATGACAAATTCCACGAACATTTGACATTTCGATTCTCAGTATTGCTTGCCATTTGATCATGAATAGGCTTGCGCCTGAACAACGTTTGCAAATTATTGAAATTTATTATCAAAATTCGTGCTCTGTGAAAAATGTGTTTCGCAAGCTACGTCCGTTTCAGCGACGAGGCTCATTTTTGGCTAAATGGATACGTGAATAAGCAGAATTGCCGTATTTGGAGTGAAGAGCAGCCAGAGGCAATTCAACAGCTACCAATGCATCCCGAAAAATGCACTGTTTGGTGCGGTTTATGGGCAGGCGGCATCATTGGGCCGTACTTCTTCAAGGACGATGAAGGCCGCAGGGTTACGGTCAATGGAGAAAGGTACCGTTCGATGATAACAGATTTTTTTTTGCCGAAAATGCAAGAATTGAACTCGGTCGACATGTGGTTCCAACAGGACGGTGCCACATGCGACACTGCACGCGAAACCATGCATTAATTGAGAGGCGAATTTGGTGAGCAGTTGATCTCACGGTTTGGCGCAGTCAATTGGCCACCAAGATCATGTGATTTGACTCCGTTAGACTATTTTTTGTGGGGCTATTTTAAGTCTATTGTCTATGGGGACAAGCCAAACACGATTGCTGCCTTGGAAGCCAACATTGAACGCGTCATTGGTGAGATTCCGGCCGAAATGTGTGAAAAAGTTTGCCAAAATTGGACCTTCAGAATGGATCACCTGAAGCGTAGCCGCGGGCAACATTTAAGTGAAATTATTTTTAAAAAGTAAATGGCAGAAATTGATTTATTGATCCAAATAAAAATTTCATTCACTTTTTACAAGTTTCTGTGTTTTTTTGAATTTTCAAAAACCAAGCTCTTAAAAATTCACCGTTTATATTTTAAGTGAAAACGCACTCAGTTTGCTATGGTACAAAAGTACCATCCCAAACCTCAAAAATCGACAATCAGGCTTCCATTACTGCGATATCTTCAAATGCCACAAAATCAAAAAATGGTGGTAATATCCAATTATGCAAGGATTTCAAAAGACTTCGTTCATCAAAGTCATCTAATATTAACTTTTCTCGCCATGCAATACGGGATATACCTAATTTGCCACAAACTCATTATTTACCCTGGAATACATCAGAGTTACCAAGTGTCTTTTGAAGATTTCCACAGGATAATAAAATAAAATGTTCGACTGGATCACACGAACTTGACTATTATGTTCGATCACATCGTATATGCTAATGATTTCTATGAAAAATCTAAATATGTTTTAGTCGTTTTTTACTTAATTTTTTATATATTTAAATTTTTTGTATTTTTTTCTTTAAAAAAATTGATATGATAATCTTAAATATTTAATAATATTAACTTAAAAACAAAAGATTAAACCGACTTAAGCAAAGAAAAAATAATTAAAAATTCTGAAATAAAGACCTACTTAAACTAATTTGAGCTTAAAAAAAAGCCCACCCGACGGACAGAATTCTTAGACTTTTTCTCTTTTTTTTTTCGTCTTCGCTATCATCGTAATGTCATGTTTGATTATTACCTCAAAAAATTTTTCTTCGACGAATGCATAACTTGTGTTTACCTATAATCGCAAGTCAAAATTAAAATTTTGAGAATACACCCGGTAAGCATTCTTTAATTCACAACAAAATAATAAAATATTGCGAGAACTAAAATGTACTTATATATGAAACGAAATACTGCTGCGGGGCTAATGCTAGGACTAGAGTCTTAATTATATGTATTTCTGTTAAATTTGTTTGCATAACACAAACAGGATTATATTTTATTTTGGCAGTTATAACTTCTAGGTTTTTTCTCTGACTCATACAATTTTTTGGAAATTTTGGGTAGTCCTTAAAACTTCAAATGTATTATATTTATTCATTCAAGACTAATTTTAAAAGAGAACATTATTTTTTTGTAAATTTCAGGAACAACAATTCACATTTTAATAAATTATTCTTCGTTGGAAAACTACAATATAGCTTCTGATTCTGATACATGTTGCCATATTTCAACAAATTTTGCCATAACTTCTAACAATTTCATCCATCTTTTCAGATTTCTCTCTCTCTCTCCCATCAGCTTATATAGCTATGTGGTTTTTTTTTGCTTTAATGAAACCATCTTATAAATTAATTTAATTTTCTGATTAAAATATATAACAAGAGGAAGTTAAATATGCGTGTGTGTTAATGGTAGTTTAGTTTGGTAGTTGGGTTGGTATAGTGACGATGAACCCTTTGCAAATTAGAAACTAATGTGAAATAAATATGGCTCTACTCCGGAAGCTTTATATGAGTAAGGACTAAGAATTCAACAATAACCCGTATACCTTCCCTTTAATATATATAATAATTAGGGGTGCGGCATGTTCCTTTTGTTTGGAATACAAGGAACCGGTTTTGTCTTCACATTTCAGGCGGTTGCCCTTAAAATTTTATCATCGGCATTAATCGTATTAGAAGAAGCTCAAGTGGTGGAGATTGTTTTAAAATTGAAACTAAATATGTACCTATACTATACACACTTAGACTCCTGGCTGTTGCTAAAGTACATATATATGTATGTATGTACCTACTTAGGTTTATTGTTGTTCATGTTTAGGGGCTTGAAATGAAGCTGACGATATTGCGGATGCGAGCTAGCCTTATTATAAAATTCGCCTATAGGAAGATCTATAAACGCCTGCCTATATCCTAACGCATTTGAAAGGAATGTTTTCTAAGAGGCAAATAGTGGGTGGTAAGAGGACGACGATTTTGCTAAATTAAAATCCACAAAGTCTTTACTTGGCTTTTATTATCCTTTTTATCTCTCTCTCTCTCTCTCTCTCTCTTTCCCGTATTGCTATTCCCTATAGCTACGCATTTAATGAGGATTTTTGGATTGCAAGACTCAGCTCCTTCAAATTTAATTTTCACTTTCACTCATGTCGGTTGCGGGCGGCGCGCGGTGGCGGCAGCGGCGGGTGGTCGTTCGTTGGGTTGGTCCGTGCGTCGGTCGGTTGCTCGCTTGGCTTGGTTGCTTGGTTCATGGAAAGGATAAGCTAAAGAGGGTCCTACTATTCCTACTACTATACATCCAACTGATGGGTGGCTGGGAATTTTAATTAAATTTTTAAGTGTTCTCTTGTTGGTTTATATATTTATTTATACATATAGCTTAACATGTATTTCTGTTTCTGTGCCAGAGGAGCAAACGATTTAATAATATTACACATACAAAATTCGCCTCGACATGTAGTTTTGTATAGGTACTGCAAGCCAAGCACCATCACTCTACTTCTCTATCTATCTAACTCTGACTCTGACTTTGACTCTGACTCCAACTCTGTATAGTAGAGGTTAAGGATGTGAACTTGAGTAAAGCGAGGAGGAGACTAAGGGGACGCAGGATAATGTTTTCATTTGTTTGAAGTTGCAATACAAAATATGGAAAATTGCCTTTTGAGTGCACAATAGAGAATAGATAGACAAGCAGATAATAGAGATGGTAGATACTTGGTAAAGGGTGCGGGTAGGTGTTTTCAGATTTGTTCTTTATTTTTTTCTCAGTGTTTAAAATGAAAAAAGGATGTTATTCGAGGAATAATAAGGACAAATAATATTCGGATTAGAGATTTTAAAATCGTTGACTATGTTTGACAAGCTGTAGAACCAATAAATGCTGACTGCTGAAGTCACAATGCAGTTGGGGAAAAAAATATCAAATAACATAGAGCAGTCAGATTGGTTGATATATTTACTTTTAGATAGCAATTTTTCGAAATAATTGTTTGATTTTAAAATGTTTGCAAGGATTTAGAAGCTGAGGTTAATTTACACTCAGAACAGTTACAATCATCGAAATCAAGCAAGTAACGGGTGATTTTTTTGCTACTTGGTTTTTGACGTTTATATTTTTGACAGATCACACATGACAAATTCCACGAACATTTGACATTTCGATTCAGTATTGTTTGCCATTTCATCATGAATAGACTTACTCCTGAACAAAGTTTGCAAATTATTGAAATTTATTATCAAAATTCGTGGTCTGTGAAAAATGTGTTTTTATCGCAAAATTGTCTTCAGCGACGAGGCTCATTTTTGGCTAAATGGATACGTGAATAAGCAGAATTGCCGTCTTTGGAGTGAAGAGCAGCCAGAGGCAATTCAGCAGCTACCAATGCATCCCGAAAAATGCACTGTTTGGTGCGGTTTATGGGCAGGCGGCATCATTGGGCCGTACTTCTTCAAGGACGATGAAGGCCGCAGGGTTACGGTCAATGGAGAAAGGTACCGTTCGATGATTACCGATTTTTTTTTGCCGAAAATGCAAGAATTGAACTCGGTCGACATGTGGTTCCAACAGCACGGTGCCACATGCCACACTGCACGCGAAACCTTGCATCAATTGAGAGGCGAATTTGGTGAGCAGTTGATCTCACGTTTTGGCGCAGTCAATTGGCCACCAAGATCATGTGATTTGACCCCGTTAGACTATTTTTTGTGGGGCTATGTTAAGTCTATTGTCTATGGGGACAAGCCAAACACGATTGCTGCCTTGGAAGCCAACATTGAACGCGTCATTAGTGAGATTCCGGCCGAAATGTGTGAAAAAGTTTGCCAAAATTGGACCTTCAGAATGGACCACCTGAAGCGTAGCCGCGGGCAACATTTAAGTGAAATTATTTTTAAAAAGTAAATGGCAGAAATTGATTTATCGATCCAAATAAAAATTTCATTCACTTTTTACAAGTTTCTGTGTTTTTTTGAATTTTCACAAACCAAGCTCTTAAAAAATCATTTACAAGGTGGCGCAAAAAATTAATCACTCAATCGGGTGATTTTATAATGTTTGCAAATGGAGTCGTTGACTTATGATATTTGTGAACTAGATAGTTGCAGTATACAAACTCCACTCCAGGGTGAAATAAGTGTGTCGATTTTTTAACCAAGAATCGGTCGGTGGTTTTAGCCCAGAGTGAATTTATTTTTTTTTTCGTAAAAAAGTAATTTAAAAACAAAATTGAATGACTAATTTTGCACCATCTTGTATTACCATCTACTCCACTACACTCTAATAAGTCAATCATTGTCAGTCTAGTACGTTTGGCATTCGATTTCAAGAAGTAGTAACAATACCGATTATTGAAAAAGCAATACAGGATTGTCAGTGCAGCGCTCTCTTTTCTTTTCTTGGCAAATGAATTAAGATAAAGAAAGAGAGGCCAGCGCAGTCATATGGTAAACTGTAGTATGAATTTATACGATTTTTTGTCTAGTTTTTTATTGAAAGTTTTAAAGGCATTTAATCCGTGTTTAACACTCGTGATAAGCAACCAACGTTTTCAGCAAGTTAATCGAGGTTCAAGAATATAGCCTATTACCTTTAACCCTGTAAGGTAATTTCCATTAAGTTGACGGCTACAATCTTAATCTGAGGCCTAGAAACTGCTCACGCAAGCATAATATTTTTACTTGCGATATTATGTTGGTACTATAGGGCAAGTTTTGCATTTGGAAAAAATAGGAACTCGAGATTTTAATTAAACTTAAAATTACGATGATAGAGCACATCAAAAAAATGGATTCCGCAATACCGCCTGTCTTTCTGTCTGATTGCCTGTCTATAGAGCATTCTACAGCCTAAGCGGCTGAACCGATTTTTTTCAGACTTGCCACTTATGCGTTGTATAATTAATAATAAAATAGGTTTTGAATCGTTCTCTTAGCCCCAAAAATAACGGTACATGCCGTACAAATTTTTCTACCATCTTAATTATCTCTAAAACAGCTATAACGATTTTGATAAAGAAAATTATGTGAACTACTTTAGTTATAGTATACAATCTGGCGAAACAATTTTTTTTTTTACATATTTTGTTATTAACGGTACAACCATTTATTTGATTTTCGCATTTCACACAAACCGCTTAACGGATTTCGATCAAAATTTTCTTTACAGGAGGTTCTTCGAAGTCTGCATAATATTAAATTTCGAAATTTTCAAAAAATAGTTTTTTCGATTTTTTGATTTTTTTTTTGAAAATTCAATATTTCGAAAACTGGTGGACGATTTTTTCTGAAATTTTTTTTCTTAGTTTATATTATTAAATATTTAAAATTTTCATCCTAATTTTTGTTTAGAAAAAAATGTAAGGGTTTTTTTTTTACAAAAAAATTAATTAAAATTAAATTAATTAAGTAAAAATCGACGTTAAAAATATATTTTGCCGTTTTTATTAAGAATCTTTTGCATACAATGTGATCAAACATAAGAGCAATTGCGTGCGATCCAGTCGTTAAATTTAATTTTTCATTCTTTCTAACTAATTAGTGATAGTGCTAATTTAATAATACACGACATTCACAAATTCATCAGATCAAAATAACTATGGCCACACTTTTAGTCAACGGGATATGTAGTTTAACTGACATTAATAAGATACAGTGTAAAAGTAACATTACTTTGGTAAAATTAACAACTCGCTCTGTTCAAAATTAATTATTAACATGATTCTGTTTATTGAAATAACATGACATGTTAATTTGCTTTTAATAGTATACTGTTAATTACATAAAACCGTGTAATGCTAATGAAATGTCTATAACCTTATATGAAAAAGTGGAAAATAAAAATTTAACAAAAAATTGTTATAGCTGCGATATCAGTCACCTTACTACTTGCGAGTTGTTAATCGTGAATTTGGGGATGGTTTGGCGACGCCAAAAAAGAAAAAAAAATATTTCTAAGGCGTGAAAGCGTAAGGAAAGAGGACTTTAGCGGCCTCGTAAAAAATAGTGACTAAATGGTTATAATGGTGCGAGAAAGGGTGTTTTTTTATTAAGGCGAAGAAACGATTTTCGTTGTAACACGAAATTTATTTTTTGCATAAAATGAAAAAAATGGCACACGATTTAAAAGTATTTTTTAACTCTGCATGATGCATTGTAGTTTTATTCGACTTCAAAAGAAACACCCTTTCGTAACAAAAAAGGAACTTTTTTGATTCTTGGTTTTAAGGAGAAACTATTAGTATTATTTCAAATGTCTTTCATAGAGGGTTATTTTTGTTATATTTTTGTCCAGTTGAACTTAAAACAATTTCACCACTGGGTCACAGGTACCTACTTGGTCAAATGTTCGACCCCAACGTAAGCCTAAGATATTTATGTTTATATATACCTATGTACTTATATTTTTCAGGTGGTTTCTTATGTATAAAATTAAAAAAAAAATGATTTTTTCCACTACTTTAACAGAAAATTTCCCTTTAAGGAATAATTTTTATATCTCATAAAATTTTCACATTTAATGAACATAAACTTGTAAGTACATACCCCAATTTCTTGTTATTGTTTCATTGTTGTGCGTCAAACAGCTGTGATTCCCCACAAAAGTCCCCCAAATTTTCAAACTGCCTTAACAGATCATTAGTGTCCACATTTTAATTACCATGCGTCCCTAAATGTTCCTCTCTTAAAACACAGCTACCACCCATGACAGTGTCAACTCAAACCTCAGGATAAAATTTTGAACCCTTTTCAAAATTCTCGACTGCCGTAATTAAAAGCTTGTCTTTCTCCCCGCCAACGAAAAAAAAATCAACAATAACAAACATCATCATCAGATGGCCAGAATTTACCATTTCCTTTGCGCCATCAAGCCATCAAAACAATATAAACCCTGCTCTTTGAATTTTTGGCGCCCATCACCGGGTTCCAAATCTGCGCTTCTTCCGAAACAAATTAAACGGCAGCAATACAAAATAAAAAAAAAATAATAATAAAAACAAAACGCGGTAGCTGACTTTATTTGTCATGGTTGTGGGAACACATACGCGTAGCGCCTTTTGCTACATCTCATTAATTCATCGTCATCTTCTCTCGTAAAGTCCTTGCTTAGTCAAAAAAAAAATCAGACGAAAAACCAAGCGGCAAGAATAATAATAATAACAAAAACAACAACAACCAACATTAAGGATAACAATGACAATCTCTTGTATATCTACTACCCCCCCTTCCATCATCACTCCATATTTGTTGCAAACAAAAACTCCCTCTTTATAAATTTTCTTGGCGAAACTAATAACAGCGGGACTATTAATGTCAAACTGGTTTCAAAAAGTTTCCTCTTTGGCTGCTCGATTTTGGGGTCGGGGATGACGAAACAAGCCAAATGACTTCATTAATTCTCGATTTTCCAGTTCGAGTTTGGAGCGAGGAAGCAATTTTATGCACACACACTCCATTGGAGATTATTCTTTTTTGAAACAAATAAGGAGCAAACAACAAGAAAAAGAAAAAAACAAGAAGTCCTTCGGGTGAGAAAAGCATGCCACATCATTTGGCAGCAGTTTTTCGGAGCAATTCGGAGTAAATCGGTTTTTTTTCCCTCTTTTTGTCTAAACTAAAGACACAGCCCATATGGTATCTGCGATTTGGTGTCTTTGAAAAACCATTTTGACAAGCATAAACTTCAAAACAGCTCGTAACGTTCTCCCCTTGGCAAAAACAAAAAAAAAAAAAAAATCTCTCCAACAGCCATTGAATCTACCGTACCGTTTTACAAAGGAACGCCTGCTCTCATTGCGGAAGACAAACTTTTGATTTCTCAGATTGTGAAGATGCTTTAATGATTGTGCGAAAGGACAGCGACGAAGTGATGGTGTCGCTGTGGTTGGATAAACAATGTGATTTCTGATTTCGGTGGCGCTGCTGCCGGTTGTACCTATAGGAAGAAGGATAACACGCTACACGCGATAACACTTGGGATTTGGGACTTGGTTTATAGAACTCAAAGCCGAAAATGAAGAAACAAAAGCTTCTTGTTTTTATTTGCGCCCCGTATCTCCGCCTACCGCCTCCCACTGCGCCGCTCCGTGTGCTTTGTATAGATGAGTTTGTATCATTTGTTTTTGCTTCTGTCGTAATCATCTGGGACGAGACTCTAGACAGTATATATCGCGTCGCCGTCGTCGTCCTTCCTATACACAGCAGCCTTCCTACAGTGTCTCGTAAATTAACAAACGATTGAATGAAGTTCCTTTTTGGGTAATAAGAAAAGTTTGATTGCGGCAGAAGCCTTCTTGTTTTTTTTTTTTTTTTTGTATTTTGCCATCCTTCCAGGGAATTCTAGGGAGGAGATTTATCACATGTACGACGAATATTTGTTATATCTAACTATACAACATAGAATCATTGGATAAACGATTATCCTTGAAGCCGCATCTAAAGCCAACTACACTGTTCGAATCATTAACCTCCCCACTTGACTAGCTATATACTCGTATGTGCTATACATATACATTCAAACATATTCATATAATTTTTTTTTATGGTTTTATAAGATTTGTTATAAGAAAGTCCTTTAGTATATTGTATATGAAAGCCTTACAAAGGATCCAGTTCTAATTACAGATTTTCGCCAATCGAATATTGGTGGCGTCGTTGTTTGGTCGTCCTGCCGAATGGCAAAGACAGGGACCGTCATTCCATTTAGGGAATTTTCGTTCGGCGAAGAATGGGGATGTAATGGTCTTTTGATTAAGAACAGATTAAAAGTCATCAATAAAATTGGATTTACTACAATGGTTAATACTGTTGGGGCAGTTTATATAGTTTTGTGTAACCTATATTAAATTCAGTAAGACAGAAAGGACATACTTTTTTGGCAGAGGGCTCCACTCTAGGAGAATTCGTAAATGGTTTATCCGAAATGAAAGGAGAAAGTTTTCAATTTCATTTTCATTACAAATGAGAAATCGTTGAAGATAACCAATATGGTAGGGGAGCGGGTTCCGAAGGCTCCATCACCAGGGTAAGTCATGTAGCGAAAGACTTTCGGGGTGACAATATTGTTATTTTGTATAGTTTTGATCATTTTTATATTGGGTTGCTTTTGTGGGTAGGTTCCTTAGGGATTGGAATATAAAATGATGTTGTTAAATGAAATTAAAAACTTTTAGGAGGACGATTAAGCTGAAATGAAGTACCAATCTAAAGGAGCAGGCACTAAAATAAGGGGTGGACACATTTAAATCCCAGGACTACAAGCTTAACTTGGAAAGAATAGTAATTCTTTCATAAAATTAAAACCATTATATAAGTCGCCCTGGTTCCTTATTAAAACAGAAATTTAACTCATCAAGTCTTAGGAGGTCTTCTGAATTAAGCACACAATATTTCGAAATTTTGGAAGCTGGAACAAATGGCCGACTTTTTTTTAAATGCTTTGGTTTTTATTGACAAAAATGATTAATAAATTTGAAGAAAAAATGTAAGAACCATTTGGACCGATATGCGACAAGTCACATTCTTTTTCTATTCTATGGCTTCTCCTTTAAAGGTCTGACTCCTGACCTTACCAGCTAAGGGGCCGTGCACTTTACCTCCGAGAATTGGTAGAGCAACATCCAATTAAAAGGATGACAAGCTGATAAGACAGGCATGAGTACCTAGAGTGTTTCCGACCTGTACGGAAAAGAAGTGAAACAATCTCCAAGCAATACGTGTAAGACAGATCACCCAAGCTATTTAAATAGTGCAACAAGAAGGCTTAGACAAAAATTGTCGAATGTTCAGAGGTCCTCCAACGAAATTATTTGATATTAACAAAAGAAGTGAGCCTCTTTCATCATCAATAACTCTC
The DNA here is from genome assembly GCA_910595825.1 of Philhelius pedissequus. NCBI lineage: Eukaryota > Metazoa > Arthropoda > Insecta > Diptera > Syrphidae > Philhelius > Philhelius pedissequus. The sequence goes on along the minus strand of OU343163.1, from coordinate 6,281,582 downwards.
TAACAATAACGATTCCGTTTATGTGGATTCGCATTGTTCATATATTAAGTTGTGATCCCTTATGACGTATGATGGCAAACAGCAGGAAGTCCTAATTTTAAATATTTTTTTTAAATGATATAACCATAGATTTCTCGAATATCGACAATTTAATTTCAATATTGTTGAGCAGTTGTCGTTTGCGTCTTTGAGGAGGTTATCGGCAACAACAAGTGTGTGCATCTTACCGCAACAAAACTACCAGTAAATCAGGACCAATTTATGAAAGTTCAGCAAATGAGTTTTCTATTTTTCCTAGGACACTTCCTTGTGGTACTCCGTCTTCAATTTTCTTAAGTTCCGAGTAATTTTAGTCATACCGTACTCTAAAGTATCGGTACATAATCTGGGATTTAAGTATTTCGTAGTACTACATGTGAACGTCTTAATGCAGTCAATTCCTAAGTGACCCAAACCTGTTAAAGTCTTGAACAATATTAAAGAATAAAACAGATAAAATTAGTTTTTCTTTTAGTGTCTTTTCCGTCGTATGGATCATGGAATGCTTATTTATAAATCCAATCTAATGGTTTGGAATTAAACTTTTTTTCTATTATTTTCTAAGTCTGTTCAGGAGAAGTTTTTCGAAATATTTTGCCATCATTTTACTTGTGCTGTTGTTGGCTTAACTTGCTTAAATATAGTAAGTAATTTTTCCAATGATGTCGTGGCATATATCTGCAAATGAATCCCATAATGATTTATTTAGTTACGTAAGAGAGTTCAATGCACACAAGAATAGATAAGATACTCGTAAGATTAATTGAAGCCATTACTGATCAAGAAATGTTTCAAAACTATCATCTTATAAGAGTTGTCTTCAACATTTTTTTCAGCGATGAACATTCACCTGCTACTTACTGTGGACAAATCCCAGGAACTAATGCCCACTGAGTTATTTAGTTCTAGCTTAGTTCCACATAATATTTCCACACATTTTATGAAAATTTATTGCATACCCGAAAATATAAAAAGGGAACTAAACTTTCAAGAGTACTTTGGGGAGCTTTGTTCCTGGAACTGGCTCTCGGCGACTGACATACCGTAAAAAGAACAACGGACTTCCGTGAGTGGGATATTGGTCCCAAAATCTGGATTTATATTAGAGAAGACTTTCATTTGTCTACATGAAAACATAACAATAATAACCTTAATAATTCGATCCACATTTAAAGGAAAATAATACAATACAGTTATTTTTGGAACTAAATTCCCACCTTTCATATGAACTAAGTCACCTGCACTAAAGTGGATTTATTTCCCACTATTTTCTCAGTGAACTTAGTTTTAGGATCTTATTTCCGCTGAATCATTACGTTACGCTATTGCGTGGGCAATATGGTTCGGTGGTGTCATTGGTCTCGAGGTGAAATTTCATCGCCGTAGCGAATTTTGTTTGACATGCAATAGAAGACAAGGAAGACATGTCGATTTAACAAGGTCGTTCCACTTTTCGTACAACATGACACCTAGGTGAATTATTTCCGCTCAAAATTGGACTGGCTAAGAAATTAATCACTGAAAGATTTGCATTTTTTCTCGCTAAATTCTATATAGGAACTGGATAAACATAACGGAGCAAAAACTATCTTCTTTTAGGCTTAGGTTCTTTTTGACTGTGATAAAAGTCCGGAATAATAAATTTGTGACTTAGCTATTTCCCACTCAAATTGACCAAAATTTCCCTTGGAATTTTCGCGTTTTAATGATGTGAATATTTCAACAAGATATTATGATTTGAAGACGTATGATTCCGTTTGGGGGGGGGGGGGGGGGGCTATGGCAGAGATAGTCTTAATGCTTACAATCTACCGATTATTGATGCTTTGGAAACTTAAAACGGGTGAATATTCAAGCGGTTTTTTTTTTCCAAGGGTTTTTTTTAACAGATGTCGCGAGAGTCGTGTCAAGTTGCCATGTAATTTTATTCAGTATTCATTGACATTCCACTATGGATGGACTTACACCCGTAACATTGCGTCCTCGTTTCAGTGAATGGGCTGTCGACAGATTTGCTGAAGATCAACTGTTTTCGACCAATATTTCGTTCAATGATGAGGCCGATTTCTGGCTCACTGTATGTAGATACGTCAATAAGTAAAATTGACTTATACGAGCCAAAGAACAACAAACATTATGCTGTCTCCAACGTTATTGTAAATAGGGCTCGTTATCACGTTATTTTTTTGCCTGAAATTGAAGCCCGAGATTTCTATAACATTTGGTTCCAACGAGAGTGCGTTACTTGCCAAACAGCCGGTGAAAGAATGAACATATTGAGAGACCACTTCGGTGAACAATTAATTTCACGGTTCGGACCTATGATTTGGTGAATAAGATCATTCGATATTACACCGTTGAGACTTTTTACTTTGGGGTTACGTAAAGCCTGAGGTGTTTGTTGATAAGCCAGTTATCCATTTCATTCGAGAGATACCACGAATATGCTCGAACGCGTCAACGAAAATTGGAACGTATGGATTACCTGTGGCACACTTGTTGCCAACATTTGAAAATGTTTTTCTTTAAAAAGTAAATGTCAAGAGCGATTATTTAAGGTAATATTTAAAATTTCACCTTATATTTGAATTGTTTATGTTATTTCTTGATTGATCACCCGTTATTATTTGTCAAGATAATAGCCAACAAAAAGAAGAAAATTACTTTACCGGTATTGAGTCCTGTAAACAGCTTTACATTACTGATATTGAAATTAACTTTCGGAACCATAAAATGAATGACCCTATATTTTCTAAAATTTTTGGTGTCTTATCTTTCTATTTATGCTACTTGCAATATAAGGAAATTGAAAGAAGGGAAAATTCTCTTCCTTGTTTCTAAATATTTCCAAATGTTCTATTTGTGAATTTGTTTTAGTGGCGACGCGACGGGTCGAAGGACCACATTATTTTTTCTTGTATTTCATTTCTTAACAAGTATTACTATAGTGATAGTTTTATTACAAATTTCTGAAGTACTTATTTATTTAAATAACTCTTAACCTAAATATTATGATATTCCAAACATCCTGTGTAGAAAGAAAGTCCTTGCATAAAAAAAAAATCCATATAAAAGAGTAAATAAAATTTTAAGAAACTTAATAGCCGATTTCTCTGTAATGTCTCAAAGGAAATATACAATCTATCAGATTGAGTTGTTTGTACTTGTAGTATATCCTTTCATTTCCAATTCAATGGCTCTTCACATTATTACTTAGACGAGATGCATCTTTTCTTCTTCATTCAGTTTTCTACAGTAGGTAAGATATAGATAGCTATAGAATACCAAAGACCCCCAGCATTAGAGAGTGAGTCTATGGGATATAGAAAAAGAAGAAGAAAACCCATAACCAAAGGAATTCAACTAATAAAAATCCTTCATTCGAGTGCGAAATGCACTCGCCGTCATCGTCTTTTTCTTCCTTCGTCCTTCGTCTTCGTTTCGTTTTTCGTTGTACAAACAAAGAGTCAAGAATGAAAATAATAATACGAAAAAAAAATAGTAGGTAGCTAGATGTAAGTCCTTTTTTTATTTTATTTTATTTTCTCGCTCGGTTGAGTTTATCCTTTGCGGAATGATAACCTGTTTAAAGAACGCGCTATGATTCTGTTTTTTTTTTTTTTTTGGATATACTTTGCTTAGTAGTTTCCTGATGATTGTGGGGAGGTAGACCGATGGGTTGAATGGGAAAATTCGGAATTGAATATCCGTTTTTTTTTTGTTCTATTTTAGCTTGAGGTCGTTTCTGAGAAGTGTGTGCAACGCAAGAGTATACTTTACGAATAACAGCATCCATTTTGAGGTGTGAAAATGCCCCCAATGCTATATGGAGCTGTTAAAATGGCACTGATTAAATGTGTGTTTCCAGCTGTGGCTATATAATAAAGGAGTGAATGAATTGCTGCGGGAGAATAAATACACTGAGGAAAATTAACAGTATACACTTCTACTATAATTTAAGGAAATATTTTTCTATATAGCATCTCTTTCTTTGGGAAGAAAGCTACAATACGATATATTGAAAGTATGTCCTTTCTCCCATGGTAGGTACGGAACATAACCTGTAGTGCGGGCTTGCACATTCTTAAGATATTCTACCATATCCTTCTCTCCATATTTACACACCGATAAGGAACTTAAGGTAAGGCCATTCAAACAATTTTAACTGTTTAACTAAAGACCAGTTGAAGAAAAGTGTTTTAATATATAAAGTCGGAGAATTTTCAATCAAAAATAGTTATAAATGTTGGGGTGTAAAAAATGAAAAAAAATCACCAAAGGAAATATCTTCAATTTGTTCCATCATTTGAGCGACATTCATATTACCCATTCCCTCCAGTTTTTAATTACCAGGCCTGAATAATAGGTATCCACAATTCTTTGGCCAATTACAAAAAAGTTGTATCAATCTAATGCTATTTGAATTCGACAGCACTGGTAAAAAATGATGTGCCTCGCTATACATACCCAAAGCACCCCAGTTTTTGGAAATTTACTGTTTTAGCTTGGTTGATTCAATGAGTCAAGAAATTAACGAAGAACAATTTAAAGGATTTTGATAACCTGAAAAATTGGCGACATTGGCCAATCTCGTTTGATAACCCGTTTAAGACAATCTCAAAAACAATCAGGGTTTTGATACTTTATTTATATATGCAAATAAGAATTTAATAGGTAATCTTTGGAACGGTTTTTTTTTAAATATATTTTTTTATAAAATTATGAAAATATTGATCCTCAATTTAAAGAAAGTAATTATTAATACTCAAAAATCTTCGGTGACTCCTTTTTAAAAAATGTGAGGCACCATTGTTTTTTTTTTGGAAATTATTTTTTTTTTTTGAATATTAAAGAGAATAACCAAAAACTACTAAATACAAACTTTCGAAAAAATCGAGGGAGTACTTTTTTGAAATATTGACTTTTCAAAAAAATTTTATTTCATGTGAAGTTTTTGAAAAATTCTGGCTTACAATACTTATTAAACTTTTCATGAGATTCTCTTATAATATTTCAAAATAATAATTATGTTCTACCAGTGAGTGGTACCATTGTATGACATTTATGGCAAGTACCGTTATAGTTTGGGCCAAAAAAAAATAAAATGTATGACTGAATTCCACGTACTTGCTCGTGTGTTCGATTACATCCTACGTAGGCACAATATTCTAAGTAGAAAAAGCTAACTATATTTTTAATCGTTTTATACTCAAAATTTGTATAGCCAAAATTTCGTTAAAAAATTGTATTTCAATTCTAAGCACCTAACCATTTAAGAGCCGATTTTTCAATCTCCAGATAAACATCCAGTTAGTTGCCAGAGGGATCTGCCATACAACCATTTTATTGATTTTCGACTTTCTCATAAACCGCTCAACGGATTTCGATCAAAAATTTTATACAGGAGCTCCATCAGCTTCTTAATAATACTGTATTTGGAAAGTTTTGAATAATACTTTTTTGGATATTTGAAAAAAAAATACATTTTTTTTTGGAAAATTCAATATTTCGAAAACGGGTGGACGATTTTTACTAAAATTTTGTTTTATATTAGTAAATTTTTAAAATGTGCATACCAATTTTTTTTTAGAAATAAATTTAAAAATTTTGATATATAAAAAATTAAGTGAAAAATACTTTAAAAATACATTTAGCGATTCCTATTAAGAATATTTTGCATATAATGTAATCGATAATAGGAGCAAGTACGTGCGATCCAGTCGTGCATTTTATTTTTTATCAAATTCGTTAGAGATTTACTATTTTGGCCAAAAAAAAAATTATGACAGGTACTGTTATGTTTTGGGCTAAAAATGATCAAAAAAAAAACAATCCAGCCAATCACCTTAAACGCTTATGTACCAATTTTGAAAAATTTCGAATCAGGCATTTAGTCAGACGGACGGAATTGATCTCTATCATCGAAATGTAAAGTTTTATCAAAATCTCATGCTCGATGTCTTACAATTAGGAAATAATATGCTATGACTACTTTTTATCTCTTTTAAACGTTGCCATTAACTAGAAAGTGTTCATTTTATTTTTTGCAATTTAATAACCGGCAGTGTGTGCATGGCAATTCTAAGTCGCAACCAGAGTATTTTTTAATCTTGTTGGACATACGTGCGATTTTTAGTTGCATGCTTAGTTAATACGACAAAATTTCACGGCCCTGTTTACTAAAAAAAAATAAAATGCACCACTGGATCGCACAAACTCTTGTAGCTAAAAACTTTAATGTTACTCACTCACGCTGTTGGTAGGTAGCTAGCTTAAATAGTTATCCTATGCAGATTTAAGGCCCATGTAGGTAGTATTACCTTGATATTTAGTATAATGAATTGTCGAATGCATGATTCAAGGAATAGTTACATAGGTACCTGTCCATTTTAATTATGTAAATTAGGAGAGTAATAATGTAAGTAGATACATACATTACAGGTGGGAAAAAAACGTTTTTTAAACTTATTAAAACTGCTAAAACCATTACTGTTATCGGATTTTCGAAAAAACGAAGAATACTATTATGATTTAATGACTTTGAATGCCCAAGAACAACTTGAGTGTGCTACCACCAAGTTTTTTCTCAATTTCTCAATTTATTTTTAGCTGGAATTATAGCTGTTTCACGACTTACCAAGGTCGATCACCAGATTCCTTTGCTCTAGTAGTGGTGCTGGTCTACTTTTTCATTTTAATTGAAAAACTTCTTGTGCCTTCATCGTGTATTGAACCATGACCAGTCGCTTAGTAGCCAACGCACTTCGCATCACGCCACCAAGCCCACATGATCAGATCCAACTTAATGTAGGTTTTTTCTGTTTATCAATTGCATTGAAACGACTAGCGCTTTTATTAGCCACACAAGTTGTTGTTGGACATTCAAAGTCATTAAATGATACGAAAAACTGCTTTAAAAGCAAGTATGTAATCATACAAGAACCTGAATAGAATACCATTATGTGCCACGGATCAATGAACATTTTATAAAAAAGTATCTCGAAAATTGTAGGAAGGGTTTTGATGAAATCCTGTTTTTTATTTTTCGTTTTTTTTGAAAACAATTTTTTTTTGAAATTTTGGTATGCAATTTTTTGGAGTTTATTAATGTTCATGTGAAAATGAAATTAAATTTAAAATTATTTTTTTTGATTAGTTTTAAAAATATTGATTTTTCAAAAAAAAAATTCAATAATTAATTTTAATTAAAAAAAAGCTATTCAAAATTTAGATATGCAAAATTAATAAAGCTACTTAGATCTTTTCAGGTATAAAATTTGACAGAAATCCAATTTACCGGTACCGAGAAAGCCAAACATTAAAAAAACCGTTATATGAAAGATACCGTTAATAGACTTTCCCGTAAACTTGTTTCAGATTAAATGATAGCTATTTTTTTGTTGGCAAAAATTCTGGAAATTTTTTTTATCAAAACCGTTGGAGCCGTTTTTGAGAAAAATAATATTTTCCTAACGGTTATATGGCAGGTACCGTTATTTTTAGTTCTAAAAAATAAAATTTCAATTTCCCTTCTGAAAAATGCCAAAAGAATCACACATACCAAATTTGAAGGTAATCGCTTAAGCCGTTTACGCTGGAGCTCGTTATACATACAGACGGACAGACTGACATTTTTTGGCGACCACTTTTTTAGGCTTCTCTATGGTCATAATGTCATGTTTGATTATAAGAATTTTTTTATGCATAACTTGCCTTATAGTACCTATAATCGCAAGTTAAAATACATTCAAGTGCCAGTTAAGTTATTGAGCTGGTCACCCTAATTGACTCGATTCTTAATCTTAGTCTAAAATTAAAATGTATTGTAGTTTGTTTTCAGTGCATTTCAAAAATACAAAATTCACACTCAATTCAATAAAACGCAACAGTTCCACTCGAAATCCTCCAAAGAAACGTAAAAATAACTTCCGATTAAAAAAAAAAGAATCCTGTACCGCTACACTTCATTTTGTGTGTGTTCTGCGTGTGGCCAGGACTAGAGATCTATCTACGTGTATACACACATATAAAGTGGTGGAATTCGAAAGAAGAAAAAAGAACTTGCGATGCGAGTGCTATTTCCAACTTAGGATATCAAAACCAATTTTTTACCTGGAATTTCCTTCCTCACGATTTGATATCACTTCTCTTTCTCTAATTTTTAAAGAACTACGGCGCGCGGCGTATTTCCCCGCAAGTCGTCCGTCATTTACACCGAAAACGAACACTTCTCTCTTTATTTATTTTGGCTTATCCTTGCAGTGAGTCCTCGCCTTGCGCCCTCCACCTCACCTACATATCAGTCTTTTTCAATTCGATGTTTTATAGAATTCGCGGTGGTAATAACTTCTTCTTCTTTTTCCTCGTTTTTGTGTGTTTGTGTGTGTGTGTGTGGGTATACTTGGTGCAGCGAGAAAATGTCGACATGGTTGCATTCAATTTGCTTTGTCGTCGTCCTATGTCCTTACAAATAATTCTATCAAATGGGTAAATCGTAGAAGAAAAATCCATTTGGGATAAGTCGAGCTTGAAAAACAATTTAACGTATGGCTTCGGGGGTCTGAGACGATACCCTTTATCTTAGATTGGGTGGTCCTCCTTGAAGAGTGTGGTGCAGCGACTAAATGCAGGTGTTACGATATTGAATTGCGTGCCCGATTCAAATTACGGCGCTTGAATATCACCAAAGACTTCTAAAATGCATCGTGTCCTTCGGTATTGAGTGGGTGTCGTGGGCGGAGATGATAAAGTCAGACATTGTCGTCCTTTCAACTGAGCTGAAAAAAAATATACTTAAACCTCCAGCACACATTTATATAACAAAATTCCAGGACACACGACGAAGACTTAGTGGCTTGCAAGGCATCCAGGAAGGACACACTTAAACACTCAGTGAAATATAACCTGGCTTTAAGGTGATTTTAATTACACGAAATTAATTTGGATTAACGTTTGATATCGTTCGTCCTGCTGCGACAACGGACGACAGCGACGACGCCGACGGAGGCGTTTGGCAGTGATATATGACCACCGCTAAAGCCATGCTAAAACGACAATGAGTGAGTTAACATCATCGAGTATGAGAGAGAATGTATGTCTAGAATAAGGTCGCAATCGCAACTAGCACCGGCGAGGTATGGGATGTGTCTTTGCTAAATGGAATGTGTCTGAGGAGGGGGCAGAGTGGTAAATTGGAGGGTTTTGTTTGAAAATTTGTCATTCTTGCCGTTCTGTCTCTGTATACTTATACTGAAGGATTTCTTTTAGTTCTTCGTGTTTTTGTATTTGCAGGGAGGCGGCAAGACATGAAATAAATGAATAGACTAAAGGGCTCCTGATACACACTGTAGATGCATTCACTAGACTAGCCAAACGAGTGGTCCTTTTTGTGGTTATTCTTTTGGGGTTTTATTCTTCACCCACAACACACAGACTATCTTATGCTTAACCTGACACATGCCAGGGATATCCTTTTGCAGAGTCCTTAACACATTTGGTTGGTTCAGTGTCTGGACAGAGTGATAAGTGGAAATTAATTAAACGACGGAATTAACCTCAATTAGGTTCGAAGTGACTTGCTATCGAGACTTAAACAAAACAAACAAAAAACACAACCCAAAGGCTCTTTTATCATCCGTTTAAATAGTAGAGCTTTAAACACTGGAGTAAACCCTACCTTAGGTCCTTTAAAAATATGCAGAACGATTTAAATTAAATGCTAAATTTAATCAATACTATAAATCGACAGTTCATTTGAATAAAATGCACCTCTCCTCTCCCCTAGCAATAGCAATGGTGCATGCAGGCACTACAGGCCTTAAGGGGAAAAAGGACACCCTGGCCTGACACAACAATATCCTCTGGCCGATGCGATATGGTGCATGTCTGTATACTCAAAGTTGAAATAATGAAATCAGTTGTATGTATCTTGCTTGAGGCAGGACATATTTCCAAAGAGGTGTGCAAACACTTCATCTTCTCAAGAGCCAACGGTCGGCGGCGGCTTCTGAGGCAAAGCCAGCTAGTCAGTCAGTCTAGTCATTCAGTCTGTCAGTCAAAATAAGAGTGAATAGGGTTTCAGTTATCTCTATATACAGATGGGACTCGGTATAACTTGTTTCTCTATACTTGAGGACGCACTTGGAGCTATATTCAGAGAATACCCATGTCGTCATCGTAGCCTACGAAGATGACGGTTTGTGTTTCACAAATGAAAGGCCAAGGAGTTATGTTACCTTGAGAGTGGTGTAGCGCAAAGGATATACTAGTATCTATATTATTTGTCATCTAAGACAATACTCCATCACCATCAAAACATGATTTGAAATAGTAGTAGGAGCAATGAATCGACTCCTCTTGTCGCATCGTCATCACATTACGGCACGGTAAATTGTTATCGATTTGTCATCGACTTTGGAAATCAATTAACAACATCAAACATCATTGATGCAAATCAAATACGAAAGCCAACAGCATCAGGCCGACATAACGACGACGAGAACATTGCGCTGCTGTATTGTGGGGTAAATTAACATAAAGAGGTCTGGCGTTGGGCGCCATTCACTTCATTTCTCCCCAGTTAGTTGGTTGGTTGGATGGTTGGTGGACGGGACGACCATATTGCTTTTGTCTTGTTTGCTCAAATCCTTGATGCAAAGTGCTGCTGCAGTTCAGATTCGATTGGTGTAGAGTGCGGGGATTTACCTACCCTTTGTTAGGTATATGTGTGGGGGCCAACTCGATTCAACTGACAAGATATATTGGGTATTATTTGCGAGAGTGCAGTACATAAAACTACAATAAATCTTTCTCGCTAGTCCTATAGCCCCCTTGATGTTGTTGCATTATCCCCTTCCCACTCACCGCCCTATTCGCAACTAAAACTCGGGAAATCGTGTGCATTTCATGTAGCAACATTGGAATTGGTTACAGGTGAAATTTATAATTTGTAACGCATGTTGTTCTCTATGTATTGGGGTGGTTTTGCGGCGCTAGTATACATATTATTAGAGAGGGGAGATATTAAGTGCCAGTGTTAGTTTGAGTGTATGAGTATATGTATATACTATAAGTATGGTGCATGTTTTGTGTCAAGTCATGTTTATGCGAGTCATTTAAGCATGCATAAGTTATTTGGCATAGAAATTTACATTCTCTATATCCCTCTCTTTCTCTCTGGATTCCTTTCATTCCCATTATCTGAGTTTTACTATCGATGTATTACTTTATGTGGAAACTTGTACCTGTCAACCGGCTACACAACAATAATACACCAACCCCTCTGCACTTATCCCATCTTTAAATTTTAATTTCCCTCCGTGCGTCGTGTTTCATCCCAATTCCCCCACCCCCTACCACAGCCTTTACAACGCATCGTTTGCTCTTTGCTGATTCAAAGCTTAAACTATTTAAAGGAAGGGGTTGAAATATGTGCGGTGGGTGGTTTTTTGGGGCATGTGGAATTTTCGTATGTAAGTACAAGTGAATGACATGCGCTAAATGCCAATTTGTGACAAGTGCGTTTATTATGCGATGCATAGCTGTAGCTATGCCCGCGACATGCCATGTTGGCAATAGTTTCATAATATACCCTTTTCTGTCCTAGGGCCATATATGCTATATAAACTTGTCACTTAGTTGGACGATGCCTATAAAAGTGCCGGTGTTGCTGTTTTTGGTCAAAAATTCTGCTGCTGCATATATGGTGGCGGTATGACGGCGAAGGTGAGGGTAGGTTTTGCAATTAGTTGCATTTTTTAACGCGACCTTTAGCTTGTTTGTTTTTCAGAGTATTTCACTTGTACCTATACTGAGCGGGATGTATAAATATTTTTGAAATATTTTAAACGGATCCTCGGGTTAACCACTAATTAAACATCATTTGGTAATAATGGATAGGATACTGTAGTGGCGGCTGGTTTAGGTCAGATTTGTTTTGGCTTTTAATTGCTTTGTGGAATAGGATGAATTGCTGAGGGGGAAATACAAGGGCAATGTGTTTATCTAATCGAACAAAAAAAAAAACTGGTCCAGCTATAAAGTGTCAATAAAAGAATAAATTGGACAATCAGAGGTTGTGTAAATAATGGTTACGATGAAAATTAAATCAGTTGAAACTAAAATAAATGACTGGATCGAAAGCTTTTGTCTTTACAGTTGTTCCATTTATCAGAAAATCCGCTGTAGGGTATTTCTATATATTCATGTATTACTTCAACCATTAAGGGCACATCCTTGGCAGCTTTTCCTCGGGTCAGTTTCATCTGAAAAAGTATCACATCTCTTCACTGGGCCTAACATTTAGCTACCCTCAGACGATCACGATGTTCATATAAGACATACAGAACTTAGAGGAGAATTCCTAACCAAAGATGACGCCCGTAAAGGGAGAGTCTTCAGTCCTTTACTTTTTATTACTGTTTCTGACTGTTAGATTGAAGGTAAAAATGGGATCGCAATGTGAATTAGTTTAGTAACTCATTGCTGAAGACACGCACGAAGTCGTCAGTAGTATGTCAAACTTTTATTAAATAAAATTCACGACTAGATCGCACGTAGTTGCTCTTATGTTCAATCATGTCGTAAACGTAAGATTCTTAAAAGAAATTACTAACTTTATTTTTGAAGTCTATTTACTTAGTTGTCTTTTTACAGAATTTATTTAGTTTTTTTCTAAAAAAATTAAAAATGTTGGTATGGCAATTTAAAGTATTTAACAATATAAATTTTAAAAAATAATTTAAAAAAATCTCGTCCCCTCGTTTTCAAAACAAAAATCGTCTTTTTTTCAATAATCAAAAAAAAAATATTTTTTTCGAAAATTTTGGCATTTTCGTAACCGCGTAAATGTAAGAATTAACTGTTGATTTTATAATATTTAAGTAATATGTTTTTAAGTAATTCCAAGAAAAAATAATATAGAAAATTGTTTATTGTTTTTGAAAGGAGGCACATTGTTTAGAAATTCACTCGCAGTCTTCGGCAGTCAATATGGGTTCCGGTCCAAAAGTTGAGTTTTGTCACATTTTATGTCGACCAGTTTATTAGATTTGAGGGCTTCTAAAGATTTCCGCAAATATTCTTCTTTGTAATGAATTTTTTTTGATATTTTTTAAATATCATTTTGAAAGGCGACAAGCAGCATTCATAAAAGCAATGGTTTGTACGTCCCCTCTTACACAGGGAAACTAGTTGCTGGAAATTTAGTTTGACGTTTTCTTCTAATTGCTTTAAAATTGCTTTCCATAAAATCGCTCAAAGGGTTTAGGCTGTAGATCGTCCTTTAAACAGGCACATAATAAGCAAGTGGAATCACGGGACCCACTTTTCTTGTATTCTCTATGATCCTAATGTCTATTTTATCATAGTCTCGGGTTCGATTTTTTTCGAACTGCGAAAATTGGCCTTGGAATATATTTATAAGTCACTAGTAGTTGGAAAATATTTTTTCAATTTTCAATTTCATACTTATAATTCTAAATCAAGTAAAAAATACAAATTTTACGACAATGACAAAAGTCGTCTGTTGGGTAGTTTAACTTTATATCAAAAAACTAGGTTTACTCAAGAATGTGTTACACTTTATTTGTAATTGTAATTATTAAGAAAATTATTACTGATTAAATTCTCTGATAAGTTTATTAAGATATGGTAATGCTAGAGTGATATAGCATGTGTGTTTATCAAAATCGGTACTGATTTCACCATTGACTATACTGATAATTTCAACTTCTCTTAACGAAACACTCCCAAAGCTATTTAACCTCAATTCTCTTAAGCTTGGTCATCTGCCTAGGAAGTATTGGATGTTCTCTTCTTCCCTTAAGTTGCCCACTGTACAAAAAAGGATGTTGGCTTTTCTACATTTCTATTGCCATTTAGAAGAATTAGGTCGCATCTTGCCTTAAAGATCCATGTAATTTTGCTGAGTTTTAAATCATCGCTGATGTAACTTTGTCCCCTTGAATGATCCAGATATTTAAAGAATCTTGTACTACTCTTGGATGCCCTGCGTTCATTTTCCCTTATGCCCTCAGATCTTAGCTGGAGCAGTAAATTTGAGCTTTTTTGAATAAATCCACTATGAGCAAAGTCTCTCTCATCCCAAAACAGGCCAACTACTTCCAGGATTGTTTAGCTATTTTACCTAGAACAGTTTTTTTCTTTATTAGAATTTTGGTTTGTTGATGTGGTAGTCTTCTTTCACTGTATTCAAACATGGTTTTTCTACATATCTGAGGTGAAGGTCCAGGGTATAGTAATGACCGTCTTCTGCCCCTGTCTCTAATGCTAGTGCATAATTCGGAGTAGACGAAGGTAGTTTTAAGATTCGATTCAAAAATAGCGTTGTAATTTATCCACTTCTTCAAACATTCCAAACCCCAAACCTGCGCTCCATAAGTCTGAACAGCTCTACAAACAGCTTGAAACAATTTCCATTGTGCACTAAGATTTATATTGCTTTTTGCCAGAAAACTTTGCCACGTCGAGTTTATACTGTTCTTCGCTGCTCTATTTCTTTTGTCTACATGCTTTGAAAGCGACATTTTCGGTGACAGTAAGACTCCTAAGTATGCGTAATTGGAAACAATACGTATGTTTTCTCCATTCAATTTTCAATTTTCTTGGCTAGACAGCCTCCCGCCATTTCTAAACACCATGATCTCTCATTTCGATAGGCTAATTTCTAGGCCCCATTTATGTCAGTGCATTTCTAGTCGCGTTATCATCTGCGTTAACACCTTGACATCATACGCCAAAATAACCATATCGTCCGCATATATCATCAATCTTATATTGAGCGAATCGATATAAAGTTCTCCTCCTAGATTATCATGCAGATCATTTACATATAATGCAAAAATCAATGGCGAGAGCAAACATCCCAGTTTAACTCCAAAGATTCTCTCAAAGTATTCGGAAAGTTCCTTGCCTGTCCAGACTACCGATTGAGTATTTGCGTATATTATTTCTATCAGATTTACAAATTTAATCCAAACTCCCATTGAATGCAATTTAAAGATAAGCTATTTTCGCGTAACTTTATCAAATGCAGTTTTTAAATCAACAAAAAAGGCGTATACCTTCTTTTTTTCTGCTAACTTCAGATGAACAATTGATGCCAGATTATGAATGTTATCTACAGTTGAATATTTTTTTCTAAGGCACACTTGAAACTCTGTGAAGATATCATTTTTTTCCACCCACAAGTTATAAGTCACTACTGTTCTAAAACAATGGCCGGCTTATAACATCATAAAGATAATTACGAAACTCCATTCTATACGGAGGCCCACTTGCTGCAGAATTTTAAGAACTGCAACTTAGGTGTAGAAAAACACATTTTTACTTTGAAACTTTATTTGAAATTACACAATAAAAGATTTAAAATTTACACATTAAATATTTAGAATTAATACATGCGTAAAAATAATGCAGTTATGGTAGACAACAAGTTTCCTCGCTTTATGATAGTAAAAACTTCAAATCGAGGCCGTCATTTTATTACTATAGAAATCCACCTACCATTGGTAAGGGGTCTTAGTCTGAACTTAAGCTAATTGTGCCCTCCGTTACCAAAAGAGCCCATCAGACTAGTGCTTATGCTGATCCACTATCACTACGGCCTGCTGATTCGCCTGAACCCATTTTTATCATTTTTAGACTCCCAGAGATTACTGTTATGGAAACCAGATGAAGACTTGGTTAACTAACAAAATTAATTTAAATAATATACTAGAGACTATAAATGACGATTCAAAAGACTACAAGCGGGGTAACCCAGAAGATATTTCCGATTTCAGTAACAAATTATTTAATTCTTAAGTGTAAGAGTTAGTTTTCTAAGAAATAAATATTTTGTCTGAAGTTTCGAAAGACCTTATTACAGAAGTTTTCTGTTTTCTTATTGCAAACTTGCCAATATTGGCAAGCAAACCTTCGACTGGGACATACAAAAAGGAAATCAAAACTAATTTAAACAATATACATTTTTGTTGAGTTTTTTTTCTATTTTCATAAAAATTAATTGTTCTTTAAAAATGTTTGATTCAAAAACACTTTATTTTTTTTATTTTCAGGTAAGCTGAGTTCGATTTAATGGAATAGTAGTAAACTAAGTGCAGGGTAAGTTTTTTTTGTATGAAACTTACAAACTTTATAATAATAAAATTAATGTCCAGTTCCACTCTGTGTCTTGGCATAATAGGCGTTACAAAAATACCCTTGAGTGTGCGCTCATTATAAAAAAATAAATAAATAAATTCATTTTTTGAGTTAATCGAGACATAGACGAACCAGAAATACATCTTCCCAGTAGGAAATTCACTCCTCAATGAAAAATGTCTTAGTGAAATCCTATATGACAGCGGTCATACAGGAGAGATTATCATTGATTTCACTTATGAAAGGTAATGCAGCCGGTCACCAGTTTGTCATTTAAGTAACATGTTCTTCTTAGTTCAAGTAAGAAGGAAGGGAATAGACAACAAAAATAAAATTTAATGAATGCACAATTATTTTTCATATGCATGAATTAAATGCAAAATCGAAGGCGAAGATTTCCTCCATAAAAAGATTTTTGACCTTCTACAAAAAAATAAATGATGGGAAAATGTAACCTTCTTTTGGTTCTCCCCTCGTTCGGTTCGCGCCACTATCTACCTATTGTTTTTTGTCGGGCGTGATTTATTTGTTCTAGAATGATTTCATTTATATTTTGTGATCATACAGAACATACGTCAACAAAATGTTCTAAATGTTTCTTTTTTTTTTGTGAAAAATAAAATATAATATACATATATGAATGTAAACAACTAACAAATGAATCAATGCTTAATTAAAAATACTTTGGATGTTCATAGTATACGTTTGTAAATAGGAAGGTCCACAGATCTTTTTCTGTGACAAATTTATTATATCTCAAGAATCTGTATTTTCAACCAAGAAAATGAACTTATGAACTCGAAGATTTCAAGACCACAACGATTTCATATATTCTTTTTCTTTTACTAAATCATCGGATCTCAAGCATCAGTTTTTTCACCAAGAGAATGAACTCATGAATTTCATGATTCGATGTAACCGGTGATTTCATTACAAACTTTTCATCCAGAATGGATGCACCTACTTACCTCCTAGGCCAAGTCCATGTTAAATTCATTAAAGGATTCCCCAGAAAATTCCTTGAGGAAAAAGCTACTTTTTCAGTTTCGATTTTTTGAATATTTCCCACTGGGTTTCAAAAATTTCAATTTTGAATTAACTGCGTGTCACACTGTATTTTTAGATCAATTTTCCATAATTTATTATGTAGATCAATTCACAACTTTCTAGAATTAAAAACCTCTTAATCGTGGTTCATTATATCGCTCACCAGTCACAGTATCTATGTGGCATACCTATACCATTAGGTAAATTTGACCCAGTGACACAAATCTGGTGACATTCTCGTCGCTACGATTCTATAGGAGTTTCACGGGGCCTGCTTTTGATTACCTCACAAATATGAAAACAAAAATGACAGAAATCGCAATTTGCAAAATTTATTCTGCTTTACCTTGTTTTTTGAAGAGCATTTGAAAAGGGTAAAAAATAAAACTTTTTTTTTTAAAAATAAAAACAGATTGCCGGTTGTAAGCACCAGATTGTCTTAAAATAAGCTTAACCCTATTTATGTACCTACCACATTCGGCCATTAAAATCCAAAAGAATACCACCTAACATCAATCATAAGCCCATATAAGCATTGATCTCCTTAAAGTCTGTTAATATTCTGTTTCACAACGTTTTTTTTTATTTGCAAGACCACAATTTGCCACTTAAATCATAAACATAATCCTTTTTGTGTGTGTGTGTGTGGTTTCGTCTTAATGACCACTTTTATTCAAGTCACACCATATTTTCGAAGAGAGCAAATATTGTAATTACAAAACACAAGCATTTTGTCATTTCATCCGTGATGTCCTGAAGGCAAATTAAAATAAACAAAACGATATAACTATACTTACGCATCTAACACTCAAGTTACCCCATCCTATAATGCAGAACACACAACAAAAAAAAAACATAAGTAACTGTGTGTATGAATTTTCCTGAGATCGTAAACATGTTTTATGCGTGTCCTACTACTCGTCGTATAACTGGCGAGTGGCGCGGCGCTGACTGCTCTCCACATTGAGATCGTTAATGTCATCTAATTTTTACTTGTTGTCCTTGTGTCCATTTTGCCGCAACCACATCCGCCATCGCACAATCACCACCACCCACTTGAACCATTTCGTTTAGCTGGGCTTGTAGGTTTTTTTTCTTTGTCCAGTGCCTCGAGTCTGTTGTTGGTGCATGTCGGTCGTAAATTCGCACAAAGCAAAGTGAGAAGGCAGGCAAAATAAAAATACGTTTTTCCATCCTTGGTGCTCGTAAAAACCACTAAAACGTAAATCCTTTTTTCTTGCGGAAGCACCTATAATGTATACGAGCACTCTCTCCGGACACACACTCATAATATAGAATGGCATTATAGTATAGAACTTAAGCAAAAGACGGACCACCGACAAAACTGATGAGGAGGATGCCATTCTTTTCGGTGGCAGGTTAGGTTACTGAGTGGAGGAAGCTCGTCCATATTTTTTTTTTTTTTTGTATTTTTTTGCTTCTATTCTGATGAAGGGGTATTTATTGGATTTGAACAAAATTTTGAAATGTCATTTTTTTTTAATTTACAAAATTATACCCTGCTATTTTTGTGTGTACTAGATTCATTGGTTGGCCTTCTAAAGGTGCCCAAAAATTATATACAAAAATTCCATCAATCTGGTACTATAGGGCAAGTTTTGCATTTGGAAAAAAAAATCGTACTCGAGATTTTAATCAAAGTTGAGATTAGGATAATAGAGAACAACAAAAAAGTGGGTCTCGCAATTCCGTCTGTTTGTAAAACCATCTACAGCCTAAGCGGCTGAACCGGTTATGTTCAAAAGTTTTAGGCGTTTTAGGTGATTGTCTAAAATAGTTTATGAATCGTTGTTTTAGCCCCATATGGAACTGTACTTGTCATACAAATTTTTCTACCATCTTAATGATCTCGTAAACGGTTCTAACGATTTTGATAAGAAAAAGTATGTGCGCCACTTTAGATAGGGTCTTTATTTCGGCCAAAATTTAAATATAACCACTTTATTGATTTTCGACTTTTACATAACCGTCTTAACGGATTTCGATCGGAATGTGTACACAGGATGTCTTTTAAATTCTAAATAATACTGCATTTCAAAATTTTCGAAAAATAGGTTTTTGGATTTTGAAAAAAAAAACATTTTTTTTTGAAAATTCAATATTTCGAAAACGGGTGGATGATTTTTTCTGAATTTTTGTTTTTAAATTTTTATTATTAAATGTTTAAAATTTTCATACCATTTTTTAGAAAAAAAAAAATAAGTGAAAAAACACTTTAAAAATATAATTAGCCGTTGCTATTAAGAATCTTTCGCATACAATGTGATCGAACGTAAGGGCAAGTACGTGCGATCCAGTCGTGCATTTTATCTAATTAGATTTTAATATACAACATTTCTTAATTTTTTTTTCTACAATAAACTGGTATGGCAATTTTAAGTATTTAATAATACAAAATTAAAACATCATATCAAACAATTCTTTCTCCGTTTTTGAAATATTGTTTAAAAAAAAAAATGGATTTTTTTTTTTCAAAAAATCCAAAAATATGTTTTTTTTTGGTATTTAGAATTTGAAAAATTTCCTGTATCGAAATTTTGATAGAAATCCGTTGAGGATATTTGAAAATCGAAAAAAAAAATGGTTATATGACAGGTACCGTTCATAACATTTTAATTAATTTTTTTTCTTACTTAAATGTTGACTATACATATAATGGTGCACTGAATTTTTTGTATTAAAATCCGTTGAGCAGTTTTCGAGATAATTGCGATTTACCATTTTTTGGCCAAAAATTAGTATGTCAAGTATGAACCGTTATTTTTGGAGTTAAAAAATATTTCAAATAGAATCTAGCCACTCGCATAAAACGCTCAAATACTAAGTTTGAAGAAACTCGCTCAAACAGTTTAGGCTGTAGATTGCCCAGCAGACACACGGTATTGCGGACCTACTTTTTTCGTGTTCTCAATCATCTTAATGTCAAGTTTAATTATAATCTCCAGGTCGGTTTTTTCCAACTATGCACGGCTTACCCTATAATATATATATATATGTATATCGCAAGTAAGAATTAATAGCAAATGTCTAAGCCCTAAGCTCAAATTCGGTCCCACTTAGAAGTATAGAGAGATAGATTACTTCTTTCGCCGCACTACACGAATGTGGAATATTTTAAAACAGCTGTGCGCCATTAAAAGTTTGAAATATTAATGGCGGGAAATATTAATTCCAGAAGCAGACTGTCCTTTCAGCCCTGCGGGGCCACAACTAATGGACCAGTATATCCTATCAAATCCTGTCCAATTTTCTTACTCACTTGCAATGTGCTTAAACGTTTTTCGGAGTTATAACATGTTGCCTGCCCCAAAATATAAACTAAATTTTTAAGAATCAAATACAGATCTTTCAGTGTAAGCAGAAGATTATTCTAACAGTGTATTTATAACAATTCGATGTGATGGTATTGGTAAATAAAAATTTAAAAAAAATCAGAAAAAATGTTGAAAAAAAAACTATAATTTAATCTAAAACCTAAGCTAAGATTTAAAATGACAGTAAAAGTGACAATAAGTCCTTCAAATTTTGGTGAAAATAATTTAAAAAATACAATTTTTAGTAAATTCCAATTTATTTTGCTATCAAATACAGTAGGGGTGTTAAGTTCTGGCTGTGTCCCTTCCCCTGTGACCACCCTGAAGAACATGCAATTCTAAGCACTTTTAAGAAGTTAGTTTTTGGATTTTCAAATATTTAAAGCAAGTTCATGCGACTCAACCACATCCTATTGAAAATATTCTACATGAGTCGTCTTATTTCGTCCTGTTTCTACTGTTCATTGCACTTATACAGTGAGCCCAGCAAAAAATATGATTGGTGCTCGGTCAGTACCTCCAATGAATTAACGGCATTGTCGTCCTTAGCTAGCGCAGGATATTATCATCATCATCATTATTATTACATGGGGGTTGCAATTTTTCCTATAGATATTTTTTTCTATTTTTATTCGCCACCCACCTCGACTTCTGCCGCACCTACTCGAAGTTACTGTGCGGCACTATACTTAAGGCCATAACACCAGTGTAATTTGCAACTTGGCAGAGAATTGGGTGTTAAGTGAGCATTTTATTAGCACCACACCACGCTGGACTTAAGAAATGAATAATGTGTCTCTCCGTGTGAGCCTCACTTTATGTGCGCCATACAACCGCCCGCCCCCATCAGCAGGAGCAAGGAGGCTTTCCTACTTAAAGAAAACTTGGTAATCGACTTGAACCCTCTCCACGTTACTATTAGTAAACTGTGTGGTATTTTTTTGTAGACAAAAAAAAAACATAAAAATATGCAATCCTGGCATAGAGAATTATCCTGTTTAACATGCATATGCATGCAGCTCATGAAGTGGCGCTTCATAAAATATTCTCATCTGGCATTTGCCTCGCAATGCCACTGCATTATGCGTTAACTCGTAAATTGGTCATTTGATGCCCCGGCTCCATCAGCCATCCAGCATATCGTTGTCATCGCTGCGTATCCTTTACCATTGATGGTATGGGGATTCGCTTTATTATATGTAACTCCTCTCGTCTCTCGTCCTGATGATCTAATTAGTCATTTAGCAGTTTGATTTGCGCGACATTAAGTCGATGGGCGTCATCGTATCCTCATAAAATCGTCGCTGTCGTCTCGTCAGTCGTAGTCCTGTCGATATTATATAGATACTGTTAGGGGGTATAGGGATTAGAGGGGTTATTATGTGTATTAACCATTTTGATCTCTGATGACCTCAACCCCTAATGCCTGCTGGTGCGTTGTGGCCGTAAAAGGATTCATGTTGTAAATAGTCCTATTTGACTTGTTTGCCAAATGTCAATGCATTCGAGAATGAAAAGGGCAAATAGATGCAATTAATCCAGTGAGACAACACAAATACTTGTGTACACACGACATATCAAATGGCAGGAGGCAAATTAATGAGCAAATTTGATGGCGAAATTATTTTATGGGACTGTTTTCTTAATACACATCGGTATTTATGCGTTTGGGCTTGTATCCTTGATGTTGGGACGCATAGCTTTAGAGTCAATTTAGCAGATAAATAGAAACGAAGATATGGTGCATTGCTGCAAACAAACTCTCTGCCCAGCCCCCTAAAATAAACTTAGTTTTGAAAGTTAATTAAAGACGCAGCAGGGGAAAACTAATCTTCCGAAATTCCATATTATGAAGGGGGCCTGTTTTGTGTCTAATGGAAGGCTAACGAACTTTTTCAATTTTTTTGGTAATACTGATTGCAATCTGGACATACCCCTAGCGAAATCTGATTTTGAAAAACTTTGAGATTCCCTTTCCTGCATCGTAATGTGTGTTACGCATAATATTTGTGGAACAAGAGAAGTCTGCAGGGGGATAATAGGAATAATGAACTGGGCTTGTGGAGACATTTCATAACTGTCATGATGGTAATCAAATTAACAGTCGTCTGCAAATGTTTGTAAGAGGCTAGATCAAAACTGGTAAACTATCTGGCTCTAGACCATCCCTTCTGGATGAATTTTAGAGGTATTTTGTAAAAAAAAACAACTATCAACTAAACTTTTCTGTTTATCGGGTGTTATTTTTCCCCCATGGAACAATTTTTAGGTGGTGGTATCTGTCAAACCAATTCTCAAGTTGGGTTTGTAATTTTAATTAAAAATTCACAACATCGTGATGAAATGAACTCTTCAAAAATCTTCTGAGCATCAAACTGCACTCAAAACACATAAATTGAGCATCTGCGACCGATATTCATCATATTGCATACTTTCAGGAGATTGTTAAAGAAGATTCAAATTTTCTCGATGTGTTATTTTTCACAATACGTTGGTCTTTTTCCTTCAATTTTTTGAAACATTTTTAAAAACGGCTTAGTACAGAGTTCTTAGGAACAAAATCATCTTCGTGTACCCATTATTCTTTTTTTTTTTAATAAGGAGTGCTGCAACTAAAGCTCCATCTGTTTTCAAGAAATATCATATCTGTCATTAGAGTTGTACGTTGTGTCCACAATGCCACAGGATATATACAATATAAGGAGTTGAAGAAAGCTTTAAACTCGCTTCAACTTCATGTAAGTGTTCATTGAGATGGCTTGATGCGTTCAATTGTGTAACCTCAAAACAGTTCCACGTGCGTTACCCTAGCGGACCAAGGGAATCAATCAACCTATTGAAATAAACATTCAATGCACGCATAATGTTTCCTAATGAACCTGGTGGAATTTGTCTTAACTCAACCTTACGAGTGGTAAGAAATCCATAAAGAGGTGATTTTCGACAATAAAGTCCACTAATATCTCGTTGACATGAGTTAGATTAGAAGATCGAGCCGAAATCGAATTAATATTTCGATCCGAACAAATATATGACTAATCTGGACCGAAGGATTGAAATGAAATGGAAGTGTGAATTCAAATGTTAGTCAATTTAGTTCTCGCCTTAGCTCAATAAATTCGTAAAGTAAACTCTGGATTACCTGAATAGATATTTCTGAAAGATACTTGTCAAAAAAACTATTTAAATTTAAAGTAGGGTACACATTATCGAGCATGCGTGACAGTTTTGCTCACGATCTATAATGTGTACACTTGAATGATGGCATGACACGCATGTAGGACTGCTCACAAAATTTTTTGATATTGCCTGTTAGGCAGCGTTCTTGATCGATGGTATATACACAAATCATTCATCGAACAGCATTCAACAAGTATTTTTCATTTTTGAATCTTTGTCAGTTTGGAATAAGAAAAATAATTCTTTGATGTGTTTATTGAGCTAAATTTTGGATTGAAATTCAACATTTTGTTTGGCGAACGGACAACAAAACTGATAAATGTGTACCCGAAACGTTTCACGCTTTTTCGATATCCTACAAGAATGTCACTCAGGTTCGATAATGTGTACCCTACTTAAGGGCGATTTAATTAGTGGCGCCATCTCCATTTTGATAGTGAATTGACGACTTCCATAGTGACGCACATAGTTATCAGATGGTTTCGACATTTGAAAGCTAAATGTGATCCTACACTGAAAAGCTGCTGCACTTAATCAACTTATTTGCAAGATTAACTAATTTTGGTTTAGGGCCCAGTTATAACAATCAGGAAAAAAGTTCTTATCTATAATCTATGATATTTTTACGCCTTTTAAAATACAAATACTAGTAATTAACGACAAATAACTCAGAGAATTTTTTTTTTTGCAAAAAAATATTTGCAAATGAACAATTAATTTTCGTTAAAAAATTATTTATTTATTTTCCTGATGAAAACTAAATTTTCGTGCCAGTTACACAAAATGGAACAAACAATTCCTATGATATAAATTCCAATTTCTCTCGTTCCACTGACAAGCTTGTGGACGAAAAAATGTTCGTGTGTATTTCTATCAGAAAACTTGAAGGCAGACTGGTAGTGAGGCTTGTCAAATGAAAAAGTTTTCCTGTTTGCTATAAACGACCAGCAGGAAATAATATTCACTTTGATACTTTTCAAATTTTGCTGTTGCTTTCCTAATTTCTATAAACTGGTCCCTTAAATGAAAGTTAAATCATTCAGCACATCAAAGCTGGTCCTAAATAAATGTAAAAACCATAGACATACAAATTTACCTAGATACTGAACTTATATGCTTTCCGTTCCGCTGCGGACAAAGTGAGCCCGAACCGCCATGTTTGTATAATAATTGAAGTATAATGCTATGTATATGATAGTGTTCTCTTTCTCTCCTCTAAGCTTGTATAGGAAGACACGGATCTTGGGTGCAATCTCGTATGCGAAGTTGGATATCTACGTATAAATCAGTGTCTATGGTAAACACACATTATTCATTTCCATACAATATTTGCAAAAAATATGGTTTCCTACTTTCAGCGACTATTTCAGGCCAAGCGGCGAAAAGAAAAAACAAATTGAGCACCATCTGTTGTCGATATTACCTTTCTACAAATTTAAGACAAAGAAACTAGAGCTATCTATTGGCACATAGTATAAGAAGCCCTGCCATCTAGTGTTTGTTAGAAAGTTGATAATTGATGTAGTGCTGGGGGACAATAATATAAAATTCTTTTAGTTTATATCTAAAAGATTACTTTTAGAGTTACATTCGAAATAAATGGAATACATTTTAACCCTGCAAAATACGTTGTTGTTGGTCACGAGTCAAATGTTCAAATGCAAGTTTTTTAATTTCAACTTATATTACGCAGTATTTTGTGTTGAATTCTATAAAATTTATTCGTTTCGTTTTTATCATATTTTGTTTCATATTGTACGAAAAATAACCAAACTCTGACAGACGGCTTTTAAATTCATAGTTATATATGATTTAAAAATCTTAATAATTGTAAAAGTATGATTTAAAAAAGAAAATAAATCAAGTTATCTATCTATCTTATTCCTTAGTCGAAAAGTTGAAACAGAAAATGAAATGTAATTTCAACTTATATTACGCAGTGTGTGTTAAATTTTATTCGCTTAGTCAAAAAGTAAAAAAAAACTAAGTTGATATTTGATCTAGCTTAAAATAATATAGTTGTTTATTGTTTTCTGAAGAAAAGAAAAGGAAATTTTTGGATTCGTGTAGGGATTTCCTTGAAAAAAAATCCCGTAAGCACTGGTTTGACTTGATAATATTCTTAGCTACCACAAGGACTGAAATGGTCGCTTGTGATGCTTTTTTCAAAAGGAACCATCGTGAAGTTGGCTCGTAGCAGTCCATATCTAATATATCAATGACACACATACTTGAGGCCAATTTTGACTTTTAACTGTCAAAAATCTATCGAAATCGTTATTGCTCTATTAAAATGGAGATGTCGACACTATCTATGCTACTGACAAAGCTCGTGAAGTTGAATCGGAACGAGAAATCCTATTGAAATCCAAGCAGTTCTACATGCAATCGAACATGGATTCAATTCGTTTTCAATTGTCAATCTAAATGGAGCATAAGCTCTCTGTGGAGGGGTGATGCCCTAAAATAGATCTGAGTCAATTGATATAATTTGGATGATTTTTTTTTTGTAAGATTTACGCCAGTTCAGTTAAAATTTTTTGTTTAGACATCGAAGGGATTTTATTAAAGCTTTCGTATTTCGATTACCGCATCTCCATAATCTTTCATTGAACATTCAGTTCTTATTGCCTTAATTTCAGTTATGTAAATATTCAAATCGAAAACCGAACTGCAATCAAAGAAAGTATATATAGATGGGGGGACAGGGGTGAGAAATCGATACCGCAAATATTATATGAACACCCCAGGCCAAGCATACGTTTAAGGTACTTTCCAAAAGAAGAAAGATCAAGGGGTTCCATGATGACTCTCATTTTACGCTCCCCATACAGCGTAAACTGTCATGGGGTATACAAGGCAAACAAAAATTGTCCCGAAATTAGATACGGTAAGTTCAAATAAAACGCAACGAGACCAAAAGTTAAAATATAAAATTTCATTACGTAAAATTCCAGAACGGAAAAATATTACCAAAAAAAAAAAAACAACAAGTATCGTTATCAAGATATAATAATTTTGAAATAATAGAAAGGATGGAGAAGTGGGATTTTGCGGTGGTTGGGACAGATTGTGGTTGAACTTTCTAACCCCCCACCGCTCCCACACCCTTCATCATCATACCCTTAGGAATCATATTCGAAAGTCTGTAAATAAGTATCTGTATGAATAGATAAGTGGGTAATGAAATTGCCTTTTTTATTGAGTTGCAAAATTTTATTTCTTGGGGTAGCTGGAGCAAATTTGTATAAGAATCGACCACAATTATTATGACCTAAGGCCAGAGCTTGTTTGTCCTTAGAGGGAAATTCTTTTAATGACACAAACTTCTTCTATGTATTCGTGCTCCTCCTCCAGAAGGGTCCTTCTGTTTAAAATTAAAAAGACACTAATTTACAATAAAGTCAAGAGGTTAACACTTTTAAAAACGGTTGCTGTAAAATTCAATTACTTATAGACAAAACCCAAAAGGTTG
Organism: Philhelius pedissequus; assembly: GCA_910595825.1. Lineage (NCBI taxonomy): Eukaryota > Metazoa > Arthropoda > Insecta > Diptera > Syrphidae > Philhelius > Philhelius pedissequus. The sequence goes on along the minus strand of OU343163.1, from coordinate 6,254,342 downwards.
TAAAAAATCTTCAAAAAGTGTGCTTTTATGTACGCACATATATACAACAACGTAAAGCTCCACAATAAGGCAAGAAAACGACACTTAAGTAAAACTTTCGTTTTCGTTAATTACTTTGCTGAAATATTAACTATAAAATCGCCAAGAAGACCAACAAAGAAGGCTTTACAAAAAATAGAGATTCCAAAGGACATTGATGATTGCCGTTTTATGTTCAAAGGAGATAATTTTGTAATAAACCTTGACATAAAATTCGCTGTTTTCATAGGAGAAGTCAAAGGATTGGTAGTGTCCTGTTGGTTGTGAAAGAAAAATACGAGTACCTAATGGTTAATACTGGGTTAACGAACGGCTTATTGATGGAAGAATAGTAATTAAAGAAGATTGTTAGTTCAGGTTGTAGGTTTTAAAAGGCGAAATAAAATCTAAGAACTTTGATTTGGTCAGATGGACGCAAAGAAGGACAAACGTCATATAGTTGGTATCAACTCAACCGGGAGAGCACGTTTGCTTCTGAGGCTGTCATTTAATTAGATATTCCAAGAATACTTTGAAAAATAAATTCAAACTTTTTCCTCCAGTTCAATAATAGTTATAGTGAATAAAAAAAAAATATACCACGTGACGGCTACAATGACCACGATTTCTTTTTATAGAACTTATAATACAGCCATACTATGAAACGAGTAGGTTAAGTAGGGAGAAATATAAAAGTGCAACAGTCACCGTGATTTTTGAAATGTTCTGCGTCTTTTTTCATTTCAATCGAATACTAAAATGTCGTATACACACTTGAACCTTGAATGTATGTGTTTGTTCGCTTTTTTCTGCCTTATGAAATCGAGAAGGGAAAAATACTCCGAAATCATTAATCGGAAAAGCCAATCGAACATTTTACGTGTAGAGTGGAAAAAGAGTAACTATCTGAACAGCCAATCGAAAACGACATAAATAAATCAACTTCCATTTAAATATTTTTATATTCATTTTATTTTATATTTTAAAAAAGGGACATTTGTAAATCAAAGTGGCACGACATTAACTCACGAGAGAAGTTTCCCTATATGATTTGTTCTAAATTTATAACGGTTGGGTGAACGATATAAAACCCTGGATAATTTTAGCCATTTGCTTAAATTTACCAAATAAACTATCAGCCAGGGAAATCGGTTTAATAAAATTAACCAAAAATAATTGTGACTTTCAAAATAACGTTTGCGGTAACTTATTATTTTTATTTTGTGGAAGGGATTACGTAAGAAAACACGAACTAATCAGGTGCCGTAATTTCATCTGTCTGTGTGTCTTAGTATGTCTGTCTGTAGGTCCATCTACATTTTTTTCTTCAAAGTAGGTACATAAGGGTGTTAGGTCATTGGTTTTATTCTTTTTTAAATTGTTTTAGTCTCAAAAATAACATAACTTGCAATACAGTTTTTCAAAGCAAAAATGGTTAATCTTAATTATATCGAAAATGGCTCTAACGATTTCGATAAAAAAAATTCGAAGAATTACATTTTTAGTCTACATTTTCGTCAATAAAACTTATTAAGGATATTCATGCAACGACATAATTTTCAGCTTTGCAGAAAGACATAACTTTCAAATATTTTCAAAATGTGGGAAATTATCAGCTGTTCCTTAAACTAACTTTATGAGGTTAATTCTTCTCTTTCCACGTTAAATTCGTGAGATAAATTTGTCTAATAATCTTAGCAATAAAATAATGTTAGCCTGTAAGACCTGTTGTCATTTTAAGTGCAACCAGTGCAACGGTACTAGTTAAGGAATGAATACACAGGAAAGAATTTTTGTTGGCACAGTGAATTTGAGAATAAGGTCTTTACTATTTCATTATTGGAACCCCACTACTGACATCCAATTAAAATGGGAGGAATGGAAAAGACCCCTTACGTCAAGCAGCAGTTAGCACTATATCCACTGAGTCATTACCATTTTTCGAAAAATATATTTTTGGATTTAGGAATATTTTTTTGAAAAATCAATATTTCGGAAATGGAAGATGATTTCTTTTGAATTCTATTTTTAAATTTATACCAACATTTTTTTTTTTAGAAAAAAAAAATCTGTCTGTATACTCTTAGATAGGACCTAGGTACGGGGTGTCCGCCGGGAAGGTATAATACTTTGTTTTGCCGTCATTTTGGTAAACATTAGTCTTGACAGTTCATATTTGGCTTTCGTGAAGTAGACACGTGGCAAATTTATTACGGAAAAATATTCGATAAACCAACGTGTTTTAATCGTTAAAACATTTTATCAAAATCAATCATCGATTACTGTGGATATGAGGAAGTTACGTGAAATTTTTGGGAGAATCAACGTGCCAACAAAACGCACTATATATCGTGTAGTGAATGATTTCGAAGAAGAGGAAGAGGGTCTGTAGGTGATATGGCCAAGCATGGACCACAGCTTACTGCAAGATCGGCTGAAAACATTACTGCTGCTCAAGGAAGTGTTCAAAACAACCCATCAACCTCAATTCGACGCCGTGCTCAGGAGCTTGGCCTTCAAAGAACAACTTTGGCCAAAATCTTGCACAAGGATTTGCATTTGTTTCCATTTAAGATTCAGTTGACACAAGAGCTTCTTCCACAAGACCATTTACGCCGCCGCACATATGCCGATAGGATGTTACAGCTAGCCCATGACACCCCCGATTTTCATTAAAAAAATCATAATGAGTGACGAGGCACATTCTCATTCGAATAGATATGTGAATAAACAGAATAGTCGGTTCTGGGCAATGGAAAACCCTCAAATTATTCATCAGTCACCTTTGCATCCATTAAAAGTTACAGTCTGATGTGCAATTTGGTCAGGAGGAATAATTGGACCTTACTTCTTTGAAAATCAAAACGGCGTAACGGTAACTGTGAATGGGGAGCGATATCGTGATATGATTGAAAACTTTTGAACGCCACAACTGCATGCTTTGGGCTTGATTAATATGTGCTATCAATAACACGGTGTCCCATCGCAAACAGCCAGGAATACAATAGAATTATGGTGACACCTCTTTCCAAACCAAGTTATTTCAAGAAATGGTGATGTTGATTGGCATCCACGGTCGCCTAATTTGACTGCTCCCGACTTCATTTTGCGGGGATATCTGAAAAGCAAGGTTTATACAAACAATATTCGTGATGAAATTAATGAAATACCGCGTTAAATGTGTGAGAATGTAATGAAAAATGGACTCAAATGGGCTCGCATTTGTGAGACTAACAGAGGCGTACATTTACCTGATATTGTATTCCATACAAAATTGCCAACATTAAATAAAACATTTATCAATATAAGATCCATTCTCCTTCATTTAATCAAAAATTATAAGCAAACTAGTATACCTTCCCGGCGGACACCCTGTACATATTAAAATGTATTTAACTGTTTCTAGTAAGAATCTGGTGCATACATGCGTTTTATATTGTTTCATATTCAAGTCAACACTGTTTAATGTGTTCTAATGTAAAATCAAGTTCATTGGTGTAAATACTTCAGACGTGTAATATTTTACAACGTAAAATCAGAAACGATCCTTATCAATTATAAATGACATTTTAAGTTCAGTGTAGACTGTAGAGTTTACACCAGTGAATAGGTACAAGAATAAATACTTCAAATTATTTTCTACCAACCAATTACAACTGTACGCCATTAAATTAAAAAAAAAAAGTCAAAAATTCTCAACAGCTAATTTTTCACAATAAGTATGTCATGTTGAAAACGAGTTTTCCAATTTTGTATCTTTTTTTTCTTTTCAAACAATTTTTCCCTTCTCATCCCTGCAATGACCCTTACAAAATTTGTCCGACTTTATCCCTGTAACAACAAAAAATATTTTTGACTTTAACAACAACCAAAAAAATAAATCAAAACAAGAATAACAAAAACATTTCACTTTCGATTATAAACAAGCAACTAACCTAGATTGCAACAAAACCAGAAATGAGAGGCATAGGGAACAATAAGCAGCAAGGATAACCGCTTTTCCATAAATCGCATTACCAAGGTGATAGCTAATTTAAAATAAAAAAAAAAATAATATACACAACAACAAATAGGGAAAAACTTGTAACCGAATATTTTACCGTTTTAGGGATGAATCAGAGTTAAATATTTTTTTTGTTGGTCTCTCTCAACAGCTATCATCATTATAATCATCATCAACAAGGACACGAAACACAATTGAGACAAACAACAATTGTCACCGCTGTATATATATGGCTGTCTGTTTGAAAATCCTAGCAATGTCAAGAATAAATAACCGCCTAATTCAGAATGAGACCAAGTCTACTCAACAAAAAAAAAAAAAACGGAAGAAAATAAGTAGCACCATGCGCCCATGACAGGCACAAGGGAGGGGAAGTACCACAGCAGAATAGAATAAAACAACTTATACCCGAGGGCATGTTATCCTCTTTTGTGCGAGTGAAGAAAAAGCACCAAAAATTCAAACGCTCAAACAATAAAAAAGGAATCAGATATCCTTGCTGTGCTTGATGATGTTCCAACCCCTCACACCTTGTTTTTCTGCATGATTCTGATTTGGGTTGTAACATTAGTCCTGTATTTTTTTTTCGAGATTCAGTTTTTTTTGTGAATTCAAGGACGAGAGCAGGGGTTACAGTAGATATAAAGGTATATTGAAAAATAAACGCCCGAAGAAAAAAATATTTTCCTTATTAGTGCACGTTATTGTGTCAAATTGTGTATCCAACCAACCAACCAACTAAATAAGTACAGTAAAAAATTCAATCCCCTGCCGTGCATAGCAGGCGCAGTCAAAAAGAATATTCACAGGACATACGAGTGACATTGGCAAAAAAGGACCTCTCTCCAGTCTCATTAACTATTTGTAACATAATACAGAAGCGCTGGCTGCCACTGCTGCTGATACTGATGGTGAACATAACCCCTCGGGCAACCACTGGTTCTGATTTTTTTTACGGGCAAATAAGTATCAAGGTGGTGATTATGTTGGATTCGCACTCGATGGGGTGTTGAAAAATTATGCCTTGATTATTGTCCTTTCGCCCGGAGGCAACCATCACACAAAAAACACGGTGTTTCCCTCGTCCGTCCGTTGGTCTTTGTTATTTTTGTTTATTATTAGCCTGATTTTTTTCCCAACCGAACAATAAAGCACACCACCGAATAACACGGTGACATTCCCTCTCTGATCGTTTTAAGTCACATTTATCATAGCGCGGACAAAAAGGACCAAACCAGGCATAGGCACAAGCGCAATTATTATTATGTACAAAGGACGATGATGGTGATTGGTGACACACACACACACACACGGTTGTGTAGGGAGATCTGCCGCACGTTCTCATCAATGAACGGTTGGATAATTGCGTTTTAATTTGGCAACACACACGCAATAAATATATACCTACGAGGACATTGGGACAACAATAATTGCGCTGTTGTACAAAATCAAACTATAAGGGTTATGACGTGATGTTTCTTTTATAGCTTGATTTCCGTTACATTTTTATGTTTGAACTTGGATTTTGTTTCATTTCTATTTGTAATTTTTTTTTTTGTTATTCGTTTTTGACAATAATTGAAGCGCAAATTAGATGGTCGAGTGGATTTCTAACAAACAAGAAAAAAAAAAAAAAATGGAAGAAAAGAACAATGAAGGACTATCGACGAATCCTAATGAAGCTGCATTTTTCCTAAGGATTAGGGTGCTACTGCTTCACTGAATGTGTTTAGTTTTATTTTATTTGTTCGTTCGACAAATGATTTGAGATGTGTGTGATGATGTGTGCTTGTGGCTGATTGCATAATTTATTGAGGAACTTCATGCGCATCACTTATTGGCAAATTCGATTTTGTTGCTCTGTAATGATGTAATTTTGTGATGGAGGCATATTCAGGATATACCTATGTGAAGATAGCAATGGGGTAATTTCATTAAAGTAAAGCCTATGATTGAATGTCAATTTGTAGACTTATTGAATTTTGTATAAGGAAATCTACCATTTTTTTAAAAGAAAATCTAATAACTTAGGTAATTTCTTAGAAAAGAGTTTTATGGCTTGTTTCACAAAATCTGACTAAGTTTCTGAAAAGTTTTCTGACATTTAAATATTGGCGCAGGATTATAAGTTCAAGGGCACTAAATTAAGTCACAATTTATTTTTTTGTTCGCATCACCCAAAATAGGTTTTTTAATTTAACTATATGCCTGTAAGACCTAAGGTCTTTTAAATGCTACCTGAATTACACGACACTAGTTTGGCACAATGGATTTGAGAACCAGGTACTAAGTGTCTCATTTGAATCCATGGGCAGCATCCTATTAAAATTGGACTTATAGAAAAGAAAGCGCCTAGCGTGGGGATCGACACACGTCCTAGTTAGCAATCAATCACTTTATCCACTGCGCCATTGCCACCCACTTAAATTTCATTCTTTTGAGGTATGACCCTGCACCAATATTTATGTGTCGAAAAACTTATCAGAACGTTGGCCAGACGTCATGAATTTGAATTTCAGTCTTGGTAGGAAAAAAAGGCCTCAGTGAAGACAATTTTTTTGAAATTATTCTTCTTCATTCACGAACACAAGATCAATCAGTAGGTACTACTTCAAGTTAAAACATAATTTACTTCCAATCTCCAACATGCAGAGAGAGTTCACATGCGCGTCATTTAAAAATTGTGAATAGTTACAGTAATCAAAAATATATCGAAATTAACAGTTGTACCAACAATCCTACCAAAGTACTCAGAGCAGACAATTTCTAAAAATCCGTTGAGCCGTTTTCAACTGTTGAAACAAGGCTCTGTCCAATAAAATATGTCAATACATGACCAAACCAGTATTGTTACGCCGTAACGTAACGGTTACGGGTTTCATTTAAATCTCAATGAAATCGTTCTGCGATGAGAGCTTTTCATAAGAAAAGATTTCATTTTTAAACTTCTCTTAGGGTTACCAGATATAAAATGTGACAAAGATGGGTAAATCCCGAGTTTTCCAGGAAGGACAAGTGTCCAAAAGGAGGACAACAAAACACAACAAAAAATATAACACAAGAATAAAAAAAGTGAAGTAAAAACTTACATGCGATTTTTTATTATAAAAAAAACAATCACAAAAATCAAAAATTATATTTATTATTAACTAAAATAAATTAGACAGAAACAACAAAAATATTTAATTTTTTTCTAAACAAAAAAAATGATAAAGGTCCCATCATATTGTTAGTGTTTTTTAATTCATAGTATAATAGGAACAGGAATACTAATGGTCAAATTAATATAAAAAGTATAATGTATAGGTACCTAGCTTGACTTTTTTTTAATAAGTCTGTGGTTTTGAATTACGATGTCATATTAATATTCACCACAGCTAAAGTGAACAGCAGAGAGAGTACTTTAGTGCATTCGAATGTTATAATAGAGACATGAGGGTGGCCGTGGCGCGATAGTTGTGTGTTCGCCTGTCAACCTCATGGTCACAGGTTCGATTCCTGCCGCAGCATATGTCCTCTTATTTTTCCATTAAAAACCAATTCTAAAAATAAATGTTATACAATGAGTTGCTGGTTAACTCATTAATGCTGTTTAGGCATAGAACTAACAACATGTGATTGAGGAAAACTTGTATACCGATAAAATATGACAAAGAATAAAAAAATAAATGCGAATTATAAGGGACATAGATAAATAAGACATAGAAATTTCTCGGCATTAGTTCAGCCGCCATCGCTGGAGATAAAATCTGAGACAACAACCATACAGTCTCAGAACATCGCGCCACACATCTTTTCTATCATTCTTTCTCTTCCCTAACCTCACGCCCGCGCTGTGTTGAAACATTTAAAGGGTAGTATAATCCCTTGAGCGCGTGTAGATTATCAAAAAAAATAAAAAAAAGCTGTGGGGGTCGCTGTGGTTCGAGTTCCGAAACAAACACTTTAATAAGTAAACTTCAGATTATATTCATGATTGGTTTTTTGGTCTCCAAATTGTGTGTTTTAATATAAACTAATAAATAAATGAAAACAAAATTGACAAATTTAAATATTTTTTTATATTTTTAATTTTTTTATTCCGAAACATTCCGTGAATTAAATAAAAAAAATATAAAACAAAGAAAAAAGTTAAAAAATAATTAAATTACAAATTTTTTTTGTATTTATTTATTTGTTTATATTCAGATTACTGTTTCTACTATAGTGATTTCCGGATCCTGGAAATTGTTTTTACATTTTTCCTTGTGTTTTTGCTGACAAAATGTATAAAATTAAATTTTTCCTATACCACCTTGTCGAAATTTTGGATTCGCTAATTTCAATAATGAAACTCCGTTTTCCGCACATATTTGAACCTGCGTCGCCGTCTTTGCTGATAGGACCATTAACTTATTTTCCGTAATTCACTGTTGAATACAAAATCCCAACAGTTGTATCCTTGACTTTCAAGAATTTCAGTAATTTTAATTTAGAGTAATTAAAAAAAAAACAAATTAACCCATTGAATTAGGTAATGTATCTACCAAATCATAACTATCTATCTACATAGATATCCTTCGATTCTCCCGTTGACTTTAAGACAATGTTATTCCCTTGAAAAATCAGACATCTCTTCAGCTTTGAACCCTTAATTTACAAGAGTTTTCCAACAAACATAAAAGACATCACTGGCAAAAAAAAAGAAAACAAAAAAAAAAAAGAATGAAAAGGTCATCACCAATGGCAGCAGAAATGGTAAAAGTTTTCCCATTACGCAAATGTAACAAAAAGTACCTCTGTTCCGTTATACTCCCGCACGTTCAGAAATTTCAGTATGACCATCTCCATCTATCTCTTCTTCAACAACTTCCGACAAAAGGACTAATCAACGTAATTCATTTAACTATATCCGCATAATAAAGGACCAAAGACGGAAGAAAAAGAAGAACAAACAAACAAAAAAAAAAAGAAAAAGAATAGAGTGTAAGTGTAGGAAGTGAGAGTGATTTCCATTGTCCTTGTGCCACTCCTGCACTTACTGTATAACACCACATCCAGGAAATGGCACCTCAAAATTAAAAAAAAGGCAAAAAAAACCAAAACTTCTTTTACCATCACCATCCAATTCAACTAGGAATACGAATACGAGTATGTAGGTACCACTATTTTTCTCTTTGGACCATGTTCCCAGTCTCGCACATTGTTTCACAATGCTTTTGTTCGTTCTTCTTCTTCTTCGATTAGTGTTCTTTCTGGTAAAGGAAAGGAACCTGGATCTGAATTGTCCAAAAACGGGTAGCAGGACCAGGCATCACAGCCTCGAGGATGCTGTATGTGCTGGAAAATTTAAAGTTATTTTCATCAGAATGGAAGTAAATGGAATGAGGACATGAATATAACAAGGATTTAATTGAACCGACAAGTTACAACAATAGCCTTTTGGATGGATGGAGCTTTATAGTTTCGTTTTGCTCATCCTTCTGCTCCTTGTTCTTTTGGAAGGCAAAGAATTTATGGCTCGTATGATAGTTAGTGTCAAGGACATGGGTAAATCCATATAATTTTTGCTTTAAGGATAAACTAGGATTTAAAGTGAAAAGGGACATAAGTGTATATTTTTAGAAAATAGTTTAAGTACCTGTGTGTTGTGTGTTATTTTATTCATATCACTTAACACGAAGATCTTAAAGTTTAAAAAGGATATACTTAAAGATTTGGTGGATGTGGACACTTAAAAACAATTGTCGAAACCTTGATTAACGCTTTTCTACTTGCAATTTTGCATTTGAAAATAATCCAACTCGAGATTTTGATGAAACATGACATTAATGGCCTTTTCGATTGGCCGTCCGGAACACGTTCCTCCAATAAAACACCCGGAAACAATTTGACTGATTCTGAATTGTATTTAACAATGTGTTTGTGAAAATTAAATTTAAAAAAAATCACATTGGCTAAAAAGAATTTCAGAAACACGTGATTCCAATTTAGATACACATTTTCTTGTATCAATAATAATTATCTTGGTTCTTTTTATGTTATTTTACCAGAAAAGTAGTTTAAGTTCAATAAACACATCGAAATTATACAAAACAAATCAATGCGATGATTTCGAAATTTTGATTATGTGAGTGTATTAGTGATTCTGTTTTGGATTCGGAATTGAAATCCAGATTCGTTTCTGTTCTGTTTAGATTAACAACTGTCATTTTGTGGGGGTCAGAACAGTTCTGGGCGCCCAATCTAAAAGGCCATTAGATGACAAAGTACGCCAAAAAGTGGGTCTGCAAATCCGTCTGTATTTCTGTCTATAGGTCGATCTTACCCTTAGTGATTTCCTTCAGACTTAGATATTACTTAGGTTTTATTAAAATATTTTTTTAGTTCCAAAAACCTCGGTACCTACCATATAACGGCATTTTGATAAACAAACAATTTAGTGCACTCTTATTGCTATAATCTTCACGTAGATCCAAAAAAATGTTTACATATTTTCTTATAAAACGGGAGGAACCAAACCCTTAAGGGCCTTCAAATGAAAATAATACGAGTACTGCATACCTAAATTTTCGAAAAATAATTTGTTAGATTTTTACAAGAAATAATCTTTTTTTTTTTAAATTAAATATTTCGAAAACTGGTGAATTTTTTTTTGAAAATATAAATATATTTTTATAATTCAATATCTTAAATTCGCATAACAAAATTTTTTTTGGAAAATAATTGACAAAATTTTGATAAGTTTTGTATATACAAAATTAAATAAAAACGTCCTTAGAAATATATTTAGCTCTTTCTACTGAAAATATTGTACATACGATGTGATCGAACATAAGATCAATTACGTGTCATCCAGTAGTACATCGTATATAAAAATCTTTTTTTAAGCTTAACGTAATTTTAAAGTCGATTTTTGATTAATTTTGTATACACAAAATTAAAAAAAAAATAATGTATACGAAAATTATGGCTATGCCAAATTTAAGTTTTTTAGGATACAAATTGAAATTATAATTTCAAAAATGCGTGCGTTTTCGAAATATTGTATTTTCAAAAAAAATGGTTTCCTTCCAAAAATAAAAAAAATATTTTCTTAAAAAATCTTAAAATACAGCATTATTTATAATTTGAAGGACTTTCTTCACGACTTCGACTTTTTTCGATATACAAATCTTGCCTTTTAGTACCTATAACATTAATATGTAGTTAAAACGGTCCCAAGACGAAAATCCCCAAGAATTTGTGTAATTTTTCAAATCATACGGGCAGTTTATTTTTTTGTGGGGATTTTCCCTTATTGTGCGTTGGCATCATCAGTAGTTTCACAAGGGTTAGTTATATTTTTTTTTCCAAAACGCAAAATAATTAAAAGAATAATTTCCTAAATCCCAAGTTTAAAATCCCATAAAAAAATATAGATATTTAACAATTTCTTGAAATGAATATACATTTTAAGATATTCACAATAGTTTGATAAAAAATATTAAGTATTTGTTACAAATCAGTTATTTTTCTGTGTCATCATAATAATTTGGACATGGCCGAATTTTTTAGAACATTTTATTTTACAAATCTTGGGATGCAATATTGTATGTACTATCTCAAGGTTTCTGAGTATAAAATTAAAACCATATCCAATGACTCATCGACGAATAATCTAAAAAAAAAATATTTTCGCAAAATCCCAATAAAAGGTTATTCGTTTTATTCCTTTTCTTAACAAAAATGTGAAACGCAGTTTTGTTCCAATAATTTCAAATCCAAATGTCCGAAATAAAAATTGATAAGAACTTGACCCAATAACAATAAATGCACATAAGTCAAAAATCGTTTAGTTTGATAAAATCCTCAATTTTTGTTACGCAAAATCAATGTTGTTACGATTTTTGGACATTTGTAATTTTTGACATTTTACCCAGTTTAAAGATTTTTAACCAAACACCTAATATGTATATATTTTCTACCTATGCATGATATCTTAATCATGATGTTTCAACTCATTTTTAGAGCACAGTGACAGTAGATTGATCAAAATTGCATATAAAATTCGTCAAAATGACAAACGAGATTGAATTTAAAAAAATTAAATAAAACTTGACATAGAACAATCATCAAGACCAATTGTAGGTAGAAGGACCCAATACTTGTGGAATGATTCAAATAGAAATCTCAAGCACTTCAAGTATCTATTGAGTTATGCGCATAGACTCTATCAACCGTTAGTCGAACCCAAAACTCCTCAAAATAATATTCCAAGTACTTTGAGATCCATCCATTCGAAATATGTTGACCCAGACTTAGCTACAAATTTAAATATCTTACAGATTTTATAAAATTTTTGAGCAGGGTCGACAGACACTTTAGTTAAAATTGCAACGCTATATCTACCCAAACATTTACACCTGATGATAAATCAACCTAAACTCAATCTTAAATCCCCACGTCGAATTTCCCAATCAACATTCTACTTCACTTCAATTTATACATAAAATATTTCCACTAGTAGGAGTTAGTCTACTTGAATTTACATATTTATCCTTTTTACCCAATTTTCCAATAAACTAGAACAATTCCATAAGTTGCCTTTTCCATCGATTTCCTGTCGTTCAACCTATTTCTTCCTCAATCAACTATTTACAAGACTGAAGCCTATAATATTAACTTATTGATGACGGTGAAGCAGAAATCGAGAAAATCGAAACAACATTACCTTTCTCATACTCGTCCTTTATAGTAATTAAAGGATCTATCAATCTCAAAAAACAGTTTAACTATATTTCTATTTCCTATTCTTATCATCGCATTAAGCATCACCTACACCAACACTCTTATATATTCAAAATACAATTCGAAAGAAAAAGCCAATTTTAAGAGGACGAGCTAACGAAAAAGGTGTGAAAGGACCCTTTACCACCAGTCTATCCCCGTCGCCATCGTCGTCGATGAACTGACGACCTATATTTTTACACCTACTTCAGCATAATAACGAGTATAACACTACAAGATTGATTTTAAATTTTTTTTTGTACTCGTTTTATTTATTTCACAGCTCTCTATAAATACGAGTATAGTTAAGAGGCAGTCGATACATATCCTTCGTCATATCCTAGCACATATGATGATGAATATTGAAATTGAATAAAAAATCAATCTCAAATCCAAGATAATTCAATTCTTGTTTGTTAGAGGGGTAATATGGGGCTGCAAGGAGGTGCCATATTGAAGATGACAGAGTCAGAGAATGAAAGACAGGAAGCCGAAGGACCAACACAAGACAGAAACACACATCAATATTTTTGTTTGCTATGCAATATTTCAATCTCTCAAAAATATTAGGAAGTTTGAAAAAGTCCTTTGGATATGAGAAACCCTTCCTCCGTACCATTTACTTCTAAATCCTTTGGCAATTGGCAAATTCTTAAATCGTTTAACATATAATCAGCTTTGTTGAGCTAAGTCAAGGGGTAGGTATCTTTAACGCATGCATGAGTATGTTGAGATTATGCTTAAACGAAACTCAAGGGTAAACCCAGGTGAAAATACGAAGGAGGGAAGAGAAAATAAATTTACCAATTTTCGGAGATATGTGCACCTAGGGAGATATGACTCATAATTTAATCCCTGCCAAGCAACCAATCATTATCCTTTTGGTGCTGCATCTCATTTTAGGATGAAGACCTCTCCTCTAGCTATTTTTCTTCTTATCAAATGAATCTCAAAGTAGCTAGTTACATAGAGAATAGATATCCCTATGCAGAAAAAAAGGTAAGAAAGGATATCACAATGTAATTATTATTCCCTCAGCTGTGTGAGATAAAAAAATAATAAAATTCGACTTTGCAAACAATTCGCGCGCAAAATAAGGATAAGAGGCTGCTACCTCTTATATACGTCATTTGGATTATGAGAGCACATAGGTAGTGTTAGTGTACCGATTGCATATCCTTGCACATAGTTTTTCGCAGCTAGAAGAATTTTCGAATTTTCTCGCGCATAATATTATAGCGCAAACACAATTTGAATTGCAAAAACAAAAATTGGAAATTTGAGTGGGCTTTCACTTTAATCCTGATACTGCTATTTAGGCAATCATCTTTCTCTCTCTCTGGATCTGTTCTTCGTTTTTTTTTTAGGATTTAATGCCAACAAAATTCAGTTACACTTGAATGCATCGTAGAGTCCTTTTTTCTTTGCCTTCATTTTGTTTGCTTTATCCTTTTTTTTTTCTTGCTTGTGGTTTCATTATCCTTTTTATGGTTTAATTTAAAAATCATATCAGACACCGTTGGTCGGGTTATTGGTTGGCTTAAAGATTCTATGGGTTGGCCGCTTGATCTAGGGTTTCAATATTTTGTATTATAGGGTAGGTATAATATATATGTATGGGGATGGCTAAGGAGGAGGATATGCTGGTAGGGAGATGCATTGAACCCTGACGAAATGGATTGGGGTTCGTATGGGTGTTAAGATTATGGCGTTTTATCTACTTTGTCATTGATATTATCAGAGAATCCATTGAAGGATAAGAAATATTCGAACAAATATTAAGGATATTTTTTTTGTATCCCCAGAGTATCCTACACCTACATAACTAATATAGAAGAAAAAAAAAACTATCTCTAGCCATCAGAAGAAAGGTCGATTCAAAATTTAAGAAAAATATATAGGTTTCTTTGAAGTTGAGTTGCGAAAGCAGACAAATCAACTGAAACCTTATAGTTTTTGATCAGGAAAGGGGCAAAGTTGTATGTTTAGTGAATATTTCAAAGCGGGCCTAATTTATTAATTTAATTTGAAAAGGGATGTTCGTTATGCCGTAGAGAATATACCGTTTATTAATATTTATGATTGTTATATTTAAATGAAACTGTTCTAAAGTTGAATATTTAATCATCAAGTATCAAGTATCAAGGGCAGTAGTTATACCTAGATATTGATCCGAGCCTCAGTATTTAAGTCTTTCATTCAAAAATTCTGTGAATCCAAAATTTTGGCATATGCTGTGACTGAATTTAAAAGAAGGTGGGGACTACCCATTAGTTAAGCGATGTATAATTTGATCAGTTCTATTATACTATTTATTTTTTTTTTTGTTTTGACCCAACTACTAGCAGTTTCACAAGGTGAAGCCCACGTGCAATTTTTTTTATCCCGAAGTAAATAATTCAAAGCTATTGAATACATTTAACCAAAAGTATAGGTACATTCGATCACACGATAAGCCTTTGGTTCTTAGTGCATACAGCTAAGTTCCTGGAAGACCGAGTTTTGGTCGTGATCTTTCTAATTTTTAATTTGACATAAAAACGTTATGTTATTAGTTTCCGTAAAAAAGGTTATTTATGGAATTTCAATAAAAGACAGACAGACATTCCCTTATATTATTATTTTGTCCTTAAGTATAATAAGCTTTGTCCGCCCTCAGTAACTGTTATATGAACCTTGAAATGTCTTCTACATTTAAAGAACACTTTAAATGTCAAAAGCGTCTGATCAGAACCGAAAAATCAAGAAGTTATAGAAGTAGGCGTGGCAGTAGGCGGACTTTACTACATCCGAATTCTTAATTTTTGTCGTTCATACCAGTATCTATAAAGATTTCATGAAAATCATTTGATTCGTATTCCAAAAATTAAGTAATAAGAAATGTGGGCGTAGCAGTGGGCGAATATCACTTAAAATATTTTCTGAATTTTTTTCTTGTCTATGAAAACAAACTCTGAAATGTCATTTACGAGAAAACATGAAATAAAATAGTGGGTGGATTTAAATAAACACTTGTAACACTCCAAAATACATTAACTACTTGGAAACAGGACTGTCAACACTTAAGCTGAATGCAGACTATGTAGTAAGAATTGCTGCAATGGATAACACAAGGCTACCAAAACTGATCTGTCACTCAGTATAAGAAAATATTGTATGAAGATTGGTCGAGTTTGGCGGCTGACTGTGGTCTAACGTTTAGCGTAGAAGGGAAAAATACTGTGCAGATACGAAAAATGTTATATGAAATAATCTAAGTGACAGATGAAAATGAAAGGTGTACCTTTATAGAAAAAGATAGATCCTCAGCACAAAGAATTTTTTACAATAAAGTTAATTACAACCTCAACGAACTCAATTATTTACACAACAATCTGCCAAGTAGAGCTGTTGGAACTATTTGCAACTTAATTTCATGCCACATATAAATGATATCTCGAATACCTGCAGTCCTTGCAATCTAAGAGTTAGAGAAGATACTGGTCATTTTCTTGGAATCTGTCATGTCCTGAGGGAAATAAGAAGACTGCACTTTGGCAAAAATGTATTGTGAGAGACTGAGATATTCAATCTTTTGAATGGATCCAACTGGATGCAACTTTATTTATACTGTAAAAATGCTGCTCCTTATAGATCCAAAATAATTCTGGAATCATTTTAGTAAATTTTTTATTACGTCATTTCCATAAAAAAGAAAAAGAAACTTTTTAATTTATTAATTTATTCTTTAAATAATTTAATTGTTAAATATAAAATTTATTAATAATTATGTAGCCATTCAGGCTGACGGCATTTATTGCCAAGTCTTCATGAATTCCAAATGTTAACTATAATAATTAATGTAAAATTGTTCATTTTTGTGAATAAATATCTAATCTAAAATCTAATCTAAATCTAATCTATTTAAATAAATCTATTTTGTTCATATTATTTTTCCCATGGGATCAGCCTGTGAAAATTTAATTCAAATAATTAGAGTCATTCCCGCGAAATCAAATATTTAATTTGTGTACAAGTTTAGCTCGTTGAAGGTAATAAGATATTAATTTTTTTAAATATCTCTTTTAATATTTTTTATTATATTCAAAATTTCTAAGAAAAACTTTGGTTGCCAACCTAAAATTATCGAACAATATAAATTTGAAGACATAAGCTCAAAAAAAAAAAATTTGTACACCCGTGTTCGAAATGTCGATTTAAAAAAAAAACTTCATTTTATGTTTTCGAACTAGGGATGTTCATAGAAAAATACATCGATGTTTTTTTCGATGTAATACATCGGAACGTTTCATCGATTTTTAACGATGCACCGGTTAAAAACATCGATGTTTCGGATGCATCGAAAAAAAAGACTATCATGCTACAAAAACAACATAATTCAGCTAATATATGTCCCCTTTATGCTACGAAAAAGAAAAATGATAATATTCAAGGTTCTTTTTTTTATTGAAATAAAGTTTTACTAAAATTCATTCAAATTACAAATTCAAGTGTCCTCTAAAAAAAGTTACAGCGTTGTATACTCTTTTAAGCGGCCCATACATGTAATACTGGTGCATGACACTTGTGTCAGTGTTATTGAACTAATGTGTGCGGATTGGTGTTGCGTGTGTGGCTGAATGGATATTTTGTGTCATGACACCGGTGTCGATACGAGAGTCATGTGAATCGGCCGCTTTAGTCTAGTGTGACCTGCGTCTCGCATCTGGGTACTATTTGTATATGTGTGCCTGCCTCGCTTTATTATACGTGGGAGGTACGCCAGATGTGCGAATCCAACGTCGCGTCGTCTTGTCGTGTTCATGTTATTTCTTTTGTTTTCCAACCTACATATGTGTTAGTGCTCAATTCAATGAAGTCAAAAGTGCCACAGAGTGCAAGTGTTGAGATACTTTCATTCGATACATCGGAACAAAAAAACATCAATTCATCGTTTAACATCGAAAGCATTCGATACATCGGATTTATTCGATGCATCGAATGATAAACATCGATGTTTTCGTTGTATCGATGTAAGATGAGCAACCCTATTTCGAACATCCAAAAACTACTTTTTTGAATATTTGTAAGATAGTAATATTTAATTTGACCTTAATAAAAAAGTTTAGAAAAAAACAGTTCTGCGACATTAAACATACATGATCACATTAAGCCTGCCTTATTGACCAGATTTGTTAGGTATTTTACTTTACTCAAAAGTTCATTTATCAAGAACCTCATTGTGATTAAAGCGAAATAGTGGAGAAAAGGAAAACAAATAATTTGTGTGAAACATTAATGACATAAAAAACATAAAAATAACCGACAACTTCAAATAAAATATCTCAACAAGCTCTCTGCTCTTTCCAACTTTATGAAGATATTTTTTTCTGAGATATTTCTAAATAGTGTGCCAAAAATAGTATTTCAAAACAATTTATCAAATAGCTTAAACAAATATTTTTTTAAATAAACCTGCCTACAAAAAAAATTAAAAAAGATTTTCTTTAATTACTGGAGCTCAAAATATTTTCACTTAAAAGTTTGGAATTCTAGACACGAAAAATAAATTTCGTAAGCACTTTTTCACAAACGGGCTACTTACTGTCCGGCGCGATGCAGTGTGTATATGTCTCTCGGGAAATTTAAAAAAATACGCCAGAAAATTTTTTACAATCAAAATTGAAGAAAAAAAACCAGAACTATTCTTAAGATAGAAAGTTACAAAATATAGTTTAAACTTTAAATGGGAAAAACAGCAGAGATCTTTTAAGACAAAATTACAGAAATGAAGGTAATATTGACAGAAATTTATGATTTTTCTCCTAGAAAACCCAAGAATTTTGGTGCAGATTATCTAGAAGATTAATTCGAATTTTTGTTTAACAAATAACTATGAAAAATCTTTTTCTGATCATTGGATTTTATTTTTGGGTATCAATTTCACGTTTGACAAAGATTATTATAATTTTCACAAGCAATATTAAATTTTCTTGGCCTTTGTTTCAAAGGTGTTTGAAAAGGTTATTCAAAAACAAAAAAGTTCTTTTCTCCAGGGTGAAAATATTTTGACTTCAAAATAGTCAGGATTTCGTAGGAAAAATAGTTGCATTACTACTTTAGTTAGTGTTTCAGAGGACATTAAGAAATCTATAGAGAACGACTACATTACGTTTTTAGTACTACTCGATTTTTCGAAGGCATTCGACATGGTGAATCATTCCACTCTATGTGAAAAGCTCTCCGGTTTTTATAAATTTTCTACGGATGCAGTCAAGATAATTCACTCTTATCTAGAAGATAAAAGAATGCAGGCGGTTGAACATAACGGAATCATCTGAAATTTCTTGTTCAAAAACAGTGGTGTCTCTGAGGGATCTATACTTGGGCCTCTGTTTTTTTCTCTGTATATTAATGAGCTTCCAAAAATCTTAAAACATTGTTCAATACGACCTTATGCCGATGATGCTCAGCTATAAATTAGTTGTCCATTGGGTGTTATTGAGCACTTTGAGACTTGCATAAATGAAGACTGAGAAGAAGTTGTATGCTGGTCACACGAAAATAGTTTAGTGCTAAATGCGAAAAACTCTAAATGCTTAGTAATATCAAATAGTAAAATTGATATCTCTTATTTCCCGATAATTTTGTTAGATGGCTCCGCTATTGAATATGCAGGATTTTTTAAAAACTTAGGTGTTATCTTCAATCGCAGTCTAACCTGGAATAACCATGTCAATCATGTAGTCGGCAAGACATATGGGGTCCTTCGTACACTCTGGTCGACATAGTGCTTCATCCCTTTAAGAATCCGAATTTTACTTGTTAAAACCCTAATCATGCCACTCATTACTTACGGCTGCTAATTGTTCTGCAAACTAGACTATTCAAGTAAAACAAAACTCACAGTTGCATTCAATAGTGCTATACTATACATCCATGGATTACGCCGTTTTCACAGCATTTCACAACATTCATTGCACTTTCTTGGAAGGTCTTTCGAAAACCTCCTTAAATTTAGGTCTTTAGTTTTGTTTTCGTCAACCGACGGATCTGTAAAATAACATTCTTAAATTCAACCAGATCTGGGGATTTATTGATCCCCGCGTTAGCTGTTTGACGTCTGAACGCAAGTTTTTTGTGAACTTTACACGTTTATGGAATTCACTACCACAACATTTAAGAAGCATGCACAGCACGATTCTATTGAAGAAAAAACTTAAAATCCATTTCAGAAATTTATAGATATTATTGATTGTTTAAATACTTAATTTAATTAACACTTAAATTTGTAGCTTTACCAAACATAAGACAACTTCTAGCTACCTATTGCAAAATTATAAAGATTCACTTTAAATAAGATATTATATCTTACAGTGTAAGAATTGCATAAATAAATACAATTCTAAATACTAATAAATGCGATCAGAAAATAAAATAGTTTTCTAGTACTTGCCGCCTTTTTTAAGCTTCTCTGTTATAATACTGGAATGGCATTCTTATAGTAATATTTGATCACGTTAAGCTATATTACAGCATTGTGCCAGAGAATACATTTTTTTTTTTTAACTTTTTTGACAATTTTTCTTATTTCCTAAGGATTGATCTCCATCCACTGTTCGTATATATCGGTGTTCACTTACTTAGCATTAATATTCAACAATCCACAAAAATGACCCGTCCATATTTTCAACACTGACTCCAATTTCTCTACAATGTACCCCCAGACTTTGTATCCTATTGTTGTTATCATTTTTAACTATTTTTGAAACATTCCTTCTTCAGTTCGACACTCGGTCTCATGGTCTTTTTCTATTTTACTTTAAAAATCCAATTGCCTTTCTTCCGCTTATACAACTCTCTTATTTGCCGAATTGGGCTACTTTTCAACAACTTTTCTTATTAGCCGTAAGCTACTTTTCTCGATCAAACTGAAACCAAAAAAGCTCAGTGTGTTTCAGTTCTGCGAGTAAAAGCTTTTAAATATCACCATATTTAAAGCTTTTTGGCGGGCAGTGCTAAAGGTTGTCTATCTCAATTTCTCACTTCTCTAGAATGCTGTTATATTGTCTTTATTTAACCTAATTAGTTGATCCCTTCTTAAACGAAAAAGATCACTTTTAATAAAGCTCCATATGACCGTAAAAAAGCTCGTGACGTATGAGCTATTATTTCATAATGAATGGGCCATTGAACAAATTTATAAACATCCATTCACTCCTATTCTACCAACTTTACTGGTATAAGTTAAAAACCATAATGAAAGTCAACAACCTCCCTGCACAAACATGGTTGTCAACCCCTGTGCGGCACCACAGAATTCTGCACAAATAACATCAAAAACTGAAATTTCCAATTAAAATAAACGGAAGTGGGCATAAATTGCTCGCACAAAATATCTTAAACTTATCAGTCAATGTATGATGGCACATCCTTGATGTTTACAAAAAGAAACTTTTATATCCCTAAGAAAATAGCTACTATGTGTAGATTTATGTGAGTAGGTTTTCTGTAGTGCCGCAAATTTTTTAATCGGCTGTAATTGAAAAAAAAAAGAACTAAACTCAACTCTACCGTCGAACCCAAAAGCACCCTCTGGCATAGGTTTTCTTAAGACGACGACGAGTTAAGACCATCATCATTCCGCAAACGGCCATCATGCAGACTTCCTTCTTGCTATAGTGTATAGAAGCCCCAAAGGATACAAGACTTTAAGTATTTTCGAAGGATTTCCTTCTTTGTCCCTCTGCATTGGCGCTCTCTATGTACAACAACAAATAACTTAAAAAAAATACCCGTACCATTGCCATCATATCGTTTGGCTGGCACATCCTTATTTCAAATTATTGTTCCATTTATACCGTTACACACATATGCGATGGCTGGTTGTTCAGTGAATTTTCCATTTCACTGGCAGTGTACCTAATGGTAAAAATCTACAAGAGCTCTACTCTACTGTATCAGACAGACGTCGGAAATGAGCTGTCAACTATTGCAGCGCAATCATGTTGCTGGCTGCCACTACCTCTACACCGTTCCACCGCTCCAGCATTACTCTATATAGCCATTCCATCAGTGGTATCCCCGACACACCAAAAATATAAAAACGAGTCCTGTGCAGAATATAACACAGCGTTTTGAATGAAGTGTTAATATTAGAAAACGACGAGTAATTCCTCGTGTACCTATGGTACTGTACACATTGTTAGTTTTGTGTTTGGTGCGGTGGTGTACGGTGTACCTAAATAACACTAACAGCACAAGTTTAAATATACATACATAAAATGCAAGAGTAGCAGCAAGCAGCAAACTTTCGATTTAGTTGGATAGAAAATTGGGGATCAGCTGGTTGATGGTTTGGTTATTTACAAGCATAATAAAAGGGTAGAAGAGGGTTTGACATTTAAACACAAAATGAAAACGGAAATGTCAGATTTTGTGTGTGAAGTCATTTTGCTTAAGACAATTTGGCAGTAAATTGAAAACTTACAGAGATACTTACTACTGCTGCCGTATTATACTCGAAATCCCAAGTTGTCTTTAAATTCGAGAAGAAACACATTTGGAAATTCATAAGCAAAACTGATTGCAATGCAAATATACATACAAGGCCCATTTCTGCTAAATATTTCCTTTTTACAAGATAAAAGGATAAAAGACAAGAAGTATTATTAATAAGGAAAGGACACATGCTGTATGTGTGTATGGCTTGTCAAAAACGATGCTGCAACTGTGGCCTATATACAAGGAAGTTGACATGCCATGTTACTCGTGTTTAAACCTTAATTTTTAGATTGTTGCAAAATCTACATTTGTGTCGTTCGATAAGTCACTCCAAGGAGAAGGGTTCTATCT
This sequence comes from Philhelius pedissequus, assembly GCA_910595825.1. Taxonomy (NCBI): domain Eukaryota; kingdom Metazoa; phylum Arthropoda; class Insecta; order Diptera; family Syrphidae; genus Philhelius; species Philhelius pedissequus. The sequence continues at coordinate 6,231,739 of OU343163.1, read as the reverse complement.
TAAAGAAGGGCATTCGTTTTTTTTCTGTCAAATATAGCAATTGGAAAGGAGGCAACAATTTTGGCATACAACATAGTTTTGAACTTAAAATCGAAGGATTAACAAGTTTGACAAATTTTCCTAATTTCTTCTCTTAACAATTTCTTCTTCTTCGTGACTCAGAAACCTGCCAGTAGATATACTTGTCACGAAAATGAAGATATAGAATTTTCGGCATTTTTTTAATGAACACTTTTGTTCACTCAGTTTTGAAAGCAAAAGAGTGATAAGTGTTTTCCAATTCAGAACATCTTAATTTTCAGACATTGTTAGATAAATGAAGCACTCATATGAAAAAAAATGCAATATCTTGTGTCGAAAAATCGCGAGAAAGAAGTTCTAAAAAAAAATTGATGACGCAGTGAAATAACGACAAATTTACCAGCCGTTAGTTCCATCAAAATTCAAACATCGCAATTATTTCATATTCGGCATTGTTAATAGTTAAAACATTTCCATTAAGGTCTATAAATTTATTTAGCAAGTAAGGTCCTCCTACAGGTTAAAAGGTCTAGAAATGTTGATTTGGACACCATCCGCATAAATATGTATCATACTATTATGACACAATTGGGGAGAGGTGTGCCAAACTTCAAAACGAAGTTAACCCATCAACAACGAACACAAGTACCTTACCGACGGACCCGGAGTGTACCTACGCAATAATAAAATGTACCTCAATCGCCGATACGGTGTACCATCCAACAATAAATGACAACCCAATCAATCATCTACTTGCTGTCATTAGAATAAGTTTATTTTGAAGTTATAATTTCTTATAGGAGGGTTAACCTTTTGAAATTAATCAAATTACGAAGAACTTTTGAAGCTTTTCTTATAAGTTAAACAATTTCAGTATTAAATAGTTCAACTTAGATTAGTTTAAGTTATAACTTCTGTGGGGCGTCCCGAGACGCACATGTTTTTCTTATAGTTTAGTCTTTAATTTCTTATAATTCACATTTACTTTTAACCGAAAATATTATAAGTAAAAGTAAAATTGCTATAGATTTGTATCGATTTGTAACTTTTGTTATGAAAAGCAAATTGGAAGAAGTTTCTTATTAGTAATTGCAACCGGGAAATGTTTGGCAAAAAAAAGTTGATTCCCTTTCCATCGTGCGTCGCGAAATTCGGGAACTCCTTATTTATGTGGTTATGTGTTGGTGGGCTATATTATAAGACCGTATTTCTAAAACCTATTTACCTAGCTGTTAAGGCTGTTTTTGAGAATTGATAATTCGAGAGAGTTGTTATTCTTTCCCCGAGTGTAACTGTGCTTTTTTGCGGAAACACCCTGGGATCTGAGGAACTTGCCTCAGGCTTTGGAAAAAAGCCTCAACATCTCAATAGATCCATTGCAATCCACAGAGTGTACACTGAACATATATAGATAAAGTTATACACTGGCATAAGATCATAAGGAATAAGTGGAATTTAGGAATGGGATGCTTATTTGAATCAGATCTAAGGGAATCACAGGACGTTCTTTAGTGTCAGTAACGAGACGTGCATCACTAAGATCATCTTAGTTGGAGCTGGGATATTCATGGAGAAATTTTGGGAAGATGTCTCTTCCACTTCTTCATCTTGACACCATTAGCACAAGTCAGTTGCGCACTTCCCATTCTGATCATGTGGGTCTATTTAGGCCTGCTTAACTGCAGTAAATATTATTTTATATTTTAGTGATCATCAGCCTACGATTTCTTGAAATCTGAATTGAGGTGTCGTCATTCGCTGAATCATTTAATCAGATCATTTGATTTTCTTAAAGTTCATAATTAATTTGGAAAATTCACATTAACATACATCGTGCACCTCAAAACGTTTACTTTTTTTTTTTTGAAAAAATAAATCTTTAAAGAACTAAAAAGGAAACCATACAAACTTTATTCTTGTGGACATTGAATAAAATAAATTGAAAGTTCTTTGAACCTATCCCTCTAATCTAATAAGCGTAATTGTCTTATATATACTCTGATGAATTTATAATTTCAGTACAGGGAAAATAGGATAGTTACATTTCACCCTTACTATTATGGATTTCAATAAACTATCTCTATTTCTATAAAGCCTTTCCAATTTGTATGGTTGCCGTAGAGAGCATTATAAAATGTCTGTAGGGTTACCGACTGTTAATTTAGATTTTAAGAACAGAAAAATGTAGATCATAAACTAAAACTAAAACAATTAAACTACATAAATCCAAATAAAAATAATTCTATCTTTTTCTACACCAGCAAGTGGTCCGATAGTAGGCGCTTTTTTTAACAGGTCCCCAGAAAGCCTAATCTCTTTTAAAGAAAAAATAAATAATGCAAACAAAAATAAATAAATAAACACAAAAATAATAATATCACCTCAAATTTCTCTGCACTATTTTAAATATAATATTTATATACACGAAACCCTCTTATTTTTATATTTATTTTCATGAAGATAAAAAATATTTAATAATTTAAAGTTGCAATTAATTAATAAGCCGAATTCCATCAAAAACTTGCTCAAATGGTAATTTTTCCTTAATAAACGGTGATTTTTTAAGAGCTTGGTTTTTGAAAATTCAAAAAACACAGAAACTTGTAAAAAGTGAATGAAATTTTTATTTGGATCGATAAATCAATTTCTGCCATTTACTTTTTAAAAATAATTTCGCTTAAATCTTGCCCGCGGCTACGCTTCAGGGGGTCCATTCTGAAGGTCCAATTTTGGCAAACTTTTTCACACATTTCGGCCGGAATCTCACCAATGACGCGTTCAATGTTGGCTTCCAAGGCAGCAATCGTGTTTGGCTTGTCCCCATAGACAATAGACTTAACATAGCCCCACAAAAAATAGTCTAACGAGGTCAAATTACATGATCTTGGTGGCCAATTGACTGCGCCAAAACGTGAGATCAACTGCTCACCAAATTCGCCTCTCAATTAATGCATGGTTTCGCGTGCAGTGTGGCATGTGGCACCGTCCTGTTGGAACCACATGTCGACCGAGTTCAATTCTTGCATTTTCGGCAAAAAAAAATCTGTTATCATCGAACGGTACCTTTCTCCATTGACCGTAACCCTGCGGCCTTCATCGTCCTTGAAGAAGTACTGCCCAATGATGCCGCCTGCCCATAAACCGCACCAAACAGTGCATTTTTCGGGATGCATTGGTAGCTGCTGAATTGCCTCTGGCTGCTCTTCACTCCAAATACGGCAATTCTGCTTATTCACGTATCCATTTAGCCAAAAATGAGCCTCGTCGCTGAAGACAATTTTGCGATAAAAAAACGTATCCTCATCCAACTTTTCTAAGGCCCATAAGGCGAAACACATTTTTCACAGAGCACGAATTTTGATAATAAATTTCAATAATTTGCAAACGTTGTTCAGGCGTAAGTCTATTCATGATGAAATGGCAAACAATACTGAATCGAAATGTCAAATGTTCGTGGAATTTGTCATGTGTGATCTGTCAAAAATATAAACGTCAAAAAACCAAGTAGCAAAAAAATCACCCGTTAAAAATACAATACAAATATTTTATAGCTGCATTTTAACAGTTTTCCAAAACCAAAAGATGGTAGCAGAAAAGCACACAGATACTGCACCTTAAACTTAATATACGCTCTCACAAGCTTTAAGAAAGCTTCAATTCTGAAAGCTCCATAGCAAAAACCAAAGAGAAATGTATTAGAATTTCCATCAACGGACGAATTATAACTCTGAATCAATGGCGCAAAATTTTAAAGAGCCTGATGTTAAGGGCTTAGCATGATACTACTTAACAGTTTGCTAATACTAAAGCACTTTTCCAATATTTTCCTAATTTCAAACACTTTTTAGCCAGCACCATACCAAATCTATTTTCTTAATAAACTACAACTAAACACGCCTAAAATAGTGCAAAAAGAGTAAGCGAACATAACTTTTTGACGTTTGTAAATGTCAAAGTGGCATATGGATTTAGTACGATACTAAAAAAAATAAAGTAGCCATTTTGTGATTTTAACTTTAGTAAAATGTTAAGAAAACTGATTTAAAATTAGCAAAATCCTCTTTATAGCCTAGTATCATACTAAAAATGATTTAACATATTACTAAATCGGCTAAAATGTTGCGCCAATGTGTTTTTTTTTTAATAAACACAATAAACTAGAGTCAAATTGGCGATCAGTCTCCTCACACCCGAGGAGCAGACAGGTTACTGTGGAATGTACGTGTATTTATGGAATATTTCAGTAACAATTTCCTAAGTTGAGTGTCATGCAAACACCAGCCGGCATCAATGTGTTTGAAAAAGCTCTCACATAAGGCCTGTATAGATGAAACGCATTTGGACAAAAAAAACACTTTGAATTACGTCAATTTTAATCTTGACAATCATGCCACTATTTAAAGAGTTCAACATGCCTAAAATCCTCCATCTGCTATTGAGTGTGGAAACGGTTTCTCCATAAAAATATGACTGTGCTTGCTACACTAACTATCTTGAGAATGTTGGATACCTATACACCTGTTAAAAAAGAAGCACGTACACATTTCAGTATTTCCTTTCCCATCTTTAAATACCCAAAGCCTTAAATTCAACAAACTTAAAGTCTAGCGAGGTAGACGAAACTATAATATTCTGTTTATCCTAACCTCAACACAATACTGTTTAAGAAAAATCCTTTTTGCAATTACTCTTGACCTCTTTCAAAAAGGTCGAATCTGCTATTACTTTTCCCTCATATAGTCTCAACTCAGACCCGTTCCGCTCATTTACAAAAAAAACACACACACATATACTCACAACACAATAACTTTTGCTCTCTTGATTCCAACGTCACCGTTAACCTTTTAGTCATATCTTTAATCAACTCCTTCTGTACACAACAAAATAGAAATATAAAAAAAATATTACATAAATATCTAAGTAAACGAAGGGCAACGAAGCTTGCATTTACAAAAAAAAATCCCTAAGCCTGCAGTGCAATGGCACAAAAGTCATCCTTATGGAAGGCTGTTGGTTACTTTTGATCTTACTGGCTTTTACTATATAGAGGTTGCCTCACCTTTTCGTATTTCCGTCGTCTTTTGTTGTTAACGTTCTTGAAAATAAAAAAATTAAACCTTTGATCTGAAGGTTGCATCGACACAACACATCATCATCATCATCATCATCAACATCATTCTGGTGCTCGTCATTCAACAACACGTGCTCCGCTTACCATCCTTTTTAACTGTGTCTGTAGTGGTGCCTAACGTATGGTAGATATTCCCAGGAAAGGTACTCCACAACACCCGGGAAATTTAAATGCTTCCACTAAACTTATGAAATATTTCTTCAGCTTCATGACCTTCTATGTCGTCTACCTTCCCGTGTGTTCGTTCTCGTCCTCGAAGTTTCGACGTCATCATGCATGCGCTTTTATCATTCATTCCCCATAAAGCTGCCTTCTTAAATCTAAAAACCTACCTGTGGTTCGCCGAACCACCTGGATGCCATGGCGGCCGTTTGCATATCTGCCTACGTTTTTTTTTTCTAACACAACTGAAGCACTAGCTTCACTCCTGCCAGACCAGAACCCTGCTGCTGTGTGCTCTGTTGTGCATCTCCTCCGTCTTAAGCATTGTCGAAAAATTAATTACATCGAAAAGGACGAGAAGGCTTGAGTGGCTTGACGGCCGGCTAGGGCGGCAGGCGCAACGGAAATGGTGATGATGATGCTTAGAGAGGAAACATACAAATACTAAAAAAAAAAAAAACGCTACTCGGATGATGAAAATTGCATCCAGCCATAGTAATGTGGATGGCAGAAATATCGTCCTGCTTTTCTCTATATTCATACCTGCCGACATGTTTATGTGGGTGAAGAAATCTGCGGGGTATGTTTAGAAAATAACCAAGGTCTCTGTATTTTATGTTTTCTATTTTTGTATAATGTTGAGGTCTTTAAGGATGCTCTTATGCCAACAGCCGTGCCTGTTTTGTCGATTGCATTTCCGAGAGAATTTTTTTTTTGTTCATGAAAATATTTTCACGGTTGAAGTGATATGACGGGTTGGGGGGCTGTATATGTGCTCGTGTGCGGTTTTGTATAAAGTTTGTTTATTGCTACAACAACTACAACAAGAGGTGTTTTGATAATTTGCCAAGAGATCTTTTCAAACTTGTAAATATTGCTAGTCTTTTTTTTACCGTCATTGAAGAAAACGACTTTAATGCTAAATTTTAGAAATCGGATTTGGACTTGTACAGCGTTTATTTATAAAATAAAATTCTTGAGGCGCTATCGTGTCGAAACTTTGTCAAGGGCTCATAAATGCCGACCCTGATACAATATCAATTAAAAAATATTTCTGTTTAAAATGAGCTCTTTATAAAGTGTCGAACTCGTGCTTGAAAAAGTGTCGAAATTAGGAATCTTAACGTGTATTGGAAAATGGGTTAATGATCGAATTTGCGTTGGTTTTAATACAAAGAATAAAATAAAAAATGACTCACTTTTGAAAATTTGAATATATGTAACTATATTCTGACAGGATTTATTAAAATTTATACTGAGTTAGATAAAATGGAGTTCAATCGAGTCAAAATGGAATTATTAGAATATATTCAAAACAGAATCACCATCCTCTGATCAAGTTGATTTTAAATACCTACCTACTCAAAGGTCGTATTACCGTGGGAAAATGTAAACAAAAATCTGAAAAGCAAGAATATAAACATTTGAGTGTAAAAAAAAACTTTAAAAGCAGGTGTTACCGCCAGAATATGGTAACGGGAAAATAATTAAGGGTGTAAAAAACAATTTCCAGTTTCCCAACAAATAATACATTGATTTTTTTGAGAGTGGTGAGTTTTGTTGTTTTTCTGATTTCTTTTTGGAATGGTAGCTTCAAATGTCTAAAAATCTTATAGATGACAACTATAAGATATAGGCGGTTATAGTCGAACAGAGTGAAACAAACGTGCCAGAAAGCCTCGTAACGCTTTTTATGTGGAAATCCCGAAATATAAATAAATCGTAGATATTGCGTTGACAGAAATGGTAAGTTCTTAGGTCATCCGTCTAAAACCTAGAAGAAGCGATTTGACCCAAATCTCACTAGTGCAGAGAAACCAGTAGCAAAAAATCGCCAATGTCCTTTTTGATTGTATGAGTAATCTGGAAGCAGGGAATCACCCAAATCTTACTAGAGCAGAAAAGCGAAAAGTAAACTACTTTTTACTGCCAAAAATTTTACCGATTGACATTACGAAACTACCAGGTAGGAAACTTATTCCGATTTACTTTTTTAAAATGAAAATAAATTGAAAATTACAAAATAACTTCATACACTTTGATAAGCTTCGATTTTCTATGTAAATTTAAATTTACTTATAATAATTTTGGTTAAAAGTAAATGTGAATTATAAGAGGCTAAAGATTAATTTATAAAAATTAACTTATTCGAGTGACATCAAGAAGGTTGCTTATGGGGGGCAGTACTACTTGTTGGGTAGAACATTCCGAACCGCCAGATGAGGTACATTTTAAATCGTTTGTGTACACTCCGGTTCAGTCGGTTAGGTTGTTTTTGGGCGTTTAACTGCGATTCAACTGCTTTTGAAGTATATAACGCTTCGTTACAGACTATATTATCTTTACGTCTCCTTCAATCCCAAGTTTCTTTGCTTACAGTTGGAAAGAGTCTGGAACTTCTGCTTTATCTTGACAGTGCCTTTTATAGTCTTTCATATCAAGCCAAAGTAAAACAGAGTGTTCTTGGAGACATTGATTTTTTGAGAAGCTTGGTGTTGTCCTTCGATGCAAGTGCCATGGCCGTGGCGCAATAGTTGTGTGTTCGCCTGTCAACCTCATGGTCACAGGTTCGATCCCTGCCGTAGTCTATGTCTTCTTATTTTTCCATTAAAAACCAATTCTAAAAATTGTCATAAAATGAGTTGCTTATTTACTCATTACATGCTGTTCAGGCATAACACTAACAACATGTGATTGAGTAAACTAGTATACTCATAAATATGACACGAAACAAATAAAATAATGCGAATTATAGGAATTATAAATAAATAAGACACGGTAATTTTCTCCGCATTAGTTCAGCCGCCATCCCTGGAGATAAAATCCGAGACAAAAACCACCTACAGTCTCCGAATATCGCGCCACACATCTTTCCTATCATTCTTTCTCTTCCTTAACCTCACCCTCACGCCCGCGCTGTGTTGAAACATTTAAAGGGTATTCATAAACCCTTGAGCGCGTGTAGATTATAAAAAAAAAAAAACTCATTTATGATGAGATGGCCAAGAAATTTAAGTAAGATTACTGGTAAATTTAATTGAATATGAAAACGTTGCATTTTTAATGCTACGGGGTATAAATTTATCGGTTCCGACCAAAATACTTGACTCAATTCATTTCGTTCTTGCGATCATTTTTGACGTCTTTTCTGTTTGAAGGATCTAAATTTCAAAATTGGATTTATTTAGTAAGCTTATGAATTTTAAGACAAGACAAGATGTGACGAAAATGACTTCTTTTTTACTTGCCATATATGTACTATTGGGCAAGTTTTGCATTTGAAAAAAAATCGAACTCGAGATTTTAATCAAACTTGTCATTGCGATGACAAGTTTATCTGTCTGTCTTTCTGTCTATATCGCAAGTAAAAATACTGTCAACTGCCACTGTATTAGGATTTTTAAAGTTGAAAAGTGACCAATTTTAAGAAAATACTTAAGTAATAATATATCTTTAATAATATACCTAGATGAAAACTTCCAAACCTTTAGCTGCATTAAAATTACTATTTCTGAATTAAATCAAATAGCTTTAAAGTCATGTATACAAACCACAGTAAATAACCTGGATGTCCCTAAAATCCCCAACTTAGCATTAAAATCTCAATCCGATCAATAAAGTACAATCGTCGCTCATCATTATCATAAATATTTTTCCCATCACACAGACAGAACGACACTATCTTCAGTTTTCTCATTTGCATAATAATTGCAATCGCACTTATAATAAGTGAACTTAATTACCACCAAGTCGCCAGCTCCATAAAGTCCACTCAAACTCCCACTCTATCCTCCTTCCCATTCCTACTTTATCCTGATAATTTAATTTACAAATATGAATATTTAACAGGTTCACTTCCCAGTTGCAGGTGGTTTATCATGCTGGCGCGCGGATGGAAATAAAGAAATTTTATTCTCCAAAGATAAGACCACTTTGGGTGGTGTCGTGCAAGTTAAGGTGTATTTAAACTCACCCTCTGTAATTGAGTGTCCTTATTGCCTGCCCAACTCCAGTTCCAATTCCAAACCATAGCCACGACCACCCATCTTCATCAATCGTATAATTACAATTGAAATGCACAGTGGAAAATTTAAGGACTAATAACAAGGATGAGAACTCGAAGGAGAAAAATAAAGGATGCAACTTTTTCTGCTTTCTTGTCTGGGAACCTCACCAGATGATGCTTTGCTCCCGCCGCCGCTCAAAGAAAACCACAAATTGGAAAATTTTCTTCTGTATCCCCTCGACCTACCTACCGACCAGCGCCGAAGCGAATTTAACCCGAAAATTAAAACAAGACATTGTCCTTTTCCTCACACCCATCATTTCCATTTAATTTATTTTCATCCCTGAGAAATTTTATTTAATTTTGAATTCCGATAAGCAGTGTTTCAATTTTTTTTTTGTTTTTGAAAAATCAGCTTTTGAAGATTCCACACAGTCCTAGACACAATCACAATCGACAAAGACATCGTGAAAATATGGAACGCGACGCGATAATAACTACTTATACTATGACAAAAGTTTTTTTGAAATTTCACGGCCTCTGGGCATATTCTGTTTCGTGATTAATTGTCCTTCGACGTATTTGCCAGTCTCAGTGCATATAAGGGTAGTTAACCCCCACCAAAAAGAAACCAATAAAAAAATACCCCAACGTCAAGTCCCTTCAAAGCTATAAAGGAAACTGAACCACTGAACCGTATTTATGCATGAAATTAAAAATTTTAATTGCTGATAAAGCAGAAAAGTTGTGTTTTTTAGGGAAAAGTTTTTTTCAAGTGCGGGTTTGTTATGGGTTTCCCCCATCGGGTTAGGAGCACTCCGCGAAGCAGCTCTATAACCGTTACGCGTACATATATAGATTTCAAGTGCACTGGAAATCAACAAAGTTGAATCCTTGGCTCCCTGTTTGCTCTCCTTGGGGAGTGATTTTCTTCGGAAGTAAATGTAAAAATCAAGTGAAAGTTTTTTTTTTTAATTATATACATATCTATTTTTATTATTTTAATTGGATGGAATGCAATCGGGGTCTCTCGAAATTATTTATACTTTGAATTCGTGCCGCTCTAGAAACTATATCGATAATTAATAAATTTGCAGGACGGAAACTTTGTAGAAAATAAGTATTGATGATCAGATCGATATTTGGATTTGAAGGTCGTAAATATTTTTATTGGATTTTTTTCGGATTTTAAAGCTACTTCTAATAGGCGACCTATTATGTACATATAAGCAGTGTGCATCGTTTTTTCTTGCCGAAAACTAGGTACCTATACTTATCAACAGTCACGGATCCACTAGGGAACATTTTTGGGGTTCAATTTATCACCCACTGGATATTCGCACTTTTGATTTATTCGATCTAGCTAGCACTCTATGACTGTAGCTGCATTTTTCTCCAAACAAATTTAAAGCCCCATTTTTCACTTCACTTGGTTTTTACAATTTTTTTTATTTAACTCGTGTTTAATTCTTTTACGAATTTTCATTTTTGAAACCAAATGATCGGTATGATGTTGTTGGAAACCTACCTAATTGAATAATACCTCATTTATATATTCTGATTAAAAAAAATATAGAAGTCTTTCGTTTCACGTGCATTTTTTCATTTGGTTTTAATATTTCCCGGGAAAAAGTTCATTATAATAATTTGATGGCTATGTACTAGTATTTTACTTTATTTTGGGGTAGACGTTTTCCTCCGATTCAAATTTTCACGCGAAAAAATGACATAAAACGACACATACCTATGCATATTTCTTTTTTATAAATATAGGGTTAAGTTAATATCTGAATAGAGGCATCTTAAACAATTTATAAAAGGTTATTCATTTTGCGGTTTCAAAAGTAATCTTTAATAAAACACACATACAATATTGTTTTTCATGATATTTTTTTTTTTAATATAAGGTTTGAACGTTGACATTATGTGTGAAACACTACATCATTTAAATGACCACCACGCGAATTGTCAAATCGCATGATCTTGGTGGCCAGTTGATATCGCCACGACAAGAAATTACGCGGCCAGGAAATGTCTCTTGCAATAAGGCCATATTCGCTCAAGTTGTGTGGCATGTGGCACCGTCTTGTTGAAACCACATATTCTCCAAGTCGTATTCTTTAATAGCAGGCAAAAAAAAAGTCGGTTATCATATGACTATAACGCTCCGTATTGACGGTGACAGTCGTTCCATCGTCATTTTCAAAGAAGTAAGGTCCAATCACACCTCCGGACCAAAGAGCGCTCCAAACAGTGATTTTTTGTGGATCTGATGGCCTCTCTTCAATTACTTGAGGATTCTCAGAACCACAAATATGACAATTTTGTTTATTAACATACCCACCGAGTGAGAAATGTGCTTCGTCGCTGAAGAAAACTTTGTTCGAAAAATCGCCGGCCACCGCATGTTGTGCAAGCACCCATTCAACGTTTCTACGACGTTGTGAATGGTCAGCTGGCTTCAGTTGTTGTGTGAGCTGGACTTTATATGGATGTAGGTGTAGATCCAAATGTTAGACTGTCCTAATTCCTGAGAACGACGCGGAATCGACACATTCGGATCTTCGGCAACACTTTCACTTACAGCTGCGATATTTTCAGTGGTACGAGTGAAACGATGATGCACAGGCCTTACAATATCTGTAACCAGTCTCTTCAAATTTCTTCACAATTTTGTCAATTGCTTGCGTAGTTGGACGATTATGTAAACCACAATCTCCTCTTAAAGCACGATAAGTGGCTGTGGCAGAATCACCGTTTTTGTAATAGGTTTTAACAATTTATGCGTTGTACGATAGTTAAGCGATCCATTTTCGTAAATTTCAGACTTTCAACTGAAAAAAAATGGTTTTACAACTTAGTTTGACAGATGTCGAATTCCAGCCCTATACTTTGAAACCGCAAAATGGATAACCCTTTATATTTATATTTTACACAAAAGCATTCAAACTAAAATGTGTTGCAAGGATATAATCGTTACCCGACAAAAGCTTTGTTTCATGCATCCAGGTTGAAGGACCAAATTAAATGTCAATTACTAATCTAGTTGAATATCTTTATTATTTTTTTTATTTTTTTTAAGTTTCAGACAGTTAAGGTCTTTGAACTTAGTCTGCCAACAAACATACATGCATAACTATTTAATATAAAAATGACTGCAAAGCAGTCAAAACAAACCTTCACGACGAACACTTAAAATTCCACTACATAGAGGATTCCAAAAATTGACCAATTAACATCAGCCATCAATTTCGAATTTCATTTTGATCCAAAGCCAAAAAAGCTTCAGGGTTAACAAAAAAAAGGCCTGATATTCACTATCGGACTGTGAAACAAAGTAGAAAAAAATCAAATAAAAATCCTTAAAGTAATTTCCAATAACCCAACGTGCTTGTATCCTGTGGTCATTCATCTAGCCAAGCCTACAAAAAAACACATAGTAAAATCAAGCTCGTCGTTGTGCTGTGCAGTTCGATCAGCAATTTCCACTCCAATTTGATTGCATCGGCTTTTCTCATTGTGCATTGAAAAGTTAATCCATGTCCTTTGTTCGCTAGCCATGGTATATCTTTCTTGCTTTTTCTTTATTTTTTTTTTTTGGTTGGCATTCCAACTACAACACAGGGCTCTATCTCGAAGGATTTTTTTTGGTTGTCGAAATAGCCCTTCGTTTTTGGAAAAAACTATCATGACCCAACTAAAGAGGATTATCACCGCTACCAGAGAGATGCATCGCACTCTAAGGACATTCATAACAAAACAACGAGACAGCAACAGAAAATTCAACAAAAACAAAAATTAAAGAAAAAAAAAACAAACACACATACACAGTGGTTGCTATGCAAATTGGTTTCGAATGTTTGTGGTTTTATGTATATGGTGTGTTGTGGTTTTTATCCTTTTTAGCCCTGAATAGTGGCATTTTTACAAAACCATCAAGATAAGCGCAAAATCCATCCGGATATCATAAACGATGGATCGGAAGGAAAAATGAAACACACACACATTCAAAGAGCGCGCCTAATCCTGCGATTAATTAAAAACGATGTCATTCGGTAAAACGGTTTTGTTGTTGTTTGATATTATTTTTTTTTTGAAAACTTAAACAGAAAACAGGAGGCAGGATCGATGTCACTTCTGTCTGATTGTAATATAAATCCCCGTCCTTTTGATCGAAACGTCATTTAATATATGTATTTTTAGTTTTTGTGGTTTCCTTCAAAAAAAAAAAAAAAAATTCTAAAAAACATCCAACATACTCGTAGTAATAAATAAAAGGACGAAATGTGATGTAGAATATTTCGCGAGATTTAAATCTCCTTCAGGATAATGGATATCATAGATTTCAACATAGGTATACACCCTCGAAGATGATACCACAACCACAGCCACACACAAATGGAACAGATGTCCTTGCATTTTCAAAAATTCAAAATTGAAAGTGCCACCGTGCTACTTAAGTTCGCCGGAGGAGGATTTTGTCGCTACCAAGGATTCGCTATTGACATTGCGACATTGAATGATGTAGCTGGTGGTGATATGGTTGGTATAGAGTGGTTATGTTGGTGAGCCTAATGTGTCCGTTCGCTGCTGCTCTACCGTCAAGTAGTATAGACATGACAGTGCGATAATGAATCACTATCCCCTAAGGGATGGTGGTGCGATGGCAGCGCAGGGACATTATCGAATAGATGGAATCTGTGCGCGCGGACTTTTTGAAAGAGGATATTAAAAAGGACATGTCACGTGGTTTTGTTATCGAGTGGATTTTTAGTGTGTTTTCTTTTCAAAAAAAAAAATGAAAGGATGTGTCAACAAAATGTTGACATAATTAGACCGAAGAATCCTTTGAGGGCATGCCATCCGAGAAAGACAGTGAGTACAAAGTAATTGAAATTCATATTCATTTATCCTTTTGACTATCTGCCATTCAGATGATATCCTTTTATTCTGCACCAATTGACATCCAGGGATATATTATACATTTGTATACCAAACCGAACCCATACTTCTATCTACCTTACATCTTGAAAAGAATCCTTGGACGACGAGAAATAGCCGCATTATGATAATGAAATACGATGGTAATCCCTTGGAAGTATTATTTTTTTTTTTTTTGCCTCTCTCATCCTTGAATACGCATATCCTACGTTAATTTATTTCAACCCCGCCTCAGAGCATCATACTGAAGTCAGAAACCTGTTCATGTGATAAACAGGACACTTGGGGATACTATTCTTCACCTACCCCAACCCCTCTGAAAATATATTTTCCCATCAACTAACAGCGATTCGACCAAATTGGGCCTGTTTCCGGGCCCAAAGGACGAAAGGATACTGAAGAAAATGTCGCAAATTGAGCTATTCCCAGATTTTTATTACCCTTGGATCGATTCGTTGTATCCTGGTTTATTTTTTTATATTGAAATCCTTTTAACCCTTCATAAGCTAGGGGATATCCTTTTTTTTTGAGTCGTCGTCGTTGTGTTCCCCCTCGTTTGATGTTTTATTCAAGGACACGAGCGGGCGGCCGGCCGGCGAGGCGGTGGCGTTTATATTTTTCTTTGGAAATTTAAAATTGTGCCATCTTCAGCTGCCACCGTTATATTATGTTGACTGAGTGTTGTTGCTGTTGTTGTTGTCATTTGACATTTCAGCCTTTCTTGCCTGATTTTGGTGGTGGTGGGCATTAACTCCCCATGGGTAATTTCAGAGATGGAAAAGTGTCGCACAAATGAAGTGATTTCGGGTCTATTATCATACTAAATACGGGGCGGTGACAATTCCAGCTTTGACTTTGGTCCTTTTTTTCTTCTTCAAGTTGTTCTTATTTCCATTTTTTTTTTTGTTATCTTTTCTTACTTTATTTTGTTTGTCTTGCTTTTCATCTTATATTGAAGGCACACGCTGAGGAAAAGCGTCATCTTGAAAGGCAGTTAAAAAGGCTATTTCAAACCATTCTTCTGGAAGACGATTGCTTTTCGTCGTCTTGTTTTTAAGCTCCTATATTATATCTGTGTGCATAATATAAATTTTCTGATGTCCTTTTTTATAATGTTTTCATTTTGTATTCAGGGGATATTGTTGAATGTTTTGCTTATAGGCACCTATTCGATTTTGTTTTACTTTTTTTGGAAGATTTTTGGCAAATGGATTTTATTGCAAAGTCTTAAATGATTTTGGGATTATAGGTATTGGTTTTCTATTGTAACAATTTAGTGAATTGATTTCAAAGTGTGCGACAGTTCGTTTTTTCATACGTGGTTAATTTTTGAATAGAATTTAAAGACAGTGAAAAGCACATGGGGATAAGTTTAGACTGGTGTCCATTTGGGAATACCTAAAAGTCAAATTCTTGAGGTTAGAAGTCTTCAATTTGATTTGAACTTTTAGGAAACAATTGATTATGTTTTGTAAATTTTAGAATTTTCGTAAGCTGGCTTATTTTAAAGAACTTTGGAATATTAGGGATTGCAGTTAATTATCTCGATAAAGCAGATAGAGGAAGGAAAAAATCAGTATAATCTTCTAAGGTTTCAAATTCCATAAATTTTCTTAAAAATATGTTGGTCTCACTCAAATGATTAACTCAGTGAGAACCTTGATTTGCAAGAAGACACATAAAAATGTAAATTATTCCGCATTCTTGCAGTACGACTAAAGAAATTATTCTCCCTTCGAAACTGATTGAACTGATGGTTGGTCACATAAATGTCGGAGACAAAATAGACCATATCTTTTAATATTCCAAGGCTTGATAGGTAATCTAAAATCGGTAATTTACTGAGATCTTAAGGCAACACGATTTATTTTGTCTGATAAACGACAAAGCTCGATATGACTTACATAAGCACAAAAACAGGTGAATTTTTCGGTAGTAGCTGAATTTTCTTTTAGTTGATATTTTGGGGTCAAAATTCTGCCATGGTCAAAATTATTTTAACAAAATCCTGCTTTCAAAATTTTACTTTTAAAAATCTGCTCTTAAAATTCTGCTTTTTAAAATTCTGGGGCCAAGTCAACTAGTCAACAATTACTTGTTCAACTATGTTTGTACAACAAGTGAAAATCAATATGGTAACACAATAAAAACTGTAACTATTTTCAATGAAAAAAATTTCCCTTCACTTGTTGAATCAGTTGAACAACTAAATCTACCAAGATGAGTATTAAAATTTCCAAAGAAACAAAAAAGTATTTATTGCAAATGTGACTTCTTTGATTCGTGGTTCTATGTACGAGTTTATTCTTTCCTTGAACACTTTTGCCTGACATTGGCTCTCACTATCACTCTCCGGTTCAGAATCACAAAAACATTTTTTATTCACAAAACACTAGGCAAAAAAGTCGTCCGATGTTATCTCTTAATTAACACTACCGCAAGTGTTTATTTCTTACTTGTTGATTTTGATTTAGTCCGGAACGGTCGCGTCGCTCGGTTGAAATTTATCAACTATTCAATAAGTTTATTTTCTTTTTTGAACTCTTGTTATTTCCAGTTACAGAAACAAGTGAAATTTCCCACTTGTTGAATGAACCTAAAACAATTGTTATAGTTCTCCTAGACTTGTTTCAAACATTTTAAAAACTTGTTTAATTTCACTTGTTCAACAAGCACTTTATGTGTTGTTAAATTCTACGTTTTAAAATTCTGCTCATAACAATTCAGCAAATAATAAAAATAATATAAAATGTTAAAAAGGGTGCGCTTTTTAACATTTTCCAGACCCTTGTTTTTTTTATTACTTGTAGAGTTGTGAAATTCGTTGAGTTACTCACAATTTCATCCAATTTTCGTTCAATGATATTTAAATTCAAAGAAGTTAGTTCTTTTTGTGGAATGTAGATTTATTTCGAATCAATTGAAAGTTTTATTTCTGAAAAAAATTGGTAAGTGTTTTAATCCATCGATATTAAAGCTCCATAGATAAAATTTTATAGTTTATGTACTGACATATAGAGGGCAAATTAATAATTACAGATGTCACGCCAAATCCTTCAAATAAAATTTTAATTTTAATTTAAAAATTCATTCGGTTCATCTAATGGCGAGAAAATCAAAAATATGAAAAATTGTTCTATGGAGAGTACCATTAATATATAAAGACCCAAAATAATTTTTTTGCTTGCGATATAGCTAGGTAGGTACTATAGGGCAAGTTTTGCATTTTGAAAAAAAATTCAAATTCGAGATTTAAATCAAACTTGACATCACGATGATACAGAACACCAAAAAAGGGGGTCCAGCAATTCCGTCTGTCTGCCTGTACAACTCTACAGACTAAACGGCTGAAGCGATTTTCTTGAAACTTGGTATTTAGCCGTGATAGGTGTTTGTCTAAAATAGATTTTTGAATCATGTTTTTTAGGTCCAAAACTAACGGTACCTGCCATACAATTTTGTCTACCATCTCAAAAACGAAAATGGCTACGACGATTTTAATAAAAAAATGTGTGCCATATTTTAGATATACTCTACATTTTGGTAAATATTTTTTTAAAAATATTTTGTTTTTACCGGTACCTACCATACCATTTTTATTATTTTGAACTTTCTCATAAACGGCTCAACGGATTTTGATCAACATTCTTGTATAGGAGGACCTTCAAAGAATAAATAAACCAACACTTTCGAAATATATTTTTTTTAGATTTTTGAAAAAAAATATGCTTTTTTTTGTAAATTCAATGTTTCTAAAATGGGTGGATGATTATTTTATGAAATTATGTTTTTAAGTTTATATTATTAAATATTTAAAATTGTCATAGCAAGTTTTTATTTAGAAAAAAATTTTTTAAAAATTGTATATAAAAAATTAAGTTAAAAAAAATTAAGTTAAGAAAACTTTTGCATACGATGTGATCGAACATAATAAGAACAAGTTCGTGCAATTAAGTCGTGCATTTTATTTGAACATTTAAGTGAACTCCACTATAATTTCATAACACACACATTTTTGTATCAAAATTGTTTTAGTCGGTTTTGAAGAAAACATTTTTTTAAAATTTGTATTTTGTTGTTTTTTGTTTAAAGAAAATAGTTTTTTTTTAAGTACTTTTTCAAAAGAATGTCAAAAAATTACTAAATAGAAAGTTCCGCAGGGGTCGCTTTCGAAATATTGAGTTTTCAAAAAAAGTTTCAAAAAATTTTTCTTCAAAATATTCAAAAAATTCAAAAAAAATCAAATAAACCGTTTTCCAGAAAAGTAAAAAAAAATACCAAAAAGTACCTTTTCCCTCTAATTTTTTTATAAAAATAAGATTTACCTTTTTGGTCAAAAACTGTATGCCAGGTACGGTTAGTTAAATAGTACCGAAAAGACAACATGTACCAAGTTTGAAAAAAATCCATCCATGGAGACAGCTCATTCATGATCTTTAACAAACTCCCTTTTTAAAGACGAAAAATTGTTCAATTAATTTTTTTTTTGAATGAACACCAGGAACACCAAAATTTGTTTGTAGGGGCAATTCTGATTGACGCAACGATAAACCATGGCATATGTAATAAAGGGGAGAATGTAATGATTCCATAGAATACAATAATTAATTTCAATCAACACTTTTGTAGGTATGTCAAGTCAAGCTTCAAGTTCGCTCTCTATTCTCAATGATAACTAGTAAGTTTCATATACCTAATGGTTGGAAGTAATAAACCTGGAATTTCCTTGGCACCAGAGAGTCAGTAAATCATAGGCGATATTTCCTTTCTCTCTGGATAAAAATGCAAAATTTATCGGTAATCACACAAAGCGTGTAATAAACGAACTAAGAAACCAACGAATTATGGTCAAAACAATGAAATCCGATTTATTTGATTTCGATAAATTCTGGATCATATTGTAAATATCTTGTTTCACATAGTACGAGGAAAAATCACTTCTCAACGAACTCACTGACAGACAGTAAACAGTATAAGTCACTGCTGTAGATTGTGACATCAAGTTCACCCGGGGACGACAGGCACGGACAGCTAGTTTAAAGTATATAAACAGAGGAAATAGAAGCTTTCAAATTTAAACGGTACATTTTTGAAACGCTTTTCTTTAAACATTTTCCATCCATATATTATGGTCTTAATTAAGCCAAGAATTATTTGAATAAACATTCTAGTTATAGTCAATGAACCAATGAGTGAATCCGTTCTATATCAATGGTCTCGACACTTTTTGTCAACCAGTATCTTGAGTGAACTAGTTTTTTTTTTTTTTTTAATTTAACTATATGCCTGTAAGACCTAAGGTCTTTTAACTGCAACTTGAATTGCACGGCACTAGTTTGAAAATGATCAAATTCTGTTTGTGAAATTTCTTGAGCCAATTTTTGCCAGAATGTGGTTGAGCCTTGGCTGATAAAAAAAATATAATAATGAAAATGAGAAAAAAATTTCAAAGTTCAAAACAAAGTTCCCCTTCATTTTAATAAAACATCAAACTTTAAGCTGATCCCAAGAGTCGCTTCCGCCATTAAAACAAACATTGAGAGATATGCATAATTCTCTTCCAATTAAGCAAACTGTCGATGAAATTTAAAACATTTTCAAAAAATATCAAAGCTATACCTACCTATGTTTCTACCTACATATATCTAAAAGCTACGTTTGAAACAATTAATTCAAAACCTCAAATATTTACCCATCATTAAGCAAGTACCATCATAAAATCCATAAAACTCCATAATTTTGTGTCTGGTGGTGGTTTGCCTCACACCATGACCACAAGCACCAACAACTCCAAAGACTTTCGTTGAGTCGTCAATCCTGCAAAAAATCATACTCTGCACAATTTTGTATATGCATATACAAATTGTCACCTCATTAGCCTGTGCTAACACACACACACACACACCAACCCAATCAAATAACATCAAAACCAATCTTTTTTTACAATTGAGGTCCTTAAAATTTTCAAATTGAAATATTCTGGCATCCTTTTGTCATATTATGTTTATGTATTATCATTTGGCATCCTTCAGTTTTTTTTTGTAATTTTTTGCTGGAGTTAAATAACAAAACAAGGAAGAAAAAAAATGAAAACAAAAGAGAAAAAAAAGGCAAACAACACCCTTTCAACCCTTGACACTTATTCGTGGCTTTCATCATTTCGCACTGATCCTGTTCCACATTATATTTTTATATCACACCAACCACCCACACCATACCTCCTGGTACCTTGTGCATGTATGTTTGGTCCTGAGTCCTGACTGACATTCAGGACTCTGCGAAGCTCTTTAGCAACAAACTTACACACAAACATATCTACCAACAAATATGCAAAACTTCGATTCGGTTCGTTTGTGTTCGCTTCGTATTCGTTATTCGTTATACCTACCTACTCGCTCGCAAGGACTCGGCCGCACACATGTTCACACAAAAGCCAAAACAAAATTGGTTAATTGGAACATTTCCATATTTCAATTCGTAATTAAAGGGTTGAATAAGTTTTTCTGGCTCTGGCTAAGAACGGATGTTCTGGTTGTGCCATTCAGTTTCAGGAGCAGTCAGTCAATCGAGCTAAACGTAAAACACAAAACACAGACAGACAGACATGAAGACAATGCGCTTGATGATTATGATGTGTGAAACAACACATAAAATCACAACAAACAGTTATTGTTGGAAATGTATGGATATACTCTATCATTTATGTGAGAAATATAAGCGGGCCAAATTTATGCACAAAACATGAAAAAGAGTCCTTGTGAATGTGAATGCCAAACGAAGCACTACAATCGGGACGCGACGAAGTTAAGCCCCAGACACAAAAAAAGTCAGGATATGTAAGTATGTATTTTTAATATTATGTTGTATTTTTTGTGGCGAATCGTTATAAAATGCGCAACAACCCTTGATTTTTGTAATGGTGGCATGAGGTGCGGTTATAGTATAGTTTTGGGGTGCGAGACTGAAGGAACATCCAATGCTCGAACTCGTTCTGCAGTCTGCATTTCTTTCGGCGAGTCCGCTGAAGGGCGGGGGACGGCGGTTAGTTGATTTTGGTAAAATTTTATGCAAATTTATTTTGCAAACAAATGAAGAAGAGTGAAAAGGGATTCATTAATTGAGAAATTGCAGATGTGCATGAGTGGTATTGAAGTAAAGGTTTTTTTTATAGGTTTTTAGAATACCATGTTTTCAAAATGGCTTTGGCAACCTTATCACCTTCTTAATGATCATTAAAAAAACTGGCAAGTTTTAGATAATTTTACAGTAGTTATAGATTTATTGAAATTTCCACAGCCATTTGAAAATACAAATACATCAGTGTCATCTAAGTGAACACCTTCGCCTGCCCTGAAAAAATTACTAAAACTATATTCTCTTCAATTATCCTTATTAAAACCTCTCAAATGGTTTCAGAAATCTTAGCTCTGTCAGTTTTGAATATCTGGCTTAAACTAGCAAACCCGTTCTGACGGTGTCCTGTTCAAAATTCAATAAATTTATCTATGATCTTTTTGTGAACATATGAAAAGTTATTGGAATTAATAATTATCTGCGCATATCCGTCGTTGATTTTGAATTTCTTTAAAATTTTCCGGCCACTAAAAAAAAATTATAAAAAATAGAAACCAAATTTCATATGATTTTAAGAGTTTCCCTTAAAAATTTAGATAAGTTTTTTACCAAAAATAAATTTAATTTAAATCCTAAAATCGTCAAGTCTATACGAAAAAGTCAAACACGTTTAATATAAGATTATGTTGGTTTTTTTTAGGCATCATTTAGTGCTAGAAACATTTTAAAAACTCTGCTTCACATTCTCGCTTAAATTCTAAAATTTGTGATCAAAAGCCCAGGATCAAGAGCCATTTTAACAAAACAAAAAGTTCTAACAGCAAATTGCTTTTAATTTGGAATGGCAACTCTGGATGAGAATATTTTCAAAAAAAAATCAAAATAGCGATAGAGGTATAGTGCAAGAAAAGGACTTGCCATGATAAGACATACCCAATTTTCCGAAGGCTTACAAAAACAATTCCTTACGGTTAGTCTGAATTTTTAACAATTTTTTTCAGGAAAGTTTTTTTTTGGTCCTCCATAAGCCCGGACTGGCAATTTAATATAAAGACATTAATTGAATTACCCTTTGTGGACATTTTCAGATGCTTAAAATTTCATATTTAAAAAATTTCACCAATAAGATTCCAACATATTTTAAGGAACTTCAAAAAACTTGTTAAATTAAATACACCTTTTTAAAATTTAATAGACTTTCATATTAAATTGTTTATGTACATTATGCATTGATTGTCCTTTTAACATTAGCTACTTGTTTTATTTTAATTATTTTGTACGTCTTATGGTAACAACCTGATAATTGTTAACAATTCTTACTTAAATTATCATCGTGTTAAAATAACATGAGCATTTTTGTTGATTTACAAGTACGAGTATGTTAATAATCTAGTTTATAGGCATTACGAGTCCTTAGTTCAACTAAGTCTCATTAAGCTTAAAAACTGTTTACTGCAAAATCTACGATAGGTTGCTTTCAATAGATACCACTGTCGATGATTGGGATTAGATAACAAGATTGCAGCTAATTTAACCAAATAATACTATCTCTAACCAGATTCAATGTTAAAATAACAATTTCCAATTTCTATTCAAAACGATTTTACGTTGTTTTAACTTGAAGGAAAAAAAATATACTATTCAAAAAGAAATAATGTACACGACTGGATCGCACGTACTTGATCTTATGTTCGATCACATCGTATGCACAAGATTATTAGTAGAAACATATAAATTTATTTTTAAAGTCGTTTTTACCTTTAAATTTGAATTAAAATTTCCTCTAAAAAGAATTTCATCGAAATCCGTTGAGCAGTTAATGAGAAAATCGAAAATAAAAAACAAAACACCGTTGCAGGTATACTGTTTATAATTTTTTAATTTTAATTTTGGTGGGGGCAATACCCCCATTTATTGGGCTTAATACAAGCTTATAACATTATATTAACAGTTTTTTAGACCAAAGTGTAGGCTATACCTAAAATGGTGCACTGATTTTTTTTTTCAAAATCGTTAAAGCCGTTTAATTAATATTTACCTTTTTTCCTCCAAGAAAAGTTATGGCAGCTACCGTTATTTATTGGGGCTAACAAAAAAATTTGAAAATCGGTTCAGTGGTTTAGACTATATTATATTTCTAATTTTGTCTTAACATTATTAATGGTAAATTTTAATACACATTTTTACTTGCGATTATAGGTAGTTATGCATCGTCGAAAAAACAAGTTTTGAGATAACAATCAAACATGACATTACGATGATAGCGAAGACGAAAAAGAATGGTCTAAAAACTCTGCCCGTCTGTCTGTATATTATGTATAGACACCTAGAGCCTAAACTGGTGGGCCGAATTGCTTCCAATTTGGTATATAGAGTTTTCTAGTTATTGTACAAAGGGGAAATTGAATTTTTTTTAGCTCAAAAAATAACGATACCTGCCATATAACCGTTCCTTAATACCTATTTTTTCTCGAAAACTGCTATAACGATTTTGATTTAAAGAAAATCAGTGCAGCTTTTTAGTTAAGACTGATGATATAGTTGATTTTTTTTTTTTTAATTTCTGAAAACGGTACTTTGCATAGGACAGTATTTTATTGTTTTCGACTATCTCATAAATTGATTAACCGATTCTTTCGAAATTTCACAAAAATATAGGTTTAAGTAGCCCAATTCATACTGTGTACCAATATTTGTAATTAATATTTTTTTGTATATAAACATTTATATTTTGAAAACTGTTCATTAAATTGTTTTTCAAAAATGAACGTTACATATATGTAATTGGCGTTTTTGAATTTTTTTTTGAAAAATATTTACAAATGTTTTCCGCTCCACAGATTTTTAAATTTTTGTTTCATAAATTCAAATTTATCCCAGAAATAAAATGGCGTACTTTTTTTTAGCCCAATTTAGTTCAAGTATTTATTTCAGAATTTTGAATTATTTTTTTTTTTTGTTTACGCCGATTTAATATTTTGTTTTTAAGTTTATATTATAATATTTAAGATTGTCATACAAATTTTATTAAGAAAAAAATTAAAGAAATTTAGTATGTATATATTAAAAATGAAGTAAAAAACGACTTTAAAAATATATATAGATTTTTAATAGAAATCCTTTGCATACGATGTGATCAAACATAAGAGCAAGTTCGTGCGATCCAGTCGTGCATTTTATTTAATTTTAACATATTCTTTATGTAAATCATTTCTCTAATCAGAATTATTATTATTTGAAAGCTCAGTTTAAAACAAAACAATTTCTAATTAGAAAAAAAACGCTTAAGTCAAAATACACAAAAATTCAATTAAACGTATTCAATCAACTGAGTTTTGGATAAGTGGCCAAATATTTAATTTTCAAACAACAAAAACTATTCTCCTGAACTTTGATTTGCAAATACCTTTTTTTCTACACTGTACCAAAGTCTTATAGTCGTAAGATAAACCCTTAGATCCTCATCGTATATATAACAACAAATTTTAATGTGCAAATTAAGATGTCCTGTAAAGATCCCTACTGTTATCTATCTGGTCCCTAGTAAACACACTCCAACGCCCATAGAGAATAGAATTTATTAAAACGTTTCTTAACAAAAACATTAGGTCAAATGAAAAACAAAATTAACTCAGTTTATGTGCTAAAGTTTCTTTAATTCCCCAACAAGGATATTGCCCAATTAACTCGTTTGATAAAGTTCTTCCGAATATTCGGTGAAATAATATCAATTTTATAGCCGAAAATATGTTAATAAGGGTTAATTTGTGTCATAAACAAATTTTATAGCTGCCAACTTTTTACCAACAGCAAAATCACCATCTTGAAGCGAATTAATTCCCTCAATTTACAACCCATCATCTTACAAAAATGTCATTTCTCTCGTTTTAACATCTTCTTCTTGTTTTTTTTTTTTTTGTTATTTTTATAGGTAAATCCCGTCACTACGCTCTTAATGGACTAAGTCCGATTACAAATATTGACAAGCCGACTGCTGCCAGCACTTACCAATCTCAATCTCAGCAACAACTCCAGCATCCGCAGACGACAAACAATTTAACTGGCGGTCGTAATATTTACAACAATCCGTATACACCGCCGCAACAACATCGGCCCTCATCGGCAGCATCATTTCAACATCATTACAAGTCGGCAGGATCCATAATAACAACCGGCAACGGAGGAGTTAATCCCTACGAGTATAACTCAACAACACAATCGGCACGCAACTCGGACAATATCGTCGCCGAAGACGCAACATTAAACCCGAACGAAACTGATTTGGTCCTGGAACGGGATAACGCATTCCTAGTGCAAAGAGGTAAGTTGAGTAGATATATATATATAACATTAGGCCAACTTCAACACAAGCACACGCTTACACAAACAAACAATCATGTTTTAATGTGTACAAATATTTGGTCGAGCTTCTTGGCAGGAGGCGGGAATAGAGGGGGGTTCTTAACCCCCTCCGCTCCATAACATAGCCATACCAAAGCGTTCATCCCAAGGATTAAGTGTCATTAATCGTCGTAAATCTTCGAGAGCGTTGCTGCTACTCTTCGTCCTTGGATTCCGTCGTTGCGTCGCGTCGGTCGGTTTATTTGCTCTTCTTCAGGTCTCCGTTTGCGAGGTGGTTGTCTCTGCAGCTACACGGTGCCGGTGGAAGTTTTCCCGCAAAAGTTATAGCCCAGGGCATAAATTCGTTTTAATAGTAACATAACTTTATGGTGTAATTAGAAAATTCCAAGAGGTGATATGTCGAGAATGGGAGGAGCAAGGAAATGGGATAATAAACTGATGGGGCTTTGCGAAATGGCATTGGGGGGTTGGAGAACCGTTGAGATGTGCGAATAGGGTAGTTAGATGAAGGTGCATTATGAGCATGGATTTCTGGGGTTATACGAGCGCCAAAGACGAGTGGAGTGCTTGATGATGAGCTGGGATACTGCTTTAGCGACTTGGAGTGAGTTTTTTTTTTACGGTATACGGAATATTAGGCCTTTAAGGTATTTCACAGCCTCTTTTTCGGTTAAGTTTAAGTATATGGGACGGATATGTTTTTGTGTGACAATGACGACGCGACGATTTGATTGTTATATGTCGTTGGAATAAAAATGACAATGAAAACAGAAGTTATGAGTTTTAATTGACATCTGAGTTAAAGTTAATGCCTTCTACTTACTTGAATTTTTTGGTTAAATGTATTCAACACAAGCAGGATACAATTGATGATTAAAGACTCGAAGAAACAATTTTCGCCTGAAGCTCCGAAATTTAATTAAATCCAGTATTGAGAGTATTTTTTCTTTTAAAAAGGTGCCAACAACACTTAGGGGCTCGACCGGAACATAGCAATCTTACACGACTCTGACGGTCGGAATTATAGGTAAACTAATGTGCATTTCTAGATCAGCATCTTTGAGTGGCCTGCACCATGTGCGCGGAAAATTAGACTCGTGAAAACTTGACCCACTACAGATGTAGCAAAAAGGTGCCAACAAAACTTAGGGGCTCGACCCGAACATAGCTATCTTACACGGCTCTGACGGTCGGAATTATATGTAAACTAATGTGCATTTCTAGATCAGCATCGTTGAGTGGCCTGCACCATGTGCGCGGACAATTAGACTCGTTAAAACTTGGCCCAATACAGATGTAGCAAAAAGGTGTCAACAAAACTTAGGGGCTCGACCCCAACATAGCACTACAGAGTGTCAGCTAATTTAATTTCGACCCTTATATCTAGACTTTCGTTGTCATCATAATCGTAGGATGTGGGCCTGGCATGATTGTTATTACGGCACTCAAAGCTATAATGCCGTCCAAATATGCACTCTTTTATTATCTGGGTCCCTACTTAATCTTTCCAGCGAAAGCCGTTAGCATTATCGGAAAATCTGTTGTCTAAGATGCCTTAAATACATTGCTCCCTTATAGAGGGGTATGGTATTACTTCTCATACCGTCGAATCAAAATCTATTATTAGTTCGGCATCCTTCTGGTTTTGACCCTTCGGTTTTTCTGCTGATATTTGGTTCCACAATTCTCCGTAATTCGTTTCCATAAATGGTATCTTTTGAATGGGTAATAATACCAATTGTCAATTTTTCAGAATCATGGATTCATATCTCCATTGCCAGATTTAAGATGACCTTAAAAATTTTTAAACCAATTGCTTCGTTCAAGTACTTTGTCAAAAATATTCATCATCTCCATTTCATATAATCATCTTATAGCTGTTCATATCCTGAAGTATAACGAATGCACCCCCGGCATTCCAACATTTCAGAGATTTATCAACTTCATAGCGTCATCCTGTTAAATGGCTTAAAAAACAAATAGGCAGTCAACTTAGAACTTAAATAGCTGGGAGGCATCTTTAAGGCACTAGGTCAGCCAAGTTGTAAATCCTGACTTCATTCAACTTGCTGAATTATAAAACACCAACGGAGAACCATAACTCTAAAACTAAAATACAAAGAGACCTCCAGGCTGCATATATAACATGTCTAAACCGCTTGTCAGAGAATACAAAAAAAAAATACAAAAAATAACGAAACCTTAAAAAACCGTTTAGACGAAACTTACAAGGCACTATAAAAGGAGATGACATGGTTATCAGTATACATAGACTGTATACTGTAGAAGCACATCCCGAAAGTCATCCAGAGGACACCGTTGTAGCTTATTTTTTATGCTCCCGCAGGGCATATGACAATGTGCTTTGTTTATGTCCACAACTTACACTACACTACACAAGAAGCACATCATGTGAAGGACGACGAGGACACAAGGCCTCATGACTTTACTACGATGTTAACGGCGGCCGGCGATGGAGCGTCACGTCGGCGGTGGCGTCTGTGGTAGAGCTTGGAGCTGCCGGTAGAAGTTAGAAGCATGTAAGGTTATGATACCTAGGTGAGATCTACATCATGGACTCGGCACAGGGAGTCGTCGCATGAATTCATGCTTCAACATCATCACTGTCATGGTGTGGGTGTGGAAGTGCGGTTCAAATTCTATATGATGCCATGGCGACATCTTCATCATATAGCCACAGGAGGATTCGCAGTGGATACCACACCTACCTACTAACAATCCAGATGTGGTGCTGGAGGACTATATAGAATTACGAAGTGTCTATATCATCGCTCCGAGGCGGACTCCTGATGCAAAGGATAATCACACTTTTAATCGTGATTTTGCCCTCCTTTGCCTTTGCGCTTGACGGAGCGCCCCGTGTCGGTCGCCAAGGAGCAACTTTATTTCTTAAACTCTATAAGAACTTAAATGGAGAAATGGAGAGAGTTGTTCAGTGGCCAGAAATCTATGTTGCTCCGGGGAACGATTTTCACGGAGAAAGCACATAGACGACAACGCCGGCAAAGAACGAGAAAATATCTCAACCATAATCGAGTGGGAGATACCTAACTACTACCTACTATGGCTGCGAGCACAAGGACTTTCAATTCTGGTCTGGTGCAACAACATTTTTCACAAGGCGTGAGGGTGAGACCAAATGAAAAAAAGAAGAGTGGCAGAGTAAGTTCCAGCTCACCACAGGAGAGTGATTTATTTTTAATTGTTCAACAAACTGACGGATTTATGGTTTGGATTTTCATTCAGGACCAAACACATCACAGAAAGGAAAATAAATATACGACGAGTAATATACAAAGGACTTGCAATGAAACTTTAGCAAATTAGTAGCCACTCAGTCAATTTTTATTATATAAATCAGCAGGATGTGGGAAGTCCTTTAATTAAAAAAAAAATAAGAAACTGAGGGTGACATACATAAATTGTATTATTTCGCATCCATTGGCAAATATGCGGCACCTTCGTTCTCGCACATATGTCCTCGATATCGAATGTCCTTTTGTTGCACTTTGCACAAATAGAAACCCTCATTAACATTGTAATGCGACAAGTCAAATTCTTTGATTAATAATCCTTTTCCTTATCGCTGACGCGTAGTGTTTTGACAGTCGCAGTCGAAGTCGCCTCAGAACTCAGCCAGGAGGGTATGTATATATAATTGTGTGTTGTTTTTTTTCGAGGGTCAATTCAATTGCCAGTTAGCACGCTGGACAACGAAAAGGATAATCTCAAATGTCCACATAAATATTTGAATTTCCCTCTGCTTAGAGCAATCCAGTGGAACGAACAACCAACCCAATCCAACAAAACACACACAATTTTAGTCACTGCAAGCAAAAGGACATTGGGGAATAAGACAAGCAAGGATATTATAATATGGTGTGGGTTTTGCTTTGTACTATGCTCCTTCATTCTTCGTGCAGCGTATATGTAAGTTCTTAATTAAATTACTGTAGAAGAGGGGGAACCCAAGCAGAATATTGTTTGGTTCTGCTGTCGCTGTGTACTATATTGTAATCCTTGACCATGTTCCCCGGGAGGACGTTTATGTTTTAGTTATCTGAAGGACAATTGTGATTTTATTTTGATTTTTTTTAGTGTTTGTTTGTTTGTTGTGTGTCGTCCTTTTGTGTTGTCCTATTTGTGCATTGTTTCAGGCATGCAGAGGGGTTTTGTTTGAATTTTATTATGGCAGTGAATTTATAGTTCCCCCCTCCCCCCAACTAATCCCAAGGAAGTTGACACTTTTGTTATTTTAAAGGCAGTTGGATTGAAATAAGAGGGCTTGACCGAAAGTCTAACGAAACAAGAGTTTCTTGTTGTGTTTATTTAAGTCAAGCATCTAGGAATAGGAAAATAAAGTAATGTTTTAATTTTTGATGGGAGAAGACATCCTTGTAAAAGTTATTGCCATGAGTTCAAAAGCTAAGACAACTCAAATTAAATGAATATATATTTTTTTAGAAAAAAACTTTTTACCTACCTACCTGGATGCTTTAGGTTCATTCGAAGCACAAAAGGTTTTAAAGTTGAATTCCTTGTTAAAAAAAAAGGTAGATATAAGTAAGTCCTTATGTCATAATGAAGTAATTTAGAAAATAAAGGAAGTCCTTTAAAAAAGAATTTTCAACAATTATTTTTGACTTTAAAATGGTAACTTTCGGTATAGATACGGCACCGATTATTTTATAATTAAAAGCGGATTAAAGGGGGTTTGAATACCTAAAATTTAGAAAAAGAGAGTGCGAGCGTAAAAACATCACGAAAGGATTTAAAAGATGATGCGGATAAACATTTGTCCTGAAGCTCTGAATTTGCAAACGGAAGGGAAAAATAGACACAAGCAAGACATTCCACATTCGTGTTCTACAGCTGAAGAAGGAATATCTATATTTGATAGTATGTTCTAAGTTGGGCTCAATGGTTAAGCTAGATGAGCATTCCTAAAAGCGCGAGTATTGCGGTTTAGGGGAAGAAATGCAATTTGGTATTGGTAAAACATCATGGCTGTGTTCGAGGGTTGTATATGTTTCTGTTTCAGTTTAATCACTTACCATCTTTTAAGCTTTATTTTGAGTGATGTGTAAAAAGATTCAGATGAGTTTTGACAGCTCCAGCTTAAATGTGAGCTTTAAAGATGTGAGGCTTTATAGATTAGAGGCAGATCAGAAATGAAGACTAATTCTTTATGAACTTCGAAAAAAGACTTAACATACTTACCAGTATTTAAGGCAGCATCAAATATGTGTTCCGAAAAAGGTGGTCTGTGGCGTTATACACACGTCCAGAATTAAAAGTTTTTTCGGTATCCTTTGAGTAGCGGTATTGAGGATGACTTCCGTTTTAATGACAGAAGACAGCTGTGGATTTTTGAAGCATGCAATTTCGTGTGGTTTGTTATTCTACATTGGGCAATACTGTCGAGATTAGAATCAAATGAGTCCAACACAAACTGCCCTTCTAGTTCCACGGCCGAAGAACAAGGAGGTGAGTCTCAGAAAGAGCTTAAAAGCTGCGATAGTAACATCATTAACAAAAAAATCGAAGTTCCAAGTAGAATAATAATAATGAATGAGAAAAAAGAAGAGGAGACAAAGCAGAGCCCTGTGGTACGCCAGTATTTATTTTGCAAATTTTAATCTTAAAATTTTTTAATACGACTCGAACAAGTACGGAAGGAGACATAAGACTGGAATAAACATAACTTGCTTTCTCGCAAGTGAAATGACAAAATTAGTTTCATTGATGACTAGTATGGGGGACCGTATGTGTATTAGTATTTAGTTTGTTCTTGTTTTATAAACTATCTATAAATTTTTCGACCTTACGGACATTGTCATCACAAAGAGAAACAAATTGGTGTGACTTACTCCTCCTGGTGTCAGTTTGCCCCACTTTACCCTAATCTTCAAACAGAAAATCAGTTTTGTAAGGTAAATGTTATCGAAAAGTAGTTCACGTAAAAGTTGTAGGTCATGCAATTCTTCACAAGAAAATATTTGGGATTTTTGTTTTAACTCATAATTTTAAAAATATCGCCGCTGTAAATGTCAATTTTTCACCAAAAGGCTCCAGAAGCGTGGGTATTTCAACTAACAACTCAATACAAAGTGTGTACATTATATAACTTTCTATATGAAAATCATAACATTTTCTCCCCAACACTAATCTCAGAAGATTTCTTGGTATTTAAAAAAAAAATACCGGTTTTTTTATAATTAAGTCTTACCTAGTCTAAATATAATGTAATACATACTCAATATGTAGTTCAATACATTTTCTATAAAAAATTGCATCACAATTTTTGCATACAATTAATAGGTGCTTAAAAACAAAATTGAGAAAATACAGGTTTTTCGCAAACCACACAGTAGTGGCAAATAATGGTAAGTTTTATCGAAAAAAACGTCCCAAAAATATTATACTATTTCTATTATAGTAATCATTTATAAAATAAATAATTTGATATTTAAACAAAAATGGTAACAAAATACCGGTTTTTTTAATTATTATTAATGTCTTATAACTTATCGAAAAATTATTATGTACATATGGTAATTTGAAAAAATATAGATATCATAATATTATAAAAAATATAAGATTACGACACAAAGAATTTATTGCTAATTTAAAAGAAAATGGCGAAAATACAGGGTTTTTTTCAGATACAACTATTAAATGGTAAGTGTTTATCGAAAAATAGGTTTTAAATTATTAGTTTAACATAAGACCCCTTTTGTTAATGCTATTAAAATTAAAATTTCTAGAATTTGTCAAAATTTTAAAAACCGGTTAATTTCCATTTTACTCATTGAGCCAGTTCGATGTTAAGTAAAATCAAATTCAAAGGGAGCCATCAATAGACAACGCGTTAAAATACTAACACAAAAATAGGTAAAATCCATTAATTTATGTATTTTTCGATACAAATGCTGTTCTTCCTTGTTGTCAAAATATTTGACAGTTGAATTTTGACGAATCTGAAAAAGTAATTTTGTTGTTTGAAAATTAAATTTCGCTCGGATAACTTATGTTTTACTATTAAATCGCGAAGTTATTTAACAATACTTTGAATACCCCTTAAATATGTACATATAGGATTTTTGCGAATAAAATTAATTTTATATTTTATATTTTATAAGTAAAAATTGTCAATCTTTTCTGTTGACAGTATAACAATATATTCTGTGCAGGTACTTAAATTATTTCTCTAGAACTTTACCATTCAATATTTAAATAAAACGAAATACCGGTATTTTTGACTCACGACTTTTCTTGGAAAACGACCGAAGCAATATGCAAACCTCTACTGTGACAATGATGTCCTGTCATAATTGATCCTTATATGTAATTTAAATTACATCGTTGATTGATTTACGAGTATAATTTGCACGAGAAACATTATGCATACGACTTTCATTATAACTTCATTTTCGTAACGAAATAGCTGCATATCCTTGCAAAGTATATTTACTCGTATATGTAAAGTCCATCATGTCCATTGCGACTTTGATATTACTGCCAAGTTAAACGATTTCCGTCTTTTCCACTTGTTTGAATTTGTGTTTCGAGGGTCTGTACTGCTTATGTATGTGTGTGTACATCATTTCGTCGTAGGTTTACATGAAATTTTTTCTTGGTTCATTTTTTTTTCTTTGAAAAAAACTCCACTGTGTTGCACTTTATTTATAGTTCTTTTCAGAGAAGGTTAAAATACTGTATAATGTGCTGCATGCACGTCATCATCATCCTGTTGAACAAAAAAAATGTATGTATATGGTGCACACGTTGAAACTGCGAGGCGACTTTAATGTTCCCTGTTCCAAGTTTAATGGCCAAAAGTCAAAATATATGTTCAACCCATTATTCTTTTCATTGTGTGGTTGATGGCACATGGCGTATAGTGTACAAAGGATCCTTTTTTTTAATTTTTTTTTTATGAACCCTGCCTTGGGTGGACGTCCTATATATGGTCATTCGGGACAAAGGATCTTTAAGTTAAACATAAAAAAAACATGAAGTAATGATTTTTATGGTTATGTTCGGTTGTATACTTCAATATGGTAGGTACTTGACTTGTTGACAAAAAAATTTTTAGATACTTACATAGTGTTGTACAATTTTTAGTTTTTTTTTAAAGCTTGTTATTTAGTTTTCCTTAACAAATATTCTTTTTTTCAGTGTCAAACCTGTTTAGATTGAAAATGGCCAAGATTGAACTATTTAATTCTAAAAAAAAAATACAGTACACCCTCGACAAAGTGAACAATTAAAAACTAAACGTCTCTTACGGTTTCGTTTATGGACTTTTTTTAAAATTAAATAAAAATAACTTCTTGTGTTTATAATGGTTTAAAAATCCAACAAACCCGTTTTTTTTAATACGATAAGTTAACATTGCAGTAGAGGGCAAACTTCAAGCAGTAAATATTACCAACCATATTTTATTCACGTTCCTTTTTCAGGGTACCTAATGATGTAATAAGAACAATACGCACGACTTGATCTTATGTGGGATCACATCGTAGACATTAGACTCTTAATAGAGACAGTTCTATATATTTTAAAAATAGTTTTTTACTTAATTTTGTATATACAAAATTTTATTAATTTTATTCTTTAAAAAAAATTGACTGACAATTATTTAATTATTTTTTTAAATTTGGTAATATAAATTTAAAAACATAATTTCCAAAAAAAAATGATGCGCCCATTTTTATTGAATCAAAGAAAATTATTTATCAAAAATTTGAGTGTGCAGCATTATTTGGAATTCGAATGTCATTCAGAATTTATAACAGTTTTGAACGAAAATCGTTGAGCCATTAATAAGAAAGTCGAAAACATAAAAAAAATGTATGGCAAATACCGTTAATAATATATTATGTGAAGGTTTTCTTAAAATCAAAATCACTAAGACTGTTTCCGAGATAATTAAGATTTGCGATTTTATGTACAAAAAATTGTACGGCAGCTACTGTTAATTTTGGGGCTAAAAATAGAATCTAGGTAATCACGCTAATAAGTACAAAATTTGAAAAAAAAAAATCAGCGGCTTAGGCTGTTGAGCAAGTAGACAGACAGATGGAACTGCGAGACCTACCCATCAAATTTGATCAAAATCTCGAGTTCGATTGTTTCGAAATGCAAAATTGCAAGTACAACGGTTTTTCTATTCCATATGATCACATTAAATAGTACTGACTATAACGCGTTTGTACTATGTATATTCGTTCCATGATAGAGGTCAGTGGCTTGATTCCCAGCCTATGTTGCCCTAAATCATAAATATTTATTCAAGTTTACAAATCATTTGAGAGCGTCTATTGTCCTGAATGAGAGCCTTTTCAGCTAGCTGTTTCCAGTGGGTAAAATATTGGGTCTCTCTATTCCTGCGAGACAAAAATACGAACATATGACTCATGGTTGACCACGGTCCTCGAAAAATCATTGATCGCAAAATAAATCGGTAGAATGGTTAAGGTTCGTTAAGTATATCAACAACTCCAGCAACTTCGACGACTATCATTGTCATCGTTAACTTCTTCCTCCACCAACACTCTTGTTATATAATTAACAGACGTCTCTTACTGTGGCTTTAAATCCTTCAATAAATAACGAACTCTTATCGAAGCAGTGGAGATAATGGCAAAAAAGCAATTTTAAGAATACAAAAAAAAAAATAAAATTAACTTGGCAAACTTTTGCTAACCAATATACCTGCTTTACCCAACCCAAACCTACCCACCTATAGTCACCTATAGCTACTCTATAGATCTTAAGTGTTTTTGGGGAAATTTTGTCTCGAAACAAAATTGCAATCAAATTCAAAGAAGAAACTTCTACTTCACACAATTTCTTACCTCTTAAAAGCTTATTATATCTCAACCTACCTACTAAACCTATATCTACCTAACTTTGGCCAAAATTTATCACCCAATGAAAAAGGACTTTCGGAAACATTTATTCCTCATACCCTGTATAGGTAAGCATTTCGAAAAGTCTATCGTTCTTCTCTCGATACCTTCTTTTTCAGTTCATTAAATCACATAAACACGTCGCAATTTCTGCCAAAATGTGTTCTATGACTGCCATTACAAAGTCATTTACCCTCAATTAAAGTAGGCTCCTTTTTTGGAAAATGGGTCTTATGCCTACCTAGTCTTCTTATAAAAATACATACTTTCTGAAAAAAAAAAATTATGTTTGACAAAAGTGAGCAAAGAAATGAAAACGAAAAAAAAAATCACACCGTCACCATTTTGTCTGCCAAAACAAATTGACAACAAAAAAAAATAGCAAAAGTCAACTTTTTCTCCCAGCTCCAATGTACTCAGCCTCACCCTTGTGGATGGACGACAAGATGTATATAGACGAGGGCCCACGACGACGACAGAAGAGTCAATGTTTTTTTTTTTTTTTTTTTGCTTCAATTGTAGTCGTTTGCCTGCAGGGCCCCCCATTCAGCCATCAGGCGTTAAATCCAAATTGCACAATAAAACCAAATTAGGATGAAATAAATTTAGTACTGCACGACGCAAAAATTATCCTTTCCATCCAACACAGCTCCCAACAACTAACTTTCTTCCCTCGTTCTCGTTATTTTTTTTTTTCGAAACAAAATCTCTAGAGGTTTTCTTTCTTTCTTAGTGTAACGATTTTTTTTGTTGGCTCGCGAATAAGAGTGAAGCTTGAAACGCAGCACTTTACAAGGACGAGACATCATCATGGGCAAAAGGACATGGAAGGAAGGAAGAATTTTTATTGCAATGTTTGCTCACTCAACGTTTATGATGATCACTTTAAGCCATTTTTATGGCCGCACATGAGTTATTTAAGGAGCCTCTTTTCTTTCTACACACACATACACACATACACCTCCCAGATGTGAGAGGTTTGTAGGTAAAAGGATACTAAAGATCCAGAGCATCCGAGTCGAGGAGTTAAGAAATAAGGAAAAAGAAAAAAATCCACATATAAAAAGAGGAGAAAAATTGTATAGAAATGTATCCTGCTAGGTGAACAACGAGACACTTAGGAGCGCATCATCATGAATTTGCACAGCAGCGCCGACGAACAGCGGCGAGGCGATGTATTTGCTAGGATATTCATATTCAACGATGCGCCGCGCCCCCTCAAAGTCATCCACCCACAACTGATCTATGGTGGTAAAAATATCAACAGAATTGCAGGCGAGAAGAAAATGAAAAGAACCTAAGCTCGCAATTGCAGTGTGAAGAATATAATTAACAAGATTGTCGCCTACACTCTCAGCCCCCTGCCCTGTCCTGTCCTATCCTGGCGGAGTACAGAAGCAACATTTACATATCTAGCACCCACCCAAGGATAAGAGGGTTATTATTAATGTGGATAGCGAAGCTGCTGGCTTTTCTAGCGAGTGTGATATCCCAATGAATATCTACATAAATCCTTTTGGAAATGGCTTAGGCGGCAACAGGAGAGACATAGACTCTCCGCTCCTAGTAGTATAGTATAGTGACTCCTTCTCCCATTGCAATTGCAGTGGCAGCACAGTCTGCTATGGTGTATATCCTTTTTTTTTGTTATTTATTTTGAAATTTATGATTATTCTGCTCTTTCGTTTTCTTTTATTTGTTCTCTTGTTGTTGTCATTGTGTCCTTTTGGTGAAAGTGTACACATATAATGATATCATATAGGCAAAAAGACGCAACGGACGCGGACGGCAAGAATATGCACTTCTTGCATAAATTTTGTTGTTGGTGTTGTTGTTTAAGGATACAACAAGATATAAATAGGATTTTGTTCTTTGAATGCTTATGGCTTTTGAATCTCATTCCTTAGCTACTCTGCATCTAGGTATGGTCATAAAAGAGGGCCGAGGACCGCTTAAAAAAAAATTGAGAGGTGCCTGGTGGTGTATGTATCTATGCTGCTCTAATTCTAAGTGGCGTTCATGGGACATGTACGTAGACAAAGAGGTTCTATTACTCTTTTTTCTTTATCGATTATATCAAATAATATTTTACAACTCTCCAAAATTGAGTAATGTTACACAGCTTTGGTCTCCAAAACAAACTTCATCGAAGGTTTTCATCTAGTTTGCTAAAAAGTAATTTTTTACAAAAAAATATATGCATGCTTACACATTTCTATAACTCTCCAAAATTTTGAAAAGTTACACCCTTCTGGCCTGTTAGAACCCTAGATCACCACATCTGCAAGGATTTGTTTGAAATTTTTTTTCCAAAATAATTAGCGATTTATGTATATAACCGTCCTTGGAGACCAACAAAAATAACCTTATAAAATTTTGGAGAGTTGTGAAGAATTCTAATTTGAGTTTATATGAAAACATTTAACTTTTGACAATTTTTTGAAAACTTCAGTTAGTACCTATATATATGTATGTATAATATGTTTGGAGACTAAACGAACATTTTGGAGAGTTATGACATTTTTTTTCGAATTGATGACTTAAAATGTTTGCCGCATTCTCTACGAATTTTGATATTGTATTTGTATTGTTTTTTTTTTCAAGCCATAAATGACGACCATATCATTTTTCGTGTTACGGCCCTGCATTCAAATATAACGTTCAGCTTTGGGTTAAGCAAGCGAATATTCTGTCTGAAGTGGTTTCTGTAAAAAAAGGATTCCATTTCAAGGAGTAAGGGGGGATTTTTAGTTAAGTTGCTTATGCTATGTGCAAGAGTGTGTGGAATTTTGTATTGTATACAATCTGGGCTTTCCATGCAAATTACATAAATTTTTACACCACAGGGCCTATAACTCCATTAAAGTGGATGAAGAAAAAAAATAAAGCTATAAGATAGGCAAGGAAGGAAAAGATTGAAGGTATTAAGTTGTTAAATGCATGGGCAATATGAATATACAGAGATAAAATAATTAAAAGGAGAATAAATATCAGGTTTATACTTAAGCAGTGTTTATGTATCTTAACATAACGGTAACTGTTTTTAAAAGTTATGAAAAAATTAAAATGCAATCTTGGTAATAGTGTGCTGAAGTCAGTTACTATAAGGTATCAAACAAGGATTATTCAACCCAGAAACAAGTATGTTATGAATTGCTCTTCGCTATGTTCGAATATAATTGTCCTCTCTCGGGCGCCATTTTTAAAATATTGGTAAATTGTATATTTTAAAAGCAAATCGCCAAATTTTATAAAACAGACATACGTTTATAGTACGATAAGTAAATTCTCTTATAAATAAAGCCAGAGAGATGAAAAAATTTAATCTATGGTAAAATCACTGAAATTGATTGTTTTTTTTAGCGATAACATTTGATCACAAGTTATGCTTATGTAACACTATCATCATGTAGTTTCCTTCTTTAGCACCAAGAACAGAGGATACGCCTATGATACTATGATACACAAATTTTTTTAATTTTTTTTAGCTCAAAAATGTGTTCTTGGTGTTAAGAAGCTCTCAAAGTACTATTTGCCAAGTATTATTAACCAATTTAATTTATTGTTCAAAAAATTGTAGTTTATTTAGGGTATGTCTCAAAATTGTAAAAAAAATTGGCCTACATATCTTAAAGTATTTGTTACTTGTAGCTAAAAACTGCAGTCTTTTTTTGTTATGACACTCATATTGAGCCCAGAATCAAATTGAAATCTGATTTAAGTTGAAATCATTAGGAAAATCATGTCGCTTTGTTTTTCCACATTTCATCAGAAATATGTTTTTAATATAAAGCTTTATTGTTCAAAATATCTATTCTTAATTGTTGTACATCAGTTCATCGACAGTTCATTATTAGTTTTTCTAATTACGTTTTTTCAAATGAAAATTCGTCTATGTTAAAAATATTTTCCGAACTGATATACTCGTATGTACATTGAACAGAAAAAGCTTTAAATTTCCCTTCAAGCTCCCTAAAATACACCGAAGTCAGAACAGTTTAGAGAAGAAGGCGACAAATGTCCCTAGAGGCATTTTAAGCATCAAACCAACCGCCAGCACCACTAATAGTAGGAGCTTTTAAATTAGTTAGCCCCTATTTTAGGGAAGCTTGCAATATTTAGAGAACAAACTTTTGGGAGAATATATGCAAATTAATGTTCTCTCAATTCGATTTCTCTTTCTGGAAAGAACCAAGCTTTTCAGGGGAAACTTTCGTTCAATTGGATGGAGCGGTGCCGGGGGGATTTTTGCGGGAGAGATTATGCGCATTTGAGCTTTTGTCTCTAACTCTCATATTTTAAGAAAGCTTTTGTTTTCTAAATTCCAATGAATATTATCCTCTCGAATGCATTGGAATTTGGTGCTAAACTTTATAATCCAGGACAATAAAAGCACACTCAAAGTACTATCAAAGACTCAAAATTCCATCCAACAACCAAATACCCCTTCATTGGTATCTATTGTATGCCGACGAATTGCCGAATGCCGAATTCCGACTTCTGGAGCTTTTTCCGGGATTCCTGAGATATGTTCTCTGAACTCCATTTTATTTAGAGGGGTTCCCTCTTTTTGGGGCTCATTTTTCAAAATTCAATGCATATACAGTTTAGGTGTCCTGGAATTTTCACCAAGTCTACTCTCTTTCGCAATTTGGAGAACTGCAAGGATCTTATGATATTGTTGCAAAAACAAAATTCAGAAGAAAACATTTTTTTTTCAGCAACAGCATTTCCTGCGTATATGTATATACTCTCGTCTCCTTCCAGCGCATGACGTTTATGCATCCTGTCTCATCCATACCTAGGCAAATATGAAAAGAGAAAAACCCATACAATAAGCAGCCGAAAACGACGGTAATTTTCGCATCCTTTACGGATTTGCAAGGAAAATTTTCAGTCGACCAGTGTTGTTCGCCCGTCAGTTTTGCAAACCTCGAACGTTTTAAAAATCAATAAATCAAAATTTTCTATTTTAAAGTGAGACTGAGAAAAAAAAATCACAAATTACAAAAGAATTTTTAATTAATTTAAAAATCACGATAGAAGTGTATCCTTTAAGCTTAATCACAGAAATCCGATAGAATTTTATCGCGCGATGGAAAAAAAATAAACTAAGGGTTGAAATGCAAAAATAAACTTTAAAAAAAAAAACTAAAATGGTGGTTGAAAGGATTCGACACTGTGAACATTGAAGTGCGCGAAGAAGGAAACAACAACAACAACAAATCACGACGAAATTGACGACGAAAATAAATAAAATTAAAGCTGAACAATCCAAATGGGATTTTTTCTACTTCGCATGCAGGAAATCTCATTTCCTGTCCCAATCTGTGTGTGTTTGTATATGTTATAAATTCGTACGTGATAAAGTATACTGTGCGAGCGTGTATGTGCGTTCAAGTGGTGTGACAGAGACAAGACGAGGGAAGGACATTTTTTTGCCTGTTGTCGACGGTCCACGACAGAATATGCAGATTTTTTGGTGTTTTTCTTTTTTGATTTAAGGAATTATTTATGTGTGTTTTTTTTGCCGAATAAATTTATGATGTCGCGTTTAATTTTGAAAGAAAGAAAAAAGTCCTCAAATATCCCTTGGCATTATGTAGCTGATATGTAGAAAGCCTATATGTGGCACCATCTGTTATAAGGACCTCTCGTCTTTTATCAAAAGAATAAATATTTTCAAAAACACAGACAGCCTTGAACTAAATTTTTTGAAACCGGGTCCGATTTTCGAATGCCCATCTAGTTGATGTTTCAGACTTGTAATTTGCAGTGCAGTACTGCAGTGTTGAAGTGAATTAGAGTAGTTTTTGTGTGATTAGGTCGCCGAAAGGGAATTTTAATTTCAAGACGTTGTATCCTGGATAAATGTACTATGAAATTGACAGTCCAGAAGGTAAGCCTTATTTTAAATTAAAAACCATACTACTAGTAACTAGTTGAAAACACCATACAATACACACACTTAACAGATACATTGCTCGTTCGCTTCATCCCCCCTTTAAAGTTGTGAAAAGAGATTATGGGACGGGGACGTGGTTATTCCTATATATATTATGCTATAGAGTATGGGGGAGGGAGTGGGGGGTACTAAACCTCAGGATTCTGAGCTTAAAAGCTGTCTCAACAAATTATTGAATCGCTTTCATTAATTTGCTGCTACTTCTCACTCACCCCCTAGGGATGTTGAGATAGGTCTTTGGTTCAGTTTTAAGTACAGAGGCATTCGACAACGACTGCAAATATGATGATGATGAGGATGACGACGATACGGGACAACCAACGGAACGTGCTATGCATGAAACTCGATGGTAGAACGATGCGCGCACCAGCTTCAGTGCGAGAAAGGATAGGACGGGAGAGTCCTCAATGAGTGAAGGGAAGGTTGCAGAAGTCTCTTCGATGGCTGATGGAATTTTAATCAATCTCTGTGTGTACGCGCGAGAAAACGTTTCGTTCATTTATTATTTAATAAAATATTGCACAAGCTCACTCCTTTGGGAGTTGCAGGTTGCAGGAGGGTTGCGGTGGAAGTTCGAGGATATAATGATGATGCTGTGACGTTGTGTATATATTATGGTGGTTGACGTTTGATACTATAGAAATGCATTCTCTGGTGTACTTTAACCGACTATATTCAGCATCATAGCGAGCGAGAGAGATTGATGTTTGTCTATCCATCTTGCCGCTTGGCCTTGTTTAAGATCAAATGATGATGACGCAGGAATAGATGGGATTAGGTGATGGAATGCGGAATATCGGCGGCAAACTCCACTTCCAAGATGTGTCAATGCAGACATTTATTTTTCTTCCCTTTTTTGTATCGTCATCTTCATCTTTATCATCACCCTATACCTTTACACCAGCATCTTGATAATGGAATTTCTAACTATAGTCATACCAATATATCCTTGACTGTCTTATAGGAGTTTCATCTTATCTTCATATTGAATTGAGGAAAAGTTTCCCATTCAAGAGCAATTTAACGTAGGAAATTTATGAAACTTTTGATATTGAAGGACCTTTAAAGGATATATACATTCCTCGTGTACGAAAAGGTTATATATATACAAAGATAGGTACGTATTGGAGAAGTCTGTTCATTAGGTAATTGCTTATTGTGTATCAATTTTAAAGTGGATTTTATGATAAGTTCCATCGTCAAAATATCTAGTAGGTTCCTATAGCTGCAAGACTTTGAAGGGGTGATCGATGAAGTGAAAGATTTTGCAGGTGTTCGTTATATTGTTATCATTATTCTGTATTTGAAATATACGTAGTTATGTGCTTAGGGCTTGAATCAGGATATTGTGTGTGTTATACTTTTGATTTAAATACAGAAAACAATAAAAGTCGATACTGTTGCGTATTTGAGTTCAGTTAAGGAAGATTGCTGAACAATGGATAGTTGATATCTTGGAATTAAAGAATTTCTTCGAAACATTAAAGTCTTTTCGACAAGTCATCAATGAAGGAATACTATCAAAAATATATGATTAGCAAACGTTGACAAAAATATAATTTTTAGTCCTATACTTGCCTTTGCCTGGTACAATCTTTAATATTCTGATAAGTTCTTTATTGTTTCTTCAGAATTTCACCGCCCAATTCTCGCCTTTAAAAAACCAGTATGTACGTATTTCAATTAAAGTTTTAAGACAAATACATTAACGAGCATAACGTTCTATCGATTCAATTGTGTATTTTTCAAGGACGGCCGCATTTAAATCTAGTTAAAAGAAGGTTGGAGAATACTAGTCTAATATTATCACTCAAGCAGAATCAGGAGTAGTCTCAAAATGTAATATTTTTTTAATGTTTAAAAAAAAGTTCGGTGTGGAAAGGAGTCTTTAAGAAAAAAGTAGAATATCGAATTATAAGAAAAAAATCTTAAAGCCACTTATTAATTTTGATCCTATTTTAACAAAATTTCTGAAAAAATATTATTTACTAATTCGTTTTTTTTAGATTTGTGACTTTTTCGAACGCAATTGAATGTCTTTTGAATGTCCCTGAAGCAACCTGGGTATAGCCTTCTATTAATGGTGGAAGACAAGAAAACAAAGCCCATCAAATTCCAAATGTCTGATCGGCTAGTGTTGAGCATTTTCAATTTAAATGGCAAGTATTGTTCTCTCTTAAGTAACCTTTTTAAGCTATCCAGGTGTAACTCTCGCGCATAATGATAAGTCGCTATTAAAACTCTAAGGAAACTAAACAAAACTTTAAAAATCTAAAAGCAGCAGTGGTTTTCACATTCAAATTCGATGGTATTCCTCAAGGATGTATCTTAGGACCGCTTCTTTTTTCTTTATGTTAATGCTATTCGATACAGTGTAGGTATAAGCCAGTCTTCAACTAGGTAAACTAAAATGTAATGCTCCTAAATTTGTCGAAAGGCCGCTTAACCACAGACAGTTACTTCCTC
The DNA here is from genome assembly GCA_910595825.1 of Philhelius pedissequus. NCBI lineage: Eukaryota > Metazoa > Arthropoda > Insecta > Diptera > Syrphidae > Philhelius > Philhelius pedissequus. Next base: position 6,187,673 of record OU343163.1, on the reverse strand, counting down.
GCAAGGGGAATATCCCCAAAATTGCGAGCTGGATGGAATAAAATGTTTTCGAATCTAGACTTTTGGCAACGTGATTGTCTAGTAAACTAATTATTTCGCCAAGGTATATTTCAATACTACAAACGCTATTGAATAGGAAAATCTTTTTTTTTTCTTCAGTAGAAAAAATTAGGCACATTAATCAGTGGGAATTTGGACAGGGCACATTTTTTAAGGAAATTTAAGATATGATATTTATTTAATTAAATAAATAAAGGATTTTTTATAAGACAGCCTTACAGATCAGTAATTTCCGAATGTAAATAAAAATTTAATTCTTTCTTGACGATTCGTTGGGGTTATCCAACTTTTTCAAGAGACTGGTTTATTAAATTTTACATTAGTGGTACAATTTATATTAAGTCATCACTTTAACATTGAACATTAATTACAACGAAGAAAACAAATAAATAAATAAATAAATATGTACGTTAAAAACTTAACAATAAAATAGATAAGAAATTAAATGCTAATGTCACAGAACTTTTTTTATTGCCACACTTTCTCTTGAAAAACTTGGAAAACCCCAACGAAACGTCGAGAAAGAATGAAATAGTTTTATTTACATTCGGAAATTACTGATCTGTAAGCCTGTCTTATCCTTTATTCATTTAATTAAAAACACCAGATCACCATTTTCAACTAGATATTTATTTTAATTTTTTGATACAATTTTTGCGAATTATATAGTTTGATTTTAAATATTTTCTAAAGTAAAAACGATTCCATGGAAGTAATTTAAATTTGAACGCAATGAACTGAGGTGTTTAAAAGAAACTAAGATTTGTGAAAATGTTCCTTGAACTGAACAGCCAAGATGAATCGTATATTAAATAAAAGAAAGATGTCTGCAAAGAACAAACAATTCGGACATTCATAATTTTTGCGTTTTTTATTCCGAAGTTTTTCGAAAGGACTTGAACTAATATTAGTTAAACTGAGGGTTACAACAATCTTTTTACGTTGTCCATAGTATAGAGATTTATAGGATAAGACAGAAGGAGTTATTTTAAATGCAAGATCGTGATTCAATCTATGAAGTATTTTCGAGTGTCCAATGTGTTGATTTAAGTGGTTTATCAATTTGTTGCAACCGTCCCCAACCCAAGGGCGGTTAAAACAGTGATTTATGTTAGTTTAAACATGTGGAAATAAAACAAAATACTATACTTATAACAAATATATATTTTTTTTTAATACTGAAACAGTTTGACAATATTAATTAGGTACTTAAAAAAAACACCAGATTATATATAAAAAAAAAGCTTACTAAATAATGTAAGAATAAATTAAAGGAACTCCAGTTTCTTAATAGTCAAATCACAAAAAAAAATTAGTTTGTGGGTAAAGGTCATACTACTTGCGGAGGAAACGCAATATAACCAATAGATAACATTGCTTGAGCACTTGCTGATATTCTTGGGAAACTCTGCTGTTCAGTCATTGTGCTGTTACGCCTTCTTTTTCACCCGGAATCTATAGTAGTGGCATAATTTCATCAAAAGCTATGGTATACGATACCGGAACCTCACCTCCTATTACAACTCCAAGAGATAGCTTTCCGCTACAAAATATGACTGTCCCAAATCAAGCTCAGTGAATAAATGACGATTAAATGAGAAAATTTCCGTTTTCCGAAACCCGCTTGAATAATGATGTAATCATACACGGAACATCTAAAAAGAACAAAATCTTAGTAAACACAGTATTTCAGCCGTCCCCAAAACAATGGTTTCAACTGTTCCCAACCAATTTTTTACAACAAAATAAAAAAACCTTAAATAAACTACAACAACATTGACACACCTATACTAGCCAATATGTTTTATTCTTCACTCTTTGCTGCATAAAAAAAACACTCACCAATCTCACATATATAGTACTCACACTACAAACATAAACAGCAAAACAGAAAAATATTACTTGTGCTTTTTTAAAAACAATAAAGCTTTCTGACCACAACCGAACCACGTGATGCCACAGACAAAGTAATACTGAAAATCGTGAAACATGAATGGAGTGTTTCAGCCTCTCTCCCTTTCTCAATAGTCATGCTCATACACATTGCGCGAACGGCTTTTGAGCAGCGTTGTCGGAGAAAAAGAATTGTGCCAATGCTGACAAGAGAAAGTAACATTTTAGGCCACTGAGTGCCACCAACAAAAATGTGTACAAAATTCCGAAGATTTCATATGTAATTTTTAATGTTATTTAAAGAATAAAGAAACACAAAATTAATAAATTATAAATTAATACATAAAATACAAGAACTTCATTAAACGAAACATAAAAATAAATAAAAGCATCAATAAACAATATAAATCTTTAGGTGGTATGAAGTGCTGGCAAGTTCCAGCCTTTATTATTTCATTAAACGACAATAGTGATTTTATACCTTTATAATGACTGTCGTCCACTACGTACTTTTCATTCAACTCAATCTTTGGATTCAAAAATTTACAACCTCTTACACTAGTGGAGAAACTTGCGTTCATCACAAGAAAACGTGTTGAGAGCTCCGTACGCATAGTTGGCAAACTTAGTGAAATGTTGAATAATCTCGAAAAGCTAGTTGATCAACTTTTTCAATTGTTGGAAAATTCCGTAAACCTAATTGATCAACGTATTAAATTGTTGAAGCTTCATACATATTATAGTTGACAAACGTACCCAAAAGTTGAATAACCTCGTACACTAGTTGATAAACTTGTTCGATTTTGACAAAAAAAAAGTTTTTTTTCAAGTTTATCAACTGCGTTTTTGATATCCTTGTTCAACAAGTTGATGGACGCACTCATCCAACGCAACGCAAAACAAATATTTCCATCTCAACGGCAACCAACACCAAACAAAATTAGAAAAGTTGATCAACAAGTTGAACAAATAATATGCAACACATTATCTTGAAAATGTTGCTCAACTTAAATCAAAATTTTCAACGAGCAACACCAGCACGTACATTTGTTCAACAATTCGTTGAACAACGATCTCCAACCGGATTAAGCTTGTTGGTTGAATCGAATTGAGGACATCGTACATTAGAGTTGAATGTGTTGAACACGAAATTAATGCGTTGAACGCTTAGTGGAAGACCTGCATTAAGAAAGTCGATTTTTATCATGGGTTCTAATGTTATTAAGCGTGAAACAACCCGTTTCAGCTGATGCACTACCATGTGGTAAAACTAAGTTTCATCATGAACGTGGATATATTTGAAAACATTTGCTCGTCGATTCCTAGAGTGCCATTTGAAGCGTTTGAGTGCCACAGTGCCATTTAAATTAAAAAATGCCATAAGTGTACGATCGTGCCACTTCGGCAACGTTACTTTTGAGTTATTTGCATTGTTTTAACGTGTATGAGTGTTTCAACCGCACGCAGTCTTCTCTACTAATACAAATTTATACCGATCATATTCCCTGAAAGGTACACAAAATTGCTTATTTAAAAATACAAAATTACTGAAAATTAATAGCGAAAACCTGACTTACAAAAAAAAACAATTTCAAGCCAACCAACTTTAAAAATGTAATGGAAGAACCTGCAATAAAAAAACGAAGCTTCCTAAATCGGCACACTACTGTCTAAAGATAAATTACTCTCCAATAACAATTTTAATATAAATAATAGAAAAGCAACACAAGAACTCCTTAAAAATTGCTCTGTTTCTGCAGTTTGTTGCAATTTACAACATACCCATTTTAATTTTACTACCAACACACATATGATGATAATCTTATCCTTAACACATATTTATTAAATAAAACAAAGCAGTAGATATTTTGGTATGCTCGCATCCTTTAAACACATAAACCTACATAATATAAAGTTTAAGTCTAGTCAAAGGACCAAACTAAAGCAAAATCTAAAAAAAATAAAAATAAATACAAAAGCGGACTTCTCGTCGTAACCACTTAATACATTTTACTCCTTTTATGCAGCCTGAAGAGCACCGCCAACCGGTTAGTGGTCTTCTGCTTTTCTGTCTTCAGTTTTCTGTTGTGTGCTTCTCTTGTTGAATTGTGTTAGCTTTATTCTTAAATGACGATTTCCACATATTTTTTTTTTGTTGTTCATTCTGACAAGGACGAAAGAAGAATTCAGAGTTCTATATCTTCAAAGAAGACTAAAAGTGCAACACATATGTATATGACACTTCTGGCAAACACACACAATATAAATACTTATAATAAATGCCACAAAGAGAGTGAAATAAATAAAAGAAAAAAAAACTTCTATAAGAATTATACAAAAGGAAAAAAACTAACATCAGCCAACAGGCAAAAAGGACATCATACACGGCGCGCTAAGGAAAGCGCTATATTGTATATACTCCAACTTCAGAACGTAGAACAAACTGAGCACGACGCTCGGGAGACGTATGTATACGTACAGCATTCGCTGAAGAGCCAGAAGGAATATCCTCGAAAATCCGTTTGATAATGATGTATTGTGTGCTCACTCGTGTAGGATATTTCTTTAAAAAAATAAAAAAAAATTAAGAAAAATTTTGAAATTCTGTTAGTTTTTTTGTTTTTTCTTCCTTGTGTTTTTTGGTTTTCCTTCAAGAACTAAGAATCCGTTTTCTCAAGTGCCGCCACGCCGCGCCACCCAGCACCACCCCGCCTGCCACAGAAGTGCTACGTGTCCAGGACTTTGAATTGTCTCAAATATTTCCCTTTTGTTCTAACTATTACGCCACAACACCCCACTGCCACACAACTATCTACACAACACTTTGCCACAATTCTTCTTTATTATTATAGTAGAAACGACTCCTTTTATTCATGGACCACTTCCAACCAACAAGGAGAATTGCTAAAGCAATCATTTTCTTTTTCTTAAAAAAAAAAAAAATAGGTAGGTAGATAAAACACAACTGTGTGGGAATTTTCTTGAGAATAAAACACTTTGCCCGGGACTTAAATTAAATCTTCCATTGCGAAAAAAAAGTAAACAAAACAACTTTACCACCTACCCCCCTGCAAGCTACCACCAAACAAGTAGCATTCTTCCTTCCTTACAGAAAAGGAAGAATAATAGAAAATTCAATTTTCACAAGGAATGACTCAAGGTACGACATTAGTCACTTTGTTGTTTAAGTGGCGCACGATTTTTTTTTTTTTTTTAAAGTGATCACATCATGAGGTGATTTGTATGCAAAGCTTGCACAAAAGTCACAAAAGACACAAATTTAAATCAAAGCTTTATTCATTGAAAATGATCAAACGATCAAAATTGGCAAGAACAATAAACGCGATTACCTACAGAAATTTCGGACTCACTTAGAATTCACTTAAAGCCGTTAGGGTGTGTGAGCTGTGAGGAGTTTTGGATTGCTTGTGGCAACTTGGGAGGGCTTAAGTGCTGGGAGCGATATCTGATATCGTTGATCATGTGCGCCGATAAAAAACATTTTACTGTGGTCAGCGAAGCAGGTATTTTGTATGAATATGCACGTTGAGTATGAGTGACCAAGTTTGGGTTGAATCATGTTAAAAGACAGACGTGCTTCACGATTGGAAATGGTGACAATCATGTTCGTTGTTTATTTGATCGGTGCGTGGTCTTAGATTGGGTGCGATTGGAGTCATGGAATATTCGTTTTGAGACTTATAAGTGCTATATCACTGGTAATGCCATAATTTCGTACTAGGCTTCGATGAGACTTCAAAAAGATGCCGAAAGTCTTAGCTAAAATAAAAATTTTAACAGAAAAGTGCAGGACTGTTTTAAATTAACATACGTGAAGAAAGTGTAATTATTATACCACACCACCTTTTAAAATATATCCATTCGACAGTCATATATGTAATGTCCAAAGTATCAGATCAGCCTTTAAAAAAAATTGTCGGCCAAGCTTACTATGATGGCGACGTTCAAAGAGACATGCTCATGGTAACTTATCTATGGCTATGTTCGTCAATTACAGATCGAACTAGAGTCAAAATAGTTGAAACGATTTGCTCAAATTTGTTGATTTGCTCAAAGACAGAATAATTATTGTCTGGATCTTAACATAATGTTCTCGAAAACAACTCCAAGCGATTACAGTTAAAATTCTTACAAAGCGATCATATTAAAAGGGTGTTTTAGATTTTGGGAACGAAATCACAAAATGGAATAATGATTTTGACACTTGGCATTTTTTTTTTATTTTTTAATCACTACCGTGTAGGTGGACCAATTTCATTAATTTTTTCCACTTTAATACTCACTAGTGGTCAATTGATACATTTTCCATTATTGTAAATATTGAATGAATTGTAACAATTGTGAATGGATATATGAATTGACATTTTTCGCCGTATTAATTTCTACAGATCTGATTTTGTTAGTTTGATTTAGGTTCTCTTAAATTGATGTATATTGTCGTAGCAAAAAAGCAAAGTAATGCAAGCAAATAAATGAATTCTCAAAAGATTTCACTCCGTGAATGAATGAAACGAATGAAGAAAAAATATTGCACTTTTTAAATGCGGCTCTAACAATTTTGAGCAAAAAAACAGTCCACTACTATAGGTATAGTCTTTATTTTGGTCCATAATTTATATTACATATTTTGTATATCACATTAACCGCCCGATTCTCACTAATATCACTGATTCCTCACAAGTTTCATAAGAAGAGCTGAAATTTATTTTGTTACTTTTTCGGATTCTCCCCCAAAAGTCACAACTTGTGAGAGTCGTAAAAACTGTGATCTATTTTAGAGCAGGTCACAACTAACAAATAGATTGAGTTTTGACATTTCGTTTCGGCTTTTGATATAATATTTTATGGAACAATTTTTTGTATATTTCATCATGAAGTAAACGGCAATGAAACTTTAATTTGAGATAAAAAGTTCAGCAGCGACTACGAGAGAGAAGGAAAAAGGGTCAGGGCACAATAGTGTGGTTATATTTAGGCATTCTGTTCATTCTATGCCATTCAGATCAAATATAAATCCTTTTACATTTTCTTGTTTGAAATGAATGAAATACTGAAAACGGATTGTCTTTGATAGTTGTTTATTTGTTTAACCAAAAATAAATGCATGCATATACTATAAATATATACATCAGGGACAATTTTAATTTTTGAAAGCTTATTTTCATTAATTATTCAAATAAATTTCAATTTTTGTTTTGTTTTTAATATTCAGCTGTTCTAATAATGCCACTGCACAATTCACCTTTAGCTGTGGTGAGTTTCGTTGTGAGTTTTCTTGTGACGATTGGGGGAGAATTCGATAAATGTTATCGAGTCACAATAATCCTCACAAGGAATAGTCACAAGGGCTTGTGATTTGTGACTCGTCACAAGAGGGAGAATCGGGCTGTTAGTTAGAACAATTTTTTTGGATTTTGAAAAAAAAAATCAATTTTGTTTGAAAAATTCAATATTTCGAAAACTGTTGAACAATTTTCTTGATGTTATGTTTTAAAATTAAATATTTCTTAAAATTTTAAAATACAAATTTAGTTTTAAGACATCGCGCCACACATCTTTCCTATTATTCTTTCTCTTCCTTTATTTCACGCCCGCGCTGTGTTGAGACATTTAAAGGGCAGTGTAATCCCTTGAGCGCGTGTAGATTATACAAACAAAATTAAATACAAGATATCTTCCAAAATATATTTAGCCTTAGCTTTAACTAAGGATCTTGTGCTTATGATGTGATCGAACTTGAGCGGTATCCTTTGTAAAAGAGTATTCCCAAAAAAAAAATCTAGATCTTTTTCAAAATTAAAGTTATGGTAGTTTGAAATCGATTGCGTAACGTCATTATTGAAAATTTTTTTCACATATTTCGACAGGAGATTTGTTTTTCAAATTAGTTTTCATATTCATATTTTGTACCTCGAAGTTATTGCTAGCAGCCATTGGGATATCACAGTCTTTTTTGACCAGCTTGGTTTGGGTTGAGATTTGAGGCTCTGATTATTTATAAAGGAACTTTATCCTCAACGCGTTACCTGGGACGTCATTGGGAAACTAATCTTGTCCAAAATTTTCTGAATAAATCTCGTCCTGATCTGTGTTGTAATCTGCATCTGGTGGTTAACTACAATATAAAACGGCGATTTGCCAAACTTCTTAAATTGTAAATACTGCTTTTGAAAGATCATTGAACCTCCATCCATAAATCAAGGCAATTAGTTGCCCAACAAATTTAAATTTAAAATTACAGATGGGTAATCCCCACCAGGTACCAGTGGCAGTAAATGGGTTTCAAATGAAATCCACAAGAAATGTTTCCAGTCAAAATTTTGTCTGTCAAGAATTTTTTGGAAATTTTGTTTTCAACAAAAAACTATAATAACTACTTATATTTGTTTCAAAAAAAAAACATACTATATACCCTTTTATCACGAATCCCTTATAATGTAATTCTTGTACCAAATAAATAGTAAAACCAACAACCCATTGTTAAGTGCTTAACATTTTACTAGTTAGCAATTTCCTAAGTGCTTATAGATTGAATAACTATTTCAACATTTTTAAACCTTTTCTAAACTAGTAAATTGCTAATTAAGCAGAAAGCTGAGCATTTGTAGGGTTTGAATTTTGATGAACACAATTATTGTTGTTATGCGTTGTAAATTAATTATACTTTGATGAAAACAACATGTGCTCTAGAAAGGTATTAGCTATTTTTATTTTCATTATTTCAACTTCATTATTTACAAAAAAAAAAATTGTGCACCAGCAGGACTCGAACCTGAGCACCCCGCGTGCAAGTCTGATATGCTATCAGATTCCATAATGGATTTAGCAAATTGCTAAAAGTTAAAGTAGCCATTCCGTGATTTTAAATTTAGTAAAATGTTAAAATCGTTCAAAATTAGCTCAATCATCTTTTTAGCTTAGTAAAATGCTAAAAGTGGCTTTAACATTTTACTAAATCGTTTAAAATTTTGCGCCAATGTCTCTAGACTAGTGTACCCCCAAAACAGAATAAATTAGAACCCAAAATTATTCCAGATAACATAAATTTATTTTACATCGTAATTTTTTAAGGTTCCAGACATTTTGAATCGCACAAGCAATTCAAATCGTCTCTAAAAATTCCTCATAAAATAAATTAAAAAAAAAAAAAAATAAATAAAAACATTATCATATCCCAGACAAAGTCTTGTAAACTATTAAACGCACAACTGGACAATAAAACCATGCTGCAGATATCCGAAGGAACGGTTTCGGTTTTCCAAATACTGATATGGGTAGACTCGTACACAGCCTCAATAATTCACCCACACTTGACCTCTGCAGTAAAACAACATCAGCAGGAGAAGGAGAAAGAGTAAATCTCGTGTACATATAAACGACTTATAAAGTTCACCGAGGTCGGTAACAACATTTTTACGACCAATTCCTTGGGACAAGAATTTACTATACAATACAATTGGATAGCATACGTAGATTTGCGGGCTTGAGGTGCACTCTGTTGGTTTTATTAAAAATTGAATTTTTTCTTCGTTATTGTTATTTAATTTTTTTTTTTTTTTTTGGTGTTCGTCGTTTGTCAAGTTGGGCTGGGGTAGGTAATCCGGGATTGATTAAGAAAATTAACCGACCAGTTGTCTACCAATAAACAATTTTAAAATAAAAGGGCGTGTGTGGGTCGCAGGAATGTGTTCAATGGGAAATTTTAATATTTTACAATGTGGTGAAATTTGACACACTGTCTGATTACAATCCTTTATATTTGATCAAAATTTCTTTAAACAAAAAAACTTGGTTAGAGATTTTGACCAAACTTACTGTTTCGTTTGACAGTTTTTGGACAGTTGTTTCATTTTTTCAATTTTGTCCAGTAAAAGTAATGGAAAAACTTTTATTCCTTTATGCAATATTTCATTTGGTTCGGAAACATTATTATCGTTACATCAAATTTTAAAATAAAATGGAGTACATTGACATACATGTTTTGTTATTAGATATCATCAAGTTTTCCCCCAAAAATGTATACTAGAATTGGCGGCCATCTTTAATTCTAGGTTTTATAAAAAAAAATGTAACATTCATCTAATTATTGCTAAATACTTTTCTTTCTAACTTTAAAATATTTAAAAAAAATTATGGATTTTTTTTTTTTTTTAAAATCAGCTATTTGAGTCGAATTCTTAGAGTTCACATAACTATCTACAGGTTTATTGCAGGAATTATATGTCAGCAGCCATTTTGAGATGTGAAACAGACATAACCGGTGCGTTAAGTCGTAAATTTCCCCCACTAGTGGTTTTTACACGTTTTGAATTATTTTAAACAATTTATTCCATTTCTTAGCCATCGTAGACAAAGCATGGGAATTTGATCACATCAAAAAAAAAACAATATAACCATAACAACCCCCTCCCCCACCTTTTAACCGAGACCGATTATTTATGAAGTCGAATCTGCTAAAATAATCATACTTTTTGCGAAACCAATACATGTCCTTTGGAATAAATAACTAAAAGATTACAAATTCGAACTTTGCGGTCCACCGAAACCGAGAAACCAACCACATGGTTGTAGGAACGTCCATTTCCAATTCTGTGTTTGTGTGTTTATACACATCTTGTGGTCACATGCGACCACTGCACCACAAAATTGGATGATGTTCAGATGTCCGTCCACCATTGTTGTTTGTGTCTATCTACAGAAAATTTAAGCCTCATGGATCTCGTATAGGTAGGTCCATACGCTGTTCCCCAATGGAAAAAAAAATTATGCAAAATAAGCATCTTTCCTCTATGTCTATTCAACTTAATTGATTCCAATTAGAGAGGCACTCGCCTCGCATCGAGCGCTCCTGGGTTCTCAAGAACGAGATGCGGTCTTTTGAAGTTCAACGTTTTCGTTCTAAGATTCTATTTTTTTCTTATTTTGCAAAGAAAAAAATGATTGTTACCGTTGTTTGTTTCTTTTGTGGGTGATTTTTTTTTTCATTCTCTGTATTGTCTTAAACTTGGTTCCAATTAACCTCCAAAGATGCGCAATGCTGATGATGAAAGATGCTCAGGATGATGATGTTGATGGTCACGGTAGAGTGGTAATCCTTAAACAACTCATTTTCCAGTCGTCGTCGTGGTGCAAATAAATTGATGAGTTATTGTTTTTTACTTTTCTCGGCTGATGTTTTGTTTGAGTATTTTAAAAACCTTTATGCTTATACTTTGGTTTGGGTAGGAAGGTTGTAAGACAATATAAGGAAAGTATATGGCTTTGAACTTGAATTTGTAATGAAATGAAGCTCTCTGGGAGTAGCAGACCGTAAAAATGTTTATTTTTTTTTGTTTTGCCTAAAGAAAGCCTTTGTTTCTTATCTCGATATAAAAGGTTGGAACATAATTTAATGATAAGCAAATATGCCAAAAGAATATTTAGACGTTTACCTGCGTCTTCGGAATACTTTGGAATGTATTGTAACCTCGAGTAAATATAGCCTGGGTATAAAAATAGCTTTATAGTCTCATAACTTTACAGACCTAACCAAACCAGTAAATTTTTTATAACCCACCAAAATATTAAAGAGTAAATTCCCATGAAAGGTAAGGCTTAAAGCCAATTAAAGACTAAAAAAAAAACTTGCTCTTTTGAGAAAAGTTGAGATATATAATATATAAATACCTTGCGAAGAGCCAGGACCTGGTGGCTTACAACTCTCAAACATTCACGTATGTTTGTCTCCTTATTCGACAAGAATCAAGGGGGTTATCAATTTTTATTCGAGTTAAAATAGCTAATGTGGGAAACACTTTTTCGACACAGGCGCTACCTATACCATTGGATAGACAGTATCCGTTAAATGGTTAAATGTCATACACTAGGATTCGAACCCCAGAACTATGTTTTCGACAACAACTCATTTAACATTATATAAACCAACAAATCCTTGATTGCGTTAAAATACATTATGTTAGGTCATTTTGGTGTTATAGATTGTGATGCGTATTGAAGAAAACACGAAACTCCACACAAAACGTTTTAGAATATTAACAATTCTATTACTCACAGCAAACGATATTAAGTTCAATGGTTTCTGGTTACGCAGTTGAGGTACTTCCCGTTCTGGCAATTCATATGTTTACTTCTGAATCTGGTACTGTTTTCGGATATTCTGATTTCAGATGACGTTTGAATTTCGAAGTTTATTTAACTCTGGCTTCTCAGATATCGAGAAAACTGATTTTCTAGCACTAAAGTCTTAGACTCTGGAACGGATAAGTAGTTACAACGTCCCTGGTGTTCCTAGACACAACAGACCGAATTATTGGTAGATCAGCAGGTACCGAAGACCCTTTCGAGCAATAAAGCTATTGATCAGCTCGACTTACCTCGTCTATGGTCAAATGCAAGCTTATGAAAACAATCAGCTTTAATATCACCAAAAGACTTCAAGTGTAGTTCAAGTGGCCATAATTTTCCTTCACCATTCTAGGTCCTCATGTAATGTTTTTGGTAAAAATCAAGTGTGAATTCTAAGGTGATGAACGAAAATCGTATCCTCAGTTTATCTTTGGGTGACGTCATATGTCTATAATGGATGAGAATTATATCGAACTGGAATGTAATTCCAGACGGTTTATATCGAAATTCGGTAGAGGATAGCGTCGGTGACGATTATTTATAATTAAATTTGCTTTAACAAAAAAACAATAGGTAACATGTACCGCTTCGTTAAAAGATGCTTTTTGTTTTTCGAATAGAAACTGGTAGATTTTAAAATTGAAAAATAGCAAATAACATTTCGGCTTCTGTAAGTTATTTAAGCTTCGATCAGAAATTACCGAAAATATCCAAAAATCCACAGTGGGATTACTTTCATGGAGAAAAAGCTGTTGGTCATATGAGTTGGCTATTATATCTGAGAAATTACACCAAAAGAAACATTAAAGTTTATTTTAATTGCCTCAAATACTGCAAATGGAGCCACAGTGTAAGCATGGGTAAGCCTTGAGCTGGCCTGTTCATCAGGCAAACACTGGACACTACTGCACATGTCGCATGTGGCATTAGGTTCCACGTGCCCCCTCTTGATATCTTCGAGAAACAGGTGGCTCCACCTGCAACCATCTATATTAAAGTCTCTCCACAGTGGGCCAGTAATAAAAAAAACCACGCACACTGCTTGGACAATTTTCAAACGATTTATGAAGAAACTCTGGAAATAAGAGGGACGAAGGCTTTTCCTCACCTGCTATCTTAAAGACGTAAAGATGGAAAAATTCTACTACAATGATTGAACGCTTTAGAAGAAGTTTCAAATTGTTTAACGAGTAGGAGAAAAGTCTGCTAAATTATTGTTGTACCAGACCAATATGCATATTTTGTTATAAATATGTCAGCTACTGATATTCATATCAACCTAACCCAACCATTTACTGTCAAAAAAATTTTATTGTAAAATTTAAAGCCGCAGTCTCAAAGTGAAGTCAAGAAGTAGAAATATTCCATTCACAGAAGAGTGGATTTGCTTAGAAATTCGATCCTGTTTAACAAATTTCTGCACTTTTCTATTAGGGTCACTGTCAAAATTAATAAGGGTCTTAGCTTAAAATTTAGAACATCTCAAAATTTGTTGAAAGCTACATTTGCTTGCCTTATAATACTTGTTCCTGTTGTTCGTAATTAAAAAGTTGCTGGTAATTTTTGGCTGGTAAGAAAATGCTTACACGAACATTGTTTGCCAGTGCCTACATGAATACGTTACAATCAAAATTTGGACAAACAAGTGTCTATTTGGTAGTCTAGCCTTGCACTGAAAATTGTGTCGAAATGACATGTTACAACCTTGTCATTCTCTATTAGAATCAGGTATTGGTGAATAAAGTTTTTTTTCTGTCACAAATGAATCCAGCTCTGTTTCTCTATAGATGTCATTTCTTCTTTCGTCTATTTTCTAGAAAAAATACTTCAATTGGTCCAGTAGTTCTTATGCTCCATACTTGGAAACGAACTTAACTTTACCATAATATAGTCTTCCTCGACTTTCCTTTCCGCCATATTGTTTTTTTTGTCTACTCACAAGACCCCAAGGGTACTTTTTCAATATGAAAATCTTGCCAATCGTCAACGAACCTTAAAAGTAACAATAGCTCTCCGTATAAAAAGCTTCGTTGATGGCAGTTAGAAGAAGACAAAACTCAAAAGGTCTTTTGGTGGTAGCTTCTAAGTTGCTTATCGCGGAGTAAATAAGTAAATTTACTTAGCATTTCCACGAATTTAATACTCACTTTTTTTTGTCTATATTGTGTTGTGAGTGTTAAACTACCCGAGCAAGGAGTTTTCCCAAAGTAGCCTTTTGTTGCGTTTTGAATTGTCTTCGTCCTGAATAAGTACACACACAACTAAATATTTTCTTCTACAAGGACCTTCACAAAATGTCTATGTTCTTATGTTATTGGCTCTTGGGAAATACTAAAATTCATCGTGTGGCTTTTGTAAATATGCAGTTTTTTACCCTCAAATAATTCGTCCTTTATATCCTAACCTCCTTTCTCGGCCACCACATATTCGTATCTTGTTTTTACAATGCCTTTGTTTTGAAATAATTTTCTCGGAGTTTGATAATCATATTCAAACCGAAGTACAATTGCTAGACGCTCGAAGGTAGTAAAAAACTTATTACGAGTTCGGAGGGCTTGAAAATTATGAAAATTCAATGGGAATTGTGCCAGGAAACTTCACCTCAAATAGATAGAGAATTGTAGGTATTAATATTTTTGAAGGTAGTGAGGTGCATCAAACTCAAAATTAAACAAAAATTGACCAATAATTTCATTCATACCTAGGTACTCTTTCTAAAAAATATTAGGAGTACTTTTTTCAAAACCCCTGTTTCTAGGGAATTTAGGACATTCACGATAAAAAAAAAACATGCAAAAAACTTTATGTAGGTATATAATGTACCACCACCCTAATGTACATAGATGATTTAAATTAATGGTCTTTTTGTCCTGTGCTAAGAAGCAGATGTGATACTTGTGTTGTCCAAGGGGGCTAATGCACTTTATTCCATTCCAGAGCCTCGAGCAGACTTTTCGAAAACTTTTCGAAAAACACCAGCAGTTAAGCAAAATACCAGCGAAGAAAAAAATTAAAAAGTTTCATTTCTGCAATTCATTTCAATAAATGGATGGTGTTTTTTTTTTGGAACCCCCTCCCAATTTTTTTCTATATTAAATTTTAGAACAAAATGCGCTACAAGTAAAAATTATTGCGCGCCGTGTGAATATAGCGCAAAAAACGCCGTTAGGTAATTCGATAAAGCGTAACATTTTGCACTCGAAAACTCAAATAATTTATACGAAATAACAAGCAGTGGTTGGTAACTGGTAAGGCGTAAGGAGTTGGGTAGGGATCGGGACCATCCGTGGGTGAGGGGCTTTCTTTTAGAAAGTGAGCGAGCATTACTTAAACGAGAGGTTGTGATATCGAGTGTATATGCGGAGGAAGCTGAAACGAGGAAAACTAAGATGGAAAACTTTTGCGCGCAAAGTAGATTTCATCGTAGTTTTCTGCAGAATGCAGCACAAGTTGATAATTTATTTTCAAATGCTCCCCTTTTTCTATATAATATATATTCGTGCTTCTCTTTCAACTTTCATACGCCTGCATTTTACTATTTCCACTGTTTTTTTTTCTTGGGAAAATGTGTCGTTTTCTTGCTGGCAATTCAGTAGGTTCTCTAAATCTGCTTACGACATTTCCACCTGATTTGCTTAAAGCTACGTTGATATCGTCGTTGGGTAGTCTAGTACCTCCATGTATCCACCTCGATCTATACCTATAAGCCTGGTGAAAAATAATGAAAGTTTTAGTTTGAATTTTTAGTTTTTTTTTGTTGTTGTTTGCTGAAATGAAGGATTACCAGCGATTGCAACACGCACAACGTAATTCTAGACGACGGAAACTCTGCCAACAACGAAAGCCGCAATGAGTTCTTTAACCATCACACACGCATAGGTATAGAAGACTACCGGAAAAAGAGGTCGAGATTTGTTATTGTTTTTCTATATTATTGGGATAATTCAATTAGAGAGAAAGAGAACCAGAGACGCAGACATGCAGACATGCAAGAAATGAGTCAATTGGGAGTTCGGTTGGATTACATGGAATCAGGTGGCAATAAGTTTAGAGAGGCTTATTGCTTTTGGTAGTTAAGTCAATCGCATCTAACCTATAGGTAGAGCAGGCTGATGGTTTACCATAAGTTGTTTCCGATGATTTGTTTTTTTTTTTTGTATGTACGGTATTCCCCGCTTAACTGCCATTCGTTAAATTAATTTTTTCGAAAGAGTTCTGGATCTGTGAATCGAAAGTCTTCAGAAGCCTTAGAGCGTTTAAGATCCAGCTTTGGCCAAATCTTTAACGTCCTTAATAAATGATCCCAATTATTGAAGTTGGAAGAATTGGATCTAAAATGAACTGGTATAACTTCTGTTTCTTCATAGACCGCCGGAGGCAAATAATAACATAATAGTCCATCCATTCAGAAATGACTCGTGCTTTTAGTCACTGAGCACTGGTTCTCCATGAGTTGTCGAGCAAAAAAATGTATCCTAGTTTTGAAAACACCAGTCCTGTTTCAAGACTCAGTAAGATTTTTAACTATAATTTTTCATCAAATCAGAATTTAAGAGATAACGTGGCAGCGAGAGACTTTGCACGAAATATTTCCTGATGGCCCAGGAATCATTTCTGAGAGATTTATGTTTTTCAAGGAAAAATTGGTAAGCAATTTGCGAAATGCTCAAGTTATGCCAAAATCGCTTTCTTACCCTGACAGATGTAATATGAATTTGGGAAGGCCGCAAACAACTGGTCCAAAATGATAAGCTCAAAACTTCTGATGACATTGAAGAACATGGACGTTCAGCAGAACTGCCCATCAAATGATCCGCACTCCATTGATGAAATTCATTATTAGACTTATTTAACTAGCTTTCCCTAAAGAAGTTCGAAAAAATGGCTCCAAAAAGAACTACTGTATTTTCTATTTCTACGTTAAACTCTAAGATGGCCGACGGGGAAGAAGTTAAAGGATTTTTGAATGCAGTTCATATGGTGCATTCTAGCCAACTGGATTTGGTTGGTAGCAGGATGAACCCATTAGCGGAAGTAGAGATTAATTGTAGATTAATATCAACGGATACATTAGGTGGAAACGGCCATCCAAAGATAAGCGGGTTTTTGTAGTTTAAAAAGATAATTGGTCGAAAAATGAAAAATTAGAAAAAGCGGTCAGGTCCGAATGAGGCATTGGAACCAAAAATTCACTGTCTTACAATTTTGTATCAAAAAGTTAAGGAACTCTTAGTGATGGAACAAACTCTAGGTTGAATTTCAGCGCCTATCAAAATAACTGGTATGCAAACCATCTTCTTGCATAAATTTCCTCCAAGCTTACACTTCGAATTGCAACATCATCAGCAACCAAGGTCAAATCCATAAGCAATATTTATTTGCAAAGCAGCTATAACAGCCTCGCACTTCGACAAAAAAAGGGTCCCCTTCAATTTGAGGTTCAATGTTCAGTCAGTATCTTCTAAACAAAATGAGTATATTTCATTACTCCAATCCAACCTCTACCCTTTCTTATGATTTTGGCCAATCATAAAATAAGAAAAAAACTACTATAGACCATGAACATCAAGCCGAGAGCCATAAACCGCACTTAATCACATGTTCTCTGAGCACCTCAAGATGTACCGCAAAAAAAAGACTTCGCGTCTTGCATTTAAAACCACAAGGTAGTACTATTGCATATATGCGCACACGCATGTTGTGTGTGCAGTGTGCATTTGTGCAATGCTCCTCAGAAAAACACGGCGCAATGTCGTCGATTTGCTTATCGCATTCGTGATGTACGCGTAAAAAAACAAATTTTATATAATGTAGTCGGTGGTACGCCACAGACCTCAAGACCGATACCAATAGCGAACCGAATGGATTGCTATTCCACCATCGTCCTAATCCTTTACAACATTGTGCTGTGCCATGTAACCACTTTCACGATCGTACACTTGGTAACAAGTCCATTAAATGACCTTCCCTGCTCTTGCGAGTGTTAGCGAACAGCATTCCACTTGACCGTTTCTGGACACAACAACAGCAAAGCCAAGCTCCGAAGACGACGATGAGAAGAAGATAATGGCCATAAGGTTCGGCCATGGATTTTCTTTCGCATATACTCTTATACCAACATAGATACCCATGCGAGCAGATCTTATGCGGTCGGTGCGTGCTGGTTAAAGTTAGAGTTAGATTTAGAGAGAGTGCTGCTCATGGTCATGGCTAGGCTGGCTGGATGATGAAGAGGACATAGAATGTCCAGAGGGGTCTTTAATTAAGGAAGTAATTTTGCACACACATACGAGTATACCCATATCCCGCGATGGAATCGTGATGGCTTCGTACCGTTTATCTATTTACAAAGCCGCCCCAAAGAATGGCAAGCCAAAAGATCATCCCATGGCCATATACCTATGGAAGATGCACCAAGAAGGTTCTTATCATCATCGTTGTCTACGTCGAGGCTGGTCGTCGCCGTAGTCGTCATAGTCGTCGTCCTAGTCGTTGGTATGGTAGCTTACGCGATCTGGAAAAATAGAAGAATTCTCTTTTTACGGTCCGTGCAAGAGATATCAGGACGCAGGGTGCACACATTGGACATAGTCCACAAATGGTAATGCGTCAGCTTGAATTGCTTATTGGGAAAATTAATTGCCTCGGGTCGATAGTTGCTATATTATTGGTCATCGTCTTTTGGCCTTTTAAACTGATCGTCATCTTCAGGTTCTGTGTGTTACATGGATTGCATGCCGTACCGTGTATAGCTAAGTCGAGTTGGGACCACTTGCTTAGGGAATTGCTTCCGTGTACTTAGCCGCAATTGTTGAATTCCATTCCCTTCTAACCCCTGGGATATGTGTGCAAGTTTTATAAGTATATTCGTTGTAGTCATCTTCGTTCAGTTGATTAGGGTCTTTATCTAGATTTTTTTTGGCGGTTGGCTTGTCAAGAGTCTACATAAAGTTTTGTGAAGGCTAATTAGAAATTATTGGTTAGATAAGGATAACATGAGGAAATGTGGCTTAAGCTATAAATTGGTTTGGCTTTCTCTGAGTAATTTTATGATTCGACTTTCGGAAATGATTTGCTTGCTTATCATTGTTTATGGAGTTCGCCAGATTTTGGAGAGATTTAAAACTCGCTAGGTGCGATGGTACTTGGCAGTGTTCTTCCTTAATTTTTTGGTGCAAGTGCTTATTTGTAATATCTATAAACTTAAAATCACTTAAATGCTCTCAGCAGGCCTGGAGAAGTCTTTAAAAATATTTAAAAAGCTCATAGACGCTCTTAAAAATTTCAGCGAATGCGCAAAGTTCTTGCTGCACTACATTAGATATCGCCAGAAAAGGCTGGACTGGTATTACTCATCACATTTTCTTGACGGAACAACAATTCAACACTGATGGATGTTAAACGAGCTTGGAATTGTTGGTTCCAGAAATATGATGAAACTGATCATCGATCCAAAACGCCAAAACCTAACTTGTGTGATCTTCCCGCTTGGATATTTTAACTTTCAGCCCAAATCTAATAGCGTTCGACTTTTTTTAAATGCCCAGATTAGATAAAGCCGCTCCCAAAATTGTTAATAAATGCATTTTTGCATTGTTGTTATCACAGTTAGAGTGAGACGGAATACAATGCCATCAGCCCAAACTGAGGCTAGGGTACTACAAAATTTGGATAGACTCCAAGAATTTAGGGGAAGCTGGAGATTAGGGGAGATAATACAAGAGGTATTCGAAAAAGTCAAAATTCCTACCTAGTAAGCCACACTCTCCAGTGTTTCCAGTGTGTCTCATTGCTACTTCTTCAATTCGTAAATCAGAGAGGAAAAAGGTGTAGTAAATTACAAGAATGCAGGAAAACTCCTCTCTGTATTTTCATTGCATGCAACGATGTGAGGAACGAAATGGAATAACGTTTGAAAGGTATAGATAAATGCGTAGCCCATTCACAGAAGTGACAAATTGGTGAAGAATCTTCATACTCACTATGAGCCTAGTGTGGGGGTCTTAATCACTAAGAAACATCTCCCTTATTTTCTTTGTTCGACTATGACCAAGTTGTATTATCAAGCAGTTTAAATTTCAAATTTGAGTCGCATTTCGCAGAGAGCTTCCCAGTGAGACGATCTGTACCGATACCGCATACAATACTGATACATCTTTCAAGGTTAGTCTCATCAACTGATTGCAGAATAGTTCTTTTACAATGACCGAATAGGCAAGATCACAGCTAACCAGCGAAAACTGCTATTTCGTTTTCCATAGTTTGTGTACGCAAGGCTTTATCTTCGGTACGGTATTTGTACTGAATTAAGATAATTCAGCATAAATTCCGAAATATTATTTAAGACTCGTTGGAGTTTTTCCGCGACACTTGCTACCGTGTGATATGCAAGTGAAGCTGTTTCGTTATCTTCTTCTTGGATTATGTTTATAAAACAAACAAGATTTGACCAAGAACATTTCCTCTGGGAGCACCAATATTTATTTTCTTAAATCCCGAATATTTCCTGCATTTGTTTAACTTGAAATATCATATCGTCGAGGTAGGATTCGAGGATGTAATATACTTCTTCCGGAAATACCTGTCGGAGTGTATACACTTCAGCTCATCGTGCCAAACCTTGTTGGAGGCTTGGGATACGTCTAGAAATGCGCTGGAACACCCATTTTTCACCAAATGACTTATAAATTTCATTAGTTATTGCCGGAAACCATACTGGTAATCCTGAAAAAGACGTTTTTCATCAATTATCGAAAGCATTTTTTTGTTAGATACCTTGGAGATCAGCGGAAAGATAGAAATCGGTATAAAAGATTTCCCGGTTTTGGTACCATAATTACTCTTTTCATGTGGAACGTATGAAAGTCTTGAGCTTCATGAGCTATAAGCTACAACAGTTTGATTACTGCTATTATCGGTTGCAGTTACGAAATCATACCCAGGGACATTATTTTTATGTTTTAAGGTTTTTAATTGGCTGGCAAAGCTCGGATAGTGAGACATTTCGAATAATAAAATTCTCAGATAACGATTGAGTCTCATCAAGTTCGTTTTCCAACTTCTGTCCGTCAGGAAGATGTTCAGCAACTAAATCTGCTTTATACTTATCTGTCTTAGCCCAATCAACATTATTTTTTCTGATTGGTGCTGAATGCAATTGAGGCTTTTTAATGCCTTTTAAATCTTTATCTTCAGTCAGGCTCTCAAGATAAGCAGAAATGTCGTTTAGTCTATTTGAGCTTACCAGAGAGTAGATATAAAATGGCTTGTCATTTTTGTGCGTTATCCTTTTTGCGGGAAGTAGTTATTATTTTATTTTCGGGGAAATTTTGCTTGTGCATTTTACGGATTGTCTACTATTGTGTTTACATAAATTCAAAATCTGCCATTTTTATTTTCATAAGAATTGGGAACAATTGTAGGTTAGGTATGTGAAAAATTATGGAAAAAACTTCCTTACAAAGTCTCTTCTCAAATCTTGATAAAATATTGGTTATCAGGACACGATGTCAGTCGTCCATTGCCTTTATAATCAAAATGGTAGACAAAAATGGAGCATTTACCACAAAATGTTGAAGCATTACATAATCTTGTTGAACTGCCAAAGAAAGGAGCTCTGTATTTGACATTCCTTCCGAAGTTATGAAAATGACAAATAATCTTCTTAATTTTGTCCATTTTATAGACTCCATTTTCGAAGCAATAAAAGTGCTTGGTAATTCAAAAATCAACAAAATTCAAATCAATTGTAGGAGTGTAGATAAATATCAATCATCGAGCATTTTTGGGTAAAATAAATTATTTCGAGCACCTAAAATCGATTTAATGTAACTCTATTCAACCATCCTGTCTCGTCATTCTTCCAAGGTAGGTAGGTAGATACATTTAAGTTGAGTATGCAGATATATACTGTGTAGGGTCCCTTGACGAAAGTTCAAACAAAAAGGGATATAGACGCGACAGCCCACCCACTCAATAAAAAAAAATATTCTGTGAGTTCAGTTTACACCTAACGCTGTCTCCAGTTGACACCACCATCGCCACCAACTCACGGCATCATCATTTTTATCATACATAAAGGTACTACATATATATATATGTATTGTATATGGTTTGAGTTGTGGCTGTTCCTGCAATCAAGTATGCAAATATCCAGATGCAGCTAACATCCGCTGGGGACAAAAAGCATTCAGTACTCAGTACTGGCACAAATAGAATAAAATGAAAATAAAAATTGCAAACCAACCAAAACCCTACCTACTTACCTCTTTCAATGCTCATGCATATGTCACACGTTCTGTGTTTTTTTTGCAGCCCCAATCATTGCGTAGGTGCATAATGGCATTTCAAATGAAATTCAAAAAAAAAAAACACCAACAACTGCTGCAGAAAAAAGTCCTTTTTTGCATAACAAAATCATCAATGTGTACCTACATGTAAATGGAGGAGTATTGTCCACAGCAATCCTATCTCTCTCTATATAATTGTACAACTCATATACATATGTAGGTACTTTTGGCATCGCTTTTGAGTGTCAACGAGGAAATGGCCCAGACAATAACGAGGACGGCGACGACAATTTACGTGTTGGCTCGTTTACTCCCCGGCAGTGGCTTGGTGTAGATAGAACATATACGACGCGACGCGACGTTCCGGCCAACATCGCCGCCGATGAGATGGTCCCATATCATGTGGGCAGCAATTTCACTTTCAACATGGGTTTACTTCAAACTCGACATGGGAAGAAAAAAAATCACTATATGGGTGTGGATTGAAAGCACGGTTACCACACTCGCCAAAATCAACATGCGGTATAATAAAAAAGTGTTGAGCACTATATTTAAAAGTAGAGATGAATTTGTATGAATATTTGTAACAGAACCGTTAAAACAATTAAAAGAACCTTAAATGTCAGTGTCCTCCGTCTTCCAGGGTTCCGCATACTGTAGGGACTGATCATTTTTTTTTTTTTTTTAATTTGATTGTTTTAAATGAAAAACTAGTATAACTGTTATATAATGCCATTAAAACGTTAAATATTCCACAAGCTCTCGTCGGTTGGGGGCTTGCTGAATCAAACAACTGATTTCTGGAAGTCGAATACCCTTTTAACCCCCGAGTCACGTCCATTTCACTTGATACTTTACTATAGGGGAATTTGTGAACTTGGAAAAGAAATCGGACTCGAGATTTTAATCAAACTTGATATTACGATTATAGAGAATATGAAAAAGTGAGTCTCGCGGTTCCGTATGTCTGTATGTAGGTCAATCTAGTGCCTAAACAGCTGAAGCGGTTTTCTTCAAACTTGGTATTTAATCGCCTTGGGTGATTGCCTCAATTTTGGTATATCCTTATCTTAGCACCCATAAATATCGGTACTTTCAATACAATAATATCTGGGAGCAAAAATGATTAATCTTATTTATCTGAAAAACAGCTTTAACGATTTTATAACAAAAAGATCAGTGCACTATCTTAGGTATATTAGTAACCATTTTAGTTCAAACAATTTTTTACATAAAATGTCATTTCATTTTTCGACTTTCTCATTAATTGTTCTACGGATTTTGATAAAAATTTTCGAACAGGATGTCTTTTAAATTTAAAATAATACTGCATCCCAAAGTTCTGGAAAAATATTTTTTTATGATTTCAAAAAATCTATTTTTTTTTAAATTCAATATTACGAAAACGGGTGGCGATTTAATCAAATTATGTTTTTAAATTTAAAATATTAAATACTTAAAACTGCCGTACCAATTTTGCTTAAAAAAAATTTTTTTTTAAATGTGTATATACAAAATTATGAAAACAACGACTTTAAAATCCAGTCATGCAATTTGTTTTTAAGTGTTATTACTTTATATTATAAAAATTTCCAAGTGATCTATATATAAAATTTCAACCGTGTTTTTAACATAACCGTTAGCACTTTTATTAAATATGCGTTGTCTAAATAATTTGCTTGTATTTTTTTTACATTTTTGCTCCCAACATACAGAGCTTTCAAATAGCAGTTAATTTTAGAATATACAAATGCATTTACAGTAATTTTTCTTGAAAAAAAAAATTACTCCAATTGTAATACAATAGTAATAAATTTATAAAGCTGCTACTTCCCTTCCTTCTTAAATATATAACTCACATCTTTAATCAAATTTTAGCTAATTGTGCTTATCCCTTCTCCTGGAAAAAAGCTAAAATTATTCTAGTTCCAAAGTCTCAAAACCAAAATAATCTTGAGTACAGACTAATTGCAATTCTACCATTTTTGTCAAAAGTGTTTGAAAAAAACCCTTTTAAAGCAGTTGCAATTGCACTTGAATGGTAACTATCTCCTAAGTTCTGCCCAATCTGGTTTTCGTACAGAGAGGAGTTGTAAAACTGCACTCCTATTTGTTGTCGACGATATTCGTCAAAACATAGATGTTAACCGTCCCACGATTTTAACGTTACTATACTTTTCAAAAGCATTCGATACGGTTAACTATTCTATTCTTTGTAAGAAGTTAACTGTGTAATTTTGGATTTTCTTCTCTGCCAGTCCAACTTTTGCTTTCTTATCTTAGCGATCGTCAACAATGCGTAGCTATTGGAAATAATACGTCAGCATTACTTGGGCTAACTGCCGGAGTTCCCCAGGGCTCCATTCTCGGGCCTCTACTATTCTCTTTCTAGGTGAACGAAATCCCTCAACTTACAAAACATTGTACTGTTCATATGTTTGCCGACGACACGTTCAGTTATTCTTGAGTTGTGAACTGGGTTTGATATGCAGAGGTATTGAGATGATGAACAACGACTTAATGATCATTCATAAGTGATAAAGCATAATTTATCATAATTTGTATTCATAATAAAAAAAATTAGATACTTGCACTTTTCCGCCTGTAATTTTGGGTCAGTCATGCATCCAATACGTTGATAAAGCTCGGTATAGTTTTCAACGATACCCTCACTTGGTCTGATCACTCTGCAGTTACGATTGGAAAAATTTATAAGGGCCTTCGGTTACTTTGGTCAACTCAAAATTCACTGCCTGCTACAACTAAGATGCTTCTGGTTAAATCACTTTTATTACCCGTGTTGCTATATGGTTGCTATGTTGACTACAATACTAGGCGTAAACTTAATGTAATCTACAATAACCTAGCAAGATTTGTTTTAAAAAAACTCCGTTTCGACCACATATCCAACTACTCTCTGCAAATCATGGGCTTGAACTTC
The DNA here is from genome assembly GCA_910595825.1 of Philhelius pedissequus. Lineage (NCBI taxonomy): Eukaryota > Metazoa > Arthropoda > Insecta > Diptera > Syrphidae > Philhelius > Philhelius pedissequus. The sequence goes on along the minus strand of OU343163.1, from coordinate 6,162,344 downwards.
GCAAGCCGCATCAAGTTCAGAACCTTAACCTTTTGCACAGTATTATGGAGACCAAACAGCCTGGGTATTTACACAGCGGACTAATATGTACCAGTTCACAAAGAACATCTATCTTGATTCAACCTAGATTCAATTGCATGCAATCAGAGTGCACCTTTTTTGTTCATGCCACTATCCTCTGGAACTCATTACCCATCGCACTTATGAGAACCATAAGCATAAACACTTTCAAAACCCAACTTTTCAAACACTTGGCCAGTAATATATAAATATACTTCCTTACACAATAAATATAGGGAAAACATTTTGGTTATACAAGCTATTTTATGAAATAATTCTCAACTTTCTTTTCTATTCCTCCATATAAATTTAAAAGCTCTTGTAATTTGTAATTTGTAACGCATTCACAATCTATGAGATTTGATCTCAATGTGAAACCATATATTATAAATAAATAAATAAAATAAAATAAAATAGTCTTACGAAAAACAATGGCCGACCAAAAACTAACTTTCTTGTATTCTCACTCTCAGTTTGTAATAATTTTTTTTTCGTCCAATTTTGAATAATACTTTTTCCCGTACATAATACATATTTCTACGCTTTTAAACATATACTCAAGACGGCTGGCAACCATGGTTCTTATATAGATGGGCTAACATTTAAAAAATTCTAAGTGTTTACTCAAAGAAATTACTGATGTAGATTGCCGAGCACATGAGAAGTAATTTAGTCCCTCTAAGAGCAAAAAGCACTTTCACATTCATTTTTGCTCTTTCCAAATCGTTGAGTTTTTTGTCATCATTAGACTGTAGTTGGAGCGAGAGAAAATTGTCCAATTCAGCCCCGAACTCTCCACACAGATATACCTCTCTGATGTTGCTAAAATAAGGGTGACATTAAAGTTAACATTTCTACGATCCTCGACTCTTTACTCTCCTCAAGACTTATCTACACCAAAAGACGAGAAAAATAAAACATACCTGTTCAAAGTACACACACTCAAAACGCAATTCAATAACAATTTTATTGCCCGAAGGGTATTTAAAAATTCTCCGACAGGATGAGAGTCTTGCACGAATAAGCAAAGAAGACAAAACCTTGTTGCAACAGAGCATCCTTGTATGGGGATGGATGATTGGGATATAAAGAATATTGTAAAGCATCGGCATCACAGCAAGTCGGGAAGTCTGCCTGTTTCCTCGGAAATAACATGTGAACCCAACCTCGCGCGTCACATAAACCAAAGAAATTAAATTTACAAAAAAAAAAAAAAAACGAACAAAATTCTGGTGAATAAAGAAAAAGGAAATTGAAATATTTGACATGAAGCTATGTATGCATGTATATGAAAGAAGGAGTGATGTTGGTTGAGGGGTGTTCCGTGGGCAGATCCAACATCAGGGGGCTTACAATGTTTTCTTTTCGAAACATAAATACAGACGATTCAGCTTAAATTATTAATTCTTTTTTTACACAAGAATATATTACATACTAGTATTATATAAAGGACTTTCGTATATAAATAAATAAATACACACACAGACATATTACGTATAGAAAAGAAAAACAAATTTTGCCAACTCAAATGCAATTCACAAACATCGGGCGGCAATTGTTGTTTGACTAAAGGCTTAAAGGGATTTTAGGACTTACAACAACATTTTTTTGGATCCAAAAGTGGGAACACAGACGGTATCCTTAAATAAAATATTCGATATTTTTTGGGGGATAGATATCTAATGGAGCTAAAAATGTTTGCGGTTTTTTTTCGCTTTCGAATTGAAATTAATAACTATCAATTCTTGAGAACTGAACTTTAATTAGCATCGCATCGCTAAAAATGTCCTTTTTATATAGACTAGGAAATATGTCAGAAAAATGATATTTAGAAATTGTTCTGCTGTGAAATAGAGGCTTGTCAGATGAGGCGATTTATCGCCAAACTGGCGATTTGAAATATATTTTTGCGACTCAAAAACTTGTACCCTAGAAAAAGCGATTTTCTCGTTTTTGGTGATTTTAATTTTTTGAATCGAAATCCTAATACTTTTTTCATTTTTCTAATTTGCACTAAAATCTTATATCTATTTCATTCCTACATGCTAAATGAAGTCATCGAAATAGTAATTCTGAACGCACTCACTAAAGATCGATTTCTTTCTCCTTCCTAAAATAAATGACGTACGTCAAACCAAATACTCGTAACTGTGCAATGCAGTATGTAGATAGTGCCTGGTTACACGAGCGTAAAAACTACCTTAAAAAAGAGAACGGATAATTTTTCGAATGAAAGAAACGGTTGAAAAAAGGCCAAGTAACCACGCTCATACTCAAATTCTAACTGTTCTGTTAAGTTCCTTTTTCATATGATTGTACGTAGCTAAGTATGATATGTATTTGTTGTGTTTTGTTTTTTAAATTAATTTTTTGATTCGAAAATTGCAAGTTGCTTTATTTATTTATTTCAATTTCCGACTTTTGAGTTTGGTGATGTATGGGTGGAAAATTTTTTAATTTGGCGATTTTGTGGTGATTTTTATTTTAAGTCTGGCATCTTTTTTATATAGACGCCTACGAGCATTTTCGTTAAAATAGGAAAAGCGAATTTTGAGTGCCCATTTCACACTATTTTCTGGGAGAAAAAATTATCACGCAAATAAAACAAAAGCTTCACAAATATTATAATTACCACTGGTTTACCCAATTTCGGTTGAAGTTGTTCATGCACAAAGGACGCCGAACATTCTAGTCGCTCAATTGATGTCACCACACCTGAAATGGTCGACAAAATCAATGGTTTAATAATGGCCGATCGGCGAGTGAAAGTGAGCTAATTTGAAGAGGCTATACAGGTTTATCAATCTCTCAGTGATTTCGATTTTACATAAATATTTGGTGACGCAAAAGATTTTCGCAAGACGGCTGCCGCGTTTGCTCTATTCGTTGTATTGGTGTCTTTGGCGATGTTCCAGAATGAAATTTGGGTCATTTCGTGACCGCGGATAAGACCTGGATTCACAACAATAGAATAGAAACCAAATAACAATCAAACAATGGACTTCACCTGGTGAATGGAAGCCGAAGAAGACCAAGACGGGTGTGTTAGCAAACAAGGTAATAGCGACGGTTTTTAAGGATGAGCGTGGTATTATTCACATCGATTAGCTGTAAAACTGCTAAATAAATTACCTTCGAAAGGGTAAAACGATCACCGGCTGCCGCGGCGTATATTCCGCAGAGCTGCTTGATCGATTCCAAGGCTATTTGAAGCAAAAACGGCGGCATTTTTCAAAGAAAAATGGTTCTCCCTTTCCAACATATTGCCAGACTTACCTCCTGTGACTATTTTTTGTTTCCAAACATGAAAAAATGACACTGAGCTATAAGAGAGGCAATTCCTGAAACAAACGCTTATTTTGAGAATTGGTATTTTTTTGAAGGGCATACAAAAAATAGAGAAATGTTAGATGAAGTGCATAGAGCTAAAATGAGATTATGTTGAAGAATAATAAACGTTTTTATATGTCGAAAAGAGTGTTCTTTATTTAATTTAACGAAAATTAAATAGGTTTCACTTGTTAACGTTTTGAAGAGCCAAATTTTGTGACATCTCAGTTTTCTGTAAAATTTAAAATGAAAAATTTATCATTGTGATTTTTTTGCTGAACGCTTTTTGCCATTTTATTTACTTTTGATGAACTGCCATTTACAAAATCTTAGTATCTGTCTATTCATCAATATCGAACGCATGCAAAAATTGAAGCGCAAAGGACATCGTTTGCTTCGAATTTTCGATGAGTTGGACAAAATGCATCTGATATTGAATCCGCTGTTTCATCTAAATATATATGGGTTCATTTTTGACTCAATCTGAATAAGTAAAATTATCACATTTACTAAACTTCTAAGTTCTAACCCCACAACAGAAACTGACAAAATATGTAAATTGTAATTCCTCTCTCATGCAAAAATTGCCAATACAATGATTACAGGGCACAAAATCATTACAATTCTCAATAGTCAAATTTTGAATGTGAAAAAAATTTCTACGTTGTCCTTATACAAATTAACACAAACCACTTATCTAAATTTATATTAACAAGAGTGCCCAGGACAGACAAAAAAATTTCTTCAAAAAGCGGTCTTAAACAAATTTTTTGTTGTCAATTTTGTCTGTTTCATTATTTAGTTGGTTGTAACTTTCAAATTGAAAAAAAAAATGATTTTCGTTAAATTGTTTGTCCCTTGTTTGACCAGAAATTTTAAAACATTATGCAAGTTTTTTATAACGTTTTGTGTTGTTTTGGTAATTGGTAAAATTGTGTTAAATTTGCGATACATTTTGTTAAGAAGTTATAAAGACATTAGTTTTTGATTAACTCAATTTGTATTTTTTAACGTATTGTGGGACATTCGTAGTAGAAAAGAGTCTCTCATCTTCGATTCATTAAAGAAAAAGAAGTCAGCAGGAGTCGATGGTATATCCAACGTTGTACTACGACATTTGCCTCAAGAAGCAGTTGACATTTATACCACACTGTTTAACAACGCGCTGAATAATGCATATTATCCAGTGCGGTGGAAGACAGCTGTGGTGCACCCTCTCCCAAAAAAGGGAACGGACAACTCCAATCCGGCGAATCTCCGATCGATAAGTCTTCTTCCGAGTATCAGCAAAGTATTTGAAAAGGTTATTAATAGAGCCCTGTTCAAGTGGGCGGAGGACAAAAATATCATCCCGGATAATCAGTCCGGTTTTAAGGCGGGACATGATACAATTCATGCCGCGTCTAAACTAGTTTCTGATATCCAATGGAACAAAACTAAAAAGCTGTGTACGGGTGCCTGTCTGGTTGATTTGGAGAAGGCCTTCGACACCGTATGGTTAGAAGGTCTCTATCTAAAGCTAACCAGACTAGGTATAAGTAAACCTCTATTGTATATGCTTTATGACATCCTAAATGGTAGAAAGTTTGTTGTCAAGAGTGGCAATGTAACTTCTACCACAATTTTTAATATTAATAATGGTCTTCAGCAGGGAGCGGTTAACTCGCCGATTCTATTCAGCATTTACACCAGCGATCTGATAGGTAGTCTAACTCAGGCAATTGCGTACGCCGACGATCTAATTGCGTACAGAACAGCTAATACAGTTGAGGTCATCAAAAGTCTCCTGCAGAGTGACTTCGACAAGATTCAGCGATATTGTGATGACTGGAAGTTGAAAATCAACTTCCAGATATCAGAAACTATTTTGTTTAGGACTCCGTTGTCTAGCGCCTCAAGGGATACGAGAAAGAACTGGCGCAAGCTGGTGATCGTAGGGCCACATGGACATCCACTGGCGAGTAAAAGTGTAGTAAAGTACCTTGGCATCTGGTTGGATCAGTACCTGTATTTCGACAGACATATAGGTGCTGCTTTGGCCAGGGCTAGGGGAGCATTTGCCTTGACAAAACGACTGTTTTATAGCAGCCGTCTTGACAGCAGGGTGAAGGTGATTTGCTACATGGCCCTCATCAGGCCGATGATTGCCTACGGATGCCCGGTGTGGTTCAACGTTGCCCCATCTCAAATGGAAAAGATTCGGGTGTTTGAGAGGCAATGTCTTAGACGTTGCCTTGGATTACACAGAACACCAGAGTCGGAGTACACAAGATATTATTCCAACCAGGTTCTATACAACGGAGCCAACATAAACAGAATAGACAATTTTTTGTTCAAGCTGATTCGGGGTCACGTTGCAAGAGCGATGTCCTCAACTAACAGCTTAATTTTTGGGGCTTATTACCCCAATAACGAATATTTTGAGAGTGCGCGGTTAAGTGGTCACATCCCTCCCGAGGCATTCCTCTATTTAGACAGTCGTGGGCTGATACAGGATGGAGGGGCGGTTCCGCTCATCTACCACGTCAGCCGGAAAACAGTGGATAGGCGACTCCTGTATGGTCGAGACGTCATCGCTCAAGGTGGAGAAGAGCGCCTTCTGTTCAGTAGGACTGTGTCCGATCGGGACCAGAGGGATAGGGCGAAACAGGAGAACCAGTTCTGGTGGCTCTCTGAACAGCATCGTGATATTTAAAGTCGATGAAGATGGTATATCTTGGCCGACTTACATAGATTTAGGCAATTAGGTATAGGGAACAGTCGGGGTGGCACCAAAAAAAAAATTAAAAATATGTATGTATGCGGGGCATACGTGCATGTATCTGCGTGTCTGTACATATATGTGCGTACGTATATGTATGTGCGTATATACATGTATGGGTGGGTTGCATGTTGCTGTGTGTCTGCATGCATATAAAAAATAAACGAAAAAAAAAACAAAAAATTAAAAAAAACGAAAAAAAAATGCTGCTGTGGCTGTTCTTGTTTTTAAGTAGTCTTAAGTATTATTAGGTATTTTTAAGTAGTTTAAGTTATTTTTAGGCAGTATAAGTTAGTTTTATTTAGTTTTAATTATATTTAGGTTTAGTTTATAAGAAAAAAAAAAAAAAAAAAAAAAATGATAAGATACCAAGTTTTTTTGTGAAAGTTTCCTTGGAAAAATAAAATAAAATAAAATTTTATAACATTAGTTCTAAGCGTTATTGTTTAGTTTAGAGCGCCCGTAAAGGGCCAGTAAATTAGTTGTAAGTTATTGATAAGTAGGCTAGTTTTAAACATTTTTGTCTAGGTTTAAGATAGTTATAAGTGAATATGAAATAAAACTGAATTTACAAAAAAAAAAAAAAAAAAAAAAAAAGAGTCTCTCAAAAATATCATATAATAAGTTCCTTAATGCCTAGTAAAAGTTGTTGTACTGTGTTCTCAGTTTTCTCCAACAATATTCTTTTACGTTGAAAGCCCTTCAATATGTATCAAATATCAATACGTATGGGAATCTAATAATAATAACTCCAATAAAGTGAAACTTGTCATCTAATTTTTTTTAACTCTTGACACAGGGATTTGCCAAAAATAAAAAGTAAATGTTTCCATGAAAACGACCTCCTGTGACTATTTTTTGTTTCCAAACATGAAAAAATGACACTGAGCTATAAGAGAGGCAATTCCTGAAACAAACGCTTATTTTGAGAATTGGTATTTTTTTGAAGGGCATACAAAAATTAGAGAAATGTTAGATGAAGTGCATAGAGCTAAAATGAGATTATGTTGAAGAATAATAAACGTTTTTATATGTCGAAAAGAGTGTTCTTTATTTAATTTAACGAAAATTAAATAGGTTTCACTTGTTAACGTTTTGAAGAGCCAAATTTTGTGACATCTCAGTTTTCTGTAAAATTTAAAATGAAAAATTTATCATTGTGATTTTTTTGCTGAACGCTTTTTGCCATTTTATTTACTTTTGATGAACTGCCATTTACAAAATCTTAGTATCTGTCTATTCATCAATATCGAACGCATGCAAAAATTGAAGCGCAAAGGACATCGTTTGCTTCGAATTTTCGATGAGTTGGACAAAATGCATCTGATATTGAATCCGCTGTTTCATCTAAATATATATGGGTTCATTTTTGACTCAATCTGAATAAGTAAAATTATCACATTTACTAAACTTCTAAGTTCTAACCCCACAACAGAAACTGACAAAATATGTAAATTGTAATTCCTCTCTCATGCAAAAATTGCCAATACAATGATTACAGGGCACAAAATCATTACAATTCTCAATAGTCAAATTTTGAATGTGAAAAAAATTTCTACGTTGTCCTTATACAAATTAACACAAACCACTTATCTAAATTTATATTAACAAGAGTGCCCAGGACAGACAAAAAAATTTCTTCAAAAAGCGGTCTTAAACAAATTTTTTGTTGTCAATTTTGTCTGTTTCATTATTTAGTTGGTTGTAACTTTCAAATTGAAAAAAAAATGATTTTCGTTAAATTGTTTGTCCCTTGTTTGACCAGAAATTTTAAAACATTATGCAAGTTTTTTATAACGTTTTGTGTTGTTTTGGTAATTGGTAAAATTGTGTTAAATTTGCGATACATTTTGTTAAGAAGTTATAAAGACATTAGTTTTTGATTAACTCAATTTGTATTTTTTAACGTATTGTGGGACATTCGTAGTAGAAAAGAGTCTCTCATCTTCGATTCATTAAAGAAAAAGAAGTCAGCAGGAGTCGATGGTATATCCAACGTTGTACTACGACATTTGCCTCAAGAAGCAGTTGACATTTATACCACACTGTTTAACAACGCGCTGAATAATGCATATTATCCAGTGCGGTGGAAGACAGCTGTGGTGCACCCTCTCCCAAAAAAGGGAACGGACAACTCCAATCCGGCGAATCTCCGATCGATAAGTCTTCTTCCGAGTATCAGCAAAGTATTTGAAAAGGTTATTAATAGAGCCCTGTTCAAGTGGGCGGAGGACAAAAATATCATCCCGGATAATCAGTCCGGTTTTAAGGCGGGACATGATACAATTCATGCCGCGTCTAAACTAGTTTCTGATATCCAATGGAACAAAACTAAAAAGCAGTGTACGGGTGCCTGTCTGGTTGATTTGGAGAAGGCCTTCGACACCGTATGGTTAGAAGGTCTCTATCTAAAGCTAACCAGACTAGGTATAAGTAAACCTCTATTGTATATGCTTTATGACATCCTAAATGGTAGAAAGTTTGTTGTCAAGAGTGGCAATGTAACTTCTACCACAATTTTTAATATTAATAATGGTCTTCAGCAGGGAGCGGTTAACTCGCCGATTCTATTCAGCATTTACACCAGCGATCTGATAGGTAGTCTAACTCAGGCAATTGCGTACGCCGACGATCTAATTGCGTACAGAACAGCTAATACAGTTGAGGTCATCAAAAGTCTCCTGCAGAGTGACTTCGACAAGATTCAGCGATATTGTGATGACTGGAAGTTGAAAATCAACTTCCAGATATCAGAAACTATTTTGTTTAGGACTCCGTTGTCTAGCGCCTCAAGGGATACGAGAAAGAACTGGCGCAAGCTGGTGATCGTAGGGCCACATGGACATCCACTGGCGAGTAAAAGTGTAGTAAAGTACCTTGGCATCTGGTTGGATCAGTACCTGTATTTCGACAGACATATAGGTGCTGCTTTGGCCAGGGCTAGGGGAGCATTTGCCTTGACAAAACGACTGTTTTATAGCAGCCGTCTTGACAGCAGGGTGAAGGTGATTTGCTACATGGCCCTCATCAGGCCGATGATTGCCTACGGATGCCCGGTGTGGTTCAACGTTGCCCCATCTCAAATGGAAAAGATTCGGGTGTTTGAGAGGCAATGTCTTAGACGTTGCCTTGGATTACACAGAACACCAGAGTCGGAGTACACAAGATATTATTCCAACCAGGTTCTATACAACGGAGCCAACATAAACAGAATAGACAATTTTTTGTTCAAGCTGATTCGGGGTCACGTTGCAAGAGCGATGTCCTCAACTAACAGCTTAATTTTTGGGGCTTATTACCCCAATAACGAATATTTTGAGAGTGCGCGGTTAAGTGGTCACATCCCTCCCGAGGCATTCCTCTATTTAGACAGTCGTGGGCTGATACAGGATGGAGGGGCGGTTCCGCTCATCTACCACGTCAGCCGGAAAACAGTGGATAGGCGACTCCTGTATGGTCGAGACGTCATCGCTCAAGGTGGAGAAGAGCGCCTTCTGTTCAGTAGGACTGTGTCCGATCGGGACCAGAGGGATAGGGCGAAACAGGAGAACCAGTTCTGGTGGCTCTCTGAACAGCATCGTGATATTTAAAGTCGATGAAGATGGTATATCTTGGCCGACTTACATAGATTTAGGCAATTAGGTATAGGGAACAGTCGGGGTGGCACCAAAAAAAAAATTAAAAATATGTATGTATGCGGGGCATACGTGCATGTATCTGCGTGTCTGTACATATATGTGCGTACGTATATGTATGTGCGTATATACATGTATGGGTGGGTTGCATGTTGCTGTGTGTCTGCATGCATATAAAAAATAAACGAAAAAAAAAACAAAAAATTAAAAAAAACGAAAAAAAAATGCTGCTGTGGCTGTTCTTGTTTTTAAGTAGTCTTAAGTATTATTAGGTATTTTTAAGTAGTTTAAGTTATTTTTAGGCAGTATAAGTTAGTTTTATTTAGTTTTAATTATATTTAGGTTTAGTTTATAAGAAAAAAAAAAAAAAAAAAAAAATGATAAGATACCAAGTTTTTTTGTGAAAGTTTCCTTGGAAAAATAAAATAAAATAAAATTTTATAACATTAGTTCTAAGCGTTATTGTTTAGTTTAGAGCGCCCGTAAAGGGCCAGTAAATTAGTTGTAAGTTATTGATAAGTAGGCTAGTTTTAAACATTTTTGTCTAGGTTTAAGATAGTTATAAGTGAATATGAAATAAAACTGAATTTACAAAAAAAAAAAAAAAAAAAAAAAAGAGTCTCTCAAAAATATCATATAATAAGTTCCTTAATGCCTAGTAAAAGTTGTTGTACTGTGTTCTCAGTTTTCTCCAACAATATTCTTTTACGTTGAAAGCCCTTCAATATGTATCAAATATCAATACGTATGGGAATCTAATAATAATAACTCCAATAAAGTGAAACTTGTCATCTAATTTTTTTTAACTCTTGACACAGGGATTTGCCAAAAATAAAAAGTAAATGTTTCCATGAAAACGACCTCAATCGAAAAAAAAAATATATATGTATTCACAAAATTTCTCAGGCTTTAATACGACTTATTATCTTGAAATTTTATTACTTACCGAGTTGTCGGAGACCTATGTCAGAGAGCTCCTAACAAGAACACAGACATCCTTCTGACAGCTTTTCTTTTGCCAAAATTAAGGATTGTTAATAAAAAAAAATATATACATTAATATTTATAGCCCGAAAAATCGTCTCAAACATCGCCATATCCGTTGACCGTTTTCAAACTTCAATGCTCCATTACCCATATACCCACATAGCCTACCATTAAAGCCGCCATTAGAGTCGAAAAAATCACATTCAATTAAGTATCGCATTTAAAAACTCACATTCTACTTAATTAGGCTCTCACCTTTTTTTTGTTATTAAAACTTACAGAACATTTCTGCTGCAAGCTCTGGTCGACAGAAAAAATCTTAAGACAACAAATAAAGCTTTAGGGTATTTTTTTTTACCGTTAAAACGAGTCGGAGTGCCGCACATTCCAACACTGCGAAAGCACTTGGAATTTTCCATACATATTTTTATGTTATTTTTAAACAAGAAGTCTGCTCAAACGTTTTATACTTAATTTGGATGGGATTTTTCTTTGTTTGTGTACCTTTTTCACGAAGACGTGAATTCAAAGCCCTAAAGCAATAAAGTGGCAATTGTGCGTATTACCAAGCTTCGCAGAATAAGAAAAAAAATATCCCGATTACATACCATACATATTATAACTACCCTAACCCTCTGAGGAATTAAGGGCAGGTGGCAACAAGCGCTAATAATACAACAACAAATGTAATATTTGTAGCAAGAGTTTAAGTAACAGGACATAACGGTATGCGATGTTCTTACCTACTTTCCATTTAAATATGCGTGAGTGAATGAGTGAAAATAAAGTAAAGTTGGGAAGTTGCTTATTAACTGTCAGCGAAAGACATTTATAAGTATACCTCCCTACATGTACCGGTTCCCATTGTAGAATACACGTCACAGTGGAGAATTGTTCATTTTTTTCTTGGACGAGCGAGCGGAAGAAAGGAATTTAGTTAGATTTTTTTCGCGTTTTTTTTTTCTGTGTGCTTTGTCCAGCTGTTCCAATTCGGAATTATTTTTAATTTCCTTTGGAGAATGTCCTTTTTTTGCTTTAACTCAAGATGGTCCTTAATTCTTCTCTACATAATATAGAATCCGGTTATTCGACAGAAGATTCAAAAAAAAAAAAAAAAAGTTTCGAACAAATTTCTAATTTGAAAGTTTTCTGGGTTCAGGAATTTTTTTTTCGTTTGTATTCTTTTTCTCCAGGTAGATCCTTAAAGATATTGTTTCGAAGGACATCACCATGAATCTGATTAGAATCTTCTTTTTTTTGCAAAAGGGATGAGAGAATGAGAAAACTTTCTTATTTTCTGTAAATTCTATTTGGAGAAAAAGGTGTCCTTGATCCAAGGTGAAGGAATCATGTGTTGGCTGAGCGAAGATGCGGTGGTCTTTTATCCTTCAAGACGGTCGTATCCTTGGCGTCGCAGTCGGTCTAAGTGATGTTACAACACATATATAGGTATGTATATTTATCATTTCGAATGAGTGATTTTTATGTCAGAAAAGTTTGACGACTTTTGTATACTCGTAGGTAGGGATTTGGTCCCCCGGTTATCTTATATTGTTATGTTATGTGCATATCCCCAGTTGTGAAACAAAAAATAACGAAGAAAAAGTTATATACCTATGTACGTACAAAAAAAGCATGATATTTCAATGTTTAATGATAAAGTTTTCTAGTTTTATTGTTTTTTTTTTGGAAGTGCGTTGTGAAGGAAGGAGTATAATTTTTTATGGACCAAAAGTTTTGGGAATACAATACATTTCTTTGAAAGACACAATTTTTACGTGTCTTCTGTCAGATTTTTTTTTCCTTTGATATCACATACAGATCTTCTATATCAATTCAAAACCAAAATCAACAAAAAAGAAGTTATTCCCCTGCTTGTTATTTTTTTCTCATTTGGCGAGATATAGAAGTAAAACTGACAAGTAAATGTTTTATTTTTCTTCTGCTAATATACATGATTCTTACACTAGTTACCAATAAGTTGCATATTGTCATCTTCTACGGTTTATATTTTGAGATTTTACTCTTCTTTAATTTTCTTCAGAACTCTCCACATTTAAAATACTTCAATATTCCTTACTTAGCCATTGCTATTCATTGTCATCTATTCACATAAAACATTTAAGGTTCTTTAATGCCGCACTCTTCTTCAAATTTAAGTTAAAAATTAAATGTTCCAAAACCCTCCAATTTCAAAGAAACAAACGTTCGAATATTAAGTGGATCCGGTTTATTTAATACACCAAACAAATTTCTTTTAAAAACTCTCCAGTTCATATATAGGCACTTAAGCATTTCTATCACTAAAACACTATGGCCCATTATGTTGTGCCATTCATCAGGTCTCTAGATCTAAGCTGAAGGGCTTTCAGAAGATCACAAATGGGATTAAATTATGGATATTGTGTTTTTTTTTATCTGAAGCGCAAAAAAAGGTTGGTGTAGATATATTCAATTTATGGAGAACAAGCTTTTTTAGTTCTTTCTTTTTCAATTTTAAGTTAATTTAAAACTCTACACTTTTAAAAAATGCGTATTATATAGTAAAATAGTAATGGTTACTGTAATAGTAACTTGTTTGTTAAAAATAATATATTTCCATTTAAAATTCTCTAAAACATAGTTTTATTAAAACTCTCCACTTTCGAAAAAATCTTAGGAAGTAAGTTTATTTCAGTGCTAGTTCACTTACAATATGTATTCCAATTTTTTTTAGGCTTAAACAAAATTCTCCAAGACTCTCCACTCCTTATTAAACTATGTTTGTTGTTTCAATTTTTGAGATTCATCAAATTTTTGTTCAGAATTTTATCTAACATTTTTTTTGTTGCCAAATAAATCCGTAAAATTTTAAACATTCTACAAACAGATAGGTATTCATCTTAAAGAATGATGAATGTTAAATTATTAAAGAATTAAAAGTTTTTCAAGAACTATTTCTATTATATTTAATGACTTTTCTTCTAAGTGATCATTATTTATATCCCAAAGAATACGTTTTCAAATACAGAGCGTGGGTTGACATGAACGCACTTAAAATTTGTAAAAAAAAAACATGTAGACCAACTGGAATATATGACATCTTCTTCAAATTAAATCTCCAAACTCTACTCTCTACAAACAGTCGCTAATCATTAACTTTATAGGTGCTCTTGTCTTTCAAGTAAACAGAAAAAAAACCTCTCAGAAACCCGTTCTCAATTTTTTTCCGCTCGTAAACGGAATGCACACTATTTCAATCTTTATCAACAATAACTACAATTATAACGAAACAAAATTAAAACCTTCCAGATTAACGACTTTTCCGGACAACCACTTAGGTATACGTTTTAAACACACAAAATCATTCGCTTATAATAAAAATCAGGAAAAAAATCCTAAGGCTTCTTCCACACCACAAAGTGCAGCCCTATAGCTCTCGTCATAACCAAACCACAGAAAAATAAATAAATTTCTGTTTCAGGACATTCTTTTCCTCTAATTAGAGATTTTTTTGCGCTGGCTGGCTGGATGGTATACTGTATAGTTTTGTGCTGAGAATTTTCGTTTGATTACCACCCCATTGGCCTTACATTCTATAAAGGGGTAGTATGGAGAGCACCTCAAAAACAACAACATGAACACAGAAAAAAAAAACGAATAATTTGCAGTAGGTGGGCCTCTTAAACTTCTACTATAATGCTGGCTGGGTTGGTATATAACTATGCCGCCTTTAGCTTCGTCGTAGATTTCCTTTGTTTTTATTTACTTTCCTTCTTCATCATCGCTCTGAAGGACCCCAAAAGCAGGCAGGCGGGAGCAATAAAAAAAAAGTAAAAACAAAAACTACAAGTTTGACGTTAATAAAGTTCTCGTGTTGATTTCTTTTGCAGCAGAAGCAGAAGCAGCAGCAACAGCCCCCTAAAGAACACAACCCCAACCACTTAACCCGCTCCTTTGGCAATTCATCCATATCATGGCCACAAGCGTAGTAGTTGGCTTTCACTTCACATCATCATGGTCCTTCGGCAAGAAGTTGGTTGATATAGAACGACCCGACTACTGCCGAGTACTAAGTCTCGCGCCGACTACCCTACTAGGCTACTAAATAAAAATTCAGTCCATATCCAACTTGAGGAAGAATAAGCGATAAGGAGAGAGAATTCGGGCAAAATGGGTGGTATATCTACTCTTACGCGGCGGCGTTTATTTTTGAACCCCAAGTCAAAGTATTTTTTCCCGAACCGTTTAAGTGCTTTTGTGGCGAATAACTACTTTATTCGCAGCAGCAGCGCGGTTATTGCAACAGCCAGCGTTATCCTGCACCAATGTATATATATTTCTTACAATACCGCACATCATACCATAAGCGTATAGCAGTTAACAGCTAGCAATACCCAGTACCAACCAGTATAGCAGCATAATTCCGCCGAAGCAGCAAAAGTTGTTAAAAGTGTAATTAGTCCAATTATTGTATGTTTCGGGCTTTTCAACTTTTTCCTTGCAGTTTTTTCGTTCTTTGTTGTTGTTCTTGTGTTTTCTTCTTTTTTTTCTGTGGGTGCATATTATTGTTTAGGGCAAGTATACAGTTATTACTGTTATGCAACTTTGGTCTGTCAAAATTTGCATTATTTGCATAATTCAATCGCAACAAGCGTGCACGCAAGATGCTTTTGAAATTCCAGTTGCACCAGGGATGGATTTTAAGAAGGAAGTTTTAATTATGAAGCTGCGCCAGTGCTGGGTCATAGTAAGTCCACATACGAAAAGATCCACTTGGGTAGGTTATAGGTTAGTCTACAAGTCAATTTTGAGCTGTAATCCTACACTGATGAGCTACCAGTTCCAATGGAATTCTTGTGGACTTATTTCCCATCTATTGTGGTATTAAGACCCAGTTATTTAAGTACTGTCTATCTCTACTCTAGTACCCTACATAACTCGTATCTTTATTTATTTACAAAATTTAGATTGGGCAAAAATTTACTGGTGTATAGATACTCCTGCAAAAATGTCTCTCCACTTATCTGTAACGCAATTCGATGCCATCTATCTAGCTGCCATTTCAGCTTCGGTCACCTAATCTGCACAAACCTTCTGCAATACAATTTGGTACAATCTCTATTTCACCAATATTTTTGTATCTCTCCATTTTATCTGACGCGAAAAAATATCATGCTTGACTAACATTTCAGCTTCTATTAAGTTTCTGTAAAGTCTTATCGAAGCTAAACTAACTTACCGAAGCCTGAACGAAACTGAAATGTTCGTGTACTTAATTTTGTCAGTAAACTCGCGTTTGTTTCCTAACAATGATTTTCCGTCAAAAATTTACGTTCGAGTTTTTGAGACCTATTACGAAAGAATAAAAAAAATAATCATTACACCTGGGTCGTGCCACAAATCATCTCGTCTATATTCCAGCCGTTGTCAAGAACCTTACAAACCACTCGTAAATTGCTCCACTTTGTCGAGATTGCTCTATAACCGGACCGGACCAGTGCCACCTAACACACAGGTGGTGTGGACTACGTCCGTCCGCCTGTTTAGTCGTCTTCGGCGTCGTCAACTTGCTACTTGCACAATTGCCCTATGTGCGTGCTGATGGTTGTTGTACTCGTATATGCATTTCGTGGCTTTTGGCTTCATCTCCATTAAAGTGTTTTGAGCACATTGCATGCGGAAAGATGATGATTGGTTGGTCACTGGAACTCGACTTGATATTCCCTCAAATCAATTGCAGGAAAATAATTCAATTACTAGCTTTTGACGCAAACATCCACTAATTAATGCTTCGAGTTGTTTGTTCAATTTATGTGCGCGCCTCAGATTGTTCTGCTGATTGAGTCATCATCTTGCAGTTACTTGCGGATGCGGAGGAAGGCGGTTGTCCTATGCATTTGGAGAATGGGATGCATTCGTATAGTTTTCTGTTGTATATGACGAGTTGGGCTTGGTAATACGCCATGTTTAACATTTCCTGCTCCGGTTTTGGTGTTGTTGTTGTTGTTTTGCGTTTTTGTAGAGATACAGACAATTTGGGTGGCACAATTTAAATTAAATGCACATGGAATAAATGAAATGCGATGTGCAATTTGAATTCTTGAAAGTGAAAGAAGTTTTGAAGACGTTGTTATAATATCTGCTGGAATTATTGCCTTGCCTCAGGCTGTGTCATCTTTTTGTCGCCTTCATGGTGGTATGACGCGAATATTCATGCGAATTTATGTCATGGAGATTTTTTTTTTTTGATTTGCGGTTGTGAAACTTTATCTTTGTTGTTTGAAGTCTTGTGGAGGTGTGAACGTAGACACTTGGCTTTGTGGGTGGCTGGATGCGTTTTAGAAATGGCAATAAAATTACATTCTAGACGGCTGGCGGCGGCGCGCGCGGTGGCGCTTATATGCAGAACAATCGTAATCACATGTAAATTATATGCTGGCTTAATTGAAAATTTTACAAAAAGTCGTTACTGCTGAAGACGCATCGAATTTTTCTTGAAGTAATTTGCTTTCAAGCGATGAGTGATATTCTTGCTAAGTACGAAATTCTTACATATGGTCGAGTTGCTCGTCCTTAAGTGGATCCTGGTGAAGATCATGAGGATTTTTTTTCCTCACTTGTGGTTCCTTTGTATAGCTACCTTAGGGGTGGTCAGTCAAACATGGAAGGTGTTTTTTTTACTTATTGTGATAGAAGATGCTTGTAAATCAGAATTTTCGGCCTCCTGGTTAAGTCCAGTTCTCGTTTTCATCAGTTAATAAGCTAATTCGATACGGTGGGTTGAAGTTTAGCAGTTTGTCGTAATCCAATTGATTTTGAGAGTATATACTATAGGGTGATATTTTTGCAGTTTCCAGCTGAACGAATTAGCCTGCGTCCTAATCTTTTAAAGTAGAAAAACATTTGGATACATTGCAGGAGACATAATCCGTTCTAAAATTCGAAGAGTTTGGAAACTTGGTTTTTCTGACATCCATCAATGTTGATACCTCAACATTTATGGTAAGTTGGACTATTACGCCATCACCTGGGATTGAATTCCAGCTTATTCGAGCAATTTGGTGCACAAACAATTATAGGTTCCCTTCATTCTGGAAGATCAACATCTGCTAGAAGTAAGAGCTATGGGGCACCAAACTTATTTATCAATGGTATAATAACAAAATTGTCGTCAACCAAGATAAAATCCTCGCCCCCAGTTGATATGTGTCCATCCCTCGTACTTTTCCAGCTCCAGATTTCCAGATTTCTAGTTGAAAAAATGATAAGATTTTGGAAGAAAGAAGTAATGCGAAACTAAGTCTTACGTCACTTTACTGTGGAATGCTTTCTCGACAACGACAGGAAGCAGCGGATATCATAATTAAATTTTTGGATTGGATGGCTTTATCGCAAAACCGAACTATATGCCTGTGGAGTGATATTTGGTTTCGCTGCTGAACTTCTTGCGCTTTTTAATTATCAGTGGCTGCTTTTAATAGCTTGCTTAGGTTATTACAGAAAGAACCTGTAGCTTGTAGCCGTTTTCCCAGAAACTGTTTTGTACTTGCAACGTTTTATTGCACTTTTCCATATTCACAATGATTTCTTAGAAGAGCATGACAGTATAGAAGCCCCTTGAGGGGCTTGACTTCTGTGGACTGAACTTTCTTATAATCTTAGCTATATCAATTAGGGGTGATATGAATCCTTCACCAAATTTATGTCGCTAAATATTGCATTCTGCAAGCTCGTTTTCGACGAAATCCTTAATTTCAAATAGGAAGACTTGATGAGAAGGTCCGCTGAAGAATTCTTCGAAGTACATAGCAACTATCTCAATTTTACCAAGATGGTTAATTTCCCGTCGCTGTTATTCGTGGCAAAATTATTTCCAGTAATTGGTGTTTTTGTTCAATAATTCTGTTGATGTCAAGACCTGGACCAAAGTTTAGATTTGATTATTGACTTCAGTCTTTAGGATTGGTTGTTTTGTGGTATTAGATGAAATTCCGGAACAAAAAGTTTATTAGTTGATTTTGGAAGAGGATTTAAGATGTTTTCATTGAGGTTTTATAAGGTATTCACTCAAGAGAATTGAGGTATCTGTCTTTATAGGTTTTAATTGTTTTATATTGGAAGCACAGAGTTCGAGACAGTTGATTGTGCTGTCAGGCTCGGTATTGGCAAGTTCCTTTTTGAATTAATAGTCCGTCTAGTCCTTTTTGAAAGACGGTTTAAAGCCGCTTTTACTCTGGGTAATTTGTATTTATGTAGTTGATGTAATGCTCTGATGTCGGCTGTATCACTCGCAAATGTGCTTTCTAGATACCAGATACTGCCGAAATTTTATTTCGGGACAATAACCTCAAGACATCTCGTCTTCGATATTAGTTATTAAAATTAGAACTTAAAGATTTTAAGATGTCCCTATATATGTTATTCCACTAGGAAATAGAGTAACCAAAAATTGGTTGGGTTCAAAATACTTAAATATGCAAACTTCAACTTATTTTTTTGAGAGTGAATTTCAGAAAAAATAAATAAAATGAAATATGTTTGATGTGTTTTAGGTTAGGGTCATTTTATATCAACAGCTTTCTTGAGCATCCAGTAGGTACCTATACCTTATCTGGAAAATCTTTGTAAAATTCAAAATGTCAGCTACTTTGCGGGCCTCTGTACCATTCACGCAAAACTACCACTTTGTTGCATTTGAAGATTTAGGTGATTTTGAACTTAGTGACTGTGCCCGACTCACAGCGTCCAATCATTTAAATATGAATCCAATGTTGCAACTATAGCATAGTGCTGAGACGTGGTTGCAACAATATCATGATTGTGCTACTACGAGTATTAGCATAACCGATACAATTGTTGGCACCCTTAAGGATTTTTCAATTTTAAATGCGCGTAATTTTCGAAGTTAAAAATATGAAAAATATACTAAATTTTAATATAGAATTTTGTTGTTTATTTATATTTAATTCTTATTATTTGTTTATTAAAAAAGTGCTAAAAATAGGATATTGAAAAAAGCTTGCCAAAAACTACAATTATTGGCATCCGATTACAATTATCGGTACCCGAAAAATTATAGAAGAACAATATTTTGTTTTTATTTTTTTTATTTATAAAATATGTGGTTCATTCAATTTCAGGAAAAAAAATAACATAAACATTTACCGCTTCTTCCTGGTTATAAAGAATTAAAAGAAATAATAGATATTAAAAAAACAATAATTTAAATATGAAAAAATAAATAAAAAGTCTACAACAAAAACAAATTAGTTCATACCGATCCCATAATATTATATGAGTTGAAATAAAAACTTAAGATCTGTTAATTTTTAGTAATACATAGAGAACTGATAAAACTTGGAAGAACGTATATCACTGAAAATGTTTTGCTCAATCGGAACCGCAGAGTAGAACGCAGTATTTTGTGATATCTAGAAGCTGCTTTTTTACTTGCGATTATATGTACTATAAGGCAAGTTATGCATTCATCGAAAAAAAAAAAATTTGAGATAACAATCAAACATGACATTACGATGATAGCGAAGACGAAAAAAGATGGTCTAAAAATTCTGTCCGTCTGTATGTCTGTCAGTCTGTCTGCATGTACCAAACGGGTGGGCTGAATAGCTTCAAACTTGGTATATAGAGTTTTTTAGGTATTGTATACAGAGGGAAAATTGAAATTTTATTTCGCTCAAAAAATAACGGTACCTGCCATATAACTGTTACGTTAAAGCCTATTTTTCTCGGAAAAATCAGTGGGTTTTTAGCTACGACCGATAATATAGTTGAAAAAAAAATAGAAAAATGTCTAAAAACGGTACTTTCCATAGGACCGTTTTTTTTTTGCTTTCGACTATCTCATAAATGGCTTAACCGATTCTTTCAAAATTTCATAAAAATATAGGCTTAGGTTGTCCAAATTATACCGCGTACCAATATTTTTAATTAATATTTTTTTGTATTCTTAAAATGATTTTTAAGAAAAAAATTAAAAAAATTTATTATTCGAAAACTGCTCATTAATTTTTTTTTCAAAAATTATATTTATTTGTATTTTCTGAATACCTATGAATTGGCGTTTTTGATTTTTTTTAAATATTTTCAAAAAGTTTAAAAAAAAAACTTTTTCTCTCAAAAACCGCTCCACAGATTTTTAAATTTTTTTTTCATAAATTCATATTTATCCAAGAAATAAAATGGCGTACTTTTTTTTGAGCTCAAATTAGTTTAAGTATTTATTTCAGAATTTTGAATTATTTTTTCTTTAATTAAACAGATTTAATCTTTTGTTTTTAAGTTTATATTATTAAATATTTAATATTGTCATACCAATTTATTTTATTTATTTATTTATTTATTTATTTATTCATCAATGGATATTTATCTTTGATTACATTTAACAATTATTAAAGATTCTAGAAACAATATTCTTAAAAATACTTCTATCCATTGGAAGGTCGACTTCAAGATTAATAGAATTAAAAAGAGATAATGAACGTGATATAGGTTCATTTAAACCATAGTTTGTCCTGTGACTGGGAACAAGAAAAAGAGCGTCTCTGTTTCTAAGGTTTCTCTCTGGAAAATAAAAGGGCATAAGATTTAATAACTCAGGTGAGTTTATTCTACCAACTACTATATCCTTTATAAAAAGTGTACACAAAGTTTCTCGGCGGCTTTTTAAAGATTTCAAATCAATCAATGCGCACCTAGATTCATAGGATGGAAAACCTTCTGACCAACACAAATTCCTCAACGCAAAGCGCGTAAATCTTTTTTGAATATTCTCAATCCTATCGGAAGAGTTTTGATAATAGGGAGACCATATAACACAGCAGTACTCTAAAGAAGGTAAAACTAATGAAATATAAAGGGCTTTTAAAGTATAACTATCCTTAAAAACGACAGAATTACGCTTTAAAAATCCAAGAAGCGAATTTGCTTTCGATATGATGAAATCAATATGTGATGAAAAAGAAAACTTCGTATCAAAAATAACGCCAAGATCCTTTATTTCACTAACAGTCGATAAAGTTTCACTGCCAAGACTGTACTCGTAACTATATAGATTTCTAGGGTTTGAACGAAAAGCTCTAAACGTTTTACATTTGGAAATGTTTAAATCAAGATGATTATATTTACACCATTGATAAAGTTTATCTATGTCTTTTTGAAATTTTAAGCAATCTTCAATCTTTGATATGGGATAGAATAGTTTTAAATCATCAGCAAACATTAGACAATCTCCATACTCTAACAGGTCAGGAATGTCATTTACAAAAAGATTGAAAAGAAGGGGTCCCAGATGACTACCTTGAGGGAGACCCGACAATACTTCAATACAGAAGGATTTATCATTTCCAATTCTTACAACCTGTTTCCGATTCGTCAAGTAAGATTCCAACCATCTAAGAAAATTAAACTTGAGCCCTATTTTCTCTAATTTTTTAATAAGAAGCTTGTGATGAACTCTATCAAATGCTTTTACGAAGTCAGTGTATAAGACATCAACTTGTATTTTGTTCTCCAAATAGTAGAGGCAAAAATTTGTAAAGATACACAAATTAGTTGTAGTGGACCGACCACTGCAAAATCCATGCTGCTTCGAAGAAATGATTCCTTTTACTGCAAAATTTAGCCTATCGTATACTAATTTTTCAAATAATTTCGGAATAGCCGAGAGCTTGGATACTGGTCTGTAATTGTTTATTAAATGTTTAAGACCACTCTTGTAGATAGGGCTAATAGATGACAATTTCCATTCTTGAAGAAAAACACCAGTTTGAAGTGATTTATTAAAAATAATTTTTAAAATTTTAAAAAGCGAAACAGCACATTTAGATAAAAGAATAGGAGGAATCAAATCCATTCCAGCATTTTTGTTTATATCAAGATTGGCTAAACCGTCTAAAACTTCCTGATCTGTCAATGAAAAGCAATCAAAATCAACCTGACAATCGATCTCATTAAATATACTTCCAGTATTTTCTATTGAGTCCAAATTATAATTCGATTTAAAAAAATGTGCAAAAAAATCGCACGTTGTTTTGGTATCATAAGAACATTCATCATTAAGTTCCATGGAATTTGGAAATCCAGAAACTTTACGTTTCGAATTCAAAAAAACCCAAAAAGATTTCGAATTGTATTTTATATTTCTTTCAACAGAACTTATATATTGAGAATAAAGAAATCTACTTAAAAAATCGAACTCTTTTCTCAATTGAATAAAACTAAGTCTATCTTCAGTTTTTCCAGACACCTTATACTTTTTGAAAGCTTTGTTTTTAACATTCTCTAAATTCTTAAGCCTTCTATTGAACCAAGGAGATTTAAAAGACGCTCTTCTCCGAACTATAGGGACACATTTTTGAACACCATCAAATAAAACTGTTTTAAAAATTGAATAAATTTGTTCTAAAGATTGATTAGCCGTAACATTTTCCCAACTAATGGAATTATAAAAATTATTCAACGAAATGAAGTCGGCCTTCTTGTAATTAAAAAAATTAACATCAAGAGAATTAGCAGGTTGAAAATTATAAAATTCGAAAATTGCACAAATTGCTTTATGATGAACTTGATTTTTTACTAAAGGAAAATCTGATTCCAAAACTTTAAATTTAATATCCTTTAAAATAAAAACAAGATCAAGAAATCTATTTAAACTGTTTTTCACATGGTTAATTTGAATTAATCCCAACGAACAAAAATTGTCAACCAATTCAATTTCTACATCCTTTGAAACGTTAAATGGAATAAGCAATTGCTCATCTTCTTGATAACACCAATCAATGTCACCAAGATTAAAATCACCGAAGATGCAAGGATATTGATTGGAAGACAAAGAATTCATTAAATTATTTACATTTGAAATTAGTTCAACATACATATCTAAGCTGCTCCTAGGTCTAATATAATTAACAATGAAACAATATTCAAACTTATTTTGATTATTTAAAAAATTATCTGAATAAACAAGAACGCATAATTGTTCAAAATAAACTGACATCGTTTGAAAATTTAATTGTTTACTATAAAGCGAACTACGTACGGCAATTAATACGCCTCCCCCTCGAACAAATCCGGACTCCAGAGAGCGATCCGATCGGTATACTGCATATGACGAATCAAACAACTCAGATGAATATATCTCTGGATGTAACCAGGTTTCTGTCAATATTATTACGTCATAGTCATAAGCCATCGAGGTGATAAAAACATCATTTGTTTTTGTACGTAAGCCGCCAGCATTTTGGTAATAAACCTTCAATTGGGAAGGATGTAGGGAAGATGATGTAGCACATGTCAATTTTCTGAAGTTTCGGTTACACCATTCTCGTTTTTTGGTTTTTCGCGATGAGTAAAGGATTTTATTTGTACTCCCAACGGCCAAAAAGAAGCATCAAACGTTTCGTCAATTAAATTTGCAGGAACTCCAAGCTTAAAATTAATGAAATGAAGAGTCGAAACATCAGCATCTTTTTTAATTAATTTCTTACAGACCAGCACATTTTCTGAAAGTTTGAGCCGATGTGCTACGTATGAGATAATGTTCTCTTCTGTTACATCTTTGTTTAAACGAGAGAGGTGTAGGAATTTCATTTTTGGTACAGATGACAATGATAAAGCATTTGAACTATGTATCGGAGTCCAGTTACCAGTTAATTTGAGTGTTCGTTGACCTGATCTTTTTTTATTCTGTTGCACTTCATTTGCTTGCAAATTAGCCGGATCATGAAACGCAGCAGCAGGCGATGGTAGTGCAACATTTGATATAGATGTAGGCGTAGGTATTGTGAGAGATGAAAGAACAGTTGAAACTATGGGCTGAGAAAGTGTTGAAGTTGTTGTTATTGCAGTTTGAGAAAAAGACGATGAAGAAGGTGATAGTAAAGATGTAGTTGTAGGAACTCCGAGAGATGGAACAATAGATGAGACACTGGGGTGAGAAATTGATGAAGTTGTTGTTTTTGCTGTTTGTGATGTAGATGATGTTGATGATGTAGATGTTGAAGATGGTAAAGATGGTAAAGATGGTAATGAGGGTGGTGATGATGTATGGGGGGTCATTATGTTTGTTGTTGTTAAAGACCCACTTGTAACAATCTCCGGAAGATTTTGCAAATCAAGAATATTTATGGAATTATTTTGATTCACATTATTATTATCGGTAATATTAGACTTCCGATTATCATTAATTATTATATCCTCGTATAATTTAGATTTTATAATCGCAACATCGTTTTTAAGTTGGACAATCAGTGATAAAAGAGAGCCACTAACACATTTGCAGGCATTACAACGCCAGCTAAGATTTTTGTTCGAATTAAGAAATTTGATAGTTTCTTCATTGATTTTTATACATTTTTTATGATAAATAGATCCACAAAAACCGTCACATTCAATGAATTTGTCACCCAGAACTCTAATACCACATATGGCACAATTATTTGACATTTTTAAAGTCCAAATAATAAACTTTTACCAGAATTTATGAAAAAAATTTTTAAGAGCTAAACAAAAGCACGTCTTACTTCAACGAATGGAATGGAATTGATTTTAAAACAAAATTAATGAAATTTTGTATATGCATATACAAAATTGAGTTAAAAATGACTTTAAAAATATATTTAGATTTTTAATAGAAATCTTTTGCATACGATGTGATCGAACATAAAAGCAAGTTCGTCCGATCCAGTCGTGCATTTTATTAGTTATATTTCCATTTTGTATTGCCAATAGAGCTTCTTGAACATTTCTCTTGTTTTCGGCATTATTTCAAACTTGAAAAAATTAACGGTGTAAAGGAAGTTATTGCCAGTCTTGAAAGTATATTTATTGGCAGTGCTAATAATTAAAGTTCCATAGAACCAGTTATTGGCACCTCTTCTTTATTGGAACCAATTAATGGCACCCTTTTAATTAAAAAAATAGCAATTGATTTCTTAAAAAATAGTTAAATACGAATAATTTATTATTATATGATATTAAAAAACATATTTTTTGCATATAGTATTCATATATCAATACCTAAAAGCGGCCCACAAAATCTTATGTCCTTAGCAAACACACACAACATTTCGCAAATTTTTAACTTTTTTAAAACGTGTTAACACTTTCACTTCCACACATCGGCTAAAAAGCTAATTAATCAAAACAAAGCCGTACACATGTGAGGAATAAGTAGTAGTTTACGACTAAAATTTATAAGAATCGTTATTGAATGAGGGGCTGCCGATAATTGTTTCAAAAAAAGGGGGTGCCAATGATTGTAGTCGGTACGCTAGTTCTTTGTAAGAAAGCCATTCTTACTTACCTTTAACTCCTATAAACATTTGAAATTCAAAAAATTACGATGCCATACTGTGCTGTCAAATTTTTAAATTAAATCATCTTATAATTGGACTTATTTATCACCACCAATTTATTAAATCCAATTTTCAAATAAAAGAATTTAAAAAATTGTAATTACTATTAAAATAATGATGTTTTTTTAAAGTTTAGTATGTTGCATTGCAATAAATGCAATGGCTTCCGTAACATTTACAGCTTAAATCAAAACGGCTTATTATTGTTTTTTTTTTTTGCCATGTAAAATTCAGGACACAGTAGTAATCGCATGGGAATATAAATTAAATCCAATTAACTTTATTACAAATTTAAAACAATTAAAATACTAGTAGGTATATAAAATTCAATAATTTACTGAAAAATAAAATGCAAATTCATGTCCATCGACCGCACACATAATTTTAAATTCAATAAATTTAAAATTTAATTCTACACACAAATCTGTATAAATATGCATTATTGTTTTAAAAAAAAATGAACAGATAACTAAATGTTCAAATAAAAGCATGTCATGTGATGCTTGCATTTGAATCCTCTTCAAAATCACACAAAATCTCTGAATTATTCAGGGAATATTGACAAATATAATAAATGAGAACAACGAACTACAAAAAAAGGACGAAACTAGAAAAAAAAAAATATATAAAAACAATAATATCGAATCGACTCTAAGCAAAACACAGCACAATCACACACAAATGATGATAACCAGTGCTTTGCAAAATATAAAATAAAGGAAGAAATATGTGCATAAACAAAATCGGACAACAATGATGTGTATATCATGGGTATGAGTATGTATAACCAAAATGACAATACCTACTACCAGGACTAAATGGCACAGAAAAGTACCCACAAACAGATGGAAATGTTCCATTTAAAAGAAATACACTATACACATCCTTCTGCCCGGCCCGAACGAGCGCACATGACAAAGCTAAATGCACAGAAAAAATAACAAAAATTGAAAATATATATTTTATCCTGATGGCGAAGGATGCTGCTTTAGCACAACGAAATCATACAAACGGATAAAATGCACAGCTAAAATTATTCTTTTTCATTTCCCTTCGTGTCCGGAATAGGTGTGGTAGTAGGATAGGAATCTACTGTGGAGTACTCTGCTGGAGTGTAGCTGAATTTTCTTCCAATACCTATGTTATGTCATGCATGTGTGGAAGTGCCTGCGGCAGGAAGTCACACGATCCTTAGACACCTTCCGTCTTCTCTATACCAAAAGCACAGCCACATTGCCAAGGATGAACGACAACGACCGAACGACCTACCGACGACGTCATGTGAATCTTCATATATGCTGTGTGTCTGTGAAAGCAGGTGGCTCAACAACCCACTTCTCGCAAGTAACTCCTATTGTCCTTCCAAGAAGGATGGGTTGGGTATTTTTTTTTTTTTGTTTTTTTTTCAGGAAAATTTTCGACAAGGACAGAAACTAACTCAGACAAACCGTTCTTTGTCGTCGTCATCGCATCGCCGACATCGACTTACTCAAATTACCAGCATAATTGGTCAGTGCCAGCAATCCTTTCACTAATTGCTCAAATGTCGTTGCTCCAAGGATTTTTTGTTATAAAATTCATCCGCGACAAAAAAATTTTGTTTTTTTTATATGTATTTTTGTTTGAATTTTCTCATGATTTTTTTTTGTTAGTTGGTCCCAAAATCAATTTCCTTCATTGATTAGTTTTGCAGTCGCATACAGGAGATATATAGGAGCAGCAACAACAACAACAACAGCAGTGGATTCAAAACTTTTCAATTGGATTCTTATTTTCTCGTCCTTTTATTTTTTTTCTTTTTTTATGTCAAATTAAAGTTTTTGGGCAAAAGTTTTTTCTAGGATTCTTTTTTTTTTGAGAAGGATTCACTCTGCATTCAAATTTTTTTTTTTGTTGGTGTGTATCTCATTCGGTGGGGTGTTTTTTTTGCTTCTATTTGTTGGGGAAAGCATAGAAAAATTAAATTAGCAATGATAGAAAATTCGTAAAGTTTTCAATAATAATAAAAAACGAAAAAAAAATAGGAGAGAATGGAGTTAGAAAACGAATTAATGGATATGGTGCACGAAATAGCTTTGCGGAGAGAAAATTGGACAAATATTTTATTTTTTTTCTCTTTCTCTGTTTCGTAGCAGAGAGATTTTTTCTAAAAAGTTCTAGGTACTTTAATTAAATTATTAGAAACACGAGAATTTTTTCTTTTTTTTTTGCATGGGCATTTTTTGGTAACTAGTTTAAATATTTTACTTAAATATATATCTACCTATATGGCCCATCGTTGTGGAATGTTACGAAGTTTTGTTAGGTTGATTACAAATAAGAGGATTTGTGTTTAATCTAAAATAATTGAGTTATATTCTTTAGCCTGTAACGATAAGCTGCTTTAACATCCATTAGGGAAACACAAAACAAAACAAAAAACTTTGTAGTTTCTAAAATGTTCAAAAGCTCGTACGGTTACCTATCAGAAATTAGGATTTCATAATTTAAAGGTAAGTAGCTAACAGAATAATCCAAAAAGGGAAAGTAATGAAGCCTTGCATATTAGTGGGAGCCAAAGCTTTTGGACACATACATATCCGCCGGACGCCTGAAAATAATTATGACTGTATTTGGATTAATAATTCAATGAGTAATTGTAGCGCTGTCAAATTTTATTTTTGCATATCTAGGAGATACTTGCATAAAACTTGCAAATATGAAAACAAGAAATTTCTTTAAACTAAAATTGGGAGATTTAAAAAATTCGAACATACATAAACACGAATAACAACTCATGAAGCTTCTAAAATAGATACTAAACTAATATTTCTGGAAAATAAAATTGGCTGTGGAAGCTTTATAAGCCATTGCTTCCATAAAGCCTTTTGTAGATGTTCTTACAAAATGAAATGAGTGCTGCTTTTTATCATATTTTTAAGAGTGATATCTGTATAATACTACCAGCAGATGTTGATACTGCCTTGCTTGTATTATTACATGTGCAAAATTAAACGTAAGTTCTTCTTGTCAGTTTTGTGCTTCCATTAAGCTTTCTTAACACTTCGGTCTTCATTAAAATGATACTTTGAAGGAGCTTCTATCAAATTTATCTGTTTAAATTTATTTTGTAAAAGAAAATGCTTATTTCTAACTTCCTTGGCCAAAATGAAATCCACTGATTTTGCCAAATTTTGCAAAATACAGACAAAAGTTATACCTAGTCCAGGCATGAATTCTGTTATATTTTAAAACCGAAAAAAGAATTGTAGCACATTTTAACATAAGTGTGTATCTAATGCTTTTTTCCAAAGATTGAGGTAAAGCTCATCGGATCGCAGGGTTTTCCAATTATCAATTCTCAAAAACGGCTTTAACCACCAAAGAAATACGGCTTAGCGTTGCGGTCTTATAATATGGCCTACCAATACATAACCACTTTATTAGGGGAGAAGGGAGGCACCTAAATCTCGGTATGTTAAGGAATCTAGAAGCAGGAAATCTGTCCAAGACTTGCTAGAGTAAGAAAAGCTGGGAGTAGGGAGTTTGCCCAAAATCTTAGTAGTTGGGAAACGGAATATTTAGGAGCAGGGAGTATAACCGGCTTGGTGTCCCATAAACCACATGAAAGGGAAAATTATTCCAATTAACTCTTCATAGTGAAAATTACAAAAGAATTCCTGATTTATATGAATATTAAAAGTAAATGCGAATTATAAGAAATCAAAGACTACTTTATAAAATAAACTTATTTTAATGACATCTAGTAAATAATTGAGAGCCAATCCATTGCTGGAAATGCACACTCCTGATCGGTGGATGAGGTACATTTTATATTGTTAAGATACAGCCCATCTCTGTCTGTTAGGTACTTTTGTGGGTGTTGGTGTTTTAATTATGATTTGAAGTGAAATGCTTCGTAACAACTTCACAAAATATATTTGTTTCGCCATAAAAATGGGCCACCTTTCTCCGTTGAAGTGAGTATTTGTTAGACTTTTTACAACATTTTGCAGATCTTTCTTCTGATACACTTTTAAACTTTCCATACTCTTTTTTTACTTATGCAATGCGATTATCAGAACTTGATCAATCAAACAATTTAGCTTCGATAAGGTTTCAGTAATTTTTTTTTAGCTTCGATAAGACCTTACCGAAACATTATAGAAGCTGATAAGTTACCAGAGAAGTGCCCGTGGTTTGAAAAAATACAACTAACGGTATATAATTCCCAATGGAAGTTCGTTGCAATGAATATTGAGTTATGTATCTAAGTAATTGGTAATAAATTCAAACCAAATAACTTTCATTATTAACTTGACTTTGTGTTACCATTTCCATTGGATGGATGCCATTATAAGTACAACATTCTTGATCTATATTCGCACTTTCAATTTTCATTTTTCTAAAGATCAAGGTAAGCTAGCAAAACTGAAACCAACCCAACACACATTCATCACTAATTAAAAGCAAACAAAAAACTTACATCTCCCCGAGTCTCACCATTCTCACAACCATCATCATCACCATAGAAAACGCTGCCGCGCGCTATTCCTGCAATTTCTGTCACCTTCTTGCAACACCAACCTAGAAGCCTTTAAGCATAATCGTCTTTAGATATTTTTATATTCTGTTTACTTGTGTTTACGCCGCCTGCCGCCGCGCCACCCACTGTTATGGCCGCAATTGATTGTAACTTAATTCCTGTCGAAAGTGCACTCATTCCACTAATGAGCCATTTTCCCCCTATTAAAAGCGAAATTAGTACCTCGTCTTTACGTATAGTAGTTGTGCATAGGATGGGAACTGGGAGCCAACGGACTACCGAGTACGAACGCGTCGAGACACCGATGACGCGACGACCGTCGAGAGAAGATGCAACAGAAAACCTGAAGATGTTTCACACATGTGTTGTTCCCCTGTCTGCTTCGCTGCTTAACTCACTTGAGTATCGGTTCGGTAGCTGAATGGAATTAAGAAGCACAGTGTGCTTGTCGCTTCATTTCTATCTCGATGTTCATCATTCCGGTTTTTGGCGGACAGAAGATACGCGGATACGGATGCAAAACAAAAAAGCAAAGGGAGAACAATTAACGATCCACATGTCTCACTGAATTTGTGAACCAACATGTTCTTGAGCACCCTCTCCCTATTACGCGACGCCTGTTGTTAGTGTTATGTTCCTGTTGCTTGGCTTCGAATTTTTTTTGTTTACTTATTTTTTTCGCGAAGAATTGCAAGTCTAAGACGGGGCACACCCAGGCCTTCTTTGGGCTTCACTTCCACAAGTGTTCATAACGTTTTTTTTTTTTTTAATCAAACAGACTTCCGGTTTAATTAATCTTCCGATCGAAGACGAGTAACTTAGGTATATACGAACAAAAATTTACTCAGTCAACACCCTCACTAAACATATATGAGGTTTCCAAAAGACCAAAAAGCAGAACGGAAGAGATGACATGCCAAATATGTTCAATGTGCACTTCGTTTAACCTGAGGAATGGTTAATCACCTTTAATCGAATCGATTGGGTAGAATTCCACAAGATATAGCCGATTAGTTTGGTTTTATCGTGTCCTGTCCTTGTCCTCACCTCATTCAATGTACCTCTGGCCGGGCCCGGCCTTACCTACTCTTTTTTTTAGTGTTTGCTTAGTGTCGGTTTTTTGTGTGTCTTTTCTCTTGGGAAGTGTAAATTAACACCTGACCATCTGGGCGGTCTTCTGTGGCCTGGCTGGCTACTGTATTCCGAAGGAGTTCCTGGTTCTTCTTTAATTTTTATTTTTTTTTTGCCGTCAGGTATACCTACAGCTACTTGTTTGAAGCCTCATAGTAGCTGCCACATTGTATGCTTTGCTTTTTTGCATTTTTGCATTTCCTTCCCAAGTTTTAAATAATTGGATGGCAACGATATGGTGCGAAGAGACAACATCCTGGCCATAATGTCTTCGGGCTGGCTGAAGAGATTTTTAGCAATTCACAATTATTCATTCCACGTCGTCGTCCGTCGCGACGTTCGTCCATCGACGTCGCCATTGTAAGGCGGCAAAAGAATTTATTTATTTTTCTCATTCGTCAAGACTGTCATAATGAGCAAATTAAATATTCCTAATTGGATCTAAAAATAGCAAACACACCTCAAGCTATACTATACCTACTGTGAGGAAGGTTGTCATAAAGGTTGGTTCATACATAAACTGCGCAGAACAGTGCCGGTGAATGTCAATAGTCATGGGTCTATGCGAATGCCTTTACCTATTAGTGCCGCTCCGAAGCAGTTAAGAAAACAAGTAAACTTGTTTACCAGCTCATCATTAACGATGAATGATTCAATGAGCATAAAGTATCTCAGTATCTATAGCCAGCAATTATGGATGACCAAATTTTTATTGAAGTTCAAATCACGAATCCATGCATTTAAATGAATATAGTTTTTGGCGGGAAGTTTAAAGCTCGATCGGCGTGTGTGTTCCAATACATTTCAAGTTTGACTCATGACCATCAGCAATCAGAGAAACAATGCATGCTTGTATGATCCTAAACCGAGAGTAAATATAATGGCAAGATTGTCAGGGCAGTCTTGTATTAAACCCTGATAAATTCCTATTAATAACAATATTTATGGCTTTTATCTAGTTTTTCTATGATTTTGTAATTCACATCCAGTTAGCACTTCGTTGCTTTAAGAGGGAGTGCAGTAGAAATACCAAGACTTGATGTTTTGAAAAAAGTCGTGGTAATTTTTCTTATATTTCCGAGCCATGGTAGAACTAAAAACGAAGTCTTGATTTCTTAGAAAATTAGATTATTTTTATAGGGTGTGCGGGTGAAATCGAAGATGGCGTCTGTGTTACTCAGATTGTCGTCTTGGGAAACATAGTCTCGGCTAACTAAGTTTGTTTTTTAAAAAGAATCATCATCAGGGGGTGGCCGATGCGCGATAGTTGTGTGCTCGTCTGTCAACCTCGTGGTCACAGATTCGATTCTTGCCGTTGTCTATGTCTTCTTATATTCCATTAAAAACCAATTCTAAAAATTGTCATATGAGTTGCAAATGAGTTGCTAGCTTACTCATTACATGCTGTTCAGGTATAACCCTAACAACATGTGATTGAGTAAACTACTCATAAATATGACAACGAAATAAAATAAAATAATGCGAATTATAAGAGACATAAATAAATAACACACGGTAATTTTCTCCGCATTAGTTCAGCCGCCATCCCTGGAGATAAGATCTGAGACAACAACCACCTTCTCAATACGTCGTGCCACACATCTTTCTATCATTCTTTCTCTTCTTTCACCGGATGCCGCGCGGTGTTAAAAACATATAAAGGGCGCGTGCAAAATTATAAAAAAAAAAATAATATTTACGACAATTTCAATTGCGCTTCTGTATCAGCGCAGGTAGGTACCATTACGCACCCTGGTTGCATGGGTAATAATAACAATATTAGCTTCAAAATTAGACACCTTAACACTGAGGGGGGAAGTCCATAGTAAGAAATAAACGGACTGAATCTCACATTCCTACTTTTATTTCTACTAAAAGCTGTTAACACTTGATGTTATGAAGTTGTAGGCAAAAATGTATACACCCAACCTTTACGATGGACTGTCCGGATCACTACGCGGCGACGACTTAAGGCTTCTTCCTTTAATACAAGTTCTCATATGATCTTCTGTGGCGTAAGAAAAAGGCGACATTTTAAAATTTACCACTGTGACGATGATGTTTCCACTTGGTATTTTAGTACTGTCCAGTACTGTCTGCTAGTGAAATGAATCAAAAATACAGAGTAGCACGGAATGCTTAGTTATACAGCTTGGTATCAGAGTGTATCAGAGTGATGTGATGTTGTTCAGTGAAATCCACTCTCTCAAATGGTAATTCATCATAATGTAAAATAAGTTAGTCTGCTATCTCACACTTTCTGCCATCTTATACTGTAATTTAGTAACAATGACATCTCAGACTGTATTTTCTCATGTTTGTTTTTTCAAATGGAGATTGAGGAACGTCTACGATCGCACACTGTAATCATGTATATCTCATACTAACAAAATTGTCGTCTCTGTTTTCTCAAACTGTTATTTAGTTACGCCTACCATATAAGACTTTAATGCTATTTGGTATATTTAACTGTAAAAGAAACGTCTGATATTGGACTGTAGTTTAATGAATTTTACTTACATTTTATATTTATTTTTATTTATATTTTTCTTTTACTGTATCAACCTTAGTAGGAACAAACTAAGGGTAATAACAGGCATCTTCACTGGACACTGTAAACTGAACAGGCACCTTAATATCCTGGGATTGGAGAGCAATGCTCTCTGCAGGTTCTGTAAGCTGCACGAAGAGACACCGGACCACATACTAGGGAGTTGTGAATCCATCATTCACCAGAGATACAAATTTCTACTACCCTTTATAGAAATTTCACAAATACTAAAGTTCCTCAAAGGAATTAACTTGGAGGACGTACTCTAAAATAAGAAATCTCACCCAGTTCTGTAGGGGGACACAATAGGTCTTAAGGTCGCATCAATACCCCAAATTCAGTTAATCATTCATAAAATTCATTCAATGAATTTTAAAGCCACACTGTAGTTTAATGCCATCAGTTTTCTCACACTGTAATTGTGTAACCTCTTATATCTCATATTGTAAACCTGTGTCGTGTGCTATCTTAGACTTTAAATTTTTGTCGCCTCTATATGATGCCTCTGTCTTGAAACCAAAGAAGAAACAAAATACCAAACAAAAACACTATGGTAAGAAATTAATTAAGGAACGAGTAAAAATACATTGCGCATTTAGGAAAACCTGATACTGTATAATCGACAAGCAATTCCATTTCACACTTTTTTATCTTTTGGTAGGCATGAAATATCGATA
Source organism: Philhelius pedissequus (assembly GCA_910595825.1). Classification (NCBI taxonomy): domain Eukaryota; kingdom Metazoa; phylum Arthropoda; class Insecta; order Diptera; family Syrphidae; genus Philhelius; species Philhelius pedissequus. The sequence goes on along the minus strand of OU343163.1, from coordinate 6,127,331 downwards.
CAGTGAGTCCACTATCTGCTAATTAAAATGGGTTTTAATTATTTGTCCCACTAAGACCTCAGTAGTTGACGTATGTGTAATATTTTGTTTCAATTAGTTAACAGGATATACCAACCAAAACGTTTACTTTTACAAAAAAAAATCCAAACCCAATATTTCGACAAGGAAAACTCAATTTCCAATTATCCATTTACCCACCAAAGCGTATACCAATCATATTAGGAACGCCCATTTACACTGTGCCTTTACGTATAAAACTACCATTACTGTGTTATTTTCACAATACACTAATCATTCTAATTAACTTCTCATGGCAATTAAGTGAATTAATTAATTAACCAAAAGCTTGAATGGAAACAAAAAAAAAACATATCCTGCAATAGCTCTACATTCGGTTCGGTTGACATGGTAATTCCCAATCCCAATCCCTGCTATTCTATCCATTAATCAAATCCCTGACACACGCACTCACACACTCACATCCGGGGAGCTGTCTCTTATCAGAAGAACATGCAAGCAAAAACCAAACAACACCAACAAAAAAAAAAACAACACATCGTCTAACGCCGGCCGAATGAGTGTTCTAATTCCTGATGAACCTCCATTGCAGAGGCTCGTTTTTGCTGGTCATTCCTCTTCTGAAGCTCTCTCTAATCGAATAATGATTTGACAACCAGAGTTGGCCTATATATGTAGGAGATATGTGTTGTTCGGCAAAAAAAAAAATTAAAGCCCAGGACTGGGATTTTTTTGAAAGGATTAAAATATAAAAAATAGGTTTTTTCCCACACACACACACATATAGATTCCGCACAGTCCAATATATGAATGAGAAATGTGTCAGACGCACCACAAAAACTGGTAATAAATATCCCGATTGACGTCCTTGTGCCGACGTGGCCGGCGCCTGACATTGCCAATTCCGTGGGGATTTCCCCGATGTACCACCTACGTCCAAAATGTACCTATACATCTACATATTATAAATAAAATAGACCTATCGTGAATTTTCAAATCTGACCTGAATCCTAAATTGAAGGGATTCCACAAAGAAGCGGAACCAGAGTGTAACACAAAGAAGGTGGGAATTCGGCACAAAGTTGAAACTGGCCCAAAGGCGAGGTCCTTTTGATTTCTTCAACTCATCGTAAGTGTATGTGTTTGGAGGAACGCTCACCCGATTTATACGGCCATCTCAACCATTTATAACGAATTTAAGAAAGGAATATGGGTGGTTGATGGTTGATGGAACAGGGAAGGACCAAAATAACGGCGCAACCAAAACGGAATCATAAATCATTCGGATCTAAATGCGAGCTCACACACAAATTCCCAACTGACCCACATAAATCATTTCGGCTACGGATTTTCTGGGTCCACACTCCACAGTCGCACCAAAAGAGAGAGATAGAGCCCGAATCTTTGTTGGAAGTTGGAACCTTATCCTTACTTGAGCTTTAAGGGTATTCGTATACAATGTCCTTGGCAGTGTAAATTTCTGCCTACATATGCAAGACTATACCACGAGAAAAACTGGTCGTGGTTTCTTGGTTGGGTGAGCTCCTGTTGTGTTTTTGTGGTTAATTCTTATACGATTCCATTTTGACTTATTTTTTGTATAGAACCGAACATATATTGGGCAGACCAGAAGAAGCAAGGCGGATCACTGGTCATTCATTCTACTAAAATACTAACCAGTGTGCGAGTTGTGTGCTTAAATCGGGCTGAGTTGGCCATAAATTCTCTTCCAATTATCAAAGCACTACACTATCAAAAAATATTTCTTTTTTCTAGCTTTTCTCATTTGGGAGTTCTTGTTGTTTTTGGTGTTTTCTGTGCAATCTCGATAGGAATATTTAATGGAGAGGCAGTAAGGTCCAACAGACAGATGGCGGAAAGGATATTGGGTTATATTTGATTGACTTAGAAGGTATAAACTGTTCTTATCCATTTGGTCGACCTCGCTCTGGACGGAGCCAAAATATTTTTCGTTTTGCTTTTATTTTGTTGACCTGTTTCTAGATTCTGCTCTCTGGGTGGGAGTTAATAATGTTTTGCTTAATAGAAATTAACATATGGCAATATTGTATTGAGGGATATTTATTTATTTTTGGGCAGATTTATGAGATCATAAAAAAAGTTAATAAATTTATGAGAATGTGGTGATTATTTAAAAGAAAATAAAAATAATAACACTCGACTGGATTGCACGGCACGTATAGAGACGTATTGACTTTTATAGTTCAAGTGGGCAGCTTGAAATATCTGCAAACGTGATTCAGCCACCAGCCAGGGACTTAACCCACCGATTTTTGGCGGACTATAACTAAGGATCAAGCAGAACTCAAGTATGAAATTGATTATTGCTTAATTTGTTATGGGAAAGGTTTTTGCTTAATACACGCGTTTTTCACACATAGCAGGGCTACGTTTTGATTCGATAATGCACCAAGTTTGCGCACCTAGGTCTTAGGGTTTACAAATTTTATGAATCTAAGTATACTTAAGCCAAATCATGGATAAATAAAAATCTAATAAATATGCCAAGCAAAATTGATGACAAATCTAATAAAATACTTGATAGTTTCGTCCTTGAATAAATATAAATGCAGACGAATTGTTAAAAAACATTTTTTTTTTTAATTTATTTAATGTTAAAAAAAATTACAAACATTTAAAAAATCATCAATTAACCCGTTTTCGAGTTATTGAATTTCGAAAAAGAAAATTGGAAACTTTAGACGTGCAATATTTGAATTTTGAAAGAACTCCTGGGAAGGAATCGACTAAGCCGTTTGACGCTAGCTGTCTCTATCATTTCTATAAAGAAAAAAGAACGAAAGAGAGGAATAATTAAAACGACAGTCTTTTCTTTACGCGATATGGGCTCGGCATAGAAATTTTGATTGAAATTCGTGAAAAATAATTATAGCAATTCCATTAGGTAATAATTTGATTACCAAAACCAAGAAGTCGTTTTTTCCAATATATTGGCAATAAGTACCCAGACTCATTCTGTAAAACGATAACGATCGAATGATATCGTTTTCACTATAGCTATCCTTATCTTTCTCTAAAGAATTGATAGAGATAGTTTTCGTCAAAACTAAGATCTTCAATGGTTTTCGTCCTACAGAATGATTGCCCTGGTCATCAATTTGTTTACCCTGAATCGGACACACTTTGCCAGTCTTGTTGATTATCTGAATTTGAACACTACTTCAGAATTATTTTAGCAGGTTTTTAATATTCTATAACCAAAAAGCAAAACAACAATATACGTTTTGTCGCCATGCGGGACGTTAAGTTAAATGTCGCTATATTTTCTCTATTTCGATTCAGAACCTGAAGAAAGTCCTAATTGTCACATTTAAAAAAGTGTTGTTTTTAATCTTTTAATTTTTCAGCATTTAATAAGGTATACCGTTTTCGGCAAACCCTTTAATGTCAACTTAGTATTTGTTTAAATTTAAACGAACTAATTCTCCAAGGGAGGGCAATTCATTCTAGTTTGTTCGCTCAATTTGCTTAAAAAATCATTTGATCATATAGGGAAGCTAAATTTAGGAACGCTTGTCATGACTTACATATTCATTATTAAACATAAGAACACGATGCTTTATATTATTATTAAAATTTGTAAAAATATATTTCTCAATTAAAAACTAAATAAGGGTAGCTTGATCATTTTTAATCGTTAAATTTGAATTTTTTTTCTTCATATATAATAAAATTATTTATTTTTATCTATTTACAGGTATGTACTTCATTATTGCTTAAACGAAATATTTAACAAAAAACGCCTACGACGAGGTAAGCGATATATTGTTTGAAATTTTGTTTTGTTTAATAGAAATTTTGGGGTTATATATAACATTTGTTTTAAAAAATATATACATACATTGTAAAATTAATAGAATTTTGAAACACGTAATAGACAAGAGGGAAAGCGGAAAATTGGTCGTGGTGGCGCAAATTTATTTTGTTTATTTTATTTATTTTTTAGAAATCAGGATAAATCAAATATCTAATTTTCGAAGACATCCTTTCATAGGTACAGCAAAGTATATTTAATTTTAAATCATTAAACAAAAAAATTAAAACTGGCAACATCTAACGAGACGCGACTTGATTCTTATGATAAAAGGAACAGTATATGAAATATTTGTCCTGCAGCAGCATATTAAATTGATTAAATATAATTTGAAAAAAAAAATCGAAAGCATTTATTTTCAAAGAAAATATTTTTTTTTATTTAATTCTGCTAATATTTATTTGAGATTCTTAGTAAAACTTAACTTTTTTAATTAAAAATAGATCCTTTTCAGTGTATATAGAAGAGTCCATATAAGAAATTTCATGGAAATCGGTCCAGAGAATGCCAAAATTATAATAAATTATGTAGTTCTTCTATAAAAAAAAAAAAAAATATTTTTTAAGCGTTAACATTTTTTTTATCAAATGCTGCCAAGTACACATTTTTTTTCTTTAGGCATACAACATTCTTGTTTCAGCCTCTTTTTTCCCTCTCATTTTGATAGGAACTTTAAAACCAATGTACATCGGTATCTTATTTTAAATGCGACTTAATTTTCCTAAAATCTGTACTATCCTTTTTATGTACGTCATCATTTTTTTAAAGGTAGTCAGCGTGCACAAATATTAAAAAAAAAATAAAATGCATGACTGAATCACACGCACTTGCTCTAACGTTTAGTAGAAACGGCTAATTATATTTATAAAGACGTTTTTTTTAATTATTTTTATATACAAAAGTTCATTAATTTTTTTTCTAATAAAAATATTTGGTATGGCAATTTTAAATCTTACTGCTTACTTATATTAGAAATGTGAAAGTTTGGATGGATGGATGGATGTTTGTTGCTCAATAACTCCGGAACGACTGAACGGATCTGGAGATACAGAGATAGATTATTGTCTGGATTAGGATACATGCTACTTATTATCTCGAAAAAAAAATGTATGGTTATGTGTGTTTTAATTTTTCAAAGAGCTCATTCTACAAATAGCCATCATAGCTTTTATTCACAAGGCGTATAGAAGCACACGGATTTGTATGAAATTTGATTGGTAGATGGATGGGGTACTAGATTCTCACATAGGTCATTTTAATCCTGAAAAAAATTAACGGTTCCTATGGGAGAGGCTAAAATATGAAAAAATATATACATATACTTCGGTGTTTGTTCCGCTTTCACGCCTCAACGACTGAACGGTTTTTAATTGTAGGTGTATAGATGTCATTATATTCCCGTGGGATAGTCCGTATACCATCGCACGGGCATCTGCTATCAAAAATGGTGTGAAGTAGTGTATTGTAATTCATCAATTGAGAAAAAATAAGCCGATTTGGCTCGAACTCTTTTTTAGTTGTTCGTAAAATCCAGGAGAAGGTTCTTGCAAAAGAAAATTTTAGGTAAACCCGAAAATTGATTTTTTGTATTTAATTGTGTATGCAAATGTTCCGGAATGGCTTTTCGAATACAAAAATAGAAAATTCTTAGTGGAAAACTCGAAAATTCTAGAAAAACGTCGATGATATATAAATAAATTTAAAGCATGATTTGATGATTTTGGACGATGTAAAGGTGGAAAATTCGTTGTGAATATCAATAACGCCAGAACGGCTGAACGGATCTGGATACAATTTGGCACATGGACACACACATACTCGATTATCACATAGGTCATTTTTATCCCCAAAAATGGAGCCGAACAGTTCCTATGCCTAAATGGGAGAGGCTTATATATGAACAAAATATATACTTGGTTGTTTGTTCCGCATTCATGCCTCAACCAGTGAATGGATTTTAATGAAATTTGGTAAGCAGCTGGAAGCTTAGCCATGATTTATTTTCCCAACTTTATTTTTGTAGTTCTTACTTTTTGAATCCAATATTAAATCTTCGCTTTGTTCGCGAACATGACCATACACGACGAACATCGAGGCCAACGAATACGACAAAATCTAAATTTTTGGCCAACAGCAAGCGGATCGCGAACCAGCCCACATTAAAGAAGAACACAGCGAGCGAGAGCATGCTAGGCGAGCATGTTCGTCATTTGTGCCTTCATTCAACGACTGAAGGATTTCGAAATATTGAAACAATAAAAAATATTTTTTTTACAAAAACTCCAAAAATATACTTTTCCTAAAATTGGTATGCTGTTTATTTAAAATTTGATAAAAACTTCTTGTACACAATTTTGATCGAAATCTATTGAGCCATTCATGAGATAGTCGAAAATCGAAAAAACACTTTTCCATTAAAAATTTTACTGACCAAAATGTAGACTATACCTTTAATGGTGAATTGAATTTTTGGTATCAAAAGCGTTAGAGACGGTTTCGAGATATGTAATTGAGATTTACCAATTGTGTCCTTAAAATTTGTATGACTGGTAAGTACCATTATTTTTGGAGCTAGAAAAAATTAAAACGCTTAATTACCAAGCTTGAAGGAAATCCTTTAGTCGCGTAGGCTGTAGAGCGATCTACAGGCAGAAAGACAGACAGGCAGAGGGAACTGCGAGACCCATCTTTTTTTATGTTCTCTATTATGAAGAAGATAAGGATGTTACCGCGCCAGGTGTTTTAAATGAAAGTGATGCTTGTAGCAGACTTTACAGTGGACGAGCCCAGCATCTTTGGTATTGCCAAGTTTGTTCTCCAGTTCGATTTTTTTTTTTTCAAATGCAAAAAAGAAAACTGAGTCACTTAGGCTGTAACCGAAGTCGCCTTTCTTACAATCAAAACTCACAATACGAATTTTAAGATGTAGTTTCCAAAAAAATTTCAATTATAGTCAATTTTTGATATGGTCCTCTTCCACAGCAAAACATGCCGTATTGCATACTAGTACATTAGCAAACCGAAATGACCGGCCAGGTTTTTTTCGAATATTTTTGTGCTACCTTCATCTAGATGCAAGTCATTTTTTGAACCTTTGTAGAGCCCACCCTTAACTTAATTATGGCCTGTCTTATTTAAGCTTCGCTTTTATTCTTGCCTCCCACTGAGGTAGGCTTCAACGTCGATGATTCGCCATTTAAATATTTCACACAACAAAAATCACTTTACTAAAATTCTACACTTTTGAATACATTCCTTTTCGAATCAAGCAAGTATTATACCTAAGACGTATAGACGTATTGAAATCAATTTAAATCGAACTCTCCATTTTAAAGACCAATCAATCTTTTCTCTTCTCAGTCAATGTTAATACTCACCGCGTTGCCACATTAAATTCATTCCAATTCACATTTTTAAATTGGTGTTTCGGCGGGAAAGAGGGGGATTGAATTAAACGAACCTGCCACAAGTAGTTGAAGGAATGGAGCTAAAAAAAAATTACATTTCTCCTTCTCTCATCCAAGAGAACCTAAGAGCTTCAAAGGATGTTCATATTGAACGTTGGAGTTTTACATTATTTAAAATTCACTACCGTTTCTGAATGGAAAAATTATTATTCTAGTTAAGTAGCTTTTTTTTTGCTTTCCTGGGTTGTAGCTTTTTCTGCATATTTTTATTCTCAGGCTCCTCACTTTCGTATGTATATATAACGAGAATCCTTATTTAACTTTATTTCCTCTTCCTTTCTTTTTTTTTGTGTAATTTTATTCTTACATACAAACATATCTACCTGTTTATTTCAACCTGATGATAACCAGCAGTAGCCATAGTAGAATGTTGTATAATTTTTTTTTTAAATACATACCTCTTCTTTGTAGATGATGGTATGTAGTATATAATGTACATATTCCATCAGGTGGAAGAACTCTTTCTCTTTATTTTTATTTCATTTTCAACATCAGCAGGGACGAGCAAAAGGAAATGACGATGAAACGTTCCGCTAAGCTGGATTATCACTTCAGAAATTAATGCTAATTACTTGGTAATATATGAGTCCTGCATATTTTTGCATTAACAACAAACCGTGGTTGCTTGATGTTCTTCCTGCGTCCCATCCTATACCGCATTAAAAGTAACCGACCAATGTCCTGCCATCTATACAATATGCATACGAAGGTACTCCCCTTTTGACTTTATCCTGGACAAACGTAAAACTTTGCTCGCAAATGTAAATCTCAAATAATTTACGCTTCTTAGGTAATCCATTACTAGTTGCCTTGTATCTACTTAGTATAGTTTTGTGTCTGTGGTTAAAAAAAAGGAAGAAAGTTTTCCTATTTGAATTTTATTTTTAAACTTTTAAAAACATCCAGCAGGGGGCGGAAGGCGGAAGGGAAGAATTTTGAATAAAACTGCCATAAACGGTCAATTATATCAATCGCAAAATTGTTGCCTCGTACTCTCTCTCTCTCTCTCTCTGTCGCACTTTCTCCACTTTTCTGTTGTGTCTACAATTTGTCAAGGAATCAATCATAATTACAAAGCCATTAAAGAAAAATCTGAGAAATGAGATGAAAAACGGGACAAAACTGTTCAGAGTCAAGGAGAACCAGCATCGTTAGCATCGTTGAAATACAAAGATGGATAACGATATAACGGCACATCATAATGGTCTCCAAATTGAACCCAATTGACACAAAAGGCACATTTCTCCTATGGCCATGGAGCGGAGCGGCGGTCATCAGGTATAGCTATAAAATCTATACCTCTGCTTGTTAGAAGTGGCACAGAGGCCAAAACATAAAAACAGCATTTGACCGCATCTGACACACCCACTTGTGGGCATCATTAGTCTCTCAAGAGCTATAACATCAGTCGATTCGATGTGATGGCTATGGCAATGGCTATGACGATACAACCACCAATTCACAAAAATGACAAAACAATAATTTTCCATTGAATCTCTTTTGACAGCTAGCTGTCACAATAATGAGATGGCCATGGCAAAAGGTTGCTCCTCCGCTCCATCTATATTCTCCAGATATCTCTACTGCTTTCATATTCGTTGTCTGGTAGTTAATGACGACTGCACACACTTACGAGTGTACCTATTGCTTAGAAAATCATTACCGAGTCGATGCGATGCACGGGATGTATGGTTTAATGGACCGAACACACTAATCCAAATTATTGCTAATTTGACAGAGAGGGAATTACTATGGTGGTTGCTAGTTGCTGCTTGAATGTGGATGTGGAATGCAATGCCTGAGTTTGGATAGTGAAAGATAGAAGGCGTGAGCGTGTCGAAAAGTAATGGTTGGCGCAATTAAATGCAATGATTCGTGTAAGATTCAGACAAACCTATGCTGCTCAGTTGGAAGTGTTTGAAAATGCGGAATGTTGTCCAATATCTGAGAATAACGGTAATGTAGTGTCTATTGTGGTGTGCATGGCATGAATTTGATGGATGTAGCCAGAACTTCGAAGAAGAAAACAGCTTCAAGATGGAAATGGATGATAGGTCTTTAAATTTGAGGAATTGTTGCGAAGGAAAGTGAAATATCGAATAAGATTTTAAAGGAATTGTAAACAGTTTTTGTTCTTTTTGTTTTCATTTTTTGTTTGTGGTGAGTTTTAGCCATTTTACGCCGATTTCTAAAAAGGGAAAATCTCTCCAATTATAAGGTATTATAAGAATGAAAATATCGATATCATGTGTTGTTTTCGCAGTAATGCAGCAAGAACTAGCGTAGGTAATTAAAGGGTGTTTTTTTTATAGAGGTACGGAACTAGAACTAAACAAAACACAAAAAATTGTATTAATTGCTATAAAACTGATTTTATTTGAGAGATGATTTTATGCCATTTTGCACGATCTTGGAGTCCAACTCACAGGTCCAACACGCGAAATTAAGAGCTCACCAAACGTGTCCTTCATTAAATCAATTCTGGCACGAGATGTGTGATATGTTGCTCCGCCTTGTTGAAACCATACAGCTCTCCTAAATCAAGGCGATTTAATTTAGGAACGAAACAGTCATTGACAATCATTCTATAATGGTTACCAATGACTGTAACCCTCATGGCCGGCATCGTTTTTAAGGAAGTAAGGACCAGCGTATAAAGCCTATAGCGAAGTGTCAACTTTTCTGGATGTAATGGCGTCTGAGCAGTGGCTAAAGATGATCTTCATCCCTGAATTTTTTTGTTTGTAAAAATCGGGATCAGCAGCAATCTCGTTTGGATCCCATTCACCGAATTTCGCATGAATTGTTCAGGTGTCAGTCGATGCAAACTTCATGATGAATCATATGACCGATGACAAAATGGCTGTCAATGTAAACAATGCTGCCATCTTAAGTTATTATATACATCTAAGAATAACGCAGAAACCAAGTTTTTAGCTATTCATTGCAAACAAAATTGCATTCTGAATTTGTATCAAACTGATAATTTGGCGCTGTATGAAAAATTGCTGTCATCGAAATAAACATTCTCTGGAACAAAACAATAGTCTCCATGGAGAACAGTTCTTGTTTTCTGAAAACATAGTTACAGTTGTGGACATAATGTGAAAGCTCTACTTGCGAACAATTCCAATGAGAGGACAATTCCCTAAATTATATATCTACATTTTCGGGAACTAACTTATTTTTCGAGTTCTCATACAAATTACTTCCTATAAACGGACATGAACACTCATAAAATTATTAATTTTTGCAGTCACTTTATTTCTACTTCTTTTCCTCAACCTGACAGTTCTCATAAGCAAACAAAAATTGAGGGACCATGAGTATCCGCTTATTAGAGCTTTCACTCTATATCTAAACTCTGAGATAGGACTATTTAATAAAAGTTGACGAAAACATCCTCGACGTCGACATCAACGTCACTGTATCTAAGTTAACTTTTTTGCCGGCCTCCAAAAATACAATTAAATACTAACAAAAATACAGTTTACAAAATATTTGTGGAGAGTTTCACCAATTGCAAAAAAAATCTCAGTAGTCATGCTGTAATATAAACAATTTTGAGGCCAATAAGCTAGAAAACTTAAAATCAGTTAATTTTTCCAAATAATATTTTCTTTATAATGTACGGAGGAGGAGTGGAGACTATAAATGATTATTGTTTTGACGATACAAACATTAATTAAAATAGCACAAAAACAATTAAATTGAAATTATTAAATACCATTGTGAATAAAATACATTTTGAACTTCGCGCCCTTTCGGCCATCTTTAATTTAAAATGATGTGAGAAGAGAAAGAGTAGACAAACAAAGAAGGAAAAAGCATTCGATATCGATTCCAAACATTCAAGCGCGTCTTTAATTTCTCAAAATTCTTTTTTATTATCTTGTTGAAAATTTTTCGTTTAAAAAAAAAAGATTAAATGCGTTTTATTAAAAGTGCATTATTAAAAGTGTTACAAGTTTTCACTTGTTAGATATCAAGAAAAATTATTTGTTTTGCTCATGATATCGTCGTGTCATTTTTGCAAAAGGTTTCTCGTTTGACATCCCGTGAATAACAGAGGACGTTTTTTAAGGACGTGTCTCCAGACATGCCAACAGTATGACAGTGTGGCAGAAAAGTAGAGCTTATGCTGCACGGAAATCAGTTGTTTGCTTCAGTAACCTCCCTCCAAACGCGCGAAGCGTGGAAATATTTAACCCCAGTATGACCGTACAACTGTTATAAAACTGTTATAAATTGGCATTTCTCTAGACTCGGCCGTTTCTTAAAGCAAACTCTTTGAATATACCATTGACTCCGGATGTGATATTTTTTCCTGAACAGGATCATTGGCAAAGTGGAGCTAAAAGTTCATATACTCAGTCTATTGCGTCAAGTATTCTATTAATCTTTAGAAATCGGAGATGGTGTAAACTATTACCCAACGATCATTGCCAATGTAAGTGTCCATCAACTCTCGAGAGTTCAACTTTTTAGTAATGAAAATTGCTCGCGGAAGTATACATCTCCCCAAAAGGCTATCTCTACCTAACTTTGAAACGACCTTGATGATATAAATGCCACCCCCTGACTTTTAACTCTTGGAAGCTGCATACGCAGATAATTCTATTACAATTATTTATTATAAAACCCATTCGAATCTTCTACATAGAATCAAGCACGATAGTCTCTAAGCAGAAAAATACCTCAAATTGAAAAGCAATCGTTTACCTGCGGGAATACCGGGAATACCCTAAGTCCCGTCCCTACTTTTAAGGCGAATAAGAAGCAAGAAAAAAAAAGAAGAAGAAATGTGATAAATCCTTTCTTAATGCGTCCTTTATTCTCCCCTGAGTTCAGTAAACTCAACTTTCTAAATCAAACCATTAATCCCATGGTACCCATACACACACCGCAAGAATTCCTAACTCGTCCATATATGTACATCAGTCAGTAGTATTGGTTGGCTATTCTCTACCTACATTTATATCAAATCGATATAAGTGTAGAAAAAAAAAAAAAACAAATAATACCCTCTGCCACCCATATATGTAATCTCTTCCAACTCAAGTCACTTTAAAACAATTTTTAAGTTTCTTCCTTACCACACACGTACTCGTATCTAATGCATATAAATACCACACCCATATACGAGCCCGTCAAGTCCTCCAGCTATAGGGTATACCAACAATTCAGATAGAAGAAAAGAAAATTAAAAAAAAAAATTGAGAAGAAACCCAAAAACGACGTCTTCCAGTGTGACTGTCAATCTAATTGAAATTCTAGACTGAATCTTCCGCAAATTACCTTCATTGACAAAAATCCCTAATCCCAATCCAAACATGCCACCTCCTTTCCACCATCATTATTTTTACAAAAGGTACGAGTATATATATACAGAAAAGTATAGTTTGGTATAGAATGCTTCGAGGCAACCCCCATTTCACCCCTCCCATCCCATCGGTGGGCTTCAGTACTGATCATACTGTGTAATACCCCCTTCAGGGTATTGAGAAGTAGTTGAAGCGCCCGTGGAATTATTGAGAGAAAAATCTTCAAAACGACAGCAGCAGCAACAAAAAAATGGTGAAAATCCGCTCAGTTTTCATTTTTTTTTTTTTCTTATTTTTGTTAAAGGTTTGGGTTTTCTATGTACACCGAATCCAAATACGAGGAACCACTACACCAAGAAAAGAAAAGATAAGAAATGAAAACGTTGACGTACTTCTTGAATCGAAAGGAGTCTTAGTTTTTTTGTGTCTGTCTTGTTTTTTTTTTTTTGAAAATCTTGCAGAAAACCCAAGGATTCCAAAGCCAAACTCTGCAATCTTACCGCACACAGATCCTTCAGAGTAATTTAATCAGAGAGGGATGATAGCTACCGCTACCATCATCATCAAAGAGGTGGCTTGCGGAGTAGTTTTCCATTGCAAGTTTGGGTTACCCAAACTTCTCTATTCCAAAAGCGACTATAGATGAGAAGAAGCGGAGGTACAAAATTGGCGGGGACATATAAATATATTGTGAATTCAATGATTGCACAGGAGTCGCAGATCGATTTCCCGATGGATTCCATTTCTTTCTACTTCTCATTCAATTGTCAATATTATAAATTGTGCCATGCCATAAGAGAGGAACAATCATTTTGGTAAATCAAAAACCCCAACATCTATACCGCACCATCTCCGCTAGGAGCACCAACGGCATGAGTTTAGTAGCAGTTCAAAAAAATCTGAAAGGAATACAGAAATAAATTGGAAAGAGAATAAATTAACTCATTATTTGGCGTGGTTCTTATTATTTTATGCGCATTAAAAGTGTAAGGTTTATTATTAAATGGTTTCACTCTGGAGATGCTCAAAAATTTATTAAAAAAAACCTTCGAAAATGTTTTGCAAACATGCAGTTTTTTGTTGTTCTGCGGAATTCAAATTTGAATTATGTATTTTATTAGGTGATTGGGCAAATTAGTATTTTTCCACCAAGGTATGTAAAAGCTAACATGTGAAACATAAAGTGGGCACAATGCCATTTTGAAAATGTGGCTTTATTCTACTCTCGCATTGATCGATACTTTAACTTGAAAAAATCAGACTTGTCTTTCAAAATTCCGTCTATTAAGAAACCAATAATAATAATAATAAAGGGTTATCCATTTTGCGGTTTCAAAAGTAAAGTAAATAAAACACATATAAAATATTTTTTTAATGATATTTTTTATTTATTATAAAGTTTGAACGTTGACATTATGTGTGTAACACTACATCATTTAAATGACCACCACGCGAATTGTTGCAGCATCGATTCTTTTGAGGTAATATTCGACCACTTTTTGACACATATTGGGCGATATCTCAGCCATATCTTGATGAATTTTGGTTTTCAAGTGCTCAAGAGTTAAAGGTTTATCTGCATAAGCACGGTCTTTCGCGTGTCAAATCGCATGATCTTAGTTGCCAGTTGATATCGCCACGACGAGAAATTACGCGGCCAAGGAAATGTCTCTTGCACTAATGCCATATTCGCTCGAGTTGTGTGGTATGTAGCACCGTCTTGTGAAAACCACATATTCTCTAAGTCGTAGTCTTCAATAGTATGCAAAAAAAAGTCGGTTTTCATATGAACATAATGCTCCGAATTGACGGTGGCAGTCGTTGCATCGTCGTTTTCGAAGAAGTAAGCTCCAATCACACCTCCGGACCAAAGAGCGCCCCTAACAGTGACTTTTTGTGGATCTGATGGCCTCTCTTCAATTACTTGAGGATTCTCAGAACCACAAATATGACAATTTTGTTTATAAACATACCCACCGAGTGAGAAATGTGCTTCGTCACTGAAGAAAATTTTGTTCGAAAAATCGCCGACGTATCTACGACGTTGTGAGTGGTCAGCTGGCTTCAGTTGTTGTGTGAGCTGGACTTTGTATGGATGTAGGTGTAGATCCAAATGCCATAATGTGCCGTTAGACAGTCCTAATTCCTGAGAACGACGAGGAATCGACATATTCGGGTCTTCGGCAACACTTTCACTTACAGCAGCGATATTTTCAGTGGTACGAGCGAAACGATGCACAGGCCTTACAATATCTGTAAAAAATACAGTCTCTTCAAATTTCTTCACAATTTTGCCAATTGCTTGTGTAGTTGGACGATTATGTAACCATAATCTCCTCTTAAAGCACGATACGATATGTGGCTGTGGCAGAATCACCATTTATGTAGTAGGTTTTAACAATTTGTATGCGTTGTGCGATAGTAGCGATCTATTTTCGTAAATGTCAGACTTTCAACTGAAAACAAAAATTGGTTTAACAACTTAGTTTGACAGATGTCAAATTCCAGCCCTATACTTTTGAAACCGCAAAATAGATAACCGTTTATAATTTTTACTATATGTCTGTAAGGTCCAAGGTCTTTTAAATGCAACCTGAATTGCACGGCACTAGTTTGAAGGAATACAGAGATAGGAAATAATTTGTTTGGCTTTAGGAAATATATTTTTGTATATTGTTGAAACGTCAATTGAACCATAATATTTTAATAAAATTATTCCTCAGAGATATCGCTCTAAACGGTAGTAAACTTTTCTAAGACCAATTCGAAGGAATGTGTTAATTTTAAAAATAAAAAAAAAACCATCAACAGATGGACACATAACATTGTGCTTCTGAAATTGAATTCGAATGACTTAATAACTACTAAACTTGTTGCTTGCACTTTCCTTGTCAGAATCATCACTCTGTACATTAAATATCATCATCGTTATCATGTTCATCATAGAGGAAGTATTAAATCTTCAATTTCAACTCACAAATTCGATTTTACGACCTCCTCGATCTTTTAACTAGAACCAAACCAAACCAATCCGAAGCAAAACCAATCCGACCACAAAAGGAATACTCTGACCATTTTTTTTTTTGTGTGTGTCTGTCTGTTGTTCTTAAAATGGTCATAGGTTCTTTTGCAACTGTTGGTTTCGGACTGAAGAAATAACTCAGTCCGACTTGAAGCACAGAAACAGAACACATGTTCCGCATAGTCCGGTTGTGGCAAAGCACTCATATAGCAAATAGACGAATCATGCATCGCATCAGGTTCAGGACCAGGGAGGAAGCGAACCAACTTATTGTGTCCAACCTCACTTCGAGTATGGGTACCTACTATGCGACATATCAAGGAACAACCATCGATTGTCATTGTGATTGTCGTCGTCGGCAAATCATCTATGTAAGGTACGTTGTGCTATTTTTCCTTTCCTACTCGTATATATCGACAACAACCATTAACTATACCTACAGGCTCATCCTGGGATGGAAAATGCCATCAGGTTATATATGGTCTGAGTACAGGTAGGTTTTGGTTTCAGCTTTCAGGTCTACTGGAAATCGTCGATGATTATCATCATTTTTCCAAAGACACAAAACATAGGAATACGAGCGGTGCGGGGGTAGGATATGATCTTTTATAGAAGCATCTCTGATGTGGCGAAGCGAGGTAAGAAGCAGCAACAAAGACTTCTCAATTGGAATCTACGACTATAGAGCTTCTGACCATTTATAGATTAACTTCTTTTAAGAGAGCTATGAGAGGTCTTCTGCTGTTGTATAGATTTGTGTTTGAGCCAGGGCATCTTTGTTATAAGGATACCACTGCTACTTCTGCTTTATTTCATGGTTGTCTTATTCTTGTGTTTTTTTTGTTTGCGTTAAAGGCCCAAATGATGATGGGATGCAATCGATTTTGGACCTTAATTACGGCCAATGACAGTTATGTTGCATTTTACATGCATGCGCACCATTCCAACGAACCATTATTCTATGCGACATAAATGGAAAAATGGCAATTTTATCTTATGCGTTCAAAAGGCATTGCCAGATTTGGATTTGTTGAATGTGTATGGCTGGAATTAAACAATATTATAAGCCCGCACCTATTCTCATTGAAGTCGCATTTATAAATCAGCTAATACCATGTTTGTCAAATAATTGCATGTGCGTGAAAATAAAGTGATGGTCAATCAATCTTTTATATGATTGAGATCTTAAAGAATGGTGTTAGTAGGAGAGTGCTTATAAGTAAGATAGCTTTTTTAAGATATAACTGCTTTGATATATATGTACACACTTAATGAATTATGGAGTACTTGATTTTAAGGCTGACAAATCTAGCAGTTGTGCAATATTGAAGGCCGGAATAGTGAAATGACTTAGAATTTCGAAACAAGTTGGTGTTGAGAAGAAACTTATTGTCGGTAAATAACAGCTAATAGCTTAGATATGTAGGTCTTTTTTAAAACGATAATGTGCTTTTTTTTTTGACGGCTTGTCTGTTTTTCAACTTGACTTAAAAATTTAAACTTAATTTTTCTTTAATGAAAAATGTATATTTCGAATATTTCGAAATTTTTGGACAGCTCACATATTTTTAAACAATTATCTAGACGGTCTTCATCCTTTTTTTAATAAGAAATAAAATGAACGACTCACTCTTATGTTCGATCACATTATAAGCACAAAATCTTTTTCTACTAATTAAAAAAAAATGTTGGTATAATAATTATAAGTATTTTACAATATAAATTTAAAAACTAAATACAAAAAAAAATCGTCCACCCGTTGTTGAAATACTGAATTTTCAAAAACCAGACACCTTTGTTTTCATCAAACATCAAAAAAAAATATTTTTCAAAAATTTTCGTTTGTATTAGATATTGCTTAGAATTCGAAAGACCTCCTATGTAAAAGTTTTTATCGAAGTCCGTTGATACGTTAATGAGAAAGTGGAAAGTCAAAATCATTGCATCAGGTACTAGTTATGGGCATAGTCGAATGATTTCAATAATCGAGATATTAGTATTCGAGTGGTCATATCAATTGAATGATCAGCTGGATTATATAAGAGTAGGAACATTGGAATAGTACTTGTTTTTACTACGCCATGTGCATTTTATAGATTCCATATTATGTCGACGCCAAAATTAATAATGAATAACCTTAAAGTTAAACATTTAAATTTAAGATACATAATCTTTCTTTTCCTAAATAAAGAAATAAAATAAATACTCGAACTTCCATATTCATTCGGGCATTCCATAATTCAAAAACTCTCAGAAACACTATCTACATGAGCCTCGGTGATAAACCAACATGACGTAACAAACTGTATTCGAGAACCGCTTATTGATTACTATTACTATTACTATTTTAATGATTCATGTGAATATGAATGCTACAGAAACAGATACATAAAAAACACTAGACAAGACACTAACACATCACAAAACTTTTTGGGTCATGCTCTTGCCTCTTGGTATTACATTTGCAAGCTTATGTTTAAATAGTAGTATTAGCGAAGTAGAAATTAAGAAGACTCGCTCATGAGAGATGGTGCATCATTCGAATGATAAATTGAAATAATTCGAATGATTTCAGATTTAGACGTAGCGAGATAAATCGATTATAATCGATTATTTAATTTAAAAAAATTATTTGAACCAGAATGGAAAAGTACACTTGTGCACAAAATGTTGTTATCAAAATCGTTAGAGCCATAATTTAGAGATAACTAAGCTTTATGATAGGTACCGTTATTTTTGGGTCTAAAAAAAGATTTGTTTTGCTTTGTCAAAATGTGCTGAACAAATTTAAATTGAATTTTTTGAACTTCGTTGTTTTTCCCGTCTTTTTTGCTGTCTATTTGCTTGGGGCTGGACTTCACTTACTTTCTTAAGCAATTTTGTACGAGCATTGCGAAAAGAAATGAAATTTTGTTTTAGCCAATCTCTCAAGTTTCTAAAAAAAAAATAGTGACTGCATTTAAAACTTTAATCAGAAAAAATCACACATCCGAAATTGCTTCTTTTTTATTTAATGATAAGTTTTTATGGGAGGGAAAACCGCTTCGTTACGTAACGCGTTACGGCGCCAGCCTGTCTGGCTTCCCTTTCTCTCACACATACCAAGAACTTTGGAAATTAATCCAATTAACCAAGAACTTTTGTAGCTTTACTCAAGTTAAATAATTTCAATGTTAATTTAATTAAATTATATTAAGTTATCACTTGCTTCGGGCGTCCCAAGACGCACACGATTTTGTTTCCTTCAGGTGTATTTAATTAAGCTCTTAGCAGTAGAGTAGAATCATTTCTACATTTTTCTAGCATGCCAAAATGTATGAGATAAATTTTCAAGTTTTTTTTGTGTTTTCACACTGCCTCTGACCTTGAAGAAGGGCTTTTTCACCATGGATTTTTTACTTGCGATATAGGTACTATACCCTTTATATGTTTTTAACACAGAGTGGGCGTCCGGTCAAAGAAGAGAAAGAAGGAAAGGAAAAATGTGTGGCGCGATGTTCTGAGTCTAGAGCTGGTTGTTGTCTCAGATTTATCTCCAGGGATGGCAGATGAACTAATGCGGAGAAAATTACCGTGTCTTATTTATTTATGTCTCTTATAATTCGCATTATTTTTTTATTTATTTCGTTGTCATATTTATGGGTTACTATAGTTTACTCAATTATCCACCGACTTAGTGAGACATTTTTTTTTTAATCAAAACATTTCATGAACAATTATATTTTCCACAAGTTTTTGCCTTACAAAAATAAGTTCAAAGAGATAAGCGGGTTTTAACAAAATTCATATATTATAAATTAGCTGACCCGTTCCGCCCAAAAGTGATTATATTAAATCTGAGCGTCTCTATCGAAAGATTGAAACTCCGAACATGGTCGCAGTTCTCATGCGTCATCTGCGTAGTTACGCTTACTTATAATACCGGGTCACTTTTGATCGCGAACTCAAGCCCTAATGTATTAATCATCTTGGTTCTGGTGAATTTTCATATTCAATATAAAAGTGTGTGGTAATCCTTGCTTCTGTGATTTGATGGATTTCATCAAATAACAACAGTTATTCCATAACGTTTTTCACTTTTTGTTTGTAGCCTCGTTGGGTGATGTCCCAAAGTTTGCCCTGGAGATGCGTAATTTCTGCCTTTTTCGTATTCCAGCTGAAAGTTTTAAGAGTCGGTTATTCGTATTCCACGTATGTACTTTCTTTCACCCTTCCGTTCGAAATTGTTAAATTTCAGCGGTGGGTTAGTGATTTTACCTCCAATATCAAATCCTTTGGCAAGTCGGACGATATTGAGCCTCGTTTAGCTCGTACGAACCTACAGAAATCCAGTGTTCATGCAGAACCAGGGCTTAGAGACGTAAAATTCTCAACTATTCAGATATCAGTAATAAAGGGGACCTATAACATTTTGCTAATTTCGAAAAAGAGATGATAAGATATACTCTGGCTGATTTCCCTGGCATTCGCTAGATGCCAGTAGCCATTCAGATATACATTTTGTCTCTTAGCCGCCAGAGTCGGAGATTTAATGAACTGCGAGGTGTTAGCTACCCGAAAGGACAAATACCTCGAATCGTGACCAAAAACCTAATCTCTGCATGAAACATTCTCCTCGCAATAAATCAAATTTTTAACTCTGAAGTCATAAAGTTATCCAAAAAAAAAACACATAACTTATACCTTACCGTCTACCTTCCCTATTTAGTTTACAACTTAATAACACTAAATGAATTATAGTTCAAAAATTGGATAACATCCATTTTTTATTGCCAATATAAAAACTTTCTCTAGGGAAAATTACCCAATTACATTTCCGTGTCATTGGTCCCTCTATTTGCTCGCTAAGCCAATATACTATTCGTTAGCAAGTCCTATTTTTAGGAATCCTATTCTTTTACTGGCTTATTTAACATTTGCTAAGTTAAACCAATTCTGCCTGAGTCGACAGTAATTGCTGGCAATTCAACAATTCAAGTGACAATTCGATGTGCATAATCTACACTTAAATTCTAGATTCACCTGTCCTCTGGTATATGTCTGAGTATGTGTGCGTAGGTGTATCCAATGTTGAGAATTAAACCGATGGCCTAGTGTCACGCTATACTAAAATCCCACTCCAGTTAGTATAGTCGTCCACATCAAACCCCAACCCTCGAAAAACATTTAGGTGCGATATGTCGCTTATCACGGATTGCGTGATACGGACACCTTACACGAAACAATCTCTTTCAAAACACATATACATCCGCACCACCGTGCACTATATAGTTAAAATAGAATGACACGGTTGAAGCCGGAACGCGGCGGCCGGGGAAGCCATAATGCTATAATATCGAAGAAGATTTTTCTTTAGGTAAAGGTAACGCAAAGTGTATCTCATTAAAATCCAAATACGAGTCCCAATTGTATCGTATAGCCGATCCATGTTGTTGTCGACGTTTATCGGGAGCAGCTTTAGTATAGATAAACTCCCCCAACCCATTTGCCATCTAATTGCATAGAAGCTTTGACAAATCTTCCCTCATCCATGCCAATAGAGTGGATTGCTGTGTTCGTTCTTTCAAACACACGCAGGTGGTTGGGTTAGTTTGATAATTAATTAATACATCAGAATCCTTTGGGGAAACTGCAAAATCCTTTTGGTGAGAAACTGGGATTAACGCCCTAGCTGGACTGGAATCTTTGGAAGACTTTGATGTTATATAGAGCTTTCGATCCGAACTGAAGACCAAGCAGGATATTAAACACGGAAGTGAGACTGAATAATTTTTTTTTGTATCAGCATCAAGCTGGAGAATCTAGGTCAAGGGTATCTAAGGTTCATTTTTAGTTGGAAAATCAATTTTTGTGTAACTGGAATAGTTTTGTCGAAGTCACAAAAGGACACCACAACCACATCCGGTTTTGACGGAAGGCCAGTATCGGAGCTAGTGCTAGTTCCTGTTCCTGGTCGCACCGAGTCGGGTCAGTTGATGATGGAACCTTTTAATTTGATTTGAAATGCGTGGATGCGTAAATTGTGTTTTTAGATCGAACATAACCTCCCACCCACCCTACTCACACATCCAACAATAACCTCAAGATGAAACTATAATACCGAAATGGGTGGGAGTCAGACCGCCAGCCACCGCACACTGCCTAGTGCTTGTGCTAGAGCCCTCTGTCGTTGTCTGTACAAACGGTTAAGAGTGTGTGTATCTAAGAGTGAAGTGGGATTTTCACTCAAATTAAGAGCAGGATTATAGCACTCATCTCGGAAACTAACGACGACCACCAACGACGAACGGACAGCCGGCGCGGCGGTGGCGATGAGAGGGCGGCTGATTTTACGTTTAGGGCCGGGTTATCCTGTGTGCTGCTGCTCCTTCCATATCCAAATGGGGGATATCTAGGGATCCATAGTATATATATACCTACAACGGTACTCTCCGGTTATAATAAATTCATACAATTTCCACTTTAAGCGCCAGATAAATCCAATTTATTCGCTATTATTAAAGCATTGCGGCACTACAATGGTTTTGGGCTCATAGTCGTCGACGTTGTCGTTTATGTTGTATATAGTCGACGAGTCGTACCTCGTGCCTCAGTCAGAAAAACAGGAGATACGAGTATAGCTAGGCTTTATTTGAATTAGGTTAGGTTGTTGGGACAGTATAGTATGGTGGGCTGTTGCAGAGGACATTGTGCTGTGTGAAGTAGAAAAAAAGGAGATTTTCTTTTTTTTTTTTTTATTTTTTCATTTTCTTCATTGTGCCGTAATTAGATTTTGTTGTGCTAGCTTTCAAGATGAGTAGTAGAGTAGGTAGGGTACAAGCACAGCCTATATACCACAGAGAGGTGACGAAGGATGAGATGAAATATTTAGAGGAGATTGTATATCCTCTTGAATATGGGGCTTAAGTTATATGGATATATTTGAGGTGCCTTTACGCTTTTGACTTGGGCATATACAATCGTTTTGTGGATATAAATTTGCAATGTTTTATGAATTAAGCTGAGGCTTTGGAATAAAGAAAAATTTAGTGCGTCAAAACTATCTGATGCTGATAGAGTGGACAAACGGTAAGGTAGGGTTGAATAGGAAATTTATTGAAGAAAATCTTGGTTTTATCAAAAAACTGGAGGGATGTATAGTAGGGATATAGAGGTTTCGATCATAAATTTGGTTCAAGGATTTTTTTTAGGTTTTGATGTCATTGTGGCTTTTGAAACACAGACGAAAGTACCAAGTGTAGATCTGAAGAAGGAAGGAAGACGGAAGAGGACATTAATGCAATGTCGCATTGGTTAGCTTAGCGTATATGAATAAATTAACTTCGCACAGTATACGTTTCCAAATATAGAGAAGATAGTCTTTCTATAAAGTTTCCATATAGTTTGTCATATTGGTAGGTTCTTCTTTTGTGAATAATTATAATTGAAAACTTCTATGAGACTTTTAGAAATTCAAAAATAATGATAACTTACAAAAGACTTCAATTGGGAAGCTACGCAGACGTTTCCATTAAGTATTTAAAGTCGATTTAGTTTCGATAAGATATTACCGAAGCTGAAAGGTTAACTCGTCTTTGGAGCTTTTTTGTACCGCTCACTTATCTATGTTACTCTGCATACCCAAATATATTTTAAGCTTCGATAAGGCTTCGATAAGTCAATTTGGCTACTGTATGACTTTAGTGAAGCCGTATGGATACTGAAATGTAAACAACTTTATGTGGCTTTTGTACCGCTCACACAGCTTTATGTTGCTCTACATAGTCAACTAGTATTTCAGCTTCGAAAAGGCTACTGTAATTTAATTAAGCTTCTCTACTTCTTTAATGAAAACTTATAGAAGTTGAAATGTTAGCTCCTTTTTGAATCTTCTTTCCCGTTCAGGTAATTATATTACTCTGCGCACTTTACTAATACTTAAGCTTCGATAAGGCTTCGGTAAGTCAATTTATGTTCGATTAAACATTACCGAAAAATTAAAGAACCTGAAAAGTTAACTTCTCTTTGAAGCTTTTGTGCAGCTTACTAGTCCATGTTAATCTGCATACCCAAACATATTTTGAGCTAAGATAAGTCTTCGGTAAAACCTTAGTGAAGCCTTATAAATACTGAAATGTAAACAAGTTTTTGTGGCTTTTGTACCGTTCACACAACTTTATGTTGCTCTACATACTCACCCAGTATTTAAGCTTCGAATAGGTTTCTATAATTCAATTTATCTTCATTACGACTTTAAAGAAAACTTATAGAGTTGAAATGTTAACTGCCTTCCTTTTGAATCTTTTTTTACGACCCATGTAATTTTTATTCCTTTTAGCACTCCACGAATATTTAAGCTTTGATAAGACTTCGTAAATCATTTTAGCTTCAATAATACATTATTGAAACCTTTTTAAGGATCTGAAATGTTATTTCGGCAACAGAGTCGCGTGAAAGGCGCAGGATAACCAAAATGGATACAAAATTCTTGAAATAGGTCCAGACATTGTACTGTTGGTTAATAATATACTGTTGACAAGCTTAAATAAATAATAAAAAAAAAATAACATAAAAAAGCAGCGCAAAATTTTCATTTTATTTTTTGGGAAAAAATGGTGTTTTTGAGTTTTCGGTATTGCAACAAAGTAATGATGAAATTATTGACCTCACATAACCTATGTTTAGGCTAATTACACACGTTAACATTCTTTTGCGTAAGTCGATTTTGTCGTGTGTAACAGTAACTCACAAGGAAGACAACGAAATGTATACACTGACTACCTTTGATTTTCTTGGTTATGTCGACTCAAGTCGTCCGCCTATCATTAGCCTAAAAGACCACTGACAGACCAAACCTATTATATTATTTACCGCGTGTCTTCATGTTCGTAAGCCGTGGTTGGACAATTGATTTATTTTTTTTTGTTCAAAAGTTCATTCTAATCAAAAAAAAATTGCACTATTCAATGTTCAATGTATATTCTTCCTGGCAATTCTTCCCACCTACATTGTCTAGCAGTTTAATCCAAAACCGGATGCCTACAATTGTCAATTGTTTACAGAGCGGGATTTTCCTTTTTTGTATCATACAGCAGGCGGCGCGAGGCGAAGAATCCCAGTTTCCCCTCAAATTCCTCTCATTTTGAACATCTATTCAGCTACTGTGTATTTTGTTATGCCGCAGTTGTAAGCCATCTTGTGTAAAATTGCGCGCACTTTGAAACACTTTTTTTTTGCATATTTCTATACAAAGGGAGCAGACTCAAAAACATCTTTGCCTAATTTATATGTTGATCCCGATGTGCTACATGTTGCATCTCTCAAGTAAAAGTCGACTTGGATTTGCAACAACACACTGCCGACTGTCGACTATCGGTCGTCCTCCTCTGAACTTGTCGATAATTTATGTGCGTCGAAGGCTTACGACAATGTAGACAGACATTTTGCTTCTGTAAAACAAAAAAATGAAAAAAATAATAATAATAAGCAGCAGGACAGATACTTTACAGTAGGAACATCTTTTGCGCGAATGCGTTTTTCACTAGAAAACTTCCCCACATTTTTGCGTGGGTCCCCGAATTATTAACCTCCTCCCGGACTGGATAAATAGAGGGATTGCTGCCTTCGACTTTGTGAGAAGAGGTATGGTGGGCTCACTTTATTATTATTACCATTATTACTCTTGCTACCTATATCTGACCGGACTTGAACGAGATGATGGTAGAAGGTGGAGAATAAATGAAGGCCTGCCACAAATACAATTCACGCAACAACAAAACCACCAGGAACAATGGCCGGCAAAAGAGACTAACATAATCAGCGTTTGACATCGAACACGAAATTGTTGTGAATTTTTGGGCCGTCTGTCGGTCGTTTACATTATTTTAGCCGTATCCAAGGCATATGTACGCATAGTTAGACCAGAGCGCGCTGTTCTTTTATCAGCCCACGACGCGACGACCGACGGCAACAAGACGAAGAAGTCCAAAGGAACAAAAACGAAATTATTAAATGCAGAGCATGTTTGGCAAAGGGTAAGGAATCTCTATTGTCCTGTCATTTGGTGGTGGAGGTAGTGCCATTTTAGGGACCTCTAAGTGAATACTTTTGCATATAGGATTTGGCTTTTATTGTAAATGTGTGGCAGATCTTGGGAGGAGAGTCCCCATTAGCTTGTGTCTTCTTATGAGGTAGCATTATTTACTGTCAAAGAAGGCCTTCGTTTGCATTATAATTTTTTTTTTTTGTTAAATAAACACAACAATGTTAAGTAATTTTTGTTGATCACTTTAAGACTTTTTATGTTGCAATAAAAAAAATATTAATTTTACAGTGGGTTCTAAAAAAATTATAGACATTTCCTCAACAAAAGCTTCCAAGGAAGCTCTTGATATGAATAGAGAGATAAATGAACTTACCCGCGGAAGAGTGTTTGCTGTTCAATTTTTGAAGATTTAATGAAGGCATAATTCACGAAAAAAAATTGCAACACTAAAATGTTCATGTTAAAGAGATAAAATGAAATACGGGGTTATTCATTTCTTATCTAAACTGAATGCTCGTTTCTAGGTAATTATGAATGTGGGGAATACCAGCCGCCATTTTCCAATCCTGAAAAAAAGTTATGACTTTCGAAACTTCAAATCTGAAAAGTTCAATCTCCCAAAACTTGATACTGATTTAAAGTCCCGAATTTATTTTTAAATTACATTTCACAAATTATAAAGCCAATATCCCAACTCAGAATCTAAAATGCCAACAAATATTTAACAAAATTTTAAAAACAAGGGTCAATTGATCAATATCCCATATATTTTGTGTGTGAACAAAATCCCAGTGTGAAAAAGATCAGTTGAAATTAATATTCCCCTTTTAAGAATTCTGAAAAAATTATGATATTGAATTTTTAGAATTATTAAAAAAATCAATATGTGTGCCTTGCTTAAAATCCCAAGGAAAAAGAAGGACTTACAATTATCGATTTTTATATTTTTGTAGATTTTTTTATATAAGGTATTCGGAATATCCCAAATGAGCGGAGGTATTTCTGCAACTAAGTATTTCTTCTTGGTATTCCTCTCAATTGGTTGTAGTAAAATAAAAAAACAAATCAGGGTTATTCGCCGCATCTTTCTTAAGCAAGCTACGAAACCCCACTTAACAATAAACTGAATTTTTGTCTGATCTATATGAATTTGATTTAAGAAAAAAATCAATTGGCGTCAAAATCCCCAACAGTCATAATCCCCAAAATATCTCCAAAGTGTGATTTCAAGAATTTCAACTCACTTTCTGGGTCCTGTGTTTATCTTTTGTCAAAAGTTTGTTCTTTTACAACAGTGTCTATTTTGGGATAAGTGGATTATGGCCGCTAGTTTTTTTTAGATTTTGGGGATTTTTAATTTGTGGATTATGTCCCTTAGATTCACTCAAACATTTCTCAATGGACCAAAGAATTTATACGGCAGGTATCTTCATTTTGGTTTGGTAACACATTTCTCAGAAAAAATTAAATGCACGACTGAATCGCATGTACCTGCTCTTTTGTTCGTTCACATTGTATGCAAAAAGGGTTAAATATATTTTTAAAGTCGGTTTCTTCTTTTTTTTTCATATACAAAATATTTGATATTGCTTTTAAGTTTTTAATAATATAAATTTAAAAACAGAATCTTAAAAAAAATCGTCCACCTGTTTTTGAAATATTGAATTTTCAAAAAAAATTTTATTTTCAAAAATATAAAAAAAAATTGAAAATGTTGGTATGCAGTATTATTTTAAATTTGAAGAGCCTCCTGTATAAAAATGTTGATCAAAATCGGTTGAGCCTTTAATGTGAAATTCGAAAAAAAAAAACGATTCTATGACAGGTACTATTTTTGTCAAAAAAAAAATTGAACTAAAATATAGACTAGGTACGACTATAATTGGACAATGATTGTTTTTTATCAAAATCGTTAGAGCCATTTTCGAGATACATAATTAAGATTTTTCATTTTTTATTTTTGGGGCTACACCTAAGAAGCTTAAGTATCAAGTTTGAACAAAATCACTTCGGCCGTTTAGACTGTAGGTGTAGATAGACCTAAACAGGCAGACAGATACACAGAATTGTGGGACCTACTTTTTTGGTGTTGTCTATAATCGTGATCTCAAGTTTGATTAAAATCACTAGTTCGATATTTTTTCCAAGTAAAAAGAAAGTGGGATGGTTTCAGTCGCCATTTTGAAAAACATGTTTTATTCGATATTTTTAGAACGGCTTATCGTACACAAAATTAACTAAGATATTTTCGATATGGAATTTAACTTTAGTTCATTTTTCTCAACAATTTTTTTTTGTAGAATTTATACTTCGGGAGTTAAATTGTAGAAAAATTGTTGGCACGTAAATAGTGGCCATTAGGATGGTTTGGGGATTCCATCCATAAAATTTTACCAGGGAAAATTTTTGCCTGGCATTTGTGAAGCCTTTCTTGTCATCATAGCTCAACACACTTACCACCGTGTAGATAGCATGACGGTACAACTTCGTAGTATGTGTCATACAATTAACATTACGATTGCATGACATTAAATGCTATTATGTTGATCCGAATGCAATATGTGTGCTGTGCGATGTGGCAGGGCGACGAAGTCCTGCAATTATTGCTATACTCGTATAGGACACAATTTTGATGTACAATGTTTTGTTATCCTTTAGCTGTCCACAATATTAGCTCTTTATCTGTTGTATATTAAGTCAACTCACAAACTTTAACTAAAAGGAGTAAAATATGTAGAGACAGAGAAAGAGAGAGAGAGATAGTGAGATTGTATTAAAATGATTGAGACTAACATAACAGCAGCGAGAACTGCCTATCGGCGATATAAATTCATATGTTGTGTAGTGTCCTTTAGTGTTTATTCTAATTGGCATAATTATAAGCCAAGTTAAGGCAGGCTACATTATTCCCATACACACACACTCTACACAGCTAATTAGTCATCTAAGTATATGTACTCGTATGTATGTGCACGAATTCTATACAAGACTCTAAACTAAACGATGATGATTTGTGAACATTCACAGGTTTTGTTGTCATTTAGATGGAAAGGATAATAGTTTAGGTAATAAAGTGGGATTGTTTATTAAATACCCACTCATTCTCAGACTACACACACTCTGTTGTATATCGTTAACATAGTAGGCCCTAACTGCTAACTTTATACCTTATATCCTACCGCTGGCCTGCTATAGAGGTAGTTGAAAATTCAAGTTGCAGAGCGTGGCAGCTAATAAGCGGTTGGCATTGGTAACTTTGGATAACATTTTATAATGTGGCTTGTACCGAGGGCTATACTTAGCAGGTTAATCCTTATTGTTTGAAGGGATATATTAAAGCTATTGACATGATTTGCAAGGTAGATATAATATGATGGCGATATGGTGATGGTGATGGTGATGGTGATGGTGACGATGATGGTGGAAAGTGGTTTTAGGGACAGAAAAGACTTACGAGGACATAAATGTATATTTTATGTAGGTATATCTATGCGGAGGGACGCGTTAAGCCCAGTCCTTAGTTTGCCATAAATTCTTTAGGATATTATGCGTCTTTGGTGATGACATATACGTAATCAGGGATTATAGATGTACGGTAACTACCATCACATATGGCAAAAGGGCTTGAAAATTATTATTGATTGTTTGTTCGGAGAAAATTACATTTAGGCGGGTAGTTCAAGAAATACCTATACATAGCTACTCTAGCTTAAATTCCTGCGGTTGAACAATTCTTATTTATTGAAATGGGTAAAATATAGGTTTGAGATATATATACAACCACATCTTGGAAACTTATTCTCATTCCGAAGCAAATAAGGTGAATTTTGGATACTTTATTTATACAACTATACATAAGCCACTTAAGTACACATTTGCTGACAAAATCAGTAGCTAAAGAGTTTGATGCCGAAAATTCGCATTAGGATATTAGATTATTTGGTGAAGTCTCCCCTTCTTCGTTCGCGCAGAATTTCCCGAGACATTGTGATGGAACGTTGGCTGTTTTTTTTTTCTTGATTACTGTGTGAGTTATGCGGCAAACCTGATCAAATCTGAATCTGATTAGATATCGGATTTCCACAGATATAAACCCCAACAGCTAAAATCCACAAAACGAAAAATTCCGAATTTTAAGGGAATTTTAGGTTTCATAGTTTTGGCTTTTTGGGGATGTTGGGTTTTGATGATGTTGGATTTGGGGATTGTGTCATACTTCAAAAGTTTCAGCTTAGAACAAAGAAAGTTCTATGCTTTATCTCTTTGGGCAGTATACATAGAGTTTGAATCGAAGTGTGAACTTTGAAATGAATCTAAATTTGTGTCCTCTCCACGCGGGTCGAAAATCCCTAAAGCGTTTTTTTTTTTAATTCATAGATCAGCTATATGATCTAATAACCCCCCTGGTGCATCATTCTACTTGGGTTTTTGAATAAACGATTGCATGACAGTTTTCAATGAAATCACAATTAATCCTTTTAAGCGGGCAACTCAAGAGGCAAAGTATTGGGTGCCTTGATCGTCATAGTGGTCTTGGATATAATATCTAAACCGGGGGTCGGTTTTTTATTTAGCAAACATTAAATCAGAATTACTTTGTATATTTTTCTTTGATCTGAAAGATTTAATCCAGCAGTTAAGCTAGCATGACTAAAGTCCTTCAGCTAGAGCCAGACAACATCAATTTCCACGAAAAATTTAATCTAAATAGATTGCATGTTTACACAACCACATGAATCCTTCCTCAACCCCCAACTTATTGATACGAATTTAATTTTGACTTTAGATATTAATTTGAAAACTGGTCTTCACCAAATTAAATGTGTGTCCTTCCATAGAAAAAAATCCTTCCAAACATGCACAAAACCTCTACATTCAGAAGTCTTGCCTTGAAAATGCTTGGTTGCTCTAGTGAAAATATTGGTCAACTTTTTTGCAGCCCATGCAACGATAACGTCGTCGACGAACGACTATGAATAAGAGTTTGTTCCACATTCACCCTCCTTCCGGCAGTGTGTCACATAATTTATTTTTCATCTCCAAAATACCCCCTAAAGCAATCTCCGGTCTTCTCCTTTTTTATTTGGGAGAACCCTCCTTTTATTCAACAACAAAAAAAGCACTTAAAATCGATTAAAATACTTCATGCTCATTCTAAATGAAGAATTTCAGACCACCCACCCCCCATTCCCCCGAACAAAAAAACCGATACAACTTCATCATTTTCCCAGATCGAATCTGCTTAAAAATTATCAAAAAAAAAAAAATTCATGAAATGCAATTTTAAATGACTATCGAATGAGTGCAACAAGAGGGTGGCAACAACAGCCAATGTCGACTTAAGTATTTCAAAAGTTCTATTGTTGAAAACTCTCTTCCTAGCTCTCGAGAAGCAAGCAAAGCATCTCATCATTGCAAAAAAAAAAATTAAGAATAACGAGGAAGAATAGAAAATGGAATGACATTTATTTTCAAATTGAAATGGACAAGCAAGAAACGGAAGAAAATAAACTTCAAGCTGAAAAAATCTAGGTCAAGTGTGTAATATCCTGATAAAATGTGTCTGTCATGCCAAATCTCAAAACCCCTCCCCAAACAAAAAAAAAAAAAAGACTCAACTATAATTTTTCGATTTTTCATTGCCTCTCTATCATCGTCATCGTCATCATTGTCACCATCACTCGTCATCTTATAGCCTTTTGGTAATATTTTATCGAATCGTCACATTTCACATTGTGACATTTCAAGTGACATTTGGACAACGAAACGAATGACATCGACTTTGAGACTTTTTTTTGCATTTTCATCCATAATTGTTTCTTTCTAATATCTGTCACGCCATCTGTATTCGGTAATAAACAAATTTCTCTATTTACATTAACACTGCAACTTTATGACACTTTGACATGAGATACAATTTTGTTTTACGACATAATTATGTCGTACCCCTGAGTATCCTGGCCCAGCCCGGGTTCGTATAAAGTTGTCGTCGTCCTCTTGTGGCTCATCAGATTGTCATCGTGATGGCATGTTGCGCTGCATATACCTACTATAACTTGATTTAAATTATTTAATAGTTCCCTGGGGCAATATACTAGAGGAAAGTGACATCAATATAATCTAGGTAATTTTGAAATGTGTCAAAGTGATTACCACCTGTCAAATTATATGTCAATTTAGACATAGGTTATCCGGTGTGCGCCATCTATTGACATTTATGTATTTACCCGAAAGATGAGACAGAAAAAAAAATAAAACACAATCACTTTTTAACGACTATAATATTATGGCTGGACTGGACATACATACATAAATTAAAAATATATTATTTGCCAAGGTAACCCTTTTTTTTTGCCTAGGCTTAATTTTGCCAGCAAAATCAACACACGAAAAAAATTCCAAATTCCCTTGAGGGTTGACATTCTGGTACTCGTAAGTCACAAAGCTCTGATCTCCCCCTCCGCTGTGCACACCGCGCGTGTTAATTGAAAATCATTATTTCAATATTTGACTGCAGCAGTATAATACTCACTGCAACCTCTAAGCTATTTACATAGGGATTCGGTGTCTCGCTGTAAAAGCACCCACCATCAACCCTTCTCTCCTTCTGGTTCTGATGGTGGCTTCAACATTTGTGTATATATTTGTTTGTGTAAAAAATTTGGTTTTGTACACACGCGACTGATTGTTAACAAAAACATTCACACGTGCAAGTTAAGCGTGTGCTCTTCCTGTTGTACCCTTGATGTGAAGAAGTGTACGTATCTCTATCATAGACATAAATCCAAAATTGTTGTTTGGGGTGTTGGGCGAGGGGAGGGGGTGTGTTGATAACTTTCACATATTTTCATATAGATATGCGAGTCGAACACATATGGGTGGTGCGGATTGGTTGATGGAGAGAAAGGATTCGTATTCTTGTTCCTTTTGCTTGGCGATGATTTAAGTACGCACGCTGGCTTTGTTTGGAAAAGGATTTTTGTGTGTCTTCGTTTTTCAAGAAAGTAAGTGGGAGCTTGTTTTGATTTTATATCATTAAGGGAATTTACAAGAGTGAACATGGTTGAAATGAAGAAAAAGGCGCCTTGCTCATGTATTACGGAAGCTCATTATATTCAGTAAAGCTTCCATAAAGTCTGTCAATATAAGACTATAATGAAACTACTTCCTTGAGTAAAAAATTTTCAGAGCGAAAAATATTTTGCTGTTTGAATGTTAAATAAATTGCTGCTTTACTCTTTTTGGAAGCTTTATTGAGCTTAACATATCCTTCTTCTGTATATGCATGGCGCGATATTCGAAAATCAAATTTGACGCTTTTTTATTTCAAAATGACAAGACTTTATCTGACAAAAAAATAGAATAATAGTACCAACGAAATATTAATAATGTATACTTTATAGAAATTGAAGATTCTCTTTTTTATTATAAAATAACTTGGTGAAAATCATTTAAGCGTTGCATCATTATTTAAATATACAAGTGCAATACTGAAAGAAGGCGGGAGTGTCGTTTTTTAAATACAATTTTCGTGATTTCCGTAAAAAAGCTTAATAAAAGCTTTTGGAAAAATGCCCCATTTCATTTTCCTAATACACTTTGTTCACAATTTTAGTTTTATTGAAGACAGTAAACGAGAAGACGAAAATTAGCAATGGAATATATAAGCAAAATGAAATGGGGCATATTTGCAAAAGTTTTTTTTTACGGCTATACCAAATAAATTATATTATATGGAAAAATAATTGTATATTAAATCAAATGGGTTCTCTAAAATTTTTGCATCTACCCAAAACATCTCTGAGCCGTTTACAAAAAAAAAACTTCGCTCCACCCCTGCTTTTCATAACAGACTTCTGGAACTGGGATTGTTTTGTGACAAATTTGTTGTTTTTCTGTTCCTTAAGAAGACAATAAATTGGTACTTAATTGTGCTTACATACGAGTATATTTTTTGGGGGAAAAAACATGCTCATAACTATTTTAGACATCAAGTCTGTGACAACGGTCTGACATATATCTAGAGAAAGAAAAGAGATCAGATGTAACTTCAGATGCTCTTACTTAACTATAGCCTGGCAAAAACAATAAACTCAAGGCATTTTGAATGGCGCCCAACACACATAACATAGACAGAATAAAAAAAAAACATGGAATA
Organism: Philhelius pedissequus; assembly: GCA_910595825.1. NCBI lineage: Eukaryota > Metazoa > Arthropoda > Insecta > Diptera > Syrphidae > Philhelius > Philhelius pedissequus. The sequence goes on along the minus strand of OU343163.1, from coordinate 6,093,462 downwards.
GAAATCCTTGATCCGGGGAGTTTTGTGGAACATCCCCGAAGAAAGGTAACATTTCAAAACAAACAGATACTGACATTCATTAACGTCTACATAACGTATCTTCGTATATCTTACTTCAGTAGAGCGCCCTCACGTTTCGCATATCTAATATGTACATATATCTTTAAACGTTGGCAGCGCTGGTGCTGGCCATGATATCATTACCATTGCCAACTTTTTGCCAAGCCCTCGTCGCTTTCCTATTCATTCAATTCCCTTACGAGACAAGTATTATTATGACGACGACGACGAAGTCCTCCAGGGATAAAATTAATGTCAAATTATTATTTTCTCCATAGATACACTTTGTTTCCATATTTTATTTTTTTCCCTCTCGTTTTTCACACAAAGTGGAACCTCTACATATGGTTGATTGAGGGGTGGGGATTGGGCCATATATGCAGAAGGTATAACAAGCCGCCTCTGGGCAGCTTCAGTTCAGTTTGATTTGCTTGCTCAGAACTCAGATGTCATAAGTTCCAGCGTTTTATATCCTTGTAATCTTCTGACTAAAATGGACTCAAATTGCAGAGACTTTTTTCGGAGTGGGTTACGTCTATAAAATATCTATTTCATGCGTGAGTGTAAATTTAAGGCCTCAAGAGGCACGTCGACGTGTCTCGCCGTCAGATCTAAAGTGTGTAAGAAGATACAGATGATAGCAGCCCAAAGTTTTTCATCGCCATTGTCGCACACATAAAAACACAATTCGCGGGGAAAAGATGCCACTTATATTCAACCCCCCAAACTCTCCAACCATCACAGTTCAGTTCAGTTCAGCTTTAGCTTCAGAGCAGCCGGTCTTAATCGAAAGAACATAATGCGTTGAATATTAAAAAGAACAAGAATAAAACTTTCGCCAAAAAACCATGCTGAGGATTTCCATCCCAGCAAAACCGAAGCGAAACGAACTGAACTGAACTTAACCCAACCCGCCAACAATCAGCCTCATCATCAGGAAGCGCCAGCCTCCTCGTCCTCGCTGATATAATGTTCGCTTCTCCCATCAGACCCTTGGCTTCACTATACTACAGCTTCGAGGTAGAGAGCGGAACCTACTCAAATGAAAACGTTCATTCACCCGCATATGTGTGGTGCTGCGGGGGTGTATGAGTTTGTAATATTTATTGCGTGAATTATTGCCACCTCCGGGGACAGACCGGGCTATTTAAGAATTTATGAAGTTTTATTATGTAGCACGCTGTAGCGCTTCTTCGGTGCGGAGCGTTGCCGTCGCGCGTTCATAATTCGAGAGTTAAGTATAGCAACGGTTTTTTTGCTCTCTTGTTGTTGTTGTTGTTATTGTTGTTGGATATGTTCCATTTAGTGGAACCGTCTCGATTAGGTTTATTTTGCAGTTTAAATTGTTATGGCTGCTGATGCTGATATTGATGCTGATGCCTTTTATATATACCTACCTTCATTTTCCATGATGATGGTTATAGCATGCGTGTGGTGCTAAGGACCATAATATATACCTTTATCCTTTTTCGCTGTCAAAAAAGGTGCAGGTCTATAATGCGTGCAATGCGGAGGTAAAGTGATTGACTTTTATGGGCAATCAAGTTTGGAGTTTGATTGAAAATTATGAACGTGCAGTGATGGCGAACTAAATTTAGGCTCTTTTGTTGAGGGTACACAGGGATGGGGTCGAGCATATATTCGAGGGTGTGTTTTTCGGTTGATTTTTGACACTAAAGTCTCGCGACAACGATTCCGGAAAGAGAGGTAAGGCTTGAGTGTGTGTTTTTAGGGAAAACGTAATTGTTATTTGGGCTGTTTTGGAGAGCTTATAAAGTTTTCATGTCTCAATTCAATAATTTTAAATTGCTTCACGATCGAACAGGGGATGCCGTTAGTTTGATATTTTTCAATGAGATTATTAGGGAGGGTGACGTAAAATAGGGTATTATATGGAGATGATGAGTGACAGTGGTTATATGTTCATCGCTCTATACTGCAGGTACAAATGGTGGTATTACATGCACCAATTGTAATAGGGAGTCCTTATTGACCACGATAATCACGCACCATTAAAGACTCTTATATGCCCCATGAATGCTATTTTAGAGTTATGAGCCGATTGGGCGATATTGCTCAACTTTATTTAGAGACTCTAATCCGAATGTAGTGAGGTTCACTATTGGTCTAATATTTTGGCCTGTTTAGGATATCTTCCTTTGGAACAAGACTAAAATCAGCGCCGAATGAGTTTGTTTCTAAGCATCTGATCATACGATTGCCTTACCCATCACAGTCGCGTTTCCTTTTGTATACAATTTTTTGAATGGCGCCCGGGTGAGAACTCGATCAATTTTCAAGTTCACTGGCTTGCGAAAAAAGAGTTGTCCATATGTACATAGACAGGCACAGTTAGCGAGTTTGTCCGGCCTTTTTTATTCCCGTCAAAAACTCGTCAATATCGTGGGTAAATGCTTGCGCTGTGCATTCAAGCAATTTTGGTACCACTTCCTGAAGAGTAAATCCTTGATAAGCTTGGATAATATCTGACATCGGACATTTTACACGCATTTTTTGCTGAGTGGAATATTTCCTTGTAGATTTTTGATATAGGGCCGGGAGAAATCGCAATCCATTTTTAGCCAACTCGGAAATAAAGAGTGGTTTATGGGTACATGGATTCACATATGCATTTAGGGACTTTTTCAGGACTTGGTCGCTTGTTTAATATACTCTTCAACAACAATGGGGAATACTGGTGTTATGCACCCGGGCCATGTTAGTACATCTTCTTCAAGATGATCACTTTGGCCCACTAATTCCTTCTGCCAAGCTAGGGTTTTATCCGACATTCACTGTTCCTTGGGTGGCGCCCGGGAGAAAACTCAATCCATTTTCATTTTTACATGCTTTCAATTAGACAATGGTCCATCTACACGCTAGGGATCTTAGCTGGACATATTCGTTCTCGTCAGAAATTCGTCAGAATCGTGGGGAAACGCTTGCCTTGAGACTTCGGGCAGTTTTGATGCTGCTCCTTTCCAAGAATTTTTGCAGTGGTGCGTTTTCTCTTAGATGTTGTTAGGTGGCGCCCGGGAGAGAACGTTATCAATTTTTAAGTTCATCGGATTGAACACAAATAGTGGTCCATCTGCAAATAGATTCTCAGGCACAGTTAGGGAGTTTATGCGGACACTTTCGTTCACATCAGTAATTTGTGAGGATAATGAGGGAATGCTTGTCTTGTGCCTTTGGGCCATTTTAGTAGCGGTCCTTCAAGATTATCGCTTTATCATACTAATTCCCAGTCCCAACAATGAGTTATTTCCGAGCTACAAGGAATTTTTGTTTTGTGACGCATTTCCTGGTAGATGTCCTTGGATGGCGCCCAGGAGAAACTTCACTGCATTTGAATATTCAGAAGATCTAGATTATTCCTGTTCGCAGGCAAACAAACAAAACTTGAAGAATTTATTACTTCCTTGCAAGAAATAAAGATTTTAGTTTTTGTGCTTAAGATAGGTTGGGACAATCCATCTTCAAGATAAGTTTGTCGAAATTGTATAAATCCTCATTTTGGAAAATAAATTAGTTAACGCTAACTTTTATGTCAAACCCTTTTAGTAAAAATTATTAAAAGGTTCCTAAATATTTAATCAATCAAACCGCAATTTTTTAAGAACCCTTTTCCTTATTCGTCGACAGCAGAAATATGTACATAGCTTATATATGTCATCTATCGAATTTATTTTTAAGAAAGTTCCTATCTTAAAAATTCACATATGGCACGTGGTCTTATTTGATAATGTAAATAAGCACGTCATCTTTCAAAAAACAATTTATTTTTCATTCAAATCAATTTACCGTTTTCAAAACCCAACATGAGTGTCACCTGTCCTCCAATTCTAATCTATCTACCATGCATACAGGCCCTTAGCTATTTTTCCAAGATCCTTGCCATATATAGAAAGCTGTCAATTTCCGATAGGGTAAATTCTGGCCGCAAGCCAAAATAAAAACATCTTTCAATTTTAATTTAAACCTGTCCTCCTACACAAACACAACAACTGCTCACACACATGAGTAGAGCATTTGAGCTACTTGGCAAAAATTTAATTTGATTTCATATAAAACATTATTGTGCAGCCAAACCACACTCTTGCCAAGCCGAAAATGACAACAAACTGTCGCTGTCAGATATAATACACCCGTCCACCCTTCCTCCTCCAACGTCTCCTTAGAATGCCAAATTAATCTAAACGAAGACAGTAAGATAATCCTCTCTGATCTAAATCTATCTAATTACTTCTAAGACAAATTATGTTCACTAAGGAAGAAAAAGACGAACATTAAACAAAGAATAAGTAAAAATGTCACATAAATACCCTTACACCTCAGGCAGAAAAAGGATTCTTACTCGTATAGCAGCGCACAACCGCACCAACTATAGCGTAAAAGAGTTCGCTCGAAAACCGAAAAGCGGATTTTAGAATTTATTCCTGCCGCCAGTTTCTTAGAATACTTAGCTATAGCGATGGATGGGTAGGATATGGTGGTGCGGCAATGGCGTTAGATGGTATTTCCGGTTTAAAGGAAAAACTAAAGAAATTCATGGGAAATTAATTGTCCTGACAGTTTCATCCCTAAACTCTCTGCATCATCTCGTACTGCTATTTTCCGATATTAAGTCGACTCCGGCCGACGACGACACTGGCCTGGCATGGATATTAAGTGTCGCTTGTCAACGTTGCTTACCGTGTCGTCCTTGTACACAATTTTCTCGCCTTTCTCACTCACACAGTGCATTTGAGTCCATTTTGATTTTAAATAGAGGCCAAAAGCTGTTTTTTTTTATATATATATATTCAACTCGCGCGAGACAATTCAAGGAGACAATCGTCCCAAAATTGTTTCGTGCAGCACCCCCTCCTTGAAGAAGGATCAAGCAGAGTGTATATGATTTAAAAAAAAAGGAGTAAATTATCGTGTGCCTGCTGCTGCACCTTTTGGCAACATAACATGCACACCAAACAAAAATATATTTTTCTTCAATTGTAGTCCTTTCAGGATAATTTTAGTGAAGACGAAAGAAAAAAAAACTGGAAAGTTTTCGGTGTGATTTTTCTTTTAGTTTAATTTTCTTTTATATATTGTATATTCCGCCGTGGCGCCCTGGCCGCCCGCCGACCGTTCACCGTCGTCTAAATGTCCTTTATTTTCTTCTAGTTTTGTAATTTTTTTTTTTTTATTTTTCGCAATCAGCCGCACTGCTGCACTTTATGGCCGACACGTACAGTCCGACATTATTATTCGGCACGTCCTCTTTAATTGTTTTTCAGTTCTCAATTTTTCGTCCTGTTTTTCTTTGCTTTGTTATGTTTTTTCTCAGATTTTTTTCTTGTTATATAATAAATGTTTTCTTGCAATTTTCGACGAGGACGAGAGCAAAATAAACTACATCTTTGGATCATTCGTCTGGAAATCTTATTTCGAGGGTATGAGAGAGAAATGCCTTTGAAATCACTGGACAGGATTTTTTTTTGTTGTGCCTGGGAATAGCATTTGAACTTAAGTCACGCAGAAAGGATAACTTATTTGACATTTTTTTCATTTGTTTATATGTTCGCTTTAGTAAAGTACTAGGCGAAATGGATTGATTTCTATTGAACATGCCGAAGTGATTAAGGACTATTTTCTAGTTCTAGGTTTTCAAGGAACTGGTCGGGTTTTTTTTTTATTAAATTTTCAAAAGGATTTCATTGAATTTGGAAAGCTTTTCAAAGTGAAAGAGATTTGTGGTGATTTATATTAAATGATTTAGAGTGATTTAGTGAGTAATTGATAAATGTTACTGTAATGCCTTCAAAATTTTTATCTCGTCGTCGATTTTCAAGATGTTTTTGAAGTTTTCAAAGAAAGGTTTTGGTGTTTATTGACTCTAATTTATAAAGCGTAATTCGGTAGAATAAACGGGAAAAAAAACTGGATCATTTTGCGTAGATGTGGAAAAAAATAATTTTCAAACTACAAATTTGGAAAAGTGTATTGATTTTTACTTGCGATTTACATAATATTGGAAATTTCAAATTCGTAAAGAAAACTCATTCAATTTTACAAAATCCAATGTTATTGTGACAGCGAAAACTAAAAAAGTGGAATACCAAATTTTGTCTGTCATTATGTCTGTATCTCGAAATACAGCCTTAATTGTATTAGAAAATTTTGACCAATTTTTGAAATTAAAGTAATGAAATATTTGTACTTCAAAAACCACGGTATGTTTTAAATATTAAACATCAAAAGAAACGACCTTATGGATTTTGCTAAAAAAAATATCTATTGGTATTGTTAGTATAACTTGCGGTCAATTAGCTTAGACCTATGACTACGACCCCTCAAAAAATAGTATACACGATGTCAACGGCCTTGGCTCCGATCCAAGAATCACTTCCCATAGATCAGCGAAATCAAGCATCATTGCGCGTGGTTAGTACTTCGATTGAGGACCGTCGGAAACCAACCACGTGCTGTTGACATGTGTTTCTTCCGTTGTGTATTCTTTCTGTCTCTGTTTCTCTGTCCCTCTCTGTTGTATTAATGTATGTGATGTTCAAAGCCAATGGTCTCGTTGCCAGTGCTTCAATGTCTCTACTTCGTGGCTTTATCTACGGAGTAGTATAATATGTAATGTAATGTAATATAACTACATGACTGGATCGTACGAACTTGCTCTTGTAGCTAACAACTATAGTGTAGGTAAACATTGACGTTATTAAAAGGTAGTTAGTCAAGTAAGGTAAGCTCAAAACCGATGTAGGTAAAATAGCGATTTGAATTTCTCGACCAAAAAAATCATTAAAGCGTGTTTTTCAAAAATTAATCTTTTTTTTGGTATAAAACTTTAAAAACTTTTTTAGAAAAAAAATTGAAGCGCCAATTTAAAGTAGAAGATTTTAATTTCAAAAAATTCAGTAAAAAAAACATTTTTTTTGAAAACTTACATACATACAGTACTAGCAGTTACCCGTGCGATGCTACGGACCCACGGGAATCTAATGAAATCATATATCTACCTACAAAATTTCATTAAAAAACGTTCAGTAGTTGAGGCGTGAAAGCGGAACAAACACCCAAGTATATATTTTTTCATATGTAAGCCTCTCCCATAGGAACCGTTAATTTTGTTCTGGATAAAAATGCCTATGTGATAATCCAGTACCCCATTCATCTACCAATCAAATATCATGCAAATCCGTGTGCTTTTAGGCGCCTTGTGAATAAAATATTTGTAGAATGAGCTCTATGAAAAATTAAAATAAGCCTATCCCACGGGAACCATACATTTTTCCGGGATAAAAAGTAGCCTGTTTCTTATTCAAATAATCTATCTCTGTACCATATTTCATCCAGATCCGTTCCGGAGTTATTGACCAACAAACATCCACCCAAACCTTCACATTTATAATATTAGTAGGAAGGATTATTTAAATTTTTAGGAACTATTTGCAAAAGATAAATAATTGCATTCGGTTCATTAAATAATGAGAAAGTAGAAAATACGAAAAATGGTTCTATATGAGACGTACCATTATAAGGACGCAAAATTAAATATTTTTCTTATTCAAAAGCGGATTGCAGTAATTTAAAAATGCACACATTTTTGACAAAAATTCTTGGAGCCCTTTTTTAGAAAACATTTTTTCTTATAGGTGTTTTCAACATTTGAATTTCAGGTACCGTTGTTTTTTGTTTTAGGAAAACAGTTTTATTTTTTTTAATATTCAAGATAATGTCAAAAAAACTGTTATATACACAGTTTCGCAGTAATCGATGGAGTTGTTCTCAAAATATGTATTGAGTTTTCAAAAAAAAAAAAATAGTTTGTTTTTAATGTAAAAACAAATGTTTATGAAAAAGTTTGGCTTAAACATTAACTTTTTAGGAACTTCTCACTAAGAAATTAAACAAAAATCAAATGCCGTTTTCCAGAAAATCGGTAACCGACAAAATGGTTCAAATAGAGGTACCACAAATAACCATTTTTTAAATTACGAAGTCTCCTAAACAATTTTTTAAAACAAATGTTTTTAAAGTTTTGTTTTTATTTTGGAGGATTTTCGCATTAACAGATTTACCGATTTTGATTTTAATTTGTGTATAGGAGATCCTAACCTATCAAAATATTTAAAGAAAATATATGGTTTTGGATTAAAAAACCAAAAATTGAAAATTCAATATTTGGAAAACGGATGGATGATTTTTTTTTAAGTTATGACTTTAAGTTTATATTATTAAATACGTAAAATTACCACACCATTTTTTAAAGAAATAAGATTGAAAAAAATATGTTTATTTCATTTAAGTACGAAAGACTTTAAAAATGTATTTAGCCGTTTGTTGTGAATCTTGTACTTACTATGTGATGAATAACAATTTAATAGATAGTTATATCAAAATTTGTGATAAAATAGTTTTTGAATTTTTGAAAATTAAATATATTTTGTGGGATCCTTATTTTTTGTGTTCTCTCTCATTGAAATGCCAAAGTTAATCAAAGTCTCCATTTAATTTTCTTTTTCAAATGCAAAACGGCAGCGTACATAACAAACAACATGGCCGCCATGAATTATGAAAATCTATCCAACTCTTTTAGAAAACCCATAAGTTTTAAACTTACTTTCTAATTTTGAATTTTGATGATAACTTTCATGAATTTTTCAATCGCCTGGCTAAAAACTGACTCAGTTCTTAGAAGTCCTCCTTGTCGAATTCTATGTGAATTTACCGCTCAAAAAAATTGTGTACTACATCAAAATATCAACAAAACGAAAAAAATAATCTTCCATCGTTATTTCATTTACAAATTCCTTGCTGTCCTATTACTATGCAATCAAATCTAGTATAAGGACAATTGAAAGGACTATATTCCATTTGATATAAAGACATAGCAAAAGGATGGAAAAATCTCTACACAAAAAAGCAAAGAGAAGCAATTGAAAGCAAGGAACACAAACGACAAAAAAAAATAAGAATTTTGAACGAAAAAACAGAACAAGATCCATTTTATTTCTATAGACTCCCTATTGTCCTTTGAGGACAACTGCAAATATACTCCTTCGTTCTAATCAGCATTTCATTAGAAAAGGGACATTATTGAATCCTTTCGCAAGGAAATAATTAAATTCTTAAAGCAATGAAAGTCACGACAGTGACCAAACGAGGCAGAGAGATTTCCATTAAATATTGCAAGGATGTTTATTTATTTTTTTTCTCTTTTTTCATTTCAGTATATTTTAATCATTTTTTCTTATGCGAATAAAAATATCCTTGGCCAGGACATGCTGTCAATAATTTTAATATAATATTTTTTAATACAAGGTACTTTATTAACTACGCGAAAAAACAACACTTCCTTTCGTTCAGTTTGAAAAAAAGGAAAAAAAGAACCAAAGTTGTTGCAGGAAACAGGATTCGTTGTTGACATACGAACGCTTTAAACTGTCGGTAAAAAAAAACTGCAGACAGAGTGGATAGAACAAAATTCTAGGTACAACATAGAGAAAAAAAAAAGAAATTATGTACTTGTATACTATTAAGGATATTTTCCGGAAAAATCCTGTCAAAAACAACTGCAAGCCACGCAGGATACTCTTGAAGAAGTTATGACACAGGACTATAATATAAGAAAAAAAAAACTGTTTGCAGCTAGAAAACTCTGCGTGTGCTATGTGACAATTTTTCCACTTCACTTCTGCTTTCGGGAAGAGTGAAAACGAATTAAAAAAAATATTGCAAGAAGCAATATCGTTTCTTCCCCCTAGTTCTAGTTGAACATAAAGTACCTAAGGAAAGGAGCCAAAGGATGATGTGAGTGACTTTTCCTTCGATTCAACTTTCCACCTGATGTACTTCTACACTGGTAGATAGGTACTTGCTGGCTGCTTTTACCGTTCAGGATCACATTATTGACACCGCTTATTTTCTGATAGCGGCAAATCTGTCTATGACAAGGATACCACCACCAAAGGAAGGATATATATTTCGCAGAGAGAAGCAAGAAAAAAAGCAGAAAATCCTCAATGATGAAGGACATTTCACGACGAACCACTACTACTACTACATATGAGATGATGTGGGAGTTTTTTTTTTGTTTTCATTTTATCATCAATTAGACACGGCGAGCAATCACAAATGTGGGGGTTATCCTTGTGATAGACTGACTGTCGTCTCCTGGCAGGATATACGTATACTGTGTGTGAGGAAAGGCAGTAAATGGTTTTAATTTTACAGTCGAATTGATCTACGGCTTCAATTCGCCAAATTCGAGGGTGTGGCAGTGAGTGATTCAATGATGGTCATGACGATGATGATGATGATGCTGCTGATGGCAGCAAGAGGCATGCAGCATCATCATCATCATCATCATTATCAGTTGACTGGTTGGTATCCTTGCGATTTTCCGGAAGCAAGTCATTTGTGATATTGGTGCGGTATTGTGTGTTCCCTCGTTCCTTTGCTGCATCAGAGGTTTTCGTTTCGTTCTCTTTGAGTTCTCTCATCAGTCTGATTCGATGATGTAGCACTTTTCCGTTATATTTCTTCCTTTATCGTTGTTGTTACAAATTTTGAGTTGATTTCTGCTAGAACCAATTCAGTAAGAATTAAACTATGTATGGGTAGATATTCGACCCGGCATTTCTTTATAAATCATTATTTAAAAATTGTTCTTCAGGTTATTTCCTTCATATAATATGTGAGCAAAAGGGGGAAAAAATCCTTAAAAATTGACATGGCAAGATTAAAAAAAGGAATTCGCCGAAATATAATGAAGGCATGTATTTTTAATATGTCAGCAAAAAAGCAGAAATAATTATGTGTTGATGGATAAAGGCAGAGAGAATCATAATTAGATTTTTGGCAGAGTTATGCGCATTTTTTAAATTGGCAGAAATTAATTTCCTCAAAAAATTATGGAGATCTTTTTGATGGAGAAGGAGAGAGAATTTTTCTAGAACTCTCGAGTAACAAAATTAAATACTACAAAAATGAAATATTTTAAATAAAATTGAAAAGCATAATTCCTATTCATGATGGTGTTGTAAGTAATAATATGTTGTACAGGTATAGGGTAACCAAGGGTATCAATGACGGAGGAAATTTTACCAAACTTCAGATTTCCTAAGCGAAAACAAAATCTTCCTTGATCTTGTGAAGTTTTTTTTCATATTTTTATGTGCGAAAGAAGATTTTTTAAATTCTAAGAAAACGAAATTAAAATAAGCTGAAGTGAGGTGTATTGATTAAATTCTAAGAACCCGCATCCTTGTACGGAAAGTGGAAAATTGAAAAATTCTACACAAACATCTACTAACGAAAATTTGAAAAATTGCTTAGGACCAAGGTAAACTGCAAGTGCAATAGACGTGACATATGCTATTTAAAAAGCAACTCACACAATTGTTACCTAACTCCCTAAGGATTTTTTAATGGATTTTTTTTTTTGAAGACGAAAGCTCAAGAATATATATTAAAAAAATCCAAGTAAATATTTGTTGTTTTAAATCCTGGGACAAAGGATCTTCGAAATAGTGAAAGCAACGTATTTATCGAAATGCTGGGAACAGTAGATGTGTTTCTCGCAGCATTTCCAACAGCGGCCAAATGGAAAATCAAGTAGATCGATTGGAAGTTTGCTGCCAAGCAATCGAGACTCAGGTTGACAATAAAGTTTAGAAGATGTAGACTCAGCTTTCAAAAAAGCCTAAGAACAAGAAACCCGTGAGCTGGTAAGCTAATGGAAATGTTGAATAAAAAGTAAAGAATTTTAAATAAAAAGAATTTACTCAAAACCAGTGTTCCACGCTCCTAATTTTGTTTTTTTTTCATATTAAATTCTTGACTTATATTGACGTTATATTCTCAACTGAGAGTTCGAGCAGTTGTTTCGGTGGACATTGAATGAAATTCGTCTAGCTACTTAGGTATGCAGACAATATATTGGCATCAGCGGCCACTCGTAACAAGTACTTATATGGTTATAGAGTCCTTTACGGCGTTTAAAGAACCGTCGTAATTTTTTGGTGATGAAGAAAACGAGGACAAATACCTGCTACCAACAACCAAGCAAGAATCTGCCCACCGCTTAGGACAAAAGTGTTGCTGAAAGCAGCAACGAGTACATCTCTTTGTTGTGAAAATCATCTCCAATAACGATAACTTAGTGGGATTTAATAGCGAAATTAATCTAGCAAACCGCTGATACTTAAGCTTGCCGAAACAATACTAAAAGTCTTGTCACTTGGAGTCGAGGAGAGTATAATACTATTAGTAGCTGTTTTGCAACTTCTGACAAATGTTCTGATTAGTTTTCAGACACAAAAATACTGACGCAGGGTCATGAAAACCAAGGTCCAAAATGACAATTGTTTTCTCCAATCACATTAATGTTCTTCAAATCTGCAATTCCAAACATTTGACTTGTTGAATTATGACCCTGCGCGAATATTTATGTGACAGATAGCTAATCTGTAATCAGAACCCTAATCAGACATAACATTGTGAAACGGGCCCAAATCGTAGTGGACAAAATATACAATTTTTTTGGCTGCAACACTGCTTTTTGCGACTCCAAATTGAATGAGCGCTAGATCTAATAATTTTAGTAAGTGATCACATTCCGAAGAATAGTTATTGCACACAGTACTATCAAAACTACCAGCATGGAATGGACAGTTTTTACAATTCGTTTGAACTGCTATTTTTTACGTGTTAGTACCTATCGACCTTGTATCATTTTTGAATTCTTTTTTGCAATTTACTGACTAAAATTGAGTGTCTAAAAGCTTTACATTATCATTAAACTTCCATACAAGAAATGCTATTGTTTGATTATAGTTAATCGCTTAATGTACTGAAAATTTTATGTTCACCACTTGCCCCTTATTAAGGGCCTCCTTATTTTTGTTTGTAGCAAAGTGTATTTCAAAATCCTTATCACAGCCAAATTCCCTGTTAAAAATACTTTTTAAAAATAAAATCCTTTTTTTTAACTCTGCCCCACTGCGCACCATTCAATTTTTTACCATCAAACTGTGACCTCTTTTGGCCTCATACAAATAAACAGACTATCGTTTAAATACCAACATGAATACACAAGCGATTGCAACGATAATTCACTTGGGCATATTCTATTCCCAATTGCTGTGGACATTCTCCAAATTTTGCGTAAAGTCCTCCAAAATTTGTCCATTTTGTTATTTATTCCATTTCTGATTTGAACGAAATCTGACTCAGATAAATAATTCCACTTAAGCCACAGACAAATCCAATTTAACTATCTATTTCCGCTTTAATGGAGATAGACTTTTATGAATGTATATAGGTAGGTAGATATATATGATTTAAAAAGATAGATAAAAGAGATGCTTTAAGTCCTTAAATTATCCTTCTTCGTCCTGTGATATGGCAAGTTGGCTTTTGCCATGTAGTGTCCTCGTAATACAGCAAATCAATGGATGCCAAATTAATTTTTCATAAATTGAAGTATTTTATTTGAATAAATCAATTAGAAATTTCAATATATTTATCTGTTCCCCCTCCCCATTGTGTGCGCCCAATGTCCTCAAGATTCTATACATAGTTAAAAGAAGGCATAGATGATCTCTCCGGATACATGTACTATTATACCTTTACTCGTATATTCACTCTCCCCTTTATCCTTTGTTTAATGGGCGAAGATATTTTTGTTATTGTATATTGCAATCTTTCAATAACCATGATGCATTGATGCACCTATACATAATCGTAAGTTGTGCATAGTGGTCGTCGTCATCATGAAAATTTGGATATTTGAAATTTCAATTGAAGTCTTCAGGACATATATGCAATGGGCAATTGGCAATGGGCAAATGGGCCGACCTCGTCCTGTTGCATTACCCAACCACTTAACCAGTCCTTGATATTGGTCAATGATGCAACTGACGGATGCATGAATTATTTCTCAGAAGTCTTAGGAAGATGCATCATCTACAACAACACCACCGACCATCTCTCCATTCAATATGCTTAACCCAAATGTCCATCATCAATACTACAAACGACACGGTAGGCGTCCGCATAGAGGGCTGACCAGAATTTCGAAGCATCCAGAAGCAACATTTGTGGCCCTTCTATCGTCCCGACCGACCTATCCATGATGGTATCGCCCTGGAGACAGTTTAAGGCTGTTTGTAACTCAAGAAATGATTAATAGCTCGGTACAATGTACACAAGTTCGAAATCAAAGGCACTCCCAGCTCAGCCAAATGAGAGAAGAAGCACACACAGAGTATAGAACAGCAGCAGATTCTGATGATGTTCTGTCCTAAAATGCTAATTAAGGAGGCACTATGCTCCTGTCAATGACAAACGGTCTCCGACCATGTTTCTAAGGCAATGAATGGTTCTTGCACATATGTGAATAAATATTATATCTCATCCCAACCCCCCTCCCTTATAACCGCATCTATCTTTATTCTGTTTAATGTCATGAAAGATTTGGCGACACTCTTAATGGCAGCCACGTGTGAAAGTGTCAGGCGCGGCAAGATATATCGCAGTTATAAGATGCATCCAGGAATTTAATACGACTCCCGATTTATTATTATTTGTCTTATGTCTTTCCTTAGATGCAGATAGCTTTTCATTATTTAATTTATTTGTGCGGTTTCCTCATCATATAATACTCGTATAACGCTTACAAGTATATCAGAGTGCATACGCAGAACCGCAGGAATGCGCGAGCATTTATGCTTATTTCTCTATGATGTGTCATCTTTTGGTTTATGATGGTCCCAAAGACGCTCCCCGCGCATGATATACGGCTGTCGCCGCAGAGCAATTCACATCATCAAAGAGGGAGGATTTGACAAAACTAATGTCATTGTGAATTTTGAATAATGGGGTTAATGGTCTTGCACGTCTTCTTCGATAGTTTTCAAGTCTAAAATTGATGAGGAAAGTTAGGGTGTTATCGGACATGGATGAGTCAAACATTTGACGCTGGTGTAATGAAAATTATCCCAAATTGTATGTAAACAAAAAACACAGCAGTTTTGAAGAACCAAACCAAAATATAATACCCTATGGTAACTCTTTTCTTTAAATGTGGTTATACAGAGTCTAAAGATGATTGGATTTAAACCATGAAAATGGCCTGAAGATTTTCCCATGTGAAGAAAAGTATTGCGAGTTTTATTTTCGAGCAAAAGAAAGTTATATTTTTATGTTCCAGGACGATTATTTTTTTGTAATATTTTATCGATTGAACATAATGGTCTTTAAATTTTTTCTTAATGTGAAATATGTTCTCGGTCAAGTGGGTGCTTCTGGCCATGGGGCAATCTTTTTTTTTTTATAATAATGTCGCAGCGTTATTTCAGCAATTTCATGTTGAATGATGTCCTTAAGCATCAAGGTTGGTTTTTTAATGGACATACTTTACTGCAAGTTCCCCCCATAAAAAAAAAAACAGAATGTTCGTGGGAGCCAGTCGATGTCACCACTTTCATGGTCACGTATTTACAATTGAGCAATTTATTTAAATGAAAGACATTAACAGTTTCAACACGTGATTTTGAGTGACCAACACGACATAAGCTATGGTCCAAAATAAATTCTATAGGAGACGACTTCAAAATCCAACTAATTAAATATTGCTGCGAGAAACTGTCTCGAAGAAGTATACAATTTTAATGGCGAACAACTTACAGATATTTGTTATAAATTGAAATTTCTAATTTTTCTTACAACTATATCACTCCACAATAACAAGATGCATAAACGCAATATTAAGGCCCAGAACGGCAAACGGTCCAAAAATTCATCACAACTAGAGGCTACCCACAGGGAGGGGTATTATCACCTCTACTTTGCAGTAGTGGATGAATCATTAAAGTCTTACTTCTAATTGATAAAGTGTACCAGCTTTACTGATGACATTGTTATAACTGTTGAAGGGAAGTTCGAATAAACTCTTTGTGATGTAGTTCAAGAGTATAACCAGGAAATGGATTAAAACCAAATCTGACGAAAAATGGGATCAGAGCCGTATTGCGGAATGTGAAAAACGTGATCAAAAACAAGATCAGATCGGAAGAGGAGGCCAAAAGACAGTCTAAACAATTACTTGGGAGCTACAACCAAAAACGTTGTTAGTCCTGTATTAAGCTAAGATTGAAAAAACTAAGGCTACTCATAATAACAGGTCTCCGCACTGACCACTGTAAACTGACCAGGCACCTCAATATCCTAGGAGTGAAAAGCAATGCTGTCTGTAGATTCTTTAAGGTGTACGAGAAGACAACTGACCATAGTTCTGAAGCCATCATTCACCAGAGACACAAATTTCTGGGAAATCTACTAATAAATGAAATAGTTCTACCCTCTATTAAAATTCACCAAATACTAAAATTCTTCAAAGGAATTAACTTTGAGGACGTAGTGTAGAATGAGAAACCTCATCCAGTTCTGTACGGAGCACAACTGATTTCGAGGTTGCAGTGCATCATTCTTCCATTCTTTCAAATATTACTCCCAAAAATTGAAAAAGCCCCAAAAAAAACGAACGATTTGTCAATAGTTGGTTACTTCGACACTTTTATATTTTACCTCATTATTTCTTCGACAAAACGTATCAAGAGATAAATCAAAATTACACAAGAACGGTGGTTCTAATTATTTCGAGAGTGATTTCTAAATCCTCAAAAATGTGTTTTCGACATGCCTGATTATTTCGCTTTTAACCTCTTAACCTCGTCTGTCAATTTTATTTATTTTTTAAGAGCTTTTTGCCAAATATCAACATCCAATTCTCGTTTGTTCATAAACGTAAAATTGTTCACTTTGTTGACACTGATATGTTGGAATTAGAATTTGTGTGTATCTACTTTTGAAAACAGATATTGGGATTGTATATGATATTTCTTTAAAATTAAAAAAAAAATAAAATTGATTATAAATTTCGTTAGAGATAAGAAAAAAGTTTTCCATCTGTCAATTTCAACAAAGTACTTGCTGTCACATTTTATTTTAAGGTGCAAGGTTCCAAAATCGGAAACCGCTTAAAGAATATTCACATGGGAGCAACCGAAGAATCGACTTGACCGATTTTGAATGGAATTTCCCTGATGTTGTGGAGAGTAACTTATGTTATTTTAATTTTTTATATAGATGGTGCTGGGATCGTTCTTTTTGCGGAATTTATTATTTATAGACCGATTTGGCACTAACTCACACCCTAACCCTATAATACTTAAATAAAAAAAAGTGTTTAGTACAATTTTGAGCCGATAGGTTTCGCTGGAGAGAAATTATGTGGAAACAATTTAGTTTCGATATGAAGAATATTAAAATTAATCATACTTTTATAATCTAAAGCATATAATGTGATACTCGAAAGAAGAGACATAAAGAATAAAATCAAGCAAACCGAAGTTTACGGTTCAGCTTATTGACGATAACACATCTATTTTGGCATATTCTTTACTTGCGATTAGGTACTATAAGGCAAGTTATGTATGTATTCGTTAAATTTTTTTTTTTCTCACAGTCAAGCATAACTTTACGATAATAGAGAACACTAAAAAGTGGGTCCCGCATTTCCGTCTGTCTGTCCGTCTGTCTGTCTGTCTGACTGTAGAACGATCTACAGCCTAAACGGCTGAACCGATTTGGTTCAAACTTGGTGCTTAGCCGCTTAAGGTGATTGTCCAAAATATATTTTTGAATCGTTGTTTTAACCCCAAAAATAACGGTACTTGCCATACTAATTTTATTTTTCTACCATCTTAATTATCTCGAAAACAGCTCTAACGATTTTGCTAAAAATTGGCGTTTGTACTACTTTGGGTATGATCTACATTTAGGCTAAAATAATTTTAAAATATTTTGTTATTAACGGTACCTGCCATATAAACCGCTCAACGGATTTCGACAAAAAAATTTATACAGCAGTTCCTTCAAATTCTAAATAGTATTGCATTTCAAAATTTTCGAAAAATAGTTTTTTTTTGTATTTTTGAAAAGAATATATTTTATTTTTTGTTGAAAATTCAATATTTCGAAAACGGATGGACAATTTTTTCTGAAAATTTGTTTTTGAATTTATATTATTAAAAATTCAAAATGTTCATATCAATTTTTTTTAGAAAAAAATTAAGAATTTTTATATATAAAAAATTAAATGAAAAACGACTTTAAAAATACATTTAGCCGTTTTGTATATTATGTGATCGAACATAGGAGCCAGTACGTGCGATCCAGTCGTGCATTTTATTTTAAATTCGTATCGAATGACATTTTATATGGATACTCTCTTTTTTGGTAGTGTGACTGAGGTTAGTCGCCCGAGAACAATTAATTTGTTGAAGCTTCGAAGTGAAGTGGAACGCGAATAAAATTTGACAGTTCGCAACCATCAAAATAAAATTTCTTGGTGATCAATTTGTCTCCCTCATATTAAGTCTATGGATTTTAAGGACATTTTCCTAGATCACACTCAAGTTCAAAAATTTTTTTTGATTCTTTGATAAAAAAAAAACATTTTTTTATAATGTTGGAGATTTAATGAAGAAGCTGCTGATTTCTTTCATTTTTTTTTTCAATTCACAAAGTGTATATTTCATCAAAACGAGGTATTTTTTCAAACGGAAAAAATGACATCATAACAAATGAGAAAACTTGCGATTATACCTCCTTCCTACAGTCCGGCCGGATGTGGAACTTTACAATTATTAAAAACGCATCACTGCTCTCCAACTTACTTAATTCCACCCTTCTTACGGACCAAACACATCCGCAAAAAAAGGAACTCTTTTTAACTACCTTGTAATTACTGTCCTCATTAAGGGCCAAATGGTATATATATACATGAGTAAAAACCATGAAACGCACGTACGGTTCCGTGCGTTGTTTGTGTCTTTCCATGGTTTAATCTAATCAAGACGCCCGATCAACAGCCGCACACACACGAATTCGGATAGTTAACAATCTTAAACATCGTTAACAATGTCATATAAGATAACTTCTTGAATTACAACCGAAATACGCATAAAAACAGCAACAAAAAATCGCCTACGGTCACGTGTCTAAGTTTTATCGCCGTTCGTCATCTATCACGAAATTTGACAAAAAAAAAATAATAAAACAAAAAAAACAAACGACAAAACGTATACCGATTTCATCATCATCAGCTTCATCATCATCAGAACTTTAGCAGGAGTTAAATGAAGTTCTTTATAGCCTGTCATACACTTTTCGAGTTGTTTTGGGTTTTTGGAGGACGAGTACAACTTTCAATTTAAGGGTTGAACAAGCTGCCTTTGCCTTGGCATTGCCGCCCTTCATTCATCCACTCGTATGAAGTTGTCTAAAGTGTGTCACAATTTGGCTGCAAAAAAAAAAAAAAATAGCCCAACCTAAAGGGGTTGGAAACCCTATTTTTTAAGAGTAGTTGATTTTTGTTTCTCAATTTCGAGGGTAAAAAAAAGTCTTGTATAGATAGTGGAGTGCAGCGCACGGCAGGAATGGTATCATGGTCGGTTGACCTTTTGATCGTTTGTGTCACATTCGATTCTCATCAGCGCCATTTAGTCATTTGGAAAACGAATGACTAGCTGTGTTGCCGTAGCCAGACAAAGTCAGTCATCATATATGCCTAAATTGATGCACATCAATTTGTTGCGACATAAATCATCTGCGTGTTCCAATTACGTGATGCATGAGAGCCGAAAAAAAGCCGCATTATTTATGCCCATGTGACACTTTGCTGTGCCATCATGAGATCACTAGTCACAAAAAGTTAACCTTCAATGTCGCGTCGAGCCGTGGTTCTCGACGACCAACGACGCCGATGAAGTCTATTCCGAGTCGGGTAAGCATCCTCTTCTGATTCTGACTCAGTGACTCTTTTGATGATCAGCAGCAAGATCTGAAAAAAGTGCTCGAATGCGCATCTTTTAAGCATATTCACTGCCATGGTTACCATTGAAAATTTCTCACAAAACAATGTTTCTTTTTTCTTTTTAATTCATATACCTAGGTAGTATAGAAGTATTTTGTGCGAACTTAAAAATGGAGGGTGCTTCACAACAATTTATAAAAAACGGCAACCATTTTAAATATTACTTTTTGTTGCATTGTTTCTACATAAATCCAGAAGAAAATTATGATGGGATGGAATATTAATCGAGGCAAAGCGACAACATAAAAAATGTGCCTCTTCAAATAACAAATTCCTTAAAGAAATGACGCCCAACTGAAGATTAATAAATTGATTGATGAACAGAATAAGTATTGTAGGGAAAGTGCTTTAAAATGGGACAAATTTGGTTAATTAAAAAATTATTAGTTGTAAAAATCATACAAATAATATTTTTAATTGGCGCCCAATTGAAGACTCAACAATTTATTTACTTAATTTAAAATTTATATTAAATAAATAAAATACATCAAAACTCTAAGGTATTTAATAAAAAAAAACATTATCTATAAAGCAAAAACGGCAACCCTATTTGACACTTCTTTGTTTAAGGCTCTGTTCTCGCAGAAATTCAGATGGCAATAATGCGTTGCAATACCAATTGCAGCAAGGCGACAAGTTTTTCCTTCCTGTGCTGTATGGCTCAGCATATCTAAGTATTGCGGGACGGCCTCAAAGTCAAGCCCTAAATACTCTACCGCGCAACTTGGGCCTGTTTGTAAGACCGAAGTGCGTTTAATCAAAACAAAAATGTCTGTTTCATCGTCATTGTGCGTGCATTGTGCGTCGTCGCATCGTTTCATGAGGCGAATAAAAGATGCTTGTGTTGTATAAATACCCGATCGATGATTGAAAAGTACGCGCGCACATTGGAACGTTAATTGTACAAATTGTTTCAGGGCAAAACATCCAAGCTAAGATTTTGAACATTCAAAAAAAAAAACTGGGATTGTTCTGCGCACAGCCTCTCTGTTAGCTAATGCAGTGAGGTGAGGTAAGACTGCTTGCTTTCTGGTTTTTGTTTGTGCCTTGGAAGTCATTAGCAGCATTGCGACACGTTTTCTTTCCAACATCATCAATCCATCGGAATCGGTGATGAGATTGATCCAATCGATCGACACAGGTATCATCATCATCATGATCATCAATTCGTTGTTGACATATGGGTACACTGGAAATGGAAGACGATCGTTATTGACGCATTCGAGTTAAAGACAAGTTTTTCTAGCTAAGTGCCTCGCCAGATTGTTGCATGATCGGCCGGTTGGTTTTTTTTCTCGTGTCGGCCATTTCACTTTTATGCTGCGACTTTGCAAAAGAATGATACCGAAAGTAAAATTGATTCTACAAAAGGAGAAGGTGGATTCTGTAAATTGCGGAGGTTTTTTTTTTAGAGTTAATTCTTCCTAGCCTAGCCATGTTCAGAATGATGGAGAGTACTTGGACGTTGTCATCTAAGATGTTGTTTTAGGTTTTTTTTTATTTGCAAGGTAGTGAAGTGAGGAACACAAACCCTATTTGTCTTTGTATGCATTATCTAAAAAAAAGCAAATTATTTTGCAGTTCCGAACCCATCGCCCATATAGCTCCTATCATGAAATTCTGGGATGTAGTGCAGTTATGCTGTTGAATACGACGGACTTGTGTGGGTTGGGTATTCCTTTTGCCTTCGTTAATTTTTAAAATTTGACTTAGTTCAATCGAGGGAGGAATTGGAGTTACATTTTGTAAGACAGTTTGTTTTGAGCCTGGAAATTTGCATTAGTTCGACTATTTCTATTTGAGAATTTTTCCATGAAACACAATTAACATCATTGGTATTATTCACCGAGTTGTCCCGTCTAAGGGGTATTTTTGTTAAGAAGCTATGTATAAGAAGTCATTCTGAGAATAGAAACAATGATTCGTGGAACATCTATGGACAGTATTGGGGGTTTAAATGATATCTGTATAAAAAATGAAAATGGCGCCCAACGAATATCCATAAATGGGTGAATGAACAACACAACATTTAGGAAGTGGTCCAGGAAAATGAAATAATTAGACTTCATTCGAACCATAGCAACTCATAAAAGTAATATGTTAAATTGGCGGCCCAATTGAAGACTGGTGAATAGAATAAATCTAAATGAATATACTCTTGAGGGTCTAAATACTTGCAACTCGCATAAATAGAGGGGAACTACAATTTGCTTACCGAATTCGCACTGTTAAGGTGATATTGGATATTCCCTTAGTAGTCGCATGTTGGTGGTCGGTAGAGACAGACCAATAAAACTATGTTTTTTCGTAGCTTCGATATGAATCTCACAACCGTGGCTTCATTGTTACACAAGTTCATAAGCAAATAAACATGAAAAGTGTGCCTAAATTGTTTTAATTCAATCTCAATTTGACATCTGATCAAATAATATTTTGAAATGGCGCCCAACAGATGATTCAAAATAGAATAAATCAATTTACACGTAATGCTATCAAATAGAAACCAAAGTTTCGTCAACAGAAGCTGAAGTTTAACCTTCAACCTCAAGGATTAAATGACCCCATATTGATGTAATTCTTGTTTGTAGTTACAATAACGTAAGTAAATACTGTTTTACCACAAATAAGGCAGAATTTTGATGCACTATACGCAGTCTATGGATCCAGAGTTAATGCTTATACAAATATAATTAAATTGAGCAAATATTGGCGGTCGCATGTGTGGTCTGAGCACTAATTTCAACTAAACTCACCAGTTTCGTGTGAACATTAATTAACTTGGCGTGCATTTGCGGCTTTTAATTCTAAGTTCGAGTTGCATATTGATAGATACTAAGCGTAATAATTGAGTTATCTTTATCTCTATTAGAAGACAGAAAATTGATATATAATTAATAATAAAATAAAATCCTTTGACAGCAAAAAAGAAAACGAAATCTATTAGTTCATTACCCTTGTATATAGTCGGTATCTCAAAAGAGAAATGAAACCACCGCAGTATACGACCCAAACCTCATCTAAATTAACTTCCTAGCCATAATTCTCACCCCTATAAAACTAACCACACACAGGACATGGAGGACGATGTCGACGAGGACAGCCAACCGACCAACCCACCGACTGACGACGACGCGACGACCAACGACACAAAATACACACACGTCCCCTCAATAAATTTAGATTCATTAGCTCTGCAACATCACCAACTGCATTGCAAAACTGCAAACGTGCTCCGCAAATCTCTGTTGCACAGAAATCTATATACAACATATCTATACAGTGTACAGTACAGATGCACAAAAGGACGCACACTTCATAAACACAAACATTCATACTACGTACACTGCGAGTTTGTGTGCATCATTCTTCATTCTGACATTTCTCCAAATTGGACAAAATGTCGTATTGGGATTTTCATTTGGTCAGCAATTAGCCGAAGTTGGTTGCAGTTAAAATATTAACACTCCTCACTTTTGGTCCTGCATTTCTCCGGGACATACAACATACAACAATATACACACTCTATACACAGAGTCTTTATACTCCTGGTCATGGTACCGTTAAGGACCACGTTCCATCCAAGTGTAAAAGTTATAAAATTCTTAGAAATGTAAACTTTCTATTCCACCCACTTAGTATACGGTATTCGTATATTGCACACACAATTACACTGCAATTGGCCAACAATTTTGTGGATGGGGTGGGGCTCTCGTATATGTTTGTTCGGTTCATGTCCAGACTAACCGAAATGGGATGTGTGTTTTGCTGAAAGCTGTGTATTTCGCTGCCATAAATATTTAACAGTGGGAAATTTACCGATTGGGGATGTAATAATAATAACATACTACGAGTATACTCTACCCCACCCACAACTCTGTTCCCCACCCACATAAATAGCCCTACATCCACAACAGCCCTACCACATGGGATGAGAGTTTAAAAATTATTTAATGGTGAAAAATTACAATGGAGAAGAGAAACTTTGTCCAGTTCGTTCGCTTTCAGATCAGTCTTTGGGGTAAAAAAATATGATGTAGAATAGGGGGACCACCGCAGCCTGGTGATGTCGACTTATAAAGTCACACTCTTTGCAAAAGTTGTGTCCATCTATCTGTAAATATAGAAAAGAAAAGTTTTCATTTTTATCCTATTTTTTTTTCATTTTTATTTTGTTTAATAGAAGATGTTTGCGCGCGACGAAACTTTTATTGCGATTTAATTGGGCGAACATTGAAAATTGTTTTCGATCCTTTCGACAGGATATATAATATATATTGATTGATGTTAATATAGTTTTTTTTTTGGTTTATCTTTTTTCTGTACGATTAGAGTTTTCGTAAAATTATTTTTGCTTCGGCTTAGTTAGAATTATGCATGAAAGCAATTTGAAAGAGAATTCCTAAGGTAATTACTGGTGCCAAACAGGGTGTTTTGTTTGAGACTACAAAATGGTCAAATATTCTATAAGTCATTTTGTGATTTCACAGGTCGTCGGCCAAAAATATCAGACGTGTTAAATTTAGTAAGCGCTACAGGTTTCTCAGCTAAATTATTTTGACAAAAATATGTGAAAACTGTTGTTTCTTATTTTAGCCTCTAAAGGGCTGCTTTGTGAGAATCCAGTTTGTATTAATGAACTGCAGCAAACTATGTTAAGTGGGACTTAACATCCACACTGTCTTGGTCGAAAATCTGAAAATTAAGCGGGTGAGATAGCTAGGTCACGGGAATGGAAACGAACGCTCCTGTCTGGCGACCGACACGCTTCGACTCAATCCGTGAGAGATAACGAATCAGAAGAAACCTTGATGACTTTAATTAGCTTGGCATGCATAATTGGAAGATACTAGCTAGGAACCGAACCTGCTAGAGGGAGATGTTGGCTTCGGCAGTGGTCCATTTTGGACTGGCCACCATAATTTAAGTAATAACCTGAGTAACCATAAGTTAAGTAAAGACCTGGGTAAGCAAGTAAATAAGTTAGATATTTAAGGATGTCAGGCATTTCGGATGGAATAATCTTCCGTTGGGCGCCATTTAAGTACTACCGGCTTTAATTAAATAAATAATATTGCCGATTTTATCTGTTTTGTGTGCATTCTTAAACCGGAGTTAAACTTATCATAGTAATAATAACTTTACATATTTGTCTGCAAGACCAATGGCACTAATAAGCAGGAGCAGAATTAAAGGCAAAAATTTTTCCTCACATAGTGGATTGAGATTTAAGTGTTTATTATCTCATTATATCCCAAGGGAGGCATCTAGTTAAAGCTGCTAGGTAAAAAAAATCGCGCCCTGGAGAAGTTCGATCCCACACGTCTTAAACAGCAGTCAAGCACTATATTCACTGCGCCGTAAACAACCTGCCAGTAGCCCTGGCATGCGCTGAAATATCACGCCAAAGGTCTGGAAATCGAGTTTCAGCGTATATGTCATATATGCCACCATACAAATTTCGTTTACATAATATATAACTGGCGATGATGTTAGAAATCATCCAAGAGTATAGCTCCTGAATCGTACTCTGCATTTTTGCCGATTTGTAAATGTATGAAGTTGTCTGTCACTTAGCACTGATTGAAATTAAAAAAAAAACTTTTATTGGGCGCCATTTAAGTGCGAAAAAAATTAGGAAATTCGGGTAATAATACTTTGCTAAGCGAAACCAACTTTTTTGTTCTTCAATAACACTAATATTTGTGAATACATAAGCCACGCAGGTATTTAATCAAACAGTAAAAACAACTTAAGTTGGGCGCCATTTATGTGAGAAATTTAAAAATAACTGAAATTTCGTTCCTATAACTTTGGTAAATAAACCAAACTATTTTTTCAATTCTGATAGTATCTTCTCAAAATAAAAAAAACACCCTTTTAATATAGGTGTTATCTACACTACACACATAGAAAATTATATTACATATTTTCTCAAACGGATCTCATTACAAAATACAAAATCAGTATTCTTAAAGTTTTCAAATTGTTACCGTTTTGCGGTACAGAAAGTAATACCCCTTCATCACAAAGGATAATATTTTCTTGTGACCTATACCTAACCCCACGCTCCTATATTCCCACATGCTTATCTTTAATGCCGTGCATAACTTAGCTTATTATTAGAAATTGCATTGAATATTGAAGGAATTAAACTCAATGTTAGCAGGTACATGCATATACGGAAGGTAATTTATACGTACTGATCCTTGCTTTGTGAATATTCGATTGGCAGCAATTGGGTAGAGCACGGTGGACGACTTGACTGATGGTGCTGATAGTTTGGTGCCATTTTATGCAAAAGCATTCTATATACGTACTGTTTTTTTTTTTGCATTTGACTAAAGGAAAATCCTTAAAGGAAACACTAATAATGGTGAATTAAAAGTTCTTGTGAAACATTTAATTGGTATTTTTCTCAATTGAGGTTGTTCGCAAATTGTTGATTATTTAATTGGAAGTTAGAAGGAGTTTCTGGATAAAATAAAGGCTGAGGCAGCGCAGAGTTATTAGTCGAAGGAAAGTTATAACGTTAGGTAAAGATGGATTTTTTTTCTAGAAAATAAAGGTGGAAATTATGATTAATAGTTTATTAAGGACACTAATATAGGGGGAATTATAGGAAATATATAAAGAGGAAATATTTCATTTTAATTGCTGGCTGCAAGCAACTAATCGGAGCGTTGTTGAGTTGAGAAACTTTTTCAAAGCATGAAAGTATCCAGTGGGGTACTGTTCGCTCATTAGCTTAGAATGGGTGAATATGCATAGCTCGGAAAATTAACTCACATTGAATTTCAAAGGATCTCATGATGTGCAAATGTGGGTATTTGTATAGTAGCTCCGCGAACCGTTATAATTTCATATATATGGTCCTGTAATGGTGAGATGGGTCTCCTTCAAATCGTTCTTCTGACAACCTCTCCACAAGTCAGAAGCATTCTTTTCATTCTGGTTCTCCCTTTTTCCTGTTACGAATTTAAACAAGAAGGATGGGAAGGATATAGTAGGTAGTAGTTTGCTTTCCAGGTAAGACACTGCTGTAATATCAGATTAAACCATAATCGCACAAAATTTTATTGATTTGCCTCTCTCCACACAAACTTACAAAAAGCTCTTTAATATTTGTAAGATTTTTTCAATCAAAATATATGTTTGTTTTTTTCAATTTGATGGAAAAATTACTATGAATATAACCGTTGCCGCATTCTGGATGTCTTCTAGTTAGTTAATAAATATTCCTGTAAAAAGAGTCTTAAGAAAATTTAATTCAAATCATCGCGCAAAACAACTTTTCGAGCAATTTTTTTTGTGAAAATTTTACAGAAATCATCCTCGTAATAAACAACTGGGTAAGCGCCGAAACACCAGCAGACCCATTCCACTGCAAAACCGGAAAAGTTATCCGTCCATTTTATTTTCTCCAATTTTAATTATTTTTTTTATTTAACTTTTTGTATTTATTATTTTATTTCTCCTTCCTTCAACCATCATCGACCACCGGCATCGTCGTCGTCGAAGTAGTCGTAATTTCGCGATGTTTCGCATTTTCTAAAACTGTTTTTCAATTAGCTGCCATAATAGCCGATTTGCATAAGAATTCTTCGCATATTAAGCGTTTCGTTGCTGGCTTCTTTCTTCCTCCCACATCGCTACCAGGACTACCACCATAACCATCCACCCAAACAAACCAGACCAACCGACCAACAACAAGAACTGTGGCAGTTTCTTTGACAAGAAATCGGGTGGTGGTGAATGGAAATAGAGTGAGGGGTGGATTTGATAAAGTCAAACTGAAGGACAAATCGGTTGGTTGGTCAGACGATGATGATGGCGATGGGAAAGTTGAACACGAAACTACATACTGCTCCTGGTACGAGTGTATACTCCCATAAAACTCGTGGACAATCTTTCCTATTTTTTTTCCTATCTCTCCCGCACCCTGTCACCACTTTTTTTTTGCAGTTTGATCGCCTGAATTAAGCTGCTGAATGACTAAATTAATAAACGGAAAATTTTCCATTTTAATATTTATGAGAATGGAAAATATTTCTTGTTCCCACCGCTGCTATGCGCTGCTGTCGACGACGACGTTCCTGCTGGCTTGTTATGGTTTATTCAAATTTTTGCCTTCTTTAAATTTTTTTTGTGTTGTTTTTGAGCAAGCTCCTTGTTTTAAGTCAATTTGTCGTCAAAGTTTTCATTTTTTATTTTATTGCATGCTGACGTTCCATAAGACCAAAAAGTCAAAATTCTAAAGCTGATGGATGAAATCGTCATCCCCATTGGGTGGATGGAGGGAGGCTTAAGAGCTGTTGTCTGAGGGTTGATTGTTTTGCGGGTTAAAACAGACTTTTTTTTGCAGAATTCAGTTTTAATAAATTTCCGATATTTTCTGAATTAATAATTTGATTTAAAATGCTGAATAACAAGGCTGAATGGGTTATCCATCACGCGCTGAATTGAAGATATATTTTTGCAGCTCATTGGAAGACTTAAATGTGAAAGTGAATTTACTTCTTAAACGATGCAGTTTGAAAAACAAAATGTTTGGTTAGCTTCCTTGGTAGGATTAAGATTCACCATCCAAGTAAGTTCCCCATTATCAAGATCATTTGTCAGAACCGAAGCCAACAAGGAACAAATAATACCTCCAATCCTTACACAAAGATAATAAAAATGAACCCGTTTAACTCCTTGCCCTAGTTTGCAGTTTTTTTTTTGTTAAAAAAAAAAACAATAAGATAAAAATCCAGCTATTATTATGTCCTTTGCCAAAAACTTCTTATTCACCGCGACGATTTTGTCGTTTCGTTCGTAGTCGACGAAGTCATCGTCCAGCAAAATATATGCGGATGTTTTATGATCTCTAAATAGGATGCACCACATGTGCGACTATTCCACTGTCAAATGCATGGATATGCTTCTATTGCACTCGGCAAAAACCCATTCCTCCAACTGCAATAAAATAATTGGCCTACATTCAGTATATACCACCATAAGAAATATCCCAAAGGAAAAAAAATTCTCGTCCATTTGTCGGGATATCTATGACATGAACAGACGGCAAATATGTCCTTCGCTCGCTGCCGCCGCCTTATCGCGGAAGATGTCTTGCACTTCTTAAAAATGAAAACAAAAGGATGCACTGCACATGCACAGGAGCTTATGACGAAACAAAATAATGTTTCCAGCCATTATATTCTTGTTTTTTTTTTTTTTTATGAAGAATTCAACACAACATTTTTTGCAGGAGTGTGGAGTTCTTTGTATTTTTTTTTTGTCTAGGGTGCGTTTTATTTTTTTGGCAAACATCCTGCCGACTTGTCCGCCATTTTTTGTCTTGGTTTGAACAAAAAAAAAAATAAAACTAGATCATGAGACAAAAACCGGAAGAATTTAGGACACAGCTTATTGGGCAATAAACTTTACGTGACAACTCGTTCCATTAAACGAAGTTCTTGGCACAAGCACATGCATGTGACACCTTAAAGATAACAAACACACCAAGATATGGTAACTCAGTTAGTTTTATTCTTTAGAAATACGACAAAATGAAGATGAATTTCTATGGATGTCTGTGTCAAAGTTACAATTTGAAGCACAGAAATGTTACTGCATTGGAACGTGATTGCAAGGAGCTCAGTGCAAGAAATTTATGATTAACTTTTCCCTTTTGTCAAAATGTATAAATTTTTTAGGGACTTATAATAATGTGTAGGGCGTCGGAAAGGAGGGTGGTTGATAAGATTCTTATCGCAATAAAAATTGACTTTGTGTCAAATTCAATTTGAAGCTTTTGGGAGGTGGGATCCATCCGAAAATAAGGTCACATGTCAAGAAAAAAAGGATATTGCTTGTGCATTTTGGGATGTCATAAGAGATAAAAAGTTACATTACTAAGAATTACATAAGAATTTAATCGAGATTTATTATTTTTTCTATACAAATGGTTGCCATATATCAAATTTCAAAAACAACACTTAAATGGCGCCCAACAAACAATTTCAAAATCATGTATTTACTGACTGCCAACAACAAATTTAAAATGATAATCATACAACTGTAAAATACTTAAGACTTGACAAATAACCAATTCACGAGACGAAAATAAACGAAACTTTTGTAAGCCCCGTTTCAGTTCCTTAATTTTTTTTTGCCGAGATAGCTCAGATACAGAATTCTTTCGCATAGTGGAGAGTCGCGTAAGGGAAGTGTGACAAAACTACAGAAAGAAAAGTCCAAGCCATAAAAATCAGTATATTTATCTTGAATTCCACCATTTATGTAACAATTTATTAAAA
Organism: Philhelius pedissequus; assembly: GCA_910595825.1. Taxonomy (NCBI): domain Eukaryota; kingdom Metazoa; phylum Arthropoda; class Insecta; order Diptera; family Syrphidae; genus Philhelius; species Philhelius pedissequus. The sequence goes on along the minus strand of OU343163.1, from coordinate 6,063,162 downwards.
AAAAAATAATAATTTCATTCATTGATCAGCAATAGATGTACCTATTTATTATTATTTATTTTCGAAACGTGTGAAGGGAACTTGAGAAATGTTCTTAAAAGTTTTTCTTAACTGGCGCCCAACAAACATCTTTAAGAAAAAAATTCCGAACTTTAATAGAATCTCTTAATTAACTTTGCAATACAGAAAACATCATTTTTTTCTTTGACCACCTACAAACGTCTATGAAAACGAATTTAAAACTGGCGCCCAATATAAGCGTTTCTTCGTTCTTAGTCAAACACAAAATTCCCAAAAATCTCCGAAAGCACTCTTTTATCCCCATAAATATCACAAAAAGTGTTTTCTTACTCTGCTCTAGTCCAAAACAAACACCTTTAAACATCATCCATTCGAATTGCCTTTTCAATTTTCTCAATAATCCAAATCTGTTCTTCCTAAGCAGCCTTCAACTTAACCTTCTCACCTACATTGTCTAAGAATAATAAGTCCATATTATCTAACCTACGCCTCCTTCCTCGTCACCGTGCGTCGTTGCGTTGCGTCGTTCGCATCATCCATCGGCGTCCTCGACTTACCAAAATCTAAGAAACATCCTAATAATAAACCATATGCCTCGAGCCGAAAATGAAACAAACACTAAATAAACATAAAATAAATTGAAAGTACATAAAAGATATTCTTGGGCTTTTCAGAAATATTTTGTTCTGAAACTTGAGGCTAGAAAGATGAAAAAAAACCTAACATACAATCATAAATTACACCCACCCTCAAGTGCGTCCTTATATCCTTAGACCATCACTAAAAAAAAAAAACATATACTCGTAGAATTTCGTTAAAGCATCATAAGTGGGATGACGATAACGAGGTTTTGTTTGTTGCGTATAGCTAGAGTTGGGCTTGGGAGTTTTTCTAAAATTGCTTTCTTACGTATATGTACATTTATACATATAATATAAGATGAAGAGAATGTGAATGTTTGTTTAATTAGAACTTTGGAATTTCTACGTGCGGCGACGACTATGACTACTAAGACGTTGAAAATGACGGAGAGGAGTTTGTTTCGCTCCAAATTACAAAATCCTGCTGATGATGAGGCCAGAATAGCAGAATAGTCATATTTATCCTGTAAAAGTGTAAACATTCGAACCCGAACCCAACTGAACCGAATCTGAACGAAGAAAACCCCTTTTTTAGAGCCAAAACAGCGGAAAACTGCCTAAGAGGTTTTTTGTTCTAAAAGGACGAGTTCATCATAGAGGAGGGTAGTATTCGCTCATACTCCTCTTCAATCCTGAATCCTTATGTTGGATGGTGGGCGATGATGTTGTTTGGCATTGGTGTTGGTGGATATGTTTAACTATCATCGAGTCGAGTGGTTAAATGATTATATCCGAAGCTAAAGCTGAACCATTTCAACTAATATTTATACCTACACAAAGAGACAGAGAGAGGTCCTGAAACAAATTGGTTGGTAGGTCGGCGGTGGTGGAAGGTAGACGGAGAGTTCAATTTTATTTGAACACCGCAAATTAAATTTTCATTATTAATGTTGGTTTCGTCGGGCAGGCTTCACTGGAGAGGTTTGTGTTATTATTGAGATTTTTTCTTTAATATTATTTTTATTATAGAGATTTTGGGTATTTTGGTTTATGACCGAGGGCAAATTTTGATAACTGTACTCTATTAGATCGGGTGTAACTGGGTAAACACTTTGATTTTGCAGTAGAAAATGATTTGAGTAAAATGTTTTCCTATTTGTATGTTAATTAATGAAATTGTTTAATTTAATAACGTTTTTTTTTTTTTAGGTAAGTTGGTAAGAATTGATGGTCGAATCGAATGATGATTAGAAGTTTATTGCGTTAGTTGCAGAAATTTAAATAGATCAACAATAATATGTAAGAGAAATATCTTATTTTAACACTTTAATAGTTAATTTACACTTATGTACATTTTTTTTTTTTGATTTTGTAGATCTAGTTGCTATAAGGCAAACAAGTTGTCAAAAAAACATTTTCTTCAACAGTAAACAAATTGTATCAGTTGTCATTCATAGTAGAGAAAGTTATAACAAAAGCATTGCATACTTATTCTGTCTTCTTGTAATTCGATAACATATTGATTTGGGAGCGGTGTTTGTTAACTTTCATAAGGTAGACAAATTCTCACGTTGGGCGCCAGATGCTATTTTATACTAAAATAATATTTCTTTTATATGATGAAACTTTCTTCCAAAAAGTCAAATAACATTTCCTTCAACAGGCAAAAAATTGTATCAATTTGCATTGCATACTTATTCCGACATGTAATTCAAAAATATATTGGTTTGAGGGCGGTTTTTATATATATTTTGATGATTTTGTGATACTCACTTTGGGCGCCTGTTTTTATTTTCTACTAACACTCGACTAAAATAATAATTTATTTTATATTCGTTGACTCTTGCAAACATTTTATAACACAACAGGCCTTAAATCACGCCGTTGCTATGACCAACATTTAACCGTACATCTTCCCTACGTGAATGGAATCTATGCACAGTCCATGTGCATTAAGTGATAGTTTTATTAATTCAAGAGAGATATATTGAATCCTTGATTTAAAGGTTTCCAGTATATGGAAATCCCCACGTTGGGCGCCAGACATAATTTTTTGTATAAAAAGCACATCCTAAAACAATTAACTGCACAATAATTTTGTTATATCAAATACATTTTTGGTAATAATACAGAGAACAGATAATGTCTCAAATATTAAGGTCATATAGAGCAACTTTTTTTTGGTTCGAAACAAAAAGTAATTCACCTAGGTCTCTAAGTCGAACATTTAAAAGAAGGTTTTTTATAGGAGCACTAGATTTAAGGTATTGAAAGCATGTAATTTTATAATTTTTGTTTAATTTTTTTATTGGATACTTAGTTTGCATCTTCCTATGAAACCTGCTCGTTTTAGTTTTAATATAATTTATTATTTATGTTTTTATATTTGATTGTTTTACTTCCATCACATGAAAATGTCACCCTTCATCCTTATCTTTTTTTTGTTTTCATTTTAATACTGCTTGATAAAACAAACCCCACCCTCTTCATAAAAAAACAAAAAAAAAACTAAAAACAATCTATAGCAAGTGAACACCCTATTTAGTAAAAACAATATCAACGATTTATCCATATAAAACAGGTTACGTGTGATGTTATGAACAATTATAAAATATTAGTGAATAAAAAAAAATATATATATAAGAAAAATTGCTTCCAACAAGCGTTAGTTTTGAACGGGTTTTGGTGTATTTTGGAAGAAATCCAATTGAAACCGTCCAAAACTGAGGCCAGTTCGTAGCGCACCCGTCTCTAAATGTTTTTTTAATTAATTATATTGAATACAAAAAAAATATTATTAAATATTAAATATAAATGTTAAATATATTATTTTGTGTTTTTTTTATTTATTTAAAAAAAAAGTAAAAAAAACTTTCTCTTACCTTTCGTTTGTTTTTCTTGTACATACATTCCCCCAGAGACATTATACAAAAGAAAATTACCTTATCGAAATCTATTTAACAAAAAAATACAAGTAAACAAATGAAACATTAAAAAATCTCTTATTTAAAAAAATATACTTAATCTTTATTTTAATTTAACTTTTTTTTAAATTTATTTTTTATTTCAAAAAAAAAGTTATAAACACTGCAAACATTTTTCTATAAATTTTTTATTATATTTTATTTATTATAGGTAATAAGTTAAAAGTGAAATCAAGTGTGAAAAGTGATAGTAACAAAAAAAATAAACAAGTGAATAAAACAATGCAATCGCAAATTATCTCTGTCTCTCTCTCTTTGCCTTTAAGACTTTCGCATAACAAGCAATTTTTTTCCATTTTTTTTTTTTGTTTATTTCATTTAACATTTTTATTTTTTATATATTTATCTATTTTTTATTTTATTTTCAAAGCAGGTGAAACATTATAGAGTCGCATGTGTTTGCAGTGTTAATTTTTCAAGAACTTAATTTTACTCAAATTATTTTTAATTAATTTTTTTTTCAAAGACAATTCATTTTTTCTGAGTGTTGCTTTTGTGTATTTGTCTACAAACGAACGTATTGTACTATCAACTTAATACATTTCTAAGATTAGATGATTTTTTTTAGAAAAAAAAAATATATAATCCCTCTTGCTGCCGCTCTTTTGATATACAAAAAAAAACTCTTCGAATGGCAAATATTTAATATTATAAATTTTGTTATTAAAATATTATATTCTACTCTCACTTTTATTTAGTAAAGAATTTAGATTGTCTTTTCATTGTCAAATCATATTATTAAAAAAAAATAAATTGGTTCCGAAATTTAATTAAATTCCTAACAAAACCATAAATTAAGACATGAAAATTCAATAAAAATTTAATTAAGTGCTTTCATTTGTTTACTTGTTAAATACGTGCCCTGTTTTGCATAATAATATCTATAGAAGAGTATTTTTCTTAGAAATTTATTGGTTTGTTTTTTATTTCATTTTGTCTTAAGCATGATTTTATTCTTAATTTCCTTAATTTTTGCCTGTCAATCTACTTTCATTTTTCTTTCTCCTGCATTTTGGAATAAAACAATCTAAACTAGAAATTTTAAAGGATAATTATTAAGATAATAGAGCTGAATCGCACATTGATTTGAACTGCATGCTTTGTTTAATTAAATTCAATTCCTGATTTTTAAGGAATGATTTGCACATAATTAACATTCTAAACAATACAGAAAAAATACGTAGCTCTTAAAAATGTCCCAAGCATATTGAAGGGTAGCAGATTTTTAATGTAAAATTAAAAAATGTGTGTAATGTAATTAAATAAATTCTTAGAACGCCCTTTCAGAAATAAGTTGGAAGACGATATAACTAATATTATAGAAAACCCTAAATGCAGAAGCACGCATTTAGTGCATATCATTATTAAGAGGAGTCAAAAAAACTAGCAAATTAGTAAAAAGATTATTAAACTTGTCATTATATGTTTCTTAAATATTGATATTGATCTTATTTCTTAGAAAGTTTCACGTTGGGCGCCAGTTAATAGAGGATTATTTTCCATAAACATTTTTCTACTGTTATGATTGGGGAAAGGACTAGACTAGGGAAGCTAGTTTATGAATTTAGGAAAAATTAAAGAGGTTGTGGCAGCATTTGGCATGTGTCAGATCATCTCCTTGAATTTTGGTCATGGAGGGTCCTTGGACAGTTGTCATAAATTCGAGATTTCCAAAAAATCTCAAGTGCCTAAATAGTAGAAGTATACCCATCACTACAAAAGTTTTCGAGCAGTTCTCACTAGCGTTCCTATGAGAATAAAAATCTCATTCAGGGAATTTTGTCAAAATATCGGTATAGTATAATGAGAGTCATCATGATTCACTTTATTGAACAATTGAAAAGTCAAAGTGTAGAGAAATGTTCCGAATTTCAATATTGAAGTTCTTAGGCAAACTTATTAGCCTAGGGACTCCACACTGATTCGCAACTGATCCTGGATCCATGATGGAGGGAAACAAACCTTTGGAAATGGTACCACTCCCATCTATATTATGACTCCTTTGTTTCTTATTGCCAAGAAGTCTTCAGACAGCACACTTGATTGGTTGAATAGGTGATCGTAGAGTTATTTTTTTTAACACTGTACTGACTAAATAAAATTGAACACAGGAAGATTGTTTTTGTGATATTTTACTATCATTACAGTAACGGCGTTCTAGAATCGTTATTTAGTTTCTCCCAAAGAAATTTCCGATCAGAATAAAATATTCATATAAAGCTTATTGTTTCTTATGTCATATCGATTTGTGGACTTCAAAGCAAAATCCTAAGAAATTGAAAAGGACACAAGCTCAAAAAATTAATAGCGTCTACATCAGGAAATCTTTTTTAAGGCGGAGAGCTTCTTAAAATCCTTAAAATCTCCTCCCTTATTTGGCTGGTGACAACTTTTAAAATAGAAATTGTACAATTGAAAAACATCTCCCCTAAAAAGAGTCAAAATCTTTTCAACAATTCGATTATCCCTTCTTAAATTAATATTCCTTTGGAAGACCATCATAGCTCCCAAGGCGTCTTTGTGTTAACCATTCCATTCTTTCCTGCAAAAATGTATTAAATCCTTCACATTGTGAATACGTATTATGAAAATATATTAAAGTCATAAATATCCATTTCACTAAAGAAAAAAAAACCCACGTGTGTGGGAAGGCGAATTGGTATTACTTTTTTTCCATACCAACGCACAAGATATTATTATCAAGGAATATAAGAATAAAAATATAAAAAAAGAAGAAGAAATCCATTTTAATATATTAAATTCATATGCGAATGTCCTTTTGATTCGATCACATTTTGTTTTCTTCTTCTCATATTATCATCCTTTCATCTTATTCTCTTTGGGTTTTTTTTTACTTTCAAATCCAATCCAATAAATCGCAAGTAACGACATCCTATGATGGCATTTAACTTTATACCTATGCGGCTATATATGTACGTGTCGACCCTGACAGCCTGCGTGCTGCTGTATCCTTTGCCGCACGCATCATCATCCGGTATCTATATTAAGAAGAATGAGCGAGAGATGTTTTCTGTTAGAACTGTTGAGTATCCCATAACATTGTATAGTTATTCTGCAAAGTCACTTAGAAAGGATATTTCTACCCACTAGCATTCCATTTAAGTTTGTCAATTCCTGCATCGAATCGGGTGCCAAGGGGAGATGTTCTACACATACCAAGAGGACTGCCAATAATCGCGAACGGGTTAACGGATGATAGCCATTTTCGGCCTTTCCTGGGAGGGTTGATCAATATGACGACGATATCCTGCTTCATTGGCCATCCCTTAAAGTGCCACTTCTATATCACTCTTGTGTCTAGTTTAAGTCGTCCAAAAAAAATATGCCCCCTTTTACACCTTTCTGATTTTTTTCACTCTGTCAAAAGAGAGAAATAGAGGGATATAAATTCACTTTAACACTTTAACCAGATTTGCCAAAAGTTTTGTCCTGGAATTTTACGTGTATTTGGGATATTTTATGGAAATTTATTGGCATAATAAATAATCGCAAGACGTGCATTAAAATTGGTTATCGAGATGTTTTTTTTTTTTTTTTTTTTGTTTGGGGAGGCTAAAGGTTTATTGAACTTGCGTTTAAGGGTTGGCAAAATTCGGTGCGACATACTCGTAATATAATAATATGCTTGCAAAACAAAATTATGAATAAAGTTTATCAATGAATATTGGTACTGTACAAAAAAAATCGTTTTATCGAAGGATTTTTGTTATAAGTTTCTTTGAGAAAGTTGAGCATTTGAAGGACTTGCAACATGTGTGGAGCTTTTGAATTTTCTTCTAAAGGGAAACTGACTTTCTTCAAAGGATTTGTGTCTACGAAAGATCATTAAATCAAGGAAATAGTTCAAAACTTTAGAGTAATATTGTTGTGAGTGTATTTTCGGGGAAGAAATAGTTCCGTCCTTATCGAAATTAGTTACTTGACCTGAAATTGTTTACACGTCGCGTCGAAAATAATATGAATTTTTGGAATTGTTCAGAATGAAAACTTTCTGTCGTGCGAACTCACCGGAACAAAAAAGAACTCATCACTTAATGCAACCATTCATGCATTATCCCAAAGCATAAAAACAAACGACTTTTGACTAAGTTTTCTGTAAAAGGTTTCTTCTTAAGGACCGATCTCACAAAAGAATGTGTGTCGGCTCTCATGCGTTCAAGAGGTGTGGTTAAGAAAAATGTGTTCCATTGAAAAAGACTTTGATGGAAAATGTGCAATAAAATAGAATTTTCTTGTGAAACACATAATTTGTTGTTGGTTATTTCGTTGAACATATAGAGAGCTATGAGAAGTACTATAAGAGAATGTGGTGATGAAATTTTATTTTCTCCTATTTTTTTTTAATTCCGGAAATCAGGTTTTTTTTCTGAAATTATTTTTGTTTTCGTTCTCATCATCAAAGGAACGCATTTGAGACGACATCCTTGTGGTTATTCTTGTGGTAACACTATCCTTTGACATTCTTCTGATATTTTTTCGTTTTTGTTCTTTGTTTAAAGAAGCACTCGCTTGTTATTAGTTCAATCAAAAAAGCCCCTAAAGAACGAGAATGTAGATATATTTATAAAAGAAATAAAGGAGACTGGGAAATAATATACGACGAGTAGCAACAAACCACCAAAGAACCTAGAACAAAATCAAAAGAAATCTCCTGATGGAATGCAATTAAATCCTGTTACATTATATCCTGTCGAAAGAACTATTTTTTTTTATTTTACTAAAAAAAAAAAAAAAAGAATTCTTTGTTGCAGCTATACTCGTATAGCTATTTGCTTTTGTCTTTGAAAGAAAATAGAACACAAAACAAATTACAATGAAAGAAAGAAACTTTCAACAATGATTAAACGGAAGTAAGAGGAAAGTGAGAAAATAACTCGACACATTCGTTCGTTTGGTATTAATTATGTGGTAGGAGCACCATGGATACAAAAAGAGGATTTGAAATGAATGATTTTGTACATGGCTGGAATTATGTTGGCTAAATTCGAAAAGGCCTCTTGACAAAGGGGCCGCTTAAAAATCAATAAATTCACATAGAAAGAAACTAATTTATTAGAAGTGTGAATACTTTTATTAAAATTCAAATCACAGCTCCATTTAAAATGTAATCGGTTTTTACTTTAAATGTTTTTCTGGCGCCCTTTATTTTAGTTTTCTAAGAATTCATGCGCTCCTGCTTTGATTTGTTGAATACAGAGAATAATAAGGATATGGAAAACTTCATTTTTCTCTATTGGAGACGCAAGAGGTGTCAATTCACATTTGCATTATTATGAAAGTTACACCTTCTTCGGAAATAGTAAGTCACAAATCGATATAGTGATGTGAAGTCATGCTCTATGTTGTTGGAACGATTGATAGATGATGGGAAAAATGAAAATGATAATCCTCATGTCAAATAAGGAAGTTAGTAGCTTCGAGTGCTTTGGAAAAAATGTTACTTTCATATTGTTATGGATTTAAAATGTTACATCGAAAAAACAGGATTAAATTATGAAGTATTAACTTAAAACTTGACATAGTTCCTTGTACATATTTTGGACAATATTTTGTTGGAAAGAAATAGCGGGAGTACACATACATAGAAGCATAAATTATGTATTTTATTTTGCAGCAATGATGTTGAGCTTAGGAATGGTTTTTTAATTTCATAAATAGTTTTTTAATTGAATTTTGTTAACATCAGATAGTAAGCGAAAATGATTATCAATCATCTTGCTTTAACAAACAGTATTAATTTTAGAATTTAAAATACATATTTTTGAGAAACTTCCAAAAGAAAAAATGTGATATATGTCAATGAAGTACGTATACGCCCGAGTTCACCAGTGTGTTTTTCTTCCTTTAAATCTAATTTTTTTTATTTATAACATCCAGTGATATAGTTTTTAACTATAAACTAAAAAAAAATGTTTATTAGGATGTTGCTTTAGTCCATAGCGGATGCAACTCCGTTCAGTACTCCAATTTATTTAACAATTTTAATTAAAGTCGTAGCCTTACTTAAACTGGGCGGTTTCTCTGCAGGACGATTTGCCAGTAGAGGTACGCCTGAAAGGTACTCTATTTCCTCATCTCTGGAATCTGGTATAGCAAATGAGCTGCTGATGGATCTGGAAGCGGAGAGCTACAGGGTGGTTATGTTGTCATTTCCATATTAGGAAAGTACCCCACGTTCTAAAGGGCCGCCTACAAAACACTCAAATAAGCTAACAAATTGGGCAAAAAGGTGTGGCCTAGAAGTCAACCCTTAGAAAACGGAACTTGTCTATTTTTAAGGAAATACAAAATTCCTCACGTAAATCATCCTACTATCTATATCTAAGTTACTCCACTAGCTTTGAAAAAAAAAACTTGGGTCTTATTTTGGATAAGAATTAAGTTGGAAATCAAATATAAGAGAAAGAGTTTAAAAAGCCCAGTGGCACTCTTCTCATATAAAAAAAAGCTATAGCAAAAAAATTGGGTATTCAACCCCGTGTTCCTCACTGCCTTCTATACTTCGGTAAACAGACCGATTCTTAACTATGGCATAACAGTATGGTCGACCGCTCTTGAAAAGGCTACAAATTGTGACAAGCTGAGCAAAGTCCAACGATAAGCTTCAGTATAAATAAGCGGGACATTATGAACAACAACCTCCTTCACGCATTAAACATTCTACTACATATACTACCACTCGATTTTTTCAGTAAACAGACGGAACCAGCACAGCCGCTCGCCTAAAAGCTTGTTCACAATGTATCAATAATAATATTGGCCATTCTATTATTTTGAACACGTTCGGATCACTTCGAAGTCACATTGATTACACCACCCCTAAGCTAGAATTCGGCAAAACTTCCAAGTCACCATTCCCCCAAGTTCTGACTGGGGGACTTCAGCTTCTTGGAAGATGATTTGCTATTCATTTTTATACTGATGATGGATAAAAAATTGATGATAGGATTGGTGGGTACTCAAACAGACTAAAATTAGGTCTCTCTTTCCGTCTTCCTAATCATTGTAACGTATTCCAGAGAAGTCCTTTCCTGGCTCCAAGAAAATATGATATCAACTACTCATATCCATATCTTCTCTATTAAATCTCTATATTGCACATCAGCTCCGTAATTACGTAATTGTTGTCATAACCGGAAACTGCCCTATAGGGAAGTATGCAACGCGAGGCTTGGCGCTTAGTGCTGCATGGACGAAGAAGCGGTGGAATCAATTCCTCATCTTCTGTATACATGCCCTGCTTTGTCTCAGAGAGCCAATTTCCATCTTAGAGACTTTGATCTCAGCGTCCTAAATAAAATAGACAATTACAAATGGTTCAATGAATAGAGAGATTATCTCTGAATTCATGGATTCATATGGCATCACAAGGGACAGCCACTTCAATCTAACCTAGCCATTTAAGCAGCAGTTTGGCTTGTTAATATAGTCATCATTCATCCCAAAATCTGCCTCGTCGCTAGAATTGATTTTTCGTCGAAAAAAAACGTTTGCACTAACTAACACTTATTTTCATAGTAAAGTTTTAGCATTAGTACGTCAAATAAATAACCAATTTAACGGACGTCACCAAAACAACATGGTCGCCATAAGCTACGAAGTGGTATTATTTAAAAATGAAAGTATCTATTCTAAGATCGACGCACTGTGAAGTTAATTCCCTATCAAAATTGTATGGATTCTTAAATTAAAACCCATCACCATGGTAGCCATCTTTCAGGGAGAATGTTAGAGATTCTTGCTTGACAAATTGATCATGGAATTCTTGCTCAGAAGAAGGCTTCTTCTGAGAAAGAATTTTCTGATACTTCTTACCATTTACCAACAAAACCGCCGTAGCTCACTTGAAAAAAATTAAATTCACGGTTTTCCTTTTTATTGGCTAATTCACTTGAATTAAATTCACCTTTTTCCTTTTTATTGGCTAATTCACTTGAATACAATTACAAACGAATAACCAATCGCTACAGTAGAACTCAACGATATAACAATTTGCTATAATTGAAAGCCACATAATTTTCAACCAAAAAATAAATAACTTCAAACTGTGAATATTGCAAAAATTTAAAATTCACAAATAGCGCATTTTTGTGTTCATTATAATAATCCCTTAAAATTTCCCCCCAACTACCACATATTGGTAGGCCAAGCATAATATTATATACTTTGATCAAAAACAAATTATTATATCTCTACCATCATGCTCTGCAGTTAATATTATAAAATGGATAGCGGTAAAAAGAAAATTGTTAACTTTTTAACAAAATTGAATATAAATTAAAAACCCAATTTTTTTGAGTACTTACCTTTACTTTGCCATTTTTACAGGCTTCGCAAGTGTTACCACCGTACCGCACTGCACAAAAACCAAACGAGAACACATTAAAAAGGCTGCCACTCACAATTTTCATCAGCCAGCGGCCCCATTTCCTCCCCTTGAAATTTTGCCATTCAGCAGCTATTTAGTCGTCATCCATCAAAGTTGAAATTACGTTGTTTTTGACCACATTTCCCATTTTAGTATAATAGACCCTCCTTTGGTTGACTTTCGTCATCGTGTGGGCGTTCGGAGCAAAAAGGGACTTTTTACCGCTATGTCCTCCTCACGCAAATTGCCAATATTTAATTTTTAATATTTGTAATTTTTTTTTGTACAGGCCCCTTAAAAATGGATTGCAATTAGGTGAATTTACAAAGTGCTGAAATTCGTATATATCTATGCGCAAGGACTCGTTTAGTTTAATATCCGGGCGGACCTTGAAAACATTGACCGCAACGGGTGTATGGAATCAATCCACTGTTCGATTTCTTTTTGACATGAAATGAAAGACATAAAAAGAAATCTCTTCCAAAACAAAGGAGAGAAACAAATTTCAATAATTGAATTAAATTGGTGGCAAGGATTTTTCAAGGACGACAATTTTATTATTATGATTGACGTGAAGACGGCATCGAGCAACATGCAGATAAATGAAGTCGTTGATTTTACGAATTATCCTCACGAACTTGACTATAATTTTTATACTTTTTTGTTTATGAGTCTTATGAATATCCTGCCAAAGGAAAATTTATACTATACAATCTAACTTTCAAATATAAAAAGGATAACAGGAGGCATTTAGTATGCGCGACTATAAGTATACACGATGATAAAAATCAATCGATTGCTTTAGTACTTTTGCATTTTAAACGAAGCCACCGACAAGAAGACCAATGTCGTAGGTAGAGAGCAGGACTCGCCTGAGAAACTGGCTGAAATTAATTCAAAATGGCAAGAACCTCAGCGAAAGAGCGCTGGGGAGGCGGAAAAACGAATGCAGTAAAACAACTTTTCTTCGTTGGTTTCTTTTATCAAGTCAATTTGCTTCATGAGCCGCATGAAATGAGGGTAAAAAATTACCCTTCCATAAGGACCTCATTCCTAATTGTTGCTGACGAGTTCTGAGTAAAAAAAAAAAACAGATATCGTCTGCACAAAAAAATGGACGAAACATGCAGACTAGACGTCTCGATTGCAATTCGATATAAACTCTCTGATTCGAAAAAGTTGTTCTTAGAAGTAAAAAAAAGAACACAAAAATGTAAAAGGATCTCTCTCCTCAAGCTATTTGGAAAGATACGTTTTAAATATATCAAGATATCAAAATATGAGGCGGGGGGCGGATACTATTGCATTCCGCACTATTTGCAGTTTCGCTCCAGCGATTTAATTTCTTCGTATTGATTTGCAATAATAATACGGGCGCCATCTGACAATGTCTGCAAATATTTATCATCTTCCAAGGACCTGTTTTTTTGTTTATCCTTATGTTGAAAAATTGTTGAAATGTTACTGTAATGGTTTATTATATAAAAATATGGAAGGATGCTTTTTCAAACATTATAATATATGAAAATAGAGCGTTCAATGGAAAAAGTTCAAGCCGCAGTACATACACATCCTTTATAGACATACCTGTCTATGCTTCTCCTTCTATTCTAACCACACACTCTGACTTGGGGATCATATCAGCTTGGTGAACGTCCTGTTATATGTTTATAAAGGACGTATAAAAGTTTTTAATTTTGTGATAATCAAAAGCAATGGCATAGAACTTTTCTTTTTCAAAGTCCTTGCTCTTGATTTTTTTTTATTTGAGTTGAAAAACTGAAACTGAACTGGATGGGTTGCCAACACAACTTTTTCCTCATCATACACTACCAGAAAAGTTTGATGTCTTTTGAGGGAGTCTGCGAACTTTTTTTTGTGTTCACATTTGTTCTTCTTGGGAAGTCGAAACCTGGTAAAAAAGATTAGGTACCCGAAGAAGTTTTTTTTTTGCTGGCGTATCCTTTTCCGTTAAACTTGCAATGTTATCCTGTGTGATGCTATGTGCGGGAAGGTTTTCCTACTCGTCTATCTTAGGATATTTGTATTTGTGATTGAAGTTGAGGAAAAACTTGCCGTCATGTTGTACTGTAGGCAGAGGCGGCATCAGTAGCTTGGAGGCAGCCAGCAGTAACATCTGATCATCTTATAAGCCCAAGGAAAACAGACTTGGTGTGAGAAGGGGTGGATGGAGGAAGGTGGTTAAGGATCAAAAAATTCACTTGCATAGAATAAAACTTTCGGAGCCTTTTGCAGGCAGGACGACGGACTCTATGTGTACGATGATGAGAGTTCACAGATTCGGATACATTTTTGTGGACTTGTCGCACTCCTTCCAGATCAACTTCTTTTTCTGCTGGGTGGACATTCATATGGTGAAGTTTTTCCATTTGAGTGAAATGTTCTGTTCATTTTTTTTTGTTGTGTTGTGCCATTTCTATATTTTCGTTTAGGATTTTGTTCGGCTACAATTTTACAGACAAAGTTTTTTTTCTTAACAAGGACCAAGAATATGAAGTGAAAGGAGATTTTTCAGAGGACAAAAAAGGTGGAATTGATTGAAATGGAGAGGAAAATTATGATGACGATTGGATTGGTCGAAAAGTTTCCAATTCTGCTTATTGTGAATAAAATATATATTTAAACAAAAAAAAAAGAAATAAACTTCACTTAATAAAATGAAATACTGGAAGGAGTTCATGCAACTAGAGCTTGAAGTTGCCTACAGTCGTGCCATGTTAAACGGAAGAGTGCATTTCTTGAATTATTTTTTCGCAAGAAAGATATTTTTTCCCACCTGGGAGGTCCGATTTTGATGAAATTCGTATTTATTGTAGCTCTTATTTAGGCATAAAGGATCCGGTAGTTGTGGGAAAAGCTTTTAACCAAAACAATAGGTTCTACCTTCATACTGTTTATAGCATATATAGTAGTGACTCCCAATATTTCCTTTTCCTATTGACTTAATATAGGATTTCTATAGGTACTACAACTACAAAGAAACAATCGACCCTTTTCACTTATATGAAATCCTATTTCGTCCCACTCCCATCTGATTTACTTTACGTAAGACTCTCAGTCAATCACAGCCGCCATTCCCTCAATAAACGAAGGTATAGGTCCTTTTTCATTGAAATGTTATTAATTAACGGAAGTTCTGCAATTGAAGTCTCTCCTCATTCCTCTGACTTAAGATTCTGATGAAAAGAAATAGGCATTAAAGGAACAAAAGATGACCCACACTCTTTAGTAGTCTCGCTCTTCCAATCCAAACATTGACTTGGAGCTTAATTCTCTCATAGCCCACAAAATAAAAATCAACGCACTTTTCGACCCCGAGACACACAATCACAAGATGGAGAGCTTTCTAGATGTGTGTTTTCTTTTAGCCCTCAGCACAAACGAAAACAAAGAAAAATCTACCTAGAGGACGAAAAAAAGATGAAGAAAAGACACAAGAAAAAAGTCTAAAGATAACACCATTAGTTGGATAAACACACACGTACGACTATGGCAAATGTACTATTTGTAGGTAGCAAAAGCGAAGGACATCCTTTTAGATTTTGGTGCTCAATATGACGATGACATTGATTTGACCCATTTTAATGACAATAAAAAGGTGTCAACCTACTACCTACCTATGCTTTACTTACTAAGTCCTTTTATCCGAAAGTTTGTTGGTTTAAGACTTAAAGAGAGTGTCTCTGAGAAGATTAATAGCATGGGAAGCCTTCAAGGAGCCGAGTTGCCAGCATGAACAAGGGAATAGTCTCTGGTTGTCTCCGTTTCCGGTTCCGGTTGCGATTCAATTCGATTAAAGGGACTTTTAGGACTTTAACGTGAAACAAAAAAAAAATTAAACCTTCAATCTTAATTGTAGGCGCAAAGGATTACAACCGCACACATATTCATTCCCTACACAGCAACACAGCATCCATAAGAGTGTTATACCTCTAACGAAGGATACGATTCGTAAATAGTTTCGTCATTTTAGTTAACAGGATGTATTATGGTTTTTTTTGTTTATATGTATTTTGTGGTTATGGCGGTGGTGTTATCCTTCATCCTTTCTCATCCGTTTAAAGTCCTTTTCCTGATGGCAACGGGATATCCTGAAAAGTTATTCCCAGTCTATGTCGTCGTCGTCGATTTTTGCCAATACCTATAGCGAAAGAGCTGTGGTGTTGAGGGGGGGGGGGGGGTATGGAAGCGTTTTTGACGTTTCGTTCGCTCGCCGGAGTTGTCGGCGGCATTTACCTCATTGTCAGCATTAATTTATGAGATTCTGGAATCAGTTTGAGAAATTTCCACATGTGCCATGAATACGTAATGCAAAACAGAAAAGGGATATCGACAATAGGGATATCCTTCGGATGCCATACGGTTGGCGTTTGTTCGCGCGCGATAATTCTCGGGATGTTTTGTGTTGGCTTCGACTCCGATTTTGATCCTCCTTACCACACACCCTCCTACGCTTCCTCTTCTTCTCTTTTGGTATTGGCTTAAAATTGAAGCCCGCGCGCGTGTTTATCATTATTATTCTGAGGTGACATTTGAGTCAAGCAAAACGGTAAACCGTTAGGAGCTATTATTCTATGTACAGCTAAACCAGGGATAAACAGGCTCTCTCCCTGCTCTCTCTCTCCTCTCTCACCATCAATACCACTAATATACGCATAGAGACGAATAATGTGGAAGCCAGGCAAAATAATTAAATTAATATCAGTTATGTGTTCTGGGTTCTGTGAGTCCCGTAAGCTAAAGTTTTTGTATGGTTAAGTTTGAGGCAGAGGTGCTGTCGGTCGGCGTCGCGTCGCTACGGTGTCGTTGTTGAGGTTTTGTGTGCCCGTTTTGTAAGTAAATTGTTCACGTTGCGAAATGGGAATTGTAGGGGATGTAGTGTAATCTTGTTCGATGTGTCACTTTCGCGTAACGAAATAATTTCGTGCATTTAGATAACTCGCAACTTTTGAAGGTTGTTTCTGTTTGGGAGAAAAGGTTAGGTAGGGAGCGATGATTGTTCTTTTTTGTGTATTTTTTGAATTTTGGTTATATGATTTATTTGCCATGTTCCAATAAATTTATTCTTTTCAAAAGATGTGTATTAATTTAGAGCACAATGGGACGATATTAATTGAATGCTATTCTTATATCCACAATAATTCCATTAACATTTCATTGGAACTTCTGGTTCTGTAGCATAACACAAAGCAACATCAATCATCAAGGCAGTATCGCCCGCTGAATTGCATTTTACATATCGTAAAAATTTTCAATAAAACATCCCATGTGTTGAGCGACATTGCACGGGGGATAAAAATGGTCCCCTTTTCCCCAGTCCCCTTAACTGACAAAAAAATTACCCTCAAGTATGAAAGAGAGAGAGAGAGGTTAAGGGACGGGTGATGAAAAAAGGAAAGGCAAAGGAGTCAGTCAGTTCTTGATCGCGAAAAGGTACGGACCTTGATTGTATCGTGGTAATAATTTGATCGCTTATTGTGTAAAAATTTAAGTAATAGATGTATTTCTTCGAATATCATGCAGAAACGTGTATTTCTGTGAAGGGATTTGGTAACCGGTCATTGCTGCCTGAAATGATTGTTCCTTAGATCAATTTAGATCTTTAATAATAGCCTGGAGTATTGTGACTCACCTGTGATAAGAATCCATGCTTTTGCCGAAATGTTAAGCAAATTGGAGGCATTGAAGAAATACAACGGGCTGTTGCCAGAAAAGTCCGAAAGTTCTTCTAAGCTATCAGGGAAATAATATTCCGAATATTTCGGTCTCAAGCCGCAGAGTATTGGACATGGCCATGGCAATGTGCTATCCTCTTAGACACATAATTCTTTTCATAGGTCATCCATACTAAAGCTTAATTTTTTTTATTGAACATCCCAGTAGATTGTGTCGTGATACTTCGAAGAATACGCAGGGAGTTGTTGTTAATAATTTGTGCAGTTCTTTTCTTTTAGAGTATTGGTTATAGATTTCTATGTAGTTGTTCCCCAGGTTCCGAGCAAGTTTAGTTTTTCGTTGGTTTTTATGAGTGTTCTTATTCCGATTTCGTCTTTGACATTAAGTTAAGGTCTGACTTGCTAGCTCACTTGTTCGCCCCTGTTCTTTGGTACACCACCCTGTAACCTAATATTATGCTTCATGTCAAGGACGTTAATATCCATTCGCGATAGCAGGTTACAAATTTGGTTTACAACTTTTGTTACTACTAAGATCACAGGCTCGAAGATCTACCTTAGAAAAAGCCTTTCTCACTAAAAACATTAGCTTAGGTTAAAGTGATTTTCAGTGTTGCAGCTGACGCACTTAGACCAGAGTTGGTTCTTGCGATAACACATAAGTTCAGAGATAATCTCCCTATTCAAACATTTGAAGCTTCTAAGCGTAAGAGATTGTAGATGTCTATTTTATTTAAATCGCTAATGTAATCGAATAAAAAGTCTCCAAAATGGAGCTTAGGTCTCTAAGATATACACGGAAGATTAGGAATATACTTCACTATTTCTTCGTCCATGCAGCTTCTGCAAAAATTGTTTGAATAGACGCCAAGCCTCACGTTGTGTGTTCCCCTATAAGGCAGTTTCCGGTTATGGCAACAACTACGTAATTACGGAGCTGACGTGCAATCTGCTTAGGGATATAAACACTTGGAGCGTTTCAGATCAAGTTTTGTCCAGAACTTTTTAGTCGTCAGACAGGTGGTTGTATTTCCCCATCCCAGAATTAACTCACATACACGGGTCCGCCAAATAACTTTTTTTTGTTTGAAAATGGGCGCAAAACATCGAGTGTAGCTTCGGCTGCATGGCACGTAGCCCCGTCCTGTTAAAACCAAATATTGCCAATATCCTCCTCTTCAATTTTTTTAAACAAAAATTCGTTCAACATGGCGCGATAACGATCGCCATTGACTGTAGCGGCCACTCCTTGCTCATTTTCGAATTATGCCTCTGGACCAAAATCCGCACCAAACAGTGACTCGTTTTGGGTGTATCGGCTTCTTAATGTATGTGTGCGGGTTTTCTGTGCCCCAAATGCGACAATTTTGCTTGTTACATACCCGCCAAGACCAAAATGAGCTTCATCTGAAAAGATGATTTTTTTTGGCAAAATCGCAGGTCCACTTAGCGAGCGTTGTTGAAGCGTAACCACAACCATATTCGTTTAGCGGAAGGATAAAACTAATTATCTGTCAAATCAGACATGAGCTACGTGTTACCATTCACGAAATAAGCACTAGTTGAAAAAAAAACGTTAGATGGCGGACCCGTTATAACAACATTATGCATTATGGATTTATCTGTGCAGATGGTTACCATCGAGTTAACGGTATATGGTTGGTTATTATTCCATTCATACCTGCTGAGAATGGTAGACATTTGAGGATTATACACCCTAAAAGTAAATCGTGTAATTTTACTATCATAAAGTGAGGAAACTTGTTGCCTACCGTAACTGCAGTATTTTTACTCACGTATTAGTTCTACATATTTAATGTGTAAATGTTTAATATTTTATGTGTAATTTCAAATAAAGATTTAAAGTAAAAATGTGTAATTCTACACCCAAGATGTTTAAACCTAATGTATATACACATAATTTATGTTTAAAATTCAACAAAATTTAAGCAAATGTTTATTGTAAACATAGAATTTGTAAATATAAACTTTTTATTTGTAAATTCATAGCGAAATTCGACAAACAATGTTTAAGCTCCCAACTAAATTAAGTATTAGAACGCTTAAAATTACACTTTATTTATGTGATTTCACTCCAAGAGCTTAATTAAAACAGCATAAAAGGTGTAAATTTAAACTTTTTATGTTCACATTTATAGCGAAATTCGATAAGAAATGTATAAGCTTCCAACAAAATTAGGTATGAAAACGTTTAGACTTAGAACTTATATATTTGATTTCGCTTTTAAAAATCTTAAACATTTTGCAGAGATTCATTACTAAACATGAAAAAATTAAACAAAATTTTATGCTTGTATACCCATGTGTGTTCCTTAAAAACGTGTCCAAATTAACACAAATAAATACGTGTTGATGTTGTTGACCACCTCTGCCAAAATTACAACGTTGCGAGAAACACGCGTCGATGGCTGGAATAAATACTATTTATGCTTTGAAAGTAAAAAAATGCAGACAAAAAGGCAAAACAATATTTTTTGCTAAAAATTAAATAAAGTTTATTTATTATTAAAATTCAGTTTGAGTAAAAATACATAACAGTCATTTTAGTTTTTTTTACTTAAGAAAAAAAGAAAATTAAGTTCAAATTTTCAAATACAAAAGATTATAAGACATAATTTATAAAAAAAAAAAACTATAAGTTCTGTGTTCAAAAACGGTCTAATGATGAACGTGCAAATGTATCGACATCGTCAAAAGCGAATCGCAAATTTACACATAAAATATGTAACTTACATCAAATGGTTGTAAATACAAGCATTGATTGTTTAATTACAAATACTTTATGTGTAGTTTTCATAAGGTGTTTGAATTTAAACAATATTTGCTTAATTATAAACATTGTGGCTGTAATGCTTAAGCATTATTAGTTTGATACTGAACAACGGTACACAGAGGGCGCAAATTTTTAACACATCTTTGTAATATCGAACATATTGTCTTGTGTATAAATGCGCAACTTGCCTACTTTTACACTAAAAATTACATACAATTTCGTAGTAATTTTACACGCAGTTTTTAGAGTGTAGTCTTCACTTAAAATATTGCCCATGTGTGCAGAATTTGCACATGGCATATCGCGTAGTCTCCAGCTATAATGGTAACTAGTAGATCTAGGGCTTCCGTGTTGAGTATAGCTTTCTGTCTCACTGCGGGGATGTCCCCATCGCCCACGTAAATCCTTTTCGTGCTTTCAACTTTAAAATTGTCCATAGCATTATAGTTAACCAAATAGCCATAAGACAGTATTATGGTTTGCTACTGCCACGTATAAATTCACATGATAATTGTTAGGCCTGGGCTCCAAGGTCTTCAAAATTATCCTGTTTCTGTTGTGGAAATTAATCATTGCTTTCCTTGCCATTTCCTTAACGTTGAAACTCCAGGATCACGCAAAATATTATTTTTCATCCGAGATTTGGAGTATGGACTGTACTTTAAGTCGATGGCATTTTAAAACTGATTATTTCCTTTCGGTTTTTAAAAAGGACTACCTGTTTTTTTTTCGTATCATAAAAACATATCCACTATAGTTCCATATCTTTATCTTTTCTATCGCTCATGTTTTTATTATTGTCCCTCCCTCAACTGGCCAGCTAAGTTTTTTCAAAAAACATATATTCAATCGGACAACTGAAGATTCACACGTAAACTTCCCCGCCACTATGAGGTGGACATCCAGCTAGCAGGATCTAAGTGAATCTTACGTTTACCAGAACGACAGCCATAGATTTCTAGAAATGTAGACTTCAATTGGTGGACGGATTGATGCTTCGGTTGAACTTTTTTTGAATTTTTATCATTTGGTGTCATGGTAGAGAAAAAGTCTACACCAATACTCCATCAACAGAATTTATGTAGTTAAAGAAAATATCAAAGTTGCTATTTTCTAATATAAAGCCAAATGCCACAGCAAAATTTTAAAAAAGAATTACCAATAGTCGGTGCCGAAACTGACCAACAATTGTAGGTTATCGGGTCGCATATCTGGTTTCTTTTTAGTATTCAATAAGACCCTTCAATTTGACACACAAAATATTGCATTTAATATTTTTACTTGCGATTATAGGTACTTTAAGGCAAGTTATGTATTCGTAATCAAACATAACATAACGATCATAGAGAACACCAAAAAAGTGGGTCCCCCAATTCCGTCTATCTGTCTGTCTGTCCTCGAGTCTACAGCCGCCTTGATAGATTTGCTTCAAACTTGGTACATATTGTTTTTTCGGTAATATGTCCACACGTTTTTTAATTTTTTTTTCAAGACGACAAATAGCAGTAGCTACCATACATTATTTTTGTCAAAAACAAAAATATTATTTTTCTCAAAAACGGCTCCAACGATTTTTATAAAAACAAAATCAGTTCATTAACGAAGGGAAAGGGAACCTTTTGATAATTTTTTTTTTTGAAAAAAATTGTTATTTTTGGTACCTCTAGTAGAACCATTTTTTTTGGTTTGAGCTATTTTCGGAAACGGTTAATTTGATTATTTTGACATTTTTTACGCAGAAGCTCCTAGAGAATTTAAACACTATTGTATACCAAAACTTTTCACAAAAAATATATTTTTTGGATATTAATTTTTTTTTGGAAAACTCAAAATTTCGAAAACGACTCAATAGATTTTTTTCAAAACTTTGTATTTTTGACATTATCTTAAATACTTAAACAAAAATATTTTTCTAAAATAAAAAACAACGGTACCTCCCATACAAATGTTAAAAACCGTTAAGAAAAAAATTTATTTCTCGAAAACGGCTCCAAGGATTTTTATAAAAAAATTATGTGTTCTTAAATTAAATTTAAGTATAAAAAATTTAAATTTTAAGTATAAAAATATTATTTTTGCGTACTTATTAACGGTACTTCCCATAGAACCATTTTTCATATTATCTACTTTCTCAATATTGGATGAACCGATTAAAATATTTTTTTTATACAAATGCTCCCTAAAATTGTTAATAAGACAGCGTACTCAAATTTTCAAAAAAAAAACGTTTTTGGATTTTTAAAAATAAATACAATTTTTTTTTGAAAATTCGATTTTTCTAAAACCTGTCACAGAATTTTATTTTGAATTTGAGTTTTATATGTACATATGTATATTAATAATATCTTCTTCGAAATGGCGTTTCAATCTTTTTTTCTAAAAATGTTTTCAAAATTTTATACATAAAAAAATTAATTTATTAAAAAACCACTCCAACGATTTTTGATTTTGTTTGTATATATTCTTATTTATCCATGAATTCATGACATCTTTAATTTCCCTCAAACTACAACGAATAAGCAATTTAAAAATATTTAGGTATGTGTATTATCCATTTATTTCTACGTTATTATTACCCCCTATTTTCTAATTTTTGCGTACGTCACTGAATACTAAATACAATCTAGGCCCTCATACATTTATATATATACATATGTTCCTTAAAAAATCACATGAATCTTATGTAATGCATGTTGCACCTAAATTATGAAGTTGTATATACATACTTACCTACCCACCTACATCTTTCATTTTCATTATTATATGTACATACATGTTTACATACTTAGGTTTCATCAATATGTATATATGTGTGGATACATTTTACTCTTCTAACTTACATTATTAAAATCCATAACTTTGATTTAAATATACATTTGTAGGTAGGTACCTATGTAACTATTCCTTGAATCATCCATTCCACAATTCATTAGACTAAGAATCAAGTTAATCTTACCTACATAGGCTTTAGACCTGCATAGGATAATTACACTTAACGAACTTAACCTCAATGGTTAGCTACATTAAAGTTGTTAGCTATTAGAGCAAGTTCATTTTATTTTTCTTGTACCAACCAATGCTTGATTTTTTTCAAAGTGATGCAAGAGCAATTTATTGTTACCTCGTCGTGTAGTTAATCCATAATCCCTACTCCTTATCCTTAGCTAGGTATATTAATGTTTTTTTTTGGGAAGATTTCGATTTCAATTTCAATCATTTTTTTTATTGAAAATCCCATAAAGTACTTCCACCTTCTCTCTACTGTTGGGATTATCTCCTCAGGGATCACTTTAACGTGCGTCGTCGTAAGTAATTATGTTGCTTAAGCACCTTAATGAATCTTATATCATCCCATTAACTGAAGGTAGATATACCAAGGTATAGAAAAGTCTCCACCACTACCTTCTACATTCTAGACTCGCTTAATCGAATATCAAATGTTGTTTTGTTTTCTTCCCAAAGATAACGTGAAATACCTATTCTTTGCCTTAAATTCAAGCAAGATAAAAAAAAAGAAAAATCAAAAAGCACGCAATGACCTAAATATACTAGGTATATTGTAGGGCTTCTTTGATCGTCGTCATCGTCCTTAATGTCGTCCAATAACTGTGTTAGCCCGTCCATCACCTTATCCGTTGCTGCCAATCGTCCGTGAATTATTTTTATTTTTTTATTTGGCACACCTATATTTACACAAGCAAGGACTTTCCAAGGGCACCAAGGCTGACCAGTAACAGTAGGTAGGTACGTTTTTATATTTTCCCTCATTTCTAGCTGCTTCTACCCTCCCTCCATTAGAGAGGGGCGTTATAAGGTTTGAGCTATAAAAGTGATGCGGAATTTACGATAACACGATTGCGTGATAAGGTGACATCTTGCCAATGGTTTGCTTGCATAGTAAAACGTGCGAAGACCGCGAATAGTGTTTGGTATTTGTTAAAAATAAAAAAAAATATACAATAAAAAATGGTCCTTTAAGGACTTTTTTTGTTATAATTTCCGGTGAATAATTTCGTTCGGTTACTTTATGGCGTGGCCATGCCCTTCTTTATACAGAAACAAGGTGGATCGATTGGTATTAGTTAATGGCATCAACCATCAACTCCAACTCAGCCGTGAGACTTCATTGTCATCCTGGATTTTCATTTGACGGCTAATTAAAAAAAGAAAAGACAAATATTTGATTATAAAATCGAAACCAGTTTAATCTAAGCCATTTGTTTGGCAATTTGCCCCCCGCCCCGTGGCGTGCGCCCACCATGCAGTTGAAGAGTTAATAAAATGTCAGGTAGAGTAGGATTATGATGTTTTTTCCCTCCTAATTATCTTCGTCCTTTGAAAAAATGAAAACACAAAAAATAATTTAGAGGAAAACATTATTTCTTTCATTCATCTCTTATCAAAGGACTTCCATCGTGTGGTGTCTGTTGGGTTCATTTGAGTCTGTGTAAGCCCTGTGTTGGCTGCTGCTGTCATTGGCACATTCATATTATTATCGTCCTCGCACATGACACACTACTAGAATATAAAAGGACTGAGGCAAGGACGAGCAAAACTATAAGCTCGTACATCCCTTACTGCATTTATCATCATCATCAGCAGCAGTAGCAGCACCAGCAGCAGCGGGTAGAGCAAGACTTACGCTCTGTTCTGTTCTATTCTGGGCTGATGATCAAAGTCCTCGACACACCTCCTCAACATCATGATGGAGGAAATCAAACTGAACGCAGACTTTAGAGTCCAACGATGATGTATCCTGGCAGACTTCTAGCCAGGCCACTTGCTGTGTATATCTGTGGGGTAATCAAATTTTACGACGAGACAGGATGTTTTTTGTATTCTTATCTTCTTTTTCTTCTTCTTCTTCACAATGTTATCCTTGCTCGGCACATAAAGTGTGATTTTCATTTCGTCACATATTGAAAGGATATGCTAAAAGGCTATTTTTTCTTTCTATTAGCAACAGCAACAAATCGAAGAAATAACCAATCGAATAAATAAAAAAAAATGTGACAGAAATTAAATAAAGGATCAGACGGATGTTGTTGCTCTGCACGAGCACGAGGCGTAAAACTGGTTCTTGCGTCAGAGTCCGTGTCGCAGTTGTTTAAGAGGGTGTGTCTGGCATATTGAATGTAATCGGAAGGAACTTGCTGTCTAGATGGCTGGCAGGTTACCAGGCGCAGACACAGAATAAAAGAGATGTTTGATGACAAACCATAGAATGTTGATTTAAGGCAGCGTACTCATACCTGAAGACGACATAATTTACCCAGAAATTCTAAAATTCACAAAGGGGCATCAGCTTTTCCAACAAATGCTCAAAAAGTCACAATGATTTGGGTTCAGTGTTATTTTCGTCCTTTATCGGGTTTGGGTCTATCAATTTTTGGTTGAAGTTCAGGAGTATGTATAATGAAAAACCGCGTGATATTGCCCACAGTTGGGGGTGGTGAATGTTTTAACAAAATACAAAAAAAAAACCATCAACGCACATCGGAAACGCTTTACTGCTTGAACGTATCTACGAGCATATCCTTTCATGTAGTTTTGAAAGTTTTGCTTTGATATTTAAGATGTCCTGTAATTAGCAGTGTTTTTGGGTTTGGTTTTGTGTTACAAAATTATTTTATCAAAGTAAAGTACCTGAGTCTTAAAATGACAGCGTAAGATAAAAGCCCATAAAGTTTAATGCAGAGAAAATATAATATCGAGAGTCAGTGATTGTGATGGTATAAGTTTTAATAGAGTTTTCTGACAGATAATGAGCATTAGGATTAATGAGAATAAATACGGTTTTATTTTCAACATTAGATGCGACAGACTTTAAAACGTCGTAAAATATTGGTCCTACTAGGGCTACTTTCACGAAATAACCAACATAGGGTTGCCATCTTGCCATCACAAGAAGGAAGATACGAGTATACATAAAAATGAAGGAGTAAAAACCGCCTCCTCTACTTCGGAAACAGGTTTGTTGATGAACTGGACGACCTAGTGCAGGTACTAATTGTAGATACGAAAAAATATATAGAGAGTACTGACTGGTTCGTAAATGAACCAGTCTTTATCAAACATCCGTTTACTCAGCAGCCTTTTAGCTGCTATATGCCCCTTTTATTGTATTTATTTATTTAGCTTAGTACAAGCAAACTTACATTCTAACTTAACACTTACATTTATTCTAACTTAACTAACTTAAGACTAACATTTATTAAGACTAGCAAGGCTACGAGGCACGGTAAAGTGAGGTTTTGAGGTTATCTTTGCTTAAATGGAAGTCGAATAAGTTGTGTACGCTATTAAAGGTCCGTAACATACGGGTTATAGGTTCGTTGCTACCATAATTAGTGCGATGAAGCTTGATATGGAACAGAGATATGGATCGGAGATTATTGGAGTTGGTAGGAGATTTTTTGAAGAAGAGCTGGACAATCGATATTACCAGCCAAGAGCTGATGGGTGAAAACAATATCAGCCACTGGTCGGCGAAGCTCGAGGGGGTCCATATTACTTAACTTTACACGATGTTGGTAGGGTGGCAGGTTAAGTGCATCAGACCAGGGAAGGCTTCGGAGGGCAAAACGAAGGAATCTACGTTGAACAGCTTCTATTCGCAGAGAGTGATTGAGGTAATAGGGTGACCAGACTTGGTTTGCATATTCAAGAAGTGGCCTAACAAATGTCGTATAGAGAGATTTAGTGACAAAAAGGTCGGAGAATTCCTTTGGCTATCGTTTCTTAAAGCCGAGTGCTCTTTTAATGGACTTATCAATGTGAGAACGAAAATTCAATTCTCTATCGCAGATAATTCCTAGATCGCACAATGAATCAACCGAGGGGACAGTCACATTTTCGAAAAGATACGTCCTAGGAGGAAGTTGAAAGCGCTTACGGGAGAAGGTGATGGCTTGACCCTTGTTAACATTGAGCTCAAGAAAGTTTTTACGGCACCATGTTGAAAATCTGTTAAGATAATTTTTTAGTAGAAAATAGTCGGCACTGGTTGTTATGCACCTAATGATTTTATTATCATCGGCGTACATTGATATAAAAGAGTTTAATATACAGTCGACGTCGCTGATAGTCAAAATGAATATCAGGGGGTCAAGGTGGCTTCCCTGCGGGACGCCAGAAGTTGCAAGGATGGGGTCAGATTCAGAGGATCTAAATATTACTCTATACTGCTGATGTTTAAAATATGACTGAACTCATGAAACAAATATGGGTTGAACTCCTAGGGCATTCAACTTGAAAAAAATCTAAGAGTGTGAAATTTTGTCAAAGGCTTTGCTAAGATTGATTGCAATTACATCGACCTCATTACCGTTTTCAAGAAAGCATAAGGTTCCTGAAACAAATTCTAACAAGTTAGTAGTAGTAGTAGACCTGCCTTTGACGAAACCGTGTTGGGTTAAGGAAACTGCATGCTTGCAGTGGAACAACATTGTATCATAGACGATACTTTCAAAGAGCTTAGGGATTCAAGATAACGTAGCAATAGGGCTGTAGTTGGAAATTTCTTTCTTGTGGCCTTTTTTATGGACATGGATTATAAAAGATTTTTTCCAAAGAGCATGAAAAACTCCAAGCGAGATTGAAAGTTGAAATAGAGCGTAAGTGTAAACAGCACTTTTTAAGGATTATAGCAGGCACCCCATCAGGACCAGCAGAATAATCGTCTTTTAGATTATTTATCTTACGTTCAACAACGTCTGATGAAATGGTAATGGAGTTTAAGCAAGTTTGGTTGCAAGATTTTAAGAAGGAGAAGTATTACAAATCATGCTGAAGGTCGATATCCGAGAAAGATTGACGGAAGAATTGGGCAAATAAATTGACAACTTTTTTGCGATCATCGGAGCTAGAGTTCGAATAAGTTAAGGTAGAAGGGTAGCTATCAGTTTTTCTTTAAGCATTGATAAAATGAAAGAAACTTGGGTCTTTTATAATACAGGATTACATTCGATTCAGATAATCATGGTAAAGAAATTCGCAAAGTTCAGAGAAACGGAAGTTGGCGTTCTGATAACTTGAAAGATCAACGGTAGAGTGAGATGATAGATAAATCCGCCGGAGTTTATTTCTTTTATTTCTTTTATTTCTTAAAGACCGCAAATCACTATTGGGAAAGGCAGACTCCTCAATTCTTTCAGTTATGCTAAAGACCTGATTAATAATTTAGTGGCCAAGAAACCAAACTGATAGTCCGGACTAAATACTTTCTCTTCTATTATTCCTCTAATATTCACTTTATTAGGCGTTTTTCGAATACCTTGGATGTCAGTGGCCAAATAAATATCGGTCTAACAAATTTCTTTTTCGTTTCGGGATTTTCCTGGGATTGGAACGTTTCATTGGCGTCGAAAGATTTAATGCGCATTCATTAGTAAGTATTGAAGATTGATTACTGCTTTTATTGAATAGAATTTTAGGACCAAATTATTTATTAAGTCGAAGCTTGTGAGTCTTTAGTATATTTTTATTAAAGCTCATAACATTCTTAAGGGTAAATTTATTTATTTTAAAATAAGTGTAGATTTAATTTTTTCCCAATTGGTTTTTTAGTTCTGGGTTATCAAGGCTGTCAAAAGTAAGTTTGAGGACAAATATAAATATTTCTAACTTGGTTTATCGTTGTAAATACTACTTTTGAAATCCTTTTAAGTCAAGTTTTGCATTCGTAAATAAAATGGAACACACAGAAAAAGTGGGTCCCGCAATTTCATCTGTCAGTCTGAAGGGGTATCTACAGCTTTTAAGCGGTTACAGCTATTTTCTTCAAACTTAGTAGGTGTTTAACTACTTAACGGTTTTGGGACAATGACTTGAATCTTTTTTTGAATTTTTTGTTTGGTATCAAAAATAACCACCATAGAATTTGGTGTACCAAAAATGGTTAATTTTAATCATAACTCAAAAACTGTTCTACCGATTTTGATAAAAATAAAATGCACGACTGGGTAGTACGAACTTGTTCTTGTAGCTCACAACTTTAATTTTCAATTCAATTCATATTTTTTTTTATTCTTATAATTTATAAAAAGTATTATACCTACCTAATAGTATTCTTAAGTAACTCATAATAATTAAAATTAAAAAATAAGAATAGTTAGTGCTATCATTTATTTGGGAAAATGAAATAGTGACACATCAAATTAATATTATTATGAGGAGTGAGCAGTTAAAATTTTAAAGTCATACAAAAAGTAAGTTAAAAGATAAAAAAAATCAAGTAAGAAAAAAACAACTAATTCGTGTTAAAGTTATGTCATGAAGCTAAACATTTTTTTTTTTCAAAAATAAACAAAAAAAATTAATACAATTATTTTAAAATTATAAATATTTATTTTTTAAAAACCTGAAAAATTGTTTTTTGAAAATTTGAATAAGGAATATTAGTTTCTCCCTTAGAGAGCATTTACATAAAAAAATAATTTTAAGCGGTTGGTCCAGTATTGAGAAAGTTTAAAACATGAAAGTGTTCTATAGCAATTACCGGTTATAAAAACGCACTATAAAATTATTTATTTTTTAAAAGTGGAATTCACTAATTAAGGAGCACTCACATTTTTTTTATTTTAGAAAAATGATATTTTTTAGAGAATTTTTCAAGAAAATGCCAAAAAACTTCTATCCATAAATTTTCGAAGAAAACCATTTAAGTCATTTTCGAAATATTGAGTTTTCAAAAAAAAAATAAATGTCAATCTTTTTTTTCAAAAAAAATTTAGATCACTGTTTTAACTTCTTAGGAACTTCTCCATAATTTTTTTTTTTAAATCAAATTAACCGTTTTTCAAATGTTTGGCAGGTACCGATAATTTGGTGAAATAAGAACGTGTGGAAATATTACTGAAAAAAAAAATTGCGTGTACGAAATTTTAAGAAAATTCAGGCACACTAATAGGAGTGTGACACCTACATTTCTCGACTTCGATTACATCCTACTGTTAAGTTTTATCAAAATCGCGAGTTCGATTTTTTAACGAATCCAAAACTTGCCATATATGTACATAGTATCTACCTCTATATTATAAGTCTACATTTTGTTTTAAAAAAAAGTGTACGTTAAATGTTATTAATGGTACCTGCTCTCTACGGATTCTTTTATTCAGGAGATCATTCAAATTCTAATAATATTGCATACCAAATTTTTCCAAAAAATAATTGTTTTGGTTTTGAAAAAAAAGATCAATTTTTCGAAAACCCGAACACAGGAGGAGGATTTTTATTTAAATTGTGGCAAAAATAACAAACATTTTCTCTACAAAAAATTAAGTAAAAAACGTTTGAAAAATATATTTAATAATTCCTTACGCACTAAAGGTGTTTTGACTACTATTAAGGATTTAAAAGGAGACTCCGATGTACAATAGTTTTTGATATCAAATTATAGGAGAAAGCAGATCCTGGAAAAGCATTCAACATTCATGTTGTACGAATAAAGAAAGAATATCATCTGACAGTAAGTTCGAAATCGGGGTCAAGGTTTAAGAAATAAGCATTCCTACAGTAGCGCCAATGTTCAAGAGGAGGAATACAAACTGTTATTTTTGTAGAACATTGTTTAAAAACCTAGGCTTTTTATTGTCTTAATTGTAGATACATTTGTATGACAGAATGGTTAAGTTGGCTGAAGTTCCACTTTAAGATGATTTTTTGGAACAGTATATTTCAATTTTCTTTTCGACCATTAAGTATTTGTGATCACTAAACAGTGGTACTAATATTAGCTAATTATTAAAGCTGAAGGAATTGCTTGTCAAATTTCTTTATTCGCCTGTGGACTTAATCGCATTTATCTTACCAGAAAAAACAACAGGTATTGTTATATGGATTCTGGGTCTACACGTACTTTTAAAAAATAAATTATTCAAACTCCTAATGATAAGTATTTAAAATTTTTTCTCTCTGCTGCATGCCAAATATAGTTCGGACAAATGTTTCGTTCAATTTTCGGTCAATAATTGTGGAAAATGAAGAACTTACGACGAATTATCAGTGGCTGACTGCAATTGATGTACATAGTTATGGAAAATGAGACAAATATTTTCATTAAGGACATCATGGGAAAAACATTCATTTTACAATTCATTATCATTTATGTAGCATAAGCTTTGGTTATATATTCTCAGTATCAGAGGTTTAGCTTAAGTACTTTTTCTTTAACTGATCCAAGAAATTTCCAGAGCACTTTCAATATTTACTTCGTTCAGTAAAGTATAAAACCTATAAATTCTTCCTTGTGTAGAATTTAAAATCCTTGCCC
Organism: Philhelius pedissequus; assembly: GCA_910595825.1. Classification (NCBI taxonomy): domain Eukaryota; kingdom Metazoa; phylum Arthropoda; class Insecta; order Diptera; family Syrphidae; genus Philhelius; species Philhelius pedissequus. The sequence goes on along the minus strand of OU343163.1, from coordinate 6,031,425 downwards.
GATAAATCGATAATCTAACCACATCTTTTACAATAAAATAAAAAAATCTCTGTGAAATCATCCCAAAAATACTTTTGACTACTTAATCGAATTCGAACTAGCAAGCCCAAAACCTATTCTATTTTTTCAAGAGCAATATGTTTTTTTTTTGTTAAAAATAGAGTAAGAAGAAAAATCACCTTATCAAGGCATGTCCAAGGCATGGTTTTGAGAAAATTTATGAAAACGATCAAAATGTTACCCTTATCACAAATTGGACAACAAAACACACCGTATTCAAGCCCGCAGGACCCCATATATGTAAAAGCACCATCTAAATAAAAAAACACGCCTCTTCCTCTCGGTCTGCCCCAAATCCAGACCAATAATAATAATAATAAGCATTCCGTCCACGTAAGGTATTTTTTCTTTTTGTTTGCATTCCTTCAGAAGGAACAAACTGGACAGCTACATATATGGGGCTACTCCTGCAATTTCATGATTGCTCTTATCTCAAATAAACAATAATAACTTTTATTTTTATTATTTCCAATTTTTGTTTCCTATTTTTTTGTCTACTTGACTCTCTATATAGACCAAGCATCAGATTGACTGCACCAGGAGAAGAAATAAAGTATATATCTGTAGTGAACACGGATAAGCATGAAGGAACATCATCATTGGTCAATGGTTCCCCAAGGATTAACTGACTTGCTGTCGCTGGTGCTGGTCGGTCTTGACTTCGAAAACCTGGTGGTCGGTGGTGGTCCAACCAAATAGATATTGGAAAATATGTTATGACATCTAAATTCAATTCAAGGATATCCCAGTGTAGCGGCTCGGTGGTGCTTTGAAGGAGGTGAAGCAAGAGAAGCAAAAAAATATGAAAAAAAGGATATGACATGACAAAATAAGCACACAACAGAAGAATAAGGATAACTCCCTCTGGTGATGACAGGACACAAAAGAATTAAAATCCAATGATTTCATCTGCTCCGTACGGCGAAATTGGAAAAGATATATCTCTCTGATTCGACCAATCGACTGACCGACCAACTATTCGACCGTTCGACGGATATAGACAGACATCCAAGAAGGAAGCAAAGAAAACGACATTTTTTTTTGTTGTGTTGTCTTGTGATGCTGCTACCGAACTTAATCCTGTGGGATTGATGTTGGCAACGCGCAAATAAATACATTGAATTGAACTCGGGCCGAAGCAGGGAATATTGGCATCGATTTCATTTGCTGATTTGCGAGAATTTAATAAGTCTCTAGGGAATTAGTCAAGGATAACCGGGGTTTTATTTTGTTGTTCTTCATCATCATCATCATCATCATCATTGCCGATGATGTCCTCTTGTTGTCCTTGCTGATGCTGGTACTCGCACAAAAAACCCCAATAGAACACATCATAGAATGACAACGGCAACGATGCAATTCGCAATTAACCTCTTTCCTCTGATGTATACGAGGACGATAGAAGCAAAAAAAAAATACAAAATAATAACGACGACCACCAAAATCTCACCCAGGATTATGACATCTGTTCGAGTTATTAAAAACGTCTGCCATCGTATACATATACTGGTACTAGTATAAAAGTTTGTGCATTGGGTGGGTGATGAGTTGCAACCCTTAACCTGCCTCAATTTATGTCGAAACAGTACGTGTGCGGGAAAGGCGGGTTGTATTAAAGTGTTGTACGAGTACGACTAGCTATAGCAAGGACAACAGTAGGAGGGCGTACAAACAAAAAATGCAAGTCCTGCAAACTATACACTAAACTGCAACTTATAAATTGTAAATGCGGCGTCGGAAAAAATGTTTATTAATTTTGAACTCAGCACTAACTTTTGCAAACCCCTTTTCCGATTTAGGTAAGCTATAGCGCACTTTCCACCCCCGGTCGCCTTTCGTCACTCCGTCCCGCCCAATTCATCCCTTTTGTATTGGAAAATTATTATTTGCCAGCTATTGTAGGTGGATTAAGCGAGCGGACTAGCAACATAATAAAAAGTTATTATCTCCTCGCATATTTGTACAGATGTCGCTGATGTTGTTGAGTGTATGCGTGTGTTGGCAATTATTAACTGTAAGTTTCTTTTCATTTTTTTTGTTAGTATTTAATATTGGGGTTTGGATTAAAGCCAAAGCATCATTAGCTGGTTTTTCTGACATCAATTTCGACAAAATGACACGGAGCGAGTTTTACACTCTTGGTATAACTGCTTGTATGTATTTGTAGACATCCGATTCATCGTCGATGTATCGTGTATCGTGTGTTATATCCTGACTGCCCGTTGGGTGTGACCAGACCAGAATGTGTGTATGTGCCGTGTCGGATCGGATCGGGACAATCTGATGTTAGTCCGCCGTTGGGTGTTTTTTCTTGTCACTGCAAATGAGCAGTTTAGGAGTCGAGCTCCTCCCAAAATCTACCTCCAGGCATATCGTATCCTCCACTCCGTCATCATCATCGCAGTAACATCATCAGCATCACCAACAGCAGCATAACAACCACTGATGTACGAGTATATATACTATATCCTGGCCTGGCTTGGCATCAGGTGATGGACGTACAGGAGCTAAGCAAGCATGCATATGGAGACCATAATGTTAAGCTGGTCAAATTGTTGGTTCGTGTGAAAGACAAACTCTTTGTGAATTTTGGCTAGCTACCTTGGACAAACATAGATTCTCATATGACAGGCCTAGAGAGATAGAAACCAGACTCTGCGTACCCACTCTCTGTATTTTGGTGCAGGAAAAAAGTGTAAAAAAAAATTAAACTTTAAAAGACTGACCACCGGAATGACGGAGTGATTAAAGTGAAGGATGATTTCGGCTTTTACGGGTTAGTTAGAAAGTTTTTTTTTTCTCATTTATATTCATCCTCTCACCCACTTTGTTTTGCATGTATTCTAAATGGCAGAGTGTAGAGTTAACTTAGGTACACAAACAAAATTGGCTTGAAAAATAAACCTGCGGCTGACTTTTCGTAAACTTTTCTGGTTTATAATTTAAAGTGGTGGCTTAATTTAAAATTTGTATCACTCAGAATTTTAAGTTTAATTTTAAATCAATGAGATAGTTTTACTTAAACCTGGTTGATTTTAAAATGCATCTTGTTATTTCAACATAAGCTTCTTGTAAACAAGTAGATTTGAAATATTTTGATAGAAGATCAGTGTTTTTTTTCAGTTGTATGTTATTTCAACATTGTTTCTTGCAATTTTCAATTTTACCATGTACCACGTTGACTTAACATGACTTACTTTTTGTTATACCTACTTTGTTCTAATTGATCGGTTCACGCTAGCGTTGTATGTATTCATTTCATGATAAGTAACGATAATAGTATATTGGTGTATCTTACGTTTGATTGCTCTTAGTCCGATGGATAAAATTGATCGATCGCGAAAATGATCGATATTCAGAGAAGTTAAATTCAAGAAAAAATCAAGCTGTTGAAATAAGTTTCAAAACATTAAAAAAAAAACTGACAAAACGTGCTGCCAGATCAAAATGGTTATTCGTTTATATTGACATGGCATCAAGTTAACTGCATAAGTGAACATTGTAAAAGTGACGGTATATCATGTTAATTTAATCTGATGCTCATAAAATCATTAAATTGTATATCAAATTTCATTTGATAAAGTCGCAACTATACAACATAATTGGACATTTTTATGAATTTCAGATTAGTCGCCTCAATGTTTTTACGTGCGATATGGTAGTTACATATGGAAAGTTTTGTATTTTGAATACAAATCGAACTCGAGATTTTAATCAAAGTTGATATAAATATAATAAAGTACAGGAAAAATGTTTATGCCTCGCAAATTTTTGAAAAAAAATAAACAATTTTTATATACATAGGTATAAACACTTAGGTAAAAAAAACTTCTAAAACATCTTTAAAAAATGATGTGCCCGAATATTAGAGCAAGTACGTACGATCCAGTCCTACATTTTATTTAAATGTTTAAATAGTAAAAACAGCTTAATATATTTCTAAAGTCGATCTTAACTTATTGTTTTATATAAAATTTTCTAAGCAAATATTGCTATGACAATTTTCAACATTTTACAATTAAATTTTAAATTTAAAAACATAATTTTAAAAAATCGCCAACTCGTTTTCAAAATATTGAATTAGGGAAAAATGATTTTTGTATTTAAAAATCAAAAAAATATATATATTTGGTCAAAATCCGTTTTGACATTAATGAGAAAGTTGAAAACCAAAATGTAGTTATATGATTGTGCACTGAATTTTTTTTATCAAAGTCATTCTTGAGTTAATAAAAGTTTATCATTTATGGAATTGAAAAGAATGTAAGGCAAGAAGCGTTATTTTAGAACGAAAGGTTTGAAATAAGAATTGGGCCATTCACCTCAAACTAAAGTATCAAGTTTGGAGAAAATAGCTTCAGCGGTTTAGGTTGTAGATCGAGTTACACACAGACAGACAGGTGGAATTGCAAGACCCAATTTTTTAGTCTTTTCTATCATATTAATGTCAAGTTATTTTAAAATTTCCACTTCGATTTTTTTTCCAAGCACTCAAAAATTTCCATGTGTAAATAGCACTAATGTGTAAATAGTACGAATTTTATTCGTTATTTTCTGCCAAAAATGGTATTAGTATATATGGCGTTGTTTTTCATTTGTGCATTCTACGACTTCATTCATGTATTGAACGAATGGCTTCGTAGTATTTACTAATGCTTTTACTTTTCATTAGTTTATTGTACGGCGCCATTCGTATATGGTACAAAATTTCCTGAAATTAAATTAAGATATAAATAATAACAAAAGTATTATTGACGCAAAATTTTAAACAACCTATTTTTAATGCCTTAACACGATACTAGTTAGCAATTTACTATATACATAGTAGTCTACTAACTTTTCATAAATTTTAAACCTTTTGTTAACTAGTAAAATGTTAATAAGAATAAAGTTAACAAAATCCTCTTGTTAACCTCGTATCATACTAAAAGTGATTTAACATATTACTAAATCCTTTAAAATTTTGCGCCATTGTATTTAATAAGCAAACAAACTTTTTAATTATTTTAAAATTAATTTTCGCGTATACATACCGATATATACAGATATATACACCTTGGCTGCAGTTTTTTTTTTTAATGTTTACTAATAATTCGTGTATTTTACGAATAATGCTTATTTTTATTAATAATTAGTGCATTCTACTAATGATTTGTACGGTTATCCACCAATAAAGTTATTTTTACGAATGATTCATAAATAGTACCAACACCGTGTATCGAAATACGAATGTATTCGTAAGTAAAATAACAAACAAAAATAGCTTTACTAATAATTTGTACATTCTACGAATAATGCGTACGGTCATATCACGAATGCAATTTGTTTACTTATATTAGTTTTTATTCGTGAATGAACAAATTCATTAGTAAATAGTACGAATTACTTAAAAAAAAAGGATTATTCGTGAGTGGAATTAACTAATGTTATAAGTAATATGTACACCATAATTCGTACAATTCAATAACGAAAATCGTCTAATTTAGGCTTACGAATAGTATTAGTACATACGACGAATATATTCATGCATATTACATTACTACCTATTAGTAGAATTAAACGAAAAATTTCATAGCACTAATACTTCGTAAAATGCACGAATATTAGTACGATGCACGAATATTTTTACTACGAATGTCATTCGTAGCCATTTCACTAATAATTTTTTTTGGGTGAATGTACCTACAGTAGCCCGCAAAAAAAATGCAAACGGTCACACCAAAATATATTATTATTGCCTTATCTTTCGTAATGGTAAAAGTTTGTTTTTCTTTTTGGGATATTTGTTACAATTTTATTATTAATTAATTACATAATATATTCGCTATGTGTAAAGACCCCCAATGCAATGGTATAAGACCAGATATTAATTTCCGAACGATCAAGCATGGCGTAGGATCAGTTCATTTTCTCATCAAGGAGTGGGGCAGTTATGTAAGGTTAGTGAGCGAATGAATGCCCAAATATATACCGAAATTCTGGAAGACCATATGCTTCAACATGCGGTCAAATATGCCTGAAAACACAATATTCCGAAACGATAATGACCCCAAACATACCATAAGAAACTTCTTAGAAGTGGATAATGTTGAAGTTTTATGAATGGCCAGCGCACCTTATAGGAAATTTATGGGAACTCGAAGATCGAGCTGATGATGGCGCAAATAAGGAGAGAATGGGTACAAATGTCACCAAACCTATTGGTGTCTTTGATTGACTCAATGCCTAATAGGGTTTCATGTATAAAGCAATGGGTGGCAATGGCGCAGTGGATAAAGTGCTTGATTGCTAACTAGGACGTGTGGGTTCGATCCCCACGCTAGGCGCATTCTTTTCTATACCTCCAGTTTGAATTGGATGCCGCCCATTGGTTAAAAATGAGACAGTCAATACCTGGTTCTCAAATCCACTGTGCCAAACTAGTGCCGTGCAATTCAGGTTGCATTTAAAAGACCTTAGATCTTACAGGCATATAGTTAAATGAGAAAAATAAAAAAAAAATATTAAACTATTTAATACAATTTTTCGTTAAACAAAGTTGAATAAATCCGATATTTTTGAAGTTTTTCACGTATTTGCATTTTTTTTTTGGGTTCGCCTTTGTGAAAAAAAAACTGTGGAACGTACACAGATTGAAGTTTCCCTCGACAATACTCGTAGCCTATGCATTTTCTGTTGAAATTTTATTTTTACATAAACTATGATTCTAGCTCTGAACTGAACTGAAAGATTCAGTGCTTCGGGCACGTTTGTGGCTGCGAGCTGCTTTAGTTTTTTTTTGTGTAGAGAAACATTTATACAAGCAATTAAATACAATATAAAATCAATATTTGCCATCGGATTAAAACCTTGAAAAAACTCGTCATAACACCATAATGTCAATTTACCATGAAGCTTAAGGCTCTTCTACGCACGGAGAGTCCAAAGCTATTTAAAAATCAGAAAACAAGAGTATTCAATTCACAGAGCCAGAGATCCACCTCAGTATATGCACACATGTTTCCGCTTCTGTGTTCCATCAGACTCTCCATCCACCATATGTTAGGAATGGTATATGTTGTAATGAAAAATAAATATTCAGGATAGTAGCTCAAGGAGAAAAAGCGTTTATTCTGGTCACATGGCATGCAGTTACACTGTACCATAGCACCACAAGCCCCCTCAGGACTCTCAATTCATCAGAATAGAAATAGAACAATGAAATTGGGAATATGAAAATGAATGAATGATTTTCCATCGACGACAACAACGGAAACGACTCTACAACTAACGACAATGGATCATGATGATGATGATGATGATGATATCACGAGTTAGGAGTAACAACATGCAACCAAGCTCATCTTCCTTCAGTTTGATACTCTGGAAGTGTGAGGGAGGATTTGAGGAATTTAAATATCCTTAATCCTCAGAGGATTAAATGCTGTTTGAATTCTATCACCACAATTGGAACTAATAGGGGAAATAGAAGAAGTGATTGTACGCGAAGGAAAGGAGGCAAAACGGCACGGAGAAAATATATACTTACTTACTATTCACAGACATACATATAGATACAAATAAGGATTTATTTTTGCAAATCTTGAAATAGGGCGTATAATTGGAGAAAAAGACATACCAGTCAAACGAAGAAAAGGGTTACCTTATATACTTACATATATGTATCAACAACTATAGCTGAGTAAAAGGATTAGAATAAATTTTAAGATGAGATTTTTGTCTTATTGTTTTGTGAGGAATTCGACAGGTGGACCTGACGTAAGAAGCTTAAAAGGGCAAGTCCTTTACGATTTAGTTCTTGCAAGTGAAAATTTCTCAGATAAGCCCAAATCCCTTTTGTTGAAATCAAGTTAATCGAGAGTAAGAGTAAAGGATGTTAGAGTTCGCAACAAAAAAAATTAAAATATGCTTTACTTTAGAAAAAAAAGTATAAGGTCGTCATATACAAATAGAAACAAAATTCTTTTTAAATTTCTTGGGAATGTAAACTTTCAGCAAAAAGAATGTGATTGCAATAAATTTCTTAAAGTTGCATATATAATTGAATCTACCAGTAGAGGTGTGCCGCTAGGTGGTATCCTTCCACCCATCTTTTTAGAACACAATTATCTTTAATTGGAATTGTATGTTATTCCACGTATTGACTTTTTAATATATGTAACCAAGCTTTACATTTCCGACCCTTTACCAACGTTACTACCGATCGCTGTATAAGACTACAAGAAAAAACCGGCAACACAATACGACCACTCAGATACATTTATACACACCGTCGTTAACATTTACTAGCCACTCACCAGTCAGCGATATTATTTTTTAATTACAGTGAAATCTCCCATTGCGGACACCTCCCTTAGGCAGACACCTCTATTAGGCGGGCACAGTTTTTACTTACGACTATAGGTACTGTAAGGCAAGTTATGTATTCGTAAAAAATTTTTTTTTCTAACGATCAAACATGACATTACGATAATAGAGAACACCAAAAAAGTGAGTCCCCCAATTCCATCTTTTTGTCTGTCTCTCCTCGAGTCTGCAGCTTACACGGTTGGATGGATTTGCTTCAAACTTTGTACATATTCGTTTTTCTTTAATATGCCCACATGTTTTTTTCATTTTTTTTAAGACAACAAATAACAGTAGCTCCCATACATTTTTTTTTGCCAAAAAGAAAAATCCTATTTTTCTCAAAAACGGCTCCTACGATTTTTATAAAAACAAATCAGTGCATTAATGAAGATAAAAGAACTCGAACTCACACAGCATATAAATGTGACTTGCAAGAAGGACAATTCAATATTAGGTTGGATTAAAAGAGAATCACGTCAGTTTTCTCACCCTTACGTTATCAAACAGCTATTTACTTCATTTGTCAGACCCATTATAGAGTATGCTTACAAGATATTGACCCCACATTACCGTTGCCACAAAATAAGAATTGAACAAATCCAAAAAAGATTCTTAAAATTTGCCCTTAGAAGCTTAGGCTGGCAAGACCCATTAAATCTTCCTTCATATAGTAGCCGTCTAAAACTAATACATCTAACAAGTCTGGAGAGCAGATGCTCCTTTTTAATATTTTGTTTTTATTGTTAACCTTATTAATGGAAATATCGATGCTTTCAACGTTTTGTCTCACGTTAATTTTAATGTTCCAAATCGAAATTTAAGAGGCCTACATGACCCAATTTATATAGCACACTATGGTACCAACTATGAACGGAATTCACCTTTGAATAACATATTTAATTTGTTTAACGTAAATCATAACTTATTAATAAATTTTTCTGATGTATCAAATACTTGTTTTAAAAAAATATTTTATAATATTTCATAACATATTGTACGCTAGATATTATTAGCTTGATTCAAATAACTGTAAATGTCCATTTATTAAGATTTTAAGTGATAACAACTCTGTGAAATGTACATAGCACTGACCGAGGTAAAATCCAGGTAAGAGCCAAATGCAGCGAAACCTGCATGATCTGTGTTATTTTAGACTCTGGTTTGAACTGAATTGTAGAGTCTTCTAAATAAATGACATAAAATAAAGAAATACAATAGCTTTCATTTAATTCTTACCAAAAAAAAAGCAATCTTAAGATCCTTAAAGCATTTGCCCACACAAAAAATCATTCTTGCGTTCGTACGATTCGAATAACCATCTAACCATCTGCAGCTATATGACAAGTCATGTATTTTTCAAAGCTTCCTGCACCTGTCCTAATATATATTTTCAAGGACCCTATAAGTCAGTAGTCACCGCCTTGATTCCATATAAAATATAAATAGGGAGGATTATACATATGTATAAAGAAAATCCCTGATGCGTCCTGTTTGTTTTTTTTTTATTTTTTTTTTTTTTTTCATTTTATCCCCTTACTTCCTCGGTCATATTTAGATTTGCAAAAATATTTCCTTGGTATATTTTTTTGTGTGTGTAAAAATGTCAAACTTTTCATCAACGATTACAACGAAAGCGAACCAAAACTCGGGAGTGGTACAAGCAGCACCAGCAGCAGGAAGGACTTATAGCAGAGAGATATGTCAATAAATTTTACTTTTAAAAATATTTTGTCAAATTTATTTACTCCCTCAAAATATTATTATGTAGATACACAAAGTCTATATACATAATATTTATTTTTATTTTTTTTTTTGTGTGGTATTTTGAATTGTAAGGATATGTCAGGACGATAAAATATGTTTTCTTGTCATAAAGAAATATAATTTTTTTTTGCTTTTACCTCCATGTCGCTCAGAGATGACATTTGCTCTTTTATCGTATTTGGCCTTGGCAAATAAAATATATGATAAACGATTGTTTATGTGATGGTTACACTCGGTTAGATATGCCTATATGTTATTCTATAGCACTTAACGATATTTTTTCTACACATAGTCGGAAAAATGATAACATTTTTGAATCCTTATATTCGTCTGAGGTGACTTAACTCATTTTTTTAAGACTTTTTTGTGCGGGAGCATCATCCTAAGGATATGCCAACACCAGAAGTCTACGACACAAAAGTACCGAAATCCTTAAGATAATGTTGCACCAAAATTTAATTTTCATTTCATCAAGAGAATCCAAAAAGGATCAAGAGGATAAATGGTTAGGAAGTGTTTTTTTTTTTTAATTTTTGTTCTGAAAATGAAAAACAAGTTTCAACAATGCTATAATTTGAGCAACTATCTGCTTCGCCTCTTTAAGCCACCTTCTATGGCAATGCCATTTCCCCAGATGCGAGTCAGGATTGAACTTATGTTGGTATCTATATAATGTAGACCATAGTCCGTAAACAATTCAGCAGAACTGCAAAGGAACACATGTTCGAAGCAGTAATTTTCTAGAGTATGCGAGTTGCGTGTTATATGCTTGAACCAAACCCAAAAATGTGTGTTCGTCTCTAAATTTTGCCACTACCTTATTTCTTGCACAGCACCCTTTTTGTGAGGGGGGTATAGCTTCCTTATCCTAAAACTTTACCATCATCATAGTTGAAGCTCGGAACAGCAAGAAAGTCCGAGTAGTTGTGTATTAATGTATTTATATCTCAATGCTGGTGAATACAGTGCTGTGCATCAACAATTTGCCTTATCAACTGTTGGGAAAATTGTACTCAATAAAAAAAAATTTACCTCTTGTCTAAAGGAGTTTATTTTTCAATACAAATTTTATTAGTAATCGCCCATTTCCACACACTACTTAAAGATTCCGAACTGATTTCATAGAAGTTGGCTGTCTGACATGATGGAAGTGCTTGGGTTGTTGTAATTTCTTTTAACGTTTCGTTACACTTTCGCATTAAAAATGCAAGTGGACTTTCCCATCAGTGGGGAAAGTTTGGCTTATGACCAAAAATTTGTGCTCCAACTCCCTCAGACTAACCCATAAGAAGCCTTAAAAATGGTCAGCTTAGAATAGAATGAGTATATTCCAGTATTTCCCAGGTATTAAGGAAATATTGTCAGAAATTAAAAAAAATCACTCAGGTGTACTTATGTTGGATAATATTTAGAAATCAGATATTTTCGTAAATGACTACGATTTCGTTTGGCGACATTTGTTGTATTTAAGATTTTCATAAAACAAATCGAAATAAATAATTTGAAGAATGCAAAATTTTGTATTGCGGATTTTTTCTTAAACCCTGATTTCGAGAAGATTGATTTTACTCTGAAGTCACTCGTAGCGCTCTCCGTATTTCGATGATCAATCGTAGAAATCAGACTATTTCCTGAAATCATATGGAAATTTATTCATTTATTTTTTGTTTTTGAGAAATGGGTAAAAAAATTACCAAAAAAAAATTATAGTATGGGACTTCTGAACTTTTCAATGAGTTCTGCTCCACTAAACTCATTATTAAGTAGAACATTTTTTTTATTAGATTTTTTTCACACAGCACTGTGTTATGTTATATGAAGTCTGGAAAAAGTGTCAGGAAGAATTTTACTCATGTTTCAGAAAATTAATATGAAAACTGTTTAAATGCATTTCGTGCCAATATAACTTATTAGGAAGTTTATTTTCTTCTTGTGCTTCATTTTTTTTTTGTTTCTAAAATTCTCATCGACTTGAGTCTGGTTATATCTAGATACACAATAATAAATATACTGAAGAGACATAGCAGATAATATAATAAGTTTTTGAGTTATTCCCAAATGCACCAAGTCTATACTGAGCTGGGCTGGTCAAGGCAGGGCAGCAATGATGGCAAACCTTTTGGGATTAAATTAAAAGATGGATTGTGTACGTTTAGTGGTTTTGAATTTGAACACATCTAAAGGAGTTATTCACACATTATATGGCAAGATATTATGTATGTACAGAATGTTACACCAGAATTTCGTTTTTTGTGGCATGCCACAGCATTGATGTGTTGGACTTTGGGAAATTTCTTGAGATATTTTTGTTAAAGTTTTTTTTTGTTTTTTTTTTAAATTTATTCTTAAGATATACATGTACCCTGTCTACCTAGACAATAAAGTCAGATTGTAATTTTTTGACTTGACAGGCATTTTGAGTGAACACCTAAAACGTTTTAAGGCTGGTAGTTGAAATAAAGAGAATTTTATAATGTCAATTTAAAGTCAGCAAAATACGTAAATTAAAAACAAGTTGAAAATAAAAATTTAGGTAAATGAATTTAACTTTTTCTATTAGAGTAATAAATTATAAGTCTTTTTGGGCAAAAAATGTTCGCAAAAATGAGAAACAGGTACCTACATATTGTTGATACTAAGTATTAAAAATCCCGAAAACCCGAAATCCCAAATCACAAAAATTATAGCAGGCACTTCAGAAACACCAAGAACCAATAACTCGGAAAACCTAAAATTCCGTAAGCCGGAAATCCAATAACCCGATAACCGAAAATGAAAAAAAAAAATAAAAAATCCGAAAACCAAAAACCCAGAAAATTCGCAATCCCAATAACCAACATCTCGAATACTCAAAATCCTAAAAACCTTTAAAACCGAAAACCTAATTCACAGAATGCTGGAAACCAAAATCCTGCATAATCCAAAAAAAAAAGAAACTCCAAATTTCAGAAAGCTAACTAAGAAACCTAACATTCCGTAAGTCCAAAGTCCAGAATTGCGATAACAGAAAATAAAAAATAAAACCGAAAACCAGAAAGCTGAAGATCCAAAAAAATTAACCCGAAATCCAAATATCCCATTTTTTAGAGTTTAGATTAGAATTTAGTTTTTTTAAGCTAAAAATGCTCTTCCGTGGAGGATATTTTTTTCAACAGATTTGAATCAACTGTATCTTACCTGCCCGGGTTAGCGGGTTTCAAGGACAATAGTAGTTTAGGTAATTCCCACTTTCGTATTATTACCGGATTATGGGGATTTCAAGATAATCGGTTTTCAAGGTTTAGGGTCTTATGTATTTTGGCTTTCAGGGTTTTCTGAAATTTGGCGTTTTGGGATTTTTTGGGTTTTTCGGATTTTGGGATTTTGGGTTTTTTGGTATTTTGGGTTCTTGGGATTCCTAAGACAGTGATTATTTCGGAATCTATTCATTTTTACGAATTCCAGGGTACGTGGCTTATTGAAATGAACTTTAAACTTAAAAAAACCTGTCCCCTAAAAAATTGGAAATGGGTTAAGTCGGATGAAACCAAAATTCATATTGAAAATAGCATTTTTAGAAATGACTTATGAGCTGTCCAGCCATCATCTAAGACCCAAATATGTCGTTTAAAAACCAGATGTCAATGTTACATGGTTACCAGATATAGCCGAGATTGTATTTTTATTTTTTTTTTGTTCCGAGTTTTAATTCCGCTTAACCTTCGTCAACAACTTTATGGAGTCATTCTTATCCCAAAACTTTCTCTTAATATATTTTAAACAATAATTGCTTTATCCTTTAATGGATATTCCTTAATCATCTTGCAGCAGAAAACCTAATTAAATTCATATACAATATAATATATTTTTAAAGAAGTCGTACCTACATAAAAAATGAGGAGAAAAGTACAGTTTTTGTAATTAAGAGAAAAACCATACACCCAGAATTCGCTTTCTCTATTTTCACTTTGCATAATCCGCGAACAGCTCAGCCCCGTCTTATATACCGTAGTTATTCAAAAACAACTTTCAATTTAAACGCATAATATAGTTTCAATTGAAAAATTCTTTCGAAAAAAAAAATCAAGTTTCTTACTCATCGCTATATGAGAATTATGTAGAACACGTCAGAATTCAAAAGGAACCATAAGGAAGAACTTTAAGGATATATTTTAATCAATCCTCTTCTTTTGGATTCTCGCTGTGCGAAGATTATCCAATCCAAAAGTTCACTATAGTCTCCTCTGACAGTAATTATGCGAATCTGAAAACCGCACTCTATATAATATGCGCAAGGATATAATAGGCTACAATAATTCCTTGAAACACACAAACTCCTTCTTATTAAATTCCTTAGAGGATAAAAGCAAAGAGTAGGTATAGAGATGCACTTTTAGATTAAAGTTCTTCAATACTTGAGAGGATGTATATAGTATAGAGCTGAATCATTAGCTAAGGCTCTGAACTTCTTCTTAACTACGAGTATGTATGTATATACGCTCGTCATCTTTCATTACACTTTTTGGGAGATAAAGTTTCAACCAAAAAGGATTTCTTAAAAGAGTCTCTTAAGGACTTTTTGCGAAGTATAGAGAATGCGATGTTTTATTTTTCTTAAAAAAGAAAACTTTTCCCAATGCTTCAAAGTGATGCTCCTTTAAAGCAACATCATCATCATCATCATCATCATCATCAAGCACCGCACCACGACCACCAGCATCAAAATTTATCCGATCTTATAGTCTCTATCTCTATATCGATGCCATAAAAGTGTTGCACTCAAGTTGAAGGTAAAGAGATTTGCTCCGTAGTCTCCTTTTTTTCTCCTTTATTTTGTAGAAAAAACAAACGAAGCAAAACAAAAAACTTCCAATGTGGGTCATTATCACTGTTGAACAAGACAAATATAATCATTATATACCCTGCAGGAGCCGACCCTCCAGAAGTCGAGGTGGCGGTGTACAGTGTACATAGTTCTGAAAGACACTCGTACTTCTATATGTTTGTGGTGACCACTTTTGTTAAAAAACTGGCCAAAGGCCACTCGAAAACATAAAACTTACACGAGTGTTCGACGCACAGAGCAATCCATGTTGTAGAAAACTGTTATACCTACCTATGTATGTATATCTAGAGTGTACACTTTTTTTGTATTTAATTGTTGTTGTTGTTTTAATTTGGTTGTGTGTGCGTGTTTTGTATTTTGTTTTTGTTTTAATGTTTTCACAGTTTTTGTTTGGAAAAACAATGGGAAAATCTTTGAAAAGGACATAAAATGCTCTTCAAGTTCAAAAAGGCAGCATATTCCCAGTGCAAGAGTCACCAACTCAAGCCGAAAACACATCCAACCATCAGCAGTGCACAGAGCACAATTGAAGCGCACTAAAATTGCACAATTTATTGCAAGTACTTGGCTTTGAAGTGTTTGTGTTTTGTATTGTTTTGGCTTCCGAATGATATAATGTAGGGCATGACATTTTAAGTAAACATTTTTTTTATAAACAGGATGCAGGAAGGTAGGTAAGGTTATGCCTAAAACTTCATGTATACCTATTGGTAATATAATAGTACCTTAAATTACTATACCGATTTTTGGAAAATATCAAGGCTTTTCAAGACCACAGTACTCGTATTTCTAGGTTTGAATTAGTTTGACATTCAGATTTCTGTTAAACTTAAGTAAAAATTTCATAGAATAAAAAAGAGTACAGTTTTAAGATTATTAACCATTTTTCCTGATAGTTTAGAGCCTTTGAAAATAGGTTACAATTTGTTCATCCTTTACATGAATTTCTTCAAAGCCCATTAGTTCAAATCCTACATCAACGAAAATTTACAGATTTTAAGTACACCATTCCGTACGTTTCTCAATTTACATCATATTGAATCAATACCATTTCATAATTAAATCTACATGATATCTGTTTGGCTTAAACTATTAAATCTAACTTTAAATATAGACAATTTAACATGTTCTTCTTACTTTTATATTGAGTCAAAATCCGAATTAACGTGGTGCAATGCAATTTTAACAAGGCATATCTGTATTGCTTACCTGATCTCTAGTCATTTTAAACCAGTGACCATGTTATGTTTGCACGTACGCCCAGGATAAACAATGTCATCTTAACCTTGTTTGTCTTTCCTAACCTTGTCTTTATACCTACAAATAATTACTGCTAAGCTAAATCGCATTGTGTTGGTGCTTGTTGCCATAATTGGAGCTACCCAAATATTAAGGACAAATATTTTGCGTCAAGAATGATTTTATTAATGCGCAGTTGTGCACTTTTAAATAAACAGTAATTATCTATTGTGTAAATGAACACACACAGTGACAAGTTAACTCAGTATCATGTTAAGTTAATCAGGTAAACAATTGTTAGAGCAATGCATTACTGAAATGTGACATAACAGGCTTTGCAATGAAATTTAAATAATTTAAGTCTACTTGGTAAGGTTAACACTGTTGTCATGTTGGAGTTTAGGAAAATTTAGTATTTAAAAGAATTTCTTTTTTGTTGAAATAAAAAGGCATCTTATTAAATTAACCACAATGTTATTTTGTATAAAATTGTATGAATCTAGAATTGCACGGTCAAATTGTTATATCCCTGACGTTAAAGGACGTCAAAATCTATCCTTTTTTGCGTCACGACGTGTTAACGCGTAACGAGAACATTAACACCTGTGTTGACAAAATGTTTCGATAAAGCATTAACGGTGTGGACACGATTACACGATGGACGTGTAATTCCAGCTTCGAATATTGATTTTTTTTTTCAACTTTATATGTTCCTTGTAAATTTAACTAGAAACTGGTTAAACTTCAACTAGCTGATTGTATTTCAGTTCCATTTTCTATATAGGTAATTGCCTAAGAGAAACATCCAGTTAGCAATACTGGCTATTGTTTACTTCTGAGGGGTTAACTATATCGTTGGTATAATTTGTATAGAAATCTCAAAAACTTTTCCCAAACTTAAAAATCACATTGCACATTTTCCCAAAGCATAACTATACATCTTCTCTTTATTTGGCCCTTAAAAAATAAAAAAAAATGTACCGCTTAACGTTTACTTAAACTTCGTCAGCTTGTAAAGCTATTTGCTGCAAAAAAAAAAAAAATCTTCTCCCATCTTCTGGCTCTTTCTCTCTTACACATCTCAGACCACCTTTCTTCACCTAGTTCTTGTTATTTAAAATTAGATACACTATAACCCCATTGGCAAACTACACACGTAAAACACGATATTACTTTTATGAGGTAACTTTCCTTAAGGTGGATGTACACATAGAGAAGCTCACTCTCTTATACCTTACATCTGCCGACCCCAACCACTATTACTAGGCTCCTCTTTTCACTCACTCACTGGTTCACCTGTTATGTGTTCTAGCTTACCTATGTATGATTATTTATGTATAATACATATGTATTGATCGTTTGTAGAATTTTTCTTTTGCTTAATTTTGTTCCACTGTTTTGTAGTTAAACAACCCTCAGACCCTCGTCAAACTATCTCAACTATGAGATTTACTATAATGTAATTAAAGTTTTGCCAACCTTTGGGGAGCGAAGAGTTTTTTTTTTTTGCTTTCGAGTTTTCTGAAAGCTGGATAAGTTTCCATACATCCGGCCCTGGTTTTCTCTATAAATACATGGATGTACATTATGCTCGTATATCTTTATATTTAAGTGGGTGCCTTTATGTTATATGTGCCAACTTAGCATGATGTTTTAACTGAGAGTACCTCCTTTGAGGTAAGGGTAAGGTTGAATAGAAATACATACATAGTTTTAAGATTGGAATCGTTGTAACGAGCTATAAGTAACAAAAAACGAATTATAAAAGAAAATATACGAAATCAATATGCGTGCAGTTATCACCACCATTTTGGATTTTCTACAAAAAAAAACACAGTTGTCCGCCGATATCTGTTATTTTTCATTTTCCGTATTTTTGAAGCTTATGGAAATTTCTTCCTATAAGCACGCACTGCATGCAAATGTCAAACTTTACAAATGGCTTCAAATGTCAAATCGGCAAAGTAATTTGTGAAGTAAAGAGAATTTGACATTATACCCCTGAAAATCATCATCATATTGGGATTTTGTTAACGGGTTTATTTAAAAAAAAAATAAGGATAAGCACACGCAGCCGTCGCGTCGGTAGAAAATTCGTCAAGAAGTTAAGAACCTATCGCAAAGGATTCACAATCACAAGGCATCCATTGCATATGCCATCAAGAAGAAAACCAAAATATTAGTTAAAACTGACTTAGGTTATCAAAAATGGCAGAAAAGGCTTGAATACCACAACTGTTTGATTTTTTACTTGCGTTTAAACATATGTAGGTATTATAAGGCAAGTTATGTATTCATCGAAAAAAAAGTTTTGAGATAACAATCAAACATGACATTACGATGCTAGCGAATACCAAAAAAGATGGTCTAAAAATTCTGTCCGTCTGTCAATCTGTCTGTATGTATGTATAGACACCTACAGCCGAAACGGGTGGACCGAATTGCTTCAAACTTGGTATATAGAGTTTTTTAGGTATTGTACAGAGGGGAAATTGAATTTGTTTAGCTCAAAAAATAACGGTACCTGCCATATAACCGTTACGTTAAATCCTATTTTTCTCGGAAACGGCTCCAACACTTTTGATTTAAAAAAATCAGTGTAGCTTTTTAGGCACGACCGATCATATGGTTGAACAAATGCTTTTAAAAATGTTTAAAAACGGTACTTTCCATAGGCTTTCAACTATTTCATAAATGGCTTAACCGATTCTTTCGAAACTTCGTATTTTTAAAAGCATTTAAAAAAACTAAAAATTTATATTTTGAAAAATGCTCATTAAATTTTTTTCAAAAATTATAGTTATTTATGTATTTGGTAAATATCTATGAGTTGGCGTTTTTGAATTTTTTTTGAAAAATGTTATCAAACAATTTTTAAAAAAACTTTTTTCTCAAAAACCGCTCCACATATTTAAAAAAAAAAATCTGTTAAATTAAAATATATCCAAGAAATAAAATGGCGTACTTTTTTTGAGCTCAAATTAGCTTAAGTATTTATTTCAGAATTTTGAATTATTTTTTCTTTCATTAAGCCGATTTAATCTTTTGTTTTTAAGCTATTATAATATTTAAGATTGTCATACAATTTTTATTTAAGAAAAAATTGAAGAAATTTAGTATGTATATTTTAAAAATGAAGTAAAAAACGACTTTAAAAATATATTTAGATTTTTAATAGAAATCTTTTTCATACCATGTGATCGAACATAAGAGCAAGTTCGTGCAATCCAGTCGTGCATTTTATTTTTGAAGATAAAGAGTAATTCACATGGAATTAAAATATTGAATAATATTTTAGTTTAAGATAAAGAGTAATTCACATGGAATTAAAATATTGAATAATATTTTAGTTTATTTTCCTTAAGTTTACAGTCATTTTCGTTGATTTTGAAACAACGATCAAAATAGTAAAAAAAAATGATTCGTCTTATCTTCTTTTGCTCACAAAACTAAATTTGGTTTATTAAGAAAACGACGAACAAACTTAACGAAGAATTGTAACAACAGTAGACCGTTTATATTTCAGAGTTCCAAGGTTCAAGTCAAGTAAAAAACCAACAGTATCATTTCGACAAAGAAATATATAAGCTCAGTTAGACTATTTTGACACCGCATGACTACATACATTGACATTTTTAAACGTATCAGTTCGACAAATCTCTCATTTTTGATTACTGTGTTAAAACAGTTTCTTACCTGGTGCGTTGAGCTTCAAAACAACTTTCGACTTGCTTCATTGACAACAGTGTCAGTTTTTTTTATTTACATCTTCATGTTTCGTCAAATTATTATTCTCATCGCCATCATTGGAATTGTTCAATCTTGCAAAGAAGTATTAAATATAAATTTCGTCAAAATATGTTCCGGCCGCTACCCTTTAGACGTAAGCCGAAAATTTAATGATCAATTAATCACAGCCGGTGAACCGTTTGCAATATTCCAATATCAAGGACATGGCATCAAGTATATCATCACTCATAGAAAATCGCAAATATTGGACTGTAAGGAAATTTCTTTAAAATCCGACACAGAAGTAAATTGCAAGAATAGTGACGATGAACTCAGCAATATTAGTCTTAATTTGAATTACTCCGAACTTCATTGCATTTATTTTCACATGGGAATCATTGATGATTTGCTTAAGAATTGCCAATGGGGATCTAGTAAGCTGCTGGTAAATGAACAAAGGAAAGAGAGTGAAGTTATAGCATTCCATTATTACCATCCAGATGGAATAAGAGCTCAACCAACTTCGCTTGGAAGGCCATTGAATCGGGAGATATATTACTTTGTGCTATTTGCCAGTGCCGTTGTTGTTACTCTGTGAAAATATTTATTTTGCCATTTTGATGATTAAAATTTATTATAAAACTAAAGCTTAAGCATTTTAGAATTGTCATGCGTAGCATATGGCATAATTTGACAGTTTTTATTCATTCCAACAGCATCAGTAAGCTGAATACTGGTATGTAGTCTAATTGGTGTTATAAAATATTTTACTAAAAGAAAATGTTCTATGAATAAAATAAAAGAAATGCTTTACTGCCAAACGTATGACACAAATAAATAATTTTATGAAAATATCTGCTAAATTTCAAAATTATATCTTTCTTATGATAAGTTTGTATAATTTTCAAGAACAAATTTTAAAGTTATTTTGCCATACATATGAAATTTTTATGTTCGGTAGAACTACCTCACAAAACTTTCTTTAAAAGTTTATAAAATTTTAATGACTAATTATGGTAAATTATGGTTTGATGATTATTGTTAGTCAAGCAGACTACTTCATAAATTTTAAGGCAATAAATCAAAATATTATTTGTCTGGCATTATATAATAATTTATCTGTTTTAATATTAAATTAAATAATCATATTAAATAAATAATAAATTAAATCAATAATTTGCCACACATGTGACGATTAGAAAAAATGATAATAATAACATAATAACATAAAAGTATTCGACTGACAACGACTTGGTAATAGACGTGTGCTATTTCTTTAACGCTTTCGTTTGTATCCAATATTTTTCTGTCAGTTCC
Source organism: Philhelius pedissequus (assembly GCA_910595825.1). Classification (NCBI taxonomy): domain Eukaryota; kingdom Metazoa; phylum Arthropoda; class Insecta; order Diptera; family Syrphidae; genus Philhelius; species Philhelius pedissequus. The sequence goes on along the minus strand of OU343163.1, from coordinate 6,010,142 downwards.
TAGCGTTTTTTTAATTTAATTTCGTCAAAAACAGAAAACAAACATCCAAAATTTTGTCAGTTACTTATGTACATATGGATAAAAAAATAATTGAACTTTAAGCATTATTGCCGATGGAAATATAGTGTCAAAAACAAAAATTGATTCCTTAATAATAGTCTTAAATTAAACAAATTTGGATCCTACTGCCATATATGTATATGGCAGACATATGTAAATACCGATTCATGGAACTTCAAGATTTTATATTCTTAAAAATGCAGCTCAACTAAGTGTCCGTGATACTTTCTTATCATTTGGGAGGTTATTTCATATATGACATGACAGCACGACATGTTGTAATACATGACGTCATTAAATATTGTTTTGCTTACATTTGAAGTAAAATTATAGAAATGTCTGATTTAATGTTATTTGATTTTTGATTTTTAAACTCCAATAAATAATTTTCATTTCAACATCGTAATAACCAACTCATTCGGCAAAATTAAACTTCACTCCAATAAGTGCCATTTATTAGGACAATAACGATTTCTCAAGCATTTTAATATTAAGAACTGTCGCTTCTGGTGCAATCGCTCTTAAATCTGATTTTATTACAGTGTCGATAGAATTCAAATATAAAATACAAGTCATTACATCATAAACAAATATAAACTCAAGAAAAAACAAATATTATTGACAGATATGATACAAATAATGACATTTGTCATTACAATCGTCTCTCTCTATCTCTCTCACTCCCTGTCAGTCTTTGTATAGACATATTATATGGAAGGATATTATGTCTTCACTTGGTGTGTCTCGGGCTGATTGTCAAACATATATAAATAATAATAACAGTAAAAATGCTTATTTAACAAAGCCGTCGGCCAAAAAGTTAGTTACCCATTCAAATACACACACAATTAAAGCAGAAAAAATTTTACCTACATCGGCAAACGGCAAATAGCCGATGACAGGACATTGATAAGGAACAAAAATAAAATTATCTACAATAATTTAAGGACTCGTCGCAAAATAAAAACAAAACAACAAGACATATATTTATGAGTCAATCAATGGAATGAGACGGCAAATAAAAATAAAAATTCTCATGAATGGGGTAATGATGTAGAATTTTTTTGTGATCTCGTAAATATCGTTAATAATGTTATTTTTTTTTTGTTCTTTACAAACGAACCTCTATACAAAGCAAAGCAACAAAAAAAATAGAAACTCCTTGTTATATATATCCTTTTAAACAAATTCTTTTTTTTATTCGTTCGTCGTCCAACTCGTACCTACTATAATTCTGGCTCGCAGGACGAATAAACGTACGAAAATAATATACACATTTTGGAAGCTAGATGATGAAATTTAATGTGATTCCCTTGTTGTCATAAAGATAAAGCTTGACTTCGTGTGGGTGGATTCGGGTTGGTTGTGAGAAGACTAAAAACATACAAGCGCGTCTCTACTCTATAGAAATGGCGATGCCGAAACGTTTTGTTCTCACCCCATCCACAATTATAGCATGAGATTGTTTTTTTCTCGCTATCCGCGCGCTCTCGCCATAAATATAAGGACATTAAAAATGTACTGATGTCTTTTGATTCCTTTTATAGAAACGTGCTTACGATATACCCACGTGTTTTTATAGTTCCTTAAATAAAATAAATTTATTACTCAGAAGCGTTTAAGCCAATAAATGAATGTCATGAGTTGTTTTGGGGATAACAAAGACTTAGCTACCTTTTTTTATAATTCTCAACATCCAATAGTCTGCCCATTGCTAAGGACCAAAGTTGCGGGGCTTTGATTATGACCAGACTATTAGTAATTCTTTCACAGGTGAACTTAAAATTAAATTTGGAAAACCTAAAAAAAAAGGAGCAAGAAATTTGACTTTGGAAAATTTGAAAAGGTTGCAACGTGATTTTTAAGGTGAAAATAGTAATCTTTTATAACGATGTCGTACTGCAGTTTTTGGAGAAGAAAAATCGTTTCAAATTAAATTATTTTCTGATATTAAATATGATTAAAATAGTAATTCTTGAACTACTAGTATTCTTGCTTCTTCGTAGAAAAGAAACAGAATAATTTACTACCCTTGAACAGCGCCATAATGTTTCAAATCTTTCATTATAAAGGGTTATCCATTTTGCTGTTTCAAAAGTATAGGGCTGGAATTCGACATCTCTCAAACTAAGTTGTTAAACCAATTTTTTTTTTCAGTTGAAAGTCTGACATTTACGAAAATGGGTCGCTTAAATATCGCACAACGCATAAAAATTGTTAAAACCTACTACAAAAATTGTGATTCTGCCACAGCCACATATCGTGCTTTAAGAGGAGATTGTGGTTTACATAATCGTCCAACTACGCAAGCAATTGGCCAAATTGTGAAGAAATTTGAAGAGACTGGATTGGTTACAGATATTGTAAGGCCTGTGCATCATCGGTTCGCTCGTACCACTGAAAATATGGCTGCTGTAAGTGAAAGTGTTGCCGATCTACACCTACATCCATATTAAGTCCAGCTCACACAACAACTGCAGCCAGCTGACCATTCACAACGTCTTAGATACGTCGAATGGGTGCTTGAACAACAGGCGGTGGACGTCGATTTTTCGAACAAAATTTTCTTCAGTGACGAAGCACATTTCTCACTCGGTGGGTATGTTAATAAAAAAAATTATCGTATTCGGGGTTCTGAGAATCCTCAAGTAATTGAAGAGAAGCCATCACATCCACAAAAAGTCACTGTTTGGGGCGCTCTTTAATTCGGAGGTGTGATTGGACCTTACTTCTTCAAAAACGACAACGGAACGACTGTCACCGTTAATTCGGAGACGTTTCCTGGCCGCGTAATTTCTCGTCGTGGCGATATCAACTGGCCACCAGGATCATGCGATTTGACACCGCTGGACTTTTTTTTGTGGGGATACGCGAAAGACCATGTTTATGCAGATAAAACTTTAACTCTTGAGCACTTGAAAACCAACATTAGTCAAGTTATGGCTGAGATAACGCCTAATATGTGTCAAAAAGTGGTAGAAAATTACCTCCAAAGAATCGATGCTTGCAACAATTCGCGTGGTGGTCATTTAAATGATGTAGTGCTTCACATATAATGTCAACATTCAAACATTTTAATAAATAACAACTATCATGAAAAAAAAAATATTTTATATGTGTTTTATTTACGTTTACTTTTGAAACCGCAAAATGGTTAACCCATTATTACTGTTATTTTGTGATGCTTTTTTAGTTTAGAGCTGAGGTAGCGTCAGCTTATCCAAGTTTCCAACCAAAAATACTATAACACGGTATTTCATGTAAATACTTTACAATAGTTTTCCTTAAAAATAAACTAATAATCTAATATAGGACGGGATAGAGTCCCGGACCCTGGTCGAAACCAAACCCACAAAGTTCGTGGGATAGAGTCCCCGGCCCTGGTCGAAACCAAAGTAACAAAGTTCGGTGGGAGAGAGTCCCCGGCCCTGGTCGAAACCAAAAGAACAAAGGTCGGTGGGATAGAGTCCCCGGTCCTGGTCGAAACCAAAGGCACAAAATTTACGGCACAAGGCCAAACAATTACGAAACTTCTAACTAGTGCACCACGCACTCAGTAGTGTGCTCCTAGGAACTTCCCTTTTATACTCCGGATTGGTACATACAACACTAAAGGCCTTTCCGTACAAATGTTACCTTTTGATACATTTTCCGTAATGAGCAAATGTGAATTGCAAGTACAGAAAAACGTATCCCATGTAATTCATATTACGTGACGTTTGATTGGATGATAATGTTCTGTCTTCGTTACAAATCGTACGGTCACGTGTCTGCTTGTACATCTGTTATTCACCGGCTTTGGAATTTGAAAATTCAATTGAAACTGAAGTGGCAGTTGGCTGGTCGATAAATGTTAGCAATGTGTGGGGGATATTGGAAAGATGATTGTTTGGTAAAGTTTAATTTGTAACTTCGTTATAATTTTTACAAGATAATCTCCTAGCGAAATATCACAGTTGCATTCCTCTCCTTAAACAATTCAACGGTAATGTTTTTCTACGTATGCTCATTAGTTTACCCTTGAGGCTGAGCCCAGATTCCTGCAAATACAGAGATTCTTTTTTTAGCCGTACAACACGAATGTGGAACCTGGCTTTGTTTTCCTTCACGTTTAAATATTTCAAAACCAATGTTCATTAGTATCTCCTTCTAAATACTTCCTAAACTCCTAACGCTAGTACACACTGTGATTGATTTTTTGAAGGGTAGTCAAAACCCTTCTAGTGTGTGCATCATTATCAAAAACAAAACAAATATAGATCTACAAAATTAGATTTTTGAAAGGCCAAATGAGTTTCGAAATGTTTCCCTGCTACTTTGGAATAGAAGCTTCCGCTTTGAAATTTTAATCCATTCTAAAAAGAATTTTTGCTGACGTCGTATTGTACTTGACTTAAGAATTGCATCCCTTAATACAATCTCAATCTTTTTTTATTTAATTTTATATATACAAAATTACTAAAAAAAAAACAAAATGTCTAAAAAATATGTTAGTACGATAATTGTAATCGTCGCCAAATAGGCTTTAATCCACACAGTCCACAAAAACAAAAATAATATTTCCTTATTTTTTTGCGTTTTATTCCATGTAATTGCAACTATTTAATAATATAAATTTAAAAATAGAATTTCAAAAAAAAAATCATCCACCCATTTTCGAAATATAGTGTGGCCCACGAATTGTGCTACAAATATAAAACATAATAACTTTTTTTCAGTGTGAGTAATCGGCTATTGGATTTATCAAAATGAATGCTTGGGATACTGAAAAAATAATTTGGATAGTGCAGCGATACCATTCTTTGTAGTCCGTCATTTCAGTCCAAAGGGAATTTAGGCTGGAGTTTAACGGTACTCCCCCGAGTAGATGGACCCTTATGAGGCTGGTGAACATGTTTGCCGAATCTGTAGGCATCTAACGAAGACCGTATCATCGAGATCCCAATTTTCGGGTTCAGGATACAATCGTGGCTGTTGCATCGGCAAAACAGGTAAATCCAAGTGTTTCGAAACTTATCGGGCCAAATTGGAGTTAGCAGACGGTCATTACAATGGATACTTCATGATGACTTAAAGTTGTTTCCGTACTAAGTCCAAATTACAAGCAAGTTAAACCCTCAGGATTTGCTTGTTCGCCTGGAATTTTGCCGAAAAATTATTGCAATGGCCGAAGAAGACAACACATTGATAAATTGCTTGTTCATGTCTGATGAGGCCCATTTCGACTTAAACGGCAATGTTAGTAAGCAAAATAGCCGTATATGGAGTGAATCTAATCCAGAAATGCTCCACGAGATGGAACTGCACCCAGAACGAGTCACTGTGTGGTGCGCAGTTTCATCAAGGTGTATTGTCGGGCCATACTTCTTTGAAGAAAACGGTGTAACACAAACTGTCAATGGGGACCGTTATTTAAATATGTTGAAGGAGTTTTTGTACCCAGAACTTCGCCAAAGACATATCCCTTTCAGTAGGATTTGGTTTCAACAAGATGGAGCAAGTGCACAGGTAGCCACACAAGTATTGGCGGAGCTCCAACGAAAATTCCCAAACAAATTGATATCCAGAAACTGCACTTCCGCTGGCCCCCAAGGTCACCTGACCTGACTGAACCAGACTTTTTTTATGGGGTTATATCAAGCAGGAAGTGTACAAAACGAAACCCAGGAATTTGACTGAATTGAAGCAGTCCATTAAGACAATAATTGAGGCAATCATAATTTCAACCCTTCAAGTCGCAATGAACAATTTTCTGATCAGGTGCCGCATATGCGTGGATGAGCGTGGAGGTCATTTGCCGATTTAATTTTTTTTGAAGATTTTTGAAAAAAATTGTATTTTCAAAAATGTTTCCCAAACCCATAGATATACACATCAAAAGAAAGGTCTATTAAATACCTATCCACACCTGAAAACCAAACGCTTCTGCAACCTCTGGTTCTCGAGATATATATTTCATCTTTTTAAATCAGAAACAAATATTTTTCGAGAATTTTGGTATCCATTGTTATTAAGAGATCAAAGGATATCCTGCACAAAAAAAAATTATTTATTTAAATCGAAATCTCTTCAGACCTTAATGAGAAAGTAAAAAAACAAAAACAATTCTGGCAGTACATTTTGCGTTCATTTTATGTACATTTTTATTTAAACAAAAATATAGACCGCGCTTATATCAGTGATTTATAATTACCTATAGGTATAGTTGTTAACCAAATCGTTGGAGCCGTTCTTGAGATTATTACTTAAACTAACCATTTTTAGTACCTACACAAAATTGTCTGGCAGGTACAGTTATATTTTTAGGTTAAAAAATAGATTTGAGAAATGAATTTTGGCAATCACCTAAAGTGCTTAAGTTCTAAGATTGAAGAAAATCGCTTCAGCCGTTTAGGCCGTAGATCGACCTTCACACAGTCAGACAGACGGAATTGTGGGACCCACTTTCTTCATGTTCTCGATCATATAGTAATGTCCAGTTTAGTTTAAAACTCGAGGTCGATTCTTGCCTACCACATATGAATATCGCAAGTAAAACGAGTACGGTTTCTTTCGACAGAGACTGTAATATCTCAAACAATGGAATACCTCTTTAGTTTCATGAATTTTGTTGTTGTTAAACAACTTATTTCAATTTTTGTTAAATACAACTAATCTAAAACTACTACTATATATCTATTTGGGAAATTATAACAAAATCGGTTAAGATATTCTGGAGATATCTGGGATACTATGGGAATTGGTTATAATGCTATACACTTACATGTATACTCTGTAGACGAAAAGTTTTATCGAAATGTTCATAGCCGTTTTCGATAAAATTTCATACTATTCTTGTACTGTCACATTGACAGTAAGTCTCCATTTCTTTCAATACAAAAATTTTACATTTAGTTTGACAGTTCTGCCGTCACATAATTTATTATGCGTTCTGCTGAACTCATTCAAATTATCGTATCGAAATTGTTAGATGAATCCCTTCCTCACGAACTTCATGATAGAAAAGGCACATAGGTAATGCTGTGGCATAGAGACAGGAAATTCACTCAAGGGGCGCAGGACATGCACAGCTAGTTACAAATAATTATTGTAAGGCATATTCTTCCGTAAAACACTTAATAAGCACCGCATTTCTATGTAGTGTATTAAGCTTTCGTGTCTGCAGTTCTACCTCGAAAACCCTCCCCCATTTTTACCATGTACCTAGGCACTCAAATTTTAAATTAATTTAATATATATATGCTTCCCAACATACATAAAACATAACTAGTTTTTTTATGGTTGAAAAGACCCCACCCATCAGTCGGGTTTTTGAATTTCATAACCCACAGACAGCCACAACGAAAACTAATCTCTCTAAATGAATTACACACTCGATATCTTTTCCACTCGACCGCGTCGCACTCAATTTCCATTCAGCCTTTATGTTAATCCCCAAAAATAACATCAATATTTCCAAATAAATACATTAACTCTGGTTTCCCTCTTAAGTCGCGTTCCAAACTCATTCTTCATTCCTCAATCCTCACAACGAAGTCAGCAAAAAAAAAAAAAAAAAACACATTGTAGATACATCCCAATTTTTGATGATCATTTCTCAGCTTGATTTTGAATTTGTTTTATTTTATTTTATACCATGCATCATCCTTTTTTTGAGTGTCTTTCACGTGTCTATTTGGAATACCCTTCTCCTTAGACAAAAATAAACTTTAAAAAACTCTATGCTAACCATGCGACCGTGAACATATGTCACTGACTGCAAAACAATGCGTATCCTTCCTTCCATACATATATCCTTGTGTCTTGTTATAAAGGATATATGGCTACCCTTTCTGCCTTGATTTCCAAATGAATGCATACATTAGGGAGACCGTAAAGAAAAATAAAAAAAACTGAAGAACATAACAACGATACCAGAGCCATACAATGGATACGATAAGTCGATTTTCATTCCCAGTTTCAACTTGAAAACCTCCTTTTTCTCATCGTGTTTAGTCAAACCTACATATAATATAAAATATATGTATATATTATTGTATATTGTATACCTTTCCGTGGATAGGACTCTCTAAATCGCTTTTTTCCACTTGAGTTGCGTTGAGAATTTATCCAGGTGCCTTGTTTCAATTTCAAGGAGGCAGGAGGCAGGAGGCAGGAGAAGAAAAACTTTCAAAGTATTTGTGTGTTTTTAAAAAATATTTTTCTCTTTTTATTCTTTTGCACTATAGACACTCCAAGGTGTGGTGTAAAGGTTTTTTTTCATTGAACCATCTAGTAATGTCTTGCCACCACACCGAGAACCTCGATAAGAAGAAAATTGGCAAATTATGCAGAGGCTATAGTACCCTAATGGAGGAACCTAGATTCAATCAGCATTTTTGATAATGAAGCGGTCGCTTGCTAGTAAGTAAAAGACTCTTATAATCTTAATCGCAGGACCTCTATCTACTAACATGTCGTAATACATTTTACAAAAATGTTCAGATATGAAATGAAAGAAAATATACACCAATCTAACACAAAGGCCTAAATTTGGTCAATTCCATTGGGGATCCTTTTTTTAGTCAAGGGAATAAACTGTGATGTCCTCCCTTTGCCCAAATGAGCTTATGTACGTTGAGTTAGATATTCGTTTAGTGAAAAAAAGTATCAGTGGTTTAAAAAGGCCATTTATCCGGCTCGAAGGACCAATTTCATGTTATATTTAAAATATGTAGGTATCCGCAATCAGCACTTGGAATAATGTAAAGGCATTTTTTGAAACGTGTAGGTGCCTTGATAAAAACACCTTTCGAATACAAAACTGTCACTTACTTAAGGTACTACTTCTACCAGTTTATTTTCTCGCTTGCTCGGCTACGTGACTTGATATTTTTCTATAAAATATTTAAATCACCAACAAGAAAATCGTTCGCTTTCATTCTGATTTTCACAACTTCTTTTGTTTGTTTGTTTAATATCTCTTTTTTTTAGCTTTTGAATCAGCTATCGCTTATTGTTATTTATTTATATTTTGAAGACAACACTCTTATGGTTGGAGTTCTCTAAGTGTGTGGGCTCAATTCAGTTGCTTATATCTTACCACATCTTTTCTGGCATGCAGTAGCTACTCTCTGTCAGAACTGTAAGTTTTGAATAATTTATAAGTGGATTGGTCCTTGAGTTTGCTTTTCATATCCTTCGTCTACTTCTTTGGTAAGGTATGCCCTTTCTCCCTATAACAGAATTGCCAATTTCATTTTCAGATGGCATTATAAAGTGTTTATGCCGTTATCATCAAACATTGAAACATCGTCTCATAGAAGTGCCTATTTTACAACTACATATGTACATCAACCACCAACCGGATGGTGTCGTTCAATAACCTGAAATCCTTTTAACTATAACAACCACAAAAACCATCACTACATTTACCGCACAGTTACCTGATGGTATTGTGAAGATGTTGCGATGCGATGGGGCAAGGTCTTGAGTTGAAAATTGGTATATATAAGGACATGTGGAAAATGATGAGGGGAACAAGGTAGCCTTTTTATATTTCTTGCAAATTCCTCCAGTTAAATGCACACTTTTGATGCACTTGTGGTGGTTTAAGAAAAGTGAACCAAATTTTTAGTTTTAAAGTAATGGAAGATAACCAAAGCTTTGAAGGTTAAACTAGAATATAAGAGACCCACATTGTGGATATATAGTTGAAGTCTTCAAGAAACCAGAGAAATCAGTGGATTAAATTGTAGTTTCCTGTGATAGAATGTTCCGGGGGTTCGGAGCCTTATTGAACTTACATGACCCCAAGAGGATAAGACTTTTATTTTCGAATACATCAATTTAATGATATTGTGTTCGGAGTCGGGATACTTCTATTTGCCCGAAAATCTTCTATGATTTCGAAAAAATGTAATTTGTGTGAAATTCGCATGCCCTCATCAGCTCTGCTGTATCGTCTGAAATGAAGAATCACTATTGCCAATACTGTTTCTTGGGGCTAAGGAGATAATTGGGTGGTAAATCCCAATCGGGAAGGACTAAGAAGACTCTGTTTAAAGCCGTAATCATCCCAGTGCTACTTTTGAGAAAAGAAATCTTCGAAAGATCTCCGGTCCAGTAGGCGTTGCGGGTTCTGGAGGAGATGATTCATTGAAGTCGTATCCCCGATAGAATTGAGTAATGGAGGTTCAAAGGTGGCATGGACCTCTCAACCAACTTGGAGTGAGTAATTGGAGATAATTAGCTTAGAACAGAGCTCGATTGAAAAGGGTAGATGGTCCAGGTCCTTGAAACCAACTGATCTAATGGAATGTACAAATTCTAATACCCAATATCATATTGGCGAAGAAGAATTTTTTGTATTTAGTGATTTGGATCGTTTGAAAGCTTGGCATCAGGATTTCCTATAAAAAAAAACAATCATTTCTAGTTGTACTAGAGTAAAATAATAAAGCAAATCCTTGTGTGCCTCAGGGTTCCATTTTGTCTCCCTCACTTTTTCTTATACAGTAGGCGCTCGATATAGTGAAGTTATAAAAACCAGGCATGTTCAGTATTTCTAGATCATTCGCTATTTCGATAGAGAATTTTTATTTGTTTTTCAAAGCAATATTTAATAAAAACTATATGCGTTGAGTAGTGTGTAGTACACACAACTTTTTATTTATAATTCTTAAGTGTAAATAAGCAATTTTACAAACATTAAATAAAATACATAGGCAGAGTGAGGTTTGACAAAAAGCACAAGTATTCAAATTTTCTTTGAAAAAATTTCATCAATAAAACAAAAAAAGAACATTTCATAATAGATATGTGGATAACAAAAAAAAAAACATAAAATAAAGCTCTACAAGTCATAAAAGCAACAACAAACAAATTAATGGAAATTAATCTGAATTATCGGGTAATAAGGCAAAAATATAGTTTTGTACTCGTATAACAAAAATTACACTGTGAAAATATAAGTCGTCACCTTTCTTTGTGTATTTTTTAATTTTAAATTGTTTTGGGCAGCTTTTTTTGTAAACGTTCTAGAACTAAAATGTCAATGACCTTATCAATATCATACATATCGTACAGCATCCTTTGATGAAATATGACACAGACACAAACGCATTTGAAGAGTTTATGGTTAAAACGACACGAACCTAAACGGTAAAACCCTCTCGACATGCTATGGATGCATTCTAGATGGAAAATTCTGAGAAAAAATCTGTGTTCACTATGTAGAGATTTTTTTTTGTTCACTATTTAGAGTACTCTGTATAAAATTTTGTGCGTTCACTATATTCTACTATATTCATAAATATTCTTTGAAATTACTCCTCATCTTGTCATACTGTTTCGGAGACGACAGTATCATTCTTTTCTGTATTCATACCATTGTTCTTTGGACGTGGTATTAATACCTATACGTATATCCACATCACATCTGGTGATAACACTTATGTAACTTACAATAATATTGATATTTTATATTTTTCCTGTTTAAAAATATTTTTCATCATTTTCCAACAACCAACGTGCCGAAATTGATAACGTATTTGAACATTTGGAATAATCACCAACACCACACCAACCAGAGATTCCTTTCGTTTATTCTCATTCTCATATCTCACTTCGATTCACTGTTACTTTCTGGCATCTCTACACCTGCACCTCAACCGTGACTTTTTACCCGTGTTATAAATGAAACACCAAAAGGACTCCATCAGCCATCACCCATCAACCTAATCCACCACCCTCACTTCACTTTGCCATCTCCATATATTACCATTTCGGAAATGCGGTCTACCTTCTACAAAACCAGCTTTGAAATTCAATATGCAAATAAGGTAGGTAACTATTTCAGATCCGCATGTAAAAGGATTCACCACACCACAACACACTAACATACTCCTTTTAAAGTGTCTGAGCATCCTTCTGTGTCGCCTCATCTCTATATAGATATGCACCTTTAATACAGTTTAATACACTTTAATACAGTGAAACAGTCTAATGGAGCATTTTCTGTAAAACTTTATGTTGGCAAGAGAAGAAAAACTATAACAACAACAACAACTAACAACAACAACGGAAGCACAGAGGATAATTTGTAAAATTCATCGAATGATGATGATATCCTTTGGAAAAAGAAGAGAGTATAAAATACCCAAAAGGTAAGAGACGAACTGCAACGCCATGGCCATATAGTGTAACAGCAGTCGATGAACAAATGTCCTGTCTAGAATAAATGTTCTACTGTATCAAACTGAAAAAGGATAGGATATTCGCGTCATAGCTATACGACGTCACAATGACAAACTAAACGAACTGACGACTAATACTGACTGGATGACTGTTGCCCGACTGCGTTTGATTTGAATTCGTCCTTCATCGTACTGACACGGCTCCTATTTCCATCCGTTCCGTACCCATATACCAAGCAATATAACCAACCTGATGCCGCCGCTGGCTATATTCCGGAATGCAAATTACCGTGTTAAGCCCTGGCATTTTGCTTCATGGATATTATCACACTCCCTTGCTCTTAAGAATTTTGTTTGCATAATTTCCACTAAAGTTCTGCATCATTGCCGAGTATAGCGTGAAGAAGGAGCTGGAACACATTTTTTTTTTTTGTTTTTTGCCAAAGTGCCAGTACACGGCTGAAGCTGAATCTAAAAGAAAGAAAATAAGGTCCTTCCTAGGGGAGCACTTTAATTTTATTAAACTGTGTGTGTTCGTTCTTTGCTGAAATGTTCAGCCTTTGGAAATTTAAATGCACTCAAATTGTGATTAGGACTCTAAAAGGAATACCATTTTACAATCGTAAGCAAACTAACATCTTAAAGTGAATATATTTTTGTTGCTTCTTCTTAGTTGAATTCAGCGCCATTTTTTCGATATTAATTTAATTCAGCTAAGGTAAGATGAAATTCATGTTTTTTCAGGTTTTATGTTATGCATCTTTAGTTCAATGAAAATATTTCTGACAAATAATTGTTGATGTTTTATCTTTTTCCAGCGCTTTACTTCGACTTTTAACTTTAATTCAGCTATTCAGCACATGAAATGTGTGACTAAAAATTTAATTGGCTTGTCCTAGTTTTCATTAAAGACATTGATGTATTTTAATTTTTTTTTCTAAACTATAATTCAGCAATTCAGCATATAATTTCTTACTAATAAGAGGTGTGTTTTATTCTCTAATTATTTTTAAAAAATTGAGTAAAAACACACTACAATGTATACGTAATTTATATTTAAATATTTCTTTAAATCATTTTCGGGTTAAAACATTAATATCTCATAAGCTCCTTTTTTCTGTTCTCATCCAGAAATGAGTCAAAACTGCTTTAGAAATGCTTTCTACAAAGGTGGTTAGTAGTAAATATTTATGTCCACCTTTTGCCAATCCAGTAGACAAACCACGCTGTTCTTCTAATAGTCTTTTTCGATTTTAAATCTTAATTCAGCTATTCAGCACTTGGTAATTGTAAAAAGGAACAGCATTCTCTTGTTCCACCTTCCATCAAAGGTTTTAAAGTATTTTATTATTACTCCCGTTTTTAATTGTGTTGTTTTTCTTCACCTTTCATAGATACTGAAGTCAAAAGTATCATAAAAATGCTACCGAACAACGGTACTAAGTACATACGTCGCATTGCTATTCTAGTACTCTTTTTTGACTTTTATTCAGCTATTCAGCCCTCGGTATGTCCGCACCGCTAAAACATACCGGAAAAAAGAGTGCTTCGCGAGAGATTGTGTTCATACATAAAGTTCTATTCAGCCAATTCAGCAACCGATATAAGTCTACCGCAGATCACAGTCACAGATCTGTTATATTCTCTCAGGAGCGAATATCAAGCAAATATATTAGAACATCGAAATTCATATTAAAGCCATAGGGGTGGAAACATTCACACTTTTCAGCTATTCAGCTTCGCATAAGAATTCCGAGATTTTATTCAGCTACTAAGTTCAAGTTGTCATATCCCAAGTAAATAAATGTATAATTTTTTTTCAGATTTCTCTCTACAAGGGATGCACTGTATTCAGGTTCCATAAGAAATTTCACACCATTTTTTTATCAGCGCCAATTTCCTTCGCTGTTATTAGGGGTTCCTGGATATTTGAGCTTGTAGGTATTACAGCACCGGATCAATCGCCTTGAACGACCAAATAAATAGAAAAATAAAAGCACATAATCAAATGTAAATCAATTGCCCGTATTAAGGATATCCTTACAATGTCCTTCAATTCACTCAAAAAAAAATACCAAAAAAAAACGACACTGTTCCTTCATTTTATGGTTTTGAAATTGCTTGACGCTGTAAAACATCACATTTTTTTATGTATTCCCAAGAATAAAACATATTCATTCATCCTAACACCGCGTGCGTCGTCTTCGTCGTCGCCGCCACCTATACCCTGTAACCAGGACACAAAACCATAATGCAACTTAATTGAAACCCTTTTCGTTCAGCATCGTTTCGTTTACTCCCTTGTCCCCAACCAACGGAGTACGAACGAACTACAACGTCGTTGTCGCCAACACTGGCACTCCGACGAAGGACCATTTTGTATCAGCGAAATTCAATTCTCGTGGACCGACAACAAAAAAAAATGTATCCCTGATGTGTCGTACGTAGCTGGCAACACCTGCACGTGTGTTAAAAAGTATAAGCATGTATGTACCTTCAAAAAAAAAAAAAGGAAATGACGAATAAAATTAAATCAGCCTGTCATTTGTCTGTCGAAAATTCAGCAGAAGAAAAAAAAAGGAGACATAAGGACGAAATAAATTCGCCTTTTGTTGGTTGATGCTCTTACCGCGCGCACTTAACCGATTTTCTTCATGTTTTCGTTTTTATCTCTTTTGAAGCATAGTAGGTACCTACACTTTGTACATATGTAGATTCCTTGCTGAATCCTTTTTCCAAGAAATATAGCACGCGAAGAAAGACTTTCACAACTATCCTCTGATCGAATTGGCGCGGAACAAGGCGACGCTACGCTTAACGCGGCACCTATTTCTTTTGTGTTGGGTCTAAGTGGGAGTGGAGTGGGCAGGGGTTGGAACGTATGAGAAAGGATTTTTCATTTTTATTATTATTCCTTTGAGTTCACAGTTGTTGTTTTTTTTTTGCAGATGTGTGTCCTTTTTTTTTGTTCTGTTGTTCATCTCTCACTGGTGTATCTCAATAAAAATGACATGCGAACAGTTTGCCTGATGGGGTTTTGAAGATGATCGTCGGAGGAACAGCGGCGGCGTGCGTGGGGCAGGAGGTAAATTTGCAAAAAAAAATGAGAATTTTTTCGGGGCTTTCCCGAAAAGAACTCATTTTTTTTTTGTGCCAGTGCCTTTGTGTGGTATAGGTAGTTGGTGATGGTGGATTGAACCCATCTGCATGTTTTGTGGTTTTAAATTGAATTCATTTCTTTTTTTTTTGCTTTTCATTTTGTTGAACCAGTGAATTCTATATTTTTTTTTATAAAGACTGAACGAAGAATATATGTATTTATGTTGTCGACATGGGTAGATACCTACGCATAAATAAAAGAAGGAATATTATATTGTTAAAGGACGATTTTTCATTCATATGAATGGCTTAGACAATGAATTGTGATGACGAAGAAAAATGTGTATAAATTAAATGAGAGAAACATTTTCATAATCGAAAAGAAAAAAACAACAACGAAAAGAAATAGAGAATTTGAGAGTTTGAGAGCTTGTCATAAAGAGCTTACTGATGGAAAATGTGTGCGGAATATTTTTGTAAAATAAAGTCGGATTAAGATTGTTTTACTAGATTTACTTTTTCTTTTAGTTAAAAAAAAAAATACCATCTATGTTATATGAAGAGAAATTCTTTCGACGGAATTATTTTTGACGGTTCCAAAATGGCACATGTACATTATATTTTAAAGAATGCAGGCTTAAGTCAATTTTCTTTTTTTAACACAGATGCTGTGGATTTTAAAATCCTCAGATTGAAGGAAAATAGAGGATGTGATTTTTTATGGAATTTAAAAAATTTAATGTCTCAAAATTTACCACGCACATTGATCAGAGGAATAAAACAAGATGAGACACTTTTTCCAGAAATATATGATACATACCTAAGAGCTTGAGAAATCGAAAAGAGACTTTTGCTATTAGGCCAGAGTTATATAGGGACCAATGATATCTAAATCACTACCTAGTAAGAAAAAAATACATTGGAAATTGGTACCTATAGCTGTCGCATCTCCATAGTCCTTGCCAAGCTGTAGACAGAGATTAGGAACTGAAGGACCAAAAGAGAGGGAGTTAGTAGCAGAGTGTCTCCATGAACCATCGGCATGAATTCTGAAACAAGTTCACAATTTTCCTCAGTCGCTGATTCCAGAAATGATCCACCTCATCGAAAAGTGAAATTGTTACTCCAACTTCTTAGGAGACTTTTATTCTCGTTTAACTCGTAATCCTGAACTTTGTTGAGCACATCGTCTTAGCTGGGGTCACTAGTATGACCAAAAATATCACAACTGTGACCGAGAACCTCGAAGACATATTTCTTACAATATCGATAAGGCAAACACAACAATCCTCACGATTGATTTCCTGAAATTTTCAAAGACAGCCACTCAGATCAGATAGATAGATAGATTGATTTTATTATTTTTTCCAAGTGTACAATTTATAGGGTACAATTTACATATAATATATATTACAAATAAAAAATCGTTAAACATTAATCGTTGACATTAATTATTGTACATATTTAAATAGAAACTTGTAATAAAAAAAAAAATTCAAAAAGTGAAAATATTTATAATAATATTATATTATAATAATATAATATTTTTTTTATAAATACATATATTTGTGCGTATTATTTTTGTTTCTTAGAGCTCCTCATTCAAAATTTGGTTTCTATAAGAAATTGCTCTTATATAATAGCTGTACAGGTGGGTAACATCTTCTTCGCAGTTCAGCATAGCTAGCACTTCCGTTTCCGTTTTCATATCGCTGCCAAGAAAATTTCGATGAAATGAATGATATCTTCTCTTACCGACAGGTTACACAGACAGACTGAATAACTGACAAGTCTTCGCGATGTGGCATGAAGTTCATTCTTACCAACTCTCCTCTCATTTTAAATATTTCTGATATTAGTTTTTGACTGCTTTCAGCTCTAAAATATTTTTTTTCGCACAGGTTATGGTTCAGTATGCGGTAAGTTGCTCTATGAACAGAAGAAGTTGCCTTGCAGATACAGTCAACCCTATATTTTTCATCAACTTTACCTACTTAGTCCTGGAGGGCATCCTCTACAACCTTCCTGTCATTTATCTGCTGGCTTAGATCCAGGTTAACGTCACAATAATCTGCAAGCTCCTTGAGTTTCTCATACCAAAGTCCCTTATTTTGGATCGTATACAATGCTATTATTTTTGGCAATCTTCGGCTTGGCATATTAAGAACTTTGAATAAATAATCAACATGTAACTTAAGTGTTTTAACTAACAGGGGTGCCAACCCAGTTTCGATATTTATCATGTAGTTTGGTGTGTTGCGCGGTAGCTTGATCTTTTTACATAAAATCTCAACAATTTCTTAAGTGATTCGTATTTCTCAAAACCCCAAGTTTGCGCCCATACATCATCACGGATTCCGCAACTTCGATGAAAACCTTGTACTTAACACTGTGGAAAATTAGGTTGTTTTTAAAGCAATTCTTTCATGTCGCGTTGAAAGCACTTTTAGCTTTTATAAGTTTATCTTTTAAATGGGTTTCCATGCTAAAATTGTTGGTTATAATAACACCAAGATATTTGTAGGATTTTACAAATTCGATCGGTTCACTGTTTAAGTGCCACTTTTCATCCCTGGCCATTCTGCCAGACCCCTTTTTTAAAGACCATCACTTTGGATTTGCTTAAACTGACCGTCAAATTCCACAACCTGCAGTACACACCAAGCCGATTAATCATTAATTGCAAGGTTATAGGTGAATATGAAAAAAGCACAACATCATGCGCAAATAAGAGAGATTTGATCGCAATTTCAGCAAACTCAATCCCACCTGGTAAACTGTCAATAAGATCGTCGATAAATAAAGCAAAAAGATTTGGACTTAAGGGGCATCCTTGCTTTACTCCCATTGATGTTTCGAACCAATCCGACATTGCATCGCCGTTTCATACTGTAGCCTGATTTCCATCATACAAGTTTTCCAAGATTCTGCCAAACTTTGATGTCATTCCGGCGTTATAGAGTTTGTAAAACAACGCTCTTCTATCAATTGTGTCGAAGGCTGCCTTAAAGTCAACGAAGAATACATATAACTTCATTTTTTGTTCTACAAAAATTCCCGCAATGCTTCGTAAGATAAAGATGTTATCACTAGTGGAATAGCCGCTTCGAAAACCTGACTGAAATTCTTTAAGCTTCGAGTTACGATTCATTCAAACCCATAGACGATTATTTAAAACTGATACAAAAACTTTGTATGCGGCATTGAGAAAGGATATTCCTCGGTAATTTTTGGATCTGTCATGTCTCCTTTTTTATGAATAGGGAAAATAATTGACTCCTTAAACTGCTGTGGTATGTTTCCGGTTTCTAGAATTTCATTGAAGGCCTCCGTAAGTTTTTTTCCAAGGTCTATCGTTCCATATTTCAGGAACTCTATCGTAATTCTAACAGATCCTGGTGCTTTCCCATCTTTAAGTTTATTCATTATCAAACGTAACTCTTTATCAGTAAAAAGCGCATCCAGAATAGCGTCAGATAGAAAAGGTTTAGCATATAAAAAGGCTGGTGCAACCAAATCAGGATTTAAAAGCTTCTGGAAATGTTCTTGCAATATGGGTACCGAAAGGCTATTACTGATTAGGAGACTTTTGCCGTTAATTTTGTTTATCTCCTTCCAAAATTCTGTTGCGTCTCTACAGAATGTCAATTTTAAGGCCGTGGTTTCATAGTATCTCATTTTTTTTTTCTTAACAGATTTTCTTATAGAAATTGTTTGCTTGAATGTAGTGTTTTTTTCAGAACTGGATTGATAAATTTTGGAATTCTCTTAGCCATCCAAATGATTTCTTTTTGGCATTTTCACACTCAATATCATACCACTCATTTATTCTTTTCTCTCTTAGAGAATGTGATCTTCCACAAATCGGATATGAAAATTTGATTAAGTATTCGATATCACCTACTCCAAGCTCTGCTCGTTTATGAAGATTTTGATTTAAGTTCTGCCGATATTCTGTTGCTTTATTTTCATTTCAAATCAATTTAGGGGGCAGATTAATTTGCCTTGACTTATCATTTGGTATGAGCCATTGATAAATTTCAAAGTACCAATTTCTGGGCCGTGTAAATGTGGCCAGCACCACACTTCATCCATTGCAAATCAAGAACCTTGCAAGTCTTTAAAGAACTAACTATTTTTACTTCTTTTACGGGCTCACGGCCCGTTAAGATCTCTCTATCCTCCCCGATAACAAACACGCTGTTTCCAGTCATCCAGACCAGGTGCTCTGGCTTGTTCCGTAAACCAGAAGTTCGGTCTTCATTGGTCCCCCGAAACCGGATTCAAGAACTTTATCAGAATGAGTATGGTTGTCCATTCGGTTGCGATGTAGCATACCCAATGTATTTTTTTCATTTTTTCGATTAGATACATCCTCCATCTACAACTTTCTTTTCCATTGTTTCTTTTTTGACACAATATCCAAAATATCAGTGGATTTTTATTTGACAAAGTCCAGGCGCACTAATATGTTCCAGGAAGAGATAGAAGAAATGACATTAAAGTACCATTTTCTTGACGAACCCAGTACGCATTTGGAATAGTTTCCAAAAAGTAACTACACCAAGCCAAAACTCCATAAGCTCAGGGACAAGAGTTTGGAATTTGACCGAAATAATTTTTTTCAGCTTTTCTAACAAAGTGGAAGCCGCAGCTTACATTATTATATAACTTTTTCAACGCACCCTGTATTTGTGTAGCACATTACAATATTCGCTATTACTAAAATTCTTTTTTGAAGAACGAATTACTTACAAATTAATTCAATGAAAATAAAAACCATGGTCTCCTACTAGTATTTTTGCAACATTCGATAAAATCAACCCATTCCAATCACCACCAGTCGAGCAAGGAAAGCTTCTGATGTCACTATTCTGGCTCATTGAAAAATTAGCATTTTAGAAATTCACTCCTGATTGTTTTATTTCGATCAGAACTTAGAAAAAGTGAAAACTGACTTCAATTTCTTCGAAAATTACTAAATAGGTATAAAAAGTAGATTTTTCTGATTCATTTTTTTTAAA
The DNA here is from genome assembly GCA_910595825.1 of Philhelius pedissequus. Classification (NCBI taxonomy): domain Eukaryota; kingdom Metazoa; phylum Arthropoda; class Insecta; order Diptera; family Syrphidae; genus Philhelius; species Philhelius pedissequus. The sequence goes on along the minus strand of OU343163.1, from coordinate 5,989,783 downwards.
GGAATTTAAAGTGGGAACTGACAGGATTAAAATTAAATGAGGCAATAAGGACATTTTTTATTTAATTTACTTTTCGTTATTAAAGTCAATTGAAAGTAAATTTCGACACCCTATTTGAGCTCTAATGCGATAGATATGAACGCAAGAGGGTGACAAATATTATTCTTTTTTTGTGTAAACTCGCATAAAAAGGGGACGAATGAAAAAAAAAATAAAGGATTTCCGAAGGAGCCTCTTTTCATATTAAAATCAAGCACCCTTCGCATTCTTCGAGCAGTTTATGCTCTTTACCCCGAAGTTTTTTTTGTTTGTTGAATATTGGGGCTTCAAAGGAAGGTAAGAGAGGGAGTGCGTCCTTGTTAAGATGAGTTCTATTTTTTTTTGCACAATTATTCGTATTTTTTTGTTCCTGGGATGAATGCGTTCTTCCGTGCGCAGCAAATTGTAAATCATCGACTTGTTTCTACAACATCCAACAACCCCAATATGTATTGAAGGGAAGTATATCTGTCACATACACAATGCCATTTTGGCAGAGTCACATGTGTACAGTGTATAGATACGATACCAATATGGAGGACAATATGTACAAAAAAGGATATCAGGGAAGGAAGATAGGGAATCCTTTCGATTTGTTAAATCAAAATTTTATTCAATTTTTGCTGATTTTCTCGCAATTTTTGTCCTCATTCTTCTGTTGTTGGATAAGTGAGTAAGGATGTGTGTATGTGCTTTGTATTCATTATCAGGATAAACAAATTCAATGACAAGCGAGCATGACAACTAAAAAAAAGAACACAGCGATAGTGGGATAGATAATCATGGATGAGTGAATTGCGAGACGCTGGAAATCTAATTTTTGGATAAATAAATTCGTTGTTTGGCTATTTGACTGACTGACTGTATAGCAGTCACTGTGAGGCACATACAATTCATTCATCCGAGAATCAGAATAATGAAGAAGTATCTCCTTCGATGGAATAATAAGCTTGTCTCGTTGTTTGGTTGCTACCAAAAAAAAACAAAAAACAAAAACATCAACGACGACGGATTGGTTGTTGTCAAAAATATCTTTGCTAACCAAAATTCTTTAAGGCAAGATTATTCCCAGGAAGAAGACAAATAAAAAGAGGGAATAAAGGTAAGAATCAACAACAACAACAATAACAGAAAAAAGGAGTAAGAAAATGTACATAAACAGCCCCGAAGAAAGGGGTGCAAAATAAAGTTGTTGATACAGATTTTGATAAGAATTTCATTGTCACATCGATGTTCCACCCTCGCGGCATAGATCCAGAGACGGGAGGAAAAGTGAAGACTGTAGAAAATGATGTATGTTGTGTTGCTTTAGACGAAAAATTATGTTTACGTTAAGGATTTCATTGGTTATTATTCATTTTCTCCTTTATTTTACTCTTTTCTTCTTTTTTGGGTCCCTAAGGAATGAAAACAATTTTTTTTCCGTCTTACAAGCAATCACGCTGTTAAGGATAATTCAAATAGAATTTGGTGTAAATTTGTTTTCTTGAAAACACATTAGAGTTAGGAATAATGTTTATTTTTGTTCAGCCCAAGAGAACTCATAAATGGAAGCCTTGAACAAATTCAAAACAAGATATTAAAGAAGTGTTGGGGGTTAACAGAGTTTTTAATACCTTGGAGGAGAAGAATGTATTGTATATCCTATTTAATGTCCTTAAAATGTGTAAATTTCACATCAACATACTTAAATGATTTATCACAAGAGAAATACGATTTCATTTGATTCCTTTGTTGGGCGCCATACCTATTGGCAAAAAAAAAATAATTGAATTAAAAACTTCAAAACCTCAAAATCATGAGGTTCATTTCGCCACTTTTATCTAGAAATGTGTTCTTAAAGAACATTTTGTTAAATTTTTGTGTTGTCGATCACGATCTTTAAAGTGGTAGAAACTCGGTTAATTTGTCAAAAACGATGCAATTCATTACTTCAATTTTGGGCCCCAATTTTTCTTTCTTTCATACCTCTAGAATATATTTTTTTTTCATAATTAACTTATTGTCTGCTCGATACAATTCTTAGTGAGAATAGTATTTTGTAAAACGGTTCATTTTTTTAGGATTATTTAAGGTCCACATTTTAAATCGATAATTGTGATCGAAAATCCTCCCCAACATTATCAAAATATAATAAAATTAAACTAAAGTTTCGTCCAAACTGTTATACTGTCAAAAATAATTTAATGATTCTACGTTGGGCGCCACTTTTCAATTGGATTTTTTTGCAATCCACTTATTTTCATTGCAATTCCTTCCCATCAGTATGAGATAATACGATAGATATTAATTGCAGTTTGGTAGATTTTGATATATTGTCACGAACAAATTTTACGCTTCTACGTTGGGCGCCACTTTTTTTCATATTTGAACTTCATATATATGCATGATACAATACATAATATAGAGAATAGTGCTTTGCTAATACATCCATTCAAATATTTAGGGTTAATTCAAATAAAAAATTTTGAATTAAATCGATAACGAAAGTATACTGCAATTTGGTTTGAAAAAGAAGTCGCTTAACCCTTATTTTGGAGGGAACAATTCATTACGTCTAGGAAAGTTATCACAGAAAAGAAAAATACATAAACGCTCTCTCCATTTTCCAACATTCGTCTGTTATACATACCTACCACCTACCATTGTGCAGTAAAAATAGCTCCCCATTTATTCTCTATTTAACTTTCAAACAAAACGAATCTTTTTTTTTTGTCTTGGCATAAATAACTGAAAGATTGCCATTGTCGGGCATGGCTCACCGTCACCCTCTAGCAACCTACTGTCTTAATCTGAAATGAAGTGAAAGCTTAACATCAGGATTTGACCAAAGAATAAACGTCATCAACTCCTCTTAATTTTTTTTTTATTCTGTTGATATTCTGCAACTTCTACTGCTCCCTAAGCTCCTAAGGACAGGACCGACACAAGGCTCCAAAACCAGACAGCAAACAAGAGTTTAATACGCGCGGACATAGAACACCGCCGAGTCGCTTCAACACCATTGCCATCATCCTCGCCACCATTAGTACTAGCAACGGCACCACCCCAGGATGAAAATAGGTACCGTTTTCACAACAAAATGAGAAATTATTTATTAATAGCCACTCGAATGATGTTAGAAGCGCAGGATAATAAAGGATGCGCACCTCTCTCTTTTTATAATGAAAAGAAGTGAAGAAAATCCTCAAAAGCATCACAAACGACGTCTACGACGGCCGACGATAGCGATATGAAGCTGACGATGAGGAGCAAGAAGTTTGCTCACAAAGAAAAAAAACCTTATCCCAAAGAAGAAAACTTTCACTTCATCTTTATAACTGTGTTTGCGTAGTGAAAACAAATAATCCAGGAAGAACCTTCATCAGAAAAGCAATGGAATACAAAAAAAAATCAGCAAAGGAAATAAAGAAAAAGGATGCAAAAGAGCGTCTAAGGACTTCCCTATTGTCTTTAGTCATTGAGCAGCACTCGCTTTAGGGGGGTTTGTGTGAGTATTTATATGGAATGACAATGAACGTTGGGCGCCATTTTAGGATTGAGAAATTCACGGTCCATGGGAAATTAAAATTGAATTCGCTCCAAGGACCGCTAGCCGCCTTCCCGATTTATTGATGAGACTCCTTCTGCCCTCTGCATTGGTTGTAGGGCATTATAATATAGAAGATGAATAAGGTTAGGGGCATTGTGTACTCTACGATTTAATCGAAAAATTATTATCAGCAATAAATTTAATCTCTCAAAGTTAGCTCAACGATGAACGACGACCAATAGAAGAGGATAAATGAGAAAGATACAGAGAGGAGCGGAGAGGAGGACAAAAAATCGATTTATTCTTACGGTGCATTCCACACTCCCCCCTGAGGGCTTCCTAGAAAACGTTCAGACCATTTAATTTCAAATTACACATCGAGTCAGCCATGCAAACAACCAACCTAGAGACCAGCTTTGACAAAGCAATTGTTGTCCCGTTTCTGTCGTCCTATCTCTAAGTCTGTCCCTATCCTACCTTCTAGGAAACCAGCATTCCCCAGAGATGGAATATTTTTAATATTATTTTCTTACTTTTGCTGTTGATGGGATACGATATAGTCGAAGGTATAACTATCCATAACCATGGTAGTTAGGTGGGAATCTTCATTCTGGTGACACAGTAATGATGATCAGGACGATGACGACAAAGTTACATAGTCTGAAGTTGTGTCGGTTTTAAAACGACATAACCTTAAAAAGGCAACCAAAAACCCCAAAGTCCATACCTCCTGGGAAATAGAAAATGGGAAATGGAAAATGTTGTGGGGTAAACTTTGGGCAATAGGTATACCAGTTATCATCAAGGTAAATAATGAATAAATTTATTTTCCTAGAAAACAACGTCATCTGTCGGGTATCTGCAAGCTTCTTCAAAATGCTTCAAAATGCTAATTAAAGCCACCAGAGCGTACTGAACTGGAAAAAAAGGCTTTTTGACTTTTTGACAGCACCAAATGAGGTGGCATCATCATCAAAGATGTTTGGCCAAAGGATGAGTGTCTCGCAGTATTTTGGTATTTTGGTATTCTGTCAATATGCGACAATGATGAACAATTCAATCTTCGCTTGAATTAATTATCTTTTCAAAATATAACTTCCATCCATCTGGATGACGATGATGGGACTTTTTTTTTATTAATTTTCACTACCAACCCGAACCCACTGAATGGAATATTTCGAAAACTAAGCTCGCAATAAAACGAAATTGAAAACGAAACGAACAGAGCTTCAGGCAAATTTAAATATCTTGAGTGTGTGCGGTTGGGGACATCCTGTTATCGTCTTCTGCACGAGTTAAATCATTTTTCCAAAATTTATACCAAATTCAAATTGAGGGCGGTCTCCCACTCTAGAGTCAGATATGAGTTATTCCGAGACGACTGTATACAACTAAAGGTTCTAAGAGATTAATTGCTTCATAAGTTTTGGCACAATTGGATTGTCGAGAAAATTTTCAAAAGAGAACGAGTAAGGCATTGGAGGGTAATTTATTGATGGAAGTTTTCGCATAGAAATTCACATCGATTGCTTTAATTTGCGTGCAATCAGGTGGCATTGATTTTTGGGATAAGAATGAATGTCGTTATGGAAAAGTTATAGATTCGTCGATTGTGCTTTATGTGCGAGGCAAAGGCTGCTCATATAATATTCTTTGATATGGTGGAAGGATATATTAAAATATAGCATCAGAAAAATGATATGAATTGTAAGAATTTTACGTATAGTTTGGAGATATCAATAGATTAATATTGAATTGGGCTTTATTGACTTTTATTCGAAAAAATTGAGGCAGCACAAAATCAATTTATGGATCATACACATTCTTGTGGTATTACGTTAAAATCGGTCCTGGAAGCTTCGATACGGTTTGTCATCAATTTCGCAGTAAAAATAATTAAATTGATGCCAGAGAAAACATAATATTTAAAATTTTGTTCTTGAATCCGTGTACGTGTATGGGCGTCCTTATACTCAGGAAAAAATTGACTTGGTCCAGAAAGCATTCCATGATCTTCTCGGGAAAGTATAATTAATGCATAAATATTCTTGGTGAATTTAAGGGACATCGGAAAAAACGTCATTCCCAGTCCGACAACCAGAAAATCGTACCACAATATTGATAAGAGTTATGATTTTTTCGTATTTTGAATTTCAGTAGGAGAATAAAGCCAGAACACTAAATAGAGACTGGAAGCAGATTTGGCTTTGTTAAAACAATACATCACTTCAAAGTTTGGTCAACTGATCAACTGAAATTGTGCATGCGTCAACAACAAGAGTCAATGCTAAAAATTCCTTTACAGCTGCTGAGATAACTTCCTGTAGGGTCGACTGACGAAAGGAGAAGAAACACCAAATGATATACAATACCATAAGACTGTTTCATATTCTATATTAATGATCACAGTAAGTTAGCACACGGTAGAATGAGTCTCACCAATAAATTTGAAAAGCAGATATCGGCTTTAGAGTGAATTCACATTTAATTTCTCATAGACCTTAAATTTCTTAATCCGAAAATGGCGCCCAACGTTCGTTGTCATTTTATATACACCCATACTCCAAGAGGTAGTGGCATTGCTCAATGAATTAAGTCACTACGAAAATCCTTGGACATTCGCTTATAATCATTTTTAATAGGTAGTCTCTTTTTAAACCCAGCTTAAACTCCTTCTCTTAGATTTGGCGAATCTACTTACTTTCTTACTATATCTTCCAATTCCACATATAAAGCTGCTTTCCCAGATCATGGGGGAACGACGGTGAATGTCCGACATTACAGCTTTGAGAGCTGGTTATCTGATGGTAGCAGTGGAAGAAACATTGACATCATTTTCGAGCAAGTGGAACTACTGTTATTAATGTTTCAAATTCAACTTCACACAACATTTTTGAATTGGAGACATAATTAACTACGCGGAACGTACCCAGAACTTAAACCTCTGTTATTTATTGCTTAAATTAAACGTACCTTTCGTTTCCAGGTGAATATTGATGGGATTTCCTGATCTCAATGTGTTCAGCAATCTTCATATTTTCAAACATTATTCAAAATTCAAAATTTGAACATGAAATCTAATTATGTATACCTTATTATGAGATTTTATAGGAACTTCTTACCTCTCGCGTCGTCCGAACTTCAAATTCGCATCTTCGAATTCCCAGCTAAAACTTTTCTTTGGTAAACTTTCAAAAAACCCTACTGAGCTTTGATCTGTTGAGTTGCATTCTGGAAGTATGATTTGTGTCATCCTTAATATTGTCGACGACAAATGGAAATTTTATGATTTTAACATGACTGGAGTAATATGATTGCCAATTTCCACTCCATCTTCTAGGTTCGATCTCTAGAATTTTGTAGACTCAAAATATCGAAATGATGGAACAGATATTCATCGGTATATCCTCCTAAATTAATAATTCAGATTATGAGTAATCCTTTTTTAGTATTCCCGAATAAAAACCAGGTTAACGAACACATAATATTTTGTTTACTGACATTTTTTTGAATTTCTGTCATCGTTTTCAGGAAAGTAAAGAAATGGATTTTTAAATAAAATACGTATCTAAAAAAATAAACTCTCTTAATCCCAAACAATGGACCCAAAGCATTAAATTAAAAAACAAAAAAAGCCTCTTTAATTTTTTGCTCGTTGACACCATCATCAAGATAATTTGAATAAAATCAATAATCAACTCGCTAATGAGCCTTTTGCTACCCCCTATATCTCTCTCTCTAAACCTTTTGCCGCTGCCAACCAAACAACCAACCAACCAACCATCCGACCATCAACATCATCTTCATCAGCATCATCATAATATAATCCGCCTAAAATCTGTCAGGTCATCAATTCGGGATTTCCTTTTTACCACTAAATTTTCCACGAGTCATGAAACCGTCAGCACCCAGCTAAAATATTTTCCCACTGTTCTTCCACATACACACACCTAAGTAAATAGTCCTTTTTTATTTTGGGTTAACCCACATAGCAGCTAGACACTGAAAAAGGATATCATGTCAGAGCTTAGGCGCACTAAAAAGGACACCAGCAGTACCTACCTACCAAATATTTCCAAAGAAAGAAAAATAAAAACAACAAAATCAAAAATTAAAAAAAAAAATAAAATTCAAACGCCAAAAAGGAGATCTATAATTCCATTAACACCCTTTATGGATTATAGCTACTCCTGGCCGTGCTTTGCTCAGTCACCCTTCCCCCCCCCCCCCACCCTGCATAAGATCGTATTGGAAAAATTTAAATTCATAACGAATTGCTTTATGTTTTGTGTTCTCATTTTCATACAATACATACATATACATGTATTTTTTTTTTCAAATTGTGAATGTGTGTATATACAATAAACCCTTTTGGTGTAGAGCAACCCTCTTCGCCAGGATATAAATCCTTTAGCAAATCGATTATTCATTATAGGATAAAGCTCCGGGTTGCATCGTTTCACACGCCAAAACAGAGTCAGACACACATATAGAAACACTTGGCTTATTTTTTTTTCACACACGTGTGTGAGGCGGATTGCTACCTACCATTCTTCCTGATGATGGTGGTATTCTTGCCAAAAAAGGATTTGGTATTTAATTCCTTCCTCTTCGACAAAAAAAAAATAAATTTTTAGAAAAACGATGTGGGTTTGCTAAAATTGCAAGGAGAGCAAGCGCAACAGATAACGCGGGGCTTTAATCCTTTTTGAATGCTACTTTACGTCGCCGTCGCCATCGCCGTCGTCCATCGCGTCTGTTGAAAGGGGAAGGAAAAAAAACTAATTTAGAGTAAGTTGACCCCGAAAAATAGTTGCAATTATCCCTTTAGCCAGAAACTGCTCTTTGAAAAGGATATTCTGTGCAACAGGGGTATACCTACCTACAAACCTACCAACATCTTAACTAAAACATAATAACTACGTTTTAATGCAAGTCGCGTGCATGAAGTCTGCCGCATAATAATGCTCCTCGTATCCCGATAATGATTCTATTAACTGATTACTTCAGTCAGATGATGAGATAACTTTTAATTTAGAGGATGATGCAGGAAGTCATAGCGGAGAATCCTTTTCTAATATAATATATGAATACCCTCCCCATACCTACCTCAACCCTCTGCAACCATAATATGTTGGTAGTAGAGGGTAAATATTTTCATTTCCTTTGGGGTTTTTGCCCTCAATTTTCATAGCATACCTATAGAGTGAAAAAAAAAACAAGAAGAAAGGATTTCAATTCTAATGAATGACCAAATGTTGAATAGAGCGAGTTGGAATAGACAGAAAAAAAAACGATTTCTTTAGAAAAAAGGACTTTTTTCAGGTTACATGAAGGTGGATCTGGATATACTAGATATTTATATGCATGTACCCAGGTTTCTTTTTTTTATAATACAGCTTGAATGACGTGCTATCGTTTACTCGTAGTACAAGCTTCATGGTGATGATGCTGATATGTTATCATCATCCTTAGTCATTATGTTGAATTGAAAGGACGACATAGCAGCTATACAAGTATAGAGATTGAGACTACGAAGTTATAAAGAGCGAGTGTGTAGAGTTTAGGGTGTGGGTTGTATTAAAGGGTGTAGAGTAAAGGGACTAAAGGACGACATCAACAACACGACGACACGAAACGATGCTTATGATGTTGATGATGATGATTATGACGATGGCTTTTACATTATGAAACGAGATTATGGATCCTATTTGCGAGGCGAGAGAGAGAAAAAAGGATTCAACTTCAACTCAATTCGAATTGCTTTACACAAAGCACTCGCTATGTTTGTGCTACCTATATGAATGTATGACGATATGTACAGTTATGCTGATGCGATGATGAAAGAATGCACACTAAGGAGTGCAGCGTATGCAGAAAAAAAGCCTTTTAAAATGCATTTTTTCCACCAATCTCTTCCCACGTTACAATCTCTCATCCAGAGTAATCCCTTTTTCACAGCTTTAGAAGGCAAAAAACGGGAATTCGTTAAAGTAGGTAGGTGTATATACATTTGTATAGGTATTTTTTTTTGTGTATAGGTAGGTATAATATCCATGCAGATTATTCATCACTTTTATTTTTGTCCTCGCACATATAAACAGTACACACATTGCTTTCATGAACAAAATTGTATTTTTTTTGTATTATTTACATTTATGCTTCTTTTCAAGCTAAAAAAAAAAAAACTGGTGTTAGGTAATGAGGCACAACTTTTACACCAAGGCTTTCAAATTCTGCAAAAATCATCACATCACATCACAGGACAACTAGACGACCTACCTACCCATGCAATGCAATGCACTGAATAAGAAAAACAGCTATTAGATATATGAAAGTGTAGGGGAGGGAGAGCAACGGAAGTGAAGAGGGTAGCAAATTAACGAGGTCCTACATAGGGAATGATGATGAGGATATGGAGGCCTCCTGTATATTTCTAAGAAATGTAACTTAAATGCGTTCTGTTTTTTTTTTTATTTTTGTCATGCCTTATTATGTATTCAAAGGACCTTCTTTCACTAACATACTAACAAAAATTCTCACATATTCAACCTTTTGTATGAGTATTTATGCTGCTACTGCTGATAAGGTACCTACATTTGAGACGAAATAGAATAAGGGAATTGTGATTTCCTAGAAGCATTCACTTAGGTAGCTTGGGTGTTTTCCTTTTATATGTTTGGTTGTGTCAATTATTAAAAAAAGGACATCCCATGTATGTTTTTATCTACAGTTGCAAAATACTTAACTGTGTTTTTTTTTGCTTTTTTTGTGTAATAGTATGACAATATACTTTAAATAAGATTTTCTCTGGAAGGATGCGCTTTCTCTCTGGTGAATGATTGAATTACGGGAAACGGAATCCTTAATTACAGGATACAAGACGACAGGTAAGATACATACGTAGGTGAAGTTTTTCTCAATTCCTGGTGATGTGGAATGGAGATTTTTGTGTAGACATCTTTGAGGTTGTGTGTACATTTGATATCCCTCCATAGGTAAATAAATTTGAACGGGACTTTGAGGTTATAGCTTTAGCGAGTTTTTCAAGGAGACGTGTCGGAATTAAGGACTTTTGATAATTGACTTTATAGTCTTAAGGGTGGGTTAAGGGAACACTGATTTAGTCAAGAGGTGTAATTTTAATTTATTTTTGATATAAACGTAGATGAGTTAGGCATAACATGGATGATATAACTGAGGAAATAAAATGCACGGCTGGATCGCACGAACTTGCTCTTATCACATTTCACATTTTTTTTTTATAATCTACACGCGCTCAAGGGATTATGATTACCCTTTAAATGTTTCAATACAGCGCGGACATGAGGGTGAGGTTAAGGAAGAGAAAGAATGATAGGAAAGATATGTATCATCGTATGCAAAAGATTTCTATTAAAAATCTAAATATATTTTTAAAGTCGTTTTTTATTGTATTTTTTATATATACAAAATTAGTGTGAAAATCTTAAATATTTAATAACATAAACTTAAAAACAAAAGATTAAATCAGTCTTATCAAAGAAAAATAATTCAAAATTCTGAAATAAATACTTAAACTAATTTGAGCTCAAAAAAAAGTACGCAATTTTATTTTTTGTATAAATTTGAATTTATGAGAAAAACATTTTAAAAATCCGTCTAGCGGTTTTTGAGAAAAAAAGTTTTCTTTTTTAAACTTTTTGAAAAAAATTAAAAAAATAATTCAAAACGCCAATTCATAGGTATTCAGTAAATACATATAACTATAATTTTTGAAAAGAAATAATTGAGCAGTTTTCAAAATACCTATAAATTTTTAAAATTAATTAAAAATATTGGTACGCAGTATAAATTGTGCATCCTAAACCTATATACAGTCGTGTGCAAAATAATAGGTGTGTATGCGATCGATATCCCAATATTTAGGACATATCTCCGTCCAATACAAAGATTAAGTTTTTGAGGCGTACTACACGAATGTAAAATTTATTACCTGACCCTAGGTTTCCTTCTAATTATATTTATGACAAATGTAGATGAATGAATTAATGTATGAATTTGGGGCATGGGTGCACTGCGACCTTGAGATCTATTATGCCCCCTTACAGAACTGGATGAGATTTTTTATTCGACAGTTAATTTCTTTGAAGAATTTTAGTATTTGTGGTATTTTAATAGAGGGTAGTTCAGTTACTTTTCCTTTATTAGTTGATGTCAAAGAAATTTGTATCTCTGGTGAATAATGGCTTCACAACTTCTTAGTATTTGGTCAGGTGCCTCCTCGAATACCTAGCAGAACCTACAGAGAGTATTGCTCTCCAATCCGAGGATATTTAGATGTCTGTTCCGTTTACAGTGGCCAGTGAGAAGACATATCATCACCCTTAGTTTGTTCCTACTTAGGTTAATACAGGAGAAGAACAGTTTTTGGTTGTACTTCATAAGTAGTAGTTTAGCCTGTCTTAACCAATGGGAAGCTTATTCCAAATATTTTATCTCTCAGACTCCTCTTCGGATCTGACCTTATTTTTGATCACGTTTCATGATTCCGCAATACCGCTCTGGTCCTATTAAAGGTGATGTTGCTCTCATTTTTGCTAGAAGTGAGACTTTATTATAGCGGGTTGTCCATTTTGCGGTTTCAAAAGTATAGGGCTGGAATTCGACATCTGTCAAAGTAGGTTGTAAAGCCAATTCAGTTGAAAGTCTAACATTTACGAAAATGTATCGCTTAAATATTGCACAACGCACAAAATTGTTAAAACCTACTACAAAAATTGTGATTCTGCAACAGTTACAGCCACATATCGTGCTTTAAGAGGAGATTATGGTTTACATAATCGTCCAACTACGCAAAAAATTGGCTAAATTGTGAAGAAATTTGAAGAGACCGGATTTGTTACAGATATTGTAAGGCCTGTGCATCATCGCTTGCTCGTACCACTGAAAATATCGCTGTTGTTAGTGAAAGTGTTTCCGAAGACCCGAATGTGTCAATTCCGCGTCGTTCTCAGAAATTAAGACTGTCTTATTGCACATTTTGGCGTATTTTGCACTTGGATCTACACCTTCATCCACATAAAGTCCAGCTCACACAACAACTGAATCCAGCTGACCATTCACAACGTCGTAGATACGTCGAATGGGTGCTTGAACAACTGGCGGTGGACGGCGATTTTTCGAACAAAATTTTCTTCAGCGACGAAGCACATTTCTCACTCGGTGGGTATGATAATAAACAAAATTGTCGTTCTGAGAATCCTCAAGTAATTCACTGTTGGGGCGCTCTTTGGTCCGGAGGTGTGATTGGACCTTACTTCTTCGAAAACGACGATGGAACGACTGTCACTGTCAATTCGGAGCGTATGGTTATGGTTATGGTTATACGATAGCCGACTTTTTTTTGCCTGCTGTTGAAGAATACGACTTGGAGAATATGTGGTTTCAACAAGACGGTGCCACATGCCACACAACTCGAGCGAATATGGCTTTATTGCAAGAGACATTTCCTGGCCGCGTAATTTCTCGTCGTGGCGATATTAACTGGCCCTCAGATCATGCGATTTGACACCGCTTGACATTTTTTGTGGGGCCACGCGAAAGACTATGTTTATGCAGATAAATCTTTAACTCTTGAGCACTTGAAAACCAACATTCGTCAAGTTATGGCTGAGATACCGCCCAATATGTGTCAAAAAGTGGTCAAAAATTACCTCAAAAGAATCGATGCTTGCAACAATTCGCGTGGTGGTCATTTAAATGATGTAGTGTTTCACACATAATGTCAACGCTTAAGATTTATAATAAAAAAGAAATATAATGAAAAATAAATATTTTATATGTGTCATATTTACGTTTGCTTTTAATACCTCAAAATGAATAACCCTTTACTTGCCCAATTCATTCAGTCTGCTAACCCATTCCCACAACAGTTTTGAGCGATGGAGTAGGAGCTTAGTGCCTTTAGTTATAACATCCATCTCAGGATGTTTGGCTTAAATCTCCCTGCTTTACTTGCAAGTCTCTTGCGTGTCATGAGTGATGTAGTAGTTTTACTAGAAGTTTACTATAAATAGATATTTTACCTACTTCTGGGGGCCCCAGCTAACCGAATCGAGAAATATAGACACAACGTTATTTTCAGTTAAATTCTTCCTATATTTCCAGTGTTAAAATTTTGCACATAAAAAGGGTTGATTTTAAGCCAATAACAACCTTTATCAAGCAAGGTGGTAAATCCTTCAATAAACACTTATAAATATTAAAAAATGTCGGAATTAATGTGTTTTTTTGTTTTTTTTTTTGCAGACGTTGGGCTTTGATTCCCAGACCTCTGAGGTCACATTCCAATGTATAGTTCATACAACACTATTTTGTAGAAAATATAAAATAACACTAATTTAAGACAAAAATATGTGTTCAGGATATCGCTATATAAATCTGTCATTCCTGTACTTTTCAAAAACCTTTCCGATTTCTACGTCGTTAGAGTACCAATCTCTCATCCTATTGTATCATTTGCAAAAAAAAAAAGTTCAAAATATTTGTCTTAATTCTTGGTTTCTTAGCAACCAAAAATTTGTAAGACTGTGTTATCGCAGAAGGCCTAGCTAAGAATTCCTAACGTGCCTTGCGGCGTAATTTATGTTTGACACATATTTGAATGTTCTCCATGATTCTACACGATCGTTAGTTAATCACCATTTTAAGCCTATAATCTCATGAGAGTTAGAAGAAAACGTCGCATAATGTTTATATTTTGTGAGTTTTTTGTAAGGGGTATCCTTTAAAGACAGACCATATGCCTGTCAGAAAACGTTCCTTTATAATTACTTCCAGCTTTAGGAATCAGGCATATTCACAATGTAATATATATAAAAATGATAACAACAGTGTAATATTATCTAGCCCCCCAATGACGCGATGGTGTGGTGGTACCCTCAAGGCTCCAAAAACCAGATACCGATACCGAAAAACTCCCTTAAATAACAATATTCCTTCAAGAAAATCCCACCAAAAGCCTCCTAATTCACCCACCCACTCGATTATACCAACTTTCCAAATTACTTTCAACTAAAAAAAAAAACTCCCAACCACGCCCACCTCTTCCACACTACCACCGCAGAAATTTTAGATATTGATCTCCCCCTTTGCACTCGTAATTCGCATAAATCAATCACAAAACACGAGATATCAATCGATTGCATTCCGAAATTCAAATAAAAAGTTTTGTGGCGGCCCTCGAGGAACTAGAGTATCTTTAGAGGTGTACGAAGCCGAAGAATCAGCGTCACGCACATATTTACCGACATTTTCATTTCATTTTCGCAACAACGCAACATCGTCAGATATAATATGTAAGCAAAGAAATATCTCACTCCCAGCTCTAGTAGCGAGTGAAAAATAAAGTCTCAGTCAGCAAGGATGACACATAACTGTATTCGAGTATACTCGTTGCGTCGCGTCGGTCGTAGGAGGTAAATGCTTACCTTACACCATTGTACCGCTTCGCCCATCACCATAGGCATATTGAAGATTACATCAGTGCCACGCGTATAAATTACAGAATAAAAGCAGAAGTGAAGTCCTTGCATATCCTTATGCTAAACAAGAGTTTTTCTTTTCATTTTCTTTTCGTTCGTTTTGGGAAAATGATAAACTTAAGCTGCGTTATCTTTTCCTCCTCCTCTTAACTTCATGTCTATCTCTATATAGATTGCCAGAGAGAGAAAGAGACCCCTCAAGAGCCAGAACAAAAAAAAATTTAATTTCGACTTCTAATCTAAATATCAAAGTACAACAACAACAGCAACAGCAAGGATATCTATATGTATATGAAAACTGGCCGTTATATGAAATATGAACCAATTGATATAGATACGGCGGCGAGTAGGTATATACAAGGAATTTTGTCTTTGCATATAATACACTAGATATGTGGAAAAAACTGCTTGAAGGATAAAGGATTATTTTTTGTGTCGTTAGGTTGGTTGGTTCAAAATCACTCCTTGCTGCTGAGAGGCTATATTGCAATATCTTCTGCAATAGGATCTACGAGAGACTCCAATGAAGACATTATCATAAGTGAGTAAAAGTGGAAGATGGCGTCGCTCGTCGACTCGTATCTCGTTCGTATGTGATACTATATAGGAGACATCGAATGACTAAGGAAATAAGGGAAAGGACATTGCAATTGGATTTTGTCCCACACTTACGATACACACAGATAATAATAGGATATGCAGTGCATGGCTCTGAAAACGAAGAGCTTCTCTCATATTCATGTATCATTTATGTGCGCGCGGGAGGAATACGAGAGGATACCATGATATTATCCTTTGACCAAAGGATATCATCACCGAAGAATAAAAACGTCGTCAGCAGCGTATATATATTTACTCCTACTTATACCCAGTACCATCATCCGAACAAAAAAATGGAAGAGACTTTCAAGAAAATAATAATATGTAATCACAGTGTCCTATGCATATGTTGCTTTAGCAAGGACATATGGGCCACGACAACACACTAAACTTCCAATACGGATAGAGTATATGGTATGAAGTAATAGAAATGAAATTCAGTGTGGTTTAGGGTCATATAAAGCGCATTAAGTGGCAGGCAATTTTCTGAACTTTCTCATATATAGATACCTAAGTGTTATAGTGCTTGGTTTTATGTAAAGAAAGGCTCCTTTTTTTCTTGCAAAGGATATATTGTTGTTACCCCCAATAAGAGGTTGCAAAAAAGATCTTATAACTTTAGACATATCCCGAAAAGCATCACTAAGTATGAGAGAGAAAGAGAGAAAGAGTTGCTGATATGAATAAGCCAATTGTGGATACTCAGTCGCATTATCCTGCCAGATAAAAGAGTCCTTAATCGAAAAATAAAGTGGATCATTGTATGTAGATATATATAGAAAGAAGAGTATACAAAGAATTGAATTGACAACAAAAAAATATGGATGAAAGAAATGAAAGTGAAATTAAGAATGCTGCTACAACATTATTGTAATTTGTTTTGCATTTTTTTTCCTCATTCATTTCGAAGAAAGGCTTAAGGGTAAGTTCATTGAAAGGATTTCTTTATATAAACTACATTAAAATGTTAATGTCACTGGGAAAAGGGACCCGGGCGTAGTCGTTGGTATACGTGGTTTTGGCAGGGCACTCGCGTAAATGAGTCATATATGAAGTTGTGTGGCAGCTCCGAAAGGACAATGATACAATGAATCATAATTTGTATTGCATGCAGCTACTGCATCAATCTTTCGTGGACTCTGTCATGCAGAAGCAGATTGGAGCTGATAAACGTTTTGGCTTTGGTAAGATTTGACATGGTTAACATATAAATTATATCTAATATAGTTGAGTCCTTCTATAAGTTGAAAGTTTCTTGAAAATGTGAGAAAACTCAATTATTAATCTTGTTTTTAATAAATTTAATGTCAAAGAATAGCGAATGTCAAGTTCCTTCAGTCTTAGAGAAGGAGATTCTTTCCCGCCTCTTCAGCTATTTCTATAATACAAACCTTTTTAATTACCCTCTACTTCGGGTCCTTGGATGCACTCCCTGTGTTTATTCCAGCACAGGTCGATAGAACTCTCTTATTTACTTTACGGTCTCCCGACTCTTGAAATGTAACTACCTGACACACGGTATTCGTCCATTCTCCTCAAACTGGATATGCTTCAATTATCCAGACCAAGCATTCTGGCAACCAATATAAATAGCTTGGTTTTTTACTGGAGCTTCGATCTTACTTGACGCCTTGAACCTAATAGTTGTTATTTCAAGACTCTCTCATCTTGAGCATTGGTGTCTATTCGCTCGGTGTGAACTAGCCAATTTAATTGGGGTAGGCCGTGGCGCGATAGTTGTGTGTTCGACTGTCAACCTCATGGTCACAGGTTCGACCCCTGCCGTAGTCTATCTCCTCTTATTTTTCCACTAAAAAACCAATTCTAAAAATAAATGTCATACAATGAGTTGCTGGTTTACTCATTACATGCTGTTTAGGCATAGAACTAACAACATGTGATTGAGTAAGACTAGTATACCGATAAAATATGACAAAGTATAAAAAAAACTTAATGCGAATTATAAGGGACATAGATAAATAAGACACGGAAATATCTCCGCATTAGTTCAGCCGCCATGACTGGAGATAAAATCTGAGACAACAACCACCTACAGTCTCAAAACATCGCGCCACACATCTTTTCTATCATTCTTTCTCTTCCATAACCTCACGCCCGCGCTGTATTGAGACATTTAAAGGATAGTACTCGTATAAAGCCCAGTGTCAGCTACTTTTCTATGCTTGTTGTTCAAAACTTGGATTCAGTAAGCAAGACTGAGAATAAAAGTGTTTTACAAAATGCGACTTTTGGACCAATTTATTGCGGCAAACCGAAGTAAATCAGCGATTTTTAGGTAGGTAAACTCCTTAACTTCCACGAAATAGCTGCTAACAATAGTGACGGTTTATCTTAAGCAGTGGACAGATGATTGTTTATTTGTTAATAGCAGGCCTTTTGGTCTGGTCCCTGATGTTAAATCATGACTCACAAATTTCAACTGTTCATCAATAACTGTAAAAGCCTTCATAACTGCACGATGGGAGCTGCCAATAATTTAAATATTGTAAGAATACCCAAGTATCTGCAGAAATTTGTTGAAGACAATGCCTTCTGTATTTCCGCCTGGTTATCTGTTCGAAAACAAGAGGGAAGAGGCCACATGACAGTGAATTTTCCTGCCGTAAACCCTGTACATGTTTAGAATAGCTTGGAAGTGCTTTATCCCAACATATATGTAGGAGCAGTTTTCCCGGATTCTGAGTTCGACTAACGCTTTAAGGAGGCATTGATGATAAACGCTATTATATTCACTTTTGAAGACCACTGATGAAGAGCTGCCGTTTCAGAAAAACTTGCTGCTTAAACATACCGCTGAATAGGATCTTGTATGTAACTTCAGCAGG
The DNA here is from genome assembly GCA_910595825.1 of Philhelius pedissequus. Classification (NCBI taxonomy): domain Eukaryota; kingdom Metazoa; phylum Arthropoda; class Insecta; order Diptera; family Syrphidae; genus Philhelius; species Philhelius pedissequus. The sequence continues at coordinate 5,971,241 of OU343163.1, read as the reverse complement.
GATATGTTTCGATAGCTATTGCAATGAAAGGAATTGCCTTTTTGTAGATGGTATATATGGACCTGGTTGGTGAGTCATCAGGCATTATTGTTCAGTCATCGGACATGCTCCATTTAATCAGTTCCGCTAGTTTTTTATCAGGATTTGGACCCTTATTATACTGCAACTTTTTTATAGCAGTCCTGAAAGAAGAAGACATAAAGCCTCACCCCAAGATTCAGAGTGGGATTCTTAACTTAAGATCAGCTGAACTTAAACTGAGTCTAAAATTTTTGGTTTAACTCGTCCGGTTTCACAGTTAAATCTGATCTTCAGATCAGTTGAACTTCGTTTAACCTCACTTTATCAAAAATAGTTGGCAGCATTTTTCTTGCCTTGTCTTCCATTTCTCCCTGACACAAAAAACACGCGAAACAACAACAAACGATTTGTACTGTTGACAATTGAGGGAAGTTTTTTTTTATTACAAAGTTCTGTCATTATTCTGATTTTGGTCAGAGATAGCGAAACGAGAATTATAAATAAAATATTTTTTTAAAAAACTTTAGCACCTTGATAACATTTTATGACACTTTTTTTTGTTAAATATATTTTATGAAAAAAAAAACAATACAAATGCTGAACTGAAGTTTTAACGGCAGAAATATTTCAGTTAATTTAAACTACAAATTGAACTCAGTTCAAGGTTTAAACGAGACTATGAAACCGAATAAATTACTGATCTGAAGCTGAAACCAAAAGAGCAGCTTAAACTTGCACTGAGAACCTGGGGGTTAAGGTCTTTACACCAGTCACACAAAATGGGTACATCTGTGAGTACAAATTGATGGAAGTCTTCCAGTTTGGTAATACTGGATCCGCCTTTCTGACATTTTTATTATCAATAAGTTATTATCCCTCCAAAACATATGTAAGCGCCTTTGTTTTGGCAGGTTCTCCCTAGGAATCAGTTATAGACTCTAAGATAAAATAAATGATAAAAATATACCGGATACATTTACGTTCGAACACCGCCGGAGTGTTTCATATTTATCATTATTGTTTCGCTATTTTTATAAACTGAGTTACATTTTTGCCTAAAAATTATTTATTCGTAATATTTACGGTTATAGGAATGCTCATTAGTTCGCCATTGAGTTTAACTTGGGGAGTAAAAAAAACTTACGTTTGAGCCCTATATTAAAAATAAATCACTGCGAGAGAAAAATACATCTCAAAACACTAGTTTCTATAAAATTTCGGTAAGGTCTTATCGAAGCCAAAATGGTTAACGAAAACATTATCGAAGCTGAAATGTTAGTAAGAAGAAAGAGACAACGACGAGTTTTTTCTTATAGAAAAAAAATTGCAAAAAGAAGACTTCAAATGGTTCAGTTGAAAACGACAAAACGTCCTCGGTTTTATAATCAAACAGGCTTCCTTCAGGATTCAGTACTAAGAAATATATGGATTTCTGAATAAAGGAGCATCCTCATAGTCTTGTCGTAGGTATTGCAAACAATATAACATAACAATGAAGGAGTACGCGCGCAGAAAGGTGTCTTTATTATATTTTTTTTTATCAGGTGTGCAACTATAACTGTATTATAGCACAACTATGACTGAGAGGAGCAGTGAAGTTTTTTTTTCTTTTTTTGATAGACATACTAACAGCCATTTGCTCTTGCATTCAAGAGGACACAATCGTTTAAGAATGAAAAGAGACACTTCGCTATATGTAAGTGCTTTCATTTTGTCATATTCTTCTCATGTTTGTATTTTTGTCGTTGTTGTTGTTGTTGTTATCATTGTTCTTGCATTTGGGAGTGGAGAAACAAAATATTGTCGCTGCGCTAGTGCCGAGAAGAGTGTATAAAGACGCGTCCTTATAGGTGCATATACCGATTACGTTGTCCTTGTTACAGTTTCCAAAGCGCAAAAGTCATTAAGGACACTTTATTTTGTTTTTATTTCGTTATAATGCACACAATACGAGCCGAGTACATAAGGAGGTAAGAAATCCTTTTGTGTAGTTTAAACTTTTACCAGTGTCAAAAAGTTAGGTAGGTAATTTTATTTTTAAAGAGCTTTAAAATTTTTGCTCATTTTGGCAAAGAAGAATTGTTCTTGGGATGCAGAAGTGGGAGATTATTGTATTTAAGTGACTTTTTCAAACTTTTTCAAATGGTCGTCCTATAATGTGTGTATGGAAAAGATATTTAGCCATACAAAAAGTGAAACACTGTATGAACTCACTTAAGCAGGTGGAAACTCGTTTAAAAAAGGTTATAAATTATTATTAACTCATATAAAGGATCTGGAGCTCCTTTCAGCTAGGTTTTCTGTCAGCAAATGAGCAAAAATTTGCAGTGAGCATTAACCAAGAAAGTTCGAGCAGAAGAAGAGAAGTCGTCGTCGAACTTCGAAAAATAAAAACAAACAATACCAAGATTACGTAAACACAGTAAGGTCGGGTATTCGTATGGTTACCATTCGTTCCCCTTTTGGAGAGACTGTCCTTCTTTTTGACCTTAAGATGCCTATTTTCCCATAAAACCAAAAATGACCAAGGGAGATATAAATGTCCGTCTTTTTTACACATATGTACTATTTTTTGCACCTTAAGGCAATATTTGTATACTACCTACTCTTTCCTATTAAAAAAAATCTTAGCGGGTTTTCAAATTAAAGCTGTGAATACTTACATCATAGTTAATACAATTTTCACTGGATCCATCCATTTACTTCATTCAAGACTTCATTGCCAAATTCAGTTCAGTTGTTATATTTATATCTGTCAATAGCTATACATGTTCATTCAATAATTCTTAGCTAGAAGTTATAACTCTGAAACTTGTACAAGCTCCCTGTTTCCAACAACATTCACGAACTCGGAAATTGCTGGTAAGCAACACCAATAGAATATCTTATAAATTAGTATATATGATAGGTTATTTTCTTAGGCCAGCTTACTTGCGGTCGTCAGAAATGCCAAAAAAATGGCAAAATTCTTCCAAAAGAAATTCAAAACTCAAGCGCCGAATTGTTGTCAAAGAGCATCCATTTTCAATCACCATGGAATCATCCAACAAAAATTTTAAAATGTTTCCTCTCATTATTCAATATTATACTAAAGAATAGGGAATAGAAACGAAATTATTTAGATTTTATGATTTGCCAGTTGAAACGTCAAATATATATAAAAATGTTGATACTTTACTTTTTTTTTGATTGGGTTTTGTATTTTTCAAAAACTAGTCTTGTCCCTCTTTTTTAAGATTTGCCCATCTATAAAACTAGCTATGTTCCCCTTTTCAACATTTTCAATATGGTAACCTAGGTATTCGTTAAACGGCGAAAAACCCATATAAGCCTCAGAGACCAGATAATTTCAAATCTGGTTTCTGGGGCTTATACGGGTTTTCCGCCGTTGCATGAATACCCTTTATTGTTTTTTTTTTTTTTTTTTAAGAATTAAGACTTCGATTAGCTCAGTTCTTTTCTACGGTGGAAGATCATTAATATTACAAAAATTATACGCGTAGGCTTTGACAGACTTTTCTAAATTTAGCGGTCTTCTATGTTTGAAGGGAATCTGCACAGCGAAATTGTCGGAAGAATAAATCTGGACGAATTGAAAATTTGAAAAGAACCCAATGGAAAACCCCCCATTGGATGAAGTAAGTACCAAATGATATCTTGGTATTTTAGAGACATCTTAATTTGACAAACCAATCCACAAAATTCCTTTCCCAATAGGAAATTTTGACATCAATGCATTTTTTTGGTGAATTCATCAATGGATTCATCGACTATTTTCATCGATGGGCAGTATGTAATGATTTCATAAGAAAACGGTTGCACATTTTTTGATGAGTTGAGGAGGCTTTACATGGATCTGCATCTGCAGACTTGAAGAAAAGTAGAGCGGGCCGATAATATAAAACAAATAAAAGAGTAAGAGAGGGTACACGAATTCTGCTATAACTTTCTTGACACATCTCACAATCACATGTTCTTACCGTTCAGGTATGTAGTTTTGAGAAGCATATTTTCGCTAGTTTGGTTTGTGTTTAAGTAAACTGGGGTGAAATGGTAAATAAAACTTAAAAAATCGTTATCTGAACGGCACTAATTATGGTGCAGATGAAAAGGCTATAATGAAGATGAACATGTTCATCTTCACTATAATCTGCAATCTTCAGATTCATACTTCCTATAATCTTCATACATTAAGATGATCTCCATTTTGATCTTCGCTCTCTATCGCACATGAATGAGTTTTTTTAATTTTGTTTCCTCTTTTTTTGCAGATGTCTATGCAGATGAAGATACATATAAAGCCTCCTTTATCTAAATTCAAATGAATTGTATGCTTATAATTCACTACAATTTCAGTTACAATATCATAAACGATGATTCCACTGATGAAGAGTAATTCATAGGTTCATGAGTTCGTAAATGATGTTTGGTTTTCTGCGGTGCGGTGGTTGTTTTGTTTTCTTCCCTAGAACACACAACAAAATGCAAACAAAAAAGCCTTAAAAAAAATTTAAAAAAAAGTTTTCTCTGCCATGAGAAGAGCGACAAACATTGCGTTTTTGCTACCTGCCCTGAGAAATGCGCTCAGTCCTCATCCTCAGACTTCGCTGGTCATGAAATGGTGTTTTTTTTTTAGAGAAAGTGAAAAAAACATATTTCATCTTTTAACACATCAAAAGAACTTTATTTTTTTTATCAAAGTGTTGTTTATTTTGTTCAGAAATTTTGTTGAGCCGAAAGGTTACAATTATTATAAGGTTTACTTTCTCATCAAGATTTTATGAAGACAACATTTTAATTATTATTAGCTAAACTTATTTCTTTTTTTGATTGAATGCATGAAATATTATTGAATAATCGTCGAATTAAAAAATTAAATTAATAAAATGATGTTTGGGGTTATACCTAGCATATATGTATATACAATGTTTCTGTTTCGGTAAAAAAAACAACATCTTTTTCACAGGAAAATGACACTTTCATGTGATTTAATGCATTAAAAATGAGGAAAATAAAAGAAGTAGGTATCATAAGGGCTTTACCTAGTGATTTCGTAATTGAGCATTCATGGCATTTTGCATCATATATACGTCATATGTAAATTAACGAATTACATTAACAAAGTGAATTATTGCATGAGCATTCATGTCATTTTTCACCTGATGAATAAGCAACTCAAAGTTATCTAGAGATTTTACAGCTTAACGCTCATGCTATTTGCTTATGAATAAACAATTTACCCCTACTTCGTGATTTCACTGGTAAATATTCACCTCGAAATTCACTTGGTGAACGCCTATGACAGACCTATGTTAAATTCATCGATGTTTTTATACCAAATTCATGGGGTGTAGCTTTCAGTCATTGATGAAAAAGTTGGTGACTCATGCATTAAGGTTCGTGCTTTTTCAAACACATTGGTAATCACTTCTTCCTCGTCACATTCCCAAGACATTATATGATTGACGTCAGTTCAAAAATCCTTCTTCTCAATCTCACGACACAAATACTGGTGTACCTACAACTATATTATTTCTAAGCGATTATGCTTATCATCGTTTGTCAAAATCAGTCAAAAACTTCATAAACGTGTGGTTAGCTTATGCATCACTACACCATCAGCAGCACTTGCAACGAACTCCTTTTTTGGTCCTTTCGCGATATGCATATTCCACAAATTACAATTAGTCAGCCATTGCCATTCTCATTGCCCCGATGCGTCAGTAGATTAATGCAACAAAAAATCCTCTTGCACATCACTCCTGATGTTGAGTCCGACTCTCGGTCCCAATGGGACCAGAGAGCTATCCCCTTTCTATGTGGCCTAATAAATTCACTAGCACCGCGTGTACCGAGTGTGTAAGGATTTAATTTCCATGTCATCTTTATGAAGTGAGCTGCTTGCTACTCTAAGGACAACTGAAAAAGGATTCTTGAAAAAAAAAATATTAAGAAAAAAACAACAATTGCAGGAGCACACAACGTATTCTCCACAGATGTCCTAACTTCTCTCTATGGTTTTGCTATGCATCGTGTCCCGTTCTCATCCGTCGCAGACTATGGTGGGTGGGCAGGTAAGACAATGACGAGAAGGACGACGGACGTAGAAGGCAAAGCAAGCGAGTGTCACTCGACAATAAATCATAGCTCACGTTTGTCGGAGACGTTGTTGGGACAAAATATGATTTATGATTGCAATGCGTTCCAAGAGCTGTATATTATAGAGAGAGAGAAGCTACTGCTGCAGTTCCACTTTAAATAGCTCCTTTTTATGAGAAACGACACCAGCGAAGCCAGCACCATGCAATGAATCCTTCCTATATGTATGTATGTGCTTGCTTCTGCTTCTGCTATGTGCAACAACTGCAAATGAAGCTACAAGCAGTGTGGTGTCTTGTAATTGTGCTCCCTTCACAGTGTAGCTGTCCTGGTTTTGTTTTGTTGTTTGTGTCGTCGTGGTTGTTGTCCCAAAAGAGTTGTTGCACTTGCAACTTAGTCTATATCTCTGCCTCTCTATAGGGTTTTGAGAAATGGGTGCTTCGCAAAGTCTTTGTGGAATAGCTTGGCTTCGTATTTTTAAGGACACTATGTACCTGTGCGATGTTAAAAGCTTTAAAAGTGTTTCGTCTAACGTAATACTTTATGATGTCCTTGAGTTATGTGAAAAGAGTTTGTTGCATGAACCTATTTTTCAAGACTTATCTTCAAGTTTTACTTTTTTTTTATTCAAAAAACGAGATATGTATATAATATAAAATTACGACAAAATGAAGTTCGTGTTTCATTTGATGTTGTTATGCTGTCAGAATTAGGGCCAGGTACCACCTTGAGAGAAAGTTTTTTTATAGGGCAAGAATGTGCGTGAGGTAAATAAACTGCTCGAAAAAATATAAGATTCGAAAAAGTCCTTCAAACTTTTTTTGTAGAGTTCGTTAAAATTGCTTCAGAACATTTCGCTGGATGCTAATTTTGCTTTCCTATTTATGTTCTTTTTTCTTGTGACATTTCTAGGGCCCTCGTTTACGGTTTGGCATATAAATCAGTCATGTCAATGTTCAACAAGAACCATTAGTTCCAGAATTTGATGGAATAAGACATACTAAATCTTAATAAGAGATAGTAAAACTAAGTGGAACCAAAATACTGTCAAACTTTTTGAAGACCGAAAAATTTTGTTTCAAAATAGAAGGGTCTGAATAGCCAAAGCATATGCTTACTGAATATAATTTCATTTACAGAGCTGCTAGAAATCATGATAAAGCATGGTTTTGATGTTTTTTCGCCTCAAGAAATGTTTAAATATTTTTTTTTTTATTTTGATAGGAAAATTGCTATTTTTTCTAATTGCTGTTTATGAAACCCACTCTATGTACCAACTTACGAATACGAACATAATTTTAAAACAAACATATCCAATATTGCGCCTGGGCTTGAAAGCAGAAGTATATTCTTGTTCCTGTAATGTATGTGGTTTTCCATTGGTACAAGAATCAAATTCGTTTTTGATATGATCTGTCAAAAGATTTTTCATATTTTGAATCAAATTCGCATATCCGTTTTTTTTGGCGAATCCACCCCTCTTTTTCCTAATACTACTACAGACTAGTACAATTGGAAGCATTTTTTTTTTTTGACAGCTACCAGTTTCACGGATGCGAATATACGCCAACACATCAGTAAAAAAAAAAATAAATCCAAATAACATTCCATTCGCCAAAAAAAATCAAATTCCTTATCAATTTCTTCATTTTCCAATGGAAACCCCGTTAAATTCTTGTCTGAGAATAGGTGTAATTTCCGCATACAATAATTCAAGTGAAATAATACACATACTAGTTCTAAACTCACAATTTTTACAACACACACAAACTTTCTCAGTGACAAGAAGAATTGAGAAATAGTTCATGTTTTTTTATCTCAAATCATGTTTGTCAACTACATTAATGTTTTTGTTTTTCTGACAGACAATAATAGTGTCATAAGCCAATGAAATGTCACAAGAAAAGAAGCGCCTATCCTATTCCATCAAATGACAGTTTCGGTTGTTTGTGCGGTTCGACACAACCGTTTTATTTTGACCTAAGACCAATCCGTTCAATTCAGACACAATATTGCCAATTTTATTTTGTTAATATTTGTGCCTTGCTACTGTGCTCATAAAATAATTGCGTACAAATTCAATTTATAAAATCTAAAATGAGTGAAGTGAAAAAAAACAGTAAGTCACAGAGCTCTAAAAGTCAAAAAAAAGTTCCCGTGAGTGTTAAAAACCTCGAAAAATCTTGCTTCGCTGTAGAATCTCGCTTTAAATATGAAGATAGAGAGAGAAAGAGAGAGAGTTCAATAATGTCAAAATAAATAGGTTGAGCGAGTCAAATATTTTCACATGGTGAATTTGCAAGCGAAATGTCATAATGTAAGATGATTTCTATTTTGTTTTCAATTTTTCACGGATTTTACTTGAAGTAGTTAAATTGATTACGTTAACAAAAATTATAACAAAATTCATTTTGTTTCAAGACTTGTGGACGGTGTAGTAAGCCCCAAACTTCAAAAGTCATAAACAAAAAGGCCCCCGTCAAACCGGGGAATGCGATGACCATAGTTAAAATCATCAAAACGGGATATAGATGTGCTGGAATGTAGAAAATTTATGTTAACACGAGAATGACCAGCAAACGAAACGAATGAATGATTGAATAAATTTGATCAGAAATTCTAAATAAAATGGTTGAAATATATTTAATTTATATTAATAATTATATGCTAAAGTTTGATTATTTAATTGTCAAAATTTTTGATGATTCTTGGAGAACAAACTGGTCGTGAATTGCAATCCGATTGTTACGAAGTGTCAAACAATGTTCGGGTTCCACATATCATCCACAATTCATCAAATAAATTTTTCGAGCACTAAATTACAAAATGGTCGAATATTCGTTCAATCGTTGGTCGTTTTCATGCGAATATTCCTAAAATGCTGAGACGAAGAAAAGTAAACCTCTTATTTTATCGAAATATGTTTGCATAATTGATGTTCTTGTTGTTCAAATGTCAATTAGAAAGGGAAAAGATCAATATGGTTTCCGAAAATGCTAAATTCCTTGTTGTCAAAAACTAGTATTATATATTTACTTAAAATATAGTCACAGCTCAATGACAAATAGAATATCTGGTTAAAGACCTTTATCAGCTAACGAATAAATATTTTAACTATGTGGATATTATGAACATTTTCAAAAATGCAATAAGTATTGTTTTTTTTATCTTTTTGAAATCTTCAATATTTTTGACTTAATAATTGAGCGATCATGAACAAACGTCTTTAACCCTAATTCATCTCAAAGAGTCAACTCAAATTATTCCAAAAAAACCTTCCGACATTCTGTTGATAAAAATGTAAACATTTTATTTATGAACCTCTTTACTTGTTCCATTTAACTGTAAACATAAAATTTATAGTTTTCCATAAAAAATACTCTCTTAAAGCCATTAGCCCTCAAATTAATGACATAACTTATATGAAAAGGCTAGAAAGGAAAGCTTTAACCATACAACTTTACCCTTCTCCAGTGTCTGATCTGTCACCTTTCTGAGTTAATAATTTTTCCCTAAAAACAACTGATCCTGACGACACCCACAAATCAGGCATCATGCGTGACCTATTTTTTCTGCTAAAGAACTTTAGTATTATATCATGAAGACAAACGACTATGAGAAAACAAGTTTTATAACAGCTAATGACATCTGTCAAAATTTATTATCTCAAATGTGTTGCAACAGAAGTTGGAAAGATCTGTCAAAAAGTTTAAAAATAAAATATTTTTTGTTTGCCCCATTTTGTTTTTGTGTGACAAATTTACCGCGAGATGCAAAGTTCATAGAATATTTCAACAGGTATAAAATGCCGCTGTGTCGGCCCAGAACGTGGTGCACCGCTCGAGGCGTCCGGTCGGCGTTGCCCGTCCGTGGAATTCTTTGAATATTTTTTTTTTTTTGTGTTTGACATCAACCACCCGAAAGTGATATTTCAATTTCTCAGACAAAAATTTATAAAGTACAATCAACATGGAAATATGCTTAAAGACACAACTTTACAGAAGAAAAAATAAAACAGAGCAGGTCTAAAAATAGTCCCTTCGTGCACTCCAGTGCGGTGTTAATTAATTTTTATCACCGCCTTGACTAAAGGGGTTGGGTTGTTCATATGCGTTAGTGCTAGCCGTTTTTAATGGATTTACATATGTACGAATTGATTTTCCGTGGAATGGGGGCGGGGATGTTTGGTAAAACCAATTTCGTGACACCTCATAAATGAAATGAAGCAGCAAGAAAAGAGCCACGTTGAGTGGAATTTCCGTGTTCGATTGGAGGAAATCAATAATTCGAAAATAGATCGTCTTAATGGAAAATCCGTCTTAGGACATCTTTTTTTTTATTATTCGCCGTGTCTGGAAAAATGATTTTTTTATTTTTTATATGAATGAAACAGCTCTGGTTCGTTTCGATTACCCTTGGCCCTTGGGTGTATTTTGTCGTGTGAGGGATCTCAATGGAGGGTGAATGTTGATTTGTTTTATATTCAATTCTATGGTATATTCCATTATTCACCCCATAGATGGGGGTGCCGGGAAGTGGTGAAAGTTTTATTAGGAAATGCGCGTATGGAGAATAAAATTGTTTAAGAAAAACATAACATATTGTGTCCTTTTATGAGTGTGCGTGCGGTGGTGGTCTAATGGGTCGAGTGATGGTTTTAATTGATACTGCAGCTTGTGGTAATTAGAAGTGATGACAGGGGCAATTTTTTTCTGGGTTTTGGAAAAGAAAGACGGAAGAAAACAAACTTGGCACGTTCTTAGGAGATAAAAATAAATATTACGCTCCGGGTGATATTAATGGGTTTTTTGTTGTTGTTTTTTCTTACCAGGAATTAGTCAAAATATCATGTAACGCACACTTCCAAGCTCAGCTTATTACATTTTCCTTTAAAAGTGACTCAGACACAACATTTCTTAAGATGTTTTTTTTTTAATGTAGCATGATTAACCGAGAAGAAAAGTTCCAACCATTTGACATCTTTGAAAAATTTGTTTCAATGCTTTCGATGGAAAGTTGAAATTCGAATAATAACTCTGTGCCTTTGCAGACCATATCGAGAATCTCCCAAGGAATTTCGTTTCTCTCGGAATTTTGTTTGCGATCGTGGGAAAAACCCTAAAGATTTTACCTTCTAATAAAAAATGTTATGAAATGACAACGAAATTCCGCTTTAAAGTTTAAGTTTATTTCTGATACCAATAAATTTCAAGACAAAATTTCGACCATCCGTTTACGTTCCATACGTTCGAAGGAGTGAGAGATTTCTAGGAAAGCTTTTATTTACGATAAGTCCCATTTTTCCGAAATTGGCTAATTGCCAATTTGGCTGATAGAACTGGACTTTATTGTAAATTTCTATTAGCTACACGGTAAAAAGTGGGATCACTATAGGGCTTCTCAAATTTGTTAGAAGTATCTGAAGAAGAACCTGATAAGACTTTGTAACTAAGAGAATTCTTTAGGAAACATAAAGCTAGCCAGTTTAATTTAAATCGATAGAGCAGTCTTGACGACATAAAAGCAAATGTTCGAATTTCAAATTTTCAATTCCAAATTTCAAGTAAATCCGCGCAAACATTCAACTCGATTTACGTAGAGATACGCAAAATGATTTATTGGGACATAAAAACATAACATTTAATTTAGTACGAAACGTACTATACGTAGTACGTTGGGTTAAAGTTTCGAGTAGTTTTTGGACTGCACTGAAATTCCAACCCTGATTTTTGCTTGCGATTATAGGTACTATAAGGTAAGTTATGCATTCGTCGAAAAAAAACGGGTTTGAGATAGCAATCAAACATGACATTACGATGATAGCGAAGACAAAAAAAGATGGTCTAAAAATTCTGTCCGTCTGTCAGTCTGTATATCTGTATGTACATAATTATAGACACCTATAGCCCAAACGGATGGTTCGAATTGCATCAAACTTGGTATATAGAGTTTAGATATTGTACTGAGGGGAAATCGAAATTTTTCTTGGCTCAAAAAATAACGGTACGTTAAATATAACCGTTAACGTTAAAGCTTATTTTTTCGGAAACGGATCTAACGATTTTGATATAAAAAATTCAGTGCAGCTTTTTAATTACGAACCGATCATATGGTTGAAAAAAAAAATTAAAATGTCTAAAAACGGTACTTTGAATTTTTTTGAAAAATGTTTTCAAAAAGTTAAAAAAAAACTTCTTTTCTCAAAAACACTCCACAGATTCTTACAATTCTTTTCTCAAAAATTCATATTTATCCAAGAAATTAAATGGCGTCCTTTTTTGAGCTCAAATTAGTTTAAGTATTTATTTCAGAATTTTGTATTATTTTTTCTTAATTAAGCTGATTTAATCTTTTATTTTTATGTTTATATTATAAAATATTTTAAGATTATCATATCAATTTTTTAGATATAAATTAAAGAAATTTTGTATATATAAAAAATTAAGTAAAAAACGACTTTAAAAATATATTTAGATTTTTAATAGAAATATTTTGCATACGATGTGATCGAACATATGAGCAAGTTCTTGCGATCCAGTCGTGCATTTTATTTCTCAAAGCAAGCCGAGGTTGTATCGCAACCAATAATTTCTGTTGAAATCCTTCTTCAAAGAGTTGCGAATCAGGAGTGCTTATGGTTCTTTGACACCTCATAGCATAGATGTACATAAAGTTCCGATGTGGCATTTTTTTTTTATTTTTTATACTTTACCTAAACAATACAATAAAGTAACTATAGGTTAATGATGGATAGCTAGTTCAAAAAACTCCTCTTTCTGAGTAATCCAAAAACACAAAAAGGAAGCAAAAAATGTCGGGTCCCTCAACTCCGTATGTCTGTTTTTCTGTAGCCCGGTCTACAGCCTAAGTTGCTGAAGCGATTTTTTCCAAGCCTGGTGCTTAAGCTGTATTACTCGTATGTGTATGTCTAGATTCAAGATTCTTTTTTTTTAATTTTTGTATCCTATATATAACTTTTGTACCAAAAATGGTAAATATTAATTATATCGAAAACGACTAACGATTTTGATACAAAAAAAATTCTAACATATAGTGTTGTATATAGTATCTGCAATTTTTGTTTTTTTTTCGAATTTTTAATTAACTGAAGGTTTTTTTTTAATACACAATTTATGGCCAGTTGCACAAATATTTGATCCGTGGTGTTGATTTACCTTTCACCCTGGCACGACATCTATAAGTCTACGCATCTAGTGAGGGCCTTGTCAATACGATATTTTTTTTTTCAGTTCATCATCATCATCCAATGTAAACAAGATTACAATTCTTAATCATTAAAGCTGGAAGATTTTGTCATAGGCCAGACACTCTCATTAACGGCTGAACCGATTCCGGTGGAAATTTAAATTCCAAATAATACTGCATGCGAACATGTTTGAAAAATATTTTTTTTTTTTTTTTGGAAAATTCACCCCAAACGGGTGGACAAAATATAAATAAAAATTTAAATTTATATTATTAAATACTTAAAATTGCCAAAAACAAATTTTGTTTCGATAAATTTAAGGAAATTTTGTAGGTACATATTCAAATCTTAAGTAAAAATCGACTTGAAAAATAGTTCCGATGTGATCGGCACATAAAAGCAAGTAAGTGCGATCCAGCTGTGCATTTTAGTTTCATCTCGTTTTCTGCAAAAATCGTTCAGGAAATATCAAATACTTTTTCAACGTGTGAATTCGCCACAAAATACGAAACTTATCCCAACACATTTTGTATTTTTTTCCTTTTACTTACAATTTTTTTTTTTTGTACAAAACAGCACACGTAGGACAATTAATATCTGTTTTCTTGAATATTCAATATTGAATTTACTAACCCCTTTTATTTTATGATCATCCAATCAGTTCAAAAACTGATAGATGCCATATACCACCAACAAGAGGACGAAAGTATTTGCTTATAGTTATTTAAAAAAAAAAAAACTCCAGAGCTCGGGTACTTACTTTGTTCTGTTGTTTGAAACTATTCTCCTATTTCCCTGTTTTAAAAATCAAAATTCACAGTAAAAATACTAAAATCTTTCCCAGAAATGTTATTCATAATATTTTTAAACAACCAATGTGAATAAAAATCCAATAAATGTATTCAATGTTCAAAAATATTTTTCATTAATTATTTGTGTGTCATAGCTAAGTATTAAATATTAAATTAAAAAGAAAATATTTTAATTTAAAAAAAATTGTTTTGCTTATTTTTATTTATAATTCTTATATTAAATATTGAAATATCGGATTTATAGTACTACAAAAAAAACAACACACACTCTCGCTTATTATTCCACTCATAAATCGCACTTGACACCCACATCCACCTGGAGCACACATTATTATTTTGATCCCATTCTAATCCTGCAATAAATTTTAATTAATTTAACGTTTAAATTGTTAGGCTTCCATCCGAAGATTTTAAAATTTTACCTCGAAATTCATTTTTTTGTTTTTATTTTCATTATAAAACTAATAATTACCCAAACGATTTATGTATATATGTTTTTTTGTTTTAATTTAATAGCGAGTTATAGTTTTTTTTTAAGTTTGTATTTATTTTAATTAACATGGCAGAAACTTATTCAATTTATTTTCTTTTTGGATTTTAAGCATAAATATGCAAATCTAATTATACCCGCCCAGTGTTGATTTCAATGAAATATTTGTTGCTAAGCTACAATATTCGTTGTCCTAAAATACGTATCGTAAAAAACACAAACAAAGATACCTAACAAATCAATCCACAATTTGTTAAACATAAAAATATACATATACACATACTCGTACGCAAATTCATGCAAATTGATGCTCGTAAAAAAACAACACACCTGACAATTTGGCGGCAGCCATCGCGCTTTAATTTTATTTATCACCCATCAGGATGCCTTTGATGGACATTTGTATACTAATAAAAAAATATTAAATTCAATAATTTTTTTTTTTGGCAGAGAAAATTTAATTTAAAGTGAATCGTTATTAAAAATAGAAATTCACAAAGCTTGACATCCTGCAGAGAAAAATAATTTAAGTTAACGCTAATTGTTTTTGCGCTTTTATTTTATCCTGTTTTACTTTAACAACAATAAAAAAATTATAATAAACAAAAATATTGTTAAAGCAGCCACAACAATTTCAATTTCAGGCGGCACATTATCATAAATTAAAGAATGAACAACATTAATTATTTACTAAATTTAATTGTCATAAGAGTATCAAAAATATGTATAGTTGTGGAAAGTACGAGAGCGCATATAAATATGCGTGATAATTGCAACTGATATTTTTAGACGTCATGTTTGTGGTTGATAATAATAAATTAAACAAATTTATTTATTTTGTGTATTTCAAAAATCGCTTATAACGTTATACATATTGTTGAAAGAATCTTAATACATTTAAGTAGAATATGAATTAAATTATTTAAAAATCCTGTTCACATTTAAAAATAAAATTACTTAATAGATATTTTTTTTATTTTCAGTTTATATGATTCTTAAGTATAATATTGTGTAAATATCTAAGAAGGAAAACAAATACTCTAGGGTATTCTTTTGTCTGAGTGCCACTTTTGATATTTAATTCGCGTCTAATAGCTAATTTCAAGCTACAGAAAATTTGACCTAGTTACCGCATTTTGAAAAGCACCAGTTTTGTTTTTGTAATAAGATTATCAATGGCAGAGTCAATTCAATTATGAAGGCCTTATATATACTATCAATATTACAAATTTTTCGTCATTTAACATTGACAAAAAAAAGCCTCCACATCCATCAGTGGACATTGAAAGTATTAATTATTATAATTAATAAATAAATTTGAGTAAATTTATTTTATTTTTATTTTATTTTATTTCATTTTATTTTATTGTATTTAGTTAAGTTTAGTTTGAAATCATTAGCTTAAAGCAGATAATTACAATTTAACTAAATCTACTAAATCGTATAAAAAGTAAAGGACTGATGTGACTCGCTTGTGGAATGCCGGAACAGGTTAGTATGGATTTTATGATGTGTAAAAAAGTGGGAAAATCTTGTGAGAAGGGTGTGGAAATTTTAGATATGAAGACACGAATTTGCACCAAGAAAAAACTATGATTTGTTTTTTTTTTATCCAACTTTGGTTAGATAAATTTATATATTTTTTTTTTGTATTATCGAAATCTTATAAGACTGATAATTTAGGTGTTTGTTACCCTTCAACTCCTGTAAGCAAAGCCCGTGATCAGTTCGAAACAAGCGTAAGAATCTTTTGGCACCAAGCGTTGACGGTCCATCTTAATTCTATAATATTACATTCCTGTATTTTTAAATTCAGTTGAAAAGATTTTGGGTTTTCATCCTGAATTTTGAAAAGATTTCCCAAACATTAAATTCACACTTAAGATCAAAATTCAGGAATCTAAATTCTGTGTTATTATTTTTTCCAACCTTGATTTCACCGTCGCATTTGTTTCGCTCCGGAGGTTTGTAATTTCCTTAATCTCAAACATAAATTGCTGGTGCAGCGGGTTGAGGCAGAGATCGTCTATTTTACGCCAACAGGATAGAAAGGGCGAAAGCTACGGCATGTTTATTATAACCCATGTAACGACTAATCATCAAAAAATACGCATTATCATTCATCATCGTACATCCGGCAGCTCAGTTATAAAAGTGAGAATAAGATTGGCCCAAAGATACACCCCTGGGGAACTCCAGCGAAACCATTAAGAAAACGAAAGGATCCGTTTGTCCCACATGATCTCAGAAAACTCTGAACCGATTTAAGTGAAAACTGTTTTATTTTGGGATCTGGTTTTATTAGAGTGTTCAAAGCACATTTATTTTTTTTTTATTAATTTAGAAATTTTAAATTATTTTTTACTAACAAATCTAAACAGTAGAAATATACTTAGTTGTTCTTGTTTTTGATAATTGTTGAAGAAATGTTTGTAGAAATATTTTGTCCAGCGATTAAAACTTAAAGGATTGTCTTATCCACTTATTCATCAAAGTGTTAAGTCAATACTAAGACAACAACTATTCCTCCCGGGATAATGCAATGCAAGTAAGCCGAAATATGGAAGTATAACACACAGCACTATAACAATGTGGACAACGTCAATGACATCATGACATTTGTTCAACTTAGCCGCAGGCTCTCGACCTCTCATTTATATACAAATACAGATGTTATATAGGAGGACCAAGAGGACCATCAGCCTGGTAAGAGCTAGTGTAGCTGACTGAAAGCCCCAAGGTGATTTCCACACTGCTTAAAATCTTAAAACTTCTCAATTATGGCGAGGAAAAGCACTCTGCCGTAGCGTGCGCGCACCCGCCTGCAGCAGATCCCCATATACACATGTTCATTATAGATTCACCAACTAAAGGCAACAAGCTGAACTCAAAACATAACCCGTCCCGGCAGAGGAGGAGAAGGGTAATACCCGCATTGTCAGGAGGCAACTTACTTTGCCGGAAAAGGAGACAACTTTGCATATTCTAAGGACGAACTGGAAACATGTATTGTTCACCAACCATATCGTAATTACAATAATAATAATTATTCGGACCCGTTCCCGCCGCAGAATGTGGCAATGTATATCGTCCCTCGCCCACCTCCTCTCAATAAACATTTCAAGCCAAACAACCCACTTAGTCACATATAACAGTAAAAGTGGTTGGTGGTGCAAGGTATAATTTTCTGTATATGCAAAGATAAGGAAGGACTTTTCGCATATTTTATCCTGCCGAAGAAACTATATTCCATTTCTTGCATAGAAAAGGATCCTCCATATATGACGATATGTGAGCAACCAGAGCCGGGCAGGTAAAAAGCATAACTGCTTCAGCTCCTATATGGTATATGCGGATGCTGCATGTTGCTTTTTCTGGTGCAAGGTCCCTTATCTTATATAGGTACATTGACTAGGAAACGACATTTTAGGAAGACCAAGTACCAAATACCGAGGACCAAGGACAGAGTTTTATTCTTCTCGTTGTTTTTGTCATTTCAATTCTGTTAAATTGTTGCATTTCCACTAAGCAATTCAGCTTCGGATGCTCCTCTTCACTCCACTTCACCATACCACCATTGTGGGTGTTGCAGATTGAACTTTTGAATTATTATGTCACACAGTTACAGCCAAACAGACATAAAATCACGAAGGTGTAATGCTTTGCATGCACAATTCAAAGTTATATCCTTAGAATATTTTGTGACTTTTTGTTCTTACAATCCACCTCTATTCCTTGTGTATGTATGTGTGTTTTTTTTGTTTCTGATGATGTGGTAAGATGCGGTTAAATAATATAAATTCTCCAGGCGCAATCAATGCAAACTAGCACATCTCATCCATACATATAGCTATGTTTTCGTATATCCTTGTAGCGCTCCAACAGAAGTAAATTTATGTGTTTTATTGCTTTTTGGCACTATGGCACTTAAGGATTTGTGGAGAGCTTAAAGGAATTATTTTATCTTTAAGTGATTGGCTTCTTTCGTTATCGTTTGAATTTTAGGACTTAAAAAGTTAACGAAGATCACTTGCAAATAGGACTCACTGAATTAATCGTTATTGGTTTTTTATTTTTTTTTTTTTTTGAATTTTGTAAACTTGCGGCAAGTTTCCAAGATTAAAGAGCTGTAAACTTTTAAATGGCAATACAATATTTATGTAAAGGATGTGTTTTGATTGTTTTTTTAATTGAAAAAAAAGTTGAAAGATCAGCAGTTCTAGGGAATTGTTGGTAGGTATTTGAATTTACCAAAAGATAACGAAAATTATATTCTTTGAAAGTTCTTATCTGCAAATTAATAATAAATTAAAAGAAATCGAAAGCGAAATGATAATTTCTTACAACGTGAAATTTGACAGTGTCTTGAACTATTCAGCTGTAGACGATATGTGTGTTTCCAGCAGAATAATGCTAAATTTCACACCATGCACATTCTACACCAGCGATTTGAGTAGGACATAGTCTTATCACTAAAATGTGACAGGAGATAGTTAAATTTGATCTCATTAGAGTTTTTACTTTATACTCTAGATGTATACATAAGTAGGTAATAAATGCCAAGTTTTGAATGCGTAAAAAATAAAACGCCCGCCTGGATCGCAGGTATTTGCCGTTATGTTCGATCACATCGTAGGCACACGATTTTGTTTTATCAAAAACAGCTAAATATGGTTTTAAAGACGTTTTTTATTCAATTTTGTATATACAAACTTGCTTTAATTTTTTCTGAAAAAACTATGTCAATTTTAAGTAATTAATAAAATAAATTTAACAACATAATATAAAAAATCGGCCACCATGTTTCGAAATATTGAATTTAAAAAAAATTGATTTTTTTACTTCCAAAAAAAATATTTTTCGCAAATTTTGGTGTGCAGTATTATTTAGAATCCTAAGGAATTTCTGTATGCACATTTTGATCGAAATCCGTTGTGTCGTTAATGAGAAACTAAAAACTTAGAAAAACGGTTCTATTACAGGTATGGTTAATAACAAAATTTATATATTTATTATACCCATAGTAGTGCAAAGATTTTTTTTATCAAAAACTAGTGCTGTGCAATTTAGGTTGCATTTAAAAGACCTTAGGTCTTACAGGCATATAGTTCAATTAACAAAAAAAAAATATTAAAGCCGTTTACGAAATTATTAAGATGGGCCAATAAATTGTGTGTCAGGTACAAAAAAATTGTGCAGAGAAAAAATAAAACAAAATCTATTTAAGACAATCACCTTAACGCTTGAGTACGAAGCTTGAGGCAAATCGCTTCAGGCGTTTATTCTGTTGATCGAACTTCAGACAGACAGACAGGCAGAATGACGAGACCCACTTTTTCCGTGTATCATCGTAATGTCAAGTTTGGTCAAAATATATTTTAATCGGTTCATCCATATTGAGAAAGTCGAAAATATGTAAAGTGGTTCTACGGGAAGTACCGTTAAAAAGTACGCAAAAAAAATATTTTTATACTTAAAAGTGAACTGTACTCATTTAAGAACACATTAATTTTTTTATAAAAAATTCTTGGTGCCGTTTTCGAGAAATACATTTTTTTCTTAATGAATTTTTAACATGTGTATGGGAGGTACCGTTGTTTTTAATTAAAAAAAATAGTTTTTTTAACTATTCATAATAATGTCATAAAACCACCAAATAAGAAGTTTTGAAAAAAATCTATTACGTGGATTTCGAAATTTTGAGTTTTCAAAAAAAAAATTGATTTCCAAAATATACAGTAGTGTTTAAATTCTCTAGTAGCTTCTGCGTAAAAAATTTCAAAAAAATCAAATTAACCGTTTCCGAGAAAATCGAAAACCAAAATAATGGTTCTACAAGAGGTACCAAAAATAACAATTTTTTTCCAAAAAAAAATTATCAAAAGGTACCCTTTCCCTCGGTTAATAAACAGATTTTTTTTTAAATTAAAATCGTTGAAGCCGTTTTTGGAAAAAAAATTAGATTTTTGTTTTTGGCCAAAGGCTACTGTTATTTGTCGTCTTAAAAAAATGAAAAAAACGTGTGGGCATATTACCCAAATAACAATATGTACCAAGTTTGACGCAAATCTATCCAACCGTTTAGGATGTAGACAGGTGGTCCATTCTGAAGGTCCAATTTTGGCAAACTTTTTCACACATTTCGGCCGGAATCTCACCAATGACGCGTTCAATGTTGGCTTCCAAGGCAGCAATCGTGTTTGGCTTGTCCCCATAGACAATAGACTTAACATAGCCCCACAAAAAATAGTCTAACGGGGTCAAATCACATGATCTTGGTGGCCAATTGACTGCGCCAAAACGTGAGATCAACTGCTCACCAAATTCGCCTCTCAATTGATGCATGGTTTCGCGTGCAGTGTGGCAAACACATTTTTCACAGAGCACGAATTTTGATAATAAATTTCAATAATTTGCAAACGTTGTTCAGGCGTAAGTCTATTCATGATGAAATGGCAAACAATACTGAATCGAAATGTCAAATGTTCGTGGAATTTGTCATGTGTGATCTGTCAAAAATATAAACGTCAAAAACCAAGTAGCAAAAAAATCACCCGTTAGTAGTACCTATAATCGCAAGTAATCGCAAGTAAAGAACATATTTCACAGTCAAATTAATTCTTTAAGTTCAATGAATTTATCATGCGGTATCTCTCCCACACACACAGTGAGAGATGACACACTTAATATATTTTTCTTTTTTGTTATTTTTTTATGAAAATTGTTATTTTTTTAATTGTTTTATTTTTTGGAATATAAATCCATTGTTATGTTTTTTGCATAAATAAAGTTAATTTTACTAAAATAAAAAAGTTTCATTGATTTTTGAAAAAGCGCGACATCTCCCGCAATTACCCTATTATTTCTTCAACACGTTAAAAGTAATAATATCACCGGTAAGGTCTAAGGTCCCTTAAATGCAATATAAATTGCGCGGAACTATTACGAATGTTTACAAAGAAAGAATATTCCTTGTTGTTTACTTTCTCATTATAAAAATCGCACTACAAGCAATTATAGCTCTAATCGAGCTCACCACTTTAATATCCTTTACAATATTTCACTTGTTATACTGCCGCATTACTCGGGCAAGCCTTGAAAATTTTATTAAATCAACCAAGGGTAATGAAGATGAAAATTAAAATTTAAAACAAAAATAGTTTCTCCTGTTGCATGTGTGCCACATACTCACTAAGTAGAGAATAAAGATGCGATGCCATTAAAATGTCTGCATATACACAGGAATAATAATTAAACTCTCATTGTATTATAATTTCTTTATTATTATATTTTTTTTTTTGTAAAAGTACTTTATGCTTGTGCTAGCTAGTGGAGACAATTTTAATTTAAATTTTCTCCATCCACACTTTGCAAATATAAAACAAAAAAAAATGTACACACACTTATGTGAACAGCAGCAGAATGACGCCCTCAATTCACTTTGTATATATAATTACATTCCACCCGACCATATGAGGAGATCCATGTGGTGAAGGGAGGGGATGAGGCAAAGTTGCTCTACAATATTATAGGTGGGTATATGGATTTCTTTGTCCCACACTCTCTATACCACACACAATTGCATTGTAAATTTAAATTTATTTATATTCTCGAACAGAAAATAAAAGAAGGGAATATAAAAGCCGAAGGACGTAGGACGAAGAATATGAAAACGTTAAAAATGAAAGATGCGTGCATATAACGAGAGTTTTATTTATGCTCCTTAATTTGTACCTAACTTTTTCTTTGTGAGCCATTCTCGAATATAACTACTTTACTGGCTGCATACACAATACAAGGACACCATCCAGAAACCCAGAACCATCGCCCAAGCAATCATCATACTTATTATAAGAAAGGAACTCGCAACAATGCTCAAAAGCCATCTATCTTAGACTATTTTTGAATTTGTTTTTTTTTAACTTTTCATACAATTCAAATTCACCCTCGCTCTGGTTATACTTATACGAGTCGAGTGGCATAAATAGCAACAAGGACGACAACGACATTTATTAAAAAACATTAAAGTCCTTTTTGTGAGTCGGTGTTGGGTAGAAGAGGCTCGAAATCAAAACAATAAATTTTCAAAATTGAAACGCATTCCCAGAGCTAGAACAAAAAGGTGTTTATCCAAGGATGGGGAGAGATTATCCTTGCAAAATGCCATTAACCAACTAATTGTTCTTTTAGAGAAGGATATTTTCGGAACTTACCTGAGGAAAAGCTAAAAACACAAATTTGTTGGCTATAAATTTTCGACAGCCCAGCGTCGAAACGTGTCCTTTCTACTGCAGCAGCAAGCAGGCGGCGACCTTCACTAGTCTGCTGCTTTATCATTAAAGGTTATACTCAAAAGTGAAAAAGTTCAAAAAGATACTCCGTACGGATAACGGATGATGAGGGATTGAAATTGCTTTGGCGCGTGATATCATCCAGTTACCTTTTTCGATTGTTACGGCATTTTGCCAGACTATTGCACCCTCAAAATAGCACACGGGCATCGTCCTTGCTGGCCCAAAATGCCACATTGAAAGGACATTGACACACGCGAGAAGAGAAGGCAGCAAGCTAAAATCTCAACAAAAAAACGCATCTACTAAACCAAATCAAAAAATAAGGGGAGAGCGAAAACAAATCAAATTGAAGAAGGTCTCTTACGAAAATGCGACGGCCGGCGAACAAACTGGATTCACCATCATCACCGGGATTCGAAAAGGATTTGCTGTGGAATTTCGTGTCACTGAGTGACACCACTTGTGGGTGACTGGTGTCCACATCCTGTGCTATGCATTTCCATTCTATGTGCGTGTCGTGCTCGAGGGTAATTGTTTGGTTAGCAAAGAGGGGGATTCCTTTTGCACCTTTTTTTTTGAAGAATTCCTTATTCCTACTATACCACCATCAGAAGGGTTATTTCCGTTTAAATTCCTTGCCTTGTTTGTTGGCTGGAGATTGAAAATTTACATCTTGACGAATCCTTGAAAATGAAAAATTCAACAAAAAAAAAAATCAAAAATGAAAGGACTTTCAAGATTAATTAAAATAAAATGTTTAAACAATATCACAGGACTTTTCACGATATTTTTTTTAATTTCTATTTTTTTCATCTAGTATATTTTCACATTAAGGATAATCACAGACAAACCAAAACCAAAAAGGAAACATATACATAGTAGGTATTTATATATAGATATAAATCATTTGCAGATGATGGCATCCCCGTCGTCTTTGGTGTCACGAATGGATTTTTCCTTTCACTTTAAAATTTGATCCTTCGAGCCGAATCACAAGACTGCTGATATAATAGAGTGTCGGAGACAAGCTTCTTGCGTTTAAACTCTTGTGGCATTTGTACATTATAATTCATTTGATCGCACTTCTACAACCACCACAACAATATATAGTGACAGCTCGCTAAACAACCAAAACAAAAAATTTCCAGTTCTTCCTTATCTGTATCCTTTTGCGCATTTTTTCACTGTGCCGCTGCCGCAGATTTCTGTCGTCGATTTTTAATATTTTAAGAACAATTGTATATGGTGCCATCGTTATTATCACGCGACACTTAGTCCTTATTCGGTTGGTGTATTGTTTTTTTTTTTTGAACGGTGTTATTCTTGCTCGTTATTATCCTCGCTCCAACCAAAGGACAATGACATAAAACATATTTTTTAATATGAATGATCATAAATCTTTTGTGTTTCATAACACTGACTGTGGCACGATGATGACAACGACAACCAACGGTGTTCGGTGCTTCTTAATATGTCGTCCTTAGGATTCCTCTCGCGTTCATAAAAATATATAGGTATATACTCGTACAGAATAGCATGAACATACCTACATAAATATGAATAGAGGTAGGAATCTAAGTATATCCTTGTTCGCTTTTGGAATGGAAATTGTTTCACATACACTCATATGTCATACAGTCGGCAATCATAATGTTTGGAGAAACACAAAAATTATGCACACGCTTGCTTTGCTTCATATTCATTGTTGTAGGTAGGTAGGTACCTTACTAGCCACCGCTGACGCCGCCGCTTTCACCACCATATATCCATATGCGACATTTATCCTTTTCCCCAAAGTAGAGAGATGTACCTACCTACCTAGTGGCAGGGTACTCTAGTCGGAGTAGTGATGGTAGTAGTTTAGGGAACGATATATGTGATAAAGTCGCTCCTTCGGGGTATGTGATTTTTTTACCTTGACAATAAAAAGGAGGGAGGATTTTATATAAATTTTCATTTTTATGATTGATGATTCTTTCTTCTTTTTTCTTTTTGTGTTCCTTTTTGTATAGTAGATGTATTTACTTTTTAATTTGTTTTTTTTTTATAAGAAAAAAGGATAACTGGGTTAGGAGTATGATCATTATGTAGGTCCTTTTTTTTTGTTGTTGTTTGTCTTTATGAGAATTTTATTTTTTGGGGGGTAGAAGGTCATGTGATGGGTTAAGGGTCGACGATTTTGAAATGAATTGATGACTTTGAGTGACTTTTGATTATGTCAAAATTTTTGGATTGGCAACTGATGTTAGATAGTCAAATTTAAGTTTTTTTTTAACCACATCTCAAAAGGGTAGGTACATAATTTTTGTTTGAATAATTTTACTTACACTATAGTGCTCTGGAAACAGTTTGACGTTTCACCTTACAGACTTAAGCGATATTGTTTTTTTTGTTTATTAAAAGAATGATGTCCAACACAGATATCCATTGATTTTCAAAAACATGCAGACAGATTTTGCGTTTTGCAACACAGGACAAACGCAAGAGTTGGCTCCGAGTTGTAGATTTTGACAGGTTATTGCCGGTACAGTCAATGAAATTACATTCTTAGCGAAAATACAATTTTCAGCGGAAAACGAAGAGGAATGAAAGAGAAAGAACGAGAATATACGTTTAAGTATCTTTTTAGCGTCAATCCACACTGATATAATAAAAATGCATTTTTAAATTTAAAAATCAGGTTCCAGTAGCAGTTCAGTGGCTCGAATTTCCAGCGTTTTTTTATCACTTAATCTAGCAGCAATCAACGATTTAATTGGTTGTGGATTATCGACTTGACGTGACCAAATAAGAAACCATTTTTACTTAGTGACATAGGTATAGATATGTACTTACGTTATGGTTTCGTAAAAAAAAAACTGAAGTCGAGATTTTGATTAAGCTTGGAGTTACGATGATAGCGTAGACGAAAAACGTGGGTCTTACAATTATGTCTCTCTGCGAGTCTACAGCCTAAACGGTTGAATGAATTTTCTTCAAATATAATGGTTTTTCTTTGCTCACACGTTTTTATCATTTTATTATCCCCCAAAATAACGGTAGGCTGCCAAATATTCTTTTTTTTTGCCAAAAAGATACATTTTATTTTACTTAAAAACGGCTCTAACGATTTTTATAAAAAAAAAATCACTTGTTAAATGTTACCTTTTGGTATATTTCCCTTTTTGGAAAAAATGGTTATTTTTGGTACCCCTAGTAGAACCCTATTTTTGGTTTTCGATTTTCTGGAAAACGGTTGAATTTTTTTATGGAAAAGTTCCCAAGAAATTTAAACACAATTACAAACCAAAAATTTTCAAAAACAACATTTTTTGAAATTCAATAAAACACATATTTTTTTCGAAAACACAATAGGTGTTTCGAAAACGAGTATTTCTTTCACATTATCTTGAATATTTAAAAAAACTATTCTCAAAAGACGAAAAAATTTATATAAAAAAAATAAAAATCGCCTTTTATTTTACCTCTTGGTGGTGTTGTAAAAGGTAAGTGTTTTATTTTTTTTTTTTAAATAAAACAACTAAATAAAAATTCCTATAAAAAAAAAAGTGCGGTAAGCCTTCATACTATCCCTTCATATTTGGGTCTATTTAAGATAAGCAATACGAAACCCATGTGAGAGCTTTATTGACCGACAGATTTATGCAATATACGAGTACTGTAGCCAGAATAAGAGGCAAACAACCTATCTTGGCTACACTGCCTATTTTTCTTAGACAAAATATAGAGAAATGCCATTTTATATCAGGTTAATATAACAGTGGTTCGCCCGAAACAACTAAATCAGACAAGTCGGACGCCCTTTTAACGGGTTGGGTTTGATATCCCCATTTTTAAATTCCCGTTTTCTTAAATCCCGGTTTTCTTATCCCATTTATTAAAATCCTGTTTCTTACATTCCCGTCTTAGAATCAACACAAGGTGCAAAAAGGACGGTGCGTAAGAAAGGGCATGCTGGCCCCCTGCAACCCCCCCCCCCCCCAGCTTTGTCCAATATAGGATTTGGGGTGGGGTTGAGTTGGGTTGTATGCAAAGTTTTTTGTGTATCGTTTATCAAAATAAAAAATGGGATAAGTGGGATTAAACGGGATTTTAAAAAGCCGGGATTTAAAAAATAAAACAGTATATTAGAAGACGGGATTTTAAAACTGTTTGTTCGGGATTTTTGAAAAACAGGATTTAAAAAAACTGGATTCCATTTTGAAGACCATTTTGTTCTGCTCACGCTATTAGACTTCTCCAAGGCCTTTGATACCGTAAATCACACAGTACTTTGTAGGAGACTGCAACAAAGTTTCGGATTTTCAAATGAGTCGTGCAAACTGATCCGCTCATATCTCAAAAGTAGACAACAACGTGTTGTAGCAAATGGTAGATCGTCTAACTTTGCTAATGTACCTCACGGGGTCCCACAAGGATCGATTTTGGGTCCTCTATTCTTCTCTATGTATATTAATGATTTGCCACACATAGTTAAAAATTGCTTTATCCATTTGTATGCTGACGATGTGCAGCTTTTGATCAGCCGGCCCATAACTGCGAAAGACGAGGCAGTCTCTCTTATGAACAAGGACTTGCAAAACATCATACGTTGGTCCTTAATAAACAATCTCCACCTAAACCCTTCTAAGTCAAAGACATTGCCTATCTATCGTAAGATTTTCGATAAAACTATACTCAGCCCTCTGCAGATAGAGAATCAGACCATCGCTTATGTTGATTCTGCACGTAATCTAGGTATGGTTTTCAATCGGACTCTTACTTGGAATGACCATCTTAACAGCTCTATAGGGAAGGCTTATGGAAGCCTTAGAGCTCTTCGAATCGTTCAAAGCTTCATTCCACAGAAAACTAAGCTTCTGTTAGCAAAAACCCTTTTGCTTCCAATGCTGCTTTACTGTTGTGAGGTGTTTGGCGATTTGGACTATGAGACGTCTAGAAAACTTAATGTAGTCTATAATAACATTGCCCGTTTCGTATATAATCTCCGCCCTTTTGATCACGTTTCTCTCTTTTCTGACCAACTATGTGGTTGTAGTCTTAATAATCTATTGAAATTTAGGTCACTAAAATATCTTCAACTCTTAATTCAGACAAGACAACCCGATTATCTACACAGTAGACTGAACTTCCCTCATTCAAGTAGGTCACTCATTCTCATAACGCCAAGATTTAAATACCTGAATACTCAGCGGCAATTTTATATTCATGTCATTAACCTTTGGAACTCTCTGCCAGTTTCCATAAGAGGAATAGGAAGCACAAGGAAATTTTCATCTTCAGTTTTTAAGTATTTGGCAAATCGTTGAATTATTATTATTTTTTTTTTTTTTTATCCATAACTAGAAGTATATGAATCTTATTCATTTATTTTGTGTTCTGTTATTTAATTTTTACTTACTTTAGAATTATTATCTAACATCATTATTAAAGGCTTACAATACTTTACAAGATGTATATCTTACTTTGTAAGCGTTTTTAAATAAATAAATAAATAAATAAATAAATAAATTCCAATGCGCTCCCACTTTTATCACACTGTTGGCATGTCCCGATTCACGGCCATTTCAAGAACGTGTTACCTACTGATTTTTTTTTCGAAATTAAGTTATTTTAGGTATATTAATAATTACTTTAAATTGGCGTTTCAATTATTTTTCCTAAAAATGTTTTGAAAATTTTATTCATACAATTTTTTTTAAAACAGGTCCAACAATTTTTGAAATTTTGTTTCCTATACATATTTATATTTGTTAAAAGATTCAAATGACATCTTTTTTTTCTTTAAATCAAAACAATTTTATTATTTGTTTCATCCAAATATTTCTTATTATGTTTCCTAATTATGCAGTCTACATAAAATGATAGCCTGCCTCCCTATTTACAGCATCAAAAGGTGCATTACTTCGTACAATCTAGCTCCATTTTCACAAAAGTAAACAGAAGTCAGCTGTATTTCTGCGGAACTGTAGCTTATAATTTTTTTTGATTCGCTATTCAGGCCCAACACTTCTATAAGAAGATATTCTACGATATCCATTCAACTGCACTTTGCCAATTGGCCAGATTGCAGGCCGAACGCACTATACACAGTTATAGTCTATAAGGAGAACTGATACTTCTTAATACCAACTATTTTTCCAAATTCCTTCCATGCATTAAACTAAAAAAAAATGAAAAAGAAGCTCTTGGCCTTTCAAGCTAAATTGTTTGTTCTATTGTCTAAAGCATGGTAATGCTTACAAAATAAATGCTGGTGTGCCACAAGGTTGCCTTTTGAATTCGATTCCATTTCCCATGATGACATCTTGTGTGATACATCTGATACAAAATATCTGTTTTACTTAAGCTTTTCATGCTGGTAACTTTTAATTAAATAAATAAGAGATTCTTTCCTTGGCCGCACTACAGGTTTTCTTTCCCATTTTAATCCTTAGGCAATTTATCTGCTATTTAAACATTTCACGTATAAACATAAAATTTAAAGGGTAGTCAAAATCCATTAGAGAAAGATCTTCAAAAGAGTTTTTTGTGTTTTTGCAAGGACAACTGATTACTGAAAAAAAACTCCATTAAATTTTTAAATTAAATTTTTAAAGCTATTAAACATGGTTCAAACTAGCTTTATGGATTTTAAACTTGAAAAGTCCTTCCACACCACCATGCTTCTCCGCTCATAAAATCTGCAAGCCAGCAAAAGTTAATGCGTGTTGACAGTCATAATCTCATCACTAATCCTTCAGGTTTTTCTTGTTTATAGTCTACCGCTATCTTATGCAAGTAAAACAATAAGATTATTCAAAGTAATCAATCTAACGATGGCAATGCCTTCACACCACACCTACCATCTTTTCTCTTATACCATATCATACCATTGCAGGTTCACATTTATTTCAATGTTTATCCAAGGCATTACCACAAACAACGGGACTTAATTCCTCCCAGTTAACTTAAATTCTTTTTATTGCAAACTATGAAACAAGAATCCTTATGCAAACTCCCATATCGTTAAGAACATTTGTCACCCTCGCACTATACTCTTCTTTGGCTCTGTATACTTTTAACAGACTATACAAATACATATACATAAGTTTAGTCCCTAAACCACGCAATTGTTACCAACCCCAGCCCCGAGCACTATGCCCACCATACAGGAAATGAATGATGACCACAATAATAGAAGGGAAGGAAGTGCGAATAGCTGCCGAGATGTGGACACTTAATTCACAGCGCAACACCATAGCCGGTACTGCTAGCCATGATATCACCATCACACATCATCCCCGAAAAAACATCTAAAGCAATGCAGCAGAGGGGTGTTTTTTCTAACCAACTCCATCTTTCTCTCATAGAGACCGCCACCACTCCACCCAAACCGTTATTGCCCACAAAATGGGAATTGAAAAGGCTGCACATTCAGCACTCTGAAGCTCACCCCCCCCTAAATGTGCATTTATAGCATACATACATTTATGCAAGCCACTAAAAATGGTGGGGTGGAAAAGTGCGGTGGCGGTATAACGGCGTACACGTTTTCATTAGAACGGAACTGAAAGCCATTTGCATAAATTTTCTAGCCTCAGCACACCCAGAAGCTAAAAGAGAAATATGTTTCTCGAATTATACCATGTATACTCGTATGTATATATATAGTGCTGCAGCGGGAAACTCTCTGTCCAGCTATTATTTTAGCGAGTAAGGGTTGGGGTGGTGCTGGCTGGCCTGCCCATCCTGCGCAGCCCATAAAAATCGCAATAAAAGCAAATAAAAATCGCCCAAGCTGAAAAAAGGCCAACGAATTTACGCAAAAACTCATCGAAGCCCCCTTGTACGAGTAGGTATATAGAAACAGGACTGACGGACGCCACGACCGCCATGTACGTAACTAACTACCACGTCATATGTGTGTGTGTCTGCGCGTCGATATTGTATAACCCTGCGAGTCCTCCTGACGGGCTCGCTCAATACACTAGAGTCCTTTCTGATTATATTTACAGTGCACTTAATCAAAGTTGTTTTTCGGTTGTTGTAATAATGCGCGACTTTTTTTATTGCATCGTTTTGTGTTTTTTTTTTTTTTTTGTATTTGTATACCAAGTGGCAGGACTTTTGTGAACTTTGCAGTCAATCGACAGCAGTTATCCCCCTTGGTGATGTTGCCTCTTGTCGAGGCATTCTTCTGAAGTGGCTCTGGAGGAATCAGGGACCAGGCACCAGGAGTATCTACACTTGGCACACGATTCTGCCAGACTTTATTTATATATATTTTTTTTTTTTTGTTCGTTATTTCGTCTTTTGCACTATTACTTATGTTGCAAAATACCCTGCAGACTTACCAACCAGTAACATGGCTACAAAAAAATGGTAATATAAATAAAAAACAGCTGCAGCAGTTGTCCTTACCTCCCTTCAGGAACACACTTCACACATACGTTGTCCTTGGGAGAAAAAAAAATATATGCATGCAGTGTATATATGGATGCATAGGTTTTATGCGGGGTAAACTTAATTTTGTTGTAGTTTATTCAGAAAGAACTCTAGCAGAAGCAGACTCTTTTTCGAATGTTGCTCCTGCTTTTGGGAAGGAATTCGAAGGGATGTGCCCCGTCTTATAGCAGTAGTCAACTTTACGTGAGGAGAAAGACTGCAGAATTTTATTCAATTTGGCTACCATGAAGTTTTGCTTTGACGACGACGAATAAAAGACAAGCAGAAGAGCAGATTATTGTCAACACCTGGCTCACGAACACCACCTGAAGTTTCTAAGTTTGATTTGCATATTAAAAAGAGATTCAAGGATGATTCTAGCCGGAAATATCTTTACTGTCATAAAGAAAGGCTATATAAGAACAGTTATAGATTTGTTGGAAGTTTAGAAAGACCTTAAAGAAAGAATAATTTTATTGTATTTCTTTGGGATATTTGAATTGAAATGTTAGTTATAACGTACTTTAAAAGAACTCGCATTGGGCGCCATTTATAAAATGATAGTGATTTTTTGCCGATTATTTAAAAAATAGCCATTTTTATTTTTCTTAATTTGAATGATTTTTATAATTTGTCACATACTGATGTCGCCCTAGGTGCAATAAAGGTCTAACACCGAGTGTATGTACCTTGCAGTTGTCATTAGCATGAAGTGCCTAAAATATAATTGACTCCTAAAATCATATGTTGTTTTACAATTATTTGAGGATGCCTGAAAATATCTGGGCCTTCCTTGGTTAAAGTTCAACAAAGGGAGATAATATTAGGATATAGTTGTTCAGCGCAACGTATTGGGAAATTTTATAAAACTTGTTATTTAGCTTTTTTACTTTTAATATTAACTTTTTTTAGTGTTGAAACAAACATGCTTCGAAATTTATTTCAGAAAGTAGAAAATAAAAATAGTAGAAATGGCGCCCAATGCGAGATTTTGTTTGTTTTTCTTACGTTTACACAGTTCACAGTGCCAGATTTTGTACAAACAAAATTTCGTAATGAATACCATCATTAATATTTTTGTCTTCCCGTTAACGTTCGATCTTAAAAAAAAATATATGAAAGCGAATTTGAAACTGAGTTTTAAAAATATTTCGTGGTCGTTTTTTTTTTTGATTTGAAAGAATGTTATTTTCTATTGAATTTATATATAAAATCCCATTTATTTCCATTACGGAAACTGACATAATCTCGTATTCCCTTATTTATCTCCTTACGTTGGGCGCCAGTTAAATTTCTAATATTTTTGTATGACCTCATAATACTTGCTAATCTCTCTCCTTGTTCAAATTTCTTCCTTGTAGTGTGAAGTTGAAGGACCAATTGGAACATAGTTACTTCCCGGATCATGTTACTTTGAATCAATTCCTAAATGGCACTCAAACGATCATTATATTAATTTAATTTATATTTTTCACTTTGGTACTTCTGGCTGTCTGCCAACCAAAATGACTACAAATCCACAATTATTATTTGTGACAGTTTCCTCAGTTTTCAATTACGCCTAATTGCAGCCATGGCCACTGAGACAAACAAAGCGACAGAGCGGAACAACCCACCACCACAGGCAGGAATCAAATATCGGTGTTTGGTCACACAGCACGCGAGAATAATAAATTGTCATCGTTTTTTTTTTGTGCGTTTAGTTATAATTTTGGACTTTCAAAAGTAACAGGATATTATGTACGAATCGTCTTGGGACAAAGTTTGATTTTAGTTCTAGCTACGGAAGAGGAGGAAACAGAATTCTAATAATAATTGGGTCATCGTTGTCACATTGATTTTATAAAATGCGAGACTCATGGCACGCAGGGTATTTTATGTACTAGAGTTATTACTGATGTGTGTGTCTGTCCATTGAATCTGCATCATATTACAGTTTCTCGTAAATGATGGCAATGTCCTGTCCTGGCCTGAATGATTTGCAGATAATTTTCGCAGAAAATTAATATCAAATGAATGCGATATGAATTTGAAATTAAAAAAAAGAAAAAAGTTGATTCGTCCTCATCGAAAACAGCTGACGAGCAAAATGTCAAATGATGATGACGCAAAGGATCCAAAATGAAAAGCATGGCAGATCCCTACCATATCCTTTTCAAATCCGTTGTTATTTTTTGTGCTTGTTCCTGTGAATAGAAGAGCAAAAGAGGTTGAATATTAAACTCCAAGTCAACAGAAAAGTCAACAAAGCAATAGGTTGAAATTAAAATAGAAAAACTGGGGATGAATGATTCTATTTAAGGGAGATGAAGAGTGAAAGAGACAGAAATAGCGATTAGGTATAGGTATATTTTTCTGCTTTGCCAAAGCAAGAACATAGACTTTAAGCTGCAAATTCAGCTTGTTCTATGGTCAAAGGATGTTGTTTTCCCCGTTGCATCTACCACTTAACCATCATTCATCTATATTTTTCCCATTCAAGAGCAGAAAACTAAATAAATAGAAAAAAAACAGAAAACAAGAGAAAACTGAAGTGGTAGTAAAGAGGTAAAACGAAAAAAAAAATGTGGAAAAACTAGATGGATAAATATACAGAAATATCCTGACATCACAGTGCAATGCAATTAATATCAGCAATGTAATCCTTTCTCGCAGTTATATCCCTTTTGTGTGCGTTGGCGTTTTTTTTTATATACATATATTTTTTTTTTGTAAAAAATTGCATTCTTTTGTTAGAAAATGAAGTTTATGTTGTTTTAATGCCACGCCTCCCACCCCCATCTGGGCTGAGGTAAGACTGAACAGAGAGAGACTATTTTTTTAGCGCAAAACTTGCAGAGCAAAATTGCTTTTGTCTAAAATAAATGCAGTAATGGTGGTTCGTTGTTGAAGTATATTGACGTTTGTGATTTTATTTCAGTATTCCTGTTTGATCTAAAATATACGAGATTTCTTTTTTTTTTGTTTTGTGTACTGAGTGAAAACTTTGATGTGAATTATTTAATGAAAACCTACATATAGGCAAAGCGAAAGCGTCAATTTATGAACTTTCTGGTTGATTAAAAAACCACTCGTTTTCGTATTTAAGCAGATGGATGGTGTTCGAATTTTTATTTATAGCTAAAACTTATGTTTTTTCAGCATGGCAATTTAAGTATACGTCTAGACTATTTAAACAAACGGTTTTTTTTTACAGAACGTTGGGCGCCATTTATTGATAATAGTGTAGTAAAATAATTGTATTTCGTCGAAACTAAAAAAATGTTAAATAGAATTTGAATTACTATTTTATCAATTTTGGCAGTTAAAATGAGCACATAACAAAAATATAATAGTGTTTTTAATATTGTATAAAAATAAATGAATTACAATGGATTAGAGATTTATTAGATATTATTTGATGATTGGAGCTGAATATTGATGAATCTGCATGACATTACGCGTAGATGTGTAGAAATGTAAGTTTGTTGATGAGCACTTTTTCCTAACTATTGAGCATTTCTAAAATGCAGTCATCATATGATGATGACTATTGGTCAAATTGTTTCTAATTTAAATTGTTAAAGAATAACTTTTACAGTATAAATTTCTATATTTAAATCAATAAAATAAGAAAACCTTTTAAGGGGTGAAGTTCTGTTTCCTTTCTTTTGGAAACATTTGTCTTTTTTCTTTGTTACATATAAATGTCAGCTTCCCACGTTGGGCGCCATTGTGATAGTATACTTGTTCACTTATTTTATACTTATTGCTCAATTGTTTTAAAGTGACTTAACATAAAAAAGTAATAACTCATTTAATCTATCTACGTATCTATAACAACCAAAACAGCTAGAGCCAACTTCTCACTTTCTTGATTTTAAATTGCATGTAATGCAAAACAGCGAATTATTATGATATAAATCTATTTTCTATCATTTATGCAATTTGTATCAGATGTAATAAGAATTTCTCCTGTTTTATTAATTGACTATTTAACCTCCAATGCATGGCCCTTTAGTGCTGTAAGTCCAGTTTTCAATTTTTATTAATTTAATATCTCATGGAATAAAACACACCCTCTTAACGAAAATCTGCAATATAAGATGTATTTAAAAACAATTTTTAATAAAATCACTTATTTGGCGCCCAACAACAAATTCAAAAGCAAAGTACTCAAACCTTTCTCTATGGAATATCTATGCGGTATTGCAAATGAACTCTTTAATATTCAGTACATAGCTAAAACCAAAACTATTTGCAATCACAACACAAAAAACACAAAGGAAGTAATATCTAGCTTACCTTTACATCCTCTGCAGTGTTCAACCATCTGTTGGATTACCATAAAGCTATTCTTCTTCTTTTTTTTTAGTTTACACCACCCATCGCAATACAACAACCATTCGATTATCGATGATCACATTTACATATAAAAAATAATCACATGAGACACCAGCGACCGAGCACAAGGACAAAAATCTGTTCCTTGTCGGCTTTAGGTGGCATTCAAATTTCATTGTTTTGCTTCAATATTGTATCTTTACATCGTCCATTGACCACAGCATAGCACCACTTACAATTTACAATAGAAAAAGAAAGAAGAAACAAATAATAATAAAAGAGAGTTCGATTTAGAGAAAAGTCTCCAACAAATATGGTTTTTGTGTAGTTAAAGGAAGCGGCGCATCTCGTATACCAGTCCACCCGCCTTTTTCATATGCATAACCATTCAATAAAAGTGGTCCTTCGAGCCGGATTGAGTACAGAAAAGAAATCGAATATCTAAAGTACAGAAGTAACCTCTTGTCAATGCTTTGCCTGTGTTGTATATGCAAGTATGTAGTTGTAAGTATTTGTGTTCATATGAAAGGGACATTGCTGCATCGGAAAAAAAATAAAGAATTCAAATGAATCCGATTTTCCAATTGAAAATGCAGCCAATGTTACAGTGGGACTAACAGCAAACTATTTGTTCAAAGAACACACATTCCAATTTACGTACATATATTTGTATATACATATACAAATGTAGATAGATAGAAGTAACATGGACTGCACTCTTTGGTTGGAGGAATTATTTATCATTCGACAACAGTAGTTGTTGAAGTAATGGGTACTCCACTCTCGATCTCTGGACTATTGTCGGCGTCTGTCGCAATACCCTACCCGCTACCGCTACCGCCACCGCCACCACCACCTCAACATGTCCTGTTTAACTACTCAATTTTCTCTGTGCGATTCTATAGCATGCACGGATGAGCGTATGTGGATCGGTTTGGATATATATCCTTAGCCTTGCTGTCCAGGACAACACACAATGATGTGTTGTTTTTCCTAAGCGCTACAGATTTTTCGAGCTTACGTTGTAGAAATCTCTTCTTGCATAGCTACAAAATGCCATAAGTTGACGTTGTATTTTGCTTTGGTTTTGTAATTTTTTTTTTGTTTTGTTTTGTTTTCTGTTTTTCGTTTATGTGTCATCCTGATTGTGTGACATGCATGTTTTTGTGAATTGAGAACTAGCTATAGGTGGAGGACATATTAACTAGGACAGAAAAAATCACCCGGACAAACAACACAAAAAATCGGAGAATAGTGTTCGTATAAAACGTGAGCAGGAGTTTGGTTTTTGTTGTTTTCTCGTTCACAATATCGAAGCTCCAAACCAAACACATGCATACTACGCACTTTATGTGAATGGCTCGTTGGATAAAAAAAATAATCAATTGGATACAGGGTGATATTAAATGTAAATTATATCGAATTAAATGATTCAATTTTTTTTTGGAATTGACCAGAATACTGGAAATCTCGTACTGTTAGGGATCATCAGCGGAAAATATCCTATTCTGGCAAAAATAACAGAGAAATCATTTGGAGAGTAATTTTTGATGTGACATTAATGCCCACATTAACAAAACCCACGTTCAAAATATGTTTCATTAAAACGGCTCGCACAATGCCCAATGCTCTTGATTCATAATGCTCTATATTCATATGTTCATATATAAAACACATGATAATGAACCAGTCGCATGTCCATTCAGTGTATTATAGCTACAACGTATACACTAGTGAGGGAAGACACACCAAAAGAAAATAAATTAAACAACTGGTCAATGATATTTGACTCATCCAAACATTGAAATTTGGAACAAAAATAAAATCATGTTAAATATGACGCTGTGACATAGTTAAGAGTTGCATTGAAAGCATACTGTCCATATGCAAAGAACAAGTGCAGCCTAATTGAGATTGCATTAAATCTATTGTTTTGTTCCCACGAATGAAGAAAAGCGGTTTGGTAATGTTAGGAAATTAAGTTAAGAATTAGTATATAAGAAGTTATTTTGAAATAATAAAATTTAGATTCATTTTCTTAACCAAAAGAATTGAGTTTCTTTTTATGGCATTCGTGCCTTGTCTTCTCCTTTATGGCAGACCTAGGGCACTAGTGCCCTGTCCGTCGAATTGTTATTAAGATCTCTAACCTCAACCACTAAATACTTTCACTTGGCGATCGTGCCAGATCGAATTTATAGATTCCTTAACCTCGTACTTTACAATCTGTCACCGAGCTTGATTTCTCCCGGGCGCCATTTCTACATACCTAACCATCATTATTTCATTCGGGAAAGAGGTTATCCCATGCCAGAGTGATAAAGTTTACTAACTAAAAATATTAAATATTGAAGGTATTCCAAATAATTTATTTTGATATTGTTTTTTTTTATATTTACATTTTATGATTGTTTTAAATCAATAAAAACGTCAATATAATTAAGGCCCGTTGGCTGATACACATCTTAAGCATTTAAGTTATACTTAAGAACTTATGTGACAGTTTACACAGAGGAAAAAGTAGCCATTAAGCTCTTTAAGTAGAACATAAATATTTATGATTCGTATCAGCAAACGGGCCTAACTAATTAACCTTACTGGATTTTCTCTATCACTCCTATCAACAATAATTTGGGTAATTTAAGGAAAGAAAGGAATTTTCTTTTGTGCCACCCTGTTTAATTTAAGTATTCCAAAGGCATATCTGTGTATGTTTATGTCAACCATTGGTTCATTGAAGTGAATGAAATATACAGTGTATACTCTTATAGCAATGGCACACAGCATAATGCTCTCTATTGATAGAGAGAGGTAACTGTACTGCCACCGCACCATACCATAGATTGGTAGTTCAACATCGCCCTATTTATATTGGATAGTCAAATAGAGACTTTTGCTGAGCTAATACACATCCCGTTTTTAATGGACAATTATTGAATCTATACGCATTGTGAAGAACATGTACATACACACACAATATACTACAAATGCAATTGCATATACTGTGTACTTAGTAAGCTATTGAATAGGATATATCTTGACAATGACATGATGCAAGCAAGAGTCCTGATTTCAAATCTAAAGTATAAAATCAAATTCTAGCAATAGAAAATGGTTTTAAGTAAACTGTGCTCGTCGAAAGAGTTAAGGATAGATATGCTTTAAACTGTGCATAGTTATTTTGAGTGCAAGTAAAGTTGGTATATATACAGTACAAAGTTAGTTCCTGAATTCAGAGATTATAATAGGAAAAAGCTAGCAGCAGGACTATAAAGATGATGATGAAGCAAGGACTTAACTGCGAATACAATGGGGACTTTGCAAGGGATAACAAAAAATGGTAGCATGCAGATTTGATAATGCAAAATTGTTTTGATGATTTGTGTACTCTACGGCAAATATGACGGTGCACTTATGAAAGTGAAGAAGGTTTGAGGAAAGCCGAAAGAGCTTGAAGCAAGGCATCTTAGTAAAATATATTTTTTTGGCTTTATGAATTTTAACAACTTTATCCCATTGTATTTATTCCTTAAAAAAGTAATACCTCTATGACCTATACCTATACGTATTCTAAAAATTTTCTTTAATTTCACTTGCTATAATAATTAAATTGGGCAAAAAAAATTATTCATACTAAAATGGCGCCCAAGAAGTATATATTTTTATACATATAATTAAGCTTTTAATGTTAATGTGTTATATTTTTTATCACTCAAAGTCATAAAACTCTTGTCGACACATTTTTATAATTCCTGACTACTGCACACATTAGTCTACTGCAGTGAAATTGGCGCCCAATAATTGAAAATAAATGTGGGGTTTAGAGGGATATCGGGGAATTTTAAATATTAGCTTATCCTAATAAGCATCTAAACATAAAATTATCATATACTCGTAACTTGCTTAACAGAACTATTAAATATCGTAATGAGCGGACAAACCCAGCACAAGATTCTATATTCATGTGGACTTCATTAGAAATTAGTAGATGACATTTTGTTAATTTTTGGCGAAATTCGCGTTACTAAACCATAAATGTCTTGCAAGTCATTCAACTTTGCAGCTTTTTCCAACTTTGGAAAAAAATAATAGCAACAAGTAAATGTTTTTCTTCAGACAAATGTGAATGTTAATTGCTTGTATATTAACGCATGCTTATTCAGAGGCATATAACTATCTTGAATTCCTGTCTTCCAGTGTAAACTCTTCTTAACATTGATTTAAAATAAAAATCTTAAATAAATGGCGCCCAACAATTGTTAATAGGTGTGGTGTTTTAGGCGAATATAAAGCTTTTTGAAAGCCTGACAATTCTTTATCTTTAAGAAAAAAATGAAAATGGCGCCCACCAATTAGTAGATAAGTCGCCTTTCTTAATAGTTAATAAATGTTTACCAAGTTCAAATGCAGTACAAATTCTCGATTGAATTTTCGGATTTTTAATAATCAACGGTATTTCAACCCACCAAATTTTTGAATATAACTTCGTCGTTCTGCTATGAAGTTTTTTTTTAACTTTGACGAAAAAATATTTCAACTTATTGGGCGCGAAATGAAGACTAGTAGATGGTGGAAGAATATAAGTCACCTTGAAATGTAAATTTTGTTCAATAATCAATCTAATACTTTCGACAAATAAATGGCGCCCAACATAAATGCCCGTTCAGTGAGGTACCTTCAAAATGAAGCATAGACCTACTTCACATTGGTGTTGAGCTC
The DNA here is from genome assembly GCA_910595825.1 of Philhelius pedissequus. NCBI lineage: Eukaryota > Metazoa > Arthropoda > Insecta > Diptera > Syrphidae > Philhelius > Philhelius pedissequus. The sequence continues at coordinate 5,930,849 of OU343163.1, read as the reverse complement.
TTGAATATCACACAGATTCTTGTGTATTTCATCCAAAAATCTTTCAACTCGACGATTTTATTAACTCTGAAATAAATGGCGCCCAACAGTAGCTAATAGAAGCATCTTTTAAAAAGAGCGACAACGAAATTAAAGGAAAGTAACTTGAAATTTCACTAAAGGACTTGAAGAATGTAGATATGCATGCTCCGATCATTCCTTTCTCGTTTAAATAAAATTTACATTCAGTCATTCCTTAAAATCACCGTTATTCGTTTAAATATGTAATTATGTCTGAAAAATAATTGTTCATCGCATAGCCCTTTCTACCTATGAACTGCAAGGTTTATTGATTCCAATAGCTTATTTTCTATAAAGGGATTAAATTCCAGTATTTTAAAGTTTCATACGTAATATTTAATCATTTGAATATTTAGTTTAAACCGAAGGGCAATGCACCCCGACTGCTTTTTTTGTCAATTAAATTGTCTGTGCTGGTATTCATTGGACTCTTGTCAAATGCCCACACGTGTTGGCATTTATCTCCGAACCTCATTTTCTATAAGGAAGGAAATAAAGTTCATTGAGTTGAAAATGAGACAAAAAAAGGGGTTATGAAAGCGCCAACGAATCGGAAGAAGTCAGCCTATAAGCCTATAAGGCCCAAAGGACATATTTTGGTGTATGAAAATAAAAATAAAGATGAACAAAAATAACAGCAAGAATTTCTTTCCCCTCCCCGTCATTAAGTGTAAAGGCCATTTTTGACCCTTTTATCGCTTCAGCTAACCGATAAGCGGTCTAAAGGCCAAAAAGAAAAAAATATAAGCGTGAACATCATTTTTTTGTGTTTTTTCTTTTTTTGATCATATTTTTTTTAGACAATTTTTGAAGCATTTTTGTGTTTATTTATTTTTTATTACACACCACCACGCATTCCATTTTGTTATCCTAAACGAGTCCTGTGGGATGAGAGCTACACATTGGCGTTGGCTATGGCTATCTCATTGATATCACATTTCATAAAGGCACATCCATATTCTCTGTCTACAGCTATACAATATGTGAGGAGCTCAACCATGATTTGAATGCAAATGAGCATTCAAGCTCTATTGCTATTCTCGTTCTCATCTTCTCGGCCAATCTATGGTATGGCCCCATGAATGAATCCATTATGTTAATTAGTCCTTCAAAATATTCTCATGGCCGGGTTTTTGTTTTTGGGCCACATCATAATGATAATATCAATCGGTATACCTTTACCTGCGGGTTAAGATACAACCATTCATAGATAATGTATATAGATACATTATATCGCTATATACCTACTCCTGTATTCGTATACCATATTGCATTAACATGAGGGTTGGATTTCAATTTTTTTTTTGTGTATATTTTGCTCGTTTTATACTCTCTGAAAGAGGTGTGGGCCATATCCTTTCATGTTCAAGTCAACTGTATCATTTTGACTTTCTATCGATGACCATCATTGATGGCCTTTGACTGTCTTTCTACCTCGATGTATATATAAATATTTGACCGACAAATAATGGAGAAGACGGGATCAGAGGTTACGATAAACCGTTGATTAAAAATGCTTCTTTTTTGGGGGGGGGGGGTGGTGGTGGTAGGGTTTAAATATGGGCACGGCTTGTGTTCGGAATGAAAAATACCTTTGTGGTTATTGGCCTTTGTTTGGCTATTTAATGGCAGTGCTATTGTTGTTCTTTTTTTATTAAATATGGGGCAGGGGTAGTGGTCGGGGGAGAGCTGATTTAATGGGGGTTTTCTGTTATCGTGCTAAATGCTCATGAGTGTTATTTTTTATGTGAAAAAAGTGATAGCGAAAAAAAATTGCTTTATTTTAGTTTCACAGTTAACAAAAGGAAAATGTTTGTTTTTGGTCTATTAAGCGAAGCTTAGATAAGGTACAAATTAAGACTAGAAAACTTGACAAGAAATGTAATAAAATTTAACAATTAAAACGTCAAGAGTAAAAAAAATGTTGGCGGCCATAACTATTTCCTGGAAGTATTATTCCACGGGAAAAAGATTGTTCAAATTTTGTAAATATAATTACCTATAGAAGTTTCTGCTTGCTTAATGCTTGTATAAGGACTTCATCCCTAATACCTACGTAAGATTCTGACTATTGTTATTCCACATGTAGATTTTTCTTGAGGTTATAAGTCGACAGACCAACTTGGAACAACACAATCATAATTTGATCCACAAAAGTGAAATGTATATCCACAAACTCTAGACTCATTGACTGCGTTAAAGAAATAGAAAGGTTTTAAACATAAGACGTTGTGAAAATTTTAATGCATATATTGAATTTTCGTTTTCAAAAATATCTATCAAAACAGTTATCGATGTTATACTTCCATAAAGCTTCCATTATTTTTTTTTTAATTTTAAACTCAACATTCAAAAATTTAACCACTATTAACTGATTATACAGATTTTCAGTTCGTAGATGAAGATTTTTGTACGCATAACCATATCCTGCAATGGGGCCTTTATAGAGCCACCAGCTTTTCTCAAGTTATTTAGATTCATTCAATTCCCAAATTTTAGAAAATATTAAAGATAAATTATTTCTAATGGAAGCTTTATAGAGCCAATTATTATATGGATTCGACCTCAAGTTACTTTTAAGTGAAAAAACATCACAAATTAAATTTAGTCGTTGACAGTATAAGCCAACTCCTCTTGGAGCTTCCAACAAACATTTCATTCTAAATCTGCTTAATATTTTATAAATTCAACTGACATATCGAGGGAGAGAAAAAAAACACGCTATAAAGCACATGGAAATGAGTTTGTAAGCGGATTTTTGTTGATCCTAAAAACATTCACTGGCTGTCTTTCCAATATTCCGGCTTGCGGGCCTGCTCGGCGCCTCTCTTGCCCTGCACTTTACCATCACGCCTCAATCAACCCAAAATCCGTTCAACTAAAAAATTACATATTCATCGCTTACAAAGGGCTGCGATATGTAAATTTTCACAAGTGCATCCTTGTCTTTATAGGCGCAGCACCAGTTTAAACCATTTTACAGAACATAGAGCCAAACACATAAGATACACATACATATAGAAAACACGATACACCCAATCCATGCCACCGTTAAGTCATTAGTAATTTATAGTAATGGCATCGTAATGTAATATGCACTTCATTAAACTCCCCCGAAATGGCATATTCAAAGGGATAGAGATAGAGATAGAGATAGAAAAAGAGAAAGAGTGAAATGCCACAACACTCTCGACAAAAACGGTGCCAAAGTGAAGCGATATGGTTAAAATGCCGCACAAGCTGAAACAGAGCAAAGTGTAGAAGAGCCCGCTGGCGAGCTCTTATACTCTACAGCAACAGCCAGCGATGGATGGGGGCACAAAATTCACCTTGCTTCATGATATTGTGCAGCAAAAACAGGAAAAGAAGTGATATAGGGAAATAAAATAAATAAATGCAAAAATCCGGCAGCGAAATTTTGAACGAAATGCACTGCACACTGAATATAGTAAATGTACATATATATAGAGTGTTGCTGCAAGCCTCGCTCGCCGAACCGACATCCAAGAAGTGGCAAAATGGGTGCAGAGCATTAAAATGGCTGTCGGAAGTGTGCAAGGATGCCCGCAGCAAGAATTGAACCACTAGCACTATTTTCATGGCATACTATATCTGTGTATGTACACAGGACTGTATGGGATTCGCGTGGAATAAGTTTAATGTGCCCTCTCTTGTACCGAAATCAAATTTTGCACACGTACATTTATGCCAATTTTGTCGTTTTAATTTATTTAACTTTATCAACGAAAAGTACGGAGGATCGGTCCTCGTTTTACCCATCTTCCGTCAATGGATATTTGTTGATTTTGACCAGAAAGCTCGCTTAGCCAATTTGCTTTTACGTGTGTGTTTTTTTACTAGCAACAAAAACAGGGATGTAACAGGATTGTTAACTATTTAAAAATGTATGCAGTGTAAAACTCCGTTGAAAGCTATTTAGAATCAAATATTTCACAAGTCCGATTAAGCAATGCTAACTCTTCGACTGGTTTGATTAGTTTTAGAGATAAAATTAAAAAAAACTTTCTAAAAGACATTCAAAGGAAGTAGGACAGCGCCACCATTTTGAAATTGATTTCCTTGCGATTATGAATTTTGAAAATGTTTTTTTCCTAGAAAGTGTCTTGTTTCTCTGTTGAAGAGTTATATTTATCCTTTTATTGAAAGCAATAACGTTAATGTCTCTTCTAACGATAAAGAGCCACAACAAATAATTTTCAAGATAGTTTGTATTAATTCCATAAATTCTTGTATGTTCATCATAAGTAAACCACAGAAACTCCATAACATCCCTGACCGTTGGGCGCCACTTTCTATCAAAAACAAGAGAATGGGAGGGAAATATATATATATGGTCCGCGTTTGTTAAGTGCATGCTAGGTAGGGTGTGAGAATGCACTTCCGGGAATTCTGTACATGGTTATATACATACTGCTTCACCATCACCATCCACATCATCATCATCCCCATCCGTAGAAAAAGGTTTTTCCAATATTAATGACCACTGCTCTGGCTCTAGTGCATGTGCAAATTTATGTTCCTAGGGATTTTGAAGTTTTTGCTGGTATTCTCTCTCATTCTCTCACCCGCTATGAACACTATATTGCAGTATAATGTATAAATACGCGAGCCAGGGTTTTATATGATGAGGGTTCTCTCTTGGCTTTAATGGAACTTCAAAGATAAAGTGGAAATCGACGCGCAGGAAAGGACTATAAAGCTGGCCCCTGTTTTTGAACGTGGTTTGACTTGCCAAAATGGTTTTTCCCCGACCCGACCCGAACCCCACGGGTGTATCATCCATCCACCAAACACAAAAAAAAGGTCAAACACAACAACCCGCAGGATGACACGGACGAAAGGAGTCCTGGCAGCAGAAGGCAGCAGGCGGAATTCGAAGCAAGAGTTTTTGGATGCACCCATCCTTCACATTGAACAAATTTGTCTAATGCAAAACAGTTTATCTGATTAAGAGAAAATTGAAAATAGAGAAAAACAATACACATGCACAGCGATACACAAATAGAAAAACAAAGCCAGTGATGCGGATGCCGATGCGAATGAGGATACGGGGGCCAGCCGTCAGAGCTATGTGAGATATATTGCTGGGGCTGTTTCCATGTTGTATACTCTCAATACACAAAGACGAGGAACACAGAGGCAAATTCAATTAATTTACTGCTGCGTCGCTCACTTAGTACGAAACAAAGTCCTCGAGCTAACAGTTATTGGGACTTCCCTCCCTCGCATAGGAATCTAGCGGAACGGGTGCATTACAACAAATACCCGGGCAATCAACAACAATATTATACTCTATACATAGTTGTACAATAATGTATAGATACAATATTATGTGCGGGTGCTTGCAGTGATGCTTGTGTGCTGGTGTTTTGCATTGTTTTTTCATCATCAGTCGCTTTGGCATATTTAATATGTTTTACACAGGCGGCTTTTGTCCTGATAAGGCTTTTTATGCATAAGCGAAGGGAAATTAGATTGAAATTGTGCCAAGTGGAGCAGAGCAAATAGGATGTGTTCCATCATGTACGTGCGTCCTTATTTCTCCGAAAAATCAATTTTACACAATATTATTTTGGTACAAAATTGGTATACAACAATTATATATATGTTTTGTTGGGAAGTCTGGCAAAAATTATTATTTATCAGATCAAGTAGTTTAAGTTCTGAGAGAATTTGCATTTAATGGACTTCGATTGGGTGCCATGCTGCAACCTGCAAAACATTCACTCAGGTTTTCCATCAGCGCAGAATTAGGTTAAATACTAATAGGATTACAAATCTATATTCACTTTGTATAAAGGTACATTGAGTTTGAATTATATTTTTTAACGGAAAGCCCATTAGCATTAGGATATGGTTGTTTAACATTGTTAATTAGCCAAAATTTATCTACATGAATTATGAAATGTAAATTCTTGATATTGAAATATTCTGTCATTAAAACCAGAATCCACTTTTCAACACTAAAGTGAGCAAATATTCTTCCAAAACATATGCCTCACGTTGGGCGCCATATATACAGATTACTGAAATATTTTTTCCAAATTGGGGATGATTATGTCTTCGTGTTTCTGATAAGCTTCCTTAAAGCTTCTTATAAACATTATTTACGGACCAATATAATATGAAAATCATAAATGAAAATCACACGATAAAGGAAAATATTTTATTTTGATCACTCTTTAATTACCACAGTTTGAGTTAGATAACGATATAATTATGTAAGATATTTAAAAGCATTTAATAGAAGCATAGAAATCAAACACAACCACCCATTTTCAATTATGCTAGGTAAGGTATAAGATCCTTAAATCTATGAGAGTCCTTTTTGAGATACAATTTCGAATCACAATAGTTAAGTTCTACAAATAAACTAAGATGTTGGCAAAATTAAGCCTTCATTTTACCTCTTTTTATTAAACTTACTTTTTTTTGCAAGGTCTAGAACCATTACCTGCTTAAGCGCATTGTACATAACTTCCATGACTTAAACGGTACTATTTATACACGTCTGCTAAGAAAAAGTGGTTGATAGGCTTACTTACTAGATGGCGTTAAGGTTTCCACAAGCTATAGACTATGCGTCAGCAGGCCATACAAATTGATATTATTCTTAAAGAACGCGAAATCGGCCATTTGCAAGAATAAGGTGACAGCTTTTGAGCCACCATGTATCTACTTTCTGTTCCGATACAGTTCGGTGTAGACTATAAGACCTCAACCATCAAGCCTTTTCAAGACATTTCGGTCCATTGGTTTTCCATTGGTAAATTCAGAAATTGATGCAGAATTTTATGTTTTTCGTGTCAAATGGAACGCGATTTGAATTGATTTTTTTTGTATCGTATTATTGTAAATTCATGTCTATAAAAACTATAGTTGTCAAACTAAATTCTTCAAATTATACTAGCTAGTGTTTAGAAGTGTTAGTAAAATAGGCGAAGAATGGAAAGATTTAATTATTTTGACAGATTTGTATCAAATTCAAGAAATTGATTTTTTGTACCAAAGGAAACCCTTATTAGTTTCCCTCTAACCTGGTTGATTTCTGTTTCCATTTGCATCCCCTGTATTTGAGTTGCATGCCCTCCGTCCTTCGGGTAGGGTTCCATGATTTCAGGGGTCAGATTTAAGGGTCAGATTGCCTAATCGCTTTAGCTACAGCCCACTTTTTAAGCCAAAAAATGATCTGGTGATATCATTGCCTGAGCGTATGTCGGACTCTATTAAGATAAAGCACTATAACTACCTCAAATTGATGTATATCCAATAGTCTGCGAGACATAAGCACTCAATTAAATGCGCTGCAAATAAATGAAAGTTTGTGGAACGTATTCATGGAACACCCAAGTGTTGGGATTTATTGAAATAAATTATTGGAATAATGTTGGGTCAATAATAGTCCCAGAAGATTACCGCAAATTGTGTCGTCATCTTAAATTCATCTTTTTTTTTTGTCAAGAATCATCTTTCAATAGAACGCATCAAAATTTTTCAGACAGATCTGTCAAATAGGTTTGTTGTGGCTGCCATTTTATATACACGTCTACGAGCATTTTCGTTAAAATGGAAACAGCGAATTTAGAGTGCTCATTAAACACTATTTTTTGCGAGTAAGAACTATCAAGCTAAATAAACAGAAGCTTTGCAAATATTACGGGGACTTTCCACCATCGATTGCATTGTAACAATTTTCCACTTGTTTACTCAATTTCGGTTGCGGTTCTTTGTGTGACTCTCAGCATTCTGGTCGCCCACTTGAGGTCACCACACCAGAAATGGTCGACAAAATCCACGAGATGATAATGGATGATTGACGATTGGAAGTGCGCGAACTTGAAGAAGATATAGGCTTATCACATGGCTTCAATTTTACATAAATATTTGAACATGAAAAAGCTTTCCGGAAGATGGGTGCCGCGTTTGCTCAAAATGGACAACATCAAAGGTGTGTTTAGCGATGTTCCGTAAATATTCGACCAAGTTTTTGCACTGTTTCGTTACCGTCGATTAACCACACCACACCAGACACTAAGCAACATTCTAAACAATGGACGTCTCCTGGTGAATCGAAGTCGAAGAATTGTCAGTAAACAAGGTGATTTCGGACAGTTTTTTCTGGGATGAGTGCGGTATTTTTCGCATCCTTGAAAAAGGTAAAACCATCACCCGAGCATATTACGCATTGCTGCTGGTTCGATTCCAGGCCGATTTAAAGCAAAAACGGCAGCATATCGCAAGAAAAAAGTTCTCCAGGACAACGCACCAGCGCATAAGTCCGCAGTCGCAATGGAAAAATTGCATGAGTTGGGCAACGAACTTCTCCCTCATCAAAAAACTCGCCAGATTTAGCTCAGTGAGACTATTTTTTGTGTCCAAACATGAAGCAATAGCTCGGTGGCAAGAGATTTTAGTTGAATGAAGAGGTCATTGCTGAAAGAAACGCTTATTTTGACGGGCTCGAGAAATGGTATTATTTGGAGGGCATCAAAAAATTGGAGAAACAATAGATGAAGAGTATCGAGCTAAAAGAAGACTATGTTGCAAAATAAAATGTTTTTATGGCTTATTATATATTTTCCAGGGACTTATCAGGGACTTATTGACCCACACTCTATATTTTGATATAGTAACATCTACGAAAGCCTCATATGAGTCCTTAAAACTTCAATTACGTCTTCAATAATTCCTCCAGGACCGCATTTTCTCTCGTTTTATAACATCAATCTAAGAAACCCGGATTTTCTGAAGTTTTTTTCTATTGATTTTCCACATTCCTCAACCTGGAGGATGGTTTATGAGTAGTCATAACTAAAGATCATCATATATACTGAAGCAACAAACCTTGCTTCTCCTTTGGACTGACGACTAACGTAGAAATGAAAAAAAAATATATAACCACCAATCTGTTCACTACCCAGCTGACATTCAACAGAAATCTCCAATAAAGTATAAAGCTCAGCAATAGACCGTCAGGTTTATCTCCTTACGAGACTAGGTCCCTGAAAAACTTTTTCGCCAATTTTTAGTCCTGTTGCTGTCGATGATGGTGGCGCAGTAGGTGCGGCCGGAGCGAGACAGTGGTGGTTGCTTGAGCTACTTGGCTAGCTCTGATAGCCTCGGTGTGGTGGGTCCCTTTATGGATATGCATTTTTAAAGCCCTTCGATATCGGTTTCTTCCATTTTTTTTTGGTAGAAATATGACGGTGAGTTTGGTTGTTTCATCCTTGAAATGAACATGCAACCTATTGCTCTTAAGTTATTGCCTAGAGATTTCTTCTTTTTTTTTTTAAACCACTAAAGCAAGTTAACCGCAGAGGATAGAGATATACATAGATAGCTTTGGCTTTCCGTGAATAGTCGCTTCGGATTAAGTACCCAATTTGAGGTCACCTAACCTGTACGTGTGCAATGTACGAGTACACACGAGTATATGAAGAAACCGTGTGGTGGTGCGGCAGGATATTGCAATCGACTTTCTTTCATATGTGTAGCTACTATCTAGTAATTTTGTATGCCCATGCCGCGCCGCGCTGCGCCGCCGAGCCCGGACCATGAAAGATTGGAAAATGGTGGATTTATGCGGAGGCTGTGATAGATAGGTGGTGTATAGTGGTGTAGTTCAGGAACCTTTTAGACTATATTATACGTTATGTGGAGTTAAAAGACCTAGTGAGAACTTAATATCCCCATGGGTGAGCAATATTGCAGGGATATTAAAGTGGATTGCCAGGATAAGGATATACCACGAGACACACACACATACCAACAGCACACGTTTAGGTATAGTTAGTAACCGGGCAGGAGTATAGCATAAAGCTAACAAGGTTGAATCAAGTAGCACAAGCCATCACATCATGCACGATAGTTGGCTGGATCACATATTATATGGTCGGGCGGTAGGAGTCGCTTGACGTTCTCGTCATCAACTAGTAAGTTGTTGGTGTAAAATTGTAAAACTGTGTAGGTGGTAAGATACCCTGTTAGTTTCATTAGTTAGAGTTGTGGCTTCATTTTCTATGCTTCTACTTCTTTTCTTTCTTCTTTTTTTTTTTTTGTTTGGTGTGTCGTTCTGAAAAAGTGCATTGGTGCATCTCTGATGCGCGGGGATAAATATGACCTGGTGTAAAGTTTTTACTCTCAGTGGGGCAATTAAGTAAATTGAAGGAACACTCATAAAAATGGATTTTTATTCATAAATGTATATTGTTTGAGGTCTTCTTTAGGCGGTATGTAATTGGAAGGAAGTTGAATGCACTTATACGCTTCTATTTATAGGAAAAAGGAGTCGAGTGCCATTGACAGTAACAATTTGATACTTTAAAGTTGTTCATTAAAGAAAAAATCCACATACTTAGATTCTTTCTGTTGGTGAGTTTGAAAAAATCATAAAACGAATACAGTAATTAAAATAGTGTCTTTAGAATTAGCTAGGTCACATCGATCTCAACTATAGAAACAAGATAACGCTCCTTTACGGCGGGTTCAGCTGAAAGATTCATTGAACTTTGTTTTTATATAAAAAATCATTTACGATCACTGAACTTTCACATGTATATGAGTTATGAACTGCCTAAGCTGGTGCTTCTTTTGAATTTTAGGCACGGGAGTTTTCAGAAGGTGGGATTTCTTTAGATTGTATACTGAATGTGAAGATAGTCAAGTGACATTTAACGGAATTTGCCGGTGGTGCAAATAAAGCTCAGTTAACTAAGAGAATGGTACAGTTCAGATATATGAGCTATAGCAAATGTTACGAAGCGCACACAGACAGGGAACTCAAAAACACGGCTTAAATACAAATCGGTTAAAATCCCAAAAAATGGTCTCTAATAAGATAAAATCCCCTCACTGCGGAAAGGGAAGAGAAGAGGATTATAAAAAATGATAATCCCACAGGCGAAATTCCTAATAAAACAGATGTTTCCCATAATTTCAAAATCTCTAAGAAAAATATCCAAAATCTTAAAAAAAAATAAATGCACGACTAGATCGTTCGTAATTGCTCTTATGTTCGATCACATCTTAAGCAGAAGATTTTTGGTAAAAACATTTGTTTTTGTGTACAAAATTTCGTAAATTTTTTTCTAAACAATTTTTTTTGGAAATTTTATGTATTTAATAACATAAATTTAGAAACTTAATTTTAAAAAAATCATCAACCCATTTTCGTAATATTGAATTTTCCAAAATAAATAATTTTTGTTTTTCAAAATCCCTTCGCTTCTGAGAAAATCAAAAATAAAAAAAATGGCTGTATAACAGGTCACGTTAGTCTTGGGCCTAAAAAAATGTTTCAAAAATCTATTTTATATAATAACCTAAAACGCTTAAATACCAAAGTTTGAAGAAAATTGCTTTTGCCGTTTAGGCTGTAGAGCATTGTACAGACAGTCAGGCAGATGGAATTGCAGGACCCACTTTTTTTTGGTGTTCTCTATCATCGTAATGACAAGTTTGATTAAAATCTCGAGTTCATTTTTTTTTCTAAATGCAAAACTTGCACTATAGTACCTACTTATATATCACAAGTAAAAATATTACAAGATTATCAGTATCACAAACAAATCATGCGAAAATACCACAATCCGTAAATAATTTTTTTATCTTTTTCTTTTTTTAAAGATTTTTTTAGGCTTCAACGTGGGGATATTGGCCTTTCAGATTTTGTATTCATCTCCCTAGCTCGCTCAGGCCCGTTGTTCAGCTAAGGGTATATGTTCAGTCGCCATTGTAAATAGTTTTTTGAATAATTTTACATTAGGGATTTTGACTCAGTTTTTTTTTTATGACTATTTAAGTTACAAATTTATTATTAAATTTAAAACATTTATTGGACCAATGCACATAAGCCGAAAATCCCACTTTCACTACATCTGATTTTTGGGATTTTGTAAGGATCCTTTTTGAAGAGATTTTCCTTTAAGAATTTTGCCTTTGAAGATGTTCTCTATTTGAAATTATGTATATCTTTTGGAGAAATATACCAACACTTCGAGCTAATTAATAGGGATATTGCTAGACACGAGATCGATTTTAATTGTAATCCGAAAATCCCCCAAAATTTCTATACTTGGGAAGTATTTGTGTTTTTGTCATAGAACTCCCGAAATGTTTAATTCTGTTTAATCTTACAAATATGTATTTACTTCATAAGTTGTTAAGTTTTGTTTGGAGTCGTATCGGTCTTTAACTGGCTGGCAGTTTTAAGTTCAAAAATATCTGAAATTACCTTCCACGTTCCACCTAAGTCACACTCGAAGTCCAATGACTTCCAGAAATTAGCTTGCGGAATTTCCATTAACATTTGAAAATTTCCGAAAATTCAGTGAATGAAGATTTACATATAATAAAACATTGGTATTTTCTTCTCCATTCGATTGCTTCTAACTTACTGTCTTGCAATTCAAAATTGATAATAATAATAATCAAATTTGTTACTGATATAAAATTATTAAAAAATAAAATGCACGACTGGATCGCACGAACTTGCTCTTATGTTCGATCACATCGAATGCAAAAGATTTCTGTTAAAAATTTAAATATATATGTAAAGCAGTTTTTTTACTTCATTTTTTATATATACAAAATATCTTAAATTTTTTTCTAAGCAAAATTGGTATGTCAGTCTTAAATATTATAATATAAACTTAAAAACAAAATATTAAATCGGCTTAAACAAAGAAAAAATTATTCAAAATTCTGAAATAAATACTTAAACTAATTTTAGCTAAAAAAAAAAGTACGCCATTTTATTTGTTAAATAAATTTGAATTTATGAGAAACAAATTTTTAAAATCTGTGGAGCGGTTTTTGAGAAAAAAGTTTTTTTTTTTTAACTTTTTGAAAACATTTTTTTTTTTTAATTCAAAACCCCAATTCATAGGTATTCAATAAATACATATAAATATAATTTTTGAAAAAAAATTAATGAGCAGTTTTCGAAATATAATTTTTTTTTAATAATTTTAAAAATACAAACAAATACTAAATAAAAATATTGGTACGCGGTATAATTTGGGCAACGTAAATATATATATGTGTGAAATTTCGAAAGAATCGGTTGAGTCCTATGGAAAGTACCGTTTTTAGACATTTTTCTAATTTTTTTTAAACCATATGATCGGTCGTAGCTGAAAAGCCGCACTGATTTTTTCTTATCAAAATCGTTAGAGCCGTTTCCGAGAAAAATAGGTTTAAATGTAACGGTTATATGGCAGGTACCGTTATTTTTTGAGCTACAAAAAAATTCAATTTCCCCTCTGTACAATACCTAAAAAACTCTATATACCAAGTTGATGCAATTCGGCCCACTGGTTTGGGCTGTGGGTGTCTATACATACATACAGACAGATTGATAGACTGACAGACTGACAGATAGACATACAGACGGACAGAATTTTTAGACCATCTTTTTTCGTCTTCGCTATCATCGTAATGTCATGTTTGATTGTTATCTCAAAACTTTTTTTTTCGACGAATGTATAACTTGCCTTATAGTACCTATAATCGCAAGTAAAAAATAGGGTGGGTCAAAAAAATAATTATTTATTTTTTTCAAGAAAACAAATAAATTTGTTCTACATAGTATGCAAGTTTTTAGGAAATTTAGTTTGAATTAAAAATGTTTTGTAAAAGCACTAAAAATACTTAATTTAAAATTTAATAAAATCAACACAATAAAGTACATATAGATTTGAAATGACAGCGTTTTGTATATTTTACCAGGATAATAATATAATGTGGACTTTGTGTTTCGCTTGAAAAAATTCTGAACACTCTTGATTTCAAAAGGAAATCCCTGAATTAAGTGCCAAAAAACATTTATATTTTATTTTGGAACCTACTTCATTTTAGGAAACTTTGTTGTCCCCTATCTTTATTTGACATTCCCTTAAGACAGTTTAGTCCGAGATAAGAAATTTTTAAAATTCCCAGTCGGCCATTTTGCGGCTACATATTATTTGTTCTCTCCGAACAATTTAAATTGAAGAATATTTCTTTAAAAAAAATAGCGTGTGTAGGCGCTAATTTTGTTGAGTGCTTTAGGCTTTGAGTAACAAAAGCGAAATAACAAAAAAAAACTAATGTATTTCTCGAGAAAAACCTCATTCCATTTCCAGTTTAAGTAAATCAAACTCCAAGGAATCCTTAAAAGAAGGGTATGCCTCCACGATATACACGATAACAACTCCATAAATCACCGAAATATTCAAATTGCCTTTAAAACGACCCTGAAAACCACCTTGAGAATACCCGATGCTATAAAATTAAAGGCCAAAACTACTTTCAAACTTTATTCTTCGATACTAGAGTCAATTCCCTTTCGACTGGCTTCAAAAAAAAAAAAAACTCCTTTAAAGTAAGGCAAACTAAAAAATTATTTTTTATTAGTTTTTCTTTGCCGTAAATTATCAGAGCACTTATTCCAATGAATACAAAGAAGAAAAATAGAACAAAGTTAAAGGAAAATTTATAGCGCTCCCTGAATTACGAGAAGCGCGCACTCATTACCATTACCATCAGCAATTAACCGCCACTTTAGAACCCATTATATAATATGCCCAGTATTCTCATTCTTGTGGGTTTGTTCCCGAGCAGAACCATAACAACCGCACCGCAAATAGCAATAGAAAATAGATAGATAGATCTGTTCTAGGAAGTTCTTCGGCACACGTTTATAATAGAAAGGTAGGTATTTATATATCTATCACATGACGGAAGGCCTTTTGCGGTCTTCTATAACACACATTCCCATCCACCATTTATAGGTTATAAGTACCTATAAGCAGATGAGCAAAAAAAAGGTCCCATACGGCAACTGATGGGAATCTTGTTAATTGGTAATTTCAGTCCCTCGCCTCTTGTTGAACTTTCGCTCTCTCTTATATTTACTATGATTAATATCCTTGTTAATCACCATCATCAAACCGACGAAGAACAGGTGGACGAAAATTCACGGCCTAGTATACTCTCGTACAAGGAACAAACGAAAACTATAAAAATTCCAAAACAGAATGGCAATTTGCCAGAACTTAAGAAGAGGGTCCTCCGACAATAAAGCGAACTGAAACTGACTCAGATAAGTATGCAATAAAAAAAAATAAAAGACCAACGCAGCAAAAAGGACATAAAAACCCAATGAGCCAACCAATTTATAAGAATTAATTGTCTTGCCTTTCATTCATAACGCAAATAAATGTGTGTCCATTCCATGTACATGTCCAATGTGTGGAGGAGGTGGTAGTTGACATTTTATTGCAATCCATGTGCGTTCACGCTCAAGGTATAATAACAAGGATCTACAAAACGCAAAAAAAAAAGACATAACTCGTTTTTCTCTTTTGAAAAGAAATCCACCTACAAAATAGTCGACGACATGCAGACAACGACTCCGACATGACATCGTTTATCCTTATTCACTTTTGGCTTTCTTTATTATTTTGCGCTTACTTTGCAGGATCTCTCACTCTCTCTCTCTCTCTATGAAGAACATAGTCAGTCGTAGCTCGTATGTATATAGGAGGAGACATCAGCGCAATGACTCTCGCATATAAAAAAATGCAATCAACTCTCATTTAGCGAGATCATTTGTCACTCTGTTAGCAAGTCTACTATACACTGGCTGATGTCGCATCACAAGGATTCTTTTCAATTTGACTTATGCACAACATCCCCAGACTCCATACCTTAGACACATCAGGTGGCCGTCGCGTCGTAGCCGGTGGGGGACAGTGTTAATCCTTGCCATTTTGTAAATCACATTTCTCGTCCCGCGACTATTTTCCTAATCTCGGGCTTTGACACTAGCTCCACCGTGTATCCCCCTCTCCTTTGTGTGACCTAGCTTTCAACTCCAACGCTCACATATTGTATCCTGCTGCTGGCTGTTCTGCTCTGACGATATGATGGTCACGGTTTTGATCCTGATTCTTTAGTGTGTGTCCATTTCAAATCATGAATATATCGCCTCTGGCCGAACATAGATACGTACGAGTATGTATGTTCTATGGACGGTACATGCGGTGTTGTGTGGAAGGATTTTTGCTGTTCGTCCAGAGCAATTATAATGCAATTAGACACAGCCGTGGCAGAAGCATGGGTCGTCATATGGAGAGAGACACATAAAACCGGAAGATGTAGTGTAGTGCCCGCAAATATCTCCGCAAAAGTCCTGCTTAAAAATTCAGCAAACAACAGGACTCGCTCTATCTCTCTCTCTACGCTAGCTGAAATTTTGGAAAATGCCTCGAGGACATGTTATTGTGTGTTGTTCCACACCTACTATAAATTGTCTAGAAGGGGTGGTTTATAGCGTTGGACGTTGCTGGCAAGTCCGCATGAAGGTGTCGGAAGGTGTTATTTTGTTGACGGGTCGAGGTATGAAGGATTTCGGCCAGCTTGGTATGAAAATATTATCACACCTTGTTGTATGTATAAGGCTTCATACTGCTTCCGCTGATGCCTATGCCTCTATGACTCAGGCAAAAGCGAGTGGAATAATATATATTTTTTTTCAGAGTTATACCTTCGCTGTTGGTTGGTCTCTGGTGTTTCTCATCCTCATTTTCAGCGTCATCATCGTCACACTTGGGGACCAAAATTTGTATATACCTACTCGAAACCGCTGATTCCAGAGTCAATAAATAATGGGCTCGGCCCGGACTTGCAGAAAGTTTTAGTGTGAGTTGGAGTAATGTGTTTAATTCTGTTTGGTATTTGCTGCAGGCGATATGAAGAGTGTTTATTTTTTTGAAGGGGCAATGTGGGGAGACCACATACGGTAGCTGATTAGCATGAGATATATTATGCCAAACGGAAGCTGTAATCTATAAAGTCTTTATTTTTGACATAAGTACGTATATTGGAGTTTCATGCTGTTTCTAATAAAGACAACACAATTAGAATTTTATCAGAGTCAAGAGATTTTAAATAATAATACTGCAAGTAACGGAGGAAGGAGTTTTTTTTAAGGGCAAAATCAGAGGGAATCCGTCTAGTGTCGATAAATAATTTGACCTTTAGTTTAAGAGAATCGAGTATTCTCAAGGTGGTTTTCAGGGTCGTTTTAAAGGCAATTTGAATGATTTTGGTGATTTATGGAGAAACAATACAGCCGACAAAATTGCTGACTGGGAATTCCTAAAATTTGTAGTCTCGGATTAAACAGTCTTAAGGAAATGTCAAAAAATAATTGGGACAACAAAGTCTTAAAATGTGTTCAGAATTTCAAGCGAAACAGTCTGTCTATATATTATTATGTTGGACATGTTTAAAAAGTCGGTTGATAGATAATTGAAAAAAAAATTTCAGTAACCCTGTCAAATAATTTTTTTGACATTTCACCTGAAAATAACCCCACATACTTTTTTTTAACAAAAACACATTGTCAAAGTGATAATGAGAAAACAATATTTTCTTAAATGTATTGGTTGATTATTCATTCATCCACAACATTTTTGTACTTGAAAATAAACACAACATAATAACTATTTTTTGTTAAAAATGTATTTAACTATTTTCCCGATAAAAACCATTTGAAACCAAATGCAACAATTCATTCCAATGATTTGTGTTTCAATTTCTCCTGTTCCACTAACAGAATTCTATTTCGAAAAACTTTTTCGTGTACATTTCAATTCGGAAAACTTGGTGACAGTCTGGTAATAATTAGGGTACATTCAACTTAAATAATTTTTCTGGTCGCCTTAAACAGCCATCAGGAAAAGTTGATCACTTTCATACTGTTTCAACTTTTCCTGATGCGTCTTACTGATTGCTATAAATAACCTCTTATACAGGATTTCCCAAAAGTCAACGTCGAAACGAAAACGGGAACGAAAACATTTTTGTTTCCGTTATTTACGAAATATTCTCAAAAATGTTATACCATATTGAAATGAGAATTAAACACGCAAACTTTTAAGGTAACTTGTCAAAATTTCGTAATACATTTTTTTTACACTACACTCCATTGAATTAGGGTCATGTTAAGATTTTGAGTAGTTAGTTGGCAAAAATGTAATGTTTTTTTGAACACTGATGCAGGTGTGTTTAAATTTTTGAATGCAGTTGTTAGAAGGGTTATTCAAGGTATCATAACAAAAAAGTGAGAAAAATTAAGACTTGTTATCACGGCACTTGAAAGAGCGTCACAGGGTGACCATTTTTTTGATTTTTTTCGAATGCTTATAACTCACAAAATAGCTACATGACAACGATTTTTTTTATTATTTTTCTGATAACTGTCATCACCTACTCTATCACCCGTTTTCGTTTCGACGTTGACTTTTGAGACACCCTGTATGCAGAGAGGAAATGTCCCACATTTAGTTCTATTCTGATCCAGCTTGCCTGAGACTAAACTAATCAAGGGTAATCAAAACTTAGTAATGCTTAGCAATAAAAAAAAAGATCTACATAGTTATTCCTAGATTAACTCAAAGGTAAATTGGTCAGCATTGCCAAAGTTTTATGGCAGAAATGCTTTATTCGCTAAGGCCACTTTATAAAAATAGCCATAAAATAATGATATACATGAAACATTGAGGTATAAGGTTCAAGGGATAAAGACTTGTTGGTCTTCACAAAAACCACTTCGTATATTATAAGCTCCAGAATTCAAATCACGGATCAGTAATAAAAAACAGAAAGAGCGTCGGAGAATAACCTGATCCCTGTGGCACACCAAAATTTAGTTTTCTGTATTTCAGACTTGAAGCCCCGCTTACGATTTGTATTTAAAGGTGGTTTTTAGTCCAGTGAAGAAAAGATTTATCGATACCAAAGGCAAGCAATTTCGGTGGGAAACATTGATCCCGAACTATCAAATGCATCAAAAATATCAAGCGCAATAATCAAGCCCTGGCCTAAATGATGTACAGAGTTCTATCACTGTTCTGTGAGATTATCAGTGGAACTATTGCTATGAAAGCCATACTGCCGGTCATTAAATAGCGTTTGTTCTTTAAGATATTTCTTGAGCTGATAATTAATAAAGGATTTTGTGCCCTTGAAAAGAAGGGACATAAGTGCAATTGGATAGTAGTTGATGCGTAAGAAACAGCATGGATAAATTATATTTCCATCTACTTGAAAAAGGGCCAGTAAAGTAGTATAGATGTAAAAGCTTAATAGGCAGGGTTTTGACAACATTGAAGAACACCTTTTCAGAACGATAAGAAGGATACTATCCAGACCAGCAGTATTAGGTATATCGAGATGTTTCAGCACTTTGCCAAATACACTAGTGGTAATGAAGATTCATACCATTAAATGCCGTCAAGTACATAAGGAGTTATAACTCTGTCTGGCAGCATCGAAATAACTGGAAGCTTTCAAATTAGTAAATTGACGAAGTAGTTTTTCGTGTATTTTTTTTTAGAAATGGCCAAAAATGTTTGCTATATTTGGGACATTACATTTTTGATTTAATGTTTGGTCATGCAAAAAACCAGGCTTGAATGTGAATGACTGTTGAATGCTAATGCCAAATTTCAATTGACTCATCTTTTTAAAGGGATTTACTACCCTATTCATTTCTATTTCTAAAAACAAGAGCTATCTGCATACTGACTATTTGTCACAGATCATATTCTCATTCTCAATAAAAACCACATAAATCTGCATCTAAATTAGACGGAAATGAATTTCTTTAACAAAAAAAAAAACAGTTTGGTAAACCAAGATATTATAAAAAATCCCATAAAAAAACACTGAAGAAAAAACAATTACAGTACTATTAGCAATCTATACCTACTTCCTTCCGTCACGTCATCTTCGGTCGTCGCCATCGTAGTTGGTTGATGTCGATCATGTAATATTGTTCTAGCTGGCTTTCCAACCCATAGTACTACACCTAATGACCTAACAGTACCATTTTCATTCTATCACTATTCGTATCGTGTGTGTGTTCTTTTTCCTATTCAGCCAGATTTAATTTCCATAGCAATCTTGCTCCCTATCACAAAGCACAAAAATGTAACTATAATAATTCTAGGAAGCTGATTCATTTCCAGGAAACAAGCGTATACTAGATGTATAACCATTCGAGACTTTAAAGTGCACTGCACATTCCCACACTCAATGGATCACCCATTTGTTTTTTGCTCAAATTGATATAATTTTATTGTGAATCGAAGTAAAAATATATAGCAATTGCAATTGTTCGATGGAAAAAAATCCATCAAACATGCGGGGCCATCCAATAGTTGTTTTCTATTTCATTCAAAGGTCTATAACTTCTGCCCCCCAACCGGATTAAAAAAAAAATCTTATAAAAACTACGCTAACTGATCCATAAATCATTGAATATTTCCCTCGCTGATTATTTTGCTTGTTTCTGTTTTATTTCAAAAAAGCCGAAAAAGTATATAATATTTTGGGGCTTTGTTATGCATCTGCGATGGTAATCATTGTCAAACATCTTTACGAATGGATATAAAATTACAAAAAAAAATATCACGAAGCCACACAAATCTATCTGGATTGATTTTCCTTCCGAAAAATGCCCGAAATTCTGATACAGATAAATGTAAATTTCGACTAGGGTTGCCTGCTTTAGGCAATTGCATACATTATTAATTTTTACCAAAAAAATATTTAAGTAAAATATAATTTAGTTAATTAAGGAAAATTGTGTTTTGTTTGTATTAAATTCAATATTCTGGAAAATATTTTTTTCAAAAACAAAGAATGGTGATTTTCAAGAATATGATTCTATGTTATTCATTCCTAAAAACTTAATAACTTTGGAAGACAAAAAATTATGCCTCGTAATTCTGGTGACCAGTTTGTTTAAAATATTATATCCAAATCTTTTTTTGTTAATTTTTTGTTTAACTTAAATTAAAGAGGTTGCTTGAAATTTGGTTAACTGTAAAGAAGTATTTTATTTTTCAAGAAAATGATTCTGATAATTTCTTAATTAAAAAAATTAGTATTTTTTGTGGTATTTTATTTACAAAAAAAATACCGATACTATTTGTGGTTCTTATATTATTTTTTTCATTATCAGAAAAAAACAACAACTCGTTTTTGAAAACTCGATTTTTCAAAAGAAAATAATTTTTTTTAAATCGAAAACATATTTTTTTTTGAAAAGCTTAATATGGAACATTATTTTAATAAATAATTTTCATTCGTGCATACAATAGTGAAGAACCGTTAATAAGAAAGCAAAAATAAAAATTTTATTCTTTGAAAGTGGACTGCACTAATTCAAGAACACACTCATTTTTTATCAAAATTCTTAGAGCCGTTTTTAAGAAAAACAAATATTTTTCGTAATGGTTTTTAACATTTGTTTTTTTTTTTTTTTTGTTTAAGAAACATCAGGTTATTTTTTTTTGGTATTCAAGAAAATCCCAAAAAATGATTCAACCTTTTCGAAATATTCAGTTTAGAAAAAAAAATGTTTTTTTTTTGAAAAATGTTGCTTAAACTTTCTGAAAGCATTTTCCCTTCTTGACTTAACTAATTTGTTTTCTTTTTTTTTCGATTCCGATTTTTTTTTTACGAACCCAAAATTTAACAAAAACCGTGACTAACGATATTTCGAATTGAACAGTTTTTTTTACTTTTTCAATAAAAGTTTAAGAGATTTGACTCAAAATATAAAATTTTTAATCAAGATCGCATTTTTTCTGAAAATTCAAAAAAATTAGAAAATAAATGAAATAAAAATACAATATTATAAATGACAAAAATGAATTACATATAGTATTTTTTTATTTTAATCAAATCCCCGCACTCGTTGTTTATTATCCCACCCACATGGTATCTACTAAAAATACGGTAAAGTTTGCTTTACTTCCGACACTGGCAAATTTTGTTGCATTTGGGAAAAACTCAGACTCGAGATTTTAATCAAAAGTGACGATGTTAGAGAACATGAAAAAAGTGATTCCCCCGATTGCGCTTGTTTGTGTGTCTTTAAGTCGATCTACAACCTAAACCGCTGAAGCAATTTTCTTCAAACTTAGTACTTAAGCGTCTTAGACAATGCCTAAGACCAATTGATTTTTTTTGACACCAAATATATAGGAGTCTGCCAATTAACTACTATGAAAACAGCTTAATTATTTCGAAAACGACTCCAATGATTTTGACAACAGAAAAAATCTGGTATGATATACATTTTGTCACAAAAAAAAGATAACATGCAACGCATTTAACGGTACTTGCAATGTTTTTACCGATTTTCTGATTACCACCTGTACCGATTGCGATCAACGATTTTGTATACAAGAGGTCCCTTAAATTCTAAGTAATACTTAATATTTTTTTTTTTTTCAAAAACAAATATTTTTTGATTTATTTTTTTTTTAATTCCCATATTTTTAAAATGGGTGCACGAATTTTTTTTAAAAACAATGTAAGTACTTACTAAGACTTTAAAATATTTTTAACTGCATCTACTAACAATCTTGTGCTTATTATATGTTTGAACATTAAAGCAATTACGTGCAACCCAGTGAAGCATTTTATCTTCTTTTTTTTGCTTTTTTTAATTATCACATCTTAATTTGTAACAATCGAACTCGCATAGCCCCATGATGACGCTCAAGTATAATACGAAGTGCTGATGGCAACCCTATACATTGTATCTTCCTCTTTCGGTTCTCTGATTGGAAGAAGATATGTGTTTTTTTGTTTGGCTTGTCTGAATGATTCTTACTCAAATATATATCACAATATTGACAACAAAAATGGTCATAAGGGTCTTTTGTCAAATCATTAATCAGCTAACAATATCCAAAATACACATTTATATACGAGGAGGTATTTTATGTCTTTTGTTTGTTCATCATTTCAGAATTCAGATGCTCTTATCTCAGATACTTTGAGTCTTATATTTCTATATCTATACGAAAAGTAGTTGAAATTATTTAAATATTCTAATTTTTTTTCTGTATTTCATTTCATGCGCCTTCTTGAAGAAGAAAAAAACAATTTGCATGAAAAAAGACCAAAAACCATTAAACTAAAGTTTGACACTTTAAGCGGTTTAATCAGTAAATCAACTCAGTTTAAAAGAAGCCTTTCTATGAGAACTAACAAAATAAACAAAAACACAAAATTCTCTCTCTCTGGGAGATAGATTCCCCCCCCTTTTGCATGTGGATGATATGAGGGAGATGAGATGGAATCTTAATTAGGGACAATATGCGGTCTTAAGCTTCTTAGATGGCGGTGATAAATTTAAATTATTCTGTTTTTTTTTTTTTTTGTTGTATCAAAAAAAAATAATAGATCTTCAAGATTAGGTGTGCACAATACTCGAGTACCGTAAATAAATGTATTAATGAGGAGCCAGATGGTAGGTAGTTTGTGCGTCGTTTTTTTCTTGTATTATACTAATTTTGTATATAAAAAAGTCAATATTTCAGCGAACTAATCCGATAAATAAGTTGTTCACAGAAGTTTATCGTGGGATTGTGAACTTTTGTGTGGCTGTGGAGCCTTGAAAGAAGAAGTCGAAAATATATAAATTCTTTGGAGCTCTCGCTTATGTGTGAACAGTAATGAAAAATGTTTAGAAGCGAATAAAGATCCATAAAATTAGAGAATTGATTTATAACGCGCAACGAAAATTGTGTGAGTGAAAAGAGAGGATTAGGCTTTGACTGCATTAACTGGAATGTGTCAGCAAGCAAGTCGACTTTTAATTATATATGATTTGTATATCCAATCATTGATTCAAATCTTTTAAGAATAGAAAGAATTGCTGAACTTATAGGCCATTTTCTGACACTATTCAGCCACGATCCCGAAAAAAGTTATGTGCTGCATTTTTCATCAGTAGAACCATCGTCAATTTTTTGTTAACCAGCGAGTTAAAGCTATTACACTAAAAACTTTTAATAGAAGTTCGGTTTTGTGATATGACAAATTCAACAGCCATGAACGATATAAGTCTATTTTATCCAAAAACGTCAAAAACCATTTTTTCTGTGAGGGTTATTTTTTTTTATAAAAATATGAAAATGGTTCCCGTTGTTTTGCAATAGGTGGCGCATCTAACTGTTTGCATGAAATTTTCAAAGGTTGCGCACGTATGGGCGAGAAAAAACAGTTTATCTCACGCCCAATGTTTTATTTCGTGGTTTCTAGGGAATGCATCTGTTTCTTGGAGACTACTCAAATGACTTGGATGAAATTTTCAGAGTTTGTTCTTTTGTGCAAGAGACAAATTGAAAAAAAAAAAAACATTTTAATATATAATCCCCACAACACCACGCATACTTGTGACATTTCCTTATTTCTCGGAAACGACTCTAACGATTTGGATGATAATATCCGAGTTTGTTTTATGAGCAAGAAAAATAAAATTCACGACTGGATCGCACGTACTTGCTCTTGTGTTTGATAACATTTTAAATACAAGATTTTTATTAAAAACGGCTAAATATATTTTTAAGGTCGTTTTCACTTATTTTATATAAAAAATTGGTTACGTTTTTTTTTTTTTTTTAAATGTTGGGATGATAATTTTAAGAACCTATTTAACAATATAAATTTTAAAAAAGAATGTCAAAAAAAAATCGACCAATGTATCCCAAACCCATCGATATATACATGAAATGAAAGGTCTATTAAATACAAACGCATCTGCAGCCTCTGGTTCTCGAGATACTGCATTCCAAATTTGTTTCCGTGATTGTCAACCAACCTGCATTGGATTTGATTTGGAAACTGATATCTCGGCAACCAAGTCCCAGAAAAAGCTGCGATTTTCAGCAATTGAAAGGTGTTGAACAGACCTTTGCATTGGTGTAAAATTTCCCGATTTAATTTTATATTTTTCGAAAATATTGGTGTGCAGTATTATTTTATATTCGAAGGAAAACATATTGATCGAAGTGCGTTGAGCAGTTTTTGAGAAAATCAAAAATAAAAAAAATTGTTGTAAATGGCAGATAACATTAATTGATAACTAAAATATTTTGGCCCAAATCTATACTATTACTATACAGTAATGCAAAGTTTTTTTTATAAATTAAAATCGTTAGAGCCGGTTTTTAGATGTTAGAAAAAATTCTGTTGCAGGTACCATTATTTTTGGGGTTACAAAAAAGATTTAAAAATCTATTTGAAACAATCAATTACAATGATTAAGTACTAAGTTTGGAGAAAATCGCTTCAGCCGCTTAGATTGTAGATCCACCTGGGGACAGGCAAAGAAAAACACAGGAAGTGTGATTTCTATAGAATTGTCAAGTTTGATTTAAGTCTCGAATTCGTTTTTTTTTTGCAAATACAAAATTTGCACTATCGCAAGTAAAAAAATTAAAAATGTGTTAAGTAAGATCCGCTCACTGCCGCGCTCACTTATCTAATTTCTTATTTTCGCATAAGCGACTCAAACACTTTTTATAGATTTTTGTCAGTGTATTTTAAAAATGTAAGTTTGCTTTAGTTAAATTCGCCCTCTTCCTGGCCAGCAGTATATGGACTACTTAATAATATTTATAAGCGTCTTTCATATTGAAATCTTAAGTGCCACTTCCACGATTACTTCAGAAACTTTACATTAAAAAAAAATAAAATAATAAACTCTATTGCGATTCTTATCTCGCGAATGTTTTTAATCGCAAGAAAAAAGAAAACAAAAATTCATTATGTCCCACGAATATTTTTTTTAGTCGAAACGGCAAAATATCGCAAATGCATTCCTCACTTAAGGTCGCGACATAAAATTGAGCCGCGCGATTATCTTGACAAAAAAATAAAACCTAAATTCATCGCGAAAATATTAAAATAGGACTTGTTGAGTTTTAACAATCGCTGCAATTTAAAAAATCGCAGGCTTGTACATTCGCTTTGAAATCGACTGTTCTATATTTCATGCGCATCACAAGTGTGTGGATGCTTTTTGCATTTTTGCGAATATAATTTCTTTAGTCGTCGTAGTTTTAGTCGCAAGTTTGTACATGTGCATGTGATTAGGTACTTGCGATAATCGCATCACAAAACAAAGGACCAAATCTACGCTTTTAGTTGGTTATTTTTTCTTCGCGTGTGTGTGGCCTCACATTGAAATGAGGATTTTCATAATAGTTTTGCGATTGAATAGCCACGCGACAGAAATCGCATTTGTATTCGTAGCCTTGCACTGAAAATCCTATACGCGACATTCGAAGTGCTTTGAGGTAATTGGTATCTCTAACGCACCGTTTTGTTTAGAAATGTATTTTAAACATTTTTGAAATTTTCTACAAATTCTATTGAAGACGTGTGTGTGAGTAACCTTTAATTTTGTCTATTATTTCTTAAATCCACACACTTATAACTCATTAGCATTAATAACTCCTCATTCAGTAAATCACTGAATAAATCTAATTAATTGACTTCAATCCTAAAAGCCTATACTCATTAGCTGCTTCGATAAAGGTTGTTAGCTTTACAAGCAACAATTATATGTACATAGTAGGAGTCTTGTTCGCAGTGGGTGTTTCACTAATTTAAGGTACCTACACAATTTTGTTCTCTCACTTACTAAATCATTTCTATTGTCCCTGAGAAAATCCAATCAATTCCAAATCAATTTGTTGGGAAAAAAAGATTAATTTTAATCAAAAAGTACCTACCCATCTGCGTTCTTGTTTTTTTTTTCTGCGAGACACAAAAAGGTTTTGCATGAGAGGCACCCTGTGGCGGGGCGACCCCTTGGAGTCTTTATTTAATTTTTTGTTGTTGTTGTTGTTTGGTTCTACATCCTCATTCCTCATTTATCTCTTAACTTACACATTTACCATATATACCTATCCTGCGATGGAGATAGTCTTAGGAGTAGAGGTAGAGGTAGTATCCACTTCTGGGGCGGATTCTTCCAGCTTTTTCACTGACCCCGTCTGTTAAGTTGGCATTTGATCATAAATCACTGCACGCTTACAATTAAATTAGCTAAAGAATGAATTTTAAATCAAATTTAAAAAAAAAAAGAGAATAAAAGCAAATAATGAATGAGTTATAAACAAAATTGAAAACAACTTGTTGGATTTGGATTCTTCCATCATCTGTGCGGGGATGTTCAGTTCATCATACACACGACATAGGTATCCAAGGAGAGCGCTAAAGGGAGAGCGAAACAAAAATTACCAGGAAAGATGATTAATATTTTATTTTCTACTCGGTTGGCTGTCAAAAATGTTGATGTTCGGTTGTGTAATGTGCCAGGTTTTTTTTTTTGATTTTTTTTGTTTCCTTATTTTACTTCTTTGGATGTGGGAGCGACTTGAAATTCCAGTTAACACCTTCCTTGGCGGGCGTTTAAGACATTTATTATTTAACATTTTGGTTCATAATTTTTACTCAAAACAATTTGTCTTATTTGTTGTTTGGTTTGTTTTTTGTTTGTATTTTGTTTATAGTTCGAAAGTTGTGCGGGTTAAATGTAGCTCAATATTATAAAATTTTAATTATAAACGATTATCATTAAGCAAGAGTAAAAAGGCCGCACTTAATTCAGGAAAAAGATGATGAAAAAAGGCAACGTGAGAACTGTACAAAAGGGTGTTAAATGGCTGAAGAGCTTAAGAACCATCATAATGAATACGGAAGATGTGGCTGAATCTGAAATTAGTTGGATCACGTGTAAAGTAGCTATACCTATCCGCAATCCATATGAATAAAAAAAAGCGCTTAATAATTATCTTATTATTTACCAGTTAACCAAATCAGCGCGTGTCAAAATTCCGTATTAATAAAAATAAGAGTGTGCAATATTATAAACACGCGCTAAAAGTTTATTTTTCGGATCCTGCAACTTTGAGCACTTGCTTAATTTGAAATTCAGAATCGTGGTATTAATCAAAATCAGGTGTAGCTTTAAAATGACAGCGTGTTGTAAAGGGTTATCCATTTTGCGGTTTCAAAAGTGTAGGGCTGGAATTCGACATCTGTCAACCTAAGTTGTTAACCAATTTTTGTTTTTTCAGTTGAAAGTCTGACATTTACGTAAATGGATCACTTAACTATAGCACAACGCATAAAAATTGTTAAAACCTACTACAAAAATGGTGATTCTGCCACAGCCATATATCGTGCTTTAAGAGGAGATTATGGTTTACATAATCGTCCAACTACGCAAGCAAATGGCAAAATTGTGAAGAAATTTGAAGAGACTGGATTGGTTACAGGCCTGTGCATCATCGTTTCGCCCGTACCGCTGAAAATACAGCTGCTGTAAGTGAAAGTGTTGCCGAAGACCCGAATGTGTCGATTCCTCGTCGTTCTCAGGAATTAGGACTGTCCTACGGCACATTATGGCGTATTTTGCATTTGGATCTACACCTACCATAAGTCCAGCTTACACATCAATTGAAGCCAGCTGACCATTCACAACGTCGTAGATAAGTCGAATGGGCGCTTGAACAACAGGCGGTGGACGGCGATTTTTCGAACAAAATTTTCTTCAGCGACGAAGCACATTTCTCACTCGGTGGGTTTGTTAATAAACAAAATTGTCGTATTTGCGGTTCTGAGAATCCTCAAGTAATTGAAGGGAGGCCATTACATGCACAAAAAGTCACTGTTGGGGGCGCTCTTTGGTCCGGAGGTGTGATTAGACCTTACTTCTTCAAAAACGACGATGGAACGACTGTCACCGTCAATTCGGAGCGTTATGTTCATATGATAGCCGACTTTTTTTTTGCCTGCTATTGAAGAATACGACTTGGAGAATATGTGGTTTCAACAAGACGGTGCCACATGCACTACAACTCGAGCGAATATTGCTTTTTAGCAAGAGACAGTTCCTGGCCGCGTAATTTCTCGTCGTGGTGATATCAACTGGCCAACAAGATCATGCGATTTGACACCACTGGAGTTTTTTTGTGGGGCTACGCGAAAGACCGTGTTTGTGCAGATAAACCTTTAACTCTTGAACACTTGAAAACCAACATTCGTGAAGTAATGGCTGAGATACCGCCCAATATGTGTCAAAAAGTGGTCGAAAATTACCTGAAAAGAATCGATGCTTGCAACAATTCGCGTGGTGGTCATTTAAATGATGTAATATTTGACACATAATGTCAACGTTCAAACTTTATAATAAAACAGAAATATCATGAAACAAAATATTTTATATGTGTTTTATTTCCGTTTGCTTTTGAAACCGCAAAATGGATAACCCATATATACCACTCACAAGAATTACTTTGATTTTCTTTCGGAATTTTTGTAACTGCTTATACAAAACGCCGATATTTTAAAACTACTTACTTTTTTTGTTGATTGAATTGCTTATGAGTTTAAAATTAAGTATTTTAAGCTCCGTTTGCTGATACACAACTTAGACATTTAAGTTCTACTACCGCACTTATGTGACAGTTTACGCAGAGGAAAAAGTAGCGCTTAAGCGTTTTAAGTTGAACATAATTATTTATGATTAGTATCAGCAAACGGGCTTAAGTGCTTTTAAAAACGAAATTTGTCAAAAAAAAAAATGTCATATAATGTAGAACACGCTTCAATGTTTTCTTGAAAAAAGTACATTTTTGACACACCCTATTTTGAAATTATTTTTTTTTATAATCTAGTCGCGCTCTGGGGATTATACTACCCTTTAAATGTTTCAACACAGCGCGGGCGTGAGGTTAAGCAAGAGAAAGAATGAAAGGAAAGATGTGTGGCGCGATGTTCTGACACTGTAGGTGGTTGTTGTCTCAGATTTTATCTCCAAAAATGTTTTTCTTTCAAAATTCTATGTCATCTACAACATAGTTCGATTTCATGGAAATCGGCCAAAGAACAACGAATCTGGCCCCGTGCTTGTATAAATACATCCACCATAACGATCCCATTTTCCAATTTATGCAAACATCGCCGGCTGTGTCGTTCAAACTTTGATCCGTGGTTCAGCAATTTTAGTTCACAGATTTCGGCAAGTTAAGTGAAGTTCAACGTAGGTTCAAATTTACAATACAACTTGATCTCACCGATTTACACCGGTAAAATATCGGAAATCGTTTTATGAAGATAATGATTCACAATGCGCAAGCAAATGAGGCAAGAACGTAGCCGAGATATAATGTACTATTGACCATTCCCCACTTCAATGGGACAAAACTTTTCACGACGAGATTTAAGAAAATAATATTGAAGCTGGTTGAATTTCAATTACTATCAATTTAACGTAACGTGACAACACGAAATGTCAATAGTTTGACACTATTTTTTTTAAATTATATGGCTGTAAGGCCTAAGGTATTTTTAAATTCAATCTGAATTAATTGCAAGGATCTAGTTTACAAAAATTAGAAAGATTTTTCGACACAGTAGATTGAGAATTAGGTGTTTATTATCTCATTGTAACCCACGTATTGGTGGAATCCTGTTAAAACTGGGTGGTATAGAAAAGACTGGTGTCTAGAGTGAGGCTCGAACCCAAACCTCCAATTTAACAAGGACGACAAGATCTCGTCAAACACAGGTCTCGTTTTCTTACCGCATCTTTTCTGTTCAAGAATTCTTCCAAATGCATGGCAATGCTATTTTGGATTTGTCAGCGGGCTTCGGATCCCTTGTTTATGGCAATGCTGGCCTACATTTGTCAAAAAGGCAGTTTTTTTATTTTGTTAATTTAAAATATTTTAATTAAATTCAAGTTATAAACAAAGTAAAAAGTATTATTTTAAATAAAGTGCTTATGGATTTAAAGAAAAAAAGCTTTAGAAAAAGCTAATTGTGTGTGTTTTCTTGGAAATGAAGTGAACATGGTTTTTGGTTCTGACAGTTGTTCTTCGTTAAATTTAATTCGAAGCAAAACTACTTTATGTGGTTCTTTAATGAAAATATATTTGCTTAAGTATTGTGCTGGTTAATCTTTGTGGTTCTTCAGTAAAAAAAACATTCATATGTTTTTTTTTTTAAATATTTATTGGTATGTACCAATTTGTCGGAAAAAATTTTGTCAGTTTTTTGACAGAAAACGTGTCGGTTTTATATGGCACTGAGAGCTTATAGAAAATTTGTACCCCCAACGGCACAAAAGAAGTTCTATTTCAAAAATAAACTGCATGGTGTTTCACTTTTAGTATCGTTTCCAGAATCCAATCATGTACAACCTAGAGATCTGTTTTCATCAACCAATATTATAGTTTCCACAAAGTGGAGTCATTAATATCAAGCCAATCCCGCACGATCTGCCCCTCTGAGTCATAACATAATATGTTCCAGTTACAATTTTTTTTCTTGAAAATTGAACAGGGTGGATTAAGAAAAATACACAAATATCACAAGTAGGTAACTGAAAAACTGTAATAATCTCTTACTAACACTGACAGTTTGGCTTTAAGATCTTAAATAAAATATAAATGATGCCACTTTATCTTTCTTTGTTACTATAGAACGCCTAACTTTCGATATAGTTACTCAAAAATAAGCACAGCTTTCTCATCACCAACGGTGTCAGCCATTTTATTTCTACAAATAGAAATTATCTCAACAAATGTCAGCTGCCCCAACGCATGATATTGTGTAAAATACTCAATTATTTGCTTCTTTTGGATTACAAACTGGCGCCAAATTACCGCATCAGTGAGTGAACACAACGTTGCTAATTTTTTTTGTCTGTATTTGGCATTACTGAACCTAAGCAACATCGAATATGGTATCTAGTATCGAATTCGATTTTCGACATTTCCTGGTGAGCGAACATGTCTTTTTTCATTCAATTAATGACGGATAGACGAAGGAAAGTAACATTTTTGAGAAACGTATTAGTTTGTTTTGCGCAAATATTTTTACAAAAGATATAGAAAAATATTTCAGGATCAACTTTTTTTAACAACAACTACACCCATTGTATTTCTTGAAGAACGGTTGATTTTTCTACATCTTAGCACATTGACGTCTGGCGGAATTTTGTGATACAAACGCCATCTGTCAACCAATAAAGACTTGCTGCAAGTCAATAGAAAATCAATGTAGTATATTGTAGCTACTACAATTTTAAATAGTTAACCGATGCGTTACACTATTCCAAAACCATCCTCCCAAAATGATTACTCCTACATTCGATCACTGATGATGACATTTAACTTGTTTTAACATTTAATCTATGATATTTAAATCTCTAATGTGTCAGCATTTCTGGGTTGATGTATCGGCTTATTCGTGCTGAAGGGTTAACGTCTGTGCTTAGCATAAGTAGTAATTGGCGGTTGCATTGGAATTTAAATAAGAATACTGATTTTAAGAATGGCGATATCTACAGGATTTGTGTTCAACCGTTTTTTTATACAAATACGACAGTTGATTATTTATGGGTGCAATTTTGGGATGAAATACGAAATAATAGGTGACTGGTGGATGAAAATGGGTAACTTCGTTACAAAGTGACATTTTTTTCTTGGACATAATGCTAATAGTAGCTAAACCTCGATAAAAACAATTAAAGCTATAGGTATCGTCTATTTTTGGTTAAAAGATAGGTACTATTTAAAAAAAAAGATATCGTCTTAAAACAACAGATGGCGCAAAAGTTGTGTCTATCGAAATATGCTGTTTTTTTTTGCAAATGGCGGAATCTGTCAATTCTGCTTCGACATTTGTGAAGTTAACAGATATAAAATACACAACAAAAAGACACATGTTTCGATTGACATTTTCAAAAAAAAAATAGCATCATCGGATAGCATGACAACATTTTGCACCACCTTGTAAATTAATGCAAAAATTAACAAAGAAAATCCCCTGAGCTTTTATCAAATCTTCAATCTCGTCACTTT
The DNA here is from genome assembly GCA_910595825.1 of Philhelius pedissequus. Classification (NCBI taxonomy): domain Eukaryota; kingdom Metazoa; phylum Arthropoda; class Insecta; order Diptera; family Syrphidae; genus Philhelius; species Philhelius pedissequus. Next base: position 5,898,033 of record OU343163.1, on the reverse strand, counting down.
TATTTAACCAGCACCTCTTAATTCACGCCCACTCTGCCTCAACAATCAATCTTTTTCCCAATTAACCTCTCTGCAAATCCCTATTCCATTGCGATGTGAAAAAAAATCCAGAATAAGAATAAGAATACAAAAAAAATCTGCCTACGTGTCCCGTAGCCTACACATATCCTTTTAGTACAGATATAACCTTCATTTTGGACATAATTTATTGCTCTAAGTCGTTTGAACACTTCACTTTTTTTTCCATGATTTTCTATATTTGTATGTGTTCTTGCTACAATCTCATCAACTCAACAAAATAGAAAAGTAAGAAGGATTTATCCATTCATGTGTGGCATGTTTTTGGTTCCACACATCCTCTACAAAATACCCCAAAAAAAAAAGTCCTTGCCGAAGAAGGAGGTGAACAGAAAAACATATTTATGCAAATCACCATAAACACATCATGTGGTATAGGTATGTACAATATTTATGCATCCTATATAGCTTTGCACAACGCTCAGTCCAGGTCCAGTTAAGTCGAAGACGAAAAGGACACGATTGTTGTGCTGTATATGTTCGTGTTGTCAATAACAAATTTAAGGATGTGTAAAAAAATATATTATTCAGCTTTTTGTGGGAATCATGTTCCGGAACCAGCTCTTTGCTTCACAAAACTCGTATAAGTATATGAATCGAAAAACACAAGAGTATTTGCAAGGATCTCATATAATATATCCATCGAGAAGTTGTCGTCCTTTTTTTGGATTTCACACCCGACTGAGAAGAAGGACAGGACACAATAATACGAATTATCTACCTATACCTTTATTTGATTCGTCAAAAATGTATACGACTATATATAATATTGAATTAAGGACGAAAATCACTGAACTGATACTTTTTGTGCCGAGCTTTCAGTTCTAGTCCAAGGGAGAACTGTTGAGTATAGACAGAGGAACACCATACCTTGAGTATTATATAGGAATAGGATAAGGTCCTTTGAAGGATTTGTGTTAATTTTCATGTTCATTTTCTAAGAATTCCCCAACCCACACAATTATACATACGAATATACAGAGTCCTGAGATCGATCCAAGAGAAAGGTGTCCTTGGGCTCGATCCTATTGGGCTATGAAGCTAACGAATCATGAAATACGATAATTGGAGTTATGTATTTGTCAATACCTTATAATGGAAACTGCTTGTACTTTCTCCTCGTGCCCTTTTGCTATACACCTACACCTACATACAAACATTTCTTTACCGAAACAACATTGTGTCTTTCCATTAAATCTGGTGAGGACTCTAAATGCTGTCATTATATTATATAGAGAGACAGAGACCATCAGAGATGCTGTATAGCAAAATGTCCTTTGAGTTCGATTTTTTGTTTGTTCCCATCTCCTCATTGAATGGGGACACATTCAAATTATATATTGTTGCCGGCAAAAGATGGAAGGAATCAATTTTGTGTGTGCTTCTTTGACTTTGACCACATCACTATTATTCTGCGTGATGTGTCCTGGAATGGCGTGTGTATATAATTTAAACGGTTGACTGCGTTACCCAACATTGCTGCCGTCTCATCATCAACATCATCCAGGACGACTTATATGTATATCCTGAAGCTTTGGTTTTCTTCTTAATTTTTTTCGATATTATTTTTTTGTTTTGTTGCTATTGTGTGTCCTTCTGCTGCTCTGTGGAATGATGGTATTGAGATTTTGCACGAATATCCTTTGCAAAATATATAAAACTTCTTTTAACCAAAAAATATAAAAACGAAAAAAAAGTTCCATCTCTCCTTGGCTTGATACTGTCATGTGGTCGTAGTGTGTGTAGGTGATGACCTGGATGTTAAATGAAAGGTGATATGAAAGTATCCGGGACCAGCATCAGCATAGCATGGCATCTCTCCTATCCTTGGCCCTGCTAATAATTACAGTTCCCTTTAAGGATTCCCTCTAACATTAGAGATTATTACAGCAGCCAAAGGTGATGGTCAGAATAATAATAGTAAAATTTGTGTCTTCAATTGCTCCTCGATATTTTGTGTGTGTCGTCCTGATGATGATGATGATGATGATGGTGAGAAGACTTTGAGTAGGTATCCTTCTATTGTATGAGATTTCCACACGAGCTACATTTTCCCGAATGTTCTTTTTCTTTGTGACCTCGTTAATGGAATTTTTACATTTCTCTTAGTTGTGTGTCGTGAAATGGGAGACGTCTTTCTTCTCCCCACACACATTTCCCCATTCCTTCTCATCCTGATACCCATATTTATTTAGAGTGTCTTCTTTTTTTCCTAAAATGAAACTTTTCGAGCAATCCATGGTCTAGTCATTCATTAAACATGGAAATGTGTGAAGTTTTGTGTGGGTGACCCTTCTTTCTCTCTCTATCTCTATCTCTCAGGACAATATTATGTCCTTGATGTAAAAGATTGTTCGTTTTTGTCTTTGCATTGTTGTATGGTTACCCATTTTGCTTATGATATCGATATGAAGAATGAATGTCCTTCCTTTCCTTTATTTTCATCACTATAGAATGGCAAAAAAACCCACAAGCCGCACTAACTAACTATATGACAAAGAAAAATTAAATTCATTTGTAATTGAGATATCTTGGAGTTGGGGACATTTCCTGGGTTCAATTATGAGGAAATTCCTGTCATGTATCAATGTCATAGACAATTATGAAACGAAAAAGTTTGAAGTTACCAATTGGGAAAAGTTAGTTTTTTTTCTTCAATTTCTTTTGGTGTTCGAAATTATGGTCTTCCTTAATGAAGGCTGAAGAGTTTTCTTGTGAGTGGGGACGCGTCTTGTTCGATTTGATTGAGGACATTTTATTGAAGTCCTTAAAAAAAATCTCCAAGAGAATTCTTTTGTCCTTCTAATGAACAGCTACCAATCTTTTGGACAGTAAGTAATAAAGCCGCGTAGAACATTCCGCATTCGTGTAGTATGGCTGAAAAGAAAGAATCTCTGTACTTAATGGTTCTTCCGACCGTCATGAGCATTACCAGAACTATGAGCATTACGACTGAATTTTTTTAGGCGCAGAAATTCAAATAAAGACTTCTAAAACATTTCTTTCAAAAAAAAAACATAAAAAATAATATTAATGCCTATCATTGTGTCAGTGCTCAATATATGCAAATGATTCCGTTATACTTCTATCAATTGTCAAAGTTCGTTTATCAATTCTTTCCAAAAGATTCAATCGAATTTTAGGTAATCCTGTCCAAATTTATTTAATGAATGCTTATAGCTTTCAGCCATATCAGAAGGTAGAAGAGTTCGTTGCACTTTGAAGAAAAGCTTAACGCAGGATTTTTAAGCAATTTTGGATAAGTGAGAATTCCTTTAAAGATAGTCTATGATATTCATTCGTCAATGCAAAGGTCCACATCCGAAGCACAAGGAGGTCAATCTAAAAACCTAAATGAAAAACTGGGAGTATTTTCATAAGGGAAGCAATTTAGTGGATTAGAAGTTAGCGAATGCAACTTAAATATCATTACTGAAAATGGAAAAGAGAGTTGGAGACAAAACGGATCCCTGTGGCACCCCAGCATTTATTTTGTAAATTTCGAACTTAGACATTTTCAATGCGACTTGTTTTGAACTGTCCAGAGGAATTTTCTAATCCAACAAAGAAGACAGTCATGGATACTAAATGGTCGCATTTTGGGTAACTGAGCTTGATGCTAAACTAACCAGTATTTTTAGAAGTGACAACTGTACTTTTTTCGAAAAACAAGCATTTGGTGTGAGTAAATCATAATTAGCTTAGATTTGGACTATTACCTACTATCTTAATTGAATTGATTTTTGGATCATATCTCCAAAAATATAGAAACATTATACACAAATATTTAAAAAAAATAATATTCCGTAAGATTAGGCAACAAAATTGTTGAAAGTGCCATTCTTCATTAATTTTTTTTTTGAATGTTTATGTGAAAAGTGTAGCTTAAGCCATTACATACCAAAAATGTTTTGACATAATTTACGCAAGAACAATGGTTTTTAAGAAAAACCTACGCAAAAGTTGCAATATCAATTTTTTAGTGTTTTAAAGAATATTTCCAACAATACTGCTAGAGGGCGTTACTAGTCTTGATGTGGCCGAGTAAAATTAAACTTTAACTTTGGCAAACACTCCGACAAAGTGAAATCTTAGTGCACGAAGTTCTTTTGCCGTCTAATCATATCCTGAGAAATACCCGACCAGTCTGCATTTATTTGGTGAAGAGAGAAAAAATATTTTGTTTATGGTAAATTTCTGTAAAACAAGGCTGACGTTTTCGAGATACAAACGGATACACTCAATGTTGCTGAAATGTTTAATAAATGTATATTCAGCTATTTTGTAAAATTTAAAAGTGAGAGTCTAATTTCACTGAGATAAACGGTCTGCTTCCTTACAGGATCTCAAAGTGATATTTTCTCCTATACTGTCTCTTTTAATGAGTTTATCCATCTTTACTCCAATTTTTTTAGGATCAAATTTTAGATACAGTTCTCTTTGGAAGAGGATTTCCTTACTTATAAAGAAAGGCTTGCCCTTACCGGTCTTATATAAAACTGACGAAAGATTATACGGAAGAAGTATACCTATCTGAATTCAAATCAACTAAAGTGCATAAAATATAAACCATCTAAGCTCAAATTCGTTCGCAATGCAATCTGTTGGCGAAAAAAAAAATTCAGTCAAAACTGCTTTGTGAATTCAAAATATCTTAATCCCTAGCCCAGTAGTGCATTCATTTATAAATATTCTATCCATCGTAATTATGGTGTCATTAAAAATGTTTTATAAAACCAAACACAAATATACCAATATCTCTCTCTCTCGTAAGCATACATTAATTCAACTGTAATTTAAATATCCTTGCTGCTCCGCACAGAGAGAATCCACAATTTGGAACAAACCATTTAGAAACTCGCAGTTTCAAAAAAAAAAGCATTAACAAAATATAACGAACACAATTTCCAAGCGAAAACTAAACTTTTAATTTCGTTTCGCCCTATAGAGTCTCGCGCGTCCTTCCACGAAATCTTGCTCGCAAAACTACAAAATTTTACTAGTTTGTCCCTACTTAACTATGAAATTCTAATTTTCCACATTCATGCTTGAGATATAGTAATTTTAATTTCAAAAATTCACATCTCCCCCTTTATTCATACATTTATTTTTGTGTGTTCATTTCGATGTACAAAAACAAAGGACACACATATGGTGGGGTGACCCACAGTAGTAGACACCAACACATCCAAAAATTAAATTTCACATTCGCCACCAATTTATAATTTAAAAAAAAAATAAATAAAAAATAAAAACACACACCAATGACATGCCATCATCTTTTGTTTCATAAATAATCCTTTCAAGGATATGCACGACAAATTTACACACGAAAAATTAATATCACAACTTAAACCAGAGGCAAGGATCCCTTGGGAAAATTTAATAAGAAAACGTTACTGGAATGAGTTTTTGATGGTTTTATGCTTTAATATTTTCATATAGCTACACAACACATCTATATACATCTACATGAATGAATATTTTTGATTTTGTTTTTTTTTTTTTTTTTTTTGTGAATGAGCGTATGTGTGTTGGAGAGTCCTTTCGCCTGAAAGGTCCACAGTTTGCATAAATTAAAAAGTTTATAAAGCAACACACAGAAGCTGATGCTGTATACTCTTTCTCTCTCTATCTAGAAGGACATCACTCTATGCACACCAAACATAATTTCCAAAGGACGACAAGGACGAACGCTTTTATAAGAGTTTTGCATATATAAACACGTAAATTAATCTGACAAGTGATACACTACACAACGCCAAAGCGACATGGACATCTATGGATTCGGAGAACTGCTGTTGTTTGTGTTGTCCGTTGTACTTTCATACGAGTAGGTACGTGCAGTTTTAAAGCAGAACTCTCAATCCCTCTCTCTCATGGGCTCGGATAATGGTTAGGGAAAGAAGATTTGTAGTCAAATAGCCGCTGGGGGGAATATACACATGTGTGGTGTGAGTACCTATATAAACAGCCTGAAAGGACATCAAATGCTCCTTGTGCCCAGTTGTCCCCTTGATTTTTGTGTGTGCTGAAATATTCCTTCATCGACCCCTTCTATACTCCTTTTGGCAGGACAGACAGACACATTAATTTATGGCAATTTAAAATGGACATGAAGTTTTGCCAAAAGTAACCGACTACCGACTCTAAGCCGAAATACTTGGCTAAGGGATGATGATACTCGTCGTCGTCCTACTGCATTGAAGACGAAGCGCTCGAGTTTGCATACCATTGCATCGCTGACGAAGGCAGACAAACTGACAGGCGGACGACCCCGACTCCTAAACTCTTTCGGGTTGGATTTTAATAAACTCGGATTTAAAAGGACCTCTCCAGCACTGCTGCCTCTGATTCTGAATGACTGTCTCTATGCTTTCTTTCCTGCCTGTTCCTTGGACATTAAAATCAAGTAGCTGTTCCATGAAGGTGGTTAGGGTTGGTGGGGAGATGGAACTTCTTCATTTAGCGAGCAAAAGTGCAATAAAATAACAATGAACGCTAAAAATAATACACTTTTGTGGCCTCGAAATATACATATAAATGCACGAAGGGAATTTTTGAATTTCCAATTCTGGAATGCAAGCTCTCGCACATTCACCATCAATAAACAGACGAACAAACCCTTTTGTGAAGCTTTATTTATTTATGATTTACCATGGCTGCTCCTGCTCCTGGTCGATCCTTATATTCTGTATTCCGGTACTTTGCCATTTTGCTGGTCTAACTGATTTCGCGATTTTGCAATCGTTCAGTATTAATGAACCGCAAATAAATAATAATAAAAAGGGGGAGCATCATAATAATATAACCAAACCAGGCCAGGCAGGCATCCAATCTAACAGTGCCGCGGAGAGCCCTCAACTAAGTCGAATTTTCGAATTGGAATTGGATGTTGAAGTTGATTTAAAGATGCCCGGAGGATGATTGAACTTTTCACCAAGAGTGCGCCCCAAAAGGATATCGAGTGCGGTGGGTTACAAAATATACAGGCTCCTTGCGTTGCGCCGCCCTCCAACTTCAATAGGTTTACAATATAATAAGCAAAGCAATTTTAAGTGCTTTTGGTGGGGACATAGCTCACTCGTATAGCGTAGGTACTCAATTCAGAGAGTTGAGTTGGTTTGTGTGGTTTGATTTGGTGGGCTTTGGTTCTCGTTGCCGCCCACCCGCTTCGCCACCGCGCGCCGCCGGCAGCACCATCCGTCACCGATTGAAATTAATTAATTAAATAGGATTAAATGGGTTTGAAATAAGTTCGCAGGACCGAGCCGCAATGAGGTCATTAAGTTTTCGGTTAGCAGAGGTGTTTAGCATTGACGAGCAATTAAAAGTTATTTTCAAATTTGAGATGAAAATTTGACGGAATTTTTGTTGGTTGTTTGGCTGTTTACTTCTTGAGAAGTTTTCATCATGAATAAAAGTGAGAAAGTTTGATAGATTTAATAAGCGACGAGAGGTTTGCTATACATTAAAGGTAAATTAAAAGCAAGCGTAGAAGACAGCAGAGGAATAATACTGCGGTAGAATCAGTGAGGAGAAGAATCAGAAAAGTTAAACTTTTTGATTTATGAAGTTCATTATAATAAATAGTCAAGCCAAAATGGCTTCAGGAGAATAATAATTCCACAGACTATGATATTAACCATGAGACTATTTGGTATAAAGTACGTATAAAAAATATATTTGGCGTGCGGACTTTTCGAGGAGCATTTTTTCGAAGCTGAGATCAACTGTCTTATGATAAGAAATTTTGAATCAGCAAGAAAAAAATGAAAAAGTTCGAAAGCAAGTGAAATACACTTTCCACATACGTCAAAGATCAGTGATCCCAACTCTAACGTAGTGAGGGAAGAGTTCCGAACACAAAAATAAGGAAGAACAAGAACATTATTCTGCGTAGAGGGAAAGAAGAGCTTAAGAATTTCCCGGCCTAAGCAGTCAACAAAAAAAAAACATAACCTGTTGGACTTAAACCAAAATTAACGTTCTTCGAAACACTTCAAAACTTAGTCACCAATCCACAGGCAGCCACTAAGCAAGCACCATATAGCGGGAGCATTAGAGGAAGAACTTACTTCCATTCAATAAATACCTAGTTTCACCACCCAGTACACTAGAGGTATACAAAACCTTATGAGCTTCAATTCGGTGTAATTGGGATGCATTCATAGAATCATCAGCCAAAATGTTTGGAATAACATAACATTATCTATTTGTATCTTCTTCAACAAAGGCGATCATATGGCTTGCATGAATCTTCGAGGCAAATTTACTAAACTTCGTATGTAAGATACTATCCAATATAATATGTTATAGTCTATTCAGCGATTGTGCAGCAAAACGCCACAGCTGCTTCTCCAAACTAAAGAAAAATCGTGAAAATATCAATTAATTTCACCTTAATAGTATTCATTATCACTTTAAAGAAGCATTCAATAGTGTTCATGGTCATTTCTGTTAAATTAGGCATGCTCGAAATACTGGGCAATAAATTAAACAGTGCAACGGAGAAATAGCTCCACCGAACTCCTTCAAACATTCATATGATTTTGACATGAAGATGCACGGAAAGCACTATCTTCAACTATCTGGACCTCTGTACCATAGATTCCGAAGTGTCCCGGGGTAACAACTACTTTCGATCGGTCAAATCGAGCCATTGAATAACATTGGTCCACCTAAAAGAATGCTCGAATTTCAGTTCGACATAGAAGACCGAAAGATTTAGTTAAATATACACCTTGCTTCGGATCGTAAAGATCTCTAACACATTTTCGACAGTCACAGAATAAAATTGGTTTTGTACCTTGTACTAATTGTATATACTGTATTCCGAAATTAGGACTGAGATCTCAGAAGCCTCTGTGTATATTGTACGTGTGTATATTTTTCTGTTTGAAATAATTTATTACTGATTATTATTATAAAACGTATATATATTTCTTAAATAAAGTTAAACTTAACTAAAAACCATAAAGAGATACTTGTGAACTTGTTTTTGTGAATTATTCTTATAGTTCATGTAATTTGTTAAAAGTGCTTCGTAAATGTCAGAAAAACCCTAAAGCTTGTCTTGTGGTCAAATCAGTTCAGAATGAGAGAAGATCATCCAAAATTTAAACTTCAAAACATGAACCAAAGTAATTTTCCAAGACAAAAAGGTAAGCCTATGAATTTCTTTTGTCAAAAATCGTTTGGCAGAATCTTTTGATCTTGTCACAGACTTTGGTATTGATTTATTTTTATGTTTTATTCTACATCTTGTTAAGCTGAAGGAGAATCGGTATTCTTCGTAGAAAATCGTCTTTCTAGAGGGTTATTGGGGTTAAGTTATGTTGATATTCAATGCACGAGAAACTTAATCAAGGAATACAGTTAGCGTAGTCCTTGACAACTTTGTGGAATTTTCAGTACTAGTAATTAAAGTTCTGTACAGTTTAGCTGAAGTATGGTTCGAGGAACGTTCTCTCTGGACTCAAACTTCGAATCGTTTTTTTTTTTCAAATCCGGATAGTGTTTCGGTTGAAAAATCTTTGGCCTACTACATTTCGTGTATTTTTTTTCCCAAATTCTGGGTGATTTGCAATTTGTACGTGATCAGCGCTAAATTTTGCAGCAACTAGACAAAAATGGCAATAGTCAACTTTTGTATTGTACCAGCATCTTAGATTAGGTTAGGTAAATGGGCTGTTAGTTGATTTCGTTACCGGTACACTTAGATCAAAATAGATCTATTATGGTACCCAGAAGTGTTCTAACTTATAGATTAACATTTTCAATACATTTAGAGACTTTTATGAAGCTCCAGAGCTCTTCTAAATCGTTAAAGAAGTACCTACCCAAGATTTTGTTCCTTAGGCAAAGTGCTGACCAATAATGACACAGGAAATAAGAAGTTTCGTATTTTTTTTAATTGCGGAGTTTAAGATATTCACTATAACAAGATAACCAAACGGAATACTTGATTACATCTTTTTTCCGATAACTTCAGATGATAAACAATTCCCAATAGCTATAAACTATTTCCAAAATGGTCTTACTGTAACGTCGCTTTGTGCACTTTTATTGCATTCATTTCCTCCTCTTTGTAGCAGACAAGTGGGTGGCAATGGCGCAGTGGATAAAGTGCTTGATTGCTACCTTAGACGTGTGGGTTCGATCCCCACGCTAGGCGCATTCTTTTCTCTACCTCCAATTTTAATTGAATATCGCCCATGGTTAAAAATGAGGCAGTCAATACCTGGTTCTTAAATCTACTATGCCAAACTAGTGCCAGGCAATTCAGGCTGCATTTAAAAGACCTAAGGTCTTACAGGCATATAGTTAAAATTAAAAAAAAAAAAAAAAAAAAAAAAAAAAAATGTTCGCTATTTTGTCAACAATAACCCGAAGCAGCTCCATTATAGATATATCTACTCACCAAAAGTGACTGTTTTGAGCTTTATTTCCAAATTTGGGATCATTGGACCTTATTTTTTGTTTTGTCTTGAGGAGTATGGTCTTATAGCTATCACTGTGACAGCTCAGTTTATTGTATTAATTCGTCTAAACAGTCATTCCAACAGCACTTAACAATACACTTAATAGCCTACCGTGGATCTTACAACGAATTATTATTTTCGAGCACAACATAAGGTTCAAGGCGCCTTAACATGATTCTGACTTTAATACACAAATGCTGTTGTTCCTGTGTTCCCAAATGTGCTTATCAATTAAATATGCTTTGACGTTCATATATAACGTATTCGACATTTGGTGTGTTCAATTTTCTCTCCTAAAAAATGATTTGATAAAATTATGCAGACTGTGAAATAAAATAAAAGAAAAACAAAAAAAAATTCAGTTGTCGGTATTATTACTACAAAAGTTGAAAATAATCAAAATTATGGTGTTGTCGTATTTTTCAATTAATATTTTCCACATCAAATTTTTCATCTCAAACAATATTTTTACCAAAAACTTTGTAATAAACAATTATACTCTGTCCCAGAAAAATAGACAGTACAGGCAAGATAGGACTTTTGCTTCTCATTCTCCCTACAGTGAATTGCGTAAATCTGTCACCTAAGAAAGCTTTCACAGGGTTTTCGTAGTGTGTATTTTAAATGAACTCAGATAGGAAAGAAGAGTATGTAGGGTTACCGCCCTTTTATTTAGATATGAATTTTTATTTAATCGTTTTGCTTATAAAAATGTTATCTTTTTCCACACCACCATAAGGTAAGACAAAAGGTGCCAATAGGCCAAATCCCTTTTAAATAAAAAACAAGTATAAATATAACATTTATTCATCAGGATTAATTATAAATTAAACAACAAAACTAAATATAACTTCATCTTTTAAATAACTATATTTACAAAATATTTTATTCAGAAAAGGAGTTGTTGCTACTGCTACTGCTATCTTCACATAGGTTTATAACCAGATTTTCTACAGAGCGTTCCGAAAAAAACATCCATTTCCCACATTTTTGGCTCAACCAGCTCGATGTTTCGGACACACCGATGGCATTTTGACTTCACTTCACATTAATTAACCATGCGCTTCGAAAATGTATGCAAATAATGTTCTACTTCAGAACAGCTTTAAATTTTGTAACTGCATTCGAACGTATTTTCCACACATTGAAAGTAGAGCAAAAAATGAAAATACTCCACGATAACACTCATCATTCAAAACTTTTTTTAAAGCTCTCAAATCAAAAGCTTCTCAACAGAAGCCTAAGGGAAAAAAACCGAGCGAGTTAACAAATCGACACGGGTAACTCTGAAAGTACATCAATATTTAATGGGGGTTGAATAGCAGCAGCAGCCACACAGGCCACAGCAAACGCAATTCAGCCCACTCCAGACTCAGATGTGCGCTGAGTAGGACGTTGGGTCTGCGTCAGATGCAATGCATTTTTTTGTATTATTTTATATATTAACGGACACGTGCAAACACTTTTTATGGAAGTGTTCTTCCAATTTAGTATGGTGCAAAAATATGACACCCTAATGATTTTGAAAAAGCTTTCCCATAAGACGAGTACTGCCTATTTTTCTGGGACAGAATATAGGTATAGAGATTCTCTTTTGTGTTGACGTTTTAAAAAAAAGAGTGTGTGTACTATTGTGGGAACACATTTTTATATTGATAGCGTGTCGTGTCGTGTTGTCGGTTTGAAAATGTTTACGTCCAACGCCGCAAAAGAAGTTTTACCTTAAAAATTGGCTTAACTTTACATTCAATGCTTTCCCATACTATGCGCAAATTAATCTTCCCCTGAGAGATTCTTACCCCACTCTTGAAAAAATGAGAGTTGTTGAACTTTTGTGAAGAAAAATTAAAAAAATACGAGAACACAGCTATCTATTATTTTTACTAATTTGTGGTAAGTATGCTTATTTGAGGATTGTATAGCTTTTCCGTTAAAAAGTAGTTTTTAATCTTGTACACTGTCTGACCTTCAAAGTGAGTAGAAACAGACATCTGGAAAGTAATGCAATAAAGAATTTGTACACTTTCAATATCTCATTTGTCTTAACTAATTTTTTTCTTCGTAACTTTTGTAGAAACATAACAGAAATATTCCAAAATAAATCAAAAAAAATATATAACTCAAAATATTTGCATATATTGTATCTAACCTCAATCTTTTCTTTCTTTCCAGGTATGTTTCCAATATGAATGCCAATTAAATCCCTTATATGAGTATTGAGTAAGAATTACATAGGTAAAATAAAAAAAAATATATAAATCCCTCAACAAAGCATTTTGAATGCAAATAAATAAAATGAAATTAAAAAAAAAAAACATTCATCGTAAAAAAATGGTCTACATTTTAAACAAGTCCATTCATATATTCCTTTAATCCCAAAAGACTAATCACGAAACCATACAGAGAACCAGAATCAAACCTGAACAAAAAGAAAAAAAAAACAAATTAAATAACAAATTTTCCCTTTTTTTTATTTATATTCATATCCCGCCTCATGTTAATGTCATAATATATCAAAGGAAACTTTTAAAATTGCCAATTTAATTATCTCGATACACACGACTCGGCTCTTCATATGTGTTTTGATGAGAAAACACCCTAAACTTGCATGCAACTCGCTTACTGCACACACATGTTGCAAAACAGAGTGTCTGGCACTGGCTGGCTGGCTGGCCAGGCCATTTCCACGGTTCCTCTTATAAAGCCCAGCCCACACTTTTGTTTTGCAGACTGGCGAAGACGAAAAAAGTGATTTACGTGAATTCCGTCAGGAAATTTCATAAATTTACCGAAACAACATGACAGGGCTGCTCGGTTATAAAAATGCAAAAAAAAGGAGAACAATTCTGGATTAACATTCATCTGTCTGTCTGTCTGGTGGTATGATAGCTGCAGCGGTGTTCCCTAAAAATTCTCAAAACAACGGAACAACAGGAGAAAGAATTGTTAACCGACCTCACATCAAAAGGGTATGCACCATCATGCCAAAACCGAACATACCTGAACGCTCGTAAAGGTTATCCCCAACTCAAAAGTCATTAAAAGACCAGTGCACGCTGGTTTACTGTCCAACGAAGAAGACCCTCAAAAGGATATAAGATCACGATGATGATTCTACCCGCGCTCAAACTCCCAAAAACAAAAAAAAAAACAGCAACCATCGAACCAAGAATATTAATGATCCTTTTACGAACTTGCGTGGTCTGCGGTCATAACTCATTTTGATCGTAAAGCAACTAAGAAGATCGCGAAAATGATCCTCGAGATTCGATTTCGTTCATGTTGTTGTTGTGTCCCCTGGTTTTTGTTCTTAAGACATTCTTAAGTGATTTTTAGTGATTTTTTTGGAAAACTTATTAAAAAGTAATTCCACAGAGCTGATGATGATCATCACCATCGCGATCCACAATATGGGACGTTTCCATGATGGAGTAATTAAAATTTCGCAAATTTTCTCAGAAGCCGTATGTGCTCGGTTCCGTATGAGATTTTTTGCCAGAATTTGTCTTAGTCATGCATTTAGTATGTAGGTTGCAATATTGAGGATCGCGTGTCGGACGACATGTGTGCAGAAGGGCAAGCATACTCGTACATATTTCGATCAGCCAGCGCAAAGACCACAGACGCCATTTATGATCATTACGAATATGTTTGTTGATCTCACTTGCTATATTTTGTTTAGGTACTCTCACATCCCATCATCGATGCCCAAGCTCGCGCGTAACTACTTCACTTTACAGATGTATCTCAATTTTTCGCGCAATTACTGTGCGCAGATGGCTGTTGTTCCCAGTTGTGTTTGTGGCATCCCAGTAGGGAAATAAAATTATTTGCAATTCGATTTTTCAATTGATCGAACTGTGGTGATATCTCATGGAAAATAAGCAGAAGACGAAGAAGTGCCCCTGCCCACCATCAGACCAGGTAGGTATCCTTTTGGCGGCCGTCGGCGTCGTCGCGTGTCGGTGCCTTTGGTGCAGATTTATATTTATTGAATTCTCTCATCGAAGAAATATTGGTCAAGTAGCAATGAGACAGGCACACCGAACAGGGAGCAATGGTAATCAGAGTGAAAAATTGATTTTCGCTGATCATTGAGAACGTTCGTTGGGAGCGAAGTAATTTTCTAATAAGGAATGATGAATTCAATTCGATTATTGGATGAAGGTTGTACTTCGATGATGTTCACATCATAGCACTGGACCTGCGATGATTCAAGGTGAGATAGTTGATTGGAACAGAAAGCAAAAAGCCTGATAGGGCAGAGATTTCCTATGGGAAAAATTATGGAAAACATCGTTGGGCCATGATCTTTTTATGATGAGAAGAACACTCTAAGTAACTTTAAGGTTTGCATAAATGAGTTTTTGTATTAATCACCAGCTTTCACCTAAGAAGTTTGCCTGTAAATCTGAGAATAATGGTTATATTAAAACCATGGAACTAGTCGATGTACGTTACTCCAAAATTCAGCATGACAACAATTTTTGGCAATATGCTGGGTAAGGGTGAATTTCGTAGCCTAACTCCTGAAATTTTGACATTGCGCCTGCTTACTTATGCGCCGGCGAATTGCCGTAGTGAAACAGAACTTTTTTTCTTTGTCAAATACATCCGTCTTTGCTTTAAATCGGCTTGGAATTGATCCAGCAGCTCTGCATGATATGCGCCGGTGATCGTTGTACCCTTTTCAAGGTAATCGATGTGAATAACAGCGCACATCCCAAAAAACTTGTTTGCCGACAAAACCACCTTGGCCTTCTTCTGCTTCGATTTATCAGGAGAAGTCCATTGTTTTGGCTATTTCCTGGTATCTGGTTTATTGTGTTGAATTCAGGTTTTAACCACGGTTATGAAACGTCGCAACAACACCATCGAATTTTTTTGGAACATCGCCAAGCACACGTTTGAAGTTTTCAAACGAATGTGTTTGTTCTTGATTGTGAGCGAACACGGTACCCTTCTTGGGAAAAGCCTTCTCATGCCCCAATATTTATGTAATATCAAAATCATTGAGCCTGTTAAAAACATTTAGCATCTTGAAGCTCGCGCAATTTCTCTCGCCGGTCGTCATTATCAAGCCAGTGATTTTGTAGACCATTTCTGGTAAGGTGGCATCTATTGGAGTACTAGAACGTTCGGCGTCACTTGTACTTGAACGACGGCACCGACATTGAGTAAACTCATAGTGAATGGTTCCAATCAATGGAGAAAAGTCCACGTAATATTTGTTTGCGTGATAATTTTTTTCTCGCAAAAAATAATGTTTAATCAGTCGAAATTCACTTTTTTCCATTTTAACGAAAATGCTCGTAAGCGAATATATAAAATGGCTGCCACAATAAAACTATTTGACAGATCTGTCTAACAATTTGGGTAAGTTGTTTTTAAAGATGATTCTTAACTAAAAAATGATAAATTTAAGTTGACGACACAATTTGTATTAACTTTCAGGGACAATTAAGGAAATCGAATTTTGGCAGTTTTGAAGTCTGTCAAAATGCAATTAATTTAAATGACTAAATGGACAGAAATTGTTTGACAAAGTAAATAATTATGGTCACGCAACAGCTCCTGCAACTCCTTTCCATTCCTCATTCTAATTTAATTCTTTTTTTTTTATTTTTTATTTTTTATTTTCATATTTTTTTATTTTTTGACATGGGTGGTTGCAATCAATCTTCTGCCGAATTCGTCAAAAGATTCTCTTATTTGAAATCCCCACAAACTTTTTTTTCATTATTATTAGCCTTTTTTTTCATTACTAAGCTTAACCATTGAATGCTTCTTAAATATGTAAAGCTCATTTTCTATTTACTTTTACAATTTCGGTGGTATAAAAGCAATACCATCATATTAATCTTGAAACATGATCGTATAAAAGAAACTCAGAGCCTTTCTAACCTGACTTATCCAAGCTTACGAGGTTAATTTAAACTAATTCACATGGCTCATTGAATGTAAAAAAGCTGTGTCAAGAAACAACTCATTTCGCACAAACAATAAGTAAAAAAAAAACAATCCAAATGACCAAAATGCGTGTGAAAACTGTACCCTGTGGTAATCCACTATCAATTCGTATTTAAGTACAAGTTGTTGCGACATTATCATGTAATAAAACTCCCATTACTCGTCTTAAAAAAAAAAACATCAACATCAACATAAACAACTTTCCCACCTCTGAGACTTTATTCTTCAGTTGTTCAAGTTTCTTCATCATTCATTCAATTGTTGTATTTATACAAATCCCTTTAAAAAAATGTTCAATAAACTTCTTCGTTAATTGGTGTAAGGCGTTGATATGCACAACCGTCTACAACACTATAAGCTCACATTCATTCACAACAAACTCCACGGTCCACGCATTGCCATTCGAAGCCAAAGATAAGATTCATGATCAAATTTGTTTAGGATTTTATATAGTACATACATTCAGAATAGATTTTGAAAAAACAAAATAGTCTTGCTTCAAGAAAATACAATTAACCTCAAGTATAGAATTATTGCCGAAGTTAACTCTACAGAACACTCATATTAAAATAATGTAAAATGCATTAGAAATGAAAAAGAAAAAAAAACTGAAAGTTGTTGTTTACGTTCTCGATTATAATCGCCTGCAGGGTCTTTGAGATGTTGATGATGATGGGTTTTTATGTATCTAACTATCTATCTACATATCTATCAGTAGGTACATATATGGGGAAAAGATGGAAAGATACAAATTCCCATTAGGTCGATTTGTATTAACAATTAGCCAATGCACTCTCAAAAGGACCGCGTTTTCAATCTGCTGAATGATTTTTTATTCTGTTGTATCTTTTTTCTGTTATTGTTTGGTTCGGAAAGGTTCTTCATGTGTATCATTAGATACTATTATCGCGCACTTTGTGGCACGTTCATCCGTCTATTGAATTTGATCTCGAGCAGATGGTGCAATTGTTTTTCTAGCTCATTCATAAAATAAAACGAAAAAAAAACGAATGACATATGGAAAAGGGGTGGCTGCTAAAATTAATAAAAAAAATTTATAAACAAAAAACCATACATCTATCGTCCCTCTGTTCTTCCAGAAATTATGAAAAAAAATACCTACATGTTATAATCTCGTGAGGGTATTCTTCCCCGAGTCTTGGTTCTTGAAACGATTGCTTTGATTCAGATGAAGCATGACGCACTCGGTGTTTCCTTCGACAAAAAGCAAGCTAAACAAAATGTTCCTGCGGGTTAATTGAAGAATGTTGTGTGCCCTTGTTTCTTTCGCATCATGTCAAAAACTCTGTGTGGTTCTCGACAGCGTAGATTTTGTTGTTGTTTTTGTTGCTGGAATTAAGTAGTGGCGTGTTTATGTGTGTCAAGGATAATCAAAACTGAGTTTTTCTCCTCTCTGTGGGGGATGTGTATATGTATACATGTACGAATAGCTATATTTCAAAAGGAAAGAAATCACTTTTATAAACAAAATTATGTATAGAATGAAATAGAAGAGGGTGTATAAATAATTTAAAGAATTATCGCATAAATCTTTGAATCAAGTAGGTACCGTGAAAAAGAGTTTATGAATTGATACCCGCAGTATCCGGGTTAGTCATGGTGATTGGACGAAATGAGTGATGAGAATTTTTAACACGACGATAAGTGTTTTAGTTTCGTAGATGTGAGATGTGTGGAAAAGGGTGATATTTAATTTTCTTGAACTGCGATTCCGAAACTAATTGGTTTTGATTTGAACTTTAACTAAGAAATTATAGTCATCTCCCCAATCTCTTCACCATTCTACCATACTAATAGCGTGATTGATCATGATTGGGAACAAAATACATTATAGAGATATTCCTGGGATTTTTGAGGAGAATTAAATTAACTATTTTTATATGGCAAACCGTTTATATGTTTTAAAATAGAATTCGAAATACATTGACGTATGTAGTATGTATACAAAATTTATATAATTACTTTTTTGGGTTCTTTATTAATCAAAACAAATTACTAACCGATCACTGAAAATCACAAAACAAAAGACCTAACATTGGGCGCCATTTTTTCTAATAAATAAATGAGCACTCTGGAGTTAAAAAAACATTTTTCATGTGATAATTGAAACTGTTTCAATATAGCAGTGCTATATCCCAAATTAATAAACTTTCACACACATAAAATATGGTGACCTCACATTGGGCGCCTGTTATGTTGGCATGGAAAACTGCAGATTTTTTATTAATCAAAACCAATTATTCACCGAACACAGGTGTTGCGGTTTGCTTTTCAAATCGCACACCGTTCCATTAAATGGTTAAAATGGGACTCTCAGTGTCTCGTTATTCTTGTGATTGTGATTCCAAGCTTTGGAGTAGATAATCGTCGGCATATTTAAAGACTTAAGCACAATTCAAATATTGTCATTTTGCACTTCGATTGACCCAAAACAACAACCGTAAGATGATACCAATTGGGCAATCGAATTGATGGAGAAAATTAAACTGCATTAATTGCAACTCCCGACGCCACGACTTCCGATCGTAGGTAGATATGGGAAGTACAATCCAGGAAACCAAAAAATTTTGTTTCTCAGTTGCTTGATAAGAGTATACGCTGGGCGCCATTTATTTGTTTGTTTAAATAAAAAGTTAAAACTCTGGCTTCAAAATACATTTTTGATGTCGCAATTAATACAATATTATATATTAGTATCCCAAAGTAATAATCAAGGTATAACGAACTCACATTGGGCGCCAGTTAAATTGGTTTTCAAAATAACGAGGAAAAAATCTTGACGTTCTGAATTGATCAAAAAAATATACTAACTGACTCCTGGAGATTATAAACTAATATTTGTTAATAGATCGATGAGAGCCTAAGTTGGGCGCTATTTATGTTTTTTTTTAAGAATTAACTAATATATCGGTGATGTGGGCGCTGCAATTTTTTAAAACTCATTATGGTTCTCATCAGGTGATAAGGAATTTGAGAACACTTATTCGAATAGAATGGCTTCAAAAACAATCTAGAGAATCCAGTCACATCAACTGATCTAACCGCTCAGTCAAAATTGACAGGAAGTAGCCAACAAACTATTTACAGGTTTTTTGGATCCATTCGCTACATCTTTCGAACGATCACTACAAAGCCGTCCAATACCTAGTGTTGGGCGCCAGTTATTTAAAAAAATTGCTGTTTAAGATTCAATATTCTCATATTTAGTGCTTTTAAATCAACTGCAATTGTTTGACCTGTACAGCTTACGTCACTCTATAAATCAAATACCGTTGGGCGCCAGTTCCATAGGGAATTTGTGATGTTCAAAATAAAAACACAAAAAATCAGAGAAAAAAGAAAACATTTAACTCACATCTATGCTAAATATAAAATTTCGTTGTCACGACTTAATCATGGAATCTGGGTCAATTACCCACGACAAGCTTTCGCAGAATCATATACTTATAATGCAGCAGTAAACCAGTGCGATGTGCCATATAAACAAAATACTATACTCAACTCATCTCACTTCACAATAATTCACAACTTAATGCCGGATACATTCATATTATATATGTACCAGTGAGTTTGACTATATAAGCTGCATACTGATAAAAATAGGCCGCCACTTGAATTAGGCATTTCAATCGCATATCTATGTTAAAATCTTCACGAATATTGTTCCGTATAAACAAAGAAGAAACAAACGACTCCTATAATATAGCTCCAGCTGTGCCTAAGTCATCTTCATGAATATTGGGGACTTGCGATGCAACAACAGTCAGCACAACATCAACATCATCATCAAGCCAAGTTAAGTTATTTAGGTTTTAGAACTCTCAAAAAAAAAAATTGTATGTATTTATCCCCGTCCGAGATAAATCGTAGAACTTATCGTGGGTTGGAGTTGAATGAAAAAAAAAATAAATACTGGAAAATTATGCAGAATTATTCGCCGCAGAGCACACTCGCGCCAGCTAGAATTCATCTTTTTTGTCACGTCTCTTCTTCCAAGACTCGTCGAACTCAAAATGCATATTTAAGCCATTATCCATAAGATAGACCGCAGTGCGCAGCGGCAATGGTGGCAATCGACGCGAGGAAAATTCCAGGTGCAACATAGCAGGCAAATGGATTTTCCACATCGGCTCGGAGACAAATGGAACAACGAACCCATCAGACGGCAACCGTGTGTGCGGGTACAATATCTCTAACGCGCGCATGTTAAGCCCCCTGACTCTATGCGTCATGATAAAGCCCAACTCCTCCACAGAGGCACAGCCAGCCGCAACAACACAACACCACACAACCCACTCAGCATAACTCTGCCTGCAACTTGCATGGAATACTTAATAACTCGAAAGCATTAAAGCGATTTGGTGGTCTTTTTGTCACTGTAACGATGGGTAACAAGTACCGTAAGTATACGGCGCGGTAAGTCACTCCTAAGTACAGCTTTGTATATTTAGGATCATTTCGTAATTTTGTACAAAACGAAACGACCGACGAAGCAACGCACAACATTGGGCACACTCATAACGACAATTGTTGTCATGTTGGTCATTACACGGCAGATATGATGATTCACAAAAGAGCCACACGATCACGATCGTGTCCCCCAAACTAGCCGCCCCAACCATACCAAATGACTCGTTTTTCGGTTGTATCTTGTATCTAGTTGCATCTGTGTCGTATCTGAGTGTCTATTCAATAATGCCAAACCCTAAAAATGACCAATGTGTGTAGAGATGCATATTAAGGCAAGGCATTGCGAGTAATAATCGACTTTATAACTGCGGTTTAGTTTGGACAGTTTTATTGTTGTTAGCCTATAATGTCAACCGATCATAAAATGCACGCAGATACCTCGGAACGCTCGCTGCTGGGACACTTAGGAAAACTTTTTTTTTTATTTAGTAATCTTTTGTTTTCGGATTCTAATTTACGATGAAAGCGCCAGATATTTACGACCGTACGCAAAAGGAATTTCCGCTGTGCCGATATTGAAATTACAAGAATCAACTATGAGTCTTCTTAATGCCTATATGCCTAGGTAAGGTATAAGGTCGTAAAATTGATGTTTAATTTCGTTTATATGCATTCTTATAGATACACTCGAATAGAGAAAGGAGAGAATCAAAAAAGCATAATCAGGTCGAGAGTATGTAGCTAAAATTTTTAACAATGGATCAATAAAACCATCAGGCTTATAGACATGTCGTAAGCTAAGCTGCCTGCTGCTGCCATCGATTTTTTTTATTTTTGTTTTCTAAGAAAAAAACGATGATGATTTTTATTGAGTTATTTCCTATGTTTTATGTGAGTTTATATTCGTATCGAGCCCCCGTGTCAAGTTTATGTTTTGAGAGATCATAATAATTGGGTTTATTAGAAAGCCATTAAGATACGATACGAGCATAAAGAGAGGGATTATTTTATTTTTTATTTTTTTTTCTTGTTCATCTTCGACGACGATGACTATAGGTTTGGGCGGGGATTTTGTGTCAGATGATGTTGATGATGATGAGAGTGACAATCGAAGATTTGTTGATTAGGAATTTTGTTCATTTTATTTTTTTTTTATTTGTTTGTTTGTGTTTTTGTCTTTTGATGATAAATTTAGGAAATGAGAATGTTTTTTTTTTTTGTTGTTGAAAGGTGTGTAAATGTGGGTTTTGCCTACTTATTCAAATTGTTTTTATTCTTAAGAATGATTTGTCATTCTGAAGGCGTAGATGAGTGTCAACGTTCGTGAGAACACATTTAATCTTTAAATTTATCATTGATTTGGGATGGTAGTTTGAACGCCACTCAATTATAGATTGTGAGCAGGGCAGAGTTTGCGGGGTCAAAAGCTTCAGAATTGAACAGTGATTAATTTTTGGGAGAGATTTCTAACTGAACGTTAAATGGCGTCCAACTTGAGGTTTAATCATGAATTTGATAATAGTGTTTGAATATTTGCTAGTTTTATCAGCTGCAACTAAAACATACATTTGAAAAAGGAAAAAAAAATGTATTAGGTACTAAAGTTGACATGCTTCAACTTTACACATCTGTATTGAACTGATTATATTATTGGAAAACATCTTTAAAAATGAAATTAACATTTTTTTTTTGAATTTGAAGTTGTTTTAATTTTATTTTTAAATTAAAAATTAGGTGGCGCCCAATGTGAGACTGAAAAAAATAAAGTGTTAGACTTAATGATTTCCTTTAGAATCTTATTTTGTAGGAGAGAATTCAAAAATAAAGATATGAACTAGATTAACACCTAAACGATCCTCAAATAGAGTAAATGACGTATAGACAAGTGTTTATATCATTGACATACTAGATATGGACTGCTAGGAGCCAACTTCACGATGGTTCCTTTTGAAAAAAAGCATCACCAGCGACCATTTCAGTCCTTGCGGTAGTTAAGAATATTATCAAGTGAAACAAGTGCTTAAGGGATATTTTTTTTTCAAGGAAATCGCTAAATGAATCCAAAAGTTTCCTTTTCTCTATTTTCTACAGAAAACAATAAACAACTATATTATTGTTCTTTGCGAATGAACGAAATACGATTAAAGCTAGATCAAATATCAATTTAGCTTTTTTTACTTTTCGACTAAACGAATAAAATTTAACACACCCTGCGTAATATAAGTTAAAATTAAATTTCATTTTTTGTTTCAACTTTTCGACGAAAGAATATGATAGATAGATAATTTGATTTATTTTCTTTTTTAAATCATACTTGTACAATTATTAAGATTTTTAAACCATATATAACTATGAATTTAAAAGCCGTCTGCCAGAGTTTGGTTATTTTTGGTACAATATGAAAAAAATATGATAAAAACGAAACGAATAAATTTTATAGAATTTAACACAAAATACTGCGTAATATTAGTTTAAATTAAAAATCTTGCATTTAAATATTTGTCACGTGACCAACAACAACGCATTTTGCAGGGTTACAATGTATTCCATTTATTTCGAATGCAACTCTTAAAGCAATCTTTTAGATATAAGCTGAAAAAAAAGGAATTTTTCCCCAGCACTACATCAATTGTTAACTTTCTAACAACCGCTAGATGGCAGGGATTCTTATACTTTGTGCCAATAGATAGCTCTAGTTTCTTCGCCTAAAATGTTGAGAAAGGTAATATAGACAACAGATGGTGCTCCATTTCTTTTCGCTGAACGCAGGGAACCATATTTTTGGCAAATATTGTATGGAAATGAATCACAACTAGCAGTCCATATCTAGTATGTCAATGGTGTATACATTATATAAGTCGAAAGTAAAGTCCCTAGACATATGATATACATATTTTATTATAAAATAATTTTCGTGTCACCGGGATCTACTTACATTTAGAAATCAGGGAATGAGGGACTAAAGAAAAGCTATTTTGAGATGTGCGTTCTTTATGGCAAACAACAAATACTCTTGAATGACTTGGCACCACTTCTGTTTTTAGGTGTAATAGGTGGGGATTCTATACCAAAATTTACCACTTCATTTATCTACTACTGTACTAGATGAAATAAAGAAAAAGGTTTTATTACGCTTCAGACCAAACCTTAAATAAGTTAAATGGCGCCCAATGTGAGATGAAAGTAGTACCAAAGTAGTACTTTTGATGTGTACGTACATATAAAACATACATATGTACATCTATAAGAGCTTTTAAATTGATATCACAAAGTAACTATTTATAATTATTTTAAGATTTTAATTTGAATTCATTATTTAATTGGCGCCCAACGTTGGTTTTTCAAATTAAAATTCGATCAAGCAATTAGTCGACTTATGTTGAAATAATTTTATAAACATTCCCAACAGCTATATTTGATCAAAAATTCAAAAACCACCCATTAATCCTCGCAGTTCAAAGACAAGATATAAGGACAAAAATTAAACGTACGTACCTATGTATACATATATCCTAACAACGTGTGTTCTGATTTCAAAACTGTCAACTTTCAAATTTAATCAATCTAAATTATATAATTCCATTCAAAATTCTAGGCACCACAAAAGAAAAACCTCAGCGAATATATGTATGCATGAACCTCCAACACACACAATAACTTTCAGAACAACCGAGACTTTCAAATTTATCATTCACATTGTCATCACCTCAAATTAAATTCCATTAAATCTAATTGTCTTCAAAGAGAAATCGACGTACACATATCCATACAAAAGAAATTACACAAAAAAAGGAAGGACATCAAAAAATCAGAAAAGCATTTTTTTGTACTAAAGCAGAACACATTAAGATTGCCACACCATCTTGATTTTTTAACCATATACCGAATTAAGGTATACTAAGACAGTAGCGCTAAAAAAAATACTTGACTTATTATTTAATTCAAACATCTCAATCTCTCAATCTTAAGCTACATTCTAAATCACAATTTAGGCTTTAAGGTTTCAATTTAGCACACTGATCGCATTACTACTATTGGTATTTTAATAAGCACAACCACACAATACTACACTCTGAGCTCTAAATATATTTTGTTTGTACGTAAGTTAAATGGCGCCCAATGTGAGACCTGTTAGCTATTACATTTTTGTATTAGATACATTTGCTTGCAAAAAAATCGCAAAAAATAACAAATACAGGGTGTCCGCCGGGAAGGTATACTTCTTTGTTTTGCCGCCATTTTGGTAAACATTAGACGATGCATATTTTAATTTGAATGGATATGTGAATAAGCATAATAGTCGGTTCTGGTATGGGGTGTGCAATTTGGTCAGGAGGACCTTACTTCTTTGAAAATGAAAACGGCGTAACGGTAACTGTGAATGGAGATCAATATCGTAATATGATTGAAAACTTTTTAACGCCACAACTGCACACTTTGGGATTGATTAACATGTGGTACCAACAAGACGGTGCCACGTAGCATACAGCCAGGATTACAATGGAATTACTGCGAGACCTCTTTCCACAACAAGTTATTTCAAAAAATGGTGATGTTGATTGGCCTCCATGATCGCCTGATTTGACTGCTCCGGCCTCCTTTTTGTGGGGATATCTGAATAGCAAGGTTTATACAGACAAACCAGAAATGCTTAAGCCACTCAAACAAAATATTCGTTATGAAATTAATGAAATATCGCGTGCAATGTGTGAGAATGTAATGAAAAATGTGCTCAAAAGGGGTTGGCATTTGCGATACTAACAGAGGCGGACATTTGTATTCCATATAAGACATATTGTATTCCATATAAGATTAATTCTCTTTTATTTAATCAAAAATTATAAACAAACAAAGTAGTACACCTTCACGCCGGACACCCTGTATTATCGAAGAAAAATATGATAATGTTAATAATAATTATTAAATCTTTGAATGCAAATCAATTTATTTATTTCAGGAAAAAAATTGTCTAGTTAAAATTTGTTCCCAAATTGTGAATCCGGAATATATTGAGCGGAATAATTGTCATAAAAAAAAACTGTATGAATTTTTTTTTCACACCACTATATAACGACATATTCCTCCATCTGCCACTATATCTAATCAAAAAAACAAAGCAAAGCCTGATTCAAAAAAAAAAGAAGAAGAATGCTCCCTGTACCTAATCAGCATCATCCAGCAATTCCCCTTTCTTTCTCCATCTTAAGTCACATACATAATTTGATTTTAAAGTGCGGCCCACAGACAAACGTACCTCACGGTAATCGCTAAACCCCCCTCAACCAAAAAAAAAAAAAAAAAAACTGTATTATATATCCTCGCCTTACCTAACAATCTTATACAATATTTAGAATTTTAAATATATATAGATTTGTGATGCTATGACGTTGGGAGGGGGGGTGTGTCGTAGTTGGTGGGGGTGGGCTAAAGAGAACCGCCACAGTAGCTTAATGTTGAAATTTCATTTTCACCGCAATTTTTGGCGACCGAATGTGTGGCTTTTCAGCGACGCTACGATGAATGTTGAAGTTTGTTTCGCCTTTGCTGCTGAAGCTGCGAATGGTGGCAGTAGTGGTGGGCCCGTTAAATTATTTATTTCTGCTGAATCATTTTTAATGCTCAAGGAGGGTAGATTCCCGTCTTCTTTTTTTTTTTGTTGATAAAGTCGAAGGAGAGTTCGAAAAACGCTTTGGCATTGACATTGACAGGCGACGCGACGAAGTGTCGGCGCGGCGCGGCGGCGGTCTGGTGAATCCTTCCATCTCCCGCTCCTCTATCTCGATTTGATAAGACCTAAAAAAAAAAAAGTTGACACTTTAAAGAAGAAGCGCAAATGAAAGATAAATTACACCTCAAGCGCATAATTTATTTGCTCCAATAATATATTTTCTCGTTGTTGACGAAAAACCTTGGTTACGTTTTTTCGATGGTTGGGTCTGAATTTGGTTGATGTAAAAGTTAGGTAGGTATGTATAGATGTTAAGGGCCTTCAACTTTTGAGCGCCACTAGAAGTCACGATTCGACTTTAAGAGTTGATGGAAAATCAAATATAGACTGCCATCAGCTCAGCTCAGAGAGCGAAAGACAACGAATCAAATCGAACAGATACCACGGCCACGAATGGGATGATGATGAGTGATATACTGCATATGCGATGTAGAGGAACGCTCTGATGATGAGGAGTCAAGTTCGGATTTGGAGTGGTGGTGGTGGGTACTCTACCTCCACTATATACCGTTTGACTTCATAAGGCACCCGAAGTGATGCTGCTTCTATGTACTTCTACGCGACTATAGTGCTACTATATCGTCAGCTACCGTACAAGAAGAAGAAGAGTATCCAATTTGAATAATTTAGCAATGGCTGTCAAGATTGTCTTTGTCTTTTGTTGTCTCTCTTTCTGGATCTATCTGGGTTTTTGGCTTTTGGATTCCATCAGTCCTTGAGTGTACCTATGTAGGGTTTTCGTCGGTCGTTTTTGGTTCCGTTCTTGGATAGAAGTACCATGCAGATACGTCTCGTGAAAGAAAAAAAGAAACAAAGTCATCCATCATAGATTCAAGAGGAAGGGCATCAACGTACATAGCATACCGTGGTAGCAGACATTTTTTGGAATCGATAATGCATCAAAGAGGCGTCACTTCAGATTTTTTCGGATATCGTCGAAATATTTTTATACCAACAAAACGGAATTTACATAATTTTGTTTGTTCAGTACAAAATGATGGGGATGTGTGGTGGTTACAAGAGATGAGATAGCTTTTTTTTGTTATTGTTGTTTGTTGCTTGAAAATTATCTGTTAAATATTATTATTGTACCGGGCGGGAGGTACCTAACCTATATGGGGTTATGGTATTTTGGGTCAAATTGGGGATCATTGAAGGCAGGTAAAGATGGATGACTTGAAGAGATTAACCTCAGATGTTATTTCAATATGTTTACGGATTTAATTAAAAAAGGTACAGACTCCAAAATAGTACTACGCGGGTCTTCTACCTATACCTAGTTGGGAGGTTCATAATACATCAATATTTCGACTGTAGGAATAAGAAAGGTAAGCATAAGGGTTAAACTGGTACCAAATTATGGTCTCGTATATATTTCTGAAATAGAGGAGGTCTCAGCAATAACGAAAGGGAAGACTTACGATTGCTATGAGTAAATTATTGTTTCGTGTGGTTCAAAGCATACAATTAATCTTAATTCTAATTATATAATTTTGTTTTTTTTTTATCAATTTCTATACTTATCCGGCTTCGAATACATAAACAGGGTCTCTACTTGAGAATAGGCAGATTTCAACTATACAAGAACGGTGCGCTCCCAGATATCAATACCAATTGCTTTGGCTTAGGCTTTAAGTCAGAGTTTTGGTCTTCACCTGGGGGATGGGATTTAAAGATCCTATTAACTGGAGCTTCGTTTTTTCGCGAGAGGAGTCTTGAACCCAAGTAACTGAAAAAGCCTTGCTTAAGATGGTACCAACCGCGCTTAAGCCTGCTCTTATCTGTACCAGAAGGAGGTTGAAGAATTTACATGAAATCGCATCTTCTTCCCGAATCCACATACTTAGTTTGGAATAGTTCGGATGTAATAATTCCAAGCTGAAAATTGCACCATGTGATTATAAGTGTCATACGGAACAACTGGATCAGTTCCTGATTGATTTTGAATGCTATCGTAAGCCGCATCGGATTCGATGAAGAAACCGTGTTTCTCATAACTTAAAATTAATTGGTCTTATTCAGTACTTGTCATAGTTTGCGAATTTGGTCTATGGTCAATCTTCCAGGCTGAACGCCCGATTAAAGTTTCCCAGCACGACTTAAGATGTTCACAAAGTACGTAGATACAGGATCTTGTATGTGATGTTATAAGCTGGGATATTTCTCGATTGATCTTACAAGACAAAGGATTGTCCATATTCAAGTCATCGGACGTGGTTCGGTCCATCCTTATTTGGGGAGCTCCGTTGGTAATACTCCAAGGCCGGTGGGCTTGTTGCTCTTCAGCTTTCTTACATACAGGGTGGTGATCAACTTACCCTAGGAAGTGCGCCATATGTTTTCCAATAAACAGCTGCTGGAAATTCCGATTAGGTATAGGTTGCCTATGCCTAGTGATTACGAAGAGCCAGCGTTCGAGGCTTAAGTCCAGCAGTCAGTTACTTGATTTCTTTTTAACAAACCTTTTGGGTGTCATTTCGCTTGGGTAACTCCTCTATTCCCTTAAGCTGGAAGGCTGCATTTGCTCCCTTCTTTAAGTTGCAGTATTTTGGCGTGTGCATCTTTGGTCCCCTTTTTATTTGCAAGTATTCATCATCATACTACGGGCTGGTTTTCTGGGGTGGCTTTAAACCCTACGGTAGCTTAGGTGCAGGGACCACCCGAGTTTTGACGTCTGCGTTAGGTGAGTGTACAGCGGGGAGCCTCTGCTCAGGTGTTCTATATATATTTTGGCAACTCTATATTAAAAGTTGGACTTTGTCCCTCGAAATTGAAAATTGGTTTGTTTTTCGACCATTTGGAGAGCTCCGGGTTACTTTGTGAGTCAATAGTCTTCGACACCTAATGCCACTTATCACAATATTACGAGCTTCTACAAAATCTAATAGTCAGAATCAGTTGTCTTTTGTTTCTTCTTAGATATTCTGATACGCGTAGTATGCGCCTTTCCTTTCTGACGTTAGCATTGAATAGTCCAAATATACGGCATTGACATGATCGGTAGCCTCTGTCATGGAGGTCATAAAACTCATCAATCTGGAAAAGTATGAAAATATTCAATATAAACTAAATCATTTTTCAAAGGTAAAAAAATTCAAATCACAAAATCACCTCTCGAATGCTAAATTTCTAGATAATTCTATACTTTCATCTGAGTATCTATTACATGTTAAAGTGCGCAAAAAACAATAACTGACAGTTAAACAATAAGTTTGACACCAGCTTGCATGGATACTTTATCATAAATCAAATGGTAAGGGTTTTTATGTAGAACCCAGCACCATTTTAACACTTAAGTATGCTAAGTGTGTCCGCGCGAACCATTTATGACAAAAACTCAAATAATTCCCTGGCACATGGACCCGTAAATCATACTTAATCCCTTCAAATTCCTTGAACCTTAATTAAGGGATATTTTTTTTTTGTTGATTTCTTTTTCTCCAGAGCCATAGTTGAATAATATTCTGTCTTCTACGGACGTTTTCCTTAATCGAAACAACCACAAACCTATAGTTGAAAAAAATTATTCTCACATTTTAATCGCGCATGACAAATTAGGTCGTCTTTAAACGGGCGACGGCGACGGCCGCCAAAAACCAAGATGTAGGTATAGGTAGGTATGAGGTACCTAACCTGCAAGTATCTACAACCAGTAACAGAACCAACAAAAGAAAAAAACACGAATTATTAACCTTCATCAGCAGTTTAAGTAGCCGCAACACGTTCTAGAGATAAGATAAAACTTCCTCACCCAACCATTACAAATCGTACACAATATACACGAACAAAAAAAAATTAAAGATACTCGTACACAAAAATGTATAATATACATAAGTTGAGTTGAGATAAAACAAAAGGACTACCTGCTTTAATGTTTTTTATTATTTTTTTTTTAATTTTTAATTCCCACAAAACTACCATCCAAAGGCCGGCCAGCCAGCCGTTTCCCTGGCACCATCACTCATCACAAAATAATTTCAGATGAAAACAAAAAATATTAAAAAAATATATCCAAGGTAGAAAAAATATGTATTTAAAAAATAAAGATACAAATTTTTTGATTAATAATCCGAATTAACTCTGAGGGCAGACTTTCGTCATTTCATCCGAAAATCGGATCAACTTGTTACACACACTCGCGTGGTTGAGGAATGTGTGGCTGTTGAGGCTCTACGACGAAACGCGCCCCTGACAAGGGATCCCACTTCAATTAATTTCTGTCATCCAAAATTCATATCTATACTTATTACAAATTTGTGGAGTTGTACAGAGAAGAGTTTGAGGCTATAGAACGGGCGATGGAATATTTGTAGCAATCACACTTCTCAGGATAGTTTTACGTCCTGTGCCGTGTTTTGTATTAAGGCGGCTTTGGCGGAAGACGATGAATGACAGCAATATTGCAAGAGGCACCACCGACGACGCGACGATTAGTTTTTTTTTTTGTAAGGACCGAGCCACCCCTTTTCTTCCAGCACAAAAAAAAAAAAACAACTTGAGCTCGAAATCCGATTAAGAAATTCCCATGTATCTTAAGTATCTTAGTATCTTTCATTGTTGTGTTCGTTTTTTTTTTTTGATTCGAACATTATTTTCCGATGTCGTGTGACGGTGACCTCTTCCTGTAGCACCGTCACTGTCTTTCCGGGGCGGGGGTGAGGCGACAAAGAACAAGTAAAATCCATTTTATAACGTTGTTCGACTAACATACAACAAGTGAAAATGTATCTGTATTGTAGATTTATGTATCTTTTGCTGAACACGTGAACACTATGGCCAATTAATGCTGTCGATTGCAATGTCTGTTGGATGTCTGTCTGTTTTTTTGTACTATGTTGTGTGTCCTGCGTGTCTGTGGTGCGTCTAGCTGAAAACAAGCGCTTAACATGTCGCGCAATCGAACTGAAGGTCCCTAGAGAGAGGGATAGCAAGCGTGACGATGTTCTATGTTATTGTGTTTTTTTTTTTTTTTTTGTTTGCTTTGTTAAGACCCATGTTGCCCATGGTCATGAGATGAGCAACATCATTGTGCCACACCTTTTTGCTTGTCCACCTACAACGCGCGCGGATAAAGTCCTGGCTGGGTGCATCAGCATTTCTGTAAGGTTGGTCCGAAGAATACATGGGATGCCAGTTCAGGCTTACCGCCGCACCACAATGAATTTATGCAACTTTTTTACTAAAACAACAAAAAAAAATATTGCTAGGAAGTCCTCTTTTTTTTGTATTATCTTAGAGCTCCAACTCTGGACCTGATGCAAACCTATGTGAAAAGATACAAAAGAATGGGTGTAGCAATGGATGTTGATGTTGCTTATCCTGTTGTATTGTTTGTTAATTTGAAAATTATTCGCGTAAGTTCTTTTTTTTTTTTGCATAGTCCGTCGTCCGTCCGCCCACAAAGAATATTTTTATTTACAAGACTCCATATACATTGAATGAAACACTGAGGGCGTATTCGATGGATGCTAGACGTGACAGCGAGTCAATGATCGCTTAAAGCTTCTTAGAAATTCAAACAATTCTCGGATTAAAGAAAACGATAAAGAGTTAAAGAAAAGATCAAAAGATTGAATACAAAATCAGTGTTTGGAATAGTGGCTGTTTGTTTGATTTTTTTTACATACATAATGTGCAACTTGGGGCTTCAAAAGATATAATTATGTAGGTGGGATCTGGGATCTTTTGCGGTGGTAAATAACCTTTGTATGTTTATATTTTTTTCTTAACTGAATAATGGGTGCTGATAAATGCTTAGCCAGGAGCTACTGTGATCAATTGATTTTTAGGCTAAAAGCTCGAACGGAAATATGAATGAGACTAATATCGATTTAGTGGTTGAATATTAAAAACGTGGCCTCATTCGTGTAAACACAAATGTTTATGGAGAAGTCGCATTTAGAATAGCTGCTATACAACAACATTTCTCAAAAACAGCTTCACAGATTAGTACGAAATTGGTCGTATAGTACAGTTGTATAATAGAGTTTTTAAATGTTTTCATCGAAAAATGGTTTTATTTGTAGGTTATTTTCGTATATGTCGTTAATGCCTCTACCTAGCCGTGGCGCGATAGTTGTGTGTTCGCCTGTCAACCTCAAGGTCACAGGTTCGATCCCTGTCCTAGTCTATGTCTTCTTATTTTTCGATTAAAAACCAATTCCAAAAATAAATGTCATACAATGAGTTGCTGGTTTACTCATTACATGCTGTTTAGGCATAGAACTAACAACATGTGATTGAGTAAAACTAGTATACCGATTAAATATGACAAAAATAAAAAAATTAATGCGAATTATAAGGGACATAGATAAATAAGACACGGAAATTTCTCCGCATTAGTTCAGCCGCCATCCCTGCAGATAAAATCTGATACAACAACCACCTACAGTCTCCGAATATCGCGCCACACATCTTTCCTATCATTCTTTCTCTTCCTTAACCTCACCCTCACGCCCGCGCTGTGTTGAAACATTTAAAGGGTATTCATAATCCCTTGAGCGCGTGTAGATTATACAAAAAAAAAAAAAAACCATTGCTTTTTTTTAGTTTAAAAATTTCCACATAATCGGTGTACAGTCGTGATTTTCTCAAGAACCTAATACACTTTCCAGCAAAAATTTTCATATAAATCTACGAGGTATACTCTGTCCAACAGAAATGATCAGTACAGAGAAGATAGGACGCTGCCTCTCACTCTGACTGTATTAGAGGGCAATAAATTCGTGCTGTTTTAAAGCTTTTACAGGGTTTCCGTAGTAAGCATTCTAAATTACCACAAACGTAGCAGTCAGTGCTAACTCAGATTCAACGTGTTTATTTTAAAAGCACACAATCAGGGTTGAGTGCATGGTGAATACATACAAGCAGCTGTCAGCAGTGTGCACTTTGGTATATGCAGTAGGTAAGTTAACGTTTTATATACGCTGGTTTTAACAAGATTACAAAAATAATTTGTATGTAACTCAGTGCTTACTTTCAGAGGGAATTTCAGCAACAGGCACCAGTGTTTTGTTTTTGTAAAAGCTTTCCCTTAACGCCTGTACTTACTATTTTTGTTGGGCAAAGTATAGACACAACGGTGCACTGGGCAACTGAGATCACCGGCTACTGCTAAAGCATTACATGGCAACAGAAAAAGACAATTAGAGAAAGAACAAACAGCATACGAAACGCATGTCAAGAGCACGCGGTTGCGGTTATGAAAGTTTTGCCATCCTAGTAATAGCCACGCGTAATGATGCTTTATTTCGCTGATCGATGAGAATGGGTGCTTTCATCAGAGACAAGGCCGATGAATTTCATAATTCTTGTTCGTTCATATTGGCCTCACTCAACTAATATATTTTGACGTAAGTCCAATCCGTGTTGTTCAGATGCACAATGCTATGTGAACATACCGGATTCACAAAAACAAGTGGAAACTATTTAAATCAATCACCCCTATTGCGGTTGTCAATTGCAAATTTATTAATTAATCCACCCAATTGATAAGAGTTTTGGTAATGGATAATTGTAGGACTGTTGAAGAAAGAAAATCGATAATAAATAATGAATGAATAGTTGTGCAGTTTGTTATTAAATTGAGGTTTTAAAACCAAATTTCAGTATTTATCAATGGTCAAATTGATAATTGACAATCGCAATAGGGACAAATATGTGATAGAGCATCAAATGCAAGCAAAATCTAGTCATGTCGCAATAACTATAAAGAAGAAGAGAGATAAGGTTTATGCGAGTCAAAATAAATCGGATAAGTAAAGCCAACAAGATTTCATATTTTAGTGCTTTTATGAAGCTTTTGAGAGAGAGCTTTTACTAAGATGTGAAGTAGTGTTGACGGATGTGTTATTCTTCTTTTGATTTATTTCGATTCCAGACTAAACCGTTTATCTATTATATTTTTGGTAGTATGTATGGTTACCCTTTCATGTTGGCGTTTAACCTTACACGATTTATATTGCATACTATGGTCACCCCACGAGAGCTTTGAAAACTTACTTTATTTAAAGTGAGAAGCCAATATCCTATCTTCCATGTACTATGGAATTTTTTGTTCGTTGGACAGAGTAGGTATTGTAACTTATAGTTCCATGGCCAGTTTCTTGTTAAGAAGTTATAAGATCATGTTGAATTGAAGAGGCATTATTTTGGGATGCAGTTTTTTTTTTTTAATTTTGTGACATCCCAAAACATTAATACCCAAAATTCAGCAGCCTGGATTACAGAATTTATTTAAAAAAACTAAACCTTGAAGATCATTTGCAACTTGACAAAATCTTAGTCACAAGCACGAGTGAGAGAATTTAAAAAAATCCTAAAATATCGTCGTTTGTATGTTCTAACTACTTACAGAACTCATAACTTTTTTTTTATATTGAGGGTTTTTTTATAAAGGGGTTTTGATTATTCTTAAAGCAAAGTGCGAGCAAGCAAATAAGGAAGGGTTTAAAAGTAGATATCTTACGATGTACCATTGGTCTTAAAGCTTTGAATATCAAAATGGGAATGAAAAATAGAGCCTTAAAATCATTGTACATTCGTGTTGGATATCTGTACTTATAACAGAACGTCCGCCCGCAGTTGGGTTCAAAGGTGAATTGATGTGCATTCCTCGAAGTTCGAGTATTACGGTTGAATATTTTAAAGGCAGGGGAATAAAACTGGATATATTTCCCTAGAATATTGCTTGTGAAAATAGCGATACAATAATGAAAGATATTGCGACGTTGTTCAAGGCTAGTAAAACTTCTTGTTAAAATGATATCACCTATCATTTTAAAGTTCGCTACTCATTGTCGAAAAATGTTCGAAAAAAACTAGTTCGCCTCAAAAGCAAACTATATTTGGCGAATTTTTTTAAATAATAATTCAAAATATTCCGACAAAGCTGAATTTTGTTGGAGAACTTCTTTTTTTTCTCAAAAAAAAAAAAAACAGATTTCTCGAAACTTCTGAGGATTCGGATTGTGGCTTAACTTTTAAGTGGGTAAAATACCCTCTTATGAAAATATCTCGAAAACTATATTTTTTCTTTGAAAAAATTGTTTACTACTTTATGATACATTTATGTACAGTCAATAGGATGCTTGTTTTGTTATTTTGGAAATCAAATAAAATCTGTAACGATTTAAGCTCTGTAAGTTCCACATATTGTAGCAGAACCTTTTAATATTCTTCGCAAATTTGTGTCATTTTTCTTTTGGATCAAAACGAAAAAAAATCAAGTCTTTGATGCCTCTTTCTACCCTACATTTGGTCTCCATTTTAAACTAATATGTTCATTTTTTCTTTCTGATTGGCATTTCATCAAGATCTTATTGATTCAGCTGTGTTTTGAGCGCACTCACTTCAATCCGTCGCAAATAGATCAAACACACATGTCGCATCAAACAATTTATCTTCCATTTCTACACACCCTACTCTCAACCATAAAGCCATACTGATTTCATCCTCGTAGAACTGCTCTTAGATGAAACAAAAACATTCTCAATCTAAATCAAAATGAATTAACATCTCCACGAATTTTCCGATACCTAATTGTTGTTGTTGTTGTTTGTGTGATCTGATCAGGATTGATGAATGTAAACGCAAAATGCCATCAAATTGCTCATACACAAACATATTACTACAAAAATGTAACTCGATATT
Source organism: Philhelius pedissequus (assembly GCA_910595825.1). Lineage (NCBI taxonomy): Eukaryota > Metazoa > Arthropoda > Insecta > Diptera > Syrphidae > Philhelius > Philhelius pedissequus. The sequence goes on along the minus strand of OU343163.1, from coordinate 5,861,691 downwards.
TTAAGAACTCCCGCGACAGCTCCTTCCGGTTGAGAAACTAAATGTCTGTTCGCATATTTCATGTTCAATATTTTTCTTTTACGACCCATTTACTTCAGCTAATTGTGTTTTTTGTTTCATTCTTATTACGTATTTAACTCAGCCATAAATTTATATGGACTCCGACTCACTGCTGGGTGAAAACTCCATCAGCTATACCTCCTCACACCGCACCGTCTCCCACACACAAAACACATTCAATAAAATGAAATAAAATAAAATACAGATACAGTCAATCACTCATAATTGATTGTTCTTTGTTTATACGACTGTCAAATATTAATTGTGCCTTCTTCTACCCATCATCGGTATAGCGAGCGTGAGCGTCGTGAGAGTCTAAAGGATGTGTGACTATGCCCTCTTCCATTGCACGTCCTTCCTGTCGCCCCCGGTGCGTCGCCCGCCACCCACCGCTCGTATATCCCACCCAAAGCTGTCATTTAATCATTTTTATCGAAAAGTCACTCAATATAGTAAATCTTGTTGTTGTTGTTGTTCCGAACAGTTGAAGATAGATTCGGTTGTTGTGGCCAATCGTTCGATGATTGCCGCATCGGATCGAAGAGATTCTAGTGCTGTGGAAAATTCGAAATGGAAAATGAGAAATTCAATCTTACTATGCAGGCTCATCAAGCGCGCCGTTATTTTGAGGAAAATTATTTGGTTATTTTTCACATGGACTCAATCGACTCTCTCACACTGAGTGACTGAGTGAGGCTGAGTAGTAGATAGACGGGATATATCTACAAGATACAAACAAAATGTGGAATTTATAAGGAAAGTCGAAGAGGTGAGGGGACTAGAGCATCATAATTGCTTAATGGCACTTAAAAAAAATTATGATATGAGGTTATCGGCTCCGGGTTCTTATTTCGACAAAAAAAAAATGTACATGCATGAATAGCGGTTATGGTCTTAGCTTGATAATGAACTTTTTTTTCTGAAAATGCAGATGTTTTGTAAGTTGTGTATATGGTGGCGTGTAAGTGGAAGGAGGCGTGAGGTGGAGGAAGAATGTTAGGGATTGATTTTCAATTTGGGTCTGTTTGAAGATTATCGACAAAGACTAGGATTATATTTTAGCTAATCTAAGGGTCTTAATGGGACCTGGAGTGGGGAGCAGCAGAGTGTGTGACATCACAAATATGGAATCAATCGTTGCTCAGAATGTGTGTGTACACATTTCAAATGGGAACACACTACATTCGGAGTTCAATGAAGTTCAGGGAAAAAACTTTGATAGTGTTTTTTGATTACTGAAAAATTTATTAGGCGATAATATAGTGATTATGTCTTTAGGTACCATGACAAAACGTTAAAAATATGTAAAACAGTTAGGTTACTTTGATTATTAGTTTGATTAAGACTTTTTAGTGGAATTTGTGATCTTATTAAAATGATGATCCAAATGACTGTGGAACGTAAATAAATACATTAATTTAGTTCCAGAACAGCTCGTAGAAAATCAGACTCTTGGAGACTTACAAGTCCCAACAATTCCTATGTGCTTGTTGTTTGGAAGGAACATACATTTTTTTTTTGCAGAATACTTATCATCTTCCATTAAAAGCCAGTATCTACCCATTTTTTTTTTTTTTTGGTATTGATGTCGCAAAGGCTGGGAGTCAAACCTTAGAAATCAGGCGTTACATTCCAGCGCAATAACAATTAATTTGGAACGCATTTTTAAAGTAAAATTTTCTTCTTCAAAGTCGCCACATTTTTGTCAAACCCCGAAACCCACCAGTAAATATTTTAAAAAAATATTTGCATACCGAAAAAGAATGTTTTCTAGCAAAAGTACCACAAAAATCAACCGACACAACATTTAAACACATATTTTCATTAAAATAGAAAATATTTTTTTTAAATTAAATTATAACACCAAAACCAAATTTAATTTTCATTTACAAAAAAAAACAAATTTTTTTTAACAATTTTTTTATAAACACTTAATTGTAAATAACAATTTTTGCTTTTTTTTTATAATTTACAAAATCTTGCTACTTACATAAAATTAACAAATAAATGTTCATTAAATAAAAATACACACAAAAAATAAACTAAAATTATCTTGTTGACAAACGTAGACCAGCGGACAAATCCCAAATTCCAGTACCATGAATTTGGAGGTATTTTTCAGCAGAAAGTACGCGATAGGAAAACGATACGTAAGTGTGACGAGATCTAGTCGTTCTTGTTAAATTAGTGTAAAACTATGCCAATGATACACATAATAACGCATTTCGCGTCGTCACGTTAAGTTACGTTATATTACATTACGTAATATTACATTAGGTTACATTATATTACGTTACGTTACGTTAAATTTGTAAATTAAGTAATTGCAAATCTTTTCCTAAGACTTGTCGCTATTTCGCAGAATTTACCAAAGTAAGCTGGGGAGATTAAATCGTTGATTTGAAATTGAACCACGAATAAAATCTTGAACGACGCGACGGTGAAATATGTTGTATAATGAATTTTTTTGTTATTTAAATATTGTAACTATAATCGCTAAGAATATGAATCAATAAAAATCTAAAAAGTCTAAAAATCTAGTTTTAAAATGTCAGCGTTTTGTATATTTTTAATAATTTTTTTGTGATTTCCTCAGTAGGTAACTTCGACATTATTCAATTTTTTTGGGGAATTAATCAATAGATGAACAGTATGTAATGATTTCATAAAAAACGTTTGCCCATATTTTCATCAGTTAATTAAATTCAAATGAATTGAATGCTTACAATTCACTACAATTTCAGTTACAAAATCGTAAACGATGATTCCACTGATGAAAAGTAATGCATAGGTTCATGAGTTCGTAAATTATGTTTAGTTCTATGCGGTGGTTTTTCTGTTTTCTTCCCGAGAACACAAAAAAATGCAAACAACAAATCTTTAAAAAAAATAAAAAGAGGTTTTCTCTGCCATGAGAAGAGCGACGAACATTGCGTTTTTTCTACCTGCCCGAGAAATGCGCTCAGTCAGTCCGCAGTCTTCGCTGAAAACTAACACTTTCATGTGATTTAATGCATTAAAAATGAGGGAAAAAAAGAAGTAGGTGTCATACGGGCTTTGCCTAGTGATTTCATAATGAACATTCATGGCATTTTTCATTATATATAATTCATATGCGAATTAACGATTTACATTAACAGAGTGAATTAATGGATTAGCATTCATGTCATTTTTCACCTGCTGAATAAGCAACTCTGAGTTATCTAGTGATTTCTTAGCTTAACTTATTTTTAGCTTAGCTATTTTTCATCACATATAATTTGCTTATGAATAAACTAGTTACCCCTACTTCGTGATTTCAGTGGTAAATATTCACCTAGAAAATCACTTGGTGAACGCCTATGACAGACCCATGGTAATTTCATCGATGTTTTCATACCAAACTCATGGGGTGTAGCTTCCACTCATTGATGAAAAAGTTGGTGATTCATGCATGCATGAATTTTTTTGAAATTTCCTGCTGGGTTATTACAATATTTCAGATGTATTTATTTATTTATTTAGCTTAGTACAAGCAAACTTACATTCTAACTTAACACTTACATTTATTCTAACTTAACTAACTTACGACTAACCTTTATTAGACTAGGAAGGGTACGAGGCACTGTAAAGTGAGGTTTTGAGGTTATCTTTGCTTAAATGGAAGTTGAATAAGTTGTGCATGCTATAAGAGGTACATATCATACTGTTTATAGGTTCGTTGCTACCATAATTGGTGCGAGATAGGTAAGAGATGATGGGTGAAGACAGCCACTCGTCGGCGAAATTCGAGGGAGTAAATATTTAAAGTAAAAATGTTCATATACAATAAAAATTGTAAATTCTTGTTTGTGATTTTGTAATATATCTTAAGCTTAATATTTTATTGTCGACAAAAGATGAGGGATTTAAATAAGTTGGTTATGAGATCGTGTGGAACGTATTTATTTTTAACCTTTCAAAAATTTAGCAGAGTTACCACCTACCTAAAACTGCTAAGCATTGTATTAATTAAAATATTATGAAATATTGTATATATGTATATCTATTATAAAAATGAAAAATTTTGAATTGAAATTCGACATCAAACAATCACACGTTGACTAAAAGTTTGCAGAAGATTGTGGAACTCATTCCTTTTTATTTATTTTCTTTTTGAACTTAATTAGATAATATATGTATATTATACTTGATGTGAAGTTTATTTATCCAAATATAAAACAGTTTCACAATAAATCACTTCACTATGATGAAACCTCTTAATATTATTTAGCTTATAGATATAATTTTTATAATCTTTAATTATTTTGTCACGGAAATTAATCCATTTTGTGAAGGCTAACTATTTATCAATAACCAGAAAACTCATTCACATTTGTGTATTTTTCCCATTATCGTCTTATCAAACAAAAACCACAAAGGGGTGTGAGCAGGTTGCCCTGTGGGATACCAATTATTCTCCACATTCATTTATTCAATTACTCTTATCAGCTATGTAGGCAATTGTATTCATTATAAAAATCTACAATGTTCATATCCCGTAAAACAAAAACAAAATAAAAACTATTAAATATTAATTAACCAAAAAAAAAACTGACTCAAGGAGTGGTGGTGGCTGCTATATCCAATTCCTAAAATGTCTAATGCGCCAGTTAATTGAAATGTGTGGGTACCGCACATGAATTTCACGAGTGTTGATAAGAAAACAAAAAAAAAAAACTAAAAAACAGAGCAGACTTCGCCTCAAACTCATACCCATATCCAAACCATGAAAACATTAATCACCCAGCTCCAAGTATAGTGTGTTCCGAAAGCGACAAAAATGAGAAACAACAAAAAAAAATTACGAATCCATTTGGGACACTTGGTTGGAAAAAATAACTAAGAACTCGAACAAAAAACCCAACTAACAAAAAAAGATACATTTGTATCTGATTAAACAGAGCACTTTGTATTGTGTTGGTTTTTTTTTTTTCATCTTAGTCTTAGTCCTCCATTTGCCCATTTGGAGGTATACTTCTTGAATAGAGGGAGGTGGACTTGTATTCCTCGCCTTGCAGAAGCCGGGAGATGATGTGCCACTTAAGAGCTTGAAAAATAAGAAGAAGATTGGAGCCAACACTCAAGATGATGATCTGCTACAATGTCAGATGCGGGGAAACTATTTTTACGGAACCCTTTTTTCGGTTCGGGCAACGAATACGAAATGAAAACATCTTATCGATGCGCCAGTGACAATGGCGGTGCTGCAGACGATGATGCGATGGCGGTTAACAATAGTGGGACATTTTATAATTGGTGAAAATGAAATTCACTCTTAAAGGGATCCCGTCAAACTAACATTGAATATTTATTTGGGATTCTTATTAATTTGTCATTTTTTAATTCAAATCTTTTGGAACGAAGCCATTTCACCTCCCGGGAAGAGAATAATTCATATGTTCCACAATATCAATCAAACGTCAGAATTTTCTACAAAGCCAATACTAGTTTCAGGAGGCACAGCGTTTTTTTTTCAAAAATTAATTGTCGTTAAAAAAGAAAAGTTTTTTCATTTCTCAAGTTGTTTGTCCCACTGTGTGGCGACGATGGCTGCTGCATTGCATTGGCGGGAGTAAATCACGGCAAGATGAAGAAATTGAAAAAAAAGATTTTTTCTTTAGATTTTTCTAATGTATCTCTTGCAGCTTCGACTCATGCAAATGCTTTTGGTTGAGATGGCATTCTAAGTCAGCTGTCAGACAGTGGAAATGGATTGGATAAAGCAACTCCATATACGAGTACTATTGTTATGGCGACAACAACGATGACGATGAAGTGATGACACTTGAAATGTATACGATTTTTTTTGGTGTTTGGATCGGCGGTGTACCCTACTGGGTATGGAATCCCGAAAACTCATTTGATAGACACATGCACATTATTTAATGGAAGGAGGGTTATCTTAGGGTTCAAATAACTCTTAAGTCGCCACAGACCGCAAATAACCAAACGTTCAGCAGAGATAAGTATGAAGTTGTAGTCAAGGGTCATAAAATGCAGCTTGTGGATCATAAAAGAAGGCAGCACCTTCAAATAAAGCAGAAGGTTTATCTACCTACAAGACGAGCAGACCATTAAATTGTTATCATATAAAAAGGAAACAATTTTACGACTCTTGAAAATCAATGATTGACTCCATTAGTTCGGAATTGGTTGGTTCATGTCTATAAAGTGAGAGTATACAAAGTTCTTCATTTTTTTTTTGTGATAAAATAGCAAAATTCTTATTTTTAAGACGTTTTATCAAGCAATGACTAAAAATAATGGCAGCCTGGTAGGAGAATTCCTTAGCATTTTATATATAATTTTATTGGTCACGTCTCCGAGCTGATTCAATGTTTGTGAGCTTAGTATTAAAATTATGATTTGGTTCCCAGAAACATCAAAGGACTTTATAGTTTTTACTGTCGAGACAACACGAACAGCCTATGACTTAGAAGTTAGTATGAATTCAGTCCAAGGAGAATCACTTTCCTAATTAATTTTTGTACATTGTACGCCATATTTCACTAAATCCTCCATGTTGGCGCCATTTATGTAAACGAAAATCTAAAAATTTAAAAGAAATAGGTCTCTGTAGCTGTCTCGCCATTCCCGAGAGTTATTTTACCATTAACTTTTTCATCTCTTAAAAATGAATTTAAATACTTAAGAGAAGTTAATTTTATAAGGATTTTTTTTTCATTTTTGAGTAGCGTCGGAATTTTTCACATTCAATAATCTTGGGCGGCATTAAAATTAACTTAAAAAATATCAACACAAATGATATTCAATAATTTGAGAGCACACTTTATATGTTGCACACTTCACTAATTCACTAGTATGCATTGGGCGCCAATTATTACGAAGAAAACTACTGACCCTTATAGGATTGGTAGACTATTTTTATATACCCATTGTATGTAGTCTGCCAAACACATTTTTCATTTTATTTCGTGGTTTGGCATTGGGCGCCATTTAGCAGGCATACCCTAAAATCAAGAGAAGGCACTGAGAATTTTACTGACAAATCAGAATAAGCTAGAGTTAATGATAATCTCTTAAAAACATTAGCTTTATTTCACTAATCTTATATTAAGCGGATAAAATAGCTACATCATTTTGAAAGATGTCTGCTTTAATACTTAAGAAGCATTCCAATTAAAGTTATCTTCATAGTACTCTATTTTTAAAACCAAATATATTTATACAACATAAAGGCTGTTTACAGTTCTGAGCGCCCTTCAGCTATTTTTATCCAATTATTCTATATTTCGCAAGTTGCCTACTAAAATTTAAAAATGCATGAGAACGAATTTTAGCATTTTTCTGAACAAAGCTGATTTTGACAGGTAGATTTTATCTAATCTTCTGGACTCCCAACCAATTGTGTCTCTATTTCACTTTAATCTGGCATTGGGCGCCATTTTATGTATTTGTTTTATCCAAGAATATAAGGTTTTTGCAGTCCTAAGCGTTTATCTGAGATATTGCAGAAAACTCCTAACTTGTATTTAATTCGTTTTGCATTGGTTATCATTTTACACAAAAATCTGAATAAGCTAGTATCTAAGAAAATTCCCAAACATTATGTCTTTATTTCACTGGATCCATATTAAAGCAATTTTAATTATCCTAAAGCAATACATTTTTACAGATCTGGGAGATTATCAGGTACTTTTATTCAATTTTCCTTTATTTCGATGTTGAAATTTTTTTTACTAATCTTCGAGTCAGGCTCCCAAACCAATTTTTCTCTATTTTACTAGTCTGACATTGGGCGCCATTTAATATAATTTTTTTATATATTCCAGAATATAGGCATAAACAATTATTTGAATTATTTAAAGAAATCTCCTTACTTTGATATAATTAATTTCTGATTGGGCGCCATTTAAAAGTGAAAACCTTAATTTCAAGTGCAGTGCCCTTGCATTGGAAGCTAAAATAAAAAACATTAAAGTAAATATTTTTTAAAGTATTTTCGAGCTTAGCAGTGGTGGTTATCTAATTCCTTTAAAAAATTCCCCATCAAATAGTTTGTATTGGGCGCTATTTAAAGGAAAATTTTAAAGCTGAAGATAAGCATCGTAAAATAGAGATGCCGCAAGAACTATGACAATGCTTCATCTTTACCGTCGAATAACATTTTCAAATAATTTAAATCTAGTGTATATATCAAAAAATGAGTTGTCCAACGTATTAGAAATGTACCCAAATCAAGTCGGAAAAACTCTTGGAAAATTGCATATTAATCCATTTGATTTCCTAGATAATCCTTCCTAAGTTTTTGTACTACTATTTGAATAAAACAAAAAAAAACTCATTCGTGTTGACCTCTCTCTAACTCTCTCAATTTATGGAACAAAAATAAACTTAATTCACCGAACCCGGAATATAAGAAAAATAAATATAATCTGCAAGTAAAAATGTAAGAACTACCATTGCTGTGGCTGTGGGCCCGCTCATTAAGGTTCTAAGCAGCAATAATAATGCTAAAAAAAAAACTCTGTCGCTCTCTTCAACAAATCCACTTTTTTTCAACCCGAAACTGCTTCTCTAAAATACAGATCTACTTTGATGGTATTATTAAATGTAGGTGAAAACTTTGTGAGAATTTATGGGATAATGAGGGTTTTAATGTCTCTTGCTTCGATTCTATTCTATGCAAGAGGTCCTTCCTCACCGTATCCCACCGTATTCCCAACGGAAAATCTAACCAAACTAAAAATGTGCTTTTTTTACATTTAGCTGTGCTCATCCTGTCCTACTGAACAGATAGGTAGGTATACCAATTTTAAGAGAAAAAACCAGAAATGCTCAAGTTGACCCAAAAAAAAGAAGGAAAATCGGGCAAGCCAGAAATGGGGTAAGGGGCTACTGTGGTTTGGTGTGAACAAAAAAAAAACAAATAAAATTTTCAAAATGGATTCACAACAAAACTTTAAAATGAACTCAAATAAAATTTAAGTAAAAACCATCCTTTTTTTAGTTCTCACTTACACACACATAGAAAGGATGACTTAATTGAATATGTGTGGCTCGAAGAATGAGAATAAGGATATATAGACCAACTTTGCATATACATAATAGTATATTTTGTGGTTGGTAAAAATTAACTTAAAGGCAAAGTTATACATTCGCAATAAAATCAAAATCACTTTTTGTCAAAAAAAGGCAAAACAAAGTACGAAAAGCTTAAAAATCAGTCTGTCTATTCAAAGCTGTTTAAAAAATATTTCTTACGACTTGATACCAACAATATAATTGCAACTGGTACAACAGCAAAAACATACGATCCCATCGGTCATTTTATTTTAAATATTTTTCTGTAAAAGGATTCGTTTTCTTGTAAATTTTATTTTATTTTCAGTATTTTATTTTTTCATCCTTTTAATTTGGTTTTCCTTCCCAAAGTGGAAATGTATTGTTGTAAACTTTATTGGTGTGATGGCGAAGAGAAGCACATAGAGTTGTGAGGAAAAAAACGGAAATGAAAGTTTATTTCCTCTCGTTGGCCTATGAATCATATTCTCTATTGAAAGTAAGGTAAAAGTTTCCGTCGTCCTTATGACAAACACACACACACACACGAAAATTTTAAAAATCAAAAAAAGGAAATTTTCTTTTTCGCTCTCATTTTAAATTAAATTAAATTAACAAGTTTCAAGCAACACAAAGAAGCAAAATAAAAATAATAAAAAAAAACTGCAAGTGGCGTTGAAGTTCCTTTTCTTCTTTGTTGCAAAAACAGTTGCGCGATATGGTTGGGATTGGGAGACTGGGTATGGGGTCGGTAGAGTGTGGTAATGAAATAAAAATTGAAATTGAACAAGGACTCTCCCATGGTGGTTGCTTTGGGTCGAAAAGTGCGCACACAAAGGCTAAATGAGAGTCCCGACTCCCTATTGATCTTTCTCAACCCAAATGGTATCCTCCTCAACTCGCCTCAAAGTTCTTTCCTCTACGCCACCACCATCACCATTACAAACCGAAACCACACCGCTAGCTCGTACCGTGCGTCGTCGTCGTCGGTCGTCACAATCCCAAAGCAGTTCACTTTAACGATACAGATTCTGGGTTAACGGAGGGTACACAAAGATTGCCAGGCTCTGATAAGTGGGTTAGCCAACAAATATAAACATTTTTTTTTAAATTTTTAAATAGAAAAACAAAAATCAACAACACAAAACGAAAAACTGAAACAAAAACAACATTTTTATTTAAACACAAAAAAAAAGAAAACTTTTTCTTTATATTTTATTTGGTAAAAAGGGATTCAGTAAGAAAAATAAGGTACTTTCTGGTGTTTTTAATGCTACATGGCTCAACAAACAGGATATAGGGAGCAGCAACAAAGAGACGAAGATGTCGACAAAAATTGGTTATACAGAAATAAAAGAATAAAGTCTTCCCGTTGGCGTCTTCATCCTGCTTCCCCCACCCGCACCATAACCACCGATAAGGGTTGATTTGTTTGTCCAGTGTTAAAAAGGATTTTATTGTGTTGTTGTAGGGATTAAGCGGACGGTAGTCAACTTTATTAATTATGCGCGTTGTAGTTGGCTTTAAGGAGATTTATCGTAATTGGGAGAAACAAATTTTAAGGACAATCATTGAGTCTGTGAGAGAAAAGAAATTAAATTGAAATTGTTATAACGATTTTAAATGGTTGGCTCAGATAAATATTTATCCGGCTCGAAGGACCAACATTTTAAATTCGATTTTTATTTTCACATAATTTCTTATAGATCAGATTACAGGGGTTTATTAAAATTTAATATTTTCTTGGCATTATTAAGTTGCTTTAAAAACTAAGGCGCTTAAAATTTGTTTGTAAAGTTTAGATGACACATCTATGGTTTCAAAATATTTGCTAGGGTTTCAAAGAACAATTGAAACCATTTCAGGGGTGATCGAAGGATATGAGCGACGGCAGAGTTCTCAGTACTTTTATATATGGCGCTTGTTCAAGAACAAATTTCATGTGCTTTAGTATTTAATCTCGCCCTAACTTATAAGAGAAGCTGAAGAACAGAACCATCGGGCGCCATTTATTTTTTTGTACTTCTTTTTTAATTTTGTAATTTAAATACCTTTAAATGGAAAAGAATATTTGAGGTCAAAAACAGCTGATTGTTATATTATTAAAGGGGACTTAAATCGACAAGTAGATTAAAGGTTTTTTTTCCAAAGCTAAATTCAGTGGATGCGTTTTGACCATTTACGGGTCTATTGCAAATGGAGGAAAGTCTAATTGATGTAAAAATATATGGATGCAGTACAAATTGGCGTTGTCTCGGAATATGGACAGCACTTATTCTTCACCCAAGACAATATTCAATAATTACAAGTTCCCAGGTGCGAGTCCACAAGGAACTACCTTCGACCTCACAAATAGCGTCTCCTTTTAGTAGTTTCTCTGGGCTTCTAGGACAACATAAATTCATACAAATTAGTAGAAAAGTCTCTTATAGTGTGAACTCTCTACTGAACACTTAACAAGCTCATTCCTACATCTATTAACTCCAATAAACCCTTTCAAAATGAAATATTTCAAATTTTGATTGGAAACTAATTGTTCAAAAAAGAAAATAAGTCACACTGCATGAAAAAAAAATTAAATTCCACACGAATTAAAACCAAAACATTTCTAATTGCTCTTTAAATTGGAAATGTCAACAGTCTGCACGTCGTCTCTCAAAACTTCTCTTTCTGTTTAAAAAAAAAATAGGAGATGAAAAATGAATATTATAACCTCCTGGCAGTACACCACTTTCGATTCAAGACCACCAACAAACACTCTTGAATAAAAATTCCGCCACGTAGATAAACTTCCCTTTTCCTTCATTTCTTCAGTTGCACCACAAAAAAAAAAAAAAAAAAAACAAATCAATAACCCCGTTCATTCCCGACTTCGTATGTATATGATGTGGTTTTTGGAAAATATTTCCAATATCTGAAAACTCTCCATGCCTGTCATATCCACATTTGTTGATATAATATATGCATTCAGCATGCATGACGAAGGATAAATTCGAATGAAAAATTCTTTAGAAAATCACTTCAAATCCCGACGACTGCGACTGTCGACGATACGACTGCGACTCCTAGAGAGTGTAGGTATACGTACAATATAAAGTTCGTTAACCACTGCTGCTGCGACGGGAGACATATTTTCATTTTTCAAATTTTTGGCTGCCAAATTGTAAATAGAAAAACAATAGAATAACTTGGAGGGAAGAGAGGGAAAATAAGAAAATACATCTTCAAGTGCAAGGATTCCATCATATAGCAGATTGAGATTCATTGACATCGCCGTCGTACTTGTGGCGGCATATTTTAATGAAAGTTTGACAGAAAATTTATGGAAAGTCTTTTGACATCTGTCGATCAATCCAATTAGTATGTCGTCGCAGCAGCAGAATGCAATTTGTGTATAAAATCATTTTCGTTGATGCATCCGCTGCGCTGTGTATGCAGAAGCAGAAGCAAATCCTTTTTCTATATTTTCTCTTGGAAAAGAAAGGAAAGGAAACAAAAACTTTGCACACTCGACCTTCCATTCTCATTACATGAGTTTCCACTTGAAAAAACAAAAGCGCAGACATAAAACAAAATAGAAACAAACGACAGCCAAATGCGGATCAAGTCTTGAGTTTTAGAGGAGCCACAGCCGCAGAGATAGAGGGAGGAGACATTGAAAAACTTTTTATGTTACTCAGTAACATCCCTGAAAAATATAGTGATGGGAAATCCGAGAAGAAAGAAAAAAAGCAACACTTTCCGTCTGATTTAACCCGATACCGAAGTTTTGAGGAATGACTTGGAAAAAAATATACTACGAGTAAGAGATAGCCAGGACTAGGGAAATCTATCTCCAATTCCCGTTTCCGTTCAGTGGCAAACAGGGGAATGAAGTTGGCGTTGCACAACCCTGCGGCAGAAGCGGCACTCCAGTTACAAGAGTTTGAGATGAGAGTATGACTACGAAGACGACGACGACGATGAATTTCTTTGCTTTTGTTTTATTGTTCCGCAGTCTACTTGACAAAAAAAAGTTATATACATACATCTATACTTTCTCATATAAATTTTATCCTTTAGCAAAGCCCTTTTAGTCCTATTTTGTGTGATTTTGTTGTTAAGAATAAAGAAAAAACTTTATTTCCTCCCGACCATCGCTTGTACTCCTGCACATCTTATCCTGCACAAGCAGCAAGTCCTTTCCCTGCTGCCTATTCCACCTATTTCCCGAAAGGACTCACTCATATACAAAAATAAGTAAAAATATTCCGCATGATTTCGCTTTCACTTTTACGTCTAGGAACTGAACTGAGACTTTAGTCATATCAAGGACTTAAAGGAGCAAAAATTTAGTTGTTATTTTTGGCACAAGGACAAGAATTTATTGTCATTTTTGTTTGCATTTTTACATCCTGTGTGGATTTAATGATGTTTTCTTTCCCATTTTGTTTTTTTTTTGTGTGTTCGTTTCGTTTTGGGGTCAAGAACTTTATTTTTCATTTGATGAGTCATAAAACAGATATTGCAAGAGAGAGGGAGATAGAAGAACCTCGTATATCCCTTTGTCTATTTTGTTTATACTTGTTTATCTCCTGATAATGGTCTGCATTAATGATTGTCGGTGTCGAAAAGGGAGCTGTGGCTTTTGTTTTGCTTATTTTCGTTTTTATTATTATTTTGTCGCAATGTACTTGGTTTTGCTTGGGAAATGAAAACACACAGGGCTAAGAGGTTAGTCATTCATTCATTCTGTGAAAATTTTACGACTGTTAATGGCAGTAAAAGTTTATATCGTTTAAATGTATTCCATTTTTAATAGAGTCCTTAAAAAAATGTGGTTTCAATAGGATGCAGATGAGTGGTTATATTTTAAAAATTCTTTTGTATCAATTGGGATTAAGGAACTATGAGATGAGCCAAGCTTTTAGAATGAGAACACAGAATTTGCATTAATACAATGGAATAAGAAATACAGTTTAACGATCTGTAAATATAATCTCCGTTAGAGCTCTATTTTTTTTTTTTTTTTTTGAAATATATCAAATGAAATATGAAAAGTTAATGAAAAACATAAATACACTCCACATTTCACACTTTATGTCTTGTATTTTAAAAAAATAAATAAGTTAGATCTTCCCTTGTTACGCCACAATTGAAAGTATAAGACATTTACAAGCTTGTGGAAATAATTTCACAAGAGCTAAAAATAGTAGACAGATAAATTCAAAATTTTCTTATACAATATACAAATATCTTATACAAATATTTTATTATACTTCCATTTTTGAAATTTTCAAATTATATTTCACACCTTTTTCTTAAGCTTAGAAATTTCAATCGCAAGATCAAAAAAAAAAAATAAAAGAATTTTCTTTATATTTCAAGGTAACTTATGAATATATTTCAGAAAAACACAATCATTCATTAAAAGCTTTGCATTAAAAAAAATCGTTAACCCGTTTTCTAAGTATTAAATTTTTCAAAAAAAAAAAAGTAATATCGTACTTGTTCTTATGTTCAATCACATCTTAAGCAAAATATTCTTAGTAAAAATAGGAAAATATATTTAATTTAATTTCAAAACAGAACAGAAAAACAAATTTATTTTGTTTTAATCCAAAAAACTATTTTTTCAAAAATATTGGTATGCAGTAATATTTAGAATTCCAAGAATGTCTTGCAAAAATATTTTGGGGGAAAACCGTTGCGTCGTTAATGAGAAAGTCAAAGGTAAAAAAAAAGAATTCTATGGCAGGAACTATTTATAACACTTCATGTAAAAAAATGTACACCAAGTCTTATTGCATTGATTTTTTTTTAAATCAAAATCGTTTCATCCGTTTTCGAAATAATTATTATTTAAATTTTTTGGTACAAAATATAGTATGGCAAGTAGCGTTATTTTTTGGACTAAAAAATATTAAAAATAAGAATAGAGCAAATCACCTAAAACATAAGTACCCAGTTTGAAGAAAATCGCTCAGCCTTTTAGGTTGTAGATCGACCTTTACAGACAGATGGGGACAGAAGGACATATACTCGGGATCACTCGTTTCGTGATCTTTTACGGAATCACTACCACAGATTGCAGGAAAGCGAGAGAAAATATGTTGCACATTAAAATGTAAGAGGTTTCTCTAAAATAAGAAAGTGAATTCGTTCCACTCTTACTTCGTTATCCCTGTATTCTCAAGTAGTCGGGAAATTGACAGAAAATTCCATAAAAACTAAACCGAATGTTATTATCCTGGTATCTTTTATTTTATTGAAGGCAGCTATCAATAGATCTTTCAATAGACTAATCGTTATTTAGGTAAGTTATTCCTTACGTCCACTTTATAAGCCAATGGAAAATTAATTTAAAAAAAAACATTATCCTTGTTAATTTTTTAAAATTTTCTTTGACGCCTTTCGACTTTTACACCATCAACAGATTAAACATTAAACGAAAGACAAGCAGGGTGACGTCAAAATTTTAGGAGCTTGACTCTTTTGCTGAAACAAATTTAATGTGAAACTCAAAAATAAAAATACAATCTACAATTTCCAACGAAATATTTTTAAGTTTACTATCTGCAAATGAAAGTGCCGAGAAATCTATACAATTTTTTCCACATGACATAGTGTAATACATTTACGAGTATTACTCATTTCAAAGGTCGTTGAATAGATAAACATAAATTGTTTGTCGTAAATTTGTTGTTCAAAAAAAAAATTGTCGCCTTAATTTTTTACTGGCGATATAGGTACTATAGTGCAAGTTTTGCATTTGGAAAAAAATCGAACTCGAGATTTTAATCAAAGTTGACATTACGATGATTGAGAACACCAAAAAAGTGAGTCCGGGAATTCCATCTGTCTGTCTGTCTGTAGAATGATCCACAGCCTAAACGGCTGAACCGATTTTGTTCAAACTTGGTGAATTGGCGTTTTAGGTAATTGTTCAAAATAGATATTTGAATCGTTGGTTTAGCCACAAAAATAACGGTACTTGCCATACAAACTTTTTTAACATCGTAATTATCTTGAAACGGCTCTAACGATTTTGATAAAAATTGGTGCGTGTACTACTTTGGGCATGGCCAACAAAATTTAAAACAACCATTTTATTGATTTTCGATTTCTCATAAACGGCTGAACGGATTTTGATCCAAATTTTTATACAGGATCTTCTTCGAATTCTAAATAATACTGCATTTCAAAATTTTCGAAAAATATTTTTTTTGGATTTTTGAAAAATTCAATATTTCGAAAACGGGTGGACGATTTTTTTCAGAAATTTCGTTTTAAATTTTTATTATTTATTATTTAAAATGTTCATACCAATTTTTTTTAGAAAAAAATTAAGTATTCTTATATACCTATAAAAAATTACGTGAAAAACGACTTTAAAAATACATTTAGCCGTTTCCATTAAGAATCTTTAGGAATCTCATAGGAGCAAGTACGTGCGATCCAGTCGTGCATTTTATTCTTAAACAACTTCTGGTTGTGCTAACTTGACAACCGAGTTAACATTATTATTCCTCAAAAGCAAATCTAACCAAGAAAAAAAATGTATTAAAAAGTGTCGTAAATTTGTCGTAAAATAGAAGTGTCAAAAATTTGCTTTTTGTTTGTTTCTTTTAAATAGCCTCTCAAAAATGTGTGACTGTTTTCGTCACTGTTTTTTTTTTGGCAAATTAACCTTATTTCATAAATTTGGGACAATTAATCCAATAAAAGTTTCCTTAAAGTTTTTAAGTAGCAGTACTAACTTTACAGGTATGGTATAGGGTTTATAATAAAAGTTTCCCCACAAATGCATTTGAAGCATAGAGTATGAGTTAAGTTTTAAGAACTCAGATAATTTTCTATCTATTTTTACTTGCGATATATATGTACATAGGTACTAGGGCAAGTTTTGAATTCGGAAAAAAACCGAACTCGAGATTTTAATCAAACTTGACTTTACGATGATAGAGAACACCATTTGTTGTTGATGATTTTCGATTTTCTCATAAACGGCTCAACGGATTGCGATCAAGATTTTTATACAGGAGGTTCTTCGAGTTCACAAATTTTCGAAAAAATAGTTTTTTTTTTTGGATTCATGGAAAATTCAATATTTCGAAAATAGGTGGACGATTTTTTCTGAAATTTTGTTTTTAAGTTTATATTGCTAAATATTTAAAATTGTCATCCCAATTTTTGTTTAGAAAATATGTACGAATTTTTTACATATCTAACTACATATATAAAGTTTTAAGTAAAAAACGATTTTAAAAAAATATTTAACCGTTTCTATTAACAATCTTTTGCATACAATGTGATCGAACATAAGAGCAAGTACGTGAGATCCAGTGGTGCATTTTATTTTTGATTAATTTTGCATCCAATACTAGATTAACTGTATCAAAAAACATCACTTGTCAATTATTATTTCAAAGAAATGTATCGGCCACAGTAGGCTAGGCAACCTTTTTGTTTACCAAATTCATTTTTCTTTTTTTTTTTTTGTTAAGATTGTTGAGTGTTTTCAGGGAATTAAATACCCTCAACCTCTTAGACATAATGGAAACAGTTTCCAATTGCATTTTTTTCTGAGCTTGACCAAAATTCCATTAAAGACTTGCAAGTCATTATAATCTCCCTTATCCACTCGCTCATTGCACGGCATTAACCGACCTACAAAAAACATAAACAAAAAAACTTTGACCTCACAATAAGAAAATTTAACAAATTTAACAATCGCTTGGTATTTCCTGTACACCCAAAAGCCATTTAAATCTCAAAACACCGAAACAATCAATAAATTACCAACTTTTAGACTGTACAAAGGCAATCCATCATTATCTGTGGTAATTTTCAAGACAAGCCGTGTTGCCACAGTTAAAAGCCATAATACCAAAAAAATAACCTTTTCCTATAATAAGATATCACCCATCCGACTCCCTTTCCCCCTTCAAATTCAAAATACGAATAAAATCCAATTTACACTGAAAAACCAACGATGAAATGACGATTTATTGGGAGTACATTCTGAATTATTAAAGCTTTAAGCTGATTTATATTTTTTTGATTAAATTCTGTTGACAGTTTTTTTTGCAATTATTTTTTTTCATAAAAAATCTTCATTTTGAAGCTTTACCGGATTTTAAAAATAAAAAAAAAATGTAAAAAAAGATCTAAAAAGATACGAACGCTGGAATCATTAACTTCTCTGCTTTTAAATTAATTTATTGCTCCACAAAACATGTTGAAGACCCTCTGGGGCCTTCGGCGGCGTGGCGGCGTCAACTTCTAACATTTCTTCCGCTTCCAACTTCAGTTAGAAGTTCTGAACTGATACTATTGATGTTGATAGTATATAATTTATGAAATTCCTATTGAATTATGAAAACAACGGCTTTCGGCAAAAAGTTAATAAAGTTCAGGGGTGTACTTATAACGTTCAGAAGTTCTGGGCGCTACTGCGTCATTCAAATGTTTAACCATAATTTTTTTTAGCCAACAATAAACTTGTTTATTTCAAAAATCTGAGCATAACTGTTTTGAGGGTATAAGGTATACTGTAGTTTCTTTTTTAAAAAAATTGGGGCGCCATAAAAAAATCGAATAATACATCGTAAAAAAAAAACAAAAACAATTAAATAATTTCTATATTTCTCAAATTTTAATGTGATACAAGCTTAGGTACTTTACAAAGCAAGCCAAATGGAGATAGTTTATAATGTAAATTTTACTGGAAACAATTTTTTCAGAATATTATAACCAATCGGCCCTAATTTCAGAATTCAGTAATATTATTGTTATAAAGTTCCTGATATCTTCAGATATGAAACATTAGAACAACTCCGACTTTAACTGCATATTCCTGATGCACTTAGTGCGTGACAAATCTATCCCTGGCAACAGAGACAAAAAAAAGTAATAAATTCAATCGGGGCACAATGAAATGTATCTCATGTGCGTTGTTCATTAATTTTGTCGTTAAGAATGAATGATCTTCTTGGAGAACCAAGCAAACTACCGACTTCTCAAAGTTTTTCTCTGTCCTGTCCGCAACGTATGATGCACTGCAGCGGTTGATTCGGGCGCAGGCGACGGTGATGATAGTGGTGGTAGTCGTCGGTGTTCGAGAACACTACTGAGTCATTGACTTGTTTTCTAGTCCAAACAACACGTTCGGGCATTCGATGTTGATACCAATGGTGATTAGTCATTCGAACACGATAGACCCACCAGAGGCAGGCAGGCAGCAACGAAAGACACACATTTTTACATTCGGAGAGACATATAGCCACCGAGGCACATTCAAAGACTGATAAGTTGATAAACCTCATGGGGTAAAGTTGATGCTAGCTGATAACCTTTGCGTGGAGTTTTCCAATGCAATTGTACATACGTAGTGGACTTGTCTGCTTTGTTTTGTTTCCTGATTCTGAGTCGGCAAGTCCTAGCCGAACCGAAACTCGTAAGTTCTGTAGGTATGACTAGCTCAGATATGATTTGAGGAATATTGCCGGTTAAGAGATTGATAGTGGAGGCCAGAGATTTGTCACTTTATGGGCGCACTCAACAGCAAAACACACCACCGTCCAATGCGGCCACCAGAATTCTTCAGCGGGGCATTGTCAGTGTGGTTTGGTTATGGCTTGGCTATGACTCTGGCGACTTTAAATTCCAAGCAATCAGCAATCCATGAATTGAATTTCGCAATTTACTTGCTGGACTCGGAGCTATGGAGTGCCGATTGGAGATTTGAGAACTCTGAAAATGGAGACCCTCGCGACAAGAGCCGACTGCATGCATATAGTTTGATATTTGGGGGCAGTCAGTCTATGTCACAGTTATACATACAGCAGCAGCTGTACTCTGTACTATTACTGCCATGCCACGCCGGCCGGCCGCACACCCGTCTTGCCAACTATGTATATATATACTATTCGTACTTGTGGGTGGAAGATTGAGTAAGCCAAGCAAGCTTAGACATTCGCGCAGTGCCCATGGTTCATGGGTTCTCTGGTTTGCGAGCCCGAGCTGAGATTGATTAATAACAAAAGATTGAATGGAAATAGCATATAGAAACGCTAAATAATATGAGACATTGATAGATGGAATTAAATATTCAGTCTTGTGTTTGGTTTTGGTTTTTAGGTTTTGCGGCGCGGCTCGGCGCGGGTTCAATGACAGCCTCTCTATGGTGTTGTGGCTATTGAGCTTTAAAAATGAATGCATGATGTCAGCGAATGCATATTGGTTTGTTAATTTGACTTTTATTTTGTTTATGTAGAGGAAACGATTTTGACAGTTGAAAGATACTATTTCCTGAAAATGTCAATCCAAGTGTACCTATAGTTTCGGTTTATGATAGAAACCTCTCATGTGGACTTTATTAAAAGCCTTACATTCTGAGTCATTGTAATGCTAAATTTTAGATCTAAATTTTATATTTTGCTTCTGATGGATGCTGAATAACTCGTATTCAAAAAATCTACGGGCTTTCTTGTGTCAGAAAAAAAACAAACGTATTAAACTGGGCGAAAAATTACCCAACGGAATTTAGATAGACCAAGTAGGTATATGTGTGACATCTTCAATTTCAAAAAATAGTCATAAAAGATTAACTATAGTCTTAGTAATTGTGACAAACAATTTTTCATTGCAGATTTGTACCACCTCATTTGTGGAATTAAAATAAAAGAAGTTAACGTCTGAAAATTATCGGAAAAGAATCATAAATATAGCTTCATTTGGGAATAAATTGTCAGCAACATACAAATTTCATATAACCGCATTCTTAACCAAACTATTTCGGGATTTTGGTACATAGTTTGTAAATTCTTTGTAGAATTTTGTTGCCATTTGAATTCATGCACAAATATCCTTGGCACGGTTTTCTTTAAAAAAATTATTTTTATGTATAAAATTTTGAAAACATTTTTAGGAAAAATATTGAGACGCCAATTGAAAGCAATAATTATTATTCGTCTAAAATTTTAATTTCAAAAAAATTTCGTGTTTTGTTCTTGAAAAATCGCCTTTTGAAAAAAAAAAATATTTATTTTTTTTTAAATCGAGAAAACAGTTTTGTTGAAAACTTGAATATGCAATATTACTTATACTTTTAAGGAACATTTGCAAAAACAAAATTAATCAGTTCATTCAATAGTTAGAAGAAAGTCCTATGGCCTACCGTTAGTAAAAAAATCAGGATAAAATGTTTTTGTTTTTACTTAAAAGTGGACTGCACTAATTTAAAGACACACATATATTTTTTTATCAAAATTCTTGGAGCAGTTCTTGAGAAAGAATTTTTTTTCTTAACGGTTTTTTAACATTTGTTTTGTAGAAACCGCAGATTTTTTTGTTTTATGAAAATCGTTTCTCAGAGTATTCACGAGAATGTATAAAAAACTACTAAATACAATGTTTCGAAGATATCAATAGATTCGTTTTCGAAATATTGAGTTTTCAAACAAAAAATTGTTGTTTATAGACTAGAATTTCCAAAAAATCAAATGAACAGTTTTTCAGAAAATCGAAAACCAAGAAGTACTTTTCCATCGTTTTTTGAGCAAAAGAATTAATCTTTTTTTTTTATGGCAGGTAACGTTATCTTAGGTCTTAGAAAAAAATGAAAAAAAGCGTATTGGCATATTGCCCAATATCTACAAAGCTTAAGGAAAATCCAATTTTTTGTCGTCGTAATTTTCAACTAATTTTTATTATATGGCAATTTTAAGCATTTAATAAATATTATTTCAAAATTTTCACAAAAAAAATGTTTTATATTTTAAATGCAAAAAAAATATTTTTCGAAAATTTTGATATGCAGTATTATTTATAATTGTAAACATTTTGATCGAAATCTTTTGAACCGCTAATGAGAACGCCGAACATAAAAAAAATTGTACCAAATTTTAATACACACAGAAAATTGTATGGCAGGTACAGCAATTTTTGGTACTAAGAAATATGTACCAAGTTTAAAGAAAATCGCCTTAGCGATTTAGGTTGTAGGTCAGACAGACAGACAACTTTAATTGCGGAACCCACGTTTTTGCTGTTTTTTTACCATCGTAATGTCAAGTTTGATCAAAATCTCATCTCATTTTTAAAAATGAAATATATTTGCTTGCGAAAGGTTATTCGAAATTTTACTTGCTAGCTGGTAAAGCATAGAATAAAAAACGATTACCGGCACAAATTATATAAAAGAAATTGTAAAAATGGAAGCCATGACCTAATGTTATTGTAGAAATATGACAGATAATTAAAACAGTACTCACATATAATCACGCCGTGGCGCGATAGTAGTGTGTTCGCCTGTTAACCTCATGGTCACATGTTCGATCCCTGCCGTAGTCTATGTCCTCCTATTTTTCCATTAAAAACCAATTTGCTCATTACACGCTATTTAGACATAGCACTAACAACATGTGATTGAGTAAAACTAGTATACCGATAAAATATGACAAGGAATAAAAAAAAGTAATGCGAATTATAAAGGACATAGATAAATAAGACACGGAAATTTCTCCGCATTAGTTCAGCCGCCATCCCTGGAAATAAAATCTGCGACAACAACCACATGCAGTCTCAGAACATCGCGCCACACATCTTTCCTTCTTTCTCTTCCTTAACCTTACGCCCGCGCTGTGTTGAAACATTAAAGGGGTAGTATAATCCCTTGAGCGCGTGTAGACTATAAAAAAAAATTGGCCACTTCAGAAAACTGAGATTTCGCTCAAATTGCGCTGGTTCAGAAATTGAATAGGCCAATTCAAAATTTCACGGGAAAATTGAGAAGTTGAGATTGCTGCGTTACCTGAGATCTTATTTTCTGAACTCTCCTAATTTGTCCACTTAGCTTGTAAAAGCAGGAATTTATCAACTAATATTTACTATTTTATTTTCTTGTTTTAACTTTCATCTTTGTAAGCAACTTCATAAAGAGGAAGTATTTCATAACAGCAGAATTCATTATTACAAAAAAAACAGGTAACGTAGTTATATACATATATATCAAAAATCAAAACACCACCCACGCAAAAAATAACCACCTAGGAAACGAAGTAACCATATTGGCCAACCAACTATCTGCGATTTGAGATATCATCTTAATTTCATTTGAAAATTACATTCCCTTCGATACAAATTCCAAACTAAAAATCCTTCCCATATCTCTAGCAATCATTTAAATTCTCAAGACTCTAAAACCTGCACAACTTATCTATAACCCTACAGCAGCAGCACCACACAAAAATCTAATAAATAAAAATTTGCAATGTAAAGAATACTGGCCACAAAGCCGCACCCGCTGGCACTCCACCATATTGTTTTCATTTTAAACTCCCATACAAAACATATACCTACTTTTATCTATTTAAACTCGCCTGAGACTCACTAGTCACTATACTCAATGTGTAGTGTTGTGAATGTTCATCGGCATCGGGTCAATCAAAGCAAATAAATTAATATCAAGTCTTTATTTTCCTTCCCCCATCAAAAAAGACAAAAAAAAAAAAAAAAACTCGAACGCGGAATGAACAAAATTCAACCATCAGTCTGTCCTCTGTCCATATAGTACAGGAGTTTGGAGAGTATATTGGGTAGTATCGTGCACAACAAATCTCAAAACGCCCAGGGACAACTAAAGTGCAGTATTTATCTACAAAACAGAGTATATTGTACTCAATTTAGAAGAGACTGGTTTAAAAGCATTAAAAGCCAGCTAGCGTTTAGGATTACAATTTACAGACAAAGCGGGCTTGGTCGTCGCATCGTCGTCATACTTTTGTGGCGCTCGCTCGGTGACTTTCACTTGTTCCAGAGACACAAAACTCTGTTGACAAAAAGTATCATATCATACGCTAAGTCAAAGCTGTGAGTGAAGGTGATCATTGCTCATATTGTTCTCTCGTCTAATAACAACTGGGTACAAACAGGCAAAAAAGACAATAGCATCTTGCATATAAGTATCTATTATCTGAAGATCATTATTCAAAATCACCCCAAAGAGAACGCTTGCGTTGGCGTTGACGGTGGCGGTAGATTTAGGTTTTGGGGTCCGCTTTGGTCCGATTCTATTGTTGTCGGTTAATTGAAGTTGAATTGCATAAAGCGGCCTTATCTGTGATACTTCACTCCCTCTGCTGCCCGCACCGTCATCTATAAGACCTAAACGGAACCCCAGATTCACATATGCGGTAATTTAGTTTCCATTAGATTAGCGCGCCGTGTAGTTATACCCCAAGATTTACTTAAGTAAGAGTTAAGCACAGTGAGGGTAAGAAAAAAACAAACACCATTAATCATTTTCTACAACTATATACAAAAAATGAGCATAAGTCTGCTGATGTTGTTTTTGTGTTTTTTTTTTTTTGTTGTTGTGTGTAGTTTGAAACAACATAACGAGCGTTGATAGCATATAGATACTTTTTTTTGTTGTTGTTCGTCAGAGGTTATAGAAAAGACTGTCAGACAGACGTCGACGACGAAGACGTCTCTCAACGTACGACACAATGACCAAGAGAAAAGAAGCTATCGTCTACAATAGGGGGAAGGGGGGTTTTTCGAAATTAAACGAAAATTATAATGAATTTGTCAGAAAGAGATTTCTCTATTTATGTACGTAGGTTTGTATCTATGTATCTTTTTTTTTTGCTATACGATTATCTTCATGTACGAGTATGGTATAGCATGGTTTCTTGTTCTTTGTTGAATGATTAATTTAATGTTTTGTTCCGGGCTGCGATTTTTTTTGGGGGAAACACACATAGAACCTAGAAGACCAGAAAAAATAAAGCCGAAATAAAGTTTTCTTTCTGGCGAATAAAGATGATGGAGGAGGCATAATCGGTTTTTGTTAATTAATTTTTTGTGTGCGTAAAAATGAAATGTTTAACCGCAATTACTCGGTAATTTCAAGTTTTCTTTCTTTATTTTTTTGATAGAAATATTAGGAGGGGTTAAATTATGGGTACATCTACACTCTGCACCTAACCTATAGTTGCCGACGACTCACCGTATTGCGTTATGTGGTTAAGGGTATTTTGTTTGTTGTTTTTTTTTCGGACGAAGCGTGTCGACAGAATGTGGTTAAGAGCTTAAATGCTTTTTAAATTTGGGCCATCAACTTCTCTCACTTAAAAACTAAGAGCGGGGCGGCAGTTGGTCAATGGGGTAACCGCGAAGCTTGTTAGACCAACGTTCGTTTGCTTTAAAAAATGGGCTGTTAAATACTCATTAAGGCTTTTGTGTCTCTATCGCGAGTCGATTGACAGATTCAAAGGGAATTTGTGAGATTTCTTGAGGGTACTGTGTCGGTGAGGCGACGGTAAAATGACAAAGATAGAGACAAGAAGACGCCGCTCTCTAAAAACGATGTTTGATGAATTGTTGGGAAGTTGTTTTTTTTTTTGTTCACTTGACTTTTTTAAATGTTAGGTTTCTGTTTCTATACTTCTGACCTACATTGATGGAAGAATTCACTTTGAGAGAATAAGATAATTATGTGTGTATGTAGGTAAAGCTTTTAACAATGACAATTAGAATAATGTAAGTAGCATTATGCTTATATAAAAAGATAAATGGAAGAATTTGTGTAAATAAAGACATTAGGCTTCTAATTGCAGTTAGACATTTGGCCTCAATAAGCGATGTATTGTTAAGATATTGGAGGGCTTTGTTTTTTGTTCTTTGCGGGTCAATGAAATAGCTTAAAACTATCAAGCACAGTACGAACGCTAGGAAAACAAGGAAGAATTTAAGAGGAGATACCAACGAATATCAAATGGGAGCGGTAAATAGAGTCAGATAAAGTTTCCACATTCGGGTTGAACGACCAAAAAAAGAATCTCTGTATTTGATATAAATTATTCTATTATAGTTCTATCGCCTAAAATCATTTTAGCAGTTATATTTTGAGTTAATGTCAAATAGATTCAGATGAGTTTAGGGAGCACCTTTCCATACGTGAACATTATACCTACTCAAGTTTTTTTTAGGATTATTTCACAAAAGGTGGTTTGTGATGGGCATACCGAGAACTAAAGGCTATTCGATTTCCTCAGTGCAAGTGTTACTCATCGATATAGCGACAATTTTTATTCCTTATTGGACAATGATGGCAAAACTAAAATTTAATAAACTTCTCAGTTGCCGTTGTTGGTCCACAATCAAAGAGTAAACTGTTGAATCTGAAAAGCTGTAAGTACTGTCGTCGGCAAAAGAATTTAGTGGATAAGATAAAATAAGAGATCATAAATGAAAGTGAGAAAGAGAGTAGGAGCCATAACAAAGCCCTTTGGTACTCCATCATTTACTTTGTGGCTTTCAGAATTCAGACTTATAACCACGCAAAACTACTTTTCTTCACATTTGCAGAAGGTAATTTCTAATCCAGCGAAGAAGATAATATTATCAAAATATATATCAAATGTCTTACATATAGAAATTTAAAAAGTCTGGAAATTATTCATATTAGAGGTGCACATTTTCGTTTTTCTCAAATGGCTTGAAACTATGAAGTCGATTTTTTCCAATCGATTACCTTTTCTAAAATTTAAAAAATTGAGCAATTTTTTTTCTTAAATATTTTTTTAACAAAAAGCATTTGTGATATTACTGTTGACACTTTCTGTCGCCTTAATTTTTTTTTTAAATTTAACTATATCCCTTTAAGACCTAAGGTCTTTTAAATGCACTAGTTTGGCACAGTGGATTTGAGAACCAGGTATTGACTGTCTCATTTTTACCCATGGGCAGCATCCAATTAAAATTGGAGGTATAGAAAAGAATGCGCCTAGCGTGGGGATCGAACCCACACATATTTTTTTCCTCAACATAATAAAAGGATTTCACTTGATAAGTCTTAACTTTCGCAAACTTATATAATTTTTAAAGCTTTTTCACAAGGTTCTTATAATGTACTGCAGCATATAACCTCGGTGTACTATCTGAATAATTTTATTATTTACATTTATACGAACACTTTTTTTCGAAGATTGAAATATTTTAGTAAGTTCCCCAACCCAAATATCTTTAAGTTTCGATAAAGCTTGTATTGAACTTAGATCTTCAGTCTTTGGAGAGAAGTTCTTAATTAAAAAACTAGTTTGTATGATATTTATTAGGTAAAATTAAAAGATATTTATTAGGTAAAATTAAAAGACTAGTATTAGAAGTTTAGCTGGATTTCATTTTTACATATAACAGTTTCTAAAAAGATTCTTTTATTTTGTTTTAAAGAAGCTGTTATTTTTTCTGTCAATTTCTGTTAATTACATTTATATTGTTTTGTAAATCAAAATAAAATCATAATTTTTTATCCCAATTTGTGCGCAATTTTATTGTTAAACAACTTCAAAGAAGCAGTAGCTGGCTTAAGAACTTTCACAATAATATGTATTAGAGTATGGTCCGATCGCCGCTGTCATCACAGCAACATTAGCTTAACTCTTCCTTGAGCATAGAACAACAACAGATTCCCTCCTTTCGTTCAGCGGTTTTCTCGTTTCAGTGTTAATGGACTGATCTTCGTTGAGTACAATTGATCTCTATATTTGGGTCTAGATCTTCAATATGGACAACCTATCACCATTTTCGCTGATTGATATCAACACCCACACTTTTCTAATAAGTCTTATTTCATAGTTCAACATTACTATTAGCCACCGAGTCTTGAGAAGATATTGAAGGCAATGGTTGATAAAAGCCCTTCAATGTGCTCGACATCTCGGTGGAGCACAGAAAATAAAGTTTTAAAAGATCACATAAAAGAAATAGAAAGCATATTCAAAATTTCATCTAACAAAAACAGAACTATTTAATTGATGGTAGCAAACTCGAAATGTTGTATGCAGTTTTTAACAATTACTTGCAAACTGAAATTATCTAAAGTATATAGTTATATGTTATTTTTAAATTGAAATTAGAAAGCGAATATTTTTCAATTCCCAGAAAAAGTTACATCAGGTAAGATTTTACATTGCTTGAAGCTTAATCAATCACTCACCACTTTAAACATTAACAAATTTATTATAATTTTTTCTTTGTGATTCGTTTCGAAATTACGTCATTCTTGAAGTTTTAACTCACATGCTGAATTGCTTTAATGACTAGATACTGGAATTATTGTTGTGTTTTCTGTCAGCTGTGAAGAGCCTTCATGTATTTTAAAGCACAACATAATCAATTTGAAGATTTTTTTTTAAAGAGCCCTAAGAATTAGTTAAACTTCTATTCATTAATTTCAAACGATCTGTCAGCAAAATGACAAATGTGTCTGTTTAAATTTTATTGGGAGACATGGGCTAAATTCGTCATCAATAATACGACAATTTGAGGCGAAAAGCAAAATTGTCAAAAATCAGGAAGAAGAACCCCATCTTATATTATGGAATATGAATATTATTTATTCAATTTGGTCAGACAAAAAAAAAACAAAGTGTCAACACCAACTAAAGTGCATCTAAAAATAAAAAAAGAAACATGTTGTTTTTTTCTCAAAACTGAATTCCCAAAAGTCTTAAGCTTAAAAAAACATTCTCAAATCGCCCACAAAGTTTTTTTTTTTTGAAATTCTTAAATTGTGTCAAAAAGCTGGATTCGTCTGAAAATAGCTTAAAAATTATATACACTTAGTCAAATGCCTTGGGAAAGTTATTTTGTCATTTAATTCACCTCATAAAGATGTCAAAACCATAAAATTATCGTTTTCAAATGAGAACATAATTTATATTCGCGTGTAAACTAAGAAATTACAAATAATTATCTTAAAAACAAACACACCTTTCCGATAATAACATCTCGTAAATAATCCCCCCTTAACTTACCTCAAAACGGTTTTTTTCTCTGCACAATCGATAAGATAAATAAAATTATTCTCTCTAAGAATAATTTAAACAAAAAAGCCATCACAAGGCATCCATTGTAAGTGTATTTCTGGAACCAAACCTTTTAGTATTAGCTATAGTCTTGTCTTGTTCTCCACAAATCTATCAACAACAGACTATAAATTCCCTCAAAAGATACAAAATTAGAAATTGTCCCTTAGCTTATGAAAAAAACCCCAAAAAAAAAACACGACACCACAAGCCTAAACTCACTAAGCACACTTGTCAACACATCGCTGACATTAACACAAGTTGCGTGCTGCATAAGCATAAGCATATCAGTGTGTGTTTTTGTAGTGTTGTGTATCCTGCGACAAACGATTTATCGGTGTATCTCTAAACAAAATAAAAAAAAAAAAAACTAAAGCTGATGCTGGGTGTGCACCCTATGGCATCGTCACATCACCCTCAACCTCAAGTCAAACTTCTTCGAAGCAAGCATTTGATTTGAACGCGCGTTATGTGCCATAATTCATTTAACACCTTTCAATGGCGGTTAATTGGCACTGGATGCTATAGCAGTAATACGTATACGTCCTCGTCTTATGTAGGCATATTTGAAGCGCTCTAAAAATGGTGTTCTAGCATTTGACAGTCTACAGATAAGATACATCCCCGCACATATAAATCAATCGTTGATCTATCTAAATTCTCTTGGAGACAAATCGTTCCATCAAAATGTAATCGATATAAGTTGCGGGGGGTGGGGGAAATCCAAACTGCGATGATAATACGCGAAGAAAGGAAACAGCAGCGCGGTTTATTGCAACATTTCATTCTTTGATCGCTAATGTCATGAGAAATTATTTTCCATCGAATCAGCAGTAACTCGTAGGTACGTACCTGCTGATGGGTGGAGAGAGTTCCAGTATGAGTGTTTGAGGTAAGGCTGAGGTTGATGGCTTGTCCGCCTTGGTGTAAGTTTAACCTCTCTGTCAGCTATATTTATTTTCCATTCCATCTCCTAACCAAACGAACAATGAAAACAATTCCTTTTTCGACTTGCCACTACTCTACACTCAATATTCGTGGCATCCTCCCACTACCATGCCGCCCTATCGAACAATCAAGTAAGGAAAAATTCAAAAGAATCCTACATAACTACCCCCGCGTTGAGAATGCTAAGTTAGGCCAAAAACACACAGTGGCAAGGAAAGATCCTGAAAGGGATGAAGGCGGACAAAAAGAAGTCAAAAAAAGCAAAAACCAAACCCAACCTTTTTGTAGAATTACATTCGAAGCTGGCGCAGAGTTGAAATAGCAATATACCTTTTCCCGCACACGGATGCTGAAAAATATACCTTTGGTGTACCTATACGTATATCCTCACACAGTCCTTAATTCAACATGGTGGTGGTTTGCTAAGCGAAGATTTTCTCTAAAGTTACAAGGTGATGTGGTGGGGGGTTTGATAGCTCCGGTATGCGAGTCGGCTTTCGCTGGAAATTGGAATAAAAAAAAAAGTAAAAGATGCAAATATACCTACCAGGGATAAAGAAGATGTGACTCCACGACAACAACGATGACGATGACAATACAACATAACCAGGTGGCTGGTAGTAGACCTAACCCTATACTACCTACCCGTTTGTTTCTTAAAGACTGCGTTTCATGTTCCACAGAGGCGACGATGACGGTTATTTTCCTTTCAACCGTTGGCTATACTGGAATTCTTCATTACCACATTTTTTTTTTGTTCTTAACTTAGCTGACTGGCTGTGTGTGTTTGTTGTTTTATTCCTTATGAAGGGATGAGTACGGACTTTTGAATTAATTCCATTGTCTTAATATAGGTTGTTGTTTTGAAGTGCTAGGGGGAGGTGATGGAAACGACAAGTCTTTATCATCTCTCTATATCGTTCAAAAAAAAAAAAAAAACAAGATCCATGAGGAGTGAAAAAAAATTTAAATAAGGAAGAAGAAATTACAAAGCTTACAAAAGATTCGTTAATTAATTGATCAGCGACGCTTTCAAAAGGGATTTGCATTACATTTGAAACAGGATAATTGAATATTTATTAGGGCGGGAGATAGGTAGAGGGAGATTGTTCTGTGCGAGGATCTATAGAAGTTGTAGCAATTTGCATTGGGAAAGTGATGTATCTAAAATGAAGGATTTTTTTCTAAAACATTCGGCTCATTAAAAGATAAACCTACCTACCTAACCTATACCTAGACTCAGAGTTGTCATTTTTTTTTTGAAGGGCAATTCTGTATATATTATTAATTTTAGTTGTAATTGCTTTTTTGTTTATATAACTCCTCGCCAACACTATAGGTACTTACATACATATATGCAGTGAGATTAGAAACACAGGAATGAAATGGGAAGGCGGAAAAATCAGGAGTGGAGGAACATAAATGCAAATCCTGCTAAATTAATTTTGTAAAGCTTACCAAGGAAGATTGCGCTCTCTCATGACCTTTATAAATTATTTTTGGCCAGGGATTCTTGTCATTGTCATTAATTGCGGACAATTTAAGGGTAGATGATAAAGTTTTGATTCAGCAGCAGATAATACAATCCAGAAAAAGTACAGGATAATACTAAGGCTTAGTATTATTTGTAAGTTGACAGTC
This sequence comes from Philhelius pedissequus, assembly GCA_910595825.1. NCBI lineage: Eukaryota > Metazoa > Arthropoda > Insecta > Diptera > Syrphidae > Philhelius > Philhelius pedissequus. Next base: position 5,830,141 of record OU343163.1, on the reverse strand, counting down.
GAGATTTTCAAAATAAATGGTTATATTTGAGGCAGAGTGTAGTTCATCAATTGAATTTTTATCTTTTGAAGAAGTTATCAAAGGCATGTGGATTAAGCCTTTAAAATTATAATTCAATTTTGAAGGCTTTACAGCTTTGGTTATCCATGGTTGCCGTCTATAAATTCTAGTTAAAGTTTTCATTACTTAAGTGGCGCCCAACAAAAAAGTTTGATTATGGAATTATTCTTGGCTCACCTTGGAGAAATAAATAACTTTTCGATGCATAATATTAGCGTAATTTGCTCGACATTGCGCGGCATCCAAACGACTAGTACTTGCTACGAAATTTTTGAAATCAGTAAGAAAATACAATTAGGGAGTAAGTTAGGGTATTTAAAGCAAACAAACACAAGATCAACAATAAATGCAATCTACGTTTTCTTAGTTTAAATAAAGAGTTTAAGGAGAGTAGCTGTAGTTCATTATCCGATGACGACCCAATTAAAATCAAATTGAAAACGAATTTTGTCTTCGTGTCACATTTGAGTATCATTAAAAAATGGTTGACAAAGGATACTTGTTTCAACTAACTTGGTTCTTAAGTACAAAAATTCTTTTAAAATATTTTATTATTTTACTTTGTTCTGCTTTCAAGCGAAATAAGTCTTCCATTTCATTTAGGTTACATATTTTTTTAAGTTGCTCCCAATTGAAGTTATTTGATTTTTTGTTTAAATAACTTTTTTTGCGCCTGAATTTTTTTCATTTGTCTTTTTGGCTATTTTAATGCAATTGAAGTTATTGGTGTAAAATTATATTCACAAAAATGTCCAAAATTCCAGAACTTGAATATGTATATGGATAGTCTATAAAATAGTCCTGTATTATCGTTTTTATACCTACTTCTTTTGTCATTTTCTTTCTTCAATTTAATTATTATTTACAAATTATTTCATATTGTGTTTGCTTAAACAAAGATATGTTAAGCTATTCCACAACTTCTCTCTCTAATATATTCACTTCAGTTCACCTGTTTGTTGTCAAATCAACCCACCATTTTCCACAGAATTGTCTGATTTTAACATCATGTACCTAATATTTCTTAAATGGCGCCCAACAGAAGTAACCCCTTCCAAGAAATTAATGTTAAAATGTTCTACTTGTTTTTATTAAGCACTTAATGCTTTTATTTGAAAAAAAAAATGCAAAATGATACAGTTAATGAATGCATAAAATACGTAGTAACAGCGATTTAACGAACTTAGCTGAAGAATTGTATATAGGTAGGTACCTACATATGTACAGGAATCTTATTAATAGTCTCAATCTAAAAACATGCCCCTTTTTTTATCAAATCACTCTCTCTTTCTCAAATGACCAGTGCAATAACTAATCCTTGTTATATATTTCCTGTCACTTTTTCATAAACACATCATCAAAATATAAAACTTTTTATGCTTATACGCAAGTTCTATTATCGACAAAAAAAACATATCGTATATTAATCTAAAGCAAACAAAAAACACACTTCATCCCATCTTTAACTGTACATTTTGACATAAACCAGATCATATCCCAGCCACTAGCAGTAAGTTGCCGCATAAGTCCTTCAAAAACACTTCATCTTTCAATCCTAAAACAGATAATACAAACTCGAACAATCCATAACACTTCGCCCAGGAAGAAGCACAAAAATTAATAAAAATATGACTGGGCCAGGGGTTGGGGCTGATGGAAACTACCACTTTCGATTTTTTCCCATCGTATCCTTGTAGAGTCAGTCAGCAGAGGACACTTTTTTTTTGTTGTTTGCTCTCCCACCCCTATCCAACTATCATACATATCCATATACCTACCCTACACCCTCCCTCAGCCATCATTTTGATGAGGATGACCTGCTTGCCCAAATTTCCCTCTCCCCCCAAAAACAATAAAAACAACTACAATAATTCGAACTTGGAATACAAAAAAATAGCAATCGAATCACATGCAGGACACACACATTTCTTTTGCTCCTTTTTCTGCCTGATTTCCTTTTTTGTTTTCCTAAGCTTCTGTTTCATTTAATTTTTTTTTCTTTTTTCAAAGAGCAAAAAAAATGTCCGTCCATCATCGAGAGCACCAGTTCATCTATATTGGGGAGACGACATAAAGGCTAACACTAACACTATACACGCGGTACCAGAAGGGATTTCTATTCCTCGTAAATGGGGTCAGTGCTAGGTTATAATGGCGTCCCTATAAGATCCTTTCAGATGGGAATTTTTTCGTTTGATTTTTTTTTTTTTTGTAAAAGCTTTTACAGAAAATCCATTACATAACACCAACCCAGTGCCAGTAAGAGAGCGAGCATAAGCCAGGGGCAATATGAAAAAAGCCCTAAAAATCATCGACATTTAAAAAAAATTAACGACAAAAATCCACCTCCTCCAGGATAACTGGATTAAGAAGAGCCTTCCAAAAATATTCCCTTTCCAAGTCCAATGGAAGTTGTAAAAAAAAACATTCTCGTCAAGCCTGCGCCCTTTAGCAACATTGTTTTCGAATCTCATCTCAGCTCAGTGAAGAATGAAGACCCAAGAAGCTGAACCTAGCTAAACAAAATGTGTAGAAACACGCACCAAACATTCCTTCGTTCAATGTTCTCCTCGCCCTCTCGCGCGACAGACAATAAAATGAAAGAGAAAAAAAAACAAATTCGCCACAAATCGATGTCGCAGACAAGGAAAACCAAACACACATAACCCCATTATCGTAGCTGGTACAGTAATGGCAGAGCGAGTGGAAAATGTGTGTTGTGTTCTTCGTTAAGTTGCCAAATGTCTTCCATTCCTTCTTCTTCACTCTGCCAAGCAACCAAGCAGCAGCGGCGAACACACGAACAAATTCGATTCAAAATATCAGTCTTGTTCGTCGCTCTGTGGTGTAAACAACGTAACGGTAAATCGACGGTGGTTCGCGCACCGCGTATCATATGATATTATATTATTATTTTGACAAGCAAACCAACTTGCATACAATTTTGTTGTGTGCTGTCTGCTGTGTTTACTTGTGATACAAAAAAAAAATAAGAAAAAGAAGCTAAGTTCAGTCGTTGACCGTGGTGGTGTATCGAAACTCGGAATATCTTCGGAGGATTTTATTTTTTTTCGGTTTTTATTTTTATTTTAAATTTGTTTTGTTTTTCCTTGCGGTGGAAAAAAATATGAAGCAAGTGAAATATTTCCGAAAAATGTGATGCAAGTGTTTGTTATCGAAAAAAAAATAATGGTTACCACAGATCGTACAGGATAACTGGATAAAGTGTTTATTGTTTTTGAAAAACCATGTGGAACCGCACCAAGAAAAACCAAAAAAGAGAATTATAAAGTATTAAAAAAACGAACAAGAAAAAGGGATTATTTCGGGGATTTTTTTTTTTTTGTTAGTTTGACAAATAATTTTTCGTCGTCGGTGATTTTAAATAAAATAATTTTTATGTTGTCATTTGTGGACGAGTTGTATTTTTTATGTTTTTGGATTTTTTCTCTTAATTTTCCAACAACAACGAATAACACTACTCAAACCACTATCAATAATACAACAACAACAACGAGGATAACAAAAAGAAATAAAACAACGACGTTTTCAAATGTCTTGCGATTGCTAATTAAATTACAATTAAAAATTAAAAATAATGAATCCTTATGAATATGAAACGACACTCGATAGCCGCGATAATAGTGGAGTCCTACGTGGAATTGTCCAACAACAATTTAATCAATTGCAACAACAGCCCCAACATTATGATTACGAATATCAACATTTGCAACAACGTGCAAACGAACGCGATACAAGGACACAAATCTCACATGTCAGAGGAGGCAAGTGTTTTTTTTTTTTCTATAATTTTTTTTTTCAACAAAAATTTGTTTTCATAAATACCTAGATTTTCAAGGAGAAAAGGTTTTTAATCCTTTTTGTTTTAATCTAGAGTCGTATATAATTGGATTCACAACTCTTCTGGGAATCGTGTGTGGATTTTCTCTTGAAAAACTGTAGTTGGTCAGCATAAGATAAAATTGTTTTTTAATTCGCAATTTAACAAAAACACTAACGTTCGCTACTTAGGTACACATTTAGGTAGGTATGATGTATGAAAATATAAAATGTGGGAGATTGTACGTGAGTTCTGGGAATTCTTTCATAGAAGTGACCCAAGGCTATGTATTGCACACAATTCCAGTTTTTTCATTAAACATTTTTTTTCTAAAAATGGCGCCCAACAAAAGTTGTCGAGTTTAAAAATAAAATTACTTGTGTACAGAAAACTAATTTGGTTTTCGTCCTTGACATCAAATTTGATTCAAAATATAATAAACTAACGTTCCCCAACTTGAATTTTTTTTTACAAAACTTAATGAATGACAGGATTGTATTTATACACATGAGTATTTATTTTAGATTTCACATTGATTTTCTCCTTAAGTAAATTCATTTTTAATCTTTTAGCAACTGCGAATATTATTGAAGACCATAACTATTTTGAAATGAAAGAAATAAAACTTGAGTATTTTGTATTTCTCACATAAAACTGCGTATCAATCAACTGTTTTTTTTGTTATGGAAAAAACATACAATGTGGTGCTTAGACTAGACCCAGCTAATTTATAAATTCTTTCTTCTTATTTCTTGGACGAATAATTCAATTAAATTCTATTTTATGTCAACGTGGGTTCGACTTGTAAGTGGCGCCTAATGCGAACAGTTTTACTTTTGATTCTGTACTTTGGGAACTAATCGCCTCTTTTAGCGAGGGAACAAAATCCTGGCTTGCCCTTAAGAAATAAAAAGTTGTTCAATTTTCTTAAATCTTCACATTTGTTTTGCTTTCTTATATCTACAATACAGATGGCGTTTGGAATAAACTCTTTTTTTTTAATATTTTAATAGCTCGTATCTTTTGGATTAAACTATCTCATTCTCCATACAATTTAGAACGAAATGAATTTTGTTTTTCTTAAATGGCGCCCAACAAAGTTTTTTTTGTAAATTAAGACTAGTTTGATGCAGATGTGATTTGAAATCCTTCGGTGATCTTCAACAAAAATACAAAATGCCACCAAAAATCAATTATTAAATTACGTATTTAAGTTTCCGGTCAATTTTGGGGAATAACTCAATTGAAAAAATGAAAACCTATTGAACTGGAAAAACTTAACAACACTCCATTCTATAATTTAGGTATGAATGAAACTAAAACCATTTACTACTCGTAACAAGCTTTATTAGGAAAGCAACATAATTAATTTTAAAAATGTATTAGGCATTTATTGTAGTAAACTTAATTCTATAAATGCAAATCTGCACATCTGTAATTGTAGTACCTACTGTTGTTTTTATTTTCTATTTTTAAGATATAAAAATTCAATAGGATTTGGTTTTAGGAATTTATGTATGAAATGTGTTAATATGAATTTCAATTTATTTTCCTTTGAAAATGTTAAAATTTATTTTATTCACATTTCTGAATCTAACTACTATTAAACTTATGGCAATATTCAATTTAATAAACACAATAAATACAGAAAAACATCAAAATTGAATTCTATTTTAGTCGTTTTCAATGAAAATAACCGATTATTATTTCATGAAATGGATGTCTGTGTTTGACATTTTTGTCGACTTAGTTTAATACCTGTTCATATGTACATATGTATGTATGGATTGTATTAGTTATATATGTATGTATGTATGTATATTCAATCGATAAAATTCTCCAAATACCTATTTATCGTAGTAAGGATTCCAAAAATTGGTTTTAAACAATCTCGCTTGCTCTTACTAATATTCTTCATAATTGTGCAAAAATGTCTGTTTTGTAATTTAGTCGCACAAAAATGATTCTAACGAATAGGATAATAGAATAATGCATTATTTAATGGACTAGAACACAAAATGCTTTTTGTAACTCAATACGAAATAGCGGTAAGAGGAAAGCTGGGCCGATACATTTTGTTTGGTAGTTAATTTGTATTTTCTTGTTAATTTTTGAGGGATCCGATCCATTGTCAATGATGATAGACGAAGGAAAAAAATACCCAGTAAGAGTGAATTTAGATTTGAAAGCAGCATCGTAACGAAAATAAGACCGATTTGAATTTTTGTTTCTTTGCTCTCAAAACACACCTTGCAAAAATTATATTTTAAGCTAATTTTCTTTTGAAATTATTAACTAAGAACATCTAACTCGGGTTGAAGATTTTTTTTCCCTTTCTTCCTTTTTCTATTTAAAATAATTTATGAAAAAAAAATCAACTCAAAAATAAAAATATAGATCTTTTTTTATCTAATTTATCTTAGATGTTAAATGTTTTTTCTATTCAGCCATGTAGTTTATAAACAAACGCTGTTTACAAAATTTACTTGTTGTGAAAATCTTTTAAGAGTTCTATAGCGGTGCTTAAGTTGAAATAAAACTTTAAAATATTAAATATTAAATAAACAAAACAAATTAAATCAATACAGCAAGAGGGGAATTTTCTTATTTTTCTTGGGGATTTTTTTTACCTTCATATACCATCACTAACTATTGAATTAATTTTGAAAAGGGAACTTATATTTACATGGGATATTCTTTTTCTTACTATAAAGTGGGTAATTGCGAAAATTTAAAAGTTTCCGTTACAAAGGACAAGAAATTGACGCTCGATCGTCTACGGATAAACCTTTTCTTCCGACATGAATAATTCAAATTCAGATTTGGACAACGCAACGTAGCAATTAATATATGTGTCGGCGACGACCATAACGAAAAGACTGATAAAAAGCGAGCGTCAGCTGTTGATACGGATTTTGAAGGCGTTATTTTTTTTGCCAAGCCCAAAGAGAATTAGACGAAATAAAACATCGACCTTAATAGTTTTCTCCAGGCGCCGCATAGGCGTTTAGTTACCTATTTGCTACCGATAGTTTGCATGGATATTTTAATTTCTTTCTCTAAAGTTCTCCATTTCCCTTCGGGTTTTCAAAAAATACTCCTTTAAAAAACTTTTAAAAATCTGTAGTCCAGGGAGCAGGGAGTTGGATTCGAGCTGTCTGCACCCTATTCTCTTGGAAGATATTTCATATACCCTTCACGCTTTTTAACAGCGTAATCTTAATTCAGCAATCGTTCAAAATACGTGGCTAATAAAACTAAGAGATTGATTACTCTAGGTACCTAGGTGCCTATTCGGCGAATAAAAATTCAGGTGCACGAAAAAAACATTAAAATTTTACGACATTTTATATCACGTACCCACATATACTTTTACCGACTTGTTAAAATCACACTAAAATTATGACTTGCTATGTATGTCTACTTTCCAAAAAAAAAAATACTTAAAATCAATTTACATAAATAAACGTGTTTAAATTGTTTATACAGACATTTTATACCTGTTCAACCATTTAAAAACATGACAAACAATAATAACCGTAACAATAACAGTATCTAGGTATAAATCTCTATTTTCCTATGTAATAGGGTATGTACTCCTACAAAACAAATAATAACAAAAACATTTAAAACATCGAATTTCCATTTAAAACTAACAGATTCTAAGAACAAATGCAAATACTAATTAAAATTCGAATGAATGGATAAACAAATAATAAAGCTCTCTGATGATACTTGTCATCGCTCGCACAATCCTCCGTACACATACACATAATAATGTTTATTGACATTTCACTTGACTGACGCATTATTGAAAATGCAATTTTTTTTTTTTTTAATTTCACTTAAAATCAATCAGCCATTGTTATGTGTGTATGTATATAAATAATGTGCAGAATCCAGAGAAAAAAACACACATTATTATAATTATCCTTAATTCGTACAATACAATTAAAACAACAAAAAACAATACACCGACTTCTTTCTCATTCCCATGAGGATTGATGAGAGGAAATTTAATTCCTGCTAGAGCAAGGTGGGAGAGCAGAAAGCTTAAAGGAATTCTGGAAACAATGATTTTTTTTATAGAGACAAATAAAAAAAAATATTTAAATCCCACACAAGCTCATTAAATAAATGAACATTAAAATATTAAATTTAATAATAAACTCAATTCACTCATATATCAATATCTACTCTAAATAAAAGGCTTTATTAAACAGTTAATTTTTAATGCAAGGGTGGAATATGCATTGCGAAGAATCAAAATTTAATGAATCCTTGAGGTCAACTATACGCTTTTGAAGGTCTTAAAAACGGCTTCAAGATTGAAAGATTTTACCAAGCTCGTTAAGAGATTATTTACATATACATTATACATACCTATAGCTATGCCAATCTTTCTATAGAAATGTTAAAGGTAGGCATTAAGAAGAAATCCCCTTAAGAAAGGACCCACTCAACCACAACTTATATATCCTTTTTATAAAGAGAAAATCCAATTCCAGTTTAACGTATAACTACCTAACCTATCTACCTACAAAGTATCCTTACAATACAACAACACAGTCAGTCGACAAAATCGTCAAACAAAAAAAAATACCCATCTTCCCTTTCATCTTATATAAGACTTCATCTCCCTTGATCCTTTAAAAGATACAATAAATTTAAAATTTCTAATTAAGGCACCAGACACAAATGCCCAACCCTTCTTTTTCTTCTTCTTCTTGTTGTGTTGGTGTTATATTCACCGAACACCAACGACATCGACACTGACACCGGCCAGTGGATGATACCGTTTTATTTAAGGAAATTTCGCATACACACAATTTGATTCGAATAATAAACCAAAACAAAAGTAAAAAAAAAGTAATAGACAAAAAGTTAAAAGGAAAAAAAAAAGGATGGGAGTTATCCAACTATTTTAGATGGATATTCATGTGCTCCTTTTTTTTTGTTAAGGATTGTCATTTGATTTTAGCGACTCTTTGGTTTTTATGAACACAGGGTTTCCTTGCCTTTTTTTTATGTAAAAGAAATAAAGAAAACAAATGTTCAAAGGATATATATAGGTACGGTACCTATGAAGATGATAGAATAAAAATGAGAATCCCTCATGTACGAGTATCATCCTTATTTAAGTGAAACAGTTAAACTAAAACAAAAAAAAAAGGAATTCCCCTATTAGGGTATTCCTGCCAAGGCCCCTAATCAGGTCATTGTTATTGAATTTATAAATGAAATTGGAAAGAAGTTTTATGGTTTTTCATTTTTATGAAAGAGAATGAAAAAAAGGATTCGATTTGGACGATCTATGTATGTATTTTAATATTACAAAAATTGCTCATGGAATTTGTTGGAAAGATTGGCAGATTTTTATGAGGAATTCAGACAACAAAATATTTAAATGAAGAACCTTATTTTGATTAAGGGCAATTTACACTGTTTGGGATTTTTTTTTTGGGAAATTTGAGAAAGGAAAAATATGCAAATTGTAAAATATAAATAAAATACCTGAGCCAAAAGTTGGAGGGGCAAAATGTCATGAGAATTCAAAAAGAGGATCACTTGTCTGAAAAGAATCATAATACGTACATTTGTGTCAGGACTTGAATGAGAATAATTGGTTACATAAAACCCTTTGAGGTTATAAGTGGCTTGTATACTAAATTTGAATCATAAATCATCTCTTTCGAGTCCATATCGTCGCCATTTTATCGTACGTAAGCAATAGAGTTTAAACTGTAGAGAAAACACACTTCTTGATAAAAACAATCGGTTATATAGTTTTAGCATTCAATTTTAATTCCTGTGGCCTGTTCTTCAATGATTGAGTTAACCAGAGTTAAGTAATCCTGCAAATAAATTAACCCTGGCTTAAGTAGAAAGCAAGAAAGCTATTGAAATCGATATGCGTCAATATGGAAATACCCATTTCAATTTGAAAATAAAGATGGCGCCACTATCGAAATTGATTTCTATGGTATTTCGAGAAGTATTTCTGAAGGCCAGTTGTACAAAAGTGGTTTAAATAATAAATTCAGCGATACTTGAACGGTTTAACTATGTGGGAACAGGCAAATACATTCCTGAACTATCGTTGAACTTCAGTTACCTAATCCGCCAAAATCGTTGAATTAAAATTGATGAACCACTGTCTCACTTAATCTAGAGTTTATTCTATGAATTTGTTGGCATAAATAGGGATAAAAAACACTGCTGAAGTTAACTCGAACTTAATCCTAAATCTCATACTGGAAAACTAGCCTTTTCGATGAAATTTTATGATTATAGTTCTTAAGATTATCGTTTTCGGGATTTTATTTTATTCCAAACGCACTTTTTATGTTATAATATTGAATGTTTTGAATGAACAACAAAGAGTGTGATATAGCACTATTTCACGACTTGTCAGGTCGATCATCAGATTCCAATTTTTAAGTAATCCAATCTGAATTGGGTTACACCTGACCATGTGGCCTCGATAGCGTGATGCTTAAGTCAATCCGTGATCGCTGGTCTTATGGTTCAATATTCTGTAGAGGCAACGAAGAAGTTTTTCAATTAAAATTAAAAAGTAAACCAGCACCACTAACAACAAAGGAATCTGATGATTAAGCTGGCAAGTCGTGAAATATGTAATTATAAGTCCAGACAAAATTGCAGAAAAGCACTTGGTTGTTCTTTCAAAACATCCATTTTGGAAAACACGTTTTAGACATTTTCACACGGCCGAATAAATTATATAAATTCGAATGTATTTTTTTTTTTCAATTTATAGTCGTAAGCTAGAATTACACGGTTAACGTAATCGGTCATTGTCACCAGAAAATTTATTTTCACTCTGTCACCACACAGTCAATACGTTAATCTACGTTGGTGTCTGGTGTCAATGCAATTGTTAAAGCTCTCGACGACTAATTGACAACATTTTTCGTTGACAATCACATTACGTGGCACAATTACGATAGATGTTGATGTAATTTTTACGTCAGAGAGGTTGGCCGGTTACGATGACCGTGTAATTCTAGCTTTAGAGCTCTAAGGACTCTTTTGTTAACTAACTTTTTTTTTATAAAACAATTACTAAGAAATACAACCATTTTCACTGACTTAAATGTAAAACTATACAAAATTTACGAAGTGCCGAATGTATGAAATGCCATCACATGAGAACGGCAGATTATTGTGTTGCTTTCGCAATTTTCAGGACAAGTTTTTATGAAGAAACTGTTTTCGGAGAATCTACCGGAAATTTGGATACAGTATATAAAACAAAGCTTTGTATTTGGCGAGTTAAAAAAAACTGAGATATCACAAATTTCGCATCGTCAAATATTGAAGTTACGAATACAAAATTGTTTTCGTCAGTATTTGGCAGCAACAAAAAAAAACTAGTACATTTTCTGACAATCCTGTTCATATGAAAGAGATTTCTGAGATCTCTTTTTCGCATCTAACCTATTAAATATTGATATTTTCCGTGGGAATTAAATTGAGTTGTTTTTTTAGAAAAGGATGCCGTTAGTCAGGCGTCGAAATATCGGACAGTGTATGCCCAACACCGCGGATGTATCGTCCCACTTCGGAACTAAAACACTGGCAATATTACAGTGCTTTAAAATTTCTACACGTGCTGCCAGGAGTATTTCGTACGTGTGGAATGCTCAAATTACCATATCAATAGAGTAACTTGGTATCATTGCTTTCTTTGAAAGAACCTCGATCGAATTATTTCTTGCAGTGTTTTCCCAGCATTCTTAGACATTGGCTCCAAATTTATTTGTTCTTATTTTTATTTTAGGACTCGCTTCTTTTACTGTTCGGTTGATAATGAGCAATTTAAGTCTGCTCTGATCCAATTTCGTTCATAAATATACATCACGTGAAGTAAAAAAAATACAAAAGCACAAAACACTCATATTATCTGCCATTTATGTTATTTTATTTAAGAAAGCGAAACATGTTTGCCATGTCACCCGACTTAACCCTACTTAAAAATGATACAGCAATCATGGAAAATCGTCGGTAAATTTTCGAATAATGAATAATTTTTAATAACGCAACCATTTGCATCTCTCGCCATGTTTCATGTCTACCATTATTTCATTTGCAAAATAGCAGATACTAGAGAAATTCCGATTTCTTACAGTTCTAACAGTTGTTTATTGTTCAATGTGTGAAATATTCACTGCGGTTCGCCTAGTTTGGAGACCGCTATACTAAAGAACTAAATTTGGGAGCTCGAATGCGTTTCTCGCCCTTTCGTTTCTAAATAGCACTGTTATCATATTACTAATTCAAACGAATACTTGCGTTTAAAATAATGCTCATCGGATTACCCCGCACATCACGAATGCTTTATTACCCCTCCATTTGGATATCTAAAAATAAAAATGCAATAAAAAAAATCATACAAAACTCGTCAAAAGGAATGATACTGTCATTAATTGTGCAGCATGCTGCATGCAGCAATTAGTATTCCATTTTGTTAAAACATATATCCATTTTTTAAGGAAGGCAGCTTCAGACGATTCTTTCAAGCCCAATAATCATATCCCAAATTCTTAGCAGACGCTCATGTCTCGGAAAAACTATACTAAACCGCACAATGTAGCAATAAAAATAAATGCACAACATTACATGATTAACTTAAGCATATTATCAACGTCAAAAATGTCATATATATGAAACATGTGGTTTTAAATAAAAACCACGCGAATTTATAATAAATCCTTTATATTCACGAAGAAGTTAAGATTAAAATAAAACGCTAAGCATAATAAATGCAGATTTTATTGGTCTGGAGAGATCTTTTTGACAAAAGATTTCATTCATGAAAAAAGTATAAAACTAAGTTCAGCTCGTATTATTCCAATTTGAAAATTTGAACAAATAATATTTTTAGAATTATCTTGGTATTTTACAGATTTAATTAAAAAATACATTTTACTTTAAAAGATTGAAGATTTTTGTATGTTTTTTTTGGTCGGCAAAACCAAGCTCCTAAATATGTATGCATTGATTGAGAGAATAAAACTCAACACTAAGTCGACTGTCGACAACTCCCTTCAGACCCAGACGAAAACAAGAAGGTCAACATTATTTATCTAAGATATCTTTCAAAGAATCTTCTTTCGATTTTTTTGTATTCTTCAACAATAGATGTACATATTTGCAAATATCTATTTTATGTTTGTCTGCTCCCAATACAAATTCGAATTTCAACAAAATAAAATATAAAATGTAGGTACACAAATCCAAAACATTTGTTTGCTGTCTACCACGATTCCATTTCATTCGATTCGATTTCATTTGAGGTTTTTTTTTGTTCAACCTGCCAATGACTCATGAGATATCGATGAAAATTTATTCATCTTTGCCCAGCGCCACCGCTGCTTCGGAATTTTATTTAATCAAACATACCGATACATTTTTTTTTTAAATATGCATACATAAGTATTTTTTTCATTTTTTCATAAAGTGTGCCTCACACCAGATTGCTAAGTAAGTGTTTATTTATGCCGGCTAATTTGTATACATAATTTAAAAATAGAAATAAGAGAATAATTTGCTTTGCGAAAAAAAAAATCCCACGAGGTTTTAAATTTGAAGGAAAGTATCTTGCAGATATTCGAAGATATTGTGTAGAAATGAAAATTGGAGCTAGAGGCCGCGGCGAATGGAATATTGTTTAAATTAGTTTTGTTTTTTATTGTGGCTTTTTATGCGGTTGGGAGTGTTTTTATAATAAATTATTATTAATTCTTCGACTAAGAGGGAAATTTAGATTTAAGTGAAATCGGAAATACTTTGTGAGTGAGATACAATTTATAGTTTAAGTTGTTGTAAAATGTTCGGAATTTCGAAGCTTATCTGGCGTCAACGTCAGTATATTATATTCTTTTTAATGTTCTCTCCTATTAAGATTGTCCAATATCAATTGATAAATTTACTACTGATATTTGATTTTTCCTATTTCCAAACGGTCCTCAATAAACAAAATTTATGTCGATTGAGTTTTTTTTTAGTAAGCTACGAATTATTTGTGGAGAATGTAAAATAAATAACTACTATTCAATTTTGTTCGTTAACAGGAATAGCATTAGATGTTCAAGATTGATAGATTTTGATAAGTTTTTGACAATGAAATTGATACTTTTGTAGTTAAATGCTGTAAATAATCGACTCACAAGCAACCCATAATAGGTGTTGTTTTTTTTATAACTGAGAGGAGAATTAAACAAAAAATACGACAAATCCATTACGATGAATTCCATACAAACTATCGATATCAAGAAGGCACTTTTCTCCGGAAAATCTAGTTTTTATCATTTGCTAAATTTATTACTGAAATTTAAATTCGGTAAATAAATATCGACATTGAATAATATTATCAATTATTGATAGTTGACAAACGTGATGGGGGGATGAGTGTACAGAGATTTTTTTTGATAGATGCAGTGATATCGATACTGAGTCATATATTCAAAGGCAATCGCATACTAGGCATGTTTTGTAACTCCGAAGTGAATTGAAAAAAGTATGAAATCGATAACATTTAGCTGCAGCATTAAACACAATTCCATTCAAACTATCGATAACACGAAGGTAATTCGCGTCGGTAAAACAGAATAAGAGCTAATCCCCCAAAATTCTCTGGGGAGAATTTACATTTAGCAAGTTTAAATTTAGTTTAATCAATAACTCACTTTTTTCCTCTAATTTTCGTCCGACTTGGAAAAAATACACGTCTAACAGTTAGCTAACCTTTCGGCTTTGTCAAAGTAGATACGTATTAAAATCGATAAAGTAAAGTCATCAGAATTTGCACTAAAACCAAATAGTTACACTGCTAATACAAAAGGAAATTCTGTGGTCTCCAAAAAAAAAAATAAAAACAAGTGAGTGGAGAGTTACAAAAATTCCACACATAAACAGAAAATATGACAAACAAACGCCGGAATAACATGTTTAATATCAAATATTACTTTTTCCCACAAAATCACTGGAGGGAAATTAATTTTGTATGGAGACTTCTCCAAATAATAATAATAAATACAATTTTTTAATGAGAATTTTTCACTTTAACTCCTAGTCTCGCGAAATCGATCTTTTTACGATATACTAAATGTTTATACGTCTTTAAAATGCTAAATAGTATATATCCCTTTTATTTCTTCGTTGCTAATTCGCTTGTCATTGATCGAAACAAGCTTTGAACAAACTGTATCCGCATTTAACTACCCCCTTAGCATAAAACGAGTGGGTTTAATTTCGCCCATCCAACTCTGTGTCTCAACTGTAATTTAATGACAGCAACTCACAAATTAAATTCATCTAATGTTTGCAAGTTCCATTTAACTTTCTAATCAAGAAGATAAGGAAGAATCCCTTAATAGCCCAAAAAGACCCATGAAAACTATTAAAATTCTAAGATTCGCGCTCCAAGAATAAGGATATTTCCCTATAATAGATATACTCGTAACCACAACCACCATCATAAGCATCATGACAATCACTGTTTCCCATTTTAATGTTATGGTAGGTAGTCTAACTCTATAGGAGTATAGACATTTTAATTGTATTTTATTAAACTTTTTCCTTTGTTTATTTACTACTTTCCACTTGAGTTGGCCATAATAAAAAAAATTAATTTCACCAATGCACACGAGCAACAAAATGGTAGGTATAAAAAATACTACAACAAATTTGGACTGAATGGATGGTGGGTGGTGTCAAGTCGGTCGTCCTTTCTTGTGCTGGCAAATTTCAAGAACATAAACAATGCTTCAATAGCACAATTTTTTTATTACTTTTTTCGTCTGTCTCTTTCATCTTTTACTCTGATCAAATTTTCTCGTGATTTCATTTCACTAACGGGTCATAAAAATGCGGCTACTGCTGAATGCTTTGGAACGACCAAAATATTTGGATTTTTTTTTGTTCGTTTCTTATTTCTTTTCTATGTTTCTAAGTCAAGTCAGAAACGCAGAAAAAAAGCAAAAAAAATCGAAAGTCATCTTTTTTTTCAGTTTCGAAATAAAACAAGTAAAAAAAAGAAAAATCTTGTATAGAAGTGAATAAACTCGTAAAAAAGAGATACACATAGAAAACCTATTAAAAATTGCCTCTTCCCCGTTTCGTGTATCATTTTGTTCTGCTGATATGAATATCGTAAAAGATTAAGTCACACTTTTTTTCTTAAAAGACGGATCTTTCAATGAGCAGAGAATGAAGGTGCTTAGGGCGCCATATTTCAGTGGGCACCAACAACAGCCCATGCGAGCTCATCTATAAGAATAGAATTTTCAGCGCTTAACTCTTAAAGATTATTTACATGAGAGCGTCCAATGATTTGACGATTATTCGTCTATTTTCACTTTTCGTTCGAATGACGTTTCAAAAATCGATAGAAATTGATTAATAATAATAACCACCAATATGTTTTCTCAGACTTATCTTATTTTGGCAATTATCTACACATTTATATAAATTATAATTCCACCATTTTGTTTTTCGTGAGAAATTAGTTTTACTAATTCTCACTAGACCAACCAACGTCGGTCGTTGGTTGGTCTAGTGAGAATTATTCCGGAGAAAACTATATTACCGGCCCGATAGTTTTTTATAGACATGTAAAATTTTTTGTAATGGTGTAGCTAATTTTTTCCTTAAAAAATCCACGAATTTACAAAAGAAAAAACACGCCTATTGATTACTATGGGGAAAACTGTTACTGAAGGGAACTACCTCTTTGCTATCGATAGTTTGCATGGAAATGTCATTTTTTTACAATGGCGTCGTTAATTTCGGATTTGATAATGTCGGTTTTTCACAAATAACCTCTGGTTAATAAAAAAAATCACGTCTTCTTTGTCGAAAACAGTGTTACCAGCGAGAACTACCTCTAAGTTATCGATAGTTTGCATAGGAATGTCATTTGTACTGTGTTACGGTGTCTCTAACTTTTCTCGATGCTGTTTTTTCCTTCAATTCTCTTTCAGTTTACAAAAAAACATGCCTAGTACGGGATTGCTTTTAAATACTCAAGACATATATCGATATATATGCATCTGTCAAAAATATCTGCACAACCAACCCCATTACTATGATCAACTATCAATTGACACTTTAATATTTTTATTTATCCAATTTGAATTTCAGTAAATAAAATTATCAATTGATAGTTGGCAATCATCCATCATCTTTTTTTGATTAATGAAATATGTGTCTACAGACTCGTATTTCCTTCTTGTTATCGATAGTTTGTATGGAAATTTTATATTATTTCTGTTATGCCTTGGCTGCTGCTCGTTTTCAAGTCATATAAGGTCCAGCCCTGATTCTTGTCTTCAGAGATACCTACACCAAGATCTGCTAACAAAAGACATGTGCCATAAAATTGTCACCACTAACGGCAACTGCAAACGGCAGCTTTACCCCACATAAGATATATCCTTCCGTTTATTGCATATACATAGATAAGAACATGTACTCGTTTTGATTAAAAAAAAGGATTTAAATCTTAGCATTGAAATTTGAAAGAGAAGAGCGACTAAAAATCGCGCCGAACGACCTTGAGGTAGGCAAGGCAAGTCAATTCAGCAAAGGCCTACATAGTTGTTGAAAGAAGCCGCGCAGTTACTTCCTGATATCGGTGATAAAATCCAAACAGAGGAAGCAAAAAAAAATATATACCTATAACACCGAAACGTTGCGTATCTTAAAGATGTTTTTACTGTAGAAGTACACAGTGTACATGTTCCAGGTTGCGCCAGGTACATGCTCGTTACATAGGTATAGAAGATGATCCCACTTCTGATTTCTTTGTTTATAATCTCAACAAATAGTAGGTATATAGGTGTGCCTACATATGAATGTTTGCTGCTGCTGGGGTGCCGATGGGCGATGATCTTTCGTTCGATAGAATGAAACCGAAGGCGACACAAAAACGGAAGCGGCACAAGTTTATGAGGTGCGAAGTACATGGCGGGCGAAATATACTCGAAATTAAATTTAATCGCAATGAAGATTATGCCAACTCCATTGAGAATAAAAAAAAGAAGTTTACATTCAGCTTCGGCCTCAAGAAGATTCAACACTTTTTTTTTATTTTTTTTATTTTACGACTCTATCTTCTGAGTTGTTATAAATATAGGACGTTGCCAGAGCTTGTCTTATTTTTTTTTTACGAGCAGATTTTGCAAGCTTCTTATTTTTATTGGTCCAATAACCACGATGATGAGTTTTCCTCTTTGGCTTTTGAGTGTTAAAAAAAAATGTATCTGGGAAAACATACACAACAAGTCAGAAATTAATTCTTTCCTGACGTTAAAGTGTAGAGAGCTATACCTATCTATTGGTTGAATATGGCGAAATCTTTTAATATGCTACTTTAGAAGGATTGTAAGTGTCTAAATTATTCATTGTGAATGTGAATGCGGGGTAAGGAAGTTAATTTTCACAATACGATTGAGGTTATTTTTGGAATTGGAATTTTATGACGCAGGCCAACTACCTATCTAACCTATGTGTATATTCAACTATTCACAGTGATATTCGTGCTATTGGGCATAATTAGAAAATGTCTAATATTGTAACAGGAAGGAAAGCTATGACGTAGTAAGAGGGCAATTTTATTTTTGGATAAGTGTTAAGTATACTTTGTACATATTTACGAGCAGCTTTTCATACAATTAAACATAAAGGTTTATTTTAATATGAGTTGAAGGCAGGAAATATTTATTATGATGAATTTACTTTGGGAAGGTTATGCTTTGACCTGATGTATTTACTCACACATTTTAATTGGAAATTTGAATGAGGTAAAAATATAACTTGTAGCTCGTATCGTAGGTATTAAATTGTTGAATGCTTCTTTCACTGCCGAACAGGACTTCACTTTAATTAGGTGCCTTTGTTTGTTTTTATTATTTTTTTTAAATAGGTATTAAGTCTATAAAAATTCTTCTATTTCTTAACTCCAAATTTCTTCATTAAGTACTTCTCCAAGCTTTTGAAATGTAACGCTTGTAAAATTTGGAAAATTTACTTTTTTTGGACTCGTGTTTCATCAAAAAATTCAATCAAATTTTGTCCAAAAGTTTTTTTCCTATTGTATAGTTTTTAGCTTGCGTGAATTTAACTATCAACTATTCAGAAACCAACAGAATAGTGTAAACTGTAATTTCTACACATATTAAATAGTTTTTTTCTCAGGAAATAATTACTTTGTTTCTTCGTTACTTTGAAGAGATTACAAAAGTTGAAGATTTTCCCAATTCGTTTCCTCGTGGCTAAAAGGTATTTTCTTTCTGATGCATATTAAGTGAATTAGACAGAATTTCTTCATCTTTCAAGTTTAAAATCCAATAGTTTTCGTTAGAATAACAGTTAAGGATTGAATTTAATAAGTAATTCTAAAACTCTCGCTGTATGGCAGCACTGCACGTCAAAAAAATACTAATCAACAGTGAAAATAAAATAGATAGAGATAAAGCTAACGAACAGTCTTCATATCAGCTGTGTTCCCGTACTTTCCTTACAAAAAATTCTGAGTGGACTCATTTTTTAAGAGTGGGGCTAAAAATCTCTTAAAAAGAGAAAAACTTTCACAAAGGTTTGGGGCGCAACGAACAAAAATGTTTGCAATTTTTTAAACGTCAAAAGAAGGTTTAATAAAAAAAATTAACAATGTCGCATCGTAAATATTAATTAATTGTATTTATAAGTCAGCCAACACAGTAAATTTGACTATTTTCAACTTTTGCAATGGCAGCTTCTGTTTTTTTCTTTTTCCTTTAATTTGACATTCTTCATAAATATGTACAAAGAAATTTCTTGGTAATTCGCAGCCTGTAAAAATATTTCTCTCGTGAACATCCTCTTCTGTGAAAAATTGCGGGAACAGTATTTGTCAGTTGGTTGCAGAATTTTGAAAACGTTCGCAGTCTTAGGAAATACGTGGACACACCTATTATTTATCGTCTGACTTCTTCCTTATTTATCTATGTTGTTGACCAACTTTTAAATTTAGCATGACATACATGATCGAGTCGTACCAAGCGCTTACAAGGCAAACAAATTAAAACTGACATCAAATGGTATCAAATGTGTGAAAGCTGGGCAGCTGCATTGTGGACACGTAAAACATAACATGTAACGTAAGACATTTTTTGACAGCTATTCCGGCTACAACTCTAGCTCCAGGTGCAGCACTCCATTGTGATCAGTCAGGAAGTCTCTCAGTACGGGTCTTTTAGGTATTTCCACCAATTACATGTATTCAAAACGATATAACTGTACATGAGGCTAAGTTCCGCATGTTGCACAATTTCACCTGGTGACATTTGGCCGCCATCTTTTTTAAACGTTTATTTTTTTGCGCTCGCGCATTTTTGATCCTAGAAGAAGAAGTTTATATCAAAATTGTAGAAAATTTAATTTCCCATTGCAATTAAATGGATTTTACTTTCGTTGAAAAATTACAGTGTATTTCGTTGAAAAAAATTACGTTTGATTTCAACTGGAAATATCTTCTTTTTCTAGAGTTGTACCGAATAGTGATTTTGGCCGGATACCGGATATTCGGCCCACAACTAAGCCGGATCGCCGAATATTCGGCGGCCGGATATCTGCCCTAATAAAAGTATAATAGTTTGTTGGTCTGATACTCAAATCAGATCGGTACAAGTAAAACCAACTTAAACATGTTTTTTTCCTTCTCCTCCACTTCCACAAGATATTCTTACTTTTTATATTGCATATGGCGCCTTTGTTGTAATAAATGCTCTGTCATTTCATATCCAGTATAAGAGAAGAAGAAGAGAAGATTGAAATTGCTCGTTGAGAAGAGAAGTTCAATACTTTCTGGATTTAAAAAAAAATATTGCTAGTATTGTTGTTGAAATCGTATACGAAAACAAACGTAAACTTTATTAACTACGAGTACATCGAGTTTCTCGTTAATAAAGCAAACACCATGTTAGGTTTCATATACGCTTTTGATTTAAATGATCCTTATACATTAAAATTCATTTGCGTTGCTTTTATTGGGTCAATGTTTATTTTCACACGAAATGTCAGAAGTTTACATTGATTTTTTTGTTAATTATTATTCATTTAATAATAAAACATTATGGATTGCAAGACAATATTAACAACTTGTTTTGAACAACAATGAAAATCGATTTCTAGTCGTTGTAATTAAACCATTTATGCTTAATTTAATTAATTAAAAAAAATCAATGTAAACTTGAACAAACATCCCCTGAAAAAGTTGGGAAAATTCAACGAAACGTAGGGTAAAAACTTGAAGTAAGTCTAGTTAATAAATTAAATTAAAAAACTATTAGTTATGTACAAATGTTAATAATTTATTATTTATTGTATATTACGTTTTTTTATTTTCTGTTTTAAATGTATTTTTAATTAGTCTACTCTGAGTATTATTATAAACTCTAATTGATGAAAGTACATAAAATGAGTGGATATAGTACGTGATTGCTAACTTAGAAGTGTGGGTTCGATCCCCACGCTAGGCGCATTTTTTACTATACCTCCAATTTTAATTGGATGCCGCCCATGGGTTAAAAATGAAACAGTCAATACCTGGTTTTCAAATCCACTGTGCCAAACTAGTGCCGTGCAATTCAGGTTGCATTTAAAATACCTTAGGTCTTACAGGCATATAGTTAAAATTTAAAAAAAATTAAAAATATAAATAAATAAAAGTACCCATGAATGCAGAAAATCTAATGTAGAAAACGTACAATATTAATTTGCTGATATCCTATCAAACTTAATATAAAACTTAATATTTTATTATTTTTCTTACTGAAAAAACGACTATCCGGTATTCGGCCGGATACAAAAAGTTTATTCGGCTCCAGCCGGATATTAAAAAAGAAGCCGGATAGGCCGGATTCCGAATACCTTCCGGTTATCCGTCACATCTCTATTTTGTTCACTAAATCTAAATTGTATTACATTTAAATGTATTCCCTTTTTGAAGTTCATAAACGATCAAATCATTATTCATTTCTGTTCAAGTATGATTTTGAAAAAGGCAAACTTGATTAAATTTGGAACTGATTTATTACGCTAATTGAAGGACTTATCTATCCATAAACAAGGAAACCGGTTTTTTTTCTTCGAAAAACATATTTTTATTTGCCATTTTTGGTAAAGGTAGATATTTAAAATCTGTAAATTTTTATCCCTTGATTCCATGCACGAAAACCAATATTTTAGATTTATCCCTCTGTTCATTTTGTTTTCTTGCTAGTCAAGGATTTTTTTGTTTCTTGAGTGATACCTTAATTTTTGTTTCCATTTCGATGAATACCTATACCTATTCTATGATTCCAAACACTCGACTTTATTTACTTTTTCTCAAATTCCCTATACCTACGGAACGGAAACTGTTTCATCAAACGAAAAAATAAACTAAGTCCCTATAAGACCAAATGACTGTGAAAAATTCAAAAGGCAGACGACACACACAGGATGAATATATTAAATTTCAAAAAAAAATTTTTTTTGTTGCTTTTTCTATTTTTCCTTAAGTAGTAGATGACTTGAAGAAAGGGATACACTTCTCATGTTTCTTCTTCTAGGTACCTAGGTAGTAAATAGAATATACAAACGAAATGTATCTAAAAGATAGTACAAGAAGAAATCAGATGAAGATACGGTATAATACTATCCGCACTGTCAACTGTTTGTATAAAAAAATACAAAGGCAGACAAAAAAAAAAAGAAATAAGATAAAGAATGGCAAAAACTCAACCAAGCAAATCAAAATTTACACAGGTCCTTCGGTTCGGATTCGTTCCTATTCTTGATTCTTCTTCTTCTGAAGTGTATAACTTCTTCATCCTTTCTATGGCTGCTTTGTCTCCTGAATCCTGATCCTGATTCATAGTTGTTCTTGTTTCGTTTATTTTTTTCTTGTACTGTATTTCGGGTGCAATCTAATAATTCGAGAGTAAGTTCCGTTTGCTGCTGAAGTATATTGAAGTTGATTTTGCTACATCTTTGAGATACATATCTTCTATTGCAACAAGCCACTTGAAGAAAATGAAAACATTCCTGAAGGACGATACAAAATAAATGTTAAAGAGATTCCTGTTAAAATCCATTATTCTTCGTCCTTTTTTTTCATATATATAAAATTCCTTTAAAACCAGTTTTTCCTATCTGCCTTTATCTCTATCTCTTGATATTTTTCTTATTTTTTTTTTTCTTGAAAGGACAGACAAAAGGAATGACGATTCATGTTGTATTGACCTGGTCTTTAAGTGATGTTGCTATTGGTAATGTTCTTGAGGTTGAGGTTGGAAAAAGGTTCATTTTGACAAGTTGCCATTTGCTTAATTGACAGGACTTAAAGGTGGACTCTGAATGAGAAATGTTCGTGTTTTCGTTAAAAAATGTGTGGGCAAGTTGGGGATACAAAAACCTTTCTTACACCAACCTACCAATATTTTTTTTTCTTCTTGCAAAATCGTCGAAACACGGTAGAACGGAGAAGAAAACGAGAGGGTTATTCAAAAGGGTTTGTTGAATAGGTGGCTGTCGCTCTATCAATTGGATAATGTAGACATTATTCAATTCGGGGAAAATTGGACAGGAGACATTTTTCTTTTGCGAAGATTGAAGAAATCGTTACGGAACAATAAATGACTTTGGTTTAGAATCAAAAAAAAAAAAGGTCTGATGAAATGTATGCGTACATATGTATATACACATTTTGTGATCGATGCTTATTGATGTTTCTTTTATTTTTAACTTTTCATATCCTTCTTTACATTAAATCGATAAGAGTATCCTGTTTGAGATTGAGTACTTTGGGGAAATAGAGGCATAATGGGTGCTAGTTTTTCAGAATATTTAATCTGTCACGAAAATCGAACGGAAAGAAGAAATATCAAGTTGGGAATAATTTGAATTATTATCATGTGGATTAATTGAATTATCACAATCAACGCATTTGTGTTTTCAATTATGTGCCCAACCTTGAACTTTGACAGTGATATAACCTTCAGCTACATTTGCACCATTGTATTCTTGTATTTTAACTACCTATTAGGTAGGCATTAAGTTTTTGAAGTAAAATTTCTTTTGCTGCATTTGGTGTAATGAGCTGCCAGTGACATGTCAAATCGAACGTTTTCTGTCAAAAACCGACACAATTTTTCGCGATTGATTACGCTGCTGTCTAAAAAATGTTTAACATTTTTTTAAAATAAAAAACTAAAAATAAAGAAAACTATTTTGTGGACTAACATAGACCAGCAATGCCGTATACGAGGAATCCTAATTTCACTGACAAATTCAAAAGAGCATTGCCATTTATGCTTGAACAGAATATATCAGATAAGAAAACTATAGGTGAGTGTGGCGTTATCTTGTCGTTCTTGTTAAATTAGTGTCGAACTATGACCAGAATGCATATTAAAGCATTTCATATCATTACGTTATGCTAGGTTACATACGTAAAGTTACGTTACGTTAGTTAAATTAATAGATTAAGTAATTGAAAATCTTATCTCATTACGATTGTTTTTTACTGTGGTAAATCGGTGAAATTAATTCGATGTGTTAAAATTCCTAAACCACGGATCAAAATTTGAACCAACGTTGAACCTCACTTAACTTGCCGAAATGAAACGAAATTGTTGTAACTGACGTAGAATTATGAAGAAAATAATAGTTTCAAAATAGGGCGGGTCAAAAATATCTCAATTTTCAAGAAAATAATAAAACATTGTCCACATATATTTTTTTTTTTAAATTTACTTGTATTAGAAATGTTTTTTTTTTTTTTAAATTAATATATTTAAAATTAAAATTTTAAAATTACATTGTTTTGTTAAATTTTTGAACATCACAATTTGAGGAAAAGCAGAATTGGAGATAGCAGTCCACATTCGCTTAGCTTACCTGAAGAAGGAATATCTGTTTTGATAGTTTACTTCCGAAATTATGTTCGAAGTTAAGCCGCTTTTCAATTTAAAATTTAGTCGTACTTTTTTTTATAAAAGTGACATTTTGGCCAAAAAAAATTATTAAAATACTTCAGAACTGCACTAACAAAACAATAAATAATTACAAATCAATAACGAATTAACAATACAACAAAACAGATAGTTCTATTTTTAAATGTAAAGATTTCACTACCAACTATGGCCTAAGAACAAATTGGTTGACAGATATAAAACATGACAATCTTTTTCTTTCCATCACCCGCCTGTAGGTAGGTATATAATTTTCCAATTTTAACTTTAGATCAATTGAATTTCATTATGTCATATCTATGGCCTTTGTGTTTTCAATTAAATTTGCGTGTTAAAAACGCTTCAATCAAATTTGGTTTGTTCAATCTAATGGAACTTGTCAAAAAACTGACAACAAATCACAACTTCAAGCTTTTTACAATTCACACACAACACCTAACCCAAATATAGAAATTCTACCTAGTCTGTATATGTATTTATTTTTGAGAGATGTCACTTAACTACCCTCATGACTCATCTTAATCAACACTCAATTCGTCGTCGTCGTCCTTGCTACAAGTACCTACAGTCATAAGTTTTACAACTTACTGCACAGTACAACTGTAAATTTATAAAACTGTACATTTCCTATTGCAAGTATGTTATAGGTAGGTAGGGTATTACCAATACCAATTCATTCCAACATAGTCGAATTGTTTCCCTTTCATTCGCATTCATAGCAAGTCGTGCACAGCCCGCAAAAGCATGACCCAACATCGAATGTGCCATTTATTGAGATGTCATAACTTTTCTAATGATTCACACGCTCTCGAAACCCATTCCTCGAGCTGGAGCACTAGGGTACCTACAACTACATATTATACTCGTACAAGACAAATTTATCCCCCCGATTTCATTCCGCAACGATGGTGCTCTGTTTATTTTTTTTTTTTTTTTTTGAAAAAAAAAAATAATAATAATAAGAACCAATACACAACACATTCTCATATAGAATATATGGCGCAAACAACTTCATAAGTATACACCAAGAGTGGAACTATATTGCCTTTTGCTCGCGCGCACCACTGAGCTCAATATAAAAGAAAACGGATTCAGCACATAGAAAACACAGAGAATCCAATTCATTCCCAATGTGAGAAATATAATTTCCACTTTATTTATAGAACCCATGCCACCCCATGTCAGACCAAATAACCCCTCTGCTGGGTCCCCCCTTTTGTCCCCCTAGCTCGTTCTCCTCACCATAGTATAGTATAGTTGTCCTGTCAGTTGGTTCTGGTGTGGCACTTTGCTGTGTTGACTATTTCCACTGGAACTACATTTTGTCACGAACTTGTTTTTTTTTCCATTCAAAAACGAAATAAACGTATACAAGTGGATGGAACAAAATTACACACTCACTTGACAATGAGAGAAGATCGAAAAGACAGCAAAATGGGGATGGTTGGTAGGTACTTCACTAAAAATGAAAGAAAATTGCGTCCTTTCACTTTTGATTTAAAAATAGATTTAAAAATCGAAAAATAATAAAAATAAAAAAAAATACCTATAAACAACAAAATAAAATGAGTTTTTGTTTGCAAGTATCTATATCGATTTTGTGAACACACCCCTTGAGAAATGTCAAACCTCTGACTTATCAGCCACTCTTATTATGTCAAATTCATAAACTTTCAGACTTTGACCCAAAATAAAGGTTATTTGTTATTTGTGTGTTTGGTTGTGCTATGTGTGCTGTGGCTGATTGGAATGTTCTTGGGACTCATCATCATCATCTCATCATCATCGGCAAAAAAAAAATTCAGAGGTGAAATATTTCATTTTCAAGAAGGCAAACAATTTGAAGAGAGCCATGAGGAAAAAAAGTCGTAAAACTGCCCATTTTTTCATGAAGATGCGACAACCAAATGGTTTGCCTCTTTTAAGTTTTTCTATAAAAGTTTATACCTATTATGTATTTAGGTTATGTTGAGGACCTACCCAATACTTAAAAAACAAAAAAAAACTCCCTTTCTTTTTTGAACGTTACATCCCTATACATATTCTTGAATTGGAAATAAATACATATACACAACGAGATTACTTTGGTAGTCTCTTATTTATGCTAAAAAGGCTTTCGAACATTTTTGCTTTTGCTTTTTATTTTTTTTTTTTGTTTTATTTAAATCAGGAAAAAGGATAGAATTGGGTTCGGCCATAGAAAATTTACGAAATTCTATTTGTGTGGGAGAGTGAGTATGTATATAGGTAGGTGTTAGGAAGGAATTTTTAGTTGTCACACATGTTTCTCGTAAATAAAAGAAGCAGGTGCATGTTCAAAATGCTGTATCAAATTCCAAAGTGAGTTTTTTTTTGGAATTTTGTTTGCGTCATTTCTTTTTGTTAAATTACCTCCGTACAGAAATTCTTATAAAATGTATCTTAGACAATGTGGGACGCTTTTTAATTGACGGAAATAATTAAAGGAATTCAGCAAAAGCTGAATAAATTTATTTCAAAGAGTAAACAAAACTTAGCTTACAAGAATTACATAAGTGTAATTTTCAATAAGCTTATATTATTATTTAATTATAACCAATTAATATTTCAAACTGGAAAAGCATCAAACCAATTTTGAGAAGGTAATGTATAATGGTATGTTTTCATCGAAGGTTTGGTGTTACTACTATTCACACTAGATCGAACAAAGAATTTACGAATATTCGTCCATTTTGACATTTAATTCATATGCCTAGTTTTACTCATCTCGAATGAATGACATTTTATAAGTTATAATCTCTTATTTTGAAGTTAGTTAAAACGAGATTTAAGTAGATTTAGCTAAATCTCCTACAAATCTTGAGGATTTACCATACAAATTTTAATCTCCGCGGATGAAGATTAAATCTCATTTAAATCTTCAATCGAACTACAATATTTCCATATCGAAATGAACACATTCATCGAGAAAGTGAATATTTCTTTTCGGTTGACACAGATGAAGCTGTATGTCTCACTTCTACATCATAAGAGAAAATGAATCGATATATGCATTTTGAATAGTGCTGTCAAAATTAATCTACTTTTGGAGCGATGGAAACACATTTTGAGATTAGTAAATCTACAAGAGATTAAAGTTCGGTGGAAACGTAGTATTACGCGTGATCAATTTATTGTATGAAGTGTGGATGGTATGTGGAACGTGGATCGCGAATGGAGTTTGACAGTTCGTTATTTGTAGATTCAATTTGGCAGCACCTTTCAAACTACAAATTATTTTATTAAAGTGGAAGTTAGAAGAAAGCTTTACTTGTGTCAAAGTGCAACTCTTTCAATTAATGTTTTAAGCATGATATAGGTTTATAAGCTTGTTGGATTTGTAAAACTGTTGGACATTTGAATATATGTATTTTCAAGATTTAAAACAAATTAAACGGACATAATCTCAATTTAGTGTTTAGTGTTAATTCTAAACCTAGTTTACTGTTTCATATTCTCAAACTGAACTGAACTGCATAGCTGAAAAAATTGAAGTGAACTTAATTTTCAATGTTGAAACAGTGCTGATATTTTTATTCCGTATAATTTCACATTTAGCACTCGACAATAATTTCATGTAAATACAGAATTACACCTCGATATTTTCATATAAATCATTATTCTTTTCGAAATAGCTATCTTAGAATTGCAAAAAAGAATAAAGATGAAACTGCTCGATGGTAAAATTGCTCTTTTTCTATAGTCGAAAAACGCCATAACTTAAAATTCGTCCTACAAATTTGACTAACTAAGACTATAGCAATTCAGCACGCATAAATAAGGCGTATTTTTCGAAAGAAAATGTCAGCGGAAATTACCGACTTAAAAGAGTCATCGTGCAAAAGCATACTCAGCAATTATGCCAATTCAGCAAACCCAAATAAGTCGTGTTTTTTTTAGCACAAGGCGATTGTACAAAAAAAAACCACATCGGTAATTAGCGAATAAAAAGTCATCGTGCAAAAGCACACCAAGCGATTATAGCAATTCAGCAAACCTAAATAAGTCGTGTTTTTTTTGTAAGCGCGAGGCGAATTGGACGAGGAAAACGATAATGGAAGTTAGCGATGCAATTTGCAAATTATTTATAACAAAAAGGTAATTATTGGGCTGGTAACACAGTTTAGTTTTCTCTGGAAAAAGAGTTAAGCGTTGAAAATTCTCTGCGAGAAGCTCAGTTAGTAGGTAATTAGCTTAGTTGGTGTTGCTTTTATCATGTAAAATTTGAAACTAATACCTCGTTTTTTTTTTGTCCAATTTTCTTCGGACTTTGAAAAAGCACGCCTTTGTCTGAACTAATGTCCAAAAAACATCGTTCTCATAATATCTTTTCAAAATTGTTTTTTTTTCCTCAACAAAAGTAAAACATATGTGCTGCTTCCCTAAATTGAAACGAATTATTTTATATTCACTTAATATCCAGCTTAATTGCGGTTAATTTCTGTATTATCTACCCGATGCACTCCATTTATTTCAGTCAAAAAAAAAGAAACGAATAGAAAAAGGTAGAAATCTAAGAAAATAAAAAAAATTAGCCATCAATAATTGTTGTTACAAGTCGCAATCCACTCTACAGATATAGGTACGAGTTTGGAATAATAAAACATCCTTAAATAATCATGAAAACACTTCAAATGGCCAATAAAATTGCCCACAAAAGCGGGACAAATAATGCCAACATACTCGCATCTATAGGTATTTTTTGGTATTTCATAGCAAACATAGGTCGTCGTCGTCGACTCCGCTCCGGCCGTAAGGGAGAAAACCTTTTACCTGAAAAAAGACATTCTTCAGTCGAAATACCCTGCATATAACTGTATGCAGGTAGGTAGATAAACGCATTAAAGAAAATCCCTTTTCTCTTTCTAGTTGGGCCGCCAATATTCCCTTAATGGAATTTCGTTTCTACATCTTCTGCCTAAATTGCCTTTTGTAGCTGTACCTTACCTACATACATAAGACACCTTCCTATTCCTACCTAAGTAGATTTCCCTTTTCCCTCTTCTCCAACATTTATAGTTAAAAGTTGTCATTGTGGTTGTCGAAGACGACGACGATGACAGGGCGACGTTGCTGTCTAGCAATTTCATAGATGAAAATGGATGCAACAATGCAGAATTGAATGGAACAATAGGATGTCCCTTTTGTGAACATCGAAAATGGACAAAAAAAATGTTGTTTTACTTTGCGTGGAAAACAAGATGAGGGAGTTTGAGAATCCAGATGTGACAGGTCAAATTTTGTTGGTCTATTTTTACATTTTTTTCTCTTTGACATTTCTCAGGAGAGGATTTAAAGAAAAAATGCTGTTGCATCCAATTCCAATCCAAATAGGTGAGTTTGTATGTATGTACATACACACAAATAGCGGACTTGTAAAGGAATTTTATTCTTTTTTCCCCAAATGTGTAATGGCGTTTATTTTGTGTTTCTTTGGCATCTACTTATGTAGGGCATATAAAAATGTGGAACATGATTTTCGGAGGAGATGTCAATGAAGTTGACAGCCTGTGTTGTTGGTGTTGTTAAGGAATCCAAATCGATTTGACATGTTTCGATTGATGTTTTTCCCATTGTTAAGGCACGAGATTAAGTCTTTTTCCAATTCCTTATACAAAAGGTTATATATGTCCTTCAGACTTAAAAGGAACGAATAGAGATTAATGAAGATAGCAATCGTTTGAGAGTGCTTTCAAAGTTGGGTTTTTTTTAACTCAAATTCTGACCTATGATTGTACATAGAAAGAAGGACCAAAAAGGAACAGAAAAAATGGAAAATGAATTCCCATTTGACTAACACATACTACAATGGTATAAGTATGTATATTGATTCAATTGTATTTTCATACGTCATCTTCTTTATCACTGTCAACTGACCTCTGACAAGTGGAATTTTTAATGAACTGGAAGTGAGGATGCCTGTCAGTGTTTTGGAATTCAGATGATTCTTTTGTTTTCTGAATATATGTAGGTATGTACTTACCTACTTATCAATCAATATTTAGTTGTTTGTCATCTGGCTCTATGACATTTAGCTTCCTGTCATATTAGGTTCTAACTCAGTCTAATATTCTTTGGAATTTCAAATTAAAGTAAAAATGCTTCCACATATTTGTATGGATGTGTACCAATCTATACCTAAACGATTTTAAATAAATTAAATCTGATATTAAATTTCGCATAAGTTCTAAGTTTAATAACTTTGACACTTCGTTTAATGGACGCTACAACGAAAGTCACGTTACGTATTGTGACAAAAAGAAACTCCACTTAAACTCCAGGAAGTTATTAAAATAGGTACTAAAATCAAAATGGCGCTCTATGATCGTTTTATGACATTAGTTCATAGCTGTCAATTCTTTGTGAGTTTCCCAAAGAAAGAGTTGTCGGAAGATGATACTATAATGAAAAAAAGAGCAAAACAAACACGACTAAACTGCATCTGTCAAAACTATAATGGCAATTAATATCTTATCGGAAAAAAAGTAGAGATTTTTTCCAAATAATCTGTTACAATTTATCAATTTCGCTTATCGAACATGTTTTTTGTGATTTGTATGGTTAGGTAAATTTTGTTAACTGTTGGACATCAATGTTTTGCCGTTAAGAAAGCAAAGTTTAATAACACCTATCAATTCTTCTTCATTCATCTTTCGAACCTCGCCTTACGATTATAGAAAGTTTCGTTAAATTAATGTCAATGTGTTTAGACGAAGCAATTCTAACAAAAGCAATGATTAAACATCATTATTTTTTTTTATTTTCAATCAAAACAACACATAATTGTTTACTATTTATTTTTTTTTTAAATTCTTTTATTATAGAGAAGTGATCAAAATTCTAGATTTACACTTTGAACCCAGCCTTAGGTTACACAAATTTAAAAATTAAAAAAAAAAATCATCGTCATAAAAACAACGAACAAAGTGCTAAGTCTTTACAGTCAGTTGGCAATTAATCATTTGAAATACCTACCTGCTACAGCAGAATAAAAACACTCGTCCTCACATTTGAGAGATCTCATCATAATAAAAAAAAGAAAAAAAAAAACAAGAACAGCTCATTAGTTTCTATGTTTTTTGGTACCTTGTTTTGGGAGGGGAATTGAAGAATTGATAATTATTTTTTCACCACGTGGCGTGGGCTGAATTAGATGTGGACTGCTGGGATAGATCTCCATCTGTCTTTTTTGATTATTATGACGGTGTGATTTCGAAATACACTTTACAAATCTCCATGAAATCCTCAAAATAAGAATTTTTCCATATTCTCCATGTTTTGTGTGCGGGTTCAGAACGCACCATCATACAGTCAATGATGAAAACTGAAGACCCAAAACTTAAGATGCTTATTGCTTAGCCGGAGAAGAGGGATAGATCATCATTATTATTATTATTTTGGAGTGTGGGTTGAAATGTTTACATATATGTTTAAATTTAATTGAAGAAAATTGTGGACACAACACCACAGCATTTGATATAATATATTATTCAAGCTTTTGGGGGACTATATAATTTGATTGTGCACTCAGCCATAAAAATGGCGAAGCGAAGATCACTGTAAGACATTAATGCCGGTGATGAGAGGATGTTGGATATACGCATTGCCAATCCCAATCATAAATCACATCTTCGTTCGTAGTTTAATTTTGTTGTGCTTCACCGCATCAAAGTGGTGATAGCTATACCACTATACCATACAGTGGGCTCTTGATTAATAGCTTTTGTCAAAAGTCATTATGTTTATTAACTATTTCTCTTTTTCCAATTAATTTTTTGTAAGGTTTTTCAATTTTTAATAGTTATGTTTATGTATTTTAACTTAGCTGAATAGAGTCAAGGTGAGAAATATATGAATTTAGTGAATGTGCTTACAACGCTACAACTTTTTTTCTTGTAACAATGTCAAAATTGGAGATATGTGTATAACATAAAGTAGAGTCTTGACTAATAGCTCTTGTCAAAAGTCATTCTCATTAGATATTCTTCTATTTTCAATTAATTTGTAAGGCTTTTTTATTGTTTAATTGTTTTTTTCATGCATTTCAACTTTGCTGAATAGAATAATAATAAGCTGAATAGAGTTCAGGCATGAAATAGACATATTTTGTTTGATTTATATGTAACTAAAGAATGTGCTGACAACTTTTACAGAGAAATATTAACAAAGAAATTTAGTATTGTGATTGATTCAGAAGAATAGTGATTAATAGTTTATTTTTGTCAAAAGCCGTTAGGTATATTAACTATTCCTCTTTATTTCAATTAGTTTTTGAGCTTATTCATTATTTAGTAATGTATCTTAAGTTTGCTGAATAGAATAATAACTAACTGAATAAATCCAAAATAATATTTGGATGGAATTTCCGTGTATCCAAAATATGTTCAAATCAGGGCAACAATGTCAGGAATTTATCTACTTATTTAAATTTAAAAAAATATTTATCAATATTGAAAAAAAACATGGATTAATATTGATGTAAACCATACTGGCTGAATTAACTTTCGTGAACAATTTTCAATTATTTTTCTACCTTGTTTTGATGTTAATTGTTTTGTTTGCACAATTTAGGTAGGTAAACATGTTAATCATATTTGATGTCAGAGTTCTACAGCCTTGATCTGGACAATATTTTTAAATCGTTTGTCATTTTAATCTCTAATATTGCTGTTGAGTTTTATTTTTTTTGTATATGTATTTCTTTTAGATTCGAAATTAATAGATGATAAGACATCATAGTATCTTGTAAGCTCGTGACCTGAATGTTTTTAAATGAATGTTTGTAATCAATATGGAATTAATAATTATTGTTGTCTTCAATTTTACTCATCTTAAATATTCTTTCATATATTTTTTTCCTTATCAGCACTAACAATCGTATTACCCTAATGCTTTTATGAATTTTTCGTGTCAAAATTATTTTGTGCAACTGGTTGCTTACAAGTTTTTTATCAAACTGAAACTGCTGAAAATTTAATTTTTTGTAAGCAACTACAATCACACCACTATTAAGATCCAAACTAGCTTATAGGAGAAAAAAATGTTAAATTTTGTTCGAATTGCTTGTACATACATAGTTGCTGAATCAATAAGCGGATATACATCTACCTCCTTCTTTAGAAATTTCGATTACATAATATTTCTAGCAAATATAAGCTCACATAAAATAAATGTTTTCAAATATTTTACCTGAGTTATTTATTTTTTATTTTTGTTTTTGTTTTGTGTGTATCTCCATTGTGTGTCCGTGTCCGTCGTGGATAGAAAATTAAAAACTACAAATCGATACACGAAGAAGAGAATGGGGAACAAATATTGCAGTATCGATCAATCAAGTTGGTCCGAGTGATTCTTCGTTTTTTTTCTTTTTTTTGTATTATTTTGTGGTTCTTTTTTTTTCTTTGCAACTTCAGATACAAATGGGGCCTCTTTTTCAAGGTCTCATTCCGCGGTGTGTACCTAGTTTTCAATTGATGGCTGATGGTTACAAAAGACACAACAACACAGAAAATTTCCTCACGTACGTGTGGATGCTGTTCGGAGGCATTTTCAATTCCCAGTCGTTTGTTGCATGTCTGGCTTTAAATTTTTTTTTTAACTTTTGTTATTGCTAAAGTCGCCGCCGCAGGTAGCTCTAACTCCCCATAAGAGTCAGTGCTTTGCCTTGGCTGCAGCTATAGGTACCTACTACACTTATTTGCCATATACGGTGGACCTCGAATCTGCGGAGATTAAAAGACTGTGATTTGATTGCTGTTTTTTTTCTTCTCAATTTTGTTTGCAGTTTGCTTGGCTCGTTCGGGACCGCTTTAAGAAAAATTC
Source organism: Philhelius pedissequus (assembly GCA_910595825.1). Lineage (NCBI taxonomy): Eukaryota > Metazoa > Arthropoda > Insecta > Diptera > Syrphidae > Philhelius > Philhelius pedissequus. The sequence continues at coordinate 5,795,377 of OU343163.1, read as the reverse complement.
CAATTTTGAGGTTAGCTTAGCTCTGAAGAGTGTGTGAGTGTGTGTGTTGGTACAACTTTGAAAACACTTACCTGCTCACGCATCTAAGGGTACTTGCTGGCTGTTGGTTGGTTTCCCAGGCGTCGAAGCAATCACCAGATTATGCAGCTCATAGAACACGCAAGAGGCTAGAATAAATTGCTGTTTTCCATCATCTGCCTTTTGAACGCGCACCAACATCGTGCAAAATCATATTCGAGGGGCTTTAAAGGTCAATAATCATTATTATCCAACAGCAGCGTCTCTGTATCTGCATCCTCATATCTAGAATCCATATAGGATCCTCCTGGTTGCTGCGGACTAAAAATTTCATGTGCCAGGCCAGTGCCTGATGTCTGTTCGTTAATATACGCTCTTTCTCTCTCGTTATTGCTTGCAAGAGACCTGCCGCTACTTTTCTTTTGACAGCAGAATGAAACAAAAAAAAAACACGCTATCCTAGAATCAACTTTGGTTTCTATTCTTCGGTCTTCGCTTCGACTTCGACTAATGAAGCACCCAAACCTTGCCTGTAAACCAGTCTTCTATGGATATGCATATAGTCGCGTCATCCTAACCGCCGCACAGAGCCGTTAGCTCAATGATTACAAAAGTCATGTGCATCATGAGATTGTGTTCGTGTGTGATGTTGCCGCCATGCATGCCGCGCCGCCGAAGCCCAAGCAGCCATCAATAAAGCTGATGCTGGAAGCTGGATGGATAGATCTAAATAAACTGCTTTCCTTGCAAAAAGCTATATGCGCGATGATGCTGATGGGATGGCTAAAGTCGCATAAAATTCCCAGTAGAACCCATCCATCTGTAGTCATGCTCTTTTCGGAAATTGATGTGGATTGATTCATGCATTCTATGGTAGATATGCAGTATTTGATTGGGCGATGCTTGATGCGCATTGAATATGTGCTTTTTCAAATAAGGTGCACCTATGCATGATCCAAGGATAAATGTGGGTGGTTTATGTATGTTTTATGTTTATAAAATGAACCTTGTGGGAATTTCAAAAATACTGCATATACTTTTACATTTATATGACTTAAAGTTAGTTTTTATACATCCTTTTTACATCGATGACTCAATTCAAGTATAGTTCAAGTTTCTTGAAGTCCCTTAAGTAGTTTTTAGAGTGCTGAACGTGATACAAGGCATAGAATTTTATTTTAATGAAATTTCAAATCGAATAGATGAATATGAGAATTTGCTGAATAGCTTACATTTCATGGCACTTAAATTCAGCTCGATGAAAATTTTGTTGAATTATTTATTTTTTTTGGCTGGCTAATCCGTATGCTCGTATGTGCCTTTCGAAGATTAAATACTCCAATTTAAAATCAACAGCAGCTGTCAAAACTGACATTTCAGGTTTCCAAATTTATTTCTGCTGAATATATTCTTTTATTGAAAACTAAATAAGTTGACATGTCAGTTTATAACAATTAACTTTTAATCATGTGTGACTGTTATAACTGTTCTAAATTGGCAATTTTCGAGTATCATCCTAAAAATAATGGTAAAAAAAGATACCATGACGCCCTCTCTGTTCTGTTCTATTCTAAAATCAGCTTAGCTTATAAGCGGAGATGTGGCATAAAAAACATAACTAATACGATACAAAATTATTTAACTTCACATATCTGTTCATTTGTCAAAAGTCCTATACCATGTGTTTATGTGCTAAGAAAAAAAATCTAATTCAAGAGATGACAATGATGTTGAAAATGACATCGGTAAAAGTTGACATTTCTGCATACATATACATAGATAGATACAAAAATTCAATCACCAATAAATTTCCATCAAAAATCCTTCCTTGAATGTTACTTTATTACCAACACATACCATGACCATCCATAATGTCAAATTTTTTTTTGACTTGTACAAACACTCCCACACAACTCACATGTGGTTTACTTGTAAGCTGAATTTTCTATCTCTTTTATTTTGCCTAAAAATTTCATTGAACGAAGAAATAAAAAAGGAAGAAATACATATTCATAAAGTTTGGCTAAAAATTTGGAATTTAGAATGTGGTGGTGTGCGGTTTCTTACTATGATTTTTTTTTCTGCTGAATTTTCTTAGTTTTCCTTTTTTTTGTAATGAAATGATTTGCAAGGAAGCCAAAGTAATAAAATTGAAGAAAATATTATGATTTCATTTGGGAAATAGATATAGAGTGTGCAGAGTCAGGATGGTATGTTTTGGTCATGACATGTAGTCTTTCTCTTTATAACGGAAGTTAAATTAAAAAAAAAACACAAAGAACCAATATCATAAAACATCCTTGGATATACATATATTTATGTTTTATTTTTTTTAGCCAAAATGTGTGTATATGCGAAAGGACATGTGTGTAAATTTGGGTACATACTGTACCGACATATGTACAACTCAAATGACAAATAACAATGAAGGATGTGAAAATGTATGCACGAGATGAGGATGATGAAGATAGATAAGCCTCCCTAAAATATCTTCATCGCACTGTTTTCCAATCCCTAATCCAATACAGATTTTTTGCATGAATATGTGTATTCAATATTGCAATGTCATAAACATACATAATGTGCCTACACATATTTACAAACAAAAATGGTGTGGAGAGATTCCCCAAGCATTGTTTGATCCCTTCCTACTAAAATGACAGGTACAAAACCATAATTTAATTTAATCAGAATAAATCCAAGAGAATAATTATATGAAAATCGCAAACAAAAGCAAATATATATACTTACATTCACTACCACATTGTTTTTCCTGCTGAATCAATTTTTTAATAACTATTTGGCATTTTTTTTTTAAACAAAAAAACACGACAACAGTTTAATTAACGCCTGACGTTTACCAAGTTCGTAATGTTTCAAAATTCACATTCACGAACATCCGTCAAATGTAATAGAATAAAAAATTACTTAGAAGAGCATATGTCAAATGCTTGACAGGAGCGTACAGGTCATCAATATGTTTAACTTGTCAATTTCAACTGAAACTTATCGAAGCCATTAAAGTCTTTGACAGCTGTTTCAGAGACCTTTCTAGATTGGTTTGACCCGAAAAAGTACTTTACATTTTAAATCATATGTATAATGGAGGGTATTGATTTAATATTCACTCCATTTCTAAATATTTACGGATAAATAGCTTACGAACAGAGATTGACAGCTAAAATTTATATTAGTTAAATAAATATTCTTATATTTTGCCTATTTTCTTAAACAACTATTATTGATTTTTTTTGACAAGATATTTAGATATTTGGAAAAAGAATCACTATAAATTCAACATCTTCGAAAAATATTTGGCATGAGTTCGAATCAAATGAAAGTCTCATTAAATAGACTTTCATTTGAAAAGTTTTAAATTTATTCTCATCTAAATATGTTTTTTGACATCATTATTAAGAGCCTTTATAACTACAAAAGTTTTGCTTTATCTGATTAAATCATCAACGTCTAAAATCAATTAATTTTCGTTCGAAAATAAAAAAACTTCTTTCGAAACTCCTTCTTAGCAAGTTCGTTTTCAAATTTCGTAGAAAATTTCATTATTGTTTAAAAAAAAAAATTTTTTTTTGGAAATAATAAGAAAACTCTTACACCACCTGGTGTAAGGTGTAGGAAGTCACACAGTCAAATATCTTTAAAATTCTTATAAATTTGTTGAATAACGAATTTAAAGTCTTCATCCCATGGATTACATTATCAACAATTTTCATCATCTCCTCCTGCTGCTGTTGCTAGAGATGCTGGTAGCCGGGTTCTATGAAACAATGCTATAAACAAGCAGAAAGGTGCAAATTATGAACCCTTCACGTTGAAAAACTCAATTAAAGTGAAAACTTTTTGAAAATAAAACACAAAAGCAACAACGACATCATAAAAAGTCGACATCCACACAATCCACCCTTTCGACGAGTCTGCATAAGATTTCATCCCTTGACGTACCTGTATAAATACGCAGCATAGCAACTTCTTATATACCTACAAGTAAGCAGGATAAAATTATGAATTAATTTCTATGCGAAGAGATCTTGTACGAAACTCGAGAAAGTGATGAAAATTCCCTTTGCACCAGCAGGAATACTTTCAACCCACCACCCCATACCATCACCATAATCCACCACCATCGCATCGCATCGCTTCGACCTAGAAGAATTTTATTTCTTTTATTTAGGTATTTATTTTTTTTTTTTTTTTTTTTGTTATCCACGTCAGATTCACCTTCGTTTATGTCAAAAATGAGCTATTCATTAGAAATTCGCACATTCGTTCATAAATTCAGCAACATGCGCTACACCCGCGTTGCTATGGATTGCAAATTATTTATTCACCATATTGAAAACGGAAATTTCTCGCAACTCAGAAAAATATAAAAGTATGTGTATAATTTCTAAGAAAGAACAAATAATGCAAAAACATAAAATGTATTCTTGTCGTCGTCTTTTTTGCATAGAAATAAATATATGCAAATACCTATCTATCCACAGGTAGGTAAACCATTTACTTTTAAGGAGGTATCTTGACATTTGTTCGAATCACAGTTGATGACATGACATGTTGACATTTTAAGTTGTTGTTATTCTACATGCTTCGCTTTGTGGTGGGTGTGTGTGTGTTGAATTGGTGAAATGCATTTAGTGTTGCATTATGAATAAATAAAATCATTTTTAAAACGATGAAGCCAATGATGTCTTAACTGTCAATTTTGACATTTTTTGTTTTGACATTTAACCAGCCTAGAAGTTGTGAGTTACAATACAATTATTTGAAAAACCAGTTGAATTTTGTCAAATATTATCTTTATAGTAGTGTGAAAACCCACTTACACTATATTGGGATTGAAAATGTATGTAATTAATATTAAGGTCTTAATGTCACATTTACACGACTGACAAATTTATATTTGTTCTTCCATTTTCCTAAAAAAAAAAATATCAAATCTTGTAAATAGCCATTATTTTTCACATACGAAATAGTGACAAGGGCGTCCAAGCTTTTTAATCTTCTATTATTCTGTTGTATCGTGTAAATGCGTGCCCTTTAATATAATGACAATACACGATCAGGGAAGAGCCTGTCTCGTTTTTTGTAACTAGATATATTTTTGTATTGGCATTATTGCTTAAGATATGAATGTGCTTTCTAGTATCGAACTCGATTTATGATATTTCCTTGTTAGTGAACTTGTAATTTTTCATTTGATAGATGACGGACAGACGTATGGAAACAAAATGGAGGAGAAAGCTTATTTTATTTTGCACAAATATTTTTACAAAATACTAATAAACAAACAATTTTATATCAAGAAATATTTTCCCATATTTAATTTTCTATCCAAAAATAAATCAAATAATTAATATAAAATAATATATTATTATGCATTTATTTATTAAATAAATTTTCTTCATCACAGTATTTATTCAATTCTAAGATTTTCTACATCGCAGATTGACGCATGGCGGACTTTTGTAATATAAATTCCATCTGTCAACCAATAAAGAATAAATGGAAATAAACAGAGGCGCAAAATTTTAAACGATTTAGTAATATGTTAAATCATTTTTAGTATGATTACTAAAAATGAATGGCTAAAAAGGGATTTTGCTAATTCTAAACCAGTTTAGTATCGTACTATTTTCTTAACATTTTACCAAAATGGGTACTTTATTTTTTTAGTATCGTACTAAATCCGTATGCCACTTTTACATTTACGAACGTCAAAAAGTTATGTTTGCTTACTTTTTTGCACTATTTTAGGCGTGTTTAGTTGTAGTTTATTAAGAAAATAGATTAAGTATGGTGCTTTAGTATTAGCAAACTGTTAAGTAGTATCATGCTAAGCCTTAACATCAGGCTGTATAAAATTTTGCGCCAGAGACTCGATGTAGTAGAATATAACTACTACAATTTTAAAAATAGTATAGGTAAGCAATAAGTTACACTACCTATGCCATTATTCTAAAATGGTTACTCGTCCATTCGACCATTGATGGAAGTCACTCACTCGCTCACTGAAGCCGTAATTTGGACCATCAAAACGCCGATTATTTGACTTTGTGTTTTTATTCATTTATTTTGACAGATGACTATGACCAAATGTCATTCTAAATGTGACTTATATCATAATATTATATCAGTGGAATTAGATAGAGATTAATTTTTGACAAGTGCAGATACCCCCTTCACTGCAGTCAAAAATTAAACTGCACTTGATGTAATGACAATAAAAATAGGCCTCTCTTCTTGTTTAAACCCTGTGGAAACTATTCTCTTACGTTTATGACATTTTTAGTTAGCTTAAACCAAATAGTAATTTCGTTATACGTTCAATGTTATTAAACTATACACGATTGCGAATGAAATATACAAAATAATAAATTCCAATGCTCAATTAATCCCATCTGTCAAATTTGACACTTGTCGCTTCCTTCGGCAAACTTCAAATAAGAATCGAATTCAATTATAAGAAACATTTGTGTATGTCAACAACATACTACATACATTTATTGTGAATGTCGGTGCTTATTGATTGTCAACTGATACACAAACACAAATAAATTGATCCATCAATGACACTGACATCTCTCTGACGTCTGACCCCTCCGTGTATGCTTTAAAAAAAAAAATCTGTCAGACTTGGAGTTGTAAAGATTCTTATGTAAAGATACAAATAAGCACAGCTTTTTGTGACAGCTCACTTTCAAAAACATTCCTTTACAATTTCCTGGAAAAAAATAATTTCCCATTTCCGGAATGCGGGATTGGGGTGGTTAAAAAGAGGAGCAACCATGTAAAACATGTTGTTAGGATAACACTATACTAACCATCGGTAGCTTCTGCTCATCTCTTATGCATGATGCTTCCAGGTTATTGTCACCAAATGACATTATTCCCTACTGGGTTCTTCTCTAACAAACATCACTACACATTCATGCATCGAGGTGACATTTCGATGCTACAGCAAACAAAACCAACTGAACCACCCCATCCTACTACTAAACAGCTGTGTGTCTTCTGCCTACTTATTCAAATTTTCTACAAACTGACCACCCACTTACTTTGCAGATTTTATGCTCCGTCATCACCCAGATTCAGCAGAACCTATATGCATACAAAGTTGTTGTTATATTTATGTAGGAGAGATGAACACAAAACGTGTCAACCACCCTGGCAAAAAACATGGCAGATTCGTGTTGCCAAATGCAATACAAGAAGAACTCTAGATGCATCCACACGATGATGTTGACAACGATTGCATAAATGTCTCAAAACTCGACTAGATTTTTTTTCTTCTCTGCGCATAGTAATGGTAAGTTGGTGCAGTTGTTTGACGTTTTGCTGTTTATTTCTAATGTACTGTCACTGACGGTATAGAGTGGGTGGCTAAAATTTGAATACGAGGGATAGGATGAAGATGGCGCCTACAATGACTGAGGACATCTTTGCGTACATCATCGCATCATCATCATCAAACACCATCATATCGTCGTTGTCGTTGTCGGCGGCGTCGTCATGACCGTGTTCTTTGTATAAGGTTATGTTTAGTTTTGTTTCGTTTTTGGATGTGGTATTTACAATTCATGTTTCATATATGCGTTTCATGCCATTCAAGTGATGGAAATAAACATATTTCTCTATCATGCATTACTCGTATATTTCTGGCATCTCTTGAAGACCCACAAGATGGCACACAAAATGTCAAGGATTTTTGATTGATCACTTTGCACTCACTTTTGGGTTCGGTACTGCTATTCAGCGCGTTGTTAATTTCGACACTCTTATGAAATTTTTGTTGTGGAACAACTGAACGTAGTGTAACCATCATAGCGTTAACAATGTTGCAAGTGATCGATGCTGCGGGAAATGCATCAACGATCTTCTTTCCGGTCGTCAGCTTTGAGGGCTTGGCAGGTTCCTTTTTTTTATTTCTATGGGGGATGATTCATGATCAAATTTGATTTGGGTGTTCACCATCAGAAATGATGATAAATTGTTTTTTTTTTTTGTTAAATTTACTGATTCGTATGTATTTGGCAGATGGACAAACGTCGATTAATCTGCTCATGATCGGATGTATTTGAAGTTAGATTGCAATCGGACCAAAGTGATTAATCTGTCAAATTGACATAAGCTTAAAATTATTTAAAATCACCATGTTGGAACAAATTGAAAATAAGACCAATTTTAAAAGGTTTTTGAGGTGCAGCTGTCAAATTTCATATCACGTCACTGAATGAGAGAGTTTTAAATTGATTTAAGTGAAATGCATTTCAAATGAATTACTTAACATTGTTCAGCTGTCAAAGTTACACTTATTTATCTCTCGTATAAGTCAGAACAAGTTATGGCGTTTTTCTTTTTTAGTTCAGAAGAGAGTCTGATTTGTTAAAAAAAAGTTTGTTTCTTTTTTTCATTCCCGCGCTCCGATGATTTCGGACATAATCAACTGAAGTTCTGAGTTAATTGCTGAACTCAACAAATGTCATGTGTCAATAGCGTAATACGAGTATAAAGAAAAAAATACGCATACATATAAGATCGCTGAATGTATTTTTTTGAAAGAGTTCAAGTTTTTTTAAAGCACAAATCAGAGTTTTCGAAGCTCGTTCTGTTCGAAAGGAATTCGGAGTAGACTCTAAGCGCTCAAAATCTCTTGCGGAAACAAGAAAACATGGTTTTTAGCTAAAATTTGACATTAAACCGTGTGTGAATTGGGTTAAAATATTGTTTAAATTTTCTACCTTGGTTAAATTTTGAAGTTTGGTTTGTGGTGGTATCAAATTTAGCTTTTTGTTATGTGAATTGCATTAAAAGGGATTTAATAAAATACTATTTTGGCTAAAATTCCTTCAAGACTTAAGAAATATCCCTATAAACATTTTGTTTGTTGTTGTTCAAGATTGATTTGTTTCGCAAAATCCGATTAAGAAGATATAAATTTGGCACGAAAAGTGTAACGAAATCTCAGTTTACTTATATGTTTCGGTTTTACATCGTTAATTTAATATTTTGAAACAACAATTCCAAATCTTTTCAGAACAATTCCTATTATGGTTAGTTTGTTGATTCAGTATATAAACACTAGTTTTCACAGCTGCCAGGAATTTGACAAGCTGATAAAGCAATCTATTTGTATTTAATTTGCACAATGACCTACAATAAGTATTTTATATTAATTATTTTATATTTGTTAAAATATCAACGGATTATATTATTTGTTTTTTTCTTCTTGAGACCCTACACAAACAAAAATATTAATATAATTTTATTTTTCAATTGAATAAATTAAAAAAACTTACATTCATTATTTCCAGTAGATCTGGACTTTTTGGAGTTCATCTATTTGGTTACGGTTTGAAATTACTCTATCTTGAGAAACGTCAAATTTTAACACTATTTAGCCTGCTCTATACGGCTGCATAAATGTTAACTCATTTTATTCACCACGATAGTGTCAAAATTTAACAAAGGTAAACAATTTTGCCAAATTTTAACGCTTATCGAATTCCAAACAACCACACATTCGATTTTTTTCTGAACACAGTCAAATTATTTCTAAACAAAATAAAATCGATATTATGCTGTCAAAACAGGGGCCCCAGCACGTAACTTTATATAATCGAGTTTTGTCGACACAATCGAGAATTGGAAGCACCTACTTTGGTTCACTCGAGTTTTCTCTAACAATACAATCGATGACACTCGATTGAACCAAAACAATTCTCTGTTGTATTGACAAAACTCGATTGTATCAAGTTACGTGCTGGGGCCCCAGATCTTTTGTGTATTGAAAGATTTCATAGACTTTACACAAACACTAGTTTGTGCAAGTTCCTTACAACAAAAAAATCGATTTGAAATGTTTGTTTGGAATTTGACATTAAAAGCAGTTCGGTCCAGTTCACAATGAAGCTGTTATAATTTCAAGCTTTTCATACCTCTTTTTGTCAGTTCTTTGTCATTAAACGTCAGAAATCTGATAGCTTGACAGCAGGAAACAAAATGGATTTCAATAAATATTGTTGACAAGATCAGTATATATAAGAGCAGGTCACAGAAAACACTTTCACGTTTTTTTTTTTAACGTCAGAAATCTTTTCGTAGTAGAAAACAAATGGGGAGATTTTTACTAAAATATGTTCGTTTTATTCAGGAGAGATATTCCTAAATTTTACAGTAAGTATTGTCAAACGTCAGAATTTCCCCATTTTTATAACAAAACAAAAAATCAGACATTAAATTTGAGTTCTTCAAACGACATTTTTGACCAAAGAGCAACGACATTAAAAAAAATGGAAATAAACAATTCCCTCGAACAACACCCGCCAGACTTATTTATTAGAACCAATTTCGCGCACATATTCAGACAATAACGCAGTCTCAATTTATTCTCATCCTTCCATCCAATCCAGCCATTGTCATTTACTCGCAAATTACTTTCAAATGCAATTTTCTGTGACAAATCGCGCAATATACATTGTATTCCCATCATCCTTGTGTTTTGCCTAAAAAAAAAGAACTAGGAAAAATTAATTTATTCCCCGTCAACACCATGCATTATCCGAACAATGTAAAAACAACAACAAACAAAAAAGCCCGGTGGTGTATAGAGAAAAGGCTAAGCTATCACCACACAGACACGTTCATGGTAGCTTCTCTCTACTGTCGTTGACACCCATAACAAAAGTGATAAAAATTCCTAGGTCATGGCCTAATTACATAGTTAATGTGAGTCTATACAGCTCCTGCTCTCTATCCCCATTATACAAGGTCTACAAAAAAAAAAGGTTCCGTTATAAGTCTTACATATATAGTACATGTATTACAATGTGTGAATGTTTGGTGTGGTGCGCCTAATATTAAAAAAAAAATTTCATTAATATCACCATTATTACGCCAAACTAAAAACTCGAAGGACCTCTCTTCTTTTATTTCGAATTGGGGTGTGTACTGTGTGGTGTGTAGTGTATAAATGTATGTTAAGTCCTGACATCCATATCGCACATCAGAGGGAAGACCTTGGCACCTTCTATCTATGCCATACCATGGTATGTGTATTTCTGTGAATAGAAAAGAACTTCCACAAATGATTTATGAGAATTGTCATTAACGGCTATTATCGATCTTCATACAGACTGTGGCCCTTTTTTAATATAGATATATAGAAGTAGAAGAGGAAGAATAGGTACAAACATTCGTTTGTATGGTTGGTTGCTATATATCGGTAGTAGGTAGTATAAAGAAAGGAATTTTCATGTCCGGAATTACTTGTATCCTTCAAATACATATACATATAGTATATTTTGCCTTTCAATAAAAAGGAGCGAAAATGTCTTTCACTTGCTTCGGTGTCCTCCTGCTGACATTGAGATATGAGATGCTGTTATATCCTCTTTTGCAGCACAAGGGCTTTTAGCTGCTCGTGCCGCATGATAGTTCTGTGCTTTAGATGGAATATTAGGGATTAAATTAGGATCCATATTTCTATCTCAGACTAAAGTCATCAAAAGGATTTTATTTTTTTATTCGTTCCTTCATTTTTTCCAAATCCTTTTTGTCATCGTTATTATCTTCTTTTTTTTTGCTGTCTTTTATTCAGCAACATTTTTTATTTTTTTAAATTTTTTGACAGTTAGCAACTGCTGTCAATGTATCTTCCTAATGAACCTATCAATGTTTTTTTTTCTTGTGGCAACAACAACACATAAAAAAAGATATTTTAAAGGATATATCCCCTGTGATGTGACACCCCTGTTTTGTGTGTGTATGCTAGATTTTATTGACACTTCTCAAGTCTCAAATTTCCAGGTCATTAGGTTTACAAATCGTCCATTTGTATCGTCCATCTTGTGAAAATTGCGAATTTGTTAAAGTACAAGCCAGAGATGGCTGTCAAAATAGGGGAATGACAAAGTGCGCTACAAAACGCACTTTGCTATCAAGCGGCCGGGCCGGCGGGCGCCATATGGTGTGGCAATTAATAATCGCAATTTAAACGGTTGACATTACAACACAACACACACTCAGTAAGCTATATGGCTTTTGTTTGTGAACTGTGTAGATGTCTATATATATTTGCCTACATTATAGCAATACGCAACAGAAGGCTATATACAACATCATTTAAAGACAGAAAGAGAGAAATTGAAAATAAATTAAGAAAAACTATACTAATACCCCAGCAAAACAAGTCATTTCCGCAACGTTAATGCGCATTAAAAATAAATATATTTGCCTCTTTGGTCAAACACCCATCAGTGAAAGAGTCTCTGATGAAGAGAACACCCCATATCTATATGTGCCGACCGACCGACGACGATTCTCTGTACTGCTACCACTACAACTATACCACCGCCAACGACGGTGTCGTTTTGTTTTTTGTTCTGGAGTATTAATAACTTTCAAGTGTAATCGCATTGCGGAGAGCTAATCACCACTTTTGAAGCCCCCTAACGACCCCATAGCAAGAAACACACAAAACTGTCAAAGTGACTTTGCAATGGAAACTGTGTTGCTTGATCGACTCCATCACAGGGCTGCCACTTTTTTTGAAAATACCTAGTCATTTATTTTTTTAGAGTAATTTAAAATATTCTTTAAAAATTTAACATCCACAAAATTCACTTTATGGATGATAAGTTATGCTTAGAAGTAGAAAAATGTTATATTCCACAAAAATTGTTGTACATGATTTTATTTATTTTTTCAGCATGAACCTATAAAAGCTTACATCTTATTGTGTAAGACTGGAAAAGAAATAGCTGGCAATACTTTTTTTATATTTTGGCAATATTTGTGGAATGTAAAATTCTTAATAATGGAAAGGAAAAATAAGATCCTGAAGTGCACAGTACACATATTACAAGGATGTATGCTCTTGCGAATGATGACAAAATTCAGTTGTCACAATATGCCACAAAGATCTCTGGGATATGACAAACCCACTCTGATTTTTGACACATTCCATACAAATAGGGATGGTCAATATTTCAGTAAGAGGTATTCAGTAATAGGTAACCAGCCGGATCGGAAATACGTGTTATTAAAATAATATTTAAAATTTTGATTTTGATTTTTTTTTGTTTATAACTTTGCACGCGCTCAAGGGATTATGAATACCCTTGATATGTTTTTCTTAACACAGCGCTGGTATCCGGTGGAAGAAGAGAAAGAAGGATAGGAAAGATGTGTGGCACGGTGTTCTGAGACTAGAGCTGGTTGTTGTCTCAGATTTATCTCCAGGGATGGCGACTAAACTAATGCGGAAAGAATTACCGTGTCTTATGTATTTATGTCCCTTATAATTCCCATTATTTTATTTATTTCGTTGTCATATTTTATGGGTATGCTAGTTTACTCAATCGCATGTTGTTGGTGTTATGCCTAAACAGCATGTAATGAGCAAAGCAGCAAATTATTTTATGACAATTTTTAAAATTGGTTTTTAAAGGAATTTAAGAAGACATAGAGAAGGCAGGAATCGAACCCGCAACCACGAGGTTGACAGGCGAGCACACAACTATCGCGCCATGGCCACCCTGTGATTTGATTAGAAAATGGCTTACTAAAACAGTTATTTTAGTGACAATTTTGGTCCATATTTGTTATTTTAGTAACAGGTATTTGAAACTGTTTTTTAAAAGTAACAATAACCGATTTTGCAACTAGTAGTTTATTCCATGTCTAGGTTTCTGCCCATGGCATATGTGACACAAAAACGCTCCCTGCGTTTTGACACATGCGCGAACCTAAACCAAAATGGAAACTCATAAGAACATACCTTGTTATGTGTGTTAAGTGACTGAAGTGCCGTCCACGTCATTCAGCGAGAAATTATGTCTGATCCAGACTTCTTTGGGCAGAAATTGGCAGTTTATCAAATTTTTAAGAGTGGGGATAAATTCTTTCATAAAGAAATGAAGTCCGAAATATCTGTAACGGCTTGAGCACAATTTTCTGCCAATTCTTAAATTTGTTTTTTTTTTCTTTTATATTTTTGTTTGTTTGAAATTCACATTCGCATTTTGTTCAAACTAATAATTTGTACGTTTTAGTTCTTATAAATTAATTTATTTGTTCATCAAATCTTTCTCCACAACAACTACGCTTAATTATGACAAACGTCAACCTGATAATTGTAAATTTTCTGCCCACAATTTGATGCGTACAAAAAATTTATTGGGCAGAAGTTGGCAAGATTTTCACTAAGGGGAAATATGTATTTTACTCCTCTGTCAAGAGCGCTCTCTTCTGCCCAAAAATTTTAAATTTCAAAGTTGTTAGAAATTGGTGTCAATTTGTGCTAATTGGCAGTTTCAGGCAATGTTTGGATCAGACCTATTATGAAGTATTTGTCGTCCAATACAATAATTACGTTACACCCCATTTAAAACAAACAAAAAAAATCTGTCAAAGTGGGAACGCTTTTCTGAAAACAATGTACATATATCTGTATTTCCATTTCTGTAAATATTTCTGCTTGATTTTTCAATTCAACATTCAACTCACGCCTGCCATTGAAGAAAATAGCCAGCAAAGCATAGAATCCAACAACAACAACACCAACAACAAAAAAACTCATAATAAAAACAGAATGCATACGAAAAACAAACAACACAAAAACAAGCATAGCTCGTCGTCGGCGGTTTGCCGTCGCCATCTACGCTGAGTTGTCTTGCATACAAAGAGTCAAGTTAATGCACTTCAACATCATCATCTTCATATTACGCTGGTGCAGCCGAGCTCACACGCATTCCAAACCGCACTCACTTGGCAGCACACAATTCTGGCCCTACCCAACCCCCATGCCTCTCCATTTTAGTTTGTTGCACCAACAAACTATCATCATCATTGGCATCGGCTCTGCGTGTGCCCTCTCTTCTATCTCCCGTCGAGCACTTTGCGTCTTCGATATGGATGAGTGGCTGTTGTTTCAGTGTTGTGTTTTGTATACTCACTTTTGCATTCCTAAGCTACAAACACAAGGAATAGATTTTTTTCTTGTTGCTGGTTGCATTGTGCTTGTGCGGGGGTGTTCAAGACTCAGCGAACATTACCCTCGAAGTTCGATTCTCGATGTGATGTTGATGTTCATGTTCCGTTTCGTAGATGAAGAAAAGAATCTTCTATTTGCACCCAACCATGCACGGTATATGTCAAATAAAAAGAAGAATGACTTACCTAAGAGACAAGAAAAAAACACAAAAACCGTATGCCCTTGCGGTTAATTGAAGGAAATTAATTATTTATTTAAATTGGATTGCGCATTCTTGAGTGGCTACTGTGTGTGTGTTGTCGTTCTCGTTGTGTGTTTAAAATTGTCGAAAGAAATCCATCTCGGATTTTTTTTTCCTTTCAATTATTCACAGACGAAGTGGAAATAATCGAAGCGATTTCGCACTGGCACGCATGGTTTTTCATAAAGGAGATTTTTATTTTTTTTATTTTGGTTGCAAACATTCATGATCTTGAGGCTTTTTTGGGTGATTTACGTACAGTCCGTGAAGAGCCACCCTCTTAAGTCATTTGTTATTTGAAAAAAAAATTAAGTAAATCATGGAATTGGTAGTCACTTTTAAATAGTTGTGACAAATGTAGACTTTTGGGGTGGATTAAAATTGATCGATTTTTCTTTTTTCGTTTTCCTTGGCTTGAGATTTATTGTGACAAGTGGCGGGCTTCTTTGATTGAAGTTTTTTTTTTCTTCTCATAAGGGGATTAAATTTGGGTCTTAAGTCGGGTTGAATAATGCGTTTAGGTCCATGGTTTCCATTAACTGACAGTGGGAGTTTTACAGGGTTCATTCACTGTTTTGTGGATGGATTGTGTTAAAGTTCTTTCTGAAGTTCAATAAAACTCAAATGATTTATCAAACTGTTACCGATATTTAAATTAAGCAGTTTGCCTTCAACATTTCATAAAGTGGCGCCCAACGTGAAATCGGTAGTATCTACTGAAACTATATCTACATCAGAATAGAAATTAAGCTAATTATTTTTTAAGTGCAATGATACAATTTTTTATCTAATCCTTATAGTTAGTTGTCAAAACAAGTCAAAAACATGGCTAAATAGCTACTTTATAATGATAAAGTTGGGAGTTCAGGTATCCACTTACATACTTTTGTTAACTCATGATTCTGGTGTAATTCTAATCATAACACTCACATATAAAGCATGCTAAACTTGTTTTAAAATTTTAGATGGCGCCCAACATAAGTTTCCATCCTTATCGAAGCTTGCAAATAAAATTCGTAAATGAATTTCCATCTACTCTCATGATATATAGTGATATAATTTTGCAAACTTTACATTCCCGCTATAATCACACTGTCAAGCCGCGTATAACTATTTCTTCGGTAAATATTCTACTGACATAAAACTAAACGTTTTAAAAGAACTTCCAACAAATTTTCTGTAATGTTGTCAATCATTTTGCCGTTCCTAAGCTCTTATACGAAACTCCACATCATCTCTTCATCACTTTACTTCTCGCCGGTTAAAAATAAAACAAAAACATAAGCGAACAACAAGCAATGAGCAATGAGGATCCTTTTTCCCATAAAAAAAACGTGAATTATTAGCAAAGGAGAAACCCAAAAGAATATGTGATGTAGACAGAACCATCAACCGAACGAAGCAACCAACTTTATACCCACCCACCACACTTCACACACCCGCTAATGGAATCTCCTTGTCTAAGTGCACTTTTAATAGTATAGTTTGGGATGGTTTGTGGAGCCTTAAATGCTTAAATAATGTGGGACGGGCTACAATAGAAAAGAATGAAAGTATGTGGAGTGTGTAGGCGCGCATATTTCGTGCCACCGCAAGATATTTTCTTCTTTACTGCTGCTGCTACTGCTGCTGTTACTTCCTCTCTAAGCACTTGATTGTATGTATATAGCAATCTATGTTTATGAGAATGTGACCCATACACTCTGTTTGATAGCACCGATGTTTGTATGTATGTATTCTTTTAAGCTTTTCTAAGAGTCAAAAACAAAGCAATGCAAACATACAAACAAACATAAAAAAAAAACAATTCAGTATCCAGGCCTAACTCTTCAAAGGCAACGCTATGTGGCAGCAACAAAATTTTCCATAGTGAGCGACACACGCGGAACCTAACCTAACTAACATGATATCAGGAATAAATTGTGTGGGCTCTTTAAAGGTTCGTTACGTCGTCGGTCGTAGTTGTAGTCGTCATCATCATCATCGTGTCGTTTGTTGGCATCGTCGACTGCGTCGTCATTGGAGAACTAACTACCTTACACCCTACTAAACCTTCATTTTATTTAAACCAGGTCCGTATTATCCATTGTGAATACCTATGCCGTATTAAAAAAAAAAGCAATAAAGTCACAACATTATAATGATGCTTAATTGACATAAGATTCATTTAATATTATGTATTTGAACGAAGAGGAAGCACATACTTGTAAGGCAAGACTTTAAATTGCTACCAATTAGCTAATTTGTATGGACCGATGTGCTTAATCTAAATAATTAAATGGCGCCCAACGTGAAACTTTTTTTTTAATGCCACTAGGTTTCAAAATGAACTAGGTTAAATTCGGCTCACATATTTAACCTTTATAGTTAATACAAAAAACAAAAAAATAATGCTTAAATGGCGCCCAACGAGAGGCATCTTTGCTATGAATTGTATTTTCTAATAAACTAACGTACGGCCCTGATCAAAATATCCCACAAATGTGCGCGTGATTCAATCATTATTGAGCGATCGAATACGGTATACGAAAAGTTAGTAGCGGTAGATATGCACGCAACTTATATAGCTAGGCAGGCCAACACAAAGGAATCACTGTCGGTTGGTTAGACCTATTGCAATTTTCCAAAAGAGGCTACAAAAGAAAAGGTCTCAATTCGTATACACACAGGATATTGCGTTCGCATCGTTGAAAGACAGCTAAAAGGCTAGGCAAGCAGGCAGGCAACTTGGCTTACTAAGTCCAAAATCGAGCCATTAAGAGTCAACAAATCGTCGTCGTCGTTATTCCTCATCCCGTCATCATATCGTACGGCACATAGGTTCGAATAACAAATATGGACATAAACTACTGCAGCAAAGCCATACAGAAAAAAGCAGAGAGTTAGTTTATAAGAATATGGCAATGGGAACGCAGAACCTGTAGAAAAAAAGTAAAAAAGTCGAATATCTCCCATTTTTAGATTTTTTTTTGTATACTCACTCGTCTGACGTTCCTTTTGGCGTTTTTGCTTCATTTTTGCCATGGCCTTACCTTTGCTGTCAGGAGTCTGAATGAGTGAGCGCCTGATATGTACGAAAATGGTTTGTGTGTGTGTGTGTTTTATTTTTACTTAGCGTGCCTTATCGTCTTTGACTTTCAAGGATGTTATAGAGTTGAGAGCTGTGATGGGCTGTATTCGCTATGTGAAGAGCAGCAATAGTACCCACCGACTATGCTTTACATAACGTTAGGTACATTAGTTTGGATTTACCCTTTGTACATTTTGTGTGTGTGTATGTTTGTGTGTTCAAAGTTTAATAACAATACCGAAACGAGTGGATAAGGGCTCCACTTCAACCACCATACAGACTCGGAAGAGTGAGTCCTTCGACGGTACGGTGGTGGCATCGTCAGTGGCAAACCCCACACGCCACCCCTCCTCAATCTTCCATCCAGAGAAAATAGGTTTTCATATATGGCTTTACATTAAACTAATGAATATATATCCTTTCGCATTTCGGTTTGGCAGTTTGAAAGCAGCACACAAGGTCCTTTAAGTTTCTCCGCACCTCTGTTAGCCAAAGTCAAAGTATGAGGAAACTTTTTTTTCCTGCCAACTTTTCTATTACAAATGAAAACAAAAAAGAAACTGAACATCAGAAAGAAAAATTGAATTCTCGAGAAATGCAAGAGGCCCATAGTTGGTTCATCGCATCGGGTAGATACGAATGCAGACAGAGAGATCTAGCTTCATCTTCCATACCTGCCAGAAAGAAGAGGCTTTTCATTTTCTTTCCGTTTGGCTCTGGACGTAATGAGATTTGATGACCTCAGGAGATTCCTTCAGCTCGATGATAGATTCATGTTTCCCTCTACCTCTCCCACTTTTTCACCATCATCTGGGTTTTATTTGAAATCTTTTTTATTGAGAAAGATTTTTTATCTCTAGTTCTATATGCGTTTTCTTTTTGTGTTGCCGGTTGTGGTAGCTAGTTATAGATAGATATAGGTTTGCAGAGGTGTACACAAAGAATAGGTTGGCAAGAAAGAAGTAAGAAAAAAAGTACCTCGCATGACAGCTTGGATATTTTTTTTATGTCTTCTCTGACAATCTTCGTTTATTTTTATTGCAAAGACATTCATTGATTTTGAGTGATTTTCAATGAGAGGATATTCAAGATGGACAGAATGAAGCAAAAAATCGTAAAACGAAAAAAATAGAATAAATAACAAAAAGGAATCGAAGCGAACTGATTAAACAAGAAAAGTGACATTGAACATGAGAATTTGAAATGTTTGCGTTTGATGTTTTGTGTTTGGTTCACATGGCATCTCATGATGATGAACTATGATTTATATAAGCGAAGAGACAAAGTGTCAACATGCGTTTGATTTGTTGAGGGAAAATGCCGTGGGCTTCCTGTTTTCGTCTTGCAAGTTCTGGTAGGTACGGAAGAAAACCTGTAGTTAGGTACTGGATTTTTTGTATTCCACAATCGAATGTAATAAATGTCATATACGTTTCAAATAAGCTATTGACTGAAAGATGGACTAGCCAGTGTACTTTTCTATACTTTTGTTGCATTTTTCTGCGGTAGCATCATTTATATGTTGAAACGATCGATGAAAAAAGTATTTTTAAGTTGATTTCCATGTTTGTTTTTAATTGGCGCCCAATGTAAAACCTAGTATCTGGATATAGCTCATACTGTTTGGTTGAAGCAGTTTTATTGCGATGATTTATTTTTTTTTTTAATTTTAACTATATGCCTGTAAGACCTTAGGTCTTTTTAAATGCAACCTGAATTGCACGGCACTATTTTGGCACAGTGGATTTGAGAAACAGGTATTGACTGTCACATTTTAACGCGTGTGCGGCAACCAATTAAAATTGGAGGTATAGAAAAGGATGCGCCTAGCGTGGGGATCGAACTCACACGTCTAAGTTAGCAATCAAGCACTTTATCCACTGCGCCATTGCCACCCATTGCCACCCAAATCGTAGTGAAAACAAATGCTTTATGAAAAAATTACGCCTAAACCTAGGCCAAGTTGTTATCGTTGGCAAATGCCAATTCGATGAAATTAAACCTTAACATAAAGAAATATGTGTTACTTCTCCATATTCAGTTCGGAAATTTAAATTTGGAATTATTAATGTTTTTTAACGGGCGCCCAATGTGAAGCCTTATATTTGGATATAGCTCATACTGCCCATTTAGGGCATTTTCATTTTGATGATTTATTATACAAGAAATCTAAACCTTACCTTAACAAATTTTGTTTCCTTCCACATGCATAAATTCACAGTTCAAAAATTTATATACTCAAGTCTCCATTGTTTTTATAGTAATTAAGGCAGAATATGTTTTCTTGAGATATTTTCATTTCGATGACTTACACATATTTGTACATGTACCAGTAAATATAAGCAAGAAAAATGCTTTCTCAAAAAAATGGCGCCAGTCAACTACATTGAAGTATTATAGTCATCTCCCCTTAGTACATCCAATGATCAGCAAACAAATCAGTGTCAAATAAAACTGGCGCCCAACGCTTGCTTCAATTAAATTTTCATAACTTTTGTTGTTAAAATTTGCAATTTAATTAACAACTCAAAAAAAAATCATGCAATTAATTGAAACCTTTGTCACTGAAAATTTACCTATTTTTAAATATAAAATGGTCGCTTGCAAGGTGATTGGTAACGTGTCAATAATTTGTAATTGACTTTTAATTAAACGCATACATATTGCACACGCTTTTAATGAAATACTGACATTTTTGACATTTGTCATTGTCGCACCTGTGACATCGGAAAAAATCAATTAGCTTTTCAGAATGAATTTTTCAGCTTCAAAAGGAAGGAAAACAATTTCTCCATTAATTTTAAATTTCTTGTTTGCCCCCTTTTTAAGCCAAACAATATAACTCAACACGCAATCTGCTGTCAAAATACCTACCCGAAAAACCCCAACCCTAAAGTTCATTCAGGGTCACCTGAAATGGAAACTTACTATCGTTCCCCACTTTGGGGCGATCGATGGGTCGAAGTGTTTCTCATGTATCTATAGGTAGGTGTAAGGAAAACTACGAGTATCGTATAACGATTTTCTGTATAAAATCTATTGTGTACTCGATTGCGTTCTAATTTTAGAATTGTTACCATGAAACATTGATGAGAACTAGAATAGTAAGGCGCATAATTATGGAGCATAGAAAATAAAAAACTATGTCGTACGCATTTTATTTTTCTTACGTTTCTGACATTTGTAAGAGGAAAAACTGGAAAAAGAAAAAAATCCATTCCAGGTGTTTTAATTGAAAGAAATATTTTATTTACCTCTAATTGGAAACCATACACAACTCTTTCTTTATTGTTGAATTCTGGTAAAAAGGACATCGCTCTCTGAATGAGAGTAGTAGTGCATGTGTGAAATTTAATTAAATTATATTTTGTATTTATATGTACCTCAACAAAAAAAAAAACATACAAAAACTAATTTAATTTTCTCTCATTTTCTTTTATTTGCAGGTATGTACTCGTAAAGCAACAACTATAATTTTTTATACATGAGATCACTTCAGTTGTTTCCCGCAAATTACATAAATAACCTGAACTAGGATAAAACAAAAAATATATAGTATAATATGTATAAAATGTATGTGTATGAAAACATGTATTCATAAAATACAAAAGGACTAAAGTGAGTAAAGTATTTCATAAGTGAATGTTGCTGCTCTTATTATTTTTGTTTTGACGGGAATTGGTGAGGGGGGTTAGAGTGGAGAGTGCCAGATGCAAGTGGATATATTCCATATTCTAGGTGGACGGCCGACAAGGACGACAGTTTGAAACCTTCCCAGCAGCAACAGCGCAAGCTGAAGGGTATTTCCATCCAAGTTATATTTTTCATACACAAAAAAACACAGCACATACTCACTGATTACATTATTCTTTACATTTTCATGTGGAAAAATGTACTTGAATGTGGGTTTTTTTCTTCATTGTTAAAGATGGCAAGTATAGAGATACAAACTAAAGCTTAAAGGGAGCAAAAACAAAAAATCATTGGAGCTTGTGTTTTAAATTAAAAGCAATAAAATAAAAATTGTTGACCATTGCTTCGTGGAGCAGAATTCAAAGTTTACTCTCGAAAAAAGTTATTGTTTGGAATTTGAACAATTACTCGTACATTAAAGAGTAGTGCAGTTTACCATGTGCCACAGTAAAAACAAACACAAGATAATGAGAAGAAAGACATGTCAACAGTTAGGTAGTTTCCATTTTTCTTTATCCTGTGGTATATAATCTTTAAAATGGATTAGTATGGATTTTAATATTTAAAAAGTTAGATTAGTAAACTTTTTAGTTAAATTAAATTGTAAGAAACTCTTAAAATTATTCGTATTCAGGTTGGTTGTAAAGGGATTGCTCTTTTATTGTTTTTGGGTTATTGTCAAGTTGAAACCACTGGATGTTAAAGTTCAGTTTCTGAGAACTTAATTGTTTAAGTAATTCTCAACGAAAGTGTCCCTTAGTGATGTTAATAATTAAAAAAAAATAGCGGTCGGATAGAGGTTTTACTAAAATTTGTTAAATGGCGCCCAACAGAAATGCTGCCAATATAGAAATTCTGATTAAAATTTTTAAATAAAATACTCATTCGGATTAAATACTCTTAGTCAAGTCTTTTGGTAGTAATTACCATCAATATGGAGTAACCAAGAATACATATATTGTTGCTTATCCCTTTTCTGACTATTTTCCTGTGAATTAGTCTTAAGGCTTAGATTTAATTTTCTATAAATAAATTTTCTGCTATTCTTAATAGGAATTCAAATTAATATTATCTGAATATGCTCATCTGTGTGCAATATGGTCTATACTGGTCGGATAGAGGTTTTACTAAAATTTGTTAGATGGCGCCCAACAGAAATGCCAATATAGAAATTCTGATTAAAATTTTGAAATAAAATACTTATTCCGATTCAATACTCTTAGTCAAGTCTTTTTGTAGTAATAACCATCATTATGGAGTTACCAAGAATACATATATTGTTGCTAATCCCTTTTCTGACTATTTTCCTGTTAATTAGTATTAAGGTTAAGATTTAATTTGTAATTTGTAATCCCTCCTCGGAAAAAGAGTGTCTTTTTGTCAATCGTTTAACTGATTCAAGCCTCTATCAAATAAGTGGCGTTCTAAATAATATGGACCGACAACTTGACCTTATTTTCTCAACGGACCCAGACAACTCATCAGTCACTCTCTGCCCCCAAATTCTTACAGCTATTGATAATTATCAACCTCCCTTGTTACTAACGTTCTATCACGATTTTCCTATACAGACTTCTCCCCCCACAAATATATGTTCTCATGATTTTCATAAAGCCAATTTTTCTAAAATTAATGAATATATCGCCAGAGTTTCCTTTAATTTTGACAACCTTACTGTGAATGATGCAATAGACATATTTTATAGAGAAATATTTAATTCTATTTCTCTTCATGTACCAGTTTCTCGTCGTAAGAAATCGTCTTCTCCCCCACCTTGGTATAATCACAGGCTACGGTCGATTTGTAATAAGAGAAATAAGCTTTGGTCAATTTTCGTTCATTCGCGATCTCCAACAGACTACTCTAATTATCTTGGTGCCTACCTTCAATATACCGAAATTTACAATTCTCTCTATCAAAGCTATTTAATCCAAACCCAAAGCAATCTTATTAAAGACCCTAAATCCTTCTTCCAATTTGTCAACTTTAAACGAAAATCCGATGGTTATCCTCCCTCTCTCTCTTTCAATAACGAAATTTCAAACGAACCACAGACTATTGCTAACTTTTTTGCTAGTTTCTTTAAAAAATCATTTACCGACGACTCTTTTATACCCGATTGTAATTATTTCAATTATTTACCGAATTTCTCCCTCGGACCATTTCTACCTCATACGATTGACTCATTACTCATCGAAAATAAACTCAATCAACTCAATGATGAGTATATTCCCGGCCCAGATGGTATCCCCGCCATATTTCTCAAAAAATGCTCTACAACACTCTCTCTTCCCCTTTCAAAAATCTTCGGTTTATCTCTATCTCAAGGAGTATTCCCTCAGTTATGGAAGACCTCTTTTATAACCCCAATACATAAAAAGGACCCTGAGTGTGAAATTACAAACTATCGTCCAATCGCTAAACTTTCACATATTCCCAAAATCTTTGAAAGCATTTTGTATGATATTTTAAGTTTTCGTTGTAAATCTCTTATTTCCCCTAGAGAACACGGCTTTGTAAAGGGTAGGTCCACAACGACTAACCTTGTTGAATTCGTATCCTTTAGCCTCCCGGCCTTAGAAAACGGAAAGGAAGTCGATGTTGTTTCAACCGATTTCAGTAAGGCCTTTGACAAAATCTCACATAAGCTTATTCTATTCAAACTGTCCACCCTTGGCCTTGAACCTATCTTCTTAAGATGGACTTCTTGCTACCTAAGCACCCGTTACTACAAAGTCCGATTCAGATCTTGCCTCTCTGATGGTTTCTTAGCTACTTCTGGGGTTCCACAAGGCAGCCACTTAGGACCTCTCCTCTTTATTCTTACTATTAACGATATTGAAATGATCATTAAACATTGTCATATCTCACTCTACGCCGACGATACAAAGTTCTTCAAGACCATCTCTTCCACACATGATGCTACTCTCCTACAACTTGATCTCAACAATTTCCCTGTCTGGTGCCTGAAAAATTGCTTAGAACTAAATATTTCCAAATGTCAATCAATAACTTTTTCACGAAAACGCATCCGATCCACTCCCCGTCGATACCTTCTACATTATCAACCCATATCCACCGCTGAGTCAATTCGAGACCTTGGTGTTTTATGTGATAGAGAACTTACCTTTCTCACACATATTGACGAGATTATACTCAAAGCAAACTCTACACTAGGCTTTGTGAAACGTTGGTCCAAAGAATTCTCTGACCCCTACGTGACCCGTTCTTTATACATAACCTTAGTTCGCCCGCTTCCTGAATACGCCTGTCAAGTATGGTCCCCTTATCAACAAACTCATATATCCAGAATCGAGAACATTCAACGTCGTTTCCTACGTTTCGCCCTTCGTGGTCTGTCTTGGAATAACCCTCTTATTTTACCCCCGTATCAAGACCGACTTCTGTTAATCAATTTGAATACGCTGGAAGAACGAAGAGCAATAAGCGACATTATTTTCATTCATCGATTACTTTCAGGGTCTGTTGACTGCACGACTCTCTACAATTCCATCTCTTTCAACACCAATTCCCGTAATATAAGAAATCCTCGTCTCTTCTATCTGCCTAGCCACCGTATATCTTACGGCTCCAACGAACCTATTACTCGCATGCTTCGAGGGATTAATTGTAACATTAACTGTTTCGACTTTAACCTTAGTTCATCCTGCCTGAAACTCCGTCTTAATCATCCTTCCAATTCCCAACCCTAGATTTAAGAGCTATACTTAAGTTAGATTAAGAATTTTAGCTTTTATTAAGCCTAATAAATGGGGGTATTGCCCCCACCAAAATTAAATTAAATTATTGACACCTAATTCACTAGGAATTAATTGGAAATAAGCGTTTTCTGTTAAGGAGACACGGGCGCCAAACGTGAAGGATTTAATTTTTGAAATTTCTCAGTAAACTTCGAAAATTCATTCGGGTCTTAAAACTTTTCAGTAACTTAAGTAACTTTTGTCACCTTTCATTCAAAGAACAAACTGGCGCCCACCACAAGGATGCAAAATATTTAATCTCTGAATCTATCCACACAATTTTGGGAATTCCTTTGGGTTTGAAAGCGTTTGCGACTTAGTTAAGTTATGAAAATTTAGTCTCCTCTCAAAGTGGCGCCCAACGTGAGGTTGAAAACATTTCATTTCAATTCAACTATCAAGTCAATTTTGAAAATTCCTTCAGTTCCGAAAGCGTTTAACACTAAGTTAAATTTTAGAATATGAATCCTTTGGTTGTTCCATTGAAATTTCAGAGAAAAGCTAAAAATAACTAACCAACAAATATTTTTTGTTCTATTCTATTTTTAAAAACAATACATTCCAGAAATAAATTTTCAAAATGTATCTACCAATTTAAAACAAACGGTGCCCATTAATTAAAGATTTAAATTTTATGATAAAACCCAAAAAATAATTCAAGTTAACTATTATTTTGAATATATATATTTATTTCTGTGAGCATATGTATGTATTACTTTTTAAAGTTGTTCATATTAAGGAGTTGTTACAGTTTAAAATTCTAAAATATTATATAAAAACCCGAAGCCACCTTTAAAAATGAAATTAAAAAAATCTACAAATACATTCAATATGCAGCAATGCGAAGTTAAACCTAGCAACAAAAATAAAACAAAGCATATGTGCACTCGTAAAGGCTAAAAAGGACGGACGCAAAGTAAAAACTCTGACATCAGTTCCCATAACTACAGACATCAACTTGAAGTTCATAAACAATTAAATACCCTCAATTCAACTCCCTCTCGAAATAATACAAAAAAAAAGAACCAACTAGAAGCAAAAAGCAAAAACAAAAAAAAATTACAAGCATAAAAGCAAACCAAATCCCAGCCCAATTGCATGATAAAGCACAAATCGTTCCTAAAAAGACCGAACAAAAAGGCAGCACACAAAACTGTGTAACAAAATAAAAAGAAGCTAAAATCCATCGATTGGTGCACTTTTCCCAAAAGAGTAATTCTTTTTTAGAAAAAAAAAGTAGAAATGAAAACGAAAAAAAACTATCATAAAGGATAATACTTTAAGCATTTCTACAAACGAACAAATCATTCACTGCAGGCACTCGCTGCAGCTTGAGCTCGATGTTCGCTGGGACGTTCCTTCTCTTTCTATCGTGGCTTCATTCAAATTCTTGTACAGTTAAATTTCCATACTATGATAAGCTTTGCAACAGAACGTTTTAACCAGAATCTAAAAGGAATATAAAGCAAAGACAACGTATGCTTGCTTGCTGATGGCTGAGGACTCGTATCTATCTGTCCGCTATACTCGTACGCTAGAGCTGAAGCAAAAAGGATTGACGTTCAACAGCCACATCCAATGATGCTCAAAAAATCCCTCCCAAAAAGCCCACCGATTCTGAAAGGCATCTGGTACAATCATGCGATCAGACCATAAGGAGGAACAGCCATACTATACTCGCAAGGATTGGGAAGGACTCTAAGTCGCTTTTGTAGGAGCAATGGTGAGAGGGAGCGAAGTACCCGTCTTTTCTATTTGGAAACTTTCGGGAGGAATGAATGAAATGTTGTATTCAGAAATTTAATGGGAAGAACGTTATATGTACATAAATACGAATGGGATTTCCTGGGGGTGGTGGGCAATAAAGGGGTTTCTGGCAATGGAAAAGTTAGCCCGGAAAAGTTGGCTAACGCACATATGCTCCACCAGCACCAGCTATAGCACAACGTTTTTCAGATAGACACATGTTTGCAATTACAAAAACGAAAAATTCATTCCAAATATTCCAAAGAGCAACTCTGGTGCTGTTCTATTTTACTGCCTGGTTTGGTCTGTCCCTGCTTGCATGATGGCGTCCCCATCTGTCTATCTCTGTCTATATGTCTCAGTGGAACTATGAGGATTTTTCGGAATTTTGTGTTCCCACTCCCTTAGTTCCGGCTTAGGTGGCAGAGGCAGTGTATTCTCATACACCCATGAATTAAGTGCGATGATGCAGATGGTCTATATGGGATTCCATTCAAAGCGAAGGAGGAGTTCGCCCCCGACCATCCATACCAACGCCGCGACGCCTCTGTAAATTCTATGGTTGAGAGAATAAATTAAATCGATTTCATTTTATTTTCATACAATCTTCCTAGAAATCAAGGGACAGGGAAATAATGCAGTTTATTATTGCAGTTGAATGACAGCGTGCGTGCTTGCTTGTTTACACTGAGCATCACCATGCATCGCATAGTCAATAGTCATATACTCATATCTCGTTATCTCAGCGAGAGAAGATGATGCCGTAAAGGCTCTAAAAGCTGGGATTTTAATGTCCATGAAGACCGCACTGCTGACCAGGCGTTCTGGTATTTTACGGATATGTTTTCAATTTTTCACATATCTCTCACATGTAGGCATAGCACAAGATGATCGTTGTTCACATGCGCGCAGCATGGACATTTCCGAAGCCGAAGGTGAAAGAACACACAAAAGATAGATAGTCTGGCAACAAAACAAACCTAACTCATTGCGAGGCAAAGTCATTAAGATCGTTTTGGAGCGATAGTATCCAGCTGCAAGCACATATTCCACCACATATTCTGGCGGGATGAACCTTAAGCCTTTTATATTTTTTTTTGCTGGTTCCATCCGCATATCCAGACAGGGACAGCTATGAACAACCGACCGACAGACGCTTGGATGGATCTTCCCGGAGATCCAAAGATGGGTTTTTTTTTTGTATTTGTTTATCTTGTATCTTTTTTATGGCACATACGATCGGATTGTCATGGATGTTTGTTATCATATCTCTTCACACAAGCAACAATACACAGTGGGAAAAAGAATGTTTCCTCGCATCTCGCATGACGCGCGATTGTGGCAATTATAAATTATTGTGACTCCTTAACGATCGTAACCCGTAACCAGAAGCTTCTTCATCTTCTTTGATGGTGATTAAGTGGAAGAAATTTGAATAAACACAGTTATCGAGCTGCTACCATGTTCGTCTGCTTATACGATTATGTGATGCTTATCCCGCTTAAAAATAAAAACAAACAGAACTATTGCATGAATGTCAACCGAGGTGTAAACATGCTGACATGTTGTGCGTGTATTTGTGTTTTGTTTTTAACCCTAGGCTGATTTGTCAAAATGACAAAACCAAAACTGATAAATGCTGATTACTATCTATGACAGTTTTTGTTTGAAACTCAAGTCATGAACCCATAAAAAAAACCTTAACACAAAAATAACAATGTAATGAAATATGACAAAAAAAAACCTTAGCACACATTTCGGTGAAGATGTAAGAAGATCGTGAATGATGTGTAAAAGCTAGCAACATAATCGTTGGCACGTATTGTTGTTAGGAATACAAATTTATTGCTTGACTCTTTTGCATTCAAATTTATACATTTGTCAGTTTTTTTTTATTTTATATTGTTTTTTGTTTTTTGGTTTGTATAATGGGTTTTTATTTTTGGTTCATAGACCCTGTTTTGTTTTTTGTGAAATAGAAAATACAATATACCTACAATAGGTATGTGAGAAATTAAAGTTAGAATGACACATGTGTAATTGCATATAACCTACTTTATTTTAAGCTTTAATTTATTTAAATGGCGCCGGCCTCCGTAACATATTTTGACTTTAAAAAGTATGCAGTGGTAGACTTATTCGTTCTGCTCATTGGTTTACACAGACGGGTGCATGTTTTTTGTCATGGATTACATTAAATTGGTAGGGAAAGGGTTTTAAGACCAAATTATGCGCCCATAAACAAACGAACAAACACAATCCTTATAGGGTACTGGCGGAATACGTCAATGGCAAAAAAAATGGCAGATAAATCACTTTGAGGGAAAACATTGTTGGATTCTCTATATCAAATTGTTTTGTTTTTCCTCAAAGTGCCACTAGATGTATAGAGAAAGGGATGGGACACTTTAGAGAGAGATAGCTTGGTAAAAGGCCCTGTTCAATAAGTTTAATGGATTGCAATTGCGATTCGTAAAGTTTCGTTCAACTAAGCAAATTTAGTAAGAGCGATCGCATTCGCTTACGCATAAAAGGAATTTAAAAAAGGAGGTTAAAGGCAAAAATCTATAGGAGATAAACATTTCACACCGCTCGCTGTTTTGAAACAAAACACGAAATATCAAACTGGCGTTCAACACACCTCCACACTTCAACGAATAAATTCCTCGCCTGCGAGTCCTGCGGTTAACCTCAAAATCAGAGATTATCGATTATGAAATGTGATTCGCTACGAGTAAAAAAAGCCATGTAAGGAAATGTCAAAATGACCGAATTTTCGTTAATTCGGTAGCCGTTGGTTGACATGGTTAGAAGTCCTTAATGCCGGATTTTCACGACTGCTAAATTAGCAGTACCTATTACTGTCAAAATCTTGGCATTATTTTTTATTTGTCGTGTAAATAGTCGGAAATGTGTCAGTAGATATATTAGTCATTAAAAAAGTGCCAGCCAGAATGTTCGTTAAGTTGTGACATTATACTGACATCGTGTAATTTCAGTACTGACAACAATTTTCAAATAATGACAATTTGCAATAAAGATTGAACTTGCCCATTCTTTACTGCCAGAGTTGGCAGTATTTTTATCTGTCATTATTTTAGCTTCGTGTAATCGACTGTCGTTAATTAAATTAATGACAGCAGTATTTTTGCAGTAAATACTGCGAACTTGGCGGTCGTGTAAATCCGGCATAAGTTATTATTAACATTTAACGAAAATTCAAAATCCGCAACATCAGGTTGGGTTCAACAAACCAGCTAATTTAAATTTGTGTTTTTTATAATTTATGACATTTGCATGTGGGGTGTTATACCATAATTGATGTTTCTAGCTCACTTCACTTGTTTTCCTTTATGTATAAGAACCCAAATTAGTCACCATTTGCAAACTGAAAGATGCTGTCAAAGTTAATTTACTTATTTATCTTTTTGTGTAGTCCATACACAACTTTTTTTATAATATGACTTAATATTGATTTTCTGTGAAAACACAGAATTGCTTTCGAAAAAAATGACAGCTGACTTCTATTGATGTGATTGAAATAAGATGTCTATCTTTAATACTTTTTTCATGTCATTATGGTTGACTAGTTGATTTGACATATCGTTAATTATTGACATTGATTTAGGTTTGCAACTATCTGTGTATTATATTTCTACAATTAATCGTAAAACTAATGAAATACTTGACAAAACTTACCGATAAAGTGGAATTTTATTTTTAACTTGATGTGAATTTTATATTAAATTTAATATTGATATTTTATTAAACAAAAAAACTGTGAAACGGCTCAGTAGGTTATCTACACAAAATTATAGTGGACTAAATACATCGAAAACTGAACGAAACCAGACAAATGCTGATTAGAAATTAATGAAAATAAATTATGTATTTGTGAAAACTAACAGTTAAAATCATAAATACTTGCCTACTTCAAAAAATAACACTTAAAATTATAAAATTGATTTGAGTTTCCCATTAAACTTTCTTCATCATTTAATTCTACCCTCCTCTAAGTACCTACTTTAATGGAAAAATCAAAATTCTATTTAAAATTTAAATATAGAAATTTGTTGCGTTCCGCATCTATTACGCCTTTTATTCAATTTTTAAGACGTTTTTCTTCTTTTATGTCTAATTTTATATACCTACCTTCCTTTCCGGTCATCGAAATTGTTTTTCTTTCTACAAAACGTCTATAATTGGTACCGACCCACAAGGCAGAACAAAACAACAACAACAACAAAAAAAAAAACAAGTAAAAACGTACACGTTCTCTGACATTACTTGTGCTGCTGCCTTTTTTTTAAGAAAACGTCAAACAATAAAAAATAGGTACCTTTACAAAAGTGTATATGAAAAGTGTTTAAATAAAAACGGCAACAATCAGCCGTGCATAGTAAAAACACAAACATAAAGGAGAAAAAAAAACAACTTCGGGTCGTTTACATGTTTACTTTTTTGTTTTCAAGGTAAAACGTAAAAATCCAGCATTGCTGGTCGAAAATTTATCCCACCAACCCTAGGCTGAATGGGAGTGTGACCACCTCGAACCTTGAAATAAATAGGAAATTACATGTAATTTTCCGCTTCAAAATTTTAATTGACGGTTTTATCATGCAAAGAAGAGAGTTTAGAAAAAAGCGATACTCGTATATGTATCAGAGTGACAACATCACCCTAATTTTCGCTATGTCACCGAAACTTTAAAACAGGGCTTCTGGAATTGATACCAAAGTCGGGAGTCGGTGACGGTGCCAGTGTCATTGCAGGGACGATGAAAAATGAAGGCGACGATAGAATGGACTCGTCACTCACTCTGTTTATACAGTTGTCCGTCAGCGTAATAAAATTAAGAAGAAGAAACAACCGAAACAGAATTCTGTCAAACTAAGAGGAAGGCACAGCCATCTAGTTCTACTAGTATATTTACTTAGCTAAGCGAATAGATTTGTAGGGGGCGTCTGTGTAGGGATTTGTTTTGTATTTTTGTTTTCTTTGAATTTTACATGAGCGCGTTGCTGGATGCATTCATCGAACGAATTCGCTGATGCATCAGCAGCTGTTCTATGGCTGCCATCAGCCAACAATAACATTTAGCAGCTACTCGAGATGTTTTCATTTCGTCGTGTATTATTTCTTGGAGATCTGTTTTGTTTGTTCTGTTTTATGTTGTTTTTTTTTTTGTGTGTTTCTAGAGCAACGTTTTTTATGATTTTTATTTTTTGTTTCTATGGAAATCTGATGTAGAAATATGTACATACATGTTGGCGTTGGGGGATAAGTGAATGAATGCCTTGTAATGATTAGCTTTATTGAAATGGTTTGACATTTTGTTGTTTGACGATGCTCAATGCAGCTATGCATATATGGGCGTTGTGTTTTTTCAGGCGTGTTTGCTTTTGATAAATAACACTCTGTGTGTAATTAGATACAAAATTCTTTTTCAAACGATTGCAACGAGATATTTAAGTTTTTTTATTTTTGTAGAGATTTTCAGAAATGCTGTTAATTCTCTAGAGAATGAGAAAAAAAAATAAAAAATCAACAAATAATGAAGCTTAAATGTATCGCTTTGATAGTTAATGCTTGTAGGTATTTTATTTTTTTTTTTTTTTGAAAAGATATGTCATCCGAGAAAATGTGTTGACCTAAATATAAGAAAATATGGTAGTTTTAGGGTTTAACTTGTACAATTTGAATGCTAATTTATTTATGTTAAGCGTGTCGATGATTGAGGATGAAAAAGTTTGTCATGACAACTTGGGATGAAATAAATGTATGTAGTATTTTTTATTTTTTTAAAATCAAACGATAAATGAGAAAAGAAATAGACACTCATTTTGACGTATTACATAATTTATGTTTGTTGATTTGTTAAAATTCAATTCTGACGATGTGACGCAAAATGAATGATCACGAAACGTCATTGTGTAAACACCAATAGAAAGAATAATATGAATCTGTCAACGTGCCTGGCTGTTCCATGATTTCATATGAATTCGGTTATAAGTCTTTAGAATTAAAGAAAACGAATTAATAAGACATAATAAAACCTACTTCAATTTTCCGCTACCTACCATAAATTTAATGCTTACCAAATTTTTTGTTTGGCACACTGCCATTCGGTACTTATATTTTACACTTACCTGCGGGTGGTCCAGAATTGTTGATAAACACTTTGATAAAATGCCAAAAATAAATCTGCCATTAATGTCAAACGGATTGATGTATCTTTCCGGCGACATTTTGAAGTGTAGAATATCTTGTTCAACGAGATTCTGTTAAATATTTGAAGCATTTTAGGATGTTTAGTTTGAATTTGTCTACTTGAATTATTTATGGTATTTTATTTTTTAGTGTATATTTACTGTATAATGTATGATGACGTACGATGTACATAATTTACAGATAAGTAATGTAAAGTAAAATCACAAATGTTATGTTTTACAAAATGAATTGAAAACGAATTTCAATTTAACTTAAAATGAAATAACGTGTTCTACAATCGGAAAGACTTCAATTTGGTTCAATTCACTTCGAATTCATTTTTTAAATGTCAAAATCAGCTGTCTAGTCAATTTTGATTATTTGATTTCATATCTCTTTTCCTTAAACAGTGAAATAAAAGTATTTAAATATGAAAATTTAATTCCATTGTTTGCAAATTACCGAATAACGGTTACATAACCCTAAGCCTACACTTGAAATAAATGGATTGAAGAAATATCTCATCCAAGTAGTCAACATTTCATGTGGATGCCCCTTACAAGTGTCTGAATTTGTTTTCCGAAATTTCTGGATTTATTTCTTGCCTTCTAGGAAGAATTAATTTGAGGCAAACAAAATTTGACGTTTCGTGACATCCTAAATTCATTGCGCACAAATTTCTCTTGTTATATTCCAATATTTTATTAAAACAAAACAGGTTATACTTATTATAGAGTATTTAAAGCATTTAGCACTGGTTGGAGAATAATGAAATTTTGACGACATATTTTTGCCCACATAGTTGAAGAAATATAAATTTCAGTAATAGTGTCTGCAATAATGTCGGAAATAAATATATCTAAGTTTCACATGACAAAAGAATATGAATTGATTTGGAATGAAGAGCATGAAAGTTCATGTTCGAAAAACCAATTCACAATGATTGGATTCAGAACACAAGAATTCAATTTTGAATACCTACATTCCTTTAAAGTAAATTTGTGTGGAATACAGAATATCAAAATTCACTTTCGTTCCTTAAATTATCAAGTAAAGTGAACATGTGTGAATAATTTCGTATTTTCGGTTGAATTTTGGGATTGATCTCCTCTTTTTGTAAATGTTGTATTAGTGTATTTGCGAATTTACGCTTACACGCATGAACACTTTTCCAAACAGTTTTTTTCTATTCACAAATCATCCGACGAAAAAATTTTAATGTATATGGGCATATGGGTTCTAACTATACATCTCTATTAAAGCGAGAACAGAAAAATACTCCCAAAACCTTATTCAAAACAGTCAATCGTACGTTTTTGGAGTAAAATGAGTCAATCGAATTAAAATAAATAAAGAGTAATTCCAAACAACCAATCGAAACCGACATTGGAGTTTCAATATTCAATTTTTAGAGTGCTTTTCGGCTTAAGATCTGTATCTGAATTTTTGACAGTTTGTTCTTATCTTCAAACCCTCAAATATAGATTATACCTACATTTTTTGTTTGTTTACCGTATTTGTCGACGGCATTTCGGCTGATCTGTCAAAAACAATTCCTAGAACTTATGGCGTCTTGCTTTATTTACTTCAAACTTTCTTTTTTTCGACCACGATAACCAACACAAATTCTTCCGAAATGTCTATAAATCTATCTATCAAATAAAACAGACATATCCTTATCAAGAAGTCCCATTGTCAAGGTTAAGAAATGCATTTTAGCCTCCTACCTTTCATGATATCACTTTATTTATTCATTCCTAACCAAACAATTCTATCGTATCGTCATTACAATTTCTGTGTGTGTTAACTAAACAAATCTCCCTATCATAAATGTGGCTCTGAACCGAAAATAAACTGTCAGCCCATAACAATTTAACCTACTGACCATAATATTTAACGATCCCAAATGTCCCAAACAAACAGAACTGCACTCTATAAAGCTGTGCAAACACTTGACACAATGTTTTATACAAATAAAATAAAAACCCACCACAAAAATGTCGTTGTGTCAATTTAGGAACGTTCTACCCTAAACAGTTTTACTTTTGTTGACAAAATGCACCAAAGATCTTAACGTTTGATTGTTAATATATTCTTAAAGGTATATTTATCAATACCTGAGGGGGATCTAGATGCAATCGAAACAAAACTGAACTGAAGTGGGAAAAGAATTCCCATTAAAAGGGTAAATATTGAGCAGGTAAAAAAACCTTCGAAAACTCGTTTGCGGCAAATGGGTGAACACAAAACCAAACAAATAAAAAAAAATCAGTGAAAGGATCTCTATTTCACATAAGTCCCTTTAATGCGATCAAACTGCAACAATGCGTGCGTACTTGTATTATGAAACCCAATCTGTCCTATGGAGTTTATTATTAATATAAAAACATTCATATAGAGGATTTTTCTTTCGTGTGCAAGGCGATATAATATCGGCGACATTCAAGTGGAGTAAGAAATTCAATACTATCCAGCTGATGCCCATAAGGCTTTGGTTAGGTTAGTAATTATTTTATATATATTTTTTTTTGCTCTGTTCTACACAAACAAAAAATCATCCCCTCTTCGTCTTTTAGCCACTTGAGACTAGTAACTATTGAGGATAGTGTTACACTAGTGCACTAGTTTCAAAGAAAATTTATTTGACACATGTTTTTTCTGCTGTTTCTATTCGTATCTATATGTATACAGTATATAACGGTTGGAGCTGTCAGTTGGTCAGGATATCAATTATTTTTATGAACATGAGTTTGAAGGAGGCCGACAGTATACATATATATGGCGCTCTGTTACATCCGTTTCAAATTCAAATTGCAGATTGTTTATAATATTTACTTTACTAACGG
This sequence comes from Philhelius pedissequus, assembly GCA_910595825.1. Lineage (NCBI taxonomy): Eukaryota > Metazoa > Arthropoda > Insecta > Diptera > Syrphidae > Philhelius > Philhelius pedissequus. The sequence goes on along the minus strand of OU343163.1, from coordinate 5,758,782 downwards.
AAGCTCTAACACATATACATAAGCAACAAATATGTTTCCCCGAGATAAAGCTTGAAAATCTACTTGAAGATATGAATGAATTCAGTTCAGATGCGGAGCACGTTTCAATTATTTTATTTTCGCCCACATACCAGTTCAGTTTTTTTTTTTTATATAATAATGGAATGCGCGCCCAATTTGTTTCATACTTTATCAGTAGGCGGAAATCATACTGACCTTACAGTCTGCAAGAAAATTATGTATTTATTTATTTTTTTCTTAGAGAACAGCGAAGCTTTGTAGCTACATATGTGATTAAAACCTTTATGATGCAATAAACTAATTTCAATAAAAACAGTACTTTATTTCCATTAGTGGGAATTTTTGTTGTTTTCTTTTTCTTGTGTTAGAAGAGATAAAGAGAAACAACTCGTGGGCTTAAAAGGCAATTGAAGTTAATTTCCCCATATTAAGCTCCGCCTACACTCCTTGATCAACTGATAAGATGATATCTTTCTAAGTGCATTGGTTGACCGGTAAAAAGATAAAGGAATCAAATTAAAGTATTTACGAACACACCCTACTCTACTGACGTTCAGGTGTCAAAAGGTGATTTGAATTTATTATTTAATTGAAACATTGACGCTCGTTTAAAGTTTTTTTCTTATTTTATTTTCAACCTTTCTACGCACATTATGACACCTCAACTGTTTTACAATTTAGGTCATTGAACACTTTTTATTTCGTTAAAAAAAAACAACGCATTCAAATTATAGAATAGTATACATTTATACACATTTTCCTTTGCCCCCACTTTAATTCGTGAGGTTTATAGCGCTTAAATGATCTAATAAACCTAGAACATCTTTCGGGGACAACATTTTTATTTTTTTAATTGAATTGAAAAAATGTGTTTTATTTAAATTAAAACAAATTACGTACAAGATTTTTGTTTGTTATTGTTGTCGGCTTTTTGTGAGTGTAAGTTCTGTGTTTTTTTCGTTCTGAGGGCTTGTAACTGTCTTAGATATTTTTTTTTTCTATTTTAAATTTTAAAGAATTTTTTTCTTGCATTTTTAGTATACAAATTTAAATGGGGATAAGAATTTACATATATCAGTTTCCGGTTGGGAATTGTACATGTAGTTCGTATATCAAAAAAATTATAACAACCAGTATGAATATTGCGATAACAATAAAATATGTGTTACGACGACGACGACAACAACGTAATGGTCGGTTGATATCTGTCATTGAAAAAGAGAGATAGAGAGCTTTATTATGTGATACAATTTAGTCTGAGGTCTCTTATTTTATTTTTAAGTCAGGGAACGTGCGATTAAGTTGAGTGAACGAGGTATATATACACTACATACAAGATGGTCATGACATTTAAGTGAGACATAAATAACTGTCAGAATTATGTCATGACGTTTAAGCGTCAAATGAGCTTAAGTAATTATACTCAGTAAAGTTACACAACTTACAACTTCGTGCTAAACTAAGAGCTCAGAATTTTGGTGGCTTAACTCTAGTAGCTTAGCCATAATATGCCCCCTTCTGTCAATCGGACTTTTAATATTAAACGTCACGTCAAGCTTCGTATCATAAACTCGAATCATGTTCTCTTCAGTCGCGTGTGAACAGCTGTCTTATGTAGGAATCTTACGTACGTTTCACACTCCAAAGCTTATTTGCTTACATTGTGTTCTTTATTATTGTAACTTGGCCATTGCTCCTGAGAAAAGTGTGTTATCATCTCGAATTAGTTCTTTGTTATCGATACTTTTTAACAAATGTCAATTTTCGTCTATAATGACTTCGGTATAATATTCTTTTTCATTTTTGTAATACAGTTTTCACCGCACTTAAAAAAAATCGACTAATATTTTAAGTGAAAGTACGTTTATTTTTAACAGCAGTTAGCTCTACGGATCATTGATTTATTGACATCCGACAGACGGATCATTGAACGATATGATTTGTTTTATTTATGTCAAAAAATAAAGTGATTTTTAATAAAAACCTTCTATAATCATTAGCAGAAATGAAGTAATTTTGACTTTAGCTGAATTTTGACTGTTTGACATAAAGAGATTAGAAAAGTAGAAAAATTGAACTAGAAAGCACTAAACTTGATTTTATTCCAAGAAAAAAAAAAAAAACGAATTGTTGACATTTACAATGCCATGTTTAGACGCGGCGATAATGTATTCGTTTTTTTTTATTAAAGAATATCAACGAACACATCCCACTATTCCAATTAAAACGCGTTATGTTTGCCTGCATAATTTTCATTGTACATGCTTTCACTAAAGGCGGTTAATGATTTTGACGCTATATAAAATCAAAAGCACATAAGAACATTATGCCTAAATGCTTTACATTTAGATGACTAAGCTGAATTGATAATTTTCACATTTAAAACTCTGTCTACACCTAATCAATGCATCTAACTTAGAACACTTTATTTAAATAAATTATATTTCCCAATAAAATCTTAAAAGAATGACTCAAAGACAAAAAACACAACCTGTCGGTGATTTTAAATTAAACAAAATACAACCAATCGTGACCTAGATACTAAAAGTGATTTAAATTAACAAATGAACCTTACATTATCCAAATTATTTATTGACGACACCAGAAGGTGACACCTTTTCTCTCATAAAAAAAACCTTTAGTGGTGTCTATAACCGGATTGGACAGTTCAAATTTTTAAACCATTATGGCTCCAGAAATCATTAACATACATCTTATCTTCAACTAATTGGAGACAAAACACCAAACTGTCACATTTTATCCACCTGATTGGACCACTGTTTTCACATCAAAGCACAATAGCGTTTAAAAAAAAGAATCACCGTGAAATATGAGACTATGAAGTTTGATAGTCGAAGAATTTCGTTTTACCTCATTCCCAACCAACTTAACTACAACTTTTCTAAGAAGTTTATGGCCCTTTTTATAGTTTTTTTTTCACCAATTAACCAATTAAAGCTTTAACATTCCAACTTAAAGTAGCCCCAATTTTCTTCACGCACATCATCAAAAACCTACAAAAACTTTTCTATTCAACAACTCATAAGTCATAACTTGTCTTATTTAGGCGGAAAGCTTAACAAATATTCATTTTATCAAATTCATTTGACATTTCTACAAAGCAACACACATCTTTTTCCTTCCCACACGTATCTCTGTCTCACATTTATTTAGCTTTTGTGAAAATAAACATTAAAACTGATGTAAAACTAACAAACCAAAAGTGCTAAAGTGACAGATAAGTATTCATTATATAGATTTCCATGAATAGTTTAAGCAATTAACTGGCTACTAGTCGAATTTATGACAGCTATTCATAGTTCATTTTATTGCCAGCAGAGAGCGTGATTTGAAAGTGTTCATTTAAAGTCAACTAGTGTGTTTGGGTGTGTGTTTTTTAATTTCTTGTTTGGTCTCTCTCCCCCTTGTTAAATGAAAAAGGATTGACGCATATGCATCAACATTCAAATGCATTTTAAAAATGTCATCTCTATACCACCCATCATCCATCCGTCACATGAAGAAGAAAATAATAATTTGTCCAGTGAGTTGAAATCAGATATGCGGTAAAGGTAGATTTCTATACATATTTAGATAGTGAGGAAATGTGTTGCATCTTGCATATCATATTATGCTGGCAATACATTTTGTTCTTTTTTTTTGTAATCAATGCGATGCGATGTTGTCATATCGATTGACTATCGCATATTTATGTTCATTTGTGATTCGAGGTGGCATCTTTCTGAACACACAAAACCTTATATCGAAGCCTGACATCTATGAGGAGTCATTTTGAATTTGATTGGAGACTAGGAGTTAAGGTTAGACATATAGATCCCCGTGTGCAGTGGAGAGATGGTAAACGTCAAACAAGGACGAGAGATGACAATCTCTATCCGTTTGCGCCTTTGGAGGTATTATATACCTACTTACTGCTTCATATCTACCATACCATACCATTGGTATGGCAGAGCCTTGAAAGATAATTGAGTGCGATTGATGCAATTTTCATACGAAAGGATTACGTTGCATTTGACTTGCTTGATTGGCCATTTAAGATTTGTATCTCTTAGTCTGGCGAGCATATGATATCTGCCCAAGAGACTGGTCAAGGAGAATGGATGTGCTGTGCAGACGTGGACACTATGTTTAAAGATATAGGTACCTATATGAAGATTAGAGTCATTGGCGAGATTGTGTGGCAACGACTTGTCAAAATATTAATTTTCACTGCGAAGAAAATTTATAGGTATCTATTTTAAATTTTAAAAGCAAATTGCATGTTTAAGAATTATATTTTAAAATGTGGGATCATTTGAGCGCAGGTTTTATCTAGTTATACTATACTAACCTTCAAAATAAATGAAAATGATGTTAGAATGTAGGAGCTGCTGTGAAATCAAATTTACACATGCAGATTCAAGTATGTTTCAAAAACGTTTTATTTTGTGGTAAATGCATCATTTTCAGCACATATTAATTTACACAGTTTTAACTTTTCCAAAATGTGTTCTACCAATATCTCAAACAAAAAAAAGTAAAATCTCTAGTTCGGCTCCATTTTTGTTGTTAACAAAAGAAATGTTAAATAAAAGCACAAACTAATGATCGCCATTCTTTTTCATCCTTAATTATAACGCATCATTCATCCACCAAAGCAAACAAAAAACGAACAACCGTTGTTGGGCGCCATTTTTGAACACTGTCAAAACTCGAATTTGACAAAATCAATAATTAAGAGCGCATGACAATGTGTGGCAAACAAACCTTTTGACTTTTTTCTTAGAAGTACTGTTATATTGGTAAAAAAAAGTGGTATTTGAAATCATGAATATACATTAAAATATCTAAATAATTTGGTTTCATTGGAGTCTCATACACAAGAATAATCCTCCATTTTGTTTTTTTGTTTATGTGCAATGAGGTGGATAATGACAAACGACAATTCTGTGAAAGAAATAAATGAGACAGATACAAATTTATTCATTAACCTTAAAGCTCAATACTTGTGTTGGGCGCCATTTAAAATTATTGCATTGTTTAAAACATAATCATGGAATTAAAAATTCTGCTCATTAATAAAACAACAACTTAATTATTAACGCTTATGGTCCATTATGCGTGTGATCCAATGCCAAACTATCACAACACACAAAAAAAACACCTAAAATTAAAATGCGTGAATATTCAATTCGATTCTAGTTCATTATTTTTTTTTGGGGGGGGGGGGGTTGCGCCGCGTCGTCCATCCACGTTTGGCTTGTTGTACACAGTATGTATGTATATTGTTATAGGTATATAAACGTCCGCACCTCATTAGTGCCTAATAGGTGGTAGTCAATTTGCATTAAATTTAGTTCGTTAGTTCATTTTAGTGTATGTTAATGAGAGCACTATGTCACTCTTTCTTCTTATGCTCTAAACCTACATAAAACACAAACTATAAGAGCCATGTCCACTGACCAAAAGCCTAACATTAAAAATAGGAAAACTCCTGTTTGGACACATTACTGATTAATTAATTCCTTCTGCTGGTTAATTATAATTCATTTTTTTTTTTGTTCATTTTGTTTCTAGATTTTGTTCTAATGAACGACTAGCATGAGTCTCTTCCTTGCTATTAGCTCTAAAAGGACTACTTATACAACCTACCACACAGCGTTATACTCGTACATTGTAGTAATACACTTGTGTTTTCATTCTCAGTCACACGCTTCATGTAGCTTATTGAAGTGGATGTTCTTAGCTGAGTTGGATGGAGCACGGCGACGTCCATGGCGCGCGGACCCATGTGGAACTAATGAGGGCGTTAATATCTGCCAAATAAAATCGTTTAGTCGTTATTTATTTGGAAGTAGCTAGCTACACTAACTTACATGTTTCTTCTCTATTTCTTCACCCTTCTCCTCACCTCGCAACAGTGTGTTTTCGTTTCTTTCCTAAATGGTTTGTGTGTCGGTCGGTCGGTCGGTACCATCTAAAGAGCTAACAAATGAGTCTGATCTAGATTCATGGGTTTTCTTATAGCTAATTGAGAATTCGTCTCTTTTCTGTGAAAAATAGATATAGAAATTGGTTGATCGAAAATTGTTTTCTATTCCATTTCAAGGCAAGAATATCCACCATTTCACATCCACAGTCCAACATGTGTTTTATTTTATTGTCTCAACGCAAGAACGTGTTTCGAAATTTGAATTTCGAGTTCTAAAGATGCTTGTGATGTTGTACCCTACACAAGGCACATTGTGACATAAAAATGCCTCGCAGTCATTCATCAAATGGGTAACAAACCCAGTGTGACATTATTTTAATGGCTTCTGTGTTTTTAATGTTTTCTTTTTTTTTTTGTATCATCTTTTTTGTTTGTTTGCACGGCTCATTGCGCTATTAAAATTTTATTTTTAACTGATGATAACGAGAAGAATTTTAATAAAAAAAATATCTATTTCTAAAGAAACTGGCGAGTGGAGAGTTGGGAAGTGGAATGTAAATTCGCTTGACAGATCTACATGTATCTACTATACAATCATGTCCGGTATGACAGTAGCATAATTGATCGATTGTGCGTCTGTGTGTGGGCTACAAAGTGAGTGCTTTGATAAGCAAAATAAAATGAATGGACTTGATGATGTAATCGAGAAAAGATAGGGTGGCTAATCACCAGAAAAATAATTATTTCCCCTTTTTTTCTATAAGACGTACAAAATTATTCTACAATGCAACAAATGTATCTGGCAATAATGATGAAACGATGCGATGCGCCCGCGAATTGAGAAATGTGTGCGTTTCTTTGGTAATTTTAATTTTTTTTTGTATATAATTCCCTTCGATGAGAGAATCAAGTGTGTTATAAATCGACATTAAGAGACCCTCATCCTTCAAATAACGAGCGAGTTTGATTTTCGAAAAATATTATACAAAAGAAAAGCGATGGGTTGCAAAAGATTTATATTGTTTAGTGTACTTCAAATAAATTTTATAGCAAGACCATTATAGATAGAGAGCAATAAATAAATAAGTAGCCCGCTCTGGACTGGGGTTGATAAGCGTAAGGTTTATACTTTGAACTCTCGTTTTTCCTAGAAATTGGAATATGGATGCTAAGAAACAGACAGACGAAGACGTCTGACAATCGATTGTTTGAAGAAGAAAAAAATAAAAATACATTTTGAATGATACTTGTCAGAGCCCTCTCTTTCTGAAGTTATAGAGGAGCAATAAGAATTTGACATTAGAGATAACCCCTAGTGCCCATAGTTTATGTAAAGTAGATAATTAAAAATTTAAATAGCTCTACCAAGGATTTATTTCTCTTCAGAGACCTATTTTTGTATTCATATACATAAAATTTAAAATAAAATAAAACCAAATTGTGGAAATTATTTTCAAGTAATTTTAACTTTGCTTATCTACACAATACTGGGAGCCATTTTCCGACAATGTTACCGATATCCTGTTACCTTAAAAATTGGCCTGACACCTAATCGAATTGACCAATTAATGTGATTTATCTAAAACAATTTATAAACTTACATTCTTCACAAGTTCTAAGCATAAAAGAAGGGAGAAATATAAATTATATTAAATTTTGTATACCAAAATTATTTTTTTCGTTGCCAAAAAAACTAAATTTGAACAATCAGAATTTTTATCAACTGTCAAACTATGTTCGCGTTCCACATACCATCCAAAGAAATTATCCATTATTAAACGTCATTCGCCACTACAACTAAAAAACCAATGTGAACGAAATGTCAAATTGGACGATTATTCGAGAAATCGTTGGTATCTCTTAAATGAATATTCATTGAGTCTTAAATTCATTTTGCAGTCTACGCACTTTAAACGACTTCCCTTAAACATTTTTTAGATCAGTTAACAGGACACTGAGCTGTTAAGATCAATTTTTCTTTCTTTTTCAACCAGATCAAGCTAAAAACGTGATAGGTATGAGCTCAAAATTCTGAATTGTTCATGCAATTTCTGGATGACAATTAAGTCTTCTTTTTAATTTTTAACTAGTTCAGGTTTCTTACATCTCAGGCTCTACAACAATACCAAAAACCCTAAAATTAAAGATGATGAAAGATAAGATTGCTAATCTTTTTTTTAATAATGTCGCATAAAAATTTGATCCTTTCATTCAGTTCCCGTTCAATTATACTTATTATCTTCCAAGGGATTCTCTAATTTCTGCCCATAATTGATTTTCTCTTCTTTGAAAATCTAGATAAACCAATCGAGCAATTATTCAAGGTTCACCCTGTATCTACCATTGTACGTATCTATAGCTACCTACCTATCTAGGTGTGTGTAAACATGAAATATCAATATCAATCTCTGACTTCCTGCATCCAATTAGAACTGAAAATATATTGACAACAGCATTAGGTACACATAAAATTTGTTTTCCGCTAAAATCAATTCCTCTACCATTTTTTACATATACAAACACACGAATAAATAACCCCCTCTGCACGCCACTCCACATTCATTAAACCTATTGGATCTTTTTTTCCGTGTTCCTATTTTTGCCTTTTACTTTGTGAATTATTAAAGGACACACAAATTGGGATTTTTTTACTACGGTTGGGCGGGGGAATACAGCAAACAAAAAAAACGACATCGACTCCACAAAAAAAAAAAAAAAAAATCACTCCAGCATAGTGTAGGTACAAAACGAAAATCGATTGAAGGGAAAATATAATCCTAATAATTTTTATTTTGCGTGAAATCAATTTGCAATGGAAGAATTATTTGTTTCATTTCGTTATGTTCGTTTTCCATTCCTATCATTTTTTCCCCAAGAAGAAGAAAATAAAAGCCAAAAGGGCAAAATTTCGGTCTGATGTTTGCAAATCCTTTGTAATAACCGAAAAGGAGGGGTACTTTCTACCACAACAGCACGTCAAGACGAAATAAGAAATCCCCACAAAAAAATGACAGAAGGAAACTCCCCACACCACCTAACCATACTTATACCAAACAAAAACATTGGCTGCGGGTAGAAACGCACGATTATGTGCCATGTCACATCTCTAGCAAAAAAAAATGGAGTGGCCGCAGGCCTGCTTTCGTGCATTGACAAAGCTACAAAAACTTAGGGTATAGCCCAAAGATATCATCTGACATAAACGCATTACCAGCGATCAATTGAAATGAAATTGCTATTTATATAGTTATCCCCCTTTGCGACAGAATTGTAATGGGCAAGTTTTTTTTTGTCGAAGTCGTCGCATCGTCTTGGTTTGTTTTGTCCTTAAGCTTAATGTAATAGATTTTCATTGACACTTGCAATTTGCTTGAGCCTGCAGATAACTTCTTCACTTATTTCGGCACTATAAATACCAGCTTCAACTGTCACCCACTCAATATAATAACGGGAAATTAATGACAGATTATTATGGTGGACTCTTGAATAACTGCCAAAAATATATACCTAGTATGTATGTGTTTTTATGTCCCCACCCCATTTCATCTTATATGTCATGTGTAGGGAGGAAAAAATAATTACGTCTGCAGTTAACTTTTCGTTCAAGAGTTTTTTGAACCAACAAAATGGAACAAAACTTCAAGTGCTCGGTGGTCAAGAGGGGACTAAAACCTCTTTTGACATTACAAAATGCTAAAATGAACACAAAGAAAAAAGAAACGAAAACTTGGCATCACCCATCGGGCTCTCAAGAGGTTGACCCTTTTGTGTGAGTCTGTTCGTAAATGTCATCTCATCTTTAAGCTCTACAAATATTTTTTTTTTATATTTTAAACCCTTTTTTGCAAAAAAAAAATAACCATGAGAAAATGTGGAATGTGGGTCCAGTGTATGTGTGTGCTGTCTCCATATCTATTCGAGTTTAGTTTTATTGAGTTTTCTATTGTCTGCGATTTACTGCATTATTACTACCTATAGCATGTAATGTAGGTACTATGTACGGTTAGTTGAGGATTTAGCAAGAGTGGACACAAGCAAAACCTATATATATGATAGTGTAGTATGTGGACAGACACAGCACACGAAACGGAATGGAAAAGAAGTGGATTGTAAATTCGCAATTGTCAGTAGTAATAGTGCAGCATACACAGTTATCGTTCTTTTGGAGTTTTTCTTTTTTGTTTGTATTCTTTTTGTGTTGAGGATGTGTTCAGAGAAATGCATGTCCCAGATATTCTACTATACACAATTCTTGTGCTTTTAATTTTGGTTTACTGCAAACGACTATAGAGAGAATGGATTACCGTTACCACACACAAACAGAGCTATAGAATTGGAAATTTTTTAAAGCATAATACCCACGGTAAAATACCTTTCATTATGTAGGTAGGTGATTGATGGATCTTCTATTGTTCGAATTTATGTTGTAATGGAAAACAATTCTTAAACATTCTTCTTAATTGTTTCAATTATTAATAAGTACAGTTAAGATTTTTTATATTTTTTTAATTCTTTGGGAAAAGCAAAATGTTTTCAAAGTGATTTAATTTGTGTAAATAATTGTCAAAAGGTATACTTACCTAATTGGGTAAAGTTTTAAATGATTGTCAAACTTTAAACTGTATTTTGTGATACTAAATTACCTGTCTGCCGAAAACATAAATGGCACTTGGTATCACTTTCCTCAATTCATTAGTTGAGACAGACATATGATGTATGAACTTTGAAATCTCTCATTTTTGACATTGATTAAAGACAACTCCGTTTAAGCGAAACGGCAAACTGTAGGAATTTTTATTCATTTGAGCAGTATTTTCACTAAAGCGAACTCATATGGTTAATTTATTCACTTGTTCAATCTAAAAATCTAAGAATTAGATACCTACTAACAAAAAAAAAATTTTTTTCATATAAGATTTGTTTAATGTTCTATAATCTATATTGTAAAAGGATAATTTGTCTTCAATTACTTCCTTTAAAAAAGTACTTTACAGCTTTCAGAGCACTACAAACCTCGTTCACTGTAAGTTTTCTTAGTGAAAACTATAATCGATTCTTATGGCCTTTTCGATTGACCGTCCGGAACACGTTCCCCCAATAAAACACCCGGAAACAATTTGACTGTTTATGAATTGTATGTATCCCTGTATTTAAGAAAATTAAATTTAAAAAAAATCACATCGTCTAAAAAGGATTTCTAAACTTTCTTGTATCAATTGGGGGTGGCCGTGGTGCGATAGTTATGTGTTCGCCTGTCAACCTCATGGCCACAGGTTCGATCTCTGCCGTAGTTTATGTCTTCTTATTTTTCCATTAAAAACCAATTCTAAAAATAAAAAAAGTCATACAATGAGCTGCTGGCTTACCCATTACATGCTGTTTAGGCATAGAACTAACAACATGTGATTGAGTAAAACTAGTATACCGATAAAAATATGACAAAGAATAAAAAAATTAATGCGAATTATAAGGGACATCGATAAATAAGACACGGAAATTTTTCCGCATTAGTTCAGCCGCCATCGCTGGAGATAAAATCTGAGAAAACAAACCTACAGTCTCCGAATATCGCGCCACACATCTTTCCTATCATTCTTTCTCTTCATTAACCTCACCCTCACGCCCGCGCTCTGTTGAAACATTAAAAGGGTATTCATAATCCCTTGAGCGCGTGTAGATTTAAAAAAAAAAAATCTATAATAATAAACTTGCTTCTTTTTATGTTATTTTACCAGAAAAGTAATTTAAATACAATAAACACATCGAAATTACACAAAACAAATCAACCCGATGATTTTGACATTTTAATTACGTAAGTGTACTCGTGATTTAGTGATTCTGTTTTCGATTCTGAAATGATATCCAGAATCGGTTTCTGTTCTGTTTAGAGTAAGAACTGTCATTTTGTTGGGGTCAGTACAGTTCTGGACGGCCAATCGAAAAGGCCTTTAAATTCGAAATAATATTTTGGTGTCAAAATTGACAGATCTGTCAGAGGGGAATGTCAAGTAAAGTGGACGAGTTCAGTTAAAAAAAAAAATTTAGTAATGAGTACATTCAGTTGTTTTATTTTCAGTAAAAGAATTTGTATGACAAATGTGAAAATATATTGCGTGATAAAATTTATGTTTCAGTTAAGTAATATAACTGGCTAAACACAATGGAGTTCTACAATTGAAACTGGAGTCGTAAAGCTGACATAGCTGCCAAATAATGTTAGCTATGAATGTTTCCCGGATTGAAAAGAGTTTGAAGCTTCAAGCTTCAATCCCATGTAGCCACTTACTTTGACAGCTGCGTTACGTACTTTTTGCAACATTAAATGACCTCATTCAATAAAAGAACTATTGGCTATCCGTATTCCCATGTAAGATCTTTTTGCCAGCAATTGCCTTGTCATCAGGTGTGTTCTTTAATAGCAATACAACAACACCAACCTATCCGGATAGCTATAGTTCGGTTATTGAATGAGGCCAATTTGTGTGTAGATATTCAATATTTTGACAGCTATTCCAGCTGTTTCTTTAGATGCAACTTCGTCTGTATTTGGGTCTATTCGGCGAGATCTTTTATTCTGTTAGTCTGCTATTCTGTTATGAATTTTCATACAAAAGTTTAAGTTGTCAAAAAATCTTTTATGAATTATAATTTTGGTATTCTGCATGCTAAATCTGCTATGAAATCTGTTAAGAAATCTGCTATTGAGCTGTCAAAACTTCGAAGTTCTCAACAAGTCTTTTACGAACTGCATTTTTGGTATTCAGCATGCCACAATCTGTTATGGAATCTTTTATGAATCATAAAAGAATAAAAGACACATTTTGGTTACTTTTATCATAAAAGATTTCAACATATGTAGTAAAAACTTTTATTTCGTTAATGAATTGTTGTTAAAAGGAGACAGATATAAAAACAATAATTAAAATGCATGATAACAAACTAAAATATGTAAATAATTTATAAACAAAATTATTTCAATTCCTCTAAAACACAGAACACATTTGATGGATGAAACATAAGAAAGTAGTCGCTTATGTTGCCTTTGTGCGTTTTAGATATATTAAATTCAGGAACTGTTATGGACAAATTAAAGAGAACAAAAATTTATCTTCGCGAAACAAAATACCATAATTCCGCAGGTTAATTTATTGTCATTCGTCAGTGCTGACTGCCGAGAATTTTTATTTACTACAGCTGATAGTTTGATAGCAGATTTTAGGTCTGTTCGTATAAATGTTTCTTTTTCGAAGTTCGATAACAGACTTTTATAAAAGATCGAACTCCTGAATACCAATTATAAAATATCTTTTATGGTGGAGATCTGTTATGCATCATAACAGAAAATTCATAGTAGAATAACAGATGTGGCAGAATAAGCCTAATTGTGTTCAGCCAAGTTAAGAGTTGTTTAAATAAGCGGAGCTTAGAGTAAATGCAAGGTAAAAAGTTGTCAGTTTTAAATCAAAAGTAGTGACATTTTTTTTGTCAGAGTAAAAAAACTTCTAATTTTGATTATTCGGCAGGCTATTTTTCGTTTGTAATTCTAATTTAACCTCAAAACTTGCAATGACAGAAAATGCAACAACTGTCATTGAGCATGCAAATTATTGTAAAGCCAAGTAGGTATACGTACTTCAAATAACTTAAGGCCCCTTCACATGTTTTGTTTGTAGTCTACCTATAACCTTTATTTTTTGTTCATCTCAAGTACACTACTCCATAACCAAATTAAGAGTAGGTATATACCTACCTACTTTAAAACAAAACACAAATTTATAAGTAATTCCTGCATACATGTAGATATAACTGAGCTCCTGGGTAAAACAAAAAAAAAAAAAAACAAAAGAAATAAAAACAACTGACAGACGACACGCAAATTCAGCCGATGATGGCAGGCGTTACGACCGACCGGCCGGCCGGCCGGCCGGCGTGCGCGCGTCTTAATAATTTGTTTTCTTTTCTTCTTTGTGATATCCACTTAAGCGAAAATTAACTAATCTCCTTCTGGAGTGTTTCTTTTGCCTTAACTCCCTTTCGAAAATATTTTTCTTATATTTTAATTTGTGTACTTAATTTGAATAAGAGAGGTACAGAACAAAAAAAAGCACTCAAGTGCCGCGCTGCCACTTGGCAGAACATTTAAGTAGCATTTTTGTAAAATCAAACAAAATCCCAAGGAAAAACTTTTTTTTTGTTCATTTATTTAATTTGTTTTGTGATAACAAAACTAACTGAAGAAGAAGAAAAAGGAAAAAAATTGCTATGTAGTAGGTATGTTCCAATGGCATGGAAGTAATGAATAAATTTAAGACGAAAAGGAATTCTGCCCCTACGCGGAAATTGTTTACCTCTCCTTGTTTAAACGAACAAATAACAAAAATAAAATATAGAACGCAAGTCAAACGATATAAAAAAAATTAAAATCGTATGCTATACCATTGTTATTAAATAAACCACCCTAACGATCTGTAATGGTTGTTTTTTTCTTTGCCTTTCGTTATTATTATACTCGTATCATGACCACCAGACTATGATGCTGCCCTCTGTTGTTGGGTCGTGGTGCCCACGCAACAGCAGCAGCAGCAGCGCATTGGCATCAGCAACATAAAACCCGTCCCATTGTCGTTCGGTCGTTTTCCAACCAAGAGAAGAGGAAACAACAAACCCAGTAATGCATACGCTCCACGTCCGCGTCTCCACCAATGGACAAATCTCAGAACAGAGATGAAAAGGTTCAGTTCAGATTCGTAAAACGATATAAACATGAACTCCATTGTTTTCATATACTTAACGTTTAATAGTAAGAGAAATAATGAATAAGAGTCTTACTTTGGTCCTGATTAATTCGATAATGTTCATTGTTTTCGCTAGAAGCAGTATTAATTAAGGAAAAAGAAGAAGAAGCAAATAAAGGAAACTCCATAAAATAAACGAAGGTTTATCAGTTGAAGTCTGTCATTTCCTGTTAGATTGACAGTTAATGATATATACAAAAATGGCGGATTTAAGTTGGCAATTTGTGCGTTCGTTGTTGTGTAGTATTCCTTCGGGATTGTGGTTAATGTCGCATTTATCACATGTCAAATCATGTGTTTCTCAATAAAATGTCTGTCATATAAAGATGAACATTTTACTAAGTACAAACGTCACGTGGAATTACCAATGCAAAAGCACACACATACGCAACCAATAATCGTAATCCTAATACGGACTCCCCTTTGGTTTTGTTTGATTTTTTTTGCTGTTTGCATTACAATTGGAGTGTGCTTTATGAGAGATAACATTTCATATTCCTCTTTTATAGTAATAATTGAATTAACTTGACATAAAAGATTAGTTAGAACATGTATGCACACGATTTCGTTTAGGGTGGAAATAAATGTATACCTAATCTAGTGCGAATTTATTTTTTCACTTTTCTTAGCTTGATTAAATGTTTAGTTCTGTTCTGTTTTAAGCATTTAAGACAGGAAAGTGACGCCAGACATTCAAATTTATAATAGTTCTGCTTATAAAAGGACTGTTTATGCGGTACTGCTGCTGAGTCTGGTCTCTGATGGGTAGGTATTCTATTTCCGGAACTTTGTTTTATTTCGCAGTTTCCCCATAAGCACGCGAAGCGCTTTAAATAGTTCACACTGTTAATGACTAATAACTGTTATAGAATCAGTATAACTGTTCTAAATTGACAGTTCTCTAGATTCTTGCTTAAAACAGTGCGAACATGCAACTGTCAAATTTTATTTCACCATTTTTTTGGAATTTTTCACATCACCGGTTGTTATTTCACGATGAATAGAATTTCGTTAAAGTTCTGCGATGACAATGAATTCTTTCATAATTGTGGTTTTCAAATAATTAAGATAATTTAACGTTTTGGTGTATGTATTTGTATCTCTCTATAGTGTCACATATTAATCAATGGAGATTAAATCTAACGCAATTTGAATACGCAGTTGACACAGTGTCTAATTGATATGTATATTTTTTTTAATTTCCTGTCGTAGAATGATAAATGCAAAAAGTGATAAATTGAATCTCATTTCTGACAGGGCTTACTTTAACTATATAATATTATAGTTGACCTAATTAAACTTTGAAATATGAACTCTGAAGTCTGAAATCAAAATGGCGTTAAATTAAACATACTTCAATTTTACCACAAACTCATTAAAATAATTACAACATTGATACTCTCGTAAATATACACCCACACACTTAACATAGAAAATCCTCTAAAACTTTGAAAACGATTTGTTTGGATAATTGGCCGTGCTAATTTGTCGCCTTTAACCTTCAACATTTTATATAGTTACAATAGCGAATTCAAGAACACCAAGTATAAATTTCTACCTAAAAGTATACTACACTTTTTCAATAGACTCTACTCCACAGTTAAGGACAAACAACAACATCAACAACAACAACAAAAAAAAAACTAAATTTATACACAAGAATTCAAAAGAAACTCTTTAAAGTTATGTTTATATACAAAAACTGTTTTCCGCTCCCAATCACACAAATCCCTTTGCTGATTTTATGCCTGGCACCCTTTTCTTTCTAAACTCTATGATGATTCTTACAAAATTCATAATGATGTTCCGCAAATTAATTTTTTTTTTGTTTTCGTTTTGTGTTTTGAATTTTTATATTTTCAAAAATAGAGCGTTTGTTGCGATGATGTTGGTGTTAGTGTTGTTGGATACCAGTGAACCACCACTAGACAACATTTGGCCTTAATTTTCTGTTGCCAACATTTTGGGGGTTGGTAGCACCGCCTATATTTCTGGGTTGTCATGTTAATTTCTTTCGATTGATGCTTATTAGAGTTGCCAGTTTATTAACAGGAAGTGTTGATGCCTAAAGTTTAGAAAACAGTACAGATTAAATCCCTTCTTAAGTTCCTGTTCAAACTTCTTTTTGTTGTACGACATTTAAAAATTTAGTCTATTTTCGAAAAGTTTCACCTCTCTGTCATCTCCTTTGACCTAACCCCTTTCGGGATTGATTTCTTTTCTTGAAGAACGAAAATCTATTTATTTCACTTAGGTATTGCTAAGATTGACATTAAAATTATTTTAAAAGCTAAATTTTCGATTTTATACTAAAGTAGCCCAAATTGGACTAATTAGAGCAAATCAAATATTTTAACTAGCCGAATTGGCTAAAAATTGTATAATGGTAACCCTATTGCCGTTAAAATAAAGTTGGTAGTGTAGTGAAAAGAGTATATAGCGGTCGGTCGTCCTTTGCGCAATCATAGAGAAATCATAAGTCGAAAGGGACGAATGACTAGGATAATGGTGAAATGGGCGTGATAGAGAAGTTCCTCCGTAGAAAGTTGAAATGGTTCGCTGGGAAGGGTTTTTTTTTAGAACCGTTTCCGTCATGGTGTTCTTATTTTTAAGCATCACTGCTAGAGTAATTTATGTCGACGAAATGGGTTTCTTGGATAATTGGATTTTTTGCATTTTTTTTTTGTATTCTTCATCATCTTTCACACGCGTTTTTGTGCTATATAGACTGTGGTTGGGGTTTTATTTTTTTGTTTCTTTAAATTGACGATAGAGTTTTGTAAATCTGTGCTAAAGGGAATGAACTATAATTTAAAACGTATCTAATTTTCACAAAGCTGTAGCCATATCCTTGTTCAGATTTTGTTCATCCCTTTAAGGAAAATCCTTTAATTTGCGTTTTTTTTCTGCTCGTCTTTATGGTTCTCTCAATTTAAAGTGGATTGATTTAACGCCTCTTCGCTTTGATATTCCCCAACAAACGCTGACAAAAACGAAAGAAATGATAAAGATATGCAACAGAAAAAAAAATAATAAGTTTCCAACGGATAATAACTATCTTAACTCAATCTATGTACGCTATGCTTTCGGAGCAAAAGGTAAAGAAAAAAAATGAGAGAAATCAGGACAAGGGCGCCTCTTGCTTGCAATAAACTTTCGCACGCCATTCCGGCCTTCTGCCGCCCACCCACCTACTGTTTTAATTATAGAAAAAGCAATTACATTTGTCACTTTCATCAGCAGCGTCATCATATTCATCCCTCTATATATCCTTATCGCTTCTCATCACACTTTTTAATCATGAAGCCTTTTTATTCTTTTTTTTGCTGCTTTAGTGTTTTTTTTTTTTGTTTTCTTAAATTCATAGTTTTTAACGCCGCCATGCGAACGCAAAGGTAAGTTTTCAGAAAATATACATCACGACTTTCGACGACGACGAACTAAGAAGAGGTTCTTTTTCCTTTCATCTTAATTTTGTTCGCACATTTGTCGTGTGTGTGCATCTAGATCTGACTTAAGGATATAGTAGTTTTACAGCGGAGCGCATTATATGCATGTATGATGAAAACTTTATATGAAGATGTGTAGTGTACATGAATTATAAAGAATGAACGTAAATAATGCCACCGTGTGAAATTAAGAAAAGCGGATGAGTGAGTGCGAGTTGGGGCGGATATGAGAGCAACCTTTGGGAAACCTTTGACCATTTAAGGTTGTGCAC
Organism: Philhelius pedissequus; assembly: GCA_910595825.1. Classification (NCBI taxonomy): domain Eukaryota; kingdom Metazoa; phylum Arthropoda; class Insecta; order Diptera; family Syrphidae; genus Philhelius; species Philhelius pedissequus. The sequence continues at coordinate 5,740,313 of OU343163.1, read as the reverse complement.
TCTTGACACTTGATTTTCAAAAATGAAAGTAATTAGAGCAGATACTTATTCACAAAAGAGACGAATGCTGACGAAAGATGATTTTTCGTTTTGTGTGTCTAAATTAAAGCTTTTACGTCATTTTTAATTTTTTGAAAAGCTTGTGCTGTCAAATAATAGAATTTGCTCATTTTTAACTTTCAAATATTATGGAATGATTGAATACTATAAAAGCTTAAAATAAATTGAAATTCAACCTAACCTCGGCTTACATGTGGTAAAACTGCATTACGTTCAAATGAGCTTAAACGACTGTTTTCACATCATGAGCATGGGTCGAGTTGATATTTTTGCGCTGAACAATCTGAGTTGAGGATTTGCTTTGGCACAGTCTGATAACTAGTGACACACCAGCTGTCATCAACTCAACTCCATCAAATTAAACTTCCAAAAATTAAGCCAGCTGTCATGTCAAACCCTCTTCAACTCAACTCCAAATTAAGACTCAACTTAATTTTATTTTAAACTTGAGTCGAAAACCAGAAGGAAGTTAACTAGTTTGCGAAGATTTTGTCTTACGTATTCTTGTAATTGTTTTAAGAACCTTCTATACCATTCACACGAGGAAATAAATTTCCGGCATATTTGTTTCATTTCGTTTTAATATTTCTTTTTTTGAACGCACACTACGCGTAGTTTAAAAGGGAATGCCAAAAAATCTCTTCAAATCGTTAACGGGGAGATTTCTTCAACTAAAAGTTGCTTGCAACTCTGTTTACTCGTGTAAAAGCGGTCTTAAATATGACCTAGTGATTTTGTGTTTCATAAACTTTTAAAAAAATTGCTTGAATATTATATAGTTAACCAGTGATTTAAATTTTGAAAAACGTCGTTTCAATTTCACCATAAAATGGGAGCAAATATACAGTCTTCAACAAAATTCGGAGAATATAGTGAGTCAAATCTGTCAAACTGCTATGAGCAAAAAAGTCGGACGAGATGACATGGAATTTAAAAAGTGGCCATGAAATGCTCTCAAAAATATTGTTGTCTCTCTCGTTGCGCTCTCTTTGCAAAAATTCTCCTAAAATGCTCTCTAAATTTTGACATACCCACAATTTGGAGAATAGTTCACGAAAACAAATGGTCGACGCAAAAAAATCATTTATTCATTGCAAAGAATTTGTTTTCGAATTCGAAATATTTATCTTATTAAACACTTTAAGAGTTAATCGTAAAACAGCAAATATAATGTACCCAAAATATACAACCTAAATAAATTGTTTCCAAACTTTGTCACAAATGTAAAAAAAAGTTTTCATGTTCTTGAATTGTCACATACATGCATTTTATGTATAACACATAACAAATTAACTTTTAAATTAGTTTGTAGGTATAAATAAGTCAAAGACATAGATATAAAATGTCGAATCGAGAAGTTCTTTAATTGAAGCCAGAATAAAATACACACAGCAATGGAAACACGTCAGAAAATTATTCGTTTTCAATTGAATAAAGGTGATAACACAATACAGACATTATAATTTACGGCTATCCCATAGATGTTGATAGAAATTCAAATGTTCGAAAAACAAATCAAAATTGTCATATCAAAGGCAGGTAGGATTACATACATATTCGTACCCCTACTAATCAATAAGAATGTCATCTTCAATTTGTTGGAAAAACATATATGCTTCTACATACGTAAATGTATAAAGGAATAAAAGAGACAAAGCCATTCCATTTTCCATATAATACTTATAGACAATCTGTGTGAATTTTCTTTGCGGTTAACCATAACAGTATAATAATAAATAATTGCCAGTCATTCGTCTCGATTCGTTCTTCACAAAATCGTATGCCTCTCAGCTCGAGTTTAGGTCACAGCACAGCAAATCATCAGTAGACAGACACAAACATCATTCTTTACTTTAGGCAGAAAAAGAGATAGAAGGCTTAAATATGTACAAAAACACACGTTCATGTTGTTTATATCTTTATGGCGTAATTGCTTACAATTTGTAAGCTTCTTCAAAAGCCATCTATCGAACGACGGACAAGTCATATAGATGTCTGGGACTATGATACATGCGATAATCAATTCTGTTTGATTCTATATTCTATACCTATAGCTTGACATGATATTTTAGAATATACAAATTTAGACAGAAGGATAGAATATGAGGTGCAACTTTCACTCCCAAGGTGGCGATGTCGTTTCTATCGTCGTCCGTTCCGTCGTCGTTGGTATTGTCTCCAATCAAAATCTTTAACCCTATTTCATTTACGTTACCGGTTTTATGGGTTCTATACATACACTTAAACGTTTTGATACTCAACTCATCTTCCATTGTCATATTTATCTCTTTTGCTAACGAATATACTATAATCAAATAACAACCACAAAATATAGTTTCTATCGATTATTGCACACCTCTGTCTAAACCGATACCTTCCTGACTGTATAATCGGACATCAACGGGTGACAGTTCTGGGAACGAAACATAAATGTCAAGTCAATTCATATTTTTGACAAACCCGTTCACATTGTTATTCAAATTGCATATTATGCTCCATTGATTACATTTGCATTCCAAAATGTTTAACATTAAAACTTCAAAGGGTATACACATACATATTTAAAAACTATAAGAGATCAAAAATAATGATATTCAAAAAAAAAATCAAGTATGACAACGATGACGCATGGATAATCTATTTTACTTGTGAACTGTCAAAAAGTCCATGTGACACATTATGCCACTGGCATTTAATTATAGAATATAACGTTATGTTGTCTTTTTACTTTTGAGAGAAACAGAGAAAGCAAATTGTACAAACAAAAAAAATATATCAAGAAGAACCAAAGATACATTTCCATTCTATTAGCCACAATTATGATGGACAGATATGGGATGAATTTGACTGATGCCACTGAAAATAATGATGGCTAGGCTTGGGTTTTGGTTGGGTCGTAGTACATAATACTATATAACTGTGACATCAGAGAAGGAGATGGCAGATTCAACTTTAGGTTAAGAAGAAGTGCTACATACTTTCAGTTTCGGTGGCAACAACAAAACCTCATCAGATGCAAGCGATTGATGGGACTTTAAGGGCTGTCAGAGCGAGTTTTATCTACATAGCTACATATATATATATTTTTATGTCTTTAATGGGTGTATCGAAAGAGGGTGGTGGTTTAAGTATCTACTTTCAACGTTTTTTTTTTTTTTCTTAATTTTTGATTGATGAAAGATAAACAAGTTATGGAAGGAACGAGATGGGAAATTAGATTGTGAATGTGGGGCAAATTGTTTTTGGTTGTAAAGTTAAGCAAAGTGATGCCATCATAAGCAGCAGTCTACGGGTTGACTCACCAAAAAGAAAAAAATGAAAAAAATAAATATACATATACCTAAACCCGGCCTAGTATACTTAATCCCAAATTGTAATGATGATTAATTGCTCAAAGCTATGGGCCATCTATACGTCGATTTTCGATTACAAGAAACCCAATTAATTATTTTTTTTTGTTCATTTTCTTCATCTTATATTTTTACTTATATCCAACACGACCGACCCAACTTCGATTTTTGGTCAGAGAGAGAAAAAAATAAGAAAAAATCTTTCTTGGGTCTAATAGAGGTGACGGAGTTAATTGTTTTCTTACATCTCTCCGACAACGCGCTTTATCCCTCTTTTGTATGGGCTCTCAAGAAATTCAAACTCTGTTTCTTTTAGCCGCGTGAATTAAAATCTAGTAGAGAAAACAAAAAAAAAACCGGAGAAGAATTTTCTAATTAAATCCGAGTCTTAGCGGTTCTATAAATGGATTTTTAAAAAGATTAATTTTTGTTTTCTGTATACGAGTAGGAGAAGGTCTATTTTGTAACTATTTTATTTAACTCTAATTGTGTATAATGGGTATGTTGCCTTAAAAGATTAAAGTAGAACGAAAATTCTCCGGAGATCAATCAATGTTAGAAACTTGACTGATGGAGTGCGAAATTTGGAGTCAATGAGTCAAAAGATTTACTCTTTGTTTAGCGTCAAGAAGTTTTGATTAATCTGGAAAATGTTGAGGTTTAGTTAAAATTATGACAGATTTCTTACAAAATGTAATATTTTAAGAAAGTTGTATGGTGACAAGAAGCGTGTCCTTTTTTAGTGCGATAGGAGCTGGATGGCAACAACATCAGGAATTATCTACGTAATTGCAGAAAAAAATTACATTTCCATACAAACTATAGAAAGCATGATTCGTTGTGGTAACACAGTTTCCTTCAAAATAACTGGCTGCACAATGGAAACGGTTGTGCAACTGGAGCTGTCAAACTTTGAATGCATGCGAATTTCAGGTTCCAAACACAACCCAACACAACGGATCTTAATTCGGAACTACAACGTTTGGGTGCACCATTTATGACGTGTTAAAATCGAAAGACTGAAGAGAAACTGAGCTGTCAAAAAAATGTCAGTGTTTTTTTTTTTTTGATCAGACACATCTAATCCCTCAACGCGAGTGTTTCTTTTTCAAACAGAGCTAAATCGAAGAATGTGATTGTGAGGGACGTATGTGGCGGCCGGGGTAGACAAAATTGCTCAGGTCTTTCTAAATACGGTGGAGTAAAGAGTGCAGATATTATGTTTAAATAAAGTTAACATCTATTCAATTTCGCATTGCTTAAAAGCATACTTGCAACCGAAAGGAATCAAAAACAGAAACAATGGATTAAAAAATCGTTCCGGTGTAAAAGCAATTTTAGCTCAGAATATATGATCTATAAAATGGATCAAAAAGCTGAGAGCGTCTAGCTCCACTCATGCCTTATTTAAAATCACGAAGGAACGAAGCTTTTGGCAGTTCGTTAGAGATGGGCGATGTTCATCGATTTTAACAAAATATCTATGCAAAAGGAAAAACATATTCAGTAAAAAGGTCAAACCGATTTTATTTTAATTTTTTAAATAAAATATAGTAAATCCAATAAATTCATTATTATAAATATTTTATCATAGATCTTTAAGCAATAAAATTATCATACCTCTTATAAATGTTCAAAAAGATTACGTTTCATCATTTCGGAAAATCGATAATTGCGATTCCATCCGCAGTTCATTCATCGGATTTAGGGTAATTATTTAATTCATCAACCATAAATTAAACAAAGTATTTTATATTAAAAAAACGCGACTATATATATGTATTTTCTTGATTAAAACTGAACGTAAATAAGTTTTTACTTTAAGACATCGATATTTCCGATTCGATAATTACAAATGTATTTAAAAATTAAATCGGAGAGTTCTCATCATGCTCTGCTCAGAGCTAACTCGGTTCGCTCAGGCTCTGCTCAATGATCTACTCACAGATAAAAAATAAAAACGCCTAGAGATGTAAGTCGTCGGTAAAACAGTTTTCACTTGAATGAGAGTTACGCCCTAAAATTATGTACACATAGAAGGGAATTTGTTGTGGTTGCTTTCGAGATGTCAATTGCGATATTTTGCGAAGCGCAACTCAAAATACACAAACTATAAATGTGATTCAACTCAGAAGGTTGAAATTGGACTTAGTGTTATCGCAATTTAACGACTTCAAATATACTTTCCTTCATTTAAGAAAAAAAAAGACAGCCAATTCAGATTATGGCATTACGTTTGCCACATCTTGTCTATTTCTTTGTTTTCCTCAAATATTATAACCTTATCAGTTGTTTAAATCCTATCAATTTATTTGACAGTTCACTTCTGTCAAAAAAAAAGTGGTCTAGGTTTCACTTTTCCCGCCCGGATGTGATTTGCTACTTAAAAACAAAAATAAAACACTCAAATGCCATCCCGCTAAGCACTTGGAGTCTATTTCGCTCTCCATCTCCATCTTCGTTTAAGTCATTTTATATTGTTTCACTGATTCTGTTTTCACAAGTAAACAATCTTAACAGTGTTTTTTTTTATCTACCACTTGAAATAAAACACCACAAATGGCTGCACCCTTTTTGGTGTGGGTGCTGTGTGTACTCACTGAGTCGAAAACCAAACCACAGAAGAGCCATTAATACTTGACGGTAGCCTAAGGCTCATTAATCGCGATTACTCGAAACACTCTCTCAAAAAACACCCCACCATCGCCATCATCAGTATAGGTAGGTGTGTATGGGTATAGTTACAGTATGAAGAGGGTTGCTTTAGCAACTCTACTTACGCCATCAATATAGTTACCAATGGGAACTTAACGAGTTAAAATGTCAAGCACCTTAAAGAAGGTTAAAAAGTCTTGGATTCTTCTACGACTACAATGTATGCAATATGTGCGCGAATGTAAAACCCTCGATATATACCTGTTCTGGATTCAATTTTCTTGGTTTATTTTTGTTATTTTCTTTTTTTTCTGTTTAGTAATTTGAAGTGTAAGTTCTTGCACTCACCCTCCTTGTTAGGTGGGTTTATTTTTCTTAACGTATTTGGACCCCACTTTGCAATCAACACCCGCATCGAATTGTTTTGGTATTTGCGGTTTAGTACTTTCTGAGAAGGGGGTTTCCGTCGTCGGTCGGTCGTCAAGAGTGGCGAATGCCGTACAATATCTTCCTTGTCGATTAAATGGTATTTGCTCGAAATAGTTTTATAGAGAAAGTTCAATTCCAAAGCTCAATAGTAGGTGGGTTCTGCGACGACCGACACGGACGGACGGACGGAGCGATATGCCAAGACATCTAGCTTAAGCAGTGGAATGACCTGCAGTATTTTTTTTTCACCTCTATACGACTACAAGGCAAAGGGTCAAAATGTTGGGCGAGGCTAATATCTTTTTATGTCACTATTTTACTGGGGTAATTTTATGTTTTCTGTTTTTATTGTGACCTAATGTAAAATTCCGGTGATGCATCGAAACCAACATCACTGGATGAGTGGCTGATGAAGGAGATGCACTTCTGCCTGAGAGATGATGTTCTTTTTCATTAAATTAATGAAGATGCTCGAAATAACTCAAGGAACCATTTTTTTTATTATTATTATTTGATGCCAACTCTAATTGGAAAATATTACGCCACAAGAAAGTTTTTGCTGCAACTCACTTCAAAAATTCTAGTTATGAATGTCAAAATAAGTTGGCGTTGGAACTTTGAGGAATTTTGTTTTCTCCTTTTACGTTTAATTTTTTTGCTCAGCGCTCAGCTTTTCTTGGAAGAAAATTGTTATCAAAATGAGAAAACTTTGGCCTAGTTTTTGGCTCGTAAATTTATTACCTAAAATTTTTCTTAGTAGCACGGGGTGTAGAGGAGGTTAAAACATCACCAGGTAAAATGGTAGCGATTGTGAGTTCCTAAAACTTTTGGTAGGTGGAGTTGTAGTCACGAGGGCACTATTTAAGCCTTTTGCGGAAAGCCATAATGTAAAGTGTTTCTATGTTGCTACTTTACGAAGATTTTGTTGTTGTCGTATATCGTATTCATCGGAATCATCGTGTCGTTGTAGACAACACATTAACCAAGACAACGACCTCGAAATGCAATACGAAAGGATGCTGACGATGAGAAAAAGGGTTTATGTGATGAAAATGCTTTTTATAAAACAATCGGGTTTCCTCTGAATTTCCCATATACTCGTACATAATGTATACCTACGTAGTCTACAATACCGATGCGAGTATTTCTAAATAGTATATTCCTTCTACTGATTTCATGGGTGAATAATCGTACCGTCATGTTTTTGGAGAATTGATATAAGTACCTACAAGTCTAATGGGATTATTCGAGTGAAGGAAAAGATTAAATGCCTTTGCTCGGTGTGACTGATACCAGTTCGTTTGTCGTTTGTCATTTTTTTTTTTTTGTAGAAAATACGACAAGATGCTACCACAAAATCAATTAAGTTCACCCCAATCGGTTTACCGCACACTAATTCACCACACTCACTCAAACACACTCACATTCATAGACTTCAGAGAAAGGCATTGATATAGGCTTAGAAAAGCTTAGAAGAGAAAAAAAAGAAGAAGCAGATGACAACGACAACGACGAAGCAGCATAATATTGTCTGAGAATTCAAAATTAGAATTATACTGTTATAATAGAGCTTAATTTAAGGAAAATGACAATTTTATACAAAGTGTTTGTATTAGGTACAAGGTATATTTTTGTTGACTTTTTATGTAAATACTTACATAATAATAATACAACGTTATACGAGTGCTTTTTCGGGAAATTGTAGGTGCCTTATGCCTCAAGTGGTGAGATAATCAGATTCATTATGCAACACAATTCGTTTAACGAATTTTTGTTACAAAAATTTGCAATTTTAGCAATCTGATTTCTTCTTAACATTTTGCAACAAAAAAATAAAAATTTGAAAACAAGGCGTTCTTAAATACATATGTATATTTGAAGGTGCTTTTTTCGTTGTTATTCGGTTTTGACAAGAAAATACTAGAACTTACCTTTTCTTATCCCAATTTATTCACGTTTTGCGAAAAACAGTGTAAAGCGAACGTAACACACTTTCATATGAATTTATGTACTTTTTTCACGCTGAACCGCTGTGAAAATGTTCAAACAATTTTCGAGAGTATATGATCTGTCATTACCTAATTTACATTTGTCAATTAACTTCCGTCATATTTTAATATTTAGTTTTAAATATTTCCTTCTGCGCCGGAGCGGTCAACATGTTCCTCCATTTTAATTGTATTTTAGGTATTTTCCTTCACATTTTCCACTTATGTGTTGATACACATGACAATAGTTGATGTGCTTATAGAAATATACTCAGAATGTCTGTCTGAACTCATCGAGCATATTCTGAATTCAAAAAAGAAACAAATTTCTAAATGCTCTGAGTGAAAAAGAAACAAATTTTTTTTTTGAGAACTCAGACTGTCTGAAAAAGCCTTACCTCGATCCTTTATTCGTTCAGGAATATTTTGAATTCACTTTTTTCATTAAATGAATACAATGTTTCGGGATTATTCACCACATATCAATGGCAGCGTTCGATAACATAATATACATCTTTGGTTTCTATTGTTATCGATTTTTAAGCACGGTTTGGGACGTATTTGTTTGCGGAGTTAAACAAAATTGTAAATTTTATAAAATTGCGTTATGGAAAGTGTAAACTTTTCTAAATTAGTTGGAATAAAGAGTGCGGATATATGAACTAACATCTATTAAAAATATCGCAATATTATTCCACCCAAAGAAGCTTAAAACAGAAACAAGCATTAAACATCGCATCATGTAAAAAGCAGTTCCAGATATCTCAATCTGAGGCATAGCGTAGCAGGTAAATTCTTGAATGCGGGCAATCCCAAATACGCATTTTTTACTCAGTTTGTTCAGTCTGTTTAAGTTTTGTTTCTTTATTTATTCTATTTTGGATATTCTGACATTTTATGTTTTCTATTTATTCTATTCCTTATGCGGAAAAAATAAAGGAACAGACACTGTCCTTAGTTAAAATTTTTAGATGGTCTTTCATATAAACCTCCTAGATTATTGAACTCGTATACCTTGCCCTGAATAGAAATTGAAGCCGAGCCGCCATGTTTGTAAGCAGTGTGGCCAATTTGGCATTTTCCTGCTAAATTTAGCCGGAAAAGTTTTGCTTTTAGCATTTTATATTTTTAAATCCTGCCCGCAGTTTTTTAGCAGGAAATTTGGTTTTAGTTGGAAATCTAGCAGGTTTTCATATTTCTCAAGCCTAAAATAAAATATTACTTTAAAAAGTTAAAACTCGATCAAACATAAATGCGTATCGCTCATTATAGAGCTTCAATCGCGAACTCCACAAAATCTACGAATTTTGCGGCAAGTAAATTTCTTTTATGTTAAAAAATGTTTACGGATTCATAAACAACCATTAAAGATTTTTTTAAAGATAAAAACATACATTCTGAAATTATTTCCAGAGTTAAATCGTCATGGAAAAACATACATCCAAATAAAGGGGAGAATATTGAAAATACTGTTGAATGTTAGTGCGAGGTAAATAGGTTCAACGATGCATCCAATGAAAATCCGTACAAACACTTATCAAACTTTGTCAATTCGTTTTTAGTTTTGTCTATCTCAAATGCTGCAGTTGAAAGAGTGTTTAGTTTAATGAATCTTGTAAAGGATCATAGAAGGAATAGAATGAAAATTGATTTGCTTTAATATTTATATAATTTATCTGAGAAACGTTGTTATGCCTTCATTATTCCTCCTAATATAATCAAACAAGTTGCCTTATCAAAACTGTATTTTACCGTAGAAGAAGAACAAGAATTTTGTGACATTTTTGTGCTTTAAATGAAGCAGAAAACTTTTGAGTAAAAAATTTATAGAATACCTTTTACTTTAGATTAACATACTCTGATACCTGATTTTTTTTTGTTCCTTTATGTTGCGAAATGGATTAATAAGGTTATTTCTTTTTTTTTTAAACAAACTTAACAACTTCTTTTTTGACAGTTATTTAAAATTCAATATACTAAAGTAAAAAACTCCAAAAAAAGATATAAACTCGGTACCTATTTTAAACGCCACCGTAAGACAAGTTCGATTTTTTCCAAAAAAAAATAGCATTTTTCTTAGCAGTTTTTGTATTCAAAAAATCCTGCTAAAACCACTATTTTAGCAGGATTTGAATATTTTCATTGGTCACACTGTTTATAAGTAACCTATGAAAACATGGCAGCTTTGTCGTCACTTTCTGGTATGAGGTTGTGTACCTAGGTATATATACATATATGAATGTCTATGAATCGCTATGATGGTCGTTGGAGCTGCGCGCGCGGCTTGAAAGAAGTATTCAATAATAATAAAGTGTTTGGCGTTGGCGTACTCTCTCTCGCTCTCTCTTTCTTTTCTTTTTGTCAGAACGAAAATCTGGATCATTTTAGTTTCGTTAAGTTTTCATATTCGTTCTACATCAACTTTGGGCATTTGTCAAATTTTAAACAGACTTGAGTAAAGCAATTTTCCAGTTAAAATTGAAGAGCAAAAATCCAAAGTAGTGCAGTGGTAAAGAGTAAATATCGTCTTCCTAAATTTGCACACATACACTGTCGAACGCAGCCATTTTAACAAAAAGTGAAATAATGACGATTAGATTCTTTTCGGCTTTATGCTGGCAGGAGTGATCGAGTTCATTATATTTGTGTATTTGCCATTTATTATTATTGTTTTATTTACATGATGCCAATTATAGAGATAATAGTAAAATAGTTCAACGTCACTTTCACTTGCTCTTGTCAAACAATTAGAGTAGATTTTTGACGTCTTACACAGTTATGACATTAATGCCTGGAAAATGGAAGAAATAATCACATTTTCCATTCGTGTGATTGTTTAGTCTATATTATGTTTATTATTTGTAGTTTTTTTTTGGTAAAATAAAATTAAATATTATGTCATTATTTGCTATATTTTTGTTTTTAGAGAATAACCTAACAAAAAAAATTCCAAACTTTAGTACTTTAACGCATTAGCAATATAAGTCATACTTCTTATCCACCCTTAACCTTAACTTCGTTTTGTTTAGTATTTCAAGCATTATAGTTGCATTGAATAGGTAAAATAGGTTACAAGTATCCGCATTTGAAGGGGGAATACTATAGTACACAATACACCCGCAAGAAGTGACAAATGACATTAGTCTGACATTGACACAGAAATGAACAGACAATGAGAGAACTTAGTTGGAGGACGATGGAATATGAAATGTTGCATGCACTAGCAATGTAGAATCGTCTTCACCTTTTACTTAAGTTTCATCAATTTTCCCTGTTTTGACATGACAATCACATCCAATCACAAACACACATACGCATACTTTTTTTTCTTATTGTGAAGAAGTCCTTATTCTTTTCTTCGTTCTATTGTGGATATGTGTCGTTGTTGATTTAGCTGGGCCCAAACAGAATCGGAAACAGGTAGTTTGTATGTTTTGATGTATTTTAGTTCACCTCCACCTATGGGTATCTGGTGTGACATATAAATGTCAAGAATAAGCTGGAGGGTAGGCTAAGAATGAAATATAGGGGAGAGCAATAGTATAAGTAAATATTGACAAACTACTTAGAGCTTTCGGCTTTTGCTTGCTCATATCCCGTTTATTTTTTTTCCCATCATACCTTTTATAGGTAACCTGTCGAAAAGGAAAAGAATAGGTAGATAGTCCCAGTAGGGGTGTCAGTTAGTGTTATGCTATGTGGGTCTTACATTACGTTATAGAGGATTTTCTATACCCGCATCAAAATGTGTCAGTTGCTTTGTGTATGATTTTTTTCTTTTATTTTATTTTGTAGAGATGGGCATGGGACGTGTATTTCGTGATGTGAATTAAATAACGTTATCAACATGGAAAGTTCAGAGAACTTTTATATGTACAATCAGGGAGGTCGGGTTTAGTTTGGTTGATTGTCCAAGGAACAAAACAAAACAACCACGGATGTAATTTGGTTGAATTTTAAATCGGAGCGCAACATACCTACAGCAGCACTCTGGTTATACCTTTATATACACCACACTCACGCCCACATGACGCTACCTGTGCTGTGCATATATGCGGACGTTTGCTACTCTAATTTATGCATAATAATTGTGTAGAGGAGGAAATCGCATTTCCCCCTTTGTATCTTTTAGGTTGGAGAATTTGATCTGCGTGGAAGAGTTTTTTTTTGCAGGAGTTTGACTTCCATCTTAGATTTGGTATAGGAGGTATATTCAATGAGCTGTACGCTGGTACCTATAGAGAAGTAGGTAGGTATGTAAGAAGTCGACTGACTGTAGGCGTTATTCGGGAGTTTAATGAAGGCAATCAACTCGAGGGGAAAATGTTGTTGATTGGCAATGGCGAGTTAGCTTCGCCCGCCAGAGATATAAAGATTTGCTGCTACTGCTCGTGCTAGGATCTCTTTAAGTGGATGGTTTGAATGCGGATTTAACCATTATTTTGTGCGTTTAGTGGCCATTCGAATGACTGTATTGCTATTTGAATTAATGTTAAGTGGACTTCGTTAAAAAAAATATATTGCAACATTGTTGAATAAAACACAGATGGACCAGATGATTGTTTACGGAAGCTCGAGGGATTTGAAATTTGTTTTTAGGGAAAAAACGCCCATGCACGATTTTAAGCAATCAAAAACCCTTGCAGTTTCATTGTATAGGTTTCTATACACAACTTAATTTCAATACAATGGAATTTCTTAAGTTAAAAACGATCCTCTTTGTTGTGACTGTTGCCAGTTTCACTCTATTTGATACTTTTGACCATAGAATATAAAAGAAAGTCAAAAATTTTACTGCAATAAATTTTCATAGCACAAAAAGTAGGCACATATTTTCTAGGAAATTATTGCCAAATATTAATTATTTTATACATATATAAACATTTTAAGTGTGCCAATGTTTTATTGTTTTTTTTTTTTTTTTTAATTTAAACTTCTCTTGCGACGTTGGGGGTTAAAAAGTGCTGTCAGTGACATGTCAAACCGACACGGTTTTTGTCTAAAGACTCACAGAATTAAAAAAAAATGATTTACCCGCCAATATTAATGTTAAAAAAACAACACAACAGATTGTTCTTTAAAAGAACTTTTTTTTATTAAATCCAATGCACATAATTTTAAATAACACTTTTACTTTTTTTTTATAATTAACTTGCAACTAATTAAAAGTAAATAAATTTTCCTAAAATAATAAAAAACACAAAATAAACAACACTATCTTGTCGACAAACGTAGACCAGCATTGCCATATACGAAGAATCATAAGTCCTCTGCGCAATCTAAAATAGCATTGCCATGCATTTGAAAGAATTCTTTATTCTTGAACAGAATGGATGCGATAAGAAAACGAGACGTGACTGTGACAAGATCTCGTCGTTCTTTGTATGACCAGTATTCACATACTAAAGCATTTCATGTCGTCACGTTACGTCCGTGAGATTAAATCATTGAGTTGAAATCGGTGAGTTGAAATTGCTAAACCACTGATCACAGTTCGATCGAACGTTGAAGCTCACTTAACTCTCCGAAATCAGTGACGTAAGAATTGGAAGAGGGGCTCGTCAAGGGGCATGTATTTATGCAAGTACGGGCATGATTCAAAAAATTTCAACTTCGATTTCCATGAAATTGAAATATGTTTTAGCTGAAATAGAAAAAAATAGTTTTTAGACTGGGTGGGCCAAAAAATGTATGCAAATTTTTAGAAAATTCACTTAGAATACTTAATTTCATATTAACAATCGCTTCAATCAACAAAATAAAGTATAAACAGTCTTAAAATGTCCAGTTTTTTTTTGTATTATAACAGTAACAAACCTTTCAAGAGAAAACCATACGAATTGTTCTAAGTTTTATATACAAAATTCTGTCATATCAAAACTACTTAGTTTTGAGTTTCAGATTAAGTGCTCTAAATGGTAAGACCAAAACAATATAACGCGAAACACTTCCACAGTTTCTCAAATTAAAAAAAAAATACGTCTACTGTAATATTTGGTATCAGGCATTCCGCCAGTTTACACACTTATAAGCCTAAAGATACGAATACCATTTCTGGAATCCATTTCCAATCAGCTTTTACATAAAAGTTCGTTAAAATCAAACAAAATAAGAAAACTTTCAAAATTTCTCCCTACAACGCTACAGCAGTAACAAAAAAAAAAATCTCGTAAAAAAAAGAAGAAGAAACGCTTGAAAATAACCACGAAAATCCTCTTTTAATTTCGTTTGGTCTGAAAATTGCCAGAGTGGATCTAAGCCTATAAAGGGCTTACAATTTTCTATTCGGCTGAAAATTTATTATTATCCCGTTGAATATTTTTGAATATCATCAACGGTGATTTTACTATATTCTCGTATACTTACATACCTAAAGCCTGTTGTGCTCTCGCGTATAATCGTATCTGTAGCTGGTGTTTCTTTTCTCTTATATAGTAAGGGCTGTATACGAGTATAGTTATGTATATGCAGAATATGGCAAATTGGATTACTCGGATGAGAGGGGAAAAAATGGATCTTTTTGAGTACTTTTTTTTGCTTTTTAATATTTAAATTTGTCAATTCTTTCACTTTGAGATATTCGTCGGTTCGTTTGTTAACTCGTCAACATTGATTGAATTGCGAGTTTCATTCAAGAAAGAAACAAAAAGAATAAAGGAAATTTTAATTTGACAGTAGATGGCGCCCCCACCATAAAAAAAATTACAAACAAAAAAAGTCTCCTTGAAAGGATTAAAATCCTCGCGCAACATCACAACGGGACTAAAAACCAGAACAAAATAGGGTGACATAACCTCTAAGCAAGTTTAAAATACACTCCAAGTGACACTGCAACAAGGGAATAAATAATTTCGTTGGCATCCTAGTTCTCCTCGCACACTCCAAGATTTGCTCTGGTTGTAACCGCAAATAGGATTTAGTGTCTGCTACAATAAGCGACACAGTTCTAGAACCCCGCCGCCGCGCCGCCGCCACCGTAAAAGCAGTATACAGTACAAAACAATAGAAACCTTGTCTTTAGGGGGTTAACACAATGTATGTATGCTGGCGGCAGTGGGTGAGATGTGTCGGTGGCGTAAGGTTAATCCAAAGGAATTCATTTATCCTTCGCTACTTATTCTCTTTCATTTCAATGTTTTTTGCTTTATCGTTTTTTTTTCTGTTTTATTTTTCTTTTATTTCACGAGAAGATATGCTGCTCTTTTCTTTGCAATGCGATGTCGTCTCTTTTATTATTCATTGCGATGGCTTTTGTAAGAAGCTTATCTAGTCAGAGCCAATCCAGCAATGCCAGCCAGCCGCAGTGATCTTCTCATGTCTTCCTCTGTTAGGTACCTACTGTACGACAAGGAGTGTTATTACTCTGTTGCAAATGAAATGTTAGCTTTTGTTTATCTTGTGGAATATAATAGTGTTGGCATCACAACAACAAATAAAAAAACACCAACCGAAAAAAAGACCAACACTATGGTTAGCGACAGAATTAAGAACTGAAACAATGAATTTTATTTAAACAAAACAAAGTAGATATAGTTTTTTTGTTTGTCTAAGTCTATAAAACAATTGTTTTATATTTTATGGTATTCTATTTTCTTTTGCAGGCTGTCTCCTTGAAGGAGTTACGCCATCGGCACCACCGGATGTCCCACCGAGGAATCCAACAATGAATCGAATGAATAATGGTCGTTTAGCTGGTAACCCAAATGATTTGGGAGTAGATTTTGAGCCATCGTGTTTGGTACGAACGCCATCGGGCAACGTTTACATTCCTAGCGGTAATTTAAGTAAGTAGATTTTCTTTTACGATTGTATTTACGAATGTAAAGGAACACGAAACTATTTTAAAAAAGACAGAGGTTTTATTTTGAAAAAATCTTAACTAAAGGACTAAAGATGGATTTGTGCGATATCAACAATAAAGGTCTCCCGGGGTTCATCCTTAATTGAGTCAAAATCTATTTGAAAAATAAAAAAAAACTTCGTTGGGCGCCATTTAAAAAATATTTGCTTCATTGTTGTAATCTTTTGGTTTGGATTTTGTTCGTAATTTTTTTATGAAGGTTGTTTTCTATACAATTTCTGGGCACCAATTTTTTCTTAAATCCAAAATATTTTGACAAAAAAATGTACACTATAAGGAAAATTAATAGCTGATCAATATTTGTGGAACAAACACATATCTACGTATATATGTGTATGTATACAAAGCACACAGAGTTTATTATTGTTTAATAATTCTGTCTTAAATAAAAAAAAATGTTGTTGGGCGCCATTTAAGAAACCACAATACCTAAATAAATGTTATTTTTACATTGAAAAATGTAAATTCCTTAAAGTAGGAATCATTTTACATATTGCTTAGTTTGTTAATGAATAAAGTTATTGTTTTGTATTAGCTAATTTTTTTGATTATTTGTTGCACGCCAATTCGTTAGGATATTATATGTATGTAGGTATATACCATGTACAAATACATATTTATGAGAAATACAACATTGCGTTATCTATAAATTTAGATTGGTTTGATTTTATAATCCCATGTTGGGCGCCACTTTTTTTGTTTGTTTTTTCTTTAATGAAACATACGTTCAACATTATTTGTTTTATTACATAACACTTGGTTCGATCTCAGAAACAAAAATTGTCGTAAGCTCTGAATTCAATATGTTATCTTGCTTATATGAAAAATGTCGATTCAACGTCAATTTTATGTTAATTGCATTCAAGTGCCACTCTTTACTTTCACTCGATTTCACTTGAACGATTAGTATTCTTTCATCAAAACACATTTCCACCCTCACCAACTACAGGTACTTAATAAAAATGCCTAATGAAAAATATAATAAAAAACAAAAACAAGACTCCAACTCTAAATTTAAGCAGCTGTCAATGTCAATTAATGACAAGTAGATATGGAATATTTGAATTTCTCTTCATTATGCCCCTCTTATTTCCTTCGAAGCCCATACATTTTTTTTGCAGATTTGCATTTCCTTTTCATTTTACCTTCTGCTCCATATCACACTCCATGCCGCAACAGTCTGCCACTCCTTTAGTGCTTGCGAAAAAAATATGCAAACAAAAAAGACACCACTTCTCTAGCACAATGAGAGAATAGTGCAATAATAAATTATCATATCCTCTTTTCTATCCATTTTTACGACCTTCTAGTAGATTTTTTTTTTTGTTGGCAATCCATTTTTTAATTCAGTGTGATGCCTCTATGTGCACTCTACATTATACAATCTAGCCGTTAGGTTGCATACGGATTTATAGCGCATTATTCATCCAGAAATTTGTGCATAAAAGTGGATATAGAGAGAAAATATTTAAATCCCAGCCTAGAAATCCAACCACAGGCATTTTACTCGGCTACCATAATTTCTACGTACCTATACATATAAGAATTCCGAGGGTAAAAATCCTGAAAATGCACACAATAATCCAGTTGCGCCCTATTTTCTTATATCCTTTTTTCTCTATGTATTTATATTTTTATATTCCTCTCATCTGTGCATCGCACACTTGAAAACAAATTGAAAAGTCAACCAATTCAACGTATGAGCGTTGTGCTTTACAGCCCACTGCCACCCTCTCACTTCACACCATCACTTGGCCATTCACTTGTAAATGGGGAGAAAAATATCCATATATTTAGTTGTAAAAAAAAATAAAAAATGAAAAGCCGACTGAACAAACAAAATAAGAGCCAAAAAAGGTAAAGAAATCCCATTCACAGAATATTTTCCATATTGGCATATTTTTATAAATTGCTGTGCTATTTTTTTTCTGTTTTCATTGCATACTCGCATACATAAACACTATGGAACACACTATCTACCTATCCAATGGCTTTATTATAAGCTTTAGGGGTAGATGATAAATAATCCAGAAACAAAAACGAAGAAAAAAACTACAAAACGAACTTTGCAGACTTAACTTAGTGCGAGTGTGAGTATATAAATTCACATTCCCTTGGCGTTCACTTTTATTTCACCTGAAACTATGCTACAAAATATACATATGTATGTACACATGCAGATTGCGAATATTATACAGTCTCTTGGCAAAAAAGCCTATAAGTATATGGCACTTAACCAATTTAAAGCTCCCGAGTGTTCCCTTTTAGTTGCGTTCAGCATCCCTCTTATCCAAGGGACTGTAAACCTTGTTTTTATTCGCAATTCGCAGAGCCAAACTATACACATTCTCTATAGGTATACATATACTCGTATGTATATTAGGAGTAATTTTTGAAAGCATTCAGCTGCTTTACCCATCCTCCAACCTTCCATCGACCCAACCAAAACCCAAACCTATGGTATTCTATGAGTTAGGTTTTTGGGCAAATCAATAACCACACAGAATCATTCATACTTCTACACATAAAAACGTTCTATGCCATAGACAATGTGTGCCAAACAATGGCATGTTGCCTCCATTTTTTGTTGTTTTTTTTTTTTGTATTTCCTTGATTTGATGCTGTCCTCGTTTGCAATGATGCTGTGTGTGTCTACGATGCTTTTGTGTCATTTTTAATGGCATGTGGCCCTTGCAGTTGCAGAGCTTGAAGTTGATCTGTGTGCATTTCGCGTATACATTCATTCCATATATCTAAGGTAAGGTCGTCGTTGTTGAGTTTTTCCTTAATAAAACAACAACCACCAACATCAGCAGAAATGGACAACACAAACTGAATTGTTGATAAATGCTTGTATAGCAAAATTTTGTAAAACAAAGAAAAACAGTAAAAACAATAACAACAAAGATTCATTTTCCCAATCTAGCACAGAAAATAAAGTTTCACACACAACACGTCATCCTTTACTACAATTTGAACTCGCTTGGATTTTGTATTGTTTTGAATAGAGGATGCCAGTTAGTATTGGTGTTTTGTGTGCAGGATAAAATCATTCGTGAAATATTTAAAATTGTGCAGGGTTTTTAGGGAAACGTCAGACCGATTGTGAAATCAGGTATCAATTTGAAGTTGCGGGATAATATTGTTTATTATCTGTGGGAATGTTTTCCCTGCACAAACATCTAAAATAATGACAGAGAACTTATATTATTGTCCCGAGAGTTGTATGCACACTTGTATCGGTATATAAACGTTGGTTGAACGAGAGCTTAAGCATATTTGTATTGTTAAAAATGGTTTGTTTTAATTATGTTAACATGACAACTTTGTATGAATTTAACCAAATGGCGCCCAAGGGTGGAGTGTCGAAAACGAATTCACATTGGGCGCCATTTAAAGTGGTACTATATCAAATGATTAGAATTACGAAAAATTCAGTTACTTTTGGCGAGGTTAAACATTAAAGAGGATTGCGCAAAATTTTAGACGATTTAGTAAAATGTTAAATCATTTTTAGTACGATACTAGGTTATAAAGAGGATTTTGCTAATTTTAAACGAGCTTAGTATCGTATTATCTTCTTAACATTTTACTAAATTTAAAGCCACCGAATGGCTACTTTAAATGTTTACTATCGTACTAAAGCCACATGTCATTCTTATAGTATATCGGCTTTGTACGATACTTTTTTCTTTTAAATATTTCTGGCTGATATGCATATGATCATTTCTCGTTGGGCGCCACTTAAATGGAATACAATAATTTTAAAAAAATCAGATTCATTTAATTTAATGATTTTATTTCAAATACCGAGTTTGTTTCATATAGCTCTCCATTTGCAAGAAATCCACAAAAATCTTATGTTAGATATTTTTTAATGGTTGTTTTAAAGTAAAAGTTTTCACATAAAAAATGTCCCACATTGGGCGCCATTTAGTTGCAACTTACTCAAACTGAACGCTTCTTTCCTATAAACAAAAAACAAAATAAGCTAGATGAATGGAATTACATACACCACTTACCAGAGCCATAAATTACCTATTCTTAATTATGAAATTGAACACAAAAAATATTTCTTCAAACATCAAAAAAACAAAAAATACTATTCTCTTTAAAACTATAATGGAAAATACCATTACCTCAGAGACTTTCTTGTCTTACTAGCCTACATGTGACTAATGGAAGTAGTCTCATATTCAAAAGACTCTTCTCCCAGTCAAAACGCACAAAAGTATACTTTAGAAAAAAAAGAATACGAAAGAAATATGAATGACAAACGATGATGATGATGAAAATGTGCAAAAGATTCCGCATGCATATTGTTGTCACCTTTCTGGAAGACAAAATACTTTCATCACAATTTCGAAAATAAAAACTAAAGGCAAATAAAAGAAAAAAATTGATGTCCTTCGTTCTTTTCTAAATTTCAAAAAGAAAAAAAAATGGAAACAATCTCCAAAGCTCTTTGTATACTTTCACGTCACTCTGCCTTTAACTAACAAGGCGAAACATAGCGCAGTAGCTAACATTTTTTGGCTGACATATAAATAAAACCTAACATCTAAATACACGCAGCGCATTTCTAAACATTATTTTTTTTTCTTGTTTTCTTTAGTACCAAAATAAAATAAAATAAAAAAACCCAACCAACAAAAAAAAATACCAAAAAAATCGTATAGAAGAAAGTCGAAGAAAGAAACATAAAGCTAACACGTTCACCGCCCCCTAGGGGCTTCCAGTGGCGTTTTCTCTGTTGTGTACCTAGAGACAGAGAGCGTTTAGATAAAATGTTTGAAAAAAAGTAGGTACCGGATTTTCGAGATTTACATCAAAACTTTACGAAATATATGCAAAATATACAAACATACACAGTTTGATCTTCTCTACTGCGACCGTGGACTAAACCACCACCACCGCCGCCGCCGATATTCTTCAAGCGGCTAGCCCCCCAAGGGATTGTAGAAAAAGGGGATGCCGAAAAAAAATAAAAAGAAATAATGAAAAAAATAAAAAAAAAAAAACAAAGACTAAAAGAAAAAAGTAACTCTCGAAATTTGTATTTTGCTTCCACCAAACGAGTCACAAAAATAAGAAACAAGTCTAGATAGTGGAGGGTGGGGGAGTATAACGTAGGCAAAAAATGTCCTTTTTTCCATTCGCCACATGAAGAGTGTATGAGATAAGGCATCTTGGTTGCTTAAAGACTCCCCCGGGGAGATTTTGCAAAAGCAAACGTAAAACAGTTTCCATTTTTATACTACCGAGAAACACATTGAGATTTGAGATCTGTTTCTTTTTTTTTTATTTCGCCAACTTTTACGTTCGTTCTTTTTCCGTTAAGGAAGTGAAGAGAGGATGTTTAAACGTGTCGGTCGGTCGGTCGGTATATGAAATGTGTACAGGAATGCGACACGCTAGCAACACAACAGAATGAAATGATAATGCACTGAATATACGGTACTACGCTCAATATACGTGCATGTACACACCTACTTTTACTGTTTTATTTTGTGTCTCCTTCTATAATGACACCAAGGAAATGAGTCCTTAAAGGCATGTTTTTTTGTCTCGAGTTTGGATTATGCTAGCAAAGAAAACGAGCGGAACACCGCGAAGAAATCGCATTTCCTTACTTAAAAATCACTCTAGCAGTCTATGTTGGAATATGGATAAGGATAACAAAGATAAGGACACGAAGTGGTGGCAGGAAAATATATATAGGAATGTAGAACGGTAATTGTGTTGTATACCAAGTAACACGACACAGTACACACATACCGATAATAATCTTTTACTAGTCGCGCCTGCTGCAAATATACATATGCAACAAAAAAGAAATTGCATAGGATATGTTAAATATGCATGTAAATATGTTAATTAAGGATATACGCTAAGCTCAGGATGTGAATTATGTCTTCTATATGAGAATTCAAGGATACACTACGCATGAATAATTTACTCGAACTTGAAAAGCAGAGGAATTTTCTTTTTTTCTTTTACAAAAAAAAAACAAAGGAATTCAAAAAAATGTTTGGTGGGCGGTAATTAATGCACATGCATATGCAAAACGGAACTGCATCCATTTGCCGTCACATCCGTCAGAGATTCGTTAAGTTATGCACTAAAAAGCAAAAAAAAATAATACATGACATAGCTATACATTAAGTATAATTAGTGAGTAACGCAAAAAGAAAATGTATCGCAAAGGACTTGCAGACAGGAAAATATTCAAATGCTCCTTGCTACTAAATGCAAATAATATATTCAACTGAAATTCCTTCATTATAAGCACACATCAAGCACGACGGCAACGACAACGTACCTAACCTATACCTATTTGGCTTTGTTATGATGACGACGTAGAGTCTTATAAATTCCTGTTCTAGCTAGCATTGAGTTTTTTTTTTTTTTTTAATGCACAGAAATGCAACTTACTTGACTGATTCGAAGGAAGCGCCACGAGGATGGGTATGTGACGGAAGCATATATGTATATTGAAAATAATATGCAAACAGGAACTAGAAAAGGATTGAATTGTCCTTAGTTGTTGGTTTACGGATGATTTGATGTTAGATGTTGGTGAGTACTTAAAGGCATATGCATGATGATGATGAGTCTCTGGAGGGGGGGGAACGTCACTATTATCTTCCCCGCCCTACTCCACTAACTATTGTTTGTGACAGTGAATAGAAGACGAACAGAGTAATAGTAGGTGGCGTTTATGTTGGTTTGCCAGCAAAGGAGGAAACGTCAACGAACACACAGGAATTTATTTCAATTAGTGGGAAAGCACTGGGAATATGTGATGTGCCCATACCTACAATGTACATAGAAGTAGTTTTGGTCGAGCGCAAAACATTTCTCGTAGAACTTGTACCTATGTGGCATATGCATTTATATGACCGTTGTTTTTGTTTAAATATGAATTTTAAAATTTATTTTGCACTTGGTGACGTCTGTTTGGAATTTTGATTTGCTTGTTTATTTTTAAATGCAAATGAAAGCGATTTAAATGTTAAATATTGCATCAGCGCATGGTAGCACAGTGTGATGTTTTTTTTTTGTGGTTGATGCATTTGTTTTATGCAAATTGAAGTTGACTTGAAATGACTCGAAGGAAGCGTAATGTTTAAAGATTTTAAATTCCCAATGGGTGCCATTTAAAGTTGATTTTGGAAAACTTTCTTAAAACCAACAGATTTTTTTATTTTTCTTGAAAAAAATATGGATCGTTGGGCGCCACTTTTATATAACTAACTCTTATACCGCACTTATGTCAGTTTTCTGTGGAAATACAGAAACATTTATATCAGAATTTGTATTTTCTCAATATAAAAATATCTTCTTTAACGAATTAAGTAATATATAAATGGCGCCCAACGTGCAACTAAAATAAATATGTGATTTAACTGTTTTTTAAAGTTTTTTGGTTAAATAAATGTTTGATTATAATATAAGACTTATTTTACCATTCACAAACTATTAAAATGCTTAAATTTCAAAAATATTTTGCTAAAGCCATCCATCTTCGAACCCAGTTTTTTTTATTTTCGATTCCTTCCTCTCTATTTTTTTCAGAAAAATAAATTAACCAAAAACCTCTCCAATTTAACTATAGCTTAGGGAATAGAAGCCAACATCATTGAATATAATAAACAACACCAAGAGATTGAACCCAAAAATAAAATAAGAAATTTAAGAAGACTTTGTGGTTGTAAAGGGGGCGTTCTATAGATTCATTCTCTTTTACATCACGTTTTTTTTTTCTCAACTCGGCTTTATCCTTTTAATACAATTTTACTACTCTCACAGTCCTCACACTAAATCGGCGCCATTTTTGAGTTTTGTATAGGTAAGTATATAGTTGTAGGTATATGTACAACCCCCCTTTTTGGGATTCTCTACTTTTCATTTTTATCCCAAGGGCAATGTCGACGATACGGGGTGCAATTTATTTCGATTTACAATAATCAGTCTTGAGTTTTTTTTTTTTGAAGAAGCAATCGAAGAATTCTATTCAGTAAATTGGGTGTTCTGAATAAATTGAAGAGGGTAATAGTTGGCTTTGTGGGAAAGGTGCAATTTTTTTTAGAGAAAATAAATCGTTTGTTATTCAATGTCGGATTGGGTTGGATATAGTAGGTACTTGTAAAAAATATCAAGTGTCAGATTTACGATATGATGGGCTTTGTGTTTTTTTCCTTAGATATATATGGATATGCAAATATTTGTTGTATTTTCCTATCGTTTTGACAATTTCGTTGGGACATTTTCATAACCATTTATGACTCTCCAAACAACTTAAAAAAAACATCCTTCGTTCAATAAAAACGTTCAGCTGTTCAAATAAATAATAAACCTACGTATCTACATACATAGTGTGTTTTGTAAATATCAAAATTCACGTATTTACGTTGTGTACCACCATTTTTCTATATTTATTTTTTTTCGACTCGTAATTATTTTGTAAAGGTTTCACGTTGGGCGCCACTCGTAGGTAATTGTCGAATGTATGTAAAATTTGGTATACAATATTTTCTTCCGTGTGCACCTATTTATTTTTAACACTTTTTTAATAGATTCAATGTACAATGGTAAGGTTTTACGTTCACGTTGAGTGCCGCATAAAACTCTCTCATAAAGATAGGCAATAGTTTTAGCTACATGAAAGTGACCATTTTTGTGTTTTTGCTTGTCCAATTTTTTATTTATAGTTATCTTTATTTGGAGTTGTATTTTCTTTAAACTGATATTATTTTTGGATTGAGATAGATTAAACACAACACTCCATTGATTGGTTTTTCTGATTTTCCCCAACTGTTCCCCCTTATAGTTATATACATATAAATATGTAAGTATACGTCTGAAAGAACATAAATCAACTCTCCAATTCGAAAGCAAGGAAATAACACAGGACGATGGAATTGGAATTTTTTACCATCTTTTTCTTTCCTATTTCGTGCACTCCATGGAAAGAAATCGTCGAAAATTTGCTCTGGAGCAAGAGGGTCCCTCATGATTTTCAAGTCCCCCAACCATACGTCCCCATTTGGTTACTCTTCGCCAATCTCCTTCGTCTGACAAGCATTTCGCAAACTTCAATAAAGCCAATGTGTCGGCAAAGTGGTTGCATTTACATTCGTACACATAACTGTTTCGGAAATACGTCTGTTTGAAGCATTTAAGGATTTCTTTCGATTTGTGTATGGTTTTGTGCTCTTGTTGTTCTTCGTCCTTCATTCATTTTTTTGCTTGTTTCGGTCTAGTTGAAAAAAAAATATGTATATATCAAGAGAGCATATATCCCTGCAGTTTGATGTCGGTTTTATGGAGGAATTCGGATAGGAAGATTTGTTTATTTGTGTTTTCGTTCTGCGTTTATGGCAGGATTTTACGGCACAGTGGACCATATAGAAGCCCTTTTTTGCTTGGCCGACAAGGCTTAAACGTATATACATATGTATGTGTATATATATTTGTATACAAAATCGATGTAGAGAGATGTTTCTACTTTAGCAAAGATATGACATTTGGGATTAAAACTAAGGGTGGAAATTTGAAGCAAAACTCTGATTGGAATATATACTTGGATGAATGAATAATTAATACCTCTCCTCCCAATACATTTATATACATATAGGTTTTATCGTCCTCGTTAGGTGGCAAGAGGAATGCTATGCCGACTAATATTATGTTCTTCTCTTTTAGCAAAATCACTTTTGAATGGGTTTTCGGTTGTTAGTTTTGAAGTTATAGATATAAAGAGAGTTTCTGTGTGACACATTCTCCGAATTGAATGTTTTATTCTGGAATTGGGTCTAAGTGTTATTTGAAAAGGGCAAATTTAAGGCATCAGAAAAGAAATGTTCATTGATTATTCATAATATTAAGGACAAAGCTATAAACACACACATTAAGATGGGATCAGTTTCAGAGATTTAGGACGATAAAGGTTTAAGGAGCTATCATTATCGGCGTAGCTATAAATTTCATTAGACAAATAATTATTATTGATAGATGCATAATATAGGTACTTTATTTGAGTGCTCTTGTTTATCTAAAGATATTTTGATTCAATGTAAATAATATTTGTCAGAAAAGGATTTTTCAAATTTCTTATAAGAATAAAATCCCACATTGGGCGCCATTTAGTACATAATCCGAAAAAGTAGCTAGAAATGTATTTTTTATTTGTGGAAACAACTTTTTTTTTTTAATAAATACTGAAAGTGCGTTTTACGTTTAGCATTCTTATTTACTGTTTCTTTTTCTAAAGATCATGACTTTTTTAATACTTTAAATTCTCGTCAACTTCGACAACCAATGATAGATAGATAGATACATTTTATTTGCAAATAATTCAATTTTACATTTCATTCATAATTAATACGAAATAAAAAAAATAAATAAAATTTTGTTTGGCCTTGGTTGGAAACCGTCTGCCAGATGCCAACTTATTACAAATTGTTTAATTTCAAAATATAAAAATAATAAATTAAATAATACAAAGGCTTTAATATGTCGGAAAACTAATAAATAGAATTTTTCGTTACAACAAACTGTTATTACCTTATCATAAAACTTTTCTCAAAAAGAATATGAATTTTAATTCTTCGAATCAAATAATTATGGGCCTTACGTGTATATTTCCTGCTAAAACAAAAATGGATTTTAATTCATACAGAGGAAAGATAAAAAAAAATTAAAATAAAAATATAAACAAAATAAAACAAATTCGAAACAATCTAAAAATCTTTCCGGTACTTCATGTTTTCAATTCAAAACTGGGCGAGAAGTTTCCAGTTTTGTCCATTTAAAATACTAATTGATTCCGTTTCATTTAAAAGGGTTTTTTGAAAATATACAAATCTAAATTCTTTTAAGATGGGGCATACGGTCAATAAAGTATGGTCTATAATTTAAGTCAAGAAGCTCCCCCCTGATACGGAAAATGTTGGAGATTTCAAACAAACTCAGCTTATCGGTGAAATAATTCAGATCGCTTAGGTTATATTGTTATACGTTTCGGGTACATTGATCGACGAGATGAGCATTTTGCTTCCTCTATTATACCTGATCTTACCAATGATTTAGAAATTAAAACCTTTTTAAATCATAAATGGCGCCCAACGTGAAAGCATAATTTTCATTTAAAATGTTTAATTTAAATTTGATCTGAATATTACCAACTCCACCTACTTAACGAATTTGAAACTGCACTGCATTACCCATTTAAATTTACCATTATACACCTCTTAACACAATTATTCTACCATAAACCCTTAAAAAAGAGCACTAAATACCAAAACGACACTACATAGGTATGGTAAAGACTTCAAACACCAAAGAGAGATTGAGCGAGCGAAACCTGAGAATATTAATAATGCATTGCATTCACTGTGTTCGCTCTATCAAATGTGATGCAGCAGAAAAGCATTAATATGCAAATAAGCATAGTGCCGCATAGAGACTCAGATTCCCTATAATATCCCCAACAATTGGGTCCCAACCAATCAGGGTCGTCTATCTCTTACAATCCGTTTATTTGAACAATTTACGATTTATGCGTAAATTGTAATGGAGAGGCAGAAGCAAGGTCCCCCAGAGAGATGCAAGTCAATAGAAAACAAAAACAAAACAAAAAAGCATAACCATTGAAACATCGGCATGGGCATCTAATATCGGCTTAGGTATATTCATCCATTTCGAATTTTCCATATATAGCGGGA
The DNA here is from genome assembly GCA_910595825.1 of Philhelius pedissequus. Lineage (NCBI taxonomy): Eukaryota > Metazoa > Arthropoda > Insecta > Diptera > Syrphidae > Philhelius > Philhelius pedissequus. The sequence continues at coordinate 5,712,241 of OU343163.1, read as the reverse complement.
CACCGAGGCACGCACATGAAATGTCTATTATAATATTATTTCAATTTGCATAACAACGTGCCCAAAGGTCGGTTATGTGGTGCGGTTATCCTGAAAATTTATGATGCAACTACTGGCAAACACCTTAATAGTATGCTGTCTCACTCACAAAGATATGCCGTGCATCGATTTACATTTATATTTTATAGTTTCGATGTTCTTGTGATGTCCAATGGTAGGTACGTATACTGCACCGAATTGATGGGTTCGAGGCATTGTAAAATATGATTATCATCTTGCAAAAGGACACGTTATCGATTAGTAGACGATAGATACCTGGCGAGTGTAACTGAATGAATTAAAACTTGCCAGGTTAATGGGGTGTACTTAGCTACATATATGACAGTTTCCATCAACTTATAACAATGAACGAGATATAGCAAATTAGTTTAATCTACATGCAAAATTATATTTGACCCAAAAGTAAAGTATTAAAAAATCTGTGTAATGTGTACGCGATGGTTTAAGAATTCCTTCAAGCAATTAAGCTTAAAATCGTCTATTTTGTGCCTCTTTGTCTGTTTGGTGTCTTAGGCTATAAATTGCCCATCGTCTAAAATCTTCTTCATTGACTTTTAAACCTCAAAACGTATCTATCTGTGTGAAATATGCTTCTGGGAATTCTAAATACCCAACTTTCCAAAGTTTTAAGTTAAACAAAAAAAAAACACTTGCCTTGTCTTGCGGGATTTTAAAATAAACTAAACCAAAAGTTTAAGTTTCAAATATCATCAAGAGGTCCTTTTGCCCTGTCAAAATTGTCGATTGTATATAATTTACCTTTGACTAGGGTAACATTTCTCCTTAAAAGACAAATCAAAACTTACGTGAGCTATTTCATAAGAAAACTTAAAATTAATCGTCTTTGTATGCTCTGTGTAACAAATGTCAATATTGATTCTATTTTCTATTCAGTATTGGGTTGATTTAAATCTTAAAACACAAGTCAGTGCCCAGCTTTTTAACCATCCCTAAATACCTACTTCACTACACAAAAAAAAAATAATGAGGATGGGATTTGTATATGAGATTGCTTAACACAAATTTAACCTTACCCGCATAAAAGTAAACTTCTTGTAATACAAAATGCCTAAATAAACATATTGACACAAGTTTTTGAATGATATCTCTCTCCACTCCGCCCCTCAATTCACCACCATCCACTTTACACGAAACCTGTCAATGGTGTTCCTACTTAGAGCAAAGTTATCGTCAGTTTTGTAGAAAATCTCGATGAGAATTACTAAGTTGAGGTTGTGTGTCTTTTAAGGAGGCACCAACAGCAACAGCAGCACCAACTTAAGTTGCCTTGCTAATATCATGCTTCTTTAGAATTACACGTACAATCAAGCTACAAAAAAAAAGTATTCATTTTAGATGAAAAAAAAGTAAGTTTCTTGTTGACCTCATTTTTGCTGTCAAGGAAAACCGTTTCTTCCTCATCATCATCGCCATCGAACAGAAAGGAATTCTCTCCTGGCTTTTTTGAATTCTCATATAGAAACAGGAGTTTAGTAGCACAGCATCGAGGCCAATAGGTTCTTTATTCGGATTTTGCTTTAGGGTTTCATCTTTTTATCACACAGTGTGTGCGCCATCAGAAAGTTTCAAAGCTTAATGAGAAACAGCAGCAACAATGTGTCATCGTCATTCGTAGGACATTGTATAATATTGAGTTTTATTTTGTATCTTTTTCTTTTTTTTTTAGCTTAAAATATATTATGCTAATTATATTGGCTCTAAAAAGCATACCTTGAGAGAGGGTGAGGCGAATTTGTTTGACTTCTTAATCTCTGAAAAAAGATTAAGTAAAACATGACCTCGGCATGGATGATATACAAAAGGCCTTATATCCTTAGTCTAATATTATATAAATGTAGTAGGTGGTACCTTTTTAAGGATAATGCTAAGGATCTAGCCATGAGACGTGTTTAATATTTTAAAACCATTGTTATCCCTGCCTGTTGACATCACTAAGCTGGTTTTAAATTTGTGTTATATGATGGCTTAGCAAAGTTTTAGTACAAAATTAGTACTTAAGATTGTTTCTTGGAGTTACGGTGTTTACCAACAAATAAAAAAAATATTATTTTCACTTTAACGTTATCAGATACATCAATTATGGTTTGTCAATTTGCTTTGGTTTATTTTTATAGCCGTGTTCCTTTGATGTGGCTAAGTACCGTGAGTAGGGACGAATCAGCACAAGTTAATACGAGTCCGTTCACGATACTTTTATAGTTGCGATATCCAGTAAGTATCAAAAGAAAGTACTTGGATTGAATTTAAGTATCGTTTTAACTAAAATTCATGTTCTTTTCAGTTAAGAACTACCCACTGCCATTAGTCGGACTCAAAAACTAAATAATATTTCACCTTACCCAATTTAGCTCACATACTCAAATAACATGAGTTTTTCATTTACTTGAACAAATATACCACACTCTTTCTATTTTTACGCACACTCTTGCAATCTATATTAATTCACCACAAAATGACATTAACCCAACAACATTCGCAATTCGTTTATGTTGAATTCCAAACAACCATTTCAAATCGATTTCAGATCGATTTTTTTGTTTGTTGTAAGGAACTTGCAAAAAATAGTTGCCTGTAAAGTATATCAAATCTTGTTAAAAACGCAAGATATGTTCTGACAGATTTTGTTTAGAAATAATTCGATTATGCTTAGAAAAGGTCGATTGTTGGTTATTTGGAATTCGACATAAGTCTTCTCCCTTAGTCGTGTATGTGTGTTGCACATTTTCACTGACAGTGTTTTTGGCTGTTTATAGTGTTTTGTTTATCGATTGACGCTTGCCGGTCTGTTTATCGCTTGTTGTTTTGGATCACATTAGAAAGTATAAGTTATTAAAAATGAGTCTGCCAATTTCTGAAATATTAGTAGGTATTTTTTACGAAAGAAATATAATATAGCCGCTAGTTGCAAAAGGTGTTTTACGGAAATATAATGGTATGGGTACTTTTCATCCGATGCCCGAGTAGGAATCGATATTTTCTTTCGATACCGGTATGCCTGGTACCTTTGAGGTATGTATCTATTCATCCCTAACCTCGAGTAAACGAAAACAGTAATCTAGTACTAGCCGTGTTTTATTTTCCCCGTGATACAGATCAGATCATCTATTTATTTGCGTTACAACAACAAAACTAAATCCTTTTTTTGTTGTAACACAAATAAATAGATGATCTGATCTGGATCACGGGGAAAATAAAACACGGCTACTATCATCTACACATGCACCGAGATTCAGCTAATTCGAAATCGCAGTGAGTGAGTGAAATGAGTCACTTTTGATTAAAAACCGATTCAGCTAGTAAAACGTGAGGGAGTGAATGAATGAAATGAAATGTCAGATTAGTCGCCTGAGATTTCAGCAGTGAGGGGCGAGTCATCTCACTTCACTCGCCAAATAGCTGAATCTCGGTGATGATCTCTTGTGTGAGTAGATGAGCCAAGTAGTTACGCACTTAGAAAATACAATAGGGAGCCTGGTACAGTGGAGAGATTTTTCATTCATCAGGAAAGAAAGAATCCATAAAAACGTTCGTATCTTAAAACCAACAAAATATCAATAATATGAATGGCAAACGTATTGATAAGAGAAGGAGGCAATTATGCAAATTTGAAGTAGATTGCTACTAACGATGCTTCTCTGTGTGTTCCATTGAAACAGGTGAATAAAGTTATTCCGAGAAAAAACTGCATTGCCGATAGTTTGTACTGAAATGTCAATTTTATTCTCTAATTCCCTGTCGTGTTTTTTTGTATAATTCCTTGGTTCTTGCAAAAAGAATGCCTGATAATTGATATACTTACAAGTTGTTTAGTGACATGTTCTGAACTATTCTGGCCGAAAAGTACAAGTTTTTGCTGTCAAGTGATCATATTTAGTGATGGTCTTAATATGTAATTATCAAATTGCAGAAATTCTGTTTTATTAATGGAATGAATAATTGAATCAATGAATTTATTGAGGGTAATAGTATACTTACGTCTTGTACCAAGTAGTAACAAAAATGTAGTCGAGTTATTTTTGTTATTTTTTTATTTTGTTATTAATTCAAATCCTTTCTCCCATAATCTAAATTGAGTGTCACTGTCAGTTGAGCATGGATTTGTTACATTGTGTTAAAGTTTACTTGGCCACTAGTTAAGGATAATTTATGTTTAATTGGGGTTTATTAATAAGGAAATTTGTTTTTATGAATAAGGTATTTTAACTTCCAAATTAACTTTTAATCCTTTCACTAACCTGGATTTGTGTACAACAAGAAACTCATTTAAAAGCTCTTACTCAAACTTGTTATTTGATAAAAATTACAGAGTACATATTAATAAGATACATTGAATTTATTCTTTAAGAATTATCTTTTTTTAACCAAAAATTAGTAGACAAAGCACCCGGACATGTATTTATGATAATAAAATAATTGACTACTATCATTAAGCACAAATCGGCGTGGTGGCTAGGGTGGTTGTTAAATTTATCACACATTTTGATAATAATCTTTCGAGTCATAATGATTTAATTATGCACACGTGACACTATGTACTATGTATAGTACAAAAATGCCATAGGAAAAACTAAAGTGTATAATTCGAAATTACAACCAAAAATGATTATCCGCAGCATTAATTAAGTTCTGCTATTATAATTGTTTTGCCATACATACACATATATATATGATGGTATATTTTTTGGCTGACTTCCTTTAGTATAGGTAACATTATTACAATCAGTGAACGAAAAAGCAGCCGCTGCCGTTAGCCACAATTTCATTTATTACTCTTAATTAATTTCAATAAATTTCATCCCTTTTTATCAAATATAGCGGCCTAAGGATGAGTGGAGAGAAATTGGGTTTGAAATTTCGGGATGAATCATAAAATAAAAGCCGCATAAACGGAAGAACACGCAAGCAAAACTTTATATCTCTCCTGTTGTAATTCGAATAAGAGATCTATATATAGATATGCATAAGAAGGCGGTTTTTCCCATCTCATTTCCCGTGCGGCAAATATCCTTTTGCGCTAATATATATATATATGTACGCAGATAGTACATTAACCCACTATGGCACTATGCCACCACACATATAAGTAAATCTAAAGGAGTCGTTGTTTTTTGCTGCCGCGTTATCTATGTGTAATTTCTATGTGAGAACATTATACATACATACTTACAAACATATAGATTACAGACTAATATCATTTTGACTTAGATTGATAGACCTTGACACCGCATGTCTAATTTGGGTTAATTTGTTCCGCTTACTTAGTTTTGCTGAATCCTTAAAGGAAATAAAATGGGTGCGGGTATTTTGTCTCATTCAGCCTCTCCTACTATATGATTTGGATTATAATGTGCGGTCGAAATATCTCTTTAGAACATTTAATTCCCTTAAGACATTAAGAAGCATTCGCTCGACTCTTGCTCATCATGTCATGTGTTTTCTGCTTTTAGATGTAATTTATAGTTGGGCAGGTAGTAGGTAGTTATATATAGGTATTTGCGAGATTGCTGCGGCATGAGAAAAGAATTTTTGTATGTAGATGTGTATGTGATTTTACGCCTTCGTTTTATTTCATTTGCAGTTTAAGTGGAAATGTCCTTATATGGCTAGAGATGTGATGTATTCCAATTTAAATTGAGGTCGAGATTTTCTTAATTTTGTTTTTAATTAAGAGGGATAAAATTGACTTGTAATGATTTTGTTGAAGAAAATAAAATCTCAGATCAAAGGTTGCTGATTCCGAATCTGGTCAAGTGGCCATTATTGTGAGGAAGCCCTGGGGAAAAATGTATGTCGAGGTTTTTCATTTTCGTTTTACTCTTTTTTTGTCGCAAGCAGTTTGGCTCTTAAAAAATTATTGCTTTTAAGCTTTTAGATTTATTTTTGAAACATTATTTTTTTAACGAAAATAAAAATTAGTCCCCTTAACCTTTCAAGGAACTACCTACTTGTATTTGATTACAATACTTCTTAATTAAAAACTTAGCATATCACATATACTCTGTCACATCAAAAAGTTTGCAAATTTATTTCATATAAATTGACAGTCCATCGCACTGATTTTGACATTAGTTAATACATGAAGATTTTTAGGATTGGCCTTAAAACCATATCACATTCTGTCATACTTTTTTTGCAAATGTGAAGGCAAAATAACGACATATTTTTCAACACACAACATTTGACAGACGCATGGAATTCCATTCCATTTTCATGGTGAATGTGTTGATACTTTGTAAGATAGTGTGGATGTACTCTAATACTACGTTTCCACCAACCACTAAACCGAGATTTAAGTAGATTTAGCTAAATCTCCTTTAAATCTTGAAGATTTGCCATACTAATTTTAATCTTCTCAGATGAAGATTTAAAATAAATCTCATTTAAATCTTCAATCGAACTACCCTACTTCCATATCGAAATGAACACATTCATCGGGAAAGTGAATTTTTCTCTTCGGTTGACACAGATGAAGCTACCTGTCTCACTTCTACATCATAAGAGGAAATGAAAAGATATATGCATTTTGAATAGTGCTGTCAAAATTAATATACTCTTGGATCGGTGGAAACACTTTTTGAGATTAGTAAGTCTACAAGAGAATTAAGTTCGGTGGAAACGCAGTATAACCTTGACAGATAGGCACTTCGAAGCTTTATAATGGAGGTATTTCTCGCTTTGATTCCTGAGATTCTAATTTTAAAAACTAATAATAAAAATGTTGCCCGGCATTTCAGTCTGATTGTTATGAAATAAGCAAGAAGTTGGTTATTGCCCATAATTGACGCAAAAAACATATGGAAAAGGTAATACATAGACTTGATTTCTGTATGCCACTAATTTTTGAAAAATTTTACATTTTTAGTTTGTAAATAGCGTTGCAAAATAAAAAGCAACAAACTTGAATATGACATTTCGAAAATGAGTGCATTCAACTGAAGTGAGAAATTCTGATTTGAAAAGTAACAAAATGAATCTTTAAGCTTTTTAGTATTCCAAAGTAACTATACAAAAATTCCATGTTCAACCTCTATATGCGAAACGTAGCTGCAGCTAAAATAGCTGTCAAAACATTGAACACAAACAAATTCAATATTATACTACATAGGTAATCTTAAATATTGTTGTCAGTGATAGTGATTCAAAAGTAGATTATTTTTGACAGCACCATTCAAAATGCAAATGGTGTTTCATTTTCATTTTATTTGTCGTATGTTGTAGAAGTGAAACAGTCCCACGGAACGAAAAATTCTCTTTTCCGGTAAATGAGTTAATTTCTATATGGGAAAGGAATAGTTCGATTTGTTCATCTATATCTCCAATAAAGACTTAAATGAGATTGATTTTAAATCTTTATTTGAGATTTAATCTTGTATGCGAAATCTTCCAAAATTATAAAAGATTTATCTAAATCTATTAAAATCTCGGTTTAGTAGTCAGAGCAAACGTAGTATTACGAACACAAGAATATGCAGCTGCTGACGTATCTTTATTTAGTTGTTTTAGTAGCTTTTAACGCTTGCGTTCAGCTTTTTTGACAGTTCATAATCAAACGAGTCAAACCATATTGATGATGGCTTACATAAGGTTGAAGCAAAGTTAAAGCTATTTTCAATTCCTCACATTGTAGCTTACAGCGCTTTTTCGATTCTTGTAGTTTAGCTGATTACTTTTTGGAAATTTAGTATAAAATGCTTGTTTTTTTTTATGCACGGGAAGAAGTGGACGAAAACAACTACACGGAATTTATCGATGACATTACAGAAAAAAGTTGACATTTCCAAGCAAACTATCGATAACAAAGAGAGAATTCGCGCCGGTAACACAGCTTTCTCCGGAATAACCTCGAAAGAAACAATTTGTTGTCGTTGCATTTGACATATATCATAGTACGTAATATTATTTCGGAATTGAGAAAAAACATGACTAATAGAAAATTAATCAAATGTCATAATTGTTTTAAGCTCAACAAGCTGTCAAACTACGTTATAAAATCAAAACCACAAAAAAAAACATCAACCGATTAAAAAAATTGCCATCACCTTTAACAGAAATTGATTTAAAAATTTAAGATCCATTCCAGCAGCCTCGTATGCCATACCTCGAATCGAAAATCCAATCGAATAACAAGGAATTCCCTTAAGTGTCTTCTTCAATCAATTTATGACATTTTGCCCTTCCAAATCTCACCAGTGGCCATCCATCCATCCATCGTTCGTTCGTACTACCTTCTGTTGCTCCTTCTTATTATGCCTTAGTATATATGTATATGCATTTATCGATACTCACCACTGGCAATGCTTTTGCTATTGTATACGTGTGATTGGGTTATTTCATCTGTGCATGCCAATGCGGTTGGTGTTTTTCATAGCTAACATCTCGCCAAGCATTAACAATTTATGTCTATTATGTGCATGAATATAAGTACATACTATGTATGTAACCATACGTATGTACATATATGTAAGTATATGGATATGATATGATGTTAAAGGGAGAGAAAGGCGATTCTAGACAATACAAATTTCTTCACGTATCCTGGATAAACCGCAAAATATGCAAATTGCAATTTGCACAATTCCAGATGTTCAAGTGCTACCAAACCTTCCACATACTTGGAATGAGTTAAGGGTTAGCTGTTGGTTGTTGCTGATGGTTTGGTTTGGTTTGGATTGAATGAATTTGTTATCGGTCGTATTTGTGATGAGTGGCACAATGTATATCTTTGGATATAGTCTCTCCTTCTCTTTCTCCGTATGCAGCAACACATCATCACGATTTACATGCGTCCATCCATCAAATTAACAGACAATTATCGTATTTATATAGACACGTATTGCTTATGCAATATTGTCAGCTATTCAACTGCAATATAGCAACATAAAGGATATGTGTCATGTTATAGTGCTGAGTGCTGCTGGTTCATTTAGGGACACCACTTTAGAGATGTGTAGGATAAAGATAATGTTAGAATGTTATAATTTACAATCGTGTTTTGCATTTCTATGCAGCAGCTCTAGCAGTCTACATATTTTATAATAATAAAATAACAGTGAGGCAACTAAGGATACACGTTAATTGTTTTCGGAAAAAGATTTAATAATAATATCTAATTATTATTATTTTATTTCCAGAAACAAATATTAAATTTTCCTCTGAAATATTAAATTCATAGAAAATATTCACTTATTTGATAAGCACTTTCTATAAGATTGTCGATTATGCATGAAAAGTAATGTTGTTTTAAGCTAAAATGGAGTTGAGCTATAAAATGGCGCCCGGGCAAGGTTTTTTTTATTTTTTTATTTTATTATAAATAGTTTAAAAATTGCGTCTGAAGTTTTCAAGTGTGCATATTTTTATTTGGCGTTCTGTATATGCACTCAAATTACGGCTATCAATCATCAATTGATAAATACTCAATAATTCTATTTTAAAACTGAATTTGTTAAAAAACAACCTGTATTATTCTGTCATAATTCTTTATATTTTTGTAGTTCCCAACGCTCTGCAACGATAAGAATTTTCATCAATTGAATTTCAGTACCTATTTATCAATTGATAGTTGACAGTTGTAATAGGGGTGATAGTCTCCCACGTGGCAGCAAAAAGCATACATTTGTGAAAATTAAACATTTATCTTTTTTTACTCCTGTTACTCCAAAAACGTTAAATTGATAGTTCCAAGTAAGGTTCTTTGAAGTATTTTTCTGAATAGACATTTAACACACAGATATGTATATTTGCAGTCCTTTAATTAAAAAACAACTAATTCTTCCTCTAAACCATAGAAAATATTATTTTCTATTAAACAAATAAATGGTCCGTGGGAGAATCTGGGAAGAAAATCTACTACAATAAGTTTAAACTTTATCTTTTTTTTGTGTTCTATGGTTCTGTAATATTTTGTTAAATGTCAAGTTTTTATTTCTTCGCTAGGCCACCTACTTCGGTTACAAGATGTCAAATAGCAGACTTTATGTATTTTCTTTTATATTGCTTAAAAACCACCCATAAATCGATTTTTGAAATATCAATCTTAAACATTTTCGTTGTAGGTTTCATATGTCAAAAGTAATACACTTTTGAAGAAAGTGTCAATATGACATTTCAAAAAAATCAGATTGAAAATGACATAAAAATGTACTAGATTTATACGGCGTTTTTTTTAAATTGTTTCCCAAAAGATGAAAAATTTCACATTGTTTCTCTTTAATTGCCTTGTTTCCCTAAATTTAGCTGGAGGTTATAAACTTATTATTAATATTCTTTACATTCTCAACAATACGAATAAAATAAAATAATAATAACATTCACTGAACTTATTTGCACAATCAATTTTAATGGCCACCTGATGTGAGCAATTATTTTGACAGCACTGTCAGTTTTTTTCTTCTTCAAATTATTGTGGAATTTGACAATTTATGGTGAAGCTTGTGAGCATTATTATATGGCTTCTTAAGACAACACAGGTATTTTGTCTATTTACTATTCAAAAAGTAATGTGTCTTTTCCGAAACCAATATCTCCATGCTTTTATCTTTCATATGATTTCTCTAAATTAAAATTGAACTCGAATCTACATATGTATTAAAATGTATATAAACTAACTTCAATACCACTATGGTCTTCTATTCAGTAATAACTTCAACTTAACCTCTTTCTTTCATCAAAGGGTTATACACTACTTCATTCGTCCGTCATGAAATGAAATTGCATTTTTCCAATAATTCCTTTCATCTTTTCTCAATAGAAATAACATTTATATTAAGCTTAATAAGATAAATAGATTTCATGTACAAGTATAACGTATTTTCTGGTATTATCTGATATTCCTTTATAAATTGATTCCTTTTAAAGATTGACTTATTTTTTATGTGTTTATAGGATTTTGTGAATGTATAGATATTTTGTATAAGGACAAAAGATAACATATATGGCAATATACGTATGTATCAATTTTGTACATCTTAGAACATTTTCCAGAACTTGACAGCAAACAATACAAGTATATATGATATTACCGTCATCGTATCATGTCGGTACTTAGATTTTTCCTGTTGAAGATCTAGAACTCTTCTAATAAAATTGATAAAGGAACGCAATAGCATTATGTCTATTTATGTACCACTGAATATCTACAAAGCTTAAAGAATTTAAATTGCAGTTCAAAATCAAGTGTATTAAGTAAGAGTGTTCAATTCTGTAGAACTATTCACCTGAGAACGACTAATGAATATTCGTCCATTTTGACATTTCGTTGACATGGCTTTTTACTATTCGTTTAATCTCTGATTTTGCACGAAAAATTTATTCGTTAAAGTGTGGATGGTGTATGGACCGCGAATAGAGTTTGACAGTTCTTCAATAAAATGGCGACTTGTCAAATACAAATTTATTATAAGCTGGGCTATATTTGTATAGTTTTGTTGCAAAACTCTCTTATGCGTCCAAAGAGAATACATGAATGTTTTATTTTGACACAAGCTCATTATACATAGCGGTTACATAAGTCCTTATGCATTTCATAGCTATGCATGCGCTTAGCTTATTTTATTGCATACGACTCTTGGAGAATTATTATTTGATAGAGCTATTCTACATTTTGGAACACGCCTATTGTGTACTTCAATTGTAAATGTCAATCTGTAATAAAAGAAGTGACCTATCACAATATCAAGGCACCAATTACTTGAGAGATATATGTAAACTATTGTTCAGAACTCTATATCTGTCATCAATATAAAATATTTTGACATTTTAAATCTCCTATTTAAACACTAGTATATACATTCCTACTGTAATTTGATCCAGACAAAATCAAGATAAAAATACACTCGATGGCCACTCAGTTTTTTAGCTTCAGAATATGGCATTACCACTCCTTTTTCTGCTATTTCGAAGTAATTACTTTTTGTTGTCCTTTTTTAGGTAGGTACCTACGTATACTGTCAACATAACCTTAATCAGCCCCCGGATAACACAAAAAGAACAAAGCAAACATTTTGTAAAACTTCATATACTGTCATGCGATTCATTGTTGTTCCCGCACTAATTATCATTTTTCACAATCAAAAATTATCCTTTATTCTTCTCCGACGAAGAAGAACCCTTTTCTTAGAAACGAAAACCAGTACAAGGTAGAACACTCCTTTATCTATAAAGAATTCCATAATGTGCAACGTTTATTCCTTCCTATAAATATCTAACTACAAAAATCTACATTAGTTGCCATAATCTCATATGTCAAAATCACTATTTGACATTTGCCGTATTATATATCCTTAACGCTATCCATGCAGTCATGCAGTTAATTAATTAAAAAACACAATTTACATACCTTTAAGTTTATTTTCGTCTTTTATAACAATTTTTTTTTTACTGTTACTATATTCGTATCTAACCCTTTGCACATTTTATTGAATAACATTTCTCAGTATTTAATGCACATTTGCATTTTATTATAACAAAGTTCCTTTAAATAGAGAAACAACACATTTGTTACACTCATACAAACATATGTACATATTTACGTGTACACTTTACAGTAAATATGAAAAGGTAAAAATAATCCTTTTAGCTTGCATGACTTTTTATTTTAGGAATGGTATTTTCGTGACAGGAATCATATTTGATAGGTTTGTCGAGAGCAAGAGCGAGAGCGAAAACGCGAGCGAAGTTCACAAGTCATCTATATCTACATGTTTGTACTCGTAAAGATGGCGCTGGTTGTGAAGAGAATACCTTACGCTTACTCGTATACTACAGAAAGAATTTTAAAGGGTGCCACCTAAGGCGAACACTTTACCAACTCCGTATGACGTTTCTATTTTCATCTGCTAGTTGATTGCCGAGTCATTAATTCTTGCATGACCTTTCAAAAATAAAAGGAAATAAAAAAAAGAATTATTATTCGTTCATTCCGCCCGGGTGTGAGGTGAGATGCAGAAGTGCGCTAGTTAGTCAGAGGAAAGCGTAAGAGTTTAAGGACTATCCTACTTTAATGTATTCAAATTGATTGTGAGTGGGGTGTTAAAAAAAATCCATTTCCTCTTTTTCATGCTTTATGAATAGACTGCCTCTGTATGTACTGCTGAGTGAGGATGCCTTTCAGTTTATGCCCGGACGTGCAATCTGACCCTTAAATCTAACCTGTAAGCCTACTCAGAGGAACTGGGTTTCTTTTATTATATTATTTTTGCTCTGGTGTGTAAAGTTTTTCGCGTTCGTATCGAGTGACCTGGCTTATAGCTGGGTCCACCTTTTTGGGGGTTTCTTTAATTATCCATTTCGGATCGGATGAAGTAGTCAGAACTAAAAACAAAAGCATAATGCTCTCGGATGGTATGGTTTTTGGTATAGTTCCCAGAATTTTCCTTGCGCGCCTCGTGCAGTATTCAATTTTTTGAATGCGGAAAGAGATATTTGTTGGGTTTTCTTTCAGCTATGAAGACCATCATCATCATCTCATCATGATTGTGGTCTTCGTCGGCGGCGGCAGCGTTTACCATCACCATCGTTGTCCTCATCATAATGATTACAAGGAATGCTTTGCCTATGCAAGCCTCAACCGTACCATTCTTTACATTTTTTTTTATTTTAATATATGTTTGGGTCTGTTTTTTTTTCTGTCTTCTCGACTCATTCACTACTCCTTGTTGGATTTTAATATGAGATTATATTGGAAATGTGATACGAATCTTTTGGGTTTTCAAGGTGGAATATATACTGCAGTCTTTTCTGCTGGTTGCTTGAGTTTTTGAACTGGTTAGGTTAGTGAGCTGTATTATTCGCTGTGTTGTTTTGTTGCTGCTGGTTAGTGTGATTTAATGGGGATGGGGTTCCACCAATGCGGGTGGTCTATTTAAAAAAAAAAACAAGTTGATTAGAGATGCGACTGAAAGAAGACATAGTATGTAGGTAGGAATGTATATAAAAAAGAGAATAGGTTATGATTAGTCACACTATTGTCATATTTTTTTATCACAAGATATGTCTTGCTTATAGTAATTTTGTAACACACTTTATTTTCGTAGCACACTGTAGAAATCTTGTACAGTGGGATATCCTTGGAAAAATGTTAGATAGGGGCTCTTTTTGACACTCATTCTGCCAACGATGCAATGCAAGAAGTTGCCAGATATATATTGTCCATAAAAATAACTACCCAAAACTTGTGGAATTTGTTTGTTCCTTCTTCACAAAAAAAACGCTCAGCTTTCGGTGGTGAGTTTTTTTTTTTTAGATTAGCCGTGTTCTTTACACCTGATATGCTGGTGATATTTTAGAGCTTTTCGGTGAAATTTGGCAAGAAATACATTTTAAATACTTATTTCAAAATATAGCCAAATCTAGTCAGATAATCAACTTGACCTTAAAATTCGTGTCAAACCCGATTTTCACGATCTTACGTCATTTTGAATTCAAAGTCGAGTTGATCGTTGACCAACCGGTGAACATAATCATTTTTTTCAGGGTTTATTTGTTGCGACGTTAATAATTTTTACCAAAACACGACAATTTACCCCAATTACGAGATTCTAAAATGTCCATATTTTCACAACTCATTTTTAATGAACCTCTCTACTCCAACTCAATCTTTGAACCGCATATAAATGAAGTTCAAGAAATATTTGATAGTTAAATATTGAATGCTATAATTTTTGCAAGGAAGCACTATGCGAACATTTCCCTTTATTAGCACAACATCTGATTTATTGAAAAAAAAGTCAAACACATAAAATAATTTTCAAATCAACATTTTGTAACACACAGATGTGGAAAATTTGCTATTTCTTACTGCTTCATAAATATTCCATTGTATTTGAATCTTTTAATTCAAGTTTTAGTTTTCTTAAATGCCTTTAATTTAAAGAAATAAAAATAAATCAATTGTTGATTTTTACATTTGGTTATATGACACATGGTCGCTAATACCAACTTAAAAATACAAAAAACGAAACTTTTGATTTTTCAAATTGATATTCCATCGCCAAAACTAATGATTTAAGGAAGAAACAAAAACCTCTCTTGATTTTGTAATTCATAAGCCGAAGCCGTGTGCTTCTGAGTGTTGGTATTTCCTTAATTTTATTGGAAGAAATCAACCTCACAACTTGTGCATTTGTGGCGTGACAAAGGGTGAAAATAGATCGATTAATCAATAAACATTGGTCGCGTTCAGATTCTTATTATCAACTTTGTTGGTAATGTTTTCATTTCCGGTAAAAAGCACAGCTGCTGCACCACCGTTTGGTTTCCTAAATATCTTTGGACCAAGCTTAGGTACTCTACTCAGAAAAAATAAATCCATTAGTTTAAAATATTGTCTTAATTTAATTAACATGAACAAAACACATGCTATTAAACATACTCACACGTACATGTTTTAAAATATTGAACACATTCAAAAAACTTGTAACATTTCATTCAAAATGACAGTTAATTAAATTTTAAAGTGATATTGGTGAGATATTTAAAATACGAGAGAAAAAAAAACAATTTACAAATGAATGTCAAAAAACTATCAAACATGATGTTGATGGTGTTGACCATTCACATTTTATTTTATGCAAATCAATAAACAAAAATACTGGAAGTCCAAATAAATTTAAGTTCGACATATGTTTTTTTTGTACACATTCAAGTAACAATCTGATATTTTTTGCAATTAACATGACACATTAAAATGAATAATGAATACACTCTAGTCGGACACCCTCTATTTTTACATGCTGACATCTCAATCATTGAACATCAGCCTTTGTGTATGCTATGAAAAACGACAGAACGTTTGTTGCAATAAGCACACAGTAAAAATATTTGACATCAGCGGATGTTTCATTATTGTATTCCATCTGAGTGACAGAAGAGATAAACTTAAAATGGAGAAGTGTATTTGTATTTGTATGAAATATTACTGAGCGGGCTGTCAACCGTAATACACTACCAAACCAACCTATCAGCCCATCCAATCATCATTATCATCATCAATGGTGAATATTGGTTCTTCGAATTCATTTTATTTTTAATTGCAACAGAAAACAAAATTTAAAATAAGAATAGGATGAAAATCCATAAACTCAATGGGTCAGGCTCATGCCACCGCTTTATATTTAATCCGAAAATAAAACACTGACGTACATATATACGCATCAATTACTTAAAGTAATTACCGTCCGGCTTCGACATAAATTGACTGCAAGCAAACGAGTCTCGAATCGTTACCAGATTCAGAAGTGCGCACACAACATAAAAGAACCGATGGCTCATGGCGCCCTCTATCTATTTTTTGTGTATAAATATTGTTTACATATGTGATGTGTACCTACATGACATAACTTTTGTTATTGTTGTTTAATGTTAATTTTTATTTTCTACATGCATATATCTGATCTGTCAAATGAACTTCAATATAGACTGCACGCAAAATACATGTAGATTGTATTTCATTTAATTTGTATTTCAGGACAGAGCGGAGCAGATCAGCGCATGGATAAAAAGGATTCAATTTAATTTTCTTTATTTATTTTCTGCAATATAATAAAATACATCTATAAGTATATAGGTACGCTTGATTCCAGTCGTTTATCCTTGTTTTGGCTAGAAGGCACAGGAGGCAGGCAGCTTCATGTTCACGTTCAGGGAATTATCATTATAAATGTCGAATATACATGCACGCGGATTGGAAATAATTGAAATTAATGATTTTACTTCTACCTATGCCACAATACCATTGGATGGTGTCATGCCTTTATTTATTTGGGTTTATTTGCAAAATCGAATATTAACCGATTATTTTCTTAAATTGTAATAATTTTGCAATGAATTTTACACGATCTATCACATAAGTATACAAGTAAGTATAGGGTATTCTGAACGCGAGACAAGTTGTCATGTTTGTTAATGTATAAATATAGATGGCGTTTGTTGTTCATTACAACTACTAAATACAGTTTAATCCCACTCCCTCCCACACTATACAAAAGACAGAAATTGTTAATTTTGAATTTCATTTTAAAATAAATTATGGTAGTGATGCTATGTATTCTTATTGGAAAATATAAGACAGTAAGACCCGACTATAGTCACATAGTATCCGATATTTTAAAGTTCATTTAACCTTCGAAACTTCAGCGAATGCAAACAACGAATAAGAAACTAACTATTCGATCACATACGGATCAATAAGATTGCAAGAACCGAAATTGATGTATATGTATAAAATAATAAAATGAAATGCGCAGAATTTCCGGCGATCATTTTATATTATGGATCAACCTGTATTTCCAGCGCGAATTACATCTATGTTATCGATAGTTTGTATGTAAATGTCAATTATATTCTAAGGCCATAACACATGGCAACTATTTGCTGGAGATTTTTTTGACGGTCGTTTTCATTTAATGTGGGTGGCAATGGCGCAGTGGATAATGTGCTTGATTGCTAACTTAGACGTATGGGTTCGATCCCCACGCTAGGCGCATTCTTTTCTATACCTCCAATTTTAATTGCATGCCGCCCATGGGTTAATTAAAATGAGACAGTCAATACCTGGTTCTCAAATCCACTGTGACAAACTAGTGGCGTGGAATTCAGGTTGCATTTAAAAGACCTTAAGTCTTACAGGCATATAGATAAATTTAAAAAAAAATGTTTCTTGGTTTGAATACACACGCACTACACGTTTAAAAGGAAACGTCGAACAAACCTCTTCAAATTGTTGACTGGGGGCATTTTGTTCACGCTCGTACTCCTTGCCCTTCTCTCCTACAAACGAAAATTTGCGGGTAACTCAATTGCCCTGTGTGAAAGGTGACTTATGGCATCACTAATTCCGCATGTAGTTTTTTTTTAGCTTCCAAACAACACGTCTTATTCCGTTAAAAAACTGTATTACCAGCGAGGTGTAAAATAGCGAAATTTAAGTTTTTTAGGGCATAGCAAAAGTGTTGAAAGATCTTAGTCAGTGTAAGTTGTTCTTGTGGTGCTAAAAACGTAGCACTTTTGCACTTTTACAATAAGATTGTTCAGTGACGAAAAAGTTAGGACAGAAGAGATTTGTGAGAAACTTCAGAACAAGATAGAACAACTTAGAACAATCAGTCATCTGAGATAATAAAAAAATATATTGTTTTTTACCTACAATTCGAGTTCAAGTCATTCCGACACGGAAATTGACTTATAAACAAAATAAAAATCTAACACCGAAATGGTTTTTTTTTAACAACAACAAAAGGTTTTGACAGTTCTCACAAATCTATTCCAACCTGTTGTACCTACAAAGCAAGTGCAGAAAAACATTTTAGAACAGAAAATTTCTCATTGAAAAGCAAAATCCTGTACTTTTCTGTTTTAAGTTGATAAAATAAAATCTTTAATTGAATATTTATGTTAAATTGTCTGATTGTAAGCGGGTTTTCCTGTGTATGTGTGATGTTCTCTATATCAATACTGCATGGTTTATTTGTTTTATAATTAAACTAAAGGACGGCTTAAAATGTTTTTCTATATACATAAATGTGTAGGTATAATGTGCCTACATAATATGCTATCTCTACAATTATCTCTTATAATATAATAAATAAAATTGATTGTCGAAAATTAATGGACTGAACCATAACACAGCAGCAGTATAATTTTAGCTCTAAATTCTGTTGCACTATCACCATAAAAAATTATCGATTTATAAAATCGGTAAAAGATTATCATGTATACATTATAATATTTAAAAGTAGTTTATTTTTTATTTTTTCACACAAAAAATAACAAACTAAATTAAATATACCAGAATACAGTTTAAAATAATCATTATATTAATGCTTCTTAATTGTGTAATCTATAAAAACTGTATAAAGATATCCCTTCCTGATGTGTTCGATATTTTTTTTTGATCTGTCAAATCATGCGGAATAAAACACTGAATAAATAACATTTTGCTTATCTAGACATATTTGGTTGGTAATTTTCAATTTGCGGTAAACAATTATCATTTTTTTTTTACTTTCATACTTTTCAATGTGTGAAAAAAAATTATATGCTTCCATAAAATTGTTGTCTTTTGTTTTATGTTTAATGCATTGGCAGCACTTAATTGAGAATAATCCTCCACATATATTCAATAATGAGACATAAAATCGAAAATAAAAACAAAACCCATATAATTATATTTTTTGTCATTAAAAGCACAAAGTGTGGTATCGCAAAAAAAATATAATCGAAATAAATTAAATCCTGTTTAACGTTTTTTTGTTGCATATTGTTATATTTTTGTATTCACTTAATATGTTTCTTTTAGTGAATGGGGTCAGCCAACCACAGAAAACAAATGTATAACGGGTATATTTTGTTGTACCTAGTTAAAGTTCAAAGAAATGTCAATAAATCATTTATGCGATCCGGTGTTCAATCAAATTGCTTAACTTTGATTGGCTGATTATAAATTTAATCAGTTTTCGGATATGTCAATTAGGCCACAAAACGAAATCAAATAGGAAAAGCAAAATCTGCTCCGAAACGCCAATGGGACACTTTTTAGGCTTTTGGAACGAAATTGAGTGCTTGGAATGACCGAACTTATAAGGGAAATCAAGTAATTTTTTTTATTTCGATTGTCCTGATTGCAGAATCTGGCAATTGTTTTTAATTAACTTAACTAACAACACAAACAAAACAGTAAACAAGGCAGAACAAGAACACAATGATTTTGACAGTTCACACCATTCTGTTTCAATTTTACCCTACTCAAAGTCGTCTTGTTCTAATCTATCCTCGAAATTTTTTACTGAATATCAAAAAAGAGTATTTTAGAATGGAACGGAATACCAAAAAGTTGTTCTTTTCTGTGCGGAATAGTTCAGAACAACAGTTCAACAACTGAAAATAGCTAATATGTCAATTTGGTTTGTTCGTTAAAAGAAAATGAGTTTCATTCCAATTAAAAGTAATTTTGTTTGGGTTGCGCAGAATATTATTTTACATACCTACCAGTAGAGTTGGCCCGTTATGCGTCATGATTGACGTTAATAATTGGTAATCTCTGGCTTGCTCACTCTTCGCACGTGAACAATTGATTCGTTTAAGAGTGGATGGTATGTGGAACACGAATAAAGTGACAGTTCATAACAATCAAATTTGTTTTCTCAAATTTATCTTACTTAAAAAGCAAATTTTAGTATTAAATATGAATATGAATTTGCGAAGAATTTAGATTAATAAATTGTTTAAAATAGCTTTTATTCATTTGTGAATAGACCTTAAAGCCGTTGGCTGAAGACTTCAAAGGTAAACTAATAATTTTTGAATAAAAAACATAAAAAAACACTACCAGTATTAAAAATAGACCAAGACATAATAGAATCTTTTAATGTCAGTCAATAGGCTATGGCCCTCCGAATTTTCAAAAAAATACCTTGGTTGACAAAACTTCAAAGCAAAAAAACTATTCAGATAATAGAACTAGACACAAATACAAATAATCCCTTGTATTATTCGAACATGTCGAAGTAAAGTACATGTAGTAAATCTTCTTGTCCAAACCTTTCTAAATTGCCTAATTTACAAAACGAAAACTCTAAAATCACTTTTAAGTTCATCGCATTTAAAAGCCACCCTTGTAGTCCAGCGATTAATTATTTTATACTTGAAAACCAATTTGTTTAATGCAAAATTACACTCTATTTAGCATTTTTCAAACTTAATCTCCCAACGAGGGTATGTTGGTTTGGTATTGTCGAAATTTCCACAGATGTGCCAAATGACACTCTTACTCTTTTTAGGCTTTTAAAAGTCTCACAATACTCGTAATATATAGAGAAGAAAAAAAAATCGGTTCACCTTAATTTTTCTGCCCTTAAAAATGAGGGTGGAGATTAAAGTACAAGAAGAATAATATAAAATCAAGCAAATTGGTATATCAAAACCCTTATATAATTTTGTGTCTTTGACATAAAAATTAATGTCAGGCCAAATAGGGTTGTGCAAAGAGGTTATATCTACCTATGCTTATAAGTATACAACAGGGACAGGGTACAGTTATATTCTATAGTATGAACTTATTAAATGGCAATCATTTATTCGTCTGATCCGTGTGATTATTCTTGGGTGCGACGGCAATTAATTTGATTTCAAAAGAATAAAATAAACGAGCTTTTCTTAGGTATATCGTATAGCGGAAGGAATGCTAAATGTTCACCTTCCGCTTGACACAGTTCAAGTTTATTGTAAGGCGTTTAGTTTTATTCCAGGGCTAAAAACCTAAATACAGGAATTTATGTGTATAGGTATGGTATGTACTATATTGTCAGACTTCAATTAATCTTAAAATAAAATTCACAACCGCAAACAATTTCAAGCACATTCGTTCGCTTATAAACTTATATTCACCATCGCATCCCTTTAATCGGTGTTAAGTCTGTGTGACGGGTAGATGGCAGTACCTACTTGTAGGTATATATCTGGCTTATTTTTTTCCTGGTAGGTAATTTTCTTTGCACTTGAAGGGAAATGCCAAGCTCTTCGTTCCTCGTCATGAATGTCATGCACGACGAACTGATGATGATTATGAAGATGATGATGGGGAGGCAGAATGTTTTTACTCTACTCCTTTATAATATGGATGTCAAGGGATGGATGGAACGGAAAAGAGTTTTCCTACATGTAAATATGTATACATATGTAAAAAGAACCTATAAAATACATTTGTTTATCTCACACTATATAGTTAAGTTGGTGGTTCGGTCTGTGCTTTTCAGCATCAAGGTGTGAACTACCAGGCATACACTTACCTACCATGTGTACCAGTGCCAATACCAGCGCATTACCATCATCTGCCACCTTTTTCGTACTTAAAATGCAAAATATCTTGAGGGGAAAATTTGTAATTACAAGCAAGCGGAAAATTCTTTACATTTATGTACTTCTTCTGCATCTCCTAGTTTTACTTACTAATTTTAGTTGATGGTTTCTGGTGTGTTAATTTCTTTTGAAAGCCTAGCGGAAATTCTGTTTGTAGTTTTGTATACAAAATCTGAAAGAAAAAAAAAAAGGAAACGGAAATGAACTTATAAACTTCCCTTCTACAGGTACCCCTTCTAGTTGATATTGATTTAATTTCAGAATAGTGAACATAATATTACGGTAAATTTTCCAAAAAGCGCAACATGCATCGTGCGTTTTCCATTGAAAAATGTACACCACCTAGTTACAAAAAACTAAATCAGTAACCAGCAACTACGGCAACCACAATAATAAAATGTTCATAAATCATGTATATATTCTCTTCTCTGCAACTAAAATGGGGGAAGAAGATGAAAATCCCCTAATGCTAGCGCAATTCATTTCAATCATTTGTTTAGCTCCGTGTAAAGAACTGACAACTAAGTTGTCAAAAAAAGCATCAGCATTAGACACATCTAATCGCTCAAATTATACGTCTTTTTTCAACCGATCAAATGAAGCAAAAAGCTGAGCGCGTATATAACTTCAACCATAATTTTGACAATCACGAGAGAAAACCGCGCTTTTGACAGCTTGTTAGTAATAGGCGATGTTCATCGATTTTAACAAAATATCGATGCAAAAAATAAAATCAAACCGATTTTATTTTAAGTTTAAACCATAACATATTGATTACAATTAAGCAATAAGATTATCATATTTCGCACAAATGTTCAGAAAGGCACGTTTACACGTAATTTCTTGCTTACGTTTCAGCATTTCGTAATATCCATATGTTGTGGAAGAAAATTGAAACATATTATTTTAAAACAATATAATATTTATTCCGCAAAATATTTTAACATTTATGTTAAGACGTGCGAAATTAGTCTAAATACAGAAATGAATATGTACAACGACCTATTTGGCAAGGAAAACGATAGTTAAGATATTCAAAGCAATAGTTTTTCTGATGCTTAAAGAATATGCATTTTCTGGTGGAAAATGTGGCCAGTATGCCTGTGTGTATATTTAACTCAATCAAGCAACGGGTTTTTCTTGTAATAAATACGTAGAAATAAACACGACTAAATGTATTTTCTTGATTAAAAATGAAAGTGAATAAATGTTAACTTTAAATACATCGATGTTTCCCATTCGATAAATATATAAACATCGATGCTGGGCCCTCGATTGTTGACATCGATGTTAAAATGGATGTTTTCTCATTATCGCTCAGGTTGTCAGCAAATTTGTAATTTATGACAGTTCATGGCTTAAGTGTACGTATATCAAAATTAAATCTCTGATCATACTTTGCTCAGAGCTTCCTCCGTTCGGTCAGGCTCTGATCAGTAACCTGTTCTGAGAGAAAAAAGATAAATGCCAAGAGTAGGAATTGCGATACGACTAAGCTCCTTCTTTTCCCCTATACTGATTGACTTAATATACGTTCAATGCTTCAATTCTATAATGATGGCTACAAAAATTACTAGACTCGTTCATTTTCATTTCCATGTTTTATGTTATTTAAATGCACATACTCGCTTATATGTACATATATACTCATACATACATAGAACATAATTGCGACTCCCGCTCTTTAACTTTTTTCGCAAAGGAGTTCTGAGATAAAAAAAAATGTAAAAATATAAAATATTACAAAAACGGAATTTCCTTTTTTAATTACACATTTTCAACGGAAATAGCTGTTGCTGAATTCCTGGGTATTGTTGCTGTTTGCAATTTTCTAGATAAGACAAAGATAATAATGAGATGAATGAAGAAGAGGTTTTCTGTATTGCTAGTTATTGCTTATATTTTCGTAAGAAATTTGTGATTAAACTCAACACTAGGAGGTGTATCAGAAAACAATTCTTTTTGATCATATTTAATTGAAAAATAAATTCGATTTTCATGTTCATTGGTTCATGCACAAATGAATTAGCAGTTTCGTGAGTATAGCAGCTTTCGTTCTGCTTTTAAAGAAACAAAATGATTTTGTTTTTCGCGAAAACATTTTAAAGTAGATACCTATATATAAAGCTTTTAAAATGAATTCTATTGAACATTATTTCCCAATGTAATTGTGCGTTGGGCGCCATATTGAATAAAATTTTAAAATCAAATTTTATTTGAAATTTTTCTTAATTTTTGGTAAGAATTTGCTATTCTGTTGGGCGCCATTTAAAGTCTACGAAGAGTATTTATTGTATATAAAGTTATGTATATCGGTTAGGGAGCTCAGTGAAGTTTTAAGCTTAATAAAGCATGTTTCACGTATCTTTCTGTCACATCATTATTAAAAAATAAGTTCATTGAAGTAGTCTGTTATGGAAATAACTTCAAACGTTAACAAATTATATACAGGTAATTTAATATAACTTATTGCAAACTTAGCAAGAACTGAACGTTGGGCGCCACTTAAATTTATAGTTCATAATTTAAGCCTTTCAACATAATTCTTGTAATACCCATTATCTATTTTAAGTAACACCAGAACCTAAATTACCCCAGAGATCAACTTAAATAAAAATTAAGAGAATTGCAATTTATTAGTACATTTTACAATTTTTTTTTATATTTTTTTTTTTATTTTTACTTGAGAAATCTTTTACAACTTTCGATTGCTCTTCAATTCTATTTCCAATGCCTGTCCAATCCAGATAAGGAAAAAAAACCCTTCTCCACTTAATCTCAAGTCTATGGGAGAGGGGCAAACTTTTTAAAAGTTCAATGAAAATCTTTTTCCCTACACATACACACACCACAAAGACACACGTTTGGTTCATACCACAGATCAGATCAATTAACTTTTTCATTAAACTTTCGCAATTATCGCCCCATTTGATCCTAATTGCGCAATATAATATCTGTCGGAGGCGAAGATGAGAACATATATATGTATATATGTATATTCGACTATATAGATTCAAATTCCCGATAGGGATAAATCATGTATATTTTTATGTGTATCCCTAGCTCCCTGTACGGCAAGCCAAAGTTAATTGCTTAAATATACAATTGATTAATTTATCCATATCTCTTTGCTACAATCTCGAAAGCGAGCGTCTTCAGAAAACTCCTTCAATTCAATCGATAATACGAAAGAAAGTACGTTTTTTTGTGGACTTCTGACACGAAACTTTCCATTTAGATAGGTATAGATATACTCCTAAGAGCTAAATTTTACAAGCCAAGTTAATAGGGATAGGTGGGGGTGGATGATTGGGGTCTTTATCTTCCTACTATGTGAAATTGTGCGTTTCACTAACTTTTACACGTTTATCCAATAAAACCTGCCACATCGACCATATATGAAAAAGCTACCTACACTTCACTCGCTTCCTTTTATTTTTGTGTCAAGATGATTGTGGCAACGACGATGGTGGCAGAGGCGTACATGTCATGTCTCATATTCTCTAGTATATGGTAGCTTAAAAGTAGTGGTAGAACGCAGCAGCCCTTCATTCCTAGCCATTTTCTCTAGAAGTAAAAATCATGTGGAATGGCTCAAAGACTGCTGCTCAGATAATGCAAAAATCATGTTCTATTATAACCTCAATGAACGCTATGCCATCTTCCCAATTTCGCACCGTTTGTCTATATTCCGTGCATTCATTGCCGAAAGCGCCCGCCCGGCCGCCGAGCCACAACCAACTACCACCCTTAGATTATTATATTGTCCTTTCAGCTGACATTTTTCGTTTGTTCTTTTTTTTCTCTTTTGGAACTTGTGCTATGCCTTCGTTCCAATCATCCTTTTAATAATAATAAGAAATTTTCTTTCTATAACTTTTTTCATATATATATATTTATACAAGGACATACATGAATGCGCAACAATCCCGTATCCTTTATAGAATATTTATATAGACACAGAGCTCTCTCTCACTCTCTCCGTTTATATATATTTTATAATATTAGACGTATCAATGGTCGATTGAATCAGAGAGGATGAGCAATGATGTAAAAAAAATCCTTTGGAGCGACACAAAAAAAATAAAAAGAATCTACAGGACCTCGTTTTCTTGCTAGGCATCAAAAGCAGCAACCATCTCTATACTGCCAGCCAGCCAGCCAGTCAGCCATCCAGGAATGATGGTAGCGTTTCGTTATACCAAAGGATGTACACGTAATCGAATTATCATCAGTTAGGTAGGATAGTCCTTGATTGAATAGGACTTTGGGTGTAAATCCTGTATACATTCGTTAATAAAATGTAATTTGACCGGAAGGTTGATGTATTAGAAGGGATTTTCTATGCGTCTCGTCGTCGTTCGGTCGGTTGCCGCTGTATTCGAGTATTCGAAAAGGGAGACTTTTGAAAATGAATGTCCTTATGAAAAAAATAAATTCAAGAGACGAAATTCATCCAAACAAAATAGGGGTTCTTTAAGTCATGCAGAAATATCTACTTTACAATTTTTTTTTGCAAATGTAAGGTATAATCCTGTCAGGTACACGATAAAAAGGATTTCGAAAAAAAAATGGAATCACTTGCAGTCTAAGCTGAGCTTTTTTTCATTTGAATTTTTGTTACGTCATAAATATCTATGAACGTTCTATGGTAAAAAAAAAATAAAATTAATCTGAAATGCCATTAAAATATTACCAGCACATGATGCTGAGTGGATAGGAAATATTTGTCGAATATCTTTTAGATTAATCCTTATAATTATTTTGTATATAACGGGGCATCTATTACAATTTTGTATTAGAAACATTTCTGATCCTCTTTTAATTTTTTTTGTCTATGATCTGTTTCGGGACGCTAGTTTCTTATATAACGTTTACATTTTATATATCTTCCAATTTTAATGATTTTTTTTTCAATTTTGTTCTTGTAGATATAAACAAAGGATCCCCAATAGACTATAAAAGTGGTTCAACTTGTTCAACGCCAACTAAGGAAACCTTAAAAGGCTACGAACGCAGCGGTAATAGCTGCATGGGCCCCGTCTTACCCCCACGAAGTGTTATGGGCGGAATACCATCACATCATCATCATTATTCAGCACCAATGAATTTCCGAAAGGACTTAGCTGCACGGTGTTCAGCAAAGTGCATTGCAATTGTTTCAATATCAATTGTTGTGTCTTTGTTTGTTTTATTAATATTATTAACAGGTTTGTTTGATTTCTCTTCTATTTAAAATCAAAGAATTGCTTCTTTAAATAGAATTTTATTTTTGTATACTTATAGGCTTTGGTGTACTATCATGGTCACCATCATCTCCATGTACAGTTCTAGTCGGCAATGAGGCATCCGAAGTAACGGCAGCCAAGAGCACAAATACAGATTTATCGAAATTGCACAATACGGCGCGAGCATCCAAATCTGGACAGCCAATAACGGTAACGGCAGCAACGTCTTCGGCATCACCATCGTCTTTCCAATCGACATCAGCGTCAGCATTAGCACCGTCATCTTCGGCATCATCAACGTCGTCATCATCGTCATCATCACTGGCGAACAGCAATAACGGAGGTAATTTTTGTTTAGTATATATTATGTTTTCTATATATATTTTTGTGTGTGTGTGTCTCTTTGTATCTCTCTCTCTCTCTCTCTCTCTGGTACTAACACCATACAAAATGCTGGAATGTTTAAATTGAAAAAAAAAATAACACACTCATTTAAAAATCCATACAAAACATAAACACAAACTATTTAACTGATAAATAAACACATTTAACACGATGACAGATCAAAAAAACAAACAGAACTTTCACTCTAATCGACAAAAGGAGCATGTCAAGCGTCTTAGAAGAAATAAACGTTATCGTCGAAGCGTAGATGAGGATGATGATGATGCTGATGCTTTCCACTCCTTAATTATTAACAAAGAATATGACCAAAATACCGTCGAAGCTGATGCCCCCATCATCGACAGGAATAACGGTAGCATCATCAACGTCAACTCTCGCCCTTTCGTCGTTCGCAATAATTATGAATCTCGTCAAATTTCAAATACGTCGACGAATAATGGCACAAAAGGCAAAAACGTATTAAATCTGAATTCTTCTTTTGCTCCTCGACGTCCTTCTAGACGTTCCCGTCATCACAGTAATGAATCAAAGGAGATGTTCGCTGATGCGGATGATGATGACGATGATGATGGTGATGGTGATACCGCCATCACAACCACCACGTCTGCCATCTTCAATGATGAAGTTGTCAAGGTATCAACCATTTTGCCATCCTTTGCCAACGATGATGCTGACTACGACGATTATAATGATCCACAAGTCGTCGTCGTCGTTAAGAATGCCACCACCCGCACTAGCATCCATGCCGCCACCGCTGTTCCTAGTAACTTTCTGGGTTCACCAACGCGAAAGCCATCTTCACCACAACAAACGTCACCATCTACCACCGCCGAAATACCCCCGACAACTTTCGATGACAATCCATTAAACACCAATTTGATATCAGGTAGAAATTTTATTGATGATGGTAATAGTGATGATGGTGCGGGAGATGGGGCCATAACCGATGATGAATCTGACAACGATGGTCCTAGTGGTGGTTTCTATTCGTTTTCATCCTCATCTGCATCAACATCGTCATTTTCATTATCATCTGCAACAACAATGAATTTGAATGATAAATTCAACGACAAATCGAAAAGTCTACACCATCATCTGATTGAGATAAATGACCAAGCCGACACTACTGCTACTACTACAACTACTTCTAATGATTCCCTTGACGAGTTGTCGGACGCCGCCGTTGGTGGTGATAATGTTAGCAAAACGGAATCTGATGACATCGATGAGTTAATGATGAGCGATGGGCTAGTTCCGCTTGACACAAAATTGGGATTTGTTCCTTATGAAAATATAGAGAATGTTGACATTGTCAAATTGGAGAATGATCCAAGTTCAGAGGATGATTATTATAAAACATTTAACAAGAATGAAGATGAAAATAGTTTGATCGATATAGAAACAATGAAATCAGTTGAAAAGAAACCAATTGAAACACCACCAAATAATGTGCCGCCTATTTTAACATTAACACCTGAACACATTGGTGGAAAGAGAATACTTGTCAATTTGACAATAGCAACAGATGACGGAACTGGTACAATTAATCACTCGGTTTACACCTTGCATGTGTCAGTTCCAGCTGAGGAAGTTCTTAAGAAACCAGCACTGCCAGCTCCAGCAGAAATGAAGGATCCTACAAGTTACTGTGTACCGGAACCTCCGCCGCGTATACCCGAATGTCCGTGTATTTGTAAGGACCCGAATATTCCACTTCCAGTTGTTGATGAATTTTCCAACGACGAGAGCAATGATATTAACGATATTGATGACAGAAAAAACATCAATAATTATCCTCAAATTATTCCCGATTCTATTAATCCTTCTACAACTATTTCTGTCCCATTATCGAGTGATGCTTTTACTACCACTACTATGGGACCGCCTGATTTGTCTGCATGTCCTGATATAGGGCCTGTGCTAATATTAGAAGGTGATTTGGTGATTATTAATAAATAAAATAATCGAGCCTGTACAAAATGAGCTTCTCAACTAACAAAACAATTTTAATATTTATGAATTACATTGATGCATATTTTGCCTGTCATGGTTGCTAACTAACAAAATTAAGGTGAACCTACACTTTTAAGCTTTCCATCGAACATTGTTTTTTTCTTGAGAATATTTGCAGTGAAAGTGCTGTGGAACTTTGAAATTTAAGAATTGTGTTGGCCCAGTTTGATATTTGAATATTTCATAATATACCCGGCATTTGACAGCTCGTGGCTGTCAATTAGGATTAGTCGTTGAATAAAATCTTTTATGGTCATCTTACCTGATTAGCTGATTTTTCCAAGATATTCTGGTTCTTCGCGAGCAATTTTTTACCAAACGAGGTGAAAAGCTATTCCAGTCATAGTTTTGACAAAAAGCGAAAAAAATAAAAAAACAAACGGAAAATAATGCCTTGCTTACCAATTCCCAAAAGTAATAACAATTTTTGACTACGTCTTTGACAGAAAGACCAAAGAAGAAGATATGGTCACTCCTATTTTGATTGTTAATTCATAAGAGTTTTGTTCAGTGATAACGTTTTAGCCCGTCTTGAATTACAAGAAAATCGATTATTATACCAATGAATAATTGTGAAGTTTTTTTTAATAAATTGAAGTTTTGAAACCATATTTCAGTATTTATCAATGATCAAATCGATAATAATTATTGACAATCGCAATAGGAACGTAGTTCCTGCAAACTTATTTGAAGAAAACCATTAATATTTTATTTCTTCGTTTAAAATTCAGAGTTTTACTTAAATCACAAATTTCAAACGTCAAAATGACAGGTGCACTTATCAATTTATTTATGACACAATAACATGCTGATCTTGGGCCATTTACACGGTAGTTTTGCCCAGATATGGGATAGATGATTGGATGTAGAAAAATGAACAGTTCATTAAAAAATATTATGTGCTATTCAAATGTCAAAATAAAAGAAAAAAAATAATTTCTGGAATGACTTATTGGGATCGCTTTTTCTAAATTTGCTTAATTGTAAAAAAAATTAACGAATATTAACTAGACTCCGACTTATAGAGTACGGATCGCGTGTATTCGTTCGTCTACTTATGTTGTTTTTATTTGGTCATCCGGAAGCCTTCCGGACTCTTCTGAAAGCGTTCACTTGGGAAAAATGACAGTTCTAATTTTGAAAAGAAGAGAATTTTGTTTTTGGATTTAAAATCAGAATCAGAACCAGAAGCACTCACACATTCATTTTTTGAATCATAATTGTACCACAAACATTTTTTTGAATTTAAATATTCTCACGTACACAATTATTTTCACACATACAATCTCATTTAAATTCAGAATCATCCCGGATCGGAGAAGAATTCCGGATTGCCAAATAAAAACGCCATTAGTCTGCTATTGCGCACGGAATGTCACATGCAAATAGATGCATCTTGTTATGGCAGACTTATGAAAATAGTAAAAGAAATCAAAGTTTGACTTATATATTGTAAAACAACACCGTGATGGACCTATATATATAACTAAAGACCGCTATATTTTTTGCCGTTTATCTCTAATACGTTTATAGTTAATCCTCCGTTTCAGTTTTTCAGTGGAGAATTAACTAACACGTTCGAAAGTCAAAATTCTAACGAAATCGATGTGCGGTACTATGGAAATCGCCATTTCACTATCAAAATAGACATGGCGACACTTTTGAAACCACCCTTTCCTTAATTTCCCACATTGATTTCAATAGTTAATCCAGAGTTAACTTTAGGGTCTTCAACTGTTATAATCGTTAAAACCCCCTGCTTTTGAGCCTTAAAAATGTCCTAGTCCCTCTGTGATGTCAATTTAAAAAAAAAAACCTTATATTATAAATACATATTATCACCTCTATAACACACAACAACAAAATACTAAAACACATATGTATCATCCGCCCTCGCTTGTATCATAATAATTAAAATAACAATAATCATTCTACTAATAATCCCACCAACCAACTTTAACCAAACAAAACGCCTTTTGTGTATGCTTAAAACTTGTAGGTGCACGAACATTTCCAGCACGCAGTTTCCCACCAGATGGCACCACGTTCGGACAGATCACTCTGGGCCAAAAGCTTACAAAGGAAATTCAGCCCTACAGCTATTGGAATATGCAATTCTATCAGTCGGAACCGGCTTATGTTAAATTTGACTATAGCATACCGCGAGGTGCATCTATTGGAGTTTATGGAAGACGTAATGCCCTGCCAACGCATACGCAATATCATTTCAAGGAAGTATTAAGTGGGTTTAGTGCGAGGACACAACGTGCCACTCATGTAAGTATTGTTTGTATTTTTTTTTTTTGCTTGTAATTTTGCTGTGTAGTTGTTTGTTGATGGGGGAGGGGTGGAAGTCTTCACTAGAGTTACGTATTTTTTTTCAATTAGAAGAAAACGGTAGCACTAGGTCGTTTTTGCGTTCAACTTTGAGAAGCAATGGTACGTAGTTTGAAAATCAATGTAGAACGTAGAAATGAAGTGACAAAAGCCGCCTCCACTTGTACATGTAATACCTATATAAATATGTTATGCGAAATGTAAAAATGTTACTAACCAAACCCTTTTTCCTTTTTTCTTTTCATTTCTCTTCAATCCTTTGTCCCAAAAAACACACAAAACTCCTCAAACTTTGCGTACCAAAAATACACTGATTTCAAATACAAAAAAAAAAACCTAAAAAATAAAACAGCTCTCGATAACGCGTGAGGTGACACGTTACATGGAACCCGGACATTGGTTTGTTTCACTATATAACGACGATGGTGACGTGCAAGAGGTCACATTCTATGCGGCCATTGCAGAGGATATGACACAAAATTGTCCAAATGGTTGTTCTGGCAATGGACAATGTTTGCTGGGTCATTGCCAATGCAATCCCGGTTTTGGAGGTGATGATTGCAGTGAGAGTGTTTGCCCTGTCCTCTGCTCCCAACATGGGGAGTACACTAATGGCGAATGCATTTGCAATCCAGGATGGAAGGGCAAGGAATGCTCCCTCAGGCATGATGAATGTGAAGTGGCTGACTGTAGTGGCCATGGGCATTGTGTGAGTGGCAAATGTCAATGTATGCGGGGCTACAAGGGGAAGTTCTGTGAAGAAGGTAAAATATACATATTTTCTTTTTTGTTCAATTGTTTGCACTCAGATTCAGAAGTTGTGCCTTCGGAAGGCACATTCATTTTTTATCTATGCGAGTTTGGTCCTTGATGTTCTCTCTGTGATATATACATTAACCCTTTTCCTTTTAACTTTTTCCAGTCGACTGCCCACATCCGACATGTTCGGCTCATGGTTTTTGTGCGGATGGTACCTGCATCTGTAAGAAGGGCTGGAAGGGTCCGGACTGTGCGACCATGGATCAAGATGCGCTGCAATGCCTGCCCGATTGTTCTGGACATGGAACGTTCGACTTAGATGCTCAGACCTGCCACTGCATGGCCAAATGGAGTGGTGACGACTGTTCCAAGGAATTGTGTGACCTTGACTGTGGACAGCATGGACGATGTGTTGGAGATGCATGCACTTGCGAGCCCCAATGGGGTGGAGAGTTCTGCAACACAAAGTTATGTGACAGTCGCTGCAATGAGCATGGACAATGCAAGAATGGAACGTGTCTTTGTGTAACCGGCTGGAATGGCAAGCATTGCACAATTGAGGGATGTCCATCGGGCTGTTCGAATCATGGACAGTGCAGGGCTGGAGGCGAGGGTCAGTGGGAATGTCGATGCTATGAGGGTTGGGATGGACCAGATTGTGGTATTGCTCTCGAACTCAATTGCGGTGACAGCAAGGACAACGACAAAGGTACAATTGCTCTCGAATCCATTTTCAAACTTGCCCTCTGAATGTGGTTTTATTTTCGTTTTTTTTTTTTGTAGATGGATTGGTTGACTGCGAAGACCCCGAGTGCTGTGCCAGCCATGTCTGTAAAACATCCCAGCTGTGTGTTTCGGCACCAAAGCCAATTGATGTTCTGCTGCGAAAACAGCCACCAGCCATTACAGCATCGTTCTTTGAGCGAATGAAATTTCTCATTGATGAGAGTAGTTTACAAAACTATGCAAAATTGGAGACTTTTAATGAGAGGTAAGAATTGGGTTACAAAATTTACATTTTTTAAGTTTTTTTTTTTGAGTTAAATTCTTAAGCAAAAAAAAAAGGTTAACGAAAATCACAAATTGGATATTAAAGATATTTGTAATTATTTTAAGTTTTTGAAATCAAAATTAAAAAAAAAACAGTGCAAATAGTCTTACAAATACAATTTGTATTAAATATATTATTTTTATTTTCCTTATTGTGCCCACGTCTTGGAAATATCCCACCGCAATTGTCCACTAAATAAAATATCCCAAATATTCCTTTGTTTAAATGAAACCTTTTCCCTCCAAAAAAAATAAAAATAATAAATCCCAAAATAAATCAAAAAAGAACTCCCATTTTGTTTAGAATTAGATAAACAAATTATGTATTTTATATATGTAGAATTGTATTATTATAATAAGACTACATTTGTATAACAGTTGGAAAAATTAAAGGAAGACGCGAAGAGAATCGAAACGTTCCAATAAAATATTAACTGATTTGCTTTAAAAGTGATTGAAGGCGCTTTAAAATTAAAAAATAATTGCCCATTTAAGTTGGCTGGGGTTCCAATTTAAAGTCTCCAATAAATATTTTCTGATTCTGATTCTCGGAACTTAAAACAAAATTACTTCGGTATCTCTCCCACACTGTATTCAATTCTTTCGGGGTAGTCAAACCCCCTTTCTCATAATTTTGTTAAACAGTCACAGCACTGCTCCTTTGGAGGTGGCAAGGTTTATGAAAACCATAATCTAGTACATTCCACCATATCCACAAATAGACAAAATATTTTCATGGTGTGATAAAGGAACTAGTGGTTTATTTTGTATTAAAAAAATAAAAAATGTTCACCATCGCGTAAACTAAAATACTAGGTAACACTGGAAGATCATACTAATACTTGCAAATGTCAATTTTTTTTAAAAGAGAGAAGAAAAACTCTCGGAGTATTTTGCATTTTAGGGTAAAGTTAACAACTGAGATTTATACTGCCGAAAATAATTAAGTGCAATAGCCATTGCCCCACCAGGTGCTTTTTCTTGTATTGATCCTGAAAGCCAACTCACAGGTTCATAACTCGAAATTATACACTCACAAAATATTTGGTTCAAAAATTCTATTGTGGCACGCGCTGTGTGACATGTTGCGACATCTTCTTAAATCCAAAGCCCCACATCAAGGCGATTTAATTCAGTCGTTGACCATGAATCTATAACGGTCTCCATTGAATGAAACCCTGCGGCAGTTTTGTCTTTTTAACGTAGCTATTCAACCGAAAATGAGCTTCATTGCTGAACACAATTTTCTTATTAAAATTTGGACCAATTCCAAATAAATCTGCACAATTCGCATGCGCTGTTTATGTTTATGTTCAGTCAGTCGATTGATGATGTAATTGAAAAACAAACTAAAGATAAATCATATGTGGATGACAAATGGCTGTCAATAAAATCAGTGATGCCAACTTTTAATACTATAGCTGTGAAAAAAAACACCTGTTACTTGTACACTATCCTGTATCTCATAAACCATTATTCAAAATTCAAAATGGCGCAAAAGTGTTCGCCCTATTGCGATAATTTTGCAAATGCCGTCAAATGCCAAGGGAAACAATTATTCGGCGTTCTTTAGGGAGTGTAGAGATGCATGTCTTGTTGAATTTTGAATATATTTACGTTATTCAAAAATGTCACAGTAGAATTAACATTTGCCGCCTTTTGCTAAATTTAAAGCATCTTTGGATAAGTTGACAACTTTTGCGCCACCTAGTTTTATTTTAATCTGCTACCTACAATCTTAAAAATATTTGCATTTAATATTTCAAATAGTTTCTTAAAAAATTCTCTGACATTGATTCGAATTCTAAAATAATGAAAGTTGTTTCATATTTTAACAGAAATGTTATATAATTTATTTTTTATAATGGTAAAGTGATATAAAAATTAATACTTAGAAAAACGAGGCTTAAATCCCACCCTGATTTTAATTGGGTAGTCTGAGTTCCATTTTGTTTGTACGGATCTAGAAAAATGATTTTGATTTGGATTGTTATTACTCATTGTTGTTCCGAAAATGTTTTTTTAAAGAAAAATCCGAATAGGAAACTATGTTATAGGGTGATTCCTTAATTTTGATCAAATCATATTAGGCTCGCTTTAAACTTTTAAACTGATTTTTGTATGATATTTTGAACAAAAAAAAAACGAACGAAAATAGTCATTAAATATTTAATCTACTCGCATCAAGATTCACTGGATGTTAGGATTAACGTAGTTAAATTTTGTAAATTAACCTACCAACCTAAACAAACTTAACAAACAAAAAAAATATTACAAAATTCTAATCCATTGTTCTATTTTTTTTCTTTCTCTTTCCCATAAATCACGCGCGCTACTACCACTACTACTACTACTACTAACAAAACCATAACTAATTCTCGTTACCTTTTCATATTAACCGTTACCGCTTAATTCTAACCCTAAAAAATGTAACAAACATACAAATAAAACACTAAAATCCAAAACAAACAGCGTATTTTGGAATTATTTCAACGCAAGGTAAGAGCAACTGGTTGTTTGGTAAAAGAAACAGTTCTTTTTTTTTGTAAATAACCATTTACTTAACAATAAAATAATTTTTGTTTATAATATTTTTGAGAGAATGTCAATTTTTATTATTTCTTTTTTTCTTAAAAATTTTTATTTTGTTGTGGTAAAAAGTATTAACATTTTCTTCTTAAATGATTAGAAGAAATCTAGCACTTTAATTGTTTTACTAATATTTTAATCTACTACTTTTTTCATTTAGTTTTGTAGTAGTGCATTTGAAATTTAACCGAAAACCGTTACGTATTTTACTTTGTCAAATAAAAATACAGGGTGACATACAATTTTTTCTTATATTTTGAATTATGTTATAAAGATAAATCCATGCAACCTATCTAAGATTGGTTTAAAGAAAACCTGGAGGGTCGTAGGGCTTTGAAAAAAAAATAGATACAAATTATTATATTATTCGATAATCCTCTGTGTTAAATTTTTAAGTTTTGTGTCGTGTGAAATTTTTGATTTTAGTTTCTTGTTACAAGTTTTATTTAAAAGTCCTTATAGTATTCGTCTACTTTATTATTTTTTTGAATGTTTTTTTCATAAGAAAAAGAGAAATAAAATTTATGATATTTCTTTGCATAAAGCTTTAAAAGTAGTTTAAAAAATTATTTATTATGAAAAACAAAAAATTAATTGAAATAATTTCTCTTTTTAATTTTAACAGCCGATCAGCAGTTATACGTGGCAGAGTTGTCACCTCGCTCGGTATGGGACTGGTTGGAGTAAGAGTTTCAACAACAACCTTACTTGAGGGTTTCACACTAACCCGTGACGATGGATGGTTTGATTTGATGGTAAATGGTGGCGGTGCGGTAACTTTGCAATTCGGCCGATCACCGTTTCGCCCACAAAGTCGCATAGTTCAGGTTCCATGGAATGAAGTGGTTATTATTAATGTGGTAACAATGTCAATGTCAGATGAAAAGGCTCTGGCAACGGTGGCGCATACGTGTTTCTCGCACGATTATGATGTTATGAAACCTGTAGTTTTGGCATCTTGGAAACATGGGTTCCAGGGAGCTTGTCCGGACAGAAGTGCTATTTTGGCGGAGTCTCAGGTTATTCAGGAATCAATACAAATTCCTGGAACGGGTTTGAATTTAGTTTATCACAGCTCAAGAGCTGCTGGCTATTTGTCAACGATAAAACTGCAACTTACTCCGGAAAGTATTCCGCCTACATTGCATTTGATTCAGTTGAGAATAACGATCGAAGGAATTTTGTTCGAACGAGTTTTTGAAGCTGATCCTGGAATTAAATTCACTTATGCCTGGAATCGTTTGAATATTTACCGCCAGAGGGTTTATGGCGTAACAACCGCAGTGGTTAAAGTAGGCTATCAATATACGGACTGCAAAGATATTATTTGGGATATTCAGACTACTAAATTGAGTGGACATGATATGTCAATCTCTGAAGTTGGAGGATGGAACTTGGACATTCATCATAGGTATAACTTCCACGAAGGAATTTTGCAGAAAGGTGATGGGTCGAATATTTATCTTAAGCACAAACCAAGAGTGATACTCACAACTATGGGTGATGGTCACCAAAGACCGTTGGAGTGTCCCGATTGCGATGGTGTAGCTATTAAGCAAAGATTATTGGCACCTGTGGCTCTTGCTGCTTCTCCAGATGGAAGCTTGTTCGTTGGTGATTTCAACTACATTCGCAGAATCATGACTGACGGAACTATTAAAACAGTGGTAAAATTGAACGCTACAAGAGTTTCGTATCGCTATCACATGGCTCTTAGTCCTCTGGATGGAACTTTATACATATCTGATCCGGAATCTCATCAGATCATTCGAGTGAAGGATACAAGCAACTTCTCTAATCCCGAAAAGAACTGGGAACCAATCGTGGGCTCTGGAGAGAGATGTCTACCCGGAGATGAAGCACATTGTGGGGACGGGGCTCTCGCAAAAGATGCTAAGCTCGCTTATCCCAAGGGAATTGCAATCTCAAGTGACAACACGCTTTATTTTGCTGATGGAACTAACATCCGCATGGTCGATAGGGATGGCATTGTGACCACTCTCATTGGCAATCACATGCATAAATCTCATTGGAAGCCGATACCATGTGAGGGTACACTGAAACTGGAAGAAATGCACTTAAGATGGCCAACAGAACTAGCAGTTAATCCTTTGGATAGTACGTTGCATATCATTGACGATCACATGATTTTGAGAATGACTCCTGATGGACGAGTTCGAGTGATATCTGGACGTCCGTTACATTGCGCCACAGCAACTACAGTTTATGATACCGATTTGGCAACCCATGCAACGCTTGTAATGCCTCAAAGTATAGCTTTTGGACCAATGGGTGATTTATTTGTGGCTGAGTCAGATTCCCAGAGGATCAATAGGGTGCGAGTGATTGGAACTGATGGCCGCATAGCACCATTCGCAGGAGCAGAATCTAAGTGTAATTGCTTGGAAAGAGGCTGTGATTGCTTCGAAGCTGATCATTATTTGGCAACCAGTGCCAAGTTCAATACGATCGCAGCTTTAGGAGTCACTCCTGACGGGTATGTGCACATTGCTGATCAGGCAAACTACAGAATACGCTCGGTTATGTCAAGTATTCCAGAGGCAAGTGTGTCTAGGGAGTATGAGATTTACGCACCCGATATGCAAGAGATTTATATATTCAATCGTTTCGGGCAGCATGTAGCCACAAGAAACATTTTAACCGGAGAAACAACCTATTCATTCACTTATAATGTGAATACGTCCAATGGAAAGCTGTCAACTGTTACAGACGCCGCAGGAAATAAGGTCTTCCTTTTGAGAGATTACACTTCGCAAGTCAACTCGATTGAGAACACCAAGGGTCAAAAGTGTCGTTTGCGAATGACTCGAATGAAGATGCTGCATGAACTTAGCACTCCTGATAACTACAATGTGACATTTGAATACCATGGACCTACCGGACTGCTCAAGACCAAACTGGACTCGACTGGAAGATCATATGTCTACAACTACGATGAATTCGGTCGTTTGACATCAGCTGTCACTCCAACTGGTCGTGTGATCGATCTGACATTTGATTTGAGTGTGAAGGGGGCCCAAGTTAAGGTATCTGAAAACTCCGAAAAGGAAATCTCAATGTTGATTCAAGGATCTACAGTCATGGTGAGAAATAGTGAAGCCGAATCAAGGACAACAATAGAAATGGACGGAAGCACAACAAGTCTCACTCCATGGGGACACACCGTACAAATGGAGGTGGTCCCATATGCTATTCTTGCTGAGATCAACCCACTTATTGGTGAAAGCTACCCGGTTCCAGCGAAACAGAGAACAGAAATCGCTGGTGATCTGGCCAACCGATTTGAATGGAGATACTTCGTTAGACGCTTACAAAGCGGAAAGGGAGGTAAGGGTCCCCGACCAGTGTCACAGGTTGGACGCAAACTTCGAGTCAATGGAGACAATGTATTGACCTTGGAATATGATCGAGATACTTCTTCAGTTGTAGTGTTTGTAGATGATAAACAGGAACTCTTGAATGTAACTTATGATCGGACAGCACGACCAGTATCATTCAAACCACAGTCGGGAGACTATGCTGACGTTGACTTGGAATACGATAGATTTGGACGTTTGGTCTCGTGGAAATGGGGATCATTGCAAGAAGCCTACACCTTCGACCGCAGTGGAAGACTCAATGAGATCAAGTATGGAGATGGATCTTCAATGGTATATGCCTTTAAGGACATGTTTGGTAGTCTGCCTCTCAAAGTAACCACGCCAAGGCGATCTGACTACCTCTTGCAGTATGATGATGCCGGAGCATTACAGTCTTTGACAACACCACGCGGTCATATTCACTCATTCTCCCTCCAGACATCACTAGGATTTTTCAAATATCAATACTTTTCTCCGATCAACAGGCATCCTTTTGAAATTCTATACAATGATGAAGGACAAATTTTGGCCAAAATTCATCCACACCAATCCGGCAAAGTTGCATTCGTGCAAGACTTCGCCGGAAGGCTTGAAACAATTCTCGCCGGGCTCTCCTCCACACACTACACATACCAAGAGACAACTTCATTGATTAAGAGTGTTGAAGTTCAAGAACCAGGCTTTGAGTTGCGACGAGAGTTCAAATACCATGCAGGAATTTTGAAAGACGAAAAGCTGAAGTTTGGCTCGAAGAACTCTCTGGCATCGTCTCATTATAAATATTCATACGATGGCAATGCACGACTAAGCGGAATCGAGATGAGCATTGATGATAAGGATCTGCCAATAACACGGTACAAGTATAGTCAAAACCTTGGGCAATTGGAAGTTGTTCAGGACTTGAAGATCACTCGAAATGCCTTCAACCGGACCGTTATTCAGGACTCTGCCAAACAATTCT
Organism: Philhelius pedissequus; assembly: GCA_910595825.1. NCBI lineage: Eukaryota > Metazoa > Arthropoda > Insecta > Diptera > Syrphidae > Philhelius > Philhelius pedissequus. Next base: position 5,671,586 of record OU343163.1, on the reverse strand, counting down.
TCACCATCACTGACTTTGACCAGCATGGAAGGGTTAAGAGTGTTCTAATCAACATTAAGTCATTTGATGTCTTCCGCTTAGAACTGGATTATGATCTTCGTAATCGCATCAAATCCCAAAAGACTACGTTTGGGCGATCCACCTCATTTGACAAAATCAACTACAACGCCGATGGACATGTAATTGAAGTCATGGGCACGAACAACTGGAAATTCCTTTACGATGAAAACGGCAATACCGTCGGAGTTGTGGACCAAGGCGAGAAAACCAATCTGGGATACGATATTGGCGATCGTGTCATTCAAGTGGGCGATGTCGAATTCAATAACTATGATGCTCGAGGTTATGTTGTTCGACGGGGAGAACAGAAGTACCGTTACAACAATCGTGGTCAACTTATTCATGCCTTCGAGAGGGATCGCTTCCAGACTTGGTATTACTACGACGATCGTGGCCGCCTGGTAGCATGGCATGACAGCAAGGGTAATGTAACCCAATACTTCTATTCCAATCCAAAGACACCAAGTTTAATTACTCAAATGCACTACCCAAAACTTGCTAAGACCCTAAAATTCTTCTACGACGACCGAGATTTATTGGTTGCCATTGAAAACGCTGAACAGCGTTTCTATGTAGCAACAGATCAAAATGGCAGTCCACTGGCATTCTTCGATCTCAATGGCACAATCACGAAGGAAGTTAAACGAACTCCGTTTGGTAAAATTATCAAAGACACAAACCCTGATTTCTATGTACCTGTAGACTTCCACGGGGGACTGCTGGATCCGAGCACAAAACTAATCTACACCGAAGGTCGTCATTACGACACTACAGTTGGCCAATGGATGACACCCACATGGGAAACCCTAGCGACAGACATGAGCCTTCCAACTGATGTATTCATCTACAGATTCCACAACAATGATCCAATAAATCCCAATGTTCCACAACGTTACATGATTGATCTAGAATCATGGCTAGAGCTCTTCGGTTATGACCTAAAGAGTATGCAAAGTAGCAAATATACAAAACAAGACCACTACATCCCACAAGCTACAATTAAATCAGCTTCACTGGCGCCCGACTTTGGTGTCATCTCCGGTCTTGAATGTATAGTACAAAAGATCGATGAGAAATTCAGCGATTTTGACTTCGTACCAAAACCACTTCTTAAAATGGAACCTAAAACACGAAATCTACTTCCAAGAGTCTCATACCGACGAGGTGTATTCGGCGAGGGTGTACTTCTCTCTCGGATAGCTGGCCGAGCTATGGTCAGCGTTGTCGATGGCAGCAACAGTGTTGTTCAAGATGTCGTATCGTCAGTCTTTAACAACTCATTCTTCCTCGATCTGCACTTCAGCATTCACGATCAGGATGTCTTCTATTTCGTAAAAGACAACGTTCTGAAACTCCGCGATGACAAAGAAGAGCTGCAACGTCTCGGCGGAATGTTTAATATTTCCGCACATGAGATCACAGATCATGGCGGAGCCGCTGCCAAAGAACTCCGACTACATGGGCCAGATGCCGTGGTTATAATCAAGTACGGCGTCGACCCCGAACAGGAGAGACACCGAATTCTGAAACACGCTCACAAAAGAGCCGTCGAACGGGCATGGGAACTTGAGAAGCAATTAGTCGCCGCCGGTTTCCAAGGCCGTGGTGATTGGACAGAAGAAGAGAAAGAAGAACTGGTCTCACACGGCGATGTAGATGGCTGGATCGGCATTGACATCCACAGCATCCACAAATATCCACAACTTGCCGATGATCCAGGCAATGTGGCGTTCCAGCGTGATGCCAAGCGAAAGCGCAGAAAAACCAATACAGGCAGTCATCGAACGAAACAGCGAAAAACAGCGACAGCGTCGTGAGACGGAGATTACTACTAAGGCGAAATTTTTGTTTGCAAAAAAGAAACGCCCTGAACTATAAATAAATTATGAAATAAAAAATTAGACGCCTATATCAGTGCCATCTTTTGGACGGTGCATGATGTAACTGGGCAATAGTTTTGTATAAAGTGAAAAAGTATCTAGTAGTATATCGATTATAAGCTTGCTCTCTAAACTATCTTTCTTTCTTTGTAATATACGAGATATAAACTCTATCTATCTATTCTTTATATATATATTTTTTATTATAGATTTTTTGTTTCATTAAAAAAAAAAACTTTTTAATTATTAAATTTAAAAATGCAAAAAAATGAAAAATTTACAAATTGTGATATATTTCTATACATGAGCTCGAGATGATGTTATAATTTTTCAAAATATAAATGTTTTTAAGTTGAATGTTTTTTATATTATTTTTTTATTAGTTATTTTTTTTCATATAGTAGAATCTTAAAAGAACGAAAACAAACAACTTTCACACTCACTCCTGGATGAAGCAAAATAAAATCTCACAAAAAAATTGCATAAAATATATCAATAAAAATTAACAAAACAGAAAAAAACAATAAAGGCGTGTAAATTGAGTTATTAAATAAATTAAAAAAAAAAACTTTAAAACCAAGCCATCTTCACATAATTGTGTAAACTGTAATATTAAAAAAAAAGAAAATATTTAAATAAATGCAAAACATTTAATAAATAAAAATGATGTAGTAACTATGTTAAACAGAAATTAATTAGTTTTAAGTATAAATAAAATGAAAATACAAAAAAAAAACAAATAAACAACAAATCTCTATTAATATTATTGTAATTGAATATCTAGTGTTGCCAGTTTGTAAGGAAAGAAAACCCATGAGAAGTAAAATAAATCAGAAAAAATTTTGTAAAATATATTTTCTTAGCTTATAAGAATAACAATAAAACATAATAATAATTATAATAATACAAAAAAATAAAACTCGTAGTATATAGGTATTGTGTTAGTAATTTTATTTAAATATTAAACAAAAAAATAAACAAAAAATTGAATGGCTAAACGGAGGAAAATAAAACTAATTTTTTAATCATTAAAAAATATTACCAAACCATATGACTGAATTGAAGAGCATTGAAATCAATTTTTGATTTAAACTAAAATGTCTTTCGAACAAAAAAAAATTAATTAAAAAATAATTAAAGTATACGTATGAAGAACTACGTAAAATATGAAAAAAAAAATTAAAATGCATTTCACAACAGAAAAACACATAAAACATCTAAATTTTAAGGAAACATAATTATGTAAACACATAAAACGAAAACTCTACAACAAAAAGAAAAACAACTTGCTAAATAAAAACAATACAAAAATACACAAAAAAAACTTGCGCTGTTTTATTCTGATTCTGAAAAACAAAATTCTTTTGTGGATACCAACTTATCGGTTGGGCCTAGTTGCAGATAAGTAGCCTTCAATTGGAATTTACAGTATTTCTATCGACTTTCTATGGAACTTGGAGCTTAGGACTGGCCCGTTTTAAGGTATAGCATTTGTGGGTGGTAAATATTTTGCATACAACTTTTAACTTATGAGATTTTCTTTTAAATAAATCTATTTTAAACAAACAAGAGTTGACTTATGAGTCTCACAAGCTTACAGTGTTCTAAAGCCTTTTATTAGATTTGTGCAAGGGATGGACACCAATTTCTTGCCAGTTCTACCATAAACGTTACATTTTCTCATGCTTTTCACTCTTTCTATTTAATTGCTTTGTTTAACATGTGCCAGTTCATCAAAAATTGTGAAAAGGGAACTAAAATATCGAGAACATTTTGTACCTCAAAATTTTGTGCAACAAAAATGTCATTATCAATTTGACGTCTTGACGATAGCTGTTTTATAATATTTAAAAGTGGAGATATAGACCACAGTCATTAAACGATAGTGTTATGATCACAATTCTGGGAATACTGAGATCTCTTAGCATTAATTTTTTGGACTTGTTTTTTTTTTTATTTTGAATATTTACGTTAAATATTTAAGGCTTTTTATAACTAGATATATACAAATTGTTATACGTAAATGTCTAAAATTTAAATTTCTCTAGCCTTCACCTATTTAAAACTAAAGATTGTGGGATATTTTTTTCGATTTTTACTTAAAATATCCCATTTTTTATTATAATTCAAAACCATCTATATGAAACCTAAGACTAGGTATATTTATATCATTTTATAGCTTTGTTTTTTTAATAAATAAAACTGAAACTCTTTACATTCGAAAGAGAGTAGAATTTAAAAAACTAATTTGAAGTATAACATTCAAGTGAATGTGTTCGATAGAACAAAATAGGACTGAATTATATTTTGTTTATTAATCTCCATCATTGGCAAAGTGAAACCAGTGAACTGAGCTTTCCCAAAAGTTATAGGATTTAATTGACACATTCAACATTCAGAAGCATTTTAACAAACAAAATAGACAATAAAATTCTTTACTAATAGAATGGGACTTATCCAACCTATAATTGAAAAGGGGAAGTATTTATTTCTGAGCCATTTAAATTCATCTAGTATTGCTAAATTGTATTACAAGTCAATATAGATTATGTATGTAAATTGCGAAACCACGGGATCAGCGGCCTTCTTCAAGTTCCTTGCTACTCGTATAATTGAAAATCTGAACAATTTTTTTTTTTTTTTCCTAAAAGCAATTATCGAAATATAAATCTTCTTAGGCTTCTACAGGGTAACTAACAAAAACAAAGTAAGCAAACAAAAAAATTTAAAACTACAGAAAAATAAAAACAATTACAAAAAAATCTTAAACAAAAGGTTTATGGCATCCATAATGCCTCTTTGATAATTTTATAGATACATATTTCTTTTCCATTTTCAAGAAAAAAAAATATAAATTCAAAACTATGGAAAGTTAAAATATAAAAAAAAAACTCATAAACATAATCGAAAAAAAATCTCAAAGCAATATTATATATTTTTTTTATTGTAAGTGTATGCCTATTTAATAAGTTTGTATTGCTTATTTAAAATAAACAATTAAAACAATTTTTAACCTCACATTTATTTAAAAAAAGTGGCTTTATTTTTTTGTTTGTTAAATATTTATGTACGTAAAATAAACGTCAAAATAGCAGAATGATTAAAAAAAATATAATATAAAGAAAAGATAATAAATAATAATATAACACATGCCATAATTATATAAAATTTGTAAAATATTTCATAAATTAAACCTTAAACAAAAACGCTGTAAAAATTTAATAAAATAAAAATGAACTATGTAAAATTATACATTTAAGTCTTATAGATCTAAGTGCATTAAATTTTAAGTAAAAATAAATTAGATATATAAATTTATGTACTTATAATATAAATGCATTTTATTTTCAATTAGTTTTGAATTTTTGTTTCAAAAAAAAATTGTTTTTAAAAAAAACAATACTATATTGTTAAAGCAGTATTGATTTTGAATGATAAAATTAAATAAATTATTTAACACTGAAGAAAAAATAAATGGAATGAAAATCTGAATAAAATCGGGGAAAACATAATTACTTAAGAGATAGTGCGCAGTAAATAATGAGAATAACATGATAAATGTAATGGAATAAGATATTTGTATTTGTATAGAAACAAAGGAAAAATAAAATTGAATAAAAAAATGAAATGTTTGTTTCTCACTCTGCTCTATTCAAGAGGTAAATTGGCTCCATACATAGTACGTAAGTATAGAACAAAATATATTAAAACATGAAAAAGTAAGACTACGATAAAGGCTTCATGCCTTACAGCTAGCTTGACTTAACCTAGATTTATTAGAACGGAGTCTGTTTAAATTTAATTAAAAATGAAGCATTGAAAAAAGGTGCATATACGCCACCGCGTCCAAAGAAAAAAACCCGTGAGTTTTATTTTTTTCCCAGTAGTTGAATACTCCTTACGGCAATCTCCCCCGAAGAGAACAGAATCTCCCCTGGAAAATACTACGAATCAATATCGAAGCCATTTTGAGAGAAACAATTCCGAAGAATTATTTAACTGCCAGTTTGGGGTGTACGTAAATGTTAAAAGTATTTGGGAATCTCGTGATACTACTGTCTTGGAAATGCATATTCCATAGGTGAAGAGAGAGGTCGTAACTGCAGTTCCATCACCCAAAACAGCATTTGACATACCTATTAAGGATCTTATAATTGAAACAACTTATTATAGGAATGAAGATGTTAAGGAGATTTATTAATTACATTTCTTTTATTTTTACAATGAAAATGTACATCAGTTTATTTTTTGAGAAAATTTTGTTTTCTTTGCAATTGTTTCCCTTTATAGAATTTGGAAACTTGGAGATCATCGGGGGGATTTTATTCCCGATAAGGCCGCCTGATTATGTTAGAATCAAAATCTTATTGGGCCATATCGGGAATATCACAGGGAATTTAGTTTCCCACTGTGAAATTTTTCCTGCGATCGTGAATCTCCCACGGAATAAATTTCCATCGAACAAGACATTTAATGAAATGACAGCAAAATTCCCTGGGAAAGCTTATTCCCGATACCAATAAATTCCAAGGGAAACTTGAGCAATTCACGTTCCCATGATTCGAGTTGGAGAAAAATTTCCAGTGAAATTTTTATTCACCATAACTCCCAATATTTTACATTTCAAGTTTATCCAAGGTGGTATTTAAACCCGTATCCAGGTTTGCCAAAAATGCTAGTTTTTCGGTTTTGATTAAACGTTTCTGATCTTTTAGACGAAATTTCAGGACACATGGACAAAGGCTATCATACTTAACAAGAGGTTTAGAATTTCGAAACTCATACTTTTGTTATACATCCTCTCCTGGAATATTTTGTCGGCTTTAGCTCTATAAGGGGGCACCGGGGGATAGAGAGTAGATGCGTTTTTAAAATAACTGCATTGAAAAATGCAAAATTAGTCCTTCACAAAAAAAACTTGATGTTGGTTTTAACCAATAATTACATTCTTGAATTATATTTCTAACCGACAAAGCTCGGTCTCCCAGGTACTTAAAAATATGAAAAGAATGGCGGAAAAAATGAAACTCAGAGAAACAATAGTATTGGCGAAGAGCGCATTATGAGAAACGAAAATGGAATCAAGAAAATGATGCAGACAGATTTGAAAAATGATATTGTTCTTGTTTGGGGGTGGCCGTGGCGCGATAGTTGTGTGTTCGCCTGTCAACCTCATGGTCACAGGTTCGATCCCTGCCGTAGTCTATGTCTTCTTATTTTTCCATTAAAAACCAATTCTAAAAATAAAATGTCATACAATGAGTTGTTGGTTTACTCATTACATGCTGTTTAGGCATAGAACTAACAACATGTGATTGAGTAAAACTAGTATACCGATAAAATATGACAAAGAATAAAAAAATTAATGCCAATTATAAGGGACATCGATAAATAAGACACGTAAATTTCTCCGCATTAGTTCAGCCGCCATCCCTGGAGATAAAATCTGAGACAACAACCACATACAGTCTCCGAATATCGCGCCACACATTTTTGCTATCATTCTTTCTCTTCCTCAACCTCACCCCCACGCCCGCGCTGTGCTGAAACATTTAAAGGGTATTCATAATCCCTTGAGCGCGTGTAGATTATAAAAAAAAAGAAAAAAAAAAACGCAACTAACTTCACACCTATTTACAAATGATGAAATGTGATTATTGGAACGATGCGACAGCTGAAAGGCACTCGTAAATAAAAAGTTGTAATAAAAAACGTATTAAAAACACCCGTTTTTAAGTTATAAGACAGTAAATATGGTCACCACCTCGTACAGGGTAGGGTTAAATTTTAGGAAATTAAGTTGACCCTTGACGTAGATAAATACATCCATGCTATAAATTTTGTTTATGGTGCGCTGTCAGGAATCTCCGATTTTTTTTCCCTCAGAATTGTTTATTTCCTCAATTTTTTTGCGATTGTGAACCTCGCCCAAAATAAATTCTGAACGTCAACAAAATGTTTTTTTATACGGATGAATCTAGAGAAATTCCAATTTATAACAGTTATGAAAGTTGTTCGCCCTTAACAGTATTAAATATTCCACACGATTCGAGTGGTTGGGGGGGGGGGGGGGGGGGTGCGAAAGCAAATAAATAATTTTCGGAAGCCGAAGACCCTTTTAACCGTGTGGGTCCGCAGAAACTCTACTTTTCTATCTTAATGTTGGCATGTTTCGAGACACGTCCCCTTTTTATAATTTGCAACTCTGTTTCTGCGCTGCCATGCTGACTCGTTCCGCTGTGAGACGTCAAAAATAATCCGTCTCTCTATAATATTTTGACGCTACAGCTCTGTGTCCATTCTGTTCAGCCATTTAAAGAATTAGGGCAGAGAAAATCATCAAAAGTAACTATGACGAACCACGGAGTAAACGAATACTTCCAAAATGCTCTAAGAAAAGACGGAACGTATTTTTTTTTATTTAATATTTTTTTTATTTATTAAAATATAAACAATGTAGTATTTTGTTGTTTGTTAAAATTTAATTAAACATAAAATATCAATGAATGCTTACAGTTTATTACAGTTTCGCATAAAATATGTATATAAATGTTTTTAACATATCAATTCATATAATTAATCGTTGACGATGAAGGTTCATTGTGGAAATAATGTGTATGATTTTTCTTTTTATCATTATTTTCAAAATATATGTATAATTTTTGTTTGTTTATTATTTTGTACAAGAGTTGCCATTTTATATACAATTTCTAAAAAAATAAGTTGCTGGCTATACATACTGATAAAATTATAATTTAAAAAATATTCAATAAATAAGTTTAATATAGATAAATGAAAACAAATTAGAAATTTGATTTTATGAAAAAAAAAATCAAAAATCAATCATCAGTATTATAAATGTTTGTTGCTTGTTTTCTTTAACCCTCTCCTCTGTTAGTTTGTTTGTTTCTTATTTTTGTTTATTTGTTTTGTGCAACTAGGAACAGGGTACATTTGTGTGCAAAAAATAATGCTATCGGAATGTTTCATTTTAGTGCAAAATTACTTTTGTTTAGATATCTTAGGACCTAGGAACATGACCCAAAGCAAACCAGTCTATCAATTCCTGACGCAGGTCATATTTACTTAAATCGATTTGAACGCCTCCTAGTAGTTCGTTTTCTTGAAGAGTATCATGAGACCATACAGTGACGTTAAGGAAACGATTTTGTATATGCTCAATAGGCATTCGATATTCCAACTTTATGATCAAAAAAAGGAAAATTTTATTTAAATAAAAATTGTGTTATGCATCTTAGGCACTTACCGTTTCCATAAAGCTAGGAACACAAGTTTTTCGTATTACTTTCGTTTTCCGTTTTGTTACTTTCGTTTGGTCAGGTTTCAAATAGCATTTGACATAAGTATTTGGCTCAGTTCCACCCTGCAGTGTTGGAAGGCCTTTTGCATGGTGTATCTGTAAAGAATTTGAAATATCACACATACGTAAACAAAAGTAAAATTAAAAATTGCAACCACATAAAAAAAGCTTTTAAATTTAGTTTAATTCCACGTTCCTCAAAGGCTTCTCTCTCAAAATAAAAATGAAAAAAAAACAACACTTGAGCAAACAACATCATTACTCACTGGCATTGGAAATTTAGTCATATTTAGAATAAACAAAGGAATTACCATAACAGTGAGTGCTCCACGCCGATATTGCAGTGAGATCTTTATTGCTCCATCGTTATTTGAATGGCGTTGAATTATTGGTTTTACTTCTATACAGAAATTAGAAACAAAAATATGTTAACAAAAAATTAATCTTTCGTTATAATTAAAAATTTACCTTTCACTTTAGACACCTCTATATTTGCTTCCTGTTGATCCCGCAACAGAGGATGGAAAAATGTATAAACCAAATCCGAATGAGCTATCTCATCGGCTGAGTTAAAAAGCGAAACAAGAAACCGTTGAATCTCTGGTAAACGTCTTTCAGCCACAGATTTTACATTGGACCTGCCAACGTGTATACCACTTGGTAAACTGAAATTAATTAAACCATTAGAACCAAAAAGAAAAAAAAATGTTGTCCAAATATGATAACATATGATTTTTTATAAATAAACCGACGACCTTGTATTACATTTATAAATGAAATGAGTTCACTTAAACATCTGCTTTATACACACATATGTATATACGTAGAAATGTAGGAATAATAAAGACAAGTAAATAGAAAAGGGAAAATTATGCAAATAAACTTACATACATCAAATTGCGGTAGTACCTATTTATTTTAACTTCCTCTGTATTGGTTCCGTGTAAAAAAAAATCAAATGCACTACTGCACTTGCTCCTGAGATTAAATTTTTTAATAAACAATTTTAATATTGCCAAGGCAATTTTCTCAAAAAACCATAAGAAAGTTGATTTTCTGACCAATTTGTGGATTTAGTATTGCACAGTGGAAATGTAGTTTTTCTTCGGCTTTTTTGGTCGCTGTAATTTTCGCAATGAAACAATCAAGTTACATTAGCTTTCCCAACGTTTCGGCGGGGGTTGCTGCCTTCTTCAGGGGTACTTTATTTACACAAAAATTACAAATAACATTAATGGTTGATAAGTAAAGTAATAACACAATTATGAATACTCATTTAGACAAAATAAGTGAAATAGTCAAAACATTTATATTACAATAAAAATTTAAATAAGCACTTCAAAGAATGAAGTTGAGTCTGTATGACTTGAACAAAGCACAACTTACATTTAGGAAGAAAGAAGAGAGCAATACACAGCAGAGATGTTTTGTGTAATTTTTGTGTAAATAAAGTACCCCTGAAGAAGGCAGCAACCCCTGCCGAAACGTTGGGAAAGCTAATGTAACTTGATTGTTTCATTGCGAAAATTACAGCGACCAAAAAAGCCGAAGAAAAACTACATTTCCACTGTGCAATACTAAAAAACCATAAGTTTCCCCTTTTCGTTGAGTGCATTTTTTTTGCAAGAATTAAATCGTAGTATAAGTTTGGTTAAAATCCTAACAAAAATTTGATTCGAATCTCTGATCTTGGGAATCTCATAAAAATGATCTGTATCAAATTTGAAACAGCTGGCTGCACAGGCGCACTGTCAAGTACATTATACCTTTCGACCACACCACAAGAGCAAGTACATACGATTAAGTTGGGCAGTTTATTTTTCTTTACTGTCAATAGAAAAACAAATCAACTCCCCACCGACAAGTTTCTCACTCATATCCTATCTAGCCGCCATCGAACGGTATTTAAACAAAACAGATTAACTGGCAGCAAAAAATAGATACCAATCGATAAAATTGAGGCAGTCAACTGCTTTAGTTAGCTTTACTATAGAAGCTCAAGCAAGAGAAATAAGAACCTGAGAAAGCTTTGTTTCCATATCTTTTTTTTGTATAGATATGATAAGCAAAAACCCACACTGTTTAGTGTGTTTGAACAAATTGACAATGGCGAAGACGTGTCGTGTCGTCTGATATGAAAGCGAAGTTTAAAAGAATAGTTGAAATGTAATGCACGTATCGCAAGCGGGAGAACAACTTAAAAAAATATATTAATTTCAAATAAAATGGCCAAACTAGGATCAGTTTCGCAACATTCCTCTAATGGTATTCAAAAACAAACAGATATTCTAAATACGGGTAGCAACAAATTTATCTTTTAAGGTAAATCTGATGTCGTCGTGTCGCTTTGTTCATTGGGTGTTGTGCTTTGCATGGTGATCGCTGTTTTGGGAATAAAATTACGCTGGTTCAAAAGACGAATTCATTTTGAACAAATTCCAACAGGAAGCACTGGGGGCTCAGGTGATAATGGTCAAATTATTTTAAAAAGAAGTTCTCGTAATTTCCAAAAACAAGTGAGTGTCTCTGAAATCCAGCAACAAATATTTGCTCCAAATAAATTATGTATTAGTTTTTTTTATTTTTTTTTTGTGATAACGATGTCGTCGCTTAGTTAGGCACCTGTAATAAAAACAAATTCAATTGAAAACAATTATGCCGCGATAAGGCAAAGTGTCGTAAACTACTTTATGGATACTTTTGTTTGTTTTTTTTTTTAGTTTAGTGAACCAGTTGTGGCTCAAGGAATTTTTCGAAGGAAACTAGATGAAGATGTGATTATTGAACGACCTAAATCATTACCACGTGAGTTTGTGTATTGCACCTTTCAAAATAAGCAAACGTTTATAATATTTGTTTACAGCTGTTCGAGTTCGAAAGTCTTCTAAGACTTTAAGTACTTTTGTGCCTCCGAAAAGAATTCAAATGCCTATTACATTAGTGGAAGAGCCTGTAGTCATTCCACCACCCCCACCACCATTGCCGCCGACAGCTTCATCGGTGTCGCTACCAACAATAGGTGAATCATCACAGCAAGCACCGACTGAAGACCGAGTTAACTTTGCTCCATCTGTTGAAATTATTCCAAATGGCAACACAAGTAAAGAAACGGAACCCTTGAACATCGAAGATGCTCCCATAAGTAGGCAATTAAGTGGACGAAAACAAACAGGATATACAAGGCCATCCGATGAAATTATTGCCGAACTCCAAAAACTGTCTGACGAAGTGTCTAAAAAACAAAACTCGGATAATGACCCACCTGAGCCGCTGCCGAGGACTGTCACATCGGAAAAGCCCAAAGAGAAATTCAAGAAAAATACTTCAAGGACAGTAAAATCAAACGCAGAATCACAAAACGCAGAAGATGAGCATATAGGCTCTCGAAAATTGGGTCAGCGACGTTTAACTGGTATATTTCCATCAGGAGACGATGATCTTGGGGATTTTACAGATCTTTCTGATGATGATGATTCTCATAAAAAACAATCCAACAAACCCATATTTAAAATCGACGATACTGACGACGATGAGCGAAAAACTCCTTCTCCACCGCCAACCAATTCGACACTATCAAGCATTTCACCACCGATCCTCTTCGTCACACAAATTTCCAACGACGAAGAACAAGTAGAGTCATCGGATAGTTGGTCAGCAATACAGAGGCATAGAAATTTAACTCAAGAAATTAACGACCAGCGAGAAGCTGAAACAACATCTAAAAAAGATCAAACAACATCGAAATCGGAACAGCCCAAACCAAGAACGATGCGAGATATGAAGCGAAATAATGCAAGGAATGATTTATTGTTAAATAGTGAAAAAGACTACACTGAGACGTAAATGTATAGGAATTAAATTCTTTTGTTGAATATAACTTGTTAATAAAAAAACTTTTGTTGTTTATTTAGATCCGATATAATTAGGTGTACATTTTATTTGTTTTGAAAAAATGATAAGGAATTTGTTTGAATTCCCAGAGTAGGGTGATTCATAAAACTAAGAGTTTGGACACTAAAGAAAGTATATTTTATAGAGTGGCTGCATATATAATGTGGTTGAGTCATTTTTATACATTATACAATTTCATTTTTGTCAAAGAAGATTTTTTTGGGATGAGTTTCAGTTTTCGGTACGAATAGTCCTGGCGTCAGTTGTCCCGTCTTTAATTGACGTCGTAGCACCAGTCGCGCGAGTACAATTGAGTTTCGATCAGTAGTTCTGGGACCAGCTTTACCCAAACCGTGATCAGCAATAGGAAATAAATATTCTAAAGCGTTACAAAAACAAAACGCAAATAAATAGATGATCTAATCTGGATCACGGGGAAAATAAAATACACCTATAAACTTAATTACAAAGCACTGTGTAAAGATAGTTTATAATTGAAAAATTGCACATTTATATTTTATTAGCGGCATGTAATCTAAGAAATATTAAAAGTTAATTAACAATTAATTAAGAATTTCTTACAATATGCAAATGTCGGCGACTTCTAACTAAAAAAATTATGTAATTGTTAGTTTGCTTTCACAATAATTTAGAAAATGCATAAAATATTTTGGGATGGTGTATGCAGACATACAACTTTTCTGATTAAAAAAAAAACCCAACAATTCAAGTTTTTTCTATAACACATACATATTTTATGGCGGTTATCATGAATACAATTTTTCCTGAGAAAAAAAATGTATGGGGAATAAACTTTCCCAGGAAGTTTTGCTGGTATTCGAAGGATATTTATTCCGTGGAAGATTCACGATCCTAGTAAACATTTCGAAGGGGAATAAGATATTATGTGGGAAACGAAAGTCACTGGGAGATTCCCGATAGGATCCTATATAATTTTGTCATGCCATTGATTTACAAGCTCTACAAGCTTCTTAGCTATTACTTTTTCAGGAGACCTAGCTTTGCTCGAAATCTTTCGAATTTGACATGAAAATGTTATGTTATTAGTTCCCGTGGGAAAAGTTGTTTTAATTCCGATAATAGACAGATCGATATTTACATACATACATACTCTTTAATTGTAACTTGAAATTAAAATTATTTATTTTCAATTTGTGTCAGTGCCGTCAACGGGAGGATGCAATACTGGGAGGTTGTAATAGGTATAATGTGACTTATAACAAGAGTAAGAAAATGATAAATTAATTATTGAAAAAAGTAATATAATTGTAAATTTGTTAACAGATTAAATAAATTAGAAAAAAAAACCCTGATGAAGTAAGGAAATATTACGAAACGTTGGGTGAAGAGTGGAATAAAGTCATTTTATTCGCATTAAAAAAAACAAATAGACCAAAAAAGCCTAATTATATCATCTAAAATATTATATAAAATAATTGGTCAAATACATACAACAAAATTAAAATTATATTTTATACTTAGTATTAGAAGAAGTCGGTTAGAAATATAATTGAAGAATGTAATTCTTGGTTAAAACCAAAATCATGTTTTTTTGTTAAGAATTACTTTTGCATTTTTTTCAATGTAGCTATTTTAAAAACGCATCTACTTTCTATCCAACGATGTCCCCTTATGGAACAAAAGCCTATAACATATTCCAGACGAGGATGTATAACAAAAATATGAGTATGAGGGTTAATCCTTTTAAAATCACTAATGTTATTTTTCGAAATTCTAAAATTAAACCTCTTGTTAAGTGTGATAGGACCATCCTCAAAAATGTTTACATGTCGCCTGAAATTTCGTCTAAAAGATCAGAAGTGTATAATCAAAACCGAAAAATCAGCATTTCTTGCCAAGCCTGAATACGGATTTAAA
This sequence comes from Philhelius pedissequus, assembly GCA_910595825.1. Lineage (NCBI taxonomy): Eukaryota > Metazoa > Arthropoda > Insecta > Diptera > Syrphidae > Philhelius > Philhelius pedissequus. Next base: position 5,656,535 of record OU343163.1, on the reverse strand, counting down.
TAACACCTTGGGTAAACTTGAAATGTAAAATATTAGCTATCATACAAAATTACATCTCTATAATGCAATTTCCAAATATAATAAGAAATAAAAAAATTAGGCGTTGCAGTAAGCGGATTTTACTTAAGTCAAATTGAATTGGATTCTACTTAATCTAATTTATCATTTTTCTCTCGATCATAAGAGCAAGCTAAGTTTCATTCAGATCGTTAGGGCCGTTTCCAAGAAAAACAAGAAATGATAAAAAAAAATGGTAATGGAAGTGGCCGACCCGGTAAAGTTACTCATTTTTTTAATAAACTCCGAAAAATTCTCTAAGATCGTTAGAGTCGTTTTGAAAAAAACGAAGCAAAACAAAAGGTGTGCGTGGCAATGGAGGATTTCACTTAAAATAATTTTTGAATATTTTCTTGCTTATAAAAACACACTCTTAAATGTTCATCTAAATTGCTAGTCATTTCCGATAAACAATGAAATAAACTAATAGGCGTGGCAGAGTGTGGATTTAAATAAATCATTTTTTTTTATTTTTTTCTTGTTCATAGGAGAAAACTGTGAAAATGTCATCCAAATCGTTCGACGCATTTCTGATAAACCAAATTTAGCTCGTTTAAAGTAATATGATGCTTTATGTATGTCAACTTCTACTTTTTAAAATTCTTTGAAATTTTTCGTAAAACGATTAAACGGGAAAAAGTATGAAGCTATGCTAAATAAAACTGTGGTGCAAATTTAGGGTAATTTTCTGACTACTTGTAAGAGAATGCATCAATATCGCACATCATTGGAATTATGTTCGTGCTTTTACCTTGTTTTGCCTAATTTTGTTTTGTATCATATTAAACATATTTGTACATACCTATGTAGCTTAGCCAATGGAAAATGCAGGCACAATTTCTGATGGAACTCAGAAAATTCCTTATACGATCGGAACAAATGCGTCGGATCTGGTTGATTATGTCGTGTAACTCTCAATATATACGTATAATACTTCTCCATGTCGTAATGTTTTTGGCAACGCACCACCATTACTGATTTTAGGCGTCCATCCTGTTGCATTCTGTGTGGAAAAACACAAACCAAAAATAACCATTTTGTTCCACATAATTTTTTCTTTTTGTATCTTTACCCATATTTCCTTGGAACAAACGACAACAGCTCTCCACTGCCTTCGTCATTAGAAAATCTCAACTGAGACAAATTGTGCAGGAAAAAGTTGAATTGAGTAAACCAACTTTTTAAAGAGAATTGAATCATCTTGGCAAATGATGCAGCCGCTTCGGGATTCGATTGAGATGGCAATAAAGCCCTTTTAACATAAGAAACTGCATCTGCAGTGACACCTGGAATTCCAGCTGTAGCCATAAGTGCAAGCATGTGCAGAATGAGATCACCATGTTTGCGGATGATGTTGAAGGCATGACAGCAGAGATCGACGAAGTAATGGAAATCCGTCGAAGGCTTGTCTCCACCATTGATTACATAAGCCATGTCCGAAGTAAGCACAAATGGGGTTCGGTCTCTTTTAAAATTACCAAACATTTGTGCATCACCTAGAAACTTTCCGAAATCAATATGAAATAAATGGCCAGATGTTTTCAACATAATATTGTCGTTGTGACGATCACAGATGCCCAAAACATAAGTAGCAACGCTATACCCAGCACAGGAAACTAAAACAGGATTGATTATTATATATTGTTAAAAAACACACGCATTTTTTATTTAAACCTGTAAAATTCTTAACAGCTCTTGCATATTCCAGCTGACTCGGATTTTGTTTAGCCAACCATTCGGCAATAGGTCGATCTTTGAATGAACCAGTTAAACCATATTCTACTTGAATCTTGCGGAGAGTTTCAGCATCGGAAACCAGTTCAATCATTCCTTTTTTGTAACCAGTGGGAACACAATCAAAAGTGACCATTTTCAAATCAAGTCCATCGGCTAGCCACAGCTTATTCATCACGCGAACCAGCTGGATAGTTAACATGTCCTGTTGAAGATCATCACCAGACTGCAGATACAAAACAAAGTTATTTACACTACAAAAACAAAAAATTCAAGAATATACTTTAAAAATCGCTGGAAGTAATTGCCGATCTGGTCCAAAATAAGATATTTTCAAAGGCAACGTGTTCGAATTGAAATAACTGCAACTTCTGACATTAACACCAGTTACCTCTAAACCCGGTCCAAGTGGCAATGATGTCGGTTTGTCAATCAAAGCCTGATGAACACTATCCATTCCTTGACAAAGAGCTTTTTGTCTCAGCGATTCTTTGGAAACCTTGACGGAGTGAGCGATATCAGCTAGATTCTAGAAAAAATTCCATTTTTTATAAATGATTCCGCAACAAACACAATTATCATTACTTTGCACATCATATTCTGACTTAAGAACCTTGCTAGCAGTTTCTCCCCACATATAGCCAACAACGCCCTCAACATCATCTTATTACGTCGATGATAGCGGGCTTGTGTGATTAGAGATTCGTCATACTCAAAGCTGGAGGCATCAATGGTATTTTGTGGGGCATCGCCTGGCAAGCTATGCACCAACAACCAATACAAATGATGTGCAATCCGTGGAGATTCGAGGCATTTGCTAAGTAGAAACCGCGCCATTGCCGATGCTTCATAAGTGTCATGTTTTAGGGCCTGCAGTAACTGCGGCAGAGAATCCACTAGTTGGTCATTAGGTAGCCTAGAAATCCACTCAACTGCCTTTGCACGAACCTGGGCATCTGGATAACGCGGCAAGAGCAATTCCAAAGCCTGAAGTGGTGATAATTGTGACCACGAACGCAGCAAAGAATGCAGATCAATCAAACTTGCATAATCCCAACTATGGGCAGCGTGCAAGACTTTAGGCAGAGCATAGGGAAATTTCTGCAAATAATGTCGCTTCTCCCAAAAAACTTCACGCTGCTCTAGTGCATCAGCATACCCCTGCTCGGCGGTATCGAGAAGTTCCTGTTGTAAGTTACAATCTAACGAGTTAAAGTCATACTTCGGTGCCGGCGGTGGATTTTCCAGAGGTTCTGGAAAAACAATTCTTCCTCCATATGGTGGTACTTCAATGCTTAGTACTGGGCACAAATCCGGTTGAGGATGACATCCTCGTGCAGGTGCTGGCCCAAGGAATTTATCAGTTGTCGGAGGCCAAATCGACAGTAAATACGATCCACAAACCATTTCTCGTTTGTAATCGAACAATTGTAACGCACACCAACCCAATTCGGTTGTTATTTGTTTTTTCTCTCCACTCTGATCATTAGATTGATCATTCTCTGCAGTCTGAGTGCCAAAAAGAACAAAAATCAACCTTGATTCTCTGGGCAAAGTACAAATCGGAATATTATCAAAAGTTATCCACGATTCAAACTTCAACCTAGGAAATAAACCACCGCTTGTGTCATTTGAACATTTAATCACCAAAGTTTTCGATATAAATCTAGTTCCATAGTTGATTTGTACACCCATGGAATAGTCCTCGAATTTCCAGTTGGGTGGTGGGCGATGTAAACAGCTTATATTTACAATTACCGGCTTTAGAACGCAAGAAATTGGAATTGGAGCTGCAAGGTAGTAAGGAATTTTAAGTTTAGAAAAAATGAACTACCATAAACCCTACTTGTTGTATAGTCGACAGAATTGACACAAAAGTCCACACGGAAAGCATTCGAATAATTTTCGATCAATTCCTGAACGGCATCGCGGATTTGATTACACTTGGATTTTATCTGTTCCATTGTGGATTTTGGCCGCATTATAACCTCGGCATAGTCTCCATGATCCGAACCAACTTCAGGATTAACTCCATAAGAAGACGAATATGTCACCTGGCCATCTTCACATATTTTTTTAAGGTCGTATATGTTACTAGCTATGTCTAATGTATCAATTGAACCGAGCAAGGCACAGATAGCTTTGACACCTTGTACTACTCCTGAACAAGACAAAATAGACCGAGAACTTGAATCCGCAGCATTCATTTCAAATTTATCGATCTCAGTTTCAAGGGTTTCTATAAATATCGCAATCAAAATTTAGTTTTCATAAATATTTACATTTTACCAATTAAAATCATCATGTTGTCATAGGAAATCGTTGTAGCTGTTTCATTTGGTAGGATTTCCTCGGGTCGTAGTATGTCATCCCTTAGATCATCTCTCTGTGTCCGAGCAATAACACTCATGTTTGCCTCTGATTTCATGCATAGCCCTAAATAAACATCTTTTTCGAGCTTCAAACTATCATGCACGCATTGCAATTGACTCAGCTTGGAAGTTGGTGATAGCCATTCTGAAACACCAATCGGCTTTGCGGCATAGTCATCTACAGTGCCAATGATTTGACCTTCCAGAGCACAAAACGCATGGCCAACCACAAGTTCCACAGGAGAATTAACTGAAGAAAAAAAAACTATTTCAAATTACTTTTCACACATGTTTTATTACCAACTCACTATCGCTGGTGAAAACAATTGGGGATCCATAGCCTTCAATAGGACCTTTTTTACTTGCTTCACAGTCCCTCTGTAGGCCGTTTAGGGCTGGATACACTAGGATTTTTATACTCTGTTCGAGTGGATAGAAGAAATTGAATTCGGAAGCAACAATATGTCCTACATTTGTGGTCACATCGTCATACCGATATTTTGAACGCAAATCTTTCACCATATAGTAGAACTCTAAAAGTTCCGGATCATGTGCCTTGGAATCTGTAACCATTTCATAGAGTTTTGTAAAGTTTTTTCTTCTATCTAACACAACATTGTCCATGGAATGCTCTACTGATTCTGAAGCTCTGTTATTATTTCTGGGAGGCAATGGTGGCGGAGGCGATACTAAACTAGTAGATGTAGATGGAAATACATCTTTTGTATACTCTGACCGCCAACCAATTGACGAAACTATTTAGAAATAAACAATCCAATTAAATATGTTAATGCTCAATAGATAGATAAAGAGTAATCTACTTACCATTTGGGCTTACTGGAGTACGATCCAATTTATTAACAGCCTCATAGACCGGATCTGAATATTGTGTTCCACCGCTATATAAATAATCGAATGGATCATATTCAGCATAGTAGGATGTGCAATCGGATGCATTATCGCTCCCTGCAAGAATCGATAGCATTTTGATATTGTTTCTTTGCTTCAAAAAAAAAAATCATTAACAAAAATATATCATCACAAAATTAAAAATACAAATTTAGTAGCCGTTTGCTTATTTTTAGCTACATATTAATTATAGCAGCAACGTATGTATAATGGTGCGTCGCCGTCGTTAACCAGGCCGAAACAGAATAACCAAAAACAAAATATGAAATTAGAAAAAAAGTAGTGTGATAGATAATTCGGGACACATTCACGAATTGTTGTTAAACAGAGAAAAGTTGAAAGAACAATAATAAAAAAAAATATTGTCTCCGTCTGAGAATAGTTTGGGGGTGCAACCGACTGTGAAATGTGTATAATGGAATAGAGAAATGCCAACAGGTTGGCAGAATGAGAGAGGTGAAGTGCCCCAATTATAGCAAAAAAAACCCTGGGATTGATTTGCGGAGATATAAACAAAACAAACTCTTAACAGTGTAGTTCTACAGCTAGTACGTAGACCTACACATTTACATCATCAGCTAAAATCTGAACAAATCAAAATAATGTAACGTGCAATGGCGGCACACGTGTGTTTTGAATAAATTATGACTTCCACAATAAAAACAAAACTCATTGCACATGAACATGCACTCATATTGGACAGTGGAGAACGACTTATAATACTAATATCTTCACTGTCGCTTCGATAAGTGCATTCGTAAACAAAAGTTCTTATCAACATAGAAAATTATAGCTTGGACAATGAATTGCGTCATATAACAATAAACAGAAACAAAATTCTAAATCAAATAGATATATTTTTAATGGCTAATATGCGCTTATACTGCGAATTGTAAGAATTTAGTGTGAAAAAAATATATATCGTGAAATTTGATACCTTTACTTATGCTAAAAGGCTTTGTGGCGGATATTATATGTCGTTCGTTTTAAAAGTGGTCCTAGCCCGACGAATAATGTTTTCATAATAAGGTGAATTAACAGCATTTTATTACAAAAAAAAACTTAAGAATTATATTTTATTTTTGTATCTAAAGGAACATAAGTATTTTATATGCTTGAGCTCGAAACACAAACTTGTATAATGAGCGACACACATGTATCTTGTATCTGCGAAGCTTTTATTAAAATTTAGTACCAGGAAGTATTAAAGAAAGAGCCTATCAAATGGAGAGGAAAAAACGTAAGTATGATTTATATGTTCAGACTTCTAATCTATTGAAAATAAAATGCACGACCGGATCGCACGAACTTGCTCTTACGTTCGATCACATCGTATGCAAAAGATTTCTATTAAAAATCTAAATATATTTTTAAAATCGATTTTTACTTAATTTTTTATATAAACAAAATTTCTTTAATTTTTTTCTAAAAAAAAATTGGTATGACAATCTTAAATATTTAATAATATAAACTTAAAAAAAAAAAGATTAAATCTGCTTAATCACAGAAAAAATTCTGAAATAAATACTTAAACTAATTTGAGCTCAAACAAAAGTACGATTTTAAAAATCTGTGGAGCGGTTTTTGAGGAAAAAAGTTTTTTTTTAACTTTTTGAAAATATTTTTCAAAAAAAAAATCAAAACCGCCAATTCATAGGTATTCACCAAATACATATAACTATAATTTTTGAAAAAAAAATTAATAAGCATTTTTTTTTCTTTTTTTTTGTTGCTGTCTAACAAAGTTTAGTCACGATTGCTGATGATGAACTGCATACGCTTCGAAATGCGTTCAGGTTAGTTAAGCGTTTGTTTAATTCGTTTTTGGTAAATGTTGTATATTTTTCTGTAATAAACAATTAAACGTTCGCGTATCGACTCAAGTGAAGGCAAAATAAGGTGTAATTCTTGATGTTTGTAATTGTTAAAACCAAAATTTAATGGAACTGTTATTTAATAAGCAGTTTTCAAAATAGAAATTTTTTTAAATGCTTTTAAAAATACGAAAAAATATTAATAAAAAATATTGATACGCAGTATAAATTGGGCTACCTAAACCTATATATGTGTGAAATTTCGAAAGAATCAGTTAAACCATTTATGAGATAGTCGAAAGCAAAAAAAAAACGGTCCTATGGAAAGCACCGTTTTTTTTTCAACGGTCGTACCTAAAAAGCTGCATTGATTTTTTTAATCAAAATCGTTAGAGCCGTTTCCGAGAAAAATAGGCTTTAACATAACGCAGGTACTGTTATTTTTTTATCTAAAAAAATTCAATTTCCCCTCTGTACAATACCTTAAAAACTCTATATACCAAATTTGAAGAAATTCGGCCCACCCGTTTGGGCTGTAGGTGTCTATATATACAGACAGACAGACTGACAGACAAACAGACATACAGACGGTCAGAATTTTTAGACCATCTTTTTTCGTCTTCGCTATCATCGTAATGTCATGTTCGATTGTTATCTCAAAACTTTTTTTTCGACGATTGCATAATTTGCCTATAGTTCCTATAATCGCAAGTAAAAACAGCAAACATTTTTGAAGCAGGTACTTTAAAATGTTAAATATTTGCTCTATAATTTAAATCAGTATGTAATTCTTTTTTTCCAAATTCTATATTTTATACATATTTTTTTTAAATTTTGTGTCAATGTAAATATACTTACATGTGTAGATATGTGGTTAGAAATGGAGGTCATGAGCAAACTAGCTCAATGGCCGAATTAGCGCTGGAGCGCGCCGTTTTGATACCATAGCTCATAACGGCCTGTGAGCTTGAAACGCTTTTAATAGTTAATTGTGTATGTCCGTTAATGAGACTGACATTGTCCCCAGTTTCCAATCAACATCAACGTAGAAATACCTCAAGGTACAATAGTGGGAGTATGGCTATTTCTCATGTTTATTAACGCCATGAGCAAGGTATATTGGGGTTGGCCGTGGCGCGATAGTTGTGTGCCTGTCAGCCCCGTGGTCGCAGGTTCGATTCCTGTCGTTGTCCATATCGTCTTATTTTCCATTAAAAATTAATTCTAAAAATTGTCATAAAATGAGTTGCTGGTTTACCCATTACATGCTGTTCAGGCATAACTCTAACAACATGTGATTGAGTTAAACCAGTAAACCCATAAATATGACAAAGAAATAAATAAAATAATGCGAATTTTAAGAGACATAGATAAATCGGACACCGTTTAGTTCTTCCGCCATCCCTGGAGGTAAATCTGAGACAACAACCAGCTCCACCACACATCTTTCCTGTACTATCCTATTTTTTTTCACATGACGCCCGCGCTGTGTTAAAAAAAAACATAAAGGGTAATCATAATCCCTTGAGCGCGTGTAAGATTATAAAAAAAAAAGAAGAAAAAACAATTCGAGCTTCAAAACTTATCTTGTTTGCTGATGACGATTTATTGTACATTTGTGGAAAAAGTCTTACGAATTGTATGGAACAATTAAATCAAGATTTCGAAAGAGTAAATACTTTGCAAAAAATTAATAGATTAGTTCTTAATGTTGCGAACACAAAATAGCCATGGACTTTAATGCCATGTAAATTATTTATTTAAGAAAATATCAAAAAAGTTTGGAGTTTAAAAAAACAAATAAGAAAATACATATCGATGAGGACTGCTGTGAATTTATGTAATGTCTCGATTAAACCTCATTTTGATTTCTGTGTTACTTCATTATATATGTGTCCAAAAAGTCACAAAGATAGATTGCAATTACAACAAAATAAGGCTATGGGATCAGTTTTAAAATGTAGTAGATACACTCCAATAAGATCAATGTTGAATATGCTTAAATGGTTAAATATAGATCAAAGCCTTTATATGTTGTGTATGATATTTGCTTATAAAATTAAAAATATGTTCCCGGATTACTTATGTGAAAATGTTAGGACTAATGAAGAACTTAAGCACGATCTAAGAAATAATAACGATCTCAGAATAGAAAGGGCTAGAACGTTGAGAGGTGAAAGAACCAATTATTATATGGGTTTCCATGGCTTTAACAGACACCACCAAAACCATTGTTCTCTACTCGTGAGCTTAGATATTGGGACGGCCCACAAGCTAATCGAATCTTTGACCTTAATTTCAGATAGTTCGCTAAGGTCATCATAGAAGGCTCTTCCAAATGAGTTTGATCTTGTTCTTGACAGAGCAGAAAATTTACACGGAAAATTAATTATGGCTTCCCTTATAGCAACACTAGCTATGTCTCGCCTGGGTCTGCGTTTAAGGTCTTTTGTTCGAGATTTATTATAGTAAGACCGGAAACCAGATATTTCTGGAAATTGTGCAGTTAATTAAGCTGCCTTACCTCTTACGGTTGGATTCGTTAAGAAAATTTTAGAATATATTGCCATTTACAACTCTAAGGGGAATAAACTCTTTCCACAAGTGATCTGTGAAGGAATGATCCTTACCGTGCCAGTTCGTCCGCCCTCTCATTTTCCTCAATGCAACAGTGATCTGGGACCCATATAAGAATGAATTCGAGGTCAATATTCAGGCTTTCGAGCTCGTTTTGGTATTGTTTAACCAATTTTGATGTTGTTGATGGCCTTTACTACTGCCTGAATGTCTGTCAGAATAGCGGTTAGGTTTTGTTTTAGTATTTAGCAAGCTTCCCTGATTGCCAGTAATTCAGCTTGAAAAACACATAGCATAGTTGGAAAGGCGATAAGATTTCGAAATATTTAGAGACTCGTAAAAAATTCCTGCGTAAGCCCCACCTTTCTTCGAGCCATCCTTAAAAATTACAGTGTTAAAGTCTCGCGTCGCATACACATATGGTAGACGACCAAAGGCCAAACCAATTAGGCTTAGTTTAAAACTTTAAAATTGTAATATTCTTAAACAGAAATAAAAGTCTCTTAAAACTAACTATATGTATGTAGTTTAGAAAAAAATATATTGTTCTGCCAGTTTTTCTTTGTCTAAAGACTTAAATTTTGATGATCCCATTAGTAGTTCACTACCAATTTTGGATTTAATTTTTTTTTTATAAAGCAAGCAATTAGAAAGCATTAATATCGATTTCTATTAACACCTGTCTAAATGTACAGACTTTCCTGAAGTCTTGTGTTTAGTTTCGTCCGCCTTTTTGACATGGACAAAACTAACACAACATTAACTTTGAGGCATTTTTATTTTACAAAAATGTTAAGTTTACAAAACGCTAAGTTTTAACGCAGCTTATTCGGTAACACAGCTGATTTGCAATGCTGATCCATTATAGAATATTTATGGATTTATTGAGTGAGATAATAAAATTGCTTCAAGCTTAAAAATTATTGTAATATTTTTGAAAAAAAAGAGTTTTTAATGGAATACTACTGTAACTTGCTACTACAGCTGTTCAATGTTGCAGAACCAAGAAAGTCATAACACGTAATAAAAAGAACGAAACATTTTCAAATTTATATTTTATTTTTTTGTATTGTTATTTTTTTTTTATAAAAAACTTGTAACAATAATTTTCATTCAAAAAAAATTATATACACAATATTTTTCCCTAAGAGAAAATAAAAATGATATGTCATTGGTAAATATACAATAATTTGTTCGTACGAAAATTTTAACACATCATCTCATTGTGTTACGAATATAATACTTTGTGTATATTATTTTATTTTCATCTCCTCAAGGCACGATTACTGTAGTAGCAGTTTAGTGTAGCGGTAGAAGGAATACTTTTAAATTCCTTTTCATTTCCATAATACTGGAAGAAGAAAAAGAGATAGAGCTGTACACAAAAACCGTTTCTTTTTTTATTTTTTGATATTTAGAAATAATTGAATATTTTCCTACAGAGAAACTAAAACTGAGAAGTTTAAGGAGCCAAGGATACATTTAGGAATTCATTTTTTTTCTGATCTTATCTTGCGAAAATGAAAGTTATAATTTTTGCGAATCATAGACTAAGACAAAATGACTAAAAAATGAACATTTTGCACGTAAAACAAACATACATTGTATAAAATAAGATGTAACAAATTTAAAGTACTCACCATAATCGTCCTCGTTCAGCAATGGATCGAAAGCTTCCAGCACACTCACTCTAGATCTGGAAAAGGAAATACAAAAAAACATCAATTCTCTTATCTTTCATCAATAAATCAAAAATCTTACGGATCGTCTTGAGTAAGATCAATTAAATCATCACCAAGATTTCTTCTAGCCTTGCGATTGATGCCATTACTCGAATTACTTCTCATCGATTGTGAAGTTCCAAATGATGAGACCCCAGACAATGATTGCGACTTTGTCATTTGAAGCATTGGATTCGTTGGGTTTTGTAAAACCATAGCACTGCTTGGATTTGATACATTTTGAATGGGAATATCTGAAGTTGAAGACTGCTGCAGATTCTGAGCGTTTGATGGAAACTGAACCGGTGGATATGACTGTTGGGTGCTGATGTTTGTTGGATGCTGCATTCCAAATCCATATCCGTAGCTATTAGTTGATGAAATCCCGTAGCCAAATCCTGCCGCTGTTATCGCTGGCCGTTGATATACAGGAGTATACTGCCCCACTGGCCTCATATAACCAATCGCATGAGGGTGTCTTACCTGTTGCGTTGGCATACTGTACAATTTCGACAGCTCCTCATTTGTAAGAGGTGTTTTTTGTGCTGGTTGTTGCGGAGTGAAGGGAACCAGCTGCATACCAGTTTGGTTTAGCTGCTGATTCAAAAATGACGGTGAAGAACCGAAGTTTGGGTGTGAATTGATGGCCGCCACGGGTGGTGGTGCCACGCTCAGCTTTTGGATATCTTCCAAAAGCTTATCAAAAGTCGTATTCTCAGGTTTTTTCAATGAAGTCGGACTGACAAATGATATTAAATCAGATTCAGCAACTGTCGATGGAGTTTCTTCCGGTAAACGGATTTCGCTATGTCTGCGTGAGGGTATTGCCGGTGGAGGAGCTATCGACGTACTATTCGGAACACTAAATGACCCTGGACGCAATCTTGCCTGTACATTTGAGTACTCTTTTTCATTTGATTTTTTATGATAGCCGGCATTCGGTGGAGAAGACCGGCTACTCATATATGAATATTGAGATTTTGAACGTCGGAAGTCGTCGAGGGCGTGGGATTCTATGCTTAGAGCGGTCGCTTTGGCTAGGTCTTCTTGGAATTGTTTTTCGTAGTCGATTTCGGCTTGGTTTGCCATGTTTTGACTGAAAATAAATACAAAATCAAATTGTTAAATTTAGTTTTTAAATATGTTTTAAATGATTATAAATTTAAAAATAGAAAATTACCAACAAGACGCCATTTACAAGAAAAATTATAAAAATCACACCAATCCGATTAGTAAATTAATCGAAATTTAATTTTTAAAATTAAAAGGCAAAACCGAAGTTAGCTTAAAATATTTTATTTACTATAAGGTATTTAAGATTGGATGATGGGCTCGATTTTCGATTTAATTGTTCTTCAAAATTGCATTAACTATAATATTCTAGCATGTAGTTTTTTCAAGTCCAAAATGCAATTTCATTATTTTTAATAGCTTGACTGATTTCTCATAGTTGTTATTTAAATATGATCCTTTGTAACTTAAAAATTTTAGCATAATCAAAATCAAACTTTTATGGAAACACTATGTTAAATGCGAAATCTATTATGTTGGTTTCATTGCTTTAGATTAATTTCGAATTTTCTAAAGCAATGGATAATAATGAATTTACATCAACAGGAAAAACTTTTGAAAGAAACCGATCACCCCCCAAGTATAAAAATTCTTTTTTTTTGTTTAAATAGAAAAAAAACTCTATGCAAAAATAGTAAATATTATTAAACAAACACTGAAATCAGAACACATGAACGTGCATGAGCTGCATTTTTAGTCGATTCGTTAATTTAGATTGAAATAAAGATTGATTTTACAACAGAGGAATGTGCGTATTTGTTTTCAATGTTATGGCTGATTAAATCGTGCAGAAACTCTATTTTAAGGGTAAACACCTTGAACTTTACTGTCAAGGTCGGTTTTTATAATAAATAATTTCTGTTCTTGGTTCAGTATTATCATGCAATGCACATTTTTATCTGGTTTCACATTTTGGCATTAGAGAAAATTCGATAAGAGGTACAGCAGGGTTTACCAGACTTCTTTTATTTTGTTGTCATATATATAAATTAAAAATTGAGAATATAATGTTTTAAATCTCTTAAAAAAAACACTACTTAAACAGATAGAGGCACGTACATAAGTATAAATTTCCATTTACTTGTAAGTATGTACTTTTCTATCATTTCAGCTTCGATAATGCTTCGGTAATTCGTTTTAGCTTCAATATGACCTTACCGAAACCTTATAAAAGCTGTCAGATAAAATAGAAAAGCATTTATATAGAATATCGGTAGAATATTATTACAATCAATTCTATATATAACCCCAAGAATCTTTCTAGTTTTTTAACTACCTAAAGCTTGTGATGAGGATCAATCATGTACCTCTGTTTCAGTCCAAAATGAATCGACTACTTCCATTTGCATCTTACGCTACATTTTAATATTTTTCCAAATTGAATTATATCTGGTAGTATACTGCAGTTAAAGTAGATAACTTCAAACAAAAACATTTGTGATCATTCAATCTTGTGAATTGAACCTCTGGTCACCCTAGGCTGATTGTTTCTGCAGCCGCGGTGCCAGATTAAGGAGTTGCGGTTTTCCTCAACACGCCAGCGAGTATTTTCGAGAATCTATCTCAAATTGCAGTATACAAATATAAAATTTATCACAAAATTATTATCGCATGAGTGGATGAGCTACCAGCTTCAACCATTGACCATAAACTGCGGAACTGCCTCACAGCACAGACCCAGAGATATGCCCCAAAAGTTATGTATGTTGGATTTTTGTTTCGTCTGCTGATTCTTTGTGAAGCGATTATTACACAAAAAAAAATCAGGAAGAGGAAAAATGATAAAGTTATCAAAGCTACTGTTTTCCCAACAAGAAATACATACATAGTTAAAATAAAACTTGTTATTTCAAAATGAATTTAAAATTCAGACTTTCGAGGAGCCGTTTTATTTTTAATTTTTAGTAAAACAAAACAAAAGAAAAAACCGACTTTTTTTGCAGGTGTACATTTTCATGTTTGCTTTCTTCTTACCTTGAAAATATTTTGTTATTGTAATATATTGTTTTTTAATTTGAATTAAAATTATGGAATTAATTTTCGTAGTTAAGGTAGTTTAATGGAAAACATTTTATACTTTTCTTGTAGCAAATTGAAAACTTATTTGTTGGAATTTTTTCTTTATATTCTCCGCCTTCGCGATTTTCGGATGAAGTTTGACATTTGAATTTCGAAAATGTTTTTTTTTTGTCATGTCAGAAAAAATGTAATAGAATATGAAAATGGTAAGGTTAAGGGCGAGAGCTCATTTGTTAATAATTAATGCGGTTTCCATTGGTAAGCTTATGACTTTTTCGTAACTGTTTCCTAAATACGAAAATTTTTAGTCTCATATATTCCATTCATATTGAATATGGAAAATTCGGACACAAAAGAGTAAATGCAATCAGCTATTCGAAAAGGGTATAATATTATTGCCGTTTTTGATTGGATTTTCAGACTGCTTTACTTCTATTGGATTCCAATCGAATATGAATATATTTTAATAGCAAATTTATGATATCACACATAAATATCAATATCTAAAAAATAGTTTCTACACACAACAATTGGGGCGACTTCCATTAGGGGAGCACTCCAAGAATTTTAATTTTATTACAGTGAGCTAGATGTTAGTTGCGAAAATTAAATCCATTCAACAGCTAATTACAGTTAGTCAGTAGCGTAGCTAATAGGAGCCACTGATCTCTATAATACACTGGATAGTGTATTCCCTACAATGTATAACAGTTTTTTTGACTCCTTTTGAATTTGACAGTAGCACCATTGCAATGCCTATCTCGTTTTTTTTTTATAAAAAGAGAGAAAGAGATAGATTGCACTCCTTTTCAAAAAAAAATAGAAAAACAATTTATTTTTATTGTCAGTTTCAATCAAGATAATAAGAACTACAAAAAATTCAAAAAAGGAAAGACGGAAGACGAACACGGAAGACCTGGACAATTGGATCTCGCAAGAGATTATGTCAATCAAGACTAGGGAGGAATTGATATTGAAACTGCAAAGAAGTCCTTCGTGAAGAGCATAAATTCGATAAGAACGTTCCAAGGAAATTGTCAAAGCTAAGCACAAAGTTGAAAAGAAAAAATCAAAAAGCAAAAATTTCGAAGACGAAGATGAAATCGACGACTTTGGTAGTGATGAACACGATCAACATGATGTCGATTTGTCATGTTTGCCGAATACAGATAAGATTAAGAAGAAGATGGCAAAGAAGATGAACCACGTCACAAGAACGTGAAAGATATTGCAGACAAATTATCATTAAATATGGAAGCTGAAATTATTGCAATGTAATTGTTGGGAAAATAAAACAAGTTCAAGTTCTTTAACAAATGGAAGTAAATATTGTATGTTTCTCTGTCTTTTTTCGTCTTAAAATTCTAGGTTATTTTCAATACATATTAAAAATCTGGTAACAGAACGTTTCAAGGAAATGTGTTTTCTTGTTGGTGGAGTTGAATGATTATGCTGTTTTTTTCGATTTTCTGGTCGATTTTTATCCAATCTCAATGGTTTATAAGAACTTGAACGAGTTGACCCTCACCGCCAGACTAAGATAAATTTGCCGTTATCAGTGATACAAGGTACGGTTTAAGAAGCCGCTTTTGGCAATTTAAGCTAGCACCGAAACCACTTTCAATTCAATATTTAATATTTAATAAACACTAGAAACAATCAAATATATCATTAGTATGGTTTTTTATTTAGAAAAATTCGTACTTACATTTGTTGAAAATAGATGTGTAATTTATGGTTGATTAAGCAAATTTAATTTCAAGCATAAGCAACCATCTTGAAATGTAACTTTGGCAACAAAAATACTGTTATACTGGCATGGACCCTCTACAATTATTACAGTTTTCTATTGGGGTCGATTTTTTTGTGTGAATACACTATCCAGTGTATTATAGTAGTATATAGGAGCGAGTACAATTAAGGCAAACTTTAAGCTTAGTACGCAGTTCGGGAAAAAATTTGTCTCCCATACAATTTTTTTCCTAGGACGAATTTTGTCTTTGACATTTTTCCTGGCAGTACACAGCTCACGCGCAAATTCTCTCCAATCTTTTTTATCTATATTTTTTTAAAACAATCTTGAGATTTATTATCATCAGTGACTGCGTTCTTATTTTCCCTTACCAAACATTTCTTAGAAACGGTATTGCTGTCATTTGAATTATATGTTTATCTCCACACCTTCAAAATTTTAACTAAGAAAAAAATATATAGAAATAAAATTTGCGTTTTCTCCAACTGCGAGTATATAATTATGTGTCATAAAAAAATATTAAAATGCTATTCCATATACAAAACAATCAATTCAAAAAAAACTTGGGTTTTACCCTAATTACCATAGGGGTAGGTAATTACTAACGTGGTCGGCTCGTAGTCATTTATCTATAATTAAACTCAGGTGTAGGCAAACAGCAATTTACGGCTCTCTATTTTAAATTAAAATAATAATATGTAAAGTTCACTTTACGTGTACGCAAAATTGGGATACTTTTGTAAAGTTTGAAATATGAGCTAGGACGCAGGAGTATGTTGGAAAAAGACAAACATTTTTGTTTACTTTTGTACAAAAGTGTGTTGAATGTAGTTAAGGCTTAACCATAATTTAATTCACAAACAAAAAGGCTATGACTCTATAGGGGTATTCACGATCCTGTGCAACTGGTCTAGTATCATTGTAAAAATGCAAAATTGCAACTTTTTTTTGCACCACAACAACAACTTACACTGACTAAGATTTTACAACACTTTTGCACTTTTGCTATACCCTAACCCTTGCAACAGAAAAATACAATGGTGCAAAATTTGCCTGGTTTAGTTGACAGTTTTGCAACTGTTATTTTCTCTCATGCCGGATTTACACGACAGCAAAATTGGCAGTATTACTTTCGAAATTGTGGCATTATTTTGCTTGTCGTATAATGTCGGATTTACACGACTGCCAAGCTGGCAGTATTACTGTCAAAATCTTGGCATTATTTTTGTTGTCGTATAAATAGTCGAAAATGTGGCAGTATATTTGTCATTTAAAAACAGCCAGCCAGAATTTTCGTTAAGTTGTGGCATAATACTGGTATCGTGTAAATTCAGTACTGACAAGATTTTTCATATAATAGGTGTGTTTTTTTCTAAGCCCCGGGGAAATTGGACGAAAAAAACGATGAGTAGAATTAACAATTTGCATACTAAATCCAACAACAACTAATCCCCGGGGGTGCTTAGCTTAAGCCCAGAGAATTCTCGGGGCTTAGGGGTATTTCACACAAGGAAACTGAGTTGCCGGCAACTGGGAGTTTGTTGGTGAGAAGGGCAAGAAGTAAGGGGAATGAAAAAAATCTCCCCGGTCAACGATTTGAAGAGATTTTTTTGACGTTATGCTTTGAAATTTTCTTAGGTTTCCATTTTGACTTCTGTATCTGATAGATGTCAAACATATTTTTTTTAAAGAGAAATTGTTTCCTACAATTATATTATTACATTAACCAAACCAAGTGAGCTACTTAAATAAATTCATTGTGAAAGAAAATTTCAAGTTTTAATTCTTGTAGGCAAGGCATTTAATTCAATCCATCACGAGTTGGTACACATTTCATACATACAATTATGCACCTAGACATGGAAAATCGACAACAAAAACGCACGCACCAACTAAGCTCCCAGCTTGTGGCTTCATCGTCACATTTGGTTTATAATGATGTTCCTGTATAAGCGAGCAGCAGCAGCAGCAGGCAGCACCACAGGTATCAGTCATATCATCCTGTCATGGGCGTATGTGTCCAACTGTACCAATAAAACTTCGGTGCATTCCAATAAGTCCAATATAATCTTGCCATCATCACTATCATGTGTTGGTTCCAAGATTTGGGTGGCAAGAGAAACGCACAACAAATCAATTTTCTCCCGGTTCATTGTTTTTCCGTGACCTTTAAATATATTAATTTAGCAAACCATTATTAACAACCACAATAAAAAAACAACATTTACCTACATAATCGCACCAGGTTTCTTTATTTTAAATTTATTTTTCTAAAAATAAGCTGCGGTTAATTTATAACTCAAAATTGTGTAGAATTTTCCACCCGCGAAGCAAATTGTTTGTTTACAAAAAGCGAATGTCAAATCAAAAGCAATTCAAAAAACGAGCAACTCAGTTTCCTCATCAATATCTTCGTGTGAAAGCTACAAGGTAATTAAAGGAAAACGTCAAAAAAATCTCCAGCAACTGGTTTCCCTGTGTGAAAGGGGACTTATCTATTGGAGAGGATAAAAACTGTGCTACCAAAAACTTTTTCACAAAGTTATCGATAAAATGTATAGAAACTTCAAAACTGACATTTTGATTTTTCAGATAATTATCAATTTTGTTTGGTTTGGTTGAGCATTTGGTCTAAGTGTGTCAGTTGTTTGTCAACCTAACCTAATCTACCTTTTAATATAAATTCCGCAACACAACAACAAATTAATTTTAACATTTTTTCGCTTTTGTATTGCCTCTATGGTTTTTTCCACCTCGCTATGAGCACAACCTTCTACATCGATTTTCATTTTTGGGTATATTTTTATTATAGGTATATTAAAACTTGACTGTAAAATTATTATTAAATAAAAAAACATTTCCTGAAGTTGATATTCGTTCAATTAACAAGAATTGAATGAACAACAAAACAAAGGTTTCTCTGAGAAGATTGTTTTCGGCTGCGTTTTGTTGTACACGGGAGCAACCCAATACAGATTCTCTGCTACATCCTTGGCATACTTCAATCTTCTGGATCGTCGTCTGCTCTTGTTCAGACATATATTCCTAATGACATAGGGACTGAGCGTCCCGCCCGAATAAGCAAATCGTCCACTAATATCATGTCAACAGTGACTGACCGACGAATGGGGTAGTTTTCAAGTATTTGTGAAAATTAAATTAAAAGAAAATCACATCGGCTAAAAACAATTTCCAAAATACTTGATTTCAATTTTCTAATTACTTGATTCACATTTGTTGTATAAATAATAATTAACTTGGTTCTTTTTATGTTATTTTAATAGAAAAATAGTTTAAATTCAATAAATATATCGAAATTACACAAAACAAATCAACCCGATGATTTTTAGAAGAATGAGGATGAGGCAAACAGTAATGTTTATTTTTTCCTTGCATTACAGCTGTTCTTCAAATGTCATTTTGCAAATTAATAAATAGTGCTACCAACTATTTCACTAAGCGGCTTGGTCGTTTTTTTCAACCAATTCCCCGGGGATTGCAAAAAAACGCACATAATGACAATTTGCAATAAAGAATGAACTTGCTCATTCTTTATTGCCAGTTGGCAGTATTTTTATCTGTCATTATTTTAGTTTCGTTTAAACAAATGTCGTTAATTAAATTAATGACAGCAGTATTTTGGCAGTAAATACTGCGAACTTGATAGTCGTGTAAATCCGGCATCAGTAATGCCTGAAGGCATAATGATTGTGTTCAAACTGGTTTTGTATTTTTAATCCAGAGTTGCAATAGAATAGAAAAGGTGCGTTCACGATTTATAGAAAAAATAAAATTTCGCAATTTTACAACTTTTCGTTGCATCGGATCGTGAATACCGCTTATAATTTTTTAACCTGAACAAATTTGTTTATCCAAGTATCTTCATTCGCCCGTACAATAAAAACGTGCTTAAAGATTGCAAAATAATAGGTATAAAAGTAGTCGCAAAATCTAGTACATAATTTATATCTTGTGTTACCAACTTAAATTTATTAATTACCTTGTGTCATGCGAACAGCTCTGGCTTTGTATATAAGTCCAGATTTTATGTATGTTATTTTAATAGAAAAGTAGTTTAAATTCAATAAATATATCGAAATTACACAAAACAAATCAACCCGATGATTTTTAGAAGAATGAGGATGAGGCAAACAGTAATGTTTATTTTTTTCTTGCATTACAGCTGTTCTTCAAATGTCATTTTGCTAATTAAGAAATAGTGCTACCAAGTGTTTCACTAAGCGCCTTGGGCGTTTTTTTCAACCAATTCCCCCGGGGATTGCAAAAAAACGCACATAATGACAATTTGCAATAAAGAATGAACTTGCTCGTTCTTTACTGCCAGTGTTCGGAGTATTTTTATCTGTCATTATAATAGCTTCCTGTAAGCGAATGTCGTTAATTAAATTAATGACAACAAAATTTTGGCAGTAAATACTGCAAACTTGGCAGTCGTGTAAGTCTGGCATTAATGTTCGAAAATGTGGCAGTATATTTGTCTTTAAAAAACTGCCACCTAGAATTTTCGTTAAGTTGTGGCATTATACTGATATCGTGAAAATTCAGTACAGACAACAATTTTCAAATAATGACAATTTGCAATAAAGAATGAACTTGCTCATTCTTTACTGCAAGTTGGCAGTATTTTTATCTGTCATTATTTTAGTTTGGTTTAAACAAATGTCGTTAATTAAATTAATGACAGCAGTATTTTGGCAGTAAATACTGCGAACTTGATTGTCGTGTAAATCCGGCATCAGTAATGCCTGAAGCCATAATGATTGTGTTCAAACTGGTTTTGTATTTTTAATCCAGAGTTGCAATAGAATAGAAAAGGTGCGTTCACGATTTATAGAAAAAATAAAATTTCGCAATTTTACAACTTTTCGTTGCATCGGATCGTGAATACCGCTTATAATTTTTTAACCTTAACAAATTTGTTTATCCAAGTATCTTCATTCGCCCGTACAATAAAAACGTGCTTAAAGATTGCAAAATAATAGGTATAAAAGTAGTCGCAAAATCTAGTACATAATTTATATCTTGTGTTACCAACTTAAATTTATTAATTACCTTGTGTCATGCGAACAGCTCTGGCTTTGTATATAGTTCCAGATTTTATATATGTTATTTTAATAGAAAAGTAGTTTAAATTCAATAAATATATCGAAATTACACAAAACAAACCAACCCGATGATTTTTAGAAGAATGAGGATGAGGCAAACAGTAATGTTTATTTTTTTCTTGCATTACAGCTGTTCTTCAAATGTCATTTTGTTAATTAATAAATAGTGCTACCAAGTGTTTCACTAAGCGCCTTGGACGTTTTTTTCAACCAATTCCCCCGGGGATTGCAAAAAAACGCACATAATGACAATTTGCAATAAAGAATGAACTTGCTCGTTCTTTACTGCCAGTGTTCGGAGTATTTTTATCTGTCATTATTTTAGCTTCCTGTAAGCGAATGTCGTTAATTAAATTAATGACAACAAAATTTTGGCAGTAAATACTGCAAACTTGGCAGTCGTGTAAGTCTGGCATAAATGTTCGAAAATGTGGCAGTATATTTGTCTTTAAAAAACTGCCACTTAGAATTTTCGTTAAGTTGTGGCATTATACTCATATCTTGAAAATTCAGTACAGACAACAATTTTCAAATAATGACAATTTGCAATAAAGAATGAACTTGCTCATTCTTTACTGCTAGTTGGCAGTATTTTTATCTGTCATTATTTTAGTTTCGTTTAAACAAATGTCGTTAATTAAATTAATGACAGCAGTATTTTGGCAGTAAATACTGCGAACTTGATTGTCGTGTAAATCCGGCATCAGTAATGCCTGAAGGCATAATGATTGTGTTCAAACTGGTTTTGTATTTTTAATCCAGAGTTGCAATAGAATAAAAAAGGTGCGTTCACGATTTATAGAAAAAATAAAATTTCGCAATTTTATACCTTTTCGTTGCATCGGATCGTGAATACCGCTTATAATTTTTTAACCTGAACAAATTTGCTTATCCAAGTATCTTCATTCGCCAGTACAATAAAAACGTGCTTAAAAATTGCAAAATAGTAGGTATAAAAGTAGTCGAAAAATCTAGTACATAATTTATTTCTTGTGTTACCAACTTAAATTTATTAATTACTTTGGACATTGTATATATAATTATATATACAAAGCCTGGTGTCATGCGAACAGCTCTGGCTTGGTATATAAGTCCAGATTTATATACAAGGGCTTCAGTCAAAATTGACAGCTTAGCTTAAAACAAGTGAATTTTATAATTCTATAATTTTTTCACTTATTTAAACGTTTCTTGTAGTTTATTTAACAAATAATGGACTTCCAAAATCGCCCTGGTGGTAAAACGGGCGGAGGCGGGGTCGCCTCTTGGTCGGAAACCAACCGCGACCGAAAAGAACGTCTCCGGCAACTTGCTTTGGAAACCATCGACTTGAACAAGGACCCATATTTTATGAAAAATCACCTTGGCTCGTACGAATGCAAACTTTGTCTTACTCTGCACAACAATGAAGGAAGTTACCTCGCCCATACTCAAGGTAAAAAACATCAAGAGAATTTGGCACGTCGTGCTGCCAAAGAGGCCAAAGAAGCTCCCTCAATGTTGGCCCCCGAGAAACCTCGTGTGGAGCCGAAGAAATTCGTCAAAATCGGTCGGCCTGGTTATCGAGTGACAAAACAACGTTGTCCAGAAAACGGACAGCAATCTCTGCTTTTTCAAATTGATTATCCCGAGATATCAGATGGCATCATTCCACGACATCGTTTCATGTCGGCTTATGAACAGAAAATCGAACCACCAGATCGTAAATGGCAATATCTTCTGTTTGCTGCGGAACCCTACGAGACTATAGCATTCAAGGTGCCATCCCGTGAAGTGGAGAAGACCGACGGCAAATTTTGGACTCACTGGAACCGTGATACCAAGCAATTCTTTTTGCAATTTTCGTTCAAATTCGAACCGAAGATAATTCCTCCTCCACCGCCGCAGCTGCGCGTCATGGGACCAGGATTTGTGCACCCTCCGAGACACATGTTCAATCCTGTTCCACCACCGCCACCAATGGGAGTGTTACCAGTACCTCCTCCACCAATGTAATATTTTATTTGAAAAGAATTATTGAATAATTCTGTTTTTTTCTAAATAAAAGAATGAAAAGAAAGGGTAATCTTTTAATTTAAAAGAAATTCAAGATTTGTTGAGCTGGGAAAATTTTATTAGTAATGTGAGGCCACAGATCGTTACAAATATAAATGAGTTTTCTTGACATCGTGACATCTTTGTGTTGGATGCGATCAAAATGGGATGCTTTGGACAGATATGAATGGATTGAGATCAAAAGGGTTTTCTCCACTTGTTTCTTTTCGCCGTGAATTGAAAACAAATAATGAAATCAGATTATTTGACGTCTTCAATAATTTTATCAAAACTGAATATTTTTTTATGAATCCCGACAAAATATATCGCAGAATCTATTCCAAATACCTATGTAGATATTTATAAACAGTAAAACTTCTCGTTGTACAGAAATGGTGATTTTTTGTTATTCCATTGTCGAACTCCTCTGCTTTTTGCTTCTTTACTTCAGGCATAGTTAGATTCCAATAACTTGAGGCGGTTATCCATTTCAGAAAGAAGTGATGATCAATATTCCAGAAAAGACAATTTCGAAACATTTTGCGTTAGGTGCATAATTTGTTGTTTTCTATTTGTTTTTTGTAACATCTTTCCATCGCTTTTCAGCAATCTGTGGGAGTATTTTCGTAATAGAACACGACAAAAAATCAGTCCCGCATCCCGCAATAGCACCTGCCTGTTTGTATGTAGGTCGATCTACAGCCTAAGCGGCTGAAGCGATTTTCTTCAAACATGGTACTTAAGCGTCTTATTTGGTTGTTTTTTTGTGTTTGCCCTATGAATAACGGTAATCTGAATTTTTTTCAAAAACGGGACTAACTAATTTGTTAAAAACAAAAAATTAATGCATTATTATAGATGTAGGGTGCTTTCATAAATGCACGGTTGGTTTGTTTACATGCCATCAGTTGCGGTCATATTTGGGTCAGAAAAACTATTTGCGCATGCATTTTAATTCGCATTTATGAATACTTTCTCTGATTTGCTTCATTTTCTTGTGGACCAGAAACAATTCTGATGTGTATTTTTAATTTTGAGTCCAACTTTGAATTTTCTAGCGGAAATTTGGACAGATGTAAACAAAGGGATGGTGTATCACCGTTTACATCAAACTGTCTCTTTCTTTAAGAACAAAATCTAAATGCATGTGAATTTTTATATTTGCGCTGCAAATATTTGCGTTTTACATTTATGAAACTCTGAGATTCAATATTTGCATTTATGAATGCTATGCATTCTTCGCACTTTCGCAACCATGCATTTATGAAAGCACCTGTAGTCTGCATTTTGTTAAAAAAAATTCATAAAATACTATTAACGGTACCTGCCATAATACGGTTTTTTTGATTTTCGACTTTCTAATTAACGGCTCAACGGATTTTGATCAAAATTTTTGTACAGGAGGTCCATCGAATCTCAAAATCTAAATCTAAATTATAAGACAATAATTAAAAATAATTTTTTTTTCAATTTAACTATATGCCTGTAAGACCTAAGGTCTTTTAAATACAACCTGAATTACACGGCACTAGTTTGGCACAGTGAATTTGGGATTTGAGAACCTGTCTCATTTTAACCCATGGGCGACATCCAATTAAAATTGGATGTATAGAAAAGAATGCGCTTAGCTTGGGGATCGAACCCACACGTCTAAGTTTAGCAATTTAGCCACTGCGCCATTGCCACTGCATTTTTTGAATTTGGATTTTTAAAACATATAAAATCATACGTAGCATTAAGGACATTGATGAAATGGCGGACATGAATACCCTTATTGTGTTTATTTTTAAATTTTTTTTTATAACTTTGCACGCGCTCAAGGGATTATGAATACCCTTTATATGTTTTTTCTTAACACAGCGCGGCATCCGGTGGAAGAAGAGAAAGAAGGATAGGAAAGATGTGTGGCGCGATGTTCTGAGACAAGTGCTGGTTGATGTCTCAGAATTATCTCCAGGGATGGCGGTTGAACTAATGCAGAGAGAATTACCGTGTCTTATATATTTATGTCCCTTATAATTCGCATTATTTTATTTATTTCGGTGTCATATTTCATGGGTATGCTAGTTTACTCAATCACATGTTGTTAGTGTTATGCCTAAACAGCATGAAATGAGCGAAGCAGCAACTTATTTTATGACAATTTTTAGAATTGGTTTTTAATGGAATATAAGAAGACATGGACAACGGCAGGAATCGAACCTGCAACTACGAGGTTGACAGGCGAGCATACAACTATCGCGCCACGGCCACCCCCAATATCTTCATAAGTAACTTTCATCCCTATTTTGCTATCCGATCCGATCGAATCTTTCTATTCATGCAATCACTATTTATTTTCAAATGCCTTCTATCTTTTGAGTCCAAGGCTTTACTACTATTTTGTCTGTTTAATTCTTAAGAGAATCTAATTGTTCAGATTTATTTTAGATCAAAATGTATATACTTGGTGGAACAATTCGTTTTTTTTTTCGCGGATAGCAGAATACAAATATTCACGTGAACGTTTAACAGAATAGGGCTGTAGGTCAGTATATCCACTGCGCCATTTAGTCCAATGTAGAGAAAAATTCTGTTTAAGGAAAATCAAAATATCTTAAAAATTGAATGACAAGATATAAGAGGAAAAGGGACAAAAATCCCTTAAAGAAAACGGCCTTTTAAATATTTCAAATAAAACATTTTATTGCCAATCTTATTGATTTACTTCCTTATATCTAAAATTATATAAAAGTTGGTGTTTCACTAACAGTTTAACTCAAATTTTTTTTGTCAATGTTTTCTTTTCCTAAAACAAAAACAAATTACGACTACATTTTTTTCATGTTTGTAAGTGTGTATCTATATTAGGTATATATTATATTGATTACATTAATATTGTGTACTGAATATATATATGTATATGTTATATTATATTAAAATATTTAATAATTTTTTTTTAAATTAAAAAAAATCTGTGGCCATTATTGCACCCACAATACTATTGTGTAAACAACCAACAGTTTTGTTTACACAAATTACATATAGACAAGCAAAAGTTCAAAGAATTGTAGAACGACAGCTCGAAGAATATCTAAAAACCAATCCTTGCTTTCAAACATGATTTTTCTTTTAATTACTTAAGTTTATCGAATTGATTGTAATTTGTTTACGCTTTTTCGCGTTTCTTAAAATTTCTTTTCGATGCACATCTATGAATAATGTCTGAAATGTGGGACTTGTGGTCAAAGATTTTCATTATTTGATTTTGTGCTTCGGTTATGCCATCAACGATAATCTTACTGCGTTGCATATTGCCCTAGAAAAATAAATATTAATGTGACATTTTCATGACCAATAGAATTCATATTCAAGTATATTTACCTTAATAAGATCAGAGATCCTTTCGATGTCGGGATTCTTCCCATGTGACTCCATTTGCTTCAGCATGAATGTCAATTTTTCATAACCCTTGCTTTCACTTTCACACTTAAAAAAAAAAAAAAAAAAAAAAAAAACTCAATCAGTCATATAACAATAATTGAATTAAAATGAGAATGCCTACCAGATCCTCCATTTGAGACTTCAAATGATGCACTTTCCAGCCATTGATTTTTCCTAAAACGTTGGCCTGATTGGCTAGATCCATAACAGTGGGACGACGTTCCTCCCTTGGCTTAACATCGCTGTGACGTTGAAAATGATTATTTGCTGCCTTCCAATTCTGTTTGTAGCTCTGTGAAGAGTTTGAAGAAGAGAAAACGTAATGAAAAATAAGTATTTTTTGATCATTCTTTTGTACTCACATTCAATAAAGTACAGGTTCGTGGTTTTCTAATCACAAATTCTGTAGGTTTGGTATTTTCCTTGTTGGAATTAATGTTCTGATTGTTGTTGTTGACTTTTGGCGGTTCATTAGATGATCCTCCAGCAGCTGGGCCGGATCCAGAAATCGAATTAGTTGTTCCATTAGCATTAGATGCTTGCGAAGAGTTCGAAGCTGGTGGATTGAGTGAAGGAAGCGATGAAGCATGACTTTGTGCCGACTGTTGGCTATCATTTCTGTAAGAAACAAAAATAAAATAAAATATAG
The DNA here is from genome assembly GCA_910595825.1 of Philhelius pedissequus. Lineage (NCBI taxonomy): Eukaryota > Metazoa > Arthropoda > Insecta > Diptera > Syrphidae > Philhelius > Philhelius pedissequus. The sequence continues at coordinate 5,629,276 of OU343163.1, read as the reverse complement.
ATATTGAAAGTACAACAAAGAAAAATGTGGTGAATTACGTTGAGCGTCGAGATTTCTTCCTTGGAGGACAGTCGATGGCTCCATTTAGGTGCGACTGATTTGGTACAGCTCCAATATGATCCCTTATTGCGACTGAAGCTGAATTCTGATGATTGGGATACATCTGAAAAGTCCAAACAATAAATAAATATGGAAAGTCCAAGGCGATGTGATTTCCAAAACTTACATCATTAATTGGATTGAAATGCGACTCATTTGGAATTCGATTGACCGGAGTGAGTTCCTCGTTTATCTGCTGGTCAACTCCTGGACTGGAATTTGCGCTTACAGTAGTCGAACCATCCGATGAAGCTGGGGACACCGGGCGCTGTTCTTTCTTATTATCTGCTGCGACCGAAGTCATCGAGGATGTAATTTGCTGCGAAGTCACAGAAGTTAGATTAGATGAGCCACCTCCCATCGAGAGTAAAGTTGGGCCCAGATTCTTTGCTGCTCTTATTGGCGAGCCATCATTATCACGTTTGCGTAGAAATGCAGTAGAGTTTATAGCACTGACGGTGCTATTGCCTGCTGAGACTTTGATAGAAGTCGGCAGCGGAATCACCATGTGACCCTGGGATTGCTGTTGTTGCTGCTGCTGCTGTTGCATTTGTGATTGTTGTGTAGTAGCTTGATTTGGTATGATTATCTGATGATGGGCTTGCTGATTTGATGATGGCCCTTGTTGTTGAACTGTCACCTGTTCTGTTGGCATTTGAGCACTAAAGCGCACTGGAACTGCTTGAATTTGAGCGGCTGTAGACGAAACTGGTATTTGCAGCTGTCCAATTGATCTATTGGATGATGGAACAACTGTGAATGTAGCCGATGAAGGAGTATTGAAGGGCAATGAAGTAACAATGCCCGCGGCCATGTTTGATGAAGTTACAATTTGATTACTGGACATTGTGCTGCTGGTCACAGTTGTTGTTGTTAATGACAAGACACCCGACGAGACTGAAACTGAACTAGCTGGAACAGATTCGTAGTAGAATGTGCTGCCTGGAGGAAGAAAACCAGTTCCTGTGCTAGGAATCACTGTAGTTGTTTGACTTCCACTTCCTGAACCAACCACAGATGCATTTCCTCCACTATGTGGTCTAGCATGATGGATAAAAACACTTGTTGGCTGCTGCTGCGAGTGGTGCTGCTGTGTGGATGTTATCAAATCTGTGACTTGGCCACTTTGTGCTCCCACAGTCGACTGCGATGGGTGCGAAGATTGTTGTGTCATCATCTTGCCAACTGTCAATCCGGCACTTTTGCCCATTGGAGTGATAGTTCCGGTAAGAACGTTGCTGCCTCGTGGAGTGATGGCCAGAGGAACTACTGTAGCAGCCGACGAAGAGACAGAGACATTTTGTGTAGTCATGAGTTGTCCAGTGGCTCCGCCACCAAGATTCTGACTAACATTGACGATTTGTGTGAGCGGTGGTTGAGAATTTACCGAGACCGTTTGTTGTTGTGACTGTTGCTGTTGCTGTTGCTGTTGTGCTAAATTAGATTGAACACCCAAAGTAGTTGAAGTGACGACATTAGTATTGCCAACAGATGCCGCAGTAGAAACAGAGGCACATTGAATACTAGTCGAGCTGCTGGTTTGTTGTTGAGCATTTGGTGGCAGTTTACCAATGCCCAGTTGAGTGATTGTTAGAGATGGCTGGACTTTAGTGGCCATTGTGGCTGGAGGCCGAAGACCTATTTTTCCACCACCTGCGGTGTTCACAATAATCGGTTGAAGCATCAAATTATTGGCAATGCGGCCAGTTGAACCGATAATTTGTTGAGCTGTCCCTCCTGGTTGCTGTTGCAGTTGAATGATTCTTGTTGTCGGAATGCTAGTGTTTCCGCTAGTTCCTCGAGACTGTAGATTTCCAATACCAGAAGTTACATTAGCGCCAATACTACTGGCACTTACTACAGAGCCACCAGGAACGGTTGTATTGACAAGCGGAATATTGGGCGCTCTAATGCTGATGCTGGTGGTGTTCATGCCGACACCAAGTTTTGCCGTCGAGAACGTTTTGTTCATCGGAATTGGTCTAATTTGACGTTGGTTTGTGAGAGGAGCTACGGCAAAGCGTTGAGTAGCATTCACTCCGGGATTGTATTGCTGTGCCTGGGAGTTGGATACATTTGTGTAAACAAGAGTGGCGGTTTGCTGACGAGGAAGGACAGTAGCCAAGGTTGCCACAAAGGCTTGTTGACCGGATACTGCTTGATGGGCTAATAAATGGATTGATAGTATAAATGTCCATTCTTTTCAATTACTTTTTCTTCTTAAAAAAATATTTTTTTTTGTTTTGTAAAATTCAATTAAAATTATCAAACGGCTAATTTATATTTTATTGTTCAAAAATGATAAGAAATCTAGTAGACTTCTATATTTTATTTTTTATTAATTTTATTTAGATTTTTGCGTCAGAGCTTTTATTTCTACTGCGTAGCTATTGCCTACTATGAAGATCGAAGCTTTTTAAAACGAATTATAAATATTAAAACAAGATATTCTGTATTCTCAAGGCAAAATAAAGCAAAAAAATATTTAGGTAGAGCTCAAGCAATACAGTATATATACTTACATTGATTTACAGATTGTTGCTGCGATTGGGAGCTGACAGCAACGACATTGCCAGCGTTTCCTCCTCCACTAACACCAGAGGCTGATATATTTTGTGTAATAAGTCGCTGTCTGGGCTGGTGATTTATGGCACGAATCAGTTGAACTTGCCCTCCGTTGTTTGCCATCCAGGTGGTTGTGGCTGGCGAAATGACTGTGGTAGCTGGGGATGAAGTATTCCGAGTGACCGTTGTCCCGCGAACAAAGTTCCCAGATAGCCCTGCCATAGGCGTTGCCTGGGCTCTTATTGGCGTAACCAGTCGTTGTCCTTGCATGCTAGCAGAGGTGACACCAGCGCGTGGGAGATAGGTAGTCTGTGTGACAGGCCTAGTCACAGTGATAGATGTATTAGACACAGTTCGAGCTGGTATTGCTGTGATCTGGGTCCTGCCAGCACCCTCTATTTGCTTCAGCATAGACTGAGGCATAAGAGTACCTGGAGGCATAACAACGCGCACTTGCGTCGATTGCCCACTGCTGGCAATGGTACGGAAGGCTGCCGTCGTTTGCTGTTGCGTCTGTTGGCCAGCACTCCCCCCACCTACACTGACTGGTGCCACTTTTATCCCATCCATGGCACTGGTTTTCACGTGAGTTATTTTTGCCGTGACTACATTCATAAAACACATAAAAGATAATTAGATACTTAAATATAGACATATTCTATGTAGATCTTGATTTTATAGACTTTTCTATATGTAAAAACTTGTTAGGACTGTACCTGTTTTATCGCCACCGATATTATCCGGGGCGCTCATTCTTTTGGCTTTTTGAATTTCCTTCACTGAATTATAAATTAACAGAGTTTAAGACATAAATATTAACAGGTTATTTTTAATATTACAAGAGAAATAACACTGAAAAATGAATTTTTCAAATTTAAAGTTTTCACCTTGAACATAATTAGTTTTATTTCAATAGTAGCATGGGATATTTTGAATATTTTGATTTTATAGATAGATTGGTTTACCTGCTATGAATTTATTTGAATTATATATTTGGAAACTACAGATTTATTTTTATATTTAATAATTTTTCAGCATCAGATTAGAAATTTTCTCACTTTCAAGTTGAACAAAAATGTCTACCGAAGACGAAGAAGCCCAAATTTATTGGAATCGAAATGGAAATAGAATTGGAATTGAAATCTTCTGATTTTGAAGGATAGTGAACGGGGATGTTATATTTTCAGATTTATGTACAAGAGAATAATCTGTAATGTGGGATTTACACGATTATTAATTTGGCAATTATACTGTCAAAATCTTGGTATAATTTTTTTTGTAGTGTAAATGGTCGAAAATGTGGCAGTATATTTGTCATTAAAAAACTGCCAGCCAGAATTTTCGTTAAGTTGTGGTATTATACTGACATCGTGTAAATTCACTACAATTTTCAAATAATGTGAATTTGCAATAAAGAATGAACTTGCTCATTCATTACTGCCAGTTGGCAGTATTTTTACCTGTCATTATATTGCTTCGTGTAAACGAATGTCGTTAATTAAATTATTGACAGCAGCATTTTGGCAGTAAATACTGCGAAATTGGTAGTCGTGTAAATCCGGCATAAATGGTCGAAAGAAGGTTAATAACTATTTTTTCACGAAAAATCAATCAAACTTGCATGAAAGCCAATTTCTTTTATTAGCTTATCTCTTATGTGGTTTTTCATTGGTACAAGAACAAAGCAATACCTACGTACATGCGTTTGTATTGTTTTTGCATTTCTTCTTAAAATGGGTACAAGAATTTAATTCCTTTTTTAAACTAATCTGCCAAACCACGGATTTCACTAATTAAATCCTTCCACTGGGCAATACAAATTATTTTTTTTATTCTGAACCCTAGTACAATTTTAAGCATACAGCTCGGCAACTATCAGTTTCCAGAAAGGAATATACAACAAAAACTAAGCAAAGAAAACTTAATTCAAATTGAGTCCGATTCGCCACAAAAAATTTAAAAATTCGCATAGGATTCTGAATTTACCTGGATAACACCAATCGTCTGATCACTCAGGGTTCACCTTAATGCTTCAGTTCTATTTCAACATAATTCGCACATGTTTCTTTCGCTAAGCACAACAACAACACAATGAAAACATTTCCAAACTTTCGTTCAATCTGTCAAATTTTCGAGTGTCAAAATATTTCAGAAAAAAAAATAAAAATCCCACTCTTCCTCGAGTTGAAAAAAGAAAAAAAATTGATGTGGTTTTTCATAAATTACTTTCAAATATAAATTGAACCGATGAAATGCGAAATAAATTAACAAATTTTATTTACACTCTATACACATAAAGTTATTTTTCAAGGTCTTATTTTATTATTTGTTTAACAGAAGGTAGATAGTGCGTTTTGCTACAAAAAAAATATCAATTTTTTTATTTTACAAAAAACTTCTTTACTTAAAGGTGAGAACAATGGAAACACCCGAGAAAACTGATGAAGCAACATTACCACTGCTAACGCCAAAAAATGCAGGTGGCTCACAGCGTGTTATAAAACAAATCATGGTCATCGATCCCAATAAGCTTCGTTTGGCTGGGCTGGATGTCAAAATGGCAGAAGCCCTCAAAAAGGCAAAGAGGAAGAGTCAACCCAAATCGAAGGAAAGCAAACTAGCAGCGGCCAAAAGTATACTCAATAAGAAGCTTAAAGAAGCTATATCACTGAAAAATGCAGCCAAGATAACACCGCCGACCCCTTCGAAAAGTGTGAAATCAATCGAGGAGGCAGTAAAAAATCTATCATCTTCCCATAAGAACAAAGCTAACAAATCAAAAGCAAAAATAAGTGTTGCAACTTTAAAATCGTTGATGCCACCTCCATCTTTCCCTGTCTCTTCATTAATCTCACCTAATCAAACGGTCGAGATTAAAGTCCTTAAATCAGAGAACACAAAGCAATCCATAGAAGTTAAGATTGTTGATTCTTCGGCCGAAACCCCACCGAAAATTGATAAATTCCCAAAAGCATCTCTAATAACCCCAAAGATAATAAAAACTGTTAAAACCCAAGCTATTACCCCTGATATCAAATTTGAGGTAAGCAAGAAATCATCTCTTGCAGAAAATCTGGATGAACCTAAGGTTATAATCGTACATGTAGATGGCAAAGACAAAATAGAAAAACCAAGCAAGGGATCTCCCAAAAAAGAGGACACTTCGGGTCCAGTAGTTCATAATAAACCATTGACTACTGAAGATGAACGTCCGGAAAATAAGTCTCTGAAAACTGTGAATTTCGATTCTACACCATGTGAAGACAAATCTTCGAATGAAAACATCATTCCACTTGAAACGCAAGGAAAATCTTTGGTTACAGAAACGGAGCCTTCAATCAATTTGGCTTCTTTGACACCAATTCATGCAGAATCTCCAGACACTTCCGAGTCGTCATTGAAAATAATCGATATCTTCAAGCCAATTCGCCGAGAATCCTTGCCAAAGGTCATCGAAAGCAAAGTTCTATTGCCTTTCGAAAAAATTGATCTTAGCATTTTAACAAAGAAAGCGCCTGGCGCCCTTACCGTACCTAAGAAAAGGTACAAACTTGATCAAAACTGGATATCTTCTGAAGCAAATCGAGCAGAATCGGTTTATTTAAATTTGGCACAAGTGCCAAAGCCATCTCCCCCAAAGGCTTCCTCGGCACAAGAATCGGCTGTTGATTTTATAAACAATCTATCACTTTTTTTTGCTGAGAGTCAAAAGAATAAATCCAAAACTAAAACTGTTCCAGAAAGTTTAACGCAAGAGTGCGGTGAAGACGCAACTAGTTTCTTGGTTTCACTATTCCAGAAGAAGCAGCATGCATCTCCAAAAGTTCAACCGGTGCCAATAAAAAAAATTAATGAAGGTATTACCGTTTGAATTAAGTATATAACTTTTAAAAAAGAATTAGAAAAAAATAGGTTCAAAATTCAACTATTCAACTATCAACAAAGTGAGATATTCACCCTTATTGCGATAGTCGTTTAACGCCATACCAAAACGCGACACAAGAATTTGCTATTGCGTATGGCGTTAAATGCCAACTGGCGCTTATGTTCATGTGGAATGTATTCATTTAGTGACGTTTTTTGTCATTTCGTATTGCGTTAGTCGTTTTTAAAGCAAAAACGCCTGTTAAAACAATAATTGGTTATTTGCGTGAACTTTTTACTTAAGTAAATGTTAAGAAAACTTTTAGTGGGTTATAGGTCAAAATAAGATGTTATGCTGTTTTAATTTTGCGACGTTTCGAGCATGGTTACGCTCATCATCAATACAATACATAAAAACAATTAGTTAACACTATTTTCAAAGTTTCGTCAACAAAACTTACATAAAAACATTTTGCATATAGGATTAAAATCCCAACAATCTTACATTTAAAATTACTGGTAATTAATCGCATCATGTATTAACACTTCACACACAAAAATTACTTTATCTTAATTACTACCAACAATCGGTCTTTTTATCAGTTGGCTATAGATGTTGCTAAGCCCTTCACAATAAGATCGTCAGTTGATAGCATTCTTGTTATTCTTTATGTGCAGCATCTCCAGCAACATTTTTTTAGAATATTGTTGCTCCATTTGCAGTACTACGGGATTCTCCAAATCTGGTCTAGGTTCTTCTTGTAAATAATGGAGAGCAAGAGCAGTTTTTTCTACAGCTCCATTGTTCAAATCAGAAATTTTTGTCCAGAGGACGATTTTTCAATTTCTGTTTCGAAGTACATAACAGGTGATTTTTTTGCTACTTGGTTTTTGACGTTTATATTTTTGACAGACCACACATGAATTTCACGAACATTTGACATTTCGATTCAGTATTGTTTGCCATTTCATCATGAATAGACTTACGCCTGAACAACGTTTGCAAATTATTGAAATTTATTATCAAAATTCGTGCTCTGTGAAAAATGTGTTTCGCAAGCTACGTCCGTTTTATGCATCAATTGAGAGGCGAATTTGGTGAGCAGTTGATCTCACGTTTTGGCGCAGTCAATTGGCCACCAAGATCATGTGATTTGACCCCGTTAGACTATTTTTTGTGGGGCTATGTTAAGTCTATTGTCTATGGGGACAAGCCAAACACGATTGCTGCCTTGGAAGCCAACATTAAACGCGTCATTGGTGAGATTCCGGCCGAAATGTGTGAAAAAGTTTGCCAAAATTGGACCTTCAGAATGGACCACCTGAAGCGTAGCCGCGGGCAACATTTAAGTGAAATTATTTTTAAAAAGTAAATGGCAGAAATTGATTTATCGATCCAAATAAAAATTTCATTCACTTTTTACAAGTTTCTGTGTTTTTTTGAATTTTCAAAAACCAAGCTCTTAAAAAATCACCGTTTATATATATTGCAGAGCATGCTGTATCCTGTTAGTATATATACATGAATATACATATATACTTTATTGTAAAAACTCTTTTGTTTTTAAAGCTAAAAACATTATTCATAATATCATTTAATATCAAGTTATATCCTTCCCTCCGAAGCAGTTAATCTTATGCACAATATCGGCTTTTTCTAGCTTATCTACTTTTTCTTTAGTATTGCTAAAGATTTTGCTTCTCACAGCATTAGCAGATTTAAAAGCTATCCTTGTTTTTATTTTATTTCTGATAGGTGCTGTATTGATACGATTGTAGAGGTGAGGGATGTACAGCATACTCTTATAGGTAAATGTTTGTTTCTCTTCATCATCTTTCTTTCTTGTTCGGGTATTCTGATAATTGTTTATTAATTTCTCGAATAATGTTTTTATTTTTGGGATGAAAACACTTTTCGCTAGTGTCAAGCACACGGTTAACAAAATTCTGTGCTGTATTAATTATTACTTGTTTGGGTTTCTTCGAGTGGAAATTTATAAGGCGTCCTGATGAAGTCTGGTTTTTGTACCAGTCAAATATTAGTTTGTTGTTATTACTCCTCAGTACTTTAACATCCAACTATGGTAGTTCTCCATTTTTCTCAATGTTGCATAGTGAATTGAATCTTGTGAAATCAGAATCATCTGATTTAATTACCACAGAGAGATCGTCAACATATTAGGTTATGATTTTTGGCTTATTAGCCAGAACATCATCTAAGATAGTCTCCATAACTAAGTCCGCCAGAATAGGGGGATGCTGGGCTGCCCATAGGTACCCCTTGTTTTTGTTGGTAGATAACACCATCGTACTATAAGTAATTGTTATCTATTACGAAAAATTTTATTATATCTATGAATTTCGGTTTCTTGATTTGTGTATATTCTTTTATACTGCACCATTTCTTCTTTATAACATCTAAAATCTAACCTGTAGATATACTTGTAAATAAAGAAACAACATCGAATGACACCAGTATCTCGTCATTTTCCAATTCAAGCTGTGCTACTTTTTCAATTAATTCTTTGGAAATTTTAACGTTATATTGCGAATTAAATGTTACATTTTTAAGAATTTTTACCATGAACTTGGAGAGTTCATAGCAAACGACATGAGTGGACGCACATATTGGTCTTAGAGGAACGGTTTCTTTATGGATTTTTGGAAGACCGTATATTTTTGGGGCGCTTGAAGTTTATGTTGTCATACGTTGTTTCTCGAACTGTGAAATATGGTTATATAAAAATAAATCCTTAGCAAAATCATTATTTTGAGCTTTGCAGTGTCGACCGACGTTGGATTGTTTCTTAGTACTCTATATACGTTTCTGTCTCCCATTAGGTCTTGAATTTTGCTGATGTAGGCAGTCTTGTAGATTGCAACTTTGCCATTGCCCTTATCAGCAGGGACAATTTACACATCTTTATCTCGTTTAAGAAAATTCTTGCTCTCAACAAGAACGCCAAATTTAGTCGTTTACAAAATTTGCAAACGACAGAGCCAAAAATAGTGGCACAATGTAATTTTTTTTTGTTTTATTAATTATAGGTAACAAAGGAAGCAAATAAAAACCTAGACAAACATCTTAGAGGATGTGTCGATAGAAGTCAATAAATGAAGTAGGGGTGGGAGTCCTCGGCTAAAGAATTAAATTGTATTGGATTACCAACATGAAATGAAAAAAAAAATTGCAGAAAGTAGTCAATTATTGTTAAACGCTTGATAATAAATACTAGTACTTGTTCTTAGGTTTAGCTTGATGCCAAATTTAAGGTTAAATAGAAGTTGATACTACTACCTCAACATCATTCAAACATTTTTTTTTTTAAAACCGCCTCCACCTGTGCCTTTAATTTATTCTTATTTTTATTAAGTCGGTATACACATTTTGTGAGAATAATAATTACAAATCAGGCAAATCCATTAGATTTGTTTTTGATTGAATCCATCGACTCTGCACAAATAAATCTTTTTCTTCCCCATGCTCATCATTGACACTGCTGCTTCATGAGAAATAGCTAGCCACACGTATCTACATTTTGTACATTTTTTCAATCATTTGTATTGTGGCAAACAAATTTTCACAAAATAGTTAAGAACAAATTTTATGGAATCAAAACAACGACCGAACCATGTTTAATTTAATTGCGAATTGATGCAATTTCTTACTTAGGAAAAAACTTTAAGCTTTTAGATTTATCTGTCCTATATCTACATTTTTCATCAAATCTAAATACACTTAAAAACTAAACCATGCTTACAAACACCGAACTGCTTTTCATTGATTTCAATTGCAATAAAACTTAATTTGTCAAAATATCAGCTGTTGTAGTGGATCTCATGTGGAATCTAAGAGCGGAGAAGAGGCTGGCGTTTCGTTTGGTAAATTTATATTTTGATCTATAAATTGCTTTTTTCGTAACGATTCGAATACGTTTTCAGATTGATTTTTATTTGCTATAGTATTGGTGTATATTTGTGTCTTGAAGCAGCTAGCAGTATCAGCTGTTTTGTCAAACTGAATGCTGTCAATTATGGTGCATAGTGGTGTTAGTAAAAGAGGGGTAGATCTGCCGAAAAATCCTCTGCAAAACTGATTTAAAATCAAAAAATAAATCAATTTTTTTGGCCAATCGAAGGCAAAAATTGCCAAAATCAGTTTTTTGACAGATCTAAATCAAAAATAAATTGATTTTTGTTACCAAACGATAACCACGTCAGTTTTTTGATAGATCTAAATCAAAAATAAATTAATTTGTGTTACCAAACGATAACCAAATAATAAGCAATAAACGATAAACAAATTACGCAATACCGATTTAAAAGTGACACGACTACAAAAACGACAATTGTCGATGAAGTGAAACGACTATCGCAATAAGTGTGATTAACAAAGGACACGGTAGTGCCCAGACAAGTTCTGGCACTACACCCTTTTACAGGAACAAACTCAGGCGATTTTCGAACGCCCAAATTCCGAATATTTGCTAAGCTAGTCAAACATAGGTTCATCGCTAAATTTCACTTGTTTGCATTAGTTCCTCAAAACAGATCATCAAAATTATGGAGCACTTCCTGACATTGTAGAATCTTGTTTAGTATACATTTATTTAGCTTTAAATTTGATATTTGATAGCTGCTCTTACATTATTCATTAATAGTTTTCTTTTACAAAATAAATTAGTGCTTAAATCTAGTTATATTAGTTTCTAATTTAATGTTATTAGGAAGTTAATTACAAATGTGTATTCCTTTAAAAAATAACATGTTTTGTGTTCTACTATTTCTAAAAAAATGGTAAGTGCAAGTTGTTATTATTTAATAAATTATACGGATGCAATTCACTCCTTGTTATCAGTCTTCTTTGTAAATAAGTAGGCATTAAATTATTTTTTACTTCGAAAATAAATACTAAGGTGTTCATTACAATTGTTTGTTTAACAGAAAGCCAAGGTATTCAACATGTAACTTATAGACGTATAACGATTGAAACATAGGATTGTTTTCATTCCCTGATTTTGTAAAACTTGTAATTTATTTATCATAACTACAGGCCCCAATAATAGTATTGTCGGTCAATACTCAAAATGTGGCTGTATAATGGAGTTATATATTTTAATGGCAATAGAAATACTAAGCTTTTTTCGTATTCTTCGAAAAAACCCGATTTTGCACAACGGTTTTTGCATTCAGGCCCAGTTCCTTAGAATTGGTGTTAGTTGAATGGAGCGCTTCCTATTGCTACATAACGATGATATTTGGTAGGGCTTAAATTGCATACAAAGCAAAAGAAAATGCACGACAGGGCCGTACACACTTGCTCTTGTAGCCAACAACTTTAATGTAGCTAACCACTGACGCTAGTAGTAGGTACGTAGTCTAGTTATAATTAGGTAAGTTTAAAACAGATGTACGTAAGATCACCTAGGTTCTTAGTATAGGGAGTGAAAACAATGGAGCCATTTGAATTTCTGGACAAAGAAGAATATATCAAACAAAAAATGGCAGAAATCGTTGGAGCGGTTTTTTTTCAAATTAAATAATTTTATATGTATTAAATTTTTAAAACATTTTTAGAAAAAAAATTTCGAAACGCAATTTTGAAGTAATTATTAATAAATATACACATAACATTTTAGTGAAAAGTCGATATTTCAAAAAAAAAAAATATTTATGCTTAAAGTTCGAAAAACCAATTTTTTGAAAATTTTAGTATGCAATTTGATTAAGATTTCTTGGGGGCATTTGCATAAAAATTTCTTTTCCAAGAGCAGCTTTCCAGCAGATCATTCTTGAATTCTTTATAATCCACAAAAATGTCTCGACGGCTTGTGACATGTTTGGTGGCACCATTGTCTATCCACCAATCCTCAGTATTTGGTTCAATTCTATTTGCTTCATTTGCAATAGACTCCAGGGCTACATTGGTATAAACATTAGTACTTGGAAAACCATCACCTTTTGATACACTTCATCAGACATCGAACTGGTAAGCATAGTCTTTGCATAACTATTTGCCTTCCGATATAAATCGCTCTGCAATTTATGCTTCTTGACTTCTGCTTCTGATGCGTTCGATTTTAATGGCTCAGGATGTTTAAGCTTTAAATCAATAACTTCTAAAGCTCCTTCATAGTAATCTAAAAGATCACGAATCTTTCTTTTCCAAACTGGCCAATCCGTTTCTCCAGATAATTGTTTTATATTTCTTGATAATTTCATTTGAAGAATTCTTCTTTGTTGTATAGTTGGTCTTTGAAATAGTTCTTTATTATATTTTAGATGTTAAATTTTCTTTTAAAATCCTCTTTGTTCACAATTATTTTCTTGAAATCGTGCCTGGACCCATAACCTATTATATTTTTAATTAAATAAATAAAGGATTTTTTATAAGACAGGCTTACAGATCAGTAATTTCCGAATGTAAATAAAACTATTTCATTCTTTCTCGACGTTTCGTTGGGGTTTTCCAACTTTTTCAAGAGACTGGTTTACTAAATTTTACATTAGTGGTATAATTTATATTTAGACATCACTTTTACGTTGAGAATTCGATTTTTGAACTTCTTTTCGTTAAAAATGTATGTTTTTTTAACTCAACAGCCTCATCATACGATTCTAGACTAGAACCAGATTGAAATATTTAAAAAATATATTTTTGAAATAATTTAGAACAAAAATGCTGCGCACAATTATGTTTCCACCTTAGCTCCTCATAGATATCTTATCAATATTTAACTTACTTATATCCATTTTTAGTTTAAACAAAATTTAAATATTTAATTCAATTTTCTTATAATTATAATTTTACTTAAACACAAACCTTTATATATTGTTTATTTCATTTGAAGCCCTAAACACTGCTGCAGTGAAAGAAAAATGTGAAACAACTGAAGTTCAGTTGGAACAGAACATGTCTGAACAAGATGCAAACTCGAAGACGTCCTTGAATACAACAAATACTCAAGTTCCTCAACTGGATACAAATAATTCATCACAAAACAAAAATAAGACCAATGAAGACCACCAACTTATTGCTGAAAATGTTCATGAGGAAGAATTAGATGCTTCTCAAAGTACACAACAGTTATCTAGCGATAAAGAATCAATTCATGATAACATATGCATGACTTCCAACACTGAAACAGAAGCTAACACAATAGAGCCAATAGAACATCCTACTGATCTAAACAAAACTGGTACTAATACACAGGAAGTAGATACAGCCCAATCCAATTTAAGTGTGAGCATGACTTCACAAATTCCTTCTGAAACGGAATTATTGCAAGAACTAGTACCTAAATTATTAACTCCACCTAAAAGTTGCAGGAGAAAGGTTAATAAACCTATTCCAGTGTTAATACCAAAACTGAAGAAAAGTCGGAAACCTACTACTCCTGTTCAAAAACCACCTGAGGAGGCAATTCCACTTAAATCTACACAGAAGCCTGACGAAGAATCACCAACTCAGCCAGTAGAAACTAAAGAAGCATTTATTAACCATGTTCCAATTGACCCAACTCCTTGTGAAACCGATGAAATTAAGGAATATCTTCCGGACAAAAGTTCACAAGCACCACCAGAAAAGCCCGAGCAGGACTCATCAGAATCCAATGAAGAATCACAAGCATCGACTATATCTTCTTTGTCAACAAAAGATTCGGCCCAAATTTTATATGAACTACCAACAACTAGTAAAACAGCAGAAAGGCCCCAACGCCAGAGAAAAATCTCTACAAAATGGGTTGAATCGTCTGAAATTCTTCCAACAATTAAATCTCCTTTTCAAGGTGTTGTGGACAGAACAGTGGAACTTATGATCAAGGAAAATAAAGAACCGTCTACTTCAAAGGAACGACCACAGCGTCAGAGAAAAGTATCATTTCAGCTATTGGAATCATCTGAATTTCTTCCGACAACTGTAACACCACATATTCCCGAAATGCTGGATACCTCAAATGAACAAGAATTCAAGGTGAAGGCAGTACTTCCAACTACAACAGATAGACCACAACGCCAGAGAAGAATGACTTTGAAGTTATTAGAATCTTCAGAAGCACTTTCCACTATGAAATCCCTCGTTCCAAGCAAGAATCGCTCAGTCGAGTGTAATATTAATGAGAAAAATCAGCTGCCAACTGCAACTAAACAATCTCAGAGCACAGAGGACAAAACAGAGAATACAAATTTGGATAGTTTATTCGCCATTGGCATAGATAATGAAAAACTTAAAGATCCAATTGCACAACTAGTTGCGTTCCATGAAACTGTAGAAAAATTCGAGTTGGCTTGCGGGTCGACGAAGTCAAAGAAAACTCAAAATACAAACACAAATTTAGATGTGAGAGATAAACTGTTGTCAGATTATCCTTTTTACGATGCAATTTGTAGTGCAATGTCGGGTAGCCACATTCCATCCAATCAGCCAACTGAAAGCGAGCCAAATCCTTCTAATGAACAAATTCCAACCAAGAATCTAAGAAAACGAAAAGATTCCCTTAAATCAAGAACCTTTGTCGGGGACCAAATTTCAATAATATCTAGTGATTCCTTGGAAATTTCCAAACACAACGCTAAGACCAAAAAAAATATGCATAGGTCTCATAGTGAAGTCGTCCCTGAAAGTTTTGAACCTACACCAAACCTAGCTGAAACGAATTTCCACGATCAAAATTTAATATCTGAACTGATAAAAAATGAAGAAATTCTCCATAATACCGCTGCTCTGAATGCAACAGCTGTTAGTTCAACACCACCTCAATCAGATAGAAATGAAACGCATAGTGCGAAAAGAAGGGGCAGACCTCCCAAGGTTAAAAAACAAATTAGAAAGCTAGCAGTCACTGCTGCTCCTGTAGCTACTGAATTTTCTCAACAAACAACATCAAGTATATCTAATCAACCAAGTACAAATGTTATGAGCAAAAATGATAATCTTGATGCATCATTTGAAAAATTGCCTCTACCCGATGATCATCATAACCAAGAAGTTAAGCAGGGCTTAGTGGTAGAAATACCTACAGAAGTTTTTCCACCAACAACTTCGGAGAGTTGCAATAAGCCAAACACTACTGTAACAGACGCAACACCAGATAAAAAGGATAAGGTAGAAGAAGTTCCTGAGATACACAGTGACATAGAAGATAAAACATACAAGACGGAGAATATCATTGTAAATGCCGATGATGACAAAAAAATTGACGAAGTGATAAATATTGAAGGCAATGAAACGCCAAAACTAACCAGAAAAAAAGGTCGTCCACCAAAAGTTTCAAAACATCCTAGAAATCTAAACCAACACCAAATTGAAATCGAGGTACCAGCAAGTTCGCTTGAAAGTGATGTTGTAACCGATGATGAAATTAACAAACTAGGTCGTCTTTCAAAATCTGCATTGGAAATGACAAACGAAATTGAAAATGCCAAGGAATGTGACATTCTTAAAAAAGTCGTTCCCCAAAAAGTATCAAAGGTTTCAGAAAGTCTTATATTGGAAACGACAAATAGAACACCTACTGATTCCATTGAAATAACCGATGAAGATGAAAAACTATCAACAAGTAAACCAATGAAAATTGTTGATAAATTGCCTGAATGTAAGAAAGGAGAATATAAGACAGAGCCAGGTCAAATAGATGTTGTCAATGTAACAAAGAATTCCGCTGGTGCACATACAAGCTCGACATCTGCCCAGACAATTAAAACTTCCGAAACGGTTTCTGATGAAGTTCAACAAAATTCAGAAAAAAATCACGAATCCAAGAAAGAACATCAGCAACTGTCGAAAGCTTCAAATGACATTGAAGCTTCAGGTTCAGATAAATCTCCAACAAACAAAGATTATCTAGCGAATAAACGGGAGGACCACCCGCGATTGACAAAAACTGCAAAGGCAACTGAGACCAAACAGGAGAGTACTACTCCAAGTGATTTGTTTGATAGTCTTAAATTACAAGAAAGATCTATAGGTATTGAAGCTTCAAATACAGCTCATACAGATGAGCCTCAAATAAGTGGTCTTAAATCACCTAAATCACCGTCGAAAGCCAATGAATCAAGTGAGTCAGAACAAAACAACCCAAATAAAAATGTTCCTCACTTTGAGGATTTAATGTTCGATTTGGATCATATTGAAAGTCCATCATTTTCACCAATTTGTGAAAGTTCAAGAATATCGAATGATTCTGATGGATTTGAAGAAATCGACGAAGATCTTACATCGGCATTAATTAACACTGTTACGGAGGCAGAAAATTTTGCAGACAAATCTTTATCTCCAGAAGGGAAAAGTCTTGACAAATCTTGTAATTCTTCTGTTGCTGGTGAAACATTTGAAAATGAATCAAAATCTACCAGTCTTGGAGATACACAATCTAAGAACATCAAACAAAGCCTTTCAAAGTCTTCAGAAAATACTAAGCCTGTAGAACTCTCAAAATCTTCTATTGATATTTGTAAGAATACTTCAGAGCATGATAAAGAAATTCCTTCAACATCTTCTATCATTGCTAAGAATTTTCCAGAGGATGCTAAACACTTAAAACAGACAAAATTTGATGAAGTTAGCTTAGCTGAAAATCCATCTATCGTTGTCGCCAAATCTACCAGTCTTGGGGAAAGCATTTTAAAGTCTTCAGAAAATACTAAGCCTGTAGAACTCTCAAAATCTTCTATTGATCTTTGTAAGAATACTTCAGAGCATGATAAAGAAATTCCTTCAACATCTTCTTCTATCATTGCTAAGAATTTTCCAGAGGATGCTAAACACTTAAAACAGACAAAATTTGATGAAGTTAGCTTAGCTGAAAATCCACCTGTCGTTGTCGCCAAATCTACAAGTCTTGGGGAAAGCATTTTAAAGTCTTCAGAAAATACTAAGTCTGTAGAACTCTCAAAATCTTCTATTGATCTTTGTAGGAATACTTCAGAGCATGATAAAGAAAGTCCTTCAACATCTTCTATCATTGCTAAGAAATTTCCAGAGGATCCTAAACAATTGAAACATACAAAATCTGACCAAGTTAGTTTTGCTGTAAATCCTCCTATCGTTGTCCCCAAATCCGACAAAGATAAGGATATTCCCGATAGTAAATGTCCAGAAAAACTAAAATATTTAGGCAAGCTAAACTCAGAAACAATAAATCAATCGACTGATCTTACTAATGAATCTCCAAATGATCTAAAATCTACCGAAGAGCTCACAGCGGCCAAAATTAAACAAACTTCTGCTTTGCATTGTGCAGTTCTTAGTAATTCTGAACAAAATAAAAAAGAACCGAGAAAAGAGATTGCAAAGAATCCATTCAAAAAGCAAATACCCAAAGAGAATACAAAAAAATCAATAAATATGTCTCAAATTGGTTTTCTAGGATTTAATGAAAAAGAAATAGAAGAAGGTCAGCAGTCAACTTCTTTAAAGCTTTCCCAATCGGTAAGTTTTAATTTATTTTTTTTTGTTTTAGATCTTTTTAAAATTTAATTTTCATTTACAGGATGATCCTGAATCATATCCTATTGAAACACCTTTGACAAGTTACATCAAGCCAAAACAAAAGATAAAAGAATCACAAGCTATTAGTGGAAAAGGGCAAAAACAAGAGAAACAAAAATGGGAGAAATGCTCGGCTAAATCTTTGAAAAATTGGCTATCCAATCCCGTGAAAAGTGTTTCAACCGACGATGTCTGTGATATTAGAGAGGTGAGTCTTGAGATTATATTTCCCTAAACTAATTTTTCAACATTAAAACATTTTTTTTCACAACAAAAGGATTCTAAAGAACAAAGCTCAGCAGTACCTCTGAAAAAACGTCGAAACAAAGTTGAAAACTTAACAGAACCCATACCTCTCGAGAAAAATGTTAAGATTCTTGAAGAGGAGATTAGTGATGCCAATAAATCAGAAACTGAAGTCAATGTTAGCGTGATAGACGAAAGTAGAGATTCATCGAATAAGAACGAAAAACGCAAAAGAGGTAGAAAACCTAAATTGAATAATATTCCAAAAGAAGAAGAAAATATCTTACGTGACGATCTAAAAAGATCGTCGAAGAAACATTTATCAAAAAGTTCTGAGCCATTATTAGTTCATGATGATGGTGATGAATTTAAAACACACAGAAGAGGCACTAAATCTAAAGTAACTGCTGATGATGTTGATGAATTTAAAACACCGAGAAGAGGTACTAAATCTAAAGTAGCTGCTGATGACGTTGATGAATTTAAAACACCGAGAAGAGGTACTAAATCTAAAGTAGCTGCTGATGACGTTGGTGAATTTGAAACACCCAGACGAGGCACTAAATCCAAAGTAGCTGCTGATGATTGTGAAAAGGAACTACCTGCTACTCCCATGACTGGTAGAGCAAATAAAAGAAAACGATCTATGCCGGAAGAAAGCACACCCACATCAACGGAGCCACCAACTAAGGTAGCCAACCTGGGTCAAGATATACTTTCCTGTGATTTATTTAAACCAATGCGTAAACAGGGTCGCCCAAGAAAATCCACTGACAATCAACATTCGATTGTTACTACATCGCCTGTCGTACAGAATAGCCCAATTCAGAAAAAATATAAAGATGACTACGAATTCAATCCAAGGCTACTTCTGATACGAAACAAAGAAGAACTTAAAAACAATGAGCCCCTTGTCGATCCTAATCTACAAACGGAACCATTAGGTCTTGACGATTTACAATGTGCACTTTGCATGGGATATGCCCCGAAAAAAAAATGGATTCAACATCTAAGCAGTCATTACGGCATTGGATGGGTTGTAGGAAAAACGCCTCCTGTGAATATAAATTCTCGCGGATCTATTCTCAGCTATTTAATTGAATTCTTCAAAGTCTCTAAAGTTAAAGGCTTAAATTGTCGTCTATGTAATTCATTGCGAAGATCTGGCCTTGGACTGCTGATGCATCTTGAGCAGTGTTGTCTCACTAAAGAAGAAATTCGTGGGACGAAAGTTGTTTGTGAATATTGTAAGAAAAAATATTCGAAATCTTCCTATTTGGTGCACAAGAGGACATGCACCGACTATTTAAAACTAGTTTTGGAAGAGGCCAAAGCGGAAGTACCAGAAGATACAAGATCCGGTGATGCAATTTCGAATACGGGAAGGTTGAAGAGAAAAGCTGTAATCATGTAAGCTTGTGCTTATTGATGTAAAATGAAATCGTTGAAAATAAAAAGGTTTTATCTTTTAGGGCTGAAACGAAGTTGAAGAAGTTAGACGAGGAACCTGAATTTGTTCCCGACGATGTAAATATACTTTTTTTTCGTATAAAATTCAATATTATTTCTATTGAAATTTCACAGCTTATAAAATACATTCCAAACGAAAATATAAGAAGTATCGAATCAATTAAGGAAAACTGGCTTATGGAATTGAATGCATTTGGCAAAGGTTTTTGTGCAAGCAAAACATGCCGTTTTACAGCGACATCTATTGATGATCTAATTGATCATTATCATGATAATGTTTGCCCCTACTTTCTTAAAGCTGGTTATTTTTGTGCGAGATGTAAATTTTACAATCAGAATATTGAGATGGTTCGCGCACATGTGGTCGATAAGCATTCACCGAAGCCACCTAGAAGCAAGGATGACAGGGATGTAGAGACTGATTCATCAGATTCATCCGATTCAATATCGTCGGGTGATGATGAAGGTGAGAGTGAGTCAGTAGACGATAATGGCGAAAAGAAACCGAAACGGATAAAGAAACCCAAATCGAAGCCAAGGCGGCGACCTTTCCAATCCAGACACCCACCAACTAAAGACTACAAAAAACGTAAGTAATAAATCTTTTTACAAATATTTTGTACTATGTACATATATCTAAATTATAATTAAATTGTCTTAACCTTAAAATTAAAAAAATATATGTATATATATTTTCCTTTTTTAATTCATTCGGAAATGAAAATATTGTTTAAATTATATTAATACTCTTTCCAATTACCCCTATTAATTTAACATATAGTACTTCCTGAACGACGTTCAAATATACAACAGGTTGTTGTTAGATTCTATGACAAATTGTAAGTATACCAATGATTTTCTTAAATTATGTACAGAAATTTAAATTTCATTTCAGCATTGATACAAATTATTCTCTGGATCCCCTATTTACATTCGCCAAAACAAATCCAATTCATATTGAAACGTCTGAGTCGTACTTCCCCAAGATGGCAGATTCAATCAGATTCATTCATAATGGTTTCCATGGGTTTGTAAAAACCTTAGGTGCAACAAAAGTTGAACCTGACAAATGGAAGCAATTGGAAAGACTTCACGCATTGACAGAAAATTGTAATTTATTTTATTGAAAAAATATTAGGTTCACTTATATTCGTATAATTTATTTAGCTGAATACACTATATTTATGGGTGGTCCTGTAAGAAATATTGCATGGGTACCCCTTGATCCTCACCCGCCATCCAACACACAATACCTAGCTGTAACAGTTCGAAAGGGACTTGATAAATTTACGCGTTTTTTAAATCAAAAACGTAGTCGATCGCTTATTTTTATTTTCAAATTCGACATAAGCCTGCCGTCGGAATTGAAAGGCGAAATTATCTATGCGGTAGCTATTGACGAAGGCCCAATACATGCCATAGAATTTCTGCCAAGTGGTGGCTATTCACCAGAAATGAATAGATTAGGAATGTTGGCTGTTGGCACCATAGAGACTGAAATAAAAATTTACTCCCTGCCCATAAAGGTAGAGAAACTTGACTGTGATTTGTTTCCAATTGTCAGATTAGCAGCTTCCATTGAACTGAACTTGGAGCTTTTGGACAATCCGAGTGATAAAACAGATATTTATAACTCGCAGTGTTCTTGCTTGGAATGGTCACAGGTATAAATATTTACACTAGTACACATATTTTACAAAAAACATGCATTGTATTCCTTACAACTTTTTTAGACTGCTGGTCACAGCATTATAGTTGCAAGTTTTGTGAATGGTTTTGTGGGCATTTGGGATATATGCGATGATCCTGGCAATCTTAACCGATTCGATAAAAACGAAAGCAAAATGTTTACTCCTGCTTCCTATTTCTGGACGTCGGAAGATCGGCTAATGAGTAAGTTTGTAGTTTCACTAATTATCATTTAGAAGTTATGAAATCTGTTGAATCAAATCT
Source organism: Philhelius pedissequus (assembly GCA_910595825.1). Taxonomy (NCBI): domain Eukaryota; kingdom Metazoa; phylum Arthropoda; class Insecta; order Diptera; family Syrphidae; genus Philhelius; species Philhelius pedissequus. The sequence goes on along the minus strand of OU343163.1, from coordinate 5,607,588 downwards.
ACCTTTTGAAGATCGAAAAGTTTACTTTTTAATACATGACAAACTGGAGTTTAAAACACAAAACAAATATTCTAGATTTAGCTCTGCACTATGACATGAACGGTCCTAGATGGTTGGCGGTATCGAACTCAACGAGAAAGATGTTACTATATGATTTGCGAGACATTACTCAGCCCATGTTATTGCACACAGAAGTGACAATTAATATAATCAATTGCATAGAATGGCCAGTTGTTTGGGAGAATATTATGTTTGGTATTGGCAGTGCAATGCCTTCAAGTAATTAAATTTGTTCGAGTACCAATTTAACCGTTAGAGTCTAAACGAAAAATTATTTATTTTAGATGGCTGTGCCATTAGTGTTTTTAGCCCAATGTCCATTATGTTTGCTACTCGTAGATTTGAAAAATTCTGCAGTGGTGTGACAGACATGCATTATAATATTTGGCGGAATTGCTTTGTCGCTGGATCGGAGAACGGAGATGTTCAAGTAACGGCGCTGAGAGAAGGCGTATTGGATGTTGCTCAAAGGTTGAAAATTGATGAAAAAACTATATTAACATTGGATATTGTTTCATTAAATGGTGAAAAAATCTGCGAAAATGGTATTCAGATTCCATCTGATGGAATGAGAGTGTTTGATAAAGATTACAAGGATCAATATGGGATAGTGTTTGGTTCTTTGAGAAAGGTAAATTTAAATGTTTAAGCTTCTTATTTAGTTTTCTAATTTAATGAATATTTTTTTCTCCAAGATCAAAGGATGTAACAAGCGAGATTATTATAATGCCGAGCGAGTGCCGCCATTAAATTTACATCGACTAATGCGCGTGAGCAAATTAAGATTTAATCAAAATAAAAACGCCTGCGATCTCTTAGCGATTGGTTACGAAAGTGGCCTATTAAGAGTCAGGATGCATGATTGGCTTAAGAAAGATTGACATTGAATTATAGCGTTTTAATATTAATTTAAGTTTATATTTTTAATTTATTTTTATTGTAATATATTAAATATTAATTGTTAATAAAATTTGCTATTTAGATGATAACAAACAAAATTAGCCACTTTAATCAACAAAAAGTATTAATAAGAGCATACATAAAATAAAGAATATTTATATGCATATAAATACATACATATATGTACATGTTTTTAATTTGATTCATTATTTGTTTGCTGCCTAGGAGTTTCTTCTGCATCTAGAAAATGCGAAATTATTCGTTTAATAGGCAAATAAGATAAGGATTTATTTTTGACTTATACTTTCATTTCGCTCTTCCTCAGGAGTTGATTCATTTCCGTCTGCTTCATTCTGGGCTTCCGAGCTTTCTACAAGTTTAGTCTTTGACTGAAAAATTGAATTTTGTTTAGAAATATTTGAATCTATTTTTTTTTTTCAAATTGTTAACCTTTTTCTTCTTTTTTGTTGTTTCTTCTTCAATTCCAACTTCCTCTTCGGGAGCATCTATATTAACATAGCCTTCGGGGAATAATTTCAGAGCTTCTTCTTTGCCAACAACTGTATTAGCACTTACATATGAAGGCCCATATTCAGCGAATGCTAACATGGTGTGACTAGTTTTTTTCGCCACTTTGAGAACAAGTTTGTCAGTTCTGAAAAAAAAACATAATGAATGTATGATTTATTTTTGAATGATATCTTTCGACACGCGAAATGTTTTGAATCTGCAAAAGACGAATATGCTCATAACTTTTTACAAAAGTAAAAAGCTAAATATATCTAGCAAATATTACACATACGCCCGAGTAACAACTTAATAAACAATGTATTCTCCGCAATATGAGAATCGTTTGGGATGATATAATCTTTAAACGTTTTTTAACTTATAATATATAATAGAATTAATTATAACAAATGTAGGTAGTTATAAATCGAATTTTTAATATAATAAATAATAACTTACATTTGTGGTGTTTTAGCCTCGTATTTAGTCAATGAATTTGCTATCAATTTAGCAGTATCTGGATTATCGTTTGTAAAGAATCCATAAAGCAAAACATTTTCTTTGTTCTTCTCTACAGTCTCGAAGATGTCCTTTTTCTTGTATGCATCGAATGCCATTACAATATGTGGTGGATCGGGAACAGGATCCGGTGGTAAAAAAGTCGATGTTTGAGCTCGAAAGAAAACATAAATAAGCGCTGCGTGAGTTCGACAATTTGTTGGCACCCAAACTGGTGGAACTAAGATTATCTTTGCATCCGACGATGATGCAACTGATGCAGTTTCTTCGGGATTTTTTTTAGCGTTTTCTTCTTCAATATCTCTTATTTCGTTTCCTTCAATATCTTCGCCAGGTAGTGGTTCATCGCCTAGGAGTTCGGTAAGTGGATCATCTATTTGTGCCTTATCGGCAATAATAGGTGGTGGTTTCTCCTTCTCAGGGACACCATCAAATTTTTTTGTGATTTTTATTTCCAGAGGATTCAGTATCGGAGGAAGAACTTGATCTGGATCGATTTCTCCAGTATCTAGGAAAACTTTTCTAGCCTGAGTTAACTCATTTGCATAAGTGATGAAAATATCTTGCAGTTCTCTAGTATCAGTGTCCGAGATTTTCCAAAAGCAGGTAAGCAAATCCTTATTATACATGTGTTCCAAAACTTCTGGATCTATTGGATTTTCACAAGAAAAATTTATTATATCAAAATGTTCTGGCAAAAGAGGTCCTGTTCGTCTGTCTTTGCATTGCATCTTTTGAGTTTCGGCTACTTCCATAAGTTTCTTATACACATCACGCGATACATGTGGCCCGAAGATTGTTACACCCATGTCAGGAAGATTTGTCATTATTTCATCGGTGACATAAGTCAGATATTCCTGTTTTTGGCGTTTAGCTTCTGCAACCTCTTTTTGATGAGCATCAGCTAAAGCTTTTTCGATAACATCCCTTCGTGCTTGTTCTTCGGGTTGAAGCTCTGTTATATCATAGAAAGTTCGTTTAGTATTTCCAATATTATTAAGTTCATCGGCTATTAATTTCATAAGTTTAGGTACATCTGTGCCGAACATTAAATTTACGCACTTTCCTTGAACGGCAAACAGCCAGGTTGGTTCACTTTTATTTCGAAAACGCTTAAGAGCTTCAATGGTATCAGATTTGCACTTAAAAATACATTTATGTACTTTATACAAGATTAAAAGCCTATTATATGTAGATTAACTTACTACAGCTAAATGAAGATTATCTCCTCCAAGTTCCAGTTTAATTTTTCTCAAACTGCCAACCATTGCAAGACATGGTCCACACCATTCCGAATACACATCTAGAACTATAAACTTTGAAGTGTAGAAGATTGCGTAAAACAAGGAAATTTCTATTCAAATACCTAGAACTCCAGGTCTTTCAAGGAACTTGTATAAATCCTCGTCAGTATTTATCTCAGCTTGCAATTGCTGTGCACCTCCTTTTTTAGCCATTATATGCACTTAAGTTAATTTTGAACGGTAAATTTTATTTAAAAAGTTTAAACAAAATATTAGTGTAAATTTTGCTTCCGAACGCCAAGATTGAATGAATTATCGATCAAACAAACTATACTAGTACTGTAGAACATTGAGTACTTATGTTGTTGTAATATTCCTTTCGAACCTCGTTATTACATATTTGCAAGTTGAATATCTCCTATCTTTTCCTGTCGTGGATTTTTCTATTATAAAAAGTTGATCACAGTTGACTTCAGAGATATGTATATAATATACAGAAAAATTATGAATCTTCTCTGATATAGGTAGTAGCCCTTGTGTAGGGCCTTATTTCTCATATGTAGCCCACATAATTTTTGCAGCTTACCATACAATCTTGAAGTTTCTTAATAATCATAGCAAAGTGCATTTAAAATTTTCAAACATTAAAGAATCCCCTATTCTGTTACTGTTATTCACGTAAACAGTGGAATCGATTCACACATTCTATTCGCTTTTGTTCTAATTATCCATTCTGATATCCGTTGGGTGAACCACACTATTCAAGTTCATTTTGACATTTATGCTAACAGAATGTTTATGCAAAAATCTTATGAAATTTGGATAAAACTTTGTAGTAATTATTAGGTAAATTCGTACAATTTTGTACAAATTTTCACATTTTGTTGTCAAAACCCTTAGGGAAAAAACAAGTTTGGGAAACTTATGTCCTTTTCGATTGGTAATCCGGAAGAACTCTCCGATCCGAGATTGCAATCGAACAAGTAAACACTAGATTCTAGATTTTGAAAATTTATGTGAGTGTATGTGTACGACAAGAAATGTCGAACGCACATTTGTGATTATTTTATTTTGTAAACATGGCTGAGACAAATGTAGAATATTTCGAAGTTGTTCCTGTTGAAAATGCGAAATTACAGTTATTGAAGGGACAATTTGTAATAATAATTACAATATAATATATACATATATAATTACAATAATAACTTCAATTCTCTAAAGATTGAAGTTGAAACTACAAAATTTCAGACAAACCAAAACAATGGCATCAATAAATTAAAAAGAATTTCACATTTAGTGGGTGTAAGTGTGTGCCTGCTTCTGGTTTTGATTCTGACTTCAAATCCAGAAGGAAATGTCTCTTCTATCCAGGAGAAGAACTGTCATTTGATACCAATCGAACAGTCTTAGAAGCATTCGGAAGCCTTCCGGACGACCAATCGAAACGGCCATTAGTGAAAATTTCTAGTTCCCAAACAGGCATTTTGTTTACAAGTATGATGTATTTAACTTTTTTCCTGACACAAACATTTAAAAAGAAAAACGTATGTGGTTTTCCATTGTTAAATGAAGAATTTGATGCGGAATTAAATTTTTTTCGTGGCGAATGGAATGTTATTTGGATTTAATTTTTTTTTGTTAAGATGTTGGCTTATATTCGCGTCAGTGAAACTGGTAGCTGTCAAAATAAACGCTTCTAATTGCACTTGTGTTTAGTAGTATTAGTAGATTCGCCAAAAAATACGAATCTGCTAATTTGGTTCAGAATCAAAAAAATATTAATTTTTGTTGCCCAATGGAAGGATTTAATTGTCAAAATTCATGTTTTGATAGATTCGTATCAAAAACGAATTTAATTCTTGTACCAATGGAAAACCACATTAATAAAACGTGGTATGATGATTCCTTTTAATTTCTAAGAAAATTAAATACACGACTAGGTCGCACGTACTTGCTCTTATGTTCGATCTCACCATAAGCACAAGACTCTTAGTAGAAACGGCTAAATATATTTTTAAAGCCGTGTTGTACTTAATTATTTATATAAATAATTTCTTAATTTTTTTCTAAAAAATACGAAGTTTAATAATATAACTTTAACAACATAATTTATAATATTGAAATATGTTGAATTTTCAGAAAAAAAAAATATTTTTCAAAAATTTAGGAATGCAGTAGATATTATGTACAGTCGAACTTCGATAACACGAACCATCACTTGCCAAAAAAATAATTCGAATTATCAAGATTTCGGGTTATCAAGTAAAACAGAAAATTAATATAAATTACGTAATATTTATTACCGAATAAAAAAAGTACAGTTGTTGTGATTATTTAAAATATTCTGTTATACATGACCGACGAATGTATTTGCCGGAATGCTTTATTTAATAGCCACATCCTTTTTTCTCCATCCACTATTAATTTAAATTTATCTTCAAACGATGTTTTTAATATTCCTTTAACGACATATCCACATTAGCCTTACTTTTAATAAAAACTTCACACTGCACTGTTAAAATCTTCGTCAGTTTCTTTTCACTTTTTATTTCGTCTTTTTTTAATCTTTTAAAATAAGACTGAATTCGTATTATATAACATACGTATATCAACCTAATAATGTGTGTTCTAACACCGGAACATGACAGCTTTTACTCACACTTAATAGAGTCTCTATTTGCAACACACACATATGTATACAAGGTCATAGAACATACAAACACACAGTGTCCACAATCGCAATGCATTATGAAAAATCCACAGAATTTGATAATTTAACTAAAAAATTCGACTTATCGAAGGTGACGCCAAATAATATCTTCAAGTTATCGAGACATTCGAGTTATCGCGACATTCGAGTTATAGAATTTCGACTTATCGAAGTTCGACTGAATTTATAATTTGAAGGACCATGATAAACATTTTGATCGAAATCCATTCAGCCGTTAATGAGATTGAAAAAACGGTTATTAACAAACGTTTTCGAGATAATTAAGATTTACGATTTTTGCTCCAAAAAAATTTTATTTTGGGGCTACAAAAAAAATTAGAAAAGGGAATCGAACCAGTCATCTAAGAATCTAAGTACCAAATTTGAAGAAAATCGCTTCAGTGGTCGACCAGCAGACAGACAGGCAGACGGAATTGCGGGACCCACATTTTTCGTAATGTCAAGTTTGATTAAAATATCGAATTCGAATTTTTTCTAAATGCAAAACTTGCTCTAAAGTACCTATATATAGCACAAATAAAAATTTATAATTAAAGCCTTTAGATTTAAAGCAACTTCATTAAAGTTTTCCATAGCAAATTTAATAAATTTAAAGACCTGACAACCTTTTACCACTCCAGCCAAACAGACAACAAAATCAAATCCGCCACAATTTACCAATGTATACCATATTGCACCTCGAATAAACAGCAGAATAGTGAGTAGTTAAAATTCACGGAAAATTCCCTCCGATGAATAGCAGAATAGGGATGTACTCGTATTATTGTAGTTAGATGTGTTCTTTGGGAGATTCCTGCCTCTTTCGCAGACATTACTATTGCAGACTTCATTAAATAACAGACTTCATAATTAATAGACGAATCTTGGATTTTTCTTCAATTGAATCGTCTTTGATATGTGGTACTTACCTAATACTATTTTATAACGGTTATTTTCTCTAGCCGCATCGGAATATTGCCAATATTCGCCATCAAGTTAATGTTTTGTAAGGTTGATTCTTATTTTGTCCTTAAACATATTCATTAAATTTTTCAATATTATCAATTGAGTTAATATTTTTGTTATGTTTCATGAAGCCGATATGTCAATGTCGTACCTATTAACTTAAACCTACATATTCTAAATGCATTTAAATGTTCTTATCAGGACTACCTTTTGAAATAAACTTTTATTTAAGTACCATGTCAATAAAAACATCTTGACAATTTGAAAAAAATTATAAAAGAATGTTATATTTACTTAAATTTGCATACGATCGAAAATTTAGCAATGGTTTAGAGTGGTCTCGAAACTACGCTCCCTGCTTTTGAATGCACTTTAATTTTAATTGCAATTTACTGGCAAGTGCATTATAACGTTAGCTAGCGAGACCATTCCAAACGCGATAAGACAGTGTCTAATGTGCATTTCAAAGTTTGGAAAATGTTTGCAAAAAAAAAATATTCTATTGCAACTTGCTTTTGTTTCTTATCAAGCAAATTTATCTACTTCGTCACCCAGATGGTGAAGCATCATCAAGCTTGTTTAAGTTCTTACAAGTGAATAGCCTCTGATAGGAATAGCTACACATGTGAATTTATACACTATTGTAATGTTGAAGATCTTATTGCTGTGAATTCAGATTCAAATGCAGAATACCTATTTCGATTTGATAAACAATTATCTATTCATTATAATGTAATTTGATGGCATACTTTTTGCTAAAAAAAAACATACAACCATAGAATTTTAATTAGCCAAAGTATACACTAAATAATGTATAACAGAGTACCAGGAAGTAGTAGGTGGGGCAGAAGGGTACAATTAGTGACGGTTCCTGTTCAAGACTTATAAATTTGGTAGTTTTGTACAGAAAAGAGCGCTCATGAGAGAGTAAGATATTTCCCCTTTCTGCCCAATTCATTTTTGTTACACAGCAAAATGTGGGCAGCAAATTTACAAATGTCATCAGATTGCCGTTTTTTATAAAAGAAACAAAAAATTGTATCTAGGATCGTTCGTTGAATTTTACCCAGGGTCGACCCAGGTTTTCTTGTGTCCAAAAGTTGTTAAAAAACCTGAGTTTTTCGGTTCTCAAAAAACCACCGAGGTCCATTTGCTTATGTTGTTAAAAAGTAAGTTATCTAATAATTAAAACTTAAAATATGTTTAAATTTGATTTCTTAGTGCATTTGTTTTGGCCCTATCCACAACTTCATAGGTTTCTATTTTCAATTTCAACAAATTGCATACAAGACGTATAAATGCGCAACAAAAATTCTTCAAATTAGGGATAAGCGATTTTAACGAAACATCAAGTTTAAAATAAAACAATCGATGCTTCAACATCGATGTTAAAGGAAGGAATTAAGGAAATTCGTTAAAAACGACTTCAATAATTATCAACACCGATGTTTTCTCAATATCGCTCATTCTTACTTCAGATATCATGTGACTTTGACAGTTTATTCGCTTACGTTAACTCGCCCTTATTAAAACCTAGATCTATTTTATGGCGAGTTCATGGCTGCTCGAGGGACCCAATTCCTCAAGCGTAAATGATTTTTCGTCAACAAAATTTACTCACGCTCAAAATATGGGTGAATAAATTTTCCAATGTGTGTACACGTTATCTGTGAAAAAAAAAATTGAATTTAGCCTCACGTCTTAAAAAACACAGAAATTCCTTAATTGGATGGAATTTTTCGACAGCTGGCCAATTAGAGACTAGCAACAAATTTTAATCGTATACGTTTTACTTGGCTAATGTGATTTGTTATTTAGAAAATTAGATAATTAGTTAAACTTCACAACAAGCAATTTACTGATACACACCTGGGTAACGATAAAAATTTACTGCTTATTTGACAAGTTTCCGGTAGTAATTTGTAGGAACTGGGTCGCAAGATTGATGTCCCAAGAATTGGTCTGCTTTCAGATTTCTTAATCTGACTGCCCTTTATATAGGAAGCTACCTCTGAGTTAATCCAGAGTTAGTTAATCTTCCTATCATCAGTAATTCCTTAGAGCTAGTTCATCAAAATTGGTCGGGTTATTCGGAGAGGTATCTTGATATAGGAATTGACTGAAAGAAACATTTTTCAGGAGATAAGGATAACTCGAATTTAAAACGGTTATTTGAATGAGGACATTTTGAAAACCGGGCCGTTTGGAGAAATCTGAAAAGAAATCAACCACTCCGGTGACTGCCAGTAGTTTCTGGTCTCCTATGAAGTTGGAATTCTTAAATTTGTTACCAAAACAGTTTTTGAGAAGCAGAGCTAATTCAGAATGCAGATTCAATCAGAGTGATGACCCTAGTCAGTGATTAGCTGACCGAAGTTTTTGCTAATTATCCAAATTTTTGTTTCAGGACCTGATGATTGATGATATAAACTCGTTGGACCATATTAAAAAACGAAGTCCGTTCGATTTGACTTGCGTACTATCCATATACCTGCCTACTCCTATTGTTTTTGGCTTTTCGAGATCTTAAAAAAAATCATTTGAAAACTTCGTGGGCTTTTGAAAATGTATATTAAGTAATTTTAAATAAGTTAAAATTCTAATAAATTCACCTACTTTTTGATCTCCGATTACCAATTATTATTCGATTACCAATTATTATTTTTTGAATAAAATAGATACCTGGTACCTATTAGTCGTATTTGGCTAATTATAAAAGAACTGTTTAACAATTACCATCATAACCAAAAAGGGAATAATAATAATATGTAGGTAAGTACCTAGTTAGTTTCCTATTAACTCTATTATTTGAGAGATTGATAAAAGAAAACAAAAAACGATAACCCCAAAAAAAGACTTCATTACAATGCATTCAGATGAATTACCAAAAAAAGAAATACTTGGCTATTATTTAGGTATGTGTCCATAACGAAAAAAAAAATAATTAAAAAAAAGATAAAAATAATTTCGAGTATTGAACTTATTGGCTCGAATACCATTAGAACAAAAATCCGTTAAATTTTCACTGATTTTTCAATATCGGTACATTCGAAGCCATCTAAGTTGCGATAAAACTGTCTCCAAACTTTCAACAAAAAGCTATAATAATAATATAATTACCCCCATATACTTACCTACTTATCGTACAATTCCATGAAAACAATGATAGGTTGGTATCTAGTATAAAAATGTAGTTAGGCAACAACAAACCCAAGCCATACGTACACTACACACACGTTAAATATTTACCTTATATGCGATAAGAAGGCTAAACAATAAAAAATTATAAATAAATCCTAACAACAAAAACTGCAACCCACAAGGTGGGTATAGGTAATCATGTTGATTTTGGGAATGTGATAAGCGCGGGCAGTATTAATGTTCGATTAGGCAAGTGTACCACGATTATCTAATGAATGCATATCCATATCCATCTGACCATCAGCCACATTAAATACTCTCAAACTCCTCTTAATTTGGAGCTACACAAGACAACACATGACCAGACTATTGTGTTGTGGCAATTATACGATGACTCATAGAAACAGAAACGCGTAACGCAGTTTGCTCATTTCGGAAAGCTATCATGGGAATTCTTTTGCACTGAGCGAAAGAGCAGTTTCGCTCAGTTCTATTTTCGAAGGATTCATCAATAGAACTATAACCAATATCTAATAGGGGAGGAAAACTATTCCTATACCTTTGTAGGTACCTACTTAGTCGATATATAAGAAAATATATATGTATGTACGTACGTGCAGAGAAACCAGCCTTTCTTTTGTGTATATACATACACTTTTTTACGCTGGTTCTCGTTGCGCGTAAAATCGATTGGGGCGCGCTCAACGCCACATTCATTTCCAATTCCATTCTGATAAGGATCTCTCCCCGTTTTTTGGTCGTTCCTTGTATTACTACTTACCTATACAATAAAAAGCCTTGACGGAGCGAGTGTCCGGTCTGTTTATTGTATATTATTTTGTTGGTCGTGGTCGCAGGTCGCAGACAAAATATACGGCAAAGGCATGCGGCTGATGTATGTAGATGTTTCCTATAAAATGAGAACAGAATGAGAAAACAGTTTTCTTGAGTGACAGTGATAGCTGCTGCTGTATGAACTTTTCATCTCCTGATGATGATTATGATTTAAATTAAAGAAGGGATGAGCCTTGATGACCTTGCGTGTTAGTTTTTTTTCTACATTATTTAAGCGAGCGCGCAATCAAATTTTCGATGTTTCTTATAGTTAAGTGTACTAAATTTCAGATTTGCCATTGCGAGCGAAGCAAAACAAAAATCAATCAAAATAATATAAAACTGTTATTTAATAAAATGGTGTGCTGGATTCGAAAATATGTGAAAAAAAGTTTTGAAGGAAATAATATCGATAAACATCCTTAGTTCTTAGAGCAACTTTACTTAAAATAATGTCGTTTTCGATTGGTAATCTGGCAAAACTCGTGGAATCTCAATCTAACAAGTATACTCGTAGGTACACCCTAGAATCTCCTTTGTGAAGATTAATGTTAGTGTATCTGTAAGGTGAGAAATGTCAAACGTACTGTTTATTATTTTAGTTTGCAAACATAGCCTGCACATATTTAGAAGATGATGAAGAATAAGATGATGATGAACATATGAGCAAATCACCTACGACCATTCATCCATAATTTCTACTCTTTTTTAAGAAACTACAAAATTTCAACAAACAAAACAAAAATTAACATGATTTTGATTGGGATTTCGAATTCTAGTTTGACATTTAATGCTTGCGATTGTGATGTGCGTCATTCTAGTTTTGCTTCTAACTTCAAAACCAGAAGAACTTTCATTTCATACCAATCGAAAACGATATTAGCCTGTGTGACAATTGGGCTAAGTATGATAAATTTTAATTATCTCGAAAACGGTTCCAACGATAACGAAAATTCAGTGAATTATTATAGGAATCTACAATTTTTGCATAAAATGTTATTAACGATACCTGCCATACCTAACAGTTTTTTTTTTATTTTCGACTTTCTCATTAACATTTTAAAGGATTTCGGACAACATTTTTGTACAGGAGGTCCTACAATTTTAAAATAGTATTACAAAAACATTTTTGTTTAATTCAATATTTCGAAAACGGGGGACGATTTTTTTTAAATTAATTATTTTTAAATTTATATTATATTATTAAATAATTCAAGTTAATATACCAATTTCTTAGAAAAAAAATAAAAAAATTGTACATAAAAAAGACATTAAAAATCTTACTTTTAAAATGCTTACTTTGTGATCGAACATATGAGTCAGTACGTGCGATACGGTCGTGCATTTTATTCAGTTCTTGTTACAGAAACTGAAAACATTCAGAATAGAAAAATTACAAATACTTACATATATTACAAAAAAAAATATCCTATGAAGATTTATCCTACTCCCATAGGAGTATACATTTTTGACAGCTGATCTTTTCGCCACGCTAACGTTACGTTAACCCAATTGGCACACACGAGACCCGAGGTAAAGAATAGATCACCTAAAGGTCTCGTACATATCCATAATCATTTAAAAAACTTAAAAAATATTATTTTGCGGAAATAATATCTTAAGTCTTTGGCGCAAAATATTAAACGCCCTAATATTGACACTACTTAAAAATTTGCCCATATTTAAGCACTTCGCAAAAATATTCCAATTTTTAAACACTTTTTAACCAGTACTCTAAAGCAATTTTGATAAACTGATAAACAACTGAACACACCTAAAAGAGTGCAAAAAACTAAGCGAATAAACTTTTTGGCGTTTGTAATAATAACGGGTTTCCCACAATTTATTACAAATTACATTTCTTTTTGAAAATTTTTAGGTATAGTTTTATATTCTCCAGAATCTTTTTTTTTTTGAAAATGACGTTATATAATATAACGTATTATTTTATTATGAACGCGCAATGTGTGTTCTTAAACATAATAGCAATTTCATTTAAAATTAAATAAATTTAAAACAAATGAAACTCTTACCCCCAGTTTCACAGTGCAAGTTTAAACCCCACTTTTGGTTTAAACTTCAGATCAACAATCTATTCGGTTTCACAGTGTCGTTTAAACCTTGAACTTAGTTCAATTTGTAGTTTAAGTTAACCGATATTATTCTGCCGTTAAACTTCAGTCCAGCGTTTCTATTGTTTTTTTTTGCAGAAAATATTATGAAAAAAAAACAAAATTGTGTATTCAAATGCTATCGAGTTCTTATAGTGATTTTGAATATTATTTGATTTATTATTCTCGTCGTGCGTTTAAGAAAAATAAACTCTTTTTCATAAAAAATATAGTTAAACGAAGTGCAACTGATCTGGATATCAGATTTCACTGTGAAACCGGACGAATTAAACCAAAAATTTAAACTCAGTTTAAGGTTCTGTTGATCTTAAGTTTAAACTCCCACTGTGAAACTGGGGGTTACTAACATGAATTTAAACTGTGATCATAATCTATGAGAAAATATTATTTAATTTAAATCCCTTAGGCCCGTTTGCTGATACGAATCATAAATATTTATGTTCAACTTAAAACGCTCAAGGGCTACTTTTTCCTCTGCGTAAGCTGTCACATAAGTTCTTAAGTAGAACTTAAATGCTTAAGTTGTGTATCAGCAAACGGGCCTTAGTCCCCCTCCCTAGTTACGCACATGAAACCTTTTGGAATGATGAGATACATTCTTATTGGAAAACTACAATAACTTATAATACAAGTTTATTTACATTACTCATCTGCAAAATTAGTAGGTAATTTGTTTCGATGTACATAATGTAGGTAGATATGTAGGAATAGTCAAAAGGTATTAGATTAACAAATTCGCATAATATGATTGCAATTAATTATTGAACCATATGAAATTAATTTCTGGAATAACCTCATAATTCTCACAGCCTTTGTGATTATCTCAAATGCGAAATAAATTATATGTGAAATCGAGCTATTTCACGATTCACGCATTGACTAATAAATTGTTAAATAAAGAAAATCAAGTATAGGTTTGTTCCTATTTAGTTATATCTGTGTTCATGTCTTATTATAAAGTGCGCTAACTTTTCCCCTCCTATAAACCAGACATGGACTGGACTGGACTGAGAATTTAGGGACGAATCAAAAGTAAAGTGCTCACAAAATTCAACTCATAGGTAGGTATTAAAAACTGTGATGCATCGGATAGACAGACTTCTTGTCCAGAGAACATGAAAACACAATACAAAATCAACTGAAGATATAAAACACGTCTAAGGAGGGAAGTTTTTTTCTTTTCCATTTTCTTTTTTTTTTTTGTTTTGTTTATTAATTTGAAATAGGGTTGAAGACTGTTGTAGGCAAGAAGAGAATTCACCCTCGTATCATCGCTTTAATAAAGCAGCTACACCGCGTATAAGTGCAGTGCATTCATGATTCAGTATAAAGTTGTTCATATGATGTCTATACTATAAATGCAGCTCTGTGTATTAGTTGGTGATTTAATAGCGGCAAGCAAAACAACCACAGAACAGGTAGGTAGGTATTCCTATGTCCAAGGCTCCAATAATATATCAAATACCTACGTACACCACACAATCGCCATTATAAAGCCTAAACCGGATAGTAGTTATTCAGTCTCCGTTTAGAAGAAGATGTCCTTCTTCTGAAACTCTTACGTTTAGAAAATGCACAGGAGTAAGAGAGAAAACTGTAATACAAGTTGTTCAGCCATCACCCACTCTACCCAACTCTAAGAAGCTTGTGGGAAGGGAAATGGTGTGTAAAAGTTTAGAATAGAAAAAAAGAGGAAATAGAACTAAAACATACAAAAAGCAATAAACTCCTGAAGTTTAGTGAGTACACACCGAATAAGACGACAGGGTTAGTCCCAAAGTGAGTATAATGGCTCCATCTCTTTCCGTGGCTATACGAGTATGAATGTGTGTAGCAATAGCAAAGTTTAAATTCAGTTTCGGTCGGTTCATTTTTTTTTATAGGTATTGTCGTGTCGTAAGGGTAGTAGAAATGAAAATGTTAAATTGAGTGCGGCGGCGGCGACGAGCAAGACTGTGAAAATGTTGCTGCGAATCGTTGAGATCCAAATCCGAAAAAGTTGAGAAAACATTGCACTTTATTATTTTTATTTGCTTCTTGGAAAATTGTAGTAGCTAAAGGAAAATTTAGAAATTCTTTTCGGAATTAAGAAGTTTGTGCAAAGTGCATTAATTTGTTTTAATTAACGGTACATACCTATTAGAGAAAAATGTGTTAGTTTTTTTTATCAATTAAACTGACTTTTTTTGCCTTTTATTGATGACCACCCCGAAAAAAGAAAAGGAAGAAAAACGTATATTTATGAAAAAATGGAAGCAACCTCAAGAAGAATATAATCAATATGGAGTCTAACCTTAGGGATGTTTGAGTGTTATTTTAGTGAAATTGTGAGAATTTTATGATAATTACAGTGAATAATTTAAACAGAAAAGTGTGTGAAAAATCCTGATCCGGGCGCCATTTAGAAGTTGAAAAAAAGGAGTTCACCTGCATCTCATATGTGTTCAGTAGAAGTTTAGTAATCTTAAAATAATTCGCATCTTTTGATATTGTGGAATATAAAGGTGAATATCTTAAACAGAAAAAAATAAAATAAGGTATGTGAATTAAATTTTTAGAAAAATAAAATAATCCTTAATTTTTTTAAGAGTATGAGGTGGGAGAGGATGTATATGTGATGGGGGTGCAGTAAATTTTCGCTCATTTTCTAGTCAGTTTTTCTCTGTCTCTAAGTATTACTGTCCCTTTTGTTGAGTTTTCCTATAAAACTCTCCCAAATCCTTTGGAAACTGTCATGTGGATCACATGTGGAACGTAATCATTTATTTGCCCCTGAAAAAGCGCTATATTTATTTTTCAATCATTTCATTTTATGGATGTACTAAATTATTTTAATTTGAAGATCTATTAGTTGATAACATAGTGACCGTGTAGTTTGGTTAGTGGTAGTTATTTTGTTATTTTGCGTTATCGTGCAATGTAAAGTACCCATAGGGGGTTTGTAAATAAAGTTTTTATTTCAGTGATTTCTTTTTTTGATTATTTTATTTAGTGTGTAGGTATTATAGCCTCGTTTGAATGCATAATTATGGGGCTAGCTTAAACAGACATTTTCTTTTGTTTGTGGTAGTTCGTAGTACCTAGTGGTATGTGATGGGGTCATTTGTGTGTTTCTAAATGGGGGTTGAGGGTGAATGAATTGTATGTTGTGTTGGCCCTGCTTTTGTTTGTTTTTTTTTATAGCTGGTCATTCTCTTGGGCGATAATAGTAGGTGATTGAAGGACGTTAGACGATGAAGATAATGCAATAACAATTTAAAATTACATTCTTCATACTATTTGCTATTTGGAGCGCATTTGACCATAATTTCTTTGGCTTTCTTGTAGGTAATTTTATGTAAAATTCTTACAGGCTTTAGAGCTGAAAATTGCTTAGCAATAATTAGGTACCTACCTACCTATATTGATGTTGCAAAATGTGCATACCTAGGTAGACTTACATTTGTAGGTAAGCATTATTACCATATCATTGGGAAAATTAAAATATTTATAGGTATGCTCAAACTCGTTTTTCAGTGATAAATGAAATAACAGCTATTTATCTACTCGTAATTTTTAGTTATTACCTATATTTTCACTGTAATCAAATTGGTTCTGTCTAGGTATGTTAATTTTTTTACTTTGACGCTGGTTGTTGTAATCAATTCACCTTAAAGTACCTAATTACCTATAATAAAGATGGAGCATGAGCCAGAACATATTTCTGCCGATACCTATTAATTTATAGATATGGCTTTTAGAATAAGATTATATCAGCTTAGGCTTCATTTTACATTTTATGAGTTCCGCTTAAAGATTTCTTTTTATGTGGATATAAATTACCTATAATTTTAACAAATATATCAGATCAAGAAAAACGATTGTATCGAATTCATAATAAAGTCTAGAAGAAAGCTTGAAGTTTACAATTTGACATTTAAAAAAAAAAGGATTAATGTATGCCGTTTTCCACTGGACATCCAAAACCATTCCGAAGCATCAGCAAGTCCTTTAAAACCATTCAATTGGTAAGAAAATCCAATTCTGATGATTCTGAAAATAGAAATTCTCTTTCGAATTTCAAACCAGAATCCACTCAAGAAGCATAGGTACTAATAAATTAATACTAGCAATATATGATCTTCTATGTTTCTTCTTCATCACTTCATCATTAGCACTGTTCCACTGGAAGTGGAGAATTTATTGAAGAAAAGATATGCTCTTTCTGTCAAAAGATTTGATTTTTTGAATTTTGAGAGTAATGAAACTCTCAACAAAAAGAACAAATCTAAATCAATTTCTTTTTATAAATTTGATGAAGATATGTTTTTTCCAGAAATCTGGAAACATAAGTTTCATTGAAAAGATCGAATATCGATTTTAAGAACAGATTTTTGAAATTGGAATGAAACTCGCTATAAGTTAGTTCAGATTTCAGAAAAATTAGATCTTATCGAGATCAATCTCTTTCATATGAACAATTTTCCATAACAAAATTCTTCAGTTTTGCTCTCAAATACTGAAAAAATGTGATATGATATGAACTAGGACTATAGGAGTCCATCATTAAATTTCTCAGTTTTGGTATGAAATTCTGAGGAAAACTGAATTTTGATTCGCCTACTCAATTTTTGATGGAGCGGAAATTGTGAGATCCCAGTTTTCTGTACTGGCCAGATTTCCAATTTCATTTTATATATTTTACAGTCACTTTCACAATCAAGTTTATTAAAAAATAAATTTACCACGAAAATAGTTTAAAAAATGAATACAAATAAAATAAAGCCAGGAAACAGATTCGAAATTAGCAATTTTTTGAGTAGTACTATACCTTATATTGAGATATTTCAAACTTCGCGCGACCTTATTAAAAATACTGAAATAGGAACGTAAAGAGAATTAATAAATGTAGCAATGTATAGGAGTCCATCATTAAATTTCTCAGTTTTGGTATGAAATTCTGAGGAAAACTGAATTTTGATTCGCCTACTCAATTTTTGATGGAGCGGAAATTGTGAGATCCCAGTTTTCTGTACTGGCCAGATTTCCAATTTCATTTTATATATTTTACAGTCACTTTCACAATCAAGTTTATTAAAAAATAAATTTACCACGAAAATAGTTTAAAAAATGAATACAAATAAACTTCTAAATTCGAGGATCAATCGCCGTTTTTCGACAGAACAATGCTTACCGCGTACAATTATTTAAAAACAAATCCAATTGCGGATTGAAAAAAGGTTCATCTTCATTATAGCATTTTCATCTGCACCATAATTTGTTCCGTTCAGGTAACCAATTTTCAAGTGTTTTTTTTACTATTTCACCTCAGTTTGCTTAAAAACAACAAAAATTTCTTCTTAAAACTACACCTGAATTACATGAACGCTAAGAACATGTGATTGTGAGATGTGTCAAGAAAGTTATAGCCGAGTTCAAGTAAGTTATTAGTGTGTAACCTGTCTTACTTTTATGTTTGTTTTATATTATGGTCCCGCTCTACTTTTCTTCAAGTCTGCAGATGCAGATCCATGTACAGCCTCCTTAAACCCGCCATAAATTAAATAATAGGGGTATTGCCGATCCGGTGTAACTGGTCTAGTATCATTGTAAAAATGCAAAAGTTTAACTTTTTTTTGCACCACAACAACCACTTACACTGACTAAATTTTTACAACACTTTTGCACTTTTGCTATACCCTAACCCCACTGCAACAGAAAAATAGAATGGTGCGAAATTTGTCTGGTGTCGTTGACAGTTTGGCAGCTGTTATTTTCTGTCAGAAATGTTTGTGTTCAAACTGATTTTGCATTTTTACTCCAGAGTTGCAATAAAATAGAAAAGGTGCATTCACGATTTACAGAAAAAAATAAAATTTCGCAATTGTTCACCTTTTCGTTGCATCGGATCGTGAATACCCCTAATGTATTACATCTAAATGTAGATCCGTATGGTGCGGTAGTACCTTTATCAAAATCTAGCGTTTGAATGAATGAAACTTCTGTACTAAAAAAAAGGAAAAGAAAAAAAAGAAAAGAAAAGAAAAGGAAAGAACGAGAAAGATATATTAATAATAATACGACCGTATGAAAGAGAACCCCCAAACCCAGCATGAAAAATTTCGAAGAATTCGATGAAAGAAATTAGACATTAGAAAAGTTCCTTTTATGTAACTTATGTGGGATTTACACATTATTACACTTTCATGAAAGAAAAAGTAACACTTACGCGTTGTTTGGGCTTGGGAACATGCAAGAAAGTATAACAAAAGTTGTTTGTTCACCAACTTTTCATGTGCCGGTAACAACAGTTGCTAAGATTTCGCACTTAACTATCAATTTGTTCATGCTCACATGGAAAGCTTACAGGAAAATTTAGTTTCGTGTGTAAACCTTTACAGTCGCGAAATTTTTTATTTTCACGGTTAGAGGTACCAGTGAATTTATGCAAATGTAAACCCTTCAATTTTCATTGCATTTCAGCGTAAGAGCGCGTGTTTGGCAAATGTTAGAAATAGTTTTTGAGAATTTTGAAATTAATCTATTGGCGAGCTTACATCTGCAATAATTCCCCAACGCCAGTGGCTGCTTTTGCGAAAGTAAAAACTATCTTGCAAGTGTAAGCTCATGGTTACGTGTCAGTTCAAAAATGCATGAAATTAAATCAAAATTGGGTGGTTCCCAACTTTTCATGCGCCAGATTTAAGAGTTAATAGGATTTTACACTTAACTATCATATCTTTTTCATTCGTACACATTTTTTGCATCAGGTGTCTGGGCAACACCGGGTACTTTCTGCTAGTAAATTATAAAAGCAATATTTTTTTTTATTTTTTTAAATATGTACTTGTGTATGTATCACTGGTCAGATGATTGAAAATACAGGATGAAGTTCTGTTAATTTATTATTTGTTAATTTATTTATTTGTTAATCTATTTACTTGATTATTTATTTATTTATTAATATATTTATTTATTAATTAATTTATTTATTTATTTTATCATTATTAACTTATTCAGTTAAATTTTTTTTTTATTCTTTTTTTTTTTGAATAAACGTTTTCTTTCGTATTTTCTTTCGATTTGGCCTTATATTTCATTGTATTTTTTATTTCATTCAAGAAAATGTTTCAGTAGTAAGATAATGTATCAAATCTCTGAATTGTAAAATGTGAGGTCACAGACTACTCGTATTTTCTATCTATAGGATGAAGATGTTTGTATTTTTGTGGTTCTTCTAAGTGAGATGATGGGTAATGAGTTGCAAATAGGAGGGTGGTATGGGCAAAGAAGGGACTTCTGATTGCAGGCAAACAAATCTATGCGCTGAATTAAAGTGGCTGTTCTTTTAGAGATTTAAAAATGTAATCTACTGTACCTACAAATTACATAATATATTCATAGAACACAGACAAACTATGTATCATCTACGAGATTGGGACTAGCTTTAATAATAATATTTTAATAATTATAATCGAATTTCGTAACTTTGAATTATTTTTTATAAGCTCGTTATCGCTACAAATTCTTTTTATTTTTGTTTACAGATGCCATTCAGTCAAACGCCGATAGACACTCAATCAATATAACTTGGAAATAAAAAAAGAAAACATAATTTAGACAACGCATATAGCTTAAATCCGATGTTAGCAAAAAGTTCAATTATTATTATTAGTATGAATAATCGTTATTGTAGTGTTGAAATCAAATAGCATATTTTAAATAAAACACAAAATGCTATTTCCCACATCGTGTGGTCCCGGGCCACCACAATCAGTAATATCCAATGATTTGGATTTGACCGCAGACGACTGTAGCAACAGCAACAGCAGCAGTAGCAGCAGGTATCAAATGCGTGATATTGAGCATCACCATCAGAGGAAACAAGAACAACACCAACGTCAATCAACCATTTCATCTTGGATTATAACTTTAATCGTATTTTTATATTTATTCAATTTGCATCAGGTCACGGCCGAAAAGAGCAAACAATGTGAGTATATCTCTATCTATAAAATTTAAAGAAGCCCTATTTTATTTTTTAATTTAAAATTTATCGCAAATGTATAACAACGTACGACAAGATTCTTGCACAATTGAACAAGTAGTGAGTGTGGCCTAGTTGGGCTGCATCTGAGGCTGTTTTGTGCTCTTATGGAATTCAACCCAATTTAATGTGTTTTTTTTTGTCTCCTTGGAGCTTGGATCACACTTGGCGTAATCTGATTACGAAGAGTATTTCTCTTCTACCCCCTGTGAAACTCTCCTCCTGTACCCCACCCACACCGCTCTTCCTTCACCCTCTTCTGCTGATATAACCATCGAGTAGAATTCCTTGAGGACATATTTTTTTTTGCTCGTTTCCTTTCAGTGAAATATGAAACGAGAGGCATCTGGCTGGCATCTAGAAAAATAAAACTTTTGACAGAATCTTTGTACAATCAAAACTTTTCTATATGTATACGGCCGAAAAATTAAAAAAAAAGAAAAGAAGGAAAATGCCAAGAATCACTTTTATAGACTGCTAATTACATCCTGTTAATAAAAATAAAAATAAGAAAAAGGAAAAATTAAATTCTTTGAAAGTTTTTTTTACTTCCCAGCGATTGCGAAGGGGGGCAATTTGAAGGACTATAGGATGACGATAATGATGGGGGCTATGTACCAACCATATGCTCACTGTACACCAACCAACTGGACATGCTGTTTTTCCTTCTTCCATATATATATTTTTAAAGTAATCCATTTTCATTGCCTAAAGGCTGATGGTGTAGTTTATGATGAAGAATGAGTTCACAGATGACATAACTATGGCAAACATTTATCTGCAATCTTATAATAGAATTCATTGGGTTGGCCTATTTGATTAGAGGGACAATATCAATGGTTGTATTTTGTCTTCTTCTTATTCTATTGTAAGCCCGGAATTTTTTAGCTCTTCTTGAG
This sequence comes from Philhelius pedissequus, assembly GCA_910595825.1. Lineage (NCBI taxonomy): Eukaryota > Metazoa > Arthropoda > Insecta > Diptera > Syrphidae > Philhelius > Philhelius pedissequus. The sequence goes on along the minus strand of OU343163.1, from coordinate 5,585,650 downwards.
AGTTTAGGAAATCTTGATATTTTGTTTTCATTTCAACTGAATGTGAAAAATAACCTTACTTATTTTTATGACAAAATATTTCACTTTTTTAGTGAAACTATTTAGCATTTGAAGTGGAAATTAACTTCAATTTCTATGGTGATTTTGTTGAGTTATGCTTTTGTAAAATCCTCCCTTGGGAATTTGGATAAAAAAAATGTGGTAATATTTTTCCTAAGTATATGACATTTTTGTCATGTTGGTATGTTGTCATCATTTTGAAATATTTTAGAAATGACATTATAAAGGTTGAGGTGATAATATTTTCCCCGTTGAACGAGAAATGCCAATCTTTATAAACAAAAAAAAGTGGAATTCACTAAAGGCGAAGCTATTTCACGTGAAATTATCACCATTATTTCCGTTTTCTACGAATAACTGACAATAAATATCAGGTAAAAGTTCGAAACTATTCGAATGCATTTTATATACGCTGAATTGAGTAACTTTTTGCAAGATTAATTATTAAAATGAAAAGTAAATAATTTCCACAGTCTTCCATACGCCATATTTTAATGTTCACAGGATAAGATATAAGTCTTGTTTATATTTCGAGTCCAAAATATACCTAAATGTACAAGCGCGGTACTTAAAAATTCCCATGAATTACGAATATTTGTGCATTATGACATTTCGTTCAAATGCCTTTTTGTCGCGAATGATGTCTTATGGCGTTTTTATTTGGCAATCCGTTATACCTCTCAGATTCGGGATCCATACGGAACACTTTTTTTTTATTCTGAATTTTAATGTGTGTTTATAAATAAGTATGTGTATTATGTACGTGAAAATAATCAAAATCAAAAATATTGTTTGTTGCAAAATGATGGTACAAACAATGACACAGTCGAGTTTGACGTAATGAAATTAAAGTGCAACTGATTCTTTTAAGAATCAAAACTGTCTTTTTCCATAAATGAACACTTTCAAAAGAGTCTAGAAGGCTTCCAGATTGCCAAATAAAAACGCCATTATAATTAGTAATCTTTGATTATGAGGTTAGTAGTGTGCGCTCAATTTATTTACTGTGGGGACTTTCAGAAACTGACTTTGTCATTTCTCTTTCTAATTTTGACATTTGAACAACAAGAACATCCATTGTATTTCGCAAAGTACGGTTAATTTTTCTACATCCCAGTTATTTACTCTTTATCCCATACTAACATATTTTACATCCCAGCTCACTGACGTATGGTAGAATTTTCTAATTGAAGCTTGTGTGGTTTGTGGAAGATTAGTTTGGCAATTAGTTAATCCCCTATCACACAGTGAAATTAATTGCTGAACAATTTTTTAATTGCTTTAAAAATCTCTTATGCTTTTACGCAAAGAAAACTGAGTTTGTCGTTTGACCTTTAAATTTTCGGAGACTGACGCATCGGTGGTTGCTCTTTTTCCACTTCTGTTACTCTATAAATGTTCGATTGGCTGTTCCGAGGAAGATTTTTAGAGTATTTTTCTGCTTTCGATTGTACAAGAATACATATATATGGCCATAGAAAATTTTTCGTCGGACTATCTGTCAAAAGTAATATAATATTTTTAGAAGCCATTTTTTAGATGACGACGTTTAAGTGGTAATTTTTGAATGCATTTTCATATTCGATTGAAATAAAAAAAGAAGAACACTCCGAAAAACTGTTTTACCAGTTTGTTATCGATAATTTATATGAAAACGTCAATTTTTCCTGTAATGGTGAGTCAATTTCCGATTTCGTTTTTCTCGTGCAATTCTTCTCACACTTACAAAAAAAAGCCCGCTGTGTTTGGGTAAGGACCCAAATTTAAGGAATGATTGAATTTCATTGGAATAGCCGATAAGGCAGTTAAATTAGCTAAAAGTATACATTTCCTTATAATTTTTGGAGAACAGTTTCCGCTACTAGATGGAATTGTTTGGAGGGCTTTCGAAAATTACGTGTACATATTTATTCTTGAGGTTTATAGATTTCAATATTGGTTGACCCGCCACGAAAGTGCTAATGCTCTCATAACCTACAAACAATAGAAATCAATCAACAATTTTCCAAGTCAAAACTTCTTTTATATTGCTATCGTGATATTTTTTTTGTTATTTAGGCAATTAAACATCCAAGAACTTTGCTTGTTTCAAAACTATTTATGTATGTAGGTATGAAAGAATACTCAGAACAGAACTTCAATCACAAATTGTTAAGATAATTACGATTGTTTGTATACAGTTTTTGTTGTTGTGAAAAAATAGAATCTACTTTCAAACTCTCATGCGAACGTAATCAATCTTCTGTTGTTGGTGGAAATGTGTGTATTCTATGTCCTGGTGGATCTGGATTTCATTCCGTGATTCCCAGCATAAGCATATAGGACTGTACTGATGAGAATCACATTTCAAAATAAGAACAAGACACGTAGCTTTTTGGTCGCGCATACAACAACGAAAACAAACAAATGGAAAAACATAAAATGACGGCAAAACCAACATGAGCAGTCTTTTAAAATCCAGACTTTGTACAAGGACACATAAATTCCATGACATCCTCCTAATCAAAGAACTCTTACGTTTTACGTACCTTGATGATAGCTCGCGATGCTCTGACTCTACTCCGACAAAATTGTGGTTGGTACATCATCTAGCAACAATCACTAAACCACAAGCTTCACAATTTCTTTATAAATCAGAAATCCATGTACCTACATACATTATGTATGTATAATGACACTACGGCCTCGTTCTCGATATCTTTTGACTGGATTTTTATCCCGTGTTTTTTTTTGTGTATTAAATATACATAGGTATACTTGTATATGTATATGCTTTAGAATTATACGCCTGTTTTCCAGATTTTCCTTTTTTTGACTTTTTTTTAAGTTTTCACCAATTTATATAAATGTACCTACCTATATCCTGTGTGATGCTATATTTTTGTCTGCCAGTCTTTCTGTGTTTAGTTATTGTTAGTTTTTCGTCGTCGTCGCTGTTGTTGCTGTTCCTTTTCGTTTACCCATGCGATATGAAAAAATTTAGCCGAAAGATTATCCTTCATCAAAAGGGGATGATTGAAGGATTATTTTCTTGAACACAGAATACAAAAAAAAACATCTTGTCCTTTAGAGATGTCTTCTTTTTTGTCAGATTTCCCTGGATTGGATAAGATGTCCTTATGAGAAATTGTTTTTGTGTTTTTTTTATTTATTGAATTCGAAGCCAAAAATAAAAAAAAAGAAACTAAACTTTATGTTATTTGATAAACTGTAACTGATTTTAGTTGTAGAATTGGTCCTCGAAATGCAAGTTCTATTATTATCCACATAAATAGCATGTTTAAAGTTGGCTGGCAGCGACGCGAAGCGATATCGACGAGGCACTTACCGTGATCCTTGATAGCAGATTCATGTGTTTTGTCGTAAAGTACTTTTAAACTGGGCCACATCGATGAAAAGTTTTTGTGTCTCAATAAAGGCATACAATTATAGCTATAAGACCTCCCAGTGCAGCATCAGTAGAGATTCTGTAGCAAAAGTTATAAAGTAGGACAGGGACTTATATCCTTGGTGAAATGTAATACCTATATAGGTACAAAATGATTGTGTTGAAATTATAGATTTATTCTTAAATTGAAAGTCATAAAAACATACTGTTCATTAAAATAATAATCACAAAGTAAAAGTTTGTTCATAAATAGTTTATAACAAAAATCCAATACCTCCGATAGGTCCACTTATATTTCCTGTCATATTAACGCCATTAGTAATTTTACGACTATTAAAAAACAATGAAGTTCCGGAATTCGAATGTCCGCTTCTGATACTGCTTTGTCACATAAGCAGATTTGTTATAAATTGGCTTCTCTGGAACACTTTCTTGACGAATAGGTACAACTATAATTTTCGCTTCAGAGTTAGTTATCTAGACCATTGACTTATTGTACCAAACCAAAGCCCCAATCAAAATGGATCCATATTAGGGGGTGGCCGTGGTGCGATAGTTATGTGCTCGCCTGTCAACCTCGTGGTTGCAGGTTCGATTCCTGCCGTTGTCTATGTCTTCTTATATTCCATTAAAAATTAATTCTAAAAACTGTCATAAAATAAGTTGCTGCTTTGCTCATTACATGCTGTTTAGGCATAACACTAACAACATATGATTGAGTAAACTAACATACCCATAAAATATGATAAAGAAATAAATAAAATAATGCGAATTATAAGAGACGTAAATAAATAAGACACGTTAATTCTCTCCGCATTAGATCAGCCGCCATCCCTGGAGATAAATCTGAGACATCAACCAGCTCTAGTCTCAGAACTCTTCATCTCTTCTTCCACCGGATGCCCGCGCTGTGTTATGAAAAACATATAAAGGGTATTCATAATCCCTTGAGCGCGTACAAAGTTAGGGTTGTTGTAGCAAAGGTAGCAAATATAATAACTTTTCACAAATCCATCTATTAGACTTGGCTTGAACCAAGATTTGTGCTACAGAAATAATGTTTTCCTTGACGAAAAAAATAAAAATGCACGACGGGATCTAATGTAATTGCTCTTATATTCGATCGGTTTGTGGGCACAAGATTATTAGTAAAAACAACTTAATATATTTTAAGTCGATGTTTACTTTATTTGTTATATACAAAATGTCTTAAATTTTTTTTCGAAAAAAAATGGTAGGCCTTATTTATGTATCTAACAATATAAATGTACGCACAGTATTTCGAATAAATCGTTCACTCGTTTTCGTAAGATTGAATTAAAAAAAAAACAGTTTTTCGGAAATTTTGGTATAGAACATTATTCAGAATGAAAAAGTTGAAAATAAAGAAGGTTGTACCGTTAATAACATTTTATGTAATAAGTTTTCGAGAAATTTTACCATTTTTGGTACAAAAATTTTAATTAAAGGTACCGTTGTTGTTGGAAAAAAAATTGAAAAAACAATTGAGCCAATCATCTAAGAAGCTTAAGTACCATGTTTGAACAAAATCGCCTACTACTGACAGGCTGAATTGCGGGACCCAATTTTTAATGTTCTCTATCATCGTAATGTCAAATTTTATTAAAATTTCGAGTTAGATTTTTTTCCAAATGATAAACTTGCCTTATTGTACCTTACCGTAAGCAAAAATTATACACACCACGAATATTTTTTCACCACAGATGTTTTTCTCTCGGAAAACAATTTTGTACTCACTACCATTTTGTTTTGTTCAAAAGAACTGTACACCAATGTAGTTTTCGATTTGTAATCCGGAAGAACTCTCCGATTCGGGACTCCAATCGAACAAGTTAGCACTAGATTCTCGATACTGAAGTTTAAAGTGAGTGCATGTGTAAGGCGGGAAACTTCAAACGCATTTTTGTGATTATTTTATTTTGAAACACGGCCGACATTTAATGGGTACTAGTGTATGCGTGCTTCTGGTTTTGATTTTTACTTCAAAACCTGAATCGAATTTCTCTTTTTTCCAGGGAAAATAACTGTCATTTTATACGAATCGAACACTTTCAGAAGCTTTCGGAAAAATTCGGAAGTCTTCCGAACGACCAATCGGAAACGACATAAGTATTACATGGAAAAACATATCACCTATTAGGTCTGATCCAGACTTTTTTTGGGCAGAAATTGGTAGATTGTCAAAACTTGAAGAGTTTGTTTCATTGAGAAATAAAGTCCGAAAAAGTCTGGAACAGATTGAGCACAATTTTCTGCCAATTTTTAAACGTCAACACATTTGTTTTTTTTTATTTCTTTATTTTCTGTAAATTCACATTTTTTTCTCTTCAAACTAATTATTTTGTATTTTAGTGTTTCTAAATTAATTTATTTGTTCAACAAATATTTTTCCACACCAACTACGAACCGTTTTTTTTTCGTTTATGACAAACGCCAGTCTGACAATTGTAAATTTTTTGCCCACAAATTGCTGCCTACAAAAATTTTTTGGGCAGGAATTGGCAAGAAATTGTCAGGAAGGGGAAATATTTTACTCTATCAAGAGCGCTCTCTTGTGCCAAAAACTACCAAATTTGTAAGTCTGGAACAGGTTTTGGCAGAAATTGGTGCCAATTTGTGCCAATTGGCAGATTGTGGATCAGACCTATTATTAATTCAATTTTTTTTTTCTGACTTTTGTTTATGTACATACTATATGTGTTTTATTAATGGGGGTTTTGTTATGGTAGTGGCGTATATATTCTCGTATGTGGAACTGGTAATTTTCAAGCTAAATGATTCCAATTGCACTAGCACTGTTAGTAAGTTAGTTAAAAGAGAATAGATTCACCGAAAAAAGGATCTGCGAGATTTAGATTTTTAAAAAATAATTTTGTTTGCCCAATGAAAGAATTTAATTGTCAAAATCTGTGTTTGGACATGTTTGTACCAAGAAAGAATTGAATTCTTGTACCAATTAAAAATTACGTTCGAAAAATTAATATTAATGAAACAAAAATTGTGTGAATTACAATCTTGGGGTTATGGTGAAAAAAACTCGAAAATAAAAATTAAATTAAATTGAACGCATGTTGAAAAAAAATATCCATTCGTTTTTAAAAAGCTACACTCGGTTTTCTGCCTTTGCTCCATGAGCGCTAGTGGCGCATTGTAAATGTAACCAAAAGTAAACGTAAATAAAACACATAAAATATTTTTTTTCATGATATTTCTTTTTTATTATAAAGTTTGAACGTTGACATTATGTGTGAAACACTACATCGTTTAAATTACCACCACGCGAATTGTTGCCAACATCGATTCTCTTGAGGTAATTTTCGACCACTTTTTGACGCATATCGGGCGGTATCTAAGCCATAACTTGACGAATATTGGTTTTCAAGTGCTGAAGAGTTAAAGGATTATCTGCATAAACACGGTCTTTCGCGTAGCCCCACAAAAAGAGTCCAGCGGTGTCAAATCGCATGATCTTGGTGGCCAGTTGATATCGCCACGACGGGAAATTACGCGGCCAGGAAATGTCTTGCAATAAAGCTATTTTCGCTCGAGTTGTGTGGCATGTGGCACCATCTTGTTGAAACCACATATTCTCCAAGTTGTATTCTTCGATATCAGGCAAAAAAAAGTCGGTTATCATATGACCATAACGTTCCGAATTGACGATGACAGTCGTTCCATCGTCGTTTTCGAGAAGTAAGGTCCAATCACACCTCCGGACCAAAGAGCCCCCTGGAAGTACGATTATGTAAACCATAATCTCCTCTTAAAGCTAAATATGTGGCTGTGGCAGAATCACCATTTTTGTAGTAGGTTTTAACAATTTTTATGCGTTGTGCGATACTTAAGCGATCCATTTTCGTAAATGTCAGATTTTCAACTAAAACAAAAATTGGTTTAACAACTTAGTTTGACAGATGTCGAATTCCAGCCCTATACTTTTGAAACCGCGAAATGGATAACACTTTATATAATAAGTCAATGATTTAGATACACTAAATACAGTCTCTACCAGACTTATTCATAAACACATTTTAGAGACTGCTTAATCATAATATGCTTTTGAACGAAGAAATGTTAATTATAAAGGTTATGATACGTCAAATAGAGACATTTTAAGCTAAATGCGTTTAAAGGTTGCATAGTAGTTAGATAAGGATATTTTAGTGTAATTATTTAAATGTTATGTCAAGATGACATTTCAATAATAGAATTGTTATACTATTTGTATGCAAGTAGGAATTTAGTATTAGTATTTTTAGTATTTATTGGTTTAAAAAGAACTTAATATTAAGATAAACATCTTTTAGATAACTAAGCCGTTATCAAAAATTCCATATTTTATAAAGAGTTCAATCAAAAGCGATAATTCTTTGATTTCCTTTTAACAAACACGGTTGCTTCATGACATTTCAGCGTAATAGATTTTGCATTTTGGTAGTTTTTGTGACCCAAGGGCATAATTTAGTTTGAATAAAAGTGCACACAACGTTGAATAGAGTCGTAATAAATGCTTATTCCAAGTGCTATTAAACTGTTGAGAAGTGTTTTTTTTTATCGAATTCTATTGAATCCAACTGGATTATGGTTATATATAAAATGTACAAACATAGAATGTTTGTTAAGGTCAAAACATGAAAACAAAATAATTTTTGCTACCGTCTATCGTTTGATATAAGAAATGTTAAGAATTTCAAGATAATATTTTTATTTACTCGCCTTTCTCACTTACTAATGATGATTTGAAATTAATCGTTCCTTTTTTAATGAAAGGGCCCAAAAAGGAAAAGGAATACGCTAATTAAATTTATTTTGTGCTGTTTTTATTTAAATGTGATGTTTACAAAACATTTTACGAGAGAAGAGTAAGGCATAAACAAGAAAACCAACTGAATTGCCTGAAAATTATTCTTACAGATAATTCAAATTACGTTTAAAAATTAACATAATTTATATTAAATAAAATTTCTCGAAAGCACTTAGTTGAAAGCAAATGTTTGTATGTATATTTATATGTATATTCAGTTTCTTCACATTTCCCTATACAACAAACCTGTAGGTATATATTTGTCTATATATGTCAGTTCTATAGTATATATACCTCGTTGTCGTGCAAGAAACTTAGCTTAAACAATTAGTCAAAAGTGTACGAGTTATACACAATGAAACAGAGTACTTGTCGTACGAATTCATTTTGCGCCTAGAAGTAGAACTTTCTCTAGCTTTACTTGCACTTCTTCCACTTTTCACATCTTTTAACGGCCACAAAACGACAAACTATATTTCATTCTGGTGAAAATTATATCAGATAGAATAGATAGGTGAGTGGCGAGGACGAGGGTCGAGTCGACGAGCAGTGTCTTATTATACTATACGAGTACATATACCTAGAGCTAGAGGTGTGTATAGGCAACATTTAAAACTCTTAAAAGGATGTGGAAAGGAACTTCTAAAACTTGATGCTGCATCTGCCATTACCGTTGCTAACATTTCTACCCACCAAACCTCCTATACTATAACGTAACTGTCGTCGTCGTTTTTAGTTTTGAACTGTTCGTTCACCCAACCGACTCTGTTGATGGTCCAACACCTTTACCGCCTCTGCATTGGCATTGGCATCGGTATCCAGGACCGGCATCGACATCGACAACGATTCCTACTACGTCTGACACCATCGCCAGCGCCACCATCATCAATCTGCTTTCACTCGCACCCACTCGTTCACTCACGATTGCTTTTCTATCTTAATTAGTGGCAAACGTAAAATTACATCATTAAAAGTTCCGCCCCACGATATTGCAAAGCTTAAAATCGGGCTCCAATGAGTGGAGTGGTTACTGGTTTGGTTAGAGATGTATGGACTCTGTGCGCCGCAAAGATATGTCGAAGGTGTTACATGAGGTAGAATTTACACCTGCAAACGACTAGGACTTTTCGAAAAGCAGGTGCTGAAAAACTGAAAAGGAGGCGGATAGCGATTGCCGATGACTCTGTAACAGAAAATGGTAGGAAGGTGAGAGATCCTTTCAATGCCGGTATAGGATGTTTGCCAATTAAATTTGTTGCAGGAAATTCTCGGTCTCGCGTGGTAGTTTTTTTTTTTGTTTCTTGTTATTTCGGCGGCGGCATGGCTGCGGCGAAGAATGGGGGTACGAAATTATCATTTAAATTACTACGGAAATTATTGTTGGCTTGGTTTGTAGCTTGGCGGCGCGGTGGCGTATCTATACACCTACTGCTTCTGCCATTGAAGGTGCATATATAGTGTGTCGAAGATAAATGCCGGTGTCTTGTTCTTTTATATTAAAAACTCTGAAAGGAACGTTTCCTACCTATAATAGGTAGTAGAAGCGGAGCTTTGTTTTATGAATTCAATAGATCTAAGTTTCTGTTAAAAAACAAAAAAGGAAGTTCCTACTGAAGGCTGCGATTTTATTGCAATGATTTTTTACCTTTGTGTTTGCGTTTTTATTTTATTACAGATTACATGCATTCGTTATGTAAGAACCATTTTCTGCAGCAATTATATAGGAAGATCGATGGTGCGGTATTGTGGTCACAAAATGAACGCAATCTTGATTGCATCATTACGTTCCAGACGCATTCGATATTGCAGCGATTTATGCTGAGGTTTGATATGTTGCAGCTAGATTGCAATGATCATTTGTATGTTTATGATGGAGCGCATGCTGTTGCAACACCAAAGGTAAGTGATTAAAATATTTTTTTAAATATTAAAAAAAAATACCTCAATAATAAGAATTTTACCACTTTTGTTAAAACACATACATATGTATGTTAAACTTAAAATACTACTGAAAAAATCTTAATGAAACAGTTAAAAAAATGGTCTTTGGAATTTTCATATGTAGTTTTAAATAACGTAAAAGTAAAACCAAAAAACTTATAATAAAATAATAATGAATAAATTTAATCTTATCATCAAATTTAGCTTGACATTGGCAAAATAAATTAATTTCTTTTGTATACAGATTTTCCAAAACACTGATTTTCCTCTTATTTGCGTTGAAAATAATAACTTGATTTATTTTTGAATACATCAAATTTCTGCAGATCTATATTTTTCGGCGCAGATTTACTCTTCTTTGTACTAATACCAACACAATTTTTAGATGTCAGCTTGACAAATGAACAGTGTAGTTCACATCGTTAAAAGTAGAATATTCGATGTAATTTAAAATCGTGGAGGTTGTATAAAATGTATAATAATTAAAAAGGAAATTAATGATTTTTATCATATCTATCAACTTTTTTTTCGAAAATGTAAGAGGTGCATCTAACCAAGTGAACCGATTAATTTGAGCGTTTTTTTATACTAGTGCGAAGATCAAAACAACAGTTGAATGCCCTTCACTAATCTTGAATAAATGTTCTCTTTCAGAGAAATTAATAACATTACAAAAAATTAAATTGTTTCATGTATAGTTCATAGAAAAAATAATTAAAAAATAGCTATTTATTGATGGAAAAATGGTGGATCTAACCATGTGAATCGCACTGTATGCATTGCATGGAACTCACTAAAACGATTCTCCAAAACTGCTGTTTTATGTCGTTTTCGTTTCAATAAATAGGATTCTTTACTAAAACCAATACTTTTTTGCTTTGAAACGAACGATTACGGCCCGAATCTCTTTTCTTGACTGTGTGTTTGCTTGGCAGCTCTAAAAAAAACAAATCTTCAATTCGTTAATACATCAATATTTCGTTTTAATTTCCCGATTCCGACTCGGGGGAATTCCTAAGCCCACTTGCACTTTTTTAATATTTGTTTCCAAGAAGTTTTTAGGATTTTTTTTATTTTTTAATAAAATTAATTTACTTTTTCTGTACACTGCCACAAAATAAAAATTAATTCACAACACAACAATTGAGAAACTTCAAAACAAATATTGTAGTGTGTGTAATAATATGTGTACAAATCCGTTTTGAATCAGTCTCTAAAAAGAGATTCAATACGGATCTGTTTTTCCAGAAAAAAATTGGTTTTAATTTGAAACGAATCTGATTTTCAGAAAAAAATTGACGGCGGATCGACGGCAAATCGATGTTTTCATTGAAACGAAATCCACATTAGTGACAATACTATAAGATTTCATTAAATTTAAATATTTTTAAATCTTTGTTCACTTATCAAAACTTGAACTTGAAAACAAAATTTGGTGTGGCAACTTTACATATTTAATATTCATATTAAATTTCAAAAAAATTGACAACCCGTTTTCAAAATATTGAATTTTCAAAACTAAATTGATTTTTTTTTCAAAATTCCAAAATTACTTTTCTTAATTTTTAGTAGGAATGCATTCAATTTTCAATTTATGCGACTTCTTGTACAAAAAATTTTAATCAAAATCCGTTGAACTGTTAATGAGAAAGTCGAAAATAAAAAAAAAACGGTTATATGCCAGTCGCGGTTAATAAAATTGTATATGTAAAAATAATTTTGAACCAAGATGTAGACGATAACGCTTTCAAGATTATTAAGATTAACATTTTTAATACAAAAAATTGTTATTCTTGGGACTAAAAAAAGGAACTTAGCCAATCACCTAAAACGCTAATTACCAAGTTAGGTGGAATATCATTTCATCGACTTAGGATGTAGATTGGCCTACAGACAGACAGACGGGTTTGCGGAACCCACATTTTTTGTGTTATCTATCCGTGTAATGTCAAGTTTGCTCAAAAGCGAGTTTGATTTTTTCCACATGCAAAACTTGTCCTATACTTCTATCTATATCTGTCATTTTCCATTTGGCTTGAAAAAAATCAAAATTTATAAAACTGGACTTACCAATGGAAGACAATATTATTGAATACGCTTTTACTTTTTACAATTTAAATTCTATACAAAATAACTTTTGGCAAAATTTGGCCACTCAAAATAAGCATTTGTTTGAGCGATGACTACTTCATTCGACCCAAATCTCTTACCTCCAGCCATTTCTTCATGTTTGGAAACAAGAAATTGTCGCTAAATCTAGTGAATATGCGGAATGAGGGTGGAGTTTGTAACCTATACCTCAAACAATTTTGCCATTGCGACTCAGAATCGTGTGCCGGTAAGTTGTCCTGGTGAAAAATAACTTTTTTCTTCGCAAAATATTGCCGTTTTTGGTTCAAATCGGTTTGGAATCTATTCAGCAGCTCTGCTCTGCTGGTAATCGTTTTACCCTTTTCAAGGTAATAAATGTGAATAATACCGCGTGCATCCGAAAAAAACTGTTGACATAACCTTGTTTGCTGACAAACTCACATTGGCCTTCATCGGCTTTGGTTTTTAGGAGAAGTCCATTGTTTTGACTGTTCATTGGTATCTGGTTTGTTGTGATGAGTCCAGGTTTCATCCACGGTTATGAAAAAGTGCAAAACTTCATTCATTCAGTTTTCTTCTGGAAAATCGCCAAACACACCTTTGAAGTTGTCAAGCGAATGCGTTTGTTGTCGATTAAGAGAAAACTCGGCTCGGTAAAGCTTTTTCATGTCCAAATATTTATGTACAGTCGAAATCAGTGAGCAATGTGGATGTGATATACCAGTGGCCTCCTCAAGCTCGCGCAATTTCACTCATCCATCGACCATTACCAGAATATGGATTTTGTCGATCCTTTTTGATAAGTTGACATTTTTTGGGCGACTAGAAAGTTCGGCGTCACTAGTGCATGAACAATCTCAACTTAAACAGTGGTGAATGGTTCCAATCGATGGTGAAGAGTGATAGTTTGTGTGATAGTTTTTTTTTCGCAAAAAATAGAGTTTAATGAAAACTCGAAATTCACTTTTTTCCATTTTAATAAAAATGCCCCTAGGCGTTTATATAAAATGACTGCCACAGCAAAACTATTTGACAGATCTGAGTGCTTTTTCTTCAAAGACGACACTTGACAGAAAAAAGAGTGACTTATGCAACGCGCCAGAAATAAAACTTCCCTAATTTGAAACAATTTTGTTTTTCGTAATTCTATGGCAGCTGCAATATACAATTTAAATTTCATGGAAATCGCGGTCAAAGTACTACGAAGTTAAAATTGTTTGATACCGGACCCGTCCTTGCATTAATATATCCCTCATAACGACCCCATCTTCCAATTGTGCAAACGTCACAGTCGTTCGGTATTTGATTCATGGTTCAGCAATTTTTACATTGAGGGTATTCATGCACCGGTGGAAAACCCAGATAAACCTCAGAAACCAGATAATTTTATCTCCGCAGAAATGAACTGTCAAAGTTTGTATGGGAAAAATATTCTGCAAATCAGATGAAATTATCTCACGAAAGAGAATAAATAAACCTCATACATTTTTTTCAACGAATATCTGATTATTTCCCACATTTACGCAAGTATTTTGAATGAGGTGTTCATGCAAACGTCTGGCGGAAAATTTTATCTTTCTGCAAAGCGGAAAATTATCTCGTTGCATGAATACCCTTATTACATTTTATATTATACTGCATATATATAAATCTACGAAGTAGATACACAGAAGCACTGGCAACGAGACCATCGACTTAAGCATTACACACATTAATATACAACAAGGAAAGCCATGGCGAAGTGGGTAAAGTGCTTGATTGCTAACTTAAACGTGTGGGTTCGATCCCCACGCTAGGCACATTCTTTTCTATATCTTCAATTTTAATTGGAAGCCGCCCATGGGTTAAAATGAGACAGTCAATACCTGGTTCGTAAATCCACTGTGCCAACAAAAAAATTCTTTCCTATCATTCTCTTTCTTCTAACTATAATGCCGTGCAATTCAGGTTGCATTTAAAAGACCTTAGGTCTTACAGGCATATCGTTAAATAATAAAAAAAAAGAATAATATTGTGGGTACACATTTTCGTGTCGTATCGTGCTGTCGGTTTGACAGCTCCATATAACATTTTTACCCCCAACACCGTAAAAGAGTTTAAATGATAAATTAAAGGTAATGACACAATTTTGTGTGTTAATTTTCAAGGATATTTTGACCCACTTTTAAGTGATTTTATCTTTAGAAAAATGTTGAAAAATATTGTTCGATGATTAACTTGTTTAAAATTAACAACAATCTATTTTTAACATAGTATTATAATAAAAATGCCATTGTATTTAATTGTATTAAAAGACTCACTCAATTTAATTACTATTTATTTGTATAATTTATAGTAGGAATTAAAGTGTAGATTTAAGGTCGGCAATCATGAGTATATATATAATTTTAGGGACAAGCCTACAGGTTTATCCTTTTTCAAAATGTCCTTCACCCGGAAATTTGTAATTAACTATTTACGGGTTCAAACTCAGATAAAAGTTTTTTGGCATAAGGGAGAACAATACATGAATCTTTTTTTCGTTAATTATAAAAGATAATTTAAGTTATATTTATATTTGAAGAAAGGAGATGGTTGAGAGGACAATCTTAACACAAACTGTTGATCCGACCTTTATTTAAAACCCTAGCCTCCATAACGCTATATATACGTTATTCTTAACATTTTATAGCACTTTATCCTTTAATCTAACCTTTTCGTCTGTGTCAACCAATCTACCTATTTTTTTTATGGATTACCAAACAATATCTCTGATGACAATTTTCCAAAATAACCAAGATGGTAAGATACGTATGTCCAAATTTATAAAACCTCCTACACAGTGATTGGGTTCTGTCCTGACTATGTTTCACAAATCAATCGCAGGCAAAAACATCTCCTTCTCCTTGTCAAAATAACAACCGAATTAGTGTGTTATGGCTTTCCAGAAAGTACCTGTATCTGTGTCTGTCAAAATGTCACATTCATAATCAATCATAAGCATCTCGTAAATGTACATGTGTGTTTATATAGCAAAGGCAGGGTATATCTCATCACAAAATAAAACAATTTTATATTTATACGCCAATCAAACCTACACAGTCCTATCAGCTTTTAGTCATTCATTTTAACTGACTATATTTTTTTTGTATCCAATTGTTTTATATTTTCCGACCGCAACAAAATGGGTCACGATTTGAGTTTCACAAAGGCATTGTCGTTTTTGTCTGATTTCAATTAACAAAACTCGTAGATAAAAAAAGCCCTAGAATCTATTCATAACTCATGACGATATTTTAATCCCATTGTTTGGCATTAGAAGCATAAATAAATATAAATAGAAAAAAGCCCATTATCCAAAACTATCTGTTGCATTTGGCTCAGAAAAAAAAAACATTTTCTTCCCCGTTCCGATGTTTCATCGCTAAGGTTTTTGTTGGTTTTGTCGAAAAAAACATTTTTGTTTTTAATTGTTACAAGTTTCATCATTCTATATAGAATAAGAGGTATCACCCAAAACCCTAATCCAATGGCTAAAAAGCCTTGAAATAAACAACATTTTATTTATATTGTTTCACATCCTTGGCGAAGAAGAAAATTTCATTGGCCTAAAACAGAGAGGGAGGGGTTGTTTTGGAGCAAAACAAAAAACAAACATTTCGTTCGTTCCGGAAAATCCCTATTATACTCGTATGCCAGGCGCTTAACAAAAATTTTTGTCTACTCCCAAGAGCTTTGCTACTATACTTCCGTTCAGGAAAATGCCTTGCAGCTAAGAAACGCATTCGCAAGAGTATAGAAAAAATATGCAACAAGAAAATACTCGTAAGTAGATATAGCAACAAAAAAAAAACAGATACTCTTAGAGAAAATATTTTCCCGGACGTTCTTCTTCTTTAACTATTCCTATTCCAGAAAACCACATAGCAGCAACGATGCACAAGATCCAACAGGAGAAAAGCGCAAGCATCACCCGACCGCAGCCTCTTTCCGGGGGTATATCAAATTGCTATCATTCCATCATATCACATAGCGAAAATTTAACTCTCCTTGGTAGTAGTCCCAGAAGCATTACTCTCTCAAGGATAAACTAAACTAATACATAAATAAAAAAAACTACTACAGTACTCGTAGTGAAAAAAAAATGATAGAAGTTAGATGTTTAAGCCGCGTAGATGTCATCTAATAGACGTAGTTAGGACTGATTATTTTCTTCTTGTATATTCGTTATGGTTGGTCAGGATTGTGGTGGAGGGGGAATAGGTGCAAGCATTTGGGACAGGAAAGGATTTCGAAAGATTTAACATGTGGCGACATATGCAACTCGAGAAGGCTTAAGTTATTTTTTTCTTTTATTTTTTGCTGTTGGTTAAGGATGTTGTGTCTCTATATAATGTACATATGAAATTTTGTGGAAGGATTTGGTTTTTGATACAAGCAAAACAAAAAAGATTCGAAAGAGAAAGTGAGATTTTGTTGAAATTCGGTCTTAACCTTAATATTTTTTGTATGCGAACCGAACTGTTAAGCGTGATTCAGTATATATAGCCTTCCCTATTAGAACGCATATTGAGTGAACGGAGTAAGGTATGTATTTTATTTATGTGTGTCAAGTGAAGAAGGATTAACTTGATTTTATTTTATGAATGAGGCTACATGCAAGTAGATTGTTGGTTGCTTAGGTTGTTTATATAATTAAGATCGTACCTATTTTATTATAAGTATTTATAAGGAAATTCAAGGACAATAGTATTTCTTAGGGTGTGAACATAATATTTTCATCATTTTATTTTCAATCTTTTTGCAACTTTCGCAAAATACCTGATATACATAAATCAAAACTTATAAAATCAAAATAAAATCTGATTATCGTAATTCAGAGTTTTTAGATTTTATTTTTGTAATTCATTAGGGAATACAAATTTTGTTGATATTGTTGGGGAACCATAAAGAACTGAACTTCAGTGAATATTGTACTTTGGCCACCATCTTGGATTTTGAAAAGGGTATAAGGTCAGATCCAGACTTCTTTTGGGCAAAAATTTTGAAGCTTATCAATTTTTGAAGAGTGGGATAAAATTCGTTCAGAGAGGATTAAAATGCAAAAACTTCTGCAACGATTTGAGTACAATTTTCGGACTATTTTTAAACGTCAAATGACAGTATTTTTTTCTTTTATAATAAACGTCAACCTGACATATGTAAATTTGCTGACATTTTCAGAAAGGGGACTCTTTTACTCTCTTCTGCCCAAAACAACTAAATTTGTAAATCTGGAACAGTAATTGACAAGAATTGGAGCTAGTTGGCAGTTTTTGGCAAAACTAATATTTCGATTAACTGTCTTGATTTTTGTATTTCGTAAATTATCACCCTAAATCCGTTGAATGAACTGCGGAGCGAGTAAGTGTCAATTTTGACATTTCTACAACAGAAACAATGTCGAAATTGAGTCAGATTCTTTCCGAAGGGTGTACATTTTCATTTTGCAAGTAAGCTTTTACATCAGCTTATTTGATTACTCTAAAATCATTAACCAAGAAATACTTGGGGTTGCCAATTGCACACTCAGTGGCCCTAATAAACATCGAACACAGTGCCAATGCACTGGTCAAGAAAGAGTGTAACATCGAACACTTCAGTGCGAATCCAAAAACCCTATAGTGCGCCACAATGCGACTATTGAACAAGCCTATTTTTTAATTTTCCGAAAGTTTGTCTTTGATTTTCAACATACAGAAACAAATCTCTGCGACACAGCGCAGCATCTAGCTAGCTAGACACTTTTAAATTAAACTCCATCACACATATTTAAAAAGACGACTTAGTCAATTGATAAATAGGCCATTAATAAAACAAAATGTATGCTATTTGACATTTATAAACTTATTCCTTCACCAACCCACCGAAGAAGGTGGATTAGCGAAGGAATAAAGAATTGGCATTTGACAGTACTTTACATAACTTATGTAATAAAAGAAAGCTAGAGTTCATACTTATTGTAGTAGATTTTCTTTATTGATTTTGTTCGGACCCTTTCTTTTTATTAGGGGCAGTTGCACAAATTTAACTTGAACAAAAGATCAGCTGAATTCGATTTATTTCTAGAACCAGGGACAACTTCGAGCGCGTTACACAATTGCGAATCCAGAACTGAACTCGAGTTAAAAGTAGTTCATCTCCTCGAAATTCGAGCTAAACGTTGTTCATATGTATGAACAAAAAATTCCCACCAAGACATAAATAATAGCCAATCAAATGCTTGAACCCTAGCTGAACCTCAGTTAATCCGCCAAAATCGGCGAGTTAAATTCTTCCATGTTCCGCGGTGAGTTAAGTTTTAATATTCGATTGTAAAGGGTTATCCATTTTGCGGTTACAAAAATATAGGACTGGAATTCGACATCTGTCAAACTAATTTTTTTTTCAGTTGAAAGTTTGACATTTACGAATATGGATCGCTTAACTATCGCACAACGCATAAAAATTGTTAAAACCTACTACAAAAATGGTGATTCTGCCACAGCCACATATCTGCTTTAAGAGGAGATTATGGCTTATATAATCGTCCGACTACGCAAGCAATTGGCAAAATTGTGAAGAAATTTGAAGAGACTGGATTGGTTACACATATTGTAAGGCCTGTGCATCATCGTTTCGCTCGTACCACTGAAAATATGGCTGCTGTAAGTGAAAGTGTTGCAGAAGACCCGAATGTGTCGATTCCTCGTCGTTCTCAGGAATTAGGACTGTCTTACGGCAGATTATGACGTATTTTGCATTTGGATCTATACCTACATCCATATAAAGTCCAGCTCACACAACAACTGAAGCCAGCTGACCATTCACAACGTCGTAGGCACGTCGAACAACAGGCGTTGGACGTCGATTTTTCGAACAAAATTTTCTTCAGCGACGAAGCACATTTCTCACTCGGTGGGTATGTTAATAAACAAAATTATTGTATTTGGAGTTCTGAGAATCCTCAAGTAATTGAAGAGAGGCCATCATATCCACAAAAAGTCACTGTTTGGGGCGCCCTTTGGTCCGGAGGTGTGATTGGACCTTACTTCTTCGAAAACGACGATGGAACGACTGTCACCGTCAATTCGGAACGTTATGGTCATATGATAATCGACTTTTGTTTGCCTGATATTGAAGAATACGACTTGGAGAATATGTGGTTTCAACAAGACGGTGCCACATGCCACACAACTCGAGCGAATATGGCTTTATTGCAAGAGACATTTCCTGGCCGCGTAATTTCTCGTCGTGGCGATATCAACTGGCCACCAAGATCATGCGATTTGACACCGCTGGACTTTTTTTTGTGGGGCTCCGCGAAAGACCGTGTGTATGCAGATAAACCTTTAACTCTTGGGCACTTGAAAACCAACATTCGTCAAGTTATGGCTGATATGTGTCAAAAAGTGGTCGAAAATTACCTCAAAAGAATCGATGCTTGCAACAATTCGTGAAGTAGTCATTGAAATTGCGTAGTGTTTCACACATAATGTCAACGTTCAAACTTTATAATAAAAAAAAAATATCATGAAAAAAAAAATTTGTATGTGTTTTATTTACGTTTACTTTTGAAACCGCAAAATGGATAACCCATTACAACACTTCATAGGAGCTAAACCGAGTTAAAATATTGGGGCAGATTAACTTATATTCTATGGTTTAGAAAACTTGTTGATTAGATGTCCAATTAGCGTTCTTTATTAATAGGACTGCTTTTGACTTTCGCCATAATGCCCTAACTAACAGCAAGTTGTAAAGATTTACACAAAGCTTCAACGCCAAAAATATGTTCGTTATTGTTTATCGAACAAATCACGTTCCGAGACTGCACTTTAAATAGCATAAATTCATTTTTACCCAAAAATAAATTGTATATCAATTAGAATACGGTATAAGCACCATTTAAAGTTATTAAATAAGTAAGCCAATAAGAAACCATAAGCCCCTATGTTATTTTAAAAAGACTATCCACTTATAAAACATTTTCTAATCTTTTTCCAGGTTGACATATCTTGTAGGAATACCAAACAAACGGTCAGCTCAATTCTGACCAGAACGAATTTTGTCACGCTCAAGTATGTTACCGATGGTTGGGGAACAGATGCGAATGGTTTCAAATTAGTGATAACATCTGTGAAAGATCCAAGTGAGTATGATACATGATTTTTTTTGTAATTATTTAAAAAAATGCCGTTTTCAATTTTAAACTTTTTGTTCTATCTATAAACTTTCAGAACACACGTGCAAGGATTTCACTTGTTCGCAGAGAGAATTTTGTATACATCCGGATTTGCTGTGTGATGGTATAAACCATTGCGGCGATAACTCCGATGAATCAGTTCATAATCTATGCCATAGTAGGACTATTTCATTTTTTTATTTGAAAGATTAACAAATTTACAATTTTGAATTTATTTATTTTTTTTTTAGACCAAGCGTCAAGTACGGTCCTCGGCCTAGATCTGACATGGTTCGTTTTGATCACAGTTTGTGGTTTGCTTATAATATGTACTTGCATAGCTGGTTGGGCAATTTGTATTTGTCGTCGAAATGGTACAACTGGCAACCAAAATACTTCAATGCAATGTAAGTTTTATATAAAAAAAAAAAATATAACTAAATGTAAACATAAAATCTTTTCTTTTCTTCAACAATACTTGTACATAGTACATCATGCAGCTGAAACGAATGGCTCGTCGAAACTGTTACACGGCACGCTATCACGTGAACATACAACACTGCCGAATTCGGGAAACTGGCATCACCCTGCGGGACCATCAGGGTACCACCGCACTCAACACAAATTATTGAAGATGGCCACCAAAGTCCGTCCCATTTGGTGCTTGGTAAATTCCGGCAATTAGGTCAAGATATCTCCCAAACAACAACCACAACATCTGCATCTGGCAATTCAAATGCACAAAAAGATGAATGGTTCGTTTGAATGTGGTTGTACATTTTTGCTTTTATTATTTTTGATATTATTCAAAATGTACAAACCGGAGATAACATATACTGACAAAACTGCAGAAGATAAACCTAGTTACTGACCAAGAAAAGAAATTACCAACAAAAATGGACATACATAGCAACAATAAGTCGAAAAACAAACAAACAAGTTTACTATAAACACACAAGAGGGCGACACACAATGAATGAAAGAGAGAATTTAATTCCGTCAAAATTGGCAGCAAATGAATTGACACGTTTGTGGCAACTCAATGTAGTGACGGAACATAAACAACAATGAATTCTAAACGAACTTCCATACTTTTGGTTTGGACCGTTAATTCAACGTTTCATTGGAAATATTTTAAGGTGTTAATAGATGCTCGGATCTCCAAGAATTAATAATTTCTTGTTGTGTTTATGGAATCGACCGAAACTTGCTATGCTTTCTTAATGAAGTAAGTTATAATATCTGTTTCTATTATGCTTATTAGAACTTGATATTTTTTAATACAAAAATTTCGAGTTATTAAACAGTGACCTTTTATTAATTTTTTTGTAGATTTAGACTAATATGAGGGTTTTTTTAAGCCCGAAAAAACGAAGTATTAGCTAAACAATTTATGTTAAATGGAACAAGGAACAACAACTAATTCACTCCCTTCGCGCTTGGCTAAAGGCAATCTCTTTTTTGATAAGTTAACATATATTCATATATTATCGATAGTTTGTATGAAAATGTTTGAAATGGAGCTTACAAAAAAAAAACTGACTTTATTTGTCACCTTCCATTACTAAAACCAATGATACCGGCCCTTAAGGGAATCTTAAGGGAACTTTACATTTTCAATGTAAAGTTCCCTTAAGATTAATTTCTTAGAATTTGCCAAGACAATCTTAAAAGCGTTTGATGATTCTTTAATTCGGCAAGACCCTTTCTTGCTATTTTTATAAACAATGTTCTACGGAAAAGCAATTTGCATTTCCTCGTTCCTATACAGTAAGACTTCAGTTTACCCTTGGGATCATGCTCTGAAGTGCTGTCAATTTAAATATTAAATCCACAAACATTAAAACGAACTAATATAAGTGCAGAAATTTGATATTATCTTATTTGGTTTTCCATTGGTACATGAATTCAATTCTTTTTCGACAATTAAGTTCTTCTATTGGCCAAAAAACTGATTTGTTTTAACTTAATTTGAATTTTTTTAACAACCCCTCTTTTGCTAACAAAACACTATAGTACCAGCATTTAGTTTGACAACTACCACGAATATATTTACATATGTGTATGCCAATATCATAACAAAAAAATCTATTTAAACCACGTTCCAATCGCCCATCATAAGAATGTACAATAATAACGCTCTGCTATTCGCTCTGTTGCTTACTTAAGCGAGAAAAACAATTATAGTCAGTTTTTGTTATAGATATTATGTATGGCGATTTCAATTTTTTTCTCTGGTCGTTTTTCGTCCAATTCGCTCAGATTTACAAAAAAACCACTTAAAAACATTTAAATGTCAGCAGCGTAACTTTATATATTTTTTTAAATAGAGTCGTTTCTCCAGATAATAACAAAATGGTATCTCTTAGTAAGCGTCTCAACTTATAAAAGTTTATAATTACCTATATTATTTTTACAAAATGCTAATTTGTGTTTTTTTTTTTCATTTCTTGCATTTAGGACTGTATCAAAAATTTGTGGACATCACCGCGCAGGGTGTGCTTATAAAACAAAAGAGATAAAGTACCCACATCTCTTTGTCGATGGACTAACACTCGGATAACCATCGCCTCTGTAAATATATATATAAAAATACAATTAAATGACTAAATGAACAACCAAAAAAAGTATAATAATACTAATAATAAAACAATTACAATTTAAGAAATTGTAGCCTATAAGACACTCTTTTTTACAAAAAAAGTAAACCAAAGTAAAAAATTAAATAAAAACCATTTGCACACCAAAATTTAAGTTATTCCTTAGTTTAAAAAAAAATTACCTACCTACCTACCAAAAGCGTTTGATTTTTTTTCAATAGAAATTATAAGAAATAGTTACCTACGGGACTTCCAAACAATACAAAATCCCTCATCCTCATAGTACACAAAATAAAAGGAATACAAATAAGAACTAATTTTTTTTAATGCTTAAGTATACATGCAAAATTACTAAGTAAAATGTAATTTAAAAAAAGAAATTAAAAAAAAAAAAACATAAAACAAGGGATGTAAATAGTTGACAATACAAAAATATTTTTTAATTCAAACGACGTTTTTTTGGAACAACAAATTTAATTCAAAATAAAAAAAAAACTTTTTCTACATTAATGCAAGTTTATTTAAAGTCTAGAGTTTTGTTTAAACATTTTTTGGCTATACTTAAAATAATAGGAGTTTAATAAAGAAGATAAGTGATTTAAAAAGAAATACAAAATAATTAAGTAAAAAAATGAGACATATTGGACGTATATGACAATACCAGCTGATTTTTTTTTAATTTACTAAAAAAAATAAAAACAAGTTTACTGAAAATGGAAAATTAAGAAAAAAACAAGAAACCAATTACATTTAGGTATTTAGATATTTAAAAAGAAAACAAAGAAAAACGAAAAAACAATTTTTTTACTTCTATATACATAAAAACACGAAAATAAAATAAAATGTTTACATAAAACTTAATCAATCTTTAAAATCGTTTAAACGAAATGGATAGAAAAACTAATTTAAAAAATAAAAATCTTCATACGAATGTTTTGTCCGCAAGGCTTTTTAAACTGAATAGAAAATTAAATCAATTATGTATTTCGAAATATTTCTTTACTTAAAACAAAAAAAAAACTAATTTGACAAGAAAAAATAAATAACTAACTACAAAAGCAAAAAAAAAATAACAAATAAGACTTCCCGCCGTTGACAAGCAAATCATAATAAACGAAACTTCAGTACATTAAAAAGAAAACAAGAAAGATCAATTAAATAACAGATTTTTTCTATAAGAACGTTTTTTTAAATCCAGTCTTCATAACTAAACAAAACAAAAAAATACACGACGATAATATCAGTTTTCCATATCAAACAAAACAAAACTAATTACTCATAAATTGTATGCATACTTTTTTTAACAAAAAAAAATCAATATAAACCATTTTTATCGAATAATCAAGTAATTACTTAACGAAAGATCAAATAAATTCCATTTCAGTGAACATGTATTTAGAAGAATTTTGTAATTTATTTTTTTTTTAATTTTATTAATTTTAATTTTCAATTCATTGCATTTTGATATGATTGAAATATACTCTAACATCCATATTAAGAAAAACGGATTGTTTTTAACACGTGATGGATTAAGTGCAATATGACATTAATAAAACAAATTGTCTGCCATTTGACATTTACAAACTTATTGCTTGGCTAATCCATCGAAGAAAGTGGTTTAGTGAAGGAAATAGAATTGAATTTACAGAACCATACAATAAAAAAATACAAATTTCATATTTATTGTAGTAGATTTTTTTTGTGGCTTTTTAGGCGGGCCCTTTATTTCTATTCATCGAACATTTTAACTCGCCGATTAACTTCTATGGTTTAGTTTAGTAAAGTCATGGATTAGTCCTGGAATAAGCATTTTTTATTAATAGGGCTGTAAATAAAAAAAAGTCCTTCTCTATACAAATAAACAGAAGGTTATCCAATAAAAAGCTGATTTCAAAATTTTAAATTATTGTAAGGTTCTTTGGGGGAAGCTTTTAATGAATAACTTTATTCGTTGAGTTCCTGAATTCACCGAAACAATTTATTGGCGCGTTATGGTAACGAATAAACTTGTATGTGGTTTTTCATTGCTAAAAGAAATTTGTTATGGAAATATATCTGTCAAACCAATAATTTTCCGCTTTTTCGCGTTCCATTCTTAATTTTTGAAAGTATATCATTTTTGCGGATCTAGATTTCTTAACAGATTTCCCTTCCAATATTAATACCAAAACAATTTTTAGCTGTCAGCTTGACATATTTTTGTATTGTACACGATAATGTTGCTTCCAACCAAAATAAATTAATTTGGACAACTACATCGATAGCAGTTTCACAGACACGACATTACACAACCACAGTAGCCAGACAAAAAAATCTATCTGAAATCATTTTCCATTGGACTCGAAAAAAATGAAAACTAAGATTGAAAAAAAATATGTTTTTTTGACAACTATTAAGGTTGTCAAAAAATCTGGATCAGCTTTGGGTGAAGTTCAATTATGTATCTAAGAAAATTTGTCTAGACAGTATTGAGCAAAATTTCGAAATTAAGTTTTCGTCGATTAGATAAATTTAGCTTACAAATGAGCATTTAAAATGCCTTATGATCGCGCTTCAAGCAATGCTAGCTTGGTAGCTCGTGTGTCAGGGACCTAGTGGATGTTTCAAAAATAAAATTTTATGTGTCAAAAATCATAGATCTTTGTTTGTACATATGCCAACAGAATTTTGATAACGTGCGCAAGATCATACTTTTTAATAATGTGTACTCTGTGTGCTGTCAAATAGAGAGATTACATATCTTTACAAGAATCTGTCTATTACTATCTCATGATATTAAAAAATTCAAGACCAATGTGCGCCAATACCTCCTTATAGTTAACTTCTCCCCATTTTCCCTAAAGCTCCTACTGTGTGATGAACATTTTAGTAACAACCCCTGTACGACATGGATAGTATGTAGTTGAAGAAATTCTTGTGAAGTGTTTAAAACCACCAATCAATATTTTATTTCAGAGTATCCAATTCAAAACACTGAATAACCGACATCCAAATACGTGTCGAAGTCTTAATGTCAATTTACTTACTTAAATTGCGGTCAACCAATCTAAAATCGGATATATTTTGCGATATTTCATGTGAAAGGTTTTCTCAGTTTTTGTTTCTACTAAATTTCAATTATTGTACCTCTCAGGATTTGATTTTTGACTTTTTTTTTATAAAAACGATCACAGAATAATCTCATGCAATTGACTTATAATTTTATTTTTTTACAAGTTTAATTATTTAATTAACTATTAACGCTATTAAAATTTGTAATAATTTTTAGAAAATAGAAAAAAAATATGCCCTTATATGTAAATTTATTTGTCCGATAGCAGATTAATAATTGAACATGATCATTACATTAAATTCAAGCTTTAAGCGTTTTCAACATTAATATTATATTATAATTTTAGTTCATAATTTTATTTCTTAATATACATATACGAACATATATACTTTGAGGTAAAAGTATATTCATATACGAAAATAAACCATTCTGACCGCTAAACTAATTTACTATAGGTATCTACATACATAATTTAAAGAAAAAAGAAATAACAACAACATTGATTTTCGCACGCTCTACTAACAAAGTTTGTACAAGTGTGTCTCTGTATCATATATAAAAAAAATATATATATAAATATATAAAATATTAAACATTGCAGTAAACTATTTAAATCGTCAAGACTTTTTGTAAAAATAAACAAAATATATTATATAAAATTAAAATAGAGAAAAATGATTTAAACATTTTCTTCTAAAAAATAATATAATAGATGAACAACAAAAATAAAATTCTATTACAATTATTATTATAGCTTAATTCGAATTTAATTTTATATAAATTAAAAAAAAAACGTCTTTATTTTATTGAGATATAGTTACACAATTATTTTTCCAAATAATTAAAAAAAATATAGTAACTAGTAAATTTTTAGATGAAATTGAATTTTTGAAACAAATGAAAAAAATTAAATAAAGTAAAAGAACCTAATTTGGAAGACTTTTTGGACAAACTCAACACTTTTCTGAGGAGGAGAAAAAATTTCAAAAAACCAAAATGAACAAACAAAAAAATTATCTGTTAGACTACATTTACAGGAAAACAAAGTAAACGAAATCGTAATAAAATGAATTAAAAAAAACAGTAGTTTAAAAAAATATATATTAAAAGAAAAATAATATATAGTGGAAATAGTAATTGTCAGACATAAACTTTTGGACGTTATACATTATATAAAAATGCAATTCTTAGTTCTTTTTGTCTCCAAAGATAATTTGAATTCAATAATTCATTCTGTTCTTATTATAATGAAATATATTTCCTAGTAAAATATTAGTAAATTTTTTCAAAGTCAAATTTCGATAGACTTTATACTAAAAAAAAATATGGGCTCTTGACACTTTTGAAAAGAGTTTCTTCTTTCTCTATAGTTCGAGACCCTGTCGCCTTCCATCCTTAAACCAAAAAAAAAAAATTATTAAGAAAAAATATACAATCCATTCTAAAGTTCAATATTTTAAATTTTAAATTTCAATTTTTGTTTTTCTCCCATTGATATTACTTTCTGTAATAATTGTTTCTTTAAATTTAATCATTGTAATGTTGAATATAAAAATAAAAAAAAAACAAGAATATAAATAATTTAAAAAAAACACACACATATTTATTATATACAAATGGAAAAATGGATACAAAATCAATTTATCATCAAAAAAATAATTAAAAAAAATTTAACTAATTAATTACCGATTTAAGTTTTAATAAGAACCAACAACAAAAAAAATGATAATTAAATAAGGAAATGTAAGAAGGTTATTTAAGATTAAAATGAGGAAATTGAATGGGGAGCGAAATTTAAATCAATTAAATGAGTAAAATGGAAATAAACATGAACAAAAATAAATGCTTAGCTTTGTGTTAAATTGCTGTTAAATGTATAAGTACCATGATAATACTAATAAAAAAAATTATAAAATAAAAGTTTCTTTTTAATTTTTTGTTTTGAGCTTATATCTTATGAAATTAATTTTATTTATAAAAAATTGATTTAACCGCCCATGGGTTACAAAGCTGGTTTTTCATAAAAGCTTTATTTTTTTGTAAGAAAAAGCTTAAGTTGCCATATCAGGGAATTATGGTAAATTAAGATTTCGATCCGAAATTACAGATTGACTTGCCGAAAAATCCAGATAAGAAAATCGATTTCTAATGTCAAACGATTTCAGATTGATTTTTTTTTATTAAAAAGCTAACAAGATTGCATTGGTTTATATATAATATTTGTGTCTGTGGAATGATACAGACATGGACAAAATAATAGGAACGCTCCTTACTTTTAGGTAATACTGTGTCTTGCACTTTAGTTAGGCGAACATGTTAACAAATTGATCTTGTGATTAAACAAAAGGTATTTGCAATATTATGCACGTACTAGATTGCAACTACAAAATTTTATGGTCAAAAAAATATGACCATTTGAATAAAAGCTCAAAAAAATATTGTTATTAGCTTAAAGAAGTCAAGATTTTCCCGAGATTTTCTTATCTGAGAATAATTTTGAAATTTTAGGCCCATTTTTTTTATCTCCGAGAAAGGTGCCCTTACTAAAAAAAAATACACACCCAGAAGCGGATCTGTTTTGCCAAAATGCATTACATTAAAGACGACCCACTTCAGGGCAAGAAGCAGTAGAGGAATGTGCTTCGGAGCGGCGAAACGAAAATAAATTTATCCGGAATATATGGGAAACAGTTTGTTCCTCGCCCAAAGTGAGAGGCCTACAATCTGTGGTACACAAAACCAACCGTGAAGCATGGAGGTGGCAGCATAATGTTATGGGGTTGTTTTTCTTGGTGGGGCTTGGTCCAATATTTGTTCTAGAAGGCATAATGACAAAGGAGTCGTATGTGGACATACTGGAAAATGTTATGCTTTCATGGGCTGAGGAAAATATTGCACTTAAATGGCTTTTCCAGCAAGACAACGACCGTAATCATACGGCAAAGTCAACAAATCTCTGGTTTCAGCGAAACAAATTGAAAGTTGTGGAGTGGCCTTCTCAATCACCGGAACTTAATCGTATATTGAGAACCTCTGGAATGAGCTCAAGATTGAGGTTAGTAAGCATAAAGCTTCCAACAAAACGAATCTCTGCAGAACTGTCCAAGAAGTGTGGTATTCACTTCCACAAGAAAAGTGCAAGAAATTGGTAATTTCGGCCGTCCGGCACACGTTCCCCCAATAAAACACCCGGAAACAATTTGACTGATTCTGCATTGTATGTATCACTGTATTTGTGAAAATTAAATTTAAAAAAAATCACATCGGCTAAAAAGACCTTCCAAAACACTTGATTTCAATGTAGATATACATTTTCTTGTATCAATAATAATTATAACTTGCTTCTTTTTATGTTATTTTGCCAGAAAAGTAGTTTAAATTCAATAAACACATCGAAATTCCACAACAAATCAACCCGATGATTTTGACATTTTAATTATATGAGTGTATTAATGATTCTGTTTTCGATTCTGAAATGAAATCCAGAATCGTTTTCTGTTCTGTTTAGAGTAACAACTGCCATTTTGTGGGGGTCAGAACAGTTCTGGACGTCCAATCGAAAAGGCCATAAAACCAATTGAGAATTGTAATTGTCAATAATAACCAACGAATATTCCCCTTAATAAATTGTTTATAACCCATACCATAAACCTCTAACTTGTCATGACATTTGAAACCGCTTTGACAACTTAGAATCGTCGTGACCAAAGTCCAGTGTAGGTATTGAGTTACAAAATGAGATAAGTTAGGTACTTCATATACCTACATGATACGAGGTATAGGAACGCAATTGCTATAAGAGGGTCAGTTGAAGTGATTAACAGTAATGTGTTGCACAAATGACAGGAGCACTTGAGAGTATGCGGCACTCAAAGTAGAACAGAGTTCACAGGACTTAAAAAGTGTTATGTAGACCGAACTGTGAAATAGCAACTATAGCTCAAGTAGATAAGGGGAAAAAAATTACTAGTTGATCTTGAGTAAACTATGAAATCAGAAAAAAAATAAATCCATGGTCATCAGTGTTTTCTCAGGT
Source organism: Philhelius pedissequus (assembly GCA_910595825.1). Lineage (NCBI taxonomy): Eukaryota > Metazoa > Arthropoda > Insecta > Diptera > Syrphidae > Philhelius > Philhelius pedissequus. The sequence goes on along the minus strand of OU343163.1, from coordinate 5,555,475 downwards.
CCTCTAGGCGACACTTATACCGGCAAGACCTTTAAAATATTTGTGTTTTTTTAAATTAAAAAGTAATAAAGTACGTGTAGGTAACAGAAACAATAATACAAAGGATTCTCACAGTGGTTTTGCTGATATCTCTTAATAAATATGCATCAGGGTGATATAGTTATTGTTTATGACCCTGTTTTACCAAGAACACAATGGAAACTTGCAATTATCGACGAAACTTTTGTGGGAGAAGATGGAAGACTTAAAAGCTGTAAAATACGCTACGCAGATGGAAAGACAACAAGGTTACCTGCCCAACTTCTGTTCCAAGTTGATAGAAATTCACCATTTGTGGTGAAAGATTATTAAAAATATAATAATCAATTAAATTTTATATTTAAAGTTAAACCTATGAATTTATTATATATCATATCTATTTCATAATCGTGTTTTATACAGTGTCATTAAATTAACTTGTTATTTAAATCAAAAAATGTGTTTTTTTTTTAAATAAATCAAATGATTAAAGTTGAAATGATATATCGTTCTTAAATGGAATCCCATAACTCTCACATTATTACGAAGAAATCTAAGATTTTCGGAGATGATGGATAATATTATTGATTTAAATGTTTGTTGAAATATTTTCATATCTAAATTACCGTTAAAGTGCAAAAAATACTTATTAACTAATAGTTTCTATTGGAAGATGTTCAAGCGAAAATAATATCAATTGTTGATTTTCAAAAATTATAACCATTAGTTTGTAGAAGAAAAGGGTACGAAGAAGGGAGAGTGAACAAAATCTCTCAGGTCAAAGATTTAAGCAATAGATTTTTATTCTGATGCTTGCATTGTTTATCAATTCGATTTGTGTTGTGTTCTCTTCTCGTATTAATAAAATCGATAAAAAGTCTTGCTCGTCAAAATATTTAACACAAAAACTAATATACCTGTAATATCGAATATTTCATCGAACTATTGGTATTTAGTTATCACTTATGAGTCGAAAATCATACAAGATATTTTTTGATAAAATATTCGATAAATATGTGTCAAAATCTGTAGAATGAAAAACGTTCGCTTTTAGTCGAAAAATGGAAAGTCTTTAAGGGCCAGTGTATACAAACGTGGTTCAAATATATGATCCATGATTCAGCAATTTTAACTCTTGATTATTCGGCGGATTAATTGTGATTAAAAGATGGTTCAAGGATCAAGGATCGCCCAAATCGGCGAGTTAAAATTGGATCAAATATTTGTACAACTGGCTCTCTAAATGTAGGTGAAATATCGTCGGGATACATAATTTTGTCAATAAAAAAATCAATTCGATTTGTTGCTTGTCGTTAAAAGATTATTATTCAAACAGCATTTGTTATCAACTGTCAAATGTAATAACTGTATAATTATTGCGATACGCGAAAACTCATTAGAAAGTATTTATTATTATATTTGGGAATACCTGCGCAGAAAATAAAATTTTAAAAATAATGGCGCAAATTTTAAACGATTTAGTAATATACTAAATCATTTTAAGTATGATACTAGGCTAAAAAGAGGATTTTGCTTATTTTAAACCAGTTTAGTATCATACTACTGTCTTAGCATTTTAGTAAAGTTAAAATCACAAAATGGCTACTTTATTTTTTTAGTGTCGTACTATGCCATTTACTAACGTCACAAAAAGTTATGTTCGCTTACTTTTTGCACTATTTTAAGCGTAGTTTATTAAGAAAATAGATTTGATATGGTGCTAGTTTTAAAGTATTTAAAATTAGGGAAATATTAGTAAAGTGCTTTAGTATTAGCAAACTGTTAAGTAGTATCATGCTAAGCCCTCAACATCAGGCTGTTTAAAATTTTGCTCCAATGGTTTTATTTCTTTCCTTTCCCTAGGCTGTGAAAGGAAATTATAAATAAAAAAAATTATTAAATAAATACTGCTGCTTAAAATATTGCTCCAATGGTTTTATTGCTTTCCTTTCCCTAGGCTGTGAAATCTTATTATAAATAAAAAAAATTGTTAAATACATACTGGCTGCGGTTTTGCACGCGTTAGAAAATGAGCATGAACATTTCCTTTTTACCATTATATAAACATTTAACCTTAAAACTGATGAGTGCAAACGATAATTTTAAAATTTATTGAACGAATACAAATTAAAAATAGCTAAAGACGTAAATTAGCTAAAAATGTGGAAAACACTATTTTTTCTTCGCTGTTTTGCTTGCCACTCTAGAATGTTCTTAGGTTGCCTGGCTCAGTATCTTATATTATGGGGTCAGTCGAACACACTGGCATTGGCTTATAAGTTAAATATCAGGGGCCTATAACACAACGCGACAACTAATTGTAGGACAAGTAAAATTCTTTAAAAAAACACAAAACGACAAATCTAAAAGCACTGTGATAATTGTCACAAGTGAGAAATGTTTGGATTTTCCTCCTTTTGTAACATAAAGTGACAAGTGTCACAGAAAATTTGCTTAAGCATGTAAATTAAAAGTTGTTATTAGTTAGCGTGCATTTTATGAGTTAAAACAGTTTGAAAATAAGGAATTTAAATTGTATACTAATATAATTTATAAATTTGTTTTCAACACATTCAATTTAAAACGTATTTATTTGATTCTGATTCTGATTCTGTTAGTCAGAATGAGAATAAAAACAAATAACATTTGTACTAATTAAAAGTGATTAAACCAAGAATACATTTTGAAATTGACGATTCGTTTCTAGAAAAATTTCGAGTGTCAAAATCAGTGACACATTATGTAGCTTGCCGAAAAATTATTCGTCTTTATTTTGTGGGATAAATAATTTTTGCTAAAGTAAATATATCTGTCCACTTTTCGCTTTTTTTTCTTTTGCTTAAATATCGCAAAAAGTTCCAAAAAGAGTATTTATTCTTCTTTTATTTTTGTTAAGAAAACAATTTTTTTCCTTCCGGAAGTTTTGCTATGCTTTATTTTTGGCCAGTTGTCACATAATGTGGGCAAGTCAAGGGAAATCTATAATTCTGACAAGTGCAACAGTTTTGCGTTGTGTTAAAGAATATACTCCTCCTTTTTGTACAAGTATAGTTTGACAAGTGAGTTAATAGCCTTTTCACATCAAACTCAAAACACGGTTTACGCGAAATTATAGATTTTGGCTGAAAACCTAAAGCGAAAACACAAGTTTTCCCATACATTTTTTATAAACTACTCGTTTTGATAAACTATAAGTTTTAATAAAAAATAATTATGGATTATTGTATATTATATAATTCACTTGTTTTTGTACATCCACTAATCCAACATAAAAATTATAATTTTCTTCCTTTTAAAAATAACTATGATATTCTTCTGCTTCCCAAATAATCTTAAGAATTTTGAAATGTGCTACAACCAACAATGAATAAGATCCATTACTAAACACTGAATGCACTCAAGAGTCCTCTGACATATATTTGACATTTTCGGTGTTAAGAAAAATAAAGAAAAATTGCAGAAAATTGACCACATGCAGCACTCGTCGTCGTTCTTGTTCACAAAATCGAAAGAAAAGAATCACAAATATTTGCTTTGTGATTCCTTTCTAATTGCATTTAACCATAGATAAAATAAAAAGTTCATATTCTCCATAACGAATATTCAATTGGTTGTTGTTTGTCTAAATTGAGTTGCTTATTGCAGACACACTTGAATCTATACCGTGTAATGGGCGATAGAGATTGGAGACTATTTGTTTACGGTGGTGTCGCATCAATTACAGCTGAATTTGGTAAGTGATTCTACTTGAAATACACACCGAACAAATCATTGTATCTAAAAAAATCAAATCCAACAGCCGAGCCTCCCGTCGAAACATTGCATAATATGTTTTTTCCTTTGTTGACAAAAATTGTGTTTTGTTTTTCAATTTGTAGGTACATTTCCTATTGATACATCGAAAACCCGCCTTCAGATTCAAGGTCAAAAGATCGATGGAAAATTCACACAGCTGAGATACCGTGGCATGATAGATGCATTTATAAAAATAACGAAAGAAGAAGGAATCAGCGCTTTATATTCTGGGTGAGTTTTTGTACCTCTTAAAATTGAATATACCTACATGAAATTTTGTGTTGAATTTTGCAGCATTTGGCCAGCTGTACTGAGACAAGCCACCTACGGCAGCATAAAATTTGGAACTTATTACTCTTTAAAGAAACTTCTTGATGAAAGAGGCTTGCTCATCGATGCTGAAACCGGCCGAGAGCCAGTATGGAAAAATATGGTGTGTGCGGGTACAGCAGGAGCAATATCTAGTGCCATTGCCAACCCTACAGATGTTCTTAAAGTTCGCATGCAAGTTCACGGGAAGGGCACACAAGACAAGGGACTTGTGGGGAGCTTCCACGATATCTACAAATACGAAGGAATTGGAGGTCTATGGCGCGGTGTTGGACCAACAGCTCAACGGGCGGCTGTAATTGCTGTTGTTGAACTTCCCGTATATGACTTCTGCAAGGTTCATCTGATGAGCAACTTTGGTGATCATGTAGCCAATCATTTTATGTAAGTTGGAAGAATATAAGCTTAAGATTTCATTTTCCTATACGTTTTATTTCCTTACTGCAGATCTAGTTTTGTAGCTGGTTTAGGAAGTGCAATTGCTTCTACCCCAATTGATGTGATAAGGGTTTGTTAACTTCGATAATCTCGAGTAGAAATTGTTAGATAATCTTCACTTATTTTTCAGACAAGGTTGATGAACCAAAGACGTATAGCTGTAGCGAATGCAGGTACGACTGCAGCGACACTTTATACAGGGAGCTTTGATTGTGCTCTTCAGGCAAGTTCTTTATATTAAGGCATACTGCAAAAGTATACTCTGTCCAAGAAAGATAGAAGAAGTACATGTATTATGGGAAAGCTTTTTCAAAATCAGTAGCGTGTCATATTTTTGCACCATAGTAAATTGAAAGAACTTCTGCATAAAAGGTGTTTGTCCGCCCATAAATTTGATTGCAACTGACGCAGACCCAACTTCCTATTGAGCGTTCATCTGAGTGTGGACTGAATTGCTTTTGCTGTGGCCTATGGCTGCTGCTGCTATTCAATCCCCATTAAATATTGAATATTGATGTGTATTCAGAGTTACCCGTTTCCATTTGAAGTGTTTCTGTTGAAGTGCTTTTGATTTGAAAGCTTTTAAAAAAACGGCCTTTTATCTTACGTCAGATGGTTTGGAAAAAGATAAAGGTCTTCATTTTTATAAATAAATGAAATAAAAAGAATAATAATAATAATAATAATAATATTAAAAAAAAGGCTTCAACTCTACATACAATTCTTTCATATTTGGATCCATTTAAAATAAAGACTACGAAAACCCTGTGATAACTTTATTGAATGGCAGATTTATGCAATTCACTGTAGCCATTGAGAAGCAAACATCTTATCTTGCCTACGCTGCCCATTTTTCTTGGACAGAGTATAGTGAATTTCAGATCGAAAAATTTTATATTTTTGTTTTCTTTTTGAATGTGCGTTCTGTTTTTTGTTAATAGATTTCTATTGTTGGTCTCAAGACTAATGAGACATTAAACAAAAGTAATTTCCATTAAAAGCTGTCTGGATTTATTATTCCCTCGGATTTTAACACAAATATATAATATTAATTAATAAGATTGTTTTTTTCTTTTAGACTGTTCGAAATGAAGGAGTTTTTGCCCTGTATAAGGGTTTCATACCCACATGGATACGAATGGGGCCTTGGAACATAATATTCTTCATAACGTATGAACAGCTGAAAAAATTCTAGTAGTACAAACAGAAAAAACAAACTAACGAAGAACCACAAGTGGCTAAGGACAAGTTAAAAAATAATAATAATGTTTTTTAATACTTTCTCTTTATTCGACAAACAAAAATCGACACTCATTTGCACTTCAATTTCCAATTTTCTTGTCTTGAGGGTTTGCTGGAGTACCTCTTATAACATATAGAAATTTTTGACTATACAATTCTATTATAAACATATATATATATATTTATATATATAAAAACAATTTGTTTCTTATTGGCACGCCAAAAGTAGTTTAAAACAATCATAAAACTAAAAGTAAACATTAATATGTAATACAATTATGTATGTATGTTTTAATGTAAAGTGAATAGGGTGTATTTATTAAAATGATGATAAAAAAGTATTTTCCTACATTAACAAAAATCAACTGTACAAACATTATATGCTTTTAAAGGGTAGCATTTATAAAAAAATTAAATAAAAATCTTATTTATAAGCAATTATGGTTGCACTTAAATAATGATTTGGTAACAAGCATTGATAAACATTCTTTATCTGTATATTTATGAGAAACAGAGTTGTGTTAAGTTTAAATAGTTTTTTTTTAAATATGTAATTTAAATTTTATTTTGTCTGTATAATATAATAATAAATTTAACAAAATGTTTTTTGTTAACCTAAGGCGTAAATAAATCTCAAAATAAATTAAACTTACGAAACCTGAAAACAATTGTGTGTCAAATTAACGAAATGAAAAATCCATTTTAACAATGGGGGTTATCGTGAGTAAAAATTTCTCTGGAAATTTTTCTAAAAACTCAATTCAATTCCCTCGAAGTTTTATTGGTATCGGGAATAAAGCTTTCCCAAGGAATTTTGCTGTCATTTCATAGGATTTTTTGTTAGAGGGAATTTTATTCCGTATGAGATTCACAATCGCAGACAATATTTCGAGAGAATAAAATATCCCGAAAGAAACGAAATTGCGTGGGAGATTACCGATAGGGCCCAATAGTGTGCCCATTCCAAAATTGTTAACGATATGTGACGTCAAAACATTGTTCCTAAATGCATTGTTAGGCTGTGTGTGAATTGCGTTAAAATGTTGGTTAATTTTGTAACGTGATTAAAATTTGATACTAGCGTAGTGAATAAAATGGGTAAAAATGCAGGCAGCTGTGGAGCAGGCTAAATTTGCGTTAAAATTTAACGTTTCTCAAGATAGAGTAATTTGAAACTGTAAATGATAACCGAAAAGAAAGATGAACTCCAAAAAGTCCAGATCTACTGGGAAACCATATAATAAATGTAAGTTTTAATTTATTCAATTGAAAAAAAAAATTACATTAATCGTTTTGTTTGTATAGGGTCTCAAGAGGAAAAAAATAATATAATCCGTTGATATTTTAACAAATATAAAATAATTAATTAAAATACTCATTGTATTTCATTTTGCTAATTGAATACAAATAGATTGATTTGTCAGCTTGTCAAATTCTTCAGTTGTGAAAACTAGTGTTTACATACTAAATCAACAAATTAACCATAATGGGAATTGTTTTGAAAAGATTTGGAATAGTTGTTTCAAAATATTTAATTAACGATATAAAACCGAAACATATTAGTAAAACTGAGAATTCGTTACTTTTTTCGTGCCAAATTATTAACTTTATATCTTCTAAGTGGGATTTTGGAAAAGAAATTAATTAACTTGAACAACAAAAAAAATGTTTTTAGGGAAATTTCTTAAATCTTGAAGGAATTTTAGCCAAATTAGTGTTTTGATAAATCCCTTTTAACGTAATTCACACAGCAAAAGCTAAATTTGATCCCACCACAAACCAAACTTCAAAATTTAACCAAGGTAGAAAATTTAACCAACATTTTAACGCAATTCACACACGGCCTTAAAGTCTGTTTCCAACTCATCTCCATGACAGTTGAAAGTGTTGATCTGCCAATGTGAACATACGAGATAAGAAAGAACTTGTTTTTACAGAAGTTGTAAAGAAAGATATACAAAAATAAAATGCATTTTTTTTATAAAAAAATGCATTTTGGTGCCGATTTAAAATCAGAAGATTAAATTACATCGTAAAAAAAAATAAAAATATTTTATTCTATAGTTCAAATGGTTATACAGTGAAATCTCTTATAAGCGGAAACTCATGATACTGTGTGGTATCCAATTTTTGGCCAGTAGGCAAAGCCTGTTAGGTAAGTAGGCACCTATTTTGAGATAGCTTTTCCGACCGAAAAACTTTCAAAAATGTATGAAAATGTGAAATCTTTAATATAAGTCTTGATATGTGACCAATTCACTGTGATTTAATTTATTTTATACTTAGACTCGGAATATTTTTGTCAAATTTAATTTTATGCAAATAAAAACAAATACATACACCTTATCCCGACATTCCGCTGGATTTTCCCAGCATCTTCAGGGGTTTAATTATCTACAATTTATGTGTATATGAATTAACAATTATTATTCTTATATTAATACATATATAAAAATTGTTAATTCATATACATATTAAATGCAGATAAATAAACGCCTATGAAAATGCTGGGAAAATCCAGAGTAACGTCGGGATAAAATTTATGTATTTGTTATTATTTGCATAAAAAATTAAATATGACCAAAATATCCCGAGTCTATGAGAAATCTTTAATTTTAGCTTAAAGAATAAAAATTTTGTTTGTTTTTAAGAAAACAAACGGCACACTAGTTTTCAGGGAGAAACCAAATTAAATTTTTAATTACCCATTTAAAATGTAACTATCTGCTGGATTAATTAATTTCATATTGGATTAACTTGGTATGACTGTTTATTTGTACAATCCAAAATGCAATACACACCACCATCCACAATACTCAAATTTGAATAGGGCGCCAAACACAATATCGATGTCTCTTTTCAATTGCTGGAAAAAATAAATAAACCGCAACCACCAATTTGCGTACACAGCTTTATCTCATTTTCCCACTTTGTGGAACGAAAATATTTTCTCACCACAAACAAAAATGTAAACACATTTCTCAAATACCCCCACATAAGTTAGTGTAACAGAGACAAATAGAGAAAAAGAAAAAAGAGCGCCCTTAAAAACACAAGATAAATTACGATACTCGATCGATGTAAACCTAAATACCTTTGAAACGAAAAGGAAAGCAATTGTTTCTCCAATTGAAATTTTTGAACAACACAACGAACATGAAAGAAACCACCAACTTGTTTCGCAGGGGAGAATTACCAAACACCAATCGCAATCACGCATTTCATTTTTCATTTTAGTTCAGCAGAATCGTCATCAATTCAATTCATCAAATGATCGTCTTTTCACCGGACAAAGTTAAACTGAAGATCTCCGCACAACAAAGAAGATCCACTAATTAATCTTAATATTTTCTGAAAGTCCACAACTTTGCAAATCATAAACAAAATGTTCAAAGAATAAATTTTAATAAAAAAAACAGAACGTAAATAGCATCGCGATTCCTTGTTCGTGGTTGCCTTTGTGATCGCTCTCCTTTTTTCCCCGTGTGTTCTGTGTTGCTTGTGAGTGGGGTGCAGCGCTTCGAAGCAAATTGTTTTTAACTTTATTTTGTGTTAAAATAATTTTAATTTGAGAAACTATTGAAAATCCTTTCAAGATTTCTCACTTGAAAGATCAAACAGAAAAGAAAAACAAAAAAAAAAAAAACAATTTCTAAAGGACAAACAAAAAAAAAGTAAAATGGCGACATTCAAAATTCATCAAGACACTGAGAAGGAGAACGCGGCATATGCTGCTGTTCGCAAGGAAACCGCCGCTCGTGGAAAGGCCAATTTAACTGCACTAGGGGGCAAGGACAAACGGTTTGCCGTTCTGAGTTCCAGTGGTGCAAACAACTCCCGGTCTGTTGGGCTTGGAGGCGTCAACGGAGTTAAACCAAAGACAACTGTAAGTTTTTTTTTTCCCTTTAGGCCTCTTCTAATGGCAGAGTCAATTTTCAACATAACCTCTAAAAATGTACTATGATTATTTGAAAATTTGAATTGTAATGCCGTTATGAGCTGGTTGGTTTAGTCAGCAACGGATTTTTTTTGTTTAATTTTTAGAGCCTTTTGTAAGAGGTAACAGTTTGTTCTGTTTTTTTTTTTTTAAGATAAGCTCACGTTATTTATTGGAAAATATGTAATTAAAGAAATGCCAGTTATTTTATTGTTGCACGTATGAAATAAATTCTGGCAATTTTAAGGAAATATGTATGCCTAATTGAAAAGATACTATCTACCTGATCGTTTCATTGTTAGAAGTTCGATTTACATATTTCCGTATTATGAAAAAACTGCACATAATAAACAAGTAAAATCTATATACACGTGACGTCACTTTGTCATAAGATCATAGGTACCATTACCATGTTTTCTTTTATCATGATAGGTATTAGGTACACCCATTTCGCTCATTCGATTTAAGATCAACATAACTCAAAAACATCCGATCCTTATTGCCTTTTCGATTGGTTGTCCAGAAGGCTTCCGAAGTCTTCCGAATGCTTCTGAAACTGTTTGATTGGTATCAAATGACAGTTCTTCTCCTGGATAGAAGAGAAATTTCCTTCTGGATTTGAAGTCAGAATCTAAACCAGAAGCATGCACACACACACCCACTAAATATCAAATTTAAAAATAATTTATTTATGCCATTGTTTTGTTTTGGTTTATCTGTAATTTTGTAGTTTCAATTTCAATCTTTAGAGAATTGAAATTTTGGATATCTGTTCCGAAGATAAATTTCCCTTTAATAACTGTAATTTCGCATTTTCATCAGGAATGACTTCGAAATCTTCTTCATTTGTGTCAGCTATGTTTACAAAATAAAATAATCACAAATGTGCGTTCGACATTTCTCGTCTTACACATTCACTCACATAAATTTTCAGAATCTGGAATCTAGTGTTTACTTGGTCGATTGGTATCCCGGATCGGAGAGTTCTTCCGGATTACCAATCGAAAAGGACATTAGTTAAGTACAAATTTGAGGAGAAACCGTTTTTGTCCTTATTTTTGTAAAATATCTTAACATCGATATCTCATCTCATCATTTCACATTCTCCCCTCTTTTCGTTTTAACTAAAGGTGTTGTTTACGAACTTTTTATTTGCATTTATATACATATCTCGAAAGGAAGAAGGTTCTTATAGAAAATGGGCGATATGTAGGAGTACCTATTTCATCATTCATTGATGGCCAGTTATACAAATATTTATACCTTGGTTCAGCTTTATCTCAAGATTTTAACATACCGCTTTCGTCGGATTCGGCGAGGGTCGACCATGGTTTAAGTTTTTAATATGTTACTTGAACCATTGTGAAATTTTGGTTAATTACTCGTCTAAAATCTTCAACCAAGGCTAAACCACGGCTTAAATACATATTTTACAATTGGCCATGAGATTCCCTTTTAATAATAAGCGTTTTTCTTTTTTTTTTCGTTCAGAGACAACAACTTTCCTATCCTTCTTTCTCTTCCTTAACCTCATGCCCGCGCTGTGTTGAAACATTTAAAGGGTAGTACATATAATCCCTTGAGCGCATGTAGATTATAAGACAAAAAAAAAAAGAGCAGAGCACTGAACAAAGTTTAAACACATAGATTATGCTCTGAACTTTTTCCAAAGAGAGCGATCTCTAAACACTGATATGTTTTTTAAACACAATTGAACCACACAAATCAGAATACATTTTCATTTTAACAATAAAAAGCAATATACACATGATCGGAACGAAAAAAGAAACACACATTTGGAGCTCTGAGTTAAAAAGAAACAAACAAATTTGTTGACAACACTTACTGCTCTGAACTAAAAAAAGAAAAACGCCTAATGTCGTTTTCAAGTGCAGTTGCTCCTTTTTTACATTGAATATTGCAAATTAGAAGTTGGAAGGAGCTACTTTAAAAGTCTATTAAAAATCGACATTAGGAACTTGATTGAGAAGAATTCTATATTGTTTAATGTAGAGGTACCTACCTATATTTAATTTAAAAATAAAAAAAATCCAAATTTTGTATGAGTCCATACCTACTTGCTTTTTCGAATCACTTTTTTTATATTATTCAATGCTTTTGAATGAACAACAACAACTCGAGTGTTTCTGTTGTTCATTCAAAAAAGATTGAGTAATAAAAAATGTAATTCAACAGAAACACACGACTTTTCAATTTTGTAAAGCTTAGCGTGAAAGTCCTAAAAAGAAGTGATATACGGGAACAAAAGCGCGCACAATCTGAGGGTATTGCCTTATTGTAGCCGGGCAGAGGGGACCGTAACAGCCCTATTAGTAAAATACGCTTAGTACACCTTTAGTCCATTAACTTACAAAACGATGGAATAAGAGTAGATCATGGACTAAAATTTCCTATTAATAAAAAATCGAAAAAAATCTACTAAAATAAATATCAACTCGTATCCCTTTTTATTGTATGTCGATGTACATTTTGTCCTTAAATGTCAATTCTTAGTCCTTCACTAGTCTACCATGCATGGTCTACCGATGGGCTAAGTTGGTAAACGTCAAATAGCAGAAATTCTGTTTAATTAATAGCATTACGCATTTAGTCCACGGAATAAGTCCTAAACCTTCGTTAGTCCATGTTTATTAATTTGAGTGTTACACCAGAGTTCATAGTTCAACTACTCAGAATTGGTTACCTACTTCATCGGCATAATTGTAGAATGCCCCATCTAATGCCAATTTCTGTGACTGTATTTTGACACTGATAGAAAAAGTACCTACATATTGAACCGCGTAAACCATTCCACATCCTGTAGTTCGGCTTAAGAAGTAATCTATACTTCACAATTTTGTCTCTAGGGTAAACTGATGTTCATTCCTAGAAGAGCGAGTAGTACGATTGAATTGTCATTTTTTTTTCATTATTTTGCATCTTTTCATGTCGGTAGACTTTACAATAGAAGTACAATACATGCATATATGCATATTTCTTTCTTTCCAATTAACTTAGGCAGGAGATAGGTTTAAGAATTTAAAATGAAATGTAAATAAATGATTTGCGCAGGTCGATATCCGACATTGAGTTGTACCTACGTATTTACTTTGGATTCGCCGATTGTCATAAACGGATAACTACCTGAATTGAATCGAAATACTTATGTAGGTTAGGAAAGTTGTTCTATATCTATCCCATATGCCTCTCGATAAATAGAATATGAAATAAAAGATAAGTCCAGGTGTTAGATGCAGAAAGAATTTTATTGGCGACTTTCGAAACCTGGCTAACGTTGATTCGCTTTCCATTAAGGTATCTAAAATTTATTTAAATGTACCTATTAGTAAGTTATTCATATTCCAATTAATCTTTTAAGTCCATTTGCTAATACGCATCATAAATATGTATTTATGTTCAAATTTAAACGCTTACTTTTCCTCTGCATAAACTGTCACATAAGTGCTTAAGTAGATCTTAAATGCAGCAAACGGGCCATAACTCCTACGGTTTTTGGTTCGTTTGGTGATTAACTTAAACTCTATTGTTATTCAAAACAATTCAATATCTTATTAAGTTAAATTAAGTTAAAAAGGTTTTTTTTTTTATTTTTGTATTCGTTCTGTTTTCTGGTTGTTTCTTAAAGTTTTGGACCATTTTTGGAAAAAAACACGCTGAATGTTAAATCTTTCTTAGATTTCGTCAGCTGGCAACAATTTTGGAACAATGCGGGCGTTCGCTCACCTATAAGATATGCTATCTCGGATACCAAGCTAGCGGAGTATATCTGTGGACAAATCAGATAGGTTAGCTGAAAGCAGTCAAAAAATCGGAACAAAACGCATACCAAATGAATTTTGCAGTCAGCTGTTCCATAGATTTGTTCTCGGATAGCGTTATTCCAAATTTGTTGGAATAACTAAAGATAGTTTTCATGAAGAACGCTGTTTTTCATCAGATCTGCTTTTGCACACATTACAACAACAGAAAGTTATTCTAGATTGCTGAGAATAACTGAGTGAACGTCCCCAATGAGAACAACTTAGATTTTTTCATTGCCCATGTCCATATTTGCAGTCCGGTATTGTTGCAAAAAAATTTCGCATGTAAGTTGTCAATCATAGAGTTTCTACATTCGGCACAAATGTTATTATGTTAAACACGTATTGTGTTCTTAAGCTACAGTTGACTTGAAGGGTCTGATGTCTTGCCGACATGCGAAAACCTGACGTCAGTTGTCCAATGACCATGCAAGAAACACGCAAGCTCTCAGTTAAACCACAAAATTCTAACGACTGACCCTCTGATGCCATATCCCGAATTCTATCGTTATCGAAAGCTTCGTATTTAGGATTCAAAAACCAAATCTATCACACAATACATCGTAGTTGAAAACCTGATACAAATGATCATTACGAATGGATTCTGTAATAATTACTTATGGATTCGTGATCTTTAAGGTACACTTCATTTTATCAATTCACACACTCACCTTTTTCTTTTTTACTGTATCTATTTAAATTAAATGGAAGGGGAACGAATCAGAATTTTATGAATATTGTTAAAATTCTCCAAGCAGTCTTATATTTAGAACAATTTATTAGTCATGTAACTATGTAGGGTAGGTATGTAACTACTCATACCTATAGGTCTATCTTTCGTTTTACAATTTCAAAACTCATAAAATATATATCTATTAAATGCATTTTCATTCGTTGTAACTCGATATTGCAAATACCTTGTAAGTACCTAACTTCCTATCTCCCATTGGGAGTATGAATAACAATGCAAAACAACTTTTATTATTGGTGCAGTACTCTGTTTTCGTTTAATAAATTGTTAAACTTATTTTAATAGAGAGGTGCATTAAAAACATTGACAAGCATTTTTCTTCTTTTTTTTGTTTGTTAATGCAAAACAATTTTGAGGGTTAGTGGAGCGCTCTGAAGCATAACCAATTATTATTCTTTCCACATTAGTTAGTAGGTATATATGTATGTATGGAAATATGTATCTACTATCAAAGTTCATGCATTTTTGTCGCAAAAAAATTTGCAACAATGCTTTAAATGTAGAGTAGGTAATCAGACATGCAGAAATGTGTTTTTTTTACTTTTCAAAAGAACGTGAATTGAATCAGGAAAAAAAAACATATTTTAAAGCAGACATTCAAACAATTTTGGAGAACTTACCTATCTATCTATTTCGTAAAAACAACTTTTAGTAATTCAAAGCTAGGCAACTCGTTTAATTAGAGATTAAATAGAGATATTAACTTGAAGCTAATTCTGCATTTTCTTATACATACGTGGGTAGGGGCTGTGCGTACTTAGTTTTCAATTTATTAAACAAACATTTTGTTTCAATTGGCTCCAATTTTCTCGAAAATTTCCGATTGTGTATTTTCTTTCGCGGTCGTATTTTATGACTCAGACAAACAAATACATTACATATTTTTGAACTGCCAGATTAAATAAAAATAAATTTCTAAAAATTAGAAAATACATGCAATCCTTTGATCTTAATTTATTTTGTTTCTTAGGCACTTCGGGATTTAAAAACTGCTCCTAAAAATGATGAGAATGCTGGGGTCCTCATTTATCAACACCAGAAAAAATTTGTTGGTACAACGCCAGTTGAACAACAATTCAAAGCTTTCTCAGTTTACGAAGATGAGAAGGATGATGTTCCTGAGGTCGATAAGAAGCGCAAACCTTTGGAAGAAAGGTTAGTTTGTTTTACAATTAAACATACTTAATATTTATTAAATTTAATTAAAATGTCTATTTGTTTAAAAGGAAACCTCTTGCAGAAGTTGCCGAAGAAAGCGCCAATGATTTACTGCTGGAAACCCCAATGTCTATCACAGATGCCCTCTCGCCAATGTCCATTGATAGATCGAATATAATTGACGATGATACCCATACAAACAGAATTATCACATCACCTATGCCAAAAAATGACCGTGAGCGATTTTTCGAAGTTGTGGAATATCAGAATTCTATTCTGGATTACTTTAGGGAGGGTGAGGTAAGTACCTACCTAAGCAACTACTAAGTAGTTTCAAAAAAAAAAATTCCCACATCTAACGGAGACGAGAAAAAAAGTGCAAAGGCCCACAAAAGGTTTTTTTTCTTAACTCAGTGTTTGTTTATTGTCCTTATGTTTGTATAAATATCTATGTAGGTACATATTATGTACAAACCTAAATGTGTGATAGAACTTTTGGCGCGGAATTATCTTGAACATAGGATTGAAAACTGCAATCCACAATAACACTAACAAAACAAATAAATTCAGGGTGACTTGCTGGAGATAGGAGGGTAAAGTCTCTAGCCAGTTATCTTCTACCTGTCGAAAAAATCGTCTGGGAATATTAAACGAGCAGAAGGAAGAGGTTAATGAAATAAGGAAGTTGTTATTTATGCTACCCCATCTTACTCAAAAGCGAGATAGGTAGGTCCTTTTTTTAATTATAAATTTTATGATTGGCGTGTGATTGTTGCTAAAATTTTCATCTCTCAGTAAGTCAGTGTAGGTTATTATGTTCACTGAGGTGTAACGATGACTTGTTTATATGCTTTGCATTAAGGTACATATCAGCACAGAAGTCCAGCTTCAATTTAATTTTAGATCTTGTTTGTAATTGTTTAAAATATTTTGTGATTATACTTCGGGGTATTTATGTTGGAATAGAATATATAATAAATTATACCGCTTTATCAGAACCAAATTGATATCATCGATTCCATGTTCTAGCATTTGACTTTGTTTGACCTTCAATGTGATAAAAAAGAATGGCGCTTTTGTAAACAGTTGACAAATTTACATAACATTACTTTCTTGAAGAGAATGACAAATATGTAAATGTTGATTGGCGTGAGGATCAATGAATTTAATTTAAATTAAAAAAGCGGAGAGATATATAAAGAGGGTGAAGCTGTTGTTCTTGAAATATTAAAAAAATATGAATTGAATTGGGTGTTGTAGCATACATACATATATATGCTTATGATGTACAATTGTTTATATCAGGGAACAATATTAGAGATTGTACTAAGGAAAGAAATAAAAGTTAATAGTACATAATTCGTAATTTATAGTTAAACCAATTCATAATTATAATGTAAAAGAGATTGATAATTGAAGGCTGAGTTTGAATTACCTTAACTGATACTTACTCGTAAGTCAGACATTGTGAAACAGGTCCTTCCCGTGCGTAAAATTGGGTGTGGAAAAGAAGTGGTGTATAATGGTGTATAATTAGAATTATAATAAACTCCATAAATCGTTTGAGTTATTTCTTAACAATAAAATGCACGACTTGATCGCACGCACATGCTCTGTTTTGGAAATATTGAGTTTTCAAAAAATCCAAAGAAAATATATTTTCGAAAATGTTGGTACATACTCAGTATTATTCAGAATTCTAAGGACTTTATAAAAAGTTTGATCGAAATCAGTTGAGCCGTTTAATGAGAGTCGAATATAGAAAAAAAAGCATTTTATGTAAACATTTTTTTTGAAGAAAATGTGGGATGTACATATGTACGTATATAGACATAATTAAGGTTAACCATTTTTGCTCCAAACAAAATGTATTGCAGGTAGCTAACTACTGTTTTTTGTTTTGGGATACAAACAAGATTTAAAAAAAGAGTTCGAGCAAATCACATAAAACATTTAAGTAGCAAGTTTTAAAGAAATCGCTTGAGAGGTTTAGCCTATAGATCGTCCTGTAGACATTAAGACATGCGTAATTTCGGGAGCCGCTTTTGCGTGCTCTCTGTCATCGTAATGTCACTTTTGATTAAAATCTCGAGTTCCAATTTTTTTTACAAATGCAAAACCTGCCCAATAAGGTACTATCGCACGTAAAAACGACATCGTTTATTCTTAATTTTCAAATTAGAATCGCAAATTATTCTACAAATACAATACATATTACTGAAAATAAAATTCAAGACCGTGGTTTCGGTGAGTTATGGTTTCAACAAGACGTCGCTAGGACTTGTTGAGGAATGATTTTGTTGAGCATTTAATTTTACGTTTTGCTACGGTAAGTTGGACGCCTACCTAGATCGTTCGATATCACACCTTTAGAGCTATTTCACTATTTGTCAACTCGCCGCAAACTCTCAAGTTGGCCAACTCTAGAGTTGGCACAAACCACAAATAAGACATAATAAGATTTGAAACCTTCGCACGTTTCACCGCCCAAAACCCATTTGTTTACATTGTTGTATTTGTAGCTTCGAAACTCTATCCATGAATAAATGGGAGATCGAAAAACAAAACAAACAAAAATTACTAGGGCTGTGTTGTCTATGTGTCTATAGGAAGATCAACAGAAGAGATTCTTGTGTGCGTTTTTATCAATTTGTTAGTTTATGGCACAAACTTGAAACCTTGAGAGTTGAGTGACAAGTTGAAATTTGCTTTTCTTCACTATTTTATATCTCAACTCTAGAGATGAAATTGAAAAGTTAACCTACTTGAGTTTTTAAAAATTTTCTGGGGAAGTCTTGACAGATACTTAGGTTTCAACTTTTTTAGCGAAATTCAGTTGGGACTGGGACTGCGTTGCCGTTGAATAGTGTTAATGGTTAAAAAGTGTTAGATACTTAATTTTTGACAATATTTGATTTTTTAAAAATACCTATCTTGGAACTCATTTTCAATATTTTAACTTGTTGAATTAAATATCTATTTAAAAATGTGTGCTAAAGGTTAATGTGAGACGCAAATCCGCATAAATATATATATATTTTAAGTGATTCATATTTAATATGTGAATATGTTTATTCTTCAAGCCAAGTTACCCCCTTTTAGGCTCTTGCCTTTGACAACCTGTTACTTGGAGTTGGAATGAGTCGTTCCAATTACAAACCTAATTACAAAGATTTTCTAATGGTCTCACACAAGCTATATTCAGATATGACTAAATCCTACACCTAGAATTTAAACATTGTACTCAAAAAGAACAAAGGCCCGTTTTATTGCATGTATGTACATTTATAATAAAAATATACCTAAACAAGCTCATAATTAAATTTCATGCAAAATTTGACCTTTTGGACTTAAAACACAAATAATATTGATATTGAGTTTTATACAATATTTATTTCGAAATTGATAAATTTAAAAAAGCGAGTTACCAAATGTACCCACAATTTTTGTTCCTCTGTCATCATATTATGTAGGAAGGTCCTATATCCATTTGTTTGAACAAAATAAAAACAAAAGTTTTATTAAGCTTTTTCACCTACTACAGTTTCTTGACTTCAATTTTTCGACATTTTAGAAAAAAATCAATGCTAACCTCTTGCAAAAAAAAAAATTACATTTTCAACAATGTTCCCCAAACCCATCGTTATAAACATCAAAAGAAAGGTCTGTTCAATACCTGTCCACAGCTGAGGACAAAAATTATCTGTGGCAACTGGTTCTTGAGATATTTCAATTCGAAGTTATTCGTATGATTTTCCACCCAACTGCATTCGACTTGCTTTGGATGGTGATATCTGCGCAACCAAGCCCCTCAAAAATCTGCGGCTGCAAGTGCTCGAATTGGATTTCACAGACCTTTCCATTGGTGTACAAGTTATTGTACAATTCTTGACTGAACTTTTTCGACATTTTAGAAAAAAATCAAGGCTAACTTCTTGCAAAAACAAATTACATTTTCAACAATGTTGCCCAAACCCATCGATATATACATCAAAAGACAGGTCTGTTCAATACCTGTCCACAGCTGAGGACAAAAATAATCTGTGGCAACTGGTTCTTGAGATATTTCAATTCGAAGTTATTCGCATGATTTTCCACCCAACTGCATTCGACTTCCTTTGGATGGTGATATCTGCGCAACCAAGCTTTGCAAAAATTTGCGGCTGCCAGTGCTCGAATGCGATTTCACAGACCTTTCCATTGGTGTACAACTTGTTGTACATTTCTTGACTGCACTTTTTTAGATATTTTAGAAAAAAAATCAAGGCTAACCCCTTGCAAAAAAAAACTACATTTTCAACAATGTTCCCCAAATCCATTGATATAGACATCAAAAGAAAGGTCTGTTCAATACCTGTCCACAGCTGAGGACAAAAATTATCTATGGCAACTGGTTCTTGAGATATTTCAATTCGAAGTTATTCGCATGATTTTCCACCCAACTGCATTCGACTTGCTTTGGATACTGATATCTGCGCAACCAAGCTTCGCAAAAATCTGCGGCTGCCAGTGCTCGAATGGGATTTCACAGACCTTTCCATTGGTGTACAACTTGTTGTACAATTCTTGACTTCACTTTTTCGACATTTTAGAAAAAAATCAAGGCTAACCCCTTGCAAAAAAAAAAATTACATTTTCAACAATGTTCCCCAAACCCATCGATATAGACATCAAAAGAAAGGTCTGTTCAATACCTATCCACAGCTGAGGACAAAAATAATCTGTGGCAACTGGTTCTTGAGATATTTCAATTCGAAGTTATTCGCATGATTTTCCACCCAACTGCATTCGACTTGCTTTGGATACTGATATCTGCGCAACCAAGCTTCGCAAAAATCTGCGGCTGCCAGTGCTCGAATGGGATTTCACAGACCTTTCCATTGGTGTACAACTTGTTGTACAATTCTTGACTTCACTTTTTTCGATATTTTAGAAAAAATCAAGGCTCCCTTGCAAAAAAAAAATTAAATTTTCAACAATGTTCCCCAAACCCATCGATATAGACATCAAAAGAAAGGTCTGTTCAATACCTATCCACAGCTGAGGACAAAAATAATCTGTGGCAACTGGTTCTTGAGATATTTCAATTCGAAGTTATTCGCATGATTTTCCACCCAACTGCATTCGACTTGCTTTGGATACTGATATCTGCGCAACCAAGCTTCGCAAAAATCTGCGGCTGCCAGTGCTCGAATGGGATTTCACAGACCTTTCCATTGGTGTACAACTTGTTGTACAATTCTTGACTTCACTTTTTCGACATTTTAGAAAAAAATCAAGGCTAACCCCTTGCAAAAAAAAAAATTACATTTTCAACAATGTTCCCCAAACCCATCGATATAGACATCAAAAGAAAGGTCTGTTCAATACCTGTCCACAGCTGAGGACAAAAATTATCTGTGGCAACTGGTTCTTGAGATATTTCAATTCGAAGTTATTCGCATGATTTTCCACCCAACTGCATTCGACTTGCTTTGGATACTGATATCTGCGCAACCAAGCTTCGCAAAAATCTGCGGCTGCCAGTGCTCGAATGGATTTCACAGACCTTTCCATTGGTGTACAACTTGTTGTACAATTCTTGACTTCACTTTTTCGACATTTTAGAAAAAAATCAAGGCTAACCCCTTGCAAAAAAAAAAATTACATTTTCAACAATGTTCCCCAAATCCATCGATATAGACATCAAAAGAAAGGTCTGTTCAATACCTATCCACAGCTGAGGACAAAAATAATCTGTGGCAACTGGTTCTTGAGATATTTCAATTCGAAGTTATTCGCATGATTTTCCACCCAACTGCATTCGACTTGCTTTGGATACTGATATCTGCGCAACCAAGCTTCGCAAAAATCTGCGGCTGCCAGTGCTCGAATGGGATTTCACAGACCTTTCCATTGGTGTACAACTTGTTGTACATTTCTTGACTGCACTTTTTTCGATATTTTAGAAAAAAAATCAAGGCTAACCCCTTGCAAAAAAAAATTACATTTTCAACAATGTTCCCCAAATCCATTGATATAGACATCAAAAGAAAGGTCTGTTCAATACCTGTCCACAGCTGAGGACAAAAATTATCTATGGCAACTGGTTCTTGAGATATTTCAATTCGAAGTTATTCGCATGATTTTCCACCCAACTGCATTCGACTTGCTTTGGATACTGATATCTGCGCAACCAAGCTTCGCAAAAATCTGCGGCTGCCAGTGCTCGAATGGGATTTCACAGACCTTTCCATTGGTGTACAACTTGTTGTACAATTCTTGACTTCACTTTTTTCGATATTTTAGAAAAAAATCAAGGCTAACCCCTTGCAAAAAAAAATTACATTTTCAACAATGTTCCCCAAACCCATCGATATAGACATCAAAAGACAGGTCTGTTCAATACCTGTCCACAGCTGAGGACAAAAATTATCTGTGGCAACTGGTTCTTGAGATATTTCAATTCGAAGTTATGCGTATGATTTTCCACCCAACTGCATTCGACTTGCTTTGGATGGTGATATCTGCGCAACCAAGCCCCTCAAAAATCTGCGGCTGCAAGTGCTCGAATTGGATTTCACAGACCTTTCCATTGGTGTACAAGTTATTGTACAATTCTTGACTAAACTTTTTCGACATTTTAGAAAAAAATCAAGGCTAACTTCTTGCAAAAACAAATTACATTTTCAACAATGTTGCCCAAACCCATCGATATATACATCAAAAGACAGGTCTGTTCAATACCTGTCCACAGCTGAGGACAAAAATTATCTGTGGCAACTGGTTCTTGAGATATTTCAATTCGAAGTTATTCGCATGATTTTCCACCCAACTGCATTCGACTTGCTTTGGATACTGATATCTGCGCAACCAAGCTTCGCAAAAATCTGCGGCTGCCAGTGCTCGAATGGGATTTCACAGACCTTTCCATTGGTGTACAACTTGTTGTACAATTCTTGACTTCACTTTTTTCGATATTTTAGAAAAAAATCAAGGCTAACCCCTTGCAAAAAAAAATTACATTTTCAACAATGTTCCCCAAACCCATCGATATAGACATCAAAAGAAAGGTCTGTTCAATACCTGTCCACAGCTGAGGACAAACATTATCTGTGGCAACTGGTTCTTGAGATATTTCAATTCAAAGTTATTCGCATGATTTTCCACCCAACTGCATTCGACTTGCTTTTGATACTGATATCTGCGCAACCAAGCTTCGCAAAGATCTGCGGCTGCCAGTGCTCGAATGGGATTTCACAGACCTTTCCATTGGTGTACAACTTGTTGTACATTTCTTGACTTCACTTTTTTCGATATTTTAGAAAAAAATCAAGACTAACCCCTTGCAAAAAAAAATTACATTTTCAACAATGTTCCCCAAACCCATCGATATAGACATCAAAAGAAAGGTCTGTTCAATACCTGTCCACAGCTGAGGACAAAAATTATCTGTGGCAACTGGTTCTTGAGATATTTCAATTCGAAGTTATTCGCATGATTTTCCACCCAACTGCATTCGACTTCCTTTGGATGGTGATATCTGCGCAACCAAGCTTTGCAAAAATCTGCGGCTGCCAGTGCTCGAATGGGATTTCACAGACCTTTCCATTGGTGTACAACTTGTTGTACATTTCTTGACTTCACTTTTTTCGATATTTTAGAAAAAAATCAAGACTTAACCCCTTGCAAAAAAAAATTACATTTTCAACAATGTTCCCCAAACCCATCGATATAGACATCAAAAGAAAGGTCTGTTCAATACCTGTCCACAGCTGAGGACAAAAATTATCTGTGGCAACTGGTTCTTGAGATATTTCAATTCGAAGTTATTCGCATGATTTTCCACCCAACTGCATTCGACTTCCTTTGGATGGTGATATCTGCGCAACCAAGCTTTGCAAAAATCTGCGGCTGCCAGTGCTCGAATGGGATTTCACAGACCTTTCCATTGGTGTACAACTTGTTGTACATTTCTTGACTGCACTTTTTTCGATATTTTAGAAAAAAAATCAAGGCTAACCCCTTGCAAAAAAAAATTACATTTTCAACAATGTTCCCCAAACCCATCGATATAGACATCAAAAGAAAGGTCTGTTCAATACCTGTCCACAGCTGAGGACAAACATTATCTGTGGCAACTGGTTCTTGAGATATTTCAATTCAAAGTTATTCGCATGATTTTCCACCCAACTGCATTCGACTTGCTTTGGATACTGATATCTGCGCAACCAAGCTTCGCAAAGATCTGCGGCTGCCAGTGCTCGAATGGGATTTCACCTACCTTTCCATTGGTGTACAACTTGTTGTACATTTCTTGACTTCACTTTTTTCGATATTTTAGAAAAAAATCAAGACTAACCCCTTGCAAAAAAAAATTACATTTTCAACAATGTTCCCCAAACCCATCGATATAGACATCAAAAGACAGGTCTGTTCAATACCTGTCCACAGCTGAGGACAAAAATAATCTGTGGCAACTGGTTCTTGAGATATTTCAATTCGAACTTATTCGTATGATTTTCCACCCAACTGCATTCGACTTGCTTTGGATGGTGATATCTGTGCAACCAAGCTTCGCAAAAATCTGCGGCTGCCAGTGCTCGAATGGGATTTCACAGACCTTTCCATTGGTGTACAACTTGTTGTACATTTCTTGACTTCACTTTTTTCGATATTTTAGAAAAAAATCAAGGCTAACCCCTTGCAAAAAAAATTACATTTTCAACAATGTTCCCCAAACCCATCGATATAGACATCAAAAGAAAGGTCTGTTCAATACCTGTCCACAGCTGAGGACAAAAATTATCTGTGGCAACTGGTTCTTGAGATATTTCAATTCGAAGTTATTCGCATGATTTTCCACCCAACTGCATTCGACTTGCTTTGGATACTGATATCTGCGCAACCAAGCTTCGCAAAAATCTGCGGCTGCCAGTGCTCGAATGGGATTTCACAGACCTTTCCATTGGTGTACAACTTGTTGTACAATTCTTGACTTCACTTTTTTCGATATTTTAGAAAAAAATCAAGGCTAACCCCTTGCAAAAAAAAATTACATTTTCAACAATGTTCCCCAAACCCATCGATATAGACATCAAAAGAAAGGTCTGTTCAATACCTGTCCACAGCTGAGGACAAACATTATCTGTGGCAACTGGTTCTTGAGATATTTCAATTCAAAGTTATTCGCATGATTTTCCACCCAACTGCATTCGACTTGCTTTTGATACTGATATCTGCGCAACCAAGCTTCGCAAAGATCTGCGGCTGCCAGTGCTCGAATGGGATTTCACAGACCTTTCCATTGGTGTACAACTTGTTGTACATTTCTTGACTTCACTTTTTTCGATATTTTAGAAAAAAATCAAGACTAACCCCTTGCAAAAAAAAATTACATTTTCAACAATGTTCCCCAAACCCATCGATATAGACATCAAAAGAAAGGTCTGTTCAATACCTGTCCACAGCTGAGGACAAAAATTATCTGTGGCAACTGGTTCTTGAGATATTTCAATTCGAAGTTATTCGCATGATTTTCCACCCAACTGCATTCGACTTCCTTTGGATGGTGATATCTGCGCAACCAAGCTTTGCAAAAATCTGCGGCTGCCAGTGCTCGAATGGGATTTCACAGACCTTTCCATTGGTGTACAACTTGTTGTACATTTCTTGACTGCACTTTTTTCGATATTTTAGAAAAAAAATCAAGGCTAACCCCTTGCAAAAAAAAATTACATTTTCAACAATGTTCCCCAAACCCATCGATATAGACATCAAAAGAAAGGTCTGTTCAATACCTGTCCACAGCTGAGGACAAACATTATCTGTGGCAACTGGTTCTTGAGATATTTCAATTCAAAGTTATTCGCATGATTTTCCACCCAACTGCATTCGACTTGCTTTGGATACTGATATCTGCGCAACCAAGCTTCGCAAAGATCTGCGGCTGCCAGTGCTCGAATGGGATTTCACCTACCTTTCCATTGGTGTACAACTTGTTGTACATTTCTTGACTTCACTTTTTTCGATATTTTAGAAAAAAATCAAGACTAACCCCTTGCAAAAAAAAATTACATTTTCAACAATGTTCCCCAAACCCATCGATATAGACATCAAAAGACAGGTCTGTTCAATACCTGTCCACAGCTGAGGACAAAAATAATCTGTGGCAACTGGTTCTTGAGATATTTCAATTCGAACTTATTCGTATGATTTTCCACCCAACTGCATTCGACTTGCTTTGGATGGTGATATCTGTGCAACCAAGCTTCGCAAAAATCTGCGGCTGCCAGTGCTCGAATGGGATTTCACAGACCTTTCCATTGGTGTACAACTTGTTGTACATTTCTTGACTTCACTTTTTTCGATATTTTAGAAAAAAATCAAGGCTAACCCCTTGCAAAAAAAATTACATTTTCAACAATGTTCCCCAAACCCATCGATATAGACATCAAAAGAAAGGTCTGTTCAATACCTGTCCACAGCTGAGGACAAAAATTATCTGTGGCAACTGGTTCTTGAGATATTTCAATTCGAAGTTATTCGCATGATTTTCCACCCAACTGCATTCGACTTGCTATGGATACTGATATCTGCGCAACCAAGCTTCGCAAAAATCTGCGGCTGCCAGTGCTCGAATGGGATTTCACAGACCTTTCCATTGGTGTACAACTTGTTGTACAATTCTTGACTTCACTTTTTCGACATTTTAGAAAAAAATCAAGGCTAACCCCTTGCAAAAAAAAAATTACATTTTCAACAATGTTCCCCAAACCCATCGATATAGACATCAAAAGAAAGGTCTGTTCAATACCTGTCCACAGCTGAGGATAAAAATTATCTGTGGCAACTGGTTCTTGAGATATTTCAATTCGAAGTTATTCGTATGATTTTCCACCCAACTGCATTCGACTTGCTTTGGATGGTGATATCTGCGCAACCAAGCCCCTCAAAAATCTGCGGCTGCAAGTGCTCGAATTGGATTTCACAGACCTTTCCATTGGTGTACAAGTTATTGTACAATTCTTGACTAAACTTTTTCGACATTTTAGAAAAAAATCAAGGCTAACTTCTTGCAAAAACAAATTACATTTTCAACAATGTTGCCCAAACCCATCGATATATACATCAAAAGACAGGTCTGTTCAATACCTGTCCACAGCTGAGGACAAAAATTATCTGTGGCAACTGGTTCTTGAGATATTTCAATTCGAAGTTATTCGCATGATTTTCCACCCAACTGCATTCGACTTGCTTTGGATACTGATATCTGCGCAACCAAGCTTCGCAAAAATCTGCGGCTGCCAGTGCTCGAATGGGATTTCACAGACCTTTCCATTGGTGTACAACTTGTTGTACAATTCTTGACTTCACTTTTTCGACATTTTAGAAAAAAATCAAGGCTAACCCCTTGCAAAAAAAAAAATTACATTTTCAACAATGTTCCCCAAATCCATCGATATAGACATCAAAAGAAAGGTCTGTTCAATACCTATCCACAGCTGAGGACAAAAATAATCTGTGGCAACTGGTTCTTGAGATATTTCAATTCGAAGTTATTCGCATGATTTTCCACCCAACTGCATTCGACTTGCTTTGGATACTGATATCTGCGCAACCAAGCTTCGCAAAAATCTGCGGCTGCCAGTGCTCGAATGGGATTTCACAGACCTTTCCATTGGTGTACAACTTGTTGTACAATTCTTGACTTCACTTTTTTCGATATTTTAGAAAAAAATCAAGGCTAACCCCTTGCAAAAAAAATTACATTTTCAACAATGTTCCCCAAACCCATCGATATAGACATCAAAAGAAAGGTCTGTTCAATACCTGTCCACAGCTGAGGACAAAAATTATCTGTGGCAACTGGTTCTTGAGATATTTCAATTCGAAGTTATTCGTATGATTTTCCACCCAACTGCATTCGACTTGCTTTGGATGGTGATATCTGCGCAACCAAGCCCCTCAAAAATCTGCGGCTGCAAGTGCTCGAATTGGATTTCACAGACCTTTCCATTGGTGTACAACTTGTTGTACAATTCTTGACTAAACTTTTTCGACATTTTAGAAAAAAATCAAGGCTAACTTCTTGCAAAAACAAATTACATTTTCAACAATGTTGCCCAAACCCATCGATATATACATCAAAAGACAGGTCTGTTCAATACCTGTCCACAGCTGAGGACAAAAATAATCTGTGGCAACTGGTTCTTGAGATATTTCAATTCGAAGTTATTCGCATGATTTTCCACCAAACTGCATTCGACTTGCTTTGGATACTGATATCTGCGCAACCAAGCTTCGCAAAAATCTGCGGCTGCCAGTGCTCGAATGGGATTTCACAGACCTTTCCATTGGTGTACAACTTGTTGTACATTTCTTGACTTCACTTTTTTCGATATTTTAGAAAAAATCAAGGCTCCCTTGCAAAAAAAAAATTAAATTTTCAACAATGTTCCCCAAACCCATCGATATAGACATCAAAAGAAAGGTCTGTTCAATACCTGTCCACAGCTGAGGACAAAAATTATCTGTGGCAACTGGTTCTTGAGATATTTCAATTCGAAGTTATTCGCATGATTTTCCACCCAACTGCATTCGACTTGCTTTGGATACTGATATCTGCGCAACCAAGCTTCGCAAAAATCTGCGGCTGCCAGTGCTCGAATGGGATTTCACAGACCTTTCCATTGGTGTACAACTTGTTGTACAATTCTTGACTTCACTTTTTCGACATTTTAGAAAAAAATCAAGGCTAACCCCTTGCAAAAAAAAAAATTACATTTTCAACAATGTTCCCCAAATCCATCGATATAGACATCAAAAGAAAGGTCTGTTCAATACCTATCCACAGCTGAGGACAAAAATAATCTGTGGCAACTGGTTCTTGAGATATTTCAATTCGAAGTTATTCGCATGATTTTCCACCCAACTGCATTCGACTTGCTTTGGATACTGATATCTGCGCAACCAAGCTTCGCAAAAATCTGCGGCTGCCAGTGCTCGAATGGGATTTCACAGACCTTTCCATTGGTGTACAACTTGTTGTACATTTCTTGACTGCACTTTTTTCGATATTTTAGAAAAAAAATCAAGGCTAACCCCTTGCAAAAAAAAATTACATTTTCAACAATGTTCCCCAAATCCATTGATATAGACATCAAAAGAAAGGTCTGTTCAATACCTGTCCACAGCTGAGGACAAAAATTATCTATGGCAACTGGTTCTTGAGATATTTCAATTCGAAGTTATTCGCATGATTTTCCACCCAACTGCATTCGACTTGCTTTGGATACTGATATCTGCGCAACCAAGCTTCGCAAAAATCTGCGGCTGCCAGTGCTCGAATGGGATTTCACAGACCTTTCCATTGGTGTACAACTTGTTGTACAATTCTTGACTTCACTTTTTTCGATATTTTAGAAAAAAATCAAGGCTAACCCCTTGCAAAAAAAAATTACATTTTCAACAATGTTCCCCAAACCCATCGATATAGACATCAAAAGACAGGTCTGTTCAATACCTGTCCACAGCTGAGGACAAAAATTATCTGTGGCAACTGGTTCTTGAGATATTTCAATTCGAAGTTATGCGTATGATTTTCCACCCAACTGCATTCGACTTGCTTTGGATGGTGATATCTGCGCAACCAAGCCCCTCAAAAATCTGCGGCTGCAAGTGCTCGAATTGGATTTCACAGACCTTTCCATTGGTGTACAAGTTATTGTACAATTCTTGACTAAACTTTTTCGACATTTTAGAAAAAAATCAAGGCTAACTTCTTGCAAAAACAAATTACATTTTCAACAATGTTGCCCAAACCCATCGATATATACATCAAAAGACAGGTCTGTTCAATACCTGTCCACAGCTGAGGACAAAAATTATCTGTGGCAACTGGTTCTTGAGATATTTCAATTCGAAGTTATTCGCATGATTTTCCACCCAACTGCATTCGACTTGCTTTGGATACTGATATCTGCGCAACCAAGCTTCGCAAAAATCTGCGGCTGCCAGTGCTCGAATGGGATTTCACAGACCTTTCCATTGGTGTACAACTTGTTGTACAATTCTTGACTTCACTTTTTTCGATATTTTAGAAAAAAATCAAGGCTAACCCCTTGCAAAAAAAAATTACATTTTCAACAATGTTCCCCAAACCCATCGATATAGACATCAAAAGAAAGGTCTGTTCAATACCTGTCCACAGCTGAGGACAAACATTATCTGTGGCAACTGGTTCTTGAGATATTTCAATTCAAAGTTATTCGCATGATTTTCCACCCAACTGCATTCGACTTGCTTTTGATACTGATATCTGCGCAACCAAGCTTCGCAAAGATCTGCGGCTGCCAGTGCTCGAATGGGATTTCACAGACCTTTCCATTGGTGTACAACTTGTTGTACATTTCTTGACTTCACTTTTTTCGATATTTTAGAAAAAAATCAAGACTAACCCCTTGCAAAAAAAAATTACATTTTCAACAATGTTCCCCAAACCCATCGATATAGACATCAAAAGAAAGGTCTGTTCAATACCTGTCCACAGCTGAGGACAAAAATTATCTGTGGCAACTGGTTCTTGAGATATTTCAATTCGAAGTTATTCGCATGATTTTCCACCCAACTGCATTCGACTTCCTTTGGATGGTGATATCTGCGCAACCAAGCTTTGCAAAAATCTGCGGCTGCCAGTGCTCGAATGGGATTTCACAGACCTTTCCATTGGTGTACAACTTGTTGTACATTTCTTGACTTCACTTTTTTCGATATTTTAGAAAAAAATCAAGACTTAACCCCTTGCAAAAAAAAATTACATTTTCAACAATGTTCCCCAAACCCATCGATATAGACATCAAAAGAAAGGTCTGTTCAATACCTGTCCACAGCTGAGGACAAAAATTATCTGTGGCAACTGGTTCTTGAGATATTTCAATTCGAAGTTATTCGCATGATTTTCCACCCAACTGCATTCGACTTCCTTTGGATGGTGATATCTGCGCAACCAAGCTTTGCAAAAATCTGCGGCTGCCAGTGCTCGAATGGGATTTCACAGACCTTTCCATTGGTGTACAACTTGTTGTACATTTCTTGACTTCACTTTTTTCGATATTTTAGAAAAAAATCAAGACTAACCCCTTGCAAAAAAAAATTACATTTTCAACAATGTTCCCCAAACCCATCGATATAGACATCAAAAGACAGGTCTGTTCAATACCTGTCCACAGCTGAGGACAAAAATAATCTGTGGCAACTGGTTCTTGAGATATTTCAATTCGAACTTATTCGTATGATTTTCCACCCAACTGCATTCGACTTGCTTTGGATGGTGATATCTGTGCAACCAAGCTTCGCAAAAATCTGCGGCTGCCAGTGCTCGAATGGGATTTCACAGACCTTTCCATTGGTGTACAACTTGTTGTACATTTCTTGACTTCACTTTTTTCGATATTTTAGAAAAAAATCAAGGCTAACCCCTTGCAAAAAAAATTACATTTTCAACAATGTTCCCCAAACCCATCGATATAGACATCAAAAGAAAGGTCTGTTCAATACCTGTCCACAGCTGAGGACAAAAATTATCTGTGGCAACTGGTTCTTGAGATATTTCAATTCGAAGTTATTCGCATGATTTTCCACCCAACTGCATTCGACTTGCTTTGGATACTGATATCTGCGCAACCAAGCTTCGCAAAAATCTGCGGCTGCCAGTGCTCGAATGGGATTTCACAGACCTTTCCATTGGTGTACAACTTGTTGTACAATTCTTGACTTCACTTTTTTCGATATTTTAGAAAAAAATCAAGGCTAACCCCTTGCAAAAAAAAATTACATTTTCAACAATGTTCCCCAAACCCATCGATATAGACATCAAAAGAAAGGTCTGTTCAATACCTGTCCACAGCTGAGGACAAAAATTATCTGTGGCAACTGGTTCTTGAGATATTTCAATTCGAAGTTATTCGCATGATTTTCCACCCAACTGCATTCGACTTGCTTTGGATACTGATATCTGCGCAACCAAGCTTCGCAAAAATCTGCGGCTGCCAGTGCTCGAATGGGATTTCACAGACCTTTCCATTGGTGTACAACTTGTTGTACAATTCTTGACTTCACTTTTTTCGATATTTTAGAAAAAAATCAAGGCTAACCCCTTGCAAAAAAAAATTACATTTTCAACAATGTTCCCCAAACCCATCGATATAGACATCAAAAGAAAGGTCTGTTCAATACCTGTCCACAGCTGAGGACAAACATTATCTGTGGCAACTGGTTCTTGAGATATTTCAATTCAAAGTTATTCGCATGATTTTCCACCCAACTGCATTCGACTTGCTTTTGATACTGATATCTGCGCAACCAAGCTTCGCAAAGATCTGCGGCTGCCAGTGCTCGAATGGGATTTCACAGACCTTTCCATTGGTGTACAACTTGTTGTACATTTCTTGACTTCACTTTTTTCGATATTTTAGAAAAAAATCAAGACTAACCCCTTGCAAAAAAAAATTACATTTTCAACAATGTTCCCCAAACCCATCGATATAGACATCAAAAGAAAGGTCTGTTCAATACCTGTCCACAGCTGAGGACAAAAATTATCTGTGGCAACTGGTTCTTGAGATATTTCAATTCGAAGTTATTCGCATGATTTTCCACCCAACTGCATTCGACTTCCTTTGGATGGTGATATCTGCGCAACCAAGCTTTGCAAAAATCTGCGGCTGCCAGTGCTCGAATGGGATTTCACAGACCTTTCCATTGGTGTACAACTTGTTGTACATTTCTTGACTTCACTTTTTTCGATATTTTAGAAAAAAATCAAGACTAACCCCTTGCAAAAAAAAATTACATTTTCAACAATGTTCCCCAAACCCATCGATATAGACATCAAAAGAAAGGTCTGTTCAATACCTGTCCACAGCTGAGGACAAAAATTATCTGTGGCAACTGGTTCTTGAGATATTTCAATTCGAAGTTATTCGCATGATTTTCCACCCAACTGCATTCGACTTCCTTTGGATGGTGATATCTGCGCAACCAAGCTTTGCAACAATCTGCGGCTGCCAGTGCTCGAATGGGATTTCACAGACCTTTCCATTGGTGTACAACTTGTTGTACATTTCTTGACTGCACTTTTTTCGATATTTTAGAAAAAAAATCAAGGCTAACCCCTTGCAAAAAAAAATTACATTTTCAACAATGTTCCCCAAACCCATCGATATAGACATCAAAAGAAAGGTCTGTTCAATACCTGTCCACAGCTGAGGACAAACATTATCTGTGGCAACTGGTTCTTGAGATATTTCAATTCAAAGTTATTCGCATGATTTTCCACCCAACTGCATTCGACTTGCTTTGGATACTGATATCTGCGCAACCAAGCTTCGCAAAGATCTGCGGCTGCCAGTGCTCGAATGGGATTTCACCTACCTTTCCATTGGTGTACAACTTGTTGTACATTTCTTGACTTCACTTTTTTCGATATTTTAGAAAAAAATCAAGACTAACCCCTTGCAAAAAAAAATTACATTTTCAACAATGTTCCCCAAACCCATCGATATAGACATCAAAAGACAGGTCTGTTCAATACCTGTCCACAGCTGAGGACAAAAATAATCTGTGGCAACTGGTTCTTGAGATATTTCAATTCGAACTTATTCGTATGATTTTCCACCCAACTGCATTCGACTTGCTTTGGATGGTGATATCTGTGCAACCAAGCTTCGCAAAAATCTGCGGCTGCCAGTGCTCGAATGGGATTTCACAGACCTTTCCATTGGTGTACAACTTGTTGTACATTTCTTGACTTCACTTTTTTCGATATTTTAGAAAAAAATCAAGGCTAACCCCTTGCAAAAAAAATTACATTTTCAACAATGTTCCCCAAACCCATCGATATAGACATCAAAAGAAAGGTCTGTTCAATACCTGTCCACAGCTGAGGACAAAAATTATCTGTGGCAACTGGTTCTTGAGATATTTCAATTCGAAGTTATTCGCATGATTTTCCACCCAACTGCATTCGACTTGCTTTGGATACTGATATCTGCGCAACCAAGCTTCGCAAAAATCTGCGGCTGCCAGTGCTCGAATGGGATTTCACAGACCTTTCCATTGGTGTACAACTTGTTGTACAATTCTTGACTTCACTTTTTCGACATTTTAGAAAAAAATCAAGGCTAACCCCTTGCAAAAAAAAAATTACATTTTCAACAATGTTCCCCAAACCCATCGATATAGACATCAAAAGAAAGGTCTGTTCAATACCTGTCCACAGCTGAGGATAAAAATTATCTGTGGCAACTGGTTCTTGAGATATTTCAATTCGAAGTTATTCGTATGATTTTCCACCCAACTGCATTCGACTTGCTTTGGATGGTGATATCTGCGCAACCAAGCCCCTCAAAAATCTGCGGCTGCAAGTGCTCGAATTGGATTTCACAGACCTTTCCATTGGTGTACAAGTTATTGTACAATTCTTGACTAAACTTTTTCGACATTTTAGAAAAAAATCAAGGCTAACTTCTTGCAAAAACAAATTACATTTTCAACAATGTTGCCCAAACCCATCGATATATACATCAAAAGACAGGTCTGTTCAATACCTGTCCACAGCTGAGGACAAAAATTATCTGTGGCAACTGGTTCTTGAGATATTTCAATTCGAAGTTATTCGCATGATTTTCCACCCAACTGCATTCGACTTGCTTTGGATACTTATATCTGCGCAACCAAGCTTCGCAAAAATCTGCGGCTGCCAGTGCTCGAATGGGATTTCACAG
This sequence comes from Philhelius pedissequus, assembly GCA_910595825.1. Taxonomy (NCBI): domain Eukaryota; kingdom Metazoa; phylum Arthropoda; class Insecta; order Diptera; family Syrphidae; genus Philhelius; species Philhelius pedissequus. The sequence continues at coordinate 5,521,221 of OU343163.1, read as the reverse complement.
ACCTTTCCATTGGTGTACAACTTGTTGTACATTTCTTGACTTCACATTTTTCGATATTTTAGAAAAAAATCATGGCTAACCCCTTGCAAAAAAAATTACATTTTCAACAATGTTCCCCAAACCCATCCATATAGACATCAAAAGAAAGGTCTGTTCAATACCTGTCCACAGCTGAGGACAAAAATTATCTGTGGCAACTGGTTCTTGAGATATTTCAATTCGAAGTTATTCGCATGATTTTCCACCCAACTGCATTCGACTTGCTTTGGATACTGATATCTGCGCAACCAAGCTTCGCAAAAATCTGCGGCTGCCAGTGCTCGAATGGGATTTCACAGACCTTTCCATTGGTGTACAACTTGTTGTACAATTCTTGACTTCACTTTTTTCGATATTTTAAAAAAAAATCAAGGCTAACCCCTTGCAAAAAAAAATTACATTTTCAACAATGTTCCCCAAACCCATCGATATAGACATCAAAAGAAAGGTCTGTTCAATACCTGTCCACAGCTGAGGACAAACATTATCTGTGGCAACTGGTTCTTGAGATATTTCAATTCAAAGTTATTCGCATGATTTTCCACCCAACTGCATTCGACTTGCTTTGGATACTGATATCTGCGCAACCAAGCTTCGCAAAGATCTGCGGCTGCCAGTGCTCGAATGGGATTTCACAGACCTTTCCATTGGTGTACAACTTGTTGTACATTTCTTGACTTCACTTTTTTCGATATTTTAGAAAAAAATCAAGACTAACCCCTTGCAAAAAAAAATTACATTTTCAACAATGTTCCCCAAACCCATCGATATAGACATCAAAAGAAAGGTCTGTTCAATACCTGTCCACAGCTGAGGACAAAAATTATCTGTGGCAACTGGTTCTTGAGATATTTCAATTCGAAGTTATTCGCATGATTTTCCACCCAACTGCATTCGACTTCCTTTGGATGGTGATATCTGCGCAACCAAGCTTTGCAAAAATCTGCGGCTGCCAGTGCTCGAATGGGATTTCACAGACCTTTCCATTGGTGTACAACTTGTTGTACATTTCTTGACTTCACTTTTTTCGATATTTTAGAAAAAAATCAAGACTAACCCCTTGCAAAAAAAAATTACATTTTCAACAATGTTCCCCAAACCCATCGATATAGACATCAAAAGAAAGGTCTGTTCAATACCTGTCCACAGCTGAGGACAAAAATTATCTGTGGCAACTGGTTCTTGAGATATTTCAATTCGAAGTTATTCGCATGATTTTCCACCCAACTGCATTCGACTTCCTTTGGATGGTGATATCTGCGCAACCAAGCTTTGCAAAAATCTGCGGCTGCCAGTGCTCGAATGGGATTTCACAGACCTTTCCATTGGTGTACAACTTGTTGTACATTTCTTGACTGCACTTTTTTCGATATTTTAGAAAAAAAATCAAGGCTAACCCCTTGCAAAAAAAAATTACATTTTCAACAATGTTCCCCAAACCCATCGATATAGACATCAAAAGAAAGGTCTGTTCAATACCTGTCCACAGCTGAGGACAAACATTATCTGTGGCAACTGGTTCTTGAGATATTTAAATTCAAAGTTATTCGCATGATTTTCCACCCAACTGCATTCGACTTGCTTTGGATACTGATATCTGCGCAACCAAGCTTCGCAAAGATCTGCGGCTGCCAGTGCTCGAATGGGATTTCACAGACCTTTCCATTGGTGTACAACTTGTTGTACATTTCTTGACTTCACTTTTTTCGATATTTTAGAAAAAAATCAAGACTAACCCCTTGCAAAAAAAAATTACATTTTCAACAATGTTCCCCAAACCCATCGATATAGACATCAAAAGAAAGGTCTGTTCAATACCTGTCCACAGCTGAGGACAAAAATTATCTGTGGCAACTGGTTCTTGAGATATTTCAATTCGAAGTTATTCGCATGATTTTCCACCCAACTGCATTCGACTTCCTTTGGATGGTGATATCTGCGCAACCAAGCTTTGCAAAAATCTGCGGCTGCCAGTGCTCGAATGGGATTTCACAGACCTTTCCATTGGTGTACAACTTGTTGTACATTTCTTGACTGCACTTTTTTCGATATTTTAGAAAAAAAATCAAGGCTAACCCCTTGCAAAAAAAAATTACATTTTCAACAATGTTCCCCAAACCCATCGATATAGACATCAAAAGAAAGGTCTGTTCAATACCTGTCCACAGCTGAGGACAAACATTATCTGTGGCAACTGGTTCTTGAGATATTTCAATTCAAAGTTATTCGCATGATTTTCCACCCAACTGCATTCGACTTGCTTTGGATACTGATATCTGCGCAACCAAGCTTCGCAAAGATCTGCGGCTGCCAGTGCTCGAATGGGATTTCACAGACCTTTCCATTGGTGTACAACTTGTTGTACATTTCTTGACTTCACTTTTTTCGATATTTTAGAAAAAAATCAAGACCCTTGCAAAAAAAAATTACATTTTCAACAATGTTCCCCAAACCCATCGATATAGACATCAAAAGAAAGGTCTGTTCAATACCTGTCCACAGCTGAGGACAAAAATTATCTGTGGCAACTGGTTCTTGAGATATTTCAATTCGAAGTTATTCGCATGATTTTCCACCCAACTGCATTCGACTTCCTTTGGATGGTGATATCTGCGCAACCAAGCTTTGCAAAAATCTGCGGCTGCCAGTGCTCGAATGGGATTTCACCTACCTTTCCATTGGTGTACAACTTGTTGTACATTTCTTGACTTCACTTTTTTCGATATTTTAGAAAAAAATCAAGACTAACCCCTTGCAAAAAAAAATTACATTTTCAACAATGTTCCCCAAACGCATCGATATAGACATCAAAAGAAAGGTCTGTTCAATACCTGTCCACAGCTGAGGACAAAAATTATCTGTGGCAACTGGTTCTTGAGATATTTCAATTCGAAGTTATTCGCATGATTTTCCACCCAACTGCATTCGACTTGCTTTGGATACTGATATCTGCGCAACCAAGCTTCGCAAAAATCTGCGGCTGCCAGTGCTCGAATGGGATTTCACAGACCTTTCCATTGGTGTACAACTTGTTGTACAATTCTTGACTTCACTTTTTCGACATTTTAGAAAAAAATCAAGGCTAACCCCTTGCAAAAAAAAAATTACATTTTCAACAATGTTCCCCAAACCCATCGATATAGACATCAAAAGAAAGGTCTGTTCAATACCTATCCACAGCTGAGGACAAAAATAATCTGTGGCAACTGGTTCTTGAGATATTTCAATTCGAAGTTATTCGCATGATTTTCCACCCAACTGCATTCGACTTGCTTTGGATACTGATATCTGCGCAACCAAGCTTCGCAAAAATCTGCGGCTGCCAGTGCTCGAATGGGATTTCACAGACCTTTCCATTGGTGTACAACTTGTTGTACATTTCTTGACTTCACTTTTTTCGATATTTTAGAAAAAAATCAAGGCTAACCCCTTGCAAAAAAAATTACATTTTCAACAATGTTCCCCAAACCCATCGATATAGACATCAAAAGAAAGGTCTGTTCAATACCTGTCCACAGCTGAGTACAAAAATTATCTGTGGCAACTGGTTCTTGAGATATTTCAATTCGAAGTTATTCGCATGATTTTCCACCCAACTGCATTCGACTTGCTTTGGATACTGATATCTGCGCAACCAAGCTTCGCAAAAATCTGCGGCTGCCAGTGCTCGAATGGGATTTCACAGACCTTTCCATTGGTGTACAACTTGTTGTACAATTCTTGACTTCACTTTTTCGACATTTTAGAAAAAAATCAAGGCTAACCCCTTGCAAAAAAAAAATTACATTTTCAACAATGTTCCCCAAACCCATCGATATAGACATCAAAAGAAAGGTCTGTTCAATACCTATCCACAGCTGAGGACAAAAATAATCTGTGGCAACTGGTTCTTGAGATATTTCAATTCGAAGTTATTCGCATGATTTTCCACCCAACTGCATTCGACTTGCTTTGGATACTGATATCTGCGCAACCAAGCTTCGCAAAAATCTGCGGCTGCCAGTGCTCGAATGGGATTTCACAGACCTTTTCATTGGTGTACAACTTGTTGTACAATTCTTGACTTCACTTTTTTCGATATTTTAGAAAAAAATCAAGGCTAACCCCTTGCAAAAAAAAAATTAAATTTTCAACAATGTTCCCCAAACCCATCGATATAGACATCAAAAGAAAGGTCTGTTCAATACCTGTCCACAGCTGAGGACAAAAATAATCTGTGGCAACTGGTTCTTGAGATATTTCAATTCGAAGTTATTCGCATGATTTTCCACCCAACTGCATTCGACTTGCTTTGGATACTGATATCTGCGCAACTAAGCTTCGCAAAAATCTGCGGCTGCCAGGGCTCGAATGGGATTTCACAGACCTTTCCATTGGTGTACAACTTGTTGTACAATTCTTGACTTCACTTTTTTCGATATTTTAGAAAAAAATCAAGGCTAACCCCTTGCAAAAAAAAATTACATTTTCAACAATGTTCCCCAAACCCATCGATATAGACATCAAAAGAAAGGTCTGTTCAATACCTGTCCATAGCTGAGGACAAAAATTATCTGTGGCAACTGGTTCTTGAGATATTTCAATTCGAAGTTATTCGTATGATTTTCCACCCAACTGCATTCAACTTGCTTTGGATGGTGATATCTGCGCAACCAAGCCCCTCAAAAATCTGCGGCTGCAAGTGCTCGAATTGGATTTCACAGACCTTTCCATTGGTGTACAAGTTATTGTACAATTCTTGACTAAACTTTTTCGACATTTTAGAAAAAAATCAAGGCTAACTTCTTGCAAAAACAAATTACATTTTCAACAATGTTGCCCAAACCCATCGATATATACATCAAAAGACAGGTCTGTTCAATACCTGTCCACAGCTGAGGACAAAAATAATCTGTGGCAACTGGTTCTTGAGATATTTCAATTCGAAGTTATTCGCATGATTTTCCACCCAACTGCATTCGACTTGCTTTGGATACTGATATCTGCGCAACCAAGCTTCGCAAAAATCTGCGGCTGCCAGTGCTCGAATGGGATTTCACAGACCTTTCCATTGGTGTACAACTTGTTGTACATTTCTTGACTTCACTTTTTTCGATATTTTAGAAAAAAATCAAGGCTAACCCCTTGCAAAAAAAAAGTTAAATTTTCAACAATGTTCCCCAAACCCATCGATATAGACATCAAAAGAAAGGTCTGTTCAATACCTGTCCACAGCTGAGGACAAAAATTATCTGTGGCAACTGGTTCTTGAGATATTTCAATTCGAAGTTATTCGCATGATTTTCCACCCAACTGCATTCGACTTGCTTTGGATACTGATATCTGCGCAACCAAGCTTCGCAAAGATCTGCGGCTACCAGTGCTCGAATGGGATTTCACAGACCTTTCCATTGGTGTACAACTTGTTGTACATTTCTTGACTTCACTTTTTTCGATATTTTAGAAAAAAATCAAGGCTAACCCCTTGCAAAAAAAAATTACATTTTCAACAATGTTCCCCAAACCCATCGATATAGACATCAAAAGAAAGGTCTGTTCAATACCTGTCCACAGCTGAGGACAAAAATTATCTGTGGCAACTGGTTCTTGAGATATTTCAATTCGAAGTTATTCGCATGATTTTCCACCCAACTGCATTCGACTTGCTTTGGATACTGATATCTGCGCAACCAAGCTTCGCAAAAATCTGCGGCTGCCAGTGCTCGAATGGGATTTCACAGACCTTTCCATTGGTGTACAACTTGTTGTACAATTCTTGACTTCACTTTTTTCGATATTTTAGAAAAAAATCAAGGCTAACCCCTTGCAAAAAAAAATTACATTTTCAACAATGTTCCCCAAACCCATCGATATAGACATCAAAAGAAAGGTCTGTTCAATACCTGTCCACAGCTGAGGACAAAAATAATCTGTGGCAACTGGTTCTTGAGATATTTCAATTCGAAGTTATTCGCATGATTTTCCACCCAACTGCATCTTGCTTTGGATACTGATATCTGCGCAACCAAGCTTCGCAAAGATCTGCGGCTGCCAGTGCTCGAATGGGATTTCACAGACCTTTCCATTGGTGTACAACTTGTTGTACATTTCTTGACTTCACTTTTTTCGATATTTTAGAAAAAAATCAAGGCTAACCCCTTGCAAAAAAAAATTACATTTTCAACAATGTTCCCCAAACCCATCGATATAGACATCAAAAGACAGGTCTGTTCAATACCTGTCCACAGCTGAGGACAAAAATAATCTGTGGCAACTGGTTCTTGAGATATTTCAATTCGAACTTATTCGTATGATTTTCCACCCAACTGCATTCGACTTGCTTTGGATGGTGATATCTGCGCAACCAAGCTTCGCAAAAATCTGCGGCTGCCAGTGCTCGAATGGGATTTCACAGACCTTTCCATTGGTGTACAACTTGTTGTACATTTCTTGACTTCACTTTTTTCGATATTTTAGAAAAAAATCAAGGCTAACCCCTTGCAAAAAAAATTACATTTTCAACAATGTTCCCCAAACCCATCGATATAGACATCAAAAGAAAGGTCTGTTCAATACCTGTCCACAGCTGAGGACAAAAATTATCTGTGGCAACTGGTTCTTGAGATATTTCAATTCGAAGTTATTCGCATGATTTTCCACCCAACTGCATTCGACTTGCTTTGGATACTGATATCTGCGCAACCAAGCTTCGCAAAAATCTGCGGCTGCCAGTGCTCGAATGGGATTTCACAGACCTTTCCATTGGTGTACAACTTGTTGTACAATTCTTGACTTCACTTTTTCGACATTTTAGAAAAAAATCAAGGCTAACCCCTTGCAAAAAAAAAATTAAATTTTCAACAATGTTCCCCAAACCCATCGATATAGACATCAAAAGAAAGGTCTGTTCAATACCTGTCCACAGCTGAGGACAAAAATAATCTGTGGCAACTGGTTCTTGAGATATTTCAATTCGAAGTTATTCGCATGATTTTCCACCCAACTGCATTCGACTTGCTTTGGATACTGATATCTGCGCAACTAAGCTTCGCAAAAATCTGCGGCTGCCAGTGCTCGAATGGGATTTCACAGACCTTTCCATTGGTGTACAACTTGTTGTACAATTCTTGACTTCACTTTTTTCGATATTTTAGAAAAAAATCAAGGCTAACCCCTTGCAAAAAAAAATTACATTTTCAACAATGTTCCCCAAACCCATCGATATAGACATCAAAAGAAAGGTCTGTTCAATACCTGTCCATAGCTGAGGACAAAAATTATCTGTGGCAACTGGTTCTTGAGATATTTCAATTCGAAGTTATTCGTATGATTTTCCACCCAACTGCATTCAACTTGCTTTGGATGGTGATATCTGCGCAACCAAGCCCCTCAAAAATCTGCGGCTGCAAGTGCTCGAATTGGATTTCACAGACCTTTCCATTGGTGTACAAGTTATTGTACAATTCTTGACTAAACTTTTTCGACATTTTAGAAAAAAATCAAGGCTAACTTCTTGCAAAAACAAATTACATTTTCAACAATGTTGCCCAAACCTATCGATATATACATCAAAAGACAGGTCTGTTCAATACCTGTCCACAGCTGAGGACAAAAATAATCTGTGGCAACTGGTTCTTGAGATATTTCAATTCGAAGTTATTCGCATGATTTTCCACCCAACTGCATTCGACTTGCTTTGGATACTGATATCTGCGCAACCAAGCTTCGCAAAAATCTGCGGCTGCCAGTGCTCGAATGGGATTTCACAGACCTTTCCATTGGTGTACAACTTGTTGTACATTTCTTGACTTCACTTTTTTCGATATTTTAGAAAAAAATCAAGGCTAACCCCTTGCAAAAAAAAAGTTAAATTTTCAACAATGTTCCCCAAACCCATCGATATAGACATCAAAAGAAAGGTCTGTTCAATACCTGTCCACAGCTGAGGACAAAAATTATCTGTGGCAACTGGTTCTTGAGATATTTCAATTCGAAGTTATTCGCATGATTTTCCACCCAACTGCATTCGACTTGCTTTGGATACTGATATCTGCGCAACCAAGCTTCGCAAAGATCTGCGGCTACCAGTGCTCGAATGGGATTTCACAGACCTTTCCATTGGTGTACAACTTGTTGTACATTTCTTGACTTCACTTTTTTCGATATTTTAGAAAAAAATCAAGGCTAACCCCTTGCAAAAAAAATTACATTTTCAACAATGTTCCCCAAACCCATCGATATAGACATCAAAAGAAAGGTCTGTTCAATACCTGTCCACAGCTGAGGACAAAAATTATCTGTGGCAACTGGTTCTTGAGATATTTCAATTCGAAGTTATTCGCATGATTTTCCACCCAACTGCATTCGACTTGCTTTGGATACTGATATCTGCGCAACCAAGCTTCGCAAAAATCTGCGGCTGCCAGTGCTCGAATGGGATTTCACAGACCTTTCCATTGGTGTACAACTTGTTGTACAATTCTTGACTTCACTTTTTTCGATATTTTAGAAAAAAACCAAGGCTAACCCCTTGCAAAAAAAAATTACATTTTCAACAATGTTCCCCAAACCCATCGATATAGACATCAAAAGAAAGGTCTGTTCAATACCTGTCCACAGCTGAGGACAAAAATAATCTGTGGCAACTGGTTCTTGAGATATTTCAATTCGAAGTTATTCGCATGATTTTCCACCCAACTGCATCTTGCTTTGGATACTGATATCTGCGCAACCAAGCTTCGCAAAGATCTGCGGCTGCCAGTGCTCGAATGGGATTTCACAGACCTTTCCATTGGTGTACAACTTGTTGTACATTTCTTGACTTCACTTTTTTCGATATTTTAGAAAAAAATCAAGGCTAACCCCTTGCAAAAAAAAATTACATTTTCAACAATGTTCCCCAAACCCATCGATATAGACATCAAAAGAAAGGTCTATTCAATACCTGTCCACAGCTGAGGACAAAAATTATCTGTGGCAACTGGTTCTTGAGATATTTCAATTCGAAGTTATTCGCATGATTTTCCACCCAACTACATTCGACTTGCTTTGGATACTGATATCTGCGCAACCAAGCTTCGCAAAGATCTGCGGCTACCAGTGCTCGAATGGGATTTCACAGACCTTTCCATTGGTGTACAACTTGTTGTACATTTCTTGACTTCACTTTTTTCGATATTTTAGAAAAAAATCAAGGCTAACCCCTTGCAAAAAAAAATTACATTTTCAACAATGTTCCCCAAACCCATCGATATAGACATCAAAAGAAAGGTCTGTTCAATACCTGTCCACAGCTGAGGACAAAAATTATCTGTGGCAACTGGTTCTTGAGATATTTCAATTCGAAGTTATTCGCATGATTTTCCACCCAACTGCATTCGACTTGCTTTGGATACTGATATCTGCGCAACCAAGCTTCGCAAAAATCTGCGGCTGCCAGTGCTCGAATGGGATTTCACAGACCTTTCCATTGGTGTACAACTTGTTGTACAATTCTTGACTTCACTTTTTTCGATATTTTAGAAAAAAATCAAGGCTAACCCCTTGCAAAAAAAAATTACATTTTCAACAATGTTCCCCAAACCCATCGATATAGACATCAAAAGAAAGGTCTGTTCAATACCTGTCCACAGCTGAGGACAAAAATAATCTGTGGCAACTGGTTCTTGAGATATTTCAATTCGAAGTTATTCGCATGATTTTCCACCCAACTGCATCTTGCTTTGGATACTGATATCTGCGCAACCAAGCTTCGCAAAGATCTGCGGCTGCCAGTGCTCGAATGGGATTTCACAGACCTTTCCATTGGTGTACAACTTGTTGTACATTTCTTGACTTCACTTTTTTCGATATTTTAGAAAAAAATCAAGGCTAACCCCTTGCAAAAAAAAATTACATTTTCAACAATGTTCCCCAAACCCATCGATATAGACATCAAAAGACAGGTCTGTTCAATACCTGTCCACAGCTGAGGACAAAAATAATCTGTGGCAACTGGTTCTTGAGATATTTCAATTCGAACTTATTCGTATGATTTTCCACCCAACTGCATTCGACTTGCTTTGGATGGTGATATCTGCGCAACCAAGCTTCGCAAAAATCTGCGGCTGCCAGTGCTCGAATGGGATTTCACAGACCTTTCCATTGGTGTACAACTTGTTGTACATTTCTTGACTTCACTTTTTTCGATATTTTAGAAAAAAATCAAGGCTAACCCCTTGCAAAAAAAATTACATTTTCAACAATGTTCCCCAAACCCATCGATATAGACATCAAAAGAAAGGTCTGTTCAATACCTGTCCACAGCTGAGGACAAAAATTATCTGTGGCAACTGGTTCTTGAGATATTTCAATTCGAAGTTATTCGCATGATTTTCCACCCAACTGCATTCGACTTGCTTTGGATACTGATATCTGCGCAACCAAGCTTCGCAAAAATCTGCGGCTGCCAGTGCTCGAATGGGATTTCACAGACCTTTCCATTGGTGTACAACTTGTTGTACAATTCTTGACTTCACTTTTTCGACATTTTAGAAAAAAATCAAGGCTAACCCCTTGCAAAAAAAAAATTACATTTTCAACAATGTTCCCCAAACCCATCGATATAGACATCAAAAGAAAGGTCTGTTCAATACCTATCCACAGCTGAGGACAAAAATAATCTGTGGCAACTGGTTCTTGAGATATTTCAATTCGAAGTTATTCGCATGATTTTCCACCCAACTGCATTCGACTTGCTTTGGATACTGATATCTGCGCAACCAAGCTTCGCAAAAATCTGCGGCTGCCAGTGCTCGAATGGGATTTCACAGACCTTTTCATTGGTGTACAACTTGTTGTACAATTCTTGACTTCACTTTTTTCGATATTTTAGAAAAAAATCAAGGCTAACCCCTTGCAAAAAAAAAATTAAATTTTCAACAATGTTCCCCAAACCCATCGATATAGACATCAAAAGAAAGGTCTGTTCAATACCTGTCCACAGCTGAGGACAAAAATAATCTGTGGCAACTGGTTCTTGAGATATTTCAATTCGAAGTTATTCGCATGATTTTCCACCCAACTGCATTCGACTTGCTTTGGATACTGATATCTGCGCAACTAAGCTTCGCAAAAATCTGCGGCTGCCAGTGCTCGAATGGGATTTCACAGACCTTTCCATTGGTGTACAACTTGTTGTACAATTCTTGACTTCACTTTTTTCGATATTTTAGAAAAAAATCAAGGCTAACCCCTTGCAAAAAAAAATTACATTTTCAACAATGTTCCCCAAACCCATCGATATAGACATCAAAAGAAAGGTCTGTTCAATACCTGTCCATAGCTGAGGACAAAAATTATCTGTGGCAACTGGTTCTTGAGATATTTCAATTCGAAGTTATTCGTATGATTTTCCACCCAACTGCATTCAACTTGCTTTGGATGGTGATATCTGCGCAACCAAGCCCCTCAAAAATCTGCGGCTGCAAGTGCTCGAATTGGATTTCACAGACCTTTCCATTGGTGTACAAGTTATTGTACAATTCTTGACTAAACTTTTTCGACATTTTAGAAAAAAATCAAGGCTAACTTCTTGCAAAAACAAATTACATTTTCAACAATGTTGCCCAAACCTATCGATATATACATCAAAAGACAGGTCTGTTCAATACCTGTCCACAGCTGAGGACAAAAATAATCTGTGGCAACTGGTTCTTGAGATATTTCAATTCGAAGTTATTCGCATGATTTTCCACCCAACTGCATTCGACTTGCTTTGGATACTGATATCTGCGCAACCAAGCTTCGCAAAAATCTGCGGCTGCCAGTGCTCGAATGGGATTTCACAGACCTTTCCATTGGTGTACAACTTGTTGTACATTTCTTGACTTCACTTTTTTCGATATTTTAGAAAAAAATCAAGGCTAACCCCTTGCAAAAAAAAAGTTAAATTTTCAACAATGTTCCCCAAACCCATCGATATAGACATCAAAAGAAAGGTCTGTTCAATACCTGTCCACAGCTGAGGACAAAAATTATCTGTGGCAACTGGTTCTTGAGATATTTCAATTCGAAGTTATTCGCATGATTTTCCACCCAACTGCATTCGACTTGCTTTGGATACTGATATCTGCGCAACCAAGCTTCGCAAAGATCTGCGGCTACCAGTGCTCGAATGGGATTTCACAGACCTTTCCATTGGTGTACAACTTGTTGTACATTTCTTGACTTCACTTTTTTCGATATTTTAGAAAAAAATCAAGGCTAACCCCTTGCAAAAAAAATTACATTTTCAACAATGTTCCCCAAACCCATCGATATAGACATCAAAAGAAAGGTCTGTTCAATACCTGTCCACAGCTGAGGACAAAAATTATCTGTGGCAACTGGTTCTTGAGATATTTCAATTCGAAGTTATTCGCATGATTTTCCACCCAACTGCATTCGACTTGCTTTGGATACTGATATCTGCGCAACCAAGCTTCGCAAAAATCTGCGGCTGCCAGTGCTCGAATGGGATTTCACAGACCTTTCCATTGGTGTACAACTTGTTGTACAATTCTTGACTTCACTTTTTTCGATATTTTAGAAAAAAATCAAGGCTAACCCCTTGCAAAAAAAAATTACATTTTCAACAATGTTCCCCAAACCCATCGATATAGACATCAAAAGAAAGGTCTGTTCAATACCTGTCCACAGCTGAGGACAAAAATAATCTGTGGCAACTGGTTCTTGAGATATTTCAATTCGAAGTTATTCGCATGATTTTCCACCCAACTGCATCTTGCTTTGGATACTGATATCTGCGCAACCAAGCTTCGCAAAGACCTGCGGCTGCCAGTGCTCGAATGGGATTTCACAGACCTTTCCATTGGTGTACAACTTGTTGTACATTTCTTGACTTCACTTTTTTCGATATTTTAGAAAAAAATCAAGGCTAACCCCTTGCAAAAAAAAATTACATTTTCAACAATGTTCCCCAAACCCATCGATATAGACATCAAAAGAAAGGTCTGTTCAATACCTGTCCACAGCTGAGGACAAAAATTATCTGTGGCAACTGGTTCTTGAGATATTTCAATTCGAAGTTATTCGCATGATTTTCCACCCAACTACATTCGACTTGCTTTGGATACTGATATCTGCGCAACCAAGCTTCGCAAAGATCTGCGGCTACCAGTGCTCGAATGGGATTTCACAGACCTTTCCATTGGTGTACAACTTGTTGTACATTTCTTGACTTCACTTTTTTCGATATTTTAGAAAAAAATCAAGGCTAACCCCTTGCAAAAAAAAATTACATTTTCAACAATGTTCCCCAAACCCATCGATATAGACATCAAAAGAAAGGTCTGTTCAATACCTGTCCACAGCTGAGGACAAAAATTATCTGTGGCAACTGGTTCTTGAGATATTTCAATTCGAAGTTATTCGCATGATTTTCCACCCAACTGCATTCGACTTGCTTTGGATACTGATATCTGCGCAACCAAGCTTCGCAAAAATCTGCGGCTGCCAGTGCTCGAATGGGATTTCACAGACCTTTCCATTGGTGTACAACTTGTTGTACAATTCTTGACTTCACTTTTTTCGATATTTTAGAAAAAAATCAAGGCTAACCCCTTGCAAAAAAAAATTACATTTTCAACAATGTTCCCCAAACCCATCGATATAGACATCAAAAGAAAGGTCTGTTCAATACCTGTCCACAGCTGAGGACAAAAATAATCTGTGGCAACTGGTTCTTGAGATATTTCAATTCGAAGTTATTCGCATGATTTTCCACCCAACTGCATCTTGCTTTGGATACTGATATCTGCGCAACCAAGCTTCGCAAAGATCTGCGGCTGCCAGTGCTCGAATGGGATTTCACAGACCTTTCCATTGGTGTACAACTTGTTGTACATTTCTTGACTTCACTTTTTTCGATATTTTAGAAAAAAATCAAGGCTAACCCCTTGCAAAAAAAAATTACATTTTCAACAATGTTCCCCAAACCCATCGATATAGACATCAAAAGAAAGGTCTGTTCAATACCTGTCCACAGCTGAGGACAAAAATTATCTGTGGCAACTGGTTCTTGAGATATTTCAATTCGAAGTTATTCGCATGATTTTCCACCCAACTGCATTCGACTTGCTTTGGATACTGATATCTGCGCAACCAAGCTTCGCAAAAATCTGCGGCTGCCAGTGCTCGAATGGGATTTCACAGACCTTTCCATTGGTGTACAACTTGTTGTACAATTCTTGATTTCACTTTTTTCGATATTTTAGAAAAAAATCAAGGCTAACCCCTTGCAAAAAAAATTACATTTTCAACAATGTTCCCCAAACCCATCGATATAGACATCAAAAGAAAGGTCTGTTCAATACCTGTCCACAGCTGAGGACAAAAATTATCTGTGGCAACTGGTTCTTGAGATATTTCAATTCGAAGTTATTCGTATGATTTTCCACCCAACTGCATTCGACTTGCTTTGGATGGTGATATCTGCGCAACCAAGCCCCTCAAAAATCTGCGGCTGCAAGTGCTCGAATTGGATTTCACAGACCTTTCCATTGGTGTACAAGTTATTGTACAATTCTTGACTAAACTTTTTCGACATTTTAGAAAAAAATCAAGGCTAACTTCTTGCAAAAACAAATTACATTTTCAACAATGTTGCCCAAACCCATCGATATATACATCAAAAGACAGGTCTGTTCAATACCTGCCCACAGCTGAGGACAAAAATAATCTGTGGCAACTGGTTCTTGAGATATTTCAATTCGAAGTTATTCGCATGATTTTCCACCCAACTGCATTCGACTTGCTTTGGATACTGATATCTGCGCAACCAAGCTTCGCAAAGATCTGCGGCTGCCAGTGCTCGAATGGGATTTCACAGACCTTTCCATTGGTGTACAACTTGTTGTACATTTCTTGACTTCACTTTTTTCGATATTTTAGAAAAAAATCAAGGCTAACCCCTTGCAAAAAAAAAATTACATTTTCAACAATGTTCCCCAAACCCATCGATATAGACATCAAAAGAAAGGTCTGTTCAATACCTGTCCACAGCTGAGGACAAAAATTATCTGTGGCAACTGGTTCTTGAGATATTTCAATTCGAAGTTATTCGCATGATTTTCCACCCAACTGCATTCGACTTGCTTTGGATACTGATATCTGCGCAACCAAGCTTCGCAAAAATCTGCGGCTGCCAGTGCTCGAATGGGATTTCACAGACCTTTCCATTGGTGTACAACTTGTTGTACAATTCTTGACTTCACTTTTTTCGATATTTTAGAAAAAAATCAAGGCTAACCCCTTGCAAAAAAAAATTACATTTTCAACAATGTTCCCCAAACCCATCGATATAGACATCAAAAGAAAGGTCTGTTCAATACCTGTCCACAGCTGAGGACAAAAATAATCTGTGGCAACTGGTTCTTGAGATATTTCAATTCGAAGTTATTCGCATGATTTTCCACCCAACTGCATTCGACTTGCTTTGGATACTGATATCTGCGCAACCAAGCTTCGCAAAGATCTGCGGCTGCCAGTGCTCGAATGGGATTTCACAGACCTTTCCATTGGTGTACAACTTGTTGTACATTTCTTGACTTCACTTTTTTCGATATTTTAGAAAAAAATCAAGGCTAACCCCTTGCAAAAAAAAAATTACATTTTCAACAATGTTCCCCAAACCCATCGATATAGACATCAAAAGAAAGGTCTGTTCAATACCTGTCCACAGCTGAGGACAAAAATTATCTGTGGCAACTGGTTCTTGAGATATTTCAATTCGAAGTTATTCGCATGATTTTCCACCCAACTGCATTCGACTTGCTTTGGATACTGATATCTGCGCAACCAAGCTTCGCAAAAATCTGCGGCTGCCAGTGCTCGAATGGGATTTCACAGACCTTTCCATTGGTGTACAACTTGTTGTACAATTCTTGACTTCACTTTTTTCGATATTTTAGAAAAAAATCAAGGCTAACCCCTTGCAAAAAAAAATTACATTTTCAACAATGTTCCCCAAACCCATCGATATAGACATCAAAAGAAAGGTCTGTTCAATACCTGTCCACAGCTGAGGACAAAAATAATCTGTGGCAACTGGTTCTTGAGATATTTCAATTCGAAGTTATTCGCATGATTTTCCACCCAACTGCATTCGACTTGCTTTGGATACTGATATCTGCGCAACCAAGCTTCTGCGGCTTCCAGTGCTCGAATGGGATTTCACAGACCTTTCCATTGGTGTACAACTTGTTGTACATTTCATGACTTCACTTTTTTCGATATTTTAGAAAAAAATCAAGGCTAACCCCTTGCAAAAAAAATTACATTCTCAACAATGTTTCCCAAACCCATCGATATAGACATCAAAAGAAAGGTCTGTTCAATACCTGTCCACAGCTGAGGACAAAAATTATCTGTGGCAACTGGTTCTTGAGATATTTCAATTCGAAGTTATTCGCATGATTTTCCACCCAACTGCATTCGACTTGCTTTGGATACTGATATCTGCGCAACCAAGCTTCGCAAAAATCTGCGGCTGCCAGTGCTCGAATGGGATTTCACAGACCTTTCCATTCGTGTACAACTTGTTGTACAATTCTTGACTTCACTTTTTTCGATATTTTAGAAAAAAATCAAGGCTAACCCCTTGCAAAAAAAAATTACATTTTCAACAATGTTCCCCAAACCCATCGATATAGACATCAAAAGAAAGGTCTGTTCAATACCTGTCCACAGCTGAGGACAAAAATTATCTGTGGCAACTGGTTCTTGAGATATTTCAATTCGAAGTTATTCGCATGATTTTCCACCCAACTGCATTCGACTTGCTTTGGATACTGATATCTGCGCAACCAAGCTTCGCAAAGATCTGCGGCTGCCAGTGCTCGAATGGGATTTCACAGACCTTTCCATTGGTGTACAACTTGTTGTACATTTCTTGACTTCACTTTTTTCGATATTTTAGAAAAAAATCAAGGCTAACCCCTTGCAAAAAAAAATTACATTTTCAACAATGTTCCCCAAACCCATCGATATAGACATCAAAAGAAAGGTCTGTTCAATACCTGTCCACAGCTGAGGACAAAAATTATCTGTGGCAACTGGTTCTTGAGATATTTCAATTCGAAGTTATTCGCATGATTTTCCACCCAACTGCATTCGACTTGCTTTGGATACTGATATCTGCGCAACCAAGCTTCGCAAAAATCTGCGGCTGCCAGTGCTCGAATGGGATTTCACAGACCTTTCCATTCGTGTACAACTTGTTGTACAATTCTTGACTTCACTTTTTTCGATATTTTAGAAAAAAATCAAGGCTAACCCCTTGCAAAAAAAAATTACATTTTCAACAATGTTCCCCAAACCCATCGATATAGACATCAAAAGAAAGGTCTGTTCAATACCTGTCCACAGCTGAGGACAAAAATTATCTGTGGCAACTGGTTCTTGAGATATTTCAATTCGAAGTTATTCGCATGATTTTCCACCCAACTGCATTCGACTTGCTTTGGATACTGATATCTGCGCAACCAAGCTTCGCAAAGATCTGCGGCTGCCAGTGCTCGAATGGGATTTCACAGACCTTTCCATTGGTGTACAACTTGTTGTACATTTCTTGACTTCACTTTTTTCGATATTTTAGAAAAAAATCAAGGCTAACCCCTTGCAAAAAAAAATTACATTTTCAACAATGTTCCCCAAACCCATCGATATAGACATCAAAAGAAAGGTCTGTTCAATAGCTGTCCACAGCTGAGGACAAAAATTATCTGTGGCAACTGGTTCTTGAGATATTTCAATTCGAAGTTATTCGCATGATTTTCCACCCAACTGCATTCGACTTGCTTTGGATACTGATATCTGCGCAACCAAGCTTCGCAAAGATCTGCGGCTGCCAGTGCTCGAATGGGATTTCACAGACCTTTCCATTGGTGTACAACTTGTTGTACATTTCTTGACTTCACTTTTTTCGATATTTTAGAAAAAAATCAAGGCTAACCCCTTGCAAAAAAAAATTACATTTTCAACAATGTTCCCCAAACCCATCGATATAGACATCAAAAGAAAGGTCTGTTCAATACCTGTCCACAGCTGAGGACAAAAATTATCTGTGGCAACTGGTTCTTGAGATATTTCAATTCGAAGTTATTCGCATGATTTTCCACCCAACTGCATTCGACTTGCTTTGGATACTGATATCTGCGCAACCAAGCTTCGCAAAAATCTGCGGCTGCCAGTGCTCGAATGGGATTTCACAGACCTTTCCATTCGTGTACAACTTGTTGTACAATTCTTGACTTCACTTTTTTCGATATTTTAGAAAAAAATCAAGGCTAACCCCTTGCAAAAAAAAATTACATTTTCAACAATGTTCCCCAAACCCATCGATATAGACATCAAAAGAAAGGTCTGTTCAATACCTGTCCACAGCTGAGGACAAAAATTATCTGTGGCAACTGGTTCTTGAGATATTTCAATTCGAAGTTATTCGCATGATTTTCCACCCAACTGCATTCGACTTGCTTTGGATACTGATATCTGCGCAACCAAGCTTCGCAAAAATCTGCGGCTGCCAGTGCTCGAATGGGATTTCACAGACCTTTCCATTCGTGTACAACTTGTTGTACAATTCTTGACTTCACTTTTTTCGATATTTTAGAAAAAAATCAAGGCTAACCCCTTGCAAAAAAAAATTACATTTTCAACAATGTTCCCCAAACCCATCGATATAGACATCAAAAGAAAGGTCTGTTCAATACCTGTCCACAGCTGAGGACAAAAATTATCTGTGGCAACTGGTTCTTGAGATATTTCAATTCGAAGTTATTCGCATGATTTTCCACCCAACTGCATTCGACTTGCTTTGGATACTGATATCTGCGCAACCAAGCTTCGCAAAGATCTGCGGCTGCCAGTGCTCGAATGGGATTTCACAGACCTTTCCATTGGTGTACAACTTGTTGTACATTTCTTGACTTCACTTTTTTCGATATTTTAGAAAAAAAACAAGGCTAACCCCTTGCAAAAAAAAATTACATTTTCAACAATGTTCCCCAAACCCATCGATATAGACATCAAAAGAAAGGTCTGTTCAATAGCTGTCCACAGCTGAGGACAAAAATTATCTGTGGCAACTGGTTCTTGAGATATTTCAATTCGAAGTTATTCGCATGATTTTCCACCCAACTGCATTCGACTTGCTTTGGATACTGATATCTGCGCAACCAAGCTTCGCAAAGATCTGCGGCTGCCAGTGCTCGAATGGGATTTCACAGACCTTTCCATTGGTGTACAACTTGTTGTACATTTCTTGACTTCACTTTTTTCGATATTTTAGAAAAAAATCAAGGCTAACCCCTTGCAAAAAAAAATTACATTTTCAACAATGTTCCCCAAACCCATCGATATAGACATCAAAAGAAAGGTCTGTTCAATACCTGTCCACAGCTGAGGACAAAAATTATCTGTGGCAACTGGTTCTTGAGATATTTCAATTCGAAGTTATTCGCATGATTTTCCACCCAACTGCATTCGACTTGCTTTGGATGGTGATATCTGCGCAACCAAGCCCCTCAAAAATCTGCGGCTGCAAGTGCTCGAATTGGATTTCACAGACCTTTCCATTGGTGTACAAGTTATTGTACAATTCTTGACTAAACTTTTTCGACATTTTAGAAAAAAATCAAGGCTAACTTCTTGCAAAAACAAATTACATTTTCAACAATGTTGCCCAAACCCATCGATATATACATCAAAAGACAGGTCTGTTCAATACCTGTCCACAGCTGAGGACAAAAATAATCTGTGGCAACTGGTTCTTGAGATATTTCAATTCGAAGTTATTCGCATGATTTTCCACCCAACTGCATTCGACTTGCTTTGGATACTGATATCTGCGCAACCAAGCTTCGGAAAAATCTGCGGCTGCCAGTGCTCGAATGGGATTTCACAGACCTTTCCATTGGTGTACAACTTGTTGTACATTTCTTGACTTCACTTTTTTCGATATTTTAGAAAAAAATCAAGGCTAACCCCTTGCAAAAAAAAAAATTAAATTTTCAACAATGTTCCCCAAACCCATCGATATAGACATCAAAAGAAAGGTCTGTTCAATACCTGTCCACAGCTGAGGACAAAAATAATCTGTGGCAACTGGTTCTTGAGATATTTCAATTCGAAGTTATTCGCATGATTTTCCACCCAACTGCATTCGACTTGCTTTGGATACTGATATCTGCGCAACCAAGCTTCGCAAAAATCTGCGGCTGCCAGTGCTCGAATGGGATTTCACAGACCTTTTCATTGGTGTACAAGTTATTGTACAATTCTTGACTAAACTTTTTCGACATTTTAGAAAAAAATCAAGGCTAACTTCTTGCAAAAACAAATTACATTTTCAACAATGTTGCCCAAACCCATCGATATATACATCAAAAGACAGGTCTGTTCAATACCTGTCCACAGCTGAGGACAAAAATAATCTGTGGCAACTGGTTCTTGAGATATTTCAATTCGAAGTTATTCGCATGATTTTCCACCCAACTGCATTCGACTTGCTTTGGATACTGATATCTGCGCAACCAAGCTTCGGAAAAATTTGCGGCTGCCAGTGCTCGAATGGGATTTCACAGACCTTTCCATTGGTGTACAACTTGTTGTACATTTCTTGACTTCACTTTTTTCGATATTTTAGAAAAAAATCAAGGCTAACCCCTTGCAAAAAAAAATTACATTTTCAATAATGTTCCCCAAACCCATCGATATAGACATCAAAAGAAAGGTCTGTTCAATACCTGTCCACAGCTGAGGACAAAAATTATCTGTGGCAACTGGTTCTTGAGATATTTCAATTCGAAGTTATTCGCATGATTTTCCACCCAACTGCATTCGACTTGCTTTGGATACTGATATCTGCGCAACCAAGCTTCGCAAAGATCTGCGGCTGCCAGTGCTCGAATGGGATTTCACAGACCTTTCCATTGGTGTACAACTTGTTGTACATTTCTTGACTTCACTTTTTTCGATATTTTAGAAAAAAATCAAGGCTAACCCCTTGCAAAAAAAAATTACATTTTCAACAATGTTCCCCAAACCCATCGATATAGACATCAAAAGAAAGGTCTGTTCAATAGCTGTCCACAGCTGAGGACAAAAATTATCTGTGACAACTGGTTCTTGAGATATTTCAATTCGAAGTTATTCGCATGATTTTCCACCCAACTGCATTCGACTTGCTTTGGATGGTGATATCTGCGCAACCAAGCCCCTCAAAAATCTGCGGCTGCAAGTGCTCGAATTGGATTTGACAGACCTTTCCATTGGTGTACAAGTTATTGTACAATTCTTGACTAAACTTTTTCGACATTTTAGAAAAAAATCAAGGCTAACTTCTTGCAAAAACAAATTACATTTTCAACAATGTTGCCCAAACCCATCGATATATACATCAAAAGACAGGTCTGTTCAATACCTGTCCACAGCTGAGGACAAAAATAATCTGTGGCAACTGGTTCTTGAGATATTTCAATTCGAAGTTATTCGCATGATTTTCCACCCAACTGCATTCGACTTGCTTTGGATACTGATATCTGCGCAACCAAGCTTCGGAAAAATCTGCGGCTGCCAGTGCTCGAATGGGATTTCACAGACCTTTCCATTGGTGTACAACTTGTTGTACATTTCTTGACTTCACTTTTTTCGATATTTTAGAAAAAAATCAAGGCTAACCCCTTGCAAAAAAAAAATTAAATTTTCAACAATGTTCCCCAAACCCATCGATATAGACATCAAAAGAAAGGTCTGTTCAATACCTGTCCACAGCTGAGGACAAAAATAATCTGTGGCAACTGGTTCTTGAGATATTTCAATTCGAAGTTATTCGCATGATTTTCCACCCAACTGCATTCGACTTGCTTTGGATACTGATATCTGCGCAACCAAGCTTCGCAAAAATCTGCGGCTGCCAGTGCTCGAATGGGATTTCACAGACCTTTTCATTGGTGTACAAGTTATTGTACAATTCTTGACTAAACTTTTTCGACATTTTAGAAAAAAATCAAGGCTAACTTCTTGCAAAAACAAATTACATTTTCAACAATGTTGCCCAAACCCATCGATATATACATCAAAAGACAGGTCTGTTCAATACCTGTCCACAGCTGAGGACAAAAATAATCTGTGGCAACTGGTTCTTGAGATATTTCAATTCGAAGTTATTCGCATGATTTTCCACCCAACTGCATTCGACTTGCTTTGGATACTGATATCTGCGCAACCAAGCTTCGGAAAAATTTGCGGCTGCCAGTGCTCGAATGGGATTTCACAGACCTTTCCATTGGTGTACAACTTGTTGTACATTTCTTGACTTCACTTTTTTCGATATTTTAGAAAAAAATCAAGGCTAACCCCTTGCAAAAAAAAATTACATTTTCAATAATGTTCCCCAAACCCATCGATATAGACATCAAAAGAAAGGTCTGTTCAATACCTGTCCACAGCTGAGGACAAAAATTATCTGTGGCAACTGGTTCTTGAGATATTTCAATTCGAAGTTATTCGCATGATTTTCCACCCAACTGCATTCGACTTGCTTTGGATACTGATATCTGCGCAACCAAGCTTCGCAAAGATCTGCGGCTGCCAGTGCTCGAATGGGATTTCACAGACCTTTCCATTGGTGTACAACTTGTTGTACATTTCTTGACTTCACTTTTTTCGATATTTTAGAAAAAAATTAAGGCTAACCCCTTGCAAAAAAAAATTACATTTTCAACAATGTTCCCCAAACCCATCGATATAGACATCAAAAGAAAGGTCTGTTCAATACCTGTCCACAGCTGAGGACAAAAATTATCTGTGGCAACTGGTTCTTGAGATATTTCAATTCGAAGTTATTCGCATGATTTTCCACCCAACTGCATTCGACTTGCTTTGGATACTGATATCTGCGCAACCAAGCTTCGCAAAAATCTGCGGCTGCCAGTGCTCGAATGGGATTTCACAGACCTTTCCATTGGTGTACAACTTGTTGTACAATTCTTGACTTCACTTTTTCGATATTTTAGAAAAAAATCAAGGCTAACCCCTTGCAAAAAAAAATTACATTTTCAACAATGTTCCCCAAACCCATCGATATAGACATCAAAAGAAAGGTCTGTTCAATACCTGTCCACAGCTGAGGACAAAAATTATCTGTGGCAACTGGTTCTTGAGATATTTCAATTCGAAGTTATTCGCATGATTTTCCACCCAACTGCATTCGACTTGCTTTGGATACTGATATCTGCGCAACCAAGCTTCGCAAAAATCTGCGGCTGCCAGTGCTCGAATGGGATTTCACAGACCTTTCCATTCGTGTACAACTTGTTGTACAATTCTTGACTTCACTTTTTTCGATATTTTAGAAAAAAATCAAGGCTAACCCCTTGCAAAAAAAAATTACATTTTCAACAATGTTCCCCAAACCCATCGATATAGACATCAAAAGAAAGGTCTGTTCAATACCTGTCCACAGCTGAGGACAAAAATTATCTGTGGCAACTGGTTCTTGAGATATTTCAATTCGAAGTTATTCGCATGATTTTCCACCCAACTGCATTCGACTTGCTTTGGATACTGATATCTGCGCAACCAAGCTTCGCAAAGATCTGCGGCTGCCAGTGCTCGAATGGGATTTCACAGACCTTTCCATTGGTGTACAACTTGTTGTACATTTCTTGACTTCACTTTTTTCGATATTTTAGAAAAAAATCAAGGCTAACCCCTTGCAAAAAAAAATTACATTTTCAACAATGTTCCCCAAACCCATCGATATAGACATCAAAAGAAAGGTCTGTTCAATAGCTGTCCACAGCTGAGGACAAAAATTATCTGTGGCAACTGGTTCTTGAGATATTTCAATTCGAAGTTATTCGCATGATTTTCCACCCAACTGCATTCGACTTGCTTTGGATACTGATATCTGCGCAACCAAGCTTCGCAAAGATCTGCGGCTGCCAGTGCTCGAATGGGATTTCACAGACCTTTCCATTGGTGTACAACTTGTTGTACATTTCTTGACTTCACTTTTTTCGATATTTTAGAAAAAAATCAAGGCTAACCCCTTGCAAAAAAAAATTACATTTTCAACAATGTTCCCCAAACCCATCGATATAGACATCAAAAGAAAGGTCTGTTCAATACCTGTCCACAGCTGAGGACAAAAATTATCTGTGGCAACTGGTTCTTGAGATATTTCAATTCGAAGTTATTCGTATGATTTTCCACCCAACTGCATTCGACTTGCTTTGGATGGTGATATCTGCGCAACCAAGCCCCTCAAAAATCTGCGGCTGCAAGTGCTCGAATTGGATTTCACAGACCTTTCCATTGGTGTACAAGTTATTGTACAATTCTTGACTAAACTTTTTCGACATTTTAGAAAAAAATCAAGGCTAACTTCTTGCAAAAACAAATTACATTTTCAACAATGTTGCCCAAACCCATCGATATATACATCAAAAGACAGGTCTGTTCAATACCTGTCCACAGCTGAGGACAAAAATAATCTGTGGCAACTGGTTCTTGAGATATTTCAATTCGAAGTTATTCGCATGATTTTCCACCCAACTGCATTCGACTTGCTTTGGATACTGATATCTGCGCAACCAAGCTTCGGAAAAATCTGCGGCTGCCAGTGCTCGAATGGGATTTCACAGACCTTTCCATTGGTGTACAACTTGTTGTACATTTCTTGACTTCACTTTTTTCGATATTTTAGAAAAAAATCAAGGCTAACCCCTTGCAAAAAAAAAATTAAATTTTCAACAATGTTCCCCAAACCCATCGATATAGACATCAAAAGAAAGGTCTGTTCAATACCTGTCCACAGCTGAGGACAAAAATAATCTGTGGCAACTGGTTCTTGAGATATTTCAATTCGAAGTTATTCGCATGATTTTCCACCCAACTGCATTCGACTTGCTTTGGATACTGATATCTGCGCAACCAAGCTTCGCAAAAATCTGCGGCTGCCAGTGCTCGAATGGGATTTCACAGACCTTTTCATTGGTGTACAAGTTATTGTACAATTCTTGACTAAACTTTTTCGACATTTTAGAAAAAAATCAAGGCTAACTTCTTGCAAAAACAAATTACATTTTCAACAATGTTGCCCAAACCCATCGATATATACATCAAAAGACAGGCCTGTTCAATACCTGTCCACAGCTGAGGACAAAAATAATCTGTGGCAACTGGTTCTTGAGATATTTCAATTCGAAGTTATTCGCATGATTTTCCACCCAACTGCATTCGACTTGCTTTGGATACTGATATCTGCGCAACCAAGCTTCGGAAAAATCTGCGGCTGCCAGTGCTCGAATGGGATTTCACAGACCTTTCCATTGGTGTACAACTTGTTGTACATTTCTTGACTTCACTTTTTTCGATATTTTAGAAAAAAATCAAGGCTAACCCCTTGCAAAAAAAAATTACATTTTCAATAATGTTCCCCAAACCCATCGATATAGACATCAAAAGAAAGGTCTGTTCAATACCTGTCCACAGCTGAGGACAAAAATTATCTGTGGCAACTGGTTCTTGAGATATTTCAATTCGAAGTTATTCGCATGATTTTCCACCCAACTGCATTCGACTTGCTTTGGATACTGATATCTGCGCAACCAAGCTTCGCAAAAATCTGCGGCTGCCAGTGCTCGAATGGGATTTCACAGACCTTTCCATTGGTGTACAACTTGTTGTACAATTCTTGACTTCACTTTTTTCGATATTTTAGAAAAAAATCAAGGCTAACCCCTTGCAAAAAAAAAATTACATTTTCAACAATGTTCCCCAAACCCATCGATATAGACATCAAAAGAAAGGTCTGTTCAATACCTGTCCACAGCTGATGACAAAAATTATCTGTGGCAACTGGTTCTTGAGATATTTCAATTCGAAGTTATTCGTATGATTTTCCACCCAACTGCATTCGACTTGCTTTGGATGGTGATATCTGCGCAACCAAGCCCCTCAAAAATCTGCGGCTGCAAGTGCTCGAATTGGATTTCACAGACCTTTCCATTGGTGTACAAGTTATTGTACAATTCTTGACTAAACTTTTTCGACATTTTAGAAAAAAATCAAGGCTAACTTCTTGCAAAAACAAATTACATTTTCAACAATGTTGCCCAAACCCATCGATATATACATCAAAAGACAGGTCTGTTCAATACCTGTCCACAGCTGAGGACAAAAATAATCTGTGGCAACTGGTTCTTGAGATATTTCAATTCGAAGTTATTCGCATGATTTTCCACCCAACTGCATTCGACTTGCTTTGGATACTGATATCTGCGCAACCAAGCTTCGGAAAAATCTGCGGCTGCCAGTGCTCGAATGGGATTTCACAGACCTTTCCATTGGTGTACAACTTGTTGTACATTTCTTGACTTCACTTTTTTCGATATTTTAGAAAAAAATCAAGGCTAACCCCTTGCAAAAAAAAAATTAAATTTTCAACAATGTTCCCCAAACCCATCGATATAGACATCAAAAGAAAGGTCTGTTCAATACCTGTCCACAGCTGAGGACAAAAATAATCTGTGGCAACTGGTTCTTGAGATATTTCAATTCGAAGTTATTCGCATGATTTTCCACCCAACTGCATTCGACTTGCTTTGGATACTGATATCTGCGCAACCAAGCTTCGCAAAAATCTGCGGCTGCCAGTGCTCGAATGGGATTTCACAGACCTTTTCATTGGTGTACAAGTTATTGTACAATTCTTGACTAAACTTTTTCGATATTTTAGAAAAAAAATCAAGGCTAACCCCTTGCAAAAAAAAATTACATTTTCAACAATGTTGCCCAAACCCATCGATATATACATCAAAAGACAGGCCTGTTCAATACCTGTCCACAGCTGAGGACAAAAATAATCTGTGGCAACTGGTTCTTGAGATATTTCAATTCGAAGTTATTCGCATGATTTTCCACCCAACTGCATTCGACTTGCTTTGGATACTGATATCTGCGCAACCAAGCTTCGGAAAAATCTGCGGCTGCCAGTGCTCGAATGGGATTTCACAGACCTTTCCATTGGTGTACAACTTGTTGTACATTTCTTGACTTCACTTTTTTCGATATTTTAGAAAAAAATCAAGGCTAACCCCTTGCAAAAAAAAATTACATTTTCAATAATGTTCCCCAAACCCATCGATATAGACATCAAAAGAAAGGTCTGTTCAATACCTGTCCACAGCTGAGGACAAAAATTATCTGTGGCAACTGGTTCTTGAGATATTTCAATTCGAAGTTATTCGCATGATTTTCCACCCAACTGCATTCGACTTGCTTTGGATACTGATATCTGCGCAACCAAGCTTCGCAAAAATCTGCGGCTGCCAGTGCTCGAATGGGATTTCACAGACCTTTCCATTGGTGTACAACTTGTTGTACAATTCTTGACTTCACTTTTTTCGATATTTTAGAAAAAAATCAAGGCTAACCCCTTGCAAAAAAAAAATTACATTTTCAACAATGTTCCCCAAACCCATCGATATAGACATCAAAAGAAAGGTCTGTTCAATACCTGTCCACAGCTGAGGACAAAAATTATCTGTGGCAACTGGTTCTTGAGATATTTCAATTCGAAGTTATTCGCATGATTTTCCACCCAACTGCATTCGACTTGCTTTGGATACTGATATCTGCGCAACCAAGCTTCGCAAAGATCTGCGGCTGCCAGTGCTCGAATGGGATTTCACAGACCTTTCCATTGGTGTACAACTTGTTGTACATTTCTTGACTTCACTTTTTTCGATATTTTAGAAAAAAATCAAGGCTAACCCCTTGCAAAAAAAAAATTACATTTTCAACAATGTTCCCCAAACCCATCGATATAGACATCAAAAGAAAGGTCTGTTCAATACCTGTCCACAGCTGAGGACAAAAATTATCTGTGGCAACTGGTTCTTGAGATATTTCAATTCGAAGTTATTCGCATGATTTTCCACCCAACTGCATTCGACTTGCTTTGGATACTGATATCTGCGCAACCAAGCTTCGCAAAAATCTGCGGCTGCCAGTGCTCGAATGGGATTTCACAGACCTTTCCATTGGTGTACAACTTGTTGTACAATTCTTGACTTCACTTTTTTCGATATTTTAGAAAAAAATCAAGGCTAACCCCTTGCAAAAAAAAATTACATTTTCAACAATGTTCCCCAAACCCATCGATATAGACATCAAAAGAAAGGTCTGTTCAATACCTGTCCACAGCTGAGGACAAAAATTATCTGTGGCAACTGGTTCTTGAGATATTTCAATTCGAAGTTATTCGCATGATTTTCCACCCAACTGCATTCGACTTGCTTTGGATACTGATATCTGCGCAACCAAGCTTCGCAAAAATCTGCGACTGCCAGTGCTCGAATGGGATTTCACAGACCTTTCCATTGGTGTACAACTTGTTGTACAATTCTTGACTTCACTTTTTTCGATATTTTAGAAAAAAATCAAGGCTAACCCCTTGCAAAAAAAAAATTACATTTTCAACAATGTTCCCCAAACCCATCGATATAGACATCAAAAGAAAGGTCTGTTCAATACCTGTCCACAGCTGAGGACAAAAATTATCTGTGGCAACTGGTTCTTGAGATATTTCAATTCGAAGTTATTCGCATGATTTTCCACCCAACTGCATTCGACTTGCTTTGGATACTGATATCTGCGCAACCAAGCTTCGCAAAAATCTGCGGCTGCCAGTGCTCGAATGGGATTTCACAGACCTTTCCATTGGTGTACAAGTTTTTGTACAATTCTTGACTAAACTTTTTCGACATTTTAGAAAAAAATCAAGGCTAACCTCTTGCAAAAACAAATTACATTTTCAACAATGTTGCCCAAACCCATCGATATATACATCAAAAGACAGGTCTGTTCAATACATATCCACAGCTGAGGACAAAAATAATCTGTGGCAACTGGTTCTTGAGATATTTCAATTCGAAATTATTTTGCATGATTTTCCACCCAACTGCATTCGACTTGCTTTGGATGGTGATATCTGCGCAACCGAGCTTTGCAAAAATCTGCGGCTGCCAGTGCTCGAATGGGATTTCACAGACCTTTCCATTGGTGTACAACTTGTTGTACATTTCTTGACTTAACTTTTTTCGATATTTTAGAAAAAAATCAAGGCTAACCCCTTGCAAAAAAAAATTACATTTTCAACAATGTTCCCCAAACCCATCGATATAGACATCAAAAGACAGGTCTGTTCAATACATATCCACAGCTGAGGACAAAAATAATCTGTGGCAACTGGTTCTTGAGATATTTCAATTCGAAATTATTTTGCATGATTTTCCACCCAACTGCATTCGACTTGCTTTGGATGGTGATATCTGCGCAACCAAGCCCCTCAAAAATCTGCGGCTGCCAGTGCTCGAATGGGATTTCACAGACCTTTCCATTGGTGTACAACTTGTTGTACAATTCTTGACTTCACTTTTTTCGAGATTTTAGAAAAAAATCAAGGTAACCCCTTGCAAAAAAAAATTACATTTTCAACAATGTTCCCCAAACCCATCGATATACACATCAAAAGAAAGGTCTGTTCAATACCTGTCCACAGCTGAGGACAAAAATTATCTGTGGCAACTGGTTCTTGAGATATTTCAATTCGAAGTTATTCGTATGATTTTCCACCCAACTGCATTCGACTTGCTTTGGATGGTGATATCTGCGCAACCAAGCTCCTCAAAAATCTGCGGCTGCAAGTGCTCGAATTGGATTTCACAGACCTTTCCATTGGTGTACAAGTTATTGTACAATTCTTGACTAAACTTTTTCGACATTTTAGAAAAAAATCAAGGCTAACCTCTTGCAAAAACAAATTACATTTTCAACAATGTTGCCCAAAGCCATCGATATATACATCAAAAGACAGGTCTGTTCAATACCTATCCACAGCTGAGGACAAAAATAATCTGTGGCAACTGGTTCTTGAGATATTTCAATTCGAAGTTATTCGCATGATTTTCCACCCAACTGCATTCGACTTGCTTTGGATACTGATATCTGCGCAACTAAGCTTCGCAAAAATCTGCGGCTGCCAGTGCTCGAATGGGATTTCACAGACCTTTCCATTGGTGTACAACTTGTTGTACATTTCTTGACTTCACTTTTTTCGATATTTTAGAAAAAAATCAAGGCTAACCTCTTGCAAAAACAAATTACATTTTCAACAATGTTGCCCAAAGCCATCGATATATACATCAAAAGACAGGTCTGTTCAATACCTATCCACAGCTGAGGACAAAAATAATCTGTGGCAACTGGTTCTTGAGATATTTCAATTCGAAGTTATTCGCACGATTTTCCACCCAACTGCATTCGACTTGCTTTGGATGGTGATATCTGCGCAACCAAGCCCATCAAAAATCTGCGGCTGCCAGTGCTCGAATGGGATTTCACAGACCTTTCCATTGGTGTACAAGTTATTGTACAATTCTTGACTAAACTTTTTCGACATTTTAGAAAAAAATCAAGGCTAACCTCTTGCAAAAACAAATTACATTTTCAACAATGTTGCCCAAACCCATCGATATATACATCAAAAGACAGGTCTGTTCAATACATATCCACAGCTGAGGACAAAAATAATCTGTGGCAACTGGTTCTTGAGATATTTCAATTCGAAGTTATTCGCATGATTTTCCACCCAACTGCATTCGACTTGCTTTGGATACTGATATCTGCGCAACCAAGCTTCGCAAAAATCTGCGGCTGCCAGTGCTCGAATGGGATTTCACAGACCTTTCCATTGGTGTACAACTTGTTGTACAATTCTTGACTTCACTTTTTTCGATATTTTAGAAAAAAATCAAGGCTAACCCCTTGCAAAAAAAAATTACATTTTCAACAATGTTCCCCAAACCCATCGATATAGACATCGAAAGACAGGTCTGTTCAATACCTATCCACAGCTGAGGACAAAAATAATCTGTGGCAACTGGTTCTTGAGATATTTCAATTCCAAGTTATTCGCATGATTTTCCACCCAACTGCATTCGACTTGCTTTGGATGGTGATATCTGCGCAACCGAGCTTTGCAAAAATCTGCGGCTGCCAGTGCTTGAATGGGATTTCACAGACCTTTCCATTGGTGTACAACTTGTTGTACAATTCTTGACTTCACTTTTTTCGATATTTTAGAAAAAAATCAAGGCTAACCCCTTGCAAAAAAAAATTACATTTTCAACAATGTTCCCCAAACCCATCGATATAGACATCGAAAGACAGGTCTGTTCAATACCTATCCACAGCTGAGGACAAAAATAATCTGTGGCAACTGGTTCTTGAGATATTTCAATTCGAAGTTATTCGCATGATTTTCCACCCAACTGCATTCGACTTGCTTTGGATGGTGATATCTGCGCAACCAAGCCCCTCAAAAATCTGCGGCTGCAAGTGCTCGAATTGGATTTCACAGACCTTTCCATTGGTGTACAAGTTTTTGTACAATTCTTGGCTAAACTTTTTCGACATTTTAGAAAAAAATCAAGGCTAACCTCTTGCAAAAACAAATTACATTTTCAACAATGTTGCCCAAACCCATCGATATATACATCAAAAGACAGGTCTGTTCAATACCTATCAACAGCTGAGGACAAAAATAATCTGTGGTAACTGGTTCTTGAGATATTTCAATTCGAAGTTATTCGCATGATTTTCCACCCAACTGCATTCGACTTGCTTTGGATGGTGATATCTGCGCAACCCAGCTTTGCAAAAATCTGCGGCTGCCAGTGCTCGAATGGGATTTCGCAGACCTCCATTGGTGTACAACTTGTTGTACATTTCTTGACTTCACTTTTTTCGATATTTTAGAAAAAAATCAAGGCTAGCCCCTTGCAAAAAAAATTACATTTTCAACAATGTTCCCCAAACCCATCGATATATACATCAAAAGACAGGTCTGTTCAATACCTATCCACAGCTGAGGACAAAAATAATCTGTGGCAACTGGTTCTTGAGATATTTCAATTCGAAGTTATTCGCATGATTTTCCACCCAACTGCATTCGACTTGCTTTGGATACTGATATCTGCGCAACCAAGCTTCGCAAAAATCTGCGGCTGCCAGTGCTCGAATGGGATTTCATAGACCTTTCTATTGGTGTACAATCGCAGGGAGTATGATATGTTCTATTTTAGATACAAAATAGAATGTTCGACTCGGAAACTTATTTTCCAAGAAATACTAATTCTTTAGATAAAATCATGTTTTGGTTTTGTCTTCTTTCAATCGCCAATAATTCTTCTTCATCTTCGCTTCTGGAAGCAGACGATGGACTATTTTCCCAATAATAATTTTCTCGGAACATTTTAATTTAAAAAAAATATGTTTATACAACACGAAATTGAGACTAATTTTTGAGAGAAGATGCAACAAAATGTATTACAAATTTGAATTTGACAGAAAACTCTCAAGTTTGATCTCTCAACTTCTACTATTTTCAGAAGTTGAGAAAACCAAAAGTTGATCATCTCTCTTCACTTTCATAACACAGACAGTATCTTCAGTATGGTTTAATTATCAAATTAATCAATAGATTAATAATATCTCCATCAGCTCTTTGTTGTTTATTTTAATTTTAGCTATAGTCAGGCTAGCATAAGAAGACAATTTCCTTTATTTCCGATATTCGGCAGACTGAACTATGTTGTGAATATGCATTTATATCGAATGATTTCAGTTTTCAATAAGTAGTATTTTTAATGTCTTTTTTTAACGACAATTAAGTAAAAAAATGTTTTTAGCTCATTATTGCAGTTGTATTTATTTATTTTGTAGGTAAATTAGAGCGAACTTCGTCTCGCCCCAATTTAACACCCTCAAATAAACTGCAGAGCTATAATAAAACAAATTGTTCAAATATACCAATGCGATTTATTTGAATGGAATAAAAATCAGTAGAGAATGATATGATAAACAATGTTTTTCAATTTGTTTTACGGTGCAAAAACAAACAACATCACACACCGTTTAGCAAGCTATCAACGACGTCCTTTTTTCTTCCCTGCTAGTATTGCCCGTTTATAAATCCAATTGAGATTTTTATAATTTTTAACAATGCCGGTTAACACTTTACTTTGGTGATGAGTTTCTCCTTTCACGTTGTTAACTCGCAAAATTTTTCCGGGAATGATATCAATCCAGTCGAGACATCAACAGAAATTTGGCCATTGCTTAGCACCACATCAATGCAACTCTCGATTTTAAGCATGCTTTAAATTCATTGGCAGCAGTAGATTTCGGGATGACGGAAAGCCTTCGACGAAAATCTCCACTTAGCAAAATCATATCATCGCCAAATCATCTCGAACCACCTTGTTAACCCTTCATTGTTCGGTCAACAGCCTCCAAAGCTCATATATGCGCCATCGTGCATTCATCTCAAATTATGTTTTGCATTCTCGCATCAATTTCGCTGTCAACCGTGAGAAAATTCATCGCAAGCTTCGACCGCTTTCAAACAGTGTGACAGCAATGCCATAGATGCCATCTGATAAAAACATGCAACGAAATTTGAGATCTTGCGATGTGCGTTCCCGTACTCCCTAAAACTGCGAAAATCTACGAATTTCTACGCAAAACATTCAAATCCTGTTCCCGTACTCCAAATTTTCGTAGTTTTTCACTGAAGAGAGCGCTAGTAAAAAGTAAAATATTTCCCCATGCTGCTAATTTTAGTCCAAGAAATTTCTTTGGACAAAATTATGAAGACTGTCAAATGAAGGAAAAAAGAAAAAAAAAACAATACAATACAAATATTGCCAGTTGCCAAGTGTATCGTTACAAAAGTTGAAAATAATGGAATTTAGAGCCTGGTCGGGCTTATCCGTGCAATAAGTTGAAATTTGTGATATCAAACTGGTGATTTTAAGAAATAATTTCACGTAGATCTTTAATAAATATTTTCAAAAATACACTTTTATATTGACGTTTAAAAAATGGCAAAATTTGTTGTTCAAAGCGTGCCCGTACTTTTGTTAAATTTTGTTGCGCTCTGATAGAATTTTACCCCCACTCTCGCATATTCAAAGAACCAAATTTCTACGTGAGCAAAAATTAAGGCAAAAAATACTACAATGTCCCAAAGGTAGTTAAAATTTTTGGTCATTTGTAAAAAAACGTACGAAATTCCACCTCCTCGTCGGTTCCAACGCTCGTTTCCAATAACACTGCTGTGGTAAGCGCACAAGAGAAAGCTCAGTTTGCTGCTAATTCTACGCTTCCACAAAGTGTCATGACTCCTCCTGTACTTGAGAGCATAAACAGTTTCATGGGACGTATCTTCTTTCGTACTCGTACAGTTGCTAGAGTTCTTAAAGATCTTGACATACACAAATCCGCTGGTCCAGATAGTATCTCCCCTATTGTTCTGAAGAGGTGTTCTTCTACGCTGGCAAAACCACTGCGTAAGCTTTTCCATCTGTCCTACTCTACTTGTCTCTTTCCGAGTGGATGGAAAACAGCATTTGTCCAGCCTGTCCCCGGCGAATCTTATTCAATCTCTAACTACCATCCAATTGCACTTACGTCCCTTCTTTCCAAGGTCATGGAAACGCTGATTAATTATCAGCTAAAGAAATATCTTGAAGAACGAAAGCTCCTTAATGACCGACAATATGGCTTTCGTAGCAATAGGTCTACTGGTGATGTGATGGTATATCCCACCGAACGGTGGCACAAATCTTTACATCGTTTTGGAGAAAGTAAGATTATTGCGCTTGATATTTCAAAAATTTTTGATTGAGTTTGGCATTAGGCTCTCTTATCGAAAATGCGTGCATTTGGTATCGAAGAATCTCTTCTTCGTTGGATTGAAAATTACCTTTAGGATCGCTCAATACAAGTTGTATTGGACGGTAAGTCTGATATTCATAAAATAAATGCTGGTGTGCCTTAGGGCTCCGTTCTGTCTCCGAATCTCTTTCTCATTTTCATCAATGATCTCTTGTCTGAAACTTCTAATCCAATATACTGTTTTGCTGACGACAGTACCTTCAGCTTTTAATACTCGTTTTTAGATTCTCATCTATTTGCTTCGGATGTGGACCTTGAACGGCAACGTATGATTAGCTCATTAAATTCTGGTCTAGATTGCAATAATTGTCCAATGCGAAATAAAAAGCGGTAGAATTTAATGCTTCAAAAACCTTAGCTCATTAAATTCTGATCTAGACAGCATTTGTCCAATGGGGAATAAAAAACCGCGTAGAATTTAATGCTTCAAAAACCCAATGCTGTCTTTTGTCGTTAAAGCGGGACCCTCCCCCAATGCCGTTGTCCATTAACGACACTTGCTTAGAGGAAACCGAACAACTTTCAGTTCTCGGTATTTGCATCACTGACCACCTTTCGTGGAATGAGCAGAAGATGTTTGTGTTTTCTGTGACGATGCAAGAAATATTTCTCCCCTTCTGATCTGGCTGTAATCTATAAAACCTTCATTCGTCCAAAGCTTGAGTACAATTGTCATATTTGGGCAGGTGCTCCCATAACGCACTTAAGTCTCCTTGACAGAATTAAAAATAGGTGATGAAACAATAACTAAAACAATTGAGCCTCTCTCGCACCGTGTCGCAATGTTTCATGCCTTTCATTATTTTATCGGTATTATTATAGACAGTGTTCTAGTGAAATAGCCAGTTGCATTCCTCCCCTTAAACTATTCAAACGTAACACTCGCGCTTCTAGGAATGCCCATCAGTTTACCCTTGAGCCCAACTTCGGACGTACTGTCAAGTATAGAGATTCTTTCTTTAGCCGCACAACACGAATGTGCAATGCTTTACCCGACCGAATTTTTCCCTCCCATTGCGATAATCAGGCATTTAAAACCAATGTACAATGGTATCTCCTGTCTAATCCTATCCCATTTTCCTAATCGCTCTCACTGTGTATAAACGTTCGCCAAACAACAAAAAACTTAACCCATTTAACAACTGCAATGCCATGTCCATATTAACTCTTATCTCCTACCACTAAAAGTGCACATTCTATGTAATTTCAATGTTTTAACGTGTCCACTATTGCTCTCTTATCTTCGAAAATATCAACCATGACCAACTTCCATTATTTGGGTTTAATGCACCTATCGTCGTCCCATTGCCGTTTTCAAATGTGTTTCACAAACTGATGACATTTAGCCGTAAGCTTTAAGCAATTTTATGGTAAAAGTGTAAGTTGTAAGAACTGAAAGTATATCTGTTGAAGGTGGTTTTTTTTTATAGTAACGACGACAACAACGATAAGTGTTTTTGCTAGCGGCCTAATGCAGGTTATGTTCCATCAGAAGTGTATTGTTTTAGTGAACAATAAGAAAAAACGAACATGGAAGTAGGTACTTCACAATATGTAGAATAAGTTCCCTCTGAATAATATCATTGTTCTTCTTTAAAGAGATAGACTTTTCGTCCTTATTTTCTGATATTTCTAGGTTGATATTTATTACATCTTTTTTTTTGTTTGCTCTGATTGCTTTTTGAAAAGGAATGAATTAAAGTAGGTAAACGGAGGATAGAGTGTCATAAAATGCAATAGAAAGTATATATGAATGTGTATGTATACATAATCCAATATACCTCTGCGCCATTCGATAGACATTTTCCTAGAAAACATTACAGGATGGGTACAAAAATCGATAATTTTGAGTGAGAAAACTACCTAAATTCAATCTTTTGAAATGCTCAATTCATTTTTATGGTTGGATCTTGCATTTCCCTTGGGATTTGCCTGATGGTGGCGTTAAGCATATTACCAGCTCTTTGTTGTTTGTATTTTAAAATAGAAATCTTTGATTTTACATTTGCGTTAAGATTTGACAAAACCAAAAGGCCGTTGGGTAGACGAAAAATTCCTTGAGCTCTTGGTTTTGCTAAACACAGAAATTACTGTTTTGAATAGTTTACGATTGATTCTCCAGACATTGTCCCTTTTGAGAGTTTTTGGGTCGACGACATCTACATATGTATAATATTTGTCTAGATGTAATAAATAAATTAAATTTGTTGTCGTTCGAAGAAAATATGCCTAGGGAATTAATAAAATCTAATTCCTGTTAAAACATTTAACAAAATCGCCTTATTATTTCACAGCCAATACGAACTACGAGTAATCTACAGCATAAAGGGTTATCCATTTTGCGGTTTCAAAAGTAAACGTAAATAAAACATAACAAATATTTTTTTTTTCATGATATTTCTTTTTTATTATAAAGTTTGAACGTTGACATTATGTGCGAAACACTACATCATTTAAATGACCACCACGCTAATTGTTGCATGCATCCATTCCTTTGAGGTAACTTTCGACCACTTTTCGACACATATTGGGCGGTATCTCAGCCATAACTTGACGAATGTTGGTTTTCAAGTGCTCAAGAGTCAAAGGTCTATCTGCATAAACACGGTATTTCGCGTAGCCCCACAAAAAAAGTCCAGCGGTGTCAAATCGCATGATCTTAGTGGCCAGTTGATATCGCCACGACGAGAAATTACGCGGCCAGAAAATGTCTCTTGCAATAAAGCCATATTCGCTCGAGTTGTGTGGCATGTGGCACCGTCTTGTTGAAACCACATATTCTCCAAGTCGTATTCTGCAATAGCAGGCAAAAAAAAGTAAGTTATCATATGACCAAAACGCTCCGAATTGACGGTGACAGTCGTTCCATCGTCGTTTTCGAAGAAGTAAGGTCTAATCACATCTCCGGACCAAAGATCACCCCAAACAGTGACTTTTTGTGGATGTAATGGCCTCTCTTCAATTACTTGAGGATTCTCAGAACCTCAAATACGACAATTTTGTTTATTAAAATACCCACCGAGTGAGAAATGTGCTTCGTCGCTGAAGAAAATTTTGTTCGAAAAATCGCCGTCCACCGCCTGTTGGCCAAGCACCCATTCGACGTATCTACGACGTTGTGAATGGTCCGCTGGCTTCAGTTGTTGTGTGAGCTGGACTTGATATGGATGTAGGTGTAGATCCAAATGCAAAATACGCCCTAATGTGCCGTAAGACAGTCCTAATTCCTGAGAACACCAAGGAATCGACACATTCGGGTCTTCGGCAACACTTTCACTTACAGCAGCAATATTTTCAGTGGTACGAGCGAAACGATGATGCACAGGCCTTACAATATCTGTAAACAATCCAGTCTTTTCAAATTTCTTCACAATTTTGCCAATTGCTTGCGTAGTTGGACGATTATGTAAACCATAATCCCCACTTAAAGCACGATATGTGGCTGTGGCAGAATCGCCATTTTTGTAGTTAAGCGATCCACTTTCGTAAATGTCAGACTTTCAACTGAAAAAACAAAAATTGGTTTAACAACTTAGTGTGACAGATGTCGAATTCCAGCCCTATACTTTTGAAACCGCAAAATAGATAACCCTTTATATTTTTGAAATCTTAGTTTATTCAAGGTAAATATCGAACTTCTATTCTCTTTAAGGAAAAAGGTTAAAGAGTTACTTGCAGTGGAATGAATTTTAAATTACAAAGCCGGGTCACATGTTGTTAAACATTGACATGAATACATATATGGAATTGAGCATCAGCAAAAAAGATAACCTTCGTACATCCTGTGCTATTGTATCTATAGTTTAGAGAAAAAAACGATCTCATCTCATTAGATTTTAATGAAATAAAAATTTTTGTAATAGGAAGTGGTTATTTTTGCTAAATCTGTCCGTAGAAAAGCAAAATTTACACATTACAAATACAAAATTTTGCTGCCGAAAGATAATTTTCACCAAAACCCGGCTATTTACCCCAATAACGAAATTTGTATCAAAAACGTATGCTGTCATCTATGTTGAACTTTTGGTTTAATTCAACATAATAGTCAGTACAGGCCTTATGGGAGAGCTTTTTGAAATACACTGGTGCCTGTCGCTGAAATTCCCACTGAAAATAACCACTGAGTTACAAATTATGTTTGTATTCTTGTTAAAACCAGCATTCATTCAACCGTAACATAACCTACCTACTGCACAACCAAGTGCAGACTGCTGTTTGTGTGCCTTCACCATGCACTCAACGCTGGTTGTGTGCTTTTAAAATAAACACATTGAATCAGAGTTACCACTGCTACGTTTGTTGTAATTTAGTATGCTTACTATTGCAATGCTGTAAGAGCTTTAAAACGGTACGAACTTATTGGCATTCTATTACAGTCAGAGTGAGAGGCAAGCCTATCTTCCCTGTACTGACTATTTTTGCTGGACAGAGTATAACTATAATAACAGATATTATTGTGTTATTTAAACTAACTAACAGCCCTATTTTTGGTAAACGTTCACATGAATATTTGTATTTCCGACGGAAAAAACGAATTGTTCCAAAAAGTATATAAATTTCGATCCAAAATAAATTTTAACAATAAGATTTTCTTAAGAATTAAACAAAAAAATTATTAGTAAAGCTTTGGACTCAAGAAAAAAAAAGCATTTGAAAATAAATAGTGAACAATTAAGGGATATATTCACGTGAATCGAATGTTTCGATCGGATCGGATAATATATAGGGCTGTAAATCTATTTGTATAAAACGTAGCTAAAAAGCTATTTTCTATAACTCATTCTTAATTACCTTTTCTATTCTAACTCGAACGTTGAACCGCATATAAACGAAGTTCATAAAATTCTTAAATAATGAACGCTAACATTTTTACAAGCAATGACTATACGAACATATAACTTGAACCAATTCACTTGGCCATTCTACTGTGCAGCTCTCTTCAAATTTCTTTGCTCATCTTATTTTTTAAATTTTGATAGATACCTACACAATCACCTTCCAGGGATGGACTTTGTTTACATGAGATATGATCGTGTTTTATTGTGCAGTTTTCAAAAAAGTATTTCTGACCTTGTAATA
This sequence comes from Philhelius pedissequus, assembly GCA_910595825.1. Taxonomy (NCBI): domain Eukaryota; kingdom Metazoa; phylum Arthropoda; class Insecta; order Diptera; family Syrphidae; genus Philhelius; species Philhelius pedissequus. The sequence goes on along the minus strand of OU343163.1, from coordinate 5,481,273 downwards.
ACTTATTAAATCTTTTACCATTGCGCGCCATTTTTGTTCTCTTGAATCCTCACTCTGTACAACGGACCATTGGGCAAGTTATTTGATTCAAGCTTTAACCCTCTACTTGCACAACATATTATTTTGGGAAATCCTGTTTGGCTGCGGATAGATTTCTCCCCAAAAAAAAACCACGACTAATATCATAACTTGTATTAAATTTTGAAAACTTCGAAAATCTTCCTCTTTAATGAAGTGAGCGAAATGAAACTCAACAAGAACTACATGCATACAATTTTCATGAATTACCTCCCCTCCCATAATAAAAACTGTAACCTTATACATATTTATAGGAAAATTAGCAGTCCAGTCAATCGCTTAAGAAGTCGTTTTCCAAATTAATTCCCTTATAAATTTCCACCAGTTCTACTCTTCAATTCTTACTTTTCTCTTATTCCATCGTTTAGTTTTTTTTTACCAATGGTAATCGGTGTTTTTTGTGTGCTGCATAAAGGACCAAATACATTCAAGCTCAAAGCACTTAAGTACGCAACTATAGATACGTACAATATTATATGGATGCATATTTATAAATCACAAGTATATTCTATACATTCCAGCTAGTGTATGTTTAGTCCTTATCATGAATTCGATTGACTGCAAACCATCAGCAACAGTATTAGATTTTACTCCATTGAGTGTGTGTTTGCATATATTTCTTTCTCTCCTTGGAGATTTACCATTTCAAGAATTTTTGTTCCAAAAATTCAGAGTGCACTGCTTTGGCATCATCATCATCGACATCCTCAGGGGCGGCAGAGAAGGAATTTTGTCTTATCCTGGAAATACCCTCTGCAGCAGGAATATTGTAATTTCAATAGAATATGCAAAATGCAGATACTGGTCCCCTTTTTCATTGGTGGTGGTGGCACAGTGCATTTTGAACTTCGTTTATCTATTCTTTTTATATTAAAGAGAATGTTAGACAGATTGTTGCTATTTCTGCATAAATTTCCTTTTTTTTTGAGAAGATTGAGATTACGTGATTTTTGTGCAAATATGTTCATGGTTTCTCCTTTTTTTTGTTGAATACATAATGTTAAATGCTTCCATACATATTGAGTGAAAGTTAATTCCTCTGATAAAAAAAAATTATATAGTCGAGTAGAAATGTGCTTTCTTATCTTTCACCTAATTAGGTTGCGGCGACGACATAAGTGATTAATTATTTAGTATTATGTTTAACTAAGGATACTGAAGCACAAAATTCAGCAAATTAGTTCAATTAACTAGCAACTTACCACCTCCTAATCGAGCAGTTGTTGGCATGGACATTGAGTTGGGGTAGACAAAAATGGGGTCAGAGAAGGGTTTCTTTTTACGTTCATGTGCAAAATCATACCGGACTTTTTCTGTTTTTGGAAGAAAATAAATTATTTTAGGGCGAGAGACATAAATAAATTATTGTTAACTAAACTGTAAGAGGACCTCCCACCGGGTTTTTACATTAACCACTTTAATTCTATTTTAGGTTAATTTGGTTTAATGTTCCTAATGCTGATGTAGAAGAGAATAGTTTTATTTTTTTTTCTCCAATACTGTCATTGAAATGATTGTATTCTTAAATTGCAAGGGCATGGTAGTGCTCAGCCAAGCTCTGGTACTACTACACCCTTTATTTACAGGAGCAAACTCAGGCGATTTTCGAACCCCTATATCTTCAATACCAATGAAGTCAGAAACTTAAAATTCCTCACCAAATTTTAAATTTTTAGCATTAGTCGTTCCTGATAGTATAAGGCCTCAAAAACCGAAAAAACCGTAACTGACTGACTGTCAGATCATCAAAATTATGGAGTACTTTCCGACAACTTAGAATCTTGTAGTGCAAGCAAAGAAATAAATGAACAATTCGAGGTTTTCCATTCAGGGGGCGTGGTATCCCCCACTTCCTCAGTATTGGTGGTGGTATGGAACACTGTAGAGTGATGCAATTTGGTGGAGTGGTAGGCGTTAAAGTACGTACAAAGATTATGCAAAATATAAAATTGTAGGTTTTCCATTTAGAAGGCGTGGTATACACCTACTTTATATTGAAACAACTACAAATTAAGAGAAATTTTATTATCTAATGAATACTGACTAAATTTAGCTGGGTTTACTTTGCAAAACAAAATGACACATGCTCAAAATCAATATCGATTCAATGAAGCTTATTAAAGACAAGTTAAACAGCTTCAACAGGAATACGAAACCTTAACAAAATTATATAGTGAATACTTATGGGTCTTGGAATTTAAAATCAAAAGCAACGCAAAGGCTTTTCTTTCCTTAGAGGAAAAAAGACAACCTTTTTGATTACCGATTAATATGAGATTTGAAGATAAGGTTACATGTGATCAAATTAAGATCTGCAATTTATTTGCTGATTTATTTCAGTCCAACTTCATTCGCAAATCTGAAAATTCAACCAATTACAGTCTAGGAAATATAATTTTAACCAAAGAAGAGGTTTCCCTCTTTAGATGGAAACAAAAAAGACTGATAGAATATCCCCTTACCATTAATGAAGTTATTCAATTTATCATTAAAACAAGAATATTTCTAGATTACTGGAAAACTTCGAAGCTTTTGGATTTAAATCTGATATCTTAACACAGTGGTTTGAACAATATCCTACTAATCGAGCTCAGCGTGTAAAGATACACTAGTCGGCATAAGTATTTTGACGAAACCTTTTTGTGTCTTGCACATAGCTTTACTTAGTATCGTTAAATAACGGTGCGAAAATGATGCGCAAAACAAAGAATCTGGTTTTAGCTCTATGCATGTCAAATTTTATATTGTTTTCCCTTTGCATTCTCTTTCTACTGATAAGAATGCATGCAGACATCGAATTTTTCCATGGCATAAGTATTTTTACGGAATCTTTGTGTATTTTTACAGTTTTGAGCACTTGAAAGCCAAACAACTTTTGTGTTTAACTTTAATCGATATTGGGCAAAACGGCTGAGTTGAGTTTGGTTATAAGATCTTCAATGGTAGCAAAGTATAACGCTGGAAAAGCAGTAAAAGACATTGCAAATGAGGTAAATGTGTCGCGCAAACTGTGCACTATCATATTAATAAGTTCAAAAAGCATAATGACATAAGAACCTCAATGAGATCAGGTGCTAAACAACGCCCACTGAAGACCTAGCCATTCTACGGGAATTTAAAAAAAATATATTTTTGCGAAGCCTCAATCAGCTGCAGATCAATTGAATTTGACGGCCAAGAGTCCAATCAGTGAGCGCACTGTCCGACGACGTTTATAGGAAGACATTTAATGCTAGGGACGTGCCGTATATATCAAAGGCAAACAAGCTTAAAGACTGCCCTTCGGAAAGGAACATCTGCACAAGCCAAATGAGTTCTGGAAAAGCGTTCTATGTACAGATGAAAGCTCTTTTGAGTGTAACTCATCAAAAAACAATATTTTTTGTAAGATTGCCAAAGGTAGTAGGCAAACAAAAAGGCCCATTTGTCAAAAAGTGAGCCATGGTGGAGGCTCTGTCATGTTCTGGGGATGTGTTGCGTATAATGGGCTAGGTGACTTGGTTCTTATCACCGGCTCGATTAACCAAAGTCAATATGTTAGAAGCCTTAATGATAAAACCTTTCCTTCCGGAGATAGGCTAATTGGGGAATCATTTATCCTGCAACATGATAATGCAACATGCCACAAAGTCCGGATGAATACGAACTTTTTGAAAAATGTAGGTGTTACCACTTTGGACTGGCCACCTCAAAGTCCAGATTTAAATATTATAGAAAACGGCTGGTCTCTTTGAAACGTAAAAGAACAGTTTCGTTAAATAAAACCAGACAGGATATAATTTCGGAGGTCACTTTCCTTTGGAAAGAGATATCTCCAGAGATTCTTCAAAATTTTGTCGATTCATTACCGAAACGCCTTTAAAAAGTTATTGAAGCCAAAGGAGTTTATACAGTTTACTAAATTCATCTTCATTTGTTTACTTTTGTTAAGTTTAAAAACTTTGTTTTCATAGTATTACATACTTGTCAAAATACTTACGCCAACAAGTAAAATTCCTTCTTAATTTATATCTGTTTAAAGTTTTATGAAAAAATATTTGTTTGCTTATTTTTAAGCTTGTATTAGTTTTATATAAAAAAGGAAAAAATAAACAAGAATTGTTTATGAAGCCATTTAAAAGTTAAACTTGAATATGCACGATTTTTATTTCGTCAAAACACTTATGCCGACTAGTGTATGTAACAATTTATCTAAGGAAATTGAAAACTGTTTTGGAGTTCCCCAAGGAAGCCAACTTGGACCTTTGTTTTTTGATCTTTTTATAAACGAACTTTTGGTATTAAAATTTCATGAAGTAAAAAGTTGGCGTAATTCCTTTTAACTACTGACTTGTGTTACATAGAGGGTTTTGTATCTTGGATCTTTTTTTAACATTTATGATTTTGGTCTTATATAATCTTCCCTATTCTATTCAATCAAATACTTCCAATTGTTTCTCAATAAACCTCTGGCTAAAGTAAGAAGGGCTTAGGTCAGCAAAATTGGTATATTTTGATTTTCTCTCAAGCTGGTACGAACCATATTATATTTTTGTTCGTCTTATATTTTTTTCGCCAAGGACGTTTTTGGTATACAGGTTTTCATTTAAAAGTATTAATAATAATAAGGTGTCAATGTTATTCTTTTCAGTAACGGTTAAGAAGGCAGATTCCAGCTGCCTTAAGTAACCTTTATAATTGCATGGATGTCAAACATGATGACCCAGCATGAAAAACAAAGAAAAACTCGCCTTTCTTATAACATAGGATTTGTTCAAGGAAAATTGCATGACCGCATAGTGTGCTACTGTTTCATATTTTCAATTGATCTCTATTTTATGGACCTCTATTTCAAACCTTTTTTACTCACTCATCCTTTTTTTTTATTTTAGAAAAAACATCGCCCCAAGCCAACGTACATGAAACGCCAGCCGGACATTAATAACTCAATGCGAACAATTCTAGTCGATTGGTTAGTGGAAGTTGCCGAAGAATATAAATTGGACACTGAAACAATTTACCTGGCCGTTTCCTATATTGATAGATTTCTAAGTCAAATGTCTGTGGTGCGAGGAAAGCTACAGCTTGTTGGAACAGCTGCAATGTATATTGCATCGTAAGTTCTCTATAGAGTATACCCAAATCTAATGTGATATATTCCTTTATCCTAAACAATATATAATAGTACATAATACATATATTTTGTTGTACTACTTCTGTGTTTGTTTTCTTATCTGTGTATCATTGTTGCAAACTCATGTGTTTTTAACATTTTGTCTCTTTGCACACAGAAAATATGAAGAAATCTATCCACCAGATGTTGGTGAATTTGTATTCATTACCGACGATACATACACAAAAGGTCAGGTTTTGCGTATGGAGCAGATTATCTTGAAGATTTTATCCTTCGATTTGTGCATACCGACATCGTATGCATTTTTGAATACGTATTCAGTATTGTACGATATGCCCCATCAGGTTAAATTCCTTGCACAGGTAAGTTAATCAAATGCTGCGGCACAAAATTTTGAAATGTTTATTATTTTTTGTTTGTTTATTTTGTAGTACATTTCGGAGCTTTCTCTGTTAGAAGGAAATACATACTTGGTTTATGTGCCATCGTTAGTTTCAGCAGCAGTGATTGCATTGGCCCGCTACATATTGGATTTCCCCATTTGGTGTCCAGAACTGGAGGAAGTTACCTTATATAAATTGGAGGACATGAAAGAGATCATTTTACATTTGAGCAAAACACATCTCGGAGCACCTGAATTGGCACAACAAGCCATTCCTGATAAATACAAGGATGCAAAGTGAGTGTTATTGCTGTTGATGTATTTGGGATATATTAGGATTATTTCTGACTCTCTACTCGTAAAAAGCTGCATCTTAACTCACTCTTCATTTTAAGTATATATCCAAACATGCGTATTTAAATTGACTTATTGCAGTATTGTACTTGATCGTCCTAAACTATTTATTTCCCCCACTCATCTCAGAGTGGTGTTTTTTTCATAGCAACGATGTTGTTTGTTTTGTTTGAAATATGCCGGGAGTCTTAGGCCCGTTTGCTGATACGCATCATAAATATTTATGTTCAACTTAAATCGCTTATGGGAATAAAATATTGCATGGGAAACGAAATGCTCTGGAAGATTCCCGATAGAGCCCAATCAAATCTTTTTGCGAGTTTGGAGTCAGCTCGGAGATATAAAATGCTTTTTATTTACAATTTGTGTGCTTAAACGAAGCAACATAAAACTATTTTTTCTTTTTATTGTGCAACATTTAATGTTTATTTTTAATGTAGGTACTGGGAAGTCTCGACAATTAAAGGTGTTGCGTTAGATGAGGATACCTTCGATGTGGTTGTAGAAGATTACAAGCAAATGCTTGAATTACAATCGGAAAATTCGATGGCGGCCGCATCAGCAACAGACCGGATAAACACCTCAACGAGTAACGAAAGTGTACGAAAGATGATATCCTCGCTGATGTTTGTTTGATCAAATGTGACCCATCAACAATCAATCGAGCAATTCAGAACACATGTATAAAAGAGATCGTGTGGGGCTCCAATCTCTTCTAGTATTAGCCACCCCGCAATTAGTCGTAATTGTACTAGTACTATTATCCATTGTTTTTTATTGTTTTTTTTTTTTGTATAATTATTTTTTTTAATTGTATTTTTTTTTGTTTTATTTCATTTCATGCGTCTCTTGAATCTTTCTCCTCGATGACATGAAATATGTTTTCTCGCTAAAAAAGGTGAATTGGATGAATTCCATTCAAAACTAGCCAATGCACCTTCTTAACGTCCCTTAAATATTTTATTATTTATTAATTTTTATTTCCATAAAACATACGTATCATTTTTTTTTTACATAAATTTGAATCACAGATTATCGTGCGGTGACAATGACAATTTTTAATTATAAAAATACTTCACCCACCTATAAAAGCCAGCCCTACAAAAATTATAATCTAAATCATTACAAAAAATATCTCAAATACACACTTAAATAAGCGAAGTGTAGTAAAAAAAAAAAGAAGCACAAGGTGTATTTAAGAATTATATCTTTTTTTAATATATAAACATTTGAAATTTGATATAAAATTAGGTAGTAATATATTATTTGTAATTTAATTTGTAACAATTTGTTAGTAGTATGCTAACTGCAATTTTAATGTTTATACAAAAAGTCAAAAAATAAAATAAATAAAAAAAAAAAATAATAATTTTAAGTTCTGTGAACCGAAAATACAAAAAAAAAATTCAAATAGAAATCCTGACGCAAATGAACAAGAAATAAAAGTAAAGCACACGTAAGATTAGTTTAGACTCGTACAACACATGACAAAAAGACAAACTAGGCTCAAAGTAATTTTGATGCATTTAAACATTCTAGTATGGTTATGAATTAAAACTGTTTATTTGTTTTTTAAACAAAAAAAATTGTACAAGAATTATAACATAAGTAAGCCTAGCGCTCCATTCTTCAAGATAAGAATATAATATTTTTAGTTAATTAATGCAAGAAATGCATTAAAGCAAAATAACATTTCAGAAAAATAAAAACAAACTGCCTCGAATTGAGAATTGTCTCAAGCATTTATTCATTTGTATGTATCGTTCTCTTTATTGATTGAAAATAAACATTATATTAGTTATATCTGAAAAAAAAAATGTTTTATTTAAACTTATCATAAAATAAAATACACGAACGGATTCTACTTGCTCTTTTATCCTTCTGCTAATAATTAAAGAATGACAGTTCATAATTATGTATAGTTACAGAAACACTTCCAGTATCGCGTTCATTAATGTAATATGTAGATGTAATATTTCTGTAGATATTTGACAACACTTGTGTTCATTATTGTAGTTATACAGTAATAATACTACAGTAAAAGTATCGCAAACTAGTGTCTTTCAATTTTCTGTTGCACAAAAGTATGTAAGCATATAGTACCTATACATTTTTTATAATATTTTGTTATTAATAACTTTTTATTAAATAATGATAAATAAAATATTTCAGGACATACCCTGATTAAAAAAATTGGGCCAACAGCGACACCTAACTTCTTGTCTCAGTACGTCTGGGAATGGAGGAAGATGTTGCTTCTTCTGCGGCTAATAGTTGGTTTTCTTTTTAGCATTGAAAAAGGGTGCAAAAACATTAAAAATCAAATTAAAATATTTGTTTTTCCTCCCCATTTCAAATGAAACTCACGAATTTCATTGAATTTCAATGGGTATAATTTTGAACGGAGTTCATGCCAAGTTTTGTATACTGCAATGATGCTGTATATTTTGTGTTCATAAAAGTTTTAAAGTAACGTTACGGTAGAGTTACCAAAAATATTTTACAATTATGAGATCTGCCATATTTAAAAATGCCTTATCAACTGCCGAAATAAATTTAGCAAAACTAAATAGGTACAGTGGCCTGATTAGGGAATACGAATCGAATCTTTTTAGGTGGCGAAAATGCGATTTGATATTACTGTTTTCGCTTTCGTCTCTTTCGTTTTACATTTGCCCTATTTTCGTAATCGAAAGCGAATTTGATTTGACATTTCAATTTTTAGCGCGTGTATTCCGATAGGGTTTCTTTGGCGGATTGGTTTATCGACAAGGTCGAAAGTGATATTTTTTGGTGGATTTTTTTCATTTAAATAAATAAAAATGTGAGTTTAACTATTATTTTTTTTTATAAAAACAAACTAAAAAAAATAAACAATAATTTTTTTGCTGTAATAAGCGTGTAGGCGCCCAAGACAGCAAAACACCAACCAGCAACAATTTACTCCGCTCATCGAATTTATGAGGGAAATCGAAGGGATAGCCAAATGATACAACATATAACGCTCTCTGCAATATGTCTAGCGCTTCGGACATGGAATTGCATACTGTGGGTTGCGCCATTCCAATGTTTGTATCCTGCCCAACCACTTTCTGGTATGATCAGTCTGCAAGGAACCTCAATGTTGCATTTTACAATTTTATAATTGTTGGTGTCCCATTGTTCTTCTGTGGTCAATATTTGTCTTTTATTTCGTCCAAGACAATTTTAAATGTTTGTTTTGAAAGGCGAAACAACTTATCGAACCAAATTGTTATAAAATAAAGCTAATTTAATAAATAATAAACACGTTAAGCAAAAACACTGACTCGAAGCAAGGAAGATCAAAAGCTGAAGAAGCACTTCTTAATAATTTTCTTCTCAATTTTGAATTTTCTTCCTCAGTTAAGCATTTATATAAATAACATTTGAGTCCATTTTTTATTTAAAATAAATATTCACTGGCAATCAGCTGTCAATTATCTGGAAATCTTGGAAGTAGCATTTACGATTCCCTTCGAATTCGTTAATTGATCAAAACGAATCAAGTCGAAAATGAGATCGAATTAAAAACGACTCGCTTCGTATTCCCTAATCAGCCCACAGAAGTATTTTAATAAATTCATTATAAATTAATTTGAGATTGTAAAATAATGAAAGTAGGTATGTATGTATTTGAATACATCAAGTGATGGAGACCCACTTCTAATTAATTTTGGATCTCCAGGTAGTTTCATATGTAACTTTTTTCCCTTCCTTCTTCATATTCGGCATGCAGAATAACACTAATGGAATCCATAATTTTTGTATTTTATTTAATATTTAAACACAAATAAAAACTATTCTTCTGGAATTTGCTATCATAATTTTTGAGATTTTTGGAATTCCAATGGGAAAATTTGAAATGAAAATGGAAATGAGTTGGAAATAGACATTTTAATGTAAAATTGGAATGATCGTTTTTGCCCATGTTCGCTTTTGGGAATAACGTTTTTGGGAATAACTCAATGACCCAAAGCGAAAGTGGTCGAAATTAAGTTATCGATTTCAATGCGATCCATCGCGTTTTTTGGAATCCGCCTACAGGAATTTTTTTTTTTAAACTCAATATTTCTAGTCAGTAATTTTTTTTAGAATCTATGTATGTAGCAAACCATTTTCTAAAAAAAAACCGTTAAGAAATTATTTGTTGTCCTCAAAAACGGCTGTTTTTTTTATCTATTGTGAAGAACAATTTTCATCTATTTTCTGGTCATCTGTCAATTTTTCTTTCAATCGTAAATTTGCATTCGATGATTTCGTGCTAGCTGAACATATAATTACAAAATGTGAGTTTCGAATTAAATAAGTTTTAGTTTTTTTATTTCCAAAGGTCTCAAAAAGTAGTAAAATATTTATGCAGATTGGCCCAGTTGATGGAGGAGAACGTTGAACTCGCCAAGGGATTTTGTTCCAAAGCTGTAGCAAATACAAAGTGGTTTAAATAATTGCCAGAGAGCTAGATATCCTAGGGCGGCTTTAACAACGACCTTCAGAAAAGTGGCAGTGGATCGATCTAAAACATTTCAGCGATTTAGTTCAGTTGAAGTAATTTTGTATGTATTTATATTTATATTTATTTTTATCTGAATTGATAAATTCTACCAACGGCCAATAGGTTGATAGATTAACTTCGAAATAAGGGTGAATAATTACTTTACATCCAGCCAGATTCCATTTTTTCCTAAAAATATTTTAAAAATTTTAGACTGAAAAAAATATTTAAACAAAAAAACCGCTCCAAGGACATTTTTTTTTTGCATAATCTTGCCAAGAATTCAAATGGCATCTTTTTTCTCAAACTAACTATAATAGCTAAGCCAATTCTAAACAATTGTGTATGTATTTCATCCGCCTGTATGTTAGCTGAAGAAACTCTTATAATTTAAGTTTAATTAATTTCAAAATTAAAATCAACCCGGAAACCTAAAAAATAGTTTTCTGGAAAAAAAAATAAATTATCCAAATAATTCGCCAAAGTAATTCATTACCTCCATTACCATGACAAACGTCTCCAATTCAACCATCCAATATATCGGCAATGCCACTATTGGTTCATTAAATTAACTCCCTCAACGACATCGGCCAACAACAAATACTCATCGGTAAAAACTCATTAATAAAAAAATAAAATGCAAAAAGTTCTATGAAGTGTAATAAAAATATACATACTGTACATATATATACTAGTACATAGTTTGTAGGAGAGCAGAGTCTATATTTGCAAAAGAAACCTGCAGAACCTGAAGTACGAACGGCACGAGAAACCAAGCAGCGTGATTAAATACGATGCTAAGCACTCCAATTAATTTCCACTAAAACCACTTTCCTTCCCACCGCATCAAAGTCAGTAGTTGCCTATATGTATACCTGCTATACAATAGTTGCTAGGATTCCATTTAAAACCCAAGCAAATCACCCCTTGCTCCTGACCAACAAACTAATACTGAAGGATCCTTTAAAAAAAATATTCCATTTCGATACAGTTTTCGATAGGAAAAGCAATATAGCTGAAATATACATATTTCCACGTTGGACTCCAGTTACCGCACTCACTGAAAGCTTCAATATATTTTGTAGAAGTTGTAAATGGACTTAGTTGCGGATGGAAACTAAATCGTTCTGTCGAACCCCTTTAAATCTCTTGCAAAACCCTCTTAGTTGTTACTAATAGGTGGATGTGGATGTCACTCTAGGGAGGAAATGAGTCGGGGATCACGCGCGCGCCTCCCCCGCAGCATTTAACAAAAGAGCTTCTCTAAACTATATCACTGACGTGGCAATGCGGAAAGTTTCGTATTAAAACTGTTTTCGAACTCTGGTCACGAATCTTGCGTCTTAATGTCATTAATTTAAAATAAAAGATGCCAACACCGCTGCCGCGACTCGCTCCGTAATCATTATCATCATCATCCACTGTATATTATTACTCACCACATTCGGGTGAATGTTGTGATCAATTTAATTAAACTTTCGCACAACACACATTGAAAATACATTCCAGCGGCATGCATTCGACAAACGACAGCGTAGTGGAAGATAGAAAACGATATAAGACACCCGCCACCCATCAGTAGAGCCTCCTGAGCTGGTTGGCTGCAAAGAAAGTTCTACAAACGCCTAATCGCCATTATACAGAGTAGTCACGTAAATTGGAGCCAGAGCCACTAATGGTAGTAGCTAGGTTCATGGTTCACCCAATCCCTCCTGCTGCTACCACTGCGGCACTCTCTTGTCTAATAATCTTGATGGCGTCTTGTCTTCTTTTTGTGTTGCGTGAGAGTTGAAGTCGAGAGAGATTGGTTGAAGAGTAGACGACAACGAGTACGACACGATGCCTTTTAGACGAGGGTATTAGGAAGGACTTACTTTTTTTTCTATTTTTTTTTGTATTTCAATTTTTTCCTTTTCGTTGTTTTCTTTCTAGTTTCAAATAACCTTCTTTCCACGAAATGACCGAAAGAAGATTCTTCGTCTTTATTCTTTGGGCTCTGATAGACTAGGAGCCATGTCGTCAGTTGAATAGAAATAAGTTGCTCTTAACCTAAATATCGAGAGTTTCTCACGTCTCGCGTGCGGTGTGAGTAAAAGTGGTGAAAAGATTCCTGTGCGGCGTTCGCTAAAGACACGACTAGGTAGCATCAGGCAACACCGACTATATAGTGCGAAATGTTTGGATATTCATTTTGAATTTTAGTACACACAATCGTATGAACCGGAGCGTCATTTTTTTTTGTTGCCACTTGATGAAATGACTAAAGAGGGTTGAGTGGGTTGGATGTACTACCTCGAAGTAGGTAGGTAGGTATAGAGGCACCTTTTGCTGGCTGTGATGCTTTTGTTCCAGATTTATGTTTTTATTTCATCATTCTCAAACAAAGTGGGATTGAAAAATATTCGGACTTGTAGATTTAAAAAAAAATGACTGAGGTGCGGTAATAGTGACAGGGCCAAATTCCTAAACCCAAGATTTACAAATGGGGTCAATTGGTAAATTCAGAATTTATTGCTGGATTTTATGGCGAATGGAACGCAATTTGAACTATTTTTTTTATGTGTAACATCTTTCCGCTCGGTTTCGTGCGAGAACACGAAAAAAGTGAGTGCCGCGTAATTTTGTCTGTCTGTTGTTCACTTGGGAAAACATGACAGTTCTAATTCTGAAAAGAAGAGAATTTTGCTTCTGGATTTGAAATCAGAATCGGAACCAGAAGCACTCACACATTCATATACTTGAATGTCAAACTCAACTGTTGTCATTTTTTGTATCAAATAATTATCATAAAATTATGTGCAGCACACTTTTTTTTTGAACTTGAATATTTCCACGTACACAATGGGCAAATTCCTAAACGCAAATCTTGCGCATAATATTCTAAGCAAACTGTCCCTAAACGCAAACAGAAAAATCTCTGCTAAGCACACTGTCCCAAAACGCAGTTCATTCTTTTTTCTTGCGCAAACATCATTTGAATTGTGCAAGTTTTAAACTTGTGTTGCGCACTTCACTTGCTTTCAAATTATTATCGGGTTCGTGCACTTGCTTTGCAAATCTTGCGTTTAGGAATCTGACCTATTATTTTCACACATACAATCTCATTAAAATTCAGAATCATATAAAAGTGTGCAGTTGTGTGTTCGGAGATGAATTCCGGATTGGCAAATAAAAACGACATTAGAATACACAAAATGACAATTGTCGAGTTTGACGTTGAAGTTAAAATGTTATGGCCTTTTCGATTGGCCGTTCAGAACTGTTCTGACCCACACAAAATGACAGTTGTTACTCTAAACAGAACAGAAAACGATTCTGGATTTCATTTCAGAATCGAAAACAGAATCACTAATACACTCACATAATTAAAATGTCAAAATCATCAGGTTGTTTTATTGTGTAATTTCGTTGTGTTTATTGAATTTAAACTCATTTTCTGGTAAAATAAGGTAAAAAGAAGCAAGTTATAATTATTATTGATACAAGAAAATGTGTATCTAAATTGAAATCAAGTGTTTTGGAAATTCTTTTTAGCCGATGTGATGTTCTATTAATTTAATTTTCACAAATACAGTGATACATATAATTCAGAATCAGTCAAATTGTTTACGGCTGTTTTATTGGGGGCACGTGTTCCGGACGGCCAATCGAAAAGGCCATTAATTTTTTTTCGAAATTGAGCACTTTTAAAGGAGTCCAAATGGCTTATCCGGATTGCCAAATAAAAACGAGACTAGTTGTCAAAATTCTTGTTTTGACAGATTTGATATTTATTTATTTATTTAAGCAGCTGTACATCAAGATATACTTATAATTTGTACAGGATATATTACATTAATTGTTGTAAAAAGATTTGTATCAAAAAAGAATTAAGTTCTAAACAAGTTCTTGTGCCAATGGAAACTACGATGCACGAGCCCGGTTAAAATGAAGTGCGCAACATAACTTTTAAGCTTGCACAAATGTATTTGTGTTTGCTCAATGAAAACAATGTACTACATTTTGGGACAGTCTACATTGCATCAGGGGTTTTTATGTTTGCATTTTGGCATTAGGCCAAGTTTGCTTAGCATAGTTTGCACAATATTTGCGTTTAGGAATTTGCCCTAATAAGTTTCGATGACGGTGCATATTATTTCCTTAGAACTTCGTTAAATTTGTATTTCCGTGTTGTTTTTCATCAAATTCTGATGTTCGTCCTTGCTAAAAACGTATCTATTGAGACATCTCAAAATAAAAAAAAAAAACTAATAGGTAGTTTGATTTGAATAAAGGCAGATGGCCGGCGAAATAATTTGTTAACAAAAAGTTGCATATAGCCTGAATCTTGTTGACAAAGTTATTGAATTTTCTAATAGCGAGTTTCATTCAAGAAAAGATTTGCTCCTTCTGTCAAAAGATTTGATGTTTTTGAATTTTGAAAATTTCATTGCAATAAAAAGAGCAAATCTAGATCAAATCTCAACACGAAAGATTTGATCTCTGACGGGTTGATCTGAATGCACACATACTTTGATGTCTTTTCTGTGAATCTAAAAAATGAAAAATATTTTGTTACTAATTTGTTGTGTACTTTTGCCAATCCGGTCTAAAAAATGAAAAAAAAAAAAAAAATAAACAAAAAATGGACGAAGAAGTTAGTAATTTAGATTTTATAAATTTTCGTCTTCGTCTTCCTCGGCATCTGTTGATGAAGATACGTTTTTTTTCAGAAATGTGTGTCAGTCATTCACCAGTATTACATCTAAATCTGGAAATATAAGTTTCATTGAAAAGATCAAATCTCGTTTTTGAGAGGAGATCTTTGAAATTTGAATGAAACTAGCTATTATTTCTAAAGAAATTTTTGAATGTTGTAGAAAAAGCGAAATATTTTTCAACACCACTGCTCAATTTACTGCTGCACCTTCTGCTCTTCAACTAACTATACCAACTGCCTTCACAATCGCAACTGCTTATGCATTTAAATTCGAGAGTTATATGGATTTCACATTTCATTTGCATATTATGTATACTTATGCATACATAGACTTGCAAGTATTTGCGATATAGAATTCAAGCAATCTCGTTTTCCATTGCTTCGGCTTTCCCCCAAAGCCATCTAGAGTAGATGCCTATGCCTTGCGGCGCGGCGCCTCCGGCCACCCTCGCATCGATCTCTTACTAAACTTCCGGTTGCTGCTGGTTATGTTCGGTATTTCCTCCTCCCTGTATTATACAACTGCTAATATAACTGTTTCTTCAGCCTCCTTTTTCTCAAGTGAACAAGGAACAACTATACTGCGTTGTAATGTTCAGGACCAACGGAATATTATAAAGATGACTTACTCTGCTCTTTTGTGGTGCGGGACAACACACAACGAACACAGTTAGCAACAACCATTTCATAACCTAAAACAGCGAATATGTGCGGGTGTTGAGGCCGTCATTTCACTTCCTAGTTTTGTTCAGAAAATTTTATAGTAAGTCATATCCTGCTCGAATATCTCATTCGGATTCGTGTGGAACGAGTACGACGAAAGTTTTTATCTCCTGTGGGAAGAATAAAATATGTTACAATTCACCGTCAATGTGTGTGCTTCAATTGCACGTACATATGTGATATTTGTGGTGGCAACGCGGCGGCGGCGAAGCGACCCGGTCCCTGGTGTTGGCGCCCTCTGCTAAAAAAGGGCAAGGCAATGTCCTGGGTTAAGGAATTATGGTGGTTTTTGTGCAATAATAATGCAGATAAAGAAAACTAGTGCTATATATCATATAGAGTATATACGAGTATATGGATATTCAAAACCAAAATAGTTACAATAAATTTTGTGCGATGAGTGAATTTGCATTTATATTACATTCACACACAGGCACACATTCCTACATTGCAAGATATACTACTGCCACTAACTCACACACACACATATATCAAATTGACGTTTGGTATAGCAAAAAAAAAAACGAGAACATTTATTTTTAAACGATGAAAACTTTGTTTTGACAAAAACAGGATAATCCGCCAAAAAAAAATAAACTGGATAAACCACCATTTTGTTGATTCAAGGTGAATTATGGTGGGGAGATGATATTCAGATTTTGTGGGCGTGCTTGTGGGAAAATATTTTAGCAAATTATCGGCCAAACATATTTATGTTTCTACTGAAATCATGATTATCACGACGATACAGTATTATGGAGGTGGAAAATAACGCTGTATGATTCATCATTATCATTTTGAATGGCGCCCGAACTAAAACTCACTTATTGAATATTATGTTGGCCAATGATTTATTTTTCGCACATAAAATTCAGATGGTTGTTGTTAAAAGTTATCGCAGCCATTAGTTCTATTTGTGGGCTCAAATTTATGCCACAACCAATTAATCATTTTGATTGTATATCTATGTAGACAAACAGTACGTATGTATATGTATGTTCGTTAAGTATACCTAAGGATAGAGATAGAGTTTGTGTGTTAAAAGTTTTTTTTTGTTAATTGATATTTTTTGGTGCTGTTGTTAGTAAGTGATTGGGGCAAATTATGGTTAATGTGGGCTCATTTCCGAAGGGGAAGCTTTTATTTGGTCTAAACGACGGAGTGATCTTTCATTGTATGGAAAATATTGATTTGGCACATGATGCTGATGGGGTTTGTCGTTGGGAAGCATAAAGAAGATATTTTGCTCTTGTACACGTTAAGATATAAAGTTTGATAATCAATTATTGTGATTGATTTTATGTTTGCTTCGGGAGTAAACCATTAAGCTATGTCTTCTTAGAATGTTTGTATAAGTGTATTTAAGTTAAATTCAGCTAAATCGAAAAAATGCTGGCTATATTTTATTTTCAACAAAAAAAAGTTATCTGTAAATGTGTTTATTTTCTAACAAATAATAGGCACACCTACATACACTATGTCATCCACCTTTGCTTACATATTAAAACAACGAAGAAGTATTACTTGAATGTATTCAGTGGCTCCTGATAAACAGAGTACAACGGTCTTATTACATATCAGTAGGTCACTGTTGTGTATACTTACCTTTTTAACTAGTTTATAGAAGGAAAATTAAACTTTATGCAGTCTAGCATTATAACTTATTTATTTATTATGCCTAAAGAAAAATAATTTATTGTTTGAAAATCAATTGTAAGCTATAATGCACAATTAAAAAAAATACTGCCATTACTTTACATGATAATTTTTTCAATGGTGAGTTATTTCAAAAAAATTTCAAGTTTTTGCTTGGATCATCAATAGATCATAATACTTGTCAGATATATGTACATGTGATTTTCATATAGAAAAATTGGAGCAGCAAAAGCAAACATGCCGGTATAAACCAAAAATATTGTGTAAGGATAGTCTTTCCTTAAACTCCAAAAAAATATAAGGATAAAAATGCTGTCCTTCTAGGGGACATTATAATAACCACTCTCTCCAACACTCTCTCTTTTACATATAAGCTGAAAATTAAGAATATGAAAATGACAAAGAGGTTTTAATTGATTTTCACCAAAAACGAATTGTGTTAATTCGGTATTTTGAGATAAAAAGACAAAAAAAATCATGAAAATTACACTCCATTACGATTGTCAAAGATCAACTAGATACATTTTTGACCCACTGTGATCAAGAAACAAAAAGCTATTGTGAATAAGATAATCAATCGTTTGACATTTCAATTCAATTAATTAATATAAATATAAAAATAAAATTGTTTATAACCAATTATTATAATAAGAGTTTGAAATTAAATTTGTAATTTTGTTTTCTTAATGAAAGCGTAGTAGTGTGCACAAATCTAAATCGAGCTATATTTTTAATCCTATGAAATTTCAAAATAACATTTATGACCAAATATGTGTATTTTTTCAAGTCCAATGTATTAGAAGTAATTTTCTTCATATTATGCTTTCATTAGAAAATTTCAATTAAAGTCGTTTCAAATAGTTTTGAAGAAAACGCAAATGATAATTTAATATTATTTTTGTTTTTGTTTTTGTGCACTGTGTGGATTAAAGCCAAATTGAAGATTTTTATGACCTGTAGTCCAACAATTCACAATAGATCTTAACTAGGTGCACTATTCACAATTTATCATCAAAATTGATGTTTGATTACGGTAATACTAAAAGATCAATTTGATGGCTGATAAACATTTAATTGCATTGATATTTGAAAACCGTAATAGACCGATTAATTATTTTCTAAATTTATAAAATTTTTGTTAAGGTTTACATTATTTTGCATTATACATTATACATACATATATATGTATTTACATATTTCCACCAGTTTTCAGTGTTCGGCCATTTACCATCTCAGCTTACCTCTGCCCAATTCATAAACAGCTATAATTATGCAATGTACAACAGAGGCTTTAAAACCTAAGATATACACAATCCTTTTGAACACTAAAAAATGGTGGAGGGAAAACATTTTTTTTGAGAGGAAAACATCTGAGGTGAAAGCGAATATATGTATATACCCGTATTTTTATATTCTGTCCCAATTTTCAATTTAATTTTTTACTTGCGATATACATATGTACTATAGGGCAAGTTTCGCATTTGGAAAAAAAATCGAACTCGAGATTTTAATCAAACTTGACATAACGATGATGGAGAACACCCAATGGGTCCCGCAATTCCGTACAATTTCTGTACAACTCTCTACAGCCTAAACGGCTGAAGCGATTTTCTTCAAACTTAGTATTTAAGCGTTTTAGGTGATTGTCCAAAATAGATTTTTGAATTGTTGTTTTAGCCCCAAAAATAACGGTACTCGCCATACAAATTTGTCTACCATCTTATTTAGCTCGAAAACGGTTCCAAAGATTTTGATAAAAGTTGGTGTGTGTACTAGTTTGGGTATGGTTATAAAGGTTATAAAGGGTACCTGACATACAACCATTTTATTGATGTTCCAATTTCTCATAAACGACTCACCGGATTTCAATCAAAATTTTTATATAGGAGCTCCTTTAAATTAAATAATACTGCATTTCAAAATTTTCGAAAAATAGTTTTTTGGATTTTTGGAAAAAAAAAATATTTTTTTTTGAAAATTCAATATTTCGAAAATAGGTGGACGATTTTTTCTGAAATTTTGTTTTTGAATTTATATTATTAAATATTTAAAATTTCCATACCAATTTTTTTTTGAAAAAATTTAAGATTTTTTATATATAAAAAATTAAGTGAAAAACGACTTTAAAATTATATTTAGCCGTTTCTATTAAGAATCTTTCGCATATAATGTGATCGAACATAGGAGCAAGTACGTGCGATCATATCGTGCATTTTATATATTGATATACATACAGACCTATTCATATTTGTACAAGAATTCAATTTTTACCAAATTACTCAAAAACTATAGGTTATTTAATTTTAAGAATGATTATTCAGTGAATTCGGGTTTTTATAAATGCGAACAAAAATACAAACAACACAATTAACATATAAATATGTTCCTTCCCCACTCATTCATGGTGCAGCGAAAAAAAAGATTCACCTATACCCACTCAATGTGCAAGAGAAAAAAGAGAATTTTAAATTACAGAAGTAATACATACTTTTCTCTTTCACTTATAAAGGGTTATCCATTTTGCGGTTTCAAAAGTATAAAGCTGGAATTCGACATCTGTCAAACTAAGTTGTTAAAACAATTTTTTTTTCAGTTGAAAGTCTGACATTTACGAAAATGGATCGCTTAAGTATCGCACAACGCATAAAAATTGTTAAAACCTACTACAAAAATGGTGATTCTGCCACAACCACATATCGTGCTTTAAGAGGAGATTATGGTTTACATAATCGTCCAACTACGCAAGCGATTGGCAAAATTGTGAAGAAATTTGAAGAGACTGGATTGGTCACAGATATTGTAAGGCCTGTGCATCATCCTTTCGCTCGTACCACTGAAAATATCGGTGCTATAAGTGAAAGTCTTGCCGAAGACCCGAATGTGTCGATTCCTCGTCGTTCTCAGGAATTAGGACTGTCTTACGGCACATTATGGCGTATTTTGCATATCGATCTTCACCTACATGCATATAAAGTCCAGCTCACACAACAACTGAAGCCAGCTGACCATTCACAACGTCGTAGATACGTAGAATGGGTGCTTGACCAACAGGCGGTGGACGGCGATTTTGCGAACAAAATTTTCCTTAGCGACTAAGCACATTTCTCACTCGGTGGATATGTTAATAAACAAAATTGTCGTATTTGGGGTTCTGAGAATCCTCAAGTAATTGAAGAGAGGCCATTACATCCACAAAAAGTCACTGTTTGGGACGCTCTTTTGTCCGGAGGTTTGATTGGACCTTACTTCTTCGAAAACGACAATGGAGCGACAGTCACCGTCAATTCGGAGCGTTATGGTCATATGATAACCGACTTTTTTTTGCCTGCTATTGTAGAATACGACTTGGAGAATATGTGGTTTCAACAAGACGGTACCACATGCCACACAACTCGAGCGAATATGGTTTTATTTCAAGAGACATTTCCTGGCCGCGTAATTGGCGATATCAACGGGCCACCAAGATCATGCGATTTGACACCGCTGGACTTCTTTTTGTGCGGCTACGCGAAAGACCGTGCTTATGCAGATAAACCTTTAACTCTTGAGCACTTGAAAAAACCAACATTCGTCAAGTTATGGCTGAGATACCGTCCAATATGTGCCAAAAAGGGGTCGAAAATTACTTCAAAAGAATCGTTGCTTGCAACAATTCGCGCGGTGGTCATTTAAATGATGTAATGTTTCACACATAATGTCAACGTTCAAACTTTATAATAAAAAAGAAATATCATGAACAAAAAATATCTTATATGTGTTTTATTTACGTTTACTTTTGAAACCGCAAAATGGATTACGCATTATTCAATGGGTTACAAAGTGAGGCATTCTCTATATCAAATTATTAATTTATTGAATTATTTGAAACTGACGATATTTATAGAAATCTGAAAATAAATACACCATAAGTTTTCATGTCATCCATGTTTAAATTCCAACCCAGTGATACCTAATTTAGTGGATTTGACTATTTTATAAATATTTTATAAATTGAAAATGGAGAAAAAAGGAGTTTGACAACAGAAATAATAACGGGTGATTTTTTTGCTACTTGGTTTTTGACGTTTATATTTTTGACAGATCACACATGACAAATTCCACGAACATTTGACATTTCGATTCAGTATTGTTTGCCATTTCATCATGAATAGACTTACGCCTGAACAACGTTTGCAAATTATTGAAATTTATTATCAAAATTCGTGCTCTGTGAAAAATGTGTTTCGCAAGCTTTTATCGCAAAATTGTCTTCAGCGACGAGGCTCATTTTTGGCTAAATGGATACGTGAATAAGCAGAATTGCCGTATTTGGAATGAAGAGCAGCCAGAGGCAATTCAGCAGCTACCAATGCATCCCGAAAAATGCACTGTTTGGTGCGGTTTATGGGCAGGCGGCATCATTGGGCCGTACTTCTTCAAGGACGATGAAGGCCGCAGGGTTACGGTCAATGGAGAAAGGTACCGTTCGATGATAACAGATTTTTTTTTGGCGAAAATGCAAGAATTGAACTCGGTCGACATGTGGTTCTAACAGGACGGTGCCACATGCCACACTGCACGCGAAACCATGCATCAATTGAGAGGCGAATTTGGTGAGCAGTTGATCTCACGTTTTGGCGCAGTCAATTGGCCACCAAGATCATGTGATTTGACCCCGTTAGACTATTTTTTGTGGGGCTATGTTAAGTCTATTGTCTATGGGGACAAGCCAAACACGATTGCTGCCTTGGAAGCCAACACTGAACGCGTCATTGGTGAGATTCCGACCGAAATGTGTGAAAAAGTTTGCCAAAATTGGACCTTCAGAATGGACCACCTGAAGCGTAGCCGCGGGCAACATTTAAGTGAAATTATTTTTAAAAAGTAAATGGCAGAAATTGATTTATCGATCCAAATAAAAATTTCATTCACTTTTTATAAGTTTCTGTGTTTTTTTGAATTTTCAAAAACCAAGCTCTTAAAAAATCACCGTTTATAATGATTAAACAGAACTGAAATTTAACGCCATTTGTAGAACTTATAGTTGCTTTCAAGAAGGTAATGCATTTTCAGTGAAGAAGATAATATGTATGAGTTATATTTTTTCCACAGTGCAACTGTGAGGTCAATATTATGCCTAGGTTATGAAGATTATAAATAAATGAACTATTGGAAATATCAATTAAAAAAGTGTAGTCGACTCATATGTACCTATTCTATTCAGAGAGTAAAATTAAAGAAAAATTATTTCTGTTATGAGAACATTTTTAGTTCTGTTCTTGAAAGTATGGAGGCTTTCATTTAGAACCGCTGTATAAGCTTCCAGAAATAAAACTTTTTGAATTATGTTTTTTTTTTATATTTACTAAACCTACACATATGCACGTTTGTATCCTTCTTGCCGTGCCTTTGGCGTTAAGCGGACCATACACATAACACTGGTGTATGACACTTCTGTCATTGTTATTGTATGTGGAGCGTGTGTGGGCTTGTGTATACACAGATTTTTGGTGTCGAACACGGTGTCGACAAAATCAAAACATTTTGATTTTTCGTGTCTGTGCCTCTGTTTGTGATATGTGTGTGGGAATGTGTATAATACATTCGAGGAATATTTCAGTTGCATTCTGATCGTGTTAGAGTATAGACGTTATTATGGCTATACGTAGCTGTGAGTTATGGATATCATTTATTGAGCTCTTTTTTTTTTTTTTTTTTTTATAACTTTGTACGCGCTCAAGGGATGAATATCCCTTATATGTTTTTCTTAACACAGCGCAGGCATCCGGTGGAAGAAGAGAAAGAAGGATAGGAAAGATGTGTGGCGCGATGTTCTGAGACTAGGGCTGGTTGTTGTCTCAGATTTATCTCCAGGTATGGCGGCTGAACTAATGCGGAGAGAATTACCGTGTCTTATTTATTTATTATTATTTTATTTACTTCGTTGTCATATTTTATGGGTATGCTAGTTTACTCAATCAAATGTTGTTAGTGTTATGCGTAAACAGCATGAAATGAGCAAAGCAGCAACTTATTTTATGACAATTTTTATAATTGGTTTTTAATGGAATATAAGAAGACATAGACAACGGCAGGAATCGAACCTGCACCACGAGGTTGACAGGCGAGCACACAACTATCGCGCCACGGCCACCCCCAATCTATAGGGGTTTGCCTTAGTCTTATGTCGTTGATCGTAAATAAACAACTAATGTGTGCGGATTGGTGTTGCGTGTGTGTGTTTTGTGTCATGACACAGGTATCGACACGAGAGTCATGTGAATGGTCCGCTTAATGCCTTAAAAGAAGCATGTTTTTACAAAATTTTATTTTTAACTTTTAATGTTCGCAGTTTCAAATTTAAAAGTTCTCTATAAACTTGCATAAAACTACTCAACTGGCAGTTTAAACTTCCTAACATACCTTGAAAAAATAAAGTTCATTTGAAAAATAACTTCACACTTATGACACTTACATACATCACTAACTTGAAAAATACTTCGTTTACTAAACTACAACAGTAACATCTAACATAAGTTCGATTTTCTTAGTTAAGAAGTATTTGAAAAGTTTTCTACAAAAAAAAAATATATTCCCTTCGCCGGATAAAAAAAAAATCAACAACCTGTTGTTGCTACCTAAAAAAAAAAAAAACTTCCCATGACTTGGTCATGCAAGACCTTCTCGTGATTTCAAAGAAATTCTTATTATAACTTTGTGAAAGTAAAGATTTTATTTTTCAGGGAAAAAAAACCCAAGGAGAAATCGATCCTTGCTGTCAATTGCGACACAGTTATGTGAGCTATATCATACGTAACCCTCTCTAGGCTCCTCATCTTAATTTAATCACCTTCCTGTTACGTACATACATATACTTTATCCAATAAGGTATGAAAGTAAAAATAAAATTAAATTTTTCCGCTTACACAAGGCGAACAACTTCCGGAAGGTATGTACATACATACATACACACATATACAAATTTATTGAAGGAAGTTTCTCTTTATACCTACTACACTGACTCTCTTGATGATGATGAAATTCAAAAAATTTAAAGCTCCCTGAACTTCAAACGTTATGCTTCAGTGATTTTAAAGAATTTATTTGCCTAAGTAAAAAATGTACATACCTTTTGTATCAAGGGAGAATTAATGCAGAGCAAACGAAGTATGCTATGTATAGAATTAGCGTAGATCCTGTATCTTTCGAACAGGGATGTTATTTTTTTAACATTTGTATAGAACGAATTAGGGTAAACCTTATTTCGGAAACCTTTCAATTTTGTGTATTTTTTTTTTTTTTTTGAGTAACTTAGACGATTTTAATTGAAGGAGGCTATAAAAATATCAATTTATAACAGTTATAACAGTTCTACACAATTAACAAAGATAAGCAATGAATAAGTTCCAAATGGTCCTATGAACAAAACTGTTATAAATTGGCGTTTTAAGTCACTTTTTTTAATCTACTAAAAATTAGTGCGGTAACTGTTCAGGGGGTCAATTGCCGATTTCTGAAGTTTTGAAGTGAAAAAAAAATCATTTCAGTTTTCACAGAGGTTTATCATTTTCCAACTACACGCACACGCCTAATGCGATTCTAGAACTCATTGTGATAAATTTTGTACTAAAAAGTACTAAATGATAAATTCTGTCATTTCCGATTAGATTTTTTGTTGGGAAAGGTAAATATTTCATTTCAGTTTCTAAATTTGCTTAAGAATAATGTCCGGAATAATAATTCGTTGAATAAATTAATAAAAGACGTCGCGTCGTACTGAACAATTGTGGGTCTTATATTATATTCAATAGTATCTCTGTTTTGAGTAAGATTTATTATTTTTTCATGTGAGGATATTGAGGCTTTCCCTTCGAGATGGGCAGAATCTATTCGAAGTTACAACTAGGAGCACTTTATTGAACTTTAAGATTCCCAAAACATTTATGCATGGATTTAATACGTCAATTGAGAGCATTCTTGAAAAACACTCAACTTATAAGTGCGGTTCAAAGCCATTTAAATATGGTAAAGTGCTCTGCATTTTTTTGCAATGGGTAGTTTCCAGCGATTTGTCGCGGGAATGAGCACCGTCGCGTCGGCTGTTGTGAATCTGTTGATTTAACAATTTCGTTATTTACTCGAATTAACACAAATATAACTTACTACCAAAACAAATTTGTGTATAAATATAATTGTTGCTTACTTGTAATGTAATGTAACGAATCGAGAATCGAATTAGACGTGAAAGCGTGATAAAATTTATCACTTCACATCTTCACAGATCGGGAATTGACCCCCAGGAGCTGATGTGGTTTTCCATTAGTAAAATAAATCAATTTCATTTTGAAATGTCAAAGCACCGATCGTAATCTTCTCAAGTTCTGCTAAGTGACAAAAAAAGCTTAAGTTATAATTCTGAGAATTGCATTGACTGATTTGAATGGAATGTCAAATTTTTGACAGCTGCCGTCAAATAATTATATAATCAGATCTGCTTTATTCGTTTTTAATTCTCCCCATACCAACATATATTTTGGGATGCTGGTATTTTTCATCAAAATATTGAATTGAATTTTAGTTTCTTTACAGAATTAAGTTTTTTTCTTGCGCAAAATTATATAAGCTACAAAATTGTAAAGATTGTTTTTTTTTCATTGTGCTAAGCAACACATTTTGCTTTTTAAAATCTGCTAATTCTTTCTAAAATTTAGTTCTATTTTTCCTGAAAAGAGCATGCACATCACTGCTCGCTATAAATTCAACCCAAAACCCAGACCACCGTGAGTGCTGTTAAAAAATCCGTGTTTGAATTTGCAAAACCGTGACAACACAATGAATAGAAACAATAAAGCTAGCGACGAAGGCAAAGTTGCAAAAGCAAACACACAAAAATGAAGGAAAAAAACACAAAATATGACAACCTGCGAGGACGTGAGAAGATAAAAATAAATACACACAAAAAAAGCAGATTCACGTTTGGGATTATTAAATTGAAATTTCCGTTAAGGTAAAAGCACACCTGAAAATAAAACGAACGCATCCAACCCAAGATATGACAAAAAAAAAAACGATCCAACAAAGAAAATTCACTTCAAAAAAAAGGCGACAAACAATTCATATGAAAAAATAAAGCTGAGCAGCAGTAGAATGACTAGATATGGGAAAAGCAGAAAACTTTTTAATGAAAGATAAAAAGCAAAAATGAAAGCAGCAGCGGGGGCGGCTCTTTCACAAGAAGCAAATATATTCGTATGTGTATAGATACTACTCGCATATAGAAAAAGTCCTTTGTGTTAAAGAGCTTAAATGGCACGAACACAGAGGGAAAATGGTTGAATGCCTCGACGCTTGAACGCATCCATAAATCATTACGAATAAAATCGCTTAAATGGGCTTAAAATTATGGATAATCTTTATTTGCTCAGTGTCAGTGATAAAATGGAAGTAAGCTTCAAAAAGGTGGTAGTGGTAGTGGTAGCATAACTAAATCGATGATAACTTTTAAGCATACCAACGGAACCTTCACGACAGTCTGCAGCGAGAATAAGTATATGTATATAGCTTACGAAAAGTAATTAAATTACCATCAAACAAAGTGAAATTAATATTTGCATTTAATAAAATATTGATTGTATTCGAAGCGCCCTCAGCGCCCCCAACAGGAATCCTTTTAAAGAGATGAGAGAGTTTATTTAAGTTTTGGTGGATCGTGAGAAGTTTTCCATTTTGTGGAAATTTTTCCATTAGGTACAGGGGGACCAACTTGTACTGAGTGATTTGAAATGCTTACAATTTTTGTTTGCAGATAAAAAAGAATTTCATAAGTTTTCTTAATGTCATCATAGTCAATGCAAGAACGAGTAAAAATTATTTAATTTTATTATGTTTACATAAAATCAATTATTCCAACTCAAAGAAAAGAAAAAGCATTTTAATACTGCGACGGCTACCAGTTCAAACATGATAAGAAGTTTAAACAGTTTTGAGGACCGACATGGAGTATTCGATGAAACATGAACAAATGTCGCTTGGCCTGTTCGCACTGAACAAGTTGTGGGTGCTGTACGAGCAAGAGTACTTGTCTACTTATCGATATCCTACTCAAAACTCAATTGGGCATCTCCAGCACATCGATAAATTCTTAAAATTGATCTGAGGATGTTTACATATAACATTCAATTGGTCCAAGAATTTTTGCCAATCAGTCACTGCAAGTTAGCCCACCCTGTATAAATAATATTAAAAACAGATATTACTACTATGTTGTGTGGCGAAAGTTGGGACAAGACCGAACTTCGTGCAAGAAGTTTTTTGTAAAAAGGACACTTACCGTGAAAAACGTGTGATTTTTAGTAGTATTGCTTACGTCTACCGCTATAAGTATAATCGTCGACTCAGATGGCCGGTGGGAAATAGCGAGAAATAGCGAGAAATAGCGATAGTTTTTGTGATTTTTCATAAAATGATGGTTGTGTTCTTACCAGTAGAATTCTTAAAACTTTTAACTTAACTTGCTGAATTTAGCGTTAAATCAACGAATAACTTATCGGTACCTACATACTTTTGGACAGTTTGTTTTGTGCGGCTTCTCTCATCTTCAATTTATATTTGAAGTACCCCAAACTCTATAGTTTTTGGTGATGAACAATTCATTTTTCTACATCCCAGCTATTACCATTCAAGAATTTTCTACATTCCAGCACATTGACATATGCTGGCATTTCCTAACTAGTAAGAAATAGCAAACAAAATTATCAGTTGCTGATTATGAAAAATGTACCTACTTAAATATTTAGTACAATTTATAAAACTGGTGCCAAATTGTCAATACTAAACTGGGAATAGTTGACATATAAATATGATGTGTCCATTTGTGCATCATATAAAGTGTGAAGAAGGTGGTTTCGCGAATGAATAAGAATTGACATTTGACAACAATTTACGGAACGACTGAACAAAAAAAAAAGATGTCATACTTATTGTAATAGATTGTCTTTATTCTAAAATGCTTAGCACGTATTAACTGTTATTCTATGACTTAAACAATCGATATGAGGTGGAATATGCGATTTTTATTAGTAGGGTTGATAGCAATTTTGGTGTAGGTATTTTGTTCGCATACTCTTCATTGGTTGATTAACCAAACCATATGGCGCATATAGTATATTAGTTATTGATTTTAAATAATACTGATAATTTAAATTAAATATATATATAAATAATAGCGAGTTATATTTATAGAAAAATAGAAAATTTCTAAAATGACATTAGGAGCAGACATGCAGACCTCTATGAATAAGAAAATACTTAGTCTACCGCTATAGGCATGACTTAACTAAACCATAGAATAAATGTTAGTCTGCGTATTAAAATTTTCAATTTATAAAAAATAGAAAATCCACAAACAAAATCTACTAAAATAAGTATCAACCCTATCTCTTTTTATTCTATGCCCCTGTAAATTTTGTTCTTAATGTCAATTCTTAGTTCTTCACTAAACCACCGTCTTCAATGGTCTAGCAAAGGGCTAAGTTTATAAATGTCAAATAGCAAAAATTCTTTTTTACTAATAACACTTCGCACTTAGTCCACGGAATAAGTCCCAAACCTTCCCTAGCTCATGCTTATTAATTTGGATGACAGAGTACACAATTTCAGAATCATACAATTAATCTATCATGTGAAAAATATATGTATGTTTCATGCCAGGAATAAATCAGGCTATAAACACATGCATCACCCGGAAATTGTATCATTGGAGTTATAGTATTATCAAGCGGAAAATATATCATGTGAGAAAAATTATTAACCTAAAATGTTTCATGCAAGAAATATACAAGCGAAAATCATATATCATGTGAGAAAAAATTATTATGTCAACAATAAAACATGCGAGACAAATATAATTGGGGGAAATATAAAGGACAATTATTTATTGTACCTACCATTAATTTTGTGAATTGGTCCTACTCCTGGACTGGATATACATCAGCAGACACTACTCTTCCACTTCCTCCGCACAAAACCATCCCATTTGCGAAAGAATGATTTAGGTGTCCCCCCTTTAGCTTTAGATTCCTTTACATTAAATTTGAGTTGTCACATTCCAATTGAGGTATACCATGACAAATTCTAATCTTGGGCGTCAATTTTGATGATAGTGATGAGGTCGTTTTTGCTTGATAATTTATTGGCAATAAATGTTATTGGTTCATCCGATATGTACTTACTATATGGCAAGAAGTTTGTCATTGGGAAACAAATGGAACTCCAACAAGCTGGCTCTGTCTGTGTCTTACACACGGCTGAAGCGGTTTTCTTCCAATTGAAGTAGTGCCATCTTGAGCGGGATGGTGATTCCTTAAAGGAGAAATTGAAATTTGTTTGAAGTTTTAAAAACAACGGTACTTACTTGAAAAAGCTGAATTTTCTCGAAAACGGGTTTAACCATTTTTATAAAAAGAAATTATGTATATTATGTGCGTAAAGTCTAAATTTTTGTCAAGAAAAATTGTGTATAAAATGTCATAGATTTTTTTTTTTATTTTCGACTTTCTCATTAAGCGACCTTCCGATTTCGATTAAATTTTTAATAAAAAGTATTCGAAAACAATTTTTTTTCGATTAAGAAAAAAATTTTGAAAATTTAATGTTTCAAAAATGTTTAGACGAATTTAAAAAAATTTTTTTTTTTAACTTTTATTATTAAATGGGGCTTATCGTGAATAAAAATTTCCCTGGAATTTTTTTTGCAATTCGAATTTTGGGAACGTGAATGATACTCCAAAGTTTCTCTGGAAGTTTATAGGTATCGGGAATAAGCTTTCCTATGAAATTTTGCTGTCATTTCATTCGAGGTGTTGGAAAATTTACTACGTGGTAGATTCACGATCGCAAGTAAAATTTCGGGGAAATAAAATATTCCGTGGGAAACGAAATTCCCTTTGACATTCCCAATAGGGCCCAATGCCTTAAATTGAAACACATTTTTTTTTTTAGAAAAAATTATCGAAATTTTGTATATAAAAAAAAAATAAATAAAATCGATTTCTAAAATATATTTAGATTTTTTTTTGAAAATAATGAATATAAGAACAAGTACCTCCGACCAGTCGTGTATATTTGAGGAGCTGGGGAATAAATAGACATTTTTTTAATTTTCCTGAGCAGTTGCAGTCTATAAGGAATTTTCAATTAAATCCGAATCTAGTCTAATCTAAAAATAATATCTTTTCAAAATAAAAGCACATAAATCTCCTAAGTGTTTTACCTGTCCTAATTTAAAGAGAAAAAAATTCAATGGGAATGGTGGGCTTTTGTTTGCCAGCTCCTCATTTTCTTTCAATTAAAACAAAAACCTTCTCTGGATAGCCCTCCAATTTTGTTTATCACCACACCTCCATTGTTCTAATCCAATTGACTGAACTTTATCAAATTCATAATATCGCCAGTGCCATTCATCCCTTAATTTTATTTTCAAAAATTCAATTTCTTTGAATAATTTATTGCGGCTTCATGATGGAAAAAGTGACCCTTAAAGTTATATCGTGTCGTCATCTAGTCATTATGCTGCGTTTGTTTGGTTTTGGTTTGGTCTTCCTCGACGTCTGTGTCGGTCGTCGTTGTCTGCTGCCATGACAATGTTAATTTTTTTGCCGTCTGCGGCTTGGATATTCGTCGTCGGATTTCGAATCTCTTACGATGCCGAGGAAGGAAGCCATGTTTCATTCTAATGACGTTATTGAAAAATCAAAGTTTTCTGTGTGCACCGCCAGTTTGTGCAATTTCTAACGTTGTGTTTTTTTTGTTTCTTGTGCCATCAACCCTCTCCTTCTATATTGCCTGCCGAAAATGATGACGATGATGATGGTTAAAAGATAGGATACCAAGGGATAAATAATTTTTTTTTAAGATTGCATACTGCAAGTTGGCTATGGTTGATAGGATAGGATGCAAGAGAATGAACGTGATGCTGTTGGCCAAGTTAGTATCCGCCCGATGGAAACCGTCCAATTTAATATCCACTTCTCGCTCTCGGCTACAGATAGAGCAGCAGTAGTTGAGTGAGGTGCCAGGATAAAAGAAATTTGCCACGCTGACTTTTTTCTTTCTGTCGCCTCAGCTTCAGCTATCGCCGAATCAGTGTTGTGATCTGGCGTTCAGCTCCTCTTACAACGTCTTTCTAACCTTAAGCCTATAAACGAAAGGCACTAAAAAAAAAACTCCAAACTTATATTGGGCCAAAGCCAATGGAAAGCAAAAAAAAAACTTTTTTCCAACTTAAAACTTTTCAAAGGATCATTCTGATTTTGGCCGGGAGCGGTAGCAGGAGGTGGCTGATGTTGAAAACAAGGATGTTTTTTTGCTGGCTTATGATGTTCCTAACATAGTCATAGCTCACTTTTAGTGGCTTGGTTGGGCGGCAAGCAAAAAAGTCGAACACAGAATTATAGTCATTGTCTGTTTCAGTTTGTGTGTCTGTCTTACTGTCGTTTATTGTTATCCTGTCCTGAGTGGCAGGATTAATCGGCGAATTAACTTTATTGCTTAGTTTTCCTTTTGTTCTGGATGAAATTTTATCTCCAGAGGAAAGCGATTAAAAATTGCACTTTACCTTCTTATGGCATCAAGATTTTAGACAACTCGGTCTTGAGGATATTCTGTTTCCTTTTTATGTGATATTATTGTGTATGTGAAGTGTCACGTGTTCCTGAGGGAGTTTACATATTTATTATTGGATATCTCCCTTTTTTTTCTTAGCAGACAACTGCGAACACACAAAAGGAAAGAGGATTATTGACAAAATTGTATAAGAAGCTGAGTGCAAAAGGGCTTTCATTCTTTCAAATTGATTTATAGATTGTGCGTTCTCCCTTTTTTAAGACCTTGAGTATCTAAAATATATACTAATATAATGTACCTTTGTGAATAAAAATAATAAAACAAAAATAGAAATAAGAATAGAAGAAAGTGTTCTCATCAGGACTTTGTTTTTTTTTGCGACAAAGGGGCTCTCTGTGATAAAAGAAACATGCAAACGTTGTCAAGAAAAATATAAAAAAAATATTCCTTTTGCTCGGCAGTTGGGGAGTACCCTTGTCATATCCCGTAGCGGATTTCCTTTTGAATTGAATTATCCTCGAAACAAAGCAGCAAAAAGCTCAAAACATTTTGTAATTGATTGAAAGTTTTTGGCGAATTTCTTTTGGGGAGTTTTTTTTTATTTTTTTTTATCCAGGGTAAAGTTTGGACAGTTGGATTTGAGATGGGTTTATTGAAAGAGATTTATTGTTTGTTACCCAAACGGTCGGAAAATACAAATTTGTCTTGAATACCCATAAGGATTTTGAATAAACGTTTTTTACTTGGTAAAAAGGCAACATGTTGATATTAAAATATGTTTACATATGGTCCGTAGCCTAAGGCTCAGGTAATATCCAGAAACCATTTTATTTGAATGAAGTTTCAGCTATATATGGTTTGGGAAAAATGTGTGGGAATGAGGAAATTATGTGCGATAACCTGTGATATGTTGAACAGTTTTGTACCTATTTTGTTGAATTAAATGAAAAAGTTTGTTCGGAGGTGATGACTTTGAAGAGCTGGTGACCTAAATAGATAAGATGTTTCATCAGATGATTTACAAGAGAATGTTTAAAATAATTTGATTTTTAAACTGAGTTTGGTAATACAAGCTTCATTATAGCAAATTTTGAAAGAAAGTTTAAATCACTTGAAACCTTTTGAATCTTTGTATTTACCAACTTTCTATAAAAAAGGTGTATCATAATATTTATGGGGGAATTATTTATTATTTATATTAGGGGAAAAATGTAATATGTTCGTGCGTGTTATACCTTTACCCGGAAGCACGTAAGATACTATGTATATTTATTAAAGATTGCCTTAGTTTTGAGTTTCTACATGCACGTGTAATTTACCATGTTGTGTATGTCTGTATTAGATTTGTATTTTGTCCATAACATAAATATTTAATATTTTTGAAATATAACTTAAAATTTCAAATTAAAATTAGAAAACAGACCAAGTTGAAATAGTATCAGAAATAATTAGCAACGGGATTCATGAGAACGGAGAATCAATTTCCTACTTACATTTTGGGTAAAATTAGGTTTGCAAAATTAATTATTATTATTAAAAAATATTTCCTTCTGTATTTTTATTATACATATAATGTAAGCTATGTAAGGTAGTTTAAATTCAAAAGAAGGGAGGAAGTCTACAATTTTTATTATTTAGGAGTGTCAATGGTGCGGTGGATATATGGTGCTACAATGCTAACTTAAACGTATAGGTTCCAGCCCGACTCTATACTTCCAGTTTTAATTGGATGACACCCGTGGGTTGTATGAGATAGCAAAGACGTAATTCTCAAATCCACTATCCCTTAGCAGTCAGCGATACCACGTCAAAAAATAAAAGAGAAGTAGATTTGACCCAAACAGTGTTGTAGATTCAAGAAAAGGCATTGCACAGACTTTTCCATTGGTGTACAATTTGTTGTATAATTCTTGACATCAATTTTTTCGACATTTTTGAAAAAAATCGAGGTTAACCCCTTGCAAAAAAATTACATTTTCAAAAATGTTCCCCGAACCCATCGATATGTACATCAAACGAATGATCTGTTCAATACCTATCCACAGCTGAGAACCAAAATCATCAGCGGCCGGCGTCTGGTTGTTGAGATATTCCAATCCAAAATTATTTCCATGATTTTCAACCCAACTGCATTTGGCTTGCTTTGGATGGTGATATCCCTGCAACCGAACCCCGCAAGGAGCTGCGACTGCCAGTGCTCGAAAGGGATTGCACAGACCTTTCCATTGGTGTACAATTTGTTGTACAATTCTTGACATCACTTTTTTCGACTTTTTGAAAAAAATCAAGGTTATCCCCCTTCAAAAAAAATTACATTTTCAACAATGTTCCCCAAACCCATCGATATGTGTATCAAAAGCAAGGTCTGTTCACAGCAAAATAACATTTGAAAGGCGAATGAAAATAGTAATAAAGAATAACCTTGTCGAAATATTATGTGCATGCTATTTTAATGCTCACTGAAATCACCACAGACACAAATACTTTATTTTTGACCACTTTCGGTTAATCTTCTGATACGATATTTTTACAAAATTATATTTTGCCTACGAATATTTATCCACATTCTTGATTGCTTCGAAATAATTTACGAATAAATTTTCTAAAAAAAACACGACTTTTATTTGTCTTGAACAATTACATTTTTTGACCCAACCTAATTTGAAACAATTTTCTTCTTATGTTATCGACAACATATTTCTATTTTAATGCAATCGGTCAATGAACAACGAGTTTTAGTTCACCGAATTCAGTTAGTTAAGTAAGTTTTAACGTTGGTTCAAATTTTGATTCGTAGTTTAGCAATTTCAATTTACCTACTTCAATACAAAGATTTAACCTGACCACCAGGTAAAATCTGGGAAATCGGGAAGAAATTTAAAAAAGAATGACTTAGAATGCGCAAGAAAATGAGACGAGGGCTTGACATGATTCACTGGAGCAATTTTTTATTAGTAAACAATTCAATTCGACGAAACTTTTTACGACGAGTTTTAAGAAAATAATATTAAAGCTTACTGATTTCTATTACTTAATCTATTAATTTAACGTAAGGTAACGTGACGTGACATGACGACATAAAATGCCATATTATGTATATCCTCGTCCTAGTCTAACACTATGAACGACGAGATCTCGTCACTCGTTTTTCGAATTTGCCCAAATGCATGGCAATGCTATTCCAGATTTGTCAGTGGAATTCGGTTTTCGTATTAGGCAATGCGTGCCTACGTTTGTCACAGTTTTGTTTATTTTATGTGTTTGTTTTTTATTTAAGGAATATTTTATTTGTTAGTTTTAAGATAATAGATTGAGAGTAAATTATAAAAAAAATAGAAGTGTTATTTAAAATTAAGGGTGTATTGGTTTAAATAAAAAATTAATGTTTTTGGTTCTGGTGGTTGTTCATCGTTGAATTTAATTTAAGAAACTACTTTCCTGTGGTTTTCAAAGAAAACATTGTTTTTTTTTAAATATTTATTGGTGGGTAAACAATTTTTGAAGTAAAACTTCTTTTGCGTCATGCAAAAGAGCTGTCACATCTGACGTGACCCGACATATGAGATGTTTGTTCATTTTGTGAATTTTCAGAGATGAGTGCAGATATGTATGTATCTACATTGTGGGTATTCGCTGAAGATGTTTTTTTTTGGTTGGTACGTGTTGTTGATTCTCATTCTGTAGTTACCTACATGAATTGTGTGTATTCAACGAGAAATTCTTTTTTTTG
Organism: Philhelius pedissequus; assembly: GCA_910595825.1. Classification (NCBI taxonomy): domain Eukaryota; kingdom Metazoa; phylum Arthropoda; class Insecta; order Diptera; family Syrphidae; genus Philhelius; species Philhelius pedissequus. Next base: position 5,445,424 of record OU343163.1, on the reverse strand, counting down.
TTGCTTTGTTTTTTTTATTAATTTTTTTTTTGTGGGTTCGTTGTGGATTCGTAGTAATGTAGTAATGTATTACGAGGAACTTTTTTTGTTGATTCGTTTTGTTGATAAGATTAGATAAATGTGTATTGTGTGAATTTGACGGCCATTTGTTTTGGTTATTTTGTTGATGTTCAGACATTAGTGTATATTGTGTTGTATTAATGTGCGTAATGTTTGTGTCAATGGTCTATTTGCCAGTGCTTCAGTGTATCTAATTCGCAGATGTATATATACGGAGTAGTATAATGTATTCGATGTAAAATTACTGAACCATGAAGTAAAGTTTGTACAATTGAAAGATGTGGTCTTTATGGAGGATTTATTTATGCAAGTACGGGTCTGGTATCAAAAAATGTCAACTTCGTTGATCTTTGACCGGTTTCAATAAAATTGAAATACATATACATACATATGTATGTGTTGTAGCTGACTAAGGATTAAGAAAAAAAATTGTTTCAAATTAGGGAAGTTTTACTTCTGGCGCGTGTTTATAAGTACATCCACTTTTTTTTTGAAAGCTGAATCTAAATATGTCCCGAATCATTCTGTCGGTTTTTGACGAAAAACATCGCTTTTACATCTACATGTAACATTTTTAGCATGTGTCGCAAAAGAATTTTTACTACAAAAAAGATGTTTTAATAGTTAAAATAATCGAGTATTCGCCACAGTGACCAGTGTGCATCTAGATTAGTGTTGGTCGAAATACCGCCAGAAACTACAAGCATATTTTTCTGCAGAAGTTTTAATTACATTTCAGAATTTAACATCGTCATCTGATGAGCTCGATTCGTGGAAGAAAATGACTTCAAAATTATGTATTTTCTGCGATGCCAAAAATAGAATAGATAAAGATTTTTTTTTAAATTTTAACTTTGTCTTGAAACTTTAAACAAAGCATTACATTAACCCGTACCAAAAATATAACAAGCGACAGCTACACCACACACTTCCTCGTCAACAACCATCTCGCCACTTACCAAGCCACCAAGAACCGCAGAATAGAGAAGAACAAGATAACCACTGACAATTAGTTGGTTTGGTAGCCAGCTACCGATCAATTCAGGTTGCTGTTGCTTTGGTTAGGGCATTGGTGCAGGTCTACCTAAGATAAGCCTTTTTGATATTTAAAATAAAATGCACGAATGAATTGCACGAATATGCTCCTATGTTCGATCACATCGAATGGAAAAGATTTCTGTTACAATCTAAATATATATTTAAATATCTTTAATTTTTTTTTTCTAAAAAAAATTGGTATGAGAGTCTTAAATATTATAATATAAACTTAAAAACAAAATATTAAATAGACTCAAGGAAAAAATATTTCAAAATTCTGAAATAAATACTTAAACTAATTTAAGTTAAAAAAAAAGTACGCCATTTTATTTGTTAGATAAATTTGAATTTATTAGAAAAAAAATTTGAAAATCTGTGGAGCGGTTTTTGAGAAAAAATGTTTTTTTTTAAACTTTTTGAAAATATTTTTCAAAAAAAATTCAAAAACGCCAATTCATAGGTATTCAATAAATACATATAAATATAATTTTTGAAAAAAAATTTAATGAGCAGTTTTCGAAATATAAATTTTTTAATTTTTTTTAAATGATTTTAAAAATACAATAAAATACTAATTAAAAATATTGGTACGCGGTATAATTTGGGCAACCTAAGCCTATATATGTGTGAAATTTCGAAAGAATCGGTTGAGCCGTTTATGAAAAAGTACCGTTTGTAGACATTTTGCTAATTTTTTTAACTATATGATCGGTTGTAGCTAAGAACCCACACTGATTTTTTTTTTAAATCGTTAGAGCCGTTTCCGAGAAAAATATGTTTGAACGTAACGGTTATATGGCAGGTACCGTTATTTTTTGAGCTAAAAAAAAATGTTCCCTCTGTACAATACCTAAAAAACTCTCTATACCAAGTTTGAAGCAATTCCGCCCACCCGTTTGGGCTGTAGGTGTCTATACATACAGACAGACTGACAGACAGACAGACATACAAACGGACAGAATTTTTAAATCATCTTTTTTCGTCTTCGCTATCATCGTAATGTCATGTTTGATTGTTGTCTCAAAACTTTTTTTTTCGACGAATGCATAACTTGCGTTATAGTACCTATAATCGCAAGTAAGAAATGTGTTTTAACTTGGATTATCAATCGGTTGCCTGCCTGCTTCACTTCTACATTTATAGCTCCTGTCAACTTAGTTTTGCCTTTATAGGAAGTACCGTGTTACTTATTTAAAAAATTAAATGAAATTGTAAAATTCTAAAACCTAAATCTTTTTTTGTTTTAGTAAATATATATAATTTCATAAAGTTCTATTCTCGGCCTTCGCAAACCTGAGTTTTACGAGTATGCGTTTTGTTGGAGATATCATGTGTAAGCTTATCTCAATCTTTGGAACAAAGCATCACAAATTGGTTTTTATAAAACTATGAATATTAACGGAATTCAATGAATACTATTAGTTCGTGCTGTCAAAATTTGAAATTTTTATTAAATTCTTACAAATGGCGGCATCTGTCAATTGTATCTTGACATTTCTGAAGTAAGTTGATGCAAAATACACGTCAACTAGACATGAAATGCTATACTCCTAATCAACGCAGAATAATTGTTGACATAAGCCGCCATTTGCAAACATTATACAGTAACAACTTTGGCAACACAGATACCTTACATACACATAACTATAAAGTGTTAAGCCAATAAGCTGTATGTATGTATTCCTAAATTAAAACAAATAAATAGTTTGAAATAAATTTACAAACTTTACAACTACAATAATTTCAATGGCATGCGTTTTATGTGTACCCTTTTCCAGAAAACAACATCCCCAGCTTTGTGGTTTGATTGTGTTCGAAAACTTCAACTCCTATTAAACCCAAAACAAATCTTCGAGAGGAGAATTCATAAAACTTTTGATGGCTTTATGTTTTATATCTTAATTCAAAAACCAAAAATCTACAGAATCCTTTGCATAGTCCTAAATCCTGCATAAATATTCATTTAGCCAATCGCCATTAAAGCTTACAAAACAAATTGCTACAATCCGGAAGAATATTCTTGGAATTCTATTTAACTAACTCCGTAAAGTCTGTCCTGTCAGTCACCAACTACATCTACATCAGTTTCCTTTGACATCAAAACTATGCCCACACATAATATTGAATGTGGTCCTTTTGTTGTTTTTTTTTTTTTGTATACAATTGTATAGCGTTGTCCCAAAAATAACTAAGAGCATTTAATAATCGTCAAAACCACACGAAAATCTTAGGAGATTCCAAGATAAACCGTAGCTATCGTAACAATAATGATTTCTCAGCTTAAGGAATTTAAGGACGAGTATATATATGTGTATATGTACATAAAGCAATCCATTGTGTTGATATCCTCCATTAATAAATAAATCCCAACAACGTGATCCCACGGGTAGACTGTCTGTTGTATCCCGCTGGCTATTAAACTCCCCTGCTTTTATTCTTAATATATCTACATACATGTTTGTGTATGGACAGCATCTGAACTGAAGTCGTGGTGTGCGTTGGACGATGGTGGGACAAGTGATAAAGGACTGTGAACTAAAGAATGACAGCGGACGACCGACGCACAAGAGAAGTGTCAAAATACATAAAGTATTTCCTCCGGGTGAACAAATAGTAGCTTCTCGCTTTATTCCCATCGAAATTCCTTTTCACTGCCACTCCATACAGACACACATACTTACATATACATATGTATGTATGTCATGTGCTTTCAGGAGTAAGTATGCTTGTTTTGTGGTCAAAATGAAAATTCCTTTGATATCAAATAATAAATATAAAATTTTCTAACAGAATTCTGCAGTTTATTCCTCCGTTTTACCTCAATCCTTCCTAAATTTTGTAGCATAATTGGAATGTGAACGTTTTCTAATTTGACATGAATGCGGCCGTTTTACGATGATGTGCTACGTGACGCGCAAGCAAGTATTTTTGAACAGATCCCTGCATGACTTGTTGGCGTTTGGTAAAGTCCTGCCTTAATGTGAGCTCTGGTGTGAGCACTCTGTTGCTGAATTGTGGTTAAGTCGGCTCCACCCGGTGGGTGGGCAACGCGCATGCAGCGAACACGCGCTATCTCCTGTCGTTTATTATTATTATTTTTTTTTTTTTGAAACATGGCTGAAGTGCTAGAGATTATGGGTTTATTGTACACGCTAACATCCATAAGAAAAATAACTCACCTCACAAGGATATATGGATTAATGTTGAAACTGGATCCTCGAAGAAGTAATTTTTCTTTCAGATCGTAAATTTCGAGTACCTTGTGAGTGTGTCCTTCGTTCGTTGTCATTTATTTAAGGAGTTGGTTTAGTTTCATGTTGTTAAATAGTTTTTCCCTTCTGATGACTCATCTTGATATTCAAATCTTGCATTTTCGTATTATTTTTCCACATTTTCGGTGAAAAAGGACTTTTCAAACGATTTTTTTGTTTAAATCCTCACAAGAGTATTAATTATTATTTTTCATACATTTTTCTCCTTGCCAGCTCATGAGTTTGTGATTGGGTTTCGGATTTCTTTCATGCAAGCAATGTGATTAATGAGTCTAGAAGGTAACTCAGTTTTTGCTCATATTCCTGCGATGCAAGTTTTTCCTGCCAAATATCTTGTTGCGGTAATTGCATTGAGACAAGAGTGGAAGCACCTACCCTCAGAGAAAGAGGAAGCTAGAATGATATTCCACAGACCATGTCGACAATGAGACTTGAAAGAGGTTTAATTGGTATAAGCTAGCTTCTCTTTACTTGAATATTTTTTAAAAGGTGAAATATGGGTTGCCATTTGTATGGTAGGCAAACAAAAAATAGGAGTATTGTGATTTGTTTGCCAATTGGCATATCACTCGGTTAACGAAACGTATCGGCAATGATTAATTTTTGCAGTGAACACATTCTTGCCAAGAAATTCATTTATAACCCCTGCGATTAGTTTAAGATGACAAATTAAAAAAAAACTTGAACAATTCTATCATTATAGCTTATTAAAAAAAAAATATGTATATTGAAAAAGATTTCAAGGTTTTTGAGACCGAAACAAAAACCCGGTTTCCGCAAACTAATCTGGTTTCGTCAAAAGTCTACATCGAAATCACTAATTTTCCCAAAGAATTTTGTGTAGCTACAAGTTTTCGTAAACAACTGATTTTTCGCAAAAAACAGTCAATATAAGAAAAATAAAACTGTCAAGTCCTCAATTGCATTTTACATTTGTTTAAATTGTCTACACACTAGCAATTATTCCGTACTAAAATTTTCTACATCCCAGCTATTTACGTAGAAGTTAGAAGACAGATAAGAATCAAACAACAACAAATTGATGCATATCAAAGAAAAACACAAAATTGTGCAGTGTGAACGCTTTTATGGTTATTGAAAACTTTTTGCCCAAAACCGGGGTTTTCTGTGAAAAGGCTAATTTTTCGAAAAGGGACACGAATTATTACTGTTACGGCTTATCAATTTTTAATGGATCAAATTTTGGTCAAATCAATTCTTCTGCTCTGGCAAAGTGACGACTGACATGGAGGAAATTTATTAGTGCTCAGAATTATGTGAAAAAATCATTTGATTTTTCTTATTGATTTGATTGAATATTGAATGATCAAAATTTCAAAATACACGATAGCAGACTATACTAAGATTGCATCCATACTTCCTCAACAGGTGAGAAGCTTGATATATTTTAATCAAAAATTGTAAACAGAAATTCAAAAATCGTTTAGTTAATAGCTTTTGCATGGAATGTTGTGCCTTTTTGTTTCCCAGCCGAAATTTTTCTCGCCGGTCTTATGAATTTCTTCCTGGAGAAAACACAATTCTTCAGTTACAAAGTTCTTCGAATTTTAGAACAAGTATTTATTGCTTAGAAAGTTAACTCTGACAATAATTCAAATAAATTATTTTGTATACGTTGGAAAAACAGTTGAACTCCTCTGGGTCACTCTGACTAGTGTTTCGGGGAGTAGAGTCTTGGATATAGTCCGCCAATTATTAATCCTGCAAACCAATTCTTCATATATCTGCTCTTCAACACTGGCTTTGTTAGTCTAAAAAAGTATAAGACACAGGTACATTTATGGTGCTTATTTTGCAAGAATCAGCAGGATTTTGTACGGCTCTTGGTGGCAACCAATCGCAGCAGGGAATAGCTTTGGTAGATAAGCTGGTTCTAGTCTTGTCCCTGTTGACACGGAGATATTAAAAATAATATGGAAGGAGAATTATGAAAGCCTACGTACTCCTGGTTCTGGAAAGTGCAGAAATGCATTTAGTTGGCCTAAGATATAGACCAAATCTCGCAACCGTTTTCCAAAATCAATACGCCAAACCTCAGAAGTGGACAACTAGACTAAAACCGAGCAAGATAATTAACACCCTAACGTAATTAATCGTAACGAATCGAATATTTCTTCCAGGTTGACATAATCTTTAGTGTACCTACTAAATTTTGCTATGAAAAAACTATTATTGTAAGATTAATTTTATTACATTCTTGAAAGCTTCGGGTTATGTTCGAGCGATCTTTAAGAAAATCATTACATACAGAAGATAAAATAACTGTAAGCCATATTTTATGCCAACAAACCCCGCAATATTATTTCACGTCAATACATATGTATCTTCTATCATTACTTACTGCCACAAATGGCGCCCAACGTGAGCTAAATACAAAACACATATCCTCCATTCTTTTTACATTTAATCTTTTTTTTCTTACTTTCCAACATATTCTACCCATATTGCATTCTCTCCCCATAAATACCTACGTGTCATTGTTTGACTTTTAATTTAAAAATGCTGACCAGATTTTCCGACTGTCAGTCGCCTGGCTGACATATCTCTCATTCTTGAAACACAAAACAAAACATAATAAAAAAAGAGCTACTTTTAAAATATGAAGACAAAATCACAAACCGTTTACCTATAGTGTTGTGCTGTGCTGTTACCTTTTTTCGCAATATCAAACCGGAAAAGAGATTTCTATTTAAAGGGAGTATGATACAAGTTACATAGACAAAACAATATATCTCCAAGAAGAGAAAGAAACTCAGAGTATTCAGGACAACTACAGCCCTTCTATAGTTTCCATCGTTCTCTGTTATTGTTGTTAGTGCTTTTTGTTGAATGCGTATGTATGTACATTATTTACGGTTATTCTGATGTACCTACAAAAAAAAAAAGATCTTTTTTTCTTATTCATATGCGGGGTGCAGCATCGCTGACACAAGGAAGTATAAATCAACTTTTTCTTCCTTTTTATTGCTTACTACTACTGTTTCCATTTATCTTTTTTTTCTCACTTTTTATGAATTGCCTTCTTTGTTTCGTCTTTATGCTCCATCTTTTTTTTGTTGTATTTTCAATTTTTTTGTATTCTTTTGTCAAAAGTTCAATTCAAGATAAATGCTGTATTGTATACAGGTTCTATCTAAACCCTACCCCAACGGATAGGCAGTGACGGACTTATCCCTTAGGGGACTAATCAATCGATAAAAGCAAAAAGTGAGAAAATGTCAAGGGTTGGTATTGTAAGGTGTACCATGGATAGCAGCCGAAGTTATAATTATGGTAATTTAGCAGAAGTAGGAATATACTGAGACTAGCCATAATTATTTGTCCAATAAATTCACAAGATATCAGTTTTGTCAATGTCTGGTTGTTTAATTCATTTTAGATGTGTGTAATTTTTTACAGGTCACCACCTACTCTGCTCGCCACTTTTCATAAAAATAATGTTGCTTCTCGAAATTAATACACATTGGTTGTATCGTGTAAAACACTCAAACATTAATCTATATTTTCTTTTAGTGTTTTATTTCCCATCAACATTGACCGCTCCCAAATAGAGTTTGTTGCGATCGACAATCGCCAACTATTCTTATAGGCTCTTCACACCAAACCCAAGACACAAGTTTCGCGAAATTATCAGTCTTGGCTGAAAACCTAAAGCGAAAACATAAGTTTTCCCATACATTTTTGATAAACCACTCGTTTTGAAAAACTACAAGTTTTAAATAAAACCTGCGAAAACATGTTGGATTTGCAAGATGAACTAAACAAACACACCTTGTGAAACATTCAGTGCTCAATAAATCGTCACATAAATAGCTGATGGGTTGCTACCAGTAAAAACGAAAAAAAAAAACAGCTGTCTGGGGTAATTTCAATTTCAATTCACAACGTATTTGTTGTTATCTGTGGTGCCAAAATAATTGAAATGTCAAAAGAAAACTTGTAAATGTTCAGTGTGAACGCTTTTCGAGCTTTCGTAAACTTTTAGCTGAAAACCCGATTTTGAGTTTGTTGTGAAAAACTTATAATTCTAGCTTAGCAGTAGTTGAGAGAGACAGACAAATGCGATAGAAGAAGCGAATAAGTCAACTATATTGTAAGCGCATTTAGTAACAGAAACAGAACAGTGCACCACACAACACAAATCATCGACGACAAATCATCTGTGCTGTCCCTGTCACTCTATATTAAATAAAGAACCTAAAATAATTTTAAGTCGATATTGCAAATTTGAATCCGGTTTCATTTTTTCAAAGGAAATTTCTCAGTGGCTGAATGTTACACCCAAATTCACGGGCAGCCAGTTTTAGGTGCGACATCTGTTTATACAGACCAACATTTTGCCAAGATGGGCTTGATCTGTACGTCTAGTGAAATTGGACTTCTGACAAGTTATCTTAGGCATTTTTCAATGTTATTGTACAAGAAAATAATAAATGCTTTGAAATTATGTTTTAAGTATACTTTAATTAATGCGACTATAAGTTTTCACGCCTCCCAGTGTTTCAAGTTTCAAGATACCAAAGAGAATGGCCAGCATCCAGAGGGAATGAGTTTACTAATAGAATAACTGCATTCCGTAAAATATAAATGATGTGTTCAGCGAAGAGTGGAGAAAAACGGCAAAAAGCTTGAATATTATTCCACAAAAGGCGCTTTTCGTTCAGAGCAGAGCACTGAACACAATTCGAATACATAGATTATGCTGAACTTGTTCCAAACAGAGCGAGCTCTGAACACTGGTATGTTTTTTAAACACACTTGAACCACACAAATCAAAATGCATTTTCATTTTAACCATAAAAAGCAATATAACACAAAACTACCCTTTTTGGTGCACATTTACAAACCAGATACAGAAAATCAACAAACGATCAACTACTTTCACCAACTTAAGTGTTTTTGATTATTTTTTTCTTCACATTTTCTTACTTGACACGCATGGCATTTGGTGCGTTCAGCAATTTACTCACATGCTCAGTCAATTATGTTCGAGTACGTCAAGTGCGACTACACATGTTCAGAACCGAAAAAAACACACATTTGGTGCTCTGAATGCTCTGAGTTAAAAAAAAACACAAACAAGTTGTTTGCAAACTCAGACTCTGCTCTGAACTAAAATAGAAAAACGCCTAAAGCAGACTAATAAGTTTTCGGAAATATACATATTGTGCCCTTAATTTTGACATTCGAAATTTTTTCGAGAGACAAATGATCGTCAACTACAAAATTTATTTTTGGTTTTAGCACTTTTAATCTGTACAAAGGTTCATTAATTTCATTCTCATTGTCATTATCAAAATTAAAAAAAATACATTTTAAATTGAATAGTTATGTAAAAATTAAATTTAAAAAAATCACATCAACTAAAAATAATTTCCAAAACACTTGATTTCAATTTAGATACACATTTTCTTGTATTAATAATAATTAAAACTTGCTTCTTTTTACCATATTTTACCAGAAAAGTAGTTTAAATTCAATAAGCCCATCGAAATTATACAACAAAACAACCCGATGATTTTGACATTTTAATTATGTGAGTGTATTAGTGATTCTGTTTTCGATTCTGAAATGAAATCCAGAATCGTTTTCTGTTCTGTTTAGAGTAACAACTGTCATTTTGTAGGGGTCAGAACAGTTCTGGACGGCAAATCAAAAAGGCCATTAGTATCGTTCTAAGTCCATATGCCACTTTGACATTTACAAACGTCAAAAAGTTATATTCGCTTACTTTTTTGCACTATTTTAGGCGTGTTTAGTTGTAGTTTATTAACAAAATAGATTTAGTATGGTGCTAGTTAAAAAGTGTTTAAAATTAGGAAAATATTAGCAGTGCTTTAGTACTGTTAAGTAGTATCATGCTAAGCCCTTAACATCAGGCTGTTTAAAATTTTGCGCCCTTATTTTTAAACTGTTTTTGCTCAGAAAATACAAACTCGTAAACTAAAGATAATGACAACTTTTACGAGTAAATTACCTACCACCCACTAGCAATACTTATGGCCTTTTTCGATTGGCCGCCCGGAACACGTTCCCCTAATAAAATACTCGGAACATTTTGACTGATTCTGGGTTGTATGTATCACTGTTTTTGTGAAAATTAAATTTAAAAAAAAATCACATCGGCTAAAAAGAATTTCCAAAACACTTGATTTCAATTAAGATCACATTTTTTGTATCAATAATTAATTTGATTCTTTTTATGTTATTTTTACCAGAAAAGTAGTTTAAATTCAACAAACATCGAAATTACACAAAACAAATCAAACCGATGATTTTGACATTTTAATAATATGAGTGTATTAGTGAGTCTGTTTTCGATTCTGAATCGAAACCCAGAATCCTTTTTTGTTCTGTTTAGAGTAACAACTGTCATTTTGTGGCGTTCAAAACAGTTTCGGACGACCAATCGAAAACACCATTAAACAAATTTTCTGTGACATTTATTGTCATTATACATAAGGATGGAAATCCAACAATTTCCCACCCGTTACTTGTAGACTTGTCGCTTGGTGTTACAATTATGTGCTGTGTTACAGAAAAAATATCCCAGATTTTTGAGAGTTGTAGTATGGACCTTTTCTAATAATAACAGAAAAAACGCTTACCATTATTGCCAAAACAAATTATCGGCTAAATTTCTCGAGATTTTACCACCTGCATATTGGGGCGCATTAAAAATCCAGATTGTACTAATCCACCACTGTCTTTCGATCGGTCATGGCTGTTATTTTTATAAAGTTGTTAAAGTAATATTTCTTATTTTTATTTCTGAATTTTTGTTTTTTTTTTGTTGGCACATTTTCCCCGCTCATTGCCGGAATGATTATGTTAAAGCAAAATGTACTATATACTAAATTCTTTCATCCCTTTAGCCAAAACGAAGTAATTCTGTGCCAGGCTGACATTGCTTTGCTGGTTGGAGTGGAGCTGCTTTTATGAAGAGGGTTTACTTCTGCATGGTTGTTATTATTGCTTGATGGTCCTTAAAGAAATTAAATGTTCTCAAGGGGATTTTATTCAAAGGAAACCAAGGTGACACATAACCAAAGGCATATTATATTACGTTCTTACTGACAACTGGCAAAGGCAACTTAGTGTATTTGTTTTGAAATTACATATGAGTATCTAAAATTCCTTACCTGCAATTTTACGTATAAATCCCTACCCGTGTCCTATCAATTAGAAGTTGGCCATCCACTTTGGGTATACTTAAAACCTTCTCAAAAGCAAATTTATTCACCATTCCATCCTATCTCAAAAACACACCCACACAATATCCTTAAGATTCACATGAGTGCGGTTATGTCTAGTTAGTCGTAGTTATGTCCTTGTTGGATGATGGACGGCTAGTCTTAAAGGATTTAAAGTAATGGTGATGGAATACCGGCTCGTAAATCACTTTTCATGAAACGTCTACATACCTACCTATAAAACACCTTAATATACCGAAATTCCGAGAGACGAGTTGTAAATTATGCCTGCACTCAAAGACAAATTGTAATCATACTCATATCAATAGACTAATAAACTGGTCCGACGAGGATTATGACCGAGAGGAAAACAACTCTATTCAAGTTTGCGCTTCATATATGCTACATATGGTTATGATGACTAAGAGTAATATCTTGTCGTTTGTATAATTAATTATGATTAAATTCGGCCATGTTCGTGGAACCAAATAAATCCAAGACAACTCAGATTTGGTGGAACCATAACCAAAACTACCTTACCGACCGACTGTCTTTCCATTCCATAGACAGTCTATATACCGAGAAAGGATTTATTTCAATTTCTTTATGGCAAGACTTTAATATATTTTTTTTTTATATTTTCCTCAAATCTAATTAGGACTACAATTAATTACAAAAGGGGATTTTTATCAAGGACGCGAATCAAGTGTGCTGGTGACGCTTTTATCGGCGAATGTAAATGTCTACGATTTTTTGTTTTACTTGAAGGATTTTTTGTTGTTTACCCACTTCAAGTATCCGAATAGATTTTAATCAATTTTATGAACTTCAACATGGGATATCTTTAATTTGTATCTTTTTTTTGAGAGAGAACTTGAATTAAGACAACAAAAGAAGACCTTTCTTAAGGTTTGATTAGGATCTATTGTCCCAACGTATTTTTTTTTCTTTAGAATGTTCCAAGGATGTCTCACAAGAACTCAGTTGATAGAAGTATTCTTTTTTCTCTTTAAAGTCAATGTCAATGGGGTTTATTATTTTGGGATGTTTTGAGTTTGATTTTATTGGAATGAATTTTACAGTTCACTGTGTGAGTTAGGGTTCATCAGAGGACAAAAAACCTTTTAACGGAATGTGGCTTTGAAAGATTGGCAAATTGTAGGGTTTTTTTTGCTGTGTCCTGTATAAGGTATGCTCTCAATTATTAAATGGTTGCTTTATTAATTTTTAACAATTAAAATACAGCTTTGACATTTTACATGCCAACGGAGAGCGTTCCTAAATTAAAGACCTTTATTTGTTTAATGCTTGTTAATTATGCATCCAGAAAGAAGGGACATTATTTTCAGAACCGGGTCTCTTAAATATTTTATGCTAAAAATGATTTTTTAAGCAAAATGTCTTTATCTTAATATTATCACAGAAGATCCTTTCCGAGACGGGAGAGCAGAAAAAAACAGACCTTGTATCGATCCAAATAAATGTCACGACCACAAGAAAGAAAATTAGAAGAGCAATTTGGTTTGTTATGGAATGCGTATTTATATGCGTACTAAACTTACGATGATTGAACCTATATGAAAATACTCACTAATTTAGGGGTTACTCTTACGAGCATTGCGAATATGGGTAATATTTTATTGGATCACCACGTATTGTATTACAAATAAGCACACAGAATCGAAAATTTATAATATAGGTCTTCGAGAATTTTGTAGGTTGTGTTGCACCTATAATTTATTTTCTCTTCAAAAAATGTGTAGCGGTGAAAGTATTATTATTATCATCTTTTCACATAAAATTATTATATATTTTATTTAAATTTATTTTCTTTTATTTTATTTTTTTTTATTTTATTTCATTATATTTTATTTTATTTTATTTTATTTATTTTATTTTATTTTATTTTATTTTATTTTATTTTATTTTATTTTATTTTATTTTATTTTATTTTATTTTATTTTATTTTATTTTATTTTGTTTTATTTTATTTTATTTTATTTTATTTTATTTTATTGTTAAAATATGTGGTCTGTTCGGCCCGTGAAGGGACAGTTTCTAATAAATTGACTTAACAAAAATACACCAACGGTAACGCATACAATATCATGATGTACCGTCTTGTAAAATTTCAAATCTCTTCATTTATTTTGCATTTAAAGAAATTTGATTTAGTAAACAGGTTTAATTAAATGTAATTAATTAAAAAAATTCAAATTAATTGTTTTAAAAGTCTTATGCAATTAAGTACTATTTTTGTTTTCAAAATTCAATGCCATTATTAATTTTTGGTTAAAAATAGAAAAGCTCAAAAATAATTATAAAAAACTTTTTTCTAAGTAAACGCCTTTGCTTTTTTCCACCTTATGCTAATACATATAACAAGTTTTCCATTTGCAAAAATAGAAAAAAAAGGTGGTTCCGCAATTCCTCGTGTCTGTATGTAAGCGATTTTTTTTCAAACTTGGTACCTACTTAAGCGTCGTTTGTTATTCCCGAGAGGAGAAATAAAAAAAATTGTTAGCCCTAAAAATAACAGTACCTTCCATACAACCGTTAAGAAGAAGCTTAATTATTCCGAAAACAGCGCTCACAATGCTTTACAAAAAAAATTATCATAAAATATTATTAAAATTGTTTTTTTTTTTTATTTTTGATTTTTTAATCGTGCACAGCTTAACGGCTCTAAATATTTCGCTAAAAAATTATACAGGAGGTCCTTCAAATTCTAAAAAAACTACTGTAATTTAGAAAAACGATTTTTTTTAATTCAAAATTTCTCTAACAGGTGGTCGACTTTTTTTAAAATTCTGTTTTTAAATTAATATTATTAAGCATACACACATTTTAAAGAAATTTTGTATTATTATGAAATTAAGTTAAATTTTTTTAATTTTGTTTCCATAAATAAAATAATATTAGTATTATCGAACATAGTCATGTATTTTGCATATAATCGTTAACCGCTTAAATCAAACAAGTTCATACATCCCAACCGCTTTAATAATCTTAAATTACTGCAAGTCAATATTGTGTACAGCTTAAACCACTTATTTTTACCCTGGCAAACTTAAATGTTTTGCCCCAACTTGACCATCCATGTCCGCATACCCTTCTTCATCATGTTATAACTACATCCAAAGTGATTAGTGCGCTTTGGCTTTGTCTACAACTTGCAACACCTCGTGATGTGCCTATTATCCCAATTTGGCAGATTTGCCTGTTTGCTTAAAGCCTCCAGTACACCTCATTAAACAACATGATTAGGCAAGTCAAATATCTAATACATGCTTCTATTTAATTTAAATTCATACCAACTAAGTGACCACCTGTAGTGAATACCAATTATAGGAGCCAAACCCTTTTTGAATTTCGTTAAAGCCCACCCCGTTCACTAAGCTCCCAAATCGATGCTCATTTAGATGATGTATCTTTCATTCAAGTCAAGTCCTTTGTTCCCTAAGCAAACTAACACTTTCCATTCCATCCATGAGATGTGATGTGGGGTTTGGGCTAACATAAACAAATATAAAAAAAAGAACTCTTTTGTTTAATTTAATTGCTCAACCCAACCGTTAGTCAACCCCATCTGCGTCCTAATGGCACCGACTATTAACCGGAAAAAAACCTTGGCCTACAGAGAGAAGCATTAAAAAAAAAACCTCCAACTTCTATATCATATAATACAAAAGCCTGTAGATTAATTGCCCAGCGGGAGTTTAAGGCAACACTAAAACAATGAAGACCGCAACGCCACACAGTGTTTTTACGCCATTATTGTCTTGATTAAAAATACATACGCACATACATATTTATATAGATGAACTTTGCATTGTGTCCTGTAGCGAGGTATGGTTTGCAACACACGCACACTATTATACTCATCAAATATTTCTTTTTAATCTCGAAAGATTTAACGCTTCTCTTTGTGGCTTGTCGATACACCGGACACGATGCGTGGCGTTGTTGGCAGAGTGGAGTAAGGCCTCAAGGGGTCAGAGTACTGCCTGATCTATCTGAACCTCATGTTGGAGAACAAAAAAACCAAAATGGTATTTAAAGGTTTCACAATTTATGTCTATACGTTTACTTATGACTTCATATCAATCAGTTTATATTTGAAAGCACTGAAGTGATTATTTTGTAACTTAAAAACTAACGGTATCAGTCAAAAATTCGAGAAGGGAAAGCTTATTTATCTCGAAAAAATACAGAAATGGTTTTGATAAGAATTTAAATACGGTGTACATTTTTGTTAAAATAAATTTGCCAACAAATATCGTTAACGGGATTATTATTAAAATTTTCTAATTTTTTTTTAACAGTGGCAACCATATTTTTAATCAAATTCAATAAATTATTTTGGCGCGAGATATGGGAGCGGTTCAAAATTCTGGCTTCACAATACTGCTTTTAAAATGAAAATTCTGCTTATCAAAATTCTGCTTTCTTTAATTTTTTCTGCTTTCCAAAATTGTCCGTGAACAAAAATAAAAAAATTCGGTTCAAAATTCTGGCTTCACAATACTGCTTTTAAAATGAAAATAAAAATATAATTTTAAAACAAATCCGTTCACCTGTTTTCGAAATACTGAAATGTATTTTATTTTTTTTTAATCAAACGTGTTATCGAACATTTTAAAGTGGAGTAGTATTTAGAATTTGAAGGAATTTCTGTATATTATCGAAATAACAATGATGGACAATACGAAAATAGTGGGTCCCGGAATTACGTCTGTCTGTCTGTCTATCTGCTATCGACCCTCAGGTAAGCCATTGAAGGGATATTCTCCAAACTTGGAACTGAGCATTTTAGGTGTTTGCCTCGATTCTTTTATTAAATCTTTTTTGGCTCCAAAAATAACGGTATTTACCATACAAATTTTTGCACCAAAAATGGTAAAACTCAATTATCTCGAAAACGGGTAAACCGCTTTAAAAAAAATTAAGTTCACATTCAATTTGGTCAATACAATTTTGTAATTAAAATGTTATTAACGGTAGATGACATATATCTCATGAACGGCTCAACAGATTTCGATCAAATCCTATACATTCTAAATGATAATAACGGGTGATTTTTTTGCTACTTGGTTTTTGACGTTTATATTTTTGACAGATCACACATGACAAATTCCACGAACATTTGACATTTCGATTCAGTATTGCTTGCCATTTCATCATGAATAGACTTACGCCTGAACAATGTTTGCAAATTATTGAAATTTATTATCAAAATTCGTGCTCTGTGAAAAATGTGTTTCGCAAGCTACGTCCGTTTCAGCGACGAGGCTCATTTTTGGCTAAATGGATACGTGAATAAGCAGAATTGCCGTATTTTGAGTGAAGAGCAGCCAGAGGCAATTCAGCAGCTACCAATGCGTCCCGAAAAATGCACTGTTTGGTGCGGTTTATGGGCAGGCGGCATCATTGGGCCGTACTTCTTCAAGAACGATGAAGGCCGCAGGGTTACGGTCAATGGAGAAAGGTACCGTTCGATGATAACAGATTTTTTTTTGCCGAAAATGCAAGAATTGAACTCGGTCGACATGTGGTTCCAACAGGACGGTGCCACATGCCACACTGCACGCGAAACCATGCATCAATTGAGAGGCGAATTTGGTGAGCAGTTGATCTCACGTTTTGGCGCAGTCAATTGGCCACCAAGATCATGTGATTTGACCCCGTTAGACTATTTTTTGTGGGGCTATGTTAAGTCTATTGTCTATGGGGACAAGCCAAACACGATTGCTGCCTTGGAAGCCAACATTGAACGCGTCATTGGTGAGATTCCGGCCGAAATGTGTGAAAAAGTTTGCCAAAATTGGACCTTCAGAATGGACCACCTGAAGCGTAGCCGCGGGCAACATTTAAGTGAAATTATTTTCAAAAAGTAAATGGCAGAAATTGATTTATCGATCCAAATAAAAATTTCATTCACTTTTTACAAGTTTCTGTGTTTTTTTGAATTTTCAAAAACAAAGCTCTTCAAAAATCACCGTTTACATACCAAAATTTTCGAGAAATATTTTTTTTGTGATTTTTGAAAATTCAATATTTCGAAAACGGATAGAAGTATTTTCTTGTTTGTAAGTTTATATTGTGAAATACTTAAAAGTGGAATACCAAATTTGTTTTTTTTTTGAAAAAAATTAAAAAAAATTTTATATATAAAAATTAATTAAAAAAACGACTTTAAAAATATATTTAGCCCTTACTAGCAAGGTAAGAATATTGTGCTTACGATGTCATCGAACATAAGGTCCTGCATTTTATTTTTGTTATGAAAATAGTTAGAGCCGTTTTCGAGATAATTAGGTTTTTTGTCGTTCGCCGTCTTTGCCGTGTTCTCTATCATCGTAATGTTATTTTTGATCAAAATCTCGATATCGATTTTTTTTTTCCAAATGCAAAACTTGCCCTATTAGTGACAACTTGAATTGCCATTTAGTTCCGCCACTACTTTCCAAAGCCATTATTGAATTTAATTTCGTCGCGATAACAAACATTAATTTGTGTTTTTGTTTGTATTTCGGAAACCACTTAACTCGTTTCAGTGATGATAAACTTAATTAAAACCAAGTTAATCTTTTCGAGACAACTTAACGAGAGCAGTATCTGCAAAACAGCTTTAAGACAAAAAGGAAATAGTTTGCTCGTTATTTAAGTTGAGCGCTGTTTGTGTTGTTTTTCGTTGCCTCTGAATGGTGACTGCATGTATATACATATGTATGTTTGAGTCCCACACTTTGGTTAAATTTATTTGCTGTGAAGCTAAGGACATTGCCTGAAAACGGATGTGGAGAGTTTAAAAGCCGAATGAAATTTGATGGTTATGTTGCCGTACGTTCGTTCAATATACTATGTATATTCCACCGAAACCCAATCACCGACCAGCCAGCAGCGGGTAAGCATAAGCAAACAAGCAGCATTTCAGCTTATGGTATACTCATAGCAGCACATATCATTTTCCGAACAGATTGAGCATAAAACGCTTTACAAACGGACTTAGCCGACCGTTTCTTTGGATTGATGGATAGACGATGGGTGTATATGCAGATACGAAACATTTTGTATAAATATAACTGACACAAGTTGCTTCCTCTGGTGCCATTGAGCTCATGTCTAACGTCTACAACTCGTGCTGGCTTGCTTCGAATCGAAAAATTTGAGATTCCACACTGCTTGCTTCTCTGTGAGTGTTTATCCTCTGGCAGGGTGATTTATATCCCAGCTAAGGCAACCGAGACAAGACCTGCAATGTCACACAGTGGGGCGATGTTGTTGAATAAGAATGATAGAATGATACAAAAAAAGTGGAGGCAGAGAGTGCTTGCAGTTTGCAGAGACTGAATGAATATGCCATAGTCAATTCCATTCAACACTGAATGCAACCGTTTTGTACTTAAATTGCAAGAACAGGTGCTGTTGCACAAATGAAGCTGATGATTGTGTTTTCTTCTTTATTTAGAAGTTGAGTGGATTTGATTTTTTTTTATTTAACTTCTTCAAGGTTTGTGTTGGATTCTGACAATTAATACTTCTTATTGTTGGCTAAGTCAGTCGCAGTTTAAATTGTAAGACAACTCTCGCCGCTGGCGCTGATGCCAGAAGGATGATAAATTAAATTTAGGTTTCAATTTGCAGACAACTGAGTTCAGTTAAGTCTAAGAGAATATGACAACAGGAACAGAGGTGTAAGTTAATAACAGACGTGTTATGTTTCCATCATGGCAAACACAAAAAAAAAGCAATTAATGTAAACTTTCTGATGGAATTTATTGAAGTTTGATATAATAAAATAACAATAAAAAGTGACATTTGAGTTTTTACATTAAGTTAGTTAGCCAGCCACATCACGATCAGCCTTGAAGGCCGGTGGAAGTGTGAAGTGAATGATGTCATTCAAAAAATATTGTTTTTCTTTGAGATGCCTTAATCATAATATGTGAACTCATCAGTCTTTTCATTCCTAATGCTACGTTTTCACCTAAAGATAATCCGGTTTAAATTGAGAAGATTTAAAATTAATCTTCAAGTGTTTTCACCAGTGAAAAAAAGATTAGTTTGACGTTTTCACTATGAATTGTCATTCAAAAGTCAATACAACAAAACAAAAACAAAATAATTGGGAAGAAGAATAATCATTTCGGTGCAGTGAACAAATTTAATTTCAATAAATAAAAATGAGTAATAACTTTAAAATATTGTTATCCCAACATCTTGCAGCAAATAGATATATTTACATAAATATTGTAATCGCCTTTGCACGGTTTTCGTTTTTATATATTTGGGAAAGAACAACTTCAAAGTATTACTGTAGGATAGCTAAAACACTTTCCATTAAAAATTCGAGTCACCGACCGCTTTGGTCTTTGTAGTTTTATTGCATTTTTTATTTTTATACTTATTTATAAATAAAAGCAGAATTTGAAGACAACGACAGACAAAAACAAATTAAATAATGTTGGATAGTTTTTTTTTTTTTTTTGTTGAATGTCAATGGAGAAAATATGACATTAGAATAGGCGCGTTCTATGAAATAAGGTTTGTTTCTTTTGAGAATCTTCTGCTTCGAAGAAGATTTCAATGAGATTAATTTCTAATCTTCATTTAAGGAGATTAAAATTTGTATGGGAAATCTTCAAGATTTAGAAGATTTCAAAGAGGATTTATGGTTAATCTACTTAAATCTGGATTAAGTGGTAGGTGAAAACGTAGTATAATTCTAATTTGAATTTGAACTTGATTGTACGACATTAATGGTAGATTTTTGAAAACGAATGAGGAATATCATTCATGAATGATGAATAATACAAAAGATAAATTTAAATAAATTTACTGTGGCAAATTCACAAAATGTTCATATTATTACGATTGATCCTTGAATTTGTGCTTAGGGAAACTAGAACTGTGTAATTTTGTGTAATGTGCAGCGATAACTTGCTCTAAGAACTTCGACATACTAATTAATAAAATTTAGTAATTTACACGCACGGCACGATGTTTGGTATTTTCACGAATCTCATAGTGAAATTTTTCTGAATAGTGGAATTTCTATGAGAAGAAATATTTTGAAAAGAAAAATTTCAAATAAAGCGCTTTTTTTTTTATTTCAGAGCAGAGTCTTAGTTGTCAAAAAATATGTTTCCTCTCAGAACGGTCAGAGTTCCGAAAGTGTTTTACTTTTTTTCATTTTGAATGTGCAGAGCATGTGCGATCGACAGAGCATTCTGAGTTAAATCCTGAACAAACCAAATGTTATGAGAGCGAAATGTAAAAACAATAGTAGTCCATATAACTTAAATGGATGAAAAGTTGACAGAATCTATTTTATTTTTTTATAAATAACTAATAATACGGAAGTAATTTAACTAAATTTCAATCAAAAACAAGGGAGAGTGATCGGAGCCCGTTCTTTTCAGAACAAATTCTGAGTATATGTAGATACTCTATGCGCTCCAACTTTGATTAGAACCCTGCTCGGAACGAAAAAAGAAAAACGAGATGACAATTTTAGTTCACCTTTATGGTTCTATTTTGTGAAAAATAAAATGCACGACTGGATCGCACGAACTTGCTCTTATGTTCGATCACATCGAATGGAAAAGATTTCTATTTAAAATCTAAATATATTTTTAAAGTCATTTTTTACTTTATTTTTTCTTTAATTTTTTTCTAAAAAAAAATTGGTATGGCAATCTTAAATATTTAATAATATAAACTTAAAAACAAAATATTAAATCGACTTAATCAAAGAAAAAATTACTCAAAATTCTGAAATAAATACTTAAACTAATTTAAGCTAAAAAAAAGTACACCATTTTATTTGTCAGATAAATTTGACAAATTTTTATGAGAAAAACATTTTAAGAATTTGTGGAGCAGTTTTTGAGAAAAAAGTTTTTTTTTAAACTTTTTGAAAACATTTTTCAAAAAAAATTCGAAAACGCCAATTCATAGGTATTCAATAAATTCATATAAATATAATTTTTGAAAAAAATTTAATGAGCAGTTTTCAAAATATAAATTTTTTTTTCTTAAAAATGAGTTTAAAAATAAAAAAAAATACTAATTAAAAATATTGGTACGCGGTATAATTTGGGCAACCTAAACATATATGTGTGAAATTTTGAAACAATCGGTTGAGCCGGTAGAGAGTCGAAAGCAAAAAAAACGGTCCTATGGAAAGTACCGTTTTTAAACATTTTTCTATTTTTTTTCCAACCATATGATCGGTCGTAGCTAAAAAGCCACACTGATTTTTTTAAATCAAAATCGTTAGAGCCGTTTCCGAGAAAACTAGGTTTGAACGTAACGGTTATATGGCAGGTACCGTTATTTTTTGAGCTAAAAAAAATTTCTATTTCCCCTCTGTACAATACCTAAAAACTCTATATACCAAGTTTGAAGCAATTCGGCCCACCCGTTTGGGCTTTAGGTGTCTATACATACATACAGACAGACTGACAGACAGACAGTATCACAAACGGACAGAATTTTTAGACTATATTTTTTCGTCTTCGTTATCATCGTAATGTCATGTTTGATTGTAATCTCAAAACTTTTTTTTTCGCAAGTAAAAAACACGATTGGATTGCACGTACTTGTTGTAATGCTCGATCACATCGTTACGTACAAACGATTCTTATTGAAGAGGCTAAATGAAATATGTTTTTAAAATCGTTTCTTTTTACTTACTTATTTAAATACATACAGAATTTCTTTATATCTTTGTTCTTAATTGGTATGACAATTTTAAATACATATTTAGTAATACAAACCTAAAAACATAAGTTGAAAAAAATCATCCATTTTTTTTCGAATTATGGAATTTTCAAAAAAAAAAAAATGATTTTTTTTTTTCAAAAATTCCAAAACAAATATTTTTCGAAAATGTTGATATATTATTTAGAATTTCAAGGATCTCGTGTATAATAATTTTGATCGAAATCCGGTTATATGGCAGGTACAGTTAATAGCATTTTAATTACAATTTTTTTATTGACCAACCACCACACATATTCATATGATAAGTGCTAAGTTTTATAACCGTAAGGATATTAAAATAAACACAGGTTTCTTGTCAGCATTCTAATTTCGATATACATATGTAGTAAAAATTGTTTTGTTATACGAAGTCTGCTTACTTGTTAATCTGTGGACCGTGGTCCTCTTCAGTGAAAACTCGCTTAACTGAAAAATGTTGTCTGATTTTTTGTCGTTTCGCTTAAGCGAGTTTCACTATACCAAGTTTAAAGAAAATCGCTTAAGCAGTTTAGGCTCTAGGTCGAGCTATATACAGACAGATCAAATTGTGTGACCAAATCAAGTTTGATTAAATTGCAAAACTTGCCCTATAGTACCTATATCGCAACTAATAAGCTCAGTTCGTCTTAATAAATGAATTAAATTTGGAGGAAGAGCAGTAAGATGAGCTATTCTCATCCAGCTCTAGACAATCCGGGGCACAATAGATCTCAAGGTCGCAGTGCAACAACCCCATATTACTATTCATTCTATCATAATTCCCCACAAAAAATTTAAAGAAAGTCGCGTTTTTTCAATTACTTCGAAATCATTTCTCTAGAACTTTTCACTTGAAATAAAATAAATTAAAATAAAATAAAATAAATTAAAATAAAATAAAATAAAATGGAATACATAATAAAATATTAGATTTCAAAAAGTCATTGCCACGATGAACTTTCGTTTTATAATATTTTATTTCCATTTTCAGTATTTTTTTTTCAGAAATGGTCATTTATGAGTTTTAGCGAAAATAAAATAGTAAAATTAAAATGTTAGTACTTACATAATTTTGAGTTAGATACTTACACAATTAGTTTTATAAAAAAGCAAAATTTTTACTAAAACCATTCCGAGCCGCTCCCCAGATTTATTACATTTTTCTTATAAAAAAAGATTACAGTGTTCTGAGATTTTTTTTAGGTATTTTATTTCATCCTAAAGCTGACTTGGATTTATAGATACCCACATATGGTAACATACGGTTAAGAACATATGTCATACTCCTTACATGCTGTGTTGCCAAAAGCTCAAATGAAAAGTCGCTAGATGAACCTCCAAAAGTCGCTAGACTGTTCGAAATTCTGGACATAAAAAGCCGCTAGAAACAAATTGAAAAATAAAAAAAAAATAAAGAGAGTAAAATAAAACTATGTACAGTCCCACTATAAATAGGTACTTAAGTCTATAATAAAATTTTAAAAATTTAAACAATTGAAATTAGTTTAAATCCCAGGTATATTAAATTACCAGGGAAATAATTTAGCGACATGAAAATAATTTTTTGTCGTGAAAGGATTTGAAATGCCGCTAGATCTAGCGAAATGCCATTAGTTTCTAATTTTATAATGTTAATTTTCGATATTATTTTAGCCTAAAATTCCATATAGAGAAGTATAAGTATAATTTTTCGGATTATCATACAATTTTAATGAGATTGCCCAGATTTACTTATTCATAGGATGCCTACATATACCCTCATTTCGTCCCTATTTGATGAAAATCTGGGGCCTTCAAAGTTAAATTGTCTTATTACAAGAAAACATAAGTACACTATTAATTATTCATATAATTCCTTTGATATTTTGAGGGATATCATATTCCTCAAATCAATTCCATGCATTCGAAAAAAAATAATAAAAAAAAAAATTATGCCCAAGGTAAATCCATTTCCAGATAAAAATAATCCAAGAAAAGAACATTGCTGCTATATGCCTCAACCTCGACCTCAACCGCTGCCACATCATTTTACTCATAAATTATAATAATTCGTCTTCCTCTAATCCAATTTAATTCACCAAAAAGGAATGAATTTCTTTGCAATAATTCAAATTGACTTAACACAACACCCGATATGGTTTATGAAAATATTCAAGGGACTTTTTTTTAGTCTTTTTCGTTTTTTTCCTGCGGTTTGCATATATTCATTCACCTTGTTCCTTTGTAAATATTACCTTAAAAGCTTATCGTTTTCAGACCTAAAGTGTGCAAATCCGAATTAATTTTCTTAAACTCACCCCACGGCGGATCCCTTTTTTAACATGTTGGTTTGTTGCCCATCTCCTTTATGAAACGCTCTCCGGCATTATCTATGTATAGGTATAAGTATTGCACCATGTAAACCAGCCAGCAGCAAAAGCCATCATACATCAGTAACTCATAATAACGTCTTAAGTTAAGTCTTGCCTCCATTTCCATTACTCAACAGGTACTAGGTGAAAGGTGATAGGTATGCGGGTATATACCCCAGGCTTCTTTGTATTCTTCCATCTCATCTCGCCGATAGCTTGGAATAATCAGGCGATAAAATCACCACGCCACGCCGTCGTCGGCCGCCATGTTCAAAAATGTTTGGTTTTCAAATCTTTTCAATATAATAATTTTAGTTCACCAGAGGGTCTTTTTACGATGGGGTTAAAATATGGATTTTTTTCTGTGAAAAAGGTTTAAACTTCACAAGACCCAACCTTTCCAAAGAAATGGGGAACAAAGCCATTTTTTAAAATGGGAAATGTCAATTTACTCTATTTTATTGATGAGTTCTTTCATAGCTTCGTGTAGTACGTGAGTTTGTGGAAGCTCATTATTTATGGAAATTCAAAGCAGATGCATTGTTCTACATGACACGGTGAGTTCTCCGAACTCTGATCCTCTTACAACTTGCACTTCCCTGAACGTCAAACGAACATTAGTTCATCGGACGAACAGCGTATTATTATTTTAATTTTATGTACACAAATGCAAATGCAATTGTTTCAGTCTACTCCTACACATACTATTTTGATATGTGTTGTACAATACTGTGCAAATAATGATGGTGAATCAACTCAATATCGGAAGTTTTTTCCAGAAACATATGAAAATAAAT
Source organism: Philhelius pedissequus (assembly GCA_910595825.1). Taxonomy (NCBI): domain Eukaryota; kingdom Metazoa; phylum Arthropoda; class Insecta; order Diptera; family Syrphidae; genus Philhelius; species Philhelius pedissequus. The sequence goes on along the minus strand of OU343163.1, from coordinate 5,419,943 downwards.
TCTGTCAACATGAGTCTAATTAAAGTTAATTATTTTAATTTAAAAAAAATTATTTTTTCGGTTATACTTTTTAACTCGTGGGTAAAAATGCATTATTATTATCCATACCAGCAATACCTAGAATATTGTGCAACCATTGATAATTCCGAAATTCGGCAATATCGTTGCGACTTTTCTATTCAGAATAATTTTACTAGCGAAACCAACGCAACGACAACAACTACGAAAAAGAAGTCGGGCGAGCACCTTAGTGTTCTTCATCTGAAAGCACAAGGGATTTTAAAATCAAATTAAAAGAAAACATCAAAAACTCTCCAGGAAAACAGCTGACACACTTAGACCTTAGACAGGTCCATTGTGATACCACATGAAGAGAAATTTACTCTTTAATCAAACCAGTTGGAGCCTCGACTGAAGCGGTGAAGTGGGCGAACCTCTATGTGTCTAAGATCACTGGTGTCGTCGAAAAAGTATTCCCTCAGGTGTAATCTTCTTCCTTGGGACAGAGCAGGACATGAACAAAGAAGATGTGAGATATTCAGATGCACCTCCTTGTTTTTCAGATGTGCAACTGCAACGGCAGCGTATGATACGCTCATTAAATTCTGATCTAGACAGCATTGTCCAATGGGGAATAAAAAACCGCGTAGAATTTAATGCTTCAAAAACCCAGTGCTGTCATTTGTCGTTAAAGCAGAACCCACCTCACATGCCGCTATCCATGAGCGGCACTTGCATTGAAGAAACCGATCAGCTTTCATTCCTTAGTATGTGCATCACAGACCACCTCTTGTGGAATGAACACATATTTGATGTCGCCAAAAACGCTGCAAAATGTTTGGGCTTTCTTCGAAGATGCAAAAAATTCTTTTCCCCGTCTGATCTGGCTGTAATCTATAAGGCCTTCGTTCGTACAAAGCTGGAGTATAACTCGCACATTTGGGCAGGAGCTCCCAAAACTCATCTGAGTCTCTTAGATAGAATTCAAAAAAGAGCTTGAAGAATGATTGGCTATAGAACTATAGTGGATACATTTACATCTCTCGAACATCGTCGTAATGTTGCGCTATTTTATCGCTATTTTTATAAAAAGTGTTCTAGCGAAGTAGCCAGATGCATTCCTCCCCCTAACAATTCAACCGTAATACTCGAGCTTCTAGGAATGCTCATCAGTTTACCCTTGATCCCAAATTCGGACGTACTGTGAAGTACAGAGATTCTTTCTTTAGTCGTACAACACGTATGTGGAATGCTTTACCAGGCTCTATTTTTCCCCTCATTTTGACATTCTGAACTTCAAAACTAATGTACATCGGTATCTCCTTTTTAATCCTTCCCTATTTTCCTTAAGCTCGCACTGTAATTGGTGTTCCTAAAAGTATACAATACATGCGAGAGTTCAATTCAGATTTCTCTTTCGGTCCTTTGGATTTATATAGGAAGTAATCTCATGAAAATATGGCTGTTTTTGCTTAAATTTCCGATGTGAGGTATATGTATGTACCTATATGAATTCTCTTACGCTTTTCAGTAGTTGTAGAATGAGAGCACAATGATTTTGCTATTTAACTAGGCCTTCATTCTCTATTTAAACACTTTTCTATGAAAAATGACAGCTGATGGATCTACGCGTTACGTGCATGTCTCGTGTGGTCTAATAGAGTCGCGCTGTTTCATGATGTTAGCGATCTCTCTCTGTCTCACCGATTTTGTTTTGACATTAAATTTGACGTATTTGTTTCATTTCCTATTTGTTTGTCATTTCATTTCATTGTTTTTGTCTCTCAAGCCAGTAATTTTTCCTTTAGAGCTTAAATAATTTAATTCGTACTTAAAGTTTTCGCATACAACTTTTTTATTAGTGAACACAATACAAAATTCTTTCCTATCCTTCTATTCCTTCTAACTAGTGCCGTGCAATTCAGGTTGCATTTAAAAGACTAAGGTCTTACAGCCATATAGTTAAAAATTATTATTATTATTATTAATGCTCATTAATTAAAAGTAACTCACAGGTTTTCATGTACAATTTCCATTTAAATTTAGTAAAATATGATCAAGAAATATGTGCACAGCACTGTTGAAGAGTATAATTGCCATTTTGATCCAATAAACCCCTGCCAACCTCAAACACTCTAACGTTCCCAGACACGTTATCAAATTAATTCGATTTAACACTTTATGCTTGCGGATAATTGCAAAACGGTCGGCAACCGATATAGTTATACGTATATCTACATACTTTCAAACAGGCCGTCATCATCAGTATTCAGGCATCAGATCAACATGGACTTCAGAATATCGATATTGAGCGAGAAGCTGACCGGAAGTGAATGGTATTTTATGAAATATTTTCGAAAACACATAAAATACATTCCTCTCTGTATGTATTTCCACCAAACACCCACACAGTCCCCCGCACTCCCCAATGCTTTTATAGTTTCGTCTTCCGACTAGAGTGTGCAACTATAAACATAATTTTAGATCAAGACAATAGAGGTCGCTGGGATGCTGTACGCTGGACGATGAAGGGACCGGAAGTATGGAGCTGACTTTGAGGGGCTTTATGAAAAGTGTGTCCATTGTTTTTAGAGAAAGGATGCCTTGTTAAGTAGTTCGGCCTTAAAAAGTTTTAGACATACATATACTGGTATATGTATAGATCTAGAGTTAGAGTTAAAAACAACACTAACAACAAACAAACACTTTTGTGGTTGCCATTCACGTACAGAAAAGTTCACAATAAATTCAAAAATAAAACACACACACACAAAATGAGGACGAACATTGGGACAAAAATTATAATAAAAATAACAAAAAAAAAAATAGAATTTAGCTGGACAAAGTTTTTGTTTAAAACTTTTAACTACACTCATGGGGAAGTGAACTCTCGATTCACACGTATTATAGATTCTTTAAATAAAGCCAAAAGCATTTAAAGGTGCTTTAGGTTTTGTGGAAGATAATTTGATCTGAATAATTTAGAGCGTACACTTAGCTGAGGTTATGGTTAATGCTGTAGCCAAAAGAGACTGCACGGTGTGGAATGTTGACCTTCTGGAGTAGGTATAGTCATGTGGTTGAGCATGATGTAGTCTTGTATCACAGATCCAGATCCATTCGAGTAATGGGCACGACCGACTCACGCACGCTTGCAGTACAAAGGCTCATCACATTGAGTGACTGCCTGAAAGGGAAAAGTTTTTATGCCTGGGCTTGTATGAGTATGTAGTTTTTGTTTAATATTTTATGAACCTAGTAGGGTTTATCACTCAACAGGCGACAGGCCTTAGAGTTGAGTTAGGGTTGATTTTCTTTATTTAAGTTAAGATTTAGCTTAGAGGTGGACTTATGAGGACAAATTAAATAAATATTGAGAAATTGATGGGACATTTATTTGTTCATTTGCTTAACCTCTCAATTACTTACCCCCAGTTTCACAGTGCGAGTTTTGGTTTAAGCTTCAGATCAACAATTTATTCGGTTTCACAGTGTCGGTTGAATCTTGAACTGAGTTCAATTTATAGTTTAAATTAACCGAAACTATTCTGCCGTTTAAACTTCAGTTCAGAGTTTGTAGTGTTTTTTTTTCAGAAAATATTATGAACAAAACAAAATTGTTAATTCAAATGTGATCGAGTTGTTCTAGTGATTTTGAATATTATTTCATTATTATTCTCATTGTTTCGAGTGTTTTTTTGTGTCAGATGGATAAAGGGAGGACGAGGCAAGAAAAATGCTGCAACTATTTTTCATAAAATATAGTTAAACGAAGTTCAACTGATCTGAAGATCAGATTTCTCTATGTGAAACCGGAGGAATTAAGTTTAAACTCTCACTCTGAAACTGGGGGTTAATGATTATGGATTAGAAAAAATGTTTCCATTGAAACTTTTTACAAAACCTTGAGATAAATACAGCTGTTTCATAGAAAAATACTTAACTTTGAACACGTGTAGCAAAGTAGAGTGTATTGCCTTCCTGTAAATAGAAAACTTCAACTTCTATTGTGATAGTGGAAAAATTAGATAAAAAACCACTCTTTATTCACAATCCGACCGTTCACCTTCGTGGTCACTAACAGACTCATTTTTCCTTCATTTCAGAAAAGACTCGTTCTTTCGTTAAGTTTGAATGAGTCAAATACTCATGCAGTTCGATACAACTGCAAATATGTTCAAAACGTGTGAATCGATATTCTAAATATTTAATTGGAGTGTTACAAGTGGTGAAATTTTATACAAATTTCTTAAAACTTATACTTAAAAAGTTGATTTTGATACAGTAGGTTTGGTATACACTAGAGCCTTAAGAAATAATTTATCTTCGACAAGCATTGTTCCTACCTTGCTTTGTCCAATTGTCTACTTGATCCAGTCAGCCAACTTAGAAGTTTATATCATCGATATTGTGGCAGAGAGAATACTACATGCAGCTCAGCAACATAAAACCTTGAACGTATTTAATTCCTAATTTTCAAAGAAAATATAACAAGTTATGTTCTCACACAATCAAAATTTCGTCGTCATTTATGGCACAAATGTCTATGAGATTTGACAGATCCACTCTCATTTTTGACACATTCACGTACAAATAGGGATGGGTCAATATTTCAATAATAGGTATTCAGTAACAGGAATAGCAGATCGTAAATACCTGTTATTGAAATAACATTTAAAATAGGAGAATAGGAGAATAGGAAATACATAGATGATAAAGTGATAAATAATTAAATGTAAAATTCAAATTAAAAGGAGTTTATTAAAATAGTTAAGTTTCTGACAATTTTTGTTCCATAATGGTTATTTCTGTAACAGCTATTTATTACAGTCATTTAAAAGTAGCAATAACCGATATTGCAACTAGAAATTTTGCCTATGTCCAAGCCATGTGTGACACAATGGTCTCTGAGTTTTGACACAAGCGCGAACTTGATCGAAAATGGAAACTCAGAAGAGCATACCTTATAAATAAATGTGACAACCAGCGATTCCATTTTTGTTTGCGCATTAAAAAATGTTAAAAAAATAGTTTGCAAAAAAAAAATACTAACAAATTAAGAATTGCTTTTGTTTTGCTTAAATAGAAAACCGATTTTGACGTTTTCCACCGGAGTAGTCAAACCGATACTGAGGTTGCTTACACTGACGTAAATTTGTTTGATAATAAGGCATCAGTCTAAGCCACCAAAGAATATGTGAGTAAGGATGCTTGAAAGATTATCCATATCAAGTGCTGGGTGGGAAAATAGTTATTACTCTATTCCATGAAGAAGGATTATAAAGCAGTCGCTATATATGCTCCGCTATACTTATCCTTTGTTTTAAATCAATCGATGAGATCATTCTCGACCTTGACAAAGCAGCAAAGTAAACATACCTCCCCTCCACCACATTGAACTAGTCATCTCTTATGTTCCTAAGCAATCATAAACCGTTATTTTTTATTAAATAAAATATCTTGAATTTTGTTACTAAAGAAAACTCAAAGCGTAAAACAGTCAGTTAAGTAAATGGCCTCCAAGTTAAAGCATAAACGGTTAAAGTTGAAGGGTGAGCCTTAAAGAAACGAAAGCAAACATAAAGTGCTTGAAATATTAAGCTGCCATAGTCGAACTCAAAGAATAAGAAAAACCTTCAGAAAAATGCAGCTTGTCACATACCTACATGTAAGATAGAAAAAATTAAACAATCCCGATAGGAAGTGAACTTGTTTGGCTCGGCCGGTGTTCCTGCCCATGCTCTTCTATAGCATGAATCAAAGAAAACAAGATTACGACACTTCGATTTTTGTATTTTTTGGCTGACGTCACGCGAGATTAAAAAATCTGAGCAAAACAAATTGTTTTGTGGGTCCGATGTTTTGTGCGCGAATAAAATAAACATTCAATTTGTTTAAGTAATTAAATATTGTTGAATTAAATTTACTTTTAATACTAATTTAAAATAATTGCGATAAAATCAAGAATAAAAGAAAGTCGGAGTGCTAAATGGATATCGAAGATTTAACTTAAATTAGGCAAAACACAACAATTTGTGTAAATATTTGTGGATTAAATAAATGGAAAATATTTTAATTATGTTGTAATTTTATTGTATTTTCTGATAAGTCTACAATGGTTCGGTTAAGTGTTCTTATTCTAAAATACATCCTCGCTTGGAAAAAAAGTTTTTTTATTTCAACATTGCAGTCAATGTCTTTGGCCAATTCAATTAGATTTGTTTGGTAGTCTGGACAAATTACTAAGTCTTCTCCGTTGAAGTATTTGAAGATTTTGTCCAAGTTCATCAAGTCATTGAACATCCTTGGTGATGGCTTTGCCAAGCCGCCTTGACTTAGGTGGTACACCCATGAATACGATGCGACATTTTCTTCAGCTGGAATTTTGTGTATTAGTTTATTGCATATGTATCCGGCCATATTTTCTAGGTCACCGCTATCTAAAGTGGCCAAATCTTCATCGTCTTTGTTGCCATCAGTGTTAACCTCTTCTGGTTCCCAAGCAATGCTTTGAAATATAGTACCTAAAAAGATATTTTAAATTATTTGCTTGTATAAGCAAAAGCAATGTCTGCAAACCGATGAATGGCCCTTCCAAATCTGGGGTATCGTCAAAGCGTACATTTGCTGCGTCCGAAATAACACCCTCGTTGTGTCCAAAAATGTGGGACCGTAAGCTCAAATGGAATTTCTCTCGATCAGAGTAATCATGGGGGCCTCCTACTACTTAAATAAATTAACCAAATTCAAGTAAGATTAAAAAAAAACTTACATTGCAAGGCGAAGTATGTCCATTTGTGCCCTAAAAGAAACACAATTTTCGCAACCGGATAAACCAAACGATTCTGTGGCATCTTCTTGAGAAATAGTAATCTCAAAGCACACTTCTTCACTGTCCAGTACATAAGTATTTTAACCCTGTTATTGTTACTGCTATTTTTGTATTGTCCCTGACCAAAACCCTAGTTGAGGGGCCCGTTGTTTTGTAGACTGGTGCTATGGAACCAGGGTTAAGGCGAGGGCTTTTTTTCCGTGCAGCCTATGAAGATAGAATATATTTTTAATTTATTTATTATAAAGCAATTCAAATGCACTTACCCAATTCAAGTTGGAAGTTATCGGTTCTATGTCATCTGCAGTAAAGTGGTCACTAGACTCTAGCTGTTTTTGCATTATAGATTAAAAGCATCCTTTCTTTTATAAAAACGAATCCAAATTTTCAACAGTACTGGAACTTTTGGAAAAGTGTAATATGACACATCATCTCTCATTAATGTCTTGTTCTTATTGTTTTTATTGTTGTTGTTATTACACCTACAAACATCACACCATATTTTTAAGCTATTTCACAAAAAAAAAAAACAAAATTTAAAATTTCAAAAACAAAATCCAAACTTTTCAATTTCAAACTGTTTCGCTTTTCTCGTTTTCGTTTTAAATCTCGTGTGACGTTACCCGAGTTGTCAAAAAATTACAACAACAAAGCGAAAAAATAGAAGTGTCGTAATCTTGTATTCATTCATTCATGCTTATATAGTATAGCTTCATTCTGAAATTTTCAAAAACGACTTTTACACTTACAATTAAAACACTGTGACTTGTATGTATAGTAAATTTTTGTAAACGCCATCTCATAATGTACGAGTATACCATTTTGAAAAAAAAATTAAATATTGTAACAAAATATTTTTTGATTTAAGGGAGTGACTCTGGCATGGGAATTTATAACGATTTTGCTACACAACTACTATTTAAGCGGCCTCGCAGGGTCAGACTCAGAATGACAGAATTTTTGTTTTTCCAGTCTCTCCCAGCACTCCGAAGTCACCAAAAATTTCATACTTTAAATGGCCTTAACTCAGGTCTTGCCAATAGTGTGACAGAAAAGAAAAGTTATGCTGAAGAGTTAATTAAACGTAGGCTTAAATAGGCATGCAACTTCCGCAAATTAGTTGTTTGATTCAATTGCCCCCCAAGCGCATTAAGTTCGGGGAATATTAAACACTATTAAGGGCGAACATTTGCTATAAGACTGGCATAACTGTTATAAATTTACATTTTCTTAGTATTGTCCTTTCATTCAATACACTGCACTTAATTTAACGAAGTGTAAAATGAACCTCTATCAAAAATTGCCCTAATTTCTAAATTTAAATTTTGTATATATTTTGAATAATTGATTTTTATTTTTATATTTCAACATTTATTTATGACCAATCCTGTGTTTAAAATATTTTATAGATGAAAAAGAAATATAACTCTAACTCACTTCACGTGTATAAAAAACATATTTTACTTCAATTACTGCACACTTACACTTATTTACACTTATTTACCCTATTTTAAATTGGAATAAAAAAAAACATTAAATGTCATCGGTCTTATAAGATCTAAGATGTATTTTGTTGAAAAACAATATTCCCTGCTTAATTGCACTGACCATATTTTCAGATTTTTCGGCCAATTATCCGGGTAATTCAAATAACGAAATTATTTATTATTAAATTTATTATAAAAATGCCACTGTCAACTTAAGAAAATTTCGGAAAATAATACAGGCAGCAAACATCTTGTATACTTTCGCAAAAATGTGTTCATCAGCTGTTTTCCTACTCGGAGCCAAAATAGAAATGTCAGACGGAATTTGTTGTCTTTATAATTATTGAGAATCTTTGGTTGTCATTTATTACGTATATTGAGCAGTGCTGCCTTTGAAGTTACTACATTTAATGTAAGCGGTTTCCAGGAGTAAACTAAATCAGTTTATTTTCGATCTGTCAAAACAAATATTCTCCCTTTTGTTTTGCGTTCCATTGGGCATAATAAATAGATTAATATTTATGAATCTAGCTCATTGCTGCAGACCTTGATTATTCGACAGATTTACTCCTCTTTATAATAATACAAAAATTGTCAACTGTCAGCTTGATACATTATTTTGTTGCACTCGATTCATTTTTTCGATTCTCCAAAAGTATTAGCCGTGTTTTATTGTCGCTTATAACCCATATGGTTCACTCCATGAAAATAAAACGATCTCGGTTATGTACTTAAATGTACCATCTGTTCGTCAAACTTAATACTAATATTTGCAAACCCAGATAGAAACCCCGATATAAACCTAGATCTCGTGTTGCTTGGTAATACGTATATTAAAAAGTAACCCAGACCCACACCCGTAGATTAAAAAACCCATCTATTATGTTGTTTTAATAAAAAAAAACACATCATTTACCAAAAGTGACGATTCTATAAATACTCGTTATCATTCAAAATAATTTAATATATTTTAAATGTTTCCTGTGTTAAAAAAAATGTTCCTAACTTTTTTTAAAACTTGACCGAAAATGAACAAATTTTGACAGCTACACCGACATCAATATCACAGACACGACATTACACAAATACAATAACAACAAAAAATCAAATATGAAATAATGTTCCATTTGTTTCGAAAAAAAGCAAAATCTAAAAATAAATATGGATTTACCCATGGAAAAACCAATTAGATTCTACAGGTTTGGCCCACGAATCGTGCTACAAAAATAAAACGTAATAACTTTTTTTTTATTTTATAGGCTATTATTTAGATTTATCAAAATGAATTCTTGGGATACTGAAAAAAATATTTGGATAGTGCAGCGATACCATTCTTTGCAGTCCGTCATTTCCGTCCAAAGGGAATTTAGGCTGGAGTTTGGAGGTACTCTCCCGATTAGATGGACCATTATGAGGCTGGTGAGCATGTTTGCCGAATCTGGAAGCATCGAACGAAGACCGTATCATCGAGATCCCAATGTTCGGGTTCAGGATACAATCGTGGCTGTTGCATCGGCAAAACAGGCAAATCCAAGTATTTCGACTCGAATCTTATCGGGCCAAATTGGAGTTAGCAGACGGTCATTACAACAGATACTTTATGATGACTTAAACTTGTTTCTGTACAAAGTCCAAATTACAAGCAAGTCAAACCCTCAGGATTTGCCTGTTCGCCTGGAATTTTGCCGAAAAATGATTCATTTGCGGTCTATCATCTTTAAAAACCATTAGTTATTTAAAATAAAATTTAATTTTTAATCCAATAAAAAAAAAATCTATTAAAATAAAAGTTATTTAAATTTCTTATTGTAGCACGGTTCGTGGGCCACACTGTATAATATTTATTTTTCTAAAGCATTTTTTTTTTACAGTCGATTAAGTAGGAAATTCAATTAAGAGGTCCAATTAAGCGGGGTATACTGTTTTTATATATCTTAAATGTTCCAAAGTACACATGAACATCACTTTATTAACTATCTACATTTATATGAAAACTTAAATGTATAATATCAATAATCCCACTTAAAAGAGGTTTCAGTACCTTCCTACTTTTACAGAACCCCCCTTTACCCCACCCCAAACATCCCCTTATCGTATAACAAACGCAGGTACTTGGCTTTTCCGGTTCTTATCTACTATAGTATATATGGAAGAAACTTTCCTCCAATGTTTGCATTCTGTATTCTGCAACTGCAAAAAAGCAGACACAGCTAAGATGTTACAAAACTTCAAGTGTAGGTACTTTAAAATGGTTGACTCTGTGAGAGTTTAAAAAAACCACTGATGCAAATATAGTGCAATTATTCCGCTAGGTGCTTTTGTGCTGTCTCGAGTGGAAAAGATTTTTTTACCTTAAAATAAAAAAAAAAAACCGGACAAAATTATTTTCTTAAGCACCTGTTCTATGAACAGAAACAGAACAACGCAGTTAAAAATGTGAAAACCTTAATTATGGAAGAATTTTGGAACTTACATGAAAATCCCATGTGCGTGAGAGAAGACTTAAAATATCGAACCCTCACCAGCTCAATTACTCTCAAAGGTTTTTCTGTTTCAATTTTAACTTTTCCAACAACAGTTGTCCTGCCAAAAAATATAAGTCCATTGCCAGCTCATATGTCTCTTTGTGCCTACATTCCTAGTATCAGGTTCAACATTCCGAAACAGGTGGCATCAGCCAGGTACTGGGTATCTTCCAAAACTGTATAAATCAACCCCACCACCCTTTCCATAGCAAAAGCTTTTTATTTTTTTGGAAATTTTGTGGAACTTAAGCTCCCTGCTGTGGAATGCAACTTCAATGGGGGTTAATAAGGTGATAAGGCCAACCAAGCCAACAACTATCTAAAACACTACCACTCACACGATTCAACTGGCTCTTTCAAAGTCCTGTACACTCGCAATTTGTAGGGATCCGAAAAATAACGAATACCGCGTTAAATTTGATCCTGGCTGGCAATGGTAGCTGTTGGGACTTTTGGAAGCTATCCTTCTTTTCGTCGTGTGTGCTGTGTCTGTGCCAATAAAACGGCTTACAATTGTTGTTACCACTTCAGTTGCGATTCAGACTACGAAGCGTGATAATCGTGAGAATAAAGAACAGAATATTCGATTATTCTATACGAAATTTCTTCGGAAGGAGAGTAGGAAAAAAATTTCCGATGATATTATGAAAAATAGAAAAAAAAACTTTCGGAATTCGTGTCGTGCTTGAAATATTTGCAAATGAAATTTATAACAATATAATGTGAATAAAGGTTAAAAACCGAAATAAAAAAAAATATTATTAATAAAAATATATAAAAAAAATACACGCGCGGTTAATGACATCCGGGGAATGGGATCTACGTGCGCTCAAGGCACTAGAAGAGGAGGAACAAGCTCAGTTCCGTGCCATAAGTGAATCGAATTTATTTAAAAGCCCTCTACCGCCGCCACCGCCACCTGCATCGACAGCTCCGCCACAAATTGCACCGTCGTCGTCGTCGTCGGCAACATCCTCTAGCCAACAGCCACAGATAATCCTACCCACAATCAATGAACATTGCGGTGATTTAGACGATGGCCTGGACGTTCCACCTCTGCCGCTAACACTTTTTCGTTCGTCCGATGTGGCTGCCTCGACCCTATCGCTTGGAAGAAAGAAAAAACCATCAACATCGTCATCAACATCAATTGCAGCCCAACCATTCTTACTATCTTTGTCGTCTTCCGGTGCTGCTAAGCCAACCGGAACATTCTCACCGCCGCAATTTACTGCTTCACCCATTTTCACACCGCCACCGATACGAAGGTGTGCTACATTATCGCACTCCGGTGGTCCTGCTGTACGTCGCCACTTTAGGAGTCTTCATCATCAAATATTGGGCAAGAAGAGTGCTGCATCTGGTGGGAGCGGCAGCGGCGGCGGCGGTCTTGAAACTCGTCGAAGTCGCAGCAATTACAATTGCAATTACACAAGTTGTACAGGTGGCGGTGAAAGTGGTAGTCCGGCGACAGTGGGTGGCGGGCTAGGGTTGTCGGGAAGTCTCAGTGATAACAACGACTACGACTCCACAGACAGTGGTTCGTGTACGGTACCTTTGACTAAGGACTCCATAGAGATGATGCGACTTATGCTTTTCTCTGCAACTTCCAGTAAATCAAATTCACCGGAAATACCAGCATCGATTGCCTCGGCTTCATCCTCTTTATCGGCAACTGGTGGTGGTGGTGGTTTTGCCGGTGGAACATTGGGTTTGGGTTCATCAAGGCCGTTAAAGATATCCTCTTTAATTCATGATGACAACTGCATCGACGATGACATCCTGGCCAATGGGAAATGTAACAGTTCAGGAGTCAGACGAAGACAAAATCATCATCAGGAGCCCCAGAAACAACAACACCGACATAAAAGCTTTTTAAGTTTCACAGGTTGTGACAGTTTTGGTGGCGGTGGCGGTGGCAGTGGCAGAAGTGGTGGCAGCAGCAGCAATAGCAGTGCAACGGGTGGTGGCAGCATAATGGGTATAACATGCACAATACGAAAGAGTCCCACAAAAAGTCTCCTCATGTCCGGTTGCGCCATTGAATTGGATGCCACTGCACTGAATCCCAACCGAAGCAGTGATCAGGATTCTGATATTATGGAGCCAACACCAGCAGTAGCAACATCATCATCATTATCATTAACATCAGGACCAACCGCCAAGGGGCAACTACAACAACTGCTGCTCGATGAAGACAGCAGTGGCATTGGCATTAGGGCGACAAATCATTTCAACGATTTACTCAAATCTATACAATCAACAAAGTCAACAGAAATTGCAACTGCCACCGATGCAGCAGGTCTTCCGTTGTCTCAACAGCAACAGCAGCAGCAGCACCAACATCAGCATCCTTGTTCGGCCATGTTCGACCATGAACTGGAGCATCATATCAAACATTGTTCCTGTTCGTGTAATCACATGGGATATGGCAACTCGATGGATTATCAGGTAGGATAAAGTTTCTTTTTTTGTTTCCTTTTTGTGTCCTTTTTGTTTCTAAATAACCTTTCTTTGCCTTGTCAGTTGTGTGTGTAGGATTTCTGTCGACGTCGTCGTCGTCATCGTCATAGTCGTTGGGTATCCTTCTTCATTTGGATTCTTTGGGGAGATGACTTCTATACTGTTTACCCATTCTCACTATAATTATATCCTTTTTTGTGATATTTTAACAAAATTAAATTTATCTCAATTTTATACTCAACGTCAAAGTTGTTGCTAAGTTCGTTCGGTCTCCGTCTCTGGGCCCCGTTCGACGCCGCCGTCTGTCTGTTCTATTTTTCCATAGATTTGCTTTTTTTTTTGTTGTGGCAGAAAAGTACAGTACATGGGAGAATTTCTGAATTGACACTCCTTTTTCTGCACACATCATCACATATTCTTGGCGTAAGGGATTTCCCTTCAAATTTTCATTTGGAACACGACAAAAAAAAGTTCGCTGCTTTGACTTGGCGAGCAAATTTGTCACACACCACTCACAAAAGGGAGCTCCATTTTGTATTTCGTCGAGATAAGTCGAGCAGTACATAGTTGCAAAAGCAACTTTTGCGTTTAGCAGGAAAAAGGAATTTGGACAGCAAAAAAATAAAAACCGAATTACTGTCGTTGGAGACAAAAAAAAGGACCAACGAACTTGGAAAAGTCAAGTGAGTTCTGGTTTTATACAAGCAACTAGCTGCGTTCAGTTCAGATACATGAAAAAAGCAAAGAAAAAAAAACTTGTTGAATATAAATTCGACACGTTTTGATGTTGGATTTCTTCTACTGGGAAGTTTTAAGGTTTGGTTGTTCCTTTTTTCTGATTGCGGTTGCTTGGTTACTTTGGTTGGATGTGTCCTTCTACACATATACCTCTGCCAAAAAAAATCTCATTTGTCTGCTGTGAGTTTCTGTACTTCTTTTGCTCTTTTGCAAGGTAAAAAATGTGTATAATTTTCAACAGAATTAAATTTTAAGTGGGATGCATATGTAGGATGACAATTTAAATTCTTTTTTTTTTTCATTCGTAGATTGTTCTTAATAAAAAAAATATATGCAAATATATACCTAAAATATTTCTGAATAGCTGAGTAATTTACTGAATATTTAATTGAATATGAAAAACGTTGGAGCTGTTTTGAAGCTTCAAAACAGGTAATTTAAGCAATTTTACGTGGATGTGAAATTTAACAAATTCAAAAGCATTTTTTTAATGGGGGGGTGATGCACAATAGAAGTACCTACAGAAATTGCCTTTAAAGTTGTGGATAAGGAAATAGGACAGACAATTAGAGGACTACACATTCGGTTAGTACTGCTAGTCTTGAAATTGGGTTCCGGAATAAACTGTTGATTTTCCATAAGTATATATACTCATACTGAGGACATTTTAGAGATGAATGAACTATTTCTCTGTAAAATAACATGAAACATTGCTTAACGGAGCACAATTATTACATAGGAAAAAGAGAGTTGGAAACAAAAGAGAACCCTGCAGTATCCCACAGCAATCAAAGTAAATACTAAATGGTTGGCTCATAACAAAGGCTAATTTAAATCAAATTAGTTGAACAAGTATTGCTTTTTTTTTAGAAAGCAGCAATTTTTTAATTTTTTTCCAGACCACTGAAGGGTTTTTTTTTACTTCTTTTTTATGGACCTGTTTTTTTAAACTATCTGAAATGTCAAATTTCCCATGACTATATGGCATATAAAATCGTTTGAATTTGACTTTTTGAATGTTAGCTTTGAAGACCGCTGATGGCTTGTAACTTATTCGTATAGACCTGCAACTTCAGAAAACCCAACAAGAAATAGTCTAACGGGGTCAAAATGCACGATCTCGCTGGTAAGATTTTTTTCATTTTCATCTCCACGTGAGATATGACCATGTTCAGAATTTCCAATGTGGTGTGAGCTGTGTGTTGCACGTATCGCCGTCCTGTTTAAACCACATGCAGTTTTGAGGCCATATTATATCAAATTCAGGCCAAAAAAAGTTTGTAATCGTTTACAAACATTGATAACGGTGACGGCCTGGCCAACGTCGTTCTTAAAGAAATATAACTTTTTGGGGTATCGTCCCAAATTCAGCAATTTTTTACTTGCGGTTATAGGTACTATAAGTTATGTATTCGTAAAAGATTTTTTTTTTCTAACAATCAAGCATGACATTACGATAATAGAGAACACCAAAAAAGTGCGTCCCGCAATTCCGTCTGTCTGTCTGCCTGTCTGTAGAACGATCTACAGCCTAAACGGCTGAACCGATTTGGTTCAAGCTTGGTGCTTAGGCGTTTTAGGTGATTGCCCCAAATAGATTTTTGAATTGTTGTTTTAACCAAAAAAAAAATGAGACATTCAATACCTGGTTCTCAAATCCACTGTGTCAAACTAGTGCCATGCAATTCAGGTTGCATTTAAAAGACCTTAGGTCGTACAGGCATATAGTTAAATTTAAAAATAAAAAAATAACGGTACTTGTCATACAAATTTTTCTACCATCTTAATTATCTTGAAAACGGCCCTAACGATTTTGATAAAAATTGGCGCGTGTACTACTTTGGGTATGGTCTAGATTTTGGCTAAACAAAATTTAAAAATATTTTGTTATTAACGGTACCTGCCATATAACCATTTTATTGAGTTCCGACTTTCTCATAAACGGCTCAACGGATTTCGATAAAAAAAATTTATACAGGAGCTCCCTCAAATTCTAAATAGTATTGCATTTCAAAATTTTTGAAAAATAGTTTTTTTTTGGATTTTTGAAAGAAGATATTTTTTTTTTGAAAATTCAATATTTCGAAAACGGGTGGACAATTTTTCCTAAAACTTTGTTTTTGAATTTATATTATTAAACATTTAAAATGTTCATACCAATTTTTTTTTAGAAAAAATTTAAGAATTTTTATATTTAAAAAATTAAGTAAAAAACGACTTTAAAAATACATTTAGCCGTTTCTATTAAGAATCTTTTGCACATAATGTGATCGAACATAGGAGCAAGTACGTGCGATCCAGTCGTGCATTTTATTTTGTTGACGTACCCATCCATTCATCCAGAAAGTGATTTTTAGGGTCCAGATACCATTCAGCGAGTACACGTCATTGTCTATGGTCGGTTACCTTCATCTCCGGGGTCCATTGAATTCGATAAGAGAACAGGCCCAATTCACGAAGCAAAATTCGGCAAGTTGTAGTTAGCGAAAATCCGAGTTCTTGTGAACAACGAGAAATCGATTACCTCGTATTCACCTGCAAACTCTGACGTCCATGGTGATTTGGCAAATCAGACTAAATGAATGACTGTCAATTTGACAGATGTAGCTTCAACAATATGGCCGCTATCAATTTTTAAAATTCGGAAGTCTAATTATATGAGAAAGAGAGTTGGAAACAAAAGTAAATTATATAAATAAAGTAGTCAAACTAAAAGAAATTAAATTAGTTGAACAAATATTGATTTATTTTTGAATTCTGGAAAAATTGGTCTTAGTCTAATCTAATTACTGATGGTGTTCATATCCTCCAATTTATGCCAAACGAAGTCGGTAATAATCCACCTGTATAGATCACGCTGTTAACTGTGATGATCATTATTTCTAAAAAAATGATGAGTCAATAAGCCTGCTAGCCCGAAATTCCACCCCAAGTATTGATTTTTTCAGGATGCATTGGACGATTTTGGATATCAAGTGGATTGGTTTGGTCGCAAATTTCACAATTTTGTTTTTGACGTACCCCCCAGAAATTGGCCTCGTCACTTAAGATGAGTTTTCGATAAAAATTTGGTTCAGTTTCAAACTGTCCCAGAACCTAATATTCAGCCAACACAAGTTATTGTTTATTGTCGTTTAACTTCAGCTCAGAAAACGACTGACAAACTTCAGCTCCTGGGCCAGTTGAATTTTGTAAGAGTACATGCACAAGTCACGACGCAAAATTCGCAATGTTGGGATTTGCGAAAGGCTGAGGTATTATGATAGACGTAAGCTCAACCGTCTCGGATTCTCGTTTTGCAAACTCTTACGGACAGTGACGATGTTTTTGACAGATCTTGCAGTTTTCGGCGAGGTACGGGTGTTGAGTGATTAATTGTTTACAGAAACAATTTTGTTATTTGCACGTATTGTTGAACGATACTAGCGCCCATGATGATTTGGTAATTTGACAGATGTAACAATATGGCCGCTATGAAATGCCATCGTTCGGAAGTCTTTACTAGATGACCATCTATTTTTTACGCAATTAATCATCGATTCATCACGTGAGCATATTATTTAAAAAAATACAGATGTTTTTCTTTCAATGTACTTCATACATATATGTGATTTTTCTCTCGCATTGTTCCACCGGTTACAATAAATTTTCTATAAAGTCTTCCCATTTAACTCGATCTTAAAATATAATATACGAGTAGCTATCTAATAATATAATCTTTACTACCAAGTAAAAATCTCTATCTTTTTGACACTTGAGCGTCTAAAAATTCTACTCATTTGAACCAATTTTATAATATCGAGCAGCACTGCACGATTTAAACACAACATTTTTCATTCGCATTGCCCCACACCCGTTAATCTGGAGTTTCTTGGAATTCTACTCCAATTTTTGAGTTAAGAGTTCTTTTTTTTGCCGAACTTCAAGAATGTGGGGAGACACTATATCTCGTTTATTTTTCCATTGAATTTTGTCACCGGTTATCCTCGAATTTCTAGGTATATTCTTCTCATTTGAGGCCATTTTACAATATAGAGATTGTTTCTTTCGGTGTAGGAGCGCATTACTTTAGAGCAGATTGCTCGATTTTCACGATTTTGGACTTATGGATTCCTAATGGGCCAAGAAAAGACATTATGGAGGAAAATCCTGGTTTTCAGGAAGATCTATTTTTTTAACACCGACTTTGACATTTGTTGGTGATTCTAAAAAACGCCAGGTGGTGTAATTGATCCACTTGCCATTGTCCATTATGACAGGTGTCATTTTCGTTTCATTGTGATTTCCATGAATTTTATTAAATTTCTCTATAGAAAAAAAGACATTGTTAAAAGTGAGGTTAGCCAACTGCGTATGATTTAATTCCGAAGTAATTAGGCTTACGTAATTTGTGAATCCATGAAAATTTTACTAATTTCTTTGATTAACGAAACAAACTGATATTTCAAATGTCGTTGAATTTCGTTGTTTCTAAATCAAAATGCCGGCGAAATACATTCATCCAAATCCGTCGACTATGTGATGGATGGAAACAAAGGCATCAATCATCCCACGTAATTTGTGAATTACTGGATGTTTCGAACTTCCGGTAGAACAATTCAAAATTAAAAGACGTCTCAGTTTGTTGCACAATCTCACTGCACCAAAGCTTTATAACGGAATGCGTTATTGATTGTGAATGATCCCAAATCAATTGTCATTCACGATGATTTGAGGGAGAAATTCAAGATAGTGTTTTCCGTGGATTCCGCAGATATACCTACTCTTTTGAACGATATACCAATTGTATGTAGTTAGGCGTCTTCAATTAACCATGCGTTGCATTTCCGCAATGACAATTAATAAGTCGCAAGAACAATCGTTGGATGTGAGATGCATCAGCCTTGAATTTCCATGTTTCTGACATGGTGACGGGCTCATGTAGTGTCGACAAACCTTCCGCTCTGTACGTTTATGCACCGTAGAATAAAACAAAAAATATTGCTTAATTTAATGAAAAAGCGGACGATTGGCCGATAATATAAGATGGTTTGATTGACAAAATAAACAACATCAGTTGTTTCCATTTTATTCAATAGAAATATTCAACAAGGAATTTGAATTGACCGAATTACATGAAGCAGCATAAACCATAAGATTGCTCGGAATAATTCTTTAATTACATTAACGAAATTGGCCAAAACTGAGTTCGCTGGGAAACTGGTTATAGAATTTATTTTGGTTTTCTATTTTTGGTTGAAAAATAAATGCAAATGTTTCACATAAAATCAAATGAGTTTTAATTTTAAATAATGTTACCAAAGAAATAAATTTAAGAAAAAATTGCCTCTTATAGTATCAATGACTTACTTCAACAAATACTTCCTTTCATTATTAAATATCCAAACCCAATATTTTCAAAACTTCCACTCTACCCACAGGTCTGTTTTTTTGTTTTGATTTTGAGGACCCTTGAATATGAAACTTTTTAGAAAACTTTCTAAGGGAGAAAACCTTACAACTCATCACAGACTTTCTCAAATATAATTTGATTTACTTATTAATTTTCCCCACGTACTTCAGGTATAGGTAGTATGGTAGTAAGAGAGAAGGGCAGTTAAAGTGGGTCATTACCCAGGTAGTTAATATCAACCATGTACCACAACTAAAATGTTATACTTTTACCACCACATTGTTGTTTGCAATTATTATTTCTTTTACTTTTTATTTAAAATTATTCATGACATCAAATTTTATGTTAAGTAAAAAAAAAACAAAAAAAATTAGCTTTCATAATGCAATTCACTTTAATCGTTCATAAACTTTCGGTCAAATTGTTCGGAAATTAACTGCCAAAATACATTAAGAATATTTCAACAACCCCCTGGGGGGTATAATTTTAAAAAACGAAATTCACTCCCTATAAAGTTTCCATTAAAAACAAGCGAAAAAGTTTATAATTATTTTCATATTTTCCTAATTTAAAATTCCCCATTATCGTTTGCTATGGCAGAAATGAAATTTTAATGAAACAACATGCAGACAACCATCACCATCATCATCGTCTCTTGGCAACGGTATACTCAGTATATGGCCAAAATTGAAAGCTGCAATAACGCCAATGACCATACCAACCAGAACAAAGCCATTTAGTACTCGTATGTACAGGTGTGCAACAGGAAAATGGAAACCCAAAGAAAAGCACACAGGTGCTTAAAAAACACTGTAGACCGGCTAAAGGCCAACAAAAAAAAAACCCAAAAAGGTTATTAAGAACTTTGTTATGTAAAACAAACAAAAATCCATCCCTTTAAGTGACTTCGATCATGTTGATGGTTAAAACAGCAAGGGACCGTATTGTTTTTTTTTTTTTTAATTTCCAATTTTTAACTTATTTTCGCAATCAAAAAGCCCAACACTTACAAACTTGTCCACTTTAACACCTCGTGTACAAGAATTGTGAGCTCTCTAGACAGGCTTATTGAACGGGGAGAGTTATGGTCCATCAGACCAACAAAAGGCAGCATAAGGTAGCTCATTAAAATTCAAAATAAACTTTTTCGCATAATGTCCCTTCACTCATAAAATGATTGAAGTGAAACTCAGAGAAAGACTGTGGAACAAAAAAAAACAATTATTATAATAAACTCTTCGGCAACAAATCAAGAAAATTTGAGAAGAAAAGCGAACTATGCGGGGATGCGTAAGATGGACCAACGTCCATTCCACTTAGCCTTACGGTAATAAGTTCCGCCAATAAGTCATCTTCATCTGAGCAAATGAAGGTTTTCCGTTTTCCATCTAAATTTTTTGTTGTATTTTTTTTTTGTTTTTCTAACAGAGCTTGTACAGTGCTGTGCAAGGGTTTAAGAATACTAATCTTAGGGGAAATCTTCTGCAAAATGCTTAAATTCAATGGTTTCGTTGCCAGTGCTTCAGTGTCTCCACTTCGTAGATTTATCCACGGAGTAGTATAATATTTAATGTAATGTAGAATTCCTGAAAAAAACTTTCGTATCTTAATATTTCCCTGAAAATGCTCAGCGCTGCTGGCTAAAATCAGAGCACACTCATTCATATGAGCATTTTTTGACAACACTGACGAACTTTTGTAGATGAAGATCCAAGAATTGATCTCTTTTCTCAACGTCTAGGACGTATTTCAGTTACTTCTTACCGTGCTCTCCGTCAAATTTTCAAGACTACGAGCTGGAAGACTAGGCCTGGGATTTCTTGGTGATCAGTGGACGATGATCAGAACAGAATAAAATCGGGAAAGCAATATTATTAATAGTTTTCAAAAAGAGATTCATATTCGTTCTTCCGCGAGCTAAAGTCGACTTCGAAAAATTCCTGCACCATCGCCAATTTTTATGGAGGGTAATGAAGGTCATCTTAAATAATTCGCCGAAAAGTCGAATTGCAAGGTAGACGGATATGTGGGCGTAAATTTTTTTGGAAATATTTCGAATAACGATTTTATTGAAAGCTATTGAAAATACTGAAAATTGACATGACAATGATCCAATAAAGTTTCCGTCGCTAAGAACTAACACTGAACAGTTTATTTTTGTTAATTTTTAGCTTAATAGGCAGTGTGTTGGATTATTACGCAAGAGGTCTGGGTATCGAATCCCGGTCGATCTTACGTTAAAAAAATTTTCTGTCTCGGGCAGTTGGTACCAAAGTGTGAGCAAAATTGTCGGTCCCCTACATTTGCACAGAATTGGTGCTTGCTTTAGATTAGGTTTCTAAAAAAAACACATAAAATAATCAAATCTGTCTTGTTGACAGACATAGAACTGCATTGCCTAATATTAGAAATCCTAAGTCCGCCAAGTCCAAAATAGCATTGCAATGCATCTAGAAGGATTATTTATTCTTGCAAGAAAACGATTCGTGAATTCGACGAGAGCCGTCGTTCTTGTTAAATTAGTGTTAAACTATGACGAGATACAAACAATAAGGCATTTCATGTCGTCACGTTACGTTAAATTGATAGATTACGTAATTGAAAATCAGTTAGCTTCAATTTTATATTTTAAACCATTCGTCCCAATTTCTGAGAGCTTACGTAAGTAAGCGTAAGTCGCTGAATGGAAATCGTTGAGTTGAAATTGCTAAACACAGATCAAAATTTAATCGAACGTTGAACTTAACTTAACTCGCTGAAATCAATGAACTTAAATTGCTAAACCACGGATCAAAATTTGAACGACGATGACATGGGTATTGAAGGATGGGGTCGTTATGCGGATTGTATTTATGCAAGTCGGTGCCGGATTAAGAAAAAATGGCAATTTCGTTGTTCTTTTACCGATTTAAAATTGAAATATAGTTTAGCTGAGACATAAAAATATAAAAGCAAATAATAGTTTTAAATTAGGGTGGCTCAAAAAAAATTAATTTTTCAAAAAAATATTAAAACGTGTTCTATATATGTATATGCAAATTTTTAGAGAATTTTGTTTGCATTAGAAATTATATTTAAAAGCACTTAAAATACTTAATTTAATATTCAAAAACCCTTCAATCAACAAAATAAAGTATAATCAGTTTAAAAATGTCGTGGTTTGTTATAAAACGGTTATTCGAATTCCAAAAGAAAATCATACGAACTCTTGTGTTATATACAAACGCTGTCATTTCAAAACTACTTACCTGATTTTAATAATTAAAACGCTTCTGAGTTTTAAAATAAGTGCTCTAGGTAGTAGAAACCCTTCGGGGTTAGATAAGACCAATTTACTGTATCAATATGTCCTCGGTAGAGTTCGTTTGAAAAGCTATTTCACAGCACTGTATTTATTTTTGTATTTTTCATATCTCTCTAGTTCTGTCTCCTTTGACTGCTGCTCATAACGAAGCGCAAAGAAATGTCTTTTTGTGTAATTTTTCATTTCAAATAGACCCCGTTCTGACACACACACAGATATATATATATATATACATATAATATGCCCACCATTCTCCTGATGGTCCTCCTAGTGAGTAGTGATGGTTTTCTGCGTCTCTATTGGAGCGGAAAAAAGGATACAAGAACTTGGGAAGTCAGCAAAACATGGCGAACAAAAAAATTGTAATTTTCTTCTTTTTTTTCTTCCTTGAAGAGTTTAAATCTCGTGGGGTTGAGAGTTTATGCTAGATGAGCGAGCGCTGAGGGCTGAGCAACTATACGACGACGACAATGACAACTGGGGAAATGGCCAAGGACACCGGATATGAAAATGGTTTTCACTCATACACCATGACCTTTCGTGTAATATCCGTTGTTAGAAGCAGTCCTTTATTCTGCTTATTTTTGTTGTTGTTTTCATTGTCGTCCAGGCAAGGAGACTGCTTTTATATAGAATGAGCTGTGGAGCAGTAAGTTGTCATCTGCATCATCATCGTTGTGGTCATTATTATCTCACAGGTCTTCGTCATTATCATCGTGGTCAAAGACAGTATCATTGTGTCGGGAGAAATTTAACTCCCTTGCCTTAGGCATATAATAGAAGCCCCCAATTTTATGGAGTCTTTTCAAAAAAAAAGACCCCAAAACCAACTTGCTTGACAGCAAAAATAAGTACGAAAATAATAAATGTATTGTATTATGCCACCACAAACCTGGTTATTATTAAAGTAGGTACACATATACCCCCATAAATATACACTATACATATATACAGGAACCATGGAACCAAAGCAAGAAAACGACAAACGACGACATGGCCGCTTGCCAGAGAAGCCTTCTAAGCTTTGTTTTCTAATTTAATATAATGGTAAACTCAGGGCCTGTGAAAATGACATTAGGATAATGTTTACCGTCGATTATGTTAAAGCTGTTGCAATGGTATGTGATGTGTATGTTTCAGTGTTAGTTACCCCCTCCCAACTTCCTTATTTCATTTTGGGACCTGGATTCATAATAATATATTTTTAATACTTTTTTTTTCCCAATGACGCTATATATGATGGAGAAAGTGCCATCACAAAACAAAGGACTATACGAGGACATTGAGAGTCATTCTTTAAGGTCACTAAACAGCAACAGGAAGGAAACTGTATGTACGTATGTACAGTGAACCTACCAATAATGTGTGTAGATGAAAAAAAATATATAAAGACGAAAAGATATACAAAACCCTCCGAGATACTTGAGTATTCTACATTCCGCACTTATACTAACCATCATCATATAGGAGAAAGAATCCTGCCAAGGAAAATGGTGCTTTGTAATGTTAACCCTATTCATATTGGTTTCCTGTCGAGACATTATTTTTTCTTTCTTTTTTCACATTCACATCATACATCAAGACGTCGACGACAACGACGACAACGACGACGACGCGACGCACGGAAAGACAGAGTGCGATGTTATTGTGTTTTGCGGTTGCTTGCTATTGCTACCACCTACTCTACTCCTTGGCAAAGCATCACCCATTAATGACTTTCAAAGTGATGTAGTTTGACATACCAGCAAAAATAGATTTGTTTTTGTATTGTTGTTGGTCTACACATGTACTCTACATATTCAAATTGTAATAAAAAAAATATCCTGCGGTTTGAAAGTGTTCTATATTTCTTAGATGCTTTGAATTCTCAAGCACTAGATATTTTTTTTCTTATTATTATTGCATAATACACTTACAAACGAGTACACAAGGACTTGAATTTATGGCAGAAATCAAGGATTTAGAGTTGTCTTATTTTCTTTGTCACAACATTCTTATATTATCTACCACAATACCACTTATTTTCTTTTTCATATATACAAAATTTTCGTTTAGATTTTTTGATGTATTTAGTTTACTAGGTTAGCAGCAATTTAGTTTAGATAATATATCAAAAGAAAATGTGAAGATTACATTTTTTGTATGTCTAATTTTTATAGCTTAAGAGATATTTTATGAATAGGGTTATAGGCTTTTCACACCCAACCCAAAACGGGGTTTTCAGGTAAGAGTTTACGCACAAACTCGAAAACCGTTCACACTGAACATTTACAAGTTTTCGTTTGACATTTCAATTATTTTGACATCAACTGTCAAATTTGACATGAATGCAATATAAGCTAAAAAATTGTTCGTGCTAATATTAGATTTATTTAAGTAAAATGAATTCAAACAAATGTTTATACCTACATCAAAAGAAAAATGAAGAAAATGTGAAGATTTAGCTGAACTTCGTATTTATATCGCCAACTCGTATCTTGAAGAGAAAATGTGGTTTTATTTTACGAATTCCCCAACTTCAAAAATAAAAATATAATTGATCCAGACAATGTGGACGTTCACTTAATTATTCTCAGCAATGTGGAATAATTTTCTGTAGTTGTAATGCGTGTAAAAACACATCTGATGAAAAAACAGTTGTTCTCATGAAAGCTATCTTGAGTTATCCCAAAAAATTTGGAATAACTAGCTATCGTAGAACAAATGTATAGAACAGCTGACTGCAAAATTGATTTGGTATGCGATTTGTTCTGACTTTTTTACAGCTTTCAGCTAACCTATCTGATTCGTCCACAGATATACTCCGATTGCTTGTTATCCGAGATAACTTTTCAAATAAGTGAGTGAACGCCCGCAATAACGTTTTGAATTGAAATTGAAATTACCCCAGACAGCTTTTTTTTTTCGTTTTTCCTGGCAGCAACCCGTCAGCTATTTACCTGCCGTTTAATTGAGCGCTGAATGTTTCACAAGCTGTTTTTATTTAGTTCAGGTTGCAAATCCAACATGTTTTCAAATTTTATTTAAAACTTTTAGTTTATCAAAACTTGTGGTTTATCAAAAATGTATGGGAAAACTTGTGTTTTCGCCTTAGGTTTTCAGCCAAAACCGATAATTTCGCGAAAACCGTATTTTGTGTTTGGGGTGACAAGGCTATTACCATACGTGCCCCAACATTCCAAACCTAAACATAAATGTATCGAACTTGCTTTATTTTTAATATACATTTGAAGTCCAATAGACTTTCATAGCTGAATGCATCCACTCAACGAACTGCATCTCACTACACTTTTCACGAACAGAATTAGCATAACATTCTGCCCACAGATGAGAAATATCAAGATGGGAAACTATCTGTGATTCATCATCAGATCATTTGAAATGAGCTGGATTGCCGTTTCGGATCTACACACGTAGACAACAACGTATAGACGACTTTCGTTCGGATCCAAGCGCCGATCTAAAATCTACGATTGTCGGAAATTAGAATTACCACCGGCCCATTTGGGTATATATTGTATCATTGCATCACTACCAAATCGTATCCAAACGGATCTACAAAACGAAACGGAAATGACCGCGAAGCGGCACAAATATGTACCTAAATCGAAAACAATTCGTGTCATTTGTAACCAAAATAATAGCTGATATCCAATGCCGCGTTGGGCGTCACTTTGGCAGATTTTTCAACATAGTTCAAACAGAAACTTTTGTAAAGTTTTTACAAAGAAGCCAAGCGTTGGGTACTAATGCTGCGATTCGGCATTATACAAAGTACACAAACCAACGATATATAAGCAACAGCAACGTTCAATTTGAACAAAAATAAATTTTTACAATCGAACATTTTATGTTCTACATAACAGCATTTATCCCACATTCAAATTTTCTACATTCCAGCTAATTGACGTCTGAAGGAAATTCCTAGTTCCACTTTACAATTTCTTATGCTACTTTTCCACCGAACGTTAATTTCTTGTAAATTTACTAGGTTTTGGTTTCTTTATTGAGTCTTTTATAAAATGGTTTTACAAAGGTGTTTGTTTCTCGTTTGCTTTGGAATATTATACTGCGGCTATTAAGTATTGCCTGCTTTGTCTGTAGTGTAGTTGTTCACCTCTTGGTCGCTGTAATTTTGTATAGTTGAACTGCTTTGCTCATGTGCAGTATATCAGTTACATGTGACGTGTTGTCATCTGATGTTTATGATAAAGTAGTGGGACTGCTCTTACAAAGAGGCAGTGCATCTGTAACTTGTGGCGTAGTGCCACCTAAAACTAACTTAAAAATAAATAAATATATACATATAATATGACTTGTGGCGCAGAGCCATGTAAAAGTAACTGTTATTAAAAATTGATCGTAACAAGATTGCCAAAAGACTCAAAGATAAATCAATCAATCAGTAAATATATACGTATATACAAATACTTATGTTTAACATTTCATTAAGATAGAGCGAGAACTCTACTTCGTTAATACATGATATAACTTGTGGCGTAGAGCCACCTAAGCCTAACCTAGAATAAATATATACATATATACAATCGCTTATGCTTAACATTTCATTTTAAGATAGAGCGAGAACTCTACATCGTTCACACATGAACGTATATACGCTTAACATATAAATGAACGAGAGTGCATACGCACTATATACTTTAAATAGGATATGTGATCAGATTTTATGGCGATTAATTAGTTATGAAGGTTAATTAACTTTTTATAATTATGCACAAATAGACTGTGAATAATGAATTCGCCGTTGCTTGAAGAGATTGTTGCATTTTTGAAATGTTGCCTTAATAACTGTATCCAGGTCCGATTCTAACTCTGTCCTTTGCAATGTGGTATAGTTAGTACACGTTTCCAAGTACTGTATGTTACGGCCCGTTAATAGCGGACTGAGCTGCGTGTTATTTTACTGGCCTGACCTGAGCTATCCTGAGGATGCTTCAGTAATGGTACAGCATCTTCTATTGCAGAAGATGTGTGGATGGGTATGATGAGCGAAACTTGGAACTGGGTATTGAACGGATTCGGTTGGCTTTTCGGTTATTGTTCCGATTGATAAGTTTCGGCTCATTACTATTAAATGTTACGTGAACTTGCACAACTTATAGGACACGGATTACTTTTTTTTTTTTTTTTTTTTTTTTTTTTTTTTTTTTTTTTTTTTGGTTTTTCAAGTTAATTTTAAAACACTGTTACTTATTTTTTAATATTTTTAATTGGAGGTGTGACGAGTCACACAACCATCCGTGGCGAAAGCCAGTAGCCAACCTCGACAGATTAAAGTCTGAAATGGGAGCGTAAATTTACTAGGCTTAAATAGTGTCTTGAAGTAGATTAAATTTGACAGCACTATTCAAAATGTTAATTGTTTTTCATTTTCTCCTATGATGTAGAAGTGAAACAGGTAGCTTAATTTGTGTTAACCGAAGCGAAAAATTCTCTTCCCCGATGAGTGTATTTATTTCGATATGGTAATATGTTAGTTCGATTCGTATCTACATCTATAGGTCCGATTAAGATTTAAATGAGATTTATTTTAAATCTTCATCTGAGAAGATTAAAATTTGTATGGTAAATCCTTAAGATTTGCAGGAGATTTAGCTAGTGGTCAGTGGAAACGTAGGTATAGGTTATTACATGGTGTCTCTACCTTCTATATTTTATAGTATACTATCGGTCATTTTAATAGAAAGAAAGAAAAATAGAATGCTACGAAATTTAGCATTGGACATTTCATAGCATACTATTTCAATTGCACAAATGTCGCGAAGGAATTCTAGATGGTGGAGACCCCATGTTATGAATCTTTTGTGTGTTCGTATAACCCATCTGTCATGTCGACATATCGTAAGCGTCTATAACGCGAAGGAAATCAGCCATAAACATCTTTTTACTGTCATTTTCAATTATTTTTTAAGGTATACATGTTTTTTTGTTATTAATTTACAAATTTAACAAAAACTTTAATAAAAATAGATATTTTGAATGATAATTATTATTTATTTTATGCTGGTTTTAAGATGTGAAAGTGATTTTGTTTAATTCGTTCTTTCAGAAAAAAATAACACAAGGATATGGAAGCAAATATCTTTGAATAAAAAATCTCTCTACTTTAAGTATGTCAGTACCAGACTCTTTGTTACATTAAATTATGATGTTCAACATTTTTTTTTAATTTAGTTTAAACCTTGAAAGTAAAAAAGTAGCCGTCTATTTACACTAATGCACCTATACATAAACTCAATATTTAGCCAGCCCGCTCCCACTTTTTATCCTTACACCCTGATGACAACGTAATGTTCATTGTAAAATGCATTCGTTTGGCAATATGGATTAAATTCACTTTACCGCAAAAAAGTAATACACTTCAATAATTAATTAATTTTTCTTTTGTCTCAAAGTACCTACTCCCCTTAAGAGGATTTGCTATTATTAATTATTGTCAATGGATTATTTGTGGATATTATAAAAAAAAAACCATAATATGATACCTTTATGGATCAACAGTAATAATTAACGAAATTCTAATGAATCTCCTTTAATATTTTCTGCAAACATTATGTATGTTTTATTGTTAAATCTATCCATAGTAACATTTTATATTAGGATTTTAATTAAGCTTCTTATCGACCGTACACTACTAGCGATGGTGTATATAAAATCCTACTATGGATAAATTTCCCAATAAAGCACCTCTATTTCGCACTATTCTTCTAAAAATTGGAAAAGAAACACATTAAAAAACCATTTTTGCATGACAAATATTTATCTTTGAAACAACAATTTGATGGCTAGAATATTGATTTTTTGACATTTGGGAAGACGAAAATGCGTGATTTGGATCATTAGAATTTTAAAATACATATTCGGAATTTCAGCATTAGACATTTCGTATTAAACAAACTTCGGTGATACTAAACCGATCTTTTAAGCAGTAGTCCTCTCATATTTGATTTTAATAGTTTTGTTTTTAGATGTTGGTACGACTGATACTGGAATTGAAATTCGATGGATGTGTTCATAAAGTAATTATAATTATAAATTTCTATTAGATCGATTTTTCTGATCATTTTGATCGCTTTTTTTTGTAGTTGGCCAATTTATATTTTTTAAACGTCAGAGAACTCCATTTTTTTTAATAAATACAAAAACGGTTCCTCTCAAAAGTTTCCCATTTATGCTATTCTTTGCTTAGTTATTTTCTGTATCCCGAATAAAATTCCAACTACTCTTTTATGATTTCCAAACTGGGATTGGCAAAAAATTATATAAAAAAGGTACCTACATATTTCGAAAATGTGTATGGTAAAAATTTGGACTAATTTTTTTTTTTATTTTAAAATTAATGTATATGTATTTATACTTCCGTCATCAACAGAAATACAATTTTGAGATGTAATTTTTTAAATGTGGTTTCGGATTTGTTTAATTTATTGGCCTTGTTAAAATTTAGTTCCACTTCACCTTTCTTTCATTCGCACTCATTATGTTCGAAAAAATCCATCACTCAAAATTGAACGCCATTCCATTGAGCACAAACATTCATTTATATTAAATCGATTATCTTTATTTATTTATCCTCCAAAAAATATAACCGATGATATCACCAACTCCTTTTATCGTTAATATCGCCTTTTTACTTTGACCATAGTCTACGAACAAAACCCATTTACTTATTAGTTCCTTTTTGGCTAGTATAGTGGCTACAAAATGAATATTCGTATTTAAAATTGCGAATGAAGAAAACTGTAAGCACAAAATGATTTTGAATTATAAATTTTTATTAGTACGATTTTATACTTTCAATTTTATATGAATTAATTGGAATCATAACTTTAATATTGTGACAGCTGTGCAGGGGTACCATTGTTACAAAACTAAAAACCAGCCTACTGTATATAGTTTTTTTGTTTAATTTAATTAAATGAGTTTAATTTAAATTTATAGAATGCTAAAAAAGTAACGACTATATATGTTTTTGGAGAATATTTATAATGGGAGTTATGATAAATAAAAATTTACCTGGAAATGTGTTCTTGCTTCGAACGTAGGGTACGTGAATGATGCTCGAAAGTTTTCCCCGGCATTTATTTGTATATCGGGAATAGACTTTGAGGGTAATTTCGCTCTCTTTTAATATATTTTTTTATTCCAGAGAAATTGATTTCGGGGTGATCCACGATCGCAGACAAAAATTCAAGTAAGTTCTTAATGTCAAATTACGAAGTTAAGGTATTTAAATCCATATAAAATAACACGCTTAATTTAATTACACAAATGTTTGCATTTTATTCCTATTTACTTAATGAGATTCCACAAAAATATAAATTCAATCTTATGCAGGAATCCCTTTCATTATTATTATTTCCCTGACGTGCTCTTGTTCATTTAACTACATATTTTAAGTGCTTATGGGCAGGTATTGTAATAAAAATATACATTAAAATCTGTTACTGTCTAAAGATAAAGAATCGTTAAAAATGAAAAATAAATTAAAATGACTATGAAATCAAAAATGAATCATTTGTTATTTAAATTGAGCCCAAAACACTGTTAAACCAAACAGTTAAACTTAGATTAAGAAAAGAACACAAAGAGCACTAAATTGAGTAGAGAATTTTCGGACAAATTCATTATCTTAAATTAGGGTTTAGTTGTACTCTGGATTTTACATTCCACATGAGATCAGGTTAGTCTGGCGGATACATTGAATACCAATTTAATTACATATTTCTTGAAAGTGCTTTACACGTCCTTAAATATTCTATTGCAAATTCATCTTGGTTTCCCTAATCAAACTTCATTTTATAAAATCCTTGCACAAAAGGATGAAGTCTTCTCAGCTTGTTGCACATCACCGCATGTTTATATTTTACCCTGCAACTATACAGTTTGATATTGTTAAAATATAACTAGAGAGATTAAAGTGGTTATTAGACGTATCCTAAAAAAATATAACCATAGAAGAATTTCCCTTGAGTAATATTACATTTTTTCGAGTACCCAATTTTAAGCACAAGAAAAAAAAGATTTCATTAAAATGAAAATGCTCTTCTCAAGTAAAGGAATTCTAATTAAAACAAATATTTGTTTTATATTTTTTCGAGAGATATTAAAAAATAGAGATTTAAGAGAAGAGATCAAATTGATAACTTAGTGGAAAAAAGAAGCTTTTAGCAATTGAATAAGGTCGAAAGATATTAATTACGCTGAGTTCATTTTGAATAATTTATATTTGTTTGGGTTAGTAAAATAACTTGAGTTGATTTGTGTGATATTTGAAGAATAATTGAAATTGTTTCCATTTTATAGTGCATCACTTAAGTGGTATTGTTGTCACTTTTTTAAAGACAAATCGTAATATACAAAACGAGTATTTTAAGCTTTATTTGTGAGGGAGGGTACACAATATTGCTTTTAACTCCAATTGATTTGTGTTTTATTTTCTATTTATTTGTCTTGCTCTTGACCTACATACGCCCATAAGAGGAACACTCGTTTTTGTTAGAAAAATATCATTTGAATGAAACAATCAATTTTTTTTGCAAATATTTTTTTTACTGCAATTAGCAATTTTGCGGCATTTTTATTTGCAATATACATAAATGGTACGTACAATATGGATAGTTTTGAATTCGTAAAAAAATCGAAACGAGATTTTGATGAAACTAGATATTTGGTTGATCAAAAAATGTGTATCACAAATCTGTATCTGTCCGCGAGTCTACACTACATACTTTTTTTTTCTCTGATAAACCTAAAATTAATGATACCTGGCATACATTCTGTGTTAACCAAAAAGCTTAATCTTATGTTTCGCAGAAACGGTTCCAACAAGAACAAAATTTAGTTAGTAAAATAAAATTTACTTTTCTGTCTAAAATTGGTTATTTTTGGTGCCTCTGGTAGAACCATTTTTTGGTTTTTGAGTTTCTGCAAAACGCTTCATTTGATTTTTTTAAATTTTTTTATGGAGAAACTCCTAAAAAGTTTTAACAGTATTTTAAACAAAAATTTTTTCAAACAAAATTTTTATGAAAACGACTCAATCGATTTCTTCGAATTTTTGTATTTAGTAGTTTTTTGACATTCTCTTAAATACTAAAAAAAAAAATTTTCCAAAAACAAAATCATTTTCCAAAAACAAATCTCCTATATTCAGTTTTTGTATGATTAAATACTTGCTTTTTAAAGCCATTTTTCGTATCATTTGATGACTTTGAATCGTTTCAATGCAATTGATAAACAGAAAAAACCTGCATTAGGTTGGATCTGATCATGTGGGCTCGGTGGCGTGATGCAAAGTACATTGGCTACTAAGCGGCTGGTCATGGTTCAATACACGATGAAGGCATAAGAAGTTTTTCAATTAAGATGAAAAAGTAGACCAGCACCACTAGAGCAAAGGAGTCTGATGATCGACCTTGGCAAGTCGTGAAATAGCTATAATTCCAGCCAAATTAGTTGAGAAAAAACTTGGTGGTAGCACACTCAAGTTGTTGTTGGGCATTCAAAGTCATCAAATGATATCTCCTATACAAATGAGAAAAAACCCGTTAGGAAAAATGTGATTTTATTCAAAAACGGCTCCAATAGTTTAGATAAAAATCTTAAATTAATGCAGTCCACTTTTAAGTACAAAAATATTTAATTTTCTTTCTTATTAACGATGTTTCGTATAGAACCTTTTTCATATTTTCGACTCCCACTATTGTATAACCCGATTAAAATTATTTGTTTGTGAGTATAAATAATATTGGATATTCAAATTTTCAAAAAAAAATATTCAAATTTTATTCCTAAAAATGTTTTCAAAATTTTCTACATACATACGAAATTATTTTACAAAAAAAAACATGCATTTTAGTTTAGAATTTTTCGGTTTGCATCAGGAGTATACGAGGCTTAACTTGTACTTGCTAAAATGGGTTTACGAATAAGATTGAAAACATAGAAAATTAAGTTTTTTTTACAGATCTATCAACAATATTGATGTTACAGTACTGTGTTATCAAACATCAATTTTTGTGATAAATTATGAATATTGTACGTTTAGGATCTATTGTGAATTATTTTATTAATAAACTTGCTATTATCGTAAATGATATAAGTTTTCATTAAAAACAATTTCTAAATTTGGCTTAAAATTCTAATTTGAATGAAATTTGCACAAACATTTCCAAATAAACTTCACTTGAATTGAATTTTTTGTCAATCGAATTATGCACTATTCACAATAGTTTTTTATTTGTCGTTCACAATAGATTAAACAGTTATCAATATTATTGTTCATAAACTGAATATTTTGATATCGGTATTTGACAACCTCATAACTTGTCTGAAAAATAGGAAAAAGTAGATTCAACAGCCTTGAACTGTTAAAATCTATGAGTCCCCATTTGAAAACCATTCCATTGCTTATTATTTAATAGTATCACTTGACGATAACATCTATTTGATAAATTAAACTGAATAGTTGGGGGATTTCTAGCGTGCCTAAACTAATTCCCATTGTAATTCTTCACTTTCCTTTTCAATTATCTTAAAGGCTTTTATCTTATGTACCTACATAATATAGCCAGGTAC
The DNA here is from genome assembly GCA_910595825.1 of Philhelius pedissequus. NCBI lineage: Eukaryota > Metazoa > Arthropoda > Insecta > Diptera > Syrphidae > Philhelius > Philhelius pedissequus. The sequence goes on along the minus strand of OU343163.1, from coordinate 5,385,601 downwards.
TTTTAATTTATTTATTGATCCGCTTAATGTCCAATAAAAAAGGTGATAATTGACTTTTGATTTCCTCCAACGCATTAAGGTTTAATTCAAAAAAAAAAAAAAAACGAATAGATCCCAAAACGACATGACATAGCAATAAAATCTTACGGCTGCTGTCTATTTCATCTCTCTGTCTCTATTCCCCCAACCCATGTCCAGGGTCCAATCAGGAATCTGGTATTTCCTTAAGCACCAGCACCAGAGGTGCACAACAAATCAGCAACAAATCACCTTTGCTTTTTGGATGTTCTTTGCTGGAAGCATCTAAAATCATTACCAGATAACACAAATCCCATTTCAGTTGTTTTTCCTAGAATGTACATACATACACACAGCACACATACATAATGTCGGTATACGTAAATTGTGTGCTTACTTCGGCTCCTTCATTTGTTCAGACAAAGTAGGTATTTCATACAGTAAGTAGGTATTTTACTTTTATTTGAAATGTTCTACAAGCAAAATTAGGCAGCTTCTTTATTTTGGGACTAAAAAATGTTTGTTTCCTTTCGTTTGCACATCTAATCTGGAGGTGTTTTTCAACTTGTTCTATAGGGCAAGTATTGGTTCCGTTTAAAAAAAAAAATTGGAGATCTTATACGAGTATGATTCCCCAGAGAAGAAACTCGAATTTTTGTTTTTAGCTCATTTACATCGTTTAGTTCAATTTTGCTTAAAGGCGGCTCTAACGACTTTTAATAAATAAAGTACCAAAGCTATAACTTTAATGTTAGGTTTTTTCAAAGGCACGTGTTTCAAAAATTTGCCTTGAGTTTTTATCCAAATTCATAACTCACAGGGCGTGATTTTAAATTTTCCTATTTTGCTGTGCTTACTTTGAGAAGAGCACACCTTATTCGGTAACGAATAACTAATGTCAATTTTAAGTTCAGTTAAAGTTGCCCTGCGCCTCGACAAGCAATAATTTTTTTTTTTTCAGAAAATCGAACATGCAATGGAAATTTCCAATGCAGACCACAAATTTCATGAAATAAATTATTTTACGAAACTGATTTTAGCATTTATTTCTTACCATTTCTGTGAAAATAAATTAAGAAATAATTTGACGTTTAATATTACTCGTAGTTCGACTGATATTTGTTTTCTTTTCACCTTTACATGTGTATATTGATAGGTTGAGTTGAAATTCTAGGCCGATAATCGAGAATGAAAGTAAAATAGGTGTTGTTTGCTTGATACTCTGATTGTCAATAAGATTTCATGAAATAATTTGCCTACAGAACGAATAAATAAAAATTTCTGCAATAATTGCTGAAATAAAAACAAAAATAAAAATTGCTTGTGTAGGCTCAGGGTTAATGCCTATTGTAATTTATGTATACTTTACATATACATATTCAACATAGTGCGCATGAACAGCCTATTTTAACCTGTTTTCACCAGGTAAACGCGTTCACAAGCCCAGCAGTTTATAATGTTAGTTGGTGGAGCGCAACTAACGTCACGCCTGTTTAGGCATCCATCTTGTCTTATTAATGTCGATTTCATTACATTTTGGAATTTGTTTTTAACAAAGGATTTCAATGAAATTAATTACGTTGGCTGTTTCTTTTTTTGTGCTATAAATTGAAATAGTTCTGACTGTCAAACTGATTGTTAAATTGAAAACTGTCGTTAAGTTTTTACTCAGCAAACGAAACAAGAGTTATAGTCACGTTCAGAATACATATAACACGTTCAGGGACTACATAATGTAGGTAACTGCATTCATTGAACGCAAATTTGACTAAGAAAACTAGTTAATTTTTCACATGTCATCTATCATTTCAAACTTGTTATGAAATTTCTGTTCTATTCTGAACCTTGAACAGAGCTAATAATATACTGTTGGATCTTAAGTTCGTGGACAAAAATAATAAATAAATATTTATAATATGTAGATATTGTTTTTTCTTTGTTTTCTTTTGAGAAAATTGCTTTATTTTTACTTATTCTCGTACATTTATTTAGCCCCTTAACTAGACTGATTTTCCTATAATTATGCCACCAGTCACCTACTTCGCATTTATTATTAAATAATATTGAATTTAAAATAATTAAAATTTTTTTTTGTTATAATTTAAAAAAAAGGATCAATTTTGTTAACTGTTAATATATTTTTTTTAAGAATATCATTCTGACTGATTAAGCAATTATACGAAACATTTTTAGATTCTTACAACAAGAGCAGGTTTGTGCAATTTGATAGTGCTTTGTTTTTTTCTTAAAAAATACCTTCTCAAGAGATATAAAGGATTTTTGCCTTAAGTATCAAAACACTGTCATAAAAAATATGGTTTCATTTGCATAACTTTGCATTTTAACAAGTTTCTTTCGAATTATCTAATAAGTTTTTATTTTATGTGTAAAAAACCACAACCAAGAATCTCAAAACTTATGAGCAAGTAAAATTAATTGAAGATATATCTTTGATTTTTTTTAATGTCGAACACAAAACACAAAATGTTTCAATTAAATTCGATTTCTTGAAAAAAAAAATCCTGGAAACAGAAAAGATTTAAATTAATGAGACAAGCTTGTAACGAATCGGGGGTGTCTATTGGGAGTAGGACACCTCCACCGAGTTCCTATGGCCTTCCACGCAACAGTCACATGAAGCAGATCTTTGTAGCAGAAAGGAGATGGCGTCAAGGATATAGTGAGTTCCATTACGTGAGTCGGGAGTTGTATCTACCGCAACACTTGTACTGACTTTTCGATTTCGACAGAATATTATTATTTGTTTTAATTATTGAATGCGGTAATATATTTTGTAAAATTTCTTGTTGACGTATTTCAGAAATTATTCAAACTCCTCACATCTACTCAGATATTGCCCTATTTGACATTCGAAAAGATTATTTACAATCCTCATCCCATCATTTAAACACATCCACCACCGAGACAGGTCAAACTCATCAATCCGTAATTAAAAACCAATAAATAACCCAATCACCGAGGTTATATTTTGGAAATATCATCTAAAGCAAAATAATACCATCCAACATTTTGTGGAAAAATCATTGCCGCCGCACAATTTATTATTGTAATATCTAATTGAAATGACATAAACATATCCGAATTTGTGGATTTTACTGAGAGTTTACATAACAGCCTCGGATTTAATATTTGCCATCGCAATTATTATTTGCGGTCAACATTTACACACTTAGCTAAGCAAATTGACTGTCGAAAAAACCACTTTGCATAATTTTCGATCATTTAAAATCCAAGCTCTCTTCTCTAGCGTAATAAACAACAATTCAAAAATTAAAAAAGGAAACAAAATTTCTATAGAAAAAATACATGCATATAAAAATGAACACTTGAAAAATGTTCACATTCTGTCTGGTCAATCTGACAGACGAGAATGCATGACTGACTATCTAAGTCCACATCTCGTCGTCTAGTCGACCACGACCTTGCTTATTCTCCTTACAAATGTGTACAAGCGGGTAACCACAAATCCTATATACAAACACATACAGACATACATATGTACGCAGTCTATGAAAATAGTGAAATCTCTCATTTTGAGCTTATTATTATTATAGTCGCCAAACAAGTAGTCACAGTTAGAGTCAGAGTATTCAAAATCAATAGTGAAACATTTTCTATTTAAACAGCAATCCTATCCCTCGGGCTGATCTATTTTGTTAATGGATTCCTGTTTAAAATCTCTCCCTTATCCTTTTTCCCAACGCTCACGGTTTGTGTGTGCGTGTTGTTTTAGGTGTGTGTGTGTGTTTTCGAGAATATAAATAAAAAATTGTTTTCCGTTCAAATTCAAAGCCAACAAAGGAAACAATCTTTAACAGTCACAAAGTTTTCCGTTTTCTATCTCCAAAAATACTCTTCGTCCTAATAATACTCGTAAAAAAACCAAACTTAAAATATGCGCTCGCATTATCATAATCAAAGCTATTTCAGGCATTTCCTTTTTTTTTTTGTGTTTTGTTTGTTCGGCTTGAAGGTTTTTCTAAATTCCGTTTGAGAGTTCCGCCTGTAGGCCTGTATTCCCAGTTCAGTGTCAGATATAGAACCTTGCATGGCCGAAGGCATGGGGGTGGTGTTGTAGGAACTGATTCAATCTTAAGCTATTTATTTGTTTGGAATTTTTTACATTTTCTGAAAGAAAACATAAAATAAGGACCTAGCTAAAAATAAAGCCTATAAATCTAAACTTTGAGTAATTTTCGATGTACATTATGTTTGTATTTATGAAGAACAAATAAAGTAATGTAATGAAGGTTTTTTAATGACAATTTCTAAAAGTTGTTTTTCAAAATGATACTAACTATATTGTGATTTTGTATATGTTTTTTTAAATGATGTGGTAAGCTTACAAGATCGCAGGGTTTTCCCGAAGAAAGCACAATAAAACGCGGGTAAAGAAAAAGAACTTTTTGTGATAATTATCACCTCAAAACAAATAGATAAATACGGCTTAGTAATACCATCTAATAATACAGCCTACCAATACATGACCATCTTATTAGGAGAAGGGTTTTGCACAAATCTTGGTGTGGTAGAAGCAAGGATTTTGCCCAAATCAGCTTATCAGGTCCGCAGATCAAGAATCTACAATCAGAGAATTACAAAAGAATTCCAGATTTGATAAGTTTCGCCCTTTTTTTCAATAGGAATTTTACTTTTTATTATAATAGTTTCCGTTGAAAGTAAATGTGAAGTATAAGATATTACAGACTATTTTTTTAAGATAAACTTATTCCAATGACATTAAGTGGTGATGGTTGCGACTGTCTCTGGCATTGCTTATTAAATGGTACACTCCAAGTCGGCGGATGAGGCACACTCATTGTGGGTCTGTTAGGTAAGTGTTAAGGTATTCGTGGATTAATTGCGTTTTTTGAAGTGTAACACTTCGTTACAATATGATTTATTTAGCTATAGTTTGTCCTGAAACAAATTCATTTTTAAATTTGAAATTTCAAAAATGTTCTACAATTTTTTTTATTAATAAGGAATCAATTTTTTTTAAGGAACGTATTTTTATCAATATCTTGTATATTTTTTTTTCAAATGTTTAAAAATTGATGAAATTTAAAAAAGAACTTGAAATGAAAAAAGTTTAAATAGAAAAAAGTTTTTAAATGTGGAGAGATATCCCGGATATGTACACCCTTCTTATATGCGGAAATCCACATGATTTCGTGAAAGAAAAATCTGCAGGCAAACATTTGTTAAAATTTATGAACTTTTGTATAGATCCATTTGAAAAATATCTGGAATTTTAATGTTATTTCAATGACCTCAGTAAAGCCTTCCACAATAATTATATATCTTTGTACCTCAAAAATAAATGCTGCAAATGGTTTAGACTTAATTTAGGACTATTTTTGTTATTTGTCATATTTATTTATCCTTCTGTTTAAATAAATTCTATGTTTTTAATATACTCATATGCCGATGACAAAAACGTAAACATTATTCTGAATTTCAAATCCTGTTTCCGTTCACCAAATTTTCGTTATCGTAATTTCACAGAAGAGGGCCCTAACGAGACTATCAATATGAAAAAAAAAACAAAATCAAAACATACACTGTCAGTTGCCAGGTGTGTCATTACAAAAGTTAAAAAAAATCGAATTTATTGTATTTTGGAGCAAAAATTTAAGTTTGTGATACCAAATTGGTTATTTTTATTAAACATTTTCCAATATGACCTTTTGTTTAAAAAAAATGGATACAATTTATATTTAATGCGATCCTGAGAAAGTTTTACCAGCACTCTTGGAAAAATGACAGTCTGTGCATTTTTTTTGGGTACGGGAACAAAGCTTTTGTTCTCTCATTTTAGTCAATTGAATTCACCAAAAAAATATAATTCCCCTCAATACTGTAGGCTCTGCTTCCCCACGAGTTTTTGCCACACCACGTTTGTTATTTTTATTTTTATTTTTACATTGGGGTCACCCAGCAGATTTATTTTGGTGCCTATGAGACTATTTCTCTCCTTTTTTATAGTTAGAGTCAGATGGTGAAGTAAGGCAAGAGTTTTTAAATTTATTTATGTTGAATTCATTGCAGTCATTTGTGTTGGATATATCGTTTTTGTATTTGAAATCGTTTTTTTTTAGTTTGGAATTTGTGTGCAAGTTGTATCTGACATTTTATAAAAACAACAATTATTTTTGTTTTGGATTTCGATCAAAATTTTTACACTGAAGATCGTTCTAAATAATGCTGCATATCAAAATTTTTACAAAAACATAAATTTGAGATTTTTGAAAAAAAAAATACAGAATTTTTTTTTGAATATTAAATAATTCGAAAAAAGTTTAACAATTTTTTTTTAATTACCTTTTTAAGCTTATATAATTAAATACTTTAAGCTGCCATACCAACTTTTTTGAAACAAAATTTTTATATACAAAATTAAGTAAAAAAGACTTAAAAATTATAAACGGTGATTTTTTAAGAGCTTGGTTTTTGAAAATTCAAAAAGCACAGAAACTTGTAAAAAGTGAATGAAATTTTTATTTGGATCGACAAATCAATTTCTGCCATTTACATTTTAAAAATAATTTCACTTAAATGTTGCCCGCTGCTACGCTTCAGGTGGTCCATTCTGAAGGTCCAATTTTGGCAAACTTTTTCACACATTTCGGCCGGAATCTCACCAATGACGCGTTCAATGTTGGCTTCCAAGGCAGCAATCGTGTTTGGCTTGTCCCCATAGACAATAGACTTAACATAGCCCCACAAAAAATAGTCTAACGGGGTCAAAACACATGATCTTGGTGGCCAATTGATTGCGCCAAAACGTGAGATCAACTGCTCACCAAATTCGCCTCTCAATTGATGCATGGTTTCGCGTGCAGTGTGGCATGTGGCACCGTCCTGTTGGAACCACATGTCGACCGAGTTCAATTCTTGCATTTTCGGCAAAAAAAAATCTGTTATCATCGAACGGTACCTTTCTCCATTGACCGTAACCCTGCGGCCTTCATCGTCCTTGAAGAAGTACGGCCCAATGATGACGCCTGCCCATAAACCGCACCAAACAGTGCATTTTTCGGGATGCATTGGTAGCTGCTGAATTGCCTCTGGCTGCTCTTCACTCCAAATACGGCAATTCTGCTTATTCACGTATCCATTTAGCCAAAAATGAGCCTCGTCTCTGAAGACAATTTTGCGATAAAAAAACGGATCCTCATCCAACTTTTCTAAGGCCCATTCACCGAATATTCTACGTTGTGGTAGGTCGCCTGGCTTCAATTCTTGCACCAGCTGTATTTTGTATGGCTTTTAACCAAGATCTTTGCGTAAAATCTTCCAGGTGGTCGAATAACACAAACCCAATTGCTGCGATCGGCGCCGAATGGACATATCGCGATCTTCAGCAACACTGGCGGATGCAGCAGCAATATTCTCTTCGGTACGCACTCTACGGATACGATTTGGTTGATTAATGTCCAATAAAGTGAAACTGGTGCGAAATTTGGTCACAATGAGCTGAATAACCTGCTCGGTGGGTCGATTATGACGACCATAAAACGGACGTAGCTTGCGAAACACATTTTTCACAGAGCAAGAATTTTGATAATAAATTTCAATAATTTGCAAACGTTGTTCAGGCGTAAGTCTATTCATGATGAAATGGCAAACAATACTGAATCGAAATGTCAAATGTTCGTGGAATTTGTCATGTACGATCTGTCAAAAATATAAACGTCAAAAACCAAGTAGCAAAAAAATCACCCGTTATATATATTTAACTATTTTTACTATGATGTGATCTAACAAAAGAGCTAGTAAGTGCGATTCAGTTTTATTTATTTTGTTTGTTTGTTATTTTATTTATTCTGTATTTCATCATCCTTATTCATTTTAATATAAATTTAATTTAATTTTATAAAATAATATTATTCGTAATTATTGGATAATACAGTACAGATATTTACCAAACAAATATTGACAAAATTCTAAAAAAAAGTCAAATTAAATCCGGCGTGTTCATCCTACTTTGCGTCTGAAGAACTTGACAGATTGGGCTTACGTCAAATTAATCGGTGACCACCGTCCATTATAATAAAATTACGCATACTAGTGATAGGTCTAGCAAAAGTGACAGTTGGTAGCACATTTGAATGTGCCTAGTTGTCAATCAGAAATTAAGAAAGCTATTATTGCAAATGGAAAGAGTGTTCCTAGCCTAAAAATGAGCTACACGAGCTCTGGACAAACTGTTAAAAATAAAATGAAGTAGCGGTAACTCTGAAAATGCATTTTAAATTTGTGTCTTTTTTTTACAGAAAAGTAAAGAAACAAATTTTTATTTTTATTTCTGAAAGAAAAGCAAGCATCTTTAAGCTTACGTAAATCAAAAATTCAGATACATATTTATTATGCGAATACTTCAATACAGCACGCTGTTTATGTGTATTTCATTCACCATTAATTTTAAACCACACATCGGAAGAAACCATTTTCCGAAAATTTCGAGGGTTTCTCTGACGTTTACTCCATTTTTTTTCTTATCTTTGATAGCAATACAAAATATTGGTATGAATAACTAACAAGCTTCACGAACTTTAATATATACCAAATTTTGAAGCGTAAAAATGATTCTCTAATAATTTTTGCCACAAGAAAGACAACATAAAAAATTTAAATAATTGAATGACTACAAGAGAGATGACAGAAGACTGATGAAATTTTCAAAGTAATAAATATTTCTTCGTTTACCTTTTTTTTTTATTATTTCTGGCATACCTATGTACATACTTCAAAGACGATGAAAGATGATGCTCGAGCGAAGAGCATAGCAACCATAATTCTAGGTCCATTAGATCTGCTGATAAAAATTGTGTTACATAAAAATAAACAAAAAAAAAAAACAAAAAAAAAAACGAAAAAAACAGCCCACGGCTACAATAATGGTGCATCAAACGTGCTGACAAATTGGGACGATTATTCAACTTCTGCGGAAGCATAAAGAACAGGGCTGTCGTTAGTTGTTTGTTGTCCATATGCTATCAACTAAGGAAGCATTGAGTTGTATTTGTGTCTCATGAATATTTTTTTAAACATCAGACAAACAAGGATAACAATGTTAAATGGCAGTTTTTGATTATTCCGGTTGTTCGATTTTAACCATAAAATTGTCAAAGGAATCAGATTGCTTCAAAGTCAAAATGTTGGGGCTTCGTGATTTACATGATCATGTACGAGTATTATATTGTGTGGGTTATGTTTGTTAGTCCGTAGGAATATAGAAGAGGACCTACAATTGTCTGTCATATCTGAATTGCTAATATGAGAGGCTCTAGGCTCTCTACTACATATGGTAAACAGAGGATTTTGCCATTTAGGTGTTAAGGCCTTGTTTCGAACTGAGACTCTCGAAGTGATAGTCCAACGAACTAAAGTCAAACATTTTCAAATAAACTGATTTTGTATCAAGGTGGTAGAAGTTGTAGTATGTAAAATTGAACAAGAACGATTTTGTCTGAATATTTCATTTATTAGGCAGGATAAAGGGCAAATAAAATTTAAATCGAGTATATGACTCTTCTCTAAGTAGTAAAATTAAGCCGAAACCTTGTCTAATGTATGATATCTTTATTGAGTAAAATTAAATATTTAAAACATTAACATGCTACATTCCTGCCCTCAAACATTTTCACGTAATATAAGGATGTCCATCAGTATAACCTTAGGCAAACTATAGACGTACAATTAATTACGTGTTTTTCGTTCAAATTTCAATATTCATTCCGTTCGGATAAAAAATATACCTACATCGTTATCTCTTACTCGATTTTCCCTAAAATGGTCAAAAAGGGTAGTCATTACCCCCTAACTGTGCGTTCATTACATACAAAATAAAATGCACGTACTTTCTCTTATGTTTCATCACATCGTATGCAGAAGATTTTTAGTAGAGAGAAACATTTTTTTTTAACTGTTTTGTTTTTCGCGACCATTTCTTTGAAATTTTATGGAAAGTTTGGGCACAAAAAAACCAACTTGGTCAAAACTTTTAAAATTAATTTTTTATATAAATCATATTTTTAATTTGTTGTCTACAACAATTAATTTAAAAACATGATTTCAAAAAACAAAAAAAATGTACCCGTTTTCGAAATATTGAATTTTCAAAAACAAATTGATTTTTTCAAAAAAAATATATTCAGAAATTTTGGTATGCAATTTTGGTATTAAGAATTGGAAGAACCTAATGTATAAAAAATGTATGCTGAATCTTGCAGGCCGTTAATGAGAAACAATTTTTTTATGAATTATAAACCAAAAAATGTTTACATTGTATGTTATTAACGGCACCTACCATCATTTTTAAAACATTGTAAAGATTTGTTGAGCCAAAATGTACAAAATGTTCAGTAGTCAATTGTACATTTTTTTTTTGCCAAAATCGTTGGAGCCGTTTTCAAAATAATTAAGATTTACCTTTGCTGCTACAAAAATTGTACTTCAGTTACCCTTATTTTTGAGGGTAACATTTTTTTTTAAGAATCTAGGCGTTTAAGCACCAAGTTGAAGAAAATAGCTACAGCGTGTTAGGCTGCAGATAAACCTAAGGACAAAAAGACAGACGATTTTTGTAATCCTGTAGTACCTACATATATATCAAGTAAAAATATACATATGTTCTTTTAATTCAAGGATTCAAGGAAAGTGAACTTTTCACTTTAGCGTGAAAAATAGAATACATTCAATTGGACATGCTTTGACAATAATAAAAGTTTTGTTTTGTAACAATAACTCAATAATTTATTGATGTTTCAGTCCGATTTTCGTTTCATTCGACTTTGAAGTATTAACTTTAAATAAGGCTTCAGCTTCTGTTCTAATGCAAACGATTTTTTTTTCACGCGAATAAATTATATCCAGTGCTAGGGAGTTTTACTCACGCTAAGCTATGAAGTGCGAACGAAATATTTATTTCTAAGTAGTTTGTTGCTTTGGGAAAGTTTAATCATATGCGCGTGTTGTGTAGAACAATTTTTGCCAGAAAATTGCTTTTTAATAAAAAAAAATTTAAGAACTGCTGTGAAATGAATCTAATTTAAATAAAAGACTGGAATATAGAGAATTTTATAATTTTCTCGAATATTTGTAGCTTGTTCGATTCCATTTTGGAACATCTCTGTAAACACAAATCCTTTAAAATTAAATAGAAAGTTACTTAAAATTCGCTCACTTAGTTCGCACGAGTACAATAGAAATGAAGTAAATTTTATGAGCCCGAACAGGAACATAGGAAATGCGTTCGTAAGTTAGGTAGAAGTGCTGGACGCAAAGTTTCGATACCATCATTTATATAGACCTGTGGTTTTGAAACAAATAGAATAGTTTTGTAATTTTGTGTTAATGAGAATGACATCGTCTCCATATTTATTTCCTGTGGAATTCAACAGATGGATCACTCAATTAGCTTACCAAACACCCAGGAAAACATTCTACATCGCGATCGTAGATATTGGGAGGAGAGTACGTCCCAGAAGCTACCGAATTTCGGTAAGATCCATTTTGTTGATTTCCAAAAGAAAATCAAGTCTTTGATCTTTATTTCGGATTCGTTAAGGTCATCGTTGAAACCTTTTCAAAATGAGTTTGCTCTTGTTCTGGACAGAGCAGGACATTTACACAGGAAACGAATAACTGTTTCATTTGCTTGTATATTGTCGTAACTGCCGCATGCTTTCCTACTGGGCAGTATCCAGTAGATATTGCAACAACTCTGTCTATGTTTTACCTCGGTGTGCGAATAAGGTCGTTTGTTACCCTAGGCCTCCATTTCAAATAAATGATTGCAAGAAATGTGTCATGTAGGCAATATTTCTTGTGCAAGACCCTTATGTCTGGATTTTTTTTATTTTCAGACATAAGAATCTGTATTTATTTCTTGTCTTCTCAAAAGAAATAAGCGGAGAAATTTCATGACATCTCACATTAATCGTGCACAAATTTCTCACAAAACATTGAATCTTGTTCATAGTTTCCTTATTTTCATGTTAAATTCCAATAATGTATTTAAAAAAAACATATTTTACCTATTCTACAGTACATAAAGGCTCTTGGCGCTTCTTGGTGAAGAATAAAATTTCACGATTTATTTTTGCCCACATACAAAAGATATATACATTTTTAGTAGTAGTGTCTGCATAATGGCCAAAGTAAATATTTCAATGGACTCGCGGCCTTATGGAATTATTATAGCAGGGCCAGATCCTTCTTTTCGCAAGTAAGCTGTGAAGGGCTGATCCTTGACTGACCAGTTCGTCCGCCCTATCATTTCCCACAGTGACTCTGGAACTCAGATAAGAATAACTTTTAGTTCAATTTTCAGGCTTTCGAGCTCTTTTAGGCTAGGTTCGGTTAGATTAGAAGGGGCGGTGAAACGGCAAGCCACCTCACCTCACTCGGATCTCAATGGAACCATTACGGTCCCAGGGTAGGAAATGGGAAGTTTAACGAGGGAAGTAAATGGGGAAATTAGGTTTGAGGTATCTCCCTAAACCGTCCTTAAATTTGAATTAATTTCAAGATATGTGTAATTGGCTTATGAGAGACATTGCCAAGTTCGTCGATGAAGTAATTTCCGAGGGCTTCTTTCCTGGTTCGGGCTATGCAGGGGCATTCAAAAAAGAAATGATATTAGCCTTCTTTGTCCATACAACCTCTCCATAAGTCAGATGTGCTATAATGCCCTTCTGATCATGTGGGTTCCCATTGATTTGTGACCCGTTAGGATTCACATCATGAGAAACAGTTGAGGTCTCTTAAGCGCTAGTAAGTATTTTATTTTTTTCTTAGAGATATCTGTGGAACAAGCATCCTGAAAACGATTTGGCTCAGTTGAAGTGATTATCCGGAATTCTTTCCCTTTAATGTATGCAATTATGCCCATAATAGGCTGACTAAGCTCGATTCGCTCAGAACTTAATTCGTTGTTGCATGACCAATTTTGAAGATATTGAACTTATTTTATGGTTTTCTGCCTGACTGTCTGTCAGAATAGCAGTAGAACGCTTTAGGTTTGGATTGGAGCTCGCTTTGGTATTTTGCATGCTTCTCCGCAATTCAGACACGAGAGCTATATTATCAACTCTAATTGAAAAAAAAAACATAAGGTTGGCTCAACTAGGCGACTAACCGATTTGAAAAGTGTTCCATTCCGACAGGGCCAATTTATTCCGTTCTTCACTTCCGTATTTTTAATGTCAATCTCTCACATAATTCACTTATTGTTAAATTGATTGTCTTTAAAAGACATACGCATAATCGGGTAGGTAGGTATGGCAAGCTCTAAATTTCACGCTATAAGTATTTCTATATAAATCTCCAAAAAATGCCTACAATAGGCTTTGGATTTAAATATATTTGTATATAAATTAATATGACTACTTCCATACCTATAGTACTTTACTCACAGCCCTGATTTATAGTCATCTTTTCTTGAGCTCAACTTTACAATGAGATTCCATCATGGCTTTCATGTGAGCTTTATTATTTTGTATACCATTTTTTTTGTAGGTATATTATAATTCTGTCCTTCTTCTTGAAGGATATACTCTTTTTCGGCTGATAGATTAGGGATTTATCTTGTTGTATGTGCGCCAGAAAAGACAGCTAGATCCAGAACCGGAACCAGAACCAGGATATACATTTTTATTTATTTTTTTTTGAAAGAAACCATCAATCAGGGTAATTTTTTGCTCCATAAATATGAGGGAAAGAAGGCAAATGTTTACATATGAGATTTAGCGTCAGCGTCGTAGTCATAGTCATGTTCGTCCTTTGGGAGGATATTTTGAATTTTTTTTTATTTATATTTATTATTTAGTGGATCTGGATATACAAGGGATTCAGAAGTGATGCTTCATACCATTAGGACAAATTAATTACCACATTATGAACATAAAACACGCCTAATGGGGAACAGATTTTCATTTTTAAGTCTGTTTTGTGGGTGTGAGTGTGTGTTTGTTTGTTTGGGTAAATCTAACCCTCGCTAGGATGGTTGGTGGGTGTTTTTTGCAAATAATGTCGGAAGTGGTTCTTAATAGGATGAAGTTTATTTAGCTAATTTTGTTGCTGGCTGAAAAAGATTTACGTTCGCGTGATGATGTTGTACATTGTACTATTCCTCATATTCATTTGTATTATTTTTGTTTTTGCATATTTTTATATTTTACGTCTTTCCGCTTCATAGCGTCGGAAATTTATTATTTAAAATATTATTTTAGCTAGGAATTTATTCCCTCTGTTTTTTTTTATTATTTATGTTTTGTTTGAGTTGTTATTTTTTTTCGAATACGCAATTTAAATATAGGGAGAGTAAGGCACCTGGGAGTTTACCTTTCTACACACTTACACACACTCACATATCAAGATCTACATTCTATGCATATATGATGGAAGGATTTGATTTACATTTTCATATGGAAGAATGAAGCTAATCTGAGTATAACGAGCTGGAAAATAATAGAAATTTATTTTGGAATTTTCGTAATACGTGCTGGGATTTAAGACATCATTTAAGCAACCGCGTGGGCTTAAAAAAGTCCCCCACACGTGGATATTTGTTTTTTTTTTCTTTTTTTTTGAAAAGCTATTGGTTTTGAGGATCGTTATATTTCTATAAAAAAAAAAAAAACAACAAAATAAGAAAAATCCTCTCGAGAATAAATAAATGAATACTGACATTTTTGCGTCGTAAGCGAGGATTTTGTCTTTGTCAAAGTGAATAGAAATGTAATGCCATGAAAAGGACTCAGTGAACAAAAGTAAGTGAGACATTAGAAAGGAAGTTAATAGAGCAAAATGAGCTTACAAAAATACCTAGGTAGGAGAAAAAGTACATTTCGGCTCTGAAGAATGGGCAAAATGGTCAAGATATAATTTCAACCAGCAAGAGGATGTTAAATTTTAAATGGTATGCTATTTTGACAGTTCACGGCAGCCATGTTGTTTTAGCAGCATCAAATAATAACTAAGTCGAAACTCTACTCACTTTTCACCGAAAATCAATTCAACTAGTAAAAAGGAAGATTGAAATTAAATGTCAGACTACTCGCCAGATATTTGAAAAGTGACTTTGGTGAATAAATTTAAAATTGTAATTAAATTTACAATTTTGTATAAGAGTGTGTTAGAAATTTATTTCACATCTAATCACGGATAAGAACCAATCAGATATCTATTAAATTAATTTGAAAGGCAAGGTGAGTCATTGATTTATGACATTTGATTTGTTTGAAATTTTGTTTTGAAACAAAAACACAAACAAGTTCGATGCATTTAAAATATTATAATGCACCACTTGATCGCACGTGATTGCTCTTATGTTCGATCACATTGTATGCAAAAGATTCTAAATTTATTTTTAATTAATTTTTTATATAAAAAAATTCTTTTATTTTTTTCTAAAAAAAAATGGTATGATAGTTTTAATTATTTAATAATATAAACTTAGAAACAACATTTTAAAAAAAATCGACCACCCGTTTTATAAACGACACATAGACAGGGGGAATTGCGGGACCCACTTTTGTTTTGTTCGATTAATTTTTACTTGCGATATAGGAACTATAGGGTAAGTTTTGCATTTGGAAAAATAATCGAACTCGAGATTTTAATCAAAAATTACGATGATAGAGAACACCGAAAAAGTGGACGCTGTAATTCTGTATGTCTGTCTGCCAATCTGCCTGTCTGTCTGTACAACGTGCTACAGCCTAAACGGCTGAAACGATTTTCTTCAAACGTTTTTTTAGCCCCAAAAATAACGGTACTTGTTATACAATTGTTCTACCATCTAAATTATCTCGAAAACGGCTATAACGATTTTGATAAGAAAAAAATTTTGTGCACTACTATAGGTATAGCCTACAGTCTGGTCAAAAAATTTGGTTACATATTTTGTTATTAACGGTACCTCCCATACAACATTTTTATTTTTATTTTCGACTTTCTCATAAACGGCTGGACGGATTTCGATCAAAATTTTTACATATGAGGTCATTGGAATTATAACACTGCGTGCCAAAATTTTGGAAAAATATTTTTTTCGGATTTTTGAAAAAAAAATATTTTTTTTTTGAAAATTCAATAGTTCGAAAACGTGTGGATGATTTATTTTGACATTTCATGTTTAAGTTTATATTATAAAATGTTTGAAATTGTTACACTAGTTTTTTTTGGAAAAAATTTAAGAAATATTGTATATGTATAAAAAATTACGTAAAAACGACTTTTAAAATATAATTAAATTAATAATAATAGAATTCTTTTGCATACGCTGTGATCCAACATATGAGCAAGTACGTGCGATCCAGTCATGAATTTTATTCTAAATGCAAAACAGCTGACTCTAAGTTATTGTTTTTGATATTTGTTTTGTTTTGGTATTTGAATGAGGTAATCTATCAGGCTCGATAACAAATACAGAGTGTCCGCCGGGAAGGTATACTACTTTGTTTGTTTATAATTTTTGATTAAATGTGAGAGAATAGATCTTATATTGATAAATGTTTTATTTAATGTCAGCAATTATGTATGGAATACAATATCAGGTAAATGTCCGCTTCTGTTAGACTCACAAAGGCGAGTCCTTTTGAGCACATTTTCTATTACATTCTCACACATTTTACACGGTATTTCATTAATTTCATCACGAATATTTGGTTTAAGTTGCTCAAGCGTTTCTGGTTTGTTTGCATAAGCCTTGCTTTTCAGATATCCCCACATTAGGTGACCGTGGAGATCACCTCACCTCACATCACCATTTCTTGAAATAACTTGTTGTTGTTGTGGAAAGAGGTCTTGTAGTAATTAAATTCTAATCTGTCTGTATGCGATGTGGCATAACAAGACGGTGCCACATTTTAACCAAGCCCAAAGCATGCAGTTGTGGCGTTAAAAAGTTTTAAATCATATCACGATATCGCTCCCCATTCACAGTTACCGTTATGCCGTTTTAATTTTCAAAGAAGTAATGTCCAATGATTCCTCCTGACCAAATTGTACACTAGACTGTAACTTTTAATGGATGCAAAGGTGACTGATGAATTATTTGAGGGGTTTCCATTGTCCAGAACCGACTGTTCTGTTTATTTACATATCCATTCAAATGAAAATGTGCCTCGTCACTCATTATGATTTTTTCATGAAAATCGCGGTTGTCATGGGCCAGCTGTAACATCCTATTGGCATATGTACGGCGGCGTAAATGGTCTTGTGGAAAATTCTCTTGTGTCAACTGAATCTTAAATGGAAACAAATGCAAATCCTTGTGCAAAATTGTTGCCAAAGTTTTTCTTTGAAAACTAAACTCCTGAGCACGGCGTCGAATTGAGGTTGATTGATTGTTTTGAACACTTCCTTGAACAGCAGTCATGTTTTCAGCCGATCTTTCAGTTTGTTGTGGTCCATGCTTGGGCCTATCACCTAGAGACCCTCTTTCTTCGAAATCATTTACTACACGATAAATAGTGTGTTTTGTTGGCACGTTGTTCCTCCCAAAAATTTCACGTAACTTTCTCATCTTCACAGTAATCGATAATTGATTTTGATAAAATGTTTTAACGATTAAAACACGTTGGTTTAACGAATATTTTTCCATCATAAATTTGCCATGTCTCTACTTCACGACTGCCAAATTTTAACTGTCAAGACTAATGTTTACTAAAATGGCGGCAAGACAAAATAGTATATCTTCCCAGCGGACACCCTGTATATTCGGATATATTTTAATATTCGGATAAAATATCTAAAAAATGTGTGAACGTGGTCATTGACTAGATTTAGAAGAAGAAATCAGAAAGAAGCACCCTATTTTACGGTTGCCAGTAGTTATTACTTGATAGCGTATAAATATTCAACATTTCTGTTTTGGTACTCAATTTGTTAAATTCTTAATTTTCTTGTGATTCGCAATGCTCTGCAAGATTCTTAATTATAAAAACGTTTACCAAATAGGTTTTTGGAATATCGAATTTCTGTATTTATCAATTATTAATTGGTAGTTCACAATACTAATAAACAACAGAATTCCATAGCTAACATTTCTTAATTTCACTGTCAAAAATTGAGGAAACAAATATTGGAATATTGGATTTGACGGAACAAAATTTGCGGGAAAACTTGTATTTATCTAGCCGCTTTTTTTTTAGTTTTATACAAAAGTGTATAGCCAGTGCAATTATTATATGTTTTCAATCATAGTGCGAGCGTTAGTAAAGTGAGAAAGTATTCCATTCGATTCAAATCTGTTATGATTTTCTGAAATATTTATTGCGCTTACATAATGGTTTCCTTTGGGTAAAACACAGCTACTATCAGAATACGTAAGATTCACCCTAACTGAGACTTTTCAAAATATTCCTCTTGCTTTCAAAATCAAAAACAAAAAAAAAACACGAAAACCAAGTGATATCAAACTGTCAAACAATATATATTAATAATACCTGCTCTTTGTTATTCTTTATACAAAGCCAATATAAAATTAATCAAACCAAAAAAAAAAAACCCGCCCTCTACTCAGTGATATACGATCTTTGACAGTAGTTGTCTGTTCCAGTATTCCGACAAATTGATGACTTCTTCCTGATAAACCATTTAACCTCATCTTTACTGAAACACAATGGTTTGCTTGGACATTATATAAGTAAATAAGATGGCAATATTTTATTCTTCCTTGAACTTCCTTAAATTAATCAAAAGGTCACATGACCATTCCTTTGAATTTTTGTTTCCGTATTTATGTAATTTGTTTCATCATTATATAAACAGGTTCCTATCAATCTATTGATTAATTTCCATCCCCAAGGAAATATGATATCCATCAAATATAAACAAAATGACTCCTGAAAATAAACTTTGGCCGTCAATCATATTTGAATTTAAATTACATCTTTCACAAATTGTCTCAATAAAAACATCACAAACACGTTTTTCTTTTCTTTTCTATTTTTTTTTTCGTTGATGGAACGAAAAAAATTACTCCTCCTTTTTCCGGTGTCGCCTTCCTTAATTAAGCTTATCTACTCAACAAAAAAAAGACAACAAAAAGAAAACACCCTGCCATCGACCATCATCATCACTATTGACAACACTAGGTCCATTTCTCAAGAAATATACATAAATAAGGATATCTACATATTTTAGGAAGATACATAATAAATCTCTCAAATAAATACACATAAATACATTCCTGAAGATAAGTGAGAAAAAAAACCAAAAGTTTTTGTAGCGAATTTTGCCGCACCTTAATTAATGACCTTAGCATTCGTCAAACACAAGATTCTCCGCATATTATGTTCGTTATCATAATAATTATATCGAGCTTATGCGCTCACTGAAATATACTATTTCATTGATTTTGATAAATCATTATTATCGATCTTATTTCAACTGAATATACATACATACAAATGGAGCAAACATAACTATAGAGCACACGAAATATTATATGAACGCACAACACAAAAAATGTTACGTATACGCCCCAGTGCACAAAAGAGGATTATTTCAACTCACTGATGATGGTGTCAAGTAATTTCGCGAAATCTGTTTCAGCTCATGCCATTCTTTGCTTTTCCATTTATTACTTACTAAAATCCTTGATCCTTCTTCTCGCTCAACAATGGCGCGAGGATGTGCAAACAGTCAGTGTTACAACAGCAACAGCGAACAAGCAAAAAAAAAACAGAAACACTATCCAAATGAACATGATTTTCATTCTTGAAGAGCTTAACAAAAAAAAAAAACTCAAGTGCATTGTGAACATACCCCACTCGTTACCACTCACTCGAATTAGGAAACGAGAACCATTCACGACCCAGAGGCGGGAATTTAGCATGTTCTTTATCTTGTGCGGTGCATGCCACCAAGTACCAAATACCCACACACAAAAGACTGTTATTTTTATTAAAAGGCAACCATCAAGATTATGCACATCCAAAAAAATAAAATGAGGCAAGCAAAATGAATGAAGACTCCTTAAAAAAAAAACAACAACACAAACATACCTCTATACCAACTAAGAAAACATCAGCTTTCCGTTTTCGCTTTCTATTCGATGTTCATTAATGAGAAAGCATCTTTCTCTCGTTCAGTTTCAATCCGTGCCCAGGGGGCGCTGCAGTAGTGCTTCTCACAATATTTTGTATGCATGTGTGCGAAAGTCTCTATACTGTTGTACCCAAGTAGCTTATTGTGTTGAGCGTAAAGAAACACGCAAAAAAACATCAAATGGCTTTTACTCTAACGTTAAGGCATCAATATAATCATATTGTTTCGTCTATCACATTTGTTGTTGTTTTTCTAAGACGTCGACATCGACAAAATTTTGACGCAAGAAGCTTCTCTAACACTACATTCGAGTATATAGAATGGTTCAATAGCTTCTAGGTATTTGAAAAAGCAACAGACTTGTGTTTTTGTACTAGAAATCGATCGAAAGGAGGCTAGGTATGGTAATGCGGGGGGCGGGGGAAATGGAAAATATAGGAATGAAAATAAGGTATGTAGCTGGAAATTGTTTTTCCTGACTTAAATGCATAATGTGTAGGTTTTATCACACACAACAATTTACACAAACACTACTTTGCTTATAACAATGACGACATTGACCCGATTCAAGAAGCAGAATCTGCTAAGGAATTTATTTCTTGTGTTTCCCACTTAAGAATATTTATTTATTATATCTACATTCGCATTTAAGATTATTGTGTGCTTGTTTGACTGGAAATGGAATATCTACGAGTATAAAGATGAAAATGGATGTTTTGTTTTTTTTTTTTCAGGAAAACTTTGAATCAATTTTTATAATTTTTTTCAAAATAAAAGTTTTTTGCAAAACAAACTTTTGTTCTGCTTCGTTGGGTTTTTTTTTTTATTTTTCTACTGTTGTTTTCCATAATCGGATTACTTTTTAAATTAATTGTTGTTTGTTATTTTATATTTTGACCAATTTCAAACACATGATTTTTCGCATGTTAATCCCTGCGATTTGACCGACCTAAAACTAAATTCGTATCAACTTGTTATCAGTATAAAAGTAAAACACGTGTGTTAATACCCTAGAAGTATCAGATAATAGAAGAGGGACACAGCGATAATCTTTGGCGACGTGTCACGTCCGTCAGGGGGAGAAGAATAAAAGGCGAGTTCCAACTAATTGCCACAACGACGACAAAAATACCCACAAAAAAGTACATTTTATGACTTTTTTATAGGATGAGCTTCAAATACGATTCAAAAGATGAAAACAGTGTGATATAGCTCTGGATGAAAGATATTAAACAGTTGGGTTTATGGTATTTTTTTTTGTGTGTGTTTTGTGTTTTAAAGTTTTATTGTTTGTTTACGATATTGCTTGGGAGGGACTTTTATTACCAAGATGAAAAATATAAAATAATTTTTTCATGTGAATATACAATAAAAAAAAAAACACACACATAAACTCTGACTGAACCAAACCGATAAGGAAGCTAATAAAAAAAAACTTCCCACCTTTTTGCTCTATATATAGTCAAATACCATCAACCCTAAATTTGATGGGGTTTTTATATTTAAGTATGTAGCTTAATATTTACTAAGAGGCTTTAATACAAGGAAATGAGATACCTAGGATACAAATGGGATGTTTTGGGAGAAATAATAAAATGGTTACCGTCCTAAAGTTTTTGGCATCTACTGTAACTTGAAAATTTTGATTTTTTAAAAGATTTTGATATGAAATTTGTACTTCCATAAAGTATTGAATGATAGTTGTGGGTAGCTTATAAACATCGACTTACTAAGGTATGTGTGTGTATTTTGGAGTTCCTACTTTAAACACACTTTAGCTGAATTTCGCCCTTGGAATTTGATGGGGTGAAACCACATCATTTTGAAAACATTGTGTGGGCAATAATTGGGTTCAATGCGATCATTCATACGTTATATTGTAACGAAGCGTTACAATTTCTATTTCCAAACGACCGCCGACATCAATTCCATACGACCAACACGTAACCAAAACCCATCAAGAGGATGCGACCACTACCGGCCGTTAGTCATGCGCATTTACCAACAACATACTCGAACAACACCAATCGACCTGAACATAAACCTAACATTTGCGTTCGTCATCGTTAGAGTTCACACTGCCTTAAAGCTACAAATATATCAAGTATAGGTAATGAATGACAACGTAGAAGAAGAACAAGAATAACAAGCTTTGATTGCGATTTTGGCTTTGCTGAGGAATAAGGTTGTCATTGATCTCGAGGGGTAGCCAGTTGGACGATCAATTCCGTTTAACTTTAATTGGTACACTGGTGTGCCATTTAAGGCGGACTTTTTGGTTAATAAAACTGGATTTTCCCTTGGATTAGCCCTTGGGCAGGAATTAGATTCCTAAACGTTCTTCCCCTCTTACTGCTCCTGAGTAAGTTGTGGGCTTACCCGATTTTTCCTTGGACTATCCTTGGACAGGAACTAAAGTCCTAACCGATCTTCCCCTCTTGCTCCTTCTGAGTAAGTTGCGGGCGTGTGTATTCGCTATTCCCTGTCTGCTCCTTCTGAGCAGAACGTGAAGCTGCCACTTATATGAAATACTGTGTTATTTATCGAAAGTTAGAGTTTGTAAGAAATATTGTAAAGAAAATATCGTAAGCAATAAAAGATAATTAAACCGAGTTCTAACCTTCTTAATACCCGAATTTTATTGTGCGTTCGTCAGGATACTCTGGACACCAACGAGCTCACCTCAGCCTTTGGGAATAAAGCATCACAATGTTCCATAGAGTTAACAAAAAAACATATTAACTTTCTTTTGAATAAGGAAAACTTTGAAATATATGCAATGTGCTGGGCGTGGTAGAAGGCGGACTATTTAATAAAAAAATATAATTGTCATGTCTTATATAAAAAAAGAATAATTCAAAAAATGTCAGCTCTTGAAACTCAGGTGAACTCAACGAGGCAAAAAAATTCAGAAAAGAAAAGTGGGTCTGGTTGTATTTGAATTTCAAAAGGTTCAATCACAGATAAAGAGTTACATAGATATGGCACTCAGTGAAAATAAAATGACACATTTTTCAATTGTATAAGAACTATCCAGCCTGTTTGGAAGCAGCGAAATGCAACATGACATTTCTAAAAGCGGAGCAACCAGTGGGTTGCAATCTTAAGGCGGGATATACACTGTTCAAATGCATGTCATGCATATGAGGGTGTATTCGATGATTGAACAAATATCAAAACGTTTTTATTTTGCTTCAAACATACACAATGTACAAGTGAGTTATTTTCACGAATACACTCTAATATGCATGACATACATTTGGACAGTGTATATCCCGCATAAGATACAGTTTTTTTTAAATTAATTTCGCGTTTCGATACAACACTTTTGAGTATAATACATCGTTTAACAGTTTAACATTTTTTTTTTCCTTTTCATACACAAGACAACAGAGAGAATGAGACACAAAGTAAAGAACCAACAAAAATCAAAGAAATAAACGTGTTGCAGTACGTTTCAAACTGGGACTATGTGTCATTTCATCTTTATTTGCACTGAGTGCCATATCTATGTAACTCTATTATCTGTGGTTCAAGCTTAAGCCAAGTGAAAGCTTACTTAATTATATTGCAACTAAAAGTGTCACTTAATTTTTGTTTATGTATACACAAGGGAAGTAAGACATTAATATACAATTAGACCATCAATGTATTTGGCTATCGCGTTGACTCTCTGACTTCACAACAAAATCAATATCTGCTCTGTCACCAATGCAAAAGATTTCGCCGATTACTAGTATGATGCAAGTCGCCCAATGTTTTTCTGAAATGCACGTCAAGGCGATTTTCATTCTTCACTCTAAATGCGTAGCTACTCAAATCTTTGAGGATCACACGACTTGATCACATTCCAAACTTGTTGATGCAATGACAGAATAAACTGTCGATCGCTTATCATGTTTTTGATATATTTATTTAAAAAAAAGTTAACCCTATTGACTTTCCAAGACTCTCGAGTTCAAGATTTTTGCTCAATTGAGATTGTTCGATTCTTATAGTCAGAGTCAGTTGACATGCTGTTTTGACTATTTCTGTCAATCTGTTGCTTATTATTTAATCAGTGATGCCAAATCACATTAGCACATTACACAATTGTTCAAATGATAAAAGATTGAATTGAGGAAATTTTCAGTGAAAATTCAAGATCAATGCGTTGACTCACAAATTTCAGTCAAACCAGGTGTGAACATTCTTGTGTTGACATTCACCCGACGAGATATAATTAGGACAAATTTCGACGCCAATTTACCGTCAGGGAATCAACGGGTTGCATATTTTGTGCTTTTGACGTCAAATCAGAACACAGTGCAAGTAGTTTTTAAATTTTACATTCGACAGCGTCTGTATTGCTCATAAGTTTTTCGACAAAATGTTTGACATTTAACCACTACATTTCTCATATAATCACGCAGACATTCGTTTAATGACAAATTTTGGAACGCGTTCCACGAGAACTCAGTACTAGAAGTCATTTTAAAACACATTCAATAAGTCTGACAGTTCAAAGAAAATCGTCGAATTTTTGAACGATGAAGTTGAGGAATTTAAAACTCTAAGATTGTAGCAAATAATGGTTCCAAAATTTTGTTCTTAGAAATTTTAATACTTTGAATTTTCTTTTCAAAATAAAAATTAAATTTAAAACTTTTCTTAAAAAATGTTATTATGAGAACTACATAGAGGGCGATGAGTGCACGCATGAGGAAAACCCATTAAGCTGGTTCATGATGTCAGCAAAATGAACCCCATTTATATGAGTGGATTGGGGAATAGAATCGAATCCGAAATGAGATTTCGATTCAGGTATAGGCCTCGCGTGATCGAAAGATTGAATTAAAATGGAATCGAAGTGACAATCTGAGCTTACAGAATAAACAACAAAAACATGAAACAGATAAAATACAATGAAAAGGGAAACCTTTTGAACACAAAAGAAATACTATCAAACACCAAGAATCAGATGTGAATTCGATAATTCAATTCCTCGATTCAGGTTTACATATATATTTTCAATTCGATTCAGCTCGTCTAGTGGGATCGGATCGAGTAATCATATTTTAATCCGATTCAAGTATAGAACGAATTATGTTTCAATACCGATTCATTTCTTCATATAAATCTTAGCATGTCAATGAAAACAAGATTACGACACTTGTTTTCTTATTTTATTGACGTCACTAGAGATCGAAATCCATTAATCCACAAACAACAGACAACAACAATTTGCAGATTTTTTATCTTAATTTTAATCAAAGAAGTGTCGTAATCCTGTTTTCTTCGATTTATGTAAACTTAGTATGTGTTGCGCACCACAACCAACTTCGGGTTGTGCCGGTCGATGCAGGGTTTTGCTGAAAAAAAAACGAGAAAATAAAGATGGTGTAAAAATTAAAATAATTTAAATCGTTTTTTTTAGTGGATCAACAAATAAATGTCGGCAGTGTACTCATTTACGTGCTGCAGATTTTTTCTTAGAAAGAAAACAGCAAATTAACGTTTGAGCCTAAAATAAGGGGTGTACATTTAAAATTTGGCGATAAATGAATCAATCCATTAAAATGTTAAAAAATCCTTTATTTACAAATGAAAAGCTTAATTAAACTTCCATGTCTTATATCACAAACAAAATTACCGCTTACGTAATAGAAGAACACCAAACAAAATTCTACACTAATTGAAATTGCCACCATCGGACGTGCATTACCACAGACATTATATCCACTCCACTATAAACCGCCACCACAACCATACCAAATTCCCTTCATCAAATACTTTGTTAATGGCTATAAGGCTCGTATTTCACAGCTATGGATGTGCGGGCAACAGCCTCTTTTTTCCAACACCTCTTTCCGGAGCGGCGCTTTGCAGTTCAAATGAATAATCAATTTGCACACAGTAATCATAATTCGATAATGTGTGACTCGTTTCTAAGCATACACCATAGCCTTTACCACATCACATCACACCACATTATGCCACACCACACCGGCCGACTGTACCACACGTCGACGTCACACACGTCCAACGTCTACTAACTCAAATGACACACAAACTTTTACTCCACTCAACCCCTGCAACATTCATGATTTGATGCATAAATAATTATCTGTGTGTCAGCAGGTGCTTGCAGCAAAAAAAAAATATTTCCCAAATAAAAAAAAATTAAAATTCTCTGATCTATGTTGTTGACGTATGCTGACGTTTACGGGTTTCGTGTTTTAAGTTGCTTTTTGCCACTACCCACCCCACTGTGCTCGCACTGAGGCATTTACCAGCACTTAACCACACAAGCGGCATGGCACTATGGTCTGATAATAATTATCAATTGCACGATGGCGATTCGGATAGTGTTGCAAGTGCAGAAGTGCCACTAGAGTGACCCTGTTGTCGGGTTCGCACGCTTATACCCGATTATGTCCTTATGCATCCTGATAAATCCTTAAAATTCGACCATTCATCTGCTTTAAATGTGCAGTTTTTTTTTTTAAATTTATTGTTAAACACATATCAACATAAAATAAAAAAAAACTGAAACTTATTGGGTGCATCAGCAGTAGTGTAATAATTAGTCACTTCTCTTGCATATTAAAGTGTTGCATATTTACGAATTTATTGTTTCTCTCCACATAAAATATCCTGTGAATATTATGCAACTTTAATTGCGGTTCTGCTGTGTTGTTTTTGTTTGCTTTGTCTTTTTGCGAGTTTGCTCTTCCTCGCTATATATGATTGCATGTTGACATTTTTATCCCACATGGTTGGGGAATGTATGTCGTCTCGTTTTTTTTTTCGAATTGAGCGCGCTGCTGCTGTGGAGAAAGATGAACATGTTCAGCTAGGGATAATAATTGGTATTTCTGAATGTCCTTTTTTTTCATTTTTTTACTTGCGATATACATATTAAATATGTGAGCATGTAAAACTCTTATTAAGGCAAGTTATGACTTTTATAAAAAAATTTTCTCCCACATTCCAGTCCATCTTTTTTTAATTTTTGGTAAATTTCTAGAACTACCAGATTTGCAGGAATCAGATGGATCTGATTAATCTTTGACGATTTTTTTTGTGCAGACAACATCTTATGTCCCAAGATCTAAGGAGTGTCATCTGACAGATTACGATTAAGACCTGTTTGAGAATTCTTTCAAGGTCGATACTTCAAGGTGCCGCACGTTGACGACAATCTTAATCCTTCAATAATTCTTTATGTAAGAAATCTATAAACCTGAAAGCATGTCTGTCTATAAAAGTAACAGAATTGCTAAATATCATACCCCAACATCAAGGGGATTCAATTTTGTGTACTTAGGAAAGAAATCTTGAGATTAATTCGCTACTAACAAACTTTCCAAATGGTGAAACTAAAGTTCAGTGTGTGGGTATTCTAATAGTAGGAGATATTGGAATTGATTTCCTATTTCAAGTTTTCCTTCATAACTTTAATATTAGGTCTCGCTTTTGGACTTATTATTTATCAACTGACGAAGGACGCACTTTTCGTCTTTGCACAATATGATGAATAGAAATTCTCAAAACTCGAAAAGAAAAGGATTCTAAACAAAAGTGGGAATCGTTGAGTCGACATTGATCTGTGTAAAAATAAGCAAATATTTTTTCTTACATGTTTCATCATTTGCGACAGCGACATGTGCATCTGACAGCATTTGCATATATCTTTTTGGAGAATACCACAGTATTTATTTCTTCCTACTGCTTCAAATCTGTGCCTATATTAAACAATTTTTATTTTATTTTATTTCAACACAATTGAAATTCAAAATTATTTACATTTTTACTCAGCACACATAAAAAAATAAACGTATTCTTCTCATTTAACACATATTTCATTGATTACTGACATCTAAGAAAATTACATTGAACGTCAATTCAAATAACACCAAAAACAATTGTAAATAGCTGTCAACCTTTTTTGACAAAGTAGTTTGTCAAAATGTGTTTGCTTTTAAAATACAAATATATTTTGATCAATTAAATACACAAGTGGAAAATAACTGTCAATTGTATCGGTAGTTCAAAGAACATATTAGGTGCTGTGAAACTGTCTCCAATCAATGACAAGTGGAAACCCAGCACTCAGCTCTTCGAAAAAAAATTAGGACCATTTGTATATGTTGTATTTATCAAAATAAAATTTATAGGAGAAGTGGGATAGAAACCGTTTATTTAAAGTTGGATTTGTATAGAAACTATTAGCATATATTTTTTGACGAATATAAAAGCTTTATTTTGGAATTCTTGATTTCATGAATGCATTTTAAGGATTATTCACGAGATAGCAACCAAATGACCGACGAGACGAATAAACGAAAAAAATGTATATGTATAGACCTAAATTCTTGACAAATTCCAAAAAAAAAATGATGCTTAAATGGTAAAAATGGATTTTTAGTTATCAAAACAAAATAAAAACAAACTGTCAAACTCCATTCGCTTACCACAGACCATCCAAACTATATCAAATAAATTTTGCACGCGCCACTGATCTCAAAATCAAAGATTGTCAATAATTATTAAATCTCATTTGCGATGAATAAGAAAACCAAGAAATGTCATAATGGACGAATGTTCGTTAATTCTTTGGTCGATCTTATGTAAATATTGGCTTTTAGAAATATAATTAAAAAACAATATAAATAACCAAATAAACGCTCTAACGTAATACCGTACATATATTACAAGGTATGCTCTTCTGCATGTTGTCAAAATTCTGCTGTCATATAATAACACATAGGTCTCCGAGATTTGAAACATCCACTCAAATTTTTGACATATCAACATACAAATAGAGATGAGTCAATATTTCAGTTAGCGTAACAGCAGGTCGAAAATACATGTTATTGAAATAACATTTAAAATAGCGTAATATAGATGATAAATAATAACTAGTTAATAAATTCGAGTAGAAAATAATTTATTAAAATTGCAATTTTCATGACAATTTTTGTTCCATAATGGTTCAGTAACAAGTATTTATATCTGTTATTTAAAAGTAGCAACTAGCCGTTTGGACAGTGATTATGCCCATGCCATGTGTCATGAGTGACACAATGGTCTCTGAGTTTTGACACATGTGTAAACTTGAAAGAAAATGGAAACTCGAAAAAGCATACCATGTAATCTGTGAACTGTTCTCGCATTATGATTAGTATACATTTGGACTCTCACGCCGCGCCAGTTCAGAATTCAATTGTCTAGGGCTCAACTGTCAGCCTTCTCCAACTGTAAAATATTTTCACACGTGTATTACCTCTTTGGAAGCCAGATATAAATTAACACGTTTACAGAACACGATTGGTTAAATTTTAAAATTTCATTTATCAAATTAAAAGTCCCTCAGGGGAACCTTTCAGGTCCTATTCTTTTTATATTTTTGTTATCTCCCTCAGATATGAATACAATTTAAAGGATGTCGTTTTTGGTACGAGTTGTTTAGGCGACTTTCAGCTAATCCCCCTTCATCCGTAAATACGTGTGACTCTTGTCTTCAAAGCCACGCTTCTCACTTTATCCGTCCGGATCTTATAAAAAAAATGCAGGTCCTCTCAATTGCTGCATTCATTAAAATAACTCTCATATAGTCTCAATGTGATTTTGAGCCATCAACGCAAATTCATACAACACAACTGTGGACTTTTGTATTCCCTACACTGTTCCACAACAACCACATACAGTGTAGTAGGTACTCAAAAGGATGACTTGCATTCCTGACACAGAAATTGTTAATCCTTTATTTTTTGCTCTGTTTTGTTTTTACAGCCTGGGCGCTGTAGATTTTTTATTGCGAGATAAGTTGATTTAAGGCGGATTTTCATTGCAGTAATTCCATTAAAATTACTCACAGATGCAATCTGCATAAAAAAGAATTAACAAAAAAAAATAAAGCGAATTTATGAATTCGCTTTGTATATTTATTCATTAACAACGGTCATAATTTTAATTTTCTTTCATATATATTTTTTTCTTTCATTTCATTATCTGTTTGGCGCTTTATTGTTTGTTTGTTGTTACGGTTTTATTGAACGCATGGAGGTGGCTCACAGTACCGGGTGTATCGCTTATTAATTTATTCCTCCAGTATGTCGTAGTGGTCGTCATGATGATGATGATGATGATCGTTCCGTTTGGTTTCGTATCCTTGTTGGTCGGTTTCTCGTTATGAGTTTGACGCTCTGGATATGTTGTGCTGATGTTCATTGTTATGGAAATTTATTGAAGTCTCCTGGCATATCCTACATACACCGAGAAAATCAGAGAGAAGAGAATCTTGATGCAATTTCAGCACAAAAATAAAAATTAAATACACAGAATAATTTGCAGAAAATTGTTGCATTGTTTTTGCTTAAACCGACTATGATCTCACTCACAGATATATCCTATAGATATATCCTTACATACTCATACTGGGAACGATATTCCTTTCCTGGGACAACATTGCCCAACCAATTGAATGGGTTGATATTTTGCATTCAAATTGGTTTTTTTTGAGAGTTGAGAAATTTAAGGGCGTTGTGGTATATACAGTTTTGGTATTGCTTGATTTTATTTAATAATTTTTCTTCCATTATTGAAAAGGTCAAAGAGGTGGAAAATTATTTGTTTTCCCTTGTATGTGAATTCAATTGAACGGAAGCATATACATATATGTACAATATTTTCTTTTTATTAATAAAATGTATCTCTTCTTCCAACACTCAGTACATATTATAAGAAGTTGAGATATATACATATTTGTATTGCTTCATTAAAAAAAAAAAAACAGAACAACAAAAATACCAGTCAAAAGCTGACAGAAAAATCCCAGGTTGGTGCAACAATATGGTCGAATGAAGGCTTCTTCTTCAGCGAACAAGTTGAAAGTAGTTTATAATTACCTTTCAACTGCAGTGGTTTAAAGGCTTTACCTTTGATGTTTCCGTACCGACAAAATTGTCTGGAATTCTTGAGACGTGTGCGTTTGGAAGTTCTCCTCGTTTCTTTGCCTTTGATGAACAACTTAATGACAGACATTTTTTTGCAGAATTTATTTTCGTTTTCCATTTGGAATTCATTAAAAAAAACTAATTATTTTAATGTATGTGATATAGTTTTATAGAATATGGTTTTATTTTGTTTCTTCAAGGTATGTAGTATTTTATATGTACAAAGTTTATAAACATCGACAGTAGAAATATTTAAACATTTCCCTCATTGAAATGGCTATATATCCATTTCGTGATATTGATAGTAATAGGTTGGTTACATTTCTAATAAACAAGCAGTTTGTTCGACTTAAAACATTTTTAGTTCAGTAATTTCGTTATTACATGAAAATCAGTAAAAAAAAAAAAAATGGTCGTTTGAGCCGGATTTCCAGGTGTGGGATGGTCTTTTTAAGATCGATGATTTTAGAAGTGTGATTCATACAGAATAGAGTAGCGTGACAATAAAATTCTATTTTCTGATAGTTCTGCTCAATTTAGTCCAAAACTATTTGAAGAGCGTTCATCCTAAAAAACAAGGAAAAATAATTCACAGTCATTTATTGCCATTATTGTTTATAAGCGTTTAGCAAAATGTGAATCATAATCCCTAACAGTGATCGTAAACTAAAAAGTGTCAACTAAACTTGTTTATTTAAGAAAGATAAAAATTTAGATTAAATTTAAGTTACACTCTAAAATTGGTTGCCCAAGTCTCACTTATCCACCCTACTGCTCTTCTATAATTCTTAAGGAACTATTCACATTTGTGGCAGGAACGACCAACGACTTAACGAATATTCGTCCATTTTGACATTTATATCAAATAGCTTTTTCTTATTTATAGCGAATGACGTTTTATAAATCAAAATGTCAAATTTCGCTTGTGAGACTTTAGCTGTGTTCCCGTACTTTGTGCACAAATGTTCCCAGACTGTCATTTTTTCAAGAGGGGGGTAGAATTCTTTCAGAGATCGACAAAGTTTCACAAAAGAACGAAAACGCATTAAATTAAAATGTTAGCCACTTTTTAAACGTCAAAACAATTTTATTTTAGAAAAGATTTAATAAAGTTCTTCGTTAAAAAAAAAAGAAAAAAAGTTTTTTAAGCTAACCAATTTGGAATCACAAATATTAATCTTTTCCACGAATAAAATAAACCCAACCACACGATATATTCATTTATTTTCAAATTTTTGTGATGAAACACCAGGCAACCCTCTTCCATTTGACAGTCTTATGTCACATTCCAAACAACCATGCATTCGGTTTTTTTTTTTTTGAACACAATCGAATTCTAAGCAAAATCTGTCAAAACAGATCTTGTGTTTTTAGCAAGATTTTCTAGACTTTACATGCAAAAAAAAATTATTTGAAATCGATTTGAAATGGTTTGTTTAGAATTCGACATTAATCATTTTGTCCAAAGAAATTTCTTGGAGAAAATTCGCAGTCTGGGCAAATATTTTAATCTCTCTTCTGTAAAAAAGAAAAAAAGACAATTTAGTAGACATGATTTGACAGTTTTTCGAAGGTTTTCGAAGATTTCCGAAAGTACGGCAACGCACCTATTTGTCTCCATTTAAGTGGGGATGGTGTGGATTGCAGAAAGCGAATAGAGTTTGACAGGTCGTAGAAATCAGATTGCGGTTCGAAGCAATAAGTTAGTTATTTTGGCAATTAAAAAAGAAAATTTTCTTATTATTTATCCGCCAAAGTGGAACACCTTCATCTCCATGCAAGTGTACATTTTGCTGTCAAGAAAATAGTGTTGGTCAAAAGTCTACTGGAACTAAATAATTGCCTATTCATGTACACACTTGCGACTAAAACGACCTATATTATTAGTTACTGGAAATGAAACAAATGATTTTAAATAACAATGCGTAGATATGCGATTTTGGCATACACTACTAAATAAACTCAAACAGAAAAAAAAAAAATAAAATGTGTTTGAACAAAAAAATGCACCCTTTTCTGGCATTTGCTCTTCAATCTTACTCGACCATATTTGATACATATATAAAGCCTTGCGTTCGCCATGATGGTTCGCGCTATTTTGAATATTCAAGATCTCCCCTAAAAATTCACAATCCCTTTTGAAATTGCATTCAATCACCACGATTAAGCCTCTCAAAAAAAATGCCTTCCATTACGCTCAAAAGTTTTCTGCATGATTCAAAATCAAAGGTCAAAGCAATAATAATTTTTATCGACTAAATAACTTTCTTTGTCTCTTTAACTTAGTAAATGGTCATATTTCGAGAGAGCACTTCTAAACTTTTTCCTCTTTTTCCGCGATAAAGGAAAATATGGTGAAAAAAATAAGCAGAAAAGCGAAATCCTGCAAAAGCAATTCTCTACTTGAAATTTAAATTCTTGATTCCTGAAGCAACATTTCTCAAGTATCCCATGCCGTGCCGCCCACTTTTAGTATATAGTACCTTCTTTAGTACCTTAATAGTCATAATTTCTCATTTTCTCATTCCTTTTGAGCTGACTGACATTAGTTGTGTAAACTAAAGAGTTTTTCTCATTTTTCACTAGGGGCTAACCTCACCGTTTGTCAGGAGCTGGAGGTTTAGCTACCCGCGTTTCGTATACGTTTAAGGTAAAAGAAGGATATTTCCCGATATTATTTATAGATATTTATTAACACACAATTTTGCCAAAGTGCAAAGAACTCTTATATGTGTTACATAATAAATATACAGAAATATAAAGGATATTAAAGGCTGGAGAAACACCACTGATATAACAGCAGTAAAAAGGCATTACAGAAGTAGTGGCAAGCATCAGCAGCACCAAAATCGAGCATCATCATCAACATCAAAAACAGTAACATCCATTTGCCTCTATTTCGCTCCATCACATTTACTCTTAAGGACGCCTTCATACACAATACATCTTAGCATAAAGGACAACGGAAACCCTTGTGATGTTGCTGCTGATACGAAGCTTCATTTTTTTTTCTTCCAAACGAAAAATAAGAAGCCTGCAAGCAAATAATAACAAGAAACGACACGATAAGTGGGCTTTTGGCAGCATCAAGCGGAAGAAGTACAAGTGCATGAGAAGAATCGTAGTGCCTTACAACAATCTAACGACAAGAGTTACCCAAGTTTTCGCTTTGGTTTTTTTTTTGTTTTTGTTTTTTTCTCTTAGTCTTTTGCTGGTTTTATTTTGAAAGGTATACTTGCACCAACAAAAAAAGAAAAGGAGGTGAAAATATACATTTTTAGGTTACGAACGACGCATAACGCCATTTTGTATCTCCTGCCTCAATATTATATAGATGCGACCAAACCAAAAATGTTTCCATTAAAACTACACACTCTATGCAGAAGCATTATATATGTGTACCTTCTTTGGCACAGGATACACACGGCTTCAAAGCAGCTAGCTATCATAGTTTATGTTGTCGGTACACTTAACTGACACAAGACAAGCATCCTACTGGGCACGAGAAATAGTATAGTATCCTTAGAACAAAAGCGGGAAAATATACATTATAAAAGCTTACATACACGAGTAAGTACATAAAAACGGGAATCTCCTCGAACAGGACATGAAACTTTCGTTGCCTCTTCCTTGTTAACTTTTTTTCAAAAAAAAAAAGTCGAAGTTTGGAGCGGAGCAAGTCAAGCAAGCAGTCGTGCCAAAACAGCCAGGGTTGAAGTAAATTGTTAAGAAGGGTTTTTCAGGCGGTATGCTTCTCAAATTATCGTTTTGGTCTTTCCCAATCTCAAAAAGGAAGTCTATTCTAAACTCCATTTTGACTTTTAATTTACTTGCTTTTCTTTCCTGGAACATAAATTTGGTTGAATTTGAGTGATGGCACGGGATGTGATGATTTTGCGGACAGCGGTTTTTTACGGCTTATGTGACTTCACGGAACCCCACAGCAAAAAGTCTGATGGCTTCGGTTTAGGTACATTTTCCTGCAAAAAAGTATCCCGCTTAACATTTTCCCGACGAACGTTTTCCCGTGTAACGTTTGTCTGTTTTCTTCTTCCTTTAATACATTATGACGTGGTTCTTACACGGTGCGTTATGATCGTCATGCTTTCCCCCTGCAACTCTGGACTGGGGTTACGTTTGGGTGTATGCAAAATTTTATAAATATGAAATAAATTATTAAATATGTTCATAAGTACTAATATGTAATCTCTAAACGTATTAAATAGTACTGAACTTATCTCGCGGCCAAATAGTAGTGTACAATCGGCGGGATAAGCAAGAAAAGTGAGTTTTCATAAATCGGGTAAGCATTATGCGGGAAAACGTATCGATGTCAAAATTAACATGGCCGTTGTTTGATGTGTAAACGACCAACAGATAACTGAACTATCTTAAGGCTGAATTTCATTAGCCATTTCCCGTTAGAGACATTTACGTTACTTTAGCAAGCATTGCAGCCGCGTCAAAATGACAGATGATCTTAATCAAATACACACAAGATACATACTAATTCCTAAGTAATTGTAAATCATCAGACCGGGATGTAGAAAATTTGAGTGTGGGATAAATGCTGGAATGTAGAACAATGAAATGCTTGATTGTCAAAACGCGTGCAAAAGTTTTTTTTTAACTTGAACGTTGCTTTCGCTTATGTTACGTGGTTTGTGTACTTGCTAATATATGCCGAATCGTGACTTTATTACCGAATGTGTCTATGTAAACACTACATACATTGCTGTTTGTAGTTTAGAGTTGACCGAAAAATCTGCGCAGCACAGCGATAACAATCCACAGCACAACAGCAGCATATTTATCCACTGTTCGCTTAATAGGAACACGTTTTCGCTTTTTTTATTTTATTATATAATTATATATCTTTTTATATTCTAGGTATTAATTTACATTTTAATTGCTGGTTAGATATAACTTTCAAAAAAAGTTCAACTATCTATCCCTCAGATAGAATGCTTGCCTTGAGAATGACTAATACATAAAAAAGACGAGATGAATGTCATATTCTTTTAAAATAATAATTTCCAGTTCACAGGCAGGTGGCATTCCAATTATAATATAATACTGGGTTTGGGGTCACGTTCTACCAGTGAACCGCACACACAATTTTTAATGCCCATTCTACTATAGAATGTAATAGTTGCGCGAATAAACAGCCGTCATGAACTGTCAAAATATACCAGGAGAAAAACCCAAAAAAGCTATTATAGTCATAACTTCCGTAATATTTTCAATTTGTGAAGATATAATGCACATATGCCAAAATCATAATTGTTAAAATTTTCTAGTTTTGAGTTTCTTAACTCTCTCTTTATTGAATTTCATTTGCAAGCCTTGAATGTGGGAATAACTGATGTATACTTCGGAATTTAGTGAAATGAAGTTTGTATGATATGTCACTTTTTATGAAATATAAGACACAACGGGCCTGACGCTTGAAACGTGAACTGAATTATGGATATTCCGGCCTTGGGGATGTTACACAAAACTGGTGGCAGAAAGTAAAGACATTAGAGACGAGAAGAAGGCAGACGAAAGTTGTAATGTCCCAAATTTTTGATGAAAAACAATTGCTCTAAGTTGGCTTAACGCTGTACTTACGTTACTTATATACGTATACTCGTCTAGTTACGTATACTTGTAGTCCCCTTTGCTGCTATTGCCGCCGCAATACCGTTGATAGCTTCTGTGATTCACGGTTATGATGTGGTTGGATGATACCTAAGTATACACTTGAAGTAAAAACTTTTGGGTCATATTACAGTTTTAACGTTTGTTCGGGGAACTGAGAACTGGGAATTTGCTCAGCTAAAAAGATCCCCCAAATAGTCATACTGCTGCATGCTGCCTTTATACTCTGTCTGCCTTATTGCCTTCTGATGCTGGCTTTTTTGTTAAGTTTGTTCGCAACAGTACGAGTAGTAGCAGAGCAGCAGTGAATGCATGCAGTAGATAACAAAAAGAAAAGAAACAACTATCAGAACAGAACCGTATAATGAGAAAGATTACTTTTAATTTTCCACCCTGGACACATTCATTTGTGTTTTTTGCAAAAAAAGAAAGAAAAAAAATACAAAAGAAAAATAAACAAACAAAACTATTTTTGAATTTTCCGCTTGGATGGTATCGTTAGTAAACTAACAATTATAATGATTTAGAGCATCGGCGGCAACGCGGCGAAGAAATTAATGGGCTAAATTAGCATAAGGAATGCTAATTTTGGGAACCGTTTGATTTAAATTAGTTGAGGTTTGCAGTTGAAGAATTTCGTATTGTTTACTACATACAATAATTTGGACAATTACTTTTGAAGACATAAGGTCGGTAGGGTTTATAAACAAGCATTACCGAAGCTTAGACTTAAGGCTTTAAACACAATGAATAGGTGACGTTAGCTTATTCGATCCGTTTGAATTCGTCATTATAATAGGTACGCATAAAAACGTCAATCGAATCCAAGTGAACTTGTGTGCCAAAAGAATTCCCGCGTGATATGACCTACTCGTATGCTTTATTGGGCTACTGCGCTAGTTTGCTCATGACCGCCATTTCTTCCTACCTGTCATGATTTACAATGTGTCAATTGTCAAATACAGCTGTTATAATTCTTATAACATCCTCTTTCTCAATTACATTCTACGTGGAATGTTCAAAAATTACCATAACTCGCATATTATATGTGTTCAATACAAACAATCCCGAAAGTGATTTAACGACAGTGACAGATATTTTTTGAAACTCCATTTTATTAGATATCTGCAATAAAAATAACATATTTTTTTTATTAGGCTTTAGAGATACCACTTGGCATACATTAGATATGTGAAAGTCCTTGAATTCTTCAAAACTAAAACGTAAGTGATAAGTGCATTCAGGTGGTAATATATGCAATATGTGCCAGTGTTTGTTATAATATTGCTGATTATCTGTCAAAGTCATATTCACAATTAGGTATTTAAAATATATATATAATCAAAACAATAGTATTGGTTCGAAATATTGTATCTCAATAATGCTGCTACATTAAATTTGAGAAAAAAGGAATGTCATAATGATGTGGGTGTGTCATACGTTTTACAAATGTAATTGTGATTTGACTTGCGGGATCATTATTAAGGGCTATTCACATAACAACGCCAAAGAATTAATGAATATTACTCAATTTTGACATTTCGTTCACATGGATTTTTTTTATTTATTGCGAATGATGCTTAACTCTCCCATATTCTTAATTGATATTAGTCATGTTCAGAAGACAAAAGGAAATTTAGTATTTAGCATTTATGCTATCAATATCAATCTTATAGGCTTACCTTAAATCTTTAACAAAAAAGAACCTTTAATATTACGCGTATGACTTGTTAGAAAATTATTTCAAACTTATAACTGATCGATACACGTTCCAATATTTCTTCGGAATCCTCGAAATTTAAAAGTTACGTTGAAATTAAGGAAAATTATAATTATTTTCAATAACTTTACTGCAAAGTTGAACTGGATGATAATTCAAAGCTCATAATTTTGACATATGTAAATGTACTTGATTTGAAATGTAGGGGGATATTTCATGACTAGATATTGCCTCACTTTATCCGGTATTACACAGCGCGTGTTTAGCCCTGCGTGAATGAAGTGCGAAAGAGAAAGAAAGAACGAAATGATGAAACAGAAATAAATCTATCTGAACACACGCGGGTAGGATTTTCCATGCGTGTTTTTGACGTTTCTCTTTATAATCTTTCTTTATTTTTCGGATTTGCTTCATTTAATTTTCGCTGTAGATGAATGAACACCAATCCAAACGGCTGACGTATTTAAATAGAGCAAATAAAAAACTTCTAAGCTTATTTTAAATTACCAAATAAACCCCATTTTCAACAATTCTTGTCTTTGTCATCCGGAATACCTATATAGATAACTTTGTCTTCCATTTTACTTTTAAAAATTATTTTTTGTTCAATATCTGCATTGGGCAAGGAAGATAAATGAAAGATAGCTGTCAAATAAACGCGCAGTACTGAAAATGAGAAAAAGGCTAAGTGTATTAACACGCGCGTTACCGAATAGAAATTCAAAAGAAAATAACCAAGAATTGCGCATTACAGTCAAGAGCTGTGTAATACCTGACTTTCCAATAAATGTTCTTTTGATAGCTGGCCAATCAGAAATTACATATTTTACGTGTTCAATCTAATGTTAGTTGTGCGCAAACAATTTATTTGTTGAAATTTTTGTTTGGGGTGATATGAGGAACTCGACTAAAGTTTGGCAATTCGTAACTCTCATATTTATATTATTGTGGCACTTAAAAAACAAATTTTAGTAAACTAACATTAAATAAATTATATTTCTACCATTTTGTTTATAATTTTTGAAGAACTTAGGTTTATAAACTGGTTTTAATGACAAATCATCAGTAATCATTATGAATTGCAATTTGATTGCTGTTTTTTTTGAGCCGCCAAAGAGTAAAGACGTGTTTTCCCCATGGTTGCTTGTAAGATCTGCAAAGTAAAAATCGGACGTGATGCAAGTAAAATCACTTGCACTGAGTGTCGCGGTACTTTACATGCCATGTGTGCTAAGCTAAAAGCCGCGGAAGTGGAGCATCTTGTAAAAAACAAAGACCCGTGGTGCTGTCAAGCTTGTGTAAAGTCTAAATTGAATGACTCTCGTAGATTATCATTCTTATCGACCAGTGTAAGTTCTACGAATAAAATTACTCTGGAAGGTATACACCAGCAGGTCATTGCCTTACGATCTACAATAACATCGACCGCGGAATCATTAAAAGCAATGCAAACGCAACTTGAAGCACTGGAAAAGGCCACTGAAATGCTAGCCACAATGAAAGAAGAGAACGAGCAGCTGAAATCGCAGCTAAATCAAACAATAGTGAAGCTAAATAGTGCCGAACAGCTAATCCACGAAAAGTACATTGAACTGCGCGATGTCCCGCACATCGAAAACGAAAATGTGTACACCACAGCGGTTGATGTCATCACCAATGGTGTTGGAGTCGATGTTACTGATGTGGACTTAGACTCGTGTTACAGGAAACAAATCAAAGGCAATAGATCAAGCACTATAGTTGTAAAGCTACGCAGTAAAAGAACAAAGGAGCGCATCTTGTCTGCCGTATATGCAAAAAAAGGACCAATAGATGCTAAAGAAGTTTTTTCATCGAGTGAGGGACACATCTTTGTCAACGACTGGCTTTCAACTGAGTCTAAAATACTACTCAATGAGGCGAAGAAGGCGAAAAAGAACTCAGGCTACCAATATCTATGGGTGAGAAATGGGAGAATCATGATGAGGCGAGCTACTGGTAGTAAGATCATATATATTCAGAGCATCAACGATCTGAATCACTTAGATTAAGTCACTCTATTTATTTTAATTTTTATAATTTAATTATGCCTAATCCAAACGAAATTTTTGATCTCGAAAATTGTAGTAATTGTAATGAGATTTTTATCGGTTCAAATTTTAACGCTAGTCATAATGATTTCATAATTTTTCATCAAAACATTAGAAGCATTAGAAAAAATTTTGATTCTTTTTGTTCTTATCTGCAAAATAGTTTTGTTGAGCTACCTCATATAATTGTTTTATCAGAAATCTGGATATTCAACCATGAAATAAGTTATTTTTCGTTACCGGGTTATAATCTCTTGGCGAATTGTAATAATACATACCCTTCGGGCGGAATAGCTGTTTTTGTCAAAAATTCACTTGTTATAGAAAATGTTTTTACACCGAATCTTGAAAGTGCCGACTGTATTGTACTTAAGGTAATTTTAAATACTTTTATAATAAATGTCGTTTGCTTATATCGTCTGCAGTTTGTTGCTAGGGAGGTCTTCCTAAAAGACATCGAAGATATTATACCTTTATTAAATAATGAAAACACTTGCATTGTGGGTGACATAAATATCGATATTTTGGGCTTACCGTCTAGTAGCGATAACTATTATCTCCTTCTGTCCTCGATGGGCTTTGAGTCACTTATAAATGTTCCTACTAGGGTAACTGAAAATTCGAAAACTTGTATTGATCACATATTTCTCAACGCTATAAATAATCTAGAAGTAACTCCTTTTGTACTTGATTGGGATATAACTGACCATTGTGCTACCGGCGTTTTGTTTCCTAATCTGTTAAATACTCTTGGTAAAAGCTTAAAACACAGCAATAATACAAATACAACAACAAAAATTAACTTTGGTGCACTTAATGACTATCTTTCAAAAGAATCCTGGTCTCAAGTATATAGTTCAAATTGTCCTTCAGACGGTTTTGATATATTTATCAAAATAATTAATCATTATATAGATAATTGTAAACATAGCTCCAGTAAGTCGAAGCTAGTTAAATTAAAACCATGGATGACGGATGCTCTATGTAAAAAAATTAATGAAAAGAATATTTTCTACAGACGAAATAAAAACAATTTTCATATAGTACCTATTAAATTGCTTTATAAACAACTGAGGAAAGACATTTTTGAACAA
Organism: Philhelius pedissequus; assembly: GCA_910595825.1. Taxonomy (NCBI): domain Eukaryota; kingdom Metazoa; phylum Arthropoda; class Insecta; order Diptera; family Syrphidae; genus Philhelius; species Philhelius pedissequus. The sequence goes on along the minus strand of OU343163.1, from coordinate 5,344,029 downwards.
ATAAATTATCAAAAACAATCTTATTATAAACGTCAATTTGAGTATAATGCGAAAAATCCTAAACGTCAATGGCAAATAGTAAACGATATCCTAGGTAAAAGTGTTAGTGAAAACTGCATACAAAGTTTACGACTTAGTAATAATTTAATAGCTACGGATAACTTACTAATATGCAACAGTCTCAATGAGTTTTTCAAAAATGTAGCCGGAACATACAAACGAAGCTCCTTAAGATCTACCGGATTAGAAATAGAGCCTTACTTAGATTCTCAAACAACCTCGTCATTTTTTCTTGGGTCAATATTAGAAACCGATATAGCGAAAGTCGTATCTAATCTGAAACCTAAATATTCAAGTGGACCTGATGGAATCAGCAGCGTGATCTTGAAAAAAATTTATCCGTATATAGCTGCTCCCCTTTTATTTTTAATAAATAAAAGCTTTGTATCAGGAATTTTTCCTGAGTGCCTTAAAACATCAATTATAATACCTATCCACAAAAAAGGCGCCAAATGTGACCCGAACAACTACCGGCCAATATCCCTGCTATCTGTGTTTTCAAAAGTTTTTGAAAAAATTATTTCCTTTCGAATGATCAAATTTATTGATAAATATAAGCTTTTAAATGATAGACAATTTGGATTTCGGAAAGGGAAATCTACAGAAGACACGATTATAGCGTTTTTAGAAAATATTTATAAAACATTAGACAAATCTCAATTGTCAGCTGGCATGTTCCTTGACCTAACAAAAGCATTTGACCTTGTTAACCATAAGATATTGTTACGTAAACTGTATAGATTTGGTTTTAGAAGTAATATCCTCTGTTGGTTATCCTCGTATCTTTCGAATAGAAAGCAATATGTTTCTGCAAATGCAATGATGAGTGAGGTATTACCCTGCTCAGATGCTGGCGTTCCCCAAGGGTCAGTGCTTGGCCCTTTGCTCTTTTTAATATATATAAACTCTGTTTTCAATTTGCCTCTAAATGGAAATATTGTTGCATTCGCGGATGATCTGGCTCTTGCCTACGCTGCAGTTAATATAGTAAACCTTAAGCAACAAATAAATATAGATCTTGTTTCATTGAACTGTTGGTTCAAATATCATAATATGGTTCTTAGTAGTAAGTCTAAAGTCATGTCATTTTCGCTCTCAAAAACTTTTAATCTGGATGAAATAGAACACCACGTCACAGGTTGTGATCGCTTAAATTGCAGTGCCGAGTGCTTAAGTCTTGAACCGGTTAGTGAATTCAGATACTTAGGAGTTACGCTGGATAGTAAGCTAAACTGGAAAAGCCACATTGCTAATGTAAAACAGTTGATCTACATAAGTTTGAATAAAATATATCATCTTCGTAAATTTGTACCATCGAATCTTTTAGTTACAATCTACTATGCTCTTGTAAATTCCCGACTTGAGTATGGGATAACCTGCTGGGGAAGTGCATTTATAAGCAACATGCAACCACTCATTACTGCTCAAAAAAAGGTACTAAGGGTAATGGTTTTCAAACCTAGATGGGAGCCCTCGCTCCCATTGTTCAAAACACTAGACATTTTGCCACTTCGTTATTTATATGTGTTTAAGGTATTGAGAATATTCTTTTTACGAGGGGGATATCACAACAAACGAATGAATGAAATTCATTCACTACGTAATTCAAACTCTGTTGTAGTTCCTAGAGTAAGGACGGAACACTATAGACGGTTTGTCACTATAATTGCTCCCTTTATTTACAACAAGCTACCATGGGATATACGCAAGCAAATAGATAGTAAATCAATTTTTTTCAGCCGTCTTCGATTATGGCTATTTAATAGTGATGGTGTAGAAATTTTGATACAAGTATTGAACTAACTTCGCATTACAATCCAAAATAATTACCTTTTCTCTCCTAAAAAAAAAAAAAAAAACAATTTCAAATCTCAAAAAAACAAATCTCAAAAAAACAAACCTCAAAAAAACAATCGCTTTCTCTTCCTGCGCGGCTCCGTATGACATATTAGTTTTTATAAATCTTCTTAAAAAAAACACTTGATACTGGCACTTCTTGCCACAAAGTGTATTAGTTACAATTATTGTTCATGGTTGAATAACTATGTTCTCTTAATTTAATTTTTAATTGATAATTGATACTGTATAGAAAAATTTGTAAAGTATATGTGAAATTTGTAAATATTGTAACATGAAAAATAATAATAATAATAATAATAATAATATCTATAAATATATAATAAAAAAAAAACTGTCAAACTCTATTCGCTTTCCACATTCCATCCACTCTGCAACGAATGATTTTTTTTGGCGTGTTTAACCTCAAAATCACATTTTATTAATTATAAAATGTTCGACGAAAAAAAGCCATGTGAACGAGGTGTCAAAATGACCAAATATTCGATAATTCTTTGGTCGTAAATATTTCGATATAATAATAAATAGCTTGCAAATTCAGATAACTGACGATGGGGCTTGATTTGTATTAGGTTCAGTTACCGATGCAAAAACGTAATACGTCGTCACAAATCTTCACCGTTAGTCTGTCTGTCATATCCTTGTAATATTTATTTCTCTTGGTTTCGTCTTACTCAACAAATCAGTAAAGCACCCTTAAGAGCCTCAAGAATGAACTATATGCAGATTTGTTTCAAAATAAACATACCTACATTAGTGTAAAACGTCTCATGCTTAAATAAATTGTGGTGAGTATTTGTAGCCATTTATTCCTAAATTTTATTGCTTTTGTATAACTCTTCTAGAATAATTTCTTAACGAGTATAATTATAGAGTAAACTCCCTGAACAATTTAATGTTCAAAATATCCACTTTTCCAACTTAAGTATTATTCTTGAACAATTTAAATTTTAAGTCTTCTCCTTAATCAACCATATACACTCATAGTTTTACAAATTTTGTAGGTAACTGCTAATCTACCAACTAACACAATCAACTTAATTTCAGTCTCTACATTAGTCCTTTGTATTTCCTAGCTCGTATAATAATCTTAATGTACTGTCGTCCTAAAAACTTTCCAACTCTTATCATCAGACTCTCAAAGCCACCACCCCCTTTGGTATGTCAACCCGCATTATACAACTACTCAGTAGGTTTCATACCCATGTATAAACGAGTAACTGTTACACCTATGACCCTATTCACATGGATGTTGCCTTTATCGTCCTTTTTCCCCATATGATGCTCCTATGGTCGGGTCTACCCAAAACCACTTTTGCAGGAACTTTCCAAGGAAACTTTCGAAAACTCTAATCACTTGTAATTTATTTTCTGTCCACACTGTCCTTATATGTCCTTTCTGTACATCACACCATACAATTTATTATCCTTGTAACCTTACACACTCACCCGACCCGTGTCGTACTGCAAAAATGCATTACTTTCATTTCGTGCTGCATAATTATGTTCATTAAAATAAATTTGCAAATATGAGTGTCCTGAATAGTTTGTATGTATCTTTTTTTTTCATTTATTTTTATTTCGGCGTTGCATTTCTAGTTTTCGGCCCTAATGAGGTTGACTTTGTATCTCACCCGGAACCCATTCAATTTAATTTTTTCTCATAAACATTACCGACCTGCACCCCCCGGACGTCGCGTTTTCATCGTTGTCCTCGACATCAGTCCTTGTCATCCCCCAGCCAGCATCCACTTTTTCCCAACGGAAACACACCCTTATACAATCATAAGCATGAAATGAAGAGTTATTTTTATGAACTTAAGATAAAGTTGTTCCAAGCAGTTAATTAAAGACACAAATGTGATATAAGAGGAATACAAAACAGACAATAGCAACAATGAGAAACAACAAAACAAAACGGAAATTAAAATACAAAAACAAATAGAAAAAAACTTTACCCATTTTTTGTTTGCAGATTATTTCGTTTCATTTGTTCTCGCAATGATAATTTTTATTTTTCCAGTTGAAACAAAATACACACACATTCATACGAGTGTACTCGTAAAATGACTGCTATGTTAATGTGTAAGGAGTTGGAGAAGTGTCTCCCCCAATTTTACTCCAATTCCAAACAAAGTCAAAATGTCTGTCAATTTAAGTAACTGACAATGGAAATTTACTTCTTGTTCGTCTTTATTATTCAAAGGGAGGAAATAATTGAACTTGTTTTGAGCTTTGGTATTTCTTTCGATTAAAAAAAAAAATTGGGAAAATGCTATCCAAGTTTTGATATTTGATTCGCAATGGTGTTTTTTTCTCCCGCTTTTGATGAAACTTTTAAGGCAGGTTTTAAACAAGGTCATTGGGTACCACGAGGGAGCTTTCAAATCTTTTGATCGTTAGTCGTCAGCGGTTGACACACGAATTCTTAAAATTGTACAATTCAAAATGTCTTACTGTCAGAAATTTGACAGACTTCTTGCAAATGACTTAAGAAAGGGACGAATATAGCCTGTAATTGGCCGAATACCAATACGTTAAACATTCTTATATGTTGCATGCGATCAATCAGATTGATGACTGATTAGCCAAGAGATCTCTATGTCCCTTTATAAATGATTAGGTGTATTAACTGTATACTAGCTATTAGGATATTTTGCACCGCAATAAATTTGCTCTGAATACGTCGTCGCCTGTATCTATGGCTGTGATTTCCGACTTTTCTAACAAAGATGGGTTCTCTTCCGAGCTGGGGATTCTAATTTCCTAATACATTTTTAATGTCGTAACCAGTAATTTTTATAACGATGTGCGCACTAAAGGGGTTTTGACTACCCTTAAAGTGATCAAGTACAGTGGGAAAGTAGCAAAGGATTTAAAAGAAGATACCGATGCACATTGGTTTTGAATTTTGGAATATGAAAATTGGAGGAGAAAATTGTGCTGGAGAAAGCATTCCACATTCGCGTTGTACGGTTAAAGAAAGAATCTCCGAACTTGAAAGTACATCCGAAATTGGGCTCAAGGAAAAACTGGTGAGCATTGCTCGAAGCGCGAGTATTACAGTTGAATATTTTAATGTAGGAATGTAATTGACTATTTCGCTAGAACATGGTTTATGAAAAGAGTGATCAAATAATGAGAGACATATAGCATTTCAACCGCCTATCATTTTTGGAAATAAAAGCTTCAGAAAACTCTTTTGAGAGCTCCTGTCCAAATGTGAGAGTTATACTCGAGATTTGGACGAATGAAGGCCTTATAGATTACAGCCAGATCAGAAGGGAAGAAGAATTTCGTGCATTTTCGAAGAAAACCCAAGCAATTTGCTGCGTTTTGGCAACACCAAATATGTTTTCATTCCACAAGAGGTGCGGTCTGTGATGCACATACCAAGGACTGAAAGCTGATCGGATTATTCAATGCATGTGCCGCCATGCCTGAGTGGTTTTTTATTCCCCTTTGGATAATGTTGTCAAGATCAGAATTCAATGAGGTTATCATATGCTGCTGTTTAAGTTCCACATCTTAGGTGAATTTGAAAACGAATATGAAAAACTGATAGTACTTTCGTCTGCAAAACAATTTAGTTTATTAGAAGTTTCGGATAAGAGATCATTAATGAAAATGAGAATATGAGTTGGAGATAAAACGGAAACCTGGGGCACACTAGCATTTATATTGGGAATTTCAAACTTGAAACCGTCCAATGCAACTTTTAATGAGCGGCCTGAAAGGTATGAAATCCATGCAAGAAGAGATTCATCGATACCAAATGCACTCATTTTCTATAAGAGAGCTTGCTGCCAAACTCTATCAAATACTTTAGAAATATTAACCGCAATAATCTTACTTTCTCCAAAACAATGTAAGGATTTGCGCCACTGTATCCATCAGATCAGCAGTAGACCTATTGACCTATCAGCTAAAAAAAATATCTTGAAGAACGAAAACTCCTTAACGACTGGGAGTAAGGCTTTCGTTCTTCAAGATATTTCTTAAGCTGATAATTAATCAGCGTTTCCATGACCTTGGGAGGAAAATACGTAAGTGCAATAACACGGTAGTAAGAGGGTGATTCGCGTTTTTCAGGGACAGGCTGGATAAATGCTGTTTTTGATCCACTCGTAGTAGGATAGATGGAAAACGACGGATACTATCCGGGCCAGCGGATTTGTGCATATCAAGGTCTTGACAAATTTAGACTTCATGCGAACATGAACGCTCGTTCACAGATCTGAAACTCAAGACTGTTTACGTCAGTTACGTTCTATTTAGCCCACCCCATCGTATTTCTTGTATAGCGGTTATTTATACTTCGAAACAGTCTAAAGCCTTTCTTAATTATTTGGTTGCACGTGTTCTATTAAGGGATCTAACATTCCACGGCAGATCCAAAGTTTGTTGTCCTTAATTCGCTTGCAGGGTCAATCATCAGTAAATCCCTCCATATCTTTTTTGGTAGGGAAGTTACTCCTACTCACAAATTAATCCCCAACCTGGATGGCTTAATTCAATGACTTAACGGGAAGCCGGATAAACTGCTGTTTGTATGCCTGAGTTCACTACGATTTCACCCATTAACCCGAAATTTAAGTAGATTTAACATAAATCTCCTCTAAATCTTGAAGATTTACCACGAAAATTTTAATCTACTCAAATGACGACTTAAAATATATTTTATTTAAATATTCATAGCGCTAATAGATATACAAATCGAACTAACCTATTCCCATATCGAAATGAACAAGTTCATCGGGAAAGTGAATTTTTTGCTTCGGTCGACGAAGATCAATCAGATTGTCTCACTTCTGCATCATAAGAGAAAATGAAACACCATTTTTATTTCAAATACTTCTGTCAAAATTAATCCACTTTTAGAGCGGTGAAAACAGTGTTTGAGTTTTAGTGAATTAACAAGAGATTAATGTTCAGTGAAAAAGTAGTAAAAGCCTAACTGGAAGTGTAAACGCCATAGTTGATTCCATCAGGCAAATTCCTTCGCTGCTAACTAAATGAAGAAGGTTGAAATGCCTTGGAGAGCATATTCATGCCGCCTCCCTTTATCGCTGTCACAAAGAATCTTCCACTGGGGTTAGAAATTAAGAAGACCTTAGAAGCAATTTCTTCGCTGTTTGTCCAATGTCAAGACATGAATCAGGCTTTCCATGATGACCTCAATTCTTTAAAAATGACATATATTTTGGCAATATCATATGATATTCTAAAAAACCTACATTAAACTAAATATTTTATATTGAACAAGGGCAAACATGTTGACTGAAATTTATACTGCAGCTATGTGTACACAACCTGACCATGAATCATTTGCATTGTCTGGTCATACATCAGGAACTAGTGTATACGATTGTATATCGTAAATGGCGCCCAATCAATATATCATTGCTGCGTATATGGACCCTTATTTTTCGAATCAGCAATGAACATACAGCAATAAGAGTACATTCTATACTCTTTTGATAAAAGCAAAATCCAATCAATATCTAAAATCCAAATAATAATACTACCTGAACGAATGTTTTCCTTTGAATTTTGAAAAGGTATAATGTACATACAACAGTATGAGTGGAATATTTATTTTAAGATATTTTCCATCTCAATTGATTTCTCAATTCAATTTGATGAATTCGAATTTTGTTTTATAAGGGTAAATGAATTTAATTAAAATCAGAACTTTACAAGTATACTTTTGATACATTTATGGATTTCTTTATTGATGTCTTAATTAAGCAGAAGCTTTTAACTGTCATTTCTTACTTTTATTACTGACAGACTATACCAATGAATTACGCCATTAAATATTTGTTTGGGAATGGTGAAACGTGTCACAATCAGAAGATGTGCACTTACGTGGAAGAAAATTAGACAACAGGTACATATATCCGTTAAGGTATTGAATATTAATTAATTGTTTTAAACAAAGTAGCATTTGTAGCTTCGTGGATATCTAAGAATTAAATTATTCATCAATCTAAAAAATGAAAACCAAATCCAATTTGATAAAAAAAATGGAAAGTGCGTTGAAGTATACAAAATTTCGCAACAGTAATACGTCATAACTCCCAAAATCACCGTGAGATATTTTAGCCTAAGCTAAAAGTCACAAGCCCTATAAGTCATAGAATCTATGTTAAAAAATTTTTCAAAGGCTCAGTTGTAAACTTAGCTATGCTTAACTTTGACAAATTCACACCCTCTTTTTTGAGACTGACATATGCTGCTACCCCCAGATCTCCTTCCCAGGATCTCGTTAAACTCAATGTTTTATGTTTGGCTATTTCAGTTCTAACCACAAGTTCACTAGTTGAAAAAGGAATACATCTTTTCTCTTGAATCGACGAGACTACAGACAGATTACTCCAAAAACCTTTTTGAATTGTTGCATTGAAACTTCTTCTAAAAGACGTGCTGACTTACCGACAGCGAATAGCCTGCAAACACATCAAAAAAGTATTTACTTTCACTATGACCTCTTCAGATTTTTTTAAAGCACACTAAAGCGAAATATACCTTTTCTATAAAATACCACCTCAAATGGAATATTGGTTTTGCAATTAGCATTTAGCCTTGGGCAAAGTTTCTTTTGTGATAAATTTTCAATGCTTTTGTGTAGATGTTACGGTAGTGTCTGGCATCTTGCAAAGGCATCCCCTTTGAGTATTTTTTTTGTTAAGCTTTCGGCAATAATTTCACTGAAAACTGACAGCTCACAGGAAAAGATAAGTTGAGATGTTTTTTTTTTTTTAAATTTTTGTTTTAAAGATGCCTAGGCTATCTCTGATGCTCCGGAAGATTATTGTTAGTTGAGAAGAAAACAATTTCTTAAATAAAATTAATGAACTTTTCATGTCTTTTAAGATATCGAGTTCACAAGACCCTGATAAAAATTAATATCCATATTTATCTGATTTCTTGTTAACTTATAAGGAGACCTTTAACAAAGTGCAAAAAGTTTAAGGTATTAATTAGTTTAGGAAAATGGTTTCTTACCTGCTTTTAAATATTTAATTTATATTACAAAAATATTTCCAGGGGTCTTACTTAATGAGAATGTCATAACTTTAAAAAACGGTTCTTTGACATTTGTGTCGTTAATAACATTTCATATTTAATTTCTATTGACCAAAATGTAGACAATACATTTACTCAAAATCATACGAGATTTTTAAGATAGTAAAGTTTTTTTACAACGGTGCGTGGTATGCCAAGTATTATTTATTATTCCTAGGACTTAATATAATTTTAAATTTCTGCCCAAGTCCCCTAAAATTCTTAAGTACTAAGTTTTAAAAAAACTATTGAATCCGATTTTCCGTTAAATGTTTTGAAAATCCCGAAAACCGTTGACACTGTACGTTTACGTGTTTTTTTGTTTGACGCACTAATTCATTTTATAACAGGTTATTCTTTTTCTTCTTTCTTTCATGTCAAAAGCTGGGATGTAGAAAATATAAGTAAGGTTAAATGCTGGGAGGTAGACATTTTAAACAAATGTAAAATCAAACTGAGGGCTGAATTGTTTCATTTTTCTTGCTTTGACTGGTTTTCGCTGAAAGCATATAGCTACACAAAATTGAAAGGCAAAACTAGTGAATGTCTTAGACGAAACTCGTTTTCTTTGTATACCTGCTTTTTGGTTCGGTGTGAAAGATTACAAATCTTTTTCAATAAAAAATGATACAATGTATACATGAGCTTACAATAACAGACTGAATACAATAGAGTGCTACAAATGGAATTTCTGTCAAAATATGTCATTACTGATACTTTTGCACATGTCCACAATGAAGCTTTAAGGAGACTTTACATGGATCTGCATCTGCAGACTTGAAGAAAAGTAGAGCGGGACCATATTATAAAACAAACATAAAAGTAAGACAGGGTACGCACTACTAACTTACTCGAACTCTGCTATAACTTTCTTGACACATCTCACAATCACATGTTGTTAGCGTTCAGGTATGTAGTTTTGAGAAGCAAATTTTCGTTATTTTTTTTTATTTTTAAGCAAACTGAGGTGAAATGGTAAAAAAAAACTTGAAAATTCGTTATCTGAACGGAACAAATTATGGTGCAGATGAAAATGCTATAATGAAGATGAACATGTTCATCTTCACTATAATCTGCAATCTTCAGATTCATACTTGCTATAATCTTCATACATGAAGATGATCTCCATTTTGGTCTTCGCTCTCTATCACACAAGTATGAGTTTTTTATTTTGTTTTCTCTTTTTTTGCAGACGTCAATGCAGATGAAGATGAAGATACATGTAAAGCCTCTTTTAAAGATTTCTGATATTTGGTTTTTGATACCATTTTTCCAGCTGGATACAAAATATAAATTATAATTAACCGTCAAATAGAAGATGTTAGTTTGATTTTTTTTCAAATGCGCTGACAGGTACGATATGAGGAATTAAACTTTGCTTTAATCTCATGTAGCCTTCATCGAGATGTTTTGACTCGTTCAATTTTGAAACGTGAAGAAAACTGCATATACAAAAGTTAAAAGCTCGGTGCGTTGTCTTCGTAACATTGAAATTGTGTGCATTCAATGTTTTGACAGCTATTTCAGAAACAGCTTCATATTATTTTGTTTTCGCGAAAAAAATAAATTAACCAAACATATGAAAGTAAATTTGAATTAAAATCTGGTCTGGTGTATTCAAAATGCGTAACTACTTGACTCATTTACTCGCACATAAGAGCATGTGTATATGAAAGTACTAATTCCTATTTTCATCTGCCTATATGAGTGCTTAGCCACCTCCAAACGAACACGGCTATTGACGCTATTTGCAAAAATGTACACTATTACATTACTAAAATTAGGAAGAGGAGGACTTAAATCAAATTAGTTTGATTTCACTGAACATATTAATGAATATGTGTTTCCATTCCACATTAATATATTCTGCATGCGCGAACTTAAGACTAATAGATTAGCTGTTAAGCTCCCATATTTTTATTCACATAGTTTATATCGAGTGTAATAACCTGAAGCGCCATCTACTACCATACCTATCAACTCTGTTCAAAATTACCATCTCATTATTGAAAATTGTTCTCTATTATAACTGTTAATAGATGACGCCATCATATTTTCAATGCATCCCTAAATTACGAGTATTCAATCTCTGACATCAATAAGATGTATTTTTTACAAAGTTAATATTCAACCAACACATTTTGTGTCTGTATATAAAATATCCATTTAACACGAGTCGAGTAGATATTAAATTTCCAAAATATTTATATCAGAGATGTCTTCCACAGCTCCTTCATTCGCATCATTCACTCGTGTAAATCAAGTCAGCCACAGAAAGGCGATTACGATTCCCTTTGGGGGCAGAAAATTCTTTATTCGAAACCTGAATTGCTTCTACAAATCAACAAAACATGCTAGACTTGCACTGAACACACTGTTTGTAACAAATCTAATCTAATTGTATGTTGAACAAAAACAAAAAAACCATCCACATCCCACTCACGTTAAAGAGAAGGACGGATATAAGTATGTATAGTTGAAGACAAGTCAAATCCTCACGCAGTAGCTGAAAATCCGAAAATGAAGAGTTATGAATGAAAATTGCGTTTAAATGGTAACGTGTTAGCTCGCCGAAATCCCGAGCCCCCACTACAAATCTCAATTAAGAGATGAATGGAAAACTGTTAATTAAATACGTTCAATGGCAGCATCCAGGGAGATTGCAAATAAGCTGAACGCGCTCTCTCGGTATGTGGCTATGTGCTGTGGTTTCGTGTGGCTTAATGTGATGGAAAACTTTAGCAAAACCGGCTATGGCAGTGAATGAACGAAAAAGTTTTTCTGTTGCAGTTTCCGTTTCCCATCCTCTGGCATCCACGCACCGTGCACATATACGTGAACGTACTGCATTATATTATTATAGTAGTGAGGTAGATCTACCGCAAAATCAGAAGCATAAGCAATTTGCCTGTGTTATGCTAAATAAATTACTCTTGAAGAGAATCTAAATCGGAATAATTTCGATACGATGCTTAAGAATTCAGTCAAACAAATTGGTTATTATTAACAGGCGAAAGATAAATGTTCTTAAAAGTTCCTCGACTAGCGGCAATCATTATGCGAGGATGATAAAAATGATGGCACTATAGCAGAGGGTGTAGCTGTCGCTGTCGATGTCGCATGTTTTATAATGGAATGGTGGTTTGGGGTGAATTGACAGATATTTCGGCGCGCGTGTGTTGTAGATTTTAATTGGTGGAATCTGTGAAGTCATAAATAAAGCTAGCAACAGTTCAAACTACCTTACCTACCATACTGCCAATTCTATGAAGCAACAGGAAAGAGCAAAGGAAATTCAATTTGTCAATTTGACAGTTAATTGGAATGTTTTATGACTTTTGACGTTTGCTCGTTTTTGAATTAATGTTATTGGTCGAAAGATTAATGTTCCATTACAAGGGCTTCTTTCTCTACCATGTGCCATCAGTTGGTTTTGTTGTTTTTTTTTCGTAATGTTTTTTAAGCTTTAAGGCATAAAGAGAAGACCTTTTGAATTTTCAATGAGGTAGTTTTATGAGAGATACGAGATTGTGGAAGAAGTTTTTGATTAATTAATGTTTAATGAGATACTTTGGTGCTTTATTGTTAAATGTGTTGACAGGTTTCTATTGTCATCATTCATTGTGTGTTCTTTAGACAGAATTTGGTTAAGTATTTTTTTGTTTGCTTTATGGGTTGATACATTTCAATTAAATTGGAGTTACATAATGCTGCTTAAGGCTGTACAATTGGTTTTTGATGTTGAAAGTTGTTAACTTGTTAATGGTTTGGCCTTTGACAAGGACATATTTTTGTCATTAGACTTAACATGTAATGACTGTGAGGAGACATTTTCCTTAAAGTATACCTATCACATCTTAGTGTATTAAAGTAATGGCTATAAAGATATTAAGAGCACATATGATCACTCTTTAGGGACATATCGTCTCAAATAAACAAATAAATCAGCAAATGAAAATTGTTGGTGACATTAAGGGGAAGCTAGCTAAACATAAAACAAACAATTTAGTATGCAAAAATGTGATTTCAGATTAATTGATTATTAAAAGGATAAACAAAAATAAACAGAGATCATAAAAATCTTTGAAGAATATGTTCTTTCAAATCTAAAAAGAATAGAAGCTAAGAGCTGACTGAATGCTAACATTTTTCGTTTTTTTATTTTGAGGTTGCAAAGCGATGCAGCAAAATTTCCCAATAAAACGCCGTGTTCGTTTCATATTCACTTTTACTTTCTATCTCTCCCCTTACTTTACTTTTATATTCACTAGGTTACTGACTTATTTACCGACACTATAGGTGTGTTTGGTAACATAAGATATGATACGAATTTGTACGAATTTTCACATTTTGCTGTCAAACCCATTTGGAAAAAACCCAAGTTTGGGAAGCTTGGTGAATATTTCTAGTTGCCAAACAGGCTTAATCTCCACAACAATGTCCAATTCATACCAAGTATGTTATTTACTAAAAAAAGCTTCTATTTAAAGATGAGCATTTCAACTCAATATAATACGCTTTAAATGACGAAAAAACTCGTTTTGTGGCAGCACTTACAAAAAAGATGTGGAATGTAAAAGAAAAAAAATATATTCCTATGTCGAATTTGCTGAATGTGTCGGTAAGGTAGGGATACAAAATTGATCAATTCCAACCAACTTCATATGATTGCTTACATTCAATTTGGCAAAATAGTGCTATATTACTTTGAAATATATATCAATAACTTTTTTAAGAATCATAAATTCTTCTTTTTTTTTTGCAAAAACTCTGCCGTTTGACTTTCTTTATTTCTCTTCAACAAGCAGACACTTTCTTTTATAATGGTATTCTTGCTTCGATAATATCTTCGGATTCATTTGGATTTTAAGGTAGTAATTCAACAACCTCACTAATATATGAAATCCAGTATTATTAATCATTGTTACTTAAAAGAAGAACAAACTTACAAATCAACAAGTTCTAGAAAAATGGTTGGTATTGCTCCATGAACCACTTGTTTTCCCCGGCCTTGAAATGATTTGAGCAAATCCTCAGATCATAACCTACAAGTAAATCGACGACCTGGTTATTTAAAATTTTAAAAGCTTTCATCTAATCTTTTTTTTGAAGTCTGAAAGAGAAGTATTACTGTAATTAAAAACTTTACTCCTTTCTTAAATATTCACATATATGTAAGTACCAATATATTAAACGCTATATTCGGATTTGCGTTCCTGCCAAAATCACATCCATCGACTATATAATTCATTTGTATTTATATTTTATTTGTTTTATTGTAAACTAAAAGAAAAAACTTATGAATCGTTCAAATTTGTCGAGCAATGGAACCATCGGACCACAAACACTAAACATTCATTTTAAATCAACTGCTTCAACCAAGAATAATACAACAGTAGATTTGGTTGCATATAATGACCACCGATCTAAAGAGCGCTGTAGTAAACTGTAACACTAGTGAGTGTAGTTGGTTGATAGCAGTCTATATATCATACGTCAATGGGTAAAATGGTTAGTGTGACCTGTGACAGCTGCATGTCATGTGAAATAAAGTACTTTGATCCTGTGATGGTGCTTGAAGGCTAAAATTTTGAAACAGTGCCCTTAAATCGTAAGACTTCGATACTTGCATTACTGGGGATATGAAGAACGATTATACCGCTTGACATTTGGACCGAACCAGAATAGCTTGGCAGCTCTATCTACGGGTTTAAGTTGCACCATTCTTACTAAAACTATTGTCAAGTGTTTACGTGGCCTTAAGAAATGACAGTTTAGATGTCACACAATTAAAATAAAAAAAATGGTGTTTCAATTTCTGAACCTTGAAATTAATAAAAAAACCCTAAACATCAAAATTAAAGCTTTTATCAACACTTCTTTTATTTCTTCTTCTTTTTATTTCCCCAAATTCAAAATTTAAATGCCTTCAAATGCGCACTTACATTGTTCGAAAGTCCTTTAAGGAATATATTTTAATTTCATCACCAATTGCTTCTTTAGGGGATTTCCTTTTCATTTTTTTTTATAATTTTCTGCTCAAAATATTTTAGAAAATTGCTTTTTCTCAAAAGCATCCCCGAACGCATTTATCAAACAAATAAAATTCATCAAATCAGCTTTCATTTTGTGAATCCTATTTTTTTGTGTGTTTCCCTGTCTGTCGGAGCAAAAAAAAAGAAACAACATCTAAATGTATTTTTTGTTTTTTTTTTTTAGCTTTTTTTATTTTAGGTTTATTTTATTTTAGGAGAAAAAAAAATGCTTTAAGTGGAATCCCATATAATTACTTAAGAGGAAAATAACGTTCTATATTCATCTATCAAACCCTTTGACGTTTATCCTCCCAACAAAAAAAAAGGAAGCCAAAGTCTGTTACTTTAGGGTATTTGTTTTTTAAATAAATTTGAAAAAAAAAACGAATCAATCCCAAGAGCGTACGCCGGATTTCCATTAAGGGGCCACAAACTGATGTTAACGCTACTTTTAAAAAAGAATTTACATCAATTGGTTAAATATAGGGTGTTCCAAAAAAGTCTAATTTTAAATTATTAAAAAAAAAACATTATTTTGAAAAAAAAATTCTTGAGATTCTTTGATGAAACTTTAAGGATGCATTTCGGGTAAATAATAGACCTGATATTTTCTTTACGTACTTTAATAGTTACTACACTTTTTCTTCAACATAATCTCCAGTCCTAGAGTTAAGTCTCCATTTCGAGAAATCACTCCTAAAGAAATATTTGCCACGCAACGAGTCCTCGTTTCATGAGGTGTCACGTTGTATGAGGGAATATCGATCCAAAAAGTTTTACCGAGTGCTTAAACAAAAAAATAAACAACTTCTAATAACGCATAGTCAAAAACAAAACAACAACAACTCAAATAGTTTTTAAAACACAAATATGCTTTTAATTTGTAAATTTCTCAACAAAATGAAGTAATTAAAATTCCACTAAGGGGATGCAAATACCTAATTTTTTTTAACCCACTGCCTTGTCCCGCCCTGCGATGCTCTGCTTACGGCTTTGACCAATCTGACTATAAGGTTCTTAACTTTTGTTTTATTTGTTGGCCCTTCAAATAAACGTCAATCCCTTGTATCGACCCACACTACCATACCGCATTATAGACTACTCAATTAAACTTTTTTGTGGTCCCTTTGTTATACAAAAACCCTTTTAGCCCAGACACAATCATATTTATTTATGCACGTATCCCTATACTCCAAGGACCTTATGAAAACACTGTCTATTGTTCAAAACACACATTCCGATATGTTTCGACAATAGAACAAGTCCCCTCCCCACTTACGCCCACCCACCCATCGTTCAGCCCCTATTCAAATTATATGGGATTGTACTTTGAGATGAACAAATAGGTTCTGCCTTTGGAAATCAGGATCAGGAACAATATTTGACAAAAAAAAAATAATAAAGAACCATCTGCCATCTCTGGACTCTCATTCCATGACCATGGTACATCTCATCGTAAAAGCACTGTCATTGTAACATTTTGTTGCTTTGTGTTGAACTTCACAAAACGATTGTGTGTCAGCATTGACCCGAACCAGAGAACTATTCCTTACATTTGGAACTCTGCCTGATGTCGGTCTGTCGAACCCAATCGAATAATATAGAATCTCAGTTCAATATATTTATAACACACAAAATTTCTCCCCCTCAATTCATTACTACACAACGTCGACTATACGACACGACGACACAGTTGGACATGAATCCTTAAATTCTATGTTTGCCCCCAAATATCAATTGAATGTTAGGACTTGACTCTGAGGATTAGTTTTATTTCATTTTATTTTATTCGGGAGCCAGCAGGCCGTAATTGGTAATCAGAAATTCCATTCACTTGCTGATTGATTTATTTTAAGCTGTTTATCCGCTGACGCCTGCTGTATATCCTTGCAGCGAATTAGTGAGTGAGTTTAGCAAAATGTGGTGTATATTTCAATTTAGCCATAGGGGGACCGTGTGCCAGAGCAGGTCACGGAAGGCAGATTGTTCATCAATAAAAACAAATAGAAACTAATTAAGAATGACAGGTGACATCGGGTTGGGTATTTGTGGTTGTCGTTTGCTTTTATTGATTGAGCGTGAAAAATATTTATTTTAAAGGAAAAAATATACAAAACATATTTGGACAAATTTTATACCTAAGCCTAAAGTAAAGTTGAATTTTTTGTTGTTGTTTTTTTATAGGTCATAGGTCGTTTCGTTTAAAGTCAAAGTTATGGGTTTTTGTTTAAGGTTATTTCTCTTAATCAATGGGAAAGTGTTGTTTTTTGTTTTTATTCCTTCAGAAGTTATGTGGATAAACTTTTGAAAAGGTTGCTTAGTTTAATGAGTCTACCTTTTCTTCCATATTTTCATATCCGGGTATATTTTTTTTTGCGTTTAAAGAGTCTTTTTTATGGCAGCATTTTTAATATCTATGCATAAATTTTGTTATTTTGTGTACGAGTACCAATTGAAAATACTGCAGTGATGGGATACTACTCAAAAGATAAAGGTTGTTGATTGAAAGTTTTATGAGATTGAACTTCTCTCGTCGAAGGATCTTCCTTTAAAATCCTTATAAAAGGCAAAGGCAAGTTTTGAAATCGAACATAAAGGATTTTTATTAAAAATTGCTATAAATAGTGAAATATTTTATTTTATTTTGAAATTACTCACTGAGAACTCAACCGATTTTCATAAAACTTGTTTAGGGAACATTTACTAAAAATGATACAAGAAGCATTATGTAGGTATAAGCTGAATAAATGAAGTATTGATTTGTATAGGGTCCCTTTTCGTTACCGAAAATAAATCTAAATAAAACACACACAACGATACTTTTTTGATACACATTTTATTTCACGGACTTTGCCGTTAAGTGTGAAAAATAATATCATTCACTCTATTATTTTGAAACCAATTTTTCGCACATTTCGGGCGGTATCTCGGCCATAACTTAATACATGTTGTTGGTTTTTAATGCGCTTAGAGTTCAAAGACTATTTTGCGTAGCCCAACAGAAAAAAAATCTAACGGTGTCAACTGTCATGATCTTGATGGCCAATTGGCGTCGCCAAAACGTGAAATTTTGTGACCATGAGACTTCTCACACAATAAAGCCATAATTTGCAGTGTTAAGCAGCTTGTTACTCGTCCTGTTGGAACCATATATCATCCAAGTCATGATCTTCAATCGCCGGCCAAACAAAAAATCGGTTATCATTCGACTATATCTCTCCGAACTGACTGAAACCGTCTGCCCATTGCCGTCTTCGAAGAAATACAGACCAATGCCACCTTTCGCCCATAGAGCACAGCAAACAGTCAATTTGTCTGAATGCACTTCTTCGATCACGACAAATTTAACGCGTTGTTCGAAGTGTATGACACTTCAGATGACAGCTGGGCTTGACAGGAATCAAATTCCAGCGCTATCAACTTAAACCACGAAATGAATGACCCTACTATATGGACTTTTAAATAAAACGAATTGAGGGTTACCTAACCCTCAAGCGTTTAAAAGCTGTATTTTAAAACAATCTGAGCGATAAAATGAGAGGGAAAATAGAGTTATGAATATCACTAATAGCCCTGCTCTCCCCAACATCACTGGATACCTCATAAGTCACAAGAAGAGGTGAAATTTATTTTGTGACTTTTTCGGATTCTCTTCCAAAGTCAAAACTTGTGAGAGTCATACAAACAATCGAAATTGTGATCTAGTTTAAAGCAGGTCACAACTCACAAATAATTTGAGTTTTGACATTTCGATTCGGCATTCGATATAATATTTTGTGAAATAATTTTATTTATATTCCAACATGAAGTAAACGGCAATGAAATTTTGAGATGAAAATTTAAGCAGCGAATACCAGAGAGAAGGAAAAGGGGTCAGAGGCTACATAAACTCTTTATCAGTAAGCACACATGAATCCTTAAAACAAACGACACTTCTTTTTTTGTCTTATTTTATTGACGTCACCAGAAATCAAAAATATGGAAATTGTTGTTGTTTGTCCGATGTGGATTAATGGATTTTGATCTATGGTGACGTCAATTAAATAAGATAAAAAAGAAGTATCGTAATATTGGTTTCTTTGATTCATGGTAAGTACACAATAGTGTGATTGACTGTAGGTAATCTGTGCATTCTACACCATTCCGATCAAATATAAATTCTTTATCATTTTCTTGTTTGAAAATGACTGAAACACTAAAAACGAATTATCTTTGATAGTTTTTTATTTGTTTAAACAAAAATAAATGCATGTATATACATATATATATATTAGCTGCTTCATAATTTCAATTTATGTTTTGTTTTTATTATTCAACTGACCCAATAATGCCACAACACAATTCACCTTTAGCTGTGGTGAATTTTGTTGTGAGTTTTCTTACGACGATTGGGGGAGAATTCGATAAATGTTATCGAGTTACAATAATCCTCCCAAGGAATAGTCACAAGAGCTCGTGATTCGTCACAAGAGGGAGAATCGAGCTGTAAGTCTAAGGAAAGAACCTACACTTAAATATAAGTTCGACATATGGATCACGGTTATTTTGGTGAGTGTTTCTAGTACAGCGAGGTTTATGGTGACATTTCTTAATGGGATAACTGTCTAACAAAAACTAACGTTATATGAGTGATGCCAAATTGTATAAGAGTATAAACAACTGGTTAAGTTTGAACTAAACTGTATACCAATTTCATGCTGAAATCTAAGAAGCTCTTTCGAATGGTCTTTTCAGGGTGCACAGAAGAACAGTTTCTGTTTATGATTTTCTCAAAAACGGTTCTTACCATTTTAACTAAACTTTTAATTTACAATAAGTTTTTATTTAAAATGTATCGTTATTTTAGTGCAATTACATGTTTTTATCTAAAATCAATATTGTATAATTTACACTGATTGGGTAGAAACTGTTCTACTGCTTCCAAATTTTTTGAGACTAAAAATAATGTGCAGATTACAAAAACCTACGGTCAAAACTCTTAATTTTAAGGATTTTTTATTTAAGCCTAGTACGCAGCTCTCGTAAGAATTTGGGTGCACTTTTCTCTCCAAACATCATAAAAATTCTCGCTAAAATTGGACATGGTAGAGTTGTGGAGAATTTGAAAGCTGACACAAGAAGTCTGTGTATAATATGCCAAAAGCAGCGATTCTCTGAAAAAAAATATTATTCAAATTTCAAAAAATTAAATTTAAAAAACAAACAATTGAAATTATAATTAAAATGAATATTGAACAACTTGAAGAAGTTGTCATTGACATATCCTGCGGCATATTGCGGCACCACATCACAAATATTTGTGATTTATCAAACCACCAAGATGATTAGTTTTGTTCTTGTAGTTATTATTTGTTTATTTATGGCATCCAAATTGCTGTTTTTTTTTCAGATACCAAAGCAAGCACCCTATTCATTTGGCTTGAGGTGATTTTGTTGGTTCCTCAAAGATTCAAGTCGGCTACTTACTTTGATTTAATAAAATATCACAGAAGGCAGAAGCAAGCAATGGGTAAATACGAAGTCCAACAAAAATACAATCTGTCAAAATTTAGCTTGGGAATTAATGTGCTGGACATTTATTTCCTTTACTAAATTATGATAAAGAATGAAAGTACAGTGAAAAACAAAAATTTGATTTTTTAGCTGGAGCTGCGTACCACTCCCCTAAAATATTAAATTTTAGTTAGGCTAAATTTAAACTAGGCTAAATTTTCGATAGAATTTTGTAGGTAAGCAAACTTTTTGCGCGAGCTGCGTGCTAGCCTTTAATCATAGAATCAAAATTTGACTACGAAGAATAGAAGGGGAACCTAAGTCTGGTTGTGCACAAAACGAAAAAAAGCTCTCTTGTTTCTTGTTTAGATGAAATTTCGAGACATTAACTGCTAAGCGAAGAAAAAAGAAAATGCTGTAATTCGTATATCAAAGATTTCTTTGGCGATACGAATGCCATTAAATGGATTCGGCCTGTAGAGGAACTCACCTAAGGTACTTGACATGAACTATTCTCCCATAATTCTCCCTTAACACAAAAGTTTTCTGCAACTGAAACTGGATCTTCATCTGGATTAGCTGTCAAAAAATGTCATAGGTGATATTTTTTAAGTGCCAGCATAGTACACTTTTCTGACATATCATTTTTGATGCCATATTTTGTGAATTTTCATTTCAATAAATCATTTTTTTTTTTCAAAAAAGAAATTGTTCCATTTGACAGTTAAGCAATTAGCGAATTTAAGAGAATCTGTTTACTAAACAAATGTCAAAAAAGACAGGACACTTGTAGCCATTTGCAAAAATTATAGTAACTTCCGATAGAGTGATACCAAGTTCTGTTTTTTTTAACATATGGAACAAATTAACGTTGTCAAAAGTCCTTCAGTTTCTGTTTCGCTTATGACAAATTGTAAATTCATTAAATTGATAATGAACAAAAACAAAAATTTTGTATATGCTCATAAGAGCGCCTCAAAATAGTGGTTTAATTAAAAGCCATAAACTACATCAACATTAATTAATGGGTTCGTAAGGATGGAATCAGATAGACGCTGCCTACTTTTAGGGATGTGTTTCACAAATGGCTTAGTAAAGTCGTGATCAGATTTTCGACACAGATTCATACATTTGGAAATATGTATAGTCATTAGCTCAAAAACCAAAAGTATTAATTTGACTTTTCTATAATTGTAGCACTTTGTGGATTCATCCTTACACCAATTATTTTACATAAAATGCAAATTAATTGAATATGTTAAACGCACAACGCCATACAATTTTCGAACTGCTAAAATCTTCGTCTTAAGTCCAAGTACCTAATAAATGAACTATGTTCATTAGAAATAAAATACATAAACATCCTTGTCTAAATAGATACCTTTTGTAGGTTAACTAAGAATCCAAAATTAATTTCTGTAAATAAATCAAACACATCAGAATTTGCTTCTTAATTTATTCAACATATTTAAACAAGGACACTCTCATACTCATAAGATAACATATTACATAATTCATCCCTAAGGAATTGTGTTCTATTTGTCTGCATATATTTCATTGAATATTTATTTCCCTTCAACATATTTATTGTGTTGCGTGCTTGTGTGTGTTAATATATTTATGTATTTATACCAAAAACAAAACGATATCAGCACCATTTGTTTTCCCATCCTTTTTATCTATAACTTATACATATGTAGGTACCTTTCTCTGTTTTAAATTTATAAAGGATATTTTCGTTAAAAAAGGAAGAAAATGAAAAAAAAATCGATGAAGGTACCAATCTAAAAAAATGGTAGAATAAATTATATATAAATCGATAGCAACATCGATATCCTGTTGTAGAAAAGCCAATCTGACATTATAGCCAGTAGTATTTTATATTGGCTAAAAAAAGGAAGTCAATTGCAAAACGGGTTAGGTATTTGTTTTCCTTTTAAGTTGAATAAATTTCCTTCCACATTATTTTGCTCTGCCATGCCAATTCGAACAAAACTTTCCAAAAAAAAAAAATCAAACCAGATATCGGTACAATAATCAAACCGAACAACAAAATCAAATATTCATCTTATAGGAACTCGCGGGTTCGTGCGCGCCGCAGTATCAAATCAATTTCCGCAAAATTCTTCACGACTTGTATTCAAATATCGAACTCACAAAAGTCTCAACTCTCAACCCAAAGAGATAAAATCCACATAACCACTAACAACAAGAGCAAAATGGATGGAGGCATGTTGTATACGTATTTATAGTGCGACTTTGTCAACACAACAAAGCCTTCAATTTGGGAAATTGACTTGGCGGCGCGGCGCGGCGTTTCATTCAAACAAAGTAGGTATCTTATTTGGGGTTGGATCTAAATGTTGTTGTGCAAAGCCGCAGATCCTCGCAGGTATTTGGCATATTTGTGCAATGCTTGAGTAACTCTAACTCTCCCCGCATACATACCTCCGGCACTCGACATCCATGACACATCCTGTGGGCTTGTTTATTAATGCGCATTCTTCTCACTCACCCACTCTTATAGATACAAAGCGCAAACTATAAAGCAAGTCTTTGCTGTTTTTTTTTTTTTTTTTAAGAACTCGGCTTTCGTTCAATGCTCGCTCTTAATGTTACATTTTGTCTGAGGATAAAGACATAATAAACAACAACTACACTAAAAGCGTTAAAAGGAGAAAGAGAACCAATAGAAAAGTTGTCACTTCGTTTTGTGATTGTGATTGTGATGGGGGCACCTTAGACTGTGTGTGGGTGGGCTAAGGGTTGGGTGTCAATGGAAAGAGAATATAAATGTAAATACATTTCCTTACGAATGAAACACCATTCAAGGAAGATAAGTGTCCTGTCAGTAGTATTGTCACAGTACCAATGTAGTCAAGTCGTTTTTTTTTATTTTCTCTTATTTTTTTTATTTTTGTTAAACGTAATTCATATGCAAGTTCGAAAAGCAATGAGTTTTTTTTTATCGAAGTGATTTTTTGCGCCAGAAAGAAGCTTAAGAGTCCTTATTTTTGTATATATATAATATGAAAACGAAGGACTTGAGTTTTATTCTTAGAATTTTTTTTTGGACAGATGTATACATATTAACATACAATCAAAGAAGATTGAATTCGATTTGTGTACATTTTGCTGATCCGATGAGATAAATGATGCTCTTATATTTTAATATCAGTTGAATGGATGGATGGCGTTTGATTAAATTGAAGAAATTTTAATACAACTCAAACAACTTTCAAAACAGAATTTATTCTTCTCTCCAGAAGAGTAGATAGATGAGTGAGAATTTAAGCTCGTACTTTAGCATTTAACTTTCAGAAACAAATTGAGTGCAATCCATTTAATTAATTGGTGACATTTCTTTATTGCTCTATTTATAATTTTACAAGTAAAATAAAATGTCTGACTTGTTTTTTATTTCTAATATATTTATTATTAGACTTATTCATTAACGCATCATCGCGAGTGCATAAGACTATGTTCTCTGTATAAATAATTTCTCTAAACGGAAAATCTCATTACCTTACATAGCAGCAACATAAGCTAAGCGCGTTGGAAAGTAGTATAGCGTGGTGAACCCAATCACTTGGCCAACGGTCGGTTGTCCCGAGAGAGAATTTAAGAGAACAGAAATGGTGCGCAAGAGATTTTACGAGTACAATGCCAGAGACGAAATACTTTTTAAAACTGAACC
Organism: Philhelius pedissequus; assembly: GCA_910595825.1. Lineage (NCBI taxonomy): Eukaryota > Metazoa > Arthropoda > Insecta > Diptera > Syrphidae > Philhelius > Philhelius pedissequus. Next base: position 5,319,816 of record OU343163.1, on the reverse strand, counting down.
AACCACTATTATACCTCATGTAAATAAAGTCCGTCCCTGGATGATGATGGTGTTTTCTTCGACATGACGTCGATTTAACGCCTTCAGAGGGGACTATCTGAAAAGTAAGGTATAAACCCATAAGACAAGAACTAGAGAACAGCCGAATGCCAATACCCAAGAAGAAGTGAGAGCGCTAAAAAAATTCTAAGAAAAATAATAAAAAAAGAAATATCTATTTTGAAAAACAAATAAATTAATTCAAAAATTAAATTTAAAAAAAAAATCAGTATAAATTGACAGAATTTAAAAAGGTTTTTGTTTGGTGAATTTATATTTTGATCTGTAAATTGATTTTTTTCGTAACGAATCGATTACGTTTTCAGATTGATTTTTATTTGCTAACGGTATCAGCTGTCTTGATGGCTGATGTCAATTATGATGCATAGTGATGTTAATAAAAGAAGCAAAATCGATTTAAGATAAAAAAATAAATCAATTTTTTTGGCCAATCGAAGGCAGAAATTGCCAAAATCAGTTTTTTGACAGATCTAAATGAAAAATAAATAGATTTTTGTTACCACACGAAAAGCCCATAAAAAACTATGTTTTAAGGAAAAATGTCAAAAAATAAGAAATGTCACATTGTTAGGTATATTGTTTTATGAACATTTTTCTTATTAAGCTTAAATATAAATTCAAGAACTTATGTACCTCGTTTCTAAAAGAAAATAATTTTTAAATTTCACTCGAGGAAAACCAATTAACTTAAATATTAATGGAAAATAATATATATCGGGAAAACACTAACAATTTTAACATCTATTATACTTGGTTTTCTTTTGATGAAGAAAATTTATATTTGAAAGCTTTCACCCATGATAGATTGTATTTTCATTTATTTTAGAAAGTATTTCTTCTTTCGATGAGATATTTTTGTTATTTATTTAATTGAATCGATATAAGAAATATTTCGCTTTTGTAATAATGTTTAATTAATTAATGCTTTTATTGTGAGATGTTATCTGAACTAATAAAAATAATTAAACGAAATCTTTAACCTATTCAAGGACTAATCATCTGACTTTATATTTAGGGTAGGTAAAATTTATTAGATTCTTTCACTGATTACGATATAAGTTATCCTCAATAGTATAATATTACGAGGTAAATAGTAGAGTAGATTTCTTTGAGATAAAATAACTATTTATTTATTTATCCAACTCAATTCAACTGAAATATCATCGAAAACCCTTTCAGTTAAAATATCTTAGTTACAAACAAAATTACACAATTATACATAAATCTCTACCTGTCAGTTTTGAATATATCCTATTCTAATAGAAATCGGTTGTGTCCCCTTACAAAAAAAAAAAAAAACTATTTCAATACAGTTGAAGGAATCCAGAAGGTTTATTTGTCTCAGAAAGCGTTGATAGAAGAAAGAACCTCTTGAAACTATAGTAGAATTAATTTCTTGATTTATTGCGCAAGGGACATTTCAATTTATAGGTCACATTGATTGTGCTTCTTTATCTGAATTATTTATTAAGTAAGTATACTCCAGATCGATGCTTGAGAATTAAGGTTAATCACTTTTTTTCTTAACTACAAACCACTCAAATGAATAAATGGACTTAATAATAATTAATATGCTCTGCCCATTTCATTGTATTTGAGTGTGCAAATGATGTATTCAGAAAAAAAAACATGTGTGTCTCGGGACGCCCGACAGAAGAGATAACTTAGACTAAGTTGAACTATTTAATATTGAAATTGTGTAACTTGAGAAAAGCTTGAAAAGTTCTTCGTTAATTTGATTAATTTCAAAAGGTATTCGTATGCGTAAGAGAAAGGCAAGCCAGAGAGGCTGGCACTGTAACGCGTTACGTAACAAATCGGCTTACCCTCCCATAAGAAGTTATAACTTCAAAAATGTATGAATTTTATGAAAGCCAATGAAGTTTATTTAAAGAACATTTTCTATACGTACTCGTACGTTATTAACAAGTAAGCAGCCTATCGAATGATACAATCATTTTTAAAAATGGCGATAACTATCAATAGAAACAAATATTCCGCGTTTTTGAGGAATGTAGTGATTCATGTATGTTTTACTTCACAAATCTCCAAAATAGAATTGACATTTGCCACCATTTGCAAAAAAATACTCAACTTTCCGATAGGGGGACAACGTTTGCGCCACCTATTATATAACAGCAAACGAGTAGATCTTTAATAAATCACTATGGTGTGAAAGTTTGTAATACAGAATATTTCTGGCAATAAAATAATTTAGATAAATTTAAATTACGAAAGCAGAATTTTAATCCTAAAACTGGAATTACACTGTCAACACAATCGGTCATCATGTTGACTCTACTGTCAACACAAAATTTATTTACACTCTGTCACCGTGCGTTGATACAAAAATTGAAACCAATACAGGTGTTAACGTTATCGGCGAAACATTGACCACATTTTTCATTGAAAATCGCAAGACATGGTACAATAAGGCCAGTTGACCTTGTAAATCTAATAGTTGTTAAAAACAATGGGACGATATTTTAAATCAATAATTTCATATTATTATCTCTTTTTTTTTTTAATTTTAAAGCAGTGTGCTAATTCTTTTTTTTTAATTTTAAACACTGTTTAAATATTGTCATGCCAACACAATATGTATTTTTTTTCATCTGCCACTGAACACGCCTAAAGCAGTTAACAGTTCATGTACACCAAACAGTTCATGTACACCAAAAGCATCACACCATTTTTGTGTTTAAAAAAAGTACGTATACGCCACAGTAACTAGATGAATATAACGTTGTACGCAACTTATGAGTTCAGTTTTTAAATGGGAAAAAGACCGTCTCTGCATGAAGAAACCAACCTGTTTTGTTTTGGCTAGTACGTTGTGGCGTGTAATTAATACGTTCTTTTTCGAAAAAAAAGTCTTTCGAGACACCATCAAGACATCAACATTAATAGCGAAGTCTTCAGTTAATGATAACCAATTTCTTTGGATCGGAATTGAATGATATAAGAGATGGATGTATGAGAGCGCTTGGGGGGCATGATTTAATTCCTCAAAATGTCATGTGAAATAGCTACCGAGATCGTATGTGATTTTATTTCGTTGGAATTTTGTATTTCGGGTTTCCTAAAGTCGCAGGTCATCTCAAAAACTCCACAACCAACACAGCCTAGGCCAACGCTCGAATTCAGGTGGATCTACATACATGGCAAAGTCGATTAAACTCTCAAATCGGCGTTGAGTTGGCTATGCCCTGTGGTTCCACCCTGGGCCGAAATAAGTGCAGACGTTGGCCCAGACACCCTTTAAATTGGATGAGAACATCTCAAAATAATTTCAAATAAGAAGAAAATATCACTTTAGGTCACTCCCGATACGTTTTTGCTACCAAAGTATTGTTTTGCAGAAATGTGCAGATTTTTTTGTTTATGTTAAATGGGCGTATCAGAAACTGGGCACGTCAAGAAACTTTTTATGGGCAAATGGTTAAAAATAGCATTATCTGTAAATTTTTCTCAGGATACGAGTACAACCTAAATTCTTGTGAATTTTCTGGATCATATTACTTTATTTTTAAACTAGTTTAAAGCAGTGGGAGGAATTTAATTATTATGATTTTTTTATACCATCTATAATCATACTAAAATATTTCATCAAAATCGCTTAGATAGCTCAGATTTTATTTAATTATGACCCGAGCAATCTCACGATCTGACATAATTATGATCAAAGAGCACGGTAGTACCCACCCAAGTTCTGGCACTACACCCTTTTACAGGAACAAACTCTGGCGATTTTCGACCCATCTAACTTCAGTACCAATGAAGCCAGAAACTTCTAACTCCGAATATTTATCAAGCACACGCGCCTCACCAAATTTCAACTTTTTAATGTATGTGGTTCCCCAGGCCTCAAAAATCACACAAACCGTAACTGATTCATTCACTGACAGATCAGATCATCAAAATTGACCTACTGACTGCATAATAATCAACAAAATTATAGAGCTCTTCCCGATGTCATAGGGTCTTGTAATTTTGCACAACGGTAGGTGTTATGGTACTAGCAAAGGAATAAGGCGACTAAAATGAGGATTTCTATTCAAGGGGCGTGGTATCCACCCACATCTTCAAAACGGGTGTTAGTTGAATGGAGGACATCCGATTGCTGCAGAACGATGAAATTTCATAGAACGGTAGGGTTCCTATTGTATATAAAGGAAAAAATAAAAAATCAGAGATTTTCCATTTAGGGGCGTGGTGTCCGCCTACTTTCTCAGAATTGTTATCAATATCATAGACCACACCCGATTGCTGTAAAGTTATAAAATTTGGTGGAGTTGTAAAAGGAGTAATATATAAAATTTGAGGTTTTTTATTTAGGAGGTGTGGTATCCACCCACTTTATTTACAACTACAAATTAAGTGATAAATTTTATTATTTAATAAATACTGACTAAATTGATGCAGATTTACTTGGCAAGTTTTCTTTTTAGTATGCCCAATTCGAAAGGTTTTTAAAACTTGTACAGTGAACCCACCAAAATTTAGTCAAATAATAAAACGTATCTCTTAAATTCTTGTTATCTCAGTATTATTCTATTTAAATATTTATTACTAAAACTCCATTAAGTAAGAATTTAGCGTACTTTTAAATCTCACTACTTTTTACGGCTGACTTGTTACAGAGGGGTTTTTGTAGTTTTATAGAAAAACTTGGCTCTTTTTTTAACCTTTATGTTTTTGGTCTGATATATTTTCCGCCATTCTTTCATCAGAGATTTAACGCGTTGACCGAGCAATTTATGTTACTTGATATTATAATTTCCCTTTAGTATCCGAAAAATTAAGAAATTTATAACTGTAGCTATCAGAATCTACATTATACTTATAAGAAAACCGAACCATTTGAAACGTAATTTCTGCCATTTCAAATGCGAGTTTTTTTTAATTCGATAGAAATCATTAAGGCCTGTTTGCTGATTCAAAAATTCAGCATTTAAGTTCTACTTAAGTACTTATGTGACAGCTTATGCAGAGGAAAAAGTAGTCCAAAGTAGTCCAAAGTAGTTGAATATAGGTAAATATTTATGATTGGTATCAGCAAACGGGCCTAAGTGTCTTTTGTAAAATTAAACAAATTTTTTACTTCAAATTAATTATTAGATACATACGTATATGTAAATATATTAAATGATATAATAACCTCTTTAAAAATACTCACACATTAAAATAATAATAATCTTTCGTTTATTACCAAGCGAAAAAGTTATTATCAAAGGACCTCATAAATTCTTGTGGTTTGTTCATTAAAAAGCACTTCAAGGAATTTTAATGGTTAATAATTTTTAATTAACAAAGCTCGCCTCCGCAATCAACATGGCATATATTCTTGTATTTAATTCTATTTATTTTCATATACATGCTGTAGAACACCTAAATGTTCGCCCTTGGTGTCGTACATTTCTTTCGAAATTTCAAGACCTTCGGTAAAATTTATGGCTGATCCCATAACTCATACTCCATGACACTTTATTACAAGAACATATGTATGCCAACACAAATAAACTAACCCAAACTTTGATTCAAAAGTAAAAATAAAAATACAAATGAAAACACAAAACTAAGGGCACTGCGCTAAATTAATCAATTGCCACTCTTCGAAAAATAAAAAATAAAAACATTTATTTATACAAAACAAAAAATCGAACAAAAAATAAAATTTACGAGTTTTAATTAAAAATTCGCCAATTGAATAATCCCACAGACAAATTCATCCAAATAAATAGAGGTAATTTTTTGGGGTATTCTTTTTTTGTTTTTGTTCTTTGATTTGGCAGCTCAACATGGGGCAAAAACATCAACACAAGCTATGCCATCATTTATGTAGTTAACTCCTCTCTGTCTCCACTCATTGGCCCAATGAGAAAATCCCCAAAAAACGATTCCGAATTCCGTAGAATATGGTTTTTGCTTTTGATTTTTACACTACTACCTACGATTGTATTGGCCTATGCTAGAGAACCCTAAGCACCATTATACAATAGGCATTGTGTATAGGTCCTTCCAAAGGGAGATGTGGATAATTTCATCTGTATATTTTCTGGTCTTTATTGGGGTCACAATGTGCCCGAGAATCGTGTAGCAGAATAACAAAGTGGTTTATGTGGTGCGTATTTTTGTTAAATTACCGAGTACCACGCACCAGAGAACTTCCAAAAGAAAAAAAAACTTAAACCCAACCCGCAACTTGTAGTCCTGTTTAGTCCTGCAGACCTATACAAGGACTATAAGAACACACAAAAAAAAATCCAAAAATCTTAAAGGAGGCAAGAGGAAACAAGGAATTATGGCTGGTTTGGGTAATTTAATCTTTCAATTTATATATATGTATGTATGTATGTTATAGGGATACCTCGAGGTAAATGTACAGGAAGGATGTTTACTTTCGGTTTCTAGTTTCATCTAGAATGGTGGTCCTGTTCGTGTAGGATTTCCTGTCCATGTTATTTCTACTTCATTACAAATAACAAACATTTCAGGCGTGCCCTTACTTTACAGAGATAAGGTATGTACCTATTATGTATGTATGTATATGTATCTATGAATTTACAACAAAATTGGAACTCGCATTTCTTTAATTTAGCTTTTTTTTTTTGTTCAAACAATTTATTTCGAGAAGGAAGACTACTTTTTCGTGGTGAAGATACTTATTAAATTACACTTAGCAGAGTGTAAGGACTAATTCACTTCCTTAGATCTAAATATCGACTTTTGAATCCTTTTCACTGTGGATTTACTAATTTGATGCAATCTATGTGGAAGCATTAAAAGAATCCTTTTCTCTAACTAGAGACAGAGTAGTGAGTGGATTGTGAATCCAAAATGTCTTGTTTAGTCTTCCATATTGAGTAAGAAATATAACGCACCACGACTGCATCGCGCGAACGTGCACATGTGACTTAACTACAACTTAACTTGTCTACACTTAAATTAAAAAGCATAATTTTAATGTTAAATTAAATTTGGGGGTTGTAGTTGAGGAAAATTTTGATTAGTTTTTGCAATTGTGATGTGCAAGGTGGTTTTAATCTTTTTCTCCAAAAAATCTGACAAAGGAAGTCTTTTAAGAAAATTTGCTCTTCGACAAGATAATTTAGTCATTGCGTTTTTGCAACAGAAATCGTTTTTTTTTTTGAAAATTTAATATTTTTCCAAGGTTAAAAATTAAACGAAATATATATGAAGTTTAAGAAGTGGGGTTAAAAATGGGAACGGGTTATCTTTTTTTTTTTATAATTTTGCACGCGCTCAAGGAATTATGAATACCCTGTATATGTTTTTTTCTAACACAGCGCGGTCATCCGGTGAAAGAAGAGAAAGAAGGATAGGAAAGATGTGTGGTGCGATGTTATGAGACTAGAGCTGGTTGTTGTCTCAGGGATGGCGGCTGAACTAATGCGGAGAGAATTACCGTGCCTTATTTATCCGACAAAAAAAATCAAAAATCCGAAAAGCATTCACACTGGACATTTACGTTTTTTGTTTGACATATTAATTGTCTTGACACTTCTTCTTCAACAGCTGGGATATTGAAAATTATATTATGTCCTCTTTCACACAGCGTTTTTTCTGCGTTTTCTTTTACTTGCTTTAATCTTAATCTACTCTACATTTCACACGAGAAGGCAAAATTGCGGAGATTTTTTCGTTTCATTTTAATGTTTCTTGGTTTGAATCACTATTTAGTTTTAAAGTTAACGTCAAAACAATTTCTTCAAATCGTTTTCGGGGAGATTTTGTTCACTGCACTTCTTGCCCTTTCTTCCTATAAACTACATAAAAGTTGCTGATAACTCAGTTTCCTCGTGTGAAAGCGGCTTATGGGATAAATGCTTTCATGTAGATATTTAAAACAGATGTAAAATCCAACTGAGGGAGGGCTGAATAGTTTCATTTTTTGTAGTTTTGACTGATTTTCGGGAAACCAGTTCTTTTATGAAAATTTGTAGACGCCCAAAATTGTAAAGGAAAACTAGTTATTAACTTGCGGTGTGAAAAAACTATCACCAAAGATTATAATTTAGCGAAGGAATACTGACATTTAACAATAATTTAAAGAACCATAGAGCAAAAGAAAAATAGAGTTCATATTTATTGTAGTAGTTTTCTACAGGGGATTTTAAGCAGACCATTTATTTTCAAAAAATCGATTTTTTTTAAAATTCATAATTAGAATTACTTCTGTATCTTATGTATACTCCCTTATGAAATTGGTTACAGTAAATTAATCCGAAAACTCTATTTGTAATAACCAATAACGTATCGAATTTTCTGAAGATTCTAGTTCAAAAGGAGTAACTTCGAACGTTAAATTGACAACGGCATATTACATAATATATTTATATGTCCATGTACAACCATATGTATATATATATATATTTTTGTAATTAATTTGGGCTGTAATTTTCAAAATGTTCGAACTCGAATTTTATAAATTTTACCTCTCCTATCTCTATTTTTTTGATATATGGACGCCGACATTATATCAATTAGTAAGGTTAGGTTGATAGGCTGTCAGTTGGTATTGTTACAATCACAGTTAGGTCAATGTAGATCCTTTGTCATAACCTACTCGAGTGTTGTAACTCTCTTGTAATAAAAACCAACGAATTCTATACGACATATTAAGCCATTTTAAGGTGTTAATGAAGTTCAACAGGTTAAGTCTGAAATTGAACTTTCAAATTTATCATTTAAAAGTATTTAACCGATATTGTAGTCTAAGTTTATGAAGTGATTGAAAAAATTCCTTTATTGACTACAGCAAAAAATTTAAAAAATTGAAAATAGAAATAAAAACACCAACGAATTTATTTAAAAGAATTTATTTAAAGGAATTTTTTCAATCACTTCATATGTCTGAAATGTTCGAAAGTTCATCGAAGTCTTCAAAGAAATAGGTTCCAAAAAATTGTGCCGTATACTGCTGATTTCTACAGATAGGAATAAGTCCAGGTAGTTTAAAATTGAGTACAGCGTGCAGTTTCGCTGTAGGTTTTATCCTCATATGCAAGCTAGTCTTTAGACTTTTTTTAAGAGCTTTCAAGTTGGTAGCCTTGTCCATTGCATTCCACCAAACCAAATTACTTAAATGTCCTGGTGCAGTGGTATAATAAAATTATTTCTTTCTTTGCACTTTCTTTATCTTGAAAATTAGTTGAACCTACATTCAATTTTTAACCCACGATCACACCAAGAAATTTCCCTACATCCCAGATTCAGAGTTGATGACATTTTTTATATTAAATGCGTAATTAGGGATGTCTACCATTTAAATGTTTGAACTTGCTGACCTTAGACAAGAAATTCACTACTATTTTTTGACTATTAATTATGGCGGGTGGAAATTTTCCGGTTTCGTCAATAAGATTAAAATGGATTCAACCATTACCTATATAATTTTACAACCAAAAAATATTTCCAATTGATTTATTACTCCAGCTTAAATTTTGAGTTATATTTTTGCTTAATCCCCGGATAATCCCAAGATTAATTCGGATGATAAACGCACTTAAAGTATTTTCCACGATTTTGTCTATAAACATACATATGTACATCACTTTTGCTATTCTCATAACCTCATTGTATTTAACATTTAAATAAATCGATTCGAAGCTATTCAGCGAAATTGAATGTTCAATGAAATGACTTTCCCCACCGAACAAAACCACTAGGCTGTTGTATGCTGTGCTGTGATCTATATAATTATTTTCTGAAAAAAAAAACCATATCAGGATTCAGGTTTCCAGCAAACTTATGCTATGAATGGTTATTGTTCCGAGAAACAAAATGCCTCTGCTTGTAGCAGAATTGTTTGTGGATGTATTATTATTATTATTACTTTTCATTCTGTGTTTCTATAAAGCTTAAGTAGGTACTCTGATAAGGATATAATGAGAGATTTGTAGTTACTGAAAACCACTCTTAAGATACGTTTTGTATGAAATCAATTTGAAGAATTCATGGAAATTTATAAGTAATTTTTGTGATCTTAACAACAAACACATTTCATTTTTATTTAGTTTATTTATAAAAATGTTGCTGTTTTTAATTTTTTGTTCAACTATAAAAACCACAAAAGAGCTCTGTCTAAGTTGAGCTATTGCCTTGGTGTTTTCGCAAAGGCATACTTTTGCCAAAGGCAGTAGCGTAACAATAAGGTTGCAGGCCTGCCATAATGCAATGGGCCCCGACCAAAGAGGGCGCCTGCTCAAGAGGCCACGAGTTTAGAAATAACCTAACATTTTTAACAAAATTTTGTACCTATAAGTATTTAAAAATTAAAATATTCTTAAGTATGTACTTCAAATCAATCAAAGTGGGGCCGCATACACAAATTCAAACTAATCATTAAAATTTCAACACATTCAAAACAAAAAGATGTCGATTTTCAGAACGCATCCATTGGTTACTTCATTTTTGTCGCGGTACATTTGTAAGGCGGGCGAGCTGGAAACGGTCGCCTGGGAATTCCCTCATTTTAGTAACCAAATAGGCTAGCCGGTGACACTGAAAGTCCCGTCATCGCGGGTTTGAAAAATGTACAATTATAAAAAAATAAAAATGTACCTTATTGTTGTGGCGGATTTTGATGAATTATAGTTCATTCGATAGGAAATTTCGCAAATTAAGCGAAAATTTTGCTGAAAAACATCATTTGGCCGGAAGGATATAACGTGCATAATTGAACGGTTTAATAGGGCGTTAAAAATGTCCTATTGAATGCACTAACATTCATCAAAAACTGCGGTAAAGTAAAACATTTTTGTTTTTTTTTATAAAAATAAATTTTATTTAACATATTTTCAGCTTACTAAATCAACGCTTACCATTAACTATCGATTTACTCGTACATATAAATTTTTCAAATCCACGTGGCGGTACTTTCAGTGTCCTCTCAATGAATGAAATTGTTTGCAATGTCAGTGTTTTGCAACCTTCCACATTGCAAATTTTAAATGGCACACAAAAAAGGCATATCTGAATTATTTACCAGGGAAATTCTCAGTTTCGGTCCACTTTCAGAGATGAAATAACAAAAGTCGTGTCTTAGAGAACCTGCTGATTTATTAATAAAAAAGAATTATTTTATGTCGTTCAGCTTTCCTGAAATTAATGTTATTTGTTACAATTCCTGTAACTACAGCAAGTGCTGAATGATCATTTTCGAAAACAAAATTAATAAAAACCTATTTAAGAAACTCTATGGCACAAGGCAGGCTACGTAACTTGGCTATTCTGTCTATTGAAAATTCTATGACCCTATCTTTAAACTTTGATGATGTTATAGATAATTTTGCGAAAGAGAAAGATCGGAGAAAAGAATTTTATTAATAAAAAAATCTTATTGAAAGTAAATTGTTATTTCATTATAAATATTTGTATAAACCTAAGCTCTTGAAAATAAAATTTATTATTTAACTAAAATGCACATAATATTATAAATAGTTTTGGGTAACTACTTACTTCGGTGGTATATTAAAATTAAATTCTAACGTGACTATTTTTTACTGGGACGCCGGATGGCCCCATCCAAAAAATTTGCCACGGGCCTCAGATGGTATAGTTACGCCACTGGCCAAAGGAGACATTTAGTGCGTCGATACATTATCTTGTCGCTGTTACTGATTTTCTTAATTCATAGCCATCTCGAAGTTCATTTGGTTAATTAAAATATAATGCAAAATATTATCTAATTTATTAAAAATAATTTATGATTTCAAGGGTTTGAGGAAAATGGAACCCTCAGCCTTAAAGGATGCTTAGGTTCTTTTCTAAATTATCTTTTAATGTATTTTTTTTGTTCCAATCCAATCCTAGAAGTGAAAAAAAAACTCACACTCATCGTGTTAAATTTATTAAGAACGTAAAGGTATTATAATTCACGATTGCAATACATGACCTGTTAAAGTGCCAAGCAGCTGAAAAAAAAAAAACAGACAACGAACTAAGAAATTTGTAGAGAACTCCTGTAAAGCCCTTGAAATCCTTTTGAAAAGTATTTTTTATTTTTTTTCCAGTCCACTTCTCTCTTGCTACCGTTGCTGGCTGCTCTTAAGCTTTTGGTGTTTCTGCGTCGGGATTTTATCTCATACTCATAAACACTTTTCGCCCATTTGTTGTGGGTACATCCTTACAACCCTATTTTTGTTGTTGTATAACACACAGGAGGTTCATTGCGGTGTGTGGTAGTACAAAAACAGTATGAGAGAGACCATAGTAGTGCTGACAGTACCCAGCCAGAGTGAAAATTCCATACAAATAGGATTTCCTCTTTAAATTTAAGGACATCCTTAAATTTATGTGCCTTTTCTTCACAAATTATACGAACTAACTTGTATATGGTATATGGCTGAGGGTGTTTAAGAATTGAAATGGAATGGGTTAAAGAGAAATGCCTAAAGTTTTAAGGATTTGCTCCCCTTTTTATTTGAAGATTAGGGTTCTAAGGAATTTCATGATGGGACACCTTATGTCTTTGTAAAGCCCCTTAACCTAATGATAGATAATGATTACGTCGAGGATAAAGAAGGACTTTCTTCGTTTTTTTTGTTTTGTTTGGGTTTATTAATTTTAATCCTTTTTACGTTTCGCAATTTGACAACCACACGTCACAACACGACTGGTGTTTTTGGCGGGGTGTTATCTTGAAAAAATAAGTCCCTACTTATCTGTAAATCTTTCCCATCAGTCATCCTCTACCACACAATATATATTCGTCCTTTTCCAAATTTAATTTTAAAATGTTTTGTGAAAGTGAAATTTAACATACCCTACGTGGTCACAAAAGTTGTGAAGGCTCTTATGCTTACCACCCAACACATAAATGAAACCCAATTTAACGGTCCCTGCCAAACAAAAATATGGCACGTAAAAGTGTCCAAATAATTAAAAGGATACTCTAAGGCGGTCATTTCTTAATTATTGTACGTTTTAAGGGTCTCATTTGCGGAAAGCAAAATAAGTTATTATACTTCCTTTTTGGGAGGGCTGCTCTCCCATAAAGATGGAAGCATCCTCTTCGCTGCTCTGCTGAGTAGAGGCGGAAGAGTAATAAGGAGCAAAATGATAAACCTGAAGAAAGGATACAATGTAAATGAGATATTTTCATTTAGGGGTGGGGAAAAAAAATAAAATGTACAAAGCAAAACTTAAAAAAAAAAGGAAATGAAATGAGTTTCCAAAAGGATACTGGAGAGCCTTGTTAATTTATATTCTTTATGAATTCAAGAATGGAGATAAAATACCCTTTTGGAGGTGAAGAGAAAAATATAAAGGTACAAAGGGAAGGACTTGTTGAAAATTGTTAACATTGGTCGACAGGTTGTCTGAATTGCAATTCAAGGGATTAACATAAATTTGGGCCATCAATTGGTTTTGGACCTTTTGGATCACGTTTTAGGTCTCTTTTCTTTTTTTTCTCGATTATGTAAGGCGAAATTTTTGTGTGTGCCAGTTTTAATACTCTGGGATATCTATATAGATTCTATTTTCCCGCAATAAACCGTATTTTACGTAGTAAGCATATATAGAGACCTCTACCTCTAAGCCTCACATCAATACATATAGAATTGTCTACATTTTTATAATCCTACCCATCGGATAGAACCCATCAGGATTCTTTATAGAATAGACTATTGATGAGATTGTTTGTTGAAGAAAAGAATAAAGATAGAAAATAATTTTCAAAGAAACAGGTTACGTGTTGTCCTTCACATTATTCGCATACCCACGGCAGATCGATAAATTGTCTATCTAAATACCTTCTCGGGAGGAGCTCGGAATATTAAAGGAAGACGATAAAACTAGGAATATATTTTTTGCACTTAAATTATTCATCACAGCAGATTTAAAACTAACATCATGCTCTACATGTCGCGAGTTATTGCTTTTATGGATAGTTAACTTTAAAGTGGTTCTATGTATTCAAGGTAAAAGTTATTAGAATTTTAATAGGTGTAGTAAAACCCGCTTATAATCAAATCATTAAAAGGCATATTCTGCGTAAAATAGCATAATGTGTGTTCATAGATTTAGAGGCTATTAGTTTAGTTAAACAAGCTTCTTAGATAATTGGCTCAATTATTTTTTGAGTCCCAAAAATAACGGTTCCCGCCATACATTTTACCAAAAAATTTAAATCTTAATGATCCCGAAAACGGGTATAACGATTTTGATACAAAAAAAAATGAGCACTATCTCTACTAATATACTCGTATAAAAGTGTAATTTTGTGTCGATGTCAGTTTGTCTGTATATGACAGATAAACTGAAGACTTACCATTTGACACGCCATAAAATGATTTTATCATCTCCTGTTGCCCTTGGGCCAGCTTATATGCTATTAAATTTAATATATAAGTTATGTTTTATATGCTTAATACACAAATATTTACACTTTCCTCTGAAATGTATCCAGATTTTGAAATAGAATTTCCAAATTTATATTTTCTTTTGTTTACGTTTTGCCGTTTCCATGGATTTTATATCCAAATTGGTTTTTGTTTTGTTTACTTCCGCAGTTGTTATAGATTTTATTTCCAAACTAGCAGAAAGTCCCCGGTGTTGCCCGAGAACCCGAGACAAAAGTCTTTTAATGCAATATCTTCCAAATGAAATAAAAAATTAAGAAACAAAATGTGTAAGGAAAAGGATTTATCATTTATTTTGTCGTTTATTTAACCAGGATTAGCTTTCCTATTAAATTTAACAAAGAATATTTATTATTTGTATTTTTGTTTACAAACGAACTATTCTTCATTTTGAGACCCTTCACTTTCGTTTTTTACATCCGATTATAGCTAGTACAATATAAGGCAAGTTATGCATTCTTTGAAAAAATTAAGTGCATTGTGTCGGATAGTGTCGCATTAGTGCGGTCTTACTTTAAACCTTTAAAGACCCGACATTTTGAGTTTGACGCTAACAGGGCCCCAGCATGAAAAATTCCGAAGATTTCGATAAAAGAAATTCGCATTAGATGTGTTCCTTTTCTGTAATTTATGCGGGGCTTATACACATATATGAATTGACCGTCGCAAGGACTATTTTCATGAAAGCAAAAAGGTTGATAAGATTTCGCACTGAACTATTGCAAGGAAAATTCATTTTAGTATGTAAACACATACAATCGCCAAATCTTGTATTTTCACGGTCACAGGCGCCGCTGAATTCATGCAATATTCCTTGTATTTTAGAGTAAGGCCGCGTGTGTTTGCCACCATGTTAGAAATGAATAGTGTTGAGAATATTGAAATTAGCCTATTAACCTAGCTTACATCTGCAAGGGTTCTCCAGCGCCAGAGGCTACTTCTTGCGAACGTACGTAAAAACTAACTTGAAAATGTAAGCCCATGCATTCGCGTAAGTTGATATATGCATGAAAGTAAAACAAAATTTGTTGAGAGTTGATAGGATTTTAAACTTAACTTTCATCTTTTTTCATTTTCACATGTTAAGTTAGAAAATCATGATGTGTAAACATTCATTGTCCCAAATTTTTTACTTTCATAAGTACTGTTTTTTGTGCTAAGCGCATTTAAACCTACAAACAGCTAAATTTAGCAAAAAAAAATATTTAACCCTTAAGTCACTAGCAAACAACATTTCAAAAACAAACGATTTTTTTAAATTGTAGGGGTGGTTTCCGAGTTTAACCTTAGCCAACAAACTGATAAAGATGAATTTCACTTTATGAGAATAAAATTATTAAACTCTGTGGAGCGGTTTCCAGGAATAAAGCATATTGTGTATACTTATCATTTCAAACAAAAAATAATGAGCTGTTTTAGAAATATTAAATTATTAAAAAAAAGTTTTAAAATATGCTTTTAAAAATACAAACAAACCTATATAATATGTGTAAAATTTCGAAAGAACGAAAGAATCACCTAAGCCGTTTTTCAAAAAGTAGAAAACAAAAAATAGGTCCTAAGGTAGGTACCGTTCCTAGCTATTATTGGTAATTTGTTTTCCAACCATATAATAGTTCATACCCAAAAAATAATCTGATTTTCTTAAATCAAAATCTATAGAACCATTTTCAAGAAAAATTAGCTTTAACATAATGGCAGTTTTACCAAAAAAACCTCTATACCAAGTTTGAAGGAATTTGGCCCATCCATTTGGACTGTTAAGTGGCTATACTAACATACAGTCGAACTGAATTTTGAGACCATTTTTCGTCTTCGCTATCATCGTAATGTTATGTTAGATTGATATCTCAAAACTTTTTTTTTTCGATGAATGCATAACTAGCCTTGAATTGTATTTACCTATCGCAAGTAAAAAAACAACCTCCGGAAAGCGAAGAGTCCCAAAATGAAGAATAGTTCTTTTGTTAAAAAAAATAAACTAATCCTGTACCCATCTTCTGTAACTCAGGCCATAACTTTAACTCTCTTACAGGGGGTTATTATGTTATGTTATTATTTCCAATGGAAAACAATAAATTGAA
Organism: Philhelius pedissequus; assembly: GCA_910595825.1. Classification (NCBI taxonomy): domain Eukaryota; kingdom Metazoa; phylum Arthropoda; class Insecta; order Diptera; family Syrphidae; genus Philhelius; species Philhelius pedissequus. Next base: position 5,303,282 of record OU343163.1, on the reverse strand, counting down.
GTGTCATTTTGACATCTTAAAACCAGAACAAAACAATTTTTTTTTTTGTTTCTCGACTATTACTATCGATTCGAAAGTTACAGAATATGGGTATTGAACGACAAAATAAATGAAAAATCCTTTTTCTTACAATTTTTTCTTAATTTTTCATTTCATTTGGAAGATATTGCATGAAAAGACTTTTGCCTCGGGTGTCCGGGCAAGGCCGGGGACTTTCTGCTAGTTAAATGTACATACATGTGTATTCTACATTTTGGTTCAACAAAAATATACATTAAATGTTATTAACCGTACCAGCAATAGAGTGTTTTTTTTTATTTCCGAATTCCTCGTTAACACCTCAACGGATTTAGACCAAATTTTTTGTGCCAAAGGTCCAGCAAACTTAAAATAACACTGCATTACAAATATTTTCGAAAAATATTTTGTTTCTTTCTTGAGAAAAAAATCGATTTTCACGGGTATGTACCCGTGAGTAAATTAAAACAGTCTTCTAGTACTTTCATAAACACATAAGCTCATGTACAAGTATATGAGCCGCTTATAAAACACCAGAGGGCGTCTGGTGAAGTTGAGAGATGTTTCAATCAAATTTTCCTTTCATATTTTTAATTTGTTATTTTAAATAAATGGCAGAAATTAACGACAAGAATATAAAAAAAAACGTTGTGGCGATACGTACAATTGTAATAGATTGCTACTAGACAAGCTGTTTTCTGCGTTCCATTAAAACTAGTGATCTTGCGACATTGAGCGAATATTTTCTTCGAAATTTTGCTGTTAGTTAATGGCCGAAAATCGAACTAGATATTTGTCGATAAAATGTATCGAAATCAGTAGATAAAATACGTTTGCTTTAAGTTGTAGTATAAATGGGTTCTACTTTATAATGTCGTAGTTAATAAACATAAATGCTGGGTTCATTCTGGGGTTGGGCATTCAATAATATTTGATCTTGTGCATATGCAATATTTCATTTTGGCGACATTTATTGACATTTCTTAGCAAAAATATCTGTGAATTCTAAGTTGAATTCCTAGCCAACATGTACAGATTGTTCAACAGTTTTCTTTATATTAACATAATAGCTGATCATCATAAACATGCTTGTTTTATAATTTAAATTGTTAAAGCCGTTTTTGGGATAATTGAATTAATAAAATTATTACGTGATATGGGACCTTAAACTTAAGTTTTAATTATAGTCTTCAAGAATTACCTGCGAATGAACTATGTATGTCAAATTTGTAGAAAATCTCTCCATCCGTTTCGTTTTGAGGTGCAGACAAATAAACACACACAAATAGATTGAATTCTTTAACGTTGCGTCGAACTTGACTAAAAGCTCAATTATTTTTATAGACCAAACCAATACTTGCCCTCTATTCTAAAAAAAGTAAACCAGCAAGCACTGTCAGAGAAATGATTAATTAAGTGGATAAAAGTCCAATCTCTGCTGGAGAAATACTTTTAATCTAATGAACGCTGAAATAAATTATATTGAAACGATTGGCTTATTGTAAAGTTCAGAAGCTTAAATGTCAATTTCTTGCAGCCGATAATTGAAAAAAAAAATAATAGATACAGCGTCAACCATGATTAATTTTCATTCTTTGTTATTTTTGCTTTTTTACTTTGGATCGATGTAATCGTTTAGAAAATATTAAACTGGAAATTTAATACCTATTCAATTATGTCCAGTTGATCAATTTATCTGGCATTATAGACCCTTTAAACTTGGGGTGGACTATATTTTTCTATTCATATTTTGCTTGCAGTAAAAGATCAAATGAAATTGGTTCCGTGTAAAACAATGAAGTTTTAAATTTCTGAATGCTGATACCAATAAATGGAAACATTTTAGGGCTTTCCTATTAAGGGATAAGTTTTACAAATGACGGTAAATGTCAATTTAACTTTGACATTTGTGAAGTAAAATACAATTGCGCCATTTGCAAAAATTATAGCAGCTTCCGATTGGGTGACCACTTACCTTATCGAAATTAAGTTTTTTTCACATAAGAAAATCAAATGCACGACTGTATCATAGGAAATTGCTCTTGTAGCTAACCACAATAGATCGAAAAATTATATGAAATTTGATCCAATGATTGGCTCGGTGACCTATTTCAATGACCAAAGGCTAAGAAAAATGTCTGCAAAGTCTAAGAATAATTGACATCAATCATTCTCCATGAGTTGGGTTTTCAGTGTTATTCGCTGCATAGAGAACACGGTTGATTTGACTGTTCCGTTTGCCTATACTTGCAGGTGGAAAGACTGAAATTGTGCCTATTGTGTTTATCAGAAAACATTGTTTTGGAAGATTTCTCAATGACATAAATGAGATTTATGGTGTTTGCAGACTCGCTAGTCGCTGATTTATGTCTGCAAATTAGTTTCCCATCTGAAACTGACAAGAATCTTGCCAAATTATCGGTGGGAGTAGCAAGGAATTCTACCAAAGAAGGGAAGAACTTCTTCTAAAAACTTTAAGTTGTTCAAGTTGCTTTTCGAGAGAAGCGATCTGATTTTGTAATTCAGAAATGACAGAAACACTAGCCGGCGGCACTCGATGAGACAGAGCAACATCTGAAATTGAATAGACATCCGAAATTTTGTCTACCAAAATTTTGAGAATTTGGTTTTCACTACAAGATAGGATGAACCGGGTCATCTTTCATCAAGAATGATGCCGCTGAGATTTGTCTTGAATGTTATTTCTTCAGATTCTTGGAAAGTTTACAAAAATCGAGCCTTCAGACAATTTTTTGTTCCCGTAGCAGAAGAACTTGTAACCGAATTTCGACTTTCCGTTCGCTGTAGGCTTGGGTGGCATTCAAAGTGATTCCACTGGTGTGGAACTTGGTGTCAAGCGCATGTCCGGGCTCCGTTTTCAAAATAGGGGCACTTTAGGAAAATTTTCCAATAGCTCCTTCTGGGACCTTTTCTCCTTTGTCATGAAATGTGGTAGTGTTATACAAATGTCAAGTATGTTAAAAATGGCACTTAACCGTGGGTCGGGGTTACATTGTAAATTGTGATAGTATGGTATCCTGTGATACCTGTTAAACTGTTTTAACTCGTGATCACCATTGTAGATTCTTCGTTTGTAAGAAGAGAAATTGACACTTTGAAATCCAAATAAGAACTGGTTTTGTTCTACTTTTTTAGCACTATATATACTAGAAATTTGTTTACATTCTATAAGCAAATTTAATAAGTTATTCTAAGAATAAATTATTGAAAACTGTTCTTAAGCTAATTGAAATAATATTATTTTAAGACTTAGTCTAATATAATGGATCACTACATAACTTTTTATCAACGTCTCCATAAAAAAATCAAAAAAACATCGAATGAACCGATTTCCAGACAATCGAAAACCAAAAAATTTGTTCAAAAGGACTTGTTACGTTTTTAGTAACCATTTTTTGGCAAAAGAAAAATAAGAATAAAAGTAAAAGGTAATTTTCACGTTTATTAATTTAGTGAACTCAATTTTTTTTAGAAAAGTTGTTGGTGCTGTTTTTGAGAAAAATAAGATTAACCTTTTTGGTTAAACAAAAATGTATGTCAAGTACCGTTATTTTTTGGGCTTAAAAAATTCAAACAAAAAGTGTGGGCATATTATTGAAAAAAACAATATGTAGGTAAGGTTTGAAAAAATCCTTCCACCCTTTTAGGATGTAGGCTCGCGGACAAATAGACATACAGGAAGACAGACTCTTAAGAATTTGCTATCATCGTAACGTCAATTTTGATCAAAATCTCCAGTTTGATTTTTTTTTTCAAACGCAAGACTTGCTCTATAGTACATATATCATACATTATACTAAAAATACGGTGCTACTTATAACAGCAACAGAGTAGACTCAGCATAAGATTTATCCACTAAAAAGCTCTTTAAGTGATACAAAAGCAAAGCAACCTGAATTGATAAATAAATGACTGCCAACTATGATCAATGGGAACCTTATTCCTCAGAAATTCCAAACTAAGATTAGGATTCACTTTCACAGTTCATCGTCGAATTCCTCTTGTTATATTTTCTGCTCTTACCCAGTGTGAACTGTAAGCATGATGAATGCAAACCAACTATATGTACGCAGTGTTAATAATTGCATCGGCGTGTGTTCTGCTTTTGACCTGGTAGGTGGATGTGTTTTGTGTATGGCTGATGATGATGTGCACGAGTAGCTTTTTAGTGGTCGTATGGTATTGCTGATATTCCCTGCATGATTGGTGTTGCCGGTGATGAATTAAATGCAGGCGAGTTATGTAATATCGTTCATTCTATTTTCGGTAAAATTGTTCTTTTTATAGTCTTGTCTCTCAGTATTTCCAATCTAATATTGAAGATCAAGTATTGGATAAATTTTCGTGAAAGAATGAGACAGAAGTCTTTAATGAAAAATGCTTATTTTTCTTGAAACAACTACATACTGACGAATTATTAAAATACCTAACGATATTAATCAAAATTAGGTCAAACTTGATAGATTGTCTCGTCAAGTTATAGCAAATTATTAAAGCTAGCTTCAGGTCAATAATTTCCCATTTGTTAGCTTGAACTTGTGTGGGAGTAATCTTCAAAAATATAAATTCCAATATGGAAGTCATCAATTTAAATATTAAACTTTCAACCCAACTCTCAAGTCTCAATATTGTTTTTTTTTTGTTTTTGTTTTGCTTGTTTATTAAAATTCCTCTTGACAGCAGATAAACTACAAAAATCAATTAAATTATTTAAGAGACCATTTAAATTAATTGCTCTTTTGTAAGATAGTGTATGTTCAATTAATTATAATCTGTTTAAAATTATGATAAAATATATCTCTTTGCCCGGAAGATCGACTACTCCAACAGCCAACAGCAAGTACCTATAGAATTTTTGGTCCTTCTTGTTCTCTGTCAATGTGGATTTTACGACCCAAAATTGTATTAAACTTGTCCTGTTTTTTTGGGATGGAAAGGACAATATTCTACAGTACATCCTTCCTTCCTACTTGTTCGGATCTCTCGGTAGGTATACACCTTTTTCATTTAAGTTAAAAAAAAGGTAATTAATATCATCTCGTTCGACCTTACTTCGTTGATTTAGTGCTTTTCATAATTATTATTATGAAGCAGTAGCAGTCCTTTGGTATAGGGATGATTCCGTGCCTCAACCACGATGACGAGACGCACGTGATGGTGGAAGGTTAATCCGCCACAATTCGTTATAAAAGAAAATGTCCTATACTATGTATATACATATGCATATGGATGGTGGGTGTTACGAGCTCACAACAAATCAAAGACTCATCGTTCGTTGTCCTGAGTCCCCCTGACACCTACTCCTTCGGCAGTATGGTATGAGTTGTGGCAAAATTCGATGCGATGGCGGTTGAGTTGGTATGGTTTATGATTTTGGTTGGCTTCGTCGATGTCGGTGTCATCGTGAATGTATAAGGAAAGGGACGACGCAACGTAGGGCTGAATGAATCTTGGTGACTTGTGGTGGATTTAATTAATTGTTAGACATTTTCAAGGCTTAAGGCTACTCACTTTTTCTTATTCGCGTTTAAATTGAAAAATTAAGGATATCATGACGTTGCCCATGGGAGATAATGTCGGATTAACTTTTTACTTTGCGAAAATCGTTGTTCTCCAGGAAGATGCTACCATTCTCACTTTATTTATAATGTAATGGTACCTGCCTACGATCGTGATGTATATATTTGCGCTGAGACTCCAGGCGTTTTTTTTTCTTTGCCAAAGGAGCTGTTTAAAATGCTTTCGTTTGTAACTGTCATTCAAATCACTTTGTCTTTAAAATTATATTTATCACAGATTTCGGCAATAAATAATCAAGTTCAAGTTGAGGGGGAAATGTAAATTTTGAATAAAGTTTAATAGGATTTCAAAAATCTCTGAAAAATCGTTTAAGATTAATATTTTGTTATCAGTTGGTCTCAGATTGTTTGAAAGTATAAACAAATGATTATACATGAGATATGTGCTTCAATGCCCCGCTCTTAAATTTAACAAACTAAAAAAAGTTGCAAGTCAGGACTTAAAATGTTTGGTTATTGATACACAGATCTATATTGAAATACCCCTGATTGAGGTTATTTACACATGACATTTTAAACAAATTGCCACTAATCGGATAACTTAAAAATGTCACTTGCAAATGCTAACATGTGGCACACATTGTCGTATGAACATAATAGCATGCGAATACGATAATATATCTTTAATATCCCATATAATTTTCAGAGTAACTATACAGTAACTTTAAGCACACACGAGACAAGACCCTAATGAAAAAACTAGAATAGAGCTCCTTTCTTCTGTAATAGGCATATTATGAAAACTGTCTATCAAAGCACCTTCATCTCAGATCACTGTTACCCACATCAGGCGTGAGAGTATTTGGTGCCGATTGGTTTATCATTCTAGGATAGACACCCTCAGGTACATAATTTAGAAATTGATGGAATAAAATAACTGTAATATGCAGGTATTTAGGTATACCAATCAATTCTCCTTCCCATGTCATGATGACAGTTCTATTTCAACATAAAGTTGTTTGATATAAAGAAATTGGGAGATTATGAAGGAGTATATCATAGTACAATGGTATGAGAGCTTTTCTTTTCAATCTGAATCATTTCAATTCAATTAGTTTATAGTATAATTCACATATCATTGTGAGTTAGTTTATTCTGCAAATATATTGAACCCCAGTTTAACTTATAACACGCATTTAAATGGCAGATTAGTGTGGTTTTCCATTGTTACAAGAATTTAATTTTTTTTTGATACAAATCTGACAAAATACGGATTTCTGCAATTAAATTCATTCATTGCGCAACAATAATCATTTTTTTTTTTTGATTCTTAATCAAATTCGCAGATCAGTATTTTTCGGTACCCCTTTATCTACTAACATCACTTAATCCTAGTACAATTGGAAGCATTAAGTTTGACAACTATCAATTTCACAGAAACGAATATACGCCAATTCCATAGCAAAAGAAAATTTAACTCAAATCCCGTCCCATTCGCCACGAAAAATATTAAGTTCCGCATCAAATTCGGAATTTACCAATGGAACACCCCTTAAATTTAACTGTTAAATGTCAAAAATCTATCGAAATCAAAATGAGGGAATAGCCGTGTTCCTTTGGAGATGGTTTAGTGAGAATATAAGCTTTAATCTAGTACTACACAATAGTTAAAATTATTATTATTATTGTAAATCTGTAAAAGATTTCTATTAGTGAAATTGTTTTGTGCGCTCCAGTGAAACTGACGAATAAAGTGCTCACGAGTAGTTTGCCACCTCCACAGGAGCACATTTGTTATTTATATCGCCATTTCAGTAATTCCTCTCATCCGTTTGAAACTCATATGTCAGAATATCTATTTAGTTCAATCCAGAGGTAAATCACCAAATTTGTTGACAGATCACCTTACATATGAATTTTTTTTATCATACAAAAGAGCTAGGAATATATATGGTTGGTATTGACAAAAAATATTTAAAACTTGTCAAAATAACATTTTCTCAAAAAGGGAGACATTGGCAAGAAAATTAGCAAACGCCTTGAAGCACTTTTGTGTAGGAAAAATACAAAAAATCCCGTTCTTATCACTAATATAAAAGTATAATTTCATTCGGATTCTAGTCAAATTAATATAGGTAAATAAACTGACAGCTAAGTATTTTGACAATCTTTAAAAATACATATAATAATTATTTTGTTGAAGTATTCATTGAAAAGAAATAACCTAACGAGTTTTGACATTTGATCGACAAGAATATATTTTTTGGTGAGTGACAGCTGGAAAATGTCATAAATCATAACCAAGCGAAATGAGTGCTACAGATTAAATTCGAATTAAGAAGCTGTACTTTTGATTGAAATATGCCTTATAATGTGATAGAACCAACTATGAAGAACTATTTTTTTAATTTTTAATTTTTTGGCAATGACATAAAAAAATGTATGAAACAGAAATGCAAATGGTTCCTAATTGATAGGAGATGTAATCCCACTTACCGAAGCTACATAAATTCAGATGTTTTTTTAATTAATTTGTCACAAGCATGGTTTTCTCTTTCTCACACATATGTAACTGTACCATCACCAAATGAGACAGTTGTGGATCCAGCTTAAAGCGGACAGTGACAGTTGGAAATATTATTGCCCACTTACGGAAATTGTCCAATCAAATGTCAATCTACTTTTAAGTCGTATTTATGAAATGTCGAACTTTAGAAGACTGTCAAACTTCAAAACGTCATTAATATACATTTCTTAATAGTATTGCCTACCACCAAGGGGTTAAGCTAGAAAGAGAAACAAGTATAAAATGCATATAAGTGCTGTCTGTTTAAGCTGTACTATCACACAAATATCCTATTCTACTTGCTTGCCCCGACTGACATCAGAATCGATTGTCTTAATTTTGACGTAAAGTGAAAATAAAGGTCTGATCCCGTACTTTAATTTTCTGTGCATATGTGTGAAAATTCAGAACAGCTGTCACTTGAATTTGTTTGTACAATGAATTTAATTTTTGTAGGTTCAAAGCGTTCCCGTATTTTTGCACTCTGTGAATACTCTTTGAGAGAATTTCATCAACACACTTTGAGATTTGACATTTTGTGAGTATCTGGGCAGTACAGGATCAGACTTTGAATTTTATTGAAGGATGTATAGTATTTTTAAAAATAATTTAACCCCTTCGTATAAAAAAATATTCGAACGTTTTCTCTCGTGCTAAGGTTAGTTATTTTTATTTTTTACCATGTCTAAACTATTAACAGTTTTTGTAAACAAACACACCTTTTTGAAAATGTTTAAATGCCAAAGTGTCTAATATAGATGCTGATAAAACGATGCTCACAAATTAGTATTTGATTTTAACTTAAACGGGGAAACGTCGATTTGTAAGATCGTACTTATAATAAATTATATTAATATTATATATTAATAAAATATAGTTCTAAATCGACCTTACAAAAATTGAAATTATTATTTACAAAAAAGCACCTTTACTTTTGGTTCAGACTGTGTGCGTTCAGATTACTATTTATAGGAATAAAAACACAATAAAACGAGTGTCATTCGCTATTTGCCAATAAGCTGACTGTCTCAATATTTCATCATCAAATTGTCAACACAATCGATTGTAACAAATTCGCACTCGTTATTTTTCGTTCGCTGGATTCTCGTTTCGTTTTTTTTTTTTTTTTTGCTTTCTTCACCGACTGGCGCACTTATTTATTTCAACTGTCATCGGAACCTAAGCTCCTTAAAGTTTCCTTATTGAATTATTAGCCAAGTGCAGCGAGAAGTATGGTGTCAGGAGACCTTTTCGCTTTTCGTTCTTTCACCAACAACACAATCATTTTGCTTTTTCTTTTGAAAATTGTCAAAAACTTTCCGCTGGGAATAATTTTTTTTTTTTTTTGTTCACCAATAATCCCTAAGATCTCATTCCATTCTTATGTGACCTTTCGACAAATTTTTGGTGGCTTTTATAAGGAAGTTCCTATCCAGAATCCAGACCACCCCCAAATGTCGTCTTCTTGCAAGGCGAATACATTCCATATAGAAGAAGCTATAACGTTGCCATTTTGCTTCCCAGCATGTTACAAACAATTTATGACCTAGCATTTCTGGATTTTGCACTTTGCACTTCGTTGCCACTCCTCTGTCCCATGGAGACTTTGCTACCAATCCTGGAAGTTTTCTAGAGAGACAGGGGCGGTGCGGGTGGTAGGGGTAATTGCTTGTATCTGGTCATGTCTGTTCTGAATGCAATGAGCAGGGTCGTTTAAATAAAATACATAAAAAAAAATGTTATATCTTTATAATAATTCCGGAGACAGGACATGTAGTTTGTAAACACTAAGCAGAATAGTGTTTGTGTGTGTGTGTGTATCTGTGTGGAAGGAATTTAGGTTATGAGATAATTAAACATCATTTTCAAGTGGGGTTGGCAAGAAGTGACACATGTGGTACACAATTGAATAGAATTAAGCTACTTTATAGGGGATGGACAGATGGTAAGGATATTTTATGTGAAATTGTGGAGTAGATATTCAACGTCATAAAAGCAAAAGTTGTTGATTGAAGCATATATGTAAATAGAAACACACAAAAATGTCTATATAATGGGATGAATTAGAGCAGTATCCTTCTGATGGAATCTTAAAGATGTACGAATTAGCTTAAATTTTGTGTAATATTGAAAGTGTTTCTACCGTATTAGCCATTATGTTTTTTTTTATAGTGACATAGTGACACAAGCATATATTTTGATGTACGACATATGTATACGAGATTGCAAGCAATACGCCAGGAATACTTTGCATTGAATATACATTTTTAACGATTTTTAATTTATAAATAAATTATAACGCAGATTAATGATATCAATCAATTCGCAATTCTTTTGATTTGACACTTCACCGAAGAACTGATTAATTAGCATTCTTATTTTTGTAGGTGTGTTCCCTTATTAATTCTATGTGGATATTCAGATATCTGTCAGAATTCCTTGCTTACATGATGTCATATTGGTACATGTTTAAGCCACCTTCGTTTCCGAATTTATTAACGCATACAACAGGTTTCCCTATAGATATACCTCGCATCATCTGTCAAATTCACATGAATTAATGAATTAGGATGAACTGTTGGGTACGTGATATGAAAAATAAAGTTTTGGAGTTAGACAGCTGACATTCATTGGAATGGGTTTATAAATTTGACAGTTCATTTCTTTCCAATACTTTTGTATAAAAGCAAATATAAAGAATAAGAAACACGCTGAATCAAATTGAAATTTATGAATTATTCAGTCACAATATTTGAAAAAGTGGTCTAAAGCTTTGTCTCTCGGTTGACAATTATCAGATTTAGCCGTGATGGTGGGCTCATTAAACACAAATAAATTCCTATTTAACATGTCGACTCTATTGGCCATACGACACCACAATCCAATCCACAAGCACTGTATTTTTACTCACTGAGCAATTAATTTCTTTTTCATCACTACTTCTATTTTTCTATCCACATTCACATTCAACAAAAACCAGTAAAGAAAAATACATGCAAATAAAACGTCAAATCTACTGATAATAGAAAAAAAAACAAAAATCTACTACAAAAACTAAACACATGAAACGTCAATCTATAGCCAAGATTTGAAAAGCGCTCATGTCTTCTTCAAAAAGAATTTTTGTTTGACATGTCGACATGGATTTTTTGAACTCCATATTAGATTTTTCCATGGCATGTTCATAGTTCTGTCATCGCTTATGGCGTGTGGAGGAGACCTGGGGGTCAATTCCCGATCTGTGAAGTTTTGAAGTGAAATAAAAAATATCATTTCAGTTTTCACAGAGGTTTATCATTTTCCAACTTCACGCACACGCCTAATGCGATTCTAGATTTCTGATTAGATTTTTTGTTGGGAAAGGTAAATATTTCATTTCAGTTTCTAAATTTGCTTAAGAATAATGTCCGGAATAATAATTCGTTTAATAAATTAATAAAAGACGTCGTACTGAACAATTGTGATTTTTATATTATATTCAATAGTATCTCTGTTTTGAGTAAGATTTATTATTTTTTCATGTGAGGATATTGAGGCTTTCCCTTCGAAATGGACAGAATCTATTCGAAGTTACAACTAGGAGCACTTTATTGAACTTTATAGATTCCCAAAACATTTATGCATGGATTTAATACGTCAATTGAGAGCATTCTTGAAAAACACTCAACTTATAAGTGCGGTTCCAAGCCATTTAAATATGGTAAAGTGCTCTGCATTTTTTTACAATGGGTAGTTTCCAACGATTTGTCGCGGGAATGAGCACCGTCGCGTCGGCTGTTGTGAATCTGTTGATTTAACAATTTCGTTATTTACTCGAATTAACACAAATATAACTTACTACCAAAATAAATTTGTGTATAAATATAATTGTTGCTTACTTGTCATGTGCCAAATCCTATTTTTCTTCTTAATATTCGATTAGAAACATTTTCTTCACAAAACAATTGACTGTGATAAAAAAAATTATCATATGAAAAATGTTTCGCATTTAACTTCACTTTTTCACGAATCGAAAATCGAATTAGACGTGAAAGCGTGATAAAATTTATCACTTCACATCTTCACAGATCGGGAATTGACCCCCTGGTCTGTAACAAAATTGTGTTCAAAATGAAAGTTAGTAATGCATTTAAAAAAAAACACCCTGTAAGAAATCCAAATTTAATTTAAATTGGCTTTTCAATGATAACCTTCGTTAAAGAAATATCCCTTATACAAACTAGGCACCTCTTCAAAATGGAGGAATAGGTAAAGCCATTGTGATTTATGTAAGGCTGTATGTACATATATGTATTAAAAAAATCATTACATGTGTAATGCCTTTGTAGGTATTTATATATATAAGTATGTTGTTAAGCTTGTTTTTCATTTCCTTTAACAAGACCATACACACCATTCAACAAATTCAATACAAAGTAATTTTCCACTTCACTTCGAATTTCGAATATTAAATGAATACATATGTGTGCATATGTCTATGCCAAATGTCAAAATGTCTTAGCAGATGAGTGAACTCTGTCATTTCTTAATATAAAAGGCATTTTAGGGTTGGGGAAGCACAATTTTGAAGAATACTAGGTATCTATATGTACATTCATGCATATTATATTAATATTCTTAAATTTATATTCAAATAGGTAACTCACAGAATCATGGTACATATGTGTATGAAGGTATACATAAGACATTGCGAATATTGTGGGCACGTTCATGTGAAGTGTACACATACGTAATATATGAATTGAAAATGTATGCAAGGTATCTAATCTTCAGAGCACGACCTGCTTCAATTTAAAGTTTAGAACCCAATCTGTGTTGGAAATCTTCAAGTCTTAAATAAATAGCACCTTCTAAGGAAGTACTACCCTACCGAGTAACTGTAAAGGTATAATACAAATAAAACAATGCTGTGGAGACTATTTTCACTTTTTTCTGAATCATTTTATAATTTATTGTTCCGATAAATCAAAGAATGTTGGCTCAATTTGAAGGAATTTGCTTGTATTTGATTTGCAAGAAGTAACATCAAATTCGGATTCAGTGCCTTGTTCGTTACAAAGAATCCCTTAATTCCTGAATTGTTAAAACTTGTAAGTTACTAATGCCCTATTCTTCATGAACTTTTAGGGTTAGTGGGGAAAGTCTCCGGAATTCTTATGAGGAATCACGGAATCAGTTTAAACAAGCTAGAAAGACTTTTAACGTTCATATAGAGCGAACCAAATTTTAACCAGAATGTATTATGATGAATAAATGATTTCATGGGATGGATCTTTTACCACGTTCCTTAGAGTCCTTAGATACCTCGGCTTACACAAATCCAATGTTATTTATTCAACATTAGCAAAATATCACTGCGTATGCTATTTTATCTCTCGTCGTTTCCATTTTTTCCCGAGTCGATGGAAAACGGGATTTATCCAGCCCTTCTCTATTTACGCCAACCTTCTCTAAAATTCACCAAATAAATACTCGTATTCCCAAGAGCTCTGTTTTGTCTCCACCTCTCTTTCCCATTTTCATTAATAATCTCTGGCTTGAAACTATGTAATCTACTAAATTGTTTTGCTGATGACAGTATTCTCAGCTTTTCATATTCGTTTTTAGATTACATCCTTGTTCTACGGATGTGGAACTACAACGGCAGCGTATGATAAGCTCATAAAATTTTCATTTCGATAGCATAGTCCATTGGGGAACAATCAGCGTAGAATTTAGTGATTCAAAAATCCACTGCAATCCCGTTATCCGTGAGGAGCATATTTCTGTCGAGGAAACCAAACAGTTTCCAGTTATCCGTATGTGTTTACCACAGACTCCATTTCTAGACTATTCACTTATTCGATTTTGTCAAAAATCCTGCTAAGTATTTAGCCTTTCTTCAAAGATTTAAGAAATTTGACCGACCCTTCTCATTCCATTTTGATATACTGTACTTTTAAGTCGTATATCGGTATGTCTTCTTAAATCTACCCTTATTTTTCCACAGATCGCCTGAGTAATTTAAGAGACTACATACGCTAGAAGTAAAAACTCTTTTTATTTTTCGGGTCCTACTACTTAAAGGATTTAATTTGAAACTTTGAAACGTTTTAACAATCAAAATTAAGTAAGTACTTTTGAAGTGAGGGACTTTTGTATATAATACTTAAAAGAATTCGTATGATTTTCTTTTTGAAATTTTTTCAACTGTTATAATTATACAAAACGCTGGCATTTTAAAACTACACATTTACTTTATTCTGATGATTGAAGCGTTTAAGTGTTTTAAATTAAGTATTTTAAGTGCGTTTAAAAACCATTTCTAATTAAAACTAAATTTTCCAAAAATTTGCATTTTGTTTCATTATTTTTCTGAAAGATTAAATGTGTTTTTTTACCTACCCTATATTTGAATAAAACTATTTGTTTCTTTCATAATTCTACATCAGCCACAACATATTTCAATTTCATGGAAACCGGTCAAGGAACAACCAATTTGACATTTTTTGAATCCGGCCCCATACTTTCGCATAAATACATCCCCCAGAACGACCCCATCTTCCAATTGTACAAACGTCACCGCCCGTTGAAAAATTGATCCGTGGTTTATTTAAACGATTTCGGCGATTTCAAATGATGTTCAACGTTTTGATTCGTTGTTCCGCAATTGCAACTCATCGAATTCAATTCACCACTATATAATCTCACAAATTTACCTTAGTAAAATCCGCCGAAATTGGGACGAGATTTAAGAAAATGCGATGGAAGCTTCAAATAACAAATAAGCCAAAACAAGATTGGAAACCTTCGTACGTTTCACCACCCAAAACAAATTTGTTTACATTGTTGTATTTGTAGCTTTGAAAGTCTATCCATGAATAGATGGGAAATCGAAAAGCAAAACAAAAACAAATTGCTAGGGCTGTGTTGTCTATGTGTCTATAGGAAGAGGAACAGAAAAGATTCTTGTGTGCGTTTTTATCAATGTGTCTATTGAAAGAGGAACAGAAAAGTTATTTGTGTGCGTATTTCAGCTTGTAGGCAAATGTCAAATGAAAGCAGAGGTTTCGGATCTTTAAGTTATTAGTTTATGCTTCATATGTAAGCGTTTTGTAATTATATAACCATTCCCCATTTCAATGGGACGAAAATTTTCACGATGAGATTTCAGAAAATAATATTGAAACTAACTGATTTTCAATTATTTAATCTATTAATTTAACGTAACGTGACATAACGCAATGACAAGAAATGCTTTATTATGTGTATTTTCGTGTAAAAGTATTTATCTTATATTAATATTAATTTTTAAAAAAAAGTCAAAGCCAGTTATTGTTGCACAGCACTGTATACATGTACATGAATATAATGTATGTAGTATGTAATATCAATCCGCAATAGAAAAGAAGAAAAAGAATAGATACAATAAAAATGACCATTCGCCCAAAACTTCTTTAAATTTTCCAAATGGTTAAAAAAGAGAACGTCTATCTATACCTACAGAGTTTTCTCTAGACCAATGTGATGGCAAAACGAAAGCAAAACCCTTTTGTTTATATTTTTTGTATATCTTGTGTCCTTTTTAAAGTGTAAATATTCGATTCGCATGAGAAGTTACCGCATAACAAAAGGCAATCCAAACTAAACCAAACCAAAGGGACAACAGAAAAAGGAAACGTTTCTCCTGTCAAATATATAGAATAAAATACTGCTGCCATCTATGGGTGACTTTTTTCTCTATCTCCTCGAATACCTAATGAATTCACATTGTCTAAGGCAACAAAATGAAGAAAACAACAACAAAAAACTATCGCATAAAACAAAAAAACAACAAAAGGACACAGGATGGATTCATTTCCGGAAAATCCGATGGTAGGTATGGATAGGATAGGATATGGTGCGGTATTGTGGATACTTGCATTCATCCATCGCTGTCAGGATTCGTTCTTTTCAATAGAGGGGCTCTTCCTGCATTCAAACGAGTAAAGAATGTATGTTTTCAAATCAAATGAAAGGTATCCGAATGGCACTAAAGCTCCCTTAAGGCTGGAGCCAAACAACGCTCAAGGTGTCAGGCACAAGGGTTTACTTATAAATGTGTAGAAAAGCCTTGAGTTCTTCGACCCTTGAATACACAAAAAAACGCCCTCTGTCGTCTGTTTACTTTCATTAACGACAACTATACTGGAGGAGTCTGAGCTCATCATCTTTAATAGCCTGCGGAAACCTACTTCTGTAGGCAGACCTCGTTCAAGCACCGTGTTTTAATTAGATTCTCAATTACATTCGCCGTGTATGAAAGTGGATGTGGAGGCAGCAAGAAAATAAAATATGTAATATGGCCAAAGAAATGAAAAGACATCATAGAGTCCTTCCTCTTACAGTCCTACAACTGCACATTATACTTTTATTTTGTTTTTATTCGTTTCTGTGGGTGGTCCTCGTCGCATATGACGTGTCCTGTGTGCTCCAATTCATGAGATCCTTTTCTTTTGTTTTTTTGTTCTTATTTCCTCCAGCATCCAGTCATCTAAAAGGAATATTAACAAGCATCAACATTAAATTCCTTTAGCTCGTTTCAACTACAATGGCGGCGTCGCTGCCGCAGCCGGCGCGCCGGCTGCTGTTCCGTCAGGACCATAGTCGTCATTGTGGTGAATGGTGATCCTTGTATGATGTAAGTACAGTTTTGTGACATAAAAGGAGCAACGCAACGCTTCAATTTATGGCGGAGCAAAAGTTATGGTGAGGTTGACGAACATAAAGAGAATGGAAACAGGGATTGTTGTTAGGTTTTGCAAGAAATTCTAGAATAAGCAAAGGATGATGATGAGTGAACATTGAAACACTCGTAAGGGTCGTTCAGCTAAGCCGCATAAGAATGCGTCCATACATAGATTTGCCAGCTTAAAAAAAGACAGAGTTTATTATTTACTACTAGAATCAAATATCCGTACCGGTGAAGATGGAAATAAAATTGATTGATCATTAAATGGGAATCCGAACGGAGGAAGGACCAAAAGCTTTTGTACACAAATGCATCTTGGTTATAAAGCTTTATCGAACGTTGTTTATTGTCATATGTTTGGAATAAACCAAATAAGAGTTATTTACTTGGTTTACGAGCCTAGACATTCGAAATCGAAATATTGTCATCGACTAAAGGGAAATGATTTCGATAGAGTATTGAAGCCTTCATATATATAAATATTTTCCAGACTTCGGAAACATATAGGTTTGGCATTTGAAATTTATTGTGGCAGAAGGATTTGATTCTCAAAAAAGTTATTGTATCTATTTGTTCATCAAAATATGTTTTTAAATTGTTGACATTGTCAGTGGATGGCTTAGTCGTTTGATATAAATTTGTCTATCAAAGGTAATTTGCCATTTTTATTAAGCATCTAAAGGATGCTCGAATGTATCATAAAAAAAGGGGGAAATGCGATCAGGGGTTTTAGAAGGAAGCGATTTGGACATCATAGATGAAAGGATAAACATAATGGCGCAAAATTTTAAACAGCCTGATGTTAAGGGCTAAGCATGATACTACTTAACAGTTTGCTAATACTAAAGCAATTTACTAATGTCTTCCTAATTTTAAACACTTTTTAACTAGCACCATACTAAATCTTTTTTCATAATAAACTACAACTAAACACACCTAAAATAGTGCAAAAACGTAAGCGAACATAACTTTTTGACGTTTGTAAATGTCAAACTGGCATATGGATTTAGTACGATACTAAAAAAATAAAGTACCCATTTTGTGATTTTAACTTTAGTAAAATGTTAAGAAAATAGTACGATACTAAACTGGTTTAAAATTAGCAAAATCCTCTTTTTAGCATATAGTCTTATACTAAAAATGATTTAACATATTACTAAATCGACTAAAATTTTACGCCAATGTTATTTAAAAAGCATAAAATAGTTAAATACATATTTCAGATTCGGCATTGCGTTTAGGCTTAAGTGCTCGAGCTCCACTTCTGGCAGCATTCTTTTTTCTATTATATATATCTTCAGGCTCAAGTGGGCACACCACTGGAATTTAATAAAATAATGGCTGAACTTTCCTTTAAGGGAACATGAATTTTAACACGCGGATACTTTTATTCGGTAGATTTATGCTTAAAAACAATAAATATAACAATTTTAAAGTGAGAAATTTTTTATATCTATTTTTAATTAATTTTTAAAGTTTTCATTTTTCATACAAAATGTATGCAAATGATGACTACCCACAACTTTTTTTTGTGTGGACAGTTGTTTACCAATCCACAGATGACTGTATGCAACTTCGGTATGGTAAGTGTCGTGGTATGTGCATTTTTCTTGGGATAATATAAATTGATTTCAAACTATGTACTATTGTGGTTTCGTTTCATGTCAAATCCTAAAAAAAACTTTGCATACACCCAACCTTGACCCCACCCAACCTTGACCCCTTCAACCTTGAAATACCTTCTAATTTAAAGACAAGTTGCACAAAAGTGTTGTAATAAAAAGGCCAACATTGAAAATTAAATAATTTTTTTAATCATATTTAACAGCAATATTTTAAAGCTGTTCTATAGACC
This sequence comes from Philhelius pedissequus, assembly GCA_910595825.1. Classification (NCBI taxonomy): domain Eukaryota; kingdom Metazoa; phylum Arthropoda; class Insecta; order Diptera; family Syrphidae; genus Philhelius; species Philhelius pedissequus. The sequence goes on along the minus strand of OU343163.1, from coordinate 5,284,593 downwards.
CCTAGCACACTGTAAAAAAAAAGTCAAAGTTCTACGCGTGCTCCCCTAATGGAAAGTCGACCCCAAAATAATGAATACCTCAGACCCACAAAATAAAAAATGAAAATGGAGTTACATTTATGAAAAGAGAGAATGAGTTGAGTACGAGTTATAACAATTCCTTTTTGCAAAAACATTTTCTTTGTACTAGGTATATATTTTTCAACAAGGACTTTATAAATGTCTTTTTTTTAACTCGTGCAGTAAAACGAAAGTCAGGTTTCAAACCTTACAAGTACCTAACCAGACTGACACATAAATATTTTTGAAAACATAATTTACATAAGAGATTCTTCAACTTTGTTAATTATTTATTCAACTGACACCGTGGTGATTAAAAAAGAACGTGTTTTAAAAAAAAGATATTTTCAAAAAATCTTGTTTTTTAAATCATGCACGATGAGGAATTTCAGTGAGAAATTATAATCAGGCGTGTTTTATGTGAGCCATAAGGGACCATGCACCGACTTTATTGAGTCCTCAGAATGCGTAATGTCGAATTTAAAAAAACAACCATTTTAAATCGCAGATTGATTTTCTTGTGTGTTGTAAGGAACTTGCAAACAATAGTTTATGAAATCTTCGTAAAAAAGCAAGATCCCTTTTGACAGTATATAATCGATTAGGTTTAGAAATATTTAATTCGATTGTAGGTATTCAGAAATAATTGAATGTTTGTTTGTTTGGAATTCGACATAACGTACAAATTTGCAAAACGAAATGACGATTCGAGCTTCCAAGTACATATGAACATGATAGATTATGTGCCACCCTTACCTTGACTTGATTCCTTCGCAGTCCAAGAACTAATGAACTCCAAAAGTACAGATCTTCGTTTTATATACATAATTGCGAGCCGACATAAAAACAAACAAATAAACAAAGTCACACTGATCATTTTTCTGTGATCTTACTGATCATTAGTAGAGTGAAGAGTTAATAAACCCGCCGTAACACTTATTTATCTAATTTGTATATGAGTCACTGCGCAACCTAAAACAATATTTGAAATATATTAGGTCTGCTTTTTAATATAAATTTTAAATTGAAGGTTAAAAAATAAACATTTTGATGGTATGGTAACAGCAAGATATCAATAGAAATAACACGACCAAAGATACTCAAATGGAGATGAAACATGAGCTGTCATTTCAATTTGCCCACAAAATCGAAAAACAGCGAAATCATATTTTCGCAAGAGTATGTGTAGCACCTGTTCACCGACAGGAATGTAATTTCATAAAAGCTCTACAATGTAAATAAATGCGTCTTGGAGTGTGAAAGGTGTGTTTTATTGGGAATCTATCCATTGTATCGTGAGTAATTCCCAAAAAAAACACATCGACTGTAGCATGGACCGTAGCTTTTTTATTTTTTAACGATGGTACCCCTGCACAGTAGTCACAAGTAATGAAAGAGGCTTTTGCGAAGTAAAATTAAGAAAATATCAGAATTATGAACAATAATTAGCTTTTATTTAAATAAAATAGAAAGTAGAAAAACGTAGCAATATTTAATTTATGTTACAAACCTATTTCTTGTTTTCATTTGTTTTGCATTTGCAATTTTAAATTCGAACATTCATTTTTCACCAATAGAAAGGAAATGATAAGTGAATGGGATTGTTCATAGACTATGATCAAGTTCCTTTTTACACAGGCTAAATTTTGTATTGCTTTAAAAATCGTCTATACCTTTCACACGAAGAAACAAAATTGCCGGAGATTTGCTTGTTTCATTTATGTTTCTTGGTTTTGAACGCACACTGCAACGTTGTTTAAATTGTTCACTCCCCTTACATTTCCCCTTTATATTTCATGATTTTATTTATTTTCTGGGTAGATCGATAGCTATAGTTTTATTTTTCAAGTCAATTTACAAATTTATTATCTGAGTATGTTTTGCTTTCCAATATTCACTCATCAGACTGCACTTAACATACGCGGTGTAAGGAACAAATAGTTAACATTTGGTTTGCCATTTCCATGCACATGTCCAGAAAGACAAACAATGGGATCACAAAAATGTACGCAATGAAGTCCATGGCCAACGTCCATTAAACAGTGAAGAAATAGCACATTTTGTAAAAATCAGTTGCCGCTTAGTGCATTTAGACTAGGCGCGCATATGCAATTTTTTTGAAACGAAATAGTTTAATCACTAGTTGAACGATGATCGCGCACATAAGCAACTTAAAACCAATCAACGAGATAAACCAACACACATACAATATTTTTATTTAATGTGCGCGCGTTAGATTATAGTTCGGTGTGATACAAACTGAAGAACTTATTTGGGGCGATCGTTCGATTTGTGCCAAAACACAAACTTTTAAGTTGCTCGAATCGCGGACTGAATAGTTTTTGCATGTGCGCGCACTCTCATATAAGTCCATGGTATTCACTTTAGCAACCAAACTGTTGCAAAACTGAAAGTTGCATATATGCGCGCCTAAGCCTAATAGCTGATAGAATTTCATACGAATAAATATTTTGCGGCCCAGTGTGGAGCAGTTCCTCTATAGTGCAGTTCCACCCAATGCTGGTCGTCCTCTCAAATTGTTTTTTTTGTAGATATAAATAAAAGGATGATTTTTTTCACCAAACTCCGTTTATTTATAACTATCAATAAAAATTAAACACAAAAAGAATAATGGTCTTAAGTTAGTCAAAAATAAAAGTAAAACGGAATTCATTCAATAGATATTGATTTTTTGTTCAAAATGGAAATCGAAATTTGTTAAAATTAATTAATTGGCATTAGGGGTATGCAAAATTGCAGATATAAGTGGAATTTTAGACGTATTCCAGAAAATAATTGAGCAGAGAATACAGTTTTCGATAGTAAAAGTCAGAAACTTTTCAGAAGAACAGCTTATAATTTATTAAAAAATGGAGTTATTTAAGATTTTAGAAATATAAACTGACCAACTATAAAAAAAAAGAAAAAAGATCGATTTGTCTTACGAATGAAATTAATAATTATAACACTCCATGAGCACATCCATCGAGATTCAATCCAATTATCAATCGTACCAACAAAATTCGAGACTCGAATAAACGTCAAGCAGCCATCCACCGTAGCTTCTACCTTAGCTTTTTATCGATCGTAGCGAATTGTATGTAAAATGCTACGACTGATAAACTTACGGTGGATAAATTTCCCAAAAAACGGCTATTATTATACTAAGTGTTCATCGACCTCTTAACCCAGTTTTAAGTAGATTTAGCTAAATCTCCTAGAAATCTTGAAGATTTCACATACATATCTAAATCTTCATTGGTCCCATAGATGTACAAATTAAACTTATCTATGTACATATCGAAATCAATAACTTCTTAATTTTTCGTTTCGTTTGATGAAGATGAACCAGCCTGTTGTACCGCTTCTACATATACTATAAACTATTACAATAAAATGAAACAACAATAATGCTGTCAATATTAATTTACTTTTAGTCTTTTGACGCGGTGGAAAAACAATTTTAAATTTAGTAAATCTACAAGGGATTAATGTGCTGTGAAAACGTAGTTTTATAAAGCACAGATAGTTGTCAGTTATAAGCGCGGGACAAAATAAAAAATAGAATTATTCGGACAATGAGCTCGTGCTTAAGATTTTAATATTATTTGAAGCAGCATAACACCTCATATTGCTTTCTATGCCAAGTCCAAAGCGATTGAACGCGACTTTGTGGCTAGCGAAACCGTAACAAACACCAAAATATCACTGCTGTCAAAATTGACACCTCTGATATAAATAATAAATGAAGTTCTAGATTAGGTAATAATAACCCACCCTGTCCAAAACTGCCTATTGACATTCATTCGTCCCAATTTTTGTTCCAGAATGACAAATTTGGTAGTTGAAGAGAGCGCTCATGAGAGAGACTAAAATATTTGCTCTTCCTGGCAGTTCCTACCCAAGATATATTTGTAGGAAGCAAAATGTCGGCAGCAAATTTACGAATGCCTGATTGACGTTTGTCATAAAAGAAACAAAATTGTGTCTGTCTGTTGTAAAAAGTTTTGTTACAACTGAAAATTGGTAAAAAAAAACAATTATTAAAAAATAAAAAATAAATGTGAAATACCTACAACCAAACAAATGTATATGATTAGATTTTGACGTTAAGAAATGGACAGACAATTCTACTCAAACCGCATAGTCGTCCACCTTGCGATTTTTCACACTTTAAGCGGAGCAACGGATCGCGAACGGAAGTATGTTAAACAAGACACGCCTGTCTCAGAAAAGTATATACTTGTATTGAATTACTCTTATTTTTAAGGAAAATTTGAGGATTTTGAGTTCTGGGGAATTCTGACCCCAACCCTTTTTTATTTTTTTTTGTTATTCTACACTAATAAAACATTAACAAACATCTTCAAATCTTTATCCGAATGAGGAAGTTCCCTGGTGTATTTTATTTTAATCCCTAAGGTAAGAACTTACATTTCTGAGCAACTGATGTAGGATTTCAATATTAAAAAATAAAAACTGTAATTATTTCTGCATTTTGAAAAGAATCGTACATGCCTTAAAGTCCATTGAATATTGTACATTTCATGTCAATGATAAATAAAAAAGTCAACATACAGATTGGTCAAGGATAAATAATAAATAAGTAGTAAAGAAGCAAAAGACGAAGAAGACATTCAGATCTTACATGGAAAAGCAATTATTGTGAATGAGAAAGATTTCATAACTTACTGCTCCCATTCTATGAGTGGGCACCTACTTGTAGCCCTTTTTTCTCTCTATCCTTTAAGTTATTTGGAAAAGGAAGAACTACAAAAAAAAACAACAACATTCTTAAGAATTTTCAAGGATATTGCAATTAAAGTTTTCTTCTTATATTCTTCTCGAGAAAAAAAAACAATCTCGAAAAACTGTCCACTTGGAAACTCTGAATACGGTCCTCTAATATGCATGCTAACGACCATCATGATTCTTACAATATGTAGCTAAAACATAACTAAAAAAAAAAAACAGACCAGGCCATACATACTATTTAGGTGTATATCAGCTCCTTTAGTGTCAAGAACAACACACAACGCAATGGCAATAGCAGCGTTGATGATGAATCAAGATGATGATGAAAATGACGATGCAAATAGGACCTATACTAAAAGCTAAAAAAAAGAGATAAAAACTAAAATGAAGAACACTTATAGCTCCCGAGATGAAAGTAGGATTCTACTCCTTTATAAGTGTTATTAAGTACTCACTCATACATAACCTGATTCTGGGTAAGTACCTATCCTAGAATACATACCGCCGCAGCTCGTCTTCTCTTGAAAAGGTTATAGAAGGTAACTTTATTAACATGATAATGATGCCTCCCTCAACTAATGTTATGTTAAAGCTCTAACGAATATTAATTCAAATTTTCAACTTCTGCACAGTTTTTTTCCCGCATCATCATAAGAGCAGCATACCGGATGATGGGATGTTGTCACAAGGCACAAACGAGAATGTGGGACACAACCCAAGATAAGTATCTGGGTTATGTGTACATCAAGTCCTAGTTGTTTTCCTTATAAAATTGCTTAACGAACTTGCCCCTAGGTTTTTGGAGAGTAGTTCGAGTATTACCCCTCATTGATGTATGTGTGTGTGTGGTTGGTAATAACCTTTCAATTGGGTTTTAGTCTTTTATATGAGTATATTTATATAGAAGCCGATTTGGGGGTGTTAAAGGAGGGTCCTGGGAATTTATAGTTGCATAACGACATCAAAAGCTCAAATTACACAAAAAATTAAAAAAAAAAAAAGATTTATCTCCGAAATGTGATCTAGTGGTTTCGAGCTGCCTCTACCTCCACCGCGCACTAGAGCAAGTACTAGATTCAGGAATGAGCTTTTTTTATTTATTAACTGGAAAGGATTGATTGAGCGGAAGATTGCTTGGCTGAGCGAATAAATGCAAATTTTTCGACTGAAATTCTTGTATTTTTTTTTTAAATGATTGCATTCACACGACAAAGTTATGGTGGCGGCGATGGCGACGGTAAAGCCAGGACATGGTAGGATTGTGGTGCGTATCGTGTATTGGTTGAGGCAGCCAGCGAGATGGATTGTGCGATGTCGAAGCCATTCGCCCTCAATTAAATGGTTATCGTCCTTTCACATCTCCTATTGTACTATGTATGATGGTGGATTCCTATGGGCCGTCGTCGTGTCCTGTGGGCGACTGTCAAAGTATGTGTTCGAAGGGAAAAGATGAACGATTAATTTTTATCAAAGCTTAATGTGCTATTTGAGGCATATAAATAAATGAATGGTTCAATGTTTGAATTTTCAGTCATCTATTTCCAATATTTTAAAGGGTCTTCTGGAACGTGTTTATTATACAGCCCGAAATAAAATATGGCTTTTTGATTTTGTTAAATATGTGTGTGCAGGACCAATCCATATCCCCGACTATCAAAATTGATGATAGACGAGAAAACTTTGAATTTGAATGGAATTTATGATTCGTTCAGATTCATTAACCCTTTTAAGTCCATTTGGATGTTGTTTGGTTTGAAGGAAGTTTGTTTATGGGTTTTCCAAATTGGGATTCAAATGGTTTTAGCATGGAAATAGGGGCATACATATGTATCTACAAGGCAAATGCTTTTGTTTATTTTTGTGTATAAAGTAAACCTCATAATCACCACCTTGGGATCAATGGATTTTGATCCTTTTCTAATTTTTTTTTTTTTTTGAAGTCAACACTTTCTGGGGATTTTATTTTGGGTTTCACACATAAACAAGGGTGCTGCTGTGTACTGCGTAAACGGGCTTAAATATATAAATTATATTCTAATCAGTGCGAGGATAAAGGGTGAATATAATTTTTCCGGGTTTTTTTCTTGGCTATTTCTATATGTCTTTTTTTGGTTTTATTTTTGGTTAGAAGTAGAGTGATTTGTGGTCTATAAAATGCTCAGTTCAGTGGATTACATTATTCAAAGTCAGATAAGTTGTTCCAGAAGTTATTAAGCTAAAGTGCTACTGAGGTTATATATTTGGATTTATGGGCATTTTGTGTTGGAATATCTATTTTATTTCCTTGGAATTTTTTGGGTATGTCTTGGATTTTTTTTTGTATATACATAGAAGGTTTTTTATAGAAGATTTATATTTAAATTTATTATCCAAGCTAACCGCTAAATTTGTCTGCATATTATTTAAGGTACGATTTTGGGTTTCGAAAAGGATGTACATAGATAGTGGAAGGCAATTAATAAATCAAAAACGTAAAATGAAAATGATAATGATAATTTATTCATTCGGCGTTTGTTTATGGTTTCCCAAATTAATAATTTTTCGCACGTTAATTAATTAAATTGTGAGAGTTTGAAAAATGAAGAGTGATTTTTGGGAGTTATTTAAGTAATTACGGATACGAAATTAGGGTAGTTATTATGAAAAATGTCTAATGGCTTCTATTTCCAGTCAAAATTTAAGCTACTGTTTCGATTATTTAATAATTTTACTTTCCAGTGCATTTCTCAATGTTTTACTCTTAATTAGTGATGGGCATAATCAAATGATTTCATTGATCGAGATATTAGTATTCGACTGATAAAAATAATCGAATGATCATTCGAATTACGAAAGTGTAAGAAAAGTGGAAAACGAATTTAGAAAGATCACGAAAAGGAATAATATTTACTACTCATATGTCAATATAGATACTCAATTGTTTTAAATTTTAAATACATAATTCCTTTTCTAAGAAAATCAGGCAAGACACAACAATCATAAATTCTTTTTTCCTTTCACAATTTAAATTGTATAGAGAAAAAAATGTCTATTCAAAAGCATAAGCAATGCTCAAACCCACCATAGACAATGACTACAGCCAGCTTTTTAAATGCATTCACTCTTTGTTTTTTCGTTTATACGAAATGAAATCATTCGATTATTCCATTGTCATTAGGCCATTCCATGAACCAAAAAATCCTACCTGTATCTCGAGTAATCAACCAATATGAAACACACTATGTAAGATACCTCTTGATTCTTCTTCGAGCCTCTTATATTGCATTTGGATTACACTTAAATAGTAGTAGTAGTAGTAGTAGTAGTGAAGTAGAAATTGAAAAGTCCCTTGTGTGAGAGATGAGACATCGTTCGACTTATGAATGGAAATCATTCGAGTGATTTTGGATGAAGTATCGAGATGTCTCCAGACAATGTAAGAAACGATTATAATTGATTTATTTCATTCTCACATCGATCGTTTTTACTGCTCAAGTTGCTTTTAATCTAATTTTAATATTTTAAATAATTCAGAAAAAACTGCCTCGCTCTTGGAGAATTATCTGCACATGCGTTACATGTTACACAGTATGCCTTGCCTGCCACAGATGAAAAATATCAATTGTTTTCATCTCACAAGTTTACTAGTTGTTAATGTCATTCACACTAACACTCTTGTAATTTTATGAAAATCACAACCCAGCAAACATTTATCTGAAGGTTCAGATTCTAATCACCAAAAATGAAGAATAATATTCAGGAAACCTTCAGTTCTTTGAATGAATTATGAATATATACAAAGATCCTACAAATTCTTACCTGAGAGACACAAAGAGATATGTATTCTGTGTCAAAAAAAAACAACACTCAGATTTTGTTGTTGTATCCTTCATATGGAGATCCTTTTTTGTTCATCCTTTTATTTTTATTTTTACCAAGGGGTAATAGTTTTCGTTTGCATAGTCGATTATCAGTTCGGAAAACTTTTTCGAAAGATCGGTTTAGATAGGTATATAACCATCAGCATGTGTTGGGTACCTACTTACTTAACAAAAAATATATATAAAAAAGCAAATGATAAAACATAAAGGTATGTAAAAAATGGTGTTAAATTTTCTTAGAAATATAAAATTCATTTCTTTAATTATAGCATCGTGTAACAATTAAGAAGTCCTGGAAGCTATAAATGCCAAACAAGAGGCAAATCAAAAAAATGTTCCAGAGCCTCACCGATGAAGTATTCAATCATAAATGAATCAGAAATAATGAATTCACTTATGATGCAATTTGAATCCTTTTACCTGGGCTCTTAGACACCGATTTGAATCATTTTAATGATTCATTCATGATCTGAAAATTCTGCAATTAAATGAACGTATACAACCGTTCCATATATTCCTTTAAATGATTTATCCCTGAACCTTTTCTGAATCGCAAAAATGATTCCTGTACGATTAATTAAAGTGAAGGTATATACTTAGAAATCCTTCACTTAATTGAATTTTATTGGAATTATTTTTATGATTTAGAAAAGATTCAGGCATTAATCATTTAAATTAATATATGGAGCTCTTATATACGTTCATTTAAATGACGAATTTTCAGATCATAAATGAATCATTACAATGATTCAAATTGGTGTCTAAGAGCCCTGGTAAAAGGATTCAAATTGCATCAAAAGTGAATTCTTTTTCGGCCGGTTTCTTCACTTTTATGAATTAATTATCGTTCATTTCTGAATTAAAATGTTTGCTGGGAATTAGAAATTCATTAAAATGCATTGCTGTGCGTGCATTCTCGTTGTTGTTCATAGTTTTTTTGTGGTTGATCTTGATCTTCATCTCGTTATCTCTGATCTAAAGTCAATTTATATTTTTTTTATCGTCTATTGTTTATTTTTGTAGATTTCTTTTTGGTTTGTTTTGGTTTTTGGATTTTTGTTTTTCGTAAAGTCTGGTATTACACGTTGATACTAGATGCATGCGACTTTTCGAACAACGTATAAGTGCAAGAGAGAAAACAAATTCTAAAGATGAGACGTCAAATTGTTGCAACGAAAACTTACCCACTTGACACACGGCAGTTTTTTTTTCGTCTCATCTTTTCGAATTTTTTTTTCTGCCTTACACTTACGTTCTTCGAAAAGTCGCATGCATCTGGTTTCAACGGGTAATATCAGACAAAGTATTCATTCGCAGTGAACAGTGGTTTTCTTGTAGTTTTTAAGTTCGAAATATTTTGTGGTATGTAAGTTGTTTGGTTGCTAAAATTTGTTGAATTTTAGTAAGTGAAATGTCATTGGAAAAGAAATCTGACGTTTGAAAATTTTGTCCAGATGTGTCAAAAGATTTTGTGAGTTGTAATTATTTTACTAAATGAAACTGAGTATATTGATAATAAAGATATGCTTTGTGGGAACTTTTGTAAACTTATAAGTTTAAACATGAATTTGTTTGTTTTTGTGGTTTTGCAAGGCAAAGTTCTTATTAATATCTACCAATAATATTTTTTTTTTGAAAACTATCGATACTATCGTAACAGCCGTCTATCGATGTTTAACCCAATTTATTTGTGGTTTTAATCAGCAGACGGAAATCTCAAGCATTTTTCTCTATGAATTACAGTGATTTATAATGTAAACTATGGAAACCGTATGAGAGCTTTAAAGAGGGGCTGCCAATGCAAGTAGTGTGAGAGGCGAACGTCCTGCCTTCCCTATACTTTTTGGGACAAAATATAGTCTGATCATGATGTGCATTTGACTGATAATGATGTGTATCTTAGTAGTCGGGTGGTGTTGCTGGTATTCATGGCTTGATTGGTATTGTCGTGATTAATTAATACAGACGAGCTATACGGCGGTCGGTAATTATAATTTCTTCAGTTAATTACACGCTTTCCCTAATTACAAGACAGACTTAATTTCGCAAATGTTCTACTCGCTAACCACCTTCAAGACATAGGCGCTAAAATTAATTTTTGTCCTCTCTTGAAATTCTCATTCTCATTTAAGCACCAAAACCCATAACAAGTCTAGAAAAAACATAATAATTAATGACAAAAAATTTCAAACCATGTAAAATTGTTCAGTTTCAAAAACAAAGAAAAACACAAACCGTGTCACAGTAAACATAAACCGCTCTCTTATACCCTGAGACAAAACAACAAACAAACCACGTCTTACTCGTACTTACATCTCACTTAACACACCCAATTTAAGAGACTAACTACCATACTTCAGTTCACCAACGACTTTCAATTTAACACTCACTTCAAAATGTCTCTATGTCGATGTCGTTAGTCCTTCCCCATTATCTTCAAGGAAGGTACACCTGCTAATTTTCACAAGACAGACGCTAAAGTAAAACAATATTAGGTACATGGTTATAAAAATGTTGTGCTCTCATTGTAGTTGCCCTATTCAGTTTTATGAAGCACTCTCCATTATGAGCAAAGCCATTTCCTACCGAAAACACAATACAGAAACGAAACACAGCTCAGGTTTATCTCTATTAACCAACCACCTACACCTAACTCTCTTTTTTTAGCACTCTCAAGTACGTTGTAAAATTTCTGGCTACACTTTTAACTCCGCACCCGCATTGTTTATACCTTATGCCACCTAGAAAGACATTCATGTTTTCCATCCTAAAATAAGACATCAAGTGATATCATAAAAATTCCCATCTTATTATAGATTTAGATGAAATCGGGACAGTAAAATCAAGAAGTGAACCAACCAAAAGGAGAGCTTAACAGTTTAAACAAACAAACCAACACTATACCCTCGATAAAGCAATAAAACAAATATTTTCCTTTGACAATATATATAAATAGACAAAGTTATTGTAATCGTAATGTGTTTGCTCTTTTATTTGGCATAAGTCAATATCAATACACATTAAATTATGAGAAAGTCTCACATTGGGCGCCAATTGGTTTTTCCGATGATAATACAATAGGCACGGAAATCGATTTAAGCTTCAATAAAATTCATAAATTTAATTGAATTTTTCATCAAAAATTAAACAAGACTAACGGAATAAAAGGGAATTTGTCTCTTCTCACGAACGGAATCTCTTTATTAAACCGGAAAATATTGAAGGTACCTCACGTAGCAACAACGACGACGCACGGTAAGTTGGTGACATGCCATGGCAGCAGCTCACTTTATGAAATCGAATGCGGCGAATGGAGTAAATTTACCCCTCTGTGTTCCTTTTACGATCCACCAGACATCTACAGGAAATCAAATATTGCATTATCCTTGTGTCTATTGGTGGTGAATCTCAAATAATGGACCTTATATGTGAGCTATGCGGTGCGGATGGTTCTAGGTGCATGCCAAGGTCTGACGTTGTGATGGTGCAATGTTCGATTCGTATTTTATGGGAAAATGCCGTTTTCGTTTGCACACGAATATTGAGAGCGAGTATGTGACGTGGCAGCAGAATCTACGTTTAAGATATTTTTTTCTTTTTTTTTTATTCAAGCCAAGAATAAAACGCTTCCTTAACTTGAAGGGAGTTCAAAAAGGTAAACAAATCAAAATTCAATTTACTCCATGGTATATATCGTATATTAGGTATTACGAGAGGTCCTTGTAATTTTTTTTTTATTTTCATTTTCTATTTTATGCTCGAATGAGTTTTATTTTCCCGTCGCAAATAGGTGTTTTTTGGTATTATTTTATTCTATTTGAACAATTCTCTTGGGTGAAAATTGTTTGTCTAAGAATTCCCCATTGATACACACATATATAGAAATAAGGGACTTCAATATTTTTTTTTGTCAAGAGCTGTTTTATTCAATTTGTTAAGGGATGCTGTCCGAAAATTACTGAACCGAGATTAAAAGCAAATACGAAAAGGTTTTTCGTATTGTATAGTTTTGCAAGAAGTATCAAGGAATTGAGTTATTAACTGTATTATAGGACAGAGGAAGAACGTTTATTAGATCTATTTTGCTTTTTAGATGAAAGCTAAATAAATTGCCTATATTACACATGACATGCAAAGAAGAAATATCGAAAGAATTACCATAAGATGTTCTGACACAAACATTTCAACAATTAAGGACAAATAAATTAATACTTAAGCACTAAATGAGATTCACAATCGAGAAACTGCAATTAGAACTTTTAACGAAAAACTCAAATATATTCATTAAAACAAGATTTTGGTGTTTTCTGCGAAAATTTCCTATTTCTGATTGTTTCCAATTTATTCATTAATCCTTAACCCGTTTCCAGAATTTTGTATGTAACAGAGAATTTCACACCTATCAACAGAAAACATATCACTGTCAAAAGTGACAGCAAATCATTTTGGAGAAATTAACAACTGTAGAAATATAGAAATTTAAATTTGCTAAGCGAGAACTTTGTGCCCAATAATTGTGCAATTGCTTTTATATTTGTCGTGTTTTATTGGCAAGTTACAAGTCAGTGCAGCTATTTTGCATTTGTATGAATAACAGAATTATACGCTATGTTCCATGTATGTTCACAATGGTTGGAAATAAAACAGAAAGTGATATGTTTTGGAATAGGTCTGAAGTCACCCACAGCCATGTCGTTTTCGAATAGTAATCTAGAAAACTCCAATCCTGCATCCAAATCGAACAAGTAAAAATGCGATGCTGAAGTTTAATGTGAGTGGGCGTGTAAATCGGGGAACGTCAAGTGTACACTTGTGATTTTGTGTTGAATTCGAGTTTGAAATTTAGTGGGTTTGAATGTGTGCGTGTTTCAGTTTTTAATTCTAATTCAAACAGTTTGTCTTCTTCTTTTTTGGAAAAGAACTGTCACATGATACCAATTGAACCAATTCTTAAAACATTAGGGCGACCAATCGAAAACCACATACATAAGTAAGCATATCATCGTATAAAAAAAGAAATATAACATGAGCAGTGTTGTGCTTAATAACGCGAAACATATCAGCGATTGGGATTTTTAACAATAAGCAATATATATATATCCTTAATTTACAAACTTTAAAGTCATGAACTGACTTTTTTTTGGAGCATTAAGCAAAATAATTCAATTAACTCGATTATCGTAATTATAATTAGATATTAGACTTTGAAAGAATCAATAATAAATTCAAAATTTTAAAAAAGAAAAAAATTATAGCTACATGAATTTTTTTATAAGACTGTATTACAGATCAGTAGTTTCTGAGTGTACCTTACACTTTTAGTATGAGTCGTGTTTTTTACTAAGCCCCGGGGAAATTTGACGAAAAAAACGATGAGTAGGATTAACAATTTGCATGTTAAATCCAACAACAACTAATCCCCGGGGGTGCTTAGCTTAACCCAGAGAATTCTCGGGGCTTAGCTATTGGAGAGGATAAAAACTGTGCTACCAAAAACTTTTTCACTAAGTTATCGATAAAATGTATAGAAACTTCAAAACTGACATTTTGGCATGTCAAATAATTATCAATTTTGTTTGGTTTGGTTGAGTTTTTGGTCTAAGTGTGTCAGTTGTTTTCCTGACGGCCATGTCAACTTAACCTAACCTACCTTTTAATATACATTCCGCAACACAACACCAAATCAATTTTAACATTTTCCGCTTTTGTATTGCCTCTATGGTGTGGTAGATTTTTTCCACGAGCACAACCTTCTACAGCGATTTTCATTTTTGCGTTTATTTATATTATATGTATATTAAAACTTGACTGTGAAATTATTATTAAATAAAAAAGCATTTCCTGAAGTTGATATTCGTTCAATTAACAAGAATTGAATGAACATCAAAACAAAGGTTTCTCTGAGAAGATTGTTTTCGGTTGCGTTTTGTTGTACACGGGAGCGACCCAATACAGATTCTCAGCTACATCCTTAGCATACTTCAATCTTCTTGATCGTCGTCCGCTCTTACTCAGACCTATATTCCTAATGACATAGGAACTGAGCGTCCCGCCCGAATAAGCAACTCGTCCACTAATATCATGTCACCAGTGACGGACGAATGGGGTAGTTTTCAAGTAGTTGAATTCTATGTACCACTGTATTTGTGAAAATTAAATTAAAAGAAAATCACATCGGCTAAAAACAATTTCCAAAATACTTGATTTTAATTTTCGAATTACTTGATTCACATTTTTTTGTATAAATAATAATTAACTTGGTTCTTTTTTAATGGAAAAGTAGTTTAAATTCAATAAATATATCGAAATTACACAAAACAAATCAACCCGATGATTTTTAGAAGAATGAGAATGAGGCAAACAGTGATGTTTATTTTTTTCTTGCATTACAGCTGTTCTTCAAATGTCATCTTGCAAATTAATAGTGCTACCAAGTATTTCACTAAGCGCCTTGGTCGTTTTTTTCAACCAATTCCCCCGGAGATTGCAAAAAAACGAACCTAGTATCTGTCATTTTCATCCAAAACATTGTGTGTCAAAGTGATTTACATACGCCATAATTCCATAGGCCAATTTTCATATAAGTATTATGGAAAGTTTTGTGATTGTATTGTTTCTTTTTTTTTAAATTTAATATTTTGAACAATTTTCTTATTCTCAAGTTTTCCAATACCGAAATCAAATCTCTTTTTATTAATACCTAAAATAGTCTTCTTTTCAGTTTTTTACAGGTGATGGTAAGTCGCTTTTATACTTCCAGGTTCTTACACTTCAAGTGTCTTTTTATTTTGAATTTTCATTTATTTAATTGTATGAATCGAAATCGATTCTCAAAACCGCCCAATTCGCTAAACCCAGCCTATTACTAAAAATACTCAGTGGCAGCACTTTTTTTTTGCTGTCAGTTATGAATATTGTTAAAAACAATGCTCCCAACCCTGACCATTTGACAGACATTTCTTAATCAGAGATTGAAAACACAATAGAAGCGGCGCACCAGGCCACGTACGCTATGGCACCTCAAGCATGTGATTATTAAAACTTTTTTAATATGTAGATTCGCGGCTGCTGAGAATGATGTTCTATTGTATTCTCTTTATCGAGATTGTAGGTATTGGATTTAACGTTGGCAGTGTGGTTTAAGGAAACATCGCGGCCATACGGTACAGATGTTTTGTTTCAACAAACCTGCCACCGCCGCTGCTCTTCTAGTACAACTTGCTTGACATTTCGCTCACTTTACTAAATACTTTGAGTTTTGTGAATTGTTGTTCCATCACCATCCTAAATACAATCCTTATATAACGTTAAATAAATAATACACCGAGGTGCAATAGAAATAATTAATATCAATTTAATTTCTAAATTTGGATTACCATTTGTATTCCGGCGATAATTATGATATTTAAAACTATGTATCGTATATTCGGAGTCGTAAAACTTTCAACTAAAATACTTTTCAAAACTTACAATGTTTCATTACACAAACCCCGCGGGGTGTCACTTTCCAGTTGATGAACTTAATTTTGGCTCAACATTTTCTTCACTTAGCCATAAGCCGCGCCGGCACCGCCGGCCGCGCCGACAACATGATTTATATTTATTTCAAAAGTTAAAAACTTTACATAACTTTTAAAAAAGAAAAAGGATTTTATTTACAAAACCTAAAAGCATAAGGCTTTAAAAGTATACCACAGTTATGGCAATGGAGAAGGTATAATATACGGTGTGGGTCTATGGCTGGTGTATTGCGGTTTTGGTTTGCTCAAGATTTCTGACACACACCACGCGTAGGTATAACCGAAAATAAGAAGTTTTTAAATTACGGACATCCTGTTCGTTCTACATTTTACAAAAGTCGTTGCATCGCAAAACTTTCTACTAACTGAATTTTTATTTTCTTTATTTTTGCTTGTGAGTCATTTTTCTTCGGCATTTCCAGGACTGTAAGATAAAGTTTTTGGAACTTATCCATTTTACCTGGTCTGCTTCTTGTGTCTCTGACATTAGCATGCTTCTCCATCTGACTCTATCTTCAGCTAACAGTATTTCAAATACTCCAACAATGACAACTACCGTCGAAGACGATGGAACGGACGACCGACACGTTCCTTGGTCTACCAAAGGTGATCGACCAAAGATAATTAGTTTTTCAGCGTCATTTTTCAAAAGAGAGAATTGGCCTAGTAAGAAACTTGCAAAGGCATCTGCAACAAAAGAAAATGCAGAAAACTTTTTGGGCTTCCCAAATCGTATTAAAAAACTTTTCATTTCCTTCTGCTCTGTGCTAAGGGGAAAGGAAAATAATAGTTTGCATTTTATTTGTTTTTATTTATTTTTTGAAAATAATATAAAACAGGGGACGGGGAGTGGGTATGCAAATAACAGCAAACTTACTTTTGCTTCATGGAAATTTTCCAATTCCAATGATGAATACAATTTGCACATGAATTCAAATTGAAATATGTATTTATTGTTTTACCAAACATCTATATATGTATCGAACCTACAATACAAATACAGAGTTGCCATTGTAACATTTTAATGTGCAATTACAAAAAACATGTATTTAAGAAAATCTACATGTACGGTCAAGTGTAAATATAAAATCTAGACAGGCGTCAAATTTCTAAGCTTTGATAACCTATGGGCCAGTTGTATAAATATTTAAACCGTGTATCAACTTCGGTTTAAGATCTAAACTCAGCAATATCGGCGGACTAACCGAAGCTTAACAATAATTCTGGTTTCAGATATTTGTTGAATGCTTGAAACATAGTTGAACCTCACTTAATTGTCGAAATCGGTTTTAAAATTTTGAACCACAGGTTAAAGATTTGTACTGCTGACAAAGTTTAAACGTATTCAAGGGACTTGACCTTTACCAAAGTGACGTTTTTTTTATAAGAATTTATCATTAAGCACCCAATTACTTATAATTAGAAAAAGCATCTTCTAGGATTGCACATTAATGTCGTGGCCACGGAAGGAAGGACTGGCTGGATATTTAAAGTCTTTTATATTGCTATTTGTATCCATTTACTGAGATGTCACTTTACGAGCATCTGTTTCTGTGTCACTTAGTTCAATTAATGACAAAGGAATTATTGGGGCGTATTCATAGTCATTTTTAAACTGCCGAAGTTAAACCTAGGTTTAGTTGAATTTTCAGATGTTGATTCTATTTTTTTATCATTCCAAAATATTTGAACCTAATTGTGTAGTAAAATAAGTTAATAATCTTACAAAAATATAAAACCAATGATTTGTAAGTAAAATCGTTCTGTACTCATTGAGCCAAAATTGTCTTAAACTGTATTTTAGTAAAACCTAGGTTTAACAGCGAATATGAATATGCCCCATTGTGATTAATAGGGTTGGTGATGTTTGCTCCAAAAACATAATCCCCGAGAAAAAATCCACAAAGACAAAATCTCGAAATGAAAATGGAGCAAAGACAAAATCCCCAAGAGATAATCTAACAAAAAAAATCCCCAAGAGAAAATACTCAATTAAGCAGTGCAAGTAGTGAATCAAGCAAGGTCAAGCTTAACAACATTTAGTCCTTTATGTAATAATTATATAATAATTGTTTTCATCCTTCTTTTTTGATGAAATAAAAACACAAGGCTTTCTAAATCCTTTTCACTTTTATTAAGCACACAAAGGACCAGATTTCGAAATTAAAAAAAAAACGAAAGTTTATCATAAAACAAAGCAAAACATAAAAACTGTAAATTCTAGAAAAAACGATTTTTTTTTTTTAATTAATCAGGGAATATACGATAAAGACAGGGTGTATGATATCCACTTCAAAAAATTTATTTTACTTCCTGAATTAAAATGTATCAAATAATAACTTATTTATTAACTGAATCGCCCTAAGCCAAGAAAATATATTGGGTATTATTTGAGATTTTGGGAAAAAAGATAGTATATTGGGGATTTTGTTCATAGGGCTTTTTCCCCATGGGGATTTTGTCTTGTTGGATATTTTTTTGGGGGGATTTCGTCCGATGGAGATTTTGTTTTTTTTCGGGATTTGAGGTGGCTCCCTGTTTAATAATATCAAACAAAACTACAATTTAATTTGACAAGTTCTGCCAAAATTTGCAATCATAATAAGCTTTTTTGTTAAGATTTCCACCTCACAGGCTTTGAAAATGTTGCCCAGCAGGTACTGGCTCATCTTACCACGATATAAGGATAATGAAGATACTGAGGGCGATTCATAATATTAACAAGCTTTTGCAGTTCACAGGTTTTGAAAATTGCAAACTATTTGAAGAGAAAGTTGCCTAGAGTACACATGCGATTTAGGAATACTAATGAGTTTATGTTTTATGTAATTACGTATCTATTTGAGAGTAAAAATATTGTAAGCAGTTTTTGGGGGCAAAACTCGTGACCATCACGATAGAAATTTCATCTAACTTTCTAGTGAATGGAAACGCATCAATTCCATTTCTATTCCATTTTTGAAATATTTGAAAATATATGACTATTTTTTTTTTTAAGTTGAAAACTCTTAATAAAATAAATATGGCATGGCAACTCTGGAGGAAATAAAGTTAAAAACTCTTCCATTCATATTTCAATAAAAAAAAAAAAATAAAAAAAACCCCTTGATTTTTTTCTTCTTGCGTTTTTTAACATTTTCATAAGCAACAAAATGGAAGGTTACCCTGCTATTCCCGCTTTGTATTCATATTAGAAATTATTTATGGAAAAATCAAAGGGTAACCAAAGAGAGCAAAACAACGAATAAAAGCCAAAAGGAGCAATAACTTTCTCGATAATTGGTCCGTTTCGACAAATTGATTTTTATTTTACCAAAACTTTGTTTATTGTTATAAGTTATAATCGAATTTTGCAAAGAAAAAAATATTCATTTAGTAATTCTTTTCCATTTTCCATGCACACTGTTTTGTCTCGACTTAATTGCGTTGTATGGGTTGTGGTGGAAGGAAAAGAATTATCAAATACAATATATCTGGAAAACTCGATATAATTGTTGCAAATTGCTTTGAAAACGTTTACTAACAGAAGAATTCCAGTTTAATTGACTCTGACGACGATCCTACGTACAGATTTGAAGAGCCATACCTGGCTGTTCTTCGAAAAACGACGAACGATGTTGATTACGTTTTCTCGAACGACCGACGACGATGAAACGAAGGATATCCTGAGTTTGAATCAAAGTGAGTACCACGATAAAAATACTCTCACACATGAAAGGAATAAGAAGAAGAAAAAAATAACAATTTGAAAGAGTATTTGGACAATTGCCAGGTGGGGCTCAGGAACAGCAATGGGAATGGGAACGGTGATGGTGACAGAATTGGTACAGAAGCATAGTATAGGGATAAAGTGAGGGATAACTTTTTTTTTATTATGTACGTACACATATCCATAGAGTGCATTTCGCAATAGGAAATTCCGGTACAATGTCGACCAGATTTTCTCATTTCCGCATTTAGATGTGTGTTCGACTTAAGGGGATTTGAACCGTGAAAGTTTGATGGTTTAGTTTTTTTTGTTTGTTTTTGAATGTTGTGTTTGTTTCTCCTATACATATGTACTTACCTATTCGAAGTTAAATGTATGATATCGATAGTTTGATTTTTGTCATGACCCAATGACATAGAGGGTAGGTGGGAGGAGAAACTGTTGAATAATGAATGACATGTTTCGAAATAGTAATGGAATTTATATTTTGAAGACATTTCAAGAAATGTTTATAAATTGGAAACTATAACGAATAGAAAAATGATGGAATGAAATATGTACGTGATGGATTTCACAATTGAATTTGGATATTGTTACTTTTTAAGCATGTTTTTTGAGTGAATAATATACACTAATATTTTGAATAAATCAGCGCTTTAAAAATGAACAACAGCATTCATTTTTAAATCGCATAATACTTATAATTAAAGGTCCGTTCAATACTTATTGGGCTTGCGAAGCGTTTTAAAAGCAAAACCCCACCCAACCATTACTGATTATGATGACTGACTTCATATTGTTTTTATTTACTTAAAATCTACATACATAGCTCTAATATGAGAATATTGTAATTTTGGACATTTCAAAGCAAGTAAATTGTTTTTTTCTTTCAGATTTAGTGTCCATTGAAGCAAACAACAAAACATCCATTTTCGTATATTTCTATTCATCAAAACGTCATTATGGATGTAAACTAATGAATGCGTCCGAAATACTGTCAATTTGTGTTCATGTACTTTTTCGCACTTTTACTAGAATTCATTCTATTCTATTTAAAATTTGACAGTTGGTGAGTTTCAATCTAAAAAGTAATAGAACAGGTCTAATATAAATAGAACACAAACACTACTATGATAGTTCAGAAAAATGAGAGCTCGGAGAACTTAGCAATCTGTTTTATATGAACAGGTTATTCAGCAAAATGTATCAGCTTTGCTGTCAAATACTGAGAAAAACAAAATTTGAATTTGCCTCCTAAATGTTTGAAAAAGGGATGTTTAATTGAAATCAAAGTTCGGAACTATTATATAGAGTGATTTGCATAGTGGTGTCATCTCGATTTCAATAGTTTTTTGACAAATAAAACGCAAAGTAAATCCTCTACTGAAAAACTCTTGATGACCTAATTCGGATTTAATTTATTTGTCGGATTGACCAACTGCGATAATTGCCCAAAAATTATGTATACACCAGTTATACTATTTGCTCATTTAAAAATATGAATAATTTCAAACGAACTATCCACCTAATGCAAAATCATAAGTTATTGTCTATGTTCAACCAATAATAATTATTATAATTGAGTCTATTGTAAGTGCAAAAATAAATAAACCTTAAGGCTTATAATATTTTCAGTGACGGACTTACGGGAGGGATCTTCAGGTAAAAATCATTTTAATTTATAGATAAAATATAGCACAATTTTCTTGCTAAGAACTCGTTTTCTCTTAAATAAATACCTAAACGGTTAATCCGTAACTTGAGTTTTTGTGCTGTCTCTCTCATTGATAGTGATACGGTTTTTTTCTTGAACCGTTTTAAGTATCGAGTGGGTTAATAAGTGGAGTGAGCGAATTTTACATATTGAATGTATGTTTTCGTTTAATTTTTTATAGCAAAATCGTTTTGGTGACAAAAGTTGCAGGAACTGTCAACCGTATTGTTTATTTCTACATATAATAGCGTACAAAAATACATAGAAAAAAACATATATTAGTATATTTTTGGAATTGAACGAACTCTTGGGCAAATTACCTTACATTATAAATCCCCCCCCCCCCCCTCCACCACATATTTTAATATATCCTCTAATTTTGTGTCTATTATGTATAAGATTGGTGTGTTGTTTTTGAATCACTTTACTCTCAAATATGTTAACACACCAAAATGTGTTGTGATGTAGCTACACTTTTGGACTCATTGCCACAATTAAGTATAATGAATATATAAATTATATATTCTCGGTGAATGATCAAAATAACTATGCAATTTGTGTGACTGCATTAAAAATCGCTTACGCTTTCCATTCCTATCCCATCACATTCCAAACCAACCCGCATAATCTGTTGCCATTCGAGAGATGAAAACAAATCACCTGAAATGTGAAAAGCATCGACAAACAATCGAATATAATGTGATTGCTTTGGCTGAGCAACATAACAACAAAAATACCTCCTGCGTGCACAATGGTGAAACCTATAAAGTACGCGTGAAACAGCAGATGAAAATCCTCTTATATATACATACTTCACATAAAAGACTTTCTAAATTTGTATGCAAATGTCACAATTCAGAGCGAAAAGGTACGTGACAAGCGTAAGCGTATTTCTGTGGCTGTTGTCGTCGGTTGTTGTGCCGTTGGCAACAGTGACATAGCAACAAAACAATATTGCCACCATTATCATCTCGAAGATACTTACTCTGATAAAACACGCAATCGTATTAATGTCAAACCATTCGTGCGTTCCACTGAATACACCCATTTGACTTTATTAATTTTCACTGAACGTGTTGTCAAAGTAATGTCGATTTTCTCTTCAGCTTCGACTGTTTCCATTGCATAAGTTATTACTGTTGCAATATATTATCGTACGTCATTTCATTTAAATTTCCATTTAAATTTTCTTGTCTTTTAACATGAAATCTATCATTACCTTTACCTTTTCTATAGATACAAGCAAAATTGTTCATTGTTTATATTTTCATTTCACAATATATCGCTATTTTCACTTTGACATTTTCAATTTGTGATTGACAAAGACCTGTCATCAAATGTTCAGTTGAATGCATTCTCGTCGTTTTCATGTGAAATCGAAACATCTACATATCAATCACATTCTGCTGGTGCCGGTGGTAATATCCCTAACCGAAGCCTTGCGACTAGCAATAGCCAAATGTATATTTAGGGTACAGGAGTGTCATACGTAAGGTTCCTAACCTACTCTTGTTAACAAAAAAAAAATAACAAAAAAAACAATTTTGCCTGGCAGCTATTGGCAATAGCAATAGCACCAGCCATCGGTCCCACCACCTATGACTCGACGAATACATCTGTACATCATACTCATACATATAAGGAATGTGAAGTGAAAACACTTTTATGTTTTACTCCTCATACAGTACCATACATAGATGTTGCAAATTTTTATGATTATGCCTTTTATGGGAGTTTGATTGAGAAATTGCCGTTCACAAGGGTGATCAATTGAGTGTTTAGAGTAATAGCTTTCGAATTTGATTGGAAAATTTTGGTCGTAACTCTTTGATGGAGAATACTTTTTTTGAACCCCAATAAGAATTATGAGTAAAAGAAATATGTACCAACATACATACATATATGCTAGATGAAAAGCATGCAAATTTGAAATAGCTTGAGGTATTTTATCAATGGAAAGATTCAATCAGAAAATGTAATAACACCATTCATTAAATATATAAGACTAACTGAAAATGCCTTGATAAAGTGTAATTCATAAATGTCATCAACATCAGCAGGAGGCTAAAGGGAATTGACAGAAATTTATTGTGTGTGATCACACTTTTTGACATATCATAAATGTATATGTATGAACCTGCTTGAGAGGAAAGAGGTTTAAAAATGATATGCACTAAAATTCATATTGAAGTAATCACTGCTCAGTGAAATCTAAAAATAAGTTAAGTGCCTAGACAATTTATTATACTTACATAAGGGTTCTTCTATAGGGATAAAAAGATTTTGACAGTTCATGGCAGTCATCTTGATTTATCTGTTGATAAATTATTTGTTGTTTGAATTTTCAGAGAACAGTCAACCTCTATTCACGATCCACATACTATCCACACTTAATAGTATACATTATTCGCATGCGACTTATCTCAAAGCCAGAGATTATCAATTAGAAAGATGAGAAACTTAAGAGAAATGTCAAAATGGTGAAATTTTAGTTAATTCGATGGTATTTGCTTGCTGACTATCCCATGATGAATAATTTGTGTTGGCTCAAACTCGGTTTTGGAATCTATCTCTTAAGAATTGCTGCTGATCATGGCAAAATCACTTTTTGTGGGAATTTAGACATAAAAAGGCACAAAGGGAAAACTAACTCCAATTCTGTTCTTTTATAAAAATTAATTTCAGCAAACAATTTTTTTACACAAATTCTATTCGATTACGAAAATTTTTAATTTCCAATTTGAACTCCTTAAAATAAAATTGGAGATAACTCATTGTATTTGATGCTTATGTTTTTCTTATTTCTATTCGGAAATTCTTTCATACGTCAATAGTTGTGATATAGAAAATTAATGAATGGGATTAATGAATTTAACTGGAATGTAGAAAAATTATAAATTATATAATAAAAAATATAGGGTCCGCCAAATAACTTTTTTTTTTTAATGGGCGCAAAACATCGAGTGTGGTTTCGGCTGTGTGGCACGTAACGCCGTCCTGTTGAAACCAAATATTGCCAATATCCTCCTCTTCAATTTTTGTGAACAAAAATTCGTTCAACATGGCCCGATAACAATCGCCATTGACTGTAACGGCCACTCCGTGCTCATTTTCGAATTATGCGTCTGGACCAAAATCCGCACCAAACAGTAACTCGTTTTGGGTGTATCGGCTTTTCAATGTATGCGTGCGGGTTTTCTGTGCCCCAAATGCGACAATTTTGCTTGTTTACATACACGCCAAGATCAAAATGAGCTTCATCTGAAAAGATGATTTTTTTGGCAAAATTGGCATCTTCTCTAATTCGATCGCAGGCCCACTTAGCGAGCGTTGTTCAAGCGTATACACAACCATATTCGTTCAGCGGAAGGACAAAACTAATTATCTGTCCAATCAGACATGAGCTAAGTGTTACCATTCACGAAATAAGCACTAGTTGAAAAAAAAACGTTAGATGGCGGACCCGTTATATCTGATGTTGTTGTTGTTGAAATATCAAAATTATAAAAAAAAAAAACGAAGACAGTTTCTGAACATTCATTAAACACATTATTCGTCAAAATATGCCCAAAACATTGCAAGAAGTTCTGCCGATAGTGCACAAACAAAAAATGCGAACGTAATTTTTCCTGACCCATTTTACACGAGGAAACGAGTTGCCAGCGTTTTTAAGTTTGATAGAAAGAAGAGCAAGAAGTAAGAGGATTGAACAAAATCTCCCCGACCAACGATTTAAAAAGGATACTCGACGTTCCCTTCTAAAGTATGTGTTGTGCGCGTTCAGACCAAGAAATATTAAACAGAAACGAAAAAAAATTTGTTTACTCGTGTGAAAACTACAGGAGATTTTTAAAAGTAATTAAAAGAAAACGTAAAAAAAAACTCTTAAGTAACTTAGTTGCTTGTGTAAAAGGGAACTTAGATATTTGTTCATCTTCTTTTTGCAAATAAACTGCAACAGCAGCGATAATTGCTAAAGGACAAAAAGAGAAAACATGCTTATTAACGTAACAATTTATTGTGTACAAATTTTTGAACGGCAAATGTGTTGAATTTAAGATTTTAGTGGTTGATTACTCACGTGTTGCTTAAAAAAAAGAATTAATATGTATTTGCCTTCACATCAACACTGAATAATTAATGTAATGAATTAAATTTCTTAAAATTAAAAAAAAAATATTTGGTCGTATGTTTATGCAAAATGAATTATTTTTCTGCATTTAATAAAAAAGGGAAAAAAGAAACTACTTAATTGTTGGAGGAAAAGGGAAATTTCGGAATTTTAAAAGGGATTTTTATTTAGAATGGTCTATATGTTTGGTTCTGTCCCATTTATAGATGTACTTGCTTTGTTAATTTGATTTAATTCTTTATAAAAGACATTTGTATGAATGAATATTGTTAAAATCATTATTACATTTGCATATACATACATATCTGTGCATAATTAATTTTGCATTTTTAAATTCGATATCCAATTATTCACTTTGCACTTAACTTCATTATTTTTTATAACCATTTCAGTCTCATCAAAATGCGAGTAAACTATTCATGTTTAATAATGAAATTTAAAAATGTATGGCAAAAATTTTTCCCACAATTGCACATGCACTCAATTTAGCTTTCAAATAAAAAGACAAAAAAATAATAATCTGAAACAATATTCATATAAAACCCAAATTGAAACCATTTAATTAAGGACTTCTTTTTTCTACATTTACATTTATTTAAAGTGTGAGTTATACTTCAGAACATTTACACCCAAACGTACAACTGACCAAATTGAGCATCTGAAGCAAAAAAAAAAAATCGAACAAACAAAGTCAATCCCAGGTCGTCGTTGTCGTCGTCCGTGGGAAACAACCATCGACAGGACTTCAATACGAGTACCTACATACGATGAGCTAACCAACCCGAAAAGCCAATCTAAAGAGTAAAAAACCCTAAATAAGACCAACAAACTATACAAATACATGAGAATTTTTTTTTATTCCAAACGAAAAGCTAACCAAATGAAATAAAAATTTATTACAATTCCCTTCGGCCAATACAATGAATTCTTGATTCAGGTTGGTGGTTAGAGCTCACAGGTGCG
The DNA here is from genome assembly GCA_910595825.1 of Philhelius pedissequus. Classification (NCBI taxonomy): domain Eukaryota; kingdom Metazoa; phylum Arthropoda; class Insecta; order Diptera; family Syrphidae; genus Philhelius; species Philhelius pedissequus. The sequence continues at coordinate 5,257,880 of OU343163.1, read as the reverse complement.
GATCTAGATTTTAGTTACAGTGGTAAAAGTAGGACTTAATAAAATCATAGACTTCTGAAAATGTGACACATAGGGATGCATGAGTTGTTTTTGTCCTTGTTTGAAATTTTGGTATAACCACATTTCCTCTCTTACAAAATATTTCAGTAGTTATCAACTAGCCCAAATCCTTCCATCTGCCACTAATAATAAAGTTCTTAATGTTTATTAACTTTCTTACACTTTCTATTCTTCTTGAATGACTCATACTATTAAAAGCCGTTTTTTTCTATTTTTAATATAATACAGACTTCCTACCTAATCCATCCCTGGACCCTCATAGTATTACCAGTTGGTTAGGTTAAAAGGATTTAGGTTGGCGAATTGTATTGTAGAGGCCAGTTGGCGCTGGTTTTTTGATGGTTTTCTCTCATCTCATAGTTAAATGGTCAACCATAACATATAAACTATGCACTGAATACGGTTGTATGAACATGAACCAAGGGGAGATATTTTTACCCGTTTTACATAATTTGTTAAACCAACAATAACAGCGACGAAATAAGTTTAGCGCATATCTCTGGAACCTCTGGAGAGTCTATGGAGAGATTGGAACGAACAGAGCCAAATAAAAAAATGTAAATTGCCTTAAGTTTTAAAGACTCCCTTGAGTCCCTAAAAAAGGACTTTAAACATTTGTTTTGCTTGATGATACAGTATTTTACGGATATAAAGGACACTGAAATTAGAAGTGATAGCTTATATGAAACACTATTCAAAATGCAGGATTTTTGATAAAATGTTCTTTTCCAAATTCAATTTATTGTATTTCTTAATGTTTTTATTCTTTTATTTATTCCCTATGAAGCATTTAACTTACAAATCAAAACACTATTATTTTCTATTGCTCTATTACATCGAATACATAAGGCAATAGCTCCGTTCGTTGTACTCTACAATCACAGCTCCTGTCACGTTGACAGCTTATCCTTTTCTTTCAATTCTCCACACGAAAAATATACTTAGACCGACTTTAAGACGAGCTTAGTTGGCTAGTATTCTGATGTTTCTGGTTTGTCAGAATTTAAATTACAATTTTCCACTAAGATCGTTTACACGGAGCGATTTTTTTTTTACTGTTGTATCTTTTTTAATTGTTTATTGAAATTCACTCACGCGTCACATATGCACATATAAGAAACGAAAAGCAAACTGGAGATATGTGCTAGCTTAGGGGCCAGTTATAGCGATCCGGAAAACGCATCAGGAAAAGTTGAAACAGTATGAAAGTGAATATTTATTCCTGATGGTCGTTTATAGCAAACAGGAAAATTATGTCAGTTGGTAAGCCTCACTTCTAGTCTGCCATCAAGTTTTCCTGATTGAAACACACACGAAAAAGTTTTTCGTCCACAATTCTATCAGTGGAACGATAGAAATTGGGACCCAAATCATTGGAATGATTTGTTCCATTTTGTATCAAATTGCAGTCAGCTGGTACGAAAAATTAATTTTGATCAGGAAAATAATTAAATAAATTTTTAACAAAAAATAATTGTTCTATTGCAAATATTTTTTTCCAAAAAAAATTCTCTGAGTTATTCTTCATCGATTAGTGTAGCATTTGTATTTTAAAACGCATGAAATTATCATAAATTATTCATTAGAACTTTTTTCCTGATTCGTTTTTCTGTTCGCTATAACTGACCCCTTACCGGAAACAAATGATGTGGTAATTAAACATTAATGCTGATTTTCAATAACGGGTTTTAGTTAGAGACGCTTAGGTTGATTTTCAATGCCGCGTTGGGCTTAGCTTTGGCAAATTTTTCTCTCAACGCGATAGTTCAAACAGAGCAATTCAGGTAAAGTCAAAGTGCTTACAATGACGCGTTGGGTACTACTTTTACGATTCAGCAAATGTATAAAAACGTAATATATAACAATGTTCAAATTAAAGAGAATATTTTTTTGCGCGCGTTTTGACAATCCAGCATTTTATTGTTCTACATACCAGTATTTATTCATACTTAAATTTTCTACATCCCAGATACGATGTTTGATGGAAATTCATAATTCCACTTAACAATTATCATGAATAAGAAAAGAACAAGATTACGACACTTCTTTGTTTTTCTTATTTTATTGACGGCACCAGAGATCAAAAATCTGCAAATTGTTGTTGTTTGTTGTTTGTGAACTAATGGATTGTGATCTCTGGTTACGTCAATAAAATAAGACCAAAAAAGAAGTGTTGTAATCATGTTTTCTTTTATTGATGTACAATTATTTAGGTTATTACGTATCTTATGTGTGTTCGTTTAAAGTCACCTGTCATGTCGAGGCGTCCGTAATGCTTGTTAAAGTAAAGTAAACGTCTATAACGCGAACGCGCTATTGCAAATCAGCTTTTACGGACACGTGCGTCGAAATGAATGATAGATTCGAGAAAACAAAATTAAAACAATAAAACCACCAGACCATAACTAAACGTCAAACCGACCACAGAAGTTTAAAATGGGTGATTTCGAATTCCGAATTGGGCCTAGATTTGACAGATGTTTCTGTAACGCTAAGGTCCAGACTTCACAATTCGTGTATAGTATATACCATGAAGCGTTATGGGGATTAATGTTACAATTTAGCAGGTAAACACACACAATCATTGGAAAATTGTAAAATGAAATTTTCTGTAACTCGATCATTTTATTTCCAGTGGAAGTTGGCAGCTAACTAGCGAGTAAGCTTCGGTAAGTTAAAAGTGATGCCAAATGAAGAAAAGAAATAATAAAATAAAAGAAGTTAGTGCTGTGCAGGGTACATATTTTTTCACATAGTTTTATAGCCATTAATTAGCAAAAGCTTTTTACAATACAAATAGTTTTTATGCAGAACTCATAACTTCGAGAAAAAAAGTGGATATTATAAGAAAGCACGATACTATCACCCATAATTTCACCTGTAATAGTGATGATGGTCTCAAGTTTGAAACAATCTATGAGATTTGATATATTGCTGCGTTTTCGTCTAAATATGAAATTTTCAATCTTTTTAATCATTTAGTTGCTAAACGAGAAAACTTGCGAAAAACAGAGAAAGTTTTTTTTTTTTGTATTTTCAGAGTTTTCTTACATCCCTCTTTTACTGTATATTGTAATCTTGATGGCAATGGAAATAAATTTCAGACGTTTTGGTCTAGCTGCTTGTAGTTTGGGTATAAACTTGTAGCTCAGTTTATCGAATAAAAAGAAGGACCGACGACGACGACGGTGGTCACATTATCCCAAACGGAGTGACATTTAAAATTGATGAATGAAAATTTGAAAAGGGTTATTTACCGTGTTTTTTTTGTGATGGGGCAATCTGTGGGTATGTGGACTTAGTCCTTAAAGTTCTTTATTTTTTTTACAGATTTAACTTGAGTAGAAAAAAGAGGTCGATTTTAATCACCTGATGTATAAGAATGCCAAGTAGTTAGACAGCCACGAAGAAGTTATAAAAAATGCAACAAGGCAGAATAAACATTGTCAGGTATTCCCTTACCTATACGAGTATATGGCATTATCCTTGCTAGTACGAGTAAGGCTTGGTGCAGAAAAATACAGTAATGGATTCTTTCTCAGAGTGGAATTGATGTGGATGCCTTGAAGACAAATGACAGGATGTCGATGGTAATGTGATGAGAGGGTTAATGGTCTGAGATTTTTCTAAATGAGGAAGATTTTTTTTTTGAATGTGTATGTATGAGTTTGTTATTGTTTCTTGTTGATAGTTATTCTAAGCTCATTTTATTTATTGCCAAATAAAATTACAGAAAATTAGACGCATCATTAAACATTAACGGTTTATTAATGTGGGCATTTGAGGTTTGAGGGCCTTTTTTTGTATGGTAATAAGTGTTGCCAAATTGAAATTTTGGAGAGAATTATTGAATAATATTGTGATGAAAGTAACTCCAGAGATTTGCCAGTCTGACGGGTGTCAAACAGGTTGATCTTTTACATCAAACTTACAGTGTACACAAAATAAGAAGTATGTATTCCCATTATTTATTCAAATTATCGTTTCAAACTTCCATATAACTTTTGCCGGATAGATATCCAAAATAACCCATTTGGGTCTTGTGTCTAATAGAAATCGAAGTTTCTTTTGAAAAGTTAAAAATCGATAACAAGCTATAGTTACGAAAAATGTCAAACAGTAGGTACAAAAACCATCAAAAACATTTTTGTCTGGATTTATATATTTATAAGGTTAGATATTTTATCTTATAAATATAGATTATATAACTTTTAGCATGTTGTGATGTCATACATAAGATAAAGGTTAAATACGAAAAAAAATTTAGTTTCTCAGTTACCTTCTTTATGTTCTAACTGACAGATTGACAGGCATTGTAAAATAAATGAACTAAGAAAAAAGGTCTTTGCGGTCACAATGTTGACACGTTCTCAGGTTTCAATGAAGATGGTAAATTTCACTTTTATATTTACAAAGTTATTTACTTATATTTTTTTTTTAATTTTTGACATCAGACTATCTGAAATGCTCCATTTTTTACTGATGTACCAATTAAGATGATGATGTGGCCGAGACTGCTACCTGACTGCTGTCTGTTTAAATAACTTGCATGCTTCAGCATGAAAAATACTTGCAAATTCGAATATCCCAAAAGACCTAAATCATTCTATGACTCAGAGAAAAATCCTGAACCAATGGCGGACTCCTTCTTTGTGTAAGCACAATTATGTTCTGACGAGAGAATTAAAATTGACGTCCAAATCCTTCCTAGATTGAAATTTAACAAATTTGTTGTTATTGAGAATTAAAGTAGGAGTTCGGCAAAATATCACAGGAATTTAGGCTTGTGATATATTCCATTTAATTTTATGGATTTTTGGTACCACGGCTGCCGACATACACAATCATTTTCGAAAGAATGTTCCATTTTCTTATTTGCGATAGTACCTACATATATAGGGCAAGTTTTGCATTACGAAAAAAACAATTGAAGTGGAGATTTTGATGAAACTATCTGTAGGTGGATCTATAACCTAAGCTGCTGAAGGGAGTTTGTTTAAATTTAGTTAAGCTTCTTAGGCACCTGCCACGATTTTTAAAATAAAGTAACAAAAATAACGGTACCTGCCTTTCAATTGTTTGTACAAAATAAAAGGAAACTCGTAATGATCTCTTAAACGGCTCTAACGATTTTGATAAAAAAAAAATAATTCAGTTAAATATTTTAGGTACCTATCATAGTATATTATTCTAGGTTTGTGTAAAAAAAATCTAATTAACGGCGCCTGCCGTAGAATCTTTTTTTTCGCGATGGATTTTGATAATTTAAAGCAATACTGCATACTAAAATTTTTCAAACAATTATTTTAGTATTTATTAAAATTTTTAATATCTTGAACTTAGCAGATACTTCTGAACCCCCTCATGCCGTACACCAATAACTTATAATTAAATATCTCAACATTTTAGCTTCAATCAGGCTTTGGTAAGTGATTTAAGCTTCGATAAGACCTTACCGAGACCTTATAGAAGCTGAAATGTAAGTAGAGTAGTGCCGCTGTTGATTATATCAAAATAAAAAAAAATAAAAAATGCGCGACTGGATCGCACGAACTTGCTCTTGTAGCTAACAACTTTAATGTAGCTAACCATTGAGGTTTAGTTAGTTAGGTGTAGTTATCCTATGCAGGTTTAAAGTCTATGTTGGTAAGATTAACTCTTAGTATAATGAATTGTGGAATGGATGATTCAAGGAATAGCTACATAGGTACCTATACCTACAAATGTATATTTAAATCTAAGTTATGGATTTTAATTATGTAAGTAAGGAGAGTAAAATGTATCTACATATATATACATATTAATGGAACCTAAGTATGTGAACATGTACATATAATAATGAAAATGAAGGATGTAGGTGGTTAGGTAGCTATATACATACAACTTTATAATTTAGGTGCAATATGCATACATAAGATTCATGTGACTTTTAAAGCACATATTTATATATAAATGTATGAGGGCCTACATTGTATTTAGTATTCAGTGACATACGAAAAAATTCATAGAAAGTGAATAATAATAAGGTAGAAATAAATGGACAATACACATACTTAAATGTTTTTATATTGCTTAGTCGTTATAGTTTGAGGGAAAACATAGATGCCATTTGAATTCTTGGACAAATACGAATATATAGAAAAAAAAATTCAAAAATCGTTGGAGCGGTTTTTTTTAATAAATTCCTTTTTTATGTATAAAACTTTGAAAACATTTTTAGAAAAAAAAACTTGAAACACCATTTTGAAGACATTATTAATGTACATATAAAATTAAAATTTCAACAAAATTCTGTGACTGGTTTTTGAAAAATCGATTTTTCAAAAAAAAAATTATTTATTTTTTTTTAAATCGAAAAACTTTTTTTTGAAAGTTTTCGCATGCAGTCTTATTAACAATTTAAGGCGCCATTTATACAAAAAAAAATATTTTAATCGGTTCATCCAATGTTGAGAAAGTCGAAACTATGAAAAGTGGTTCTATGGGAAGTACCGTTAATAAGTACGCAAAAAAAAATATTTTTATACCTAAAAGTGGACTGTACTAATTTAAGAACACACACATTTTTTTATAAAAATTCTTGGAGCCGTTTACGAGAAATAAAGTTTTTCCTTAACGGATTTTTTTAACATTTGTATGGGAGGTACCGTTGTTTTTTATCTTAGGAATATAGTTTATTTAAATGTTCAAGATAATATCAAAAAACTACCAAATACGACGTTTCGCAAAAATCCATTAAGTCGTTTTCGAAATTTTGAGTTTTCAACAAAAAGTTTTTTTTTTTAATTTCCAAAAAAAATAGTTTGAAAAATTTTGGCATACAATAGTGTTTAAACTTTTCAGGAGCTTCTGCGCAAAAAAATTCACAAAAATCCATTTAACCTTTTTCCAGAAAATTGAAAACCAAAAAAATGGTACTACCAGAGGTACCAAGAGTAACAATTTTTTTTCCAAAACAAATATTACTGAAATGTTCCCTTTTGCTTCATTAATGAACTGTTTTTTTTTTTTTATAAAAATCGTTGGAGCCGTTTTCGAGAAAAATAGGTTTTTTTTTTATTTTTGGCCAGAACAAAATGTATGGGAGCTACTGTTATTTGTCGTCTTAAAAAAAATGAAAAAAACGTGTGGGCATATTACCGAGCAAACAATATATACCAAGTTTGAAGAAAACCCATCCAACCGTTTAGGCTCCAGACTCGGGGACAGACAGACGGAATTGGGTTACCCATTTTTTTGGAGTTCTCTATGATCGTAATGTCATGTTTGATTGTTTGAATTTTTTTTGCACGAATCCATAACTTACCTTAATCGCAAGTAAAATCTCCAGAGCAATCTTTCTTGCTGTTCTTAATTTTACTTAACTATAATTCTCATGAAAATACATTTAATTTGTATTTTCTATTAAACACATCAACTATTTTCATTATTTAAATTTTTTCCCAAAATTTAAAAATGTAACAAAAACAGTGTTTGCTCTTGTGTGCACTCGGGCGTATGCGTGATATTTAATAATTTCCTCCTTTTTAGTTTTTTTTTTATGGAGAGAAAATAATATATATCATAATTTATATATATTAAATTAATCCCCGACACGTTCTCAATTTACAGACGTATGTACATAGTTTTAGCAAAAGGTATTGCAGGTGCAATTAATTGAAGCATAAATCTGTATCAGAATATGGAAGTTTTACAAAACATGTACAGTACAATTCTTTTGTTCTCGAAAATGATTTTATTTGAATTAAAAAAAAAATTAATAAACCTTATGTGGGAAAAGTTTTGTTTTTTGTGTCCATGTTTCAAATGAAGCACCACCTGCAGCTATCAAAGGGTAAACTTTATGCTGTTGACCACTGCGTTGGACACAATTCAGTTGTGTGGAAGTGCATGTGCATTATTTTGGCACATCTATAATTTTTACAGTTTCCCTCGCATTGATTGCACACCCAAGTTCTGCATGTCGTTGTTTCGCATTTCAAACAAAATCCAATTTATATTTATTTCACATATTGTTTTAGACAGGGTTTCGGCGTTTGGTGGTGGTATGGTGTTGCGGTATCCTTAATTATTGTGCTAGAGCGGTATCAGGACAAACAAAATAAAAACCGACAAAACACCTACACACATACAAGGGTGAGAAGAAACTGAAGAGCTTAGATTGTTACAAAAACACTGCATTTTGCAGTATGATGGCGCAATTGCCTGTTCCATGTAGTTAAGGCTAAAATATGTACAATGCGCATTTTGACAGCAAACTACGCCAATTTTTGAATTGAGATTTGTTATTGTTACCAACAGATGCCCCTGGAATTCAGGGTCTCATTGAACGAGAACCGCATTACAGTCGAAACGAGGCTAGCTTGCTGCAACGATTTGTGTATATTCACTCGACAGTATAATAGCAATTTGTGCGACGCCTATGAAGACCTTTTTTACAGCTCCGTGAATGCCATAAACGCCAACATAACAATAATTCAGCGCTTCTCGTCGGGATTTTCGCCATTTTTCGCGAGAGAGTATGTGGGCGCCAATGGTATATACATATATCGTCATTACATTCCTCATTGTGCTTTAGTCATAGGATGTCCCAGATTCAGAGTGCAGTGTCAATACCGGTGCAGTTTTCCTCAGAGCAGAGATATTATGTCGACAAATTCTTTCCACCAACCTATACATACCATCGACCGGCTATCCCGGTCCGTTCTCCAGCTGTGTAGTTGATTATAATTTCGTGTGTTGGCAAAAGGGATAGTAAAAGGCTTTTGGCAACTGCAGCCACTCGCTACCAATATAATCCCCCGTATTGAAGTTCGGTATTCTTTTTTTTGCCAAAGTACTCAATCTTTATCGTTCTTTGTAGATTCACCGGCTTTGATCATCTGTATACCAGGGGTAAATTTTTACCAACTGACATGAAATTTATATTACAAAAAAAGGGAAAGCAAGAATCGTAGAGTAAAAGAGATTAAAAGTTATTCCCATACAAAAAAAATGAAAATTAATAAAAAAAGGAATGCAGCTCACCACACACACACACTCACACACAGAGCACATACACAGCACATATTTGACGGCAGCAACAACAGCAGAAGTAGATGTTTGCAGTGAAAAGATTCTGCCGGAACACCGAGTGTAAAAAAAAATATCTGTATTACGGAGTAATGGGGAATCGCTAGAGGGTTAAATTTTGTTATTTTCTGAAATAAAAAAAGGGAAATGAGAGCAAAAAAAAACACGAACAAAAATATCCCAAAATCCCTATCCACCAGCTAGTCGTCAAAGATTGGGAGCACTGAAACACTGATATAGTACTAAGCAGCAATGCATCATCACACAAACGCACACACACAGACTTGAGATGAAATCGCTTTCAATTAAAGGGAAAATATAAAAATCCTAGAATATTCTTCTGGAAAGCGTTATTTTTATTGAGAAAAAAGGCTTTAATTCTGAGTTTAAATACAAAAGATCCGTTTAGGTTTTTTTTATTTTTTTTTTGTTTGTACCAAACATAAAGTGTGAGTAGATAGCAAATTGAAAGGTTTAACCGAGCTTTGGGGATAGATTTTGTTAAATTTTTACTTTTGGATTTTAATAAGTCAAACCAATACAGATACTTCTTCTCTAGTTCTCAACAGGGTCGCTCATATTTGATTTTGTAGCTGAAGTCGCTTATTATTTCAAAGATACAATGTTTAAGGTTATGTATTTACATATGTATGTAAGTATGTATGTGCATTGTATTATTTTAAATTAAAGTTTTAATTAATTAGTTTTCGATTGGCTGTTCGGAATTACTCTTGGTTCATACACCTTGCTGGCGTTCACTCACTTACTAAATATGTTATCTCGGATACCAAGCTTTTGGAGTATATCTGTAGACGAATCAGATAGGATAGCTGCAAGCTGTCAAAAAATCAGAACAAATCGCATACCAAATCAATTTTGCAGTCAGCTGTTCTATACATTTGTTCTCCTATAGCTAGTTATTCCAATTTTTTTGGGATAACTCGATATAGCTTTCATGAGTCAGCTCTGTTTTCATCAGGTGTGCTTTTGCACGCATTGCAACAACAGAAAGTTATTCCAGTTTGCTGAAAATAACTGAGTGAACGTGCCCATTTACGCTTAACTCGACTCGACCACTCAACTTTTCGAACCAGACGCGGCCGGCCGTAACAGTATGAACGAGCAGTGCTTTTCGGAGTATAGAACACACATATAAGTACATTTAAAATTGTGTGTCGGATTATTTGTAAAAAGTAATAACTATTTGACGAAGACATTTTTTAGACGACGACGCTTAAGTTTGTATGCGTTAACTTGTGAATACCAAATTTTCATATTCGATTGTAATTAAAAAAGAGTAGAATACTTCCAAAATCCAATCGAATAAGACAAGCCATTAATATTCACATTACCCTAATTTTTACAATAATTTTTGTTTGTCAAGACATTGGAGCATCGTTTTGAACTATGTAGTTTACAGTGGATTTCGCTAAACAAATTAATCATCGAACTATATTTTAACATTTAACTAAAGTTAAAATTACCAGGAGATAATTTTATTTTTTTAGCATCACACTAAATCAATCCATATGACACTTTGACATTTACAAACGGCAAAAAGTTATGTTCGCTTACTATTTTTACACTCTTTAAGGCGTGTTCAGTAATAATTAATCAAGGAAATAGATTTAGTATGGTGTTAGTTTAAAGTTAGGAATATTTTAGTAAAGTGTTTAAATATTATCAAACTATTTAAACTTCAGCGCAAAGTTTATTTATTTTAATTTTTTTCATTGAAACTATTTCTGTGTAAATTTTTACTTGCGATCAGTGTGACAAACGAAAAATTTCAAACCCTTCTAAAATAGTGGTTTTAGCAGTATTTTTGGAATACAGAAACTCCTAAGAAAAATGCTAATTTTTTTGGAATAAAAAAAACTGCCAAAAATCGTGCCAACTCAGGTAATCTTGTAATTAGAGCGCAAAAAACGTAAATATATGCCTGGGACCAATCGAATTTGTCTTAGGGTGACGCTTAAAATAGGTAAAGAGTGTATATTATTTGTATGTTTTTACTTTATTGTGTTGAATTATAAATAATTGTCAAAAAAGAAGTTGTTTATTTTGTTTAGTTTGATTAAAAAAAAGAAAATAACCTTAAAAATAGTTTTTAATCCATTTCGCAACATAAAGACACAAAAAAATCAGGCACCAGAGAATGTTAATCTAATGAAGTAAAAGGTATTCATATAATTTTTTACTCAAAAGTTTTCTGCTTCATATAAAGCACAAAAATATCACAAAATTCTTGATCTTCCTCTACGGTAAAATAAAGCTTTGATAAGGCAACTTGTTTGATTATATTAGGAGGAATAATGAAGGCATCACAACGTTTCTCAGATAAATTATATCGGATAAAAAGTCAGAAGAGTTTGTGAGGGAGATGCGTTCTATAAGTATGTGAGAAACTCGCAACAAATATTCCTAAACGTTGCGTACGTAAATAAGAATAAATGTAAATATTTTTTCGTACGGAAATACTTTTCGCAACGCATCGCTTTGTCGCACCACTGTACGCGCAGCCTAAAAGGTACGTGAGAGAGGCAGATCATTTGAGAGGTAGTTAAAATCTTTCTAACTCACTTCAAATGAAAAACTTTAGAAAATTGAAATTCAAAAAAAATTGTGAATTAAAATAACCTGCCATTCTTTTATAAATGAGCCACAAATTGAACAGCAACAATAATTTTGCGTTGTGTCAGCAACAGAAATGTCAATGACATTTGACGCCATTTGCAAAATTTATGGCACATTCATAGATTATAACATTATGCCTCTTACTTAAAGGTCAACCATAAATCAGCGAGATTAAGCTAACTTTAAAATCTAACAAAAAGGAAATATTGTGGAATAGTTTTATTATTACGCAATTTTCCTAATATAAAAATTGACAGCTGTCAAATTTCCTTTCGCAATGAGACATTTCTACCACTTAAAATTGAGTTCGACAAGCTGATCGAAACTGAACTAAACTGAGCAGAAAGGTCATTGTAGGTAAGTTCGAATAACTGTCGTGTTTATTCATTTACATATTTAACCTGACTTATGTGGGCAGAATCAATTATAGTTAGCCATTTAAACTTAAAAAAAAAATAAGTCACTCCTTAGAATTTTGACATTTACGACCGATAGTGATTAGTAAAATTCCCAAGAATTTGAAATAATATCATGACCTTATTATAATAGCACCCTAAACATCAGAAGCCTTTTGTAAATTTATCATTAAAAATATCTACAAGTCGTTTTAAATCAAAATAATATAAGACTTTGTCGTTTGTTAAATACCATACCATACTCAACTGGCGGAACATCATAAAAAAAACATCCTTTTTATGAATGTTAGGAAACATACATATACTTAACTTATTTTATTGCGAAATAAAAGGATCTACTATAAAAAAAAACAACCTTTTTATCTGCGAATTCGCTTTTAATGAAGCTATTTCCTAGACTTTTTCATCACGCTCATTATTTTCAGAAATAGCACACATAAACATAAACGTTGACTCTCATCAACCATACCAAAAAATAAATAAATAAATCTCCATGTTTCTACCTTTTTTATCTCACTCTTATTCCCGACATCTTTTTCTCTCTCTCATGCTCTTGAATTTATATTCAAATTGAATGAAAAGTAATCAACTTTTAGGACAACATACAACATGTGTTATTTAATTTGAAGAAAATTTCCCACATTCAATCTTTTGGTCCTTGGTCCTTATATTATACAGATATACATATGTATATAAGTAACCTTTACAACAAACCAATAAACATTCGTTTCTGGACTAAGGGGCCCGTTTCCCATGGAAATAAAATGGATTAATGATGCAGAAGTTGTAATGGGGTGAGGTCAAGCTTTTTTTTGGAAACACTCGGCCTTAAGGACTTTCAAGGAGCGAGCTACAATTATCGCACTGATACATATTACGTGTTTACACGCTCGAACGCAAAATGTATGTTTGTGCTTACTTTTTGCTTGGAATGAATATGGGGAATTTAATTTTTTTTTGTGTTTTATTCACGTAATTTGTTGTTGGTGAGGACGTTCTGACTCTTGAGCTCTGAGTATTGTAACGTGAAATTTAATCAATTATGAAGCTGACGAGGCATCATTTCATCTCATATTTTTGTTTTCTTTCATTTTTAATATCTTTCCGACAAAAAAAAATAATTGTAAGTAACGCACAAACGTAATTGGATGAATTTTTGATACGGCAAAGCTACAGGCTTCAGGATGTTGAATGTTGTTGAAAGTTTTCGTTTGTCCTTCAATTGAAAAATACGACAATGGGAAAGAATTATAACGTTTGACGTTTTTTTGGTTCGTTAATCGAAATGACAGAAGGGAATTTCAAAGAATGCTATTTTGCAAGTTTTAACGCACGACTTCATTGAAAATTCGCTACATGTTTACAAACTCATCGCAGTACTGACTATTTAATTAAGCACTGTACGACCACACGGCAAGCAATTTCATAATAACTTTAACAACATGCCTGGCAGACTTTAAGGTTGAAGCTGAATCCACTATATATAGGTATCTACAAGTTGGAAGGATATTCTAGCACAGTAAATTAATTAAAACGGATTTCTGAGTAGTATGTTATCGGGAATCTGATTCCAGCCCCTAAATATAATTAATGTGAAAGTCTGAATTAGCGATGAACTCTTCCATCACGAAAACAAATTAATCATTTGCCGAAATAAATTTTAGATATTTTATCATGCTTAGACTTACTTTGTAAAAAATTCATAAATCGTTTTGGTCAGTCTGCTTGTCTATGGATCCAGGTGTAAGCATCGTCTTTGAGCTTTAACAGGTGGCCAATTTGCTTCAAAATGATTACAGAGCTTTTTTTTTGCGTGAATCGCTGGGGGCAAATTCGATTATTTGTTATAGTTCATCTATAGTCTTAGTTCCCATCCGACGACTTTGTATTTTTTTTTAATTCGACAAAAAAAACTTAAACGATTTTGATTAAATACCTAGGAAGGTTTTTGTAATTAAAATCAGTCAAGTAGTAGACTTGGCATTATATTAATCGGACTTGTTGATTTATTGATTCAAAATAAATTCCTACGGGCTTTAGTCCACAAAATGTTGCGTTCCGTCTCGGGCGACCTCATTTGGACTCATCAGTTTTACATGGAAATCCAATGTGAACTATATTCAACAAGATTAAAACTCTTAATCATTAAAATTGGAAGATTTTGATTAAACCCACCTGTAAAGTTTATTGATTTAAAAAGAATGTTTTTTTTTGCATACCTATATGTAGGTACTTCTCAATATGTATTCCAAAATATAAAAAAATATATACACAAATAAATAATTTAAAAAAAAAATGTTCTTGCTTCTAAGGTGTTTCATTACAATTTTTGCCGCCACCTCCATTCATTGATTATGATAGATTGATTTCTCTTTAAAAAAAATGCAGCTTACAAGCTAACAACTTTTTAATTTGTTGTTTTATTAAGCAGCCGAAAGCAAACATATATTATAAAAATTTGAATAAATTTAAGTAAATTGGAAGCACTGAAATTGGCAGCACTGCTCACTGCATATCAAATGCCAGTCAAAGGTACTTAACTATAACTGCTTTTACACCAGAGCGATTTTTAAACTGTTTTGGGATCCTTTTAAACTCGGTGAAATTTAATAGATTTTATCTTTGTTCCACTTAAATTAGTAAAGTTCAATCGTACATTAACGAAAATCACAGAGGAAAAAGGACGATGCTCAACCTGAGTAATTTTGTCTACCCCATCGAATATGTTCCCCTCGTGCTTAAAAATCGCAAGTTTAAATTGTAAGATGTATATAAAGGCAATCTATCAAGACCTGAAACCTCGGCTGTCATTTCTACAAAATCAAACAAACAAAAATGTCAGTCAGATCCACTCTCTGGCAAATATGTTTTCGATAGGTTATTCGAAGTTACTCTTCTTGCACTCCTTTTTTAAAATGGCGATGTTTAATTGTGTATCTGTTAATTTGTGGATTAGAAATTTTCATATTCGTTTTGAATCACAAAAGAGTAGAAAGCTCGAGAATCCAATAGAAAATGGCGCAAATAATAATAAATTCTTTGCTAATAAAGTTACTGGTATGTTTTTCTTTAAATTTCTGTATAAAACGTATACAATATGGAGAAACTATAGGGGTATTCATTATCCGATCAACAAAAAGGTGTAAAATTGCGAAATTTTATTTTTTTCTGTAAATCGTGAACGCACCTTTTCTATTCTATTGCAACTATGGGCTTCTGTTCAGTAAGTCAGGAGATAACTTTTCGCATCGTTAAAAAATGAAACGCTCAGTTCTTCACTTATCGCCTCATTAGAAAAATGTGTTTCTGCAATTTTAGGCGATAAATTGAAATGTCATTTTGGCATTTCGAAAACAAAACCAATAATTTTTTTTCATTTTATTTTGTTTTTTATTTAGCTATTTAATGTCGATAAAATTAAAGATTCTCGAATGTACATAAACCCGATTAGGCGATAAATTGATTTTTGTTCCGATTTTCATTGTTTCTCGACTATTTTTATTGCAAAATCTGCTTGAAAACAAACATTTCTGACAGAATATAACAGCTACCAAACTGTCAACGACACCAGGCAAATTTTACACCATTGTATTTTTCTGTTGCAATAGGGTTAGGGTACAGCAAAAGTGCAAAAGTGCAAAAGTATTGTAAAATCTTAGTTAATGTAAGTTGTTGGTGTGGTGCAAAAAAAAGTTCCACTTTTGTACTTTTAAAATTATACTAGACGTAGACGAGATGCAACGAATCGTGAATACCCCTTATAGCACGCTGGCTAGCAAACAGTTTTTAAGCACATTGACACTCAGAACAGTCAATTCTATCTGCTTGACATTTCCAATCAAAACAAACGGAGCAACAAGTTGCATGAATTGCGTTTTTTTCCAGTTGGTTCGAACATCAGCAATACATGAGCGTAACACAAATTGTATGACCTTGGCATATCGACGCTGTTGACGTTGCTGGTGCTGGTCCAGTATTCTAAATTAATGGCCGCTGTTGCAGAAGTTAATCTGTTTCTTTCACTGATAAGTAGATCATTTAAATTTAAATTCTTTCAGTCTAATTAAATAGTTTTAATTTTTCTTCCCCTCCTTTAAAAAAAATTCAATTTATTTTGAAAAAGAGCAAGTTATTCAATTTAAACTTAAATTTCTCTTCAAACTTTTTTTTTGGTACAAATTGATAATAAATCAAATACATTTATTTCTTTTGTAGGTCGCCATTAAACACGCACCCATCTATGAACTTCGCTTGACTTAAGTTTGTCCGCAAAGACAAACAATCCATCTTCATCAAAATTGTCGCCTGTCATGTCAATATATGTATATACTATGTACCTAACATAAAATCCAATTTAAACTAAACCGTCAATAGATCAGGGAAATTGATGTTGTTTTTTTCTTATTCTCCCCGGGAGACGATTAGGATTACTTCTGGCTTAGAGTCATCCTTTATATCATTTACTAACAAAATGATAAGCAATCAGTGTGATATTTTACTTTTGGAACTCAATTTACCAAAAGCATGGGTAGACATACCTATTCGACACACACAACGAAATTCTGACAAAACTTCCATAACCTTCAATGCCTTTTTCTGTAGAGTTAGTATGTTGTTGTTAGTTTGAGTAAATCGTCACTAAAATAAATTTTCAGAAATTCCGTTAGAATAAATTAAGAGATAACATCGCACTAGACAACTAAATCATACTGTTACATAAAATTAATCCCAATTCATTAAACTCTTAAACCCAGTCAATTGCGAATTTGTTGCTCCAACGCTAACAATAAGTAGGTATACCATTCCAATACGAGTACGCCCGGCAACCAGGATCATTGTGTTGGGAGATTGTGTGCCCTCTCACTTGTGTGGTATGTACTTCTCGAATTTAATATCCAATTCCAATCCGTTCATAAAATTCAGTTAGCTAAATACAAAAACACAGTCATTGTGACTCAGAGTACTACATTTTGTGATAAGAGCAAAGCATCACAAAAAAAATTAACCACATAAAAGAGCCTGCAACAAGCTGAGCTAATGAAATACAATCCACATACGATCCACAGATACGATATACAGCGCAGGACATTGTGAAATCGAGCTCCTCGCCGAGAAAAAGCTTCCTGCTTAATAAAAATGTAAATCCTTGCCCAAACCTGATGAGACAATTCAGTCTCCGTGTCACTTTTAACTCGATAACAACTATGCATTTAATAGCGCCATCTACCGGTTTGTTGAATTTAGCCCTTTTGCAAGTTTTCTAAACACACTATCTAAAAAAGAAAGAACAAAAAAAAACTTAAGCGTGTGGGTGTGAATCAAAGTAGGAAGAAGAATTTGTGTATGTTGTGTGTTTGTTTTGCTTGTTTTGTGTATAAATTACGGTTAAAATGGATCTCAGACCGTTAAACTACGATGAACTGTGTCAGCTGGATATGCTGCGATTATCGAACGCGCAAATGGTACCGGTAATGGTAATCCCGGCAGCGGCTATAGCATCTATAGATGGCAGTGTTGTAGGAAATAGTGGTCACCATGTAATCGGAACTATAATTAACGACACAAATATGTTGGAGCCGCCCACGTATCAATTGCAGCATCATCCGACTTCGTCCGCTACCGCAGTTGCAGCCGCTTCTGCCAGTGTCCACCCCATTGTCGCGTATCAGCAGCAACCCTATTATGTACAGTCACAGTCCGGTGGTACGGGCAATGGTGGTGGGATGAATAATGGATGTGGCACTGCCAGTGGGTCGGTAATCATGCCATCCCTGATTACTGAACAGACTCCCACAATGGCCCCTATTGTTAGTAGTGCTGCTTGCGGTGGGGTTATGTATCCGAGCGCTGCTATTGCTACCATGGAATCCACTGGGTGCCCGAGGCATCGTCGTCTGTCCACCACCGCCAGCTCCTACACAACTCTCAGTCGCTCAAAAGCTCCCGATGGCGAAGAAAGCCAACAAGCGAGACGGCGAGCGGGAGGCTGTGGCGCCAACAACAAGCGTTCCACATCAGACAGTTATGGCATTGGAATGGACGGAAACGAAACAACAGCAACCACATGCATTCCCGGTTTCAGTTTCGGGGGTTGTAGTACAATTATTGATAGCAACGAGTATGAGCTGAGGGCAGCCGCTGCGGCCGGAGAACGAGGCGCAGGAGCTGCTACAACTAACAATGAGGATTACCCAGTAGTTGGATGCAATGCTCTGGCTATGATGAGCATTGCTGGTGATATGGTTACCAGTGGAGCATTGGTGGGGACACTAAGGAGGGCTGGGGATTGTGTAAACATCAGCAGTAAGGCCAGCACTCCAAAGAGGGTCTCTTTTAAACGTGAGTCCGACAACAATGACGACGAGGCTATGGAATCTATAGAAGTGGCCAGGAAGCAGTCGTGTCCTAGTGGTGCTGGGACATCGTCAGCAGAAATGTATAATTCGTATATGAGCTTCGATGACAATTTCATGGATTATCAAGTAAGAGAACGACCTACATCAAACGGCAAACCTATTTGCATTTTAATGAGGCTTAGTTAAGGATTATTACATTTTTTTTTTTAATATTCTAATGCTATTTTGACGAAGAGTTAAATCTCGTTTTCTCCCGGTTTTTTTTTTTTTGCTCTTAAGCCGTCCTCCATTTTTAGGCGTATTTAACCTCGTTCTGCTTCTTATCCATTATTATGCTTAATTTTTTTTTAGTTAAAGAACCACACAAGTATCAGAATGTATAGTTTCTATTTTAAAGCCGAGAGTTTGTATTCTGAGAGAAGGATTAAGGGTTTCGAGATTATTAAATCACACTGTGAAGCAAATAAAAGGGAAAGGGAAGTTCAAAATTAAAAGTACTCGTTCTTATATAGGTATAGCCCAGGTATATGTTAAGGCTATATAGTTTCTACCGACTTCAAAGGTATGTAGAGTTTCAGTTTTCAGGATTCAGGGAGCAGTTTATAAGTAGGAAAGGATTTTCATAGCTTTTAACACTTTTTAACAATTTTTTTCCCATTTGTAGTATGTATACATTTACATTTTTGTTCTAGTAATTTTCGTGCAAGAGAGCAAAACGTTTTATAAGTATCTAGGTATATGTCTGAAGGATATGGTAAATAGCTTTAAAATGTATAAGGTCTTTTAGAATCTGGATGGCATCAGGGTACAGTAATGGATCCAACGTCAACAAAAACATCATCAACTTGAAGGCATCAAAGGAGGAAAGGAGCACTTGACGTTAATGTATGTTTGCATTTAAAAACAGGACGAAGTCTTTCTTGTGCTTCGACGAGAAGCAATTAAACTTTATATGAGAATTGCTTAGTTTGTTGTTTTTTTCTTCTTTTTTTTTTGTAAGGTTCAGCGGAGCATTTAAGAGTCTAGAAATTATGTTAACCTCAAATTGTGTCGTTGTTTCTTTTTTTGTGTTGCGCCTTGTTTCTCTGTAAAGAAGTTTCTTTCTGCAGAGTGGATTTGATGAAATATTGAAGTAAGTTGGAAATTATATTTTCTTTGAATGTTTATTTACTTTTTGTTGAATACGCGCAGTACCGTAAAATGGGGTTACTTTTGCGCCCACAGAATCCATGTAAAACCTTTTCACTTGACAGTTTGATACTGTGCATGTGCATACCTTAATGTTTGCACCGACTTTTCAGTGAAAAAAGCATTAGAGCTTATGGAGATGCTGATATTTTAGAGTGGAAAAGTGAAGGTTAGGTCTCATTCGCACGGAATTACATCACACGATCTTATTACGAAATGTCGACAATCATTCCGCTTTAAAGAAATCCTATATATGGGATCAACTGAATGCAAGTGTTCTATCGTTTACTTTTTCCTAGGAGTTTGTTGGACGCGAATGCTTTCACGGAGATTCTTGATCCGTAATAATATCCCAAGCTTTTGTGCCTTCATTTCGACTGCTGTCAATTCGGCTCTTATACTCTTTTCAACAAGTTTGTTTTTTAAGTCCGAAGAAATTTGAACGAAAAACTAGCTATTGACTAAACAAAGCAACATTAGATAACCGATATAATTTTCGGAGCTTAACCCTTATTCCAGAGAAAACTGTATTGCCGGCACGAATAACCTCTTTGTTATCGATAGTTTGTATGCAATTATCAATTTTTTTCTGTAATGCCGTTGCTGATTTTCGATGTGTCGTTTATTCGTCCAATTCCTCTTGTGCTTACAAAGGTAACACGCGCAATGTGAAACATATGTAAAGTTAGCCCTAAACGAACGCACGGCGGACACATTTGGCAAAAATTCATTTTGTGTTGATTCGTCAAAGTTCAAACATACATATTGCCATTGTGTTTCATCCGCGATATGAACTCGGAGACGTTCATAGGGTTTTGTTCATGAGGTTTCCTTGTAAATATGGCCTTACCAACAAATAGGAAAAAATCGAAATTTTTCGCCAACAGCTAAAGTTTCGCGAACCAACCCCTAAGCCAGAAAAACATAGCGAATACGAACAATTCGGCAAGCATGTTCATCGCTTAGGACTACCTTAAGTACTTGACGAACCACTACAGTCAAGAGATATTTAACTAATTTGTAATTAATAAGATCTGTTATTCAAATAACCCTACTTTGTGGATCAGAAAATAGCAGCACAAGAATTCCATAGGATACATTTATCAGTACCTATACAAAATTGTTCATGTACAAATTTTGACATCTCGCTTATGAGAAGTTGGAATAATCTGTTTTCTCAAATTTTTCCGTGTGTTCTGCATGAAATAATCAGCTTTTAAGTAAACAACACAACTGTTATAGCGAGTTTCATTCAAATTTCAAACATCTCCTCTCAAAATCGAGATTTTATCTCTTCAATGAAACTTTTTTCCAGATTTAATTGTAGGATTGGAGAACAACTGACACACACATTCCTTTATCATCAGATGACGATGAAGACAAAGACAAGCAATCAAAAACTCCACTGAAATTATAAAATATAAATTATTAACTTCTTCGTCCATTATTTCTTTATTTTTTAGCACGGATTGGCACAATTTCACAAATTAACAAAATATTTTCCATTTACCGTTTGACAGAAAAGACGTTTTGCATGTATGTGTGCATTCAGATCAAATTTGCCAACCCATCACAGTTCAGATCTTTCGTGTTAAGATTTGATCTAGATTTGCTCTTTTTGTTGGAATGAAACTCTCAAAATTTAAAAAGATGAAATCTTTTGTCAGAAAGAGCAGATTTCTTGAATAATACTCGCTATTAATTTGAAACGTCAGTTGTTGTGACATCTTTTCGTTGATAGTGATGGGATTTTTTGAGCGGTTTTAAATATCGAGTAAGTGAAGTGAACAAATTGCTTATTTTTCGTTCAGTTTGAATTTTTAAGCATTTTTTTTACAATAAACAATAAAGTTTATAAAGTTTGAGTCTTGTGTTTAGTTACATTAGTTGATTTTGTTAATTGTAATTGTGCTTTGTACGTGAATAAATCAAAAACGTAGTTTGCTTTTTTATGCTTCAATTTGCAATTCTTGCAACTCGTTGTTTTTTAGTTGTTAGTTTTGAGTTAGTAAAAGAGAGACACATATCGCTGCGTGTGTACACAAAATCGCTTTGCCGACAAAAATTGCAGGAAATGTCAGTGGTACTGAAAAATGTCTACGTATATACAAATGTGCAACCGAAAAAAATAAACAGAAAATAACTACGTATAAATCCAGATCAAAACCAGATGGTAAAACGTTTAAAAATATTCTTTAATGGAATCGAAAAAACCTTTATTTACATTTATTGTAAACTTATACCGTATGTTTAATGTCAGAAAACTACCCAGGTCATATTTGTTTTATACTTTCACCATCTCGTTTTAATTTAAAATGTATAATCATTAACAAACTTCATAATAACCGCATGTTAAAATTGGACACTTTCGAATATTTTAATTTTGTTTGAATTTCACATTTCAATGCACAAAATTAATAGACTGGTGGAGTAAAAAATGCAATTTATATGGTTTTCCAGAAATACAGTGGAAGGCAAAAATAAATACACGGCTACATTGTAGGAACTCACTGTTGTGGTTCAATGATATGGCATGTGACCAATCACACAAGCCAATTATTATTGTTTTGAGTTTAAAACACAAATCAGCATTTCTATGCGCAAAATTAGAATACAATCGGCTTAGAGATATACGTTAACAACCCCAAAAAATATCATCATTGAATAAAAAAATATTGATATTAAATTTTTCAATTAATTTCAATTAATGTTGTTTTATTCTTATTTTACGAATTGTCCATATTCTATAGAGACAGGAAATAAGAAGTGAAAAAAGAGTAATTCCGAACAGACAATCGAAAACGAAAAAAATTTCTCTTAAAATTTCGCAAATCATTAGGTCGCTTTCGGGAATATTTGAAAAAAAAAACAAAACAATATTGTCGCTGGATGCTAAAACCAAAAAATCGACTTCGAGTAAGAATAAGATTTTAAATAAAATGCACTTTTATTATGACATTTTAAAAATGGTTAAATTTTTTGTATGCGTTCCTGTACTCATGTGAAACATTGTCATTCCCTGAGAGAGTTTTATCCATTTTTGGAAAAAGGACTATGCTAAAAGTACGAGAACACAGCTACCAAATTTGATGTAAATAAGTTCACTCGTGTAGCTTTTTCATCGAAATACGTGGACACTCAGAACGAGGTACAGTGGAACAGGATCCTTAAAATTTGGTATCAATTCAATCCCTAGAGCTTTGAAACTGACATTTTTTTACATTTATTTCTGATTCTAATACAAACCACACCTTTTACGCCCACTAAAACGGCCATTTTTTGGTTAATTAGATTCAAGAAGTTATCAAAAACCAATTGCAATTGCGAAAACACATAGAACTAATTGGGGCTCCCCAAAACTTATTTAATTTTACAGACCACCTAGGTATACAATTTTTTTGACGATTACTGTACTGAAATATACAGATGCACATACCAGTTTCCTTCTTCTTTTGTGTAAACCTCATTTAACCACCCCCACCCATACGAGTAAAGTATGCGTATTTATGTTAACTTAGCATACTAAAGTGAAATGATTTCTCCAACGGTTATGTATAATTTTAATGAATTTTTCATCGGGAAAAAAATGTTATTTTATAAAAAAAAAATCTGAAGGTAAAAGTCTACCATCCGTGAAAACCGTACTAGTAAAAAATTGTTTAAACATCACGTTTACCTTAGATCTTTATTAAAACCCCACCTAGCCTTTTGTCGACCGCCCGGCCGGCCCCACACTAAGGTTACACCAGATCCAGAACCAGAGATTGTGTCAACTCTCACATTTAAAATGTAAATTATTTGTACACACAAACCATAAAAGCCAGCCAACCAACCAACCAACCAACCTACCGACTTCACTAGTAAGTAGAAAAATGAAGCACGGTCATTGTTCCTGCTTATTCATACCGTGTCGGTCGGATCGGAACGGAGTCGTAGAGAGGGGCTTAAAAGAATTAAAAAAAAAAAACAACAAAAAAACTTTAATATACTTTTCCATCCTTGCACATATTTGCAATAAAGCCAAACGCATTTAAATTCAATTTATTTTCAATGGAAAAATTCCATAGTAAAAAAAAAAGAAAAACTGTGTCCCATAAAAGTTGACAAATGCAAATGGAGATATAAGAACCACCAACACCGACCAGGGAAAAATTAAAAAGACTTCAAAAAGCAATCCTAACGAAGGATTTTTTTTGTTGTTGTTCCTTTTTGTTTCGATGCTAGGTATTCATGTCTGCTGGACAAAAGCATTGGGTATTACCTCGGTGGTTGACTATGTGGGGACAAAGTTTTAGAATTTGAATTTTACGACTCTTCAAAAAAAAGCCAAAGGACAAAAAAAAACAAGGATATGTAGAACAACAATAAGTTGTGCGGTGCTGCATGTGATACCACATAGCGGTGGCTTAGCTCTTTGCAGAACAAGCTCATTCGATTTCATGAACTTCAAAAACATTCATTGAAACCACCTGTCATCGCTTACCATCATCGTCCACATCACTGCATCCATCTGTCTGTAGTCTTCTGACGAACCAGAAAGGAGGATACTATACTAAAAAGTTGTTTAAAGCGAACCCATGACCACGACCGACGACAACTGTCACAATGGAACTTCACCAGAGTGACATAGTTATCCTTACATAGTTCGGGAAATTATATTATTTGCTCTATTACGAGAAAATCCTCCACTTTTTTTGCTTTTTTTCGCTGCGGGGCTATGTGATATTAATTAAAACTTTGGCATTTTCATTTCGATGGATGGGGTTTTTTTTAAAAGATCCTTGTACATAGATTAAAAAGGTTAAGGGCTTCGTCATGGTGTCAGTTGTGTTTATTAAAGCTGTACCCCTAATTCTTCTCATTTGTGGAATGTCTTTTTTGTTTGTATAAAAGAGACGATGAAAATCTAAAACTCAAGGACCTTTTTAACATCAAATCTCAAAGCTGTATCAGTTCTTCTTCATTGAACTTTAACACAATGAAAAGTAAATATACATGGCCTTGTCCATTATAGCTGAGCTGATGGGTGCGACATTCCACTTCCCACTTTAAAAACACTTAACTTTTTTCTTGCGAGACATACGACACCCACCATCAGACTTACGAGTACCTATACATATATATTAGGTAGGTTTCGTCTGAAGCAAAATTAAAATTTCCTTAAAAAATCCTTCCAAGAATTCTTGTGGAAATTCTCTAAATTGATTTTTCATGAATTTTTTTTTTTTTGTTTTTTAAACTGTTTTGTGTCTTAAGATGATTTTAGAATATTTTTATTTTTAAATAGAATATAAAGAAGTTTGGAAAAAAGAAATTTAAACTTTTTTTTTCAGTACAAAAATTTGCATTTAAGGTAATTTAAGGAATGCTGTGGCTTAGAAATGTTTAAATATTATTTTCATTCTTAATTTAAACTTTTGTTGAAGTGTCTGCGAAATGTGTTTTTTCTTAAAATTGTTGGTTTGTTGTTCGGTTATGCAAAACAGGATATTTTAATTTTCGAGTTGTGCTGGGGCTTTTTTCACAATTCTGTGTGAATGTGTACGTTTAGTAACCGTGATTATTAACTACACTATATTTTTTAAAACATTTTAATAGAGGTTACAACTCCCTACACATTTTACAAGGTATGCTCTTTTGCATGTTGGCCAAATTGGGTTGTTATATGTGGCACAAAGGTCTCTGAGATTTGACACATCCCCTCAAATTTTTGACTCTTCCACATACAAATAGAGATGGGTCAATATTTCAGTAAGATGTATTCAGTAGCAGCAGATCAATCTGTTATTGAAATAACATTTAAAATTTCAAAATGTTATTTTGATCTAGCGGAATATATAGATGATACAGTTATGAATAGTTCATTGTAAAATTCAAGTAGAAAACAGTTTATTTAAGTTGTTATTTGACTGAAAATTTGTGTGCGATAATTGTTATATCAGTAACAGGTGTTATTAATAACTGGTATTCAAAGTAGCAACAACCGATATTGGAACTACCATTTCGTTGGTCTCTGAATTTTGACACATGCACGAACTTAAAGAAAAATGGAAATTTGGAAGAACATACCTAATAATATGTGAGTAGGTTCTGCGGGTTACATTGTTTTCTAAATGAAAAATTAATATTAATATTTAATAATGAGAATTAGAAATCAGTAGTATAATCAATAAGCAACACCTGAACGTGATTCGAAAATTCGGCCGGTTGTCTATAATTTCCCATTAATTTAACTATAAGCCTGTAAGACCTAAGGTCTTTTAAATGCAACCTGAATTGCACGGCACTAGTTTGGCACAGTGGATTTGAGAACCAGGTATTGACTGTCTCATTTTTAACCCATGGGCGGCATCCAATTAAAATTGGAGGTATAGAAAAGAATGTGCCTGGCGTGGGGATTGAACCCACACGTCATAGTTAGCAATCAAGCACTTTATCCACTACGCCATTGCCACCCACAATTACTAAACCATTTAAAATATTTATCCATCGCTCTTATGAAATCGGCAGCATTACACCCAAAAGCATGAACAACCATACTTCGTGTCATCTATCGCAAATCGTGCAATAACGGTTATTGTTCTATCGTAAGCACTGGAAGTTTCAATTCAATACGGTTATAATACAAAAGGTCAAAATAAAATACTACACAATTTCTTGCAACATCTAGAACTTTAGTAAATAATTCATAGTTTTCCATTTTGACAGAAATAATGGTTATGTTCCTGTACTTTGAACACAAAACTGCATAGAGTCTCATGGGTGAAAAACCTCTCAGAGAGATAAATATGTTCACAAAAGAACGGGAACTCATTGAATATGATTTATAACATGTCAAACAATCAAACAAATTTTTTACAAGTCAAACCAAAAGTTTATTTTTTTTTTGGAAATGTTTAATAAGAAGTTTCTGGTGTTTTTTTTTTAATCAACAATATATTATCGTAAATATTAATTTATTGCACGAATAAGCCAGACGACATAATAAAATCGATTATTTTCAACTTTCCAATGACACACCTGACAGCTGACAGCTTTTTTTTGTTGATTCATTTGACAATGTTCATAAGTTTTTTCAAAGAAATTTCTTAGACTGGGGAAATATTTTACACTTTTGTCAGAAATCTTTTCTGTAAAAAACTATGAAAGTTTTTTGTAGTTTCGGTAAAGTTTGACAGTTTTTCGAAGAAATTCGTAGATTTTCACAATATTCAGAAGTACGTTAACGGGAACACACATGCTGTTATGATGTCGGTCAGGTTGTATCGCTAGATTGATAGTAATCTTGCTTAAAAATAAGACCGCACAATGGAACTGGACGGCAATAAAACACGACACCAAGCGGCGTAGTTGTTAATTTGACCTATTGTACTTAGTTGCGTCAGCCGTCAGTGCAGTGCCGTTGCCGCAAGTGGTGTTCGTATTCTAGTGCAAAGTCGATTACGTACTAATCTTTTTGTCAAAATAATAATAAGTTTTATCTATCAAAGACAAAACGATATAAAATGAAGCCGCAGTTACACTTACTTACAAAAAGAAAATTAATACACAATACGAAGATGAACATAATATTTGGAGAGAATTTAGAAAGAGAAAATAGACTGAGACTGCTGCCGAAAAACGGAATTTGACGTTCACTGTGACGTTTACTGTATCTTGTACAGTTCCTCTGAAGTGCATTTCCGTCGAGTGCAATCTTACCCTAAAGCCTATAAAGAAGGCCTTCTTAGTGTTGTGGAAAAACGCGTCATTGTAGCGTATACTGTTTATACAAGAGTAAAATAAAGCGATGTATTCTGTGGTAAAGGGGAAAGGTGAAACTCATTTTATAATCTTAAAAAAATAACAGTAATTATAAAGTTACCAACGCATTAAACATCTCATAAACACCCGAACTACTTTTTAAGGTAAGCCTACCTATGCTTTTGAACAAATTAAGTGTCTCACTGTTAAGTACTCTCCCTCGCTATTATGTTACGTGATGGATTAATTGGTGTAAGTAATTTACATCGTGGTTATTGCATAGGTAAATATGGAACCCTATATATCAACTACGTCTAGATGATATGAGTGGATGTGGAAGTTAACTCAAGTTCTGAAGGTGCGGATGACTTGTGGGTATCCCATAATGTATAATCCATATCCTCTACTAATTTAGTATCTATCTCTATACAAAAGCCACAGCAATTTCAGAAGATGTAAAATTTGCCGAGTTTGTCTATGTGTGTGTGTTAATTCACATCAGTTTAGCATAATGACAGAAAACAGAACCCTGACTGACTATGATATATTGTATGTAGGTAAGATACACGACTAGATAATGTTTAGGTTCTGTGGCTTGTCTTCTATTGGTTTTGAGGTGGAGAGGTTATGGTTTTTCTTTTATTTCTCAGACCAAGAATTATAATTAAGAGAGAAATATAGAGAGCGAGAGATTGAAGTGGAATAAGGAATATAGATGGCATATTAATTTGATATAAACCATTATGCTACTTTATTCCAATGAAATATATCTTCAAATTAGGTAGAGCTAATATTTAATCCGACATAGGTTTTATGTTCGTACGAGAATAGTCTTGAAAGGAATTATTGTTATTCGTATATAGGTTCCAAGAAAGACATTAAAAGCGACAATAATTCTGAATTTGAGTAGTATTTTGATATATGTATGTATGTATATGTAAATACTTAAGTAGCAAAAGAACTTGATACTTACTTTTATATCCTTTAGTAAGCATCATGGCGCCCACAGCGAGCCTTTATCCTCAAATTAAATTTTTCATGCGTATTACTCGTATGAAACTTTTTATTACGAACAACACCAAATACCTATAATAAAATTTACACTAATGAATTATAGCGCCCTCTATTCTGCGATTATAAACTTCAGAAGTTGGGCATGATGTTGATGTTTAATGCAGATTATTGTGTGACGCACAGAGTTTGGTTTTTTAATGGCACATTTTAATTATTAATTCCGATAGTTTTCGATTGGCGATAATAATTTATTCCGCAATCTATAGTCAAGCTGATATGTAAAATATGACCAAATTCAAAGAAATCCTTATCTAGGGTTCCCACAATCATTGTATATATATTCCAATATATATAAATATAATATATAAATACAATGCCACAATGTTAACCAAATCAAATCCCAAACAAAACTATTTGACAGATATGTCTGAAAATTTGGGTGCGTTCATTTAAAAGGTGATTCTTGGCAAAAAGATGATAAATTTAAAGTAACGACACAATTTTTGTTAATTTTCAGTTAGCAACAACGCTGAAAGCCCGTAGAATATTTCACACTTTTAATGGCGAATAACTGTTATAAATTGTCATTTCTCTAGTCTCGTACTTTTTTACTTGTGATATATAAGGCGTTTTTCTTGTTTCGCTACGAGTAAAGAACTGACTGTCAAAAAATGTTCACTAATAACTTTGACAATCGCGAAAGAAAAACGCGCTTCTGGCAGCTTTTTTAGGGAAGGGCAATGTTCATCGATTCGAACAAAATATCGATGTATTAAGGAGAATATATTAAGAAAAAGCTTAAACAGATTTTATTTTAATTCTTAACTATAATATATTGATTCCAATAGATTCATTACAGCAAAATATTGTATTATAGATCTTTAAGCAATACAATTATCATAGCTCGTGTCATTGTTCAGAAAGGCACAGTTTACACTTAATTTTTTGGTTACATTTCATCATTTCGTAATATCGAAAAATTGTGGGATAAAATTGCAACTTATTTTCTAGAACTATATAATATTTATTCCATCAATTAAGAAAAATTTTAATATTTATGTTGAAACGGACTATTATTTCGATGTCCGAGATATGTCAAAATACACACATACATACTAAATTTTATTTAAATCCTACATATGAGGTAAGAAATTCTATTGTTCATCGACATTTGTATATATCGAACTCAATCTTGTAAAGGGGACTTCCTTGTCAAAATTATGTTAAAATAAAGAGGACTAAATATAGATTCTTCATTTAAACTGACCGTAGGTAAGTTTTTACTTTAAAAACATCGATATGTTTCTTATTCGATAAATACAAACATCGATGCTGTGTCTTCGATTGTTGACATCGATTTTCTTTTAAATATTGCTCATTCCTACAGCTTGCAAAATTTGTGATTTGTATTTCAAAATTAAATCGGATAGCTCTGATTATGCTCTGTTCTGAGCTAACTCAGTTCTCACAGGCTCTGCTCAGTGATCTGCTCGGAGATAAAAAAGTAAAACGCCTGTAGGTACTACATATGATTTTGGATTCACTGAAAAAAAATCGAACTCGAGATTTTGATCAAACTTAACATTCCGATGATAGCGAAGACGAAAAAAGTAGCTCTCACAGTTCCGTATTTGGCGCCAGTTACAGCTTTCATTGAAATTCACCATTGGAACACAACAAATAAGTGAAACGGTCGAATTTTTGTTGGCAAGTTGGTTAAAGCTGTCATTGACACTTGGTTGTGACTGAAAACATCTTTCATAATCAAATGTAATTTTGAGGTTAGATTTGATCATTGAAAGAAAAACTGACATATGAGAGCAGGAATAGAAGGGAACACATATCATTGGAACGATTGTGTTCCCTTTATGGGAAAAAAATGTCATCGCTTCATTGGAAACTCTGTCTATCATTGAAAAATTGAAAAATCAAAAGTGATTTTATATGAAAGTGGTAGAATAAATAAAATATTTTCTGGTAACAAAAATTATATACATATGAATGTATCTTATATGCCTCATTTTGTTATCAAAACGACATCAGTTTTATTTATTTAAGTGCTTTAGAATTGATAGACAAAGTTTTCAACTGTCGCCTTTCTGTCTGTCTGTCCGCGCGAGCCAAAAGCCTGATTCGTGGATGAATTTTCTTCAAACTTGGTAAATATTGTTGTTTTTTGGTAAAATGCCCACACGTTTTTTTACATTTAAAAAAAAATAAAATAAAAAAATAACGGTAATTGTCACACTTTTTTTAGCCAAGAAGGTTTTATTTTTCTCAAAACGGTTCCAAGGATTTTTATAAAAGAAAAATATTAGTTATAATTAATGAAGGGAAAATGTATTTTTTGGTAATTTTTTTTTCTGCTTTTCGTACCTTTAGTAGAATCATTTTTGTGGGGTTTTCGATTTCTAGAAACCATTGACGAATCAGATAAAGCTGTTAGCTATAAAAGCAAGTTCGTAAGATGCAGCCGTGGATTTTATTTAAATATCAAACTTATTTTTAATATTTTTAAAACTATAATCATGTTCAAAAGGAAATGATAAAAATATGCGAACAAAGAATACAAGACTGTCTAATTTATTTTTACCCCCCGCCTCTGGGTTATTTAACAGTATGCACGTATCACCAACCTAAGTGTATTTGTTAAAAAAAATGTTTTACTATTCGGTATTTCAACGAAAAATTATCTCAATTACCTACCCTTTTTTTACAACATTCCCTCTAATTATTAAGAAAGGAGAAAGGATATCCATTTCAATCACTATTTCAAAGACAGCATCCTCTACACTCAACCCTTATTTATCCATCATTCACGGTGCTCGTTAATTAAGTACTGTATACATTTGTTCATCAGAGTTCATTTGACCACAATCAAATCTTTGCTAAAATAAAGGCTCAGTATAATTCCATCCTTATCCTATGAAAAAAAAAACATCACCTCTTTTCGATATACATACATACATACATATATATGTATCTAATTGGTAATTTCTCTTTACAGACAACCGGCTTTGGCGGCCTGCCCGACGTAACAGAACACTCAAACATCCGCCGTTCAATATCTCGTCAAAATTCGATATCAAATAGCGATTCCATTGAAATCTCCAGCATACAGAAGACCAAAGGACTTACCATTAAGTCCAATACATCCAGACAGAGTAAGAATCAAAATGACACCCAAGGACACGCTTCGGCGAAGCGAAACTTTTGCATTTACAGTCTGTCATTGATGGCAGCGCTCGCACTGTCCTTGGTGGCAGCAATGTTGGCCTACCAGCATTTCTTAATGGCACCCAGCCGAAATTCACACGAGCAAAGACTGAGAATAGTGCGGAGAATCCTTCGCGATGTGCCGTTGGTAGATGGGCATAATGACTTCCCATGGAATGTCCGGAAGTACGCGCACAGTAGTCTCGAGTTGATTGAACTAAGTCACGATATGAATCAAAAATCGATGTGGAATCGACCCGCCTGGTCACAAACTGACATCACAAAGCTACGACAAGGCCTTGTGGGCGTACAAGCATGGTAAGGACATTATAACAAGCATTGCACATGTATAGAAACATTCATTCTAATTTATACATGATGTTGTTTATTTTTTTTTTTTTCTTTTTTTTTTTCATTGACAATTTTGATCACGTTCCAAATTACAGGTCAGCACATTTGCCATGCCATTCTCAAGGGCTGGACGCAGTCCAAGTGGCATTGGAGCAAATCGACATCATACATCGACTCACCGAAATGTATCCGAAGGATACAGCCTTAGTAACTTCGTATCAAGAGATCCTATCAGTTCGACGTCAAGGACTAATGGCTTCAATGGTTGGCATCGATGGTGGGCATGGAATCGGGTCGTCATTGGGGGTGCTGCGCTCCTTCCATTTACTGGGTGCTCGATACTTAAGTTTGACACACAAATGTGACGTTCCCTGGGCCGGGTCGAGTTCGTCGCCAATTGAAACCGGCCTAAGCACCTTTGGCAAAGCGGTAGTAAAAGAGATGAACCGCTTAGGCATGATGATTGACCTTTCACAATCGTCGGATGAGACGGCACGTGATGTATTTCAGGTGACACGAGCACCGGTGATTTTTTCACATTCGGCCGCCCGTCAATTGTGCAACTCATCACGTAACATTCCCGATGATGTGTTGCGATTGGTAGCGGACAATGGTGGACTGATTATGATTAGTTTTGATTCTGAGGTTGTTTCCTGTGGACGCACTTCGACCCTGCTGGACGTTGTGGCACATATAAAATATATACGTTCGATTGTGGGCATTCAGCACATTGGCATTGGAGCCGGCTACGATGGTATTCAAAAGCCCCCGGTTGGTCTGGAAAATGTTTCTAAGTACCCCGACCTACTGGCCACTCTTTTAGAGGACAACAATTGGAGTGAGGAGGACATTGCTATGTTGGCTGGCAAGAATTTCCTGCGTGTTCTAAAATCAGTTGAAAACGTGCGAGATTATTGGAAACGAGCTGCTATCCCACCGGGCGAAATGTCCGAACAGCTTCCCAAAACACATTGCACGTACATGTCGTCGTGACCTAGCGTACAGGCTTTGCAGGAAAGACGCAATCAAACACGATTCAAAAGACGCGGTTGGATGTTCTTTTAAAAAATAGGTACACGCAAATACTACTAATACAGGCAGTTAGTTAGTAGGTAAATGGTTAATGAACTTTATAGGGATTTATTATTTTTCCTTAAGTTTCGGCCAGGACCTCACTCATCCTCCTGTCAACCGTTATTCTTGTGATACATTCTTTAATTTGTTATATTTTCCAAATTTCAATTGAATAATTTATGTTACGATGAAAATACTTCAAACACCCTTAATTAAAATTTGTAAAATCTCAACCATCTGTATGCTTTATTTTTATTTTAAGAAAATGTATAATTATAAAAAAAATAATAAAATTTCATAAACACAATTAAATAAGTACTAAAAAGCAGCAACACAACACATAATACTGACTAACAACCCTGTAAAAAGGAAACCATCAAAAGAGTAGGTACACTATATAGTTACTTAATTTTTTGGTATGTTAAAATAATATAAACAAAATAATAAAAATAAATGTTTAAATAAGTTTACTTTAAACTTGTATTATATAAAATTTGGACAAAAAATGAATACATAAAATAAATTTATAAAATATATTTATTCTGCAAACAAGAAAAAGAACAACAAAAATAATTTAATGTAAAAGACAACAAAATACGATTTAAGGAAACAATAAAGATAAACAAGAGAAAATGAATTTTTAATGTGAGTAATACATTCAATAATGTTGTTTTATTAAATAAATATGGAATAATTATTCGTGTCGCGGTAAGTAGATTTTAAAACCAATTGCCTGCTAAACAAATAAAATGCATTACTTAATAAAACTATAGTTTATTTTAAAACATTAAGCGATCGGTCCAATGGGAAACTCGAAGGAAATTTTATTTCCCCAGGAATATTTTATTGATATGTTATGGAAAAAATCGGTAGACGAATAGCGAGTTTCATTCAAGAAAAGATCAACTGTTTCTGACAAAAGATTTCATCTTTTTGAATTTTGAGAGTTTCATTCCAACAAAAAGAGCAAATCTAGATCAAATCTTAACACGAAATATCTGATCTGTGATGGTTTGGCAGATTTGATCTGAATGCACACATCCATACATGTAAAACATCTTTTCTGTCAAACATGAAATGGAAAATATTTTGTTAATTTGTTGTGAAATTGTGCCAATCCGTGCTAAAAAAAATAAAGAAATAATGGACGAAGAATTTAATAATTTATATTTTATAGTTTCAGTCGAGTTTTTGATTGCTTCGTCTTCGTCTTCCTCGTCACCTGATGATGAAGATATACGTTTTTTCCAGGAATGTGTGTGTCAGTTATTCACCAATCCTACAATAAATCTGGAAAAAAGTTTCATTGAAAAGATCAAATCTCGATTTTGATAGGAGATCTTAGAAATTTTAATGAAACTTGCTATAAATTTCCCTTGAATTTGAAATTGATCCTATGAAATATGACAGATAAACCTAAAATCGAAGAAACGCTTTTTCGTTTTATTTCGTATTTGTATATATGGTATTCATGTAATTTTTGTTGTTAAACTATGGACAGTCGTCATCATTTTTTTGTGGAAACCCTTCAAGCAAGCGACTCCGTTTTGGATCCGAAACCACTTCTAAACGGATCCAACAACGGATCCGAAACGATTCCAAATCGGATCAAATTAGTATGGAAATTAGAATCACCACGGAGCCATTATGTGAATGTATTGTGAGAGAAAAGAGAGATAGTCTTATACTTCACCATACTCAGCGAAAACAGAACCTAAATGGAATCCAACAAAAATGAACTCATCTAATAAGAAATATGGTCTTTTACAAATATTAAACACTTCTTTATTTATTTTACAATAATCCCATTTTTCCATTTTAAAGTATTATTTTATAAATTCTTTACACGCATTATTATGTATTTTAGTTTTCCTTGAAGACAAAAATTTCTTTGTTGCTTGTTTACTCTGCAAAATTGAAATAACAGAGTTTCTCTCCATTTGTCTTCGTTTCTAGTCCACAAAAAGAAAACTCCCAGTCCCCACTCTAATATCGACTACCTTACCTACTCTCTCTATTTCTTTGTCTATAAAAAAATATCCATTCTCGTTCTTCTTTTTACATGCGTACACATAAAATTTGTTAAAGTGTGTGAGACACTCAGTTCTTTTGGATTCCAAAGTGATTCCTAAGTGAACCGAGAAATTCGGTTCCGTGATTTTGCTTGAAGGGAAATCGTTTACATGGGGCTCTATCGGGAATACCCAGGGAATTTCTTTTCTCAGGGAATATTTTATTCCCACGAATAAATAAATATCCCTCGAACAAAAAATCATATGAAATGACAGCAAAACTCCCTGGCAAAGTTTATTCCCGAAACCAATAAATTCCGAGTTAAACTTTTTTGAGCATCATTTACGTTCCCTACGTTCGAATGAGAGAAAAGTTTCAAGGGAATTTTTATTACGATAACCCCATGACCTGGACACAATTATTGTTTGTCGTAATTAAAATTCGATAAACATGAAACTATTGTTTCCACGGAAATAATTTTACATTAATTGACTAAGTTTTATAACGTCAGACATTTCAATCGCTAAATTCACGCTTGAGCAAATTAGTGCACCCTACCAAGGCCACTACATAGAAAAAATACATTTCAATAATTAAGCCAATAAAACGAAAACTTATACAAATTTTAGAACCTTTAGAACTTTTTATTTGGCAATCCGGAAGCCTTCTGCACTCTTCTGAAAGTGTTTCACTTGGGAAAAAATGACAGTTTTAATTCTGAAAAGAAAAGAATTTTGCTTCTGGATTTAAAAACAAGAATCGGAACCAGAAGCACTCACACATTCATATAATTGAACGTCAAACTGGACTGTTGTCATTTCTTGTATCATAATTGTGCAACAAACATATTTTTTGAATTTGAATATTTCATTCAATTCATTGTGTACATTCGAACACAAGTTATTTTCACACATATACAATCTCATTAAAATTGAGAATCACACAAAAGTGTTCAGTTAGGATCCTGGATCGGAGAAGGATTCCGGATTTCCAAATAAAAACATTAATCTTCAATCTAAGCATTGACGTTGTTAGTAGGTACGTAGTTAAGTTATCATTAGGTAGGTTTAATGCTGATGTATGTAAGATTACCTTGATTCTTATATAGTAAATTGTCAATGATTCAAGGAATAGTTACATAGGTCCCCACCTACAAATGTATATTTAAATGCATTTTAATCATGTAAATAATTAGGAGGGTGATATGTGAGGTGATATATTATAGTTATAGTTTGAGGGAAAAGAGATGCCATTTGAATTATTGGACAAATATGAATATATCAAAAAAATATTTTTGTCGAAGTAAAAATCATTTCGTAAACCAAGAACATCATTAGATGCCACGGACCAATGAAATTTTTATTAAAAAATATCGCGAAAATTGAAGGACGAATTTTGATGAAATCCTGTTTTTTATTTTTAGTTTTTTTTTTTTAATTTTGGTATGCAGTTTTTTTTTAGAGTTTATTAATATATGTACATGTAATTTTAAAATTTAAAATAATTTTTTTTAAATAATGATTTTTCAAAAATTAAATTTAACTAGAAAAAAAAAGTCATTCAAAATTTTCATATGCAGAATTAATTTGGCTATCTAGATCTTCGCAAATATAAGATTTGGTAAGAATCCAAAGAACCTTTACCGGCAAAGCCAACAATTAAAAAAACATTTCAAGGTACCGTTAATATAGACTTCCCGTAAATTTGGTTCTGATTAAATGATAGCCAGTACCAACAAAAAAATTTCAAAAATATTTATGAAAATCGTTTGAGCCGTTTTCGAGAAAAATAAGCTTTTCCTTAACGGTTATGTTTAGTTTAAATTTTAATTTCCACTCTGGAGAATGCCAAAAGAACCACACATACCAAATTTAAAGGTAATCGCTTGAAGATTCGCCCTGAAGCGTTTTTTTTTTTAACCTGAACTCACCCTGGTGAGGAAATTCTGTATTTCTTTGAAACAACGCTTGACTCGCCATGAAGTAGATCTAGGTCTTTTTTGCGGCGAATTGAGTATATGTCAAATAAACTGTCAGTCACATGAGATCTGAAGCATTAGTTTTGTTTTTGATTCACATTTTGTATGCAATTAGTTATTTTTAATATGGAAATCAAAAGAATACTCAAATTTAATTTAATACACATAGATGTTAAATAGAAACCTTTGAAATTGTTGCATTGTGCATCAGGCCTAACTTCATGCAATTAAGAATTAAATTTTAACATAGTTTAAACTTTAATTATTGGCTCTTGGGTGCCAATTTTCATTTTATTTTCCCAACGTTTCGACGGTGGTTGCCGTCTTCTTCAGGGGTGTCTTTATTTACAAAATTAAAAAGAGAATTAATGTTGTACATATTGATACAAGTAAACGAACAAAATATGACTTACATAACTTTAAATTTTAAGACTTTTAATATACATAACAATAATTTGTTTGAAACAAATAACAAAAAAAAACAGATTGAAAACAGATTTTGAACACTTCTGGTTTGAAGATTAGTCTACGTTTAATAATATTTGTCAGAAACTAATGAACAGTAAACCGCAGATATATTTTGTGTGTCTTGTTTGCGGTTCATATTATTTTTGTTGTTAATTATATGCAGTGTCTCTAGTGTGTAACGTTTAGATGTATGTTTTTCTGTTGCAAGAATCTCCACTCCCTCGAAGTTTGGTGTGTGACCGGTATCAACGATGTGAGATGCCAGTGCCGTCTTCTCAGAACTTTTTAGGCGAATATCTGACTTGTGGTTCGCCATTCTTTGCCGAAGGAGTTGTATATATATTTGTTTATCCAATAGAAGGATTTAATTATTATCAAAAGCCTTTTTTGACAAATTTGTATCAAAGAAGAATTGAATTCTTGTACCAGTGCAAAAATAAATCTAACTAAGCACATGGATCCTTTCGGTTTCCCTGAATTTTTTTCTTTCTTTCGAATCTTCGGAACATGAATTTTGCTCAAAAGTATCCCTAGGAATTTATTGGTATTGGGCCCTATCGGGAATCTTCCAGGGAATTTATTTTCCCACGGAATATTGTGTGCCCTCGAATTTTTTCCAGCGATCTTGAATCTCCCAAAAACTTTCCCAGGAAATTTTGCTGTAATTTCATATGATTTTTCGTTCGAGGGAAATTTATTTCGTGGGAGATTCACGATCGCAGGATTCGCAGGAAAAATTTCGAGGGAATGAAATATTGTTTAAATCATTCACCAATTTTTTTTTTCAATTTTATTTCCCTTTTATTAAATTCTAAAAAAAGGCATTCATTTTTTATTAATTGAACGCGCACTAAGGGGTTTTGACTACCATTTATATGAACAAGCATTAAGATAGAGTAGGATTTAAAAGAAGATACCGATGTACACTAGTTTTGAATAATTTGTGTTCCCCTTTGTTCTTTTATTTGTAGGTTCGTTCGTTGAACTTTACCCAGGGTCGACCTAGGTTTTTTGACAACCCCAAGAGTTGTCAAAAAACCTGGGTTTTCGGTTCTCAAAAAACACCCGAGGGCCATTAATTTTATGTTGCAGAAAACCAAGTTATGTCAGGGTAAAACTCTCTCAGAAAGAACGCATTGAACGTTAAAAAAAAAACCGACTACACCATAAATTGGATTATTTCAACGTTTGTAATGTCACACCTGGCACGTGACAGCTTTTTCTATTATATTTTTGTTTTAGCCTTTTAACTACATTTTACAGCCTTCATAGTTTTGTACAAAGAAATTTCTTTCAGTCTGGGGGAATTTTTTTACACCCTTGTGAAAAACTTCAAAAATTTGATGTATTTGAACAGGATTTCGCAGTTTTTTCGTAGAAATTCGTCGATGTTTGCAGTAAGTACGGGAAGACACCTATGAATTCCGTACTTTATAAATTGTGCGATGAAATGATAGTAGATCAAAGAAAACAAAAGCATATCCGTTTAGTAGAATATTTTCTTTAATACTTTAATATGTACCATTTTTTGTGTTTCTTATAAAGCTCTGAGGAATTTCTGGTTTAACAAAATTTTAATTAATTAATAATATATATATTTTTTTACTTGTATGTCTTGTATTTTAAATTGTTTCTTTGTTTAATTCTTTTTTTATATTTTTTGTTTTTCTATTTTCTTAACTTTTTTCTTGCGGATTTTTTCACAATTATTTATTTTCAATAAATATTCTTCCACGTTGCTTTATATAATTTGTATATATTTTTGTTTCTGTTTTAAAAATTATTTTTTTTTATTTATGTAGACACTTATTCAAAGAAGATTTTATTTGGAATTGATAATTGGTATTTTCACTGTTTTTTTTGTTTGTTTTTGCTTTTATTTAATTCTTTTGAAACAATTTGTCCACATCTAGATAGATATTTTATTTTTTTTTTGGTTTAGTTTATATAATTTATGTACGAATAGGTTGTGCACATATGTATGTATTAATGTAGTTTAATAATCTAAAATTAGTTTTAAGTTTTTTTTCTAAATCAATTTATTTTGGTTTGGTGTTTTCAGTGTAAAGTAAGATATTTTATTTATTTTGATTTAGCGTTTTTTTTTTAATCTTCGTAATTTGAAATTTCAATAAGTAAAAACACGTTTATTGGCGTGTCGACTGTGTATTGGTTATTGCTTTTTTTAAAGTACGCAAACCCAAGGTTGAAAATGCTAAACATTCAGATCGATAAAAATCAACGTTATTCCAAAACAACTATCCAAATTTGTATCTTAATGAAAAATCTCATCTTAAATTATTATTCTAAACATTAATAGTTGACGTCAAATAGAAATATTACTTAAACCCACACACTAAACCAAAAACAAAAATAATATGTAGGTATTATTTGCGTTTTCTTCTATTTAATTAATAGTTGACTAAATCTGATAACGATCGGGCTCGGCTCATAAATACCCGTGGACCGATAAACCGATACCGGAAACCCGGTTTCTATTATTCAGTGGGAACCCATTCAGAAGAATATTTTTTTTATGAAACTGGTCAACTGCTGACAAGACATAGGCCTCAGCAAAACAATAGGTACTAATAATTATGACTGCTGATTCAATTTTTTAGAAACCCTTTAATATTTATGTTTTTTTCTGGTTGGAATTATTACTACTTTTATTTTTAATTTCATGTGCATGGATAATTTGAATTGAGTTAGTAATTTGCTTTTTTTTTATTTTTATTTTCTTTCTTTGATAAATTCTACACAACCAATATTATATATACATATATGAATGTTAATTCACATATATATATATACTTTCATGTTAAAGTTAATAATTATAATTCTTCTTTTGTTTGTTTTCTGAATTGAAATGTATATAACCATAAATTTGATTGGTTAAAAAATGTATTCCATATTACACAAAGTAGACATCGATAAAATTCTGATATTGTTCAATAAATATTTAATTCTTTGATTTTTATTTTTCAAATACAATTTGGTTTTTGCTTTTTGATAAAATTAGTTTCAAATATTTTTTTTTTTGTTAGTGAATACATAATTATGTATGAGTATGTGTGAACCTATAGTATCTTACTTTATGTTTTGAGTCATAGTTTTCTTCTGTTTGGTTTGTAATTAGTTAGTATTAATTTTACTAATCGAAGTACATATATTGCTCTTTAAAATATGTAGTTATTGTTTACTTTTAATGTTAATTCTTGTATTCATAAGTCAAATTGCGTTTTATATTTAATTGAGTTTACGTTTTAATGGATTTTGTATTTTTGTTTTTTTTTTTTTTGAACATTTAATATTTTAAATATTTTTTTTTTATTTTTATCATAAGTGTTTCATAAGCATACAAAAATATATAATATAATTTAGTAGATATTGTATTTTAAGCACTATAAAAAAACAAATGTTTCATTTTTGTTTTGTTCTGTGGGATTTTTTTTATTATAAAATATTTTGTTTAGTTAAATTTATTTAGTGATAGTTTAGTTTTAAGAAAAAGAATAAATACATATGTATATTATTTTTTTTTTTTTTGAAACCTATAAATCTAATAAAAAATTAGAAATCAACAAATAATCATTTTTAACAGGAAGAATTTAGGCTAATAATGAAAATGGAAAAAATACATTTTGCATTAATTAATAAAAATGTAGGTACTAAAAAATAATATTAAAATCAACCTTCAAAATTAACAATGGTATGATTAATGTTATGATTCAATTTTTTAAGGTAATTGGTTTTAAAATAATTCTTTTAATGAAAAAATGAATACAATTTGAGGATGGCAAACAATTAATTATTTATTAAAATAAAAAAATAGTATACAATTAAGTGAAACAAAACGAATGAATCTTACAAAGGATTTTGAAAATTAAAATTGTTTATTGGGTAAGCCTTTGTGTATCACACAATTGTAAAGATTTTTTAATACAGAGCCCCCAAACACAAAAAAGCTTTTCGAGAGTAATAATAATCGTTTTTTTTTTTAATTTCATTTAAGGTTTTGTTCAATTATTTTTGTGATCAAGAGGTGCTAATTTAGGTTGTGGTACTTCTTTATTATTGTATGTGATCCAAAAACATTTACAATATAGTTCTCATCATGGTGTGAACTTTTCCCCAAATGTCAGCAAGTTTTTTTTTGCAACAGAAATGCTCAATCTTCGAGCCCAACTTCGAACGTACTGTAAAGTACAGATCCTCTTTTTAGCTGTACAACACGAATGTGGAATGCTTAGCCTGGCTCCATTTTGGCTTTCCATTTTGATTCGGAGTATCAAAACCAATGTGCATTGGTATCTCCTTTTAAGTCCTTACTTATTAATTTCCTTATTGCGCACACAAAATGAAACACGAATTCATGTTTCTGCATTTCGATCGGAATCAAAATGAAATCATTTTTCAATTTCACATGAAATGAAACATTTTGGTCGATTTCGAAAACTTCGAAACGGTTTTAAACTGTAATAACGATCGTTACATCCATTATATTTTCCAATCGCCAATATTTAAAAAAAAAGGAAGCAGAACTCTTAAAAAAAATTAGAAGACCTGCGAGGCAAACCAGCTATGAAAACTTAAATTCTTAATTTTGTTTTAAGTTTTCACCGTAATTAGACTGAACAAGGATGTTTTTTTTATGTTTTAAGGGAAATAGGAACTTTTATATGACCTTCATGGCTACTTTAAATTCAAAAACCTGAAGTAACACTCCGATTATTAGCTGAAGGAAGATATCGAAGATCAATGGGCAATGATTTATGGCTTTGACGTCGTGTCGACAGTTTAAAAAATCTTGAACGAAATTTTAAAATGATTTGCAATTGAAATTGTGAAACAAGTGCATCAAGTAGATGTCTGAAACAGGATAACAAGGTTCAAAATGACGGACGACCGGACGATATTATTCCAAATGCGTCGAGAATATCTTCTATACATACCCAAAAACGACAAAAAAAATGAATAAAAGTTGCATTTCATACCTTTCGATATCTGGATCTCCGTGGAAATTTTTTTCTCATTAGAACTTAGGGAACTTCTGATGCTCAGAAGTTTCCCTCACAGAGAATTTTGCAGTCATTTCACACGATTTTTTTTTCGAGGTGAACTCATTCCGTGGGAGATTCACGAACGCAGGAAAAATTCAGAGGGACCACAATTTTCTGTGTGAAACGAAATTTGCACAACTATTCAACATGTTCTTTTTTGTAATGCTGATGCTTATACACATCATGCAATGGTGCGTTTATGAATTTACTCAAATGATATACTTGTTCATTTTGCCAATTAATGGACCTAGTTGGATCATACTGAAAAGATATAACCTTGGTTTAGTCATAAATTTGTGGGGAACTAATAAGGTATGTGTATGCAAAAATTCTTAAGAAAAGTAAGGACAAGACCAAAAAAACTTGTTCACAGTTTGTTTTAATAAATAAATAAGTTCCTAAGCGCTGAGTGCCTTTTTGTTAGCTTTTATTAAGCATTTTGTAAATTATATACACAAACAAAACAGACGGCCTTTATTTAAATTTGTAAGACTTTAAATATACATAGGATCAAAGTATGGTCCAGATGTGATCAAAAGCATTTAGTCGTCGGTCAATAAAAATTCCATTAGTTTACCATAACATTGGGAGATTTTATACAGAAGTTAAATTAATTAAATAAAGCGTACTCACGGAAGTAATGTGACTTTTGGGAAAAATTGAACAGTCCTTATGAAATCCACTGAACGAACTCAGTATGCAGACATAAAAACTCAAATGAAAACAAATTTTTAAAAATCATTTAAAACATAATATGGTATGTATATAATAATTTTATTAACGAATTTGTTTGGAATCCAAATAATGTTTGAATAAACTTGTTTTTATTTTAGCGTTACGTTATAAAAAAAAAAAAAAACAATTAAGAATTTTACAATTTAAACGTGTTGAAATTTTATAAGAATTTTTTTAATAATTACCAAATGAAATAAATTAAAACAACTAAACGAAGAAAAAAATATATTAATAACCCTGAACTTGTTACGTTAATCGGAGAGTTTATAACATAAATTATAATATAACCCGACAAACTACTACTACTTCATTGTATCATTATACATATATTTTTTATATATTATAATTGTATGTAATATTATTTTTATAGTTTTATGTATTCTAAAGAAACCCGCTAATAAATTGTTAAGATATAAAAAAAATATCTATAGGTATTAATATTTTTACTTTTTTTTTTGTATACAGAGGGCATTTGTTTTTCTTTTTTTTTTTGTTTATCGATTTATATATATATATATATAAAATTAAGACACTAATATTTATTTTATAATTTGTTGTTTTGTTTTTTTCTTCACACAATGAGTTTTTTTTTGTTTTCGGTTTTACAATTCGAAAAAAATTCTAACACATAATTATTTTTTTTTTTTTGTATTTTTTTAAATCACTTTTCCAAACTGTTTTCTTTGATTTTACAATAAAAAATTTTGGATATAATTTATATTAATAACATATTTTGACGATCACAATTAATTAGGTTTTTTTTCTATTTATATATTATTTTTTTTCTTTTTTTATTATATTTTATTTTAATATTGAAAAAAAAAAATAGAAACATAATTTTTGAACATAGAAATAATTTTTTGTTTAGTTCTTTTTTTCATTGGTTTCTTAGAAATGAGATGCGTTTGTGGAAAAAAGGTCGGAATTTAAATGTGTATTTGTTTATAAATCGGTCAAGTATTTAGCCTCTATGTTCTTTTAGAAAAAAAATTGATCATGTTGATAGCAAAGTGTATGGAAGTATTAAAATGATTAAATTTAGTATTTTATCGGTATTCAACCACAAATCAAGCAAATTAATCACAAGTCGGGCCAAAATTTTAAAGGGCCATAGTACAAAATCAAACATTATAAATTTCCACCATTTCGAATGTTTCTTTAATTAAGTTTTTTCCTCGAGTTTCATAATATCACTTTGATAAGACATATTTTACGAGATAAGAGTTGAATTTCAACTGGTAATAGCTAACGTATAATACAAAAGAAAACATAAGCAAAGTTAA
This sequence comes from Philhelius pedissequus, assembly GCA_910595825.1. Taxonomy (NCBI): domain Eukaryota; kingdom Metazoa; phylum Arthropoda; class Insecta; order Diptera; family Syrphidae; genus Philhelius; species Philhelius pedissequus. Next base: position 5,213,213 of record OU343163.1, on the reverse strand, counting down.
CTGTATGAATTTTATCGATGCAATTACGAACGAATTGAAGAATATATGAAAAGCATTATGTACAACGAACACGATGACTCATGATCACAATCTTAATATTTTGTGATATTTAAATTGATTTTTATAAATTGTACTCGCTTTATTAGATGAAAGTAGAGAGTAGAGAGAGTCAAGACCAAATTCCTAAACGCAATGTTTTCAAAGCAAGTTTCATACTAAGCAAATGCATGAACTCGATTAGAATTAAAAAGCAAGTGAAGTGCGCAACATAACTTCAAAGCTTGAACAAATGTAGTTTTTTCGCAAGAAAAAAAAAAGAAACAACTACGTTTTGGGACAATCTGCATAGAACATATTTTTATGTTTGCGTTTAGGGACAGTTTGCTTAGCATATTTGCATGTGTATTTTTAGCTTTGAGTTCAATTTTGAATTTTGTAACGAAAATTTGGCCAGATGTGAACAAAAATTGCAATGCATGAGATTTATGATGATAAATTACATTTTCATAAATGTAAAACGCAAATGCGTAAATATTTGCGTTTTACATTTATGAAAATGTAATTTATCATTTGCATTTATGAATAATATGCATTCGTTCAACTTTCGCAACCATTCATTTATGAAAGCACCCATAATTGTGGAGAAGTGTCAATAAGACAAGGAATTAAATAAAAAAAACGGTAATTATTTCATGTCGTCATACAAACACATCAAAAGCCATTTCCCAGATTATTCTATTTTTTTTGTGTTATAAATACAAACACGACCTTTGGAATAGTTTGTAATTTCTGCTTCATAAAAATTCAAGTGCCAAATTGATTTTAAAATAAAATTTTCGAGAGCAACTTTATTATCAAATATGCCATATTCCTAATTATTCACTTTTTAAGTCTCAAAGAGCCAAATTGTCATACAATTTTGAATCTAAGAGAATAGAGATATTGTTCTCTTCACATGACATTCTCCTCAACTTTTAATCAAACCTACTCCATTCCATTGGAAACTGGATACCATTGTTATTGTAAACATGTTCCATCATCTTAATTTTTTTACCTGGGGCCCAATTCCGCAAGAGTATATATCTGTGTACACGTTATCCGGCAAAAAAAAAATGAATCGCACTCCAGCGGAATCGCAAATATGTATATGTCTACAGGACATTCTGCCTACACAGAAATTCCACGCTTGCGGAATTAGGCCCCTATTTACGTATTTTTTTTATTATTAACTAAATAGATTTTTTGATTCTGTGTATGTATTTTTTGTTTCTTTTTTACAAAGTTATTTAATGCTTTTTTTTATAAAGAAAAAGGCAACGGCTTAATATTTTTTTCTTTTGTTTTTGTTTTATGATATATATATATATAAACTATTATTTAACTATTTTTTGTTTGTTATAACACTGATTGAAATATTAACTAACAGAAAACATTAGGTATATAATAATAATAATAATTAATTAATTAATTTGGTATAATGAAATACAAATCATCTTTCTCTTGATTTTTGTTTTTGTTTTGTTTTGTTGTTTAATTTCATACTGGATGGTGTGGTGGTTGGTAAAAATCTACAGAGTTTAATATTTTTCTATTTTTTTTATTACACATTTTAACTATATTTTAAATATAAATTTAAATAATAGAGATATGAAAAAACTGAATATTTTTTGAGATTTCTAGTTTTCAATTGATTGATTTTTGATTTTAATTTATTTTGAAAATTATTGTTTAAAAATTGTGAGTGTTGTTGGTTATTTAAATCAACTGGCTAAGTTTGTTTTTTTTTTATTCTTTTCTTTTAATTTTCATTTTATTTTTGATATGATAATATTTAATAATACATTTAAAGCTTACACAGAATAAAAGAAAAAAAATAAACATTTTAATTATATGTAGGTTAAACTGACTAGAAAGCAGTTAAGATTTTATTATTGACAAAAACTGTTGCGAAAAATTTGCACACGTATATTACATTTACAATTTATTTCTTTTAAAATTTTTACAAATTTTGTCAGATACTGATTTTGATTTTATATTGCGTGGCATTTTTTAAACACAGTTTTTTTTTCCTTCTTTAAATTGATTTTTATTTCAGTTTGTTCATCTTACTTTTCTATTTTTAATAATAAAATATAACAGACGCTTATTAAATGGGTTTAGGGCACCAGTTGATTCCCCGTTTTTTTTTTCTTTCACTCACAATTATTTTTGTTCTTACAATGAAGGGGGGATGTTATTAACAATTTAAGTATATAATATGCTAAGGTACATTAAAAATGGATTTCTTTTTTCTTTAACAAAATTCAGTCGGCCTATAGCTAATTAAAAAAGAAATTATAATCAAATTAAAAAAAAAAAGGATGTATTGATGTAATTTTGTTTTCTTTAAGCACATAAAGCATTTTCGTTTTTTTTTTACTTAATTACATTTAATTTCATAGAATTTAAATAATTTGTTTTGCATATGTATATGAATGAGCGAATTAACAATTTGTGTGTGTTCATCATTTGTTTTTAAGTTAGAAGAAGCAAACAAATTAATAATAAAGTATACAGCAACACAGTTGGTATCTATATAGTTTTGCCTGTTTTTCTGTATATTTTTTTTCTTTATGTTGAATGGAGATTTTATAAGAGAAAAAAAATTAACAGATATTTGTGTGTTTCATTTTACGTGGGACAGATTAATATTTTTTTGTTTGTTTTGTATACACATTGAATGTTTATTTTTTAGGGTGTTTGTGTTTGTGTGTGTGGTGAAGAAAATTCATCTATTCTTCTTCAGACCAGTCAGAGTCATCACTATCAGTTGGATTTGATTGCATTTCAAGCCAATGATAGTCACGTTGATCAACGAATTCCCATAGATAGATCTAAAAGAAGAGGAAATTCGAAGTGAGCTCAGTATACATTGGTGTTGTTTTTTTTTTTTTTTAGTCAACATTGAGCCTTGTTGAAGGAGCAGGAAATATGGTTGTTATATCACCATGTTAAAAAAAAGGTTAATTTAAATAATATAAAATAAAGGAAGAATCAAGTGACTGTTTCTGAAAGAAATACCACAGAAAAAATTACACAAATAGTAATTTTTCATTAAGTTTCTGCATGTTGCCAATTAGTTTGCCGAGTAGGTATGAGGAAAATCAAACCACATGAATATTATTCTAATCAAACAAATCAATGTACTTTCTTTTTTGTATCAAGGATCAGGAAGTAGAGGAGGAGAAGATGGAAGAATTATTAATTAATGGCACTTATGTAAATACATATTGAATATATTGCTAGTTTAAAAGTTTAAAAACAAAATAAACTTAGGACTACTTAAGAATTAAACCTTAAGTACTAAGACTAGCCTAAGGCTTAGAAATCTAGTTTATTGGGCTTAATAAAAAATGATAATAGTTTTTCTTTTTTTTAATTTATTTTGTTTTGTATTATTGAGTTCCTTCTGTGGTTAGAATGTTTTTTTTTTGTTTATTTATTTATTTTGTTTTATTTTGGGAGAGAGTATATTTTAGTTATATTTTGTTTGTTTGTTTATTATTTATCACATTTTAGAGTATATATTCAATAGCATCAGCTCCGACACATTTAAAGTGTTGGTTCCGACCGATTGGAAGAAGGTTTGATAAGTTTTTAATATATCAGCCCTGTGCAGAGTGAAATTAATGGAAAATTTGGAAAAGGGAATTACGGTTATAAATATATTTAGAATTTGTTCTTAAGTTTGTTGAAACAAAAAATAATAATATTCATTTATAATAAAATGTTATAATAAAAACACTTTCCCGGTTTTTTTTATTGTAAAATTTACATTAATTTTTTTATAACAACGCGAAAGTGTTTTGTTTTTTTTTTTTAATTTTAAAATTCATTTTACTTACATCGAGCAAATCAATTAGCTCATCGGTGTTTCGATGTAATTTCCTGGCACGTTGTGGTAACCCAACATCAACTAATTCACCATTCGGTAGAGCGTGTTTGTAGAAACATTTATTGCCAAAGGGACATTTGCCATCACCCTGTAAGAATTAAAATTGTTTACAAAAATTTGGGCAAATTATTTACATTACTCTTGCCTTTTTAAAGTACTTGCAGTCTTTGATGCCAAGTGCATTTCTGTAGTCAACCAAGAGTTTATCTTTATCTTCCTTTGTTTCCACCCAATAGGCACTTGGACAAACAAAATCCGAAGCTACACGACATTCAGGACAAGCTCTGTAACATACAACAAAAAAAATATAACTTTAATTAATACAAGTTACTGATTCTAAATAATCATACCTGGTAATTTTGTGTTCAAATTGTTTAGCTTGACGCCATTTTCGTATGCACTCTAAGCAAAATATATGACTGCAATTTGGTAAGATACCAAATCTCTTCTCACGTCCGGCCTTTTCCATTATAGTATCGAAACAGATTCCACATTGTTTGTCCTTTGAACGGGCAATGGCAAACGATAATTCCATATCGCGCTCGTGCTGCTGCAGGCATTCCTTTATGTGCTTTCGCCTTTGTTGTATATCCGTTGGATGAAGACAATACGAATCGCACATCTCACATAGCTCAATGTGCTGATAGATACATGCCAATCCGAATGGACAATCATATTCATAGGGACATAGACCACCAGGAACAGGGACACCCTGTGGTGGAATAGCAATACCAGCAGTAGCCGCACAACCTCCAGCTACTTCTGCCCAGCTGCGAGCATGATCAATATCTTTATTATCTAACAACACCAACGATTGTTGGCGGAATTTTGGAATGAATACTGGAGCATTTGCCCAGGACTTGCTAGTGCTAGGCCTGGCTGTTTCAGCGGTTGAACCCGCTTTCGTCGTCGTCGTTGCTGTTGTTATTGATGATCCAGTTGCAATTGCTCCATCTGATGCAAGTAGCAATGACAGATCATGCGAGAATCGGCACATTTCACCAAAGCGACACATACCACGTGCAAAAAATCGACACAGTGCTGAATTTGTTTCTCCTACTCCAGGTGCAGTACCAGCTGCCGCTGCCGCTGACGCTCCAGCAGCTGGTTTTGGTGTTGCAATCGCTGTTGCACTCATTGTTTTACACTTTGTTTTCGTTATTCTATTTTTTGTTTCAATTTTGTTTTTGAGCTGTTATTTTTTTAAATTATAATTCTGGCAGAAAAATAATGATTTCTCAGCTCAGAATTTTCTCGAGTGTTGGTAGTCGAATTCAATGTTGTTTTTTTTTCTGAAAACTACAAAAATATCATGAACAAAATGATCATTCGTAAAGTACCTACATACATACATAATGTAAGGATTTTTTTAACTCAGGATTTTATTTTATATAAATAACTTTAAGGGTAGCTAATATATTACATACTTTGGATTCATAAATTTGTCACACACAAGAATTATTTTTGATTAATGGAATATCCAAAGAAAACTTACATATGTGGGCAAATTCCTAAACGCAAATCTAGCGCATAATATGCTAAGCAAACTGTCCCTAAACGCAAACAGAAAAATCTCTGCTAAGCACACTGTCCCAAAACGCAATTCATTCTTTTTTCTTGCGCACTCTTTAAAATCTTCTAAATCTTGAAGATTTCCCATACAAATTTTAATCTCCTTAAATGAATATTAGAAATTAATCTCATTGAAATCTTCTTCGAAGTAGAAGATTCTCAAAACAAACAAACCTTATTTCATAGAACGCGTCTATTCTAATGCCATATTTTCTTCGTTGACATTCAACAAGAAAAAAAACTGTCCAACATAATTTTATTTGTTTTTGTCTGGTATAATTTGTCGTTGCCTTCAAATTCTGTTTTTGTTTATGAATAAGTATAAAAATAAAAATGCAATAAAGCTATAAAGACCAAAACGGTCGGTGCCTCGAATTTGTAATGGAAGATGCTTTAGCTAACCTACAGTAATACTTTGAAGTTGTTCTTTCCCAATTATATAAAAACGAAAACCGTGCAAAGGCGATTACAGTATTTATGTAAATATATCTACACGCTGCAAGATGTTAGGATAGCAATATTTTCAAGTTACTACTCATTTTTATTATTTTAAATTAAATTTGTTCACTGCACCGAAATTATTATTCTTCTTCCCAATTATTTTGTTTTTGTCTGGTTGTATTGACTTTTGAATGACAATTCATAATGAAAACGTCAAACTAATCTTTTTTTCTCTGGTGAAAACACTTCAAGATTAATTTTTAATCTTCTCAATTTAAACCGGATTATCTTTAGTTGCTTTTTAATTTTTATCGGCTTCGTGCATTTGCTTAGCACGCGACTTGCTTTTCAAATCTTGCGTTTAAGAATTTGGCTTGTATCAAAATAGTAAACAAAATTTACTATAAAAAATAAATACAATCAGCCACATGGGTTTGCACGTGCATGTGCCGATCACTAATAGCGAGTTTCATTCAAATTTCAAAGATCTCCTCTCAAAATCGAGATTTGATTTAATTGTAGGTGAATAACTGACAAACACATTCCTGAAAAAAACATATCTTCATCATCAGATGACGAGGAAGACGAAGAAGAAACAATTAAAAACTTCACTGAAACTATAAAATATAAATTATTAACTTCTTCGTCCATTATTTCTTTATTTTTTAGCACGGATTGGCACAATTTCACAACAAATTAACAAAATATTTTTCATTTAATGTTTGACATGTATGTGTGCATTCAGATCAAATCTGCCAACCCATCACAGATCAGATCTTTCGTGTAAGATTTTGATCTAGATTTGCTCATTTTGTTGGAATGAAACTCTCAAAATTCAAAAGATGAAATCTTTTGTCAGAAAGAGCAGATATTTTCTTGAATAAAACTCGCTATTAGTGAAGTTTACATAAATAGGTACTTATGTAAGTATTTTCTTTCTATGTGCGTATTTTGCACGATTTTCCGTTTGCTAGCCTAAACTATTTATTTCCGTTCTTATTTCCTAAGATTTTTTGATCAAGGTACCTACTTATATATGCGTTGCTTAAAGGTAGGCACAAACGACAAATATGCTCACCGAACATGCTCGCGCCCGCTGTGTTTTTTTGGTGTATGGGTTGTCTCGCGAGCCGCCCCCTGTGGGTGAAAAAATTCGATTTTGTCGTGTTCCCTGGTATCGAGGGTATGTTCGCGAGCAAAGCGAAGAATTTCTATGGGACTTAAAAAGTGAAAACTTCAAAACTAAACTTGGGAAAAATAAATCATGGCAAATTGCACATGTTAACACTTTGAAGAATAAGCACAAAATAAATGTTGGCCAAATGTGTTCGCCGTGTGGCAAACGAGCAAGTCCGGCAAGCATGTTCTTCGTTTATGCCTACCTTAAGGCCAGGTTGGTCAAGGCGACATGTGCTATGGAATAAAAGCTACTGCCAATATATTAAAAACTTGTTTTTACTCTTTTCTTTTTTCGAGTTCTCAACATTTTTATTTTAGGAAAGTATTTTCCATTAGTAAAATCTTTTGTGCCTAAACTGAAGTGATTTTTTATAGAATATTTTTATTTATAAAGTTTCTGTGGATGTAACTCGCATAAACGCACTATGGTGTTGTAATTAGACATTTCGCTTTCTCCGCAAATAAATGACAGATAAATACGTCCCGCGCCGGAACCGTACCAGCTTCAAAATCGTGCCCGTGTTTAAGCAGGACGTTATAGTCGAATATGACAAGTCCTATCGTGAATAAGCTAGTCATAAGTCGACACACATACACACAACTTTACATTTAAGGTATTTTAATAACGAATAAGTTTATTAAGCCCATTACGCTGCTGATTAAGCGAATCGAAAAATCGCATACAAAAATGATAGATCGAAATCATAAACGAAAATCTTCGTTCTACTTTTCGTTCTGCAGCACGCTGTGCCATGATGAAATTTAAAAAGTCTCCACTTACAGACAATTTATTACCCAGACCTATTAAGAGCCATTTCCTTCACTAAAAGTTGAACTCAACTTGAGGATTTTTATTCTCAACTTGTAATACTGTTTTTCTTCACTGAAAGTTTTATAGTTTCAACTTTCGATTCTCAACTCTCGAATTGATCAACTTCTGGTTTTCTCAACTTTAATTCAATCAATTCAATTCTTTTGGGAAAATCATCTATCATCTGCTTCCGGATGCGAAGAAGATGTCTCCACGGATCGGGCTCGAAAATGGGAGACCATGATTTTATCTACCGATTTCGTATTTTAAAGTGAACGACAATTTTGCTCCTGGAATTGATAATGAGTAGTTTTCCTTACACTGAAACAATGTACGCAATGAATTATCTTGAATATTCTTTAGCTTATAATTATGCTAGCTTACATACATGTGTAGATCGTGCGAATTACGACCAACTACCCAATTATTGATTGTCCTGAGGTATTATGCGCTCGGGTCAATTCAGTTGGCAGTTGCTGATTGTATTGGCTTAAGTATTCAACAGTCCATCGTATTGTGAAGTGGGTGTCAAATAAAATTATCAACATAGCGCTCTAGTTTGTTCACATACTCGAAACACGAAGAGAACGGTTACAAGCAGCAAGAGAATATTATATATCCAAATTGCCAAGAACAATTGTGACATATTCAAGTAAGGATTATCGGAAAGAATCCAATGACCCTACCCTATCATCTGTCTATGTACATTGTGTAATCAGTGAATGTTTATATAACTGGAATTTTGTGTATCATAACTGTGCAACTAACATTATTTTTGATTTTGATTATTTTCACGTACACAATTATTTTCACATAATTATATACAATCGCATTAAGATTCAGAATCGTCAAAATAAACAAAGTGTTCAGTTGGGATCCCGGATCGGAGAGGGATTCTGGATTGCCAAATAAAAACGCCATTAATGGCCTTTTCGATTGGCCGTCTGGAACACGTTCCGGAAACAATTTGACTGATTCTGAATTGTATGTATTACTGTATTTGTGAAAATTAAATTTAAAAAAATCACATCGTCTAAAAAGAATTTCCAAAACACTTGATTTCAATTTAGATACACATTTTCTTGTATCAATAATAATTATAACTTGCTTCTTTTTACCTTATTTTACCAGAAAAGTAGTTTAAATTCAATAAGCACATCGAAATTACACAACAAAACAACCCGATGGTTTTGACATTTTAATTATGTGAGTGTATTAGTGATTCTGTTTTCGATTCTGAAATGAAATCCAGAATCGTTTTCTGTTCTGTTTAGAGTAACAACTGTCATTTTGTGGGGGTCAGAACAGTTCTGGACAGCCAATCGAAAAGGCCATAAGTTTGGTTGAATGAATGTTACATAAACTAATAACTTAAAGACCCGAAACCTGATTTCATTTGACATTTGCCTACAAGCTGAAACACGCACACAAGTAACATTTCTGTTCCTCTTCCAATAGACCCATTGATAAAAACGCACACAAGAATCTTTTCAGTTACTCTTCCTATAGCCACATAGACAACACAGCCCTAGTAATTTGTTTGTTTTGCTTTTCGATTTCCCATCTATTCATGGATAGAGTTTCAAAGCTACAAATACAACAATGTAAACAAATGGGTTTTGGGGGTGAAACATACGCAGGTTTCCGATCTTAAGTATGGCATATTTGTGGTTGAAACATACGTACCTGTCAAAAATTTCCCAGAGAAATTTTTAAGAACGCGAGTTGACTAACTTTTGAATTCAAACTCTCGAGTTGGGATTCAAAATAGTGAAGAAAAACAAATTTCAACTTGTCACTCAACTCTCAAGTTTGTGCCAACTATAGAGTTGCCAACATGAGAATTTGCAGCAAGTTGACAAATAGTGAAGAAGATTGCCCTAAATCTCTTTGCCTAATATGATGAAAGGAACATTACCACACTTTTAAATGAAATTTTACGTGTATTGCAAGCAGAAGTAAAATGGAAACTCATGTTGTCGAATCCGTCGGTCCAAAAATTATATGGTTTGCCCAAATAATTGCACAGAATGAATTCAAATCTTTAAGTTGAAACATACGTATCTGTCAAAAATTTCACAGGGAAATTTTTAAAACGCAAGTTGGCTAACTTTTGAATTCCAACTCTCGAGTTGAGTTTTAAAATAGTGAAGAAAAACAAATTTCAATTTATCACTCAATTCTCAAGTTTGTGTCAACTCTAGAGTTGGCCAACTTGAGAGTTTGCGGTAAGTTGAAAAATAGTGAAGAAATTGTGTGCGGAAAATCACATTTTAATTTTTACTTGTGTTTTTTGTTGTTTCTTTTATCGCTTGTTTATTTGTGATTTTTTTGTGATTGGGTTTGTTTTTTCTTCTTGAAAATTTGTTCGTTCATATTTTCGCTAGTATTTCGCTCTACTAGTGGAGACCACCGACATTTTGCGTTTCGCACCAGCAGCCTGCTTACCGCATGGTCCGCCGGACTGAGTTACAACGTGTATGGATGGGTACTTGCGACCGATAATACACCGATTTATTCGACCGTGTACTACGCATCGTGACGTCACCTTAAATCGAATGATAACCCAAAAAGGAAAGTTACTTCATTTAAATACTAATACGGTCTTCTCCTTTCTTACTAAAATTCCAATTTAGTATAATTGTTAGCTTCTTTAAGCTTATAATCAAAAATTCCGAAAAACGATAAGATAATTCCGGAAGGAGTTAGGTGGACTTTTGACCATTTAGCTCCAGTTCACCTGGACTGACTGTATCGCTATATAATGCTAACTGATTAACACAAATTATACTGTATTCCTAACTGCAGTTTTCACCAACATAGAATAGTATTATTATATACTTAATTTTACCTCACATGGGGTCATATGATAATGTAAAGGTCAAACTTAGAGAAAACTTCAACCATAAATGAAAGAATTGTTCGTATACTTTGTTTAACCCTCATATCCGTCACAACCACCGGAGCTTTATCCAATTGAATTCTAGACTAATATTGCATCGCTGACATTTTTCCTTGTCCTTTCTATTATGTCAATGCCATCGTACACACATCAATCATGTGCATTAACACCAAAACACTACGGAATGCCAAGCAAAATTTTGTCCAGAGAAATCAAGTTAAGTTCACCTATCTACGATGTAGGTACAATGTAGGTATGCATTTTGTTTATTAAAAGACGAAATGGATTCTACAAAAAAAATACTAGGTAGTTATGTTGATTTAAAAAAAAAAAGGGAAACTCCCCAAATCTAATTCAACAGTCCGAAATGTGATACCGACCGAGCAGCATCAAAGCTTAATAATATGCTATTGTACAATCCTAATTGAACCTAATATATAAATATAGATTCTAGACAACCCTAACTAGGTGAAATTCAAGATTCTATACAAATCGCAGTTCACATTAACCCACACAGAAAAAACTTAACTCGCTATAATGCAGGTCAAAAATGTTTTAAATTCAAGGCCTTTCAACAAATTAGTTGCTAAAAAAGTGTTCAATGACATAAAATTCAACATAACATACGTAGGTATGTAGCTAAAGTGCGTAAATTGATTTCCATTGCATCATGGCAAAAGAATTTACCCGTTTCACCGGACTTCGGGCACACGGGCCACAGGAGCACCAAGTACAAAAATTCACTGACAACGAGCGAAAAAAAATGAAAAGAATGAAAATTAAATTAAAAAAGAGTTAGGTAAACTCCACAATATATAAAATATTATAAAATTTATATATTTACTTTTATTCCAAACGTTTTCAGAATTTTTATCAGAATTTACAAATCTTTTTCAGACCAAAGAAGCTGGATTATAGTTTTTTTTTTTGTCTCACAGTGGCTTCTCCGTTTTTTTCTCTAAATTCGAGTGCGAAGTTTGCAACAGCAGTTTTTTTTTTGTCTCAGTCAGTACCAACAGAACAGCACTAACACCACCATTTTGCAACACAAACAATTTTTGGGTTAAATGCACTTTTTTCTGAGGGATTTTTTTCTCATTTGCTTGTGAAAAATTGATAGTTTTTAATAAGAAACAAGTTGGGAATAGTTTTGCGAAGAATATTTTGAATAAATTACCTGTTATTGAGGATGTTTGATACGAATACACGATAGACGATAATTTTATTTTATTTTCTTTAGCAGTGGGCTCATCTATTCTGTATTCTTCATTCACTTCCACTTAAATTTCCACCCTTCCAAGTTCACTTCTTTTTTACTTCTGTATTCTGTTTTAAAAATTTATTCTGTACTGTCTGTCTGTTGTTTTGCAGTTTGCTCTGTGTGCTATTCTTTAGACCATTTAAATAATATATCATTGGTCGAAATATAATTAAATGAAGTTGGGTGTAGTTGTATAATATTTTTAAGTGCTGCCAGTTTTCTTAAATTTATTAAAAATGGTGTGGAAAAACAACTATAAAACTTTTTCAAATTTGTGATACTTATTGGGGTTTCTAAACCCGAACAAAATATGACAAAAAAAGAAATATTCACCGCGATTCAGCTAATTCGAAACCGCAGTAAGTGAGTGAGATGAGTCACTTTTGATTAAAAATCGATTTAGCTACTAAAAGTGACTGAGTGAAATGAAATGTCAAATTACTCGCCTGAGATTTCAGCAATGTCTGGCGAGTCATCCCACTTCAATAGCTGAATCTCGGTCAATAATTAAATATATTTCTCGTTAAATACAAAAACAACTAATTCGTTTTGAGATAAGTTTTTTTTTTTTTATAATCTACACGCGCTCGAGTGATTATGAATACCCTTTAAATGTTTCAACGGAGCGCGGGCTTGAGGGTGAGGTTAAGGAAGAGAGAGAATGATTGGAAAGATGTGTGGCGCGATATTCGGATACTGTAGGTGGTTGTTGTCTCAGATTTTATCTCCAGGGATAGCGGCTGGACTAATGCGGAGGAATTTCGGTGTCTTATTTATCTATGCTACTTATAATTCGCATTCATTTTTTTATTCTCTATCATATTTTATTGGTATACTAGTTTTACTCAATCACATGTTGTTAGTTCTATGCCTAAACAGCATGTAATGAGTAAACCATCAACTCATTGTATGACATTTATTTTTAGAATTGTTTTTTTAATGGAAAAATATAAAGACAGACTACGGCAGGATTCGAACCTGGGACCATGAGGTTGACAGGAGAACACCCAACTATCGCGCCACGGCCACCCCCAAGGTCACATGGGCAACTATTCAATTTGCAATTAATACACAATTATTATCTGCGAATTTATTCACAGTAATCATCTATTGCTCCTCTACTGTAATGCACTTTTTGATGTTGGTATTAGGCGTTTTTATTTTTTCGTTCAGAGCAGAGCACTGAACAGAGTTTGAACACATAGAATATGCACTGAACTTATTCCAAACAGAGCGAGCTCTGAACACTGATATGTTTTTTAAACACAATTGAACCACACAAGTCAGAATACATTTTCATTTCTAACCATAAAAAGCAATACCTACCCGTTTTTGTACACTGACACACACCAGATACAGAAAATCAGCAAGCGATCAATTTCTTTCGCCAACTTATGTATCTAATTATTTTTTTCGTCACATTTTCGTTCTTGGCACACATGGCATTTGGTGCGTGCAGCAATTTACTCACACGCTCAGCCAATTATGTTCGAGCACGTCGAGTGCGATCTACACATGCTCAGAACGAAAAAAGAAACACACATTTGGAGCTATGCATGTTCTCAGTTAAAAAGAAACGCAAACAAATTTTTTGACAACTCCGACTCTGCTCTGAACTAAAAAAGAAAAACGCCTATTGCAGCTGTGCACAAAATTTTGAACGATAGCTAATATGCAAATGTCTATTTTTTTTTCTATAAAAGCTTCACTAATTCCCAATTCGTTTTATTGGACAAATTCTTATCGCGTTTACAAAAAAAAAATCTTTTCTTTAATCCGGCCACAACATGCTTCACTAACCATCGCGCTTAAAAATCGAAAAGTAAAGTTTAATGGCGTAAAAGCCAATCATAAAACTTTCGAAAACCATTTCCGTTCATTTTGTTCAAAGCAGGGATTAATAAGTTTTTCAGAAACTATCAGCCCTATTCTTCTTTTCGATTCACGTGAATATGTCACTAAATTTTTTTTACTATTATATATTTGTTGTTATATTTGTTATATATATTTGTTGTTTAATTTTTAAGAGAATCTAATTGTTAAAATTTATTTTTGATCGAAATTTATATACTTTTTGGATCAATTCGCTTTTTCCGTCGGATAGCAGAATACATATGTCAACGTTTAAAAGAATAGGGCTGTGTGTTGGCTTTTCTCTTTCTAACTTATTTATTTCATGAAGAACCGGTTTATTTTACTACTGTTATATTGCTTACATTTTCTACATCCCTATTCAGTGTTGCCATAATTTGCCCGATCGGGCCATTTGTCCGTTTTTTATTCTGGCCCTTGGCCAACAAAAAATGGCTTGTTTCAATATCACAAAAATTGTAAAGGTGTTTCCTCTATAAACAAATTCACATATTAGGCGTTTTTTTCTTTTAAGCTCAGAGCATAAACTGAGCTGTCAAAAAAAGATCTTTTTCTTTTTTACCTCAGACACATCAGCTTGTCAACTTGTGTTCCTTTTTTCAATCAGAACCAGCTACGATCTATGGATCATAATAAAATGTACGACCAAATGAAGTAAACTTTTTTTTGTGATATGACAGAGAAAGACGGGAAAAAAACAAACGTATAAAAATGGAGATTGACACCAGTTGATCTCCCTCTGTAATAAATAAATATTTATTATTTTGCAAGTTCAGTGCTCCAGTGTGTTTCATAAATAAATCGGAGAGCTCTGATCAAATTCGGGTCAGAGTTAAAAAAAGCCTTGTTGAAAGCATAGAGAAAATAATTAGTTTCTCTATGGTTGAAAGCGCACTGAATTCATTCATTGACCGACGGCGACTATATGAATAAATATTCATGTTGCCTAATTTTTTTTTTCTTGAAAAAAAAAAAAAAATTTCTGACGAGTATTGGCTCTTGCTTTTTGGAAATGGCCCTCAGAAATGCCCTCAAAATTCTCTCTTTGTGGCAACACTGCCCTATTCACGAAATCTCCAAATAAGTTGATGACGAAACAAATAATTTTCAAAAAACAATGTTTATTGAATTTGGAATACTTACTGAATTCGCAGCGGTTCACAAACGCAATGGAGTAATCTTTCTCCTTTCACTCAAAAATTGATTCTTAAAGTTTCCTCTAGGTGGCTAAAATCACAGACATAAATTCCGATACCCGCATTTCAAGTGTCAATTTTTATTAGGGCCAGTTGCAGTTATACAAATCTGTCATTATTTCTGAAATTTCTAGAATTCCAATGTGAAATTAAAACTACTTGGAACGATCGTTTTGGACATGTTCACTTTTGAGCCCAAAGCGAAAGTGGTCAAAATTAAGCTATCGCTTTCAATGCGGTCCATTTCCACATCCGTTACACTAATTCCGCAGGTGTGAATGATATTCCGTGAAAAAAATAGGTTCACCCTCAAAATATACATGAATAAATTTGCCTATCCGTGAACACGTTCTCTCTAAAAAAACTCACATTTGCGGAATTGCAAATATGTGCACACGATTTTTAAATTAAAAAAAAAATATTCAAACAAATTTTGACGATGACTAGATTTTTTACACGTAAAAAATGTGCAATAGGCACGTTCGTAAAAATATCCCCGTTTAATAACGGCATATGTATCATGTATGTGCCAAAGCATGGAAATTACTTGTACTGGCGTTCATTTTTATCGTAAGCGGTATCCCGCCTTTCGTCCTTTTCCGACATTTTTTTGGACAAAAGTATTACAAATAGTTGTGATAAATTGTATATGTAATAATGATTTTTTTTATTCTATTCGTTAAGATAAAACATTTTGTTTTTTTATACAGATTTCATATATATGTATTTATGTATCTTTCTTTTTAATTTTATGATTACTTTGCTATATTTATTACTTAATATTTTGCTTTAAATGAATTTGATCTTTTCAAGACAACAAAATTAAAGTATTCGTGAAAAAATTGCTAAATATAAAAACAACATTAAGAATACGTAAACTGAAGTATTAAATAATTTCAGTAAGAACGCAATTTACTGTTTTTTTTTTGATTTCTTAAAACAATGTATCCATGCACCCGTTTTAGAAATATTTTTCTTTCATTTTTTTTGTTTATTATACATACATATAGAATTATTATATACTACTAGTTTAGTTCATATTTTTTTTATTCATTAAATATACATAATTAAAACTCTTTATGGTGTATTTCAATATTATTATGTTTTGTTCTTTTTTCTGTTTAACAATCAACCAGTTTTGTTTTTTTTATCATTTATTTTCTATAATTATTTTTGTTGATTAAAAAAAAAGGGTTTATGTCGTTTTGTTTAAGAATATTTTAGTTTATAGTTTTTTGTTTTTATTTTTTCAATTATTTTCAGTCTCTCTCACACCTTTATTTAAAATTTAAATTTCTTTGCTTACATACATACATTTTAAATTGCAATAATATAAAAATATACAGTTATTTTATTTCATTAAGAATGATTTTATTTTGTTTTTAAATTGTTTTAAAGTTGAGTGAAACTAAGCAAAAAATATACATTATTATATAAATGTAGGATGTAATTAAATTGCATGAATTTATTTTATATATATATTTTTAATTTGTATTCAAAATTTACAAACTTATTGAGGATACAATTTTTTTTTTGTATTTTATTCCTTGTTTTGTGTATTGTATAAATGAAACTAAAATTATTAGTTAAATACAGTTTATTTCCTTTAGGAAGAATATTATTTTTTTTTGTTTTAATATAATTTTTTACACCTATATTTAATTTTACAAATAAAATTGTAATAAAATAACAAAAAAAAACTTAAGTATTCTAATTGTTATTTTATGAATAAAAATAAAACATTATTTATTATATGTTTGATTATAATTCATTTTATACAACTGCTGCTAGGCATTGCTATCAATTATAGCCGCTGATTGCCTTACAACGGGACCAGTCGCTGCTACGGGCAATTGTTCTTGTTTCTCACGCTTTCGGCGCATCTTACTCCAGAGCTCGTGGCAATCCTGCCATGTTGGCAATTCTGGTGTTGGCATTCTACAAATAATTAAAAAAAAAAAAACAGTTGTAATATTTCTTTATGAAACTAAAAAAAACAAATTAAAACTTACTGCTCTGGGAAGACATTCTTTAGCCAGGGTGATTTGAGCGCATCTTCAGCTGTTATTCGTTTTTCTGGATTTAGCTCAAGCATTTTATCCAGTAAATCTAACGCAGGTGTTGGCATAAATTCGAATTCTTCACGTAACCGCCGGCGATGAAGTTTCTTTTGTTTGATCGCATGGAAGAGAGGTAATTTGATTACATTCGGCCAAACGGCGGGTGTTGGTGAACCACATAATCTAGCTATTGTTTCTAGTTGGGGCATTTCCGAACTCGCCTGAAACAGGGGCCGTTTCATAAAAAGTTCCCCCAGTATACAGCCACAACTCCATACATCGATTGATGGACCATAACGTTCTTCGCCGAGAAGAAGCTCTGGCGATCGATACCATAAAGTTATGACTTTATTAGTATACGGGCGCTCTCGATCCTCGGCATTGTAGAGACGAGCCAAACCAAAATCTGCCAGCTTAACTTCACCCCTGAGAAGTAAATGAAAATCAATTTCTTGGTCTTTATATAAATAAAAATAAAACTAAGATTAGATACAAGTTTTTTCCCACGATTTTTTTTTCAGGCTATAAGAGAAGATGAAGATATAGTGAATGACAACATACATATACGAATTCGATGGACCAAGTTTTGACAAAACCACTTATAAACTAATCCATCAATAACAAAGGTTTAATCCAATGGGCTTTCCACGGTATATTTTACTCCCTGGATTTTTTTCAGTCGATCGTGAATCCCCCACGGAATAAATTTCCCTCTAATAAAAAAATCGCATGAAATGGCCGAAAATCTCCCTGCGAAAGTTTGTCTTAGATACCAAAAATTCCGAGGGAAATTTTTTAACATCACGCACTCAACAAAAATATAAATATACATTGGGCCCTATCGGAAATCTCCCAGGGAACTTCGTTTTCCACTGAATATTTTAATCCCTCGAAATTTTTCCTCCGATCGTGATTCTCCCACGGAATAAATTTACCTCGAATAAAAAATCGTTTGAAATGACAGCAAAATTCCATTTGAAAGCAATAAATTCCGAGGGAACTTTGTGCATCATTCACCGCTCCAACTTTCGAATTTTAACTCAAGGAAAATTACATAACAATAAAAGTTACACTTGCCGCGGATATCGCTCAAAGAAGTAAAATCCATTCATGTGAATTTTACGTATAAAAAAATGAATAGATTACCGATATTTGTTAATACGATTCAAGGTTTGCTAATGAATGAATCGATGAGATGAATTTAGAACGCGCCACCTGCGAAGGACTGCGACTTGGTGCACTAAACGGGAAACCGCTTTAAAATCGCGGTACACAGAGGGAATATCACCGAATAGTTACTTGCAACACTTGAATTAATTTCGTTAAAAATAAATTGCTAGATAAAGAGAGGCTCTCACCGAAACGAAATCTCGGAATTCGTAGATTTTAGTCCAAATCTCGTCATTTCACCATACAGTTTCGTGATTTCGTTGAAATCTCAATGAAATTAATTTACGTGGGTCAAGTTAGCATTAAGCTTTCTGAAATTAAATATTTTGATTACGCAATTAATCGTAGTTTTTTTGTAGTAGATTTGTTGTGCAATATCCAGTTAGCAATACACACCCTGTCCAAAGCTAATTAAAAAATTGTTTTGGATTTTATTTCTTTCCTCGTAATTACATTGACGATGAGGTCCATTCATAGTTAACGAGTCCATTTTAAACTTAACCATACTTAGCTGAAAAGCTTTTGCTGTGTGGACAGATTAGGACACTTAAGAACAGAAAAGTACAGGATTTTGCTGTTCAATGAGAAATTTTCTGTTCTAAACTGTTCTGGTTTGGTGTTCAATGAGTCTGTTTGGAGCACTTTAGAACAGGATTTTCTGCACTTGCTTTTTAGGTAGAACAGGTTAGAACAGATTTGTGAGAACTGTCAAGACAAATTATTGTTGTTAAAAAAACATTACGGTGTTAGATTTAGTTTATAAATCATTTTCCGTGTCGGAATCATCTCAATTTCACGAAAAATATTTTTTTAAATAAATTCAACTCCATTTCAGATTATTTGTAAGAATGTTTCTGTAAAAATGAACGAACTTGAATTGGAGCTAAACAACAATAATTTTTTTTATAATCTCTGTCAGATGACTGTGACTGTTCTAAGTTGTTCTATCAGTTGTTCTGACGTTTCTAACGAATCTGTTCTGTTCTAACGTTTTTCGTCACTGAATAATCTTTAAATTAATTTATTTGTTCAACAAATATTGTCCTACAACAAAACGTCAACCCTGACAATTGTAAATTTTCTGCTAAGAAATTGCTGCCTTAAAAAATTTATTGTGCAGAAATTGGCAAGAAATTGCCAGGAAGGGGAAATATTTTACTCTCTCAAGAGCGCTCTCTTCTGCCAAAAACTACTAAATTTGTTAGTCTGGAACAGGAATTGGCAGAAACTGGTGCCAATTTATGCCATTTGGCAGAGTGTGGACTAACCCACATGAGCGCACGGCTTGGGTTGATGAATTACAAAAACAAAGAAGGTTTTTATGTGAGAGGAAATCGTGGTTTTGTAGATGTAAGCACCGGTTTGAAATTTCGAAAGCTACCTGCTAAAACAATTTTATTCCTGTTTTTCTAATTAAGTGTGAAGGACTAGCTACTGTCCAGTACGGAATCTACATATTAACAAAAGGAAATAAAAACCCATTGTATTTGAATCAAATTTAGCTCAGTCAAATTTTAAACAAAGATTTATTATTTAAATACTAAAACTGTGATTTGTTTTTTTTTTTTTTTTTTTTAATAATAATCTGTACAGCATTTGTGTGAGGTCAGATGTTTGGGGTATTTTTGTAATTATTGATATTTTCAACCTTAATTAATTATTTTTTTTTGGAGAGCCAATGTAAGATTATCCAACAATAAATTAATATATCATATAATTATGAAAAGAAATTATATTGATCTTACTTGTTATTCATTAGAATATTCGAACACTTAATATCTCTGTGCAGGAAATTTCGTTTGTGGCAGTAATTTAATCCATCGAGTAATTGCTTCATAATGCTGGCGTTATTTTCTTCACTAAACGCCACCATTCCAGATTCTAATAATCCCATAAGATCATGGTCCATATATTCGAAAACTAAGTAAAATGAACCCTTGTCTTTTCGGAATTCCAAAGCATCTTGCTTATCGGTTACTATTTCATGAAGATTCACAATATTTCTATGATTTAGCTGTCGAAGAATTTTGATCTCACGCACAGCTGTAATGGGGAAACCTTCTTTTTCGTGTTCCAAACGTACTTTTTTCAGAGCCACTAACTCTGATGTGTGGTTATCACGGGCTTTGTAGACCTTTAATTTTTAAAGCAAAGAAAAATAATAATTCGAAATAGATTAGATGAGATGCAACATTTTTTTTTCTTGAATTTACCTCTCCATATGTACCCTCTCCGATTCTTGAAATTATTTCAAAAACATCAACACAGCGTTCTCCCCAGTCTCTTACATTGCTTCGAGAATCTCGACGATTTAGAATTACTGGGCGTTTTCTTCTGATCGAACCGAAACTGGAATTGTTTGAGTTCTTCGCACCACTAATCAGGTCCATGTCATCTGGACTACCTATTATCTCATCATCTCCACTAAGATCTTCACTGCCCGGCACCATTGGTGGCATAGGAAGATTCAGAAGACTTTTATTTGCAACTGACGCGGGTGTTTTGGTAATTTTTTTTTCAGGCGTAGGTGTCGGTGTCGGTGTTGGTGTTTGTGTTGGTGTAGGTGTGGGCGATTTGGGGGAAGGCATTAGGTCCTCCCGTGGAGGACTTGGTGTTGGAGCATTAACTAAATCCGCGACACTTACTCCGGGCGGCATTGGTAGTGCTGTAAGGCTTTTCGGTTTACTATTGACTTTGGTTTTGCTTAAGACATCATTCTCTCTGTCTGAATTATTTTTGTTGTTGCTACTACTGTTGTCGTTACTGCTACTATGGATATTATTGTTACTTATTGGCGCCTCATCGCCAATATTGGGATGCTTAAGAAAGACTTCAGGTGGCGCTGAAGCATCTGTGGTGTCCATATTCACGGCTGCTGTATCGCCCGTCGGCATAGGAATGTCAACTATATCTAAATTGTTATTGCCTAATTTAACACCATTCGCTACGCGCTGCTTATGATAGGAATCATCTTCATCTTCGTCTTGAGGTTTTACAAATATTGTAGAATCACTGGAGAGACTACTATCGTTAACATTGATTAATGCACCATTGCTATTGCTTTCTTCTTGTCTTTCAATGATTTCCTATTCAAATAAAAAAAATTGTGAATAAAAATGTTCATGAATATTAATAAACTTGCTATTTTATTTACCTTTAGGGCCTTCTCTCGCTTGTGCTTGTCCTTGACTAGCTCTGCGAATAGGCTCGTCTCGCTAATTTTCTTACTGTAGTCTAGTCGTTTTTGTTTCATTTCGTCAATAGGCGAAACGGATGTTGACCCTGACCGGGAATAGCGTTTTCTCGGAGATGGCGAATCATAGTGATGTGAGGATGTTCGCGGAGATCTACTGCGTGAATAGCGGTCTCTTCTTGGAGACCTCGACCGTACTGGCGA
Organism: Philhelius pedissequus; assembly: GCA_910595825.1. Taxonomy (NCBI): domain Eukaryota; kingdom Metazoa; phylum Arthropoda; class Insecta; order Diptera; family Syrphidae; genus Philhelius; species Philhelius pedissequus. Next base: position 5,191,418 of record OU343163.1, on the reverse strand, counting down.
TGGACTGGATACTGTGTATTTGTGTTTATGCGAACGAGTTGACGATGAATGTCGACTGTATTGAGCATATTGCGGACTACTTGGACTTAAGAATAAAAATTTGACGATAAACTTGGAAAAAAACAAAAACTTAACACACAAAAAAAAACACCAACCTTGTAAAACGCTTGTTGAAGTATTTGTTCTTATTGAACCTGTTGTAGTTGTAGAAGTCTTGGCGGGAAACATGATGCCTAGAATCATAGGGACGGCCGTCATTAACTTTTCGGCGCTTATGCGGTGGAGTATCAGGTTGATGGTTATACCGGTCTATAAGGAAATTCCATATTTAAAAGTATTTTCTTCAAAACAGAGATCCCAACAAACTTACCTGGTGAAATTGCATTAATTTTTCTCGATTCCATCTGGCCTGCTTGCTGCCTATGATGATGATGATGATGGCTACCCAAATTTCCAGTATTCCTATGATGGTGGTGATGATAGTGATCCATCCCTGAAACTTTTGGACTTCCATACATGTCGTTCTTTCCTTTGCTGCTATTGTAGAGAGGGGGTGTATGCGGCGAGGCGGCATACCGTGACTTTCCACTCGTGCCCGGTAAGGGACGCATCGGGGGCGTCCTATGCTTGGGATTGGGCGTTGTGCGCCTATGTGAAGCCGTGACATGAATGCTGGTGTTTGTGGAGGTTAATGAATTCGGCACAGCAAGATGTTGAATACACCCGATGCCGCCACCGCTTGCGCCGGGCAAGTTTGAGGCTGACTCCGAGTAATAACTATTACTGCTGTTGGGTCGTAACGGTGGCGTTTCTACAGACAGCGGACTGACTTCCTTCATAGGCGTGTATGTCGAAGCATTGTTGTGAGCGCCACTAATAGTCCAACGATCAGATAGCGAGGTAGTCTTGCCCAACACGGATTTTTTGCCAATTGGCGGTGGTGTGTAGTTAGGCCGCTCCAGCAGTTCGTCCAAATCAGACAGTGTCTCTATGCTCGATATTGACTTTTGTCGCTTCTTCTTGCGTTTTTTTGACTTTTTTGATTTCTTATGCTTTTTATCTTTTTTGCTCTTTTTGCGCTTCCGTTTGTGCTCTAATTCAGAATCTTGTTCATCGTCATCAAGTAAAGAAGCTTCATCTGTCGACAAGTATTCTTCGATATCGTCTTCTTCGGCAGCTAATTCCATCTCGGCCAATCGTTTCTGTTCGCTACTCGTACTGGATTTCTGCATCGATGACGAATTCGAAGACGAATTAATCGGCGAACCAATTATAATGCGACGAAGTTGGCTAGGTGACATCTTCGCGACTTTTTCTTCAATTTCAAGGCTTTCTTTTCGCTTAAGACTATATCCATCATCACTACTGGTCGAATCTATTGTCCCCTTGGTTTTTAATTCATTTTTGGTGGCAGATGCTGATATTTTCTCGGTACTATTGTCATTAAGTTCACCAGCTTCCGGATCAGAAAAGTCCTCCGAACTCACATCCGAGTATTCAACTAAAGCATTCAAGTTTTTCGATGATTTTTCTCCTTTGCTTGATGATGTTTTTCGGCGATGTCGGGATGTTGATTCATCTGAGATCGAGAGTGAATTGGTTCGAGAACGTTTACGTTTTTTGTCTTTTTTTGAACTTTTCTTTGTGTGATTTTTACTTGACTTGTGGCGCACTGATTGGCGGTCTTTGTCCATTTTTTGTTTTCTTTTATAAACAAAAAATTGATTTGTTTTTCTTTTGTTTACTTTGTTTGTATGACAGTAAAGATGTCAGTTTTGGTTTAAACAAATTTTAAATATTTGTTTGTTGTACTTTACTAATTATCAACAAACTCAATGTTTTTAATCACAGGGCAAACAAAATTATTAGTCGACTATTTCTTTACATTTCTGTATTTTAATAATTAAACTCTTATAATGATGAGGAATAGCATTGATATTAAAAATCTAGAAATAAAATAAAACAAGCATTTTAAACAAAACAATGAATAGGTATATATTCAAGAAAATCACTTAATGATACATTTCATGAGATCTTGTTTAGTTTTAAGTATCTACGTACGTCACCAAACTCCCTGATATAGATACAAAACTCTTTAATAATGTATACATATACAGTGAATTCTCTAGTCGCGGACAGCTCCAATAAGCGGACAATTCGTTAAAAGGACAAATTTTCGGAAACAAAACTTCTTTTTCAAATTTCTCATAAAAATTACTTTCCTATAAACGAAGACTCTCATAAACGGTTCCGAAAACGGAGATGGATAAATCAAAAAGAAATAAAATGCACGACTGGATCGTACGAACTTGATTTACTTGAATTACAGTTTTGTGATTGAAGAAGTCCTTTAATTTAAATATTCAATCACAAAACTGTAATTTTTTTAATTTTTATATATATATATGTAATTTGATAAAATAGTTTCGTTCATATAATTGTAAGTGTAAAATCTTAACAACTAAATGTAAACATACAAATGTTTCTCTTATTTTGTTTCATGGTTAATAAAGTGCCCCTGAAGAAGACTGAAAACTCAGTCGAAACGTTGGGAAAACTAATGAATATCTTTCATTAATAAATTATCACGACCAAAAAAGCCGAAGAAGTGAAATCTTCAAATTTTAAAATTGATATTATTAATATGCATATACAATTCAAATTTCAAAAAAATTCTGTGACTGGTTTTTGAAAAATCGATTTTTCAAAAAAAAAAATTTATTTATTTTTTAAAAATCGAAAAACTTTTTTTTTGAAAATTTTAGTATTCAGTCTATTAATAATTTTACGGAGCATTTGTATAAAAAAAATATTTTAATCGGTTCATCCAATGTTGAGACAGTCGAAAATATGAAAAGTGGTTGTATGGGAAGTACTGTTAATAAGTACGGGAAAAAAAATATTTGTATGCTTGAAAGTGGAGTGTACTAATTTACGAACACACACATTTTTTTTTTATTTTTTATTTGAGAAAAATAGTTTATTACCTATTCAAGACAATTTAAAAAAAAACGGCAAATTCGAAGTTTCGAAAAAATCTATTGACTCGAATTGTCGAGTTTTCAAAAAAAAAGTAAATTTCCAAAAAAAAAATTTTTGAAAAATTTTGGTTTACAATAGTGTTTAAACTTTATAGGAGCTTCTTTGTAAAAAATTTCAAAAAAATCAAATTACCCGTTTCCCAGAAAATCAAAAACCAACCTCTACTAGAGGTACCAAAAATAACAATTTATTTCCAAAAAAAAATTATCAAAATGTACCCTTCCCTTGATTATAGAACTGATTTTTTTAATCAAAATCGTTGGAGCCGTTTTTGAGAAAAATAAGATGTGTTTTTTTTTGGCCAAAACAAAATGTATGGGAGCTCCTGTTAATTGTCGTCTTAAAAAAAAATTAAAATACGTGTGGACATATTACCGAAAAATAAAAAAAAGGCTGCTGACTCGAGGACAGACAGACAGACAAACAGGTAGCCGGAATCGGTGGACCCACTTATTTTGTGGTCTCTATGATCGTAATGTCATGTTTGATTGTTAGAAAAAAAAAATTACGAATACAAAACTTGCCTATAATCGCAAGTAAAAAATCGGAAGTTCCGTTCCCGGTATTGCTTGTTTTAATTTTAACATGTAATGTCGAGTTCCAAACAACAATCTCAAATCGATTTCATATCAATTTTTTGTTTGTTGTAAGGAACTTGCAAAAAATAGTTTGCGTGTAAAACGTATGAAATCTTGCTAAAAACGCAAGACGTGTTTTCACAGAAATAATTCGATTATGTTTAGAAAAAAATCGAACGTTTGGTTGTTTGGAATTCGACATAAGACTATCCATAGAAAATCTCCGATAATAGCTAAATGGACGCGAAGCTCTAATAACCGGACAGAGCGATGTTGTGTTGAAGAGAGGAGATTTCCCGGATAACTGCGTTTCTGTGACTTTGAGTGTATGGTTCCTTTTTCTACTTGCGTTCCGTTATTGCACAACTCATTTCCTTCCGTTCTGCAATTAATTTTTGCAGTAATTTAATTTCTTATTATTTGCATTAACCGGACTAATCTCATAACCGGACACAAATTGGGAGATCATGACCTCCTTCGCATTTCAGGTGCAAAATAGATACATATGTTGGCTGTCAAATAGAAATAGGTTTGTTCAGTGACATGTTCTGGACTGTACACATTTTTGCTGTTCAGTTAGGAATTTTGTGTTCCAAATTGCTCTGATTTGATGAGCAGTGAAATGATGTAGAACAGAAAAGAACAGGATATTCTGTTCTCACTTTTGAGTAAGATATATACTAGAGCATAATCATAAGAACTGTCAAAATCAATTATTTTGTCTGCTTCGTTTATTTGGCTTGTTTATATTTGTGGTTATTAAAATCAAAAAGTTTCATTATCAACAAGAAACAAATTCTACGAAAATTCTATATTTTTTTTGTTTTTCATTATTTTGACAACTGACATTTAATTAATGTTCTATCTTGATCTAACTAGTTCTGGCTTTATTATTCTAATCTGTTATATCCCGTATTGTTTTGATCTTTTCATCATCGAAAAAAGCTAGTGCTAACAACAATTTTTAAAATTTTATGTAAGGAGCGACTATTGGCATCATAAAAAAAAATCCAAAAATACGTTTCGTATTTGTTTATGAGATTATATACATTATTTAGATCTGTTGGGTACCTAAATTAGACAAATATAAAAATTGCGGATACGAAAGTGAATTATAGTTATTCTTTGCAGACGATGTAGTCATTAAATGTGACGAATGCCAAACAATCTTAAATTGCTACTTGATTTTATATTCTGCAAAACAAACGGACCAAGTTTATTAGATTTATGATTAATGAGAAATTAATCGGCTTTCGTAGAAAAATTCCAAAAATTTTAAATAAGGTGATTGTAACCAAAAAGCTGAAGCTAAACCACGCCCAATCGATGGTAAGCATAGTAAATAAATAATAATAAAAGTGTCTTCTTGAAATAAGAAAAGCTTGACTATGGCGAGGGGAGCCTACCAATGGTTTAGATTACCCAATAGTAGTATTATTGAATTAGAAAAAAAATTATTAAACATAATAGACTTGTAGCTACTAAGATTTAATAATATATGTATTCTTTTGAATGTTTTGAATGAAATAACAACTTGAGTGTGCTACCACCAAGTATTTTTTGCTGAATTATAAGCATCTATTTGATAACTCTCAAGTTGATCATCAGATCAATTTCACAAGAAAAACTTAATCGGAGACGTGGTATAGACAAATTACTAGATCCTGAGATATCATGACCTGAGTCCTAGCTAGCTTATATACAATCGATTGAGTGTTGTTATTTTTTTTTAATTGCAGGATTTTATGACAGAAAAATAAAAGGGCCTACCAATAAGAACTTCGGACCTTTGACAGTTGATATCGGCCATATTGTTGAAGCTACATCTGTCAAATTTGTAGTCTGTTTTGCCAAATAACCATTGACAGATATAGCGTTCAACAACACCTGCAAATGACAAATTTGTTCTTTCAAAATGGGTGTTCTGTTCGAGCCACGTTCCGCGCGCTTTGTTCATTTTACGATAGCTCTAATCGTCCTACCGAGAGGACTATTCGCAGTGTGGTGTATAAATTTGAGTAAACAGCTTTCCGCACACCATAACTTGTCGAATTGTGCGTAATAACTTGCACCAGTACAAATTTCAATTGACCCAGGAGATGTAGTTAGACAACCATAGGAAACGTATGTTTGCTAAATGGTCTCGGGGGCAAATTAATTCAAATTTTCTGGATGAACGGGCACGTGAACAAACAAAATTGACGCATTTGGGACGATATCAATAAAATCCCGAAAGAGGAACTATTTGGTGTGGATTTCTATTTTTGTTTGAGAACGACATTTGCCAGGCTACTACCTTCATCGGCGAGCGCTAAAGGTCGGTTATAGTCAACTTCTTTTGGCCTGAACTACAGGACGGCACTAAGTGCCACACACCTCAAGTCGCATTGGGAATTCTGCACGGAAGATTAGTGGACATGGTCATCTCAATTGAGGTGATAAGAACTAAAACTAACCAACAAGTTCATACGATTTGACCCTGTTAGACTTTTTCTTATAGGGTTTTGTGAAGTCACAAGTTGCATGAATAAGCTAGAAACCACAGATACCCTTAAAGCCAACATAAACCATACCATCGGTCAAACTCACTCAATAATGAAAAATTGGCATTCGTAAACGATAAGAGGAAGAATCGATTACTCGTTTTCGCTGCTTTATCGCAAAGAGGCAGGCTCCATCTAGGAGACGTATTAAATGACTTAAGTGATGTTATAAACACAGATATTAATTGTCACGCGTGCTTTAAAAGAAGCTACAGCTGGTTTTATGAGTTTTGCTCCAGGAATTTTTCAGATTCATTTTTTTTATAATCTCCACGCGCTCAAAGGATTATACTACCCTTTAAATGTGTCAACACAGCGCAGGCGTGAGGTTAAAGAAGAGAAAGAAGGATAGGAAAGATATGTGGCGCGATGTTCTGAAACTGTAGGTGGTTGTTTTCTCAGATTTCATCTTCAGGGAATGCGGCTGAACTAACGAGAAAAATTTCCGTGTCTTCTTTATCAATGTTCCTTATAATTCGCATTATTTTTTTATTAGTTGTTTAGTTTTACTCAATCACATGTTGTTAGTGCTACGCCTAAACGGCATGTAATGAGTAAACCAGCAACTCATTGTATGACATTTATTCTAGAATTTGTTTTTAATGGAAAAATAAGAGGACATAGACTACGGCAGGGTCGAACCTATGAACATGAGGTTGAAAGGCGAACACACAACTATCGCGCCACGGCCACCCCAGGTATCACAATGGAGCAACTTATGGTCTAAGAGTTTCAATGGCTTTTTGCTGGAAGCCACTTCAACCTTATATAAAATAACCTATGGACAATTGGACATTTTCGGAAGCTCACCGACAGATAAATCGCGGCTGACATTTCAATGATGTAATATTCCAACCATAATAGCATCGATAGGCTTTTAAAAAATGTCGATGACATCTCAAACACACTTTGCTTTATTTAAATTTAAAGATAGGAAGCGCTTAATAAAAGACCCTACACCTATATGTACCTCAATCGTAATTAAAATAAACTCATGTCCAAGCTAACTATTTTTTTTTTTAATTTAGATACTAACTATTTAAAGGATATAATTATTTAATAAATTCCAAATCGCCACTATCCGTGTCGACACCCGTAATTAAAACACATACATAATGGGATCCATAAAACTAAGTTGGAGACGCACAAAATCGGGCTAATATTTAGAAATTAGATAAATCTAAGGCTAAAAGGCAATAGCGACGGTCCTGTGGTACTAACTATAATTTTTTTCAAACAAATGTTTATAAAAAAATGGAATTTATTTAATTTCTGTAACAAGACATCATATTATGTATAAACCTACATATTTTGTCAAATGAAATTCACTTCTGGAAAAACTGAAGTCATTTTGCAACAAGATTTTCTTGATTTTTTTTTTTTTCTCTTTAATACCTACAACGTATAATGACTTTATAGGTAATCAATTAAACAAAACATAACAAAATATCCTACATAGGTTAACCCAGATAAATAAATTTGAATTTCACTTACTCAAGCATTTGTTCCAGAAATATATTACTTCTTTCAGTATGTAAGAATTTCCATTAAATAAAATTAAAGCTGAGCTTACAAAATAACTTTAAAAAACACACATCTTTGATTTGCAATTTAACTTTAGATCTTATTTTATTTTCACTTTAGAAGCACACTTTTTTCTTATAGAACATTTCTGAATTTCTTTGAAAAAAGATCTTAAAATTTAAGAAAACTCCAAAATAGTCTTAAAACATTTTTATCGATAAGCTCATAACTCGAACGAACCTGTCATTTTGAGGTTATGTTAAATTTTCGACAGCTGTCAAAAAACAAAAAAAAAAATTGACAATCAAAAAAGGAGTGAGCAGGACAAACATATTTATTTAGGTGATTCTTCAATTTTCTTGGTTAAGTCCAAAATAAAATAAAATCAAAATTTTATCAGTAAAAAAAAATAAAATAAATATTTGATCGAATAATTTTGGAAACAATGCAAAATAGATAGCAACTCACCTCATATAAGAAACCAGACGAATAAAAAAGCTGCACTAGCAATCTCACATCAACCTGTCATGGAGTAATATTTCATCGAGCTCTTGGCCGCAGCCTCAGCCTTACCAGCCTCCGCTCCGCTGTGACCGTGTCCCGTGGCCGAAATCAAAACCAAATCACTCGCGCGACCGCAAAGAAAACAATTTTTTTCACAAAACTTTTCCTAATATCGATGGATATCGGAATTCTTTGTTTTTATCACAAATTCACTGGGGTTTCAATTATTAATTTTAAGCAAAAACTTTTATTTTTTTTACTTTAGTACAATCACTTTTTTGATAAAATCACTTTCGCACACGTTTTTAACAAATAACTTTTTAAGAACACCTTTCCGCTTGCAGTTTGTGATTAACTGTTTTTTTAACTAAGTAAATTATTTTTTTTAATTTTTGGGCTCAACCCAAACGAATGGAGAAAAAAAAATAACTTGAACTCGTCGGGTATATTTTTCAATTCATTTTGCGATGGCGAACAGAATTTTTATTTTCGTGTACATGACGAGTGCGAATGGGATAGAATTACTTCTTGCTTTGCAAAAAAAGTAAAATCAAGGAATTTCAGAAAAAATGAACTCGACTACTGGAAGATTAAAATTTCATATGAATCGCAATTCCTAGAGAAAAAGGAAATGCTTTTATGATTTATGTGATAAATCACGAAAATTGCATATTATTTCATAAGAATTTTGTTCTTTCTTTAGCTTTTTTGGGGTGGTGGAAAGGAAAATTTCTTTCTCAATTTGTTCGTCTTCTTCGTCGTCTTTAGCAATAGCAAGAGCTCTGTATGTGTTGATTACGTACGTACGACAGAAAGTATCGATAATGAAGAAAGAATGTCGTGCGAACGAGCTGTGAGAGTGAAATGACAAATGAAATGAGGGAAAACTGTTGCGAACGAAAACGAACGAGGTGGTTTTTTGGTTTTTTTTTGTTGTTGGCAAACAGTTGTTGTAATAGATTCGTATAATATAATCATAGTGTTGTCTCCTTTTGTTATGTGTTAAAAGGATGTGTTAAAAGTGGATGGAAAATTGATTACAATTATGATTATTATATGACTAGACCTCCACATGTGCGGAGCTAAAATGACTTAGGGCGTGACTGCATTGTTGCGAAAATTTTAAACGATAGATAGTCATAAGAGCCACACACGATCAATTTTTATTGTCAATATTCATTGAACTAGTCATTGTTTAATGAATATTGATCGTTTGTATGCTCTTCAATGTCATTGCCAATGAACATTCAAGACATTGAAGGCAACCAAAATCGATTTGGTTTTCTTCAATGCCGTTTGTATAAAAAAAAATTAAACAAAACAATTAAAAATTACTGACTTGTTTCTAAAAAACTTATGACAACAAGTGGCAGCTACAAATTATAGTTGTTTGAAGCTAGTTCAATTAATAAAAGTACGTCCATATTTTGGAAGAATGTAACTATCAATGTTAAGGCGTGTGAAATGTCAAAAAATGTCAATATTCATTGATACGTGTGGTGACGATTTTTCTTCAATGTTTTTGGACAGAAAATTCTTTCAATGAAAATTGACAATAAACATTGATCTTGTGTACGGCACAAAGATTATTCTGTAAATGAAAATTATTAAAGGTATTCATGCAACGGCGGAAAACCCAGATAAACCTCAGAAACTAGATAATTTTATCTCCGCCGAAATTAACTGTCAAAGTTTGTTTGGGAAAAATATTCTGCAAATCAGATAAAATTATCTCACGAATTTGATGTAGAAAGAGAATAAATAAAACTTATAATTTTATTTCAATGAACATTCGATTATTTCCCACATATCTTTCTGTAAAGCGGAAAATTATCTCGTTGCATGAATACCCTTATTATTTACTCAGAATAAATATGTAGTTAAGAAAATTTAAGCTTAACTTTGATTCAAAAATTATGCACACTTATGAATTATAAATCTCAATCACCGATAATTTAATGAACATTGAATCACTTGTCTGCCATAAGTAATTGTTTTTTTTTTTGTTATATGTAGGGTTAGAAGAACAACCGAAATTCAAAATTTGAACTCGGCCTAAATCTTATGAAATGTCGAAGTACTCTATAGTATAACGTTATAAGCAACTTTTTGTAAAAAGTAGAAACGCAAGAAATTTGTAAGCTTATTTTGGGATGTAGTTTCAAAAATCTATTAGAGATTAAACTAAAAAAAAGTTTCGTACTTTCACAAAAAGAATGTTTGTAGTTATTTAGCTTTATTTCAGTTATACTATGTTCCCACCGAAGCGAAATCTCGTACATTATCTAATTCATCAACCCAAGCCACGCGTTGTTAAATAAAAATTCATACTCTCTCTTCATCTCCTTCTTATCGTTAAAGTGAAAGATCGTAATTTGCACATTAAAAGATTTTCACCTAAGTATGGTAAAGTTTAACCCAGGGTCTCCACATGCAATATTTAATGCAATAAACTGCCTCAGATTATTGCAATTGTCCAGAATATTGCAAATTGAGGTGCTTTGCCGATGGCATTTGCAATATTGGCCGATCGATGAAAGGCAATAATTGCTTTCCATCTCCGAGGAAATATATTGATCAATTCCAAAATGGCTTCCCTTCCGTTAAACTATATATCTTCCTTCCCATTATTTTCAAAGGGTGACGTGTGCGTGAAACAATTTACTGACTGAATAAAAACAAACAAAAAATAAATAAATGCGCCTAAAAAATACGAAAAACAATATAAAATAAAAAGTGAGCTTAACTAAAACAGAAACAATAAAGTTTATAGAAATTCTAATTGCCAACTATGAAATGCCCACCCAATATTTTTATTGCAATTGCTATTGCCATTGCATGAAATATTGCAAGTGGAACCATAGTGTAAAATGAACCCTTTCATTTAGAATGGCCCGCATAGGTTTGTGATTTCGTTGTAATTTCAACAAAATCTCGGACTTCGAAATCCCAAAACTATATGGTGAAATCCGAAGATTTTGACTGAGATTTCGCTTCGGTGGGAACATAGTATTACTGTGCTAAATGTAAACACACTTCGAAAAATACTTCGAAGGAATTTTTTTAATGTTTACTCGGTGGAGGCTAACGCGCAAGTGAGATTCGTGCGCAACAAAATAAAAACAAGTGGAGGAGAAAATAAACGTTATAACAAATACTGGCACGTCTGTACTTGCTTTCAAAACAGAGAAAAAATGAATTGTAGGACTGTTTTCACTGTCTCACTGTTAACACTTTTCCCTTACTCAATTCGAGCAAACATAAATTTTATCTCTACATATTTTTTCTGAAGCAAACATTTTGAAGGTATAGAGATAAACATAAAATTTTGCGTTGAAGTGAGTAATGATCGGGAAAAATCCGACATAAAATTTGTTTTGGAGACAAAATTGTTTGAAATATAATATTTTTCCGGAACTGAGTACTAGGCTTAAAAAATGGAATTTATCATTAGTTTTTTTTCAAAATAGTGAAAACGTACCATTAAGATTCCGAACATACTTCCAATGCAAAGACAGTACTAATTTTGTAATTTGCACCACCTTACCGACACGCCACTTTGACGGTTTGGCCAGCCATTTCTATTTGAATTACAAAAATGTTTTGTTTTTATTTACAATTCTAATCGAAAAAGTATTGAAATTATTTTAATAATTTAATTAAATTAGGCCCGTTGGTTGGTGATAAACAATGTCTATACATTCCGCCAGCTTGGGTGAACGAATTGAAGTGAGATTCTTATCAAACTTATAAAATGTCCCCCAAAAAATATTCAAATATTGTGTTTCTTTCATAAAAGGACTACGAAGTCTTGCAATTATTGGGAAAGGGAGGTTTTGCCAGTGTCTACAAAGCAAGATGTATAAAATCAAATACCATGGTTGCTATAAAAATGGTAAGAACAACCAATTTGAATTAAATATTAAGAAGAATGGAAATATTTTGCTGCTTTATTGTAGATCGACAAAAAGCTGATACAGGGCGCTGGAATGACCAATCGTGTACGCCAGGAAGTCGAAATCCATTCAAGACTCAAGCATCCATCGATTCTGGAACTATACACATTTTTTCAAGATCAAAACTATGTCTATCTTGTGTTAGAATTGGCACACAACGGGGAACTACATCGCTATCTGAAGCAAAGCATGCGTCCCATGAACGAAACAGAAGCCGCAAGCATCATGAGACAAGTTATATCGGGTCTGTTGTATCTGCACTCCCACCAAATTCTTCACAGAGATATCTCGCTTTCCAATCTCCTCCTAACTAAAGACATGCACGTCAAAATTGGTGATTTCGGTTTGGCTACACAGCTCAAGACGCCGCATGAGAAGCACATGACAATGTGTGGTAAGTTTGAAGAACATTGCAAGCAGTGTCAATCGTTAATCGAGGATTTCTTAAACAGGAACACCAAACTACATATCTCCTGAAGTAGTTTCAAGACTCTCACATGGTCTGCCAGCAGATGTGTGGGGCTTGGGCTGCATGTTTTACACCCTGCTGGTGGGACGACCTCCATTTGATACAGATGCAGTGCAATCCACTTTAACAAAAGTCGTTTTGTCCGACTTCCATATGCCCGAACATCTTTCCTACGAGGCCAAGGACTTAATTGACAAGTTTCTGCGGAAAAATCCTAACGAACGTATCTCCCTGGAGGAAGTCCTACGGCATCCCTTCATGATAAAGAACTCACTTGGAGAAAATAAGACTTATAACAGCACTGTGTCGTCCGTGGACAGTGGAATCATTACTTTTGCGAGTGGTAAGTTGGTTTGTTTATTGATTTGATAGAATAACTCTCATGGATAATCTTGCAGGTTCCTCTGGAAATTCCCGGCAACTCATGCGTTCAAGGTCCAATGAGAAGTTCACGCCGACAGCTCTTGGACAGATAAAAGAAAATCATCCTTATGCTCCTTCGAACTACTCTTCCTTCCAAAATCATCAACCACAGCAGTTCGATAGCATGTTGCAAACCGAAGGAAGTCGATGGCCTGCTAAGGAAGATCCACTGATTTATCCCCAAAATTCTAACCAATTCTCCCAAAAACCAGTTGACCCTGGTGGTGGATACTTTTGCAATGAAAATCAACCTCCTAATCTGCCTTATGGACAGTTCGCCGAATGTTTGCCACCTAGATCTCTAATCACACCGTCACCTCCACCGCCTATGATTCCCATAGCAGCCAAAACTGAAGAGAAAATAAGTGTTCCACCGCTCAACACTGAAAGGCTCCTTCCAACGCGGCACAAAACCAAGAACGCAATCATGAGCATTTTGAAAACGGGCGAGGTTGTTATTGAATTTGTGAAGTACAAAAGTCGGGTGCAGGAAGACCGCATTACCGATATTTGCTGGATCTCCAAGGATGGCATGAAAGTGGTTGTCTTCCAACCAGACCCTGGACGGTGAGTAAAAGAGTACCAAGTCTATATTTTCAAGCTAATTTGAATTTTATTCAGTGGTCTTCAAATTCGCGATGAACCGCCAGAGATGCCAAAAGGTGCTGATGGGGTTTTCAGTTATGAAAATCTCCCAGCCCAGCACTGGAAGAAGTACATTTACGCTTATCGATTTGTCAGTCTTGTCAAAGGTAAAACTCCTAAGATAACTTATTACAGTCGGCAAGCAAAGTGTCAACTAATGGAGAGCATGGTTGACTTTGAAGCTTGCTTCTACAATGGCGCCAAGATAAGTAAATCTTCCAACGGTCTAAAGTTCATTGATCAGAATGGAATAACACTGACAGAGGAGGTGAATATGCTTCCGGCGTCAATAAAAAGTATGCATCAACACTTCGAGCAATGTATCAAGCATTGTCATGCGATATCGAGTGCCTTGGACTTGGTTCAATCCAATGAGAATTTGTGTTTCCCAGCTATCATTGGCAAGAGACCAGTTATAGAGGTGTCTGGACAGGTCTCGAGCATTAGGGACAACACGAATTTTGCGTATTCAACTCCAAAGTCTCAACAGGTAATAAGAAAAAAAATAAACCTTCGAGAAATACATAATTCTCATCGAGTTCTCTCTCTTACCAATAGGGTTCCTTTAACTTTTCAATCAGCACGCTGTCCTCGGTTCGAGGGGGATCGAATAACCATGCGGCTGCTATTCAGTCAAATATTCCCATTAAGAGAGTCAATGTTCCCGGAATTGGTATCGCAACTGAGGTATTTTCATTAAGTTTTCTTACATCTACTTGCTTTATATATGATTTTTTTTTTAAACATTAGCTATCCCATGGAATTGTCCAAATTCAATACCACGATGGATCGCACATCTCGGTTATACCTCAGGAACAAGGTGGTGGCATAACATTCACGCAATCTTGTGGAACATCAACATACTTCGCCCACCATGACGATTTGCCACATTTGATTAGAGAGAAACTAAACGACTTGCCCTTGGTAACGAAGCATCTAAATAGTGTGTCAGACACACGAAGAATTCAAAGGGATTTCTATCCATCGACACCACAAAATGGAAAATTCCAACCACCAAATCATCAGCAACAAACAAATCATCAAATGAAATATTTTAGATAAAATGTTTTCTATTTGTTGTTTTTTTTTTTATAATTTTTATTTATATGTAATATTTAATATTATCAATTTTAGTTCTCAATAACATTGTCTTATTTTTTCTATATATGTATTTGTAGAGGCATGTATGTAACCATTTTTTTAAATACGTTATTTTTGTATAAAAAAAATATTTATAAGACTGGCAGTCAACATTTTGGCTTAAAATATTTTATTTTATATAAATAAAAATCGAACTGAAATGTATTTATATTTGACTTTTCTTTTTAAATAAAAACTTCATTGATAAATAAAATCACTAAATTATTTTTTATTGCTCGTATTTACTGCCTCAATTAAAGAATAAAATTGACCTCGGATTCGTAATTTCTCTTTTGGTTTTAAAAAGAAAAATACCTATAGTACTCTGGAAATTTAACGACCTAAGGGGCCAGTTATAGCGATCTGGAAAACGAACCAGGAAAAATGTTCTAATGCATAACGCATAATTTATGATGAATTTTCATCAGTAAAATAAATAAATACATTTTAAACATAAAATAATTGTTAGTTCTAATGAAAATATATTTCGCAGAAAAAATTCTCCGAGTTATTTGTCATCGATTATTGTAGAATTTTTATTTTAAAGTGCGTGAAAACATAAATTATGCATTAGAACTTTGTTCCTGATTCGTTTTCCTGATCGCTATAACTGCCCCTAAATTATAAAAATAATTACAACATCACGATTCCAATCGAAATAGGAAACTTGTTACCTACTAATCCCGAAAAATTTATCACAGAATCCATTGTAGAAGATCAGCTCATACGAATTGACATTACGAACTGATTTATGCGATGGGATCGGAGTTAACGTGAATACAAATTTTCTTGGAAATTTTTCTCTCATTCGAAAGATTCCCAAAAGTTTCTATCGGAATTGATTGGTAACGGAAATAAACTTTCCAGGGTAATTTTGAATTGCATGCAAATTTTTGTTCGCGGGAAATTTATTCTGTGGGAGATTCACGATTGCAGGAAAAATTTCGAGGGAATAAAATATTCCGTTGGAAACGAAATTCTTTGCGAGTTTCCCGATAACTTTTTTCGGAATTCGAACTTTCTGATTCCAATGGAATTCGTAATGGAGTAATATTATGAAATGGTACACTGAAACAAATGTTTGGAGTGAGTATGTGAATGGCTCAAACAATTGAGTTTTTTTTTTTAACACAATATTTCTTCTGTCGAATTCCAAGCAATCAAATCGATTTCAGATTGATTTTAACAGATTTTGTTTAGAAATAATTCGATTGTGTTCAGACAAAAATCGAATGTTTGCTTGTTTGGAATTCGACATTAATAAACAAAATTCTAAACAAATATTAAATTAAATTTAGTATTTAGGTATTCTAGTGAACGGCGCTGTATGTATGTAATACTAAATAACTATAATTAATATCATAAACTAATAACTTAAAGACCCGAAACCTCTGCTTTCATTTGACATTTGACTACAACATGAAACACGCACACAAATAATTTTTCTGTTCCTCTTCCAATAGACACATTGATAAAATCGCATACAAGAATCTTTTCTGTTCCTCTTCCTATAGACACATAGACACCACGGCCCTAGTAATTTGTTTTTGTTTTGTTTTTCGATTTCACATCTATTCATGGATAGAGTTTAAAAGGTATAAATACAAAAATGTACTGATCTCATACTGTGGAGGTGTTAAGACGTTTTCGGCTTCCCAGTTTTTCCAATTAAAATTCGTGTGTGAGCTTAAGTTCTATATTAAATCAACATTTCATAAGTGGTGCAGTAGCACAAAGATAGAGTGGCCGACCGAGAATCCGAGGGTCGCAAGTTCGATTCCCAGCCGGGCATCAGAACTTTATCAGCTTTTTTTCACAACCGTGAAGTGGAAAACTTTATTGGTTGGGAAAACGATCAAAGGAGGAGGAGTTTAAGCACCGGGGCATCGAAAGGTGTCCTAGGGCCAATGAGGCCAGCGATGGCATCAGCAGAGGGAACATCGAAAGATGTTCCAATTACAAACAATGATACTGCAGCAACAACATCATCAGCAATAACAACAACGGCAACATCATCCGATGCTAATCAAAAGCGCAGAAAGAGGATCAAGTGCGCACCAAATTTAGTAAAAAGGAGATCCACGGCCACCTCAGCAAAGCTGCCAGCTGGGGTGCATACGTCCGATATAGACGAGACGTCAGAGGCAGCAAGACAAACCGAGCTAGACACTTCACCCGAAGAGGGTATAGCATATATGTCTGAAGAAGGAGAAGGGCACTTCACGACGGGCGATAGTACTGCCCTCGTGAACCTCTCCACATCAGAGGCGTCATCTGAGGAGGACGAGGAACAAAGAATGTTCGCCCAAATTGATGCTTTGGAGGCAGAAATAGAAAAGATAAAAAGTAAAGTTAAGGCCAGCCAAGAAGCGCGCCGAGCGAGGCAACTAAAAGAACTCGACGAAAAAGAACAACAGCAGAAAAAAGAACAATTACAAAAACAACAGCCACAGCAGCAGCCAAAACAACAACGGCCAAAACAACAACAACAGCAACAGCAGCAGACACAAGTCCAGAAACAAACGCAAGAAAAACAGCAGCAGCAGATTCAAAAGCAGCAGAATCAACAGCCGCAGAAAAGTCAGTCTCAGCAGCAGCAGCCACAGCCACCGATTATGAAAAAAGAAAAGGTGCCACCCATTAATACTTATAAAATGGAGTTACAGGATACCATAAATCTATGTAAGTTGACCATAGGTCAAAATTTTACTATTAAACGATTAAATAACGATAGGCATGCTATCCAGTGCTTCACACTGGAACAGCACAAAAAAATTAAAGAGTTGCTAAAGGAAACTACTACCGAATTCTTTAGTTTCACCCCTAAAACCGAAAAATTTCAAACGGTCCTTTTGAAGGGCATAGATTCCTACACGGAACCACAGGTGCTCTTAAATGAACTCCGCCAAAAAGCGAATAACGATCTCGACTTTATCGGGGTCAAGCCGTTCGCTACAGTTAGAGCTAGGCGGGAGAAGCGGAGACTTCCCTTCTTCCTTGTTCAACTCTCACCCAGCAGCAAACTGGATAGTTTGAGGAGTATATCCGTCCTCAACTATCAGGTTGTAACTTGGGACAAATTAAAAAGGCGCGGCGACATGCTTCAATGCATGCGCTGCCAAAGGTTCGGCCACGCCGCAGCAAACTGCGAAATGCAGTCACGCTGCGTTAAGTGTGGAGAGAACCACAATGCAGATGAATGCAAGTTAGGAAAGGAACGGGTCGAAGATAGGACCCAGCTTAAATGTGTACTCTGCCGAGGCGCCGGACACCCCGCTAATTATCGGGGATGCCCGACGTTTCAGCTTATAAAAAACAATAAAGCAGCAAGGCAAACAGTGGTAGAAAAGCGTCCAACAGTGCGCCCTCCTACAACAACGCCCGTCAACCCCCAAATTTCTTACGCCCAAATGGCGTCAGGAAGGGGAAGCACGGTACAGCCTACACCAAAGGTCGCCCAACAGGCCCCCGTGCCTAAGGCGCCGGCGGCACAGGCGGACATTATGGGCGTTCTACTGGCCATTCAGGGCCAGTTGAACGGCCTCCAAAACCAGATCAGGGAGCAGGCGACTAGGGTGGATTATATCTACTCTGTTTTGCCGAGCTTAACGCAACTTAGAGGTTAAGGGCGCGCTGCCGGAGAGGCCCTTTAAGATCCTAGCTGTGAATGTAAATTCACTGATTAGGACCGAACGTAGAGCGAATTTATTCCAATTGCTTAAAGACATAAGTCCAGATGTGTTTATGGCTAGCGAAACTAAGCTTAACCAGAAACATAAATTGACTAACAACAATTACAATATCGTAAGGAGAGACCGACCCAACTCCACTCAAGGAGGGGGCGTCGCAATCTTTATACGTAAAGGCATTAGTCATAAGGTAATATATAATAGTGATGTGCGTAAATTTCGGACGTTAGAGGCATGCATCATATGCATTCATCTCCAACAAGGGAAGCGAATGTATGTGATCGCTGCCTATGCACCGGAAACACCTCAGCCCACACAGTTTATAACAGAGCTTGAAAAGCTTTTTGAATGCTTAAGATTGAGCTCGGAAGAAAACTACTACATATTGGCTGGTGATTTGAATGCCAAACATATAGATTGGGGAAATCAAATACAAAATCCTCGTGGTAACCATCTGTATAATTGGATGGGTCGATACAACCTGGAGTATCGCATTGAACTTCTCGCTACAGACAGGCCATCGTTTCCAAGAAGCGGTGCCTATCTGGATCTATTGTTGAAAGACGCAAGACTAACAATTACTGATACTGTGGGCCATCGGTCTAAAAATTGTTTAAGAACGATCGAGTACGACAGTGACCACTGCGGACTCGCCACCGTAATACAACTTCCGAACTCGCTTATGGAGTTGGAGGAGTATGTACCGGTGCATACTTACAATTACAGTAAGGTGCGCTGGCCACGCTTCTCGAACGTCTTATTGAGCGAATTACGATCAAATGGTATATCCCCACCAAATGACAGGAACATGACAAATACTGAAATTGACAGATACTTAGAACAAATGGACGAAACAATTCAACGAACAATGAACAGGACAATACCGAAATACAAAGAACGTAACGCAACTGACTTGTACCGTAACGCGACAATTGATGCATTACACAGACAAAAAAGTGGCTTACTGACAAGACTAAAACGCTTGTACAGACGGTTTACGGACACACGAGATCTGGAGATAAGGACACTGAAGTCGTCCATCAAAAACATCAACCAATTGATCAAAGAAAATTATAGGTTGTCCATTAATTTGTTTTGGGACAACAAAATTCGGGCCGTGAACGCTACCGACCCGAGTATGTTCCCACAAATTAATAAGATATTCAGAAGAAAAGATCAAAACGACCTTCCGTGTCTTAAGCTCCAGAGGACGACACAAAACAGAGACGTACTTCTGACAGCAGGCATAGACCCAGATGACGCCGTCTTGGACGATGACCTCTTCATAATCGAAGATCCGCAGGAGAAGGTGGAGGCTGTGGGGGCTGCTTTCCAGCAAGTGTACAAGGTGAATGCTAGCATTCGCCCGAATCATGACCTGGAGAACAGAGCTCTGCTTCATCACTTATGGCTCCGAAACGATATAAGCGAATGGCGATCTGAGAACCTTGGTTTTACCGGGTTTAATGATGAAGATTTGGCAAACGCCATAATCGCCGACCGAAATGGGCCCAGTCCCCTGTTAATTTCGAAGAATGAGCTCCAGCTCATCTTCGATTCATTAAAGAAAAAGAAGTCTGCAGGAGTCGATGGTATATCCAACGTTGTACTACGACATTTGCCTCAAGAAGCAGTTGACATTTATACCACACTGTTTAACAACGCGCTGAATAATGCATATTATCCAGTGCGGTGGAAGACAGCTGTAGTGCACCCTCTCCCAAAAAAGGGAAAGGACAACTCCAATCCGGCGAATCTCCGGTCGATAAGTCTTCTTCCGAGTATCAGCAAAGTATTTGAAAAGGTTATTAATAGAGCCCTGTTCAAGTGGGCGGAGGACAAAAATATCATCCCGGATAATCAGTTCGGTTTTAAGGCGGGACATGACACAATTCATGCCGCGTATAAACTAGTTTCTGATATCCAATGGAACAAAACTAAAAAGCAGTGTACGGGTGCCTGTCTGGTTGATTTGGAGAAGGCCTTCGACACCGTATGGTTAGAAGGTCTCTATCTAAAGCTAACCAGACTAGGTATAAGTAAACCTCTATTGTATATGCTTTATGACATGCTAAATGGTAGAAAGTTTGTTGTCAAGAGTGGCAATGTAACTTCTACCGCAATTTTTAATATTAATAATGGTCTTCAGCAGGGAGCGGTTAACTCGCCGATTCTATTCAGCATTTACACCAGCGATCTGATAGGTAGTCTAACTCAGGCAATTGCGTACGCCGACGATCTAATTGCGTACAGAACAGCTAATACAGTTGAGGTCATCAAAAGTCTCTTGCAGAGTGACTTCGACAAGATTCAGCGATATTGTGATGACTGGAAGTTGAAAATCAACTTCCAGAAATCAGAAACTATTTTGTTTAGGACTCCGTTGTCTAGCGCCTCAAGGGATACGAGAAAGAACTGGCGCAAGCTGGTGATCGTAGGGCCACATGGACATCCACTGGCGAGTAAAAGTGTAGTAAAGTACCTTGGCATCTGGTTGGATCAGTACCTGTATTTCGACAGACATATTGGTGCTGCTTTGGCCAGGGCTAGGGGAGCCTTTGCCTTGACAAAACGACTGTTTTATAGCAGCCGTCTTGACAGCAGGGTGAAGGTGATTTGCTATATGGCCCTCATCAGGCCGATGATTGCCTACGGATGCCCGGTGTGGTTCAACGTTGCCCCATCTCAAATGGAAAAGATTCGGGTGTTTGAGAGGCAATGTCTTAGACGTTGCCTTGGATTACACAGAACACCAGAGTCGGAGTACACAAGATATTATTCCAACCAGGTTCTATACAACGGAGCCAACATAAACAGAATAGATAATTTTTTGTTCAAGCTGATTCGGGGTCACGTTGCAAGAGCGACGTCCTCAACTAACAGCTTAATTTTTGGGGCGTATTACCCCAATAACGAATATTTTGAGAGTGCGCGGTTAAGTGGTTACATCCCTCCCGAGGCATTCCTCTATTTAGACAGTCGAGGGCTGATACAGGATGGAGGGGCGGTTCCGCTCATCTACCACGTCAGCCGGAAAACTGTGGATAGGCGACTCCTGTATGGTCGAGACGTCATCGCTCAAGGTGGAGAAGAGCACCTTCGGTTCAGTAGGACTGTGTCCGATCGGGACCGGAGGGATAGGGCGAAACAGGAGAACCAGTTCTGGTGGCTCTCTGAACAGCATCGTGATATATAAAGTCGATGAAGATGATATATCTTGGTCGACTTACATAGATTTAGGGCATTAGGTATAGGGAACAGTCAGGGTGGCACCAAAAAAAATTAAAAATATGTATGTATGCGGGGGCATACGTGCATGTATCTGCGTGTCTGTACATATATGTGCGTACGTATATGTATGTGCGTATGTACATGTGTGGGTGGCTTGCATGCTGGTGTGTGTCTGCATGCATATAAAAAATAAACAAAAAAAAAAATTAAAAAACGAAAAAAATGCTGCTGTGGCTGTTCTAGTTTTTAAGTAGTTTTAAGTATTATTAGGTATCTTAAGTAGTTTAAGTTATTTTTAGTAAGTATAAGTTAGTTTTATTTAGTTTTAATTATTTTTAATATATATTTAGGTTTAGTTTATAGGTAATGATCAGATATCAAGTTTTTTGTATATAAGTTTCTTGAAATATAAAATAAATAAAAAAAAAATTAGATTTAATTAAAATAGTTTTTAGGTCGAAAGACATTAGTTGTAAGAGTTATTGTTTAATTTAGAGCGCCCGTAAAGGGCCAGTAAATTAGTTGTAAGTTATTGATAATTAGTCTAGTTTTAAACATTTTTGTCTAGCTTTAAGATAGTTATAAGTTAAAATGAAATAAAAATGAATTAAAAAAAAAAAAAAAAAAAAAAAAAAAAAAAAAATGTACACAAATGGGTTTTGGGGGGTGAAACGTACGAAGGTTTCCGATCTTAGTATGGCTTATTTGTGATTGATATGTAAACCTGAAATAGTGTTTTTAAACTCAAAGTATGGGAAAAAAGATTAAATAAAAAACGTTAAAGTGTAATTTTTCAAAACTGTAAAATTATTCCAATTATTTTTTAATCAAAAACTCAAAACAAGATGCTTGTTGTGTCCTAGATTTTGTACAAATCAAAAATTACCAAAATTACTTTGTTTGAGATTTTTTTTTGTATTTACGGTGATCTCACTTTGAGTGGAGAATACGATAACTATACGGTACCTACCGCAAAATAATAACAGATTTTCTAATTGTTTAATTTTAAAACCGATTTTTTTCAAAAACTATAAATTGTAACACGTTAACATTGTATTACTTAGATATATAAATTATAATAGGGGTATTCACGATCCGGTGTATCTGGTCTTGTATCATTGTAAAAGTGTAAAAGTGTAGCTTTTTTTTTGCACTACAACAACAAAATATACTGAATGTCAAAATCTTACACTTTTACAATACACGAACCCTATTGGAACAGAAAAATACAAGGGTGTAAGATTTTTTTAACACAAACTTAAGCCTTCTTCAGAACAAATGTGAAACAGATTTTGACATTTGCTTCAGTGTTGCTACAGAATAGTATAGGTGTGTTCACAGTCTGTTGTAAAAAAATAAAATTTTACAATTTTTCATGACTTGGTACACCAGATCGTGAATACCCCTAATTATTTTTTATCACCAATATTTTATGTTTATATGAAGTTGAAAATTAAACAAGTTAAAAAAAGAAAAGGCGGCAACGCTTTAATGATAAAAGCTCAGCTACAATCTCAGCGTGCTGCAGTTTCCTCTCACATCCAAAAGGGGGGATATAGACCTCCTCTCCCACAGCAAGCGTATTTGTATTGAACTGTTCTACAAAAAACCGTTATTATTATTTCTTGCCGCCTAAGTTATCGTACTCTTGTCCAGAAATCATTATACGAGCATTCTGTGTTAGTAAATATAAATTCATTTAATTGGATTTAAGAAAAATTGAAATTGGGAAATTTATCAATAGTATGAGTTTACATATTATGTATATTATGTACAAAAATATTTAAACTTAAAATAACAAACCAAATACCTTGTAAAAGAATTTTGTCAAAAATAATAATACATACATACCTCACACAAAATATATTTTTTCCATTTATGTAATTGGAATGCAAACAAAGTTATGGCTGTCTATTAATATTTTCCATCCCTTTTTGTTAATTTAAAAGTATTTTTTTATTTTATTTTAAGAGTAATAGTTTATACAGTTTATTTATATACCTACTTATACAAATAAATACTTTTATACGGAAGATTTATTAAATTTATTTTCATATTTATCTAATAAGAAATCCATTGTTACAACCATTTTATTTACTTGTTAAATATTTAGTATATTTTAATTGAGTTATTATGTTATTCTTACATGAATGCTTACAACTATGCAAATTATGTATTTTATTTGTTTTCTTTAAATTAATATTGTAAATTACAAAAGATACAAAAGGACGTATTCCTTGTTTCAAGTCTTTTATTTTGATATTTTGTTTTATGTTTGTTTTGAATATTTCTATATATATGTATATATTTAAAATGACTTTGCCAAAGGACAGATTCGTTTTTTTTGTGTCTTAAATTCTTTAATTTTAAATGTTTTGAGTAATAATGTATATACATAGAGTATCTTTTAATAAATTTGTGTTTATTTAACTTACAAATTGCTTGTTATTGATTGTATATTGTTAGGGTTTCTATATTATTTGTATGATTTTTTTCAATAGAATCAAATTGAATTTCACCTTGTATATATATATATATATATATATAGACTATATTATATATAAAGAATATCATTTGTGTGTATATATTAACATTTGAATGGATATTTTTAATTATCTAAGTGTTGGTACTTTACGTGATAAAAAGTGATTATATATTTTTTATTACACATACATAGTTTTATACAAAGATTTTAAAATTAATATTGCTTTCTTTTAGTAAAATTGTATTGTAGAAAAAGTCAAAGATTTCATCAGGTGGTTGTTTCGTTGAGTGAAAGTTCATAAATGTAAACAAAATAAAAGATCAAGAAAAGCATAATGAAAAAATAAGAAGGTATTTGATTATACAGATAGAGATACTGCTGATTGCTGGCTATCGGTCTTCGATTAGAGTGCATTAAAGTAGCTATTAAAGGTGTTGTCCCACACTCTGCTCATAACTGGATAATTGACATTAATTCCCGTCCCGAACTTACAAATTTGGTAATTTTTGACAGAAGAAAGTGCTCATCAAAGAGTAAAATATTTCCCCTTCCTGACAATTTCACAGCAATAAATATTTGTAGGCAGCAAATTCTGGACAAACAATTGACTCATGTCAGGTTGACGTTTGTAATAAAAAATAAAATGAA
Source organism: Philhelius pedissequus (assembly GCA_910595825.1). Lineage (NCBI taxonomy): Eukaryota > Metazoa > Arthropoda > Insecta > Diptera > Syrphidae > Philhelius > Philhelius pedissequus. The sequence goes on along the minus strand of OU343163.1, from coordinate 5,166,541 downwards.
CGACTGTATCGCACGTAGTTGCTCTTATGTTCGATCAAAAATTCATAAATTCATGCAAAAGATTCTTAATAATTTACTTAATTTTCTTATATACAAAATTTGTTACATTTTTTTCTAAACAAAAATTGGGATGACAATTTTAAATATTTAATAATATAAGCTTAAAAACAAAATTTCAGAAAAAATCATCCATCAATTTTCGAAATATTGAATTTTCAAAAAATATTTTTTTTTCAAAAATCCCAAAAAACTATTTTTCAAAAATTTTGATCAAAATCCGTTGCGCGGTTTATCAGAAAGTCGAAAATCAAAAGAAAAATGTTTGTACGGCATGTACCGTTAATAACAAAATATGTAAGAACAAAAAGTTTAGCCAAAATGTAGACCATACCTAAAGTAGTACACATACTTTTTTTTTTAAATCGTTAGAGTCGTTTTTGAGATACACTAGACGCCCAATATAACGAAAGGTATAATGTTCAGCAAATTGTTTATATCGAAAGATTCGTCATATCGAAAATAAATATAATTATATATAGAGATGATTTAAAGTTTTTATTATATCAACTTCTTCCAATTGCACAAATTGAATCAATTTTGAGAAGAAAAAAAATAAGATGGTAAAAAAACAACGACTCAAAAATCTATTTTAGACAATCACGTAAGTACCGAGTTTGAACAAAATTGGTTCAACCTGTAGAACGTTCTACAGACAGACAGACAGAATTGCGGGACCAACCTTTGTTTGTATTCTCTATCATCGTAATGTCAAGTTTTAAGATTAAAATCTCGAGTTCGATTTTTTTTTTCCAAATACAAAACTAGCCCTATAGTGTATATCGCAAGTTAAAAACGTATAAATTTTAGAGAAAAAAAAAGAATTCTTAACAAACAAAAATATACAAAAACAAATGTTGTTACTCGTATAAAACAAACGTTTAAAAATTGGCAGAAAATTGTGCTTAAGCCGTTACAGACTTTTTTTGAGAAAATTTCATCATCCTCACTCTTCAAAATTTGAAAAACTGCGAATTTCTGCCAAAAATGTCTACAACAGATCTAATAATATCTATTTTCCGTTCTTTCTGCACAAAAATGCATAGAATGAAATTTTGTCAAGAGTGAGGGTAAAACTCTCCCAGAGAGGGACAAAGTTTCACAGAAGTACGGGAATGCAATAAACAAAAATGTTAGCCATTTTTAAAGGTGTGTTTTTGAAAATGTTTAATAAAGTTTTTTGTGAATTTATTTTATTAAATAATAATTAATTTGTTCTTTTATATTTTAATTTATTGCATGATACATTCGATTTTTTCAATTTTTGTAATGTAACACCTATCAATTGCCAGATTATGTATTGTTTTTTCCTTCATTTGACAGTGTTAATAATTTTGGCCAAGGAAATTACTGGGACGTAAGTTCTCATCCTGGAGAAATATTTTACTCTCTCATGAGTGCTCTCTTCTGTGAATAACTACAATAATTTGATGTACGGAACAGGATTTGACAGTTTTTCGAAAGTAAGTAGATTTTCGCAGTTTTAGAGCGCAGGAACACACCTAATGCAAGTCACTGCTAATGTTCCCCTCCGAATTCATTGGTATCGGTAAGAAATTTTACAGGAGAATTTGATTGTACTTTAAACTATTTTTGTTCGAGGAAGACTTAGGCTAATAAAACAAATTTCTGAGCAATAAAATCATTGGGGAGAAAATAAAATAAAAAGAAAAAACAAAAAAATTGGATATAGAACACCAATTATAATTCTGACAAATTTCATGAACATAAGTTGAATTGATTCAACAGCTCAAGTTGAACCCTGAAAATAAAAATAAGGTAAAATTCTATTTTTAGATATCAACTCCTTCTAAAAATTAACAAAAATAAAAACAAAGTTAAATATGTCAAAATTAATTTTATTAAAAAATAAAAATTAATGATTTCAAATCTTTAAAAGGTTATTGCAAATATTTATTTAAATTAAGACAAAAAAATAAACAAATGTATATAACTAAAATAATTCAACTAACGTGTCAGAAAAAATGTGGATAAAATAAAAAGAATATATAAAATTATTCAAAAGAATACTAGTTTTTTTTTATAAAACTTAACTAAATTAAATGTATGGTTATTTATATTTATTGTGTACAAAATTAATTTTACGTTTTTGTAAATTCATCTTAAATCTAACCTAATTAATTCAAATAAGATTGTAGCCTTACTTCAGTGGGTACATTTTTTGTTACAAATATATTTTTAATATTAATTTCATAACATTTAAATCATTACCGTTAATTCGTTGGTAAGTAAAGATGGAAGAAAGAAGTTTTTTTTATACAGATAATAATATTATCTTAGATACAATATTCTGAAGAAAACTTTAGTCTTCTTGATTTTCATAATTTTATACATAAAAATACAAATATTTCTGCAATAAATTTTGTTATAAATAGCAAATTACAGAAGAATCATTTTGAGCAAACTGTTTGTAATAATATAGTGATATAATGTGGTTGTTTAATAATTTACTTAAATAATTCAAAACCCAACTAAAAATAGAAATTGGACGGAATGTACGGGAATTGTGTTGCAGGAAGAAGATATACGGTTATAAACTTAACTAACATAATAAAATAAGCAAAATATACTATTAAAAAAAATAATTATAAACTACACCAACTAACAGTTGCCTTGCATTTGTTGCACAATGTTGAATAAAATGTGATTTTGTTTGTTTGCGCTGTGATGTGTCGGCGATGTTGTGTGATTTTTATATTACTTTCTAGTGATATGTTGATCTCTTGGTGGCTTGGCAATTAGTTTTGATTTTTTATTTTGTTTAAAACAAATTAATATTAAAAAAAAAATAGGTAACTAAATTTAAGCCGAAGAAAAAAAAATTAAACTAATCTTAAAAAAATGATATAAAAAATGAATTTAAAAAAAAAATGAACGTTGTGGTTTGTGGCAGGTTGGAATTTAATTTAATTCAATAATTTATTTAAGCTCAAAATGAATCTTCTGAAATATGTCCTAGAAACGGTCTTTCGATTCAGCGCTGTACTCGAGTTCGTTTAGATTTTGAATTTCTTGGAGTTCTTGGAATTTCTCATGATCTCTAATATGTGCATAGTTTGCCGAAAGACACATAAGATAATGTACTAAGCTGAGAATTACCAATAGTGTTGCTAGGGTAGCCAGGATGAACATTACTTCGGCATTTTCGACTCCATCCTTGCAGAATGCTTTGATTTCGTATTTGTCGCAAATTTTCATTTCTTCAATTTTCGTACTTGCCGGGAACATGAAATCTTAAGATAGAAAAGAGATTTTTGATTAAAATGAAAAATATTATATATTTTTTTTATTTTTTAGAAAACATTTAGCCGGGAAGACTCCATACAATTTTTTTCTTGTCTTGAACCAACCTACACGCTTTAGTTTTCTCATCATTTTGAATTCATCTATCCATTTCTTTTTAAGTTCAAATGAATTTGGCGAGATCACTATTTTTTCCAATTTTATTGTTCTATTCCGATAGAAAATGAAAAATTCGGAGTAAAGAGAGTATAACTTCGAACAGACAATCGAAAACAACATGAGTAAACAATAAATTCTTGTTTCCGAAGTTTAATATGATGTCGTTTACTTTTCAAACAAAGTAATCGATCCCTAAGCGATATTTTTGATCCCGGACAGGTTTTCGCGTTGTATTTTCCCAAAATTATCGATTTATTTTTGATCCGTGATCAAATTCATATACATAAAACAAAAACAAGCACTTCCACACACTGCAACGTAGGTAAAGCTACACTTACTTAAACGTCATTGCGAATTGTGAATTTTGTAAAAAGAAAATCGATTTCTTTTTGCCAAGAAAAATCGGTATTCCCAGATCAAAATCCCTATTGGCAAATTAAAAACGACATACGCCACATGTAAAGCGAAGAATGTCCAACGCATGTTTCCGAATATTTTATTTTGTAAACATGACTGACGCAATATTGAATTCGATTTTGACAGTTGACCTAAATGAATAAATGTCAAAGTCACATAAGATCTGAATTAGGGATGGGCGATATTGAGAAAAATATTGAATACTCATTATCGATGTTAATCAGCTATATCACAGAATCCATCGTAATTGCAAATCTGCTACGAATGCCGAAAGATCTATTATAGAATCCATTCGTAGTGGAAAATCTGCTACGAATTTCGAAATTCGTAGAATTTCGTATCTCAGAATCAGAATAAAACGGAAATATTTTAGCTTTCTCTACGACAAGTTATTCTTCACATAGTCAAGCGAAAAACGGTTATCTTAGTAAAAATGTAGGTATTTTTAATGAATTTTTATTTAAATTCAAGTATTCTCTCCAGTACATTGAGCACTTTTTTTTAAATTAAAAGAAAATGTAGACTGCGCTATGTCAACTTCGCAATCCATACCAGCACCAAGCGCAGCAGCCAGCCGAGATGAGGAAAGGCTAACTTCTTGCAGCTCCTCTAAAACTTAGGTACTTGTTCGCTTGTTCACTCGGAAATATCTTATGAAACTGAAAAAGTTTCGATTTAATTATTATTTTTAAATTTGTTGCTTCATATCTATAAGTAGGTACAAGTTTTCATCTATATCAAATGAATTGCATGCATCTCTCAGTTTTTTTCTTTGGATTTTAAGCTTTTGTATTCGCCTTACAGCCTCGTTATTTGCAGCTACAATTGCAATCTCTATGGAATCCATTTTATGTTTAAATAACAAAAATGAACACTAAAGTATAATCAGCGCTATTGTGAGTTTCGCCCGGAATATCTTTTACCCGAAATATTTGTATATATTATATTAAATATTAACAATTGATATGAACTGAAATTTGTTTCTTTATAATTGGAGGTGATTCGTTAAATGAGGCAAAGCTTTTTCGATTCCATTCGGATTTTTTGAACATAATTTTTCGGGGCTCGTAGCGTAACAATCCTTCCGGAAAACATCGATGTTTTGAAGTATTTTTCTTTATTCTTCATTTAACATCGATTTTGAATCATCGATTTTTTATTTGAATATCGATGTTTCAATAACATAGATGAACATCGGTCATCCCTAATCTGAAGCATTTGCTTTGTTGTGAATTCTCGTTTTGTATGCAATTTATTATTTTTAAAAAAGAAATAGTTAAAAGAATACTGAAATTAATTTTCAGACACAGACATGCAAAATGGAAACCTTTGAAGTGATGGATTGTGCATATTGTCAAAAAAACTGTACTAAGAACTTAAATTTAACATATTTTAAGTTTTAATTATTAAATGACATAATTTGCTTTTCTGGCAACATAAAATTAATGGCCCGGTAGTTTTTTGAGAACCCAAAAAGCCTGTTTTTTGTTTGGCTACTCTTGGGGTTATCAAAAAAAACTAGGTCGACCATAGGTAAAGTTCAACGAACGAACATACTATTATCATTTATTCTGACACATTTAAACGAAACGTCACTAATGTCATGTTACCAAAAACTATTTCAAATCGATTTCAGAACGATTTTTTGTTGGTACCTAACAAACTTACAGCAAATAGTGTGCGAATATTTCGATTCGACATTAAACAATTTTCACTTTTGGCAAATAATCCGACGAAAAACTAAAACTATATATATGCACATGTATGTGTATTCTATGTTAACTCCCTTATAAACAATACCTACTTTCAAAACAATGAATATAAAGAAAGCTCTCAGACCTCAGAAGTTTGAATTGACTAATTTAATTAATATAAACTATTCTTCAAAATTAATCCCTTTTGTCAAATTTTAGGAGTTGACAATTATCCTTAATTATTATACGTAGCGTAATTTCCTTATCCCGCAGCCCGCATGCATGTAGATACACTTAAAACCCTTACCTACATGTTTATTACTGCGAATAACAAGAGTAGGTAATTACAAATATTCAATTACTTTCTACAATCCATTGCTCTACTATGTGAATTCCTTCAGAAACCGCAACTATTGCTAGAGAGTCCTTTAATTCATATAAATTTGCTGTAGTTTCCACTTCAAAGAATGCAAAAAAAAACCCTCATCAAGTGTTCCCCACAAGCATCATTAATGTTGACTTCAATATGAATGTACGTATGTGTGTGCACTTTGTGTAATATGGGTAAACGAGTATAATATGTTTTTTTTCTAATGAAATATACTTACAGAATTGTGTCAAGTCAATGCAGCTAAACGACCTCTCCACACTAGAGCACATATTCCAGAACATAGTGTAAATGAATGTTACAATCACAAGGAAACATAAGATCAACGTCCAAACGAAATTCAACAAATATGTCAGTCCCATTAACTACAAAACGCGAATAACGCGCAAAAAGAAATAAGAACCGTCAATGAGATATAGAACCTTATATATTTCTTCATCCATGCAATAATCATACCACTGCACAAGAAATCCGTCCGCCCACTCGAGACCTCCACGCTCGATACACCTTGTAGCGAGTTGCGCCAGTTGCCAGGAAGCCCACAAATAGAATCATAAATCCGAGAGCAGCCATCCCTGCAGCAATTATCGTGAATATCATCTGTACAGCTTCAATCCTATAAAAATATAAACAAATATTTATTGCGGACATATTTTATTGATAGCAAATATTATTCTCAATTCGACTAGAAGCCGAGTGACAGTTAAACACTTACCATATCAGCCGCAAGTGGAAAACTTGGTCCATCATGATTATCGTGAGCGAAGCACCACGATACATGGTCCCGCAGAATATACCCACCCCTAGTAAACACATAAGGGTGGCTATTAGGGTGGCATATGGTATTCGCGCCATGCATGATTGACAGCAGTCACCTAACGGTACAGAAAAGAAAATAATTAAAATCAATGTCAATTGAGTGTAGAAATGAAGAAAAGAGGGTGGAGGGTAGACTGTGGATGACGGATACGGTACACGGCTTAGGGATACCCTTGATGATGGCAATGGCACCCCATTGGGCGCCAATTAAAACTGAATCCGACTTCCACCATAAAAGAGAAGACTAGAAAACTACACGAAGCGCTGTGACTGGTGATGATGGCGTTCGTGATTATATATTTGCCAAGTTTAATGAGCCACAAGATGGCACTTGTGATGATTATTTATGGTTAAGATGGCAGTGGTAAAAGCTGTTTGCCTCTCTCTTCCATCAGCTAGCTAACACTGGATGCTGTTCATTTAAGTGAAACGGTAAACGCACGGTTAAGTGTACACAATAGAAGATGAGTATATAATGGAGCACTAGACATTGCACATTAAGCTTCTCAAACAAGTGCAGCATTAGGGACAACGACATTTATTAGACAAGCTCAAGAAAAACAACAACAAAATACACAAAATAAATAAATAAAGAAAACAAAATATGATGGTGATATATATGGATGGCGTGAGTGGTGCATGTTAAATGGGTTGATAAATTTGTCAGCGAGTGATTCCATTAACAACTGATATTTGCTCAGTTATTGTCGTCGGATATATTAAGTGGAGCGCAATAAATGAATGTATCAATTAATTATAAATTAATTTAACCTAAAAGAGAAAATAATCACGAAGTACATTTTGTTCATATGTACATAGATATGCAATTAAATTTATACATTTTAATTTTCGCCGTTTCAAGTAAGGTTTATTGTTCAACGTCATACATACATATGACATACTCAGAGATATGTACTGGTTGCTCGGGAAACACTATAAGCTCAGTATCGAAAACAAGCTAATTTTGTACAGGCAGATGCTTAAGCCTGTCTGGACTTACGGTATACAACTCTGGGGTTGTACGCGAGATTCTAATTTAAATACCTTACAAACATTTGAAAATAAACTCCTAAGATCATTTTTAAGCCCACCTTGGTACATTAGAAACGAAGATCTCCACAGAGATCTTGGGATTCCCACGGTTCGCGATGAAATAAAAAATTTAGCCCGAAATCATAGAAAACGGCTATTACAACACTGCAATAGTACTATAATCGAAATTATCGATGAGACGAATTTAGTACGCCGCCTGCGAAGAACAAAGCCTTCCGATTTGGTGCACTAAACGAGAATCCGCCTTAAAATCGCGGTATAAGCAGGAACTATCACCGGATAGTTACCTGCAACACGTTAATTAAATTCGTTAAAAATAAATTGCTGGATAAGTTTCAACTTAGTTGCAATCGGGAGGAGGAGGTGTTTTTAGTGCAGTAAGAATCTCACACTCCTATGAGCACGCGTTTTTCGGTCCTCATAGAGCCTTTTGAAGGTTTTACACCTACCCACGGGAAAAAAAATACATACATATGTACATATAGTAAGATATACATGGACACTTTAAAAAAATGTCCAAAACAAAATCAATATATATTTTTTCGAATATTCTCTGTCAATTCAAGAAATATTCTTTCTCTATAATCTTTATTCGAAGTACAAACATTATAAATATGTATTTTCTTTGTCATATGTGACAATCATTTTTCTTTGTTTGGTAATTTTGTTTGTGGTGACATCAATTTTGTTGCCATTTTCATGTCAAATTGACATTTTTGATGTTACAAGAAAGAATAATTAATTTGTCTCTCGTTGTCTATTCATGTATATTTCTTTCAATTGAAGCAAAAACAATATGGAGACAATGGGGACGTTCACTCAATTATTCTCAGCAATGTGGAATCATTTTCTGTTGTTGTAATGCGTGCAAAACCACATCTGATGAAAAAAACAGCTGCTCTCATGAAAGCTATCTTGAGTTATCCCAAAAAAATTGGAATAATTAGCTAACCGAGAACAAATGTATATAACCAGCTGACTGCAAAATTCGTTTGTATGCGTTTTGCTTTGATTTTTTGACAGCTTTCAGCTTACCTATCTGATTCGTCCACAGATATACCCTGATAGCTTGTTATCCGAGATAACATACATATGTAATAAGTGAGTGAACGACCCCAATACTACAATCATTTAAAGCTAAAATCATTGTGTAAGGCACATCGGTAATAGTTCTGATCCAGATTTTTTTGTTGCAGAAATTGACAGCTTATAAAATTTTGAAGAGTGGTGATGAAATTATCTCATTAAGAAATAAAGTCTCGAACAGCTTGAGTAGAGTTTTCTGCCAATTTTTAAACGTCAACACAACAGGTTTTTTTTGTATAAATTTGTTTGTTCAAAATTCACATTGTTTCCTCTTCAAACTAATAATTTTTGTATTTTAGTGATGCTAAATTAATTTATTTGTTCAACTAATCTTTTTTCACAACAACCACGAGATGTTTTTTATTCATTTATAATAAACGTCAAGCTGACAAATTTTCTGCCTACAAAAAATTATTGGGCAGAAATTTGCAAGAAATTGTCAGGAAGGGGAAATATTTTACTCTCTCAAGAGCGCCTACTTCTGCCCAAACTACCAAATTTGTAAGGGAATAGGATTTGGCAGAAATTGGTGCCAATTTGTGCCAATTGGCAGAGTGTGGATCAGACCTTATGTCAAATACAAATTACACATTTTGCAGTGGGTGTATAGCGAGATCCATTTATTAAAATAAAAATGGCATCACAGATATATCTAATGTTGTTTTCCATTGTTACAAGGATTCAATTCTATTTAGATACAAATCTGTCATAACTTTCGACGATGGACACGTCTTGAGACATGTCAACAGTGTGGCAGTGATACAGAAAAGTAGTGTTTATGCGGCCCCGTAGAGTAAAACTTTCGGAAATTAGTTTTTGATATAGCAGCCCCGCAACCGTGGGAAGCGCGGGAATATTTAACACTTTTAAGGGCGACCAATAATATTAAATAATACCAAAATTATATAACTGTTAAAAATTAACTATTATTAATTGGCATTACTCTAGTCTCCTCCTTCCACGATGAGTCAATGTGCTAGGATGTAGAAAAAGAAGCCACTATTCACCCTACGTCACAGATAGTACTTTGACGTGAAGTTTATATGTAAAGCCAGCTTCCTTGCCAATACTGGTCCGTGTGGCCTTGCAGTAAGGGAATATTCACGTGAAAGCGACCAACGAATCAACAAATATTCGTTCATTTTAACATTTGCTGCACATCGCTATTTTTTATTTATTATTTTTCAATTAGCCACGTTCAGGTAGTAATTTTCTGCATTCTGGGATAATTTTTTACTGTTGCCTTAAAAATTAGCTTTAGTTTTCCTAAAAATCTTAGAATATCCAGTTATCGGAAGGAATAGCTGAACAGGAATGTAATTTGAGGTTTGAATGTTGACAGCTTTCAGCTAAACTATCTGAATCATTCTGATTTTGATATTAGCCGCGCGAAAACAATTTATTGGTCGAAGTGTGGATGGTATGTGGAACGCGAATAGAGTTTGACAGTTCGAAACACAATCAGATTGAGATTCGATTTCTCAAATGCATCTTATTTTGTATTTAAACAATAATATAAATTATATTTCTACACTTTTCTTTAGAATTTGTAAAGAATTTACGTTCAAAATCCCATTTTTTTATTCATTCGTCGGTCGTTCTAATGACAATAGTCTCTAAGGCCCGTTTGCTGATGCAGAACTTAAGCATTTAGATTCTACAAAAGCCCTTATGTGACAGTTAAGGGGGAGGAAAAAGTAGCACATAAGCGTTTTAAGTTGAACATAAATATTTATGATTCTTATCAGCAAACCGGACTTCTTTTTGACTTTTGTAAATGTCAAAGTGGCATAATGGATTAAGAACGATACTAAAAAAATAAAGTAGCCATTTGGTGATTTTAACTTTAGTAAAATGTTAATAAGATACGATACTAAACTCGTTTAAAATTAGCAAAATCCTCTTTTTAACCTAGTATCATACTTAAAATGATTTAACATATTACTAAATGGACTAAAATTTTGCGCCTATGTTTTTATTCAATTATGTTCACTGCGATTGTTGACCAAAATTATATCCACTCTTGATGTTGTTATTGTATGCAGGTAAGATTTTGCTAAATTGGCTATTCACTTTTTCAAAAAAAACTCGGCTTATATTCAAATTACACAATAGGCGTTTTTTTTTTCGTTCAGAGCAGAGCTCTGAACAGAGTTCGAACACATAAATTATGCACTGAACTTGTTCCAAACAGAGCGAGCTCTGAACACTGATATGTTGTTTAAACACACTTGAACCACACAAATCAGAACACATTTTCATTTTAATCATAAAAAGCAATATAACACAAAAACTTCCCTTTTTTGTAGACTGATACACACCCAGATACAGAAAATCAACTAGCGATCACCTTCTTTCGCCAACTTATGTATCTAATTATATTTTTCTTCCTATTTTCCTTCTTGACACATGGTATTTTTTGCGTTCAGCAATTTATACTCACATGCTCATTCCATTATCTTCGAGCACTTCGAGTGCGATCTACACATGTTCAGAACAAAAAAAGAAACACACCTTTGCAGATCTGCATGCTCTGAGTTAAAAAGAAACATAAACAATTTTTTTGACAACTCAGACTCTGCTCTGAACTAAAAAAGAAAAACGCCTAATTGCAGAACTGAATACTCAAAGCACAACCACCCAGACACAAAAAGATGACATTAAAAAGAATGTCAAATAAATGCGAATATTCACAATTTATTTTGGTTTTTGTTTTGTATACGCTTTTCTTCTGTTACACAATTCTCATCACCTGCGATGAAATCACTTGCTATTGCTCTTAACGTATCACTTTCTTTTAGTTAATGAAATTCTATCTATTATATAAAAATAAATGAAATTATTTGTTTATATTATTAAATATAGACACATACATTTGTGATGTATAAGAATAAGAAGTAAGAAAGTGCGATAGAACGAAAATTTAAACAAAACACACATACGAAGTATTAGGAAAGCTTGTGACGTGCTTAAAGTCTAATTGGCACGAAAAAAAACAACACATAGACATTAAAAATGGTTATAAAAATAGTTAAGTGCACAAAAACAATAAAAACAAATACTAGCAGTAGTTGTATATAATATGCGGGGTTAAAATCTTAATAAGCGGAAACTACACAATACACATAGGTGTGACTGAGAGCAGTGTTCTATAATAATGTTTCTTCTACTCTTAGTGGTCACCTCTTTTATTATTCCATCCACGATCTGAGTATCGATCCAGGGAATGATCCGATCGGTTTGCATTTCGATGACGATTTAGTTGGTGTGTGTTATATGCATGCGTTAGTATTCCGTCATCTTCGAAATTCGTCTCCAAGAGAATATCTTCGCGGGGATCGCGCACCCGATCGCGATTGATCTTTGATGTCATTATGATCTGTTTTTTTTTTGTTTTTCTTGTTTTTAATTAATAATTGAAAGAGTACTGCGATAGTACCTAATTCAATAATCGTTCATCTCATATGACAAGACACTCGTTTATTTTCTCGTTTAATTATATCTTCGTATATCGGCGTAATTCTAAAATGAAATTAAAAATTTAATAAAAAGAACAAAAAATAGGAATTCACTTTCCGGTGCAAGAGCACGACTTAGACTGGGCACTGGGAGAAAGAGAGACTACTCAACTCATAGTACTACATAACTGCGCTGGCGAAAATATGATTCATCCATTAGCTTGAGCGAGCATTATTAACAATATCGAAGAGGTTTTGTTCTACGAACGCAACAACCAACGTACAGTGTGTGACACATAATTAATGTTAATTTAATCTTATCTTGAACCCTCTTTTACACGCGGACTCTGATAACAACTGTGAGGGGATCAATTACGTTGCAGGTTGGGACACTAGGGTTGAGAAATAATTAAATCATATCAGTTTGCAGCAGATAATTTTTTTTTGTTTTGTTTTATCTGGAAATAACCCTGAGGATAGAAATTGATAACAGAGGCAAGGAATGTCGAAATTTTTGGGGCATAAATTGAACTTGCAGCTTTTGATGTGTCAGCGATAAAATGCTATATTGTAAATTAGGGATGTGCATGTACATGTACATATCACAAAAAAAAGCAATCAGGGCAGTGGTCTTTAAATGACAAAATTAATATCTACAGTCAGGAAATTATGGTTTAACCAAGCATGCATAAAGCTGTAACAATGTAGGTACATATTTAAGTTCAATTCATTTGACTATGTAAACTCAAATTAGTCTTGTTTCATTCACACCTTCAATATCAATAGAATGATTGAACGAAAGCCATGTATTTCGAGGGCTAGTTGCACAAAAACATGGTTTAAGTATTTTATTCGTTTTTCAACAATTTTAACTCCCCATTTCTGCGGATTAACCGAGGTTTAACGATTATTTTTAGTAGAAGTATGTTCAGTGTACTTCAGTTAATCCGCCCAAAACGGTGAGTTAAAATTGCGAGCCACGGATCAAATATTTCTACAACTGGCCTTGGTCCAATCAGCCGGATTCCTTATGCAGCTTGTGAAGCAGCAAAGTGGGAGAGTTTTAATCCCAATCAAGATTTATCACTATCAGGAAACACATGGGACAACATAAATTTAGTCAAATGCATTCATTGAACATAAATTTGACTTATGTCGTTTTCGATTGGATATGCGGAGTTACACTTTTTAGACTCTTAATTATCTGAAAACGCCCGAGTAATGTTTTCGGAGTATTTTTCTGTTCTCGTTTGAGCAAGGGAGTAAAAAAGAACCCATATATATATAAAAGCTTTTCGTCTGATTAATTGTCAAAAGTAACAAATGTTTGAAGAAGTATTTTTTTCTATGACAAGCTTCAAATGTGCATGTGTAGATTTGTCAATACGATATTTTTCATATTTGATTGGAATCGAAGAGGCAAAAACTCCGAAAATCTTGTCGAAAACGACATTAGGAACCTAGTTAGTGTTTACTCAAAGTTGCAACTTTTTTATTTTTAGATAATCTTGCGAAAAAGTAACGAACAATTCGTGATATAAAATAACTTTTTTTTGTTAAATTTAAGAATTGTCTTACCATTCCATGTACATTCAAAGATTTGTTCGAAATCCTCAACATTATAAAAAAAATCCGTTGATGAAAATATTATTTTTTGATAATTGACTGCACAAAAAAATGCATTTAAAGTTGAACTGGATTCTGACACGAATAAAGTTAGATATTTATTGAAAAGTTTTCCAATAAAAAATTCTTTTAATTGGAAGAATTTTTTTAAACAACTGCCAATCAGAGACTAGAAACCAGCTTTACTTTCAAGTCACTTAATTCTAGACGTAGCCATTATTAAAAAGAAGATGACAGGTATGATATCTTGCTATCTCTTTAAAAGATGAAAGAGCGTTTGACAGATTGATTACTTCCACAGAAAAGAGTTTTGCAGAAATAGCATCTTTCTCAAAAGAACCCTTGATTTCGAACAAAATACTCTTAAAAATATCCAAGTCCAGCAACCAACTGCTGACTATACAAACTTTTATTTTGTACGTTCAACAATTCCTAATGATACAAAAAATCAAATTGCTGAAAGAAAATAAAAAAAAACTCAAATGTGACAAATTATCATTCTGAAGTTAATCAAGTGTGAAAAAGAGTGGAGATTTTTTTTCAAATAATCTGCTACATAAGGGAAAATCACGAATCTGTCAATGTCAAAAGTGACAGCCGTAACTTATATGAAACTAACTGATGCAAAATTGTTTTTTTTTGTTCATATTTAACGAAGTTAGATTGTGAAGTAGATAAACAAATGTTAGTTTTATGGAGATAAACGCTTTGAGGTTTGTCAATAATTTTGTAAAAAAGCGCAATTTAACTCATCAAATTACATTTCATTACTTCGTTGCGGTATTTTTGTACGAAAAGTGTCAAAGTGAAAAAAAGTTTTTGCTTAATTAGCAAAATTTCATAGAAAAATACAAACTTCCGACAGTTATTATAAAATTCAATGAAACAGCAGTTATTTCAGCAATCTAAAGCTAAAGTCTATGCTATGTGTATTTAAATGTTGCAATTTAAAATAAGCTATGCTACATAAGAAAGCGTCGTCGTTCACTTTATTTTAAGTAATAAGAAGAGCAGATGCTTTAACGTTTATAACAACTGTGACATTTTAAAGGAATTTAACTGCGGATTAATTCAGTTTGTTAGGGGTGTTTTTATGTTTCAAGAGGGGTCGGATCCTTTGAGCGGAAAGATTTGGACAAGTGATTTTAAAAGGGATACAATGAAGATGGTTGAATGTTTGTTATTCAACTCAGTTTGTATATAGCATAGTCTATTTTCGAAAGGAAGATTTAAGCATCCGCCAACAAACTGTTTAGTTCGAATTAAAATTTTTGCAAGAGTGAAAGGAAAATTTACATAGACAAATTGTAACGGAATATATAAATATAATAAAGTTGATTTTGTATGAAAGACTTAAGACTACAAAAAAAAAACTTTTTTCCTAACTAGGGCCGTATATTTGCGGAATATAATAGAACAATTGTTTTTGAAACGATAATCAAGATTTTTAATAGTTCAGTCGCGGAGACTATCTTAAAATAAATTTGAAAATGTTTACTTTTGTAAGCTTATCTTAATTAATTTTTTTTAACGAAACACAAAATCGACATTTAACGTATTTTATGTTTCAGTCACTGTTTTTTTTTGGGAAAAATCATCGGATCATCCACTAATTTAGGCGAAGAAATAGGTTTGCAACCAATAACTAAATAACACTATATGCGACAATTTTAAAATTAATTATGGAATGACGGTGCTGTCTAACATGTCGTGTTTCAAAGCAAAGTGATGAAGTGGAAAGTATTTCATGACCCATCAAACCAAGATTGAGTAAATGTGCTTTTGAGCAGTTAATGGGGTCCTATTAGCAGTTTTATTGGATTAAAAATTAAATTTTATTTTAAACAACTAATGGTTTTTAAAGTTGATAGACCGCAAATGACCTCCACGCTCATCCACGCATATGCGGCACCTGATCAGAAAATTGTTCATTGCGGCCTGAAGGGTTGAAATTGGGATCGCCTCAATTATTGTCTTAATGGACTGCTTCAATTCAGTCAAATTCCTGGGTTTCGTTTTGTACACTTCCTGCTTGACATAACCCCATAAATAAAAGTCTGGTGCAGTCAGGTCAGGTGACCTTGGGGGGCAGCGAAAAGTGCAGTTTCTGGATTTTAATTCAATTTGTTTGGGAATTTTCGTTGGAGCTCCGCCATAACTTTTGTGGCTAGGTGTACACTTGCTCCATCTTGTTGAAACCAAATCCTGCTGAAAGGGATACGTCTTCGGCGAAGTTCTGGGTAAAAAAACTCCTTCAACATCTTTAAATAACGGTTCCCATTGACAGTTTGTGTTACACTGTTTTCTTCAAAGAAGTATGGCCCTACAATATACCTTGATGAAACTGCGCACCACACAGTGACTCGTTCTGGGTGCAGTTCCGTCTCATGGAGCATTTCTGGATTAGATTCACTCCATATACGGCAATTTTGCTTGTTAACATTGCCGTTTAAGTCAAAATGGGCCTCATCAGACATGAACAAACAATTTATCAATGTGTTGTCTACTTCGACCATTGCAATCATTTTTCGGCAAAATTCCAGGCGAACAAGCAAATCCTGAAGGTTTAACTTACTTGTAATTTGGACTTTGTACGGAAACAAGTTTAAGTCATAATGAAGTATCTGTTGTAATGACCGTCTGCTAATTCCAATTTGACCCAATAAGTTTCGAGTCGAAACACTTGGATTTGCCTGTATTGCGATGCAACAGCCACAGTTGTATCCTGAACCCGAACATTGGGATCTCGATGATACGGTCTTCGTTCGATGCTTCCAGATTCGGCAACCATGTTCACCAGTCTCATAATGGCCCATCTACTCGGGGGAGTACCGCCAAACTCCAGCCTAAATTCCCTTTGGACGGAAATGACGGACTGCGAAGAATGGTATCGCTGCACTATCCAAATCCTTTTTTCAGTATCCCAAGCATTCATTCTGATAAATCTTAATAGTAGCCTAAAAATAAGCCGAATACTCACACTGAAAAAGAGTTATTACGTTTTATTTTTGTAGCACGTTTCGTGGGCCACCCTGTACATAACAATAACAACATATTAGTTAAACTACGTAGTTACAATGTATCTAAACGCGTTATTCATAAAAATTATATAGCCTCGAATAGTGACATTTTAGCATTTTATTTGAAACGAGAGCATTGTTAGAATGTGTTGGAAAAAGTTGTATGTACGAATTCACTCAACTTTGAACAGGGAGAGGTTTTTGTCCCTGAAGCTGGACCTTACATCTCAACAAAACACATGTCCGACCTGGAAACAGGATGAAAAAGCGGATGGATGGTTCACCACTCTAAGGGCGCTGCGGATGTTGTTGCAGCTCCACCTAATCCCACCCAACCTAGAAGTTCTGTGGCCATATTATTGAAGTTCCCCAATATAGTCCAATAATAATTGGGCCCTACGTTGGGCGCTATTTGATGATAGGTGAAGTCTAGTTTAGGGGGACAAAATCCCCTCCCCGTTCCAGCGAGCTAATCGGAGCCTCGCAAGCACGCCGCTTTCCCGAACTAGGCATTCCTATACGTTTCCTGCCATCATCCTTATTCCTAACTAATGCTCATACCTCTTGCCACGCAACAAAATTTAAGAGTTTAGCAAATTCAGGAATTAAGTAACGAAGAGTAACGAAAGGAGCTCAAAGATTTAATTTTCAGATTTAAGAAATATTATGGGTATTTTTCCATGGGAACATTTAAATCCTTCGAAATAAAGGTAAAGATCGAAAATGGTACTCAAATGATTCCCTCAAAATGTACTGGTTGGTATGGGGAACACAATTTTCATGGGTATTTGGCTGTTTTTGTTACCCTGCGCCATTTAATTGGAGCCTGGAAAATCGTATTACAAATTAAACATTAAACTGAGTAAATTTATAGTTTTGAAAACCGGGTCCTTGCACTGAGCATTCACTTGAAATAAATGAAAGCAAGAATAGTGTCCTTTAGTCTATAAGTTTTTTCGACGTTAACTGTCCCAGGGCGCTGTGGGGGATTTGGTGTCTGAAAAAATTAACCCAGAAATAATTCGACGCTGATCAGTGTATCACAGTGCGAACATCGAACAGACCTAATAATTCCTGTGCATTACCCTTTTTTCATATTCAGACGTAAATTTCTGTATTCTCGTATTTCTTAGCCTAGTTTACACTTTAAAGTTGATTAACGAAAAAAATCTACATGTATTATGGGAGCGCTTTTTGCGCAAAAATGAATGTTTGAAGTTCAACATTTTTTTTATAGAACTGTGACCTGAAGAAAAATCCGTGTTTCCACCACAGATGTTTTCTTCTATCGTGTTCGATTGGCTGTTTGGAGTTACACATTTTACTCCAAAATAGTCAGATCATGGAGAAGATACATAGAAATTTCAAAACAAATTATCCTACCTAGTTAAAAAATATATAAACTTAAGAAATAATGTCTAACTTAATGTCCAAGATAAATACTTTCAATGGGAGAGTGACATTAATGTGCAACGCTACAACTCCAGTGGTGATTTTATGCGAATATATTTTACATACAAAATTCTATCCAAAATTTAGCCTTTTAGTCCTGTTTTGCGCTAACCTCCGTTATCTGTCAAAATTTAGTGTGGGAAATAAATGTTGGGCACATTCTTCGCAAGCTAAATTTTGACAGATTGTCAAGTGAAAAAGATATATTTTTAACATTTTATTACCTATTGATTGCTTCTGCCTTTTTGAGATATTGTTTTAAGAAAAGTAAATGATCCAACTAGAATGTTTGGGGAGTAGGTATTTAGATTTTTTTTGGAGAATGAGGATGATGAGCCAACAAATATACATAAAGCCAATAGAATGTGGGGCGCAAAAAAAGGACGTTTGACGTAGACACCAGAAAAAAAAACTAGCTTTGCTGGTGGAGCTCCCCGAAAGTATATGGTGTCTGGAAGAAAAAAAACTACCACCATTTAGATGCCATAAATGAGATTAGCAATAGATTTCTTTGGAGGTGGCAAAAACTGGTAAAATTTATTTACAATAAAAGCATTTAACTTAAAATTTAACAACTGTTTTCGACATATTCTTCATAGAATTTTTGTTTCAATTTTTATAATCTCCACAAATTTCAGCTAATACTGTGAAAGAAAATGAAAGGCATTAAAAAAACTAATGAATAAGAATAATATGGAATGTAATATATGTATATATATATATATATTTTAACAGTATCTTTAATAAATATGAAAAACTATAAGCATATAGTGACACTGTCATCAAACCATCATATAGAAACTAAAAATTACAAAAACCGGCATGTTTCAAGAAAACCCGTTCCATGTGAAAATGCAGAAATTTTACGACATCCTTTTGCCATAGGACAGAGAATAATAATTCTTACTTGAAATCTTCCGCCTACTTCCTTTTTCCCGACTGCGACTGGCATTATCTCATTCACCAAGGATGTAATTATGAACTGGGGAGCAATGATTCCCTGCCATTCATCCCTCTAGACAATAATTATACTTACACACTGGCATAGAGAAAAGGTAGGCAACTGGAGTGAGCCTGATGGCATTCCCAACGATATATTCTGCACCACCCATTCAACCTAGATAGTTAGTTAACAAGAAAAAAAAGACTGTGTGTAAAGCTTTTTGAAATTAATTTTATACTCTCAGAGCTCCACTACGAGCCGAGCACAGCAAACTTTTTTTTATCTCTTCTTAGTCGTCCGCTCATTGTCATCATGCTACATAGTTCTTCTTTTTCTTAAATGAACAATTATAATTCAGACAAGAGTTAAAGGCAAGGCAGGTAGGAACCATGGAGCGACAGATTCCAGAGGAGGCCAGACGGTGGCGCGCGGCTCCGTGGCGAAAAAATAGAAGAACAACTATTATCATCGCATCATTATTATATCATGAGCATGAGAGGAAGAACATTTTCGTTGTTCTAGAGGCCGTATTTGCATTTTGGATATGAAACAGAAACTCCATGCTGACAGTAGTGGAGCTTGTATACTCGTATAACTAGTATAAAGCACAAGCGGTATCCTTCGAGCCCTAACATTCACCCTTCACAAGTTAATGGGTTTTCCACTGGTTTATCTCTCACCGAGCCCCCTTGTTTAATTGTTTGAGTTTCGTTGTAAATTTCAACTAAAAAATAGGCATAGGGTTGGTTGGGTGGTTGGTGTTGATGATGATGATGGTAAGTTGTGGTATTTTGTCTTCTTCTATTTTTCAAGTAGTTTAAGTAGTTTTTTCTGAGCTTTGCTGTCTTCATCATTTCTAAGCTCTAACGAATGCCATAAAGAACCCTCAAATAGATATGGTTTATATTAAAGTGTCATTTACACATGATGACAGATATATGATGAGTGTATACACATGTCTGAGGCAAATATATTATGGTATGAAGTTGTCATTTTTATGCGAGTTAATTTTGAGATATTTTTGTTCAAAGTTTGCGCGGTTTAGATTTACAGGCACATCATACATTTATATGAGAAGAGATAAGTCAAAGACCTTTTAGAACATTTTAAGGAATACAAACTATGTGAGGAACAACCCATCTTCTTTTGCAGCATACACTCTTAGGTTATAGTTTTTTTTTTCTTATCACACATTTACTTAGATAAGTGCGAGTCTCAATGTAAACGAGGAAAGATAAAACCTCTCTCGTATAGGCACTTTATTTTAACGGTTGAGGACATGAAGGAGACACATTACATTACACATCAATTTGTACAGTCTAGGAAGTACACAAAAACTTTAGCCCCATGTTGAACTATGTGGCTTCAATTTTAAGTGATGTTTTTTTTGTAATTTAATCCAGGGGCATAGTTTTTGTTTGCACATCAAGCCACCACAGCCTTACATATTTTTGGGCTTGGCTGATGGAGGAAAGAATTTGATACTCTAAAAATTCAATACCACTCTGCAATGCAATGGATTTAAGGAGATATCCTTGATGGTGGGATACGTTGGCATGAAACTTTTTCGAACAAAGAAACAGCGTTACACGACACATACATACTTATCTATCTACACATTGTAACAGAGGCAAAGTTTTAACAAGTCAAATCTCATAAGGAAGAAACTTTATCGCATTTCGAAAAAAAAAGAAAATAGGATTACAAATGTAAGACAAGGCCTCAATTTGAACAAAACAAAAGCGAAACTTTGTAAGAACTTTGTTTTTGTTTTACAGGTGTTAAGGTATCGACGTAGACGTAGTTTTGTTCGATTACCTACTTCTTTCTTATTTCAGAAGTGTGTTAACAATCCCTAACACTCAGATGTTAACACAATTCTTCTATGATGATAAGAGTTACCATCCTTAAGTTGTTGGGAGAGTTTTGGCAATATTTGCGGGTGTATTAAGGAAGAGCAAGATAACCAAAATGGAATGTATTCTAAAGATAGCCATAAATAAGGTACTAATGTGTAGATAGACAGGTTAATTTGTCAGTATACTTGAATATGTGATGCTTTGTATGGCACTAGCGAATTTTTAGTGGGTAAAAACTGAAGCAAAAATTGTTGGTATTTTTATTTGCCGACAAGATTATTTATTAGACACTTTGTGCACAAAAATTAACAAAAATCATTTTTCTCAAAAACAAAAGTTTGTAAGGTATTTTTAAAGCCTTTTACATAGAACTAAAAACCCGGTTTTCGTCAAAAACCTACATCAAAACCACTAGTTTTCCCATACAATTTTGTGTACCTACAAGTATTTTTAAGGTACAACCGATTTTTTTCGAAAACCAGTCAAAACGACACAAATGAAACTATTCAGCCATCGTAAAATTGTTTAAAATGTCTAATCACATGTAAATATGCAGTGTGAACAGTTTTGGAGTTTTTGAAAGCTTTTCGCCCTGGTTTTAAGCCCGGTGTGAAAAGACATGTATTAATTTATTGCACAAACTACACGATAAACTCGACTAAGTATTTAATACTATTTTTCTGGCTTATTTGACAGCCTACGTAATTAGACCCCAAGTAATTTCTTGGAATAAAATCCGAAGGTTGAGAAAATATTTTTTTTGTCAACAGATTTTAGCAGTTTTTGCAAGTACGGGAACATACCTAATATCCTTCTTAAATGTTCGTTCGTAGTTGTCAAAAGAAAGTGTGAACATCATTAAAACTTGACTAAATTCACTCAATGTATAAATGTTAAAGGCATTGACATGTATACATTTTGAGTATTATTTTCATTCATACAAGCACTTACATGAATGACAAATTTGAAATATTTCTCCATTTTCCACGTCTTACAAAATAATGACAGTTGCAATTGACGTTTAGTTTTGGTATCGAGCCATTTTGGTTTTTATGACAATACAACATACGATATAGAATACACCTTGTCAGTTTAAAATCAACATTATTTGCATTCGTGTAAACGCATTTGTTTTATACATTATTTTGACAGTTATCTAACAGACGTTTTATCAATTTCTCAATTGCATAACTATGTTTTCTCAATACTTGAAGCAGTTTTATAGCAGAACTAGTATAATGTCACTTTTTTATTGGTAATCTGGAAGAACTCTCCAATCCTGGATCGCAATCGAACAAGTCAGATGTGAAACTCACATTTGTGATAAATATAAAAGAATTAAACATGGCCGACAGAACGATGAATTCGAGTTTGACATTTAGCGGCTGTGAAGTGGGCGAGCTACTTCAAAGTTTCTCTTCTTTCCAGGAAAAGAACTGTCATTTGATACCAATCGAACTATTTCAAAAGCAATCTAAAAGAACATGATTCGTTTTATTTTTCACTCCTCATATTCTATTACTTTAGACATAGATTATTCGGAATAAAAATAGTAATGTCGCTTTCGATTGGATTTTCGGTGTTCTACCCTTTTTTGATTCCAATCGAATATGAAAATGTCGATAGGTATGTACAATGTGCGTTCTATTTTTAATCCCTTATAAAGTCGAGAACAGAAAAATACTCGGAAGACTTTATTCAAACAGTTATGGCGTTTTTATTTAGCAATCCGGAATTCTTTTATGTGATTCTGACGATTCTGAATTTTAATGAGATTGTATGTGTGAAAATAATTGTGTAAGTAAGAATATTCAAATTCAAAAAAAATGTTAGTTGCACAATTATGATACAAAAAATGGCAACAGTCGAGTTTGACGTTCAAATATATGAATGTGTGAGTGCTTCTGGTTCTGATTTCAAATCCAGAAGCAAAATTCTCTTCTTTTCAGAATTAGAACTGTCATTTTATCCCAAGTGAACGCTTTCAGAAGAGTCCGGAAGGCTTCTGGATTGCCAAATAAAAACGACATTAATCGAACATTTTTAGATAAAAGGTCTATAAAAAGAGTAACTCTGAACAGCCAATCGGAAACGACATTAGCCGTGTGCCAATTGGGCTAAATAATTAGCTAAAAATACATTTTTAACATTCTTGTGTGAGCGAAAAAATTGATTCAGCGAAATTTTGGTCGATTGGGAGACATTTTTAGTGCTTGTTGGCATACAATTTTGACGCTGTTTAATAATCAGTTGATGTCGTTTGTGCATCAAAATACTCCCAAGACGTGTTCATGATTGAATTTTTCTATTGATCAGTTAACCAAAATGATATCTAAAAAATTTTGATCCGTTAAAAAGTGAGGAGGTTAATCTACATTTATTTTCCTCAGTATTTGACAGTAAGACAACAGTTAAAAAAGAAGTTAGTACAATATTTTCTGTACGTAGTTTTGACGTAAATCAAATGAGTGAGAAAACTCAGATGACAAGAAATATTAACGGATTTTTGTAGAACAGTTATATTCGACCATTTTTTTTTTGCTATGGGATGGGTAAGAGTGCGGTTAGGTTAATGTATTTAGAATACTTTTCGCACAGAATTAATTGCCGAGAAAATTTCAGTTCTGCTTCTTTTTTGTTGTTTTTTTTTTATTTTCTTTGATCTGCAAAAAGACAATTAAATGTTTATTAAAACAACTAAAAAATTACACATTTCAAAAAATAAAATCAAACGCTGGAAAATCACAATCATAAATTATAATTTTGATTGATTTGTCCTTTCTTTTTTAAAAATACGACTTGAAAGCATTTTTTCAGTAAATTATTTATTCTTAACAACTGGACCATGAAATAAAGGTCTGGAGCAGATTTCGACGAAGAAACGATATGGCAATTGCCACATCCACAATTCTATAGCTGACATCAAACCAAGAAGAAAAGGTTTTATATTTTTTTATCAAGACGAAAGGCTTTGAATAATAATTATTGCAGAAAATTTACTTTTAAACAAAAGACCCAACATTTAACTTTTAAATTGATAAAGTTAAAAATATTCTTTTTAATGTTATTTTGTTGTCAGTTCATATTTTCTTTCATGCTTGATTGCCTAACAAAACAAATGGCTATGCTGACCTATTGTAGCTTTAAAAGATTCTCAATCCTTCTTTCCGTTTCGCATTTGCATTCTTATTACGTTTTTATAAGTTAGACCTTACACTGTTTTTTTATTGAATTTAACCCTATACATTTTTGTATCTCGTCCTTTTTTTGCCCTTATTTATGGAGCCACTTTGACTTATATTTTGCTATCCAATATATTTTGTTTTAATTGCTTCATAAAGCACAACAACAGACGTATACGAATAATCTCCTAGACTTAAATTTTATGCCTTCATTATTGGAATGTCCCCCTGACTGGCGCGGGCTTACCAACTATAACGTCCTAGCAGCTTAATATTACGTGGTGGTTATGCCCTGAAGGGCTAAAGCATTTAATAACACCAGGACAGAAATATTCATGAGGGAAAATTGGAAAAGCATAATCACAAAGCATAATTACTATGTGGAGGCTTTCGATTTTTTGTGTAGAGTTATGCTTATCTGTATAGTGTGTTTGTATTTGCTTTCATTACGAAAATAATTAAACCAGGGTATGGTATACCCATTTGTAGCGTAGCATATATGGGCTTTATGGGTTTGTTTATATTTAAATTTTACCCTGGGGTTATTTTCTTTCATTTAAATACCTTAATTTTCAATTTATGTATAATTGAAAAAAGGTTTAATTCTCATTAGTTTGGGATAAAGAACGAATTAAGGAACTACAGTTAGTATGATTTGTTGTTGTTTTTTTTTTGGTAATTCATAGTTTAATCTTCAACAAACTATTATTTTAATTTTAACTTTTATTAAATTAATTGATGGTGATCCAACATATATTATGCCTATGACAGTAACTTATTTGTTTCAGAAAATCCGGAGGACATCTTTCGCTTAAACATAGTAACTTTGTCATGGATAATGTTGTGGGGTATAACGTATAACAGGACGATAGTATAGGTGTGTAAGTTTTTAATTGTTTGCCTGTCAATACTAAATTTATATATTTATATACCGGACAAACCGTTATTTATACCAAGAAAGCTCTATAAACTGCAGCTTCAAGGCGAAGCCATATATTTTTCGGCCGTCAAACATTTAATTTTTTGAGTTGTGTCGGTTTTCTTTTCTTATATATTTAATTTTTGTAATATTTTTGAATTAACAACTTAATTAACTAACTTAGACGTGTGTGTTCAAGCCCCATGCTAGGCAGCAATCTTTTCTATACCTCCAATTTTAATTGGATGCCGCCCGTGTGTTATGATCAAATAATAAATGCTTAATTCTTGAATCCATTGTGACAACAAAAATTCTTTCCTAACTTTCTATTCCTTCGAACTATTTAAATTCAAAAGACCTTAGGTCTTACGGGCATATACTCTGTCAGACAAAATAAAGTGCAAATGCACTTGCATTGCTTTTAAAATGCTGCGATTAAATATTGAGAGGTATTTATCACTCTGTTCTGTCGTCACATATTCTCAGTTCTTATCAAACCACTAAAATGTTCCATTATATTTTTGCTCTGTTCAATTAGAATAGAATAAATATTACAGCACATAAGGTAGGCACGTGACAAAATAAAGTGCAAGTTGGTATTTTTCTTTTAAAAATTGTCCGAAGCTCTCAATTAAAAAAAAATATTACTATAATCGATAGGTAATAATATTAAATGTGAATTGATAAATTTTCTGGCATCAAATTTAAGTTTACTTGCCTATAGCCTTGAAATGAAACAGCTATCGGCCGAATTGAAAGAATTGTTAGTTTTGGGCCGTCAACGTGGGTTGACATTCCTTAATCTCGCTGAAAAGTATGGACTGTCCATATCTGGAGCAAGGAAGCTTTGTATAACCGTTATTGAACGCGGATCTGCTTTCAGTTTTAGAAGCCGGTGTGGAAGGAACAGGAAAACATCAGCAGCTGATGACCAAAGAATCAAAATTGAGGCCCGAAAAAATCCATTATCTTCAGCTAGAATTATCAAAGAAGACCTGTAACTTCCCATAACACCAAGGACATTCCAAATGCGGCTAAATGAAAGCGGTTTAGGAAGCTATTTAGCTAAGAAAAAACCATTGCTTTGCCAGATAAATATTAAAAAACGACTTGCTTTCGCTAGGAAGTATTTGGCAAAACCGCAAACCTTTTGGGAAAGCATTATTTGGTGCGATGAGTCTAAGTTTGAGTTAAGAAACTCAAAATCTAGAAAAAAAGGTTTGGTGTAAACCCTCTGAAAGGCTTGACCAAAAGTGCATCCAAAAAACGGTTAAGCATGGTGGAGGGTCTTTCATGGTCTGGGGGTGTTTTCCTTTTAGTGGCGTTGGTAAGATTGTCAAAATTGATACTGCAATGACAGGTCCTCATTCCCTAAACATTAAGAGAGAAAACTTAGCTTCTTCGGCGTCTAAAATATTGTTGGAAAATTATATTTTCCAACAAGATATGACACGAAACATACGAGCAAAGGGGCAAGCAATTTTTCGCTCAAAACAATCACCCCTATCACAGAGTCCCTCGTAGCAAAGTTCCGAATGTTTTGTTACGCTACGGATACGAATAAATTCACATCATAAGCCCCGAACGAAATCAAAACATCATTGTATCACAGCAACCCAGTTTTCGGAGTTTCAAATTCATCTGATTCACGTCAATATATGAGAAGAAAAATGGATTTTAAATTTTGTAGTACGAATATATTACGAAGGGGCCAGTGATAAGGCTGAATGTTGAAGTTTTAGAATGGCAACCTCAATCCCCAGACCTAAATCCAATAGAGCATCTTTGGTCCATATTAGATGCCAGGATTCACTTAGATGAGCGCCAAAATGTATCATCTTTTTGGGATATTATTTTGGAAAATAAGGTCCGCAGCATACCCAAGCGTCTTGCAACCATCATACAAAACAAAGGGAGAGCCACAAGTTATTAACTAGTTTTTTTATTTAAAATTTACAATTTTTTTTGTTTTAAGTTAAAATTTCGATTTTGCACTTTATTTTGTCTTCTTTTTTTTGCTAAATATTTTTATTATACCTATTTCTTATTTTAATTTTGTTTATATTACGTTTATCATTTATTAATTTTTTGTATAATAACTTTAATAAGAGAAATTAAGTATTTTTGTGAAGTAACATTATAAATCGATGTACAATAAACATGATATTATTCGAAGTATGATTTTGCACTTTATTTTGTCCAGCAGTGTAGTTAAAATTATTATTATTAATATTTCGACAATTGGTTTCAATATTTTCGTTTATTGATATCATAAGGACATCTATTGACAAATACGCAATCATTTAATCGATCACATATTTCAGTCTTCCGGGGTAAAGAAAAAAAAAAAACAAATTTATTGATTTTTTTACTTTATGTATGTATTTATTTATTTGGCATAATTTACTATTTGCTACTATAAAACAAACTTAATATAACTTATCATGTAAATTCTTACATTTATATTAAATTTCAGTGCAAGAAGTTACTCTTCATTCTAATATTAATAAAATAAATAACAACTTAGAACCTTAAAAATATAAAACAATATTATATATTCGTTTTAATGTAAGATATTCAAAGTTTGATTCATTTTTTATAAAGTTTGGCAACTCGTTAAATAGTTCTACTCCTTTATACATGATCATGTTTTATGTTCTATTATCTCTATAAAATGGTAATCTAAAATCATTATTTGTTCTTAGGTTATGAGTTTGCATTTCATGAACTAAATTTACGTTTAATGAAAGATAATCAGGTACCATTTTATGTTTAATTTTAAATACAAATATTGCAGCGTTGTACGTAATCCTTTGTTTGAAATTAAGCCATTGCAGGGACGAGAGCATGCAATTTATTGGCGTATAAAAACTGCATTTCAAGATGACTCATCGGTTTGTTTTAAAGTTTTTGAAGTCTGTCTATTTGAGCTAAGTTGCCTATATACAAAGTGTGGTTTGATTATTGTATTAAAAATATTTATTGCGCACATATTAGATATGAGTTTACGTATTCTTTAAAAAAAAAAAAAAACTTTTTCGATATTTTTTTCACAATGTAGTCAAAGTGATTATTAAAGTTGAGTTCACTGTCTAAAACGACGCCAAGGTATTTTATAGATTGCACTTATTCAAAGCTAGTATTGTTAATTTGAATAGTTATTTTAAAGTCGGTGTTTATACGAGTAGCTATGCATTTTATTTTTTATTCACCTTAATTTTAAGCTTATTCATGTCCAGTCCTTCACAAATTTTGTTTGTCATACTTTAAATATTTTTAATGAAATTGTGCAGTACTTAAGAACTTTATTAATGCCATTTATATACAACAAAAAGAGAAGTGGGCCTAATATTGTTCCTTGAGGTACACCGAATGTAGTTACTTCACTATTAGATAAGTACTGATTAATATTAGTTCTATGGGTTCTGTCATCCAAGTATGTTCGGAATCACTGCAATTCCTTCTTTTTAATACCGTATTTGTTTAGTTTCAATTAGAGTAATGATCTATCAATTGTTTCTAACGCTCTTTGAAAATATATGAACAGGGAAAATATTTTATTTTTTCTATTTTTCATTCAACGGAACTTAAAAATTTCATTTATATGGTCTGTTTCGAATATTTAATACAATATTTAAAGTTCAAAAGATCACATTCTTTTTTCTTATTTCTTTTTAAAATTTTCAATTTGTTGGTTTTCTCCGAACAATTTTAAACTAGTAAAACAAGTTTTGAAAAAAGTCATTAACATGGCCGTTACGTAATCTGGGCAGAGTAAATCCTTTTTTTAAATAATTCCTCGATAGTATAGCAGTCAGTATACCCTGTAACCATTTTCATTTCATCTGTTCATTAAACATTCTTTCATCAAAAGTTTATACTTCTTAATCAAAAAAGGACGCTTTCAGCATTTTTCCTTGTGAAGTATTTTGTCGCCTTCTGCACGTTTTTACTTACCCATTCGTAGAACTCGCTTAACCCGAAACACAGTCTAATTTGGTAAATTACGAGTAGTTTATCACTTCCTTTAGCATTTAAATGAACCGAAAGCCATAAAAAGGATTTTCTGAACTTTTATTAAAGAAGAATCTTTTGTTTTGAGTAGCCTTAAGGATAATTTGATATTACTAGGTCTTGATCCACAACTTTACCCCATTCTGTCACTTTGGTTATTTTTAAAGATGATTGCATGAAGTAATCCTTAAGCTTTTGAAAAACATTTAACTATTTTTTTATAAATACCATCATGCTTTATCCTGACTTACGAAACTCATAAAATTGTCATGCCAAAATTGATTTACGTCACAAAACACCCCAAATCTCTCAAATTCTAAAAAAAAAATAATCAAATCTCGAAAAAAATAAATCCCCAAGCGAAGGAATCATGCAAAACTCATGCAAAATGTCTTATATTTTAACAAGTCTACGTCTACATCTTTCGAGGACCACATGTCGTTGCCTTGCCGCCTTCTCTTTGTAAATTGAAAAGTAACACCAAAACCGAACACAACACCAACAACTTCATTTTCGCCTACAAGCATTATTCCATTTCACATAAACCAGTGATCCAAAAAAGTACAAAGAAAAAAAAAAACAAGGGAAGGGGGAAATTGAGATGCTACAACGTTGTTGCCTATTCCTTCCTTTGGTGTGGGTGGTTTCGGATTTAGGTTTTCAGCAAATCCCCCAAAGGGTAATGATAACAAAGATAAACGAAAAGGGATAGTAAAAATAAAAAAAATATAAAAAATTCAAAATAAAAAAGAAACCAACAAATAATAACAGTAAAAACTGTTATCTCGGCCATTCAAGTAAATTGGTGTGGGGACTTGAGGTGGCAAACTGAAAATCCCAAAGCAGAACGAGTAATGAAAAAACAGTGGGTACAGGAGACAACAAACAAAAAGAATAGAACAGGTTTTGTTGGTCAACCACCAACTTCAATTCATGTTTCATCGAATTTCTTCAGTTTATTTAACGAATGCAAATGTAAATTAGAGAAAGAAAACCCCAACCAACCACTTACCCATTGTGTTTAGTGTTTGTCCTTAATTATTAAATTGCATTCAATAAATAACAACCTATTCAAGCACTGCCTAAATTTAAAGCAAATAGGGAAAATAATAACTGTTTTATGTTGCACTGCACTTGTTTTTGTTTACGCACAATTGTGATTGTGAATTGAATTGTGCTTAGTAGGGAGCGACGACGATTGGATTATATGGTGTGTGAGTGAGACAAAGGTTTAACTTGCTACGAAATAAGTATTAATTTATTTATGGGCTGGGCACACTGCACTCTTGACAAAACATCATCAATTATTTACATAGCCTCGCGGAGATTTTTAATGCAATCAATGTAAATGGAGATCTGTATTTAATTAGAAAAAAGTTTTAATTAATTTCACTTGCTAATGGGAAACTAAAATACTATAGCGCGAAATGAATTTTTTGTCCGAATTCAAAAACTGACAGAAACCACTACACCTCATCGCAGACAAGTCAAAAAGAAACTGGAGAATTTGATGAAAGAAAAACATACAAGAGTACAATTGTGTTAAAATATTGGGAAATGCTATGACATTGTATATATAACCTAGATTATATATACAATGGCTATGGTAAGTTCTTGTGATGTGTGCGGTGGGATTATCTAGTACAATTAGAGATGTGTTGGATACTTGTTAATCGAGCGAATAGCTAGAGAAAAACATTTGCACAAATATTTGAACCATAATTAATTCTTGGTTAAAGATTATAACCCACCGATTTATGTGGATTTAGATAGCGCATAAACTACTCGGTCAGTACCGTCAAAATCGGTGGGAAATAACCCTTAGCCCAGGCTGAGACGGACAAATATATAACCCTAAGATAGATAAATCTCTCTAAATTACAATAACATTTGAGGATGTTTTAGGCAAGGATGTTACAGCTTGTTTTTATATGGAATGTATATACTCTCTCCTCGATAAATTAATGTAAGCATATTTTACTGGTTTGAACAAAATACATGGGTACAAAATGATAGTGTTACATATACCTACGCGGGAAGATCAACTTGTATCGTATTCTATTATCTTATGCATTTCAAGTTTAAAACGTTAGCCCTTTAAATTGCAATGGACAATTTCTTTATGTTAAGTGAAACAGATGAAATCCTTTCACTTCAGCTTGTATAGTAAAAAAAAAGAACAAAACTATAGTAAGGTATTTAGCATCATCTCAACAAATTATTCTAGTTAAAATTTACCAACGCTTCTTAACTTTATTTATTTATTCCACAACCCCATTGCAACAGAAAAAATATTACAGGGTAAATTTGTCAGTCGTGTATTTAATTAATTGTTGATCTTCACAGGAGAAAAGTGAGTTGCCAGCAACTTTAAGCCTGTTAGAAAGAAGGGAGAGAGGGGAGTGAACAAAATCTCACAGGTCAAGGATTTCAATAAACTTTTGTGACGTCTCCTTTTAATCTATGTTTAGTAAACCATCCAGGAAAATTAAAAGAAAACGTCAAACAAATTAGCAACTAGTATTGCCCTGTGTGAAAAGGGACATTTTAGAAATTTTTGCAAATGAGTTTGAGCAATGTTACCTGACATCTTTCACAAAATCGCACGTTAAACAAATATATGTCCTCTCGGGAGCAATTTATTTTCTCCAAAAAATAAAATGCAAATTCACCTCAACATAATGTAATAGATTATAGATTATCAAAAACTACTGCTGCGCATATCTAGCATATCCCACTATTTTTTATTTTGACATTTTTCAATGGCGTTTCCTTGACAGTTGACACTTTAATAGGAAAATCATCAGCTGTGTAGTTATTATTCAATTTTCTGTAATCTTTTGTTTTATTTATATATTCGGACAAATTTCACCATTAATTATGTTACGACAGTGCGTTCCCAAGTCTCCAGTTAAATCAGTAAGTAAATAAAATCCATTTAAACTAAATTCCAATACAAATCGATAAAATTACCTAGCTTGTTTATCGCTGTCAACATACAAGTGCAGAGAAAATCGAAGAAATTCGCGAACGCCTGTCGAAAGGTCCAAAATTTCAGGATTTCGTTCAAAATCCTAACTATACTAAAGAAGAATGGAATGAGTATGAGGGAAAACTACGCCGTGAAAAGGGAGAAAACGAACGACTTAGATTGCCTCCATGGTTAAAGACAACTATTCCAACGGGCAAGAATTTCAATAAAATCAAGGAACAACTAAGAGATCTTAAGCTAGCTACCGTGTGTGAGGAGGCTAGATGTCCAAATATAGGCGAGTGCTGGGGTGGAGGTGAACATGGCACCCAAACTGCTACTATTATGGTGAGTGAGAGCAGTCGTCATGGAATTATTGTCATTGACTTATTGATAACCTTTCATTTTGTGTTTTTCAGTTGATGGGAGATACGTGTACACGTGGATGTCGCTTTTGTTCTGTTAAAACAGCCAGAAATCCACCCCCTCTAGACCCGAATGAGCCTGTGAACACAGCTACAGCTATTGCTTCATGGGGATTGGACTACATTGTCCTCACCTCAGTCGATAGAGATGGTGAGTATTAAGTTGTTAGTGTGTTAGGAAGAATATTAGGGCGGAACTTCGCTTTGAGATGGTTAGGATCGTCTCATAATGAATGACTTCTAATAGTAGTATTAGATAATAGATATTATTTGGTTTCGTTCTAGACACATACATTATTCCAAAAGTATTTCAAAACTATCTCACATTTGATTTTTATTTAAAATTTTAAATGTACAATCAAGCAAGCGAAGACACTAATGATATTTTAATATTTTTATAGATCTGTCCGATGGTGGTGCTGCCCACATTGCTGAAACTGTTAAAGAAATCAAAGCGAGGAATCCAAACATATTCGTAGAATGTCTTGTGCCCGACTTTCGAGGCAACCTGGATTCAGTAAAAACAATCGCTCAGTCGGGTCTCGATGTGTACGCACATAATATCGAAACAGTCGAGAAACTGACACCCTTCGTTCGTGATCGCCGTGCCGAATATCGCCAGACATTGGCCGTTCTCAAGGAAGCCAAGCAATTTAACCCAAAATTGGTCACAAAGAGTTCTATAATGCTCGGTTTGGGAGAAACTGACGAACAAATCGAACAAACTCTCAATGATCTTCGAGAGGTTGGGGTTGAGTGTGTGACACTCGGTCAGTACATGCAACCGACGAAGAAACATTTAAAAGTCATCGAGTACGTAACACCAGAAAAGTTTAAATATTGGGAAGAACGAGGTCAAAAATTGGGATTCCTTTACACAGCAAGTGGGCCATTGGTTCGAAGTTCATATAAAGCTGGAGAGTTCTTTATAACAAGTATTTTGAAAACCAGACAGGAAAACACCGCCAATAAGTTGTAAATAAACACACATAGAAATTAAAAAAAAAACACCTTAAATAACCTAGTTACATTGTTGTTGACATAAAAATAAAAAGTAAAATACAAAAACAAAAACAAATATCCTCTCCAAATAATATAGTTGTTGTTTTGCACTTTACCTTCATTCATTCATAATCAATCAAATCAACAAGTTGTCGTCAGCAACTTTTTTTATGGGCATGCGTCATGCAACGTCATCTAGTTTTGCCCTTTCCTGACAGGAATTGACATTCCGAGAACTGTTTTTTTTTCCATTGGTCTATGGTCTAACAACTGAGTAGTCAGTCACTCACTTAAATCCTTTCTTTTTTTAAATCTTTCTACAAAATCAGTGCATTTCTAAAAAAAAACATATTCAATACTAGCAATAACAACCATCTAATTTTTTCTAAAAGTATGCAATCAATTTATTAATCGAACATATGTTGTGAAAGAAAAAGCTTTGCATAACGTGTAGGGGGTCAAAGTCAAGGGAACCAAGAAAATCGTGTATCGAGTGGTATTTGGTTTGAAGTGTTTTTGTTCTTACCTCTGCCGTTGGAAACAAATTGCAAACAAAAAAAAAACACATCCCATTTGGAATATTAAAGAGAATTAAAACTAATATTTAAACAAATAAAAAATTAAATACATCAACAAATGCCCGGCACACGTCGTATAATTCTCGGACATGTCATGTCCGGGTTGTGCACGAAAATGAATCGCACCAAACCAGTTCCAGCTGATGTCATGGAGACTCCACTCAATCGATGTTTAAATACATTCGATATTACTTTATTGGGTAAATATTTTAAATTTCAATTACAATACTAGATTCGTTTAAGCAATTTCATCATTTCGACCAGTAAGTGGAGGAAAAAGACCTTGTTTTATGCAACCAGAAGGATAATTTATCATCATTTCTGTAGACATGTTTATTTTCACGTGAAATAAAAATCGATAGTATTCTATTGTGCTCGTATCCGTATGGTTTGGTTTAAAAATAAGTTGATGGCAGAAAAGCGGTCTGGTAGACAATGACAATGAATTACAATACGTCTTCTAACGAAACTAATTTTGATAACATCAGTGAAGTTTTATTAAAAGTTTGGATAGATAATAAAAATAAAATTGTCGGCAAATCTTTTAAATTGCGTCATTATCGTCGCCAACTTATGAACTGATATAAAAATCCAATGAACGGTTTTTATAATATGCAAATTTATTTCTTATTGTTTTGTTTGCCTTCGAGTTGTTATTTAATTAAAATGATAAAGAATTTAACAAATATTTTAAATTAGTTGTCTGCTAGGCATCTAAGGAGCTTGTTTAAAACTCCGTTAAACAACATAAACGTTTGCAATCGTATTCATGTTCCAAGACTCTATAATTATTTACAGTTACTATTACAAACTTCATGGATTCACTTAAGTTGCTCATACATATATAAATAAAATGAGCAATATTAATTATGACGTTTTAGGTTTAATATCGGTTTTAGGTTTTAAAAGCGTATTTCATGTTTAAATGATGCCTATTTAAAGTTTTAACGCTTTTCACTTCAGATTTCATTCGCTGGAATGTTGGTTTATCGCATATAAATTATTCTTATGTCCAATTCCTTACAACTTTTTTTTTTTCTGAACACAATCAATTGTATGCTGTCAAAAGAAATGTTACGTACTTAGAAAGACTTTACACACTATTTTTACAAGTTCTTTACAATAACAAATCGATCTGAAATGGGTTAAGGAATTCTACATTAATTTAATTTTTACTGAATGTTAATATTCCATTAATTCTAAAATTTAAAATATTCCATAAAAATTCCTAAAACTGTGAAAAACTGTCAAATTCTGCTCCCATTCGCCAATTTTCGTGTCAATTTGTTTTGTGTGTCAATGTTAGCTGTTTAATATAATAAATTTAACAACATAATATACAAAAATCGTCCACCCTTTTTCGGAGGATTGAATTGAATTGAAACACTATTAAGAATCCGGAGGACCTCCTATACTATTTTTGATCGAAATCCGTTAATGAGAAAGTCGAAAATAAAAAAAAAACGGTTCTATTGCAAAAAATATTTTAAATCAAAATATAGACTACTCTTGTAATAGTGAGTTAATTTTTTTTTATCAAAATCGTTAGAGTCGTTTACAATAAAATTAAGATTTACAATTTTTGGTACAAAAAACTCTACGACAGGTACCTTTATTTTTGGGGCTTAAAAAAGTTTAGAAAAAAGAATCGTGCCAATCACCTAAAACGCTTATTTACCAAGTTTGAAGAAAATCGCTTCATCCTTTTATGTCTTAGATCGACCTGCATACAGACAGAATTGCGGAACCCAGTTTTTTTTAGTGTTATTTATCATCGTAATGTCAAGTTTGATTAATATCTCGAGTTCGATTTTTTTCAAATGGAAAACTTGCACTGGCTGATCCCAAGTAAAAATGGACACGTTCAGAAGACGTAGACGCCTTGAAAGCTAAACAGCTACCAAAATAAAATCCTTCCAATAAAGGAAACTTAAGAAAAACACCGATTTGCCCCTTTTTTGTTCCGTTGGGGATAATAAATTGTTTTATTTTTGAATATAGATCATTTTTGTAGATCTAGATTTTTCAACAGGCTCAGCTTAACAAATTTGTGTGTTGCTCTCAACTTACTTAAATTATTTTCCGAAAATATAATGTCGTTTCCAACACAAATATATTTTTTATGAGAAGTAATTTTATGTTACGTATATGAATATATTTAAATTATTTTATTATTTTCAAATGTTTCCTTTCCTGATAAATAAATCATTTAAGATTATCTATTAAAAATGTGAAGGAAGATAAAAAAAAAATATACAAAACACAGCCATCAATTTCACAGGTACCACATTATTCAAATACAATACAAAAAATCAAATTTGGAATCATATTCCAATATGTCGTTTTTATTTGGCAATCCGGAAGCCTTCCGGACTCTTCTGAAAGCGTTCACATGGGAAAAACTGACAGTTCTAATTCTGAAAAGTAGATAATTTTGCTTCTGGATTTGAAATCAGAATCAGAACCAAACGCACTCACGCATTCATATATCTGAACGTCAAACTCGATTGTTGTCAATTTCGGTATCATAATTGTGCAACAAACATTTTTTTTGTGAATTTGAGTATTCTCACATTCACAATTATTTTCACACATAGAATCTCATTTAAATACAGAATCGTCAGAATCACACAAAAGTGTTCAGTTGGGATCCCGGATCGGAGAAGAATTCCGGATTGCTAAATAAAAACACCATTAGTCTAGAAAAAAATTAAATATTGGATTAACCAATGGAACACCACATAAAATCGTTTTCGATTGGCTGTTCGAAATTACCTTTTTTGTATTTCTGCTACAAAAACCTTCAGTTGGTTGTTCTCAGTACGGTTATCGGAGTTTGACTTTTTATCGATAGAAAATCTAGGGTCAATTGTAGAAATATTTAAACCATAGTTCAACTTCGGTTCAAGATTTTAACCAGCCGATTAAGATTTTCCCTTCGTTTTTTGCCCTGGTCAGATAGAATTATATTACCATTATACACTTCAAGACTTCAATTGATAAACCTCCCATCTCTTTCTGGTCACAGAGAGTACTTGCAATTCTGCTTCATAACTGGAGTGATGAATGGATCTATTCATGTCCATCGTTTCACGTTCGAATAGGTTTCAATATGAGCCAGACTAGCTTAAGAAGGAATTTACCACTTCGAACTATTTTTAGCAGATCAAACTATGGCGCTAACAGCCCTCTTAATCAGTTAATCAAAAATATTAATAAATTTTCTATTCTTATTGGTCATACATATGATAATCCTAAATCTGAAAGCTTTAAATGTAATTTTTGGCTGTGAGTAGTTGAAATTTTGTTATAATTAATTAAATTCAGATTATTGTAAATTTTTGTAATAATTGTAACGTTAGAATTGAACGTATTGAATAAATTATATCGACTGATTCAAGTTCAATGTTTATGTATGTGTTAAGAACCAATTACACGGTTAAACCATGGTTGAACACCATTTAACCCGTTTAAATCAAGTTAAAGTTTTGACCCAAGGCTAAACCACGGTTTACATATTTGTACAACTGGCCCTAACTAGGAAGTTAAAATGCTAGAACTCAATATTTTTTTTAATTTCTTTTTTTAGGAATCGGACATATGGTGGGAGCTGGCATCTATGTTCTAACAGGAACCGTTGCCAAAGACATGGCTGGCCCTGGTATCATACTGTCTTTCATCTTGGCGGGTTTTGTGTCCATGTTATCTGCCCTCTGCTATGCTGAATTCGGAACGAGAATACCAAAAGCCGGTTCGGCTTACGTCTACACTTATGTATCTATTGGAGAATTCTGGGCATTCGTCATCGGATGGAATATTTTACTAGAGCATATGCTGGGAGCTGCATCCGTGGCTCGAGCTTGGAGTGGATACGTTGACTCAATGCTAGACGGTTGGATTGCAAACACAACGGTTTCCGTCACGGGAGAACTTCACGAGCAACTCTTCGCAAAACACCCAGATATTATGGCGTTCACAGTTTGTTTGGTTTATGCAGCTGCTCTGGGCATGGGCGTAAAGGCAACGGCAGTCTTCAATGGCATACTAACTGTAGTTAATATTTTGGTAATGTTGCTTGTTATTGGGGTGGGATTTTGGTATGCCAATCCCAAGAACTGGTCTGAGACTGAGGGTGGATTTTTGCCGTATGGATTTGGCGGAGTTGTGGCGGGGGCAGCCACTTGCTTCTATGCTTTTGTTGGCTTCGACAGTATTGCCACATCCAGTGAGGAGGCCAGGAATCCAACGTCATCTATTCCAATCGCCACTATTCTATCATTGTGTGCAGTAAGTGTTGGGTATATTTTAGTAAGTGCAGCGCTTACTTTGATGATTCCCATTAGGGACATCAATCCAGCTGCTTCTCTTCCAGAAGCTTTTGGGTCAATGCATCTTCCTTGGGCCAAGTATCTTATATCGGTTGGAGCCATTTGTGGTATGACAACCACTTTGCTGGGATCCCTATTCGCTCTGCCAAGATGTATGTACGCCATGGCATCGGATGGACTGCTCTTCTCCTGCTTCGGGAAGATCAATGTCAGAACACAGGTCCCAGTCTTAAATTTGATAGTATCGGGGGTATTGAGCGCCATTTTGGCCCTGCTCTTTGATCTGGAAAAATTGGTGGAATTCATGTCTATTGGTACTCTATTGGCTTACACCATTGTGAGTGCAAGTGTCATTATTCTACGATATCGACCCCTTCCGTTAGAGGAAAACGCAGTTTATGCTCCTGATACACCTGACGACGATGAAGATAATTCTTCCCAATCTAGCATCGACACGGCTTCGCCAACGAGTGATCTTATAGAAGTGGCTTTAGCTGGGCGACTTAAGGCCCAATTCCGCTGGCTTGAACCACTTCTTGGCCGATTTGAACCTGGTGCAGCTGTTTCAGCTTCAGTTCTCCTCTTCACAGTGCTAAGCTTTGCTATTTGCTTTCAACTACAGGTTTCATGGTCGGAATTGTATTCTGGCACTTGGTGGGCCCTGATTCTCTATGGTTTCTTGATATTCTTTGCCGGTTCGTGTGTGGCCGTGATTGCCGTTCATCATCAAAACATCAGAGGCTTGAACTTCAAGGTACCCTTGGTGCCTTATGTACCAGCTCTAAGCATATTCTGCAACGTGGTTCTAATGGTTCACCTTAGTGCATTAACATGGCTTCGATTTTTCATTTGGGTGTCAGTTGGTATGTTGGTATATTTCTTATATGGAATACATCACAGCAAAGAGGGCGAAGCTTGTTCGACTTACTCCATGCTGATGACATCTTCTGAGGCTACGAAGGGTCATTGGGGCGCCACTGGCGGTCGAATGGGAGGCGGCGGGAAGAAATCCGTATTCCATCGATTAATCGGAGCCAAAAAGGTGGATGACAAGAAACCAATAGTCGAAGAAGATGAAGAGGAGTCTTAAATTTATTTCTATGAAGTTCACATCGTGTGGTCTTTGGTTTCCTTCATTCATCTACTGTTCGACACTTAAATCTTTTTTATATGAGCTCTATGAAGTCATTGACCAAAAACGCTAGACATTTTTTTTTTTTGATCGTTTGGTGGAAGCAATTTAAAGACCTCCAGGCGATTTGATTATCATTTTATTTGTTTGGAGAGCTTACCTCATTAATTCTTTGGAGTGTCTCGCACAACGAATTCACTCTTTGTTTTTTTTTTTTATTTGTGCTTATTCAGTTGACGAGATCCGAAAGAACAATGGAAACCTGAAGCTTGCTCGATCGTGTTAAAACTTGTTGCTATCATCCAGACAAGGGAAGAAATTAAAAAAAAAAGAGCCTAACACGCATAAGCTTGAAGTAGCGATAGCTTATGAAGTGCATAGCATAGATAGAGCAATAACTTTGAAGGAAAGTCAAACGTGTCGAGCCTTAGTCATTAGATAAATCATCAGTCAGGTAGTTGGTATAAATGTCGAGACTCACAACTTCTGAGAAGATTAATGACTTGAAGCTTTACTAGAAGTGGTTTGTAGTAAACCGGGGATACCCCTGTGCACACTTTTCAGTGACAAGGTTTTCTTCGACATTGAATAGGTAGATACTTAGCATTTTACATGAACAAGGTTTGTGGATGTATCGAACCTATGTACATATGACGGGCTTGATGTAATTGCACGAGGTAATAAAAAGATTTAATTTGATGGTGTTGCGATAAAACAGTTTTAATTATTACTAAAAGAGACCTTTGGGAATGATTTTTCAAGCAATATTATCGAATGAAAGGAATTAAAGGTCAAGTTATTATTTTTAACTTGACAATCGATAGATTAATGATCTTGTTTGTGCAGTCTTATGGTCATATAAATATAGGTAGTAGGTATATACAAGCTTAAAGTATCGTGCTAAGACTAAGTCAGAATTTCTCTTTCTATAAAAAAAAAGTTGCTCTAGAAAACGTGTTTCTTGATTTGTTGACATTTGCAACACTATTTATTGTAGGAATGATTTAAATATGCAACTTTATTCCTTTCGCTTTAATGTCGATTTCGTTTCAATAAAAACATCGATCCGCTGTCAATTTTTTTCTGAAAATCGGGTTCGTTTCAAATTAAAACCAATTTTTTTCTGGAAAAACAGATCTATGTATATTGAATCTCCTTTTGGAGATGGATTCCAAACGGTTTTGTACACAGATTCGTACTCACACTACAATATTTGTTTTGAAGTTTCTCAATTGTTGTGCTGTCAATTAATTTTTATTTTGTGGCAGTGTACAGAAAGAACAAATTAATATTTTTAAAAAATAAAATTATTGTTAAAAACTTCTTAGAAGCAAATACTAAAAAAGTGCAAGTGGATTTAGGAATTCCCCCGAGGCGGAATCAGCAAATAAAACACAATCACAAAGAAAGATTAGATCCGTAATCGCTCTTTTCAAAGCCAAAAATTGTTGGTTTTAGTAGCGGATCCTATTTATTGAAACGAAATCGCCATAAGATTTAAATCAAAGGAAGCTTAAAGTACTCGTATGTAGGAGTTTTTATATATGTAGATATTTATAGCTTAACCTTAGTTTCTAAATTATTTTAATTCTTACAGCATAATGTCAAACAAAGTCCATTTTCTTCGGATTACTCGTCAAAATAGGCGTTTTTCTGAGATGAGCTGTCAAAAAAAGATCCATGTTCTTTTCTTTAACTTAGACCCATCTAATCACTCAACTTATTCTGCTTTCACACAAGGAAATTGAGTTGCTGGCAACTGGGATTTTGTTGGCGAAATGGCAAGAAGTAAGGGGAATGAAAAAAATCTCCCCGGTCAACGATTTGAAGACATTTGTTTGACGTTTTGCTTTGCATTCCAATAAGCCCAACATAAACTTCCCAGTTTCCTCCTCAGTTGCCTGGCGCCAGTTTTTTCGTGCGAAAGCTACAAGGCAATTAAAGGAAAACGTCAAAAAATCTAAATCAACTGGTTTCCCTGTGTGAAAGGGGACTTATGTTTCTTTTTTTTAAGAAGAGCTAGGTAAGATCATGAATATTACCATACTAACTCAACGAAATCATAAACGAATTTTATTCAAAAGCTCGTAGTTCGGTAGGCGCATTCAATTATCTTATGGCGTTTTTAATTTGGCAATCCGGAATCCTTCTCCGATCCGGGATCCTAACTGAACACTTTTGTGTGATTCTGACGATTCTGAATTTTAATAAGAGATTCTGCGTGCGAAAATAATTGTGTATACTTGGAAATATTCAAATTCAAAAAAAAATAATATTTGTTGCACAATTATGATACAAATAAAGACAACAGTCGAGTTTGACGTTCTAGTATATGAATGTGTGAGTGCTTCTGGTTCCGATTCTGTTTTCAAATCCAGAAGCAAAATTCTCTTCTTTTCAGAATTAGAACTGTCATTTTTTCCCAAGTGAACACTTTCAGAATAGTTCATAAGGCTTCCAGATTGGCAAATAAAAACGATATTAGAAGACTATTTGAAAAGTCGCCAATCATTTTTTGAATCATTGCGGGCGTTCACTCATTTATTCTGAGCAATTTAAATTAACTGTCTCTTGTTTTAACGCGTGCAAAAGCACATCTGATGGAAAAACAGCTGTTCTCATGAAATTGATTTATCCCAAACATTTTGGAAAAACTAGCTATCCGAGAACAAATAATGTACAGAACAGCTGACTGGAAAACGCATACCAAATGAAGTTTGTTCTGAGTTTTTGAAATTTGTCCACTGTTCCACAGACTAACCAGAACTGTTAATTGGCACCAATTCGCGACAATTTCGTTTCCAAATTTGGGAATTTAGTACTTTTGAACAGAGGAGAGCGTTCATGAGAGTGTAAAAAGTTTTGTTAAGCAAAAGTAAAGTGGTGAATAAAAACAAGAAAAAGTTATTTTTGTGACAGCCAAAACATCATAAAAAATCAAGCACAGTTTCATTTGATTTCAAAAAATGATTGAATTCTTGAGTGAAACTAATGTAAAACGAAATTTGTTTATTTTCAAATTTAGGCCAATTATTCGATCTCGTCATTGCTATTGTTCCGTTGCCAAACCATTGTTGGCAAACGAAAATAAAACGACGACAATATTA
This sequence comes from Philhelius pedissequus, assembly GCA_910595825.1. Classification (NCBI taxonomy): domain Eukaryota; kingdom Metazoa; phylum Arthropoda; class Insecta; order Diptera; family Syrphidae; genus Philhelius; species Philhelius pedissequus. Next base: position 5,123,588 of record OU343163.1, on the reverse strand, counting down.
GGTTGTTTTGGCGTTCTCTGCCCCAGGCGTACTTGGGAATGTCAGTGCACTTCAATCAATTATTTAAAAACTGATATCACATAGAATACTTTGTAAGGCTAAGAGTTTCCTCATCCTTTATTTGTTGATATTTTAGGGCATTTATTTTGTATAATTAATAAATAATTTTTGTGAGCAACTAATCTTCTTGCCGTTAATAGCTCGTTTGACAGTTGGCAGCTCTGAAAACATTACTCCACAAAAAACTTGACTGGTCAGTGATTACTGAGTACTGATGCCGCACAAATATCGACCACAGTGCATTATACACAAAAAATGTGACAGATAACAAACTCAGTGCGAATTCAGTGTTAGCATCGAACAAATCTCCGATCTATAGGGGTATTCACGATCCGATGTATCTGGTCTTGTATCATTGTAAAAGTGTAGCATTTTTTTGCACTACAACAACAAACTATACTCAATGTCAAAGTCTTACACTTTTACACTTTTACAATACCCGAACCCTATTGTAACAGACAAATACAAGAGTGTACAATTTTTTTAACACATATTTTAGAACAAATGTGAAACAGATTTTGACATTTGCTTCAGTGTTGCTACAGATTTGTAAAGGTGTGTTCACAGTCTGTTGTAAAAAAATAAAATTTTACAACCTTACAAGACTTGTTACACCAGATCGTGAATACCCCTTATCTGTAAGGATTGTTTAAAAAAAATCTTTCCCAATTGGGTCAGAATGCACTTTTATAAGTCTTGAAATTCTACTGAATTTGGAAAAGCTTTAATAGAAACTTATAGAAGTTAACTTGCTAGTTGGGTGGTTAAGAAAATGAGATTATGTAATTTTAAAGGGACAAATATTGAGTTAAAATCACTTCAAATCTGTTTTAGATTACTCGCCTTATAATATGTCATGAGATTGTTAATGACTTGTTCTATCCTCGCACTCATCGTGTCTGTTTGTGAAAGATCCTCTTTATTTGGGGCTTCATATCACAGTCTAAAGATCTATTGATTCCAACCCGTAAGCACAAAAACACATAAGTACTTTAATTATTTTAATATTCTTTTTTTTTACAGTGGGTGGGTTTTATGCTTAGAATAATTTTAAAAATAATGTTTACACTTCTTTAATTACCTATTTTTAGAAAAATATATTCGTATAACATTTTATTGCTAAGAACCATTGAGATCGAATGAATAAATCAAGATGATTTGCTAAACAATTTTTTATATTATTATTTTTTATACTAATGAAAAGACGTATATATTTAAGCTCCTCACATATACAAACTTGATGTTGAATCATCAGTTTTAAATCCCAACTTAAGAAATAGCAGCCATTTTCAACCTTAATCTATAACATTAAGTAACAATTTAAATGTTTCTATTACTTAGTACGTATGTATAAAGTTTGTGCTTAACAAACTATACAAACTAAATGATTTCAATACAAAATTTATAAACAATGTATTTTTTTCTACATCAGGCACATGTTAAACAAAACACACAAAATAGTTATAAAAATATTTTCAATTATTATTGAATGTTAAAAATAAAAAGAATTTTGTAAATTTGTATTTTATGTAAGAATAGTTATTTGGTATTTATGAATTTATCTAAAAGAAAGGCACAAAACTATAGAATTTATATAACAACAAAGACATATATAATGCATGAGTGTACCTATCAATACTATCAACACATTTACATAGATGTATTTAATAAAAAAATCTCTATTAGTATAGATAGAATAAACAATGGAAGTGTTACAATGAAAATGTCTATTAAATAATATATAAAATGAAAAAAAAATATACAAAATATAATTACCACAAGTACCTAGTTGTAAAAAGAATAATATCCTCTATATAAATGTATTTATGTATATTATATATGTATATGAAGTATTATCCGATTTTAATAAACAGTACATCATCGGAAAAATCTGACATCTTCTATTTTTTAATCTTAAATGGCTATAGATAAGAAGACATACTCAAAATATCATCAGTGATTTATGGTTTGACAGTTAATTTCGTGGTAAGAAATAAATTTATTTATTTCATTTAATTTTATTTTTATTTTAATTAAATTTTTTTAATTGTATTTTTTTTATTTCATTTTATTTTTTTTATTTTATTTTCTTTTATTTTATTTTATTTTATTTTATTTTATTTTATTTTATTTGATTTTATTTTATTTTATTTTATTTTATTTTATTTTATTTTATTTTATTTTATTTTATTCCTTCCATCGTCTGATTTCTTTGTCAAAAAAACTGAAAGTTCAGGTACCAAGTGTAAATAGACTTGTGATGATTTACAATATATTGGGGCTTATGGCCTTTTCGATTGGCCGTCCGGAACACGTTCCCCCCATAAAACACATGGAAACAATTTGACTGATTCTGAATTGTATGTATCACTGCATTTGTGAAAATTAAATTTAAAACATCACATCGGCTAAAAAGAATTTCCAAAACACTTGATTTCAATTTAGATACACATTTTTTTATATCAGTAATAATTATAACTTGATTCTTTTTATATTATTTTGCCAGAAAAGTAGTTAAATTCAATAAACACATCGAAATTACACAACAAATCAACCCGATGATTTTGACATTTTAATTATGTGAGTGTATTAGTAATTCTGTTTTCGATTCTGAAATGAAATGCAGAATCCTTTTCTTTTCTGTTTAGAGTAACAACTGTCATTTTGTGGGGGTCAGAACAGTTCTGGACGGCCAATCGATCTACGAATTTCTCATATGGATTTCCATTGGTAAAATATATAATATAAATTTCACAGTTTAGTCCTTCCATTTGTCAACAAAATTGATTGTTTTTATATTCTGAATTAATTTTGCAGAACCATATATTTCGGCGGATCTACGCCTCTTTTTACAAGGACCAGTAAAATTGACAGCTGACAGTTTGACGAGTACTGTCATTTATAGTCCAGATTCACAGACAAAATTATACGAAATTATTATAACAACAAAAATCAATTCAAACCGCATTCCATTCGACACAAGAAAATCGAATTCTAGGTGTGTTCCAGTATTTCTTTAAATTGTGAAAATTTACGAATTATTTCCAAAAACGGAAGAGAGCACATAAGAGAAACTATAATATTTCTCCAGGCTACGAATTAAGTCCAAGAAATTTATTTGGACAAAATTATGAATACTGTCAAATGAAGAAGAGAGAAAAAAAATATTATATAACCTGTCAGTTGCCAGGTGTGTCATAACAAAAGTTAAAAATAATTGAATTTATCGGGTAGCTTACGCAATAAATTCTTGACCTTAATACACCTTTTCACGAGAAACATTTTACTTAATTCTTACAGAAATACAAAATACACCTTTGCTTTGACGTTTAAAAAAATGGCCAATTTCCCCGTACTTTTGCGATAGTTTGTCTCCCACTCTTGAAAAAATAATAGTTTGTTAATTTTTGTACAGCAACACAGCTTCTGATAATAGCGAAAACCCGAGTTCACTTTTTAAATTAGACTCTAAAAAGGCAACAAAATGTTCTTATACAATGACATATTCAGAATCTTAGAGCATCTAAGTATATTATACTACAGTAAAACTAGTTTATATCCTCATGAAGATGACAGCTAAAGTTGGATTTGCTTATATCTGCCACAAAACAAAAACAAAAAAAACAATCCAACAAAAATCCACTATAGGTACTAACGAAAAGTTATTTCAAGAGTTTGGCCTCTTTCAAGTGCCAGCGCAGCTTTAATGACTAAGGTTATACTTTTAAGTATCCACACATAAAAAGTATCAAACAAATGTGTCAATAAAATGACAAAGAGACAAATTTATTTGACATTCGAACCTGAACGTGTAGTTATTTACAACGTGGGGAGTTTGCTTACACGATTTAATTGCATACGGGTCTAACTGTTGAATATCTTTTGTGTATGTTTAAAGGGAGATACATTGTCTAAAAAATGCTTTAAAAAATAACAGTACAGTTGTTCAAGGTACATTATTTTTTGGACAATCCAATGTATTTTTTTTATTTTGTTTGTTTTATTAAAAAAAAAAAATAAATCAAGTTCTTTATTTTATTCATCCTCAAAAATCAAACTATTCAAGCAAGTGGTCAGTGGTCACTCTGTCATTGTCCAGTTAGTGCCTTTATCTAAAAAAGGAACACCAACCTTGTACCTACTTTACATTACCATGGACCACCATTTCACCTTGAATAATTGTCAGCAGGATATACCTATGTACTATGGCACAATAACCGACTGGTCAATGAAAGTGAGACAAGAAAAAAAAATAAGAAAATTGCAAACATCAGACATCAAAAGAAAATCGATTAGTTTGATTTATTAGTATCTCTCCGCTTGACCTGGTCAATCACTATGACCATCTGTAAGGTGATATTATGCATCTGGCCGGTTGCAACATCATGTCAGACAAAAAAAAAATACAAACGAAAAACCGATATAATGCAACACAGCAGTTCACTTTTTTCACAGAGACTTGTTCAGCAATATTTACGAGTATACCAAGGCGAACTGGTTTTGAATATTTATTTTCAAAAAAAAAGATACAAAAATATATTCATCCATTCAAACCATATACTGACAGAATTTGCAATAATTTTAAATGTGACCCAATCGATTACAAGTTTTACACAAGTTAGTCCCAAGTGAATAATTGACTTAAAGTTGCGCCACTCTTGATCTTTTCATTTTCAATGTTCGAATTTCCGAAAATGGCAACGAACATTTTGAATCAAAAATAAAATGTACCTACATAGGCATGATTTGTGGGATATTTTAAGGAAGTTAGTTAATAATAAATAAATTGCATGAGAGCATATATTTAGTGTTGAACTTTTTATGGGTTAGGTATAAGTAATAGTGGGGAAAATCTTACGTATCCCCAATTTCTCCGACAATCATGCTGCAATAAAGTCCTTGTACTTGCAGTCTCTCCAAATTTGCCTGAAGGTTCTCAATAATGGAGTTGCTAAAGAGTTATTCAATAGGAACGGTTATTTTTTTTTTAGACTTGCCACTTAAGAAAACCCCGGGCCCGCATATAAAATACGGCATTGTTTTTGCGGAGGTATAATTTGCCAGTGTGACTGGTCTTTAGTGTCAAAAAACGAAAAAATGAATGCCGCGAACTGTTACTCGTTCCAATTAGAAAGCCTTTCAATGTTATTATAACTTTTTTCGAAGAGGTAGGTAACTCATTTATTAATTTAATTTGTAGGTATATAAACGGTGATTTTTTAAGAGCTTGGTTTTTGAGAATTCAAAAAAACACAGAAAATTGTAAAAAGTGAATGAAATTTTTATTTGAATCGATAAATCAATTTCTGCCATTTACTTTTTAAAAATAATTTCACTTAAATGTTGCCCGCGGCTACGCTTCAAGTGGTCCATTCTGAAGGTCCAATTTTGGCAAACTTTTTCACACATTTCGGCCGGAATCTCACCAATGACGCGTTCAATGTTGGCTTCCAAGGCAGCAATCATGTTTGGCTTGTCCCCATAGACAATAGACTTAACATAGCCCCACAAAAAATAGTCTAACGGGGTCAAATCACATGATCTTGGTGGCCAATTGACTGCGCCAAAACGTGAGATCAACTGCTCACCAAATTCGCCTCTCAATTGATGCATGGTTTCGCGTGCAGTGTGGCATGTGGCACCGTCCTGTTGGAACCACATGTCGACCGAGTTCAATTCTTGCATTTTCGGCAAAAAAAAATCTGTTATCATCGAACGGTACCTTTCTCCATTGACCGTAACCCTGCGGCCTTCATCGTCCTTGAAGAAGTACGGCCCAATGATGCCGCCTGCCCATAAACCGCACCAAACAGTGAATATTTCGTGATGCATTGGTAGCTGCTGAATTGCCTCTGGCTGCTCTTCACTCCAAATACGGCAATTCTGCTTATTCACGTATTCATTTAGCCAAAAATGAGCCTCGTCGCTGAAGACAATTTTGCCGGACGTAGCTTGCGAAACACATTTTTCACAGAGCACGAATTTTGATAATAAATTTCAATAATTTGCAAACGTTGTTCAGGCGTAAGTCTATTCATGATGAAATGGCAAACAATACTGAATCGAAATGTCAAATGTTCGTGGAATTTGTCATGTGTGATCTGTCAAAAATATAAACGTCAAAAACCAAGTAGCAAAAAAATCACCCGTTATATCAATGTTTTATAGTTTTGTGTCAGTTCTAAAATGCCCAGTTTTTAAGACTCTTTTTTCACTCCTACTACTCGAATAGCGTTCGATTGGCTGTTCCGAGTAATGTTTTCGGAATATATTTCTGTTCTCGTTTTCATGAGGGAGTAAAAATAGAACACACATCACAATTCAAAGTTATTCGTCTGATTACTTGTTAAAAGCAATAAATGTTTGAAAAATAGTCGGTTTGGAGAAGAAGAAGCGGAGGAGAGTACTCCGAACATCTAATCGAAGACAATATAAACATACAAGCGCCAATACACCCGTTTATATGTATGCATATAGGATCTAAAGATCGAGTTGAATTGGAATTAGATTATCGACATTGGTTTTAAGCAAATAAATTAAACGATCGGTTCGGACTTGAGTTGAAAAGGTGTTAAGATGAGGTTTCTCAAGAAAAATATTTAAGTTCAAAAACAATTTAGCCATGGTTTATCTCTCGGAGCATATAATTAAGAAACAGTAGAATATTTAAGATTACCACTTGTTCGAATTCACTCATTTGCAAAATTATTTCATTAAGTGTTCAAATGCGAAACCAATCCCTCAAATCAAGTTTTTAACACCAATTTGGACTCGACCCCGCTGTCCGCGCACTTACTGGCGGAATCCACTTTAAATAAATTATCTTAGAATTCTCCTGGCATAAAATGTCTAATGGCGTCGCGTTGTTTTAAGCTGTGTTGGGATGTAAGCGATCTTTTTTTTGTTTGTACTCATATTCTTCAAATACACCATTTTATAGTTAATGTGCATTAACAGGAGTAAATCAGGTCATAAAATTTGTTTATGAAATTAATTTTTGATAATATCCTTTTAAACAGGCTCCTCTTTTTCTTTAATGAAATGCCAATACATGAACTGCCCAGGGAATGAAAAGAAGGAGTGGAAGAGGCCTGTTAGCGGAATCAATTCGGATGAAGCTCATTTCAACTCGATACTTGCTTACAAAGCACTGAACTGGTTTCAAGCTCACTCCAGACTTGCATTGTAAGTATATACGTATTTTGTCTGCTATCATATCAATTAACCGTAAACAAATTCTCTAACAAAAAATTCTATTAAATGACATTCCCCTATAAATACCAAAAAATTTCCTAGGAAAGCTTTCCAGCATAATCACATTTACCATATCCCCAAAGGAGAAAAACATTCCCAAACATTTGATTGCCTGGAAATAGTTTCTGGGACCGTGAAATTCCCCCAAAATATATGAATGATAATTATAGTTAAGGGTTAGCACTTCTACCTTGTTGATCTATTGTGGCCACTTCTAGAGCTGTATAAGGTTGCTTTTTCTACAGCTCTTCCTCTAGGTTAATTACCTACTTTGTGAATTTTTCTTTTTGAATTCAGAGAGAAACGTTCAAACATTATTTATGTACGTTCCCTATATTCGAAGAAGGGAAATATTTCCAAGTAAAATTTTATTGAACAAAACCATGTGATGAGCTTTTTTACACATTAGACCTTTCCTAAATCTATTAAATCAGTAACTCTTCAGGTCACATTTTATCGACTAAGTTCCAACAAAAATATTTACCAATAATTAGACGAAATACCGAAATACATTTTGTAGGTACATGGGTAGGTATGTATTTACCTAATTAAGCAGGGTGCCTTTATTAAATTCAAAATAAATTTAGAAAACAAACTAAGGATATCTCCGGCAGGTGGCAACATTAACATCTAAGCGACACCACGCACCGCCATCAAGAATATAAATCAAAAACTTCTAAGGATTAAAAGGAAACACTTTTATTTCATCATAGCATATATAGGTATTGACTGTTGGCCCACTCAAGGCACCAGCAGCAGATGTTGACACACTACACCAAGAATCATTTTCTTGATTTTTTTTTTGTTTCTCTTCTTCTAGATTTAAATGATCCTTTTTCTGAGTAAGCGTGCCACATGCCAGAGTGTGTCCTTTTTTTCCGCCATCTAGTCTTGTCTAACTATCATACTAGGTATCATTAAATTTATTCAATAAAACCTACCTATGAAAAAAAAAGATTTCCCTCCTTTTTTAAATCAAATTTCCACCTGGACTTTTTTTTCTTTAAAAATCATATCAAATAAAAAACAATTACATTAAACGGCAAATGTGAAGGCGAAACATAAAAATTCGAATCAAGGTGCAATCCACTTTGACCAAAATAAAAAAAAAAATAAATGAAAATAATGACTGCATCTGCTTTGGCTTGTTTTTTTTTTTGTTTTGTTTATATCTTAAAAATACTTACTGCTCTCCTTCTTGATCTTCGCTGGTCCTTGTCAATGTTTCAAATTCATCACTAATTCCTTGAAAAGCAAAGAAGAATCCTACTCTGGGTTGTTTCGCTTGCATCATCTTGGGTATAAGAAACTAAAAATTATTTCAATGGACGACGACGACGAATCACATATCACTCGAAGTCTGCCGGGTGGTGTTTATCATCGTCATCCTCACTGGTATAGAAGACGCAGAGTCCTGCATGTTTTGTCCTGGATGGATACATCTGCTGTTCGGTTGAAAAGATGAAAAAAACAAGAAAAAAAAGATCGGAAACTGTCTGTGGCTCTCCACTACTTTGCTTTGGATATACTATCAACGTAAGAGGCAAAGAAAAAGCAGCAGCACCTTCAGGAAAATGTAGGTATTTTCTGTGTGTATGGTAGCATAGCATCATTATGACGATCATCAGAGGGAGGAGTAGATTTGATCGTTTTAAGATGTTTGGTGGATTTTAAGGTGTTTTTTCTTGTTCATATTGCAGATGAATATGAGAGATTTTTATGTGATAGTTCAACTTTAACTTTTATGCAGTTTGTGATGTTGATGTAACTTAGATGGCAATTCTATTTCAAAAATATTTAAATTACGAGAGGAAGAAATTTTGTTGTTTAATACCAAAAAGCTATAGAATATTATTTAAACTTTTAAAAAATTGTCTACTAAGCAAAATTTTATAGAATTCAATGTTTAATGATAAATCACTAAACACATTTTTAGACGATCAAATGTTAATTTTAGGACCAGTCTTTTTCCAAAGCTTGAACCATATAATTTTAGGGCAGTAGTTCGGGATAACTAAAATGCAGAACTGGATCTTACGTACTTGCCCTTATGTTTGATAACATAATAAGCACAAGATTTTAAATATAAAAATATTTTAGAAGTGATTTTTTAATTAATTTTTTATATACAAAATTAAAAAAAAAAATAATTGGGTATGCTAATTTGAAATATTTAATATATTAAATTTTAAATCATAATTTCAAAAATAAATTATCCACCGATCTTAGAAATATTAATAGATTTCTGTGCAAGTTATCAGACTTTGGAACTCTCTTCTTGTTGGTCTCAGAAAAATTGGAAATATGGATTTAAAAACACTTTTTACTCACATTTGGCCTTTGAAAGGAACTAGTCATTCTTACTTTAAACCCCTGCTTATTTGAATAAGTTTTAGTTTGAATAAAATAGCTTAATTAGTTTAGGCTGTGGATGGAACAACTAAATTTAGGGACCCACATTTACCGTAGTTACAAGTTTGATTGAAATCTCGACATCGGTTTTTTTCCCAAATGCAAAACTTGTCCTATTTTACCTATATCGCAATTAAAAATGTGCCAGGCACTCGAATAAATCATAGTTCGTTATTTAAATACATTTTTAATTTACCAAGTATGTTGTTGCTGCAACTATTTTAAACAAAGTAAAATAAGGAAGTAACTTACTCTTCAATGATTTTTTATCCAACATTAATACCAATCAGAAAAATACTCAAACCTCGATAATATATCTGCTTTCTTGCCTTCTGCTTCGTCAATCATATCTGAAAAATAAATAATACAGTGCACCAAATCGTTTTTACAATGAAGAATACTTTGCCGCCTCCAACGCAATCCTGATGCACCATACCCTAAAGACAACATTTATTATTAAGAAAAAAAACATATAGAAAAACTATACTTTCGACTTCGTTCAATGTAGGAACTCCCTAAGGTCGTTTTATTTTGTTCGTTTTTAAAACAAATACATTTGTCACCGAAAAGATTTTGAAAATGTTTAAATTTGTGACGTTTTTTCATGTTTAGACTTGCAGATATTTAAAAGTTAAATGTTTATATGGTACAAAATTACATTTTCGAAAAAGGGGATTTTCATAAAAACTATATGCGGAACCAATATAATGTAGATCAAGGCAAGAAATGGCAAATTACACCTTGAAATTAAAATAGATTTGTCTACAAAAGTTGTTGGGAAACACGTCTTTTCACAAATTAGCGAAATAACTTGATAGTAGAGACGATTCCTGTCTACACTACACGTGATATTATTTAGATATCAGAAAAAAACTAAGGCGCCAGTTATAGCTTTCACTGAAAGTCATCATTGAAAACTTTGACCAAAAATTCTAAGGCACTTAAACAAATAAAACTGATGTCGTTTTGTTACCAAAATGATATATAATATTTTTTTTCAAAAAAATATTTTATTTGATCTACCACTTTCTTGTAAATTCACTTTTTTTTTAAATTTAACTATATGCCTGTAAGACCTAAGGTCTTTTAAACGCAACCTGAATTGCACTGCACTAGTTTGGCACAGTGGATTTGAGAACCAGGTATTGACTGTCTCATTTTATGGTTTTGGGCGGCATCCAATTAAAATTGGAGGTATAGAAAAGAATGCGCTTAGCGTGGGTTAGCAATCAAGCACTTTAGCCACTGCGCCATTGCCACACCTTTTGATATTTCAATTATGTCAGCTGTTCATTGAAAACGCTGTCCATCATTGAAAAATCAAAAGTGAATTTACAGGAAAGTGGTAAAGCAGATAAAATATTTTTTTGACAAAAAATATTATATATCTTATTACCTTTATTTTTGTACTAAAACGACATCAGTTTTATTTGTGCCTCAAGAATTGATAGTCAACGTTTTCAATGATGAGTTTTAATGAAAGCTATAACTGGCGCCTAAGACTGATGAGCGTATGTATGTACATTGTACATATGGTTCAGCAGCGGAAGAGTACAATCTAATGTCGTTTTCGATTGGATTTTCGGAGTATTCTCCTCCTTTTAAATTGGATATTCACAAATTTCCGCATAAACACTTAAAGAAATTTACACATATCAGGATGACGTTTGTTAAAAAAGAAGACAATTGTGACTGTCTCGTTGTACCTTTGCTGTTTTATGCAAACAAAATTATTAAACAAAAGAAAGGTGGTAAGAAACAAAAAAAAATAATTTAAAAAAATTGTGAATTTTAGCAAAGAAATATACCTACATCTTTTTGACGTTTAAATTGGGCAGAAAATTACGTTACAGGCTTTTTTCCATTTTCTTTTTTTTTAATTAAATTTCAACCCCATTCTTCAAAATTTGATAAGCTGCCAATTTCTGCTAAAGAAATGTCTGGATTAAGCCTATACGTACTATATTTACTCCCTTATGAAATTTAGAACAGAAAAATACTTCGAAAACATTAGGAATTTGGACAAACAAATCGAAAGTTCTTGGAGTGACAGGAGAGGAAAAAGAGTAACTCGGGACAACCAATCGAAAACGACATAAATGCGATCTTATATTCTCATATTACTGGATATAATTAGTATGTTTTTTTTTTTTTGAAGAATTTTACACGCTTATGGAGTTCATCTTATTTGGAATTTTTGAAACATGATTAAAATTCTTAATCAATGCCTGACCAAGGAAAAAATCTTCCAATTTTCATGATTAAACATATTCACCTTGTTGGATAAAGCTTACATTGGATTTTTCTATGTAAAAAAATCCCTGTGAGATAAACTGAACTCAACAAAAATTTAGTATAGACAAAACCTTCACTAAAGACAACTGATATGTTCAAGTGAGATCGCCAAGATGAAACACCAATTTTGCGAACTAAAGCAATTTAAAAAGTGTTGAATCCTACCCAACATTGCTTGATTTACCGTAATAAAAATAAGGTCGACAACAAAACCGACAAAACAAACCACGCACAGGACTTTTTTTTTGTTAAAAAGGAACAGGAAACATTTGCTATGCGTGCATCTGTCGCGCAGGATATCAACTCACACATACTCGCTGTAAACCATCAAACTCTCATTCCGCCGTTTTGCAACGCACTGTATACACACTGTAGATAGGTACGAGTAGGTATACCATAGGTACACCATTTAAAATTCAATCGATGGATGCATGCATGCCACCACTCAACTATTTTATTCTACTTGATTCGAAACGAAAGGACAAAGGATTCCATTGGATGGATAAGGCGCGGTGGCGATGGTTGATGATGGTAGCAGCAGGATCACCTAACAATAATCCCAATCCAGTTGTCCTCCTGCACCGTGTGTGTAGACAATTTTCGTTTATCGTTTGTTGTATTGACATGAAAACTGAAAACTGAAAACTGAAGACTCAACAGTAAGTAAAGGTAAAACAAAAAAATCCACGTATCCACATCGAATGCGAATGCTATGGCAGCCATTGTGGACTCTTTGTGCGTGCACTGTGGTGGGTTGTTTTGGATATATACGTATCTATATAGGATTTTGGTTTGGATTCGAATTTGGAACATCTGCTCTTCACTCATTCTTCATTTTATGCTCCGAACTTGCTTTTTTCTTTGTTTTAAGGTGATATTTTTGGAAGAAGAAGAATAACCGAAAATATGTTAATGCGTTAAGGTGTACCGAACGAAGATTCGCAAAAAAAGTCCAAACTTAAATTGGTAAGCCAACATATTATTAAACACGCCTACCTATATAACATTTGCCATTGCACCTGCTCAAGTTTCCTTTTTGTTGGGATGTTTAGTTTGATTTGGTCTTGCAGATTTGAATTTGATTCAATTAAGACTGCAAAACTGAAAATGCACGTTTAAACTATAAGGATAGGAATTGCGCGATAATGTGACGGCAATACAGGCGCACCTGAACCAAAATGATTCGAGCATCGAAACAAGACAGGTAAGGTATTGCACTTTGCAAAGTGGCTTAATCATTCTTTTTGTATCGCTATTTTGTGGGTTTAAGTTGACTCAACTTTAACATTTAGGTAGGTTAGATATAGATTCCTAGTTGGATTTAGTAGACGCGTGACTTTGTGAAGAGCAAACGTGCGCGTCAGGCGTGCTCTGCGGCACCCAATATTTGTTTTATTTTTGTGTTATTATTTTTTTATGATGATGGTGGTTTTTATTTTAAGTTGGTGTTGATTTAAATATCAATTTGATTGTATATGAGATTATATATGAGAAGGAATTTATTTTGAAATGGAACTAGGTAGGTATGTAACGTTGAGGTATCTACATAATAGGATGGCATTTCAGCAATGTCGTTAATTAGCAGAATTAAACTAAGCAGGTACGTATGTACGCAAACATTGTTTTGGTTTTAATTTTAAGTATTAGGTAGCGAGGCACCTACCTACAAGTTTTTAAAACTTTTCGAATTGGGCATGAACAAAAGAAAACTTTCCTATTCATTAAATAGTAAAATGTATTTCTTAATTTGTACCTAGTTATTTCAATATTGTATATTCTACTTTATATAGGTATTTGGTATTAAAACCTAATGAAGTAACAACCTTGCATACCTACTAGGTACGCCACTACTTTTCACGACTGACTTGTTACATAGAAGTTTTTGTACCTATAGAAGTAGGTACTTGGCTCATGTTTAACATAATGTTTTGGACCTGATCTCACTCCTTTGTGCAAAGATTTTAATAGTTTGCCATGTCAAAATCTCGATATATACTGAAAGTGGAAGTGATTCACATAAATTAAAACTTTTTTCAGAAAGTGAGTGGATACTACGCCCTCTGAATGGAAAACATCAAATGTTCTATTTATGCGTTTGTAGGCAATTAAAGCCCCTTATGCTTTACTTAATTTCATTTTTTAATTTTCGTTTTACAACAATTGGAAGCACTCCATATAAATAATTGCACTAATTCTAAGGAAGTGGTGGGGGCGATACTACACCCCCCTGAATGGAACATCTCAAATGCTCGATTTATTCCTTTATTTGCATCACAATTCACAACACCTACCGTTTTGGGAAACTTCAAGATTCTACGATGTCGGGAAGTGCTCCAGAATTGTGATGATCTGTCAGTAAGTGAATCAGTTACGGTTTTTGTGATTTTTGATGCCTTATAGGTATTTCAGGAACCACTTATCCTAAAAAGTTTAAATTTGATGGTTTCATTGTTTTGTTTTCTATTTTTTTTATTTTTTTTATTTTCGTTTACACGGAAAACACTCACAAAACGTGCACAATAAATTCTTGCTCCAAGAGCAGGATACATTTTTGACAGCTGAAAACTTAAATTTTCACTACAGTAGTGTGAAAAATTTACTGTCAGCTATTTATGTACCTAGTTCAATTGACATACGGTTTATGCCTATATATAGAACACAGTGGTGCTTGATGCGCTATCTAAGCCCATTGGGCCATTGTTACATTTATGGGGGTTTCGTTTAGTAACAAAAATCAATTTATTTTTGATTTAGATCTGTCAAAACTGATTTTGACAATTTTTGCATTCGATTGGCAAAAATTGATTTATTTTTTTGATTTTAAATCAATTTTGCAGATCTAGATTTTTCGCAAGATCTACCCCTCTTTTACTACCACCACTATGCATCATAATTGACAGCTAATGGTTTGACAAGGCAGTTGATACCGCTGGCTAGTTCACAGACGCAAATATACACCGATACTATAGCAAAAAAAATCAATTTATAGATCAAAATATAAATTTACCCCAATAATGAAATTCGCAATAGATACACACAGATACATATTCCACCTATATGCAATGAGAATATTTTTTTTTTTTTCAAACCAACTGCCTACCTAATTCTTTAATTCTTTTACTAGCCCTTCTATAGGACAATACGTATCTAAACGTATAGCCTATATCTTATTCATGAAAATGTCCAGTCTCGCAGAATAAAACTAACATAAAATAAGGCACCTACTAAGCATCTGCATTCATATTGATAACATATGCAATTGCACTGTGAACATATAGGTTAGGTACCTACCTACAGATATTATATTCCATAATTACCCTTAAAACCCCTCTGCTACCTAATGCAGCTGAATGTAATGTGAACCCTTCTATTTGAATATCAAATCACCTGGAGTTCCTAACTATTTGTTTCTTTCATATTTCTTCAAATAAATCAACATGAATTTTCCCAAAAAAAAAAAATAAATAAATAAATTGTGTATCGGGGTGAAATTTCTATCTTCCCAACTTAACCCTGCATTATTTGATTGATCATGTTGACATTCATATTCCTGAATGCAATTGACCCAAATTACCATTGCTCATCACATTATTTTATCGTTTCAATTTTAAAATGAATTTACATGAGTGGCTTGGCATTGAGAAATTCTTGTAATAAGAAAAACACATCCAGTTAGGTAATTAGTATATTGGATTTTGAGAGAGGAATTACCCTCAAGATGGTTGGATGGAGGGATGTTTTCTTTGTTTTGAGATCTCAAAAGAAGGGCTTATGAAATGTACATAGTTGGTGTATGTTTTTGGGGCTAAAGGTTATCTACATCCAATTAAGAGCTGTCGCGTCTTTTTTAAAAATTCCTAAAGAAATTATTCATAAAATTAACTGAAATGTCATCCGCGCTTAGGTTTGTTTGTTCACGCACGATCTCATACAGAAATATATACAAGCTCAAATAGTATCTAAAAGGGCTGCTGTTATCTTTGACCCGCAGACTATGCTTAATCGTTTGTTTTAAGGTTTATGATATTTTTGTAAGTAACATTTTTAAAAATTTTGTCCGGCTACACCTAATTAGGTGTCAAGATTTTTTTTAAAGCTTGGCTTCACAACGGTTGTTAACTATGAAAGTACCCTAGTAATTTACTGATAATAGGTACCTACCTACCGCTATCTCCCTAAACATCCTTTTTTATCAACATTTCCCAAAGAGAAACAAAAACAAAACAAACAAACCACATATTGATTGTATTGGCATTTAAACATGTGCGACTGTACCCACAGTCAACATGTGCTTGCTAAACAACGAGGAAAAGAGACAAGCCACTCACTCAACAAACAACAAGCCATTGATTGAATCTTGGATTCAAAATAATGTTTCTATACATCCCAGCAACATTGCACACAAAAAAACAACCACTGTGAAACAGAGAATCAGAAACAGCGAAGATCCATCCATTCGGCTGGTGTTTGTTTTTCCAGTTTCAAGAGAAGTTTTGCGAAAAAAGTACAGTTGCGGTCGCATGAGTAGTTATTTTTTCTTATTTTTTCTGTCTGTCGGATTGTCTCGATCTCGATCATGGCAATTCATACGTACGTTTAGGTATCTACATACCAGTAATAGGCAGCGTGGTTGTTTTTTTTTTTTAATTGAATCTGAAACTGGATGTGATAACAGCAGAAGGACAGAAACAGACGTACTCTTTACTCTTCAATGATAGTGTGGCATCCTTGAAAATTTAAAAGGAAGGGATGAAATTCCTTTATCTACAAAAAAATTCTACTTAATAGTAAGTACGAGTATCTAGTTGTTGTCAGCAGAATCAATGTAGCGATATTTTTAAAATTAAGCGTGGCCTATGGAATTGGATGCGGATTGTTGCAATAGGTCATTGGATTACATCGCTGCAACTTCAATGCGTGTGCGTTGTTGATAGTGGTGTGGTAGTTCAATGATGAATATGTTGTTGGTGGTGGTTGGTTTTATAATTCTTGTGCACGCTATGATTGATGATTTCAATTGTCATGCCAGCAGGGACGCATAGCAATCTTATTCTATGGCCCGACCGAATCCGAATTACGCTAAACCATAAGCATAAGAAATAAGGCATGGGAATGTGGGATTTCAGGACGACAATCTCCCGCATAATGTTCTATATGGTTGATTATTATGGGTTGTCTCTATAATCATGACAGTTGTAGTTGGTAGGTATTTAAAAAAGTAGATGCTCCTTTTTATGTCCCTGCTAGGAGAGATTCAATTAAAATAATCCTCCTACTGTATGCATATACAGAGGAATATGTAATAGGGATTCAAAATGAAACATGGGAATACAAATAATGTGCATCGATTTCACATGAAGGTACCTACGTTCACTGATAATGTGGCGATGCGGTGTTCCGATTTTCGTGGGTTGATGAAATGGTGGTTGGTGGATGTTGAAACAGATGGCAAAAGGCTAAATAAGATGTAAGCTGGAAGGTGAATTGAAGGAATATGGGAATAAATTAATCATATGTGGCTAGGTACCTACATAATGTAGGTAGTAGGTAGATAAAAGGTGGAAAAGAGAAATTTTCTCATGAAGATTTTTTAAGGATGTGCGTGTATACTGGATATAGGATTTTAATTTGGAAAATGAGACGCGATTGTGAATAAATATTTATAAGTAGAAAGGTAGGTACCTACTTATGCGAACTATTTTTTTTTAAGGTAATCCCTCATTATTGTCCGCAGGTCTTGTAAAAATTTACATATGTCTGAACGAGCTGCATTTTATTCGCGCTTACTGAATTTATAATCTGGCACTTATTTTCTTTGAATTATCTATCTATCTAGCCTTAAAGATCCGACTATATACCTATTAAAAATCAAGTTTGATTTCTCAGTGGTCTAGGTACTTATCTACCAAATGGATTTTTGTTTTCACACATTTACTACCTATGTCTAATTCCAAATAACCAGTCGCTTTTTTAACAAAAAAATCGATCTGAAATTGATTTGAAATGGTTGTTTGGAATTCTAATTTGACAGTAACATAGAATTGACATTTGACACTAATTTACAGAATCACATATCAAACAAAAATATAGAGTTTATACCTATACTTATTCTAGTAGATTTTCTTCACTCATTTTCGAACACATCTTTTGCTTTTATTAATGGAAATTTTAACGCGTATACACTTTTATTTTTTTTTTTAATAGACGAGGAACAACATGCATCACTTAAGCTGAATTACACGGTCAACTCAATAGGGTACTGGCGGAATACGTCAATGGCAAACAAAAAATGGCAGATAAATCACTTTGAGGGAAAACATTGTTGGATTCTCTATATCAAATTGTTTTGTTTTCCCTCAAAGTGTCACTAGATGTATAGAGAAAGGGATGGGACACTTTAGAGAGAGATAGCTTGGTAAAAAGCCCTATCGCCCATCGCGCTGACCTTCTGAGGTCACGACAAAATTAATTTTTAACGTGTCAAAGTAGGTGTTAGCGTTCTCATCAATATAATATTTACAGCATTTTTCGTTCACAATCATAAGACGTGGCTCTATCATGCGAAAGATTTATAGACGTCATTCTTACGTCAGAAAGTCGTAGCGTTGACATGATAATATGAAATTATAACAATAGGTAATTAATTAATAGAATTTTACCTCAGTGATAGTAAATAGCTATACAAATTGCTTAATATAATATAGAAGATAATTATATTCCAATTAGGTAAACATTACGTAATATGAAATTTCGCCCTCGTGACTATTTTCATATGATAAGATAAACCTTGTTTACATTTATAATAGTAAATAGATTATGAGAGTGAGTTACAGTCTTAACTTAACTTAACTTAAGTGAGTATTAGTTACATTTATGATAAATATGTATATAGAAATATTTTTCAAATTGAAATATTTTAGTCCAAAATGCATTTTGCCCGGGCACGATAGTTGGGCTCATCAGTTAGATGCTATCGTACCCTTATAAGACGCAATATTTTTGTTCGATGATTACTTAATCTAATAAAATTTACTGCATATACATACGTACTGCAAATCCACAAAACCAAAACAAAAATAATATTTTACATATTGTTAAGCGATTTCAAATAAAATAGTTATACAATAACCAGTCAATGGAATGTGCGATTAAAATGTTAATAAACTCCAAATACCAAAAAGAGAATCACTCCATTTAATTTCCCTAAAAAAAAAAAAACAAAAATAGATACAGTTACAAATGAAACAAAATTATGTTAAAGTACTTTTTTTCAATTCTAATGAATAGAAAATGCATTTGAATCATCTGTCTAAGCTGAATACCTGCTGTCGGATTTTGATTTCAGATCGAACTCTTAAGAGCTAAGAGTGTGGCAGTTTTCATTTGATGATTTTTAGTAGAGATGTGACGGATATCCGGTAGGTATTCGGTATACGGCCTATCCGGCTCCTTTTTTAATATCCGGCCGGAGCCGAATAATTTTTTTGTATCCGGCCAATGACCCGATAGTCGTTTTTTCAGTAAGTAAAATAACAAAATACTAAGTTTTATGATCTGATTGATAGTATTTCATATACTAAAGAGCAATTTAATATTGTACGTTTTCTACAGCCACATTATGGTGAATGAAAATTTGATTTTCTGCATTCATGGGTACTTTTATTTATTTATATTATTTATATTTATGTACTTTCATCAATTAGACCTTATAATAATAATGAGATAAGACTAATTAATAATACATTTAAAACAGAAAATAAAAAAAAGGATATAAAGGGTGATTTTTTTGATACTTGGTTTTTGACGCTTATATTTTTGACAGATCACACATGACAAATTCCACGAACAATTGACATTTCGATTCAGTATTGTTTGCCATTTCATCATGAATAGACTTACGCCTGAACAACGTTTGCAAATTATTGAAATTTATTATCAAAATTCGTGCTCTGTGAAAAATGTGTTTCGCAAGCTACGTCCGTTTTATGGTCGTCATAATCGTCTTCAGCGACGAGGCTCATTTTTGGCTAAATGGATACGTGAATAAGCAGAATTGCCGTATTTGGAGTGAAGAGCAGCCAGAGGCAATTCAGCAGCTACCAATGCATCCCGAAAAATGCACTGTTTGGTGCGGTTTATGGGCAGGCGGCAACATTGGGCCGTACTTCTTCAATGACGATGAAGGCCGCAGGGTTACGGTCAATGGAGAAAGGTACCGTTCGATGATAACAGATTTTTTTTGCCGAAAATGCAAGAATTGAACTCGGTCGACATGTGGTTCCAACAGGACGGTGCCACATGCCACACTGCACGCGAAACCATGCATCAATTGAGAGGCGAATTTGGTGAGCAGTTGATCTCACGTTTTGGCGCAATCAATTGGCCACCAAGATCATGTGTTTTGACCCCGCTAGACTATTTTTTGTGGGGCTATGTTAAGTCTATTGTCTATGGGGACAAGCCAAACACGATTGCTGCCTTGGAAGCCAACATTGAACGCGTCATTGGTGAGATTCCGGCCGAAATGTGTGAAAAAGTTTGCCAAAATTGGACCTTCAGAATGGACCACCTGAAGCGTAGCCGCGGGCAACATTTAAGTGAAATTATTTTTAAAATGTAAATGGCAGAAATTGATTTGTCGATCCAAATAAAAATTTCATTCACTTTTTACAAGTTTCTGTGTTTTTTTGAATTTTCAAAAACCAAGCTCTTAAAAAATCACCGATTACAATAAATAATAATTGTTAACATTAATAATAGTTTTTCAATTTGATTTATTAATTCGACCAATTATTTTTATGACTTGATGTTCAAAGGGTTTTTCCGGCTATTTTGGTCACTTTCTTCTGTATGCAAATAAATTAACTTTAACCTATATTTTTACCCTACGTTTCGTTGGATTTTCCCAACTTCTTTAGGGGTAGTTTATTTAAACATGAAATATTAAAAGTTTACATTGATTTTTTTTAAATTAATTAAATTAATCATAAATGGATTAATTGCAACGACTAGAAGTCGTTTTTCATTGTTGTTCAAAGCAAGTTGTTAATATTGTCTTGCAATTCATTATGTTTTATTGTAAAATTAATAATAATTAACAAAAAAATCAATGTACACGTCCAACATTTCGTGTCAAAATAAACAATCCACCCAACATAAGCAACGCAAAGGGATTTTAATGTATAAGGATCATTTAAATCAAGAGCGTATATGAAACCTAATATGGAGTTTGCTTTATTAACTAGAAACTCGATGTGGTTAATAAAGTTTGGATTCAAAAATAACTTCAAGATCTTTTTAAATAAATAATAAGCGATTACGTTTGTTTTTTGTACACGATAGCAATATTTTTTAAAAATCCAGAAAGTAATGAACTTCTCTTCTCAACTACCAATCTCAATCTCCATCCAGTTTATGAAATGACAGAACATTAATTGTAACAAATGCCCCATATATTTGCAGTGTAAAAAGTAAGAATATCTTGTGGAAGTGGAGGAGAAGGAAAAAAAACATGTTTAAATTGGTTTTACTTGCACCGGTCTGATTTGAGTATCAGACCACCAAACTATTATACTTTTCATTAAGGCAGATATCCGGCCGCCGAATATTCTCGCCGCCGAAAATCTCGTTTAAATCTTCATAGGATCTATAGATTTAAAAACTGAACTAACCTATTCGCATATAGAAATGAACACATTCACCGGGAGAGTGAATTTTTCTCTTCGGTTGACTGACATAGATGAACCTGCCTGTCTCACTCCACATAATACGAAAAAATAAAACACATTTGCATTTTTAATGATGCTGTCAAAATTATTAATCTACTTTTGAAGCGGTGAAAACATTATTTGAGACTTAGTAAATCTACTAAATGTTGAAGTTCGGTGAAAATGAAGCAATTAAACTAATTAAAACATATTTAGTAAGCTAAAAAGAGGAGTTTTTTTAGTTTAGGTGTCTTACTCTATTTTAAACAGGTAAATCATGGAACTATCTCTAAAATTTTACTTAAGTTAAAATCAACAAAAGTTAATTTTATCTTTTTATCATCATACTAAATCAATTATGACACTTTGACATTTAAAAACGTCAAAAAGTTATGTTCGCTTACCTTTGTGCTCTATTTTAAGCGTGTTCAGCTGCAGCTAGCCAAGAAAATAGGATTTTTGTATGCGGTTCTTAAATATTATCAAATTGTTAAGTAATATCATGGTAAATAATAATATCAGTTTGTTTAAGATTATGTGTCAATGTCTTCAATTTTTTGTTTAAAATAATTTATTAAATATTGATAATTCTATATGCAACAGAACTCCCCATACTACAACAAATTAAATGTATTCTATTACAGCGTGTTGTTTTATGTTTCATCTACACATACTTATACATGTGCGAACGTGTCGTTTTCATTATAATATAATATGAAAGTTCATAAAGTTCGCTAGAAAGTCAATGAAAGAATTTACGTAGTTAGATATAAGCACATCTATACGTGTACTTTTTTATATTGATATTATATTGTTTGCATAAAGTTGCACTACCACTCGATAAGATCCAATATCGAACATGTGCTACAGTAATTTCTTTCAATTTACTTATCATTTATGTAAATAAAATTTAGGTAGGTATTAAGTATATATACTTGGGAATTATTATTACCTTATTGTTAATTCGAAAATGTGTACAATTTTCAAGGTCGATCGGTATAAATTTTCAAATGGAATACGTTAGTGTGTAAATTTTTTATATTTATTATTTCCATCCGAAAAATATTCAAGGTAAAAATGCGTTGGTATGTGCGGCATCTTGTAAATATGTACATTCCTACATGTGCGACTGAGCACACATACTAATACATGTTGTGGTTTTAAGGGCTAGTCTAACGATATTTTAAGTAAATTTTATATTATAAATTGTTATGGTAATATAAGCATCATGAGAGTAAATAATTAACATTTTATTTTTTTTTTTTCGAAAAAAATATTTGAGTCGTGAACAAATGCTCGAAAGTCGAAACTTTGTTGGCTTTTATTTCCTAGAATTTCCGGCGTTAAAACGGAAAAGTATATATACGCATGCACATGTATTATGGGTTGTTAATTTCTCTGTAAGCTTTTGGGATATGTATTTCACAGATGGGAGTATACGCACTAGAAAGTATGTCCCTAACGCTAATATTAAGCCTTTGGAAAAGCTGGCATGGACGGATTATGATAAAATATCGTTTTAACAGTAATTTTCCATTAATAAAAAATTAGTTAATTAGATGTGAAGATGTTTTTTAACAATTGTACACTCCGGCGTATACTCACTTAAATTGTTGTACATATTTAGTTTTTAAAACGTTTCCTTAATTTTTGGTTGCCCATCTTAAAGTTCGTAAATATATGAAGAAATCATTAGTCTTGCCTCTTTGAATTTGACATTTGACACAAATATGAACAACATTTGCAGCAGACAAGTTTGACAGTCGCTCCAAAGTGTGATTTTCTATTAAATTAACACTGAGCTCTCATAAATTTGGCTCCGTCAAAAATTGAAATAGAATATGCTAATTTTTTTCCATAGTATTTGACAGCAATACTGAGAAATTTAGCTGAGGAAACATGTTCCTATGAAAGATAAATAGCTGAGATCTTATTTTTCCGAAGTACCCTAATATCTAACTGTCTAAAACATGAATGCCAAATCATAATGACATTTGAAAACATTATGGTACATTTACACTATAGCATTAACTGGTGTAATTCCCATAAATAAAGTATGCCCACGAATTCACAGAATCTCATTTTTTTAAAGAGTGGGGATAAAAATCTTTCAATGGGGATAATCTTTTAAAAATTATAGGAACAACTACACTTATAACCATTTTGTAGACGCAAATATTTTTTCCAATATTATGTAATTAATTACACGAATAAGCTGGACCACACGATAGATTTAAAAATGTTTAACTTTTGTAAACGCTATTGTTTCGTTTTTTTTTTCTTTTATTTGACAGTCTTCATAATTTTTTGAAAAGATATTTCTTGGGCTAAGATTCTCAGGGAAATATTTCACACTTCAGGCAACAACTACGATAATTTCGTGTAGCAGAGCGGAATTTGACAGTTTATTAAATTCATATTTTCGCAGATATACTCGTATAAGGTACGGGAACACACCTATTCTTATAATTGTGTACTAATGACATACCTAACTTACCTAAAATAATCAAAATCAAAATTGTTCAATAAAACGGAAATATGAATTAATCTATATATATAGTATTACAAACGCATACAAAATTCTGTACGTATATCGCAAATACATTCTATATTCATTGACTTCCGAATAATTCAAGTGGCCCTGAGCTGACCTCTTATACCTATTCATATTTTCAATAAAATATTATTCATGATGAATATATTTTCCGTCGATAAGACAATAAATACTCAGGTTTTTCCAAATAATAATTAATTGACACAAATAAATGTTTATCAGTTCTCTAAATAAACCCGTAGGTATACAAAATGGTTATTGGGTACGTTCGATTCAATTTATTTGTTTTAACGAAAAATTAATCTGAAGTTTCAGTTGAAAGTCATAAAAAAACATTTACCTACCTATAGAATTTGATGGATCTGCTTTTGACATTTTTCCCATCGCAATAAATTCCAGATGACATTTTTTTAGAAGATCGTCACTACGGAAGTGTGTTTGATGAAAAATTTAAACAGCAAGAGCATTGCTAATTTGTTTTCAAACATCTATCTATTTGATATTCTCGCCATGTTATATGCATACATAAGTGTATGTATGTATGTATATTTTTCTTCCAAACAACCTTGTACGAGTACACACGCAGTTTTCTATATTTACTCTTGTCTATGTCTACCCACCCACAAAACAAAATAACGAATCCGGAAATGTATCACCTCATTGCCATTTCATTTAAGTTTGTCCATTGTTCATACAGCCACAGACATGTAATATTTTGTTGAAGTATGGGATTATATGACGAAACTTCAAATTCAAATCATAACGTTCACTTTGGAAAAATGACTAACAAAGAAACCATAACATTTATTATGCCTTGATCATGATCATTAAAGAGTTGTGTTGAAGATGTTTTCAATCAAGACGGTTCTTAAAAATATTAACTAAAATATTATCATGTCATTATTTTTCGAGCTTATTTGCTTTACCGTACTACGTAGACTCATCGTCATTTCCTGGGAATTTCCAAAAAAGAATTCAATTCCTATTGACGTGTGTAAGTGTACACTGAACACAGAAATGAGTCATCCATTGGTCAGTACGTAATGTGATTCCCAACATAAAGGGAATGTTCTTATATGGGAATTGCAAGCTTTGACGTAGAACCTTTTAGAACATTCAAAATACCTATTGTATTATATTCCCCACTCTCTGACTCATGATGTTCACCACCTTATACCAAACTTGATCACACCACATTTCAATGTTCAATATAAAGATGCGCAGCATTTAAAATATTTTTTTTTTGAAAGCGAAATTTAAATCTCCAACCGTCAACTTGTTGCTGATTCCATTTTCAGTTGCTAGTTGCTGATGATGACTAAGCGCAATGAAAACATGACTTGGCAACAAGATCGCGCGGCTTTTTTAACTTCAATTTCAGTATTCTTTGTGTTAAACGATCGTTATTTTGCGTAAAATTCAAATACTTGGGTTTGAATTTAACGGCCAAGCATTTTATTTGTAGGTACATGGATTTTAGCATTATTGTATGGTGACAAAAATAAAAATATAACGAAATAATTTTGGAGCTTACACATGATTGTCTGTCTATGAGGTTCAATGATTAATTCGAATAGCAAAATGGAAGTTGAGCGACTTATAGGTATGTATAGCTACATGCTTCAGTTTTTGATACGGAATTTAATATTTGTTTCAGTACAGTCTTGTCTTGACCACGCCGACTCCATGGAATGTTGGAGTCTTGTTGCATTTTTTTGTGTTGAATGAGTCGGGGGCTTCAAGAACTAGGTAGCCACTCTCAATTTACTGGATAAAATGGAATTGGAGCAGAATTATATGTAGGTATAGTTACATAGTTATTTTCTATATTTTTAATGAACTAATTGATTTTGACTTTTATTGACAATAGAGGCAACAGCATGGCGGTGTTTTTTTTGATAAATATCGTATCTATGTAAAACGCACTTAGATGCAAATTTGTGTCTATGGAAATTCTTTGCAGTGTGATGAAAAAATATTATTTAACTGAATGAAGGAGACATTTTAAAATCTGTCATGTTTGTTACGCAAAAAGTCAACTGGCGAGATCAATTGTGAATATTTATTTCGTATGTGGGTATAGGATATGATAGGTAGGTATACCAACAACATTTTGTTGGTATAATCGCAAAGTAATCTGCAAATACTTTCACTTTCCTTATATTGAGCGAATATACGCACTGCGTAGTATCTACGTATTATTATTTTTGTTTACGTTTTGTTTTCTGGTTTGTCGTTATCGGCCGGTGCGGCGCGTGCTGTGGAACTCATGTGACGTTATAGGTTTCAGTTGGCACTTGGTTGCGAATGTTTCAAATTTTCTTGAACATGTTGAAACTGAAATATACTTTCATTTGTTTTATGCTCATAGATAAGGTAAAATTGGTTAGTGAAAGATGTAGGTATATATTATATGTTGAATGTAGGTACATACATACCTACTAAAGGTAGATTTTATTTTGTATGGGGCGTTTCTTGTGGTTTCTAGGTCTCGTCTAGGTGGTAGGTACCTACAGAGTTTTATTATTATCATAAAATATCATAATTTTTCAAAAAACATTACACACATATATACATATTTGCCTTTTATGTGCACATATATATAGGTAAATATAAATGTTTTTATACTTATCAACATAATAATAATATTATTTCGTGCGTAAATACCTATCTACCTACTTAAAGCTGACAGTTAAAAAATTAAATGTTTGTTGTTTTTTCGGCGTAAATTATTTTTTGCTTACTTTGGCAGTTATTTTCTCATTTGAATGAATAATAAAATGTTGGCGTACTCTTTGATTCCGGAACTTAATTCAGTATGCAATATAAGCACTAAATGATTGATTGCTGTATGAAGGTATGTGAATATTAAATGTAAGTAGATATTATAAGCTATGCAAGGTTGTTTTTGTTATGTGTGTGTGTGTGTTATCTTAAGAGATCGGAATTAAGTTACTTCGAGGATTTTGCATGGAAATTTATTTAAGTTAGTTCGTTTTTTTTATTTAAAAAAAAAAATAAATTTATCTCAATTTGATAGCTCATCAATTTAACTATAATCAATATGAAAAATTGAATGTGAACTAAGATTTGCACGGCCATGCCAAGAATTCAAAAATGCACATTGGAATTTTATTGTCAAAAATAAAAACTGATATTTATCAGTTCAAGTGAGATCACTAGGATGAAACGACAATTTCGGTGGACTTGATTCTCCTTTAATCCAACCAAGAACGGAATTATTATAGACTTACAACTTATGGAGTTAATATACATATGATATGTTGATATAAACTCAAGTTTTTTTTAATGAATAAGACAGCAAGGACAATTATATCTTTTACTAATGATTAAACAAATAATCGAAAGAAGTTGCAAATAACTTTCTCGTAAAATTTATAGTTTAACATGTTTGCATTGAAGAAAATAAGACTACAAAAAACGAACATTGACACTTTTGACAATATTGAATATTTGTAATAAAATTGAACATTATTACCTCAACCACATTGGAATACCTACTTCAACATGAACGGTAAATTATTAATAAACGAAATAAAAGTGCTACCCTGTGGTATTCCAAAAATGACTTTAAAAATCTTTTATTCGCAGCCGTTGAAAAGTATAATGACCGAGTACGGTCCACCGAATAAATATCATTATCAAATCTTACTTTAGAAGTTCGTAGAAAAGAAACAATTCCTAAAAATACAATAATTGTTAAAAATTGAGAGTGTTGGGGATGGCGATTTATGTAGCAGCTATGCAAATCATTATGCAGTACAAAGTTTTCAACAAATTATAGTTTTAATGGGCGCATGTTAAGTAAAGTAGTTCAAAGTTCGACGATCGAAAAAAGACTGGTTCCCACAAAGAATCTTTGATGGCGTATGCCAAAAATACACTTTTAAGAACCCTAAGCGATATTTCAATGCATTGCATATAAGCTATAATAAATATTAAGTTTTTTGGCTTTAGAGATATTATAAAGAGAACATAACCGTATGCATTTGGTAAAATTCGTTAATGAGTAGGCAGTAAGTATATTTTATTTACAGGTTTGTTTGTTTATTGGAGAATAATTTCAATGTGATTTGACATTGAACAATTCAAAAATAGCATTACTGCACTGATAATATGCATAGTTTCAAAATGAAATTTAATTTACAATTTAAATCATCGGCAAACGCAAAAAGGTATGTTTGTTTGCAACTAATCATCTTAAGGATTTCAAAATAGCTTTAAATGGCCTTTAGTCCACAAAATTTGATATGCAAACAATGCTAAGTCTTCTACTTGGCTGAGTAATTTCAGTAGTATATAGAATTGTATTATAAAAAAAACACCTTCTTATTAGCTATGTCTGGCCAAGGACAAAATCTTCTAATTTTAATGATTAAAATTTTAATCTTGTTGGATATTGTTCACATTGTCTTTTTTCAAAAAATGCATGCAACTTGAACTGAACTTAACAAAAATTGCGTATTGCTAAGGCGCTCACTAACCAACGTATGAGTCCAAGTGAGATTGCCGGGATGAAACGCAAATTTTGTGGACTAAAGGCCGTTAAAAGCTATTTTGAATCAATAATTCGACAAGTCCAATTAAATATAATGCTAAGTCTTCTACTTGACTGAGTAATTTCAGTAGTATTGTATTATAAAAAAACACCTTTTTAGTCATCTTACCGCCAATTGTTATTTAGCCATTTGGCAGCTCTGCAAATTTTCTAAAAAAACACGAAATGCTGCCTAGTGATCACTCGGTACTTTTAACTGAGGACTTGGGCAAACAAATTGTGACATCGAATACTAAAGGGCGACCTGGCGCCCAATTCAGCAAGCGTGAATGCTTTTCCATGCAAAAACTTAATTTATCCACCCTCAAAATATCCGTGAATAAATTTGCCTATCGCCGTGTACATACACGCTATCTGTCAAAAAAATTAGTCGCAATATGTACATATGTGTAGGTAGTAGGTACCCGATTTTTATGTAAACAGACAAATTTTCGCTTGCGGAATACGGCTGCGAAAAACTACGAATATCTCAAAAAACTGTCAAATGCTCTTCCCGTACACCAACATTTCGTAATTTTTCACTGAAGAGAATTCCCCAGACTGCGGATTTTGGTACAAGAAATTTAGTTGGATAAAATTATGAACCCTGTCAAATGAAAGAAAAAAAAACATTATGCTGTCAGTGTCGAGCGTGTTATTTCAAAAGTTGAAAATAATCAAATTTATCAAGTTGTCTGACTTATTTGCGGAATAAATTAATAATATTTGCAACAGCAAATAGTTGGTGTTAAACAAACTTTTCACAAGAAACGTTTTACTAAATTTTTTCAAAAATACACTTTTGTGTTGGCGTTGAATACATAATGGCTTACTTTTGTGTTCAATTCTTTCCCGTACTTTTGTGGAACTTTGTATTTTGTTTATCTCCGAGAAATTTTTATCCCCACTATACGGGGAGACAACGAACATTAGTCCACTCCTTTACTATTTGACAGAGAAGACGAACAAAAAATTGTGATTTTTGAAAATAGGTTACCATAACTGGGTCGGTAGGTACTAAAAGATAAAATGTAGAATTTTCGCGTCTAATCAGATGAGATTGTAAAAGTTTATATTTTTTTACTCATCGCTACAAGTATAATAATATATATGTATTATGCTAATACAGCTGTATAGAGAACAAACCTTAGGTGGTGTTTGATATGATTAGCTTTGTTCCAAGGTATCAATCTGACATTGTTCAAAATCGTAACAAAAACAAATGAGTTTAACTGTCAATGAACGCACAATTATTGTAAAAAGACTCACCTTTGGCAACGCATAATCTCTTTAAAAAAAATTACGACGTAATAGAATGAATTCACATGATCCTCTCATCAAGTGTATTAACAGAGCAATCAGGATCCCTTCTGACGCCCCTAAGTGTTGCCCTATGAACTTTTTTTTCAATATTTTTTTTCATTCATTAAACCACCCTTTACATTACATTCTTTTTGAAAGAAATTTATAGGACTAAGGTACCATCTACCATCAGGGTGAATGCACCCTTAGTTCTTTTTAAAATAACCATAACAACAACAATAAGATTTTCTTAATTCTTAGTAAATGGACTTGAAAATCAATATATGTACATATATGTACCTTTCGTATGAGTAGGAAAAGTCTGAAGTACCCTTTTTTCTTTTATCAATGGCAGGATATCCTCTTTTCTTTTGTACAGGAACTCCCAGGAAAAACTGGAAAAAAATGATCCTTTATCATGAAAATGAAAATATAAAAAAAAAAAACAGAAGACATTTTTAACGAGAAAATATGATTTTTTTTTTGATTCGCGGCTTAATATTTTTTCAGTTTGTCAATTAAAAGGATATAAAGAGGATCTTCTTTTTTTAAGGAACTGTCAGATTATGAAGGGCGTGAACCACTTAACATATTTTGGTGCGCAATACATAAGAACTATTTAAGAATCATGAATCATGCTGACAGTTTTAAATCCGAAAGAAATTTGATTCCTTAAATTTATTAACCAAAACTTCTCTTTAAGCTGCATTTATTGGTCTTAAGATTGTAATGTGACAAATATTATATTTTAGGGTCAAAAAGTCTTGCCATAAAGGCAATTTGTCTCCTGTTTCCCACTATCCAATATGTGTATGCTTATTTAGATCGTAGAATAACCTATTTATCTGGTACTATCATTTGTGCAGTGATGTGTTATGTCAAAATTCGCCTTGTTGCGATTGCACCATACCACCGAATTTGAACTTTTCCTTTGGGTCAACGTACGCGACAAATTATATCAGTATTCTCTATTTCTTAGCTGGACCCTCTTTAAGACGCGATTAAGAAACCTTCCGCATTTAGCTTAAAAAAATAAAACCTTTGATAATAATAATTTCCCAATTCAATCGGTGAAAGTTGTAAAATTATAGTCTCTGCAATTAAATTAACAGTGCGGTGGCCTCTTACAAAATATTTTCTTCAGCTCCGCAAGATTATATCACAGAAATAAACCTTCGCGATAGTAGATCTCTGCTACGTGGTTCATTCACCTTTCTCCAACTTTCATCAAAATAAAATACAATACAATACCTACTTCCTTATCGCTCGATCACAATTCAAAAGTCTCAAACAAGAGGCAAGCAGAAGAAGCAGCAATAACAACACAAACGATGACGCTGCTGCTGTGGCAACAACCAGCAACATCAATTGACAGGCAGATATACACAAATGTACCTACTCACTAAGCAAGACAGGGGCCGACGAACTTATAGTTGGATGATGGTAATTTGGAAAGTTGCGCTAGAGTAAAAGTTTACAACTTATATTTACCATCATACTCGTATCAACCATTTAAAATCGCATTTACATTGTTAAACTTTCTTCTTCGAGAAATTGCTCATGCGCAGCATTGTAAATGCGGAACTACCGTGTGCAACTTTCATACCCAACAACCGAGCGAGGTTTACTGACCTCGTAAAAAAGCCATGAACAAATTAGAAATTCCACTCGAGCGTCTCATTCATTCAACAAGATTAAAAAGGAACTACTTTTTTTTGTTACTAATACTAAATCACTGCTATGGCGTTAGATAACTGAGGGCCCATGCTCTCTACTGAGGGCTATGGTGAATATTATAATGATGACGTTTAGTTACCTATGTACATTAATAAAATTAGTATGTGTCAGAGAAATGCAACGCTCACTGTTACCGGGTTCAGCAACATAATATATACTCTGAGTGTGTTGATTGCATTAGATGATGAGGAAGAGACGATAACTTTCTTCGATGAGCATTAATTCATTCAACATTTCAACACAAAGTGAAATTTTATACACATCACTTAGCGGGTTCAGCGAAACGAAGTGATGAAAGTCACTTAATCAGCCCCGCAATCACGGTACACACATTAATGTCGTTCAGTGGGGAAATTGATCATGTTCATTCGTTCAGTGTGTCTCTGTTGTAATAGATCATCGACCTTGGTAAAACCTTCGCCTTAGTTTATATGAGTGATAATATCGTTGACGTTTTTATGAGTTAATGCACGCCCACACTCTCTGGTGACGTTCAATATGTTATTTGTATTTGAATTCAAAACAGCTTTGCGAAAAAAATTAACGTTGTTTTTTTGTGGCAGACTTTTTGATTAATTCATTTTTTATGATATTTTGATTTCGCAAGTTTTATAGTAAATGACTGACCGTGAGGCGAGGTTAGGTTGGTTTTGGGATTAAGGTTGATCAGAGTCAACTGCGACGACGACTGACGCCTAATTCAATGATAAATACTAAATTTTAGATTTCCTCTACCTCTCTGATGGTCATAGGGTTAAATATGTATTTAAAAATAATGTTGTATATACACTTGAGTCTTGACAATAACTGTCGTTGTGTGCCCTCTATTGTCCGAACATAGTTTGAGCTTGAGATTAAATTTTTGGACACACGATTCAAGTTTTAAAAAATAATTATATATTTTTTTTGTTGAACACAATGAAACAGAAGTTTTTTTTTGGGAAGGTTGAGTGGGGCATAAATACAATGTCACAATTGCGAAATGACAGTTCGATTTTTGACAGTTAATTTATTTCTAAACAAGGTTAATTACGGTAAAGAGGTCTTAATTTGTGTTTTATTAATAGAATTTGTTTAAATTCATTTAGTGAGAAAATAGTTTAGAGTTATATTTTATACATATATACTATACATGCATGTTCTGACATTTCCCAGTGCGAACCGTGGCAAAGAATATCGAACAAACCTAACAACTATCCGTGACAGCTCATAGTGGTGACATGGTGTCTGTGAAAAAGGAAAAATTAATCTATCTCTTTCTTTTGTCAAATTGTTGAGTTCTTTGATATATCAACTGTATTTGCCATCTTTTTCTCACACCTTGCGTATTCAGAACTTCGTTTCGCTCAAATTAATGAATGTATAATGAAATTAATAATACCGAGCATTCACATGCTGATTCGGTCAATTTAATTTTTTTATTCTAAAGTTCTCTTAACACAATAGAAATAACTGAAGTATAACAATGTCAATATGAATTAATCAATCCGCAAGTAGAAAGCGGGAGTATTGCCGGCACATGAAAACGCCACATGCAATTGACCATGTGAGAAATATGGGAATTAAAAATCGATTACACAAACATTCAACCATTTTCCTCGCGACTTATTAATTGTAAGCTAAAGCGCTATGAATTATCAGCCCATTGAGGTTTCAGGTTTTCTAAAATATGTGGCAGCAATTCCGGAACTTCCGAAGAGTTCATTTGTTTTCATCCATCACCGAGTCGACGATGGAATTGAATAAATATAACTCAAATCAATTGGCATTTTAAGATATCAGTCGGTTGTTTAACTCAAAAATATCAATAAAATGTACACTTATTCAGAAATTACCCAAATACAATTCATCCAGAAGGAAGATGTAAATCTTTGATTGATTAACCTGATTTTTCACAAAGAAAGTTTTCTGTTGAAAAATTAATAAAATTCAGGGAAATAACAAACAATCTCACTTAATGAAAATAAAATAATGGCTACGCCCCCTTGGCAGTTTTTCGAATCATCAACGAGTGTCAAATTCGATGTGCAGCGCCATTAGTTTTGGAAAAAAAAATCTACTCAAAACCTTCTTGGAATCTGAATAGATTTAAATATCGTTCTACTCTGTTTTGTATAATGCCTAATCTATAGCAGAAAATGCTTTAAACATATCTACATATAAATGAGAGTGTGTTGAGTGCAAAAACTAAGCAAACAGAACTTTCAAAAATTATGTCAAAATTGAGCCGGTTCGGTACTATTTGTTAAGCATGCAACGACGATAGTTGTATCTAACTAATCTGGACCTACCACTTGTAATATCCGTAGGTATGAAGGGCAATCAAAAATCCCGAATATAAATATTGTTCAGTCAGTACGCTCAGTTTCAATAGTGATCATATCAACCGTACAATGTACATCCTGTAGACCTGCACATATTGCACAATGAAAATGATTGAAAATAATTACCACCAACCTAACTGAATGAACAAAGGGAATTAATTTCATGGTCCACATAGCAAAATCAATGAATATGCATAAAGATCATACACCCATAACGCACCAGCAAACCTGCCCCATAAAAAATGTAGACATTTTTGCCCAACCCAGAATTAATATAAAAAAACAACTTCTTCTCAATCTCAATTCATGAATTATCTAGACATGAAGGTATGTTCACTCCTTATGCACACGTCAATTCCGATTTTTTTAAAAATTAAATTTAAAAATAGAGTTCCTATCCGAAAATGGATATTTCCACTTGTCATAAAAGTACACACGTCGAACAAACCAAAGTGACTAGCTCTTAATATTTATTTTAAGAAAATCCACATTCCATGGCAACGTAGGTAGGTATATCGTAATTCGCAACTCTAATCAACCCTACAATGGTCATAGTCATACTGCAAATTCTGAGGGTTTTCGGAGGAAAACATCAAATTCTTCCAATTGACTGTTCTAGTCATTCGCCAAATTTGCGATCACAGCATTTTATCAATAGGGCTAGGGCGCTAGGTATTTGCAGTGTGCGTCATCATTTTAATAATAAAGAACTTGACTAGGTATACGTTATGTCCGTGTGGATCCTTTGTTCTTCAAAAAAAAAATTTAATTTTAAATTGCAGAGGTTCTAACTGACGACACACCGCCGCATGGCATAGCTTGGTTAAGCGAAGGATAGTTTGGCTTGATCGAAACATTTTACAACCCAAGCTCATAATAAGGTTTATGAGACAAATAAAATAATACAGGAGACAGGACAGTCACAGAAGTAATATAGTGCAGTGGAATGCGCAACACATCCTTTTTAAACGAAACATAGTTTTCTCTTTCTTCTTCTTGAAGCATTTGTGGAAGGAACACTTCCATATTGTTGTGCTCCCACCACCAACATCATGAATCAATATTCCTACCTGCTACAGCATTAATTTCACCTTTTGAGGCATCCATCTGCCCTGCCATCGAAGATGCACATTTAATTTTTTGAAAAAAAAATTTAGGTATGCATGTGTGTGTAGAATGTGTTTGATACACTGCATAAGCTACCTGTCTTGTTTGTTGCTTTCTTTTTTTGAAATGAAATAAAGAAAGAAGGAGAAATGTTTATTTGACTTTATCTAGGGTTACCGTTTTTTTTTATTTTATGTAGAATTTTTTTGTAAATTTAAATTAAGTTTCGATTTTACTTTTGAATCATAGAACTCGTTCAATTTGTTTTTAATGTTTCGATTCAATCGGACTGAACTTTTAGAATTTAAAAAATCCGTTAAGTCTCGAAGAAAATAATGACTTTTTAAAAGAAATTGGCTAAGTTTTGGGGTTACATTAGGAGCGAAATTTGGGTACAAAAAATTCTCCAATTATTGGAAAATGTGAGTAATTATATTTTAATCTGAATAAATTCGCACTATAGGTTTGTGAATGGGCACATTTTAATTATGAAAGTGACTATAAGAACATATCAATTAATAACAAATTTTGTTTATACAGTTGAATATCCATAACTCGAACTTCCTTAATTTGACTTCTTGTATTTCTTTGTTTTGTTATAATGATGCCTGCACTAAAAGCGGTTTAACTACCCTTAAAATGATCAAGCACAGTTCACAGTATCTCCAACTATTGTGAATCTTGCATTTTCAACTTAAGTTTTTAAAATTTATCCCCACATAATTCGGGCTCGAATTTTTCTCTTTTGCGAATGTTTGAGATTGAGTTTGATGGCAAAATATCTCCTAAGTTTAAACTTTTTTCTCTGAATTGGGAAAGTCCCTCTTATTTAATTATTTTAATATACTTTAGTCTACTGCGATTAGGTTTGCATACTTATTTAAATTCGTGCTTTTCCACGGAAAAAAACAGCATATCAATTTTTTTAGGCAAGTGTGGTGATTTTTTTTTTAGTTTGTTTGAGCAGGAATCTTTTTAGAAGTTGAACTGCAATGAAAAACAAACTTGGCGAAAAATTACTGATTTTCTTAAGTCTGTGAATATTACTATACTTAATAAAATAAAACAAATATAATTTTTCCATTTTATTACATACATTGAAGTTTCCATTACACGAATTTATTTTATTTCCTTATGAAAGTTCGACTAATGGAAGTTCCACTGTAAAATTATACCTAAAAAAAGGATATCTATGTTTCAGAGGTATTTATGTATGCCCGCAGAAGGGGTGTCCTGGTCTTATGCTAACCGCATTAATAGCACATCCATAAACAGTAAAAATTACTTAAATGTGTAAATGCACCCCCCACACACACACACCCGCCCAAACACATCTCACCATACATACAGAAAACATTACGTTTAATAATTTAAAAGCGATGCCTATTGGAATATAAGAATTTTTTATGGAAGGATAGATGTTCAAATTGAGCACAGCAAGCTTTGCATGTGTGTTGGCGATATCAACACAAATCTTGTAGTTTTTCATAATCTATACGTATAAAGTTTGAATTTCTACTTAAATTATAATCAGATTTGTTGCATTTTATTGTGAAATTCAATTGCATGTTTCATCCATTTCACAAATGAAGCTTTCAATATAAGCACTGAGATTTGATTGGATACGTTTATTGTTTTTTAAATATTGAGTGTTCTTGGAAAAAGCGAAAAACACAAGAGGCAAGCAAAAATATTTCCAGAAGAAATATTTCAACAGGTACGTTTGGTTGAATTTATTATTCAGAAAGGAAACATATAAATAACATTACGGCATGCATCCTTACGTAAGTATATTATTTGTAAGTTATTGGAAAAAATGTAATAGTTGATATATTTTGCAATCTCGCGCAAACTAAACCTATTGCGGTGGCGATACTAAAAAAAAAAACTCCCGCAAAATAATTTTCTAAATGCCTTGGTTTCGAGGAAAAAAAAACTCGAGTTTCAAGCACCTGTCAGCGAAGAGATTAGAGTTTTGGGGTGCTTTTATTATGATGGAATAATTGACCTTGAGTTTTCCCCTTCACGTATGACTGAAAATTTATAAAAATATACTCTTGAAAGTGATTTTTCAAGGTTAACAAAATGTTTAATGTTATTAAAGATAAATATTCACTGACAACATAAAATGGCAATGAAATGATAATTTTTTGGGGTAATAGTAAATAATGGAGATTTTACTCATTACAAAACTAATTTGTTTTACTGAATTTTATATATTTAATTTCTACGATTAAAACAGGTAAACCAATTCTATTAATCTATTGAAAAAATAACTTGTTTGGGATGCATTGGAATAAATTATTAAAATTAACCGTTCCGATAGTTCAAAAAGTTAAATAATTCAAGCAAAATATTTTTTCTTGTTAATATTCAAAAAGTAATTAAATTAGTACCGAACTTTGTAACTTTTCTCTTAATTTTATATTTAAATGACTAATTTAACTCTAATTTCTCTTAGCAAAAAACACATACCACAATATATTCAGTTGTGACAAATTTGTCAATGAGAAAATGTACAACGGCACGTAGGCACACATTTTAATAAAAGTTTCATAGTATCCAAGCCAAAGTAAACATTTATGCACGAAGTTCTGTTCTAACTTGTTTAGAGATAGTTAGTAGGTACCTATACAGTTTTTAGCGAAATGCTATTGGTAATGTCCTTCTCGTTATCAATTTTTAGTCATTGTGAGGTTCATACGTAGTTACTTTTAATACCCTGCAAGCTTGAATAGGTAACCTTTATAAACGTTTCCATCAAAGTCTTAATTTTGCATTAAATTGTGAAATTGCTCCATGAAAACACAATTGAAGTCCAGTCTCCATAAGAAATTCGATGAATAATATAAGTTCATGGGCTACGTGCAATGTATTTCATAATACACGAGCTATCTGACATGCAGCACAAAGAACCTACACCAGCAATGTCAAAGAAATTGTCCTGTCATCGTGTTAGAACAGCAGTTTTCTCAAGTAAACATTTCTAAAATGTGATATCAAATTTCCCCCACCACACATAATATTAGGTATATTCTCTTTCTAATCGCAGCTTGGACACACATACACAAAAATATGTATGCAGATGTTTGCATGCATTGTATTACCAATAATAATTGTCGTATGGAATCTCTCTATAGCAAAGCAATGCAATAACCCTTTAAAATGTAGCTAAACACCAAATGTTGCCACAAACTGATCGGTTATGTTGCATTGGATTCTTGTTTAAATCAGGTATAACTATCTCTCTCTGGTCTGTTTTTATGCCCGTATGCCGTGTCATCACCATTCATTGCCATAGCATCGTCATCGTTTTAATTTGAAAATAAAATACACACAAGCAACTACAAAGCCAAAAGAGCCACTAAGGTATAGCAGTGAAGCAGCAAGCAGCGGATAAAATTGAAATTTGAAATTTCTTTCACAACGAATGTCAGTTGAATACGTCGAAGCGAGCAACGTGGACGTGTTTTACTTTTTGGGATGTCGATTGCAATTTTGTCGCTTTGTTAATATTTATTTCGTTTTTAATTTATTTTTCGAAACTTTGTATATTTAATGTTATTCTCTTCCGTCTCCGTTTTGAAATCAAATGAAGAATTCTCTCAATATACGCGTCTCACAAAATAGTATACATACATAGACATCCCTATATAAAACGAATTAAATTATAAATTTAAGTACCTATTTTTAAAAGGTATAAACTGTGAACTGGAATATAGGACCTAACCTACCTAATTTAACTAAAAAAAATCGTGCTGTGCAATTAATAAAAAAATATTTATATTTATAAAAATAAATTATTTTTTTTTTAAATTAAAATGGATACACCTACTGTAAGTGTAACACCCACCTCAAATGTATATACCACCGACTCGACACCTGATAGTAACAAATACATATTAGGCAGTCCTGACTGCAATACATCGTCTCCTGAAGGTACACAAAATTCAAATCCTGTTCCGGAAAGTGCTTCTGTTGTTGAACCTTCCACACCAAAGAAGTCCATTCAGGAGGCTTTGACCCGTATAAGGATCTACTCACCTAGTGGCTGTGATATTCGCTCCTTGCACATACGCTCTGAGCCCGGGAGTCTGAATCTACTAAAGGATCGATATCTCCTAACCAGAGAA
Organism: Philhelius pedissequus; assembly: GCA_910595825.1. Lineage (NCBI taxonomy): Eukaryota > Metazoa > Arthropoda > Insecta > Diptera > Syrphidae > Philhelius > Philhelius pedissequus. The sequence continues at coordinate 5,084,145 of OU343163.1, read as the reverse complement.
ATGACACCTGTCTTAAACCATTCTAAATCTAGTTACAAACATTTGGCAGATCTTTCCAGTTCAAATTTGAAATGTGTGGACATTTACTCGGAAGAACAATACATTTGCAAAATTATAAACGAGCCACTGCACAAAGTTCAAATGGCTTATTTTAAGCTGAAACAGGATAATTGCCACAGTGATATTTTCGAACATCAGTTAGTGCGTTCGGTACGCGATTTGATACCGATGTCAAGAAATCGCACCTATGTAATCGTTGCTCATAGCGCTGAAGTTTACGAGGATCTTCATACATATATTCGCAATAAACGCCGACTTGGAGAAACGGAAGCTCGATCGTTATTCCATCAGATATGCCAGACTGTACAAATATGCCATCGCAACGGGATAATTTTAAGGGATTTAAAGCTGAAGCGGTTTTATTTCATTGACGAAGAAAGGTAAGTTTTTTTTTTTTTATAGAACACCTGAACCTCATTATTCTTATTAATTTCGTCGGGTCTATATTTTTGTCAAAACTTGTAAATCTTTCAAAATTAAAAAAAAAGATCGAATTTTGCAATAAAGAGTCACTGCCGTCGGACTATTTCATTTTCGATTACCCCAAAAAACCAAAAAAAAAAAAAAAAAAAAAAAAAAAAGTTGCAACATGTTTCTTGAAAAATTCAAGGAATTGGGCAACAAACATAGATACACTACACACACATTATTATAAGCGCTGAGACTGCAACAGCCAGCCCCAGCATGTGGTGCTGCCGTAGCGGCGTAGCCATGGTGTCGGTGTGGTGCAATATCATGCCCATTTAGTAAATACGTCCGATTGCTTCATTGGAACAAGAATTCTTATTATTTTTTTTCTCTTTACGTTTTTTTTCTTGTAATATTTTTTTCTGTGTTTCTGACGTTTTTTTTTTGTGTTTCTGTTTTGTTGTCGGTGCGCAACTTTGCAGCTGTCATTGCCATTGCAATATGCTGTTCTTGTGCAATGTAACTGGGTGATCACGCAAAGCGGTGTGTAAGCTGCACAAGAGTACAGTGCCGTAGGTGGATTAGTAGTGGGTGTCTTTGTAGCTACACACATGTATTTTATTTTATTACGTTTTTTTTTTATAATTAAAAAAAATTGTAAAAAAACGTGTGACAGAATTTATTTTAATTAAAGAAATTTAGGTAGGTACGCAATATTTAAATTTAGATTCCTTTCACCAGCTGGGTATACCTAAGCAACTAATCTCAACCCCTTTGATATGCAAATTATGTTACAAATTTCTAACTATTATTGTGTGTGAATTTTTATATTCCCCTATCTTCTAGCGTTTGTTTTGCTTAGATTTGTCCATGTTTAAGACTCTCCTGGTTTTTGCAAAAATGTAAAAATAAGAAATGTATGAATTTGCATACATTTTGAAAAGCAGCAATGTGTGGCATTGTTGATTTGAATATAATGGGAAATGTTTTTTTTTTGTCAGTGAAATAGGTGTAGCTAGAAATCTATGAGAAAATCGACTCGTATTATCTGTATTAAAAAGAAATATATAAAACTGTACTCGTGCAGACACTGTTATAAAAATTATAATTTATAATTTCTGATATCTTCAGTCTTTTATTGAATTGTTTAAGAGTTCCTTTTCATTTGCATTCTTCTGAAAATTTAGAATAAAGTTCTGTATATTTGCTCAATCATTTCTTGTTTGTTTTGCAAGTCAAATTTTTTGTGAGAGCAAATCGGCAGTATACATTATAAACTGAAAACAATTATTCAGAGCTATTTTTAACTTTTCATGGAGCTTTTATCCAAGAACACGACTTTTTTAAATAGTATTCTTTTCTTGTCAAATTTTAAAATGACTTTTTTAGATAGCATTATTTTCTTAGTTACTTTTAAAAATCGCAAACAAAATCAATTTATAAATAGGCAGGCATATTTATGTAAAATTAATCTAAAATTTACAATTTAATATATGTAGGTACCTATTTGCAACAATCAAATCATCAAAAATAAACAACGCCTTTGCCAATGAGTTACCAAGGTGGTTTGTGTCTTACTTCATGATTACGATTTCCTAAAAATATCTAAATACTTAAATGACTGATTACAAAATTAAATGAAACAAAATATTCATGGCATTACACACCGATTTTATATTATAATTTTGTATTATTTTATTCCATTAATATTCTCTCTTTTTTGCGTTTTATCACTTCTCTCTCTTGGTTCGTTTACTCTTTAAGCAGCTTCACATAAAAATTACATTCATAACCACATAATATACAAGATATTAATGTTGGCCATGACTGTGATCTATCAAAATAAAAAAAAAAAAAATAAAATGATTAACTAGATTAATAAATAGCATAAAAAAAAAACAATTTACTCTCATTATTTTTGAATAGAAAAATTCATAGCCGCACGCCAATGTTCTCTTTAGTATCTCATCTCACAAATACTAACTCTCATATCTGTGAGTTCACATATCGGTGTCAGTGCTTTTAACTTTGTACTGGGTGGGGGGGGGGATAAGTGTATAGAAAGAAACTATCGCAAGCAATTTGCACAACAATGTTCCCAGCACAAACAACTGTATTATGATGCTTCTGCGCGGAGTGATCGATCGTGCAACGTGCACCGTATACGTATTCATCGGTTTAAGAGTGTGCGAGATACTCGAGGTTGGGTTTTCGCAATTTTACTTTAACCACATTTAGGTGTATATCAGGGTCAATTCGAGGTTGCCACATTTTTTTTTTAAACACAGCGAATGACAGAGAACAAATAAAATTTTTGTTTATAGCTATGGCGAATGGTGATGGTGAGTAAATTTGTGGTGATACCTAGAGAAGGAGAGGGCGGCTTACTGACTGACTGTCGGTTGAGATGAAGCAGATTCGAAGAAGAAGATACATTATGTGCCTACATATATATGTATGGATTATCTTTTCGGAAGCTGTATGTATCATATCGATTTCGATCATTCCGTTCGTGTTTCGTGGCGATATGTTGGTGGAGCAATGAATGTCTGCGGGATGTTGTGCAAAGTGAAGGCATGTTTCCACACGGTTTCAGTGGGTTTATGTCTTGTCTACCTACCTATAGATATAGATATTAATAATTGTACATTGTAATCAGATAGGTACACGACGCTACAACAATAAATAATATTCAACCTTTTGTAGCTTCTGTTCAACATGCACCGCTGCAACTTTTGTTGTCCTTCTTTTGTGGTTGTTTATATTTTCGTTCTGTTTTCATTTCGATTTTTGCCTCTTGATCTTGAGTAATGATCAAACTTTGTTTCTTTTTTTTTTGTTGTTAAGTTCAATTTTTAGTTCGTCTTTCATTCAATAAAATATGGGTCAATGTTAGAGAGGTGAGGTATTAGTGAAGACATCGGTATAGGAGGCAAACATGAGTAGTTGTACGTCATTTTGTTTGGTTTTTTGGCTTTAAAATGATGGCATATATAGGTCTGTCTATTCATTTGATCAATCGATTATAATATTGACGCCATCACTGTCATCATATATTCACCACCCACACCTCATCCCGATGAATGGCGCATCAGTCGCAGCTCCATTGAACCTATTTTATGTTGTCAGAGAACAGATAATCCCAGAGTTCAGCAATAAACTGTTGCACGAGGGATTGTTGTTAGTCAATTATCTAAATCGTTGAAATTATATTTCAAAATCTTACCTACCTACCTACCGTGGTAGGTATTTCATACAGTTAAAATAGGAGGTTAAATCGATTTTAACCTTAAATGGGCATATAAAGTGACAGCTTTTGTCAAACATGGATAAAAGCGTTAAGAAATTTTAAATGGATGTACATGGTTATGTACCTACCTATCTATACTACCTATAACCAGTTTAGTTGTTGCTTTTTTTTTTTTAGGAAAAAATGAACAATCAAAGTACCTTCCACATACCTACATATACACATAATGCAATAATTTCAATAACAAGACGTGATAAATGTTTAAGATGTGACATCATTTTGACGTTTGTTTTTTTTTTTACTTCACAGATATTTCTGTGAAAATGTTCAAATGAGATTGGGCATCTATATTTAAACTTTAAATTTAGTGGCGCAATATTGCGACCATCGACCCAGCCCAATTAAGATCTTTTTTTAAAGTGAGACCGAATTTTTAAAAGGGGCATCTACCTATGTACATATGTTAAGTATATACATATATACCTTGGGTACCTTACATATATGGAACAAATGTTATTTTTCGATATTGTTTAAATGTATAGCTATTTAAGCTTATTTGACATTGTGGGTAGGTTGGTAAGTATACTTATTTTGCTTTGTTCGATTTAAGTATTTAGGTATGAAGGTATGCAGGTTTTTTGTTTTACTTTATTGTTGCTACACTTACGATGTCAATGGCACAGTCTCTTAGAATTCAATGCCAAATTTTTGTGTTTACTTTCAATGATAATTCATATTTTAAATACATGAGATGTAGATGTAAATATACATGTGTGTAGGTAGGTATGGATTAGTAATTCAATGTGAAGTCAATAAACGGATACCTATTTAATCAAATATTTGTTGGCATCTGTTTTGATATAAAATACTCTGGGTACCTACTTACATACATATTTTTAAATGGAATTTTTTGACACATGATATTTTGCAAGTCAAATACCTAAACACATATACCTAAAATTTTGTGGTAAAAGTATTTTTTTACAGATACCTATAGAATTATAAAATGAAATAAAGTACTGATAAATTGTATTAGTTGCAATAAGATCGACTTTATTTGAAAGATAATTCTTTGCCATTTTTATTTGACTATGATTTTTGGCATATGGCCACTTCGGCTGTCTTGGAGCTAATCTAATATTTTCGATCACACTTTGCGGTATTTAGGGTCATAGGTATATATGCAATAACGCGGATAATGTTGTTTTCCAAGGCATCAATCGCCTCTAACTTATCGGTGGAAATTAGCGACTTCACATAACCCCACAGAAATTAGTCTACAGGTGTTAAATAGCACGATATTGGAGGCCAACTCACATGTCCAAGCATTGGAAGAATATTAACACTCCAAGTGCGATAGTTTTGCTTACTGATGTAGCCTAGCCATTCAACTAAAAATGAAATTAATTGCTGAACAAAATAATCTTTTCCGTTCCTCTTCCTATAGACACATAGACAACACAGCCCTAGTAATTTATTTTTGTTTTGTTTTTCGATTTCCCATCTATTCATGAATAGAGATTCAAAGCTACAAATACAACAATGCAAACAAATGGGTTTTGGAGGGTGAAACGTACGAAAGTTTCCAATCTTATTATGGCTTATTTGTGATTCAGGTGTCAGTTGATTCCTGAAGATGAAGTGATAAACCAAACATTTAAGATAAATAAGATGACAGATGACAAATTGGCTGGCAATGGGGGTGGCCGTTGCGTGATAGTTGTGTGATCGCCTGTCAACCTCGTGGTCGCAGGTTCGATTCCTGCCGTTGTCTATGTCTTCTTATATTCCATTAAAAAAAAATTCTAAAAATTGTCCATAAAATATGACAACGAAATAAATAAAATAATGCGAATTATAAGAGACATTAATGAATAAGACACGGTAATTTTCTCCACATTAGTTCAGCCGCCATCCCTGGAGATAAATCTGAGACAACAACCAGCTCTAGTCTCAGAACATCGCGCCACATATCTTTCCTTTCTTTCTTTCTCTTCTTTCACCGGATGCCCGCGCTGTATTAAAATCATAAAAGGGTATTCATAATCCCTTGAGCGCGTGCAAAATTATATAAAAACAAAATGTAGAAAAAAATATTGTGCCAGTTTGCAAATATCTACCTACATAGTAAAAATATTAAATAAAAAATCAGCGTGCTTATTCTTGTCATTGTCAATAGATAAAATTGTCATTAAATAAGATTTATAACATTAAATAACATGTGGATAAATCTGTCCAAATCTATATATTGCATTTTTTTATTAAAATAAATATTTAAGTCACCTAATTGAATATATACTGGGATTCCTTTTGGCTTTCGGTCTGTCTGTCTATTGGTAGGTCGATCTACAGCCTAAATGGCTGAACCTATTTTCTTCAAACTTATTAGTTAAGTTTCTTAGGTAATTGCCTCAATTCCTTTTATAAATATTTTTCTTAGTCCCAGAAATAACGGCCATACAATTTCTTGTAACAAATAAAGATAAATCTTAATTATCTTAATTATAAACGGCTCTAACGATTTTGATTTTAAGAAACTGTATGCTCTTATAAATAAAAATAAAATTTTGGTTCAAACAATTTTTTTTTTATCTTTTCAGGACGAAAATTCAATACGAATCGCTTGAAGGTTCGATGATCCTCGACAATCCTGAAGATGATACACTGTATGATAAAATTGGATGTCCATTATATACGGCTCCTGAACTTTTATGCCCGAATTCTACCTATGCTGGCAAGCCTGCTGATATGTGGTCCTTAGGAGTTATTCTCTACACAATGATCGTCGGTCAGTATCCATTCTACGAAAAGGGAGGCTGCAATCTTATTACAATTATCCGACAATGCCAGGTCCAGATACCTTCGGCAATCAGTAAACCGGTGCGTTGGTTGCTGAGGAACTTACTGCGACGAATTCCCGACGAAAGATTACGAGCTGAGCATATATTTTTACATCCTTGGTTAAAGGAATTAAAACCGGCTTATATGTACGTGAGTGTTGATGCAGTCTTCTCGGATAGTGAAAGTGAGAGTAACGACGATGACTGTAAACCACCGCCAGCTAAACGAGTGAGAGATAATTCTTATGTCGACAGTGAAATTAATTATACCTGCGAATATAAGCGCGAAATGGGATGATGTTGATGAATTGTTTTTACATTTCATATTATACTACTCCGTAGAGAAATCTACGAAGTAGACACTGAAGCACGGCTTAAACATTACATCAATACAACAGATAGAGAGAGACAAAAACAAAGAACAAACAAACACATGTCAGAAGTGCGCGGTTGGTTTTAAAAATGTCTCACATCCAAGCACTAACCATGCGCTATGATGTCGATCGATGGGAAGTGGATCTTTCGTCATAACCAAGGCCGTTTTTTTTTTATTTCATCGAGTCCGGCGCATTAAAGAAAAAAATCAACCTTACGCTCTCGACATTTGTTAACTGTCTCTACAAATATGAGTCTTCTTTAAGCCTACTAACTCTTCTTAGCAAAAAGGTTGTCACCAGAATCCTGCTAACTGCTCTTCGAGAAAAAGTGTGTTCTCTATAAGGGTTGTCGCGATGACTTCAAAAAATGTAAATGAGTAGAAAGTCGGCGAGTAATAGGTCGCATTTGTTAAATTATTAAATTATATTATACTATAAGTATATTTTTATTACCTACATTTGTAACTTGTTAAAAAAAAATTTAAACTTAAAAATTAACAAAAAAAAATAGCAAACAAAATAAAATTAAAATCAAACTTGAAGATATGTACGAGTATGTATTTATGTTGGTATATGAAATTAAGTGATTCATCGGATCTCACTTTGATTTAATTGTGAGAAACCGGAAGGAGTTGTCGTCAGGCCGCATTTTTACGCAGACGCTGTCTTAACCTGCTGGGCTTTGGTTATTATCAATGTAAAACTTTCTAGGACCTCATTTAAGACAGGGCATTTTTTTTATTTCAGTGAATTGTCATTTCATTGGAAAGATATAAGGTAAGCTTACAAACGTCAAATATTTGCGCAGCGATTTTGCAGCACTGCTTTTTTGCGACGCTGACAATTTTCATATGAGGATATTGAGTTGCCAGCAACTTTTAGTTTCTCGGAAAGAAGGGCAAGATGTGACGATTTGAAGAGATTTTTTGTCGTTCCCATTTAAGCTACTTCTAGTGTGCATTCAAACCACAGATGAGCGATGAAAAGATGGGAAATTTCAGCAGCTATTTTGGTTAAACTTACGAAAGTTTCCCATCTTGTTATAAATCCTGTGTTTCAAACCAAGAAACATTAAAAGGAAATGAAAAGCTTGAAACACCCTGGTGAGCTAGTTCTTTGAAGTTGCGGAGTGTGCATCGGGAGAATGCCTTCAAATCACTGCCACAATACCTGTTATTTTTAAATTGAAAAAGTGACAGAGTCTCTGGAAACATTTTTTTTTGGTCAGATATGAAACTTGATTAATGGCCTTTTCGATTGGTCGTCCGGAAGGTTTCCGAATGCTTCTGAAACTGTTCGATTGGTATCAAATGACAGTTCTTCTCCTGGATAAGAAAAATTTTCTTCTGGATTTGAAGTCAGAATCAAAATCAGAAGCACGCACGCTCACACCCACTAAATATCAAACTTAATTTATTCATGTCATTGTTTTGTTTTCGTTTGTCTGAAATTTTGTAGTTTCAATTTCAATCTTTAGAAAATTGAAATTATGGATATCTGTTGCGAAGACAAATTTGCCCTTCAATAACTGTAATTTCGCATTTCGCATCAGGAATAACTTCGAAATCTTCTACATTTGTGTCAGCCATGTTTACAAAATAAAATAATAATAAATGTGCCTTCGACATTTCCCGTCTGTCACACACACTCACATAAATTTTCAGAATCTGGAATCTAGTAACGTGTCTAACGTTTTTTTTTTCAACTAGTGCTTATTTCGTGAATGTTAACACTTAGCTCATGCCTGATTTGACAGATAATTAGTTTTATCCTTCCGCTGAACAAATATGGTTGTGTGTACGCTTGAACAACGCTCGCTAAGTGGGCCTGCGATCGACTTAGAGAAGATGCCGATTTTGCCAAAAAAATCATCTTTTCAGATGAAGCTCATTTTGAGCTTGGCGGGTATTTAACAAGCAAAATTGTCGCATTTGGGGCACAGAAAACCCGCACGCATACATTGAAAAGCCGATACACCCAAAACGAGTCACTGTTTGGTGCGCATTTTGGTCCAGAAGCATAATTCGAAAATGAGCAAGGAGTGGCCGTTACAGTCAATGGTGATCGTTATCGGGCCATGTTGAACGAATTTTTGTTCACAAAAATTGAAGAGGAGGATATTGGCAATATTCGGTTTCAACAGGACGGCGCTACGTGCCACACAGCCGAAGCTACACTCGATGCTTTGCGCCCATTTTCAAAAAGAAAAGTTATTTGGCGGACCCTGTATTTACTTGTTCGATTTGATTCCCGGATCAGAGAGTTCTTCCGGATTACCGATCGAAAAGGACATAAGTGAATAGGTTAGTTATTGAAAAATAAATTTCAAAATTAAAAAAAAAAAATGCATGACTATATCGCATATATGTATACCTGCTCTTATGTTCGATCAAATTGTGTGCTCAAGATTATAAAGAGCTTATTTATTTTTGAAATCGTTTTTTTTTCTTCATTTTTTATATACAAAAGTTCTTAATTTTTTTCTACAAAAAAAAGTTGATACATATGTGATTTAAGTAATTACAAAATACATTTAAAAATATGATTAATGATATATAGTATTGTTTAGAATTTGAAGGGGCTCCTGCACTTTTTTCCCTTGTTTAATGGTGGGTATCGAAATAGATGTGCATTTTGTATTTCGAAAATGCTGTGTGGAAATCAGTTTTGCCTTTATCATCAGAAGAAGAGTAGTATTCGGATTTTTGTTACAAAACTCTCTTATGTATCACAAAGAGAATATTTTATTTGACATGATACTGTTATAACTGTAAAAGGTAAACAAATGTTTATTTTCTAAGGCTGCACAACCCTTATTTCTTTAGTGAATTCTAATGAATAAGAGAGCGCTTCGCAGTTGGGGGAAGACGGAAAACCCAATTAATTTCTGGAAGTGGTACATTTATAAACAAACCTGTTATAAATTGGAATGTCTTTACTCACTTCCAAACATATGTCATGTGAATAGCTATAATTCATTTAGGTCTGTTAATATTTATATATATGTACATATGTGTTCTAATCTACTTAGACCAATAGTTTTTCATTTATTTGGAACTGCTTAAAAAAGAAAATATTTAATTATACATATACATTTGTATGTACATATATATGTACTTACATATGGTATTTACATCTGACTAATAAGTTAAATAATAATACATTGTTCTATCAATACTGCACCTCATATAATTGGTCAATTATTTTTCACGAAGTGAATTTCATTGAAATTCGTTTTAAATTTTGCTGTAATTTTGTTTTCCTAATATTTAATATTTCTTAAATCTTTCATTGCCATACACATATATGTATGGAAATCATTAAGAAATATTTCAGCACTCGAAGAGGGAAGTGGAGTTCATAAAAGTACTTCTCAACCCACCTACATATACATATGTACATATACCTATACCTATTCATTATTCATTGCAGTATTTATTTGTTCTCGAAAGTATCTTAACAAACCAGCGCACCGACTGAATGAGTTGACTAGCTGGCAGTTGAAACACCTTGAGGAAATATTTTCATTTCCTCGTTTACATACACTGTTGCTTGATCTTGGTGCAATTATGTTCTTTTGGTATATAATGCAAATAATTGTGATCCAACATTTTCTTCTAATTGGCCAATGTTATTCCGGTCAAAAGTAGTTGTTGATTTCCCGCAGCGGACTGTGATTGTTGCGAAAAAAAAATAAATAAATGCTCAAAAAAAAAATACAAATAGGTACCTAACCAAAAACAAAAAAAGTATTTTCGTCAGGTGCTTGGTTTGACTTGGCATTGCGCGATTAGTAACTAGATACGTTGATCTGCAATCGTTGTTTTCCATTCTGTGTAATTTTTTATAGCCAAGGGCAATTCTCGGTGGGTGTTAAAAAAATGAACAAAACAAAAATATTAATTTAAATTTTTCAAAGTGCCAAACGAATAGAACGCCATGTTTGTTTGGTGTTGAAATTTGCACTTGGTTCTGTGTTAGACGCAATCACTTTTTTTTTAAAGTTTTCTGCAATTGTTGCACAATTGTCTATGAATTTATTGCAGCTGATTTCTGTTTTTTTTTTGTTTTATGGAAATAGACATATTTTAAGAGGGAAGTTTGAAAGATCAATAATTTGACGTTTATTTTTTGTTAATCACTGTTTTGAATATTTAATTATCACAACATAACGGACTTCATTCATTGAACCCAAAATAAAAAAAAAATAAACTAGTTAACTTTGTAAATGTCATTAATATTAATCTTTTCTTCAAAAAATTGCGTATAGCTATCTTACACAAAACCTTTGTACAAATTTCTTCAGATCCATTGTAATTTAAGGTTAATATTATCCTAGTATTTTATTTTACAAGAGAAATTTTGTTCCTATTAAATATAGCTCTGAAGTTACATTTTTCTGATTTACATTACATTACATTTTATACTACTCCGCAGATAAATCTACGAAGTAGATACACTGAAGCACTGGCAACTAGACCATTGGCTTTTTTCTGATTTAATTTAATGCTTCCTTTCTTAATAGAAATTAATTTAAAAAAAAAGTTTTTTAAATTAATTTTTTATAGCTTAAAAGTTTAAAGTTAAAGTTGAATAAATAAAGACTATTTACATATAATATATTTATAACTTTGTTCGTGGATCTTGTCTTGGATATATGGGAGGGGAACTGAAACTCGTTTTAATGTGGTTACCCACATTCGTGAATTAAGTATGCAATTTGTCAAATATCAGCGATTTGACATTTATAAGGAGGTGGCTTAGCAAAGGTATAAGAATTATTTAGAACAGCAAAAACCAAATGAAGATTTCTGTCAAAGGTGGAATAGTTTAAAAACAGCATGTGTATGTTCATGACAGATTATTATTTTTTAAAGCACATTAAAAATATCTATCTCAGTGATAGTTATCAACTAATAACCCAAGTCATAAAATGCCCAGCATGTTTTTTTTTTATTTTTAGCATCATAAAAATTTTTTATATACCTAAATAATTTATTGTCTCCATTCTGACACCGCACCCGCAATACCTTCTGTATAAGGGACGGTTCTTTTTCACAAATTCTTAAAATTTGTTTACCCGCCTATGTATTGTACAGGTAGCAATTTAGCGAAGAATTAATATACATATCTAGGAAAATTATCGAAACCGTAATTTCCCAAATAATAATAAATGAACAATAAAAGAATTAATATAGGTATAGTGAGGCCATTTAAAATATTGCTTTTCATAAATGGATTTCTAAACAAAACTATATTTCGTATTATTATTTTTTTTTTGGAAATGAAATCTTAAAACACGTTGACGGTAACCGAAGGTAGCAATAGGTCCACTTATGATGTGATGTACAGTACAGTGGCATACATCTTTACACCGTGGTTGGAGTAAGTAAGATTATTTCGCTTAAGATTTCTAAGACTCAATATAGACGTATTGGATGGATTCAATTCTAAAATCGACAAAATAAATGCTGGTGTTCCACACGGCTCTGTTTTTTCACCGACACCTTTTCTCATTTTCATATCTTCAACTTCTAATTCATTAAATTGTTTTGTTGACGACATTACCCTGAGCTTTTCATATTCGTTTTCAGATCACCTCCTTGTTCGCTGAATGTGGAACAACAACGGCAGCGTATGATAAGTTCATTATATTCTGATCTAGACAGCCTTGCCAAATATGCAAAATAAAAAACCGCGGAGAATTTAAAAATTCAAAAGCTCAATGCTGTCTTCTGACGTCAAAGCCGGACTCATCCCCAATGCCATACTTCCATCGAAGAAACCGAATAATTTTCAGTTCTCGGTATGTGCATCAGAGACCACCTTTTATGGAAAGTTAAAAAAATTGGTGTTGCTTAAGATCCTGCTAAGAGTTCAAGCTTTCTTCGAAGATGCAAGAAATTCTTTTTCACTTCTGATCTAAATGTATGTATTTTCTAAAGTCTACATTCGTCAAAAGCTTGAGTATAATGTCGTTTTCAATTGGCTGTTCGGTTTTACTCTTTTTCCACTCATGTTACTTCAAAAACGTTCTACTGAATGCTCCGAATATTGTTTTTGGAAAAGGGTAAAAATAGAACACAAACACATATATATATATGTACATTCAAAGTTTTTCTTCTGATTATTTGTCAAAAGTGCTAAATAATATTGTTTGCAGAATCCATTCTTTTAGTTGACGACATTTAAATGCGTATGCGTACATGCGAATCGAAAAGGCGTTGAACACTCAGAAAATCCAATTGAAAAGACATTAGTATAATAATTTATTCAATTTAGCAAAAAAAATTATTTTCTAATACGTTTTGCCTAGAATTAATTAAAATATTAACATTAAACTATTAAAAACTCAACCGGTCCAGTCCAACACATCAACTTTGTACTAAGAATAATATATATGTATAATAATCAAAAGCTCACTAGAAAAAATCAATTAGATAATGTACTGAATGTAACCTGAGTAATTATACATCACTAGTCTGCTTAGTTCTTAGCTCAAGAACAAGATTTAAAAAAAAATGTGTGGCCATAGAGAGGCAAGAAATTGAGCTCACTAGGTCAAAACGTTTCAATTACTTACCTACCAAGAGATAAAACTGCAAAAGCAGTATAGTTTGTATAGTGGCAACTCCAACCATTGCAGCTATCGCATCTAACTATAGTAAGAATACTTGCGTACTATTTTGACAGACTAGAAGCTAGAACATTATTTGCCATCATGACATCAAACTCTTGCAAACTCTCAGATAAAAGTGATATGCATATGTCAATGTTAACTGGTCCAACAAGTGGCGTAAATGAGATCGAGATCAAAGTTGTGCAATAAAAAAGTCGTCGTGTAACAAATGTCACTTTGAGTCTCAATCTCAAGAGCGCGTGTAATAAAATCAAACAACTATAAAAAAAAGGAATACATGTTAAGCTCGACTTATGTACATACATACATATGTATTTATAGATGTTTATTGGTCGTATATTATGGAAGAGTTGGTAGTTGAAACCGCCACGAAAACCAACTTTAAAATTCAAGTTTACTATAAACTTTGAGAGCATGTTGTAGAGCACATTGCGTTCTTTAAGATGTGGCAATGTTGAACATTTTCCGAAATCGAAATGAAAAGTATAGTGTCACGATGGATGAGGTGGAGTCAGACGACAAAAGAGTCGACACAAAAAAACACACTAGGCAGTCATTTACCTACATACGAGTATTGAAAGTCTTAGCCGAGATTCTTTTGACCTTCTTCGGTGTATTTACGCGAAATATAAGTTCTGGTTTCATCATCGACAAATGTATAGTATCTGTTTACATTTAGGTTGAATTGTTGCTTAAATGAATCAAAATTTTTCAAAAAAAAAAAAAACTACAAATTGCTTAACTGAACAGAAAATATGGTTTCACAATTTCTTGAAACATGGCACTGCGCACGAGTCTAATATTCGCGCTCCTTTTTTCGAAATAAAAACCTACCGACAAAAAATCGTTTATATAGTTTTTTGATTGCGCGAGATAAATATCACTAAAACGATCTATTTTCATTCGAAGTCTTGCCACATGATTGGCACCCACTATATAGCATATTTTTTTATTTCAATTTAGTTTAATTGAAGGTTGGGCGTTTGGTATTAGACTGAGGGAGGGCACGACGCGACGCCCGAGAGATGAAGTCTAGATGTCTAGAATACCTAAGTTAGATTGTTTGAAAAATATTTTGTTAGTTATTGCTTTGGATTGTTCTTTTTAATTTTAATTATCTAATAGTTGCTCTAGGTCAGAGGAAATGAGAAAATGTTTCTCTATTGACGTACATGTTAAATTGTACAATGTTTTCTTTTTTTTTTTTGGGAAAGTTGGAAGTTGTTGAATTGGGTGTTTCATTTTGTTTTTCATTGAAAACATTCAATATTTTATTGTATCGCATCTTATTGTACCTTACAACAATATATATTTGAAACAAGACTTAACTTAAAAAAAAAACATCTTTTCATGTTTCATCCCTTCATCACGCTTCCATCCTAAAATTGAACCAAAGTGTTTTGATTAAATGTTTTATCAATTAGTTTTTTTTTTAAATTTCCGATTAACCTTTAATATTGGTCCTATGAGAGGAATTTAAAGTCTGCAAGAGTATTCAGAAAGCTTTTCAGATACAGTGAAACCCTAAGTGGGTGAAACTCGCTTACAAACGACATCGCTTTTTTTTATTATTTTTTAATAATCCCTTGAGCGATTATGAATACCATTTATATGTTTTTTAACACAGCGCGGGCATCCGGCTTGATTGAAAAACCCGCATAACGGAAAAAAGTCTCTTTAAGTTTACTAATTTTTTATAGAAAAAAACTCGGCTAAGTGAGAAATTAAAAATCGAACAAAAAACATGAAACGGGCGCTGAATTGTTTCATTTTCTTATACGTTAATCTCCACCACTTCCATTCATATGACACACTCAAATGATAAGTTTTGTATAACCACTATGAAATTACAATTGATACCTACAGATTGATTTTCATTTGCTTAAGTTCGATATACGTAGTAAAAATTGTTTCGTAACACGAAGTCTGCTTTAGTGAAATATTTTTTAGTTATCCGAGATCCGTTCAACTACAATCAATTGTTTGTCCTTTCGCTTAAGCGGGTTTCACTGCAACAAAAAGAAGAAGTCTGGTGTTCTGAACAGAACTATGCAAGAAATCCCTATTTGTTGTAGATTATTCGCCCTGGAAACGCATCTCGGAAAATACATGTACATGCAAGCATCCAATCTTCGGAAGTATTTGAAAATCAAGATCTTTAAAATTGATATTTACTCGTCTGCATTTGGTATTAAAATGTTTACAGCTTACCTACCATAATATTGTCATACGTTCACAATGGGCTTTTTAGCTTTGGCAATAATTATTGTAACTTGCCCGTTGTGGTGTGTGTGTTTAGTGTCAAAAAAACACACAAATCCACAGCATATTAATCAACATGGCCACCGTAAACTGTCAAAACCAAAATGGCTTTGTTTACAAATTGTGTCTTATTGTCTTTTCCCATACCATAACAATTCATTACACACTTAACTAACCTAACCTAATTTACCTACCACAAATCAAACAATATAATTCATATAGACAAAATTTAAACTGCATACTCTTGAACTATTTGTCCAAATAGATTTAAGTTATCTTGACCACAACGTATTCACAATAATGAATGTATATTGTATAGTCTCTACCTAATTGTTTTTTGATTAATTTATCTAATGTTCTAAAACTTATTAGCTTGCGTAGTGATCTAGTTACCATGCTTTAAGGGTATGTTAACATACACTGTTTCTTGGTTCTTAACTACACATGCATACAATATTAGATATCCAATAGCATATTGCTGATTTCAGCGATTTTAGTGCCTGGGTAGACATTTTATATTTTAAAAAAATATGTACCTACAATTCATTATCTTTAAAGTAAAATATTTCATAAGACCACAAGTGTTACGTGTTCAATGAACTTGAAAATGATTCCCTAAGCCGCAATCAGAAGTGTAATCGTGATTTTCCACACAAAAAATACAGATAGTAAATTATTACTAAACAAAAGATTACTTTACAATTTCTATTGGGCAGATAGACTGATAAAAACGACGAGAAGGCGAACGTGACAATCGCAGTTGTTTGAAGTTTAATTATAGTGGGTGAATTGACAGGTCATGTAACAACAGTGCCAGTGTATAATTCATATTCAACTGCTCTTAATACCTAGACTTAATCGTATTACCAAAAAATTATCTTTTGTGACAATTGGAAAATATGTACATGTACATAATATTTATTCACCTTTGTTCGAATCACAATTAAAAATGTTATCGCCAGTATAAACAATATTTTATTTGATTTGAAAAGATGAGTATCACTACAATAGATCAGGGGCAGAAGGGGACGTTAGATAATATTTCTTTTGAGTATTTTTTTTTTGTTAATATTTCTCGCGATAAGAAAAACCATTTATAGTCATGAGGATAGACTTAGACTTGCGAAATTCCACATTGAGATTATGGTATGTGGTAAAGAACACGTACCTACATATGCGAATTTTTAGTTCCCCGCACAGATAAAAAAAAACATTCAACCACAATCAAGAACAAACCGAATATAGAAGGCTTTTGCTTTGTTTTGTACACTGCACTGTACGCTGTGATCGCTTATTCCTAATGTCATGTTTTCATTCAATTCCATATTGACTAATACGGCGAACGAGTGTCAAACTGACTGGTGGAGACCGCATATAAATATGTTTTGATGGTAGAGTCTGAATGAATCAAAAAAGGACACACATAAAATGAAGAGCAAAACAAAACTAAGTAGTTATAAAAAACCCATCAGAGTATATATTTACATTATGTCTGGGAAAATCTTATTGTAAAAAGTGTATTTATAAATGCAATTTAATTATAATACAGTTTATCAATCACATACTTAATTCATTTTCGATTGGCTGTTAGGAGTTACTACTTTTTTCATCAATATGTTTTATTCCAATGGAATATGGAAAATTAGGAGTAAAACAGTATAATCCCCAGCAGCCAATCGAAAACGACATAAGATACTTTAAATATTATTAAAACAAATATTTTTAAGACTATAATATTATACTACAAAAGCCAGTTTTACAAGACTGGTCTTAATCAATTAATTTCGGCATATGTAGGTATTACATATAAGCTCAACCCATGAATCAAAGAAAACAAGATTACGATATTTCTATTTTTGTCTTATTTTATTGACGTCATCAGAGATTAAAATCTATTAATCCACAAACAACAAACAACAACAATTTGCAGATTTTTCATCTCTGGGACCGTCAATAAAATAAAAAAAACAAAGAAGTGTCGTAATGTTGTTTTATTTGATTCATGGGCTCAACCAGGATCCAAGAATGTTGGTGCAAATTAAATTCAAAATACACTTATACTTCCAAATACTCTTTCCTCGCCGTGCCTAATTTATTCAAATTGTGTTCTTGCTTTTTTTAAAAAGTCTATCGTGTGGCAAATCAATTAGAGATTTATCTCAATTCACTTCACGCTCACAATATTAACAGCTCAACTACAAGAGTAACTACCATAGCAGCAAATATAAACAAATGGTATCTCTGTTCGATGTCCTTGAGTATTTTTCTTTTTGATAAGTCAATTTAGTAAGAAAAACACTTTAAAGGTGTATTACACTGCACCTACATAGATGAATAAAACGCATTGTTTTACTTTGTTGAGGGCTGACAAAAAGAATGTCATACTGGTTGGTTCTTTTATTAGACGTCATGTCCTTGAATTACAGTACACTTAAGGGACATATTTCTTAAAATGCATAGGTATCAGAAATCTGTATGGCGCAGTTTAATCATTTTTAGAAATTTTAGCAATTATGTAGCAAACAAGGATTTTTTTGGTTGGTAATATGTACAGCGGGCGGACTGGTTTTCAGCCTGGGCCATTGGTTCCTTCAAGTTTTCAATTTCCGACAAAAAATTCCTTAAATTATTTACCTGCCTACTTATATCTATCGTTTTCGATTGGATTTTTAGAGTTGCTCTCTTTCAGATTCTCTTAAATGTTGCTTCTTCAGTGAATTATTACTTTTGACAAATATCCCCTCGAAAACCTTTATATGTATGTATGTGTGTGTTCCGTTTTTACTCTGTTATGAAATCGAGGCCAACCTCGCGGAAAAAATTACTCGGAGCAGCCAATCGAACATTTCTAAAGTAATACATTTTACGGTGTAACAGCTGGTGGAGAAGCAGAGAGGGTATTCATAATCCCTTGAGCGCGTGTAGATTATAAAAAAAAAAAAAAAAAAGACGTTTGTAACTTATATTCTTAATATTTATTCTTATATTCTTAATATTTAATATTTTTTTTTGTTTTTACAAAATGTAGACTACAATACCCATATTTTCGGATCATTCATGAGACAACTTAGCTCAGCCGCTGCAAGGCGTCAACTGAACTAAGTCCGCCACTGGATTTAATATTCATAGGAACTCACGTATCTACCTATAACAAAGTTTCCTGGAAATTAAACGGTAGCCTGAGAGATGTACATTTTCGAGGGTTTTGCTGTAAACATAAAAGTTGTTTCCAAAGCAAGGTTTTGTCTCGAAATAGTAAATTAAATCATAAACAAAACTATAAACTAGGTAGACGCAGAAATGGCTAATCTTCAAAAAGATTCATTAAAACTACTCAAACTATAAAATTGTATGTTAGACTTTGACAAAATGATGGTTTCAAATCCTTGTACCTGGTATAAAGACGCAAAAAAAAAATCCCAAATAGTAATTAGATCTAGACAAGATCCAGGGATTTGAAAATTGCAAGAAAATGCGTTCCAAATGAGACAAGACTTGATACTACTAAGTTAAATAAATAAGGCCATCATATTACCATGTGATTTTAAGCAAAATTGAAACAGGTTGAAAACTTGCACAGTTATTGCCCTTTATTTTTTGTTGTTTTCGTTATGGTACGATTAAAGTTTTCTAAGTTCTTTCGAGTAGATTGCTATATGAAGGGAGAAGATAACAAACAGGTTTTTTTTTTTAATTTGTAAACGTTAGTGCCCCGCGTAACAAGGAAAGTAAAATCCTGCGCATCCGCAGAAATAAAAACAATTTAATAATGGTGGGAGTGGTTCCATTATTCCAATAATAGGGTCCGACATCAAAACTTAAACTTTTTTTGTTAAATTTTTTAATTGATTATTAACAAATAATGCATACGTACCTTAAAAAATAAAATAAAATAATTTAAAACGTAAAGAAAACTAAAAAATTATTTATTTTGGTTTCAAAATCAATTCCTTTATATTTGTAGATCCGTTTTGGACCCGATTTGGTTTCAGTTTTCACTGAGTGCTATGAGCTTTCCCACTCACAATATATATGTACGCAAATTGGACCATGGTGATTCTTATTTCAATACTAATTTGAGCCGACAAACGTAGTTTTCGAATCCGTATTTGGATCCGAAGTCGTAGTCCATACGATTTTAACTAAGTTCGTCGATCCAAAATTAGCTCGATTGCTTGAAAGGTATAGCGGATGCAATTACTTTTCACGCACCGCCATCGTCATGGGCAGCAGAATAAAGTTAACTTAATTTAACCTTTATATAATTTAATGCCTCAATTCATGAATTTTAATGCTTTACCCCACCCAATTTGTCTTCCCAATCTACATCGGTATTTCCACCTAAACTTCAGTGAGTATCTAAAACTCGTGATATTGCTGTCAGAATCCATATACACTAATTCCTGGATAATTACCCATCGCTTAAATGCATTTCCCGTTTAATTTACCAGAAAACAAATAAAATCCCGAAAAAAGTTTTAAAATCCCGTCTTCTAAATTAGCACTTGCTTAAGACCCCTAGTTTTAAAATCCCGCTTATTCAAAATCCCGATCTATTATAATCCCATCTAATCCCGCTTAGCCCGTTTGTATTTTGATAAATATTACACAAAAAAAACTTTGCATATGTACACCCAAACTTCACCCAACCCCAAATCCTATATTAGGCGTTTTTCTTTTTTAGTTCAGAGTAGAATCCGGGTTGTCAAAAAATTGTGTATGTGTTTCTTTTTAAATTAGAGCATGCAGAGCTCCAAATGTGTGTTTCTTTTTTCGTTCTGAACGTGTGTAGATCGCACTTGACGTGCTCGAACATAATTGACTGAGCATGTGAGCTGGATTTTAATAGCGGGATTTTAAGAAACGGTATTATAAAAAGCAGGATATCGAACCAAGCCCGTTAATTATTTTAAAAGTCTCATGAGCAACAAAACATTTTATCGATTTTATTAATACCTATAACAGAACACAATCCGAATTGTAAATAAATACAAACGTCAAAATCAAAAACTATGAAAATGTGGAAACAAAACGTCAAAAACTACGTAAGTCGTTGAGCTGGGAGATTTTGTTCACTGCCGTTACTGCTTGCCCTTCTCTTCTACAAACCAAAAGTTTCTATAACAACTAGGTATATTCGTATGAAAGGCACTCAACACTTTAAGGGTAGTTTTAACCCTTTTCTAGCGCAAGCAAAATGTATTTAATATAAAACACTATTATAACACTATTTCCCTCTAATCGCTGTTACGATACAACCACTTAGCTAAAAGCCTCCGGCAATTACATTTCTGCCTTTAAGTAAAATTGTTAGGTCCTCTTTAAAAAAAATCTAAAATCAATGCCCGTTTTTATCTGCACCGAAACGAATCTTAAATAATAGAGCAGTTTACAAAATATTTTTAATTATTAGCTAGCTCAGCAGGGGATTTTATCACTCCTCAATTATGTGTTAAATATTATTGTCGGTAAAAAAATTATATGAATGTCTACAGACTATACACATTTTTTTCTTTTCACTATTCTGGGTGGGCAAGGTGTTTTAAAAAAAAAAAATCTATTATTCTTATATTTTTTTACACCCGGTAAAAAAATAGCAGGTAATGGTTGTAAGAAAAGGCTGGGATCGTATTTGTTGAATGAGAATCCCATTACAAAATAACAACACAGGATGTAGAAATCAGCAAAGGAGGTGTTGTTCTTTTGATGGCTTCATTTTTAAGCATATGAAATCAATACAATTTAGTACCTTCCTATAGTAATTCATTTCTGCAAAAAAAAAAAAAAAAACAATTCGTTTAACCTAAAAAATGCTTTTCAAAGAATCACAGAGAATTTGCTCCAAATGCCATAAAAATCAGTCGCCCACAAGTATTTGTATAAATAGTCTCAAAATAATTAACAAACAAACCTAAAAGAATAAACGATTGCAACCGTTAAATGCATCAAGATAAAATGTTGATTTTTTTACGTACGCCTCGCCGGCCGGTCGTAATTTAAACGCAACGCAGTGATGAATTGAGGGCAAGCATTTGAGATCTCACCCACTTGGCAGCAACATCTAGGTTGCAGCTTAATTTCGGACACACCTTTTTTTCTTATTCATTGCTTCTTTCACGCAATCGAAATAGAAAATTTGCTATCACAAGAATTAATAGATCAATCTTATCGAATTCTATTTGTGTGACAGAAGCGCGTTTAACTGACAGGTTGCAATGCTCTAAATACTTTCGTGTAGACGTGAGTACTTCCATGTTGCGAAAATCATAAAAGCTTTTAAAAATAATCAAAGTGAAATATTTGTAGAAAACCAGAAATAAACATTATGTACATACATAATATCCAAAAATAGGATAAATAATATCTATTTAAACAATGCTGCGGTAATGCAAAGTATATATAGGTCTGTAATTGACAGCTTGAAGAGTGGGGATAAAATTCTCTCATAAAGAAATAAAGTCCGAAAAAGTCTGGAACGTTTTGAGCACAATTTTCTGCCAATTTTTAAACGTCAGCAAGACATTTGTTTTTTTTTATTTTTGTTTGTTTATAATTTTGTATTTTAGTGATTTTAATCAATTCCGAAAAAAATGAACGATCACATATATACGCATATTAAAAGCTCTAAAATAGCGCAGAAACAGAACGTCACCAGATATAGATAAGTCCCATTTGGGTGAGTCATAAGTTCATAATAATGTGTTCACAGAGGTGGGTTAAAATATAAAACGACGACGATGGGCAAAAATAATTATTATTGGCATTTTAGGCTATAGCGCAAGTTTTGCATTTAGGAAAAATCTAACTCGAGATTTTAATCACAATGGGATGTGAAAAAAAGCATTCCATATTCGTCATACGGCTAAAGAAAAAATCTCTGCACTTGCAAGCAAGTCCGAAGTTGGGCTCAAAATTGTAAGTTGATGAGCTTTGATAGAAGCGCCAGTATTGTGGTTGAATATATATGATGATATATTTTCAATGTTAACAATTCTTTTGGGCAAGATTACATTGCGCGGGTTGTAAATATATTCTACCTTTGTGAAGAAACTTAAAAATATATGAAACTGTCAACTGATTTTAAATAAATATTTGTATGAAACATATTATCTGATCCACACTGGCGCACTATGTCCAAAACTGCAAATTGGCATTAATGTCTACCAATTCCTGTTCCATACTTACAAATTAAGTAGTTTTTTGCAGAAGACAGCGCTCTTGAGAGAGTAAAGTGTTTTCCTTTCCTTACAATTTCTTCCAAATAAATTTTTGTAGGCAGCAAATTGTGGGCAGAAAATTAACGTTTGCCATTTAAAAAATGACTCGCGATAGTTTTGACAATATATTTAGGTATGGCCTTTTCGATTGGCAATTCGGAACCGTTCGGAGTGCGTCTAAACCCTTCTGAAAGTGTTCTGTTGATATCCAGAGTGAGAGTTCTTCTCCTGAATAGAAGAGAAAACGATTCTGGATTTCAATTCAGAATCGAAATTAGAATTACTCACACATTCAAACACATATAGTTATTCAATGTAAACAGCAAATTCTATTTTAAATTGAAAATATTTTGACAAAGTAAAGTAATAAGAATTAAAAATTTTAATCAAATAATATTAAAAATACAATAACCAAAATTCTAAAAAAAATTAAAATGGATTTTGACATGTCCACAAACTAATTTTTATTGCCTTCTTGTTTCCGCCAAGACCTTCAGAATCAAATTGATGTATTTGTTTGTTTTATTGGTGTTCTGGATCGGAAAGGTCTTCCGAATTGCCAATCGAAAAGGCCATTAAATTAATTTAAAAACTTAACGAAACTAATAAGTTCGTAATTCTTAAAATAGACATCAATTGAATCTCTATATAATTAAAACAAAGGAGGCTTTAAATTCAAGCTTAAGTTCCAGATCGTGAACCGAAATTCTACATTACACAAAAGTAGTTACCTATAACTCATTTAAAAGAATTTAAAAAAACTACCGAGGAATATATCCAAAAATAAGCTCTGATATCATATATGAATGTATATATGTATGTACGTATATATTATATAGGTATCAGTTCCTTTCTCTTTTGGAGGTTTAATCACCGAAATACAATCAAAATAGATTATACAGATTTGTTTCCTTTGACCAAAAAAACAAATAAACACGACAAAAATATTCAAATGTTTATTTGTTCTATCACCCAAAAACCATAGCCGATTTAGCTCAGAAAACATCTGTTTCAGCTAAAAGGACCTCTTTGGTAAGTGTTAATTATTAAGAGCACTACTCTAGATAAACATACATATGTATAGTCGAAAAGTAAAAACACAACATCGGATTACCAATGGAGGTATTGTTCTAAAAAAAATCTTTTAATCCTTTGTAAAGGATCTTATAGCTTAGGTAGTTTTAATTACGGGCGTAGAAATCACTCCTGCCTTAACAAATCCTTGTAGGTATTCCTGATCGTGAAAATTCTTAGTGCAATGCATCTAAGATTAAAAGATTAAAAACTAAATTTAATTCCAAAAATCTATACCCATACTTATAGAATTTAACTACAGCAGTATCCTGTATGTATGACATTTAAGCTCTTAAATCATATGACGAAAGTAAGAACAATCTGTTTTTCTTATTTCAATCAACATCGAAATAATGTCTTCCGGGCAGACCGAAAAAAACAACAAGGACCTTTTCTTTAATTAATGAGCGGCACCTTTTGGCTTTGGGAATCGGGGGAAACTATTGAAACTAAGGAAAAAATACTTTTGAAACAGAAGCGAGAGAATGTGTGTCTGTCAGTGAGAGACAATCATTTTCACTCCTATCCGTAGGTAGAGATTTAAGATAATACACACGAGAACCTATTAGGATTTTTTACATATAGAAAACCGTGGGTAACAAAACAAGTGCTTATCAGTTTGTAAAAGTCATTGAAAAAAAACGATCATTTGCCGGAAAGAAATGATAAACAAATATACATATTTATGTGCTCAAGTAGATGTTATAAAAAAACATCTTTAATGGCTAATTGGAGTATTTTTTAAAACACAATTGTTCTTTTCTGAATTAATATACAATAATGTCAAACCAATGGAAATCAAATTGAAATAAATTCTTTTATCAAAAAAAAAGGTTGAAGAGATTTCCTGCTGTCAATATATCCGGCCATTTAGTATATTTTTTTTCGCAGCAGGATGGATATCCTCAATTAGTGTTTGACCTGAAAAATAAGCCTAGGAATCAAAGGACTCTAACAATACGATAAAAGGAATGACATTATGTAATTGGTTTGCAAATTGCAATATCTTTCCGGTTAATGTATATGGGAAATGGACATGGCTGATATTTTGTAATTTGGTTCCCACCAATTATATTGTGCTGCAAACAACAAAAAGCCTTTCTTCGACTTTTTTGTGAATGAATGTTGCAATGTATGTTACAGATTTTAAGGAAGGGAAGGACGAATTAATGGAAAATCAATGTTGTATAATTTTAGCAAAATACACGCCTCTTTATTCCACAGCTAGTTTCTGTTGTGTCGATGTTTGTGTAACGGGTTTGTAAAAGACCGAAATTTATCTCTTCACGAGAAAAGAAATTGGTTGACTGTTGTTGACCTTTATGTTGTTAAATACAAACAAATATGAAACACGGCATTCGAATGAGTATATTGAGATGCTGAACGTATGTACCTACTTTGAGTTGCAGACAAAAAAAAATCTATTCTTTGTATGTTAAAAATTAATAGAGAGTATACTGATGTTGGTTTATTTAAATTAATTATTTATTTTTACATTTTTCTGGCCTATTAGTGATTTTAGACTGCTAGAGCAAATGTTTGTTGATGCAAATAAAACAAACAAAAATAAATATTATAGTACAAAATTATGAAAAAAAATGTACGCAATAGTAAATATTTTGTTTATATCTAGCTTGTATTAAAATATGTAATAAGTCATTTGAAAAATTATTTAGAAAATGTAATGGTAGTGAACATTATGAGCTCTGTTAAGACTAGTAGGTATGCATCTGTTAAATTATAGCCACCACTTTTTTCTCCCAAACATCAGCTAAGATGCAGGCTAAATTTTGGCATAAGCTCGTAGAGAAGAATATGTACCAAAAAGTAAATAAATTTAATCAAATTATTGTAATCATTTTCTTTACTTTATATAACTGCTGTGTCTGTTCTCGAAAAAGTTTTTTTTATAAAATATATTATATATACATTTTTAATGCCTTTTTACTCTCTGAACTCTATCAAATACCTTCTTACCTTAATTCTCAAACTCAACTTGCTTCGGAAATTTCAAGCCAAAAATTCTATTTATAATGTCGTTTTCGATTTGCTATTCGGTGTTATTACGCTTTTCACTCACAATTTTCCATATTCCTTAAGGACTGAAAAAAGAGTTACTTCGAACAGCCATTGGAAATCGCCATAAAATAGCAAGAATTTTAACATTCACAAAAAATCCACATACCACGACACTTACTTCACGGACGCAACATTAACATATCTGTGTATTTTCAAACAACACTGTCAATAAAAAAAAGCATTTGTTCGCAATCATAATTTGCATACATTTTGTTTAAACAGTCAAATGTTAATTTATTTTATTGTTAATTTATTAAAGTATTGTTACAAATTTTAATTAAATTTTGTTTAGGCAAATCATGTCAAGTAAAATAATGTAAAACATTTAAGTAGTCATTTTTCAAAAAGTAAGTTTGAAATACAAAATTAAAACATCATTATAAAAACAAACTATTTATTTAGCTAAATAAAAGAATCCCCTAAAGAAGCAGAAAGTAACACTGGCGAAACGAACGGTACTAAATACACTTAAAATTTAATTACATCCGTACAAAAATAATATCAAAGTCCAAAATAATCAAATAACTCCGAAAACCTTAAAAATTAAGTAAGAATAGAAATAAAAGAATTCTTACTTTAAAACTGTGATATGTTTATTACTTTTACCCATAAATCTACCGAATAAAAGTATCCGCGTGTTAAAATTCGTTGTACCCTAAAGCAACATTTTTTCTTTAATTATTTTCCAATGTAAAATTGTCTTATTCACACGAATCAATCACGAGCAAAAATATCGTGTAGTGTTTATTAATCTTTAAACATACATTATTTATTTGTAAATTCTTCATTAGGCGTTTTTTCTTTTTTCGTTCAGAGCAAAGCACTGAACAGAGTTCGAACACATAGATTATGCACTGAACTTGTTCCAAACAGAGCGAGCTCTGAACACTGGTATGTATTTTAAGCACACTTGAACACAAATCTGAATAAATTAATATTTTAACCATAAAAAGCAATAATACCTACCCTTTTTTGTATACTGATAAACACCAGATACAGAAAATCCACAAGCGATCAACTTCTCTCGCCAACTTATGTATTTAATTATTTTTTCTTCTTGGTACACATGGCATTCATGCGTTCAGCAATTTACCCACATGCTGAATAAATTATGTTCGAGCAAGTCGAGTGCGATCTACACATGTTCTGAACGAAAAAAGAAACACACATTTGGAGATCTGCATGTTCTGAGTAAAAAAGAAACACAAACAAATTTTTTGACAACTCAAACCCTGCTCTGAACTATAAAAGAAAAACGACTATTGTGTTTTGATTATATATATGCCCCGATTTCCCCTTTTGGGCTTTAAAATGAAATATAATCAAAGTTTTGACCATTACTGTCGGAATGTTAAAATATCCAACACAAACACACCTAAAATCTTGACATCCATATTTGACAACAATCCATCTGTCAAATTGAAAACAAATATTTTGCAAACAATGGTGTATTTGCTGTATTTTAAAATAACTTTACGTTTAACATTACATTTGTTTATAAAATAAGCTTAAAATAAAATGTTAACAATAGATGATTTAAATCTTGATTGCCTTCTCAAGATATTTTGCTACTGCAGTACAGCTGACTTGGTGAATTTGTGTCGTGCCAGTCCATTTTTCAACTCTGTCATATACAATAATGTTTATTTTGTAAAAACACTGGATCTACTGCTTTGCGGTCATCGCGGTAATCCGGCTATTTGTGATAGGTAGTTTATTATTTTCTAGCGACAGATTCTATAAAGTTTAAAAAATTAACACCTTCAATAGAACCTTCGATAACCTATCCTATAGAAGTCGTCTCTTGATTGGTGAGAATTGGCTTAATGGACGCTACAAAGAGACCACGTATTTCAACAGTAATCGAATGTGTGCGGCAAAAATCCATCTGGAGAAAGACAACTTCTACATTACACACCAAAGATATATGAGAATCCATAGGCGTTTGAGGGACGAGGCCATAAGGCGACGCTGCACCAACGAGATTTGCCCAAAAACCAAAGCAGACATTGCGGATTTTGCAAAGAAAAACGACACAATATTTGCTGGGTGTGTTTACGGCAGTGGTTTTATATACGAGGATAAAATTGTTACCGATGTGCATCTCCACGATGTCAACGAATATCTTTGGTGCGTTGATTTCAGCAATAACTTGTTCCTTTCCAGCACGGACAGGTGTACAAAATTATGGCAACGAGCCGACCAATTTGGCTTAATCTACCTAGATCTAGCCAAGGAGTACTCCGACTCGTACAAGTCAATGCGGTTTTCTGCAGATGGCGATAAGTACTATGGAGGCTTATACACCGATCGAGAACAAAGAGCATTAAGGGAAGTAGATGTCGAGACGTAAGTATGATTAAATTAAAAAACAATTAATATTTCAAATATTTGTATTTTCATTGTTCAGGGGAACTCACAGTATTCTGAACTCAAAAACTTTCTCCATTTATGATCTCAGACTCAAAGATGAAAATGTAGTTTTTACCGCTAATTTCGACAGCACATTTCGGATGTACGATCGCCGAGTAGACGCTGATGTTGCCATATGGGAGGATCAGTTTGGCTCGTCGATCTTTTGTCTGGAATACGATGGTCTATATGCAGTTTTATGTGGTGTTAAACATCACTGCCGAGTGAATCTTTACGACATTCGTATGCCTGAGAAATGCGCCCAGATATACTTTCCATCAGCGAGATATGGCCGCACCTCACCTGTGTATAGTATAGCATGTGATAGTCGATATTTATTTGTGGCCACAGATCGCAATTTGAGGGTACTTGATTTTAAAGCAGATTGGGCAGCCAGTCGGGATTATCGGAATCTATTTAAAACCGTTATAAAAGTCTAACCTCATTGTCACAACTAACATTATGCGTTTCCTACAACGCCTTTATAAACAACACGTTCTGATGGAATTCTTGTAAATATATCACTATGGACTCCTCTAAAAATTCTTATAGTAAAAAAGAAAAACATGCGTTGAAAATCCACCTTGTCCGGATTTTATAACTCTTATAATAAGAAATTTAATTGGGTAATTAAAGAAGAGCATACGCGGTCCTATTTCCAAACATATTTATAAAGAAAACAAACAGAAATATTTTTTAACTAGATTTAGAGAAAAAGGTCTTATCATGATGTCTATTATGGACCATAAACGTTTAAAAAAGTTGATTTTATGCAAAAAGTCTAATTTTCTTGTGCCCTTTATGTTACCATACAAATAATGACAGAAAAAAAGCTCACTCTTTTTTCGACTAAGTTTATAAGCGGTGATATCTATCGCCGCGTGATAAGCAATTTTTTTTATTTTATATGGAAAATATTTTTAAGTTAAATTAATGGGCTAACATAAAACACACCCAAAGGCACAAATTGAATAGTTCAAAACTGTTTTTATTTGAAATTCACTGTTAACACCCCAGTGAAAACAATGGAATTTTTAAAGTGAGAAATAATATTAAAAACTTGAATAATTTATAAATAAACAAAAATGTATTTGTGTATTCTTCATTGTGTTCTTTTGTTTCATTTCAAGTTAAGCTTATCTCCACAACGAAATACATACTTTAAATCACACATACACAGTTAAAAGTTAGGTCGTTTTTTTAGTTGAAGATTGAAACTTTTCGAAAACAAAAAAATATATATATAAATATTGCATTAATGACAAAACCAATCAATCTATATTGAAAAAAATTGTATCAAGACTCTTAAACTTAAGTTTGCTGCTCACAGAGTTAAAGGCGATTTCTTTAGGCGTTTTTCGTTCAGAGCAGAGCACTGAACAGAGTTCGAACACATAGATTATGCACTAGACGTTTTTTCTTTTTTTAGTTCAGAGCAGAGTCTGAGTTGTCGCACTCGACGTGCTCGAATATAATTGACTGAGCAATTTCTTTTGCCAACTTATGCATCTAATATTTTTGTATCACATTTTTGACACACATGGCATTTGGTGCGTTCAGAAATTTACTCACATGCTCAGTCAATTAAGTTAGAGCACGTCGAGTGCGATCTACAAATGTTCAGAAGAAAGAAACACACATTTGGAGCTCTGCATGCTCTGAGGTAAAAAGAAATACAAACAAATTTTTGACAACTCAGACTCTGCTCTGAAACAAAAAAGAAAAACGCGTTTTGAAGACGAAGATAGTAAATTAACTGATCTGCTTTTACAACGATTGAATATTTGTTAAGAATTCTAAGAGTCATGTCTTAATATACTTTGCAAATTCTTTTCTGTCTCATTATTAAAGAGCGTATATCGCATATCCTTAATACCCTAGATTGGCATAAGATAAATCCGAATTATACTTATTTTGTTTAATTACCACCCAAGGTCTTATTTAATGATACTTTGGCATTTGAGTTTAAACTTTTATTTTTCACTATATTTGGTAATTATGCTTCATTTTCTGCATCCGAAAGTTCTGTCAAATTGTTTTCGTTAAGTTGCGTGTAATTTGTTGCGAAAGTGCTTGTTTATATGGGCGCAAAAAAGAATTAGTTTTGTTAATACACAAAGAATAAATTTAGAATGAAATATGATTTTTAACACAATAGGCCCCAGTTATGGCTTTCATTGACATTCATCAATAAAATATAAATCGATGCAATTGGTTGAAAAATCCGGTTAATCCGGCGATTTTATAAGAAAGTACTAATTGCAAATAAAATATTTATTGACAAAAAAAAAATTATGCAACTAATAAGCTTCGTTTTGGTATCAAAATTTCATCAAGTACATTTGTTCAAAATTGAAAGACAACATTTCCAATTATGGGTTTCAAAGAGAGATGTCTGGAAACGAGGGAAGTGATGAAGCTTGGCTTTTTTCCGTCCCTTTCTTTCATTCGAAAAATCATTCGTTCTATTTCTCAAGCTAATTAATTTTTAAGCTCATGTAACTAAGTACTATGAGTATTGCGTTAAAAATCAAAGAAATTAATTCGAAAACGTTTAATTTTAACCATTCACATTTCTTGAACTTCTTATCTATTTGTTTTCTTTATGAATCCACAAAACTGATTCTTTTTTATGCTCATGTAATCATCGTTAACAACATCGAATTCGTAGCGAATGTAGTAGATCTTTATCTACCGTTACGTTACCAAAATTGGAAGCCACCGCCTTAGGGCTCTTTTAAAAGTTCTAAAATTATTGCAAGAAATGCTGTATTTCATTGATGCATTTTAAATTAAATTTCTGTAGAAAATAAGTTTAAAATAAAATGTTAACAATAAATGATTTGAATCTTGACTGCCTTGTTAAAATATTTTGCTACTGCAATGCATCTGACTTGAATAATTTGTGTCGTGCCAGTCCACGTTTCAACTCTGTCATATACAATAATGTTTATTTTGTAACACAGGATCTACTGCTTTGTGGTCATCGTGGTTATCCGGCTATTTGTGATAGGTGGGCTTATATTTTCTACCGACAATATTCTATAAAGTTTAATAAATAACACTCCATAGAACCTTCGATAACCTATCCTACCGGAGCCGTCTCTTAATTGGAGAGAATTGGCTTAATGGAAGCTACAAGGAGACTACGTACTTCAAAAGTAATCAAATATGTGCGACAAAAATCCACCTGCAGAAAGATGACTTCTACATTACTCACCAAAGATATATGAGAATCTATAAGCGTTTGAGAGACGAGGACAAAAGGCCAGTCTGCACAAAGGTTATTTGCCCAAAAACCAAAGCAGACATTGCGGATTTTGCAAAAAAAAACGGCACAATATTTGCTGGGTGTGTTTACGGCAGTGGTTTTATATACGAGGATAAAATTGTTACCGATGTGCATCTCCACGATGTCAACGAATATCTTTGGTGCGTTGATTTCAGCAATAACTTGTTCCTTTCCAGCACGGATAGGTGCACAAAACTATGGCAACGAGCCGACCAATTTGGCTTAATCTACCTAGATCTAGCCAAGGAGTACTCCGACTCGTACAAGTCAATGCGGTTTTCTGCAGATGGCGATAAGTACTATGGAGGCTTATATACCGATCGAGAACAAAGAGCATTAAGGGAAGTAGATGTCGAGACGTAAGTATGATTAAATTAAAAAACAATTAATATTTCAAATATTTGTGTTTTCATTGTTCAGGGGAACTCACAGAATTCTGAACTCAAAAACTTTCTCCATTTATGATCTCAGACTCAAAGATGAAAATGTAGTTTTTACCGCTAATTTCGACAGCACATTTCGGATGTACGATCGTCGAGTAGACGCTGATGTTGCCATATGGGAGGATCAGTTTGATTCGTCGATCTCTTGTCTAGAATACGATGGTCTTTATGCAGTTTTATGTGGTCTTAAACATAACTGCCGAGTGAATCTTTACGACATTCGTATGCCCAAGAAATGCGCTCAGATATACATTCCATCAGCAAGATATGGCCGCAACTCACCTGTGTATAGTATAGCATGCGATAGTCGATATTTGTTTGTGGCCACAGATCGCAGTGTGGAGGTACTTGATTTTAATGCAGATGGGGCAGACAGTCGGGATTTTCGGAAACTATTTAACCGTCATATCCTTATCGATGGTAAAAAAAAAATAAATAATGCGTTACCTACGACACAAAAATATTGCAAAGCTGTTATGAAGAACGCACTTTAAAATTCTGTACATACATATATGGACGGAAAGAAAAACATTAACATAACTGTTATAGTACAATAACAAAAAAAATTAAATTGTTAGTTATATGTATAACACCAATTTGTATTTTTACCAGATTTTGAAAAAAAAAATAATCTTAACATGTCTATTTTGGACAACAAATGCTTAAAAAAATATTTAAAAAGTTGATTTTATTTAGCTACCAACTTTACTGTTAATTTTTTAAAGTGTGTTTTCTTGTGCCTTTATGTTAGCTTAAAAATAATGATAAAAAAAAAATTTTCCCTATTTATAATAGTTTGTAAGCGGAGATGTTTATGTCCGCGAACGTGGAGGATTATTGTATTTTATATTGACATTATTATTGCTAACATAAGCTAACATAAGGGGCTAACATAAAACACGACCAGAAGCATAATGTATATTGAATAGTAAAAAAAAACGTCCTAGTGAAATGGAATTCTTGAAGTAAAAATTAATATTAAAAAATGTGTAATTTATAAATAAACATACAATTTATTTGTGTATTCTTCATTGTTTTTTTTTCAGTTTTTCTTTAACTTATCTCTAGAACGAAATACATACTTTAAATCATACATACATACACTTCATATATAAAAAAATATATTTTATTCACAGAAACGGAATTTATCTAAATAACACGTTTGACGGATTCATTTATGATTTGTCTAATTTTTTTTTCTTTACATTAGGTGTTTTCTAACTACCATTCGCTCTTTGCTTTGAAATCTCATTTCTTATGTTTAAGTTAGACCGTTTTTTAAAGGTGAAGTTGAACAAACATTCCCGAAAATAAAGAAAAAATCATATACATGTATATATATATATATAAATATTGCATTAGTGACAACACAAAATAATCTATATTGAAAAAAATG
This sequence comes from Philhelius pedissequus, assembly GCA_910595825.1. Taxonomy (NCBI): domain Eukaryota; kingdom Metazoa; phylum Arthropoda; class Insecta; order Diptera; family Syrphidae; genus Philhelius; species Philhelius pedissequus. Next base: position 5,050,395 of record OU343163.1, on the reverse strand, counting down.
TAACAAATCACTTAAATTTAAGTTTGCTGCTCACAGAGATATATAGAACATTATGAAGAATAGAATAAGATCACATTTTTGCCAGGAACACAATTAACGTTAATTATTATGATCCTTTTTTATTTCAATTTTGGATGATGTGGATGATGTTGCGTCTTCTGTTGAAGATGATGTAGCAGTTTGTGAGGCAGTATCATCTACAACAGTTGTCGCCTGTGCGTCGTCGGTGTTTGTGTTGGTGTTGGCGTCGTCATCGGTCTCATTGAATGCAGCAGCTATTTCTCCATTGAACTGCAGCAAACAACCCAAAGCTCCGAAGTATCCTTCGTGCTCGAGGAACAGGGCTTTCATTGTGTGATCGGACCAAAAGTCCATGGCATAGGCAAGCAATTTCATAGAAATTGGATTTACCCGCAGGAAATTTCCCACAAAAACTATCTGTAAAATACAAATTAAACAATCTGTAATGGATTTAGAGATTATGAAATCCATTTGCAAGTACCTTATCAATTTTGGCATTTAGGGCACACATTCTAGCAATTGAACCGATATTATTTGTGATTGTCACAAGAGTGGCATTAGCCAAATCTTCGCGGGACACTGAAGCTCGTTTTTCTTTCAGGTGCATTTGACCAAAACTATATAAATAAAAATCGAAAAAAAGATACTTTACATTCCTTGACGGGGGCTATGTTTTAAAATCACAAACCTGGAGGCAACGAGATCACCGGTCAAGCCAAATCGTTCATAGTCACCACCATAGATGTCTCTGACTAGTTTGTCGACTTTTCTGTTGTCTCCCTTCGTGGCAAGTTGAATAGCTTCATCGAATGTATTACACCCTGTCAGTAGGCAACACAATCCCAAGAATGTTCCCCCGCCTAAACTGTAGAAGACATATTTAAAACAAAACTTTTAACAGTTGGGGATAAAACCACCCATCAAAACTCACCTTGTACCAGATATACGTTTATAGTTGTTAGGTCCATAGACAGCCAAAATGGAAACTCCTGAGCCCACATTCACCAAAATGAAGGGATATGGTTGCGAAAAGTCAAATGCACATATCTGGCTTTTTCTAACAAAAAAAACATACATATTTATTAGTAATTTATTTTGTATTGTAATTTAATTGTTGTAACTTACAAAATATCACTGGCATTTTCATAATAATAACACTCGGTTTTGTTTTGGATTTCAGCAAATAGAATTCCTTTGATAAGGGTATCTAGTTCATCGAATTTTGCTAGTTTCATGTTAACTTCCTAAAAATTCAGATAAATTATTAAATGTCGATTTGTTTTGCAGCAGCTTTACATCTCTGAAATTCTTTTCGAATTTATAGGCACCACCACCGGTCGCACACACTGTTGTCACTAATTCAGCCATGCCTTTCGCTTTGGCTAGTGATAAAAAGTTACCCATGTCAGAGGTTTGGAATCGAATGAAATGCAGGGAACCACGTCGTTTGCGAATCACCACATTATCCATCTAAAAATAAAGGACACTTTTATTTTTGTACGTTACATAAATCTGTTTTTTGTTTATAACAGAACATTAAATTTTCTGATATTCTTAGTATATTTATTATATGGTATATCGATTGCACGTCAACACTGCCTTTGGACATGGTATATTTTGATAGACCCTTTTCGTTTCACTTGCGATATAGATACTATAGGGCAAGTTTTGCATTTGGAAAAAAAATCGAACTCAAGATTTTAATCAAACTTGACATTACGATTATAGAAAGACCAAAAAAGTGGGTCCCGCAATTCCGTCTGTCAGCTTGTAGAACGATCTACATCCTAAACGGCTGAAGCGATTTTCTTCAAACTTTGTACTTAAGCGTTTTAGGTGATTCTGTCAAATAGATTTATGAATCGTTTTTTTAGCCCCAAAAATAACGGTACTTGACATACAATTTGTTATACCATTTTAATTATCTCGAAAACGGCTCTAACGATTTCGATAAAAAAAAGTGTGTGCACTATTTTAGGTATAGTCTACATCTTGGTCGGTTTCTGCCATACAACCATTTTTTGATATTGAATTTCAATGACAATTTTGATTTATTATTATTATTATATTATATTTAATAAATTTAAACAAGTAATAAATTACAAGCTAATACAAAATTAACGAGCTTCTAGCTGCAAAGGCCTACCGCTCTAAGATACTTAAGTTTAAATAAAAACAAAATATTTACAAAGAGATTATATAACAATTTCTGATTTCAATATAATTTGATTAATTTTCTCCAAGTTGGGTTTGTTTGGGGTATTTAGTATTCGGATATCTTCTCCTTCAAGTATATTGTTGATGATTGGCTTTAGTCTATTGCAGTTGAAGAGGAGGTGTTGAAGATTGGCCGTGTTAAGGCAAGTAGAGCAGTTTGGGGGAGTTTCCTTCTTCAGGATATGAAGGTGCGTGGCAGAAGTATGAGCAATTCGAAATCGAACATAACTCTTTATCTTAGCATTTTGCATTTTGGTTGGATACATAGGCTGTGTTTTTGTAGATTTGATTTTCGTGTAATGGTGTTCGTTTTGACTCCATTCGTGCTGCTCGGAAGTAGATAGTCTGTCCAGGATGGTTTTGATAAGATCAGATTTAGAGTATACATTATATAAGTAAACAGGTGCTTTATTAGCGAAATTGGCAGCTTCATCAGCCAGTTCATTACCTCGAATTCCAGTATGACCAGCAGTCCACATGAGTTTAGTAAGATGATGGGTTTTAATTAACAGGTTACGGATGTTGCAGATCAGAGATGTGTTGTTGTTGGTATTTCTGATCGCATTTATTGTAGAGAGGCTGTCAGTACAAATGATGTATTTGCCTCCGTTTTGTATTGTCCCTTGAATAGCAATTAGGATAACAAGGGCCTCAGCTGTAAAGATGGATGCGAATGGTGGGAGTATTCCAAGTCTTAATATAGTGCCATCTTCATAAGTAATTCCGAATGATGTGGTATTTATGGTTTTGGATCCATCCGTAAATATGAAGTTCCAGTCCTTGTCCTTGAGCTCAGTAGAAAAATCTAAGAAAAAATTTCAGTACAGGTCGTTTTCTGTGTATGTTTTCCTATAAGTTGATAAATCTGTTATGAAAGAGTCTGGATGAATGAGCCATGGGGGTTGAAGAGATGTCGAATTGGTTTTGTAGAATTTTGGAAATTCAATAGCTTTACTAGATTGGAGGATGTTAAAGATAGCTGACGGGATCCTTTTTACTCGTTTTCGATCCATCATTAGGTTTACTTCTTTGTCAATTACTGAGTTAGTCGAGAATGCAAGCTTAGCGTAAAGTTTTGATACGACTTTATCTCTTCTCTTTTCGATGGTAGGGAGGCCGGCTTCTGCCAAGATATTTTTGATGGGGGATGTGGGAAATGTCCCAACACTGCATCTTGCTGCCTGATGGTACGTTGCTTTTATAATTTGTTGAGTTGACTTCGAAGAGTAGGACTTTACATTTTGGTAACGAGAGCTTAGCTTCGGAATATGCTGTCCATTCTAAAATATCATTTATAGCGTTTGTCATTTGTGTTTTGATTTCATTTACATTTTGGGTTTTTGAAAGAATAAAAACGTCATTTGCATAAAAGCAGTGTTTTAAGTACTTGTGTTTGGATAGAATATCGGATACTTGTTGAAATGCTATAGAGAATAAGACGACGGATAAGGGGGATCCTTGAAGGATACCGTTATGGAGGCAATGCGTGGTAGAATATAGATTGTTGGATTTGACGCAAAATTTTCTATTAGCAAGAAATGCTTTCACATAATTGAACATTCTTTGAGTTTGTTTAAAATAACTTGTATTCCTATTCTGTCGAACGCTTTTTCAAAGTCAAGGTTGAGTATTGTTACATGATTTTTGGAACTCAGTTACAATTTTGATATAGGAGGTCCTTCGACTTCTTAATAATACTGCATACCAAAATATTTTTTTTGGATTTTAAAAAAAAAGCTTTTTAATTCGGAATACTCGTTTTTTTTCGAATAAATGAGAGTCGGTTTTTATTTTGTTTTATGTAAAAATTAAATTAGCAAAAATTAAGTAACGCAATGATTGAACACGTATAGGAAGCAAAAAGATTTCAAATATATACATATGTATTTATTGGGGAACTCCAGGCAATTCACATTTAGATATTGTTTGGGAGAGCACCAGTGTCAGTACGGTTTTAATTTGGCTATAAATGGCTATCGTAGTCCTTAGGCCGTGTGTGAATTGCGTTAAAATGTTGGTTAAATTTTGTAACTTGAATAAAATGGGTTAAAATGTAGGCAGCTGTGGAGCAGTCTAATTTTGCGTTAAAATTTAACGTTTCTCAAGTTAGAGTAATTTGAAACTGTAAACGATAACCGAAAAGAAAGATGAATTCCAAAAAGTTCAGATCTACTGGGAGGCCATATAATAAATGGAAGTTTTAATTTATTCAATTGAAAAATTAAATTACATTATTATTTTTGTTTGTGTAGGGTCTCAAGAGGAAAAAACAAATATTATAATCCGTTGATATTTTAACAAATATAAAATAATTAATTAAAATGCTCATTGTATTTCATTTTGCAAATTGAATACAAATAGATTGATTTGTCGGCTTGTTAAATTTTTCAGCTGTGAAAACTAGTGTTTACATACTAAATGAACAAACTAACCATAATGGGAATTGTTTTGAAAAGATTTGGAATTGTTGTTTTAAAATATTAAATTAACGATGTAAAACCGAAACATATTAGTAAAACTGAGAATTCGTTACTTTTTTCGTGCCAAATTATTAACTTTATATCTTCTAAGTCGGATTTTGGGAAAGAAATTAATTAACTTGAACAACAAAAAAAAATGTTTTTAGGGAAATTTTTTCAATCTTGAAAGAATTTTAGCCAAAATAGTGTTTTAATAAATCCCTTTTAACGCAGTTCACACAGCAAAAAGCTAAATTTGATCCCACCACAAACCAAACTTCAAAATTTAACCAAGGTAGCAAATTTAACCAACATTTTAACGCAATTCACACACGGCCTTAAGCACAAAGTGGATACATATTTCTGCATAAATAAAAATGAATTATAATTCAAGTAAAATTGACAGTAAATCAATCAATTAAATAAGTTATCTAAGTTGTTTTAGTAAAATAAACTTGGCTTGTTATAAACAAGCAAAAAAAAATGACTACTTATTAACGTTTTTTTTTTTTAATAACATTAATGAGAAAACAACATACAAAACAATTAAGATGGAAATTTGCGGGAAAACCGTTATTCGTACAAAAACAAATTGTATGCCAAATTATAGGAGTTATAAATTCTTGATTGGATAAAAACAAAGATTTTACGAATCGGACGTCGGTTAGCAAAGATAAGGCCAGTTTAAGTTAAATAGAGCCAAGATCATAAAAATCGTTATAACTTGCGAAAACGAGGAAATTACCTAATAAGTTTTTCGACTAAGAATAATCTCAGGAAACCATGTTTTATGCCTGCGGCGGAGCACCCTGTATAATTTTTGTTATGTTTTTAGTTACAAAAATGAATTATAATATAATTTATGTATTATTTGGAATGTTTTGTGTTAATAAAATAGTTTATCGTTTTAAATTCTTGCATTTGTCCATCAATAGGAACGCGTTTTAGTGCACACAAAAAAATCTCATTAATTCGGAAAATTCGTTTATTCGGAATGACCTTCCGAACTGTATTTCAAAAACGGGTGAATGATTTTTTTGGAAAATTTGTAAATTTTAAATGTATGTTATTAAATATTTAGAATCGCCATACCAATTGTTTTTTAGAAAAAAAAATTAAAGAAATTTTGTAGAAAAAATTAAACGACTTTAAAAATATATTTTGCCGCTTCTGTTAAGAATCTTTTGCATACGATGTGATCGAACATAAGAGCGAGTGCTTGCGATCCAGTCGTGCATTTTATTTATTGTACCGTCGGAATTCTTTAGAAAATGGTTTATTTCTGAGGTATATATTTCGAAGCTAAGTTCACAATTCTGTTGATGTACCATGTTACTACACGTTCACGTGAGTATTTGTATTTTGGTATCCGACGGAAAGAATGAATTTTAACAATTAGATTCTCTTAAGAATTAAACGAAAAAAATATTAGTAAAGCTTTGGACTCAAAAGACACACGAAAATAAATAGTGAAAAATTGAGTGAAATATTCACGTGAATCGAAAGATTTGAAGGGATCGGATAGCAGAATAGGGCTGATACATTCCATCTACAGTCCTTATTATAGTTTTTCAGCAGTAAGTTGTACCTCTTCGCTTTTTCTTCAAGTCAATTTTTTCAGGAACTTTGTACCCTGATTTTATTGTGTCTAAAGGTAAGATCGCCTTTTTAGCCAGGTAAGCCAATAGTTGAAGAATAATTTATAGTTGACAGCTTCAGGAATGGTTTTTGAAAGCCGAACATCAATGTCATAATTTTTGACAAATTGCTGACTATAGAGACCTGAAACCAGAGCTAAATGAATGAATGAATAGATAGTACTATTGGGTTGTTACACTGCGACCTTGAGATCTAATGTGTCCCGCCTAGAGCTGGATGAGAATAGCTCATTTTACAGCTCTTCCCCCAAATTTATTTCCCTCATGAATTTGAGCATTTGGAATATTTTTAGAGCTGGTAAATCACTCTCTTCCAGCTGGTATCGTCCCAGGTGTTTTTTCCTTTGGTGGACAAGTGGCATCACAATTGCCCAGAATATTGTCCGGCGTTTCCTCTTTTGTATCACAGAACCTGCATATGGCACTATGTACTTGCTAGGCCAAGGATATTAAGGTGTCTTTTTAATTTGCAGTGTCGTGTAAGGAGAACCATTATTATTCTGCGGTTGTTTCTGCTTAAGGTTATACAGTCTAGGAAACTTTGTTGGTAAAAATTCAAAAGTAGTAGTTTGGCCTGTCTCAGTTTGGGGAGTTTTTTTTCTAATTGTTGGATCTTATGGCCTCCTCTTCTTTTTTGATTTTGTTCCTAATCATATTTTCTCCTATTCCACTATATGGTTCAGGCTCCACTAGGATTCGACGGTCCTATAAAACCAGAGCTACCACTAAACACATTTTTAAGTCCCCGCATTTGTGTGGTTTCTTGGGGTTATATTGACACATAGATAACCTGATCTTTTATGGAATAATTTTGTTACTGCCATGTATTCTTTTTTAGGCACTGTTAACAATCTCTATATGAGTTGTTCCAAGAATGATCGTATTTTGTCAAGAAGATCGTGTCCTGGGTTATATATAGGTACTTGCGTTGAGTTGGTGTAGCTTTTTTAAGACAGAAAAATATATTTTACAAAAAATGAAAGTATATCGAAAAAAAAATCGAATTTTGTGCCTTTGTAGCATGTTGGTTCATTAACCTGTCTGATTTGTAATTTTCAGAGGATTTTGTTTCTCCCGGAATATTGTAGTCTCCTAAATTTCTTTCTGCTAATATGAAGCTTGGAATATATTAATCTGTGAAAAGTATGTATGAGAATACGATTTGTGAATGTTCTATGGACCTGCATAAAAATCATTCACTTAAAAAAATATTGACCAATTTTCTACTACAATATACTTTGAAATTATTTCCGGCATCTGACACCACTTCAACTTTCACGCAAACAAAAATCAAAATAGGTGTAACAGTAACAAAATCACAATGCACTTAATGCATGTTCACTTCCTACACAAACACGTTGCTTATGAATAATTAAAATGGCGTCTTATATGCATCTCTATGCCTTTCTCTTAACTTCATTAAATATATTCAAAACTATAAATAAATTATTATTGTTCTTTCTTTATGTAAAATGCAATTCAACTCAAGAAATACAAACGCAATTTTATAGTTAGCTAGGTACAAGTTTACTTATAGTACATGCAAAATTTTAAGGCCGTTTATAAGAGAAACTACATTAATTTTAAGTTAATTTTAAAATGTATGACGCATTTACTAAGTAATAATTTTAATTAGCATTCCAGTGACGTAGGTAGGTACATATATGTTAGGCATCATTTATTTAATAAAACAACATACAGGTATGCACATCATAATTTCAAGTGATTTGAAAACACGAAAAGGGTGAACTATTTCTACTTGTGATTATAGGTACTATACGGCAAGTTATGTATTCGTAAAAAATTTTTTTTTTCTAATAATCAAACATGACATTACTATCATAGAGAACACCAAAAAAGAGGGTCCCCCAATTCAGTCTGTCTGTCCTCGAGTCTACAGCCTAAACCGTTGGATAGATTTGCTTCAAACTTGGTAGGTATTGTTTTTTCGGTAATATGCCCACACGTTTTTTTCATTTTTTTAAGACGACAAATAACAGTAGCTCACATAAATTTTTTGTGGGGCCAAAAACAAAAATCTAATTTTTCTCAAAAACGGCTCCAACGATTTTTATAAAAAAAAATAAGTGCATTAATATAGGGAAAACGAACATTTTAGATTTTTTTTTTGGAAAAAAGATTGTTATTTTTGGTACCTATAGTAGTATCATTTTTTTGTTTTTCGATTTTATGGGAAACGGTTAATTAATTTTTTTTTGAATTTATTTGCGCAGAAGCTCCTAAAAAGGCGTTTAAACTTTTTATTGTAAAAACTTTTTTTTTGAAAACTCAAAATTTCGAAAACGACTTAATGGATTTTGTCGAAACATCGTATTTGGTAGTTTTTTGACATTATCTTAAAAAGTTATAAAATCTATATTCCTAAAATAAAAAAACAACGGTACCTTCCAATAAATGTAAAAAAAAACCGTTAAGAAAAAAAATAGTTCTCGAAAACGGCTCCAAGAATTTTTATAAAAAAATGTGTGTGTTCTTAAATTAGTACAGTTCACTTTCAAGTATAAAAATATACATGCTGTTTAGGCATAACACTAACAACATGTGATTGAGTAAACTAGCATACCCATAAAATATGACAAAGAACTAAATAAAATAATGCGAATTATAAGGGACATAAATAAATTAGACACGGTAATTTTCTCCGCATTAGTTCAGCCGCCATCCCTGGAGATAAATCTGAGACAACAACCAGCTCTATTCTCAGAACATCGCGCCACACATCTTTCCTATCCTTCTTTCTCTTCTTCCACCGGATGCCGCGCTGTGTTAAGAAAAACATATAAAGGGTATTCATAATCCCTTGAGCGCGTGCAAAGTTATAAAAAAAAAAAATATTTTTTTTTCGTACTTATTAACGGTACTTCCCATAGTACTACTTTTCAAATTTTCGACTTTCTCAACATTGGATGAACCGATTAAAATATTTTTTTTTCATGCGAAAAGGTTGCTAATAAGACTGCATACCAAAATGTTCAAAAAAAAAGTTTTTCATTTTTAAAAAATAAATACATTTTTTTTTTGAAAAATTGATTTTTCAAAAACCAGTCGCATAATTTTTTGAAATTTGAATTTTATATGCATATTAATAATATCTTCAAAATGGCGTTTGAAAGTTTTTTTCTAAAAATGTTTTCAAAATTTTATACATAAAAAATTAATTTATTAAAAAGCCGCTCCAATGATTTTCGAATTTTTTCTTGATATATTCTTATTTATCCACGAATTCAAATGCCATCTTTGTTTTCCCTAAAACTATAACGACTAAGCAATATAAAAACATTTAATTATGTGAATTATCTTTCTACCTTATTATTATTCCCTTTTTACGAATTTTTGCGTGCGTCATATATTGCACCTAAATTATAAAGTTATATGCAAGTTTTCTTCAACTAAGTTATATGCATATTGCTATCTACCCACCAACATCCTTCATTTTCATTATTGTATGTGCGTGTTTACATACTAAGGATCCATCTATATGTATATATATGTAGATACATTTTACTCCCCTTACTTACATAATTAAAATCCATAACTTAATATAATAAAACCTATGTAACTATTCCTTGAATCATTCATTATCAAGGTTATCTTACCTACATAGGCTTTAAACCTGCATAGGATAACCACACCTAACTAACTAAACCTGAATGGTTAGCTACATTAAAGTTGTTAGCTGCAAGAGCAAGTTCGTACGATCCAGTCGTGCATTTTATTTTTAAGTACCTACAAAGTTAGATTTGCGTCATTTTAACAATTTGACCTTTTTAAAGGTGGTAAACGCACATACTGCTACCGCAATGTTTCAAGTAGATATGAAAAAAATGGAAAGGTCTATGAGAGTTGTATACTATGCATGCATAGTTTAGAGCTCTACATTTGGAGGGCGCACTTAAGATGAGTGATGGTTCAGGGATAAGTTTTTTTTTCTGTCTGTAAAATTACAAAAGAAATAAAGTATAGGTGACACATCTGATACGAAAACTATTTTCCAGAAATGGCAAGCAAAGAACATACTGTTTTATTCAATTTATTGACGAAACCTAAAATGAATACATTTTTTTTTGTAATATTGAGCTGATGATTCTGGTGCAGTTTAGTTCACTTTTATTTGTGATACATGTTGTATAGGGTGTTTTTTTTTCAAGCAAATACTAAATTTGATTTTGAATATCATATTATTCATTGCATAATATTCAGATATGTTCAAATGGGATCAATACGTTCCCGTAGGACAGAGGGCCGCGTAACGTTTGCCAGGCGATTTCTGAAAATGTACTTTTCTTGCTTATCCCGTTTGAAGAGTACGTTTTGGTATTTATGGACATATGTTATTTCTAATTTATTTAATATTTATAAAATTTTAGTATGGTAACATACTTTCAGGCTTTGAAAAATATAAAATGCAGCCCTGGGGCAAATATAAATTTGTATAATTATAAAGATAAAGATAGTAAATCGATTACTATCGTTATTTTATATATAAGGTACTTGATTGGGAACGTGATTGTTGTGAATTCGATCAATTGCATTCAGTTGAGTTCTAAATAAAAATTGCTATTTTTGAAAAATGGCGAAATTTTAAATCTTCTAATTTTGTCTACTAACCTGCAAATGTGTATCCCGATGTCCAGTCTTTCCATACGCCGAATTCTTTGTCAAATATCTTCGAATGTTGCGTAGAATTTCAGCTTCTTGATCTTGTTCATCGGGTGTTATATCTTTTGGCTCGAAGTACACTAGTTTTGTTAGTGTACCTCCAATATCCATGCCAAACCATGGCATTGCTGCAAAGACAAAAACAAAAAAACAGAAATGCACAAAATTATAATAAGTTATTCAAGACTGCATAGGAACAATATAGAAAAGTTACACACAAACATATGTATATTCTTAGAAAATAGGTGCATTAACATTTTGTTAGGAAATTAACATTTTGTTAAGTTTCAAAGCCATAACTGCAGCGATGTATGTTCATTACTAGTACAATATTGAACATTCCAAAAGGTTTTTTTTTCAACTTTTGAGTTGTATAGATAATTATAGATGGGTGTAAGTACGTAAATAAAATTTATAATTTGAATATTAAGCAAACACATCCAATGAATACGCTTGACCTCTGTGTTTTTAAGCTAATTTAAGGCGTCCGCTTTCTGTCGGTCGGACACGGGGTTACCTATTCACGCGGTTATTTAAGCAGAAGGCATTTTTTTTTAGTTCTTGTTGAAATATTGAACCTAAAATGTAAAATATAAAACTATACCAAACTAAATAGCCGCAGCGAGTTCAACGTTTTAAACAATACGTAGTAACATGAATGTATAGGATGTCCGCCGGGAAGGTATACTACTTTGTGTTGCCGCCATTTTGGTAAACATTATTATTGACAGTTCATATTTGGCAGTCGTGAACTAGACACGTGGCAAATTTATTATGAAAAAATATTCGATAAACCAACGTGTTTTAATTGTTAAAATATTTTAGCAAAATCAATAATCGATTACTGTGACGATGAGAAATTTACGTGAATTTTTGGGAGAAGCAACGTGCCAACAAAACGCACTATTTATCGTGTAGTGAATGATTTCAAAGAAAGAGGGTCTGTAGGTGATAGGCCCAACCATGCAAGATCTACTGAAAACATTACTGCTTCAAGGAAGTGTTCAAAACAATCAATCAACCTCAATTCGACGCCGCGCTTAGGAGCTTGGTCTTCAAAGAACAACTTTGGCCAAGGATTTGCCAAGGATTTGCATTTGTTTCCATTTAAGATTCAGTTGACACAAGAGCTTCTTCTACAAGATCGTTTACGCCGCCGTACATATGCCAATAGGATGTTACAGCTAGCCCATGACAACCCCGATTTTCATGAAAAAATCATAATGAGCGACGAGGCACATTTTCATTTGACTGGATATGTAAATATACAGAATAGTCGGTTCTGGGCAATGGAAAACCCTCAAATTATTCATCAGTCACCTTTGCATCCATTAAAAGTTAGAGTCTGGTGTACAATTTGGTCAGGAGGAATCATTGGACATTACTTCTTTGAAAATTAAAACGGCGTAACGGTAACTGTGAATAGGGAGCGATATCGTGCTATGATTGAAAACTTTTTAACGCCGCATCTGCATGCTTTTGCCTAGATTAAAATGTGGCAACGTCTTGTAGTGCTACATCGCATTCAGCCAGGATTAGAATTGAATTACTGCAAGACCTCTTTCAACAAGTTATTTCAAGAAACGGTGATGTTGATTGGCCTCCACGGTCGCCTGATTTGACTGCTCCGGACTTCTTTTTTTGGGGATATCTGAAAAGCAAGGTTTATGTGGCCGTGGCGCGATAGTTGTGTGCTCGCCTGTCAACCTTGTGGTCGCAGGTTCGATTGCTGCCGTTGTCTATGTCTTCTTATATTCCATTAAAAACCTACTCTAAAAATTGTCATAAAATGAATCGCTGGTTTACTCATTACATGCTGTTCAGGCATAACAGTAACAATATGTGATTGAGTTAACTACTCATTAGTATGTCAAAGAGATAAATAAAATAATGCGTATTATAAGAGACATAATAAATAAGACACGTTAATTTTCTCCGCATTAGTTCAGCCGCCATCCCTGGAGATAAAATCTGAGACAACAACCACCGTCTCAATACATCGCGCCACACATCTTTCATATACTCTTTCTCTTCTTTCACCGGATGCCGCGCTGTGTTGAAAACATATAAAGGGTATTCATAATCCCTTGAGCGCGTGCAAAATTATAAAAAAAAAAAAAAAAATGCAAACAAACCAGAATAGCTTGAGCCACTCAAACAAAATATTCGTGATGAAATTAATGAAATACCGCGTGAAATGTGTGAGAATGTGTTGAAAAATGTGCCCAAAAGAGCTCGCATTTGTGAGACTAACAGAGGCGGACATTTACCTGATATTGTATTCCATACATAATTGCCGGCATTAAATAAAACATTTATCAATAAAAGATCCATTTTCTTTCATTTAATCAAAAATTATAAACAACCAAAGTAGTATACCTTCCCGGCGGACACCCTGTATATATTTCAGTGGAAAACGCGTGCCGTTATAAAAGTACTTTGAGCTATTAATTGTTTCTGGGTATTTTTATTTTAATCAATATTTATGTATAGACATTTTTGTGTTGTTTCGCCTGAAAGGTGGCAGAGCTTTTTTTATAAATAAAGTGCGCATATATAAATAAACTAATTATAATGTATGTATGATCTTATTGAATTTTAGTAGCAACTCAGAGAAAAGGCATGGTTTCAAAAGTTAAGCGTATAGTTTATAGGAATAAGGTGGAATTATTTTAGAAAATGCACAGATGATGTAATTGAAATAAAATGCATGAACTTGCAGTATTCTTATACCTCAGGTTCTCAAAAAAAAATGCCCATTTGCATCAATATGTAAGTTCCCGTGCTCCCAAAGCTGCAAAAATCTATTCTGTTTTAATTCTGTTCACATACACCAAATTTTAGTAGTTTTCACAGAAAAGAGCACTCACGAGAAAATAAAATATTTGCCCAGGCTGTGAATTTTAATCCAAGAAATTTCTTTGGACAAAATTACGAGCAATGTCAAATGAAGAAAAAAAAAACAAGCTGTCATTTGTCAGTTGTGTGTCATTTCAAAAGTTGAAAATAATTGAATTTATCGTGTGGTCAGGCTTAAAAATTAAAATTTGTGATAGCAAATTAATTGTTTTAAAAATAATTTCACAAAAAACTTTATGAAACATTTTCAAAAATGGATAAAATTTTTGTTTTAAGAACTTTGTCGCACTCTCAGAGAATTTTACCGCCAATCTTGAAAAAAATGTCAGTCAGGATAGTCCAGGAAAATTAGACACAAAAAAATGATGAAACTTCGAACAAATTCCGACAAAGCTGAATTTTAGTGGAGAGCTTCATTTTAATGCCATAATCATTTAATAAAAAGTACCGCTATAACTTAAGATCGAATACCCATACAGAAGTCATTGATGTCATTTTGTAGATAATTTTACTGTCTTAAATCTGTTCTTAGAGTTTTTTTTAAATAAAGATTTTGGGAGTTATTAAGCAAAATTAAAATAAATAGGATTTTTAAGATGGCAGCATTACCCTCCCGGTTCCACACTTAACATTTGTTTTTTTTTTCATAGAATATATTTATGCAAACATAAATAAGAACAAAAAAATCCCCACTCAAAATCATAAATATAGTACATTTTTTGAATTAATGTGTTTTCGAAAATTTTTCCCCAAATCTATCAAAAAAAAAGTATGTTATCTTTTTTATGTAGAATAACATGAGCTACAATGAGTACCTACAATTTTTTTCAAAAGAACCTAAGTCATCGAGTAATTTCTAACTTATCGAGTAATTTGGAAAAAAACTGAATTTTCCCCCTAAACATTTTTGCTCCGCACCAAAGGGGGTGGCCGTGGCGCGATAGTTGTGTGTTCGCCTGTCAACCTCATGGTCACAGGTTCGATCCCTGCCGCAGCATATGTCTTCTTATTTTTCCATTAAAAACCAATTCTAAAAATAAATGTCATACAATGAGTTGCTGGTTTACTCATTATATGCTGTTTAGGCATATAACTAACAACATGTGATTGAGTAAAACTAGTATACCGATAAAATATGACAAAGAACACAAAAATTAATGTGAATTATAAGGGACATCGATAAATAAGACACGGAAATTTCTCCGCATTAGTTCAGCCGCCACCGCTGGAGATAAAATCTGAGACAACAACCACCTACAGTCTTCGAAAATCGCGCCACACATCTTTCCTATCATTCTTTCTCTTCCTTAACATCACGCCCGCGCTGTGTTGAAACATTTAAAGGGTATTCATAATCCCTTTACATAAACCTTATTCGTTAGAGCATTTGGTTTGGGCGGATTCGCCCTATGTGCGATCCATAACTCCAATTAATTTCTATGTAGTGATTTAAATTATAGTAATCATTTAATTTCCATTTTAAAAATAACAAATTCTATACATTATATATACATATAATTCAGTTCAGATCTTATTTGACTTTGACAGTTTATTCGTTACTTAAACTCGCCAAGAAGAAAAAAATCTAAGATCTACTTAAGGACGAGTTGACGGGACCAACTATGTAATTCGATTCTACAATAAAGTTGTTCGAATTCGCAAAATTTCTTTATTAAAGCACTTATTAATTAAATGAAAATAACAGAGTTAATTGGAGATAAAATGGCGAAGAGACGAACACGCGAACAGTGGATCCTACTTTCCACTACAGTATCACTTAAAAATAGCATTGAAACAACTTTCGAATAGATGCGAAAGTAGAACGAAGTTACATAGTACTGCCCCAGATCGACCCAACCAGGACTAAAATAAAATGCACGACTGGATCGCCGCGCGTACTTGGTCTTATGTTCGATCACATCGTAGTATACAAAAGATTTCTGTTAAGAATATAAATATATTTTTAAAGACGGTTTTTACTAAATTTTTTATATTCAAAATTTCTTTAAATTTTTTCTAAAAAGAAAAATTGGTATGACAATTTTAAATATTTAAATAATATAAACCTAAAAACAATATTTCAAAACGAAAAATTATTCACCCGTTTTTGAAATATTCAATTTTCAAAAAATTTTTTTTTTTCAAAAATCCATAAAAATATTTTTCGAAAATTTTTGTGTGCAGTATTATTTATAATCTAAGGATCTAACATTTTTATTAAAATCCGTCTAGCCGTTTATGAGAAAGTCGAAAATCAAAAAAATGGTTGTATGGCAGGTACCGTTAATAACAAAATATTGAAAAAAAAATGTTGACAAAAATGTAGAATATATGTATACCTAAGATAGTGCACATACTTTTTTTTATCAAAATCGTTATAGTCGTTTTCGAGATAATTGAGATGATAGAAAAAATTGTATGGCAGGACCGTTAGTTTTGGACCTAAAAAACGATTCAAAAATCTATTTTAGACAGTCGCCTAAAACACTTAAGTACCAAGTTTCAAAAAATCACTTCATGCTGTAGAGCGTTCTACAGACAGACAGACAGACGGCATTGCGTGACCCACTTTTTTGGTGTTCTCCATCATCGTAATGTCAAATTTGATTAAAATCCCGAGTTGGATTTTTTTCCAAATATAAAACTTGCCCTATAGTACCTAATGTATATATGTACATATATCGCAAGTAAAAATACAG
Organism: Philhelius pedissequus; assembly: GCA_910595825.1. Lineage (NCBI taxonomy): Eukaryota > Metazoa > Arthropoda > Insecta > Diptera > Syrphidae > Philhelius > Philhelius pedissequus. The sequence goes on along the minus strand of OU343163.1, from coordinate 5,033,802 downwards.
AATTTGCTCACCAGGTTGAATTCAGGTTGTGAAGAAAAAGGTTGAGGGCGACCATAGGGCTCAGTGAACAAACCCATTATGCTTGAAAAAAGATATTCAGTTCTATCACGAAATCTATCACAGAATACATCGTAGTGGAAATGCTAATACATATTCACCTCTATCACAGAGTCACTCGTAGCAAAGTTCTAAATGTTTTGTTACGCTACGAATACGAATAAGTTCACATCATAAGCCCCGAACGAAATCAAAACATCATTGTATCACAGCAACCCATTTTTCGGAGTTTCAAATTCAATTTTTGTTCTTAATCTTTTGATAAATTAATTGTTTTGTTAATAAAAAATGGATTTATTAGACATTTTTGGAATATCCTTGGCCGATTCATGATTTTCTTGAAGTATTTAAAATAAGCCTTTTTAATTTCACAGCCCATTTAATTCCGCAACAAACTTACTATCTCTTTTAGTTCAATATTTCTGTGCGATGTGCCTATTTGTCTGCAAGTAATTTTTTTATTTTTGCTTCCACTTCCAAAAGCTACTATGAAAATAACTATTCGTAGAAAAAACAGTCAAACTTCCTATTCATTCGGAGCTAGTGATTCCAATTTTCCCGAACTCCGAATTTCGTAGGGAATATTTTTAGTACGAAAGAGCCTTCATCTTCATCAATTCTCTAATCATTTATCATTTACATCTAAACACTATCATTTTTTTCATCATTCCAGCAGAAATGATGTAAAAAATTGACAGTGTGTAGCCTACTTAAGACAGATTTTTGACATTTATCTGTCAGAAATATCTGTTCAGTTATTATACTATATTAATACCTAACAACCATTTTAAATCAATTTTTTTTGTAATAAAACTTTTAAAAAATAATGTACTACATACAGAATGAATGATAGCTTGCTAAAACGCGAGATTTTTTGACAGCAGCGTAAAATCGATTTTGTTTAGAAGTTAAGATAAGGTTCAAATGACAGTTCTTCTCCTTCAATCGAATATCGTGATTATTGATTTGAAATCAGAATTAAAACCGAAAGCAGGCACCCACTCACACCCACTTTATGTCATTCATATTTAACGTTGTGTCGGCCATGTTTAGAACAAAAAATTATCACAAAATGCGAGTTTGACATTTGACCAGTTTTACACATACACACATATTAAACTTCAAAAACGAGCTTCTGGTTTTTACTTTTTCGATTGGTATCCCAGATCGGAGAGTTCTTCCGGATTATTAATCGAAAACTACATAAAACTCACCAAACACCCATCTATGCAATTTGAGATGATTGTTTCCCAAATGTCAAGTGGTTCTATCTAGTGTATAGTAGATGAACTAACAAAGTTTATTTACTGATTTGTTGATTGTCATTAAACTGGTCGATTTTATTTTTTATTTATTTAAGGTAAAATTCAGGTCATCAGACAATACAAAATAATGAAAAACATTCCAAAATTAAATAAACAAAACAGATGAACTTGAATTGATCACTCAATAAATGAATGATGCTAATATAATTTAAAATGACTCAAATGACTTTTTGCTTTTATTTGAATTGAAAAAAATGTTATTTACTCAAAATTGAAATTTCGAATGTTTTCTTCATTGTTTTTTTTTTTTTTTTTAACTTTCAAACTTAAGTATGTATACTACACGCGTTCAAGTTATTAACTGGGATGTCACAAACTTTTAGTTATTAGCAACGCAGGCGTTTTAATGCGTTAAAGTGGTTAGTATGGCAAGTATAAGAAAAAATATATAATCTATTTTTTTTTATTTTTAGTTTTTTTTTTGCATCAAAATGATAAATTGTATTAGGTGATATACAGCTTATCTACGATTTTTTTTTGACAATGAAATAAGTTGAGGGTGATTTGACTAATTTTTCTACTTTTATAAACTTTGATATGGGTAAAATGTATTGAATGGAGCGCGTCTTTTTTATTGTTAGATTATAAACATTTAATTTTAAGATAATTTATTTGATAAAATTAAATTGAAATGGGGAATTTGATTCGCATATAATAATATAGGCGAATAATCATGACAAAAATTAAAGAGCTTATTTAAAACAAAATTATAAAATCTTAGATTGAATAAGAAAATGTTAACACAATATAAAACATTAAAAAAAATATCAAAGCTACTAAATTTCTTGAAAGTCACCACTTATTATCATTATCTAATATCTAGCTAATTTCACAACTTAATGAAAGTTAAGTTTACTAAATCAGTAAATTTTTGCTAATTTTCACTTGCGATTATAGGTACTATAAGGCAAGTTATGCATTCGTAAAAATAAAAATTCTAACGATCAAACATGACATTACGATCATAGAGAAGCCCAAAAAAGTACACAGTCGAGGTCATCAAAAATCTTTTGCTGAGTGACTTCGACAAGATTCAGTGATATTGTGATGAATGGAAGTTGAAAATCAACTTTCAGAAATCAGAAAATATTCTGTTTAGGACTCCGTTGTCTAGCGCCTCAAGGGATACGAGAAAGAACTGGCGCAAGCTGGTGATCGTAGGGCCACATGGACATCCACTGGCGAGTAAAAGTGTAGTAAAGTACCTTGGCATCTGGTTGGATCAGTACCTGTATTTCGACAGACATATAGGTGCTGACTTGGCCAGGGCTAATGGAGCCTTTGCCTTGACAAAACGACTGTTTTATAAGCAGCCATCTTAACAGCAGGGTGAAGGTGATTTGTTACATGGCCCTCATCAGGCCGATTATTGCCTACGGATGCCCGGTGTGGTTCAACGTTGCCCCATCTCAAATGGAAAAGATTCGGGTGTTTGAGAGGCAATGTCTTAGACGTTTCCTTGGGTTACACAGAACACCAGAGTCGGAGTACACAAGATATAAAATAGATAATTTTTTGTTTAAGCTGATTCGGGGCCACGTTGCAAGAGCGATGTCCTCAACCAACAGCTTAATTTTTGGGGCTTATTATTCCAATAACGAATATTTTGAGGGTACGCGGTTAAGTGGATACATCCCTCCCGAGGCATTCCTCTATTTAGACAGTCGAGGGCTGATACAGGATAGAATGGCGGTTCCGCTCATCTAACACGTCAGTCGGAAAACTGTAGATAGGCGACTTCTGTATGGTCGAGACGTCATCGCTCAAGGTGGAGAGGAGCGCCTTCGGTTCGGTAGGACTGTGTCCGATCGGGACCGAAGGGATAGGGCGAAACAAGAGAACCAGTTCTGCTGGCTCTCTGAACAGCTTCATGATATTTAAAGTCGATTAATATGGTATGTCTTGGCCGACTTACATACATTTAGGGTAATTAGGAATAGGGAACAGTCGGGGTGGCACCGAACAAAAAATAAAAATATTCAAATCCCTTTAAATATACATTTGTAGGTAGGTACCTATGTAACCATTCCTTGAATCACATGTATTCCACAATTCATTGTATTAACAATCAGGGTTATCTTACCTACATCGGCTTTAATCCTGCAAAGGATAACTAGACAACCTATACCTACTAACAGCGTCAGTAGTTAGCTACACTAAAGTTGTTAGTTACAAGAGCAAGTTCGTACGATCCAGTCGTGCATTTTATTTTTTTTACTTTTGCTTTGTTTGTGCTATATTGTATTGTATTGTATTTGTTGATACAGATACAATTTGACAGCTCAAGCGTTGACATAATACAAGGTAGATCAATTTGAATTCCATAATGTGGAATAATTTTAATAAACGACATCGAATGTCATTTTGTTGTTTTGACATTTATGTTGATTAGAATTAGTTCATATGTCATCATAAACAATGGACGCTTGATGAACACGAAATTATTATTACTCTCTTTATTTTCATTTTAAATTTCTGCACATGCAGTATATTCGCGAATTATTAAGCGCTTAAACTGCTTTCACACAAGGAAACTGGTTTGTCGGCAACTGGGAGTTTGATGGCGAGAAGGGCAAGAAGTAAGGGGAATGAAAAAAATCTCCCCGGTCAACGATTTGAAGAGATTTTTTTGACGTTTTGCTTTGGCATTTTCGTAGGTTCATCAATTCTCTCCTGGTTTGTGACCGTGACCTTTTAATATATTAATTTAGTACAGCATTTACCTATGGGTAAGTTCACAAACGTCAAATAATTGCGCAGCGATTCAGCATCACTGCTTGTTTCCGATGCGAATGGATTACATACCTGTTGCGGATGCGATGCTGATCGTTTGCTTGTTTGTTTGAGTGACGGACATAATACTATTGAAAGCTTTAATTGATTAAAAAAGTGATATTATTTTTATACAAAATGCGTAAAGCGAAGCAAATAGGGAAATGATATGTCATTCAAATGCATTCATTTCATTTTCATTCGCCAATTTATACCAGTCGATCACCGGCATCAACAAGTAATCACGGTATTTCTTGACGCATGTTTGCGTATCAACATGTACAACTTTGCAATAATGAAGAGTTGACGTTCAAAGTAATGCGAAAAGTTTGCGTTTGTGAATGTTTGACGCAAATGATCGAGCATACTCGTAATTACTGCAGTGATGTGTTTGTGAATTTACCCAATATTATCGCACCAGGTTTCTTTATTTTGTATTTATTTTTTTAGAAATAAGCTACCGTTAATTTATGACTCAAAATTATGTTCAATTTTCAAGCCGCGAAGCAAATTGTTTGTTTACAAAAAGCGAATGTCAAATCAAAAGCAATTTAAAAAATGAGCAACTCAGTTTCCACCACAGTTTCTTCGTGTGAAAGCTACAAAGCAATTAAAGGAAAACGTCAAAAATATCTCCAGCAACTGGTTTCCCTGTGTGAAAGGGGAGATATAGTATCTAGTGTAAACTGGTGAGAAACCACTCACAAATATCAAACAGCGATAGAGATTTTGAAACACCATTTTCCGGAAAAAGTGATCTCCCATTTCGGTTGATGGCGCCAGATCTGACATTTTTGCTGCTTTATTTGTTTAGCTTTTATCTAATCATGAAGTTCATCATTAAGCACAAAAATCTTCGATTTTGTTCGAAAAAAGAATCTATTTTTTATTAAATTGCAAAACTGAAATAATTTTAATAAAAAATTATCGTATCTCTAATGCCGAATTTCATCAAATCGATTTCTTCCAATTTTTTTTTGTAGAAATGAATTTGAAAATGTCAGATCTAGGTAGTGAGTTTTGACAGCATAAAATTGATTTTGTTTATATATAATTCGATTGTTTGGTTGTAAGGAATTTGACATAAGTAAGTAAAATGTTCAAGGCAGATTAGTGAATAAAGTTATATTCAATTTGAAAGGAGGGCCACTTTAATTAATTTGTTTGTATCTGTGGGATGGGTGAATGTAGATTCAAACTTTAGAAAGTGCATTTTTCCTGCGGAGATCCTCGCAGCAGAAAGGAGAGCAAGTCCAGCCTATACGACACGATGCAATTCTATATAATATTGAGGTCGTATTCATGATGCAGCTTGTCGAAAGGGAGAAGAGTTGCTACTGTTGTACTGAACAGTGCTAATAAATAAATGTTCGTATTTTCATTTGTTTTGATTTAATCTAAATCTACTACTAAATTGACTAATACTACGTTTCCACCGACCACTAAACCGAGATTTAAGTAAATTTGGCTAAATCTCCTACAAATCTTGAAGATTTACCATACAAATTTTAATCTCCTCAGATGAAGATTTAAAATAAATCTCACTTAAATCTTCATTGGGCCAATAGATGTACAAATTGAACTAACCTATTCCCATATCGAAATGAACACATTCATCGGGAAAGTGAATTTTTCGCTTCAGTTGACACAGATGAAGCTGCCTGTCTCACTTCCACATCATAAGAGAAAATGAAACAATATTTGCATTTTGAATAGTGTTGTCAAAATTGATCTACTTTTGGAGCGGTGGAAACACTATTTGAAATTAGTAAATATAAATCCAGATTAATGTTCGGTGGAAACGTAGTATAAAGGTCAACAAATATTGCGATTTTTTAAATTTAATATTGGGTTTTTTTCGATAATAAAAAAATATTACAATACAATACAACTATCTTATATTTTGTATCGATCTATCAAAACTAGATAATCGACACAGATTAGTTTTAATTAAACGTCTATGATGCGACATTTTCTTTAATTTTTGTTTTCGTTTTTTTTTCGTATTTATTTGCTAAAGAAGGTTAAGGTCTAGACAAAATACAAGATACGAAGTATTATAGTATGACTTAATCAGAAAGTTTTTAATTAGTTTTTTTTTCCTTGCTTTTATTAAATCCTAGTTCCGATTATAACTACATTATGTATGTAATGGGTATTTTTTTAGGTGCATGAGAAATTTTGATGGTTTTTGTTTATGGTTTGACAGTTGAGAATGTCAAGCTGTATTGACATTTGTGTTTAGTAAGGTTTGTCAATTCACATGAATCGTTTAACGCTGGAACAATGTTTCCAGATTGTGGAAATTTACTTTTACAAAAAAAAAAAATAACGTTCATAGAGCATTTTTACCGAAGAATTGTGTTTAGTGATGAAGCTCATTTCTGGTTAAATTGCTTCGCCAACAAGCAAAATTATCGTATATGGAGCGAAGGTAGTCATCAAACAATAACGAATCACCATTATCAATATTACATCCATTAAAATGCGCTCTTTGTTGCGGTTTACACGCTGGCGGATTTCTTCTTTGGAAATGAGGAAGAAGTTGTCGTTACGTTGAATTGCGAGCGTTATCGAGCCATGCTGACTGATTTTTTGTTTCCAAAAATTAATCAGCTTAACATACACTACATTTGGTTCCAGCGCAACTTGCCACACAGCGCTTTTAACCATAAATTTATTGCAACCTCAATTTGGTGACAGTAGGAACTCGACAACTTTTTATACGGCTATGTTAATTCATTGGTTTACGCCGACAAACCATAGCATCTCTTGAAGCCAATATTCAAGCCACCATTTTGACAGCACACTGACAGATTTATTGGAAAAAGTAGTCAAAAATTGGACTGCACGAATGGACTATGATCATATTTTAAAAAATGCCATGAAATTATCAACCAGATTATAATAAAAAAAAATTATTCCAACAATATTTCTGTCTTGTATGTTATTATTTAATGTTCTCAAGCTCTTAAAAAAACACCCGTTATTTGTTCTTTAATTGTTTCGCCTTTTTGAACTAGAAGTGATTTAAATAAAAAAAAGAGTTCGGTCGCAATACATAAAGCATTTCCTTGTTTTGTTTTGATCGAAAAAAATAAACAAAACAATGCATTGATGATCAATATGCTAAGTATTGAAATTCTAGAAGACAGGAGATAACAAGTCCTAAAATTACAAGTGAACAAAATTGAAAATAATAATAAAAATTGGATGATTTTATCTACGGCCACACATATTTATGTAGGAAGGTTTTTATAATACAAATTCAATATACCTACTAATGAATTAATTTTTTTTTAATCAATAATTCAACAAGCCCGATCAAATAATACTAAGTCTTTTACTTGGTTGATTAACTTTAGTAGTACATAGAAGTTTTATTATTTATTATTTGTATTATTTGTATTGTATAAACTTTTTTTGGATTTAGAGAAATATAAACTTTGAACAAAAAAATGTAGGTGCTTTAATTTTAAGACTACTAGAAACCACGCGTTATATTTTTTTCAGAAAGGTTTTTTCGAAAGGTTTTTACTTATGATTTCTGTTTCTCAGACTAAAGTATTTATACTATTAGATAACGTGCTCTTTCATACCTATCAAAAAATGTAACATTTATCATCATTATTGAACGGTGCTATGCAATTAAGCACAATAATAATTTCACACCAGTTTGTCAACTTTTGTCCACAAATTTTCAAACCGATGTGTTGTGATCAAGAAGGTTTCGATGATCTTAAGCAAAATGTTCGATTAGAACCGTAAAATTTCTATTTTTTCTTTTCTTCTATTCTCTTATATAGGGTGTCCGCCGGGAAGGTATACTACTTTGTTTGTTTATAATTTTTGATTAAATGAAAGAGAATGGATCTTATATTGATAAATGTTTTATTTAATGCCGGCAATTATGAATGGAATACAATATCAGGCAAATGTCCGCCTCTGTTAGTCTCACAAATGCGAGCCCTTTTGGGCACATTTTTCATTACATTCTCACACATTTCACGCGGTATTTCATTAATTTCATCACGAATATTTTGTTTGAGTTGCTCAAGCGTTTCTGGTTTGTTTGCATAAACCTTGCTTTTCAGATATCCCCACAAAAAGAAGTCCGGAGCAGTCAAATCAGGCGACCGTGGAGGCCAATCAACATCACCATTTCTTGAAATAAACTTGTTGTGGAATTCAATTCTAATCCTGGCTGTATGCGATGTGGCATAACAAGACGGTGCCACATTTTAACCAAGCCCAAAGCATGCAGTTGTGGCGTTAAAAAGTTTTAAATCATATCACGATATCGCTCCGCATTCACAGTTACCGTTACGCCGTTTTAATTTTCAAAGGAGTAATGTCCAATGATTCCTCCTGACCAAATTGTACACCAGACTGTAACTTTTAATGGATGCAAAGGTGACTGATGAATAATTTGAGGGTTTTCCATTGCCCAGAATCGACTATTCTGTTTAGTTACATATCCACTCAAATGAAAATGTGCCTCGTCGCTTATTATGATTTTTTCATGAAAATCGGGGTTGTCATGGTCTAGCTGTAACATCCTATTGGCATATGTACGGCGGCGTAAACGGTCTTGTAGAAGAAGCTCTTGTGTCAACTGAATCTTAAATGGAAACAAATGCAAATCCTTGTGCAAAATTGTGGCCAAAGTTGTTCTTTGAAGACCAAGCTCTTAAGCGCGGCGTCGAATTGAGGTTGATGGATTATTTTGAACACTTCCTTGAAGCAGTAATGTTCAGTAGATCTTGCAGTACGTTGTGGTCCATGGATGGTCGGGCCTATCACCTACTGACCCTCTTTCTTCGAAATCATTCATTACACGATAAATAGTGCGTTTTGTTGGCACGTTGTTTCTCCCAAAAATTTCACGTAAATTTCTCATCTTCACAGTAATCGATGATTGATTTTGATAAAATGTTTTAACGATTAAAACACGTTGGTTTATCGAATATTTTTCCATAATAAATTTGCCCCGTGTCTAGTTCACGACTGCCAAATATGAACTGTCAATACTAATGTTTACCAAAATGGCGGCAACACAAAGTAGTATACCTTCCCGGACACCCTGTTTTTCTTTACTATTTGGATGTGATTGCACTTTTGTTTTATTTAAAAAAAAACCTTCACCTTTAAACTGCTATAAAAGCATTAAAGGAGTGTAAAGAATTACTGCTTGTGAAGACACCGTATTAGTTTCAATTTTGTATTTCAAACAAGCTCTCCATGCAGAAAAAAAATTATTCGTGTAATGTGATACAATTCCTTTAGTTTCGGAGCTCTGCCGCCGCTAGATGTTTAAGAATTTGGTTTTCTCTGGTTTTATTCCGTTGAACCTTTAAAAAAAGTATAGTGATTCGGTCGCGCAAGTCGATTTTAAGCCTTAACAAATAAAATGCAAGACTCGATCGCATGTACCTGCTCTTGTGTTCGGCCACATCGTATGCACAATATTCTTTGTAGAAACAGCTGTATATAATTTTAAAGTCGCTTTTTTTACTTAATTTTTCATATACGAAATTTCCAAATTTTTTTTTGTAAAAAAAAAATGTTGGTACGATAATTTTAAGTATTAAACAATATGAATTTAAAAACAGATTTAAAAAAATCGTGCATCCACTTTCGAAATCCAAAATGGGAATGTAAATTTTTATATGCAATATTATTAAGAATTCGATTTCATATAAAAGAAATTTCATCGAAATCCATTGAGCCGTTAATGAGGCGGTCGAAAATAAAAAAGGTTCTAAGTACGAGGTACCGTTATTAAATTTAATAAAAAAAAAAATAAACCAAAATGTAGGATATACCTATAGCAGTATAGATAATTTTGTTTATCAAAATCGTTAGAGCCGTTTTCGAGATAATTTAGATTTACCATTTTTGATACAAAAAATTGTACGGCAAGAACCGTTATTTTTGAGAAAAAAAATACGATTAACGCCTCAGTCGTTTAGACTGTAGATCGGCCTCCAGACAGACAGAAAGAATTTAGGGTACCACTTTCTTCGTGTTCTTCTATGAAATCACTCTCACAGATTGCAGGACACCGAGCGGAAAGATGTTATACATCAAAAACTGAAGGAAATTGTAGAAAATATAGAAATGCTTGCAGTTATTATAAAAGTTCCAATTAAGCAAACTCAAATTACTTATGCATCGGTTATTCGACAACTTCAGTGATTTTCCAATTTTCCTTATTTTTTCGAAAAATTGTTCGTAAGGTTAGCTTTTGCTTATTGAATTTCTGAATTCATAAATATAAAACAAAACTGATATAAAATTTATTACCTAAATTTACTCCTCGTAACAAATTTTGTGTGAAAAAAGTATACTTCGTGACGTAATAAACCTTAAAAAATAGTTGTTTGTACATTTAGATCAGACTGAACATCACCAAAACTTCAAGATGGACAAATTTGATTTTGGAAACATCGTAAATATTCATTTTGTCCCTTTATCCCCTATAGAGAAGAGTTAAACAATCAAGATCTAAAACGCATACTGATAATTATTATTTTATTTAGAAAACCAATCTATTTATGTACTATCCTTTATACTGAGTTATAATTTAAAAATTGTGCAACAATCCATTACATCTACATATGTATACACAGAATTAATAACCTGGCTTAAAAGTAAGCAAAGCAAGCAGCTAAAAGCAAGCAGCTAAATGTATTTCATTTCACACTTAAGCAACAATATTTCTGAAAGAAAAAAATAAAAATACTCACAAGATATAAGATGATGAAGCGTGTGAAATGCCAATTAAATGCAAATTAAAAACAACATCCGATCTGTGTTTTGTCATCTTAAAAACAACAACAACAAATCAGTCCAGATAAAAAAAAAACATTTTATAGCGATTTTCCAAAGTTTATCAAATTTAGAACTGACCCTGAATTCATTCACTTCTTTATTTTGACACTTTTATGTAGACATTCATGGAGACATTTGCAGATATCAAACAGACTCAACACGCAATTAAAGTCCAGATTATACACAATGCATATTAACCACATTTAAATAATCGCAATCTCAAACACAAGTTTGTGTTTATTTATGGATTCAGTTTTTCATGAAAAAAATAATAATACAAATCAATCGATCTATCTAACCACCTGATACAGCGCGACTTAATCTTAGAAAAAAATATATATATACGAGTATAATATAAGCAATAACAACAAGTCTGATCAAAGATCAGTCGCTTACACATGAATATATCGCTATTTTCGTTGCTCCTACAACTGCAGCAGCTGGAACTATTCCTACTGCTGCATCGGCTGATATGCCCACTATCGACGTCACAGCATTCTTCACATTCACAGCTGCTGCTGCTATCCAATTTGCTGCTAAAATCTTTGTCATTAATCAAATAGGCATTATATGTATCCGTATTGTCAAAACCACATCGATTATTTGTATCCTTCGAACGACATTTTTTGACATTTTTCCTTTTTGAATTTGTGCGCCGAACTGATTTCCGGTCAGACATTGATTTAAAATGGCGACAGTTGTAGGTGTACTTTAGATGAAATTCTTTGGCTGGAACTTTCATTTTGACAGCTCTAAATTTGATGAATTATATAATTTATCACACACTCTGTGAATTAATAAATATACAAGAAAAAAATAACTTTCGTAGTTGTTGTGTACTAAAGGCAACAACGACAACGACGAAGACGACCGACGGCGACAGTGACGACGGCAACAACAAACTCACACACGATCCAAATTAAAAAACAAAAAAAAAAAACTGATGATCGAAGAAACTGTGTGTTTCTGTTTTATTATTATTATTTGGCTTGTGTTAATTTTTATGCAAAAATTTCAACATAGTAAATTGTTGGCAATTCTACCACGACATCAATTAATTTTGTTTAAGTTCGATAAAGAAAATTATCATTTTTTTTTTATCGATTATGGTTTGATTTGATTTAAATCTTTTGGCTTCCGCAATTTGTGTAGAGAAATTTTAGTTTGAATTGAATTTAATCTTTTGGTTTGAACTTTGAATTTGAATTTCGAGCGCAAATGAAACCGACCGACGGCCGACGTGTGCTATCTGTCCGGCTTGTGCAGCTCTGCTTCGGATACCAAAAAAGAAATGAAAATCGATTATTTTATTACATTCCAAAGAAGCCGTATGGAATGGAAAATAACGCGAAACTAATAAAATGGAGCTGCAGAATGTGTTGAGCGCAATTTGTATATACTCCATATAATATGCCCTCTCGACTCTCGCTCGAGTGGAGCTGTCTGAGGTTTTGTAGATAAAATCATACGATTATCGTTCACTGATGTGTATTTGCTACATGTGTAGTAAGGAAAGTAGCAGATTTTTAAAAAAATTTTTCCATTTCGTAGGATTCTATTTTTGTATGTCGAATTCCAAACAACCATTTCAAATCGATTTCCGATCGATTTTTTTTGTTTTTTCTAAGGAACTGGAAAAAATTGTGTAGTCTATGAAATCTTGCTAAAAACCCAAGATCTGTTTTGACAGCATAAAATCGATTTTGTTTAGAAATAATTCGATTGTGTTCAGAAAAAAATCGAATGTTTGGTTGTTGGGAATTGGCCACGTTCAGAAAACGTTATCGACTTGCCGTAGTAGACTTGACAGATTTGATACGCATCTGGCCAATTAAAAAACTAAACTTGACTAATCGACTACGTCTTCTGAACTTGTTCATTGGCATTTATGAAGTAGCTTACACATTATCGAACCTGCTTGCCATTCCCTTTGGATATCAAACATGCGTGAAAAGTTTTGGGTACACATTTATTAGTGTTGTTGGCCGTCAGCTAAGCAAAATTTTCATTTTCAATCCAAGATCTAACTCAATAAATACATCAAAATATTAATTTTTCTTATTACATACTAACTAAGATTCCAAAATGAACTAACTACTCGTAACAATAAAAATACTTGTTGAATGTTGTTCGATGAATTATTTCCACACACATCATCGATCAAGAACGCCGCCTGACAGGCAATATCAAAAAATATTATGAGCAGTCCTTCATGAGTGTCATATGCCATCATGCAAGTGTACACATTTATCGATCGTGATCAAAACTGTCACGCATGTTCGATTATGTGTACCCTACTTAAATAAAAAAGCAAATAAAAAGTCATAAATCTTCAGTTTCTATTTAAATTCAAGTCTACGCATCAGTCAAAATTTGCACAAAAAAAATAGTTTTCAGTGACCAAGACACTTTTTTCAATTTGAAAACTGTATGAATGAATTAAACAAAACATGTCAATATTTAAAAATTATTTTGACAGGGTCAGTGGGAATTCATTTGTTTCTATTTATCTTTTACCTTTAATATGTGTACTGTGATCTTAAAATAGAATCGCTGCATAAGCTTGGTTTAAATATTTGTAGAACTGACCTTTTTTCTCTATAGTAGGTTTAGATATTGATTTTATTTTAGTAAAGAATACAATTTTGTATGCTTAATCATTACCATCCCTGTAGTGTGAATTCAGTACTTACGGTAATATGAGAATACTTTATACAAGGGCAGGTTTTGGATTTGTAAAAAAAAATAACATCATCGAGTGTTGATAATAAGTGAAAATTGACATCTCGCTTTGGGCTCGTTAGAAACTAAAAATCTTCGACGGATATTTGGTCCTAAGTTCTAGAAGGGCGAATTGTATATGAACTGTTGGTTGGGTTATATCAAGTGAACCATTCTCACGCCAGAGTACGAAACGGCAAGGAAGGCGCACCAATTCGGTTTGTAGATCATGACAAATCGCTTACTCTATCTAGAAGAGCACAGTATTTCAATCCTAGAATTTTCACAGTTCGTGACACCTTTACTTATGTCATTTTTGTTTTGATGTTCAAGTAAGGTTGTCTTTTTTTCTCTAAAACCATTCGACTAGCTGTTTCGAATAAGGAAGCAAAAAAAATTGGAGTACTCCGAAAATTAACCCTAGCTCCTATATAACCGTTCTTGTTTTATTTTCGCTTTTCCTGTTTTCCGATTCCGGTCGAGTGCAAGTACATGCGACAAGGTCGTGAAATTTTAATTAAATTGTATTCGTTGACTTTGATTTCTCTTCGTTATCTATAGGGTAGATCATTTGAGTCAGAATTTGTCAGAGAATTCGGAAAGTACTGAGCACGACGAAAAATTGATTTTGATAAACATTGAAAATTGTTGGTGATGAATTGATAACCTATTTCATATGAATATACCTATATTATTAATTATTAGTTTCTAATAGGTATTTAAATAAATTATTTAAACTTTTTTTTTATAAAAAATTGATTATAGGTTTGGGTGTTTTTTTTTTGTGTATTTTCTTTTAAATAGAACAACAAAACAGACCAGTTCACTACGGTGAACATGGTCCCTTATAAAATAAGCAGGGCCCAGATCAGGTTAGACTTAAACGATTGTTCGATCAAATGATGATCATTTCGACGATAGTCCTCTCTAAATTTGTTTATTAATATGAAATAGAGGGCAAGCGTCGAAACGATGATCGTTTGATCGAACAATTGTTTTAGTCTTACGTGAAAAAAATTAAAAATGTATTTACTTTATATTATATTGGAGAAAGATTAAACAATTCACAGACTTTGACTTCAAAGGTAACTTCGTGTAATACTAACTGTTGTTATTATAATTTGGTTTGCTTGTATTGGACAATTGGGCCTGAGTATAAAATTTAGGTGAAACGGGCGGGTAAAAACTAATTGACTAGGAAGGAATTAAACTTAAATTTAAGATGAACCCATTTTTATACACTTCTAGTTTCCAATCAGGTGTACTCGTATCTCTGAATATTTATGAATGATGTAGTTTGAGTTCCGATTTCTCTAGTTGGAAAAAAAATGTCACCAAAAAATTAACAAAATAGCATAAAATGGAACAATGTTTTAATATTTTCTTCACCACAGTTGTTTTATAATTTTGAAACTTTTCATTTTTAAGTTGAAATAACTTTGGGGAAAATATTTGCCTTTTAACTTAAACCATAAAGTTTTATTGAACTTTGAGCCACTTTTGTTTTGGCAACATTTCATTTCAACAAACCTTTATTTCATGATATTGTGGAACACAGATACAGATACAGGAAACAAAGTGGAATTGCGTGTTGCAAATTAATTTTTTTGAATTAAATTTAATCAAACACGCCAGCAAAACATGATAGTAATATGATTGGGGACTTGTATTTTGTGCAAGTGTTTCCTGAATTACATATTATAAGTGGCTCATGTGAAGTATGAATGAGAGATCGGATAAAAACAATCCATGTATATTGCAAAAGTATCTTATATAAATATGGATATGAACTCCTTAGATTGTTTTCTTATCAGGTTCTGAAATACTCCAAATTAGATTGCTTATCAAGTGCAATTTTGTTTTTTATATGATAGGTGAATTGTTTTAGGTAACAATCAGGCGATTGCAAGTTATTTATTACTACGACGTTAAATATGTATGTATGTGTCTTCGTTTTGAGACGCGATAAAGGTCAGAAAATGTGATACATATTGCGACTGAAACAATGATTTTAAAACAAAAGAGGTTGTAATAATCTATTGTGTATTGTGTACCCTTTTTGTTAGCTTAAAAATATATTTTATATAAAATAGAAAAACAATTTAGTTTAGTTTGTGGTGAAAAACAACTCAACTTAAAAATTAAGCACATTTTATAACAGAATTAGAACAGGTATAATTATTATGCATACGAAATTTTTCCTGCCATTATTTTTAAGCTAATAGATTAAATAAAAGATTTATTAATATATAAAATATATTTACAATCATTTAGGTTTTTAATTTTTGTAAATTTTAATCATTGCCAATCGCTGTTCCTATGGGCTAGGGAGGCAATTGAGTAGTAAATCCCTCTCTCGAAAAACAAAGGAGACTCTTTATAAGACTCTGATCATCCCAGACCTGCTCTATGGCGCGGAGACATGGACTCTATCAAAAGCGGATAAAGATATCCTTAGTCGTTTCGAGCGTAAGGTTCTTCGCAAGATTTTCGGCCCTATCTGCGTTAACGGGCTTTGGAGGAGAAGGTTCAACCACGAACTATACGAGCTGTACAGCGACATTGACCTGGTACAAAAAATACGTATATCACGTTTAAGATGGCTAGGTCATATAGAGCGTATGGACAACAATGCTCCTCGCCTAAGGTGGAGCGCTTAAGTGGAAGATGACCTCAACCAACTTGGAGTGCGTAACTGGAGGCAGCTAGCCAAAGACCGAGCTAGCTGGAGAGGCATGTTGGTTGAGGCCCAGGTTCGCCCCGAACTGTAGCGCCACCTAAGTAAGTAAGTAAATTTTAATCAATTTTAGTTAAACGAATTTCTGAATATTGAATATTTTCATTAAGACTATTCATAGTCACAATTTAAAGCACTATTTTATTAAAACAAAATTAGAAATTTTTTTTACGTATTTTGGAATTTTTGCAATACATAGTTTATAAAATAAAATTCTTAGTGAAACAGCAAGATATATTTTTAAGTTCGTTTTTTTTTTAATAAATTTTGTATGTACAAAATTTTTTGTAAAAAATGTTTCGTATGGTCATTTTAAGTAGGTACCTATTTAAAAATGTTAATTTAAAAACACAATTTCAAAATATAAATCGTCCTCTCGTTTTCGAAATATGTACATTTAATTTTCAAATAATTTTTTGAAAATTGTGGTATGCGATATTATTTAAATTTTGCCGAACTTCATATGTAAGCCATTAAGCCGTTAATGAGAGTGTCGAAAATAAGAAAAAACGGTTTTATGGCAGAACCTACATATAGTATCTATATAGCAAGTAAAATGTTCTAGATTATAAACTAATCAACATTTATATAACAGATTTAGCATGTTAGAATTCTAATTATGTATACCTAGTCAAACAACTAAACATATCAATGGTTTAGAGTAAGCTTCCAGTCATCTAAGTTCTGATCATAACTAAATTGTGTCGTCATCCAAACAGAATTCCTATTCCAGGCTGTTTCGCTGTGAGGAAATATGCTTCTGCAATTGCAACCATATTTAGACAAAATAAAATTAATGCGGGATACAATATATCTCAAAGGTATTATCTATTCCTATACAGATACTGCGAAGAAAAAAGCATTTGTCCACATTCGAAAATTTAAAGAAATTATATTGTTGGTAAGTCTTTCAATTTTTCTAAAAAATAACCACCGTGAAATTTGAACCCTGCCATTCGGGATTATAACATTCAACGTTTCGGAGTTCATAGTTTTTGCATTCCACATATTAATTTTCTTTCGAATATCTATACATACATATGTATGTTCAAGTTTAAATTAGGTATACTGTAAAAAAAACGTACATACATCGTTGTTTTAAGAAATCATTAGTGCAACAGAAACGATTACATTTATCTGAAGGTTTTCAACTCTTACGGAATAATATGAAAGTAATAGGAATGTTATTTCCAATGAAGTAGGTGGGATTTTACTTCTAAATTTAAATTTGCTTTAAATAATAAATTCCTATGCAAATAACTTAAAAGACAAACAATAATTAGATTGATCATGATCATATGAATGTGCGTCAAACAATAAATTTAAATGTACATATCTCTTGAACATAAAATACACTCTAGCGAGTATTAGTATGTACCTACATCATGTAGTTTAGAAGATTGTTGAGGAAAGACTTTTGTTTGAATAGGTGTAAGGTACTTTTTCGAAATGCTGAAACCAATTCCCCAAAAAAATAAGAACAAATAACTTACAAAAAATTGACATAGAATGAAAATGTGTTTTAAAACTAATATTTTAGTTTAAAAAAAAATGTTTCAAAAATTGTATGATTCAGTAGGGACCTTACCTATAATGTACACCTGTTTTAGGAAGTTTATTTTATGTTATTTAAAGCGCCTTCATATAACGAGAGCCCACAGCAATTTTTGGGTGTGATTGATAACAAAATATAATAAGTATAATTAGATAGTACGTAAGTAGTTATTTACAAATGTGGGCGTCTTGCATTCTCAAGTGAAAAATACTGCATGAAATAAGCAGTTTTTTTTGTCCAAAGTCTAGATAATTGTGATAACAACTTAAGCTTAACTTCAAAATGTAGAGGTGAGCTCACTGATTGCAAATATAGTGGTCCAAGACGTTTTGCTCCAAAGTAAGCGCTTCTTGCAGGCAAAAAGCCGCCAGCAAAACGTCTTGGACCAGCATATTTGCAATCAGGGAGCTCACCTCTACATTTTGAAGTTATGATAACGTTGTTATCACAATTATCTTACTTACTTACTTACTTAGGTGGCGCTACAGTTCGGGGCGAACCTGGGCCTCAACAAACATGCCTCTCCAGCTAGCTCGGTCTTTGGCTAGCTGCCTCCAGTTACGCACTCCAAGTTGGTTGAGGTCATCTTCCACTTAAGCGCGCCATCTTAGGCGAGGACTTCCTTGACTGCGTTTTCCCTCTGGGTTGGAATCGAAGATCGTGCGAGCCGGAGCATTGTTGTCCATACGCTCTATATGACCTAGCCATCTTAAACGTGATATACGTATTTTTTGTACCAGATCAATGTCGCTGTACAGCTCGTATAGTTCGTGGTTGAACCTTCTCCTCCAAAGCCCGTTAACGCAGATAGGGCCGAAAATCTTGCGAAGAACCTTACGCTCGAAACGACTAAGGATATCTTTATCCGCTTTTGATCACAATTATCTAGACTTTAGAAAAAAAATGCATATTTGATGCACTACTGCTCCCACTTGAGAATGCAAGGCGCCCACATTTGTAAATAACTACTTAAGTACTATCTAATTATACTAATTATTCACACATGTTCTGCATTCCAAGTGAAAAAAAAATTCAAAACGAATTTCAATTTCACTTAAAATGAAATAACGTATTCTGCATTTCGAGTGGATTCAACTCTTTCGAATTCGAATTCAATTTCGAACTGTCAAAATCACCTTACAGACAATTGGTATAAGAACGGTTTCATATTCGGAATGTAGAACACGAATTTTTATATTCAGAACCCTAAAATTCCACATTCGGAATGAGTTATTTACAAACTTTATTTTATGTGGAATGTAGAACATCTAAATTCACTTTCATTCCTCAAATTCACAAAAAGTGAAATACAGAACATGTGCGATTTTTTCCTATCAATCACACCCAAAAATTGCTGTGGGCGCTTAGTATATTATAACTTAATACACAGGTTTATATTTAAACGTTCAAGTTAGTGCTGGTGTATTTTTTTCATGAAATTTATCAAATAAATCAATTAATTGAACAAAATAAAATATTTTTTGTTAAGTTTGCTTTTTTTAAATTTGAATTTTAATTAACTGTTTCGCATTTTTATTACAGAAATCTTGCGTGACTCAAAAGTTTCCTTTAAATTGCCTTACAATTATTACAACATTTTCAAGCAATAGGTACATAAAATAGAATACAGAGGTATAGGTACATTGTTTTGCCCATTGATTTCCGGTTCTCCAGATTAACAGCAAAGGCAAATGTGCACAATTGCCTATGTACTTTGATGGGTGCAAACAAATTTTTGTAGGTATCTGTCTATCTAGTAAATATAACATCTCACTCAAGGTCGATGACATTTTACCTATTTAAGCCGCATTGAACAGTATTGCATGTGTAAAATTGAAATAATAAAGAATGCAAAAAATGTGTACACAAACTAAAGCACAAAGAATATATATTATGGACTAAGGGGTAATTTGTGGAGAGAATAAGCGTTTTAAAGAATAGGTAGGTAGGTATATACTTATAACAGCAACAGTTCTTTTGTTATGGCCTTTGTGTCCCATAACGTTGGTTAAACAAATCAAAACCTTAATTTTTCTCTAACAGTAACAGTAAATGAACAGTTAGAACAGACTTAAGACAATTAAAGACTAAGCAATTTTTTTTACAAACATGGAGATTCAATCGTGCTTTCAAGATAAACAACTTGTCATCCTCTCAAATAGTTTCCCAATATAAAGCGTATTAAAACGCAAAATAAACAAAATGATTATTAGCAATTAATCATTGACTTTTGCGACTTCCCCAATTGCAGTGTCCCATTTAAAACAAATAAAGAACACACTCTTCATGAGGCACACTCTGCGGATATGTAGGTACATAAACATAATTCATATATCATCATGACTTACCCTTTGCCAATTGAGATCTTAACATTTTGTTGATAGCAGTTAATTTATTTTAGTTGTTGAATTTATTTATTTTAATAATTTTTAAAAAGAAAACACAAATTTCAACCAATCAAATCTACACACAGCTAGTCTCTTAGCTTAATTTTTACTCGTAGAATTTCGTTAGTTTTTTTCTTGCAAGTTTAAAGGGAAATCTATCTGATCGTAACAACACTGTCCACTGATGCAATAAATTTAGGAAGAGCAAACTTTCTTGATATTAGTCGTTTTCTTTTTAAGCAGCAAAAGCCAAGCACTCCGAAGCAGAACACAAATTTTCTTTATTTAATCTTTGCACCGAAGCAAAATGCTGGAATGAAATCTTTTCGTATTTGTTTGCTCAATTATTTAATTTGTGATATTTTGTATCTTACTTTTAATTATTCGCGTTTTTTTTATTCGTAAATTGGAAAGGAGTATTTGCTGACGAAACTGGAGATGGAGAGGAAAAAGCACTGTGCGAAAAATATTTCCATATGAACCTGTGACTGGTGGTGTAAAGACGACTGACACATGTCAGATATGTTATATGACAAGGGTGGTGAATTTTTTTAATTGAAAATAGATATCGATAATGTTCAATTTCGTTTAATGAGAAATATAAAAACGATTGGAGTCTGTATAGTTTGCACTTCCTAAATTCGTGAATCATATACGAAAAACGAATGAGGTTTCAGAAATCAACGAAAAACAATTTGCCGGTTTAGAAAAGTGAGATCTCAAAAATTTGATTCCGCCAAAATAAAGGAGGCGATGAAAAAGCGAGTCATATTAAAATGGGAAACTTTCGTACGTTTCACCTCCAAAACCCATTTGATTATATTGTTTTATTTGTAAATTTGACTTTATATCCATGAATAGATGTGAAATTCAACAGCAGAATGTGGTGAAGTAACACTACACACAGATGCAAAAACATAAGTTTTATTCTACACTGATACATAAATATCACTTTCATAACGTGGTAATAGTTTATAGGCAAACAAAAATAGCTGCAGAAATTTCCCATCTTTGTATTGCTCATGTGTTTTTTCCCTCAGTATGGTATTTCAAAACAAAACTAAAAAATGTAGCTGAAGAACCAGTTCATATGAACGAGATTGATGAGATCATTTTTTCTTAACTATACTAATATTTATAAAGTTCGAATTGCACATGAATCAATCATTTTGTTAGGATTATTCAGCCTAAATTAAGATCTCAACAATCTCTTTCATATAACTCGATTGCTCTTAAAATGTCCCAATTTTGCTGTCAAATACTGAAAAAAATTGTTTGGATTCACCTCAGTGCTTTGAACTCCGAATAAGTCCAAATTTCCTTGAAATCATCGAAATTTATGTCGTTATCGATTGGCTGTTAGGAGCAAATCTTTTACTCCGAATTTTCTAAATTCTATTGGAATTGAATATGAGCAGTGAAAAAAGAGTTACCCCGAAAGGGCAATTTAAAACGACTTTTATCTTGTTCCTTGGTCCGAGTGGTATCTGGAAAATGTAAATCTTAACAATATTCAACTGTATTCTATGTGCTAACAACCCTGGTAATAACTTATTTCACCACAATATGTCAAATTATTCGCCACAAATAAACTTCAAATATCATAAGATTTCAACTCGCTAAAAACGAAAACCTAAACAAAAACATTTCACAGCATTTTTAAACCTTAATTATAAACCTAATTTTGTTAATTTATCCTAGTTTTATTTTTTCCATTCGATGAATAATACTATTGACAAAAAACTACTCTACCCACTATGTTGGACAGACGATACCCGCATGGACGTCTTAATGGCTCCATTCCGTCTAAAATCTGTAAATCCAGAAAACTACGTCTCAAAAATGATTTTCTGGCAAGACATGATCGTAAAATACTGTGAATTCAATGGATCCCCTTCGTTTAATAAACGAGAACTTCAAGTTGCTTTTCAGCGCAAAAATAAAACACCATATGGTCTGGATAATGTCCTGGCGGAAATGCGTAATACTGGAAAAATTCGAACAAGGACTGAATACATGTACGACCCCGATAATAGTTGGACTGGTTGGGCTATAAATAGTTTTGTCAAGAAACCTTTATGGTGGGGAGTTCGGAAAGTATGGACTGGAAGAGAAGATGATGATGCTTTGCTTGATTTTATACATCTAGAAGTTGTCAAGGTAGAATATCAACTTTTTTTCTTTTTTTTTTTTGAAAAAAAAAACGTAAGACTTGAGGTAATTTTTTTTTGTATAGAGAATGTATAGTGACCTTAGCATTGTCCTGCAAAAACAATGTGGAAAACTGTTGCATTATGATGAAGTAAAATCGATTATCAGTGATGCCATGTACTTGAGTGACGATGGACTTCACATATGTCTACATACATTGTTCTGCCAAAAGAAAGTGGTTCTAGAGTTTGTTGTCGAGAACAGTGAAAGGAAGATACATTTAATAAAAATTCCTGGTAAGGATATACATACTTTTTTTAAGTTTTATGTTTTGTAAGGTAATCTTCGCAGGAAAAACTGAGCAGAATCCAGAAATCACAGATACCGACCGAGCTTTTCACAATCTACAAATGACGCAGAAGAATCTCACAGTTCAATTAGAATCCTTAGAATTAGATATCAAAACCGCAGATGACAAAGCACGACAATATTTAAAAGAAAACAAACGACAGCTAGCCAAGACCTACCTAAGGAAGAAACATCTCCTTGAAAAGAATTATGGTAACTCATAACATGCATATCAAATCTCTTTGATTCTATTTTGATTTTATACAGAAAAACGTAGCATCGCCCTAAATAATGTCGAGACACTGCTATCGAGCGTTGATGAAGCCCAACACAACGGCGTCATACTTGAATCATATAAAATCGGTTCGAAAGCCTTGCAGAAAGTTTTGAACGACTCTGGACTTAAATACGACAATGTCGATGAAATTATTTCTGATATCAAGGAGGCAGTCGAGAGTCACGATGAAATTCAAGACACCATCGCAAGTGCACACATCCATGAAAAGTTCGATGATGGTGATTTGGAGAGGGAACTTATGGAGATCGTAGGAGAAGAAAAACCTGATATGAAGACAACCCAAAGGCTAATTGACAATAATAACCTGCAAAATATTGAAGTTACCGATGAAGAGTTGTTAGCCATGCTAGAAGGCTTAGAAGTTGAGAATGATTCACCAACGAAAACCGATACAAATGTCAATGAAACTGTCTGAAGTCTGAAGTGTTTTCTTATTTTTTTAAAATTTAAAGAATATTTTTGTTTCTAAATAAAAAGTCCTACCATCCGAGTAAATTGACATTATAAGTTTTTTATCGAAATATTCATAAGATTTTTTGTATTGAAATCTATTGTTATAACGGTATACTTCTACTGGATATAATGCCTAAAATACGTTTTTGGTAACCGTCAAAATGATTATAAATTAATAAACAAATATGTTTTGGAAGAGTGTTACGTATTCTTGTTTTTCTTCAATTCGAATCTTAGGAACGTGAATGATGCTCAAGAGTTTCCCTCGGAATTAATTGGTATCGGGAATAGGCTTTCCCAGGGATTTTTTTCCGTTGGAGATTCACAATGCAGGAAAAATTTCGAGGGACTAAAATATGCCGTGGGAAACGAAATTCCCTGGGAGATTCCCCATAGGAAAATTGGAGCATATATTCGTATCAGATAGAAGTTAATCTTATTGGGGGTTATCGTGAATACAAATTTTCCTGGAAATGTTTCACTAATTTAGGGACCCTGAATAATGATCAAATGTTTCCCTTGCACAAATTTTGATGGAATAAAATGTTCCATGGGCACATTAGGAAAAAAAGATATATTCCAAAAAATTCTTCTTTTCTTTGGTATGCACAAAATTGTCAACGCGGTATTTTGAAAAGTTCGGTATAAAAAAAAAGTTTTTCTGACAACGCCATTCATTTATCTAGCACTCGCTGTTTAGAATAGCTTTTTCTTTTTCATTACTCTAAATTTCCGATATTTACTCTGTAACTTTGTTCCACCAATCACAATACCCATGACTGTGAATAAACTGTGAAACCTAAAAATTTGTTAGATTTAATTAAAATATTTTATTTAAATTTATCACAACATTTATTAGGTATGCACACATATTTGTAGGTTATTTCGTGTTATTTGCCATAATTGGTAACACCCATGGTTTTTGCGAAAAAAAGTTGTTTTTTTAAACTTTTTGAAAACATTTTTCAAAAACGCCAATTCATAGGAATTCAGTAAATACATAAAACAATATAATTTTTGAAAAAAAATTGAATGAATGTCCTATAGAAAGTACCGTTTTTGGAAATTTAAAAAAAATTTCAACCATATGATCGGTCCTACCTAAAACGCTGCACTGATTCGTTTTAATCAAAATTGTTAGAGCCTTTTCCGAGAGAAATAGGCTTTAACGTGGCGGTTATATGGCAGGTACCGTTATTTTTTGAGCTAAAAAAAAATATTTCAATTTCCCCTCTGTACAATACTTAAAAAATCTATATACCAAGTTTGAAGCAATTCGGCCCACCCGTTTGGGCTGTAGGTGTCTACACATACATACAGACAAATTGAGAGGCAGACATTCAGACGGACAAAATTTTTAGATCATCATGTTTGATTGGCATCTCAAAACTTTTTTTTTCGAAGAATACATAACTTGCCTTATAGTACGATAAGTATAATCGCAAGTAAAAAATCAAGGCTAAACCCTTGCAAAAAAAATTACATTTTCAACAATGTTCCCCAAACCCATCGATATATACATTATATCGATGGGTTTGGGTAGGTCTGTTCAATACTTATCCACAGGTGAGTACAAAATTATCTGTGGCATTTGGTTCTTGAGATATTTCAACTGTATTTGACTTTCTTTCTCCCCAACCAAACCCCGAAAAAATCTGCGGCTACTAGTGCTCGAAAGGGACTTCAGAGACCTTTCTATTGGTGTACAATCACAAGGAGTATGCTATGTTCAATATTAGATACAATATAGAATGTTCGATTCGGAAAGTTATTCTCTAAGAAATACGAAGTCGGTAGATAAAATCCTGTCTTCTTTCAATCGTCAACAATTCTTCTTCTTCTTCGCTTCTGGAAGCAGACGATGGACTATTTTCCCAATAATAATTTTCTCGGAACATTTTAATTAAAAAAATATTTTTATACAACACGAAATCGAGAATAATTTTTGAGAGAAGATGCAACACAATGTATTACAAATTTGAATTTGACGGAAAATTCTCAAGTTTGCTCTCTCAACTTCTACTATTTTCGGAAGTTGAAAAACCAGCAGTTGATCAACTCGAGAGTTGAGAATCAAAAGTTGAAATTGTCAACTTTGAGTGAAGAAAAACAAAATCACAGGTTAAAAATAAAAATCCTCAAGTTGAGTTCAACTTACAACTTACTTCACTACAGTGAAGAAAATGGCCCTTAGTTGATCAACGTATTCAATGTTGAATAGCTTCTTACATATAGTTGACAAACTTACTCAAATGTTGAATGACCTAGTACACTAATTGATAAACTTCTTCGATTTTGACAATAAAAAAAGGTTTTTTAAGTTGATCAACTGAGTTTTTGATATGGTTGTTTAACAAATTGATACTTTCGTACAACTAACCAAGACGACCTCGTTGAGGAAAGTGTTTAATGCACGCACTATATAGCTACTCAGATGGTAACATAATTTTGATTTTAGTTCGGTATATATTTTATGTCAGTGCCACACACATCTTTGTTGAGAAATATTGAAATTATAAACTTTGTCTGGAGCGTGATTTTCACTCAAAGAAAAAAAAATGCAAGTTGATGTCAACACAATAGTTCAGCTTACGCATGTACGCACAACAAATATTTTCACGTCTACCGCAACCAACATTAGCCAAAATAAAAAAAGTGATCAACAAGTTGAACAAATAATGTGCAACATATTATCTTGAAAATGCTGCTCAAACTGTTGAACCAACATTTTCAACGAGCAACACGAGCTCGTACACTAGCCGAACACTTGTTGAACAATTCGTTGAACAATGATCTCCAACCGGATTAAACATGTTGGTTGAATGGAATTGAGGACATCGCACATTAGAGTTGAATGTGTTGATCACCAAGTGGACGACCATAAGAGGTTGTAGAACGTTTAGCACTGACTCATCAATTTTTGGCAGCTGGTGATTTTTATCACTCTTTAATACATTTATTCCAGACTTTTCGCGACATTTGTGGACACACCTTTATATTCCACATAACATGAAGATTCAACCAGAAACAATTATATTTTTTGTTGTAATTTAGATAAAATATATTTTATTTATTTTTAGAATAAAACACCTATATTATATTCTTCTGTGGATTTTTGTTTTCTTTATTTCTATTCTTTGATTTTACAAACCTAATGTATTTATATATCGCCTATTTTTTTTTATTCTTGATAGGGACAAAGAATGACATATACTTATGCATTTCTTCTCATAAAAATATTGTTGATATTAATTGTTTTTTAAACATAAATACGAGTTATAATACATGTATGCAATAAGGGTTCTCTTAAAATGTTTTTTTATTTGTATAAGTAAGCAAATAAGAATTTAATTCTTTATTTTTCTTTGAAACAAAGAAAACAGTTTTGATTTATTTAAACTCACAATTGACACTTTTTTTTAATTATTTCCTATATTTAATTTTTTTTTTGCTTAGCAAATCATTCTGTATTCGGTACTCAGTCTCATTTATGAAGTAACACATTTTTGTATTTGTTGAATAAAAGGAACATTAACAATTTTTTTTTAAGTTTAAAAAAAAGCGAAACAATTTACAAAAAAAAAAAAAAAAACAATACAAAAATCACAACAACAAACCAAAAAATGGGAAAAATCTCCAACTAGGATAAATATTTGACCAAAAGTCTGTACTTTGTACTAGATGAAAATTGGTTGGTTTTGAATGCACTATTTGTCTAAAAAAAATTTTGTATTTGAAATAATTTATGTATTTTTGTAAAGGGCATTATGTCTGATTGTTTTTGAATGTTAGTAGATTATTTACGTGAATATGAAGGCAATATAGTTGGTGTCGGAGCATATAGTGGGTGAAGATTGTGTAAAATTATTTTTATTTAACTTAACTTGTCAATTTCTTGGCATTTCTATACATCGAAGTCAGTTACCATTATACCATAAAAGGATAATTGACATCAACAAATAAATAATGCTACAGATTTTGGCAACAAACCAAATGAAACAAAGAGCGAGTTAAGCGGTATGCCTAGTAATTTCTTTAAAAACCAATTGTCTTAATTTTAAATAATGTCCGCAAGCTTGAAATAGTAGTAGGGCCGAAAAAGTAGTCCAAAATCCCGAAAACCAATAATCCCGTATGGCCAAATTCACATAAACCCAATGTAATTTTGTCCAAAAAACTGTTGACAGCCTGGTGAATTTACAAGGGTTTGAAACATTTTCCCGCGTAACGTTTACCCGCCAAATTCTGCCTTTTTTAATACATTATGACGGCGCTGATTCATTTTTGGTTCTAACAAGTCTTGTAAGGAGCCATAGATATGAATATTCGTATGAAACGCTTCTAGAAAAATACTTTTTGCCACATTTAAAATATAACATTATAAACATAGTAAATAAATTAGTACCAAAACGTCCTTTTTAAATAGTACTGTATTATACCGCCGCCGCCAAATAATAGTGGAAAATGTACCTCTCCCGGAACGGTACTGTAGATATTTGCACATTGAACATTTAAGGATCGCTAAACACACTATTAAGCTTAAACAAATCACAGTTCTAACCTAAACCACAGCTCAATTTTTTATTGTATGTATATAATTTTTGCGATTTTACGTTTTCGGAATTTTGGGCTATCTGGATTTCGGATTTCTGCCCCCAACACACCTATCATAAGAATACGTGGGGTTTGCTGATTTTAAAATAATATGTGTTTACTGAAACAAAAATAAAAAAAGCTTTAACTAACATAAATCAAAACAAAACAAAAAATTTAACAGTTATAAATTATATTTAACAATATATGTACATATAAAATAAAAACCAGTAAAATATTTTTTTTTAATCAGAACATTGTCAAATTTTTACAATTACATTCCTAGGTTATTGTTTTATATGATTTAAAAAGTGCAACATTTTCGGCAATTGCTTTTATTTTGTTATTCAATTTCAATTTAAATTTCTGATTAGTTATTTTCTTTTAGTTATTAATTAATAAAAACTGGCAGCTAAAATGTATTTTTCATCGCTTTTATAATAATTGTTTTTTTTTGTATATTTTTGTATACGAGTATATGCAAATGGACATTTTTTTTGTTTTTTGTTCTTTATTAAATTTAAATTAATTTATCTATACATAAAAGTTGACAAGTTAAACAATATACATATAATTATTATAATATATGTACTTTTTGGTTTGGCATTGTTTTAGCAAAATTGTTGGTTAAGCGCAAACTAAAGCGAAACAAAATTAAATTTTATTTATAATTCATAATAATAATTAACAAATTTTGAGTATTGTGATGTATAAAATTTAAACATATACATATATTCACCGGAATGTTAATATTTCTAACGGTTGTTCATTGTTGTTTAACAAGGTATTTGTTTTAATAATTGTGTATGTCCCATTATGATTTTGTTTGAGTTACTTTATTTAGTGTTTTCTATTTGAATTTTGTTATAATTTGCATTATTTGCTATAATAATAAAAATAATATACATATAATATTTAAACTATATTATATAATGTATTATTGCACATTTAAAACAAATATAATAACAAATAAAATAATACTGGCAACAATAACATTAATCATTCTTATTTTTTTTTATTTAGTAATTCGTTTTGAATTTTTCTTTCTTTTTTCTTTAATTTTATATTTATGGCAAAAATCTAAATATTATTTTACTATAACTATTTATACATTATCTGCAAAAAATGGCGGATTAATTTTTAAGCCTAGAAAAGATAGACTGACTACAAACTACCTACGAATCCCTAAGGCTTTGTTTTTGTTTGTTTCAAAGGTGAACATTTATTTATTTATTTTTTATTTTTTTTTAATGAAACATCGTTTTACCTAAATGATAATTCATAGGTAATCTCATTTGTAATGGAAGTATTCTAAGAAAAAATGGGAAGGATTTTTTAGTTTATATATTACGATAAGCTGCAAAAAGCTTTTGGAAGAGGACGGTAAGACACAGAATATTTAACAAGTCGAACTAAAAATTGAACACTTCTCTAAGACGGTGCTTTGCACATATTGCTTTAATATCGTCCTTCATTGGGTTTACTCATTCCGAATACCAATGAAACAGAACTTCTAATCAATTCCAATCAAAAATGACACAGATAAGAAACCATTTAAAAAAATATGTATTTTTTGTATTGTTTTTGTCACCCCTCTTGCATGCGAGATGGGTTTTTTCTTAAATTAACTTTGATTTAATTTCTAATTTGGGATTTTTGAAATGGCACAAATGTTAAATTAAATTTCTGCAGATTAATAAAACTCGTGTAATCAATCGGGGAGACCTACATATACCCAGACTTTTCCTAGACAAAAAATTAGTCGCCACAGACATCTGTGGAGGATTTACCCATAGCGTTTAAATATTCTGCAAATGTTTGCATTATTTCGTAAACAGATCAAATTAGTCACCAACTACTTAGAAGAGACTCAACAAGTTGGTTCGTTTTGACCCTCAAACTGTTTGAAAAAATAAATTAAATTAAATGCACGACTGGATCGCACGAACTTGCTCTTCTGTTCGATCACATCTTAAGCACATATTTTTTAGTAAAAACAGCTCAACATATTTTTAATCTTTGTATTGGTTGGTGTAATTGGCTGTATACAAAATAACTTAAACTTTTTTCTAAAAAAATGCTTAGTATGATAGTAAGTTTAAGTATTTAATAATACAAATTTGAAAACTGAATTAAAAAAAAAATCGTCTACCCGTTTTGGAAATATTGGCTGGTACCATTATTTCTGGTCTTAAAAAAATGAAAAAAAAAACGTTGTGGGTATTTACAAAACAAAATACATATCTGCAAGTTTGAAGAAGATCCATCCAACAGTTTAGGATGTAGGCTGGCGGACAGACACATATACTGAATTTTGAGACCCACTTTTTTCGTCTTTGCTATCATCGTAATGTCAAGTTTCATTTAAATCTCAAGATCGATTTTTTTACGAATCCATAACCTTCCATAGTACCTACATATGTACATATATATGGCAAGTAAAAAAACAAACCATGATTGCTGGTCATGAGTATAGAACTATGTTCGAATGTTGAATAAATTTTCACTGATAAAATGAAAGTGGTGAGCAAATTTGTTCACAACTAAAAAACTTTAAAAATACTATTTTTTTTATTATTAACAACACATATTACAACAAAACCTACCAATATTTTCTTCTGGTCAAAATTCATTATTTTGTATTTCGCTTCAAAACCTTCAAAATTTAATATATTCCAAGTACATATGTAATTTCTTCCTATCTATCAGATCAGTTCCACGAAGAAGAATAGAAACAAAATAGGCAAAATGAAACTAAGCTATCTTAAAGATTAAAAATATTCTAGAGATCTGTAAGCTACCGCACATTACTAATGAGATTACGAATTATGTTCATAATGAATGGCATAGTATATTTATAATATTAATTATTTTATAATTAAAGTGGTCAGATTAAATAAACACAAAAATGTATCTTTTTTTTAAACAACCACTGTGTTCTAATATGTACAAAATATATGTATATTCTTATATGTACTTATATATAAATATACACATATATGTATATAATATACATACATATTTATATGTATGTGTAATATTTAATAAAATTGTCATACAATAAATTCATTCATTAGTTTTTATTTGTATTTTTTTTGTTTCAGTTTATATATTGCAAACTATAATGTTCTTAAATATAATTTATGTTATATTTGTTTAATATTTCTAAATAATTCTTGTTTGCAGTTGTGCAACATACATGGATTAGAATATACATATGTTATTAATAAATACCTATGGATGTGTAGATATATTTTGTATATATTTTGAATTTAGGTACGTAAAAGGGTTGATTGGAAAAGTATAGAAATCGGAGCATACAGAAAATTTTATTGCTCTTAATTATTAATATTTTTTTTTTTTTTTTTTTTTAAATAAGCATATTGCATTTTTATTTAATTTCAGAAAAATTAAAAAAAAAATATTTTTTATAGAGAAAAATGGATGAAAATTAAAGATATTTAACTGTTTGGTTTACGAAAGAAGATTTTTTTCAATTTTTTATGAATAAATAGAAAGCTTAAGTGTTTATATAAATACCAGTTTATTTTTTATTGTTTGTATTATAAATTGTAAGGATTAAAAAAATAAAATAACGATTTTTATTTTGTTTTGTTAATTTTAAAATAAAATACACAATAATTCGACTCTTTGTTTATATTCTTTTAGTTTCGAATTTAGTTGGCTTGTGGACATAATATAAAAATTTGATTTGCTATGTGTAGATTTGGAATAAAATTAATATACTTAATATAGTACAGATAAAACAAATCAGCACGGGCAGAATCACTATGAAGCGCAGTGATCTGTGTGAAAAAAAAAATAGGATAATTTTTCAAAGTCTTTTTAAACAAGTTTCGATTCTAACCATTATTATATTTAGAGATTTGTATTATTGATATATCATAATTCACTTACCTTCTCTGCCCCAAGGCTGGATGTCAGAGATTCAAATCAACTTCCTGCTCCATGTCAATGTGATTAATTGAATTTGCAGTGCTGTTAAATATTTGATTTCCCTCGGCATCGTTGTTGTTGCTGTTATTATTTTCACCTCTTCGATTTTTACCTATTAGCCAAGAAAATACTTTTTCCAAATTTCACAATTATTGTCAAGTAAACTAAAAAGATAATCTCATTTTCACTAAATGAACCACACACACACAATTTAACCGAAACCAGGAAGAAATATTATACAGCAAATTAGCAAGAGAAGTTGACATTAGAAGAAGATATTAACGGTTAAGAATTTTAAAGTTTTAAATGAACAACAAAGGGGAGGATGATATGGGTTCAAGGTGTTTAAAAAGTGCATATCATTTTGAATGAAATGACAAATATTTTCTTGAGAGGAATGAATGACAATAAATGAGAGTCGAAGTCGGATACGAGTATACTCTATATATCATGCATAAAATAAATAAGCTAAGTACGTTTAGCTGCTTTAAATATCAATGGCTATGAATGAAAAGTTTCTTTTTAATCTCTTGTTAAATCTAACCACTTGACGATGAGCTAAATATGAATGTATATAGTATGACAACTATTCCTTACCATTCTAATTTGCTTCCTTACTAAATTGTAAAACAAAACTTTAATAATGAACAAATCAAAAAGTAAAAAAAAAACAAACAACACCATATTGAAACGAAAACTTCATTAAAAAAAAAAAAAAAACCATCACCACCACCACAAAACTACTCTAATCAGTCGTCGCTTACCTCCGGTGAAGCATAAACATCCCTCGTCGTCACTTGGTGAATCACCGCGTGCATCTTTCAATTCCTTGTTTATCTCATTGATACATCGTTGATAGTAGTCATAGTCTTTAAGATACCATACTGGTGGCCATCGATGCTCACGCAGATACTCCTGATTATCCTGATGCAGGGCTTTTAAGCCCTTTAATGAGAATTTACAAATAATATTGTAATTGACACACAGATAAGACATACACCATTCGGCCAATTGGTGTGCGTTGTGAAGCTAGATTATTAAAAAAATAATATTAAAGTTAAACTATATACTAATAATGATAACCTACCTTTACTGCTTCTAGCAGCTTTAAACAATGATCAACAGTTTCATTCGTCTCATTTTGAGATATTAAAGTCAAATCTTCAATCGCTCGACATTCCACCAAATTCAATAGCCTCGGCAGGCACAGCCTATTTGCTAGTTCTAGAAGATTCAGACATTTATCAGCCGAAACTGCAGGGATTTCATCTGTATAGAGATAACAAAGAAGCTTGTGGAATGTATAGACCGTAACGCCAGGAAATACAATCTAAAAAATTAAAAAAATCATAACGTGTTTTTCTTTTAATTTAATGTAATTGCATTTTTAACTTACAACACTTGAATGTGCTTCTCGAAAGTCACCTGTTAACATTGCACGCATAACATCACATCTGGCAACTAGAATGGAACGATGTGCTTTCATATGACCATCATCCAGTTCAAAGGTTACATCACTAAAGTAACCATCGCCTATACAATGTTTTTCCATATTCTCTTTTATACTCTATGAAAATAAATTGAAATTCAAAAATCAATCAATTTTATATTAAAAAGCAAATGCAGATATATGTACTTAATTAATTTAAAATTAATTACAAAATAAAAACTCACTAAGCAATAATGTTGAATTGGTTCTTCCGAGAGACTAGCTAAAACATTTTGCGGCTTAGAAAGGAGCAGTGTTAGTTGAGGCAGTTCTAAGAAGTCAGCTGCTTGTTTTATTTCCTAAATAGGGTATATAAAATGGAAATTTTTTATGTTGATGAAATGACAAAAAAAAAATTATATGAAAATTGATAATACATAATGATTTAAGATGATGAAAACTGAGTTAGTAGTGATTTTGCCTAGCACGATTGAATATACCTACATATTCATACATAAATTTTCAAGCCAATTGGAATGGAAGTTTTACAAAACTAATGAAATCAATAGATAAATGTTTTGTGCTGTGTTTCAAAAATATATTTTCAAAGATTTGACAAAATTCTGTGAATTAAGTAAGTAAGTAAGGAATTCATTTATTGTTTCGTTTTTGATATAATGTTTATAATTTTTGATGAATTTTATATCTATGGCATTGCCGTCAGCTCGGTTAGCAAATTAAGTACGAACATTAATACTGATTTTTTTCTATTTTTTTAATAAATATTTAAACAAATTCGGTAAGAAGTAACATCCTATATTTATAAATAACTTTTAAAAAAGAATAGAGTCTTTTCCAGTCCGAATCATTTAGCACTGAAATAGTTTCGTGGAGCGTCATAGTTTCTTTTCCAACGAATGTTTTTCTGTGGGAAGCAAAAATGGAGCATATACCTATGACGTGAAAACAGTCCTCTTTGGCTTTCATATTACATAACGTGCAAAATCGGTTAAAACTGTTGTTGTAGGGAGATCCATTTAGCGTAAGAACTTCACATCTTGTTTTAAATATTAAAGATATTTCCCTATAATTAAGTGAATCATTAAAGTAGTTTGATTGCATAAGGTTAAGTTCCAGTTGTGAGTAAAGTAGTCTGCTATCTGATTCTCGAGCTTATATTATAAACCCATCGCGTTCAGAATTTTCGTGCGCTTGTATTATTTTGTAAAGCTGTTCTTTTACATGACTCAAATTTTGTGAATTTAACGATACTACTTCACCACAATTGTTTCCCAGATGTTTCCATTTTGACACCCACCAGTCCTCGTTTCTTAGCTCGTATAGTGCCATTCGTTTAGTCAGTCGGTCATCACGATGAGACAACACCTTGACAATGTAGTCTGCCTGTGATTTCAGAGTGCCAGTAAAAATATAAAGCATAGTTCGGTGTGTTTAAAGGTAAATTAAAAAGTTTATTCAAAAAGCATTTGTGAAATTTTTCTATCGACTCGTATTCGTAAATTCCCCATACTTGGGCAGCATAACAGCATCATCAAATATCCTGTATTTCGCTGAAAGTATTATTCGTTGAATCGAAAAGATATTTCTCCAAGATAGATTTAACAGACTTTGTGTAGTTTTAGCTTTTATGGTTATATGATTGTTGAAATCTATAGTTTTATTAAGAATTACTCCAAGGTGCTTATACTCAGAAGCTACATTTAAAAGATTTCCATTGTAGTACCAATTATATGCTAATTGATACCGGGCAGATCTTGAGAATTCCATTACTTTTGATTTATCTGCGTTAATGGTAAGTCCCCATTTTCTGCAATAATCCGCGAGACGATTAATCATTAGCTGGAGATTGACTGGAGTCTCGGAAAGTATCACTAAGTCATCAGCATATAAAAGGACACTTAGGGTCAAATCAGTAATCCGGATACCTCCAGGTAGGTAAGATTCAACATCATTTATAAATAGGCATCCTTGCTTAACACCAGAATCTGTTTCAAACCATTCTGAATAAGTTGATCCATCCCACACAGCAGCTTTTGATTCTGCATACATTTTCTTTACTACACGGATGAACTTCGAGGATATGTCTAGTTGTGAGAGCTTGTAGAAAAGTGCATTTCGATTCACAAGATCAAAAGCAGACTTAAGGTCTACGAAAAATGCATAGACTTTCTTGTTCCTCGCTTGAAATGCTTTTACGATGGAGACTAGTACGAAGATATGGTCAATGGTCGAAAAATTTTTCCTGAAGCCAGCTTGGAATTGGGTCAATGTATCGTTATATTCCACCCATGTCTCCAATCTGTTAACAAGTACTCCACAGAACAATTTTACGATGACGTTCATAAACGAAATGCCTCTATAATTGTCTACATTGTTGATGTCTCCTTTTTTGTGAATAGGGAATATAACAGACTTTTTAAATGATGTAGGAATTTCTTCTTTTGAAAACACTTCATTGAAAAAGGATGTAAGTTGACATATAAAGGTTGGTGTGGCGTTCTTGAAATATTCGTATGAATATTCTGTGAATTATTTTAACTTTGTTCTACCTTTTGGCTTCAATCTATTTTAGAAAGGTTTTTCGGCTTTTTATTTGCTTTATAATAGATATTATAAGGTAAGTTATGTTTGTAGAAGAAAATGGAAACAATATGTAAAATATTATTTTTGTTTTGGTTTTGACCTAAAGGTCATACAAATAATTTAAAAATAATATTTTACATATTGTTTGCGTTTTCTTTTACAAAACATAATTAATTACTGGCCAGACCATTGCACATATTTCTAGGTGCATGAATTCCTAAAAAATATTGCATCTTAGAAGGGCACGATAGCATCTAACTGATTAGCCCAACTATCGTGCCTGGGCGAAACGCATTTTGGACTAAAGCTCATACAAATATTTCAATAGGGTAAGTTATGGTTCTGGAAAAAAAATCGAACTCAAGATTTTGATCAAACTTGACATTACGATGATAGAGAACACCAAAAAAAGTGGGTCCCGCAATTCCGTCTGTCTGTCTTGCTGTAGGTCGATCTATATTCTAAACGGCTAAGCAATTTTCTTTAAACTTGGTACTTAAGTAACTGTTTTAGGTGATTGTCTCGATCAGATTTTTAAAGCTTTTTTATCCCCTCATCTCGAAAACGTCTCTAACGATTTTGATAAGAAAAAATGCTGTACCCTACTATAGTCCATTTTTTTACATACATAGGTATTTTGCTTTTAACGGTACCTGTCATACAATATTTTTTAGATTTTCGGCTTTCTCATTAACGACTCAACAGATTTCGATCACAATGTTTATTTAGGAGATCCTATTTTTGCTTAAATTTGTATTTATTTTTTATTGTGTTTAAACTTGTATTTTTAAATACTTAAAAATTGTGTTTTATTTTAATTTACAAAAAGTATACAGAATATTTCTAGTCCACAATTTTTTGATTTAATTCATTTTGTCACTCAAAAGTTTTTCAATGGCTGAATAAGGACATCTCCCAAAAAAAAAAAATAAAGGGCTAATTGGGATTTTGATTAGGGATTGCGGATGTTTTTGACAATAGAACACAAAATCCTTTTTTAATGAATGTTTAGGAATATATTTTGTTCATTATGAAGAGTAAACAAAACCGTTCGAAGTTTTTGCAAATTTAACTTTACTTTGGTGTGTACAAGAGCGCGTTTCGTGTACGTGCAAATTCATCTCTGTGATTTTGATCCCGGATAAACGAAAAAATCTATAATTTTGGTAGAATAGAATACAAAAACTGATCCGGGATCAAAAAATCCCAAGAAACGATCAATTTGGTTGAATAGAAAACATAAGATTCTAATTTAACTTACATATAAGATCTGATCCTGGACTATAATTTTGCGTGCATTTGTGCCCAACGTAGTTCCCGTACTCAAAAATTGTACAGTTTTTGAAATAAGGGAATGCTCGTAAAGGAATAAAAAATGTCTAGGTTTTTCGGTTCAAGAAATTTGTTCGAACTGAAAATTACAGCACAGAAAAACCAATCAGTTGTTGAGGACGACTGTAACTTCAATTTTTTTGTATATGAGTTATGTTTGTGGGTTTAAAGCCTTCCCTTTCTTTTACGCAGTGACTGTGTGTATTCTTTTTGATAAAGTAGGGGATCAGACTTATAATATTTATGTATTTACATATGTATTTCTTTAAATTGTAAAGTACTTCAAGGACCTGATATTTTTATGTCCAACCTGGAATACTTGTGCTAGTACTGGTATCAAAACTGACCATTTTTAAACACGATTTAAAGAAGAATTTTTGTGGCTTGAAGAAAATTCAATTTTTCAAAATTCTCATCTTTGAAAATATTTTTTTTTTTGAAAAACGATGCACATGCTTATCATTTAATAAAACCTCCTATTTACAAAAAAATACTCATACACTTTGAACTGTGAACACTTCTATCAAAACCAAAATAAGAATTGTGATAAAAAAATACCATGAATACAACGGGGTAAGTTTTTTTTAATCTTTAAAAATATTTACCAAAAGTAATCCGATTGGAGCAGTCTGAGAAGATTGTAAATTTGTCAATTTCAATTTCAAAAAAAAAAAATTGGAATTACTCTTTTAAATAATTATTTCATTTTTTACTTTACCAACTTTAAAAATCTAACTCTCTACAAAATTCAAACAAAAAAAAAACAACAAATATTAAATTGATTTTCAATTATTTACCTGAAGATTGTGAAATTCCTTTTCGATTGTTCCAGTATATATGAATTTTAGACACTGATTCATTGCCTGTGGTGTGATGATTTTTGTCATTGTGACAATTGTCTGAGTAACATTCACTCCACGATTATTTTCCATTTGAACAATACGTATATTTTGAAAAATCGGATGATGTAAATCCTTGTAGAGATCTGTTGATTTCTTTGATTCGATTAGTGGTAGAGCTTGATAGCTGGATCGACGTTTCAAATGTTCCCACATTCTGGATGCAGGCATGAGAAAACGCGGTCAGTTTTATTAAAAATTCATTTTTTTACTTACAAGTCTTTAAATACCTCAATGTTCTTGACTCGTTGCGTATTAGACACTCTGTGTCATCGTTAAAATCAGCTGTCGTTGCTTCGCCAAATGTAGAACTTATCTATAAATATTGACATATTATATATCATGTACAGTTTTTGTACAGGTTTCTTCTTCTTACCATACTAGATTCACTACTACTCCTACCTCCCATATCCGAAAGCTCAGTGGTAAGCAATCGAAAGAAGACATTTGAAGCTGCAGCCAACATAAATTTATGCACTGCAAATTTCGTTGAGCCAACAATGAGTATCAGATCCGTGTAGCATTGTGATACTAACATACTATACATGTCCTTTCGGTAATTACCAACAACAACTGTCACCTCTGGTGGTGGAGGTTTTGGTGGACGAAATGGTGCCTAAGTATAATTTCCTGCTATTAAACTTATTTTACTTTTTATTTTAGACTCGGTTACCTGTAATAGAGGTTTTTGCACCTTTTTCAGATTTGTCATCCAAAATCGTTGTTGTCGCCTTGCAATCAAAGCTGAACGTATGGCATTCTCAAAAAGTTCATTCACCCCAAAGTAGGTGAACACACTAGTTTCATAATATGCAACCCCCAGTTCTTTGGCTACAGCTCTAGCTTCATCAGGCATTACCAAATCACTTTTTAAGGCAGCTCTAAGAATATAAAACAAAAATATTCATACATATGTAAGTTTTATCTGATAATTTCAAAAAATTACCTAACAAATGGACTTCGCTCACCAAAATACGATAAATACTTCTCATCTCTATACATATATCGTAAATCATTCTTACAGCCTACTAAAATAACTGGCGTATCAGGACAGAAACGGCGTATTTCTGGATACCACATTGCTTTGCAATTCCTTAATGATGTTGGACTAGCTATTGAAAAACACAGCAAAACTACATCGGATCTGTAAGTAAACAAAAAAAACACTAATTAGTTATTTGGAATAACCAACTAAAATGAATAATAAATTACCTTCCATAAGCAAATCTTCGATCTTTGTCATGATCACCAAATGTGTCCCATAGTCTCAGTGAGACATTCACCCCATCAACCACTTCCCATGACCTCTCAAGGACCTAAAATAGTTAATGACAATAAATTCAGTTTTAGAAACAGAAAAAAATTTTGTTTTCTCCTGATTTTGATTTACTTACGTCTTTGTATATCCTGTATTGATCAATGGCCCAAACAGTTGGCACATGCGTTGATAAGAGCTGCGACAACGATACATGCTTATTACAAGCTCTAGCACAGATCAAACGTGTTTTTCCAACTGCTGTGTCTCCAACGAGTACACACTTTACCAGTTCTTGATGCGGTTGTTCGTTATCCATGTTTCCATTACCGTTGTAAATATTCTAAAATATAAACAACAGCTTATAATTTAAGAGTTTAAATTGGAGGTTTAGTTAAACATTCATTTTGATCAAACAAAAATTTTATTTTAAAAAGTCGATTTTTCATAGACGAGTAACTGATTTTTTTTAAATTAAAATTTTATATGTCCATATGTATATTGATAATTACTTTAAAATGGCGTTTCAATTTTTTTTTCCTAAAAATGTTTTCAAAATTTTATACATAAAAACTGCTCTAACGATTTTTAATTTTTGTTTTTTTTTGATATACATATTTGTCCAAGAATTCAAATTGTATCTTTTTTTACCTTAACTATAATAAGAAGGTGTTTTATTTTTGATAATACAATGCTATATACAGTAGAATCTCGGAAACATGAACAGTTCTATAAGATGAACAGTTCAGAAAGATGAACGTTTTCTTCCACCAAAGATGAACGGGTTGAAATGTATGTACTCGAATAGATGAACACTGGATTTCCAATTTTATTGTTTCCTATTTCATTGCCTCCAGTTCGTCTTGTTTTATTTAAGTTACGATACCTATTTAGTATTTTCGGGCGTGTTTAACTTTTGAATATGTGGATATATATTCTTCTTTTCTAACTAAAATTGTATGCTTAGAAAGATGAACAATTCGAAAAGATGAACGGGGCCTGTTTTATATCTGTTAATTTTTCTGAGATTCTACTGTACTACTGAAATTATTCAGCCATGTAGAAGCCTTATGGCGTTTTTATTTTGCAGTTCGGAAGTCTTCTCCTATATGGGATCCCAACTGAGCACTGTTGTGTGATTCTGACGATTCTGAATTTTAATGAGATTGGATGTGTGAAAGTAATTGTTTTAGTGAGAATATTCAAATTCAAAAAATATTTGTTGCTCAATTATGATACAAAAATAACAACAGTCGAGTTGGACGTTCAAGTATATGAATGTGTGAGAGATTCTGGTTTCAAATCCAGAAGCAAAATTCTCTTCTTTTCAGAATTAGTACGGCAATTTGCTCCCAAGTGAACGCTTTGAGAAGAGTCCGGAAGGCTTCCGGATTGCCAAATAAAAACGACATTAGCATTATATTTTAATCGGAATTGTTGAATTTATTAATTCAAAATAGCTTTTAACGGCCAGTCCACAAAATTTTAGTTTCGTATCCCGGCGATCTCACTTGGACTCATCAGTTGGATAGTGAGAGCGTTACCAATACGCACTTTTTGTTAAGCTCAGTTCATCTTATATGAATTTTGTTGACAAAACACCAATGTGAACTAATTAATCACAAGTTTTTAGCTACAAGAACAAGTTCGTATGATACAGTAGTGCATTTTAATTTTATGACTAACTACTAAGATGTTTTGTGTTTGAGTCTGAGAAGTTTGGCTAAAATTTGAATCCCCAAGAACAACCTAATACAGTAAAATCTGAAAAATGAGACCATGATAGAACCGAAGAAAAGTTGTTCGATTACGAGTTTGTTTCTTTTAATTGGACCGATCCACTTACAATTGTTTTTTCCTCTTGCATAACTTCCTCCGATAAGTGTGAAGTACGGTTACTCACATAA
This sequence comes from Philhelius pedissequus, assembly GCA_910595825.1. Lineage (NCBI taxonomy): Eukaryota > Metazoa > Arthropoda > Insecta > Diptera > Syrphidae > Philhelius > Philhelius pedissequus. The sequence continues at coordinate 4,992,188 of OU343163.1, read as the reverse complement.
ATATTGGGTCAAATATTGATTAAAAACAAAAGGTAATATAACGGTGATTGTTTGGCCTTTACTTGCAGTCTGATCACTTTATTCAACACATTGTAATACTAATCATACGATTTTAGCGTTTTGAATCTGTCAAAGCAAAAATCCACCGTTATATCATGTCATGAATATTATTGTGCTGCAGAATACATCACATAATTATTGGGTTATTCGATCATTTGTTCAGTGTATGGGCGCGAAACAACATCTTTGTTTGAGATCAGTTAAAACAAATTGTTAATTCTTTTGCAGGTTGGACAAATCGATAAATTGAGCAATTATTTTGTTTTCATAAGCCTTTATTTTTTACAGAATGGGCCGAAAAGGCAAAAATACAACCTTGGAGGTAAGGAAACTTGTGATTTCCCATCACGAAAAGGGGTAAAACACAGCAGAAAATTGCCGAAATGTTGTCAATACCAAAGAGCACAGTCGGAAATATTATTCGAAGGTATAAAAATGAAAATAGGATCAATTATAAGCCTAACACCGGACGCCCTAGAATTTTGAATGAGCACGACCAAAGGTGGATTTTAAAAAGTGTAAGAAAAAATAGTCAAATAAGTGCCCCAAAAATAGCAACCGATGTATTGAATTACTGTGGAAAAAATGTCAATCCCGAAACTGTACGTCGTGTTCTCAGGGAAAATGGGTATAACGGTAGAGTGGCCAGGAAAAAACCATTTGTAAGTGAGAAAAATCGAAAAAAGCGATTGGAATTTGCCAAAACCAACAAAGATAACTGACTGGACTACTGGAAAACAGTTATTTTCGCAGATGAAATAAAATGTTTTCGGCTCCGATGGACGAGGAAAGGTATGGCGCAAAGTAAATACAGAATGAAATAAGGAAAATCTATTACCCACATTTAAACATGGTGGAGGATCGGTGATGGTATGGGGGTGTATGTCGTATCCAGGGGTTGGAATATTAGTTAGTTATAGACGGCATTATGGATAGAATAGTTTGTTTGGATATTTTGAAACAAAATTTGAGAAGAAGTGCGGAAATAATGGGCATCCAAGACATTTTTAAGTTTTACCAGAATAACGATCCTAAACATAAATCCCGAATCGTTCAAGAATGGTTGCTGTACAATTGTCCAAGAGTCATCCAAACTCCAGCACAAAGTCCAGATTTAAACCCCATTGAGAATTTTGTGGAAATTTTGGATCGTGGAGTAAGAAAACACACCATAAATAACAAAACAGGCCATAAAAACATACTTTTGGAGGAGTGGGAAAAAATAAGTGTTACTACAACTCAAAATTTAGTAAACTCCATGGATAGGCGTCTCAAAAGTGTTATTAAACAGAAGGGTAATCCAACAAAATACTAAAAAACTCAATAAAAACGAAAGTTTAGTGTTTACTTGCAATTAAAATATGTTGACCCAATAATTTTGTGATGTTAATTTAAACATAAACTATAAATTTAATTTATTTTATTTTCCTTGCTAAAGAAAATATGTGTGTGAAATAAAAAATTATGTTCCTAATTAACTAAAGAATAAAAACATGTTATTTTTATATTTTAAAAACGTTTTTTTCTTCGTTTTTTTACTTAACACTTAAAGGTTAAAGGAGTCCCAATAATTTTTTGAGTAATTGTATGTTTCATTTGCCAACTATAGCGAAAACTAAAATGACATAATTTGGGGAATCTCCAAATAAAATGAAAGTGAGTAACCGGCGTTTCAAACTTGGCAGTACCAACAATTTGAAAAAAAAATCCGAAATTCGATGCAATGTATACATATTTCGTATTCCTTACGCTTGGTTCAATTAGAGAAGTAAATACCTTAAGCAACGCATGCTATTTTCGTCTCCATGGTCCGATTAGGAGGTGTCCCGATAATAGAGGAATGCAAAATAGCAGTGACTGCATACGAGTACAGTGAGTTTCAGATAGTAGGTGCTCCGATTAAATAGACAGTATTTTCATAAATGTATAGAAAATCTGAGCTGGTACAATTGCATTTATTTTCTGATGAATATGTGCAGTCAACACGAATGCCTATTTTGTTACATTTTTACTTGCGAATAGGTACCAAAGGCAAATTTTGCATTTTGAAAAAAAAATCGAGCTCGAGATTTTAGTCAAACTTGACATTACGTTGACAGAGAACTTAAAAAAAAGTGGGTCCCGAGATTCCGTCTATCTGTCTGTCTAAGCGGCTGAAGCGATTTCAAGCGATATTCAAGCTTGGTATTTAAACATTTAAAGTGATTATCAAAAAATGATTTTTTAGCCCCAAAAATAACGGTACGGTACCTGCCATACAATTTGTTCACCATCTTAATTTTCTCGAAAACGGGTCTAATGATTTTGATAAAAAAAATATTCTAAATTTTGGTCTAACACTTTTGTTTACATATTTTGTTATTAATGGTACGTGCCATACAACCATTTTATGACTTTCGACTTTCTCATAAATGGCTCCACGGATTTCGATCAAAATTTTTGTATAGGAGGTCCAAAATTTTCGAAATATTTTTTTTTTCAATTTTTTGAAAAAAATATTTTTGAAAATTTAATATTTTGAAAACGGATGAGATTTTTTTTTCTAAATTATGATTTTTTGTTTATATTATTAAATACGTAAAATTGTAATGTGTACCAAATTTTTTTTTTCGAAAAAATTAAAGTAATTTTGTCTATACAAAATTAATTAAAAAACGACTTTAAAAATATATTTAGCTGTTTCTACTAGGAATTTTGTGCATACGATGTGATGGAACATATCTATTGTATCCATTCGTACATTTTATCTTTCTGCCATTTGCGCTCTTCTAAAGCCAAAAACAAAAATACTGGCTGATTACAATGCCGCATTGGGCGTCGTCGCTTTCACAGATTTTTCTCTCAACGCAAAAGTTCCAACATAGCAATTCAGATATACTGTTTACAATGGCCTCATTGAATAACCGAACCATAGCTATTCGGATAGTTTGGTGTTGTTGTATTCCCATGTAAGAATACAGCTGATGACAAAACAATTGCTGCCGCAAAAAAAAATCTTAAGCTATCCGAAAAACTTTGGTATGATTTTGTATACCAAGAGAAATGTCAAAAACATATGCACAAGCCTATACAAATTTAACCTATTCGATGTTGGTTGTTCAGGAACTTCAGTGGATACTAACATATCTAAGTTAGGCTATCGTACCGACATCTGAATGTACCCAATGACGCGTTGGGTACTACTGATGAATCAAAGAAAACAAGATTACGACATTTCTGTTTTTCTTATTTTATTGACGGCACCAGAGATCAAAAATCCGCAAATTGTTGTTGTTTGTGGATTAATGGATTTCGATCTCAGGTGACGTCAATAAAATAAGCCAAAAAAAGAAGTGTCGTAATCGTGTTTTCTTTGATTCATGGGTACTACTAATGTTGCGAGTCGGTATATATATTAGCAAGTACATAAACCAACATAACATAAGCGACAGCAACGCTAAAGCTAAAAAAATAACATTCGGACATTGCATTTTTCTACATCCCAGTATTTATCATAAACTAAAATTTTATACATCATAAGCTAATTGATTTCCGATGAAAATTCCTAATTCATCTTAACTTTCGCTTAAAGTCATCTGTCATCTCGACGTATCCGTAATGCTTGTTAAATTAATGCTACGTTATCACCTAAAGATAATCCGGTTTAAATTGAGAAGATTACAAATTAATCTTGAAGTGTTTTCACGAGAATAAAAGATTAGTTTGACGTTTTCACTATGAATTGTCATTCAAAAGTCAATATAACAAAACAAAAACAAAATAATTGGGAAGAAGAATAATAATTGCGGTGCAGTGAACAAATTTAATTTCAATAAATAAATATAAGTAATAACTTTAAAATATTGATATATTTACATAAATACTTGAATCGCCTTTGCACGGTTTTCGTTTTTATATATTTGGGAAAGAACAACTTCAAAGTATTACTGTAGGATAGCTAAAACATTTTTAATTACAAATTCGAGGCACCGACCGCTTTGGTCTTTGTAGCTTTATTGCATCTTTTATTTTTATACTTTTTGAAGGCAACGACAAATTATACCAGACAAAAACAAATTAAATAATGTTGGACAGTTTTTTTGTTGAATGTCAATGGAGAATATATGACATTAGAATGGGCGCGTTCTATGAAATAAGGTTTCAGTGAGATTAATTTCTAATCTTCATTTAAGGAGATTAAAATTTGTATGGGAAATCTTCAAGATTTAGAAGATTTCAAAGAGGATTTATGGGTAATCCACTTAAATCTGGATTAAGTGGTAGGTGAAAACTTAGTATAATGTAATCTTCTCTAACACGAACGCGCTATTAGAAATCAGCCTTATAGCCTTTTCACACCAAACCCAAAACCCGCTTTTCGCGAAATTATCGGTTTTGGCTGAAAACCTAAAGCGAAAACACAAGTTTTCCCATACAATTTTGATAAGCCACTCGTTTTGATAAACTACAAGCTTTAAATAAAACCTCTCGAAAACATGTTGGATTTGAAAGATGAACTAAGCAAACACACCTTGTGAAACATTCAGTGCTGAATTAATCATCACATAGGTAAATAGACGACGGGTTGCTGCCAGGAAAACGAAAAAAGAACAGCTGTCAGGGGTAATTTCAATTTGAATTCACAACGTATTTGTCGTTGTCTGTGGTGCCAAAATAATTGAAATGTCAAACGAAAACCTGTAAATGTTCAGTGTGAACGGTTTTCGAGTTTTCGTAAACTTTTAGCTGAAAACCCGGTTTTGGTTTGGTGTGAAAAGCCTATTAATGGCTGTGCAAACTGCTCGACACGCCGATAATATTTTGACGTTTATGACTGCAATTTAACTAGGTGTGTTCGATCGAAAATCTGACTTTATGAACACGTCTATCGCAAATCTTAGTTAGGGAAAAAGTTTATGAAAACACACTGCCCCGATTTGCAGGTTTTACTGTACCTAAATCCAAACTACCCAAGCAGTTATGTATATTTTATCAAATGAAAGGTCGGCTTTAAGTAAATCAAAAAAAAATACATACAATAAAATGCCAATTAAGAAAGTTTTGTCTTACTTTTCTGTCTGTTTTCAAGGGTAGAAATAGTATTTTTACCTGCACAAAATTGATAACTCAATTATTATTATTAAGTTTAATTTCGCTGTCCAACTAGCCATAATAGAGCATATTTTTAGAATTTGCTAATTGTTTAAATTGATGCAATTATGTATATTTGCTAATAAAATAAGACTTCGTTAACATTAGCACAGATATTACCCCCCGTGTGGGAGTTGACAATTCATGTGTGTAGATCAATGTGCATTACTTAAAGTTATGTTTTCCTTTTTGCTTTGATATATGTATGTAGATACCTACTCGTAGAGTGTCAGGACATGAAAATAATAATTATTTTATTTGAAGGATCACTATTATTTTTAAATGTCCCGTCCGTCCTTTTGTTATCGGGTATATTGTATCAGTGTTCTTGAGCACGTATTTAAGTTTTTTTTTTTTGTTTCTTGTGGTGATGATGACATAGCCTGACAAACGGTGAAAATAAATGCCTTGCATATAATGTAGTTATCTGATTCATTCTTGTTTAACGACAAAGTGTGACGTACACATTATTGAAAGGGGATACGAATAGCACTTTAAAAATTTAATTTTATTGATTTAATATTATTATTTTTTTGGAGAAGAATATTTAAATGATATGGAATTGTTTAATTTTGTAGTTTGCACACACTAAATAGTTAAATTTAATGAAACTCGCTACTGTACCTTTTTGTAATTTAATTCTTATCGATGACGGACAAAACCTTTATAGGAATATGCATGATGAGAAAGTTTTGAAAATGTTCACAAGCTGTATGTAATATAATTGTTTAACCACATTGGGGGTAATAAGTACATGTCTACGAAATATCAGCGATTACAACATTTTTGATAAGCATGTTTTGATTACAAAAAATAAATTATCTTTCGCATGTAATTTACATACATATATTGTTTGTTAACTGAAGTATACACTTCTGTAAGTTCAAAACATTTCGAATCGATTATTCAATAAAAAAAAAACTACATATTTTGAAAATATTATTCTGGTGGTCTAAAATATTTTGAAGGGTTGGGTACGTAGTGTATATTTATCTATTTATATATTCCAAGTACATACCTACTTAATTTTTAAAAGACTGAGTTAAATGTCATTGGATGTTTAGTTTTAATGTTAATACAGTGCAGTGAATAAAAGATTTGAAATAATTTTCGGATGAAATGAATAACATTTTAAAATAATGAACATTTCTATTTAAAAAAAAATACGCATACGCCACAGTGTTCTGTTTTAGTTTAGGTGTTGTACATATTAGGTCTGATCCAAACTCTGGCACAAATTGGCACCAATTTCTGCCAATTCCTGTTCCAGGCTTACAAATTCGGCAGTTTTGGGCAGAAGAGAGCGCTCTTGAGACAAAGTGACCAGATTCAAAAAGTTAAAATGTGGGACAAAAAAAGAAAATTCACTCGAATATAATATACACAAAAATTTTAGTTTTTCAATGTGGGACATTTCAATTTTATTAAAACTGTTGCAGAAAATGAAGAAAAATTCTTATTTTTATGGAAAAGAAGAACAAAATCTTAATAACCTTTAAAAAATAAACTCATACGATTATTTCGCTCATCCGCAAAGAACTGTAATATACTTGCCTATTTTTTTCTGTACAAAATAGCGAAAATGAAATTTTTAGATACGTGTAAATATTTCTTTGAAAAAAAATCCCTTAAACATGCACCGAGATTCAGCTAATTCGAAACCGCAGTGAGTGAGTGAGATGAGTCACTTTTGATTAAAAATCGATTCAGCTAGTAAAAGTAAAAGGGAGTGAGTAAGTGAAATGAAATGTCAGATTACTCGCCTGAGACTTCAGCAGTGACTGGCGAGTCATCTCACTTCACTCGCCGAAATAGCTGAATCACGGTAATGATATGACTTGATAATATTCATGATTTCCGTTGGAAGCTGGGTGGCGCTCGTTTAAACCTAGATGAGGAGAGAACCAACTTGAAGTTGGCTCCTAGCAGTCCATGTATAGTATGTCGATGATGGATTTAATTGTTTCCTTGTGACTTCTCCACCGTCCACAATTTATTTACAACGGGCTGACAACTATGAGTGCGTGCAGTCGTTATGTCATGCAAATAATTTTGTAAAATGATGGTAGCGCTCAGTTAAATTATTATGGTTAAGAAGCCGATGTAAATATTTAAGCTCGATTTCGTGCGATAGGATGGGACATCTTTTGATTTTGTGGGACATTTGTGGGACAATTTTCAAGGTGGGTCAGACCATATAAATGTGGGACTGTCCCACATAATGTGGGACGAATGGTCACTTTATCTTGAGAGAGTAAAATAGTTCCCCTTCCTGACAATATCTTGCCAATTTCTCCCAATAAAATTTGGTAAGCAGCAAATTGTGGCCAGACTTATAATTGTCTGGTTGACGTTAGTCATAAAAGAACAAAAAAAAATTTTCGTGGCTGTTGTGGGAAAAGATTTGTTGAAGAAATAAGTTAGTTCAAGAGCACAAATAAAATACAAAACTATTAGTTTAAAGATAAAAAATGTGAATTTTAAGCAAACAAAAATATATAAGAAAAAAAACAAATATGTTGACGTTTAACAATTGGCCGAAAATTATGCTCAAGGTCAATTATGCTATTAGTTCTTATACAGACTTTTTTGGTCAGAAATAACAAGGTTACCAAATTTAGATATTATGCGAATTTTTAAAAGTTAACACATTTGTTTTGTTTTTTTATATTTTTGTTTGTTTGTGTTGAAAATGATAAAAGTTACACTTTGTATTAAGTGTAAGCAGCTTCTACTGTATTATTATTTTAATATTGTATATTGCTGAGATTTTTGTTTTATATTTATATTTTTTCAAACAAGAAATTAATTTTCATTCTATTGTAATTTTTCATTGAACAACATGTTAATTACAATTTTAATAAATTATTTAATAGAAATTAATTGTCTGCAATAAAAATTAAAATTAAAATTAATTGATCATTGGTAAATCAACAGGTTATGGGCCCAGTAACCTTAAAATAAAGATTAATTAATTTATTTTATTCATTGCAAATTTTTCTAAAATGGATACCAAACTAAGTCTTGAAAAGTTAGCGGAATTTGGAGAAGAAAAGGGAAAGTCAAACTATGTATCTTGGAGATTCAAACTGAATTTGTTGTTGCGAATGAAAAATCTTTTGAAAATTGCTACTGGTGAGAGTTCAATGCCAACTGAAGAAGTTGCTAAAACAAATTGGATGCAAAAAAACATGGAAGCACAAGCAATAATTGGTCTCAATTAGATGAGAAAATTGCACTCAAAATTACTACAAGCGATTCTGCATCACAAATGATTGGACGATTAGAACAACTTTATGGCCAGAAAAATCAAGTCTACAACAGTATTGCAACAAACGATTTTTCAGTTATAAGTATGATGAATCCAAGTCGGTAGCAGAAAATTGTCTCCAAATAGATGTTCTTGCACAAGAACTACGTTCGAATGGTGAAGAAGTGAAAGATAGTTGGATAATGTCAAGAATTATGAATTCATTTCCAGCTAAGTTTGACTATTTCCATGCTGCTTGGGATTCAGTTACAGACGTAGACAAAACTCTTCAAAAATTACTTGATCGTCTTCAACAAGAAGAAATAAGACTGCAAGGTCGTGAGTCAGAAACGTTTGGTAATGTCCTCATTGGAAAACAAGAAAGAACAGCTAAGGCGGAGCTATGTTTCACCAAATAAATCAGCAGGGCTTGGGCAACAAAAGCAGTCAGGTAAATTTGAAACAAAATGTTTTAAGTGTGATCAACTTGGACATATGAAGCGTGAATGTAAGAACAGACCTTGTTCGGAATATTTAGAATATTGTAAACAAAATTACAGCTGCAACTATTGTCAATGATAACAATAATGCGAAGTCTTTTATAACAGTTGCTTTATCATCGTCTCTTCTTGAAAAACTACCAAAGAAACGAGATTTGTGGATTAAAGACAGTGGTGCTACCAAACATCTGACTGGAAATCTGAAGTGCTTGACAAATATTCGATCTTTGGATATTCCCGTTCAAGTTGAAATTGGAGATTCTACAAAGTTAAAAAGTGTTTCTTGTGGTGATGTTCACTTGCAAGCTTATGATGGCAAGAAATGGTATCCAATTATATTGAGAGATGTCTTATTCGTTCCAGCAATTACATTCAACTTATTTTCTGTGACAACTGTTCTTGACAAATATATTATATATTATGGTAGGTGATGAAATTGTATTAATTGATAAAAGGTCTGGAGGTTTGTTTCGAATGTTATTTAAACAAACCGAAGAATATAACTTGTCAGCAGTAAGTTTAAAACTTTGGCACGAGAGACTAGTACATCAAAACATATGCCACGTGAAAGAATTATTGAAGAAGAATGGGATTCGCTATATTGATGACTGGGAAAGTAATGTATGTAAAGGATGTGTGTATGGAAAACAGCATAGAGTATCTCATCCAAGGAATGACGAAGTTGCAAAGAATCCACTTGACCGAGTTCATGTTGATCTTGGTGAAATGAATGATCGATCTCTTGGTGGTGCTAAATATTTCTTACTTTTTAAAGATGACTTTACCCGATTTCGAACAGTTTATTTACTGAAGCATAAGTCAGAAGCAGTAGAAAAGCTCAATATTTTTTTCAATTTAGTTGAAAATCAATTTGGAAAAAGAGTCAAAGTAATTATGTCAGATAATGGAAAAGAAATCAAAAACGCAAGAAGTAAGTACATATTTGAACAACTTGGAATATTTCATGAACGATCAGCTACATATACTCCACAACAAAACGGCAGAATTGAAAGAGAGATGCGTACCATAGTTGAAGCAGCTAGAGCAGAAATTTATGTCAAAGAACTTAGAACATCTTTATGGACGGAAGCAATAAATTCCTCAGTGTTTACAATAAACCAAACACCTGCTGAATTAAGAAATTAATTGTCTGCAATAAATTAATTGAATTGAATTGAATTGAATTGTAAATCAACAGTTTGCTTAAAATTATCATTTTTTCTCTTTAAACTAATTATTTTGTACTTTAGGACTTTTAAATGTATTTATTTGTATAACAAATCTTTTCACACAACAAACGTGAACCTTACATTTTTTTTATAAATTTTCTGAAATAATTTGCTGCCTACAAAGATTTAATGGGCAGAAATTGGCAAGCAATTGTGATAAAATGGAAATATTTTACTACCTTCTCCCCAAACCTACCAAATTTTGTAAGTCTGGAACAGAAATTGGCAGACATTTTATCAAATTGAATCAATTTAAAGTTTTGGGCGGAGTGTGGAAAATTTATTTGAAAGGACATTCGGTCGTAAGTATCAACAATTTATAGAATTAATGTTTCTCAAAATATTAGATTGTGAAAAAAAACTATAATGTGGCAACATTCGTAGTTAATCCATATATGATTTTCAATACGTAGACAGGAACATCACTAACTCATGTAGGTCTATATCTACATACATTCAAAAATATATTTAAGAATTTTAAAAACGATTCCATTCAGCCGTTCATAATTATAGCCGAAAGTCAAAAACACAGTACCGTTAGTAATATTTGAAATACATTTTTTTACTGACCAAAATGTAGACTATAATGAATTTTTGTATTCAAAATCGTTAGAGCCGTTTTCGAGATAATTGAGATATACCATTTTTGCCCAAAAAATTGTATAGCAGTTACCACATTGTTTTTGAAGCTATATAGAGCCAGGCACCTAAAACGCTTAAGTACCAAGTTTGAAGGAAATCGCGTGAGCCATTTAGGCCACAGCTTCAGGCATTTAGGCTACAGCTACCTGTAAACAAATAGACAGATGCAATTGCAGGACCACTGTTTTGGTATTCTGTATCATAGTAATGTCAAGTTTGATTAAAATCTAGAGTTTTTTTTTCAAATTCAAAACTTTCCCTTACCGCAAGTAAAACTGCTGTGTACTGTTGGCATGGTCTAGATTTTTGCAAAAAATTACACATAAAATTTAGTTAACGATACTTTCCAAATTGAACTGTTTTTTTCTTATTTTCGATTTTATCATTAATGTTTCAAGGAATTTCGATCAAAATTCTTATGTCGGTTTTATTTGGCAATCCGGAAGTCTTCCGGACTCTTCTGAAAGCGTTCACTTGGGAAAAAATTACAGTTCTAATTCTGATAAGAAGAGAATTTTGCTTATGGATTTGAAATCAGAATCAGAACCAGAAGCACTCACACATTCATATACTTGAACGTCAAACTCGACTGTTGTCATTTTTTGTATCATAATTGTGCAACAAACATTTTTTTTTTGAATTTGAATACTCTCACGTACACAATTATTTTCACACATACAATCTCAATAAAATTCAGAATCGTCAGAATCACACAAAAGTGTTCAGTTGGGATCCCGGATCGGAGAAGAATTCCGGATTGCCAAATAAAAACGCCATTAAAAGTCCTTCAAAATTAAAAAAAAAATCTGTCATACAAAAATTTGGGAAAAATATTTAATTTTGAAAAAAACAAATCATTTTTTCATTTTGAAGTCGACGATTTTTTTTTTTTTGAAATTAAGGGTATTCATATAAATTTTAAAACATAATAATTATTATTTTATTATTTTTTCCTGTTCTCAAAAATTTGTTAAATTTGTTTGTTCTAAATATTAACTTTATTACCTTTTGTATTAATTTATTTATAACCTCAATGTAAAATATCACTTATTATAAGAGTTTAATTTCTTAATGTGTATGTTACAAATAAATAAATAAAAATGCGGAAACTCCGTATAAACCTCAGAAAGCAGATAATTTTAAATAAAATAAAATAAAGTATCTGGTATCTGAGGTTTATACGGGGTTTCCGCATGAATACCCTATTATGCTTTAAAATTTATATATTTAAATACTTAATATTTTCATACCAATATTTAAAAAAAATCAAGAAATTTAGTATACAAAATAGCTTTTAACGGCCTTTAGTCCAACACAAATTGGCGTTTCGTCCCGGCGATCTCACATGGACTCATCAGTTGACTAGTGAGGACCTTTGTTAGTGAGATCGCCGGGACGAAACGCCAATTTTTGTTGGACTAAAGGCCGTTAAAAGCTATTTTTAATCAATAATTCAACAAGTCCAAAATATTATAGTGCTAAGTCTTCTACTTGGCTGATGTATTTCAGTAGTATATAGAATTTGTATTATTAAAAAAAAAAACTTCTTATAGAAATTTAGTATATGCATACAAAATTACGTAAAAAGCGATTTTTAAAATATATTTAGGCATTTCTACTTAGAATCTTGTGCATAGGATGTGATCGAATATACGAGCAAGTACGTGCGATCTAGCCGTGCATTTTATTTATTTAATTTTTCTTTTTTTTTTACATAATAATTTGTTTAAGTTTTCCCTGAGAAATGTACTTTACACTAGATGAGTCTGTAAAAGTAAATTAAACGATTTCTCTGTTTAGAAATGTTAAATTACTGTTTTTGATGCTTACGAGATAATTCTCCAAGTTCGTTATCATCATAGGTACTAAGTTAATTATCAACTGTTGATTTGCAGTTCATTCAGCATATTTATATATGTATGTATGTACATAGGTTTTATTCCAAAATATCAAAATTGTATTTAAATAAATTTATTAAATATTAATTTAATTAGTCGCATGGGTAAAATGAGCCTAGTTAACCATTTTCTTTGATTGCATTGCAACGATGTTGTGCTATTCACTTTTTCTATCCACTTTTCGTACTATGTTTATGAGAAAAAAGAAACTCATCTCCATTCCCACAGATACGATTATTGTTCCCTCTATTCAGAAAACCGGCTTTTAATTAAAATTAAAATAACATAAAGTAAAAGTCACCCAAATATTTAAAAAAAAAAATAAACATTTTAATCGAAAATAACGTAGAAGAGGGCATAGAAGAGGAGACAGAAAAAAAACAATAATAAACGATCGATGGAACTGCTTATCGCGCATATTATTGTAACTACTCGTTCCCGGTCACGCAACAAAACAAATTTCACGGAATAACTATACATATTGCCAGCTTTAATTGTTTTTATTGAGTTTTTTTTTTGTTTTGTTGAAGTCTAGTGACGCAATTGCGGATTTTATTGCGAGATTTTTGTAAATGTATCGAAACCATGAACTTAGAAAAAACTTTCTTAAGGGGTGTGGTGGTTCAAATTAAACAAATAATTCGAAGAGGTCAATGATGGTTTTTACAAGTAAAACTGTTTCATGTAATCGGTACTTTGGTTACTGGACGGCACAAATGTTTGATTCTAAAATACATTTATTATAGAGTTACATGCAAAATAAATAAAATTTTGTATTTGATACAAGAAAAAATACTTTTACCACGGTTATTTATTTTTAGATTTTATTTGGGTCTTAAACCAATTACAGAAGTCAATTACATATCAAATTTCATGTTTTCTTTTTAATTCCTTAAGTACCAAGATAAAGTAATGAAAATGATTTGATATATAAATTATTGGTCTTATACAATACATATGTCTCTAAAGGTATAATATTAAGGAAAACAAACTGTTTAATCTACGAAACCTATATTGATGTAGCCTACTGTCTATATTGAGAAACGAGTTTGTTTACACTTTTGTCTGACATAGTTAAATGTTAGCTGAGTTTTATTATCTAAGTCTGGGTCTGGGTTATGTTTTAACACGTATTACAAATACAACACGAGATCCAGGTTTCTATCGGGGTTTCTATCTTGGTTTGCAAATATTAGTATTAAATTCGGCAAACAGAGTGTACATGTAAGTACATAACCCAGATCGTTTTATTTTCACGGGGTGAACCGTATGGGTTATTGGCAATAATAAAACACGGCTAATGAAAAGCAAAATGTAGGGAATGACATATTATAAGTAATATTATACTGCGCACATCGTGTTGGATTGAATATTTAGGGAAGTTTGTACGATTAAGATACATACACAGTTTCTTTTGGAATAAGCTGTTTTCCATAATATAATAATCCATCCATTACCTTACATACTCATTGCTGCTTATGAGGAATTTAGCTATTTACATTATGTAGGTACGTACACATTTGACATTGCAATTTCCCTTTTGAGTTTTATCTGAAAAATGGTTCGTGTTCGCAAAATTTTCAGCATTTATTTCGGTTGGAATTTAAAGTCATTATAGGTTAAGATGTTCACTTAATCAGCCCTATTGTGAGTTTCGATCAGAATAACTTTCATCTTAGAATATCTTGCGTAAGATTTGCGTTAAGGAATTTGTCCAATAATTTTTTCGTTGGTTCTATTGATAAAGGGTAAAATTTGGTTGACGATTGACAGTTGACGATGACGTCACACAATGAACATACCTTATTATCTGTTAATCGTGGGTTAGCTGAAAGCTGTCAAAAAATCAGAACAAAACGCATACCAAATAGATTTTTGCAGTCAGCTGTTCTATACATTTGTTCTAGCTAGTTATTATAAATTTTTTGGGATAACTTAAGATAGCTTTCATGAGAACAGCAGTTTTTTTAACAGATGTGCTTTTGCACGAATTACAACAACAGCAAGTTATTCTAGAATGCTGAGAATAACTGAGTGAACGTCCCCAATGGAATGATTTGTTCCATTTTGTGTCAAATGGCAATCAGCTGGCACGATCACTATTATAGCGAGTTTCATTCAAATTTCAAAGATCTCTTCTCAAAATCAAGATTTGATCTTTTCAATGAAACCTTATTTCCAGATTTAATTGTAGTATTGGTGAATAACTAACACACACATTCCTGAAAAAAAAAAACATATCTTCATCATCAGATGACGAGGAAGACGAAGCAATCAAAAACTCCAATCAATTTATAAAATATAAATTATTAACTTCTTCGTCCATTATTTCTTTATTTGTTAGCACGGATTGGCACTAGTTCACAACAAATTAATAACAAAATATTTTCCATTTGACCCTTGACAGAAAAGACTTTACATGTATGTGTGCATTCAAATCAAATCTGCCAACTCATCGGAGATCCAATCTTTCGTGTTAAGATTTGATCTAGATTTGCTCCTTTTGTTGGAATGAAACCCTCAAAATTCAAAAAGATGAAATCTTTTGTCAGAAAGAGAATATCTTTTCTTGAATGAAACTCGCTATTACTGGTCCCTAGTGGAAAAGTGAAAGTTCAAATATTTCGAGTGGAATGTTGTTCGGGCGGAACATACAATGAGACTGAATAGCCCGACAATTTTAAAGGTTTTTTTTTTAATACTGTAGTACCCAATTTTTTTGTTTAAAATTTTATTTATTTACTCCTGTCTAAATACTTTTTTCGAAAAAAAATTATATCTAAGTGTGATTGCTCATTTTAGCTTCCTATCTCGTTTTCCGGTAAATGTTATTTCAAGACTGAAAATAAATATACCTTTCAATTCTCAATTCGAAGCCATAAATACCCTTGGGTAATAAAAGTATACATAGGGTAAGTCATGAAATTTATTCTATTTGTTACTTTTTTTTTTTAAATCAAAATAAAGCTTTTGACACATTCAACATATACATAATATAGTTAATATGTAGTTTGTACTTATTTTTTCTTACAAAAAACCTCATTAGAAACGCTACATTGAATTGAGTTCAAACGTGAAAGGGTAGCTAGTTAGCAATAAAGGTAGGTAGGTAGTTCGTCCACCTATATGTAGATATTGATTTTGCTAACTGCATATGAATATATATTTGTATGCTGGAACTGAAAATGTTCTCGTCATGTATCAAATCCCATCCATTTTCCGGAAAGGGCTAAGACTTGCCCTTCATTAAATAATTGAATTGTTTTTTTTTTTTAATTTTTTCGTGAACTCGCTCAAATTTAAAAAAAAATAATAAAAATAAAAACTACCTTGTAGGTACCAGCTTCCCTGAGAAGTGTTTTATTTCGGATAATCACTTTTTATCACATAGGCAAGTCATTCATTTTGGCCTAGACTCGTGTGTTCATGTGTAAATGAACTCAATGCGAAAGCGAATGCTCGCTTGCCTAACCTTTCGTCCGTCACTCAGATAATTTTCTTCTTCCATTAATGTACCTACTCGAACGAAGTAAGGGCTTCGTTCGACAATCGACACTGATTCAACTTTTCAATGCACCAAAACACCAACAAGCAACACTACCATCCACCACCACCACACGACAAACCTACTCTTTAATGAAAGTCGTTCTCCATTTAAATTTTAGTTTTTTTTCTTTTCTGTAATATTAAATTACGAAATAAATTTACACAAAAAAATTAAGTGAAATGTTTTGTCTTCTTTCGTTTCTTTTGCTTGTGCTTTTGTTTCGCACAATATCCACCAATTAAAGAGTTGTCTTGTGTCGGGTGGTGTACGAATAAACAATCTAGGGTCTTTGAGGAGGCACTCCCTTAGCACTTTTCCCCCAACTGCATCAACTTACCGATTTAGAACTGCACTATATTCTTTCTTCCTAGTCGAAAAATTGTTTTTTCTCTTAAGGATTTATTAATTTATTCTTATTCAAAAACAGACCAACTTTTATTTTTTTTTTTATGTGCTTTCCGTCTTGAAGTTGTTCTTGTTAAATGCGTAATAATATGGGTTTTTCTTTTTCCTTTGGGTTGGGTGTATGGGACAAAAAAAAATATTTATATTCGCGATTTTTTTCTTCACAAATTAATTAAAATTGATCACACAATTGTGCCCCTTTAAAGAGATGTGTGTTATTTAATTATATGCATTATGTTTATCATTTTCCTTTTATTCCTGAACAAAGAATTCGTAAATTTAACTTTATTTAAAAAAAAAAATTAAGAAAACAGGATGAAAGGCGAAAAACGGAAGTAGTATTAAGTTCAAAAACGTAACACCAAGTTTTTAGAGCAATTTTTAAATTTAATAAATTAGGCCGTTCTTTTGAAATATGACTTTTTTATTAGGTTTTTCAGTTTTCTTTTTTATTTGCAAGGGCTGATGTTGCCGATTACTTGGAATTTTTCAATTTTCACCGTTTTCACAAGATGACAACGAACGAAGACGACAAGTGTGTAGAGTGCAAGTGCATTGCATAGGTATTCAATCGAAGAGCAACGGTTTTTTTTTGCGAAATTTGTTTTTTTCTCGTGTCTCTCTCTTTTCGACTTTTGGCATTTCTGACATTTGGTTGAAAGGTGAAATAAAATATTTCCAGTGTTCCACTTGGCATAGATTAGGTACGTTTATTCTGAGAATATGAATGATGTTTTTTAAAATCAAAATTTATTTGAAAAATATATGGGAATACATAGAATGAATGATTTATATATACAACGCAGTAAAAAAACCGATAGATTCTCAATTCAAATTTTAAAAAATTATGCAGTTTTCATACAAAAATATCAAATTTAAATGAAAACTTTTGTTCTCTAGCTATTGAAACTAGCTATTTTTTTATATTTCGCTTTCGATTCGACGTTTCGTAGTTTGCTTTTCAATTCCGAATGTTCCATTTTAGGCATAATATAAAGTGTGAGAAAGTTGTAACAGAGCAACCAATTGAAAAATACATACAACAAGTTTAATTCGTTTTGATTGTACCTTCAGAGGTAATTTTTTTCCGTATTGCCTATATTCTAATTGTTTCAATTGTTTTTGTTTTGTTTTGATTCCGGTTAGGTTTCATATGTTACAATTTCATACTAGGTTATCATTCCGAGATACTATTTTTTAACCTTTAATGTTATTATCCTATAGAATATGAAAATTCAGAGTAATAAAATAACTCCGAACAACCAATAAAATTCAGCTGGAAACGAAATTAGCTGTTCCTTAAATTTACGATCAAATTCGAAAAATTTTAAAGATTGCATTGATATCATTCGATTTTAAAGCAATTTGGCGAGTGATGTACAAACATACAAGCTGTCGACCACATATTTCACGGCAGTAACACAGTTGTATCCTTAATATGGGTTAAGCTGTTGCATTAAACAAATAAGGTATTTTAACTTCAATATTATAAAGAAAAAAATATTCTATATTTTCACTGCATTTACATTAATATAAACACACCCATCCAAAATTGAGGGTGAAATTAAAATCTGATATTCTTCTTTGGTATGACATTTGTGAATATTTTGTTTTCACCTTTTTCTCTTGACATTTTTCGTCCCTGAAAAATTTGACAAGAAATTTTTCCTTTCGTTTGAACGAGTACGAATAAAGATCTCATAGGCAGGCCCCAAAATTCTAAATTATAACCCCCGTCAAAACGTAAGTACACCCACTTAACTCCCAAGTTGAGATGAAAATGAAAATTATTAAAATCGATTGAATTCAATAAAACAGAATTGTGTGCTTTGTCTTTTGTGTTGTGCTGCTGTCCTCGAAAAGTGAATCAGGTTTTGTCAGCATTATCATTGTCTTCGTCGTCATAAATCAATTTCGTCTACAGTGATAAAAAATATAAATTCTCTCCTTAGGTACGCGCTAAATGTTGATTCGTCAAGCGACAAAATTTACCTTCGCAATATGTGAATCGCATTTATCAAGGTTTGCCACATATGAAAATGTTTTGATCAATTTTTTTACATTTAAAAACTTTTCAGGCAGTCGAATATAACAACGCACGGCATCAAAATAAAACAACGATTTCTACACTTCAGCAGCAGCAGCAGTAGTACCAGTAACAACGTAAGAAACACAACCTTAAGTATGGAAGGAACATGCGTCAACAAAATCCCAGTCAAGAAACCAAAAGATTTCGAAAACTTAACCAGGTTTGTTGCTTATAGATTTACTAGCCTTTCTTTGCTCGATGGGAATGTCACAAAGACGAGAAGAGAATAAATACTCTTATAAATGACTTTCGTCATCCTACCAATGAATTGCATAGCAAAGCTGATTTCATCACGAATCCAATCAACAAGTTTTTATTATATCTCATAGGTTAACTATAGCAAAGTCGCAGCAGGATAACCGAGACTATCGTGGTCTTCAACTAGACAATGGCATGAAGGTCTTGCTCATCAGTGACCCAAAAACGGATGTTTCAGCAGCAGCTTTATCCGTGGAAGTTGGGTAAGATGATGAGAACATTAACAACAAATCGGTTGCACTACTAATAGCATTATATGACATCATTTCATAACTCAAACCTTGTTCATGTTCAAAAAAATTTAAAGAGATGTGATTCGTTATGGCCTATTGGGAAAATTAGTCAGCGGAAAATCACATCTATTTTTAACTGTCTTACGAATTAAAACAGTGCCTTAAAGTGCATTCCTCACAACATGCATTTAGTTTTCCGCTTATATGTGATCATATGTAAATTATCAAACCCAATTTGTTATAAATTATCTATAAATCCAGATCGCCTTTCCAAACTACCTTACAATGCACAGCACACATATTAAAACTGAGTTTTATTCAATTAAGGATTTGCTCTTTTTATCAAAAGATTTGATCTTTTTAACTTTGAGAATTTTGAGTTTTCATTAAAACAAAAAGATCAAATCTCAACACGGAAGATTTGATCTCAGATGGGTTGGCAGATTTGATCTGTATGTACACATGCATGTAAAAAGTCTTTCCTGTTCTGAACTTTTTCCAGTCGGTGCTACAAAATAAATAAGTAATGGAGGAAGAAGGTATTCATTTAGATTTTATAAATTTAGTGGAATTTTCGATTGATTCGATTTCTTCGTCATTATCAATCATTCATAGTCAGTCATTCACCCATAGGTACTACAAATAAATTTGTAAACAAGTTTCATTAAAAAGATCAAATCTCGATTTTGGGAGGAGGTCTTTGAAATTTGAATGGAACTGAAATGAAAAAAATGTACTTTGCTTATAGAGAGTTTCATTCAAATTTCAAAGATCTCTCAAAATCGAGATATGATCTTTTCAATGAAACTTTGTTTGCAGATTTAATTGTAGTATTTATGAATGATTGACACACATTTCTGAAAAAAAAACATCATCATCAGATGACGACTAATGGCGTTTCTATTTGGCATTCCGGAATTCTTCTCCGATCCGGGATCCCAACTGAACACTTTTGTATGAATTTGACGATTCTGAATTTTAATGAGATTGTATTTGTGAACATAATTGTGTACGTGAAAATATTCAAATTAAAAAAAAATGTTTGTTGCACAATTATGATACAAAAAATGACAACAGTCGGGTTTGACGTTCAAGTATATGAATGTGTGAGTGCTTCTGGTTCTTATAACGAGTTTCATTCAAATTTCAAAGATCTCCTCTCAAAATGAAGATTTGATCTTTTCAATGAAACCATGTTCAAATTTAATTGTAGTATTGGCCACGTTCGGTGGCATACCTAAAGCAATCCGGATTGCTTTGTGTTGTTGTAACGCATAAGGAAACACCAGATGATGAACTAAACATATGTTGTCAAACACAAATCTCAAGCTACCCAAAAATTATTATTAATTTGAGGAACAGCTGATTCAAAACTTCAGATTTGTATATAAAACTGACTTAACAGAGAAAGCTACCTGGATCGTTCGAAAACAAACCCACTAACAAGGTATCTTGGCTAGACTATCGGCATTGCACGGAACGCGCCAAATGCTGAATGACTGACACACACATTTCCGAAAAAAAAAAACATATCTTCATCATCAGATGATGAGGAAGATGAAGACAAAGCAATACAAAACTCCACTAAATTTATAAAATTTAAATTATTAACTTCTTCGTGTATTATTTGTGTATTTTTTAGTTATTTTTTAACTGGCACAATTTCACAATAAATTAATAACAAAATATTTTCCATTTGACATTTGACAGAAAAAAACGTTTTACGTGTATGCGTGCATTCAGATCAAATCTGCCTGCCCACCAAAGATCAGATCTTTCGTGTTGAGATCTGATCTAGATTTGCTCTTTTTGTTGGAATGAAACTCTCAAAATTCAAAAAGATGAAATCTTTTGTCAGAAAGAGCAGATCTTTTCTTGAATGAAACTCGCTATTATTCTGATTTCAAATCCAGAAGCAAAATTCTCATCTTTTCAGAATTAGAACTGTCATTTTTTGCCAAGTGAACGCTTTCAGAAGAGTCCGGAAGACTTCCGGATTGCCAAATAAAAACGACATACCACAAAGACGAAACAATCAAAAACTACACCAAATTTTTTAAATCAAAATTATTAACTTCTTCGTCCTTTATTTATTACAAGTTCACAAAAAATTTATAACAAAATATTTTCCACTTGACGTTTGACAGAAAAGACTTTTTACATGTATGTGTACATTCAGCTCAAACTTGCCAACCCATCAGAGACCGAATCTTTCGTGTTGAGAAATTCAAAAAGATCCAATTTTTCGATAGAAAGAGCAAATATTTTCTTGAATGAAACTCGCTATAATATCCCCCTAGTTTCGATGTATATATTGTTTTGTTATATAATTTAAAATATTTATTTTTTACAGCCACATGTCTGATCCGGATAACTTGCCGGGATTGGCTCATTTCTGCGAGCATATGCTATTCCTTGGTACCGAAAAGTACCCCAATGAGAATGATTATGCTATATATGTATCGCAAAATAGTGGAAGTTGCAATGCAGCAACATACTCGCATATGACCAAATATCATTTCCATGTTGCATCTGATAAACTTGACGGGGCTTTAGATCGTTTTGCTCAATTTTTCATTGGTCCATTATTCACTCCTAGTGCTACTGACCGTGAAATTAAAGCCGTAAGTTTGGAACTATCTAAACTGATTGAGTCTGGTAGTAAAAAAAAATGTTTTTACAATTTAATAGGTCAATTCAGAGTATGAGAAGAATCTCTCTAGTGACATTTGGAGAGTAAGGCAAGTTAACAAACATCTAGCTAAACCAAACCATCCCTATAGTAAATTTGGAAGCGGTAATAAGAAATCATTGTGTGATGTACCAAAGAGCATGGATATAGATGTTCGAGAAGAACTTTTGAAGTTTCACAAGCAATGGTATTCGTCTAATATTATGAATTTGGCTGTTGTTGGAAAAGGTTTCAGTTTTCAGTTTGATTTTGTATTCAATAAATTAATAATTTTTAATTTAGAGACTCTCAATGAATTGGAGGAAATGGTAATTTCCAAATTCGCAACAATCGAAAACAAAAAAGTGGAGCTGCCTGTTTGGCATGGCAATCCATTTGATGACGAGCAATATGGTAGAAAATTGTTGGTAACACCAGTTAAAGATATACGGTCATTGACAATTAGTTTCACCACAGATGACCTGAGTAAATACTACAAATCTTCGGTAAGAATTTTTGGAAGGAAATAATTTTTCTACTATTTTTGATATGTTTTCATTTAGCCTGATGGTTATCTGATTCACTTGGTCGGACATGAAGCAAAGGGAAGTATTCTCTATGAACTCCGCAAACGTGGTTGGTGCAATGAGTAAGTTTCCTTAAATTCTTGCTTATAAATTATTCTAAAAGCAATTTCCCTTCATAAGTTTGATAGCTGGACACAATAATACAGTTCGAGGATTTGGCTTCTTTGAAATTGTAGTTGATCTAACGCAGGATGGCATGGATCATATCGATGATATTGTGCACATAATATTTCAGGTTAAATTTATAGCGAATGATATATTTTTATTATTCTAAATTAAATGAATTATTTTAGTATATCCGAATGCTGCGAGAAGAAGGCCCACAAAAATGGATTTTTGATGAGTGCTGTAACATTAATAAGATGCACTTTAGGTTTAAAGAAAAGAATTTACCAGAAAATCTGGTTACCAATGTAGTTGCTTCTATGCAGGTTTGTACTTGCTAATGACCCAATGTTGAATTGATATTATTTTTAAATGCAATTTTTTTTACAGATTTATCCATTAGAAGAAGTTCTAACGGCACCATACTTAATAAATGAATGGGAACCAGACTTAATTACTAGTCTTCTTAATGAACTGGTGCCAGAAAAATGTCGCATTATTGTTGTGAGTCAAGCTTTAGAGCAGCAAGCTTTGAAGAGTGAACCTTGGTATGGTACTAAGTATGATACAGTTGATATTGATCCTGAAACAATAAAAGTAAGTTTCTAGTTTATTTTTTTTTAATAAAAAGATTTTAAAATGCCACTTTTGTATTCGTCTCTTTTCTGAATTTTCAGCGTTGGAGCAAGTGCGAACGTAATGAAAACCTCACTCTGCCTGCACCAAATGCTTTTATTCCCACTGATTTTAATCTCACGCCACTCGATCCAGAAATGGGTACAAATCCAGTGGTCATTATGGACACTCCCATTCTTCGTGTCTGGCACAAACAAGATGACGAATTCCTCACGCCCAAGGTCGCTATGAACTTCGATTTCTCTAATCCAATGGTCTATTCCGATCCACTTAATTGCAATCTTAATCGTATGTTAGTAGCATTGTTGAAAGATCAATTGAATGATTATCTCTATGACGCTGAATTGGCCGGCTTAAAATTAGATATAATGAATACTTCGTCAGGAATAAGTGTACGATTTTCTTATTTTTCAATTTATCAGTTTTTATAATTTGTTTTTGTTATTTTAGGTTAACATAAAAGGCTTCAATCACAAACAAGACGTTTTGCTAGCCAAAATTTTGGATCATCTTTTCGATTTTAAAATCGATGACATGCGTTTTGATATATTGAAAGAGGATTACATAAGGTCGTTGAAGAACTTCAAAGCAGAACAGCCATACCAGCATGCAATTTACTACCTGGCTTTAATACTCACGGAAAATGCATGGTCTAAAAATGAATTGCTAGATGCAATGACATGTAAGTTAGAAACACATTTTTAAGTCAGACATTCTTTATTTTTTGTTCAATTTGTATTATTAGTGGTTACAAAGGAAAGAGTTGAATACTTTGCAACGGAGTTCTTTTCGAGGTTACACACAGAGTGTTTCATTTTTGGCAATGCTTCCAAACAACGTGCTCTAGAAATTTCAAGTATAATTAATAAGAAGCTTGAAACGACAAATTCTTTAATCTTGCCACTATTAGCGCGACAAATGTTAAAGAAACGCGAGTACAAATTGTGTAATGGTACGTACAAATTGAGAATGCGTAGAACTCTTCATGACAATGTTGTATTTTTTTAGGAGAAAGTTATTTGTTTGAAAACACGAATGAGTTTCATACGACCTCTTGTGCAGAATTGTATTTGCAATGTGGTCCACAAAATGATCGGTCAATGGTGTTGGTGGACCTTTGTTCACAAATTCTCACAGAACCCTGCTATGATGTCCTAAGAACCAAGGTGAGTTGTCTGAGTATGTTCGTTTTTTTTTTTTCTTGATATTACAAAGTTTTATACTCCTAGGAACAACTTGGCTATATTGTTTTCTGTGGTTCTCGAAAAGTAAACGGTGGCACTGGTCTACGAATTATAGTGCAATCCACGAGGCATCCATCGTATGTTGAAGATCGCATTGAAAATTTCATTGAAGATATTGTGGTAAGCAAATCTCTCTACAAATAAAAAAAACTACATAAATATTTTAATTTTTGTTAGAATAAAATTGAAGAGATGCCTGTTGATAAATTCGAAAATCACAAAGAAGCACTTGCAAATAAGAAATTGGAAAAAGCCAAATCTTTCTGGATCAAGTTTACACAATTATTCAATGAGATCACTCTCACTCAGTATCATTTTGATAGAGCTGAAACTGAGGTAGCCATTTTGCGCAAAATCACCAAGGAAGAATTTCTGGATTATATGAAAGTAAGTATTCCCCAAAAAAAAAAAATGTCATTTTGTAAGCTATAAATTCGTTCTTTCCTTCAGACTCATATCAGCCGTGACGCACCAGAACGTCATGTTCTGTCAGTTCACATCGTTTCAAATCAGTTCGACAAAGAGGCTGACGTTTCCGATATAACAAATATGGAGCGTCATATAAAATTAAACGATTTATCAGCATTCAAATCAAGCAAGGAATTATATCCAGTAGCTAGGCCGTATTTGGATATTAGATCCAAGGGTGCCAGAAGCAAGTTGTAAATTAAAAAGTTTCTTTTTTGACTGTTTACAGTTTTCTTGTTTTTTTTCTTCTTTTAATTACAAAATAAGATGCATACAGTTACATACATTATTTCAAATTTAGGTAATTTTTTAGCAGCATGTATAGCAATAATAAATTTTTAATTTGTAGTACATTTTTTTAAAATTAAAAATACAATAAAATCTTAGTACATATACAAAATTAATTGTTTAAAATAAAAAATCATAAATACAGAGAAATTTGAATAAGTAATGAATTATTTTTTGAATATGTTGGAGATATAAGCGTACTCATTGGA
Organism: Philhelius pedissequus; assembly: GCA_910595825.1. Lineage (NCBI taxonomy): Eukaryota > Metazoa > Arthropoda > Insecta > Diptera > Syrphidae > Philhelius > Philhelius pedissequus. The sequence continues at coordinate 4,966,739 of OU343163.1, read as the reverse complement.
ATAGGAAAGCCACTATCCAGTGTGTTAAATTCTTGCGATACTAAATCATTCGAACCGTTATTCTGAAAGCAAACCAATTTTCAATTAATCATTGTATAATGTTTATTTAAATAATTTACCTGGTCTAAAATTGAGATCTTATAATTGAATAGTACTTTTTCATCGATGTGCTTAAATATGCCGCCGGTATCCAATACTATACTGTTGATAAACTTATCGCGGTTTTCAAATACGGCATAAACCAGATGTAAATACAAAAAATCGCGACGAAGATGATTAAAAGATGCTTTGATTCGAAGTGGTTTTCCTAAAATTAAAAATTTGATTACATGATTTGAAAATAATTTCGTATTTAATATTTATTTCATCTGTCGAATAAAAATTCTATCAGACTAGTTCTATTAACAATTTTTTTTTATAAAATGAGTGCTTCTGCAGCTGCAGTTTTCGAATACTCACTATGGCGTATACGTAATTTTTTTTTCAAACAATCATTTTGGTGTTCTGGTTTTTTTTTTAATATTTAAGATTGTATGTTATTAGCAGCTTACCTTTTATTGAAAAAACTGGGCTTTCCACTTTACCACTCGATCCATTTATATGTTCCATAAAATTCTCAAGCTTCCAAAAATATGAAAATGATTTCTCTTTCAATGGATTACTTTTTGTAGTAAGTGATTTTAGATTAGGTTTTGACTTTCTTAGAATAATTGTTGTTTCTTCTAATACAGATGGAACTGTAGTTGGTTCTGGAGTAGTGATGGGAGATTTTGTCGCATATACAAATTCTTGAGTATAAACTGGTTTAGATTTGACTCCAACATCACTACCAATGTTTTGCTTTCGAATATCCATAATAAGTAATTTAATTTCTTGTAGTTCTTTGTACAGTTTTATTTCCAAATTGCGAAGAGCCAAGTTCATTTCAGCTTAAATAAAAACAAGAATTTAGCATTATTTGTTTTATCAATTTGTTTGAATCTGCTATATGTATTTACCTGATCCGCAAACTCCTTGTAGAGTTTTTGTTGTAATCGCTTCAGCACTTGCACGGACTTCGCCGGCTGTAACAGTGCAAACAGCTTTTTGTATCTCTTGAGGATCATCTGGACTCGTTGAATTATCTTAAAGACGTACAATTATTACTTAAATAAAGTTTCAAAGTTTAACTCCATATAATTATGTACATATATTAATACTAGCGATGCAGTAAAATATTGGAATTTTTGTGATTATTTGTGGTGAAATATTCTACAATATACACGTAATCTGTGTTAAACTTTGGTGTTAATACAAAAATAGCATAATTATAAGGTTTCACACAGCACACTCAATGGGGTTAGCTTAAGTGCTGAGTAGCAAAGCCATCGGATTAATAAACAGCATTGACTCTGACCATAAAATTAAAGACACGTCCTCAACATTGAACGCTTAGTTACTAGTATTCAGCCTTCACAAACACCCTTGAACCGGCTTCATAAACGTAAATAAAAAAGAAGAAAGGCATTGTTTGGTGGGTGGTTCCGGATATATTTTCAGTGGGTTTGTTTAATAGTTCAAGGAATACATTCCTTAGTTTTTATTTTACCAGTATGTTGTACTATGCAATTCCAAAATGTTTAAGTAAAAATTATTTAATTTCTTCTTAAATCAAAACTATATTTTCCTATCAGAACAGGACAGTCTACAAGGGCATATAACTGATAAGCGTGTTCCAAACACACTCTATGTTACTAACAAATAAAATAATATACAAACTGAAGAAAATTATTCGTCTATTGACATGCAATTATCAAGGAAAGTTGATGTGCAAGTTAGGAAACAAAAAGAGAGGAATTTAAAATAAGCAGAGAAATTGTAAAAATAAAGACATTATGAAATATTGTTTGGAATTTAAAGTAATGCAGAAAAATTTTAAATATGTATACATACATACATATATGAAAAGAAAGGAAAAAAATTATGAAAGAAACTTGCTTACCAAATGCTGCCTATTAAATACAATAATTTTAGTTTGTCCGAAGAATAAAAAAAAAATTTTAAAAATATTTACTAAAACAATTCAGTTGTTTTCCATTGAAAACATAATTCAATACTTTTTCGAAGCATATCCGTCAAAATACGGATTTTGACACTTAAAAATCCTTCCGTTTGGCAAAAAATATGATTTTTGATTGATGCGAGTGCATATAATAGTTTAATAGCGTGTTTTATTTAATAGAAGATTTGCTCTTTCTGTCAAAAGATTTAATCTTTTTGAATTTAGAGAGTTTCATTGCAATAAAAAGACCAAATCTCAACACGAAACCTTTGATCTCAGATGGGTTGACAGATTTGATCTGAATAAAATAGAAACCTTTGAAGTTTTGAATGTGCATAAGCCCAAAACAAATGCAATAAAGAATTAAATTTAAACATATTTAAAGTTTTAATTATTAGATGACATAACCTGCTTTCCAACAACGTAAATATCATGACCCTCGGGTGTTTTTTTGACAACCGAAAAACTCAGGTCAAGAAAACCAGGGTCGGCCATGGTTAAAGTTAAACGAACGAACCTAATGTTTGGTGCATAATAGGATACAATAAATGACAAGTGACGAGTTTGACGTTTAGATATGAATGTGGTCGTACTTCTGGTTTCCTTTTTCAAATACGTATCTACGTATTGAATTTAGTTTAATTATAATTGTTTGTATTTGTATACATAATGTAGGGAAGTTTGTTTGGTAATTTATCGTATTTATATATTTTTCTTTGAAAACCCAACAGTAAAAAAATCATCATTTGTATTTACCTAATGTAAATAATAAAACCTTTTACAACGTTGTTCTATAATTTTTTTTAAAACACCTGACCTTAGATTGTAAAATAGCCATTGTAATTTTTAAATCCAAAATAGCTACTGTACGAGTACAATACCAGACAGAGTAGGATTAAAACAAAATAAGCCACTTTAGTGGTATAATAATTTTCAAGTTTTTTTTCCAACAAACACATGTCCACTTTAAAAGTGCTAAGTTTATATTTTAGTCATAATTGCACACACAGAAAAAATAAAAACAATGTTCGTCTAAAGGTGTTGCGGCAGGTATGGTTAAAAAATGTCTTAGCATTAACTGCTCACCTGTAACGACGACGTGTGATGCACCCCAAACAGAAGCGGATTTATAACACACAATAACAATTACCCACAATAAAATCGAATTAACACAATAATAAACCATTTTTATCAGAAAATAGATAGAAGATAGCTACACCTATAAATCTCCGATTGAACTATATACGTAATATAATGACACCTTAGTTGTTTAGAACGTTTAATTACGCGTCCGTTGTCAACCCATGCTAAAGGGATGGAAAGTTCTCTTATACTGACTGACTTAATGGATGGTGTCTAGAACCGTGAGATTAAATTCGTTTCGAATATGTGCACTCGGTTTTATGATTCGAAAAAAAAAGACATTTTAAAAATAGAAATTCTCTGCAGCCAACAGTGGTCTTTGGGGAACTTACTCGGAAACCTAGGTACCTCTTTAGACTTTTGCGAAGATTGACATTCTCATTATGCGTCGCGCATTGTGTTCTTTCTCAACCCCACGAAAAGAAAACATTATGGCTCATAAAAACATACGTATTTTTGATTTTGAATTTTGATGTTCCAAAAATAGAAGGTTTGAAATAATTGGTATACTAAATATTATTCGGTATTCAGTTTGAGTTAAGTAGGTGGCATGGTATAGATCATGGAATTGTTTTGTCAATTATTTTGTTTATGCAAGCAATGCAAACATTATAACGCCAAATTTCCAGATTTGTTGTTTTGTATTCTAGGATAAATCATTATATTCCATGTTAAAAAAAAAAAATAGTGTCAAAAAAAGTGGTTGGTTATAATCGCGCCACATTGAAACATTTATTAAATTTTTTGCACAGAAATCATATCCCACGCCATTTCTTAAAAAAAATAAAATAAAATTCTTTTATTCTTTATTATTTATTTTATTATACAATTTAAGTTATTCTTTCTTTTCGTTTCCTTTCCTGTTCAAAATTTAGATAAGACGAAATATACAAATTTAAAAAGCATTGTTTTTTTATTAATGCAAAGTTGCTTTATTTACGATTATATTGACTAAAGACTATTTTCGAAAATGCTTGTGTATGCATTTAATGGCCTTTTCGATTGGCCGGCCGGAACACGTTCCCCCAATAAAACAGCCGTAAGCAATTTGACTGATTCTGAATTATATGTATCAATGTAATTGTGAAAATTAAATCAAAAGAAAATCACATCGGCTAAGAAGAATTTCCAAAACACTTGATTTCAATTTGGATACACATTTTCTTGTATCAATAATAATTATTACTTGCTACTTTTTATGTTATTTTACCAGAAAATGAGTTTAAATTCAATAAACACAACGAAATTACACAACAAATCAAGCCGATTATTTTGACATTTTAATTGTGTAAGTGTATTAGTGATTCTGTTTTCGATTCTGAAATGAAATCCAGAATCGTTTTCTGTTCTGTTCAGAGTAACAACTGTCATTTTGTGGGGGTCAGAACAGTTCTGGACGGCCAATCGAAAAGGCCATAAGATATGTGTTATCTATCTCAAATGTTGTCAAATCTGTGAAAATCATTCAGCGATTATTTGACAGTTGTTACAAAGCAAGGAACACACAAAACATTTGGGTATGTTAAATGCAACTGAAACTAATTTCCTGTGGACTTAGCTAAGCGAAGAATTTTCGGAGCTTGAATCTTGAACTTGTGGGTGGCAATGGCGCAGTGGATAAAGTGCTTGATTGCTAATTGCTATCTAGGACGTGTGGGTTCCCCACGCTAGGCGCATTCTTTTCTATACCTCCAATTTTAATTGGATGCCGCCCATGGGTTAAAATGAGACAGTCAATACCTGGTTCTCAAATCCACTGCGCCAAACTATTGCCGCGCAATTCAGGTTGCATTAAAAAGACCTTAGGTCTTACAGGCATATAGTTAAAGTTAAAATTTTCAAGGGCTTACACAAGATTTCTACTCAATCCCAAGAGAAACCAAAAAAGGTGTATATTTCGATTTCAACAAAATACCCGCGAGCTGTCAATCATGCTGTTGACATTTCAACATTAGTGTTTTTTTCTTGAGAACCGAAAAACTCTCCATGTGTCCTCTACTTTTTCAAATTCCTATCGAACTTAAAAAAAAAACGAATACCTATTCGATTTTAATTGAACTGAGAATTTCTGTTTCCCATTTGTGAAAAATTATGATTTTTTTAAAGTAAGTAAACGGGTTTACAACATAATATACATATATGCTTCAAAATATTTTGTACACGCTTTGCCTGACACTTTTTATATAAAAATCATAATATGTACTATAATCTTGAGTAACGAGAGTGGCGACATCTACAGTCCATGTGTTCAACTTTTATTCAAAATATACAAATGTATAGTAGCTATACTAGCACTTTTCCAGGTTGTGTGCCCGACCAATTTGTCTGATAATAATTGTAGGGTTTTTATATACAAAGCCTGAACGAAACTTATTTAAAAGAGTTTAAAGTTATCTTATTTCCACCAAACTTAGCGGAAGTTAAATGAGATATGAGATATGTATTTCTCCGTAAATTTAGTTTCCCATTAAACCCAGAAATTATACAATTTTAATTATTTTAAATACGAAAGATAAATCAAATGTCTTTAGATTCCATAAGTTATTTAACATTTAATAAATAAATACAAATTGTAGATAAATTGAAGTTTTTTTTACGTTGTGTTAATAATTCTAAATTTTCCACACAAAGCAATATTTTTGTGAACAGCAGTATCGCGCTTTCTCGAGTTCTACTAATGTATTTTTATAAACAAATTAATATACATACATATGTATGTAGTTAAGCAATAACTTTAATTTGCTTACAAGTATGTACTTTAATATAAAAAAAAACATATTCATATATTAAATGTTGGTAAACACTTTTTTTGCCCATTTTAATAAGGATTTCGATAATGTATTTGAAATCTAAGTAAGATAACGCTTATCCGCTTGTTAATCCAAACAGGTGTCACACATACCATTTATGAGTGTATAGCGAATTTTTGACAAGGAATATATTAGAATGTTTTTGCAACTAATGATTTATGTCTTCAATACTGTGATATCAAGCCTTCCACATTAGTGTAGTGCGGTTACATAAATAATCTCTATATTTGACAGGTTTTTCCTGTCAAATGTAGACAGCTAGATGCATTCCTAAAAGCGCGAGTATTATGTAATTAATTATGTGTGAGCAATTGTTTCCACTTACTGTTCTATTTTTAGAATTAGAATTAGAAAAATGTCTTATTCATTCATATACAATTTAAAACTAGTTAAAATTACATTATATAATACGAGAATAAATAATCGTTATCATCCTTTAGCTTAAAATCTAGTGTTGGATGATACATTAGCAATTACAATTTTACACGAATAAGAACTGATGTGGGGTGACAATCAGGACTGCAAAAATTATTATTTGATTAATTGATCAATAACATATAAAAAATAGAAAATAATTTTAATATAATAATACAAATTTAGGAAAAAAGAATAACAATTAGAATAATATTCAGTATCAGAATAGTAACAATATTTCAATAATAATTATCTATACAATTCAAGTCAATTGTGAAAAGGCAGTCTTTTACCTTTTTCAAAAAAGAGTTTAAATTTTGAGTAGTTCTAATAGGACATTGGTAATTTATTAAATGACTTGTGTGCTGCGACGTTTTACCACCTATATCACTTTTAAAGAAGCTTTATTTTGGGTTATATCCAAGATAATCAAGTGAGAATATCAATCTGCTCTGATATGACAGTTGTAATCAAGCTTTGGACAAATAGAGGCTTTGTAGATTATAGCCAGATCAGAAGGGGAGACATTTTTTTACATCGTCTTAGAAAACTCAAACATCTTGCAGCATTTTTGATGACATCGAATGTGTGGTCATTTTACAAAAGCTATTCGGTGTTTCACATACCGAGAACTAAAAGTTGTTCGGTTTCCTCGATGCAAGCGCCGCTCATGAATAACAGCAAATTTGAGGTGGATTCACGAAATGAGACAGTATCGAGTGTTTGAAGCATTATATCATAGGCGGTTTTGTATTCCCCATTGGTCAATGCTTTCGAGTTCGGAATTTTATGTGCTTTTCATACACTGCTGCGATAAAGATTGGTGCCACTGTTCGGTGAGATAAACCATCCGATCAGCAGTGGACTTATATTGTTAAAGCCCATTTATGATACTTCTTTTTTGTCATTTTTAATGCATTAAAAATGCAAATAGAGCAGTACAACAATTCTCAAATGGAAAATCCCATTAAGTGTAAGTGGGTACACAATATAAACAAAAATGCAAAACTATCAAGAAAAAAGTACTAAAAATGAACTAAAAATGAAAGTGAACTTACATTTTTCAGCCATTGGTAACTTTTTTTATGACATTTCTACATTCAAATTTGACACATCAACAAAAGTTTATTATTTTATCATAAGTGTTTGGTTTTGGTTTGTTTTAAATTTGAATTTAAATATTTTATAAACTCAATACGGAGCTCTTGGGTTTATGTGCAGCTAATTTAAATTTAATAGCTTCTGCGTTTTAAATAAAAAAGAAAAACCAAAAAAAAATAATCTGCAAAGTAGCTACTACAGAGAGAAGATGAAGGTAATTTGAATTTGTATATTATTATGTAGGAGCAATCATATCCAACTAATCGTTTTAACTATATCAGGTTTTAGTCACAAACTGATCAGAGAAATTAACAGTGAAGATACGAAATTGTATCGCAATATTTTAATTGGGGGTGGCCGTGGCGCGATAGTTGTGTGTTCGCCTGTCAACCTCGTGGTTACAGGTTCGATTCCTGCCGTTGTCTATGTCTTCTTATATTCCAATTCTAAAAATTGTCATAAAATAAGTTGCTGCCTCATTACATGCTGTTTAGGCATAACACTAACAATATGTGATTGAGTAAACTAGCATACCCATAAAATATGACAACGAAATAAATAAAATAATGCGAATTATAAGGGACATAAGTAAATAAAACACGGTAATTCTCTTCGCATTAGTTAAGCCGCCATCCCTGGAGATAAATCTGAGACAACAACCACCTCTAGTCTGAGAACATCGCGCCACACATCTTTCCTAGTCTTCTTTCTCTTCTTCCACCGGATGCCCGCGCTGTGCTAAGAAATATGAAGGGTATTCATAATCCCTTGAGCGCGTGCAAAGTTATAAAAAAAAAAAAAGGATGAAATTGCAAAAAGTTGGACCTCTTATAACAAAACAGGGCACAAGGTTTAGAAATTGTATTGGGCCAGTTGAGGTTTCGCGGGGTTAAGTGGAGCTCTGGGAAAGGACATTGAATTGATATTTCTGGAGTCACTTCTAGTGTCAAATGCTACATACACATGCGCGAAAATTGGATTATTGTTGTTCATTTTATCTATCGGAATATCAAATTGTATTCCATCGTCAAAGTGAAGTGAAAAATGATGCTAGATCATAATAATTCGAATATCGGTAAATTTTCTAAAATTATCTATGCACTACCAAATGAGATATTGTTGTTTGTTTGTTTGTTTGATATTAATAATACTTTGTGATCGATGGTTTAAGTACGTAGTCCGTGAAATAAAAAAAATATATTTAAAAAATGATAAGAATTCAAAATATTTGCCAAATCTATAAATCAAGACTATAATTCATGTTTTATTACAACAGAAGTATATTAATATATCAACAGTAATATTTTTTATCTACATAAGATTTTATCAGTACAATAAATTGTGTATGAAAATATAATAAATAGAGCTAAATGTCGATAAAACTAATAAATTATTTAAATTTAGTACATTATCTTACATGTATTTACGAGTATTTTTTTTTATAAAACTTAAATGCGAAAAAATAAAAAAATACCATTTTTTAGAAGTATTTGGCTGTAAGCTGATTTCAAGTACTAGAATATCTAGTTTGTCTTTTCGGACTAAAACCTTTGCATTTTGATTAAACGAAAAAGTTATTGTCACTATTCCTAAATGTGTTCAACTAAGACGGCTTATATTCGTATACCGTAGGAATCCAGCTATATATCATCACACGACAACTATAGAGATAAACCTCTAATCGTATAAAGATAAGCCAAATCTATCCATGGTAAGATAAATAAATAAAAAAAGCATACATTTACGTATTAATATATTGTTGTTGCTGTTCTCATTAAGTTAATAATCGATAATGATTTTCTGGCCCCAAGTAAATTCACCATTTACCTTGACTTTAGTTAGCTAAAATTTCGTGTCGGTATATGTCGGGAATTATTTCTGTTTTTGAAAAGATGAACAAAATGGACCATCGCTACAGAATTCTTGTATTTGTCCTTTTGTTTTATTCGAACAATAATTGTTCTCAAAGTGATGCATCTCACCTTATCGATCTCGATCGAAGTAACGAAAGTAGTGAGTTAATAAGGGTTGAATTAAAGCCAACCTCGGTTAAGTTATCTTTTGAAGATTTTAAACGAAGATTTTTAAAATTAATACATATAGCGACGGTGAATGTGAAAGGGAAAATAATCTCAGAAATCGAAAATAGAAATCGGTATAATGAAAAAAACGATACAAATGACGATATTGAAAATAACGGTAGTGTTGGAGATGATACCGATTGGATTAATTTTGATGAAAGCATCAAAAGGGATATTTTAAATGAATATATTTTAAAATTATTGTCGTCAAGCGGAGATAATCTTTGCATGATGGGTGGCTTTAAAGAGCACATGCTTTCGTGGGCTCATACAAATGGGAGTTTGGTAATTTCAAGTTCTACGCCGGATTCAAAAGGTATGCAGATATACCTAAGTAGATTTATAACAAAACAAAACTAGTTACAGATCAATATTTTTTTAATGTTTAAAGATAAATTATACAAATAGTTGAAATTACTAAATTTAAATTGAGTAAATATAAATTATTATAAATCTTTTATCTTGTACAGTATATTCACATATGATATGCAATATCTGAGATATCTCACATTGTTTTTGTATCAAATTAAAAATATTACTAAAGAAGTTTCCTAAAGATTCATATCCAGTTTAACTTTTTCTTTTTTAAATCGCCGCATGATAAAAAATACATAAAATGTGTTAAGAGAATTTTCTTTCGAAAAATGACAAAAAAGTTACTTATGAAAATATTTCATGCGATTTTCATTGAATTTAAAAAAGAATTCGATTTGATTTGATGGAAATCCGTTGCACCGTTATGTGAAAGTCGAAAATCAAAAAAAAAAACCTTCTGTGACCGTTAATAACATTTTATGTAAACATAATTTTAGATCAAAAGTCACCTAAAAATTTTTGTTTTCAAAATCGTTAGAGTCGTTCATGATGTAATTAAGATTTACTATTTTTGGTACAAAAAATTTTATGGCAGGTACCGTTATCTTTTGGGCTAAAAAAATATTTATAAAAAAAATAATCGATCCAATCAACTATAAAACGCTTAGGTATCAAGTTTAAAGGAAATCGTTTCAGTCGTTAAGGCTGTAGATCGACCTACAGACTGTTTGTTAAAAAAACATTTGCTTAGATAACATTTGAGAAATATTTTTGAAATAATGTTTCATGAAATGTTTCCAATGTAACCATAAGCGTGTTATCATATATCATGAATTTAATCTCATTTTTAAAAATTAATTTTCGCACGGTTTTGAAATATTTTTTTAAAATTTATTTATTTAAGCAGAAAAAATGAGCATTCGTACTTATATAAAGCGGCGCGACATAAGCGAAACGCTCTAATTTTTTGCGGTTAAATTTCGAAGAAACAAACTTCCCATTTGAACATTATCGCATATCTTTCTGACTATCACTTTGTAAAAAATATTAAAAGGAAATAAATTGTTTTAGTACGTATGTACATAACTTTATTATACGTATGAAATCCTGCATCTTTGGTTAAATCAGTTTATAGAACAATTAACCAAATTAATTATATTCCATGGGACGAATTGTGATAAAAAAAAATGAGTAATAATTTAATAAGTAGGTATGAGTTCATCCAATAATCAATGATTTTAAATATTATGTGTTATGGTTATCAAATCGATATCTAAACATTAAATGAATATGATGATGGTTTTTATTTCTTATGAGAACTTACAGAGTATGTCCCACCAGTCCATACCCGGATAATGTGGTTTTCCAAACACCGTCGAACTGTAATATGTTTTTCATTATCTTATCGCTATTTATATAAAAATTGTTCTAGCAAAATAGCCAGTAGTATTTCTCCCCTTAAGCAATTCAACCGTATAATACTCGCGCTTCTATGAACGCTCATAATTTTACTAATTTCGGAAGTACCTACTTTCAAGCACATAGATTTTTTTCTTTAGCCGTACAACGCGAATGTGGAATGCTCTATCCGGCTCTGATATTCAGAAATTCAAAACCAATGAGCATTTTTTGTATTCTTAACGGATTTTTAACATTTGTTTGAGAGTTTTTTGTTTTATTTTTTTAATTATTCAGGATAATGTAAAAAACTACAAAATACGAGGTAACAGAGAATTCCATTAAGTTGTTTTCAAGATATTTGGTTTTAAAAAAAAGTAGATTCTCCATAAAAAAATCTAGAAAAATTCAACTAAACAGTTTTCCAGAAAATCGGAAACCAAAAAAACCGATTTTACCCAAAAATAACAATTTTTTTTTAAATTCGAAGCCTGGGGAAATATTTCACCGTAACCTGATTTGAATGTTTTTCGTAGAAATTTCGTAGATTTTCGAAGATTAAAGCAGTACGAAAACGAACCTATTGCAATTCCTATAATTTAAAAAGTACAATACACAATTTTCATACAAGAAAATTTTATCATGTTTGTATGTAAATTACTGGTATAAGGCAGTATCAAATAAAGATTATTTGACTTTCCTAAAATGACCTTTTTTCTATTTTAGATCTTTCGAAATTGTTTGTGGACAAATCCTATCAAAAACGAAATACTGATGAATTGCTTGAAGCTGAAGTCACATTTGAATGCAATGACCAGCTCGATAATGTTGTTGGATTTTCAGCCGCTTTTAATGACTTGAGAAATGCACCATACAAAACTCTACACAAAATGAAACAAAATTTGCAGTATCTGATGCTCATGGGAAATGATTTTTCATCTCATCAACCTGGCGGTGATAATGATAAAAACAGTAAGTTATTAACAAATGCTTCTACAACCTTTTCGGCATAATAGAAGTCCAAAAGTTTGCCTAGTAATGTATAGGGTCATTCATTTTTTGTTTTCAAAAATAAACATAAATAAAAAAAAAAAATTATTTCATTATAAATATTAGACTTTGCATTAGGTATGACAAACAATATCATTCAAATAGCATTCTCCGGAAGTTTAACCACTTTTTCTCACATTTCGGGCAATATCTCTGCAATAAATTGAGAGTTATGTTGGTTTTTAATGCGTCTAGAATTCGGAAACTTCTCACGCAATAAAGTCATAATTGATTGCGTTACGTGGCTTGTTGCCACATGCTACTAGAACCACATATCATCCAAGTAATTTTCTAAAAAGTGGATACACGTTACGTATCACCATTGTTTGATTGTTAAGCGATCCATTATCGCCAATAGCAAATATAAATGACACTTCAATTATTTTGTAAGAATGATTGTGAACTACTTTTCTCCTGAAAAATAAACTGCCTGTCTGGTTTAAGATCCCATGTGAGAAACACGTATCTTATTTCTTCGGTGTTTGATTCCAAAGGCCACAACAGCTGCGTTTGACATGTGTCAAATGCCAGCGCTACTACCTTGAAACCACGAAATGAATCACCCTATATGTCTAAAACTAAAGAACAAAATACCTAAGTACTTATATTCAGGGGCCCAATTCCGCAACCGTGAATGCTTTTCCGTGCAAAAAAATTATTCACCCTCAAAATATGCGTGAAAAAATTTGCCTATCTGTGTACACGTTATCTATCAAAAAAATATGCATCGCAACCTTTGCGGAATCGGAAAAATGTATGTGTACACAACTTTCTGTGTACACAGAGAAAACTCACGCTTGCGGAATTGGGCCCCAGGGCTGAAAATAATTTGGATGAACAAAAATTAACAGATTATGAATGCATGTCGAAGAAAACGCGGTAAGGTTAAGATATGAATGTATACTTATTTTATTTTCAGATCTCGGCACTGCTTGGGCTACATTTCCTGAACTGCATGCTCTTAAAGAAATAGACATCAGCAACTGTCAAATAGAATTCATCTCATCGAATGCATTCATGAATTTAACCAATATTACGTCTCTATACATCTCACATAACAAGATCTTGCGAATACCATCGCTAGTGTTTTCTTATGTTCGCAATCTTCATTATTTAGATCTGTCCAATCAGAATGCTTTGGATATTGACTTAAAGATTCCAATACCATCGATTGAACAAATAGTAAACCTTCTAGTTGGTGTGAGGATTGAGCAACATGCTTTTAGAGGACTTTCGAAGTTGTTGTTTTTGGACTTATCATTTACGAAAATTACAAAAAATAGTGCTTTAGCTTTCAGCTTTCTACCAGCAAGTGTAAAATATTTAAGCCTTTGTTATTCGGCTTTTACTATGAAAGGAGCAGGCTTGTTTAAAAATACAAATCTTCAAGGGCTGGATATGTCGGGAAACTCTTTTGCAGTTTACTCATTGGTAGAGGATTCTTTTGCGATGATGAAAAAATCATTACGGGTGCTATTGTTCGAAGATTCGAATTTAAAGGAACTCAGTTGGTTAAAAAGGCTCGATCGCCTCGAGATATTAAGCTTGGCTAGAAACAACATTGACAATACCGGCTTAGAGACTTTAGCATCTTTGAAAAATATTAAAATTCTTGATTTGAGTGCTAATCACGTTAGTAATTGGTATAATCAAATATTCGCAAATAACACCGAGCTTAAGATTTTAAATCTTCGCAACAACAACATAAATATTCTAACCTCGGAAATGATGAAAGATTTTCTAGGCCTAAACTATCTTGGTATTGGTGACAATGATTTCGTTTGCGACTGTGTTCTGAGGGACTTTGTAGATATAGCAATTGCAAATAATAAAAAAGCCGATTGCCTGAACACTGTTCTTAAAAATACTCAAGAAACATATGAAGAAAATTTTAATATTTTGCAGCTTCCAATTGTATTTCCGCACATGGAAGGGGATTTTTCAACTGCTTCATTAGGTTATTTAGCAGCACTTGGTAAATACACACCAATGCTCAAAAGAAGTTCCAGTAACATTTGGAAACAATTTGTCCAGAATAAACAAATTCATTTACGAGTAATAACGAATCATTTTAAGAATTTAAGCACAAATCCCTGTCCGAATCCCAGTCAAATTATTCTATATGACAAAATCAATGGATCTTCGATGAAGTTTCAATTGCTCGACTATGAAGATGTTCATTATTGGTGCTTTAATGAGACAGAGAAAATGGCCTTTTTCCAGCTGAATTGTCATCCGAGATCATTTGATGATGTCATTATTCAGAGCATTCAAAATGTGACAGAATATGTTGTAGTTGCGTCGTGTATTGTTGTATTTGTTGCAATGGCAACAGTGGTGGCCTATGTTAAGCGTTGGCATATTCATTACTACTGGTCTTCTTTGAAGTCAGCTGCTTTACTGTCACTAGCAGCTAAAGAGAAATGTGATAGCTTTAATAATTTATCGGAATCCGAATCGAATCTTATGTATGACATATTCATAAGCTACTGTCAGAACGACAGACAATGGGTCCTTGAGGAGTTAATGCCAAATATCGAGATCGCTGGAGATCTTTCCATCTGCATGCATGAAAGAGACTTCGAGGTAAGATTTTTTATAATAAAAACTTTGTATGAAAAAATCCCCGGCTGAAAAAAACAGTAATTTATTAAGTTAAAATTTTGTTAAATTAAACATTATGGTATTTAGAATATGGATTTCTTATTTTTTTGTATCCAGACAAATTTAAATATATTATCTGAGACAAATTGATGATACAGATAAGTACTTAAAGATCTTACTAATTTGAAACTGTAGATTATGATACCCAGTCACTTTCTTCTAGTGTAATATATTTAGGAGTTATTTTCGACTCTAAACTAAACTGGACACTACATACAGCCGTGTTCAAAAAAAATAGTAGTAAATTTGAATGAATGCTTAAAACGTTTATAAAAGTGTTATGTTGAGCTACCTTTGGATAAATTTTATTTTAATAGAAACCACAGACGTCCTTTCATATTTTAAGGATATTATAATATTTGCTTTTATTTCAAAGAAAAATAAAACAACCTTAAACATAAATTAACTCATGAATTACACTGTTAAAAATAAAAAATAGTAGTATTCGAAAGATTTAGACGAAAATGATAGAACAGTCAAAAAAGTTTCCAAAAAATGTATGACAAAATTAAATTAAGGTTAATATTTTGTTGTATGCCCCTTATTATCAATAACAGCCTGACCCCGACGATGCATGGAATTCACTAAGCACTCGCAATGTTTTCCCAGGCATCCTCTACCACCTTCCAAAGTTCTCTGTTATTCGGGGGTTTAGCATTACTAACATCCCTCTTATGGCCTTTTCGATTGGCCGTCCGGAACTGTTCTGACCCCCACAAAATGACAGTTGTTACTCTAAACAGAACTGAAAACGATTCTGGACTTCATTTCAGAATCGAAAACAGAATCACTAATCCACTCACATAATTAAAATGTCAAAATCATAGGGTTGATTTGTTGTGTAATTTCGATGTGTTTATTGGATTTAAACTACTTTTCTGGTAAAATAACATAGAAAGAAACAAGTTATTATTATTATTATTATTTATTAGCAGGTAATTAAAATTACATGATAATATGTACAAAAGTTTCGAACCTAGCTGCTAAGACTATTGGTTCTATAGCTATTATATTAAATTTGAATATTTGTGTTGCTGAGAAGGTTAGCGATTAGTTCAATATTTTTACGGTTGGGGTTTTTTAGAATTTCATAAATAGAGGTGTTTTTACATATGTTTTGAATTATTGCGGTTGTTACAGGACAATTTTCTAATATATGTTTTATATCCAAAATAGTGTTGCAGGAATCACAAACAGGTGGACTATTTTTTGTGAGAAGGTGTTGATGGGAAGCTGCAGTGTGTCCAAGTCTAAGACGAACGAAGTTAGATATTTTTTGTTTAGAAATATTTGTGGGGTAGACAGGTTTAAGTCTTTCAGGGTTGGTTTTTTTGTAGTGGTGATGGTAAAGACTCCAATCAAGTTTTAGTTTCGTTGTTGTGATATGATGTATATATTTAATCAGGTCAAGTTTTGTGAAGATATCAAATCTATATACAGGAGCGTTGTTTGCATAGTTAGCAGCCAAATCCGCGTTTTCGTTTCCAAGAATTCCAACGTGTCCAGGAGTCCACATCAGTTTAGTATTCTTGGGTGATTTTGAAAGTTGGTATCGGATTTTGGATATGAGCTCGGTGTTGTTGTTTGGATTTTTTATTGCAGTAAGTACCGAAATACTATCTGAGCATATGACATGCTTACCTCGGAGGTTCATGACAGTTTTGGTGGCTTGTAGGATGGCAAATGCTTCTGTTGTAAAAATTGATGCTATATCAGGAAGATTCCCAATAGAGGCAATATCTCCATTATCGAATAGTACCGCGAAGGACGTGTTTTCTGATGTCTTTGATCCATCTGTAAATACAAAGTTCCATCCATTAGATTTCAACTCTGATGAAATACTTGAAAAAAGTTGACAATAGGTTGTGTTGATGGTATTTTGTTTTTTGTAGTTTGCTAAGGTCATTATGATAGATTCAGAGTTGATGAACCATGGAGGACATCGTGGAGTGAAACTCTGTATCCGTTTTAGTGGAAGATTAATTTGTTTAGCTTTATCAAGTATGGTCATGATTGCCGATGGAATTTTCTTTAAAACTTTGTAGTCCATTGCTCTTTTTACGTCTTCGTCGATAATTGAGTTTCTGGAAAACATAAGCTTGGCATGAAGCTTCAATGTGACTATATCTCTTCTTTCCTCAATGCTTGGTAATCCTGCTTCTACTAAGATATTTTTAATTGGTGTAGTAGGGAAGGCGTTTATACTTCTCCTTGCAGCTTGATGGTAAATAGGTTTTATTAGATTTAATATTGATTTCGGGCAATGTCCATATATGTATAGGCCGTAGTCGATCTTACTTAAAACTAACATTTTAGTGATGTTTGAAAGAGTGTTAGTGTGTACATTACTTCGTTTGCAGGCTAAGTATCTGATGATGTTAGTTCTCGCAGCTAGGGATTTCTTAAGTTCTAAGCAGTGTTGTTTCCAAGAATACTTGTTATTAAAAACTAGACCTAATATACTTAAGCTATTAACATTTTCGATTATTGTATTATTAACATTAATTTCAAGGTTTGAACAGTTTATTTTTCTACATATATGAAGTAATTTACATTTTCGGATAGATAGTTTTGATCCAGATATTATTGACCATTCTAAGATATCTTCTAACGCTAATTTAAATAAGATTTCACTTCTCTTGAGATCGTTAATTTTACACAAGATATATATATCATCTGCGTATATGCAGTGATCTAATAATTTATGTTTCAGTAAAATTGTATTAATGTCATCAAATGCAATAATGAATAAAACAACCGAGAGCGGTGATCCTTGGGGGATACCGTTATGTAACGGGTGGTTGGACGAGTACAAATTATTCGTTCTTAAGCTGAATTTTCTATTAGTCAAAAATGATTTTACGTATCCGTATATGTTTCGTCCAACTCCCCATTTTATGAGATTTTTTAATACGATATGTAAGCCTATCCTATCGAATGCTTTTTCGAAGTCGAGTGACAGGATCGAAATATGATTTTTTGCAGATAATGCTTTTGATACATAATAATCAATGTGAAGTAAAGCATCGACACATCCTCTGTTAGCTTTAAATGCAACCTGATTGGGACTTATCAGTTTGTTTGTTTCGGCGAACCATAAAAGACGTTTCGCAATAATTTTTTCAAGGATTTTGGATAAGCATGGGATAAGTGAAATTGGTCGGTATCCTTCGATTGTGTTTTTATCTCTATTTGGTTTAGGTATAGGTAATATTGTTGCAGTCTTCCAAACCTGCGGAATAACTGAATTGTTTAGAACGTTGTTATAAAGGCAGATGAGTCTATTTTTTGTATCGAGTGGGAGATTTTTTAGCATAGGATAGGATATTCTATCTCTGCCTTTAACTTTGCTAAGCGAGGTTTCAAACTCAACTAATGAGATTGGTTGTTCAATACGTCGGGCTGTAGGATTAATAATGTGGTGGAGAGGCAATCTATTAATATAATCTATTTTTTTATTTATGAAATCATTTGAGAAGTTTTCGTTACCTGAGTTTTTTGACCAGTTTTGAGCTATAAATTTGCATATTTCTGGGGGATCTAGAATATTGTTTATGCTATTTATAAAGAGTGAGATTGGTTCTCCAGTTAACCGACGGATATTTTGCCATACTTTGGATGGGGAGGAGTTAGGGTTTATAGATGAAGTAAAATCAAAGAAACTTTTTGTTTTACTATCTTTAACCATTCTGCGGAATTTAGCATTGCATTTTTTGTATTTTATCAAGTTCTGCGTATTTTGATTTTTTTGAAAGATTTTTAAAAAAATCATTTTTTCTTTACGTAGTAAAGATAAGTCGGAGTTCCACCAAGGGACCACACGTTTGCGTTTTATAGGTGTTGTTTGGGGGATAGAATAGTTTGCGGCTGTTCTTATAGCTTTTTGCAGTAAGGCTGCTTCTTTATTGTTGTTGTCAGACATAGGTTTATCGGATAAGTACTCTTTAGTTTTTTCTTTAAAAATCTTCCAATCAGCGAAGTCCGTTTTAAATTTCAAATTAAGTGTTTTTGATTCAGTTGACTGTCCAATAACCAACTTGGTGGTTATCGGGAAGTGGTCACTGCCATATAGATCCTTCAACGTTTTCCAAGTTATTTTTGGAAAAAGTTCAGGTGAACAACAAGTTACGTCGACGTGTGTGAGCGTGTTATGAGTCGAAAGATGGGTAGGAGAGCCATCGTTAAGAATAACTAAGTTAGAGTCTAAGAAAAATGTTTCAAATAAAGCACCTTTACTATTAGTGTTTGGAGAACCCCATAGGATGTTCCATGCATTAACGTCTCCTCCAATTATAATGGGAAGGTTTGCTTGACTTATAATATTGTCTAAATCATTCTTGCTGATTATTTGTTTGGGGGGAGCGTAAATATTAATATATGTAAATTTTGTTTCTAGTTGTAGCTCAACCGCTAGAACCTGTAAGTTTGTGTTAAAAGATAGGATCTTATGTGGAATGTTTTTTTTAATCAGTAATGCTATACCTTGCTTGCATGTGTCATTGCTCGGCAAGTTATGAAAATAGCCGTGATAATTGTTTGGGGGGTGTGGAGAGAGATTAAAAGGGCAATGTGTCTCTTGAAGAGATAGAATCGCAGGGTTGTATTCTTTAATTATGATCTTGAGCTCGTCAAGATTATTGAAGAATCCCTTCATATTCCATTGAAGAATATAGAGGGCAATGTCAGAATGAAGTCGTTTCCACGTGCTTATTTTACCTGAAGTAAGAGAAGTGTGGGCGCTAACATTTTGGTTTTGATTTGTAATTGTGTTGTCTGCTATAGGTTGTAAAAGGTTTGTGTTATTTAAAATCAGTTGTTCAGTGCATTGACTCTGCGTTCCGGACATCGAAGCATCCGGGCTCGCTAAGGAACCCGAATGATTCGATCTCCGATTCGCAGAGTCATTTCTTTGAGTAACATTATTTTTATTGCATTGTGACATCATTCCATTCAGAGGTTTTAATATAATAATTGTTGTTGTCCAAAAGTGCTTGGGTAACATTTGATATAGGTGAACCCGGGGGTTCGAAGGGGGGATTATTTGTTGAAGTATTTGTAGTGGTTGTATTTAAGAGAGTTTGAGTTGTTTGAGGGAGAGATGAGCTAGCATGTGTAGCTGCGGCAGAAGGTTTTGTGATGGTGTTGGTATTTGAAATTGATTTTATTGTAGAGTTAAGAGGTGTGTGTTCATGTGATGATGTATTTGTATTTGTATTTTGGTTGTTGTTAATTTGGTTCGATGTAGATTTTCGTGGAGGAGGGGGGGGCAAGCTTGGCTTGGAAGGTTGTACACTAGTTTGTGGAGTATGTGATGGATTATTTGTTTTTTTTAATTGCTGGGCAAATGATTCTGTTAGCGGTGGATTATTTACTGATATTTGTTGGTTGTGAATTTTTTTGGCTTCGGCCATTGTGCACTTCTGCCTAGTTTTTATCGTAAGTATTTCCTTTGCTTGTATATAAGAGGGACATGATTTGGAAGAGGATGAATGAGCGAGTGAGCAGTTTGCGCACATTGAACGTGTACATGGTGACGGAACGTGAGGTGGTAGATTGCAAGACTCGCATATTGCGGTTCTAGTACAACGGTTCTTTGTATGGCCAAGGAGTTGGCAGGTGCGGCAACGCATCGGGTTTGGTATATACTCTGTGATTTGAGCTGTGTAAAAGCCAATATCAACAGATTTGGGTGGTTGATAAAGATCAAATGTGAAAAGTACCAAGCCAGATGGCTTAAGCACTCCATCTTCTCCTTTCTTCGTGAATTTGTATATATCTACTACCCCTTGCAATTTCATTTCACTTATGATTTCCGATTCTGTTACACTGGTAAGGCATGGTGCAAATGCTATTCCCTTGGATTGGTTTAGGCGATCGTGTAATTTTACTATAACTGGACAGATACCAGCGAGATTATTAGCTTTTAGGAACAGATCTGCCGTTTTTTGTGACTTAACGAGTATAAGGAGATTTCCATCGCGAAGTTGGGATATGTTTTCATAATCTTTACTTGTCGCATCTATTGCTTTTTTAAGAACGAAAGGGCTGAGGGATTTTATGGGTTTTTCTTCAGATTTCGAGGAAATGGTAATGAAACGAGGATTTTTTGTATGGGAATTTGAAGGTAATTGGAGGAAGTTATTAAGGGGTATTGAATTGTATTTGGGTTTTTTTCTGGGTTGGCGGCTTGGGTCAAGATCTGGATCTAGAATCCCAAAACGGCCACCAATGGTGGCTGGCCCATGGGCCATATTCGCACTTCACTTGGGTCACACACGTGGACACAGAAAAAAAAAATAATCTATTAGAGAGAATACGGTTTAAAAGAGAAAAACCGGTTTGCGCACTCGGCGGGGAAAAAAGAAAAATATCACACTCTGAGAAACGATCCTATCGATTTGAGAGTTAGTCGATGACTGGAAACAAGTTATAAATATTATTGATACAAGAAAATATGTATCTAAATTCAAATCAAGTGTTTTGGAAATTCTTTTTAGCAGATGTGATTTTTTTTAAATTTAATTTTCACAAACCCAGTGATACATACAATTCAGAATCAGTCAAATTGTTTCCGGGTGTTTTATTCGGGAATGTGTTCCGGACGGCCAATCGAAAATGCCATTAATGTCACCCCATTGATTTTCTAAATTCCTACCGAACTAAATTCAAAATTATATTTAGGATTTATCCTCGACCCTAAACCAAACTCGAAACTTAAAATATTGAAGAGCGTGTAAGGTAGCGTATCCATTCCACTTTCTGCTAAGAAATTCTGTCAAATTTCTTTTCGGAATCCAACAGTAGTTGGAGTAATCTAACCGTATTGTCCGTATCTAAGAACGATATGAGCTTACTACAACAAATCCCGTAAAAACGATCTTATATGTAGAGCCAGGCAAGACATAGCTAGAGTAGTCGCAATTTGCACTTGACACTGGCCTTTGGGAGAGCATTCAGCAAAGCTGGATATTCCACATGACACCTACTACCTCAGCTGTAAAAATCGGTTGCAAAACGAAACAGTACTTCAGTTCACCCTTGACCGTCATTTTTACCTAGCTAAACTATGATACCCACATCAATTACTGAAGTTGACAAAAATCATTGTGAACAACAATCATCAACACAATTTCCGATGACAAAGGTACTTACAAGTAAATACAATTATGCCTTCTTGGGACCGTTTCATTTTCAAAAAAAAAAAACAAATGTTTGAAATACCCTTTTCGACCAATATACATAATAAGGGTATTCATGAAACGGCGAAAAACCCGCATGAACCTCAGAAACCAGATAATTTCAAATTAAACGTCAAACTCGAATGTTATCATTTTTTTTTATCTAAATTGTGCAACAAACATTTTTTTTTGAATTTGAATATTTTTACGCACACAATTATTTTCACACATACAATATCATTAAAATTCAGAATAGTCAGAATCACACAAAAGTGTCCAATTGGGCTCCCGGATCGGAGAACAATTCCGGATTTCCAAATAAAAACGCCATTAGTCCTTCGCAGGCGGCGTACTAAATACATCTCATCGATAATTTCGATTATAGTACTATTACAGTGTTGTAATAACCGTTTTCTATGATTTCGCGCAAAATTTTTTATTTCATCGCGAACCGTGGGAATCCCGAGATCTATGTGTAGATCTTCGTTTTTAATGTACCAAGGTGTGTTTAAAAACGATCTTAGCAGTTTATTTTCAAATGTTTGTAAGGTATTTGAATTAGAATCTCACGTATAACCCCAGAGTTGTATACCGTAAGTCCAGACAGACTTAAGCACCTGCCTGTACAAAATTAGCTTGTTTTCGATACTGAGCTTCGAGTGTTTCCCGAGCTACCAGTACATATCTCTAAGTTTATTATTTAACTCTTCGCATTTCTTTTTAACATGCGGTTTCCATTTTAATTTCGCATCTAGAGTAATTCCGAGATATATTGCTTCATTAGCAGACGGAACTTGAACCGTATTAACAAATACCAACAATCTATTAATTTTTTTTATACGTAAAAGCTACATGGACTGATTTTACTTCGTTGAGCGATATCCGCCATATTTTTGTCCAACTATTGACATTATTCAGAGCTTTTTGTAATTTTGTCGTAGAATCATATATCGTTTGGCCCACTGCTAATATTGCATTGTCGTCAGGTAACGTGGCTACGATAGTGGCTTCTCTTTGAGGCATATCACGTGTAAATAATAGGTACAATATTGGGCCTAGAACACTTCCATGTGGTACCCCAGCCACTATTTCTTTAAGATCCGAGTAATCGTTTCCATATCTTATTCTAAAAAGTCTATAGATCTGCTTTTAGAAGCGTATAAAGTGATTCAGGCAGATTTTGTTTTAATTTTAAAATTAGGCCTTCGTGCCACACCTTATCAAAAGTTTGCGACACGTCTAGGAAGACCTCCGGACAAATTTTTTTTTCTTCAAAAGTTTTCTCAATGAGGTCAGTGATCCTATGCACTTGGTCAATTGTCGAATGCTTACTTCCAAATCCGAACTGATGTTCATGTATTAGGCGCTTTTCTTCTAATCTTGGCTCCAGGCGTAGAAGTAATATTCTTTCAGAATGATGAAATCTTTTGTCAGAAAGAGCAAATCTTTTCTTGAATGAAACTCGCTATGTATCCACTTAAATTCCTGAACAACCAACATCAAATTGGCTAAATTTGTATGGGTTTGTGCATAATATGTTTTTGAAATTCCTATGGGAAACAAAAGTATACCAACGTTTTTCGGATAGCTTGAGATTTTTATTTTAGTAGCAGCTGTTTTATCATCAGCTATGTTTTTAGATGGGATTGCAACAACACCAACCTATCCGGATAGCTATGGTTCGATTATTGAATAAGATCATTTATTTCGTAGGAGATTCATGATCGCAGGTAAAATTTCGAGGGAATAAAATATTCCGTGAGAAACGAAATTCCCTTTGAGATTCGCGATTGGGCCCAATAAATTTAAGGTTACAATTTGAAATACTTGTTTTGTAATAGCGACCTTAAATTTATTATATTTGGACCAAAGATAAGTGTATGTAACCATTCTTTAAAAATAATTTGTACTTCTCTTATTATAATATTTTGAGAAAGTTTGGTTATTATGAACAATTCCTAATCTTTTTTTCAGGTTGGAATTCCAATTCTCGACAATATTATATCATGCATGGATCGATCAAGATGCCTAATGCTACTCATATCAACAAATTTTCTTCTCAGTCATTGGTGTCAATTTGAAATGCGTTTAGCTCAGCATCGGTAAAAATTAAAAAAAAAATAAACCAACTTACCAATTGAATTTTCTTACAGAATGTTTGATGCCAGCAAGGAACACGTCATACTTGTATTTCTTGAAGACATTCCTAAGCGCAAACGCCCCAAGACTCTGCAATATCTAATGGACGTCAAGACATACATCAAATGGCCTTCTGGGTCATCCGAAAATTCGAAGATGGATGAAAAAAAAATATTCTGGAAGCGCCTACGAAGGTCGATGAAAAATATATAATAGGTCATATTATGCTCGTAGACACCACCACAATGTACCTGATAGTGAAATAAGAGTGTTTTGGATATAGTTAAAAAAAAACTCTTTTCTTTAAGTAACTTAATTTAATTTATTTTATTTCATTAAAAATTATTCTATAGGTAAATAAAAATGAAAAATGCGGATTGTTGTTTTATTGCATTTTACTTATATCCTCGTATTGTACGCCTTCAACGATTCTACCTTTAAGAGGTCCACGGGATATTTCCATTGTTACACAAAAGTTCTTCTCGTCGAGCTTTTTAAGAATAGCTTCATTGCCACGATAGGCGCCATTGACCACGCGAATTGGTTTATCGAGGGCAGGAATCACAGTCTCCAAGTGAGCCTAAAATATACATAAATTAGCTATTTTTATTTGGAGAAATTTAAAATGTTCATTTTACCTGATCTACTTTGACTTTCTCGCCTGATTCCAAGAACTTAATCTTCGCTCTGTATTTATCAATCACTTCTAAGACGACAGCTTTTTGTTTGTAAAACTTATCGCCCAATGATTTGTCTATGAATTTTACAATAATTCCATCGGTTAACCAGTAGTCCTTGCGATTCTGCTTCTCCTTTTTGATTTCTTCCATTTTCATGATTTCACTGAGCGCAGATGTATTTGAAGACGAAGAAGTAGTTGATGAGGGTTTTTTAATAGTTCTAGGTTTTTTGAATAGTTTTTCGTCTTCATTGTCAGATGGCCGTTTAAGCAAACATGATCTTCCCAAGGCTGTAGCTTGTGGATTAAATTTCTTTTCCAGTTTGATTCCTAGAACAAGAGGTTCATCTTCGTATCTTACAAACTCTGTGTACTTTTCGTCCTCGCTGAGTTCATCTTTCTTTTCTGACTGTTTCGCCTTCTCAATTTGTTTTTCAATGAATTCCATCATCCTTTCCTGGTCGTCTTTTTCCATTTTCTCTTTTTTGTCCAATTTATTTTGCGCCTCTAGAGCTTCAGGACTACGATCAATATAAGTGACGAACCAGCCTTTTTCCGTCTCATCAACAACACACTGCCCACTTCTTCCAAGCCACTTAACATAGTCCGATAGTGTTAGCCAACGAGTTGCGTTCATGTGAATGTGATTCTTGTCCGCAATATACTCCTGATATATTTTATTTGCTGCCACTCTCTTTGTTCCGAAACGACGTCGTAACAACTCCATGTAGCCATCGGAAAACTCTTTGGAGAAACTAAAGATAAATTTACCAGGGGAGTCAGCGAATAGAAGCAGCTGTCTCTGATGGGCTTCACTTGTTGTGTGGCATTTAAATCCGTTTTCGTCGCGACACTGCTTTTGGCACATTTGGCAGTACCATCGAAGTTTTTGCAATCCCTTGGCTTTCATTTTATTAGCCAGGTATTTGGGGGTTCCAACTTCTGCCTTACCCATATTCGATTAAATTCGTTGTAAGTAAAATATAAATTTATTGTTGGTTTTATTAAAATAAACGAAAAAATTTGAGACAAATATTTTTTAACTCTCTAGTGTTGTCAACAACATACAAGAACTGTCATTTCACTTTTCAATCTTTTGACAGATATATGAAAATTTCACTTGTTCAGGCTGCAGTAATAAAAATGGACACATTCAGCAATTTATTTTGTTAGGCTGTTTTAAACGGTGCAAGTAAAATTTATGATTTTTATGTACGATTTAATAAGAAATGTGAGATGTCGGAAATACAAAACAGTCGTGTTTTTGTTCAGGTTGAAAAATTGTGATTGTTTGATTTTCGTTATAGATTGAACTTTTCTAAATTAATTGGAGCAAAGAGTGATTATATGTCTGAACAAAGTCAACGTCTATTAAATATCGTAGTGTTTAAAATTATATTTGCAACCGAAAGGAGATAAAAACAGAAACAAGGAGTGCTTTCATAAATGCATGGTTGCGAAAGTCCGACTAATGCATAGCACTTATAAATGCAAATGATGAATGGCAGAGTTTCATAAAAGTAAAACGCAAATATTAAATTCCACATGCAGTACGATTTTTTTCTTAAAGAAAGAGACAGTATGATGTAAACGGTGGTACACCTTCCTTTACTGTTCATATCTGTCCAAATTTCCGCTAGAAAATTCAAAGATGAACTCAAAATTAAAAATACACATCAGAATTGTTTCTGGTCCACAGGGAAATTGAGCAAATCAGAGAAAGTATTCATAAATGCATATTAAAATGCATGTGCAAATAGTTTTTTTGACGTTAATATGATCGCAACTGATCGCATGTAAACAAAGCAACCATGCATTTATGAAAGCACCCAAGGTGTAAAAGATCGTGGAAAAATCCCTACATATTAGGGAAAACCGACAGCGGTTAAAATTAGAAAGATGGGTTTGCTTACGCACCAAATGATATAATTAAAAAAAATGATTTGTGCGGTTTTAGATAATAAATATTTTAAAAGTGTAATGAAACAGTTATAACAGGTGCTCGAAACCCTCTTCCTAAATTCTACCTTATGCAGTTTTCTCACAATATAATAAACCTATGAATTTTTTCCATAATCATTAATTTTTATTTTTATTATTGTTACGCTCACAAGAAAAATATAGTAAAAGTTTATGTTATTTACGCATTTTCTCGAAAAAAATTGACCTCAAATCGAAAAGGTCGGGAAAAAGGGAACAGGCTGGAAACTGGATATCTTGAGCCATAGACAAGATATAATTTTTTTAATACAATTACAAAGGCTGGTATTTTTTCTAAAAATAAAGGGTTAAGCGACACTTTTATAATTAGTAAAACAGCGCAATTACCGTTATAACTAGAGCATCTGGGTACACCCGATATAAATGCAGCCGTATTTTATTGGTAACCAATAGGTACCGCAGTAATGAGTCTGAATTACTATTATGCACTTTTTATATATGCTCTTGGCTGAGTACATAATTGTAAAATATTTTCGGTAACTCTAACGTAACGTTACTTTAAAACTTTTTTGAACGCAAAATATACAGTATCAATGCAGTATACAAACTTGGAATGAACTCCGTTCATCAAAGTATAAAGTAATTATACCCATTGAAATTCATTGAGATTTTTTTGCGGATAGGTCGTGGTGAGTTTTATTTGAAATGGCGGGAAAAAAATATTAATTTTATTTTCAATGCTAAAAAGAAAACAAACTATTAATCGCAGAAGGGTGCTATTGATTCCTAAAATATATTGCTAACCAACGTTAAGGCAGATTCAGAAAAATACAGATTGTCTAAGAACAATACACGAATGCATTCCGAAGACATTTTCGTATGAAATGAAATGTAATTGTATACTTTTGTGCAACAGAAAATTGAAAGATACAAGTTTGCGATACTTTTACTGTAGTATTGCAATATAACTAAATTAATGAACACAAGCGATTCCAAAATTCGACAGAAATATTACTGGTTTTATACATTATGAACGCGATACTGGTAGTGTTTCCGTTTCTTTACAATTATGAAATCAGCCTTACTTCACACTTATTTCTCATCTTCCTCTGCCAGCCAACAATGGTGCACAAGCTTTCTGAATGCAGCAACCCGAGGAAGTAGTTCCATTCCAAAATTGTTTACGAAATTATCGGCAATATTTTGACTGCCCAATTTTTTCGCATTTTTCCTTTGTTGGAAGCTGTCAACAAATCTTTTATGAATTATAATTTTGGTATTCGGCATGCTAAATCTGCTATGAAATCTGTTAAGAAATCTGGATTATGAGCTGTCAGAACTTCGAAATTCTTAACAAGTCTTTTACGAACTGCATTTTTCGTATTCAGCATGCCACAATCTGTTATGGAATTTTTTATGAATCATAAAAGAATAAAAGACACATTTTTGTTACTTTTATCATAAAGGATTTTAATATATGAAGTAAAAACTCTTATTTCGTTAATAAATTGTTCTTTAAAGGACAAATTATAACAAAATATTATTAAAATACATAGACACAAATGTGAAAGTAATTTCAAACTATTTATTTCAATACACGAAAGCACATAACACATTTTGATGGATGAAACTTAAAAGAAAGAGTCTTGCCCGAGTTCGTTTTGTACAACTTTTTATATTGGATATACATATTAAATCTAGGATCAGGAACTGTTGTAGACAAATTACAAAGATTAATTATTACATATTTATCTACGAGAAACAAAACACGATAATTCCGCAGGTTAATTTTATATTGTCATTCGTCAGTGCCGACTGTCGGGAGTTTTTATTTACCTACTACAGCTGATAATTTGACAGCAGATTTTAGGTCTGTTCGTACAAATGTTTCTTTTTCGAAATTACATAACAGACTTTTATAAAGGATCGAACTCCTGAATAACAATTATAAAATATCTTTTATGGTGAAGATCTGTTATGCATCATAACAGAAAATTCATAACAGAATAACAGATGTGGTAGAATAGACCTAAATATCTCTTATGGTGAATTAGGCCTATTCGGTGAGATATTTTATTCTGTTATTCTGCTATTCTGTTATGAATTTGCATACAAAAGTCTAATCTGTCAAAAAATCTTTTATGAATTATAATTTTGGTATTCGGCTGCTAAATCTGCTATAAAATCTTTTAAGAAATCAGCTTATGAGCTGTCAAAACTTCGAAATTCTTAAAAAGTCTTTTATGAACTGCATTTTTGGTATTCAGCATGCCACAATCTGATATGGAATCTTTTATGAATCATAAAAGAATAAAAGACACATTTTTGTTACTTTTATCATAAAAAATTTCAATATATGAAGTAAAAACTTTTATTTCGTTCATGAATTGTTCTTAAAAAGACAGATATAACAAAATATTATTAAAATACATAATAACAAACACAAATATAAAAGTAATTTCAAACTATTTATTTCAATACACGAAAGCACAAAACACATTTTGATGAATGAAACGTAAAAGAAAGTGCCACTTATCTTGACAGAGTTCGTTTTTGTACAACTTCTTATATTGGATATATTAAATTCAAGAACTGTTATTGACAAATTACAAAGATTTAATATTAATTATCTACGCGAAACAAAACACGATAATTCCGCAGGTTAAATTTATATTGTCATTAGTCAGTGTCGACTGCCGAGAGTTTTTAATTACCTACTACAGCTGATATAGCAGATTTTAGGTCTGTTTGTATAAATGTTTCTTTTTCGAAGTTACATAACAGGCTTTTATAAAAGATCGAACTACTGAATACCAATTCTAAAATATCTTTTATGGTGAATATCTGTAATGCATAATAAGAGAAAATTCATAACAGAATAACAGATGTGGCAGAATAGGCCTAAATATCTGTTATGCATCATAACAGAAAATTCATAGCAGAATAACAGATGTGGCAGAATAGGCCCAAATATTCTCCCGATCTGCGTACTAGGTTTAACACGCAAACAACTAAATCTGAAAGGAAAAATTAAAAAAAAAAAAGAAAAAATATTCGTGTGGAATCTTTTTATTATTTATTCTTTTTTCTATTTATTTGCGTCACTTTGCTGGCTCATTCTCTTTTTTGTATATCGCTTTTTTCATCTCCGGCTACTTTGATAAATTCATATAATATAATAACATAAAATTGTAATGTCTTGCTTTATATCGTTATTTTTATAGTTTTATTTAAGTGTTTACTCTGCTATCAATCTAGAGCTATTTTTTTTTTTAAATGTTGTATTTTCATTTCCTCTGTAAATATAAACATGGTCTGCTAAATTGTGTTTTTACTTTCTTTTTGAGAAATAATTTTGTAATCATGAACTGAAACGTTTATTTGAGTTTCATTCTTTTCTCGTTTACTATAAACCTCATTAGTATTGTATTCGTATTAATGTGTTTTTATTTAGGTATATAAAAAGAATTAAACAATGCGTTAATGTAAAATAGATCATGATTATCAGAGTTGCATTGCTTGCCAATCACACATCCGTTTCCTTTTTTTATTTTATAATTTTAAACTTAAGTTAAATAAAATTTATTTTTATTTAAAAAAAAAACAATTTATAATGTTAATTTTAAAAAGAAAAATCAATATATATATATAAAAAAAAAACAATTATAAGAAAATGAATAGCGATAGATATACTAAAGCTTAAAATAGGCTTCCATCACACAGAGATATTTTCGTTTTCGCACTTTTTCTCATTCTTTTTGTTTGTTGTTGTGGCTTGAAAAAAAATGTTTAAAATGTATGTACGTCATTCATTTTCATATTTATATATGTATTTTAATCTTTTTTTTATCAATTAATTAGTAAATAGTGTATAAGATTTTTGTTTCGTAATTTAATGTTCTATACAATTTTTTTATATTTGCTTTAAATTTATTCTTCTATTGGATTGACGCTTTTTTTTATATAATTTTGCTTTATCATTTATAATTTACGGTATTTTTGCTCTCTGAGGTATAAATTTACCAAAAAAAAAAATGCTGAAACAAAAACAAAAATTGTCTAATAATCATCTAGTTCGAAACAATCGTTATCCAATTCATCTAGCTGCATACTCTGGAAGTCTACTTTGTAACGTAAAATGCCTGTGGAAGATAAGAACGGGAAACATGTTTTGTCAGATTTAAAATTGGTTTTTGCTATGATACCATTTTAAAAATAAAATCTCTAATAAGAAGGCTCACTACGATTCTACTAATGAAATAAAATTATAAAATAAAAGTAGGTTTTAATAATAAAATTAAAATTATGTAGAAGATAATGCAAATTTCGTTTAATAAACTTGAACCGATTATAATTATATCGTTGTTAAAATTGTCCAAGAGTGATTCGAATAAAACATCAACATAAACAAACCAAAGGAATAATTTATTAGTTGATGGCATTGCCCAATGTTTACTCTGAATGTTTATTCTGGGTGTTAAATTGAAAGAAAAAAATCATTTTTAATATTCTGAAATTTTGAATTGCCTATTTTGGAATTCAAAGCAAATCGGTTTTACACTTCGAAGAGAATGAGATTATGTTGCTAGTTGAAAATGTTTGTTCAACGTGTTGAGCAACATTTTCAAGATAACAAGTGTGTTCCCGTACTTTATGCACAAAAATGTGAAGACTGTCATTTTTGCAAGAGTGGAGGTAAAAATCTCTCGTAGCGCAACAAAGTTTCACAAAAGTACGGGAACGCTTTGAACAACAATTTTTCCAAAGTTTTAAACGTCAACGTTAAAGTGTATTTTTGAAAATGTTTATTAAAGATTTACGTGAAATTATTTGTTAAAATGACCAATTTAATATCACAAATTTCAATTTATTGGACGGAGAAGCTCGACCAGACTATAAATTCCATTATTTTCAAATTTTGTAACGATACACTTAGCAACTGACAGCTTATGTATTGTTTTTTCTCTTTTTTCATTCATTTGACAGTCTTCATATTTTGTGTCCAAAGAAATTTCTTGGACTAAAATTCGCAGCCTGGGGAAATATTAAATAATAAATATTTTACACTCTCATGAGCGCTCTCTTCTGTGAAAAACTACGAAAATTTGGAGTACGTGAACGGGATTTGACTGTTTTTCGTAGAAATTCGTAGATTTTCGCAGTTTTATGGAGTACGGGAACGGAACATGTGGCACATTATTTGTTCAACTCGTTGATCAACTTTTTTAGTTTTGTCTAGTGTTGGTTGCCATTGACGTGAAAAATATTTGTTTTGCGTTGCATTGCACGCGACAAAATTTGTATGCGTGTGTGCGTGAATTGAACTATTCTATTGACATTAACTTTTTCTTTGAGAGAAAATCATGTTTAATTCTGACAAAGTTCAATTTCAATATTTTCAAAAGATGTGTGTGACATTAACACTAAAAATGTCTACCGAACTTAAGTCGAAATTATGTCATCAATATCTGAGTGGTTATATAGTGCGTGTATTAAAGGCGTTCAAACCAGCGATTCTTGGTTAGGTGTACGAATGTATCAATTCGCCCATAAGCTTGTTGAGCAACCACTTCAAAAACGCATTTGGTCCACTTGATAAATTTTTTTTAGTCCAAATGGAACAAGTTTATCAACTAAGTGTCCGAGGTTATTCACATTTCACTAAATTTGCCAACTATGTGTAATACGTTTTGTTCAATTTTACGACTGTTTTCGTTGCTCAACGAGAAGAACGTAAATTTCTGCACTACGGTAAGAAGTTGTGAATTCGTTCATCCAACGATGGAGGTGAAAGAAAAGTTGAACGAAGTTGGTTGAGCTTGTTGCGCACGTAATTGACGACTGGCATATGTATTCCTATTGTTAGGATTAGGAATACGTAAATCAAAAATATCTGTACAGCTGCAAATATAGTTTTTTTTTATTTAAAGTAATCTATATATGCAAAGAACAATTGAGAACAGAATTTCTCCCGCAGTCAAATCAGGAATTAAAATGTGTTTTAAAATTCCTGTTTTTATGCAATGAGCGAGCATCTTCCGTTAAGTACTATGCACATGAGAGCGACCAACGAATTAACGAATATTCGTCCGTTTTGACATTTTGTTCATATGGCTTTAATTTCATACGTCACGAATATTGGTTGAAAATCTGATTTTGCGGTTAGACGCGTGCGAACAAATTACTCGTTTTGAAAGGATGATGGTATGTGGAACGCGAATAGAGTTTGACTGTTCGTAGCAATCAGATGCAATTCGCGACAACCAATATTGTTTTCTCAAATTTATCTTATTTTGGCGATTAAAAATTAAATTTTTCTGTCGTAAACATTAATAGAAATTATATTTCTCCAATTTAGTTTAGAATTTGTGAAGAATTTAGGTTCGTAAAGTGATTTAAATGGAATTTATTCGTTTGTTCGTCGGTCGTTGGTCGTCTAATGTGAATAGTCCTTTAGATGCTAGTTTCTACAAAATTCTGAGTACAAAAAAATGGAACAAATTTGTCAAAACTTCCTATCAATTTAGAAAAATCTACCAAGTAGAGACACTGAAGAACTGGCAATTGGCACCATATCGGCCTAAACATTACAAGACATTAATACAACAGATAGAAGAACAGAAAGAACAAACAACAGAAGAAACACATGTGAACAGCACGCGGTTGGTTTTAAATGGTCCACTATCCAAGACCTATACTTGCTCACCATTTCGAACAACTTCTATGTGCACCACCAAGACCAAGTCAAATATTATATGCTAGTCCTTTGGTAGAAAATGAAGATTTCGACCGTGCTTTCTCAGTTCAAGAAGTAATGAGAGTCCTACACAGATGCAATCTTAACAAGGCTCCAGGGGATGACCGTGTTTCGTACGAATTTTACAAATACGCTACAGAAACTTTTTTGATTAAGCTTACTGAAAGCTATAATTTTATTTTCAATTATGGTGAAATTCCAGAAAGCTTTAGGAGGAATATTATCGTCCCACTGTTTAAAAAAGGCGATGTAAACGACCCTAACAATTACAGAGGCATATCCTTTATGAACTCTGTTATGAAAATTTTTACTGGTGTCATTCAAGACAGACTGTTAAACTGGATACAACAAAATAATCTTCTAAGCGAGTTTCAAGCCGGCTTCAGGAAAGAATATGCAACAGTCGATAACATATTTTCACTAACTTGCATTGCTAGATCATACCTAGACAAGGGGAAAAAGTTATATGCTTTCTTCGTTGACTTCAAGGCTGCCTTCGACTCAATCGACAGAAATGCCCTTTTCTACAAACTTTGTTGTCTAGGCTTATCGTCGAAAATACTCAAAATATTACGAGGGCTGTATGAGCAAAACCTCACAGCAGTATGGGATGGAAATGAAGGATCTTCCTGGTTTCATACTTCTTCCGGGGTCAAGCAGGGCTGTCTTTTGAGTCCACTTCTGTTTTCGCTTTTCTTGGATGACCTTACATCGTTTTTGCCTGGAGGTATTAGTTTTGCTGGTACAGTAATAAAAGCTTTGACGTATGCGGACGACATTGTCATTTTTGCGGAGACTCCAAATATGATGCAAATAATGATTAATAAATTGCAACTGTACTGCCGTAATTGGGGTCTTACAGTTAACACTAACAAATCTAAAGTATGATATTTCGAAATGGCACAGGGCGATATGCAAGGGAGGAGAAATGGATGTGGGAAAATGTGGAGCTTGAGTTGGTGAGGGAATATAAATATCTTGGAGTCATCATTACGCCTCAGATGTCGTTCAAAAAGCA
Organism: Philhelius pedissequus; assembly: GCA_910595825.1. NCBI lineage: Eukaryota > Metazoa > Arthropoda > Insecta > Diptera > Syrphidae > Philhelius > Philhelius pedissequus. The sequence continues at coordinate 4,932,010 of OU343163.1, read as the reverse complement.
TCTGCAGGAAAAGCTTATAGAAGCAAAAAAAGCCATCAACTGCAACTGGAGGGGGGTCCTTGGGAAAAAACAGATAACCCCGAGTGCTAAATATAAACTTTTCGAAGCAGTTATGAGGTCAGTGATGTGCTATGCTGGTCAAGTATGGGGGTTTCTTCAATATGAGGAAGTAGAAAAATTACTGAGGTATTTTTTGAAAAAGATCTTTTGGCTCCCCGAAAACACACCTACATATATGCTTCATTTGGAGACCGGGGTGTCTCCGCTCTACGTCTTTTCCCTCAAGTTGCATTTGTTCTACATTGCAAAGGTTATGGCTCTCCCAAATCACCGTCTGCCAAATATTATCGCAAAATATCTGCTATCGCAAAAATCACAGTTCTTCGAAGAATGGTCACGACATGAAGTTCAGCACGACATCCAGTTGGTAGAAAGAAATACTGGTGATTGGAAAGAAGTTTTTCCAGAATTGTTACTAGGGATTGAAGATTCTTTCTTTGTTAAATTTAAGGAGTCAGCCCAACGGAGTTGTACCCGAAACATGTATAAGCTCCTGAGATACGACCTTGGACCTAACAATTACTTCAACGACCGATATACAATAGAAACAATCTCTTTAATTTTCAAAACCAGAGGAGAATTACTACGACTGAACTACATACCATACGGACCTGATGGAAGTACGGAATGCAGTTTATGCAATCTACGTACGACAGAAAATGTTCTCCATTTTATAGGAACATGTCCGATCTTGCAAGCAATACGGAGACAGTACTTGAAGAAAAACTATTTAACTGTTGATGAAGCTGCAAATGTCTTGAATGGTCAAGATTGGATAATGTTATCAAGCTACGTTAAAACAGCCCTTGACTACAGAAATCAAATTTTAAATGAAGCTTTTTAATAAGAAAACAAAATATGTATTTTTATTTTTTTGTTGTGATCATCTTAAAGGAGTCTAATCTTTTCAATTTCAATTTTACTTTAATCTATACTATACATAATGTTTGAATAATACCTTTTTTTTCTGGCTGACGGCAAAAGCCAATGCTATACTTGTGAATTTGTAAATATATGTAAACTTCTGTAAATTATCAAATAAAATCACATTCTACTACTATCCAAGTCCAAACCAAAAAGAATGGTGCTTAATTTCGCTGATCGATGAGAAACGATGCTTTCATCAGTCTTGGCCATTATCATCTTTCAGTTTATTTGGATTTAATTTGATCTAATGGAATGTGATTGAGGAAGACCGCAAATGGTTTTTTGACGTTTAATATTTAAAATTACTTTCTTGGTAGTTTCTCCTTCATTGAATTAAATAATCTGACTGTCTGTTATAGATTTCATTTCCCGAAAAATCTATCACATAATCCATTCAAAACGAAAAAATCTACTACGAATTTCGAAATTCCTAGGATGTGGTAACGAAAATAATTCGTCTTTCTTTACGACAAGTTATTCTTTTCGTATTCAAATGGAAATGTAGTCACTTGGTTATGTTACTAAAAAATATAAATATGTTTAATGAAATTTTATAATCAATGTTTTTTTTCATAAAAAAAGGCGAAAACAACGAAAAGAGCTCAATATGAAAGACTTTGGGAATTGATGAGTTAACATCCGTATATGGCTCAGGACTATACCAAGTTATCGAAGGAGGTAAGTAAATGAATAGAAGCGGTAAGTAAACAATTTCTAGAAGGTGGAAAAAAGAGCAAAACATTCTTGGACTTAGATGGTGGTCCAAGGTTCTATTTGGAGAAAACAAAGTCGAAGAATGATGTGATTGAATCAATTCTTGAATACCTCATTATTCTAGGTTTGGCTAGATTGGAAAAATTCTATACTATATTTTCTCCAATCTAGAAGAAGGCGTCATTTAAATAACAACTGCACTGCAAACCTCTACAGCTGGAATAAAAATATAGTTTCTTTTGTGTTCAATATCAACCCAGAAAAGTGAAAACAACAACACAGCCAGAAAATCAAATTGAGTGGGGTTCTAGCCGTTTCAATCCTAGACGGCAGAATGTGAACGTATTGGCTAAGCCCTGTCAACGACATCGCGAAAAATTCAAGTTTCAGAGACTTCATATCTATTAAAGTAGCAAATCGATTTGCAATTTTGCATTTTATAAAAAAAATATGAAAATTAAAAATAACAAGAACTCCTTATAAAACTGTAAGAAAGTTCGATTTAAATATTTTTTAAATTTGTTGGATTGCATGCATCTCTTAGTTATTTGCTTTGAATTTTCAACTTTTGCCTTCTCCAGCTATGGAATCCATTTTGTATGCAAATTACAATAGATAGACTGAAATGTATTTACACTTGATATGAACCGAAATTTAATTCTTTATAATTGGAGGTGATTTGCCGCAAAACAGCTGAATTCAAAATTGAGAATGAGAGCCATCAATGAGGCAATGCTTTTTCGCTTCAATTCGGATTCCACATTCATTCGTGATTCGTAGCATAACAATCCATCCGGAGATTTGTTACGATTGAATATGCGATAGGGCTGTATGTCTCGTTTCCTCATTTAAACTTAAAATTTTCCATTTTCAATAAACAATGAAAAAATATCCTAACGTGAAAAAAATAACCAAGAGAAGAATAATAAAATGCACGATCCCAGTCTTTTTCCTATAAAGCAATTTAGTCTTAGTTTTCAAGTCTAGATGCTAAAACAAAAATTCAATTATCCGATAAAAAATGATATTTAGATAGAATTTCCCCCCGTTCAGCAAAAACACTGTGGAATTGCCTTCCCTGACACCCATGTAATATACTCTGTTCAATTTATATTTTAAGTACAGGGAAGATAGGATATTATCAGCCCTATCACAAATTCCATCGTAATCGAAAATATGCTACGTTTCCCGATAAATCTATCACAAATTCCATCGTAGTGGATTCGGAGTGAAAAATTCGTTTACGATTTTCGAAGTTCGTAGAAATTGGTATCACTGAATTCGAATGGAATGAAATGAAACAGACTTTTTCTACGATAAACTATTTGTGTTGGACACTGAAAGTAATGCGTCGTTAACAGTTATTTTAAAGAAAAATGTAAGTATTTTTACAAATTCTATGGTTTTATGAATAATATTTGATTTTAAATTTCAATATGATAGTCTCTAATGAGCGAGATAGGCGACCTGGCTTCCCAAGGCTGTAAGAAACTGGCAAAAGCAGAAATTGAAAATTTCTGGGAAATTGTAAAAGGCAACCTTGGACTAAAAGATTGTTTTAAATGTTCACATAATCATGTGTGTAAGCTTAATTAAAATTGAAAATAGCACGGTATTGCTATTTATCTGTTCATTTTGGCATACACCGCTGATTTCGAAAATAAGAATATTCCACTCGGATTTTGTGAAAGCGGTTTGTCGTAGATCGGGGCGTAACTGTCCGTGCGGGGAATTATTACGATGGAATTTGTGATAGGGCTGTATATATAATATTGTAAAAGTTCATACTGTTTTAATGGTCTTACAGGGTTGCAGTAGTAAGCATACTAAATTACCACAAACGTGGCAGTGGTAACTCTAATTCAATGTGTTTATTTTAAAAGCACACAACGAGGGTTGAGTGCAAGGTGATGGAGCAGAAGCAGCAGCAGTGTACAGTAGGTATGTCATGGTGGGATGGATATGCGCTGGTTTTAACAAGATTACAAAAACAATTTGTATGTAAATCGGAATAATTTCAGCGACAGGCAACAAAAGTTTCGAAAAAGCTCACTGGAAATATAAATTGAACAGAGTATACATTCTACTTATTGTGAATTCACAATTCCTTCGAAATAAGTATTGCGAATTAGAATTTCGAAAAAGAAAATATAGGTGTTCTGCACTTCGGTTTATTCCAATTTGTTATGTGTTTGTTCCATAAATTATTTGTAAAAATGGTGTAATTACAGTTAACTGTGTATTTCTGAATCAAAATATTTTGTGCCGTTTTTTTGGGTATGTACTTATTTTTTTTTTATGGGAAAACATATAAACGTTCGCCAAGAACAAATATTCCTATTTTCCGTTATTTTAAAGAAAACATTTTTTTAATCCTATTTTTCTGTTTCGGTCATCTGTCGATCAAATCCACTTGTAGCACAATTTAATATTTCTTCCGTGCGTTTTTTTTTAAACTGCTGGCCTTGCCAAGTTTATGCCTAACTTCATATTTATTTTCATAAGCACTAATTTCAGTTTAGAGACAAAATAAAAATGGATGAACCTGCAGTTTTGACATTACGAATCCATTTCAAATTTTCGAAATCGATCGAAATGTTACAACAAGGACTTTCATTACACGTGAAGTTAAAAAGTGAATTCGATTGAAAATCGAAATACAGACCATGAGAGTAATTAAAAAAATTGACTAATTGACTCTTCGATACAATTCACTCTTATAATTTTACTAATACGAAATTAAAACGATTGAAGATAAGTGAAATTATATAGTTGTAGTTTTTGAGGCCGTGTTGATAACCCTAATAAAGATGGTTATTAACTTATCTCATCTGTTTCATTGCCGAAAAGAAATTAGTCCAATTTTGATGTGAAATGAAAATGTATACTGTCAAACAACAAAAACTTTCAGCATACAATTATAAAATTACGTGCTGTTAAGACAACTTAACAATATATTTCAAAATACGATACAACACTACAACTCAATAAATTTAAAGAAGAGTAGACAACATGCAGCAATATAAATTAAAACAAAAAAAATAATAAAAAAAAATTAGGAACAGGGATACAAATATCAAAAAACATAACAACACACAAATATCATCTTTTTGTTTCAATTACCTTAGTCAAAAAGACGCGATTGTGACTTTATAATAAAGTTAGAAGAATGCAGGGTTTTATATATTTTTTTTTTATTTTTTTAGGAATAGTAATTTTTAATTAAAATTGTGAGTTCGAACTTCATGGCAATAATTTTTTTCTGATTGTTTATACAATTGGGAAAATGTTTGCCTTTAACAGTTTTGTTTTTTTTGTTTTGTTTAGAATACATGTCTATTTATATGTATATGCACGTCAGGTTTTTTTTTTGTTTTTAAAAATTAAATATTACAATAAAAATTCACGCGATCTAATTTATTAATATTTTTAAAAATTTTTAAATTTAATTTTAATTTTTTTTTGTTTTTTTAAAATAAGAAAACCGAGAAAATTCGACGACTCTTCTCGAGATACATAATTTCTTTGTGTGAAGTTTCTCGCTACACATTGCTATCCTTTTTTGTTATCTTATTTATCATTTATATACGTATTTTATTATTATTTTTGTTTGTTTTGATTTTAATTTATTTAGTAATCATCAAGGTCAACATCATCCAAAGGTTCGTCGGCTTGAAGCGATTGGAAATCTACTTTGTAGCGTAAGATTCCTACAGTTTTGTGTGTGTGTGTGAGGAGCAGTAGCATTGTAATTTTTTTGGTAACAATAGTAATAATAGCCCAAAAAACGCAAAGGGATTCGGATACAAATATTATATTATTTTTGGTTTTACGTGGCAGCATTTAAAAAAATGAAAAAAAAAGATACAGAAGAAATAGTTGGTTTTTGTTTATAGACATATACAAATTCATTATTAAATATAATATGTAGTAAATATGTATAGTAAGTGGAGTTAGCAATAGTGGCAGGGTATATTTTTTTCTGTTGTTTTGATAATTTAAAAATATATTGATAGAAAAAGAAAAACGATTTACTTACCTCCGATTCCACCAAATCCTCGGACAAACTGACTACCTTCCTGAGATTTGTCGGTAATAATCTCAAGTGTAGCACCGAATATTTTGTAATTGTTCGCAAGCCATTCCAAAAGCGGTTGAGACTCGATTAATTCCATTTCAACCCCACTCTAAAAAAATACACAACATTTAATTAAACATCTCGAAAAAAAAAAAATCAAATCGCAAAAACTAACTTCCTTATCAGTAAAATGTGATTTATCCTTTTCTTGTTCTGGTGTTAGATGTAATACTGTGGTAGAGGTTGAGTTCGCATGATTCTTTAGCACGTAACGTTGAATGTCTAAGTTTTCCCAGCAAATCAATGTTTCCACTGAACCCAGTTCCAATGCTCTTAAGGTGTCCTCAACTCCAAAGCAATATTTGCCTGTATCCTGTAGTTATAATAAAAAAGAACACACACACACAAAAATAAAAACGAAAATATTTAAAAATTCAAAACTTACTTGAGAAATTTCATCAAAGTATCTGCCAATGAGTTTCTTTTCCTGTATAAATTTGACATTTTGCAGTGATTCAGCGGCTAATTCAATCGCTTGATTAAAACCGTTTTCGCCTCCATAGGAAACGTCCACCAATTTAATAATCTTTGATTGCAGTCTCTACATTTTATTAAAAAAAAAGGGAAATCAGAAAATGTTAAAAATAACAAATTTTTATATAAATATTCTTCTTACAGGATCGAACATATCAGATTGACTCAGTTCAGTTTTGAAATCAGCACTACCAGCTAAGATCAAGCCCGCAATATTGGGCTTATCATTTGTAATGAACAATTGTGTGGCAACTTCGGCGACCTTTCGCACGTAATTGTGACGTTTTTCCATACGCAGACGAGCAAAACGCAAAGCAGATTGACCACCACGGCCGTGCTTCTTCGGCAGATCAACGGTAAACTTGTGCAGAACCTCGCGGGTGTTGCCTTGCAGTGTACCAAACAAAGCTCCATTACCATCCATGACGATAAATCCAAATTTATTATCGTCCGCAAGGAGAGCGGTCAACGCCTCCGTATGGAACTTATTATCGCACAGATAGAGCGATGTATTGATAGGCTTAAATGGCTCGAAATCGATGTTGACTTTTTTCTCTTTTCCTTCTTCCGTGACAATTGTGCCACAGTAAATAACTAAACCATTTGGAGGCACTGAAAAATAGATACATCAATGAAAAATGATGTTTTTTTTTTTAATCAGATAAACGACACTACTTACCTTTGGTGTATAATTTAAGTCTATGCTGCACAGATGTAATGGCACCCAAGACAGACAGACGATTGACACGTGACTTGATGTTTGACGCCGTTCCGAATTCATCTGCCAACATTTTGCTTACACGAGATATTTGATCTTTTGGTGGAATAATAAGTGAAATCATACTGGTGCCATTGCTATGGAATAAATAAATTGAAAGAAAGATTAGAGATTTAACGGGAATTGAATTCAAAGATACATTGGCCTCATTCAAAAATCAAACTATAGCTATCCGGATAGGTTAGTGTTGTTGTAATCCCATGTAAGAACACACCTGATGACAAAATAGCTGCTGCCTTTTTAGGAAAAAATTCAAGCTATCCGAAAAACTTTGGTATACTTTTCTATCCCATGATACAAATTTAACCAATCCGATGTTGGTTGCTCAGGAACTTTATCGTTCTGATATTTGAATGTACGCATTACAAAACAGAGTAAGATTTCACATTTGGCTGTTGAAGCGACAAGGTTAAAGCAGAACCCACCTCCCATTCCGCTATCCACGAGCGGCACTTGAATTGAAGAAACCGATCAGCATTCAGTCCTTGACATGTACATCACAGTGGTGGTCTGTGGAATGAACACAATATTTGATGTCACCAAAAACAATGCTAAGTGTTTGGGCTTTCTTCGAAGATGCAAGAAATTTGGTTTCCCCGTCGGATCTGGGTGTACTCTATCTATAAGGCCCTCATTTGTCCAAAGCTGGAGTATAGCTCGCACATTTGTGCAGAAGTTCTTAAAACTCATTTGAGTCTCTTAGATATAATTCAAAATACAGCTTTAAGAATGATAGGCGATAGAACTATAATGGAAACATTTATATTTTTGTTTACCAACTTCGGACGTACTGTCAAGTACGGAGATTCTTTTTTTAGTCATACAACACGAATATGAAATGCTTTATCTGGTTCTATTTTTCCCTACCATTTTGATATTCTGAACATCAAAACCAATGTACATCGGTATCTCCTTTTAAATTCTTCCCCATTTTCCTAAAGCTCGCACTGTTTGACATATTAAGGGTAGTCGAAATCCTTTTTTGCGCGCTTAATTATAAAAAATAAAATGCACGACTGGATCGTTTGAACTTACTTTTGTTGGTAACAACTTTAATGTAGCTAAACATTGACGCTGTTTAGTAGGTAGTTTGAAAGCTGTTCATTTTATTTGTGTCGCGAGCCAACGACTAATTTATTGCGTCCTAGAAAGGTACTAAATCATCTAACTGTACAAATGGCTCAAAATTTTAAGCAACCTATTATTAAGGCCTTAACACAATACTAGTTAAAAATTTACTATATACATAGTAGTCTACTAACTTTTCATAAATTTTAAACCTTTTGTTAACTAGTAAAATGCTAGGTTTTGAATTTTGATGAACACAATTATTGTTTATGCTTTGAAAATAATTATATAGACAAGATCCCATGGCCGGCAGACATACGTCATTTTATCATAGCTGAAATTTTTTCTGTGAATAGATACCAAAGTAGATCAGAACGAATGGCATTCCGAATTTTCAAAGCCGGGGCTTTTCGGAGATATGCTGTTGCATACTCAACTACGTTATTTTACCAAAGCTGATTTTTTGATATGTTTAAGGGGATAGTGTCTCAAACTTTTTTTGAAACTTGTCAAACCCCTAAAGTGGGGCGTTTCGTCTGGCAGACACGTTTTAGATTTTAGATGTCATCTAACTTTTAACTTTAGTAAAATGTTAAGAAAATCGTTTAAAATTTGCAAAATCCTCTTTTTAACCTAGTTTCATACTAAAAATGATTTAACATATTACTAAATCGTTTAAAATTTTGCGCCAATAATTTTAATCGGTCTATCCAATAGTGAGGAAGTCGAAAATATGAAAAGTGGTCCTATGGGAAGTGGTGTTAATAAGTACGCAAAATAAAATATTTTTATATTTAAAAGTGGACTGTACTAATTTAAGAACACACACATTTTTTTTTATAAAAATACTTGGAGCCATTTTTGAGAAAAATAAGATTTTTGGTTTTGTCCCAAAAAAAATTGTATGGGGGCTACTGTTATTATGAAAAAAAAACGTGTGAGCATATTACCAAGAAAACAATATATACAAAGTTTGAAGCAAATCCATCGAACCCTTTAGGCTGCAGACTCGAGGACAAACAGACAGACAGACTGAATTGCGGGACCAACTTTTTTGGTGTTCTATATGATCGTAATGTCATGTTCTATGGTTAGATTTTTTTTTGCACGAATCCATAACTTGACTTATAGTACATAACTATAATCGCAAATAAAAATGTATCTACCGCTTGATAATCATTAAAATCCATTTATTTAATAAATCTTATGGACGAGTCTAGAGTCTAGACTAGGCAAATGCCAATTTATAACAGTTATAATTGTTGTCCCCCTTAAGTGTTAAATATACAGAGCTTTGGGCGGTTCGAAAACTTTATTTCCGGAATTCGAATGCCCTTTTAAGCCTACGGGCCGCATAAATTATACTTTTCTACCACATTGTTGGCATGTCCAAATTTTCTACCTAGATAAAATTGGGAATAGGTAGGTATACCTACCTAAAAGAATACTTTTCTAAATAAAAAATCTTTTCACTCCTTAAATAAACCTAAAATTCATTTACTAATATAACAGTTAAATAAAGTTGAGTACGCTAATTTATTTGAGACGATTTTTAACAACAAATTAGAAATTCAATGGTAGGTATAGAATAACTTTAAGTACAATTCCTTACTAGGTCATGTAAAAACTTCAAAATCACATCAAAAACCAGTGTATTTTTTGGTTCTTAATAGCATCTGTGTTAGCTTCAAACTCAAGATCTCCATTTAATAATTTTTTTTAAACTGATTATGTACATTCTTAAGGTAGGTAGGGTGGTGGAGCCAGTGGTCGACCACCTAACTTTTTTTTACGTTTGACTGTCCCTTAAAATTCAATTGTTCGAGTTTTGATATAAAATTTAGTTTACCTGATTATTTGGAATGTCTAAATTTCGAAATTTTTGTATTTTTCTGTCGATTTGCTATAAAAAAACAAAATATTTCCAAAAAATTAAATGAAAGTGTGATTCTTATGAAGTCGGCCCCCTAAACTCCAGAGGTCGGCTACATGAGTTTCCAGTAGTCGGCCTCAATATAAAAATTTATATTTTCATACTAAATATGTGTCTATTAGTATTCGGAAATGATTTTAATATTTAACATAAACAGTTCAGTTAAATAAAAAAAAATTGATGGTAAGATTTTATTTGATCTAAGAACGACATAGACTTTTTTTTACAAAAGTTAATTAATAGGAAAAAAATACATTTAATTTATATAAAAATGAAAACTTATAATAATAATATTAACTACATGCCTTTAAGACCTTAGGTCTTTTTCAATGCAACGTGAATTGCACCACGGCACTAATTAGAATGGATGAAAGATAGGAATATATGAATCTACTAAGTTTGTTTTACATGTAATAAATATTTCCATATTTCAGGCAAATGTCATTAAACATTGCTTTAGATAAAACAACAGAAAAGGAACTTACATATATTTTTTATTTATACTTACGAAAAAGTTTTTTTTTTAATACGTTTTCTTGTTTATGAAATGTTTTGCAATTTCTATGGTATAGCATATAGTAATGTCGGGTGGTCAGTGGTTGGACGGTGCGTATACAAAAATAATGAAATTATTACTGCTAAAATCACTTAGGTTTTTTTTTTTTTATAACTTTGCACGCGCTCAAGGGATTATGAATACCCTTTATATGTTTTTTTTAACACAGCGTGGGCATCCGATGGAAGAAGAGAAAGAAGGATAGGAAAGATGTGGTACATGGAAAATGCGTTTGTTGGGTACACCGACCCGAAACACTATTGACCGCTTGATATTAATTTAATAATAAAAGCACTTTCTGACCTACCTAAAACCTACTTGCCGGGCATAGTTTTAACATAGTGACGAGGCCGCCAGAGGAAAGAACACTAGTAATGCCAAATGCTTTTATTTGCACTGAATAGTTAGTAGTTAGACTCCTTATGATTTCCTAATGAATCATTATGCAATTTGTTGTATCATTTGGGAACTAAGCCAATACATGAAGCGTCTCCCAAGATGTCTTCGAGGCATTTTTTTCTTAAATACTATTTCAGCTCCAGGAACTACTTGGTGATTGTCGTTTGTATTGACAACTTCTAAGATGTTTGAAGAACTCAGAGTATCAGTCTTCCATCTTAGAATGGGTAATTGAAATTCTCTTTTAAAATGTTTGGACCGCCCCCCAATATCTCTTAACGTTAATAGGCGGCCCACTACTGAAACCATGGAATATTTTTTTTGATTATTTTGGTATATATAAATAGAAATTAAAATTTCCTTTAACTTTGTATACTCAGATTAATAAAAAATAAAAATAAAGTAGTCTTCAGTAGTCGGCCGGGTTTGGGCCGAGCTCGGGAGAATTGAAAAATTTGCCTCTTAAAGCCGGGCCCCCTTGTAATATCTTTTTTAAGTTTTATAGCCAAAAACAACAAATATACGCTATAAATAAATAAAAAACAATCACAAAATTCATCTACATTCAATAGTTTGGCGATTTTAGTTCTTTTTAAAAATCACCTCCACTATTTTTTCTAACGTAAAGGCACATTTCAAACGAAAGCGAAAACTTGATCCAAACACGCATTTTTTACAAGAAAACCAGTAGCTACAATGGAATGAAATTTTGCACCGTGGAAGAAAAATTGTTTTTTGGAAAATATTTTTTGCCGGGAGGTTAAACAAAAACTTTTGCTATTAACTTGCACTTTACAACGTAGAGGGTGACTACTAAAGGTGGCCGACCTCACATGCCATCATCCTATAAGAGAAAATATTTCTTTATGATAAATTATGTAATTAACTTTCTTCATAAATCAGCTATAAATTATAATTATTTCATTATTAATTTTTAAATTTATAAAACCCCGCATTTTAGGTAATCCGTTATCAAAAACTATGTCAATTCCATATTGCTGTGAACATAATCTGCGACCAATAAAAAAAATTCCTAGGCAGGCAGGTACAGTCTTACGATAAACATGTTTTATAAGAGAACTTTACTAAAAACTTAGATACCTATCTATCAAATCCAAAAATAACAACATTTAAATATGTAGGTAGTTGGCAAAATAAGGCTTCTTATAATCTACGCTACGTCATCAAAAGTTTTGACACATTTCTACCACATTTTATTGCAATAAGCAATCAGAGCAAGAGAAGAAATAAATAAAAGAACAAACATACAACACACACACACACCCATACAAATACACAACTCCACAAAAAAAAATTCCAAACACAACAAACTCCACTGGGCTCAAACTGGATTAAACTAGATGCCTCCACCTAACACCGTACCAAACATGCTACCTAACTAACCAACAAATCCCATTGAAATGGCCAACGTGTTGCTTGTGTTTCAATTGGGTTGTCAGTTTATTTTCGTGTTGTTTATGCCCACCTTAGTTGTTTCTTACTAGACTGGGATATGAATAGATAATTGCGAAGAGTTACCACTAGTGGATTACAACAGCTGACCATAGTGCTGAAATAGGTTAACTTACATAACCCGAGCGTGTGTAAATAATATAAAAGAAAAAAATATACAGTTTCATTTTACATTTATTGAAGGAAAAACTAAACGATAGTCGATAATGCGATTTGTTTACTGTGGTGGATGCGGCACATGCTGCTGCTGCACGCAAATTAAATAAAAAATAACAAGTAGAACAACTTTAAGTAGTTTCACTAGGGGATTTCTTTCAATTATTAAAATGTGAAAGGGCGAAGGGCACCCTTACGACATAGAAGCATCTACAGCGACACAGAAAACCGTTTAGTACAAGGAAAAAAAAAAAAAAACAACAATCGACATCGACTTTGGGTTTTTCCCTAGCTGCGGGCAGCCAAAGCAGCTGAAGATGATCAAATCATATTAAACAACAACCTTCAAATAACTTATTTTGTAGTTTTTGCTCCTTTCATTTGATTATGAAGACGACGCTGCTGCTTGTGCTTCTTTCCCATCAAACTTTTTCGGCTTCGCGCACAAAAAACCCAAAGAAAACTTAGAAGAAAGTGACACGAGGAGTGGTAGTGGTAGACCATTCAAAGCAAAAGCACCACACGAAGCTGCAACTCCCCCTAGAGAGGCGTTTGATATTTTTTTAAATTAGAGAACGCAAAAATAAAATAGCATAGATGTTACTGCATCAATCGAATAGCTTCTGGGAAATGTTTTCATTTACGAAAACGAAATCTATATTATTTTTCTCAATGCCATTGAATTTGGGACAAAGAAAAAAAAAAGCACAAAGAAAGTTTCTGCGCTTTAGCCTAGCAACATTATTCTAGCATTACACAAAATTGTTTAATTTTATTTTTTTAACAAAATAGTATTTCGAGTAATAAAAATCTGAAAGGTAACTTACCCTCGGGCCATTTCCAAACTCTTGATGAGTTTTTTGATTTTCCAGATTTCCACATTACGATCAGCGGACGTCTCTTCGCTCATTTTGATTTTTTTTCCTTTAAATTCCTTGAATCAGTTGAGGTTGAGGGTTGTAAAAAGAGCGAATTCAATTTATTTTCTTCACACTTGAATCAACTACAATAATTCACAATACAATTAATTAAAGTATTTGATTAAAGTGAAGAAAAAAACTAAAAAAAAAATGTGCAGCAAACAAAAGACGAACGAATTTGGTTTTGGTGGTCCTGCGATGATGATGATAGAAAAAATATCTGTACAGTAATAAAAATTGCCCAAAGAAGACGAAAGGTTCTCGTGGCAAAATATGGCGTTTGACTAGCCACACACACGTTCCAATTCATTTAAATTCCAAAATAATAAAGAGAAGATTAAACAAATCTTCGATGGGACTTCTAATTAGTTTCCGTCTTTTTTCTTTGCAATGACATTTTGTGAATGTTTCACTTACACTTAATATATCTATCCTTGTCGTTCCTCCTTGAAGGCGTTTCGTTTTCTGAGGATTGCACTTTCTTTTTTTTTATTTTTTTTTCCAAGAACCGATGATGAATGAATTTCGCAAAAATCTGCGGGACAAGGGTGAGGTTATAATGTCAAGCAGTTGGATAAGTGAACTAAAAAGGATTTTATATTTAGTCGATATTTGATTAAACTTATGATAATTTACTTACAATAGAATAAATCGATTGAGGTCGTCTTCACAAATGAATTTGTAGGAAAACTGCGCTGAAATTGCCCAAATTGGCATGAGTAAGTACGGAATAAATTGAGCGAACTTCTCACGCCATGTGCAGCTTTCAAAGAAAAGAAAGGAATATTTTAGTAATGGAGCAGCCGGGACGATGTGGTTTGGATGATGAAATAATTTATTTATAATTCATTGGATGTGTTCGAGAACAAACCCGATTCAAATGTTGAATTTTTTTTCAACTACAAATTTGGGTATTGTATTGTGAAAAGTGAAACTATTTGTTATCGTAATTAATATGAAACCACTGAACTCGTATAATTCCGTAAGCGTGAGTTTTCTCTGTGTACACAAAAACTCGGGTACATAGATATTTGTGAAGCCGCAAAAATGACATAAAATTAGCTTGACTGATAACGTGTACACAGATAGGCAAATTTATGTATTTGCAAATTTTAAGAGTGAGTATTTTTTTTACGGAAAATCATTCACGCTTGTGGAATTCGGCCCCTGCAGACAAAGTGAAATTGAGTTGCCATCTTTGTAGAATGCAAAATAATAGATTCTTCCCATACAAGCACTTGCGGAGTTCTGTGAGTTAATTTATTTTTTTTTTTTTGAACAGTTTTCTGCCATTTTATTCTGCTGGGGCAAATGTTTCTTCCTTGATGTAAACAAAATAAAAAAACGTATTGTAATACAAAAAAAAACATTAAAATAGAGAAAGTTAACCTATATTTTTGGATGATCCATGTCATTTCAACGCCCTCTTATTCATATTAACAAACAAAAATATAGAGAGAGGACAATAGTCGAAACGGTGATAGTTTGATCGTGATTTATGCCCTCCATTTTTACCATTCCTCAGATGTGGCTAGCGGCTTCACTTTTTGATGCTAAGTTGGGTATATAGTTAATTATTAATATTTTACTCAATATGTTCTAGCTTTGCGATAACTCCACATGCAACTATTCTGGGCATGTATAGAGAATAATCAATAGAGGTACAAAAACAATGCAGGAACCTTGTTAGTTCGGAGATAAGAGATTTCACAAAAAAAAGTAAATGACACTAATAAGTTACATATTATGTAGCGTTGGATTAAACAAAATTCCTCCGATTGAAAAATATAAGTTAACTTTTCTAATTCGAACCAAGAGCGTAGAGATATGTTTGAACAAAGGTAAAATCTATTAAATATCGCAGTGTTTAAGAGAGTTCAAATTAGAAACAACATTAAAAAATCATTCTCGTGTAACAGTAGTCAATGTGAACAAAACTTAATGTGGACGGTATGAAGAAGATTAATTTCAGTTCATTCCAGTGGTTTTCAAAACAATCCCTGAACGCACTAATTATTTGACATTTTGCATCGCGCTCTCTTCGGACCACGATTATTTTCAATTTTAAATAAATAAGTTTTTGTTTTTTAAACAAAAAGTAGTAATGCCACCTACTAATAGAAAATCCCTCTATCCTGAAAGTTCGGTTCCTTACACTATTTATATCAAACCAACTGAATCAGCTGAACCATTGACAAACAATGAAAAAGATATCAAACTTGATCCCAGGCCAACTTGTAAGTACGTGGTTTAATTCATAATCCTCCGAATTTTTAAAAGGATCTCTCTATTCTATAGTCCTTAAAGTCGGAATCCTATCTCAAGTCAAAGGATCTGCATATCTAGAGTACGGAAAAACCAAACTGATAACAGCTGTACTTCCACCTCGAGAGATAAGTAAACAATCTAAGAAAAAGTAAGTGTACCTAAATATATTAAAAAAGAAAAAGAAACATAAATATTCAATCAAAATGTCCTACAGTGCCTTGGGAGTAATATCATGTGATCTAAAGTATGCCCCCTTCGCCGTTCTCGATCGTACCCAAAACCTCATCAAAAAGGAACAATTCCTTAGTGTGGCTCTGAAGAAGGCCCTCGAACCGGTCATATGCTTACACGAGTTCCCCAACTTCCAGATAGACATCATGGTGTACATACTCCAAGATGATGGCTGTACCTTAAGCTCTGCTATAAATTGCTGTGGAGCAGCTTTAGCTGAGGGTGGCATCCCAATCTATGATGTCATAACAGCCTCGACGTTATGCACAATTGGTCAGCACATTTTCGTCAATCCAACTGGTAGGCAAATTCACTGAAAAACGACATACAATACATATATATCTATTACAGCTTTAGAAGAAGAACTCGTTCAAATGAAAGTTAAAGACGACGTAACCACCGTGCAACATGGCATGTGCGTAATTGCTAGTCTTGCGGCTGTAAATCAAGTCGCCGAATGTTTTCAGAAAGGCTACATGACATACGACACCATTGAGAACCTAACCAATCACGCCCTGAAAGTCAATCAGAGCCTCCTCAACACTGTCAAGCATGTTTTGGTAGATAAAGTTAAAAAACACCTTAAGTGATTAAATTTTTTCAAAAAAAATATTTATCGTAATTTTATTTTCATCCAAAAACCAGTTTGTTTAACAAAAAATCTTATGCATCCGTGGCTGCTTCGAGAACCGCACCCGAGTACGCCAAGTCCCAATAGTGTTCGACTTGATGTTTCTGGAAAAACTCACGAGCCATCTTCTCCATGGGAAATACCTTGAACTTGATCTCTCCGAAATGTCGCCTTTGGCTAGTTCCCTCCCAAACGAGCACGCATGAATTTGGAACCTCTTGACCATCAGGATTTTTCACCATATCCTCCTCCCATTTGACTCTGGTCAGCATTACGCGGCGGTACTTTTTCTGCTGCTTTGGTCCTCCCTCGACCACGACGACACAACAATCACGGAAAAGCACTACAGATCCAGTCATGTGGAGTTGCTTGGCGTTGGTTTCGACTTTAAACTTTTTGCTTGCGTTGTCCTGCAGGTCTCGGATTCGGTAAACACTTACATGAACTCCACATGAAGTGTCCTCCTTGATTTTGCGAATCTTCTTCTCTCGTTTCTGTTCAACAGTTAGTTTCCTGGCGTTGTTGGCGTCTTCGTGAGCTTTTTGTCGCTTCGCCATCTGTTCGCGGACATGGGCTTCAATCTTTGTCGGATCCTGGACAGCTTCAGAGCCAAGAACACGCATTAGGTTGGAGATACGCAACTTTGGTTCTGGCGGAGGAACTAAACCCAGACGAACTTTCTCCTGTTCTTCCTTCCATGCTTCTCGACGATTCTGGCGACGCAGCTTTTTGCGTTCCTTCTTAGTCAGGAAAACTGGCAGGTAGACGGGCTTAAGAGGTTCATCTAAAAAAAAAACAAAAGGATTATTTTGGATATGAAATCAATATTTTACTCACTTGGTGGCTTCATTTGTGTGGGATGTTCTATTAGATTGGTGATGGCCGATCGTCGGATGCAGATCTTGCCGTTATTGTCCAATGTGTTGAGATCGTTGGCCAGAATAACTGAATCCCACCATTCCATGCTGGGTACATCATCCGGAGTATCTTGCTTTGGGGCAATGAGAGCCAATTTAGTAGCCGAACTAATACCAGTTTTTCTGGCAATCTGCGAAATCTCGTTCTGTAGCTTCTCTAGTTGGGATTTCATGCGCATTCTCTCGGCCATCTGTAGGAACTTGCCAGGTTCATGGAATCGAAGCGTTCGCTTGTTTCGTATGGTGGGTTTCAAAGCGATTCGGTCGTCGAAGAACTTCACAGTCTCGTCCGTTACGGTTTTGTCGACAACTTGGTTCTTGGTGAAGACTTCGCGCTTCTTCGCACGAATGTTGGCCTTCAGAGTCGGTGTTAGGGTGGGAATATTAACAGCTCTACCGCTTTTATCGATCGTTCTTCCCTCGTCGTCCAGAATCAAAGGCTTGGGGCGGTCTTGCACCACGGGAGGTATAATGCTGGCCAAAGTACCAGAGAGCTTGGCTCGAATTTGAGCCTGAAGTTCTGCGATTTTCCGTGCTTTTTCTGAATCTTCGGGCTTTTTGGCAAGGACCTGTGAGGCCAATGCAACAGGTAGTCCAATTTGAGGAACTGAAGCCAGAAGCGGGTCTTGGGATTTCAAATTATTTAAAGCACGCTTGCGTTCTTCAATTTCTCGCTGTGCATTGACCATCATTAGCTTGATCTGAGTTGAGCTTAGATTACTAGGAGTAGGTTTGGCATCAACCTTTGGTAATGTAGTTATCGGAAGTGCCTTTAAATCTTCGAAGCGCAGTTTCTTTGCATCTTTATCACGGGTCTCTTCGTTGGATCTTTTCTTAGCCTTTTGAGCATTAGTCCGGTAATCTTCCAGATGTTGTAGGATTTTGTCTGTCAATCTAGAGGCCTTTTTGGCATCCATGGATGAGGCAATCTTATCACCAATTCGCCGTTTGTCGTAACCATTGTAGAGGCAATGCTCTATGGCATTGACTAATGTGCGATCCTCGGTGCCAATTGATTTTGATACAAATGCTGTTATATCGGAATGAACATCTTCGATTTCTTTGCGGGAATAATACGTCATTTTGTCTGTATGGTTCTATGGTTCCTCACAATATTTTTCTTTCACCAAATAATAACCGAACCAGAAAATAAAATTTTTTAAACGTTTTCAAAGTTTTACAAGAATGTCAGTTTTGGCATTAATGCTGAAATGTCATTAGGAATGAGTGTGTTTCATGAAATATAAAGTTAATTGTTTGAACACGTTCACACATTAGTGTGTAAAAGTTTTTGATTTTAATTGATGAACAGCCCTTTTCTGCAGTTGTGAAGCTCAAAGTTCACAATTTTTTGTTACGTTGTTTTTGTGAAATTTCACAACAAAACTTACCATAGGAAGGTGAATTTTTTTAGTGCTGGCGGCTAGATGATTTGTCAAAACAAACATAATATCAAAATAATCTGCAAACAACAAAAGTGATGAATTGCCTAAAATTTGCTTAAAAACATTTGCAATAATAATTTATTTGATAAGAATATAATCAGTTTCAATCAAGTAATAATTAAAATTTGTGTTATAGCTTGTAGATGAACTGAGCAGATGGCCGGGATTTACACACAGTCCCAAAAAGAGATTCGGTCCGTAATCGTTCGTTTCAAAGCAAAAAAGTATTGGTTTTAGTAGCGAATCCTAATTATTGAAACGAAATCGACATAAGCCTTCTTCAGAACAAATGTGAAACAGATTTTGACATTGCTTCAGTGTTGCTACAGATTAGTAAAGGTGTGTTCACAATCTGTTGTAAAAAAATAAAATTTTACAATTTTACAAGACTTGGTACACCAGATTTTCGTTTTTTTTATAGTTTTGTTTCACAGATAAGTCAAGTAGGTGAGTTGTGATGTGCCAAGAAGCAGAGGTTATTGTGACTTGTGAGGGTCTAGTGAGGTTAACAGAATAAGGCTATTAGACCATAATTTTTGTAATACTTTTTTTCTTTTATGGCTCATTTTGGTTGCAATGATATTTTAAAACACTGCGATATTTATGTGGTTATCGTTTGGTAACACAAATCAATTTATTTTTAATTTAGATCTGTCAAAAAACTGATTTGGACAATTTTTGCCTTCGATTTGCCAAATAAATTGATTTATTTCTTGATTTTAAATCAATTTTGCAGATCAGGATTTTTCACCAGATCTACCCCTCTTTTACTGGCACAACTACGCATTATAATTGACAGCCATCAGTTTGACAAGACAGCTGATACCTGTTAGTATATATACATGAATATACAATGTGTTTAAAAACCATAGTGCTAAATTGCAAGATGTACAAGCAGTTTATCCGAATATATTAGTGAACGATTACGTTATCTGACAGTCGCCTATCGCGACAAAGAGAAAATATACTACTGTACTGTACTACAATATTTTCTATACGTATCTATGCCCTTCTCTAAATAAAAGTTGCTAGCAACTCAGTTTCCCGTATGAAAAGCCTAGTATGTACTCATTTCGTGTAAAAGCAAATTTTATTTCTACATATTTTTTCTCAAGCAAAATTTTGAAGCACATCTAAGAAATGTTTAGTAAGGGAAAATTAATAAGCATATAAAGTCGCTGATGGTATTAATGTTTAAGATTGTTTTTAAAGAAATAATGTAATGTTTCACTTGTTTTACTATAAATTTAATGTCAAGTGTTATGTGTCTAAGTAAACAAAATAGATTTATAAATGGCATTCTTCTTTTTTACTTCACAACAGAGTCTGAGAATTGTGTTTCTTTTTAACACAGAGCATTTAGAGTTCCAAGCGTATGTTTCTTTCTTCGTCCTGAACATGTGAAGATCGCAGTAGATGTGATCGGACAAATTGACTGCCACTATGAGTAAATTGCTTTAGAAGGATAATGTGAAGAAAAAATTAATCAGTTACAATAAGGTTGGCGGAAGAAGTTGACCTCTTGTTGATTTTCTGTATCTGGTGTGTATATTCCTGTGTACGAAAAAGGGTAGTCTTGTGTTATATTGGTTAAAATGAAAATGTATTCTGATTTGTGTGGTTCAAGAGTGTTTAAAAATCATACCAGTGTCAGAGCTCGCTCTGTTTCGATCAAGCTCAGAGCACAATCTATTTGTTCGAACTCGGTTCATGTACTCTGCTCCTGCTCTTAACGTACAAAGAAAAACGCCTAATGTAGAAAATATGATTAAGAAATAAGTATCCGTTTGAAAGCATTATACATTTAGTCAGAAAAATAAGGCTAAAGATTAAACAAAATTTAATAAAATAACGCAAGTTCCTTTGGGAGTTTTATGAGTTTTAATATATATTATACATACATATATAATTAATTTCAATTAAAGCCTAGTACGCAGATAGCGCTAAAATTTCTCTGGCACTTTTCTCTCCATAAGCATCATCTAAAATTTCCAGCTAAGAGTAGTTCTGTGGATAATATGTCAAAAACAGCTGTTTTCTGAAAAAAAAATCATTATTTAAATTTAAAAAATGCAAATCAATAATTTGATAATTTATAAGACAAAACTTTAGCATAAACTCTCCTGTCTTTAATGCCCCTCTGCTGTAATTTTTTTGTATTTTTTGTAGCAAAATTCTTGAACTATCAGCTCCACCACAAGCAGTATTTGTTTTTTTTTGATTATGTTCGGCTAAAGTCCACAGTTGATACAGAGTTGACAGATTAATTCTTGAAAATGAATGAGCCGGACATTTATTTCCTACGCTAAATTCTGTGAGGTATTGGAGGTACAATGGGAACCAAATATTTGATGATGGAGCTAGTGTCCCTCCGCTTAAATGCTTGGCTAAATCTTGGAGAACATTTTGTATGGGAGCGGAATTTTAAGCGGAGTGTAACTGCGTACTATATTTAAGTACCAATTATATACTATCAGCTACTTTTTTGAAAAATATGCGAAACTTAAGGCATAAGCTTATTTGTGCAAAAGTATGAAAGTAAAACAACTTTTTAACAACAATTGGATTTGAAACAACAGAGACTTAACATTGCTTGAACCAAAGCTGAACATCAGTTAAGCAGCCAAAATCAGTGAGTTAATATGGCAGAACTATGGATCAAATATTTGAACAACTGGCCCTGTCTGTTAACTGAAATTCAATGATGGGCCAAGCATGTATTTGGCTGTTACATATGCTTAAACCTTGTACCATCGTGTAACCTCCTACCATAAGTAGTTATATTTTTACAAAAATGTCTAGAAACCTTTGATGTTTGTTTCGAAAACAATTTTTCTCCTTTCTGCAAGCAAGCGAGACTAAACAAAATTTCCGTGCAATTACAATTATTGTTGTAATTATTACCTTTTCAACATTCTGTTAGAACCTTAACACTTTCATTCCCAGTGACTTTCAGAAATTTCCCATTCAATTCGATTACATGTATTTCAATTCCATCTTTTGTTTTGATTTTATGCACACACACTTTGAACTCAATTATACCATTCCGCCATGTTAGAAGCCGCTTTTGGACGAATTTGACGTCCATTATTTCTTGCTAGTGGATTTTTGACAAAATAAGCTATTTAAAGTCTTTTAATTGTGTTAAAACAACGTTAAATTATTAATATGGCATCTGAAGAAGAAAACGAAGATACTTTGCAAGGTGCGTATATTAATTTAAAGCCGGTATTTGTTAATTGCAAATTGTGTGTCAAATGTGATTTTGTTCCCGCGTGCCGTGTTCTGATGCAATTTTTATCTAAACAAATTATTCTAATAGTTTAACTAGGTCATGTTTTGTAAAAATATAAACTTTTTTCTTTAACAACAATGTCATCAAATTCATTTTTGGTGAAAAATTTTTGTGAACGTCGACTTGAAAATGGAAAATGTTGAATTTTCATTTTTTTTCATTGGAAGAAAGATTAATAGTGTTGTCTCGCTCTCGTGTGAATGTAACGAGAAAAATATGTTTCAAATCCCAGTAAACATACGAAGGTTGTTTCAATTCAATCAATTTTGTTTCTGTGATTTGTTTTTCGGAACAAATGGAATTTGTGTTTGCAGTGCCATTTTTATTAAGGCGCATATGATGTTTTTATTGACAGGTGCAATCGAACTTTTAATTAGACCCTTGTGCTTACACCCTCAATAATCATTGCGATTTGGGTTCAATTACAATTATGTAAAGTAGAGAAGGGCTTGCGCGCGAAAAAGATGCATATATGGAGGATGGTGAAATTTTTTGAGAAATAAAAGTTCCATTTTGTTCTCGCAGAGTAGTGTTCATGAGGGTGGAATGGGATATATTACTTTGAGATTTGGGTTTATTGTTCTTTCACGGATATTCCTGTCATAAATAATCCACATAGAATTTTTCTGCATGGACTTTCGGACGGATCCTTTTATTTTATTAGGGCCAGTTGTACAAATATTTAATCCGTAACTCAGGAATTTTATATATATTTGTTAAATTTAACTATATGCCTGTAAGACCTAAGGTCTTCTAAATGCAACCAGAATTGCACGGCACTAGTTTTTGGCACAGTGGATTTGAGAACCAGCTATTGACTGTCTCATTTTAACCCATGGGCGGCATCCAATTAAGATTGGAGGTATAGAAAAGAATGCGCCTAGCGTGGGGATCGAACCCACACGTCCTAGTTAGCAATCAAGCACTTTATCCACTGCGCCATTGCCATCCATCACTAATTTCTGCGGATTAACTGTTCAACGCTGATTAAATTCTATTTTATGGTTTAGAAAAGTCCTGGGTTAGACCTAAAAATACTGTCGATTAAATGGACAAAACAAGTTAGTTTGCTTAATATCTTACATCATAGAACTTTCCCATTTATTCATTTAGTTTTCTTAGTATGGAGGGTTTAAAAAAAACAATAATAGGTGTTCCTTTCTTTGTTTTTTTTTTCTTACAGAAATTATATGTTTGTGTTGAAGCCAAATATATAAATATTTTAGGTAAATATTGCGAAATTATATATAAGTTATAAGCTTAAATGTTGGGACCTATAAATGTTTATGCCTGGGTTGTTAATGAAACGTAATATTTTGTTTGAAGAACGTTTTGTTTCACCTATGTATATAAAAATGATATAGGTACCATTAGTTTTAATACCTCATATTGAGTTATAAAATTTAAGGCAAACATTTTGTGTGCCAAGCTTAAATACTTATCAAGCAAGCATTGAGCATTTGAATTTTGTAGGTGTCTGAATTCGACCGAATTCCCCTAGAAAAATATAATTCACAGAGTTTGAAAGCTGTACATTTTATTTGTGACGGTAGACATCGACTAATATTTTGCGTCTTAGAAGGATACTACAGCATCTAACTGATGAGCCCAACTGTAGTACCTGGGCGAAACGCATAATTTGGACTAAAGGTCACAAACGAACAAAATTAACATTTGAATTTTGGTCACTTTTGAAGTAATTTTAATGGAAAGTTAGAAGTATACATAGTCTACTCGTGAGTAGAGTATTTTTATACATTCATAAGTACTAACATGAGAGATTACTCATATTACTCATATTTTTTAATTATTTTTTGAAAAATAAAAATTTACGATTTTTTATGGTAAACGTAACGAGAACAATGGACAAGACGCTAATTAGTGTAGCAGATTATTTCTTTTTTGCTCAGAAATTTTTTTATCTTAAAATCGAAATTATATTAATAATTTGGTTTGTGCTGCATAAAAACAGAAAATGGCATTTTTTACTGCTGTTCTTCTAGAAAATGCTATGACGTGAAATTCCAAGTGCAGACATGGGACAAACCTTAATTTAATTTCAATTAATCAGTTTATAATTAACAAAAAATTCCCGTATTCGCTTGACCGTTGTTCATAAAAAAGTATAAACTGATCATTTCAAACCTTATTTATATTAATAAGTTTTCGATCTGATGCAAAAAAAAAAGAAAACTTTTTTAATAATGTTTGTTTTTGAAAACGCATTGACGTGAATTTCCAGGTAGATTACAAACTTAAATGTTATTTTAATTACTCAGTTTATAATTAGCAAAAACGACAAAAAAATATAAACTCATCATTTCAAAACTCATTAACTGTAAATATCCCTACGCCTTCTGTACTACAAGTTGCCTTGAAAACAATGCGCACTGACATTTTTCCCCTCTCTCTCGACTGCCTTGTATCTTTATGAACTATTCTCTATATAAATTTTGCATCTCCCTCCTTCATACCAATTTCACGCATTCCCCTATCTCTACCAGCTAAGTTAAAGCGAGAACAATCTATCTGACACATACATAATTCCATACAATTTCGATTCATTGTTGCTTGGACGTGGCAGCCATGACGTGATTTTTGACTTTGACTTGGGTCTCTTGTTGGTTGGAAAAATTTAATTTAAAAAATTTACTCATTCTAAATGCCAATTAATTACATTCTCAAACTTCCATTACCTAACAACAAACTAGTATATAATTTGCATTAAAAATTCCAACTCCATCTCAAACGGTTCGCATTGAAAAATAAAGTGAAAGTATTGCTTCTAAACTTTTTTTTAAAGAAACTGACTTGACTGTGTGCTTCTTTTCTGAACTGTTCGTCTGTGCGATTTTTCTTCAATCGTAAATCAGTTTTATTTTTTTTCGTGTAAAAATAAGAATAGAAAAAGCCGAAATATTGTTAAATAAGTCACAAGTTTTAGCGAAACTATCGCCCTTTGGAATTATATTAAATAAATTAATAAAAAAAAAGAATCGACGACGAAGAAAAAAAATACTACAAAAAAAATTATGAAAGTGCCGTGAAGGTTTGTCGTCGCGGAATTTTTTCTTTTCCATCGCCTTCCTGCGACTCGAAAAAATTGTTCCCCCAAAAAACAAATAACATTATTTTTGGATTTTCAATCACATTATATCCAAAAAGGTGTTGAAAATAGTTGAGAAATTTTGCAGAAAAAAATAACTTCAAAAGAATTGAAATTTCGATTGTTGCTCTCTTTTATTATTTTACCTCCTTCCTCTCTGTGTGTTGCTGCTGTGCTCTAACTTTATGCTTAAGGCTGTGCGTTGGAAAAAGAAGGCAGAGACAACGAACTACGTCTAGAGGATTTTCCTTTTTTTTTTTTGCTTCATATTTAGGGGATTTTCCGAGAGCGAAGTGATTGGTGGATGTGACTGACTGCTGCTGCATCGCGAATCGAAAACAGATCACAACATACCGTTGAGAGTTTACATGCCTGTAATCTGTAGGTACCTTAACCCAATTAATTGCACATTCAAGAGCAGCGAATTGAGCTTCAAATTAAATTAATAATCAAAAAAATCGCCCAGACACGAGAACAATAGACAGTGAGTGATTGAATGGCAAAAAAAAAATAGAACGATCACCCTAACTCAATCATTGCTCCAAAAGTAACTTAACAGAAGCAGTCAGTGGCAATCAAAATCTTGAGACGATAAAACGTAGGTGGTGTGGGCACATTGTGTAGTATAAGTAAATGGTGAAGAGGGGGCTACTAGAGATTTTTTGTTTAATTGTATTTTAAATAAGTAGTCAAATCGAATCGAAAAGAAAAAAATTCGAAGCAAGATAGCCATACGACAAGTGAAGGCCCACCACTACAGGCACAAGAGAGAAAGACAGAGAGCACTCGCAGTTTGACGAGTTCGCACTCAAAAATAAAAAAAAAATAAAAAACGAACTAACAAGTTATGACAAATTCATGTGTGTCGTCAAAATGGCTTCCTCACATACAAACTGGCAACTATGGAATGTCACAGAATTCGATAGATGAGAGCAAGCAATATATATTTGTTAAATTAACAGATTCCGCATATCGTGCCGTTGAGGAGTACCAGAAGAACGAGAACAAATGCAGTGCCCGAGCCAAGATCCAGGTGATTGGCAATGGTGGGGTGATTTCGTTTCCCACAGCCGACGACAGCGAAGGCCAGAAGTTTGGGTTCGCCATTGATGATATTGAGGGATCGTTCGAGTGCATCAAACAGACACAGAATGATCTGGACGTGTTGGGGACACTGCCATACAAGATGCGGATACAGGCGAATGATGATGTTTATGAGAAAACTCGACATCGGATGGCTGTGGCCGAGAAGACACAGAAGGACAAATGCACCAGGGAGATCAAACCCAACCAGACAGACATTGGCAGGAAGGTTAAATTGAAAAACAGTATAGTGGGTGGTAGCAGCAATGGTGGTGGAAATTCAGGTGTAGGGGGAAGTAATGTGAATGGAAATTTAAGTAGTAGCAGCAGAAATAGTAGTTCTGGCACTGGTAGCAGTAACAGTAGCGGAAATGTGCTTCCTAAGCGAGATCCGGCAGCTTCCAATAATTGCAGTCCGCATGCATCGATTGTAAGTAATAATAGTAATATCACCACCAACAACCACCCCCTTAAGATATCATCAAACTCAAGATCACCAAATCCATCATCATTGTCGTCGTCGTCGTCCAGGAGTTCCAACATAAACAACAACAGCAATCTCGTTGGCATGCCAACATCTGCCTCGTCTCTGTCCTCAGCATTGTCTTCAGCAGCTGGGTCGGGAACATCGGGTATAAGCAATGGTTACTTCCGGGGCAACAGTAGTCCAGAGATGAAGATAAACTCTAGCAGCAATAATAAGAATGGTCCAAATTTATTAGCAGGCAACAATCGCACGAAAGGTGGTAAGACCTTGGGAAGTGGAAGTAGCCTTGGCGGTCTTGGGGGCAACAACTCCAACCAAACTCGCCACAAAGGCAATGATATTACTAAGCGTAACATTAGGGAGCGATTAATTCACTTGCTGGCACTGAAACCCTTCAAGAAACCGGAACTGTACAATCGTTTGACCAATGAAGGCATCCGGGATCGCGAGAAGTCTTTGATTAGCAGCATCCTAAAGGAGATATCAACAATGCGTGACAACACCTACAACCTGAAACGACCAATGTGGAACGATGTGAACGAAAATTGGCAGTTTTATACGGACCAAGAGCTACAGATGCTTAAGCGGCGCAAGCCCCAGAACCTCACACCACCAATAAGTTCGGATGCGGGCAGTTCAACATCTGGACAAAGCCCAACAAGTACACACAATGGCAGTCCGCCACCAGCTGTTAAACGGCCAACTAGTCTGGACCATCGGGATCGCTGTTATGAAGACCCCAACGCAAAAAAGCCGCGAATAAGTCACTTTAAGAAGGACAACAGCAATATTAGCAGTGCGAATTCTATTCTTGTGGCACCACCTATCAGCAGGGACAGTGCCAATGAGAAGAACCAACATAACCTGATGAATATAAATAATCAACAAAATCACATTGATAATGACGAAAATTCGGTCGATCTGAGTTATTCGGTTCTGGATAATGATGACTTTATAATGGTTGGGAATGTAATGGGCAATAATCGAAGAACAGGCGGAGGAGCTACAGCAGGTGTATCTACTGGAGGTTTTAAAATATATCACAACAATAACAACAAGAGTCCCTACAGTGATACGACGACAACTACAACAACATCGTCATCATCATCATTGGCGACAGATAAGAAGCGGTCATCACCTTTTGGCCACAACAGCAATAGTGGTAATAGCAGCAGACAACAACAGCTGCAACAACAGCAGCAAAAAATGTCGCCAAACATCCTAAATAGTAACAGCAGCAGCAACAGCAGCAAACAGAGTGTCATATATTCGCCCAATAATCAACAACAACAACAACCACAAACATCGACATCATCAGCAACAAATCATCATAGCAGCAGTAGCAGCAATTATGGTGGCCACACTAAATTCACACAGCAGCAGTATACACATCCTCAACAACAACAGCAGCAGCAATCCCTTCATTATCAGCAGCAGCATCAACAGCAGCAACAACAACAGCAACAACAACAACAAAAACAGCAGCACCAACAACAACAACAGCAGCAGCAGCAGCCGCCACCACAAAAACAGCAGCAGCATCATCATCACCAAAAAAATACGCAACAACACCAGCATCATCAAAATCAGCAACAACATCATCAATTGCAGCAGCAGCATCAACAACAACAACAGCAACCGCCACCCATCTACGACTTCAGCAACTACACCAAGATCGAAACCATCGAGCAGCGTCGTCAATACAAGACTGAGTTTGAGAACGATTACGCCGAGTACCGTCAGCTCTTAAGCCAGATAGACAACGTGGGCAAGCGGTTTCAGATGTTGGCTGAACGTTTGCACAGCGCTCGCAATGATGCCGACTACAGTAACATCAAAAAGGAAATTGTTAACCAGTACGAGAGAATTCGCAACGAAAAAGCCCACCAACGGGACAAGATGCGATTTGACTACTTGCATGTAAAGCTGGCTCATATTAAAGGTCTTGTTAGTGAATATGATAAGATGTTGACTTCAACGGCGGCTTCGGCAGCAGCTGCAGCAGCGCAACATCAATCTGGCCAAGTCAGCAGATTGACAGACCCGTCGGCGGCTGCCGCACAACAGCAGCGGCTTACTAACGGTAACCAACAGATGTCGGCGACGGAACCAAGCAGTGGCTATTTTCCTCGGAGCAACAAAGTGTACAATATGTCCCCTTCGCCGCCTTTGCAAAGGAACGATGGTGCTGGTGGCGACGGTGGCGGAGGAGTAGGCGTGGCAGGTGGTGTCTTGGACAATGGCCCAGCGATACATCAGCAATCACACCATATGATCAACAATAACACCTACTGACGACGATTGTTCGACGCGAAATTTATTTTGTAAGAAAACTGAATGCCTAGACCGACTTGCACTTAAAAAAAAAAAAAAAAAACTAAAAAAAATTTAAGATAAAAAAACAACACGCTGCAATCTGCAACTCTTTAAAACCAACAACACAACATCTACTGATTTTGATTAATTTTCGTTTGTTTCTTTGATTTTGATCACAAGAGTGGATTATGTATAGATGGATGGACAGAAGATGGGCCGGTCGCGGCCACCGCCTGAAGCTCTGCAGAGGTTAATGTTGTACCTTAACAAACAAACTACCAACCAAACCCCTTTCCCTTTTTATTATCCTATTTGTTTCTAATTTTTATTTATTTGATGGCCAAGTCCAAACTCAAAATTCGTTGAACCTTTTTATTACGTTTAAAAAAATAATAAAAAAAAACATACATATTTACAAATTTAACATTTATAAGATCAAATTTTTGTTGTTTTCCCTTAAAATAAAAAAATATTTTTTAGAGCATTTAACAAAAAAAGAAAACGAAGAATCGAAGAAGAGAAAAAAAAATTGGGCGGTGTGTCGCATGCGCACACGTTTAGAAGGAATTTATTAAATATTTAATACAAAACTTAAAAAAGGCAATGAACATATGGTAGAGAATTACATTTATTAATAAAAAAAATTATATATAACTAAAATCAATATGATGCCGTGTTGTAATGTTTTTATACCAATATTAGAAAGATGCAAAAAAATATTATATTATGCAAATAAAATTTTAAAAAAATGTAAAAAAAAATATACTGAGGAATTTTACATAATATATAAGTTTTATTTTATATATAGTAATTATAATTATTCGTTTCTTCTTTGATTTTTTTTTATTAATTCTACTATTTGTTTTAGTTTATTATTATTTTCTTTTTAAAGTTGATAACTACAAGAAAAAACAGCAAACAAACACATATTACATTACATGCATATATAGTGAAGAAGGAAGATAAAAAACAAAAAAAAAAATGTTTAAAAAAAAATTATAAGAAAATGCGCGAGAAAAACTAAAAAAAAAATATTAATTAATAATAATATTGTTATAATAATTTGAAAGATGAAAAAAATAAAAAAATGATTTTATTTTAAGCAACCATTTAAAAAATGAACACAAAATATGTGTGGTTTTTATTTTTTTTAAAAAGGAACGGCGAAACTCCACATTTGTTTTGGACGATTTTTTTAAATTTTTATTCGTCGATGGAATTACAACGTTGATGGATGTTGGATGATGTAAATCTTGTCAATTTCGCTTGAGCCTATTAAAATTATAAAGAAATGTTTTCGATAATGATTTGTCAATAGAAGGAAAAAGCTTATAATCTAAATTGAGATAGAAGGCATGAAGGTGCTCTCTTGTTTAAACAAAAATATGTTTCCACACTTCTGATTGTTGAGCATATTTGAAGTTTGAGGGTGCATTAAGGAGAGTCATCGGGAACATATTCGTGAAACAACATTTTTGCAAAATGCCTAGCAAAAATTATGTATGTAATATATAAATAATAATTATTTCGAGGAATCAAGGGTGAAACGGATTTCATATCCATTAACACTTCCTTCTTTTGGTCAACTTTGAACTTAGACTCTGCTCTGTTGCCAAACGAATTGAGGTCAATTCAGTAGCTTATGGTGTCACAGCATCTGACCAGAATGTTTACTCACCTTTATTCCTATGAAACAAATAATAGATACATTTTAACTTTTTAATAAAATTTCATATCAAAATTTCGCAAAATATATAAAATATTTAATTATTTGCACGGCAACAAAGGGACCTATTACGGTTCCCTTGGTTTAAAAAATATTTTTTTAGTTTAAAAATGATAGGTTCGCCGATTTGTTTCTAATAGAGGTTTCATTCAAGAAAAGAGCTGCTTTTTCTGACAAAAGCTTTCATCTTTTTGAATTTTGACAGTTTCATTCCAACAAAAAGAGCAAATTTAGATCAAATCTTAATCTGGTGATGAAGTGTTTTTTTTAGAAATGTGTGTCAGTCATTTACCAATACTCCAATTACATCTGGAAAAATGTTTTATCGAAAAGATCAAATCTGGATTTTGAGAGATTTTTGATATTTGAATGAAACTCGCTATAACTGCTTTCCTTTGTCGGTTTTGACAAAACAAGGAATGAAAGGGAATGATTTTTTTATTTATTTTTTTAATTCGCAAACGGTAATACGGTTTATTTATAGCGAGTTTCATTCAAGAAAAGATTTGCTCTTTCTATCAAAAGATTGCATCTTTTTGAATTTTGACAGTTTCATTTCAACAAAAAGAGCAAATCTAGATCAAATCTCAACACGAATGATTTGATTTGGCAGATTCGACCTGAATGCACACATGTAAGAAGTTTTTTTCTGCCAAACGCCGAATGGAAAATATTGGGTCGAATTGCGATTGTCAATTATCAATTTGATCATTAATAAATAAAAATATCAATTTGCAATAATTGACAATCACAAATCTTGCATGAATGTTGCAATTTTACATTTATGAACTTGACCATTAAATCTAGAACCTTGAGTCTAACGATATTTGTTTTTCAGGTGTGTTGCATTTGTCCATTTTTGGAAACTTCGGGTCGGCCAAATTCTTAAACGCAAGATTTATGGGGTTTTCTTTTGGTAATTTCAGATTTTGATCGTAAATTTGATATTTTTCGTCGCGAATGGTATACAATTTCAGGGGCCGAATTACCGCATCAGTGATCGAGTGAGTGAGTCCCATCAGTTATCGAATGAACTAGTGATCACTTTGGCATGATAGCATTCGTAGACTAACGTATCGTGTAACTATTTTAAATTGTAGTAATTCTATTCTACTACATCGAGTCTCTATTGATTTTTGATTGTTTGACAGATGAAATTTGTATTAATTTAATTTATTTTTGGACAAACAAATTTCATTTTTTTGTAAAAACAACAAATTTTTCGCGAGTTTCCAGTTTTTATTACAAGGATTTGAGGATATTTCTAAATATCCACTAAAAATGGATTATTTATTTTTATCAAGCGATTCAGATGGTGACGATTTAAAAAATATTTTTATACGTACACGCATATGTACATCATTAATTCACATCAACCAGAAGATGAGATGTACGAAGCTATTTGACATCCTTAATTGGTGGCCCTATTGAATTTAAATTGTCTGTCAGCTGCTGCCAGTCTTATGGATGTTGCCTTTCCTTGTTGACAATTTGGCAATATGTTTTTTGCCAAATCATTATGTTTTGACATAAATTCTGCCATTATAATTGTTTGTCGTTGACTTATTTTGTTTAAATTAGACCTAAAGAAGATAAATTTCGTGAAAATAGAATGAAAAAAAATAAATACAATAAATCTTACATTTTAATCCGGAATTCAAATCAAATACGTTCTATCAGTCGGCTTCTCATCTGACGAATAAAATTCAGTTCGATAACTGATGAGAGAATGTCAAATTATTGTACTAGACTGCTCGATAACGTGAGCGGTAATGCCAAATTTACATAATTCAGTCACGTATGACTCGATAACTGATGCGGTAATTCGGCCCCTGATTTATTTTTTTTTTATCACGGTATTGGTGCATATTCGTGACTGTGGAACCAGTAAAGGTATCGGATGGCAAATGACTCGAAAATTCTTAATTCAAGTTTTTTGTCTTTTGTAACACAATACATAATTTTGAAAACAAAATCTTGTCAAAATGAAGGCTGACAATTGTTCTGATGGTGTCATGTCATTAGTAAAAGAGGGGTAGATCTGCCGAAAAATCCAGATCTGCGAAATTGATTTCCGATCAAAAAATAAATTTATTTTTTTGCCCATTGGAAGGCTTTTATTGAAAAATCTGTGTTTTGACAGATCTGAAGGGGAAACAAATTAATTTTTGTTACCAAAAGAAAACCCCATTAAAAAGCAAGTCTCATGCTAAGGAAATGCATGAACCCGGTTAAAATTCAAAAACAAACGATGTGGTGCGCAACATAACTGTAAAATTTGGGCAAATGCACTCGCTTTTGCGTAAGAATGAACTGTATTTTGGTACAGTTTGCTTTTCTGGGATTTTTATGTTTACGTTTTGGGTTAGTTTGCTTATCACATTTTGCGGGAATGTGTGTTTAGGAATTTGCCATATTGTGCGAAAAGATCATCTCAGGTGCAACTGTGCAATATGCAGAGACATATAATATATCAAGGGACACTGTAGTACCCAGTCAAGTTCTGGCAGTACACCTTTTATAAAGGATCAAACTCTAGTGACTTCAATACCAATAAAGTCAGAAACTGCTGTTATTTCATACCATTTTGTATTGGTGGGAAATTTATGCCGTGGGATATTTACGATTGCAGGACAATTTTCTAGGGAATAAAATATTGTGGGAAACGAAAATCCCTGGGAGATTCCCGATAGGGCCCAAAAACACCTACTCGTTTTCAAAATATAGTGATTTCTTTTTTATACAAATCTTTATAAAGTCGTTTTCGAGATATTTAAGACTTACGATTTTTGCTCCATAAATGTATAGCAGGTACCTTTATTAATTTTATTGAAGAAAAACGCTTCTGCAGTTTAGGGTGTAGCTACATACATATATCGACTTACAAACAGGCATATGGAATTGCAGAATCTAATTTTTGGTGTAATGTCGAAAAATCTCGATTTCGATTTTTTTTTTCAATAAATTAAATCTTAAAATAAAAATGGCTACCTTATAAGGACACACCAGAGGAACCATGCTACTTGTTCTACAACGTGGCCTAAAAAATAATTTCTTCAATAGTGTATTTCCAATCAAAGAAGTTTTGTCTTGGCTTACAGACAACGACTGATATCTGCATGTTGTCAGACAGTCAAATTACTTTTAAATCCCTTTCTGTTTCTACAAACTTGTAAGAATCCCCCAGAGTGCCGATCGTCTTATCTCTAATTAATGGAGACCGCCGAGCATTTTCATTGAAAATTGTTAAGCTTAAACGAATGCCCTAGAAGTGAAACAAAATTGCCTATTTTAACAGATAAGGTTGATACTAGTTTAAACCCATCGCTATATGAAAACTTTTACTAAAACAACATCTTATTAAGAACATATTGTGGAGCAAAATCACCATTTGGTTGCCAACGCTGGATTTTATCATTTGATGTCCTTAAGTAGCTCGGTAATAGTTATTATAACTGAACACTGGCTATCATGCTGGCCGGTATGCAATGCGACTCGGCGCTTGTGCAAATGATTTTTGCTGAAGTCTGCATGGAACAAGTGGAGAATGATACTATTCCTCACCTTCTATATCCTGCTCTATATTTAAGGAGATTTCAACAACATGCAGTCGAACTTCGATAACTCGAAACATCACTTGCCAAAAAAAAAATTATTCGAGTTATCAAGACTTCTAGTTATCTAGTAAAACACAAAATTAATATTAAGTACGTATTATTTATTTGTGAATTAAGACCAGTTGTTCTAATTACATAATAATGACTCTAGATGTCTCCAAATACAGATATAAGAAGTCTTGTACACGCTTTATAAGCATAATCTTTCTGTACCACGACGGACCAAAATAATGGACTTGGCGTGTCGGTTTTACACCTATAATAGTCACTTCTATACCTACTTAACCTTTGTAGGTATTTATTATCAAAATTGAAGTCGACAATATCTTTTAATTTATCACCCTTATTACCGTTGTCAATTGTCTCTATAGCATAGTTGACGTTTATCCAGAAAATTATTAAATTGATATAAGAGTTTGTTGTCAAGATCAAGAATCAACATTTTTGATAGGCAATGAATGATCTTCAAATTTTAGTTATATTGTGGATGGGTCTCTTGGTAATTTTGATAGTATGGTTGTCAAAATTACTGTTGGGTTTAAAATCTTAAGACAATTGGTGTTGATAAAACTATTTTACAGATCGCATAAGCTTTTAATTAAATACAAATATTTACAATAGAATCGTTTATTAGTGTAAATGATATTGAAGAAGAAAATATTTATTTGTAGTAATAATCCTAATACCGATTATTCAATTGATTGACAAAACTTGTCAATCGTCAACTAGTTGATCATTGCGACCGTAACACGCGGTCTCCATTAGCGATTAATTTAAAAGCAAACGCAATAGCAATAGCAGAAAGCAGATAGCAGAAGGACAGACAAATTTTCTTCGGTGGGCATTTTAAGAATGCCGAAGGCAACTGATGCTTCTAGAAACAACAACAACAAATTATATTTGGAAACGCCATAACAAAATGAGAGTTCTTGCGATAAAGCAAGCGATGAGCAGTAAGCGATGAAAGCATGCTTTCCATCGCATGCTATGAAAATAAAGCTGCGATTTCGGTCTCCATTTGCGATACTGAAAGCATAGCTTAAAACATGCTCTAGATTCATCGCTAATGGAGACCGCATATAATAGGGGTGTATGTTTTTGTTGTTGTTTGGCACACATGAAATAAAAAAAAAACAAGTTATATTTCTTACTTAAGATAATATTAATTAATTATTTCTTTTAGATGAAGAGGAAGCCCAAGAAGAATCAGTTAAAGCAGCAGAATTATCCAATGATTCTGATGTTCCTTTGAAGCCAACGGTAAGAAAGAAGGTGGTGTATTGAATTTATTATTCTTTTATTTTTTATTTTTTTTTCTGATTAACAAAACATGCATGCTGTGAAACATAAACATAACATACATAATCACATTGTGCATAAACCATTTACTAAAAAAGAAAAAAAAAATAATAATACTTTAAATCACATCACACATGTATTTTTAATAAAATTTATTGTTGAAACATACTAACTCGTGCGATTATATAGTAGAATTATCTAATTGTCCGGTTAGGTGACCTTAACATGTGTTTGTGGCATTTTCGATCTCTTTGTTTTATTTTAGTAAATTCAAATCATTCAATCTGAATGTATCTTGCGCCCAGATATTAAAATGAAATACCTACCTTTTAAAAACAAACAAAGTAGTAATCTACTTATTATTTATAAAGCAGGTAGCTAGTTTACTACATATTGTTTACTTTACGCTCCCAACCTGAAAATTAATTACATGCGTCAATCAACATCATTAATTGCACTTCCCTTATCAAATAAAATTAACGCGAACTTAAAAGTCTACAGTAATCTCATCAAAACAAGATCAATTTCTCGTGACAATCACACGTACAATGTACATACATACTATACATACTGTGTACATTTATTTGTTTTTTTTTTTTACATAGATAGAAAACAAATTATGTTGATAATTATTAATTACCTACGAAATGATATCCGAATGTTTTTCGTTTGTTTAAAAAAAAAAAAAAAAAAAAAACATTCCAATCGTAGAAATAAATTGAAAAGGTTGCGGGGTAAATAAGACGTGGGCTAAAGCGATAACAAAATTTTAATCAAATGAACAACCTCAACATTTATCTAGAAGTGAGAACTTGATTATTACTTCTTTTTTTTATAATTTTATTATTACTGTGGTAGATTTTATAGAAGCGCATAAATAATGAATTATTTATTTTTTTTGTATATTTGTTGTTGTTTTTTTTTTGAACAAATATTTTTAATCGGTCTGTGGTTCTATACGTGCCTTCCCAGGATACATCACTAGAACCTAAACAGAATCAAATCTTATAGAAGTGTAATTGCTCGTACTAGTTGATATTTTTGGTTCGAGACGGGTTTTCCACATTCAAGGGAAAAAATATTGAAATTTTCTTGAGACGAACTATTCTTGCTGGTGAGTCATCCTCCGACTTTCAGTATCTTAGCCAAACAAAGCAATAAAGGTATTCACGATTCGTTAATGGGACTTTTGTTTATGGATTACCATTTTTAATCGCAATTCATATGAGTAGGTATATACGATACTAGGTGCTGATTGGGTTGGGTCCTTGTTATCGAAATGAAAATTTGTATTGTAATTTTCTCTCAATTGTTTGAGCATTCTATCACCCTACGTTCTCGTATCCATTTAACACATTGACTTTCATACGAGTATATGCCTACATGAATACTGAACTCACATACATACATATGTATGTATGTATCTTATATACTTTGCTTTGCAGACAAAGTGGACAAAACAAATAAAATATAAATACATATAATAATATGTAATTATAATTTAAAAAAAATACAATTAGAATAACGTGTAACTTCTAAACTAATCATTTTACTAATCGCAAGTAGGTACTATAAGGCAAGTTATGCATTCGTCGAAAAAAAAGTTTTGAGATAACAATCATACAGACGATGATAGCGAAGACGAAAAAAGATGGTCTTAAAATTCTGTCCTTCTGTAATGTCTGTCTGTCTGTATGTATCTATAGACACCTGCAGCCCAAACGGATGGGCCGAATTGCTTCAAACTTGGTATATAGAGTTTTTTAAGCATTGCACAAATTGAAATTTGATTGTTAGCTAAAAAAAAATAACGGTACATGTCATATAACTGTTACGTTAAATCCCATTTTTCTTGATTTTGATTTAAAAAAAAGCTTTTGAGCTACGATCGATCATATGGTACGATCGATAATATGTTACTTTCCATAGGACCGTTTTTTTTGCTTTCGACTATCTCATAAATGGCTTAACTGATTCTTTCGAAATTTAACACATATATATGTATGTAGGTTTAGGTTGCCTAATTTATACTGCGTACCAATATTTTTAATTATTATTTTCTTGTATTTTTAAAAGCATTTTTAAAATAAATATTTATAAAATTACTAAAGTTTAGGTTGCCCAATTTATACTGCGTACC
Organism: Philhelius pedissequus; assembly: GCA_910595825.1. Classification (NCBI taxonomy): domain Eukaryota; kingdom Metazoa; phylum Arthropoda; class Insecta; order Diptera; family Syrphidae; genus Philhelius; species Philhelius pedissequus. The sequence continues at coordinate 4,893,853 of OU343163.1, read as the reverse complement.
AATATTTTTAATTATTATTTTCTTGTATTTTTAAAAGCATTTTTAAAATAAATATTTATAAAATTTATATTTTGAAAACTGCTCATTAAATTTTTTTCAAAAAATATATTTATATGTATTTACTGAATACCTATGAATTGGCGTTTTTGAATTTTTTTTTCGTAAAGTTTTTAAGAAAAAACTTTTCTTCTCAAAAACCGCTCCACAGATTTAAACATTTTTTTTCTCATAAATTTAAACTTATTCAAGAAATAAAATGGTGTACTTTTTTTAGCTCAAATTAGTTTAAGTATTTATTTAAGAAATTTGAATGATTTTTTCTTTGATTAAGTTATTTGTTTTTAAGTTTATATTATTAAGGCCCGTTTGCTGATACACAATTTAAGCATTTAAGTTCTACTTAAGAACTTATGTGACAGTTTACGCAGAGTAAAAAGTAGCCCTTAAGCGTTTTAAGTTGAACGTAAATATTTAAGATTCGTATCAGCAAACGGGCCTAAATATTTAAGATTCTCATACCATTTTTTTTAGAAAAAAATTAAAGAAATTTTGTCTATATATAAAAAATTAAGAAAAAAACGACTTAAAAAATTATTATTATAATTTATTAACTTATAATTAAAATTATAAAGCTAATATAAAAGAACGAGCTCAGGCTGCTGAGGCTTTCGGCTCTGACAGTGAAGTTTTGATTACATTATATACTTTTTTTTAAATTATAACGATTTATATAGAAGTGAAAATTATATATTAAGCTTGTAACTGCTTATAAAAGAATTAATGAAGGTTATATTTTCATGGCTAGGGCTTTTTAAAGATTCGATGATAGCTGAATCTTGTTGTTGACCTGCAGAGTTTTGTGAGTTTAAAATATGTTTGAAGTCCAGTTGAGAGTGACAAGATGGACATGTTGGAGGGCTTTCATTACGAAGGGTGAGTGCAGGCTGTGTGGCCGAGGCGCATTCTTGATTTAGTGGTTGTTGTTGGATAGATAGGTTGTGTTTTATTCTGATTGATGTTCGAGATGGTTGATGGTTGTAGTTATTCCATTCTATAAGTGAATTCTGTCTTAATTTTTGTTTGACGTCGCGGAGAAGATCGAGTTGAGTAATTAGGTGAAAGCAAATAATTGGATATCGAAAGGCCTGAGTTGCCACCAAATCAACTAGTTCATTACCTTTAATACCTTTATTGCTAGGTAACCACATGAGTCTCACCGTTTGTTGATGTTTTATTAGAAGATCACGGATTTGCGAGATAATAATTGTTGTATGGTTAGGATTTCTTACAGCCTGAATAACTGAAAGGCTATCTGAGAAAATGACGAATTTGTTAATGTCAGTGTTTGTTATGCAGTGGTTTATGTTTTTTATAATTGTGAAGGCCTCTGCGGTGATAATAGATACCTTGTAATCTAAAAGTCCGACACACATTACAGAGCCATTTTACAAAACCGATGCAAAGGATGTATTGTGTGGTGTTTTGGATCCATCGGTGAAGATCAAGGCCCAACCATGTAGTTTTAGTTTAGATGTGATACTAAGAAATATATGGTTGAAAATTTCGTTAGATGAACTGTTTTTATTTAAACTTGACAAATCCATTATGATAGTATTTGGTGATAGAAACCATGGTGGGAACAATTGGGAGTATTTTACCACTTTACTCACATATATTCCCAATACTTTAGCTGATGTGATTGAAGCGGAAATTGTTGATTGAACTCGTTTTGGAAGTTTTCTTTTAAGAACACTTGCCACATCCTTATCTATTATAGATCCGTTTGAGAATGATAGCTTTATGTATAGTTTTGTCCTTGTAAATGCGATTCTATCCTCAAGCGATGGCAGACCAGCTTCCACAAGCATATTTTTAATTGTAGTTGTAGGGAATGCATTGAGACTTCTTCGTGCGCTTTGATGATGTTGAGTGTAGATTTCGGTGAAGTGCCATATAAAAAAAGCCCATAGTCGATTTTACTTAATATAAGTGATTTCGTTATATTACATAAAGTATTTACATGAACATTACATTTTTTACTGGCTAGAAAACTTATAATATTTGTTCTTTTAACTAAGCTATTTTTTAACATTAAGCAAGAAGTTTTCCAGTTATATTGACTATTAAATATAAGGCCTAGAATTGTCATACTATCTAAGCTAACTATGTTATTGTTTAAACTAATGGAATTTTTGTTACATGAGGTCTTACGACATATATGTAGTGTTTTACATTTATCTAATGAGAGTTTGGCTCCAGAAAGGCTGAAGCGATTTTCTTCAAACTTGGCACTTAATGTTTTAAGTAATTCTCTCAAATAAATTGTTCAATCATTAACCGCAAAAATAACGGTACTTGCCATACTATTTTGTCTACCATCTTAATTATCTCAAAAAACGGATGCGCACTGGATTAAGTATAGTCTACATTTTAGTTAAACATTTTTTTTCAGATATTTTGTTATTAACCGTACCTGCCTTAAAAACATTTTTTTTTGATTTTCGACTTTCTGATAAACGGCTTTACCGATTTTGATCAAAATTTGTATATAGGAGGCTCTTCGAATTATAACTAATACGAACGAACCAAATTTTTCGAAAAAAAATATTTTTTTGGATTTTCGAAAACATTTTTATTTTTTTTGAAAATTCAATATTTCGAAAACGGGTGGATAATTTTTTAAAATTTAATTATTAAATATTTAAAATTGCTATACCAATTTTTTAGAAAAAAAAATTAAAGAAATTTCGTATATAAAAAATTAAGTAAAAAACGACTTAAAAATATATTTAGCCGTTTGTATTAAGAATGCATTGCATTTTATGCCGTGCATTTTATTGTTAAAAACACAATGGAATTAGGTATTTCTAAGCAAAATCGATCTTTAGCTGTCAAAATAAATCTTGGCAATTAACAAGACCTGATATTCTTGACCGTTTACAACAAAAAAATGGTTGTAAGCAATTAGACATGCGTTTTCCATTTGATTGATAAACTGTTCCAAATTTGTATGGGAAATTATCTACACAAATTGGATAAAATTCCTCCAAAATGGAGTTTGTCTGCTCCGACTACATTCTCAACGGCTTGAAAGATTTTCATAATTGTCCTCAAACATTAAAAAAAAATTTAACAAACTAAAGTAGCGATACCTGTCAAATTTTGTTGTATGGTTAAAAATCATTTCAGGTTGGGGGTTTCTGAAAAAAAAGCTTTTTTTTAACATTTGACAGCTTAATTAAAAAACCCGATATGTACAAGTAGCTAGCACTATCTGAAACAATAATTCCTTTGAAATTTTATATTTTTCATAGAAAAATCTAATCTGATAATGGCTTGCATTATGAAGTACATAATATCTAGTACATAATTTACTGAAAATACATATGTATCGACATAATATTTTCTGTAATCACTTTGTATGTTCTGGCGGTCACGACTACTCTCTGTTTGCTTACTGAAATATTTTTGCATACGTACATACATACATACATTATGTACATACAGCAGTCCTTGTGTACGTTGAGAATACTAAAATAAAATCCACGACTAGATCTCTTATGTTCGATCACGTCGTAAGCACAAAATTGTTTGTATAAGCGGCTAAATATAATTTTTAAATTCGTTTTTTACTTAATTTTTTATATACGAAATTTCTTATTTTTTTTTTAACAAATTTTACAATTTTTTGACATATGCATTTAAAAATAATTTAAAAAAATAGGAAGGAATTTGATTAATAACCGTTGAATAATGAGGAAGTCAAAAATCAAACAAAAAGTTTCGATGACATGTACCGTTAATAACATTTTATTTAACAATTTGTTGAAACACAAATTATTTATTATTATTATAAGTTTATTTGGCTCAGCGGCCATTAAATTAATACAATTTATACAAGTGGTTGGAGTATATTCAAAGTTTGTTCTAGGGAATTTTTTTTTTTTTTATATTATATTAGACTTTGCATAAAGACTGATTTCAGTTTTGAAGCAATTTATGTTACGAGTATTAATATTTCTTATATTGGAAGGTAAGTTGTGAATGCTTGTAGTCCCGTGTAGAATTTGCTAGCTTCAGCTCTTGTAGTTCTCGTTCGTATAATGCTGAACTCTCAATGTTGCGTAGGTTGTATGGTACTCGTACATTTCGTCGTTCAGGTACACTGGATTGTAGATACTGAGGGCACATGTTATGTTTTATTTTAAAAACAAAAATCATTGCCATCATGAATAACCTCTGGTTTATATTAAGCCAGTTAAGTGAGTTCAACATAGTTATAATAGATGTATATCGGTCACACTTTAATATGATGCGCATGGCTTTATTTTGAAGTTTTTGGAGCCTTTCCTTTTGAGTCCTGTTACACAGATACAAAAGACTTGCACATTATTCAAAATGGGGCTTGACTGTTACATTAAACACTTTTATTGCACTATTTTTGGAGATATTACGACGTATTCTTCTAAAAACACCCAGTTTCTTTGACACTTTCTTACAAATAAAGTCTACGTGTTCATTAAAAGATAGTTTATTATCTAGAAGAACGCCGAGATATTTAATTGATGGCATTTGTTCAATTTGGGTATTGTTAATTGATATTATAAAATTTTGTTGGGGTGAAGGAGTATTTATTGTCATGAATTTGGTTTTATCCGTGTTTAAAATAAGTTTATTCATATTTAACCACATATATATTTCACTGAGATCTTTTTGTATGTTCACAATTAATGTTTGTAGATCATTTTTTGTTATATAAATTAGTCCATCATCAGCGAAAGCACAAGTTTACAATAACTAATAACTTTTTCCATATCATTTATAAACAATAAGAAAAAGAGAACACCCTCCAACTCCAATATTGACATTAACAGCACTTGAGATATTGGTATTTACCGATGTTTTTTGTTTTATACTAGACATAAAAGTTTTAAACCATTTTAGTTCCGTTCCTTTTATGCCATATTTTTCAAGTTTATTTAACACTATTGCATGATTCACGGTTTCAAATGCTCGTTTAAGGTCTAAAAAAACAGCTATTACATAGTTAGTTTTTTTTTATCAATTTCACTTTTCCAGTCACTTATAACATAATTTACACAGGTTTCACATGAATGGTTTGATCGGAAACCTGATTGATTAACAGTTAATATATTATTATTATCAAGATGTTTTTGGAGTTGTATCACTGCAATTTTTTCTATTACAAATGTAGACTATACTTACATAAATAATAGTGCACTGGATTTTATTTTATCAAAATCGTTAGAGCCATTTTCGAGATAATTAAGGCTTACCATTTTTGGTAGACGAAAGGCGGAATTGCGAGACCCAAAATTTCAACTGCTTATATGTACATATTTTTGCACACATAAATTCACATATATACATATGTAGGAATATAATTTATGTATTTCAAATGCTTTTTAAATTTTTGTTTAACTAGGTACCTATAATATTTAAGAACAAAATGCGACTTTAAACAGAAGAGCTAGTTCATGCGACGCTGTGTTGTGCATTATATTTTCCGATCTACCACAAATAATGCTTTGTTTTTGATAAAACAATAAATAATCTGTTCTAAAATTTCAAATAAACACCAAAACAAGTTGCTATTTTTGGTGAAATTGAGTCTTATCGCTCAAGGCCAAATGACGTAATTATTACCTTCCAAAACAAGTATCAGAAATAGATGTTTACATTCTAATTTAGTTGCGTACTCGTAAATTCGAAGCCAATTTTATTTAGGAACCCTTTTTTCACATACACATATATGTATTTAGTTTATTAGCATAGTTAAAAAATCCACGACTAATTTGCCATTTATTGACACATGGACTAGGTACATACATATGTTTTTAGTCTCGCTAATTTTAAATATTACCATCAACAATAATGTTTATTCGATTAAAAATGACGCACATTCATCACTGACTTTCACTCTTTTTTTTTTTTTTTTTTTTAAATTTTTTTGTTACTATTTTGTTTACAAAATTCATGGTGCTGCTAATACACAGGAGGAAGATGACGACTACGACCCTGAAGATAATCGTAAAAAGAAAAAAGGTAAAAAGCGTAAAACTAAGAATGAAAAAGAAAAAGGTCGCAAGAAGAAAAAACGCAAGAAGAACGAAAGTGAAGAGGAGAGTGATTTTCAGCATGAAGAAGAAGTTGAATATCCAACAACTAAGCGTGGACGCAAGCGTAAGGATGCTGAAAAGGCAGCAGCCAAGGAAAAAGAAGCATCATCCTCATCAGGTAGAGTAGATAACCCATAAATCAATCTATCGAATAGACTCGAACAAAAAAAGCAATGGATCCACCTAAAAACTTAATCGCGAATGAAATATTCATCGGATACATAGTCGTCTATTTTTTTTTTTAATATAAATGTTGTCTTCATTTTTAAGGAATGCCATCTGTGGAGGACGTCTGTTCGGCATTTAATGTGACTGACGTTGAGATAGAATACACTGACAGTGACATGCAAACTTTGACTTCGTATAAGCTTTTCCAGCAGCATGTACGTCCAATTTTACAGAAGGAGAACGCCAAGGTGCCAGCTCCTAAGCTTATGATGTTGGTTGCAGCCAAGTGGAGAGATTTCTGTGAAGTAAACCCCAACATACAAAGTGAAACGGGCAGAGATGACGAAGAACCCCGGTCATCGCGATCTTCACGCAATGAAAAGGTTGGTTGTATTTTCATAACAAAAAAAGACTTATTCAAGACAAATTTATTTCCTCTTAGCCCGATGACATTTTTGATGAGGAAGAGGAAGAAGAGGAAGAGGAGCAAGAACCAGATCAGCGTTCTCGCCGTAAACGTGGTCGAAATGCTAGCAAAAAAGGCCGTAAATCTGGAAAAGTACCGACTCTAAAGATTAAGTTTGGCAAACGCAAACACCAAAGCTCCGACGAGGATCCGGATGCAAGTGGAGCCTCTGAGCGTGACTCTGATCTGGAATTTGAAAAGATGCTTCAGAAGTCCGATTCGAGCAAAGACGAGAATTTGGACGAGAATGCCGAAGAAGAAGAGGAGGAACCACAGCCGGTGGTGAAGAAAAAAGCCAAGACCAAGTTTGGCAATAAATTCAAGAAAAAGAAGAAACTGCACAAGACCAGTCGGTTCCCTGATGGCGATGATGGTGATCATGAACATCAGGATTACTGCGAAGTTTGCCAGCAGGGCGGCGAGATTATTCTTTGCGATACATGCCCAAGGGCGTATCATTTGGTTTGCTTAGAACCGGAATTAGATGAAGCACCTGAAGGGAAATGGTCTTGTCCACATTGTGAAGCTGATGGCCCAGTTGAAGAACAAGAAGACGATGAACATCAAGAGTTCTGTAGAATTTGCAAGGACGGCGGGGAGCTACTTTGTTGTGATTCCTGTCCATCAGCTTATCACACATTCTGTTTGAATCCTCCATTAGATACAATTCCAGACGGCGATTGGAAATGCCCTCGTTGCGGATGTCCAGCACTGAGCGGTAAGCCAGAGAGAATCCTTACTTGGCGTTGGATGGAGCCAAAGAATGAACCCTCTACATCAAAAAAACAGCAACCACGCGTTCGTGAGTATTTTGTCAAGTGGCACAATCAATCCTACTGGCACTGTGAATGGGTGAGCGAGGTTCAGATGGATGTCCACCATCCATTCATGTTGCGCTCATATATGCGTAAGTTAGACATGGAAGAGCCGCCCAAGTTCGAGGAAGCCCTCGACGAAGCAGATAGCCGTTTCCAGAGGATTCAGCGCCACAAGGCCAAAACTCATGGCAAAGATGAAGAAAACTCTGAGATTGACTTGGAAGAACGTTATTACCGTTTTGGCGTGAAGCCAGAATGGCTGATAGTTCACCGAGTGATTAACCATCGTACAGCCAGAGATGGTTCGATTTTATATTTGGTCAAGTGGCGTGATTTACAATATGACAAATGCACCTGGGAAGACGAAGGCGATGATATTCCTGGATTGAAAACCGCCATAGAATTTTATATGGATTTGAGGGCTGCATGCAATTCGGATACGGTTCGTAGTAGCGCTAAGAAGGGCAAGAAAGGTCGCAAGGGCAAGGCTAAGGAGCTAGAAGATGACGACCGGTGCTCTGCTATTAAACGCTACACACCGCCTCCAGAGAAGCCAACATCTGATTTGAAAAAGAAGTACGAAGGTCAGCCACCGTACTTAGATGAAACTGGTATGCAGCTTCATCCTTACCAAATTGATGGTATCAATTGGCTGCGGTACTCCTGGGGACAGGGTATCGATACAATTCTTGCCGACGAAATGGGTTTGGGTAAGACCATCCAAACTGTAACATTCTTATACTCGCTCTACAAGGAAGGCCATTGCAAGGGTCCTTTCATTGTTGCAGTTCCTCTGTCAACAGTGATTAATTGGGAGAGAGAATTCGAACTATGGGCACCAGATTTCTATTGCATCACTTATGTGGGTGACAAGGATTCCCGTGCAGTGATTCGCGAAAACGAGCTAACATTTGAAGAAGGAGCTATTCGTGGTTCAAAGCCTTGCCGGATTCGCACATCTTCTTTTAAATTCAACGTACTACTGACAAGCTATGAATTAGTGTCTATGGACGCAGCATGTTTAGGATCTATTGATTGGTCCGTTCTCGTTGTAGACGAAGCTCATCGTTTGAAGAGTAACCAAAGCAAGTTCTTCCGTATCTTGAACAGTTACAACATTGCTTACAAGTTGCTGCTGACCGGAACACCACTACAGAATAATTTGGAAGAATTGTTCCATTTGCTGAATTTCTTATCTCGGCGTAAATTCAATGATTTGAATGCATTCCAGAATGAATTCGCTGATGTGGCCAAGGAAGAACAGGTAAGATTATCCCATTGGGCTAATTAAAACAATGTTGTTTTGATCAAATTTATTTCTCAGGTAAAACGTCTACATGAAATGCTTGGACCTCACATGTTGCGTCGTCTTAAATCAGATGTATTAAAGAACATGCCCTCAAAGTCGGAATTCATTGTGCGTGTCGAATTATCGCCATTGCAAAAGAAGTACTACAAATATATTCTGACCAAGAATTACGAAGCTTTGAACTCTAAGAGTGGTGGTAACTCTTGTTCTCTGATAAACGTCATGATGGACTTGAAAAAGTGCTGCAATCATCCATATCTATTTCCATCTGCGGCTGAGGAAGCTCAAGTAACTCCTGGAGGTGGATATGAACTTGCTTCATTGACAAAGGCAGCTGGAAAGCTTGTACTTCTCTCCAAAATGTTAAAATTACTTAAAGATCAAGGCCATCGTGTGCTGATTTTCTCGCAGATGACTAAGATGTTGGACATTTTAGAGGACTTCCTCGAAGGCGAGGGTTATAAATACGAACGGATCGATGGTGGGATCACGGGAAATCTTCGTCAGGAAGCTATTGATAGGTTTAACGCTCCCGGGGCTGCACAATTTGTATTCTTGCTAAGTACCCGTGCTGGTGGATTGGGTATTAATTTGGCCACTGCAGATACAGTTATTATTTATGACTCTGATTGGAATCCCCATAATGACATTCAAGCCTTCTCGCGTGCCCATCGTATCGGTCAGGCTAACAAAGTGATGATATATCGTTTTGTGACCAGAAATTCTGTCGAAGAGAGGGTCACCCAAGTGGCCAAGCGAAAGATGATGTTGACTCATTTGGTGGTGCGTCCAGGAATGGGCGGAAAGGGAGCGAACTTTACCAAGCAAGAATTGGATGATATTTTGCGCTTCGGAACAGAGGAACTCTTCAAAGAGGATGGCAAGGAAGAAGAAGCCATCCATTATGATGACAAAGCCGTTGCCGAACTCTTGGATCGGTCGAATCGGGGTATCGAAGAGAAGGAAAGCTGGGCCAATGAGTACTTGTCTTCATTTAAGGTGGCATCGTATGCTACAAAGGAAGAGAACGAAGAAGAAGAGACGGAGATTATCAAACAAGACGCAGAAAATTCGGATCCGGCCTATTGGGTTAAGTTGCTGAGACATCACTATGAACAGCATCAGGAGGATGTTAGCCGAACTCTTGGAAAGGGCAAGCGAGTCAGAAAACAGGTAAAAATGTTTGTCTTTTTTTTCTCAAATGACGACGTTGGAATAATGTTGGATTATTAAAAATTAAATTATCATTTAGGTCAATTATACTGACGGCGGTGTTGTGGCTGCTGAACCAAGAGACGACTCCAACTGGCAGGATAATGCATCTGATTTCAACTCAGATTACTCGGGAGCCTCGGACGAAGATCGCGAAGATGATGACTTTGACGAACGTGTCGACAATGGGGATTCGGCTAGAAAGGCAAAGAGACGTCCAGATCGAAGAGATGATCGTCCATTGCCACCGTTACTTGCTCGTGTCGGAGGAAACATTGAAGTTCTGGGTTTCAATGCTCGCCAGCGAAAGAGTTTCCTAAACGCAATCATGCGATATGGAATGCCCCCACAGGATGCATTCAACTCGCAGTGGTTAGTAAGAGATTTGCGTGGCAAATCCGAACGTAATTTCAAAGCTTATGTGTCACTTTTCATGCGTCATCTCTGCGAGCCCGGAGCTGACAATGCCGAGACATTCGCGGATGGAGTACCTCGTGAAGGACTCAGTCGTCAGCATGTTTTGACACGTATCGGAGTTATGTCGCTGATTAGAAAAAAGGTACAGGAATTTGAACACATAAACGGTTACTACAGCATGCCTGAACTGATTCTGAAGCCTTGCGAACCAGTTAGATATCAACAGCATATCAGTGCTGATATCATGAGTGGTGATAAGAGCGCTACACCTAGCACAAGCGCGACCCCAGCAACTAGTGCTGCTCCCAGTCCTGCACCAAATTCAGAAAAAGGCGAAGAAAAATCTGCTACATCTGCGGATGACAAACCTCGAGTCGAGGTTGCATCGGATGCCGACAAAGATGATAAGTCCACGATAAAGAAAGATTTGGGTGATGATGATATTCAATCTGTGAAATCCGAAGGTAAGGATAAAGACAACTCAGAGGCAGATTCTTCATCGATTAAGAAGGATGACGAGAAGGAAGAGTCAAAAGCTGTCACAACAGAGGATGATGATGATGACGTGCTCATAATTAAGGATGACGGAGAAGTTGAAAAGCCAAAGCCAATGGAGAACAAACGCCACGACACTGCAAAGATCGAAGAGAGCCTAGAAGTTTTGAAACGCAAATTCATGTTTAACATTGCGGACGGAGGGTTCACAGAATTGCACACCCTCTGGTTGAATGAAGAAAAGGCCGCCGTTCCTGGCAGGGAGTATGAAATCTGGCACCGTCGTCATGATTATTGGCTGTTAGCTGGTATTGTGACTCACGGATACGGTCGTTGGCAGGATATCCAGAATGATATTCGCTTTGCAATAATCAATGAACCCTTCAAAATGGACGTGGGAAAGGGAAACTTTTTAGAAATCAAAAATAAATTTTTGGCTCGTCGATTCAAATTGCTGGAACAGGCTTTGGTTATTGAAGAGCAATTACGAAGGGCTGCCTTTTTGAATCTTAGCCAAGATCCTAGCCACCCAGCTATGTCTTTGAATGCCCGCTTTGCGGAAGTTGAATGCTTGGCAGAATCTCATCAACATCTGAGCAAGGAATCGTTGGCGGGCAACAAGCCCGCCAATGCAGTACTTCATAAAGTATTGAATCAATTGGAGGAGCTGCTATCTGACATGAAGAGTGATGTGTCACGTTTGCCAGCTACTCTAGCTCGAATTCCACCAGTTGCTCAGCGTCTGCAGATGTCAGAGAGATCAATTCTGTCCAGGTTGGCTGCCACTGCTGGAAATGTGCCCAATTCTGGTGAGTTTTTTTTTCATTTGTTTTGTATTTATTAGTACAAAACAATATGAATTGTTTTTTTCTTATTCTCAGCTCAATTGATGACACAATTCCCTGCTGGATTCCAAGGAGCTGCACTCCCAGCATTCACCGGCAGCCCAGCCGCTAACTTTGGAACTTTCAGACCACAGTTTTCGGTGCCTGGACAACCGTCGACTAGCTTTGCTGGCACAAATTAAAAACCTTACGATATTCTCTTTAAGTTATGCTTCAAAAACAAGAATATCCTCAAAGACTTGTCTCACTTAGTTCATTTGCGTTCTTTTTTAAGGTATTGCAGATCATTTGATCTTTATCCCAACTCCCTCCCCCATCCAAGGCGCTTTCATGTGCTGCCTTTCTTGTAATTTTTGTATTTGGTTTTTCTTTACGGTGGTCTTGTTTTTTACGTCACTTTTTTAATTTATCATCTCATAAGATATCTGTAATGAATAAAAAAAAGTATAGGAGATACATCCATTCCAAGAAAAAGTGTGTTTCTGTTCTTCTTTATCTACAATCTACATCGTCTTCGTCATCATTTGTTTAACACCAGAGGACATTCTGGTTGCCTCATTTCTGCAATTCCATTGGAGAGAGAGAAGCTTGTATTTGTTGTCGAATGCTCTCATTGCTGGAGGTGATGTTGATGATGATGATGGTTTCAGTCGAGTTATTGGGGCCATGCAAGGACTCTGGCCAAGTGAGGTGCTTGGCTTTCTTTCAACAGGACAGACAAAAGAGGACAAATCTTTCTTTGATTGGACACACAGGAAGATGCTGTTGCATTTTGTAAAAAAGTGTGATTGAAGTCGGAATTTATTTCCTTCCTCGTGGAAATTGAATATGAATGTGAACCAATTTGAAGCTATTACCACCGCTTAGATGAGGAACGTCAGGAAAACAAAATTGCTGCTTGTTTTGACTACACAACCTTTAATTTCTTGCAGTGATGGAGGGCAGTTGTCTGTAAAAAAATGAATGTAAGTATTAAATTTTCATTTTTATTATATTTTTATTTAATTTCAAAGGAATTGTAACAACTTTAATTTTCATACAGAAATTTCGAAAGACACAACTTTTTCAATAATATTTAACTCTTCACTGTTCGCAGTGAAATTAAATTTCCATTTGCGTACAACTTATTACTCTTTCGGTGGTTTTACTAATTCAATTCAATACTACAACTCTTCAATCCTTGGGGTGCGATGGTTGTTCTTCATTCGATATATTTTTAGGGCGTTGGTATAAAAGTTTAAATTGACAACCGCGCTTTATGACGGGTATTTAGCAAAAAAAAGCCCAAACAAATCAAAGTCCAAACTCATTAGCATGAACATCACGATTATGAGATAAATGAATGCAAATTCTCTTTGCGCTAAGTTTTTGAATTTTTTTTGTCCTCCGAGGGTAAAAAAAACATCACGGTTTTTGAATGCGGGATTGATGTGATTCGCTTAAATTAAATGTTCATTTAAATTCGTTACTATTACGAAAGGGCTTGAAAGGGTTAACAGACTGCAACAGCCAAAGCATATAATTAATTCCAATGAATAATTTTGTTGGTGAACTTTCATACTTTTGTAATTACTTAGGCATTTTTTTTAAATGGTGATTGAGTGAAGAATTATTAACCGCGTTGAGTGAGAGACAAAATACTGGCATAGACCGGAACAGAGGGTGTATGCCCTTTCCAAGCCGTGAGCCTTTTTTTGAATTTTTTTTTAATGTGATAAATTATTTGACTATTTTTTTACTTCCATTAAAAATTACCATAGTTTAGAAATAGGTTGCATCCAATGAATTTTTAGATTGTTCTGTAATTGGGGTGGTGTCCTAGAATGGTGCTTGGAATTATAGATGGTGAATGACTGTGGGAAGTTTGTTGTTAGTCAATGTCAACGACAACATTTATTATTTTTTTAACTAAGCGGATAATTTCGGATTTAATTTAAACTTGGTACTTAAGCGTTTTATGTGATTGTTTCGATTCTTTTTTTTTCTAATTTTTTGCTTAGCCCCAAAAATAACGGTACATGCCATACAATTTTTTGTACCAAAAATTGCAAATCATAATTTTCTGGAAAACGGTTCTAACGGTTATAATTAAAAAATACAGTGCACTATTATAGGAGTGATCTACATTTTGGTTTATTTTTTTTATAAAATCTTATTAACGTTACTCCCTTTGTCTTTCGGATTTCGATCAAAATGTTTATACATCAGGTTCTTCAGATTCTCAATAATACTGCATGCCAACATTTTTTTAAAATAATGTCTAGGATTTTTTTATATTATGTAATATATTTTTTTTTCTAGAAAAAGAAACGAAATTTTGTATGTACAAAATTTGGTAAAAAGTGATTTTAAAAATTATGTAAGGCTTTTTGCTTAGAATCTTAGGATGTGAACGAGCATAATGCGGGCCTTACACAACGCAATATTATTGCTCAATGTATTGACCAAAAATATTATTATTATATTAATACATATTATTATATGCGCCATTCTTACACGATGCAATATTACTGCAGTTTATTCTGTATCGGTTGGTTGCACGACGCAGTATGCTGCGCAATGTACTGAATAAGGTAAAAAATATATTATTTTTTTTATAAATCCACGCGAAATTACTGCGCAATAAAGCCCTTACACGGCCAATATTACATTAATATTGCGTGGTGTAAGGCCCGCATAAGAGCAAGTACATGCACTGCAGTGCAATTTATTTAAATCTTGTTTTTGGTTTCCGATGTACAATTTTTTGTAGCAAGGAAAAACAATCTTAAAATCTTAATTATTTCAAAAACGACTCTAGCGATTTTGATAAACAAAATTCTTTGCATATATTTGAAAAGTATAAGGTGTGTTCTTCTACTCCCTAAAACTGCGAAAATCTAAGAATTTTTACGAAAAACAAACTAACGTTCGGTGTAGTTTTCCACAAAAGAGAGCACTCATGAGAGAGCTTAATATTTCACAGGGTTCCTATTTTAGTCTTTGAAAAAAATTATGAAGATTATCAAACGAATGAAAATGGCCTCATTCAATAACAGAACTATTAGCTATCCGGATAGGTTGGTGTTGTTGTATTCCCACGTAAGGTTTTTTTGACAGCAGTTGCCTTGTCATCATCTGTGTTCTTACAGGGAAATACAACAATACCAACCTATCCAGATAGCTATAGTTCGGTTATTGAATGAGGCCAATAGAAAAAATAAACAATAGGTGCATAAGCCGTCAGTTGCCAGTTATGCCATTACCTGAAAAAAAAATCGAGTTTATCGCGCGGTCGGCTAATTCGTGGAACAAATTAAAATTTGTGTTAGCAAATTGGTTATTTCAGAAAACAAAATCACAAAAAAATTTAAAATTTTAAAAAAACGTATTTTTTTGGCTTTAAAAAATGGCTAAAATTTATTTAATACGTTCCCGTACTTTTGCGAAACTTTGTCGCTCTCTGAAAGAAATTTATCCCCACTCTTAAAAAAATGACCGTCTTTGTATTTTTGTGCACAAAGTACGGGAACACAGTTAGCCTACATTTTGGTCAAAAAAAAAAATGTATATAAAATGGTACCTGCATAGAACCATTTTATTGATTTTTGACTTTGTCATTAACGGCTCAACTGATTTTTATCAAAATCAATTTGTTTGAATATTCAATATTTCGAAAACGGGTGGATTATTTTTTTTTAATTCTGTTTAAATTCATGTTGTTAAATACTTAAAGTTAATATATGTACCAACATTTTTGTTTACAAAAAAAAAAAAAAAATTTTGTAGGTAATAAATTTTGTAATCAAGTAAAAAACGACTTTAAAAATATAATAAGTAATTTCTACTTAAATCTTATGCATACGATGTGATGGAACATAAGGGCCACGCTCAGAAGACGTAGTCGCTTAAAAGCTAGTCATGTTTCTGGTTTTTAATTGTTGAGCTGCTAAACAACAAGGATTTTTTTGGAAACTTTAATAGCTTCAAGTCGAATACGTCCAATTTGTTTTGTGGCCAATTCCGCAGCCTGGCGAAATATCTTACTGTTTCATGAGCGCCCTCTTAAAAAAAAAAAGATTTGGTGTATGGGAACAGGGCCCGTATAGATACAAAAGCGAACGCTCAATTAATTCACCTGACTTCCACGGCTATCAAAAAAATTGCTAAGTAACTATTACAGTATCACCTTAGTCGATTCGACCCAGGATGTGGCAGGTTTTCTGGAACACACCTATTATAATGTCTATTCGCTTCCGAAGCTTGTCAGCTTTTACCAATTAAAAAAAAAATTAGAATGCTTTTAAATATGACTTAATCTAAATAATAGGTTTACCGAAATGCTAATACATCAATCTGACAAGCTACCGAGCATACAATATGTTTTCTTTTGCATAAAATTAAGGATAAGACGTCGTCAACAATGGTTGAATTTTTAGGTTTCCCACAGCCATCAAGCGATGCCCACGTCCTCATATCTTCTATTCCCCTGTTTTTCTCGAGTACCAATAACAATCATCTATTGGTCGTCAGTGAGGAGAACATGGACACATATGTGCACCCACTGCAGTACCTATACGCTATAAGCTGTGTTGTGAGATGCATTCTAGTGGGTGAACCGTGTACCGATAGCTGGCTTTGCCTATCGCCCATTCAGTTTTGTTAATTCAAAAACTTTTAAAGCAGTGTTTTTATTAAAATCGACCCGACCTGTTCGTCCTTTACTCTGCTATGTGCTTCGGGCATATGTTGCGCAAATTTAAATGTATGTACACTTCGTTTTCTGTATACCTAACTATTATTGTTGTTGTTGTTGTTGCTGTTCTGTTTGTTGTTGTTGTTTTTCATTTACATTAATGCTACTGCATGAGCAAACATCTATTGACTAGTGCTGCCACCCACTCGATTTCAGCCGAGTGGGCACCATATTGTAATTAACTGAATTTGATATACAACTTTAGATACGAACTTAGGTTTGAAGAACCCTGCAGTCGAGTCAGAGCTAGGACGATGAGGATAAAATCGAGTGGAGCAAATATATGCACACTTACATATGTATATGTATGTAGACAATATCGACGAGCGATGCAAAATACACAATGCAGATGGCTCTAGCAGTTTAGATGTGGTCGATAGGATGAATGTGAGGGAATCGGAATTTCATGCAAATTAAGTGCGGATGCAAAAAAATTTACAAAAAAAACTGCAGGCATAATGTTAGAAAAAAATATATCCTGGATAAGGCGGGTGGAACTAAAAATAACATCTACATCTACTAACTAATATAAAAGAGAATGAATTGTGCATTTCACCCCCCTACGTAGGTATACCAATTTCTTTTTTTAGTTTTCTGAGGTGGTTCCTTGTACTCACAGCACACACATATATACCCGTAGTTGCATTGTCCTTGCACCTCTCGCCTATCAAAATGCATACCATGGCATATGGCAATGGCATACCATCTTGCTCCTCGGCTTCGCACAGAGTGCATAATGTTCATAATTAATTTTGTGCCCCGGCGCGCCCTGTACCTTTTGTGTTTAATCGTTCTTTTACTCTACTTTTGCACTCTGAGTAACCAGGACAAAGGAGCCCAGAAACGGATGAGATTATTATGAGGAGGACGACGGAGGGTGAACTGTACATTGCACAACCTCAACGCGAGCACAATCTCACAAGCACACAAATGAGTGGGGTTGTTTACGCTTAATGGGAGTGACCTTAAATGGCCATCAGAGCAAAGTGAAGTACGGCGCGAGTGGTACTTACTACTTTCTAATTTTCTCACGCCAGCCTCTGAGATTGAAGCAATATAATGGCAATCACCGATGCATAGTGCGGGATGAAAGCTATTTCAAGCGCGGTGAAGTGGTCCGAAATGGTGAATTGAAAATACATATATATAGCTGGAAAAGATAACAAAGGGGAAAAAGATAACGACCGAAAGAGTTGACATTTAGCAATTGGCTTGTTAGTAGTTGAACAAAGGAGCACTTGATTACATGATGTCTTGCTTATGAACCTCCTCTGACAATTTCTGTGATTTAAAATAAGTACATACATATATATTCGATGGGAGTTATTTTCCATTGAATGAAATAAATATATGTAATGTTCAGTGGACTCCATCGCGAATTTCGAGGGGAATTTTATTTGCTTCGGAATATTTTAATTTACTCAAACATTTGTCTGCTATCGTAAATTTCCTTTTAAATGTTTCACTCCTTCGAACTTAGGGAACCTGAATGATGATTAAAAGTTGCCTCGTAATTTCGGAAATAAACTTTTCATGGGAATTTACTGTCATTTCATAGAATTTTTTGTTCAAGGGAAATTTATTCCGGGGAAGGTTCTAGATCACACGAAAAAAATAGAGGGAATAAAATATTATATTTATTATACCTATTCGAAAAAAAATCATTTTCAAACTCAAAATTATTCTTAGAAAATTGAAAGTCACAGAATTCTTAGAAAAACTCTCCTTCTGCTGAATAGGTGTGAAATATAATTCTTGGGGGTTCCAATAAGATTTTTTTTATAATGGAAATTTCGCTTCGCACGGAATATTTTACTCCCTCGAAATTCTTCCTGCGATCGTGAATCTCTCCGGAATGAATTTCCCTCGAACAAAAATCGTATGAAATGACAGCAAAATTCCCTAGGAGAGCCTATTGCCGATACCAATAATTTCCGAGGGAAGCTTTTGAGCATCATTCACGTTCCCAAGATTAGAATTGGAGAAAAATTTCCAGGGAAATTTTTATTCACGATAACCCCCATTTTCAATTTTTTTAGCAAAATGATAAATTGGTGGAAAAGTGATTGTTAAGTGATTTAGAAATTCCAAAAAAAAGACAACTGTATTTATTGGGGGTTATCGTAAATATATAATTAGTGGGAGACGAAATTCCCGATAGGGTATCTCTTTTGTAGTAAGAAGTGTAACAATTGTCAAACTTCAAGAGATGGGGAAGACAACACGCAGCGAAAATAATAGTGCTTACAATAAAAATTGTCTATACAAAAAATGAGGAAACACTGGAGAATTTCAGTAAGGAAATATTAAAATTTTCCGCTTCTCGATTATTTGTTTTTCTTTAGATTTCAATGGAATATTTCATTCTAGTACACAAATAATGAACTTCTCGCTCGAATTATCATTTATTCTAATGTGCCCATCCCATCACTAACAGAAGTAAATAGCTGAAAAAACTTGTCAGCTTGGTGGTTTGATAATTTTTACATCAGTGATTCCGAATGTATGGACTGTATTGTAGGATTTGGTTTTTTATTCTAAATGTTTAGTTATATTTGTTTCCGAAAATGTCTATAAGTTTGATAGAAATAAAGTAAAAAACCTCTATTTTATTATTTGGAATGTATTTGTCTATAAATATAAGTTTTATGTTATATTTTTTATTTTACAAGTTTTACGTTACCAAAGGTCTGCTCTGTTTGACGATCGAAATGGAAAAAGATCGATGCTCACAATTTTCCTTCTTTCGAAGTCAAAAGAAAGTTGAGGCAAAGAAATACAAGAAAAATTGAGAGAACCAAATTCTAACTGTGCTGATAACAACTTGAATATTTAATAAAGTTAACATTAGAGTTAAGTAAGCAAAAAAAGAAACTAACTGCATGATCATGAATTTAAAGATTAAGAACAAAACATAGTGTATAATTTAAATGTTTGGCATTATATAATTATAAAATGATATATGTATGTTTTGAATGAAATGAAATTTACGTTAGATGCAAACTTTAAGTTTGAATGGTTTGAACAAATTTTGTACGTAATGGATTATTGTGATAAAACAGAGAGTAGTCCTGAACATCCCGCCCCCCCTGGAACGAGTTTCAGGAAATGGGTAGAAGTGCCAATTTTGTGATTGGACGAACAAAGGTTCCACCGTTCGTCTTTACAGTCGCAACTCGTACTCGACCATCAGTTCCTTGGGTTGTTGCTTCGATCTTCCCAAGAAGCCACTTTGTTGGCGGAAGGTTTGGCTCCTTTATGATCACAATGTCCCCTGTGTTTAGGTTTGGAGTTGCCCTTTTCCATTTTGGTCGCTCTTGAAGTGTGGTAATATACTCCACATGCCACCGCTTCCAGAATCCTTGTACCATATTTTGTAGATGGTTCCAGTGCGTCAAGCGATTCAAAGGTATGGACAACGTAGTTGGTTCTGGCACAGCAGTAAGTGGTTCACCTATAAGGAAATGAGCGGGTGTTAATGGATTCAAATCATGATCTGATATCACACAAAGAGGACGAGAATTCAGAACAGCTTCAATCTGGGTTAAGACAGTGTACATGTCTTCGAACGTAAGAATTGATGCTCCAATTACTCGTCGCAGGTGAAACTTGACGGACTTGACACCAGCCTCCCACAGACCACCAAAGTGTGGGGATGATGGGGGGATAAAGTGCCAAGTGACGTTGTTTTTTGCAAGTGATGTAGCCACGGCTTCATTGTACGCTTCTGAGATGACCAACTTATGCATCTCGTTCAGGCATCGACGAGCACCTTGGAAGTTTGTTCCATTGTCCGAATAAACATTCGAACAAAATCCACGCCGGGAAACAAATCGACGAAAGGCGGCTAAAAATGCGTCTGAGGTAAGATCACTCACTAGCTCGAGATGTATAGCCTTTGTAGCCATACATACAAACAAGCATATGTATGCTTTTGACGTTTTTGGATTGCGTCCCCTGGAGAGCTTAACGCAGAATGGACCAGCATAGTCACAACCAGTATGCGAAAATGGACGGCTCTGTGATATTCGTTGTTATGGTAGGTCACCCATTAGCTGCGAAGTATTGTTTCTTCGTAGTTTAAAGCATGTTGTACACTTAAAAACAATCCTTCGGATGAGATTACGAGACCCTAGTATCCAGTACTGCTGTCTTACGATGGCGAACGTTGCGGAAACTCCAGGATGTAGATTAGCCTTATGGATATCTTCTACAATAAGATAAGAAAAATGGTTATTTGGGAGAATATATGGATGTTTTATATTAAAAGAAATGTTAGCATTTTTTATTCTTCCTCCTACTCTGAGGAGACCGTTCTTGTCGAGAAATGGAGCATATTTTAGGAGGTTTGATTTCATGGGCAATAGATTTTTGGTTTTTAGGGCGCGAATATCTTCACTGAATGAATTTAGTTGGACGGATTTTATTAGGGTTGTTTTGGCGATAAGGATTTCTTTCGTTGTTAGGTATGAGGTACGACGATTAGGTTTATCACTTAGATAATTGAGATAGTTGAAGATGAACCGAATCACGTACGCGAGTATTCTTTGCATACGAAGCCACGACGAAGTTTTACCAATTATGTGATCGATAACATCAAAATTGTCCGGTGCGGTTAGAAGTACTCGATGAGCACATTGCTTCGTTTCGAGTAGAAGTTCGTTGTCGTCTGATTTAAGAGTTTCGGATTTAGATTTTGGCCATTTATTTTCCTCTAGCGATAACCATGATGGACCAGTCCACCAGAGAGGATGGTTTGGGAGATTGGATGGAAGTATGCCACGCGAAGAACAATCAGCTGGATTCGACTCTGAAGAGATATGATGCCACCAACTTCTTGGGGTGTTTTCGAGTATAGTTGCAGTTCTGTTGGCGACGAAAGTAGTCCAGCGACGTGGAGGTGATGAGAGCCAGTGCAGAACAATTTCTGAATCGCACCAAGCTACCGTTTTTGTGAATTGACGCGAAAACGAAGATTTTATAAGACTGAACAACCGAGTCAACAGCAAAGCTCCGCACAGCTCTAATCGAGGAATAGAAACAGGTTTCAACGGAGCTACTTTGGTCTTAGCTGCGACAATTGTTATGTTGTATTTTCCTTCAGCGATTTTATAGCGAGTATATACGACAGCACCATATGCAAGAGTAGATGCATCGCAGAACCCATGAAGCTCCACGTCGTCCAACGAAGATGGAAACAAGTTTCTGGGTATTCGAATCTGCTCAAAAAATGAAATCTCCTTTCTGTAAATTTTCCATCGTTCGGCTAACTCTGAAGGCAGTGGGTCGTCCCATCCTAAGTTAAGATTCGATGACCAGAGTTCCTGAAAAAGCATTTTAAAAAGTATAACCGATGGTGCTAACAATCCTAACGGATCGAAGATACGCGCTACTTCTGACAACAACGAGCGCCTAGTTAACGAAATGGTTGGAAGAGAGTTTGACATGCGAAACGAATATTCGTCATTTGAAGGATTCCAATGCATTCCAAGTACCTTCACAAATGACTTTGAAGGCTCTGTATCAAAAACCGAATACTCACAGTCTTCCTTGGGGAGAGAAGCAAGCAGGGGCCAACAGTTCGAGCTCCATTTTCGCAGCTGAAGTTTGGCCATGGACAAAAGAATTTTTAACTCGGACTTTAATTCGATGAGTTCATTGGTTGTTTGTGCTCCTGTCATCACATCATCTACGTAGACGTCCTCAGATAGAACACGAGCTGCACTTGGGTAGTCCATTTTGTAGTCTTCGGCAAGTTGTTTTAAAACGCGAACTGACAGGAAAGGAGCGGAAGCTGTACCGTACGTCACAGTACGTAAACGGTAATGTTCGATTTTCTTCGAAGGAGAGTCGCGCCAAACAATACGTTGGTAGTCAGTGTCAGAATCCTCTACCCAAATCTGTCGAAACATCTTTACAACGTCCGCAGGGAAAACGAACGGATGTTGTCGAAAGCGTAAACAAACACCTACCAGATCGCGTTGAATTGGAGGGCCTATTAATAACGCATTGTTCAAAGACCTTCCAGTGGAGTCCCTGGCTGATCCATCAAAAACTACACGTAATTTTGTAGACGAACTGTCCGGTTTTAGCACTGCGTGGTGGGGAAGATAAAAGCACCTGACATTAGGACTGACTTCTTCACTAGGAATGCGCGTCATGTGGCCTAAGTCAATATATTCTCTCATGAAATCAGAATACAACTCTCGCAATTTCGAATTTTGGGAAAACCGACGTTCCATTGCGAATAGACGAGAAATAGCAAGAGAAAGAGTATTTCCGAATAATGGATTTTGAGTTTTGAATGGGAGTTGAACAACATATTTAGTATCTGGAGAACGAGAGAAAGTCTGGAGAAAATGTTCTTCGGCTTGGTCGACAACAACTGAATTGTTTGCTGGAATAGCCTCTTCGAGTTCCCAGAACCGTTGTAATAACGCATCTATGTCGACTAACGAGTGAAATGAAGTAAAATGGTTTGATTCTTCAGGTTCAAAAAACTGTCCGGTTATGACCCACCCAAACGAAGTGCATTGAGCGATTGGACATCCATTAGGGCCTCGAATTTGTCCGTTTCTCAGGATACTCCAAAGCTTGTCACCGCCGAGAAGAACATCGATTGTACCAGCGACGTTGAAATTTGGATCAGCGAGTTCAAGGTTACGAATATGAGACCATGAAGAAATATCAATAGATTTTGTTGGTAAATTCGAAGTTAATTTATCCAGTATAAAGGCCTCAACGAACAACTGAGAAGAGTTGACACATGACCGAAGATTCAAAGAAATACGTCCCTTTGTATATCCCACTTCAGTAGACGATAAACCAAGAATAGGAATTCTTGAGTGTTTCCGATGATACCCGAGTCTTTGCGCGAAAGATTCAACAACGAATGTAGATTGTGACCCGGAATCTAGAAGCACCCGACAATCGATAAGATTTCCTTGAATGTCTTGAATTTTAGCCAATAGGGTTGGTAACAGAGTTTTCTTACGACAACTAAAATCAAGCGAATGGTTACTCACGAGTGGAATGGTGGAAGCGGATGGAGCGAGGTTTGACGACGAAGGTTGAAATTGATTCGAAGAAATCGACGAAGAAGATTGAGTTTTCTTGACTGCATCATCAGAATGCACGAGCGAATGATGGCGTGATTTACACACCCGACAACGGAACGACGAATGACATTTTTGTGACGAATGTCCAACCCGAAGACAGTTAAAACATAAAGAATTTGTCTTAGTAAAGCTCCGACGGGATTCAGTGTCTAATGCGACGAATTTGGCACACTGGGCGAGAATGTGGTTATCTTGACACATAGGGCATTTAGAAGTCGAATTAGGATCTGATAATCCAGATAAATGAGCTCGAATGTTACTTGAGTGCCTTGTACGCGATGCCACTGAACGACTGCTTAAAGATTGACATGCCTCAAGAGCATCGCACCGCTCTTCTAAGAATCCTAAGAACTCGACTATGGTAGCATCTTCCCGAGAACCGTTACGTTCCGCCCAAGATTGTCTTGTGTCCGAATCAAGTTTATTCAATAATAAAAAAATGAGCCAAGGGTCGCGACCCGATTTGCCCAAAGCACTAAGACCACGCACAACTTCATCGGCACCGTCAGTAATTTTTCTTAAAATTTGCACATTGCAGCTATTTGCAGTTGGAAGTGACAAAAAGGTTTCAATAAATGATTGAACGATTAATTGATTACGATCGTATCGCTTTTCCAATCGATCCCAAGCTTCAGGATAGTTTGCATCATTTATTTGAATATGTTTTATAAGGTTAGCTGCGTCACCGTGTAAATATGATTTTAAATAATGGAATTTATGAGTTGGACTAAGATTTACCTTAGTGTCAACTGAGCCCAGAAAAATGTCCCGAAAAGATGGCCAATCTTTGTAACTTCCACTGAATGGTGGCACGACGATGGACGGAAGTTTAGTAGTATTCGAATTATTAAATGACGGTGTGGAAGAATTAAGTTTTTCTAGAAAAATTGATTGCTGCTCAGCTAAGCGATCTATAGCCAAAGATTTATCAATAGATTCCACCGGTTTGGACGAAGATTTTTCTCTATCGCGAATGGCCTTAACTAGCTTGGCATTGGTAACAAAATATTTTAATTCGTATTCTGAAAATTCAGTTTCGATTTCGTCTATTTCTTCTTCCTCTGAATTTTCGAGAATCTCATTATGAAGCGATGAAAATTCTGCCCATGAGATCTCAAGTTTATTTAAACGAATTTGCAACATTTCAACAGATGTAGATTCGTCAATTGTCTCTACAAATGCTGCTGCCCGCGTTAAACGCCCTTTTGCGTTACCGCACTTAATTTTTAATACACCTGACATCTTAGTTAATTAAGCTTTCGATTAAAATATAAAAAGTACGTATGCCAAACGCGAGATCAAATCAGCTTTTATTAACTGTACCGATAAACAATTAAATCAATAAATGATTAATTCCATAAAACGCACTTATTTAAAATTCATAAAAAAAGTTCACTATAGACTATGTCACGTGAGGAGCTGCGAAGTACCTATATCTTCTTAAGTTTAATACAAATAAGTATATATATATGTACATACATATAGTTCCACACTCGACACCTTTTTATATATATATTTTTTTGTCTTAAAAAATTCGGCTTTGAAGGACCACGAATGATTCCGAATGTATGGACTGTATTGTAGGATTTGGTTTTTTATTCTAAATGTTTAGTTATATTTGTTTCCGAAAATGTCTATAAGTTTGATAGAAATAAAGTAAAAAACCTCTATTTTATTATTTGGAATGTATTTGTCTATAAATATAAGTTTTATGTTATATTTTTTATTTTACAAGTTTTACGTTACCAAAGGTCTGCTCTGTTTGACGATCGAAATGGAAAAAGATCGATGCTCACAATTTTCCTTCTTGCGAAGTCAAAAGAAAGTTGAGGCAAAGAAATACAAGCAAAATTGAGAGAACCAAATTCTAACTGTGCTGATAACAACTTGAATATTTAATAAAGTTAACATTAGAGTTAAGTAAGCAAAAAAAGAAACTAACTGCATGATCATGAATTTAAAGATTAAGAACAAAACATAGTGTATAATTTAAATGTTTGGCATTATATAATTATAAAATGATATATGTATGTTTTGAATGAAATGAAATTTACGTTAGATGCAAACTTTAAGTTTGAATGGTTTGAACAAATTTTGTACGTAATGGATTATTGTGATAAAACAGAGAGTAGTCCTGAACAATCAGTTACCCACAGAAATTCGTGCAGTATGAATTCACAACTTTTTCAATGTGGGGGACGATTTTCTCCTAAATATTGACAATCTTTGTTGTTTTTTTTTTCGAGTTTACACAGAATTTGTTAAGAAATCGTACGAATTCACAAGATAACAAAGAGCTATTAAAGCTACAATTAGATGGTCAACGTTGAGTTGTTGACTCTCTGACGTCCCCACAACATCCATTTTCACTCTGTCACCAACCCGTCAATGGATTAACTCGAAAATTCATGCCAACGCAGGTTTCAACGTTTTTGTTAACGCGTATGGGACCTGAAAGTACGAGTAAGGCAAGTTTCTAGTCTCTGATTGGCCAGCTGTCAAAAAATTTACTTCGAACAAAGATAACGAAAAAACGACGTTAAAAATGTATTATCTGAATCAACTAAGAATCGTGTGCTTACTATGTGTGCTGATGATGATGGTAAAAGCAAGTACATGCGACCCAGCCGTGCATTTTATTTTATTTCAAATGAAGCTACAGTGCGACTAGATAAGTTGGCCTTAATGCTATTCGTATGGCTTCATAAAAAAAATGTAAGGCTGGTAATCTTACCTACGGCTACAACTAGGCTTCCCCCAGCTTGAGTTTAGCAATTTCAAGACTGATTCCAGAATAATTTACTATAAAGCGTCGCGTCCATATGCGTGATGAGGTGTGTGCATATGTAAAAGTCGTGACTTTTTAGCTCTTATATATTTATATATTTTTGCATTTATTTAAGTCTTTCCTCCACAGCTTGACACGAATTACTGAAACAGGATATATGAATGGTTGAATGTAGGGGATACAAATATGTATATTGGATGAACTCCAAGCAAGCACAAAACCGGTCCTCTGATTTCATCTTCCATTACACATCCTTCAATATTCGCACATCGATCGCATGTCGTCGTGCATATAAATGGCCCAATAAACTTAGCTAGCATTAGGTACTAGAATAGAACCCAAACGGTCTTGCCATGTCTCTTCAGGGGGAGGCAGTGTTATTCGTGTTTGTTGTGTTGCTCGGGGTTCTTTAGTGCCATTAAGGAATAAACATATAAAAAGTTTTGCTGGAGAATAACAAATTGTCTTCACATTCGGCGACAGTATTGACATGTAATCGATTTGCCGGTTCATTGAGTTTTAGTTAGAATAGAAGAATCGACAACCAAGCCTTTAGAGGGAGCCACTGATGTGGTGGTGGGTTGTCTTCACACATCATACCGATTATCCTTAAATACATTCTAGGTCGAAAAAAGATTGCAGTGGATAACAAGGATTGTATTTTGTATCGGGTTTATAGGAAAGTCTAGTCTATAATAATTGCTTGTGATTTGTAAATATTAACTTTTAAAGGAAATGTGATGATGATGATGCTTAGTATAATAATCCTCCGAGTCTGAATGCTTATTAAGGTCGAGGTATAAGACATAATTGTCCTGACGAATATTAGAAGTGAATGAAGAGTTCAAGTCGAAATGAGACTTCTTTTGCATGTGGCTTTGTTTCTCTTGAGATCAACTTAAAAAAAGGCTCTGTTAAGGCAGAATTACACCGTCAACGAGTTGACTCTGGCGTTAAACTGACGTCAAATCTGTCCTAATTGTGTCACTTCTTGTGATTGTCGAAGAAAAATGTTGTCAGTGTGTTGACGACACGTTAACACCTACGTTTACACCAATTTTCCGATCAGCGATTGACGGCGTGGTGAAATAAATTTTATGGCGACGTCAGAGAGTCAACGCAATTACCGATTACGTTCACCGTGTAATTCTAGGTTTAGGCCGTGTGTGAATTGCGTTAATTAAATTGGTTCAAATTTGATACTAGCGTGGTGAATAAAATGGGTTAAAATGTAGGTAGCTGTAGATCAGGCTAAATTTACGTTAAAATTGATCGTTTCTCAAGATAGAGTAATTTGAAACTGTAAACGATAACCAAAAAGAAAGATGTCCAGATCAACTGCGAAACCATATAATAAATGTAAGTTTTAATTTATTCAATTGAAAAATAAAATTACATTAATATTTTTGTTTGTGTAGGGTCTCAAGAGGAAAAAGCAAATAATATAATCCGTTGATATTTTAACAAATATAAAATAATTAATATAAAATACTTATTGTATTTTATTTTGCAAATTGAAAACAAATAAATTGATTTGTCAGCTTGTCAAATTCTTGTCAGCTGTGAAAACTAGTGTTTATATACTAAATCAACAAACTTACCATCATGGGAATTGTTTTGAAAAGATTTGCAATTGTTGTTTTAAAATATTAAATTGACGTGTAAAACCGAAACATATAAGTAAAACTGAGATTTTGTTACATTTTTCGTGCCAAATTATTAACTATATCTTCTAAGTCGGATTTTGCGAAAGAAATTAATTAACTTGAACAAAAAAAAAATGGTTTCAGGGAAATTTCTTAAATCTTCAAGGAATTTTAGCCAAAATAGTATTTAATCCCTTTTAACGCAATTCACACAGCAAAAAGCTAAATTTGATACCACCACAAACCAAACTTCAAAATTTAGCCAAGGTAGAAAATTTAACCAACATTTTAACGCAATTCACACAAGGCCTTAGAAATAAAATAAAAAATAATACTGAAGGAACTTACATATTTTTCTATTAGGTACTTCAAATTATTAATTAAAAAAAATTGTTTTTAAGTAAAATATTTAATATTTTATTAATTTTTTAAACATATAATTGTTAAGCTTTTTTAAAAATAAGCAGGGTGATCACAAAGGTGATATTAAGTGTGTTTTGTAATGTGAAAATTCGTACGAATTTGTACAATTTAGGAAAATTACCCAAGTTTGGGGAACTTGGTGAAAATTTCTAGTTAGCATACAGGCATATTATAACAGTTCTGTTTGTACTATTTGTGTAATTTTTCTAGCCTCCTCCAAGTCGTTTGAAGCGCGGTTAATATTTGAGTGTTTCTTGGACGAACAACTGGTATAAATCTGTTATTACTTAAGTCTGTGCTGCGCTTTTATGCCAAAGGTTTTTGTCGTATACAGTTCCTCGAAGAAAAAAAAATTACTGGTATTTGCCATGGGAGTGAGCAAAATGTTCAGCGACATTGTTTTGTTTGAAAAAAATTTAGATAATACGGGCTTACATATTCGCTTCAACACATTTGAATTGACATACGACGAAAAAACCTATAGTTTTCGAGTAATTTGAAAAGAAAAATATAATTTTATATGCCCCCACGTTTTTTCCATTTTTTTAAGACGACAAATAACAGTAGCTTCCATAAGTTTTTTTCTGGCCAAAAATAAAAAAACTTATTTTTCTCGAAAACGGCTCCAACGATTTTTATAGCTCATGAAAAGTTTAAACACTATTGTAAGCCAACATTTTTCAAAAATATTTTTTTTTGGAAATTAAAAAAAAAACTTTTTTTTGTTGAAAACTCAAAATTTCGAAAACGACTTAATCGATTTTTGCGAAACTTCGTATTTGGTATTTTTTTTGACAATACCTTGAACAATTAAAAAACTATATTCCTAAGATAAAAAACAACGGTACCTCCCATACAAATGTTAAAAAAAAACGTTAAGAAAAAAATTTATTTCTCGAAAACGGCTCCAAGAATTAAAAACAAAAAATGTGTGTGTTCCTAAATTAGTACAGTCCACTTTTAAGTATAAAAATATTTATTTTTGCGTACTTATAAACAGTACTCCCATAGAACCAATTTTCATATATTCGACTTTCTCAACATTGGATGAACCGATTAAAATAATTTTTTTATACAAATGGTGCCTAAAATTGTTAAAAAAAGTGCATACGAAAATTTTCAATAAAAAAGTTTTCGATTTTTAAAAAATAAATACATATTTTTTTTTTTTGAAAAATCGATTTTTCAAAAACCAGTCACAGAATTTTTTGAAATTTGAATTTTAATAATATCTTCAAAATGGTGTTTCAAGTTTTTTTTTCTAAAAATGTTTTCAAAATTTTATACATAAAAAATTAATTTATTAAAAAACCGCTCCAACGATTTTTGAATTTTTTTTTTGATATATTCTTATTTATCCATGAATTCAACTGGCATCTTTGTTTTTTCTCAAACTATAACGACTAAGCAACATAAAACATTTAAGTATGTGTATTATCCATTTATTTCTACCCTTATTATTATTCCCTTTTAACGAATTTTTGCCTACATCACTGATTACTAAATACAATGTAGCCCCTCATACATTTTTATATGTCTAAAAATCACACGAATCTTATGTATGCATAGGCACCTAAATTATAAAATTTATATGCATATAGCTGCCTACCCACCTACATCCCTCATTTCCATTATTACGTACATGCTTACATACTTAGTTTCCATCTATATATGTATGTACATACATTTTACTCTCCTAACTCACATAGTTAAAATCCATAACTTAGATTTAAATATACATTTGTAGGTAGTAGGTACCTATGTAACTATTCCTTGAATCATTCATTCGACAATTCATTATACTAAGAATCAAGGTAATCTTAGCTACATAGGCTTTGCACCTGCATAGGATAACTACACCTAACTAACTAAACCTTAATGGTTAGCCACATTAAAGTTGTTAGCTACAAGAGCAAGTTCGTACGATCCAGTCGTGCATTTTATTTCGTTTACATTTTACAAATACATTTAGACAAAAAACTTGTATTCCGAATATTCAGGACATCCCAGAATGAATAAAGAAACACACTCAATTTCTAATGGTTTTCATTGGTAAATCCAGATTGCAATCTAGATTTTATTTTTTTTTTCGATCCCAAAGCAACATGATTACAGAATTGATTTTTTTGTTTACTATAGGTCTGATCCAGACTTTTTTTTGGCAAAAATTGGCAGCTGTTTATGTATAAAATTTTGAAGAATGGGGATGAAATTCTCTCATTAATAAATAAAGTCCGAAAAAGTCTGAAGCTTGAGCACAATTTTCTGCCAATTTTTAAACGTCAACACAACATTTCTTTTTTTACATTTTTGTTTGTTTAAAATTCACATTTTTTTCTCTTCAAAATTATAATTTTGTAGTTTAGTGCTTCTAAATTAATTTATTTGTCCAACAAATCAATTTATTAGTAAGAAATTGTCAGGAGGGGGAAATATTTTACTTTATCAAGAGTGCTATCTTCTGCCAAAACTATTAAATTTATAAGTCTGAAACAGAAATTGGCAGAAATTGGAGGCAAGGCGACAGCTGAAAAAACTACAAAGAAGGGTGAGGCAAGACTGACAATTTATAGAACACTATTGTCGTCTTGACGTTCGACTGTCAATTTCTATAAAATGATTATCTAAATAAGGAATTGTGGTATAGAGTATAAGAGTATCAATATTTGCTATGAAACAAAAGAACCGAAATAATTGGTGTTTTAGTCTGATCCAGACCAGATGATGGTACACGCACAGCTTGGTTTATATGAAGACTTTAATGCATTTTATAAGAGCATAGCACTAAAGTCAAAGGCAAAGTCAAAGTACCCGCACGCAATATTATTTCCATTTTGCTTTGTTAATTTTATGTGGGAGTCTTATAAAAGCCACATACTCGTATACAAAGCATATCCATGTCACGATTTGACAAGCTTATGTCTGTCTCATTAAATCAAAACTCGCTTCAGTAATCTTTCCTTTCACGCTTTCCGCAAATTTTATGTTGGGCCATAATAATAATAGACTACAAGATACGAATGTGTGAACACAACCCATATCAAGTTCCACCCATCACTTTGTGTTGTTTGCAGCAAATTGTCGACCATGTGAATTTTGTCAACAGACAACAGACACCCCCGTATATGACTCCCCTCAAATTGCGGCTTTCAACACACGGGAAATAATGGCAGCCATCGTCAGTGCCAATTACTCGAGTATACAATAAATCCAAAATTTTGACTAATTTTGGGGTGCAACCAACCGACCAAGAGTGGGAAATAAATGGCCTGATGTCAAAAGCACCAACAAAAACGGATGGCGCTAAAATCTACGGCCATTGGGATTCTTTTAACTGAAAACTCAATATAGGGTCCTATATATAGTCGTAAATTTTGAAGCGAGGATGGTTAGGTAGGTAGGCATACTTACCTAGTATTTGAAACAAACAGAGGACAAAAACTGGATGTAAAAACTTAATGTATCGTTAGATTTTGACAGATTGATTTATTACAAAGCCGTTGATAGATGGTGTGGGTGTCGCCCATCATATATGAAGAGACAGCATAATAAAATGCAACGTTTCATATACTACGTCTACTTCAGCACACATGTATACACATTTACGAGTATAGGTACATAACTACCCATCATCAGTCGTGAATGTCAAATAAATGTAAGCCAAGGTAGTGTTAATAAAATTATTTCTACACAAAAAGTTTGCCTACAAAAAACGGTTCCCTAAACGAATAGCACAGCATAAGCGCGATGTTTCCACGGATCAAATCTCCGCTTATCCTGCTGCCAACCAATTTTACGTTCCCAAAGGCTAGAAATGGGACAATAGAATGACTCAGCCAGGAGCAGCTAGCAAACCAATCTAAACGAGCAGGTTGTCACGTTTGTGGCCGCGCATATGAGTGAATGGTTTTGTGGTGTGGCACGGCAACGATGCATAACAGTTGCTGGCTTAGGTGGGCTGGCTGATTGGACCAACTCAACAGTTGGCAAGCTAGACGAGTGGGGTTTTAGTTTTTTTTTCGGGAATTTGTGATAATGGTTAGGCAATTTATATACCTACATACTCGTATTTGCAATTGCATTCAAAATTGTCTGAATGAAATAATTAATCGTTTAATCAGTTCGCCTGATAAATGTGTAAATATTGAAACGTGATCTGGATTGGGGAGAAAAACCGCAACAGAAAAATGGTGCCGATAAAATTATGCATAACTGGTGTGACAGGAGATATATGCGACCGTTTTTATTTGTATACGTACGTATGCACTCGTGTGCAGCCTGAGAGTACTGTTCCCGATATGCCTACGAATATAATGTGAACTTTGTGATTAAGCAATCGTTGACTCATTAGTTCAGTTTGTTTTGTTTTTGTATTTTTTTTTATTTTCGGATGTTTAATTAAGGACACGCGTATTATGATTATTTTATTTCGTGTCATATTTAATTGATTATAATGATTTTATTTCAACAATCCATAAATTATTTCTTAATTGATAGGAAACTGGCAGGTAAACTTAAAATAAAAAAAAAATAAATTGACAAATGGCTATAACTTACATTGTCAAATGTCAATTATGCTTTAGGTCGGTCGGGCGTTAATGGACTTTGTATGAACTTTACGATATTATGTGTCATAAAGCGCGACCCTAAAATTTGCAAAACGAAATGTCACTTCAAGCCTCGAGCTTTGACAGATTCTGAGTTACGAGTATCACCAATTTAAATGTTGAACTAAGCAATATACAGCTCCACGTCTGCTTTTAACACACCAAAAAGAAAAAAAAACAAACATTTTAACAAAAATTTTGAACGTAATTCAGAACTAGGTATACTATATATTATACTTTTTTAGGATCATTTTAAATTTTTTATATAATGCTACAACAAAACAAAAAAGAAATAACAACCCCAAGGACACTCAAGTAGACAGAAAACATAGGTTTTCATTAGGTGTGCTCTAGTACTTTCTGAAACTGCGAAAATCTATCAAAAGACTTCCAAATCCTGTTCCCGTAAACCAAACTTTCGTAAGTAGTTTTTTTCACAGAAGATAGCGCTCATGAGAAATAAAAATATTTCCAAAGTCTGCGAATTTTATTCCTAGATATTTCTTTGGACAGAATTATGAAGACTAAGAGAAAACGAAATTCATATGCTGTCAGTTGCCAGGTGTGTCAGAAGTTGAAAATAATCCAATATATAGTGTGATCGTAATTATTCGTGGAATAAATTAAAATTTGTGATAGCAAATTTGTTATTTAAATGAAAAACTTTCACAAAATACTTTACTAAACATTTTCAAAAAATACACTTTTTATTTGACGTTTAAAAAATGGCTAATATTTTTGTTTAATGCTTAATGTACTTTTGTGAAACTTTTTTGATCACTGAGAGAATATTACACCCACTCTTGAAAAAATTACAGTGTACATTTTTTTGCACAATGGGCGGGAACAAAGCAGTTTCTATTTGCCTTGTTTCTACTCCACATGTCAAAGCCTGAGCGACCGAAAGCGACATTAGGCGTTTTGATTTTTTAATTCAGAGCAGAGTCTGAGTTGTCAAAAAAATTGGTTGGGTTTCTTTTTAACACAGAGCAATTAGAACTCCAAATGTGTGTTTCTTTTTTCGTTCTGAACATGTTAGATCACACTCGACGTGCTCGAACTTAATTGACTGAGCATGTGAGTAAATTGCTGAACGCACCAAATACATGGGTGTCAAGAAGGAAAATATGAAGACAAAATAATCAGATATAATTAAGTTGGCGAAAGAAGTTGATCGCTTGTTGATTTTCTGTATCTGGTGTGTATTTGTGTACAAAAAATGGTAGGTTTTGTGTTATATTGCTTTTTATGGTTAAAGTGAAAGTGTATTCTGATTTGTGTGGTTCAAGTGTGTTTAAAAAACATATTAGTGTTCAGAGCCCGCTCTGGTTGGAACAAGCTCAGTGCATAATCTATTTGTTCGAACTCTGTTCAGTGCTCTGCTCTGAAAGAAAAAAGAAAAACGCCTATTGTACTTTAGAAATTATGAAATTATGAATTATGAAAAGGTGTAAAATTGCGAAATTTAATTTTTTTCTTTACAAAAAAATTGTAAACTTTTCCGCATAATTTTGTGTGGGAAGGCTTATATACAAGCCAGACCACGGGTATTATTTTTAGGTGTCTGAATTCGACCGAATTCCCCTAGAAGAATATAATTCACAGTGCTTTAAAGCTGTAAACTTTATTTGTGTCGGTAGCCATCGACTAAAATATATTGCGTCTTAGAAAGTTACTACACCATCTAACTGATTAGCCCATCTGTAGTACCTGGGCGAAACGCATATTAATTTGGACTAAAGGTTGCAAAAAAACTCAATTAAAAGTTTATTATCTGAATTTGGTAAATGTGGAAAACTTTTGACGTTTTATATGTCACAATATTGGTCACGCTAGGCGCATTCTTTTCTATACCTCCAATTTTAATTGGATGCCGCCCATGGGTTAAAATTAGACAGTCAATTCCTGGTTCTCAAATCCACTGTGCCAAACTAGTGCCGTGCAATTCAGGTTGCATTTAAAAGACCTTAGGTCTTATAGGCATATAGTTAAATTAAAAAAAAAAAAAAAAAAAAAAAAAAAACGTTTGTGGTAAACATTTTCATTTTCCAATGTGGGAAAGCTTATGCGGTTTCATGAATAACCTTATTATTTATTTACGTTTTATTTTACCAATGACAACCACATTTGTTTTACCGTCAAAGAGGTTATCTGCCTGCCTTTAAGTTGTTGAAAATATTTTTTTTAAAGAAAAAGTTACCTCCTATCCTGAGCAATAAAGCTTAGAAACCCTGCAATTCAGTTTTATTTTAAAATAGAGTCACACCAGAAAGGTTACAAAAAATTACCAAAATCCAATTTCACCTCAATATCGTATCCCACCTGAGGCTCACTCAGTATTGAAAACTAGTTCAGTAGACAGAAATCATCGAGAAGGTATTATAGATAATCCGATGAATGCGCATCTTATGCATAAATTACTTAAAATCAAAATCTTATACCAAACATTTTTTTTTAGAATTTTTTCTACATTTGCATTTTACCTGAAAATCATGGCAATTTAACAAAAAAAAATGTACATATATGAATTTTGACTTCTGAACCTTTTTCCAGACGCACACAAAAGAATATGTATGTAGGTAATTCAATGGATATGGATGGAAAAAAGCTTTTAAGAGGTACCTTTGGAAAAAAAGATTATCCTATCTCCATTTTCTACATTCGAAGTTTCTTTAGCTAGGTATCCATCCTCCTAGTTCTCGTTTACTCAAAACACACGTTCCCCAGAGGCTAGAAGCTCTTCTCGAGAAAAAAAATCTTTGATACACACAAACACAATTGTGGTGAATGTCGTCTTTGATGTCGATACTCTTTCTATTTGTATACTCGTTTAAAGGATAAATCAATTGCTACATAAAAATAAAATATCCATACGTGACTTAAGGCAAAAGAAAATCCTTTCGCAAGGAAAAATTACAAGCTACGAGTACAATACCAAATGATACCTAGATATTCGTATCCTGTTCCAGTCCACATCGCTTCGCCAGGAGTATAATATTTAAATTGAGAAGAAAAGCGATAGTAGTTCTTTGCTGGTGTTTGTCCTTTGGGAGGCCGTTCCTCACAAAGTGCTGCGCATCCTTAAGTGCTTGAATGATTGTGTGTGACTTGAAATCCTATTTGAATTTTTGCAAAGCATTCAATGTTTGATCCCAGGCCATGACGACGATGATAGTAGAGCAGAGTAGAGCGCTGTAGTAGGGAAGTCCGATTTATTTGTATAAGTTGCCTTTAGCGCTTTATAACGCGTATCCTCTTTAGATAGAATTGTCACAATGAAGAGGTGTGTGGATGGGAATGGTTGGATCTAGGATGTTGTTAGAGTGGAATAAGGATTCATCCCAAACAAAGCAACAGGACAATTGAATAGAATTATTAGACCGCCACCGTTACCCCCATTTGGTTAACCGCAATTCTCGATTTTATTCGCAACAAAGTGTGTCCTTTGTCTGCGTGCAACAAACCTAGACTCCCTTGGATGAGGCCATTAAAATGAAAATCCTTGTCACATAAGAACAAAGTGGTATACAAACATTAAGAGAAAACTCAAGCCAACAGCATGATGATAGTGGTGCATTGTGCCCCTAATGTTCAAAGAAGCATGCCAATATATGCATACATAGTGTGTAAGAGTCCGTAGCGGAACGGGAATGTCCCGTACTGTGGTGATGTGCTTGTAGCTTCAAACAATTACTACTTTGTTTTAATTGAAAAACCTCGACAGGTGTATTGTCCTAGGATAATGATGACACAATCCACACTCATTCCAAAGTCATATCTACAAATGTACGTTTTTATTTCAACATACAATGGTGGTATCTATCTAAAGCATTGGAAAAGAGTATAATGTCCTGACACACTCACACATACAAATATTCACACACACATCATTATCATTATCTTTTTTTCTATAGTAAATATACAAGTATAGCGCACAACACGGCTGAAGTATGCATGAAATCTTGTTGCTTTTTGTAAATGTCCTGTGGCTTATGTTGTGTGTATTTTGGAATTTCCGAACTAGAATGCGAAGGTCGAAGTTTTGTTTTAGTTGTAAGAAAACTTCTAAAATTGTTTAAGGATGATGAAATTTCTAATAAAGGAGCCATAATACTTATACCTACGTACTATTCAGCATGGGATTTTTAATTAATACTTTGGCAAATAGGTTGTGAACGTAAGAGGTAGTATTATTTTATATGCGGGGCAGGTTTTGAGAATAATTTAAACATTAACTTTTGTAAAAGTTATATTAATTTGGGCTTTTGAAAATCCATTTGTGTCGTATTCAAAGTTAAATACATACCAATTGCTTATTTTCATTTCTATATATACGAGTATGTAGGTACATTCTTTTATAGAAAGTGTCAGTCGATGTTGACGTTTCTCAAACGTCATCGAGGAATGAATTTATAATATATAATTTTGGTGTTATGAACTATATAAATGTAGGAAAACTATTCTGAAAATCTCAAAACTTATAAAACCTATTAGAAATTTTTCAAGAGTAAAAATACCGTACATTTTAATTAATAGTTTACTATAGTATGTGGTATTTGGTCAGTTCCAGAAACATTGTTTGCCCTTTTTCTTTCTAATGTTGACATTTTCATAACAAGAATACCGATTGTTTTCTTGAAGAAGGATTTTTTTTAATCCCATCATTTATCCCATACTAAAATTTTCTGCATACGAACAATTGACGTTTGGTGGAATTTCCTAATCGGAAGGATGCTGGTATAACCCTACGCATTCGCAAGCAATAATTTCATTCAGAAAATGGAACATGCGATGGAAATTTCCAATTCCATGAAATACATTATTTTACGAAATCAATTTCAGCATTTACTTCTTACCATCTATGTGTAAACCAATGAAGAAATAATTTGACGTATAATGTCAGTTAGACTGACATTTATGTGCTTTTTAGCTTTACATGTGTATATTGATGGGTTGAGTTGGAATTCCAGCTTGTAAATACATCCACAATACGTGTTGTTTCCCTGACAGTCTGATTGTCAATAAGATTTCATGAAATAATTTGCCTACTGAATGAAGAAATAAAATGTCTGCAATAATAGCTGAAATAAAAACAAAAATAAAAATTGATTGTGGAGACGCAGGGTAAGGAAGATGCTATAATTTTTCGAAATTCAAGCAAATGTCAATCGAAGCAATACCTTGTTGACATGCATTTTATATTTATCTACCTCGCAAGTGTCAAAGTAGAAGGATGTGGCAAATAAAATGCTTTTTGTGGGATAGAGAGAGAGAGAGAGAGAGAGAAGACGAAAATACAAAACATCTTGATAAATGCGCATTATAGAACATACAAAAAATGCAGATTAGGCTTAGAAATATTTATTTCGGACATAATGTCAGACACTATTTCTTTAAATAAACGCTCCTTGCAGAAATAGTTGGAGGAAAAAAAAACTTAGATAATTATTTAGAATAATGTTGATTGGGAGAAATTTGTACATGATAAATTTGGGATGTCAGGAAACGCCAAATTTTATTGATGCATTTATTTTTGTTTTCTGAGAAGATGAGACATAAATATTAAATTATTGACTACATGACACATTTCTTACAATAATTTATTTCAAGTGGAGTCTTAGCGTTATTTATTTACTCTAACAAGTACAAAACTTATCTTAAATCACAGGAAAATGCGTTACATGCTATAATACTGAGTTGGAGTGGAAAAATGACAGCTGCTTCACTGGCGTTAAATTATGCCAACAACGCCAGCAGGGTTAACAATAATTTCAAAAGGGAAAATTAACATATAACACAGATAAGATAGACACACATCCTGAGTACTGATATTTAAGGAAGGGGCTGAAAAATCTTCAAAGCCGAAAAGAAATTCCTGGAGGATAATTTATTAGGGTCTTTAATCTTGATTACATTTTCTTAGCTGTATAAGACGAAATCACAAGCAGACGTGGTTTATATTACACATAATTTATTCAATTCTTAATAAAAGTAAATATGTGCTTGAAATGTTTGTACTCTTAGTTGACCTTATGACTAATTTTCACTTTTTGAAAATATTAATTCTCTATTCAAATTGGTGTTATTTCCAGCAGGATTTGTCTCACCATTGTTTTTAAATATACGTATGTTTTTTGTGCCTTGTATGTATAAGCGCTGAAGGGATTTTTGTCTTCCATTATATTTATATACCGTCTCCACATACCATAAAGATGTCCAACACCATATCCACAATCCAATCCAAAAACAGTGCATTTTTACTCAGTGGGCAATTTAATATAATTTCCTTTTCAACACTACTTCTTTTTTTCTCATCAACATTTTCGTCCATATACATACAACCAAAACCAGACAAAAAATAAACACATGCATAAAACGTCAATCTATAGCATGGACATGTATTTTTTAGACTCTATTGGATTTTTTCATGGCACGTTCATAGTCGGCGGCCTATTAAGCTAACACAAAGGGCAGAAATACAAGCCTATTGTTTATGACACTTTCATTCATTTTGAATTTTTTCATTGTTGAAAAGATATGCCGCATACTATTGCAAAAATGTGATTGAGCTGCTTTTAGAGTTTTTAGGTAAATCGAAATAACATCTCACTTGACTATCTTTGGACGTTATTTCTCTTTTCTCTTGTTTTAGTTGTAGTATTAAAAATTGTGTTCCCGTACTTTGTGCACAAAAATGTGAAGACTGTCATTTTTGCAAGAGTGGGGGTAAACATCTCTCAGAGAGCAATAAGGTTCTACAAAAGTACGGGAACGCTTTGAACAACAATTTTAGCCATTTTTTAAACGTCAAAATAAAAGTGTATTTTTGAAAATGTTTATTAAATATTTACATGAAATAATTTATTAAAATAACCAATTTGATATCACAAATTTTAATTTATTGCAC
Source organism: Philhelius pedissequus (assembly GCA_910595825.1). NCBI lineage: Eukaryota > Metazoa > Arthropoda > Insecta > Diptera > Syrphidae > Philhelius > Philhelius pedissequus. The sequence goes on along the minus strand of OU343163.1, from coordinate 4,853,759 downwards.
TAATAAGCCAGAACAGACTATACATTCCATTATTTTCAACTTTTGTAACGATACACATATGACAACTGACTTGTGTATTGTGTTTTTTTTTCTTTTTTCCTTCATTTGACAGTCTTCATAATTTTGCCCAAAGAAATTTCTTGGACTAAAATTCGCAGCATGGGGAAATATTTTACTCTATCATGAGCGCTCTCTTCTGTGAAAATCTACGAAAATTTGGAGTACGGGAAAGGGATTTGACTGTTTTTCGTAGAAATTCGTAGACTTTCGCAGTTTTATGGAGTAGGGGAACGGAACTAAAGTGTTTTGATTTGATTCTTGAATAACATCAAAAATGGAAAATAGAACAATTCTATTCAAAATTGCGAGTGAAATGTTTCCGGTAAATAATGATGAATGAATTCTTATAGCAGGCTTTAGGACCTAGACCGGTAAATTTTTTTTTATTCACGACTACAAAAGAATAAATTCTATATAAAAATGCATGGCTTGTGTTGAGACTTTTACATATAATTTGCTATAGATATGATAAAAAATTATACCATTTTAAAATTTACATTTAACACATATGTATATGTTTAAAATCGTTGGCCACCCAGGCGTCGATATATTTGTTTATATCAGCGGTGATGGTGATTAAACTTTTTCTTTTTCATTATTTTTCAAAAAAAAAATATAGAATTTATTCACTTGCAGTCGTGACATTCAGAAACGTAAAGTAAGGCAAATAAAACTACACTGAATGAATAAATGCACATATCTTTTGGATGCAACTTTTTTATTTCTGTTTATAAAACAGAGTCTGTTATAAGCTTTTCCAGGGTTATCCATTTTACGCAAAAAAAAAAACAAACATTTGTAAATACGTTCAACGCAAATATCACAGATGAGCCATACCAAGAAAGGAAACTTTCGTACGTTTCACTCTCCAAAACCATTTTGTTTACATTGTTGTATTTGTTAATTTGACTTTCTATTCTCGGATAGATGTGAAAGTCAACAGCAAAATGTGGTGAAACACAGATACAAAAATATCAGTTTCATAACTGCACTAGCTTGCAGGCAAAGCGCAATAGCTGCCGAAATTTCTCATCTTAGTATGGCTCATCTGTGGTAAATATATTCAATCGCTAACATTTACTTATTTATTTATTTCATTAAGCAGAGCACATAGGCTCTTATAGACTACGTAATAACAATTATTAATCAAGGACGCTACATACTGAGTTAGCCAGTCATAGCTTACTCTATGAAAAGGCACATAAAACATTCGACTTTGTCGAAGTTCACGGCTAGGTACATGAATACTCAATAAAGAGAGCAAATAGGGCCAATTGATTTTATAATTAATAATATCTCTCATGAACATTATCTCGAAATATTTACGTCGAGTTGCAAAAGCTTGGATGTCTAGTAATAAACACCTGGAATTATAAGAGGGCATATTGATATTCCAATTCAAAATCCTTATTGCCATTCGCGTAAATAAAAATTGTCTGGATTCTTTCGATTCTCACTGAATTAACTGCATGAATTGGGTTCCAAATTGTGCAACAGTACTCTAACATAGATCATACATAGGAGAAGTAAAGTGATCTTAGAGTGAACGGGTCTGAAAAATCTTTGGAATTTCTGTAAATGAACCCTAGCATGGAGTTCGCCTTAGCAACAATATAATCGATATGACTAGAAAAACTAAATTTACCATCAAATACAACACCAAGATTTTTCTTTTCACTTACTTTACAAAAGGAAGTTCCTCCTATATTATAGGCAAAAGTGATTGGTGCAGTACTTCAGGTAAATGTCATACTATGACACTTTGTAACATTTAAGTGAAGATCATTCTTATTACACCAAACAGATAAGTTTGATAGATCTTTCTGAAGGTTAAACAATCTAAAGCTGATCTAATGCTCAAGAATAATTTCAAATCATCAGCGTACATCAAACATAGACAATTCGTAAGAAATCTTGGAATCTCATTTATGAAAATTAGAAATAAAAAGCGGTCCTAAGTGACTACATTGGGGAACTCCAATTTAACCATTGTAATAAATTCGAGTGAAAACCTAGTTTATTGTAGTTTTATTGGAAACTAAGATATAGTGATCTACTCTATCAAAGGACTTTGAGAAATCTGTGTAAACTGTGTCACATTGAAAACCTTGTTCAAGAGAACTTAACACATAATTGCTAAAAACGGTCAGATTGGTCGTTGATCTACCACCAATGAAACCATGCTGCAAAGGCGAAATAACTTCTTTTAATACAAAAACTAACTTATTATAAACAATCTTTTCGAATAGTTTTGGAATAGCAGATATCTTGCAAATAGGACGGTAACTTGGCTTTTTGATCCCGACTTAAAAATTAAGGTAATAAAAGAACTTTTCCATACATTCAGAAAATCACCTTCTGGGAGAGAACGATTAAAGATAACTTCAAGTGGAACTGTTAAGTCACAAGCACACACATTTTTTAAAGATAACGGAGGCAAAGCCGTCGTAACCTATTTGTGTGTCTTCTTTCAATTTTTCCATTTCTTCTAATATCTCACTTCTGCTGATTTGCAATATCTCTATGTTCATTTGATCGAAGGATCATCTACAAGTGAATTTGTTCCAGGGCACGAAAGCTTGAATACTGGACGAAAAAAATTAGCAAATAGATTACAAATTTTTGAAGCTTCACTTTATAAACGGTGATTTTTTAAGAGCTTGGTTTTTGAAAATTCAAAAAAACACAGAAACTTGTAAAAAGTGAATGAAATTTTTATTTGGATCGATAAATCAATTTCTGCCATTTATTTTTTAAAAATTATTTCACTTAAATGTTGCCCGCGGCTACGCTTCAGGTGGTCCATTCTGAAGGTCCAATTTTGGCAAACTTTTTCACACATTTCGGCCGGAATCTCACCAATGACGCGTTCAATGTTGGCTTCCAAGGCAGCAATCGTGTTTGGCTTGTCCCCATAGACAATAGACTTAACATAGCCCCACAAAAATAGTCTAACGGGGTCAAATCACATGATCTTGGTGGCCAATTGACTGCGCCAAAACGTGAGATCAACTGCTCACCAAATTCGCCTCTCAATTGATGCATGGTTTCGCGTGCAGTGTGGCATGTGGCACCGTCCTGTTGGAACCACATGTCGACCGAGTTCAATTCTTGCATTTTCGGCAAAAAAAAATCTGTTATCATCGAACGGTACCTTTCTCCATTGACCGTAACCCTGCGGCCTTCATCGTCCTTGAAGAAGTACGGCCCAATGATGCCGCCTGCCCATAAACCGCACCAAACAATGCATTTTTCGGGATGCATTGGTAGCTGCTGAATTGCCTCTGGCTGCTCTTCACTCCAAATACGGCAATTCTGCTTATTCACGTATCCATTTAGCCAAAAATGAGCCTCGTCGCTGAAACGGACGTAGCTTGCGAAACACATTTTTCTCAGAGCACGAATTTTGATAATAAATTTCAATAATTTGCAAACGTTGTTCAGGCGTAAGTCTATTCTTAATGAAATGGCAAACAATACTGAATCGAAATGTCAAATGTTCGTGGAATTTGTCATGTGTGATCTGTCAAAAATATAAACGTCAAAAACCAAGTAGCAAAAAAATCACCCGTTATTTCACTCAGATAATCAGCCCTATCACAAATTCCATCGTAATAATTCCCCGCACGGACAGTTACGCCCCGATAAACAGCTTTCACAAAATCCTAGTGGAATATTTTTGTTTTCGAAATCAGCGGTCTATGTCAAAATGAAAGGATAAATAGCAATACCGTATTATTTTCAATTTTAATTAAGCTTACACACATGATTATGTGAAAATTTAAACCAATATTGGAGTCCAAGGTTGCCTTCTACAATTTCCCAGAAATTTTCAATTTCTTATTGTGCCAGTTTCTTACAGCCTTTGGAGGCCAGGTCGCCTCTCGATCATTAGAGACTTTCATATTGAAATTTAAAATCAAATATTATTCATAAAACCATAGAATTGTAAAAATACTTACATTTTTCTTCAAAATAACTGTTAACGACGCATTACTTTCAGTGTCCGACAGAAATGGTTTGTCGTAGAAAAAGTCGTTTTCATTTCATTCCATTCGAATTAAGTGAATTTAAGCTAATTTTTCACTCCGAATCCAAGGGCTGAATGAATCGAATTAGGAATACTAGTGGATCTTTTTTTGTTGTTTATGAACATCCAGAAACATGAGCGATCTATTCTTGTGCGTAATGTCCTTCCATCTGGGTATTAAGAACCTCAAAAGCTCTACCCAGGCCCATATGGATTTTGTTATTTGTTTCTGTGTCACTTGAATAAAAATTTACTTTTGATATATCTATGTACATATCTACATATTTTTAGCTATGTTGTTCTTCTCGTTGGCATCATGCGACGACGTCTTTAAGACCATCATTTTCTCTAAATGTCACTGCCACTGGGCCTGGTATCATAAAAAGATTTTCTATGTTGGGTTGTGCTTAACCCCGATATTTTGCCTTTCTCCCTTCAATATTGCTTTGTAAGGATTTTGTAAATGTAAAAACCACACAGATAGGTACCGTACAGTAAGTATACCTTTTCAAAAGGTTGAACATTTTTTTTCCATTCCTAATGTAAATGAATGTGAATTGAAAGTTGCGAAAGTATCATATCTGCATAAGATACATAATGTTTGTACGTGCACTTAGGTTTTTTTTTTTTTTTTTTGGAATACATATTTTTCAATGGAGTTGTATGGTTGTTTTAGGTTTGCATAAAGACTCTCTGAAGGAAGCTTTTACCTCTAATAGGCTTAGAAAGTCCATAAAAAGAAAATTTGAATATGAAGCATTTTACATTTAGAAAATTCGATTTTATTTGAATTCATAATCTCTTATCTCGTTGGAATAATGTTTTATCAAATATTGATAAATTTGATGAACAAATTGTACTGGTTAGTCATGTCAGGCTACCAATATCAGTATAAATGTATTATAATGCTTGTTCAAAAATATATTTACATAGAGAAAAATTGTAAAGAACAATTAATCTTCTTCTTTGCTAGAATTGGATACATAAATAAATTATCAATATTTTTACTTGCGATATAGGTACTATAGGGCAAGTTTTGCATTTGTAAAAAAATCGAACTCTAGATTTTAATCAAACTTGACATTACGATGATAGAGAACACCAAAAAGTCGGTCCGTCCGTCTGACTGTATAACACTCTACATCCTAAAAGACTGAAGCGATTTTATTCAAATTTGATATTTGATATTTATGCGTTTTAGGCGATTGTCTAAAATAGATTTTTGAATCGTTTTTTTGGTCCAAAACTAACGGTACCTGCACACAATTTTTTCTACCATCTCTATTAGATCGAAAACGGCTCTAACAACGATTTTGTTAAAAAAAAGTGTGAACGAGTATATTCTACATTTTGGTAAAAAAAAATTGTTATTAATCATTTTGTTATTAACGGTAGCTTCCGTACAACCATTTTATTGATTTTGAACTTTCTAAACGGCTCTACAAATTATGATCAAAATTTGTATGTAAGATGTCTTTAAAATTATAAATACAGTGGAAATCCAGTATAACGAATGATATAATGTTCGAGGCCTTTATATCGAGCGACGACTAAAAATGAAAGAGAAACAAGACTTGATACAGTTGAAAGCCCTTTGCGCCACAAATAGACGATGAAACTTTCGTGTTGACATAAGAGCAGATGCAAACCAAAAAAACAATGTCAGCACAGTCATTTTATGTGAAATTATTAATCCGTTCGTTCGCACATGTTCTGTGTTTCACTTTTTGTGAATTTGATGGAACGAAAGGTAATTTAGATGTTCTGTATTCCACATAAAATTAAATTTGTAAATAGCTCCTTGCGAACGTGGAATTTTAGGGTTCGGAATATGAAAATTCGTGTTCTACATTCCGAATATTGACCGTTTTTATACAAATTGCCTGTAACAGTTGATTTTGACAGTTCAAAATGAATTCGAAGTGAATTGGAAGGAGTTGAATCCACTCGAAATGCAGAACCCGTATTTCATTTTAAGTGAAACTGAAATTCGTTTTGAATTCATTTTCACTTGGAATGCAGAATATGTGTGGTTATATCGGATAGCAAATTGTGAAAATAGTTCGATATTTTTAGAGATGTTAATGTAAACCTAAAAAGCGTTCGTTATATCCCAATTCGTTATATCGGATATTCGTTATACTGGACGTCCACTATAATACTACCAACATTTTGGAAAAAAAAATTTGAGGATTTCTGATAAAAAAAAACATAAGAGCAAATTCGTGTAATCGAGTCGCGCATTTTATTTCATAAAAAAATGATAAAATTGTTTTCTTACGATCGCCATTATGTTCCTGTCTAAAGGATTTGAGACCAACGGTCCAGTAAATGATCAACCATTACTCGTACGTCGACCAAAAGCAAGTTGACCGCTGTTCGTAATTCGTAATGTTTTTTTTTTTTATAATTTATTTATTTATTTATTCATCAGTCGATGTTTTCCTGTTGACTACAATAATTACAATATTACTATATTAGAGTTAGGTTAATGATTATCATTAAATATTCTCGAAACCAAATTCTTAAAAATATCCATATTCATTTGAAGGTCGAATCCATGATTAATTAAATTAAAAAGTAATAATGACCGGGATATGGGTTCATTTAGACCATAGTTCGTCATATGACTGGGAACAAGATATTATTCGATATTATTCCGTACATAATGGCATCGATATACCTCTCAAACGAATAATAAACTTCAATGATATCTAGGCATACTTGTCTTAACAAGCGCTTAACGAGTATCGAATTCTTTGTCACAACTTTGAGAGTGACTGGCATTTTACGAATTGTGTCTGTAATTAAATGTTCCGCATATTTTACCCTCAATATGAATATCAGCTATTTTTCTACAAAGACATGGGGACGAGGTTTCTGGTATTTATCTTGAGTATCTTTGGTTATAAACCCCATTATTAAGGTCCATAACAGGTAATTTGAAATACAGGATTTTCATTACCTACTTTGGAATAACAGGATTTTGCTCATGCAGAATTTTCAAATTTCAAAATTTTGAAAACGAGAATTTCAACCTCAATCCTAGATATATATAATTCCTCACAAAAAAATTCGACTATCAATTTTACCGACATTTTAGGATAAAAGAGGTATTGCAAAAAAATCGACAGCTACATAAAAGTGCAAGGAGTCTCAAATAAAATTTCGGAATGGGCCAAAATATTAAATATATTAGCATTGTTATTATTAAATATAAATTATGTATTTTCCAAGTTCATGCAAAGTTTTATCAAAATCATTGAAGTAATTTTTGAGAGCAGATCTTTTCTGTTTATATCATTAATTTTTACGAAAAAACTTCCAATTTGTGTGGTCGAAAATTGAAACAAATAATTATAACTTAATATGGGTTTTCGGTACATATTACTCAGTAATCCTGGTCTTAGCAACCTAACTGTATAAAAACAACTACATACAATGATATCAAACATAAATCACTTACAAGTAAAATGCATTTAAATTAGGAGCCATATACTATTATTAATATACTCAAAGCTTATATCCACATCAGAAAATACAATTTGGTGAATTTTCACGAAATTAACTGCTGCTATCGTTACCCAGCCAAATTAGATAATTTTATTTTGATCTCATAAAACACAAACATATGCACCAACAAATATCTGTAGTTTCACCTCGGCAGGGACATAACTTAATTATGTATTATATCAGATCGAATAACCTTTGATTCATGAATATTAGAAGCTTAATGTGCCAGACTAATTTCTCAAAAGATAAATTCAGTACAAAGCCAGAAATCCAAAGTACACCTCCAAAATAAAATAAAATGCACGACTGAATCGCACGTACTTGCTCCTATGCCCGATTACATTATATGCAAAATATTGTTAATAGAAAAATATTTGTAAGTATTTTTAAAGTCGTTTTTCACTTAATTTTTTATATATAAATATTCTTAATTTTTTTCTAAAAAAAAATTGGTATGATTAAATATTTAATAATATAAATTCAAAAACAGAATTTCAGAAAAAAACGTCAACCCGTTTTCGAAATACATATTGAATTTTCAACAAAAAAATATTTTCTTTTTTCAAAAGTCCAAAAAAGTATTTTTTGGAAATTTTGAAATGCAGTATTATTTAGAATTTGAAGGAGCTCTTGTATAAAAATTTTGATCGGAATCCGTTGAGGCTTTTATGAGAAAGTCGAAAATCAATAAAATGTTTGTATGGCAGTTACCGTTAATAACAAAATATTTAAAACCAATTTTTGGCCAAAATATTGACCATACCCAAAATAGTACAAACACCAATTTTTTATCAAAATTGTTAGATCCGTTTTCGAGATAATTAAGATGGTAGAAAAATTTGTATGGCTAGTACCGTTATTTTTGGGGCTAAAACAAAAATTCAAAAATCTATTTTGGACAATCACCTAAAACGCCTAAATACCAAGTTTGAAGAAAATCGCTTCAGCCGTTTAGGCTGTAGAGAGTTGTACAGACAGACGGAAATGCGGGACCCACTTTTTTGGTGTACTCCATCATCGTAATGTCAAGTTTGATTAAAATCTCGAGTTCAATTTTTTTCCAAATGCAATACTTGCCCTTATAGTACCTACATGTATCGCAAATAAAAATCGTATGTACAAAAAAATTACGTATACGCCCCAGTGACCAATACACCTTTTTGGGAAAAAAACTCTTCTCCTGCGAAAAATTACCATCACATACACAACAGAGGCATAATTTTCTTCTGGCTAAACCTTAAATGAGTCTGTACTGTTGGATGAGCATTGCGTTAAACTGTATTAGATACTTTCATTCATTAACAACGTTCTGACGCAAAGATAAAAACTTTTTTAGTGCCTACGTACAATGTATATATGTACACCAAAAAAGTCCACCTAGAGTATACATATACTTCGAATTGCAGCTAACTTATTTGGCGCCCGGGACTAAAGCAATAAAACCGTGAACCGAACCGAACAGAACGGAACAAATTACCATTGTGAATGTGAATTCTCTTAATGTTTTATTAGTAATCGAACATTTTGGCAAAGGTGCACAAACTCGTAGAGGTTAGGATAGGATGAATTAAATTTTGGAGAACGGGTAATATAGAAGAGGTTGCTTTTAGTAAACGAAAAACGCGTTCAATGTTTACGTTTTAATGTTCATATTTTGCCCTTTCCAAATGGCTTGGAATATATGTACATACATATTACATATGTATACATTATGGCTTGCCATTAATAGTATGCACAACAACGACGACGACGGCAGCGGATGCATAAAATTTAACAACAGGTCGTTTTCTTTATAGGAACGTGTGGTGTTCTGAACATATATGTATGAATTCAGTCGTTGTTTTTGTTTTTGGAAGCACAGCACAGCACAACAAAGCACAATAACATAGCAGCAACTGGGCCATTTTGCATTGCTAAATAGTCAATCTCAGCTTCCTTTTCTGGTACTGTGCGCGGAGTAGTTACCAATTTTACAATCAACCAAATGGCTTTTGGGCGCGTTAAGGTACCTTTACATTTTTTTATATCTACATATTCTTACCTACAGTATTGGTTTTGTAAAAAAAAATCAAGATTTTAATCAAATTTAACATTACCAAAATAGAAAATGTAATACAAAAAACTGCCTGTCTATGTATCATATTTATGAGTTATTATTGTGAATTATATGAACGATTTTCTTATTATGCAATTGTAAATTAACCTAATGTACCAGCTGTCATAATTGACATAAAATAAAGTGTCTCTTTTAGACATCGATTTACAACATGATTCTTCTTTTACCATATTCCATTTTAAAGCAAATTCTCGTATTAAACTGTCTGTTTAGGTCGTATCGTGTTAGACTTCACTAATAATCTAAACAGTTAATGCTAAGCCAACCTTTGGAAAGTCTTGATCCACAAGAGCAAGTTCATACGATCCTGTGGCATAATTAGTTTTTTTTTTAAACAACGACGATGATCTACATACTGGGTTAACAATCTAAGAGTTGGAAATGGAAGAGGGATTGGTTCATTTTGTTTGTATAGAATTATATTCAGGTCTATAATTTGTAAGGATAAAATGGAAATCTAGACTAATTTGTGCCTGATAAGAGTTGAAAATAAAACCACTATAGCGCAGTAAAATAAAAGAAAATTTTAAAAGGGGGGAGTTCCGTTCGTTCTGTGTTTTAACAGTAGAGTATATATTATGAAAACCTTATAAACACGTACATTGATTTAGGTGTATGAATATGTGTGCATTCGACATAAATTCTTTTATAGAGGTAAATGTTTGATAAGGTCGAATTAGCTACATGCAAAGAGGCCAGCATACTCAGATAATTATTAAGTCTCTTGTGATGAATGTAGTGTCATATCCATCGCTCAATGAGAGATCGGTGGGGCATTGTTTGAACTGATCCTAGGAATTATATGACAAACTATTCTAGAAATTTAAAATATTTATTTTGAAGAGGATAAAGGGTATATTGTAGCGATATTATTTTCCAAAATGTAACTTAATGTATGTTTTTACACTTTCTTTAATTGCTGTTAGAAAAATGGAACTATTTTAACGGACGGCGCTGATGTGATTTTAATTTTTTTGAAAATACTTTTTCCGGCTCGTCTGACACACATTTTTTTTTCAGTCATTGCCCCATACATAAACATATAAGTAAATTATCAATATATATGTAGGTTAATGTTAAAATAAACAATATTGGTTCCATTTTGCTACCTTGTGGAATACCACCAAAAGGTGTTTTTAGTAGAAGGAAAATTAAGATCTGAAACAAAATAACGTCCACGATATATCGTGGAATAGTAAATGTAATTCTCATTAACAACGGACACTTAAATATGAAATACCACTGTAAGTCAATAATGATCTTAGGGGTCCCGTTTGTGTCACTAATAAGTACTATCTATAGGGCAAGTTTTGCATTAGAAAAAAAAATCGAAGTCAAGATTTTTAATCAAACTTGACATTACGATGATGGAGAACAGTAAAAAAGTGGGTCCCCCAATTCCGTCTCTCTATCTGTCTGTAGATGTACTTAAGCGTGGCTGTCTCAAATAGACTTTTGAATCGTTTCTTTTCTCCAAAAATAACGGTACTTTCCACACGATTTGTTTACCATCTTAATTATCTCGAAAACGACTCTAACGATTTTGATAAAAAAAAGAGTATGTGCACTACTTTTTAGATGTGCTCTACATTTTTGGTACAATTTTTTTTACATATTTTGTTATTAACGGAACCTGTCAAACAACCATTTTTTACTTGAAATTTTTAATATAGGAGGTTCTACGAACTCTAAATAATACATAACAACATTTTCGAAATAATTTTTTCGGATATTTGAAAAAAAAAATATTTTTTTTTTGACGGTTCCATATTTCGAAAACGGGTGGACGATTTTTTTTAAATTCTGTTTAATATTATTAAATAATATAAAATACTACAACTTTTTTTTAAATGAAAGATATTTCGTATATACAAAGTTAGGTAATAAACCACCTTAAAATATATTTTGCGGCTTTTAAATACTACATAAGAGCAAGTACGTGCGTTATAGTCTTGGATTTTATTTTACGTCTCATCTGTACTGCAGATGATGTTTTCCAAAATGTGAATTCTATAATTGAGAACAATATACTTATAAATTAGTATTTGCGTTGCCGAACAATTACGTTTTACAAATGACGTAGATGACATTTTCGAAAATGATCAATAATGAGTGATATAGCGTTTAATAATTCTGATGTGTATAATTAAATCTAAATTAAATTAAGTTCATTATTGAAACATTTTGTAAATTTTATTCTAGATACTCTATAAGATTCATATCTTAATGTGTCATTGTTAACCTTATATTTTGTTGAAATAAATTGAATTGAAATTGAGTTGATGAAAATGTAGAGGTAAATTTTTATTATTTCAATGTATTTATTCAAAATCATATTTTTGTGCATAACACTCCAACTCTGATACTGAGGAGGAACTATTGGATTAATTATCTGCGTTCGCTTTGAGTATGAAACTCGTTTTTAAAATGGTAAAAGTACAAAAGTTCATTTTGCAGGTTGTTCACAGAGAAATCGGGGGTGGCCGTGGCGCGATAGTTGTGTGCTCGCTTGTCAACCTCGTGGTTGCAGGTTCGATTTCTGCCATTGTCTATGTCTTCTTATATTCCATTAAACACCAATTATCAAAATTGTCATAAAATAAGTTGCTGCTTTGCTCATTACATGCTGTTTAGGCATAACACTAACAACATGTGACTGAGTAAACTAGCATACCCATAAAATATGACAACGAAAATGAATAAATTAATGCGAATTATAAGTAACATAAATACATAAGACAAGGTAATTCTCTCCGCATTAGTTCAGCCGCCATCCCTGAAGATAAATCTGAGACAACAACCAGCTCTAGTCTCAGAACATCGCACCACACATCTTTCCTATCCTTCTTTCTCTTCTTTCACCGGATGCTCGCGCTGTGTTAAAAACATATAAAGGGTATTCATATTATTCATAATCCCTTGAGCGCGTGCAAAATTATAAAAAAAAAATTAGTAAAGCTTTGGACTCAGAAGCTGAATTGAGTGAAATATTCACGTGAATCAAGTGATTCGATCGGATCGGATAGCAGAATAGGACTGTTATTAAATAGATATGACGGTGCTTTTCTTTAAATTATGCAGAAATAAGCAACATCTTGAATCAAGAAATTACATAAACGGGTACATCCAAGGACACGATGATGATAATGAGGAACATGGCCAAACCTTGGCAAACTATAGACATATCTAACCATGCCATTAAAAGCAACAGATAGTATGTGCAGTGAGTACAGTAAACTACAGCAGCATAATCAATGATTTAACAAGTCTAAGTTTGGTATCTATAGGAGTAAGGTTAGAGAAGAGGTTTAATTTTCGGAGACAACCATAGATTCGCCCAACTGAGAGGTTAACATGATCATTATTAGACAAGGTCCGATTGCCAATTACTTGAAATTTGCTAATAGTATTAGTTTAATTTCTTTTAATTTATTCAAAATTCCTATCGCAATCAATAAATATAAGTATTCATGTAACGGCGGAAAACCCAGATAAACCTCACAAACCATATAATTTTATCTCCGCAGAAATGAACTGTTTGTATGGGAAAAATATTCTGCAAATCAGATGAAATTATCTCACGAATTTGATGTAGAAAGGAAAGAGAATAAATAAACTTCATACATTTATTTCAAAGAACATCTGATTATTTCCCACATTTACGCAAGCATTTTTAAGGGGGTGTTTCGGAAAATTATATATTTCTGCAAACCGGAAAATTATCTCGTTGCATGAATACCCTTTATGTCAATAATAGAGTCAAATAAAAAAATAAAATATATATTGGAAAAGCACAGAGAGACTGAATCAATTTTTTTTTATTTATTTTTTTTGCTTGTAATGCTTACATCTCTTTCTTAAATTTTTTACTTCCACTGTAAGTCGAAATTTAGACGCTAAATTTCTACTTAATGCGGCCTCTTATCCATATGTTCATGTTCAGCTCGAAGATTAACTTAAATTGGGAGGCAAACAATGAAGCTATGTGTTTCCAAAGTATTTTCATTTTCATGCCAAGAAAAGCATTAAAAGACTTGCAAAGCGCTCTACTGTTTTTTTTTTCCTCTTTAGCAAGGCCAACGCCAATGCCAGACAGGGCTTTTGGGAATCAGCAGCCGCCATCTTAAAGCAACCGGAATGATGATTTAGATTGAATTAGGCAATCTACTTAATGCTCAGCCGTCGGCAAACCTCAATCGCCTTATGTAAAAATACACGCCTGCTATCTTATCCGCGCTCGAATTTGTATAGAATATGGTATGTTCTTTGGTTGTATATTTTGTTGGTTAACACTTGTCGCTTATCTGGAAGTCTTCAAACTCCAAACACAATCCCGTATGGTTGATGATTTGATTTACAAAGCTTGCATGAAATAAATAAATAAAAATTTCCATCGTTGTCGCTGAGAATCGAAATCCTTTTTGTATAGATACCAAAAACCGGTCCTGATCCTGATGTGTGGGAGCCAAAAGCTTGTGTATATGCCACCTACCCATCGCCAGCAGCTATAAAGTGTAGAATGAGAGTAAACCGAAAAAAGAACGAAAATACGAAACCATGGTAGTAATTGCCAAATATTCATAGGAGCAGCTGGTGCTGCTTATTCGTTCACGTCTTCCTGGTTCTGTGTCTCCACTCTTCATCATTGCCAACCAAAAAAAAAGCGAAGAATATCTGCCGTACATACATAGATACTCGTATGTGTGGTTTGGGGATATCTTTCACTCTTCATCCAGGACGTCAAGGAGTAACTTAGAATATACCGTCTGCCTTATCCTTTTTTTTTTCTTTTTCTTTTAATATTTTTTTTTTTTAGTTTCGTCACGCTTTTCATTGTGTACTTTTCACTTGTTAAAATGAACAAGGCGATTCCTTTTTTTGCCTTATACGAGTTAAGAGGTGCCTATATATTTTTTTGGAAGGATGTTTTGGATGTGTTCCAAAATGAACATTTTCGTTTTCGTCCTTTTCGTAGAAACTAAAATGTGTTTTCGGTTTTGATCTGTTGTTTTATGTTGGTATTTTCTTTCGTTTGTTACTATATAGCTCCTTCAATCCCTAAAGTATCGTGTCCTGGATTTTACACTTAGCCATATACATATGTATATCCTGTTTCTGAGGGTGTTGCCTGCTGCATAAAAGGGGCACAAAATAAATGCTTCTCAGCTTAAGGGCTACTTTGCTCGGACATCTGTAAGCGACTAGAAATACAACCAGAAGGATGACGACCGGACAAGTGAGCGACTGGGTCCAGCCGATACTCGTACAAGAAAAGGACTTCCTTTAGGGGTTGTGCTTGGCAACAGCTATCGGTCGGACTGTGATCTGTTTTGCTCCTTTTTATTTCTTAATTCAACTTTTCTCATGGAAATCCTATTTTTGAGGAAAGACGTTGGCGTGTCCATGAGAGCTAAGATAATTGGCATGTTGATGCAGTTTTGTTGTGCCTTCAAGGAGGGAGCACAGAAGAAAAGGATAATAATCGTTTAAGTGCTGCAATATTAAAATTTTCCTTATAGCATATGTTTTTATTTCTGTATAGTTTTCGGCTTGAATGTTGTTTGGGTGTGTCAGTTGTTTGGTCCTTCAAGTTCCTAAGTATTTATTATTAAATCCTTGTTATCGGCGCGCGGTGGCGGCGGCACGGCTGTGGCGATGGAAATAAGCACAGACTAAAAAAATGAATAAAATACTTTAGTGGTGGAGGTGTGGTGGCAACAAAAGCTATTATTTGGTCACATTTTGTGTGAAAGTAGGAAACGTATGCCAAGAATAGTTTCCTTTTTTTTTGGTCGTTGCTGAGCTGAAATCATAGTGCAATGAAATAAAATGAATCCCAAATTGGTGGGTAGTTTTTGTTGGCGCGGGTTAAAGGTTTTTTTGGGCTGCTTTTGGTGTGAAATTGAAGTAATACCTACAAAGAGTGCTGGGAGTTTTTGATTTAGTGGGAGGGAGGTTTGCAGTTTTTGTGAACGTTTTGTGGTTGAAATTATTATCTCTGACTTGTAGTTGTTGTTTTAGTTTTTTTTTGGCAAGGAAGTCTAGTAGGTCTTGCATATTTAATTCACCAACAAAAAAGTTGGTGAATAATTTGGACTAGTAACCTATACAGTTTAGTTCGAAATGCAAAATAACTACGGTTAATATTGAACTTAAAATTACCTTGCATTGTACGAAGGTGTCGTTTTAGATTATTTTGTATATAGTATCATACATATACAGATATGGTAGGAATCAAAGTATTGTTAAATATTTTAACTGAATTTGTTAAAGCTTTACATTCCCGACCGGTTCATAGCTTTTCACTTGCAATTCGATTCTATGCGTGTGTGATAAAGTGAAATTTCTTCACAAACAAAGGACTTATCTGAAGATGCTATAAAGAACAACAATGGAAAACAAATTTAAAGCATTGAGTTGAATTCAATATACGTTGATTGAATTGAATTTGATTCTTGATGTATTGAATATTATGTATTTATTTAAATAAGGATTTGATTCCATATTCGGAAAGGAGGCCGCAATTTCATTTTGTTTTTCGCTTAGAACAAAAAAATATATAAATTATGTAGGTACCTGTTTAAGTGAATATGTAGATTTATGTTAAATTTTTATTATTTTTCGTTAAAACAAGACATCTTTTATTAATTAATTGCAAACATAAAATATTAATAATACACCCTTTCGAAAATGACAGAAAACAACAGTCATCATTATGATTATACAGGAAATAATTTTCTTTCCAACTTCAAATCAGATCATAATGCTTAAAAAGATATTTACATTGAATATATATGGTTTTCCATTGGCAAAATAATTCAATTTATTTTGGATCTAAGTCTGTCAAACACCGATTTTCCCCTTTTTTGCTTTTAATTGGACATAATAAAGTGATTTATTTTTGAATCTACAACATTTTTGGAGATCTAGATTTTCCGTCAAATACAATTTTAAGCTGTCAGCTTGAAAAATTTCACTAAAAAGATTCTCAAAAAGTATTATTTTTTTTCCAACAAAAACACATTCTTCGTTATTAATGACGATGCTATGTAACCCATCCAAATTAATTTCATGAATTTAAAATATTTTTTTTTCAAAACTTGAGCGAAAATAAGCAAATTTAGACAACTAAACTGATAGCAATTTCACAGACACAACATTACAAAAATACATTAACAAAAATAGCAAATTTGAAATCATGTTCCTTTGGGATCGAAAAAATTCAAAATCTGAATTAAAATCTGGATTTAGCAATGGAAAACCACATGTGTTTGATGACTTAGTTTGACGGCCTAGTATATCTTACCTCGTTAAGTGAGGTAGCTGGAAATAAACATGTATAGGGTCCGCCAAATAACTTTTTTTTTTTTTTGAAAATGCTATAAAAAAAAACTACTGAATATTTTCCCAAATTTTTTTTTTTATTTGAAAGTACAATCCTTCCGGTTAATAATGTAAAATAATTTCATTCAAATGGCTGCCTCGGCTGCCCATGCAGTAGCCTACACGATCAGTCCAATTTTTAAGCACATTATCGATTGTGTGCAGCTGTATTTTACCAATGGGTTCACGAATATTGTCCTTTAATGCGTCAATTGTCTCTGGCTTGTTGGCGTAACACTTATCTTTTACGGCACCCCACAAATAATAGTCCAACGGTGTCAAATCGCAGCTCCGAGTTGGCCAAACGACATCAACTCTGCGGTTGATAATGCGATCTTCAAAAACAGGGCGCAAAACATCGAGTGTAGCTTCAGCTGTATGGCACGTAGCGCCGTCCTGTTGAAACCAAATATTGCCAATATCCTCCTCTTCAATTTTTGTGAACAAAAATTCGTTCAACATGGCCCAATAATGATCGCCATTGACTGTAACGGCCACTCCTAGCTCATTTTCGAAGAAAAATGGCCCAATTATGCCTCTGGACCAAAATCAGCACCAAACAGTGACTCGTTTTGGGTGTATCGGCTTTTCAATGTATGCGTGCGGGTTTTCTGTGCCCCAAATGCGACAATTTTGCTTGTTTACATACCCGCCAAGATTAAAATGAGCTTCATCTGAAAAGATGATTTTTTTGGCAAAATCGGCATCTTCTCTAAGTCGATCGCAGGCCCACTTAGCGAAATGAAAACGCATTGGATGGTCAGTTGGCTTCAACTCCTGAACCAATTGGACTTTGTATGGCGTGATACCAAGGTCTTTATGCAAAATTCGTCTCAATGATGTCTCCGAAATGTTGAATTGTTGAGGACGGTGAATTGATGTTGATGGCGCTTCACGCACACTTTCTGCCACAGCAGCAATATTCTTGGGTGAACGAACTGTTTTTGGCTTTTCACGCTTTAGTTTATCGATGAATATGCCAGTTTCTTTCACTTTTTTCACAAGATAACGAACATACGGAGCTGACGGTGCTTCTCTTCTTCCAAACTCCGTACGCAATTTTCGCACACATTCTGCAACATTACCATGATTTTCAAAGTAATGTCGCAATATTTCCCAGCGTTGTTCAAGCGTATACACAACCATATTCGTTTAGCGAAAGGATAAAACTAATTATCTGTCAAATCAGACATGAGCTAAGTGTTACCATTCACGAAATAAAAAACGTTAGATGGCAGACCCTTTATTAAAGTCACAGATTAAACCTGCAACAGTGGTTGCCATTTTTGTACATCACACACTAGACAAGCGTCATCAACGTCAACAGCATCGTTAAACCAAACTTTTAAAATTGCTGCTGCTGTTGCATTTCTGATAACTTTCCTACTATGATATTCAGTGACACCATACTGCAAAAAAATTTTTTTTTTAATTTCGGTTCAAAATGACAGTTGGAAATGACAGTACTGGTGGCCAAAAATGTTTGCTAACTAACGTGATGCTTACTATTGCTGTACTGGCTTAATTTGTTTCACACTTAAGACATTAAAATAAGTCACCGAATTGACTGCAATGTGGACACTGTGTGAAGCCTAGAAAAAAAAAACTAAATGTATTTATTATGGAGGTGATTTTTGCGCAAAAAAGAATGTTTAACATTTAAATCTTTTTCATCAAACTGGAAAAAACTGACACCCACCACGAATATGTTGCCGTTGAAAAGAATGTCAGTGACGGGAAAAAGAAGAAACATCCATGTTTTCACCACAGACGTTTTTCTCTGCAAAAAAAATGTCTGGACATCATTGGAATGAAAATCAAAAAAAACTGAATTAGACTAGGTTGAAATACAAAATTGTATTTTTGTATGTTTAGATTTGACGTCTGTAGAGAAATAGCGTCCCGTGTGGAGTTAGGTCGTAGGTGTGACAAGATTTATTTCTTAGTAAATTTTAGAACTCAAACTTTAACACACATTTATCATAATGATAATAAATTCGAGAGCAAATTGTTGTGAGAACAGGAATGGTATTTTCTGTGCTGCTTCACAAAGCGTGTTGTGTAAACCTTACATTTTCGATGTATTTCAATTTCAATGGGCCTGCAAACACGGGATGAACATTTTTTTGACTAAAGCCGATTTTCGTCTTTAGTCCAAGCACACACGAGATGATTTCAGCTGAGCGAAGATATGTATACATGAGCCTCTTATTATATGTCTTAGTATTTCTATCGTACCCAGTAGGAAATTTCAAAAAATTCATGCATGAATAACCAACTTTTTCATCAATGAGTGGAAGCTACACCCCATGAATTTGGTATGAAAACATCGATGAATTTAACATGGGGCTGTCATAGGTGTTCACCAAGCGATTTTCGAGGTGAATATTTAACAGTGAAATCACGAAGTAGGGGTAACTAGTTTATTCATAAGCAAATTATATGTGACGAAAAATGGCATGAACATTAAGCTGCGAAATCACTAGATATCTTAGAGTTGCTTATTAAGCAGGTGAAAAATGGCATGGAAGCTCACCCATTAA
The DNA here is from genome assembly GCA_910595825.1 of Philhelius pedissequus. NCBI lineage: Eukaryota > Metazoa > Arthropoda > Insecta > Diptera > Syrphidae > Philhelius > Philhelius pedissequus. The sequence goes on along the minus strand of OU343163.1, from coordinate 4,834,114 downwards.
TTCACTCTGTTAATATAACTCGTTAATTCGCATATGAATTTTATTTGATGAAAAATGCCATGAATGTTCAAAGGTAAAGCCCGTATGAAACATGCTTCTTTTTTCCCTCATTTTGTATGCATTAAATAACATGAAAGTCTCAGTTTTCTGTGAAAGAGGAAATATGTTTTTTACCGAAACAGAAACATTGTATATGTATGTTATACCCCCAAACATCATCATCACGATTATTCAATAATATAAACGTTCAATTAAGAAAAAAATACGTTTAGCTAATAATAATTAAAATGTAGTCTTGATAAAATCTTGATGCGAAAGTAAACCTTATCAATAATTTATTCTTTAAATTTGATCTGATGTCGGTTTAAGCAATTCATTTTGTTAATTCTGCTGCGTAGGTTTTGCATTTTCAGTCGTCAGCATTACGTATTGAGTATAATGCGCTAAAAGATATAGTGGCGTCTTTAAATTTTGTTTTGAATAAAGTCGAAGAAATACCCACCAGTCGCCAAATATTTTAAGGTTAATAATTGAAACCTTTCGGATGGCTCAATACAATTTATGAACAAAAAAAAAACATTTTGATACAAAAAACTAAAATTCTTTTGCTGCGTTAAATGATGAAGGAATTTCTGGTTTATATGTTTTTTCACTTTCTCTAGAAAAAAAACCCACGAACTCATGTCATGACCAGCGAAGACTGACTGACCGCATTTCTCGGGTCAGGTAGAAAAAAGACAATGTTCATCGCTCTTCTCATGGCAGATTAAACCTCATTTTTTAGGACTTTTTTATTTGCATTTTTTTTTGTTCTTGGGAAGCAACCAAAACAACCACCGCTCCGCAGAGAACCATACATAATTTGCGAACTCATGAACCTATACATTACTCTTCATCTGTGGAATCATCGTTTATGATTTTGTAATTGAAAATGTAGTGAATTGTAAGCATTCAATTCATTTGAATTTAGTTAACTCATCAAGAAATGCGCAACCGTTTTCTTACGAAATCATAACATAGTTAGTATTCATCGATGGAAATAGTTGATGAATCCATTGATGAATTCACCAAAAATATTCATTGATGTCGAAATTTCCTACTGGGTATTTGACTGTTAAAACTTTTGTGTATGTGTTAGTTTTAATCTTCGTTCATCCAAGAAATTTAGGGTTAACATTTCAGTCCTCTTCACACTGAACACTTCGTTGCTCTTGCCCACAAAACCGGTTTTAGTCTTGTTGAAAAAGTCTCGTGTGTGCAGGACCAATGAACTTTATTAGAAGAAGTGATGCCGAAGTTACCATACTTATCTCATATCGGTTACATTTTCGTACTGGATAACCCGTTTTTTATTACAATCTAATATGAAAATGTATTAAAAAATTTAAGCATACCTAAATATTCGAACGTCGCTGTCGCGGTTGTCAGCGAACAAAATGAGTCTCCTTTGAGCATTCATCAAATAATTGACAGTTAATCCGAACAAAATTTCTTAAAGTATCGGGGAGAGAAAAAGACTTCGAAAACATTTCTCACAACGGACAATCTTAAAGTGACAGGACTAAAATAGAAGTAACTACACAATGCCAAATGAAAACGAGATTAAAATAGCCGAATAAAAATAAATCTTATCACTCAGCTATAATTGCGTGGATTGCTACTTTTTGTTTAGTTTAGTTAACTTCTGCTCTCGGAAGTGAAGATTTGTCGAGTATAAATAGTTTGTGTTTCTAATCTTCAAGAAAATCTTTGACATTTTAATGCGGGTCAAAACTATGTGAACTTTCTGTTATTATGTATTGATTTAAATGCACTGACATTCCACAGTTCGCCCTGGGCAAAGTACATCGAACAAACCTAGTGTCATATTTGTAAAAATCATTGAACATTTACATTATGACACTTGTATTAAGTTAACATAAAAACTGTCAAACTGACATTAAGAACATGAAAGCATAAATATATCAACTGACAGCTTTGTTTTTTGGCTATAATTTCATATCATGCGGTCTTCACTAACACAAAACTCGAAGCAATTTTCAAAACCGTTATCAGAGCCATATTTTTAAAGTATGTGATAAAAATCATCATCACCAACAGCATATTTATCACATACTCTCCCACAAATAGATCTGTGTATCGATTGATTGACATGTTTCACAAAATTTAGCACCTCTAAAAAAATGTATGCAATGAAAATTTGGTGTCCTGGTGGTAATTCGTCTGCTTTCTACTTTAGCTTCAGCAATAAATTTATTGCCAGTGAAAACGTGTCAGTGTAGAAGAAGGAGTGTGATCGATTTCCATTATATTTGATATGTACACACATACTCGTATCGGCATGTGTTCCAAGTAAATACTTATACATATATATCTGGTACAAGAGACTTTCTTGTTGTTCAATAAGCCCACACAATAAAAGACTTCAGAGATTTATCTCATAGCTTAGCGCGATATATTTAGCCAAGAACACCATTTGTGTCAATTTCAATAATTCATTTTCACTGGCCATTATGTTTTGTTTATTGTAGCCCAAGTGGCCCTGATGGCTTCCATAGTGACAATTGATTCCATGAATCAATATTAGCACTAATCACCCGTTGTCCTTTGGTTCGTCAACAAATAATAAATAAAAATAATCAGTCTAGGTCGAGGGGCGTCCAGAGATAATGAATACTCCTTAGATCACATTTCGTTTCGTTGTATTGATACATGAATGTAATATTTACTTTCATCCCCCAAATTCTGTCAGAAAAGTTTCCAAAACTCTGTCGCAATGGTTACGATGACGACGGTGGTTATTATCGTCATCGTAACTGCGACGAATGTCAGCGTAGTAATAATAAACCACAGAAGGACACACATCAGCTAAGGGATGGCAGCAGCGCACAAAAACCGAATTACTTTTGGCAAGGCAATAGCACCCTCGAAGCACAAGAGAGTGTCACAAGTCGTACAAGATAATCCTTCTGGGCCAAGTCCGGGCATATAGCAGAGGAGGACATATTCATTCCGATCGTCGCGCCCCCCAATACAGCCCTCATACGTGCACGAGCATCATCGTCAACATGCAGTTAATGTGACAAATAACTTAGTCATATTATGTGTCCGTTCTTGTGCTCGCCGGAAATTAGTTTTTCCGGAAATCCATGTCATGGCACATGATGCCGCAGTCATCCCTCCTCTATCACTGTCCGTGTCCCCGTATACGACCCGACCTAACATTCGCCTTTTGTAAATATGGCAAAGTGGTGTGTAGGAGTGGGCATCATTCGAGTTGTTTGGGGTTGGGTTTGGGACAGAAACACAAACACAAAAAAAAAACGCCATCAGGAAAGAGTTGCGAATATCTGTAATTTATCACAAGATTGTGCTTTTATTTTGGCAAAGCACAGATTCTGGAAAAGTGTGTGTTTTTGTGTGTGTGTGCGGATAAATAGCTGGAATGCCATTTGGACAGCACTGACAAGCAGATAGAGCAGAAAGTACCGCACGTCCGGATAGATGACATGTTAACCTCATTGCATGGTTATTTAGTTAGGGAATGGAAACTCATTCGGAATTTGATGAAAGGGGACGTAATATCTGACGATGGCAAATGATGATGTTATGTTTATTCTTTTTATGCCAATCCTGTGTAGATCTGTCAGTAGTATACTGTATAGTATCTACATGAAGCGGCTTATACTTTAGATGGCGAATGGATAAAGAGAACGAGAAAATGTTATTTATTTAGCTCTGGTACGGACCGGACGAGTGATGAATTAAAAAGTAATTGCTGGCTTACAGGGAAATTGACATGCCTTAGTAAAGAAACAAACAGTACTTTTCTTCTTTTTCCCGAGAAAGTCTTTGGTAATTTCTCCTTAAAGTATGCTATTCTCTGAGAATGCGAATGGAATGATAATGTGGCTAGTATACCTACATTTACTTTTAAACAAAGGTTGGACCAAGTATGCGGAATCCATTTGAATGCGTATTTCAAATGAATTGATATTAAAACGAATAGCTTGCTCCAATTATAGAAGTCGCATAAACTCGGAAAAGCAGATGACAATAAGTGTAATATATATATTTGCTAAATTAAGAAAGTTTTGTTGCATCGTATACCTATTTTTTAGCTTGACAGAAAATTAAATTTTGATTGAAAAATGTAGACTTGAAAGGTGGGGCAAAAGTAATGACATAATGTAAACAAACAAAACTTAATACCATATCCTGTAACGGCCCCCTTGACTTTAGTTGACACCTTTGACTATACATACATATGGGGGTGGCCGTGGCGCGATAGTTGTGTGTTCGCCTGTCAACCTCATGGTCACAGGTTCGATCCCTGCCGTAATCTATGTCCTCTTATTTTCTATTAAAAACCAATTCTAAAAATAAATGTCATAAAATGAGTTGCTGGTTTACTCATTACATGCTGTTTAGGCATAGAACTAACAACATGTGATTGAGTAAAACTAGTTTATCAATAAAATTTGACAAAGAATATACAATTAATGCGAATTATAAGGGACATAGATAAAAAAGACACGGAAATTTCTCCACATTAGTTCAGCCGCCATCCCTGGAGATAAAATCTGAGACAAAGGGTAGTATACTCCCTTGAGCGCGTGTAGAATATAAAAAAAAAACATAACATGGAGTGTTTGCTCCTATAGGTACTTAACAGACAGACTCCACATGCAATAAAATATCTCAGAATACTCATCGTGATATCAAATGTCTAATGCAGTCAATATTTTTCTTATGGCGTTTTGATTTGGCAATCAGGAATCTCTCTCCGATCAGGGATCCCAACTGAACACTTTTGCGTGATTCTGACGATTCTGAATTTTAACGAGATAAAATGTTTGTTGCATATATAACGGGTGATTTTTTTGCTACTTGGTTTTTGACGTTTATATTTTTGACAGATCACATATGACAAATTCCACGAACATTTGACATTTCGATTCAGTATTGTTTGCCATTTCATCATGAATAGACTTACGCCTGCACAACGTTTGCAAATTATTGAAATTTATTATCAAAATTCGTGCTCTGTGAAAAATGTGTTTCGCAAGCTACGTCCGTTTCAGCGACGAGGCTCATTTTTGGCTAAATGGATACGTGAATAAGCAGAATTGCCGTATTTGGAGTGAAGAGCAGCTAGAGCCAATTCAGCAGCTACCAATGTATCCCGAAAAATGAACTGTTTGGTGCGGTTTATGGGCAGGCGGCATCATTGGGCCGTACTTCTTCAAGGACGATGAAGGCCGCAGGGTTACGGTCAATGGAGAAAGGTACCGTTCGATGATAACAGATTTTTTTTGCCGAAAATGCAAGAATTGAACTCGGTCGACATGTGGTTCCAACAGGACGGTGCTACATGCCACACTGCACGCAAAACCATGCATCAATTGAGAGGCGAATTTGGTGAGCAGTTGATCTCACGTTTTGGCGCAGTCAATTGGCCACCAAGATCATGTGATTTGACCCCGTTAGACTATTTTTTGTGGGGCTATGTTAAGTCTATTGTCTATGGGGACAAGCCAAACACGATTGCTGCCTTGGAAGCCAACATTGAACGCGTCATTGGTGAGATTCCGGCCGAAATGTGTGAAAAAGTTTGCCAAAATTGGACCTTCAGAATGGACCACCTGAAGCGTAGCCGCGGGCAACATTTAAGTGAAATTATTTTTAAAAAGTAAATGGCAGAAATTGATTTATCGATCCAAATAAAAATTTCATTCACTTTTTACAAGTTTCTGTATTTTTTTGAATTTTCAAAAACCAAGCTCTTAAAAAATCACCGTTTATAATACAAAAAATGACGACAGTCGTGTGTGACGTTCAAGTATATGAATGTGTGAGTGCTTCTGGTTTGGATTCTGATTTCAAATCCGGAAGCAAAATTCTAGTGAACACTTTCAGAGGAGTCCAGAAGGCTGTCCGATTGCCAAATAAAAACGACATTATATTGTGTTGGGATGTTAGCTCGCTCTCTCTTCGAATTTCTTTTGACATCGATGCCTAACATCAAATTTGACGGATGTGCTTTTTTATGTAGATGACATTTCATCTCATTTTGCTTGTATTTAAATTCAGCAAATACACCATTTTTATTAGTTAATGTAAAACACCAAAATAGGTCATAACACATTTTTTCCATTGAATGAATTTTTGACAAATCTTAAGCATTACGTAAACGTCAACCACTCTTTCTAAATGAAATGTCAAGAAAGAAAGAAAGAAAATGATGTGATTTTTAGATCAGAGATTTCGATGGCAATACAAGTTTTAAGTGGAGTCGGCCTTAGTGACTTGTGGTGCTTGAAACTGTTCCACTTTCGGTAAAAGTACAAATATCCAACATCATCACAACCACAAACAGTGCATTCTTACTCACTGGGTAGTTTGATGTCATGTCGTTCGTTTTTTGTTCATCTTTCTTTCGCAAAAATTGAATGTTTCGACTTGGAAAAATTTTACATAGTAAGTAACGGTATACATCTGACATAAGTCAAAAACCATTACAAAAAATAAACACATACTTGAAACTTCGATCTATGTGCATTGTCCAAGCTTTGAACAGCGCTTCTGTGTTGTTTAAAAAGTAGGTTTTTTCGACATATCGCTGCATTGACATGGATTTTTTGGACTCCATTGGATTTATTCATGGCATGTTCATAGTTCTGCCATCGTTTATGGACTGTGGAAATGCCAGATCAAAGATACTTTAAGAATTGAGTAGCGCCCCCATATGAAAGCTCCATATATATTAAACTCGCTCGTGTGCGCTCTTCTGTGAAAAAGTGTATTGGCGTGGAGAGGATTTGACTATTTTTCGTAGAAACCGTAGATTTTTGCAGTTTTAGGAAGTACTTGAACAGACCTATTGACTATGAGCATAAGGGCTCTTATTGAATTTAACGACTTCAGAAAACCACACGATCTCGGTACCCACTACCCAGTCCACTTAGCAACTGTGTGAGAAAGCCGCATGATGCTCTTCAGTCGCTCGTTCAGATTTCCATCCTAGCTGTCGTCAACGTCAATATCATTCAATGTGGGCCAAAAGAAATTGAATCTGCACATAATTTGTATTTATTCCAAAATTTAAAAAAGAAACTCTTTGGTGATGATTTTCGCCTTTCTCTTGTTCTCAAAATAAAATCTTCTTTAAAAACCAGCTGCGTGAAATAAATATTTACATTGAACCAAATCAATCAGTAAACATGATTTCGTCTTTGGTTGGTCCTTCAAGGCAAATACACACATATACATTAATATACAAACACGTGCAAACAAACCAGACAAATAAGTTCACAAGAAAATCTACAAATTGAATTCCTTAGATGTCAAGATTATTCATTGAGCCAAATCCAAATCAATTTACCAAGGAAACAATCTGGTTTTCGCAATCTAGCCACCAGATTTTCGATTCCATTGAATTCTGTTTTGGTATATTTTATATAAGAGAAAATATAGAGCCACCTCCGCTCTTACTTTAACAATTTCATACGCCCAGGACAATACCTATATTAAGGACAAAATCACATCTTTAAGTTTTTTTTTTTTGTGGGACGTGTCTAATCACTTTTGCAAAACCATCTACATTGTATGTGTAGGTATATATTTGTGGATATGTATTTATGTTTCTTTGGCTGTGTTATTTTATTTTGTTTCCGTTTTCCTAACATTTATTCAGTTAAGTATTGTAGATTTAATTAACACACAAAATCTAAGCCGAACCATTCAAGATTCCTTATCACCAATCTGGTTTATTGTATAGTCCTTAGGGACAAAAGTCCACATAGCCACAATCAAAACTAATTAAAGTATCTCTATAGACTGAATAAAAGTTTGCCTTTGACACGATAGGATACCGACCAGATTTTAAGGACTAACAAAAGTAAATATACCCAAACACAGGAAATAAAAACTAAAAATTAAACAAAAAAGCTGAGGAAATTGACAAATTGTGGAGGAAAATTTAAACTGCATAGGTGTTCAAGCCACTACCATTCATAATGGTTGCTGTTGGAAGAAGGGAAAGAAGGGAATCAGCTAGTGTCAATAGCAAAATTAGGATCCAGGGATTATCTATCTGGCTTGCCTAAATCTTTGTAATTCGACCTTTGTTTGTTCTGAAAATAAACCAAAATATATACATATACATGTTAACATGGGAAGCGCAAGAACAGGCGCTTGTGTGTTTCTGTTTGTTTAAGATCCATGGTGTCCATACTTACACAACACACCCCTTAAATGTCACATCCAAGATGACCTACTGTCAAATCATTTGGATGAAAGTGCTTTTTGAACGAATGATATTGGAATTTTTGACATGATTGCCAAACGTTGTTGTTACGTATTGCTTTTTTTTTGTTGATAGTTCCGTTTCTCTTTATTCTGTTGTTAGATGTAAGTCAGGATTAAACATAATCCATGTCATGCGTTAACTCTCCGAAACCGGATTCAAACTCTAGTTTTCGATTTGTCGTCGTGTTTTATTAGTATCAAAATAACAGTCCTTCATCTGGAAAGAAAAGAAATTTCGATAAAAAGTCAGAATCAAAAGCAAAAGGATATTAGTGTCAAAATCACACCTCAACTCTCTAGCTCTCCAAAACTCGAGTTACTTCTATATCTAAATTGAAGGTATTCTATTTCGAAGAAAAATGTTCCCCCTAATCACTGAAATATCTTTATTTTTATAAGGAATACCGACATCGGATTCCCGTAAATATATGTGCCTTTATAGTTGTTTTTCTCTTTTACTTTGGAACAGAATCTGAATTTGTTTTTTTTTTTTTACTGAGACTGGTCAGAGCTCCGCATGTTTGCTTCTTTATTCGTTCTGAACATGTTCAGAGCACACATGATGTGCTTAGACAAAATCGACTATACATTTTGAATTAATTGCTGAACATGTGTGTCAGGAGCGAAAAGCGAAAAAAAATACTCCAAATAATTAAAATTGCGGAATAAGTTGGTAGAATTTATTTAAGAATGAATTAACGTAAAGTCAACGAATGACAGCTAAGTGTGTTTACAATGACAAATCAGAGTATTCGGAGGCTCGAAGCACTGATCTCTATAAAACACTGGATAGTGCATTTATACAAAAAGGATGAGGCAACGTGAACATTGTGCACTGGTACCATAACAGTATAACTTTATAACACTTCGAATAACTATTAGTGGTCACATTGAGCGATATTTCAAATGAAGGTATTATTTACTTGCATAAAACAATAAAATACCAAATATGTCTTACTTTGTTTGTACGCAAAATAATGTCAACTTTTTTTTTGTATACTCGGATAGACGTCTAGGATGGTACCAGCTCACAAGATATATAATCCAGTCTCTGATATCTATAATACACTGACAGTTTTATCTTGGATGTAAGTTGTATATCCAAAATTGCGTTTTAATTTTTCTAATAACTTCAAGACTATCCCATCAAAACAAAATCAGACGGATCATCAGGTTTGTTCGATGTTTTTACTGAGGCGCACTAGCATCTAGCCTTGGATTCGCACTGAAGTATTCTAATTCACACTTTTTTGAAAATTCTGTTCGGTGCCAGCTCAGTCAGTACGCACTGACAGCCCCTGGGTTTTTTCTGGGGGAAATTTTTTTTAGCTGTCTAATGCTAAAAAAGATGTTGGCGGCAAGAAGACCAGTTGCAAGAAAAATTTTCTTTTTGCAATTTTGTTATGCGCCTTAAATAAGTTCTCAATGTGAAATTAAAACCAGAGCAGATATTCAGTTTTATAGACAGTTGATTAAAATACACTGACATTGTTCAGAGCAGCCAGGGGCGAAGAACATGGAACAAACCTATTAAAAATGTTTGCACAGCTGATTTTCATCACTTAGAATTAATTGGTGTTGCCATTCGGGTGCTTTAGTTTAGTTAAATCAAATTTTAGAACCTCGATAAGTATTACCAGATCCTCAAAAAATATTCATTGATGACTGTGATAAGTTTATTTATTCATTTAGCTAAGGTGGTAACCGTGATTTCGTATGGAAAGTCACATCACGGTGACGGACGTTAAACGCTTTTCAATCATTCATACTTCACTCTGTTTTGGTATCTTTTAGTAATCCCCTTTGGTAAGATAGATGCAGTGCACATGTAGGCAGTCCAAGCAAGAGCAAGCAATCAAACAAGCAACAACCCAGCTCAGTCCAGCTTAGCTCAAGCCTAAGAGCAGTGTGTTATTAGTACCAGAACCAGTAGCATCAGAAAAGAGGGGCCATTCCTATTAGGGTTATATTTTCTTATCTCATTTCGCACCTTCCATTTGACACGTAAATCTGATATCATTCAGGACGAGAACGACAACGACATACGATGAAGACGACATGTGTCGGCAAACAAGAAAACCAACAAGACTAAACGACACACAGGCAGGACATTCCCAGGACTAACAAATGCCGCATAATTTTCTAAAGCTCTCAGGTGTTTGTACATAGCATTACCAGAGCTCGAGATTGGGTGTCCCACACTGTCACTGCCATGCAAGTTCTGCTGGGGTTTTATATGTCGCTGTGTAAAATCCCTGCTTTCTGCTGCTGCCCAGTTGGTCATGGTCTTTTCAATGAATAGCAGAAGGGGTGGGGGTGGTGGCTTTGACAGCGCTGAGAACCACTTCCATGATAATCAATTTTATTTTGTTCGCATAACAAAAGGGTTTAGCTGCCGCTATTCTTCGCATAACCACTCTTTCAGAGGTCGACTGATACAAGAGAAGCTTGCGAATGAGTTCGCATTGCCGGCTATTTCGAGGATTTATGTCCAAGGTAATCGTGAGTGATACAAAACGATAGACTATATATTCCCAGAAAAGAGCCTTATATACGTAGTAGTTCCTCGCTATATAACGGATGGTTATCGTTGCTTTTTCAAGAAATTGAATTTCTAAGCAGGTAATTTGTTCTGCCACACATTCACAGTAAGTACCTATGTATAGTCTGAGTCTTTTGTGTGGGGATTTTGGATTATTTGCAAGGTTTAAATTTTGGGTTAGGGTTTGAGTTAGGGTTGGTGTTATTAATTCACCAAAAATGGTTTGAGAGTAAAATTAATGGGATTTGGGCGTTTCTTTGATTATTTGTTCAACAAAACAATACACAATGATATTTTAAGTGTCAAATGTGTCAAAAATGTTGAAATATTTACAATGGCAAGGAAGTCCGTTGAAACGCCCGTTGCTTGCTGCTATGCGGTTAAACCTCTTAAGGGGGCTTTGGTTTAATAGGAGATGACGTTGGTGGTTATATCCTGCTCTTTGAAGATTGTTAAGATTTATTGCGAAAACATTATTTGCTTTTGTTTGATTTCCTTCTATCAACTTATTGATTTTCATGTCCACTATGCGTCACTATAGAGATAAGAAGTTAAATGGTTATTGAGTTATTTTTTTTTTTGGTTTGCAAGGAATTGAGGAAATTCAAGATAATTAATCAAAATTTAGGGTACGAGTTTGGTGGAATAATTTGTAGATGTTAGACTGTTGGTAGAAAATGTGTATCACACTACTTATAAAGGAAGGTTATTGTAAGCTTTGTTTGATCTTTTTTTTCAGGGTCAGATGATCGATTTAAAAAAAAATAATAAAAGAAAAATATTTGTTGGCATCAGTCAATATTTTGATCGAATGTGACGTAATTATGATAGGGATTTCTTGTTGGCCAGTTCTATATTTTGACAACGGTTGCTAAAATTGTATATAACGGGTGATTTTTTTGGTACTTGGTTTTTGACGTTTATATTTCATCATTGGGCCGTACTTCTTCAAGGACGATGAAGGCCGCAGGGTTACGGTCAATGGAGAAAGGTTCCGTTCGATGATATTTTTTTGCCGAAAATGCAAGAATTGAACTCGGTCGACATGTGGTTCCAACAGGACGGTGCTACATGCCACACTGCACGCGAAACCATGCATCAATTGAGAGGCGAATTTGGTGAGCAGTTGATCTCACGTTTTGGCGCAGTCAATTGGCCACCAAGATCATGTGATTTGACCCCGTTAGACTATTTTTGTGGGGCTATGTTAAGTCTATTGTCTATGGGGACAAGCCAAACACGATTGCTGCCTTGGAAGCCAACATTGAACGCGTCATTGGTGAGATTCCGGCCGAAATGTGTGAAAAAGTTTGCCAAAATTGGACCTTCAGAATGGACCACCTGAAGCGTAGCCGCGGGCAACATTCAAGTGAAATTATTTTTAAAAAGTAAATGGCAGAAATTGATTTATCGATCCAAATAAAAATTTCATTCACTTTTTACAAGTTTCTGTGCTTTTTTGAATTTTCAAAAACCAAGCTCTTAAAAAATCACCGTTTAGTTTATCAAAACAAGTGGTTTATTAAAAATGTTCACGAAAACCGTGTTTTGGGTTTGGTGTGAAAAGGCTATAATAAAGCTTTCTAGTTGTTTTGAATATTTCCACTGTTTAATAATAATAAGAAAACACCGGTATTACCCTAACGGGAAGATGCTTTAACTTTTGCAAATGGCGACAACTGTCACTGATCGGCAAAAGTTAATGTCAGAACAGATTGAAAATATGATAAAATATTGTAAATAGTCATTGCTACTTGATATTATTTATTAAAACTGAAAGTAAAAACCGTAGTTTCATGTTCGGAGAACCTATGCATCAAAAATACTATTGCAAGTTCTTGGATTTAATTCAGTTGACCATCAGAAAACTAATAATTGACATATTATTTGATGAATTTCATCAAAAGCTAATTCTAATTTTAGAACATTCCTTATAAATATGCATAAGTATACTTATGTATACGCATGTACACAAATCGCACAGTTCAACAAACAATCAAATCCAAACATTTAGAATCATCAAGCTTTATTGATACATATATACACATAGTTCCTTCTGGAAATCCGGGGATAAACTCCCTTCTTGTACTTTATTGAAATATTTCCAGTTCATAAAACCTTTCATTTTATGATCCCCAAATGAAATGTTTGCATTTAAATCCAGTTTATAGCTCTAAGAATTGACTGATGTCTCGGATATAGCTCAACTCTTCAAATAACTAATCAATGTGCATTGATTTTATGACATTCGCACTTCATTGCTCTCGTTTTCTTATCGAACCTTTTCCTTCATCTTCAAGTTTACCTCTTCACACAATTACACAATACCCCTATATACCAAATTCAAATATACACACATACACCTGGCTAAGATTCTAATGCCAATCGGACATTCCTGAACCCAATCCATTCATTAAAGTAATCTCAAACGATATAGATACCTTGTTTTATATTCTAACTTCGCATAATGGCAAATGGCAATCATGGTTTACCTTAGTAGACTATCTCACTTGCCTTTTGGTTCTTATATTATTCCTTACCACAAATTGTATATCTACTCGTACTTTATATAATAGGCAAAAAGTTCTCGTCATAACATTTTATGAATATTATCCATTTGTTTCGCCCAAATGTATTCCAAGGATATTCTAACTTCATCAGAGGATTTGGGTAAAGAAAAGCCAAGTAAAAAATAAAACAGGGATGGACACAACCCCTAAAAATCTTACGAAGAGATTAAATAGATTTCCAACTTAAAGATATAAAGAATAGCGAGGGATCATTGTTGCCAATCACATGAAAATTTACATCGTGCTACTAAATAATAATATTCTTTATTAAAAGATTGACTGTCGGAGTGTCTATTTTGAAAAGAAAACAATTTTGTAACAGATTAATACTTTTTCGAAATCGAAAAAAAATCAACTTGGGATTTTATTTAAATCTGACATATGAATGACAAAACGCGAAAAGTGCGTCTTACTCACACTCACTAATGCTCTTAGCTTTGAAATGAAATGACACAATTTAGAGGAAAATTTAATATTTATTTTGGTTTTGGAAAATAATTGGTTTGTTTATTGAGCCCTAAGGTCAACCTAGTGTTTTTGACAAAAAATAAAATCAAAACTCGCCCTAAAGTAGATCGAGGTTATTAGCTGTGGTAAGTTGAGGTAACGAATAAACTGTCAAAGTGAAATGGTGCTGCAGCATGTGTTTTCTGAGGATTCGCGTTATTTATGTAAAAAAAAATATAAATATAACATGAAATTGTCAGGCACATGCAATTTAAACAATTTGTAGGTTTTATTCATCATCTTTGATTGCTGCTTTAAATGTCAACAACACAATTTACAACCCTTGAGTGTTTTCGGAGAACCGATTAAATTCTTCTTTGAACCTATTATAGTTGTACAAACTAACTTATTCCCATATCGAAATGAACACATTGATTGGAAAAGTGCATTTTTCATTTAGTTTGACAAAGAAGCTGAATGTCACATCATAAGAGAAAATTAAACACCATTTGCATTCTGAGTGGTACCGTCTTAATTAATCTACTTTTTAATTTTTTGAAGTAGTGAACACACTATTTGACAGTTAGATGATCTAAATATGATTAACGGGCGGTGAAAACGTATAATAAATACATTTAACCGGTTGTCAAGAAAACATGGATCAACACTGGTTAAAGTTAGACGAACGTACTTTGTGTCTGTCAATTGGGCGAGGTCATTGTTGATTTCCATATAATCTATACAAATCTGACAGTTGCCTCCATTCGGAGAAGTTATATCATCATCCTGACATACGTTTCGGACAAACTTATATGTGTGTGAACATACAGTCCAAGCTTCTGGAGCCAGAAAATCGAAAAACGAAAAAAGCTTATTAAATTCAAAAATGGCTCTGTCGATTTTCATAAAAATAAATTGTGTACATTTAAGGATTGAGGCATATTTGCGAGAGATAGTCGAACTTGACTCATTGGCTTGAATCAATGACCAAGTCGAGCATTTAATCTATTTGACCTAAACATTTTTTCAAGTTTGGATACTCACCTGGCATCCGTGCAAAGGATAATGGCACTGTTGATGATGATATGATATGAAATCACCATTTTCCATCGACATTTTCTTCGAACTAATGTAAAAGAACAAGAAAGTTACTTTTTGGTACCAGCAGCTTTGGAGGCATCGATTAAAGTATAAGTGTGGGTTCACCTTCGCACTGATAGTAACCTAATCTCTTGATAAAATTGTGCCCCTTTAAAATTATGTTTTAATTCAATTATGAAATTGGTAGGGCGCAATTAGCATCACCTTCATCCCTCACTACCCACTGATATTCTCCATCATCATAATCATCATTAGAAAACTTCTTTCATCATCATCATGGTGTTCTAATTATTATTATTCTACTGTGATGGCATGTTGGGACAAAGTCTTTTGTAGAAAAGTATTGACAAACCCTCCCTTCATTTTCATCTCTGTCTTCTTTGCCCAAGGATCAACAAATAAAGGCCAATTATACATCTTCGTCGTCGGGCCGTAGTGTAGTTATTGCAGTCTCGTTTCTCATTAAAGTCGTCATCGTCATCATAAGATTTTATGCCTGGCACAAAATAATATAATGAATTCGAATCAAAGCTGTGGCATAAGAACTTAAGTTGCGAACATTGACATAGCTTTGGCATTTGTTACCACCACACTAGCCCTTTAAATGGATGTTTTCTTTTTAATTTCTTTTTGTTTTGTTTTTGTTTCTATCTACTTCAAGACAAACGAAGTGTACTGAACTTTTTACCTTAAAAAATAACATAATTAAAAGTTCTTCTTTTGTCGTTCTACGACAATAGTTTGTAAAGGGAGGCAACAATTTAAGTTTTGTGTAAGCAAGTCCACAGTATTAAGGTGACCAATATATATGAAATCAGATGTGTGTTCGAATTTAAACGAGTTTCTATCAAATGTTGTACAAACGTAGGTTAAATATTTGGTCCGTGGTTCAGCAGTCTTATCTCCCTATTTCGGCGGGTTAACTGAGGTCCAACGAAGATTCAAGGTTCAGGCATGTGATAACAGCCAAATGATGAACCGTCGTTGAACCTCATGTAATCCGCCAAAATCGGTGACTTAAATTACTTAACCACGGATCAAATATTTATACAACTGGCCCTTAGTGTTCTTACCACACAAATATTATTTTTTCTAATCAATTCTGACAGATTAATGTGACAGAAAACTTCATTACTGTCATATGAAGCAAATGAAATAGCTTTTCCAATGGATGCATTAAGAATGATAGGTCCGTTCGATTAGTAATATCATGAAAATCTTACTTAATATTTAGAAATATTGTTCGGAGATCAATCATACAAATTTATTTGGTTAATCTAGTAGACTAAAAATTAACAGCACTATAAATAAAAGAAAATCTTATTCCACATCTAATCCACGGCTTTTCTAAAACAAAATAAATATAATAGAAATTAATATGCGAGTTAAAAATTTCGAAAAAAAACACTACGATAAGTATGAATAAGTAACAACCTTATATTTATCTTTTTTGTTCTATGGTTCTGTTAATTTCTGTCAATTTCAAATGAAATATTGCACTTAATCCACGTGTTAAAGATAAACCATCACTATTTTTTTTAAATATGGGAGTAAATTTACTTAATTTTCAAAGCACAAGTAGCAATAGTAGCGCCTACACCAAAAACACGCATTCATTCAAAGAGGGTGCTGGTAAATTTAATGAATTGGGAAACTTGTTCTTCGGCATTTTTATCGTGGGATCAAAATTTTAATCCATCGATTTCAGCTGATTAACTAAAGTTTAGGGGCACAATAGAATTTAAAGTCGGGGTACAACTAAAAACCCTAAATTATTTATTGATTCAACTAAGG
The DNA here is from genome assembly GCA_910595825.1 of Philhelius pedissequus. Taxonomy (NCBI): domain Eukaryota; kingdom Metazoa; phylum Arthropoda; class Insecta; order Diptera; family Syrphidae; genus Philhelius; species Philhelius pedissequus. The sequence continues at coordinate 4,817,350 of OU343163.1, read as the reverse complement.
TTTAACCAAGGATCAAGTATGTGATTTGTTACTAGCATTAAGTTCTGTCAAAAAATTATTTATATTAACGAATAGAACCAACAATTTTCTTAATTCGAATAAATCTATATTCATTAAGCGCTGAAGGCATTCATTTAAAAAATTAACATCCTTATTCATTAACGCATCATAACAAGTACATAAGACTATGTTCCCTCTATAATTTCCCTAAAAGCAATACTCTTATTCATTACGTTGCATAGCAGCAACATAAGCTTATCGCGCTGGTAGGGAGTATAGAGCCTACATAAAAGGAATTTTGTATCGTAAAGTTATTTGACATCGCCCATATGAATTTTCCTTTTTTAAGGGTGGGTAAATTAGTATTTTGAGCATGCACCAAGCACTACCGACGATGCTGTTTTTTTGTATTTCATTGAAAAACTCTCTTGTGTGTCGTAAAGAGAAAATAAAAGTCCAACATGAATACTTTGTTTTAATGTGTGTTGTTACTATAAGGATTTGCATATCGGCTACATAAGCCCTTATGCACTGCACTATGCATGCGTTTAGCGTATGGTAATGAATAAGGCTTTAAATGAAAAAATTAGGACTTGTTCTCTTTCGAATAGACCAACTAGTTGGTGAAAATTTTTTTTAATTGCTTTTAAAATCTCTTGCAACTTTCAGGAAACAAAATTTCTGCAGATTTTTGTCCTTTTCTTTTAATGGTTCTTGGTTTAAACGCATACTACACATAGTTAAAAAGGAAACGTCAACAAATCTCTTTATGTCGTTGATTAAGGAGATTATGTTTATTCCCCTTACTTCTTGTCCATCTTTCCTACAATCTAAAAGTTGCTCGCAACTCAGTTTCTTCGTGTAAAAGCGGTCGATATATCGCAAATACTTCATAAAAGCGGTCGATATATCGCAAATACTTCATAATAACAGCTAAACACTGTTTTTAATGTTAAACATTGTACTTATTATATATTTTCCCATTTTATGTGATTACTTAGTTTTTTATATTCTCCAAAGATTTTTTTTTATTAATTAGGATGGTCACCCTAATCATGGTGTATTTTAAATTTCTGAGGCGTGCGTTTAAGTTCATACTTCGAAGCCCCCAATTGTTTCGTTTTTAGAAACAAAAAAAATTGCTTTTTTGCTGCTTTTTCAATGAGCGACTGTTCTTGGATGCCAAGATGGCAATGGCAAAACTTTTTGAATACAAAATGTATCTTCCATAAATCCCATAATGACACTGATAATGATGTTGATTCAAGTCATATCTTTAAGTAGCGACTTATATAAATGTTTTCCTTTATCATTTGCAATAATTAAAATGTGTATCTTTTATGTGATGGAATTGAATTTTTTTCATTTTCACCCGAAGCCGACCGAACTCATCATCCTTTTCGTTGGTCCTGCTTCTTGTTTTGCCATCAAAGAGATACATGAATTGAAACAATCCAATTGTGGTTATGTAGTTGCGGTTGGGTGGAATACCTCTACTCTCTCTGCCTAGATAGAAGATACGCGGAACAGTAGATATTATAAAAGACAGAAGAAGAATAGTAGGCAAGGGTGCAATATTGTTTAACCTTCCTTTCCTCTACCTATCTTCCTTTCTTGATGCTTTCTGATCGGATTTTTGTTGCTATTGTGCATGAATAATTGGAATTGTTTTTTTGTATTATTACAGATAATACAGATTTATTTTCAGAGCTCGAAGAAATTGTAATAATAACGAATAATTGTGGTAGTAAAAGCATCCTTCTGGAATGCCAAAGCGATGCGGTTAGCTTGCGTTGGCGATATATATGGATATATATGGATTTTGCCAGAGTAGTAGTTGAGACTGTAGAAAGACCTGTTAAGTACATTTTATGTGGTAATAAAGTTTTGTTTCAAGGAATTTTGATTACAATGATGACGGAGAGCGATAAACTTTAAGATTTTGCTTTTATTTAAATAAGTTTTGTCGTTCGAGTGGGGTTTTTGTCCTTTTTTTTTTTTTTTTTTTTTTTTTGGTTTCATACTCTAGCTTGTTGGGGATAAAGAGACTCAAAAATTTATGAAAATAGACCAAGGCACACTCTGTTGCAACAAAATGGAAAACATTCTTGAAAGTTTGAATATTAATACTCGTGGAGAAGGAATAGAGCGCAATTTAATCTTAAACTTTGATCTAAGAATTCAGTTAATATATTAAAAACTAAATTCTTGCAAGGGAAATTATAAAGTTTTCAAGGGAGTTTGTGGGTAGAGTAACAAAAAAAAAAAAACAAAAACCCTCAGTGGTTTGTGTCAGAGATTAAAAAAGATAAACCCCATAATGATGGTAGAAAATGCAATATTTTTTTCCTGTTAAATTCATAAAACTCAAGCTCAATATTGCTGATTTGAATGTAAAATGAATATTGTGCAGAAACCGAGAGAATCTGCTAATAAATCAAATTTGTCAGTTCCACGCAAGGGTCGGTACCCATAAAATACTGCAATAACCATTAACCGGTTAAATACAACATTAAAATTTATTTCCTTCCGACTTAGCGGAAAAAAAACTATGTTACCGACGCGAATTACCTCTTTGTTATCTACAGTTTGTTTGAAGATGTCAAATTTGTTCTGTAATGGCGGCCATAATTTTTAGTATAATTCACAATAATATATTTACGCCATTTTGTATGCCATTTTATACAAATTATTTTTCAATTACAATATGACATTGGTACTTAATGGTTTAAATATTATATAAATAATGGCATTAATTGTTTGTAGTAATTTTTTAAAACGAATTATACCAGATCGGTGCGGAAATCATTTTTGTATAGTATAAAATACCAGAAATTACATAACTAAGTGTAAGTCCGGCATTTGTAGTTTCGGTCCTGTTCTGTACACGGATTTCATTAAATGATAGCGATAAGGTAACGTCAAACTCATCAAAAATACTATGTAGCTGAGCTGTTCTTAAGTTCTGATGTTCTTAAACATATATATATAACTAAATCTCAAAATACTAATAACATTTTAAACACAATTGACTTTAAATGTGAAAAATGAGTGGTCCTTTAACAAAAATTGTATACAACAAGTAGCTTAAAAAAAATTATTGAAACACATTCGAAAGTTTTTTGTCGTCGTTATTGTTGTAGCGAGGCTTTTCCTACAACTTTACACCATAAGTACATACAAAATAAATCTTCATCAAGTTGGCATTCCCAAGGTCTATTGCCATCAGCGCCCAGTCCGTTATAAAACAATGAACTAACACAATTCATCATGTTCCAAACGGCTATAAATTCTAACTCCGACCTTCAATCAGCGCAGCTCTCCAGTAAAAGAACCCAATTTCCATTTCATCACTTCATCTTTCGTCCATGATATTTTTATGACCAGAATCAAAGGACTTTGTCCAAAAGATTAATGGACTTTCAAAATAGTGCGAAGATCTTCTACACTATAAAAATCTCCCTATCGGTCTGTTCCAGAGAGTCAACATAACCTCTTTATACCTACACCATCAGCCGATGCAAGCAATAAGGATATCCGAGTACCAGTAGAGTAGACACCCACACACGGTCGCTGTCATATATTCTATGATTTTCCCTATAAAAATCATTTTTCATCGGAAAACGCGTCACTTTAATAACTCAACAGTAAATATGGTGGTATACGCAGAGGCATGGCCTTATCAGGACGAACGAAATAATAGCTTCCAATAATTCTCCTTGAGGATAAATTACAGAGTTTTTTCTTCTTGTCTTTTTCTTTTATACTCGTATATACTCTTTTTTGTGCAGTATACGATGTCGATATTGTTGTAATCGTAGTCCTTGGCGTCCTTAAGCAAAAAGTCACAGCAGAACAAAAAAAAAAAAAAAAAACAAGTAAAAACAACAGAGGAAGCCAAACAGGACATGTCGAAGAAAAACTGCTGACCGTTGCGTTGAGGAAAAAGAATGTACCCCCCTCCCATTCGGATCACCGAATTAAAGTACATACACATAACCGGGATGGAGTACCATCTAAGGAAAAGGATTTTTTATTGCAATGAAGATATACACTATTCGATGTAACGACTGGAACGACATGTATAAGTTTTTATCACCTTTTTTAGTCCCGATAGTCTTATTCGTTCACTTTAACGACTCAACAGATGCGAGACAATATGAAAGTAGGTTGTTCTTGTGCTGCCCTCTACTGGACTCTCTCTATCTGTGAAAAATTTGCAATATAAGTTGTATTATATCGCTGGAAGCGACAAAAACTCATAAAAAAATACTCGAATCATTTATCAAGTGATTGAACTTGATGGCAGTACATGCGGTCTTTTGATAGTTTTAATTAACTTTCGATGTAAAATTATACGTTCAAGTTGAAGTATAAAGAGATAATAAAGAATGATTCGCGTACGTCAATAATTTCGGCTTGATTTCTTGGTTGCTTATTGGATTTGTGGTTTAGACCAGTTTATACCAATCAACTGTATTTTAGATATCAGTATTTTGCGTGTACTTATGGAACTTTTTTGTATGCTCCCAACTGGTATAATAAAACAAAACATCTAATTTTGTAGATGTCTTTTCAGTGTGTAGTAGGTGACACTCCTTTATACCACTCAACTCACAATCAAAAAAATTACATATTTATCAACGCTTCATATAATTTCACTTATAAAGCATTGATAAATGTGGTATTTGGTCGACTATATGCAAAACTATTTATTTTAGCCTTTTTAATTTTATTTATACCAACCATAAACCCATATAGCGAATAGCTTACAACATCAACAAATTATGTGATAATATGTAGTATATAAGTTTGTAATTTATTGATTATTGATATATGTATTATTATATGCGAACAGTGGAGTCCTATAGTTTTGACTATACCAGTCCTTATAAGGATTTGCAAATGACGACAAATATCAATCGAGGGAATTATTATGCATTATTTAACGATTCATGTCTTCTTGATATGTATTAAGTATCAGTTATAGGTTGACTTAACAAATGTCAAATTAGATTTGACGTTTGCATCTATTGGCAAAAAATTATATCATCTTCCTATTGCCTAATAATTAGATAACAATATGAATGGTTACAATGTGCCAATCGATATACAAAAAAAAATGTGAACCCAACGCACAATATTGAGAAATTCTGAGTAGAAATTCAGTTCATATATATGTGGAATTACGGAGATATGTAAGAACTTCTTTATGAACCCACTTACATACGGCGTTCAAAGCCACTTCAAATTAACAGAGGTAATTTCCCGAGACTAGTCTAATCTATATTTCCAAATGAAATGAACATATCTTATTGAACCAATTTAATTTAATGTTACTTCAACCTTTTATAATTCCCACATGAGAGTGCTCATCTTATTTTATTTTTAATGTTTGCCATTCGCACGAGCCTAATTGAGAACATCACATTTAATGACAGGACTCCTAATCAAAATAAATGTCACGCCAATTTCTAAATTGAATTTCACTTTCAACAGATAAATGTCTCGTATAATTGCCATAGACATAACACACCTAAGGCCTACTGTTTTAGAGAAAATGTTAAGAAATTATATCAGCCATCATTGACGAATGAAAAATGGAAACAAAGACTCCTTCAATAGATCGGGTCGACATTAAAAATTGGATTAGATTTTCCCTCTCGTTTTGTTTTTTTTTTAGCACGCATACAGGTTAACGCAAGGGAACATAAAAACAAATAAATATCTTAAGATGAAAAATAAACTTCATTATTAAAATAAAAGGAACCAAACAGATCTAGTGTGTCACCTTTTTTTATAAAAATAGATTTGGCATCCCAAATCGAAATTGGTCATCTGGGAGCATCTATAATACTTTGTCTGCCCCCAAACTTCAAAGTTCATCAACCTGTCTTATTTGAAACAAAAGCCTAGTAAAATATCCGACAGCAAAAAAATAAAAAGCAATTTTTCTTTATTTGCAAAAGGATATGAGAATTCATACATACGTTTGAATGTATAACTGTGTGTGGTATAATGGTAAAATGTAGGGGTTTACAAACATCCGTCAACTTGGTGCAATGACTTGACTGCTGTCAAAAAGACAAACAAACTGTCAGAGCCTTGTCTATAATTCGTTTTCAATTAAACAAGCTCAAATTAAAACAAAGAAAAAGAAAACAGCTTCTACACGGAGAGAAAAACAAATAATACCTGTGAATGAAGTGAATTTGAAAAGGAAAAAGTACGTTTCACGGTTACAAAACTGAATGAGTAGTCCTTAAAAAAAATTCTGTGAAATGCTAATGTCATTTTCGATTGGCTGTTTGTCGTTACTATTTATTCAATTCATATATTCTATTCCTAAAAAAATAAAATGCACGACTGGATCGCACGTACCTACTTGCTCATATGGTCGATCACATTATATGCAAAATATTCTTAATGGAACCGGCTAAAAGTATTTTTAATAATATAAATTTAAAAACAAAATTTCAGAAAAAATCGCCCACCCGTTTTCGAAATATTGAATTTTCAAAAAAAAAAAATATATATAATTTTTTTTCAAAAATCCAAAAAAAACTAATTTTCGAAAAATTTGAAATGCAGTGCTATTTAGAATTTGAAGGAGATCCTTTATACAAATTTTGATCGAAATCTGTTGAGCCGTTTATGAGAAAGTCGAAAATCAATAAAATGGTTGTATGCCAGGTACCGTTAATAACAAAATATTTAAAAAAAATTTTCGGCCAAATTGTAGACCATACTGAAGTTAGTACATACACCAATTCTTATCAAAATCGTTAGAGCCGTTTTCGAGATAATTAAGATGGTAGAAACATTTGTATGGCAAGTACCGTTATTTTTGGGGCTAAAACAACGATTCAAAAATCTATTTTGGACAATCACCTAAGCCGTCTAACCACCAAGTTTGAACAAAATTGGTTCAGCCGTTTAGGCTGTAGATCGTTCTACAGACAGACAGACAGACAGACAGACAGACGGAATTGCCGGACCAACTTTGTTGGTGTTCTCTGTCATCATAATGTCAACTTTGATTAGATTTTTTTTCCAAATGCAAAACTTGCCCTATAGTACCTATATCGCAAGTAAAAATACTATTAAGACTGAAAAACATTTACGACTCCTGCTGAATGTATTGTAGAGAATTACATATATCACTGTCCAATTTGCTTAATGTACATTATTATGTAAAATGATATAACAATTTTAAAAATATGTACCGTTTTTCACTCATAATTGTTTATCATTTACCAAAAAAAAATTCGAAATTACTTCATCAACACTTCGATTTTGCGGCTAACAATAAAGAAAATGTCGACATATATTAGATACCAGTGCTAGAAAGTGTGCTAATAAAGAGAGAGAGAGAAAAATGATATTCAGCAATTCCTTTCAAATGAATAGATTTCCTCAACTAAATTTAACAGTTTTGCTGTCAAATCGTGAAGATAAAACATTTTGGATTCGTCTCTTTAATTTGTGACAGAGTGAAATTTGTGAAATTTCATTTTTATTTTCTGGTCATATATGTATGTTCAAAAGATCGTTAGACAAAACAAGTCAAATTGATAATGAGCTTATAATAACTCTTCTAACAAAATGACTAACATTTGGTACTTATTTTTTAGTAACAGATCTGACATTTGTAAGGTATGACAATTGAATAACAATAAAATGAGTTTGATTAAACGATTTATATCATAAATTCTATTAAAAGTTAAAATACACCCGTGTGAATATTCTACACGACGACTTTTTTCTCTTAGTGTATACAACACAAAACTGCAGGTACATATTTGCTTTACTCTAATGAAGTTTCGCCACACTAGATGTGATGGTGGAAATGATTTTGTATTTCATTTCTCTACAAAAAACGGCAAGAAAAAGCAGTTAGCTCAGTTTGAAATTCCCACCACGTTTGACATGGTACGTACGAGTATGTCAGAGGCTAGGCCACATATAGAAAAAGTTATGCTCATCATATACCTACAGCAATTCAATGTTTAAAAATAATACCATAGCAGAAAAAAAATACAATTTCCCTATTTCATGTAGGAAAATTTTGAAAGCAGCCCAAAAACACACACACGACTACGACACAAATAACGGCAGAACGAATGCAATCTGGAAAATCTGTTATTCATTGGCAATTTGTAAGATTCATGCGTTCTGTTTTCGATTCTCGTCGTTGGTCGTTGTTCGTCGACGATGTAGAATTGTAGAGTATAGAAACAACAAATTTGCTTTTCGAGTGCACCGTTGCAATAATCACTGTTAATTCGTTGGTGCATGCAAATGTCCACCCATCTCTATCTTGCCACAGCTCCACCAGTGTACCAACTTCTTTACTGAATGCACCCACTGCAATGCATCAGTTCAGTCAGGCAGAGGGCTTTGGCGTGTGTTCTGTGTTGCGTCATCGATGGCAGTATTGTTTGGCATTGGCTGCTACCAAATGCAATTAAATTACGAATTGGAAAATTTGCTTTCTAAATTACTGTCCTCTTCGGACTTAGTTGGACATTGCAAATTGTTTGCATTTTGGAGACAAATACTATCCAGTCGTTGTCGTCGTCTATTGTCGATATTTTCTACTGCGTGAGGTGGAATTGAATCGCATTTAATTATATGAACGCGGGATTAATTCATGGAACGCAACGTACGACTATAATACTGTTATTGTGTGAATATGGCTGCATTCAGAGCTATCCCACTTGTTGTTTTAATATTTTTTATTATGTCAAAAGATATAAACTTTCATTCGCAAATTACGCGTCTATACAAATGTAGATACAATATATGTACTATAAGTTATGTAATTTTTTGACTTTAGAGAAAAATAATAAAAAAAAATTAGGTACTTTGACTCTGAGGTTGAAGCAGGGTTGCATTGAGTGCTAAAGGCAGTCATCCAAATGACTGAATATGTGTGGGCTTAGATGGATCTGGATATGTATCTAAATACCTAGATACCGTTCTATTGAATCAGTTTTGTTTGAAATTGCGGACGGAGTTAGTTTCGCCGGATGAAATTTGTTTGCAAAAGTGTGGTGATTGTTCGGCCACTTAAAATGGGTTGTGGTTTTAGCTTGTTGATTTCGAAACACACACCTACTTGAGCAAGGATGCTGCAAAAAAGGTTAACCTAGTTCTGTTTGTTTTCATAAACTTTCAATCGGGATATAGTTTTAGGTTGCTCTGCCACTTGGATGAGTGGATGCTTTTTATTTAATGTTAACTATACAGTAGGTAGGTATGTACTTTTTTGTATTTATTTTTTGAAAAATAGAGGCAATGCTATTTATTTCACTCAAGTATCTTTAGCCAGATAGAGGTTCTTTTGGTGTTTGTAATTTTTGGTGGGAAAATATTGTTCAAAAAGCCGGGGAAAATAATTCGTTAAGGAATATCATATATGCGTATGTACAAATAGTTTTTGAAAATGAAGGTAAATACATATTTTGAGAGGAGTGTATTAATATTATATGTCTGGAAATAGGAAGTAGTATACCGTAAGACAAATTATATTTAAATTATTTATTTGAAGGTGAAAAATAAGGTTATTTGTATTAGTGGTTAAAATTGTACAGAGTGATTTTCAAAGAGAAGTAATTTGGAGAAAGTGAAGACTGGTGCGTTTTATGATCGGATAGATTTAATTACTGGTTTTAAACTGTTCACGAGTAACATATTAAATTGATGATATAATAAACGAAAAGTTGAGTTTAAGTTTATTAATAATGCTTTGTACCTATCCAAAAAGCTTGACAACTTATTTAATAGTGTGGTTAAATACATCTTTAATTTATCACTGGCACATGATTGAATTTTGTGTTAAGGAAAATAAGCATCGTTAATAGGGAAAATGTTAGATAATTAAGTTTCTCCAAACACTTTATGTTCAGCAAACCATGAAAGTTTTAGCAATTGCCAGAATCCTATTTAGGCTTTAATGTACGATTTAAGTACAATGACCACATTTTCTGCGATTTTACATCAGTTTTTTTTTTGTTTTAATTTAACTATATGCCTGTAAGACCTAAGGTTTTTTTAAATGCAACCTGAATTGCACGGCACTAGTTTGACACAGTGGATTTGAGAACCAGGTATTGACTGTCTCATTTTAACCTATGGGCGGCATCCAATTAAAATTGGAGGTATAGAAAAGAATGCACCTAGCGTGGGGATCGAACCCACACGTCTAAGTTAGCAATCAAGCACTTTGTAGCAGTTAGCAGCTAATTATTTATTATTATAAATTTACTAAATTTCGATTTAAAATAATCAACTCTAAGATATTCAAAATTCACTCCTCTTAAATAAATTAACGTAGTAACCTTTGACAAATCATTTGCTGAGATTTGATATTTTCGTTTTTAATAATTCAGTCTGGTATAGAATTTGTTAGAACATACTTTGTTTAATTAATAAATAATTGGTTATAATTTTTTATATACACTTTTGTGTTTTAATTGTTTATTAAAATATATTGAATGGATATTGGTTAATTCCAGATCTGAATAAACAACCAAAATCCATAACTTTATCCACTGCGCCATTGCCACCCAAAAATAAAATGGCAAAACATATATAAGTAGTGCTAGTACTATATACCAGATAGTGTCTGACTTGTGTCAACTAATGTCGTTTTCGATTAGGCTTCCTAATATTCCTTAAAGCGTTCGATTGGTATCGAATGACAATTCTTCTCCTGGATAGAAGAGAAATTCGATTCGTTTTGAAGTAAGAATCACATACAAGCACGCATACACTCATAGTGTCATTAAATGTCAAACTCGGGCTCAATGTTATGTCGTCCATGCTTATAAAATAATATAATTACAAATGTGCGTTTAATATACAATCGTTTCCATCTACCAATGATTAGAGCTTTCGTTAATATAAAAATTCATCTGTCAAAATTAGTTCCAAAATATGGGCTCCTTATCCTTACCTTATAAGTTAATGAAAGTCACACTAATGGAATGAGTGATTGTTGAACAAACTCATGTGACAGAAAATAAACACCTCACAACCACAAAACCCATCCAAGGAAACAAACAAAAAAATTCTCGTCAGATTGAAAAACAACAGCAGTATGTACTCCACATAAACCGAAAACTTAGCACGCGTGGTATTCATCATCGAATGCATCGCACAATCCACAAACCAATGATCAAGCTATAGATGAACCACGTCTCGTCCGTACGTAGAGGCTCTATCTGAACCATGTTTTCATCCGTCCGCACAGTTTCATATCCGTCCGGAGCGTGACACGACCATACCACACAAAAAGCGAATACAATCCCATCACCAAGTGCCACCATCAATGCCAGATACCCAACGTTTGCAGAAATATCACCAAAGAATTAGGCTTTCCGTTTCCAGGGTGCAAAATGCATAGGACGGTATCATTAATTGGTTGAACGAGCACATACGAGATAACAGGAGAGGGCCACAAAATGGCGTCACATAGGCACTACCCGAATAATAACATTGGAACATAACATTGCATCAGCTGACGGAACAAATGACAGACACACCATACATACACATTTTAACAAAGGAAACACGAAACGAAAGGAACTGCAAACCCACTTTTATTCACATAAATCTGTCATTCCATCACATCGGGTGCAACACCACACACGGCAGAATCTGAAATGGAGAAACTTCAAAAACGGCTAAATCCCATTGAAGTACATATCTCCATCAGCGATAGGTGTCCGCAACTATCTCAAATGATAAACTCACAATAGACAATACACAATGAGTTCTGTTTCATTTTATTCAATATGTCAAATGGACCAAACCAAACCAAACCATCACGACAAACTTAGCCCCAGCTGCAGCCCTCCTAACCAGCAGGTGGCGTTGCTAATGCGGTGAGTATATAGAGATACTCCACAGCCACACAATAACATCACAAATACCAAGTAGAACCAAATGTGGAATGTCCTGATGATAACATTCTAAGATCCCTGGCAGTGGTGGTGCTGATGGTGTTAAGAACAATCGGAGCGAAAACTGACAACCGGACGACGACGAACTGAAACGACACATTGACAATGGCCAATGTGTGTAAAATTCTTCAATATCTCCATCTGACACTATATACACTCTTATCTAAAAAATTGGAGAAGGAGACATGCTTCCACTGTCGGGATGTCTCCATCGTCCGTCAACATCAGCATGGTTTCCTGTTTCTACCCATATACCACCTACTCGTATCGTAGGTATATTGTTCGTTCCGAAAAAAGAAAGAATAAACCATCTACTGAAGTCCAATAAGGCGAAAATATTACTTCAGGGAATTTATTTCTGCAATTTATTTATGAAATCCTCAATCATTTGTTAGAAATCCTATTAAAATGGCTAACCGCATAGATTCGCCCCCTCGAGAGTCCTTAAGACGTTAACTTAATTAAGCTTTCTAATTAGCCTTAGAAAAGTAAGAAAATTAATTGCAAGAAAAGACTAAGAGGAATTACTTTTTTCTCCAATTTTTTTTCTGTCTTCAACTTAATTTTTTTTTCATTATTTGTTAGTCTATTGTGTTTGCATATGCACATATTTAATCAGTAAAAGTTTCCATCAAATCTAATGCAAATCCGTAGTCACCCGTACCATAGAGATGACTTTGCATTTACAGATCCATACATATATACTCGTATAGATAAGACACACGCACTCCATAAGCTCAACCAAAAGCTGAACTAAAGGCAATGAAACCTCGATTTACAGAAGTTCTTTATTTTCTCTTCCTTTCGCAATTAAATAACACGTTGCACAGTGGGACAGGGTGGTCAATATATTGAGATTTTTTTGTTGCAATTGGGATTTTAATTTTGATTTTGACATTTTAACGTCAAAAACTGACAAGCTGTCAACAATACAGTTCTAGACTTTTAAGCTTTTTAAGAATATACATTTTCTTGTAGAACAAAACATATTTTTAAACAAAAGTCGGCTGAACCAAATTTTTTACTATCACATTTCTAGGCTACGAAACGACACGCCCACTTTTTAAATTTAAATTCAAAGAGAAATATGTCTACAACAAAATAGAACAAACAACCCACAATCACCACCTTTTTAATGCACTAAAGTTAATGTTAAATTAAAAAAAAAATTATAAAATTGATTAAACCTTAAACTTTTTATTAAAAATTCATTCGACAATTTCACGTTTTAAAACAACTAATTTCGAAACATGTATTTGTGATAAGGATATGGGATCCTCAGAAGATAATATTTTTATACCAAAAAAATCAAACTAGCAGTTAAACATTTATTTTTTTAGAATGCAGCGCCATCTTAAGTAACTAACTTAAAAAAAATGTGTTCTGCGTTGCTGGAATTATTCGTACGTATTTTTTTTCCAGACTAAAGCCAAACTACCATCAAACGGTCAACATCTGTGACGTAAGAATGATGTCAAATTATTTCATAACTGTGCCAAATCGTGGAATTGTCAATGAAGAATGCGCCAATGCGTTGACAAGAACATTGATACCTGCGTTGACACAAATCTTTGGGTCAAGGCATTGACGGTCGGTGTTGGGACAGAGTGAAAATGGATTTTTCGGTGACTTCAGCCATTCATCGCCATTAACAATTACGTTGGCATAGCAAATTGCCATTTTAGAGTTAAAATTAAGTGAGCTAAATTTACGGTTAAATCAGCTTTAGTTTGACGTTTGAGTCTGAGGGACTGCTTTGAAAAGATATCCATTTTGCAATGTTAGACTGTATTCCATCTGGTAAATAATTTTAGTAAATAAATAAATAAGAAATAACTAAATAATTTAAAAAAATGTCCCACTGTTTAAAAATTGCTTTAAAACCTACGAAGCTGTTATCAAAAAGTTGTTTTTAAGAAAAGTTTGTTGGGGGTTGGGTCATATGTAAATGTATGAACATTCTGCATATGCATAGGTACATACTCGTACATATATTTATATATATACATATATACCACACGAACATAAAAGAGGTGTAATTAACATTTTGCTGAGCTCATCTTTAACCCATTAAAAGATAATTTGAATCCTTCAAGAGTTTAATTGAGTTACATAAGTACAATTATCAATTGTTTTCGGAAGCCTTTTATTATGTCGTTGGATTGAGAAGTTTGCCAAGACTTTTGCATGCGTAGACAGATGTATGTTCATTTCAGGACGTGAGTGAGAATTTAAGGTTAGATTGAAAAGATGTGATGAAAATATTAACTTTTTAAGCGTTGAATAAGGAGTTAGACAAATTTAGAATGGCGCCCAACACATGAGTTATTATTTTTTTTTAAACAACACCTTTGAAGTGGAGGAAAGATAAATTTCAATGTGCATAAATAATGTCAAGTCGAAACTCCATTTTGTTGACTTCAAAGCCGCAAATGACAGCATTAATCATCAAAAATTCTATAGGGCGGTGACTGAAACTCAAATTTTACGACGAATATTTTATCGTGTGTGTGAGGAGGAAGACTGCGATTGAAGGACAAATACAATTGCGGTTTCTGTTAGCTATCCAAAAAGCCAAAACAAATCGACTTAACTGATTTGACAACATCGAATAAATGGAGAACAACGTTCAAGGGAAGAGAGAATCTTTTGAATTTCAGTCCCAGGTTCTGTTTAAAACTGGGATTAGCATTGATTCGAGAACACTTGGTTTAAATGTCGGAAAGTAGAGTGATCGAAATATCAGAGCTGTATCGCAGGCTAAGATCCTTCAGAGATTTGGAACTCGTTAAGTAAATAACATTTTTAATAGAAACTTTTCTAATAACATTTTGTTAAGTTTAGAAAACACCTCTCTACTATCTAAATGTTGGTATTTAATAGATTATTTAAAAAAGAGTAACTGTAATAAAGTAGGTATAGATTTTGTTGTTAGTTTCGCTTAGGAAGCAATTGCTTCCATTGATGAACTATTAATACGTTTGAGTTTCGGCAAATGGAAAGGTAAATTAATATGGCCACGTTCGGGTTTCGCTAAAAACTGAAGGTCCACCCATTCCTGAAGACTAGTAACACACAACCAGAAATAATTGATATTGTTAGTCTCTACAACCTGCTTATGAGCGGGAAGTGAATATATCAACAATGTCCTTTCAGTAAACATTGGTTTCTGATAAAAAAAACAAACCTCTTTTTAGATTTTCCAATGAAACAGTTATTCATGCAGTTGTTTAAAATGTAAATACCGAGAAAGATTAAATTAAATTGAAAAGAAAAACAAACAAGTTCACTGAACTCGACTAACGACTTCTATACAGATGTCTCTCAATCTCAATGAAAAACTTCATAAATAATACATAAACCAAAACCTCAATTAGGTCCTTGAAATTCCAAATAAGACTTTCAATTACATTAAAATAACAAAAAATTACTCCATTCCTAAGTAGAAGAACAAATACAAAAAAAAAATAAGAAACTACTTACCATCCCAAGTCCAACAAAATCTGAATAAGTAAAGACTCCAGAAAATTAAAAACTTTTATTATTTTTTGTATTTTTATTTTATATCTCGAATATGCCTTTTTTTGTTGAAAGTTGGAAAGTTTTTGTAGCGCCCTCTGCATCCCTATATACTCATATATCCGCTTATTCAATATCCTAGCAAATGACAAAGTAAATATAAAGGAAATATCAATATGAAATTTTACCGACCGAAAAAATCTAGCCGTTCGTCCATCCAATTTGAAATAGTTCTTCAATAAATAGAAATTGGGGATCGACAAAAAAATAAATCGAGATGAATTTCACTTGACAAGTTTTCTGTAGATAGGTGCCCCCGAATTCGTCCGTCATTCCTGAAGCCGAATCAACCAAACGGACCTTTACGCAAATATTGAAATTTCTTACTAAAGGTTCCAAGAAGGAAATCGCTATAAGGGAAAAGCTGATTTTTTTTTTTGTTTGAAATTGTTAAATATTTGAAAAATTTATTACACCATTCTCCCGAGTCTAGAGATATGGTTGATGGAGAATGAACGAATGCGCCGTAGGTCTGAGATGAATACTAAATCCAACGTACCCATCCGCATATCTCGGCAAAAAAAGGACGAAATTTACGGAAAAAATTGACAACTTTCAGCTGAGCAAACAGCAAAATGACTCGTCGTAAAATTCACAAGTTAAATTTCTCAATTTAAAAAAAAAAAGAAAAATCGCGTGAGGAACAGATAGGTGGGCTGGGATAGCCAAGGGGTGAAGTCCCAGTCCTGCAAATTCTTCCAAGTGTGGAAAGATATTGTGTTAAACACACCTCTCCACACCTTAAGTCCGAGGATTCTAACTCTTAGGACATTTAGAACATTGTTCTTTGATTGTTTTGGAAATATAAAAATTGAATTGTTTCAAGCTCTGCACGATTTTTCTAGAATTCCTTTTTTCTTCTTTTTAAGCTGTCGACAATGACGATGTCTACAATAAAGAAGGTGAGGTTGTGTTTCGTTGTTGTCGTCCTTGGGAACACAATGAGGAGAAATACTATAGTAGAGAAAAGAAAAAAAAAACCATTGTCATGTAGGGATAGTGTGATTGCTATCGGATCTTGGGGGATAAAGCCGAAGCAGCCGGGTATACTTCACTCTTAGTTGAAAAAAAAAAATAATAAGCCTAACGTGTTGGATATAAATTTGATGTCATTTTATCGGGCGAGTGCCATTGAATAGATAAACTCTGTGTGTTGTTCCTGATTTTTCTTTGTTTTTTTTATTTTTTACATTTTGTTTCTGCCGTGCCCTATTTTTGATCTGATGGTCTTGTCCACGATATCTTGTCTTCCTTTTTTTTTTTGAAACGAAAGTCTCGATGGGCCAAAGGCGGTCGCATAAATATATCCAGGAGGTGGCAGTTCTAACTTAAATATTTAATAGCTTAAGCAAGTTATTGATTCGTTAAGGAATTCACATATCAACCGAAGACGTGACTTTCAATGAAAAATAAACTTTACGATAATAGCGAGTCCAGTTTCTTATGTATGCAATATGTAGTAGGGACTAAAACTTAAACATATTGAATGATTTTCTATACATTTTATGTCGTCAATAGTTACATAGTTCAAGTTATAAATTACACCCTGTTTCCCACTGTTTTCACAACCATTTAGGCATATTCTAGGGGCTATTACTACCCTTTCATAAGAGAGGAGAGCTTACGGAGAGGATTTGGACAGACAAAAATGGACATCTCCATACAATTTATCGATAGCAAAGACGTAGTTCATGCCACCAGTAACACAGTTTTCTCCTGAATAAGATTTAAGTACCAAAAATTCTTTTTTTAGTAACATTCAGTAGCGGATTAATGGAGATACAATTATCTGGTTTCTCCGATACCAAGGTATTTCGCCGTTGCAAACGAAGAAGAACACACAACAGTTTCAACGTCAACGTCAGTTGTAGTGCCGTGATGTAGTGATGGGGCTTTTTAATGATTTTAACTATCGAACGTTTTTTTCACAACATCATTCGAACGTTATACAATACACAAGTAAGTTTTATGTCGTTTTCGATTGGGTGCTCGGAGTTACTCATTTTCCACTCCTATTTTTTCATAAACGTTCGATTGGCTATTCCATATTGGAGATTTTTCTTTTTTCGATTTCATAACGGAAAAAAACAATCAAAGAGTTTTGTTGCATTACTTGTCAAAAATATTAGGTAATTGTTTGAAGACGCCATTTATTTAGACGTTTAAGTGCGTATGCGTTTTGTGAAACCAGAGTACTCCGAAAAACAATCAAAGTGACACAGTTCTTATGCTTAGTTATATATACAGATAATATTTAACTTCATATTATACTACTTCGTGAAAATATTTAAAAAATTATAATCCGCTCTTTTTCACTCGTTTCTTTGAAATTTGATGATATTACAGGAAATGTCAATAGTATTGAACATTTCTACATATAAAAGTGGCCGAGTGATCGAAAGAAAATAAATATACACAATTGCTACTTATAAAACTTGAACTCATTTTTGAACTAAACGAAATCTTGGACATAACTTTTTTACTTTACACCCTAAATACTTAGTTAATACAAGTAGAAAATCCTTTTTTTTTGACAGTTCATCGAAATGAACCGGTATGATAGCAATGGATGCATTCAGATGTCGGTACGATAGCATATCTAAGATTGATGTACATGTTAAATTTGTTTGTTTTTTGACATTTCTAATGGGATACAAAAGTACGAGTATATCAAAGTTTTGCTAGCTTGAGATTTATTTTTTAGCAGCAGATGTTTTGTTATCAGCTGTGATTTACACGAGACTACAACAACACCAACTTATCCGGATAGCTATAGTTCGATTTTTGAATGCTGTCATAAATCATAATGAGTTCACATTTTTTGGTAGTGTTCCTCAGAATACGTTTCAATCTGGATGAAGTTCGTTACCAGTAGACGCTGATATCGGCAATTTTTTAAGAGTGTTTAATTTTGTTAATAATTTTTAAATCCGATTTTAGTTAGATTTTAGAAGCACTAAATTAGGTTTGAAATAGCATACAAACACACCCATTGAAACTATGGCCACCACTGAAGTATTTTTCGACAAATTTTGTACAGTCTTAGAAAAAAAAACCCATTTGCCAACGCCGAGAAAATTTAGCATCAGATAAATTCTTGGACGTTTTCGTCGCTCTAATGTCAAAATTAGAAAGAGAAAATAATAAGATAGTTTCTGTAACCTTCCCAATTATCAATAAGCACAGAAAACATGTCAGCCGTTTTCTTCAATTTATCGGTGAAAGTCATCTGATCGCCGATGTTACGGATGGAGATGGTTTTTATATATAATGCATTTTATATATATTTTTCTTTTAATTTGCTAGAGGTGGAAAATTTGTTCTTTCATTTAAAAAAAAAAACTAAGATCATGTTTTTCTATTAAGGCCAAAGAGTGGTGGGGGCCCCAAAAAAAGTGAACAAAGGGCCCGCCCTGACAAATGCTTCTATACATGGCGTCCTCTTACATATAAGCGTAGATATAATCCATTTCAAAAGGAAAACAAAATGTATCTTCAGTTAAGCACATATATCTCGCCTTTGCCCAATTTTGCGGGTGGTAGAGATGGGGGCATAAATGTGGAAAAGTCCTTTTAGTCGATTTGCGGCTCCTGATATTTGTATGTGTGTATCTTTTCGGCAAAGGTAAAAGACAGAAAACTTCCACTTCAACTTCACGTTCACTCGGTCTCGTAGTCGTCTTGAAATTCTCTCATGAAAGTCAAATAAAACCACATACTATATAAAGTTAGAAGGACAGTATTTGCTTGCTCTACGTTCCTGGCCGGGTTTTTCATTTTTTTTTTGTTATTTGAACGGTTTTTATTTGACATGTGTGTGATGACTTACCTCAACTAACGGTAAGCGTTTTATATATCTGTGCAATATACTCGTACATGTAATAGGTATATCTGCGAATGCATTGTCAGGAAACGAATGAAAAGTGATTTCGCGCCAACGGGACAGCTCCTGGATTCCTCCTCTTCGTAGTTCGTCCTTTTTGCGTATGATTGTTCCAAAATCTTCGTAAATTGTGAACAATTTATTTATTTTTATTGATTTAGTGCGACAGAGTGTGGAGTGCTGAGAGCAAATTCGGAGACAGTCGTCGGGTGTAGTGTAGGTGGCGTTGAGGATGGAGTTTGTGATGGTGGTGTACTGCGACATTGGCGAATATATAGAAACGATGATGATTGCTGGAATTTGGTTCAAGGAAGATGAAGGTGTGCATAAATTTGTGCCTAACGACTTGGGCAAAATTTTTGTTCTATTTCATTGGTTGTTGTTGTTATTTTTTTGTTTTTATTGCTGAGAACGGGCGACGTGATATGTTTATATGGAAGAGAGTGAGAGGTAATTGCCCTAGCTTTGCTTGATTAGAGGAAAGAAAGAAAATGGAAACAACGAATTCCGTTTTTTTTTCGAATTCAATTTCATTGAGTTAAGTGTATGTATGAGACATGGAAGCTGTAGGTACCTATACGAAAACATACGGGATATTATTTGATTAGCTATGTATGTCGATGGATTGAATTTATTTAATGGTATGAGTAAGCGACAGAAAGGAAACGAGAATATCGGAAAACTTATTGCTGAATGTATCATATTACTCATGGATTCAATCAACAGCATGATTAGTTCGATTCGATTGTCCGAACTTATTGCTAGAAATTATAAGTAAGAAACAAATAATTCTATTTAATCATTACATACAAACATACATATATGTATATCTGTATTTGAAATTATAAAAGAATTAGAGTTGGTTAGTGATAGAGAATTGACATCAAAGGAAATTTGAGACTTTAAAGTGAAATTGATAATCAATTTGGAAAAAAATCTCCCCTTCTCCTATGAAGGGGGAAGTAAGACGACACTTGAGTACGCCACATGCAATTGACCTTCTACTATTGCCCTTGCGACTTATTTATTGTTAGGGCAACGCACGTGAAATAGAAGACGCTGAAATACTAATGACAAATCGTTCGGAATGATAGGACTCCGTGGAAAAAGAACATCTTGAATTTTTTCACCAAATCGTCGTTTAAATGACATTTCATTTGCGATGCTTTACAATTAAACGTGTGTTGCGTTAAAAAGTTTTTGGTGCATTGAGGTTATGCAACAAAAAGTTCAAAACATCCAAATAATCAAAAAAAATCCTTAGAATATTAGGCAGATTCGTTTTTATCGATCACTGATTCGATGGATTTGTATGTATGCACGCAACAGCAACTTCAATTCAATTGCAATGCAAATTCGAAAATGACACCTGTCATATTGAGCAATGACAAGTGGATCAACTGCGCCATCGGGCTTTTTTTCGAATAATTAACAATAATGTCAAAAGCCGATGTACAGCGGCATCTTTTTGTGAAGAAGTGAACTTAAAAAAACGCATGTTTATGGAATCCGGGATTTTTCCAAAGTTGTGAAAATCGAACGATACGGTCTCGTGGTATGAGGACACACACGTCAGTCACATACATATATATATAAATTTATAAACGGATATGTACTAACATTCGTATTTTGGAAGACAAATTCGGAGTAATGAGACTTAAGATTGACAGCTTATTAGTAGATGTTTTCCGTACTTTGTGCACAGCATGTAACTAACTATATCATTTTTACTTGCGATTATAGGTACTATAAGGCAAGTTATGCATTCGTAAAAAAAAAAATTCTAACAATCAAACATGACATTACGATCATAGAGAAGCCTAAAAAAGTGATCGCCGAAAAATGTCTGTCAGTCTGCCCGTCTGTATTTATAACGAACTAAAGCCTAAACGGCTTAAGCGATTGCCTTCAAATTTAGTATGTGTGCTTATTTTGGCATTCTTAAGAGGGGAAATTGACATTTTATTTTAGGCCTAAAAATAACGGTACCTGCCATATGACCTTGAAGCAAAATCTTATTTTTCTCTAAAACGGCTCCAGCGATTTTGATAAAAATTTTTGAGAATTTTTTTGTTGGTAATAGCTATCATTTGATTTGAACCATGTTTACAGGAAAAGTCTATTAAAGGCCCCTTTCATGTAACGGTTTTTTAAATTTTTGGCTTTCTCGGTAACGGTAGATTGGATTTCTGTCAAATTTTATTTCTGAGAAGATCTAAGTAGCTAAATTATTTTTGCATATCAAAATTTTGAATAACTTTTTTTTTAAATTAAAATAATTTATTAATTTTTTTTTGTGAAAAATCAATAATTTTAAAACTAATTAAAAAAAATAATTTTCAATTTTATGTACAAATGAACATTAATAGTCTCTAAAAAATTGCATACCAAATTTCAAAAGAATTTTGTTTTCAAAAAAACGAAAAATAAAAAACATGATTTCATCAAAACCCGTCCTACAATTTTCGAGATACTTTTTTATAAAATGTTCATTGATCCGTGGCATCTAATGGCGTTCTTCGTTTTTCCGAAAAACTGATTAAAGTGATGGTTTTGGCAGTTTAAATACGTTTAAAAAACGATTTTTCCCACCTATTCACCATTCACTTTCATTATATACATGCATGTACTTGTACATATTTACATTATTACCCTTCTAATTTACATAATTAAAATCCATTTAAATATACATTTGTAGGTACCTATTTAACTATTCCTTAATTCATGCATTCGACAATTCATTATACTAAGAATCAAGGTAATATTACCTACATGGGATATTATCTGCATAGGATAACTATAATAGACTAGCTACCTAGCAACAGCGTCAGTGAGTAACACTAAAGTTGTTAGCTGCAAGAGCAGGTTTGTA
Organism: Philhelius pedissequus; assembly: GCA_910595825.1. Lineage (NCBI taxonomy): Eukaryota > Metazoa > Arthropoda > Insecta > Diptera > Syrphidae > Philhelius > Philhelius pedissequus. The sequence goes on along the minus strand of OU343163.1, from coordinate 4,795,047 downwards.
CGATCCAGTCGTGCATTTTATTTCAATAGTTGGGGTAAATATCTATCAGTGGGAGACAATCTTTCACAAGAGTATACTGGAACGCATTAAACACAAAATATTGCCATTTTTCTAACGTCAAAACAAAAGTGTATTTCTGTAGTTTTTTTTCAATAAGTTTTTTTTAAGATCAACAAAATTGTTGTCGAATAAGCCCGACGACACTATAAATTTGAACATTTTCTAATTTTGTAATGATACATTTGACAGCTTATGTATTTGACGGTATTCAAAATTTTTTTCAAACAAGTTTCTTTGGCCAGAATTCGCAGCCTGAGGAAATATTTTACTTTCTCTTGAGGGTTATGTTCTGCGAAAAAAACTCCGAAAATGTAGTAATATGGTGTATGGGCATAGGTTTCTGTATCTTTAGTAATAATAGTAGATTTTCCAAGTTTTAGGAAGTTCCGGAAACCACCTAGTACACCACTGTAGTAGTATTCACTGACTATTTAGTTGGCCTTTTCAAAATATAAAAATTTTGTTTTTCTTTAGGATTTTTTTAAAATTCGAAATATCTATCTTCAATGGATTCTGTTCCACTATTAAATTAAAAGCTTACATCACAACACATTTGACATATCACGTCAAATGAATATGTAGTTCACAATGAGATTTTTAAGCGCAAGTCACAATAAAACTTATTGCAATTTACGTGCAATACCGAAAATTCCTTGTTTCGAATTAAACGATGACATTTTCATATTAGAATCCCTGAGGCAGTCTTTAAAAAAAAAACACTGTTTTCAATTTCCTGACATTTCAGCCAAATAACAACCAATAGCTAAAGGCTAGAGAGCATATAAAGCCTGATTTTATAGAAGATCTTTCTGTTTAACAACATTAGGCACCTACATTCACGTTTAACTACAAATAAAAACAAAAAAGTACCTTGCGTACCTCTGAAAAAAAAACTCCATAAATGATTTACTTTCAAATAACGTACCTACTAAAAGTCTAATATAAAATACCTCCTAACGCCCAACCTGCCTGTAATGGATCTCATTTCATTTCTAAATTCCATCACGCGACATAAATTTAAAATTTAAAATGCCACTTCACTTGGCTTTTGCGTTCTCGAACAACCTTTTATGAACTACCAACGCTTTTATTGGCCAACTTTACATGCGGGAGAAAAAAAGTAGAATGAAAAAACACATAACCTAACTCCAACGCGTGACTTCTACGCACAACCGTTATTTGAAGTGCATACGCTGACAGCGCTAAAAAAAATACAAAACAAAAAGTATCCGCAGGAAAATATTTGCATATCCACCACTTAGACTGCTTGCTTTTATGCAAATCGTAATTTTCTCCAAGCTTTGACACCTGCCCAGGAGCTGACATGGGCTTTCCTTTTATTTCCTTCCCCTGGAATATAATTTAAAATGTCGTGCCATAACGACAACAACCGTTCATCATCATCCGCCAAGCCTAGCCATATTACATAGGGTGGAGAAGTGGAATCTATCCATAGAGTTAAATTTACTTATGATTGTGGTGGCATAGAAATTGAGAACTTATGGTTAAAAAATGCAATAAACATAAGTTGAATTCCTTAAACTGCCCATCATAGGACACCTTCCTAAATTCCATTCCGTAGTATTTTACAACGGCCAGGGTATTTCTATATTAAATTAAAAAGAACCAAGAACCTCTCCTTTGATTCGATTCTGCAGATCATGACTGCTTGCTCCATTTCTGACCTACTTCAGGTCAACTGAATAATATGAATGAATATAAAAATAAATCCAAAAAGGATTTCAAAGTGAATAATTAATAAAAAGAAAAGAAAAAGGACGATGGCCAACCGACCAAGGCCCAGACCCAGGACATCCAAGTTAAAGATTCAACGAAAAACAAACAAAACAGAAAAAGAAGAAGGAGAAAACCCAAAGATTCAAAAATTCACTCAAGTATAAAATTGCCAGCTCACTTCATTAAGGTCAGTAGGTACCAGAATGTCTTAGGTAAAAAATCTAAAAGTAGAAAAAAAAACTGAAAAAAAGCCGATATCTTACCGCAGTGCGTAAACATAAGCAACGGATTGTGTTGCTTTGTTATTTTTTGAGTCCTTTGGATTATGTTAAAAAAAATAATATGATGGAATCAAAACGCCTTTTGACCCTGGAAATGTCCAATGAATATAAAAGTTACAATTTAAATAAAAAAAAGAAGAAACATCATATATTTATAGTCCTTTTGCCAACTTGCCACATCCTTTATATCAATGGGGGAGCATCCTTAAATAAAGCTTAGATATAGCAAATTTTTATTAAGAAGATTTATTTGCTCCTTCGTCGGATGTCTCGTCACTCAAGATGCCAGATAATCCCAAGCTAAATAGAAATAAAAAAGGGATATTGCTTGATGGTGTCCCTTTGGCAGGACGAGATTAGAGATTATCTCCTGTTCGCCAAAAGGCGAGCTGGCAAAACGCACATCGAATACTGTCCAGCATTTATCTCAACTCAAGCTCAGCTTTAGCAGGACACTAGTATACTTCATTCGATATGAGAAATTGCATTTGAAATTCATAGGATGATTTGTGTGGACAAGGATATCAAAGGTGCGATGATGATCAAGTGCATTAGCATTAAATAGCATTAGTGACAACGCGTTCTCGTAATTATATCCGTCAGGATATTGCTGCTGGCAAATAAGGATAAACATCTATGTTATATGTTATAGTAGGTATGCATTTATTTACAGATCAAACGACTATAGGTAATCCTAGAAATGGTTTAAGGCAAATGGACTTACTATGTACTTCGATTACCACTTAAATTGCTGGATCCCATTACAGCATCGTCGAGACTTTTATGACGACTCCGAGCGGAAAGATCCGGATCCAATAGGATAAACGATTCACAATTGTAGATAGCATTCAGGTCCTTTATTGGAAAAAATAAAACAAAATGGTTATGGGGTGATGGTGCTGCTGGTGGTGTTGCTGGTGAATTAAGTGTGAGTGTTTTTCACCATCTCTATACCTACTATATTTCGATATTTGAAATTCTGATAAGGGTATTAAAGGATATTTGTGTCATTTGAAGAATGCAATGGCAAAGGACGAGGAATTCGCTTCTTTTTGCCTTTGCTTCCTTCGGCTGCTAAATTAAATGCATGGAATCTTATTTAGATGTCGGATATTCGTGTTGGAAAGAGGAAATATAGGCTAGGTATGTATAAAGGGGTGACGGTTAAAGGGTTGCCGCAATATCTCTAATAAGAATATGCATGTTACATATTTCTTTTTATTTTTTTTGTTGCATTTCACAACTTAGTATGGTTTTCTTAAAAAAAAAAAATACCAAGAAAATCAAAAGCACAAATTCTTTGATTATCATTAATGTATGATGATTTTTCATGAAATTTTTCATTGGGACAACGTAAAGTAATCAAATATTTTAAGGATTTTTTGAATGAACAACAAACTTAGTCAACTTTAATCACAAGAAACAAAGGGAATACAATTTTTATTTTAAGAGAAGAAATTCATTGGGTCAACAAAAACTTGATTAATTTAATGAATTTCAACAAGAAATCGTATTGCTGGTTTGCAAAGCCCTACGGACACATCATTGCCAATTGTGTGATTCACAATAATATTCTTGTCAAAAAAATTCCATTAAGGAAGGATTGGGAGGATGATATCGCGTTCCGACGGACACTTTAATTGTAAACTGGTTCGTAAATTTTCTGAGACAACAAATAGGACAGTTCAGAGAAATGATATCTATGAGATCTCAGCAATCTCATTTGAATAGGATTTCTCAGCAAAATTTAAAATACTGAGGAAATAATATTTTGAGATCTCATTATTTTGAACTATCCAACTGTCTCTAGGTTATTTTCACAAGTGACTTTGGAACGGTTGTTCAGGCTAAATTTTAAATTATTGTCATTTTAATTGAAGCATACAAGATAATTTAACAGGACCCAAAAATCAAACGGTTATCTTGACAAACAGTCAGGCAGCGGTTAAATCCAAAGTTTCGTTTTTCATCATTTCAATAAGTCAGCAATACAAAAGCTTCTTTACAACAAGCACTAGGCACTGCAGGTAGGAGCTCATACGATGAAGCTGGGTATTGTCAAAGTTTATTGGACTTATGGCGTTTTTATTTAGCAATCCGGAATTCTTCTCCGATCCGGGATCCCAACTGAACACTTTTGTGTGATTCTGACGATTCTGAATTTTAATGAGATTGTTTGTGTGAAAATAATTGTGTCCGTAAGAATATTCGAACTCAGAAAAATGTTTGTTGCACAATTATGATACAAAAAATGACAACAGTCGAGTTTGACGTTCAAGTATATGAATGTGTGAGTACTTTTGGTTCTGATTATGATTTCTAATCCAGAAGCAAAATTCTCTTCTTTTCAGAATTAGAACTGTCATTTTTTCCCAAGTGAACGCTTTCAGAAGAGTCCGCAACGCTTCCGGATTGCCAAATAAAAATGACATTAGAGACAGAAATAAACTGTATTAGTTTTGAGAAGCCATTTTTTTTTCAACGAACGGAATGAACTATCCGAACTGACGATCAAAGATTTGATTTTTTTTTAAAATTAAATTCTCGTTGAAAAAAAAAGAATAACTCCATCAGAAAAAAACATCATACATTTTTTTTTATTTAAACACTGTTCTAAATAGCACTTCATACGTCTTTAACAATTAATTTATAATCTAAACAAATAAATTCTTAAAAATAAAAACAAACACAAAATAAACAAAACTCTCTTATTGACAAACGTAGACCAGCGTTGTCTTATATGAGCAATCTTAAGTCCGCCTGTCAAATCTAAAATAGCATTGCCATGCATTTGCAAAACGAGATCTTATCGGATACACATAATAAGGGATTTCACGTTACGTAAAATTAATAGATTAATGCCCGTTTGCTGACACACAACGAATCATAAATATTTATGTTCAACTTAAAACGCTTATGGGCTACTTTTTTCTCTGCGTAAACTGTCAAATACGTGGTTAAGTAGAACTTAAATGCTTAAGTTTTGTATCAGCGAATGGGCCTAAGTTCTACTTAAGGACTTATGTGACAGTTTACGCATGTGAAAAGTACCACATACGCGTTTTAAGTTGAACATAAATATTTGTGATACGTATCAGCAAACGGGCCTAAGTAATTGAAAATCAGTTAGCTTCAATATTATTTTCTTGTGTTTCTTTTTAACACAGAACATTCAGAGCTCCAAATGTGTGCTTCTTTTTTCGTTCTGAACATGTGTAGATCGCACTCGACATGCTCGAACATAATTGACTGAGCATGTGAGTAAATTGGTGAACGCACCAAATGTCATGTGTGCCAAGAAGGAAAATGTGAGGAAAAAAATAATTAGATACATAAGTTGGCGAAAAAAGTTGATCGCTTGTTGACTGTCTATATCTGGGGGTCAATTCCCGATCTGTGACGATGTGAAGTGATAAATTTTATCACGCTTTCACGTCTAATTCGATTCTCGATTCGTGAAAAAGTGAAGTTAAATGCCAAACATTTTTCATATGATAATTTTTTTTATCACAGTCAATTGTTTTGTAAAGAAAATGTTTCTAATCGAATATTAATAAGAAAAACAGGATTTGGCACATGGCAAGTAAGCAACAATTATATTTATACACAAATTCATTTTGGTAGTAAGTTATATTTGTGTTAATTCGAGTAAATAACGAAATTGTTAAATCAACAGATTGACAACAGCCGACGCGACGGTGCTCATTCCCGCGACAGATCGTTGGAAACTACCCATTGCAAAAAAATGCAGAGCACTTTACCATATTTAAATGGCTTTGAAGCGCACTTATAAGTTGAGTGTTTTTCAAGAATGCTCTCAATTCACGTATTAAATCCATCATGCACAAATGTTTTGGGAATCTATAAAGTTCAATAAAGCGCTCCTAGTTGTAACTTCGAATAGATTCTGCCCATCTCGAAGGGAAAGCCTCAATATCCTCACATGAAAAAATAATAAATCTTACTCAAAACAGAGATACTATTGAATATAATATAAAACCCACAATTGTTCAGTACGACGTCTTTTATTAATTTATTAAACGAATTATTATTCCGGACATTATTCTTAAGCAAATTTAGAAACTGAAATGTTATATTTACCTTTCCCAACAAAAAATCTAATCAGAAATGACCAAATTCATCATTTAGTACTTTTTAGTACAAACTTTATCACAATGAGTTCTAGAATCGCATTAGGCGTGTGCGTGAAGTTGGAAAATGATAAACCTCTGTGAAAACTGAAATGATATTTTTTTTTCACTTCAAAACTTCACAGATCGGGAATTGACCCCCTGGTGTGTATCAGTGTACAAAAAAGGTAGCTTATTATGGTTAAAAATGAAAATGTATTCTGATTTGTGCGATTCAAGTGTGTGTGTATGTGTACGAATTTGTTCAGTGCTCTGCTCTGAGCGAAAAAAGAAAACCGCCTTGTGATTTTTTTTTGTTAATATTGTTATATTTTACCAAGGTTCATTTTCATTATTTTATTAATTTCCGTTTCTCACTTTGAAATTTAACAATCGCAATTAAATCACTTTATCTTTACACAACCTTTCTCCAATTAACTGAAGTATTTCGCAAAGGTGCTTTTATATCCCTTCAGAGGTTTCCAAACTTCCGGTGTGAGGGAAATTAGGAAATTAAGTTAAATTTCCCTAGGTGGTTGTCATTGCTAATACACTTTGTTGCATTTATACGTATACCACCTAGATGGCATTGGTGTTACAAATAAATTATTAAGTATTTACATTATGGCAAGATTAGATTATTAAGTTAAGCTTATAAAATCTTTAATCAAATTGTAATTCCAAACTCAAATGTTCTTTGCTTAAACTTACCAAAAAATCAACGTGAAGTTGGTTAGACAAAGGTTGAAGAAAGCAGATTGATTCCTATTCCACGCCTTTGCTTAACCTTATCTTCAGTTGTCATTTGTCTTTAATCTCAGATTCCCTCAGAGACTATACAAAAACAAACAACAAAAAAAAATAGCACCATCATTCCCCAGAATAAATACACATCAATCGTAAATTAGTGAGTGCAAAAAAATGTAACTTGACAAAAATAGTCGTCTTCTCTTCTATCGCTACTGGGTGGTCACATCATCAATCACAACTTAAGGGGATAAATAGTCAGCTGTCCGTTACGTGTGACATAACAAATTGCATTCGAAAAGGACCCTGTCGTCATCGTAGTTGTCGTATTCATCTTTCACTCTATACTTTTAAAAGAGATATTCGATATCCTATCCACATGGTAACACTTCTTACTCTTTTAAAGACCCTCCGGATATCTTCTTCCTAGACAGTCGTTGTCGTTTTTGCTAAATCAGTTTCAGTGCCAACTTCTATTTAATACATTTTATTTTTAAGCAGGTGCATATATAAACCATCAAAACTTAAACTATATACACACCACGTACAGTGGAAGGAAGGAGGCAATGTCTTTAAACACATTTTTGAAAGCTCAATTCAGCATTCATGATATACTCGTATACTATTCCTAATCCAGGATTTACCTTAGCAGCTAAAGCTAGAGATGAAATGTAGAGCTATATGAAAAGAAGAAAAGAAGAGCTGCATAAAAAATTCACACAGCTAGATAAGACGAAAAAGGACTCTGTGTCGTTCTTCAATATTGCAAATTAAATTCAATCTCAACCGAATCACTTGCAGGACGTTTGAACGTTATGAATCTACTATAAAGAGCAGAAGGAAACGGACTCGCTTTTAAACATACTCAACACCGCCTGAGAAGTACGTATCACTTTAATGAAGTCCAACAAATGCACATGCACAGCTTATCTTAGTTATGTGAGTAGATCCTGAGCTGTGCGCAAAAATGGCAACGAAGCCAAAGAAAATGGATTTAATTAAACGCCATTCAAAAGGCACACCCACATTGCCGCCGCGCGCCCTGGAGCGATACTGTTGGCGAGGAACGGAAGGAGGAAATGAAAATTAGGGTACTTATTTTTTTACTCCTCATTTTATGTACATATATTAATTCTAAGTTGCAAATATGTGCTCCAAATTGGGAGTAAATTACTAATGAATTGCAAAAGCCATAGAGCGCTTTACAGCATTAAATATGAAAAAAGTCATTAACAAGAAGGATTCCCGCACAAGGATTCACTGCTAGTGATATTCTCGTTACAAGAAGGACGAAGGTGTTTCGTTGAACTCTTAGCTTCTACTCAAGAATGATAGGGCAGGATTTTATTTAGCTCTTACTGGACTGCTGCTGCTGCTACTGCAAGCATCTGCCTATGGCAGACGCAAAAATGGACAAGGACTATACACTCATATGTGAGTTTAATTTCCTGGAACAAGGATATTTATATATGATGCTTTGCAAATATTCTGCTAGCCCAGGCCCTTATTCAGTCCATATAGTCTACACCTACATAAAGCTGATTCAGATTTTTTTTTTTTTGAACAGAGAAACTCGAATAGAAAACGACTAGTAAAACAGGATATATGACGAACTATTTCATACAAATGCTATAACTATCTAAATATATTATAGAGCAGGACTTATCCACCATGTCCTAGTCCTTACCGAGCTTATGTTTGTGTGTGCTCTTACGGTGACCATTGTCCAATAGCTCAAGGTGTAGAGATGCTGTTGTTCCTTATGCAGACCGAAGGACAATAGAGATGCCAAAGCTTTTTTATTTTGTGTGCAGTGTGCATACATATACCAAATAGAAAAACACGAAATCCGGTGAGCTCCTTTGGATGCGTGTCTCGTGTGTGGTAGGTATACTTTTCCAAATATTTTCTTCTTGCAGGATTGCAACTATACTTTATACCAACATACCTCTTTGAGTGAAATCTCTGCACCAGCACCACCATCACACTGTGCCAAGGGAATATATGGCTCTTGAATATAGTTTTGCAGAAGGATTGTGCCCTGCAAAATTATTTGTGATGGAAATGATGCAGTAGGTAGGTCGACCTATGCTACAAGAACCGACACGATGATACGATGTCAAGAGTACGAGTATATGCAAAGAGATTTTTATTTTTTAATTTTTTTTTTTCAAAAACCGGACGCATCACTTTATCATTCTTCAAGGATATTGCTTTGCTACACACATTTTACATATGTACAGATGTATGTAGTGTAAAGACACATATTCACACTTGATGCATGCTTATACACGAGGAGGTATGTATGAATGTAAAAATGTGTATATATGGTAAATCACTCAAACGTGTAAAATTGAAGGATATATTCATTTTCCCCAGAGGCCATACTTTTACTTTGAATTATTAGATGATGTTAAAGTGTCGAAGGGATTTTTGACAACACAAAAAAAAAAAAATAAGGATATTTTGTGAGGAATGTTATTCGGATAAAGGTGTATGGAAGGCTGAGCTTTGTGTCAAGTGAGTGAGTTATGGAAATTGATGGTTATTATTGCGGACCAAAGGCTCATGGGTATTTTTCTTACGGCTTTGAATTATGTTTATGTCATCTAAAATAAGTTATACACAGTAATAGATTTAATGATGGTATCTTGTCATCAATATTATGTATGTAGGTTGGTATATTGTTTCAATTTAATACCGTTTTTCATTGAAAAAAAACAAACAAAAAAATATTAAGTCGTCTTTCGGAAAGATAAGATGTTTTTCCATTTTGTATGATTTATTTCTTCAATATGTCAGATCTGTGTAAATTTTGGGATATTCACTCACACAAATGTAAAGACAGGCTCAATTTCACAAATTGAAAAGTCACTTTGTTCACAGATTTTTTAAAATTCTTTTCTCATAAGTTCAAATTTATCTAACAAATAAAATGGCGTACTTTTTTTTTGAGCTTAAATTAGTTTAAGTATTTATTTCAGAATTTTAAATTATTTTTTCTTTGATTAAGCCGATTTAATATTTTGTTTTTCAGTTTATATTATAATAGTTAAGACTGTCATACAATTTTTTTCAGAAAAAAATTAAAAATATTTTGTGTATATAAAAAATGAAGTAAAAAACTGCTTCAAATATATATTTAGATTTTTAATACAAATCTTTTGCATACGATGTGATCGAACGTAAGAGCAAGTTCGTGCGATCCAGTCGTGAATTTTATTTTGTTTTTGTTATTAAATGTCAAACGTCAACTGGATAATATATAGCTTAAAAGAGTAAGAGATAGAAAAGAGTTTTGCTGTTTTTAAAGCTAGGCGACCTCTTGAACGCAAAAATATACTTTTTGTCATTTAAAATTATTAAAAGTCGACCATTATCTTAAATCTCATTTCAGGAGTCGACTATCATTTAAAAACTGACTTAGAGTACCTAGGTTTAAATTTTTTTAGATTTTGACGCGCCATCCTGTTTTGAATATTTTGCTTCCGATGCCGTTGTTAAGGCTGTAGGGCTGCCACCGATAGAGCTTCTTTTTCTAGATCTGCTTCAATAAAAATGTCTTAAATTTGCCAAAGTTAGTCTTAAAATTATTACAAAATCTATTCTAATAGGAAAATGATCTATGAAATTTCAGTTCATAAAGGTGTCCTTACTCCAGAAACGGTGTTTCGAACTAAGCAGTAATTTCTGCTTTGTTTCAAACAGATACTTGTGCTACTCTATCTAACTCTGCTAGAGTACGCCTACAATATACCGTATAATTTTTCAAAGTGAAGCACGTCAATTGAAAAGAAATCAGTCCTAAAATCAATGAACAAAAAATACATATATTGTTCTTTGCTTGTAAGAGTAAGTTATCCCTTGTATTCTCTTCCGCATGAAAATGTTGTATATTGCTGGGTACCCTAATCTAATAAACTATTAAAACTGACATACGTTTTTTAAAGAAGCGATCAGCGCTGCATAAAATTTATCTTGTTTTACTCAATCTTAATATTCTCCACTTATGCATCTCTAAGAACTAATTCCATTATTTTCTAAAAAAAAAACCATCCTCACCTGGTACGTAAATAAATTTCTTTTTAATCCTAACACTTCCGTCGTAATTCCATCACTTAAACGCTCAAACGGTAAACGTGTCCTCTCTTAACCATTATCCGTCACAAGTCACACTTAACTATAGCGCAATAATATTATTACACATGCAAAGCAGCTCTGTTAGGTACCACCTATACTGTAATAGTAACGGGTGATTTTTTTGCTACTTGGTTTTTGACGTTTATATTTTTGACAGATCACACATGACAAATTCCACGAACATTTGACGTTTCGATTCAGTATTGTTTGCCATTTCATCATGAATAGACTTACGCCTGAACAACGTTTGAAAATTATTGAAATTTATTATCAAAATTCGTGCTCTGTGAAAAATGTGTTTCGCAAGCTACGTCCGTTTTATGGTCGTCATAATCGACCCACCGAGCAGGCTATTCAGCTCATTTCAGTGTTGCTGAAGATCGCGATATGTCCATTCGGCGCCGATCGCAGCAATTGGGTTTGTGTTATTCGACCACCTGGAAGATTTTACGCAAAATACAGCTGGTGCAAGAATTGAAGCCAGGCGACCTACCACAACGTAGAATTTTCGGTGAATGGGCCTTAGAAAAGTTGGATGAGGATCCGTTTTTTTATCGCAAAATTGTCTTCAGCGACGAGGCTCATTTTTGGCTAAATGGATACGTGAATAAGCAGAATTGCCGTATTTGGAATGAAGAGCAGCCAGAGGCAATTCAGCAGCTACCAATGCATCCCGAAAAATGCACTGTTTGGTGCGGTTTATGGGCAGGTGGCATTATTGGGCCGTACTTCTTCAAGGACGATGAAGGCCGCAGGGTTACGGTCAATGGAGAAGGGTACCGTTCGATGATAACAGATTTTTTTTTGCCGAAAATGCAAGAATTGAACTCGGTCGACATGTGGTTCCAACAGGACGGTGCCACATGCCACACTGCACGCGAAACCATGCATCAATTGAGAGGCGAATTTGGTGAGCAGTTGATCTCACGTTTTGGCGCAGTCAATTAGCCACCAAGATCATGTGATTTGCCCCGTTAGACTATTTTTTGTGGGGCTATGTTAAGTCTATTGTCTATGGGGGCAAGCCAAACACGATTGCTGCCTTGGAAGCCAACATTGAACGCGTCATTGGTGAGATTCTGGTCGAAATGTGTGAAAAAGTTTGCCAAAATTGGACCTTCAGAATGGACCACCTGAAGCGTAGCCGCGGGCAACATTTAAGTGAAATTATTTTTAAAAAGTAAATGGCAGAAATTGATTTATCGATCCAAATAAAAATTTCATTCACTTTTTACAAGTTTCTGTGTTTTTTTGAATTTTCAAAAACCAAGCTCTTAAAAAATCACCGTTTATATACAGAAAAAAAATATCCTTGCAGCATATATGCAATATGCTAAAAGAGGCAACTAACCCACCAGCTACCTACGTGTACATAATCATAATTCTCCCTGATGACTACTTGATGTGGCGCAACTACAAGCTTTTTCTCTTGATATTTTGCATCCCAGAATTGCACTTTACACAACACCATCGTAATGAAGGCATACATACATACACCACATCACTCTTCATCATCATCATCATCATATTCCAGGTGCCAGGCGGAAGATCCTTAAAATTGAATTCTGCGTGTCAATAATAATCTGCAACAATAAATTGATGACGGGATTCCTCGTAGTCATTCGTTTTATTTTATCACAGTTCTCACAAATATCCTTTTTTGAGTTTGTGTGTGTGTGTATGTTGTTGTATGTATGTAATAAAATGAATATGGGTAACATTAAAACAAGATAGGCAAAAGTCCTTCACATATAATAACATGCCAGGCTGATGGGATGATGGGAAAGGTAAAATTTTATTCATCCTTTTATTCCTGTGGAAATTATGCCACTCATAAAGTTTTATTACCCTAAGGACATGCCTCTACACTCGTTCCCTCTGGCCCGATCAACGTCGCGTCGTTCGTCCTGAATCTGATCCCAAGCATTTAGTGTGTATATAAGCACCATCCCAATTTTCCAATCCAAAATATGAGTCCCCTGTTCAAACGTATGCTAAGTTTTGAAGGCCACCCCTAAATGGGAAGTAGGTACACATACTATTAATATAAACAATCACAAAAAAACAAAAAGAAAAAAAAAAAAAGAATTATCGATTTGCGAGTCTATTGAAAGCCTTGTAAATTTTATTTCCCTGAATTTTCCCATTGTTGTAGGTATTGCATCAACAAACCTCCTATTCAGGGCATTTTTTTTTGTGTTTGTATGTAAAACAATTTTTTACGAGAATCTTCGCGCTCGTTTATCGGTTGTTGATTTTGCTGTTCGCATTCAAACTATTTATTAATAAATTAAATATATTCTCATTTTTTTTTTTGCACAGCAAATCTGACTAACAAAAACTCTGTGTCGTAATGTGTGTGTGAACATGAAGCGAGCACAAGGATAAACCGTGTCGCAATTTACGACAACGAGTCACAAAGGATCAGAGGGCCTGGTTTGCATCCCCAAACCTGGTATCATCTATTCACGAAGTGGAAATAGGTGGCGCCCGGGCACCACCACCACATACCAATGCATGACAACTCTCAGTATGTAATTTATTGAATTGGCTAAAAAATATCCCTTTTTTATGACAAAAAGATTTTAATCTCTTCCGGGGGAAGCCTACAACCCCTACTCTACTCAAAAATGGACATTCATGTTACGTACATATTTGCAAATAAAAATAACATAAAAAAAAACAATTGTTTCAATTATTATACAATACTCATATTCTGATGAAATTGTGTATATTTTTTCTTGTTTTATAATTTAATTTATTTTTGCGTTTCCGGACAATTGATGGGATATCAATATTCTGGCAATCTGTGACGGCAGGATGTTGTTTATGTTGGCAATATTGTTTATATTACCGCTATTTTGATATCGCGAATTTATTCACTTCGCTATAAATTTAGTTGAACCAATTTAGACGAGTGTCAGTTTTGTGCTTTTTTTTTGTATTCGTGTTGCCTGCCCTGCCATTGACAGTGACAGTGAGGTGTTTTTAAGTGCTCTGAGGCGAGAGATTGATTTTTTTCTTGGTTGCATGTAGGCGAACATACTCTCATCTGAAGGATTAAAATGATTGATAGGATTTAAAAGGGTTGTATATAAACGAAGGACCGGTGAAGGTAGAGTTATTTCTATTAGAAAAAATGGGACTGGCGTTCAAGTGAATTTTATTTTCATGTGATTTGAGTCGTTAGTTAAGAGTTACGATGTTCCATATTGCAGCTACATTGGATCATTTTGAAAATAAAAATGATTGACGAAGCTATTTCCATAAGCGATGCGGGCATTGAAATTATTTTTTTTATTTATTTTTTTTTGTAAGGGATGTTCCCAGACAAAATTGAAATATTTTTGTTATTTTCCGTCTGATGCCCAGCCTTGAATTGAATTGAAGAAAAATAAAATGCTAGGTTGTGATTTATAAACATTTATTTTCATGACACTAAGCTTTGTCAAAAAATAATCACAACAACATGTGCACATTGAAAGACTCAGAGACCTTGGAAGTTTTCATCTTCATTCCAAAATTTGCTCATGTTTATGAATTACGAATGTTTTTCTTTAATTTTGGAATGATTCCCTGCACATCATATCATAAACTTATTAGTACTCTATTATATTTGATGTAAGTTATCCAAGCATGAACGAATTTCAATTCTATTCAATCTTTTGGGCAATGAGCTTAATATCAATTTGGGTTACTGACTTTTTATTATTTATACCAAACCACAGGTAAGTAAACTTAATACTATGATTTCTATTAGGCCTGTTTGTTATATTGTGAAATCGTACGAATGCTTAAAAAAAATTGTACAATTTTTCACAAAATGCTGTTTGTGAACTCGAAAAAATTGCTACAAAATTGACAGTGCAGAGGAGAAAAACTTCATTGAAAAAGTTGTGAATTCTTACGAAATTTTGCGCGTAAATTGTAGCTGCAGGTTTTACAAAA
The DNA here is from genome assembly GCA_910595825.1 of Philhelius pedissequus. Classification (NCBI taxonomy): domain Eukaryota; kingdom Metazoa; phylum Arthropoda; class Insecta; order Diptera; family Syrphidae; genus Philhelius; species Philhelius pedissequus. The sequence continues at coordinate 4,780,004 of OU343163.1, read as the reverse complement.
TTTCCCCCACTCTTAAAGTTTGACAGTTGTTACACATCTTACTAAAAAAAAAAACAAACAGATCTACTGCGCAGATACTCAACTTGGTTTTCTATTGGCACAAGAATTTAATTCTTTTTTGATACAAATCTGCCAAACGCGGATTTCTATAATTAAATCCTTTCATTGGGCAACCAAAATTAATTTCAGTTTGACAACCAATATGTATGAACATTTTAAATATTTAATAATATAAATTGAAAAACAAAATTTGAGAAAAAATCGTCCGTACCCGTTTTCAAAATATTGAATTTTCCAAAAATTTTTTTTTTTCAAAAATCCAAAAGAAATACTTTTCGAAAATTTTGAAATGCAGTATTATTTAGAATTTGAATGAGCTCCTGAATAAAAATTTTGATGGAAATCCGTTGAGCCGTTTATGTGAAAGTCGAAAATAAAAAAAAAAATGGTTGTATGGCAGGTACCGTTAATAACAAAATATTTAAAAAAAATTTGACAAAAATGTAGACCATACCCAAAGTAGAGCACACACCAATTTTTATCAAAATCTTTAGAGCCGCTTTCGAGATAATTAAGATGGTAGAATAATTTGTATGGCAAGTACCGTTATTTTTGGGGCTAAAACAACGATGATGTGTTACATACTTTTTCTGAGAAATAAATAGCAGCTGTTTCTCAATTTATGCTAATAGCCAACCGATCACCCGAGGTAACCCATATCTACTACTACTAAATATGAATATTAGCTACTTATCGAAATTATAGGCAAATAAAAATGACTGCCGACGTTTCCTGTTTTTATACTTGAGCGAATATTAATTGGGTTGTACTTTTCTGTTCGCGACAGTTCAGAACAACATCACTGAACACAGTTATTTTTGACAACTGATTTTTATAGTCGTTAATCATATTTATGGAGCAATATAAAGCCAGGTTGCTGATTTCTAATAATATTTTTTAAATTTATGTCCAACTTAAAATGCTCATGTCAAATATGTGCTTAAGGTTTATTACAATTCTGACAGTCAAATAATTGAGCGATCCTTTTGTCATAGTCCTATTTCACACGGACACGACGAAACTGAGTTGCTAGCAATATCAGTTTGTACAAGCGAAATGCAAGATGTAAAGGGAGTATACAAAATCTCTCCGAAGTTTTGTTTTCAACACCACGATTAAATAGAACGGTGTTGAAAAGTTTAGGCGTGCAACTCAGTTTCCTTCGTGTGAAATCCAAAGAGATTTTAAAGGCAATTGGCCTAAGTCTCCACTTGAAACAAATAATTGCAAGAAATGTGTAATTTAGTCAATATTTCATATGGATGCCCCTTATGTCTGTTTTTTTTTTCAGACATAAATTTCTGTAAATATTTCTTATCTTCTCAGAAGAAATAAATAGAGAAATAAAATTTGACGTTTCGTGACATCTCAAATTATTTGTGCACACATTTCTCACAAGACATTAAATCTTGAAACAGATTATACATATTCTAAAGTATCTAAAGCGATTAACGCTCTTTGAAGAAGAATGGCACTTCACGACATATTTTTGCTCACATGCTGAAGAAATATAAAATTCACTAATAGTGTCTGCAATATTATCCGAAATAAAAATGTCTAATGGAGGCGTAGTTTCCCCGTGTGACAGAGCAGGCTGCCCATAAAGGAATATAACCGATATTATATAGATAAAGTTGCTATAACTATGTCATTATGTATTCCGTAAGTCATGTTTTTCTATAAATATTTTATTCCTCTCGATGGCTAACTTAAGTTAAGACTCCAATTCAGGTTGCAAATTCTCTTGTCATACTTGATGTAAAATTCCAATGAAATTGAAATATTTCCATGATCTGGAATCACTGCCTCCACTCAAATGTATAAGGAAACAGAATTACAATTTATTTAAAAAAAAAAGTATCAGCGCCATAGTTCAACCTTGCCTGACCCCAATTTAAATTGTAACTAATAAAGTAGCCCTAAATTTTAAAATCTTGTTTTTTATTAAATTTTGTTTGATCAGGTTAAAACCGATGTTTATTACATTCATAAAGTTTCCAAGAATGTAACTAAACAGCTGTATAATCTATTCAATTTCATGCCATATTGTTGAAGCCATCTCATTCAATCATATACTCGTATATAAAAAATCCACCCCCAGCTAAGAAGCTATCAGATCTAAAGCCGCTTAGACCTTTATTGACGTTATTTATTTTTTTTTTTGATAAGAAATGTCTCCCCGTTTATTTTTATTTTTAATTTTGTTTTTCGTTTCGCAATTTCAATAGAAATTTCGACAAAAAAGTTTCTCTAGCTTAGAAGGTATGTAAGAGTATGTATCTGCTTTACTAACAAACAAAAAAAAAAACTCCCAGCAAATCTTTTCAATATTTAAACGACAGAGGCAAGGACCCATACTTCATGTTTATGTAAATAAACTCGCAGGTCTAAGGCCGGGTCATGTTTTTCCTTATAGTTCCGAATCACACAGACACATCTCGTGCTTTTCGCCTTTTATTTAAATTTTTAAAATCTCGACCCCATCAAATAATGGATTTTGATTTTTCAAACGTTGTACCTATTTTTCTTGTCTTGCCATTGCCATTGCTATTTGTATGCGAAAGGTTGGTTGATATGGCGGGCGGGTGGTGTCTCGACCCAAATCATACAGTAAAAAAAAAAAAACACATGAACATATGTACATAAACGTAAAAAAAAAACTTTTTCCGAAAGGTTAAACTGAAAAGTCAAAACATAATTCCTTCTTTGTCGAAACAATTTGTTTTTTTTTTTTTTAATATTCTGAACACGTTTTGGTCTGGATCTATGGATGTAAGAACCTCAAGCTTTAAGCCACAGCATCATATATGTGTTTTGTAAAAGGGAACACATGAAAAACCTAGAAACACTTGGCACGTAAGTTTCACCTACTTCTTGTTTGTAGTAAATGAACGAACGAACGAACGAACGAAGGAATTCGTATCCTTGTCGATATTCGCCCATGCAGTCGTTTACATGTTTTACCCCCTTTTTGAAGAAGCATTAAGCTCTCTTTTCATTTTTGGTTTATTAATGCTACGAAGATCTTCTTTAAAGTGTTTTCAATTTATACCTACATTTCCCATGGAATTGAAAGCCAATGATTTATGTATGTTTCAGAACATAAATTTGCTACACCTACCATCAGTTCCATCTTTTCATCTTCCCATCTTCCTATTTCCATTCCCATTTCCCTTTCCATCTCCGTTTGGATGTGGGATTTGGGGTGTATTTCCCAATTAGTGAGTTCTCTTCCACTCAGGTTACATTTCAGAACACCGACAGACACCAAAAAGCACTTGTTTTCTATTTCTTCATTTTATTTTTTTTTTTTAAGAAAAAATATTATTTTATAGAACTGGTTGAGGGCTGAGAAGATGTGTAGCAGAGTGTAGGAATATCCTTTTTCGTGTTCCTAATTAATTATTTCTCTTCTCAATTTCCACAATTGGCGCACAATGAATTTATTCTACATATACTATATACATAGCCAAAGGATGTACGTAGGTTTTAGGTATAACTTAACCATTGCTTTAATGCCATACCACATGTTTGTGGCACCAAATTAATGTGCCATTAGGATTTCTTTAGGTTTTTTTTTTATTATTTTGCCGAACTCGAACCTCATGCTTATCTATGTTTGTGTTCGGTTAAACAATTTTCTCTGCTGCTGCTGGCAAAATATAATTCCTTAAGGTATTAACGCAGAAGACACAAGTATCCATTTCCTTCGTTATGTGGTTGATGAAATTAGGGTGGTAACACAAGAATTGAAGCGTGGGCTTATATTGTCTTCTATTGACAACCACTGTGGAAAAATCCGGAAAACCAAGAGTGTTTTTAAGTTAGTGGTTGGCGGGCATTTCTATTGAATTTAAGCTAACTATTAAGGGTCAATTTTTCAATAGTCAGTTAAGCAGTCAGTTAGTATATATTCTCGAGATAGAGCAAAAATCAGTTTTTCAACAGTCAGATACAACTTAATCTAGGAATAAATTTATATGCTCATTTTAGAACGGAATAAGGAATTATCTGAGAAATAAAATAAATAGCAATTTCCGATGCTATAAACACTTTGAAAAATTATTGCTTTGAAATAAACGTTAAACAAAAATTTATTTCTATGAAAAGTTCGATACTCGAAATAAAAGTGACTTTCAAATTAAATTATTCTATAGATTGTTTTTTCTTGATTGAAAAATTCGATGCTGTTTTCCGGTTGTTTAACAGTCAAGTAAGCTTATTCCTCTGGCAACTAACTGGATGTTTATCAGGAGATTGAAAAATCGGCTCTAAATAAAATAAAATCAAGTTTTTAGCGACGGGCTTGATTATACTTGAGATGATATATGAGAAAAAATGGCGCCCGAGAGAGCAGTCTTAACTTACTATCGAATTGATTTTTTGCTGGTTTACAATTGATTATAAATTTTACAATATTATTTTTACATCAAATAAACTTGAACAATTACACAGAGATAACGTCTGCTGAATGCTATATCATTCGAAATAAAATAAGATTTCTCCAATTTGCTATCTGTCAGAGTTACTGGTTACGCAGCTGAATTCCATGCTGTGACAGTGCGCCACCTTTCAACTTTTCTATGCAGTTTTTTGTCGTTTCATTATACCTAACAAATCAAATCGAGTCGATTAAGCTTTGCATACAGTCGAAGTGAACGTCAAGATCTCTTCAATTCCTCATATGTATGTATTTTAGCGCTGTTTTTTGACAGCTAATTGCAGTTATTTAATGTGTCTGCCGGCTAATCTTTTGGTTTTACCAATCAATAATATTTTATAAACAAACTTATAATAATGTTTGACAAAATTTGACATTTTTTTTTATTTACATACATATCTACACCTTTGAGTATTTTTGATGGATTGTTGAGTTGATTTTGAAAGATAATGGCGGCATTGTCGTTTTATTGGTTATTTTCTTTTACATTTTTTTGTACACTAAAGACAAAAGCCTTGAGTTTATTGACTGGCTTCTGGAGTAAATAGGATTTGAGCAATATGTCAAAAGAAGCTTAATTTCCGGATTTGGAGTGATGACAATCAACAAGGATTCCGCAGGTTATTATTATCTAGGTATATTTGTTTGTGGATGGTCATATAAGGCATTTTTTTATCTAGTAAAGAAATGAGATGTCAAAAAAAGATCGGTGTTTCTTCTTTAGCTCAGACACATTTAATTGTCCAACTTGTGTTTCTTTTTTCAACCAGAGCTAAATCGGAGAATGCTACATTATCTCAAAATAAAATATCCGATCAAATTGAGCAAAAAGTTGAGAGCGGCTAACTTGACTCATAGTTTTGGTAATCACGAAAGAAAAATGCGCTTTTGACAGATTGTTAGGGATGGGCGATGTTCATCGATCTTCACAAAATATCGATATAAAAATAAAACATATTCAAACTGATTTTATTTTGATTTTAACTATAATATATATTAATAAAAATAAATTGATTCAGAAAGGTACAGTTTACACGCATTTTTTGGTTACTTGATGAATTTGGCAATATGTATAAATTGTGAGAAAATATTGAAACTTAATAATATTTGTACGATAATGTACGTGTCGCTCAAAGTGGGTTCACCTTGACAACGTGAGATACTTCTAGTACGTAAACCAGAATATCTCGATTGTGGCGTGATTTGTTCTCTTATTCTTTTTGCCTGGTGAGATTGCTTTGTTTTCTATTGTTGAGACCCCTTACCTCTGGCGGGGGGAAGTCTTTTAATAGAAATATGAAACGTTTTGTGGTTACTAAAACTCTGTCTTTATTCTTTTTGATTACACTAGCTTGAATACTAACAAATTGCTTATATTTTTTTTTTGTATTTTCTTGTATTTGTATTTACATATTTCTTACATTTTATATTTTATTAAAAATTGTTATTGCCTACTATTAATATAATTGTTTAAGTATGTCATAGAAGGTGCATACTAAAATACAAAAAACTGCATAAACAAAGTTGCATAACAAAAAAAAAAAATACAACATGCATACACAATTACAACAAGGTCGCTATGCGATCAAAAAATAAAAATGAAAAAATGTAAGAAGGTGTATCCAAATTATGACCTCTATTTCCCAATTGACTGCTTTCATAGGAAGGAAAATGTGTTTATTAGCAAAAACAATTTAAACAATATTAATAATAATCAATCAAAATATTTTAATATAACATAACTTGATTTAATGCTATTTAGCAAGAAAATCGAATGAAGAATATCGATATTTAAAATGTTCAAAACAACAGTTTCTTCTGGGTTTAAATATGGCCTGTATGTCTCTTTGTACATCGAACTCATTAATTTCAAAGTAAACAGCTGAATATATTTTCTTGATTAAAACTGAACGTAGATAAGTTTTTACTTTAAAAACATTGATGTTTTCGATTCGATACTTATTATAAACACAGATGGGTCTTCGATTGTTGACATCGATGTTTTTTCCATATCGCTCATCCCTTCAGGTTGTCAGCAAATTTATAATTTATGACAATTCAGGGCTTGTGTGTATTTCAAAATTAAATATTGGAGCTATGGCTTTGCTCAGTGATCTGCTCGCAGATAAAAAAGAAAGACGCCTATAGAGGTACAGCGACGGCCAAGTGAATGATATTTTATATTTCACACATTGACCCAAAATGTTATATAAATGCAAATTTTATTAGGATTTTTTTTCGCATGTGAAATGTTTTTAACAACAATCAAATTTGAATTTGAAAAAATGAACCACGACTTTGGTTGACGAATTCCAAACTAATGGGTTTTTCGATTGGTAAATTCAGAATTCGATTTTATTCGTGACGAATGGAATGCGATTTGAATTCATTTTTTTTCATTATGTGTATATTTGCATTTGTGAATCTGGTAATTTCTTTCTCTAAATTGAATTGAAAATGAAAACAAGCCACCTATTGAGTTGTCAGCTGTCATTTGTGCTGGTTTTAGTAAAAATGGGTGTATATCTACCGAAAAATTCGGATCTGCAAAATTGATTCATAAACTAAATGGAAGGGTTAACTGTCAAAATTCGCATTTTGACAGATAAGTATCAAAAAGCAATTGATTTCTTTCACCAATGGAAGATCACATTAGTTTTGATGTAGTGTTCATCTATTTGAAATCACGAAAGCATCACTGAGTTTGCTTTCTTGGCAACAAAATATTAGTTCTCATCCAAATTAATTGTTAAGATTAATTAATTAATTAGGTTTTTAAAATTTTCTAGCCTAAAAAATAAAAAAAAAATATTAAGAAAATCTTCTGAGTCACAAAAACAACATTACTCGTATACTTCAAAATTACGCTTGATTAACATACTTACTTCCCGAAATCTATCAATATATGACCAAAATCACATGAAAATGGTCGATAGGTAAAAAAACAGCGAGCCATTTGTCACATACGACATTTCATCAATTGTTTGATGATAAATAAATCATAACAATAATGTCCTTGAAACTTGTGTGAAATTAAATCACCCTGTATTAGTCAATGTCAAAATATTGGGATAAAACTGTCAAAAAATTTAGATCCAATAACGATGATGATTGACAGCTACTGTCATCATAATGTCAAGTAGTTTCAATGTGTTTCTTTGTTTGAATAAATTGATAATTTCTCATAGTCTCGTGTGTAGAGTTCGATGTTGGCTTGCTCCTATACAAAAAGCATGAAAGAAAAAAAAAATATAAAATCCTTTAAACGAATTGAAGGTTCGTTTTAGTGTTTTTTTCTATTTGGGTGGAACCACATTTTGCCAGTGTCAAAACCACACATACAATCTCACATACACACATGTCGAGCTAGAATGCAAACGAGGTTTGTGGGAAGTCTATTCTTGCTCTAAAAACCCCCTGTTAGCCCTCTGACACACATTCAATTCAACAAGTTTTTATATAGTATACGACGAGTTGGTATGTATGAACGCGCAAACACTTGGGGCTAGACTGATGGGTTTGTATAGCAGCTTGCAAATTGGGGATATGGATTAGGTGATGCTGTGTTTAAGAAGAGACTTTTGAATGTGGAACGCAAGATGATGTTTTGGGGTTGAGAAATTCTTTGAATACCATTTAGCACATGGTAATGTGATGTGGTTTTTGCGTTGAGATCGAAAACGGGAGGTGAACAGGAGTTGACGGTGGCGTTGCTTATGATGCCGACGACGCACGATGGATACAGGGTGGCAGGCGGTGTGCGGCGGAAGTTTAGTAAGAGGAAAGCTGAACCTAATCCGGCAGTGTTTGTGTTATTATTTAATCCCTAATTGGGAAGGTTTGGTATTAGAACTTGGTTTGTATTTTGAAATGGAATTTATGTTGTATTACATACGAAATTTGTTACTAAACGTATACACGTCGGAAAGCTCTTATACACCTTCATAATTATATCAAAGGAAATGAGGTCCTTTGCGCAGCTCCCAGTTGAGGATTTTTTTGTTTGCATTCCTATGCGGCTAAAAGGAAAATAAAGCGTAATCTTGTCTATGTTTAATGTCGTCACGTAAATGTGTCCAAAATGTGGCTTTTGGTTAATTTTGCTTAATGACATATTATACAAGGGCTTTGAGTTATAATGCTTTAAACCTAGAAATTTGTATATGTTTGGGTAATTCAATTAGCTGTGGTAATTAGACATAGAAGAAAATACTTCTTCAGGTATTATACAACTTAGACGTAGATTAATCCATAACGGTGAGATGGAATATTTCAAAGGTTATTAAGCTTTTATTTTGTTTATAGCTTTTTAAGGATATTTAAAGAGAAATACAATTTATAAATAGGGGGTTTGTTTTTTCTTTAGAATTTTAAAGCTATTTTGTTGTGGTACTTGTGAAGAAAGATTTATTGTTATTCTCTTGAAAAGGCAAATGTTGTTTTAAATAATTAATACTACTTGAGTGCTAAGGTTAATAGATGTGTAGTAGTAAACCAAGTCATGCTTAACCATGTTCCAGCTCTTTTGTTGTCTTGTATATCTTTTAGTACTTAACTATCTGAAGTACTAAATTTGTATTCCCTTTATTGGGAATAAAAACTGCGGCGCGAAAAACAGAGAGTTAGCACTTATAGCGGTTAAGCTTCGGTTTAAGATTTCAACAGCCGTGATGCTGAGGATGGAATGAAAATATTCCGAAATGCATTCAAGTACGCCTTTTAACACGGTTTTATTTTAATTTGTACTTGTGTCAAAAATATTTTGTTAAATTTATTGTTGTAAATAATAATAGTAATCGTGTCAGAAGTAAAAACGTGTGAAATCAATTAAGGTGTTCCACAGTGTTCTTTTTGTTCAACACCCTGATTTATGCGGATAATCTTCTATTCAACCATGGTTTATTTGATTTTTCTAATAAATTAAACTCTTGAGCCCTGTTGTTGAATATCAATTAATTCACCCATATCGGAGTTCAAATTTCAGCCGCTTGGTAACCCAAATAAATATAAAGTGACACATTCGCTTAGTGTGCATTTTATTTATCAATTGATAATTCATTTTAAATTGTTATCCAAATACCAATTTGTTAAATAAATAAGGATGTGTAATTCTAATTTTGTTTGTAATTCATAATGATCAGCAACTTTCTATTATCAATTCTTTTATCAAATGCATTCTTAAAAATCCCAAATTACAAAAATCTATCAAAAAAGTGAGAATCTTACTGAAATAACCAAACGACCCAGGGAGGAGTTCTCTCAAAACTTCTTTGAAGCGTATGCGTATACTTATGCTGATTTTTTAGCTTAGCTCAAATAGAGCACATATAGTAATAACTGGAGGAGATACATAGATAGGACATACTCAAATTCTAACAGAAGTACTTAGCCAAAAATATATATCAAAAATTTATAAAAGTTTCCTGTAACGAAGCGTTACACTTCAAACGTAATTTAACCACCAACACCCAAAACAGTACCTAACCAACCGACCAGTAGTGTATATCCACAATATAATATGGTTCTTATCCTTCGATCCGGAGTGTACCAGTCAACACACAATGCCAGTAGCTGTCAAACTCCTACGTGTCATCATTAGAATAAGTAATAAACGATTGCCCGGAATACAATTTCCCAAGTAACGATTGCCCGAAAACGAATCCCCGTATCACGATTGCTAATTCCCCGCATTTATTACTTTTATCTGTGAAACTAATACTATTTTCGATTTTTAACAGTTACCCAGAAATGAATTAATAATATAGGATTTGGGGTGTGGCGAGTTTTGGTGTTTGCAAAGGTTATTTGGATTTAAAGATTTTTGTGGACTCAACTATAATCTATAATCATTTTTTTTTATATAATTATTTTAAAAAGATCAAAAAAAAGTTGGCAAATAATTTTTTTTATAATATAAAAAAAAAAATATTTAATAACTAATTAGAATACTTTTGCCATAAGTACAATATTGTATTAAAGAAAAAAATTATAAGAACGAAATAGTAATTTTCCAAAATTTCCGGACTATCGTTACTCGGGCAATCATGAATTAATATTTATTTATGAGTGAAACAACAGGTAGACCTCGCTTAACGCGTAATTCTTTTAACACGGCCTCGCTCTAACACGTTTCACTTTTTGCGAAAAATTTTCGTTTAACACGTTTAAAAGCCTCGTTCTAACCCGGTATCGGAAACAAAAAATGTTTGTTCTCCTTATGTTACATTTACGTTGTTTGTAGAGATGTTGCATATTTCTTTTCAAATTCATGCAAGTTATCATATTCATGCGTACTGTTTTTTAAAAATTAGAATGAACTGAAATAGAGACTTCCCCATTATTAATGGGGGCTTCGTTTGGTAAATTCATATTTTGATCTATAAATTGATTTTTTGTTCGTAAAGAATCGAATACGTTTTCAGATTGACTTTTATTTGCTATAGTATTGGTGCATATTTGTGTCTGTGAACCGGCTAGAGGTATCAGCTGGCAAATATTGACTCTAGCGTTGTTTTTAGTTTCAAGTTTGTAAGTCCGAAAATGAGCTTGAGGAATAAAATAATTCACTTAAAACTGCTTCCATTTGAACTGAAACTATTTTAATTCTTTCTTGCAACCGAAACAAATTATTATCAAACAAGTCCTTGTCAAACTGATGGCTGTCAATTTTGATGCATATTGGTATTAGTAAAAGAGGGGAGATATCCCGAAAAATCCAGATCTGCCAAAGTTATTTAAAATCACAAAATAAATCAATTTTTTGGGCCAATCGAAGACACAAATTGTCAAAATCAGTTTTTTGACAGATCTAAATCAAAAATAAACTGATTTTTGTTACCAAACGAAAATCCCATGTGTATGTAATAAAGCGGAATTAAAAAAAAAAAAACAATATTGATTCATTGCCAAAAAGTCCACGTATGCATAAGTTAAGCATTGATAAAGAACTGCGATGTTCAGTTTGAAAGTATTTTTATTTCTTTTTTTAACATTTTATGAAGTTTATATTGCCAGCAAAAAGCAGTTATTGTTTGTTCATTTTTATGTATGGTTCCGATTTCAATAAACAAAATTCTAAAAAAAAAATATTTTTGTGTGTTTCTTGAAATCATGGAACGTAACCCCCTTTTTTGCAATGGCTACTTGTATCGTTTAACACGATTTCGTTTAACACGGCATTTTTCCAGAACGTAACTCCCGCGTTAAGTGTGGCCTACCTGTACTCTGAAAAATTCGCAAAAAAAAATGCTGCAATTGCTTTTCGGGCAATTGTTTTCCGGGAAAAAAGTTACGCTCCCGTGGAGTTACAACACTCTTGACTATCAAGAGAATTCCATTGATCTAAGTCCGACGGTGACATGACCAACTGCCCAAGTAACACTTATACATCTGCCTTAAGTCTGACTAATGATAACTAGACTACCTGGCTAATAACAGCGTCAATTTTTAGCTACATTAAAGTTGTTAGCTACAAGAGCAAATTCGTACCATCCACTCATGCATTTTATTTTCAACGCAGATTAACTCGGGCTTAAGTAATTTCTGTTTAATTTCGTCAAGCCAAGCTCAAGCAATTTTTTCCTTAAATCTGACCTAGAACTCTGACAATATGCACCAATAAACAGTTAAGTTTGTTATTGTTATTGCACCAAAAAGGATTCCAAGTATAAGCCCTCTTCAAAGAAATGCTTCTTCATTAAAAGTCATTCAAAAATTAAAAAAAAAAAACAACTTCAACTCACTTAAGCTTTTTTTGCCTTCTCTTCTTGGTATGTATGTAAGTATATCCATCCAACTTCATTTTGTCTCTTTATAATACCTGTTCTTATACTTCTTACCGACATTCTTTAGATTCATTTGTCCAACTTTTACAAATGAATCTCAAGTCCTTGGGGTTTCACTTTTATACACATTTCCCTGTCGTTTTCGGGGCTTGATTTTTTTTTACGTTCGCTAACAAACATTTTTCAACTTTTGCAGGAATCCTCGTGAAGCGAAAATGAAACTCAGAAAAACATCTTGTTTACTTCTCTTCCTAATGTTTCCCCCCCCCCCCCCAAAAAAAGGTCAAGAGAACACAAGAAAAAGATGCAACGACGACGACGGCCATCGGGCCAAGTAGGTAAAGGCAACACAAACTTTAGCAGCCATTGCACTTTTTCAGAGAAGAAAATTGAAAAAGAGACAAGGAAAAAGTTAGACACTCAAATTGTCAAGCTAAAGATCCTTTTCCGGAAAAACATTTGAATAGCTTTCTCATTCTGCCACAAAATAAAAAAAAAAAAAAAAAATCTCCTTTTTGTCTGCATTTTATTTTAACAACGGCTTAGTCCCGTTTTTTTGCCTTCAATTTTTTATTTTTGTTCCGGTCCCGTGCAGCAAATGAAAACCGCGTCACTAATGCTACCACCAAAGCAGCCATAATACCGTGAACTTATTTCAAATGATTATTACTATTTCGCTTCCTTTTTATCCCTGGAAATAGTTTGGCGAGCTTATATACATCCTTTTGAATCCCTTTGCTGACGGTGATGCAGTAAGAAGGATCTTCGTCTATGCACAACTATTCATTTGGGTTTGGAATTTATAAACTCTCTCCAAGGGATGTCATCCTCCACGAGGAGGGTCGACAACAACCTGATTTCTGGAGGCCCTTTTTATCCACATCATCCCAACATAAGGATTTATCCTCATTTCTGTGCGATAAGGAATGGCGGCGATGGAGATGGCACTGTTGATAATTTCGAATGCACAAAGTGAGGGTGAGAGAGTGGCATGTCATTGTGTGGAGTCACAGTGAGTGACGATACGAAAAGCAAGCCAGGACGCAAAAGAGGTGCTCCATGGAAGTGCCTTTCAAGCGTGCAAAACGAACAACGGATGACCCAGCGAATGTATACTATATACGCAAATGAGGAAGTCATTTCAGTTAATAGAACAGTGACAGGTATATAAAGTGATGAGCAGAAACAGCAGTAGTCAGCATCAGTGTCAACAACAGGAGCGTAATCAGCAAGAGAAGCACATATAAAAGGAAATGATAGCCGGAATCTGATGATAATGATGTCAGGATGTCAAGGTAGACCTGGTCATTCTGGTCGTTCTAGTCGTGGTCCTGGTCTTGGTCCTGGTTCTGGTCCCACAACTGAACAGAACAGCCATCACTGTAACTGTACGTAAAACTGGAACTGGATGTTAACTATACTGAATTGGACTTACTGTGTGCGGTGTGTTGGTTTATAAGCTCGCATACTCTTGGTCGACTAAGTGTGGGTGGTAGATGTCCATAACTTCACTGTGAGTGCGTGTGCGCCCTGTTGCGTGCATGTGTCAGTTATTATTCGAGCTGACTGCTAATTTTGTACGTGGACGTTGTAATTTGCATTAATCGCTCTCAGTGAATCCTCTGAATTAAAAATGAGCGCTATTGACCGTGCTTGCTATTCCAATCAACGTTTGACGTGGTGTAATTAGGTTTTATGTATTAATTTCGTCGCATGACAAGATTTTAATTGTTTCTTTTTTTTTCTTATTTTTGGCTTTTCGTTATGCGAGGATTTAGTCGAGATTTTGTGTGGATGAAGGTTGTTGGTTGATGGTGATGATGGTGAAAGAGAAAGATGTGATATAATTTGCATTTTGGTTTTTTAAAAGATCATTACGGTTATTTCTTTGTGTTTCAGTTTTATCTCCTTAGTTATAAGATTTTTTAATATTTTTTAATGATCTTCAATTTAAGATATAACACCTGTATTTTATTTGTGAAATCGCAATAAAGGAGAATTTTATTGATGAAAGATTTTCGCCTTTCAATATTTAGTATTCAAGTTCAATTCCCATCAGCATTCGAACAAACATTACTACCGCAGTCAATTAACTGGTTGAAATCGCTTAAACCGCTGAACCGCGAACCTGAACGGTTTCAATATTTGTCCAACTGGTCCAAGTGTATTGCAGAGTAGGAGTAGCCTAAAAAAATTGTTCCTTTAGTCTTTTACTAGAGGCAATACAAAAATTAGTTTTCATCTTTCCACATTTGTTTCTATATTTTTTTACCAATAATAGAAAACACGGAAGAAGTGGATCATTTAATTCCGTTTGTATGTACTTCGATCTTCACTTCACTAATATGTCAGCTTGTATAAGACTTCGGTAAGCATATATATATATCAGCTGTTATCGAAGCTAACAAAAATTTACCGAAGCTTTATCAAACTTGAAATCTTAGTTGGGAGAGTTTAACCCTTTCAAGTGAAATATTGACACCTAACATAGAATATTTTTGTTATTTTTGACTCTCATGGACGGCTCTACCGGCTCGATTAAAATTTGTATACAATAAGTCGATTTCTCAATTGTAAAATTATATTTTTTGCAAAATTCAATATTTGGAATTTTTTTTTGGAATTAGTTTCTAAATTTATATTGTTTAATACACGTCTTCACGAAGTTCAGATTTTGGAAGGTTTTATTTTTTTTTTGGAAAAAATACGTTCGGGCACCTGAATGCAATCATTGGAATCACCACCACCAAAAAACATATTTTTGTTTTAAAGCTAAAACAGATATTTTGACTAAAAATTTTATATTTGATTTTTGAAAAAAAAAATGTTGGTATGCAGTATTATTAGAATTCGAAGGAACTTCGGTTGAAAAATTTTGATCGAAATCCGTTGAGTCGTTAAAGGAAAAGTCAAATCAAAAAGCAAATTTATGGGTGGTACCGTTAATAACATTTCATGTAAACATTGTTAAGAGCAAAATGAAGATTATATCTTTGGGCACTCAATTTTTTTTTATCAAAATCGCTGGAGCCGCTTTCGAGATAATAAAGATTTATCTACCATTTTCGCTACAAAAAATTGAGAGATACGGTTTGACCTACTGACAGCGAGACGGAATTACTTCACCCCCGTTTTGTGTGCTCCCTACCATCGTACTATCGTACGTTTGATCAAAATGTTGAGTTTGATAATTTTTGCAAATGGCGGCAAATGTCACTTCTGCTTTGACATTTGTGAAGTACACAGATACAAAATAAACATCAACAAGACATGAATCGATATACTCCTAAAGAACGCTGGATAATTGTTTCGATTGCGATTTGCCGCCATTTCCAAAAATTAGACCATCTTTCAATAATATGATATCCTTCCGGCATCCTGTGTATGTAATTTTATGTCATAATTTAAATATTTAAAACTTTATTTGAAGTTTGAGACGCCCTTAAGTTTTTTTTTTAATTGCGACAGCGAAGAACTTATACGTCAAACTCTCTCCCTCTAAAACATCATAAACGAGACCAAGAGAAGATAGTATACTTTTTGGAGTTAAATTTCTAAAGGTTCTCGAAATTCTCAATCATCTCGATCTCGACATCATCAAATCAAAATAAATAATATTTTAATTGCAAATAACTCCTTGTGTCGATTACATATCATACACGAATAAGCACCTCAAACTATGGTAACTACTAAATTTAGTTTGTTGATGGAAATCCTTCCACAAATCAATCAACTTAATAAGTATTCGTTTCCTTTAGAGAGAAGCACTCACGAACGGATCGGATAACTTTTTATTAGATAAATCATTCAGCCAGGGCTTCTATGTAATTAAACTTCCACTCTGCCCACTATCCCCCACTCCGACAGCTCAAAAACTCTCTCGACACAAATCGAATTTCACTTTACTCCTCTGACCATATAGAATAGATCATCATCCTTAAACTAATCCGAATCATAACCAAAAGTTTGTGCTCTTCAAAAACTATTTCGTACATTTATGAATTTATATTTTCCCTTATGCGCCACAAAGGTAAGCAAAGGTAAATCATAAAGCAAAAGTTACTTCTTCGTTCTTCTCTATACGCTTCAGCTTCTGACTGATTGAAGGTAGTGCTTGCCTTTATAATGCGACACTCTATCCCATACCACAGTAACAGATCCAGTGGATTCCAGAGACATCTTGCTCCTTGGTTTGGTACCTATTTACTTCATAATAAGTTGACTTCCTGCCGCCCCCAGATGTTCAGAGGAAGTTTATTACCAAACTTGTTAGCTTATCTCTCACTCAATTCAAGGAAATTAGCTTTTCCAAGGGTATAAATCTATGTGTGTTTGCCTCTTTCTCCTACGTACGTATGGAGCACTTTGGGGCAGGCAAGGTAATTTCTTTCATCTCAAGACCTCTCGTATATGGTGTTGCCATCGCATCAGCAAACAGGTTATAACGAAAATTTCCATTGCAGTCTAACGCCTTGGCATTTGTTTCGCACTTTTACCTTTTTCCTTTTGCCTTTTGCCTTTGCTTTTTGCCACAATCTCAAGCTTGTTTTCAATTTAATTATAAAAGTTTTTCCGATGGCAAAATTGGTAAGGTGGAAAGGGAGCTGCAGTAGCTATCCAGCCAGGACTAAGCTCTACACTATATAATACGCATATCCATTAAGTGTGCCCGCAATGTTTTCTAAATTAAATTTTCTTTCATTGGCCAGGTGCGACATATCATAAAGTTTACTGTCATCACCACCATGTATAGTAGTCCTTGATACCATCGTCATCGTCGTCGTCTTCATCGTTGTTGTCATCTCTGCCAAACGCACCATATACAGTTTTATGCTGGCGCAGCTTTTTAACTTCCCAAAGGAATCTGTATAGCGATAGAGTATTTTTTACCGACATCAGCATCGGTACTTATAACAACCACCCCCTCTGGTGGTTCAACCTTTCGATGAGAGGAAATATATACGATACGCTGAAAAAAAAATGGGCATTCCATATCCCCAATCCTATCATATCTACTACACACATACATACGTGTATGGACTACTTACTGAATGTATATAGATATTTGTAGATGGAAGGAAAAGTTAACAACTTTTGCTGTGTGTTAAGTGCCATCCTTGCAGATGAAAGGGTGCGATATTGAATGAAATGATGACATTAATTTATCGGTACCACCACTGGAGGAGCATAATTTTTGTCTGTGTCCTGGAAGCGTGCAGTAGACTCTAGCGTAAGAGTTCATAAAAAAAAGAAGCTATATTTATATTTAAGAAAAAAAAAAACAGCAAAACGAAGCAAATCTTCAAATGCTGATCGGTGCATTATATCGCGTTCCAAAGTAAAAGTCGTAAGTAGTAAGTGAGCTCACGACAAGCGACGTCGTCGTCGACAGTAGCGTAGCGATGACAGCGCGATTTTTCTTTATAGTGAAATGGAGGAGAATTAATGAGGTCTTTAAATTTGCTTCGTTTAAATTTTAAGAATCTGTAGGATCTCCACGAGCTGTGAAAAGGCTTTTGATAGAAATAAAATGTAGTCTATATAGGAAGGCACTTTTCTACACTCCTCTGGGGATATTGTATAGAATTCAGCTACTATCCTTATAGGTTGTAGCTGTAGGTACATCTTTTGTATGAGTTTATAATGGAAATTATTTCGGGATGTTTCTCGGAAGACATTTTATAATTCGTAGGAAGTTTAAATTGGTTAAGTACGTGAGTTAATATTTATACAATGAATGAGCAAAGAATAAGACGGGTGAAAAGATTTATTTCCAAACCCAATTAAAATTAGTTTCACATGGGTTATTGTGTTGAAAGAAAAGAAATATGGTGGCAGAAAGGTGTTGATTATGTATGACGAATACCTAGAATCGCCCACCAGCATTGTGGGCATTCAAAGGGCACAAGAGCAGGTATGTAGTTGTTGGGCTCGTGCTGCAACTTAGTTAGCAGAACCGGAATAGTATTTTTTTTACCGAATCACAATGGGGCAACGTGCCCCAACAGCTAGCAAAAAACAAATTTTTTTTAGAACATACAAATCCATGGAGACTTTCCTCATTCGTCGTACTCGTAGATTAGTTTGATTTTTCTCAGTTGCGACTTGCGACTCCAAAAAATAGGTGTTTTTGGTCTTTAAATAATTTTGAAGTATTAGTAGCTATTAACCCTTCAATCATTGCCGGATCTAGTTCTTAAAAAGTATGGTTTTTAGTATTTTCGTGAATCTCGAAGAATTTTCCTCTGGCTCGTGGTTGGTCCGAATTTTTATTCGTGTATCATTCAAATCCTTTGATTGATGCATTTTTACTTGCGATTATAGATACTATAAGGTAAGTTATGCATTCGTCGAAAAAAAAAAGTTTTGAGATAACAATCAAATATGACATTACGATGATAGCGAAGACGAAAAAAGATGATCTAAAAATTCTGTCCGTCTGTATGTCTGTCTGTCAGTATGTCTGTATGTATGTAACGGGTCCGCCATCTAACGTTTTTTTTTCAACTAGTGCTTATTTCGTGAATGGTAACACTTAGCTCATGTTCGATTTGACAGATAATTAGTTTTACCCTTCCGCTGAACGAATATGGTTGTGTATACGCTTGAACAACGCTCGCTAAGTGGGCCTGCGATCGCACTTGGGGCACATAAAACCCGCACGCATACATTGAAAAGCCGATGCACCCAAAACGAGTCACTGTTTGGTGCGGATTTTGGTCCAGAGGCATAATTCGAAAATGACCAAGGAGTGGCCGTTACAGTCAATGGCGATCGTTATCGGGCCATGTTGAACGAATTTTTGTTCACAAAAATTGAAGAGGAGGATATTGGCAATATTTGGTTTCAACAGGACGGCGCTACGTGCCACATAGCCGAAGCTACACTCGATGTTTTGCGCCCATTTTCAAAAAAAAGTTATTTGGCGGACCCTATATAAGCACCTACAGCACAAACGGGTGGGCCGAATTACTTCAAACTTGGTATATGGAGTTTTTTAGGTATTGTACATAGGGGAAATCGAATTTTTATTTGTTTTTAGCTCAAAAAATAATGGTACCTACTTGCCATATAACCGTTACTTTAAAGCCTATTTTTCTCGAAAACGGCTCCAACGATTTTGATTTAAAAAATCAGTGCGACTTTTTAGGTACGACCGATCATATGGTTGAAACAAAAATTTCAAAAAATGTCTAAAAACGGTACTTTCCATAGGTCCGTTTTTTTTGCTTTCGACCATCTCATAAATAGCTTAACCGATTCTTTCAAAAATTCACATATATGTATGTAAGTAAAGGTAGCCCACTTTTACTGCCTTTTTAATCAATATGCTATTATTTTTAATTAATATTTTTTTTATATTTTTAAAAGCATTTTAAAAAAAATAAAATTTATATTTTGGAAACTACTCATTACTTTTTTTCAAAAATTATAGTTAGCTGAATTCGTGTTTTTGAATTTGTTTTAAAAAATGTTTTCAAAAACTTTTTTTCTCAAAAACCGCTCGACAAATTTTTAAAATTTATTTTTCATAAATTTAAATTTATTCAAGAAATAAAATGGCGTACTTTTTTTTGAGATCAAAATTATTTTGAGTATTTATTTCCGAATTTTGAATTATTTTTTCTTTAATTAAGCAGATTTAATCTTTTGTTTTTAAGTTTATATTATTAAATGTTTAAGATTGTCATACAATTTTTTTTAGAAAAAAATAAGGAAATTTTATATATATAAAAAAATTAATTAAAAAAACTATTTTAAAAATATATTTAGATTTCTTAATAGAAAACTTTTGCATACGATCTGATTGAACATAAGATCAAGTTCGTGCGATCCAGTCGTGCGCATTTTATTTTCGTTTATGTTGTTGAATTTATTCAAATCAAATAAGCTGAAGAGCTTACAGACAGATAAGTAGATACCTTGTCAATTGATATACCTGGTATCACATTCAACAGATAAAAATACATATGTGTTTTTATTGAAAATAATGTGACATTCAAAAAAATAAGCCCTTTCAATAGAGTACGTGGATGGGCTTATAAATATCTCAGTACTTGTCAACACAACAATTTAAATGTTCTACCAAGCTACTATTTCACGGGGGGAACCAACCGAACCTGGAATGAGAATTTTTAATAATTATAAAACTTTGACAGAACTTACAGATGTCGATGTCGATACCTGCACACTTTGCTATTGAATGCAGGTTTTAGTTACTAATTAATTACATAGCATATTTACTATTTCGTATTTGACATCCGGCTGTTTCGTTGCTATTTTTGGCGAAGTTTGTTTTTTAACATAAAAGTTGTAAAGTTTTGTATCAATATTTTGTAAAAATATACGATTTAACATTCTAGAAAATTTTCTTGTCAGAATCGAGTTCTGTTAGAATTGTCTTGAAGAACATGAAGAACATTTGCGCATGCTCTGGTCTGATATAACATTCAACAATCTGGT
This sequence comes from Philhelius pedissequus, assembly GCA_910595825.1. Lineage (NCBI taxonomy): Eukaryota > Metazoa > Arthropoda > Insecta > Diptera > Syrphidae > Philhelius > Philhelius pedissequus. The sequence continues at coordinate 4,759,256 of OU343163.1, read as the reverse complement.
TTAATTAGATTTACTTTCGGAATGGATTACCCTATGCGTGTTGATTATGCTCAGTTTAATAAAAATTGTCACTACAGGGAAGAAAAGAAGCTGGCATAAATCGGTTCCCTTTTAAATCTCTCATAGGGTTTACGTAGCTTAGATTATACATAGCCGCAAATGAAAGGAAATAGTGTATAGGGTTACCGTCTGCTGCAAATAAAAAAAAGTTAATTTTGGTTTTTCCGATTTATCAATTTACTTATAAGTCAACAAATTACAAACACAATTGTATGAGTTACAAATTCAACAAATCAAAAAAAAAAATATTGAACGAAGTTGTCCAACTTGTTCGTAAATGCAAAGACACAGCTTATGCCTTGTAGGGTGCAAAATCATTGAATCTTTAGTTTAACAAAAATTAGAATTCTATTTCATATTACTAAAGTGAAATAGATTTAAAAGGTTCACGGTCGCCACAGGTTTCTGATATCTGTTCCAATCAAATATGTTGACTTAACAAATGCAGGTAATGCGTATATATATTAGATTTTGCTAATGGTATATATATTAGATTTTGCTAACTCAGGGTGCATGATATCTATATGTGTTTTTTTGATTCACTACAAAATTTCTTCAAAGCACATTTTCTAATGAGTATGATCACGAAATGCACTGTGAATGTTTCAAAACTTCACACAAGTAACTTTTTTCTAAAAGCCAACACATTTTAACTGCATTTTAATGGAGTTTCCAGAAAAAAAAAATGAAAAACAATTTAAAATTTGTTCTCAAAAGCTACAAATCCCATAAGCTTCGTAATAAAAACCACGGAAAAAACTCTTAAATTACGATAAAATTGGGAATGATAACTCTGTGTTTCTACTTATGTGGCGAGGGTTCCCTGCGTTGACCCTGTTGCTGTAATACCGGGCTGGGAAGATTGCATAATCTAAACAGCGTCTATTAGAATGCTATTTTCAAAAACTGAATCAAACTGGCAGAAAAAAAGTAGTAAACTTGAACAAATTGTAGTAAGTAATGTAATAAACTAAAACTAATTTATTTTTACACTTTTTTATAACAATTCATAACATTGCCAAGTTAAGCTTTAGTTTCACAAATACATAACAAATTTAATTCATTAACTAGGAAATGATTGTGTTTTAGAAAACGGAAGAGAAAAATATAGTGAAAGTAATAGATTTTTGCGTTCAATAAATCTATTACATATGAATTGGCACCATTGCAGTACGGTGGAGCAACGGCAGTTCTTGTACTTTTCTGACATTTTTTCTAATTCAGAATTGTGAGCGTGCATCAGGCGAAATTACTTTCTAAAAAGCTTGCCTGTACTGACAATTTTTGCTATTAAGAGTGTGTATAATTCTAGTACAGAATCATCTTATTTTCCATTACCCATCGTTATAGTAATCCTCATCCAATGATCTTACAAAATTGTGTTTGAATAAATTATGAAATATTTTTGAAATATTTCAGATTTAAAAGAAATCATAAATAAAAATACTTTAAGAACTTTATTCTTCTGCCCATTTCAGAAGAAATCCCTGTGTTTTAGCTTTCTGTTTTTCATCTAACGAAATAACAAACAAGTACTTTCTAATTAAATGTCTGCCAAAAGACAAAGACACAATTTAATAATTTTTTTCTGTCAAACTTATAATAAGACATCTTCCTTTGAAATGCCACAAAACTGACCAAAGATATGCCATTTAAACCATTTTTAAATTACACACATTCTAATTCCACATTTGTATTATGTAGGTATAATATTATTCGCATTGGCTTTATATATTTTTTTTTTTTTTGTCAGATTCCAAAATGAATTTCACATTTCTTGGTCGGAATCTTGCCAAAAGTTTTTTGCAACACATTTCTAAAAATTTAAGACACTTCTATTCGCTATTCGCAAAACCAGATGACAGCTTCTTCCCATAAGCCTCATAAATACTACATAGTGCATATACACATGCATAAATATGTATCAACTCCATATGGAGTCATAACCCCTAAACTCTACATAACCTTTCCAAATTTGCTTTGGTCTTTTGCCAACAAAAAATTAAACGAATGTCAACATCATGTGGAATATGGAACAAACTGGTCAAATGCAAATATTCCTCCCATTTCATATTTATATATTTTCACAAAAAAGAGAAGAATGCCTCAATTTGATTTATCCAAAGATAACTTTAACTTAATTAAGAGACTAACCCGGCCACCGGACCTTATAATAGACCACACACACCCCCCACCGCCATCTATGATTTTAGAATGAAAGTAAAATATTTGCTAAACGTTCTTCAAGTGGAAAAAAGAAACATTAACTTGGCAACTCTATCTCATATAACTAAAATATTTCAGAGAGTAACAAAGGACAATATTGGGATCCAGGACCGACCGGACCCAGGATAAGCTCCTTTGACAAACAAAAATGTTAATATTACTCCACAGCTAATTTGTAAAAAAAAGAAAGGAGAAGAAAATAAGAAAAAAAGGACCACGACACAATCGTTAAGCCCAACCAAAAACACATAAATCTTTTTCCTCTTTTATACAAAAGTGCCTACATTTATATGTAAAACTAAACTAAAGGCTTCCCTGTTCTATGCTAAGCTGGAGCTAGCTATATATGCATAGAAAGTGTAATTTAGAAAATTTACATGGTCAAAGGACAAGCGGTTCTTTCGTAGGCTATTGCTTCAAATGAAAAATTAACTGCTATAAATTAAGCTGCCCTTTGGCACCGCGCTGTGCGCTTATACACCTTATTCACCACATAGATGGTGAAGATAATAGCCAACAGGATAATGTCTCGCCACCCGACCGGCACCCGACTTGTAAAGAAAAATGCGCCAAAGCGACCCGCCGCTCCACTATGTGGACGAGACGGGGTGCAGCGGCGGCGGCGCCCGCCGGAGAAAACTAAACGTCATGTGGAATAGGAAATGGGCACAATGTGAATGAAAATTCCTTGTGCTAGAATAAATTTATCAAAAAATACAATTTCACCCGCACTCTGTACACACAAGGGCAAACTATGTAATGAAAAGCCACAACCTTTTAGTTGGTGTGGCTTTCTTGCTCAATGCTCGACGTTGCCGACGGACATTTGAACTCTCCACCGCACAAGCATCCCTTACTATGGCACGACCGGGACATCATATTGCAAGTTGGAGCTTGGAGCTCTGTTAAAAGCAAAATAAATTAAGTTTCCAAAGTAAATTTAATTGAAAGCTTTTCATCATTCATTCTCACTTGCGGCCGAGCCGGCCCGACCCAAGAGTTAGTGCAGTTCATCTATTCCACCACTCTGCACCCAATTCACAAGGCCAAGCCAAGCCTAGACGTTACGAGTTACGAACCATCACCGACACCGTCCCAGCTGATGATGAACATCTTCTTCCCCTTCTACTCCCGTTCATTCAGCAAGTGATGTGATATCAACATTGAATAATGTTTAAAATTGAATTCAACTTTCATTTGAAAAACGAATGAGCCGAGCGATTCTTTAGGGACGTGGAATGGGTAAAATAAAATGGACCATCTATCCATTAATTAAACACGTATAATGCCTGCTTTTGACAACTTCAAAACATTTATTAATTAAGCATTTTAAAATGGTGGTTGAACAATTTAGTAGAAGCAACTTCAATTAAATGCCATTATAATTGCTTTGAATATTGAATGGCTTGTAAAATGTCAACTTTCCCAGCGAAACTCTCCAAAAACTGTCAAAAGCAAACACTATAGAGTATTTTTTTTTCTTATGTCATCTACACACATTCGACTGCCATTCACAACTTAAAAGACACGAAAAAAGAAAGAAAATAAAAATAAACTTCAATTTAAAATTTAAAAAAAAACTCCAGGATAGATTTGAAAAGTTACTCAAACGGAAAATGAGACCCTTACTCAAAATGGCTGAAAAAAAAAGTTTTATCCTCTATTCTATTTTATAACACCTATCCTTCCTTTTTAACAACACAGTTTGGTTTTTTTGTCTTCTTCTTCTTTTTTACGACACATAATCTTTTGCCGTGTGTCCTGTTCCTGTCTGTCTTGTGTGTTGAGAGCATTGATCAGTACCGACGACCTACACCGAACCAAAACCTATAGTATTGTTAGAAAAGAAACGAAAGAAAAAATAATAAATAAATTGGAAAACGAACTCCATTATAAGAACTATTATATGAGGGACAAAAGGGCAGAATGAGAAAGAATATGTGTTCTGTCAAATGCATTCTTATATGTCAAGTACACAAGAAACACATATCGGTTTTTTTTTGTTGATAAATATAACGTTGAAGGCTTATGAATTGTGTAGTGGAATTGAAACTTGAAAGTGTTTAATGGAATGCCATTGGGGAAATAAAAGGGATATTAGGAAATAGTTTATTATTGGGTTGTAATTTGTCATTTCAATTTTTTCTTGATAGGACAATTTAAGAATATCATACATACATAAGATCGAAAATGAAAATGGCATTACGAAAATACTGGAATCGATTTAGTCTTTGTGTTATACGTAATCATATATGGCGACAGACAGTGACTTGCATCCTAAGCTGTTTACATGTTATAAATCAACAGCAATGAATGATGAATATCGAAAGCATAAACAAATAACGTAAAGACCCTAAACATCTGCTTTCATTTGACATTTGCCAACAAGCTGAAACACGCACACAAGAATCTTTTCTGTTCCTCTTCCTATAGACACATAGCCAAAACACAGCCCTAGTAATTTGTTTTTGTTTTGTTTTTCATGAATAGAGTTTCAAAGCTACAAATACAAAAATGTAAACAAATGGGTTTTGGGGGGTGAAACGTACGAAAGTTTCCAATCTTATTATGACTTATTTGTGGTCGAAAGGCTGCAATAACAGATTGACTTATATATCGTTTTCGATTGGAATTTCGGAGTGGTCTACTCTTTTTGATTACAATCGAATACAAAAATGTCGAATTGACAAATGCATAAAATATTTATACTCTTTAACGTCGTCATCTAAAAAAAATTAACAGTCGTATTCAATAGAATTCTCTAAAACATGCCTGAAAGGTTGAATATTTACACATTGAACAAGAGTTTGAATGAAGCACTAAAAACAGAAATATATTAAGTTTAGTTTCATGGAGCAATTCATGTTTTTTTCACAACAAAATTATTGTAAAAATTTTATTCAACGTTTCTGCGCTTAGATGCATTGAACCATTAACTCAGTCTCTAGAATGAGTTTTTGAATAAGCAGGCTGTAAATTTATATGTATGCTCCATGGGTTCTCCTTTATAAAATCGGAAACAGAAATATACCAGATTTTTTCGGAACAACCAATGGAACGTATTTGGACTAGGAGTGACAAAGAGCAAAAACTACTTATAAGATATCGTACAAACTCGGCAAGAAGTTCGAAAAAATAAGATCTTACAAATTTTGATCTGTCAAACAGTGAGAAGTGAAATCCAAATTTTGTTTTCTAAATTTTTGGCATCAAAATTGAGAACTTTTGCTCAAAAATCCTGTTTATGTATAAAAGAGACTGCTGAGAATTCATTTGTTGAACTTGGTCCCGATTGCTGATACTCAACTTAAGCATTTAAGTTCTACTTTAGCACTGATGTGACAGCTTCCTCAGAGGAAGAAGTAGCCCATCATAAGCGTTTTAAGTTGAACATAAATATTTATGATGTGTTTCAGCAAACGTGCCTTAGTCACAAGTATTAAGCCTTGCTCCAGCAACTTCTTTACCAAAATTGCCCACAAACAAATTTGATAATTTCTGATTATTAGTAGATAAACTCCATTTCTCCATTGCTACTAGCCAACGATAACACAAATGGCGCTACATACGTAAAAAGTAAGGAACCGAATTCAACAGTTTCATTAATACTTTACAAGAAAACGAAGACATTTTGGTAAACAATTAAAGCAAAGTTTTTATATTTCTGCTCAGCTTTTGTAGTATTTTTAATAAATAAAACTTTGGTGGCAGATCACTGAATGCATGAATAATCAGTAGTAAAAAATTCAAATTAGTTGTTCTATTGCTAGAACTTATGTCTAAGGAGGGTTATTAACTTAAAGACATGCTTTGCTTCCTTGTTAATGTAGAACTTATGAAATGCTTACATTTGGTTTATAGGCCGCGCTCACATTATAATTCTCAGCAATCTTTCTGCGTTAGTAACTCGTACAAAGACACAACTGATAGAAAATCTAGCTATTTGAAGACAAATGTATTGAACAGCTGACTTCAAACTTTGTTTTAATTTTTGACCGCTTTCACAAATATATTCGGAAAACTTACTATCCGAAATAACTTATCTAATAATGGCTGCCATTTTATATGATGAAACTGTCAAATGTCAATCGATCCAAGTTAGTGATGATACACGTAGGGACAAACCATTTTGCGTAGAGTAAATGTTTCTTCTTATTTTTTTGTAATGAATCATTTTTATAAAAAAATGTATTAGGTATGTCGCAGTCGTTAAATAAAACTTTTTCTGGAAAAGAAAATTTCAGAAGTAGATATTATTTTTTTAAGGACGTGAGCCAATTATATTCTAATTTTCATTGAATTTGACCCTAGACTAAATACTCTCGTGTATGTGAGTGCACTTTTTGAAATTTTATAATACATGTTCTTCCTTTAGAAAACTGACCACTTTAGTCCAAAGATCTATCAATTTTATTTTTTACTCGCGATATACACAGATGTACATACATATGTCTTTCTGTCTGCCTGTGTGAAGGTTGATCTACATGGCTAAATCGATTTTCGTTAAACTAGGAAGGTAATTCAGCGTTTTAGGTCATTGGCTCAATTCTTTTTAAAATTAAGTTTTAGTCCCAAAATTAGCGGTACCTGCAATACAACGGTTTGTATAAAAAAATGACAAATCTTAATTATCTAGAAAACAGCTCTAACGATTTTGATAAATAAAACAAATTCAGTTAATTATTTTTGGTCTACTTTATATTTTGGTTCAAAACGTTTTTACATAAAAGTTATTAACGGTGCCTGCCATATAACGGTTATTGATTTTTGACTTAGCGGTTAAGCCAATTTTTATATAAAAAAAAATTGTACAGAAGAATTTCAAATTAAAAAAAAATTATTGCAAAATAAAGTTTCCGAAAATTTATTTCTTGGATTTAAAAAAAAAAAAATAATTTTATTTTTAAAATTCAATATTTCGAAAATAGGTCGACGATTTGTTTATGTTTTAAAATTAAATAGATTAATTACTTAAAATAGTAATATCAAATTACAATAACATCAGGCAGTATGCTATGTTCTATTTTAGCTACAATATAGAATGTTCGATTCGGAAACTTAGGCCCGTTTGCTGATACGAATCATAAATATTTATGTTCTACTTAAAACTCTTAAGGGCTACTTTTTCCTCTGCGTAAACTGTCATATAAGTTCTTATGTAGAACTAAAATGCTTAAATTGTGTATCAGCAAACGGGTCTTATTCTCCAAGAAATGCGCAGTCGGTAGATAAAATCATGTTTTGGTATTGTCTTCTTTCAATCGCCAACAATTCTTTTTCTTCTTCATCTTCGCTTCTGGAAGCAGATGATGGACTATTTTCCCAACAATAATTTTCTCATAATACATTTTAATTTAAAAAATATTTGTATATAACACGAAATCGAGAATAATTTTTGAGAGAAGATGCAATAAAATATATTACAAATTTGAATTTGACAGAAGAATCTTAGGTTTGCTCTCTCAACTTCTACTATTTTCGGAAGTTGAGAAAACCAGAAGTTGATCAACTCGAGAGTTGAGAATCGAAAGTTGAAACTTTCAACTTTGAGTGAAGAAAACAAAATCACAGTTTAAAAATAAATATCCTCAAGTTAAGTTCAACTTGTAGTGATGAAAATGGCCCTAAGCTTCTTACTAAGTATATTGTCCTTACGATTTGATCGAACATAAGAGTAAGTACGTGCGATCAAGTGGGGCATTTTATTTTTAAATAAGCTTTACACAACTAAGAAATAAAATAGGTAGACACATATGGGGTTTTCAAGTGGATTATAACGATGAAGGAAAAAATTTGGCATTTTTATTATATTTAGGGCCAATTTTTCAATAGTCGGATACAACTTAATCTAGGAATAAATTTATCTGCTCATTTTAGAACGGAATACGGAGTTATCTGAGGAATAAAATAAATAGCTATTTTCGATGTCAAAAATACTTTGCATAATTATTGCTTTGAAATAAACGTTAAACAAAAATTAATTTTTATGAAAAGTTCGATCCTCGAAATAAAAGTGACGTTCAAATTAAATTATTCTATAAATGGTTTTTTCTTGATTGAAAAATTCGATGTTGTTATCCGGTTGTTTAACAGTCAAGTAAGTTTATTCCTCCGGCAACTAACTACCTTTTTATCTGGAGATTGAAAAATTGGCTCTTAGTAGGATAAAACAATTATTAATACACCATCACTGACTATATTGCATATATTTGTTCGAAACGGTAGATCCAAAAAATCACAAAATCTCAATGTTTTGAAAAATATACATATTTAAAATCTCTAACCCAATTTTTTTATTTTTTACATCCTCAAAACCAAAATCTCCAAAAATAAAATCGACAGAATTTGAAATTTTCTTTTAGGTGTTGATTATTTTGTGGGTGTCATATTTTATTTGGCCAACTAGAGAAATGCCAGTTTATAACAGTAACATTTTTATGAAAGTGGTTTTCCATTAAAAGTATGATAAATTCACCGATGTCTGCTCTTTTTATCAAGCAGACGTAGGCCTCATAAATAGTAACGGGTGATTTTTTTGCTACTTGGTTTTTGACGTTTATATTTTTGACAGATCACACATGACAAATTCCACGAACATTTGACATTTCGATTCAGTATTGTTTGCCATTTCATCATGAATAGACTTACGCCTGAACAACGTTTGCAAATTATTGAAATTTATTATCAAAATTCGTGGTCTGTGAAAAATGTGTTTCGCAATGTTTTATCACAAAATTGTCTTCAGCGACGAGGCTCATTTTTGGCTAAATGGATACGTGAATAAGCAGAACTGCCGTATTTGGAGTGAAGAGCAGCCAGAGGCAATTCAGCAGCTACCAATGCATCCCGAAAAATGCACTGTTTGGTGCGGTTTATGGGCAGGCGGCATCATTGGGCCGTACTTCTTCAAGGACGATGAAGGCCGCAGGGTTACGGTCAATGGAGAAAGGTACCGTTCGATGATAACAGATTTTTTTTTTGCCGAAAATGCAAGAATTGAACTCGGTCGACATGTGGTTCCAACAGGACGGTGCCACATGCCCCACTGCACGCGAAACCATGCATCAATTGAGAGGCGAATTTGATGAGCAGTTGATCTCACGTTTTGGCGCAGTCAATTGGCCACCAAGATCATGTGATTTGACCCCGTTAGACTATTTTTTGTGGGGCTATGTTAAGTCTATTATCTATGGGGACAAGCCAAACACGATTGCTGCCTTGGAAGCCAACATTGAACGCGTCATTGGTGAGATTCCGGCCGAAATCTGTGAAAAAGTTTGCCAAAATTGGACCTTCAGAATAGACCACCTGAAGCGTAGCCGCGGGAAACATTTAAGTGAAATTATTTTTCAAAAGTAAATGGCAGAAATTGATTTATCGATCCAAATAAAAATTTCATTCACTTTTTACAAGTTTCTGTGCTTTTTGAATTTCCAAAAACCAAGCTCTTAAAAAATCACCGTTTATTTTTAGAATCACTACTATTATAAATGGTCATGTCTATAGAATCCCTCTGATTTTATTTAGTGTAACCGCTGTACTCTAGTTTCCGTCTTTACTCTATTAGCCCTAGTGGCGCATATAGTTTATAAATAAAACCAACCAGGCTTCTAACAGTCCATACACAAATGCAAAACAGTTTTTCTAACAAAATGTTGCCCTAATTCAATTCAAACAATAACATGTTTACATTCGCACATACATTCACAATATGTCTATTGTCACATCAGTTTCATAAAAAATATTTTTCCTTCAAAGAGAAAAAAGGGAAATCAAATCTGTCAAAATATTATCAAGCAACCAGAAATGGCTGAAACAATATTTTCGTGCCGCATAAAACCGTCTATAATATAGAAATGTCACTTTTTCTGTGATCGTTTTTGTATGTGACATTGTTTCAATCAAACTTAAATGCAATATTGAATGGTATGGCTCTCTAACTACACACATACACACACACTCATCAAAATCGATTGGCGGTTTCTGTCAGATTGAGGAAATTTAAAATCTATATCCTGTCTTTCTATTTTAAAATTTATTTCTGTACATGTAGTTATGTATGTGAATTTATTTGTCTAGGTATATGTATATGTGTAGTTGACGATAAGGACGAACTGGTGAAGTGTGTCCAAAGAGAGGTAGCTATACACTACACACAAATCGATCTAGTGCATTCTTGTTTTTGCTTGCATTTTCGTCCTTTTTCTGTGTTCTGATTTTATATGATTTATATTCGGACTCACAGGATGCGCAGTATTAAAAAATGAATACATACATCCATCCTCAGTGTTTTGATATTTTACCAGTTCAAATGTCCTTTTTTTGTGTTCGGGCTTTCCCTCTGCCATTGACCATTTGGTAGAAGTGAATTGCAAAATAATTCTTTAGCAATGATAATTATGTTGAGTGGACATTTGTTTTGTCTGTTGATTTCTTTTTTTGTTTTTTTTTGTTATCAGATGATATCCTTTTTATTTCGATTTTGGATTTTTTTCTGTGTTTTGTTTTTATTTTTTATTTTAAATGGAAATCAGGATAATCAGACGAAAGTGTCACTGCGGTAGCCCGGAAAGCCTACGAGACTCATTGATTCATTTATGGGAATGCATGTGGTTGTTGTTTTTTCGTGTCCTTTTCAAGCCAGAGATACACCACTTGGTTGATATTGCAGATGGCGATAACGGAAGTTTTATTAATGAAACTTCCTTTTTTATGTGCGATGGTGGAGTGAGTAGTAGGGTACGGGGCAGAGGGGTGTTTTATGTAGTAAAAATCGTGGATCTGTGTGGTTTGAGAAAAATTGGCTATCATCGATTTCAGTTTGATTTGGAGCGTAATAAATTGCAAATTTCTATCCATAGACGTTATCCTTTTGGATCAATAGCTATGTTTGTTTGTGTTTGTATTTATTTTGGTTTGGGTTAAGTAGTGTCATTATAGAATTAATTGACATCGATTGCCTTTTATACATATATGTACATAGTACAAATGAAGTTAATGGAAAAAATTGATTTTTTTTTAAATAAAGACTTGAAAAAGCGAATTATAAGCTCTCCCTTAAGTACTTAACACTATATCGGTAAATGATTTACGTTTGGAATATTAATTAAAATCTACTCCCAAGCAGGAAATAATGCCATTATTGAAAATATGTAAAGATAAAAATATGTAGAAAACAAAAAACAACGGCTTAAGCTTTTAAATTGAATTAAAGTTCTTTTACATATGTTTGGGAGTAAATGTTTTTATAATTGGAACAACAAGACTACATATATATTCGTACGAGCAGTAATTGAATAAGCTGGTATTTTTAATTAAATATTTTGCATGTAATTTGTAAAATTCAATTAACATTAATGTACTTAACATGTTTTAATTATATTCCTTTAGCTTATTTGATAATATGTTATATATTATATATTTTCTTATGAAGGTACACTGTTGCGTATACGTGCTTATTTTAAACAATTCTTTTCCAGTCGGCTATTATATTGATTTTATAATTTGTTATATGACAGCTCTTGCGAATGTTAATCATTAGTAAAGCAATTAAGAAAAACCTGATAATATAAGGTATTAAGTAATTAGACTAGTTCGCAGCTTTCGAAGCGCAGAGTTAGTAAGTCGTTTTTAATTTTGTGCAATGCCTAGAATATTTTGCTTAAAAAGAAGAAACAACAGCACCTTATTCGGAAATTATGCAAGCTAAAGCTGCGAATTGATATTTCAATCATCATATCTGGACTCCGAAATTGTAAATTATAAAAAATATAACAAATTAAAATATGAATCAAAAATGAATCCATTTCTTACATTAATTCTTTTATTTTCAAACAATATAGGCATCACTGACCCCTTGAAAGAGACATATGTATTGCAGCATTTATTTATGTTCAAGAACAAAACATATTGACATCATCAAGCGAACAGAAAAATATTTTGAAAAATATATCAATGTGAATTAAAGAGTAGAAATAGCTAGGGTGCAAGTTGACTGCCTTGTGGGACACCAAAAAAAAGTTCTGAATGTTAAAATATAATTTAGACTCAATTTTAATAAAGCTAAATTGCAGTGGATAATTATGAAGTTTTAATTGATATTCCTAGAAGGCAATAAAATCGTGTGGTTACCTCTTTGAAAAATCTGCGAACTCTTCAATTTGACATTTGTTGTCCATTAAGCATAAATAGAGTCAAATTAGTAGCAGTTGGTCGCCCGCTTCAAAGATTATCTTCCTTATAATTGATGTAGAATTCTTCGAAATACATTGCAATTTGATTGAGCCATATTTGTGGATGGTACTTATACAGTATTTCTCGCTTAAATGCATCTCAGTTAATTAACCGCTTAATTGTTCGAAAAAATTGCATTTAAATGTAACACGCTGTTTTACTTGATTTTAAAACTGCCCAAGCAAATTATTAAGGGTTATGCAACGTCGGAAAAATCCTTCTAATATTTGTAAACGTCAAAAAGCTTATGATGTCGTAAACGAACCTTCCAAATTTGCTTGAAAAATCTTTTCCAACAAATCGTACACTTTTCAACACGAATTCGTGTGATAAACTTGTTAAATGAGCTAATTAGGGAATTTGAAATATCCAGCACAGGTGAATGTACTGGTATGTAGAAAATTGTAGTATGGGATTAATGCTCGAATGTAGAAAAGCGATGCTTTTTTGCTGAAATAACTAAAGAAAATAATGTACAGAATATTGTATTATTAAAGCAATTTGATAAAACATAATTGTATAAATTTCCTTTTGTTGATATTTTAAACTCAATATGATTTATATTGCTTGTCGTTTTATGAAAAACTGTCTGATTTACGAAATGATTTACGCCATCAGTTATAGGGCGTGTATTAAACCATGTGTTGGAAACTTAACAATTTTGTGACGATATCGGAATATTTACGATGTTGCATGAATACCCTTATTACTATATAAAATCTAGTGTGGGGCGAGGTGGTTGTTGTCTCAGATTTATCTCCAGGATGGCGGCTGAACTAATGCGGAGAAAATAATCGTGCCTGATTTGTTTATGGCTCTTATAATTCGCATTATTTTATTTATTTCTTTGTCATGATTTACTCAATCACATGTTGTTAGTGTTATGCTTGAACAGCATGTAATGAGCATACCAGGAACTCAATTTATGACAATTTTTTTTAGAATTGGTTTTTAATGTCACTGTTGGAATCGAACCTGCGACCACGAGGTTGACAGGTGAGCACACAACTATCGCGCCACGGCCACCCCCGATATGTTTTGAAACCTTTTTAGAATTACACTTTAATCCTGCATGCATTTTTTTATAGAAATCCGTTGAGTCATTAATGAGAAAGTCAAAAAAGTTTTTATGGCATGGACCATAGAATAATAGCGTTTTATGTAAATTTGTTTGACCAAAAGGTAGACTATACCAACCTTTTGTGCACAGAATTTTTTTTATCAAAACCATTACAACCGTTTTCGAGATACTTACAATATACCAAACAAAAAATGGTAGGTATACTGTTAAAAAAGATTAGCTAGACTTGCGTAATGAAATGGAAATAACATACGAAAAATAGCTTCGAAATTCTTACTTTAGAGAAAAGTTTATTTTAATTGAAGAAAACGCAAAAAATATGCTTATATTATTTTTTTTTTGCTTTTGTGGACTGTGTGGATTTAAAGCCAATTGAATGTTTTTATGACGTGTAGTCCAAAATGCGTTTCGCCAAGGTACTGCAGTTGAGCTCATCACTTAGATGCTGTAATACCTTTCTAAGACGCATCATTTTTTTGAGAAAAGTGTATTCGGATGTCATTTTCAAATGGCTGTACGAATCTATTACCTTTTTGTTCCAAGACTGGAAAACTTGGAACAAAAAGATGTTACTCTGAACATCCACTAGAAAATGACATAATTTAACTAAAATTAATGTGATTGCTTTTGAGTATTTTAATTTAATTTAAAAACATTCTTTTAGCCCAAAAATCTCTCCTTAATATGTTGATGCTGATATAAGAAATTCCCTAGTTCTCCCACATCTTACCAGTTGCCGCACTTATTTATCTCTATTATTCCATTGTTCATTTGGCTATTTCTATGATTTGACATTGAGTGCTTGTGCACGTCACTCAATCACATTTTTCGATCTTGAGATGATGAGAATTGAAGTATTTATAGTCATAATCTAATTATAACACGACGTATACTCGTAATGTGCATTTATTGATCGAAAATACATAAGTGTGAGTATTTTGAAAACACAACATCACTCATTTAAATTTGAAGAGAATATTATTTTGACATAAAGAGCCACTCATTGTCAATTCTTGTTTCCATTGACACAAAGCCTTTTTTTGTGATGCGGTAAAAGTTTTCTAGTGACTTGACAGACGATAGGCATTTTGATGTGTGTGTTGTCGTTAAATCGATAGACACATTCAGATACAAGGGGTATTTTAACGTAGTTTATATGTTTGCATATATGTAGCTTCGAATGTAGGTAAGGCACATTTATATCCTTTAAAAATGTAATAGGATATTCTATACAAAAGAAAACACATAGCTTAAGGGATAAGGATATAATTTTTTGCTTTTGTTAAGCTCATTTCCTTTTTTATTAATGTCAATATGACATGAAAAGGTAGGTAGGGATTTGTTTTGGGAGTGTTGGTTTGTTATTTTAGACAGCAAACCCTTGTGACGATTCCTATTTGTGGCCTAGAATTTTGCAATAAGTAAAATAGGTCACAATTTAGGTTTTGTAGTCGGTAAGTTTAAAATTAGAATTTTAATTTGATTTATTTAATTATTTGACACACATAGGTTAAATTTTTCTGATTATATTTGGTTTTTGGTTAAGGAAGAATTTTTTAAATTGATGGATTATCAGATTTTTCAATCGGTTGAACTAACGCATTCACTCCCAAATTTAATTTCTAACCTGAGTAAAAATTGAATAAAACCTTTATCATCACACACATGGTCACTATTGTACCAGACCAAACGAATTTCCTTGTCCCGTCGCGTCAGTGGCCAAATAAATCAATTCTACTACGAATATAAAACTATAGTATGGATTATTGGACAATCAGGTGGCTCAACTATCGAAAAGATACCTAATTGCAAAAAATAGGTTTTTTTTGGGTAGAAATTGTCGACAAATCTGCCAATTTTAAAGAGTGTGGATGAAAATATCTCATAAAGAAATAAAGTGCAAAGAAGTCTGGAACGGTTTGAGAACAAAAGTTTTACCAATTTAGAAACGTCCACAGAATTTGTTTTTGAATATTTTGGTTTGTTTAAAATTCACATTTTTTCTGTTTAAGCTAATAGTTTCTTTCTTTTCGTCACAACAACCTGGAGACATTTTTTTAATGATAAACGTCAACTTGACGTTTGTAAATTGTCTACCCACAAAAATTTACTGGGCACAAATTGTCTGGAAGGAAAAAAATATTTTACTCCCTCATGAGTGCTCTATTCTGCTCAAAAATACCAAATTTGTAAGTCTGAAACAGGAATTTGTGCCATTTGCTCCAATTGGCAGTTTTGGCCGAGTGTGGAATACAACTAATGTCATCATCATCTACTTGTAGCAAAATAGAAATGACATACCTCTCTTTATAATTGAGTATCTATGGCTGTCAGTTGCAGTGAGCAGTGCTGCCAATTTCGGTTCTGAAGCTACTACAGTTAAATTTACCGAAAAATGTACATATATTTATTTCTATAACGGAATAGCTCTTATTTCTATAGGTACACAAATTTTCTGGACTTACTTTTTCCGCAAATTAAATTAAATTAAAAAAAAAAATATCTATAATCAATAAAACGGAGAATACTCTAATGTCATCCCCTAATATACTGAATTATTTAACACCAATTTTTTTTGATACGCCTCGACGTTTTTTTTTTTTTGTTTAGCTATAGAACGCACAAAACTGGGTATACAGTTAATACAAGTGTTTCCTGGGACGTAAGGAGAAAGCAGGCAATATATTTTTCTGGATTTTTCAACTGGAAAGTTATTGCACTTCAAAAATCGATACCAGGTTTTTGACATTTTGTGGGATCCTCAAGAACAATTTTATTCTGCCCTGGATAAAGTTCAACGAACAAAGTTAAATTTTATATTCTGATCCTAGTGAGTACTTGTCAACTCAATCGGATGGTTAAAGTAAATTAGTTTAGAGATTTTGGTATACAGCGCCATCTATTGGAATACTTGAAAACTTTTAATTTATTAGCACTTTAATTCTGCCATTGATATTCACACTAACGTTTATCAATAGAGTTTGGAGAATCATATTTAACGTGCCTGTTCTTCCAGGTTATCTATTAAAATATAGCAACTGAAATGGATTACGGCATAGAGGAGGACCAAACCTTTAAGTCCCGCGAAAAAATCGTTATTTTTACTAAAGCTATTTCAAAAACACAAATTAAAGTTCAACATAAGTCAAATGTAAGCTAAATCTACATGAAACTAGCCGTTTATTATGCAAAAAAAAAAAAAAAACAATTAGCAGAAGACAAACTTATATTTGTTTTAAAAATATCAATTTTATTTAAAAGTCCCATTAAAAAGCAATAAACAAAAATGTTGTAGTTTTTGCGTTATGTGTGCAAGACGCATAAAACTAGTAGCGATTAAATTTATACATTAAATTAAATTCCGGCAAAATTAGGAACTAAAAAACAACATTTTAATTTAGCTATCAACAGAAATTTACATAATTAAAACATAAACCGATTTATTTACAACTACCGAGAATTTGAATAATTTAATTTTTCATTGCTGAAAAACAGTGAAATACAATCATCATAATAACCCTTTTTCTCTCTATTCCTACATATATGTATGTAAGTGTGTTTGTTTATATATATATGTACAAAAATGTACGCTTCAAATTAGAAATTCAAATCGAACTAACATCAATTCCCCAAATTGCCATCGCACAAAAGCAGCAGGCAACACACCCTCATTAATTCCATCCCAGACACATCAAGGATTTATACATTCAGATTCCATAGTTTGGTATACAAATTAAAATAAAATTATACCCTAAAGCAATCCTTTATCCCACCGGCCAACAAAGTACCCACAAATTATCGAATCAGGCCATAAAATTTCCAAAACATACATATATTACAGCTAACAACAGAAAAAAAAACAAACCACAAAAAAAAACTTTTTACGAGAGTATATATACTCGTAGAGGTGCGATTTAAGGCTTAATGAAGCCCTTTTCGGGGGTGAATTTTAGGGCTCGTCAAGCATGAAGAACTATAACTTCAACACACCATTAATAAAAAATTATTGTTGGTCACGAGAGAATTTGTTGTGCGAGTAAGTATGAATTCCAATTCCAATTCCATTTCCAAACCCGAACTCCCAAAAGTATCAAATAAATATTTTATTGATTCCCATTACACCCCCATATCATAATCGAATTATATTTAGTCAGTTTGGTCGTAACACAAAATCCACATGTAATTCTCTTTTATTTACGAAGTTTTTTTTTCTTTTTTGTGTTTTCCCCATTAATGCTTATCCTTCGGGGTACTTACCTAAATCCCTCTGACACAACCATGCTGCAACATTGCACGTTACACATCACATTGGATTAAATGTTCCAAATCCTCACATCAATTAACGAATTAACCGACATCCTTTTGACTTACGACAGCTGCTTTTATTTGGGCACCCACACACACTAATACACAAAACCTCTCAGAATAATATATACGTATTATTAAACGATGGTCGATTGTGTTTTAAATGACAAATCACAGGAAATCACTTGTCATTTATGTCAAATTGAATTTGGGGCGAGAAATGTCAGTGAGACAGAAAATCAACTCAACGCAACGGCACCGACACAGTTGACCTTCTACTCTTTCCACCAAATTAAGTTATGTGTCTACCGCTCTGCAGATTGACTTAACAATAGATTTCAAGACAATTGACCAAAGTGATTAAAATTTAATTTGAAAGAATGATAGGCCTGGGTGACACAATGACAGCCCTTGTGGCCCACACAATTTTAAGGTTAAAACAAGTCAACAGCAAAACTGACTGACAAGACACCATTTATCAATTACCTTTCACTCGAATGAGTTTAACTTAACCGCAATACAATATCTAAAAAGATAAATTTATTGTAAATCAGATCATTGAGTGGAATGTTCTTAAATGACGTGTATAGCTCCTATAACCTATATACAAACTGTTTCAATTTTAAAGTCAGGACATTTTTTTTTTTTTGTTATTGTGTGGTTTCATAAAATAGTTTAAAGTTGTTAAAAAAAGTTAATTAATTACCTGGCACATGGGGTGTTTGTTGTGTATAAAGTTTGGTTATGCATTCATTAAAAACTAAAAACTAAATTTGAATTTGGGAGTTGGTTTGTGTGCAAATTTAGTCAGCATACTTTTCCAGATTCCTCGCATCTTCCACTGGAAGCTTCACCTGGGATTTTGCGAGGAAATAATTAATTCGTCGTTCGCAATCTAATGTGGGAACACAAATTATTTGCTATCCTTCTATATTTCAATTTAAATCCCTAAGGCTGATTTCGTTCGCACGACGATTCGGTCGCAAAAAATATAATGCATGAGTTTCGATGTTCATTTTAGATTGTCGCAAGTTAAAATGAACGAAATGAACTATTGAAATATTACATATGCCCACGCTTGCGATTTTAAAATAACTGTCGCAAAACGACTATTTTCAATTTTGCGATGATTTATGTACTCATTTGCGACTTTGAATTAGTGATGACAGAAAAATAAACCCTTTTTTTGCGACTGCGAAACGCACTTATGATTTTCTGTCATTGCGACTAAAACAAGTTATCGGAGAACTTATGATTTTTTTAAAGCACATATGTGTGCATTCAAATTTTAAGCTCTATGGTTGTTTATTCGTTAGTGTTTTTATACAAAAATCATAGTCACTAAATTAAATATTCATTTAAAGAATTGTGGATTTCAGCCTTCCGATTATTTAATCGCAAAAAATTACAATCTACAGTTTTTACACGAATGATATATTAATCGCAACGATTAAAAACGCGACAAAAATAAATCGAACTCTGTGGGTTTTTTTAGCGCTGCGATTTTAAAATTACATATCTACATATCTGTTTATTTGAAGGTAAAATCGTATGGTTTATTTCATGCGACTATACTCTGGGACAGAAAATAGGCAGTACAGGCAAGATAGGACGTTTACCTCTCATTCTCGCTACAGCGAATTGCATAAATCTGTCACCCAACAAAGCTCTCATATGGTTTTCGTAGTGTGTATTTTAAATGGACTTAGATTTGAAAGAAGAGTATGTAGGGTTACCGCCCTTTTTTTAGATAGGAATTTTAATTTAATCGTTTTGCTTATAAAAATGTTCTTTTCCACACCACCATAAGGTAAGATAAATGGTGCTAGTAGGCCAAATCCCTTTTACATAAAAAAACAAGTAAAAATAAAACATTTATTCATTAGGATTGATCATAAATTAAATAACAAAAATAAATATAAATTCATCTTTTAAATAACTATATTTACAAAATATTTTACTCAGAAAAGGAGTTGGTGCCGCTGCTATCTTCACCTAGGTTTATAACAAGATTTTCTACAGAGCGTTCCAAAAAAACGTCCATTTCCCACATTTTCGGCTGAACCACCTGCTCGACGTGACGGACACACTGATGCCATTTTTACTTCACTTCACATTAATTAATCACGCGCTTTGAAAATCTATGCAAATAATGTTCTTCTTCAAAGAAAACAGCTTAAAATTTTGTAACTGCATTTAAACGTATTTTCCACACATTAAAAGTAGTGCAAAAAAAGTGAAAATACTCTACGATAACACTCATCATTTAAAACTTTTTTTAAAGCTTTTTTTTGAAGCACCTCAACAGAAGCCTAAGGAAAAAAACCGATCGAGTTAACAAATCGACACGGGTAACTCTGAAAGCACATAAATATTTAATGAGGGTTGAATAGCAGCAGCAGCCACAGGAGACAGGACACAGCAAACGCAATTCAGTCCACACTCAGATGTGCGCTGAGTAGGACGTTGGGTCTGCGTCAGATGCAATGCAATTTTTGTTATTATTTTATAGAAGTTCTTCCAATTTAGTATGGTGCAAAAATAAGACACCCTAATGATTTTGAAAAAGCTTTCCCATAAGACGTGTACTGCCTATTTTTTTGAGACAGTATAAAAATAACGTGATAAAAATCACAAGTGCGTACATGGTACAAATTAAGCTTTGCATTTGGAAAAATATCCAACTCGACATTTCGATCAAACTTGACATTGCGATGAGATAGAGAGCACCAAAATATTGGTAACGCAATTCAATATGCCTGTCTGTATACTTGTATTATGATCTACATTCTTCTAACTTCAACTTCTATAAGGTTTCGGTAAGGTACTATCGAAACAAAAACGTCTTACCGAAGCCTTGTCGAAGCTGAAATTTAGTTGAGACAGCCTAAGTGGCTGAAGCGAATTTCTTCAAACTTGGTACTAAGCTTATTAAGTTAATGCCAGGATTATTTCTTCAAATATTTTTTTTCAGACCCAAAATTGAAAATATTTATATTATCTCGAAAATGGCTTTAACGATTGAACAGATTTTGAAAATTTCTTTACGTCCGTTGAAAAAAAAACAACAAATTATGAAAAAAATGGGTGTGCAAGTGGGAGGATTTTATTAAATCAAAGACTTTAATTGTTTTAATAAGACCAATTTCTCAATTTTGTTCGTGCGTACAAATACACTCTGAAAATTTCAATAAATTAATTTGAGCCATTTTATTAAAATTAAGAAATAAGAAAAGTATGCGTGGTAGTAGGCGGATCTCACTTAAAATATTTTTTTCTTGCTCATAAACCAAACTCTGACATTTTCATGCAAATCGTTAGAATTGTTTCCAAGAAACCAAGAAGGTAAGCGGATTTTACTAAAATAATTTTTAAAATTTGTTTCTTCCACAAAAGAAAAAACTTGTAAAATGCCATCCAAACCATTTTAAACTTTTCCAAAAAATAAATCCTTTTTGGAGTAAACATGAAATAAAAAAGTGGGCGTACTAGTGGGTGGATTTCACTAAATCAATTTTTTTTTAATCACACAAGCAAACTGAAAATTTCATCCAAATCGTCAGAGCCGATCAAAGTAATAAGATACACCTACAAAATTTCTTTAAAATTATTCTAAAACAGTATTATTAAGCCAAATTTAAATTCATTAATAATATAAATTTAATTTAAAATTATATATCCGTTACCGAAATATTGAAATTTTAAAAAAGAAATTTAAATTTTGTATTCCAAAATTCAAAGAATATATTTTGGAGAATTTCAGAAAAATAGTGATTGTAGTTTTCGAGATAGGAATACTTTAATATAACGGTTCACCCAAGACGCTTAAGTATGAAGCGAATAGTGGGACTTTTTCTTATTCTCCCGAATTTGAATTAGAATTTTGAACAAGTTAAACTAGAAAATTTACCTCGACGAGTCAATTATATTAAGCAAGACTGCCTGACTCATTCGTTGACGTTATTTCATAATGCACATCAAATTATTGTTTACGAGAAAACCGCTATAGAAAATTGAAAAATTAATCTCTCTCTACATTATTGGCTTAGATATTCTGACATTATATCGAATAATATTAACGAGCCATAGACGATGACTAAACCAAGCACTCATCGTTGATCAGGTGGTACTACTTGGTGCTTAAGAGCTTAGCAAACAATTTATCCAAGTCCTCTCTTCAGCACATACATATATAATTTTGTTGAAAAAATACTTTTCTCCATTATTTTTATTTTCTGGATTTTTTTTCAGTTTTCAGAAGCGTTCGTTATATTTTTTTTAACATTAAACGAGTGATGGGGCGGTTGAATTTCAATTTAAGTTCACTTTAATCAACAATGGCGATAGGATGAGCGAGGAAGCATGTTGCAAGTTGCCACCACATATATAACGTCATGCGTTGAATGAAAATCAGGCGAAGGACACATGTTACGAAGGATAGACGTAAGTAGTACCTAACTATCCGATGGAAGTACGAGTAGTGCAGTGCAGGAGCAGAAGCACCGAGTACACACACCTCTCTTTATAAAGTGCAGACACTTGAAACAATCACCAAGACCACTTTAGTGTGCTAAAATGGTCCTTTTGTCCTGCAGTGACAATGACGGGTGCCATCCGCTGTCTCATTGGGTAACTACACGGGGACGGCGATGTTCATATTCAGCAAACATGATTTTCATTCATGAGAATTGAGCGTGGACAAAGCAGCACCCATCCGTATATCCTTTAATTTTTTTTTCAGTAAAAAAACATTATTTCCTGTTGTTGTTGTTGCTTATCTATACCCAGTTTATAGGACAGGTACATACTTACTATATGTATTTTATTCATACAAAATAAACAAAACGCTTGTTTTGTGAGTGACGGCGGCGGAGTGGCTTTGGGTTCCGGATCCTGTTGGTTTGAATTTGCTTATGATGTTCAGCCCACAACACCACAACGGAGCAGAGAGCATAATAATCAATAAATGTTTTTATTCCATCATCATCATCATTATTATTATCGGCATTCCTCATCTCTCAACATAAAGTAGAGAAAAACAGATGCTATGTAAAGCATATACCCAGCCAGACCAAGACCCGAAGTCACACATAGTAGGTATACTATAGCTTAGTAAACTCACATAATAATAACATCATCATTGGAGCGACCAAAAGCTAACAGATTGTAAACTGATTGGAAACTTTAAACCGTACAGTTTGCTTTTGGGAGAAGGGTAGGGCGCTGAAGATAGAGGTTGAGTGATGGCAAAATATATAGGGGGATTTTGAATAGCAGAGTAGAGTGTACAGAGCTGCCCTTGAGGATTGTTGAGTTGAGTTGAGAGTTGGGGAAAAAAAAACTCAAAGAACACTATCAAGCAACGTTGAACTTTAGGAAACTTCAAGGGGATAGATAATGGATTTTTATTTTTTTTTTATTTTTTGTTCGTTCGGAATTTAAGGTTGATTTAACCCTGATCGACTTGTTTTAGTTAAGTTGGGAGTTGACTATATATTTTAGCCCCCAAGAGGCTTAATTTTGCCTCATTTGACAACAAAGGGTTGGCATATTTTTATGTATGGCTCTATGTCTCTGTGTCTTCTGTGTGTTTTTGTTTCTTCTTTTATTTTTTGAAAACGTTGAAAGCAAAATTAAGTTGAAGGGAGTTCATTTCACAAACTATTGATTTAGCCTGAATGTGACATGATTTAATATTTTGGCTTATCTGTTTCTCAGACGAATTGAATAGATTTAAAATTGTTTCTATTTAAGAGATTTTAATCTTTACACAGATGGTGAATTGATATGACCACATTTGTGTTGATTTATTGTTTCTGCTTAGGGATTTTCGTCAAATATGTGGATACTTTCAAAAACCATGTTACCGCGTAATGATTTTACAGGAAAGATCACAGGAATGGAACTCAAAAGATACACAGAATTAGAGCTCCCGGTTTTTAAGTTTGAAAAAATTTTAAATTTATTTTAATTTAAAAATGAGGAAAAAAATTAAAAACTTTGGTTTTGAAAATTTATTTTTCAAAAAATATTAATCAAACCCACTTTATTTAAGGACAATATGAAAGAAGAGTTTTAAGTAATAGTAAAGGAAATTCTAAGGAGTTTTTGAATAAAAAACTCATTTGAATGGGTTCATTCACAAGTGGGAAAGTCCAAAGTATAAAAAACCGGTTCTATGGGAAGTACCGCTAAAAAGTACGCAAAATAAAAATTGTTTTCTTTTGAAAGTGTACTGCACTAAATTAAATACACACACATTTTTTTTAATCAAAATTCTTGGAGCCGTTTTAGAGAAATACATTTTTTCTTCACGGTTTTTTTAATATTTGTATAGGAGGCACCGTTTGGTTTTTGTTTTAGAAAAGCAGATTTTTTAACTATTCGAGATAATGGCAAAGAACTACTAAATACCAAGTTTCGAAAAAATCTAATGAGTAGTTTTCGAAATATTGAATTTTCAAAAAACGTTTTTTTTTATTTCGGAAAATTGTTTTACATTTGTGTTGCTTAAACTGTCTAGGAGCTTCTGTATAAAAAAGATTTTAAAAAATCAAATGAACCGCTTGGGTTGGCGTCAAAGTTCATCCGGGGTCAAAATGTTTTTAGCAAAATGTTGCTTTCAAAATTCTGCAAATAATAAAACTTTGTTTTCTTTATTATTTGCAGAGTTTTGATAAGCAGAGTATACTCTTACTTTCTTGAGCGTTTAATAAAAAAAATATTTTTTTTTGTAGGTCAACTTCTTAAGGCAATTATTCAGTTAGTGTCTATTAGAGAAAAAAAGAAAAAGTGTTTCGAAAAACAAACAAATAAAGAGAATTATAAAAAAGAGAACCGATCTAAGTCACATTGGATATCTTAGGTTCTTAGGCGCATTTCAAAAAACATTGTTTTCTTTCGACCTTTGGTTTTGCTTGTTTTTAATGTAATTTTTTTTTCATACTTAATAGATTGTTTTGTTTTATTTTTGTTTCTCGTTTGCTTTTGTAAATAAAAAAAGTTAATAAAAAATAAAAAAAAAATAAGCAGAATTTCTTTCTTTTTTTGTTGACGGACAGAATTTTGAGCAGCAGAATTTTGAAAAGCAGAAAAAATGAAAAAAAGCAGAATTTTCATTTTAAAAGCAGAATTTTGAAAAGCAGTATTTTGAAGCCAGAATTTTGACTCGCTCGCGATCCGTTTTCCAGAAAATCGAAAACCAAAAAATGGTTCTGCTAGATGTAGGCATACCAAAAATAACAATGTTTTTCAAAAAAAGAAATACCAAAATGTACCTTTTCCCTTCATTAATGAACTGGTTTTTTTTTATAGAAATCGTTGGAGCCGTTTCTGAGAAAGATATAATTTACCTTTTTGGCAAAAAAAATGTATGGCAGGTACCGTTATTTTTCGTCTTAAAAATAAAATGAAAAAAAACTTGTTAGCATATTTACGTAAAAAGAATATGTGCCGAGGTTGAAGTGAATCCATCCATCCGTTTAGGCTGTAGAATCGAGGACTAAAAATCGTGAGAGTTGTTTTCGAGATAATTAAGCTTATACTTTAACGAGTTTCTTGGCAGGTACCGTAATTTTTGGGTACACAAAAGAATATCAATTTCTCCTCTAGGGAACCACCTAAAGACACTTAAGTCCCAATTTTGCATAAAATCGCTTTAGCGGCATAAGCTGACCAAACTAACATTTCTGCTTCGGTAAGATTTCGGTAAGTCATTCGATACGACCTTATCGAAATCTTAACGAAACTGAAATGTTAGCAGATTGTAGATCGCAGTACACACTTTCAGATAGACAGGCGGAATTGCAGAACTTACGTTGCTCGTGTTCACTATAATTATTATGCCACGGTTGATCAAAATGTCAAGTTCAACTTTTTTTTCGAAATGCAAAACTTGCCCTATATTTTACCTTATGTGGTAGGTACACATCGAAAGTAAAAGGAGTGTCAATGATTACCCCACAAAACACGCAACCCGAAATCGCTCATAACACAGTTTTTCTCCCCCAAAATCACACAAGACAAAAACAAGAAAACTATAAAAATCTAACCGCAGCAATAGAAAATATAGCAAAGTTTTCCTGTATGAAAATTAGCAATTTCAATGGATAATTAACTGAAACTGTTGCAATGCAGCAGCAACAGTTATGCATATCACAGTTCCTCCTCCCGCCAGCCTTGAAAAACATATCAATTAAATCCCCAAGAGAGTATGACATACAAGCACAAGGACACATGCAAATGAAACCGAAATCGGCGGTATCGACGTTAACTGCTTAATTAAAGCAATTTCAAGAGACACACGGTCTCGCAGGAATTCAATTGAATCTCGGGGATTAAAAGGACTTAAATCGAATTAAATGACCGCTAGTCTCAGGATTTCCAGTTGTAAATCGAAAAATCCTCCTCTCATACTTAACTCATTGCGGATGACCTTATTATTCGCCTTTGCCATCACACCACACCCAGCCACGACAACGTCAAAAACCTCTTTCAGTTTCAGAACAAAAATCCGGATTTCAGAATTGGGATTTCAATTATTGTGACATATTCATGCGAAAATCCGTTCCGTCGTCATCATCTTTCCGCCCGACTACCGCGCCTTGTCTGTGAGTCCTTCGACTTCCGTCCAATGAAGTATACTATACTACATAAAATTGAGAGTGTCCTCTTATCCACGCAACGCAACGGTGTGTCGCAGATATCCGGTATCATTGTCATCGGGTGGCATTGTTATGTCACACGAGAGCGCGTATATATATATCCGTACTGATTGACCTCCCCTTCTCGCACATGCTACGAAACCATACATAAAAGTCATTAATCACTTATTTCACTTTGAGGCTAATTGAGTTTTATGAAAAGGCCACGCTATTAATTATCATTCAGTGGGCGGAATTCGAGTATGTTGTTTGTGAGGGTGTGGCCTGGAGTTGGGCTCTCCCAACTCAAGTCGATTATATCGTGAGTCTGTTCATTTTTGTGTCGTCCGTATTAAATGTTATCATTCGTAAAATCGATGACTATACTCAAATTCTTCCTTGTTTCTGCCCTTCGTCCAGCCTCATCTACTCATAAAATGAAAATGGAGAAGGACGAGGAGCATTTCTGTGGAACTGTTATTGTTGGTTCTTTTGTGTTTTTCGTTTGTATTATCGCTACAAACCGCTTAGGCCTCTTTATATAATATAGACAGTGAAATTGCAGCCAACACCCAACAACTCGGTAGTTTGTTGGTGGTTGGTGGACTTGGACGCGATGTAATGGTCCTCCAGGCACAGCAATTAAAAGCGAATAAAATTTGAATCGTTTTGTAGTCTATCGGCACTTGTGTGGTAATTCAAAAGTAATTTGCGTACGGATAAAACCGTTAGGAATGGATACTTTTGTTAATTATTTTTGTTCTTTTTTTTTTGTTGTGTGTGTTATTTTTGTATGTTTGCCTTGAGCTAAACAAGCACTCGTCCTTTCGTTCTTTCGTCCTTGTCCTGTTGAATTGACAGAGATAATTGATTTCTAGTTAATGGACACCAATTAAATTTCGAGATAAGATATACATACATTCTTATTTTTGGTAGGTTGTCGCATTTAAAGCGCATTAGCTTAGAAGTACTGACTTTAAGAACAAATACTCGTACTAAAAAACATTTGAGTGTTGAGAAACAGAAAAAAATTGGCGGAAGATTTTTGAGGAAACTAAAAACCAAGCAGATTGAGCTAGTTTGGCCGTTGTGCATGTAGTTAGCATAGGGCTTTACAAACTCAAGCTATTTAGCCGAAACTTGAGCTAAGAAAACCGAAAAATGTTTGGGAAAAAATTGTTAGTTTTGGTGACTCTAATAGAACCTATTTTTTGGGTTACAATTTTCTGGAAATCAGGTCATTTGATTTTTTTTGCTTTTTTTATGGGGAAACTCCTAAGCAGCTTAAACTGCCAAAATTTTTCTAAACAAAATTTTTGAAATAAAAAAAAAACAATTGGAGTATTCATGAAACGGCGTAAAACCTGTATAAACCATAGAAACCAGATAATAGGCGTGTTTTTTTCTAAGCCCCGGGGAAATTGGACGAAAAAACGATGAGTAGGATTAACAATTTGCATGTTAAATCCAACAACAACTAATCCCCGGGGGTGCTTAGCTTAAACCCAGAGAATTCTCGGGGCTTAGCTATTGGAGAGGATACAAACTGTGCTACCAAAAACTTTTTCACTAAGTTATCGATAAAATGTATAGAAACTTCAAAACTGACATTTTGACATGTCAGATAATTATCAATTTTGTTTGGTTTGGTTGAGCATTTGGTCGAAGTGTGTCAGTTGTTTTCCTGACGGCCATGTCAACCTAACCTATCCTACCTTTTAATATACATTCCGCAAAAACAAATCTATTTTAACATTTTTCGCTTTTGTATTGCCTCTACGGTTTTTTCCACCTCGCCATGAGCACAACCTTCTACAGCGATTTTCATTTTTGCGTTTATTTTTATTATAGGAATATTAAAACTTGACTGTAAAATTATTATTAAATAAAAAAGCATTTCCTGAAGTTGATATTCGTTCAATTAACAAGAATTGAATGAACTACAAAACTAAGGTTTCTCTGAGAAGACATAGGAACTGAGCGTCCCGCCCGAATAAGCAACTCGTCCACTAATATCATGTCACCAGTGACCGACGAATGGGGTAGTTTTCAAGTAGTTGAATTCTATGTACCACTGTATTCGTGAAAATTAAATTAAAAGAAAATCACATCGGCTAAAAACAATTTCCAAAATACTTTATTTCAATTTTCAAATTACTTGATTCACATTTTTTGGTATAAATAATAATTAACTTGGTTCTTTTTATGTTTTTTTAATAGAAAAGTAGTTTAAATTCAATAAATGAATCGAAATTACACAAAACAAATCAACCCGATGATTTTTAGAAGAATGAGGATGAGGCAAACAATGATGTTTATTTTTTTCTTGCATTACAGCTGTTCTTCAAATGTCATCTTGCAAATTAATAAATAGTGCTACCAAGTATTTCACTTAAGCGCCTTGGTCGTTTTTTTCAACCAATTCCCCCGGGGATTGCAAAAAAACGCACCTAATTTATTTAAAAGTTTATGCGGGTTTTCCGCCGTTGCATTAATACCCTAAATCTTTCGAAAAAGTCCTTTTTTTTCAAATCCATTTTTCAAAAACAGGCTACTTAATTGTTTTTAAATTAAAGCTGTATACGTATAACAATCATTACTGTAAATTGGCGTTTCGGTTTGTTTTCCTAAAAATGTTTTAAAATTTTATACATAATAAATTAATTTAAAAAAAGCTTATTTGCGGTATAATGTAGGTATTCTATGTCAAGTTTTGCATTAAAAAAAATCGAACTCTGGATTTTAATCAAACTTGATATAACGATGAAAGAGAACACCATAAAATTGGGTCCCGCTATTCCGTCTTTCTGTGTGTCTGAAGATTGATCTACAGCCTGAACGGCTGAAGCGATTTTCTTAAAACCTTGTATTTAGCGTTTTAGGTGATGGTCTCAAATATATTCTTGAATCGTTTTTTTTAACCCCAAAACTAATGATGGTACCTGCCATACAATTTTTTCTACCATATCAATTAACTCGAAAACGCCTCTAATGATTTTGTTTTAAAAAAAATCAGTGTACTATAATTATATGTGTAGTCTACATTTTGGTCCAAAAATGTTGATTATATTTTTGTTATTAACGTTCAAAAACGTTCATTCAAAATTTTTATGTAAGAGGTCCTTCGAATACTAAATAATATTGCATATCAAAATTTTCGAAAAATTATTTTTTGGATTTTTTGAAAAAAAAAATCATTTATTTTTTGAAAATTCAATATTTTGAAAAAATCACAACTATATTTCAAAATTTAATATATTAAAAATGTACTTAAAATTGCCATATAAAATATTTTTTTTTTTTGAAAAAAATTAAAGAAATATTGCACCTACATAAAAAAATTAAGTAAAAAATGACTGTTAAAATATATTTAGTTTTTTATTAAGAATTTTTTGCTTAAAATGTGATCGAACATAAGAGAAAGTACCTGCGATTCAGTCGTGCATTTTATTTGTTTATATTTTACGCGCAGTCGGGGCGGGGCTTATGACTATAGGATAGAATTTAATACAAGAAACCGATGCATTTTTGTTTTGAAATTCATATTGGGAGGAAAAAACAGGACGGGCAAAGTATTCGACATTTGGGGTACGGCAAAAGAAGGAATCACTATTCTACATTCCACAAAATGTGCTTAGTTATGAACACACCGATAACTGAAAGTTGTTCGGTTTCCATGATGCAAGTGCCGCTCATGAATAACGGTTGTTAGTCCTATCTCCAGTTTCCTTCCACTTTCGTGCAACACCCGAATCGCGGTCTTCCTCTATTGGGCCATTCCTCTGAGTTCGAAGATTTTCTGGCTGGATCCACATGGCACAGCAATTTCAGTCGTTCGTACTTTACTTTTTTGACGAGTGTACTTGTTCTGATATCTCTTATTCCACTCACTCACATGGGACCATATGGGACCATAAATAATGGGCAGAATTTTCCTTTCAAAATAACCATAAGCGTTCGTATCAACCCTTAAGTCAGGACTGGGATGATAAGCGTCTCCTTGCTTTAGGTGCTAGATATGGAGCTTTTTTACTCAATTGGGTTCTTAGTCCAAAGAAGCAGCAATTGGCCAGAGTTATTCTTCGTCTGAGTCTGAGCCCTACCTTAATGTTGTAGCTGCTTATGGTAACTTATTATCCAAAATACATTGATGTTGGGTTTTCCTTCATTGATGACAGCATATACTTGCAACAATGTCTAGTTTTAGTATTTCTGAGAAACTTGTTCGTTGTGTAGAATGAGGCTGTTTCATGTTCATCGAGATCGGCAAAGATCTCACCGATATGCTCACCAGTAGCGTATGCAAATTTTGCTTTTGATGTCTTGCACGAGAATTCTGTACTATTCTTTCAAGAATTATGTTGAGGAAGTCACATGAGACCTAGTCGCGTTGGCTAAGATCTTTTTTGACATCAAACGTATCGGTGAAATCTTTGCCGATCTTGATAGAGAGGCGTGAGCGATATCTCTATTTCCATCTCCATCCAAATTATATATTGCTCTCATCTATATAGATTATGTCCTAAGCGGTCTTGAAATCGATAAATAGATGGTGGTTAGTCCTAACAAGATTAGTTAGTGGACTTTCGTGGACTAAAATCTCATTGACAGAATGCTGACGAAGAGCTTAAGGTCATACAGTAAGTCAGTGAGAATCTTATAGACGATGTTAAGGAGACAGTTCAGAGCGTCTCCTTTCTTAAGGATAAGACTAACAATTCTGAAGTTCCAATCATCAGGGATGATTTTCTTCGATCATACTTTCCAGATGAGTTAATAAATACATACTCCTTTTACCAAGTCATAGCAGCAAGAATGCCATGACCATTAGCTCCAGCTGCATGTCAATTTGAATGGTCACTGGCCAGACAAGTGTTATACAGATTGTAGAAATTATTTTCTGGCAAAATTATTTGAGCAGTAAGTTCGAATTTTTTTAATAATAAATATATGTATGTATGTATTGCAGAATAAACAAGGTTAAATTTAGTATAAAGTCTATTTTTAAATCAATAATTCTCAAAAAAAAATCATATAATGAAGTGAAAATGAAATTAACCGAGTTTCGAAAAGCACAAGTGACGTACAAATCAAACAAGAACATACCTACAAGGAACTCATTTATGTAACAGGAAAAAAATGTTAATTTCCTTTTGTATTGAATACACTCTTGAATACTAAAAGTCTCTCACTTTACTAATAGAATCTCCAAATAATTACACTTCTGCTATTAACGTAATTTTCCCATAAATACTTTTATTTCGTTTTCGAGTTACACACCTACATAATTAAATCCCTATGAGAATCGAAATTACTGATGTGCCAGTTTAATATTACCTTTTATGTCCCATAAAAGCCAGCTATTAACAAATTTGCCACCCCTTGTCCAGCACCTTGTTCAACTGTCAATAAATAAAGGCTTATATAAACCAGATAAGCTTCGCCAATGTATGTCGAAAAGCTGCCATAACATCTCCTCAAAAAAAAAAACAAAAAAAAATCGTAACTAAAACTAAATGAACCAACACTTCGACGATCTAGAAAATAACATCAAATTAACAGCCCTCTTCGAACATGCTTGAACTACTAGTAGTATTCATGCACTATACCAAAAGGACAATAAAACTTAATAGCCCAACAAATATACATACATAAACACAACATACATATGTATATATTCCTATACAGCATCCCTTGTCTGGTGTTGTGTCGTAAAAACAAAAGCAACAACAACTAACTAACAAAAAACTCAACTTCTCTCATAGAATAATATCTCTGCACACAAACCTAAAATACTCCCCAACATAAAGGCTATTATTATGGAATCGTAAGCCTCTTAAAGGTATAATCGCCTCTTCCCATGCTTTTGTATCATCATCGTATCGGTTAGTATATCCAAGCCGATCCTTGTGTGTCTATTGTTTGAATTGTAAAAGTTTACATCCCAACACCATAAACCACCCAAAAAACATGGAGGATTATACATCAACACGAGGCTTTAGCTTGTTCCGTTCCGTTTTCTATACAAACAATTACCTATATAGCACTTACTCACGGCATTCCAAATGAACTCCTATCCAGACCGAACCGACCGAAACTCTAACAGGCCGCGCAATTGCCATTTTATGCGAATGTGACTGTAACTGCTTCCATTTTGTGTGCATACATTAATTTGTTCAATCAAATCCTTTTATTGGATATTGTGAATGTTAATCCTTGCGCAATGGTTATAATTCATCGTCTTTTGCGCGAATTTTTAGTAGGTACCTACCATTTTTTTTTTTGGTAGAGATCAAAGGCTTTACCATAATTTTTCTTCTAAATGGGCAACGCGGTTCTTTTTCTTACAAACTCTTATCCCAGTTTACCATCTTACCGAATGCTTATAAAGTTCTAATTGTCCTCCTTAATGGCACTAAAAGAGGAAATTTAAAAACAAAGATGTGGATGGAGCCAACCGGGTATAAAGAAGAAATAAAATAAAAAAATATTTTAGAGTGCGAGCATACGAAAAATTACAGGAATGAGAATACCACCGCACTTTGAGATTTTAATGTAATAACTTGTTAGAATTTATGTTATTTTTGTATCACAGACATATTCGCATATAAATCCTGAGATTATGATCGTAAATCATGTTTTTATTAGGGTCGCACGCACATTAACATTCATGTACCAAATACACACAGTTACTCTGCGTGGAAAACGGATGCTGATGATATAAGGATTCTCATAAAAAACAATAAAAACCAAATTATACATAAATGTATCCGTTTAAGCTGCAGAGATAGTAAAATAAAAAAAATCACACATAAAAAACAAAACACACTTTGATGGATTTCCATATGCTCTATTGCACATCCTTGCAAAAGGACCTTCAATTGCAATGCTCTATCTGAATATTATAGTAGATACTTAACGAATTTTTCTATTTTACCGACAGAGCTGTTAATCCTTACACCTCGGAAGGAGTGTCAGTGCAGATGTGGTTAATGAATGTGAATGAAATCAGTGCTAACAATTTTTTTTTTTTGAAAACTATTAGTCAAAAGGCCATTAAGAAAATCAATATTATATAAGTGGCTTGCTTGAAATTTAATTGATTAATTAAATTTCAAAGGCTACGTCATTTTAATTAAATTATGTAGCTTCTGGAACTATTTTTTTAACCATTCTGTAGACCTAATAACTTAGACGTCAAAAAATTCAAAATTTCAATTATCATTTTATCAAGCTGTGAAAACGAAATGAATTTTACCAATTTCACTCAGCAAAGCTGGGGAATTAATTTAGATGCCAGAACAAAATTAAGAGCATTCTAGATTTGTTTATATGTACTTCAATTACTTAAACTAATTTTTGGAGAATATTCAATTTCCGGTTTTGTTTGTCAGTTTTCATGACATTTAACTGTCAAAAAATTAGTCTCGCCCATTTTGACGTCTTATTCTTTTTTTTACTAATGCAAAGAAGTCAACAAAAATTTATAACAAGTACTGTAAGTAGAAATACGAATATGTTATAAGCGTTAGTAAAGTATATACATATGTACATGTAAGCAATGAGATCCCACAAAAATGTTTCTTTTGTTTTGAAGATATTCTGGTAAAAGTCTTAAAATTTTGTTCGAAACTTTCCCGCATAAGTAGAACAGGTTTTTATACGGTTAATATAACCCCTTATACAATTAAATAATTCGCTTAATGCATAATAACAAAAAACGCATTTTTAAAACTAGAAACTTGTACATTTATCAGTTAATTGAAATTCCTCCCAAAAAACGAAATCAATAAAATTGGCAGCACTGCTATACAAATGACAGCAACCTAAGCCCCACTCAACCGATTTATTTTGACGTATATGAACCATATTTAGTGATGGCACACGTATAGGGAAAAATCCCTTTATGTAGGAATTTTTGCGTTGAAAAATATCCTGTAGGGAAAAAGGATATATTTTTATAATATATTTGAATTTTCTATTAAAGCGTAATACCTTTCCACTTTGTGTTTCATGTGTCAAAGTAGCTGTAAATCATTTATGAATAATATTTCTTTTCCCCAAATCGAAAGATATTTTCAAATGCAAGTATAAAGCTTGTGATAAGATCGTATATTGATGAAAATCAGAAATAATAAAACGCTCAGGTAGATAACCACATCAACGAAATGTTACCTGGATAAAAAACTCAAGATGAATTTGATTCCAATTTTCAAAAATATAGTTCCGGATTCAGAACACAAAACATGGAAGAAAAATATGTACTACCATTATTACAAATGTTTTCGCTAATAATAGTAGAAATACTAACTGTTATTTGGTGTATTTTGTGGGTGTAGGGAAAAACTAGGGATTTTTTAGGGACTTTTTTTATTTCCATGAACCATCACTGATCATATCTCTCCCCCTTTATAGTTAGAGCAAAATATTGAATGTGATACAATATGTTTAGGATTTTTAGAATCCACTGAATTTTTTTTTTACATTTGGTATTCTGACACCAAACATGTTAACTCATTTGGGTTTTTTTATATCTATTTCTTTGTACATATTCCTTTATTTCACAATGCGCATAGATCAATACTTAGCTTAACTTTTTCTTTGTGGTTTTTGCTAGGGTACGACTGAACTTTTAAAAGAATTAATTGGAGTAAGAAGATCGGAGATATGTTAGAGCAAAGTTAATATCTATTAAATATGTCAGTGTTTAAAGAATTCAAAATCAAATAGAAGTCTGAATGTGCCCAATTTGAACACCGTCACAGAAACAGGATCCCTCGACTGTCATTTCTATTTACCGTCTAGATGTTCGGAAATAACCTGATGCTTACATTTTTGTAAAGGTATGTGTTACCATGGTTGATGCTCAGTCATACATGTATTTTTTTGAACTTTGGAGCTGAAATTTTTGTGCCGGACAAAATTGTCAATTGACGCTTTTCTTCTCATGACAAATGACTCAAGATAAAATTGAGTTTAAAACTGGGGAAAATGTTTTACGATTTTAAATAGACAAATATTAAAAAAAAAAAAGAATTAACACAATTACTCCTAAAACATACTTACATTGCATTACATCGATTTTTTTTAATCCCACACAGGAATACTCGTATTCACAAAACGTTGGCTTACAACACTTTTTCACTTGCATCTTTAATTATTATAGAAGAGGCAAAGTTTTGCTTCACTCAAAACTTCATTGTGTAGACCTGATTATATTATTAACCGGTGTGAACTTCTTCATTAAAGTTTATCTCTATCAGGAGTTGAATTTTTAATAAACCTTTGTATCTACTGCTCACATTAAATAAAGTTAAGAAAAGTTTTAAGTACGAGGAAACATGAACAAGCAGCATAACCAAAAAAAATTCTATTGTACGTAAGTGTAGCGGATCTGAGAAGAGAGTTGCTGTTTTAAAAAATTCGTGGAGAATATGTAATAAAACACTAACTTTATTATAAATGTTTTTGAAATTTGTAAATACCTACTTACGTTCATACAGAACACATTAATTACGGAATTCACTACATAAGAGGTGAATTGAAGGAAACTACTCATAAATTAACTCACATTAGGCCTGTTGGTAATCTTTTGGATTCCTAACAATTTGTTCAAATTTTCACAAAAGGAGTTTTGTTAGGTCTGATCCACACTCTGCCAATTGGCACAAATTGGCACCAATTTCTGCCAAATCCTGTTCCAGACTTACAAATTGGTAGTTTGGGGCAGAACTCTTCTGAGCGCTCTTGAGAGAGTAAAATATTTCCCCTTCCTGACAATTTCTTGCCAATTTTTGCCCAATAAATTTTTTGTAGGCAGCAATTTGTGGGCAGAAAATTTACAATTGTCAACTTGACGTTTGTTATAAATGAAGAAAACACATCTCGTGTTGTGAGAAAAGATTAGTTGAACAAATAAATTAATTTAGAAACACTAAAATCCAAAATTATTAGTTTGAAGAGGAAGAAATGTGAATTTTAAACAAACAAAAATATAAAAAAAAAATATGTTGACGTTTAAAAATTGGCAGAAAATTGTGCTCAAGCTGTTCCAGACTTTTTCGGACAATATTTTTTATTTCATCCCCACTCTTCAAAATTGTATAAGCTCGAAAAAATTACTCCAAAGACTGTCAAAGTAGTGGAGAAAAATTTTCCCTGCATTCAAAAAGTTGTAAATATTTACTACTAGAATTTCTCTGGTTGACTGATATAAAAACTATGAAGCTTTTTCTGCTATTACATTGTCTTAGTGATCGGCATATTGAAAAAAAAAACGAGAACGCGAGCTAGAAGTGTAATACAATAAAATCATTGGCGCCAAATTTTAGTCGATTTAGTAATATGTTAAATCATTTTAAGTGTGATACTAGGGTAAAAAGAGGATTTTGCTATTTTTAAACCAGTTTAGTATCGTACTATTTTCTTAACGTTTTACTAAAGTTAAGATCACAAAATAGCTTCTTTATTTTTTTAGTATCGTACTAAATCCATATGCCACTTTGACATTTACAAACGTCAAAAAGTTATGTTCGCTTACTTTTTTGCAATATTTTAGGCGTGTTTAGTTGTAGCTTATTAAGAAAATAGATTTAGTATGGTGCTAGTTAAAAAGTGTTTAAAATTAGGAAAATATTAGTAAAATGCTTCAGTATTAGCAAACTGTTAAGTAGTACCATGGTAAGCCCTTCACATCACGCTGTTTAAAATTTTGCGCCTTTGTATTTAAAAAAATAAAGAATGAAACATAGTCAGGAAAATATAAACAATCAGAAGTAAAAAATTTTAATTTTTTTAACTGGAACTCTCGAGTGTTGCCTCATTTTATTTAATAGAATATTTTTGTTTTGTGCACTGTTCTTTGTGTTGCGTGTTGTTTTTCTCTTTTTCTTTTAATTTTTATTATTTGGTTCTGGTATGTCTCGATATCATTCAATATTATGCCCATGACTACTTTCTGTCTTTGTGAGCGGAGGGTCACCATTGGCGTTCTATACATAAATGTGGGCAATTGGCGTGGGTTTACTTTATTGTAAGATTTAAAAAACTTAGCCCCACCCTTGAAATTTGACAGTTGTCACACTTGTTCCTACAATAAAATTTCAATGGTAAGAAAATTAAAAAAAATGATGTTTTTCTTTTATTAAAATAATAAAATATTAAATTTCTTTATAACAAAATCTTACTAACATCATGTTTTGCTATCACGAATGTAATAACTGCTGCCCCATTTCCATTTTTGCTTACAACGAATAAAATCCTTAATACCTAATTGCAAATGCATTTGTGTAAGCTTTTTTTTCGTGCCACTTCCTATTATCAGGTCATAAAATTTAATATCCATTTGAGAACAATAAACCAAATGAACAAAATTACTTTAAATCCCGATGACAGCATCAAAAAAAATATCAAAATGAACTAAATTTTTCAAATATACTAAGTTACATACATGTATTTAGGTTAGGTATGTATGTAGTTCAACTTACACAGTCTATTCATCTTGAACAAAATATTCGCTGTGCATAAAGGAATATCTCGGCATCCTGGTTGCGAAGACAAAAGGCAAACCCAGAATCAAAAAAAAAAAATTTAAAAAATCAGGAATAAAATATACATTCATCATCAAAATCTAGGATTCCACTAATAACACAAAAGGAATGAGAAATAAAAAGGAAATTCATACCGAAAACGAGAATAAATAAGGAACTCAAAAATGAAATCAGGACCAGCAGCATCACCGAATGAATGAATGAAGCCCCTGTCTCTCATCGCCGGCCGCCGCAACAATGCTTATGCCTCTCGTAAGCAGACACGGTTTCAATTTCCATAAGTATAGCTTCAAGGATTTACACGGACCGATAAAGTAGATTTTAGGTGTGCAGAAAGCAAAGTCCGTACGTTCCGTTGGTTGTTCCATTATTATCATTCAATCACACGCCCAATAAAAATTATTATTTGTACCTACCTCATTCTCATTCCCTCATTCCATCATCCTTGTTCTTTCGCCTTTAGGTCTTACCTATATCAAACCAGTCCTCAAGGCTCTATTATACATACCTCCTGTTATGTCAGTTCCGTTCTGCTCCTGATCCTGAATCCTGATCCGACAACGATGGCATGGCGGCAATGATGAAGATGAAGTTCTCATATTGTGCGATAGTCCCGCATTCGATTGAGAACACTGATGGCGTTAGTTTTGTTGGGGTTGGAATTCTATTTATGTTGCCAGTTA
This sequence comes from Philhelius pedissequus, assembly GCA_910595825.1. Lineage (NCBI taxonomy): Eukaryota > Metazoa > Arthropoda > Insecta > Diptera > Syrphidae > Philhelius > Philhelius pedissequus. Next base: position 4,720,477 of record OU343163.1, on the reverse strand, counting down.
TCACTGTTGTTTCAATTTCAACAATAATCTCCCTCAGTGTTGCAGTAAACAAAAACCAAACTACGGAACACAACTTTTTTTTTATTCTGTACGTCGTCGTCGGTCGGCGACGCACGTCGCCCACCGTGCCGTAGTCCTTAATATATATTGTAACTTCTGGACAACAACCATGTGTATCCTTGTATAGCCAGAGAGCCAGAGATATAAACATAAATAGGCCTTTATTCAAAAGCTCTGAGCTGGGAAAATGCTGAAATATAAATAATGAAAAAAAAAAAAACAATTTGTGTTTGATGTAATCAGGCATTGTATAAAGGGATAGTTAACAAAAAAAAAAAAAAAAAAAACGTTGAGTCCGGAGGGATTATACACAAATGACAGAAAACTTTTTTCTGCTTGTTTGGAGATCACAAAGCGGATAACTTTCCGGAAGATTTCACTTTCGATAGAAGAACGACGAAAAAGAGACCAACAAAAAAAAAATAAAAAAAAAGACAACACCAAAATTATTAAAATACTTCCGGAAATTCTTTCAGTAATTTTCAGATACAAATTATAGCCATGAAGAAGGTTAATTTACTACAGACGAGTGAGAAGTGATGAGTTAAGGGTGAACGAAGATGGTTGCGCCTTGCCATCCATTGGTTTTGAATGGTTTTTTTGTGGTTGTGAAAGCGAAAATCCCTATTCTTTTATATATACATATATAGACAAATAGATACATTGTTAAAGAGTATTTCAGCTTCTAGGAATGAAATAAATGGATAAGACTGAGAGCACTCTGTTGAATTGATTTTAAATTGATGTTATATATTTATTTTTTTTTCGATTTTCTAAAGCTTCTTCAAAATATTGGCAGCTTTTTAGAGGGTAGTATATTTTAATTTGAATAAAGACATAAGTCCCGAATTATTTGATTGAAAATAAAGTCGAATATTGAGTAGGTATATAAATTTTTATTTGACATATAAATTCTATGGCAAGTGATAGGAGAGTTGTAAATATTTGTACAATAAATTCAAATAAAAATGATCCAAGCAATTTTTTCCTAAATGAAAATTAGATTTTAGGACTACGTTATTTGAATTTGTTGAATACACTCTTATTAATAAAAAAAATCCTTAATTATCTTCTAACTCGCAAATTATCTATTTAATAAATAAAATTTAAAATTGAGTCACCATCAGTAGAAAACTATAATTTTAATTCCTTATCTTGAGATCTTTAAAACGTAAAATCAGTGATTGTTTTAATAGTAAAATACAGCTTATAACTTGGATATATATTACTTGTCTGCTAATTTAGACGTGTGGGTTCGAGCCCCACTCTAGGCAGCATCCTTTTATCACACCTTGCAGTTTAACTGAGTTACTATCTTTCATTCCTTTTAACTATTCTAGAGAAGTTTAGGTTCCATTTAAAAATATATGTGTATGTGTATAGTTGAAATTATTAAAAATTATTTTAAAAAAAATTTAAAATCATTGGTTCTGCGAAATATTCTAAGACCGCTTTGACACAAGAAAATTGAGTTGTCAACACTTTTAGTTTATGGAGAGAAGAGCAAGAAGTAAGGAGTGAACAAAGTTTCCGCGGTTTACGGTTTAAAGAATTTTTATGACGTTGCCTTGTTGGCAGATAGTTTGCCCTTTTTTGCTTTCGATACCTTTTCGCTCTACCTTTTTATTCTGCTATCCGTCGGGTGAACTGAACTATCCCAAATTCATTTTGACTTTCGATGTTTAATTGGCTAATCCATTTTGTTCTGACTTTTCTGTTCTGTTCTGTCATATTCTGTTCTTAACTTTTCATCACTAAACACAGCTAATTTGAATGATAATGACAAATTCGTATTCCAAAATTTAGGAATTTTTACTAAAAACTGTCAAATCCTGTTCTCGTATAAAAAAATTTCCTAGTTTTTGCAGAGCGCTCATGAGAGAATTAAATATTTCGCCAGGCTGCCAATTTCAGTAGGACAAACTTATGAAGACAGTCTAATGAAGGAAAAAGAGAAAAAAACTGCTTCTTTCGTTTCTTAAAATCCCAATTTTATAATCCGGCATTTTTTAAAATCCCGTATCGTACCTATAATCCCATTTTTAATAATCCCGTTTCTTATTACCCCACTTTTGGAATCAACACAAGGTGCAGGAAGAACATCGCGTGCAACACCCCTGCTTGGACCAATATAGAATTTGGAATGGGGTCAAGTTTGGGTGTATGCTGTTTTTTGTGTAACATTTATCAAAAGACAAAACCGGCTAAGCGGAATTAAACAGTATTTTAAAAAAGTAGGAGTCCGAAAAAACAATACTTAAGTTTCAGTTGTCTGATGTGCCGTTAAAAAAGTTACAATTGATCGAACGTATTCTGTGAGTGTGCATATTTATGCAATAAATTGAAATTTGTGATATAGCAAATTGGTTATATAAACAAATTTTTCACAAAAAACTTTATTAAACATTTTCAGAAATACCCTCAAGCTTTGATGTTTAAAAAATTGCTAAAATGTTTTTTTAATGCGTTCCGTACTTTTGTAAAACCTTGACCCTCTCAGATGAATGTTTACATTCACTCTTTAAAAAATTACAGTCTGTGTATTTTTATGCACATACACAAAGTTCGGAAACACCGCTAAAAAACATACAAATTTAATCTAGTTCCACTGCAACATAAAATTATGTCCAAGGCAAAATTGTAGTAATTTGAAATTCTGGAGCAGTATCTCGAGACTGTTCAGTGGATTGGTTATACAGTACACATATTGAAAGTTCTATCTTCCACGTTTTTATTTTCCTTCAACTTTGATCTATTACAGCTTGGAACAGTCAACTTAGATTATATCTAGGTATTATTTAATTAGTATAAGTTTGTTTCACGTTAGTATTTAACGAATTGAATAAATAATAATAATAAACAATAAAATTTGCGCATCTGAAGAAAACCAATCGTCCTCAGAGACCCTGTCACTTTTCGTTTTCAATTTAAAAACTTTTGTTTTTATCAACATTCTTTTCCCATATTTTCGCAGTGCTCATTTCTACTTGCAATGGGCAGTTTCCAAGTACAATTTGAAAAAAAAAATAATAGAAATTAATTTGACGGCGTCTCAATATTAATTAATATTGCTTGTCATTATCTGAGAATCGATTTTTGAAAACATTAGGAAGCTAACACCCTTAATACCTAGATATACTAAACTATATTGTCTTCGCAGGGTAGAAGGAGCTGGAGTGTAAGGTTTTGTAAGGAAGTGTTTCTTTCTATGGACATGTCAGGTGACCGCAAGCAAAACGTAAAATTTGTATTCGAGCAGCTCTAGTCAGCCATCTTTGATTAAAATTGAATTGCTTAGATAAAAATCATAAGTTTTGTCGTGTGCTAAATTCATGTTTTAAGATCTATTGCAAACGGCTTCACGTCAACATTTTATTTGAGGGAATAATTGCACGAACTTACAAAGCAAATTGCTTTTTTATAGCGCTCTTATCATAAACCTTGCACCTACAGGCATAGCAACCAAGCATGCTTAAGAGGCTATTACCTATTTCAAGTTGTGATTCAAGAAATCGTTGCTTCTACAAATTTACTATCACTCTTAACCTACTAGGTATATTATTTAATTAAAACAAAAACCCTATAAACTCGGGATGTTGACACTCTCCCAAATACACAAATAGCACCGCAAATCCTCCTCCAACTTTCCAAGCTACCCATTAGTCCAAGAATTTACAGCCATCATTTCCTAAAGATGAAATAAATCTTCAGGATCTTTATGCACCGCACCGTGTCAAACATTAAGAATTCCATTAAACGAAATAAGACACACAAAGTCTGAGAAATCCCCACCATCAAGACGCATATTATATTATTAGAATAATTCAAATCAAAGGATCATTGTTGAGATCCTTCAAAAAAGGTTTAACATGAAATTAAGTCGTCAAAATGTATAATAATGCCCCTCAAAATGCGATAAGTCTTACAAAAACCAAAAACACCTCTGGAATTTGTTAGAAACTTTAGTGTCGAATGACGAAATACCTATCTTCTTAACAAAAATGGATATTTAATACCAAACTGACTCTGATAACCTAGAAAATTAAATATTCAAAATAATTCTGTTTTCGGGTGGTGTCGTTTCATCCTTTCCTGGTTGTTGAAAATTGTTGCCCCTTGCTGATTGCATCTCTCCTTGTAGCAGAGTAGAACAACTTAAAAAGGATTATTATAGTTGGCACAAAACATGAATAGGAAGACAAATTGGCCCAAAGAGAGGCAAACAAATGAAAACAAAAAAAGATATAATAATGACATGAAATAATTCTGTCCAGGAAACAACTTTCTCACTTCTCAAAATAAGTGGAAGGATTGGTTGAAGAGGGTGAGGGGGATTTGGATGAGACAAAAAAACTTGAAACTCTCCCAAAGTTGGTACTCCAAAACTCCGCAAGTTGTGTTCTTCTATACATACACTGACACATCCTTTTTGTCGTCCTTCTAATTTTTTTTTTGTTTTGTTTTTTGTTCATTCTGTCATTACACAGAATATAAACCAAATGGAATGAGCGAAGTTTTTTTTTTTACTTTTCATTCCCCTCTCTCCATGGAAGGTCCTATTTCCCATTCCATGCACATGATGACTATGATGATGACAACAAAAAAAAATTAAAAGAAAACTTATTGTTAACACTTTTTTGTTCGTCCTCTCAGGCGCACACACTGATGAGTACTTCCTTCATCTTCATCGTGTAGCCTTGAAGGATTCACATCTGTTAGTGTAGAACTGTAGGCTGGGCTGGGCATGGTGCACTGTGCGGATTCCAGGGTTAAGAAATTTATTCTTTCAAAAACAAAACTCTTAGGCAAAATATAAAAATTGACTCAGTTAACGACTCTGGTGAGGATGAGGATGACAACAACGACGACGCACGGCAGCGGGGGGTTAAGATTTTTTTTTGTTAACCAACACCTCAAGCCTATCTCTGCGCCCACCCTGTAGCTCCTACGCCTCCTCTGGCTGATGGTGCTAGTCAAGGATATGGCAATGGAATACACTAACTTATTCCTAGATACTATGTATAAAATTTATGAACGAAAATAATGGAGGCGCATGACAAAATCAGTTATAGATAAAGAGGCGCGCGTAGCACAGCCGTCATAATAATTTTTCGCGTTAGCGGAGGAGATGATAACTTTAATGTTTATTGCGTCGCACGGCGCGGTAAAAGAGTTTCTATTTTTTTCTTGTAGGTATTTCAGGTGAGGCAGGCCAGAAGTGGCAACAGCTCGCGACAACTATGAAACTTTGCTTTTCATTGCATGTAAACTGAGAAATTATAAATAATTGTTTTTTATTGTGTTCTTTTGTTTTGGTGTAGTGTCAAATCAAGTCAATTCAGTGTTGCCACTTAAATGAGATTCATATGCTCAATTAAGTACCAAAGAGATTACTAACATTGAAAACTCAAAAAATTCCTGTTTTCACCTGGAGGTCAAAGAAAATTAAATAAAATTTCAAAATGAGTGCGGCATAAGCTGGTTTTGAATTTCCTTGAAATGATCAAGCTCAGTACCATTGAGCCCAAAGCTTAAATCTCGAGTTTTGTAGATCTATGAGTCATCTTACCATCAGTAGTGGGGAAAAGTATAGTTACTCGAAGTTTTTTGTGGATGAAAATTAACCCTTAAATTCTATGTCACTTTACTCAAGCTCACAGAAGGAGTATATTAAGGGTTGTCGATGGAAATCAAATTAGTATAATTGTGATATTGCTGTGAAGTGTCACCTCAAGGTTTGTTAAATCAACAATTACATATATAATTTAAAATTTTATTGGTTTTGCATCGATTGCAAGGTTTTTCCACTTTCTTAGCCCAGTAACCCTTCCATGGGTCCCAGCCCATAATGCAGGTACTTAAATGATAAACCTGATGAACTGGGCACATGTTCTGTAACTTAGGCGATAGCTTTTCCTCACTTAATACCTCTGAAAAAATGGGTTACTGTAAGTTGAGGCGATACCTTAAATTTTTAATTTGTTTGACTATGATTATCCAATGGAAGCCCATAAATTGAAAAAGTCATTTTGGCATCTTAACAACAAAACAATTTTTTTTTCGAAAGTTACAGAACATGGGCCCTGGTCAAGAATTGCGGTCATCCTAGCCAAACCGAATCCTCATTGCTTGTGTCATTAGAGCAAGGAAAGAAACTCAAAGCTGTACACGGAAGATGGTCAACAACACAGAGAAATCTTTGGCCAGATAATTCTTAGAAGAAAACTGAATATTTCCTACAGACTTGCCTGCAATTTTATTTGAAGTCTTAAGTGGTCATATCCTTAATGCGAATCCACATGAGCAGAATGGACATCTGACTTGTGTAGAGGGTGTCAGTATGAAAAATATATAAAAAAGATAAATATAAAAATAAAATAATAATTAATTTTTAATTTACTAAACTTATAAAAAGTAAGAAAACAAAATAAATTAAAAAATATTATACAAGAAATATTTTAAATATTAGGACAATGAAAATTTTAAATTCTTGAAAAAGAAACTTTAAAAAAAGGATGTGCGGCTAACAAATATTTTACAATTTTAAAGTGATTTGAAACACACAAAATTAATAAATAGTTTTAAATTATGTTAAGTGGCATTGTTATATAAGAAATAAAAGTAAATATAAAATAAAAGATTTTTAAATTTTAATTAGTTTTTTTATAATCACAACTTTCTTAATTAATTTGCTACGCGTTTCGGAATTATCATTCCATCATCGGGCTGTTGGCAACTTTCAAGTTTTAAACGAAACAGTTTCATTAAGAGCTTGACAACAGGACCCGTAAAGATTCGTCCACCCTGTCCAACCGATCAAAATTTCTATCAATTTATTGTATTTTTAGAGAGGACACTTTGACGGAAGTAAAGTCTTCAAACTTCCTGCAAAATTGGTCACACATCTATAAAGTAAGAAACATCATCACACTGGAATCCGTTACAGAAATTACATAAGATGTGTAAGTCTGCTTATAGCTGTCATAGGGAGTTCGATTTTGAAATAATTCACAGCTTAAAGTCGATGATTTGAATCTCTATATAGGTACATAAGCCTTGTTGACAACCTTCATATGTAATATGAAGATCGATATGTAATATTGTAATAAAAAAAATGAAAAGTCTAACGCAAATAAATCAGTGCAACTATTTCAATTTATGATCTAATTCTAAATCTAAAGGTCTAAACAGAGGCCACGAGAGCTTGCAAGAGCACTCCATTCCTTGAATGGTGTCGAATTCGTTCGCAAATTGTTCCCCATGCCAGTCTTGTAGAGACTAATGCCAGACTTATTCATATGGTATTTATCAAAAAATCGGAGTTGGATCTGAGGTTTCTATTATAAATTGGGGTAATATGAATATCTAATGTATTTCATGCGTTAGCTCGGAATTCGGTAAACTAAATAACTTTTGAAGAAAAACCTTTGAATCAATTAAAATTCTTTGAAATACTTATAACCAAAAGCATGGGTTCCGTAATTAATACAAGAATTTATGGTATAGCTTAAATACATCCGGTATTTGAACCCTAAGTCTATATTCTGGTTAATAAAGCGGATTTCAGTTCATAGCCATTAGTGTAATCTTGGCTTCCTTACACTTTTCATAGATTGCCAAAAATCTAAACTAGTTCAGAGAAGCAAATACTTTTCAACGGAGCATGTTACACTAGTAGTCGAACCATTTCAAATAGTAAACTTACTGCTTAATGCAGCGATTTTGTGAAATAGAAGATCTAATTGCTTTCAAAATGTTATCTGTGAATGCCGCAGCCTAGCCAGAACAAGAAAATCAAACCTCGAAAAAAACTGACAATTTGACGACTTGATTGCATGTCGTTACTGTCACGAAATAACTTCCTAAAATTCACTCAGGACTCAGGTTGGCCAAGGGGCCACCCCATTACCAAGTTCCACATACGTTGTCAAATGTAGATATGTCTTCTAACATAAGGCTTGAACCTTTCTTTAATTACTTTCTTGAACTAGGTTATTATCCTCTTTCTCATTTAGTAGTCTACACCGGCTAGGACTAGACTTGAAATGTGGAGCGGTTTGAGCGTTTTTCACCCAGTTATAATGTATGCGAAGCTCTTAAATATTTGGAACATATAAAAGTTTAAGCCTATTTGTCGAAAGTTCTTCTTAACCTACGAGTATATACTCGTACCATGTCGGAATAAAATTCGTGATGAAAATTATTTTAACATGTTCCAAGTTGATAAGACACATTCTCTGCAAATTTTACCTACATAGAATCAAACAGATAAAGGGTTATCCATTTCGCGGTTTCAAAAGTATAGGACTGGAATTCGACATCTGTCAAACTAAGTTGTTAAACCAATTTTTTTTCTATTGAACGTCTGACATTTACGAAAATGGATCGCTTTACTATCGCACAACGCATAAAAATTGTTAAAACCTACTACAAACATGGTGATTCTGCCACAGCCACATATCGTGCTTTAAGAGGAGATTATGGTTTACATAATCGTCCAACTACGCAAGCAATTGGAAAAATTGTGAAGAAATTTGAAGAGACTTGATTGGTTATAGATATTGTAAGGCTTGTGCATTATCGTTTCGCTCGTACCACTGAAAATATCGCTGCTGTAAGTGAAAGTGTTGCCGAAGACGAATATTTCGATTCCTCGTCGTTCTCAGGAATTAGGACTGTCTTACGGCACATTATGGCGTATTTTGTATTTGGATCTACACCTACATCCATATAAAGTCCAGCTAACACAACAACTGAAGCCAGCTGACCATTCACAACGTCGTAGATACGTCGAATGGGTCCTTGAACAACAGGCGATGGACGGCGATTTTTCGAACAAAATTTTCTTCAGCGACGAAGCACATTTCTCACTCGGTGGGTATGTTAATAGACAAAATTGTCTTATTTGAGGTTCTGAGAATGATCAAGTAATTGAAGAGAGGGCATTACATCCACAAAAAGTCACTGTTTGGGGGCGCTCTTTGGTCCAGAGTTGTGATTGGACCTTACTTCTTCGAAAACGACGATGGAACGACTGTCACCGTCAATTCGGAGTGTTATGGTCATATGATAACCGACTTTTTTTGCCTGCTATTGAAGAATACAACTTGGGGAAGTTTCAACAAGACGGTGCCACATGCAACAAAACTCGAGCGAATATGGATTTATTGCAAGAGACATTTCCTGGCCGCGTAATTTCTCGTCGTGGCAATATCAACTGGCCACCAAGATCATGCGATTTGACACCGCTGGACTTTTTTGTGTGGGGCTGCGCGAAATACCGAGCTTATGCAGATAAGCTTTTAACTCTTGAGCACTTGAAAACCAGCATTCGTCAAGTTATGGCTGAGATACCGCCCAATATGTGTCAAAAAGTGGTCGAAAATTATCTCAAAATAATCTATGCTTTCAACAAATCGCGTGGTGGTCATTTAAATTATGTAGCCTTTCACACATAATGTCAACGTTCAAACTTTATAATAAAAAAGAAGTATCATGAAAAAAAAATATTTTATGTGTTTTATTTACGTTTACTTTTGAAATCGCAAAATGAGTAACCCGTTATAATAGTAAAATTAAATACACCATGCACTTCAGTTTATTCTTAAAAATGCAAAAGTAACCAGACAAAATTACCATACCCACATTTTATTCATCGCATCGTCAATAGGTGTTCCAGTTTATTTTTACGCGTTCGCTCGAGTTTTCAGTTTGACTGAAATTCACTTCAAGTGTCATCACTCAAACTAATTTATGCAAAACAAAAGTTTTAAACTATAGTGCTACTTGCGTGTGTGTTACGAATAAATCTAGTGAATTCCATTTTTTTTTTGTATAGCAATAGCAACTTCGTGGTAAAAGTAATTCTGACACTGTTTCCCCACTTGGAATTGAATATATATATATATATATATATTTTGTTGTTGCCACTTTACAACTTTCAACTTTCAAATATAAAATTCAAGCAGATGGGAGAATTTTTCAGATGCATGGAAATGTAAATACCACACACACCCAACTGACTCCCAGTCCCACTTGAGAAAGTGAGTATGAGTAGGTGCATAATTAGTGTGCCCTAGGTGTATTCATCTTCACATCTTGATGACTCTTTGTGTCCTTTAGCATTCTCTCGAGCCCCACTCCCACTTCCAAAAAAAAAAAAAAATTTCATTGCCCTAGTGAGTTCTTCTCCGCGCCTGCCTTTCCTCGCCGTGCTGTTAACTTTTATGCATGTTCCTCTCGCAATTTTATGAAGGTGTGCTGTCTTTACCATTGAACGTTACTCATATGAAATTGAAAATAATTTTTAACCATATCCTTGGCACTTTTCATCCTTTTGCACAGGTTGGTGCAGGTACAGGTACAGGTCTGCCACTTCCACAACGGCTCTGGAGGATTGAAAACTGCTCCTGCTTCTGTTGGGGGATATGACGGCGATAGTGTGGCTGAATACAGCTCGAACTTCACTCCACACCACACTCTTCCTGCAGCAGGCATCGTCCTTACCGTCGCTCGTCGTCGTTGTCGTTGGTGTGCCCGTTAGTGTGCCCGTTATTCATGGTTAAAATGTAAATGAGAAAATTACTTGCATTTTAATTGAATTTTAATTTCATTACAGAGTTTTTCTTTTTAACAGACACAGAAACGCGGATAGGTCGACTTCGACGGCTGGATTCTCCAAAAAGGATGTGTTCGTTGAGTAGAGAGCTAATGCTTGATTTAAAGTTTTGAATAATTTGTTTCCACACTTACTTGTTTTTTTTTTGTGAGTTCTTTTTTTCCGTTTGGTTTATCTGTAATGGCTGAGAGTTACCTTTGTTAGATAATGGCGGTTTGAATTTCTATCAAATTGAAACAGATAGAGAGAGTACAAGAGAAAATTTATTAAAGTTTCTCTAAAACTTTTCTTGCCTATTTTAATTTAACTTTAGATGATGCAAATTTTCATTGAAAGACAATCGCTTCAAGCTATTTGAAATTTATGCAAATGTGCATTTTGTAAAATTTTAAGAAAGTTAAGTTAATACAGATAAAATAAAATTACTGATGTAAAATAAACATATTCAAATTCGAAGTCTATCTAGATGCATTTTGAAAAGGAGCTTCCTTAACATAGATATACGTACATAGGTACTTCTTTCATTTTCACGATATTTATATTATATATCGCTCTATACTTTATATATGTATGTTATTATATAGTTATATATGTTATATAACTTCTAAGGGACTTTATTAATATAGTAGTCCCTGGGTGGCAGATGGAGAAGTTTTTGGGCTTTAATTACTCAGTTATTTTTTTTTTGACAATACGAGTACAACAAAAAAAGGCAAATGGGAAATCATCGTTAAGTGAAGAAATTACTCTTAAAACTTTAATAACATCCGCGTAGGTAAAAAGTTCTGAATTCGGCTTAGTTGATTGACAGAATATAAAGAATAGGCCCCAAGTGACTGCCGTGTGGGACACCATATTTACCAAAAAGATAAAAAGACTACCAATACAAAAATCTCAAAAACGGCGCTAAAGATTGTGATGTAATGTGTAAAGCAATCTTAATAATATTGACTTTCAAATTCTTTATCCAAAAATAATTTCACACAACAAAAATATGATTTTAGCCACAAAAAATCCCAAGAGGGGTTTCTATGGTCCATGCTCTGTTTTCTTTTGAATTCACTTGACAAATTAGTTAGAAATAATCATTGTAAACTGCTGTTTCAAAAATGAATCAATCCGTTTTCTGTCTGAAATTGGAGGAGTTAATTAGAACAGCTAAATGAGATCTCAGCAATCACTTTTAGCGAGCACTGAAGAGGAAGATGACACAAATTTCGTTCCGTTCCATTATCAGTATTTGACAGTCAAACTGAGGAGTTTTGCTGAGGAATCCTGTTCATATGAAACAAATTTCACTAAAAAAAACTAAGAAAAATATTGTATTCGCCTCTTCATTTTGTAATTGAGAAAATTTTTTGAGATCACTCATTTTTCAGAACTGGTCAAATTAGAAGTCTTTAGTATTTACTCACAGACAGACCTAATTCAATAAGACTCCTCCAGATTCTGCTAAAAACTGCAAATAATTGTCCTCAATTCATGCCAATTTCTGTTTCAGACTTACAAATTTGGCTGTTTTGGGCAGAACGCTCATGAGAGACACATGTCATTTTCGATTGGTCGTCCGGAAGACGTTCAAATGCTTCTGAAAGTGTCCGATTGGTGTCAAATGATAGCTCTTCTACTCGAAAAAAAGAGAATTTTGCTTCTGGATTTGAAGTCACTAAATGTCAAAATCGAATTCAATGTCAAGAAAAATGTCGTGTAAGGATGGATGATATTGAAAAACATCGACGTTAACGTCGAAACACAACATCGATGTCAGAAACTATCCAATCATATATCGATATTTTTTAAATTTTTTATGCGCAGCAAAATATGGAAAAATGTGGAGAAAACAAATTTGAGTCCATCTCGTTGTCGCTATCTGGTTGTTGCAAAAAGTTGTTAAACAAACCGTTCAAGCCGTTCCAGGCATTGTTCCATTTTATTTCTCTCTAATAGAATTTAATCCCTACTCTTCAAAATTTAATAAGCTGGAAATTTCTGCAAACAAAAAGTCTGAATCAGATGTCGAAAAATGGTTTCTCAATTTTGTCTTTAGATTTCTATTCGCACTCGTAATTTGACCTTATAGAAAATTTAAAATGGTTGAACCTTAAGTTTTGGACGCGATTCGAAGTGATTTCGCAAATTTCGAAACCGAATTGTAAACGCATTCTCTACATTCTATCTATAGGTGAAGCGTATACTCTCTGGATGGTGGACGTTCTTTGGTAGATTGTAAGAAGTAGACACGTTCAAATTTATTGTAACTTAAAATAAAGTATTCAAAATATAATTTAATAGTCTATTTCAAAGTGCCGAATACTTTAAACTTTTATCTAATTTAAAGCTTGTAATTCTGAAAGTAAAAATATATGTTAAAATTTTCCATTAAGAAAACTTAAATTCTAATTAAATATTATTACCTGAAATACAATGTATCATTGTCGAAGAGAACTCTTGTGTAAATTCACCTCAGGCAAACATTACCTAGATGCGTTCATCGCATAGTTCAACTTAAAAAGCTATTTTCTACCCAGTTCAATCAGAAATTGATAAGGACATTTTCAAGCCTGCGAGCATTTTATATACTTAATTTATTTATATTCCATGTCCATGTCCAGTTCAGAGTGCGGTGCAGTCCCACCACACAGCGAACGAAGTTATTCGAAACTTAATCCCAATTTCGATGCAAATATCTTTGCATAGCCCGTGGGTTGGCGGCAGTGCAAGCGAGATATTATCTCTTGCATGACCAACAAAAAAGTTATGCGAGTATCTGGATTGTGTGAGTTCATGCGGATGCGGGTTAACTTATTATTAATGTCCAGAATCAAATTGCCAGAAAAACCGTCGACTCTGAAGAATAGAGGTATTTTTTTTGAAGAGCATGATGCTGGGAGGGTAGAATTTTACATGGTTCAGCAGGCACGCTAATTTAAAATTAAAAATGTATAATAACAATGCCAAGCGTGCGAAGTGAATGCGAAGGATCTCAACTCAAAAGCAAGCTGCACAACCACCAGTCAGAGAGGAAGGAATGTATATCCGTCGTACATACAAACACACACATGCATAAATACAAACAACAATAACTAGAAGGATTAACAACGAAAAAAAAACAACAATATCAACAACGCGGACAGTAGTTGGATGTTGGAAAGACCAAGTGGGCATCAAGCCCTATGGTTTTTCTTCTCAGTCTGGGAACACTGGGACTGGACGAAACATTAAGCAGTTCTGGATCTGGGCGAGCCACTGATACTGCTGCTGAACTCGTAATTGTAATCGCATAACAAGGGCTTAATGGATATTTAACTTTTGTGTTGAGTTTTTGTTCTGTTTATCCTCGTATTAAGCATTTTTTCCATTGTAAACAGGACACGCGAAAAAAACAACCCATCACTACCAATATGGCCGACCAAGCAGTTCTTAAAAAAATATTTCGCCGCCCGCTATGCTTCTCTCTCAGTACAGTATAAGCGCAATCACTTAAGTGGATGGCTCGTTTCCTTAATAAGAAGCCAAATTTATTGTTTGCGCCATAACGTAAGCCCGGCACATTAAAACGTGAAAATTTCCTATACCAACGTACATAAATCCGTGTGGTGTTTGTATATGTAATTTGGGGATTTTTGGTTGTTTGTTCCTTGTAAAAGGCAAGCCAATGAACTGCTGGGGGGCTATTTCAATCAGCGTGCATATTTATCAGTGATGAGGCAAGGCAAGGTCTCTGTCCGCGTTTTTGGCACGAACACCCTTAGGGCCTGATGCTAGAAAATTAAAGACGACAAAACTTAAAGCCTTGAATATTGTCCCTGCTGCTGTTGTTTAACAGAACAGAACAAACACATAAGTCTATATGTATTCTCGTTTGCTTCTAATGCACAATGAGCTGGCAGGCAGTTTCACAATCACCCAGGTCCTAGATTTAGATTCCTAGAGAACACCAGCCAGAGAGATTTATCTTTTCGGTTGGAAAATGATTTGTGTGCGGCTGACTTTATGTGTTGGGTTGTATAGGCTTTCATATTTTGAGGGGGTGGTTGAAACTTGAAACAATCTCGGTCTGTTGTACATTACCTACACTATACATATACTATAGAAATGGAAATAAATACAAATGAGGACATTGTTGTGTTTTCGGGAGGCAACAAGAACACTAGATATATATACTCTCGGTGACAGTGTTTGTAGTCCATTAGGAGATAGTTGACATGATGACGGAGTATACTCTTATTTCTGATTCCGAACTCCTTGTCCAACAACATTCATCTACATAAGTTCTTGTGGAAGTTCTAAAGAACGAAGACACGACAGAGAGTAGCTATATTTGGATTTCTGGTTGAAAAATGATTGCAATCTCTAAGCCTTGATATTTGCTTATACATATATATATCTTTTTTTCTTAAAATAGAGTAAATACCAACTGAGAAAACACTTGGTTTTTGGGTAAATTGAAAATTTCAATCAATTACCTAAAATAGAGCTAATGAATATTGTCATATCTGTGAGTTATACAACATACATACATAAATGTGCGAGAGAAAATGTGTGCGGCTCCAGGGCCTACCGCATGTTTTGTCTCTTCTGTGATTCCTTGAGGAGAAACAGAAATATTTTTGGGGAAATATAAATATTTTTGTAAATATTTTGTTATCTGTGTTATTGTCGAACCAAATTTCGGTTTACCTGGAGGTGGCACTATTTGATCACAAATACCTTTATATGAGTTGACAAGGAATCTGGTTTCATATGATAGTCAAATATAGGAGACACATTGCCTATTTAATCTTATCCTCAATAAATAGTAGAGATTTTTAGAGAAAAATTATGATAATGTACACATAAATGAGCAGGTATGGCGAACTAAGCCGGAAGCGGAACTGTTCAAGGCTTTTAAATATAGAAGATACATGCAGAAAGTTTGTAGATTTTTTCGCAAATGATTTGAAATTCAAATGAAGTTTAAACTCAATTTTTAGATTTCTATGGGAATTTATATTTTTCTATAGTGCCCTCTCGCTCACAAAACTATTTGGCACACTTTTTCCATAAAAAATTTTTTGTCGAAAAATTTGACATCTGATCGAAAACAAAATTTAAAACTGAAATTTAATTGTTATGTTTGGCACACGTCAAAGTTCAAACTCATTTTCTCAGTAATCTTGATATGTATGTATATGAGACTTCTATGGTGTAGAGTCGCATTTTTTTTAACTTTATCCTTGAAGAAAACCCCCCGGATATGATTGCACTAGCTTACATTCGGCGAGAGCTATTCCGCCGGTCACCAAGATAGGTAAGGTGTGTCAAAGTCCATTATCAAAGTTGGTGTTTTAGTTGACAGTCATAAAATGGTGAAAATGAGTTGAAGTGGAGAATAGGGCCTTCTAGGTGACGTTGAAGGAAAACCGGTTATATACAACACAAAATGTTCTCCGGAACAGGACAATTCCGCTTATGTATTTCAGCTATAATCAATTATAAAGATAGGTGTACATATGTATGTGGGGCTCTTTTATTAACAATTTGTTAAACCAGGTTCTACTGCAAGGATTCCTTGCAGCGTGAATTTATATTTGAGGAATTGCAAATGTTAGTCACATCACGTTTGGCTTAATTGAAAACACAAACAGAAAAATTTGTAGAAATAAATTCTCATTAAAAATACATGTTTATTCTTGAGAAGGCCACACAAATATGATGTTTGAGTTAAGTTGAATTTTCTGCTTTCGTTTTATTTTGATTTGGAAAAATATATGTATACAAATCAAAGGAAATGCATACATCAAACATTTCGCCAGAAAAAACTTGGCTTCTAGTTATGTTCCACGTTGTTGTCAACAAGCATTTCATTTGAAATTAATATTCTAAACTAAGTACTTTTCTCAAAAACAATCCTTTTTAACAATTAAGCGGAAATATTTGTACAAATAAGAAAATTCATAAAAAATTTCAAAAAACCCTCATATTTTCTTAAGGAAAAATTCAGGTATGCATGGGTTGATCGAATTTTTTTCCAGAGCGGCAAAATTGCAATACAAAAAAAAAAATTAATACATTTGTTGGAGCAAAAGCTCGTGAAAGGGAAGGCTTTTCACCAAAATTTCCAATAGATCTATACTCTTGCTCCCTATAAACTTTGAACCTTTCTCTTTTAAGATGGATATTTTTTTTACTTAGAAAACCTCTATCAACAATCAACCATTTTTGTAGTTATTGTGACACTAGAAATATTTTCAACAGAGAGTCAAGTCTTAAGTACCTAAGTTACATACAAAATGATGTGCAAAATATTAAGTTATTACACAAAATCGATTATTGTTCCTAACCAACATGGTTTCTCGAAGGGCCGTTCGAGTGTCACTCTTCTTATGGAATTAGCGGAATTCTGTATTGACTCTTTTAAAAACAAGAAACAAACGGATTGTATTCTTACAGATTTTAGCAAGGCATTCGTTAAAATTTCACATACAGTTTTGCTAATGAGCAAGCTAGGTCTTAGCGTTAACTTCATTGCCTGGCTCAAATCTTATTTACTTGACAGATACTATTCTGTAAATTTTAATGGCTTCCATTCAAAAAGCTTTGTTGTTGATTCTGGAGTTCCCCAGGGCAGCCATTTGGGTCCAGTTCTTTTTGTATTATTAATAAATGATCTTCCATTAGTTTTAAAGTACTCAAACTGTCTTATATATCCTGACGATGTTAGTATTTAAAAAAAAATTCTGATAATTTTGACCGCGAAAAGCTTCAAATTGATCTGAATACCTTCTACAATTGTTGTGCACGAAATTATTTGTTGTTATCGGCAAGTGTAAAATTATAAATTTTACAAGAAAGTTATTTGTTTTGTCTTTTGAGCATAGTTTCAATGGTGTAAGTCTGTTAAATGTAAGTGAAATATCTATTCTTGGTGTCTTGTTCGATAAAAAGCTCGAATTCACGCAACATATTAATGTGACTTGCAATAAGGCCAATTCAATATTAGGTTCGATTAAAAGGGAATCACGTTAGTTTTCTGACCCTTATGTTATCAAACAATTATTTACTTCATTTGTCAGAGCCATTATAGAGTACGCTCGCCAGGTATGGACCCCCTATTACAATTGCCACAAAATAAGAATTGAACAAGTTCAAAAAAGGTTCTTAATATTTGTCCTCAGAGCCTTAGGCTGACAGGACCCATTGCATCTTCCTTCATATAACAGTCGTCTGAAGCTTATAGACCTACCCAGTCTGGAGAACAGGCGGTCCTATTTATGTTTTGTTTTTATCGTTAACCGTATTGAAGGAAATATCATTCGGTCACTACCTATCTGTATCTCGAGCAATCACCCAACATATAACAAACTGAATTCAATCGAATGATGAAACAGACACATAAAAATAAATTAATTCCAATTAGAATCTACACGAACATACATATGTACATGTCGCCACTAAGAATAGACACTCACACATAACAATACCTCTTGTTCCTTGCTTGAGACACATTGCATTTGCATTAAATAGCTTAAAGTAGTAGTAGTAGTGAAGTAGAAATTGAAAAGTCCCATGTATGAGAGATGATACATCAATCGAATGATGAATGGAATTCATTCGAATGATTTCAAATAAAATATCGAGATATCTTGGTAGATAATGTAGGAATAGATTATTTCATTCGAATGCTAACATCATTAGATTAAATCATGTTCAAGTCGTTGTATGTAAAAGAATAATTTCCCAATTAACCTAAAATCGAAGCTAGGGAATGGTTTAAATTCGATATCAACTAAATTGATATATCGATAACTATATGCACAAATCTATAAACATACTCGTAGGTATATATTCCATAAAAAAATCTTTAATTGATAATCAAATTTCCATCTTGCAAAAATTAATTCAGATTAGGCTGTTTTTTTTCACTCCATTATAGTGTCCCTTAGGGTAGTTAGGATATGTCCGCTTTCTAAAATATTACCTGTTGAACTTAAACATTTATTTTTGAATTCTATCCCACCGAACAATGCACGAGCGTAATTATTTCTGGTTTAAATGTCCTTCACACACGTCGTCCACACAGGAGACGAACCCATTATTATTTCCTTTCATTTAAAACCCCCATTCATAAAGGAAATGAGCTTCTCATAAAAAAAGTAATTCAGTCTTAAATAAACGCTTAAACATTTCCATTTAAAAAAAATCACAATAGAGTTTCCACGAAATAAGCTGTATACGTACGAGTACTATTATTATTTTATTTTTAAATAAAATTATTATAAAACGAAATAAAATTTAACGACATAATTAATTTTACCAGTATTTAAATTCTGGTTTATGTAGTTTTATTCCTGTTTTTTTTTTTTTTTTTTTATTTGTTCTTGTTTTTGTTTTTTGCCCCCACTTAGCTACGATGAATGTGTCAGGACGAAGCTTAATCACTCACTCTCCTCGCAAATTGAAATTAAAATTTAATTTTTTGTGTTGTATGAGAACACGACAGCACTTCCAGCGCGTATACCCAGCCTCATATAAAAATATAATTTATATAAACCATCAGCATCAAAAGCCCCTCCCCACCCCGGCCAGCCCTATAACAACAGCAAAAACAACGAGTCTCCTTTAAAATGATATTAACGGTACACGAAATAATTAAAACCCTGCTCTTTCATTTCTGGTTTTGCTCTGCTCACTCACAACCATAATAATAAAAACAAAATAATAAATGAATCCCAACAACAACACCCCCACTAAAATGTCGCTGTTGTTGCGTTGCAAAAGATTGCGCAAACTATACAACAAAACCTTCAGTGAAACAACAAAATTCATTAAAAAAATATATAAATTTTACGCCAAGGAAAAATTAAATAAATAAAATTTCAAAAAAACAAAAATATATAAAAAAAATCGCATTGGTCTATCTATGCATGTGGGGAGCTAGAATATATTCCTTTTAGCTTTTTTCATTTGGAATTTCAAATTTTTTGAGGGATTTTTGTCTTTTGTTGTTTAAAATCTCATTGGGGTGAAATTGCATTTTCTATTCTGTGTACGGTCTGTGGAATATTATGTGTGTCCCTGTGTGACACCAACTACTCTACTCTACAGCCATCATAGTCAGCAGGATAGTGGATTGTTCACTTGAATGAAATTGGATTATCTTCATTGGGAATGCCAAAGCCAAAACCCTAACAACTACTGTCACTGACGAAAATGTGACGAACGACAAAAAAAAATCAAATAAGCCAACAAGGACGAAATAGAAACAGAAAGTATACAAAAATCATATAAGGAACCTAGTGCCCAAGTGACCCGGTAAGACGTTAAGCTAAATCTATTTCCGTGGGATAGGTCGCAAAAGATATGTAGCGGATAATTGAGGCGACTGATATGGAAGATTCCAGGTTCAGGTTCAGTTCATCTTGGATAAATAGTTCTCGTCACAAAAAAAAATCCTCACCGTAAAAGAGGAACCTGCGCATAGATGAGAATACTTTGACTCTTTATTTTTGATGCTGAATATGTTCAATGTTCGAATTGGAGAAAGTAGTTTTTCGGAGTGTATGATGATTGACTGAGTTTGCTGAGGTTTTATTAAATTCAGCCGGATATGTGGGAAAGCGGGTTCGAGTAATATTTTCGTATGGAAGAGAAAACCACGTGTACTGGGATTTCTAAAATTTGAGGAGTTTAATTATAACTGATAACGGTAGATATATTTCTTGGATTTTATTGAAGAGAGAGTTTAACACATGAATTATTTTCAACGGATACAGTTGAATTTGAAAATTTGATTTACATATTTTCTTTTATAAAAACTTTATTATTATGTATTTTAATCACATTTTGTTAAAATTACCTGTGAATTATTATTAATTTTCTTTACATAAATAAGTTTAAGAAATTTAATTAAAAGAATGGATAAGATAAAAATTTTAATAGCTCCCAGTAGATTGTGTAACTTGTAATACAATTAGTAATTTTTGTATACCTATTTTTATTTCGATTTTTTTTTATTTGAGTTACTGAAATTGGGGGATTCATATATTTTGGCAATGAATTATTCGATATGGACTATAATAAATATAATTATAAATAGATTGAAAATTAAGCTAAAAAAATAGGGTGTGTACTTATGGGAGAGACAGAGTTTTCTAAAAATTTCTTTATTTTATAAATACATCTCCCATAACGATCCCATCTTCCAATTTTACAAACGTCACCGTCAGTTGTTTGAACTTTAATCCGTGGCTTAGCAATTTAAACTCAGCGATTTATTTAGTTGTAGTTTGACATTATCTCATCACTCTCACGTCTCGTTTACTTACTCCATCCATTCTGTGCAAGAATAAAGAATTCTGCCAAATGCATGGCAATGCTATTTTAGATTTGTCAGCGGACTTAGGATTCCTCGTATATGACAATGCTGATCTACGTCTGTCAACAAGACAGTTTTAGGATAATTTATGTTAAGTAGTTAAATTGTAAGTAAATTATACAAAGAGTAAAAAGTGTTATTTAGAATAAATGGATTTAATTGAAACAAAATGTAAAAAAAGATCATTGTTGGTATTTTTGGTGGTTGTCCTTAGTTAATTTAAAAAAAAAAACTACTTTCGCGTGGTTCTTTAATGAAAATATGTGTTTAAATTTTGTTTCCGTAAATTTCTGTGGTTCTTTTCCAAAAACACATTCTTTTTCGGTACAAGATGGGTTTTTAAGTATTTAACATTCTTAGCGCGCTTAAGCAAAATTTGTCACGAATATTTCTGTCAGATTTTGACAATCGGTTTGACATGTCACTGACAGCTCCATAGAGCTTTTTTAAACCCAATGCAGCAAAGGAAATTTTACTTCAAAAACAATACATTACGTAGGAAAATAGTCAGTCCTTCTGAATTTATTTTTATTTTTTTTCCGGAACAGTTGGAAATTCTGCTTTTCAAAATGGAAATAAGCAATATGGAAATAATGGAATATGGTCCATATGGCCTGGAATGGAATAATGGAAATAAGCATTTTGTAGTACAGGTAAGTAAATTCGAACAGCATCCGATTGATGGAACAGAATATAGAAAAACTGACTATTATAAGCATCTGAAAGAAGGAGGTTAAGTTCAGATTTGTTTGACGCCTGATTATGGATGAGCGAGTCATCTATGAACATCGATTGGCCCATGACTTTAAAAAGAAATGAAAAAAATCTAAGTTCAAACCGATTTTTTTTATTATTTTTGACGATAAAAAATTGCTTAAAAAAATAACTAATTAAAATTATCATTTCTCAATATCGATGTGCACCACACTTTACAAGTGCAACTTTTTGCTTCTCACTTCATTTCGCATAATCGATGTTCCACTTGTCATGTCCACTTGTTTATTTGAACTTGTTCGTTCAATTTATATGCCTGCTTGGAAAAATACGTGTCTTACGTTAAGAACTTGCGTTAATATAGATGTGAGAAATACGTCAAAATAAATAATATTTATTTTAAGTATTTCCGAAAAATCCGAAAAGAGAAATATTTGCATAGACAGACAGACAGACGGGGACCCACTTTTTTCATCTTCGCTATCATCCTAATGTCGAGTTTATACAAAATCTCGAGTTCAATTTTTTTTAAGAACCCATAACTTGCCATTATAGTATCGCAAGTAAAAAACATATTATGTACTAGGTACTTGAAATATTCAAAACAATGAAGTTTTTTTGGATTTGGAAAATATACATTTTCTAATGGATATACAAAATTGCATTTTTTTTATGCTGGTCAAAACTAAGGAAATTTCGATATATTCGTTTTTTTTATGTTCATTATAAAAACAAAAATTTAGATATGTAGATTTGAGAAAAAAACATTGCATAATACTTTTTTAAATATTTTCGAATGTTAGTAGTACAATATTAGTGCGTAAACTAATACGTAAATTTGGTTGCTGTATTGAACAAAAATTAGTTATTCACATTTTAAAGCTAACTTTTAAGCTTTAGGGAAATATATAAATAACTTTTTGCTATAAAATGTTCGATTTCCATAAATTGTTCTCTTTTATATTTTTTTTTTCGAAAAAATACCACCCCTATTGCTTTTTACAGACTTGATAAAGTCATAGAACTTCCCCTCAAATTGTTCACCACTGTTATATTCTGTTCTGAATAAGTATGCAACATTTTCTATAAAATCGAAAAGGATGGAATATTTTTTTTTCAATTTTGCCTGGCTAGTTTCGAAAAAGCAATGTAGGAATTTAATGAAGTCTGGTGGAATCATGAAACTTATTTTTTTACTGTTATATTCATATTCGTACTTACATATAAATATTAAAATTACCCTTATTGTGAAATATTTAATATAGATATAGATACTTAATATAGATAAAAATAGTATTGATATTTCGTTCCAAATGCTTAGTGGTGTATTTTTTTTTAACTGGTTTGACATGTTCAAAAGAATGACAAACATTATATTGAAACTATGTCAGCCATAAAGTCATTCTATAAAATAAATTTTTGGTAGCTACTTGATAAGTTACATAATTTGAAAGTTTCAATTTTTAAATAAATGAAAACGAAGAGCGAATTATTGTTGTTTTTTTTTAGAACATTAGTTCTAAATTAAATGTGACATCTAACGGCAATTTCGTTTCAATACTCCGAAAAACATTTGGTTCTAACATAAACAAAATTAATTAAAGCTCTTATTGGAAAAATAATAACACGGTTGTAAAAATTACTTAACGAATGAGTAAGTTTATAGTCATGAATCAATTGAAACAAGATTACGACACTTCTTTTTTTTGACTTATTTTATTGAAGTCATGTGTGAAAAAAATCTGCAAATTCTTGTGACGTCAATAAAATAAGACAAAATGATCGTAATCTTGTTTTCTTTGATTCATAGTTTATAATGGCAAACAGATTTTCAACGAAACTTTTGGTTAAAAACTCCTATATCAGTGAAAACACTTGCCTTTTCAGAGAAAATTATTTCTATTAAAAATTTTGAATTCTCCAATGCGTATGATAATAAGGTGTAAAAAATGTAGCGTTTGCTTCCGAATATCAATAGATATAGGAAAAACTAAAAATGTTAAAATGTAAGAAAACTCTATTTTCATAAAGGAAAATTCTAATTTCAGTATTGAAATTAATTCCGTTTTTTCCGCGGGTGGAATCCGACGAAAATTATGAAATCAAGAAATCAGTGTAGTATTTCAAAGCCACTGACAAAATTTCAAGCAACAGCTAAGAATTTTAACGAAAAACAGTCAAATCATCTTCCGTACGCTCACGAGAGAGTAAAATATTACCCCAACTCTTCAAAAATGAGTGTCCATTTTTGTACATAAAGTACAGGCGGCTAAAAACCCAAATTCGAACATAAAGCACAGACTTAGCAAAATGTGTTTCTGGAAATGACATAATCTTGTTAAAAATCTGCCATTATTTTAGTCATGCAAAAATAGTGACAAGTATCTACAAGTGAAATTTATTTTTACCATATGTACTCCTTAACGGCTAGAACGGCCTGTTTGGACCATTCAATACATAGAATTTATTTCATCATGTAGGTAATTTAAAATGTATATGAATTATTTACGTTACGGTCATTTCTAACGTCACAACAAAATCCATTTTCACTCCGTCAAAAAATTCGTGTCAAAGCAGGTGTCAGCATTCTCGTTGACTCATCGCATTCAACCAGTTGACTATTTACGTTGACCGTCTAATTCTAGCCTTACGTCTGTATTGCATACTGTACAAAGACCCCGACAGGCTTCAGAATCTAAGACTGAATACAGTATTAAATCATCGTCTTAGGCGTTTTTTTTATTGCAACTGAGAGGCAATAAAGGACGCCATTACATAAATAATTCAGGTCGTTAATACAGTTTTCTTCTCAACAAGAGTTAAACCCCGAAAATTCTCTGCGCTAAAATAAGACTTGCTAGAATTAGTTGTTGTTCAATTTAACATTTAAATTGCTAATGCCATAATATACACGAGTGACAAATTGCCATTATTTCCTCCATTTTATTGACATTACTGACAAAATCGTGTAAATGGTTTGAAAATTTGTCATTGTTTTGGTCATGAAAAAAATGGTAGGGAAGACTGACATTAAATTATGCCATTATAATGGAGTCATGTAAATCCAAAATGATGCCATTTTGAAAATTTTGGCACACAGCGAGGAAGAATGAACTTGCTCATTCTTTAATGGCAGATTGCCATTATCAATCAAATAGTCATTATTTTACCCCGTGTAAATGCTTATCATTGTTGATTTCATTTTACCATTATTTTGCCAGTTTAATGGCATGAATTAATGGTTATTTGTCACTCGTGTAAGTCCGGCATAAGCCATAACGCCGTTATCTGTCATTCAATTTTCAGCTTGATAAAACAAATAAACCTATAGCAGATGAGAAAATTAAATAAAGGACTTCCATGTTTGTATCGGTCTTTTTTATTATTTTCTTTTATTTTTCATAAACGTATCAATATTTTACAATAACTGCATTGATTTTACGCTTACATCCTTCTTACATCGATGTATACTGCGTATCTATATAATTTACCTTAATTTTTTGTTTTGTTTTACCTATCAAGATTTATTTAAATAGTGTCTTTGACACATACAAATATGTTCCATATATTTTATAATATAGTGTTGCTTGTCTAAATATAAGTTTGTTATTTTTTTTTTCTTAAACGAAAAAATTCAAATAAGGTACCTACCGTAAAATATTATAACCTAAACAAAATACATTTAACACATTTCCCCTCTCTTATAATTTAGTTACTAAACGCTATGAGTTGATTTTTGTTGTTGTGAGTAATTTATTTACATTGCAAAATTAAATAAATTGTTTTATTTATAAATATAAATAAATTATTTTTAATAAATATTTTATTTTCTTATTATATAATATCATATGTACCTAGAAAATTTATTTAAAACAATTATTCACAACGTAATAGCCCTATAACAATGTCACAAGTGTTCAATCATTTTTTGTTTGTTCTTTCTTAGCTTTGACAGGTTAGAATATTGAAATGTCAAATTGTATATATATTTCTTGTAACATTGTTATGAAGCTCCACTCATCCGTTTATGGTGATATTTACCCTACCACCAGTATTGCCAACCCGTCTTCAAATTAAGTAACAATATTGTAATAATATCAGTAATCGTGAAATTATTAAAATTTAAGTTTACTATTTTAATTTTTGTGTTAGAAGATCTATAAGTTTAGGTGTTTGCTGCTGCTGTTGTTTGTTGTTGCAATATTAAAAATATATATACTTTTCATTTATTTTGTGATAAAGTTCATTTGCTTTATTTCCAAAATGAACTCGTCTAATTTCCCATTTCAAGGCGAGCTGTTTGTAAAAAGTTACTTAAGTCATTTAGGTTTTTTTTCTAATTATTATTTTTTGTTTTATTCAGTCCGTCGATTTCCTACCTTTTTCATACAAAAAATAACAATTTTGTTCCACTTAAAGTGTAAATCTTCATAACAAATACAAACAAAAACTCTCATTTCATTTTGTCTGGCTATGTGTTGTGTTTAGATTTAGAAATTATCTGTCGTTGAATCTGGTGTTGGTGTTATAGCTGCTTGGAGAAGTTTTGTGACAGTTTCCTCTCCTATCTGGACGCTGTCAGAAGTTATTGTGGTGAATAGTGTTGCCATTGTTGATGGCAGACTTGCTATCGATGATGCCAATGTTGTCATGAGAGTTGTTGTAGTTGTTGCAATTGTGGTAGCAGCTGCAGTTGATGTTGACAGTGTTGCCGCAGTTGTGGGTGCCAAAGTGGTCATGAGAATGGTACTGTTAGGCGTGGTGACATGATGAAGGTTGGAATTATCAATTATCATATGTGATGGGATGTATGGGTATGTGGGGCAGGGGTTGGTCAATTGGGCTCCCAGCATCGACTCAAACACATAGCCAATCAGAGAACCAGCTGTTAGACCGACGTTGTATGATAGTGTCATCATATTGCCTGTAACCTCTTTGAGCGTTCCGGGTACTTTAGCTGGAGCAAGCATCATTGGAAGACTTCCAGCAAGACCGTTGCTTACTCCTAGACCAATTGTGAATATAAAAGCAGCAGTTTCACCCGAAATGACGGGATGGGCTCGTGGAGCACAGCATAGCAAGAGCATTGGCACCAAGACAATTCGCAAACCGGACATCAAAATCAATTGTCTGCGTGACCATGTGTACGGCACAGCGGCCAAGATTTTTCCTACAACATCCGCGGTATTGAAGGTGAACATCAGCAATACTGGCAACCATGTTCCCAAGCTACACGAAATTATTTCCGATTCGATGCCTGGGTAGAGCGAAAGGGTAACGCAATATGCCAAAGCTATGCACACCATGTAAGGGTAGATGGCTTGGGCAACCCTCCATCTTGAATCGAATCCATTTCGTAGATCTGTCAACTTGCCTGGATTACACTGCCCTGGGGTGAGGATGTGTTCAACTTTATAGGCGACGTTTGGTGCCTCTTGCGGAGTTGTTGGTACTTCGGGGAGATTATTCAAACCTTCAATGACAGATTCTCCAGCTGTTGGATTTGACAGTTCGTACACTGGATTACTATAAAAAAAAAAAAACTTAATTAACCACACCTATCAAATTAGATCGAATATGGATGGATCTCACCTAAAACTCAATGCTGTTGGTGCATTTCCAGTTGCTTGCATAGAGGGCGGGCTTGAATCCAATGTCAAAACACCATATTTAGCCGTGGCTGACTCCCCATCGAGTGCGTCATTCTGAAATGAATAAAACTTTAAACAATGGTTAGGGCTGAATTTGCAGATTCCAGCTTACCAATCGATCCTCGTCGGGTCTGAGGACAATTTTGGCACATGCCTTCATGTGATACCTTACAAATGGTGAGTGAATAGTCATCATATGTAAGACATAGCTAAATGCAATATACATTGTTGAAGTCAAAAAGAATATAACAGTCGAAACACGATCATTTTGAATAAGTAATTTGGTCACAACGCGATTGGAAGACACCAGAAATCCGGCTAAGCTCTCACCGGCCATAACAGCTTGTGTATATTGCTTAGGCAACATACTAGCAAATCCATAAAAGCTCGATTGTTGTACTAAAATAAATAAAAATTTATAGTTATGGAAGAAATCACGATTTGTGTATATTACCTGTACAACCGATGGCAACTAATGAAACTGCTGCCAAATTAACAGAGTATGCAGTATTAGCAGCAAACATATGCCATGCAACTTCACAAACAGCCACAAATATTAATGTGGTGAATGATATGACATATCCAAAGAGCACACGTATTCGGAATGGTGCCAGCGATAAGAATACATTATTCAGCAGGACTGTGGCGAAAGCTACAATTATATAAGTCATGGACATGTCCAGAGCAACTGAGCGTCCGGGAAAGCGGGCTTGCCAATAATCGGCAGCTATGATAAAACTGAAATAAATCAAATACAAAAATAAATTAGGTTATGCATATTGTTCTCGAAAAAATAAAATTCGCTGAAAGCCAATGCAAAGACGACAAATTGAAGTCGGTTGGAAGATGTTAACAATGCAATTCGATACTGGAATTACTGTTGACTTATTTTTCCAGTGCCAAATTTTTTTGTTGGAATCGTGTGCAATTTCGCCACTGTAAAATCAGTTACTTTAAATTCAGTCTTACAGTTATATATTTTTTTTTATTTCAGAATGATATGACTTTCCTATAAATACATTTTAACAAGGTGTGATGTTTTGATGGAAAAAGAGTTTTTAATGTCTTGGGGTGGCCGTGGCGCAATAGTTGTGTGCTCGCCTGTCTACCTCGTGGTCGCAGGTTCGAGTCCTGCCGTTGTCTTTGTCTTCTTTTATTCCATTAAAAAACAATTCTAAAAATTGTCATAAAATGAGTTGCTGGTTAACTCATTACATGCTGTTCAGGCATAACACTAACAACATGTGATTGAGTAAACTAGTATACCCATAAATATGACAACGAAATAAATAAAACAATGTGAATTATAAGAGACATAAATAAATAAGGCACGGTAATTTTCTCCGCATTAGTTCAGCCTCCATCCCTGCGAGGAACAAATTGTGCCAAATTTCTCATTCGTGTAAAAATGAAATATATTTACTTTCACTTGATCTTGATAATAAGTCCAAATTCTCAATGACATTTCTAGAAGCTCATGAATTATCCTTCAATTATTTTGAATTAAGTACCGTTCGACAAGTCTTCGGTAGGTTATTTTAGCTTCGATAAGATTTTACCGATAACTTATAGAAGCTAAAATGTTAGTGGCGTTGGGATGCGATGCTACGAGCCTTTTTCGTCATATTTGATAATGCTGTTTAGTTATAGATCCCAAGTATGAAGGTGTGAATCTAAAAATGAATATGAAAGCCAAGGAAACTCGCAAGTAAGCCGGTTAGAAGTTTCAGACAAGAGATTGTTATTGAATATAGAAAATAGTGTCGGGGACCAAACCGTGCCCTGGGGTACTCCTGAATATATTTAACCCCCATATTTGTTCGAAGAAAACACCATTAAAAAAAAGAAATGACACGTATCTGACAGTTCTGCAAAATTACTAGTCATTTCTATTGTACTTAAGTATAAACATTGGTTAATACTATTTTCAGACAAGTTTAATTTGTTTGATACAAAAAAAAAGAAGTTATCATAAATGTCTGGCCTCCCGCCACAATGCCAAGCAATAATAATCTTCATTTCAACATGTCACGCGTATCACCCACAGGCTTATATTATATTCTTAGATGAAATAGATAGAAGCAAAAATATACTTAAGTATTCCACCCGGTTGTCATTTCAAAGTCAAGGGTTTGCACCTATTATCACCTTCCTCTTATATTAGACAGGTGTACGTATAGTTATTATACAGTAAGTTTTTATTGCGAAAAAATAAAAAAAATAATATTACAAAGGTTGAACTCTAATCCAAGCACTATCTATATCCACATATCTATTATCTATTCGGAGCAATATAATGTAGCTAAACCATTTTTGTTGCTAGATCTTTAGTATATATGGGTGCCACAATTTCTGTGCTGCTTTTAGAATATAAGGCGAGTTCATATTTAGCTAGGAATGAGGGAAAATAATTTTTTTCCCTTCATAAGAACTTTATGGCGATTGGCTATCTATTCATTCATGCTATGCATGCTACCTACCATACGTACTTCTTTTAGAATAGAACTCTCTGTTGCTGTCATTTAGATTGGTTATAGTGTTCTTGTTATTTTTTTCGATTTTTTATGGTAAAAGAATAAAAAAGAATAAAGAGAATAAATCGATAACCATAGTTATTGTGTATTGTGTGAGTACTCCTTTCTATGGTAGTTAGATTAATAACTATCCCTTATTTTTTATTCAGTTTTTTCTAGTCGTTTTATTTTTAAAAACTTAATCTGTTGGTATTCACTGTGGATTTTATTTCAGAAAGTAGTACATGAATGATTTCAAGTCAAGATATGATATCTGTTCTCTTAAAACATTTAAACCATGAAAAGATTGGCTACTAATTCGGTTGAAGTCCTTCCTTTATCACTTACATTTTTTTCTCGCCGAACTAGTCAAGTATCAGTTTCTTGCAAAACAATAGAATTTTATTCAAATTTTTTACTGCGATGGAGAACTCCAGGAAAACTGTAAATTTGTAAACTGTCATTTTGTAGATAATTGCACTGTATACAAGTTGTTCTTAGAAAATTTTGAGAAAAATAAAAATTTTGAGAGTAAAATAAATTATTATTTTTAAGATGACAGCATTTCCCTTTCGGCTCCACACTTATAACTTGTTTTTTTTTTATAAGATTATGTTTTTCAAAACAAAACTAAAAATAAAAAATTTCGCCATTAAAAACAAAAAATTATTAAATTTTATTGAAAAAAAATGGACTGCAACCCAATATTTTCGACCATTTTTCTCCAAATGTAAGAATTGTACGATAAAAAGTTTCATAATCTTTTGTGTGTAGAATGACAAGATCAACAGTATGTAAAAATAACTTTTGTAAAAAAAACCTATGGTTTTCGAGTAATTTGGAAAAAAACTGAATTTTACCCCCTTTCGCTCCTTCTAAAATTTTTTGCTCCGCTCCAAATTTAGGGTACTTTTTAGAAAACGTTTAGGGCGTAAAAATGAAGCTCTCCACCAAAATTCAGCTTTGTCGGAATTTTTTCGAAGTTTCATCATTTTTTTTATCTCATTTTCCTGGAATATTATTTCAATAAACAATTTATTTTAAAGTAGTTTAAAGGTGTGTGTTCTCGTACATCCCATAACTGCGAAATTCCACGAAAAACCTTTTAATCCGGTTCTCGTACACCAAATTTTCGTAGTTTTTCACAAAAGATAGCGCTCATGAAAGAATAAAATATTTGCCTAGGCTGAGAATCTTAGTCCAAAAAATTTCTTTGCACAAAATTATGAAGAGTACTAATAGCGATAGTTTCATCCAAATTTCAAAGATTTCCTACAACAAACAAAATATTTTCCATTCCATTTCCATTTTGACAGAAAAGACTTTAGATGCATTCAGATCAAATCTGCCAACCCTTCAGTGATCAAATCTTTTGTGTTGAGATTTGTTGCAATAAAACTCTCAAAATTCAAAAAGATCAAATCTTTTGACAGAAAGAGCAAATCTTTTCTTGAATGAAACTCGCTATAAATAAAGGGAAAAAACAATACATAAGCTGTTACTTGCTAGATGAATCAAATTATAATTCGTGGTTGTTTTAAAAAAACTTTTTCAGAAAAATGTTTATTAAACATTTGCTGAAATACAAGGTGCGTTCCCGTACTCCCTAAAACTGCGAAAATATTTGTAAGAAAAACAGTCAAATCCTGTTCCCGTACTCCAAATTTTCGTAGTTTTTCACAGAAGAGAGCGCTCATGAGAGAGTAAAATATTTCCCCATCCTGCGAATTTTAGTCCAAGAAATTTCAAATTATGACAAAATTATGAAGACTGTCAAATGAAGGAAAAAAGAAAACAAAAACAATACACAAGCTGTCAGTTGCCAAGAGTGTATAGTTACAAAAGTTGAAAATAATGGAATTTATAGTCTGGTCCGGGTTATCCGTGCAATAAATTGAAATTTGTGATATCAAATTGGTTATTTTAAGAAATTATTTCATGTAAATCCTTAACAAACATTTTTAAAAATACACTTTTATTTTGACGTTTAAAAAATGGCTAAAATTGTTGTTCAAAGCGTTCCCGTACTTTTGTAAAACTTTGTTCCTCTCTGAGAGATTTTTGCCACCATTCTTGGAAAAATGATAGTCTTCACATTACGGGAACACACTTACACTTTCGACGTTTAAAAAATCGCAAAAATATTGTACGGGAACACAGCTACAGGGTGCTATATATTTTAAGAGGATTTCGAAGGTAAGGAGGATTAATGGTTTATTATACTGCATAATATTCTCTTATCGTGCAAAGAATTTAATAGCTCCAAAAATGTTTTTTTGTCTGGATTTCTCATTTTGTTTTTTTTAATCCATCAACCAAAAGGAAATATCCAAAACAAATCCAACCAAACTAACAGACTTGTCTGCAACTTGAAGAATCTCTCTAGAAATTCTTAAATGTAGCAGACATTATATCTTGAAATTTCACAGTCGGGAGGATTTTCTACTTATCACTTTAAGTTGCAAACAAACCTACTCCTTGCACTTATCTTAATTATTATTCTTCAAAATTAGATCACTTCTTTGTATAACAGTGAAAGAATGATATGCACTGCACACCATCTATAGACATATAAATTGCAAAATTGCAACCATTTCTTTATTCTTTGTTTTCTTTTGGATTGTTGATAACGAGTCCAACGTGATTATCCTCGGTATACATTAAGAATGAATGAATTCCTATAAATCTTTTTAGGCATAAAGAGATTTAACTGCTTTGTATGTACAAGGTATATACTCGTAAACAAGGAAGAAACTAGTGTCTGTCTAGTTGAGAATTAGGTCAGTTTGTTTATCTATTTATTTCTCTTCTTTTCTTTTAGCTTTTGCTTTAAATTCTTATATAGACACACTGTATCGGACAGTTATCTGTGTCAGCCCTTATTTTTGCGCGCCTCGCCTTCAAATTAATGAAAAGTCGTCTTCCCCCTATCTACGTGAGAAGTCAAACACATTATTGGCGTCATTACGAGTAGTTCATTATATTCGTGTCAATATTTACACGATAGCTATAGTTTTCTATGTTGACCTCTGTTTGTTAGAACTAGAATAAAGAAAATAAAAATAAAATGCGAACTGATAGGATATAAGCAACACAACTTGGTTTCACATACTTGCTGAAATTTTTGTTGTGCACTAGTTACACTTATATATTAATAATTACAATTTGTATTAAGTTGAGTTTAACAAGAGTGCTTTTTCGTCGGCCTTTTTGCAGATATAAATTATTAATCACACAATAAAAAAATCAATTTTTTTTTTCAAATTCCTTATAACAAATGTCGAGTTGCTTACAATTACAATTTCATCCAAACTTTTTTGTTGTAAGGAATGAGAAAAAAATCGATTTATTTGTGAATGTGTAAGTGCTAATTGATAGCTGCAATTTAAAAAAAAAACAACAATTATTACATATTGCCTATCTGGTAAAAACTTCAATTTTACGTAAGAGAAATGTCAGATCTTGCTAATATGCATGTGATGTTAATGAAATTTTATGTCGAATTCCGAACAACCAAACATTCGATTTTTTTCTAAACACAAACGAATTATTTCTAAACAAAATCTGTCAAAACACATCTTGGGCATTTTAGCAAGATTTCATAGATCTTACATGCACACTATTTTTTGCAAGTTCCTTACAACAAGCGAACAGAAATCTATTTGAAATGGTTGTTTGGAATTCCCAATTACTGAAATTCAAGATTCGTTTTGACTGCATAAAATCTATTTGCTCAGAAATAATTCGATTTTGCTTAGAATAAAATCAAATGTTAAGTCGTAAATTGTATTTGTGTATAGTCAGTGTGTTTCCATTTCGTTCGTGACATTAAAACTAATTCGATCGAAAATAACTTTTGACTCATGTTACAGTTCCTTACCTTATGCTTCACTACTTTTAATCCGAATTAAGTATTTAATTGTTTTTTTTTAACTCAAAGCAAACTTATGTACCTAGCAGTTTTTGGACATGGGCATGCGAAATCAAAGGGTACTTTTCAACTTTTTTAGCATATGTGGTTCCTGATATGTAAGGAATGAAAAATCACGAAAACCGTAACTGGCTAACTCACTGACTGATAATCCAAATTATGGAGCACTTCCCGACATGTAATTTTGTAATTTTGCACAACGGTAGGTCTTGTGATGTAAGAAAAGGAATAAATGGAAAATTTTATGATTTCCATTTAGCGACCGTAGTACCCGCTCACTTTCACAGAGTTGTTATCAATTATATGAAGAGCTTCCGATTACTCTAGAATAATGGAATTTGGTAGAGTGATAAGTTTTCAAGGACGTAAAAAGAAAAAAATATAAAATTTGAGGTTTTTCATTCTGGAAAAAAGTTTTTATTTATATGGAGCACTTCCACATTGAGTATCTTTTGAGATTTTGACATGGCAAACTATTAAAATATTAGCAAAAAAGTGAGATCAGGTCGAAAATATAAATGTCACTAAAACCTCTATGTAACAAATCAGCCGTGAAAAGTAGTGAGTGTTTTGTTCACGGGTGTAGGTTTATTTTTCGCTTATATATACATTAATATACAATCAAACAAATGAAAATATTATTGTTACTGAAATTTCGTACAATGCCGCAGTATTTTCATTAAAAATTAATTTAAGATTTAATAAATGTCATTTTCATGCAGAATCCTTCTGGACTCTACTGAAAGTGTTCACTTGGGAAAAAAATGACATTTCTGATTCTGAAAAGAAGAGAATTTTGCTTCTGGATTTGAAATCAGAATCGAAACAATAATCACTCATACGTCAAACTCGAACTCGATTGTTTGCAAATTTTTGTATCATAATAATTGTGAAACAAAGATTATTTTTGATTTTTATTATTTAAATTTAAATTCAAAATCGTCAGAATTAAAAATGTGATCAGTTGGGATCCCGGATCGGAGAGGGATTCCGAAATGCCAAATAAAAACGCCATAAGATTTTGGCATTTTGAAATAAACGAGAAAGGAATATATTTCTACTTTATTCTGTTGTTCACACACTGTCCATAAGCAAGTATGGAAATTTCGCAAAAATTCGTTTTAATCTAAAAAAAAATCAGAATCTTCGAAAGGCATCAGCATTTCTCTACAAATTGAAATTCGTGGAATAGAAATTTTTAAGTACAGAATTTTGGTCAAACACAATTTAGAGCATGGACAATATACTCGTAATACAGATTTAAAAATGTGACTCTAATCATGCCCTATAGGTTCAGAATTGCAATCGATTTCTAGATATTACTTTTTTCGTTCAGATGTCCCCAAGACAATAGAAGCGTTGTTTATATTCCTTAAATGGCGAAAAACTGTCATAAGAGTTGAAAATTGACATTTCTTCCAGTCTCACTATTAGAAAACGTTGAATTTTGCCTAAACGAAATTTAAAAAAAAAAACAATTTCCCGGATAAGTTCTTTTAAGAAATTTGTGATATTTTATTTTATTTATTAGTATACGATTTTTGTTTTTATATAAATCGAATTTATTGACTTTATACTATGTCTTACACTTTTCTTGCGACTGATCTAAAAATGTAGGTACCTACAAAGACCAACTTGGTATTTTGATTAAACTTGAAATCACATTGATATAGTCTAAGCCTACTTGTGAGGGGAAGTTGATTTTTGCCTCAAATAATAAAAAGATGTTTATTAAAAAAAAAATCCGTGCCCACAAGGTCTTCATTGTGATGAAAACAAAAATATAACATTAAGGGCTCTATCGATTTCGATGAATATTTTTATCCAAGAGATCCTACAAATTCTACATAATACTGCATATTAAAATTTGCAAACGAATATTCTTTTTGTAGGGTAGAGTGAGGTAATTGTGAACAGGGATAATTGTAAACACTTTATTCTATAAAAACCGTTTATATTTCCAAGCATGCAATTCCTTTATTTGAAAACACATTATATTTCCAATATACTGACACGTGGAAGGTGATATCTATTAAAGAGTTTTTTGCGTTTTGTTCATTTGCGTGGTTCATTAATTTTACCCTGTCTTACAGT
The DNA here is from genome assembly GCA_910595825.1 of Philhelius pedissequus. Lineage (NCBI taxonomy): Eukaryota > Metazoa > Arthropoda > Insecta > Diptera > Syrphidae > Philhelius > Philhelius pedissequus. Next base: position 4,684,539 of record OU343163.1, on the reverse strand, counting down.
TTTTCGCTGTTTACTTAAGTTACTTAAAAACAAATAAAGGTGATCAAAGTAAGCTGAATTTTATTTTTGAAACAACATTTTTAAGTTATTAGCTGTTTACAATTACCCCATTTTTTTCATAATATGGGTAAATGTGAACACCAAAATGGGGTAAAAGTGAACATTTTGGGGTAATTGTAAACATCCATTTTGAAATGTCCTTGGCGTTGACTTAACATTATTTTATATCAAAAAGATGTACCGTACATATCAACGAAAAATCACGGCTCCATTATACACATCAGATGATATTTTAAATGCAGTAGAAGATATGTGCAACAAAAACAAAACATGTCGACAAGCCGCAGAGGCGTATACGGTGTTCCGACATCGGTTATTTATTAGCGAATCGGTGGCAAGAAAAATCTAACTGCCAATATGTCTCGAGGCAGAAAACTTGCACTGTCATCAAACGCGGAAGGCACTATATCAAGATAAGATGTCTTATTTCAAGAGCTCGTGCTGGTTACCCGTCCGATAAGAAGGACCTCGTTGATTTAGTTGGTTTCTACATAACGAAAATTAACCTGGTTACTTCTTTCCATAATGGAAGGCCAGGAGACGAATGGTACCGGAGTTTTATGTCACGGCATCAAAAGCCTTCATTAAAAAAACCAGATCACTTACCAAAAGTTTTTATTTATTATTTAAGATACTGAGATTCTTGTTTTCATTTACCCCGTTTTTTCTAGTTTTTTTTCGAAAAAAAGACGGGGTGAATGTAATTATCAAATTTTATGAAAACTCATAAGCGAACACGTTTAAAATTATTACTTTTTAATAGATAAGATAACGCAAACGTAAGCTACATAAACAAAAATATTCAATATTGCATAGTTTAGCTGTTCTGAACACTATAAGTTGAAAAAAAAAAGAAATAGCAAAATCGTTTACAATTACCCCCCTTGACCCTACCTATATTTTGAAAACGCATATACCTATGATTTTTTTTTAAATAATGTTTTTTTTTCCAGTTTTTATTATTAAATACCTAAAATTGAGAGACTAAAGGCGGTATTACATTAGCATATATTTTATGACTAATGCTGTCATATAAAATATGGCAAAATATGTTATGTATGACAAGTCATTGCCATACAAATATGGCAAATTTATATGACCGAAAGCCTTGTCATATTATTTGAGTCAGGTTATATAACTATTACACTGGCTTTTAAATAAAAAATTTAAACAAACAAAATTTTTTGACAAGCATATGTGTGTATTACAAATACATATACATATTTTATTGAGGCGATTTATATTAATTAAAGTGGGTCATATTATTTTAGCATTGTCAAAATATTATTTGTACGGGTTTGGGTTCGTAAACGGTTGCTGAAAAGAGAAAAGAAAAAATTTCGCACATTTTGAGAGATCATTTTGGATTGATTTTGGCTTTAATGTTGATGTTGTTGCAAATCAAGTGATGTCCTCTAATAATTAAAACTTAAACTTAAATTTAATTCCTTAGTGAATATGCTTTAGTCAAATTCACAATTCACAACTCCAACGCTTTCTATTTTCTCTTCGTATTTGATAAATTAAATTATTTGCGTAATCTTTTGATTTCAATTTTAAAAAGTGCATACAGAATGCGAATTCACAAAACAATAAGTTCTTCATTCTGCTCATGTGACTTTAACAGCTTATTCGTTACCTCAAGACGCAACATAAAAAATATACTTCAACGCTAGTTAAGATCTCAAAAAATACATAATTTGCTCACCAAGGTGGAGTTCAGATTTTGTAAAAAAACGCTTTAGGGCGACTTCACTGCTCAACGAACAAACCTATTTAGATAGTATGCAACTTTTTAAAGTTTTAAATCGCTCCCCTATTTGCTTCTCATCTCTCATCCGCAATCTTTCCTGAATCATGAGACATATCTTTAAAAGTTCAACATTTGTAGGGGCCTAATGCAAGTGTAGTAAGTACCTACATAAAATATTTTTATTAAGCTATTCAATTTTTACTTGCGATTTAGGTACTATAGGGCAAGTTTTGCATTTGGAAAAAAAATCTAACTCGAGATTTTAATCAAAGTTGACATTACTATGATAGGGAACACCAAAAAAGTGCGTTCTGCAATTCCGCCCGTCTGTCTGTAGAACGATCTACAGCCTAAACGGCTGAACCGAATTTGTTCAAACTTTGTGCTTAGGCGTTTTAGGTGACTGTCCAAAATAGATTTTTGAATCGTTGTTTTAGCCCCAAAAATAACGTTACTTGCCACACAATTTTTTTTTACCATCTAAATTATCTCGAAAACGGCTCTAACGATTTTGATAAAAAAATGGTGTGTCTACTACTTTGGCCATGGTCTACATTTTGGGCGAAAATTTTGTTTTAAATATTTTGTTATTAACGGTACCTGTCATACAACCATTTTATTTATTTTGGATTATCTGATAAACAGCTCAACGGATTTCGATCAAAATTATTGTACATCAGCTCCTTCAAATTCTTAATAATACTGCATTTCAAAATTTTCAAAAAATAGTTGTTTTGGATTTTTGAATTTTTTTTTTTTGAAAATTCAATATTTCGAAAACGGTTGGACGATTTTTTCTGAAATTTATTTTTTGAATTTATATTAAATATTTAAAATGTTCATACCAATTTTTTTTCAGAAAAAATTTAAGAATTTTTATATATAAGAAATTAAGAATCTTTAGCATATAATGTGATCAAACATAAGAGCATGTACGTGCGATCCAGTCGTGCATTTTATTTCTTAAATGGCTTCTGTGCTTTCTCAACGCTAGAATTTTCCTCAATGCTTGAGACCGATAGATCGAAAGCATACCACGACACCAGCAGATGCACTTAACAAGTTCTTGGTTTTTCATTTTTTTAAATAATTCTTAGATACCCAAAAAAAATTTCCTTATTGCTATATGCGATTTGTCAGTTATCAATTGGATAATTGATAAATACTGAAATTTGATTTACAACCTCAATTTATTAAAGAACTACACATCTAGCTATTTATTGGTAATTATCGATTTTCTTGTAATTCGCAACGATCTGAATCATTCTCAATTGAAAAAACTCTTATCAATTGGGTTGTTGAATATAAAATGTGAGTTCTATTGAGAATCGCAATCATCGCGAAAGACATGTAATTTAATCCACAAAATCAAATTAAAATACATTATTGACGAAATCGTTCATATGCAAAAGCCAAAATAATATTACTTTATATGGCAAGTATGAAACATAAAAATAAGGGATTTTTATATCACTATATGACATAAAACTTCCATATATATTTATATGATGACTCCTATAATTTGATATTACACTAAGTCATATATATATAACTCAAAATCATTGTCATATATATGTCCTCATATATATGTTGTCATATAAATATATGGCGATCACACTTATATGATTAGTTTTAGCTATATGTATATGCTAGTATAATAACGCCTTAATATTCTTTTAAAGAAAAAAATTTTAAAAACTGTGTATTAAAAATTGGATCTTGTGCTTTTAATGTGACCGAACATATAAGATAAGAGCAAGAAAATTTTACAAGGTATTAGAAATGAATTATTCTAAGTAATTGGGTATTAAATTTGATTTTGATGATTTAGTTGAATAATACATTATTATGGCAAATTTTTGCTATCAATTTCATTATGTATGTATTGACATTTTATGTAATTTACCCGAATCACAACACAATCATTTTTTTAGAAATCTCAAATAACCGTCTATAATCTAGAGGTAAGTATATGTATGTATGTATGTTTTCAATCACACACATAAACAGTCTTACCAGTTCCGTATTTACAGGAAAGCTGAATGTATGAAAGCAAAACAGGGCCCTATGTGAACTTTTATTCAAAACCATGAACAGAAGATGGATTTAAGTACCAAAAAGGGACGTACGTCGTAATGAATGTTCACTTTGCAACATTTAACTTTTCAACTAAATGGCAGACTCATTATTTTTTTTTTTTACAACTTGTATGACTATAAATCTAAATGATTTAATCGAGCACTGAATTTAAATTAAACCCCATCATTCATTGAAACATTTTTACCTAATAAGCCTCTTATTCACATTCGCAGCACAACTTCGTATCAAAACAACTGCGAGCTGTCCTATATAATGTAAATTTGCCTCGACCTCTGCCATATCATTCCTATCGCTTGCTAACTCAATGAATGTGCTGTATTGTGTTGATGAGAATGAGGTTGAGGTTTCTTCAACCATTGTGGAATATTACGTCAACAATGTGGTACACACGAAAAACAAACCATCGCATCGGAAGGATGGTGATGGAAAGAGTCCAAATAACTTGAGGTACCTACAGCCTAATTACATATTCATAGCTGAAGGAATTTTTGCATCGCAAAAAAAAAACAGTAATTCATAAGGATTTAGCCTCTCTTCTGAAATTTACCGTCTTACTTTTTGTTTTGGGCTTGAACTTCTCGAAGCTCATTCCGTATTTTCTTCTGTTAAGGAAAATTAACGCTGCGTGCAAATTGAGCCTTGAGCCAATGGCATTTTCTAAACAGGTGGAGGTGGATTAAAGCCTAATTTAAAATCCGCATTAACCCAAAATTTTAGGTTGTATATTGTGTGTGGTCGGGAAAAAATCCTGTCCAATAAATCGATTTGTCAGTGAAAAAGAAAATACACACCCACACCAAAGATGGACATCCCCTCTGAATTCAATTACCCATCGATCATCATACCAACCTATTGTAGGGCAAAACAAATCCAATTCCTGCGGCCAGTAGCGCTAAGTAGACTACATGCTTGCGGTCCTTTGGTGGACCAACATCGATCTCTGGACTATCCATCGGCTCGTGGTGATTGAGTCGTCGTCCTTCGAGAGGTTCGTAGGTTGTTGCCTGGGCACTTTCCATGACTTGAAATTAGCTGTAAGCAAATGCTAATATTGTTAAATCGAACACACCCACTATACAAGGGCTACAACACGTATCAAATGGTACACCACTTTCGGGTATAACTATACGCGTTGCCGGACAAAAATATTTGAGGCGTCACAAAGATTAACTGCAGCTGTGATGTAATATTCACACACGCACTAACTGATGTAAAACCCGGGTTAGCATAGTTTCGAATCGAAAATTGATTGTTTCCGAAATTATTCTTATTTTGTATTCTTATTCTATAATTCACTTTTTTTTCTTCACTTTTAACTTCGCCTACATATATTGGGGGAGATGTACAGAGGGATTCTATACTTAAGATTCCAAAAGACTATATCACGGGTATTGTGGGAATCCAGACATTTTTTCGAATCAATTTGAATTAATTTAACAGATTAACTCTGATGACAAAACCGTCTGGTTATTATTATTTTTTTTGTGATAAATAGGAACAATTTAGTCGAGAAATTTAATAAAAATTTTCCATTTTCCGCGAACCATTTCGAGATGTGTGTTTTCAGTGGGAATCTGAAATTTTCACTGCGGCAAGCAGCGCATGCATCGAAATATTGATTATTTGCACCCAAGTGTCAAACTGTGTTGAATATCATATATGAATTTTTTTGGCAGATGAAGTATAGAGCAGTTTCAGATTGTTGGGACTGTGGTGAATTTTGGAAGAAGCTTATAACGGTAGCATTGTTTAAAATTGAAAATAGGCAGTTTTTATGGTTGGTTATGGCTTTAAAAACGCTGCTTGCAATACTAAACTTCTGTGATATCTGAAGTATAAAAATATATTTTTTGCGAAGTATTTTTTTGCAGTTTTCTTTTTTAAGATTATGACAAAAAAAAATAAAATGCACGATGAACATTCTTGTTCTGATGGATACATACATATGTAGGTATATGTATGTAGGTATATTTAATATTATTTATTATTTATTATGCAAATGGCCTATTTTACAGTATCTGACAAATAATTATTATTATACGATAGTTAAATATTGGCGTATGTCCAAAACATGGCCAAAGTCATAATTATTTTTGGAATCATATAAATTTTGATATGCGAACTGCTAACTAATCAGAACCTTAGCCAGACATTGTGAAATAGTATTACTTTATTAATACATAAATTTAAAAAGGAACAAAACACTTATGGCCTTTTCGATTGGCCGTCCAGAACTGTTCTGACCCCCACAAAATGACAGTTGTTACTCTAAACAGAACAGAAAACGATTCTGGATTTCATTTCAGAATCGAAAACAGAATCACTAATACACTCACAGAATTAAAATGTCAAAATCATCGGCATGATTTGTTTTGTGTAATTTCGAGTTGTTTATTAAATTTAAACTACTTTTCTTGTAAACATAAAAAGAAGCAAGTTAATTATTATTGACACAAGAAAATGTGTATCTAAATTGATATCAAGTGTTTTGGAAATTCTAGCCGATGTGATTTTTTTAAATTTTAATTTTCACGAATACAGTGATACATACAATTCAGAATCAGTCAAATTGTTTCCGGGTGTTTTATTGGGGGAACCTGTTCCGGACGGCCAATCGAAAAGGCTATTACCTACAGGTCGTCCGCCGGGAAGGTATACTACTTTGTTTTGCCGACATTTTAGTTAACATTAGTCTTGACATTTCATATTTGGCAGTCGTGAAGTAGACACGTGGCAAATTTATTATGGAAAAATATTCGATAAACCAACGTGTTTTAATCGTTAAAACATTTTATCAAAACCAATCATCAATTACTGTGGCGATGAGAAAGTTACGTGAAATTTTTGGGAGAAACAACGTGCCAACAAAACGCACTATTTAACCAGTAGTAAATGATTACGAAGAAAGAGGGTCTGTATGTGATAGGCCCAAGCATGGACCACAACGTACTGCACTGAAAACATTACTGCTTCTCAAGGAAGTGATCAAAACAATCCATCATACTCAATTCGATGCCGTGCTCAAGAGCTTGATCTTCAAAGAACAACTTTGGCCACAATTTTGCACAAGGATTTGTATTTGTTTCCATTTAAGATTCAGTTGACACAAGACCTTCTTCCACAAGACCGTTTACGCCGCCATACATATACCAATAGGATGATACAGCTAGCCCATGACAACCCCGATTTTCATGAAAAAATCCTAATGAGTGATGAGGCACTCTTTCATTTGAATGAATATGTGAATAAACAGAATAGTCGGTTCTGGGCAGTGGAAACCCCTCAAATTGTTCATCAGTCACCTTTACATATATACATTAAAAGTTACAGTCTGGTGTGCAATTTGGTTAGTAGGGATCACTAGACCTTACTTCTTTGAAAATGAAAACAGCGTAACTGTGAATGGGGAGCGATATCGGGATATGATTGAAAACTTTTTAACGCCACAACTGCATGCTTTGGGGTTGGTTAACATATGGTATGAACAAGACGGTGCCACATCGCATACAGCCAGGATTACAATGGAATTACTGGGAGACCTCTTTCCACAACAATTTATTTCAAGAAATGGTGATGTTGATTGGCCTCCACGGTCGCTTGATTTGAGTGCTCCGGACTTCTTTTTGTGGGGATATCTGAAAAGCAAGGCTTATGCAAACAAACCAGAAACGCTTGAGCAACTCAGACAAAATATTCGTTATGAAATTAATGAAATACCGCGTGAAATGTGCGAGAATGTAATGAAAAATGTGCTGAAAAAGGATCGCATTTGTGAGACTAACAGAGGCGGACATTTACCTGATATTGTATTCCATACATAATTTCCGACATTAAATAAATAATAAAAAGTACTATACCTTTTTGGCGGACATCCTGTAGTAACTTTTCAATCGAACTCGAACATTGATTTGGAAATTGCAAATCGAATCTAGGATAACAAAACTAACTTCCTTATTCGGGATGTACAACTTAGGTCTAATTTACATTAAGTTAAATTAATAAATATTTAGTTATATTCTTAGAAAATTTCTCACAGAACAAATAAAGAGGAATTACGGACGTAGAGACCCAGGCCAATTTGCACCATTTGGGGCCCCAGACATCATTTTGAAAATCTTATGAATTAAGGTCACTAGTACTGATTTTTAACAAACTTTGATTACTTCTAATACGTTATATGAAATTTATATATTTACTATACGGCAAACTTTTTTTAATGCAAAAACGAATGCCGTTATTTCTGGCTCTAATTAATTCTTTACTCTCTTGTGCGCTGAAAACGACCGTTTTTCTGAGTAGTTTCGTGTACACAATATGATTTGTCTTATAAATATTCAGTGATAATAACTGTAAAACTTAACAATCCTCATACGACGAGAAATGAGCGACAGGTGCTGATAGGTTTTAGGTAATAGCTGTAAGGTTTCTGGCTCCTTTGGTTTTATTTAACCCCTTATAAACTAATCCTAGTCTCATGTTTGGCTCAATTTTTTTTTCAAAAATTTTTAAAGCCCCAAAAATAACGCCACCTGTCGTATATTTTTTTGTGCTAAAAATGGTAAATCTTATTTATTTCGTAAACGGTTCCACCGATTTAGATACAACAAAATATTTAGTGCACTATTAAAAGTATAGTCTACATTTTCTACATTTAAAAATTTGTACAGAAAATGTTATTAACGGCACCTGCCGTTCTAATTTTCCATTTTCTCATTAACGGTTTAACGGATTTCGACTAATTTAATTTAATTTATATAGCTGGTCCTTCGAATTCAATATAATACTGCATACCAATATGTTCGAAAAATATTTTCTTGGTTTTTTGAAAAATTATTTTTGTTTTCTTTAAAATTCAATACTTCAAAAACGAGTGGACGTTTTTTTTTTTGAAAATATGTTTTTAAATAACACCAACATTTATTTTTTGAAACAAATTTATAGTATATAAAAAATTAAGTTAAAATGACCTCAAAAATATATTTAGCTGTTTCTACTAAGAATCTTGGCATACGATGTGATCGAATATACATAAGTGCAAGTACGTGCGATCGATTCGTTCATTTTATTTTCTATAACTTTCAAGAGTTTCCAAAAATCAAAAAAAAAAAAAAATTTCGAAAATGTTGTATTTTTACCCAAAAACTTTGATCAAAATCCGTCAATCCATTTATGAGAAAGACCAAAATCAAAAAAATGGTTGTATGGCAGTTACCGCTTATAACAAAATATATTCGAAAAATGTTTGGACCGAAATCTAGATTATAGCCGTCAGATAATTAAGATGATAAAAAAATTATATGGCAGGTACCGTTATTTTTGGGGTTAAAAAAACGATTTAAAAATCTATTTGAGAGAATCAACTAAAATACTTAAGCAGCAAGTTTGATGATAATCACTTCAGGCGTTTAGGCAGTAGATCGTTCTACAGACATACAGACAGACAGGCGGAATTTTGGGACCTACTTTTTTGGTGTTCTCTATTATCGTTATGTCAAGTTTGATTTTAAATCTCGAGTTATGTTTTTTTTTCAAATGCAAAACTTGCCCTATATAGTAAGTAAAAATCGTATAAACAGGGAGGTCTATTTGCCCCGTTTAATTTTAGCTTTCTAAAAAAATGACATTTATAAAAAAAATATTAAAAAAAAAACGATGGTAACACCTACAATGCCATGCTATAACTTTTTGCAAAGCTAAAAATCTCATATTTTATTTTATTTCTAAATAAAGTTGATTTAGTGAACAGTTTTTGAAAAATTAATTTTCAAACTCAAAATTTTGAAAAAAGAAATTATAAGCTAATGTTTTTTTTTTCAAAATTTACGTAATTATGTACTATTTTGGTTTTCAAAATTCAATGGCCTCATTAATTCTTAGTTAAAAACAGAAAACCTTAAGCATAAATATAATTGAATAGGTATATGTTTTTATAAGACTCTGATTTATTAATTTTTTTGTAAACTAGTCTACTTTTAGATAATAATTTTAAAATAATTCATATCCGTAAGAGATACGAGATATTAAAAATTTAAACATTTTTTTCATCGCATACACCCTATCACCGATCGCTTTGATCTTCAAACTAAAATGATCTTGTACAATTTCTAAGCCACACTTGGTCATTCGATAACTGTTTTTGTGCCTCGAGTTTCAGTCAGTCATTTTCCACAGTTGGCTCACATAAAACACCTTCGTTTTGTAATTCGCAATGATCGTCTTAAAACTAATTTATATTTTTTAACTTTTTAATTTTTTTTTTTTTTGTAAATTTACATTTAAGTTTAAGTACTATAATTTAAATTTTGTTTTCTTATTTTGTTCTATTTAAATTGTTATTGCGTGTAAACAAATAGATTTAGAATTATGAGTATAAGTGATGAGAGCTTTCCCGATGATGATCTCTACACAACGAAGATCAACTGCAAATGCAACACGTCGTCGTGCATTTCCTCGTCGACGCCAAACGATCGGAGTCTTTCAGCAACGACTTCTGGACAATCGTCATCCGGTCATAGCCGAGAGACAACTCAGAGTGATCCTGTAAAAGCTACTGAAAACCGTGAAGAAGAGGACTACACACAAAAAGTGCGATCATGTCAAGACCTCCATTTGGTCTACACAAAGCGTAGATATCCACATGTCAAGAGTAAAGTGCGTGAGTTTATCGAAAACCAGAAAGCCGAGGAAGAACTGAGGAAGTCTAAAAGGGAATATATTCGTCGCTTGGCTACTCCCGATTCTAAGAACACGGTCAACAATGAATTTGATACTGATGCTGAAAATGCTCAACAAACCCAAAATGACCCATCTGACATTGCCAAGTTTATGGTCGAAAAGGAACAGGAGTCGGGGTGCCAGCAAGCACTCATAGAATATTTACAGGAAAGTCTTAAGGAAAAGAGGATCGAGGCAACACGATTGCGCCGAAACGTGGACTGCCTGCGTGTGGAACTGATGAACGCCAAGGACAAGGCAAAACGTCATTCTTTGCAAAGCGTCGGCATGGAATATCGGGCCAGTCAATCACGCCCTCGACTCTCTCTACCAACTTTGGTCTACATGCAGCAGCGGACCACGACAGCAACTCAAACTGATTTCGATGAAGTAGCTCTACAACAAACAACCGATGACAACAACAATAGTATCGGGCTCTACGATCAAAAAATCGTCGCAACTGTTCAGCCGCTGTCTTTGAATTACTCCACTGAACATTTAAGGCACATTCAGCGCCAAATTCGCCATCGAAGTAATTCAAATACCCCTACAACGGTGGCAGAGCGCGCAACACCCAATCGAGCCGAGAGTGTTCCCAGTGATTCAGCCATTGACACCGAGGAGGGTGACTCCTCATCAGAAAACGTTCTTCGTGAGGAATTCATGATATTCGATAAGTCCATCGCCAATAATGATACCACAAACTTTAGCCAATCCACTCAGACGAAGAAGAAACGCTCCTTCAAACGTAAATTTAAGTGGATCTTTGGGCCTTGCGGGAAGTGCACCGATCAGAAAAACAACAGCAGCAGCATCGGGGAGCAATACAGTCAGACTCCGTTATTAGACTCGCCAATGATGTTTGAACACAAATTTCGTGTTACAGATAGCAGTACATCATAAAATTATTCATTGTTGGTGAACAGTTTTATTTATGTATTTATATTTTTTTTTTAAGTTTGTCTCTTTTTCTGCATTTGTAAATCAGTCATTAATTTATTTTTTGCTTCAAATCGTATTGCCTTAATGTTAAGTTTAAATAATTTAATTTGTTTCAATCAGCGCCTTTTTTAACAATAAATTTAAAGCAGGCTTTAAAATAAAATATTAAGTCAAACTTAAAATTCCTAAATTAAAGCAATGGTTTCTTTTAATTTTGTTTTTGCTTCATTGATGAGGTTTCGAAATGGTAGAAGAAAACAGTTACATACATTTCGTTACAAAGTTGGTTAAAAAAATCAAACATCCAATTTAAAAAATAAAAATCATGTGCAAAGTATGCAATCATTTATTTTTAATTTGCTTACTGGGAAAATGATTCCAACTTGTTGTTTAAGAAACTTTAAACAGAAATATGTTTAATGCCGAGTTCCTTACGACCATTTCAGAGCAATTTTTTCCTTTATTGTAATTTTGTGTAAAATTGTGTACGTGGAAATATTCAAATTTAAAAAAAACTGTTTGTTGCACAATTAAAAACTGCACAACTATTTAATGGTAATTATTGATTTTCTTGTAATTCAGAATGGTGTGCATCATTCTCAATTACCAAAACTCTTATTAATGAGCTTATTTTATATTAAATTTCAATATTTATCAACCATCAATTTGCAATTGCCAATCATAATAAAAAACGACCCTATAATATATTTAGGTGTACGTGCGATATATTCGTGCAATTTATTTTAAGTTCATATTCAATTTCTGTCGACTAAGTTAAAAAAATAGTTCACTACATTTATTGGGCTCTATTGGGAATCTCCCAGGGAATTTCGTTTCCCACGGAATATTTTATTACCTCGAAATTTTCCCTGCGAATGAATTGAATCTCTCCACGGAATAAATTTCCCTCGAACAAAAAATCGTATGAAATGACAGCAAAAATCCCTGGGAAAGCTTATTGCCAATACCAATAAATTCAGAGGGAAACTTTTGGGCGTCATTCACGTTGCCAAGTTTCGAATTGGAGAAACATTTAAAGGGAAATTTTTAATCGCGATAACCTCCAATGCGTCCTATCGGAAATCTCCCAGGGAATTTCGTTTCCGTCGAAATTTTGCCTGCGATCGTGAATCTCCCACGACATAAATTTCCCTCGAACAAAAAATCGCATGAATTGACAGCAAAAATCCCTGGGAAAGCTTATTCCCGATACCAATAAATTCAGAGAGAAACATTTGGGCACCATTCACGTTTCCAATATAGTGGAGAAAAACTTCTAGGGAAATTTTATTCACGATAACCCCCCATTTGTTAAGAAATCCGACAATGGAAAATAACTTCGTTCTTCGAATAGATAAAATTTTATTAATTAGAGAAAGACGATTAATTAGATCCAAATCAAATTATATATGCAGATTTGCCAGATACAAAGTAGATGGACAAATAAAAGTCCTAGTATTTTCGATTAAGATTTTTTTGGTGGTCCTAAGAAGTTCAATGTTTTAGCTATAGATCACCATTTGGTTTTGTTTTAAGCATTTTGTGATACTCGATACTCCTCTCTTAGAGAGCAATCCAAACTACTGAATCTTAAGTGTTTCCTTTGTATATTGTTCACAATTAAATCAACAATAATTTTTTTTTAGAAATATTCAAAAATTTGTCAACCTGGCTGAAGTTAGAGCTTATAAATTCAAAATGTTGTATAAATGTATATTTTTTAAGAACTTAATATAAATAAATGAATTACTTAGGCCCGTTTGCTGCTACGAATCATAAATATTTATGTTTAACTTAAAACGCTTATGTGCTACTTTTCCTCTGCGTAAATGATTGTCACATATGTAAGTGCTTAAGAAGTAGGAAAAGGAAAAAGTAGCCCATAAGCGTTTTAAGTTGAACATAAATATTTATGATGCTTATCAGCAAACGGGCCTTAATAAAAAGTCCTGGCATGTTTATTTTTTTTTTTAATAATTCTTTATTATTCTTATTTATCAATACAGGTAATATTAATTTAAATTTAAAATTTGAGAAAATTAAAACTTTGAATAAAAACATAGATAAAAAATAAAATTTAATTTACAGAGAATAAAGAAAAAAATAATTTAAAAAATTGAAAACAATAATAATTACATACTTTCAGCATGCATTTTTATTTTATTTATATGTAAAAACAAATTGTATATATATGTATGTATGTATATTAACAATAGCTTGATATAATAGTATTGCATGCATTTATTTTTATAGTTTAACGCCCATTCACCGTGGTGCATATACTTTTTTAGGTTTTTTTTTTGTTAAACAATTTTATTTGGATTAAAAATACAAATTTAAAAAAAAAAATAAACAAAATCTTAATTTGGAATCGAAAGGAATGCTTCTCAATAGTTTCTTCGGTCGTTTAGTGAATTATAAGTTGGTGGTAGGTCCTAGAATTAAAATGGAAAAACAGGAGTGTAAAAATGATGACAAGAATTTGTAACGTAAACTAAAGAAGAACTCGAAAAACAAAATTACTTACACCATAAGATGGTGGTGGCATATCATTCGGATGTTGCTGTTGGTTGTTTCTTTGGTTTTCTGTTGTATTCAATGCACTTCGTAAGGCCTCAGCTTCCTTAGAATCTTTAAAAAAAAAAAAATAAATAAAATATGAATTAAAACAAAAATATATTTCAGAATGAAAAGCATTTAAAAAGCTATGGCAGGCGATATATTTCTGTAAAAAATATTAAGAACACAAAGCAAAGAAACAACTCTTAAAGCTTACCCAACTTTATAAGAAAACTTAATTTATATTGAAATTATACAAAAATAACAGGAATTGGAATGAAATAAAAATTCCTACATGGGTTATAGTAGTAACGGTTATAGCGACGATCTGGAAAAAAAGTAACACAACAGAATTTATGAAAGTCAACCAATGTTTTCGGAAACGACAAATATATCATTTGTAGTAGTGCGTGCTGATTGTGACCTTCTCGGCAATTTTTTTTTGGTGAAATTGTGTTTGAAAAAGCAAAAAAAAAAAATCAAAAACTAACAGAAAATACCTTCAGACGCTTGATTTTGGTGTTGACGGTTTTTCTTTGTTTTAAGGAGCTTATGTAGCTGCAAAGAGGAAGAAAAGAAATGAATTTTTTCACTTCAAACTTCGAAATCGTAAGAACGGTTAGGGAAAAAGATGGATTTCTCGACATTACACTCATTACAACGTAGCGTACCCATCCCCCAAATCAATGCCAAAATCTGTTCTCTACTTACTTGCAGGAGGTGCCGAAAAACCCATAGCTCCAGAAGGTCCATTGCTTCCACCCTGTCCTGGATAACCTGGATAGCCATTCGGTATTGCTGGAGTGTATCCGCCTTGGGTTGGAGCTGATGCTGATGGTTGTTGCCCATATGGAGGATAGCCAGGTTGGGTGGGAAAACCACCTTGTTGTTGAGGAACAGTGAAGCCACCATAAGAAGGAGGTGGTCCGTATGCTCCTTGAGGTGGTGCATAGCCACCTCCTTGAGGATACCCTCCTTGATCTGGATAGCCGCTGCCGCCACCACCACCTTGTGGTGCAGCATAACCTGGCATTGGATACCCAGCAGCTCCACCGTATCCACCAGTTTGTGGGGGATATCCACCACCTGCGTAGCCTCCAGCTTGTGGCTCACTTGGATAGTTCTGATGATTCTGGTATGTTGGGGCTATTTATCCATTAAAATATAAATTACATATATATATGGAAATTTATGATAGCAATTTTGCCGAGAAGGTTAGTGAGAACAATAAAAAGGAAAACAATATATTCTACAATACATACGTGTTCCGATTCCTGGATATGGTGGAGGATTATCGCTCACAAATACAGAATTGGGTGCCGGGCCAGTGAAGGCGTCATTCTGTGGTATCCAGCCGTAGTAGCCTGGTGGTGGTTGATATGCTGGTGGAGGAGCCTCATGCCAGGCACCAGATGGAGTATATGGTGGAGGATCATCTGGATTTCCATTAGAATTACGCATATTTTGCTGAGCAATAGAAGCAGCTCGCAACATAGCTTGACCATATTCGATAGCTCCACCGGATTTAAAATACAACTTGAATTTAACCTCACCGATGAAATTGCCATTTGGCTGAGCACGGACTTTGCCTTTAATATAATTTGCCCCGAAAACAGGTTGTTCAATATCCACCTGTACAATGTAAAAGTTAAATATTGAGGATTAAGAAATGTTTGAAAATATAAACTCACATCACTCATAGCAATAAATGGAGCACTGAATGACATCATTTCTTCATTTTGCTTCTTGCTATTGAAGATCATTCGATGCGATGTCAAGTAAATATGTCCAGTTTTGGTTCCTTTGAAAACTGGATTGTCCTGACCGGCAAAATCTAAGCTCACATTTTCACTATGAATCAGGATGCTGGAAAAGATAAGAAAATACACATGTTAACTTAAAGATTTCATTAGTCTTTATCGGGAATCTCCCAGGGAATTTCGTTTCCAACGGAATGTGAATTTTTGCTTGCAATCGCGAATCTCCCACGGAATAAATTTCCATCAAACCAAAAATCGTATGAAATGACATTAAAATAAAAAAAATTATTCCTGATACCAATAAATTCCGAGGGAAACTTTCGAGTATCATTCACGTTCCCAGGATTCGAATTGGAGAAAAGTCTCCAGGGAATTTTTAAGTCACGTTAACCCCATTAATTTTTTTCTTTCAAAAGATTGGCCATAAATATTCGGTACATTAAAAAATGTATAATTTTGGATACGAACATTTTCGTGTCTGGTTTTCAATTAAAATAAGGTCCCACAAAATGCTTGAACAAAAACTAATGATTAATATTTTTGATACATTGATGATGTCAGATTATAGGTAGCGAGCGAACTCGCGCATCTTAAACCCAAGTAGCGCTAGAAAGCCTCGTTTTGATACCAAAAACTCGTAAGGTTTTTGATTTTTTATCAGACAGTTCTTTTAGATCAAAAAAGAAAGCTTTTCCAAAGGCCAAGTCGGGAACAATTTCAGAGGAAGTGAAGTACTGTTTTCTTCTTTATATGAGATCGATTGTGCGGGATTTATTGTATGTAGGCTATATCATTCTGGATATTTGACAGTCGGTTATATTGTTCCACCTTCTGTTGGATTCCGAAAGGAAAATTAAAAGAATTTTGCCCTTCATAGCAGCAATTAAATTAGAGACGCTCTCCGCAAGAGAGACCGATCCCTGTTGGGCCAGCTCGTCTCTTCGTTCATTACCCTCGGTGTCCAGATTAAAGTGACTAGGTTATCAAGCTTATTTCGGCATTGCTGGATCAGTTTTGAAGATATTTTTGTCGAATTTACGTCTTTGATAGCCACTTGGCTTTCTGTGACAGCGCACTCTTGCTGAGCTTAGATTTTGAGTTGGATTCAATTTAAAAAATTTGAATTCTTCTACTATAGCTTGTAGTTTAGGTTGAAAGACGCTAGCAAAGTCGGGAAGTCCCAAGGACATTCAGACTTTCAGAGACTCCTGAGAAACTTTCAGCACTGACAGCGCACTCCATCCGTCTGTAAATTTTTCTTCGAAATCTTTTGATACGTTGACATCTTCATAATTCTTCGTGGATGGGAAGATAACTTTTTGCTGAGTTAGGGGTGAAGTAGTCTATTTGTCGACGGATCTATTTTGTTGTGTTGCTAGCAGCATTTTGACTCTTTCAAGTCTTAGCGCGCTAAGATACCAGGGACCAATAAAAATACATAAAGTGCTTGTTGAAGAAGGGAAATTCAACACTTTTTAAAATTTGTGTAACACGTAACAACAAATCTAGGAGAAATATAACAATTGCTTTGGATTCATTCAACAACTGGGAGATTTCACCATTTCTGTAACTTGAAACAACAACAGTTCATAAAAAGAGAATAAACTTCTTGAATAGTTGACAAATTTCAACCGACGGTTCCGGACTGGTTCAAAGTTAACAAGTTAGAAATAAACACCTGAGAATTTAGTTACTGGCCAAGAGCCTTGTGAAAAAGATGTTCTTTTTTCCAAAAGGAATCGCACAGTCATAGTGAGAGGCAAGGACAGGCAAAAGTGACAACGAAAATATCTCCTGCCTTTTATTACTTTTGTTTGCAAGCACCATACAAAATTTGTTTGTTTTCTCTGATTTTGGACAAAATACTTGTTTTTTTTTCTTCGGAAATTTTACGGCTTATTTTGGTAGATTTACTTGTTCAACTAATTCAAAAAGTTAAGGGAAATTTTTTTTACTGACAATTGTTACGATTTTTATTGTGTTACAGAAATGATTTTCACTTGTTGAACAAACATACTTGAACAAACATACTTGAACAAACATCTATTTGTTGACTAGTTGAATTGTTGTTTTGTGTTATAGGTTCGGTGACCATCTGTCAACTTTTTAGGTGACAGTCCTTTTTTCGCTAACGTGTCCTTTTTTGTTTTTCTTAAGGAGGACAATAAATTGTCCTCTTCTTACTAAATTGTCCTCCAAATGTCCACTTTTTTATTTGAAACATTTTTCCCACATAATTAAGTACTTCCTTCAGGACTAAATTACTTAAATTAATTGAAGAAAAGGCAAACAATATTAGTGGACAGTGTGGACTAAATTACTTAAACATAAAATGAAGACAGTACAAGTTTGAATAATTCAGTTCTGTCATCTGGATTTTTCTATTAGGTTCGTTCGTTGAACTTTACCTAGGGTCGACCCAGGTTTTTTTGGCAACCCCAAGAGTTGTCAAAAAACCTGGGTTTTTCGGTTCTCAAAAAACACCCGAGTGCCATTAAATTTATGTTGCAGAAAAGCAAGTTATGTCATTTAATAATTAAAACCTAAAGTATGATAAATTTAAGTTCTTAGTACATTTTTTGTGAACCTATGCACAATCCTCAACTTCAAAACTTTCCATTTTTCATGTCTGTATCTGAAAATTAATTTGAGTATTATTTTATTTCCATTTTAAAAATAACAATTTGCATACAAAACGAGAATTCACAACAAAACAAATGCTTCAGATTAGGGATGATGGATAAGTACATCTATATTAAAACAAAAAATCGATGATAAGGCAAAACACTTCAACACATCGATGTTTTCGATTCGATAACTATTAACATCGATGATTAGTACTCGATATTCTCCTCAATATCGCCCATTCCTACCTCAGATCTCATGTGACTTTGACGTTTATTCATTTACCTCAAGTTGCCCCCGCTAAAAACCTAGTTGTACTTCAGGGCGACCCTAGGTTTCAAAAATCACAGAATTTGTTTATCAGGGTGACTTTAGGTTTTTGAAAAAACGCTTTAGGTCAACTCTAGGGCGACTTCAGGGCTCAACGAACAAACCTATTGTGAATCAATGTTCTTCAAGTGCATTTGTCAAACTTTCATGACATTCTTTTGGTGGAGATCTTAAGACTTTTTTTAAGAAGGTCAGGATAACATCTTAAAACAAATACACTGAGAAGGAAAATACAAAACCTAACAGTTTCTTTGAGTTGAATTCTTAAATTAAGTACTAGATGTTAATGTGTAGGGCAAGAAGTATATAAAGATACAGTAGACTCTCTTTAGCGCGAACACCGGATAACGTGAACCGACTTTTCTCTAGGGAGCAGGCGACTAGGGTGGATTATCTCTACTCTGTTTTGCCGAGCTTAACGCAACTTAGAGGTTAAGGGCGCGCTGCCGGAGAGGCCCTTTAAGATCCTAGCTGTGAATGTAAATTCATTGATTAGGACCGAACGTAGAGCGAATTTATTCCAATTGCTTAAAGACATAAGTCCAGATGTGTTTATGGCTAGCGAAACTAAGCTTAACCAGAAACATAAATTGACTAACAACAATTACAATATCGTAAGAAGAGACCGACCCAACTCCACGCAAGGAGGAGGCGTCGCAATCTTTATACGTAAAGGCATTAGTCATAAGGTAATATATAATAGTGATGTGCGAAAATTTCGGACGTTAGAGGCATGCATCATATGCATTCATCTCCAACAGGGGAAGCGAATGTATGTGATCGCTGCCTATGCACCGGAAACACCTCAGCCCACGCAGTTTATAACAGAGCTTGAAAAGCTTTTTGAATGCTTAAGATTGAGCTCGGAAGAGAATTACTATATATTGGCGGGTGATTTAAACGCCAAGCACACAGATTGGGGAAATCAAATACAAAATCCTCGAGGTAACCATCTATTTAATTGGATGGGTCGATACAACCTTGAGTATCGCATCGATCTTCTAGCCACAGACAGGCCATCGTTCCCAAGAAGCGGTGCCTATCTGGATCTATTGCTTAAAGACGCAAGACTAACAATTACTGACGCTGTGGGTCAACGGCCAAGAAATTGTTTACGAACGATCGAGTACGACAGTGACCACTGCGGACTCGCAGCCGTAATACAACTTCCGAACCAGCTTATGGAGTTGGAGGAGTATGTGCCTGTGCATACTTACAATTACAGTAAGGTGCGCTGGCCACG
Source organism: Philhelius pedissequus (assembly GCA_910595825.1). Taxonomy (NCBI): domain Eukaryota; kingdom Metazoa; phylum Arthropoda; class Insecta; order Diptera; family Syrphidae; genus Philhelius; species Philhelius pedissequus. The sequence continues at coordinate 4,664,453 of OU343163.1, read as the reverse complement.
TTTCTCCAATGCCTTATTGAGTGAATTACGTTCAAATGGTATATCCCCACCAAATGACAGGAACCTAACAAATACTGAAATCGACAGATACTTAGAACAAATTGACGAAACGATTCTACGGACAATGAACAGAACAATACCGAAATACAAAGAACGTAACGCAACTGACATGTACCGTAACGCGACAATTGACGCACTTCACAGACAAAAAAGTGGACTACTGACAAGACTAAAACGCTTGTACAGGCGGTTTACTGATACACGAGACCTGGAGATTAGGACACTGAAGTCGTCCATCAAAAACATCAACCAATTGATCAAAGAAAATTATAGATTGGCTATTAATTCGTTCTGGGACAATAAAATTCGTGCCGTTAACTCCAGCGACCCAAGTATGTTCCCAAAAATTAATAAGATTTTTAGAAGAAAGGATCAAAACGATCTTCCGTGTCTTAAGCTCCAGAGGACGACAGAGAACAGAGACGTACTTCTGACAGCAGGCATAGACCCAGAGGATGCCGTATTGGACGATGACCTCTATATAATCGAAGATCCGCAGGAGAGAGTGGAGGCTGTGGGGGCTGCTTTCCAGCAAGTGTACAAGGTGAATGCTAGCATTCGCCCGAATCATGACCTGGAGAACAGAGCTCTGCTTCATCACTTATGGCTCCGGAACGATATAACCGAATGGCGATCTGAGAACCTTGGTTTTACCAGGTTTAATGATGAAGATTTGGCAAACGCCATAATCGCCGACCGAAATGGGCCCAGCCCCCTGTTAATTTCGAAGAATGAGCTCCAGCTCATCTTCGATTCATTAAAGAAAAAGAAGTCTGCAGGACTCGATGGTATATCCAACGTTGTACTACGACATTTGCCTCAAGAAGCAGTTGACATTTATACCACACTGTTTAACAACGCGCTGAATAATGCATATTATCCAGTGCGGTGGAAGACAGCTGTGGTGCACCCTCTCCCAAAAAAGGGAAAGGACAACTCCAATCCGGCGAATCTCCGGTCGATAAGTCTTCTTCCGAGTATCAGCAAAGTATTTGAAAAGGTTATTAATAGAGCCCTGTTCAAATGGGCGGAGGACAAAAATATCATCCCGGATAATCAGTTCGGTTTTAAGGCGGGACATGACACAATTCATGCCGCGTCTAAACTTGTTTCTGATATCCAATGGAACAAAACTAAAAAACAGTGTACGGGTGCCTGTCTGGTTGATTTGGAGAAGGCCTTCGACACCGTATGGTTAGAAGGTCTCTATCTAAAGCTAACCAGACTAGGTATAAGTAAACCTCTATTGTATATGCTTTATGACATGCTAAATGGTAGAAAGTTTGTTGTCAAGAGTGGCAATGTAACTTCTACTGCAATTTTTAATATTAATAATGGTCTTCAGCAGGGAGCGGTTAACTCGCCGATTCTATTCAACATTTACACCAGCGATCTGATAGGTAGTCTAACTCAGGCAATTGCGTACGCCGACGATCTAATTGCGTACAGAACAGCTCATACAGTTGAGGTCATCAAAAGTCTCTTGCAGAGTAACTTCGACAAGATTCAGCGATATTGTGATGACTGGAAGTTGAAAATCAACTTCCAGAAATCAGAAACTATTTTGTTTAGGACTCCGCTGTCTAGCGCCTCAAGGGATACGAGAAAGAACTGGCGCAAGCTGGTGATCGTAGGGCCACATGGACATCCACTGGCGAGTAAAAGTGTAGTAAAGTACCTTGGCATCTGGTTGGATCAGTACCTGTATTTCGACAGACATATAGGTGCTGCTTTGGCCAGGGCTAGGGGAGCCTTAGCCTTGACAAAACGACTGTTTTATAGCAGCCGTCTTGACAGCAGGGTGAAGGTGATTTGCTACATGGCCCTCATCAGGCCGATGATTGCCTACGGATGCCCGGTGTGGTTCAACGTTGCCCCATCTCAAATGGAAAAGATTCGGGTGTTTGAGAGGCAATGTCTTAGACGTTGCCTTGGATTACACAGAACACCAGAGTCGGAGTACACAAGATATTATTCCAACCAGGTTCTATACAACGGAGCCAACATAAACAGAATAGATAATTTTTTGTTCAAGCTGATTCGGGGTCACGTTGCAAGAGCGATGTCCTCAACTAACAGCTTAATTTTTGGGGCTTATTACCCCAATAACGAATATTTTGAGAGTGCGCGGTTAAGTGGTTACATCCCTCCTGAGGCATTCCTCTATTTAGACAGTCGAGGGCTGATACAGGATGGAGGGGCGGTTCCGCTCATCTACCACGTCAGCCGGAAAACTGTGGATAGGCGACTCCTGTATAGTCGAGACGTCATCGCTCAAGGTGGAGAAGAGCGCCTTCGGTTCAGTAGGACTGTGTCCGATCGGGACCGGAGGGATAGGGCGAAACAGGAGAACCAGTTCTGGTGGCTCTCTGAACAGCATCGTGATATTTAAAGTCGATGAAGATGATATATCTTGGCCGACTTACATAGATTTAGGGCATTAGGTATAGGTAACAGTCAAGGTGGCACCAAAAAAAAAAAATTAAAAATATGTATGTATGCGGGGGCATGCGTGCATGTATCTGCGTGTCTGTACATGTGTGTGCGTACGTATATGTATGTGCGTATGTACATGTGTGGGTGGGTTGCATGCTAGTGTGTGTCTGCATGCATATAAAAAATAAACAAAACAAAAATTAAAAAACGAAAAAAATGCTGCTGTGGCTGTTCTAGTTTTTAAGTAGTTATAAGTATTATTAGGTATTTTAAGTAGTTTAAGTTATTTTTAGTTAGTATAAGTTAGTTTTATTTAGTTTTAATTATTTTTAATATATATTTAAGTTTAGTTTATAGGTAAAAAAAAAAAAAAAAAAAAATGATCAGATACCAAGTTTTCTGTATAAAAGTTTCTTGAAATATAAAATAAATAAAAAAAAAAAAATTTAGATTTAATTAAAATAGTTTTTAGGTCGAAAGACATTAGTTGTAAGAGTTATTGTTTAATTTAGAGCGCCCGTAAAGGGCCAGTAAATTAGTTGTAAGTTATTGATAATTAGGCTAGTTTTAAACATTTTTGTCTAGCTTTAAGATAGTTATAAGTTAATATGAAATAAAAATGAATTTAAAAAAAAAAAAAAAACGACTTTTCTCTGCTTGATATCTCTAAAACGTGAACAAATCATAAACACTCTAAAGCATGAACAACAATTTTTGCTTCAGAGTAACAGTAAACTGTTTGAGCAATCTGAAATTGAAATTCCATATTCGTGTACAATAATACTTTGTCTTGTACAGTTTCCGGTTTGTTGCACGTCAGTTTGTTCCGCGTTGTTCCTTACAATAATTGTTTTTGATTGTGTTTTCTGCTCGATTTTTGTTTTTTGTTATTGCTGTTTATATTTTTGCTTGTAGGCATTACGGTTTCGGTTTTTTAGTTCTTTGAGGCAGCATGTCCTCAAAAGAAACCACCCATTAAGGGCGGTTGTAACACGATCTAGATTTTCTAGTAAGGGGCCAGTTATAGCGATCAGGAAAAGTTGAAACAGTATGAAAGTAAATATTTGTTCGCGATGGTCGTTTATAGCAAACAGGAAAATTATGTCAGTAAGCAAGCACCACTTCTAGTCTGCCATCAAGTTTTCCTGATCGAAAAAGTTTTTCATCCACAATTCTGTCAGTGGAACGGGAGAAATTCGGACCCAAATCATTGGAATGATTTGTTCCATTTTGTGTCAAATTGCAATCAATTGGCACGAAAAATTAATTTTGATCAGGAAAATAATTAAATACATTTTTAACAAAAAATAATTGTTCTATTGCAGATATTTTTTGCAAAAAAAAATTCTCTGAGTTATTCGTCATCGATTAGTGCAGCCTTTGTATTTTAAAACGCGTGAAATTATCATAAATTATCCATTAGAACTTTTTTCCTGATGAGTTTTCCTGTTCGCTATAACTGGCCCCTAAGCTAGGTCGTATTCTATGAAAATTACTCATGGAGAACACAAATAGCATTCTATAAAAAAATTTCATACTAGACACAGCTCATAGCATTCTATCGATAGTATACTATTTGGCTGCCATTTTCAATTTGAGGTTAGCGTTTGTGGTGTGTGTATTATTATAATTCCTTTTTTTGAAGGTTTTTTAAGTCCTGTAATGCTACTAGAGCAAGAACACAGCGATACGTATTCCTTCGCGACATTTGTGCAATTGAAATAGTATTCTATGAAATGCCCAATGCCAAATTTTGTAGCATTCTATTTTCCTTCTTTCTTTCAAAATGGCAGGTAGTATACTATAAAATATAGAAGGTGGGGACACCGTGTAAGGAAAAAGCAGTGAGCAGCTTTTTGAGAAGAAGCTGCAAAAACAATGACTCATTTTTTCCCATTAAATTTAGTATCGGTAAAGCCCGTGCACAGCCAACATTTAATATTATTTTTTATTTAAAATTAAATAAATGAATTAAATATACTGTTATTATTGTAACATATAATTAAAAGGCAATATTTTTACCTTGTTAAAGATATTTAACAATTATTTATATTTGCATTATAGCGAGTATATAGCGCTATGCACTCCATACAATGCCTCTGAACTCGAAAATCTCATTTATAAAACTTATGCAACGTTTAATAGAGCCATTATAAGCTAATCGCGCTAATAGGTTGAATAGAGCCCACATAATGAAATTATAGAGTCGAATGTCATTTTGAGTTTGCACAAAAGGAAAAGAACAAAATGCCTTTAAATTGTATATCCATTCTAAATGAATTCAACAATTTAAATATAATACTTCCAACGCCAAGAAGAAGAAAACTATATAAAAAACGATTCAATCCAATGAATCTTTGAATTGAAAACTTCAAAAAAAAAAAAATACAGGTTTTCCAAAGCAAATATGCTTAAAATTTTTGAAATTGTTCACTTGGATCTCAGCAGTGACAATAGAGGATCCCAATAGATCTGCAGGTAATGGCTGCAATTCGCTATTGGGGACGGAATGAATAGTTAGGAATAGCACTAACGCGTGCCTTGTATAACCCGTCAACGGTTATCGATGTTTATTTATTTATTTTTGCCAATCAACATGGCGGAAAAATGGAATAGATTTATCTTTTTGGTACTTTATTTGACATAAGCATATTATAACTAGAATGGGTAGAAAAATGTGTAATGTATAGGATTTACATAGCGGATATATAAATCCTTGTGTACTACTTTGCGCGCGTTTAGCGTGTTGTACTGAATACGGCTGAAGATGTTTTAAAATCTATTGTGGGATTGCCCTTTTCGTTATTTAAAATTTGACCTTCGCAAACGTGAACTCTTTCGGATACGTAAACTCCCTTGGTTTTTATATTATTCACGTTATCGAGAGTTTACTGTATATCAGAATTTACTATTTTATGAGATTAGTACGATCACCTATTACCTATAGAATATTTCAAAATATTTGTATTCAGTTTATCGGCTTTCCCGGCTGATATCTGTACAATTATACAGTTTAGGTAGTTGACAAGAATAGAGGAAACATGAACACCTTCGATTTTCATTAGAATCCGAATACGAATGGCTTAAAGGAAAGGAAAACATTTTGAGAGATAAGAATAACTTATCAGCTTGACTACTGAAGTACAATTTTACAAACTATTAAGTATTTGCATATTATATTTTTTCGTCACCTGGGATTTACAAATGTGGAATTGAAAAATCATTATTTCTATCCCCATACACCCACCAAAAAAAAGGCTAAAAAAAAAACGTATTAGGAAGGACGCATGTTCCTTTAAAACCTCATACCTACTCATGTTCTGCCGGCTCATAGGCTAATTATATGAGCTATTTGATTTTTATGTAAATTTCCAATTACATAGTCATGTTTGATACACTTCATAAAAGAAATTCGTCGATTGAAAATATTAGTTAATAATTTTAAGGCGTTATGCAACACAATATTAATCATTATCGTGGCATAATAAAGTTTATGACTCAATTATTATTTATAGCCATTTTGGCGCAAACTTACATAAATGCTATTATTTGCCATTTTTGTTTTCTAAAAAAATAATGTATAAGTCACAAGTTTTGTTTTAGAATCTCAAAACAATCGGTGGAGTTTATTCATACATAGGTACAAATATCTAACTATTAAGCCTTCCATCGGCAAGACTATTTAAATCTAAATCACAAGTACGTTTAACGATGTCGTAGGGAATAATTGAATACGTAAACATTCTTGCATTCAGTTTGAACATATTGAATGTAGGTATAATTTATATTCGTACATTAGTACATACATACGAATGTAGGTACATACCTATTGTCAATAAGAAGAACGCCTCTTTTAATCGACTTTCTATCGTTTCTACTGAAACTCGAGACTCATATTGCGAAATTCTTCGAAAATCTATAAACCAGTTTAAATTACCGATAGTTAAGGCTTTTCTGCTCACTTGGACATAACTACGTACATACGAAATATTTAATTTTTCCACTAGTTAAACTTTAATTTCGATTTCTTATTGGCTCAAGTCTACAAGTGTTTAGTGACAAGGTTTTATGATTCTTCAGAATTATAAACTAGCAATTCAATAATAAAAATCATGTGAATAACATACAAATTTGTCGTTTTTTTTTTAACTTTTTTTTAATGATTTTTATCTCATGACCTCATACATTTTTTATGACGTCGTATCTTTATTGTATTGTTTTTCTTTATTTTTCACCAAAATTATAATTATATGTACTTACTATTCTCCGTAGTGAATAAGCACACCACCATTGGTATGTGCTGTATTAACAGACATTTTGTCTGAATTATTTCTTTACGAGAGTTCAAATCGTTTATTCTAAATTATTTTTTTGCAATGCAAAATTTTAATTCCACAACTCCGCCTGCCAAAGAGAATTAATAATTTTCCAGAATTTTTTTTCTGCTAGAAACGTCAAGAAACAAGTGATTCATTTGTTTCAATTTCATTTTGTCCATATAATGGCAAAATAAAACAAAGCTTCCCTAACTATTTAAGGGGGCCGTTAAACTAGTTTAATCTTATGTGGTTTTCCATTTATATACTCCATTGAATTTAGATAGTTATGCCGGACTTACACGAAAGTCAAATTAGCAGTATTACTAACAAAATCTTGGCATTATTTTTTTTTCGTGTAAATGATCGAAAATGTGGCAGTATATTTGTCATTAAAAAACTGCCAGTCAGAATTTTCATTATATTGTGGCATTATACTGTGTAAATTCAGTGCATACAAAAATTTTCTAATAATTACTACGTTTATATGGAGAATTGAGTCGGTATTGAATCAGGATTTAGGGCTTTGTATACTTGAATCGAATTAAAATAGGATTACTCTATCCGATCCCACTAGAAGAGCTGAATCGAATAGAAAATGTATTTATATAACTGAATCGAGGAATAGAAGAATCGAATTCACATTTGATTCTTGGTGTGTGTGTGCACGAATAGTGTTTTTTTGTGTTCAGTGGGTTTCCCCTTTCTTTGTATTTTTTTCTGTTGCATGTTTTTGTTGTTTATTCTGTAAACTCAAATTATCACTTCGATTCCATTTTAATTCGAACTTTCGATCCCACGAGGCCATATACCTGAATCGAAATCTCAATTCGATTCGATTCCTCAATTCACTCATATAAACGGGGTAAGTGTCATGCCGGACTTACACGAGTGTCAAATTGTCATTACTTCTTCCATTTTATTGACATTACTGACAAAATCGTGTAAATGGTTTGAAAATTTGTCATTACTTTCGTTATTAAACAAATGTCGGGGAAGACTGGGATTAAATATTGCCATTACAATGTCCACATGTTAATGCACAATGATGCTATATTTAAAATTATGGCACTCCGCAAGGAAGAATGAACTTGCTCATTCTTTAATGGCAGATTGCCATTATCAATCAAACAGTCATTATTTTGCTTCATGTAAATGCTTATCATTATTGATTTGATTTTACCATTATTTTGCCTGTTTAGTGGCAATTTGTCATTCGTGTAAATCCGGCATTACATTATTTGCGAATTGTAAGCACTGAATTTATACTGCATCAGATTTCGTGGATGAATGAACTTGTTCATTGTTTACTCGATTTTGGCAGTATTTTTATCTGTCATTATTATAGTTACGTGTAAATACTTGTCATTAATTTATTTAATGACAGGTATATTTCCGTCATATTTTGATAGCGGTTGTCATGGCATAAACGGCTTTTTCGGTTTTCTCCCTAAAGGCGCGTCCATATTATGCCGAATGATGCCGATCGGCCTGTGCCACGCCACTCATTTTGGTCGGCACGTTCGGGTTACTTTCATGGATCCATTTCGTTTGGTTGGAATTTGTTCGGTTTCGGCACGGACCAAGGTCGATCGGGACGTCCATACTTATTTGGCTTGGCCGATCGGCATCGTTCGCATGATATGGACGCGCCTTAAAAGGCCGACTCCATTGGCAATAAATTTTCTCGTAACACTCATCCTGACATGAAATCTCCAATGGAGTCGCGTTGTTTTTTGTTGTGTTTGGATGTCAGCGAGCTCTCTCATCGATTGTGTCTTGATATCGATGCCTGACATCAAATTTAACGATTGCGTTTTTATTTATCTCATTATTTTTTATCTCTCACCAAGTAACTATTTTTGTTTGTATTTAAATTCTTCAAATACACCATTTTTCTTAGTGAATGATCAATTACAGGAGAATATCAGGTCAAAAAACAGTTTTGTTAGTTTCTCCATACAGTCAAGACAAAAAAATGCCCTGATAATTAACAACTGATGTTTCGTTGACGATACAGATATCAAGTGAAGTCGGCCTCCTTACTCCTTATATTATTGTCACAACTAATTAAAACGACCGTCTCTCTTCTTTTATTTTCCTTTCTGCCTCTAGGCGATATTTTTTATCCATTGTTGAGCAATTTAAACTAACGATTTCGGCGGATTAAATGAAGGTTCGATTTTCATAAGTATTTAACAAAATGTATTGCCAAACTATGTTTACCTAAATTCTTTTTTATGTGTAAGCATCTATGTCGGCGGTTGTTAACCAAAACGTGCGTCTACGCGTGTCTTATGCGAAAGATTGTGCATTTAAAACTTTGCTATAACGGTAACTGCCATTTAACATTATTTTATTCTTGACTATCATTTAGGTTCGTTTGTTGAACCTTACCCACGGTCGACGTAGGTCTTTTTGACAACCCCAAGAATTGTCAAAAAACCTGGGGTTTTCCGTTCTCAAAAAACACCCGAGGGCCATTAATTTTATGTTGCAGAAAGCAAGTTATGTCATTTAATAATTGAAACTTGAAATATGTTAAATTTAAGTTCTTAGTAATTTTTTTGGCCCTATGCAAAATCCACAACTTCAAAGGTTTCCATTTTGCATATCTGTGTCTGAAAATTAATTTGAGTATTCTTTTATTTCCATTTTAAAAATAACAAATCAAATCAGATCTCATGTGACGTTTATTCAGTTAACTCGACTTGCCCCAGCGAGTTGAGGTCGACCCTAGGTTTCAAAAAACACAGAATTTGTTTATCACGGTGATTTCTGGTTTAAAAAAAAAACGATTTAGGACGACCCTAGGGCGACTTCGGGGCTCAACGAAAAAATCTATTATCGACTAATGGGAATGCGTTCAAAATTTTTGTTCAGAACGTCCTTCGAATTCTAAATAATTAATACCAAATTTTCCAAATAAATATTTTATTGGATTTTTTAAAGAAAATCTATTTTTTTTTTAAATTCAATTTTTTTGAAAATGGATGAACCATTTTTTATGATGATAGAAAATGGTAGGTACTAATGGGGTTTGCCATTGATGAATTCAGAATTTGATGACGAATTCAATTTTTTTCGTGGCAAATGGAATGCATTTTCAATAGACTATTCTGTTTTATAATGTTGCGAATATTCCTGCCTGTAAAACTGGTTTTAAATGCTTCCAATTGCACTAATCTAGTAAAAAGAAGGGTAGATTTACCGAAAAATATGGATCTTCTGAATCAATCAGAATAAATACAAAATAATTTTGTTTGCCCAATAGAAGGACAACTAAAGAAATACGTGCTTTGTCAGGTTTGTATGCAAAAAGAATTAAATTCTTGTATCAATGGAAAACCATAAGAATTTACCGAAGCATAATTTTTTATTTTTTTTTTTTATTTCTTCATAAGTAACGTTGTCATATTTCGAGATATTCAGAAAAACCATAAGAATTTACCGAAGCATAGTTTTTAATTTTTTTTATTTCTTCATAAGTAACGTTGTCATATTTCGAGATATTCTGAAAATTCTTTTAACACATTTTATGTATTCTTATGATATTGCGATTAAAAAAAAAATGGGTGGCAATGGCGCAGTGGATAAAGTGCTTGACTGCTAACTTAGACGTGTGGGTTCGATCCCAACGCTAGGCGCATTCTTTTCTATACCTCCAATTTTAATTGGATGTCGCCCATGGGTTAAAATGAGACAGCCAATACCTGGTTCTCAAATCCACTGTGCCAAACTAGTGCCGTGCAATTCAGGTTGCATTTAAAAGACCTTGGGTCTTACAGGCATATAGTTAAATTTAAAAAAAAATTAATGTTAAGGAAATTTCTCCTCCATTGATATTTTTTATTTTGTAAAAAAAAGATTTCAAATGATGCACACCGTATGCAAAATGCACTATTTAAGGCTCATTCATTTTTTTTATTTGAATCATAATTCAATGAACTAGTTTTTCAAATTAAAAAACGACTAATTACCAATTTTTAAAAATCATTTTAGATTTAACAGAGCCAAAACATTTTAAAATAGTTGATTTCAAGAGTTAAAATTAAATTGCATGGTTATATATAACATTCAACTTGTCCACTCTCTCGAAATCGGATAGATGGGAATTAGTTAATACTTTTAATTATTATAAGAAATTATTTCGTTTTTCTTCCGACCCATGCTCAGAGGACTTTATTGTCTTGTAATTCTCTAACTTCTAATACATATTGCAAAAACAATTGATTTGCTATTCGAATGTGCCTAAATGGTACCAACATAAAAATACATAAGACCCTTTAAATGTTTATTTGATAGCTTTGTACCATAATGGTGCATCAATAATCAAACATAATATATAAACAAATTAATTCTATATTAAAGCCTTTTACTCTCTTTATTTCCCTCCCATTGAACGGTTTGATAAGACAACTCATTTTCCTTATTAGTATATGCAAAGACACACAATTTGTTAACCATAACCGACAGCCTCACCTTAGCAATCAACTGCAAAGGATTAATTGCAGGCTTGTCGAGAACAATAACAATATGCGAAGCATGAAACACGATAGGATCACCTGGATAGACAATGAAATCTGCTCCGAATGCCTCACCACAGGTAACGTACTTGCCTCTTTCCCAGAAGTCTTTGAAAACTCGATATTTTAAAGAATAATCTACAGGTAGCTGGACTAAATTTCCTTCTGAAATGTGTAATCAGATTATGTTTCTATCAATATAACACTGTTAGCCTACTCACCATGAATCCTTGGATGTTCACAATGAATTTCCACTAAGGCATTCTTTCGGTCGTATTGCACACTTTCTCTGATTTCGTGCAGGATATCTTCTTTCGAAAGTTTTATATCTAAAAGTGTATTGGAGAATATAATAAAACATGGTAGATGCAGTAACATTTTCCAAAGACGAATTACTCCGTTGAATTACCTTTTTCCAGAACTCCCGACTGTAGCAGCTTTTTCCTCTTTCCATAGACAATTTTGTCTATATTGTTGAGTGATTCCTTTACTTTTCCATCTTTTAGATGCTCCTTCTGACTCTGAAGTCTTGCTTCGGTTTCTTTTTTGTATTTCTCGACTTCTAGTTCTGTTGGCTGACGAAGCAGAGATTCAGATTTACTAACCAAAACTGCCCACCCTTTCTCAATTAACAACTGAGTTTCATATTTGCTTAATTCAGCAGGAAGACCTTGGAAGGATGGATTTTATTATACTTTATATTATTTTCGAATTAATTTCAACATACAAGTGCTATTTCCAGACCATCCACGGGAGCAACTAGTGCCAACCATTGAACCGATTATTCTGTAGTTTTTTCTCAATGTCATGTAATCTGATGAAATACAAAAATTAAGGAACTAAGTCTGAGACTATATTAACTTACCAATTGAGTTAAAAACAAAACCAGTTCCATTTAAATAAGTTAATATAATTTTCTTATCTTCTGAATCCATGAAAATGAATTAGAGCATTTGTTTATCCACAAAAGAGTGAAAGCAAACGTCAAATGGATAAATGTCATTTTATTTGACAACAACGGGACCCTCAAACTGTAGTAAAGTAAAATAAAGGTGGAATCGCAGCAAGGCAAATTTTAATAGGGTTTTCCATTGGTGCTAGAATTTTTTTCTTTTTTTATACAAATCTGACAAAACAGGCATTTCTACAATTAAATCCTTCCGTTGGGCAACCAAAATAATTTTTTTTTTGATTCTGAATCAAATTCCGTATTTTTTTGGTGAATCTACCCCTCTTTTCACTAACACCACTAAACCCTAGTACAACTGCAAGCATTCAGTTTGACAACTAACAGTTTCACAAAAACAAATATTCGCCAATACCATACCAAAAGAAAATTTAATTTAAATCGCAACGAAAAATATCGAATTCCGCATCAAATTCTGAATTTACCAATTTACCCCCATAAGTACCTTAATGTGAAGGCATAAGCCAATTTGTATCGTTTTATTTTCATCGCTTTCACAATCTCCTTCCTTTTAACGTTTATTGCTTTGAACGCACACTGCACTTAGTTTAAAAGGTAACGTAAAAACAAAGTCGCTTACAAGGAGAATTTGTTCACTCTTTTTACTTCTACTTTCAAGCAAACTAAAAGCTTCTGACAACTCAGTTTAGATCTGTCGGCCAATTCACCTCCTTGTGAAAAATCACAATTCACAAGCTTTTGTGGTGACTATGCCTTTGAGGATTGTTGTGATTAGATAGCTATTTTCGAATTCTCCGATAATCCACACAAGAAATGTCAATGAAACTCACAAGGCAAGTTAATTTTTGTTGTGAATGTCACAACAGATAGTTAGATTTTTCAAATGTTATGAGGCCAAGTTATTTTTAAGAGCTCAAGCTCCGAATTTATATTAAATGCAACAATTGATTACTACAAAAAGAAAAAAACATTTATTTGATTAGTCCGAATATATATATATATATATTTTACCATGTCGAAAAACATCCGCAAAAGCCTAAAAAGTTATTTATATATTTCTATATATTTTATTAATTTTTTTTACAATTTTTAAGCTTAAAATACAGACTACAAATATTGTTTATTTTTAAGTTTGTGAAGCTACTCTAGTTTTATTCTTCATAAAACTAATTTATGAATGCATAAAAAATAAAATGCACGGCTGGATCGCACGAACTTGCTCTTATGTTCGATCACATCGAATGCAAATATTTCTGTTAAGAATCTAAATATATATTTAAAGCAGTTTTTTACTTCATTTTTTATATATACAAAATATCTCTAATTTTTTTTCTAAAAAAAATTGGTATGACAGTCTTAAATATTATAATATAAACTTAAAAAAAAATATTAAATAGGCTTAATCAAAGAAAAAATAATTATAAATTCTGAAATAAATACTTAAACTAATTTAAGCTCAAAAAAGTATGCATTTTATTTGTTAGATAAATTTGAATGTATGAGAAAAAAATTTTAAAAATCTGTGGAGCGGTTTGTGAAAAAAAATGTTTTTTTTTTTAACTTTTTGAAAACATTTTCAAAAAAAAAATCAAAAACGCCAATTCATAGGTATTCAATAAATACATATAAATATAATTTTTGAAAAAAAATTAATGAGTAGTTTTCGAAATATAAATTAAATTTTTTTCAATGATTAAAAATATTGATACACGATATAATTTGGGCAACCTAAACCTATATATGTGTGAAATTTGGAAAGAATCGGTTGAGCCGCTTATGAGATAGTCGAAAGCAAAAAAAAAACGGTTATGGAAAGTACCGTTTTTAGACATTTTTCTAATTTTTTTTCAACCATATGATCGGTCGTAGCTAAAAAGCCGCAATGATTTTTTTTATCAAAATCGTTAGAGCCGTTTCCGAGAAAAATAGTTTTGAACGTAACGGTTATATGGCACTTACCGTTATTTTTTGAGGTAAAAAAAATTCAATTTCACCTCTGTACAATACCTAAAAAACTCTATATACCAAGTTTGAAACAATTCGGCCCACCTGTTTGGGCTGTAGGTGTCTATACATACATACAGACATACTGACAGACTGACAGACTGACAGACTGACAGACTGACAGACTGACAGACTGACAGACTGACAGACTGACAGACTGACAGACTGACAGACTGACAGACTGACAGACTGACAGACTGACAGACTGACAGACTGACAGACTGACAGACTGACAGACTGACAGACTGACAGACTGGCAGACTGACAGACTGGCAGCCTGACAGACTGACAGACTGACAGACTGACAGACTGACAGACTGACAGACTGACAGACTGACAGACTGACAGACTGACAGACTGACAGACTGACAGACTGACAGACTGACAGACTGACAGACTAACAGACTGACAGACTGACAGACTGACAGACTGACAGACTGACAGACTGACAGACTGACAGACTGACAGACTGACAGACTGACAGACTGACAGACTAACGGACTGACAGACTGACAGACTGACGACGGACAGACTGACGACGGACAGACTGACGACGGACAGACTGACAGACTGACAGACTGACAGACTGACAGACTGACAGACTGACAGACTGACAGACTGACAGACTGACAGACTGACAGACTGACAGACTGACAGACTGACAGACTGACAGACTGACAGACTGACAGACTGACAGACTGACAGACTGACAGACTGACAGACTGACAGACTGACGACGGACAGACTGACAGACTGACAGACTGACAGACTGACAGACTGACAGACTGACAGACTGACAGACTGACAGACTGACAGACTGACAGACTGACAGACTGACAGACTGACAGACTGACAGACTGACAGACTGACAGACTGACAGACTGACAGACTGACAGACTGACAGACTGACAGACTGACAGACTGACAGACTGACAGACTGACAGACTGACATACTGACAGACTGACAGACTGACAGACTGACAGACTGACAGACTGACAGACTGACAGACTGACAGACTGACAGACTGGCAGACTGACAGACTGACAGACTGACAGACTGACAGACTGACAGACTGACAGACTGACAGACTGACAGACTGACAGACTGACAGACTGACAGACTGACAGACCTACGACGGACAGACTGACAGACTGACAGACTGACAGACTGACAGACTGACAGACTGACAGACTGACAGACTGACAGACTGACAGACTGACAGACTGACAGATTGACAGACTGACAGACTGACAGACTGACAGACTGACAGACTGACAGACTGACAGACTGACAGACTGACAGACTGACAGACTGACAGACTGACAGACTGACAGACTGACAGACTGACAGACTGACAGACTGACAGACTGACAGACTGACAGACTGACAGACTGACAGACTGACAGACTGACAGACTGACAGACTGACAGACTGACAGACTGACAGACTGACAGACTGACAGACTGACAGACTGACAGACTGACAGACTGACAGACTGACGACGGACAGACTGACAGACTGACAGACTGACAGACTGACAGACTGACAGACTGACAGACTGACAGACTGACAGACTGACAGACTGACAGACTGACAGACTGACAGACTGACAGACTGACAGACTGACAGACTGACAGACTGACAGACTGACAGACTGACAGACTGACAGACTGACATACTGACAGACTGACAGACTGACAGACTGACAGACTGACATACTGACAGACTGACAGACTGACAGACTGACAGACTGACAGACTGACAGACTGACAGACTGACAGACTGACAGACTGACAGACTGACAGACTGACAGACTGACAGACTGACAGACTGACAGACTGACAGACTGACAGACTGACAGACTGACAGACAGACACACTGACAGACAGACAGGCGGACAGAATTTGTAGACCTTTTTTTTCGTCTCCGCTATCGTCGTAATGTCATGTTTGATTGTTATCTCAAAACTTTTTTTTTCGACGAATGCATAACTTGCCTTGCATAGTACCTATAATCGCAAGTAAAAATAGTGGTAGCAATTAAAATGTCGTATCTCAAAGAAATTATTTGTTACTTCTCTCACATGTTGTGACTGTGGGGAAGAGACCTACGAAAATTAATTGCTCCTCTTCGCGTGAGTTATGACTTGTGAGCGATCAATGATGTTGGGGAGAATCTGGTTGTTAATTACATTTTTAACTAACAGTAGCGTTTAATCTATTTTTTAATATCTGAATTTCAGTTGGGTCAGGCCAACTAATATTTCGGCTTCGATGCGGCTGCAGCAAGTCATTTCAGCTTCGATAAAACCTTAACGAAATTGTATTGAAGATGAAATATTATTATAATACAAATACAAGTACAAATACAAATTAGCGTACAGTGTTATTGAAAAACTTAAGTTAAACACTTTTATTGGCATGTATTGTATAAATGCGAAAGTGTAGATACTAAGAAAATAAAATATGTATTAAGCGATTTTAAGCTTATATGAAATTTTGTGAAGTTCAGTTTGCGCATAGTGCTTAGGTCATATAATTTCATACGTATAATATTTGAATAATATTTTGCCGCGCAGATCTGCTGCAGTGTAGTTCCGCCCAGGGCGATTCTGCCTTAAGAGAAAAAACGACAATTGGAATTGATGGAACGATTTGATAAAAACTATCGATACAAAAATGTAATATGTGCCTGTAAAACTATAATGTCTACCAAAAAACACGCCTATGTTATTTCTCTAGCTTTTTAGTGCGCTTACTTGAATTGCCAACTGCGAATAAATCTTTTTGGCCAATTTTAGGAGAAAATATCAACTAATTTTTGTATTAACTTTTCAAAGAAGTTAATAAGTGATTTTTTTACAAAAAAAAAGAAAACAATACAAAAAAATTATTAAAATATCAAAAAATTATATTTTAATATTTGCTAAGCGAACAACAACAGACTTCTGCGAACTGTCAAATGTAAATTCACAATCCAGAACAACAGGACGCATATTCCACAAATCGGCGAATAATAAATTCTCTCCACTTTACTCTCGAATTTAAGACAACACTTAACTTGGTTGTTCTTTGAGTTTATTTGTTTAAATTATTATAAAATAGATAAAATGAGTAGTTCCATAGAGAAAAGGATAAAATAATTTTCAAATCATTTAATACCTATGTTATTAAAATCATTTTATTTATTAAGTTATAATAATTGAGGTGGGATAGTTAGGATAGTTTTCAAGTTGATTAAACAAGATGAAAATTTTCCAGCTTCCTAATTATTCATGTGATAGAAACGTCAAAATTTGCGATCATTCGCATTTCGCAACTGATATCTATAAAGGCACTTTAGCAAAATACGATCTGAAATATTGACCTTTCAATATTTAATTTTGTCATCAGAGTTTTTGTTTTGGCACGAGTACGATAACTTTGGCGCCAAGATATAATAACGGTTTTTGGTAGAGGGGCTTAATACGAGCATTTTTTACTATGGGAGGTGGGGGTCTATCTCCCCTCGTTTAGGCGGGAGGGGCAATTTTATAAAAAATTACTTAAAATCAACACTTACCGTTATAAATTATACCTTTTTCAAAAGTCAGAACTCTACAATTTATAATAAATTTTAAGTAAAGTTGTTTCAGTCAATAGTTTTTGAAATAATTGACTTCAAACTCAAAATTTATGAAAAAAAAGTTAAAAAAATCACTTTGAGTATTATTTTTCTCATGATTATAAATACCAGTAAAGAAGGAATTGATGTAGTTAACTGTTCCAATTATTTTTTAATCAAACACTGAAAACTATTCGTTTCTATGTTTTCTAGTTTTTGAGAAAATTGAAAAAAAAAATAAATAGTTTTGTATCAGATGGGTGCATGTAAAGTTTCTTTTGCATTTAAAGAATCTGGATTAAAAAAAATAATTGATATTATATACATAAACGTATGTACATATGTCATGTCCATTTCAATCTCTTTTTTCTAAATATCCGGTTAGGTACTTGGCCAAAACTTTAACATTTAATATATTTGAGCATGAAAATTTATTGCATTGTAAAAAAAATTGTATTACCTTTACGACAACACAACGGCAGCAAATTCTCATAGTTTCTTAATATGCACATATGTTTGTGTCATACATAGATATGCATATAACTATGTACACACATATAATGCAGCCACAGTAAAAAGTATGTATATAGTTAGATCATAAAAAACAAGACCAAGCATTCGATGTTTGTACCGTTATTTTTATACAGGTTTGGTGCAGGTTATTGTTTACCAAAGCGATTCTTCATTTAACGTTTTAAAGAGTAGTGTTTCCTTTTTAAGAATGGCGGCTAAGCATCCACTTCTTCACCCAAAATTAAATAATTTTTCGATTTTTTGTTCGTTTGGGGATTTGGTGTCAACAAACGAAAAAAGTATCCCGTTTTTAGAAGAAATCGGGTTAATTCCCTCCAAAACGTCTACTCCACCTCTGTGTTGTGATATTTAAATGACCGTGGAAAATTCAAAAAGTGCAAAGTTCGGTTGGTAAATAACCGCATTAACTGTAATAAAATCACAAAGGTATATATGAAATTTACGATGCAAACAGTGAGATGCCTAAGGGGGGACATGCTGCCCCCCTGCAACCCCCCTGCTTGGGCTCACTATAGGCTTTGGGGAGGGTGAAAATTTTATTATATGCAAAGTTTCTTTAAAATTAAAGAATCTTTTGAGTTTAAAGAACAAGTATAGTTTTACTATTTTTCAATTACATATCTTGAAAACTAGAAGACATAAAAAGAAGTAGTTTTCTGTGTTTAATAAAAAAATAATTGGAACAGTTAACTACATCAATTATTTTTTATCGATATCCATAATCATGAGAAAAATAATATTCAAAGTGATTTTTGTAACTTTTTTTTCATAAATTTTGACTTTGAAGTCAATTATTTCAAAAACTATTGGCTGAAACAACTTTACTTAAAATTTATTATAAATTGTAGAGTTCTGACTTTTGAAAAAGGTATAATTTATAACGGTAAGTGTTGCCGTTCTTTTTTAATATTTTTTTAAATATTTTAAGTAAATTTTTATAAAATTGCCCCTCCCACCTAAACGAGGGGAGATAGACCCCCCCTCCCGTAGTAAAAAATGCTTGTATTAAGCCCCTCTACCAAAAACCGTTATTATATCTTGGCGCCAAAGTTATCGTACTCTCCCCTTTGTTTTAGACCATCTGAAACGTGTGTTTTCCATAAAACTTCAAAAAATACTATAAATAAACGTAGCGCAAGTGGGAATTTTTTGTTTGTATATAGCATATTCCTTTAAATATTTTTTAAATATGCTTTAGTTCTTCGAGACTTTTCCGATATATGTATATTTAATGTAATTGAATTAACCATGATTGACATAACTTATTTATAGTCTTGAATCATACTAAACTTAATGTAGTTTAAATCCAACGTTATTGCTAAAATTTTGTATCAAATTTATTCCTTGTAATTTTAAGATTGAATAAATAAAATTGCCAAGAGCGATCATTATAGGCAGATGACTATTAATCATAATAAAATCACAGACATTGTGTACAGCTCCTCATCCAGTAAATCAAAACTTGCATATCACAATTAACCCCCAATTTATAAAGAAAACTAGGTCAAACAATTTTATTCGGAACCAAGAAATGGGATAGTTTTCTCTCAAGGAAACAAAGACCCATACAAAAACCACGTCCAGGAAAAAAAAATTAAATGACCTTACATCAATATTGCGACAGCAAAATTGTTATAAAACAAACTTTTATTTTCCATATACATATAGGCAGGCTTGTGCGGTTTTGACTATTTGCATAGTTAGCAAGAAAACTTTTGAAAACCCATATGGGTATAGGAGCAGTTATGTCGCAAACGTCCCCACAAAATATACCACCAACCGCATTGATGTTATGTATGATATGTTGTATATACACATATTTCAGCCCCACAAACATTAACCAATACCATCCTCCATCCATATATTTGACAACACGTGAAGTCAACCCTCCTAGGAAAACGCATGTAAAATTATGCCCGCTCTGTTATCCAAGCTATTCATCTTCAAGTTGAAGGACGCATAGATGTTTGTGCTGGACATAAAACTGACACGCTTAAAGCATTACTCGCCTCACCGTCAATAGACAGTAGCTTACCAATCTTACCATAATATTCATAATTCAAGAGACACAAATTCTGAATGAAAATAGCAATAAATTATACCAGCAGCCAGAAAGATGCAAAAAAGCTGAAACAGAAGCTGACAAGAATTTTTTTACTCAATGTATGACCCACTTTAAGTAGAATACAAGAAAAAAATATCTAAGAAAAATGAATAACCTCTCTTCCGCTGCTATATATATGCATGATATGTATGGCTAACCCTGAAAGACACAAATACTCTACTACTTACAAACTAACATACACAAGAAACGCACAAAAGTGAAAAGAAGTTTTAAAAAACCGAACAAAGGTGATTGTCCTTAGGGTAACTGCTGGTACATATGTAATGTATGCTCGCAAATTCTATAGAATTAGAAATTCGCCAATAGTAGTCGACCGGACAAAACTATTACTAACTATACGGCTTTCAGTTTCAGGTCAAGTATGAGAAACGCAGCAAAAGTACGCTCTTGATAAATCCTACGCAAATCTCGAACCTCATACAGTGGCACAAAATAACTTCAAAATTGGAATTATTATAGAAAAAAAACTGTAGAAATTGCAAAGTTTAAATTGTTTAAATTTCCAGTAAAGTTTAAAATAAGTACAACAAAATGAAACCAATAAACACTATGCATCGCTTGTTACCTTAAAAAATGACATATTTTCAGGTAATACAAAATAGGCATTTTAATAATCAGGAACTGTCAAATGGATTTTGTCAAATTGTGCATATTTTGAGAGTAGCGTCATCCAATTTGTGGACCGGATTTGATATCTTTGTTTGAAAACGTCAAACGGAACTGTCTTTTCCAAAAACAAATGTTCGTCAAGTTATTGTCCAATATAATTATCGAAAAGTCATCGAAAATTAGCTTGTCAGAATTGAATTTAGCAAGAACTCTCTTAACAGAAATTTTAATAATGTGATATTAGGACTGTTCCAGCATTTTTTTTGGGGCAGAAATTGGGAGCTTATCAATTTTTGAATAGTATGGATGAAATTCTCTCACAGAGAGAAAAAAATGGAAAACGAAAATGGAAATGGAAATGTCATATATTTTACGTCCACACAATGCATCTGTACTGCTTTCTCACATTTGATACCATTTGATGTTTGATGTTTAAAAAGTTTAAAGCTTATTGACTCACCGATAGACTATTCAGACTAAAAAAAAAATTCCGAAGCTAATCGAAAACGATGTCAGTAATAATTGGTTAGGTCAGAGAACTAAAATCTTACAAATTATGATCCATCAAAATATGAAAAGGCGAATACAATTTCTTTTCCTCAGTATTTTACAATTTCAGACTGTATTCGATTTTAAAATTTTAACGCAAAAATTAAAAAAAACCAACTCTTTTAAATATCACTTCACTATATTCGTCCCCTGAAATACTCACAGATTTTTACACTCAGTAGAAGGGAACCTAAATCTACCTTTCTAACAATAAAAAAGCAAAAGAAGGTTAAGATATAACTTGATACTATCTTCCATAACTTCATAGATAATAGATTGTTTCTATTGTTTTCTCCAGAAAAAAAAAATTTAAAAAGTATTCAAAAGAATGAATTCGTTGAATATACTTTTACTTTCTATCCATCGGCAGGTGAGGCAGTTGTTTGGATTTCTTCTCTCCTAACCATTGTCGGTTTCGTTTTTTTTGTATTTTTTTTTTTGTAACAATAACCTGAAAAGTAACTTTTCTGCTCCTTTTTGTGAAGATTCTCCATCACCTAGTTGACTCTTCGTCGACTTTTTGGTCCATTGATCTTCTGGTGGTAGAGACTATGAAGATGATGGTGGAGTGTGGAAGTAGTGTGGTTTTGGGTTCTTTTGTATTAATTGACAAACAGATTAAAAGAAATATACACAAAAAAGTGACTAGTTCTCGAGGCTCCCAAAGGCAAACAAAGTATAGGTGCACGATGAAAGAGGAGCGCAAAGTAAACAGACAAAAACAAATCTCTCAGATAAATTAAGAAGTAAAAAAAATTAACGAAGAAAGATCTTAGGTAGGTACCTATATCAGCATAAAAATGTTCATTTATTTTCTCAAGAGATGAAGTACCTACCTACAAAAAAATAAAAGTCAATAGAAAATTTGCAAAAGAGAACATAACGACAATTATAACTTTTTTTCTTGTAAGATTGTAAAGATTTTTATTTTTTAATTTTAATTTGAAAATGTTCACTTCTTGTTTATCTTGAGCAAACTTAAATTAATGAAAACTTAAAGGAAAAATGCATTCGTATCTGAGCAATATTAATTTGGTTAGACATAAAAAAGTAATGAAACTTATTATTTCTCGCTAATATTGAAGATTCTGACAGTTGTGACAAAAATTCAGAAAACAACATAGCATCAGCTTCCTAACGAAGTTTTAAATTTGACACAAAATAAACGTCTTTCAAATCGGACTCGAACCCCTTTGATTTATTTTGACGTTTCAGTGTTTCAATTCGCTTTCGTTTCATGTGGAAAAACTGACTTCCAACAAAGATGTAAACATTGAACATTTCAAATTTAAACACAGTTATAAATTAATTGTATGACTTTACAAAACATTATTATTAATTTAAAAATTTTCAGAAATCCCCTAAAATAAATGATAGCAGTATAAAAAATTTTTCAAAATTTCACTTGGCAAACAAAAACAATAAATGATTCAGTAATTTAGTGTGGGTAAATAAGTCCGAAATCTATAGTAAAATATAAGAGAAGTTAGAAACAAAATATAAAAGGAATGTGAATAAAAAAGGAACATAGCGTTTTATTGGGAAATTTTTGTGCGCTGCCTATCATAACAAATAAAACGCGACTATTATCTTGAATTTATATAAATTTGTAAATTGCTTTATCCTTTTTGATTGACAGTTCCGAGTTACTCTTTTTACTCCGAATTTTTCCTTTTCCATAGGAATAGAATATAAAGAGTGACAAAGGAGTATCTAAATTCGAATTTTAATTTTTTTTAAATAACTTTTTGTTTAGGAGACTCTGGCGTATACGTACTTTTTTCACAATGAAATGAGTAAATAAAGTGATTTGATTTTTGGAGACTTGAATAGTGACAAACTCTCACTAGAAGACCACAGCGTTATGTCAATGGTGTTTTTCGGAGGATTTGGACGAAAGCGAAAAATATTTGCTTCAAATAATTGTATTATTAGCGTTTCTAAAGTCCAGCCGAACCATATGTACGACATCTTAAATGAAATTCTGTATACAACATTCGCTCACCGATCGGCCAGATTCATTTAATTTTGAAAAAAAAAAACAGGAAAATAATCTGATCGTTTATTTCTGTTGTTTGCTCTCCCCCAGCATTTAAGTGCCTCTTCGATATTTTCACCAAAACCAAAAGCTCCATTATTGTCGTGTATCTATCGATATTCGTGAAATTGCAACAGTACAGTAACCAAACAAGGCAACGACGACATTAAAACCAAGAAATCTCGTGGAGAGTGAAAATCTTCTCGGCATCGTCGCGTCGGTCGTAGGTATCCATCCATTGGAGCATGCATGGAGGAACCCGAAGTTCAATTTGATTCGACGAAAACCACTAAGATCAGTCTGATGACGGTTGTTTGTGGTCCGTCGCCGCCACCGCATCATCGTTAGTCGCGATTTCTTTCATATTCGAAAAAAAATAAACAAAACTCAACTGCGTGGCCAACAATCTTAAAAAGTTCTAAGGTGCGCTTACCTAGATTTTTTTCCTTGTTTGTTTTGTGCGTCACTCATCCCCTCTTTCTATTAGTTTCGGAGTTGTAATAGATCAGAGAAAAACAGTCTATTATCGTTTTGTTGATTACCCAAGAGGCCAAGGGTGTAAACTTAATATTTATTATTTTTTTTTTCATTTTTTGTTTCGTTAACTACATGGTGTTTGTAAATTTCCAATTCATTCGTTAATATACAAAATTAGAAATGAACAAAATGAATTGTAGCAATACCGCCTTCGATTGATGGTTCGGTATAATTCAGTGTCTTTATGTGTGTTTTGTGAATAGTTTTTTTTTTTCAAATAAATCATAGATAATATTTATTTAAAATCCAGAGAGATTTTTTAAGAGAAATGATTTAATTATATATAAATATTTCAGAGATAGGTTGATTTTGTTGATTTATTGCTTTTATTTATTTTTAGTAACTTATCGTTTTGTAAATTTGTGGCTCTGAAATATCGTGATGTCTGTTTTGTTTAGCAAGTATACATAATTTTCCGAATTTTACTTTTTAATTTTATTTTTATGAGGGAAAAGATAAATGACAAACTTGAGAATATTGGTTAGTGACAACGATTCGTTTCCTTGTTGTATTGTTCGATTTAGAGCTCTGGCGCCAAATTTTAATGGATTTAATTATGATACATAGTTAAAATGATGATTTTGCGTATTATTATAGGATTTAAATACCGGAATTCCTATTTTATCATCTTAGTCCATCGTTGACATTTGACATTCATTTGACGCTTTGACATTTATAAATCATATCGAAACTTCTCTTTGCTTAGTCATTTGCATGAACTGCCTGTTTTAGGTGCTTGCAATAATTCGCTTAGCGCGATACTATTTACGACCTTAGTAAACTGCTTTATCTAGAACCATTATATAAAAATGTACCTACTCATAGTCATAACCATTTTATTCCCTAATTAATTCGTTGAGCTATAAATTTGTTATCTTATAAAATGGTCCATTAACCAAAAAATAATAGGTGTGATAGTTTAATTTTTTTTGACAGAGATTGCTAACAAATCTTTGTATAGATACCAACAATATCTTCATTTTAAAATAAACATACTTGGGTAACAACAACATAGGCTCAGGGAAAGAAATCATATTTTTTTTACTGAAATAGTAGACAATTAGCGATAGAGCACATGGGCAAACATTGTTTAATATTTATCTATGTTTGTATTGGTTAAAAACGATTTGCATTTTTTAAGAACAAATTTAATAAAATCCAATTTTGTATTATATATTATTGTATAGACTTTAATTTAGCTTCGTTTCAAAGATACCTTGAATTTATCTGTTATACATAATTTATGGACGTGTTGTTGAACTTTTGTTGTTTGATTCAGTAGCACCCCAACTGTACGAAGCGTGTGGAATATTTACACTTTTAAGGGCGAACAACTGTTATAAATTGCTATTTCTCTAGTCTTGTCCATAAATTATATTGTTTTTTTTTTTTTTTAATTCAGCATTCCAAAATGGTAAACATTCCAATTTATAACAGTTCCTCTTATGTAAGAAGTATTAAAGGCAATTTTCAAAACTTAGTTGTTTCCTTTGCAGCATTCCAA
Organism: Philhelius pedissequus; assembly: GCA_910595825.1. Classification (NCBI taxonomy): domain Eukaryota; kingdom Metazoa; phylum Arthropoda; class Insecta; order Diptera; family Syrphidae; genus Philhelius; species Philhelius pedissequus. Next base: position 4,638,683 of record OU343163.1, on the reverse strand, counting down.
AGCTGCATAAAGCACTGTGAATATTTCAGACTTTTAATGGCGAATAACTGTTATAATTATTATAAGTTAGCATTTCTCAAGTCCCTTAAAAAATGTTACAAATTTAAAATTCAAATTCTCATCCAATCTGTTGCTCATAATATATCATTTTGCTTCGAACTACAATATTTAAATCTTAATAGGCACTTTTTATTATTTGCCACGCTTTATGCAATTCTTATCAATCTTATCATGTGTGTCGAGGAAGAATAACTTGGTTAAGAGAAAATCAAATACCTTGACTTTTTGTGTAGGTACCATTTGGTACCATCTTTTTTACATCAATTAAATGAACTGTACACCGTATAGTATAGTACTAATTTCAAAACTACATAGTAAACATTATGTATACATATCATAGTACATATGCTCAAATGTGATAACATCTAAAGAAATGCTGAAATTGATAACAGTAACAGTAGTGAATGCAGACAAAACATTGTTTAGTATTTGATTAGGGATTTGAGCCATATACTTTATTATTTTTTCGGTACTTTTTTAATATCAATATCAACCTATGTACATAATTTAAAAGACTGACTTTTTTCAACAATTTAATTTACACAACCAAGAGATATATTAAGAGTATCTTGTTTCCTCAGTCATTCTTATCCAATTTCGAAAATTATCTGGTTGAGGTTAGAATTACACGGTCAACGTAATCGGTTATTGCGTTGACTTTCTGACGTCACCACAAAATTTATTTTTTTCTCTCTGTCACCACACTGCCAATACGTTGATCGAAAAATGTATATCAACCCAGGTGTTAATGTTCTCGTCAAAACATTGACAACATTTTTCGTTGACCATCACAAGACGTTGGCAGAATAAGAACAGATTTTGGCGTCAGTTTTACATCAGATAGTCAACGCGGTGGTCGTATAATTCAACTACTTATAAAGATTATACATTTGATAATTGTTTTCTTTTTATTAACAATATTTTTTCTTTTGTGTTAACTCACACTGTTTTACCACTAATTTCAATATACTACTAGATACGCAACTTCATATTAAAAAGTGAGGCATCTAGGCGCAATTTTCGAATACCCAACAAAGTAAATTATTCCCATATACATATTTGTATGTTTATTTAAATGTTTTTAACAATTTCTAGGCCATTTTTTATTTATGTCAAAAAACATTTGCCCTAGCAAAATAAAATCGTCAAAACGCCTGAACATTCTTCAAATAAATTTTAATAAGCTCATACAACTCTCCTAATTTTTGTATGGAAATTTTGACTAGTCAAAAATGGCAACTGTTCTTCACTTTAATTTGTATGACAGAGTATATGAGTTGGGTATCTGGATATTATTTTGCTGTTAATATAGCAATCTGAATTGACAAATGGAATAAGATAAATGCATAAACTAATAACTTAAAGACCAGAAACCTCTGCTTTCATTTGACATTTGCCTACAAGCTAAAACACGCACATAGGTAACATTTCTGTTCCTCTTCCAATAGACACATTGATAAAAACGCACACAAGAATCTTTTCTGTTCCTCTTCCTATAGATACATAGACAACACAGCCCTAGTAATTTGTTTTTGTTTTGCTTTTCGATTACCCATCTATTCATGGATAGAGTTTCAAAGCTACAAATACAACAATGTAAACAAATGGGTTTTGGGGGATGAAACGTACGAAGGTTTCCAATCTTTATTATGGCTTATTTGTGGATAAATGCTTTTGTTGTTATGGAGAAAGAACGAGTAACGAAAACAACTGAATGAAGAACAAAGTGTAGCTTAAAGTAGGGTACACATTATCGAACCTGTGTGACTTTCTTGTAGGATATCGAACATGCCTGAAAAGTTTCGGGTACACATTTATCAGTTTTGTTGTCCGTCCGGCAAACAAAATTTTTATTTTCAATCCAAGATCTAGCTCAATAAAAACATTAAAATATTATTTTTCCTATTCCATACAAAAATACGTGTTGAATGTTGTTCGATGAATGATTTGCATATACATCATAGATCAAGAACGCTGCCTGACAGGTTATATCGAAAAATTATGTGAGCAGTCTTTCAAGCGTATCATGCTATCATGCAAGTGTACATATTATCGATCGTGAATAAAACTGTCACTACTACTTAAGACTAAAGGACTATTCACATGAAAGCGACCAACTACCGACGAATAAACGAATAAATTCCATTTAAAACAATTTACAACTTAAATTCTTCACAAATTTTAAACAAAATTGTGGAAATATAATTTATATTAATGTTTACGACAGAAAAATTCACTTTCTAATCGACAAAATAAGATAAATTTGAGAAAAAATATTGGTCGTCGCGAATAGCATCTGATTGCTACGAACAGTCAAACTCTATTTGGGTTCCACATATCATCCACCCTTCAACGAGTAATTTGTTCGCTCGCATCTAACCTCAAAATCAAATTTTCAACCTATATTCCTGACGAATAAAGTTAAGGCCATGTGAACGAAATGTCAAAACGGACGAATATTCGTTAATTCGTTGGTCTTTGTTCGCTCTCATATGCATAGTACTTAATACGTAACTCGAACTAAATTCCACCTTCTTTCCAAAGATCACCTAAATCCTAGTTTGACAATACAGGGTTGTCAGGTTTAAAAAAGCGAATTCGCCAAACTTGAAAAAAAAATCGCCAAAAATCGCCAAATTAAAAACTTTTCAACCTATACAACACCAAACTCAAACTCAAACTTGCAATTTTGGAAAATTTATTTAAAAAACAAAACAGCAAAAACATATCATACTTATCATATGAAAAAGGAACTTCACAGAACAGTTAGAATTTGAGTGTTCATATACTGCATTGTACAGATATTTGGATTGAGGTTTGACGTCCGTCATTTATTTTAGAGAGAAGAAAGAAATCGATCTTTAGTGGCTGCGTTCAGAATTACTATTTCGATGACTTCATTCAGCATGCAGGAATGGAAAATATATAAAGTTTAAGTGCAAATTAGAAAAATTAATAAAGTATTCGGATTTCGGTTCAAAATATTAAAATCGCCAAAAACGAGAAATATTGCTTTTTCCAGGGTACATCGCCAAACAAGTTTTTGAGTCGCAAAAATAAATTTTAAATCGCCAGTTTGGCGATAAATCGCCACATATGACAAGCCTGTTGACATACATAATTTATGGAGCATAAAAAGAACACAGAGAACGGTCAGAACAAATATGATTTGCATAATTGCAAATAATTTGTTTTACGATTTTACGTGAATTTAATCGAATAAAATAGATTCCTTCACATTTTCTTCAATTTTTCATAAAGAAAACAGAAACTATAGGTAATAAAATTTAATTCAACAATAACAGGATAGCTCAGAAAAACAAGATTTCCCTAAATCTCAACAATCTCATTTAAGTGAATAGGATTCCTCAGCAGAATTTCTCAATTTTTATGTGGAATAATGTGGGGACTAATGTTAGATTCGCCTCTCGCTTTTTGACGGAGAAAAATTTGTAAGATCTCGTTTTTTTTTCAGACAAACACTGGGCTAAAATAAAATAAATTTGGTGTGGTAGCTATAAATATAGCTATTGATTGTGGTTAAAATGCTTCAAATTTTTGGGCAAAAAATAAGACAATACATAGCAAATTGTCATATTTCCATATTATTGTCGTAGAGCAAAAAATTGCTTGACCAATTACACTTCAAAACAAATAAAAAAATCCATCAACAAAAGAAACAAAGAGGAAATATATGTTATTTTATTACTTTAGAACTTTTTTCTTTAACTATGTATGCAGTTGTAATAAAATAAAGTTTCATGACTTTTCTTAATGCACCGAAAAAAAAATAAAAAACACTTTCGAATCGTTAAAAACGTAATTAAAATTATTTAATTGTTAACTTATTACTCGTTTTACAAAGAATATATGAATTCACATCGAGTAAAAAAAAATGAAATATACAATTTAAATTCCTTTAAGAATGAACAAGTTACTTAATAGGTCGGTTTGTATTAATTGTAATTTCTAAAAGCTTCCTCCATCCCATTAATTTAGGAAGAACAGATGAAAACGAATTCAAACAAAAAAAATGTTATAGATCGTTTTTTTCAATAATTTCTGTTGTTCCTTTCGGTTACAAAAAAAAAATATAATTTAACAAGTTATTTTGAATAGATTTCGGTGTTCGAATTCAAATCTATGAAAACATTTTTGTGGAATTTGTAATCGGCTAAGTTTTACATAATAGAATGCTTACAATTTGTTTGCTTAATTTTAAATTCCACAACTGCAAACGTGGTTTATCTCCAAAGCGTAAACTGGATTTTTTGTAATTGTTCGCGTTATCACTATATGCATAAGGCATCTTATTTTATAAAGGTTTAGAAGTTTTAGAAATTTGTATTAGTTAGCTTTGACCAATAGATTTATAGTATCGTAGTTAAAAATATTAATTATAAAAAGTTTGAACAGTGGTAGCGTTTATTCTTCTTGCATCGCTGATTCAACTTCGGCTACTATGAGTATGCAAAAAAAAAATAAAATAATAGTTTCTTGTATTGTCCAATTTCAGAAATGAAAATAAAATATACACAGAGCATACCTGTTTTTTTTTTTTAATTATTCTCGCACTAAATGAGTTTGATTATTCTTAAATTGATCAAGGACAGTGTCAGCTTGAGGAAAAAAAGTAAGGATTAACTGTTTTTTAAGTTCTGAAAATACAAATTGGAGGAAAACTCTATTACACAATCTATCAGACAGTCAGACATCTACATAAAAAACATACATACATATAGGTACATACTTTATTTTAGAATCCAAGTTCGATTTTTATAGATCGGCACAAAAAATGAACACTCCTACTTTATTTCTCCTTTTGGCTTTGGAGACTTTGGGTGTGTTCCCGTACTTTAGACTTCGAAAATCTAGGAATTTCTACGAAAAATAGCCAAATCCTGTACTCGTACATCAAATTTTCGTATGGTAGTTTTTTTAAGTACTATGCACATGAGAGCGACCAACGAATTAACGAATATTCGTCCATTTTGACATTTCGTTCACATGGCTTTAATTTTATTCGTCACGAATAGGTATAGATTGAAAATCTGATTTTGAGGTTAGACGCGAGCGAACAAATTACTCGTTGAAGGGTGGATGGTATGTGGAACGCGAATAGAGTTTGACTGTTCGTAGCAATCAGATGCAATTCGCGACGACCAATACTATTTTCTCAAATTTATCTTATTTTGGCGATTAAAAAGTAAATTTTTCTGTCGCAAACATTAATATAAATTATATTTCTACAATTTTTTTTTAAATTTGTGAAGAATGTAGGTTGGTAAATTGTGTTTAAATGGAATTTATTCGTTTATACGTCGGCCGTTGGTCGCTCTCATGTGAATAGTCGTTTACAGAAGAGAGCGCTTACGAGAGAGTGAAATATTTCTCCAGCCTGCGAATTTGAGCCCAGGAAATTTCTTTGGACAGAATTATGCAGACTGTCAAATGAAGGAAAGAACAAAAAAACAATACATAAACTGGCAATTGGCAGGCTGGTGTGTGTGACTATAAAAAAATCAAAATGATCGAATTTAGTCTGTGGTCGGACTAACTCAGCAATAAATTAAGATTTGTGATAACTAATTCATTATTCTAAGAAACATACTTTTCTGAAATGAATTCAATATCTGAGAGTCTTACCCCCACTTTTGAAAAAAAAGAGAATCTATGCATTTTTGTGCACAAAGCACAGGAACGCAGCTTTTATTGATACATAACCTGAGACTTGTTTCGGCTAAGATTATTTAATTATTAGATCTTTTGACTCTTGAACGGATTTGTATAGAAAATAAAACATTTATAAAATTATCAGCTAGACATTTCAATAAATAAATAAGTATGCGACACAACCTTACACTTTTAATTACCCAATTCTTACTGTTTGCAGTTTAACTAATACATACATATGTAGATTATATCACAGCAATAAAAGAGATTTGCTTGAAGCGATAAGATAAAATTTTATTTTAATTTCTAACTAGGTATGTATGTAGGTACTAGACGGAAATTTATGTACATAAAAACAGTTACGTTGTCAACTGTGATTTAAAAAATAAATAAATTATGTAGGTTGTGTATATTGTAAAGTTCAATAAATTCTCAATCATAAAATGTTAAAAACCACAATCCTTTCCCTTCATCTTCATTTTTTTGCATTCGTGTGTTATTTCTTCCAATTTTACATGATTATCCCATTTACCACTGGAAAAATCGTTCAATGTAAACTTCAAATAGACTAACTGTACCAATAGGCAGAAGCATTAAAGAATTTATTGCACAGAAACATATTTCACACTTTCATAAAACACCACAAGAGTTCATACAAAGCTTTAGAGTCAGAGTCAACATATAATAAGCTTCGTTATACCTATTAAAACCTCAATATATATGTATATACATGCCCATAGAACATAATGTCAATATAGAATTCCAAGTCATTACTGTACATTTTCCACAAAAACATGTTTTGTAGAAGTTAACCTACCTACATACTTGTAATGTCAGCGAGGCATGTCAGAGGAAACTTTAGATACTTCAAAATGTCTAGAATGTGGGACTTTTGACATTAACCTAGTTGCAATATTGCAGTATTTTTTGTGTTTTAATTAATGCAACTTATATAATGAATGACTGGAACTCTCATACTCAACTGTTATTTGCAGCGCGCGCAATGGAAGTTCTTCAACTTTGGAATTAATTTATTCCCCCTAACAAAGACAAAATATAGATACATATGTATCTACAATTTTTTCTCATTTTTGCATGAACTAGAAAACCACTAAATATTTTTAATTGCTTACCATATTTTCCGAATTTAAACCTATCTGAACACATTTAGTCCATTTCCTCTATCATATACAAACATATGTATGTAGTATCTATGTAATAAATATAAAAATAAAACAAGACGAAAGTATGAATCAATACAGAGATACAAAAGCGCCCCCATGTGGCAGGCGAGAGAAAAAAAGCAACTATTTATAGATTAATCTCAATAATTCTCTTTTATATTTTATTTTTCGCTGATGTATTATGCTTTAGGGCATTTTATATGGCAGGTGGGTGCAATCGCAAACTGGAAGGAGGAAATTATTTCGTTTTAACGTGGGAGGTATTTTTATCGCGGGTTTGGTGCGAATTTTTCACTCGATTTCCCAATTGAAAAATAAGCAGAAGATAGCCAGAGATACCTAGGTATACTACAAGGGTTGTTTCATTCCATTAATTTTAATTATATTGGTTCTTTTTGGCTAATCAATTAATATTGTTTGATTTATGTTTTGTAATTAAGGGCAGACAAAAAATATTTCCGTCTAAGCGGAAGTTGAATGATTCAATAAGAATTTTTGTTTGATTGATTGGCCAGATTAACCAAAACCAGAGATTAGTTACACAGAGCTTTTATGGCGTGAATGAGTTGTAATAAATTGTTTTGTTTGATGTCAGCTGGATCCATTAATGTCTCAGATAATAATGCTTCGATTTTAAATTGGCTTTTTACCTATACACACATAAAATTGGAGTGTGGTATTAAGGTAGGTAATTTTAGATGCAGAGCATAAGATAAATTAACCACAGGTGTGGTTCATTTTGAATTGGGCAAACAGTTTTAATTTTTTTTGTTCATTAATTTTCGTTCAATTTATTTGTAAATAAAATGCATGGCAGGGTCCTACGTACTTGCTCTTATGTTCGATAACATCGAAAGCACAAGATTCCCAGTAGTAATAAAAACAGCTAAATTTGTTAGCAAACATACTGAACTCCAAAACATTTTTTTTTTGTTTTCTATTAACGTGTAATGTTAAGTTTCATTAAAATCTTGGACTTTTAAAAAATAATATCAATCCATGGTTTATCTTATTCTACTTCTAAGCTTATTTGTGAGCTCCACAGTTCGTATAGCCCTGAATTCGAATTACATTTTTTTTTATATTTACTTGTCATTGCGATATGCACAGGTACATATTTAATATATAACGCGAGTAGATCTGTCTGTCTGTTTGTAGCTCGGTCTACAGCGTAGGCCACTGATGCAATTTTCTTCAAACTCGATACTTAAACCTTTTCGGTGATTGCCTCGATTCGTTTTTCAAATCTGTCTCAGCCCCAAAAATAACGGTAACTATGTCACAACATTATTGTTGCAAAAATCGTAAATATTAATTATCTCGAAAACGACTTTAACGATTGTGAAAAAACAAATTATGTGCAATATAGCTAGGTATAGTCTACATTTTATTCCAACAATTTTTTAATTGTTATTAGCGTCACCGGTTACAGAACCATATTTTTTATACTTTACACCAACATTACCAAAGACAAATAATTTTATTTTGATTAAAAAATGACTTTTTTTATATCATGTTTTTATATTTATATTGTTAAATACTTAAAATTGACCGACGATTTTCAAACCAGGTCGTAAACGACTTGTAATAAAGGGTCCGCCAAATAACTTTTTTTTTTGAAAATGCTATAAAAAAATACTACTGAATATTTTTTCAAAATTCTTTTTTTATTTGAAAGTACAATCCTTCCGGTTAATAATGGAAAATAATTTCATTCAAATGGCTGCCTCGGCTGGCCATGCAGTAGCCTACACGATCGGTCCAATTTTTAAGCACATTATCGATTGTGTGCAGCTGTATTTCACCAATGGCTTCACGAATATTGTCCCGTAAAGCGTCAATTGTCTCTGGCTTGTCGGCGTAACACTTATCTTTTACGGCACCCTACAAATAATAGTCCAACGGTGTCAAATCGCAGCTCCGAGGTGGCCAAACGACATCAGCTCTGCGGCTGATAATACGATCTTCAAAAACAGGGCGAAAAACATCGAGTGTAGCTTCGGCTGTGTGGCACGTAGCGCCGTCCTGTTGAAACCAAATATTGCCAATATCCTCCTCTTCAATTTTTGTGAACAAAAAATCGTTCAACATGGCGCGATAACGATCGCCATTGACTGTAACGGCCACTCCTTGCTCATTTTCGAAGAAAAATGGCCCAATTATGCCTCTGGACAAAAATCCGCACCAAACAGTGACTCGTTTTGGGTGTTTAGGCTTTTCAATGTATGCGTGCGGGTTTTCTGTGCCCCAAATGCGACAATTTTGCTTGTTTACATACCCGCCAAGATCAAAATGAGCTTCATCTGAAAAGATGATTTTTTTGGCAAAATCGGCATCTTCTCTAAGTCAATCGCAGGCCCACTTAGCGAAGCGAAAACGCATTGGATGGTCAGTTGGCTTCAACTCCTAAACCAATTGGACTTTGTATGGCGTCATACCAGGTCTTTATGCAAAATTCGTCTCAATGATGTCTCCGAAATGTTCAATTGTTGAGAACGACGGTGAATTGATGTTGATGGCGCTTCACGCACACTTTCTGCTACAGCAGCAATATTCTCGGGTGAACGAACTGTTTTTGGCTTTTCACGCTTTGGTTTATCGATGAGGATGCCAGTTTCTTTCACTTTTTTCACAAGATAACGAACATACGGTGCTGACGGTGCTTCTCTTCTTCCAAAATCCGTACGCAATTTTCGCACACATTCTGCAACATTACCATGATTTTCAAAGTAATGTCGTAATATTTCCCAGCGTTGTTCAAGCGTATACACAACCATATTCGTTCAGCGGAAGGATAAAACTAATTATCTGTCAAATCAGACATGAGCTAAATAAGCACTAGTTGAAAAAAAAAACGTTAGATGGCGGACCCTTTATTAATATTATAAAACTGAATTTTTATGAATAAAGTCTATTCTAAATCTTATCTAACCTTTTTTATAAAAAAAAAAACTTGAACAGATTTTTTATATAAAAAATTAAATAAAACTGCATTTACTGAGAATTTTGTGCTTATTAAGTGATCGAACATAAAACCAAATATGTGTGCCTAGACGCGCATTTTATTTTATAACAAAATTGGGCTATTTTTCTTTAATTTTTTTCCTAAGCAAGTTTTTTTTTACAGTTTTGATTTTTCAAAATTATGTTTTTGAGATTTAAAATACTGAAAATTGGAATATACGAATTTTTTTTTTGAATGTTTTTACTAAATTTTATAGAAGCCGGTAAATATATTTTAAAATCTTCAAAGGTTTTTATTTGAAACACAAATTTATCGAAGAAATTAAATAACGTTAATTTACATTTTTAAAAGCATCTAGAAGTAAAAGAGCAAATTAGTGTGACCCTGTCGTGGGTTTTATTTGAAATATTATTTTTATTTGACTAACTTTATGTTGTCGCATACAACCAATTTTCGTCTGCGGGGATTTTTTTTTAATATTTTGAATATTCATTTCACATTAAACTTTCTATATTTAATAGTGTTTTTATGCCCTTTATGTAATAATTTCCATGTAAAATATAACCCTTAATTCGTTGCGATGAAAATCTTAGTGTAAGCTGATTTTATAACATAATTATAACTTACTGTGTTATAGGAACCTATACCATTAAAATTATTGTTTTTTTTAAAGAAATTGTCACTTCGATTAGGCTACCCATTTATGCTTTCATACTACAATATTTACCCTTTTCTTAATTGTTTATCTATTTTGTAACTCTTTTCTAAATTATATTTCTGATTAATATATATTTAGGAGTTGACTGTATGTGTAAACTTTATTTATGAACAAGTAAAATTATTAGGAAGCAACTTTAGCTACATATATTTGTATCGTTTTAATTTCTAATGATTTTGTAACATGCAAACAAATTAAAAAATTAAAATATATTTTTTAGTAGATTTCAATCTGGCTTAAGTTTGATCTTAACTTTTAATAATGGTTTTTGACAAAACCAAAACAAATTCAGTAGACAGTTTGTCTAATTTTATCGCTAAATTCTAAAACGAATTATGTCCGCACAATGTTGACCTGTAAACCTACTTAAAATACTAATTAAAATGCACATTTTCTTTTCTAATTTATATGACTACTCCTTAAATGTTAAGGGTATACCTTACTCAAGACCCAACCGCACTTAAAAAATCTAGATATGTCTACCTCATGTTGAGTTCTATAAGTAGGTACACACTAAACAAAAAGAAAAATTTTATTTAAAAAATTATCTTCTTGAAGAAGACACAAAAAAAAGAACAACAATGAAAACAAAAAAAATTAACCCCCTATACTTACCACCGTACATTGTTGGTCGTATTCTCTATTGTTTCTTTAATTAAAGATAAGCTTCCGTCGACATTTGCATAAAACAACCTGTTGTTCAATTTATTTAATCTTGAAAAATGTTGGCTATAAGGAGGGTAGTAGTTCACATTTTACAGCAAATAAATAACATTAACTTTTTTTTTTTAATGAAATTGTAGGTGTTAGAAAATGCATTTGTGTCACAGCAGAGACTAGCACGATAATCAAAATTAAAAATAAAACTAAAAAATAAAAAAATTACCTTACATTACTTCGTTTATAAATAAATATCTATCGTGTGTTTGTACTATGAGCAAGTGGCTAGATTCACTAGTAAATTCCAAGCCACATCAGCTATCACTAAATACGAGTAGAAAAGCCAGTAGTTTAACTACTGCAGCTGGCGGCAGTGCATTTGTGAAAAGTAAACGTGATCGGTATAAAGAAATTGGCTATTCGGTGCTAACAGAAGATAAACCGCATTTGGCGTTGGACTTAAGCAGTTCCAGTTGTAGTTCTAGTGAGGAGGATCTTTTTGAATCGAGGAATAACAGCAGAGCGGATTTCAGTAGGACGAAGAGAAAAATGGTCACCAAGAGGGCGTATTCAATAAATAATGGAACCGAAAGCAGCCAAGAGGTGAGTTCGGTTTATATATGTATATATTTTTTCTTTTAAATTCCCAAATGTCGTTCGATTACAAAATTTAAATATTATACACACATTTATTGTTGATCTCTTATTAAAAAATATAAATATTATTATTAATATTATAATAATAACCTGCCTTATCTTCGTTTGTTGCTTCAGTTTCAAGCTACCCCTTTGGGCCGATCACCGATCAGTATAGGGTTGCCAGCAAAATATTTTCTCTCCTCAATTTTGAAAATAGAGTAGAAGTATTATAAAAGATTAAATTTCTAACAAAACTTGGATAAGTAATTTTATTATTCGTTAGAAATGGACTAATTTAAATTCTTTTTACAAGACTTATTTTTATGAATAAAAGCTTAATGGGTAAATGTGAAAGTAAATTAATAAGAAATACTATTTCCTGTACTTGACAATAAATATGAACTAATTTTTAGTACACTTTTAATTTTATTTGGATTTCTGAAAATAACTAGGCATTTAGAATATACATTGAATAATATATTTTTTGAGTGGTTATTTGTAGTCTTCTTACTCCGAATTTTCCTTTTTATATAGAAATAGAACAGAAGGAGTAAAAAGAGAGTAACTCCGGATAGCCAATCGATTGTATGTCTAAGAGTTCGTTATATTCAAATATTGTCTCTGATTTTTTGCACGCGGGAATATTCTAAATTTATTTTCTTTCGGTCGCATAGTCAGTACAATTGACACTTCCTGCAATTTGTACACCCATGCGATTTTGTTTGCCTTCACCACTATATATATACATACGTCTCTTTTTTACAAACTCCAAACAACCGAGTGAAAAATAACGAGTTGATATTCATAAAAGCAGCCATTATGTTTTTCATTTGCTTATGGAACAGTATAAAACACAATTTCAATTAGCAAAAATTAACTATACATTTAACTAAACATTAGTTTAAAAGCTATGGCGCATAATCTTAAACATGTTAATAAACGAACTAACTTTTAACATTTTACTAAAGTTATAATCTGGCAGAAGGCTATTGTAAATTTTTAGCATCATACTAAATCCAAAAAACACTTTGACATTTACAAACAACAAGAAGTTATATTCGCTTAATTTCTTGAACTAATTAAAAATAAAGAGAAAAAAAAACATTTCTTTAGTTAATAAATCATTCACTTCGTCAAAAAACTGACATTTAATATTTACCGTTGTGTAGTTGAATTCGAAAATCAGTTTGTATGATCATTAGATCAATTTAGATGAAAATTTCTGTAGAAAAATTATCTGTAATTAGGTACTGGCCATCTTTTTTCCTTTTCTGCATTATCGTAATATCCTGTTTTATTTAAATCTCTGGTTCTATTTTTGACATTTGCCAAACTTCCCCTATAGTATGAATATATGTAAATACATACAAAAGTATGTACAATCATATAGAACCTCATGTAAAAGTATATGTAAATTACTACTCATCCCACGATAGTCATGATGAATTATTTCCCAGAAAAATCTCAACCTATAATTATCTTAACATTTTAAATGCAAGTTTAATAAATTAAGTGTCTATTGTCTATTTAATCAAATCCCTCTTTGACGTCAAATTTAACTTGTGAAATAGATCTTAAATTATTTTTTATAGAATCATATATCAGAACCAGTTATTAAATTCATAATAATTCATAAATAAATCGTGTAGTCGTGAGTTAAAAAAAAAAAAACAATATATATATATGTCATGCCACTATGATATCTTATATAGTTTCGTGTTTCTTACATTGATAAACATGTACAGGCATACACGAGTGCATAACGTACATACCAATTTGAAGACACAATAATTCATGTAAGCTGAACCCTGTGTAAACCTCCGAAACAAAACTAATCATTTGTGAAAACCTCTTTAACGTTGTGTTGCAAGGAATATAATCATATATATGTATATTTTCCAAATCACAAGATCTTCCTACGTCCAATATCCCGTAAATCTCCAAATAAATCTATTCCTTCGCTTCATGCAATGTCACTCTGTGGTAATACTCCTCTATCTTTAAAAAAATCATCGAATGATAAAAAGAAAACCAATATTAATCATCGAAGTAGAAAAAATTGCAGAAACATGCCATAGTCATGCACAACCATGACTTATGTCAAGTTCAACGCTGTTTCTCTATACTTAACTCTACGTGCTCCGACTTTTGTGAAATTCGATCTATATCAGTTAATCGAACGACACGACTACCTTGACTGACGTCGTTGTCGGTGCCACCAATTATAGCGTCATCATTGGGGATGCCACCCCACGCCACCGGGCTACAGCTAAACCGCATCAATGAACTCAAATTAACTGTACAAATCAAAACAATTCACAAAAAAGCTTTATTTATCGAGTACACGAGCACTCTCACACAAATGTCATATCTCATACAAAAAATGCTTTCACCATAATCCACCACGATAATAATGCAGCTGTCAAAATAAGAGCGGCAAATTTGGCCCACTCCCGAATCCACCACAGTTTTATTTACAATTTGTTCAAATGTCAGCTGTTTAAAATACATCTCTGCTTTTGTGGTTCTCATTCGCAGCGCGGTGGGGCGCAGTGGTAGTGCGGTGGGTTCTGTGGCGAATGAGTAACAAAACAAAAACACTCGATAAGTATCCTCCAGAAACCTCTCAAAAAAAAAAGAAAAACGACCAAATGGAGCAGGGAGCACATGTTGTGATGTGAATCTTTGTCAACATTTTGCGTCCTCTCGTTTGGATTCCTCCCGATAGTTTAATTCTCTTGTTTTGTTATTCTCCATCTCCAACATTACCATCATAATATTATTGTCATCTTTCGCTCCCCAAAACCCATTATACCCCATGCCTGCCGCCCCAACGTACCCTAACAGCTACCAACCACTAATCGTGACTCGTGAGTGCTCTCTGTTATTGTTCCGTTTGATTTGAAATGTTGTGGTGGTCGTGGTGGCAGAGGCAGAGGTAGTGGCAGCTGTTATGGCTGTGTGTAGGAGAATTGGAATTCGAAGTGAAAGGAGGCCTCTTTTGTTGATGGTGGAGCTCGCTCCCTCTCCAGTGTGGAGCTGTCAATACGAAGATTGCGGCATCGAAAAGCCAACAGCACGAGTGGAAGAAAGGCAGAAAGGCTATGACAACCAGAGGCAGACACTGAGCTGAGCTGAGACACACCAAGCAAATCCGTTTCAGACATTTCAATTTCAATCAGTTACAAGTGAGTGTCCGAGAGGAAAGGTTCCTTCTGTTGTGTGCTGGTGATTGACTACCGGAGTCTTTCGTAGTTTTTGTCCATTTACTTACGTACGTGCCGCCGCCGCCGTGTTGTCTGTAATACACGCGCAATTTTTTGTTTGTTTTTCCAACGAACAAACGAACGTCATTCTGATTCACAAACGGGAATAGTTAAAAAAAAAAAAAAAAACAATAAAAAATAATAGTAAATTAAAAATTTCTACACACATAATCAAATTGTTTTGTAGTTGGGGTTTGTTTTTTTTATTAGTTTAACAGATATTTTCTTTTTTATCCGTTTTGTTTGGTTTTGAACGCAAGCAACTTAAATCTGACCTTGTTAAGAAATAATGTGTTTAATGTTAAATTAAGAGAAATCATTTAATCATTTTTTATATAAATTATTAAATGAATGTTTTGTGAGAAGAAAACTCAGAAATTGAGAACAATTGGTGCAAGTGTTATTTGATTGATCTCAACAAGAAGAAAACAAATTTGAAAATTGATTTCAATTTGTATTTTTTTTTTGCTTTTGTAAAAAAGTTTAATAACGGATGATTGGTTTTTGACACAAAGCGGGTTGATTTAAATTGTCCAAAATATTGTGTGAGTAACATTTTGTAAGGCCATTGATCTTATCTCAAATGTCAGTTTCGTTTTTCTTATTTTTTATGAATTATGAAAATAAGATTGTTTTATCGCCAGTTATTATTGATGAAAAAAATCAATAACGCTTAACTTTTTAAATCTTTGAATATACGTTCTGTTTATTTTGATTATCATGTAACGGATGTATACAAAAAATAAAGATATTCGTATAGTAAATAAAATGTGTAAGTTTTGCGTTGAGAGTTTAAAGATAGCTTTGTTCACTAAAGAAAAGATCAAAACAGAACTGCATTTGACAGGAACACCTTAGAACAAGATAGGTCAGTTTTCAAAACAATAACAACAAAATTTCAGAATTCTTGTGAGTTTTTTTGTTAATACAAATTTTATTACTAATAAATAATTATTATAACAAAAGAGGAATGGATTAAAAACGAAATGTAAACAAACCACCAAATAAATAAAACAGAAACAACCATAATTTTGACAGTTCTCACAACTCTGTTTTAATTTGATCTTACTCAAAAGCGAGAGTAGACATTCTTTTTTTTTGTTGATCTACTGAACAGCATAAAGTTGTACTCTTATATAGAGAACTGTTCAGAACCTGTTACCCTACAATCGAATAATTAGGTTTGTTGATTAGCCCTGAAGTCACCCTAGGGTCGGCTTAAATATATTTTTTTTTTGTAAAACCTGAAGTCAGCCTGGTGAGGAAATTCTTTCTTTTTTGAAGCCTAGGGTCGCACTGAATTCGCCCTTAAGTAGGTTTAGGTTTTTAGCTGGGGCGAGTTCGTGTAAACGAATAAACTATCAAAGTCATGAAAAGATGAGCGATATTAAGATGTAACATCGAATACTCATCATTGATATTAATAATTATAGAATCTAAACAACATCTATGTTTTTAAGAGGCCGACTATACTTGCAATAAATTATCTCAGAATACTCATCCTGACATGAAATTTCTGATGGAGTCCCGTTGTTTCTTGTTGTGTTGTGATGTTAGCGAGCTCTCTCTTCGATTTTGTTTTGACATTGATGCCTGATATCAAATTTGAAGACGGATGTATTTTTTCCATTTTTTTGTGTACAGATGGCTCATTAATATTGTTCAGTGACGAAAAATTTAGAACAGAACAGGACAGAACAGAACAGATTCGTGAAAAACTTCAGAAAAAGATAGAACAACTAAAAAACAGTCAGTCATCTGACAGAAATCATAAAAAAAATTATTTTTGCTTACCTACAATACAAGTTCGTTTATTTTTGCAGAAACATTTTTAAAAATAATCTGAAATGGAGTTGAATTTATTTAAACAAAAATATTTTTAATGGAATTGAAATGATTCCGACACGGAAAATGATTTATGAACTAAATCTAAACCGAAATGGTTTTTTTTAAACAACAACAATTGGTTTTGACAGTTCTCACAAATCTGTTCTAACTTGTTCTACCTAAAAAGCCAATGCAGAAAATCCTGTTCTAAAGTGCTCTAATTTGTTCCGAACAGCCTCATTGAACACACATATTGTTTTTTGTCTCTTATGCCGGTAACTATTCTTTTGCCGCCCTTTAAAAATTTTGGTTTGTTCTTAAATTCTTCAAATACACCATTTTTATTAATTAGTGTTCATTAACATTAATTTTTCACATCAACATCTCTTGCCTTGCTTAAATGAAATGTCAAGACATGAACTTAACATAAATGAGCATCGCTCATCCATAATCTGAAGCATTTGTCTTGTTCGTTGCTCGTTTTGTAAGCAATTTGTTATTTTTTTAAAATTTAAATTAAAAGAATAGATATACTCAAATAGAAAAAAGAAACCTTTGAAGTTCTGGATTGTGCTTATGCCGAAAGCAAATGCAATAAGGAATTAAGTTTAAACATATTTTAATTATTAGAACATAACTTGATTTTCAACAACATAAGCATTAATGGCAATTGAGGGCTTTTTGAGAACCGTAAAACCCAGGAAAACCTGGGACAACCCCGTGTAAAGTTCAACGAACGAACCTATTGACGAGAAATAATTCTGCTTTTTTTCTAGTTAAGTTGTTATAATTTCGTATGTGCAAAATTCTGGAAATTGACAAGAGTTAATGTAAATAGTTTTTTTTTAAATTAAAAGAACCTGGCTGAATTTATGGGTTCCAAAGAGTTTAACCCATTTTTATGTTAGGTACCTATATCAGAACCCTAGAAACACCTAATTTTTGAATGTGCAGAATATACAGAATAGAGAATTAAAACCCGTTACGTTAGTAGTTTATGTCAAAGGGATATTTTTCCTATGGAAGTCAAGTTCCAAGTTTCAAGTCTCAAAGAATTGTATATTGGAAAATCAAAATCCCTTAAAAATATAACAAAAAATTATGTGTTTGCCCAAAGACATTATCCCCAAAAAATAAAAATATCTTGAAGGCAACATCCCCAAGAGAAACCTTGTGAATCCAAAACTCTTTAAAAACAATTCCCAAGAGAAAATCCCAAGTGCTGGTAGTATACATGTAACTCGAATTACTTTTTGCACAACTTCATTTTATTCTTTGTTTTTATTCCTAATTAAATAACTTTGTTGAAATATTTCTGCGAGATGAATAAAAAAAAATAATAATGATTTTTGTTTGAGCAACTTTAAAGCAATCGGGCAGATAAATTTAGTAGGTATTTACTATTTGTATTCCTCTCAATAATTTTGAGCAAGACATAGTTCGAGTATTGGCATTAAGCAAATAACAGAAAGCTCAAGTTAACCTTCTCTAAGTTTTTGGCTATGAATGTGAAAAAGTTGCAGTATAAAACCTATGTGCACCTAATAAATTACTAACTGCAAAAGTATACACACATACTTGGAATTTTTGGAGATTGTGGAAAAGTTAAAGTTGTTTTTATTGGGAATTTCACCATTTTGGCGCCTTTCTTAATGGGTGTTCGTCTTGTTGAAATAAATTTTTTTGTGGATTCTGTCCTATTGAAATGTTTTTTATTTTATTTTACCAAAAATCTCTCCATGTGATACAACATACATTTTAACCTTGATCACTTTAAAATTCTTTTCAAAAATATACTTAACATCTTCATAAGTCCTACAAACGATCTACAATACCAGAGCAATTTACTATACAGAATGTGCAACTCAAGCGTTTTTGAAGCTTCACTTTTATGCCTGGTTCTGGTCTAATGTGGGTTTCCATTGGTAAATCTAGAGTTCAATCTAGATTCTGAGTTTTTTCGTGGCCAATGGGACATGATTTCAGATTGATTTTTGCTTTGTGTAAGTTTGTGCCTGTGAAACTACTGTCAAGTTTGTTTATTTTCCCTCAAATTTTCACTAGTGAGTAGATGATTAAATTTTTTTTAATTTTTCGAAAAAAACAAGCATTTAGCATGAGAAACTTATTGGATAATTAAAGCATCGTCACTAATGATTAACGATGTCTTATTTTGTTTTGAAACAGTACTCGTATAATACTTTTGGAGAATGAGAATAGAATGAGAATGAGAATGAGAATAGTGAGCTGAGCTTATAGCTGAAAATTGTGTTGCTATTAAAACAGTACTCCACTCTGTCTTCAAATATGATCTAAATAGATTAAAAAAATAACTTATTTTGAAAAAACGTGGTTTGACAGATCTATAAAAAAATTAATGGACTTATTCTACCAATGGAAAACCATTTAAATTTACACACGAAAGATGAACTATACAGTTCGCGTGGTTGAAGGTGTCTCTGGAGTGCTTTGAGGAGCATATAGTTAAGAAGTTATACTTACAAATGAAAGATTTAGTTTATCCTGGAGCCTATACCATAAACACTTTCGTCTAAATTGAAGAGCTCACCATTTCACCAAGAATGCCTCATTTATATTCCTCAAGTTATATTTATTTATCACTTTACTTTAATATGCTCAGTTTTTTGGCCAACCACTTATTCTCTAAAACAGCGATCCAGTGATCCCACTTTTTGTCCCACGTGTATATGAATTAATATTCAGCTTATTATTTATATGATGGTGGCAGAGTCGCCTGGATAAATCAGAATCTGGATATATGCAAAAGGACATCTTGTGGATTTTCTAAGATCTACAAAATTTAGCCTTTTTCTTTGTTAGTAATCTAATAGGAGGTTTAAGATTACATCATGTTATAATAGTACTCGTTTTAAGCTTCAATTTTTAAAATTTGACATTTAGTCATTGTGTAAACTGAAACAATTTCTATACAATTTAATGGTTGCAGAACCGATTTAACCAAAATCTCAATTTTGAACTTCCATAAAATATTCCTTTACTCACCAACTGCGTGAAATTTCGCTTTAAAGTGTTAAATACATAAGATCCATTTGCTTAGTACCATTTCACAAAAAATTAGTTTTCAATCTGTGAAACATAAAAATAAATGATTCTATTAACAGCAATCAAAAACGTTGTTATTTAAACACGCACCACTGCTCCCAGTATAAAAATCGAAAACAGTATCTATTTTTAAAAGTAGAAGTATTCCCGGTTTTATTGCTTTTAATGTGTTGTCAGTTAAAATTGTCTACTAAACTAGATTTATCTACAGACTATTAATGAATTAATTAAAAAACCCCCACCAGATTGTTATAGTATCTACATAGTTGTTGTTTCATTGAAATATATTTTGTGCAATAAATTTGTTTACTCGTTGAATGTGCTACGCACTTAGGCTCAAATTCAAATTCACCTTAAAATCAATTCAAAATAATTGTAAACAAGGAAGAGAATAACTAAGCGAAAAACATGTATAGTCTGGATGAGAGGGTTTACGTTTTGGATTGTTGATTTTGGACATCATCGTTAAAGACTCAACAGATTTCGATAAAAACATGTATCTTCCGAATTCTGAATAATAATGTACATACATATACATATATGTATATCGAAATTATAAAAAAATATTCTTTTGGATACAAAAAAAATCTTTTTTGAAAATTCAATATTGTACTCGTATTGTTAAATACTTAAAATTGCCATACCAAGAAATTTTAGAAGAAAAGTAATTTTGTATATAAAAAATTTAGTAAAAAACGGCTGTTAGCTGTTTCTATTTACGATGTGATGGAACATAAAAGCTGTTACATGGGATCCATTCTGACATTTTGTTTTAAGTTGGCAGTATTTCATCAGATATTTTCCTCTAATGAAATGCCCTACTTTCCCCTACAATAACTTTTCTGAATTATAAGTGCAATCAAAGTAATCTGAAATATAAAATTCAATAATAAGGCATTTTATAACAAAATTAAGGCATTTCCCCATACAAATTATTAATAACAAAAAATAGTAACACAGGTTGTAATCTACAAGGCCAAATAAATTGGATGAAAACTCCGTTGGGAATAAGCAGCTTTGTTGCATTTAACATGTAAATTATTACAAAAAAAAATCAGGCACTTTACGTCTGCAATATGGTTTTCGTTTTAATAAAATTTTGCGCCCTGGTAAACTCCTTGAAGATCTCTTATTCTTTATAAACTTAATATTAAAATTTAGATATTGTATTTTTTTCAAGTAAATTAATATATGAAGATGGCAACCCTAACAAATTTGCATTGTTTCAATACCAAAAATCCGACGTAATTAATTTTGAATTTTCTCATTTGCAACGCCACCCGCCAGACTATCAAATAACATTCGCCTATCGTTTTTCGTTCGTCGCACAGAGTAAGAGTAACACATAGAGAATGTTATAGTAAAAAGTTAATTTGCATTTCGCAAAGACGACACGACTACAAGCGACGACGTAAACAATAAAAGAAAGCTCCCCCACTTTGTAATGAGAAACCAAATCCGCCCACATTATTGGTTATGGTGCACCGCGAGCTTGTGGTTTCCCATTGAGGAGGAAGAAAGATGCCGTAGTTGCAGAGTATAATATTTCTTTTCTCATTGCATCTTGCGGATTTCTTTCACGGATACACATTCTGCGTCTGAGCTTTAGTTTCAGTTTCAGAAGTAGCAGCATCAGGCGGTAGCAGTTGTTTGCTTGCCTTCACTTTTTGCAATTATATTGAAGACCTACATACATACATACATATAAAGGGGATAAAAGTTAAATCTACATATAAATTGAGATAATATTTGAGCGGCGCGCGGCGGACGTAGCGCGGGCAGCAAGCGATTTTTTTTTATTTTAATTTATTCGTTTGCGGTTTGCCAATAGTCAACTACTGTCGGAAAGTATATTATATACTCGTACCGAGAGCTAGCTATAAGTTCTAAGCGGTGTGTGCGATGGAGCGTTGCGAACGTAAAGCTGATGCGGATCGATTCACACATGTGGTTTCGAAAGGGATTCTTCTATGCTTTTTTTTCTGATTTGTTCGATGAGGAAAAAATTAAAAAAAAAAACAAAAAAGATAGATTGATAGATAGATACCTATAAGGCAGGCTAATGACATAAACCGAATGGGTTGGCTTAGAGGGTTTCTTGGAAAGGCGATAGATAACGACGACCGATGACGACAGCCGAGGCGCCAAACAAAGTTGACTTCAAGCATTTTAATGAGGTCAAAAATCATGTCCGAGATGGAACCTAGATTGCATCCTCTCTCGAACGTACATACTATATATGTACCTAGCAACTGCATAATAAATTGTTGATTTTTTTTTTTGCGCGAGTAACGAGAAGAGTCATTAGTACGGATTTGTACGTGTAAGCTCGGAATTGGATTTTTTTTTTTAAGTAAGACCTTCTTTCGGTAAAATAAACAATATAAACAAGGTATTTTACATAATGTCAAAAATAATACATTTGTGTTGGTGCAGCAGTGTTGCATGCAGCGGTGTAATAATTCTTCGCTTCATAAAGTTCTTTAATCGTTTGTAATCTGTTTGTGTTCCATAGGCATTTGTCCGTAGCTTAAATTCAAGCTAGCAATTAATAATTCATAAATATTTTGTTATTGGGTTAAAGCAACTACATACTGTTATTTTTTAAATGAGTAACTTCCAAGTTGTGTTTGCCTAAATCATAACGGCAATTAGGGTGTATTTGTTTTGAATATTTCACATATCTGTAACTCCATTTTTTTAACGAACATTTTATTAAATAAACTAGTTTTTCTTTCGGACAAGAATAGAGACATTCGAATTTATAACAGTTATAACAGTTTTATAACAGTTGATCGCTTTTAAAAGAGTTAAATATTCCCAGCGCTTCGCGCAGTTGGGGGACTGCAGATCAGACCACTAATTTCCGGAAGTTGAAAGTCCTTTTCAACCCTATGGATTCACATAAACTCTACTTTTCTGTCACACTGTTGCAATTTCCCGAGTCACGTGCTTATTTTTTACATGTCATAAAACCTGGAACTTGAGTTCCAGTAGATTTTGTAAAAAAAAAGATTACAAAATTTATTAGTTGATTTAAAGAAATTAGTTGTTCCCAAGTAATACATATTTCCTAGTAGTCGACAAAAGTTCAAAGATTTCTTCAGAATTCTCGACATTCACCAAATTCCGTTATAATTTAAGAAAAAATATTATTTTTCAATAATTCAACTACACAACGGATTTATATAAAATTGAATTAACAGTTGATAATTCTAACACAAATGTACTTGACTTTCTAGCCAGTCACTTTCCAATAAAAGTTCTCTTAACTGGAATGTAGTTTTTTGACAGCTGGCCAATCAGAGAACAGAAACTGGGTTTACTTTTAAGTCGCCTTCGTCGTCAGAAAGTGGCCATTATCAACCTTTAGAATAACAAAAGCCAAATTCTATGACGCATGTACATATGTACCTATATATTTTTCGTTTGAATTGGTTTGATGGTTAATCACATCTGAATATTTGTTATTATTCATTTCTGACGTTTTTTATTTATTTTCGTTCAGAACATTTTTGTTTTTTCAGGCTTTTTGTGTCTGCTGAAAAAAGATGTTGTTTTTGTTTTTCAATTTTATATTTAATCAACTTAAAGATATTAGCGCTCAACACCTTTTCAGTTGACAACATCAATCAAACAACAAAAACTTTAGCAAATGTTAAAAAAATAGACTATCGTTTAACCAATTGGCATTTCTAGGTAAAGTGTTTTGATTATAAATAAAAACCATACGCGTAGCTGATGGAAAACTAATACCTATATCTGTATTGGCTGTTTTTTTTTTCGTTGTACATACACTTATATTAACATATTATTTCAATCATTTATAAAACCCAAACATATTTATTATTAAGCAAATATTTATTTAAAACGTAGGCATTCCTATACATTAATATTTATATTGCTTTCCAATAATTTAAAATGTTTTCTCAGACATGCTCAGTAGTGTGTGAGAAGTTGAATCTGAATAAAATATTGTTAATTTTAAATTTGTAAAATTTTAAATTACGACTTTCACTTCAAAAGTGCAAATTCATAGTTGAGATATAATCTGTCATGGTAGCTTCGAAATATAATTTTTTTTGAAATTACGACTGCAAAATTTCGACTATGACTTTTCTGGGAACGTAAAAAAGGCTCCTTTTGAAGTGCTAAAACCGGATTAGAAATGCAAACTTATGTGTAATCGGACTTGTTAAATTATTGGAAAAAAGAGCTTTTAATGTCCCTTTGTCCAAAAGAAAACATTCCTAAGAAAATAATATGTGTGGCGAAGGACAAAATCTTCTTGCCTTAATGATTATTAAATTTTAATATTGCTGCATGCTCACTTTGGATTTTTGTCAAAAAATCCACGTAAGATGAAAATGACAAAAAATTTTGTATTGACAAGGCCTTCTGTAGTCGACTGATGAGTCCGGTTGAACCTCAAATAATTTTATGTATTTTTATGTATGTATCCAAAAAAATAAAATACCCGACTGGATCGCATAATAAGCATAAGATTTTTAAGGTTGAAACAATCGCCGTGACGCGATAGTTAAGTGTTCGCATGTCAACCTTATGGTGACATGTTCGATATCTGCCGTAGTCTATGTCCTCTTATTTTTTCATTTAAACCAATTCTAAAATAAAATGTCATACAACGAGTTGCTGGTTTACTCATTACATGCTGTTTCGGCATAGAACTAAAAACATGTGATTGAGTAAAACTAGTATATCGATAAAATATGACAACGAATAAGAAAAATGCGTATTATAAGGCACATAGATAAATCAGACACCGAAATTTCTCCGCATTAGTTCAGCCGCCATCCCTGGAGATAAAATTCGAGACTATAACCACCTCCAGTCTCAGAACACCGCGTCACACATCTTTCGTATCCTTCTTTCTCTTCCTTAACCTCACGCCCGCGCTGTTGTAAAATTTAAAGGGTAGTATAATCTCTTGAGCGCGTGTAGATTATAAAAAAAATAAACATTTAATTAAAATTTATGTAAAATGTAAAATTGATCATTCTCATTCTCTCGAATTTTTGCTTAGCTATCCAGTTATATATTTAAGAAAGCAATAATAAGTTAATGTATTTTCGTAACAAACATATTTTAAAAAAACCATGTCAGAAACAGTTCTTCTTCTTGTTTTTTTTTGGCATCGCAGTAATTTTTGTATGGATTTGTTCCGAAAACATTTAAATTTGAGATAAACTATATGTTATAAATATTGGATAAACTATGTATAGCTGTTTTTTTTAAATAAGCATTAGACCTGCAGAGCTTGCTCTTAAAATTAATAAATTTGTTAAAGATAATGAAACAAATTTTCGGGAAAGCTTAACTCCTAAAATAGTTTTTCGCTAATATTACGTTGGATTTTTGTACAAAAAAAAAACTTACAAATTTGTTGACAATTTTGTGGTATTTTCCAGTATCAGCAACATACTTATATAAAAAGAAATCTTTTGTAGTATTAAATTTTTATTATAAGTCCAAAAATATTGTAAAGTTTGATATTAATATTTAAAACCAGACCTTCTCGCATGGAGAAAAAAACAAACTTTTCTGTTACTAGATATGTAGATTGTGATAATTTTTTTGTTTTAACAAAAAGTTGTTAAATAAATAAATAAATATTGTAATAATATAGTGAGGTAGACAAAATTGCATCAGTTTAAATTTTAATAAAAATGTTAAAAAAATGTTAACGTTATGAGTATTGGTACTTATTCTAACTTATTCAAGATAATTATCACTGAGGGAAAAAAGGCAACGTAAATATATAAAGTTGGAAAATAGTATCATGAACGTATTTAATTTAACGTTGAAAATATATTGATTTAACTACGCATCGTTGTTTTAAGTACTGTCATTCTTGTTTTAAAGTGAATTGTAGTCGATTCAACAGTGAAACAACTTTCATAAATTATTAAGTACGTTCAACGTTCATTTAAACTGGAAAATGCTAAGATGTATCCAAAATTAAAATTCCATGCACAACTTTCAAAGTGTAACATAGTTGATTCTACTTTGTTCAACATGATTTCGAAGCTGCAGACACTTACAAATAACACTTATACATTAAATTATTCTTCCACAAACATTGATGAAAGATTTTCAATGTAAAATCAACTTCAATTTGAATTCATTCATAGTCAATTTTAAGTGGACCCAATGTAAAACCGAAATGTTTAAAATTTAAAGTGGAAGCGATGTTGAAACAAAGTGAAACGTATTCATTTTCACATTGATGTTGTATTTTCAAACTACGATCGACGTAAAATCAAAGGGATTCATAGTTGATCTTAAGTGGATTCCATGTAGAATCATGAAAACAGCAAAAAAAACTACCCGGCATCGATCGTGAAGCTTTGGCTTCATATATTCAGTCGGGCTTTGTCTTTTTTTTTTAAACAGTCGGAGTTTAAACAGTCTAATGTACCAATTAAAGACGACGAACTATTAATAAACCTAGAAGAGAATTTGAAATGGAATACATTTTCCTTACGTTGAAAAGTAAGTTTTGTTTTAGTGAAATCATAAGAAAATTAATCCTAGTTTGATGGAAATTTGTTTATTTTTTATACATTAGATTACTTGGAGCAAGTCTTAAACCAAAACACCATTTTCTGGTGGCTTATCCCGAATCCAAATGCAATTAAGAAATGTGGACCGTTAACATTCTCTTGGGATATGCGGTTTGAAGCAAAGCACAAGTGTATCCCTACATTAATATCCAGTAAATTCAAATTTGTATTAAAAAATAAAACTACAATTTTTATATTTCAAAATGATCGTTTTTTTATTAAAGAAATTGGAAAACTTTTATTAAATTCAGATTGACGTAAACCATCGATGAATCCAAGTTGTTATTTTAAAACCGTAAAGTAGTAAATTCTAAAACGTTTCATGGTTGGTAGGATTAAAACTAAAACATATCTACTTCAAAGTAATTTCTATTAGAAATGACTTAAAACAACATTGAAACGTAGTGAAATTAAAATTGAAAGATATTAATTTCAAAGTTGGTTCGTGATATTTTTAAGCTCGAATACATTTAATTTAACGATGCATCATTTTAAAAATATAGTTGGATCATTATACTTTCAAAGACATGGCGCACAGTAGAATCGAAGTTGTTCCATTTCGTTTTTAAGTTGGAAAATCAATATTTACTATGATTCCACCTTAAATCAAAGAAAACGTATTTAAATCAAGCATGAAAACTATTCGTTTTCATATAGGAAAAAACGTTGAATCAATGATATTCCACTTTGATTATAAAATTTTCATCTTTAACTCCGAATCAATCCTAAATATACTTAAATCAAAGTGGTTTTCTTTGATTTTACGTTGTTTTTTTCTCTTGGTGTACGTAACTAAATAAGCCAATAACCCTCCCATATTTTCACTGCGTTCCATACATATCTGCTCACTCATATATTAAAGAATTTCTCAGCTAATACATACATTTCTCACAAGTTCACAAATCATTTGATATCACATGTCAAGCAAAGGTCGTCATTTCTAACTTCCTACCAAGCTTTAAAAAAAAAGAATATATTCGATTGCATCACAAGAATATAGGCACTCCTTTCTTTCAAAGCTATAAAGTTGTTAAGATTTAAAAAATCAATTTACAATTCAATTTCAAGAGAAAATACGACAAAACGTCAAAAAAATATATTTATGACTTCCTCTTTTGCTTAAGAAAATGTTCCTAAAGTTTTGAAGACAAAAAATATTATTTGAATAACAGTTTTCAGCCTAAACCTAACCTCATAACTAGAGGGGCCTTATGGATACAAGCGTTCACAAAACATTTTAAACAATAATTTATTTGACTTTTTTTTTTAAATTCAGAAACGATAAAAATGCGAAGGGTCTTACAAAGTTTAATCACAATTCTTTAGAGTTGTTTTCGATTAAATTTGAAAAGCGGGCTAAACCAATAATTTCAACACTTAAGGAATAAAACAAAAATTGTTTGTCTATCTATACGTTTAGATTGAATCACAATGTAAATAAGGTAGGTAGAATGAATTCACGCATAGACCAGCGCGACATTAATTTTGTATACTTCTGCATCCGCTAATCCATACCCATATTTCTTAATATATAGATAGCTATTTCGGCCTTATAAATAAAGTTAACTCAAAGCTAACATACATATACATAGGAGCTCGTACAAATTGAAACGTTTGAATTAAATCATTTCTCAAAGTGCCTGGAAAAATTCAATATTCTCAAATCGCTCATAAGCTCTGCTATAAATAAATACTAAAAAAAATGTCAATACGTATGTGAAAAAGTTAAAATAGGTAGCTAACACAATTTATTTAATTTTGCAGAAAAAAAATTCCTTATTGCGCATACCCACCTTATAAATGGCTTCGAGGCATAATTTGTATAACACGATTTGTAAATGTCATAACTTTCTAGCTTTCGTATGCTTATCTTTTTCGAATAACGTAACAAATTCTATCTACTGTACAGACAGTGTACATATGTATGTTGGTTAGGTACATACACCTGGCAGAATAAGAACCCCCCTACCCTAATCAATACCTAATCGAATTATTTTGTAATTTATCACACCTTAACGCCTTTCCTTGTTTGCCGCCCGCATGACCATATCATGTATTCACTAGAGTTTACCTATACCTACCTATAGATTGATCATTATATACCTATCTACATTCAATAATACTAATTTCAATATTTTCCCATTGACTTTGAACTTTGCTCCCAGAATAGATTTGTAGACATCCTTAAAAGAGCTTCATTCGACAAACAATTACCTATTTATATAAATATTTGGGTTTATGGATTTATGGAGATACATCTTCTGATCCTGATTAAATGTACACAATTAGTTAGGGTTTTGCTCTATTATTTACACATTTCTAACATAAATAGGAATAAGCTCTTATTTGGGTTAGAACTATGTATGTGTCAAACACACTTATGTACTTATCTGACAGTGAAAGTCTGGTTAATCTTATCCGCATTGCCAAACAATAAAATTTATTATATTTTCCTAACGCTAACGATTAGATTTCCTAGTAGCAATCGCCCGGTTATTATTTTTTATGTTCATCATTTAAAGAGATCCAACTTAACTTGTTTTTGTGCATGTTGGATTCCATTTCGCTGGAAAATGGCAACGCAAGTTTTTTATAGGTGAATCGATAAAAATCAAGTCGATGACTCGGAAAAAATAATAACAAGACTCAAAAATTCTCGAATACAAAAAAAAAATGCAAACAAACACATCTAACCGACGAATACGACGACCGACCGACGTTAGTAAGATGAAGATGGAAAAAATCTATAAAAAAAAAGATTGTCATGTGCTTATGCGGTACTTAAACTTTCAACAATTTTTTTCCCTTCGTAACCCCAATATGCTATTGCCACCGCTGCTGGCGCTGCGCTGCCGTCATATCCAGCCATGCTTTTACCACATCACATCACATAGATCACACACAACAGAGTTCGAGTACGACCCCTAATCTGTGCTTGCCCGCATTCACCATCCTATATATCGCACACCAAATCCACCTCTGCGTGCCCCAATTTATGACTATCTTTTTTGTTATTCCCTATAATACCTCAGTATCTATTTTTTTTTTAATTCCAAAAACCCCCAAGTCAGCTTAATTCAATTGAACAGATATTTTTATTACTTGAGAAGAATTTTCAGATACAAAGATATATCTGATATACCAACATCATGAAGGTTAGTGGTTGGGTATGGATTGGAGAAGTACTTACCTCCTACCGACCTCGCCAATATTCACTATACAGTCTACATTATATGAGTAGAACTTGTCTATGTTGCATCCGTTCTGAATCTACTTTTAGGTAAGAAGTGTCAGTTGTTAAGTGAAGTGGCACTGGCAGTCAAAGTGCAGAGAAGTATAGTTAAAGTTGGGCTGTATTATTCTCATTCTTGTTGTTGTTACTTCACAGCTCTATGTACTTACATATGTATCATCTTTAAAGGTTTTTTTTTTCTTTTATAAGCTCGCATTTTTAGAATCTTTTCTGTTTGGCTTTAGAGAGTAGGTATATTGTTGTTCAGTCGGTTTAGCTCTTATTTATGTAATTGTTATACTCTCTTTTTCCTCAAAAGATACACCATAAGTATCCCCATTCAAAATATCTAAATAGTTAAGTGTTTTTCATCATCATCATCATCATCATCATCATCATCTTCATCGTCTTCTGATGGTGGCTCCTCTATATATTTTTTACGGCTCAGTTGTGCAAAGCGAAAAGATGAAACTCTACACTAAAGCCGCCCCCTAGTGAGTTGCTAAATGAATTACACTATTCATGCAGTGAGGCGCACAAAATTATGACAAGCACTTGTGGTTATTTTCTCTGGAACTGGAAGTCACTCACTATTGTCGCAAAGTTTTTTTTATTTGGTGATGGTGATATTTTCACACACAATACAGCGCGCCTTTTGTTGTTTTTTCAATTTGTATTTGTATCTAAATATCATATTTAGAAATTTAGCTAACAAAGTTTTTTGTGCGTGTTTGTAATAAATTCTCAATTGGATCATCTAACGCATGATTTGTGGATGTTTTTTTTTTGGTTTGTTTTACTTAACAGTAATTGAGTGTATTAGGGCCTTAATTAGTTATGTGTAATAATAGGTGTGTCAGATGTGGAATCCATTGAGGGTATTCTAAGGGATAGCGCGTTATTTAGTTTTTGTAGCGCACTCACTTGGACTGGTGGAAAGAGAAAACCCATTGGGACTAATATTAAGGAAGTGCAAAATTACCTAATGCGAGAGGCAGAGTAGACTTAATGGGGATATATATTTTTTGTTGTTGTTGTCAGTCTTCTGAGTTCTGAGATAATAAAAGCAGTCGTCTGTTGAAAATAACATTTCCCCAGACAAAACAAGACGTATAATTATTTGTGTGGCTCTGGGAGAAGATAAATAACTCAAGGTCGTTAAAAGTACATATACCTACATACTCGTATATGCTTATCCACATAATTTACCTTCTTTACATGGAAATAGCTTTTAAGGAGCCTTGACTTCTCAATTGGATTTGAATGGAGAAAAAAATCCGTTTTAGCCAACAACCCTACCATAAGAGGGAGACATGCAATATTTTATTTTTCACGTGTAGGTTTTTTTTAATAAGATTTTGTTAACATTATTATTTAACACAATTCTAAAAATTTTCATTTCAATTTACATAAATGCTAAATTATTCACATCCTTGTGGAGAGGAAAGTAGATGCGTTCCACATTTTTGTTCACAGAGCAATTAACTGTCAACTTATGGGAACAAATCTAAGTGCATGTGAACGGACATTTAGTTTCACACACGGGACAGGAAAGGCTTAATTTAACCACTCTCCATTAAATTTAAAGTCTCTCTTAAAGTTAAAAAATATTAAATTTCTTAACAGAGCCTTTTAATTTAATAGGGTGTGAATAAATTGGGCCAATTCTGCTTATGTCCACAAGCCAGCTCTTAATTATTTACCACCCAAGTAATATAATGCAATGCGTGTTTTATTAAGAAATCTATCTATAGTAAATGTGGAATCCTACATTGGTTTTAAGTTAAGTCAATTTGTTAATTTCGTTTATGATTTATTCAATTTATTTCCGTTGTAAAAATGCTGTTTTACATGTATTGGATAGTTAGCTTCCCATCTCACATTTCTTTCGTTCGCACTCATGTTCTAAAAAATCTGCCACTTGAAAGTCGACGTGTAATCGGAAGTGTCTGCTTTATGTTCGCTGTTTCTTCATATTTTTGTGTTTCCTCTCGCAAAGGTGCTTTTACCATGTCGTCGTCGCTTCAATGCATGGACCTACATTTTTTAACTCTAATTGTTTTTTTTTCTAGACATGTGCATTAAAATGGCAAGATGTTAACTGTGTTGCTAACTCGCGCTTATGTTAAGTGAAGTCTGCTGAATGATGAATATCGAATTGCAAGCAAAACATACTCAGAAAATAAATTGAATTGAAGCATAAACATGTATCTATCTCAGAAAATTAGTAAAAACAAGAAATATAAAAAGAGATAACTCTAAAATTCGAGTCGATACACTTATTACTCCCTCGCATACGGTAAATGATGAACCTCCAGAAATTTTGACTTCCATTGAAACTAAAAACCAGTCTCTGACACATTTTAATTTGACCATACTCTGCGAACAAACCCCATACACTTGTTATTTCCTTTTGATGCAAAATGAATGCTCGAATTTAAAATTGCAAATGAAGAAAAAAAGCAAACAAAAATAGATCTTGGAATATAAATTAATATTCTATTTTATATGAATAAAATCTAATTGTTAGTCATAATTATTATATTTTTTTCATTTTATGACATTAGAAATTAATGTCAACTTACAACAACTCATTGACAAAGTCATCACCAAATTATAATGATCCAAAGCCTTTTCAATATTTTTTTTCTCAACAAATAAAGCTCCAGAATTTTTGCCCAGAGTATGAATGTTTGCTTCAGTTTATGTCTAAACCCCCGCAATGATTGCAATGAGTAGCGAAAACATTAATTTTCAGCATTTGGCTTTAATGTCCTTCACATTCAAGTTTTGGTTTTTAAATTAAAATTATTTCTAAATTTAAATTTGAAAATTTAATTCAGATATATCTAATGTACATTTTATGCTTCTGACAGTTTTATCTTTTTAAATTCTGTTTCCAAAAAAAAAATATGGAAAAATATGAAAAAATGTTTCAAACATTAACGACCCAATTTATCTAAGTCACTAGTTTTCTGAAAACAATCAAAACTTAATAAGTAGAGGTGGTACCCAAACACAAATTATTTTAATTTCAGCCACAAAATTTCTATATTATCTGTAAGCTTATTTAGGGGATATTTACTCACGTCTTCAATTTGTTGTCAAATTAATTAGTTGCAGGCACTTGCTTTTGGTGAGTCGTTACCGTTACTTTATGGAAGGTCCTCGGATGATTTTTTTAAAGATATGGTTTATTTGTGCTTTAACTGTTGGCGTTGGGACTAATATTAATTTAAATGGTTCGCAATGGAAAGTTTTTACGCAAATTAGAGTAACTTCACACCATTATTCATGTCTCAAAGTACTGAGACAATTAGTCAAAATAAAATGGGATGGAATTTCATGTCTGTTTAAAATTATTTTCGGAATTTTTCACACTTGAATTGAAGGAAATTATGTAGCTTAAGCATATAATCTGTGATTGTTTATAAAGTTTTTCTCAAAATATTCGTCAAAATATGTGATATCGACCGTGAGATGAACTTTCCAAATACTGACAATTTAGAACATTGAGGTCTGAGAGATTTCAGCAATTAGAAATATGTCCATATGTGCAAAATTTTTAATGCATTTTTTTTTAGTTTTTTGATTCCCTTCTTCACTTTTTCACGGAACAAAATTCAAGAGACCGCATTTTTCAGACTTGTCAATATTATTTACGAAGTGGGTTTATTCCCGTAATAGAATATGAACATCAGTAATAGAATAGGAGAAAGCAAGACATTTTGGGAAAAGTAATCTTCCTCTTCTTCTTCGTCTATATTCAACTTCTGCATGAATTGTTTAAATATACGTCAAGAAGTTTTGCGCCCTTGTTCAGAGTTGCAAGAGACATTTAAACACTTAACGCGTTTGGCATTTTAGTGTATGGTGATATTTTTTAACCTAAAAGTGTGTGAACACACTTCATGAAACATTGTTCAGGAAACCTTGTTTAAAAAACGTTTCTGAAATATTTCCCAATTATTTAAAAATATTTCAGAAATATTTCAGAAACATTTGAGAAATGTCAAGTCGATCCCACTAAAACGTTTTTCGTTTCATAAATTTTGATCAATTGGATAACATCCTCGTTGCTCCACACTTTTCGCGACATTTTTATAATTATTTGAACAACCTTTCACGCACTCAAGCTAATTTTGTAAATGCTTGGGAAACAGAGAAAGTTTCCATTCGGAATCGGAAATAGAGAAACATTTCATAATCATTTCAGAAATGTTCTGTAAGCGCCCAGACCAAAGTAAACATTTCAAAACATATAATAAACAATTCAGAAATGATTCTTTGTTTCTGAAAAGTTTTTTTTTTAATGTTTCTGGAATATTTGTGAATTGTTTCAAAAATGTTGCTTTGGTGTGGACACACCTTAAGAAAAAAGAAAGTTTCCCGTTTGAAATAGGAAACAGAGAAACATTTCATAAATATTTCTTTGTTACTAAAACGATTCAAAAATGTTTTAAAATAATTCTGAATGCTTCAAAAATGTTGCTGCAATTGGACAAATCTTAAGATATGTGATCTTTCTCGATCTTGTATAATAGGTACTGTTGTTTTTAGAGACTTCGTCAGCTTAACTATTTCTATAAATGGTGAGGCATAATCTACTTGGTAAATTATGCGAGTATTCTTCCACAATTTATTTCGTATCTCAATTATTTTAGTATCATACATCTACACAACAGGATGAGCCAAAAATAATTAAAACTGGAGTAAGTGTTTTTTGGATGATTTTTTAGCAAATATGTGTTTTAAGGAATTTTTGTAGGATGATAGTATGTACTAAAAATAATACTTCCCTTGCATTTTTGTTTAACTAACATTTCTTTTCTATATTTTTTATGTACTATGTCTATAAGAGACTATTTGTATAAAATAATTTTTCTTAAAAAAACTAAGTAAATATTCTGAACTGATATATAGCTTTACCTAAGTTTTAATTAAGGGTTAATTTGGGTACTTTTCTTATAAAAATAATCTCAAAAGTTTATGTCTTTTGGGTACAAATAGGTTAGGAAAATTATGGCCAATTTTTTTCTTATATTGATTTCTACGACACAAACATTTATTTTTGGTTTATTGCCAAGTAACTATGTAAGGCGCCTACACATTTTCTAAAAGGTTACCTACTGTTACATATTTCCGTTTTTATTAAGCCCTCTGCAATTCTACTTTATGGCTTTATCTTTCTTTCTTTTGATTTAAGCCCTTATTTTCCCTACAATATTACCAAGCTATTTCTTTTTGCATTCAGTTAGCTACTTCACGGGAAATCCTTACGATCTTATATTCGAACACAGTACAGCTATTGCAATTAAAGGTTAATGCCTTTTCGCCAGAAGGCATTATATGAAACATTCACCTGTCTATAATAATAAAATAAAGGTTACATTCATCAGCATTGCGAAGAATAATCTTTACAAGCCTTTGTGAATCTACAAATTTCCTTTCTCGCATCGTTAAATTACTCACATAATATAACCTCAGATAGTCATAACGTCAGCCAACAACCTAGATAACTTGTTAAGCTCTCTTTCATGTCCAAAACCCTATAACAACATTTCCGCAAAAGAGCAATGACTTAGAAAATTGCAACCAAGTAGTTGAGACATACTTCAAACATAGAAGACCATATTTTCATTTTATTTTATGGGAATTCCTTTTCTATAGCTATTCCAAATTTGTGGTTGACTGTTAATTCCTGAGATCAAAAACAGAAATATTCTACCCACCCAACTCCGAATACTCGTATAGCAGCTACAACCGTAATTTGTTTCGCGGAATCATTAAAACTCGAACATTCACACCTCATCCGACTTTGCAATTTGTTTTTAACTTAACGACAACGACAATCCTTTCTTCCATTTATTCGCGACCCACGAACATGTTTTTCACTTTCAACCCCTTACACGACAGAGTGGATACCTTATACCTACCTATATAGACGAAGAAAGCTATCCTCTGTCAGGGTATAGCGTATAGTAGTGTAGTCTGTATAGTGTCATTTGTTCATGTCGTCCTGTCCTGACCCCCTTCATTCATTGCTTAGCTGCTCTCGACAGCGAACATCCGTGAGTTTTATTGTGCAATTTCAACGTGAATTTATGAACAGCTTTGGGGAAGTTATAGTTCTGTCATGCTGCATTCAATTGTTTTTCATTTGCATCCCTAAAATTTTTTCTAAGAACGACACGCGGCGAAGGACTTTTTGCCGGGGCTTTTCTTATTTGACAAACCACACGGCATTAAGGAGGTAACACAGTGCGCAAAAGAAAATTAACAATTCTAATATTTCGCGAACACTGGGGAAATTAGATTCAATGTCAATTGCTCTATGGCATCAAGGAATTAATACAGCTTTCCTATCAGCTTATCCTATGTTTCTCTGCTTGAGTGTAGAGTTCCAGAAGAAGTCAGGGATGCCTAGACAATTAATTTATGACCAAATGTGGTGTGTTCTTGAATACTATAGGATTCACATAAATATACATATGTTTTAGGAAGTTTGAAGGACAAACAACATCGGCTATTTTATCTGTCAAAATCTTTCAAACTGCCTCGAAAGATTTTATCACTGGTATGGCAGTCCTGACAAATACAGTGAAAAAATAGGAAAACCTTTTTTCTTTATCGCACATCATTGGGGTTTCGTTAACTTTAACTGGCAGAATGTATCTAGATACATAGTTACAAAAAAAAACGTGACTAAACTTAGACAGGCATTGTTATCTTCCGGCATTGTTTCTTATTCTTATTTTTGTTTTGTTTTAATTGTTTTTTTTTTTAGAATATTCCTTCAAGCTATTGTACATATACAATATACATATAATGTTTTATTATTTTTGTTATTTAAAAGCCTCCAAGTGTGGAAAGTGAATGTATACATATAGATGTAAGTTGTGAAATTATTTTTGTTTTGGTATTTGTATTCACAAAATTCCCTTTGTTTCATTATATCCTTTTTTTTGGTTACATACGATGGCTGAAGGTAAAAAGATTGTCTAATGATGAATGAAAGTCACATTATAAAATTATATTATGTAATAGCTATAAAAGAGGGGTTTTTTTGTGTTTGTTTTTTAATTAACTTGAAAATGCGAACTGACCTTGGTAGTTATATTGTGTATAGCTTACTCTTGAGAATATTCACGGCAGGCATCTATGTATTTTGAAAGAATATTAGCAAGGTTGTGAAGTCCCTATTGTGAAATTGTCTTCTAATTGAAAGAATATAGTCATACAAAACACTTTAAATGAGGTTATCTTTAATACACGTCACAAAGATGGATGGAAGATAACTGGTGTACGAGTGAAAATTAAAAAATAAAAATTAAAATAAATTTAACAAAATGAATGACTGTGTGGCACGTATGTATACTAGACTTGATGATCGATACCTCTAATAATAAAACACTGTCTAATTTCTGGAACTAATATCATTTTATGCAAACAAAATTCACCAAATTTTTTTATATACAAAATTTTAGGGAGGTATTTAATAATATAAATTTTAAAATAATTATTAAAAAAAAAATTTCACCGAATTTTTAATTACATTCTATGTAGGTAAATTGTTCTTCTAGCCAAAATGTTGACCGCTACACTAATTTTTTTAAATCAAAATCCTTAGAGATGTTTAGAAGATGTTGTATGACTGGTACTGTTATTTTTGGGGCTAAAACGGTTTTGAGAAAAACACTTAGGCGGCTTAGGTTTAGACAGAACGTGTGACTGCTATTCACTACATATACTATAACACTGCCCCATGCTGCCACAACGTCACACTGCCTGATTGCCACATTCTATATCTCTTTACACTGTTTATCTTTTCATACTGTCAGGTTTCCTTTATCTTCTGCACTGTCATACACTTTTCTTCCTTGTACTACAAGTACACTTTCTTACTGTCACATTGCCTATCTTTCCACACTAGCTATCTATAGTTCACATTTCTCACAGTCGCCTTTAAACTATATCTCTGCACATTTTTACACTGTTTTCTTGTACTTCCACACTGTCGCTCTTAAAACAGAATACAGACTTTAAAGTGTCACACTTTCAATTTCAAACACTGTCACACTAAAAACTGAATATTTCCAGCGGTGTCGCTTAGAAAATTTCCAAAAACGTCAACTCTGTCAATGTTACACTTTCACACTGTACCAGTATCGTGTTTGCATTAATGTTAACCTGAAAATGTCAGACGGTCACACTGTCGCACTTAAAATCAAAGAAACCCGGTTGGCATATGTCGATTTACGTACTTTAATTTTACAGAACGTGAAC
Source organism: Philhelius pedissequus (assembly GCA_910595825.1). Classification (NCBI taxonomy): domain Eukaryota; kingdom Metazoa; phylum Arthropoda; class Insecta; order Diptera; family Syrphidae; genus Philhelius; species Philhelius pedissequus. The sequence continues at coordinate 4,600,505 of OU343163.1, read as the reverse complement.
ATTATAATCCTTTGAGTATATTAAAGTTTGCAGTTAGGTAAAAATTGAAAGTTTCATAAATACCCCCCGTTAAGTTAACAAATTTATGCTCCACAACTCCTGTTTTAATATGTATATGTGTAGAAAAATAATACCAAAGCTTGAATGTACCATCATTTTGCAAATAGCATAGTGTATTGGTTAGCTTTGACATTTGTGTTAGGTCTGTTTTATATCTTTGTTTGTTGTACGATGATGACAACTGTCAGACTTCAAGAGTGGCGAAAATTGTGAAGGAAGTTTTTATTTTTTTTAGCTCTTAGCAGATCCCTTCTAATCGGAGTAAGCTCTGAACATTAAACTGTCACATGACTAGAAATCACATGCAAAAAAAACGAATGAAGCTCCATCTTTTTATTCTGAGCTCATACATCGAACACTAATCTAGCTCTTATTGAAAAAAGCAAAAAAAAAAAACGAGCTAAAATTATAAGTATGAGGTGTTTGAGTTAAAACAGCACAGTGTGGTGTTCTGACCTTAAAAAGATAACACCTAAGATAAACAAACTCAAATTTACCACATTTGTGTTTAAGACGTCAAATGTGATATTCCGAAAAAAAGTAGTGATGGGCATAATCGAGTTTATAATCGAGACATTAATATTCGAAAAATTTCAAAGTGAAACAGTTTTGAAATGATATATTTATGCGCATCGGTGGATATTTTGGTGGAATTTACGCATCTCTTTTTAAAGAATATAAAATACCTGTTGTGCTTTTCAGTAAAATGACTTATCTTTTATCTCGTTTCATTTTCTTTGACAGAAGTATGTAAGCAGTCATTTATAGCGATGAGGAACTAGCATCATCATAAATAAATACATTTTTTACAAGAAATAATCAGTCCGTTGGAAATATTCGTTTAAAAAAATTTTCAGTCATATTTGTCATCGATTAGTATATCATTTTCTATTTCAAAATGCATGAAAACATCGCAAAAATTATACATTCGATTCTTTCCTGATCGCTGGACCCTAACGTAGGTGTGGAAAATTATTCGAAAGATTTTGAGCTATGAATTGACATATTTCGAGATGTTGCAGGAATCGATTATAATCGACGAAATCATTTCAGTGTTCCCACGAGAAGTAAAATTCACAACTTTTTCAATGTAGGAAATTTGTCTCCTTCAAATTTTCGTCGAGTTATGAAACAGAATTTTGTGAAATTTTTACAACTTCTTACGAATTCTCAAGATAACGGAGATACCCATTGTATACATAGACACTTAGTTGACAAAGACCAATGACACAAAAACAGAACGATTTTTTTTCATTACCAACAAAATGGCAGCCAATTCAGATTATGACATTACCTTATGTACAATAAATGTTTTTATTATATTTGCTACTAGAAGATTGTAGAAATACATTTTTCATTTACATGAATAGTATACTTTACACTTCTTATCTATAGCAAAGAAAAAAATATTAATTGTACATATGTTAGTTAATAAGTTCTATTTAGAGATTAGATACATACATATGTAGATAAAATCATTCTCAAATAATCAAAAACCTGATAAGTCATGACAGTTTTTGTATTACGCCAAAAACTACACAGTCAATCAAAAATAAGCTTATCATTTCTTTGCAATCTTTTTATTAGCATCTAATCGCTTTCGAATTTCCAAAATTAGCATTGTTTCCAAAATACTTGTCAAACAATCTTTTCACACGACATTTATTTTCTTTTAAAAGTGCTTATAGCTTGATTCAGAAAAATATCACAAATAAAATCACATTTATGTAGAGTAAATCAAACTAGAACTTTTTTACTCAGCAAAACAGACAAGCAGAAAAAAAAAACAGATAAAGGAAAACACCAAATTTCTCAGCACTTTGCCTTCATAATATTGTCCTATTCATCCACTCTACATATATATATATACGAGTATGTACTCGTAAGATGTCGAAAAACTTTTGTGAGTATTATGAAAATTTTCAAATGAAAAGCATGTCAATGTTCCATTTCTTGCCCGCCCCAAGTTTGCACACCTCTTCTCTAGGCTGCCGATAAACGAGTTGGATATAGTATAGTGATATACATGTACATATGATTGAAGCAGGCCTTTAAACTGTACTAAAGTTTTAGTTTTAGAAGAAAAGATGAATAAAAAAATAATAATAAAAAGAAAAACAAGGACAAAAAATATTAAGACGACTATACAATGGAGAGATAACTTTTCCGGCTTTCAACAGATTAAGTTCGGAAAAAACGATGGCACACTGCTTCCGGTTTGCTGCTCTCCTCTCATTGGACATAAGTCATTGTCCTACAGTACTTTATGTGGCATATTTTTGCACTTTTAGTTTTTTGTATATTTTTTGAATTTAATGAAAAGGAGGTTTATTTAAACTTTATCCTTGCAAAAATAAATCTTGTGGTTTCAATTTCGCCAAAAAAAAATAACTTCTTTCATTATTTAAAGGAGATACAACAGGCTGAAACCTTGAATACTGATATACCTGGGCTGGGATGAGAGTCCTTATATTATATATTGTTTTGAAAAAGGTCCAAATCAACTGAGCAGTGTTTTCACCCCCAAGGTGATCAAATCATAATCTTATTAAATTTCAAATAAGAAAACTGTCTATGGTGTCGGGATTTTTTGTGAAAGGGGGAAAAATGAGAGGAAAACAATTTTCACTTGCTCATAGGGCGCTAATATTGGTTTTGTGAAAAAAAGAATTTTGAAATCCCATCGTCTGCTAGTTTGGTTGGTTGTGTTGTGCATCCAGAAGCCTACATCAAGCTAGAACTTAAATATATCGACTTTCATGTCATTTTTGACATGAAAGTGGTTCCTTATATGAAATATTCGAATTTCAATAATTTCGGGCTTTGAAATTTTATCGGAAACTTCTGTAATCACAGCTAATATTATTTTAATTAAAATTCCTGTGTTTCAGAATTTTATCAAAATACAAACTTGAAATTACGATCTTAGTTATGTCGAAAACGGGTCTAACGATTTTTTAAAAAAATGTATCAAATTTTTATCATGTACCGTTTTGGATTTCAATCAATATTTGTATACCCCGTTATAAATTCTAAATAATGCAAAATTTTCCAAAAACATTTTTTGAGATTTAAAAAGTATTATATTTTTTAAATTATAAAAATGAAAAACTATGTTTTTATTTTATTTTATTTTAATATTTCTTATCTCCACACCATTGTCCAATGGAGAATAAAAAAGCGCCTAGAATTTAATGCTTCAAAAACTCAGTGCTGTCTTCTGTCGTTAAAGCAGAACCCAACCCCTATGCCGCTATCCATGAGCGGTACTTGCATTGAAGAAACCGATCAGCTTTCAGTGCTTGGCATGTGCATCACAGACCAACTCTTGTGGAACGAACACATATTTGATGTTGCCAAAAACGCTGCAGTGTTTGGGCTTCCTTTGCAGATGCAAGAAATTCTTTTCCCCGGCTGATCTGGCTGTAATCTATAATGCTTTCATTCGTCCAAAACTGGAGTATAATTCACACATTTGGGCAGGAGCTCCCAAAACTCACTTGAATCTTCTGGATAGAATTCAAAAAAGCGCTCTAAAAATGATAGGCGATAGAGCTATAACGGAAGTAATAACAGCTCTCGAACATCGTCGAAATGTTTCATGTATTTCGTTATTTTATTGTTATTTTTAGAAATATTGTTCTAGCGCAGTAGCCAGTTGCATTCCTCCCCTTAAACTATTCAACCGTAATACTCGCGCTTCTAGGAATGCTCATCAATATACCCTGGAGCCCAACTTCGGACGTACTGTCAAGTACAGAGATTCTTTCTGCAGTCGAACAACACGAATGTGGAATGATTTGATCGACTCTATTTTCCCCTCCCGTTTTGATATTTTAAACTTCAAACCCAATGTACATAGGTATATCCTTTTAAATTCCTTCCTATTTTCCTAATGCTCGCACTGTGGTTAAACATATTAAGAATAGCAAAAACCCCTTTAGTGCGCGATAAATTAAAAAAAATTGTTTTTAGTCACAACTTGATTTATAATTGGAATGACAATTCCGAAGCGCCTAAACTTAAACAAAATTTTGACTAAGAACAAAAGGTTTAAGATTAAATGGAAACAAAACAAGAAAAAAAAATATTTTTTTTAATTGTTTAAAATTGCTTTTTATTTTTATAAATTCATAATAACACAACTGGATACATCAAACCCAAAATTAATGTTTTTTTTAATTAAATAAATTTCGAAAACGTTAGTCCTTTTTTAAAATGTTTTTAAATGTATCATGTTAAATATTTAGAATTGACATACCAACATTTATCAGAAGAAAATTGAAGAATTTTTGTTTATACAAAATTAAGTAAAAAAAAGACTTTAAAAATTATATAGCTGTTTAATTGAGTTAAAACAGACACAAAATATTAAAAAATACCGGTAATACACATACAATTTCACGCCGCAAATTTTTGTAAGGCTTAAAATCTTTTATAATTTTGTAATTAAATAAAAAAAATTCAAAAAAACACATTTTCAAACTTTTTTTTAATTTTACATAATTAAGTTTTTTTTTGTTTTAAAAATGTAATGCTCTTATTAATTATTAATTAAAAACAGCAAAATTTTTTAGACAAATTAAAAATAACGTAAGCCACTGTTTTCTTTAAAAAAAAGTCGCCTTTTTTAATTATTTTCTTTTCCTTTTATTATTTTTTTTATGATAAAACACAATAAAATTAAAAAAAATTGTTTAAGATTTGTTTTTAATTTTTTCTTCTTCAAAATTTCGAGTTTGAAAATCACTTTATAAAAAAACTGCCCACTAACCCAAATGTATTTAAAGAAATAAAAAAAAAGTATTGATTAATATTTTATTTGCCTTGTTAGGTGAATTTTTTTTTAAATTGCCCTCCCGGCTAAGCGGGCGCTAATAATCACCCCCTCCCATACGATTTTCGTCTTGTCTTTACCCAAAGTATACGCTCTATTTTTTGTCCCATCTATATACGAATCACTCTTTATAAACACGCACAGAAAGGAAAAACCCAATTTTTAAAATACTTTTCAACTTTTTTAAGAATTTCATTTTTATTATTTAACTATAATGTATAATCTTACGTGTCACGTCTTTAAAGCTTTTCCGGCCTTAAAGCAGAAGAAGAAGAAGTTCATGCGACTGAGTCGTGCATTTTATTTTATTTCTTTTAACTTTTCGTAACCTTTTTAATGTTAGCGTATGTTCCTAAAGCTCCTCGAAGAATTAACAAATTGTCTATGTTGTCTTTGATACCTACATAAAATCAAGATCTTGCTTTACTGATCAGTTGAAAATAAAAAAAAATACATTTTTCTTCTTTTCAAAATAATTTTTCCCACATGATGTTGAAATTAACACAACATGCCATCATTAATGAATAGAACTCAATCATTAGGCGAAACCACATAACCTTTTGACAGCCCAAAGGCCACGAAATCACATATATTGAGCCCATGTCCTCCACATCAAAACAGCGACACTGATGTCTTTTTGATGTTCTATTTAATTTTGTGTTCGTTTTGTTCGTTCACCTATCTGACATCCTTTAGAAATTCGAAGTGAATATAGAATTCATTTTATTTTACGCCGTATTTTCCCAAACCACCCTCTTGATCTTACACATCTTTCTGAAATTTCCCATACACTTCAACTACTTACTAAAAGTTGCTTCTCGAATGCAAACAACCTTGACATACTCAGAGTTTTGCCTTTGGGGTGGCAATAGGCTCACGTTCAAATATCTACAGCCACAAAGTAAACTACATATACATATATAATGTTTTGTTTTTGCTTAAGTCCTTATTCACAAAAATACAAACTTTTTCTCAGACCATTATTCCATCTACTTGAGCACCATCTAGAGAGAAAGATGGTATAATGCCATAACATATAGCCCACCACTCCTCTCGCTGCTGCCAACTGCATTCATTGACTTTTTTCCCATCACAAGAACAAGGCATGTTCCCTGTTCAGTTCAGTTCTCGGACAAAACAACATACGAACGAGTATGTATTTACTGGACTGTGGTACTGTGGACCAACTGGACCACTCTTGAACAATACAATTTTGTCTGAGGGCACTCTACAAGGATCTGATATTACCCTCTCCAATGGACCAATTGAAAGTTGTATTGTACCTACATACTCTTACATGACTAGGACGGGGCATAATCTTTATGGGTGCCAACTATTCGAATTTCCTAATTGTATTGTGTCGCCGCCGCGCCGTGCTGTGAATGAAATACCATCAGCCCGTCCGTTTGTCCTTTTTCTGAAATCACATCGCATATAGCATCGACTTTGGCTTGAAGGATATCCAATGAATGTCAAATTAAATTTAAGGCTCTGATTGTAATGATGAGATGAGAGAAGGATGACAATTTGTCGAGAATTGCAATAAGCCTTCGCTCGCTTGGGGAAGATTTTGGTGCAAGCTGTTTCCGTATACGAGAAACCCCCTCTATAACCCATTGCTGAACGAACCAACATAAAGCATTGTTGACAGCGCCGCATGGAATATAATTGGGAAACCTTTTTATTCCGAGCCAATGGAGCATCTCTTGGGGTTCGTTAGTTATGAACAATTCCTATTTCTATTTCTACATATGTATATTGTACGTCTAGTCTGGCTGTAAGTCTGGTAGTATATGTTTGTCATCGTCATCTTCTTTGGCGAGCATTTTGTAAAGAGAGCAAAGTTTTAACTTCCTTCCGCAGCAGTATAGCAGCATTGCAAAGCACAGCACAGCATATCGAGCCTCTATAACGGTAGTAGTATGACATCAAGACGATGGGTGTCAAAGTAAAAGCCGGAAGTTCAAGAGAGGGATTTAATTAATGCTTTCTGTTTTGTGTGATCATTATCGTTTGATGAGTGTAATAGTTGGAGGAATTCCCTTTTCAAAGAAGAAGCTTACGAGAATTCAAGATTAGTTTAGTTTTTTGATGGGGGGGTTAAGAGTTGTCTAAAGATAAGTACATTTGAGTAGACAACAAATAACTCAAAATGTCCGTTTGATTCTGGGAAAATGTGTGTTTATCTATTTTAATACTGAAAATAACAATAAAGTTTTCCTGGAATTCTGTAATACACTTTTGATCTGGATACTCGTAGAGTATTGAGTTTAAGAGAGAATTGTGTTATGGAAAATTAATTTGTTCGAATGTTTGATGGGGAAGTTTCACAGTCGGATGATTCTATGCGAAAGGATTCATGATTATAACTGTAGTCTCTGCCATCACTGTTCAAAAGACACGTACATATTTCACGATGCACAATTTGTATAAAGGAGAAACGTGTTTCAAGTAGTTCTCAGGAGGTGAATATTGAAATACACCAGAAAGCCAGCATTATTAAATCTTTTGGAAATAATTCTGCCATTGATTTTTTTTTTAAATTTAAATTTTGTGGCAATTCTGTTTGCTGTGAATGATTGCAGCGAGGAAAAAAGGTGTAAGTTCTATGTGTTTCGAGGTTAAGTTGTGGTCAAAGACAATAGGTAAAATCTTTAAAGTAGTACTTACTGTCAAAATTTAAATTCCGGCGTATTTTTCAATAAAGTCATCGAGGAATCGAATCATATTAGACCACAGTCGCAATGTAAAAATTGCATGAGTTAGGCTACGAACTCCTCTTTATCCACCATTTACCATATTCTCCAGACTTAGACCCCTTGAATATTTCTTATTTCCAAACATCAAGAAATGGCTCAGATTAAGAGGGGATCGAGAAATCGTAGTATTTGGAATGCATCAAATATTTTTCCAGGGATTTATTGAGATACCCTTTATTTTATTATTATGCCTCTAAAAGCTGGCACCTATTTCAAAAACATTGACAGATATCAATTCTGAAAAATTTACCGCACTTGCTTGACTAATTTTTATTTCATAAGATATTGACAGGTCTGTTTAGTATTTACAACGACACATTTCTCATGTGTGGTCTGTTATTGGATTAGTGTATTATATTATACGGATCGGATTGGAGAATACATGAATTACAATAAGCGCACTATTATTTCATTTTCGTTTCATTTTTGACTGCAATTCCCATCTGTTCCAGAAATAATTATGGAGCTATTGGGGAAGTTCAGTACCGCACAGCTTTGCTGTGCAATACGTTCGTTGTTGTAGTAATACGTGTTAAATATCTGTCAATTAAAATCTGACGACCATAACACCGAACAAAACATATGATTTCCAAATCGAAGCCAAGCTAACGCTAAATTTCTGGTATACTTATGTTTCGTAGTGCAAAGCTGACTACGAAATCAGCTGTCTTTTCAATTGTTGTTTGTGAACTTTAATTACGTACTTAATACATAATGTTCTTCTTCTGAATCGGTTGAAACATTTGTGGTTCTTACTTCCTGATTCATTTTTAATTTATATTTTACCCAGCAAATGTATGTTTAATTCACTTTGAACCGAAGCGTAATCATAAGCAAATAGTTTTTTTTTTTCTGTTTTGACTTTTGACAGAAATGGTTACCTATTGGGTTTTATACGTTCACAAACGCACAATATATTTTTTAGCAATGTATCAGAAAGATGTGCGACATCGAACGCCCTCATTATAAAGCTTGCGAATTTGAACACAGTTGTAGATAAGGAGCCAGTTATAGCGATCAATAAAACGTATCAGGAAAAGTTGAAACAGTATGTAAGTGAATATTTTTCACTGATGGTCGTTTATAGCAAACAGGAAAATTATGCCAGTTGGCAAGCCTACCACGAAAAAGTTTTTCATCTAAAATTCTGTCAGTGGAACGAGAGAAATTGAAACCCAAATGATTGGATCGATTTGTTCCACTTTATGTCAAATAGCAATCAGCTGGCACGAAAAATGAATTTTCATCAAGAAAATAAATAAACATTTTTACAAAATATAATTGTTCTATTCTATGAGTTATTTGTCATCAATTAGTGTTACATTTGTATTTTAAATCTCGTGAAAACATCATAAATTACACATTAGAACTTTTTTCCTGGTAACTATAACTCGCTCCTTAGCTGTCATCAGGATAAATTGAAGGAACAGGAAAATTATGCCAGTTGATAAGCCAAATATAACCTCATAACCAGTCTGTCACCAAATTGTCCTGGTTGAAATATACACGAAAAAAAAAATGTTTCTGTGGTACTGAAATTATATTTTCATTATGAAAAAAAGGAACGTGGGGTTATGGCTAATCGTCGAATAAACAGAACTAAATAAATGCTACAACTCAACTTGGACTGATGCGATAATCCCGAGAACATTTTCCATGACCAAAAAATGTTATTGAAAGCTTCTTTAATTTTCGAGCGAAATACCAATTTTCGTTCTTCCCTTTAAAGTATTCAACCGTAATACTCGCACTTTTTGGAATGCTCACTAGCTTAACCTTGAGCCCAACGCATGCAATGACAACCTAAATAACATTTAAGGTTTGATAAAGCCTCGGAAAGCCATTTAAGCTTCGATAAGATCTAACCGCAGCTGAAATCTTAGCAGAGAAGTACAGAGATTTTTTCTTTTGCCGTACAACACGAATGTGGAATGCTTCAAACGGTTCTGTTTTTTCTTCCATTTTGATACTTAAAACTGCAATAGCAATAAGCGTCGCTGTCTCATTTTTTAAATCCTTCCCCACTTCCCTAGCACTCGAACTGTGATTGATCATTTTCACTGTAGTCAAAACCCTTTTGTATACACAAAATCGATGACCCATAAATTCTAGTTGAAAATTTCATGAAGTCAAGCTTAAATTTGATATATATAGATATAACTTTCCTCAATTTAGAAAACCACATTGAAATTTTACAAACTTTACATTAATTTATATAACAAAAAAGTGCATTTTATCCATTATTTCACCCTTTAACTTTAAAATCAAACCCAGTTTAATAAGCCGTAGCATCATTTAAGTAAAAACAAAACATAGATAATCCTCTCTCCTATCGCATTTTACTATGTGCATTGTGAATCGTGGTTCAATTGGTATATAACACATCAAACCGCAATCGAATACCTAAATCATTTTCAAATGAGCTTTGGTTAACCCATCCGCCATCACTACTAACAAATTTTGACGTACACACATTCAAGCAAACCCCCTGATGGCATTCTCATCATTCTATGCTCATCATCGTGTCTCCCCAAAAATTGAGGGATTAAAGCCACTTATATGATGGTAGGCTACCAAACCAACTAATAAAATCTCAAGTACCAATAAAATCCCTGAACTCGGCCATTTTCATGTTCGAATTCAAAAATCATTTTTCCCCGAGATAAACTCATCGATTGCCGCTGTCATCCATATGGGAAGACAGGTCAGGGTTGTTATGTCAAATGATGAAACCCAGCAGGTTGCCAACTCTCTACAGTAATCATGAACGAACAGGAAAGTTATTGTCGAACAAAAGTTGTTGAGAAAAAACAAACAAAGAAAAAAAAAGACATTTTAATTTCACCCTTTTCTATCCCTCAAAATGTTAATTGGGGCGCAAAGACGCGACGAATTTTTCCAAACATTGCTTTTCTCATGAATTTACTCAAACCTCCTCCTGTCCAATTGGCTAGCGCTAGAGGTAGGTATAAAATCTGTAGAGATAGGTAAAGGTTTGACTGTTTTATGCATGCTGTGCTTACTGCTGCTGACATACAGAGTCGTTTTCCCTTGATAGGAGATGAAAATAACGATGAAATGAACTTCCACGACAACGCTGTGAGACTATGTGAAGGTTTATAATTATAGCGTCGACGTCGATAGGAACCAACCGACATGGCCGCACGCTTCCCTAGCCACGAGCGTGACATTAAAAAGTTCAGTAAACTTCTTTTTATTTTCCAGTTTTTGCCACGTTCACACATTCGTTCATTCGTTTCCTTCAAATTAAAAAAAAAAGAAAAAAAATATTTTAAGTCAAAGTACTGTAAGTATCGTAGTATAATGCTGGCATGAGATCGTTGTCATAGTCGTCCACAAAGTCGTTTACACAACGAGTCGTCATCGTCATCACCAGCATCAAACATCAATGTAGTCGTCGTCGCGTCGTCGTTTGGCGAATTTGTAGACTTTCACTTTTTACGCTAAATTGGCGCACACAGCACAGCACAGTAGTGTTTTATTGCAAATTACGATTGCACTATGATGGCACAACGGCTTTGGCAGATGGCAGCACAAGAGTAGATATGGTTGTTGGTTCATCTTGGGCTTTTTATTATTGTTGTTTTTTTGTTGTTGTTGGTTTTTGATTTGCAGGCAAGCGATGATGCTGTAAATGTGCAGACTTGGATATTTTTCGGTGTATTATAGCCGGAATTTTTAGGTCAAATCGTATTGGGGTGGAGTGTCGGCTTTAGCTTTGGATGCCGCCAAGTACACTGATGTGGTTTCCACCAAAAATATAGAATGAGATAACTCGAAGGATTAGTGAAGTGGTTTTAGTAACTATGAGGAAGCTGGATGCGTTCACAAACGTGATTTGTTTTTTTTTTTTGGAAATGGAAATTTTAATTGGTGAATGCACAATGCACACAAAATGCTGCAGTGTCGTCGTTAAGTAAACTTGTTGTGTTGTAAGCGACTTTTAATTTATATTTAACTAAAACGTGGTGCTAACCGATGTTGTTGAATACAGAATATGTACATTATGTGTGTAGGTACCTGTTTTGCCTTGTGTATTGGATTTGTAGTTATGAATAAAAGGTAATTATAACGGTGGATTTACTTTGCGGCAAAAAAGGTTTAGTTTGCTTCCTGTGGACCATTATCTCACTTAAAAGTAGATATACATATTTCCTATGTTGCGAAAATTGTATAATTATCTGTGAAGTGTTTTTGCTGATGTAAATCAGTGGGGTGAAGAGAAATTTGCACCTGCATCTGTTTTACGGGTTTCGTACTGATTTTCAAAACAACTAAATAACTGATGTAATAATAGTTGATGATTTTTATGTACCGAATCGATTTTGTTGGCCGCCATTTTGGTTTGGATGACATGTGTCCGTTGGCATTTGATGATTTTGACAGTTGCAGTTATAGGATTTACTGTTATAAGATACTGTAGCAACTAACGTCGTAAGACAATGTGCTTAGAAATGAAACTAAGCAAATCCGAATAGAACAGCACAGGGAAGAAGAGATTAAAACAAGTTAGAACAGTGAATTAAGCGGTTATAATTACCTATTAATTAAAAATGAATATACCACAAACCAAAATTTAAACGTTCCAACAAGTAACCAAAGCAAAAACAAAACGAATAAATATGACAGTTCTCAGCCGAACCGTCTAGTTTGTTTTTTTTTTGTTGTAAGAAATCGGACAAATTTAGAACAGGAAATATGCTAAGTAGACACAATAGAGTGTATTGCCTATGTGTCAAGCCATAAACTGTCAGATTCCATTAAGGGATGGCTAAGATTTCGATGGATTAATATACCTCTAAAAAATTTATTTTTTCCAGTGAAAATTCAAAGTTTTTCAGATTTAATTTTTTTTCCCGGAAAAGGGCTTCTTTTTTTTTTTAGAGATTATCGACGACATTTGGAAAGAAATATCCTACATCCGCCAGAATATAGTTTATATGTAAAGGGCTATCCATTTTGCGGCTTCAAAAGTAAAGGGCTGGAATTCGACATCTGTCAAACTAAGTTGTTAAACCATTTTTTTTTTTCAGTTGAAAGTCTGACATTCACGAAAATGGATCGCTTAACTATAACGCAACGCATAAAAATTGTTAAAACCTACTACAAAAATAATGATTCTGCCACAGCCACATATCGTGCTTTAAGAGGAGATTATGGTTTACATAATCGTCCAACTACGTAAGCAATTGGCAAAATTGTGAAGAAATTTGAAGAGACTGGATTGGTAACAGATATTGTAAGGCCTGTGCATCATTGTTTCGCTCGTACAACTGAAAATATCGCTGCTGTAAGTGAAAGTGTTGCCGAGGACCCGAATGTGTCGATTCCTCGTCGTTCTCAGGAATTAGGACTGTCTTTGCATTTGGATCTACACCTGCATCCATATAAAGTCCAGCTCACACAACAACTGAAGCCAGCTGATCATTCACAACGCCGTAGATAGGTCGAATGGATGCTTGAACAAAGTTTTCTTCAGCGACGAAGCACATTTATCACTCGGTGGGTATGTTAATAAACAAAATTGTCGTATTTGGGGTTCTTAGAATCCTCAAGAAATTCAATAGAGGCCATTACATCCACAAAAGGTCACTGTTTGGGGCGCTCTTTGGTCCGGAGGTGTGATTGGACCTTACTTCTTCGAAAACGACGATGAAACGACTGTCACCGTCAATTCGGAGCGTTATGGTCATATAATAACCGACTTTTTTTGCCTGCTATTGAAGAATACGACTTGGAGAATATGTGGTTTCAACAAGACGGCGCCACATGCCACACAACTCAAGGGAATATGGCTTTATTGCAAGAGACATTTCCTGCCCGCGTAATTTCTCGTCGTGGCGATGTCAACTGGCCACCAAGATAATGCGATGTGACACCGCTGGACTTTTTTTTTGTGGGTTCACGCAAAAGACCGTGTTTATGCAGATAAACCTTTAACTCTTGAGCACTTGAAAACCAACATTCGTCAAGTTATGGTTGAGATACAGCCCAATATGTGTCAAAAAGTGGTCGAAAATTACCTCAAAAGAATCGATGCTTGCAACAATTCGCGTGGTGCTCATTTAAACGATGTAATGCTTCACACATAATGTCAACGTTCAAACTTTATAATAAAAAAGAAATATCGTGAAAAAAATATTTTATATGTGTTTTATTTACGTTTACTTTTGAAACCGCAAAATGGATAACCCATTATGTGTCAAGCCATAAAATGTAAAATTTCATTGAAGTATTGTTGAAGGAAAAATTAGTTTTGACAAACTAATACGACCGTTGGATAATTGTGACAAAATAATACGCATTTTTTAAAAAGCTTTTTGGAGTAGACTGAAGTAGGCTCGTCGGATCGAGGCAACAAAACTTTAGTGGATTTAAGGTTATTTTTATTCACAATTCTCTTTATTTATTTTATATCAATTTTAATAAAATTGATTTAATGGTATTACAAAAACCGTTATATAACTTAAAATATTGCCTTATATCTATTTAGATCTAGGCTTTCACTGCCCAGTGGTGTGCCTTGGCCTTCAAAAGGTTAGAGATCTAACTTGTATACTAGAGAGGTATTTTCTACTACTGTAGAACTCCGCAAACAATACTTTTAAACTTTCAGTTAAATCAGTATTCTCAAAAATATAATCGAAATTCTCTAAAAGAAATTGATTACCGTTAACAATTCTAAAAAAAAAACGTCATTAGGAATATAATCCACAGAATATTTCAATTCTATAAATGTTTGTTATTTTTAAAAATATTTCAACGAATTATAATTTCGAGCTTGGTTAGTTTCTTAACAACTGGTAAACTTATTAATTCGACTCAATTTAATTGACATTAAATTCATATAACAAAATTTGTTTTTATTTGACATTTCGTTTAATACTTCTATACTTAAAAATTAAAAAAATAATTCATACAAACAAAAATATTTATTTATTTACAACATATTGGCAAACTTACTCGTTCCATTCATGAATTCTGCGAGGCACAAAAAACTAAAAAGAACAACTCGAAGTATTTTGAAATTAATTTATTCTAATCATTCTTCTACTAATTCTTAAATCAACCATGTTAATCTATACAAAATAATGACGCACTATTTAACAATATAAAACTAAGTTTGACCTCAATAAACATACCAAAGGATCTTACTTTCGATTTTAATTACAATTAAATCGGTCCGGATCTAAGAACATGACCCTCCCCCCTCTCTCTCAAAAAAAACTTTCTTGCGCCACAACAATCAACTATCCGGAAAAAGGAAGTTACAAACTGCTAAGAGACATCCTTTAAACCAACCGTTACATCATCAAAACTTCATCAATTAGCAAATTTAATTTCAAGACAAACTTTTGCCCATAGCTTGCAAATTTTAGTTTCAAACACACACAAATACTAAAAGAGATATAGCTTCTGTTTTGATGGCTATAAGTTCTTAACCTATACCTACAAATTGGGATGTACATATAGATAAGTACATGATGTGTGCGCGCTTCCTCTATTTGTGTCATTAAACTACAATTTGAGTGTCATTAATGTCCACTTTTATTCAAACTTCTTCTTCGTTTCGTCGAAAATCCTAAGACCAAAGTTTTTCGCATATTTTGATGTCGAGGAATTTTCTAAAGGATATACATAAACTAAAGGATCGGTTTAATGTCTTTCCGATGGTACCTACACCGCAATAGCAAAACACAATGTAGAATTAGAATATTAATGTTGAATTTACATCGCTATTGTTTTTGGCATTTTTGTAAGCCTATAAGAAATCCCTTTCCCACAGGAATATTACGAAAACGGAAAAGAAAAATGAAATGAAAAATTTCGTTTTCATTTTTGATAAACACTTGAATGAGCGAAAGCAATTATTACTCGTAGTATAATTTAATTTGGAGAAGTCTCCACTCAGTGTTTTTTTGCACAAAATATGATCGGTGTTAGTAATTATTTGTTTTTATTGTTTTTTTTTTTAATTGCACAATTATATTATTTGACGGTTCGATGGACGAAATTAATAATCTGTATTATAACGGGTGCTTTTTTTGCTACTTGGTTTTTGACGTTTATATTTTTGACAGATCACACATGACAAATTCCACGAACATTTGACATTTCGATTTAGTATTGTTTGCCATTTCATCATGAATAGACTTACGCCTGAACAACGTTTGCAAATTATTGAAATTTATTATCAAAATTCGTGGTCTGTGAAAAATGTGTTTCGCAACTGCACGCGAAACCATGCATCAATTGAGAGGCGAATTTGGTAAGCAGTTGATCTCACGTTTTGGCGCAGTCAATTGGCCACCAAGATCATGTGATTTGACCCCGTTAGACTATTTTTTGTGGGGCTATGCTAAGTCTATTGTCTATGGGGACAAGCCAAACACGATTGCTACCTTGGTAGCCAACATTGAACGCGTCATTGGTGAGATTCCGGCCGAAATGTGTGAAAAAGTTTGCCAAAATTGGACCTTCAGAATGGACCACCTGAAGCGTAGCCGCGGGCAACAGTTAAGTGAAATTATTCTTAAAAAGTAAATGGCAGAAATTGATTTATCAATCCAAATAAAAATTAAAAAACACAGAAACTTGTAAAAGGTGAATACCTTTTACAAGTATCTGTGTTTTTTTGAATTTTCAAAAACCAAGCTCTTAAAAAATCACCGTTTAT
The DNA here is from genome assembly GCA_910595825.1 of Philhelius pedissequus. Taxonomy (NCBI): domain Eukaryota; kingdom Metazoa; phylum Arthropoda; class Insecta; order Diptera; family Syrphidae; genus Philhelius; species Philhelius pedissequus. Next base: position 4,584,151 of record OU343163.1, on the reverse strand, counting down.
TATTTGAAGAACTCTCCACTCTTCTTTCACATAAAGAAATTTCTCACAACAAGTGGGAACAAAATGACATTTGTTTTTGTTTTTTGTGTTTGCTTAAGTTGTTTCTTTCACCATAGTACGACTTCGTTGACTTTTTTTACTGGTGATTTTATTTATTATTTCCTGCAAAAATTACGATATTGGTAGAACTTCCTTGTCAAATTTTAAAGGAAATCGCGCTGTTGCCTTATTTTAAATGAAAAACCATATACGATAGTTTAAAAATTAATTTAACACAATATTTTCCCTCAGTGTAGACCTCTGACATAGGGTAGATAAAATGTATGTGATTCATGTGTACAAACTGCACATTCTCACCAGAAGTATGTAGATAGTTTTCAATTTAAAGCAGAAGTATCCCATTATTGCAATTTTGAAAAGAAAACGTTTAATAAAAATTGACCTTCTGAGAGCAAACAAAAAAAAATCAAATAAAATAAAATAAAAAAAAAAATAAAAACCTAAGACGAACAGTGGGGGAAAGTAGCAATATAATTTCACAGATTGTGCACGAATTAATTTAAATAAAATATGATGAGTAGGTTATATCACCATCATCACCAATCCAATTCTATCATCACCTTGAATAAATCCTTGTTTATTGCAAAAAGGAAAGGAGCATCAGTCCCAGTCAAGCACATACTCAAATTCAACTTATTTTGGAACATGAGAGTTGACTGTAGTCTTTTCACTACTGACTCTATTTATCAGACAGTATTATTTAAGAATTTTTGTCGTTATTCCTTTGTTCTTTTTCGCCACTCACATTCAACGGAATTCACCCGGAAAATGGGGAAATTTCTAGACGGCCAACACAACGCCGAAGGATACTTCAATTAATATTTTTCGACCAGCAGTTGGGGGGGACGAGGAATTTAACATTTTTGTCAGGATCAGAAACAACGAAAAAAGGAATAAAATTAAAAAATTATACAAAGAGGATATTCTCGTTGAGTACTCGTATAAAGAATAAATAAAGCCAGAGCAACAATAGGTGGAACTTTGGATTTGGACATTTTATCGTATCGTATTATTTTTTGTATTAAAAAACTTTAGTTTGTTCATTTTAATAAATGGAATGGGCGGCGAAGGGGGGGTCTAAATTTTTCACAATCATCATCATCATCATCAAAAATCAGTTGTTATGGTCCAACGTTATGAAAGTTGCGCTTCGTTCAGCTGCTAATTCCAAGAGTGGATTCTTTTTAACTAGGTAGGTACTACTTTTTTTTTTAAATAGTCCTTGATGGGATTTTCTTGTGCTCCTTGTATGTATAAAATAAAATGCAATTCGGATAATAAATAGAAAGTGTACTAATTGGAATGGGATTGAAGGAATTTCGTTTAGGTATTTGTCTGGAATAAATAAATGCTGTATTTTAATATGTCTAACTTAGTTACACACACACATTGTATACTACGAGTATTTGTAGTTTTCTGGTTTTCTCGAAGGAAGTTGCAAGTTGTCTTCTTGGGTAATCAAATGTATGGGTTTCTTATTCGAATGAAAGACAGTGGCTTGTTCTGCTCTGAGGCAAAACACATTTTCTAAGTTCTTCTAAGTTGTTTGTCTATAATTTGTCGGAATGCGCGGGGGACTGTGTATTAAACTTTGTGTGTGATACTGATGCGAATAATGCTGCTTCTGCTCTTCTCCTATATAAAATGCTGGTATGGTTTGTTATAATGAATCGTTTGAGTTTGGTTTTGGTGCGGAAAGTTTTCCATTAAATGGAACTTATTTCAAACAAAACAAACTTTCGATATTGACTTTTGAAAAGTACACACAATACTAAAATCATGACTACACAATTTGGCATACGTAAGGCATTTTACGAATTAAATATTTTCCAATGAGCTAATCGAACAAATAAAATAATGTGTGGGATGGAAAGTGATGGGGGAACTTTTGTACAAAAAAAACCTATTATAGGGCTCTGTATAAATTAATAAACATTTTCGAAAAAAAACGATGTTATTGATTTTTTTAAATTATAATATACATAAGAATGTTAAGCGCTTTTTTTTATTAAATAAATATTGAAGTCAGATTTCAAGGCAACCAATGACCGTGGTTAAAACCATTAAATATGGTAACACTAACTTCAAAAATATGCGAGTGTTGTTGAATAGTCTTGACTCAGTTAAACGCCGAGTTAAAGGCTCACACTTAAGGAATTTTGGATTGGCAAATTTGAATTTTTTTTTTCGTTGAAGGACAAGTTCATCCAAAAATAGTACATGAGGTACTATTAAGCAAGTGTTGCATTTGGTAAAAAAATCCAACTCGCTATTTTAAGTAAACTTAGTGTTAAGACGATAGAAAACACAAACAAAAATGGGTCTTGCTGTGACTGTACCTCGGTCTAGAGCCTAACCGCTAAAATAATTTTTTTTAAACTTGGTGCACATTGCCCAAGCAGCTTATGTGTTTCATAGAAATAACGGTATTTATCATAAAAAGCGTATTTTGAAACTTAATTAACTCGAAAACGATTCTAACAATTTTGATAAGAAGACAAAATGTATGTGTGCTATTGTTAGTAATGTTGTGCATTTTGGTAAGAAAAATTAACATAAACTATTATTAATAATACCGCCAAACTGTGTTTTTAATTTAATTTTTAACATTGTAATTAATGGCTCTTCCAATTCCGATAAAATTTTTTATACAGGAAGTCCTTGAAAATATAAGTAATATTGCATATAAATTTTTTTGGAAAATATTGTTTGAAAAAAAAATATTTTTTTTTTAAATTCAATATGTAACTATTTAAATTATTAACCCCCAGTTTCACAGTGGGAGTTTAAACTTAAGATCAGCTGAACCTGATCTTCAGATCTTATGAAAAATAGTTGACATCTTTTTCCTTGGCTTGTCTTCCCTTTCCCCCTCTAACACAAAGAAACGACCGAAACAACAACCAATTATTTGTGCTGTTGACAAGTGAGGGGAGATTTATTTTGTTTCAAAGTACCGTCATTATTTTGATTTTGGTAAGCGATAGCGAAACGAGAGTAATAAATAAAATAATATTCAAAATCACTTCACAACTCGATAACATTTTAATACACAATTTTTTTAGTTAATAATATTTTCTGAAAAAAAAAACTATACAAACGCTGAACTGAAGTTTAAACGGCTGAATAATCTCGGTCAACTTGAACTACAAATTGAACTCAGTTCAACGCTTAAGCGACAATGTGTAACCGAATAAATTGTTGATCTGAGGCTTAAACCAAAAGTGGAGTTTAAACTTGCACTGTGAAAGTGGGGGTAAGTAGTTTAAATTGGAATATCAACATTTTGTTTTAAAAAAACAATTTAGAAGCATTTTCTACGAAAAGATATTTGTTTTTTTTTTAGAGGTAGGCGGCACTGTTTTCATTGACAGCCATTTTGTTATCTGACACATGATTTGTCTTCAGTTTGGTTTAGGTTACATTCAATAGAGACCTTTATAGAGCCATGATCAATGACTTTTTCTTTCCTGAATTGAATCGCTGTGGGTTCAATAAGATGGCGCAACATATCAGACAGCACGTGCCACAATTGATTTGTTGAAGGAAACCCACGTTGTGGACCTGTGAGTTGGTCTTTAAGATTGTACGATTTAACACATGCTAGACTATTTTCGGTGGGGTTTATGTGAAGATTGGACTATATCCCAGCCAGCGATAGCCATATGCCACAAATCATATTCAAATAAAATGGCAAAGAATTACCTTTCAAATGTAGTCAATTTTATGGCAATCAATACAACTTATCTGCGTTTTATTTAATTTTATAGTTCCATACCAATATAAGAAAATACGATTTTTTAAAACTTTGTTTGCATAAAGATAGAGAGGCATCAAACTCTCTTAACAAAAATGCGTGCATTTGGTATTAATAAATCTCTTCTTCTTCGTTCGTAGAAATATCATGTCGGACACCTCAATACAAGTTGTGTTGGATGTTTTTAAGTCGGATATAAAAAATAAATGCTGGTGCCTCCAGGGATCCGTTCTGTGTCATCTCTTTTTTTCTTTAATGATCTTTAATCGAGAACTTCTAATCCACTAATTTGTTTTGCTGACAACAGCACTATCAGCTTTTCGTATTCGTTTTCTGATTCTCGTACTTGATTTTCAGAAGTACTATGCTAACGCTAATGCTATGATCACGACAGCGTTGCCCAATGGGGAATAAAAAATATATAAAATACTTTCTTCAAAAACTCCTCAATGCTGTCTTGTGTACCTCAGGGGTACTTTTTTTAATAAACCCATCTGATTTACGTTCTCGGTATATGCAACACAGACCACTTTTTATGCAATGTCACAAAGTCGATGTTACCAAAAATGCAGCAAAGTGTTTATAGGGTTTCTTCGATGATGCAAGAAATTTTTCCCCACTTCTGATCTGGCTGTAATCTCATCCAAGTCTCTTGGACAGAATTTAAAATATACAAGCAGAAGAAAACGCAAACAATATCAAAATATTATTCTTGTTTTTGTTTTTTGTGGACTGTGTGGATTAAAGCCAAATTGAAATATAAAATAAACAATGAGTGAATTTAACCAAATTCCCCTAGGAAAATATATAAAGGTCATACAAATATTAGAATTAAAAATTAAAATGTTAAGATGATAGGTGATAGAAATATTCAAGCAATATTTGTCCCTCCCATTTTCATTTAGTAATGGTCGGACTATCATTTTAAGGGTAGGCAAGACCCCTTTTAGTATTCGCGCAATTATAGAAAAAATTGTACAATACAGTCATTTGAACCACAATTTATTACAGAGGAACAACTTTAGGGATGAAAACTGTGTGCAGTTAATATCACCCATAATGAAACTTCGAGGAGAAATGCTCTTTCTAAATTATATACCACACAGGGAGGACTTACCGAGCGTTTGCCAGCTTTGCACCTTAAAAGAAAGAGGATATTTTGCATTTCATGGGAAAGTGCTTTTGAAAAATGCTTTCTTAGTAAGGTGGAATGTATGGACCTCTTAAACGACCTCAATGTTGCACAACTATACAGTTTCTCCAAAATTGCTTTAGAATACAGAGATAAAATAATGAGAGAATGTTTTTAAACAAACAATATTTAAGATACTGGTCTGGGTTACTAAAAACTATTAAAATATGCATCTAAAAATTTCACATTAGAGAATTCAGTTTAGTCCGGTATTACACAGCGCGTGTTTAACCCTGCCTGAATGAAGTGCGAAAGAGAAAGATAGAACGAAACGATGAAACAGAAATAAATCTTTCTGAACACGAGCGGGTAGGATTTTCCTTGCGTGTTTTGACGTTTCTCTTTCTACATTTTCTTTCTTTTTCGGATTTGCTTCATTTAATGTTCGCTGTAGGTGAATGAACACCAATCCGAATGGCCGACGAATTTAAATGGAGCAAAGAAAAGGCTTCTAAGCTAATTTTAAATTACCAAATGAACCCCATTCTCTACAATGCTTATTTTTGTCATCCGGAATACCTATATAAATAACTTTGCCTTCCATTTTTCTTTTAAAAATAATTTTTTGTACAATGTCTGCACTGGGCAAAGAAGATAAAATGGAAGAAATCTGTAAGAACTGAAAATGAAAAAAAAGGATGCGTGTAATAGCACGCGAGCAACCGAATAGAAGTTCAAAATAAAATAACCAAGGCTTGCGCGTTACAGTCACGCGCTGTGTAATGCCTGACTTATATATTAACTATACTATTTAAAAGTATAGTGTATGATTCCCTTTATTTCCATTGTAAATCAATTGTCTCTCCACTTCAACACGGATTTTTAAAGGGAAGATCCACTACGACTAATCTTAACCAGTTTGTCTCCACGACACTCTCGGCACTGGAAAAAGGCTACGATGTTGATGTTATCACCACTGATTTCAGCAAGGCGTTCCATAAAATCAGTCACCAAATTATCTACGTTAAGCTGCAAGCCTTTGGCTTTCCACCATCGTTCATCAAGTGAGTCAAATCTTATCTCGAGAACCGTTTATACAGGGTTGTTTTCATAAATGAAGTGTCCGATCCCTTCCTCGCCTCCTCTGGCGTTCCCCAGGGTAGCCATGTCGGTCCACTTCTATTTGTGCTTGCAATAAACGATGTCGGTAGAATCATCTCTTTCTCAGACCTTTCTATTTATGCAGACGACATTAAAATAATTAAAGTAATCTCGTTATCTCATGATTCTTCGCTGCTTCAACTTGATCTAAATACTTTTCTTACCTGGTGAACAAAAACTTTCTTGAGCTTAATATTAGTAAATGCCAATCTATGACTTTTTCCCGTAAACGTATACCTTCAAATCCTCGAATCTATCACTTCTGTAACATACCTGTCCCTATCGTTTCATCTATTCGTGATCTCGGGGTTATATGTGATAAGAAGTTAAATTTTCGCTCTCACATTGATTATATCATCGGGAAAGCGAATTCTACCCTCGGACGTTACCTTAGAGCTGTCCCCTTCTTCCGCCTCCCCATTCACCGCACCAACTACGGCCATTTCAATCCAATGAGCAGAATGCTTCGATTAGGCAATACAGCACAAGATATTTTCGATTTCTCCATTAGTTCCCCTTCCCTTAGAAGGGGAACTAATGGACTATTTTCACTATTTTCTTATTAGCGTTAAGTATATTATTTATAATTTAATTTTGTATTATATAATTTAAGTAATTCGCTTGCAATAAGCTAAATAAAAAATATACTGTAGAAACAGAAATTGAAAACAAAATTGTCAATCAGTCAGACGGAAACACCACGCTTAATTGTTTTTGTACTTTAATTTAGTTATTTCAAGAGTTCAAATAAAACTAACCTAACTAAAACTAGAAAAAAATGATATTAATTCCAGAAATCAGACGGTATTCTATTAGTTGCTATACTAAGAATATTTAACTTATAATTTGATCGAACATATGTGCTCTATAATACATGCGACGCTGTCGTCTATTTTAGTATTAAACGAAATCAAGTCTTGGAAAATCTAATTAAGTTTCAGATATTGTGTACGCCTTGTACTCGCTTTTTGTAAACAACAAATGCATCTCAAAATTCTTTTTAAAAGCATTTTATACCCAGTAAACTGAATATCATAGAGAAAAAGTTGGATTCAAACAGTATGATGGTTGAGAGTGTAAATGTGATCCTTTCACAAGTAAACTGACCATTTTCAATCTACCAACCAAAAGGTTAATTTTACATATTTATCGATAAGCAAAGTTTCAACCAATTTATCGAAAACTTTGTCGAAAAGAACATTTTTTTTAATTCTGCTGACTCCAAAACTTTATGGTTTTCATAGAAATCGTATATGATTTAAGCTTCATCAAACTTTATCTCAAGACCACCGATACCAAAACTACCGACATACACGACAACATCTGCAGTAGGTGAATATTTTCGAAATTGGCATAAAATATAAATTTTAACCAAACCACCTGATGAAATGGCCCATAGCCACAAAATCCAAATCAAAATCTCTTCAACATCTCTGCCATTATTATTTCCGTAGGTGGAACTAGCAAAAATCCGACATCACAGCCCACCACCCCCTTCAAAACACATCATCATACATAAAAAAAATTAAAAAAAAACAAACTGCAATACCATTGATAGGAAAATAAAAATAATTGCAAACACACCACATACGGTAAGTACTTCTGTGTGGGAGTGTGTGTGAATAATGTGTGGCTTAGAGATTTTCTAGGGGTTTTATGTTTGTTGTTAGTTCTGCACACATATTTACTTTAGTATTCAAAACTATTTGGGACGACTACTGTTACGGAGGTAAAAAAAAATTACGAGATGAGAAAAATGGGTGCAGTCACTCACCAAAGGACCCAACCATACATATAGCTCCACGGCTAATGCTAAAGCTGCCGCTACTGCTGAGTATAAAACGCGCAAACAATGAGCGCACGCTGGAGCAAAATCGCTTAATGGGAAAACTTCAGGACTCTACATAGTATAGAGGAGATATTGTACGACTAGTGAATATGCGGTGGCATTGCTTATTTCACATATGTAAGCAGCAGGCAGAGCAGTGTATCCCGATGGTATAGTAGTGCTGCCATCATTGTTATTTGTTGCTGCGTGAAACGTTGATTTTTTTTTGTTTTTTACATTTTTTGTTCTTAATTTTTTTTTTTTTGTATTTTCTGTTCATCTTATATTTTAGGCACAGGATTTCGCAAAGGCCCTTTGTGAACAAGCATGTGGGGCTTACACAATCGGTTTCGTTTGGGTGAATGTTATAGTGGATGGGATCCGTATTCAAATCCCACATATATGTATAATCTTTGCATCTCATCCATAAATCACTCTGGCAATTTACATAAATGTAATGAGTTCTTCACCGCAAGAGCTCTCTGATGGAAATCGATGAGAAGGTTATCCTAGCAGCAGCATCACATCAGCACAACCCAAAGACCCAACAGAAGTTTTGATTTTTAAAACGATTTCGATTATTTCGATGAACGCACTTCAATAGGTCGTTTCTTTTACAAAAGACATATAAATAAATCTACTCAAATCTATACAAGCACATTTATATTTGTGCACGTATAGAAACAAGGACCTCTTAGATATATATGGTTTTTCATTCACACCCATGATGATCAAAACTGCATCTCGTAATCCATTAAATCTTGCGGTTAGTTCATTTAGACACAATTTGGTTAATTGATAAATAATATTTTACTGTTCTCAGTCTTTGGGGTGGCTCTCAATAATCCTTTGAAGACAATTTTCCAGAATACGTGTGCCGGAGGGAAGATTACCATGGATATTGTATGAGTCCTGGAGCCAGTATCATATAGGTACTCTGTTTCTATATAGAGAATCCTCTTACGAGAAAGCAATATGCCTGAAGTGCTTTGAATGTGTAACGGATTTTTTTCTCCCTTTTTTTTTAAATATTTTTGTTGAGTCCTTTTGTTCGGAACAAACACTGTATGTGATGTCTTTATTGTTGCTCATGCATGATGAAATGATGAAATACATTCACTGCACTATCCCATGGACAGAGATTTTTTTTTTGTTTTGAATTTTTTTTTTGTCCAACAAGCAAGGTAAAGTATTCAATCAAATGAGTGAACATCACTGTTGTGTAATTTAATTGAAATATAGAAAAATTAATCAAACAAAAATACATGCATGATAAGTGCACTTGAACTTTTATGATGTTGTTTGACAAAAGATTTGGAAGATTATTGTTCGTTATGCATGGCTTGTCGCTGAAACTGATTTGTGCTGCGTACTTATTGCCAATTATTGAACATATTTTATATTTTCATTGTGTAAAGTTTTGTGTGACTAAAACAAGATGGTGTAAAAGAAATATCATACCTAATGTGAATGTGCCATAATTTGTGTAAATGTCGTCAAATGTTATTGTGATTTCACATTTTTGTTGTAGATAAAGAATAAGTTGTCAATACATGGAATAGCTGGTTCAAACATGAAGAACATAAAAAAAACGAATACAATGTTTTTCATTTCTAAGAAAATGACAGCCATTTTATACTGTGACATGCATTATGTCATAAGTTTGGGATTTGGCAATCACAATGACTGATTGCCTGGTTCATGGATGTTGTATTTCGAATAATTCGTCGAGCTAGTGATGGGTCGTGGGTTCAGACGCTTACACGAGGAGGTGCCAACGGATGAGGACAAAATGAGTGTTCTTTATGAGAAATCTTAACGATAACAATGCTTGACATATTGAAGGAGCATATTTGCATAACGCATGACTATATTCAAAAATATACAATATGAGATATTTGTCCCTCAACAATACTAATGAACGTCTTCAAAAACGTTTTCATTATCCACAAACGACAATGTGGTGTGAAATTTCTACTCAATAATCCATACCAGGCAGAGATATCCCCATGATATTTGTTGCTAAATGATTGACGAGTTTTCGGTGTTTCGTTGGTTTAACAATTGAACAAAATGTTAGCCAAATTGAGTCACTTGATACGCAAAGCTAGAGTTTCCCAATAAATTTATCAGCAAGTGTGGAGACATTTTTATATGATATCTACCTGCAATAATTAGCAAAGAATATTCAGAATATTTGAAGTCAATAAAAGGCTGTGTTGTTTTTGTGTAATTACAATTTAGCTGAAAGATTTGTCGGTAAGTTTAGAGGTGGATATGGTCCGTACTAGGTTTCGATCGGCTTTATAGAAATAGTCGCTATTCTTCCAGGAGCATTGTCACTATATGGCAAGTTATGGATTCGTAAAAAAAATTTAATTTGATATTTTCATCAAACTTTCTTTTACGATGATAGAGAAGTCGAAAAAAGTAGGTCCCGTTATTCTGTCTGCTTGTAGGTCAATCTACAGCCTTAACCGCTAAACCGATTTTCTTCAAACTTGTAACTTAAAGGGAATGCTTAGGTACTTTTCTTAAATCCTTTTTTTTACACCAAAAATAACGGTAACTCCCATACAATTTTTTTAAAAAAAGATTAATCATAATTATCTTAAAAGCGACTCTAACGATTTTGGTAAAAAAAATCAATACACTATTTTTTTAGGTATATTTTTCATTTTTGTCTAAAATTTTTTAAATATATTCTAATTCTAAATTCTTTTTTGAAAAAGTCAAATAAATTGTGTATATAAAAAAATAAGCAAAAACCGGCTTTAAAAATATGCTTAGCCTTTTCTACCAAAAATTTTGTGCTTACGATGTGATCAAGCATAAGTGCAAGTATGTGGGATCCAGTTGTACACTTTATTTTTTGTGAAAATAGTTATTTTTGGCACATCTAGTAGAACCATTGGTTTTCGATTTTCGATTTTCTAAAAAAAACATTTCAGTTGATTTGTTTTTATTTTTTTAATTGATAAGCTTCTAAAAAGTCTAGTATTGTAGCCAATTTGTTTTTGAAATTAAAAGATATATGTATAAAAAATAAATTCTTTGAAACTGAAGTTTTTTTTAACCAGCCATGTTTCGAAAAGAAAACCAAATTGTACCTACCATAAATATGTTGAAAAGCCATTTAGAAAATGTATGTTATATTTTTTTCAAAACCTGCTCAAGGATTTCTGATAAAAGCAAATGAGCATATTCTTAAATTAGTGCAGTCCACGTAATATTGCATAGTCAATTTAAAAAAAATGTTTTTTTTGATAAGAAAACTCTATTTTAAAAACATTTTAGATTGAAAAATTCAATTTTTCAAAAACGAGTTGTTTAAGTTTAAAGTTTTATGCTCATATTATTATATTACATAAATTTTTATATTAATTTATGTTAAACTATTTTTGAAGAAGAAAACTGATTAATAAAAGTCATTAAAAATTGAAAAAAAAAATTATTATATTCCTTAAATTATTGATTCAATTTTTTTTTTCTAAAAACATTTTCAAAATTGTATGCCTATATACAAAAATTGGTATTTTGTTTAAACCGCCCGAAGGATATTAATTTTTGTTGTGTATACTTATATTTAACTAAGAAATCAAATACATCTCTTTTACTCTTAAAGTGTTTAGCTTTTAAGTAACGAATTTAAAAAAAAAACTTAAGGAATACGTAATTTATGTTTTAACATTTTATTGACATTTTCCCGTAAGGGATATCGTGATAAACTACTCGTACTTATACTTATATACAGAAAGATGATATTAATGAACCAATAACAGAATCAATTAAATTACAATAAAGTTGTTAGCTACAAGACCATATTCGTAATATGCAACTGAATTTTGTTTATGAATACGAGTACAAAACTTAAATAAGAAATCGATTTTTTAAATACTTCTAGCCAAATTATGGATTTGACACACGTGCATTTTTTCTGTTTATTTTTTTGTTACTTTAAGAAAAATGGATGTTATGTTTTTCCTTATTCCAAACAATTTGTTTGGCTTTAAAAAAGCACTCATATTTTCGTCTAGCTTCATTGCTTTCATATTTTTGTTTGCTCAGGCTTCGTATTTCTCATAGTAACCTTGAGTCACAATAGTTTCACTTCAGTAAATATCCAAAAACACGCAAACAAATAACAACAACTCTCTAAACAAAATGGCTTTACAATTTCAAACAAAAAAAACTTGGCTACATCAATATTGTTCAAATATAGTAGAAAAAATACCCTTTTACAGTTAGGCGCCAGTATAATCCGGGCTTTGAAAAAAAAACTAGAACACAAAGAAGCATAAAAAGTTGACTCAATAGATAGTGGTCTCTATGGCGTATACGCAATATTTAATCTCTACAAATATAAACATAATTCTTTGTGTGCAGTTTTTTTTGCTTTACATCTTTTCCATCTCGTACTTTTCATTAAACATTTTCCAATTAATCACTGCCCTTTCTCAGGTCCTCCCATGCAGTAGCAGCTCTTATAGTGTTAGCGCAGTCAGCAGACGATACCATTCTCTTTCAACGTCGAAGTTTACATTGCTTTATTATTGTCGCCTTCACTTTATCAAGATACAAGACAAAGTATCGGCAAAATGTTTTCGACCCCGAAAACAGCAAAAAGATGATAATAATTTACGACAGGGGCGGGATGCCGGCCGGACGCAACACTGAAATGCACACAAAAAGGGGTCAATGCGACTTTTTGTTGCTCTTTTGCTTCAAAGACTTACTCCTAGACGACGCGACTGACTGACCAACCGACCAACCAATGGCAACGACGCGACGACGGTCAGAAAAATAAAGCTCTCAAAATGCCAGCAAAATACTCAACGACCAGATCCGATTTTCATTAATATTCTTCAAAAATTTCGAAAGTGTTCGACAACAACCTATAGCAGCGTGTCGTTGTTTCCATATTCATATTCAGGACGGGGAGGGAAAATCGAGGCAGTATGACAGGGCAAATAGGATTTTATACAAAAACAAGAAAAACACACATCCATGCAGATATAGATCGGGCGGCAGGCAAATGAACGAACGAAAATTTGGTTCTGTGCCAATTTGTCAGCCAGATAGATGAAAAAGTAAAACAGTTGCAATGGTTCTACACGGTTTGGCTGGTGGTTGGTTGGTTCGTCTTTTTTTTATTTTAATTTTTTTGTGTAATTTGTTTTGTATGTCCTTATTTCCTGGCATCAAACAGGATTTTGGATAAAAATTGTTAGTAATTGTTTGATAATACATCATACATCATCGGCAAGTTGTCATAACTGGAAAATACACTGTGGTAGCAATTTTTTGTTCAGTCATTGAGAGAGAGGTCTTAAGTCTTAAGTCTTTTGCATCTTTTTTTTCTCGTTGGTTTTGCTCTTCTTAATAATTGCAGCAACAATTTATTTTGATAGTTATGGCGATTTATTGCTAGATGGTATGGTTTAGTATAATAAAATTGAAAATTATTATTAAGTTTACACTTCTGCAAGAGCATTCGCTTGGCTGATGTTTTGGTGTGAAGAAGAATATTCTTTGACGATGGAATGATGATGCTGAGAATTGATTGATGTTTTTATTTTTTTACTGATTTGTCAATTAGGAGTAATTGATTTTTTTTTTGAAAAATAAAAATGAAATGCGGTTGAAGGCTTTTTTTTGTTGCGTGGTTGGCAAAGGTCGGAGGGTTCTGCTGTGAGAAATATCTGTTGTTGAGTTTCAATTAAAATAGTGTTGCCAGATAATGATAAATGCTTCTATACTTATTAAAAATATTGATTTTTTCTGCAAGTGTTTTAAATTTCAATTATTGTTAGAAATTGGAATATGTTGGTTTAGGTTAAAAAATAGACTTTGAGGAACATCAGCAAATGAAGTCGCACGTACTTGCTCTTGTGTTTTGTCACATCGGCATCGTAAACATAAGATTATTAGGAGCCTGTTTGTGTGATTAATAAAACGCGTCGGTTTTTCTTTGGGGTAATTTAAAGTGTTGACGTACAAGATTAATATTTAATATTTATTTAAGCATCGCTTCCCATAGATCAGCGAAATCAAGCATCGTTGCGCGTGGTTAGTACTTCGATGGGGAACCGTCGGAAACCAACCACGTGCTGTTCACATGTGTTTCTTCTGTTGTGTGTTCTTCCTATCTCTGTCTCTCTCTGTTGTATTAATATATGTAAAAAGTTTAAGCCAATGGTCTAGTTACCAGTGCTTCAGTGTCTCTACTTCGTAGATTTATCTGCGGAGTAGTATAAAATGTAATTTAATTTTCAAAAAAAAAAGATTCAGTTCTTTTGAACGCAAAAAATCTTCCTAGTGTTAGTTCAATACAAAAATGTAAATGTCAAATATTTTTGTGCACAAAAATTAGAAATATATGTAGTTTGATTCGCCGAATAACTGTAACCTTGGCTAAAATTTAAAAAAAACATTCAGTTTGAAAATTTGAATATTTAAGGAGCAGTGCATTAAAAACAATGTTGCAAACTTACAGTCACATAAAGTACACTTTAAAATTATTTTAGTAGATACTAAAATCGAAATTCGTTTTTTGACAATTATGGACGAAACACTTTATAGTTAGCGGCTCCTGATAAATTTAATACCGGATAATATGGATTTTAATTGAGCCAAAGTATCTGTCAGTCGCATTAAAAATGATTTCAAGTACCTTTTGTTTAAATATTTCAATGTTTTTGAGAATAATGAAGTTTCCCAAAACAAATATACACAAAAACCGAGCTAAAAAGCTTTTAAAGAACTGGATGAAGACAAATTTCACTCCTGATATACATTTGATAAAATCGCTATCCATTTTCTGATCTAAATGCTCATGTTTCATTTGTCTGATCATTTCTCACACATCCGCACTTCAATTTGATTTCCTGTCTCGCTTAACCTTTATAGATAAAAATTTCAGATATTGATTAATTAATTTATGTTTTTTCTTAATAAAATAAAGGGATATCCATTTTGCGGTTTCACAAGTATAGGGCTGGAATTCGACATCTGTCAAACTAAGTTGTTAGACCATTTTTTTTTTCTGTTGAAAGTCTGACATTTACGAAAACGGATCGCCTAACTATCACACAACGCATAAAAATTGTTAAAACCTACTATAAAAATGTTGCCACATATCGTGCTTTAAGAGGAGATTATTGTTTACATAATCGTCCAACTACGCAAGCAATTGGCAAAATTGTGAAGAAATTTGAAGACACTGGATTGGTTTCAGATATTGTAAGGCATGTGCATCATCGTTTCGCTCGTTCCACTGAAAATATCGCTGCTGTAAGTGAAAGTGTTGCCGAAGACCCGAATGTGTCGATACCTCGTCGTTCTCAGGAATTAGGACTCTCTTGTGGCACATTATGGCGTATTTTGCATTTGGATCTACACCTACATCCATATAAAGTCCAGCTCACACAACAACTGAAGCCAGCTAACCATTCACAACGTCGTAGATACGCCGAATGGGTGCTTGAACAACAGGCGGTGGACGGCGATTTTTCGAACAAAATTTTCCTCAGCGACGAAGCACATTTCTCACTCGGTGGGTATGTTAATAAATAAAATTGTCGTATTTGGGGTTCTGAGAATCCTCAACTAATTGAAGAGATGCCATTACATCCATTCACTGTTTGGGGCGCTCTTTGACCCGGAGGTGTGATTTGACCTTACTTCTGCGAAAACGACGATGGAACGACTGTCACCGTCAATTCGGAGTGTTATGGTCATATGATAACCGACTTTTTTTTGCCTGCTATTGAAGGATACGACTTGGAGAATATGTGGTTTCAACAAGACGGTGCCACATGCCACAAAACTCGAGCGAATATGGCTTTATTGCAAGAGACATTTCCTGGCCGCGTGATTTCTCGTCGTGGCGATATCAACTGGCCACCAAGATCATGTGAAATGACACCGCTGGACTTTTTTCTGTGGGGCTACGCGAAAGACCGTGCTTATGCAGATAAACCCTTAACGCGTGAGCACTTGAAAACCAACATTCGTCAAGTTATGGCTGAGGGTATCTCATATCTCCCAATATGTGTCAAAAAGTGGTCGAAAACAATTCGCGTGGTGGTCATTTAAATGATGTTATGTTTCACACATAATGTCAACGTTCAAACTTTATAATAAATGAAAAAAATATTTTATATGTGTTTTATTTACGTTTACTTTTGAAACCTCAAAATGGATAACCGTTACATTTTCGCTCATTTTATATTAAATACAATCTTTTTTTAAAGTTTCTTGTATCTTGTTCTATTTTGTTGTTTGCTCCTGTTTGTTTACTTTTGTCCACTGTCAAATTTTGTTCGATAATTTTGAAAAAGTTTATCACTCAAACTATTTGATTTCCCAAACTTTGTTTGAGGAAAATTAATTGTGGCTAAGCCGTAAGGGTAATACTAGTTGTAAATAGGTTATAAAATGTTTATAATTAATGTAAAACTAGTAGCTGCTTTTAAAATTAAAATCGGTTTTAGTTTTTACTTATTACGTACTAAACCTACTTAATAGGAGCTGACTATAATTTTGCGGCAATAAATTTAATCAGTTCATCCAATCATGAGAGAGTAAAAAATATGAAAAGTGGTTCCATGCGAAGTACCGTTAACCAAAACTTAAAATATTTTTTAAGAGTGGATTGCACTAATTTAAAAACACACACATTTTTTTTTCAAAACTCGTGAATCCGTTTTTGAGAAAACGTTTTTTTCTTAACGATTTTTTTAACACTTGTAATGATAAGTATGTAACTTTGTTTTCTGTTTTAGGGAAATTTTTTTTTTTCGAGTACCTATTCAAGAAAATGCCAAAAGATTATTAAGTACAAAGTTTCGAAGAACACTATTTTGTTGTGTTTAAAATTTTGAGTTTTCAAAACAATTAATGAAGCATTTTCCAGAAAATCGAAAACCAAAAAAAAACATTCTTCGAGAAAAAAAAATTTAAGAAAAATACCTTTTTATTTTGTAGCCGTTTTTGAGAAAAATAAGATTTACATTTTCGGATCTTTATTTTTGTTCCTTAAAAAAAGAATATCTACCAAGTATGAAGAAAATTCATCCTCCGCTTAAGCTGTAGATTAGCACAAAGACAGACAAGCAGAATTGCCATCAAATGTCAATTTTGGCCAAAATCTCAAGTTAATTTTTTTCCAAGTGCAAGACTTACCCTATCGCACCTACGATATACCACAATTAAAAATTCCCACCGGAACTGGAGACCGTGTCAGCTGAAGTCATTTGTCTGTTGAGACAGAATTCCCCGGTAAAAATAAGAATTTAGTCATCTATTTTTGTAGGTATATATTTTATATGTATGCTTGGCATCTCCGAAACCGCTTGAATGAAATTATGAATTATGGATGAAACTTAAAGAATACTTACGTTTCCAAGCTCATCTTCGTCATGCCAATGCTATTTTCTAAATGCGAAGTGATAGTTTTTGTTATATTCGTTGTAGAATTCTAAAAAATCGCGTTTTGAAAATATGAAATTTAATTAAACAATTTAAAAAAGAATATTTCAAAAATAAATCACAATAAATTAGGGTGAATATGATAATTATCTAAGAAATATTTTTCATTTGAGTGTATTTTTCAGGTGCTGAAAATTTTTGAAAGGGACATTTTAGGATTAATGTCAATTCTGAAGAGTTTTTGATATATATATATTTTTTTTCGTTTTAAGAGATACGTCTAGGGATCTAGTATTTTGAAAATAATTGATTGCTCAACGTAATGTTTTGATTTCTAGTCTAGATTGAAGAACAATATCAAGTGAATTCCGTATAGTTACCACATTGCTATGGTAAACTCAAAAATTTAAAAATTAAGAAACTTAAAGAAACCCCGAAAAATCCCCCGTTGACAAAGGGTTGACTAAAAGTTTTGCAATCCACCAACAAATCCCTTAAGAACTTTCTTGAATCACGATCTTGCCCTATCACGTTAAAATGTATGGAATTTATTGTTTTATTTCGTATTACGAAAGACGAAAAATTATCAAAATCTTCTAATTTTTTGGCAACCGAGTTTTTTACTAGTCATCTCGTTCCATCTTCAAAAGAGCCCCTTTTGCCAAATCCTTTTTGATGTAATCACCTGGAAATGAAATAAATTACTCTTAAGAATTTTATTGGTTTTTTTTATTCATTCCACTGCCTGCTATTTCAGCATTTCCGTCAATGTAAAAAGGTTTTCAACCTGTATATTATATTACCTTATTTTCCTAGAGGATTTTAAGCCCTTAATGATTAAATGTTTTGACTTAACTCTAAGTGTCTTTAAACGAGCGAAATTATTTCTCTGTGCAACATAGATTGAAAAAATAATCCTTCATTTTAAGGCTACTGTGTTGGTAATTTTGCGTCAGCAATCTCTTAAAAAAAATATTTTCTAGAAATAGTTGACTTTGAATTTGCCCTTAATATTTTAATGAAAATTAATTACAAATTAATTCCACTATCATCGACCTCAGCAAAAAAAAAAAATAATAATAGATATGTCTCCAAGAAAATCCTTAAGAAGAAGTAAAATGTTTCAAGAGTGCTGAAGTAGTGAGTTTTGGAATGCTATATCGAGCAGAAAACATCAATTACGAAATCCTTGGTACAAGCACCAGAGCTCATCTAATTATCCTAATTTTCATTCTCAAATAATAAATATCTTTAATGAATTTTGATACAATCCAATTTGCGAATCAGAAATGCTTACCCTCCCAACCACAAAATTTTCTAATTAAATCAAAAATGCCAAGGAATTTCTCTCTCTCTATCTAACCTCGAACTGGTTTTTAGGTGCCATGGTCAGGTCATTATCATAAAATCATTAAATTATAGTGAGCTGGAGAGCAAAGCAACATTAGAAAATAAAAGCAAACAATTCAAAAAAATATAATATTTTCATCCACCATTATCAGCAGATATACATAGTTACTTTTGAGTCTGCATCTGCTGGTGCGGGTGATGGTTCTATATTTGTGAGTGCCTAAAAAGGGTAAACTTCTTGGTATTCTTGAATTTCATAATCGTGCCTCGTCCACTTATTAATATCAAATATCCTTCTTATCCTCACCGCTTTGCTAGATAGCCAAAGCAACAAACTTATAGCCATCTCACCAAAAGGATTATCTAATTGGCCTTGTGGGGGGCTTAACAGGACTTAACACTTGTGTAGTATAGGCAACAGTGGGAGCTGGGAGCAAACCCCACCACAGAACAGGCACAGAGAAAAACACCAATAACTATCTCATTGGTCGTGTTTGGTGGTTGGTCATATCCTAGGGGCCTAGTTGCTGCTTTCAAAGTCAGGATGACATAGAAAAGTCGCAGTCGTGAGTCTCTGGGTGGCTTGGCAGGGATGATATAGAATATCCAAAGAAATGAGGCAATTACCTTGAACGTTTTCTATTTAATTTTTTTTTTTATTTTGTTCAATTTTATTTTCCTCTTTGGGTTTTTCATTTTATACCATCGCATCATGACATTAGATAAAAGTGTACACAGACCTCAAAATAATTGCTGCGACTTTAGACTTTGTGGGGTACAGGGAGCCTCTCAAATACACACATAGCTGCACACATCCGATACCATCTCTTTTTCCATTTGAGCTATCTCATTGAGCAGCGCCGAACCAAACCGAACCGAGCCTTTCTCTACGAGTATGTTGGTTGGTCGTTTTGAATGTGGAAGAAGCAAGAGATTTCTATAAGGCAGGCAATGGCACAAGTTGAAGTGAAGAAGTCTTCTTACCTTGTTGTTTTTTTTTTGTTACCTATATTGCTCATCCATAACCAATGTTGGGATATACACTAACACTATGTGGAAAGAATCTTTAAAAAAAAAAAACAATATTTTCATATGACTTCCCTTGGACACGATTGAGGTTTAATACTATGGGTAGATGAACGATGAACTTGTCCCATTTGTGGGGCGAATATATCTGTTTATGAGATGCTATTCCACTCAAGGAAGACTGATGTTTATTGATTGCCGCCGAATGCGGAAGAGGTGAAGGTGTTCCTGCTCGTGTTGTGTTTTTATTTTATTTTTTTTTTCATTTTTTCAGTTGATGCCTTGGTATGTGCAGAATTATGGTAGGTAGGTACTTTTTGTGAGAACAAACGACTTTAAGTTTATTATATATAGGGAAAAGTTTTTAAAGCAGATTTAAAAAAAAAATTTGCATTTCCAGTAGACTTCACCTGAAGATAATAAAATGGATTTAACGATGCAGATTAGTGCGAGATTTACGACAAGGACGAAGCAAAGAGATGGGCTTTACTTTGACATTTCATGTGGATGTAATGCGTTTCTACACAGATTTAACTATACGAGAGTGTTTTTGCCTTTTTCTTTTTTTTTTATTCGGTTTGACAGTTTGCCAATATAAAATGTCAAAGTTACATCCGACACGGAGCGCGGCGGTGGGAAGAAGGATATTCATTATTATGCATTCATTTGTGTTTATGTAGAAGAAAGCCCTTAAATGTTATAAAGAGTAATGTCAAGTTTGAAAACTTGGAGCAGGTGTACGTTGGTGAGATTGAGCCTAAATGGAGGGACCGATTTTGCTCCGAATTTATGTTTCAGCTTATCCAGTGCGAGTAGCTGTTGTACGGAGATTTCTTTTAATGGATAGACTAATGGAAATAATAATACTGTGTTCTCAGTTTTCGTAAAAAAACTCACATTACGTAAATAGAATTTTGACATGAACTGTAAGCATATATTTAATGTCGAGCTGGCAACTTTGAGCTCGACGAGTTTTAACAGGAAATGCGTAATGGGGGAGTGCCATTTCTTGTTAAAATTTTATGTTAGTAATTTCTTTATTTGATCTTACTTGCGATACAGATGCTTAGGGCTAAATTTTGCATTTAAAAAAAATCGAACTCGAGATTTTAATAAAACTTGTCCTGCAATTCCGCCTGTCCGTCTGTCTGTTTGTACAACGATTTAAGCGGTTGAAGCCATTTTCCTTAAAATTGGGACTTAAGTATTTTAGCTGATTGTCTCAAATAGATTTTGGAATCGTTTTTTTTAGGTTAGTTCCAAACTTTTTTTTTTTGAATTGACAAATTATTTCATTTTAAAGAGCTCGGATGCAATTCTCTCATAAAACAATACTATGCTACTAAAAGTGTGCAATGAATTGAGAACAATCGTCTGCCACTTCTTAAACGTCAAACATTTGTTTGTTTCACAAAACTTTTCACCACAACGTACGAGATGAATTTTGATTTCGTTTATGACAAACGTCAATCTGACATATGCAATTCAGCTGTATATTATTTACTGCACACAAATAATTCTTGGGCAGAAATTGTCAGGAAGGGAAAATGTTTACTCTCTCATGAGCGCTCTGTTCTCTCCAATGGCCTTTTCGGACCGGGAAACAGTTTGACTGATTCTGAATTTAGCCGATTTGCCTAAAAAAATTTCCAAAACACTTGATTTCAATTTAGGTACACATTTTCTTGTAATTATAACTCGCTTCTTTTTGTGTTATTTTACCAGAAAAGTAGTTTAAATTCAATTAACACATCGAAATTACACAACAAATCAACACGATTATTTTGACATTTTAATTATGTGAGTGCTTTAGAGATTCTGTTCTCGATTCTGAAATGAAATCCAGAGTCGTTTTCTGATCTGTCTAGAGTAAGAACTGTCATTTTGTGGGGGTCAGAACAGTTCTGGACGGCCAATTGAAAAGGCCATGAGTCTACCGAATTTGTAAGCCTGGAACAATAATTGACTTGAATGAGTATTGTTGACAACTGACAGTTTAAGGTACGATGTGAAACAAAGCTATACTTTCTGCTTAACTGTTTTATGTAGCAAGAAATTAACCATAATGACATATTACATTATCCATTATTTTCTGAGATGGAATCTATTTTACATATAATATATGTAGCTGTTTACGTCAAAAATCAAAATTCCTAAGACCTTACTGTATGAGCACCTAATTATTATTTTAAATTAGGAATGTTGTGATGTACTACAGGTATAAGAATGTAAAAAAATGAGGGTGTGCAAAATAAAATAATTAAGTTCAACTGAATTAGAGTGAGAACCAAAACAAGAAATGAGAACTAAACAGAACTTAGACTTTGGGGTGTATTCAGTTTGGAGAATAAATAAAATTACCACAGAATTTATTTACTCCCACATAAACGAACACACCCAGCAATGTCATAAAACTTGAAATTATCATCTACAATGTTGAAAACTTAAACTAGAGACTATCACGAAATATTTGATTAGTAGTTGGGGATATCAAAAATGTATGGTAGATACAAATTTAAAAAATGTTGCGCGTGTTTAATTTTTACTTATAGCTGAATCAGTTCAAATTTTTGGGAAAAACATTTAAGTTTAAGAAGAGCAATAGCTTGAATGCTTTTGAACACACTTAAAGCCAATAATGTAGGTGTCCCTTAAATTATGAAAATATTTAATTATTCTTATCCATTGAATCGTGAAATTCTCCATTCGCTTAACAAAACGCATTCCAACTTTCAGTAAATGTTCCTTTTCCTTTGTAAAAATATGTGGGCGTGGTCAGGTTATGACCTGATGTATATCTCCACAAATGGAGAAAGTGAAAGCACAATTATTGCGAACAAAACTATATAGCCTTTACATAAGTTACTAATCTACGGTATTAAAATAGCTATCCAATAATTATCCACATCATCTGATAGGGATCTAATTCCATTAGGTTCGTTCGTTCAACCTAACTTCTAGGGTTGGCATAGAGCTGTCAAAAAATATGGGTTTTTGCATTCTCCAAAAATACACTAGGACTGTCAATTATATTGTTGGCATTTAAATAAGGAAACAAGAAATCCTATTCTAATAATAATAAAAACTAGTTTAAATTTTTATTGTGATGTGCATATGTTTTAGTCTATCTCCTCCGATACACAATCCACAAGTTGGGACAATTCCATTATCTATTTCTATTTATTAAATTGAACTTGACTATTCTTTTAATTTCAATTTGAAATTACATATCAAACGCGAATTCACCAAAAAACACATGTCACTTTGAAAATTAACTCATTATCTGAACTCACCACAACGTTTTTTAACCTGCGATCTACTTCAGGGCGACCGCATCTCTCCAAAAACAGATCACCAGGGAGAGTTCAGATTTAAAAAAAAGAATCTTAATGACGTCCATATGGTTACCTAATAAATCAAACAGGTTCATAATGTGATCGGTGCTATATATATATATATATATCCATTTCTTTTTACTTGCGATATAGTCACTATAGGGCAAAGAAAAAAAGGATACAGAAAAAATAGAAAATATCTCCAAATAGCCCTTCCAGCCACAATTTTGAAGAAAAATTGAACTTTGGACAGCTAAGAACCAATTGACCTATAGAAGTCGTTAATATGTAATTTTGTAGATAATTGAACTGTCTACAAATGGTTCTCATGTAATTGTGAAAAAAAAAAAACGTTTTTCGGAATTATTATACAAAATAAATTAAATTAGTATTTTTAAAATGGCAGCATTTCCCTTCCGGCACCACTCTTAAAACTAGATTTTCTTATTGAAGCATATATTTTTCCAAACATAACTAAAAACAAAAAAAAATTCCCCACTCAAAAACATAAATTTATTACATTTTTTTGACTAAATGTACTAAACTATCAATTATACGATAAAAAGTTTCTTCATCTTTTTTGTGTAATGAGCTACAATTTGTTACAATCTTTTTTTTTTGAAAGAACCTATAGTTTTCGAGTAATTTGAAAAGAAAAAACAGAATTGTTTCCCCTTCCGCCTCCTAAATTGTTAACTTTTTAGGAAATGTTTAGGACGTAAAAATAAAGCTCTCCACCAAAATTTAGCTTTATCGGAAATTTTTCGAAGTGATTGTCTTATTTTCTTGGACTATTTCTATTTCCCTCCTTTTGTAACATAAAGTGACAAGTAAAATACACAAAAGCAATAAGGTCCCCCGCGTAAAATCTGCGTTCTAGTTAACTCGGGTTTAATTTATGGAGGAGTAGCTAACTCCGGTTTAACTTACCTTAGTCACTGAAAACTTGGTCCTTATACAGAAATAATCTTTTGTGTCGACGTTAAAAAATGAATACATTTTGTTCAATGCGTTTCCGTACTTTTGTGAAAATGTGTCTCTCTCTCTCTGAAAAATGTTTACCGCCATTTTGAAAAAAAAATGAGAGTGTAAATTTTGGTGCCCAAATCACAGGAATAACGCTATGAATAGTGGAGAGTTGTATGTAGGTCACTAGACACTATGTTGCACAAAATGTTTAATTGCACAAGACAAATCACAGCAAACGTGGAAATATCAAAGCTTTTCTGGATAAATTAATTTTTATCAAGATATTCTATCTGAGGAACATAAAATTAAAAATTTCATCAACACAATTTTCTATTATTATTTTCACTCTAAAAAAACTTAAAAAATTAAATACAAATATCTTAAAAAGTTTATGACCGATTTCACAGTCGGAGTGCCACAGAAAGGATTAATAAGTTAAGGCTATATTTCTACAGTGTAGTTGACTACTTAATCGGCACTTACATATGCCTACTTAAATTTTAAAACTGACCCTTAAGTGCCTATATCGAATAAATGACACTGGTATATAAAATTCAGAGATTTTTCTTTAAAAGCATAATTTTAAGTTTTACATGTACGACTAGGTTGATCAGATTATAAAAAAAAATCGCTTTCAATGTTTTTCAGTTCATTCACATTAGACCATTTGACTCGCCTTCTGTCAAATGTAAAATAATATTTTCTACAATTTCCATCCATATGAACTGAACACAATAAAAATGAAAATGTGTGGTAAGGGTTGCAGTTTGTCAAATCAATCAGTTTTTTTTTTCAAACTTGAAGATGTGAAATGAAAAGTTTGAAGTTTCACACTGATGTCGTTTTCATATTAATAAAAGTCCAATTTCCCATTATTAAACACAAATTTTGGATAATTTATTTTAACCCAATTCAAATACCACACACCAATTTGTATGCATAAATCTAATTATGGTTTCGCAACTTTAAATAACAGCTTAGACCATCAACAAATGTTAAATACCTTCCACCGCAAACCACAAATTAATCAACCAACAACAACTAACGTATCGAATAAGTTCAATGAAATAGAACAAAAAGCCAACACAGCATTGCGTATGTACAATCAACATTACAGCACTAACAACTAACAGAGACTCAACCAGAGCAGAGAGGAAGAATGTCGAGGAGCGAAACAGCAACGGTCGAAATAGGCCGAAGTGACCAGGTAAGTTATATAACCTCCCAACCTTCAAACTAAAATACCCTTATGAAAACCACCCCCTTAACCTTGTACCTGTATTTACGTTTCTAATTATTATTGTTCTTGCATCTTGTAGAATAAAATTGTTTTGCAAGTTTTTTTTTTACTTTTTTTTTCAAAATTTTATTTTGTAGCTCAAATTAATTGAATAAATTCTTTGCCTTTGGAATGTGTAGATTTGTAAGACTCACCGAGTACCCAGTACCAGTGCATTTGTATAACCTTATAGTCAATTAATTTCACCGACAGTGATATAGATAGATTTGGCTATTTGTCCATATGTTTTATAAGAGGACTGATTGGATTCAATCTGGTGAAGCTTCTCTTCCATCACTCGTAGATTCTTCCGATCAAAAATTGAAAATTTACAGAGAATAAGGATTAAAGGTTGCACAGGCAAAAAAAAAGTTCATACCTTTACTATGTAGGTATATATGTATGTTGAGTTGAAGTCTCGTTTCATGTGTCTTGCAATCAGCTTGCATCCGGAATTCCGGTTATAAATGACGAGGACGTCGAGAAGGACTAAAATCGCAACGAGAATTAATCTCTCTATTTTGCTCCACCAATAGAATGTTTTTTTTTTGTGTCCTCGTTTAGCAGTAGTGTTTGAGAGAGGTAGAGGAATAGGACGTTTTTTTACCTCGGAAAAATGGGTTATTTATTCCTATTCCCATATAAAATCCACCCCCCGGAGACGAACCGAAGGGAGTAGTGGTGGTGTAAGGGCAGACAGGATCACAATATAAGCGTCGTCGACGTCTTCGTTGTCTGAGTAGGCAAAGGAGTGTCGACAATATGGCATCTGTGTCTGTGTGATATTTGTCGTGGGTTTTTTTTTCCAACACTCAGCTTTTGACGTTATTTTTGTGTGTGGAAATAGGAAGAGCAGTGAAGTCTTTTGGTTAACTTGGCTTAGCACCAAATTCCATAGAGTGCTGGCGAATAATGTCGCATTTTCGTTGTGATTGCAATTGTTCTTCGTATGGAACGTAAACTGCTAACAAGAGCATACAAAAAAACTACTCGTACAGGAGCTGATAGAAAAAGATATGATTTTCAGAGTTACATTATAGTCAGTGGTTTGATCGGAGAATTAGGTTAATTAAAAAAAAAGAGAGAGACGTCTGGGTTTTGAAATCGAAGAGATGATTTAAGGTAGAATTGATGACAATGGTTTAAAATGTGGTCAGACTAACAGGAGTCAGTTGTGGAAATCGTTAAATTGGAATTTTATCAGTTTGCTTTTCCTTAAAAAAAAAGTAATACATATCTGTAAGTATGATTTTGGAGTAGATGTTTTATGGATTATGAGAAATGTGATGTGGGAAATGGATAGTCTAGTAAAGTTGAGGTTAGAAAAAAATTCAATACATTTTTTTATGAAATAATTTTAGCATGATTCTACCGATGGTACCTACTGAGTTACTTTTTTAGTTTAAAAGGTAAAATTCAGCGAATAAACTAAAACATATTATCTATTTAATTAAGAATTTAATCAAGAACTTTATTTTCTGAAGTATAAGATTTTCAAAATATTCAACTTGAGATTTTGCACCCATTGCCTTAAGAAATAAATTATCATATATATAATATAAGCGAAAGGCCCAAACCTTAATAGAACTTACAAAACTCTTAAATATATTACGTACAAATTTTTAATTGGCACAATTTCTAAGGATTTTGTAATTGATCTGTTACGTAAACCCTGACAAGACACCCAACTATCATTTAGGATTCGATAAGGCTTCGGGAATCAATTTCAATTTCGATAAGACCTTACCGAAATTTTATAGAAGTTGAAATGTTAGTAGATATAACCATAGGATATTTAGTAATACGTGTATAACAGTCAGTGGTCAATATTAGAGCACACGGCGAAGCTAGGCATTCCCCACAATACTCACTGTCGGACCTATGGGAAAAGGAAACAGTTATTCAGTTCGCCTGAAAATTCCAAATTACTGGATTATTTCTCTACCGTGATCTTCGTAGAATTCCTAAGACCCCGAGCTAGCGGACTAGAAGTTAGCTAAACAATTTTTGCTAGTCAACGGCCTTGGCTCCGATGAAAGCATCGCCTCCCATAGGTCAGCGAAATCAAGCATCGTTGCACGTGGTTATTACTTCGGTGGAGGACCGTCGGAAACCAACCACGTGCTGTTGACATTGTTTCTTCTGTTGTGTATTCTTTCTTTCTCTGTCTCTCTCTGTTGTATTAATGTATGTGATGTTTAAAGCCAATGGTCTCGTTGGTAGTGCTTCAGTGTCTCTACTTCGTAGATTTATCTACGGAGCAGTATAATATGTAATGTAATGTAATTTTTGCTTTAGCACCAGATGGTTTGAGGTCCGGTTGAGTGAGTGATCCGAATACTGACGACTGTCTGAGGATATGCCAACAGCACAATCCATACGTTCAACCGATTTATAGTATCAAAACGGTGCATTTCAGCACTAATTTGGCTACAGGGCCAGACTGTCCGTGGCCGCCATTTCTACAGTTAATTCCATAAATGTACCTTCATATTTCAAATTTTAGTTTACTTATGATACCCGTGCTCCTTTGGGCGTGGGAAGCTACTCGTTAGTACTTTACTCGCTAGTTTCAATGGGACACACAAAATTGCTTCGCTTGTAGCACTTTACTGCAAATTTACATAATTTCCAACTCTTCTTGTCCATTCTTGGTATTACTTTTTATCACTGAATAATTGAGATTAATTTTTGTTGGGTTTAAGATGTGAACTTTTTTTTTTTTGAATACTTTCTTTCCCAAAGAAAATAACAAATTAAAAATGTGAAGGCAAAAATTGATTGAATGGAAAATCTCTCTGCTCTATCAGACGCCCTCTTCTGTTTTTTGAGTACGTAACTTCTAGGCTCATCTACTCGCAAATGGGATCATGTGTAGATTATGGTACTAGATTAAAGTTTTCATCCACTGAAGAACACCTCCAAATGAACACGACTTATTTAAAAATCCTTATGTGCTAAGATGTGATTTTAATTTCTGCATTATTCTTATTAATGGCAAATTAAACTCTTATGGCCTATTTCAAGAAGGACTTTAAAACATTTAAGAGGCTTCCAATCCCTCAAGCTTTTAAACACCCTTACAAACCAAATACGCATTTTTCACAAGTGTCATTGACCACGTTCACTCATTTAATAGATAAGTTATCTCGAATACTAAAATATCCGAATGCAAATTTGTGAACAAGCTTGAAAAAGCAGTCAAAAATAAAAACAAAACTCATATCAAATGAAGTTTGCAGTCAGCTTTTCTATACATTTGTCCCCGGGTACCCAGTTATTCAAAAATGTCTTAAGTAACTCTCTAGATAACTTTCATGACAACAGCTGGTTTATCATCATTTGGTTACATCAACAGAAAGTTATTCTGGATTACTGATTAAGGAAACGCGGGAATGTCACGCACCAAAACTTTAACTTTTTTGTGTTTCTTGACATTAGATTCAACACATATTGCTGTCTCATTTTTTCGCATACATTTCAATTATTAGAAAGAAAAAAAGAATTATTTTACAAGGTTTAAAGTTCTGATAAAATTTAAGAGGATTTTTATCAAAGCTCGTTAATATTTTGCTTATGAAATCCGCCATTAATAGAAGGACTACATTTTTTTTAAATTCAAATTGAAGAAAACAGATCTTCGAAATAATGGAAACATAAGTTTTCAAACTTATCAAAAAAAAACAATTAACTTGCTAATACCTAGGTAATACAGAACTTTGAAGGAAACACCTTAGTGAAAATGCTATACGTTTTTCTGCCCGTAGCAAAATCAAAATATCGATTTCATAACAAAACTAAACGAGAACCATTTTGTGAGAAGTTATTTTATGGAATTGTTTGCTTTTAAACAAATGTTATTTCCATCTTCAACTTTCATACCATCACTATGCCGAAACCCACTATAACTCTAATTAAAAAGCATTGGCAGTCCTCAATTAGGTCTTAAAAATTCCCAGATTGAAATTTGAGTAAATCCTTTGAACATAACCAACCCGTAAACGCATCTTAAAATCCATCCAAACTACACAAAGCACAAAACAAGCAAAAAAAAACTCATTTCAACAACAACAATCTACATGCATATGATTGTGGCATTTAAGGTGAAAACACATAGGCTGCAGAGGAAATTTTTCAAAAACTCCTTCACTCTCGTAAAGGAGGTAAAACGAAGCAATTTCCCTAGTTTCCACTTCTATTATAATCCAAGTGCGGTAGTGGTTAAAGAGTGGTTAAAAGTTTTTTCTTAAAATTTCTGAATTATTTTAAGCTTGCCTGCCTTTTGAAGTTTTTTTTTTTTTTGTTAGTTTCCTTTAAATTATTTGCATTCTTGCATGTTTTTTTTCTTCAATTTTTATTTTCTTACAACAATTCCACCCCATTTTAAAATATTGCTGCATAAAAAACTTGTTTTCTTGTTAAATTAAAAAAAAATAGCTTTCAATTTGTTGCGTTTTTATATTCTAAAGCTAAATAAAAAGCGAGAGTATTTTTTTCCTTAAACCACTTAGACACCCAAAAAGACACAACCCAAAAAAAAACACAGAATTCCTATTATAATTCTTTCCCTCAGATTTATGGGCCGCCAATGCACAAGCGTAACATATGTTGGAACCCATACGGAAGGGGCGACATTCATGATATCTATTGGAATCCACCCGCCACCACTACAACTCGTCATCACCTACCAAATTGTCCTTGTGAACTAGCATACGAACAGTCCTACGAAAAGGTAGGTTAATGGGGTGTAAGTGCTATATGTGAATAAGTGTTTTGGGGTAAAGTTTACTCCAAACATCTTAATCAGATCACCACCCTGTAGGTAAGACAAAGCTGTTTGATAATCAAGCTACAAGAACATTTGTATGTATATTTTAAGTTAGCAGTTAATTGTATCCATTTGTTTTGAGTTATTTCATCTCTTTTTTCTCATTTCAATTTGGTTTGTTTTAACCCTCACACAAGCCTCGATGTTATCATCAAGGATTTCAAAAGGAAATGGACAAAAAATGAGAAGAAAAGCAAATGCCTCCGTACTGATGGGGGTTTACATACTCATCTTAATGTGAATCCGGTGTGAATATTTCAATGGCTCACCTCAACCTCACATATACTTTGCCCCTCATATCCGGCGGGCGTCAGCCCAAGGCAGCAAAAATATATTATTATTATGGTCCCTCATTTAGCCTTTCTCATTTAAGAATTAAGAATTGAATGTGTGTTCTACAACACACACACTCCCCCGCATATATACATATATGTATCATTGGTATTCTCTGGTTCTTTGCATTTTCAAATGCACGGAAATCCTTTTTATTTTTCGTCTGTATTTTTTGTATATTCTTTCTTCTTCGAAAACGGATGATATAAAAATTCCCAAATGGAAAAGAAAAATTACATCCGCAGTCCTAAGGCATTCCAATGTATATTATATACACAGTAGGTACCCCATCATAGAGGTATAAGCAGATAACTTAAAATCACACAGCCCCCAAAGGAAACGGGTTAATTAAGGCGACTATACTCGTACAACTTGTACGAGTACACTCACTCTGTATCCTTGTACCTCTATACTATAGTCTAAAGTCTAATGGGAAATGGTAAATAGAAAATCATTGACTGTCCTTATTCCAATTTGTTTAATTACACCTGAAATAGTGGAGGTTTGTTGACACACTACTAAAGGATCGACTCGACACTGACACCATGGATAACAGGTGAGCTGAATAGGAGAGAAAAAATAAAAGTAAAAGTACAAACGAAATACTGCAGGTTGCTTAGCAAATACGAAATGCCCTATTTATGTATTTTTGTTTTTTTTTTCTTTTTAAGCGATTTTCGTGTGCAATGAAAGCTGAAAGTAAAAGTAAATAAAGGATTTTATTGAATGCGTAGGTAAATTGTGTGTGTGGGTGGCTTGAAGTTATCAAAGAGTTTACCGACTTATTACTTCCCAAAATGAAGCTCGCAAAATGTAGGATTTTAGTTAAAAATTGTATTCAAAATATGATTTGATAATAAGAATTTAATTTTAAACTGGAATTATATTAGTTAACAATTTTTATAAAATGGTGGCAGCTTTTTAAAATAAAAACATTTACCAAATATGTAATGATGACTTTTATGTTAAAGCAATTTAATAATTTAATTTAATCGATGTTACTGACATATACTTTTTCTTATCGAACATTATATTTACAGTAAATGCCGCTTATAGTCACACGTGATTATAAACGGATGATGATGTAAGTATCCTTTAAAAAAAGTCGATTAAAATGGGCCTAATATCTATATCATAACAAAAAAACACAGATTTCGGTATATCAACTTCACATCAAAAAGTGACAGGCCAACTCCACTGGCCATACAAATGTCCAACATCACAACCACATTCCAATCCACAAACATTGCATTTTTACTTACTGGTCAGTTTCATATCGTGTCGTTTATTTCCTTTTCACCACTACTTCTAATTTTTTCATCAACATTCACATCCACATTCAACAGAAAACGGAAAAAAAATTACATGCAAACGAAACGTCAAATCTATCGAAACTATAAAAAACATATACATGAAACGTCAATCTATGACCAAGCTTTTTTCATGTCTTTGAATTTTTTCATGTCATGTTCATAGTTTTGCAATCTCGCATACTCAAAAAAAAACACATCCT
This sequence comes from Philhelius pedissequus, assembly GCA_910595825.1. Classification (NCBI taxonomy): domain Eukaryota; kingdom Metazoa; phylum Arthropoda; class Insecta; order Diptera; family Syrphidae; genus Philhelius; species Philhelius pedissequus. The sequence goes on along the minus strand of OU343163.1, from coordinate 4,552,148 downwards.
TCCGGTACAAGTATTTGGAGAGTTTTTTTTAGCTTTTTTTTCTTTTACAGAATTCGTGTAGCAATTCCTTTTAATAGCCTGGTCACAGCGAACAAGAACCAAGGGTTTCGCGAAAAAAAATCTGTTTTCGTCAAAAACCTACCATTTCTCAAATACAATTTTGTGTAACTACAAGTTTTCGTAAGCCACTGGTTTTCGCTAACCCATCAATTCGATTGTACATTTATTTAAAATGTCTACATCCCAGCATTTATTCCTTACTAAAATGTTCAACATCCAAGCTGTTGACGTAGAAGTAAGAATACAGGTATGTATCAAAATATTGATATGTCAAACAAAAACATTTTGCCTCTTTTCGAAAGAGGCTACAAAATTTTTGTTTTGGCACTTAGTTTGACTGTTCGATTCATTAAATGAAAGAAAGAATGATTTCGGATTTTATTTCAGAATCGAAATCGGAATTACATACTTGCACACTTTCACAAATTTATCAAAGTTGTAAAACATCATTTTAGATAAAAAAGAAACACTTTCTAGATTGGGTTTGAAATTCAAGATTTTTAATTGCAAAGCAGTGTTAATATTTGAATGATACGGTGAGCGGTATTAAACCATAGACAACGAAATAAAAAACGACAAGTCTTAAAGATAGTTTTTTATTAATAAGGTTTTCTGGTTGTAACTTTAGAAGCGAAATCTCTTCGTTGCAAAAAGTGGAGAAAAACAAAACATACCTTATAGAAGAAACCTGGTATAAAAAACCACAACAATGTTTCGAGTATCGACAGAAAAAAAAACATTACCTATATAAAACTGAAAAAAAAACCTGAACTTCACCACATTTTCCCATGTGGCCTTCAATCAAAGTAAGAGAATACGAAATACAACGAACGAACGAATGAAAGTGGAAATTTCATTTTCATAACTCTCCACTGCAGTAAAGTTCATAAGCGAACTACTACCGTTATGTACCATGCCTCTACTACAACACTACCGTACCGTCTGTTTGTTTCTCCATCGCATCGTTGGGCGCCATTGAGAATTGAGTTTAGGTTTGTTAAAGCCATAACGGTTTATATATGTATGTATAGTATTTGCATAGAATAAATAGGTAGGTGATGAGAGATGACGGCGGGCGCGACAGACATGCGGCGCAAACACAAATGTTAATTTAAGGATTTGATAAATTGAATGCAGACAGAGGCACCACTGAAAATATTTATATGGATTTGTCTAGGATGTTGTAAGGGGGTAAATGAAAAAAAAGCGGAAACTGACACTGGTATGCTGCTTCCGGCAGTTGCATGAGTTCTAGTGTTTTTTTTTCGTGTTTTTTTTTCTGTTGCAGCTTTCTGAAGGTAGGAATATTGGACTAAATTGTGATGAAGTCAATTCATGTCATTTTATTTGTTTGTTGGCTTTTGCCTTTAGGCGATATGACGGCAGTGTTTGCTTGTCTACTTTGGGTCTTTCAAGGACTCTACTTTCGAAAATTGAAAATGAAAAGCTATTTGATTGAGGATCTTGATGTTAATATTGAAGTTTTCTTGGTCAACAACAAATACATATATCTATCTATTGTAGAATATGGTTACAAGAAAAAAAAATACTTTATTAAAAGAACGAAGAAAATGAGGAAAATTCAATGATGATTTTTTTTGTCTACGATGATGAAGGGATTGGATGTTTTTTCATTGTTTGAGAGGAGCAGATGTGGTCATTTTCAGTGTTTATCAGTTTCCGGATTATATTGTGGTTTTCTGTTTTGCAAACAAAGACCAGGGTGTTTTTCAGAACTTAAGAAGAGGATTGGTTTTTGTTTGGTTGGCATCTTGTGTCTGATATAGCCGTTTGACAGGTGTGTAGAACTATTACAAAACAATTTATTATGGAAAATTGATGGTGATGCTACAGTTTGGTGAAAAATGAAAATATGTACCTGCCTTCAATGACGAAAAAAAGTCTTAGCTTCTAACTTTAATTCTACCTTTACAGAATAAAGCATCGTTTAACAATTGAATTATTTTTCTATTCAAGTTTTTTTTTATTCTTGCCTCGCCTAAACATTTTATCATATTGTAAACATGCGACTCGTCCTATGTATCAGACCTTTGAATTTTTATTTTTTTATTTTTGCGTAACTAATCATACTCCCTTTAGTAATATGGGTAAGTGCGCCAGGGAGTTTTTTTCATTATTATTGATGTTTTGCGTGTTCTATAAATGTTTTGTGTAAAAATAAAGAAGTTTTTATTCAAACCTAACCACCATAAGTTCATGAAGAACTCGTGCCTCTAAATGTTTTGAATAGATTGACAGCTTTAAAATCCTATAGATTCAGATCATATTATGTGGATAGTTAAATATAGGTATAAACTATTATTTTACATTTTACATCTGCAGCTATTTGAAGCATAAGTCTAAGTACTTCAAATAATTGAATGTGAATTGAGTTTTAAAAATGAGAAAACCCTTAAGAAAATAACAAAACAAAATCAGGCAGAAAATCTCTAAAATCCTAGCAAAGCAATAGAATACAAATGATGACTAAGGAAAACAATAAAGGAAAGCTATTCTTTTGTCTATTTCTGATTCGCTTGTTCTTAATTTACTAGAAAAACAAAATGAAAGTTGCAAACATATTTTTTTTTTACTGCAAATGAAATTTAAGTTAAATTTATAAAGCTTTTGACAAGGACTATAAATCCTTGGAAGAAATTATTTTTGATACATTCATCGAGTTATTTACTTAAATAAGATGGAGCATCATAATGTGAATTTAAAATTTAATGAATTTAAGTTGAATCTTATGCGCCTTTGTGCTCGATTTACGACATTTCAATTTCTTTGCCGAAAAATAGAAGTCTGAGGAGATCTAGCGATCTAGACGCCAGTTCAACGATGTGATACCAAGTTAACCTCACTATGAAGTGGTTGAATTTAAATAAAATCTTGAAAGCTAGTCAGGTTTCTGGTTTCTGATTGGACAAATGTCAAAACAAATTCTTTCAATTAAGGGAACTTTTACTGGAAAGCTAGTGAAAAAAATATTTCAATCTCAAGTTCAGTGCCTTTGTGTCAGAATTATCAGCTGTTAGTTATATACTAAGTCAACTTTAAATGAATTGCTTGTGCAGTGAATAATTAAAAAAATAATCAGCCTTAACACAGGCCCCGTCGTAATATATTTGAACTAGAATTCCCGAAAAAAAGATATTATAGGTCCCGTCGCGTCGTACTAAAAATATTTTCTAAGAAATTCGGAGTTCGGGAAAATTGGCATCAATAGTCCCGAATGAATAGGAAGTTTGACTGTTTTTTCTACGAACAGTTTTTTTCATAATATGTACTCTGTTGTAGTATTAAAATACTTGCAGACGAATAAGCACAACGCTCAAAAATATTTAACTAAAAGAGAAATGAAGTTTTATTACAAAATTAAATGTACAAATATGTATAAGCTTAACATTTTAAAGGGCAAACAAAGTAATTACAAACCGCATTAAATATAAAAAGCTTTTCCGTTTTTTTGGGTATTTTCGTCATTTATTTCAAAAATTGCAATGGCTATTGAATCTATTTTTGATTAACAAATCAGTTAAACTATGAAAAGATTAACAACAAAAATTTAGCTCGATTTTTCTTCTCATATTTTGACGTAAATCAGATGACTTTGAAACTCCGAAAAAGGGGCTTCTGTGAGGCAATGCTGTTTTTATTCCGGTCGGGGCTTATGATGTGAATTTATTCATAGTCGTAGCTTAAGAAAACATTCGGAACTTTGCTCCGATGGACTCTGTCATAGGGGTGAATAATTTTCCTCAAATTACAATATTTTTTAATGTCAGGGATTAGAAAAAAATCTTTGAACGTGTATCGAATAGAAAAAAAATTGTACAATTAAGTTAGAAAAGTCATTTTATATCCCCAAAAATATTGGATTTACTTTTTTGCTACAGATTTGAAATAAAGTTCCAAGCTTGGCATTTGTAAAATTGACCAGTTTTCTAGCCAAATTTGTAATCAATGAATGCAGTTAACTACATAATTATGTATAGTCTCTTGTATATTCTGAACGTGGTCAATATCAGTACTTAACTTCAGAATTTCTTTAGGAACTGTCACATTTTTGACGTTTCAAGCTCAACTCTCACCGGTTGAATATACAGTCGAGTTCGTTTAACTAAAATGCCAAGTTGCCATACTTTTTATTCATTTAAGCTGTATTTTCACTTAAGCGATCTTTGAATAACTGAAACAAATACTTTACCGTAGCTTACATAACTAAAATACAATTTCCCCAATCCAATCTAAGAATAAGAATTTATGTTTTGGTTTACAAAACAATTTACCACTTGTGCCATCATTTTAAATTATTTTACTCGCACTTTCCAGAAATTATATTTGTCAAGCTTAGAAGTCATGCGTAAGACACAAAACAAAATTATTTTTTGTTGTCAAACTGACAGACAAAAGTGAAGTGTGAAGTTTATTGATCACGCTCAGTTAAAGAAAGAAATAATCTAAGTGGTGGACGTATTCATCATTTATGTTTCAGTTGTGCGGAGCAGTCCCAGTATAAAGAATGATTTTTCCCGTAATTATTTTTGCATTTAACCGAATCTTTCAATGCGGATTTCAGTTAAGCGATGTAGTTTGTATGAACGTGTTAAAAAATGCTGCATGACAAATTTTGTGTTTCAACTAACCGAATTTTTCAGTTAAGCGTATATTAGATATGCGGACTCGACTGTATACGCAGTTAATAGAAATTTACTAATGATCTATTCCACGTTGCATAAATGTATATCCATAAGACATTTTCCCACCCATTATACCTAGTTACAATGCCCTTGTTTAAAAAAAAAAGTAACAAACAGAGAAATCTAGTACCTTTACATATCACAACGCAACCCAATCATACAATCAACAAAACAATGTATTTGTTGATTGTATCATTTATTAAATATTGAATCCAAATTATGTTAATAATTATTTGATTTTAACATAATGGCATGTCTATACTTATAATAAAAATATTTTAAAAATTGTATTATTTAATGTCACGTCAAAATGACATTTCGATACTAAAATATACTTTAGTATCCACTATTCAGCAACTTCTAATCGCGTTTATCTTAAAATTCGTCTATTCAAAGTTACATTCATTAAAAAGCATTTCGGCTTTTAGAGGTATTGTAACTTAGCGCAATCTCTAAAATGCGTTTAAGAATTAATCAAAACTGATTTAATTAAACTCAAAAAATTTTCAATTTTAAAACAAGAAAATAAACAGTGATGTTTCTTCCTATAGACATACAATTATTAGGTATTTCTATTTTGATTAGTATCAACTTACGCCATTTGCTTGACAAATGTTTTTTTGTTTTTTTAATTATTACAATTATTAAGATATTTCATGACTATTGAAAAATTATAAGAAAAATAACAATGAATCAGTTCTTTATTCTTATCGCTTCGATTAGCCGAAACGGAAAGTCTATCAAAGCACGTATGTAGTACTATTAAGACGGTCAATACCTAGCTATATGGTTTTTAATCGTTAATATCAAATTTTATGTCAAAAGTGTTATCATAGATTAAGAAGTATAGGTAGGTACTACTTGGTACTATGTAGATTATCAAAATATACATAGTGTTTATCGTAGAGGTGGAATTTTTTTTAATACGATTATGTTATTACGTGTATTATAGTGTCTGATTAGGGCGGTCATATGTTTTAAGTACATACATATATAAGTTCTAAGTTCATTTAAGCTGTAAATTAATAAAACTTGTGGTTTTATAGTCTTTTAATAACTGTGCACATTTACAATTATTTACTAGTTTTTTTTTTTTAATTAATTTTAAGCTATAAGATTAGTTTTGTATTGTCTGTCTGCAGGACCCATTAAAATGCCTCATCACCTCAAGGTTTTTACACAAATCTAGTTTCAAAATGTTTTTTTTATTTTGTATTTTTTTTTTTTATTGTTTACGCTATTAAAATCCGTATCTACACTGATTTCAAATTTATTTATTAAGCAAATAACGAAATATATTTTCAATTCAATCCACGAATTTAGCGATTAATCGTTAGAAAACGATTGTGACTGCCACACTTTTTCTGGTGAACAATCAACAATTGAAAATGTCCCAGTTACCCAAAAAGCTATTGCCAAACATATTTCGAAGTCTTGTCAAGTTTATCCGATATCAATGAGCTTCAGTATCTATGTATGTATACAAAAAATATCGCAAATCTGAATTACAGATGCCAGTCGTATTATAAGTTGGGTTGTGTAATTTTTTTTTAAACAACATAAATACAGAAAGAGAAACATTCGCATTTGGAATACAAAATGCAACGTTAATGTTTTCCAGTCAGACTCTTTAGAGCACAACAAATATCTTATGTACATTTCTCCATTGCAATTGCAATCGAGACGGTTGGATGACGACGCGCGACTCGACGTTTGCCGACCGAAGCGACGAGACGCAAACGCAAACGTACGGACGACTCATTGAAGCAAAACGTGACATTTAATTCATTCATGGACACACACAACAATTCAATGCCTTCCATTTCCGTCACTTTCTTTTCAGACTGTCACTTTTCGTCTTATGATCAAGAGCTGAAGAAGGCAGTAAAGGTAAAAACATATATCTTCCAATGGTCATGCCTCCCCCAACGAAGGCATATGAATATCTATCAACCATAAATTTATAATAGATACTTTTGCAAATTTGAAATGTATCACCATTCTACCAGTTATGCGGATAGTTTGCTGTCAGAATAATAAAATTTTCGATTATGTCATTTATAATATGCATTTCAACGGTGCGTTGCGGTGTAATTGTTGTTGTTGCATAGAGATCGGATCATTAATTTCAAATGATACGGCAAATACCAACTACATAATAGTATCAGTTACATTAGATTGAATTATATGTATGGAATTTTGAGTTTCAGGTGTTTGTAATAAAAAGTCTGGATAAAATTGCAAATGTCAGATGAAGTGACGTAGTGAATCTTTAATGAGCACGCTTATACATAAGAATATATTCATTTGCATAGATCAATATAAATATCTTGCCGCAATTCACACGTGGTCAAATTGTAAGTCAAATCATTGGATAGTGCCTTATGTTCAGAGTTGGTAACGTTATGGACTGACTTAGCTTCCCAGGCACATTATCTTATGTGCGTTTTAAAAAATGATAATAAATAACTGCAAACATAATAAGTGTGTGTTTTTTTGTGTCTAAGCGGGAGAGGAATTGAACGACGAAATGAAATAGTGAATTAGCGACACCAAAATATATTGACATTTGCACACAAACAATAGATAACAATGAGGTAATTCGCGATCCCGTAACGCAGTGTCTTCTCCGGAACAAAAAATTAAGTAATCCTCTCTGCGCTTAACCAAGAGCGAAGGAAAATACAAGCTGTAAGTTGCGTAGTTAATCACACCAATTACAGAATCCCACGAGTGCCCTCGGACTCAATTTTGACATTCACATTTTTACCTTACTAGAACTATCAAAACTGAGTCTGATTGTCTCTGCAGTTCATTATTAACTGGTTGTTTTCTTGAAAATTATTTCATCCTAGAAAAAAAACACAAGGGAAGTGGAGTTATTTGTATACTACATTTTCGAGAGTCGTATTAATAAAAACAGAATGTACCAGGAATAGTAAAGTTAAAGTGACGTTTGCTAGAAATCCCTTAAGAAAATCTACTACAATAAGTTAGATGTGTAATCAAACCTCCCAATATCCTGATGAAATCCATAACATGACATGATAATGCCCATCTCTTGTATCCCCAGTTAGATTATCTTCAACTTTTGGAAAAACCATATTTCTCTTGAAATCCGCTCATTAACACTAATCACTTGTAGTAGATTATATCTGGTTTTGTTTTGTTTTTATTATTTTGATCCAAAATTAAGTTCACAAATCTTCACTTATGTATACATATCTATATATTTTAATTTCAGAAAAAAATTTGACACATCTGGGTGCTAATTCCTTCGCTATAAACCACTCTTTTTGGTGACTTAGATTAGTAAACGTAACTTAGAATCAATGTTGTTTTTGTTAGTAACATTTCGCATTTAGTCCACGGAATGAGCCCTAGGCATTTCCTATTAGGTACATGTTTATTAAATTGGGTATATGTATGTGTACAATATATTTGTTCTATCTTGTGCTCCCTTATGAAATCGAAAGCAGAAAAATGCTCCGAAAACCTTAATCGAACGTTTTTGCACTAACAGGACTATGAAAAGTGTAACTCCGAACAGCCAATCGACAACGACATTCCGACGATGTCCAAAATCGTAAATATTACGACACACGTTTTGTAACCGTCCCTTAAATATTCTTACGTAAATAAGGTATTAGTAGTGTTTGACATATTTTAAAAATAAAATGTCATAATTACAATACAAAAAGTTATTGAATTTACCAGAAAAAATGTGTCGGTAAGTAAATGATTTACTGTAAAAGGTTTAACACACAAATTTTAAGAATTCCTTAACGACGTTATTGATTTTCCGACGCTTATAGGGTTAAGAATTGTTTTACGCAATATTTTAAAAATACCATTTCAAATTCCTATTTTTTATTTAAAAAAGTAACAACAACAGTTTAAAAAAATTCTACTACATTTCCGTGCGCAAAGAAATGTAACAACTGTCAAAACACTCAGCTGTCAGTTTATTTCACTTTTAACCTGACTTTTGATTAAAGCAGAGCTTCGTTCATTGAAGAGTTTGTATGAAATTCTATGTATTAGAGAGTTACAAAATAAAACAATATCTGGAACGGCTTGTGTACAATTTTATGCCCATTGTTGAACATCAAAAACAAAAACGTTTTATAAATTTTATATATATTTTTAATTTTAATGTTTGCTTCCACTTTTCATTCATTTTTCACAAAACCAAACAGTGACAAGGAGACAGACACACATTTTTTCCTTTTGTGACAAACTTTAACCTGACATTTGAAAAGAGTGTGGATTGTATTTGATGTGGAAATATAAAGTGGTTATATATATATCTTTAAATAAAAACAACGTTTAATCAAATTAACCAAAACCGAAATATTAACGAAAAAGTTTTATATTTTTTCTGGAAAACCAACAATATAGAGACTACTGGTTTTAGGTCGAAATTTGTGTCACTTTAAGGTTCCCTCTGTTGGATGATACCTGTTGAACTATTCGTGTTGTCTTATTATCTCAGTTTCTAGAAATAATGGATTGTACAATTATTCATGATAAATAATTATATATTATGTAGAATATTTATATTTCCATGCATCCGTTACTGAATATTCGAATGAATTCGAATACTTACTTGTAGCTTCTGTCTTAATAGATCTTTATTTTGTGGTGGAATTTTGTTCACTTCATTTTCTCGTAAACACAAAACCTTAGAAATTCTAAAAATATCTTTTCCATGATCTTAAAGATAGTCCTCACAATATTTGTTTGACTTCTCAGCATGTCCGTCCCAACTTCCGGCAAAAACGTTATTTTATTATAAAACGTTTTGATTTTTACATTTTGCACTCACATCACCGTCAGTTTAGTAATGAGAAGCATATTCCAAATGCAATCATATCTATCACAACGTATAGTTTGAAGTCTGCGAATGTAAATTCCATCATAACCCCTGCAACGCCGTCCGTGTCACCCGTAGCTGCTGCTGGTCATTCTGTTGCCGGCAGTCGATTCTATAAGTGAAAGCATAAGCAGGCATGACGTGTGACGATGTGGCAATAATTATGTTCCACCCAAACACGCTGCACCTATATAATGGACACTTTGCATCATCTTTGCATATATACAGACTCGTACATAGAATTCCATTCGGGTCACGTTCCACCGAATGCGGGTGGCACATTGAGGAGACAAAAGTTTTGAATATTAGCAGCTTAAACTACTGAAAAAGACGACACATGAAAGATATAAATAAAACAGACAGAAAATTCAATACGAACTGGTTAACATTTAGAATTCGTATCACGCATTCGGTGGTGGATTAAAACCACCTTTTGCACTTGCACTGCACCCGTTTTACTTTATTCAATTCCTAGGAAGATACCCAGGGACGGATTATTTATTTGGTGTTCGGTCTAATTGTCAATAACCAAAACGAGGAAATCTAAGTAGAAATGAACAGAAAGTCATTTGCGATGTTTTTGAATGACCAAATGAAAACGTCATTAATGTCAACTGAATGAAAACAAATGATCGGCCCTGACAAAAAATTGCCTTGAAAATAAATTAACTTTTATCGGAAAGTGACTGGAAATATCTCCCTTCATTTTAAGTCGAGTGCATTTTATGTCAGAACTGACAACTACTGTTAATAATTATTTACCAGTCAACTTTATATGGATTGCTTGTGCAGTCAAGTTATTGACAAGTAATAATGAGTCCATCACGAATTCCATCGTAATCGGAAACTTGTTAAGAATTCCGAAAAAATCTATCACGGAATCCATAGTAGCGGAATGCTCATACAGATTGCCATTACGAACGGATTCTACGATAACTTTTTTAGGGATTCGTAAGACTTTCCGCTGAATATTTTCTTAAATTGTACGGGATTTTGTATGTCTAATGTCTGGGGAAATCTTCAAGCGAGAACGATTTGTTACAAATTTGTAGAATTTAACAAAAAAAAAAAAATAATAACTTAATATCACAAATATTGTGGTAGTTAATTTTATGCAAGATATACTACAAGTAAATATGTGAAGTAAAATTCCAAGTTTGACATTAATGACATTAAAAAAATTAACTTATTTACATTTGTCGTTTTCGAGTGGACGTTCAGATTTAATTCTTTTACTCTCAATTGTCCATGTTCTAGAGAAAAAGAACAAATGTGAAAAAAGCATAACTCCGAGCGTCCAATCGAAAACAGCATTAGTTAAATTTTACGTTCAATGCATGAAGTTGTCTATATATGAAGTTCCCTTTCATCTGAACGTGACCATTCCCAAAATTGCTATATTAAAGTAAAACTGGCAAAGTCAAGATTTTCCAACTGTATTTCTTGAAAAGGATAATTTTACAAAATATTAGATACTTGGATTGTGTTCCAATTTAGTACTTGCTCTAATTGATTGTATGAAAATCTAAAATGCTTAAAATGTATCTCTTCAAGTGCGGCCATGATGGAAGCACGAATTATGATGTGTGCAGTAATATACTATGAAAAAGGCAAAAGGAAGTGTTAATTATCCTTTATTTTGTTACGAGCTGGCGAATGAAAGGTTTGTTTGACTATGCATGCTAATTATGACGTTGAAATATCTTATGAAAGCGCAACACTTAAATGTACATAGATACATACTGCAAGGTTGGTTTGCAAAGATTTTCTGCTTTTGTCAATTGATCAAAATTTATGCGACATCACGTCCGATGAGCCTCCCATAATATAAAACAATCAGGAAAGACCCTATACCTTCTTATTTCCTTTGTGGTAGGGTAGAGCGAAACAATAAAAAAAAAAAAAAAAAAGCTGCCGATTGAGTCATTTTTCCTTTGAAAAATTAAAACACCATCAGATATAGAATAACCAAAAAAAATGTCAGCCCCTTGTTTTCTTTTTTTCTTATTTAAACTTGGAAATGCAAAATACAGCTAGTAAGTATTTTATATTTTTATTTTGCGTTTCAAAGGAATTTAAGGAATATTGTGTTTTGCATTTCAATTAGAGGGTTTGACAGTTGGGAGACCGACATTTCTCTATCTCTGTATTGAATTGGCTATGAGGTATGTACGTACCAGGTGTATTTCGAAAGCTTTAGATTTATGAACTGTAAAAACCGAGTAATAAAGTAATTAGCTTTGGGAATTAGGCAGATAAAATATTTGTTGTTATACTTATGTACATATCTACATTATATAGTGTTGGTATTTGTCGGAAGTGGACATATTTAACTGTGGCATAGTTGGTATAATGGGCCAAGTTTTCGGTTCGTAAAAAATATAATGTGGGATTTTAACTCACAATTCTTTAGGTCTGATGTTTGTACACTGTACTTCAATCTATACTTAGCTAAGCCGCTGTAGCAATATTTTCTTAAATACCTTAAAAAAAACTGCAAGCTCTTATGTGGTTTTCATTGGTAAAGAAATCAATTTTTTGAAACAAATCCGTCAAAACACTGATTTTGAGGGGGAAAACCAAACAAAATTTGTTTTTTTTATTCTGAATCAATTTTACAAAGTCAGTGAATCTGTTCCTCTCTTTACTTATTTCGAATTCCTTACAAACAAACATTTGATAATGGTTTTTAGGAATTCGATGTAACAGCTGACACTAGTACAACTGACAGCTGGCAGTATAACAAGTGTTGATTTTCATTAATTTATATCAGTAGAGAAAAATATTTTATTGGCAAAGTGTACAGATTAACAAATTATAATTTCATTTAAATGGAAGAGGTTTTAAATGCTTTGATGGACTCATCAAGTTTATATTGATCTTCGGAGAGTGAATCAAATGAATCGCATTCCATTCGCCATGAAAAATTCAAATTTAGAATTTACCAATAGAAAATCCCATCAATTACATACCCATTTCACAAAAGACTCTAGCGGTTTGACATGTACTACATTTCATGGGTAAAAAAGTATCATTAGACTCTGTTGCAGAAATCAGATGTAGTGATAAAAAAAAATACTAAGCGAACTATGTATGCTTGAACAAGTTTCTGCGACAAAGACGTACGTCTAATTAGCTTTTGCTTATGATGAAGGTGTGATGAAGTATATTTACACGAGATGAGTGGTATTTTTTATTTGAAAGTATAAATATATACGTCCATCATTTGATCATGGTAAGTAGTATTGAAGTGATTGATGGTTCTAAATGATTTCAAATAACTCAAACTAAGAGATTATGCGAGTGTCCTTGAAAGAGAGATGATATTCCTTTCTAAATAATTGCTATAAAGGAGTGAGATAGATATCCTTGAAGTGTACGACTCGGACATTGGGTGTCAATTAGGATTAATGAAATGATTTATGTTTCTTTCACTTTTAAATTTAAAAAACAGATATTGAAATGAAGAAGTACAAACTCATATACAATTTCGTTAAGGGAGTGCATAGCATTTTAAACATATTTAAAAGCGTTTTATTGTTTTCTATGGCCACACTTCCACATTTTTACTTCACTAAGGAAATTGTAGGCTATTCGAAATGTTTTTCAAACAATGTTTTTTTTTTTTTAAATTAAGTAGGTATGCTATTTTGGGAACAATTTGCATGCTGTTAATGTTTGGGTAAAGCCAAGCTATTGCTCCTTGCTCCAAAAATATAATACAAAAAAAATCACAAAAACAAAACCCCCAAGAGAAAACCTCGCAAGAAAAAATCCCCCAAGAGAAAATACCAAAATAAGCAGTGCAAGTAGTTAATTAAGCAATAAATTTGCGCGAGCGATTACTGGTGTTTCCCGATTTTAATTGTATGTACGAGTCGTTATCTTGCAACAATATCTTCTCAGAATTTGTACAATTTGTACAATATGTTGGGCAAAAGTACCCTGTGGAAAATATTCAAAAAATCGCAACTGAAAAAAGTAGCTTTTTCCTCAAGGAAAAGAAGTATCACCAATGAATTTTTTGGGGAATCCTATAATGAATTTAACATGGACTTGCCCTAGGAAGTAAGTAGGTGCACCCATTCTCGATGAAGATTTTGTAATGAAATCACCGGTTACATGGAATCATGAAATTCATGAGCTCATTTCATTTGCGAAAAAAACTGATGCTTGATATGTGATGATTTAATAAAAGAAAAAGAATATATGAAATCGCTGTGGTCTTGAAATCTTCGAATTCATAAGTTCTTTTTCTTGGTTGAAAATACTTACAGATTCTTGAGATACCTATTATAAATTAGTCACAGAAAAAGATTACATGTCTGTCGGGTAATGTACCTACTTACAAACGTATGCTAAGTACATCCAAAGTATTTTCAATAAAGCATTCAATCATTTGTTAGTTATTTCTATTCATATACCTACAATATTATATTAGGGGTATTCACGATCCGATATATCTGGTCTTGTATCATTGTAAAAGTGTAAAAGTGTAGCATTTTTTTGCACTACAACAACAAAATATACTGAATGTCAAAATTTTACACTTTTACAATACCCGAACACTATTGTAACAGAAAAATACAAGAGTATACGATTTTTTTAACACAAAGTTAAGCCTTCTTCAGAACAAATGTGAAACAGATTTTGACATTTGCTTCAGTGTTGATACAGATTAGTAAAGGTGTGTTCACAGTCTGTTGTAAAAAAAATAAAATTTTACAATTTTACAAGACCTGGTACACCAGATCGTGAATACCTCTACTATATCTTATTTTTCACAACAAAACACTCTATGATCACAAAATATAAATGAAATCGTTCTAGAACAAAGAAATCACGCCCGACAAAAAACAGTAGGTAGTTAGTGGCGCTTAGCAAGTAGCAGGTCAAAAATCTTTTTATGGAGGAAATCTTCGCCTCCTGGTTTTGCATTTAATTCATGCATATGAAAAAGGATTGTGCATTCATTAAAGTTTTTTTGTTGTTGTCCATTTTCTACCTTCTTACTTGAGCTAAGCAGAACATGTTACCTAAATATCAAACTGGTGACCAGCTGCATTACCTTTCATGAGTGAAATCAATGATAATCTCTCCTATATGACCGCTGTCATATAGGATTTCACCAAGGCATTTTTCATTGAGGAGTGAATTTCCTACTGGGTAATGCCATATTGTTAAAGTAATGTCATATTGTTAAAAATATAAATAAAGGATGTGTTCCTTTGTGATGTTGAGATGTTTATCGGTCGACATTGCTTGCCGTTGCCATCACATCAATTGCATCTTTCAATAAAATAAATGTTAAAGTAACTTTTCCCAACATTCAACATGAATTATCAACTGTGAGAGTGCTCTAATTATTTTTTTATTACTCTCTCCACGAATTCGTAGAAAGTATACTTCAAAAGATTTTAGAAATTTGAACACGCAATTTTAATTTCTTTGAGAGCATTTCTATTTCCATTTCTTATCATTTCTATATTTTTTTTTAATTCCGAAAATAATTAAACTTATTTAAGCAGGTTTTTTTATATTTAAAATACAATTAATATTTAAAAAAAAAAATAATATTCCTATTTTCAGGACCTCATATATTCCAAAAAACGAATTCGAAATATTCGTATAGTATTGGGAGTGGTTGGCGCTATTGTATTAATTGGCCTCATAACAGTAGCTGTAGTCTTTTTAGTAAATAACAGCGATGCAACTGATTTGCCATCAGCACAAACCGGCAATGGCATTAAGCTAGACGACATTCTTACGGGGAAGTTACAAGCAAGAAGGTTCAATGGATCATGGTCATCGGGAACAAATATTATTTATAGGGAAACAAGCGTACGAACAAAAATATTTTAACTTTTTTTCTTTCTTTGTAATCGAATCCTTTTTATTTCTATATATGCAGCACATTTTCGAATATAATGTAGCCAACGGAAAACAAACACAATTATGGCACGATGATAAGGTACATATATTAAAATCATAATATTTGTTTAATAAATAAAATAATATTATAATTACAGCAACTGTATGTAGTTTTTGAAAAATCCGCAGATGGAAAATATTTGCTTTTGGGTAAAAATCATCTCAAGGTAAGGGTTTTCTAGATTGTGGAATCTATGTGGATCGTATTTCAAAAATAAATAAATATGTTTTTAGATCTTCCGATATAGTTTTCAAGCCGAATATGATATAGTTGACCTTGAAAGTGGAGTTGTCCATCCACTTAAGATCAAAGGCAATCAGGAACACCTTTATCTGGTTCAATGGTCTCCTGTGGGAAATGCCCTTATAATCAACTTCGAAAGAAATCTCTACTACAAACCAACCGCTTTGGATAGTGATGAAATTCAATTAACATCCAGTACGAGTCCAACAATCTTAAATGGCATTCCAGATTGGGTCTATGAAGAAGAAGTTCTAGGAACGAATTCCGCCGTTTGGTTCAATCCAAATGGCACAAAAATTGCATTTATTCAATTCGATGATTCGCCGACAAAAATCATCAACTTCCCTTATTATGGTGAGGCAGGAGATTTACGATACCAATACCCTTGGAATCAACCCGTTGCCTATCCTAAAGCTGGCTCACCTAATCCTTTTGTTAAGCTCTTCACCGCCGACTTACAACTGGCTCTTAAATCGAACGATTTCCTCACAGGTGTACCCGTTCCAAGTACCCTAAACACTCAGAGTCACATTATAACCGTGGTAACATGGTTAAACGATCAAAATGTTCTCTCTGTATGGATGAATAGAATTCAGAATGCCGCTTATATTCAGGTGTTCGAGGGTCTTCGCCGATCTGAGATCTTTAGTATAGAATCGAAAACGGGTTGGGTTGATTTATTTACGGAGCCTCTCAAAAACAGAGATGGCAGTGAAGTTGCATTATTACTGCCCCATCGACAAGATTCAGATGGTAACTTCAGACACATTAGTCTATTATCGACAAAAAATGCCAATGGTGCTGTGCTGCCTATTACTAACGGAAAATATGTCGTAACAGCGCTGCTTCATTGGGACGCAGAACGAAATATCATTTTCTATACGGCCAACACCGAAAATGCCTCAAATTCATTGCATATTTATGCAATTAAAGCAGCAAAAGACCAAAAGCCACAATGCCTTACATGTAAACTTCTTATTGATGGTAAGTTAACTGCGAGTCTTGTGTAACTTTTGTGGAATATTTTTTTTCTCTGTTCTCAACCAGGTGTGCAACAAAGTTATTTTGGAGCTGAATTCAGTGAAGCGAACTATGTAGTAATAAGTTCTTTGGGCCCAGGGGTTCCATCGCATGCAATCTTCGAATGGTCATACACTAATGGTAAGACAAATATTTTTTACAATCAATTCCAGAATTTATATGAATTCGTGTGGTCCCCACAGGTGATGTTATTCTCAATAAGATCTATGATTGGGAGATAAATGTAAATCTGAAGAAGGAATTAGCAACTATTGCTATGCCGCAGCAGGAAATCCACACCATTAATATAGCTAATGGATTCACTGCTAAAGTTCTTCTGCAATTGCCGCCCAACGTTGATCGTAGCGGCAACACAAAGTATCCAATGCTTGTCGATGTCTATGGCGGGCCAGATTCATATTCTGTAATCGACAAATGGGGCATGGATTGGGGAACTTATCTATCATCAAATCAGTCTGTAATTTATGCAAAGATTGACGGCCGAGGATCCGGCCTAAGAGGAGATAATTTGTTGCATTCAATTTATTTGAAACTCGGAACCGTTGAAATAACTGATCAAATCGAAGTTACAAGGTAAATATATAATTAAAAAAAAGTATAAACATTTCATCATGATATGAATCTTTGTAGATCGTTGCATCAAAAGTTGCCTTACATTGATGCCAATCGAACAGGAATCTGGGGATGGAGTTATGGTGGCTATGCGGCTGCAATGGCTTTGGCTAATGATCAGTCAGGAACATTTAAATGTGCAGCTTCAATAGCTCCTGTTACTGACTGGGCTTACTATGGTAAGATCACGCTACATATCATGTATTATTATTTGTCACAAATCTCTTTTATGGCTTAAAATATATAGATTCCATTTATACTGAACGATATATGGGAGTTCCAGACGAAAACCCTCAAGGTTATGCCAACTCTCGATTGAGTACTTTAGCCATGAAATTCAAAGGCAAGAAATTTCTTCTAATTCATGGAACTCTCGATGACAATGTTCATTACCAACAAGCTATGATCTTAGCCAAGAACTTAGAACGAAGAGATATTCTCTTTAAGCAAATTGTAAGTTACTTCTTCTTCTGTAGCTTTTTTACACCTAATTTGTTTTTTTTTTTTTAAATTTCAACAGAGCTATCCAGATGAAGATCACGGTTTGGCCGGTGTTCGGCCACATCTTTACCACTCTCTAGACAAATTCTTTGGAGAGTGTTTTAATCTTAAAAGGCTGAGCAAATGGGGACGCAAATAAAACCAAAACTTAGTTCTATAGTGTAAAACAAATATAAATTTTTAAAAAAATGTGTCGAGGTTATATCAAAGCTTAAAGGATCGGTTTTAAAATTAATCGAGACCTGTACTTAAAGGGATCCCCAAAAGTTGTCCTTTAAATCATCCCAAATGAATCACAAAAATAACAAACATTTTGCAATGTAACATTTTGTAGTTGTGCCTCTAGGAAATTAAAAAATAAATATTCAAAATAAGTAAATTTAAGAAATAGTGAATGAAAAAACAATATACATTTGTTTTATCATTAAAGAAAACATAAAATTAAATTAGTGCCAGGATTTTTACCTCCGTTTTATTAACCTTCCCCTCACGCGTCCATTTTAAATCAAATACAAGTTCGATTTAAATTATTTTTTTAACCTCCTCCATGCCTTTTTTATACCATTTTTTTTTAAACAAAATGTGTATTTTAACTGAAACTTTAGGATTTTTCCCTAAGTCTGTTTTTTTTTTGGAAAATTTTATTTTTTTATTTTGTTATATTGTAAATGTATATACATATAAATATTTTTTCGGATTAAGTTTTCGATGTAAAAAATTTAGGAAATAAATAAATTATATTAAAAAACTTATTGATGATTTCTTTAATTTTTGCTACACATATATCACAAAAAGGAGGTATTTAAAATAATGTATTGACGCTCATTAATTTCGATGTTCTAAGTATTGGAAGTGGGAGGCAAACACAGTCAGGATATGTATTTCACATTCGTGTAGTAGGTACGGATAAAGGAAGACTCTGATAGTACTATCAGAGTCAACAGTACTGATATCCATAAGGCTGTTTTGGGGAAGGAATATTGTAAAACTAGATATTTAACTAAAAACTGTTTATAAAAATTGCGATAAAATAATGATACATAGATAGATATGAATATTGTGAATTATGTTTTTTGAAGAGGCTTAGGTAAATAACTTGAAACAGGTTAGAAGAATTTTTCACGTTTTATGTGAAATAGAGAATCGAATTCCACATTTTCGGAACACAGTTTTCCACGATACAAATTCTGAATCATTGTAGCCGTAGGCGTTCTTAAAAAAAATTAAGGCACCCCTTGCAAAAAAAATACATTTTCAACAATGTTCCCCACACCCAACGAGATATACATCAAAAGAAAGCTCTGTTCAAAACCTATCTGCAGATGAGGACAAAAAATCTCTCGGGCATCTGGTTATTGAGATATTTCAATCCGAAGTTATTAGCATGATTTTAAACCCAACTGCATTTGACTTGCCTTGGATGGTGATATCTCTGCAACCAAGCACCGCAAAAATCTGAGGCTGTCAGTCCTCGAAAGGGATTTCACAGACCTTTGCATTGGTGTACAACATGTTGTACAATTCTTGACTTCACTTTTTACGACATTTTAGAAAAAAATCAAGGCTGACCTCTTGCGAAAAAAAATTTACATTTTCAACAATGTTCTCCAAACCCGTCGACATATACATCAAAAGAAAGGTCTATTCAATACCTATCCACACCTGAAGACAAAAAGTATCTGCGGCATCTGGTTCTTCAGATATTTCAATTCGAAGTTATTCGCATGAATTTCCACCCAACTGCATTTGACTTGCTTTGGATGGTGATATCTCCACAACCAAGCCTCGCAAAAATCTGCGGCTTCCAGTCCTCGAAAATGATTTCACAGGCCTTTCTATTGGTGTACAACTTGTTGTACAATTCTTGACTTCACTTTTTTCGACATTTTAGAAAAAAATCAAGGCTAACCCCTTGTGAAAAAAATTTACATTTTCAACTATGTTCTCCAAGCCCATCGAAATATACATCAAAAGAAAGGTCTATTCAATACCTATCCACATATGTGGACGAAAAGTATCTGCGGCATCTGGCTCTTGAGATATTTGAATTCAAATTTATTCGCATGATTTTCCACCCAACTGCATTTGACTTGCTTTGGATGGTGATATCTCCACAACCAAGCCCCGCAAAAATCTGCGGCTGCCAGTCCCCGAAAATGATTTCACAGGGCTTTGCATTGGTGTACAATTTGTTGTACAATTCTTGACTTCACTTTTTTTGACATTTTAAAACAAATCAAGGTTAACCCCTTGAGAAAAAAAATTACATTTTCAACTATGTTCCCCAAACCCATCGATATATACATCAAAAGAAAGCTCTGTTCAATACCTATCTGCAGATGAGGACGAAAAGAATCTGCGGCATTTGGTTCTTGAGATATTTCAATTCGAAGTTATTAGCATGATTTACCACCCAACTGCATTTGACTTGCTTTGGATGGTGATATCTCCACAACCAAGGCCCGCAAAAATCTGCGGCTGCCAGTCCTCAAAAGGGATTTCACAGTCATTTCCATTGGTGTACAACTTGTTTGACAATTCTTGACTTCACTTTTTTCCTCATTTTAGAAAAAAATCAAGGCTAACCCCTTGAGAAATAAAATTACATTTTCAACAATGTTCCCCAAACCCATCGATTTATACATTAAAAGAAGGGTCTGTTCAATACCTATCCACACCTGAGGACAAAAACTATCTGCGGCATCTGGTTCTTGAAATATATCTAATTTGAAATTATTCGCATGATTTTCCACCCAACTGCATTTGACTTGTTTGGATGGTGATATCTTCACAACCCAGCACCGCAAATATCTGCGGCTGCCAGTCCTCGAAAATGATTTCATAGACCTTTGCATTGGTGTACATTTTGTTGTACAATTCTTGACTTCACTTTTTTCGACATTTTAGAAAAAAATCAAGGCTAACCCCTTTCGAAAAGAAATTTACATTTTCAACAATGTTCTCAAAACCCATCGATATATCCATTAAAAGAAAGGTCTATTCAATACCTATCCACGTATGTGGACGAACAGTATCTGCGGCATCTGGCTCTTGAGATATTTCAATTCGAAGTTATTCGCATGATTTTCCACCCAACTGCAATTGACTTGCTTTGGATGGTGATATCTCCGCTACCAAGCCCCGCAAAAATCTGCGGCTGCCAGTCCTCGAAAGGGATTTCACAGACCTTTGCATTGGTGTACAATTTGTTGTACAATTCTTGACTTCACTTTTTTCAACATTTTAGAAAAAACTCAAGGCTAACCCCTTGCGAAAAAAAATTTACATTTTCAACAATGTTCTCAAAACCCATCGATATATCCATTAAAAGAAAGGTCTATTCAATACCTATCCACGTATGTTGCCAAAAAGTATCTGCGGCGTCTGGTTCTTGAGATATTTCAATTCGAAGTTATTCGCATGATTTTACATCCAACTGCGTTTGACTTCATTTGGATGGTGATATCTCCGCTACCAAGCCCCGCAAAAATCTGCGGCTGCCAGTCCTCGAAAGGGATTTCACAGACCTTTGCATTGGTGTACAGTTTGTTGTACAATTCTTGACTTCACTTTTTTCGACATTTTAGAAAAAACTCAAGGCTAACCCCTTGCGAAAAAAAATTTACATTTTCAACAATGTTCTCCAAACCCATCGATATATACATCAAAAGAAAGGTCTATTCAATACCTATCTGCAGATGAGGACGAAAAGAATCTGCGGCATTTGGTTCTTGAGATATTTCAATTCGAAATTATTAGCATGATTTTCCACCCAACTGCATTTGACTTCCTTTGGATGGTGATATCTCCGCTACCAAGCCCCGCAAAAATCTGCGGCTGCCAGTCCTCGAAAGGGATTTCACAGACATTTCCATTGGTGTACAACTTGTTTGACAATTCTTGACTTCACTTTTTTCGTCATTTTAGAAAAAAATCAAGGCTAACCCCTTGCGAAAAAAATTTACATTTTCAACAATGTTCTCAAAACCCATCGATATATACATCAAAAGAAAGGTCTATACCTATCCACTTATGTGGACCAAAAGTACCTGCGGCATCTGGTTCTTGAGATATTTCAATTCGAAATTATTCGCATGCTTTTCCACCCAACTGCATTTGACTCCCTTTGGATGGTGATATCTCCGCTACCAAGCCCCGCAAAAATCTGCGGCTGCCAGTCCTCGAAAGGGATTTCACAGACCTTTGCATTGGTGTACAATTTGTTGTACAATTCTTGACTTCACTTTTTTCGACATTTTAGAAAAAACTCAAGGCTAACCCCTTGCGAAAAAAAATTTACATTTTCAACAATGTTCTCCAAACCCATCGATATATACATCAAAAGAAAGGTCTATTCAATACCTATCCACGTATGTGGACGAAAAGTATCTGCGGCATCTGGCTCTTCAGATATTTCAATTCGAAGTTATTCGCATGATTTTCCACCCAACTGCATTTGACTTGATTTGGATGGTGATATCTCCGCAACCAAGCATCGCAAAAATCTGCGGCTGCCAGTCCTTTGCATTGGTGTACAATTTGTTGTACAATTCTTGACTTCACTTTTTTCGACATTTTAGAAAAAACTCAAGGTTAAACTTGAGAAAAAAAAATTACATTTTCAACAATGTTCTCCAAACCCATCGATATATACATCAAAAGAAGGGTCTATTCAATACATATCCACGTATGTGGACGAAAAGTATCTGCGACATCTGGCTCTTGAGATATTTCAATTCGAAGTTATTCGCATGATTTTCCACCCCACTGCATTTGACTTGCTTTGGATGGTGATATCTCCGTAACCAGGCACCGCAACAATCTGCGGCTGCCAGTCCTCGAAAGGGATTTCACAGACCTTTCCATTGGTGTACAATTCGTTGTACAATTCTTGACTTCACTTTTTTCGACATTTTAGACACAAATCAAGGTTAACCACTTGAGAAAAAAAAATTACATTTTCAACAATGTTCTCCAAACCCATCGATATATACATCAAAAGAAAGGTCTATTCAATACCTATCTACGTATGTGGACGAAAAGTATCTGCGGCATCTGGCTCTTGAGATATTTCAATTCGAAGTTATTCGCATGATTTTACATCCAACTGCGTTTGACTTCATTTGGATGGTGATATCTCCGCTACCAAGCCCCGCAAAAATCTGCGGCTGCCAGTCCTCGAAAGGGATTTCACAGACCTTTGCATTGGTGTACAATTTGTTGTACAATTCTTGACTTCACTTTTTTCAACATTTTAGAAAAAACTCAAGGCTAACCCCTTGCGAAAAAAAATTTACATTTTCAACAATGTTCTCAAAACCCATCGATATATCCATTAAAAGAAAGGTCTATTCAATACCTATCCACGTATGTTGCCAAAAAGTATCTGCGGCGTCTGGTTCTTGAGATATTTCAATTCGAAGTTATTCGCATGATTTTACATCCAACTGCGTTTGACTTCATTTGGATGGTGATATCTCCGCTACCAAGCCCCGCAAAAATCTGCGGCTGCCAGTCCTCGAAAGGGATTTCACAGACCTTTGCATTGGTGTACAGTTTGTTGTACAATTCTTGACTTCACTTTTTTCGACATTTTAGAAAAAACTCAAGGCTAACCCCTTGCGAAAAAAAATTTACATTTTCAACAATGTTCTCCAAACCCATCGATATATACATCAAAAGAAAGGTCTATTCAATACCTATCTGCAGATGAGGACGAAAAGAATCTGCGGCATTTGGTTCTTGAGATATTTCAATTCGAAATTATTAGCATGATTTTCCACCCAACTGCATTTGACTTCCTTTGGATGGTGATATCTCCGCTACCAAGCCCCGCAAAAATCTGCGGCTGCCAGTCCTCGAAAGGGATTTCACAGACATTTCCATTGGTGTACAACTTGTTTGACAATTCTTGACTTCACTTTTTTCGTCATTTTAGAAAAAAATCAAGGCTAACCCCTTGCGAAAAAAATTTACATTTTCAACAATGTTCTCAAAACCCATCGATATATACATCAAAAGAAAGGTCTATACCTATCCACTTATGTGGACCAAAAGTACCTGCGGCATCTGGTTCTTGAGATATTTCAATTCGAAATTATTCGCATGCTTTTCCACCCAACTGCATTTGACTCCCTTTGGATGGTGATATCTCCGCTACCAAGCCCCGCAAAAATCTGCGGCTGCCAGTCCTCGAAAGGGATTTCACAGACCTTTGCATTGGTGTACAATTTGTTGTACAATTCTTGACTTCACTTTTTTCGACATTTTAGAAAAAACTCAAGGCTAACCCCTTGCGAAAAAAAATTTACATTTTCAACAATGTTCTCCAAACCCATCGATATATACATCAAAAGAAAGGTCTATTCAATACCTATCCACGTATGTGGACGAAAAGTATCTGCGGCATCTGGCTCTTCAGATATTTCAATTCGAAGTTATTCGCATGATTTTCCACCCAACTGCATTTGACTTGATTTGGATGGTGATATCTCCGCAACCAAGCATCGCAAAAATCTGCGGCTGCCAGTCCTTTGCATTGGTGTACAATTTGTTGTACAATTCTTGACTTCACTTTTTTCGACATTTTAGAAAAAAATCAAGGCTAACCCCTTGAGAAAAAAATTACATTTTCGACAATGTTCCCCAAACCCATCCATATATACATCAAAAGAAAGGTCTATTCAATACATATCCACGTATGTGGACGAAAAGTATCTGCGGCATCTGGCTCTTGAGATATTTCAATTCGAAGTTATTCGCATGATTTTCCACCCCACTGCATTTGACTTGCTTTGAATGGTGATATCTCCGTAACCTGGCACCGCAACAATCTGCGGCTGCCAGTCCTCGAAAGGGATTTCACAGACCTTTCCATTGGTGTACAATTCGTTGTACAATTCTTGACTTCACTTTTTTCGACATTTTAGACACAAATCAAGGTTAACCACTTGAGAAAAAAAAATTACATTTTCAACAATGTTCTCCAAACCCATCGATATATACATCAAAAGAAAGGTCTATTCAATACATATCCACGTATGTGGACGAAAAGTATCTGCGACATCTGGCTCTTGAGATATTTCAATTCGAAGTTATTCGCATGATTTTCCACCCCACTGCATTTGACTTGCTTTGGATGGTGATATCTCCGTAACCAGGCACCGCAACAATCTGCGGCTGCCAGTCCTCGAAAGGGATTTCACAGACCTTTCCATTGGTGTACAATTCGTTGTACAATTCTTGACTTCACTTTTTTCGACATTTTAGACACAAATCAAGGTTAACCACTTGAGAAAAAAAAATTACATTTTCAACAATGTTCTCCAAACCCATCGATATATACATCAAAAGAAAGGTCTATTCAATACCTATCCACGTATGTGGACGAAAAGTATCTGCGGCATCTGGCTCTTGAGATATTTCAATTCGAAGTTGTTCGCATGATTTTCCACCCCACTGTATTTGACTTGCTTTGGATGGTGATATCTCCGTAACCAGGCACCGCAAAAATCTGCGGCTGCCAGTCCTCGAAAGGGATTTCACAGACCTTTCCATTGGTGTACAACTTGTTTGACAATTCTTGACTTCACTTTTTTCGTCATTTTAGAAAAAAATCAAGGCTAACCCCTTGAGAAAAAAATTACATTTTCGACAATGTTCCCCAAACCCATCCATATATACATCAAAAGAAAGGTCTATTCAATACATATCCACGTATGTGGACGAAAAGTATCTGCGGCATCTGGCTCTTGAGATATTTCAATTCGAAGTTATTCGCATGATTTTCCACCCCACTGCATTTGACTTGCTTTGAATGGTGATATCTCCGTAACCTGGCACCGCAACAATCTGCGGCTGCCAGTCCTCGAAAGGGATTTCACAGACCTTTCCATTGGTGTACAATTCGTTGTACAATTCTTGACTTCACTTTTTTCGACATTTTAGACACAAATCAAGGTTAACCACTTGAGAAAAAAAAATTACATTTTCAACAATGTTCTCCAAACCCATCGATATATACATCAAAAGAAAGGTCTATTCAATACCTATCCACGTATGTGGACGAAAAGTATCTGCGGTATCTGGCTCTTGAGATATTTCAATTCGAAGTTGTTCGCATGATTTTCCACCCCACTGTATTTGACTTGCTTTGGATGGTGATATCTCCGTAACCAGGCACCGCAAAAATCTGCGGCTGCCAGTCCTCGAAAGGGATTTCACGGACCTTTCCATTGGTGTACAACTTGTTTGACAATTCTTGACTTCACTTTTTTCGTCATTTTAGAAAAAAATCAAGGCTACCCCCTTTAAAAAAAAAAATTACATTTTCAACTATGTTCCCCAAGCCCATCGATATATACATCAAAAGAAAGCTCTGTTCAATACCTATCTGCAGATGAGGACGAAAAGAATCTGCGGCATTTGGCTCTTGAGATATTTCAATTCGAAATTATTCGCATGATTTTCCACCCAACTGCATTTGACTTGCTTTGGATGGTGATATCTCCACAACCAAGCCCCGCAAAAATCTGCGGCTGCCAGTCCTCGAAAGGGATTTCACAGACATTTCCATTGGTGTACAACTTGTTTGACAATTCTTGACTTCACTTTTTTCGTCATTTTAGAAAAAATTCAAAATTCCTTGAGAAAAAAATTACATTTTCGACAATGTTCCCCAAACCCATCCATATATACATCAAAAGAAAGCTCTATTCAATACCTATCTGCAAATGAGGACAAAAAGAATCTCCGGCATTTGGTTCTTGAGATATTTCAATTCGAAGTTATTAGCATGATTTTCCACCCAGCTGCATTTGAATTGCTTTGGATGGTGATATCTCCACAACCAAGCCCCGCAAAAATTTGCGGCTGCCAGTCCTCGAAAGGGATTTCACAGACCTTTAAATTGGTGTACAACTTGTTTGACAATTCTTGACTTCACTTTTTTCGTCATTTTAGAAAAAAATCAAGGCTAACCCCTTGAGAAAAAAAATTACATTTTCAACTATGTTCCCCAAACCCATCGATATATACATCAAAAGAAAGCTCTGTTCAATACCTATCTGCAGATGAGGACGAAAAGAATCTGCGGCATTTGGTTCTTGAGATATTTCAATTCGAAGTTATTAGCATGATTTACCACCCAACTGCATTTGACTTGCTTTGGATGGTGATATCTCCACAACCAAGCCCCGCAAAAATTTGCGGCTGCCAGTCCTCGAAAGGGATTTCACAGACGTTTCCATTGGTGTACAACTTGTTTGACAATTCTTGACTTCACTTTTTTCGTCATTTTAGAAAAAAATCAAGGCTAACCCCTTGAGAAAAAAAATTACATTTTCAACTTTGTTCCCCAAACTCATCCATATATACATCAAAAGAAAGCTCTGTTCAATACCTATCTGCAGATGAGGACGAAAAGAATCTGCGGCATTTGGTTCTTGAGATATTTCAATGCGAAGTTATTAGCATGATTTACCACCCAACTGCATTTGACTTGCTTTGGATGGTGATATCTCCGCTACCAAGCCCCGCAAAAATCTGCGGCTGCCAGTCCTCGAAAGGGATTTCACAGAAATTTCCATTGGTGTAGAACTTGTTTGACAATTCTTGACTTCACTTTTTTCGTCATGTTAGAAAAAAATCAAGGCTAACCCCTTGCGAAAAAAATTTAAATTTTCAACAATGTTCTCAAAACCCATCGATATATACATCAAAAGAAAGGTCTATTCAATACCTATCCACTTATGTGGACCAAAAGTACCTGCGGCATCTGATTCTTGAGATATTTCAATTCGAAGTTATTCGCATGATTTTCCACCCAACTGCATTTGACTTGCTTTGGATGGTGATATCTCCGTAACCAGGCACCGCAACAATCTGCGGCTGCCAGTCCTCGAAAGGGATTTCACAGACCTTTGCATTGGTGTACAATTTGTTGTACAATTCTTGACTTCACTTTTTTCGACATTTTAGAAAAAAATCAAGGCTAACCCCTTGAGAAAAAAAATTACATTTTCAACAATGTTCCCCAAACCCATCGATATATACATCAAAAGAAAGCTCTGTTCAATACCTATCTGCAGATGAGGACGAAAAGAATCTGCGGCATTTGGTTCTTGAGATATTTCAATTCGAAGTTATTAGCATGATTTACCACCCAACTGCATTTGACTTGCTTTGGATGGTGATATCTCCACAACCAAGCCCCGCAAAAATTTGCGGATGCCAGTCCTCGAAAGGGATTTCACAGACGTTTCCATTGGTGTACAACTTGTTTGACAATTCTTGACTTCACTTTTTTCGTCATCTTAGAAAAAAATCAAGGCTAACCAATTGAGAAAAAAAATTACATTTTCAACTTTGTTCCCCAAACTCATCCATATATACATCAAAAGAAAGCTCTGTTCAATACCTATCTGCAGATGAGGACGAAAAGAATCTGCGGCATTTGGTTCTTGAGATATTTCAATTCGAAGTTATTAGCATGATTTACCACCCAACTGCATTTGACTTGCTTTGGATGGTTATATCTCCACAACCAAGCCCCGCAAAAATCTGCGGCTGCCAGTCCTCGAAAGGGATTTCACAGTCATTTCCATTGGTGTACAACTTGTTTGACAATTCTTGACTTCACTTTTTTCCTCATTTTAGAAAAAAATCAAGGCTAACCCCTTGAGAAAAAAAATTACATTTTCACCAATGTTCCCCAAACCCATAGATAAATACATCAAAAGAAAGGTCTATTCAATACCTATCCACATATGTGGACGAACAGTATCTGCGGCATCTGGCTCTTGAGATATTTCAATTCGAAGTTATTCGCATGATTTTCCACCCAACTGCATTTGACTTGCTTTGGATGGTGATATCTCCGCAACCAAGCATCGCAAAAATCTGCGGCTGCCAGTCCTTTGCATTGGTGTACAATTTGTTGTAGAATTCTTGACTTCACTTTTTTCGACATTTTAGAAAAAAACTCAAGGTTAACCACTTGAGAAAAAAAAATTACATTTTCAACAATGTTCTCCAAACCCATCGATATATACATCAAAAGAAAGGTCTATTCAATACATATCCACGTATGTGGACGA
This sequence comes from Philhelius pedissequus, assembly GCA_910595825.1. Taxonomy (NCBI): domain Eukaryota; kingdom Metazoa; phylum Arthropoda; class Insecta; order Diptera; family Syrphidae; genus Philhelius; species Philhelius pedissequus. The sequence continues at coordinate 4,523,084 of OU343163.1, read as the reverse complement.
AAAGTATCTGCGGCATCTGGCTCTTGAGATATTTCAATTCGAAGTTGTTCGCATGATTTTCCACCCCACTGTATTTGACTTGCTTTGGATAGTGATATCTCCGTAACCAGGCACCGCAAAAATCTGCGGCTGCCAGTCCTCGAAAGGGATTTCACAGACCTTTCCATTGGTGTACAACTTGTTTGACAATTCTTGACTTCACTTTTTTCGTCATTTTAGAAAAAAATCAAGGCTAACCCCTTGAGAAAAAAAATTACATTTTCAACTATGTTCCCCAAACCCATCCATATATACATCAAAAGAAAGCTCTGTTCAATACCTATGTGCAGATGAGGACGAAAAGAATCTGCGGCATTTGGTTCTTGAGATATTTCAATTCGAAGTTATTCGCATGATTTTCCACCCAACTGCATTTGACTTGCTTTGGATGGTGATATCTCCGTAACCAGGCACCGCAACAATCTGCGGCTGGCAGTCCTCGAAAGGGATTTCACAGACCTTTCCATTGGTGTACAATTTGTTGTACAATTCTTGACTTCACTTTTTTCGACATTTTAGAAAAAACTCAAGGTTAACCACTTGAGAAAAAAAAAATACATTTTCAACAATGTTCTCCAAAGCCATCGATATATACATCAAAAGAAAGGTCTATTCAATACATATCCACGTATGTGGACGAAAAGTATCTGCGACATCTGGCTCTTGAGATATTTCAATTCGAAGTTATTCGCATGATTTTCCACCCCACTGCATTTGACTTGCTTTGGATGGTGATATCTCCGTAACCAGGCACCGCAACAATCTGCGGCTGCCAGTCCTCGAAAGGGATTTCACAGACCTTTCCATTGGTGTACAATTCGTTGTACAATTCTTGACTTCACTTTTTTCGACATTTTAGACACAAATCAAGGTTAACCACTTGAGAAAAAAAATTACATTTTCAACAATGTTCTCCAAACCCATCGATATATACATCAAAAGAAAGGTCTATTCAATACCTATCCACGTATGTGGACGAAAAGTATCTGCGGCATCTGGCTCTTGAGATATTTCAATTCGAAGTTGTTCGCATGATTTTCCACCCCACTGTATTTGACTTGCTTTGGATGGTGATATCTCCGTAACCAGGCACCGCAAAAATCTGCGGCTGCCAGTCCTCGCAAGGGATTTCACAGACCTTTCCATTGGTGTACAATTTGTTGTACAATTCTTGACTTCACTTTTTTCGACATTTTAGAAAAAACTCAAGGCTAACCCCTTGCGAAAAAAAATTTACATTTTCAACAATGTTCTCCAAACCCATCGATATATACATCAAAAGAAAGGTCTATTCAATACATATCCACGTATGTGGACGAAAAGTATCTGCGGATTCTGGCTCTTGAGATATTTCAATTCGAAGTTATTCGCATGATTTTCCACCCCGCCGCATTTGACTTGCTTTGGATGGTGATATCTCCGTAACCAGGCACCGCAACAATTTGCGGCTGTCAGTCCTCGAAAGGGATTTCACAGACCTTTCCATTGTTGTACAACTTGCTTGACAATTCTTGACTTCACTTTTTTCGTCATTTTAGAAAAAAATCAAGGCTAACCCCTTGAGAAAAAAAATTACATTTTCAACTATGTTCCCCAAACCCATCGATATATACATCAAAAGAAAGCTCTGTTCAATACCTATCTGCAAATTAGGACAAAAGGAATCTGCGGCATTTGGTTCTTGAGATATTTCAATTCGAAGTTATTCGCATGATTTTCCACCCCACTGCATTTGACTTGCTTTGGATGGTGATATCTCCGTAACCAGGCACCGCAACAATCTGCGGCTGCCAGTCCTCGAAAGGGATTTCACAGACCTTTCCATTGGTGTACAACTTGCTTGACAATTCTTGACTTCACTTTTTTCGTCATTTTAGAAAAAAATCAAGGCTAACCCCTTGAGAAAAAAAATTACATTTTCAACTATGTTCCCCAAACCCATCGATATATACATCAAAAGAAAGCTCTGTTCAATACCTATCTGCAAATGAGGACAAAAAGAATCTGCGGCATTTGGTTCTTGAGATATTTCAATTCGAAGTTATTAGCATGATTTTCCACCCAACTGCATTTGAATTGCTTTGGATGGTGATATCTCCATAACCAAGCCCCGCAAAAATTTGCGGCTGCCAGTCCTCGAAAGGGATTTCACAGACCTTTCCATTGGTGTACAACTTGTTTGACAATTCTTGACTTCACTTTTTTCGTCATTTTAGAAAAAAATCAAGGCTTACTTACCCTTTGCGAAATAAAATTTACATTTTCAACAATGTTCTCCAAACCCATCGATATATACATCAAAAGAAAGGTCCATTTGACTTGCTTTGGATGGTGATATCTCCACAACCAAGCCCCGCAAAAATCTGCGGCTGCCAGTCCTCGAAAGGGATTTCACAGACATTTCCATTGGTGTACAACTTGTTTGACAATTCTTGACTTCACTTTTTTCGTCATTTTAGAAAAAAATCAAGGCTAACCCCTTGAGAAAAAAAATTACATTTTCGACAATGTTCCCCAAACCCATCCATATATACATCAAAAGAAAGGTCTATTCAATACATATCCACGTATGTGGACGAAAAGTATCTGCGGCATCTGGCTCTTGAGATATTTCAATTCGAAGTTATTCGCATGATTTTCCACCCCACTGCATTTGACTTGCTTTGGATGGTGATATCTCCGTAACCAGGCACCGCAACAATCTGCGGCTGCCAGTCCTCGAAAGGGATTTCACAGACCTTTGCATTGGTGTACAATTTGTTGTACAATTCTTGACTTCACTTTTTTCGACATTTTAGAAAAAAATCAAGGCTAAACCCTTGAGAAAAAAAATTACATTTTCGACAATGTTCCCCAAACCCATCCATATATACATCAAAAGAAAGCTCTGTTCAATACCTATCTGCAGATGAGGACGAAAAGAATCTGCGGCATTTGGTTCTTGAGATATTTCAATTCGAAGTTATTAGCATGATTTTCCTTCCAACTGCATTTGAATTGCTTTGGATGGTGATATCTCCACAACCAAGCCCCGCAAAAATCTGCGGCTGCCAGTCCTCGAAAGGGATTTCACAGACATTTCCATTGGTGTACAACTTGTTTGACAATTCTTGACTTCACTTTTTTCGTCATTTTAGAAAAAATTCAAGGCTAACCCCTTGAGAAAAAAATTACATTTTCGACAATGTTCCCCAAACCCATCCATATATACATCAAAAGAAAGCTCTGTTCAATACCTATCTGCAAATGAGGACAAAAAGAATCTCCGGCATTTGGTTCTTGAGATATTTCAATTCGAAGTTATTAGCATGATTTTCCACCCAGCTGCATTTGAATTGCTTTGGATGGTGATATCTCCAAAACCAAGCCCCGCAAAAATTTGCGGCTGCCAGTCCTCGAAAGGGATTTCACGGACCTTTAAATTGGTGTACAACTTGTTTGACAATTCTTGACTTCACTTTTTTCGTCATTTTAGAAAAAAATCAAGGCTAACCCCTTGAGAAAAAAAATTACATTTTCAACTATGTTCCCCAAACCCATCGATATATACATCAAAAGAAAGCTCTGTTCAATACCTATCTGCAGATGAGGACGAAAAGTATCTGCGGCATCTGGCTCTTGAGATATTTCAATTCGAAGTTGTTCGCATGATTTTCCACCCCACTGTATTTGACTTGCTTTGGATGGTGATATCTCCGTAACCAGGCACCGCAAAAATCTGCGGCTGCCAGTCCTCGCAAGGGATTTCACAGACCTTTCCATTGGTGTACAATTTGTTGTACAATTCTTGACTTCACTTTTTTCGACATTTTAGAAAAAACTCAAGGCTAACCCCTTGCGAAAAAAAATTTACATTTTCAACAATGTTCTCCAAACCCATCGATATATACATCAAAAGAAAGGTCTATTCAATACATATCCACGTATGTGGACGAAAAGTATCTGCGGATTCTGGCTCTTGAGATATTTCAATTCGAAGTTATTCGCATGATTTTCCACCCCGCCGCATTTGACTTGCTTTGGATGGTGATATCTCCGTAACCAGGCACCGCAACAATTTGCGGCTGTCAGTCCTCGAAAGGGATTTCACAGACCTTTCCATTGGTGTACAACTTGCTTGACAATTCTTGACTTCACTTTTTTCGTCATTTTAGAAAAAAATCAAGGCTAACCCCTTGAGAAAAAAAATTACATTTTCAACTATGTTCCCCAAACCCATCGATATATACATCAAAAGAAAGCTCTGTTCAATACCTATCTGCAAATGAGGACAAAAAGAATCTGCGGCATTTGGTTCTTGAGATATTTCAATTCGAAGTTATTAGCATGATTTTCCACCCAACTGCATTTGAATTGCTTTGGATGGTGATATCTCCATAACCAAGCCCCGCAAAAATTTGCGGCTGCCAGTCCTCGAAAGGGATTTCACAGACCTTTCCATTGGTGTACAACTTGTTTGACAATTCTTGACTTCACTTTTTTCGTCATTTTAGAAAAAAATCAAGGCTTACTTACCCTTTGCGAAATAAAATTTACATTTTCAACAATGTTCTCCAAACCCATCGATATATACATCAAAAGAAAGGTCTATTCAATACATATCCACGTATGTGGACGAAAAGTATCTGCGGCATCTGGCTCTTGAGATATTTCAATTCGAAGTTATTCGCATGATTTTCCACCCAACTGCATTTGACTTCCTTTGGATGGTGATATCTCCGCTACCAAGCCCCGCAAGAATCTGCGGCTGCCAGTCCTCGAAAGGGATTTCACAGAAATTTCCATTGGTGTACAACTTGTTTTACAATTCTTGACTTCACTTTTTTCGTCATGTTAGAAAAAAATCAAGGCTAACCCCTTCCGAAAAAAATTTAAATTTTCAACAATGTTCTCAAAACCCATCGATATATACATCAAAAGAAAGGTCTATTCAATACCTATCCACTTATGTGGACCAAAAGTACCTGCGGCATCTGATTCTTGAGATATTTCAATTCGAAGTTATTCGCATGATTTTTCACCCCACTGCATTTGACTTGCTTTGGATGGTGATATCTCCGTAACCAGGCACCGCAACAATCTGCGGCTGCCAGTCCTCGAAAGGGATTTCACAGACCTTTGCATTGGTGTACAATTTGTTGTACAATTCTTGACTTCACTTTTTTCGACATTTTAGAAAAAAATCAAAGCTAACCCCTTGAGAAAAAAAATTACATTTTCAACAATGTTCCCCAAACCCATCGATATATACATCAAAAGAAAGCTCTGTTCAATACCTATCTGCAGATGAGGACGAAAAGAATCTGCGGCATTTGGTTCTTGAGATATTTCAATTCGAAGTTATTAGCATGATTTACCACCCAACTGCATTTGACTTGCTTTGGATGGTGATATCTCCACAACCAAGCCCCGCAAAAATTTGCGGCTGGCAGTCCTCGAAAGGGATTTCACAGACCTTTCCATTGGTGTGCAACTTGTTTGAAAATTCTTGACTTCACTTTTTTCGTCATTTTAGAAAAAAATCAAGGCTTACCCTTTGCGAAATAAAATTTACATTTTCAACAATGTTCTCCAAACCCATCGATATATGCATCAAAAGAAAGGTCTATTCAATACATATCCACGTATGTGGACGAAAAGTATCTGCAGCATCTGGCTCTTGAGATATTTCAATTCGAAGTTATTCGCATGATTTTCCACCCAACTGCATTTGACTTCCTTTGGATGGTGATATCTCCGCTACCAAGCCCCGCAAAAATCTGCGGCTGCCAGTCCTCGAAAGGGATTTCACAGAAATTTCCATTGGTGTACAACTTGTTTGACAATTCTTGACTTCACTTTTTTCGTCATGTTAGAAAAAAATCAAGGCTAACCCCTTGCGAAAAAAATTTAAATTTTCAACAATGTTCTCAAAATCCATCGATATATACATCAAAAGAAAGGTCTATTCAATACCTATCCACTTATGTGGACCAAAAGTACCTGCGGCATCTGATTCTTGAGATATTTCAATTCGAAGTTATTCGCATGATTTTCCACCCAACTGCATTTGACTTCCTTTGGATAGTGATATCTCCGCTACCAAGCCCCCCAAAAATCTGCGGCTGCCAGTCCTCGAAAGGGATTTCACAGACCTTTGCATTGGTGTACAATTTGTTGTACAATTCTTGACTTCACTTTTTTCGACATTTTAGAAAAAACTCAAGGCTAACCCCTTGCGAAAAAAAATTTACATTGTCAACAATGTTCTCCAAACCCATCGATATATACATCAAAAGAAAGGTCTATTCAATACATATCCACGTATGTGGACGAAAAGTATCTGCGGCATCTGGCTCTTGAGATATTTCAATTCGAAGTTATTCGCATGATTTTCCACCCAACTGCATTTGAATTGCTTTGGATGGTGATATCTCCACAACCAAGCCCCGCAAAAATTTGCGGCTGCCAGTCCTCGAAAGGGATTTCACACACCTTTCCATTGGTGTACAACTTGTTTGACAATTCTTGACTTCAATTTTTTCGTCATTTTAGAAAAAAATCAAGGCTAACCCCTTGAGAAAAAAAATTACGTTTTCAACTATGTTCCCCAAACCCATCGATATATACATCAAAAGAAAGCTCTGTTCAATACCAATCTGCAGATGAGGACGAAAAGAATCTGCAGCATTTGGTTCTTGAGATATTTCAATTCGAAGTTATTAGCATGATTTACCACCCAACTGCATTTGACTTGCTTTGAATGGTCTATCTCCACAACCAAGCCCCGCAAAAATCTGCGGCTGCCAGTCCTCGAAAGGGATTTCACAGTCATTTCCATTGGTGTACAACTTGTTTGACAATTCTTGACTTCACTTTTTTCGTCATTTTAGAAAAAAATCAAGGCTAACCCCTTGAGAAAAAAAATTACATTTTCAACTATGTTCCCCAAACCCATCCATATATACATCAAAAGAAAGCTCTGTTCAATACCTATCTGCAGATGAGGACGAAAAGAATCTGCGGCATTTGGTTCTTGAGATATTTCAATTCGAAGTTATTAGCATGATTTACCACCCAACTGCATTTGACTTGCTTTGGATGGTGATATCTCCACAACCAAGCCCCGCAAAAATCTGCGTCTGCCAGTCCTCGAAAGGGATTTCACAGACCTTTCCATTGGTGTACAACTTGTTTGACAATTCTTGACTTCACTTTTTTCGTCATTTTAGAAAAAACTCAAGGCTAACCCCTTGCGAAAAAAAATTTACATTGTCAACAATGTTCTCCAAACCCAACGATATATACATCAAAAGAAAGGTATATTCAATACATATCCACGTGTGTGGACGAAAAGTATCTGCGGCACCTGGCTCTTGAGATATTTCAATTCGAAGTTATTCGCATGATTTTCCACCCAACTGCATTTGACTTCCTTTGGATGGTGATATCTCCGCTACCAAGCCCCGCAAAAATCTGCGGCTGCCAGTCCTCGAAAGGGATTTCACAGACCTTTGCATTGGTGTACAATTTGTTGTACAATTCTTGACTTCACTTTTTTCGACATTTTATAAAAAACTCAAGGCTAACCCCTTGCGAAAAAAAATTTACATTGTCAACAATGTTCTCCAAACCCATCGATATATACATCAAAAGAAAGGTATATTCAATACATATCAACGTATGTGGACGAAAAGTATCTGCGGCATCTGGTTCTTGAGATATTTCAATTCGAAATTGTTCGCATGATTTTCCACACCACTGCATTTGACTTGCTTTGGATGGTGATATCTCCGCAGCCAAGCATCGCAAAAATCTGCGGCTGCCAGTCCTTTGCATTGGTGTACAATTTGTTGTACAATTCTTGACTTCACTTTTTTCGACATTTTAGAAAAAACTCAAGGTTAACCACTTGGGAAAAAAAAATTACATTTTCAACAATGTTCTCCAAACCCATCGATATATACATCAAAAGAAAGGTCTATTCAATACATATCCACGTATGTGGACGAAAAGTATCTGCGGCATCTGGCTCTTGAGACATTTCAATTCGAAGTTATTCGCATGATTTTCCACCCCACTGGATTTGACTTGCTTTGGATGGTGATATCTCCGTAACCAGGCACCGCAACAATCTGCGGCTGCCAGTCCTCGAAAGGGATTTCACAGACCTTTGCATTGGTGTACAATTTGTTGTACAATTCTTGACTTCACTTTTTTCGACATTTTAGAAAAAAATCAAGGCTAACCCCTTGAGAAAAAAAATTACATTTTCAACAATGTTCCCCAAACCCATCGATATATACATCAAAAGAAAGCTCTGTTCAATACCTATCTGCAGATGAGGACGAAAAGAATCTGCGGCATTTGGTTCTTGAGATATTTCAATTCGAAGTTATTCGCATGATTTTCCACCCAACTGCATTTGACTTCCTTTGGATGGTGATATCTCCGCTACCAAGCCCCGCAAAAATCTGCGGCTGCCAGTCCTCGAAAGGGATTTCACAGACCTTTGCATTGGTGTACAATTTGTTGTACAATTCTTGACTTCACTTTTTTCCACATTTTAGAAAAAAATCAAGGCTAACCCCTTGAGAAAAAAAATTACATTTTCAACAATGTTCCCCAAACCCATCGATATATACATCAAAGGAAAGCTCTGTTCAATACCTATCTGCAGATGAGGACGAAAAGAATCTGCGGCATTTGGTTCTTGAGATATTTCAATTCGAAGTTATTAGCATGATTTACCACCCAACTGCATTTGACTTGCTTTGGATGGTGATATCTCCACAACCAAGCCCCGCAAAAATCTGCGGCTGCCATTCCTCGAAAGGGATTTCACAGTCATTTCCATTGGTGTACAACTTGTTTGACAATTCTTTACTTCACTTTTTTCCTCATTTTAGAAAAAAATCAAGGCTAAACCCTTGAGAAAAAAAATTACATTTTCAACAATGTTCCCCAAACCCATAGATAAATACATCAAAAGGAAGGTATATTCAATACCTATCCACATATGTGGACGAAAAGTATCTGCGGCATCTGGCTCTTGAGATATTTCAATTCGAAATTGTTCGCATGATTTTCCACACCACTGCATTTGACTTGCTTTGGATGGTGATATCTCCGCAAAAAAGCATCGCAAAAATCTGCGGCTGCCAGGCCTTTGCATTGGTGTACAATTTGTTGTACAATTCTTGACTTCACTTTTTTCGACATTTTAGAAAAAAATCAAGGCTAACCCCTTGAGAAAAAAAATTACATTTTCGACAATGTTCCCCAAACCCATCCATATATACATCAAAAGAAAGGTCTATTCAATACATATCCACGTATGTGGACGAAAAGTATCTGCGGCATCTGGCTCTTGAGATATTTCAATTCGAAGTTATTCGCATGATTTTCCACCCCACTGCATTTGACTTGCTTTGAATGGTGATATCTCCGTAACCAGGCACCGTAACAATCTGCGGCTGCCAGTCCTCGAAAGGGATTTCACAGACCTTTCCATTGGTGTACAATTCGTTGTACAATTCTTGACTTCACTTTTTTCGACATTTTAGAAACAAATCAAGGTTAACCACTTGAGAAAAAAAAAATACATTTTCAACAATGTTCTCCAAACCCATCGATATATACATCAAAAGAAAGGTCTATTCAATACCTATCTGCAGATGAGGACGAAAAGAATCTGCGGCATTTGGTTCTTGAGATATTTCAATTCGAAGTTATTAGCATGATTTTCCACCCAACTGCATTTGACTTGCTTTGGATGGTGATATCTCCACAACCAAGCCCCGCAAAAATCTGCGGCTGCCAGTCCTCGAAAGGGATTTCACAGACATTTCCATTTGTGTACAACTTGTTTGACAATTCTTGACTTCACTTTTTTCGTCATTTTAGAAAAAAATCAAGGCTAACCCCTTGAGAAAAAAAATTACATTTTCAACAATGTTCCCCAAACCCATAGATAAATACATCAAAAGAAAGGTATATTCAATACCTATCCACATATGTGGACGAAAAGTATCTGCGGCATCTGGCTCTTGAGATATTTCAATTCGAAATTGTTCGCATGATTTTCCACACCACTGCATTTGACTTGCTTTGGATGGTGATATCTCCGCAACCAAGCATCGCAAAAATCTGCGGCTGCCAGTCCTTTGCATTGGTGTACAATTTGTTGTACAATTCTTGACTTCACTTTTTTCGACATTTTAGAAAAAAATCAAGGCTAACCCCTTGAGAAAAAAAATTACATTTTCGACAATGTTCCCCAAACCCATCCATATATACATCAAAAGAAAGGTCTATTCAATACATATCCACGTATGTGGACGAAAAGTATCTGCGGCATCTGGCTCTTGAGATATTTCAATTCGAAGTTATTCGCATGATTTTCCACCCCACTGCATTTGACTTGCTTTGAATGGTGATATCTCCGTAACCAGGCACCGTAACAATCTGCGGCTGCCAGTCCTCGAAAGGGATTTCACAGACCTTTTTATTGGTGTACAATTCGTTGTACAATTCTTGACTTCACTTTTTTCGACATTTTAGAAACAAATCAAGGTTAACCACTTGAGAAAAAAAAATTACATTTTCAACAATGTTCTCCAAACCCATCGATATATACATCAAAAGAAAGGTCTATTCAATACCTATCTGCAGATGAGGACGAAAAGAATCTGCGGCATCTGGTTCTTGAGATATTTCAATTCGATATTATTCGCATGATTTTCCACCCAACTGCATTTGACTTGCTTTGGATGGTGATATCTCCGCAACCAAGCCCCGCAAAAATCTGCGGCTGCCAGTCCTCGAAAAAAAATTTCACAGACCTTTCCAGTGGGTACAACTTGTTGTGCAATTATTAACTTCACTTTTTCGACATTTTAGAAAAAAATCAAGTTGATCAACTCGGGAGTTGAGAATCGAAAGTTGAAACTGTCAACTTTGAGTGAAGAAAAACAAAATCACAGGTTAAAAATAAAAATCCTCAAGTTGAGTTCAACTTGTAGTGAAGAAGATCAAGAATGCTTTGCTATAGGACTTCGTTAAAAAATATTCTAGTGTAAATGAATGCACGGATATCAAAGCGCTCCAGCGAGCCGAAAATAAAACAACCAATAAACAAATTCACTCCTTTAAATAAGCAACTTGCCGTTAATAAAATCATATAAAAAAGAACAAACTATTTAATTAATTTACGAACAAACTCATTTTTTATTGCGTTTTCTTTTTCAATTATTTATATTCCACGTATTTGTTTTACTCTACTCTATATACCTCTGTCTTAAGATTGCAATTTAATTTAAGATATACATAATATGTAAAATAATTTTAGTTAAATTTTAAACATTTTTTTTTAAATTCATTGTTATAATAATCTTTATTTTAAATACATTTTTAAACATTTTTTTCTTAATTTTAAGTTAGTTGAATCAAATTCAATTTTTTTTTTTTGAGTTTTAAGTTAGTTGTGCTACTTATGTATATGGTTTAAATTATTTGTTTTTTTTTTTAATACATATTACACCTTTTACATACATAATATCTATAATTTTTGTTTGTGTTTGTCAAACTACGTTGGTAATTTTAGATATACTATACAATTATATGTATGTATAATTAAATTTTAATAAATATTATATTTTACATCAAAATTTTGTCTTACATGTCTGAAATATTAAAATTGTTTACATTTAAAAAATACAAATATATATGTATGTATGAAGAATTTTCTTAGTTTTAGTTACAAGTTGACACATTTATACACAATCAAGTTATTTTTTTTTTCTGTTTTTTTGTTTTTGTTTTACATACATAATAGTTTTATTCACTCGCTAATTAATTAAGTATTTACAGCACCTGGACTTAATATAAAAAAAAATCATTATATTTTATATTATGTTTTTGTTTATATGCATTTTTGTTTGTTTCATTTGAGAAAGAATTGCTCCTCGTCGTCATCGTCAAGAGGGTCATCATCACGAGGTCTATCTTGCAGATGGCTTCCATCAGGGGGAGGTTCTTCTTTCATAAGATGGTCGCCCCCATCGGGTTCAAGGTGATGGTATTTCTGCTGATGATCGTCGGACTCTACCATAACCTCATTCGATTCAACTTGTTGGCTATGATGTTGTTCTTCAAGAACATCTTGGTAAAACTGCTGTTGAATTACCTGATTATGACCCTGTTGCCGTTGCCGATGCTCTGCAGTTGTTGTGATAGTCGAGGTGGTATTTGTCTCCGCCGTAGGCACCAGGTTTATGAAATATAACCTGTTGTCATCGGGCGAATTTGGTTTTGATCATCATTACGTATTATTGTTGCCTTTTAAAATAAAAACCTTTTTAACCAAAATGTTATGATTTTTCTGCTACAACAATGGAATTTTTAACGATTTTTTTTTTGTATTTTATTATTTTTTTTTTTTGTGGAGATGAAAAGAGAAAAATTGAAGAAAAAAAAGACAAGAATTGGTCAACATGAATTTGGTTATTTGCTATTAAAAAAATCTTTTTTTTTTCGTGTATTATATACGTAAATAATATATTTAATTTTAATCACATAGGGATGGAGGTAGACACAAAGACTAGTTTTTGGGGGATTTTCAAATAGTACAAACAAATGAGAACTAAAAAATGCAAGACAACTTAAATTAGATATAAAGAAGAGTTTTTTTTTCTAACGCATGACTGATAAAAAAAAATAAATTTTTATTTTTACTAATGACTACATAATTATACATATGTACAGATTTTCATTTTTTAAATAGATTAAATCAAAATTATTAAAAAGAAACAATGTACAGTAATTACCGTGGATAAATATGTACATAATACAATTTGTTTATCTGTGTAGTACACATGATGAAAACTAAATCAAAGTATATGTACTTATATTTTAACAAGTTAGTGAGAGTTTAAGGAAAACATATCAAATAAAAACATAATTACTTTGTACAAAGAAAAAGTATTTTAAACTTTAAAACAATCACCATGTGAAGTAATTTAAACTGTTTAACTTTTTAACGCCTTTTTTTAAATACATTAGATTTTGATTATAACGCAAGTTCTTTAAAAAAAATGAATGCCAATTATGAATTTTATGAATCACCATCCTGGTATAGTGTGAATAAGGACCTTTTAGTAGTGTGTGATTGAGACTGCAGTAAATATTTCTATTCTATTTTAAAATTTATAATTGTACCGAAGTACATTAGACACTGGCGTAACGAAACAAACCTTCAAATATAAACAAAATACATAAAAAATATATTTTGTTTTAAACTTCTTAAATTTTAATAAATAAATTATTTATATTACAATTATTGTTCCAATATTTTTTTGTTGTCAACTAACCTAAGGCAAAGCATTTATTGCAATATTGTGCCAAAATCCCAGCTGAATGAATGCATAAGACTAATAATGAGTTTCGTTCAAATTTCAAAGATCTGTTCTCAAAATCGAGATTTGATCTTTTCAATGAATTAAGCCCGGACTGGCACAAGCTCACAAGTTTACAATAAATTAATAACAAAATACTTAACCTTTTGACGTTTGACAGAAAATACTATTTGCACGTATGTGTGCATTTAGATCAAATCTACCAACTCATCAGTGATCAAATGTTTCGTGTTGAGATTTGATCACGATTTGCCCTTTTTGTTGCAATGAAACAACTCTCAAAATTCAAAAATATCAAACCTTTTGACAAAAAGATTGCTCTTTTCTCAAATGAAACTCGTTATAAATATAGGGTAATCAATCAAGTATTTTTTTAAATGAGTTTTTTGACAGATGACGCAAGAGTCGTGACAAGTTGCAATAGGTTTTTATTTTTTATATTACTAAGCAATTCATTGACTGCCCTTTCTTTGTGTCATCATTTCAGTGAATGAGCTCTCGAGAGGCTCGCTGAAGATTGAAGCATTGGGTGCCTACATTACCTGCGTTATTCGCGAGATACCAACGAATATGCTCGAACGCATCATCGAAAATTGGAACCTCCACATTGGCAGTTGTGGTCAATATTTGAAAGGGAATTCATTAAAAAGTGAATATCAAGAATGGTTCTTCAGATCAATAATGAAGATTCCACGATATCTTTAAATTTTTTGTATTATTTTGCATTTATAAAAAAATACCTCTGATCACCCTATATTTATAGCGAGTTTCTTTCGAGAAAAGAGCAATCTTGCTGTCAAAAGATTTGATACAAAAAGGGCAAATCTAGATCAAATCTCAATAAGATACTTTTAAAATTTAGAACAGGAATTCGATAAAATCATCAGCTGTTTTTAAGAATTTCAACTTTTGAAGAAGAAAATATTCCAAAAGTAGTCTTTGTGAAACAATTATGATTTGGCTCTTATTTAGCGCATAATAATACGCATTAGATACAACGTTAATTTGGTAAAAATAATTGATTGGCTAAACGAGTACAAAAATGAAAAACGAGCAAAAAATATAATTGGAAACTTCAAATGGTGGTTGAGCTACAAGGCTTAACTGAATAATAAATTATATTTATTACTGTTAAAAAAAAAAAAAACAGACTTATATATCAATTTCTGCCAAGTATACATAAATCAAAAGGCTATTTCTTTCTACAAAATTTTCCAAAGGAATTTTTTTCTTTATTTAAATTCCACATTTGCACGATTTTGAATTGAATTTATAAAGATGGATTCTTATTTTCACATTGAGAGTTGACAAATGTGTTGATTAGGGAACAATTGCAAATTTGAGATTTGAATAAAGAAAAAATCCCTTGAAAAAGGAAAAGAATGTCAACGGTTCGGGAGGAAATAAACTTAGCTGTTGTACAGAAATAAAGTAAGTAAATAAAAGTAATCTTTCGAATTCATTGATACTTTGAGATTAAGTACTACATATAATTAAATATTATTCTTAATATAATAATTTAAAATTAAACAACTAAAATCTATAAAACATAATCTAGATAAAACTACTATAACTATAAATCAAAATAATTGGTTTAAACTTTAATTTCTTAAATTGACTACTGCACATATAAGTATGTATTTTGAATAATTTAAAAATTAAAACATAAAATAATTCCAATGCACCGAATCAAAGAATCCCATTTCCCCGCAATAGACTAGAAAGTTAACTATGCAAACAAAAGCCATTGAATATTTTTTTTTTGTAAACAGATAAGGAAAATGTTAAGTATAAAGTTAATTTTACTTACAAAAAAAAGCAAAGAAAAAATAAGAATTTGGAGGTAGGTTGATTGGATTGGTTGATTTTTTGGTTGTGGTGATTGTGGTTGGATTGTTTTTTTTTTTTATGTGTCAATGCCTCACAACTGGTGTTGGTGCTGATGGTATTCATGCATATTCACCTGATTGATATTGCCTATCAATTGATGGCCTTGCAGCGTTTGAACTTGAGCTATGGATAACGATGTTGTGCCATCAGTGTGCTCTTGTTGTGTCACAATGGTTGGCTGGCCATTGCCTGTTGCAGTCGTTATGTTACCCGATTGATCGATTATTTGATGATGAACTTGTTGATGTTGTTGCTGCTGTTGTTGTTGCTGGTGTTGTTGTTGGTGCTGCTGCTGTTGTTGGTGTTGCTGTGATGTGCTTACTGCTACAGACACTTGGTTGCCACCACCTGTTGACATCGAATCTGGTTCCTTTTTGACCTGTACTGCTTGAACTGTATGCAATGATTGCACTGTTTGAACTTGTGGTATGGTTCCACTGACTACTGTAGTTGTATTCGTACTAGAATTTGTTGTGCTTGATGTGGTCAGTAGCTTTTTTGTTCCTCCTGGAATTACTACAAAAACAACAATTTATAAAATTATTTTTGAAAATTTTTCTCGAATGCCTACCCTTTCGTTCTTTTTTCATTCCAGGTTTAGCAAAATGCCGAAGTTCTAAATGGCGTCGTAAATTCCTTGACTGGCGAATAACTGCATAGCAAATGGGACAAGTAGCTGGTTGCTCAGATTGTGATCGTGATCTTCCTTCTGGGAGAAGAAAAGGGAAAGAGGTTTTTAATTCAGAGAAATGTAATAAGTAAAATATAAATTTTCTTTTAACTCACTGTTACTTCCAAGTTTATTGATCGAATTATCACCAGTAGAAGAACCCGATACATTTGTTGTTGTTGTTGGTGCTAAACTAGCATCAGAGAAGGTAATCGATTCATTTGTCTTGAGTATTTCCGTTTTAATTGGGGTCGAAGATGCAATTGCAATAGTTTCGCCATTTTCGTGCGTTTGAGTAATAGTTTGTGTCTGATTTGTCGTTATTGGTGATGGCATGATACTCTCCATTCCGTCAGTTCTGGCAATTTTCGATTCATTTGCTGCAACATAAAATTTCGTAATCAAATGAAAGTACTTTTTTTTTTAAATAAATAAACAACTTACGTGACATTTTCTTTACACGCGGTCTCCTTTTGCGGGCTGGCAAAAATTGATTAATAGCATCTTTAACCTCACCTACATCGGAAATGATCGGTCCTGTTTGATGGATATCTTCGACTACTTGAGCATGAACGGTCTGTTGTGGGGCGGTGTTAATGGTAGCAATCAATTGTTCTTGGTCCTAAATGGATTTAATAAAATTATTTTGGTCAGCCCGGTAATTAATTTAAATTGAAATTAATAGCCTTTAGCTTTTGTTATTTATTCACAATGTAATACACTACAAATACTGCAATAATATGATGAACATCAGACATCCTGATGTTGATATGTACCTAGATATAGTTACAATTCAGCTTTGAGACAAAACATGAATAAGAAATGTGCTGCGCTAAGTCGTCAGTGCTGCTTTATGCATATTTAGTGACGATAATAATATGTTCCCATAAAATTTTATAAATAAAAATGTAATCATTTCTATCACTTAATTGAAAGCCTGTTAGGAATGAAAGTGGAAAATCTAGATTTTGAGACTGTTGAATGCCTGCCAAATATAAAAATTGACTGGCAAGTAAAAACTGTCGATTTAAGGACTAAGAACAAGCAATTAACTCGTTGCATTGACAGTCATCGAGATAACATTACCCTGAGCACAGAAAACGAATACTACTTCATTCAAAATAATTTGTAGGAATTTATAGGTGACCTTTCAAGTTAATATACCTACGAATGGAAATTATTTATTATGACTTGGAGCCTACTAAAAACCTTGCATTTGTACATTCAAAATCATATCAGTGACCAAATAAACTGGTTTAAATTTTTTTATTGTCTGTGGGCTTCAATTTGTTCTATTATCAAAAGGTAAACACATACCTTAGTATGACTATTGTTGGGTTGCAGGATTCCACGGAGGAGTTATTTGATACCCTAAAAGTGGCTAGGACACGCTTGTTTTGCTTTGGCTTACCTAGTCGTTTTCGAAGGTTCTTCACTTCTATATTGTACCTACCCCCTGCTCCCTTTAGTATTTGCATACTACATATTTTTGCATTCATCACAAACCATGGATCTTGACGATATCCAAGATTTGTGCAACAAAAAATCATAAAAACTAAATCTAACTAATCTATCAACAAATTTAAAAATAAACACGATTACCAAACCCTGTTGCCACATCAACAGTCTTAGAATTTGGAATAGGTACTTAGGGACATTTCAAAGGCAATTTGCTTTGAAATTCATAATTAACACATTGAGTTAAAAAAATAAGCTCTCCTCAGACAGGTAAGTGGTACAAAATCAATTCTGGAAAAATATAACTTATAAATTACTACTAAATAATAACAAAAACTCAGAAGGTAGAAATGGCATTACATAACTAACCTCTTCCTGGCATACATCAATAACGGTTTTAACATGTTGTGGTATCATATGTTGCAGTTGAATCGAATGGGTGTAGTCATCTTTGGTAACTGTTTGTGGGGCTAAGCCTTGAATATTTAGACATTGTGCAGCCTGCAACAATGATGGCAGCTGAGCGTGATCAACACTAACTTCGCCGCGATAAACAAATTCAAGAAGAGCTTCTAGATCGTTTGCATTTACTCCCGCAAGCATTACGACTGGATGTTTACATGGGGTGTTCTGAAAATAGAAAACACAAAATAATCATAATAAAGATTGTACTTAAATGGGGGAAATTGATAAAAGAGAGAGGACACAATTTGAAACAATCGAAATGTTTACAATAGCTTGTTTTGAAATTTGAGACCAGAAGATACTTAAAAAAAAAGTAACAACTTTTGAATATGGTCGGCTTAAGAGATAAACAAATTTCTCTTTAGATGATATTTTCTCTCATCTTTGAAAGTTATTAAATTTCATATGATGCGACGATTGAGCTAAAGAGAAAATGGATTAATTTTGTAAACAGAGAGAAGGGAAAAGAATTGTTTTGGTTCGTCGGTGGTTCAACGCCCTTTTTTCAAACGTGACTTAAAAATGTATCGCAGTTAGATAAATGTCTAATTAGTCAGATGATTTGCAAATAAATATAGGTCACATGTAATTAGATCAACAAAAATTCTATGGCTACATACACATACCTAACAATATGGCACTTATTTTCAATTTTGTAAGGAATCTATTTCTCAGTTAATGATGGTGAAAAATTGGACACATACCTTTAACTTAATGCAATTAGGATATTTAGAGCATTATACCTATTTGTGTTTTAATTTTATTTTATAGGTATGTGTGTATATGTACATAATATAATTTTTTATTTATATTAAATAAAATTTTCTACATTCTATCTATTGACGTAGAGGTTAGAAGATACAAATCTTTCTTTCGAGGTCTGAAAAGCTTTTTGCCGAAAACGGGTTTTTGGTTAGGTTTGAAAACGTATTGAGATATTAGAAATAATATTGAAAAGTAGATCTTCAATACCATATATGTAAACCTTCCTTCATGATTCGAAAACATAGGGCAAATTCCTAAACGCAAATCTTGTGCAAAATATGCTAAACAAAATGTCCCTTAACGCAAACATACCTTGCAATGCAGACTGTCCCATAATGCAGTTTATTCTTTTTTCTTGCGCAAAATCCAGTATATTTGTGCAAGTTTTAAGGTTATTTTGCAAAATTGCAAATGCATTATCAGCACGCAACCATGTAACTATTCTCGCACTAGACTTTGAAAAAGCATTTGACAGGGTTGGAATTCATATAATTTTAACGAAACTTAAAACTTGGGGCATAGGTCCAAAAATATTTAATTACGTGAAATCATTTCTCACCAACAGGAAAATCTGTGTAAAAACAAATAACATCTTTTCATCCTATTACCCTCTGTTCAATGGAATTCCCCAAGGATCCCCATTATCTGTTGTGTTATTCATAATAGCATTTGATGACCTAAGCACGGTTATTTCTAACCATAAACAACTTGTCCACATTTCTTACGCGGATGATTTTTATATTCTTTGCAAAAATAACGACCTAACAACAACTAACTTATTGTTTACAAATGTTCTTACAGATATATTAACTTTGTCTTCTTTGAGTGGAGCCAAACTCTCATTAGAAAAATGCAAAACCCTACATATCTGTCGAAAGACTTCATGTAGCAATACTAATCTTTATTTGAATAATATAAGTATAAATAACGTTGATAGCCTTAGTACCTTAGGCCTAATATTTAACAAAAAATATAACTGGAAGACTCATTGTTTGGAGTTAAAAAATAGATTAACTAAAAGAACAAATGTTATAAACTTTTTAGCCAGTAAGAAATGTAATGTTCATGTAAATTCATTATGTAATATAACTAAATCACTTATCTTAAGTAGGATTGACTATGGGCTTTTTATATATGGCAATTCACCGAAATCAACACTAAACATCATCAAACCACCGTATCACCAAAGCGCACGAAGAAGTCTCAATGCTTTTCCCACAACTACCATTAAAAACATGTTGGTTGAAGCTGGTCTCCCCACCTTAGAAGAACGAGCAGAATCAACAAGGTTAAAACTATTTACAAAACTTTCTTTCTCTAATGGGTCTATTATTGATAAAGACGTTATTTCTTATTTAAATAGTAAAACCGTGAAACGATTGCCATCAGCCATATCCGTTTCAATTACTTCGGCAAGTGAATTAGGAATCCCTGTGAAAAAAATCGACAAATACACCTCAGTATTCCCACCATGGTCTCTGCTATCAAAATCTTTCATAATGAATTTGTCAAAATTCAACAAAAACAACACCTCAAGCGAAATTATTTGTCAAGCTTATCTCAGTACTACATCTGAATTCAAACAAGGTGGCTGGAACTTTGTTTACTCCGATGGATCCAAAACTTCACTACACACATCTTTTGCATCTGTATTCGAAAACGGCTCAGTAATATGTGTAGGACTACTAGATAACAAAGCATCCATCTTTACTGCAGAAGCCTTCGCCATCCTTAAGACCATAGTTCACCTCCACAGTACAAGTGCTGATAAATTTGTTATAGTCACCGACAGCCTATCAGTCATTAAAGCAATCCAAAATCCGGATCACAATACTTTAATTGTATCTAAAATCCGAGATTGTCTCATTAGAAATCAAAAAAACATAAAACTAATGTGGGTTCCCAGCCATATGGGTATAAAGGGTAACGAGCTCGCTGATAAAGCTGCTACTCAAGCACACCGCAATCCAATCTTCAGCTTTGATGCTGACACTCGGCTTGATTTGCTCCGAGATATCAACCAAAAGCTGAAAACCAAAACCCAATTGGACTGGAACAATTACTCTCATCAATATGCTCTCATCAACAAGGAAAAAATACAGCCTATATTTCCTACGACCACGACCAAACCAATGCATACATGCTTTATTAGAATGCGCCTTGGCCACACTGTCACTACCCATCAACATTTACTCCGCAAAGAAAATCCACCAATATGCCCAACTTGCAACGCTGAAATAGACATTAAACATATTTTAACCATGCAAAACTGTGCAACCCCAGATACTCACCAACAGCAATCAACATCCATCTTTCAAGCCTTAAAAAGCCCTAGTCATGAAAACATAACTAGTGTTTATTCATTTATACAAAAATATAATCTAGACATCTAACTTTCCTTTCTCACATGATAATGTAATTATAATTTATAACTAATTATTTTTATTTATAACTAATTATTATTATTTATAACTAATTATTATTTACTACATATACATATTTAAATATCAATTTATTCATTTTGATACACACAAAGCATTTCATCTCAGAGCCGAAAGTCACATCAGCTTGTGCTCGTCCTTATATTAGCATTTTAATTTTAATTATCATGTTAATAATATTATAATAATAATAATAATAATAAGGTTATTTTGCGCACTTTATTATACTTGCTTGTATACTTGTTACTTACAAGTTATTGTTGCTTTTCAATTTTAACCGGGTTCTTTGGCCAATAGTTACACTTCTAGTCTATAAAAGGTGTAAAAACTAGGCTATCCATGAGCGGCATATGCATTGAAGAAACCGATCAGCTTTCAGAACTTGGAATATACATCACAGACATTCCTTGTGGAATAACCATATACCAATTCCATGTCACTGATGTTCGATATTTCTTCGAAGATGCAAGAAATTATTCTCCCCTTCTGATCTGGCTGTAATATATATATAAAGGGTCCGCCATCTAACGTTTTTTTTTTTCAACTAGTGCTTATTTCGTGAATGGTAACACTTAGCTCATGTCTGATTTGATAGATAATTAGTTTTATCCTTCCGCTGAACGAATATGGTTGTGCATACGCTTGAACAACGCTGGGAAATATTGCGACATTACTTTGAAAATCATGGTAATGTTGCAGAATGTGTGCGAAAATTGCGTACGGATTTTGGAAGAAGAGAAGCACCGTCAGCTCCGTATGTTCGTTATCTTGTGAAAAAAGTGAAAGAAACTGGCTAAACCAAAGCGTGAAAAGCCAAAAAGAGTTTGTTCACCCGAGAATATTGCTGTTGTGGCAGAAAGTGTGCGTGAAGCGCCATCAACATCAATTCACCGTCGTTCTCGCATTTGGGGCACAGAAAACCCGCACGCATACATTGAAAAGCCGATACACCCAAAACGAGTCACTGTTTGGTGCGGATTTTGGTCCAGAAGCATAATTGGGCCATTTTTCTTCGAAAATGAGCAAGGAGTGGCCGTTACAGTCAATGGCGATTGTTATCGGGCCAGGTTGAACGAATTTTTGTTCACAAAAATTGAAGAGGAGGATATTGGCAACATTTGGTTTCAACAGGACGGCGCTACGTGCCACACAGCCGAGGCTACACTCGATGTTTTGCGCCCCGTTTTTGAAGATCGCATTATCAGCCGCAGAGCTAATGTTATTTGGCCACCTCGCAGCTGCGATTTGACACCGTTGGACTATTATTTGTATGGTGCCGTAAAAGATAAGTGTTACGCCGACAAGCCAGAGACAATTGACGCTTTAAAGGACAATATTCGTGAAGCCATTGGTGAAATACAGCTGCACACAATCGATAATGTTTTTAAAATTGGACCGATCGTGTAGGCTACTGCATGGCCAGTCGAGGCAGCCATTTGAATGAAATTATTTTCCATTATTAACCGGAAGGATTGTACTTTCAAATAAAAAACGAAATTTGAGAAAATATTCAGTAGTTTTTTTTTATAGCATTTTCAAAATTATTTGGCGGACCCTTTATAAGGAGGAGTTCATCGTTCGCTTAAAAATAAATGGTGCCAAAAATAAATTCCAATAAGAAAACATATGTATGTTAAACGTTAAATGCTGTTTGTGTTGCGTTAAATTGTTTGTGAATTTTTGTTTTGTGTGCTTGATTTTGTATTTTTTGACGATTTAATTAAAAACATTTTATTTTTTGAGGTGATCGAGTTTGAAACGAAAATGCAAGAAAAAATTAGCATAGGCCGGTTGAGAAAAAACATATAATAATTCTAAAACCTTAGAACTCCCGAACAATTTGTAAGCCATCAAAATTAAATTAATTATTCAAAAAAATCATTGTTTTGGTTTCCATTAAATTTATTTTGTACTTCCGATTGAACAAGGATGCTTTTTGAATGTCCCCAACCAAATAAAGCATGTGTTAAAGGTAAGAACTTCTAAGAACATCTCTAATAAAACTGGCTTGCACATTTAGATTTCTTGGGAGTAGTTGCTGGCAAAACCGTGTCGGTAATGATTTCGGTTTGGGACTTTCACAGTCAATTGTGTCAGGCGACAACGAAATTCGGCAGTATGGCCCGCCAGCAGTAGCAGACAAATTTTTAACTTAACTGCAATTTTTGTTTCAGCTTTAACTTATAGTCCAACCAAACCTATGTACAAAAACAATCTTAGGTGCAAACAATAAAACATTTTCTTACTACCGTGTGCAACTCTTTTCCATCACGAATGGGAGGCTCAAGAGAGTTAATTCGACAGGAAATTGTTCCCAAAAATCTTTTTGGCTTTTCTTCGAAGAACCAAACACACATATACCTTTACATACGTCCGGATTCGATACCATCAAACTAACTAGTTTTGCAATTGCTTTGCATTTGTCCTTATGATAGGTTATTATTTTTATTTATTTAACAATATTCACAATTTGCACATAAATACCTTTTTCTTTTGTCGGTCATTACGAAAAATAAGTAGCTACAGCTATAAGCTATAAGTAAATTTGAAACTTTTATCAACAATAAATAGAAAATGTTTCCCGGCACAACAATTCGCTAACGTTATCACTAAATATTTTGATTCGATAGTATATCCACTTACATGGGTTAAATTAGCGAAGATTCGCTATTTGTAATCACTCGATAATCAAATTCGCTAAGGATTTGATATTTGAAGCGAGCTAAGTTGGAGCGAATCGCTATTCGTAATACGAAACTAGCGAATTCGCAAGATTTTAAGTTCGATTCGCTACTCATAATGAGGGCCTCAAACACAATACTCGCGCTTCTGGTAATGCTCATCTGTTTGCCCTTGATACTGTCAATTACAGTGATTCATTCTTTAGCCGTACAACTATGCTTTATCATGCTATATTTTTTGCTCCCTACTGATGCTCTGAACTTTAAAACCAATGTACCTACACCGGTATCTACTTTTAAATCCTTCCCTATTTTCCTAACGCTCGCACTGTACTTTATCATATTAAGGGAAGTCAAGTCCCCTTTAGTTGTTAAAGATTAAATTTTTTGAAACAAAATATTCAAAACTATTTTTAATTTGTTCTTGATTGTAGAAAAAATTAAATAGGCTTGGTAGGTTCATATCTATGTACATATTTAATTCGTTTTGAGTTCACAATAATGTCATTTCTTTTCTTGTTCCTTCCTTGTACCTAACCATTGGATTTTATGAACAAAGGTATGTGGGTATACATAAGTAGCAACATATTGAATAAATCATAAACCGTTTATGTATGCATTATCTGTTAACTCACAATTAAAAGCAAATCAAATTATTTAGAACCTAGGTACTGTCGAGTCAGATTAGAACCCCGATAACGATATGTACATACATACATACCTATAACAAAAAGCTGATTTGATAGTTTAATAATTGAATGTTTTATTCGATTCAAACGATTTAACAAATTGTGAGCATTTATTATTGGGTAGGTACGTATATTATACATACATACATAGTTACCTAGGTAACTCATGAAAAATAAAATGCACGACTGGATCGTACGAACTTGCTCTTGTAGCTAACCACTGACGATGTTAGTAAGTATAGGTAGTCTAGTTATCCTATGCTATGGTTTAAAGCCGATGTAGGTAAGGTTATCCTATGCTATGGTTTAAAGCCGATGTAGGTAAGAATACCTCGATTCTTAATATAATGAATTGTGGAATACATGATTCAAGGAATGGTTATATAGACACCTACCTACAAATGTATATTTAAATGGATTTGAATTATGTAAATTAGGAAAGTAATTTGTACCTACCTACATATAGTGAACTAGGTATGTAAATATGTACATACATAATATGTATATAATGAAAGTGAATGATGTATAGGTAGGTAAAAATTGTTTTTTCAACTTGTAAAAACTGCCAAAACCATCACTTTAACCAGTTTCTCGAAAAAAAAAACAACGAAGAACGTTATTAGATGCCACGGACCAATGAAAATTTTATAAAAAAGTAGGATGAATGTTTTTTATTTATAGTTTTTTAGAGTTTATTAATATGCATGTGATTATAATATTTAAAATTATTTTGTTTTTTATTAGTTTTAAAAATACTATTGATTTCTAAAAAAAAAAAGTTTTAATGATTAATTTTTATTAGAAAAAAAAAGTTATTCAAAGGATTAGTTTGGCTATTTAGATCTTCGCAGATATAAAATTTGAAAGAAATCCAATGTACCGTTACCGAGAAAACCAAAAATTAAAAAAACGTTATATGAAAGGTACTGTTATAAGACTTCCCGTAAACTTGGTTCAGATTAAATGATAGCTATTGCCAACAAAAAAATTCTCAAATTTTTTTTATCAAAATCGTTGGAGCCTTTTTTGAGAAAAATAAGATTTTCCTAAACGGTTATATGGCAGGTACCGTTATTTTTAAGCCTAAAAATAAAATTTAAATTTCCCCTCTGAGGAATGTCAAAAGAATCACACATACCAAACTTGAAGGTAAAAAAGGCTTAAGCCGTTTAGGCCATAGCTCGTTATACATACAGACGGATAGACTGACCGACATTTTTTGCCGATCACTTTTTTAGAATGCTCTACGAGTATGATCATAATCATGTCGTTAGATTTTTTTTACGAATGCATAACTTACCTTATAATACCTATAATCGCAAGTAAAAATGTGTTAAATTTATTTACTTAAGGTAAGTATGTGTGACTTTCTATCTAAAACGACGTGTTTGAAAGTTTTTTATGACCTATAGGTAGAGTCCCCAGTGGCCGGCCCCTTAAGGAATTTTTCGTAAAAAAATATGGCACAGAAGCTGTAAATATCAACATTTTCCACTCATTCTTGAAGCAAATTATTCTTAATTTATCTCTCAACCGATGAAACTAAACTAAAATGTGAATTTTTAAATGGAACAATTATTTATTTATGTTTTATCAAAAAAGTCATATTCTCCAGTGTCCGGCCATACAGATTTAGACCTGAACCAATTTTCTTTGTATGAATCGGCCGAACTTAGGACACACATCTCAATATTCGCCCCCCTAGTTTCTACTTAAAAAAAGGCGGCCGAATACTGGATTTTATTGATTTTTAATGGCAGTTTTTGCTCGAATGTTCGCGCTATTACTCCTTTATTTAATTTTGTATTTTTTTTCAAAAAATTAAATGTTGCCTATTTTCGGCTGGGGGGCCGCTTTAAGGAAACTTCATTTTTTTGTGTTTCCTATGTCCGGCCCCTTGAAAACGACCATAATTACAAAATATTTTTCAATTTTAAATCAAATTTTAATTGGAAATATATGCTCTTTACTATATAAGCACCATATAAAATCATTAACCCAATAAAATTCCCTTAAAATCACTAAATTCTGGTACAATGTTTACTAAGGGTTTCCAAAAGTTATCCAGTGCGAATAATTTTTTTCCGATGGGTTGCGCATTTAATTATCTCATAACTCTGAAATTATTGTAAATATCTAATGAAAATTTTGACATATTATACGAAATTGATGTCAAATCGTAATAAGGCTCTAAGCAGAGAAGTAGGTCCTTAGATTTCTTAATTACAACGCTTTTATTTGGAAGGCGCCGGCTACTGGAGGGGCCCGGCAATAGGTGACGCTACCCTACCTAGTCTAAAATTCGTTTCACCTGGGTACGGTATTTGAACTTATTAGTTAGATGCTATCATACCCTTATAAAAAACAATATTTATTTTTGTCAATGATTACCGACTCCATAAAATCTACAGCATATATGTATGTACACAGCGAATTATTTTTTTCTAAGAGGCTTTGGTTAAGAGATGGTTTGTTCATGGTGGACCTACTTTTTAAAGCCTTGGGTATGCTGAGTCTTTCCGCAATAGGTAGGCATATTGGACTATATTCTTATTTGCCAAAGTTTTGCTGGCCCCATGGAAGTAACTAGGTACCTATCTTGAAGACATCTTTAATGATTTTTAATATTATTACTTAGTACATTTTTATTTGGATATTGGTGTTGTTTAATAACAAATGATGTTCCAATAGCTTTTGTATATCAGACTTGAACAGCAGCTTCTCATACATACATATGTAGTTACATTATATCTTCTTTATACACAAAATGCATTAATATTCTTTTTCGGGTGAATAAATATTCAAGAACCTTCTGCCGTTCAGTATTCTATTTAAATGCCATGGCAATAAAGATAGTGCTCGACAAACTATCACTATCTTCTTGGTAGCAAGCTTATAAATCTGACCTACTTATACATATAAACATATGTATGTATTAAGTGTTTTAAGAAATATGTAATTAAATAGAATTTTTGATAAACTTATAAATAAATTGAACACCTACGACTTATGAATTATTTCGTTCACTTAACAGTAAACAGCCGCAGCGGCATAGTGCAGACCAACCATACTTCTTTCACCACCAGAAACGAACTACCTACCTCATTCAAAAACAACAACTGATCAACAGTGCTGCATCCGAGAAATAACACAGAATTTCCTTTTATTGAGCAACCAAAACCAATCCTCGCTCGTGTTTTATATGCAATGTTTTCTCATTTTTATTCAGTCCACTCTTTTTTTTTCAGACCAAAACGCAACTCGATTTGGAAGAAAACTAAACTTATAAAAATGTGGACATCAGTGAAGAGAAACTGTACTCAAAACATTAAATTTAGAGAAGAGCAGCAGAGCATCAATCAATGTACATAGGTATATAGGTATATGCACTATATATGAATGTAGGTAGATAAATTACTGATTTAGGTAGCTATATTTATTTTTTATTCCTTTTTTCTTTCCTGAGAAACAGAATTACCCCCGATTGTTTTCAATCTCTAAATCCTATTGAACAAACACTTTTTAAGGGTTGATTATCATCCCATGTTCAATCTACGTGGGTATTTTTTTTCTAATTGGAAAAAAAAAACATCTGAAAAGGTTTTAGCAAAACCCCCTTGCTTTATCGCTACAAGGATACAAAGAGGCTCGAATTGAAGTTGGTGGCATGCTTACTTGGTTGGGTTTTGGTAATGTGATGGCGATGGACACCACGAGGATGATTGTAAACAAACTTAAGCGAGAGGGTATCCCAATCTCAATCTCCGCGTCTAGATTAGTATATGTAGGTAGTCGAATTGAAATTGAGCAGAGGGTAGCAGCGCTAGAGCCTCGCAAATCTACCAAAGATTGAGAGGAGTCAACAGAGCCACCAATAGCCAACAGCAACTTATTCTTCTTCTCAGTGAGTGAATTGAACATTTAGCTAAAGAACACACTAACACTGCTTTGGCGTTAGTTGTCGCTCGTGGTCGTTTTGCTCGTGTCGTCGGTCGATTCGGTAATAAAATAGTTAGGGACGTACAAGAAAACAAAAGAGGGCACTTCTCTTTCCTCTCTGTACTGTGGTGGTGCAAAATGCCTTTTATTATTTATCATTATGAATGTGTGGTCGTGGTTTGAAGGCAAGGAAAGGCAACAACTGCAAATTAAATGATCTCTGTTTACAAAATATCTTGAGCACAATCTTCTCGGGAGCGAAACTGGTAAAAAAAAACACCACCAACCTGCATTTGACACTTGTCTGTCTGTTGTCTCGCCTATTAACACGCACTTGATAATCATTGGATTGAAATTCAATTGGGCGGGAGATAAGAGTGTTAACAATATGGAATTTATCAACAAAAAAAAAAACTTACCTTTAGCAATTCCAATAGGAAAGGACTAGCTGCACATAGAACAATTTTATGAGCTGGGAAACTTCGACCACCAGCCGCCAAGGTGCAGTCTACCAAATCACCATGGCAGCGCAAGAGTTGAATGGCCGACACAAGCGAGCTGCCGTAGTCGCCCCACGTTAGCGAATATAAAGAGTTCATTGGTAATGCCATCATTTAGACGGTTGTTTTTTTTTTTCCTGTGGAGCTGGACTAGCGATAGCGAGGAAATAAAAACAGAAAAACGCTTCTAGTTGCGATTTTCTTCTCACTCTCCAAAAATTGTCGTCGTGTACTGCCAAGTCTTGTCGTTGCCTATAATAATTTGTGTATGTATACGAAGTTTCTGAAGTTGGCTGTGGTTAATCCGCGTTAAATATATGGGAAAGGGGGGTTAAGGTAGCGCGAGCGGGATGTATCGTTGTGTAGCGATCCAACTTTCTTCTCCTTCTCTTTAACCTGCGGAAGTTTTTTTTCTAAAATTTTTCACTTCACTTTTCAAGGGGAATAAGCAGTTCCTCATACAAAAATTTCCTCTTTTTCACTTTCACAGGAATTGAAAAAATAAATATATATACAATATTTTTTCATAAAAATTCCCAATTATCGCAAATATATGTATATATACTACATAAATATATATTATATATAATCTAATGCACTGCACAGAGAGAGCAAGCGAGAGCGCGAGAGTTGCCTGATATTGGAATCCCTCGGAGAGAGATAGAGAGAGGACGATAACGACACGAACGACCAAGTCACTTGTATTATGAAAAAAAAAAGATTTCGATCCGATTTTTCAGTTTGCAGGTAAAATTACCAAACAAATTTTCAACAACTTCAATGCTCGTCTAACAAAATAAAGTTTGCTACAAATTTAATTTCTATTATTGTTTTTTTCTTCTCTGAGAATATTTTTTTCTCCGATTTCACACGTCGAGAAAACTCCACTCTACACGTACACACGCGTACGTTGCACGACCAAAGAAATTCTACCAACTTCCAATCCAAAAGGGAAGAAAAAGTTAATTTATATATATATACTCTTTCGTATATATATAAAATTTTCTCTACGTCTTCTCCATCCACACCACAAAGTACGATTTTATGAACCGAACACATACACACACGACTCGCTCGCAGAGAATTTTTTTTTCTCTGCTGATGGAAGATTTTTTTCTTACGGTTCTTTTTATGGAGCAGAGCAATAATTTTACACTCGCGAAACCGGATATTGGGGATTCAAAATTAAAAACAAAACTTTAATGCTCAATATTTTGGTATTTTGGAATAGCTTTTTTGATTTTTTAAATTTCCAATCTGGAAAATGAAGCCACAATCAAATGAAGAATTTAATCGGATCGCCTTTGCCAGCACACGAACAGAAACGCACTTAGTATATTGCTTTTGCTTGCTAATGCTAATGGCAATATGGGGCAAAGGTATGGGATTGGAAAACGAATACGAAATAAATGTCGAAGTGGAACTTTTTTTTTTGTATTTAGAAGAGACGAAAGCTGTCGAGGGAGAGGAGAAAAAATTCTTCATATACTTAAATAAAATATGGCGGCTAAACGAGCGACTACTCTACTCTTTGCAGATTTTATATATAAATTTTTGGTGTGTGTTCGATGTGGAGCAAGAAAAGAGTGAAATCGCAGAAAGGTTTCAAGATATGTGAGAGAGAGAGACGATATTTAGCTGATAGTGATGCCAATAATTATTTAATTATATGGTCAGCGACATCTATATATTGATTCAAGTTTTTTTTTATAATTAGGAATAAGGTATATTAACGCTGTTAGCAAGTAACTATTCTGATATCGTTTAAAAATTAGAAGCTGTGCCAGCGTTTAATTTAAATATTTTCCAAAATTAAAAAAGTGCCCTACTATTTTTTTTAATTGAAGAAAAAATTCACCCCTTGGCTAAAAAAAATTGTCTGCTTATTTATATATATTTTTTTTGTAAAAAAAAGTCCAGTTAAACAGTGTTTTTTTTTGGAAAATTGAAGTCAAGTTCTGCAAATATTTGATCCGTAATTCAGCAATATAAACTTACCCATTTCGGCTGATTAACTGGATGTTCAACGATTGTTTAAGTGTTAAAATTGCTGAACCACGTTTGTACAACAGGCCAGAAAGTAATTTAATACTATTGCCTCATTTATAAACATTTTTTTTTGTGAATACATTTTACGGTTTTTGTTATGAAAATTTACCACTTATGATTTTCCATCGGTGAAATCGGAAACAAATATAGTAAGGGTATTCATGCAACGAGATAATTTTCCACTTTGCAGAAAAAAATATCTTTCCTCTGGACGTTGCATGAACGCCCCCTTAAAAATACTTGCGTAAATGTAGGAAACAATCAGCTCTTCGTTGAATTAACTTTGTGAGGTTTATTTCTACGCTTTCTACATCAAATTCGTGAGATAATTTTATCTGGTTTGCAGAATATTTTTCCATACAAACTTTGACAGTTTATTTCTGCGGAGATAAAATCATCTGGGCCCACGTTCTGTAACTCAGGCGATAACTTTTCCTTACTTAACGCCCCTAAAATATGGGTTTCGGTAAGTTGAGGCTATATCTTAAATTTTTAATTTGATTGACTGGGATTTTCCAATGGAAGGCGATAAATTGAAAAAGTCATTTTGGCATATTAACAACAAAACAAACATTTTTTGTTTGTTTCTCGACTATTTTTATCGATTCGAAAGCTACAGAACATGGGCACTGGTTTCTGAAGTTTATCTGGGTTTTTCGCCGTTGCATGAATACCCTTAGGGCCAGTTCCATAATATAAAAGTAGTCACAGTTAAGCTACTTGGAAGCTAATCAGCAGATAAAATCCACATTAGTGTTTCACAATAACGATTTTACGTTTTTTTTCTTAGCTTCCATTTTATTTTCATTTTTCTAATTAGAAAATTGGAATAACTAACAAATAGTTACCCAACACATAAATTTATGAGAAGGGTGGATGTGAAAGGCAAAATTCGCTAACAGGAAGATTTAACTGGAAAAGAACTTTACGTTTACATTGTGAAAAAGACCCTTAGTGATTTATCATAAGAATTCGTGATGAATTGTTATCAATTTGGCATTTCACAGACATGCAACGGATAAGTTTAACATTTTAATATACTTTAATATTTTTTGTAAATCCGTTCGACAAAAAATAACATTTCTACATTTCCTAGAAATCGGATAATTTTGGTTTCGATGGGGCTAAATGACTGATCTACCTAAATATAGTGTTGTACAACTGACCTATGTAAATCGACACATATTAAAGCACATAGTTGTTCGTCGGATTATTTGTCAAAAATATTTGAAGTAGTTATATTGGTATTTAGTTTTCGATTGACTCTTAGGACAACTCTTTTTTCCACTCTTGTTACCTAAAAAATGTTCGATTGGCCGTTCGGAGTATTTGTCTAATTTCGATTTCATAGAATACACATATAAAGTTCTTCGTGGACTAAAGTCCAATGCACATGGGAGCGACCAACGAATTAACGAATTTTCGTCCATTTTGACATTTCATTCACATGGCTTTTATTTTATTCGTCACGCGAGCGAACAAATTACTCGTTGAAGGGTGGATGGTATGTGGAACGCGAATAGAGTTTGACTGTTCGTAACAATCAGATGCAATTCGCGACGACCAATATTGTTTTCTCAAATGTATCTTATGTTGGCGATTAGAAAGTAATTTTTTCTGTCGTAAACATTAATATAAATTATATTTCTACAATTTTGTTTAGAATTTGTGAAGAATTTTAGTTGGTAAATTGTTTTAAAAGTCGTTGGTCGCTCTCATGTGAATAGTCGTTAAATCAGCCCTATTATATTAAATGTTCACGTGAATATTTGTATTCTGCTATCCGACGAAAAAAAAAACGAATTGCTCAAAAAAGTATATAAATTTTAACAGATTCTCTTGTCTAATTAGACAAACAAATATTTCTAAAGCTTTGGACTCAAAAAATAGAAGACATTTGAAAATAAATAGTGAATATTGAGTGAAATATTCACGTGGCCTATGCGTAAATATGTGAAAACGACATTTTCATATTCGATTGAAAACAAAAATATAGTAGAACATACTCCGAAAATCCAATCGAAAACGTCATTAAGAGTAACAAGAAAGACTTGACTGCTTGTTTAACGAATTAAATATACCTTTCATGTTGTTATTTTTCTTACGTTTTCGAGTTGACGATCGACCTAGTTTCTTTTTCGCCATTTATGTTCTATTCCTAGCTCTTACAAACATTTTTTCCTCAGTATTTGACATCTGAACTGAGGAATTGATGCCTAGTTTTACAAATATTTGATGGTTTAGCAATATTACCTCAACGATTTCGTGTGAATAACTAAGTTTTGGCGATGGCTGAAAAATGAATATATTTGACTTCTATCACATACTTGAACTTTGAACCATCATTGAACCCCGTTTGTCCGCCGAAATCGAGAGTTAAAATTTATGAACCAGGCATCAAATATTTGAACTACGATTGTACATTTGAACATTTTTCTGTACTCGTCTATCAAATATGGAAAAAAATTGAATTAGGAACTCTGAAAACTAAAATCTCCACACGAAACCGTTATATTAACATAATTGTTGTTACATCAATAAAACAATGTTTTTTTTTATTTGCATTGCAAACTTGGCCCTTTATTTCGTAAAGGAACCACAATTTCAAGATGTGTATTTTTATTAAATTTTATATTTTTATATACGTTTTTTATAAAATAGAACTAATCAATACATTTTGTTTGTTGTTGCACTTATAAAGTTTTTTTTCTAAATTTGATTTGAATAAAACATTATGTACGTTTGTATGTATTTAATTAATTATTAATAATAATAAAATATTTTTAATTTGCCTTAAGCTGATGCAGAAGAAAACAAAACAATTACAAACATTATACTTAACAGAATAATGCAGCCTTAACTCTTTTATTTCTCATTCTGATTCTCATTAATATCGTATCTGGGGATGACTTTTCAAAAGCAAATGCAAGCGAAAAAAATTAAATTTTGTTTTCAATTAATGGATATTATTTTGATGGATTCATATTAACAAGATTGAAGTTTTAAGTGAGAGCGTATGAATAAAATTAAAAAACAAAATCAAGGCATTCGTCCGAGTTAAAAAAAAGCACCATGACTAGAAGGTTTTAGAACCGTTGTTATCTATTTGGGTTTTGGTCTTAAAATGTGGATTTTTGGAAAGAAGGTAATTCCAGCTAGCTGTATTCATAATTGTTGGTACTCTTATAGTGTTCAGCCAGTGGTTACGATTTTGAGTCACTCAATACAAACAAAGTTTTAGGCATTTGTTTTCTTTAATAGTAGCCGTCCAACTACTTTATTTTACTAGGTGTTTGTCTATGCTGTCTTATTAGAAACCCTTCCAGTACTGATACGTCCTTAGCTAACTCAGTCATGCCATTTTTAACTTCTATGATTTTACATGGTGAAGTTTTGCGTAAAATCATACTCAATTGTCGGTATGACAGTTTGAACGAATTTGAGGAATATAATCAAATAGAGATGCACACCCAATTGACCACCGCCTTCTTCAACTGTTTGAATAATCTTCTTCATTATGTCAGCATGACGACAAGGATGAACTGATGCCATATTCGGTCCGGGTAGATGTGGGTGGCTTTCCATGGTGACAGTCTTTTTGGCGTGATCTTGACTAACATCTTCGTACATTTGTTCTACTGTCAGTGGTTTACGATTCTATTCAAGAGACAATTAGGATCAAAAATAAGAAGGCCTCAATTATATGTATAACTTACCTCATCATATCCAACTACCCAGAGACGTGGAGTCTGGTAATATTTGTCATATGTAATGTGCAAGTCATAGGTTCGTGTGTGTAAAACAGAATCACCACCGTCACCACTATCACGACCATCCGATGTGGATGCTTTGGATGATTCTGGTTTTTTTGTAGCTACGGCCTTAGTAACATACAAAAAAAAATAAAAGAGTTTATTATAAAAAAGGTGAAATAAAAAAATCATAATTTTTTTTTAATGTTTGTTGATTGGGCCAATTTATTTCTGATTTCTGTGCGACAGATTGGCGGACTCGAGCAAACTAGCTGGTTGACTTAGGCTCATTATGAATAGCGAACCGAACTTAAAATTTTGCAAATACGCTAATTTTGTATTGTATTACGAATAGCGATTCGCTCAAACTTAGCTTCCTTCAAATGTCAAAACTTTTGCGAAATTGATTATCGATGGATTAGAAATAGCGAATTCTCGCTAATCTAATTGTATGTGTAATATACTATTGAATGAAAATATTTAGAGATAACGTTAGCGAATTGTTGTGCAGGGAAACATTTTCTATTTATTGTTGATAAAAGTTTCGAGTTTATTTATCGTAATGACCCACAAATGAAAGGTATTATGTGCAAATTGTGAATATTGTTAAATAAATAAAAATAATGACTTATAAGGACAAATGCAAATCAATTTGCAAAACTAGTTAATTTGATGGAATCGAATCTACACGAGGTTATTGGAAGTGCTGCAAAGGGAGCCATTATGAGATTTTCCAAAGAGGGAACTGGGACTGGCAAATGTATAGGTCTCAGAGTAAGAGACAACAATCAGAGGTCTTCAGTAACAGACCTTATTGATATTCCAAGAGATGGTATGATTAAAAAATATAACTCGAGAAAAACTTTCAAACGAAGTTAAGTAGCAAGAAAGAGTGGGTTGGGGAAACTGTTAACTACACTTTGAAAACAAACACCATCAAGTGGTACACTGATGGATCGAGAACATCCG
Source organism: Philhelius pedissequus (assembly GCA_910595825.1). Classification (NCBI taxonomy): domain Eukaryota; kingdom Metazoa; phylum Arthropoda; class Insecta; order Diptera; family Syrphidae; genus Philhelius; species Philhelius pedissequus. Next base: position 4,487,383 of record OU343163.1, on the reverse strand, counting down.
AAGGAACTGGTGCAGGAATATTTGGGCCAAGAACCAAACTTTCTATACCGATGGGACAGTCTATTCCAAGCTGAAGTACAAGCTATAGGAAAATGTGCAGATCGTAACCTCGAAAGAAATTACAATAAACAAAATATTGCCATCATGTCAGATAGCCAAGACGCACTCAAAACTTTGAGCTCCTACTCTATCAGTTCTAAACTGGTAAGGGAATGTGTAGGCAGGTTAAATGAACTCGGCAAAAATAATAATGTTACACTTCACTGGGTACCTGGCCACGTAGGTGTCCAGGGCAATGAGGAGACAGACTCCTCAGCAAAAATAGGTGCGTCGACTCCCTTAGTGGGGCCTGAACCATACTGCGGAATAGGAGAAAATGTGATTAGAAATAAAATCAAAAAACAAGAGGAGGCCACAAGATCCAACAATTGGATAAAACTCCCCAATCTGAGATTGTCCAAACTACTACTTGGGAATTATAACAAACAACGTTTCACAGACTGTATAACCTTAAGCAGAAACAACCTCAGAATAATAACGGGTCTCCTTACAGGACACTGTAAATTAAAAAGACATCTTAACATCCTTGGCTTAGTAAATAGTGCCACATGCAGGTTCTGTGATATAAAAGAGGAAACGCCGGACCATTTTCTGGGCAATTGTGACGCACTTGCTCACCAAAGGAAAAAACACCTTGGGCGATAACAGGTGGAAGAGAGTGATTTAACATCTCTTAAAATACTTAAAATACTCAAATTCATGAGGGAAATAAATTTGAGGGAAGAGCTGTAAAATGATCTTCACTCACCCAGCTCTAGGCGGGGGCACAATAGATCTCAAGGTCGCAGTGCAACAACCCCATACTAATATTCATTCATCCGGACGTAATGTAAAGGTATAGGAATGTTTCGTTCTTCAAAGAAAAACTAAAAAGATTATTGGAAAAAATTTCGTGTCAAATTAAACTCTTGAGCATCCTATTCGTGAGAAAAAGAGTTGCATATGGTTAGTAAGAAAATATTGTATTGTTTGCACATAAGATTGTTTTTGTACTTAGGTTTGGTGTCCAACCATAAGTTAAAGCTGAAACAAAAAATTTCAGCTACAAATAAAATACACGACTGGATTGTACGAACTTGCTCTTGTAACTAACAACACTTAAATGTAGCTAACCACTGACGCTGTTAGTAGGTAGGTAGTCTAGTATTCTGAAGCAGGTTTTAACGGTTTTTCGAAAAAAAAACTAAGAATACAACTAGATGTCACGGATCAATAAAAATTTTATAAAAAGTATCTCGAAAATTGTAGGACGGATTTAGCTAAAATCCCGTTTTTTGAAAACATTTTTTTTTAAATTTTGGTATGCAGTTTATTAGAGTTTGTTGATATATGTAGATGTTATTATAAAATTTAAAATAATTTTTTGGTTAGTTTTAAAAATATCGCTTTTTTAAAAACAAAATTTCAAAAATTAATTTTAATTAGAAAAAAAGTATATGCAGAATTAATTTGGATACTTAGACCTTCTCAGATATAAAATTTGACAGAAATCCAATATACCGTTATGGAGAAAGCGAAAAATTAAAACAAAACGCTATATGAAAATTAACGTCAATAGACTTCCCAAAAACTTGGTTTGGATTAAATGATACCAACGAAAAATTCTCAAAAACTTTTATTTTGGAGCCGTTTTGGACAAAACTATGATTTTCCTTAACGGTTATATGGCAGGTACCGTTATTCTTAGGACTAAAAATAAAATTTCAATTTACCCTCTGAGGAATGCCAAAAGAATCACACATAGAAAATTTGAAGGTAATCGCTTAAGCTGTTTAGGCTGCAGCTTATCCATACAGACGGACAAACAGATATTTTTTGTCGATCACTTTTTAGGTTTTTCTATGATCGTAATTTATTCATTTGATTGTTAGAATTTTTTTAACGAATGCATAAATTACATTCTATAAACGCAAGTAAAAATATGTGACTGCTACTGGTGGCTTATTGTGTTGAGGACATTCGAAAAAACCTTGCTCAATCGGAAGTACAAAATAAATTAAGTGGAAGACAAAATATTGATTTTTTTGGAAAATTAATTAAATTTTGACTTGTTCGAGGTTTCTAAGGAATTATGGGAATATTCCGAATGTTTTTTCTCAAATTAAATTAATACTGCTTAACATAACTGTTTTTTACTTGCGATATTATGTATGTACATATGTAGGTACTATAGCGGGCAAGTTTTGCATTTAGAAAAAAAAATCGAACTCGAGATTTTAATCGAACTTGACATTACGATCATTGAGAACACCAAAAAAGTGGGTCCCGCTATTCCGTCTGTCTGTACAACGAGCTATAGCCTAAGCGGCTGAAGCGATTTTCTTCAAACTTGGTACGTGATTTTGGATATTGTCTCACATAGGTTTTTGAATCGTGTTTTTTGCCCCAAAAATAACGCTACTTCTCATACAATTTTTCCCACTATCTTAATTATCTCGCAAACGGCTCTAACGATTTTGATTAAAAAAAAGTGTGTGCACCACTTTCCATTGTCTACATTTTAGTCAAAAAAATGTTAACACATTTTGTTATTAACGGAACCATTTTGTTTATTTTCGACTTTCTCATAAAAAAATCGACGGGTTTCGATAAAATTTTTTATATATGAGATCCTTCGAATTATAAATAATACTACATATTAAAATTATCGAAAAATATTTGTTTGGATTTTTGAAAATAAAAATGTTTTGTTTGCTTTTGAAAATTCAATAATTCGAAAATATGTGGATGATTTTTTTTTTTTAATTTTATTTATAAGTTAATAGTATTAAATGTTTAAAATTAAAAATTAAGGAAATTTTATATGTAAAAAATTAATTAAAACACGACTTTAAAAATATAATTAGATTCTGAATAGAAACCTTTGGCAAATGATGTGATCGAACATAAGAGCAAGTACGTGCGATCCAGTCGTGCATTTTATTTATTTATTTTTTTTTAATTTTAACTATATGCCTGTAAGACATAAGGTCTTTTAAATGCAAATTGAATTGCACGGCACTAGTTTGGCACAGTGGATTTGAGAACCAGGTATTGACTGTCTCAGTTTTAACCCATGGGCGGCATTCAATTAAAATTGGAGGTATAGAACAGAATGCGCCTAGCGTGGGGATCGAACCCACACGTCTAAGTAAGCAATCAAGCACTTTATCCACTGCGCCATTGCCACATTTAAATCGTCGAAAAATGCAGAATTAAGAACAAAAATTTAACGCAACACAAACATGATTTGACGTTTAAATAGGTTTTCGTATTGGAATTTATTTTTATGAGCATTTATTTTTAAGCGAGCACTGAAGTTCGCTAATTATAATACTGTGGCAATCAAAGTTCGATATATTATTGGAAACTTTCATTTGATCGCGAATATTAATTAAGCTATTAATTAAATGCTTGTGACAGAAAACATAACAAATTATCATAATGAATGAAATTATCATCACGACGCGCCGGCAGGGGATCTCTTTCCTCTTAAGGATAGCTCGGACGACGCTTGAAACATTCTCTAAGGGAACCATTCCGGGGAGTAAATCGTAAGTATATAGACTATGCCAAAAACCTAAGTGTCCTTCTCATGGGCTCAACCATCTTAAAATGCCGAATAGCAAAAAAATGCTCCCCAGTAATCCTTCCTATGAACAATAGCTAAAGAAGACGAGGCAACCTCCACCTGCCAACCATGTGTCCCTATCCGAAGTGCAACCGACTGCTGGTCGTCGACACATCGCGGCATGATGATGCCATCATGATTCCTCTTGAAGGTACATACTTGATAAAAATCGGTGATAAATATGTAACGTAGGTACCTACACATAAGTTATTTTTATTTGTAAGATAATCTCAAGTTTGAAATAAATCTTACTCAGACAAACTACTAAAAATATTGTTTTTATAGGTGTTGTTTAAAAATTCTTATTTGAAACGTTGGCATTAGCGCATTATTTAAGAGCTGAACATATAGGTTCATTATTATTAAAGCTTGTTTTTGTGAAGCCGTAACAATTTATCTAATGTTCGATTCGCTAATGAGTGCCTTATTAATAAAATTGTACATCATTCTCATCGACTGACAATATGCAAAGCTTAAAAGTTTGTTTTAATTAAATAATACGATTAGGTATCAAGTTATTATTATTTTTTTTTTTTTGATTTGCCATTCAATAAGTTTTGGACCGCTTTCTCAGAATCACAATAAGATGTGTGTTCAATGAGGCTGTTCGGAACAGTTTCGAACACTTTATAACATGATTTTCTGCACTTGCTTTTTAGGTAGAACAGGTTAGAACAAATTTGTGAGAACTGTCAAAACCAATTGTTGTTAAAAAAATATTTCGGTGTTAGAATTAGTTGATAAATCATTTTTCATTTTTTAACTCCATTTCAGATTATTTTTAAGAACTTTTATGCAAAAATGAACGAATTTGAATTTTAGGTAAATAACAATAATTTTTTTTTATATTCTCTGTCAGATGACTGACTGTTTTATGTTGTTATATCTTGTTCTGAAGTTGCTCACGAATCGGTTCTGTACTGTCCTGTTCTGTTCTATTATGTTCTAACTTTTTCGTCACTGAACAATCTTAAGATCTTCAATGGAGTCTCCTTCGGCCAAAGAGTTAGACGTTTTTTTGGAGAACTTATCGGAATTCAATAGCAGATAAAGCTTTGATATTCTTTGTGATTTGCTCAATCATTAAGATAAATAGGTTCGTTGTCGCTAAGAATTTGGCATTAAACTTCGTACATTGATTTAAAATCCAAACTATAATTTCTAAACAAAATATGACCAACCATTCTATAAAAACTTGTACGTGCCATCTGGTGGAGCACACATTTGCATTTACATTCTGTTCGTGTAACAATTCAATCATCTGAATCACAGGAATTTGTTGCAGACCGTATAGGTAGTTAAAAGTTTATAGCAATTTCTCTGCTTAAATTACAATTTAAATTTCATTTCTAAGACGACAAACAAATAGATAATCTTATCGCTTATTTTTCCCCAAGTTCAGCAAAATTAAAAAAAAAAACTGTAATTGCTATTATCATTGTGCGAGATCAAACTAATTGAAATGCGCACAAGATAGATACCAAAGACGTGATGGGTAGACGCTGACTCATTTGACCCCACAAATCCCCCATAGTCATACTCACTGGATCAACTAACTCCAACATTCCATTTTCTTCAAACTCTTCCATATCGATAGCTTCATCATCATCATCGTCGTCATCATCATTTTGCTGATTTATGTGCTCGTCCATGTCTTGGATATCTTCGTCGTCATCATCCCTGCCGCTCAGTGTCATCTCGCACACCTTCTCGTCCAACTCGGCGACCCCATCTTCATTGAGCTGATGTGTCTCCACCCAACCGTCGCCACTTTCGTTTTCCACCACAATTTCTTCGCCCACATATTCCATCTGCTTGCAACGCCGAGAACATGCCACATTGCGTGTGATGAGGAATTGCTTATCTGCATCCAAAATAAATAAACAAAGCGCAACCGCATATCTCACCTAAAAAAGTGATCCCGTTTGATGGCGAAGGGTCAAACTCACCTTTGGGCAGATAAGGCTTTGCTTTCGACTCGTCTCCGGCAGCCCATTGCCACGTAGGGCAGTGGTGTACCAAATGCTCGCCGGCAGCCACAAATTCTTCCGGGGTAAGAACGCCCGTCTCCCTGAACTTACTCTCCTGAAAACAACAATATTGTATGAATCATCATTTTCGTCACTTCAATTGGTAGTCTTTCTTTTTTCTAACTAGTAGAATGGAAAAACTTTCACGACGTATGTAGGCTTTACCTTGAGAACTGGAGTCAAATATTCAGCGACTCCAAGGGCCGTACCTTTGACGGAGTTGATAACACTTTGCATATTGTTTCTAAGTTAAACTTTTATGTTCGAGTTTGAGATGAAATAATAAAATTAACTTCGATTTGTGTGAAAAGATCACAAGAGAAATGAACTTTTTGTCGCAATCTTGTTTACGGAATAAAATACAAAAAAGTGGTACTCCAATAAGAAACGTCTGTCTTTCTAGGTCTAGACCAAAGAAAAAGACACTTTTGTCATCTTTTATTTTCATGCTGAGTCGAGTTGTCCTTCCTCCTCTGTCATAAAGAACAATGCAATCATATTGTTAATCCATTCAGTAAGAGTAAGAGAAACAACAAAAGTATCTATCTGGAAAAGAGCTAGAAGAGAACAGAGTCATATTTTTTAAGAACAGGAGTGTGCTGAGGCTGTGTTGGAAAATAGCTGTCGTACCAATTATTAGTTCATATAAACGACATTTGTGCTGCCATAAATTGAGCAGATGCATATACATTTTTTTCTTATTTTGTGTGTTTAGCTATTTTGCTGTCAAAATCTATAGGAAAATAACCCATGTTTGGAATCTTGGTGAACATTTCTAGTCACCAAACAGGAATTATTTGACAGCAAAATTGAAAAAAAAATTGAACCAGCCTATAAGTACACTGTCAAAGAGGAGACCTTTCTTAAACATTTTGAAACGTTTTTGAGAAGACATATATTCAGCTCTCGAAAATTTCAAATTCGATTACAAAGTCTAATATATTAAACGACGACGTTTAGCGTTGTAAATATTCTTCAATGATTTTTTTTACAAAATTTTATTCTATGAAGCGATATAGACTGGTATTACACGACAACTTATGAGTCGCGACCATTTTCGAATATAATGAGTGCGAAAAAGAAAAAATCGAGACGGAAGAAAATTGCCCTGAGTCGCGGGCCAAGATTTCGGCGACGCACTTTTGACGTTTCTCTTCACACTTATTCTTATTATCCTTGCGTGTGCGGGTAATATCCACAGATGAGCCACATGGAGATGCGAAACTTTTGTTTAATTCTATAAATATTTTTGATAATTATTCTAAATGCTAATTTCAAACAAAAAAAAAACGAAATACGAAGTAAAAGAAAACTGTCAAATTTGAGTCTTGACTTCTCTAAAGTCATGTGTGTAAGGGAGACTTTACATGTATCTTCATCTTCATCTGCATCGACATCTGCAAAAAAATAAAAAAATCATACTTGTGCGATAGAGAGTGAAGACCAAAATGGAGATCATCTTCATGTATGAAGTTTATAGGAAGTATAAATCTGAAGATTGCAGATTATAGTCAAGATGAACATGTTCATCTTCATTATTGCATTTTCATCTGCACCGTAATTTGTTCCGTTCAGATAGGGAATTTTCAAGTTTTTTTTTTACCATTTCACCTCAGTTTGCTTAAAAACAATGAAAATAGCAAAATTATCTTGTCAAAACTACATACCTGAACGCTAAGAATATGTGGTTGTGAGATTTGTCAAGAAAGTTATAGCAGAGTTCGAGTAAGTTATTAGTGTGTAGTCTGTCTTACTTTTATGTTTGTTTTAAGTTATGGTTCCGCTCTACTTTTCTTCAAGTCAGCAGATGCAGATCCTTTAAGGAGGCTTTACATGCGCTTCTTCATCCTTCATCTACATTGACATCTGCAAAAAAAGAGGACACAAAATAGAAAAATTATACTTGTGCGATAGAGAAGGGAGACCAAAATGCAGATTATCTTCATGTCTGAAGATTATAGGAAGTATGAATCTGAAGATTGCAGATTATAGCATTTTCATCTGCACCATAATTCGTTCCGGTTAGGTAACGAATTTTCAACTTGTTTTTTTACCATTTCACCCCATTTTGCTTAAAAACAACGAAACAATCCCAAATTTTATTCACACAACTACATACCTGAACAGTAAGAACATTTTATTGTGAGATGTGTCAAGAAAGTTATTGCAGAGTTAGAGGAAGTTATTAGTGTGTACCCTGTCTTACTTTTATGTTTGTTTTATATTAGGCTTTTCTTTAAATCTCAGATGCAGATCCATATAAAGCCTCCTTAAAGGCGGCTTTACATGGATCTGCATCTGCAGATTTGAAGAAAAGTAGAGCGGGCCAATAATATAAAACCAACTTAAAAGTAAGACAGGGTACACACTAATAACTTACTCGAACTCTGCTATAACTTTCTTGACACATCTCACAATCACATGTTCTTAGCGTTCAGGTATGTAGTTTTGAGAAGAAAATGTTCGCTTTTTTCATTGTTTTTAAGCAAACTGAGGTGAAATGGTAAAAAAAAAACTTTAAAATTCGTTATCTGAACGGAACAAATTATGGTGAAGATAAAAATGCTATAATAAAGATGAACATGTTCATCTTCACTTTAATCTGCAATCTTCAGATTCGTACTTCCTATAATCTTCATACATGAAGATGATCTCCATTTTGGTTTTCGCTCTCTATCGCACAAGTATGAATTTTTTATTTTGTTTCCTCTTTTTTTGCAGATGTCAATGCAGATGAAGATGAAGATGCATGTAAAGCCTCCTTAATAGCGAGCACATCAGCGTACGAAATTTCAAAGAAGAATTCGAAGAAGAGTTGCGAATCATAAGTCGTAATGTAATGCCAGTCTTAACTATACGACTGGAAGGTATATTACTTAAACAATACCATCTGAACACACCCCTTTCGAAATAACAAACTGTTACCAACATCATCCCACAAAAAAAAAATTAACCATTTTCGTTGATGAACTTTCCCAAAAAACCCAGTACAACCACAACCACAATTATCAGCAGCTAAAAAGTCATCAACAGGAAAATATATCGACAACGAAGGCGAGAGTAGAACAAAAATTTTCTTTTTCAATTTTTTCGTGCAAAATTTTTCTTTTTAATTTGTGAAATTTAATCGCACATGAAAATTATTTCAAATCGATAAATTCAAAAAGGAATTTCCACAAAAGAATGCTAATAAATGCCGACGTTTTAAGAAAGTGGAGTGTTTATCGACGCTGTTGAAAATTCACTGCAATTGGTTTTCGTGTTTTGGCTCCTCCGTGGATAAAAGAACCACAAAGGTTTGTCAAAAATATTAAAACTTAAAATTTTCCTATTTGTTGTTGCTTTGTGTGAACTTTCATAATTTCAAGTGATTTTACTTAGAAAGAATTCTGAACATTTTATATTTATTAAAAAGCAGATGCTGTTTGGTTGGTAGATTTTTGGATTTTTTCAGCTCTACGTCTAACTACGCGCACCCTTCGCCCGCCACCCACTTTTTTTTTACAGCAACCCATTGAATTTCGGGCGTAACACTGTAGTTTTGTGTGTCATGTTGTTTCTGTTTTTCCATCCAATTACAGCCTCTGCAATATTTTATTTTTAATAGCAAGGTTCTATCCGAATTTTAGAGGTTTATAAATTGATTAGATTGATTGCAAAATTGGAAAAGCTTTTGCGACAGACTTGGTTGCAAAGTTAGTAAACCGTGAGAAAAAAAAACAAAACTCAGACTAGAGGGAAGAATAGCCCCCTCCTACTGCTGCTGCTCCAAAGAGTATTTCTTTTGTTGTTAATCACGTTTGATAGTTTACACACAATGATGATGAATAATTGAGGGAAAAATTGTGTATTGTGGGCGCACCACACATCCGCTGCAAAGTTGATTATGAGAGACAGGTGTTCGGGCAGAAGTTGTTTATTTTTTTTTTTAATTTCATTTGTCTCCTCGCATTTACATAAGCTCAAACAAATGGTCCAAAGTGTTAGGTATTAAAATTTACAAATCAAAATACTGAAAGGCTAGGTACCTTTTTTAACATTATATAGTTATTATACTCGGCTGCTGTAAGTTAATTTTTATATCCTATCCTTCCGTATGACTTCCCTTGTTTACATTTAAATTCACTTAATGTAGGTTGGTAGGTTGTCCTAAAGGCTTTGCGTCGGTTTAATTACATTTTCATTCGTTTTGTAGAGTTAATGACCTATCCTTAGGAATTGCTGATATATAAAATTGTCTTTATACCTGTGCTGATCCCAAATCAGTTACCTGCAATGGATTGAAGGACATTCGATTGTTTATTGCACTCGCGTAGATACGCATAGGTATAAACAACCTTTGTTTCGCAGAAATGATTTCTAAACGAATGGATATCACACCTCTCCGAGGAGTTCACTTCTCAGTTGTTTTTAAATCGAAAACGAAACAAGTCAATATTTGAAACAATCGGTAAAAATGTGGCCTTATTTAACAATTAATAATTTTGTTGTATCAGCAGATGAGGTAAATTTTTCTAACAAAATGTGTACCCCAACAAAATGGCATGTTTTGAAAACGTTTATCAATATAAAAAAATTAAAAATTAAACTGTTTTACAGTATGTGTGTTTTGAAGTTAAAACCTATATTTAACACTATGTTATCTATAGGGCTTAAGTCAGGAGACTTAGCCTGAAACCATGAAATTGTGCTTTTATTTTTGGGATAGTGTATTTCGGATCATTCTCTTGTTGAAAAGAACACCTCAATGGCAATTCTTCTTCGGAGTTAGGCAACATAAAATTTTACAAGATTTTAACTACTGTTTTTTAACTATTGTGCCATTTATTTTACGAGTATGTATCATACCAATACCGTAATAAGAAAAGCATCCCATTTCAATTTCCCATGTCGCCATTTTTCTTCTGAAAAGTAAAAATTATTTTTGAGCAAGGTTAGGTTAGGTTTAAGAGGCTGTCAGCGTTGCAGCTGACACACTTAGACAAGAGATGGTCCCTTGTGATACCACATAAATCCTGAGATAATCTCCCTATTCGTTGAACCATTTGGAGCTCCTAATGAAGCGTAAGAGACTGTGTATGCCTATTTTGTTTAGATCGCTGAGATCATCGAAGAAAAAATCTCCAAGATGGGGCTTACGTCTGTGAGATAGAGCAGGGCATGTATACGGAAGATGAAAAATAGATTCCACCTCTTCTTCGTCCATGAAGCTTCTGCAAAAATCGTTTGAATAAACACCAAACCTCGTTGCGTGCTTGCTTTCATAAGCCTCATGGCAGTGTGGGGTTATAACACCAATTACGGAGCTGATGTGCAATCTGCTTAAGGATATCAAACACTTGGAGCGTTTCAGATCAAGTTTTGACCAGAACTGTTTTGTTGTTAGACATGTGGTTGTATTTTTCCATCTTTGGTTTGTACTTTTAAAAGCATCTTGTTTCAGAATTAATTTACATGTAGCGATGGGGATACCTATGTTTGCCTTTTCAGGTAATAAAGGTAGTGTCGTTCCACTTTTGACAAGTTCATTAGCTTTACAATTCCCTGGAATATCCCTGTGCTCTGGCATCCAAAATAGGTGAATATTGAACTGCTCCGAAATGAACGGCAGTTAAGAGCAGCTATGGAGTTTGTAGAGGACGATCCCAGAAATTTAATAGCCGCCTGACTATCTGAGAAAATACGGATTTCAGTAGTTGATATCACGTTGTCTTTGAGTCAGGAGAGGACTTCTCTAATTGCCGTAATTTCCGCCTGGAGCACGCTACAATGATTAGGAAGACAAAAAAAAAGACTTAATTTTAGTCTGTTTGAGTACACTGCTTCACTAATCCTGTCATTAGTTTCAAAACCAATGTACATTGGTATCTCCTTTTTGATCCGTCAGTATAAAAATGGATAGCATCATCTTACAAGAAGCTTAAGTCCTCTCAGATAGATCTTGGAGGAATAGTGACTTGGAAGTTTTTGCCGAATTCTAGTTTTGGGATGGTGTAATTTTTGAGCAAACACTTGTCGCATTTTTTGTGTTTTTTCGTAAATATATAAGGCGCTTTTTTCTGACAACGATTTTTTAAATTAGCACCAATCAGCTCCCTTGGAATAGTCGTTTCGAATCAGATTGATCTGTATTCGAATCTGAAGACCCAATTTTCTAGTATATGTGATTGCTCAGTCTACTGATCCTTCTATCTTTTTGAGATGTTATTTTTCTTTTGCCACTTCTGTTTTCACTTTTTTCTACATATTGTATAGCATTTGCTATCAATTTGGCTGAACAGAGGCAAATAGTCTTCAAATTTTGCAAAATAGAGCTATGAAATGTGTTTTACAATGTGGTAGAAGAACCCATATATCTGAGATCTTAAATGAGTGTTAGCCAGAGACATAAATTTAATTTATTGATTTTTGTATTTAAACTTAAAAATAGATTGTATCCTACACAGAAACTTGTTGGTAACTATTACAACCTAAGAAATGTAGGCGATTTTAGACTACCTTTGTATAGGAGAACTAGTTCTCAAAACAATATTTTGTATAAAGGAACTCAAATGTTTAATAATTTATATGTAAATACTGAAATGGAAACTAATATTAATTTATTTCAAAAATTGCGAGACATTATATATGTATATAAAAAATTAATTGTTCAAAAAAGTTTTTTTAAACTAATAAAGAATTAAAACTAACAAAAAAACTAATAAGCTGAATTTCTTTTGAAGCTTTGCCTTCTCTTCACAATGTACAATGTTTAACACGGCACACTTTTATTAAAACAGGACAGTAACTAGATCTAATTAAAGGTTATTTAATTTTGAACAATTTTCTTTAAGAACTTGCTTATATTTCTTTTTATTTTTAAAAGAATTTTTGTGTTGTGGAGGATGTAAAGTTTTCTTGGCTTGAAGTTGTACTTGTTCAAGCTGTGTTGCAAACAACTTACTGTTTGGTTCTCTGCAACATTTTGCTTGTCTCGTGTGTTTTCGATTTTGCGTCAACTGTTCTACATCTAGTAAGGCGTGTTTGCTAATGGATATGTCTACGATATTGTCAATAGGCCAATCCCCTGTTCATATTCAATTTAAAGTTAATTGTGAAAGTCCACAGAGTAGCTATTTTCATCTTATTTATTAAGGAATTACCATCCGTAATATACAGAGATGTTACAAATTTCAAAACTATTACAAGTACTCACGATTGTGAAGTGTTACAGAGTGACCATAATTCCGTTTTTTAACTGGTGTAACCGTAATTGTTTGTACCTTAATAATGGTAAATGTAAAACCATTGGTTTGACGAGAGTTGTGTTTCATTTTGTTTAATAATGTACTTTATCACGAGTAAACATTATGTATGTCCTTTGTGTCGTATTTAATCATAAACTTGAGTTTATTTCACACATCAACTCAATAAAAGCGAATCTTCTTCACTATTAAACTACCGTCCAATTGCAGTTACAATCTACAAGGTCATGATGCATTCGCGGCTTAAGGAATATCTTGAAGAACGAAAGCTATAATGTTATCGGTGAATCTCTTCTTCGTGGGATTAGAAATTACCTTTCGGACCGCTCAATACAAGTTGTATTGGACGGTTCCAAGTCTGAAATTCGAAAACTAAATGCTGGTGTGCCCCAGGGTGCCTTCTTGTCTCCAACTCTCTCATAATCATAAAAAACCTATTGTCTGAAACTACTAATCCAATATATTGTTTTACTGACGACAGTAACCTCAGCTTTTAATAATCGTTTTTAGATGCACACCCATGTCCTTCGCATGTAGAACTACAACGGAAGTGTATGTTAAACTAATTAAATTTGTGATCTGTGTAAGAAAGTTTTAGTTTTTCCTTCTCCAAATCTGGTGTTTCGGTGCCGAAAGAAATTCTGCCTTCTGGAAAAGAAAAGCTTTCAATTTTCTCGCCGTATTTTTAACAACGTTTTTTACGGCTTCGTGAGCTCAGGTTTTAGCTGAAATCTTAAAATCCAATATGCTGCTTTCTTCTTCAAGGTCTTGGCTCTTTCTCTTCTCGCTTCGTCGATGTTTTTGATAAACGTTGTAGTTGTTTTAATTTTTCTCACTTGCATTACCTTCAACGTGGTGCACTCTGAAAAGCTCAAACAAGAACTACAACAAACAAAAATTGATTGAACTTGTCAATTAGTTCTCAAACACTGTTTGTTACAGTTAATCTTGAGGCGATCCTCGATTCTCACTTATCTCTTTGAAATTGTTGTTAAAAATCAAATGTAAATTTTATCTATAATGGTCTTTTGTATTTTTAATTTCAGATAGACGCTGTGTGGGGCTGGGCTTCTGCCCCGCTGCGTTTGGCGGCAAACAGAATGGGCGATCCACTTCTGGGGGATCGGCCGCCGTCGCCGGCGCGTCTATCGCACACCTCAGAGAAACATCCCAAGGTGACACTGTCGGAGTTAAATCTCCTACGGCGTCACCGTGAGTTGTGCGATGTTGTGTTGAATGTAGGCGGGCGCAAAATCTTTGCCCATCGAGTGATCCTGTCGGCATGCAGTCCATATTTCCGGGCCATGTTTACAGGTGAGCTGGAGGAGTCACGACAAACCGAAGTCACCATACGCGACATTGATGAAAATGCCATGGAACTTTTGATTGATTTTTGTTATACGGCACACATCATTGTGGAGGAATCTAATGTGCAGACACTGCTGCCAGCAGCTTGCCTATTGCAGCTGGTTGAAATCCAGGACATATGTTGTGAATTTCTCAAAAGGCAACTGGATCCGACAAATTGCTTGGGCATAAGAGCATTTGCCGATACACACTCGTGCCGGGAACTGCTTCGCATCGCTGATAAATTCACACAGCATAATTTCCAGGAGGTTATGGAGAGCGAGGAGTTCCTGTTGTTGCCAGTTGGCCAGTTGGTTGATATAATTTGCAGCGATGAACTGAATGTTCGATCCGAGGAACAAGTCTTTAATGCAGTGATGTCTTGGTTAAAGTATAATGTCGCCGATCGAAGACAGCATTTAGCACAGGTCCTTCAACACGTCCGTTTGCCCCTATTAAGTCCTAAATTCCTCGTTGGTACTGTGGGCTCTGACCTGCTAGTTCGATCCGATGAAGCCTGCCGAGACTTGGTTGATGAGGCCAAAAATTATCTATTGCTTCCACAAGAACGTCCATTGATGCAGGGTCCACGTACACGTCCGCGAAAGCCAACACGTCGCGGTGAGGTTCTCTTCGCCGTTGGTGGATGGTGTTCCGGCGATGCTATCGCATCTGTAGAACGCTTCGATCCTCAGACAAACGACTGGAAGATGGTTGCGCCCATGAGTAAGCGACGCTGTGGCGTTGGAGTCGCAGTTCTAAATGATTTACTGTATGCTGTTGGAGGTCACGATGGCCAAAGCTATTTGAACAGCATCGAGAGATACGATCCACAGACAAACCAATGGTCCTGCGATGTAGCACCGACTACATCTTGCCGCACAAGTGTCGGAGTTGCGGTACTTGATGGATTTCTCTATGCCGTCGGCGGGCAAGATGGGGTGCAATGTTTGAACCATGTTGAGAGATATGATCCCAAAGAAAATAAATGGTCCAAGGTAGGAGATGGTTTTTATTTGCATTTTTTTTGTTATTATTTTTAATTAAATGTTTTGGTATTCAGGTGGCTCCAATGACAACTCGAAGACTCGGGGTTGCTGTGGCAGTTCTTGGAGGCTATTTGTATGCTATCGGTGGCTCAGATGGACAGTGTCCACTAAACACTGTCGAACGCTATGATCCTAGGTTTGTTAAGAAAGAAGCAAAAAAAAAAAACAATTGATTTAAATTAAAAATGTGGAACTTAAACTTCCTTTTATGATTTTTAAGAAAAAAAAATAAATAAATTCATTTTATTCAATTGCAGACAAAATAAATGGTGTGCCGTCAATCCAATGTCCACGCGGCGAAAACACTTAGGCTGTGCTGTATTTAACAATTACATTTATGCCGTTGGCGGACGCGATGATTGCATGGAACTATCATCAGCAGAACGTTACAATCCACATACAAATACTTGGAGTCCGATTGTTGCAATGACATCTAGACGAAGTGGAGTAAGTAAAACAACTTTTTCATAAGTAAATGTTACTAAATTATTTGTATTGTTAAAAGGTTGGTTTAGCTGTGGTTAATGGACAATTATATGCGGTCGGTGGTTTCGATGGTTCAGCGTACTTGAAAACAATCGAGGTCTATGATCCTGAAACTAATCAATGGCGTCTATGTGGTTGCATGAATTATCGTCGTTTGGGTGGCGGTGTTGGCGTCATGAGAGCTCCACAGACTGAAAATTACATGTGGTATGTTAACAAATTTTCCTACCACCTATTATTATACTTTATTCTTTAATACATACTTTGTATTCCAGGATTCGCAAAGACTCCGTAGTTTAAATGCTACTCCATCTCCATTTAATATAAAATAAAAAGAAATTCCAAAATCAAAAAACCAAAACCATTACACACATTATAATCATCATCATTTTTTGATGAACAAATTCTAAATATAATACAACGCAAATGAAAACCGCCAAAACTGGAGATTATTTTGGTCTACCATGTGTGTCTCCTTTAAGAATAACAAAAAAAAAAAAAAAAAAAAAAAAAAAAAAAAAAAAAACTCCTCCCGCCCTATTTAGTTTTCTTTCTTCTCTGTTGTTCTAAGTTTGTATTCTTATTACCTAGTTTGTAATGCATTATATAGTTTGTAGTTAAAAAAAAAAGAAACAACAAGAGAAAGAAGAAAGAACCGAACAGTAATCTAAAGGACAAACAACAAAGAATGAGGACGAATTAATAAAACTTATAATATAAGAGCACCAATAAATTTATGACCTGCAATCAATGATACATTTTTTCTGTTACTCAAGAAAAACATATTTTGAAATGGTTTTCTTCAAATTTATCTATTAAACTTTAATATATATCTTTGTATTTCATTTTTTTTAATTATACCTACTATATATTATTGTGAACTTATAAATTTTGTTGGAAATCACTACTACTACTTTTTTGTTTTATATTTTTTTTTTTTTTGCTGAATACGGAATACAATTTACTATAGTTGGAAATTGATGTAAATAAAATTAAATAATAAAAAAAAGTTAAAATTTAACTAGACATTAGGTTTAATTTTGTATTTTGTTTTTATGTTCTGCCTGGTACTTTCTTATTTTTTTACAAATCGCTTGTAGTTCGAAGGCTGGATTGTTTTGATTTCAGCAAGGGTTTACAATTTTATTCGGTGTGGAAAATTGTATATCTTATCGACAATTGAATTTCATTGTTGATTGACATTTACATTTCATTTTTCTAATGTACTGGCATTGTATGGTTAAAATATTGTGCTATTTTGTTAATAACTTGCTCATTCCTGACAGTAGAGTGCAAAAGTGGTCAAAGCAAATCATTCATTTTTAGAAAGATTTCATCAACCTTACGCGTACACTACCGGCCCTATTCTGTTAAACGTTCTCGTGAATACTTGTGTTCTGCTATCCTACGAAGAAAACGAATTGTTCCAAAAAGTATATAAATTTGATTACAAATAAATTGTTACAATTAGATTCACTTTGGACTCAAAATATAGAAGACATTTGAAAATAAATAGTGAAATATTCAAATAAATCGAACGGTTCGATCGGATCGGATAGGAGAATTGGGCTGTACATTTCTCTTACGTCAAACTGACCAAACTGACATTTTTCCATTGTTTCACTAAAATTGCACCTTTCAATTTATATAAAAAAAATTGATTTTTTTAAATTCCTTACATCAAAGAAAAAAAATGTGAAAAAATGGATTTGAAATGGTGGTAAGGAATTCGACATCATTTCATAACTACATATATATATACATAGGTTTTAAGTCGACATTCATTCAGTGAAGAAAAGATCGAACCATCTCAAAGCAGTTGAACAGAAAAGTTCAGAACAAGATAGAAAATTGAAAAAAAATTTAAATGTACCTAACTATTGGCCTTTTCGATTGGCCGTCCGGAACACGTTTCTCAATAAAACAGACGTAAGCAATTTGACTGATTCTGAATTATATGTATGAATGTAATTGTGAAAATTAAATTAAAAGAAAATCACATCGGCTAAAAAGAATTTCCAAAACACTTGATTTCAATTTAGATACACATTTTATTGTAACAATAATAACTATTACTTGCTTCTTTTTATGTTATTTCACCAGAAGATGAGTTTAAATTCAATAAACACAACGAAATTACACAACAAATCAAGCCGATTATTTTGACATTTTAATTGTGTAAGTGTATTAGTGATTCTGTTTTCGATTCTGAAATGAAATCCAGAATCGTTTTCTGTTCTGTTTAGAGTAACAACTGTCATTTTGTGGGGGTCAGTACAGTTCTGGACGGCCAATCGAAAAGGCCATTAGTGATTCTGTTTTCGATTCTGAAATGAAACCCAGAATCGTTTTCTGTTCTGTTTAGAGTAACAACTGTCATTTTGTGGGGGTCAGAACAGTTCTGGACGGCCAATCGAAAAGGCCATATGACAAATGAATAATTATTAAAACAAACGAGGACTGAACTTTAAGTACTGTCATTTTCGATTGGAATTTCGTATTATTCTAGTCTTTTTTTATAATCCAATATGAAAATGTAATATTCACAAATTAACCCATACACATATAAACGTCATCTTAAAATGGCTTTTTCGAACAATTAATAATTTTGGCATTATATTCCACGAAAAACTTTGTGTATTCTATTTTCACTGCCTTATAAAATTGTGAACAGAAAACATTTTCGGAAAATAATTACTCATAAAAGAGAATCGGACGATTTTAGAGTAGCAGGACTGGAGAAATAGTAACTCCGAACAGATAATCGAAAACGACATACAAAATAAAAAGTAAACCAAAGAGAAAAAGAAACAAATGATTTTAGTCAGTTTTCATGATTTTGTTCTAGTTTGATCGTACTCACTTCAATCAACACCAATCAGAACAATTTGGAACAGAAAACTACTAGGTT
Organism: Philhelius pedissequus; assembly: GCA_910595825.1. NCBI lineage: Eukaryota > Metazoa > Arthropoda > Insecta > Diptera > Syrphidae > Philhelius > Philhelius pedissequus. The sequence continues at coordinate 4,468,646 of OU343163.1, read as the reverse complement.
CGTTCGTTGAACTTTTCCTAGGGTCGACCCAGGTTGTCAAAAAAACCTGGGTTTTTTGGTTCTCAAAAAACACCCAAGGGTAGATTTTTTGTGGCAATTTGCGCAATCCACAACTTCAAAGCTTCCCATTTTTCATGTCTGTGTCTGAAAATTAATTTGAGTATTGTTTTATTTTCATTTTAAAAATAACAATTTGCATACAAAACAAGAATTCACAACAAAACAAATGCTTCAGATTAGGGATGATGGATAAGTCCATCTATGTTATTGAAACATCGATATTAAAAGAAAAAATCGATGATTCAATATCGATGTTGAAGGAAGAATAGGGAAAAACCCTTCAACACATCGATGTTTTCGATTCGATAACTATTAACATAGATGATGAGCACTCGATATTCTCCTTAATATCGCCCATTCCTACCTCAGATCTCATGTGACTTTGACGTTTATTCATTTACCTCAAGTTGCCCCTACTAAAAACCTAGTTCTACTTCAGTTCGAGCTGAGGACGACCCTAGGTTTCAAAAAACACAGAATTTTTTTTATCAGGGTGACTTTAGGTTTTTCAATAAACGCTTTAGGTCGACTCTAGGGCGACTTTAGGGCTCAACGAACAAGCCAACTCACTGAGAAGCCAAAAATTTAGATACCCATTTTTTCAAATAACACAGCTTGTTTTACCGTCTGTCAAAATGAGTTTGAAAATTCAAAAATTGAGTTTAAACGAATAAGTGAAGCGCTTATGTAAATGCTGTCGACTCAACAAGAAATGAATGTTTGGAATGGTATTTAGGCATATTGCAATCCTTACCTACTGCTTGCATACAAATATTTTTTTTTTAGAAAATATACAAATCAAAAATCGAGGAGGCAAATCCAATATTTTTGAAATGAAACGAACAATTAGTTTTTGAATTCATATATCAACTAAACCAAGCTCAACGCATCATATGCTATGTGCTCTATCGGGAATCTCCTAGGGAATTTCCTTTCCTTTCACACAGATAGAAAGACAGCAAAATTTCCTTGGAAAGCTTATTCGCTATACCAATAAATTCCAAAGAAAACTTTTGAGCATCATTCACGTTCCCAAGATTCGAATTGGAGAAAATTTTCCAGAAATTTTTTATTCACAATAATCACCTACATATATCTTCTTCCTAGCTCCTGATTAGAACGAAATTATAAAGAAAAACAAACCTCGTTTTCCCATCACTCTATCCGAATACAAACTATTGCAAGTTTGGAGTAAATCGAAAAATTGTATTAAGCAATTAGCCCTTATTTTAAATTATGAGACGTGTGCGACAAATGGCGGTAACATATAGATCTTGTGTGTTTTATTTTTTGATTTCGACAGTTGCAGAAAGTCATAACAAAGTCTAGTAGAAATCACTGTAATTTTTGATCCTTAACAAAAACGGAGGATTGTCTAAAGATGTCATCCAAGTTAGGCAAAGAGAACATACCCTATCATCGCAATTTCATGAATAATCTGCTAAAATAAAATCCACAACATGGATGATGGTCCTAGAAATTATCAAGCAAAAAAATTTTTGTTTTATACATATGTCCAATTTATTAGGGCAAGTTTTGTATTTGGAAAAAAAATCGAACTCTACGATTTTAATTAAGCTTGATATTACTATAATAAGCAACACCAAAAAAGTGGGTCACACAGTTTTGTCTGTCTGTACAACGATACAACCTAAACGGCTGAAGCGACTTTATTCAAACTTGTCAGTGAAGTTCTTTATGTGATTGTCCCAAATATATTTTTAAATCTTTTTTAGCCCTAAAAATAATGGTACCTGCCATACAATTTCTTCTACCATCTTATTCATCTCGAATACGGCTTTAACATTTTTGACTAAAACAAATGAGTACACTATTTACGGTGTAGACCTTTGTAAAGACAGAAAGACAGGACCCACTTTTTTGTGTTCTTTATCATCGTAATGTCAAGTTTGTGCAAAACTAGCCCTATAGTACATACATACATCGCAAGTAAAAAACAGAATGCTTCATTAAAAGCTTATATAATTCTAAAAACTCGTCCAACCGTTTTCCAAATATAAATTCGAAGATTTGGATGAAATCTGTTGAGCCGTTAATGAGAAAGGCGAAAATCATTAAAAATAAGTTTAAATATGACAGGGACCGTTAATAATATTTTATGTAAAAAGAAAAAAAAATTAAATCAAACTGTAGACTATACGCTTAAATGGTTCCCTGATTTTTCCTTATCAAAATCTTTAGAGCCCTTTTCGTGATAATTAAGATTTACTTTTTTTGGTAAACAAAATTGTATGGTAGGTAGGTGCCTTTATTTTTGGGGCTGGAAAAAAAGATTGAAAAAAAAATTGACCGAATTACTTAAGAGGCTTAAGTAGCAAGTTTGAAGAATATCGATTCAGAGATTCAGACAGAGAGACAGACGGAATTAAGGACCCACTTTTTCGCGTTCTCTTACGAAATCCCTCTGAGATATTACAGGAAACCGAGCAGAAAGATATTAGACATTATAACAAGTCAATGCTGACAACATATTGGAAATATTGGATTTTTCAACTTTACAACGTTGTCAGAAAAGTAAATGCCATAATATTTTTCAGACTAACCAGATTGTCAGATTTTGGATAGAGAGACAGATAGCTTACAGATGTAATTTAGTAAGAAATTATCTTACTTCTTTTGTCAACACATTGTCAGAGCATCGGCAGTTCTGACAATATTGTAAGATAAGTCAACTACCACACTGTACTCAAGTTTTAAACTTAACTTCTTATATGTTTGAACACACAGGTGGTCAAGCACAGATTAAATCACGAGTTTTATATTTTTACCAGTTTGAGACTTATTGTTCCATAGAGTTTCGTATATCGTATTGTGTATCGCAAAAAAAAAAACATTTTAATAAGTAGGTATATAATTGTCTACAAAAATATATAAATACCTTCGAAGTGATAAAATTAGATTCACATGATTAAGTTTACTATTTTTTTTTAAATGTAGTCGTATCTATGTTTTTTATTAATGTTTGTTCATAAAAAATTAAATCTTCATATTTTGTTTAACCATGACAATTATTTCAATTAAAAATGGAAAGTTCCTCTAAGTATGATGTAGGTGTGTCCCAACTACCGACTAACATTTTATCTTCAATAAGGTTTCGGTAGGGATTTTTTTAAGCTAAAATTACTTACCGAAGCATTACGGAAGCTGTAATGTTAGTAGAGTTATGTACATACACTAAATATCAAATAATTACACATATATGTATGTACATGATATGGATCAGAGATCTGATAAAATAATACAATTTATTGTTTATAGCTTAATACCCTCACATCACATTATAACTTTATCATTATTTTTTTTTAATTAAAAAAAAAAACATAAAAAATCCAGTAAGCTATGTTTAATGTTTATGTGTGGTAATTCCGTAGTCATTGCATAAATCTATACCTATGTACAAATGTTAGCAAAATCTACCATAAAATTCAAACACCTAATTTAATTTTGGTCATCATTCCCGGTCAATGACCGCAGCAGCAGGGCAAAGCGAAAGATCACCAAACCACTTTCACTTTCAAACCACTCACAAGCGTTAGATTCAAGAAGGTTGCGTCGAAAGACCAATCAGCCGCCGCGCCGCTGGCGTAGAGACCACCTTTAGGTATTTTTAGACGGACTTTTTATTCACTGTGTTTACTTAAGTGGCTGCCACTCGGTCAGTAGTGCTAAGGTAATATTAATATTGTGACAACAAAACATCCATTCTTTACACTCCGGCATACCAATGAGGCTTGTCCCACCTGAAGGTCTTTGATCTTTTCATTTCTTTGTCCATTATTTCTTCATTTTTGAAGATGTTTTCAACAACCTAGGCTCGTTTTTGTTTTCTCTTTGGTGGTAAATTCTGTTAGTATGTTTAATTTTTATCAGATCAGATTTACACCTTTTGTTAAAGTTGAGGTACCTATCTGCGTAAAACTCTCTTTTTTGAGTGTACGAGTATTTTGGCAATTAAAAGAAAGCACACATCAATTTAAGTGAGGAAAATGTGATGTTCAATTTTTTTTTGTATTCTTGAACTCATTGTGAAATTTGAAATTTTAATATACCTGCACTAAGGGAACACATTTGGGATGTACCTATTTATGTTGAATGCCACAAAATCATTTCAAATCGATTTTATATCGATTTTTTTTGTTGTTGTAAAGAATCTTGCTAAGTACACAAGATCTGTTTTGACAGCATAAAATCGATTTTGTTTAGAAATTTGTTATTCCATTTTGTTCAGAAAAAAATCGAATGCTTAGTTGCTTGGAAATTGGACATTACATTCTAAAACTAGGAGTTACAGACGGTTGTCAGATTTTATATTTGTGTCATTTCTGGCAGTAACAAATGTGAAACTAATGTCTGACATCTCTCAGAACTTCCAAATTTGTCAGAAAAAATTTAATGAATCTGAAAATAAAAAAAATTAATTTTGTCAAATTTGGGTGACGTTTGTCATACTCATTTGAAAGTGTCAGATGAAAGTTTTTGGCTTTTCACATTTTGATTACGTATTTCGTATTTTTTCTCATACGACGGAAATGGAGGTAGAAACACTAAATTAGTAAGAATTAACTGTAAAAAAATATGTTGTGGAAAAAAATGAATATATTTTCAGTTCAGTCGGAAAAAAATTATCGTTATAAATAATTCTTAAATAAATTCGAAAAACAATAATCGAGCAACTTTTTTTTAAATCTGTGACAGTTTGTGTGCACTGACTATTTACTATTGGTATTGATTATTGTCAGTTCAATGACCACGTTCAGAAGATGTATGCTAATTGTAAGTTTGTAGTCTCTGATTGGTCAGCTGTCAAAAAATGTACTTCCAATTGGGAGCTTTTAGTGGAAAGCCAGTCAAAAAATATATCTCAATTATTTTCAAGTCAAATACATTTTATGTCAGAATTACGAGTATTTATTATAATAGCGAGGATTTTAAATAAATCTTTGAACTTGTTTCGGTCGAATTGTAAGAAATTTGTGAAATTTAACAAAATAAAGTCATTTTATAAAACACAAAAATATTGTAGTTACTTATTTGCAAGATCAACTAATAGTAAATAATTGAAGTAAACATCCAAGTTTGACATATATTACATGTAAAGAATTAATTAGTTTTCTAATGTATCTATGTCGTTTTCGATTGACAATTCGGAGATAGTCTTTTTCTACACATGTTACTCTAAAAACTTTCGATTGCCTGTTCCTGGTAGTGTTTCCGGAGTATTTTTCTGTTATCGATTCCATAAAGAAAAAAAAATAGAACACAATTTTATGAAACAACCATTTTTTAGATGAGGACGTTAAAGTGTGTATGCGTAAATTTAAGAATACGATATTCTTATATTCGATTAGAATTAAAAAAGAGTAGAACACTTCGATTGGCTGTTGGGAGTTACTCGTTTTACTCCGAATTACCATATTCTAGATGATAAGGAGTCAAAAAAGAGAAGGTAGATATCTCCGAACAGGCAATCCAAAACGACATAAATATGCAATGTGTACTTATGACTTCTGAACGTGACCATTATCAGCTCATTAGCAGAGTATTGACAGTACTCACGGTGACTAAGAACAAAAAATTAATACTTCATTTTAACAGGAACTCGCTCAGTAGCAAAAGAAGCTTTACAACGTATATGCATACAGAAAGGACAATCTTCAAGGAATCGATTTTCCTAGCCCTCAAATCAAATTACATATTTATTTCTTACAGTTGATGTTACATAAATGATACATTGACTGTATCTAGAAGGAATTGGTTTTACTAATTCTCATTATATTGAAGACTAAAACTTCTATTTCAACAGGCTAATAGGTATGTGATGCGTGTTTACTCCTAGTCCGTCCTATCATCACTATAGGTAGATATACCTACAAAGTATATATTCCCAAAAATTTCTCTTCTTTAAAAGATGGACCTATACCTACCTACCTACCTAAAATTTGCCTCAGCATTTCTTGTTGACTAGCAAACTTACTTAACAATTTGCCAAAAATGTTTTCATTTTGACCATTCGACTCCATCCATTATATTCGTCATACTTTTGACCAAAAATGTAACAATTTTTTGCGAGTGTGTGTATGTGTGTTTCAGAAGAGTGTCGTGCATAGCACACCCTACTTACACATTTTCTTAATTCTGTTGGCTCCCTTTTTTCTGCAACCAAAGCAAACACCAATCTCATTTTTTTTTTTATTATAAAAGGGTCCCGCTAACATAATTAGCAGCTTAAACCTCAGTTGCTTTTCCGGTGTTTTAGCTTAATGTTCTTGTTTTTTTTTTTAATTTTAACTTAAGAAATAATATTGTTTTAATTTTTTTTAATCTGTTTTTGTACAACAATATTTGAGATTAACCAATCGTTAAAATTACAAATTAATTTAAGATCAAAAATATCTACCTAGCTATCTTAAAGTGATCACAAAATTCTCACATGATCACTCGGCTATGTGAGGCGTAATTCTATCCAAGCATCCATCTTATCATTTCTTCGTTTTGTGTCCGAAAAAAATTGTTTTCTTTGTTTCTGAATGTGTTTGTCCTCAAAATATGGGTCAGTAATACCTTATTGGGAAGTTTTGGACGCCCTAATTAATAAATACCTAATAAGTAACTACTGTTTGTATAAAATTGAAAATAGACGCCTAACAAAGGGTAGTGATCTATGTATGTAAATAAATCGATAAGGTAAGTTTTATTTAATTAGATAGTCTTATAATGTAGGTAATATCAATATAAATGGAACTATTTGATTTGATTAAATAATTGATTAACATTATCTGCAATTTCAAACAGTAAATTTGCTCAAAAAGTTCGCCTACGCGTACTTTTATGAAAGCTAGACAATTCTTTATCTCTTGTAGGTATGCAGGAAATTGTTTCATTTAAGTTTGCTTTTAAAGGGAAGTTCAACAACAATGCAACGCTGAAAATATGTACATTCACTCCACTTATTTGAACATTTAATTTTAACATTTAAACTATGAAAAACAATTTTATGTTTCATAATTTTCGTATAAAAAAGTCTTAGAGGTAACTGAAAATCCCGTAGGAATAGCTGGAAAAATAATTACAGTACACTAGCGATAAAGTGAACAATTTAAAAACCAAGCTAGTTCATTTTTGTGATTGTAGAATTTATTACTTAAGTAGATTACTATTTAAACTTTGGAGAACTTAATTCCGACATAATAAATATAGAAAATCAAACCATCAATTTTACCAAGAAAAAGCACTTATGTATGATAATACATTATATATTTTTTTAAAATAAAAATTTAAGATTGCTTAGTGAAAATCGCCGAAACTGTTTTTGAGAAAAAATAATATATGTAGGTATTTCTAAGTAGCTTAAGTATATTGTATGAGACGTACATATTATTTATGTATGTCCGCATCGTTCAAATGACAATACAATTGATTGAAAAATAAAATGCAGGTACTGTACTACAGATACATACTTTGATAAAATAAATAAATATATTTTAAAAGACGTTGTTTCTAAAAATTTATGGTATATATTTTATTTTAAAGTATTATATTTAATAATATAAATTTAAGAATATAATTTCAAAATATTGAATATTTTGCAAACATTTTCGTAAGCAGTTTTATTTAAAATTTAAAGGACCTTATTCTTTGATCGAAATCCGATGAGACGTTAATGAAAAAGTCGAAAAAAATAGTTCCATGACAGAAGTACTGTTAACAACATTTAATGTAAGAAAAATGTTTAAGCATAATTGAAAACTATGCCTAAGATAGTACAATGATTTTGTTTTCAAAATCTTTAGAGCCGTTTTCGAGATAATTAAGATTTATCATTTTCCGTATACACAAAATTTTATGGCAGGTACCTACCGTAATTGTTGATGCTAAAAAAAGTTAAAAAAAAAAAGGAATCGAGGCAATCACCTACGACTCTTTAATACAAACTTTGTAGAAAATGGCTTCAGATATACAGAATTGCGGGATCCACTTTTTTCTTGTTCTCTATCATCGTAATGTCAAGTTTGATTAAAATCTCGGGTTGTATTTTTTTTTTAAGAAAAAACTTACCCAATTGTACAAAAAGTAAGAACCATTTATTTGACAACGTCGATAATTTCTGAGGTTATTTTAAGTTCCTCCATTTCCCTTAAAAAATCTCTCCTAAAAGTATGTATCTACCTATATAATTAAAAATTACATAATAATGCAATGTCGTTGTAATGTAGCTAATCGAACACATCGTAGAGCTTAGAACTGTCTACGTTTAAATCCCAAAACCATCTCCTAAATCGATATCATCACAATCCTAGTATAAGAATATTGTAGGACAGTCAAATTCACGTTTTAATTAAGCGGTGACGACTGTACTACTATTTTTTAAAATTTTGTTTAATGCGCATTTATGCTCGCATAGTTTAAGTGCATTCACTAAAGTCAAATTTCAAACATACATATCTACCAATATTTTAACGTTTTTCTTTTCTACATAAGAAAATACTTTGACCTTTTTTAATAATTTTCTTTTCGTATTAACATTATAATGCGTCTCAGAAATGTTCAAGGTTGTTAAAACTAACATGAGGATTTTGTTGTGTTGATGCTGCTGGTTCTGTTAGAAGGTAGAAAGGAGCTTTATATCTGACATTTGCTCAGCTCTCTCTTCATTTTTATTTCTCATTAAGTAGATGTAGGTAACGTTATCGGTATACCTATATACATACATTCGAGGTGTGCTATTTAAGAATGTTCATAAGAATATTGAGACGCAATAACTGGAGTGTGTTTGTTTTGAAAATATAAATTGATGGGTTATTAGGTATGCCAATTATGTAGAATGTGTACAAACGACCCTGAATTTGGTTACAAAGGAAGAGATTAACTTACCTAGGAAAAAACTAAACTACAACAAAATAAATAAAAATAAGCTTTGTTAGATTCTTAAGTTCTGATGACTTATCACGCACCGAAATGTGAAATACATAATTGCGTCGCATGCAATTTAGGTTATCGGTTTTATTAAATCTTTCCATAGTGGAATGGATACATAATACTATTAGTTGTGTTCTAAACTCTGAACAAAACTGCCAATAGGCTCCAATTCTTGTCAATTCCTGTTAAAGCCTTACAAACTTGTGTAGTTTTGGGCAGAAGAAAGCTGTCATGATAGAGTAAAATATTTCCGCTTCGTGACAATTGGGTCTATTCGGCGAGATCTTTTATTCTGTTATTCTGCTATTCTGCTATGAATTTTCATACAAAAGTTTAAACTGTCAAACAATCTTTTATGAATTATAATTTTGGTATTCTGCATGCTTAATCTGCTATGAAATCTGTTAAGAAATCTCCTAATGAGCTGTCAAAACTTCGAAATTCTCAACAAATCTTTTTCGAACTGCATTTTTGGTATTCAGCATGCCACAATCTGTTATGGAATCTTTTATGAATCATAACAGAATAAAAGACACATTTTGGTTACTTTTATCATAAAAGATTTAAATATATGTAGTCAAAACTTTTATTTTGTTAATGAATTGTTCTTAAAAGGAGGCAGATATAACAAAAAATAATTAAAATGCATAATACCAAACTCAAATATGTTAATAATTTGAAAACTAAATTATTTCAATACACTAAAGCACAGAACACATTTGATGGATGAAACATAAGAAATTAGTCGCTTATCTTGCCGGTGTGAGTTTTGTACAACTTTTTATAATGGATATATTAAATTCAGGAACTGTTATGGAAAACAAAAATTTATCTTCGCGAAACAAAATATGATCATTCCACAGGTTAATTTATTGTTATTCGGCAGTGCCGACTTCCGAGAATTTTTATTTACTACATCTGATAATTTGATAGCAGATTTTAGGTCTGTTCGTATAAATGTTTCTTTTTCGAAGTTCCATAACAGACTTTTATAAAAGATCGAACTCCTGAATACCAATTATAAAATATCTTTTATGGTGGAGATCTGTTATGCGTCATAACAGAAAATTCATAGCAGAATAACAGATGTGGCAGAATAGGCCTAAATCTCTACTAATAAATTTTTGTAGGCAGCAATTTTACAAACGTCAGGTTGACGTTTGTCACATAAAAAAAACGAAATTTGTTTATGTTTCAAGTGGGGAAAAACAAATAAAATTTATTTAAAAATGATTAAAATTGTAAACCAAAAAAATATACATACATTATATATAAGATATAAATTAAGCATACGTTTTTGATTTTAAAAATGGGCAGAAAATTGTACTGAAACTGTTCCACAGTTTTTTTCCATTTAATTTCTCTTTGAGAAAATTTCATCTCCACTCCTCAAAATTTAAACATTCCATTTTCTGTCCAAAAAAGTTTGGAGTAGACCTATTCTCAATTTAGTCAGTTTCTACCTATTTCTAGTCTCATTTTTCGATAGCTCTAAAAATGTTCATTCTTAGAAAAAGGTTAGCTAGTTTTTGGACAGCTTAGACAACTTTGATCTCACAAGTTTAGCTCAGAATTAAAAATTTGTTGCTCTACAGTATTTATTGACAGCAAAATTACTGCAAAATTGAGAAATTTTTCCGTGGAATACTATTCCAATGAAAGAAATTGCTGATAAAAGTAATTTTTCTGAACTATAATTTTGTATGCCAGATAAAAAAAATTGGCAGTACAAGGCAGTCATGTTAATTCTCGGATTTTTGTATGATTTCAAAACTTATCAAGTGTAGAAAATTTCCCGACAATTTTATGTATTCATGACAAAAAATTTGACAATTCAGTTGTCACTTTACAAAATGTCACCTATTGCATTTAACAATAGCTGTGTTCCCGTACTTTGTGCATAAAGCAGCACATTCTCTCAATTTATCATTTATCAAGAGTGGGGATACAAATCTCTCAATAGATGCTTAACAAAAGTACGGTATGGTTCACAATGGTTGTCAGATTCGTCCTATCAACTTTTTCCGATTGAAAATTGTTAGTTCACACTGTTTTCACAGTTTAATCCCATCCCATTAGTTGACTCCCCAATGCTGATCGCAATAAAATATAATTCCTCTTCGCCAAATCCGCATCAAAGTTAAGTGAAAACAAATAAAATGTAATATGAAAAAAAAGCTTTTTACGAATTCCACAAAATATTGCTTCCGCCTTTGATTGTTTACGTTTTGTATTTTTTTGCTCTTTGCGAGCGTGACTCGATTCCCCACTGGGCTACTGCCCTAGATTGCAAAAGCTCTGCATATAGTGTGTACCTACATACACACACTACACACATTCATGTTGAGTGAAAAAAAAGTTCCTTCTCTGCACTTAGCGGCAAACACAGCATGTATCTACTTTTCTGGTATTGTAGTTTACCTCAAGGTCGACTCAATTGCAATGTCATTAACTTTTGCAAACTAGCATTTGCTTTGAGAAAAGATGATATCATTGCCATTTAATTGCGCGATTTATCTATTAATTCAGGAAATTGTCTGCGATCGTGCGCAAATAGAATCGATTAGAATAAATAATGCTCCCTCCTTAATCCTCCTTCACCTCCTTTAGGCACCAAACAGATACCTACATAACACGATTCGAGGTCACCCACTGCCACTGAATGAAGCATGAATGTGCTTGTTGTTGGTGTAATTAGTAAGTTGAGAGAGTCGCATACGTCACTATCATACACACGAAACACAAAGTGCATTCAACTGGCAATATGACAGGTGGTTAGATGAACTGCGCTTTTTCACTGCTGCTATTTAGACATGGCGTTGGCGTCGTTGCGGTGTGATGTACAAGATAATCAAGTAGGAAATTGAATAAATGCATGCTATGTCATCAAGTTGGCTTGTCGGTGGGAATTTGTGTGAAAAAAAAAACAAACCATATTTGAAATATTAATAAGCCGCGTTCACGGTCATAAGGTCGATGAACTTATATCGCAAGGATTGATAAAAAGATTTAAATATGGTTGGTAGATTCTCCACGTTGAGGAAATCATGTTATTTATAGTTGATTAATGTTCTTTGCTTCGCTCACATCGGTAGATACGCTATTCACATATTATGTATGTAGGCTACATGATGACGAAGCTTTTTCATTACGCGGAATGTTTGATACGGGCTATCGCATATCGGGACATTTTAAATGATTAGAAGGTTCGTTGACTCCGGGTAAATGTGCCTACTTATTCACGTTTGTTTTAAAATGTTTTACGGTACTTAGGTCTATTTGACAGTTGTAATATACATAAGTACATAAATATCTATAGATACGTGTTGGTATGTAAGCTTTATCTTCAATATATTCAATAAGAGGTTAATATAGGTAATAATGTTATTACTGAAATATACGTAGGTATATTATACCGAAAGAAATAAAACTCAATCTCCTCCGAAATTGCCGATAAGGCTGATTATGTGAGTATCTGCATATTACTGTACAATTGGAGTTCCTTCATTTCGTGTGGTGAGACATAAAAACATAGAAGATAGGTATAAATCGGATTTCTGACCTATTTTACTGTAGATGGCGGTGGTCCCTATTCAAAGTGTTGCTACCACTCCATATTTACCAGTTCGACGTCAACATTAAGTCAGGAGGATCGTCATTCGATGGCCACATTCAAAAGACGTATGTCGCATACGTAAGGTAACGCAAATTTATAGTATCGGTTGAACGGCTGTCCACAAAATTTCTCTCAACTAAGTGAACTTTTACTGGAAAAATAGTCAAGAAATAGCTGTGCTCACGTACTTTGTGCACAAAAATGCACCCACACTCATTTCATTTAGAGTGGGGGTAAAATCTCCCGGAGATAAACAAAATTTCATAAAATCACGGGAATACATTTTAGTCATTTTCAAACGTCAAAAAAAGCATATTTTTGAAAATGCTTACTATCGCAAATATTAATTTATTGCAGAAATAAGATAGATTAAGTACACGATAAATTCGATTATTTTCAACAGTAAACAATTTGAACAGTTTTCTTAGTCAAATTTTCGTTGAATAAATTCTGTTGAGAACATAATAAAGTCCGTTGTTCTGATCAAAGACGTTAATTGCACAATTAAATATATTTTTAAAGTCTCTTTCTACTTATTTTTTTTTTACAACATTTGTATGTTATTATTTTTATTTTTTTTCCCAGAATTATTGAGAATTCGACAGAAATCCCGTATACAAATTTAGATCGAAGTCCGTTGGGTCGTTAATTAGAGAGGAAAAAAAACGCTCCAGGAATCTTTAATAAATTTTCATGAAAAAAATTGTTAGGTAAAAATGTTGACTAGGCATACGTAAAATAGTGCACAGACTTTTTTTTATCAAATTCGTTATAGAGCTGTTTTCGAAATAATTAAGATTTAGGGTCAAGTGAGGTAATTGTAAACACACTTTATTCTTTAAAAACCGTTTATATTGCCATATGTTTTTATTTTTTTTAATGACAACATTTTAAAGTTATTAGCTGTTTACAATTATCCCATTTTTTTCCATGGGGACATGTAAACACCAAATTGGGGTAAAAGTGAACATTTTGGGGTAATTGTAAATATAAATTTTTAAATGTCTTTGGCGTTGACTTAACTTTATTTTATACCAAAAAGATGTACCGTACGTTTCAACGAAAAACCACGGCTCTATCATACACATCAGATGATATTTTAAAATCAGTGGAAGATCTGTGCAACAAATACAAAACATGTCGACAAGCCGCAGAAGAGTATACGGTGTTCCGATATCGGTTATTTATTAGCGAATCGATGGCAGGAAAAAGCTTACTGCCAATATATCTCGAGGCAGAAAACTTGCACTGCAAGTAAGATGTCTTATTTTAAGAGCTCTTGCTGGTTAGCCGTCCAATAAGAAGGACCTCGTTGATTTAGTTGGTTTCTTCATAACGAATATTAACCTGGTTACTTCTTTCCACAATGGAAGGCCAAGAGATGACTTGTAGCGGAGTTTTATGTCACGGCATCAAGAGCCTTCATTAAGAAAACCAGAGCACTTACCAAATGTTTTTATTCTGCCTGCATAAGATACTGAGATCATTGTTTTCATTTAGCCCGTTTGTCTAGTTTTTCGAAAAAAAGACGGTGGTGAATGTATTTATCAAATTTTATGAAAACTAATAAGCGAACACGTTTAAAATTATTACTTTTTAATAGATTAGAGAATGCAAACGTAAGCTACATCAACAAAAACATTCAATATTGCATAGTTAAGCTTTTCTGAACCATATAAGTTAAAAAAAAAGGAAATTGCAAAATCGTTTACAATTACCCCCTTGACCCAACCATTTTTGTAAGATTTTAAGCCAGGAACCGTTATTTTTGGGTCTAAACAAAAGTTTTAAGAAAATCGATTCATCGGTTAAGGCTGTACAGGCAGACAGAAAGACGGAATTGCGGGACCCACTTTTTCGTGTTCTCTGTCATCCTAGCGTCAAGTTTGACTAAAATCTCGAGTTCGATATTTTTTTTCAAATAGAAAACTAAATGTAGGCACATATATATATCTATATCTATAAGTAAATGAATGTTAAGTTTTTTTTTTCAAGTTTATCGAAAACTGCTCTAACAATTTTGATTACATTTTAGACTTAAGGAGGCCTTACATGGATCTGCATCTGCAGATTTGAAGAAAAGTAGAGCGGGACCAATATAAGACACACATGAATGTAAGACAGTGTACACACTAATAACTTCCTATAACTCTGCTATAACATTTTTGACAGATCTCACAATTACATGTTCTTGCTTTTATTTAAAGTGTACAACGCTGATAAATATAACATCAATAATTATGGGATTCAGATTTTTGCCAAAACAAATAACAACGCTAACAGTGTTTTTGCTTTTATTCAGAAGATTTGACGACTGTCATTCAATATCTAGCCCCACCTGCGCCTGGTAGGTACAAGTTCGCGCAATCCATTCTTCCATTTAATACATATATATGTAGATATAAATCATTTACAATTAATCTCGTTTTCATCTCGCAATATTCTCCACCAAATGTATAGCGCGCCAAGTTACATAATGATGTGTAACATTGACCTTCATTCAGTCATTCACCTCACAATTGTTTTTTTTTTTGCTCTAAGCGTAAACAAACAATATTACTGTCCAAAAGCTACCCAAAGCTTCAATTCATTCAACAAAATGCTTAAGTTCAAAATCCTCTCCAAATAAAAACAACATAACAAAAAATATATAATTCCCACATTAAACGACCTTGCAAACGTACACAACAATTTGTTATTTATGTTAGAAATATCGATAAGTTCATTCACCCCCTTTCGTAGAAGTATTCTTTTCCGAGTGCAATATTACAATTTCCTCTATTTGTAGGCCACATCAAATTGCGCGTCAACCCTTTTGTTGCAACAATCACTATAGTGACAGTGACACCTTCAATATTGCATTTACCGCACACCGCACCTTGGTAACTGAGTGCACTGAAATTGATAGCATTACTAATACTCTTCACGGAAAAAGCTTTCTTAAAAAAAGTTCTAAGCTTGGCTACTCATACTCACGAAATCCACCCCTGCTGCTGCTAATACACACTTGCGGTCTTAAACCTCATCATCAACATTATTGAATTGATATACACCGTGTCGTTGGTCGCTGGCGTATGGCGCTCAATCAGCATTAGATACTTGAGATAAGTGAAAAATAGAATCTAAACACAAACGTGTATAAAAGCTTTATAAATGTTTCGAAGAGCTATCAGTCAGTTTTTAACCATTAGAAAGGCAGCACGATTATCCAAAAGCGAGAATATAATGTCAAAGCCCGCCGAAAAAAAGATGACTTCAAAGGGATTACCATCCCGTTTGCTGGAAGCATTAGAAGCCATTGTAAAAGAAAAAGGTTTTCATAAAAACTTCGTTTTGGAGACAATACCATTAGCTGGCCTCGGTGAGAATTCATATGGATTGGTGTTGCAGGCTAAGATCAGTTGCCCGAAAAAATCGATAGATCCGTTTAGTTGCGTGTTCAAGATTGCTCCTACCAATGCGGCTCGTAGGATACAAATGAGAGTTGTTGACTATTACAAACGTGAACACTTCATGTATTATCATGTTTTTAAAGCTTTTAAAGAAATTCAGGAGGAAGAGAGGATTCCCATGGACAAAGCTTTCGACGCTGTGCCAAAAGTTTATCATTCTTCACTCATAAGTTTTGAGGAGTTTTTCATATTCGAGGATCTGCTTCAGTCTGGATTCTTTCGAAATTCCCGGTCGAACTTACCAACGTTCGAATTAGCTGCATCATCAATGCAAGTTTTGGCAAAATATCACGCAATGTCATTTGTGACCCAAGCCAAAAAACCAAAGTTGTTTGAAAAGCTCATTGCAGAGATTCGTAACGATGACAATCTGTATACATCAAACATGGATCAAGTAACTGTTGAATTCGCCAAGAAATATGTTCGCCGGACAAAGTCAATGATTGCCGATGATAAGGATCAATCTAATCGAGCAGAGTTATTGAAAATAGTGCAAATTTTCGAGGATACATTCAAGGAAATTGGTTTAAAAGCTGTTAATGGAAGTGAATGCGCACCATATTCGGTGATATGTCATGGCGACTTTTGGAACAACAACATTCTCTATCGTTATGACGTAAGTATACAAACCAACATACGTGCATATGTACGTATTCTTGTTTATATTGATAAAGCCTTGATAGGGGTAGAAATAGTGTTTAACCTAGTTTTGAAGAGAATGCGCATCGGAGCAGCTGCCTTATCGCGATAATTAAAGACAATACGAGAACTCACTCGTAGTTTCTTAACTTCACTTCAAAGGGGCGGGCGAATATTTACATATATAATGCATAGCCTGAAAACTAGTTTGATTGAGATTTGTTGTTGATATCGGGATTTGTTTGTATAATTTTTGTTTTTATTCTTTAGCTTTAGGTCTTCCGAATTCCGGTAAATGAAATATCTTATCACGCTTTTCATGGTTTTACGATAACGTCATTGCAGGCTCTTATTTATTAATTTAACATTTTACTTTTGGATTGATAAGAATTCTAGAAGTTTATGCAACCAGTCAATGACTTAACCTTGATATATGTGATTAGCATAGAAACGATTTTTGCGTTTCATTTTATTCTTGAGCTCAAACGTGTCTCTGTAATTAATATTTGTGAGATAAAAAATTTCGGGTTTTTTTTCGATATACATAATAAAAAAAATTGATTTTTTAATTATTTGACAGCAAGGCATATATCCTGAGCATTATTTTTTTGTATGTCTATCATTTGACCAATCTTCGGATCTTAGGTGTGCATCGGCTTTTTCTATTGTACTTTTTTATATATGGATGGATTCAAAAACCACCGGAGCGTAGTAAAGTTTCTTCCAATTCAGATTTCACGAAGAAAATCTAGTACAATAAATATGAACTCTATATCTTTTTTGTATTTTATAGTTCTGTAAATAGTTGTCAAATGTCAATTACCTATTTGTTTGCTGAACCACAAATATCAGACATTTTTACATTAATGACATAATTGCAGTTAAGCCACGAGTTAAATATTAAAGACAGAACTAAATCGTATTTTTTTAATATGGATGAATATGTCAATGTATTTTGCGATGGCATAGGTAATATCGTTTTCCATTAGTTTTTATTGAAAATATTTATTGTTAATTTCATAGAAATATTAACAAAAATTCCTAAAACAGTTAAACAGTCATTAAACCGAAAATTGGCAAGTAATTCGACGATAAACGTTATGGTATAATAGAATTCTTGATGTAATTTGAAAATGAAAAAAAACAGCAATTCCAAAACTTCACCGTAAATAGCCAATAGAAAACTTTCCGAGTGTAGAGAATTCAAAGCATATATGGACGATTCTCCAAAAAAAAAAACAAAATAAGTGACTAAAACTTAAGGAAACTCAGTCACAAAGCTGTTATGTCAATTTGAAGTCTACAATATCTACTAACTGAAATGTTTGATTCAAAATCTTCGACATAATCGATAATAATCATCTCGAGAAAATTTCCTTGACCATGTGACAGATATGTCACAATACCAATCATACGCAACCCCCATTATTTTTAAGTTTTTCAAACTAAAATCCTTAGCATCTTTCTAACCTTGAAATTTCTTTCAGGAAAAACAAGTCCCTGATGCAAAGCTCATCGACTTCCAAATGTCCCGGTATGCCTCTCCAGTCCTCGACATTATACACTATCTCTTTGCCTGCACTGAAAAGGAACTTCGAGATGCTCATTTTGATGAATTTATAAGTATTTATTATAAAAGTCTATCTGACCACCTGCGACTCTTTAATTTGGATGCTGAGGTCGTTTACCCAAGAAAAGTCTTAAATAGTCACCTGAAAACCTATGGTCCATATGGTTTTTGCATGGGTATATTTGCAGTTCCGTTTTTCATTTGTGATGCAAGGGACTTACCAGATTTAGATCAGGTATCCGAGGCGATACACGACCTTTCATCAGAAGGATCTGATTCTGAGGATAGAAGTCAAGACCAAACTAATAACTGCGCTTTGGACATGGTAGAGAAAAGCAGAGTTCTTGTGGAGGAATTTGAAATATTAAATGAGAAGACAGAACCGGTATTCAAGAGTCGCTTAACGGGAATTGTTCTTGATTTGATTAAGTACGATATGGTTGATGAGCTATTCGAATTTTGTAAGAAAGTTCACGAAAAAAGAACTGAAGCAAATTAAGAAATGATCAAAAAAAATGTGATGAGAGTTTTTTTTTTAAATGAGGCATATGAAAGCTAGCTACCTAAAAGCTACAAAGCAATAAAGTACCTTACAGATTGTGTTATTAGATAAAAATAAAATAAATAAAACAAAAACAGTATTGTATGTAAGTGTATCAAAGTTCAAATCAAATTTTAATAAATGTAATATGTATGTATTTTTAAACAAAATCAATTTTTATATTAAATTTAATTTAATTGTTAGTGTGCATATTCAAATTTTATAAAAAAAATGTTATTGTTGAATGAATGTACATAATATATATCCTTTTTTAAAAAAATAATAAATCATTTATAATAAATTGTAGTTTTCTTTTATTTACAATGTTCCTCCTAAAGTTTTAAGAAACAATCAGCTTAAAATTCTAAAATGGTATTTAGCGGAAGAAACTAATTATGTTTTTTTCCGCATTATAAAAAGTTGAAATTATTTAGTTTCAATGCTTGGTGTATTTGTTTTGGAGGCTACTGTATAGAAGCTTTATAAAGCTCATCGTCTCATTCATCAAGAAAACATAACGAATCGGTTATATGAGGTGTGTATAAGATAGTTGACAGAATAAAATTACAGATGGCGCAAATATCAATTTTATTCCAAACTGCAGCTCACATAATATTTTAAATATTTAAATACATATTTGAAATTTTTGATAAAAGTTCTGTTAAAATGAAAAAAAAAAAAATAATATGCACTATGAAAATACGTACCTACGGACTCACTTATACAAAATAAATTTAGTTCAGAAACTAAACAAATTGAGGAATGAGGAATTAACTGGAATAAAAGGAAATGAGTAAGAAACGTTGGTTACTATAGATTTATTGTCAATTTATAACAATTACGTCAATACAAATACAGCAGGCTATAAAGGACATATTTATAGCATACCTACTGAACTTAGTTGTTTTTTAAGCCCACACAGCTTTATTGTCGACTTTAATAGAAAACTGGTACAACTGTTATAAATTCACATTTTTCTAGTCCCTAAAAGACAAACTACATAATGTCACTTATGATGTGGGGATTTATTATCAACAGCCATAAACAACTAAAAGTAGGTATACCTAATGTCGATTTTGATTGGTGGTTCGGAGTTAATCTTTTTCCAAAGATTTTGTTTAGATTGGGACATTTAAGTGTGTATGCGTTTATTTTCGAATACGACATTTTTATATTCGATTGCAATAAAAAAAAAGTAGATCACTGCGAAAATCTAATCGAAGACGATATATGAATGAAATAAAATAATAGGCGTGTTCCTTTTAAAAGTCCGAATAAAAGTCAACATGGTTAAGAAACGTTACTATAGCTGCCAATATCTTTATTTTCCACATATTTTATATGGACTTGTTAAATAAAAATATGTACGCTCAAGTTTTTTAGCGGTCTACGTCCCACAAGCGTAATTATATTAAATATGGATAGAGCCTAAGGAAAAAAGTCACTTTTTTTTTTTAAATTTAACTATATGCCTGTAAGACCTAAGGTCTTTTAAATGCAATCTGAATTGCACAGCACTAGTTTGGCTCAGTGGATTTGAGAACCAGGTATTGACAGTCTCATTTTAACCCCATCCAATTAAAATTGGAGGTATAGAAAAGAATGCGCCTAGCGTGGGGATCGAACCCACACTTCCTAGTTATAATCAAGCACTTTATCCACTGCGCCATTGCCACCCACTTTTACACAATCAAAATTGTGAAAAATTCGTGCAGATAATATTCTGCAGAAAAGCAGTATTATCGGCGCTAATTTCCGGGTTGTTATAGATTATTTGTATAGAAATGTCAATTTTCTCGGCATTTGGTCACAAATTCCCGATTTCATATTCGGATTTACAAAAAAAATCCTCATTGCATTTTCTATTTTCGATCTTTGGAGTGTTTCACTTTTTCCTGATTCCCAATGGAATATGAAAATTCAGCTGCCCATAATTTACACGCACCATACATAACATAGGTAGGTAAATACTATTGAGCTTCCGCCTTAGGAAAAGATGACGTCATTTGAAATTTTTTCAAGTTGAGATTAAAATAGTATCTTATGGGTTTTGCTGATAACTTAAATATTTTTTTTTTTGCATGAAGTTGGGTAGTGAATAATTTCAGTCTATTCGACAATTTGAAGAGATTTGTGTCTTCAACTTTTTAAGCAATATACTACCACGGTTCTGTTTCTTCGTGTGAAAGAATAGATTTTAGTAGAAAAGTAATTGAAAGAGAAGGCCAACAGTTTCTCAAAGAAAAAAAAAATGGATGATTTTTATATTTCATCATTGCAATTCCTGATTATTTTTGTTAATGGAGATTTTTAACGTGTTTCTTATTTTAATAAATTAAAAATTTTATATAATTAACTTAAACACAAATTATTTATTTATTGCTCAAATTTACATTTCGGAAGCTATGCTTCCATCGTCAGTAAGCTGTATTTAAATAATGACATTTTGATATTAATATTAAAATTCAATACAAACAAAAAATTCAATATAAGCAAAAAAATGTTTAAACAAACAAATTTACAGTGAATTTAAAAACTTTTTGAAAATTGGATTTTTTATTGGTCCATCGTCACTATTCATTAAATTATTTTTATTTTTAAATTTAAATATATAAAGAGATTCAAAAGCATCTAGTTCATAAGGATTATTTACATTACGTATTAGTTGAAAATTTTGTAAACTAAAATTATGATTATTTTCTAGCATGTGTTGTGATACACTTGATTTTCATGGTTCATTAGTGGTATTCACGATCCGTATCTGGTCTTGTATCATTGTAAAAGTGTAAAAGTGTAGCATTTTCTTGCACTACAACAGCAAAATATACTTAATGTCAAAGTCTTACACTTTTATACTTTTACAATAGCCGAACCCTATTGTAAAAGAAAAATACAAGAGTGTAAGATTTTTTTAACACAAACTTAAGCCTTCTTCAGAACAAATGTGAAACAGATTTTGACATTTGCTTCAGTGTTGATACAGATAAGTAAAGGTGTGTTCATATTCTGTTGTAAAAAAATAAAATTTTACAATTTTACAAGACTTGGTACACCAGATCGTGAATACCCCTATTGTATTTTAGATGTCCAAAATGTTTAAAAAAAATTTATTAAAATTAAAACTTGAAATAAATTAAAACATATGTAGATAACATATAAGAAAATCAAGTTTTCCATGTCTGTGTTGCCCTAAATGTTGATTTTCACTCCCAACAATAGTTTTATTGAACGATATTTCAAGGTTCAAATGCATATGTGATAACATTCCAAATAAAAGCTTGAACCATCGTTGCACCTCAGTTTATCCGCGGAAATCGGTGAGTCAAAATTGCTGAACCACGGATCAAATATTTTGAAATGGTTCAACGTATTCATTTACAAACTCAAGTCTTAGATACATAATTCTTTGAGCATCGTAACAACATTTGACGTTTGACCGACACTAAATTTTCGCCTCCATTTTATTACTTTATTTTTTTGATAACTTTTACTAACGTTTTTAAACTTAAATTTATCTTTTGAAATATATTAAGATTTTATTATTTGAATTTAATAAAATTTTCATGAACACATTTTCTTACTGCTATAGTTGTAAAATATTTGATCAGTGGATCTTGGCTCAAGATTTTAATTCACCGAAATTGAATTATTAAATTATATGTTAAAAATCAATTTCATGCTTAAACCATGATTGAACTTCAGTTCATCCACTGAAATCGGTGGGTTAAAATATTTAACCAAGGCTAAGTCACGGTTTAAATATTTGTACAACTGACCCTTAAAATGTCAACTCCATCAACTTGTTTCCACTTGTAAATTTCTATAAAAAAAAAAACGTGTTCTGATTATGGAATTCGATGCGTTAGTCGTTTAGTTTCCATTTTAATAGAGTATTTCCAACTTTCCAAGTCATAAAATTAAATCGATTTGTGAGAACTGTCACGTCGAAATCGCATTCGGCTTGAAATGTAACTTAACTGCTATACCTCTACCCCACTCCTGCGTCAGTTTTATTTCCTAATCGTTTTAATACTGCGAATATACCTCAAAGTTGATACGTTTTAAGTAGCTTTCCGTTTTTCAGCGGATCAGGAAAAATATCTTATAGGACTCACTTATGTGGGATGAAAATTAAATTTTATAGGGAGGTATATGTATAAAAAACGGGCAAAAAATGCTTCTGCCGGAGCAGAGAATGGCGACATTTAGCATAGTATTTTTTTTATTCGACAAATTTTAAATGAGGTTAGCCAATATTGAGAATTTTTATAACAACACACAATCTTCTTAAAAATAATAACCTTAATTTGAGTACCAACCAAAAGTTTTATTGGAACTTGTTGCTTCTTTTAGTATTTCATATTTCACGTCTAACTCGGTCACGATAATAAATTTTTATTTCTTGGATAAATATTGCGCAGGAAACATTTTTTTCGTTTGTTGAATATATTCTAATTTGACATATTTAATTTTTATATCGTTTTATAACGCGGCTAATCCTAAAAATTAACTACATATGTCATATTATTATAATAAGTTATATTCTAATTTATTAAACCTAATATTAAATTAAATTTAAATTAATTATATTCGAACGGCTGGACGGATTATACTGACTTTTTTTTTGAGTCAATTATGTAGTGGAATGAATTAAAGTTGCGAAGAACCAGAGAAGAGGACGTGCAACAGACAATTCTATTAGTATTACCCAGTTTTATTTTTGTAATAAATTTGATTTTGTGAAGAAAAATCTAGCTTCTAGATTCTGAAACTAAATCAACAATTTTTACAAATTTTATTTATCGGTAGGAAAACTTTAAGAAAAACGATTTGAAAGAAGAAAACATGTTATCTTACCAATACCCTGTCCAAGAAAAAAAACTTAACAAAAAGTCCATTAAAAACTTAATAAATTCCCATGAGATACTTCTTTAAAAGTATAGCCATCTTGATAAATAATTTCATTTCATTTCAGCAAAACCTTAAACTAAAATAATTCTCGAAATAACTTCCAGGTCCCACGAGTCTACTTTCTGAGTCGGATTATAAAGTATATCAACATACCTGAAACAATTTTCAGAATTTTAAACGATTATAGCAAGCCAAGTGAGTAAAAGTTTAAACACAACTTAACAAAAATAAAAAAATAAGAAACAACTTTCGAGCTGCAAAATAAATATAATAAAGAATAACCTAACTACAAACATTTATCTAATTTCAAAAGTAATTAAAACTGGAAGCAGCTGCACTAAAATACCGTTACATGCAGTAGGATGTATTATGAGTAGACATCTATTCGACTCGAGCAGGAGAGACAAAAACACATACATAAAAATATAAAGGACGAACAACTAAGAGTAACAAGCAGCCCCCGAAAGTATGCAGGAATTCAATTCAGGTGCATGTTTAATTACAATTTATTCTGCAAATGTAATTTATTTCCTTGTATGTAGTGAATGAGTTCCATTGTTGTAAAGTTGTGAAAATATGTATGTGAACGCGAAAGTTTTTTTTTTAAATGGTATAAAAAATAGACGGAGGAACTATTTAAATACTCATCCCCAAAGTGAAGAGAGCAACAGTAGTTACCCTTACAATGGGGCTAAAAATAATTCACACACAAGGTTGCTAACAACTCATATTATAATTTGTTTGAACCTTAAAAGTTTTATGTGAGTGAGTTGGGGTGGATGGTGAGTTAATATTATTTAGATGGGGGTTGCTTTGTCATGTGCAAAAAAAACTGCACATTAAATTCAATTTAGATGTAATTTACTCTAATGACCCTCAAGCTCACTCCATTCAAAACCAAAGTTCATCCAATTAAGTTTGAACATTGAAGTATAGAGAACCAACTTTTCGGTTCCACCATTAGAACTCAGTCTGTGTGGATACATTTTTTCAAAGCATTTCAGCATGTTATATGGCATGGTATAACCTGTGTATGGAATAGTTCGACGAAAAATGTCAGTGTAGCATTTTTCAAATTTTAAAATTTTAATTGACTTTTACTATAATCGTTCTACTGTCTTTTTTCATTTCAGCAATCATCTGGCACGAAAAATGAATTTTCATCATGAAAATAATTAAATACATTTTACATTGAAAATATTTTGTCCAAAACAAAATTCTGAGTTATTCGTCATCGATTAGTGTAGCATTTGTATTTTAAGACGCAAGCAAACATTATAAATTATGAATTAGAACTTTTTTCCTGGTTCCTTTTCCTGTTCGCTATAACTAAATGAATAAATACATACTTTACGCAACAAACCATAGATAATAGGCACAACACAATTTGTCTTTTGATCAAGGACCGAGATTGAACATTGAGACAACAACGAGACGAGATCAAGATCAACTATAAATAATCTATGGATGTCACAACAACAAGAATGCATGTGTGTATTTGATAAATTTCTGCTGGAGATTTTCATAAAAATACAAAAAGTTTGAGTTTGAACGACATTTATAATTAATTAATTAATTATGGGATGAAAAACAATCGATAGGTATTTAACAGTATTGATGTACGCGATCGTTTTGTTTACCATCTATGTGATAATGATGTTTAACAAACCATATTTTGGTGTTTACACAGGAGAAATGCTTCTTTAAAAATAAAACTAATAGGTACTACGAGAATAGAATAGCTCATCAACAGAATATTTCCATATAACCCTGCTTGCGCCAAGGTGATAGTGAGTTTCATTCAAGAAAAGATTTGCTCTTTCTGAATTTTCAGAGTTTCATTCCATCAAAAAGAGCAGATCTAGATCAAATCTTAGCACGACAGATTTGATCTCTGATGGGTTGGCCGATTTGTTCTGAATACACACCTACAAGTTAAAATTCTTTTCTGTCAATGACTGGTAAATATTTTGTTATTAATTTGTTGTGAACTTGTGAAATAGTGCTAAAAAAATCAAAGATGTTAATAATTTAGCTTTTATAAATTTAGTGGAGTTATTGATTGCTTCGTCTTCTTCGTCACCTGATGATGGAGACATGTTTTTTTCAGGAACGTGTGTGCCAGTTATTCACCAATACTATCTACAATTAAATCTGGAAAAAAGTTTCATTAGGCGTTTTTCTTTTTTCGTTCAGAGCAGAGCACTGAACAGAGCTCGAACACATAGATTATGCACTGAACTTGTTCCAAGCAGAGCGAGCTCTGAACAGCTGATATGCTTTTTAAACACACCTGAACCACACAAATCAGAACACATTTTCATTTTAACCATAAAAAGCAATTTAAAATAAAACCTACCCTTTTTGTACACACCCAGATACAGAAAATCAACAAGCGATCAACTTCTTTCGCCAACTTATGTATCTAATTATTTTTTCTTCACATTTTCCTTCTTTTCACACATGGCATCTGGTGCGTTCAGCAATTTACTCGCATGCTCAGTCAATTATGTTCGAGCACGTCGAGTGCGATCTACACATGTTCAGAACCAAAAAAGAAACACACATTTGGAGCTCTGTATGCTCTTAGTTAAAAAGAAACACAAACAATTTTTTTGACAACTCAGACTCTGCTCTGAACTAAAAAAGAAAAAAAGGTTATTGAAAAGATCAAATCTCGATTTTGAGAGGGGATCTTTGAAACTTGAATGAAACTGGCTATATGCTTCCATAAATACAGTTGACATAAATATTATATTATATTCCAACCAAAAATCTGTTTCGCTATGATGTCGTTTGGCTTTCTCAATGTCCTGTGGCTTATTTGCTGCCTGATATTGATATCCACTCTTTTCTGATAATTTCTAGCTCAACATAAAATACTATTCACATGAAAGAGACCAAACAGTTAACGAATGTTTGTCCATTTTGACGGTTCGTTCAGATTGCTTTTTTGTTATTCGCTTACTTAATTTTAATAGGGTATCTTTATATGATAAAATTTGTATATAATGCATGGACTTTTGCTTTATAGTGTTGTACTACAAAATTAGTGTACGAAATGGTGCAATAAAATGCGAAATACCAGCAAATAACCTCAATCACTCGTTTTAGTTGTTTATAAGAACTAATGAAAATCATGTGAATGAAATGTCATAATTTACGACCATTCACAATTCGCTACTCGTGTCTCATCTCACATTTTATTGCATTTCTAATAGACTTTACTGTAAAATAAAATTAATTTCCTTATAACTTCAATTCACATTTTAGTCACTAACCATATTCATTCTACTAACATGTTAGTAAAATTTACATTCACTTTACGACACAGCTGTAATATGTTGACAAATCATTACATTTCAACCAAAAAGAATATAATTCCAATTTTTCGTATGAATTTCGTCAGGAATTTTATTAAAAATAAAAAAAAAATATATTAATATTGCCACGGATACGAATATTTATCTCCCACACTGTAATTACAAACTTAGCATCTTCTTTCGGCTGGGAACTACTTTTACTGTAATATATCTGATTTTAACATGCGAAGAAGCACAAGCAAGAACATTTCACTTGAAAAGTTAAGTTTTATACAAAACTCTCCGGGCGCGTAGAGCATCATACACACAAAAAAAATAAGAGCCAAATCTTAATGCTAAAGAAATTTCCTCATATGGATCAATATCATTCTTGATTCTACCCATTTACGAGTATTCATCTCCTGTCGGCTTTTGGTTCAAACAAGTGCAAAAAAATGAAGAAGTAAAAGAGCGCCGCCAACGCCAATAGTTTGCAAAAGCGTTATTGAAAATGACGTGGAAAAGATGATGATGCGACTATGATCGGATGTCTTGTGCTGTAGGTACGCCGAAAGGCGTAACGCAAGTAACTCGGTCGGTTCGGTAGCGTACTGTTCTGGGAGCAAGAAAAAAAAAACTCGTTAAAAGTAATTTTCCCGAGGAACGCTGCACTAGTCAGTGCTCGGGATGCAGGGGAGACTATATCTGTTATCTCTACTCTTGGCTCTCGAAGAAGAAAATGAACGGCAAAAAAATCTGAAAAGAAAAATTCTTTCTAAAGTTACTATATATGCTCCTGATGCGGATGCTGATGTTACTTTTGTTGTTGGATTGGAAGTTGTTCCTATCGTCAAACTCATTCATTCTTCTCATCCACGTAGCGTTGTCTTCTGCGTTGTGGAAGTAGTCAACTGCAGCAGGAGCAAGAAGCAAGAAGAGGAAATAATTCCAGCTGAATGTTAAAGTTTTTGATTGTAATGCTTCTCGCATTGTTAAGCGTAAAGATAATCATCCATAATTGCAGCGCTTTCGCATTACCGTTGCTGCTTCGAACCGAGCCTCCTCTGACAAGGGTGTGTGTGTTTGTATCGTCCTGGCGCGGGCGGGTATACCTACCTGCTGACGATGACGATGATATACTCAACTCACGCCATCTTAATTCTCGATGAAATATTTTTCTTTGCTAGATAAGTACTTCTGGCAACAGAAAAGCATAATAAATAGGGAAAACGTTGAGTTAGGACCTGATACTATGAGGGGATTCACACTTTGTCGAATAAAATAAACTTTTCCCACCAGCGAGCGCAGCGAAAGTAGGAGCAGTCCCATCGCGACTTCTAAAGGATATCTTTGCATACATAAATGTAGAAACAAAATTCCACACATCAAATTTATACAAATGGGACGCGATAGATGGGTCTCGATGTTGGAAGCAAGACAAAAAAAAGTAGGTATAAAATAAAAGTAAAGATGAGAAAGCAGATTTAAAGGAGCTGGAGGATGCATGATCTGCCACCTGCCTTATTTCTCATCCATATTCTATTAAATGAGCGAAGGGTTCTGCTTTCACATAGGAAAGCATTTTTTTTTACGCGCTGTGTTGTGTAAATTTACCCTTAAGTGGATACCGAGCTGCACTTGTTGTTGCCTTCTGTTTCGATTCGTTGCTGTTGCTGCCATGCCATCGTCGTCGTCGACAGATAGGCGGTGAAAATGCTTATGGCGGCAATATGGCGACCGGGACTTCGCGGAAAGTATAAATTTATGAATAAACATATCTTTGGCTGGCTTATGCGGGGTTCCTATGTGGAGAACAGATCTGGCAGGCGACAGGTTCTGATATGTGTTGTTTACATACATTTTGGAAAGTCTTATTTTTTTTAAGAGTCTACCTTAAGTAAGCAAAGGCAAAGCACACTATATTGAGTGCATCATTTGCCTGACAGGACGATTTTTTTTCGCGCCATATATTTGTGTAAAGCTGAATGCGAAAAAGTTATAAGTGCCAGTGTTTTGCGGGAATTGCGAGGTGATGAAAGGGCAGGTTTTGATGTGTTATATCTACAAAGTGGCGCGATGGAATGGATGTGCTATTGCCTAGGTAATTTGTTGTTTTTTTTGTAAATATATTTTTTTCTTCAAAAAGTGGAGAATGCCTATTTATTCATTATTCATGGGCATTCACACGATGTTGAACTCATTTAAGTTCATCACCGACGTGCGATAACAAAATGCAAGAGGGTTTTTTATCGTTTTATTTCTTTTCACTTCTTTGATGTTTGTTTTCTAAAGTTTTCATAGAAAAGGAAAACTTATCTTTGGGAAACATTTTTTTTTTCTTTTTAGAAAATAAAGGTTTTCATCAAACACTATGCTTGTACGGAAATTTGTGGTGATCAGAGTGTCAGAGTTCCCGACTTCGATAAGAGCCATGCTTTAAAAGTTTATAAATAAATCGAAGCTTTAACGATAAAATAATCCGCATATTTATTTAATATAATTAAAATTTTACAAATAAATTCCATCAATTGTGACTAAAAAGTAAGAGTTAGACTATAAAACAGAGACTAGAAAAACACATATAAATATTATTTTGAATTAAATCTCCTTTCTCCTAATCGGAAGAGTAATCTCACGTTGGGCGCCAATTGTGAATATTTGTACGATACTCAATTTGAATTGTAAACTTGCCTAAAGTGAAATTCAATTTGTTTAGCTCCAAAAATATTGGTATCTGGAATACAACCGTAATAAAAAAATTAAATTAATTACATATAAAATGGCTCTAACGATTTTAACAGAAAAAAAAAACTCTGGCAAAAAAAAATTGATACAATTAATGATGTGCGCATTCGAATGACTTTATAAATGCTCACACTATCTAGATACTTGATCTGAAAATTTTCGAATGATTTTCATTAATCATTCGAATGATGTCTCATTTCTACTACTACTACTATTTAGGCGTAATGAATGCAATGAAAGAAGCTCGAGTAAGAACCATGAGGTTTTGTGATGTGTGCGTAGGTCCGAATTGGAAAAAAGACTTTTTATGTATCTGTTTCTGTAACATTCACCATTCGAATGAATTAAATTAATAATAGTAGGCACTCGGTTCTCGAATACAGTTTGTTACTTGTTGGTTGATCACTCAAGATCTTGAGACACAGATAGGTATGGTATCTGAGAATTTTTGTTTTATAGAATGACCGAATAAATGTGGAAGCATAGAATGATTTCGTTTCGTATAAAAATATCAGGGTGAGTGCAAAGGAGAAAAGAATTTAGGATTGTTTTTTACATGTTCGGATTTGTATATTTGACTGTTTTTTTATTTTATATTTTTATTTCTGTTTTAGGTACATGTACTTAAACTATAATGGTTTAAGTTTCTATTGACACTGTTCCTTTTCGATACCTTTCTGAATTTAAAGTTCTTTAAATCCTAAATAATACTGCATATTAAAATTTTCGGATAATTTTTATATTTTAAATTATACATATGATGTTTATCAACGAAATTGATGTTTGAGAATTATTGTTATCAAACAACAATTTTTTTTGATAAATTGTGAATAGTGAATTAAGTTTAGACCAATTGTGAATTGTTTTATTGATAAACTTGGTATTATAATTGTTAAACAAAATATTATATATCAATTTTGTAGTCATTTCGAAGTAATAAGTTGATACATATTTTTTTTATGACTTACGAGTATGCCCAATTTTCACTTGAAACAATAAAAAACGATATCTTGTCATCGATTGCTTCATCTCAAAAAGGTTTTACATTTCAATTAAACTTCTGGGCAATTTCGTAATCAAGCAATCATCGCAATTTTCAAAAATAATGATGAATTAGGTCTTGATTTGAATTATGTCAATACCGTAGCGTAGACCTTCGCGAAGAAAGAAGAACAACTCATCCCAATGTGATATTTGTTCGAAGTTTAAGACACTATAACGTGGGCCCGAACCAAGTTACATTTATGTGGGTGTGAGTTATCGATTTGTGTCACAGATGTCAAACAAGTTATCGATTGGTTGTTGGTTTGGCAACCTGTCACTCACGATCATCAATGAAACCTTAAATGGTTACTTTTCCAAACTTCTTGAAGGAAACAGAATGTAGATTCGTTAAAGGCTGGCCAGAATAGAATAGACAGTTCAAACTTTAAGTGCCGAAATTTACCACAACAACAATAATATTCGTGATTCTCCAAGGCAAAATGTTTCTTTATAATTATTTAATGTAATTTTTAAATTTATTGATTTTTCGGTTTAAATGTTAAAATTAAATGAATATTTAGTGAAATTTAAATGGATATATTCGTATGTCTATAAAGTGACAATTTGCTAATTTTTAAACATCAAATTGTGGCACCCATTGAAGAGGAATTTTGTTTTGTCCTCAGTAATCTGTAAGCTAATATCTTCCGCGATTGAGAAATTATCATCTGTGTGCAATATCTATACATATTTCTTTGGTCAAATAAAAGAAGTTTCTTCTTAAAAAAAACCATATCATTTTTGTTATGGGTTTTCTACTAAAGATGGAGCTATTTTAATTTAAATTAAGTATTTGCCCACTATAAAACAATGCTCCAATTTGTATGATAAGTTAAAAGTTGTAAACTATATCAAGTGAATAAAGACTTACCTCTTACCTTATCTACATAAAATCTAGACTATCACTCAAAATTATTCCTTAGCACTTCTCTCTTAACAAAAAAAAACACATAATTCGACGATGCCTTACTTTCTCGCCTTCCATTAAGAAATTATGAAAAAATAATTTTTAAAAGCACAACAAACTGGGTCACCCTCTTCGGATCTCCACATATGAAGCACTTAACGACGCGTAAAACCGCTAAGGAAGGAAAATTATTCCCATATATCTAGCCACATCATACATTATACGGTTGCAAAGGCATTTGAAAAAAAAATTACAATAAAATATAACTGCCACACACCCTTCGACACGCAATAAATCAACAACAAATTCCTCCCACCTGCAATTCTCAAAACCGCCCCTTGTATGAATGACTAATACGCACATTAGACATACATAAGAAAACCAAAAATGTTTAATGATCCAGTAAAAATATGTATTTCCCGTCAAAAAAAAAAAAACAAAAAAGAAAATAAAGAAAACCCAACTGCGTATATCCTTCCGGCGGAGGTGATTAATTTTCCAAATTACCCCATTAACATAAAGGAAAAGGTGTGCGGTTGTGTACAATGACAGTCGCATATTATACATCCCGTGAAGATTTTAAATTAAATTCAAAGCTCTTCCAAAAAAAAAAAAATGTTTCATCCGACAAAGTCCTGCAACAACCGTCAACCGTGCTGCGCACCATGTATACTCGAACTCCGTACACAGTGTCAAAATAACACGTCGATCAACGACAAGTAGTTGAGTTGAGTCTTGAAAGTGATTATCCGGGGAGAAAATTACGCACCAACCCACCACCTCACGTAAAAACAACCAAAAGGTACATTGACTGATGTTCCTTCCTATGGGCTTTGGGATGGGAGAAAAGTCTTCGACCAACCCGCACTTAAGGATAATTAAGAAATTCCGTTCTGCAGAGTTAAGAAGGACAAACAAAATACAGAAAAAAGTCATTCCAACCAGAAGTAACCCTGGGCCACCTTCAATCAACACCTTAACAATCGGAAACAACAATCTGTGTATGCACTACTGGAGGACACATCCTTTCCCATATGTGTAGGTAGGTAGGTATATTGTAGAAGACTCCTTGACGTGTTATATTTACTGAGAGGATTAAGAGGAACCAAGCTAACGATACAAACAAACGAGTATTCCAGAGCGAGGTACACTCTAAACCAGATTTCATCGACATTTCCGGGCTTATTGTCCGATCCGATGAAAACCTAAACCTAAAGCCAAAACCATTCCTACCCTGATGAGGAGTAGGTATAGATATAGGATATGTATATCCTAATCCATACACCTGAATGGAATTTAGAGAAAATGCTTGAACTTAATTATCTATGGCTAAATTGAAGCTATCGACTCCGTATGGTTACGTCCCTATCCCTCCCTAAATCTCAAGACTTCTTCTGCTTCCTCGTGAGATGGTAAAGGTGCGATGGTGATGTTGATGTTGATGATGCTGATGGTGTTGTGCAAGAGTCCTGATGTGGAAAACGTGTCCAAATTTGTTTGACTTTACAGTTGGGCGGATTTTATGATATAAGGGATGTTTTTTTTCTTTTCTTTTATTTATTTTTATTTGTTGTTTTTTTTTCTTGTTTGTTTTCTCTATCGATATAAAGTGGAAGCATACTCGATGGTATCGCTTTTCTTTATCTTAAGGATGAGATTCCAGAAGGCTCCAGATCAGGGGCGCCACTGGTAGTCCAGTGAGATCCAGTTCAAACTCAAACTCAAACTCGTCGTTTTCAGATCAGATTGCTCAAACAGTCTAATCGGGTTCGTGTTCATTTTTAAAAATGGTTGGTGAATTGGGTAGGGGATGTTTAAAAGGTTCGTCAATTTGGGAAAAAAGTGTGATTATTTTTAGGGTTATACCGCACTCTAATGTGGTGATCCATTGTCACAAGAATTTAATTCTTTTTTGATAAAGATCTGCCAAAACACGGATTCCTTGCATTGGGAAGGAAAAAATAATTTTTTTTGATTCTGAATCAGATTCACAGATCCGCATTTTTCCGTGAATCTACCCCTCTTTCTACTAACACTTCTATAAGCACTAGTACAATTGGGAGCATTTAGTTTGAAAACTACGAGTTT
This sequence comes from Philhelius pedissequus, assembly GCA_910595825.1. NCBI lineage: Eukaryota > Metazoa > Arthropoda > Insecta > Diptera > Syrphidae > Philhelius > Philhelius pedissequus. The sequence goes on along the minus strand of OU343163.1, from coordinate 4,434,834 downwards.
TGCAATGCATTCCATTTGCCAGGATAAAAAATTAAATTCCGCATTAAATTCTGAATTTACCAATGGAAAACGCCATAAGGAACTATACTTCACAACGTATTCGTATTCTGTTTGACGCTTATAGTGTGTACCCTCTGATTTATGGTTTGAACATAAAATTTGTTACTCACAATATTTCTTGATAAAAGGGGCGACACATTGATCTGATTGACAAATCTGTTTGACGTCAAATGAAAGATAATTGTCAAATAATTTTGTGACTAATTTGATTGCCAAGCCATTGAACTGAGGGTACACACTATAAAATATCAAACAGATCTTATATGTGTTGCATTTAATATGTGTGTGTGTCCCGCTTAATGATTTGTTTTGTTTGACGTCAAACAGGATTGTCAATCATACTTGATAATGTATACCTCAGAAAACCTTCGAAGCGAGAACTAAATGTTCACCTGTCAATATTAATTTACATCCACACATTCTTGCCGACCATTGAAAGAAATATGCGGAATATTTGTGCATTTATTCCCTTTTAATGAATGATAGACGAAGTTTCCAATGATAAGTTTTAATGAAAGCGTTCTAACCTTCTAATTAACCTTCCTTTCTTGGCAAATCATAGAAAATATTTACAATTTTGTTTTATCGCAGCAATAACAAATGGAGCAGTATCATTACCAACGGTCCTTTTTCGTCTTAAATTTCGTTTTAGTCGCTCAAGTATACGACTTCAAAGACCACTCAATCAAATTTTTAGTAGAACGAACTATGGTGCTCATAGCCCTCTCAATGAATTAGTTCAAATATTTAATAAATTTTATTTTCTAGTGGTTTCACCAAATGAAATTTAAAAATTCAAAACATTGTTTTATAATAATTTGGAAAATTAGTGTTAAGTAGTGTTTAAGTATTTATTTATAAACATTGTTCGTTGGTTAGCATTTAACCAATTGAAATAAATAATCCCTGAAGGGATTTTCTTCAAGCTTGGTGCTTACGCGTTAAAAAAAAGCCTTAATATTACCTAATTTTTTTCCCAAAAAAGTCCCTCCCAAAGTCACGAACCTTTTAAGAAAAAATACCTTAATAATTTCACAACCATTTAAAAAAAATGAAGGTAGTGAATGCTTCCATGAGTTTAAAGAAAATGGCGTACGTAAGCTTCCGTAACGTAACTCTCAATCTTACACCAGTCAAGAGCTTAGCTTTTTACACATCAGAAAACGAAACAGTTTAAACATTTTTTAGAAGACAGTAATCATCGCGGTCTTAAGAAGCAGTATATAGAATGTCCCTTGTCAAATGCATAGACGTTGATATGATAGAAATTATACTTCAAAGACGTAAGTACTGTCCAGCGATACCCACCTTATCAAAAACATAAAATTCCAATGGCTGAGGTGTCTTAACGGATCATCAGAATAACGAATATTTCCGGCTTGTAAAATGTACAAAACACACCAACGAAATAGTGCGGCACGCCCTCTGAAAGTGTCGCCCTTTTCCAATCTACCCTGGTACGCTCTGTTCAACATCCCAAACTTCCGGTCCCATACCCATCTTTGAACAATTGAGCTTTAAGTAGAACGAAATTCTTGAAAGTAAACATTTCGACGCAAGGGTGGACTTAAGTAAGTATGTGTGTAGGTGTGTATGGCTCTGATGGATTTTTTTGGGGGGAAGACAAGTTGAATGAACTCAACAGAGAGCAGCATGTTTGGTTGCGCTGAATGGTTGGATGAGTGATGTTGAGAGGATAAGTGGAAAAACAACCTTTGTTCGGTTATTTTTTTTTAGTTTTTAATGATGCTCTTGGTGTTTTTTTTCTTTCTTAAAAAAAAAAAAAAACAGAAAAAGGTAGACAAAAAGAAATTGCCTTTCAAAAATAATAATAGGAAATTGCTTTTATCAATATTATTGACAAGCTAAGCGATGTGGCTTTTGCTCATCGGAAATATGTGTATCTGTTTTTGTCGTTTTTGTTTTATTTCTTTATTTTGATTGGGGTACTACATGGTATGATTTATAAATTTAGGTCAGAAGGCGTAATAAGGGTTTTTTTTTTAATTTTTAAATAAATCCCATCTGTTTCGAAAATGCTAATTGTGATTGATAACATGATTGAAGTTTGTGATATGAATTTACACCATCAGAAGATTGATTGAATAGAAAATTATAGAAAGTGATTTTTTAACAACACCAATTTTATATTTTGATATTTTTGAAGGCTTTTTAATTTTTTTCGCTCACTTAAGGGGTTGTGATTCTACCCTAAATTGCTTAAACAACATAATGCGAAGGTTTGATGGGGAAATATGAGATACAATTTAATTGGAAATTCCATTATTCATTGGTTTTGAGTTTCAAAGTGGTGGGCCGGGGAAATAACTACACATTCAGATATAATTTCGGAATAGTGTGTCCAAAATTGTACGTCAGTTTAAGATTGATTTCGTCAAGGGAGAAATGCAATTGCGGTTGTTTTACTAGTTTTCAATAAGAAAAATAAACAAAAATAATTGTTATACCAAAAAAAAATTAAAATATCAAAGTTTGTTGCTTTTGGAACTCTGATGGCTTTTATCATCTTCAATGGTTATTTGCTATGTTTCATCCATTTTAGAGTAATAATCTGTTGAATAGAATTCTAAATTTCAAGACAAATACTAAAATGAGTTTATAATCTACTAACTTTCTTTATTTAACACCAAACTTTTTCTTGAATACAAAAAACCCAGCCGAAGCAAAATAAGTAAGTAACGAACAAAAAACAAACAGCTTTAGAATTCGATTCCAATTTCATTCCACTTACTGGAAGTGGAAGCTGGAATTATTTTTAAGGATTTACTGCTCCTACACCAGAGCGAATTTTAATCCATGTTTCCGTTTTGGACTCCTTTCATTTGCAAAGATGCTAATAAAAACTGATATATTTAATAGATGTCAACTTTCTTCAAACATAATATCCACACTCTTTACGCCACTTAATTTAGAAAAGTTCAATAGTACCATAACAAACATTTATAAAGAAGAAAGTGCGATAACTCTGCAATTTTTTAACCTGAGCAATTTTTTCTACCACGGCCAAATAGCATGATGTAAAAGCAGTAATTGACAGGTAAAGTGTTCGGAAAATGGGCAAAGTTTGAAGGTGGAAACACATTCTTTAAGACTGAGGTTACTTATATAATTCTTTTTGGGATAGATTTTGTGAGATTGTTTTAGAAACAACTAAAATATTTGAAATAAAAAAAAGATGTCCCTTTTGAAAAAAAACAAGCCTTTAAGCCTCAGCAAATGAAATAATGCCTCAGTGTCACATGCATTTCTTGCATTGTCCGTCGTTCGACAGAAAGTGGATTGTAATACACACACCCAAAGGCGAGTACCTTATTGGGTCTCTGCGAGTGCCGATAAGTTATAAAGCGGTAAAAGGGCCGGGATCAAGTTTCCTAATATGAACAAGCTAATTCAATAGGAACATCATTGAAAATTAGTAGTGGACTGTTAAAAGTTAAATATAACTTAAGGATATTATAGTGTGCCTACTTTGAGAATAAAAGTTAAAGAGCTTTTTAACAATAAGTGCATTTTGTGATTAGCTCAAATACAAATAGTTTTCGATTTCTAATGAAATTTTATATTGGCTAAATGTGTGATTTCAACTAAGTGTGTGATTTCAACTTAATGTGTTGAACAAATTTATCGAAAACATTTTAGGTCCAATTGTGAAAAAATGTTGGCAAAATCTCAATATAGCAAACACTTTATTATTCATCTTATCAGCATTGCCACACCAGGAAATAAGTGCGTAATAAAATTTGATCCCGGATGTCAAATATCTGTATGATATTTTATGTTTATCAAGAAAATTGATATTTCAGAATTATGGTTATCAAAGATTTTTTTTTTTTTTGATAAATTGTGAATTGTGAGTTAAGTTAAGAACTATTGTGAATTGTTCTATTGATAAGCTTGATGATATCGCTGCTAAAAAATTTGTTATTTATCAATTTTCCAGCCAATGCTGCAGTTTTGCTCTAGAGCTTGTGAGTAAATTTGCATTTAAAAAAATGTAAGGGGTATTAGTGCATAAAAACACAGATGCAAAATTTATATGAATTATAGCCGCTTCCAAAACTTTGTGTTAATTCCAAATTCTATCATATAGTTATATTTTGTCGAAATGTACCTGCATTATAAATATAGATTTTAACGTTTTTTAACTCTGTTGAATTTAGAAAAACAAAAACGACAGCTTAAATATTACACTGACAAATTTTCCATTAAAATACCAAACATTTAGTGTAATTAAAAAAAGCTAAAGCATCTCTTTTATTTGAACAAAAAATTATCAGATTGTAACTGAACCTCACCTCCATTTATAGAATTACACAAAACCTCTTTCGAAGAGATAAATCAAAGAAACAAAAGCGTATTCAATTCAAAAACATATTTCGATCAAATATATTATTCTTCAGTTAAAAATGCTTCCAAACAACAACAACAAAAAAAATGGAGGAAAAAAAAACAGAAGCAATTGTTATAAAAATGCAACCATATCAGCTTCAAGAACTATACACACAAAACAAAGAGTAAAAGGACAGGGAGAACAAAAAAAAAATTAAAACAAATACACGCCGGTATTTTTAAAAATATAAAGTTTGATTAAAAATTTCGGTGACATTGTCAGAAAATGTTTTTTAATTAAAATGCCGACAATGTTGTCTGATGCTGCTGCTGTTGGCAATAACCGATAACATTGTAAACGATAAGGGTTTCCACTATCATACCTTTTTTTTGCGTATGGATGGATGTGAAGTGAAAGAGTGTAACAAAAAAAAATTACAACGAAACAGGTAGAAATTAAAAAAATAAATACGTGGCAATCCTTTTTGTTGTAGGAACATGTTAAACCAACCAGAGCCCCAAACCAATCTGTTTAACACAACGAGCTTGTATGTTTTTTTGTTTTGGGAGAATTGTGGACCTTATGTCATCAGAACCAGAGAGCATCCGCGCCCGCACATGTTGGACAATGACATATTTATTTCCGCATAAAATCTACGTAGGGTATGTATGAATATCTATATGAAAACTGCCACCACAAAAAGGCAACAGGGACAAAAACCTTGCACCCCAGAATTTGAAATGCAAGGAATGTGTTCAACCAAATGTCCTTTTTTTTCTTATTTTTTTTAATGTATAAATTTAAATTAATTGCAATGGTGGTGTGTTTCTTTTTTTTGCATACGGATCGGATATGGATACAAAATATGTGTGTTTCAAAAATAAAATGATTTCATGAAAAAAACTGTCCATATATAATGAATGCTTTAATGATTTTTGTGTAGTTTTTTGTTTGTAATTTTTTTAGGAACAAAATTAAAACGAATCCTGACGGTGCGCAGAGCATGCTTGTGAATATATTGTGGAAATTGAATGGTTGGATTTTGTAAAGTTTCATATTTTTATTTGAACAAATTTATTGAAACAAAAATTAAGTAGGAATATTTGTTTAAGGTAAGAGCGCTAGGAGCAAAAACTCCGAAAATAAATCTGCAGATATTTTGATTGCATAACATGTATATGCCGAGTTATTTTTTTTATCTGAAATTAAAAAAATATATGCACCTACAATTAATTCATAAAGAATTGAGAAACTTAAAGTGGGGGTTTCAAACCGATTTTATCGTTAGTTTTTATATTAAAAAAAATGGTTATGTTTCCTATCTCATGTTGAAATAATTTAATTGAATTGAATTATTTTGCGTCTTAAAGTATTAACAATTTGTATTGAGTGTACAGAGAAACATAGCTTAAAAACACGCTTTAAATAAAATACATATGAAACAAAAATAAGTAATCTGCAATTTCTTAAAGCAATAGATTTAAAAATTTTAATGTATACCGTTTTTGTGCCGCAATAAAAAGTTTACTTTTTTTGCGGTTTCGCAGAATTTCGGTTATGATGAAAATGGCAAAAAATAAATTTGATTCCCCATTATTAAAAATTGTTTGCAGAATTTAGCTGAATTCCTAAACGTTAAAAAAATCCTCTTTTCATGTTTTGGAACACTGTTTTTCCACTGCTATGCTAATTGACTTGTGTAGTCAGACCGTATTTTGCTTCAGCCATGTTTGTGCTGCAAAAGTTGCTTTTTGCTAGTAACGATTTTCAACATATCAGTACATTATTGTTGTATAACGAACCGCTAGATGCTGCAGTGCTGAATGGAGAAATTTAGCATTTTGAAATAATTTATAAAAGAAAGAATATAATTTTAATAAGTTATAGCGAAATACGGAAAATTAAAATGCATTGTTGTAGAAACATGTTAATTTAACTATGCCAAATCAATCAGTTTGATACAACTACTGATTGTTTGTTAGCGCAAATTCAATAATCGTTGTTATACCAACAATGTGCGTGATTGCCAATCCCCTTATATAGAAAATTAATAATTATTTTGATGAATTTGAAGAAAAACAAAAAAAAAAGATGCTTCGTAAGTTCAAATATCTGGGACCTATAAAAAATACTGAAGCATCTTATTATTGAAACAGCGAATCCAATGCCAGTGAATTTCGGGCCCAATCGCACATTTATTTTAAAAATAAGTCCCTATAATGGGAAAGACTGGATTATGATACTTCGAATATATTATTTGACAATTGGGTTGATAGATATAACTGTCAGAAGTAAAAAAAAAAAAACAATCTGAGAACCCCGCCCAAAAGACAATCTCTAAGAGATAGAAGTGACTCTAAAAACTTCAGGTAAGAACATGTAAAAGAAAAAAATATTGCACTTCTTGGTCGTACGAACTTACTCTTATATTAGACAACATCGTAGGCATAAGATTCTAAGTAGATACAGCTAAATTGCATTTATTAAGTCATTTTCCGTGACCCGTGATGTTTCTTTTCTTCCTCATGATTTCCGAAACTATTTAAACAATAGCCGTGTTTTATTATCGCCAATAACCCATATGGCTCACCCTGTAAAAATAAAACTATATGGGTTATGTACTAATATGTACCCTTTGTTCGCCGAATTTAATAAAAATATTTGCAAACCCATATAGAAACCCTAATAGAAACCTGGATCTCGCATTGTTTTTCTAATACGTGTTAAGAAATAAACCAGACCCAGACCCGAAGATAATAAAACGCAGCTAACATTAAACAAATAAATCATTAGTAGTTTATTATTAGTTATTTTTTTATATAAAAAATTTCCTTAGAATTGTTCGAAAAAAAAATTGTATATCACTTTTTTTCCAGAATCAAAAAAAAAATATTGTTTCGATAAATTTTAATGGGAATACATGATCCCTTGGGAGACTTGATCCTTGGGAGACTTGATCCTTGGGAGACTTGATAGAAATCGGTAAGGATGTTAATGAAAAACTATAAGTTCTATGGTAGAAACTGTTAATAATATTTTAAATTAAAAACATATTTCACCAAAATGTAGACTATACCTACAATAGAACCTACACATAAGTTTCCTTAGCAAAATCGTTAAGTCCGTTGTCGAGATAAGTTTAGGTACCCAATTGGAACTAGAAAAAAAATTCCTTCAGCGGTTTGGGCTTTAGATCGAGGTTCATAGAGACGGAATTGCCAACTTCTTAGTGTTCCCTATCATCATAATGTCAAGTTTGATCAAAATCTCTGAATCGATTTTTTCCAAATATCAAACTTTCTTGTATGAGGTTGATGGCTTGCGAATTTCGTATACATAGATATCATTTAAAACAGTGAAATTTTCCAACGTTTTCTGAGGTCAACTTTAATGGTTGAAGACCTAATCCTCACAGAAATGTAATACCACATTTGCTTGGTAAGATTTAGCTCTTAAACACAAAACGAAATGTGATTGTACAAATTTAGCTTTTGAAATCTTGGACTTACATTTGCATCAGACGGCTTGTGTGCCTTAGATCTTTTTTACTTTAACGATCATTGATTTGTTTTTAATTAGTTGCAGTTTGACATCAATTAAAATTATCAACACTATAAAAATGCCAGGAAAATATGGAAAAATTCAACAGGAAATACTGATGCAATTTAGTGTTGAAGTTCTGAATACCAAAATGGAAGGGAAAATAGAGCCAACACATTCGTGTTGTGCGGGTTAAGAAAAACTATCTGTTCTTGGCCAAAGTTGGGCTAAAGTGTAGAGCAATACTTAGAAAACATTTAGCATTGCGATATGTTTCTTTTATAATTCTAAAAAATGGTAATTTGATTTGTTTACATAATTTCGAACACTTTTTTTTTTACCAAAGAAAATTGAAGGACTTATAGCTTTTGTTCAAACATTACATAAATCATTCACATAATTTTAGAGGTAAGGAATTTTTTTCGAAGAAAATGCGAAAAATATGAAATTTTATTTCACACCACCGAAAATATTTAGAAACATTTAAAAATCCTTTAAAGAACATTTTAAGCTCACAAGTTCTTTTGTGCGAAATAATCACAAAATACTTAGAAGCCTAAACCTTGAATAAATCTTGGAGCTTATACCCCTATACTTTAGAGTTTCTTTCTTAGATTAAAAACCCTTCTCTCAAAAAACATGCTTGAATGAAATTATTTCAGTTTACTTTAAAGTAAGAACCTCTTCAAATATATCCTCTGGCTTCTATATATTGACTCTATACCCAAAAGGTGGATATTGTGGTGCTTGATGGTGCACCTTTTTAAAGACTTCTTTATGTACCTATAGTGTATAGGTATGTTCTTATTATAAATGTTAAACATGAGCCCAAACAAAACTAGAACCCGGCCGGCCCCCTACACGAAGGCAAAAAAGAAGAAAATTTGTAATATATTTTCGTATTCATATATGTTTATTAGGAGAGATATAATAACATTTCATGAAATGTTCCTTCCGGCCAAACGCCAGGACAGAATAAACATAGAAACATAAATATGGCCTCCGTTTTTGTAAAGAAGCCCATTTTCAAATATACAATTATTCTTGCTAATATAATATTTCAAAAGGCAACCAAACCCAAGTTTTACCTCGACGAATTGTGAGTTTATTTCTGGGTTCTTTAAAAAACTGTGTTTTTTTTTGACAGAGTTTGGTCCTGGGTACAAAGGTATACCATCAGAGAGTTGCTTGCTTGGCTTATACAAGTTTTGTTATTTGATTTTGTATGGTTCTTTTATCGTATCGTCCATGTATTTATTAATTTTGTTGTTGTACATTTGTTGTTGCTATACTGGCTGTTCTCTATACTCTTGTCAGGTATCCTTAGGCTTAGTTTTTGAAAACAAGATTTTTTTTTTTCATTTTGAGTTGCTTTCTGAACTCAGGACGGTATAAGGATTTTGCATGTAATAACGAATATATGTACGTATACGTGGTAGATGTGGTGCAATATATCTCTTTGGGTATAAGAGGGCGGGTTTGGGTTCTTTAGAAGGTAGAAGATAACACAAAACAACAAATATGTACATTATTGAGAAAGTCACGAAATTGGATTTTGCCTTGCGTTATTCAAAATTTATACAAATTTCCAAATCATGATACATATTTTTGGATCGACAACACAGCAGGCTCATGGGTTACTATTATGCATTCCTGGAGGGTTTCGATATTTCAGATACATATGTAGGTATTGAAAGAATGTGAACTGAAAAATGTTACAGTGGCGTTGAAAATTATAATAATATGCTGCTTACTATTCAACAGATATTCAGCGAGAGCGAGCTTATTGCACTAAATTTCTTTTTAGATTATTTTTAACTGGCGCCCAACAAATGGGTTTCTTTAAGTTTAAAAAATGTTCGGGAGTTGGAAAAATTCAATGAAAACAAAATAAATCGATCTGTCGCATCGGTAGGAACATGGTCATTGCTTGGAATATTGTTCCGCAGGTGCAATTCATCTCGAACGTTTTTCGTCAGCCAAAGTTTCCTATAACATAACTTCACAGAGTCAGAGATATGAGGCAAGTGTTATCCGTAGCACTCGAACTTCGGATCACTGGTAGTGTTTGGCGAAATCAACAGACAATTAAATAAGTCGGCTTCCAAAACATCTTTAGTCATTGGACATACCTATCACAGTTCGTTAAACATGATAAACATGGTGATAATCTTTCATGCTACTAAAACTTTGACCATGTTATATGTCGGTTATTCAATCGTTTCAAGGTTAAATGCTTATTTGTACGCTGAAAGAGTCGTTCTGCATTCTTCTAGAACTGTACTAACATCTCAGAAGAAACAATTGAAACATAAATTACGGATCTTGCTCGAACAATTTTCAAAGTCCATGTCATGAGAAATGTCTTCCAGCTCCACTGGGCGCATCGCAAAAAATTAGATCACCTTTGCCTGACGTATTATATGGATTGCTAGTCTAATGTCAGCTTTATACAACAATTGCCAAAAAAGTTTGCCAAAATTGAGATCGCGATGTTCTTGACGCCACTTCAGGTAAAAAAATTAAATACTTGAAATTTTGACATAGAAGCTAGCGCCATCTGTTTACAAAAAAGTTGCATTTACCAATAAGAAATAACCGACATTTTTAAATTTCATCCATAGAAATGTGCGACATCTATGATATCTTCGCTGTTATTTATTTTCAGTCGGCTTAGTTCAGTTTTATTGTACATGGTACGTGCTTTGCGTGAATTAACTGCAAGAGAAAAATAAAGAACAAAAATATGAAACAGAAATAATTCTAACACGGGTGGGATTTTCCCAGAGTGTTTTTGGTGTTTCTCTTTCTACTTCTTCTCTTTCGATTTGCTTTATTTAATGTTGGATGTTGATGTATAAACACAAATGGAGCAAGTATTAATAACTTGTGAGCTCATTTTTAATTCCGAAAAGCACCCCATTCTCTATAATCCTTGTATTCCGGAATATATAAATAACACACATTACCAAATAGAAGTTCAAAAGATAATAACAACGGTTGCGCTTTACATATATACATATGGCTTAGTTTTTTCCCGTTAGTTCCAGTCAAGGGGGCTAGTGCCGCCTAAGATAACTGAGTCAATCTTGAGGTAAGCATCTAGCAGTCCATATATAATACGTCCATGTCCAACAATTATTCTACAACGCCATCTACTAGCATTACCGGAACCAGCGCACAACGCCATCTTCATATTTAAAATGTGGACGTTCACTCAATTATTCTCAGCAATCTGGAATAACTTTCTGTTGTTGTAATGCGTGCAAAACTACATCTGATGAACAAACAGCTGCTCTCATGAAAGCTATCTTCAGTTATCCCAAAAAAATTGGAATAACTAGCTATCCGAGAACAAATGTATAGAACCAGCTGACTGCAAAATTCATTGGTATGCGTTTTGCTTTGATTTTTTGACAGCTTTCAGCTAACCTATCTGATTAGTCCACAGATATACTCCGATAGCTTAGTATCCGAGAATAAATGGGGGCGTTCGGTAGCGCACAGCTTTGCTGTGCAATACGTTCGTTATTGTTGTAATACGTGTTAAATATCTGTCAATTAACAGCCGACGACCATAACAACGAACAAAACATAAGGTTTCCAAATCGAACCTAGGCTAGCGCTAAATTTCTGGTATACTTAGGTATCGTAGTGCAAAGCTGACTACGAAATCAGCTGTCTTTTCAATTGTTGTTTGTGAACTTTAATTACGTACCTAATACATCATCTTCTTCTTCTGAATCGGTTGAAATATTTGTGGTTCTTACTTCCTGATTCATTTTAAATTTATATTTTATCCATCAAATGTATGTTTAATTCACTTTGAGCCGAAGCGTAATCGTAAGCAATTAGTTTTTTTTTCTGTTTTGAATTTTGACATAAATGTTTACCTATTGGGTTTTATACGTTCACAAACGCACAATATATATTTCAGCAATGTATCTGAAAGTTGTGCGACACCGAACGCCCCCAATGAGTGAACGTCCGCAATGTGTTTTATCTCTGTCATGTGTCAGAGATGGGGTTGTATACGGATTAAATTTTTTTTTGTGCTTCTCCAATGCGCGAGGAAGCTTCTCGCGGTCGAGACGAAGAAAAAACTCAGTCAATCCGATCTAGAGATATCAATAAGAATCGTGCAAAATAAAATATACGAAATAAATAAATTTTTTTACATACTTTTTTTGTGATTTTTTCCAATGTTTAATAGCATGCTCTTTGGGGCATATACAATTTAAAAATCATGGAAATCGGTGCAGCCGAGATATAAATGGTGTAACTAACACGACTTTCTTTTTATATAGATGGTTGGTTATTTATATTTTTGATATTTTTTTTTAAACACACTTGCAAAGTTATGTATTTGCGCGAAATGATAAACCGCAGTTTGGTAGTTAAAAATATTAATGTGTTAGTACTTCAATTATTATTAGTTACCAAAAACTTTTGAACCCCACTATACATCACGAATCACTTTCCTTCCACATACCCGAAATATTTCTGTAAAATATTCGAGTATTGATAACCCACACACCAGAGATCTAAGCTCAGCATTCTTCAAGGTGCCTTTATGCCAAGGTATAGATTTCGCACTCTTCCCACTCTAAGATCATTTTTTTCCCATTTCCTATGTGATACAGCAAATCCTCTTGTTTAAATGGCTTTAACTACCCACACACATGCTCAAGGCATTTCAAATATATCCTTATCGAACTCACTACCATCGCACTGCAACACAAAACACACATCAACTATAATACACATTCGTACTCCGTAGGAATAGAGCGGATGTGAAATTTGTGCACACGCAAAAGGTTAACACTGTGCTATTTACTATTTTTACGAACTCCCGCCAGCGCTCTGCTACGAAAATTTCCATTTACATTGCATCTACGTGTAACTTTTGCTTTTGGCAAATCCATTTCGAACAAACTTTTTATTTATTCGGGTATAGCTAGTTTTTGTTTGAATGACAAAAACGGGGCCTGCATAGCAGGGCATCAAGCTTTAAAGTTTGAAAATCACGCAAAAATTGACTATACCTCGCAGGCAGTTCAGAAAAGAGCGAACTAAGCATTTTACGAGAACTTCGCAATCCGGATTTTACGGATGAAACAAAAAATAATAATAAAACAAAACAGTTGCCGTTTGACAGTTTGGTCTTATTCAATGCGGCTGTCGTCGTCGGAGATTGTAACCTTCACCTTTCTACATCCACCTTATCCCTCAACCAAGTGACAAGATAAAGTTACATCAACACAGCTTAAGATACAAATTCATATTTTATACATTTCGCTTCTCGTAAAATCTGAACTTTGCTCAGAAGTTGGCAGGCAAAAATTATGTTTGCAGCTTTGCATTATCCTTATAGTATTCGTATACCTATCTACACGAGGGGGATGTGTCGTTCGTCGATGTACTACTAGGTTGGCGTTTTGAGATGAAATTTCTTCCATAGAACAGATAAATCTGATTTAAAATCTGAATTGAAAATGAGGCATGATGGTGGGTGTGGCGGGGGTGGCATGAACAGGGGCTACAAATTCAGATCACATTCGCAAGTACAAAGTTACTTTTATTGTTACATAGATTTCGGTAAAATTTATTCCGCGAATTATCACCAGAAAAGTTTACACCAAATAAGGTTAAATAATAAGGGTAAGGCACAAGGTATATTTGCTGATGATGAGAATAGGGGTAGATTTTGTTTTTTTTTCTTTTTTATACAATTTTTTTTTTTGTTTCATATTTTTTTTTGTGTTTTTGCTAACCCTGAGGACATGAGGGAAACGAACCAAAAGTTCTTCAAAAATTTTATAAAAAAAAAAATAATTGCCATCGAGAGGTTAAGTGGAAATAGAGGGGGCGCTCCTTCATCTCTATATAAATGAATGAGATGAAGCGGAAAATTATAAAAACAAATAAATGGGAGATTGGAATAACGTTTTAAATCATTTTTATAATTAGAAGTTAATGAAGAGAAACCAAGATTAATTGCCACAACATAAGGTGTACAAAAATATGGCTAAGAGTTTTGTGTTTTGCCTTTCTTTTTGGTTGGGGTTGTTGGCGCTGGGGATACGAGGTGTTTTATATCCTTTGTTGTTTCTATGCCGATTTTTTATTACGCAATTAAACTTTGTTTTCGGATTTAATGAATTCCACACCGAAATATATGTATAGACGGAGAGGGTGTAATTTTGAAAAGTTTTTATTTTAGATTGTTTTGTCTTTGTGTAACAAAACCAAAAATATAAAATAAAATTTTGTAATCCATTATGTCGGTATATATATTGTTTGGTTTATGGAGATTAATGGTTATAAATTGTTATTAGATATTAAAAGGGGCATTTGATTTAATTGTTTTTAATTATCGTGATTAAGTTTATTTAATTTAATATTTTATTTTACTGTCCAGTAAATATAAATATAGGTATGCTATAAAAATGTCAAAATACAAAATACCCTGTGGAACCAAGTCACTGTAGATACCCTTTAACAGTGATGTAGTCAATAAACAAATGCAATATATTTTTATTACACAGCTTAAAAAGTATTAATGTAATTAATTAAAAAAGTAATAATATTTTCGAATTGAGATGACAGAAAAGGAAATGATATCCGGAAAATTAGATATTTAATTTTCAATCATTTTCAATTCTCCTCTGTGGTTCGTTGATTTCACTTCACCGATTTCGGCAGATTAAGTAAGGTTCAACGTTGGCTCAAATTCTTCTTAGGCAGTAGCAATTTCCACTCACCGATTTAAACTTAACGATTTAATCTCACAAAAATCGGGACGATATTTGAGAAAATGATCCACTGTAAGTATTTTGCAATTATAAAACCATTCCCCAATTCCATGAAATTAAATTTTTTACGGCGATATTCAAGAAAAATAATACTTAAGTTAACTGATTTTCAATTACTTAAGCTATAAATTTAACGTAACGTAACGTGACTACATAAAATGCTTTAATATATGTATCCTCGTCATAGTTTGACATTGATTTAATAAAAACCACGAGAACTCGTCACACTCTCGTCTCGTTTTCTTAGCGCATCCATTTTATTCAAGAAATAAGAATTCTTCCAAATACATGGCAATGCTATTTAAGATTTGTCAGCGGACTTAGGATTCCTCTTATATGGCAATGCTGGTCTAGTTCTGTCAACAAGATATGAGTTGTTTTATTTTATGTTTTTTTTTTATTTTAAGAACATTTATTTGTTAATTTTAAGTAGTAGTTATATTGTAAATAAATTATAAAAAAAAGTGAAAATTATGATTTCGAATTAACTGTTGATTTGATTTATTTAACCCTCTAACGGGCAAAATAGCAAAAATGGCGGATCAAGTTGATAATTTTTTTTCAGGTAGATGTCGGTGAAAGAAACCTAAATTTAAATGTACAGGTAAAAATTTTATCCAGATCGACCGCCAGGTAAAAATTATTGGAGACAGTCTCAAGACGGTCTTGCCGGTTTGCGTGTAAAAAAATTACTTTGATGGGATTATTAATTGAATTTTTTTATTAACAAAAAAAACAATAGCATTACAGCACATAGAAGTTAACATTTTGAATAAGCGACTTGTGTGTCTGACTTTTCTTTTCCATTCTATCAACCCATACCGGAAAATGATTTTCGCCATCAAAACGAACATCAGCAACAGAATGAATAGCTCTTTTTCCAACACTGAATGTGCCAGGAACCGGTGATGTTGGTTGCTCTAAGCTTTAAGTCGATGATGGTCGTCCTACCGGTCGTTTTTCTATCAAGAAAACAAGTCCAGCTGCTATTTCCTCCCGAAGTTGTGGAAATTGGTTGCTGCAGAAACTGTTCTTCTTCAGACAAATTATTCCGTCTTTCCATCAATCTGGACAGCTATTGAGTCCTTTGTAGTTGAACTGAGTACACCATTGTATTCCCCCGAAGAAGACTGAATTATTGTCCCAGTAGCCTCAAATGATCGCAATGGAGATCATGGTCTTTTTAGAGCTTTGAAGCGGGAATTTGGCATGCGAAATGAAGTGGATTGCTGCAGTTCTGTGGCATCAACAATAAAAGTTGAAGAAGCATCTGGATTGTCCATTGCACATAAATTTATGTGCATAGCCTTCACAAATGCATTTGTTGTTTCAGTTTCATTCATTTGGTGGATGCATTCTTCAATTATGTCTGAATCATTTAACGAAATCTTAGCTAAATTATCTGGCTCAATGTTGTCAAACGTAATCAGAATTACTGATGGAGTCATCGCTGCTGTAATCATCATCGTCGGCTTCTACAAAATCAATGAATTCAGCAAATTGTTCATCAGTCAATTCTTCCAAATTAATATTTTTTTTGGCATTAATGTTTTCGTAAGTCCATGCATTAGAATTCAATTTAATCATAAAAACATTAGTTAAAAAATTATGTTTTTAAAAGCCAAAAACAGAACACAAGTACTAAACTAAAACACACAATTTTTTATACGTAAGCCGGCAAGACCGTCTAGAGACGCCTTTATTCACAAAAGGCACATAACACTGTTTTATCACTTAAATTTTATTATTAAGCAAGAACAAAAAAAAATGGAAAAAAATATTGTGGTTGCTTTTTGTTGAATTTAATCAAATGGTTCCTGTGGCTCAATGAAAATATATGTGTAAGTTTGCTTCAGTTAATCTTTTTGGTTCATTTCTGAAAAAAAAAATTCTCTTTCGGTACAAGAAGATGTATTTTAAAATATTTATTGGTGGGTAAAAATTTCCGTAGAGAACGAACAAATTTTTCACTACAGAAATTCGTATCCACCAATAAATATTTTTTGGATAGAAATTCTGTGGGTTTACATGTCACTGACAGCTCCATAGACAATTTTTAATCCCAACGCCGAGCCGGAAATCAAATCTTACTTCAAAAACTTTCGGTAGCCATACAGATGGTAAAGAAAAATATTTTTCGAAAATTTTGCCTATGCATTTATTATGCATTTATTAGTAACTCTGTAATAGAAATCCGTGGAGCTGTACAATTAATAACATTTTATGTACAAAATCTTGCACATAATTTTTGTTATCAAAATTTGTTAGAACAGTTTTAGATAAAATTAAGATTTAATTTTTTGTTTCAAAAATTTGTATGGCAGGGACTAAAAAAGTGTTTAAAAAATGAATCGAGACAGTCTTCTAATAAGCTTATGTACATCCAAGTTAAAACAATATCGATGGCTAAGGCTGTAGATCGATCTACAAACAAGTAGAAGTTACTGAGTGATCAACTTTTTAGTGTTTATCGCAGCGTCAAGTCTTATCATAATTTCGAGTTCTATTTTTTTTTAAACCCAAAATTTGCCTTATAGTACCTATACATTTGCACATCGCAAGTGAAAATTAAATCAAGAACCATGTTAGTGTGCACAGTTGTAGCTAACATTTGAACGCTGTTATATAGTAATTCATGCATAATGGCTTAAATGGTCCTTTCAAAAAATCAAAGGATTTCGTTAATACACATCTTGTTTTATTTCTATTCAATATCGACCCGTCCTTATTGAAAATCCCTTTACAATACACAATTAAACAAAATCGGTAAGTGTCACTCAAACTCTTAAGGCTGCATTCACCGGATATGGAATGTGGCCATGTAAATGTTGGGAGCGAATACGGTCAGTGCGACGCCGTATTCGGCACTATTGTGTAACACTATTGTGTTAAAAAATATGTTAACAAGGTGGCAAAGTAACCCAACAAACATTTCAACTTCGATAAAGCTTCGGTAAGTAATTTTAGCTTCGATAATACTTTACCGAATAAGCTAGATTTAGTTTATTTATTAGTATACAATAAGACTGTCATGGAAAATTGGAAAATTTTCAACGCAGGAGTTAACATTTGACAACCACACTGCACGACGCATTTATTATAGTTCTAAATAACGTTTTTAAAATGCATGATTCACGGGTAGTAAGCAGAGTAGCTCTAAAAGCGATACAAGATCAAAATAACTGGTACAGAAAGTGGCAATGTCTTGCTGAAGAGTGTCGCATTAATTTTAATATAAACGTCGAGGATCTATCGTCAACTAGAGACATGTTGTATAATGTTATATCGAGGGTTGTTCAGATCAACGCACAGCAGGCTAAATCATAACCTTGCTGAAAAAAATTACTTTCGTGATTCCAATAATATCCATGTGATTTCAACAATGGTCAGACTTCGTAGCGAACTACTCAATCTAAACTTTATTCGGCACAGGGCTGATTTACCTCTAGAGTGTGATATGTGCAACATGGAAGAAAGAGAAGGTGTTGTTCACTTCATGGAAAAATGCCCCATCCTCAGAGATTTTAGAAGAAATATATTCAGAAGAGACTTTTTATCGGAAGAACAAATTCTTAGTTTGTTGAATGAAATGGATGTTGTCAAACTATACGAATATTGCAAAAATGCACTTAGATATAGAACTGCCATAAAGAATGAAGACTTCTGATTTAATTATAATTTATATTGTTAAAAACGGTTAATTGCTTTTTTAATTTTGAGATTTATATTGATGGCTTAATAAAAAAGTGTTTATTAATTGTCAATCTGGCAAACGGCAAATGCCATGCTTTAACGATTTTTTTGTTTATAATTCGGTGATTTAATGTAAATTTAATTTTATTTCAATAAAAAAAATATCTTATCTAATCTAATCTTATAGTTCTTGACGTCATTTTTACTTCAAATATTCAATGCCTTGAAAACCCTTAAACCCTTTCCGCTCACATTTAATCTAATCAAAAAGTCCACCAGCGCATAATTATTTTTGTACGATATCATGATGTTATACAGGACTCAATCCCGCCTACTTAGCTATTTTGATGGAATATTTTTTTCATGACAAAACTTTGAAATTCCTTCCTTTCGTCCCCTCAATATTCGTAACACCCACAAAAAGTCAAACTTATTGATTTTTCAAATATAACAAGCCTAATCCCTAATTTAACGTAAATATAAAAGCTACTGTGTACTTCCCTTCCCTAGGCAGGTATATTACAAATTTATAAATGCTCATAATTTTGTACAAAGAATAGCTTCTTTTGTGACTCATAGTCTTGTCATTCAATATTACCTAATTAAACGAAAACCAAAGATTATTTCAATGCTGCTGTCAAGGTCTGATGGAAACCTGTCCCACCTACCTTCTGCCCAGCAACCACAACCAACAAAAAAAAAAACTCAAAATCAAAACATCCTCGTAAATCACCAACAGAAATAAGCTTTTGCCGTTACTGCTCCATGTCAAGAATTCACTAACTCAAATGTTATTAACTCTAAAGCCTACTTTGTTCGAAATTCTGCTAAAAATCACTTTATACAATAGCTGCTACACCTAGTAGATATATTACTTTGGGCTCTTCGACCCCCATTATTTGGCGTTTGACAACCTTCAAAGCAAGTAGCAATCTACTGCCTCCGGCTTTCACGACAATGTACTACATACATACTTGCAGACAGAACAAGCAGGAAGTAGGTAGGTAGGTTTTAAAGGGATTCCATTTCCAACATCTCTCGCTTTTTAATGATAACTTCCAATATTTGCTCAGCTTCGATTTCCCGGCACTCGGCAGTAAATTCAAAACGCTTAACTGAACACAAAAGTGAGGACACAAGTATAAGATCGATGTAAAAGTGTGGGTCGAAAATCAAACAGAAGACAGAACAGAACACCGATAAACGATGCATGACGAGGATGGCGAACGGTCGACAGCGGCATTGGTAACGACAAGGAGGTGGGGGATGTTGGATGAGAAATAATAAATCTCAACGGAGACGGATGGTAGCCATTCAAGTTTATTTATTTCAGTACCAAAAAGCTGGTCCCGCAAAGATATACTCGGCGCTCGCTCGCTTCTTATGAAACATTGATGAAAGGCACTAATCAGTCCGTTATGCTACCAGGAATCCATTATAAGGATACTTAAGGATAAATTGGTTATTTTTTTCCCGATTCGTTTTCAGACAATTGAGATTAACATAAGGCACTCTGCACACGGAATTAATATTTCAGAACGTGATTTTTGAGTAATATTCTATAGGTAAGTGATTTTTGTGGGAGGAGGAGGTTTTAAGTGAGACACGGAGGCAGTCCAAATACATAAGGAAGAGATAAATGCCAAATTATAACAGTTTAAACAATTTTATAACAGTTTTTCACAATTAACGTTTTTTTTAAATTTTTATCTAAGGACGAGTCTAGGGAAATTCCTTTTTATAACAGTTATACCAGTTTTATAACAGTTGTTCGCCATTAAAAGTGTTTGTTTTTAATTTTTATCGAACGAGGCCTTACGTTAAATAAGGAACCTGTCCAAATATTTAAGAACGAACCAAGAGAATGCCAATGTATAACAGTTATGACAGTTATTCGCTATTAAAAGTGTCACATGATCAGCGCTTCGAGCGTTTGGAGGGCAGATACAGAAACAAATTAGCTTCGAAAGTCAAACACCCTTCTGGCGAAGGGGTGGTATGATAGGACGCATTCTTTTTCTGGGCGTCTTAAGCTTCGGCCGCCAAAAAGTATAGTATTATTTTTGAACTTTTTATTCAAAGTCTCTTTCTATTTTCCGTAATGCCCAAAAAAAATCCCGTTTTGCATAAAAAAAAAACGAAAAAATTAAGGGACTTAATTTCCCATGGGTTTCATGAAGCCTCAGCACTCTTTGATTGTAAGGGTCTGTTTTGCATTTCGCTCGGAATTGGCATTTAAATAAAAATAAATTAATGTGCGAAGGGGGCCTTACACTTTTTTATTATCAACGAAAACATTAAATCAATGAATCCCCTCATCTGTCGTCATATCGTTGCGATAATGATGACGAAAGTGGATGGATGAGGTGCTGTTTTTGCAGCTGTTGCTTTCACAGGAGTATCATCCACGAATAAAATATTTAAAAAAGGAACTTTTATTCCAAGGAAGAGGCAAATTAAAGTCATAAGTACATAATGATGATCTAGCCGCACTTCGAAAACCAACCATTAACGATGCGACGATGGTGAGGGTGGAAAAGGTGGTGGTGGTAGAGGTGGTGGTTGTGAAAGGACAACGAAACAAAAAAATTGATACACGTATCTATCCCGCACTGTTATACCTTTTTCTAGGTACTGCTTATAGGTAGAGAGGTATTCTGCTCCCTTCTACTCATCTTTCGAATCTCCTTCTGCTGTCTCTTGGTTTTAATTTTTTTTTCGGTCTGCACGAAAGCCTGTTTAAACATAGATTCGCAATTCTCTTTGGCATTCGTGCGATACCTCTGGCAATTAGCAAACATGGAACACTAATGGAAATTTAAAAACTGCACCGGCACAGCCCGGTCCGGACTACGTACGTACAAAACATGGGATGAAGGTGACACCGACCGACAAAAGCATCTCTAGCCAGTCAGATGAATAATGGAACATCTGTGGTATAGTGAGGGGCAAAGGGTGAGGCCAAATGGGACGAATGTCCATTCCATTTCCATGAGTGAACTTAGTAATTTGAAGCAATTTTTTTTGTCGTGCCCGGTTGTCTTTTCGTTTATTTTTTTTTATGTTTTTGCAATTATTTTCTATTTAGTAACGTTTTCTGGGTCCTTTCCTGGGGGAATGGTTTTTTGTTTAATTTGAAAGCTTTCTTCGTTCAGACGATTTGAATTGGAAGAAGTGTGTGACAGTGAATGACAGGAGTTGGTGAGGCAAGATTTTAAAATAAATTGATGTTGCAAAAATTAAACAGGGTAGGTAGGATATGTTAGCTTGTTTTTAAATTAATTTCCATACATGTCTATATTATATGGAAGGATTTGTTTAGAGAAGGTAGTGAACTAGGACTTTGATCTGCTTCTAAAGGAAAAAAAATGCCTCGAAGTGATGTGTTTCAGTCTCCAAGCTTGGCTCTATCTTGACACCACTAAAGGTGAGAGACTGCAAAAAAGTTGAGTGGAAAAATTAAAAAAAAAATGAAAGGTATGCATAAAGACTATTTCATTACTTGTGACTGCTGTGCATGGGTACCAATTTTACAAAAATAAAAAAGCTACGGTCCATTCTACGGTCGATGCGTTTTTTTGGGAATTACTTACGGTACAATGGATAGATTCCCAATAAAACACACCTATTAACGTAATTTTTAATTTTGTTCTTCTTTTCTGTTTGTTTCAAATCTACGCCGAAAATTGTGAGCTTGACTTTTTTGTTTTTAATTTGCTCCAAAATTCTTACTTATTAAATAATTTTGAATTTCATTTTTAGTGACGAAATTTGGCATAATTTTTTCGTTAGTTTTGACGACAAAATTGACAGCGTATCTCTCAACTTTTATTTATTTTTTTTTAATCAAAAACTTGGTCAAAAGGAAAAAACTCCAAAAGTACTGTTCTATTATATTGCCGTCAGAATTTGAACACAGTTAGTTGGATTGACATGTGTCATTCAAAGAAGAATTTCCAAATTTTTGACGTAGTAATTGCTACACTCAACTCCCATTCAGGAGGTCTGTAGATCAATGTCTCGTCTCCCACCTTAGCCGTTCGTGATCCGAAGAAATTCATCCGTCTCCTTGATTAAAAACACGCATTGATAAGTGCTGCCAGAGCCCTGAATCTGAGAGAGCTATTAATACATCGTAGATACTTGTTGGGACGAAAAACAATATTTGAATTAAAGACTGTAAAAAACCGGTTTCGTGTAGATCATTATGGCAAGAGAATACTCAAATCTGGTCGGCTGAGCCAGATGTGGTTTTATTCAAATTTTCAGCAAAAATAATTTTAAAAAATACTATGCTTTTATTTTTTTTTAGGATCCGCATGCCAAAAATCTATTAGCAGTTGTTGAATATATTCCAAAAAAAAAATACTGAGTGCTATATTTTCAAAACTAAGCTGAAAACATTAATTGGAATGGAAATTGGAATAAATGTTCTGGATATTGTCAATAGAATAGCAGCTGATAAATTTATTCAAATTCCTGTGCATGGGAATGAGGTACTCGTATAAAGTAACGGGTGATTTTTTTGCTACTTGGTTTTTGACGTTTATATTT
Source organism: Philhelius pedissequus (assembly GCA_910595825.1). NCBI lineage: Eukaryota > Metazoa > Arthropoda > Insecta > Diptera > Syrphidae > Philhelius > Philhelius pedissequus. The sequence continues at coordinate 4,411,821 of OU343163.1, read as the reverse complement.
TTGACAGATCACACATGACAAATTCCACGAACATTTGACATTTCGATTCAGTATTGTTCGCCATTTCATCATGAATAGACTTACGCCTGAACAACGTTTGCAAATTATTGAAATTTATTATCAAAATTCGTGCTCTGTGAAAAATGTGTTTCGCAAGCTACGTCCGTTTTATGGTCGTCATAATCGACCCACCGAGCAGGCTATTCAGCTCATTGTGACCAAATTTCGCACCAGTTTCACATTATTGGACATTAATCCACCAAATCGTATCCGTAGAGTGCGTAACGAAGAGAATATTGCTGCTGCATCCGCCAGTGTTGCTGAAGATCGCGATATGTCCATTCGGCGCCGATCGCAGCAATTGGGTTTGTGTTATTCGACCACCTGGAAGATTTTACACAAAGATCTTGGTTTAAAGCCATGCAAAATACAGCTGGTGCAAGAATTGAAGCCAGGCGACCCACCACAACGTAGAATTTTCGGTGAATGGGCCTTACAAAAGTTGGATGAGGATCCCTTTTTTTATCGCAAAATTGTCTTCAGCGACGAGGCTCATTTTTGGCTAAATGGATACGTGAATAAGCAGAATTGCCGTATTTGGAGTGAAGAGCAGCCAGAGGCAATTCAGCAGCTACCAATGCATCCCGAAAAATGCACTGTTTGGTGCGGTTTATGGGCAGGCGGCATCATTGGGCCGTACTTCTTCAAGGACGATGACGGCCGCAGGGTTACGGTCAATGGAGAAAGGTACCGTTCGCTGATAACAGATTTTTTTTTGCCGAAAATGCAAGAATTGAACTCGGTCGACATGTGGTTCCAACAGGACGGTGCCACATGCCACACTGCACGCGAAACCATGCATCAATTGAGAGGCGAATTTGTTGAGCAGTTGATCTCACGTTTTGGCGCAGTCAATTGGCCACCAAGATCATGTGATTTGACCCCGTTAGACTTTTTTTTGTGGGGCTATGTTAAGTTTAAGTCTATTGTCTATGGGGACAAGCCAAACACGATTGCTACCTTGGAAGCCAACATTGAACGCGTCATTGGTGAGATTCCGGCCGAAATGTGTGAAAAAGTTTGCCAAATTGGACCTTCAGAATGGACCACCTGAAGCGTAGCCGCGGGCAACATTTAAGTGAAATTATTTTTAAAAAGTAAATGGCAGAAATTGATTTATCGATCCAAAAATTTCATTCACTTTTTACAAGTTTCTGTGTTTTTTTGAATTTTCAAAAACCAAGCTCTTAAAAAATCACATACATACCTATATACCTACTTGATATTGCTCTCCAGTCTCCAAACATCGGTTTGACCAGGGACCTCAGAAGTAGACACAATGATCATAAAAAATGTTTCAGGAAGTACCTTTGTCACAAAATGTTTCTGATTGAAATTTACACAAACAATTTGTTCATTGAAAATTCTGCCAGTGAATACGAGTTAAGGCAAAAATGGAACTCAAATCATTTGAATGGTGGCTTCTATCTTTTTGAAACGTCAATCAGCTGTCACGAAAATAGAATTTTCATCAAAAAAATAAATAAATACGTTTTTAACAAAAAACAAGTAATACAAAAAAAATTGCTCGCGTTATTTGTATCGATATTCACATGAGAGCGAATAACAAACTAACGAGTTTTTAGTAAATTTTGACTTTTCATTCATAGGACATCCTACTTTCGATATAATGTCGAACTCGAGATTTTGATCAAACTTAACATTATGATGATAGAGAACACAAAAAAGGGTCCCTCACTCCTCCGTCCATCTGTCTATCTGTAATTTTATTTTATTTATTATATCAAAAACAGCCCTAACGATTTTGTCAACAAAATTACTGTGCACTATTGCAGGGATAGTCTAAATTTAAGCCAAAAAGAAAAAAAATACATAAAATGTTATTAAAAGTACTTGCCCTAGAAACTTTTTTTTCTACTTTCTCATTAACGGCTCAACGGATTTCGATCAAAATTTTTATACGGAAGGTCCTTCAAGTTGGCAATAATACTACATTACAATATTTTTTTAGGAAATATTTTTTTTAATTTTTAAATTTGTTTTTTTTGAAATGCAATTTTGATTTCTTATAAATTATGTTTTTAAATTTAGTTTATTAAAGACTTAAAACTGCCATAACAACATTATTTTTAGCAAAATATAAAAGAAGTTTTGTATAATATATACAATATATATATAATAGTATATTATAGAAAATTAAGTAAAAACTACTTTAAAAATATATTTTCCTGATACTGATAAAAATCTTGTGCATTCGATATGATCGAACATAAGAGCAAGTCGTGTCACCCAGTATGATGCCTTTTATTTTTATGCGTCGCAAATGGCGTTTTATTATCGATTATTTTTAGGTAAGTCGAGTGCAAACAAATTTTTAGTTGAAGTGTGGATGGTATGTGGATCGCGAATAGATTTTGACAGTTCTTAACATTAAGATCGCAATTCGGGATTCGTTTCTTAAATGTATCAATTTTTTTGAAATTTTAGTATATACACATTAATATAAATTAAATTTCTACAATTTTGTTTAGAATTTGTGAAGAGCTTAGAAGTCGTATTCAATAGAATCCAACTTTAACAGTTGAAGTTAACAAGCATTTAGTAATGCATTTTTAACGTTGCAGACGTTAAAGCATTATAAACTATCTATTTGGACACATATTCTAATTCGTTTTCCTAACTGCTTTAATTGGACTTTCTGTACTCATAGGCAAGTTTGATAATTTAAGTTCACATTATAAAATATTGGTATGCTATTCAAAATTCACCGAGCCCGACTGCGTCGCACGTACTTGCTCCTATGTTTTATCACATTATATGCAAAAGATTCTTAATGGAAACGGCTAAATGTATTTTTAAAGTCGTTTTTCACTTAATTTTTTATATTAAAAAAAAAAAATTGGTATGAAAATTTTAAATATTTAATAATATAAATCTAAAAACAAAATTTCACAAGAAATCATCCACCAGTTTTCGAAATATTGAATTTTCAAAAAAGTGTTGTTTTTTTTAATTTTTAGTTTTTTTCGAAAATCTTGAAATGCAGTATTATTTAGACTTCAAAGGATATTCTGTAGAAAGTCGAAAATCAATAAAATGGTTGTATAGCAGGTACCGTTAATAACAAAATATTTTAAATTTTTTTTCGGCCAAAATGTAGACCACACTCAAAGCAGTACTCACACCTATTTTTATCAAAATCGTTAGAGCCGTTTTTTGAGATAATTAAGATAGTAGAAAAATTTGTATTGCAAGTACCGTTATTTTTAAGGCTAAAAGAACGATTCAAAATTCCAATTTGGACAATCACCTAAAACGCACCCAGTTTGAACAAAATCGTTGCAGCCGCTTAGGCTATAGATCGATCTTTAGACATACAGACAGACGGAATTGCTGGACCCACTTTTTTGGTATTCTCTATCAACGTAATGTCAACTGTGATAAAAAATTTTTTCCAAATGCAAAACTTGGCCTATAGTACCTATATCGCAAGTAAAAACTGAAAAGTGTGAGTATGTTTTTATGTCATACCTCATTCCCCGTGAGAGCTGGGACGATGTGGTCCCTACCCTCAAGGCAAATACTTTTTTTGGTTTTGTCAACTTATATTAAAGCAATAACTCAGTTTTATTCCGAGCCTAAGCTACCCCTTTTTACTAAAAGCAAGCAAAAAAAAAACATTCGTCTCTTTTGTGTTTCATAAACAAAAAAAAAATACTTTCAGCCTCTTGAGCTGATTAATGTCCAAAACATCTAAACCTCTCAATGCCCACTTAGATTAAATAAACACAAAATTTTAGCTTAGTTTCCTAAGTAAGTAGCTTTGCATGTTATTTGGATATATACCATATGAGATCCTTATTGTGTGGTCCTTTTCTTTAAACACAAAATAATGTTTCCATAAAAACTAAGCTTCCTACATAGGTATTGTGCATATATATGTATATATTTTTGCTTAAGGCTAAACAAAAATCAACTTCCTTTACTAGGTATGTGTGTAGAAGAGAGCAATTGTTTTGACATGATAAATGAGTACCTAAATTCCTATCCATTAGAAGCAAATGCCTCGTTATCAAAGGATCACAGAATCACAGGTCAAGCACATCCTATATAGGTATATATGTGTATGCCGTAGATTGGTAGGTAGAAAAGAAAAACACCCAAAGTGCTTTTTCAATAAAAATCACAATAAAAGAACAAACAAAAATCTTACACTTCCAAGGATACCTCCACATACGAGTACCTATGCGGAGTTACGTTTGTAGGAAGGATAATTTTCAATTCCTGGAAGAAAAAAAAGAAACATAAAATTTACCAATCAGTGAATGGCGTCGCGTCGAAGCAGAAAAACACGTGTGTTATTCTTCAAAAAGGATAATAACAACCTCACCAAACATTTACAATTTACAAGGAATTTAAGGAGTGCTGCCTCCATAGCGATTCTAGCCTTAAGGGTTAAGAAGGCGCAAAAGCGGTGTTGTACGAAGCCCTTCTCTTACGACAAAACAACAACAACAGTTCATCGAGCCGTCTCAAACGGTGTTTGAGAGCTTCTATGCCAAAAAGTCCCAGAGGAAATACCTATCTGAGGAACACATTGACTAAAAAACAACCGCAGCACATCCATTAGGCGGAATTAAATTTGAAAAATTTTTTTTTAACACAACATAAAAGTGTTTAGAGGGTGTTACCCGAGTGCAAGAATAAAACCCTATTGTGTGCTTTGTTGAGTGAAAGAGGACTTACGGGCACATATAATGGCAACATCAACTTCTGTCGAGTGCTTTCAGAGCTGTATCTGGCTTGGTTTGGTCATAGACATGGGTTTGTCGGGTGTATGCATCTTCTGAGGGTTCAATCAAATTTTCTTTAAAAGTAAGATGCCAAACTCACGCAGGCATTCAGCCATGCAGAGGAACAGGAACAAAAGGACGAAGTGATATGAAAATTTAAAGACGAAAGCAAAAGTCCTTTAGAGTAAACCATCTTAAAATATGCCTTGGGACATAAATGAATGAACGTAAAATGGCGAAGACCTTAAACGAAAGCTTTCAAAAAAAATGAAACAAAAATCCGATCATGAAAATGTCATCGGTCGGAAGTTACAAAATAAAAGGAAATATTGTAAGGAAGCGAGTCTGGCATGTTAAACAAACAAAAAAAAAAATATTAAAAGAAAAGAATTTTGTTTTCCTTACACACATATGTATCTACATATATGTATACATTGTATATGAACTCACGGAAGTTGGAGAGGAGGAGTAAGCAAAAATCTTCCATTTGAGAAGTTCAGTAACTAATATCTATATGCATAAACCAATTTGTATTATCGTTATGTGTTGATTTAAGCGGTTATAAGGATACAACTTTTTAGTTCCTTTAAAAAATATAGTAAGATTAAATATATATGCATGGCATAGTAAAAAAACTTTAGGACAAGACGTTTAATTGAACAGAACCCGTTTTTGACGTGCGATGCAATTTGATGTAAAGCCGCGTTCAGGGATGTCACTCCGAGATCTGTCATCCAGTAAAACAAAACAAAAATCTAAAGTTTCATTCTCATAAAATATTTCATTTTATTATAATCGAAATCTATATCTTGTAGTTTACAACAATATATTTGTAGGATTCATCACCCTACGGACGTGGTTAATTTCTCACCAATTCTCACCCCGGTGCCGTGGTGAATCAAAAAATAATGTTGAAAACGTTCTCTGTTTGACCAGGGACTATGTGTTGACGTGTAAATGGGATGAACACAATGCGGAGACGGAGCTGCAGCTGTCAAAATATTGAATATTCAAAAAATCTCGAACAGAACGCAATGCAGACCGCTCTGCATTAGTTGACTATTTTTTTTGCATTTAAAAATCGCTTGCACGATTTTGACATTTCTCATGGTATACCAAATTATACCACCAAAGTTTTTCGGTAGCTTGACATTTTTTTTTGGCAGTAGGTGGCTTGTTATCAGCTGGTGTTCTTTCACGGAATTTTGGTCATGTATTTTCTTTAACTTTGATGAAAAAAGATTACATCTGGTCTATTTATAAGCATCGCTAAAGCCTTTGACATTGTCAACCACAAGATTAAGTGTAGTAAACGTGAAAATGCGGCCTTTCGTTGTTGTGTGTTGGATTGGTTAATTTCTTTAATTTTCTCTAATATTCTGTTTTTAATTTATCAATTTATTATTTAGTATAAGATTTAAAAGTACTCTTACAGCATTTGCTGACGTCATAGGTTATTCTTATGGCTCTATAAGTGCTTTAAACCTGATTGCGATATTAATTGGGATCTTGAAATTTTAAGAGTTTGGTTTGCTGAACACAGCCATAAAACAAAAATTATGTTTTTCAATTTGTCTTCTCTAAACACGTTTGAAACAATGATGTTTTGTATCATGCTCCTTAATGTGAAAAAATTAAAACTTGTATTTTATGTATTCATAGTACATCCTTCCCTATTTTTCTAACCCTGGCACTATGCTGGTTCATGTTAAGGGTAGTCAAAACCCTATTAGTGCGCGCATCGGTTAAAAAAATGAATACTTATCCCGCCATACGGAGCCTCTAAAGAAATATTTTAACTGGACTTAAAGAAATTTCTTCGACAAGACTTCTTATAAAGTATCTTCCATTTCGAAGTTGGAGTACGTAGTTCGCAATAGCTTATTGGAGAGGTGCTTATCAAAATAAAATTCAACCGCTCCTTATACTGCAAACAATAGTAGTTTGAAAAATTTGCCAGAAACTTCTTCGATATCATAGTTTTCTTCATTTTTGCAATCTAATGATTCTTCCAGTTAGGCACTTACGAGTATATTGCCTTAAGGTCTTAAAGATAATTTTTAAGGTCATACAATTTCAATTTTATATTGATTTCTAACTATAAAATGCGTGGTAAATTTTTAAATTTTATTTATCTTTTGATTTTGTATTTTTCTATCGCATATTTAATAAACTTCCGCATACAATGAGAATATTTCATCATCATCTTCTGGATTGTTTTTTGTTTGACTTCTTAAAGGTGTCCAGTAACGAATTTATCACACTGGAATGGGTTATAGCGGGCTTTATAATTGTTTTAAAAACAGAAATAAGAAAGTTGTATTCAAAGTAGAACAGAAAAATATGGGCATTTTTTCGTTCAATCTTCCTTTATGTTTTTCCCGACTGCAAATGAACAAATTCCTTAATTTCTTTTTGCAATATTCTACAACATTTGTGCCAAAATATTGGTGATAAAAGGTTTTAATAACTGTTGCAATTTTGCAAACAAAAATAAAATTCATTTTTGAATACAAATAATGATTTATTTCTATTTGACTGAATGAACTACCGAACGAGCAGGATGATAATGAAGCCTTCTCACTTATTGAAACCGTTCACACGAGGATGTATACGACACACAGAGCGATATGTTAGATTTATTTCGTTTTTTTTGGCAATCCGGAAGCCTTCCGGACTCTTCTGTAAGCGTTCACTTGGGAAAAAATGACAGTTCTAATTCTGAAAAGAAGAGAATTTTGCTTCTGGATTTGAAATCAGAACCAGAAGCACTCACACATTCATATATTTGAACGTCCAACTCGGCAGTTGTCATTTTTTGTATCATAATTGTGCAACAAACATTTTTTTGAATTTGAATATTTCCACGTACACAATTATTTTCACACATACAATCTCATTAAAATTCAGAATCGTCAGAATCACACAATCACAAATCAGAGGAGAATTCCGGAATGTCAAATAAAAACGCCATTAATGTACTATGCACATGAGAGCCACCAACGACCTACGAATTAACGAATATTCGTTCATTTTGACATTTCGTTCAGGAGGGCTTAATTTTATTCGCCACGAATACAAGTTGAAAGTCTGATTTTGAAGTTAGACGCGTGCGAACAATTTAATAGTCGAAGAGTGGTTGGTATGTGGAACGCGAATAGAGTTTGACTCTTCGTAACAATCAGAAACAATTCGCGGCTACCAATATTGTTTTCTCAAATTTATCTTATTTTGATTAAAGAGTTCATTTTTGTGTCTAAACATTAAAATAAATTATATTTTTACAATTTTGTTTAGAATTTGTGAAGAATTTAGATTGGTTAATTGTTTTAAATGGAATTTATTCGCTTATATGCCGATCGTTGGTCGTTCTAATGTGAATACTCCTTAATTGTGTGTTTAAGTTTATTCAAGGGGATTTGCAGGCGCCTCGAAAATAGTAGCCCCCGGCCAAGTGCCCTCGATCTACGGCTTGGACACCACTGACCTAAAAGAACAACATAGGGGCATTTTTTCTTAAAATTACATGATAGAAAGAAAAAAGCTTCTGTAGCCTCTGGTTCTCGAGATGTTTGCATCCAAAATATTATAATGTGGATTTTCTACGCAAAATTCATACATATTTCTTCGGATGGTGATAGTTCAATTTTGCTTAGAATAAATGAAGTACACATCAGTAACAAATAAATGAAGGTGAAAACAGGATAATTCAATCGAAAAATTAAAAAAAAAATAGTATTCTGTATTATTACAAGCTCTCATAATGTATCGATCTACTTACATAATTTTTACTCAATGTGACCTGTACAAAAATAATAAAATACATACCTCTCTACATAATAAAAACTCAATAAAATGAATACTTACATTTTGTATGATGGAAAATAAACACCTTTCAAATCATATGAAATAATTCAATTGAACTTGAAAGACAATTTTTATTTAAGGTCAAGTCCGTGAGATTTATTTGTGACTTTAAAGTCCGTTTGATGATACACAACTTAAGCATTTAAGTTCTACTTGCGCACGTATGTGACAGTTTAAGCAGAAAAAAAAGTTGTCCATAAGCGTATTTATTATTTATGATTCGTATCAGCAAACGGGCCTAAATTTAATAGGTAACCGATCCACGCACATCTCCCAAACGAAAAGCATCCATTACCATTAGTCCATCAACACAACATACACCAACACAAACACAAACTTCATGACTTCACCAGTTCACTGCGAATTTTTCTCTGGCTCTCCATACTCCAGAGTTCAATATTCATCTCAATTCTTTAATAGTTTCAGTTTGGAAATTAACAGAGATATTTGTGTTCGATCGCGTGATTAAAAATTTTCATTTTCGCAGTAAATTTCCAATATTTTGTTATAAATTTGTGAATTAACTATTCTCTAATTTGTGCACAGTATTTTTCCTGATAAATTTGTCGTTTTCCCTTGTTCAAAAGTATATTTTTTAACAAAACAAAATTCGATTTGATTGCTGTCGTCACGCGCGCCGCCGCCGGCCCTTCGCTCAACTTGGTGTTGGTAATTTTTTGTTCAGTTCTACCGTTAGAGAAGTAAATTTAGAATTCATGTGTTCAGTTCAGTGTGTTTTACAGTGGTGTTTTTTTATTCAATCAAATCTTCTCCGCTTTTCTTAAAATTTATTGTGGTAATAAAAAGTGTTTCCTTTTGTAAATTTAATATAAAATGAGTACCAAATATTGTTTAAGTGCTTGATGTCATAATTATTGTAAATTTGTCGCGCTTAAAATCTACATAAGTACCAACAAGTGTTTTAAATAAGTTTCTCTATTTGATGAAGAAGAATGCAATATCACCTTTTTTTGACGTTCGGTAAGTTATTACGTAGTATTTATTATTATTTCTACCTATTAATTGCTTGCTACTTTAATAATTTTTATATTTACATTTTCATATCCATAATTATTTACCTATTACTCTTATTTTTGTATATTATTAAACATTTTGAATTAAAAAACCGTATGTAAGTTTTCAAAGTGGAACACTAGCGTTCCTATGATTTGGGTTCGTTTCTCTGTCAGTTCGCATCTGTCATTGTAACTTTCAATTCAAAATTGGTTTTTGTATGGAGAAGTAGGTTAACTTTTTCACTGAGAGCAATTTTCAATGGTCTCGTTCACATAATAATTCTCTGCAATTTAGAATACAATAACTTTCGTTGTTGTAACTCTTATGTGGTTTTCCATTCGTAATATAAATTTATTTATTTTTACAACTAGATCTGTCAAAACCAGGTCTGGCCACGAGAATCTCGGTCTCGGTCTCGTCAACAAGACGAGACTCCTTTGAAAGCACCCGAGACGAGAACGAGACTAGGCCGTATTTTTGGTACCGAGATTCGCCGAGAGTCTCGCTGGTCTCGGTGGTTTGGTTTCAGTTTTCGCTACAAGACATTTTTTTTAAAATTATTTTTTAGTACTAAGTCATGTTCAATTTTAATAATATTCACAAGTTTTATTTTTGAAATATCTATTATGTATGTACATAGTTATACAGAGATAAGCGTACTCCAAAAATACGTAGGATTTATGTATCCATGGCTTTGGAATAGAAATCGCTCATTTTTCATACTTTGTTTCCTCTCCGGAAAAGTTGATTTTAAGCCTTTTGGGTGACATTTGGAAGAAAAATATTATCAAAACGTCAAAATATATTTCGTTGCCTATCTGCTGAGCTGTCAACATCCATTAAAGGATGGCTCCTCCGGTAAAAAACCTCTACAAAATTCAAATTTTGCCTCAAAAAATTCGAAATTTTTACGATTTTATTTTTGGCTATGGAAAACGGTGATTTAAGGCCTTTTGGGTGACGTTTTGAACAAAAAAATATTATCCAATTGTCAAAATATAGTAAATTGCCTACCTTTCATGTCACAAACTATCAAAATCTATTGAAGGATTTCTCCGATTTAAATGGATTAAAAAACCTCTAAAAAATTTAAATTTTATCTAGAAAATACGGCTCTTCAAAGGGTTTCTGATTCTAATAACGTTACTTTGCAGCCTATTTTTTACGCTATTACACATCCTTGATAAATTAATTCGCACAATATGTGCGCTTTCATACGTAGCTAATAAATGTCAAATTTAAAATTACTGTCTAAATGTCTAAATTCTAACTCGTAACAAAAACTTTCATTATTGATTTTGCCTAATTGTGGTTCTGTCTGCTTATTGGCATACCGAACTTTTCTTTTGCTAGGAAACTTTCGAATACGGATGGCGGTTATTCAAAATTAACTGGTTTCCGGTTTTTCCGGTTATTTTCCCTCCCGGCTTAACCGGACGGTTTTAATCGGACAAAAAACGGTTTTTTTAATAACCGGTTTTCGGTTTTATATACAAAAATTGTTAGTTTTTCTATTTGCTTTCAAAAACGATCATGTCAAATAAAATATATCTACATACGACCATGTACATATGTAGATAAGCTTATTTCCGAAAAGAAAATACTATTATTTTGGAAAAAAATACACTTCGTGAAATACTCCCATACAAACGAAAATTGCATATGCGACAAAATATTTCAGTTAATAATCTTATTTTAAATAATAAATTATGTTCAAGTTCACTAACGTTAACCGGTCAACAACAACCGTATCGCAATGAGATGAAATCAGCTGACAGATAGGAAAGTAAACATACTCGTATACCGTCTGTATATTTCATTGAAGGGAAGCCAAGATGATAGGATGGAAACTTTTTCAAAAGTTATCTACCTTAAAATAGTGTAGGTTTCGACATCAAACAACTCAATTTTTCGGAAGTGTGTGTAGTTCAAAATGATTTCACCTTCCTACCACTACAATTTCTCTATAAAAGAAAAGTTAGCAGGGGTGAATAACGTTGCAGGTTGCACACACACAAATGCATGTTTTATGAAACAAAGACAATTTTTTTGCAAGACCTTTTATATTTCTGTGGTGATAAAAGTTTGAATGTAAATGACCGGTTTTTTTCAGCCGTTTATTGGATTTCTGAAAAATCACCGGTTTAGCCGTGGCAAACAAATCTCCAGTGAAAACCGGTTAACCGAAACAAAATAATCGGTTTCGGTTTTAACCGGCTGGTTTTTCCCATCCCTACTTTCGAATTTGGCATGAAAGTTTTATGTTATTACTTTCCATTAGAAAAAGTTGATTGTATTCCAATACCTAGTAGATATTTGTATTCATTTATACATACTCTTTCATTGTAAATTTAAATTTAAAATATATTTTATACTTAGAAGTCCGTTAGAAATAGGTAACATTTTTAAAAATAATTTAAGTAAAATTTAAATAAAATAAATAATAATTTTTTTAAATGGTCGTATCATTGGGTGAATTTAACTTATCTAAATATATTTTTTCTCATTCAGAGGAAATGTCATATTAATCTTTAGAGTTGTTTCCGAGAAACCTAATATAGAGGTATAGGTGTAGGTATATGTATATACAGTAATACCCGGATAAGTGTCTCTCGCTTAAGTGCCTAACCAGCATAAGTACGTTTTTTTATAACAAAAATTCTTAGGATTTTTTCATGTAAAACCTTCAGCTTAACTACTTTTCCCCAAATTTATCTGATAAAAAATTCTTTTAAGTATACATTTAAGATCGGCTGATAACAGTTTGTTCTCCTTTAGCACTTCCTTTTGTTTTATGCTTTACAATTCATAAATAAAAAAGTAATAATCTCAATCTACTACAATGATTCGTGGACCAAAGGCCGTTAAAATCTATTTTGAATTAAATTTTTTTTATAAAAATGTTTGGTTTAACTTTTGTATATGTAAATATAGAGATAAGTATTTATGCGCACTAAAGCAGTTTTTTTTATAACTGCCCTACCCGCATAAGTGCCTATTAATGTGGGGCATTTAATGTGAGTTACTTATCCGGGTTTTACTGTAGTTTATTTTTGTAAAGGTTCATTATAATTACACAAGGTTATCCTATTAGTAAGATTCAATATTCTATTATAAATTCGAAATCTAACACAAAATTGTTTTTACATGATTTAAAATAAAGTCCCCAGCAAACCTTATTTGATTTATCTATATTTTGGTCGGCTGCCTGGCACCAACAACATACTTAAACAAAAAAAAAATAAAAAGCCTTTCCATAGTGCACAGCCTTTCCATATGCAACAACAATCACATTACCCGACCCAAAGCAAATCAACAGAATCGATGAAGACTTGCCAACATCCCTTGAGGAATGATAGTTGCGACCGAGAAATACAAATCCCCTCGAATACAACAAACACATTTCGATCATCGGCACTTTCCTGCTAACTTGCTCTCGGTCCGCTAACATGTTGGTGTTGCATATCAAACAATTAATATTTTTCGGTCGCAACCACAGTTATTCAGCTCACTATGAAAATAGGTATGGCTGTGTTTTTGTTTTCAGTTTGGGTCCGGTGTACGTCCATAGTGCCAGTGCCGGCGAAGATTATACATGTAAGGGACCCTAGGTTGCTCTTTCGGAATGTACAAAATGTTAGAATTCCAATTATAATACGATGACTAAAATCTTATTATACCTAACCTATACACATATAAAATCAACCTTTTCCAGAGCAAAAAAATCGAATTGTTTGAAGTAAATTTTGAATTTTGTAGAGGCTTTTTAATCCATTTAAATCGGATTAAATCGTTAAATAGTTTTCGACAGTTCATGGCTTGACAAAACCAGTTAGTCTATTTTAAAAAATCGAGCGTTGTATGTACTTTTTTTTTTTAATTATTTGTTTTTGTTGTGAAACATATTAATTTGCACCATTATTCCAAAATGTTATTTCCAATTAGCTCAAAAGAAAAAACAGACTTACGAGTTTTTCTTATAAACAAACGGCTGAGATACCGTACTCTATCTTTGCAATCTGAACAATGCGTCTTATCTTACATCTTTTTACTACCAAAAAACGAACGAAAGAAACCAATACTAAGGATGAAACCAAGATTGAGACCGAGACGAGACTGTACATTAAAATTTTCTCGAGAGAAATGCCAGACCAAGACCGAGACGAGAGCTGGTTAGGCGAGACCTGGACCGAAGCCGAGACGAGATTGAAATTTTTCGATTTTGACGAGACTAACAAAAGTCTTGTCTGGTCTCGTGTAGTTGCCAGCCCTATGCAAAAATGCAGGAGAAAATAATATTTGTAAAATTATGGATAACTAGGTGTGGAAACATTTTCAAAATATATGTGTTAAATGCAAATTTCAAAATGGTATCATTTTTTATAATATCTAGAATAATCTGCCCTATCGAGGTAACCGTCGGAGCGGAGTTTTCTCCTCAACGCATCTTCGTAGGAAATTCAATTTCAGTTCGAAGTAGCTGTCATCGGAAGAAATTTTAAAGATATACGACAACGCATTGCGATGAATATAAACTTCAGGCAGAGATGAGCAACTTAACTGATATATCGAAAATGCGATATATTTTCGATAGTTTTTTTTTATTAAATATACACTATAAACGTTTTAAACCATGAAAAATTGGCAATAAAATGTAATTTATTGTTTATAGAAAGTATTTTTTTTCAATTATAATGCGCTAGAGTTTTTTAAGAAATGTAAATAGATGCACCGATTTTAAAATCAAAACTATCGAATAAAGTCCCCTCCCTATTTCCAAACACATGTTTTGTTTCCGTTTGAACTGTCAAAACTTTTGAAATACAATATTATTTATTTAGAAAATAAAAGAACATTGCAAGTACGAAAACAATATACGCTGACGCAGCTCTAATTCTATAATACCCTTCAAGATTGAAGAAAAACTTTCGCCTAAATAAAAATGCGTTTGCTTTTGTTTTGGAGCAGATTCAACACAAATACAAAATAAATTATCGGTCTGATGGTGTCGCTCCAAACCCTTAAAAAATATATGATGTATTCAAAACTAAAACACAGCCACAACTTCTGGTGTCCTTGTGTAATTTTAGATATGCAATATCGGGATATTCGCTGGGCAGAATTATCATCTGCTCATATTGCTGTGAACTTGTTTATTCGTTCTGCTTAAAAAAAAAGTACACAAGTTAACGTACATTAGGTTTATTTCTTCATTACTTACATTTTAATAAACAATTTCTTTAAAAAAGAAAACACTTTCCGCAACGAGAACTTGTCGGAGGACTTCGGAGAATATTTTGTTTGTATCTGTCATAAATAAACCCATTAAAAGTACTTCATCGCATACAAGTGGCATGCGTTGAATTTCGTCTGACAGAATTTCCGATCAGCCGATCGGAGAATTACCTCGAAGCAAAATGTCTCCGATTCGTAGTAAATCGGAGAGAATTCCGCTCCGACGGTTATCTCGATAGGGCAGAATATCTAGAGCGGATACAAAATTATTGGTAAAAGTCTGAAAATTTAAGTTGCAGTCGCGTTATTCGTTTAAAAATTCAAAAAGTGAAAAATTCATTGAAATTGACCTTGTATAAGAGAATCCAGTCAAAGGAGAACTATGTACATATCTTGAAAAAACATTAAAACAATTATAAATGAAATTACATATTGAAAAGCTTCATACTAAGTAAGTTTGTGCCAAAATTAAGGCGGCCGACCATTAAAGTGTGGGAAATTGAAGAAAAACCATAAATTTACTTTCGAAAAAACAATTGATTTATTTTTACCATCATTAAAACAATATTAAGAGAATTCTCCTAATCCCAAGTGTCTTCCCTCTCTTTATACGAGTACCTTACAGTTAAGTGCATACCTTAATAAAATTAAACTTTAAGGTTCCATGGTGAAGTGCGATAATCTGGTTACGGGGAACTCACAAAGCCATGTTGTAAAAACAAACTTTCTTTGGAATCATTAGTAGCATCCTTTATCTATCGAATATTTCGCAGCGCAAAAAAAGCAAGTGAAAAATATATACCCTTCGTCTTTATACTATTAATTTATCAAAACTTAATTTATAATCATCGAAATTTTCCTTTCCAACAAAAAGGATATCTTAAACCCAACGGGTCACGGCCTCCTCTATAAACTCGTATATCCAGCAGTTTCATTGATGATGTATTATTTTTCTAAAGAAAGTACTGAAAAGTAAAAAATAACAGGAAAAGAGCAAGCGTGTGCAATTAAACCGGGATTATTTGTAATGATTAATCGGAACGGAATTTCTTGTAAGGGGATTTCCTGTTCGCTATATTCAAGGGGATTTATGTTACAATATACTTATAACCTTTGTATTTATAAAGCTATGTGTGTGTTTAGTATTTATCTTCAAAGTATCAAAGCTGCTGCTGCTATACTGCTGGTGCCTTCGTTATTTCACTTCCGATTAAGTAACGATTATAGTTAAAATGTGCTTCATGTTCATTCGAATTTCTGCTTTTGCTCTTCGTCGTGTCGTCGTCGTGCTAGTCCTCCTGAGAAGAATAAGGAATCCACTGACTTTGACTTATTTAGTATAGAGAAACAAAATATCGAACGAAGAAGACAACCGAAGCTGAAATTAATAGTATACCTAACAAAACTGAAAGGAGCAGCACATCAAAAAAAAAAAAAACGAAAACACAATAAAAACGCTTACATTTCAAATTGATTTAATTGGTTTAGTTTAAAAGTTGTGAATGAGAAGAGATTCAAATTTAAATTTGGGTATCCTTGGTTTTTTTTCTTCTTCTTTTGCAATAGCGAGAAAGGTCCTTGAAGTGTTTTGAATAATTTTACAATTTTGCCTGAGTCGTTAGTTGTTCAAAGTATACCTACCTTATACAAACTTACATATATGTATGTATGAGCTAGTTTTTGTTGCTGATTGTATTCTATTCCATTTCAAGAACAAGCTATAAGCTTTATGCCAGTGATTGTAAATCCATTTAACTTTGACTTGCTGTAAAATTGCTTTCGATTTGTAGTTTGTTCAATGAGAGATCTTGGTATTTTCTTTCTAAATATGTTATGCGAATGGTAAATGATTGTTTTTAGGAAAGGTGAATTAATTTCTATCGATTTAACGACTTGCAAATGACTAGAGTAGGTACCTCTACCTTCTTAAACTAAAGATTCAGGGAGAAGTTGGTATACAGTATAACACAACAGGGGTGAGTCAAATTAAATTTTACTAATTTAATTTCATGTTGGTATTGCTAATTGAAGTGAATTTTCAAACATTGAATGTTTTTCGGAACAAAATATAGCTCTCTATTATATCAAATGTTTTTAATTGTAAACTGAAATTAAAAAATATAAAATGCACGACTGGATCGCACGAACTTGCTCTTGTAGCTAACAACTTTAATGTAGTTAACCATTGAGGCTTAGTTAGTTAGATAGGATTACCTTGATTGTTAGTATTTATAATGAATTGTCGAATAGATGATTCAAGGAATAGTAACATAGGTATCTACCTACAAATGTATATTTAAATCTAAGTTATGGATTTTAATTATGTTAGTTACATTTAAATGGAGGATAAGTATATAAACATGTACATATAATAATGAAAATGAAGGGTGTAGATGGGTAGGTAGCTAGATGCATATAACTTTATAATTTAGGTGCAATATGCATACATAAGATTCATGTGATTTTTAAGTACACATATGTACATATAAATGTATGAGGGCCAACATTGTATGTAGTATTCAGTGACGTACGCAAAAAAATTCGTAAATAGGAAATACCTGTAGTAAGATACCTAGAAATAAATGGATAATACACATAAATAAATGTTTTTATATTGTTTAGTCGTTATGGTTTGAGGGAAAATAAAGATGCAATTTGAATTCATGGATAAATAAGAAGATATAAAAAAAAATCGAAAATCGTTGGAGCGTTTTTTTAATAAATAAATTTTGTATGTATAAAATTTTGAAAACATTTTTAGAAAAAAAATTTGAAACACCATTTTAAAGATATTATTTATATACATATACAATTCAAATTTCAAAAAATTCTGTGTCTGGATTTTGAAAAATCAATTCTTCAAACAAAATTTATTTATTTTTTAAAAATCGAAAAACTTTTTTTTTTGAAAATTTTCGTACGCAATTTTAGGGAGCATTATATTATATAAAATATTTTAGTCGGTTTATACAATATTGAGAAAGTCAAAAATATGAAAAGTGGTTCTATGGGAAGTGCCGTTAATAGGTACGCAAAAAAAAAAATATTTTGTATACTTAAAAGTGATTTAAGTAATTTTTTTAAGAACACACACATTTTCTTATAAAAATTCTTGGAGCCGTTTTCGCAAAATACATTTTTTTCTTAACAGTTTTTTTAACATTTGTATGGGGGGTACCGTTGTTTCTTATTTTAGAAAAATAGTTGTTTTTAACTATTCAAGATAATGTCAAAAAAACACCAAATACGAAATTTCAAAAAAATCTATTGATTCGTTTTCGAAATTTTGAGTTTAAAAAAAATTAATTTCCAAAAAAATTTTTTTTTGAAAAATTTTGGGCTTACAATAGTGTTTAAACTTTCTTGCAGCTTCTGCGTAAAAAAAATCAAAAAAATCAAATTAACCGTTTCCGAGAAATTCGAAAACCAAAAAAAATGATTCTACTATACGTAGGTACCAAAAATAAGATTTTTTTTTTTCAAAAAAAAAATATCTAAAGGTACCCTTTTCCTTCATTAATGAACAGATTTTTTTTAATAAAAATCTATGAAGCCGTTTTTGAGTAAAATATTTTTTTTGGCAAACAAAAAATGTATGGGAGCTACTGTTATTTGTCGTCTTAAAAAAAAATAAAAAAACGTGTCGGCATATTACCGACAAAACAATATGTACCAAGTTCGAAGCAAATACACCGAACCGTTTACGCTTCAAGCTCGAGGACAGACAGACGGAACCACTTTTTTGGTGTTCTCTATGATCGTAATGTCATGTTTGATTGTTAGAACACATTTTTTTTTTGTGCGAATATGTACATAACTTGCCTTATAATCGCAAGTAAAAACAGAATTAAAACAGAAATAAATAGTGCTTTGAACTTTTTAAAATCATAAAACAACTGCCAAAAATTAAAAAATATTTTAGAATTTCCAAATATCCAAAATCGAGAGTCATAATAGGGGTACCTAAGAATGCGAGACAGAATAAAATATAAAATATATAAAAATACCTATTTTTTTATATAAACAATTTCTTTAAATTTTGTCTCAAAAAAATGTTGCTGAGACAACTTTTATTTAAAAAACATTATTAAACAAATATAGCCGAGCCCCATTTTTAAAATACATAATATTTTTTTTTAATCCAAAAAAAAAATATTCTTCGAAAAATTTTGTATTATTTAAAATTTGAAGGACCTTCTGTATACAATTTTGACCGAAATCCGTATCATACCGTTGATAACATCTTATATTCATTTTTTTTGAACCAAAATACAGGTTATTTATTCCTATAAGTACTATGTATATACATGGCAAGTCTTGGATTCGTGAAAAAACGGCAAAACGGATTTTGATTAAATTTTTAATACAGAAGGATTCTTAATACTATTGCTTACTAACATTTTCAGAAATTATTTTTTTTTGTGGATTTTTGAAAAATAAAAAAAAAATTGTTTGAATTTTTTGATATTATTTTATTAAATTTATATTATTAAATACCTAAAATTGACATAAACTTTTTTTTTGAAAAAAATTTATGAAATGTTGTATTCAAAAAAATTAAGTAAGAAATAAGAAACGATTTTCTATATTAAGAATCTTGATTAAAAAAATGTTAATTTAAAAAAAAATATTAATTTTCGTTTTTATAAACGGTACTTCCCACTTAAGACTTTTTATATTTTAAAATTTCTCATTATTGGATGAACGGAATAGAATAATATTTTTTTATAAGATGCTCCTTAAAAGTATAAATGATACTGTTTAATGTTCACTAAACAAAAAATTATTTAGAAAATCACAGGATTTTGGTCTGCAACGAAAATTCTCGAAATAAGAAAAAAACAAGGATGACACAGTAATAAAGTTCACAATGTAAAAATACATAATAACAGAAAAGGAGAAAAGCAAAAAAAACTTCGAAACAACTGATGCACACTCATAATTGAAATGCTTTTAACCCATATCCGGTTTGGAATTCTCTCAGACGAAGGACGAAGGACGCGGAGCTATATGCATTTTTACTTAAAATGAATCCATGTTTTTAGCCGCACTAATAACAAATCTGAAGGACATACCATCACCATCGTCGTAATATCGTCCTAGTCCTAAATGGGTGCAAGGATGAAAAGAGTTAAAAGCAAAAACTTTTCGTCAAAGGTTAATTCCTAAATCGGATACACGAATCCCATTTGATTGTGAAAGGATTTTGTTTCCGTTTTGTTTTTGTTGTAAACTCATTTTATTCTCTCTTCCTCATTGCTGCAGCAGCGCAGCAGGTTGAAGTGACTTAAGAACGACAGCGGCGTCAAAAGTAATTAATTCAAGTGTACAAGGACAAAAAAAAGGATTTCATTCTTAAAAGCAAATAAAACAAAAAAAAAAAACTTAAAATTATAAAACATTTGAAAACTTAATAGCTATGTGGTGGTGGTGGTGTTGTGCTGATGCGGGAATAGAGACCAGCCCACTTTGCACACGGAAAATGTTCATTCGTTTTAATTAGGAGGTAAAGGATTCATGAACCGACGACGTCAACATCATCATCAACATCTTGAGCTTTCATTATATTCTTTACTTTGTGCGAGAATACCACCTGAAGTGGCACATATGTGGCTTGATTCGGTTTGAAGGAGCCAACATCTTGCTCTAGAGATGATTAGAAGAAAGCCTTCTGCTTCTCTTATGCTGATGCTGCCTGCGATGGGAATGCGAATGCGATGGTTGCGCCAAAAACACTTACCTCAAAACCAAGGAAGCGCAAAGGATTCCTTTTCGGTACGAACGAGTTTAGTCAAATATATATACGACGAATAAACACACTTATGCTTATTTTCTATTCTAACGTAAGGTATTTGAAAGGATTTTGTCGAGGCACCAAAGCTGGCTTGTATGTGTGCTACCAAAAGAATTTGGTGTAATTATTATTTATGTAAAAACATAGCTATAGTGTTTAAAAAAAAATAGGACTCTTCTTCTTTCATTTGGAATTTTGGTGCTGTGCTTAAGTGGTCTGGTGTTCCAAATATACCTACTACATAAACTCAACGTGTCAGAAAAGGTCCTTGGCCACCTGGAGAGTTTGTGCCGAAACAAAACCCTAAATGAAGAGAGGGAATATTACATCGTTGGCATGTGCGGTACGGTTCACTATAGGAAGAGAATTTAGATATATATGAGAGTGTAACTAAGTAGGTGCCTAATGTTGATGTAAGAAGGCTTTATTTGTGCGCCATGCTGTGTGGTTTTAATAATATTTTGTGTGTGACTTAACGTTATTTTGATCCTAGTCAGAAAATTAAGTGCATAGCTCATATGTTTGATTCAGGAAAGTTTACAAAAGCATACACCAATTAAAACATAATTTGTATAGACATATATATTTATGTAATGTAATTATGTATGTTGTCGGAATTATTTTTTTTCTATCTAATGAAGTTTTGGATAAGAGTTATTAGAATAAGGCTAATGGGGTAAATTATTAAATGCAAAAACTAAAACTACTATAGGGTGGGCCACCAATAATATCTGAGTTAGTTATTGGTAAATTTGATAAATGATTTTTTTTTGACGAAATGAGAAAATTTAAGAAATTATTTAAAATTTGAGTATGAATTATAAACTCGTAATTGAGAAACTCAAAGCCTAATTAGACTCATAGAATCTCCATTAAAAATGGAAATTCATCCAAATTAATATCTCAGTACATTTCTAAAAGAGATTTTAATTTTAATAGAGAGACTGAGCATTAAGGTTTGATTTAGAATAGGAAATTCAGGGCCAATTTTTCAATAGAAAGTTAAGCAGTCAGTTAGTACAGTAAGTTTATTCCTCTGGCAACTAACTGCCTCTTTATCCGAAGATTGAAAAATTGGCTCTTAGTGATAAAAAATTCCGATTTATAGAAAAATTACTTGGTAAGCAAATGCTCGTTGTTGTTTTGAATCACTATTCATATCAATTGGACGAATTGTTAATTTTCTTCAAATGGGCTATCGGTATCGAAATATTCTGAAACTCACAAAAGGGTCAAACAAGTATGTCTCCTATCACCTCTTCAATTTGCATTGTACGTGAAAGACTCACATCAATCTTTGGAATAAACCTGAAAATATTAATGTAAGACTAATATTGTAAGCTGACGATATGGTAATTCTGTGTGATGAAAAATATGATAGAACGTCTTGAAATGTAATGCGACACTTGGAGTTCAAAGGTTAATATGTCGAAGTCATAAATAATGGTGCTTCGAATTGTCGGTAAAACGTCTAACCAGAAAAAGTAGACATCCAATGGAGAAAAAAAATAAAAATCACTTCAACTACCTACACTTACCTGGGAGTCCTTCTGACCCCGAAAATTACATTCACCAAACATGTTTAATTCAGAAACAATGAATCAAAAATTTGAATCACTCAGAAAAACTGTCAAGCTTAAGTTAAGCGCTCTGCAGAGCTTCTTTTTCTTCTTCTTCATTTTGAAGCCATTGTGATCTTAAAGAGATCACAACTCTCCTACTTATCTACGGCGCATTGACTTCAGAATGTTTCGGCAAGACTTCCGGTTTTTAATTGTTCCACGTCTCAGGCCAACCAAATGCTGATAGCGATTTGATTTAACTAGGAATGTTTTGGTCTGCCTTTTCTTTTTCATCTGCGCGATCGTGAAGGAATTTTTTTAATATACCGAAAATATCAACTAAACTGAGCCTGTCGTGCTTTATTTTTTGCAAGATGGAATTTTTGATGTGAAGGCTGCCACGGATTTTAGTACTTCTAATTCGATCAAGCTTTGTAACTCCCTCTGTCATATTTACTCTGATACTTTTTGCAGAGCTATCCAAACATATGGCGAACGTGGGGTTATAGTACGTTCGAAGCAGTAGTTAAGTTTCAATAATAGTTCCTAACGGATTTTAAAATTTCCAGCTAACTGTAAACTATGCGTTGTCGCTTTAATCTGGTGCCAAAGATAGCCATTTGTACAGCCTGGATATCCACCTGCGCTATGTTAAAAAAAAAACTTTCGATTTCCGCACAGACTGTCTATTTCTTCTAAGGAAAAATTTATTTTTAATGAAGGAGCTGAACGGAAGGAATAGAAACTCAGCTTAGATTGCAATGAAATTATAGTTTTATTTCAAAAGAGGAGTGGAGACCTAACATCCGGAATAAGGATTTCGAAGTTGGTAAAATTATTTGCATTTTTCTCAATGAAAGAATATATACCAGCAGTGAATCTTCAATATGTAGCTTTTCTATGATGGAAAAAAATATATCGAACACTCTTTGCTCCTTTATTCGTAAATTCCAAATTCCAATTCTTGGGAAAATCAGCTTTGGCGGAAAATAAGCCTTCTAAATTTTGGAGATGCTTTTGATTGTCACAAATTAATTAAATTTATAACTATGGCCATATCCTACCGAAAGCAGCTCATTGAAAAATGCAATTAATCAGAAAAGATATGGGTTGACCATTGGTTTTAAATACAGCCTGTATGATTTTATTGGTATAGGTACATAAGTAGAAATAGTGGCCACGAGGAATCAAGTTTGGCGACCCTAGAAGCTCTCAAGTGTACCGTTTTGACCCAGCCTATGACCCTAGCTCTGAAACCGATGGTAATTTCCATCCTTATTGGCTGCCTAAGAAACGTATGTACTCTCCTTCTCATTGGCGATACATGTTCAAATAGCATACTCCAGTACCGGAATGAAAATCACCGCAACAACGTTTATCACCACCCACTGTGAATTATTAATCTTCTCAAAAACTCATAGTCTGCTGGTTTGCGGTCTTCTCTGGAAGAAGTTCTTGATTATTGATGCCAGAGCAAGGCATTTGCAGGTAAAAACTTCGAAAATATAGGTATTGTGAGCAATGTCCACTTTCGCCTCATGTCCTCCTATCGGCATGAAAGCAGTGTTTGTTTAAAAAATCCAGGCTAAGTTTTGCTTAGTACCCTAAATTGGGTAAGTTATAAGTGGTTTATTATAGGGCGGCCAGTATTTTGAAATGCAGATAATGCAGTCTGGCAAAATTGCTCTACCTTTGATTTGATTTCTAGAGAAAATTGAGAAAAACTCCACCAACTCCAAGTGGAATACTCACTCTTTCCGTAATCAAGCTATGAGAAGCTGATACTTCCCTGCTGATATCGTTCGCCCGTTCATTCTTTTTAATCCTGTTATTGTGACTCGAACCGCGATGAGAGTGACCTTGAGGTTAGCGTGGGTCAATATGTCACTGAAAAATTAAATAAGGCATACTCTCGGCAGAAAAACATTTTATTTTTCAGAATAGTCTTCTTTTAGCTCGAAACACTTCTTTTAACGTTCCTCCAATTTGTTGATGCCCTCGAAATAATACGATTTCTCGGGCCCCTCTCAATTAAACTCAACTCGGTCATCTTCTGCTTCAATTCGAAAGAAGCCCATTGTTTTGAATGTTCTTTGGTTTTTAAGCTTCTTCATATTCAAATATATGTTTAAAATCGAAATCCTGAGCTTTGTGATAAGCTTGAGGTCTTTTCAAGTTTGCGCACTTTCACTCGCCGATGTTTGTCTATTAATTATCAAACCAAGGACTTTGTCGACCATTTCTGGTTTTGTTTTTCGACGACAACGTTCGGCGTCACTTGTGTTTTTTCTCGCAAAAAATAGAATTTAATAACCACTTAAAATTCACATTTTTCCATTTTAACGTTAATGCTCGTAGATGTCTATATAAAATGGCTGCCACAACAAAACTATTTGACGAATCTGTCTGAAAATTTAGGTGCATTCTTTTAAAAGATTATTATTGACAAAATAAAATGATAAATTTAAAGTTTAAAAAACAATTTGTTTTAATTTTCAGGAACTT
This sequence comes from Philhelius pedissequus, assembly GCA_910595825.1. Taxonomy (NCBI): domain Eukaryota; kingdom Metazoa; phylum Arthropoda; class Insecta; order Diptera; family Syrphidae; genus Philhelius; species Philhelius pedissequus. Next base: position 4,387,027 of record OU343163.1, on the reverse strand, counting down.
ATTGTTTAATTGTCCAATTTAGACGATCAAAATGGCTTTAACTGCTAACTGACTGTCTGGTCGTTTGTTTTGCTTCCCTGATTTTCAGCAAATCGGTATGAACATCACTTGCAAAGTCGAGTAGTCGAAAAGACCTACCCAGAAGTTCAGAGAAGATTTCTGAACCAACATCATACCATCAGTAAAAATAAATGTGTTCGTCGACCAACTTTAACAAATAAAGTGTCGAATGGGGGAACATTTTTTCTCTCTCCTTGCGTTATCCGTAAACTATTGGAAATTGTTGCAATTCTGCTATTTTCAATGATAATTCTAGACTGCCTCAGGGTTCCGTTTTCTCACCTACTTTTTTTATCTAAAATTTCTAATTTAATAAATTATTTCACAGTCAAAATTATTATCATAATTTTTAGGGAACCGGTCAAAATTCTTTGGCTTCAAAATTCTGCGTTTCAAAATTCTGTTTTTTTCATTTTGTCTGTTTTTCAAAATTCTGCTTCACAAAATTCTGTCCGTCAAGAAAAATTTCAGCTTTTTTTAAATTTTTAATTCACATTTTTTATTTAAATAGCAAACGGGAAACAAAAATAAAACAATCCATTAGGTAAGCCTAAGTCTGAAACAAAAATAAGAAAAAAAAAGGTTTGGAAAATGTTAAAAAGGCTTTTTAACCTTTTTCAAACCTTTGTTTTTTTATTATTTGCAGAATTTTGAAAAGCAGAGTTTTAAGAGGAGAATTTTAAAGGCAGAATTCTGAAAGCAGAATTTTGGAAAAAAAGAATTTAGACCCCTGCAGAATCTTGAACCTAACCCTAATTTTTCATATTCTTTTGTAGAATATACAATCCCTGAATCTAGTATATGGAAACTCAGCCTACAATAATGGTAGCGCATGATTACCTCGTTAAATTCTGATCCTGACAAAACATGATTGCCAGACTTGCATTTAAATAGAAAAAAAAACAGTCCACCTTCTATGCAATGACCTAATTGTCATTCACTAAGGGTAAAGTGAAAACCCCTTTAGTGCACTACGTTAAACATAAAAAATCTCAACTTTTTTTTCTTCAATTCTGAAGGTCTCTACACGTCAAAGACATCCTAATTTGTGCGTTTGGCTCTCACTACTTCATATGCACATACATACATATGAATGTGAGCGCTTCTATGGAACTTGATACATATGTAAATTTTAAGCATTCAGAATCATCCGCAGAGCTAACACAGTCCTCAGCGGGCAAAACATGGGTTAATTTATTCCTGGCATGCGAATGACAAGCTTCGAATTCAATGCAAACGTGAACTGGGTCGTGCGTATTGAATAAAAGGTTATACTGAACTGACGGTATAGTTTGATTTTGTCCTCCGGAAGTATTGTGGAGAGTTGTTTCCTGCATTTAATGGATATATTTGTTTTTGTCTTTCTCTTTAAATCCTGCGATTTTCTGTATAATTTAGCAATTTAAAAAAAAAAGGACGACGACGACGACACCAAGAAGAAAACTTTCTTTCTACGAATAATCAATTCATTCATTCATACAATAAAATTTTCACTAAACTTTCCCAGAACTTATACAACAATCTTGTTTTAGTTATCCTTGAAGCTTATATACAGTCGAAAAAGGATAATGGTATGGAAATTTAATTTACACATCACTTTTCTCTGCGCAAGATATATTTTATAACAATAACTTTCATGTCGGAATTTTAATTAAAGTGCGTACACATTATTATAATTATTATTATTATTGTTATACGCCATTCCATTAATTTAAGCTTCTTATCGGTTGTACATTCGTACCTACATAAATATCGCAGTGAATTTAATTCAATGAGGTATACGAGTAGGCATGGGAATATAACATTTACTTTATATTATACGATAAGCTATCCTTTATCTGTGTATATGTATGGATGTATATAAGGGAAATGCGTGTGTGGATTAAGTGATGATGATGATATTCAGGCAGACACAATAGATTATGAATTAATGACATTTGTGATTAGGTGGTTTATAATTTATTAACTGTAAGGCAATGTTTGCCGGAGTAATAAATTCAGTCTGATTAAGATAGAATATTTATTGAAATTGAAATTGAAATGAGTTCGAATTACCTAATTGTTTTTTTTTTTAATGTTTATACGTACACAAGGGAAAAAGGGTACTTTTACTGTGCAGTTTAAAATCTTTGAATAAATTCTCTAATTTATTTATGTAATTGGATTTGTTTATTTGTCAGCTTATAGATTATATAGCATTCCCAGATTTAATGCTTTAATGTAAGATATTCATTTTGAAACTGTCGGAAATTTTCACTTTGCTAAATATTAAATACTCATGAAGGATCAATAGTCTTAGATTCTGTTATCTCTTAGCAAGAGACTCATTCAGACAGAGTACGGTTTTAGCCTTCTTTAAGAAGCTTCTAGCTTTCGCACCACAAGTCTCTGAGAGTATTGTTTCATTAAAGTGTCACAGAGAGTTATCCGGGCTCGACAAAATCCATAAAGTCATTTTTGTTCAAAAACCTCTTCGATGCCTAATTGATCCTGCAAAGTTAGATTTTCTGAAATAGTGCCTAAGGATTATCTGTACAAATTTCGTGCACCCGTTTGGGAAATATTGAATTTTCGAAAAACCCCAAAAATAACGGTAACTGCAGTATAATTTTTTGTAACAATAATGGAAAACCTTCATTAGATCGAAAACGGAGCACTAATGAATCTAATAAAAAAATATTCGGTGTAAGAGTGTCACTAGAAAACGACTTGGCCGATTTGGCGATTATTTGTATGTGTAATTATTAGGGCAAGGTTTGTTTGAAAGAAAGTTTTTGAAACATCCATCAGAAAAATTGAAAATTTAGATTACATTTTGGGTGGAAAGGTCAAATGACCACAACTGACACCGGTACCAGAGTCATTGGTGTTAAAAAAATGCCATGTCGAATATCATGATCGTCGAATGAATTCGACTGACGAGAAACGCATATAGTTGCTGATAAAATAAGCACTTGAGAATATTCTCAAGTTAAAACGGAATATGCGTTATGCCAGTCGCATTATGAAATATCGATATCGAATCGGCGAAATTGTTTTATAAGAAGTTTTTAGACATTGCTAACGAAAACAAATCTCTGGTGCCTGGTAAAAAGGGGTTAAGTCAGAAATAGTAGTTTTCCGCAAAATGAGATCTAAGATTGAATATTTATTTGTAAATCCAGATATTCCTTTTTCAAAAAATTAATTATGCAGAATAATCATCAAAACGGTATTCTGTAATAAAATTAAGCTATTGGCAACGAAAAATGAGTATTTCTGATCACTTATCTCCTTAGAGCCATCTGCTTTTTGTGTACCTGTTTAAATTACGTTTTTTCTAGGGACTTAAGTCAAGAAAAAAAATCTTTGTACATAAATAACTCAATTTAAATGAAAAATAAACTTTAAAACAATAAATTAAATGAAATAAATAATAACAATTGAAATATTATAGCATGTCATCTTCTAACAAATCTCAATAGTTAAGTGGTGCCTCTTCCGAAGTAGCCAATTTTTTGTAAAAGTCATGGAAAACAAGTGGAACTAAGATAAAAGTGAGCACAAATCCTTTATTTTTCAACTGATATTGGATTTGAATTGTTGTATTTTTTTCAGGGCATTTATGAAATTTATTATTAGTATCTCTTGTTAAACTTAGAAATGTGTATACTTTCTATCGCAACTGACTATACTAGATGACTTAAACCCTTAGGAGCAACAAGATTTTTGAATTATAAGATAACTTAAGCTTTTAAAATAATTAAATACAAAGGAGTTAAGTCCACTTCCACACTTTATACCAAACAAATCTGAAAACTTTCTGACTTACACCCTATTGTACCCAAAATATTTTTATCGGAAGGCTAGGCTTACGCCGGTAGGACCAAATGATATAGAAAAAGAATATGACTTAAGTCCAATAAAAATCGAAAAACCGATTTTTTGACTTACCCCCTTCCTACCAGACACCAGAGAAATTACAGTCGACTCTTCCAATGGCGTCATTTTGTTTCCAATTGTTATTCAATTTTAAATGGCGTTCTCGAGAGTCTGCAAAACACCGCCACCGGCAAATATTTATTTTGTGTCCGAATAGTAAAACAAATAAAATACACGACTGTATCGCACGAACTTGCTCTTGTAGCTAACAACTTTAATGTAGCTAACCATTGAGATTTATTTAGTTAGGAGTTAGGTGTAGTTATCCTAGTTATCCACCAAATACGAAGTTTTGAAAAAATCTATTGAGTTTTTTTTTTTGAAAAATTTTGGTATACAATAGTGTTTAAACTTTCTAGGAGATTCTGCGTAAGAGAATTCAAAAAATCAAATTAACCGTTTCCGAGAAAATCGAAAACCAAAAAAATGGTTGTACTAGAGGTATAAAAATTTACCAAAAGGTACCCTTTCCCTTCATTAATGAACTGATTTTTTTTTTATAAAAATCGTGGAGCCGTTTTTCAGAAAAATAAGATTTTTGTTTTTGGCAAAAAAAAATGTATGGAGGCTACTGTTGTGTGGGCATATTACCGAAAAAATAATATGTACCAAGTTTGAAGCAAATCCACCGAACCGTTTAGGCTGCAGACTCGAGGACAGACAGACAGACAGACGGAATTGGGGGACCCACTTTTTTGGTGGTCTCTATAATCGTAATGTCATGTTTGATTGTTAGAATTTTTTTTAACGAATACATAACTTGCCTTATAGTACCTATAATCGCAAGTAAAAATATAATAAATCATCAAGTGTTGCCATAAAAGCCTTAAAAGTAAAATAAAAAAAAAAGAAAAACAAAGCAATGCGTTCCGATTTATTTGATTTCAATAAACTCGTGTATGCGATTGTTTTGTTCCAATTCAAATAAATTAGAGGGAATTTTCGGGCATCAATCTCCTCTTGTCATGTCATGATCATGGCGAATGGAAGATGGATCGGAAATCGAAGTCTTTTAAACTTAGCGGCAGATTGGTTGGATTCCTCGGAATGAGAACTTCCTCACCTTCGAATGTCCTTTGAGTATCATAGCGTAAATCGTATTGTTCATCAATTTACTTAACACTAAACGCGTAAAGTTGCACAGTTTTGATTGGCTTATGTTTTGAAACATGATTACTACGGAGCCAACCTTTAGGCTTAAATTGTGCGGTGGTAAGCCAGGTACATCCAAGGAGTTTTAATATTCAATTAAATAGTTGGTGGCTTCATCTTCATTATTTTGGTACACAGTCAATAGATTTGAATGAATGCACAGTTCTAATGATCTAAATCTGAATTATGTAGTTTAGATCTTTTGAATCTTTATTCTTAGCCGCTAAAATTGCTTGCTCACTCAACCATGCATTATTTTTGTAGTTAGTACATAATTATGTTGGGGAATACTTTGTTGATAAGTTCGTTTTTCGATGAGACGAAGTTTCAGAAATTATGAGGAAATGAAATCAATCCGCTCGTTTCGTCGACAGGAACTTGACCATTACCGATAGTAAGCAATTGCTCAGAAATCTTCAGCAGATGTATCATTAACTCTCATGTTTGTTGTCAGCTGAAGTTTCTTCACATAGCGCCATAGATTCGATGATTTGAGGCTATTTCGTCGGCAGCTGTTTGTCTTGGAAGAACTGACAGTGTTTGGCGGAAATCGCCAGACAGTAAAATTATTGCTATTTCAAAACATCTCGAGTCATTGCGTATATCTGACATGAGGAATGTCTTATCAGCTCCACCATGTGCATCCAGGAAATATAAACCACCATTTCCATCATCAATAGCCTTCATTAATGTAACACAAACATCCTTTTTTTGGGGTCAATAGGGGTACATTCGTTTGAACTACTAAATCTTATTCCTGGTGATTATATTCACGTTCCAGTTCCAATTCTTGATTAAAGGTGTTATTCATTTTACGATTTGGCGCTGGCATTCATAACCTGACTAATAAGCTGCCGCACATGAGGTAACACCTCATCTTCATCTTTGATCAAGAGTAAAGCCCGATTATGTATCTCCTCATTCATCTCAATATAGTGATTTCTGAAACTGACACGAATTTCATGTAAAATATCTTCTGACATAGTATCCTTGTATCTGTGCCCCAGGTTGGATGGGTTCGATGGAAAGCATGTAGAAATGATGATAGCAAATAATGTGCGTATCTGACTTGGACATGCAGCGATAATGGCTTCAATGATTGTCGAATCCCAATGGGTATCGTATTCTAGTAAATTGAGTTGTTCACATGCAGTACGATAATTTGGAAATATTATACCATTAACAATTCGTAGTGTCTCAAATGACGTTGGCCCACTCACATTTACCAGCATCAGTCGCAAATAGAAGCATTCCCTGATTATTACTGATTATTGATTTCTGGAAAAATTATAATAATCTAATTTTTAACCATACTTGACCGTAGACAAAATTAGGTTTAGCTGTCATTTGCGTTTTGTTATTCAGTATCAGATGGGTTTTTGTTATACCACGTTTTATAGTGACTTGCATTTTCTTTGACGTTTTATGTCAGGTCACACAGCAACGCGGGGATAATGGGATAAAAAGTATCCTATGTCCGTCTCCTGGTCCTACCTCCTCACCAATTTTCAGCCAAGTTGGTTAAGCCGTTCTTGAGTTATTAAAATTGTAACTAACACGACTTTCTTTTATATATATAGATAACATTTTTAAAAAGTTCCCAAATGTAGGTATCAAGACAAATTTTAAAAAGAATCAATATTTATCATACGATTTGAGGGGTATAGCGGATAATTTTTCAAAATCTTACGACCTCTATGCAAAAGGAGTCGTTAACTTGCATAAAATTTTATCGACGATTAAATATTTCGAAAATTGCAATTTATTTTATGGCACCTTATCCGTTGAGTTGATACTTTATTACCGTTTCGAAGAGTTAATAGATTTTCCGAAAACGCTTTTCTTTACACATGCATATGAAATTTCCTATAAGAAAAAAGTCGTTAAGCAATAACCTCAATAAATATCTCAACATAAAATATAGATAACCGCCAAATTGTTCTGCCAGAAAAAGCATATTCTTATCAGCTCGAAACACCTCGTTCTACTTTATTTAAAAAGAAAACGAAAAACGCTGAACCACCCGAACGACAGCGACCCCTGCCACATCTGACTTTACAGCGCACACAAGTTTATCTCCGTTCACACAATTCGATTACAAGCAGCCACGCCACCTTGCCGCCATAAATCATTCTTTGATGCCCTCAAAAACTAATAGAGTTCGCACTTGCACCTTGGATATACCAACGAGTTAAACCACCACCACTACCATTGAGTTGCACGACTCCATAACAACTATAGGTACTCCTCAGCGATCTATAGTGTAACTAACCTTTTGCAACCTCACAAGTCTCAAGTGCTCGCGATTGCATGCAGCACTGCCATTACCGTCGCGTCGAGTCGCCTCGAATCGTGGGTCGCGCAGTGGCGCTCATAAATGCGTCTTAGCTTCACCCGTCGCAAGTCCATTAAAGTTTTTATTTATTCACTAGAGATATCAATAGGTGATGGGGCTTGTGCTGGTACTCCATCGCGCACTCCTATAGCTTAAGAGGAGTAGTTCTGCAAGGTCCCACCATCAGATACCCAGACCTGAAAGACTTTTATTCCATCCACAGAGCAGGTGTTCGAAGATTACACTTAACTTTTTTTTGATTTTTTTGATTCTTTTGTTGTTGCAACGTGAATGATACATTTTGTTGATATTCGTGTAACACACAGGCACTCCCAAACCGTTAGATTATACGAGTATACTTTGACATTTGCTAGCTTTGAAGCAGACATGCGTTTCTATCAGTATAGTGTTGGGGCAACAAATGCCCCAGATTTCGGTAATTGCTGCAGGCTTGGAGACTGGGAGCGCCCGCATGGCCTGCAGTATCAGGTTACTCCATAAAAATCACGACTTGAGTTCCGTTTTTTTGTTGTTTGGTCTTGTCTAATGGTTGGTTGTCCTTAGGAAATAACTGTTTGTGCAAACATGCCAGCCAACTTAACAAAAGTGACATTTCGAACAGGAGAGTACTATTTAAATGCTCAAGGCACATTTATTTTGTCGTAACGTGTGAACATGACATGGAAGTAACTTGTTTTTGTTTCTTTGTTTTTTTTTTCAGAGGTTGGGAAACGAAAAGATAAAACATCACCTGCTACATAAAATTGCGCAACGAGAGCGTGATAGATAAAATCTATGACCGTGTCGCATGTCCGCGTGCTCGTATACTTAAAATTTCTAAGGGACCATTCACATTAGATTGACTAATGACCGTAGAATGAATAAATAAATATTAATTAAAATAATTTATTTCTCTAAATTTGTAGTAAGTTCTAAGAAAAATGCTAGGCATTTTATTTGTTTGTCAAAAATAAGATAAACTTTGGTAAAACAAATTGGTCGTTGCAAATTGCAGTCTGATAAGAACTGTCAAACTCTATTCGCGTTCCACTTAATGTAAACATTTCACTTCCACAATCACTGAGTGATTTTAATTATAAAACGTATTTCGCAACGAATAAAAATCTATGAAAATGAAATGTCAAAATTGATGAATATAAGTTGGTCCCTTCTAATTTTTAAATACTTGACTGTCAAGTGTCAACGCACCATACAAATATTCTAATTTCACATAAGTGAAAAAGTGTTTCGGATAAAAAAGCTAAAAATATTGATGCGTGGATAACACAATGACAAATGACTTTTTTTATTTATCGTAAGATTTCAGGCCTGCATGGAACCATAGGATGCATTCAACGTGTACATTTGTCGTTTTTCTTCTTCGTGTTAGCAGTCTCAACCTTTTATAATTTCAATGAATTTTTTCAACTTAAATTATTTTTCGTTGACAAATCTGTCACATTCAAAAGTAAAAGCCGTGATTGAAACTGACAGTTACAAAATTGTAAAACGAAAAGTGAAATCGTTTTTGTTTGTAAATTTATTTAAGGAATTTTGTGCTCATAGTTGACTGGTTTCCAGGTTTATAGAAGTCGAGAATTTGACATTTGTAAATTAACGAAAGTGGACTAATTGCTGTCAAGGAAACAACGATATTCATTTTGACAACTTGGAATGCCTTTAGACGTTTGAAATATATTAGCTATTCGATAGCAGCACAGCTGTCAAAAAGTGTGGTACGGAATCAAATAAATACCACTGCCCCTACGAAGTGTCACCAAACGTCACTGAGTCTGGAATTTTTTTAATATTTGACACATAGTTGTGCAAAATGAATTTGTTTTTACACAATAAAACATTTGACGAATCCTTTAACGTCAAAAGTGACAGCCGTCATTTTGGAGAAACTGAAAAATCTAAAATGGGAAAGCGAAAATAATTTTGTTATATTTTTTTTTAATTTGTGCTAAATTTTTTAAAGATTTTTACACAGCTGATGCAAAAAAACCGCATACGAATATGACGCTAAACGAATATACTATTCTTCATTCGCATGAAGCAGTTATAATTGATAAATTAAGACATTCATATGTCTCCACTCCCTTTTCGTACAGAATTAATTTCACCGGTCAATATTCGTTTGTGCACAAAATTGCTTTTGAGTACGGATTGGATTTACTTCACAATAAACCTGTTGAGTTAGACCACTGATCTCTATAATACACTGGATAGTGTATTCCCTACAAAGTATAACAGTTTTTTGACTCCATTTTGAACTGTCAGTAGCACCAATGCAATTGCCTATCTCGTTTTTTTTTATAAAAAGAAAGAAAGAGATAGATTGCACTCCTTTTCAAAAAATATTGAACAACAATTTATTTTTATTGTCAGTTTCAATCAAGATAATAAGAGCTACAAACAATTCAGAATAAAGTGTCAAGAAATAATAAAAATTGAATCATTTTTGCTTAATATTTTTAAGTTTTCAAGATGATAGAGGACTTATTCATCAAAAAAATGGACCTGGTTAGATGGAAAAGGTGCTATAACTACATCAATCGGGCAGGAAGGACGGCTCGTCATAAAGCCCGTGGTGCTTCCTTATGCGGTAGATGGCATGGTTGCCGAATTAAAAACTGCCAAACTAGAAATCGATCAGATTCATATTGACCCGCGAAAACTTTTCTCTCACAAAGGAAAGATGGAGGGATTCCTAGCTCGAAACAAAGAACTTAAAGAAACTGCCCAGCGTGCGTTTGTGTCGTACATCATGAAGAACAAGAAAATCTTTAATGTTAGCCACCTTAATACGGACGAATATGCGAGATCGCTTGGACTCGTTGTTGTTCCCAGGGTTTGGTTTCTGGAGCGATTTAAAAAACGAATTTAAGCCAACACAAAAGTTGAGTTCAAGGAAGACGGAACCTGGACACAAGAAAAAAATTGCAATCGGATCTCGCAAGATATTATATCAATCAAGACGAGGAAGGAATTGATATTGAAACTGCAAAGAAGTCCTTCGTGAAGAGGATAAATTCGATAAGAACGTTTCAAGGAAATTGTCAAAGCTAAACACAAGGTTGAAAAAAATAAATCAAAAAGCAAGAATTTCGAAGACGAAGATGAAGTCGACGACTTTGGTAGTGATGTAAAGATATTGCAGAAAAATTATCATTAAATATGGAAGCTAAAATTATTGCATTGTAATTGTTGGGAAAATAAAACAAGTTCAAATGGAAGTCAATATTGTGCGTTTCTCTGTCTTTTTTCGTCTTAAAATTCTAGGTTATTTACAATACATATTGAAAATCTGGTAACAGAACGTTTCAAGGAAATGTGTTTTCTTGTTGATGGAGTTGAATGATTATGCTGTTTTTTTTTCTATTTTCTGGTCGATTTTTATCCAATCTCAATGGTTTATGAGAACTTCACCGAGTTGACCCTCACCGCAAGCCTAAGATAAATTTGCCGTTATCAGTGATACAAGGTGCGACTTAAGAAGCTACTATTGGCAATATTAAGCTACCACCGAAACCAATTAAATTCTTTTCTCTTTTGTATTGTTCTCAGGTTTTGAAATTCTTTGTAAACGGTGATTTTTTAAGAGCTTGGTTTTTGAAAATTCAAAAAAACACAGAAACTTGTAAAAAGTGAATGAAATTTTTATTTGGATCGATAAATCAATTTCTGCCATTTACTTTTTAAAAATAATTTCACTTAAATGTTGCCCGCGGCTACGCTTCAGGTGGTCCATTCTGAAGGTCCAATTTTGGCAAACTTTTTCACACATTTCGGCCGGAATCTCACCAATGACGCGTTCAATGTTGGCTTCCAAGGCAGCAATCGTGTTTGGCTTGTCCCCATAGACAATAGACTTAACATAGCCCCACAAAAAATAGTCTAACGGGGTCAAATCACATGATCTTTGTGGCCAATTGACTGCGCCAAAACGTGAGATCAACTGCTCACCAAATTGGCCTCTCAATTGATGCATGGTTTCGTGTGCAGTGTGGCATGTGGCACCGTCCTGTTGGAACCACATGTCGACCGAGTTCAATTCTTGCATTTTCGGCAAAAAAAAATCTGTTATCATCGAACGGTACCTTTCTCCATTGACCGTAACCCTGCGGCCTTCATCGTCCTTGAAGAAGTACGGCCCAATGATGCCGCCTGCCTATAAACCGCACCAAACAGTGCATTTTTCGGGATGCATTGGTAGCTGCTGAATTGCCTCTGGCTGCTCTTCACTCCAAATACGGCAATTCTGCTTATTCACGTATCCATTTAGCCAAAAATGAGCCTCGTCGCTGAAGACGATTATGACGACAATAAAACGGACGTAGCTTGCGAAACATATTTTTCACAGAGCACGAATTTTGATAATAAATTTCAATAATTTGCAAACGTTGTTCAGGCGTAAGTCTATTCATGATGAAATGGCAAACAATACTGAATCGAAATGTCAAATGGTCGTGGAATTTGTCATGTGTGATCTGTCAAAAATATAAACGTCAAAAACCAAGTAGCAAAAAAATCACCCGTTATAATCGGCACACGATGCGACAATCTTCTCTTGCAGTATACACCCACCGTCGCCTTTGATGAGTGCCATATCTTCATTGGCTCCATTTTCTATGGAACAATCTAGATGCGGATTTCGATCCGAATCCACCAATATCTTAATATCAGTGCATTTTCAACAATGACATGTCGGGCCTGCAAACTTGTAGGAACGCAAACCGATTAAAGACCTTGTTTTTTGACTGCAATATTCGATCGATAGCAAAAAACCGTGTTTCCACTGCGCACTCCGATGGCGGTATTTTAATTAACCACTGATCTCTATAATTTGTATTATAGAGATTAGTCGGATTAACCAATTGATCCATCTCTTTGAAGGCTGCCATCTTCTTTTTTTAAATATTTAATACACACTAGAAACAATCAAATATATCATTAGTATGGCTTTTTTTATTAAGAAAAAATCGTACTTACATTTGTTGAAAATTGATGTGTAATTTAAATTTTATATTTTTTTTTGAAGTAGGTGCCCTTTGTATGGTTGATTAAACAAATTTAATTTCAAGCATAATCAACCATCTTTAAATGTAACTTTGGCAACAAAAATGTTATACTGTTATACTGACAAGGACTATCTACAATTATTACAGTTTTCTATTGGAATCGATTTTTTTGTCTGAATACACTATCCAGTGTATTATAGAGATCAGTGAGTTAGACAAAATTGAACACCGTCAATTGTACATTTCCAGAAACTATCTCTGTCTTTTCTCTTTCTTATTTTGACATTTGAACAACAACAAAGAATATTGTACTGCAAGAAAACATCAAGATCATTTTTCTACATCCCATCATTTACCACAAAATTATATTTTCTACATCCCAGCACATTGAAGTATGGTGGAATTTCCTAGTAACCATACATATATTTAATACGTGCGAATCTTGTATTACCGTCTCTCTGATCTAAATAAATAGCAACTTCTATATTGCAACTATAAATAACCACAACAAAGCAGAAGATGGAGATTATTCGAAACTAAATGAAAAAAACCCCTAACAATCAATAACAATATATATGTTATATGGAACAATAGGGACTTGCGGCATTTCCCCATGGCATGGCATGGTGAGGAAAAGATAAGTATATTCCATCTTCCGTTTTATTATTTTTTTCGTTAATAATTTACGGTTATTTGTCAACAAAATTATTATCCATATACCTAAAGCCAATGACGTGTGCCCCGAACCACATCTCATTTTTGTATGAAATTCGTTCTTGGATTCGCCGTAGTATTTTTTTTAGCGCGCTAAATATGATGAAACAATAGATGAATGGGCTTGTCGTAAGGCTTATTATGTGTCCTTAGAGGATGGTTAGAGAAGAGATGATTTGTTTTTGCTTGGAGGGTTACGCGACGACGAGTGTAGAGATGAGTTTTTCTGGTATCTTTTTCTTACAAACATTGTTGAATTTATTGTTGAAAGAGTTTGGGGAATATGACGCGTTTCGAAATCAGAAGTGGGATATAATTTACAAAAAAATATTATACTTTAAGATTGAGAATAAGAGCTGAGAGAAAATTAAATTTATGATGTAAAGTCATTGGCGCAAAATTTTAGTCGATTTAGTAATATGTTAAATCATTTTTAGTATGATACTAGGCTTAGAAGGGGAGTTTACTTATTTTAAACCAGTTTAGTATCGTACTATTTTCTTAACATTTTACTAAAGTTGACATCACAAAATGGCTACTTTATTTTTTTAGTATCGTACTAAATCCATATGCCACTTTGACATTTACAAACGTCAAAAAGTTATGTTCGCTTACTTTTTTGCACTATTTTAGGCGTGTTTAATTGTAGTTTATTAAGAAAATAGATTTAGTATGGTGTTAGTTAAAAAGTGTTTAAAATTAGCAAACTGTTAAGTAGTATCATGCTAAGCCCTTAACATCAGGTTGTTTAAAATTTTGCGCCATTATATTCGTTATTTAGTATCTAAATATTTCTTTTTTTTGTAATCCTTATACTCTTCAAAGGGGAGTATAAGAATTGCATAACACGTTCCACAGTTCGTAACGATCAACTAAAAATGTTTCAATGTACACATGATTATCGAATTTTCTTGGAATGTCAGCAAAATAATGAATATTCAATTCAAAGGGATTTACATTTTAATTGTTCAACGTCCACCTCGGAGAAATTCTGGATGTAATTGCTAACTGAAGACAAAAATGCGACAGGACAGAAATTGACAGCTTAACAAATTAAGAATGATAAGTGAGAAAGTAATTCTGTTACAAAGCTTGGGGGTGGCCGTGGCGCGATAGTTGTGTGCTCGCCTGTCAACCTCGTGGTTGCGGGTTCGATTCCTGCCGTTGTCTATGTCTTCTTATATTCCATTAAAAACCAATTCTAAAAATTGTCATAAAATAATTTCCTGCTTTGCTCATTACATGCTGTTTAGGCATAACACTAACAACATGCGAATGAGTAAACTAGCATACCCATAAAATATGACAACAAAATAAATAAAATAATGCGAATTATAAGGGACATAAATAAATAAGACACGGCAATTCTCTCCGCATTAGTTCAGCCGCCATCCCTGGAGATAAATCTGAGACAACAACCAGCTCTAGTCTCAGAACATCGCGCCATACATCTTTCCAATCCTTCTTTCTCTTCTTCCACCAGATGCCCGCGCTGTGTTAAGAAAAACATATAAAGGGTATTCATAATGCCTTAAAGTGCAACGTCAACTTGACGTTTATAAATTTTTGGCCCACAATTTGCTGCATACAACAATTTCTTGTGCAGATATAGGCAGGAAATTGTCAGTAAGTTGACATATTTTACTCGCACACGAAAGCTCTCTTCTGTCCAAAACTACAAAATGTGTAAGTCTGAAAAAGTAATTGGTACGAATTGGTGCAAATTGGGACTTTTGGGCAGAGTGTGGAACACAAAACTAATATGCTAATTGGTAGGCTTGTTAAGTATCGCGCCCTTGCGGCGGATCCATGAAGTTGGTGTTATTCATTTTGTATTTAAAATTTGAATCTTAAACTAACAGCTCATTGAATTGTAGATTTTTTTGGAATGCATTCAGTGCTAGGAGATATTTCATCGATTGATATTTACTGCGTTTATATGGAGAATTGAATCGGTATTGAATCAGGATTTAGGTCGTTGTATCAGATTGCTTGATCCAATTCCACTAAACGAGCTGGATCAGATTGAAAATATGTTTGAGTCGAGGAATTGAAGAATCGAATTCACATCTGATTCTTGTTGTGTGTGCTCACAAATAGTATTTTTTTTTTGTGTTCAGTTGGTTTCCGGTTTCTTTGTATTTTTTCTTCGATTCCATTTTAATTCAATCTGCCGATCCCGCGAGGCCATACACCTAAATCGAAATCTCAATTCGGATTCGGTTCGATTCCCCAATTCACTCGTATTACCGGGGTAATTGTGAGTTTTGGTTTAATGGGTTTCATGGCGTAATTTATAAAACGGAACATTTTTGATGATTTGAACATGTTGATTTAACAAAAACAAGACAAACGTAGACAATTTACTTTTTGCAATATGTCTTCGAATTTTCCCCTTTTTATTTTTAAAATGTCTTAAAGTAGGAAGGCATATTACACCTTTTGACCTCAAAATAAAAATACTCCCACCTGGCTACAATTGTAAAGGCAACTAATCGGAAGGGAGCTCCCATTAATGTAGTAAATATTGACCAACTAAATAAATCCATAAAGTTAAACAAAAAAAAAAAACGATTTTTATTTTAGCTCAATCTACTCTGAATAAAAAAAGAAGCCCACCCAACAAAATTTTATTAGTTAAAATTCACCTCCAGGAAGGATATTCTCTTCCACTCCCAACCCAGTTTACCATCATCCAGTATCCAGACAGCTGACACCACTTATTTATTGTGTTGCCCTGAACACGGTCTGAAAGGAGCGTGCTCCATTTCGGACACTAAACCACAATTTCCTGTAGCACGAAACTCCATCCGGACGACTACGACTACGATGACGGTAGACGACCGCTACTCCGCGCCGAACCAACAACGAAGACGACATTCGGTTTGCCTCGACGCGCGAAGCCTTCCATCTCATTTAAATTGCCCACTATCTTCCGAAACAGAATTTCCATCTTCCTTTGATTGGGCGGCCATGGAGAAGCACGAAGCACCCAGCAATAAGCGAGCTAGCGAATGAGCAGCGCACGGAAACCATGAAAAGTTGTCCGTTCCTTGCTTTGTGGGGATGTTTTCCTGAAATCATATTGTCGGAGTTGCTTGAAGTCGCGAACAGTCTAGAGAGTGACTAAAACTTGCCCTACCTCCTTTGCTATCATCGGCCGTTGTTGTCGTCGTCGTAAAGTTGAATTTCGATTTGAAGATCCTATCGCGCGGATGTTTAATTTCTTGATAGTCACGAATCTGTCGTTTGTTGTGTTCTGTGTTGCTTTTTAGATACTTTTTTATCTTTTATGTGTCTTGTTGTATATATAGTATAGAGTATTTTCGTTTTGTTTTTAGTTTCTAAGAGTTTTCGGAAGTTTAAGTTGCAAACTAGCTAATAATCAAAGAGAAGAGTTTATACACCCCTTCTATACATATACAATAGATACATAGATACGTCTTGTTGGTTTTGTGATTTTCTGCTCATGCAAAAATCTCATAAAACTAATTTTGGCCTTCCCGTTTTCCGAACTATGTTGTATCTGTACACAGTACACATGCAATGGCCCCAAGCCATTTCATCCTTTAACCTTCTCTATAGTTAACCGGGCGGCCCCCAGGTTAGGTGTGCCGCGTGTGCCGGTAGTTACTGGTGGTGTTCGGATATAGAGGTCTCTTTGGCCTGCAACTTCTTCTTTGTGACTTTCAATAATTTAATGCTTATCTCTTTTTTGCATATAAAATAATGATAATTCAAAGTCAGGCCATATAATATGCTTTTGGGTCTCTTAGTATTTTTTTTGGATAGACTGAGTGTTATAATAGCCTGTAGAGGGGGCTTGACAGTGACTTCGTATTTAACTCCACACAATATGGTGGCGGATTGTATATCTAGATGCGGCTGCAATAAATTGCATTTTGCAAAAATCGTGACCAGAAAATGTTAGAGCGCAACCAGATGACTCCGAGTGACTGAGATGGGATCGGGAAAAATGCGGGGAGAACCCGAAATTTTATTGTCGCACTTGGAATTTATGGAGTTCTGAGTTCGGGTTATATGGCTGCTCTTTTGTTGTACGGTAATTTTTTTTTCGGGTGGGATTTATTGTTATTATGTTTGTTTCGTGAGATTTGGGAAGATTATATTTTTTTTTTGTGAGGGGTAATGTGCTATGCCATCGCATTATAAATGAATGCGCTACCTTAAGAGGGCGACAGCAGCGATTGAGCCTCCATATCATTGGGGATTAAATTTTGTTTTTTTATGCATTTTATGCTCTCCAGTTTGATGACATATTTTATGTGCGTTATAATCCTTATTAGGGATATCATTAATATTTTTTTTCGATTACAACAACAACAAAAAAACCAAAAAAACAACAAAAAGTTACGATGACAATATTAGGGTATTAATAATAAAGTAGTAAAAGTTTATAGGCACGATGCGAGTTTTGGATGGAGTTTTATTGGGATCAAATATTTAAAAGGTAATCATAGGAAAGGAGCATATGGTAGGGCATCTAATTTCAGGAAGTGAAAGGTTAATAAAAAAGAAGGGAATACATTAATGTACTTGAATAAATTAGATTTCGTCGCTTTTTTATTATCAAATTTAAATTTAAAGTTTACCATCAAGTACAGAGATTCTATTTTTTAGTGGTACTACATGAATGTGGAATTCCTTGTCAAACTCTATTTTTACTTTGTATTTCAATATTCAGATATTAATGACAAATCTACCCCAATCCTAACATTATTCTTATCTGCCTTTCCTAGGTTCATTGGCATCACGAAACTGTTCTTTTGCACATAAGAGTCGTATTCAATAGAATTTTATAAAACTGCTCTCAACAGCTGAATATAGTTACACAGTGAATAATCATTTACTGAAGCTCTATTAAACATTTAAACATTACGAAAATAAATTATTATGAATTAAAAATATCCTTTATGTAGCCACTATTCAACTATTCAAGCGTATCATTGCAAGACTTCAATTCTCTACTCTTTCATGTTCTGAGGTGATCGAATGGATTGAGTGACGTTAGTTATTCATTTTGTCGCACTCTCCTTTTTTTTAAATAAATTATGTGACAATTGATATCCCTTCCAGGGCAGATTCCAATAGTCTTACTTTGAAGGCGGCGGCGGGGTGTGTCATTGGCCTCGAAGGTATCACTATTTCTACACATGATGGTGAACGATACAAAATTTTTGAATCTCTCCTTTGGGATGAGACAACCTCCCACCTACAGATACGGTTTAATCGGAATCGCGCAAGGCGTTTTTGAGCAAAAATTTTAATGTACAACTGGTAATATTAATGGATGATACACATAATAAAATATTCTTAGATTAATAAAATGACTGATTTTTAAAAAATCGATTTTTCAAAAAAAAAACGCATTTATATTTTTTAAAATCAAAAATAAAATAAATTGAAAACTTGATTTGCAATACTTTTAGGGTACCTCTGCTTAAAAAAATAATTTAAATCGGTTAATCCAATAGTGAGAACGTTGAAAATATAAAAAGTGGTTGTATGGGTAGAACCGTTAATAAGTACAACTGATGAGCCCAACTGTAGTACCTGAGCGAAACGCATTTTGGACTAAAGATCACAAAAACATTCAATTGGTTTTAAATCCACACAGTCCACAAAAACAAAAATAATATAAACATATTGTTTGCGTTTTCTGAAATAAAAAAAAAAAGAAATAATAAAAAAGTTAATAAGTATACGCAAAATAACATATTCTTTTTACTTAAAAGTGAACTAATTTTAAACAACACACATTTTTTTTATCAAAATTCTTGTAGCAGTTTTTGACAAATACATTTTTTCTTGTTTTAACATTTGAATGGGAGGTACTGTTATTTTTGGGCTTAGGTAAATATTTTTTTTTTAATATTTAATAATTTAAATAAACTACTAAAAACGAAGTGTCGAAAAAACCAATTAAGTCATTTTTGAAATATTGAAAACTCAATATTATTTTTTTTCATTTCAAAAAGTAAATTCTTTTGAAAAATGTTGGCTTACAACACTCCTCCATAAAAAATTTAAAAAAAAAACGTTTTCCAGACAATTGAAAACCAGAAAATACGGCTCTATTGGAGGTACCAAGAATAACCATTTTTTTCCAAAAAAAAAAAAACAAAAAAAAAATAGAAAAATAGTACCCTTTCCCTTCTGAACAATTTTTTTTTAAATAAAAATCGTTGGAGCCGTTTTGTAGAAAAATAATACGAGTATTTACCTTTACGGAAAAAAAAAGAAATGTATGGCAGGGTCCTTTTTTTTATAATTTTGCACGCGCTCAAGGGATTATGAATACCCTTTATATGTTTTAAACACAGCGCGACATTCGGTGAAAGAAGAGAAAGAAGGATAGAAAGATGTGTGGCGCGACGTATTGAGATGGTGGTTGTTGTCTCAGATTTGTATCTCCAGGGATGGCGGCTAAACTAATACGGAAAAAAATACCGTGTCTTATTTATTTATGTCGCTTATAATTCGCATTATTTTATTATATTTCGTTGTCATATTTATGAGTAGTTTACTCAATCACATGTTGTTAGTGTTATGCCTGAACAACATGTAATTAGTAAACCAGCAGCTCATTTTACGACAATTTTTACAATTGAATTGGTCTTGGAAAAACAATTAAGAAAACGTGTGAGCATACTACACAAAAAACAAGTTTGAAGAAAATCCGTCCGCCGACGCTGACAGACGAAATTGCGAAACCCACTTCTAGTTCTCCATCATCGTTTGATGATGAATTTTAATTTTAATTTCATATGGGAATCGTAAATTTAGAATATTTATCATTTCAGGGGAAAAGTCTAGTAAACACAAAATACTGCAATTGGGTCTCTACTGGCTTTTCTGAAATATCCTTTTTTTTCAGATTCCTAAAATCAAATCGATGAGTAAATTTTTTTATATGCACTATGTCACCGTTTTTGACACTTTAATTTGAGTCTAAAGCCATTAAAACAGGACGCCAAAATATTCATGATTATTCTTTATTTAAGTATCTTAAATATTTTGATTTTTTTTTTAATTTTCAGGTTATTGCGGTGAAAATATTAAAGACGCCTTTGTTATACATATATCCTAATATCATAGAGTTAAGTCGTGATCATTGTTATAAGACACATGACATCCACTGCATAATTTTACAAATCCACATTCAATTTTGACAAGTACCTAACAAAAGAAAATTACCACGTAGATAATATTATATGTGTCCACGACTAGGGTTACCATTCGTCCCCCTTTTGGGGACTGTCCCTCTTTTTTACCTCAAGATATTTACTGTCCCCCAAAACAAAAAAAAATGGCAAAGGGGGATATAAATGTAATTAATTAATAATAAGTAAGTAATTGCATGCTATAAACAGTTTTTATAGAATAAAGTGCGCTTACAATCACCCCTGTTCACAATTAACCAACTTGACAAAATGACTATCTTAAAAAAGTAGAAAATTTGCTGTTTTTAGTGATTGCTTAGAACTTGTTTCTTCTTTTAAAATTGCTAACATAACTGAAGATAATCCTTTCCAAGAGTACATAACTTTAAATAAATGTTTTGATTTACTGGATAATAAAGAAGCTTCTTTGGAATTAAAGTGGAGACTTTTATTAACAGCGTGAAAGATTTTTCAGTTTGACGTTAAACGCTTGCAGAAGAGATAGAAATCGTTTGCTTGTAGAGTCCGTGGGAAATGAATTAATGATAAAGCAAAATCACAAGCTGTATTGCAAGGAGTTTTACAAAATTTATTATTAAACATGACAGAAAAAAACAAGTCAACTGAAAACTTGGTGCTTAGGTGATTGTCCAAAATAGATTTTCGAATCGTAGTTTTAGCCCCAAAAATAACGGTACTTGCCATACAAATTTCTAAACGATTTTGATAAAAATTGGCGTGTGTACTACTTTGGGTATGGTTTACATTCCGGCTAAATTTAAAAAAAAATATTCTGCTATTATCGGTACCTGCCATACAACCATTTTATCGATTTCCGACTTTCTCGTAAGCGGCTCAACGGATTTTGTACAGGAGCTCTTTCAAATTCTTAATAGTATTGCATTTCAAGATTTTCGAAAAATAGTTTTTTTGGATTTTTGAAAAAAAAAAATATATTTTTTTTTTGAAAATTCAATATTTCGAAAACGGGTTACAATTTTTTCTGAAGTTTTGTTTTTAATTTATATTATTAAACATTTAAAATGCGCATACCATTTTTTTTGAGAACAAAATTTAGAATTTTTAAATATAAAAAATTAAGTGAAAGACGACTTTAAAAATTCATTTAGCCGTTTATATTAAGAATATTTTGCATATAATGTGATCGAACATAGGAGCAAGTACGTTTTTTTATTACCTTTTTAATGAAAAAGTAATTTATTTTTGTTGTTTTTGTTTCCATTGATTCACTTTAGCTGATTAGTTAATTTTTGATTTTTGTGATTATGTTTTAATAATAAATAAAATGCACGACTGGATCGCACGTACTTGCTCCTATGTTCGATCACATTATATGCAAAAGATTTTTAATGGAAACGGCATAATGCATTTTTAAGGTCGTTTTTCACTTAATCTGTTATATAAAAATTCCTAAATTTTTTCTAAAAAAAATTGGTATAAAAATTTAAAATATTTAATAATATAAATTTAAAATCAAAATTTCAGAAAAAATCGTCCACCCGTTTTCGAAATATTGATTTTTCAATTTTTTTTTCAAAAATTCAAAAAAACTATTTCTCGAAAATTTTGAAATGCAGTATTGTTTAGAATTGAAAGGAGAATTTGTATTAAAATTTCGATCGAAATCGGTTTAGCCGTTTATGAGAAAGTCGAAAATCTATAAAATGGTTGTATGGCAGGTACCGTTAAAAACAAAATATAAAACAAAATTTTTGGCCAAAATGTAGACCGTACTCAAAGCAGTACTCACACAAAATTTTATCAAAATCGTTAGAGCCGTTTTTGAGATAATTAAGATGGAAGATAAATTTGGATGGCAAGTACCGTTATTTTTGGTTCTAAAACAACGATTCAAAAATCTATCTTGGACAATCACCTAAGCATCAAGTTTGAACAATATCGGTTCAGCCGTTTAGGCTATAGATCGTTCTACAGACAGACAGATAGACAGACGGAGTTGCCGGACCCATTTTTTTGTGTTCTTTATCATCGTAAGGTCAACTTTGATTAAAATCTCGAGTTTGATTTTTTTCCAAATGCAAAACTTGCCCTATAGTACCTATATGCAAGTAAGAATCGAATAAAAATGTTGTTACTTCCCTTTTTTTGTTCGGGTTTTTGTATTTTTCAATAAAATGTTTTGTCCCACTTTTTGAACATCTGTCCCCCTAGAAAACCCGATATGTTCCCCTTTTCAACATTTTCAATCTGGTAGCCCTATCTACAACTGAATCTAAACAATAAATTAAATAGTCCTTTTCAGTCTCAGTCGATAGTCGAGACATCATCGGTTTTTCTTTATAAAAGTTAATATAGTATCATAATACGTCATAATTACGCAACAAAGACCAAAAAAGAAAATAGAAGCAGAAGACGAATAATAATAAGAAATCAACTGAATAACTAACTTATCTAGCAGCAAAATTAAGGCATTCCCCATATTCCGTTTGTACCTACAAAATATAAAATTACATTTTCTGCCCCCCTTTTGTTAAACTCTCTAAGCCACCTACTCACCATCAGAGTTCAGTTTTTTTTAAAACTTTTTTTTTGTATAAGCAAGAATTCACCTCACCACTGTCAGGGATTACAAGTCATTGCGGTAGTGCGGTCGGCTTGCAAAATTATTCATAAACTTGCAATTGCAATTCTTATTCTCTTATTCTTCTCTGCCTCCCTTTGACTTCATCCTTCTGAATTCGGAATTCAAATTGGGTTGATGTTTGCAGTCAGGGATGAAAATGAAATAAAATGGCAAATGTCATTTTTCTTTAAAAAAGAGTTAGTCGCTTTTCCTAAGATCTGTTTCACTATGTCTGAATATGATTCTGATTAGTAATACGACACACAAGTTTTGGTGCATGGTCATAAGTCCAAAGGTCCAAGATCACTTTGGCTTTGCGAATGAGTTAAATTCACTATTCATACTTTTGACTTGTGTTATGACTGCAGTGCACCAGTATTTATGTGTCTGATAACTATAATCAGAATTTAAGTCAGAAATAATTTTTTCCTTATGGCGATTTAGGCACCATATCATCAGTTTTGAAGTAAAAAAAATCAAACTTGAGATTTTGATCAATTTTTACATTACGATGATAGAGAACATGAAAAAAGAACGACCTGCAGCCTTAACAGCTGAAGCCGATAAATTGCAATTTGGCTTGACCCCAAAAATATTTGTATATACCTTCCATACATCCGTTATGAGATAAGCCATGTTATCTCAAAAACGGCCCCAACTATTTTGATTAAAAAATTCTGTGTATAGACATGGTCTACATTTTGACCAAAAACTAGGGTTGGGGTCAAAATTCGTGTAACAAAATTCTGCTTTTTAAAATTCTGCTCATCAAAATTCTACAAATAATAAAGAAAACAAAGATTTGGCGCGCGCTTTTTAACATTTTCCAAACCTATGTTTTCTTTATTATTTGCAGAGTTTCGATAAGCAGAGCATACTCTTACTTTCTTAAGAGTTTATTAAAAAAAACATTTTTTTTGTCGGTCAACTTCTTAAGGCAATTATTCAGTTAGTGCCTATTAAATAAAAAAACAAAAAGTGTTTCGAAAAACAAACACATAAAAAGAATAATCAAAAAGAGAACCGATCAAAGTCACATCGGCTATCTTAGGTTCTTAGGCGCATTTAAAAAAAAAAACATTGTTCTCTTTCGACTTTTGGTTTTTGCTTGTTTGCTTTTTTTTCGGTAATTTTTTTTCATACTTAAGTTTACCTAATGAATTGCTTTGTTTTATTTTTATTTCTC
Source organism: Philhelius pedissequus (assembly GCA_910595825.1). Classification (NCBI taxonomy): domain Eukaryota; kingdom Metazoa; phylum Arthropoda; class Insecta; order Diptera; family Syrphidae; genus Philhelius; species Philhelius pedissequus. The sequence continues at coordinate 4,362,846 of OU343163.1, read as the reverse complement.
GTTTGCTTTTGTAAATAAAAAAAGTTAATTAAAAATTAAAAAAAAAAAACATGTGCGTCTCGGGACGCGCAACAGAAGTGATAATTTGAACGATGTATTAACTATTGAAATTTTTTAACTTGAGAAAAGCTTCAAAAGTTCTTCATTAACTCGAATAATTTTAAAAGATCTCGGTATGCGTGAGATAAAGGGAAACCAGACAGACTGGCACCATAATCCGCTACGTAACGAAGATGTTTACCCTCCTATAAGAAGGTATTAATTCAAAAAATATTTTTTCCAAAAATACAAAAAAAAAACTTTTTTCGAATATTTTGGAATGCAGTATTATTTAAAATTTGAATGACCTCCTATATAAAAAATTTGATCGAAATCCGTGAGGTCGTTTATGAAAAAGTTGAAAATCAAAAAAAATGCTGTATAATAACAAAATTATATAAACAAATGTTTACACCAAAATGGAGAGTATACCTATAAAAGTACAGATTTTTTTTTGAACAAAATGGTTAAAGCCGTGTTTTGAGATAATTAAGATGGTAGAAACAATTGTACCGCAAGTACCGTTATTTTGGGGGTTAAAAAAGATTCAAAAATCTATTTGACACAATCACCTAAAACGCTTAACTTTTTTTTTTTTTATATTCTACACGCGCTCAAGGGATTATACTACCCTTTAAATGTTTCAACACAGCGCGGGCGTGAGGGTGAGGCTAAGGAAGAGAAAGAATGATAGGAAAGATGTGTGGCGTGATGTTCTGAGACTGTAGGTGGTTGTTATCTCAGATTTTATCTCCAGGGATGGCGGCTGAACTAATGCGGAGAAATTTCCGTGTCTTATTTAACTATGTCCCTTATTATTCGCATTAATTTTTTTTATTCTTTGTCTTATTTTATCGGTATACTAGTTTTACTCAATCACTTGTTGTTAGTTATATGCCTAAACAGCATGTAATAAGTAAACCAGCAACTCATTGTATGACATTTATTTTTAGAATTGGTTTTTAATGGAAAATAAGAAGACATAGACTCCGGCAGACTACTGTGACCATGAGGTTGACAGGCGAACACACAACTATCGCGCCATGGCCACCCCAAAACTACCAAGTTTGTAGAAAATACCTTCAGTGCTTTAGGCGATAGACGATCTAGACAGAAAGACAGACGGAATTGCGCGACCCACTTTGTTGGTATTCTCCATCATCGTAATATGTCAAGTTTGATTAAAATCTCGAGTTCTATATATATATATTGTAAGACACATCCTTATTATTTTTAAGTTAAGTCTTGCCTCAATTTTAAGACCTTAACATTAAAGATTGAACTACTAGAACTGACGATATACGCTCAAAACAGTCACCAGATATTTCTTTTTAATGAATTTTCAAACACAACTGTTCTACTACACTGAACATCGAAGACAGTAGTCGAATTAAGCAGGCAATTTTGAATGTTTTTCCTCCATTGTGAAATTAAGACTGCAAAGCTTGTATATAAAGTAATGTAAAATACACCAAAAATGTGTACTTATTAATTAAAGAAAAACAAAATTTATTCATGTAACCCGTCAAAAGTAATTGACTGATATGTGTAATATTATCAATATTACAGCTTTCTTACGGATATTGACATTCTAGGAATCTAATTTTTTTTATTAAACATTTAAGTCAATATACTCTATCATTCTTAAAATTTCAGTTTTCTAGATCCACACCTTAAAAAGATAAAATTCGTTTAGTTGATATGTGTGAGAATACTTATCCAATGTAACGCGTTACATAACGAATCGGCTTACCCTCCCATAAAAAGTTATCACTTCAATAAGCAGAATTTCTTTCTTTTTTGTTGACGGACAGAATTTTGAGGAGAAGAATTTTGAAAAGCCGAAAAAATGAAAAAAAGCAGAATTTTGAAAAGCAGAATTTTCATTTTAAAAGCAGAATTTTGAAAAGCAGTATTTTGAAGCCAGAATTTTGACCTACTTCCCAAAAATTAACATAAAATGGTCCTTGCCGTTGCATAGGTTTTTGATTTTCGACTTTTATAAACAGCTCCACCGATTTGAATCAAAATTTTTGTACAGGAGGTTCTCCAAATTAAAAATAATACTGTATTTTAAAATTTTCGAAATAATTTTGTATTGTTTTTTTTTGAGCAAATTGTTTGATAATTTAATAGCTTAAAAAAAGTGGACTATTTTTTTTTAAATATTTGCATATTTAAATTCATATTATTAAGTACTTAGAATTGGGATGCCAATTTTTTAAAAAAGAAATATTGTATATTATATCTTAGCTATTACGCATCTTCTGCAAGCAAAATGATACACAATAAAGCACGTACGCCCAGTCGTGCATTATTGATTAATAAAATAAATCGTAATCATACTACAAATGCTATAATTTGCCATCCCTGTACATTAGTTACTGAGTAATGGATACCATGAGTAACAACAGAATATGAAGCAAAGCAAAAAAAATGAAAACGAAAACTTACATATTCATTCAATTCAAATGCAAAGAACAAATAAATAAAATAGCACACAACACAGCAGTGGCATAAGGATACAAAACTCCGTCTCCAACGTCGTCATCATCGTCGTTCGTCGTTGGTTGTTGATTGTCGTCGACTTCATCGTCATCGTTCTGATCCTCGACCTCGTCCTCGGTGTGTCATCGTCATAGCAGCGCACAAACCAAACCCATATCTCTCTGACTAGTTAAATTAACCCATGTTCCATGTGCATTGCGATACATGGCTTTGTACATATCATCATAGTCGACGGACGGCTATACACACATGCAGCTTGGAGTTGGAAAAGTTGATATTGCCGCCCGCACCCGCTGTACCATGTATTCATATTCACACACAAATAACGCCGGTAAGCCCTCCAGAGGTGATATATGCGAGCTGTTTTGCACATTACTTGAACTAACATAACATGGTTTATTGCCGGCACCAACAATACAATGCAACATCCTTACCACCCCCCTCAGGCGGGCCCACAAGCCCATTCTCGTGTCGTTGTTATATATGAGTCCTTGAGGGATGCATGCAATGCGAGACAGCGTGTGTAGGTGAAGTATAGTTATGAGATGAAAGGGATATATGCAGGGCATCAGCATGCGACGAATTACTCGAGAATTATTATTATTCTCTATTTCAGTTAATTTCTTAGGCCTGATGCTTGGTAGCGGTGGCGGCTCTGGTTTCTTCTTCGTTTTCGTCTCTCGTCGCTTACTCCTGATCTGTCTGGGACGACATTGTCGGTTGTCGGTTGTCGGAGACTATGACAACAACGACGATGCAGCAGCCAAGGCAAATATTCAGCAGTGCATTTAATTGCACAGTTGTAATGGGGGTAATCAAGTGAAAATTGGATGGTAGCTTCTGTCAGTGCAGAGTGGATGCTTAAGCAAAAGTCAAGTTAAAGAGATCCATTTTCACGCCTGCCACTGCCACAGCGCCCCCAGCCATAAGATGAGGTCACACCTCAGATATGTAAATCGTATCTCCTCATACAATGTGTGTGAAAAAGTTAGCGTTTGCTCAATATTCGTTTAAGCTGGAAGACCAAAATATTCTAAATTGGAAAGTACCTTCCATGCTTATTATATTAAGCTACTGAAAAAAATATACGAAATTATTGTGTAGGGGTTTTCCCCATTCATGATTTCGATCGTTTTGATTTTTTTTCAAATTTGTTTTCACAGTGGAATTTAATTGATCGAATTTTTTTCCAGAAAATGGGTTAATTTTATTTATTTATTTTTTATTACGTATACGCCCGAGTGAACTTTGCAAATATTCCAGGAATTTAATAAATAAGGGCGCCTTTTTGATTTGAGTTACGTAGCAATATACATCTGATGAGCCAGTTTTCTCTTTTTCCCCAGACGAATATTAAAGACCTTTAAAGGCACACTAGAACACAGTAAGATCTCCCATATACGGATTCCAAATAGTTGTAGGTATGGGTACCTTACCTAGCCATATTTTGTATATGATTTTTGCCATGAAATGGAAAAATAAACAGACTCAGTGGAAATTATACTGAATTCTTCGTTGGGCGTGTCCAGGGAAATGACGAGAAAGATTCTTTGCGGCTGACATGTTCATAAAAAAATATATGACCTGCACTTATTAGGTGGAAGTGACATTTGATCCACATAGGTATTCAGGCAATCTGCTGAAGCATGTGGATTTTAAAAGGTCATTGCTTCCTCCTTAAAGTTCGGAGGGCGTTCAAAGGGGTGTTCTATAAAGCTATGGGGATGAGAGATTTTGTCGATACACTCACGAGGATTGAGTGGTTTATACAAGAACTTGTTTTTGTGTGCCAGTCTATTTATTTTCTTAAAGCCCGTTAGTCTGCCTTCTGCTCAAAGTACAATATCTCCTCACCCAGCGCGATCAAGATCACAATCGAAATAAAATTGTTCCTTGGGTTAATGCTCTCTAGGATACCAAAAATATGTCCACGACATGTTCAATTCAATGAATCCTTAAGGAATATTTACAGCATATCGTCTAAAAATTTAAATCACTTGATTTTGAAGCTACACAAGTGTTTGAAACTATCGATTTGGTAAAATGTGGGGATACTTGCAATAAAGGTTTGCTTAAGACAATCACTCAATAACAGTGGAAGACACCCAAAGACAACATTCCCATATCCTCCAAATCATGTGGGGGTGGCCGTGGCGCGATAGTTGTGTGTTCGCCTTTCAACCTCATGGTCACAGGTTCGATCCCTGCCGTAGTCTACGTCTTCGTATTTTTCCATTAAAAACCAATTATAAAAATAAATGTCATACAATGAGTTGCTGGTTTACTTATTACTCGTACATGCTGTTTAGGCATAGAACTAACAACAAGTAATTGAGTAAAACTAGTATACCGATAAAATATGACAAGGAATAAAAAAATTAATGCGAATTATAAGGGACATAGATAAATAAGACACGGAAATTTCTCCGCATTAGTTCAGCCGCCATCCCTGGAGATAAAATCTGAGACAACAGCCACCTACAGTCTCAGAATATCGCGCCACACATCTTTCCTATCATTCTTTCTCTTCCTTAACCTCATCCTCACGCCCGCGCTGTGTTGAAACATTTAAAGGGTATTCATAATCCATTCAGCGCGTGTAGATTATAATAAAAAAAAAGAAAAAAATCCTGTGAGAATTTTCTAACCAATGCACAAAAACTAAACACAAGGCTCATGAAAATTTATGTGTCATATGTACGTGTAAGCTATTTCTTAGACCAACATTTGAACCCTAAAATAAGTTTAGAACTTTTACAAAAAATGATTTTGATGTTTAATATTTTTTTAAATGTTCTATGACAGCTACAGGTTTTTTGTATGTAAAATAAGCACAGACTCACATTTAAATAAAAATTGATTTATTTTAATTTGATTTAATTTTTTACTTTATTTTAATTTATTTTATTTTATTTTATTTTATTTTATTTTATTTTATTTTATTTTATTTTATTTTATTTTATTTTAATTTATTTTATTTTATTTAATTTTATTTAATTTAATTTAATTTAATTTTATTTTATTTTATTTTATTTTATTTTATTTTATTTTATTTTATTTTATTTTATTTTATATTATTTAATTTAATTTAATTTTAGTTAATTTTATTTTAATTTTTTTATTTTATTTTATTTTATTTTATTTTATTTTATTTTTTTTTATTTTATTTTATTTTATTTTATTTTATTTTATTTTATTTTATTTTATTTTATTTTATTTTATTTTATTTTATTTTGTTTTATTTTATTTTATTTTATTTTATTTTATTTTATTTTATTTTATTTTATTTTATTTTATTTTATTTTATTTTATTTTATTTTATTTTATTTTATTTTATTTTATTTTATTTTATTTTATTTTATTTTATTTTATTTAATTTAATTTAATTTAATTTTATTTTATTTTATTTTATTTTATTTTTTTATTTTCTTTTATTTTATTTTAATTCAGTTAAAAAATAAAATAATTCGAATAGTAAGCAGGGTAGTGGGTGGGTCGTAGGTAACGTGAGAGTCAATTTTTAAATGTTTAAAGGATTTGACACTTCTTCGCAAGAACCGGTGCGCGCGAAAAGCATTTTTGTGCTAATGTGCTGTATCACTGCTGGAACTCATCCCCGGACTACTGCAATTACAGTGCCCAACGCACTAACTACATGTTTCTTTCTACAATGACTACATTTACAAGTTCATTAAGTTTTATTTAATTAAAAATACTTTAGCTAATTTTTGAAAATTTTCTTCAACACTGCACATTCAAATATTCATTATGCTTATCCGTTATCCGTATGAGAGTTAAGCAAACGTCATTTCAGTTCGTTCCGGTCTCGATGTTGTTGATGATGATCCGTTTTTTTATGGCTACGATATAAAATAACCAAATAACCCTTCCCGAAGCCGGCACAACACCGCATCAGCAGAGTCACTCCAAGGTAGGCCACTACTCATACAGAACTCAAACCACACATACGAGTATAATCATCGTCATCATCATTATCTGAACTCCGCAGTAGTGTTACAGACCTGATTCTAGTTAACTGTATGCTATCCCGATCTAGAACTGCTACTGCACCTATTCGCAATAACTATACCGAACCGCGCAGTGCCGCGCTGGCATCCATTGGCATCGCCCAACAAAAATAAGAACTCCAGTGCAGCAGGCAGGAGCAAAATATACACAAAATGTTATACTTTATATTTAAACGTGTATACGAAACTCTGTCATAAAGATAAAGGATAAGTGGTAACTTTATGGTTATTACTGGCAAAAGTGTAAGGATAATAATATTAAATGCGATGTGTGTGTCTTATACAGTATAGGTACACCACCAGCCAACTCGAGCACGAGCCCATATATCTTATGTGTATGCAAGGACCCCACAACCAAAAAAAAAAAACTGCGAAATAAGCTTCAGCCAAACTAACTATGTAATAAAATTCCTTATCTCGCAGCTGCTACGTTGTCATTTCGATGATATACATAGACAGCGAGATATCTACGCTCCTGTAAGGATATTAAATTCAAATTAAATTAGCAAATGGATCAGTTGACTCATCCAAGAATTTGCCATATTGTTGTTTTATTATTTTTGAAGGATGTTCAAGGAGAGGGTGAGAGATAGCGGCTTTTAATTTCGCCATTTTTGATCTGTTAAATAATTCGATATAGACATCCGAATCCAGTGGGTGTCCATGTCCGTCGTTCTATAGCAAAAAGCGAATTTATCCTTCAATTTTATTTTGATGAAATACTTCACCAAGTTTTATTGTTTATTACAATGCATTAACATTTGGCATAAAGTGGATGCGAGCCCATCATCATCACCCAACGCGGAAGGATGGGCAAGGATAAATGCAAAAGTTTTCTCTTGTAATATAATTATGTGTGTGGAAATGGTTTTTGTGTTCTTCATCAGAGTACAACATCACCAGAGGAGCATAATGCATGAAGTGGAACGCTTTATGTTCAAGTGGAATTGGTCCTGTGGGATAAATGGTATTATTTTTATATAAAAATGTATTTCCTTTCCAAGATACAACCACCACTTCTTGTTCTATTTATGTTTTGTTTGTTTTTATTTTTTTTATTGACATTTAAGAGAGATGAATGTTTTTTTTTGGAATTAGATTATTAGAGAGGTCGTTCGTCGTCCTGTAATAATAACTCAAATTGAAAAACATTTTAGGGGAATTTAGAAATTGTGTGTTTATTTGTGAATCTGAATGCCATTATGTTTTTTGAAATGAAATTACGCATTATTTTGTCCAGTCAAAGGGCAGACGATACCTCGATTGCTTTTATATTTAGAAAGGTACCTACTCTTTGTGGACTACATAAATCATCACAGTAAATACCATTATGTTTTTCCGAGAAACATAATGGAGCACTTATGATTTCGTGATGAGTTTTTTTTTTGGTTATAAAGTGAATAGCTAATCAAAGTTGTAGCAAATCTGGCAGTTCTTCGAAAAAGTAAAAAAAATAGAAATATGACAACAAATTTATAGCTTGTCCTTAAGTATCCACTTATGAAAATGGTTTAAAAACTAAGGAGTATAAAAATGAAGGATGTCGACTTATTCTTATGGTAGGTGTACTTTTAAAATCAGTTGTAAATTTTACCGGAATTTTGTTGCGTATTCATAAGGATACCAAACATTGTATTTGATGCCTTTTGATTTTATGAAAAAAAAAGAAAAGGTATGAAATGTTCTTTAGCAAGAAAAAAATAAAAAAAATTTGTCAGATTTTTCAATTTTGTTTGTTTACTAAAGTGCAAAGTTTAATAAAGCAAGGTTACTTTAAGCGGGGAATACTGTAGGTATTCATTTATAAGAATTAAAAAAAAATATATGTCTATGCTGGAAATTAAGAGCTATAAAACAACGTGGCCACTTATCAGCAATGTAATTTTTTTCAGAATTTATGGAGAGGAGCAGTAATAGAGGAAGGGTCAACAAGTCCCTGAAAAATTAAATAAGAAACACTTTTTTCGACATAAAAACATATTATTTTCGAAAATAGTCTCATTTTAGCTCAATACACTTCATACAATGTTTCTCCAATTTTTCAATGCCTTCCAATACGATTTCTCGAGCACCTCAAAACACCTTGTTCGATCCAAATATGTCACCTTCGAGCAATTTCTTCATGCTTGGAAGCAATAAATAGTCGCTTAATAGGCTTAATCTGGGGTATACGCTGACTGAGGGAGGAATTCGTAGCATAACTACTAAGCTACTGCAGACTTATGCGTCGGTGTGCTGTCCTAGTGGAAAAAGGACTTTTTTCTTTATCAAATACAGCCATTTTTGCTTCAAATCGGCTTGGACTCGATCCAGCAGCTCTGTGCAATATGCGCGGGTGATCATATGGAAATAACACAGCACATCCAACAAAAAAAAAACCTTTACATTCTTCGGCTTCGATTTACCTGGAGAAGACAATTGTTTTAACTGTCCCTTGGCTTTTGGTGTGCCGTGGTGAATCCAGGTTTCATCAACGGTTACAAAACAGCGGAAAAAATCAGTTGAATTTTTCTACCGTTTATTGTCGATTGTGAGCAAATGCGGAACCCATCTCAAAACATTTATGTTAACTCGAAATCAATGATTCTCGTGATAAGCCTGGGACCTCTTCAATCTCGCCGATCGTCCATTATAAAAACATGGATTTTGTCAAACTTTTCTGGTGTCATAAACTTAACATCGTGACCCAATTTGTGTTAATTTTCAGCACTTATTTATAAAAAAATGTATAACGTACATTTCGTTAAAATCATTGTTCCAAGACCTCAAAAATATTATTTCCTCGAATAATACCGTTAAAGCCTAATTTGCTCCTACCATAAGTTCTGCATTTACGAGTAGAAATAACTAATCGTTTATTCTTGTAGGAAATATTTAAGTTTTCCGAACTAACATTTCATTTTCGTAAGAATTCGATAAGTCATTTTGACATCGATGGTACGTTACCGAAACTTTATAGAAGCTTAACCTGGAACTATTCTTAAATCGAAAATTGAAAAAAAAACATCCGAATTAATCTAAAAGTTTAACATTAAGTCTTCGTACGGTAACAAATGCTGCTAAGGTTTAATTTTTCACCTTGACGCCAACTCTTATTCAGGTATCATGTCCGAAAAACCTTCCTATAATTCCTAAAGCTCAACATTAATTTACATGTTGAAACAATTGTCATATCAATTCAAACATGATATGGATTAGGAAAAGGTGTGCATTCAGTATTAATTATTCTCTTCTTCGTTGATCAAGACGAGACATCGTCATTCGAATGATTTCAGATGAAGTATTGAGATGTCTCGAGAGAATGTAAGATTTGTTTATTATCATTTTTTTTCATTCTCCGCAACCCAGACCCGCAAAAATCTGCGGCTGCCGGTCCTCAAAAGGGATTGCACAGTCATTTCCTATTTTGTATCATTTGTTTCGACATTTAAAAAAAAAATCAAGGCTAACCCCTTGCAAAAATAATTACATTTTCAAGAATGTTCTTCAAACCTATCGATATGCACATCAAAAGAAAGGTCTTTTCAATACCTATTCACATCTGAGAACAAAAATCATCTCCGGTATCTGGTTGTTGAGATATTTCAATCCAAAGTTATTCTCATGATTTCCACCCAACTACTTGTTCGAATCGCTGTTCCCAATTTCGAAACAACCAGGAGACCAAATAATTTTCATGTGTCTTGAGTCGAATATAATTAAGCAATTAAATTTTCCTCTTGCAGGTTTATACCTATTTCGGACCTCTTCCTTTTTCTGTCAAAAACATGCACCCAAACTTAACTATAGAACAATTTCTCTGACACAGTAAATAATTAAGCTTTACGTTATAATTTAATTTTGGTGAATGCGTGCTGGCAGTGACGAAAAAAAAACAAAATTTATCCCTTGATTGAATAAAAGTCCTTGAAGTGTAACTTTAATGAGCAAAAACTGTTTTAAATTCTCCAAATTATTCCTTCGCGCTTTGGATCTACCCAAACGAACCTACCAGTCATCATCAAAGCAACGGCACAGGAACATTTTACCTCTTTCCAAAGCTATTTGTGTTTATATTTAATTGAACTAATTACGTGCACGAACTGATTATAACGCCATCTTTTGAGGTAGGTGCTCGAAAAGCAAAACCATAACCATGCAATTATAGCTTTCCTTTGTCCAGGTATACAGTATATTACCTTAAGGACTTTATGGGTGCCGTTCGGCAAGAAAACTAAATTCAAAGACAACATCGAACAAGACTAAAACATGCAAAGGAAAAATAGAGGTTGAGGTGAAAGAAAAAAAAAAGATTTAGTTTGCCATCATCATTATGCCATTCAAAATGTGAAATATTTTTTGTTGTTGCGTCTACCTATGTGTCTGAAATCTGAATGTTAACAAAAAAAAAAAAGAATTCCTTAGTAACCAAAGAATGACGAAAAGAAAACTGAAAAAAAAATTCAGGCAATATAAATAAAAAAAAGGTGAAAAAGGATCAAAATAAGAGAAGGACTTTGTGTGTAGTTTTCTCTTGTTAGTTTAAAAAGCGAATAAAAGTTTTTAATTACCCATGTCGTCGTTGTCGTTGTACTCGTCGTCATCGTCATCGTTAGTTTTGTCCTTTTAAGCCAGCCTTGATAACAGTTTTGTATAAATAGAGGGATTCAGCGTCAGCCAGCGTCATCGACCTAGTCCCATACACTAAATGGATTCTTCTCCCTTTACAACTAAAGGAGGAAATCTTAAGGACATTTTCTTTCTTTCATTCAAAACATTCCGCAATGTTTTCTTTTTCTTTTCAAACCTTGTTTTTCGTTTGGTATTTTTTCTTGTTTCTGTTGTTGCTGCAAAGAAGGATTCTTCGACAAGTCTGTGGTTTCACTTTTATTCGCTGCTTCGTTAATGTATAGTATATACGACGAATAGGTTTTGACTTTGTTGGCTTGGGTTGGTGTGGCTTTGGCTTTGGCTCGACTTGGCTGATTCTGAATTCTCTGCGGGCTATTTCATAAAGAAAACCACTATTCTTTATAAAATAGTGCCGGTGAAATTTTCAACTTTTTTTTTTCTTATTTTTGTTTCCTGTAGAATTTTTGGGTAAAGTTTTCTTTAATTACTGTTTGCTTTCACTATGGCTATGGTTTGCTTAACTCTTTTTCATCTCTTCCAACATTTTTTGAATAAAAGTTTAAAAAAAAAAAACATGTCCATGAAAGGCAAAAGAAGGAAAAGTTGAAACCGGGAGAGACAGAGAGAGGGAGAGTTTACTTTATGATTAGTGAGTTTCTTACATTTGGTTGAATCTAAAAGGTAATCTTTAGTATATTTGAGACTTTTGTGAATGATTCAAAAGGAATTTCTAAGAAACTATGCAAGGATGGAGACGAAGATGGATGCGATAGGATTAGGCTTCTGGCTTTATTCATCATTTCATAAATATAACTATAATTCTTTAAGTTGAAGAACACATGTATGATGATGTGAAGAAAATATGATATTAATTTGATCTGAGTTCTTTTCAATTGGTGTTACCAGTTATTCTTCTTCAGGTTGCGAGCTAGATATCTCTATCTTTTGAACAATTCGGTAAGTGAGGACTAGTTAAGTTATGTAAGTTACGTATAGGGCAGAATTATAATTCTCAGATTCTTGTAGGTCAAAATTCTGTTATTCAAAAAATTTCTGTAAATCTAAAGTTCAAATTATGGATTTTTTTAAGAAACTGTAATGTAATATATACCAATATATAATTCAAGCTGCCATTAACAAAAAACCTAAGGCTTTACAGAGAAATATAATTAAAATTAAAAAAAAAAACATTATTTTTAGGTACGTTATTGGGGGTGGCCGTGGCGCGATAATTGTGTGTTCGCCTGTCAACCTCATGGTCACAGGTTCGATCCCTGCCGTAGTCTATGTCTTCTTAGTTTTCCATTAAAAACCAATTCTAAAAATAAATGTCATACAATGAGTTGCTGGCTTACTCATTACATTCTGTTTAGTCATAGAACTAACAACATGTGATTGAGTAAAACTAGTATACCGATAAAATATGACAAAAAGAATAAAAAAATTAATGCGAATTATAATGGACATCGATAAATAAGACACGGAAATTTCTCCGCATTAATTCAGCCGCCATCCCTGGAGATAAAATCTGAAGACAACAACCACCTACAGTCTCCGAATATCGCGCCACACATCTTTCCTATCGCGTGTAGATTATAAAAAAAAAAAAAAAAAAAACGTAGCTACCGCAACCACATAAAAGTCAGTTAAGACTTATGAGTGTTAATTTTGGAATACAGAGTTTTGGTTTTTCAGAACTTTGAATTACAGAATTTTGGTGAAACAGAATTACGAAGTATAAAATGTTGAAATTCAGAATTTTATGACACACACAGAAAATCGTCTCCAACCATGAAATATTTTATCGAAGATGTAAGCGAAACTTTAAACTTGTTACCACCAAAAGAACGTTCCAGTATTTCCCAAAAAATCGAAGAAATGGTCTGTTTTTTGTTATGTTCATTAAGGAAGTATTAGTACACGTGTTAGTACACGAATTAAGTAACTATCAATTCGAAAAAACGGTATTTTTACCGTGTTCATTTGTTATAACCACTGCATAAAATGAAAGAAGTATTCGAATACCTAACCGGTTGGAGTCATAATTCAGCATGTGGTAAAATTCGGTTTCCAACTTCTGTATTCCTATTCTGTAAAAATATTATTAATTTAAAGTTTTTCTAATTAAAACATGTTGTAATTTTTGTCTATTGAACAATGATTGTTTAACGAATACAGAAACAGCCATTCAAATCTTTACAGAAATTTGAAATATAGGTTTGGATTTACTGACTTTTGAAAAGCAGAAATATGTATTTTCAACAATTTAAAGTTATGCAGAATTTTGTGTTTTATTCGTAGAGTATTCTTATTTATAATCTAACACTCAAATTAATAAACTAGGGAAGGTTTAGTATATATTTTGTGGACTAAGTGCGAAATTCTATTAATAAAACAGAATTTCTGCTATTTGACGTTTACCAACTTAGTATTTTGCTAGACCATCTAATACGGTGGTCTAGTGAAGGACTAAGAATTGACATTTAAGAACAAAATTTACAGGAACATAGAATAAAATAGATATAAAAATAGTTGATATTTATTGTAGTAGATTTTGTTCAATTTTTATTGATTATTGATTCTTATTAATAGGAAATTTTAGTCCATTGTCTAACTCTTATTCCATGGTTTTGTAGGTCTATGGACTAAAGGTGGACAAGACGTTTTTTATTAGGGCTGTAAGGGACTAGTTATAGCAATCAGTAAAACGTATCAGAAAAAGTTGAAATGATATGAAAGTGAATATTTTTTCTTGGTGGTCGTTTATAGTAAAGACGAAAATTATATTAGTTGGCAAGCATCACTACCATTCTGCCTCCAAGTTTTCCTCATTGAAATACACATAAAAGAGTTTTTCGTCTACAATTCTGTCAGTGGAACTAGAGAAACACCAAAACCTTTATTTTTTTTCAAAATTTCTAGGAGCAGCTTGTAGACAGTACAATTATCTACAAAATGATATTAAGTTCTAGCGTTCCAAAGCTTAATTGTTCGTCAAAATGGAAGCTATATTAAGTCTGGTTGCCTTAACGAATGAATTTAATCTTAGGTATATGTATATCCATTTTGACGAACAATTAAATTTTGGTACGCTAGAACTTAAGAACGAATTGACATACAGAAGTCATTTTGTAGATAATTGTACTGTCTTAGAATTTTTTTTAAAGTACAGGTTTTGGGAGTTATCGGACAAAATAAAATAAATTTTTATTTCACAGATGGCAGCATTTCCCTTCTGGTTCCAAACTTGAAACTTGGTTTTTTTAATAGAACATGTTTTTCGAAACATAACTAAAAACAAAAAATTTGCCCACTCAAAAACATAAATTTACTACATTTTTTGGAAAAAAATGTATAACACCCCAATGTTTTCGAACATTGATCTCCAGATCTATCAATTGTACGATAAAAAGTGTCTTAATTTTTTTTTTCTGTAGAATAGCATGAGCTACAATGCGTATCTACAACTTTTTCCAAAAGAACCTATAGTTTTCGAGTAATTTGGAAAAAACTGAATTTTCCACCCCCCTTCTCTGGGAATTTTTGATCCGCTCTCCAACAAAATTCACCTTTGTCGGAATTTTTTCGAAATTTTTCTTTAATTTTCCTGGACTAAAATAATTAAATTTATTTTTAACGAAAAATAATTGTTCTATTTCAAATATTTCTTGGAAAACTTTCTCTGTGAGTTATTTTTCATCGATTAGTGTAGCTTTTAATTTAGTTCACAATTTAAACGTGAAAACTAGCCAGGTTTGTGGTCAGATTAATTGATTGAGAGTTTTTTTTATAAATATTATTGCTCTCAAAAATCGTAAAAAAAAATTAAAAATAAAAACAATCGAAAACGAATTTAAAAAATCAACGTTTATGTTCGAATATTTAAAAAATTTTTATTAAGAAGATGGTTCCGCAGCCAAGAACCGAAATGCATTCGTTCTAAATAAAAAAATTTAAAATATTCAAACAAAAACGTTTGTTTTTTTTTAAATTCGTTTTGGATTGTTTTTATTATTAATTCTTTGTTACGATTTTTGCGGTCAATAAGGTTTATAAAAAAAACTTTCAATCAAGATAAGAGTAGCATTTGTATTTTAAAACGCGTGAAAACATCATACATTATCGTATAGAACTTTTTCCTAATTTATTATTTCTGATCGCTATAACTGGCTCCTAACGAACCGTTCTTTTCTAATTATTGTTTCCAACACAAGCAAGTATTCTTATTGTAGTTGATATGATTGCTATGAAATTAAGTATAAGTTTCTGTGTGAAATTGGCTATTATTTAAATGCCGAATTTTAACGAGTAACATTTATTCACTCGCTATCCCTATTCAGAGCCCATTATGTAACAACTACCTAAAAAAATGTTTCTAATAGTGATTGATTTTTTTTTTCATTTTATAGCGACTTTAGAGCATTTGGTTATGCCAACTTTACTTATCAATTTCTTTGGTTGCGAGACAAAGAATATTAAAGTTAATGTTGGAATACCACATGGTAACCATTTAGTTCCTGTACTTTTTATTTTATTATTTTTTTAAATTAATTAAAATCTGTGTTGATAAAGTCAAACTGCGCCATTTATGAGGGCTAGTAACAATGCAGAAGCCTTATTGCGTGTTTCCAATTGGTTATAATTATTGAAAAAAAATAGTGAAGTTTTCCGTGATTTCTTTAGCTTTGTTTAAACGATATATTAAATATGAAATTTGGAATTTTAAATCCACTAATATAGTAGAATTAAACTAGAGGTTCTAACCGTTCTGCGAACTTTTGTCTGTCGCTATTATAATCACCACCATTTATCCAAAATCTACTGGCAATTCGAACGTTTTTTGCTGAACAACAAAGTCATATTGAATTTTGATTGAAGAACTAACTCGTTCGTTATGAAAAAGAATCACCATCATCTACTCGACTTATAATTAAAAGAACCTTGACGAGCAACATCGGACTGGAAACATCCACATTCTCCGAATTTATACATTTTCCAAGGACGATAGAAATACTTAGGTCCTAGGTATAGACCAACATTTAGATTATACATCAAGGAGACGAAAAAGGATGTTCGAATTGATATTACATACACACTTCACTACACAGGTACTCGTTGGTAGCATGTCTCGCCTTTCGTTTCAATTTGTTTATTTTCAATTAATGATGCATGAGCTAGATTCATCTGCAAATAATTTTCAAAAGTGAAAAGGGATACGTTGAACACACACATACATACAAACACCAACATCCTACACCACATCGCATCTATAGATACGACTATAGCTTCTATCCTGCTAAGGGAAGAAATCACCGAACGTAAAATGATGAAGAACGTAAGTGCTACACTTCCGTCGCATTTAGATTTAATTTCGTTCAACGTTTCGAATTTTATTTCTCTCATTTCCATTCATTGAATCAGTCAATAGTTTAGCTGATGTTTTTTTTTGCTTTTGCTAGCGATGCGATTTCGTACAAAAGATAGTGAAGAATTTTATTTTTCTTATTATAGTCGTCATTCTTCTACTCCAATGTCGTTAACGTATTATTTCGACAAATGATGGTGCTTTGTTTTGTCATTAAATAATATTCTATCCGGCATGAACCAGTGATGGTAAAATACCAAATAGTACGACCATGAGACTAAAATATTACTAAAACAGTAAAATAGTACGTATTGTTCATGTGCTTCTTCACCCATTGATTTTTTGAGAGAAAGGGTTAAGACGATACATAAAAAGAATTTGTTTTAGGTCGCAATGCCAGAAAATCGCAAACGCATTTCTGGCATTTTTATAATAGTACAAAACATTTAAAACCATTACTTGGCACTGTGAATGATATACAGTACTAAATTCAATACAATAGTAAACCGTTTACCAACCATGGAATAAGTATGGTTCTGAAGAAATGGCGGAATAAGGAAAAAAAGAGAAGACTACAAATCTAATGGATGCGTGCATTTCGTTTAGTTTCCGGCGATGAAAGAAACTTAGTACTTAGGTTTAAGAGAAGGCGATCATCATCATTTCAGGGTTTTTAAGTCTTTTTGCCAAGCAAGTGCAGATACTGTGGATTCTTTTCATTGCATTACAAACCTATTTGGCTCTTCAAGAAACACCTGAACAAAATCAATCAATTTGAACTGATTCGTTTTCGTTGAATGGAAAAAAAGAGGAAAGAAAAAAGAAACAAATAATGTGCATAAACGAAAATAAAAAATATCCTGTTGAAATGCCTTGTGAGGGAGAAGTGCCAGTGGTTTTTGTTAATAGATATCTTATGAAAGCTACAGTCGTGGTCTAAAAAATTCTGACAGTTGCATTTCCCTATACGGCAACGTTGTGGTGGAATTTTGTAAGTTACTCGTAGTTTTTTAATGAACAAAATACAAGATTTTCCAAAAAAAAATATTCAAACTTGAATTTAAAAAAACAGTGTGTGTACTTATGTATATACAAGCGCCAGAAGTAAAAGTTCCATAATTTGAAACAATTTTTTCTTTCGTAGATCTAAGTCAGCTACAACATATGTATATGTATTTCAAATATATAGAAACCAGTCAAAGAACAATGAAGTTGACATTTTTTGATACCCGTTCCGTACTTCTATAAATACATCGCCTATAACGACCCTATCTTCCAATTGACACACTTAATCACTAGCAGCGAGACCATCGAGTTAAACATTACACACATTAATACAACACAATATACACTAATGTATGAGTATCAACAAATCAAACAAACAAAAATCGCCGTCAAATACACACAATACGCACTAATCTAATCTTATGACCAAAAAGAACCAACGAAAAAATTCCTCGTCGAATACACACAATGCTCATAGCTACTACATAAATCTAAATCGAATCCATAACGAACCTACAAAAAAATTGAATAAACAAAAAAACAAAGCAACAAAAAAAATGAATTTCTCGTTGAATACACACAATTAATGTAGGTACCTGCAGAATGAGAATCCACAACACGTTCCAAAAAAAAAATCCTCAGCGAATACACACAATGCTGATACATATATTATCTGCACTATCCTATGAAATCCACAAAACGAACAAACATGGCATATGTCGGGCCACGTCAGATGTCGGTCGGTTTGACAGCTCCATACAATTTTTTTTGAACCACCAACACCGCAAATTAAGTCTTACTTCAAATATGCCATAATTTCAGCCAAAAATAAGGAAACAATTTGGCGATATCACTGTCAAGTTATTCTGTTTAAATACATTCAAGGACAGTAAGTAAATAGTGCCCATTTATTTTTAGCTCGTTAAACGCAGGATTTTGAGAGTTGAAGTTGTTCACTTACTTTCTCAAGTCAGTTTCAATTATATTGTTACTATTGATTAATATACGCTCCAAGAGTATAGTCCTAACTGGCTGCTGTTTATCGTTTATTAATCGAATAACTAATTCGGGTTTAAATCAGAGGTTTTTACTCCAAAGCCTCCGGGTGTTGGTCTATTGTAAAAGCCGGTTTCAATAATGCGCAAAAGGAAGAAGAAAAATTTGGAGCCGTATGATCTGGCGTTCTTGCCGGTTAGTTCAAGTCTTAAAAATGCGAATTTTACAATTGCTATTTCCATTAGTGTTATTAGTTACTGCTTCCTTATAATGTGATCAATAATGCTCGAGGCCTAATTCAGGCAATCAACTTGACCAACATCTGTTTTTGGCACGTTCAATCGTTGTCTTGTCGATGCTTTATGGACTCTCGGCGAAGGCCTCTACAGTGATATTTTTTAGGCCTATTACCACATCTGGACAGGGATGTTATATGGCTACGAGAAAATCTAAATTGCAGTTATAATAATTCCACGTTTTCAAATACTTGTTGTCAACTTGTCCTAATTCTGTCTATAACATTATATGTAAATTTCAAAGGAAAACGTCATTTGCAAAAATTATGCACATTTACATAATAGTTGAACTGAACTTAACAAAAATTGCGTATTGGTAAGGCGCTCACTAAGCAACTGATGAGTCCAAGTGGGCTTGCTGGGACGAAGCGCAAATAAAGGCCGTTAAAAGCTATTTTGAATCAATAATTCAACAAGTCCAATTAAATATAATGCTAAGTCTTCTACTTGGCTGAGTAATGTCAGTAGTATATAGAATTGTATTATACAAAAAAAAACACCTTCTCATTCACATAATATGTGTGTTCAGGGTTAAAACTTTATGACTATTGTAGTAGATCTACTTCTTGGATACAAAATTCGGGACAAAGCACATGAACTGAATTGAATTTAAATATATTGGCGCAAAATTTTAAACGATTTAGTAAAATGTTAAAGCCACTTTCAGCAATTTATTAAGCTATAAAGATGATTTATCAAATTTTAAAAGATTTTAACATTTTGCTAAAGTTAAAATCACGGAATGGCTACTTTAACTTTTAGTAATGTGCTAAATCTATTATGGCAACTGCAAGTATATCGCTGATGGACCCGAGAGTCCTAGGTTCGAGTCCTGCTGGTGCACAATTTTTTTTTGTTATTTTTTTTTTTTAATTAATGAAGTTAAAATGATGAAAATAGAAATAACTAATATCATTTTAGAGCACATGTTGGGTTTTCATCAACATATAATTAATTTACAACGCATAACAACAATAATTGTGTTCATCAAAATTCAAACCCTACAAATGCTCAGCTTTCTGCTAAATTAGCAATTTACTAGCTAAGAAAAGGTTTACAAATTTTGAAATAGTTATTCAATCAATAAGCACTTAGGAAATTGCTAACTAGTAAAATGTTAAGCCCTTAACAATGGGTTGTTTAAAATTTTGCGAAAAATACAGTTTTTTTGTTAAAATAATTTTTTTTGTTGTTATTCAAAATTCGAGTTTTCGAAAAATGTTGATCTACTTCACTTTTTTTCAAATTTACTTTGAAATTGTATTGCTATGGTTTGAACCCTGTCCGTATTTCATTGGAAGGGGCTAAGTATCTACTATCGTCAACTACACATTATAGCATGTGCGAGTTAGGTGAGTCTGGTAGTTACGCACTTAGCAAACACAAGAGGGCGTCTGATGCAATTGAGAGATTTTATTCATTGCACAAAATGATGCCAAAACTGAACAATATGTGTTGGCAATTATGTAAAATTGTAGTAGAATTCTACTTGCCCTAAAATGTTTACAATTACATTGTTAACAATTAGTCTTAAAAAATCAAAAATGAAAACAAGTAACAAACAAAAAAATGTTTTCCTTAATTTTTCTTATTTATAAAAGAATCATTATACATTTTGAAATGTAGGTAATGAACAATTTCAAAAAAAAAGTACAATCGTTAAGTAGAAGTAAAATTTAAAAATAGCGCATTTTCTTCAATAAATCTTTAGTAACCACATCCTTTATTTGACGTTTTTTTTAAACTAAAAACGGATTATTCTACTTAAAAAAAATATTATTTAATATTTATGTTTAACATTAAAATCAATAAAAAAAGCTTAAATTTTCTCTTCCAACACTGTTACGATATTTAGAAGTTAAATTAATATTTAATTTCAATTTTATTATGCCCTTTTTACAAAATGGCTTACAAAAGTGATTTTAGAAAATTAATTTATGAGGCATAATATAGAAAAGGGAGGGGAAGGGGTGGGGTAGATTTTAGTATTGGTTTTGATCCGACATCCACGCAAACCAAATGAAAAACCATTATGGCCAATTGGTCGACATTAAATTTAAATTGACTCATTTGTGGTGGTCACATTTTCAGCACGTTATATTGTTTCACCCCACCCCTCCTCATAACACCAGACACCTCTTCATAAAGCTGCTACTTATATTGAAAAATCAAAACCATAGATTGATGAAAAATTCATTTGATTGGATCGACATTGGTGAATGGCGGCAGCGCGACGGCAGAAGATGTGGTCTTGCCTGAAGGCCATTCGGAATAAGCTTTGCCATAATGTTGCGGCAACATGCCATGTCCAAATCAATTGTACATTCGCCCATCTCCAGTCTCCATCCTCTGGCAGAAAAAGACCGCACAAATTAATTGCCCTTATGAAATTTTATTCCAAATTCCAATAATAGATTGAATGGCAAACAACCCCACAACCGAAAAATGACAACGATATTGTTATACGCCCATCACTATACAACACCATAAGAAGCGCACAAAATTATATGTGGCCTGGACGTATTATATACTTCTCTCAGTCTCGCTCGGGCTGTCGTGGTGGCCCTGGCCATTTTGACACATAAATGGGTTGTGTGTATGCCAGAGAATAGGGATGTGCACGAATAATTAATTTCATGGCTTTGTTTATTGATTCGACTATAAACTCCAATTAAAATTCGATGGCTCGTCATTCGGCTATACAAGTATTAATTATTTTAATATTAAAAAAAAAAAAGAAATAAAATAATATAAAAATAAAACAGGATGAAGAGAAAAATGCCACCAAAATAAACAGGCAATAACACATTTTCAACCCTGAAGCCTGAAACTTTTCGGTTGGGTAGAGTCCATGTATATTTGGTTCGGAGCTACCCTACTGACACTATCCCCGTGCCCCATCATCTCCATACATTTCTCTCGGGACATTTGGGCGTTGAGTCCAGTCCAGGCGCGTCTAGAAGGAGGATTAAATATTTTCAAAAATTTGTATCAATTTTTTCAAAGATATTTGTCGGTTCGATAATACTTAGCAAATCGACTTTGAGTTTCGGTAAAGTTTTCATAATATTCCAGTGAAAATGGATAAACTTCGATAAAAGCTCTGGGTGATCTGAAAGAGCTTTGACAAAAATTCCAATTGAAAGCTCGGTCTGTGAGAAAAATGCAATGTCTGCGACGCGCCTGCATTTTTCCAAATCCTGGCCTCATCCACTGATCCTATCCTACCCGTTTTCGAGCCATTCGAGCATTGAGACCAATAAATGTTTTTAAATTGAGAATTTATTGCGGCCTCGGCTCTGGTGAGCAATTTCTGAAAATAATAACAAGAAAAATGAAATCAATTTGGATCCATTATTATTTTATTGTTGACACAAGTAGGTAAGCGCAGTTTTTTATTTTTATTTTTTTTCGGCGAGGAAGGCGGAAGTTTCGAGTAGAAAGGGAACCGCAGGCAATGGCACCTCTGGGTGTTTGCTCATTACTTTGCATAACGTGGTGGTTTTGCATTGTTGTTTTTTTTTTAATTTCTCAATGGAAAAAATTGTGTAATTATCTTAAGCACATAGCATTCTATGAATCATATATATTAATATTTATGTCCTCGATCCTTTTTTCGGTTCGGTTGATTTTGTTTATTTTTTTCCCGATTTAAGTTTTTTTTGCAGTGAATGAGAGTCTTCGAGGCGCCGGCCGTGCCGACCGCCCCTCTGTTCTGTCGAAATTCTGCCATTCATGCGAAAACAAAATGAATTGCTCATTAGAATAACGATGCACGATTTTCTTCGATGAATGGACGCTGATTATTATGGATGAATTCAATGATGGCGGATGGGTGAATGGGGAAAGTATAAAAGTTTTATTTTGTTTTGTTTTATACTTTGTGTGGAATATTTTTGTTAAGGAATTTTAATAGAATGCAAATTTTGTGTCCTTTTTAGCAAAAAATATACTTCATAGTTAAATAAAAGCCAGAGAAGGAGAAAGGACGAAGAGAAATGTGAAATAAGTAGATTAAGCAAAATATTTTTATGGAAATGATGATTTTGATGGTGCGAGAATTATATTTATTGTTTTTAATTTTCACAAAAAGGCGCTTGAATTTTATAATAAGTTTAACACAGCTTGTTGTTTTGTGTGTGTTGTTGTTGTTGTTTAAATGTTTGTGTTAATGTGAAAGGCCAGCAATTTTATTTGCATTATACTGACACTTTGTTTAACATAGTAAATTAAATTGTGTTATTTTTCGGAATTGAAAATTGTATTATTATTCATGGCGTTTTTTAAATTCTATACAAAAAAATTATTTTATACAAAAATCATTGAAGGTAGGCACATTATGTAGAGCAATAAAAAACAATAATATTTAGAAAGGGAATGGCAACGTTATAAAAACTGGGTAGGTAGGGGATGCCTCTAAGACTCAGTTTTACATTATATTTTTGTTTTTTTTTTTTTTCAGATCTGAAATACCATTACCAATGTGGGATTCCTGCTGTTAAATCACTTTTCCATCCAGATTGTAATATAATGAATATCTCTTTGAAAAACCCTCTATTATTTTCGCAACCAGATGGAAGCCGTGAATATTGAGAGAATAAAGATAACTTTTTGTGTAAGGCTTTTTGTAGGGAGGCATTTGAATACAGCGGGCAAAATGTTAATGCTTTTTTCTGGAGGCTAAATTAAGTTAGCCGGTATGCATGTTACAGGATTTCCCGAAAAAATTTATGAATTATCAGCACAAGGTAGTAGAATTTTGCAATTTCGTTTTATTTCCAAAATAAATAACACGGTATTTCATATATTTGCAAAAGTAAGTTGAAATGCACTGCAGGGGTATGGCTAAGCCCACATTATCCACTTAGAAAAAGTGAACCTGGGACAAATGTAATGCCTGCCCAAGGCTTATTCAAGAGAAATGTACTTTGGCCCACGGTCTTATTGTGAAGGAGCAATCTGGGAGAACAAAGATGATAGGAATATAATTCAGTGATGTTCTAAAGTACCCGATTTAATATATTTGCAATAGTGTCCATGCTTTCAATTCCTTGTTATGAAGTCTAAAGTTCACTTATGAGATTCAACGGACTGGTTAAGAGTATGTGATACCTTTTTTTAAGATTCGAGCTCCAGCAATAAATGTTTTAGCAAGGTCACTTTTAAGTTTTACTTTATTGTTAAATTCTTAATATTTGGTTTTATTTAAAAAAATATATTAAGTCGTCCCGAAAATGATGAAATAACTCCACATATTTTTTTTCAACAAGAACGCAGATTCCAGCTCAAAAGCTAATCCAAGGAAAATATCAAATTTTAATAATTATTGAAATAAACCTTAAGAGATACAGACAGATCATTTTTGGCTACCTCAGGAATTCCAAATCAAGATTAAGATTCGCTACTAGTCTATAATAACTCGTCGTCATTTCTTACCTACTATTGTTACATTTTTTGCTCTAACATAGTGTGAACTGTAAGGATGTGGAAGGTAAAGTACCTACTAGAAGTGCTGACGTTGCATCTCTTTCTCTGTATTCTGCTGTTGATGTTGACTGAGTGGGTGCTGATGGAGATGATTATGTGTAAATGCAGCGTAGTGGTCATATGTTATTGCTGGTATTTCTTGCTTTTTTTGGTTTGATAGAGCCTCTCAGCCATACCGACTTGAAATCTTTTGGTGATATTAAATATTATTAATTATTAAAAAATATTTATTAATAATATTAAATATTATTAATAAATATTACACATGATAAGTCGATCTGGTCATTTCAGCTTAATTGTTCGAAGCTTCGCCCCATCAATTGTTAAGGGGATTCGTTGCACAGTTGGTTTAATTGCCAACAGGGATTTCAGTGCCTGCTGATGTACCAGACCGTTATAAGCCTGCGGCTTGCGTTGCACCTAGTATCCCGTTCCAGACAAAGGCTTAGTGTCATAAAATTATATAGACGATAATCATCACAAGCCAAAACAGTAACGGGTGCAAATTGTACCAGAAACTGCTTACAACCAGAATATATCTGAACCAGAACGAGGAAATACCTCAATTGCTGTTACGTAAACAGAATAACAGACTGAAGGCAAACCACGATCAAACATTTTCGAACTAAACAGCGTTTGTTTTGAGTTAAAGAGCTCTTTTTAGTTTCTTTCAATTTGAGTTTCGTGTTTTCTTCCGTTCGTCCCTGGCTAATCATTCTCAGATTATGTATTGTAAAAGAGATTATAGATTCGTCTCCCTAATCAACTTTTTTGGATAAATTCGGTGTGCCACAAGATAGTCCCTTAGGGCCACTTCTTTCCATTATCTTAGCAATTCATCAATATTTCTACTTTTTTTTTTTACTAAATATCAACAGTTTTTGAACCCAAAAGAGATTCGAACTTAGCATTGATTACTTATCACCATGTTGACATTTCCATAATACAGGGTATAGTTTTATTTTCTCTTGGAATTTTGATGTGCAACATTTTTTTAATCCAAAATTTACAAAAAAAAATGAGAAAAAAGTTTCCACGCTAAGGCTAGAATTTTCAATTTGGAATTTTTCATGACAAGATATCTGTCAGCTTAGGCGAATCCGCCACCGATACTGATGTTAAAATCTACGTTACTTAAGAATGCCGATTATGGTATTCGAAGAATTTAACTCCGCAAATTTACGCCAGCTTTCTGAAGTAATGTATTATTTTCGATCCACAACTTCTATTTGTGCGGATATAAAAGAAAACTGTTTGACTGTAGTGAATGTGTTAAAATTAAGCCTGACTCCCATAGCGTCTGTCTGTATAAAAACATTGACACACAACTGCCCCGCGTAACTACACGACTGTCGTCGAGGATTAAAATCATAATCGGCAAACCAATAAATTACTTTTTCTTCACACAAGATTAAAATCCAGCTCCCTAATTTAGACCTTAGATACATTAACATCACATTGGAAGCTCGCTCAACATCAACATACGAGAAAGTACTTAAAACTGACTCCAAAAAGAGTTTATGGACATTCCCGTTGATGGATATTCGAGAGGTTTGTCCATAACTCGAAACGTCATAGCTTATAAATGTATATAAGCCATAAACTAAGGAATTCTAATAAATTACTTTGGCTAAAACCTCTTAAAAAGGACGTCTTCCCACTCAACTATATACAATCGTATACCAAAATGTCAACATCATCTGTCATGCTATTAAACTCAAAACTCCAACTGCTTTGACAATAACTTTTCCAAAAAGCCCAGACTCTAAAAACCCGTCCCTTTTGTTAAATTACTTAACTCGTGTTATTAAACCAACACATACTTCCATAGTTCCTCAAACCCATCACTAAAAAAGCTATTTCAGTTTTATTGCCTTCAACAACAAACCCTCATAAATTCCAAAAACCAAAATCCTATAAAAAAACATTAAATAAATAAATCATTTGCAACCCAATAATTAATCCAACTTTTATGACTAAAATTCATTATAAAACCTAAGTATTTTGCTGTATACCTCGTAAAGTCATTTAAGTATTTCAAGATTTTATTTTTTTTTCTGTGTTGTTGTTGTGTTTCAAAACTAAACTTGCAAATTCTTAAACAAAAAAAAATTGATCGGGGTAATCTTGTTTGTATTAATATCAAAGCAAAGCAGTTCAAATTAAACAAAGAAAAATTATTTAAATAAAAGAAAAACAATTTTACTAAAGTCCGTGGGAACCGAGAGAAAATTTTAGAGTAATTTTGTTTGCAACTAATTAAAAGGGATTAAGTACAGACTCACACTCACATGCACACAGATACATTGATTGCATACAAAATCCCTGACCACAATTTGTCCAGTGGAAAATCCTTTCACCCGTTCGTTTTGTCGTTGTCTGTCCATCTGTCAGATAGTCACTCCTTCGTTCGCGTTCCCTCTTACAAAACATTGAACATATGGGAAAATATCAATTTTCATAGATTCACCACTACATGTAACCACACGATTGTGCAGCACACATACACATACTCAAAATGCCCAAATTAATTACCCTGCTTACTAAATAACCTTAGGGGTGGGATTTAGCAAAACATGAGATTTCCATGTGCAAAATAGTTGTTATGGCAAATTAATCCCTAAGTCTTTGTGTACACTCTCACACCAGCCAAACACCCATCCACCCACACCCTCATCTTATGCCGGTGATTGTGTTGTGCAGAATCTTAAGTTATCTGTGGTTCGAGTCTAGGATGGTGCGATGGAGTGCCAATGCCAAACAATGCGGGCAAAATATCTTATAACCGAAAGGCTAAACTTGCCTGGTTTTTGCCAAAGTTTGAGGTGCCGCAATTTGTGTTCGAATTAGGGTGCTGGCTGCGCTGGTTGGTTGGTTGGTTTTGGTTGGGTCAGGGTGGGGATTAGAAACTTTAAAATAAAGAACTTTCTTCGTGTACTGTGTGTTGTTTGCCATCGCCCATCATCAGAGTGTGTTTGTATTTTTGTGTGCTGGTCTTAAATTGAAATTAAAAATCAATGACACCAACTTTTGCTAATCCCTAAGTGGCCAAAATATCGCTTTCGTAGATGCTACGCCTTCCACTACCACTGCCACTGCCACTACTGCCACATTTAAAGTAGGTATCCTAGAGAGACACCATCATCATCAGGGTAGGGTATTTTAATCCTTTCCGCAATCACTTGCGTTGCTCCTTTGTTGCATGCACCACACTCTCAGGATATTAGCGAGAATTAAATTCCCCATATACCTACATACATACATAACATACATACACCTTCTATCTAAGAACTCTATAGATAGACAAACATAGATAGAGAGAAAGAAGAGTTTTATTGTAATATTCCCTAATGCATGTTGGTATAGTTTTGGAAGTTGAAAATAAATTCGGTTGTCCTTGAAGCTCATAAACGCTTCTATAAAGGTCTCTTCCATTAAATTTCGCCTGCAGTATGGTCTCGTGGTTTTGGGATTTAGTTTCCCATATGCATGTGTGTGTTGGTTTCTGGTGTGAATTGCATTTCCATTTTCCAGCAATTTATATATGTAAATACCTATTCGTATTATGATGAGATCCTTTTGAAAGGCGGCCGGCGCGGCGGAGGTATCGGTACGGTATTAGTAGTGAGGTTCGGTTGGTTCGGCAATGCCAGTTGCACTTTATATATTTAGGTAAAATGGGGTTAGCGAGTGAACTTGTGGCACCTGGGTTTTTGTAGAGCCCGTGATGCAGTGGTGCTTGTTTGAATTCAGTTGGATGGACTGAATAGTACCTTTAGTTAGTTAGGAAGGTGGGCAAGTTTATATGGAATAAATTACCTCAACAACTTTAAGTATGGTGTAAAGCTTAATTCTACGTGGTTACTTATAATATCAGATATTAAAGTTTACTTACTCCCACAACTTCAAGCTGAGGCAGAAGTAATATGGTTCAGTGGGTGCTCTTATAGAATAGGAAAGATCTTCTAAGAAAACAGACCTAGTTGTGTTACTGTCTGAAGTCTTAACTGGGCGCTTAAAAAATTGTCTTATTCAAAATGCTTGTAGCCTATAGTGCCTTAATGTATTATAGTATCTACAAGCACATTAGGATGTATCAAAATAAGTGAATTTTCTTCATGAAATGTTAGTTTGTTGGAGCTCTTAATACCTAAATGCCAGCTCAATTGTTTAAGGTATAAGCCATGTCCTTTAAAATTTAGCTTTTTCCTTATAAATTGTATTTAAAAAGTGGACAAAGGTCTTAAGTCTAATAAGTAATTAGAATTAAATTTTCGAAAATAATTTAGAGCCGATTTTTCAATCTCAAGATACATAAACATCCAGTTAGTTGCCAGAGGAATAAACTTACTTGAATTTTAAACAACCGGATAGCAACAACGAATTTTTCAATCAAGAAAAAACAATCTATAGAATAATTTTATTTGAACGTCACTTTTATTTCGAGTGCCGAACTTTTTATAAAAATTAATTTTTTGTTTAACTTTTATTTCAAAGCAATAATAAATTTCAAAGTGTTTTTGATATCGAAAATAGCTCTTTATTTTATTCCTCAGATAAATCCTTATTCCTTTCTTAAATGAGCAGATAACTTTATTCCTATATTAAGCTGTATCTAACTGTTTAAAAACTGATTTTTGCTCTATCTGGAGAATATGCACTAACTGAATGCTTAACTGACTATTGAAAAATTGGCCCTTAAATGAAAAAGGTCAAACAAACAATATATGAAAAAATTTCACGAAAAACGGTAACAAATGTGGTAATTTTATCGCAGAAAAAAAAAAAACAAAATATTACAACATGGAGATTTTTTGGATATTTTTTCTATTTTATTTCTACTAAGAGCCAATTTTTCAATAGTCGGTAAACCAGTTAGTTAGTATATTTTCTCCAACAAAATCATTTTTTCAACATTTATGTAGATACAACTTAATCTAGGAATAAAGTTATCTGCTCATTTAAAAAAAGAATAAGGATTTATCTCAGGAATAAAATAAAGAGCTATTTTCGATGTCAAAAATATTTTGAAAAATTATTGCTTTGAAATAAACGTTAAACAAAAATTAATTTCTATAAAAAGTTCGAAATAAAATTGACGTTCAAATTAAATTATTCTATAGATTGTTTTTTCTTGATTGAAAAATTCGATTTTGTTCAACAGCCAAGTTGGCAACTAACTGTCTCTTTATCTGGAGATTGAAAAATCGTCTCTAAAAGAAATACTAAACAAAATTTATATAATTGTATAACAATATCCTTTTTACTAGGGCTGAAAGCCTTTGCTGCTCCTGCTTTTGAAAAATAATATTATTATAACAATTTTTAATTGTAATTAATATTTTTAATAAATATATAAATAAATATGCCAGGAAAAGCCGTGTTTCTGGTCTTATTTCCAAGCAAAGTTAGAAAATTAAGTCAAAAATTTTATATTTATCGGTTGTTTTTCCTAAATTTGAAAAATGGTTTTATTCCCATACAGTGTGCCGAATTTTCCTACCATATGTAGGGTGTTTTTTCCAAAATTATTATTCCCAAATTATTTTGGTTTTTTTTCCAAAACACTATGGGCCGTAATTTTCTATGGCTTAATTTCTGGTATTGATTTAGAAGTTAAGGGTATGTTTTCTTTGAAAATAAAATGCACGATTGGATCGTATGCACTTGCTTCTTAGGTTCAATCACATCTTATATACAACATTCTTATTAGTAACGGCTAAATATATTTTTAAAGTCGTGTTTTTTATTAATTTTGTATATGTATATAAAGTTTTTTAAAATTTTTTTTTATACAAAAAATTTTGTGCGTCAATTTTATGTATTTTATAATATAAGCTTAAAAATATATTTTTGATGTCAGCCGTTTTCGAAATATTAAATGGTCCCCAAAAAATTTTATTTTTTTCAAAAATCAAGAAAAAAATTTTAGAAAATTTTGGTATGGTATTATTCAGAATTCAAAGGACCTTCATATACATTTTTTTAATGAAATCCGTTTAGTTATTATCGATAAAGTCGACAATAAAAAAATAGTTCGATGGTAGGTACCTCTATAAGGCTATTTTCGAGATAATTAAGATGTTCAATTTTTGCTCAAATTTTATGGCAGTTTCCGAAAAGCTTGCGACTAAAAAAGAAGCTAGGCATTCAAATAAGAAACAAATGCCAAGGTTAAATGAAATCGCTTCAGCTGCTTAGGCTGAATAAGAAAATATTATTACTAACAATTTTTTTTTTGAAATTAAAGTTTTATACGCATATCAATTATTACTTTAATTTTGGCGAAGAGAATTTGTTTCGAAACATTTTACTGTTTCAACGATTTCCTCGAATTAAAAAAATTGCTTTGAAGTAAACCTAACGATTTGTTTATTTTTTATTTGTTTAAATTTTTAGACTTTATTTTTGGAACACTTTCGATTTCTAGTAGAACTGAAGTCAATTAACTATTTATTGTTGAAAAAAGAAAATATCTACTAAATTAGAGTTAGAGAAAAAAGAAACGGTAATAAGCCGGAGCCCTCCGGCACACCTCTGTTCATTTTATTAATATTATATGCCAGACTTCACCTAAAGTGCTTTTAAAAAACATATCACCAAAATAGCAGGCATATGATGATCAGTTTCCATTGCTGCCTAACTAACGGCCATTAAGAAGTTTTTGAAAAACAGGAAAATCCATCCCATAAAGCCACGAATCCACATACACTGGTGCTGCAATCAAATTTTCTTTTCTTACTCAGCTGTGTTATGGTTGAAGACCCGGAGTTTAAGTATTTCGTATTTTTTTTTTAACTTTAAATTGCATTTGACCATTTCTGGCACATTTTACTATTTTTGTCCGTCATTGCTAATCATTAAAAAATTTGGTTTGTTACTGAATATAGTTTTAATTTTTATTTTCCTGTAAAAACTAATCATGGCATTTCTCAGTCAGGTTAAGTAAATTGCTATATTCTTATGGAATCTAGAAAGAAATCCTGCACGTTATCTCTATTTACAGATAAATATTGCTTCTTTCTGTTCTGAACACTTCGGAACATGAAATCTATCTGAATCTAACAGCAACTGTCATACACAAGTCGTCGCCCTAGTATTGAAGTGCCGTATACGCTATTTTTACATTTTTGTGAAATCTCATTTAAATTTTTGGAAGTCTATTTCGAAAAAAACTAACGTCTGGAATTTTTTGATTTTTTAGTATGATATAGTTAAGAATTCTCTTTTATATACAAATGTTATTGGACATCTGAAACTCTTAACCCCAGTTTCACAGTGGGAGTTTAAGCTTAATATCAACTGAACCTTAAACTGAGTTTAAACTTTTGGTTTAATTCGTCCGGTTTCACAGTGAAATCTGATTTTCAGATTAGTTGGACTTCATTTATTTATATTTTGTGAAAAATAGTTGGCTGCATTTTTCTTGCCTCGTCCTCCCTTTTTCTCTCTGACACAAACAAAACAAGCGAAACAACTCGATAATAAATAAAATAATATTCAAAATCACTATAACAACTCGATAAGATTTAAGTACACAATTTTGTTTTGTTCATACTATTTTCTGAGAGGAAAAAAGAACAATACAAATGCTGAAATGATGAATTAAACGGCAGAATAATCTCGGTTAACTTAAACTACAAATTGAACTAAGTTCAAGGTTAAAACGCCACTGTGAAACCGAATGAATTGTTGATCTGAAGTTTAAACCAAAAGTGGAGATTAAACTTGCACTGTGAAACTGGGGGTTATAGCTCTCAAAATATTAAATTTTTTGTCTAAAACGAGTTTGCCATATACGCCATAAAAATCAGAAGTTTCTTTTCTTCATACACGTACGTCAAAAAAACCTATACGGCATTACAGTAGTGAACTAAAATAAGATTCTGTATTCTCACTCTGTAAATGCTTCTTCTTAATAAAAGACACAGTTTAAAACGAAAAATAAGTGTCTTCAGTTTCTTCGCTCAATTAAACTTAAAATTTAACAAAAAAGGACATTTTCAACGAATAAATGAATTAATTATTTATAATGGGGCGTATTCATAGTCATTTTTAAACTGTGCATAAATTAAACCTAGGCTTAGTTGAATTTTCAGACGTTGATTCTATTTTTTTAGGCTAATCATTCCAAAATATTTGAAGCTATTTATCTAGTAAGACAAGTTATTAATCCTATAAAAATATAAAACCAACAATTTGTAATTAAGATAGGTCTGTATTCATTGAGCCAAAATTGTCTTAAACTGTAGTTTAGTAAAACCTGGGTTTATCAGCGAATATGAATATTCCCATAATTTAAATAAAGCAGTGTAGCTTATCTTCCGAAGACATAAAGCGGAAAGGACTTGCTCTTTAGATATGTTTTTCTTTAGTTTCTGAATAGCTTGTAACTCTTGATTACATACATTTTTCGGTGTTCCAAAATTTGTTTTTAGTATTTCGTTTTTAAATAATTGTGCTCATTTTATGTCTCAAATCCCTCGCATTTTTCTTGAATGAAATTTGAAACAAATCTGGCTTTTCGTATAATAGTTTGGTTTAGTAAAATGTATAGCTGATGGATAATTTTTTGGAGACACATTACTTTCTGTTTAGAAGAATGTTGGATAAATATATTAATAACTAAATTTATTTTAACAAACTATTTACCAGAAGTGTCATACTCAGACGAAATACTTCTCAAAATGTTCAGTAAAGTCGGTGGCAAGCTAGATTTTATAACAAAGTCAGGACCTTTAACAGTATCATCGCTTCGTATTAAAATATTATTCTGAGAACAATAAGTTTCCAAAAAAAATCGTGCATAATTTACATCATCCCGAAAATCCTCTCATTTTGGACTTTCTTTAACATTTGAATAAAATTTTATGCAATTTGAATTATAAGTACTTGCGAAAGAAGTTCCAGATTCTTATCGGGCAATGGAGAATTCAGTTTTAGCGATAGCAAAGCACTTCCTTCACATACGGCAAATTAAACGAAAAATATAATATTTTTCGTGCTTATGGCGTATGTATATACATTCGTCAAGTCGATAGTGAACGACAATTTGATTTTTCGTGGATTACGTTGCAAGACAGTTTGACGTACGTCAAAACAATTCTCAAACTATTTTTTCGTAAATTGCATGAACAATTTGATGTAAATGCCGAAAGTTGGTGTTTACGTCAAAACAATACGTGAACTTGATGATTTTGATGTATATACGTCAAAATCATTCTGAATATCTCAGCAATGAAAAGAGATAGAATAAATCGGATGACAGATTTGAAAAGAGCGCCCCCGAAAACGTAAGACTGCATAGCCAGTTCAGAAATGCAATTTGGCCTATACGGCACTTCAATACTAGGGCGGCTATAGTGTCAAAAGCTACGCTATGTTTTCCAACAGTTGGGAACTAGGCGCTAGTGACCGATAGTCATAGATGGAACCATTGTGAAGTTTTCTTCGATCAGTCTATATGCCTGCGTGCTCAATGTAATAATTCAATGGCCTCAGCTGCGATAACATCCCTGTTTATTAGTAAGCCGGATATTAAAATTTAAATTGACAAGACCAGAAAATTCCAATTTATAGCAATTTTAAAACCTTTGTTAAAAGTATGAAATATTCACAACGAAGAACAAAAAACAATCAAGTTCCGTAAGTAAACATACTGTCCTTCTGACCTTTGGGAACCACTCAAGTACCACGTGTACAAATATAACAGTTATTAATTTTATTTCCAAGAATGTTTGGTTTTTTTTTTGCAATTTAGGTAAACACAATTTACTTAAAAGCTATGCTAACTAGATACTAGGTAGACCTTAATATCTATTCTCAGCTACAATGCCATTAAATGTCCTTGATATACCTAAAAATTGATGCTATACAAAAAATCAGTATTTTTTCTTTATGGACAAGGCAAGGATATAATAGATTCGCATATAAAATAAAACGGGAATAATATTATTGTGCGTAAAAATAAATATTGACAATCTAAACATCATTGAAATTGAGGGAAGAGTTAAACTTTATTAATGAAAATGAAAAACCCAAAACGCGCCTTCTTGAAGATGTTTTGTCAGAATTTACATATTAATTGATGAGAAGAAAAACAAGTTTCATAACTTGTGTATTGATCTCATCTGAAAACTTTTCGACATCCGTTCATTTAAATTATTCCCCCTTGAATGAAGCGAATGACAACAGAGCTTGTTTTCTTCCGATACATTTTTGTTATTTTGTATCTATGAGAGTAGGTATAGAGCTTTTGTCAGAGCCACAATTCCAATTCCATCTCACCATCGCACTAGCCCATGGTCGTGGCTTTAGCCACAATATCAATTCAAGCGACCAACCAAACAACAACGTCCATGTAGACATCCACATCTACGTCCAAGTACAAGTCCACGCACAGCAAGCACAAGGACATTTTAATAATTCCACTTTACCAAATTGAGTTTTTAATTTGTTCCACCACAGTGAACACGTTCGGAAAAATCAACCTCGGGGCTTTCAATAAATCAACGTTAATTAAAAAATTATGCAAACAGGACAAGGCAAAATGTATCTACAGTACAGAGCAGCAGAAGTAGTAGAAGCAGCAGAAACAGCAGTAAGCTATAGGACACACAAAGAGACACCATCATCAGATACAGTGATATAGCTACCGATAGAGAAAAAGAAAACCAGAGCTATCTACTATTTGCCAAAGTCTTACATAAATGCGATTCTGGTGGGTGTGGTCCTGGCGGTTCGGGCGGTACGGCAAGTGGACGAATTTCACAGAATAAATTAAAAAGAATAAAAAAAAAAGAAATAATTAAATAAATAGAAGACGATAGAAGGAGCGCAAAGGAACTAACAAGAAATTCCTATTCATTCCGCATTCCGCATTCTGATCCTGGCCGCACATCCTGTTAAGGATAAGCGGTTACCATAGGCAATAGACAAGATGTTGCCTATTGCTCGGTCTACCGTGCTCGATGATGGATTAAAAATGAAAATCAAAATGAAAATGAATTCCTTTGGATGCTGGGAAATTATTCATCCCATCATCGTCATCATGTTCCAGTCCCACCTCCCGCAATTCTAGTCCTGCCTGAACGATACGATATCAAAGCAAAAGCAACTTTTCCAACGGATATTGGTTATTATTTTTACATCGATGAATTTCAATTTACTTTCAACGGATGTTTAATTGTTTGAGTTGCTGGCTTGCTGGGTTGAATATTTTCCTTTTTGGTTTCTTTTTTTTTTGTATGGTTTTTGTTGTATTCCCTATTCGTCCTTTTTTATTATTTTTTTTTTCAAAGTTCACTACCCACGACTGCTCTAACAAACAAAGTAGGTTCAGCGGAATCGTAGGTATATCTGTGCCGGTTTCTTGTTACATTGAAATTAAATTCCGCTTTTTGCACAGATGTAACTACACACCATTATCAGAGGCTTCATCAATCTGATGAGACGGCGCGCGGTCGGTTTGCCACCCCGCAGTTTTATTTGAAATTGAAATATAATAAAGGCCTGGGAATGTGCGGCCCTATTAGCTTTAGAGGGTGCCGCCGGTGCATTCATCAGCCTCGGCATATGCTGTTTTTTATTTTATCCTAGTCTGAGTTTAGTTGTAGCGCATAAGGCACATAATAAAAGCCAATTTAAGATACAGAAAAAAAAATTCACAAAACACAATCCCTGTGTATCTATAAGAAAAAAGTTGTGTGCAAGGATGCGTTGTCATGGTAGGGACGTTGTGTGTTCATTTTTATGTATATCATCTCCTCATTCTACGCATTTCCATGGATCTTTTTTCCCTACATATCCCCCAACTCTTACTAAATAATAATAGGAGCTAGGTACAAACAAGTGCGCTATATAGGTTTTAGCTTTCGTGCAGGATGATCTCCTTCTCTGTGTAGGGAATTTTTCTTTCTCAGTTGCCACTTGCAAGAGAATTCCCGGGAATTCCATTTTTATTGTTCAATGTTGTATGAAATGCTGCGATGGCGATGTGATGGTAGAAAGAAGGTAAATGGAGGTAAGTACATCCAAAACACAACCGAGGAAGAGCTCGTGGTTCGCAAATCGGTAGAAGCGTCGGAACGAGGGAGTTGGATAAATATAAATAGACTCGTTGAGTTCCTAGTAACAAATCAAGGAGACAACCTGAAGTGAAATGCGCTTCTTTTTTTTACTTTTTTTGTGTTGCTTTTGTTGTTGTGTAGCTAGATATACACATTCTTCATACGTACAAAGCGTCCTTAGTAAAATATTTCAATTATGTTCGCATTCGTTCTCATGCGAGAACCTTTACCAACTCAACCTCCTCCTTCTACACTCACACGATTTACGTATACATCTATATTTATGTAGGTACACATAATGTGAAGCGTTTGCATTTGGTTCCGCTTCGTTGTGCAGGAATAAATAAGTCGGGAGTTTTGTATAAGGACTACCTATTAAAGGACTGCCTGTGTGTATTGTTAGCCAGAGAAGCTTTACAATTTGAGTTAGTTTACAAGTTTTCCAAGCAAAAAATATAAAGATGTGAAATTGGTGTATGTAATGATGGCAATGACATGTAAAGACAGAAAAATTGGTTATACTTTATACGAGTACCTTATTCCCATGCACAGGAATTTGAATAAATTTATCAGTTGCTATTCTATTGACAATATCCAGAACATTTATTCCAATTTCCATTCCAATTAATGTTTTCAGCTTAGTTTTGAAAATATAGCAAACAGTATTTTTTTTTGGAATATATTCAACAACTGGTAATAGATTTTTGGCATGCGGATCCTAAAAAAAATAATAACATAGTATTTTTGTAAATTATTTTTGCTGAAAATTTGAATAAAACCACATCTGGCTAATCCGACCAGATTTGAGTATTCTCTTGCCATAATGATCTACACGAAACCGGTTTTTTACAGTCTTTAATTCAAATATTGTTTTTCGTCCCAACAAGTATCTACGATGTATTAATAGCTCTCTCAGATTCAAGGCTCTGGCAGCACTTATCAATGCGTGGTTTTAATCAAGGAGACGGATGAATTTCTTCGGATCACGAACGGCTAAGGTGGGAGACATTGATCTACAGACCTCCTGAATGAGAGTTGAGTGTAGCAATTACTACGTCAAAATTTTGGAAATTCTTCTTTGAATGACACATGTCAACCCAACTAACTGTGTTCAAATTCTGTGTTCAAAAACGTTTCTTTTGAGAAAAAATGGAGCCATTTCATTTTTTAATACTCCGAAATTATTCTAGTAAATACTACTGACAATCTTGAGAATAAATTCGATTTTTTTACATTGTTTTCGTAAAGTTTTTTTTTTTTTGTTTTTTTTATAACTTTGCACGCGTTCAAGGGGTTATGAATACCCTTTATATGTTTTTTCTTAACACAGCGCGGACATCTGTTGAAGAAGAGAAAGAAGGATATGAAAGATGAGCTGGTTGTTGTCTCAGATTTATCTCCAGGGATGGCGGCTGAACTAATGCGGAGATAATTACCGTGTCTTATTAATGTATGTCCCTTATAATTCGCATTATTTTATTTATATCGTTGTCATACTTTATGGGTATGCTAGTTTACGCAATCACATGTTGTTAGTGTTATGCCTAAACAGAATGTAATGAGCAAAGCAGCAACTTATTTTATGACAATTTAGAGAATTGGTTTTTAATGGAATATAAGAAGACATAGACAATGGCAGGAATCGAACCTGCAACCTCGAGGTTGACAGGCGAGCACACAACTATCGCACCACGGCCACCCGCATTAAACGGTTTTGATTAATTTTTTTCATATTTAACGTTCAAATTGCATCTGTAATATGTTTGAGAGAACATATTTTGTGTTTTCTTGGTAAGTGTTGGAATTATTTTTAAGCGAAAGTTTAAATCCCTCGGATTATTTACCAATGAACAAAAATCAACCATAATGTGCAGAAAAGCATTTTCTTGCAAATTAAGTTAGGAAGATAAACAGAGATAGCATGATTTCGTATTTCATTTGAGTTTGACGAAAAACGAAATACAAAGGAACATGAGTGCATAGCTTGGGAAGAAATAATAGTTTTGGATGTTTGAGCACCAAATCGAAACCCTGAAAGCTTTCAGCTGATATCGAAGGATTCGAAACTCAATAATACAATTTTGGATCAAATTAACAAAAAAGTCAAGCTCAAAAGTTTCGGCGATTTGAAACAAACAGAAAAGAAAAACAAAACTAAAAATTACTTTAATCTAAACGAAAGAGAGAAAATAAAAAAATGCTACATTCTAATATAAGATTGCCTAGTATAGTTTAGGTAAACAAAATTTTCTGTTTGGAAAAAGTGGAGCAAATCTCGAAAAATAAGGGCTTCGGAGTAGATTTTTTCCCCTTAAAAGTGAAGCAAATCTACTCGGATTGGAGCAAACTTCGAACGCTGGTTGCCAACAAAGCGGAATTAGAGATTTCAGCAGGAAGATTTCGAGATTTTAAATAAGTGTTCCCACCGCCAAAACCCCGATTTCGTCACTATAAAGCAGAAACAACATCCTTTCTTGTTTTTGTAATTCATCAACCCAAGCTGTGCACTCATGTGTAGTTGTATTTCTTCAGGTTCAAATGTCAAATAAAAAACCATATTCTCTCTTCTTAGCTCCATGGGGTTAGATTGAGAGATCGCATTTTGTGCAGAATGCGTTTTCTACCTAACTATGTTTAAGTTTTAAATGTTCTCGTTCACTATGAATGGCCCGCATCGGTAATGTGATTTGATTGAGATTTCAGCGAAATCTCGCATTGCGAAATGTGTTGAAATGCGATGGCTTGGACTAAAATCTACCAAATCAGAGATCCGATATTTCTCTTCAGTGATGGGAACATAGTATAAATTATTACAATATTCCTACAAAAATCAATTAGAAAAAAGTTAAGTTTTACCACCGTCAAAAAAAATTTATACTAATCGCAATCAATTTAATGAGCTTTATAGCTTCCAACTGACTTATAAACGGATCCATTTCTCTTAAACAATTCGTGGGTACTAGTAATTATTTAAAAACACGTTTTATAAAAAACTAGCCTTACCCGGCGTACGTTAGTACGCCTAAGAAAGAATGAATGAAGTATTTTATTTCGAGTTTGAAAAAAACTGAGTTTATTTTATCTGCCATGTTCATAAAAAATCATGCAAATATTGGGAATTTTTTCATGTTTATGATCTTCTTTCCCTTTCAATTTTTCTTCTTATTATTTTATTTACTCCTCTTATGTTTATACAAAAATTGAAAAATTCCTATGTTTCTTATATGAACATAAAATTCCAGGCGATGATTAAATGCCAGCGCCATCTATCGGCAGGGGGTCGGACCGCTCTATAAACCTTCCTTATGACTTGTAGAATAAATTTCGTTTATCACTTAAGAGGGTTGTGTGCATAGTTTTCAAGACACACACATAAATTTGTAATTTTATATAATAAATAGATATATATCGAACGAAAATAATAAGAAAAATAAAAGGAGCAAATTAAACCTCCTTCCGCTCTACTATTTATGCTTGTGTCCTTGTTTAAGGCAATTTTTAAGCCTAACTATTTGTTTCTTGTTGTGTCGTATCCTAACCACCCTGTGTAACACCATTTACAAAATCTATGAAAAAAAGTTGCTGAAGCGACAATTGACAGTTATAAACTTTAATAACTTAAAACGTATGCGTGTTTGGTCGTGAGTAAAATGTGCGAAAGTAGCTATCATCTCATTATACACATAACCTATAATGTATGTCATTCATGTATGTATGTATATATTTCCGCAAAACAAAACATTTACCCTCCATGGGAAAAAAGACAATTCCTCACAAAAAAATCTTTCCATTAACCTGACTTGTGAACTTGTGATCTAAATATAGCACGCGTATTCCTTCGCAAACCCCAAGACAAAGGACACTCTTACTTGAGTTCTTAGATCCACGGTGGAGCGGGGCAGAACGGCATTTGTTTTAATAAGTAAAAAGGTTTTTTTGTTTGCCTGTGAAAACATCGTTTTTGAATAAAACAATTCTCGAAGTTACTCCCTTGACAACATTGCTCACAAGAGTTTAGATTCAATTAGAAAAACGATGTCACGAAATGTTGTTTTTTTGTGTTTGTTTTTTTTTTCTCCTCAAAAACGGGTCACGTGTGCTACAAGAAAAGGAAAATAAAAATTCTGACAGATTTTGTCCGCGCCCAGAAATTCAATGACGGGAATAATCGAAGCCAAACAGCATCCGTCATCGAAATAAACAAAAAAATAAAAAGCAACATTTCTTCGAATCAATAACTTCCTGTTGTAGGAGCAGGACAATTGAAATCAAATCCTTTTGGGAAAAAGGATGCGGCAAATGAAAACAATATAAGCAACTCCTTCTGTTAGAGTTAGACATCAAACAATCATCAAAAGAACAACTGGGATATTAAAATGTCACCAAAGATTCATTAGAACCCACAGGCATCAAAGGGAATGACAGCAAAAAAGAAATAATGATGGCCCTTTTGGCATGAGTCGTTAAGAAAAAAAAAATAATAACATCGTCGTTGGTTGATAGTGTGCGTTTTAATTCCTCCTTTATGGACAGATTTTTTGAATTGAGTTCAATCGGCCTTCTATCCGAGGAAGGCGGACTACTAGCTAGCAGAAATCTAATAAAAGTCGAAATCAATTTGTCGGACTCTTACAGAAACTTATTTCCCGTATAAGGCTTCTGGCTTTATAGCTCTATCCCGATGCCGGTCCCGATCCTGACACTCAAAGTGCCAACATACCCGGCAGTAATTTCTTTTTGCCAAAATTGATGCCTCTTTGGGTTATCCCTTTCTTTCGTCGCAGTCAGCATATCAGCCGGCAACTGTATATATTTAGTACATACGAGATGGAACTAGGCACCCGCGCTCATCCACCCCCGTCACACACTGCACCATCCGCTCACCATCACTGCTGCTCAAACTGGGAAAAAGAATTCCAATATTCGAATTAATTTGATCCTTTTACTTTGTTTCGCATACCAAACAGTATTTTATTCAGAGATGATGGGAAAATAAAGCAAGACGAACGTAGATGATGCTGTTAGCTGGGCAGGAAGTTACATAGTTAGGCGGAGGACTATTGTAACGAGTTCAACTGATTGGGAATTCGTAAAACAGAGAGAACATCATACGGATACACGACAAACAAACATCCGTGATAAAATAAAACGAAACACAAAAAAGAAAAGCAAAAAAAAAAAAAACAAATCATCAGCCAAAGGACGAATTCCTTGCATCACTGCTGAAGTGAGGACTGAGGAGCAAGGAAAACCCAATTGAAATATCCATCGAGGCAATATTGTATAGTCTTCATATACCAAAAGGAGTATAGATAGTAAATATGTTTATAGAGATACATACGGATGATGTGGAAGTTTGGTGTGGTTAGTGTTTTATGCCTGGAGCCTGTGCCGCTCCTTGCAAAGGATTATCAGTGATAGGATCGAATCAATTTTATCTTGGTTCACTCAGTAAGATATGCTTCAGAATACATACACGTATATAAGGAATATAGGCTTTGATAGCTCACATATTAAGTGGGAAGGTTTAAGTAATTGGAGCGCCTTAAGTACGGCCGAGTCGAGGCATATACAGCAATCATACTCGTATACCGAGAGAAATAGAGATTGCATATAAGCATCAAGAGCATTTCTCGTCACGATGGGATTCGATATCGATTTGATCATTTCACATCAAGGGTGTTTTTATGTTTGGAAGAAGTCTTAAGTGCTCTAGAAAGTTCCACATATTAAGTTTCTTTTTCAAGTTGCTAGTGTTTGTGGGTTCGTCCTGTCGTAACTTCCCTTTAGTCATTTTGAATATACGTGTTCTCTTCATTTCTTTAGTTGAGAAACTTGAAACCAGTTTAGACACGTGAAGCGAATTTTTGGATTCAGTGCATATTCATTAGTCCGATATTGATTTCCATTTTTATTGAATTTTGAATTTGGCTGAAAACACAAATAAGCTCCGTGCTAAATATTTGAAACAACTTTTGATTCAACAAAAAAAAAAACTAGTAAATTTCGCTTTTTTCCACTTATACGAGATTTTGTCCAAAGCTCAGCGTAATTATTATTATACTGTTGCGAGCTTTCTGTAAAGAACAGATTAATTTTAATAAAATTTTACCATATAAGGTGAAAAGCTTTTTTGTGAAAATTACGATCTTTCACTCTAACAACGCAATTAAAAAAAATGGCGAGAGAGCGAGAGATAGAGTACGATATTTTGTTTAACATTTCCCAATGTCCTAATTGGCAGCTATCGCACGACCGAGCAACGAGCGATGGTTCCAGCATCGGGCGAAAAAAATATCAAACTGCACTAATCCTATTGTGTGTCCTATTCAAACACAAACACGGTTGCGCGATGAGGTAGCACAGTCGCACATGTTTGTTTCTATTTCGCTCAAGTTACATCACGCAAGCTTTTCATAATCAAACATTATGCTTTTGCGACCGACGGTGTGCAAAACAAATTAAAAAAAAAAAACAACAAGTAGATGTATATGAATTTTCAAATAATAATTCAGCATCTCCACTCACAACACTTTTCAAAATGGACAGGTATTTAAGTAGCGGTACCTACAAGCGACACGCGACCGACAAAAGCGCAAAGCTCATCGTTCGGTCGTGCTATGCATGATCAATTAGGAATTAGCCTTAAAATTTAATACTTTTTTCAGCAAAGCGAACGCTTCAGCGGGGATGTTTTTAAGACTTTAAATTGATATTCACCACACTACAAAATCCACGATTTTGTATCTTTAAACTACAAACAACAACCTTTTTAGTTTTTGTAATACATCAACCCAAGACGTGCGCTCATGTGTATTTATATTTCCTGAAATATCAAATAAAAAAAACCATACTCTATCTTTTTAATTACAAATATGGTGTTGAATCGTAATTTGTACTGAAAAAGCTTTTCACCTCGGATATGGTGAAGTTTAAAAATGGACATATTCATTATGAATATGTCCATGATATCATATTAACTCGTATAGTTAATATGATATCAATTAGATTTCTACGATATTTCGCATTTTAAAATCTCAAACTGTATGGAAAATGTGGAGATTTGGACTGAAGTCGCTTCGGTTAAAACACAGTACTAAAAAACACTGCGAACACGTTATAACTTATAGGTCAGATTGATGAGTTACAAAAAAGAAAACTATGTTCCCCACGAAGCGAAATCTCGAATTGCCCAAACATTGGCATTCCACCGTATATTTTTGAGATTTCGAAACGCGAAATTTTGTTTTAATCTCAATGAAATAACATACCAATACGGCCCAATCATGGGAGTTTTGATAGCGAGAAGGGCAAGAAGTAAGGGGAATCCCTCTTACTTCTTGCCTTCTCGCCATCAAAACTCCCAGTTGGCAGCAATTCAGTTTCCTTGTGTGAAAGCAGTAATAGAAAAAATATAAATAGGTATATGAGCGAAAAGCTTGAGTTGATGAATTAAAAAATAACAAAATATACATAGTTGTTTGTGCTTTTAAGAGACGAAATCGTAGTTTTGGCGATGTGAACACCAATTGGAAATTTTGAAAACTTTCCGCTTAAATCTCAGGTTTCGCTTTGATGGGAGCATAGTATTAGTTGTATTGTTGAGAATTAAAATTATTGTTTTGGTCGTGAGTCGGATACATTTTTCTGTTTTGGTTTTAAAAAAAAACTAAGAACTCACATCAGCCCAATTTTATACGGACGACGGTTCGAAAACCGAAGAGGGAGTGGGCGGTGGTGTGTATTCAGGCAGACTAAATCTTAGTCTCTCTTTCCGTCTCCCTGACCATTGAAGCGTGTTCCAAGCCGAAATTCTGGCGATTAAAAAGGCTAAGGGAGAACGTGATATCTACATCGGATATCCGCATATTATCTGACAGCCAAGCAGCCCTCACTTGGCGCTGTTTCCACAAACTCTATAACTGCCCGCAACTGTCGATCATCTCTCAGGGAGATGGCAGAACAGTTTAACATTCACCTGATATGGGTGCCGGGACATAGTGATTTTTGGGAAACTGCAAAGCCGACGAACTCGCC
Source organism: Philhelius pedissequus (assembly GCA_910595825.1). NCBI lineage: Eukaryota > Metazoa > Arthropoda > Insecta > Diptera > Syrphidae > Philhelius > Philhelius pedissequus. Next base: position 4,318,406 of record OU343163.1, on the reverse strand, counting down.
AGAAAAGGAACCAAAATACCTATTCTACGGAAAATGGAAGAAATCGGTATGCCTATTGCTACAAGCAAACTATTGTTGCATCAAAACTCCATTAAACAAATAAATTTTAGATGGGCAAACATCACTACGTGCCTGGCCACCAGACAAATCTGGCCAGTAATAGACCCAAGACGCTCAAAAAGTTTACTCTCTTTGAGCAGGAAACATCTTGGTTCCGTAATAGGTGTTGTAACTGGACACTGTTTAATTGGTAGACACGCCAAAAGACTTGGCGTTTTCTCCAATGTATTTTGCAGAAGCTGCCTGGATGAGGAGGAAGAAGAGACTATCTCACATCTTCTTCGTTCATGTCCTGCTCTCTCCCAAGGACGAAGATTACACCTAGGGGAATACTTTTTCGACGACACCAGTGATCTTAGACACATTGAGATTCACCGACTTCACCGCTTCATCCGAGGCGCCAACTGGTTTGATTAAAGAGTTAATTTCCCTTCATGTGGTATCACTATGGACCTGTCTAAGGTCTAAGTGTGTCAGCTGTTTTCCTGGCGACCACTTCAACCTAACCTAAGAACTCACATTAAATATTCTGCTAAGACTGAAGCTTACTAAGCACTTTTCGGTTTCAATTCAAGCTGAAGTTGCTGGCATAAACGAAACAGGGCGCTCGAATAAAAGAGTATTTATAAAGATAAAAAAAAGTACTGTTGACAAATCAGACCCTTGCGGAATACCATAGTGTTTATTTATTGAATATCATACTCAAAACCATTAACTCGAAGGCCATTTCTAATTGACGTATTTTCAAAAAAAAAGAGCCAAAGTCTTTCCAAATACTTTTAAAAGCTTTTCCTAGCATGAATGCCACTAAAGAGCTTTTACACTATTAGTTTTCGTATGTTATTGCACACACTTGCATTGATTCAATAGCAGCAAACCTTCCATCACAAGCTAATCAAGGGTGATGGTGATAGCTGCCATGTTACAAGCTGACAAAATGCAAGCAAGTCGTTTTCCATAAACCCAGAGGAATCGTAAGATCTGCAGACAAAATATTACCAGCTTTTTGGAACCAAAACCAAATATTGATGTATGTACAATTCTGATACTCTTTTATGTTGGAATCTCAAATTTTTACTAAAGTAACATTTTTTTTTTGGATCTTAAAATATTCGAATTGCATCATATGTTTAGGTCCTGGGGAGCAATTGGTTCCGAGAAATTCATTAAATTGTTCTGTCAATCTTCTTCTGAATTTTCAATTGACTCTACGCTAGCTATAGAGTTTGATACTCAAAAATGCAATCCTAAAGTGCCACCAGAGAGTAGAGCATACAATTTGGGTGGCCTACAAAAGAATGTTTCTATATACAACAGGTATACGTATAGTAAAGTAGCTTTTGTTATATTTTCGTCTTATTTCTTCCTTCAGAATTTATTTTGCTCTTCCAAAGAAAACCCAGGTATAGGTACATAAGTATCTCTCTATATCTATAGACAGGCACACATTCAGAATCTCCAATCAATGATAGCTACTAACAAAGAACTTCGTTTTACTTCCTTCAACCATATAAGATATGCTTTTCAGATTCATACAAAATCTGTTCCAAGCCATGTCATGCTGACAGTGTATGTCCGACCAAATAACACATGTGCAGATTTCCCACCAACCCCTGTGTCCAAATAAAATAAAAAAAAAAACAAGAGGAAGAAAAGGAATACCTACAAAGATCCATTCCCGGACATATTTCAAGTTCAATTCAATTGAAACGTTAAGAATTTTTCGAGTAACGAAACGATTCCCTCCTTCAATTGATTGAAAAAGGCGTCTATATATCCTTCGGTAATATCCTTACAAAACGAAATGAGAGAATCCAAACGGACAGCTTCTAGCAGCAGCAGCAGCAATTCTATTCAAACAAGAATCGAAAAAGTAACTATCATCAGCAGAAAATCGAAAAGGACATGAAGAATAGTTGCGAGAAGATTATTCCAACACAATCCCGCCCACTCCCACCGCTGATGGAAAGAAAAATAAGAAGAAGAAAAAATCCAATGAATGGCAGAAGCAACATCAGCAGCAGCAAAAGTAAGGATTTCTTTGCTTTCTGCAGGAAAAGGCAAAATCAACTACAACGACGACGACGGACGATAGAGGAAAACAATAAAGGAAAACTGCACTCGGAAAAATATCCTTTATCACGGGCGGCATTGCAACTGCTTCTACTTCTGCTTCGGCTTCAACTTTGTGGATTGGGATTTCTTCCTCATTGCCACTGACTCTGCTTGCATCCACCATATCTTACATTTTCCCTGATGCTTCCTACATACGAGTATGCGAGTTAAACCCACTCACTAGACAAATGGGGATATCCTGTGAAATTTTACCGAAAACCCTAACCCGAGCTATGATCATGGATCAGCTTGATGGCACGGCGCATCGCGGTGTAAAAGGTGGTCGGCAAGGAAGACAGAGGAGGAGGAGGACCACCAGAAAACAGAAATGGCATGGTGGTGGAAGGAAATCCCATTTGCAAGTAAATTGGAATTATAAATTTGATAAAAATGGCAAAATATAGGACTTTAACGTCCTTCTTGGTTTTACAGCATCCATGCACAACACAAACACCATGAGTTCAGTTGGTTTTCTTTAAAGGATTCTTATTTCTTGAAATTTCATTTCATTCTTCCTGGCTTATATAGTTCATATGTATATATATGTATGAAGGTAGAGTACAAGAAGGTCCTGGACGTTGTTATACGTCTCAATGTGTCCGTTTTGAATTTTTTTTTCTTCATATATACGAGTATGTCTTTTTGAACATTTTTATATTTGGACACTTCCTTCCAATTTCAATGTAAATAAATTGAACTCCATGAGGAGGATCCTTTCTTTAGCCTGTGGCGATATCCGCGTTGGTGGTCGAGCGTCGAGGTTGCTATATCAGGGTAGGTATTCAATTTTTATCTTTTTATAAATTGGCATTGATCTCTGCTCTTGATATCCTTGCATTTATGCTTTCGGCCAGAAGATATCTTTTAAATACAAAAATAAAAGAGACAAAAAAAGAAGCTATATCCCAAAAAAAAAAGGATGTTTATGCATAATTTCCACAAAATTAAAGTTCTGAGTTGTGTGTTTGCAATTTTTCGCTGAGCTTTTCAATTTTTTGTTCCGTTGTTCTCAGTTCTCAGTTGTGAGTCAAAAGGACGAAAATACTGGGGGTATTTCCGTTGCCTTTAAATGCGAATAACATCCTGCATGATATGGTGGACGACAGACTTTTCTATAGTGTTAAACTATGTCTATATATGTACAACCGCAATGGACGATATGAATACGGGTGACAGAAATATGTGTTAGAGAGCGAATTTTGCCTTTAAAACTTAACCGAGCGTATAGGAAATGGAAACGGAAATGAGAATCATTTTGCTGTTTGGTTGCTGTGCGCAAAATACTAACAAAAAAAAAACAAGTCTTTTACTAGAAACCATTGTCAGTTCTTTGTTTATTTATTCCCTTCAATTTTTAGAGAAATAAAAAAATAAGGATATTTGCATTGATGTTAGTTTAGTTTGAATCTGAATACATTAGTATAGGTTCCTATATATATAGAGTAGGAGTTGATGCCAAATTGAAAGCAGCTCTTAACTATAAATTCACAGACAAAATTCGGTCAAAACGAATTTCAAAATTCATAAAAGATTCCGCTTTGAAACACACAATGGACCATAAGAAAAAGCTATTCAAAAGAAATTTGTGGAACGCAACGTTAGGTTAATTCTAGCGAAAATATTGGCAAGCTTCAATTTGCTAAACGGTTTTAGTTTCAGGAAAAATTAGATTCTTATATCCTGTCCTGAGTTGTTTAGGAACTGAACATGAATACTAAAAAAAGAGAGTGCATACAAATCATTACATAAATGTAGGTACATGACAGAAAGATATGAGTATTTTTTTTTGTCTGTCTGAACATTGTAAAAATGTTAAAATATCATTTTTTTTTGTTTTCTCTTAAAAAAATGTATGTTTTGATTTATATAAAAATATAGAGTGAGCTAATCACTTTGAATGTTTAGCATTGGTTTTACATTAATTGCTTCTTTAAAGGACATTTTTTCGTATCACTTTATCTTTAGAAACTGATCAGTATTTTAAAGAAATTTTTGTTTTCCTTAAATATTAAAAAAAAATTTAACTATTTTTCGCCAAGTTGAAAAGTTTTTCAAATTCAATCTGAATTACAGGCCATGATTTTTGCTAGAAAAAAAGTGGATTGAAACTGAAGGTATATAAAATAATGCTCCTTGTGCTGAGTTATCGGACCTGACTCTATCTGTCTTTATACAAATTTAAATTTGTACAAATCTTTAACTAATTTCGTATCTAAATAATTTTTAGTATACTTGCAGAATTATACCAATTTCTTTTTTGGCAAAAAAATTAATACTCGGCTTACATTGTGTTACTGCCGTGCCGTAGGAAATAATAGTATTTTCTTATGATGGTTACAGGAAAATAATCAAGGATTTAAAAGGATGCACAATAGTTTTTTTTTTTATAAATATGCGCGCACTCAAGGGGTTATGACTTCCCTTAAAATGTCTAAACACAGTACGAGCGATTAGGTAAAGGGGATAGGATGAGACAGGAGATACCGATGTACATTGGTCTTAAATGTTTGAATATCGCAATGGGAGGGGAAAATTATTGAGGGTAAAGAATTCCACATTCGTGTGGTTCGGCTGAAGAAGGAATCCCTATACTTGACAGTACGTCCGAAGTAGGGCTCAAGGGTGAACTAATGTGCATTCCTTGAAGCGCGAGTATTACGGTTGAATATTTTTATGCGAGGAATACAACTGGCGATTTCATAAGAACAATGTCTATAAAAATAGCGATAAAACAGTGAGAGGAATGAAACATTGCGACGGTGTTCAAGAGATTCAATTGATTCTGTTATTGTTTTATCACCTATCATTTGTTAAGCTCTTTTTTGGATTCTGTCCAGAAGACTTAAGTGCGTTATGGGAGCTCCTGCCCAAATATGGCAGTTGTACTCACGATTTGGACGAATAAAGGCTTTATAGATTACAGCCAAATCAGAAGGGGAGAAATATTTCTTGCATCGTCTCAGAAAGCCCAAACATCTTGCAGCCTTCTTGGCGACATCGAATATGTGGTCATTCCACAAAAGGTGATCAGTGATGCACATAACAAGTATTGGCAGTTGTTCGGTTTCATCGATGCAAGCGCCATCCATAGACAACATCATTGGGAAAGGGCTCCACTTTAACGACAATAGACAGCATTGGGGTTTTGAAGCAATAAATTCTATGCGGTTTTTTATTTCCCATTGAGATCAGAATTTAATGAGCTTATCATACGCTGCCGTTGATGTTCCACTTCCGAAGGAAAAGGGTGTGAATCTTAAAACTGAATATTAGGCCAGTATGATTGTTATTGATTTGCTTTAAATAGATTTAATGCCTTTTTAACAATGTGTTATCCGATACACTTATTTTGGAACATGACTCCTATTTAGAATTTTCTAATTTTTCCCCCAAACTATACAAACCCAGTAGCTAGTGTTTTTTGGAGGGAGACGATATGAAATACCTTTATTATTGACCTCGTATTAACTATAACTTGTAACTGTTGAGTTTTTTTGGAAATAAATAAATCTCATGAATATTATTATATTTCTCATGAATATATTATATCTTATTTTTCATAATTTCATAATTGTGAACCAGATTTCAGAAATATTGATTTCTGCAATGGAGTAAGCATTTTATTTCGAGGAATTTAATTTGCAATTGTTTATTTTTGTAAACACGACGTTGGAAATTAACGATGTCATTAGCAAACAAAATTGACATTTCTATACAAATTATCGATAACTACTGCTAATTGGCGCAGATAAAACCGTTTTCTCCGGAATTAGAGTTAAGTGACTCAAATTCGCTGCTGGAACAATTTTCACTTCGTGGATGAAATACAAAACATCAAAATTCAAATTCGTTCCTCAAGTTAGTGATGGCGGTTATTCGGGTTTTCCGGTCATTTTCCATCCCGTTTAACCTGACCGTTTTTTTTGTCGGTTTTGCACATAATTTTTTAAAGTTTTTTTTTTCATTTGTTTTAAAATGCGATCATATGTCAAATAAATATGTTAACAGACGAGCACGTATGTAGATAAACTTTTTTTTTTCAGAAAATAAAGTACTCTAGTGAAATTATTGTATTACATTTGATATTATTGTTTTGATTTAAGTGAAATAAAATATGATTTTATATAAAGAAAAATAAGCAATATTTAACTATCACAAAATGTAAATTTTTTTGAAAAATTGCTTTTTATTCAATTGTGAAAAAAATTAATTTTGAAAACAGAAGCAACAATTTTGCCGACTATTTTCACAATTGAATAAAAAGCAATTTTTCATAAAAAACTGGCATTTTGTGATAATTAGATATTGCTTGTTTTTAATATAAAAATAAATACACAAAGCTTAGGAACAATAAAATATATCCCTTTCATTGTTTTCTCAGACTTTCATCACTCGGTCGGAAAAACGGTTAGCTGATTGAATTAATTTGAAAAATAAAAAAATAAAGAGTACAAAATTGCAGATGCGACGGTATACATATATACATCATATAAACATTTTATGTTAATTATGATGTTCAAATTAAATATAAATTCACAAACGACAACGAAAACAAAAACCGTATCACAATGAGATGCAATCAACTGAAAGATAGGAAAGTAAACATATGCACATCAAAACTCACCAACTTTATGGTAGTGTGGGTATTCGACATTCCTACCACTATAATGAATTACTCTATAAAAGAAAAGGTTAAAGTGGTGAATAACATTGTGGGCAACCAACAAATGCAGGTCTTATAAGTCTAGGAGAACCTTTTTCAAAGATGGTTTTTTACACCTTTTTACTTGCACTATAAGATAAGTTATGCATTCGTAAAAAAAAAATCTAACAATCAAAAAATCAAACATGACATTACGATCATAGAGAAGCATAAAAAAGTGATCGGCAAAAAATGTCTGTCTGTCAGTCTGTCCGTCTGTATGTATAACGAGTTACAGCCTAAACGGCTTAAGGGATTACCTTCAAATTTGTTATGTGTGCTCAGAGTGAAAAAGTGCTACGTAAAATCAATAAGATTACCTTATTGACCTACTTTAACAAGAAATCTTATTAAAATCATTGAATAATATGATATTTTCATAAAGAAATCTTATTGATTTTATGAAGAAAATCTTATTGAAGTTTTAAAAAGTTTTTTTCTACTTTTTCTATATGTAAATCATATTAAATTATATAAATAATGTGAAGACCTTATTACTTTTCAGTTTTAATAAGAAAATCTAATTATTTTTTTTTTTAAAGGGCTAATAGTAAATCTTCTTAAATCAAAAAGTTTTATCTTGTAAATATGTAGGTAACAAATTGCGTTGTTTTTTCATAGCGATTCTATAAGAAAACCGTATGACTTTTTCAGGTTTTAATTGTGAACTTTGAAACGATAAGATTAGTCCGTGATCTGCTCGGAAAAAAGTAATTAAAGTGATGAATGAGTGTTTGTTATTTTTATTAAAAACGGAAGACAAGAATGAATGCTCACTTTTACAGGGCTTTATAAAAACACGTTCCTTTTTTAATAAAACTGTATTTATTTACGTTTATAGTTTTGTAACTTTATTATGAAGTATTGTACCACTTAAGGCTACAAGAAAAAGTGTTTCATTCTTCTCTCGTGTTACTTTTTTGTAAAAAAAAAAACAATAAATATTTAAAAAATATGAATGTTTCGTCTTTTCTTTAAATGAAGTAGCATTAAAAACGTGAATTGGGAAAATATAATTTTAAATTTCTTCAATATACAGTTCGTTTTATTGTTTTTTTGAGATTTTTTATTCTTTTCAATAAAACGTCAAAAAGATCTTCTTATTCTACCTAAAAAATTGCCACTTAATTATCAATAAGATCGTCTTATTGTATCTAAAAGATGGTCATATTCTATCAATAAGATTTTCTTTTTATTTCAAAAAAAGACCTCATACTATCAATAAGATCTTCTTATTGTATCTAAAAGATTTTCACTGTAATCAATGATATCTTCTTATTGTTTCAAAGAGATGTGCTTATACTTTTTAATAAGTTTTTCTTATTGTTTTAAGAAGTCGTATTGAAGCTTAATAAGTTATCTTCTTAAAAATATGTGGATATCTTATAAAACGATCTTCAACATTTTGATAAGATTATCTCTTTGGTTTTAATAAGACTTCCTTATTGGATGAAAACCATAGAGAAATCTTATTACTTTTCTTCTATTTTATGTGATAAATTTTCTCTGTGTGGTTCTTTAAGCATTCCTCAGAGAGAAAATTGAAATTTTATCGCTTTATCGGTAGCGGTACACTGGATTTCTTTCAAATTTTATATCTGAGAAGATCTAAGTAGCCAAACTAATTCTGCATAATCAAAATTTTGAATAACAATTTTTTTTTTAATTAAAATTAATTTTTAAAACAAATTTGTTTTCAAATCAATATTTTTAAAAATAATCAAAAAAAATAATTTTAAATTTTATAATACCAAGTATATTAATTAACCTTAAAAGTACATATCAAAATTTCAAAAAAAAAAAAATTGTTTCATCAAAATCCGTCCTACAATTTTCGAGATACTTTCTTTAAAATTTTCATTGATACATGACATTTAATGGTCTTCTTCGTTTTTTTTCGAAAAACCGATTAAATTGATGGTATATTATACTAAGAATGAAGGCAATCTTACCGACATCGGCTTTAAATCTGCATAGGATAACTATATGCTAGCTACCTACCTACGGTGTTAGTGAGTAACACTAAAGTTGTGAGCCACAAGACCAAGTTTGTACGATCTTAAAGTTTAACAACTAAAGTTTGGTTTCATATGGAGCAATTTTTAATATTTATTTTCCTTCGGTTTACTTTTATACTTAATAATTTACATTTCCTGCGATTTTTCTACCAAGGGGGGTTTGTCTAAATCTGCCACCACATACATACATACATCTTTCGTTCACAAACTCCAAATAACAGAGTAAAAAAAGTCACACAATTTTTTTTTTTTGATTTGTTGACGTTTGACAAATTAGAATGCCAAAACCTTATTATATAATATTGTATATGTATCTAATTTGTATTTAAAACAAATCCGCTAAAACACCTCTTAATGGTTGAATTGGTATGCAGTGAATAAGCATTTATTTAGGATCTCGTATTCAAAATTGCATGGATTTATATTCGTAAAACATTTTCCGGCCCATTTTCATTACAACGCCCTTGTGTAAATTAAAGTACCAAAAAGAGAATTCTATTACTTTTATGTATCATAAAGCAGCCCTGTTTTTTTCAAAAAAATAAAAAACAAAACATTGTGAAGTGAAAATAACATTTTGTAGCCCCTTTTAAATTTCCAGACGCATTTAGCTTAAAATGCCATTATTCAAAGTAAAATATAACTTTTATGAATAACACATCAGCTTTTGTAACTTTAGGCGGTCTCTAAAATGCTTTTATGAATAAAGCTTTAATTCGCAAAGTCTAAAACCTATTTGATTATTGTCTAACGTTCGAATGCTGAGCATTTTTCGATACTGATTCAATATAATCAAACTGAACGGAAATATACTTTCGGTAGGAAAACTCGTTACTCGGTATTTAAAATCTTTGCAAAACTCCCATCACTATTAACAAGAGAGCCGGCATAACAACTGATATTTCGAATTTATCGTGCGTCGTGTTGTTGAGAGTGGTAATAATTTTGCGTTTTTACTTAAGAGAACCTGAACCACAACCACGAATGGACCTTCCGCATTCTTGTGCCTAATCTGACGTACTTTGAGAACTTTGAATTTTATAAGCTTTAAAAATTGATCAATAAAAGCATGAATTATAAACTTTTGTTCAATATGTGTATTTTTGTTGTTGTTTGATGAAGTCTTTGATGTGAAAATTTCTGAAAATGAATTTTTGATCAAAAAACTTTTAACGAGATACTGACAACATGTTTGCGATGTCACAATTATTCTCTTTTCATCAAGTTTTTATCCCCCCATAATAAGGTTTATACTGGTTTTAGTCATATAATCTTTTTAATAGCTTGTGGCGATGAGAAGGTTTTGAAATGGCTTAGAATACCACATAAAATTCATTACAACCGAGTGTCGTATTTTAATACTTTTCATCATCGCAACGCAATATCTCAGTAGGAAGGTACATATATCGCTTAAATCAACAACCTCCTCGCCATATCCTCCCAATCCATTTGCTCGTTAAACTATGAAAAAGTTTCAACTCGAGCAAAAGCAAAAGGTTGAATATCAAAGCTGCAAGGTAGATAGGTACTTATGAAAGTATTGCCGCATAAAAGTTTACCTAAAATACGCGCAACGCATATCACGGCATTTCTGAGCGCGTTTACTTTTCGTATAGTAATTTGTTGCTCCTAGCCGTATAATTATATATTTAAATACCACATAAGCTGTTCGGGCTTAAAATGAGATACTTTCATGAGTCTATTCGTGCGGTGTTTCGCATGCAATAATTACATTGCCGAAACGAAAGATTGAAGTCCTTTTTTAAAGCCTCTCAGTCTCGGGTTTTATGTTGAGGTGAGAGTGGGATGTTGCTCTCAGGCTTGTATGGTTTAGGTACTTTGGAAGAGCCTCCAGCCACCATGCCATCCATTTTCATACTATAATTGCGCCAGTAATTACATCATTTTGTGTCTCGTTATTGCCATCCCTCCCATGAGACAGGCTTATATGCTCGAAGGTCCCGTTGTTGGTCTATTCGAGGATGTTTGTGTGTGTCAACAACTGTACTGGGATTTTTGTGTCTATACTGATGATATTGCTGCCGATGCCGAGCGACGACCGACGATGCGATGATGTAATGGGGGATTTGTATTTGGGGAATTTTTAAGGACATATTTTCATGGACTTTATTATCTCCCAAGGACATGTAAGCATTTTTACACATTCACACGACTAAATCTTTATCGATTTATGTGTGTGTAGGTATACTAAGTTGTCGTTATATTAGATAGACATCATGCTCAATCTAATGACAAAACGAATGGAATTCACTCGGTGCTTGGTTTCGGATTTCTATGTGCTCACTGGTTTCACATTAACAAAACAGGACGAGCGACGAGGATAAGGACGACAGAAACACACTGATATCCTTGTTCGCTGGATGAATCATTGCACTGGACAGGCTAGGACAGGACATTGCTGAGCTGGCAAACGTTCTGATGTGAAATATTTTTTATGGGCATACCGATTGCATGCTAGTACAAGGATGGATAGGACGACATGAAATGCGGTCAAACAACTGGCTCACAAGCACAAGCAGAACGCGCAAGGAACGGAGAAGGACGATGGCGACGCACGACAGAAATAGTCACCTGCTATATCGCTGCGCTCGCTGGCTAGGCTGTCCAATAGGGATCACGTACAGTAAATATTAAATTTGTTTGTGCACTTCCTCCTCAAACTCAGTCAGCCATGTTTGTGTGTTGTGTATATCACGCTGTGTTTGCATGTCATGGATAAAACATGTATACTTACCTACCTTCTCTCTTGTTTAACCGTTAAATAGTGCGTGTATTCTTGTTGAGTTGAGAGACCTGATGGCATTTAAGGAGACTTTTAAAATAATTGCTTAAAGCTGCAATTGAGGAATGAGTAGGATGAAAATAAGTTCATTTCAAGAAGGATTTATTCTTAAGCAATGTTGTGTTTTATGCATGTGCATGCATGACCAGGTAGGTATTGTCCTGATAAGGACACTAAATGTTAGTCTTGGCCACTGGCGGCATCATGCGTGCAAAAAGAAAACATAAATTAGAGTGATTAATGGTTTCGGCTTAATTTTGATATCAGACGATTTCCATTAACTACCTAGGTACCTATACCTAAACTGGATTAATGGCTTCTCGAGTGGTATTTATAAGCAGTATGGCCGACTCTGTGGAGACTTCTTAAGGAAATGCGTGACGGTAAACGTGATAAAATTCCGAAAAAATTTAATTTAGGTAGGTACCTCCATGAAGAACGAAATGCAAACCAAATTTCTTTGTAAATTTAAAATGGAAGCAAGGAGTACCAAGTCTAAATTAGTTTTTGAGCTTCTGTAAAATGTTTAAAAATTTAATTTAATAATGGATAACCTATAACCACAACTTCAGGACAAAATCTACCAGCTTTAATAATTAAGATTTTGTATATTGTTAGATATATAGTTCACATTGGATTTTTAGTCAAAATTTCCTTACAAGGTCTTCTCTATAGTCAACTGCTGAGCCCTAGTAAGATCGTCGGGATGAAATAAAATTTTGTGGACTAAAGGCCGTTAAAAGTTATTATCAATCAATAACCATACGATGTTTGAAAAATAACAAATAATAGCTTCGGTATTACTTCTTTTAAGAAACTTTATAGAGGGTGTAAAATGAGCAAAAAAACACTGATTAATTGCCATAAAATTGAATTTAAGTGAATGATAATAATTCTGTAATAAATCATTATATTTCCATATAATCGCAACCACCACCGCCGCCGTTTAAATAATAAATTTACAATGCTCCTATGGATATGGATGTGCCTGGGAACATGCCAACAGTGTTTGGTAGTTTATTTGGAAAATATGCCAGAAATATTGGAAATCATGCCAGAGAGGTGTGGAAATCCAGACAATTTTCAAAACCCGGTGTGTAAGGGGGGGGGGGGGTATGGGTACAAGTTTGGGTATGTGCTAATTTTTTTGGAACTTTTTATATCAAAAAAAATGTGCATTATACCCAAACTTGTACCCACCACAAATCCTATATCATGCTAAGCAGGTGGCAACATGCACCCTCCTCCCCTTTAACGCCGAGCTTTTTGTACGCCGTGAACTTAATTGTACTTCACACAAGCCCAAATTTTTTTTTCTAGCTTTTGTCCAATTTTTTACCATTTCCTAAAATGGAGAAAACGATATAAATTTTTTTGGAAAAAAGGCCAGAAATTTGGGAAAGATTATCAGAAATATAAATATTTGGGCTTTTTTTCCTACCGTTTGACTTAGTTGGTTCTCAACCGCGATATGCGCAGGGAACATTTAACACTTTTAATGGAGAATAACTATTATAAAACTGTTAAAAATTGCCATTTCTCTAGTCTGGCCCTGATCTATAATACGCTCTACTTACATTTGCTTACCAGATAGTAGTGTTCGGAGTGGAATATTACTTTCAGTTTTTCTCTCAGCTTAGAGTTTACTCTCAGTTCTTAAGGAAAAGCTATAAGGGATCGCAGTTAAACACCAGAAAATCAAGTCTTTCCATAGTGTACCAATCCGGAGTATGTGTTAAAGCTTTCCATTGTGAGAAAGGTCCCAGAAACGACAGTGGAAGCCCGTTTTAAGTAGTAAGTTAGTGACATGTTATTTCAGATTGTGCTTTAGTGACATCTGCTATCTGAAACTGTGATCTAGTTGATCATACCATCTCAGTCAAGTTACTGATAAAAGTGTATGAATTTTGAATTATATAAAAATAATTGTAAAACAATTAAAAAATGTTTTAAAAAATTAAATTTGTGAATAAAAAAAACCCCAATAGATACTTAAGTTTGTTGAATAACAGCTTTTTACCTGCGCTGCGGATTGGAACATGCAAAAGTTGCACCCATTTTGAAGAAGACACACCGCTCAAATGTTAAAGGATATCTGCTAATTTCACTGCTCTGCAGTATGAGCAAGCTACTTAAGGCGCCAATTCTCAAAAATCGTAACGTATTTTACAGAGATAGAGATGTCATACCTGAGTTCCAGTGACGTTACACGAGGACTCAAAAACGGACACGACTAAAGCGTGCGTTCATTAACCATGAAAAGGCTTTTGACAGTGTTTTGCTTAATAGACTAATATTCAAACTGTCCGTACTAGGTTTTTCAAACCTTCGTACTTTGTAAGACTTATCAGAAATTTTCCAACCTATATTATACGTAGCAATACAGAAATCATCCATAAAATGAATTAGCGCAGGAGTGCAACAATGATCCAAACTAAGACCCTTGCTGTTCAATACTTACAACGCCGATCAACCAACCAACAATCCATCGCTTATGCATCCACTTTTCCAACAGAAATTGCTGATAAAGTACTATCTCAAATGTGGACTGAAGATAAGAAGTGACAAGGCCGAACTCATCTACTCCCGAACGCCAGTGCCTGTTTTTTGAAGAAGACCAGCTTTTGCAATGCGCTGCAACAACATCAAAATTTAGCTGCCTAACAATATAGAGGTAGAATGGAGTATATTAACAAATAAGATGAAATTCAAGAAACACGCAGACTGGATGGTAAGGAGAGCCAACTTTTCCTTTTACTTTGTTCACCCGCTACTTAGGAAACGAAATGCTCCAAGCTGCTTGTGTATGAGCAACTCATCCGACCAGTTCTAACCTACGGTTTGCCCATTTAATTCACCATCTCACCCACTATAATAAAGAAGATGAAACTTTTTGAAAGGATGATGTTGCGTACTTGAAGTTTGCATTGGACTACACCTAAATCCAATCACGAAGAAAGTTATATCAACAAAGAAGCTGTTCGAAGAAGTAAATCTGATACCTCTGGATTAATATTTCCTACAATTCTCCTGAAGAATAATCAGGAATCAAGAAGACTATCCCTATCTGGAAGCTTAACAAATCCTCCAGCAAGAAATAGAGCCTAGTCAAACAGCTTTCCAAGCAACCCAAACTGCCAGTTTTTCTGAATGTAACTGCGGGCGTTTTAACAATGGTTGAAGAATATTTACACTCCAAATGCAGCAATTATTTTAATTGACGTAGACATTCAACCAAAAATTAGCTCCATCGCTAAACAAAATTTTTTTCTTGTAAAAATCCAGATCAACAGCAATCTCATTTCCAACTTATTCATCGAATTTATGGCGTACCCGGTGGTCGTGCGGATTAAATTCGGGCAATGGCAAACCAAAGTAAAGACAATGCAGACAATGAAAACAGTGCTGCCAACCTAAAGTTATATACCTTTAAAAAAAACACCCTCTAACAATTGCGTTCATTCCTGGAACCTCGAAAACAGGTGAAAATATTTTCCGCACAAAAATTGTCAACAAATTTATAAATCCAATAACGAAGAAACTTATTTCAAAAATCTCTTCATGTTAAAGTCTTTGACTTGAAAAAACTTTTCCAACAATTTCTTATTTTTGTCAGAAATTTTAAGAAGAACAAACTATCAGTAAACTTAAAAACAACTATCTGAAGGACTTCAAGCCTGTGTTCCACATGCTTGCACCATCACTATAAAGGTATTCGATAAATTATTGAAGTGAATCTTCAAAAAAAAAAAAAATGCAGACTCTCTCTTGATCCCCAATGTTATCTCGCCATAATGTTCTTTTGCTATTCCCCTTTCCAACTCAGACAAAAAATAAAAATAATAATAATTTTACATCGCCAGCAGCACCATCAGGCTGCATATACAGACAGACAGAAAATTGTAAGCCACACATCTCTATGATGCCTGGGAAAACAAAATATTTAAACACTCATTTAGTTAACTCGAATGAAATAGAATTTTTGTGCCATGTATACCGCACGGTTAGGTCGTTTTCGGTGACGACAAACGGTAGATGGAGGCAGCAAAGCAGCAAACTTTTCCCATATGATAAAATGAACTAAGTTATGCTCCATATCCATACCAAAACCCCAACATGCCCTCCTTCGCTCCATAATATTTCCAACATATCGCATCCTAGACGACCCCAAAAAACGAACCTCTCGCGCGCTCTTTAACCACATAGGGCGGGCGTACAAAAACACCAAGAATGTGTGAGGTGGTGTGGTTTATGGAAAACTTTTGCGCCCCCTTCTCTGTGTTAGAAATGTAGGTACACCTACACATACCTAGCTAGCTACCCGGGTTAAATCGTAACTTACTTATCAGTTCCTTTTGCGAAATTTATGCACGTATCCTTGGCAAACGATAAAAGTAAACTTTGTCGTGAAAGCGCAACTTTCATCTCCACATACCTACATATATATGTAGATAGACGACTAGAGGACACAGGACCAACCTTCATATATTGTGAAGGTGGTTTCGTGGAACATCTGCTTTGCTCTATACCTATGATGGAAATGGAAACAGAAGAAGGGACTAAAATATCATTTGCTTATCCTTTGCAATAGAAGTATTTTTATATATTAAAAGGACGATGTGGCTTCGAGGAGTGCTTTTATACTTGGGCTATCTCTCTCATTTGCCTTCGCGTCAGTACCTCATTTTTGGTGACCTTTTATATGGAAAAAGTCAAAGTGTCTCTTCGTATATACGTTTGTGAGATAACTTATCTTTGATAGAGCATATGTGCCAAACGATATATATCCTGGTTAGCAAAAAAAAGTACCGTCACCATCATCGCTCTTTCTAATCCCTCATCCTGCCCCTCCCTATTTTTTTTTTGGACTGAAAAAATGTTTGCTACTATGGATAAGGCAAAGTTGGTTGGTTAGACGACAAAGTTGTTTTTTTTTTTATTTTCATTTTCTAAGTCTCAACGGGGCTGTTAAAAGCAAATTGGTCCTTGCAAGGACCATAGACTGACTATACTTATACGGATAGCTGGTTATTTTATCATGTTTCCAGTTTCGAGAGCGAATGAGGCAAGCAAAGTCCAACTTTTCAACATGAGATGAGTGAAGTTCCAAGTACAGTGCTTTCGATAAGGCTACGACGAAGTTGTCTTGACTGATTTTCCAAGGATATCATCTCATCCTACAATACACCTGTATACCTAGATTCCTATACATCTTATTTGAATGTAAAATCTTTAAGATAAACCTAAGTAGAAGAAAATAAGTGTTACTTACTGAGGAGTGTGCTGCTATGGTGGGATATCGGTTGCTTGGAAATGCTATGAATTTTTAGAAGAACTAAGCTGACATTATTACATGCATCATCCCCTGAGACGCCCGACATTCCACACTACACAGTAGAACCAGCAACAGGACGAGCAGCAGCGCGGCTGGCCGGCGCGCGCGGCGGCAGTATGAAAGAGAAAAAGCAATTTATTTTTACTTAGAACGAAAAGTGGCAGAAAAAAAATAGAACACTCTTGACAAGTACAATGATGATGGACATGATGAGTGTGTGTCTTAGGTACTTATTTTTTGGATCAGTTCAGGATGAATGTAAAGTTTAGTCGAAAGTTCCCTTTGAAGAAGTATAGTTGTCGTGTAATGATGGCTTACATACAACATCCCTTAGTTGGATTTTTTTTTTGGGGAATTTTCTTTTGATTGTATGAAAGAAGGATTACCTATAGGAAGGAACATAACGGAAAGTGAATTTTGCGAGGTGAAAGTAGGCCAAAAACATAAAGAAAATAATAAGAAAAAGTAGTCTCCATATTATTATAGAGCTCCCCTCTAGGTACAGTGTTTAAATTAAAAGTAATTGGAATTTGGGAGTAATGTTTTTTTTTGCATTTTATAGTTGCGTCGAAATTGCTTTTGAGGGTCGAGAGGTTTGTGTTTAACGAAGCACGTCAAACAGCTATTTGGCGTGCCCTGAACTGAATTACAAAAATATTATTTTGCACCTTAATATTCATTAATTTAACCAAAGAGCTAGTCCTTACTCCTTAGTTATTAATAATAAATAATTCTTATAGTCACTTTGATAGTGGTCTGCATAAATTTTTAGTAATTCGTAATTTTAAATAATTAAGCTTTATGTTCATTGAATACTTAAATTTATGACTAAGAATGATTTTTATTAAATGGCAATCTCCATCGAACATAACTAAAGGTTTATTCACATCTGAGCGACCAGCGACCGACGAACTAAAGAATAAATTAACTTTAAAACAATTTACCAACTTAAATTCTTCACAAATTCTAAACAAAATTGTAGAAATATAATTTATATTTAAGCATGGTAAATTTGAGAAACAATATTAGTCGTCCCGAATTGCTTGTTGCGAACAGTCAAACTCTAATCGCGTTCCACATACCATCCACACTTCAACGAATAATTTGTTCGTCGCGCGAGTTACGCAAATGCAAAGCAGCAAAACTGACGATGAAACATTTTAATTGATTCGCAACCCATAATGTAAGTCAACACCACTTTCCGGTAATATTGTAAACATTGCTACATTCAATTTCCACCGGAAATTGCATTCATTGACCTTAGATTAGGAATTAATAATTAATAAATCTACCGGCACTCGCAGTTGACCCGGAAAACATAAAACATTTCGTGTATTCACTCATTCAACTCCTCGCGCGAATAACCTCAAATAACGAATAAAAAAAAGCCATGCGAACGAAATGTCAAAATGGACGAGTTAATTCATTGGCCGTTGGTCGCTCTCATGTGCATAGTACTTAAATGTATTTAAAAAAAATTCAAATCGAAACGCATCACACATTCTAAGCGAAATAGTAAAATACAATTTTTATTACTGATTTGAAACTAATATTCGCTTTTAATTTCCAAAATAAGATAAAGTTGAGAAAATAAGTTGGTAGTTGCAATCTGAGCATAAAGAACTGTCAAACTGCATTTGCGTTCCACATTCCATCCACACTTAAACAAGCAAACTGTTTGCACTCGACTTAACCTTTAAATTACAAAATGAATTCATTTTTAATACGAATAAAAAACCATGAATGTGACGAAATCTTTTCTCTTTTAAATGACCGAAAAAATATCATTACTTCATCTGCGTAATTGAATTAATTAATTAATTGATCTTAAAATGAAACCCGACAAAATAAAACCATATTATGTGTACATTTCTCGATTAATCGAAAGGTCCCGGACCAAAAATCTTATTTTAATTTATAAATTTGGTAGCACAGCTCACTTCAATAACAAATGACAGCCAATTATTAAGACAGAAAAACTCTTTTTTGACAATTCCAAATTTCAAAAATGGGTGGACGATTTTTTTTTTAATTCTGTTCTTAAATTTATATTGTAAAATACTTAAAATTATCATACCAACATTTTTTTTTAAATATATTTAGCCATTTCTACTAAGAATCTTGTGCGATCCAGTCGAGCATTTTGTATTTGCCTCCTAAAACACCTGATAATAACATATATCGAATTTTTTAAACGAATATTTTAGATTTTATTTATGAGACGACCCTGGAGAATTTTCAATATTTCTGGTAAACTTAACAAATAAGCCGAATTTTAGAGTCTTACTTTAGAAACTTTTACAAAGCAGCAAATTAATTAAAGGTTTCAGAGTTTACAATATGTATAAACTCTATATTTTTGTATCCTATGGCTCTGCAAATAATTGTCAAATGTCAACTCCTTATACTTTCGCTAAACCACCTTCATCTGTGGGTTAGCGAAGAAGTCAGTTTATAAATCTGAAATAGCAGACATTTTGTTTTATTTAACTTGATTCACAAGTTAAGGATAAACCAGCACTACACCGAGTTAATTTTAAAACGGGGTGTAAAACTTTGAACTAAGTTTTCTGGGAAACCTGTTCTCGTCCATCTTGATTGATTTTAATACAGTCCACATTCATTTTTATCGTTGAAATAAATAGTGACTTGGAATACTAAAGGGTCCGCCAAATAACTTTTTTTTTTTTGAAAATCCTATAAAGAAAAACTACTGAACATTTTCTCAAATTTCTTTTTTTATTTGAAAGTAAAATCCTTCCGGTTAATAATGGAAAATAATTTCATTCAAATGGCTGCCTCGGCTGGCCATGCAGTAGCCTACACGATCGGTCCAATTTTTAGGCACATTATCGATTGTGTGCAGCTGTATTTCACCAATGGCTTAACGAATATTGTCCTTTAAAGCGTCAATTCTCTCCAGCTTGTCGGCGTAACACTTATCTTTTACGGCACCCCACAAACAATAGTCCAACGGTGTCAAATCGCAGCTCCGAGGTGGCCAAACGACATCAGTTCTGCGGCTGATAATGCGATCTTCAAAAACAGGGCGCAAAACATCGAGTGTAGCTTCGGCTGTGTGGCACGTAGCGCCGTCCTGTTGAAACCAAATATTGCCAATATCCTCCTCTTCAATTTTTGTGAACAAAAATTCGTTCAACATGGCCCGATAACGATCGCCATTGACTGTAACGGCCACTCCTTGTTCATTTTCGAACAAAAATGGCCCAATTATGCCTCTGGACCAAAATTCGCACCAAACAGTGACTCGTTTTGGGTGTATCGGCTTTTCAATGTATGCGTGCGGGTTTTCTGTGCCCAAAATGCGACAATTTTGCATGTTTACATACCCGCCAAGATCAAAATGTGCTTCATCTGAAAAGATGATTTTTTTTGGCAAAATCGGCATCTTCTATAAGTCGATCGCAGGTCCACTTAGCGCAGCGAAAACGCATTGGATGGTCAGTTGGCCAATTGGACTTTGTATGGCGTCATACCAAGGTCTTTATGCAAAATTCGTCTCAATGATGTCCCCGAAATGTTCAATTGTTGAGAACGACGGTGAATTGATGTTGATGGCGCTTCACGCACACTTTCGTGGCAGCAATATTCTCGGGTGAACGAATTGTTTTTGTCTTTTCACGCTTTGGTTTATCGATAAGGATGCCAGTTTCTTTCACTTTTTTCACAAGATAACGAACATATGGAGCTGACAGTGCTTCTCTTCTTCCAAACTCCGTACGCAATTTTCGCACACATTCTGCAACATTACCATGATTTTCAAAGTAATGTCGCAATATTTCCCAGCGTTGTTCAAGCGTATACACAACCATATTCGTTCAGCGGAAGGATAAAACTAATTATCTGTCAAATCAGACATGAGCTAAGTGTTACCATTCACGAAATAAGCACTAGTTGAAAAAAAACGTTAGATGGCGGAGCCTTTACATACTTGGAAGCTTGAAATTTCTCTTCAAGAAATACTTAAATCATAGAAATTAGAAATTAGTTTTTAATTTTGCATCAAACTCACTACACTTCAAACGATGTTTCTTTCTCATATATAGGATTGATCCATTCCCATTGCCATTTGTAATTAGCTTGAGAAGTTTTACTCGAAAGTTGAGTTGTAAAGAGCTTCGCAATGCTAGCGTATGCTCGGCTAGAGCTTGCCGGAATTGGTTGGGAAGTAGCTCCCACAACTCAAACCTATCACTTTAACAAAGATCATGCCATTATAGATCACCTATATATTTTCATAAACTACCAGTTAATTTTAAATATAGTACATTAAACGGACGGACCTTACGACTAGAGGGCGCTGCGATGTCACCAGCTTAGTTTATCCCACCCTACCTTGGCAGTTGGTTGCCGATTTTTGACCCCCCTTTGGAAGCGAGCTTACCATATCCTCAGCTCATTGGGTCCACCGAATCATGATGTCACCATCAGCATCCTCTGGAAAGAAAGTAACTCATACGGACATAGTGTTATGATCCGTTGGGGCGATTTACAACAAATTAAACTTTTATTGAAAAATTTTGGTAATTAAATTGGATAATCGATATGTTTTTACAGATGCGAAAAAACATTACACTTTGTAAAAGAAAAACATTGATAACTCTCCAGAGCTTTTTCCAAAACGATCTGTCTCTTTTCTTTAGTGTGGTACCTTTGCCAGATGTATTAGGACTTTTTTATTATTACAAAAGGTATTAAAAACTATTTGAAAATGTCTTCTTCGACTCTTATAATCTAGTACTAAAACCATCTAAGCAATTTGATTTGAATTCATTGTGTTTGAATGCAAATTTATTTATCATAATAGCTCAGTACATCATTCTGTCCGATATAAACTTTTGCCTTTATTTAAAGTTTTTCATTTATATTCTCAATGGAAAGTTATGAATTATTCCTCACCAGTCATCATTTTACCATTTTACCAAACCAAACCAAACTAAACCAAGAATACAATCACTAGACCAAAATACCTTTGCGAAGTTATTCCTTTCGAGAGAGCCCGCGAACACCCATTTCAAACACATACATCAAAAGAATAATGCGTAGCACACAAGCTGATTTTTAGTCCCGGCAAAAGTTGGTTCGAGTCGAGCCAACTTTTCAGTCAAGGGTCATGAATTTCACACCACGTAGATTAATCAAAGCAGAAACTTACTTCCGGAGCTGCTTGCTCTTCTTCTACAATTGTAATGATTGTAACTTTTTATTTTGCCTGCCGTCGGTCGTCCTTACAAATGCAGAAATGACTTTGTCCTCTTTTTGTATTCAAATAAAACAGTTAGTAGCGAGAAGGAATGTATAAAATAGTTCCCGGTTCCCGTCATTCATACCCTGCATCGCTTTGCGTCCTATCGTATATGAACCCAGCAATGGATCCGCACCTTCACCCTCACAATTCTCAATAGGCAGACAGACTACCTATATAGAGTGTGTGGAGTACGAGTATAGTAGTTGTACTTCGTTATGCTTTATGAACTCGTAATAATTCCAAAATGGAAACTTAAACCATTTGTCATTTGGGTGGATTCGTAGGTTATGCCATGGGCCTTCAGCTCTTTACCCCAATCCCGGTGGCGGCGTCGTCGTCGTCTTCGGGCGGACATCATTGTTTGATAAATGAGGTTAACAAATTTCGCAGTGACTTTTCTGCGAGTTGTTCCCACCATCTCTTCGTGCAGTCTCATTCATTCATTTATTCCTTCATTCACTTGACTGGGTTTTCTTTTCAAACCTTTACATACCTAGCTACACCCGATGCATCTTCGCAGCAAAGATGATGGCCCCGCGCCTTCAGTGCCATTCAATTGGAAAGGGTTACTCTATCCCTGGTTAGTTTTTCTTGATGGGCTGAAACTGAAAGAGAATCCTTGTCTAAATGGAGATAGAGAAGCTGCTGCTGTTTGAAAGTTTTTCTCTTCTTTTTTTTTGTGAAAAATGATTCATTCAACCTTTGAGGTTAATGGAGTGCTAAAATTTCCTGAATAGTATAAGTGGGGTTACATCACGTCAAATGCGAAACAAAATACCGCCCGTGTTTTTCCAGCGATTTCCATATTCCTTGTTAGGATCGTTGTAGCCGCATGGTTTGTTTTGATCGATTTTTTTTTTCAAAAAATGCAATCCGTTAGCGATTCGAGTTCTTTTTGTTTAAGAACAAGACTAAAGAAATGCCAATTTAGGACAGTTTTAGAACAGTTGTTCGTCATTAGAAGTATGAAATATTCCAGGCGCTTAGGTCGGTTGGGGTCAGCTGGATCAATCAGAAAAGTTCCGGAATTCGAATGTCCTTCTTCTCCTTCGAGGCCGCATAAACTATATTTTTTTATACAGATATGTTATAAATTGTCATGTCTTGAGTGACATACTTTTTACTATAGGGCAAGTTTTACATTTGGAAAATGTCGATCTCGAGATTTTAATCAAACTTGACATTTCGATGATGGAGAACACCGATATTCAAAATTTTGAAAACGGATAAATTCTGTTTTTAAATTTATTTTTTATTTTTATTTATTTAAATTATTAAATTAAATTAAATTCTTATAATTTGTACCTAAACATTATATTAGTTTCACACATCTTTCCTATCCTTCTTTCTCTTCTTCACCAGATGCCCGCGCTGTGTTAAGAAAAACATATAAAGGGTATTCATAACCCCTTGAGCGCGTGCAGTTATAAAAAAAAAAAAAAAAAAAAAAAAAAACAGTCCACCAAAGATTCGTTTAACAACCGTGTTAATATGACTTTCGCAGGAGAGTTTACGATTAATAATAATTCCAAGGTTGTTTACCTCTTCTACATATGGTACGGTATCATTATTTAAAAAAGGGTTGGAATACTAGATGCATCAATTAGATTCTTAGAAATTATTATCCCCTTGGATTTGAGCGGATTCAAATTTAGTTTATTAATACAAGCCCAATGATATATTCGCTCTAAGTCTTCATATGTTCTTGCCACGCAGTCTTCAATTAGACCAATGGGTCTTGAAAATTTAATTTGTGCATCATCAGCATAAAGGTGCATTGTTGCATCTTGGCAAACATCAGGTAGATCAGTAATAAAGAGGGAAAAAATTAGTGGACCTAAAATGGACCCTTGAGGAACTCCACACTTAACTTTCAAAAATGAAGATACACCAGAGTCTACACACCTGTTGAAACCTTTCTTCTATGTAGCTAGCAATTAGAAGTAGGGAATTTTTACTAAAGAAAAAGTTGTGTTTGAGCTTGCTAACAAGCATTTTATGATCAACACTATCAAAAGCCTTTGAAAAATCAAGCAGGCATACAATTGAAATATTATTATCGAGTTCATATCTTAATTCTTCCACATATTTCAAAAACTTTTGACAGACATGGCAGAATACTAATAGCTCTATAGTCATCAGGTATACTACTATTGGAGTTTTTCGGTATCGGAATCACTTTGGCATATTTCCAAATTGCTGGGAATTCTGATTTCATTATGCAGCAGTTTATAATGTGGGTAAATGTATAATAAATGTGAGGTAAAATCATTTTACTCAATTTAAAAGATACCCCATCACAACCTATTGCATTGGACTTTACTTGTTTAATTGGGATTAATGCTTCAAACTCAGAGATGCAATGAAATTCAAAAGAGTTTGGGTGAAATTCTTCATCATCTGAAGAATTAAGCAAATTCCTGCTTAGGTCATTAATGTTGTCGGTGTTATTAACATTATTATTAAGAAAATAATTTTTAAGGTGATTTGAGTCTAGAACACATTTGAATTAAGTTTTTTGCAATAACTCTTAATGATTTCAGATTCTTCCAAATAACCGGACTAATTTGATTAGGCTTTAGTTTTGTTGAGAAATAGGCAGCTTTCGCTTTTCTTACCTCAGCAGTTACTTTATTTCTCAAGTGGGTGTATATTTGCCAGTTGACCCTGCTACGACTTCGGCGCCATCTGATATACAGTTTAACTCTAATTTTGATGAGATCTTCTATTTGTTTGGAGAACCAAAGTACCCTGCGATCTTTAATTCTTTTGGTTATTTAAGGAACATGCCGTTCAAATAAGAACTGAATCATGAGTTGGAAAATTTCAATTTTATCATTGACTGCGGCCACGTTTCAGCAAAGATACCATGGAATACTTGTAGCATCTCGAGATAGTTCATTTTGATTGATTCGATTAAGATCTCGATAGTTAAATTCACACGGGTAAGGTCGCGAATGAAAAGAAATATCAAAAGAGACAAATAACAAATCATGGTAGCAAATTTGTATTATTAAATACTTAAAATCCACATACTAAAATTTTTTTATAAAAAAGTTTTAGAATTTTGAAAAAAAAACTAAGTAAAAAACGACCTTAAAAAAGGCGTTTTTCTTTTTTAGTTCAGAGCAGAGTCTGAGTTGTGAAAAAAATGTTAGTGTTTCCTTTTCCTTCAGAGCGTTCAGAGCTCCGAATGTGTGTTTCTTTTTTCCTTCGGAACATGTTCAGAGTGCGCTCGATGTGCTCGGACTTAATCGTCTGAGCATTCTGAGTAAATTGCTATGCACACGAAATGTCATGTGTGTTAAGAAGGCAAATGTGCAAAAAAAAAATTATATTCAATTGGAATGGCGGAAGAAGTTTGTCACTTGTTGATTTTCTGCGTCTGATGTGTATCTGTATAGAAAATATTGGTTGTTTTGTTCTGTATTGCTTTTTGAGGTTAAAATGAATATTTATTCTGGCGTATGCTGTTCAAGTGTGTTTAAAAATAAATCAGAGCGTTCAGAGCTAGCTCGAGCTCGGTTCAGCGCTATGCTCTGTACGAAAAAAAGAAACAAAAAACCTTAAGAATCTTGTGCTTACGCAATGTGATCAAACATAACTTTAAATAAGTGCGACCCAGTCGTGCGTTTTATTTAAAATGGAATTCGCTTTCATGTACATACTCCCAAAAATCCCTTACCTTCCTTATTGAAACAATTCAAAAAAAACCTTCAACTTTAATATGACAACATAGGGCAACATGATTTTGCTGGACGAGTAGATATAATTTGGAAAATCTAGAAATTGCATTTAATTTGGGTATCACATGTAATACTGTTAATCCCCTAAATAATTACATGACTCTCTGTGAGTACCAATACACATACATGCTATAACAAAAATTGCCAAAACTGTTGTCGGTGTATTGATATACCACATATCTATGTATAGATATGGCTTGTATTTGAATATGCCTTGTTAGTGGCGTGTGTGCATTAATTTCCGCAAATGGAATTCACCAGAAATACCAGATAATCGGATAAGGTCCCCCCATACCTTTTATCATACCAAGCATAATCCTTTCCCATAATGCATCCATCGGGAGTGCTTGTGATGTAAAATACATTCACAATACTCGGTCGACTCTATAAGCTTTATTATATGCATCGACTCTGAAGTGGATTGATAGCACTCAAACTGGATTGAATCTCAAATCAAATTTCATCACAATTCAGTCAAGCGGGAGAGAGAGGTGCGTACGAACGAAAGAGAGGGCCGACGGAGGTCAGAGTATTTTGTGGGTTGAAAGTCAGGGCAGGTGGACGAGTGCATGATTGGGTAGGAATTACGGGCTCAGGAATTTTATTCGCATTCAAATTACAAGTTAATTGCATAATTCGACCCTGGATGCTAAATCATGCATAGTTTGTTAATTAACACATACACTCTCTCTCTCTTCTAGATTTACATAAACACAGATGCAAATTATAATCTGCCTTTTTGGTCGACATTGGTTTGTTTTGGCATCGTACACACACATTACACAACCTCATATACATATGTATGTACATGCATATCTATATGCTGCTGATCCAAGTATGATGTGTGCATATACGCATGCAGCAATGCAGCCGACGCCTTCGGTGATCGATTTTTATGCATTTTGAATATGATTGTGTTAAAGGAGATGTTTTGTTAAATTCCGAAATAGGAAATTAGTGATGCCACACTATAGCGAATTCTGCATATACATTCTCCTACTTATTTCTGGATTCTGGTAAAAAAGTTATGACAAGCGTATGGGACAGTGACAAATTTACATGGTTTAGCTATAGCTTCATGCCCGTGTTGATGTCTGCACTTATCAACACTATTCTGGGTTGACGTCTATATTAGGTGTTGCTTGTCCGGTTGAGGTATTTGAATATGAATTTTTAAATAATAATGGCAGTTGGAATTCGGATAGGGAAAGTTGGAAAGATGATCGGTAGATTGAAGAAAATGTGTAACGTCGTTATAATATTCTATCTGAACCATACATCCACTTGAGATAAATTTCACGACTGGTGATGTCGCACGTATCCGCTATTTTTGGCCAAACTTCAAGTATTGCATATACAGTAGGCTCTCTCTTAATTGAAATCTGTCTAATTCAAATTTCTCTCCAACTCGAATATCTTGGCAATATATACTTAAGTTTTTCCCTTTTATTTTCTATAAACTTTCCTCTATTTCGAATTTCCTCTTAGTCGTAACCCCCTTCAACTCGAACAAATTCTGCCGCTTCTTTTTACTTGCGATTTAGGTAATATAGGGGAAGTTTTGCATTTGGAAAAAAATCGAGCTCGAAATTTTAATCAAACTTGACATTACTATGATTAAGAGAACACCAAAAAATCCGCAAATCCGTCTCTCTATCTGTATGTCTGTCTGTAGATCGAACTAGAGCCTATACAGCTGAAGCGATTTTCTTCAAACCTAGCAGTTAAGCGTTTAAGGTGATTGTCTCAAATAGATTTTGGAATCGCTTTCTTAAGTCCAAAAATAACGGTACTTGCCATACGATTTTGTCTACCATCTTAATTATTTCAAAAACGGATGTAACGATTTTGATAAAAAATATATTTTGTTACCTTTAACTGTACACCTGCTATATATTTTTTTTTGATTTTCGCCTTTCTCATAAACGGCTTGACGGATGTCGATCAAAGTGTTTGTATAGGACCCCCTTCAAATTCTAAGCAATATTGCATAACAAAATTTTCGAAAATTTTTCTTTGGATTATTGAAAAAAAAAAAATAATTCTTGAAAATTCAATATTTGATGATGATACATCAAATCGCCATACAAACATTTTTTTTAGGTAGAAAATAATTACAAAAAAAAAATTGTATAAAACGATTGAAAATATATTTAGCTGTTTTTGCTAAAAATCTTGTGCATAGAATGTGATCGAACATAAGATCAAATACGTGCGATCGATTTGGGCATTTTATTTTTTGTTATTTCAAGGCTAGGCAAACTTGTCCGAGCATTTTTGACAAAGTTTAGTAATAAAATAAAAAAGTGTGTGTCCATCTTATTCGATTTTTTTCTAAGCTACGTCTAACTCGACCCAGTCTTTGTGTCCCGACTTAGGGAGAGTCCACTATATTTTTAAAGAAATACAAATGTCAGTAGGTTGCAAGATAATGGAGGTCATGGGGTGAGGTAGGAACACTAATAGAATGTTGAAAATAAACAACTCCATCTTTAGTCACTTTTGCAAATGGCGTCAATTGTCATCTTGGTGTCAGGCTTATGTCGCAAAAAGAGAATTAGTTGACAACAGGTAAGGACGCGGAATTATTGTTAGCGCAGCCTATATATTCAATTTTCAGTTTTTGTGTTTTCGCAGCATAAATTTCGCGACAAATTGGGCGTTTGTCGAACGAAAAATGTACCCAAAATTAGTAAAATTGACTAAATCCCAGCAATCTTACACCAGCAATTAAAAATTCGTTGCTCACATAATTTCATCAAATTGGCAACACTAATTTGTTTTAGGGACTTTTGAATTCAATATCGCATAGCATTAACAAAAAGGACAACAAGCCGCATAACCGTATATAAAAAAAAAAATTACAAAAAAAAAACAGACTTCATCATGTTGGCTTCGGCTGTGTATAAATAATCCGAGCAAAAACAAGGTCATAATTCAATTCTCCCTATCTCTCTCGTCTATCATCCATGTAGATGTTATAGAGAATGTCCAAAGTTAAATTAACTTCAGCAACAAAATAATTAAATATCCCGCCAGATGGTGACTCGTTCATGTGCCTGTGGCAGGACTAACTACATATAGGCAGACATCTACCACGACCATATCATAGCGGTTTGGGCTGAAAGCCGACCAATGTCATCGTCGTCGACGACAACGACGACCGACGCCGACGGTTTAACCAGCTGCCAGCTCTGAGCTTTCAAGCCAGCAGATGCCAGATAGACCGGACAGTCTAAGTTTTCATATTTTAACAAAATTTTATATTTTCTATATGATGTAGTTAGGTTTAAGGCTTTTGCCTCGGAAGGACTTAAAAACAAATAAAGACATCTCAGGGAAGGGTAACTATGTTCGTATCCTCTTTCATTGACATCGAATTCCAGAAATTCCCTTCATCTTCCAGTATAGTATCTATTTTCCTCTTCGGCCGACTCTCTTTGCCTCTGTCTGGTTACATATGTATATGCTGCTTCTGCTGTCTCTGCTCGACTGTGCGAATAACTTCATTTGAAAAAGTGCACACAAACTGTAAATTTGCATATTTTCAATAGCTTTGGTATGTACTATAGTACACATGTATGAATTTGGTTTGATTCGGTATATAGTGATGGTCCCTCGAGCCGGATAGGGTGAGTCGAGACCAGGGGAATAACCAACCCACCGGCCGGTCGGTCGCTCAAATCGATTTTCTGCTTGAGGTTTACTTTTTAACGTGCCATGGTTGGCCTAAAAAAGGACACCGAGACCGACACCGACACGATGCATATAATCGGATTCCACACAGGGTTTATGCACACTATACCGTTAAATGGTGCACTCAAGATTTATAAGTTTTAATTTTGGTTCAGCAGAGTCAGTTGCGGTGGCTATTTTAGGGCTTGAGTCCTTGCTTTGCAGAGGCCTATAACTACCACCGGAATTCTTTCATACCAACTGACAATAAAAATTGTGCCTTTTTGCAGTCTACTCGTATAACTACAAGGAAGGTCCTTGTGTCGTCTTTCTCGTCACATACCACAAGTAATAGAAGTTGGCAGTAATAGAGTTTTGGCTTAGGACAAGCAGAGTTACTGTCACCCGTTAAACGCCTCCATCCTTACTGGATTTTTGTCGACGACCTCTGGCAGAAGCAGATAAATATATTTGGATATATATATAGAGAGAGAGAGAGTAAGAGCCTTGCAAGACATGGAAGTAATAAAACTTCAATTTTTGCATACACATTGTGAAATTTTTGCTATAGCTGGAACTGAAGGCCTCATAAGAATAAAAAAAAAAAAAAACTTCATTACTCCCAACAGTGTCTCAACAATACTCGGTGCCTACTCATCATGTCACAACTGATTGGCAATGAGCCAGAATTACTGCCTAGACCGACATTTTCATTTTATTTTTCCATTTTTCGGTAGGAAAAGAGATTCGGTTGGATGGAGAATTGAAGTCGTTTCGGGTGCCGCAAATCCCCAATTCCATGTCGCTTTCGATTGTACATTTTGATTGTTGTGTCATGTCCCATAGGCCACAGCCCTACAGCCGGCCCCACTGGCACTGGGTAGTTCTGTTCGCTGGTTAAGCTGGTTAGCACTAGCAGTAGCCAAGGGAAGCTCCATGTGCGTTATTGTCGTTGTCGACAGTAAGTAGTTTATGGGGAGAACATACAGAACATTCTTGAATCCTTAGCTGTATTATTTTTTTTTCTGTCGCTGCTACTGCTGGTTTCGGCAGGATATTTCCCTCTTGAAATGAAAGTGTAACATTTTTGTTGGGGAACTTCAAGCTTTAGCTGCACAGCACACTGAAAATGAGAGAAAAGATGGCGTAGTAAATTGTATCCTGCCGGTTTCCTCTTCCTTTCGATGAGTGCAGCAATTCTTTTTTATATTTCTTCCTTTTTGTTTTTATTTTGTCTGTGTAGTATTGTGTGGTCCTTACTGCAGATTTTGGTTTACTTTTATGGTTGAGAGAGTTTATCTCGCGTATATGGGAATTGTAAAATGAATATACAATCACATCTGGATGTGCTTGAGGGAAGATGAAGGGTTCGTTCCTCTTGTGCATTCATTGCGCCGTTACATCCTTGGATTATCCGAAACTTACAAAACCATATCGACAGACTGCTATAGCAGATAGAGAGAAGTCAGAAAAACGCAATCAGTATTAATACCCCGCAGTGAGAGATGTTTCGCTAGAATAAGGATTCAGTGGCTGTAAAATGAGTTACAGTGCACATTGGTTTGGAGTTGGATGAGAGTCTCATAATGATTTGGCTATCAAAAGACTTTGTAGTGAGAAAATATCGGTTTTGACTTTGTTTTAGATTTATGGAATACATAATCGTTACAATGTTGGTAGCACAGATAGTGGTATTCGAATTCGATCACAATTACAATATTTTTTTGATTTGCATTTTCCTATTTTCATTTGATATATCTTTTGAAAGTTGAGTTTTGTAAATCGGTCATAAACCTATTCGTTCATCGAATTTTTTTAATTGAAACACAGATTGCACTCTACAATTTTGAATTCCATGACCGTAGAAAATTTTTTAGCAAGGAGAAATATGAGATCTTGTGGTATTTATAAAAATAAAGAATTGATTGAGACCAGTCAATGAAGATCCAGTCCCAGCGCCCAGTACTGAAGAGGTTAAGAAAGCCATCCAGAAGCTTAGGAACAACAAATCCGCCGGTTCGAATGGCCTACCTGTTGAATTCTTCAAATATGGAGGAGATGACCTGGTAGGGCACATGTACCAGCTCATCAACCAAGTGTGGGAGGAGAACAGCATACCCGACGACTGGTCAAATAGCTCCATATGCCCAATCTATAAGAAAGGCGATCCTATGTCCCATCCAACGTACTATGTGAGTGTCTTAAACCTTTCTGCAACACTATGATCGGCACGTACCAGTTTGGCTTCAGGCCAGGCAGATCAACGATAGACAAATCTTCACATTGAGCGAAATCCTGGAAAAGACCATCTTTTCATCGATTTCAAAGCCGCATATGAAAGCATAAGTCGCCAAGAGCTTCTATTGGCGATGTCGGAACTCGGGATCCCGAAAAAACTCATCCAGCTATGCCGCATGACGTTATAAAATACGCGGTGCAAGGTGCAAATTCGAAACAGCTCATCTGAGCTTTTCCAGACGTATACAGGGTTCAGACAAGGAGATGCGCTATCATGTGACTTGTTCAACATAGTCCTGGAGCAGATAGTACGCAAGAGTGGTGTTAACCTGGAAGGTACTATCTTCAACAGGTCTTCCCAAATGCTTGGTTATGCAGACGACATCGATATCATCGATAGTCACGGAGTTCACCTACCTTATTCCACGAACGACACCCTAGTGGAAATCCGACGTAGAATTATCCTAGCGAACCGCTGCTACTTCGGTTTGGCCAAACAAATGGGTTCAAAACTCCGGTCTCGAAAGACAAAGTGCACACTATACAAAACGGTAATTTTACCAGTTCTATTTCACTGCGCCGAGTGCTGGACTATAAGTAAAATCGGATACTGGGCACTTTCGAGATAAAAATTCTTCAGAGGATATTTTGTCCTATATGCGAAGAGGGCGAATGGAGTAGAAGATTCAATCGAGAATTGTACGAGCTGTACCAAGATGTGGATGTAGTTCAAAGAGCCAAAGCGCTTCGACTACACTGGCTCGGCCACATAGAGCGAATGGACAACAACGCCCCAGCCAAGAAAATCTTCGAATCCCAGCCCCCAGGTTCGAGACGACCAGGAAGACCGAACCTCCGCTACAGAGAGCAGGCGGTTACAGATGCAAGAGCGCTTGGTCTCGACGACTGGAGGGAGCGTGCGAGGGACCGCAACCGATAGAAGACCGCAGTATGTCAGGCACCGACCCTCCATGGATCGGGAACCGGATAAGTAAGCAAGTAAAGAATTGATTTAAAGGTTACTATATATTTTAATACCTATCGTAATGCTTGTCTATTCTAAATACAGTACAGTAATTAAAGGTGTGTGGTTAAACATTATAGATTCTAAGAATTTTTCAATTCAAAAATCTCAATTAGTGGAAACTTCCCATTGACCGATAGTACCTGTTGATTTTTGACAAAACTTAACTTCTTGTCTTGCTAAATTTAAAACGTTACTTTGTGGAATGTATTCAATTTTATGAGTGAATATTCTGGCAAAGTAAAATTAATTGTATGTAATTAATTGTTTCACTATTATATCGCTCTGCTTCGCTGATATAACATCAATTTGTTTTCTTACAATTTCGAAAATAATTTATTCGGAAGAGTCAGCTTTGCAATTTTTACATACAGTGGTGTGCAAAATAATTGGTGCGAAAAATAATGTTTGAAAGCTTTAATTTGTTTAAGAAAGAGTAAAACAAGTTCTACTAAAATGACTAATAAAATAAGTCGTGCCACTCTTGCATCATTTTGTTGCTGACTAAAGTGCATCCAGCTGTTGCTTTTGATTTATTGTTCTAATACGTGGTTTTGAATTAAGAGAAGTGAGTTATTAGTTTTTAATTGACTGTAATAAAATTTGTATTAATTAATTTGACTATTTTTAAACTGGTAGAAGGAGTAAAAACACATTGTTCAAATCATTTAAGAGAAATTATCAAAAAGCTTCGAAGTGAAGGAAACACCTATAAAAAAATCGCGAGCCAGGTTGGTTGTTCTCAAAACATTGTCAGAAATGCCTTAAAATGGACCAGCCATCGAGAATCCCGAGGAATACCAAAGGAAAACAACTAAAATCAATGATCGACAGACTACAAGAGCTGTTAAGACCAACCCAACATTTTCAATTTATCAAGAGGTTTTGATGATTTTTTTAGCACACACATATTATTTTGCACACTACTGTTACTGTTTTTATTGAAATCAGCTATACCTACCGCCTAAGTTTTAATTATAAATTAATGAAAATCATTGGAATACGAGAAATCAGCACATCTGTTCCAAAAGTTGCTGTAAATTATTGTTGTTTCCATCATT
Organism: Philhelius pedissequus; assembly: GCA_910595825.1. Classification (NCBI taxonomy): domain Eukaryota; kingdom Metazoa; phylum Arthropoda; class Insecta; order Diptera; family Syrphidae; genus Philhelius; species Philhelius pedissequus. The sequence continues at coordinate 4,284,360 of OU343163.1, read as the reverse complement.
TTTCACATAAGTTTTTTTTCACAGTTAGCGTGTTAAAAAAAAGCGCGATATCGAAGCCAACCCATGCTGTATAGTAAAAAGAACATTTGATGTATAAGCAAAATATAGCTTTGCTTTGGTGTTTGTACATTTGCTTGTTTTATGAACGTGTAAACCCATGTAAAAATCTAGATTTTCGATTTGGATCCAGGATCAAAAAAATCGATAGTTTTGTGTGAAAACAAAGCGAACACTGGTCCGGGAACACAAAAATCTCAAATGGAACGTGGATCGTGGATGGACATAAGAAAAAACAATATTTGTCGTTATTTAGTTGAAAGTTGAAAGGCGCGGTGAAAACAAACTTCCCTTGGCAAAATAACAAAAAGAACCAAAGTGTTAATTAAAATGTCAGTATAATCTAGTGAAAAGCTTAAGAGCCTAGCTAGGTATCTTATAATTTTCCTTGCCGGACAGACAAAAACGTGTATTTTCAGAAAGGGGGCGCGATGTGTGAACCAGATTTCAACTTTTTTATTCGAACGGACTTTTTTTAATTGCGATATAGGTAGGTACTATAGATACGGTGACCGTTTTTTCAGATGCAAAAAATAGGACAAACTTTAATTAACTTAGATCCCATTTTTCAATCTACAGATAAACATAGTTGCCAGAGGAATGAACTTTCTTGACTGTTAAGGCGCGTCCTTATTATGCCGAACGATGCCGATCGGCCTATGCCGCGCCACTCATTCTGGTCGTGACGTTCGGGTTTCTTTCATGGATCCATTTCGTTCGGTTTGCATTTAGTTCGGTTTCGGTATTGACCAAAAGCCGATCGGGAAGCCCATACTTATTGGCATAGGCCGATTGGCATCGTTCGGCATAATATGGACGCGCCTTTAAACAACCGGATAACAAAATCGAATTTTTCAATCAAGAAAAAATAATCTATAGAATAATTTAATTTGAACGTCACTTTTATTTCGAGTATTGAACTTTTCATAGAAATTAATTTTTGTTTAACGTTTATTTCAAAGCAATAAGTTTTCAAAATGTTTTTGACATCGAAAATGGCTATATATTTTATTCCTCAGTTAACTCCTTATTTCCGTTCTAAAATGAGCAGATAACTTTATTCATAGATTAAGTAGTATCTAACTGTTGAAAAACTGATTTTTGCTCTATCTGGAGAATATGTACTAACTGACTGCTTAACTGACTATTGAAAAATTGGCCCTTAAACAAGTTTAGAAAGAAACGATATTTATTCAAATTGCTTGTACTTCAGATTATATACATAAAATAAAAATACTTATAGGTAACATACAAAAAAAAATAAAATAATAAATACTTAAGTACTTCATTTAAGAGTTCGGCTCAAAGAAATTCTTAGTTCTTGTATTTTCTTTCGCAGTGTATTTTTTATTTTAATATGTCATCCCGGCTTCTTAAAAAAGTCTGAACATGTCCACAATCTTAGTCATAATTACACATTGTTATCAACACTGGCTTTAGTGTATCAATTTTTAATTGCGATTTGTCAGGTGTCCAAATGCTATTAGAGATTAAAAACACTCTTTCCGTAGGGGCATTTGAAGCTGGAAGCGACAGTGAAAACTATACGAGTCAGTAAATTTTCGTAATTTAGATTTTCTATATCAGTGTTTGAAAATGTCAACCCATTTCTGACTTGGTGACAAATTGTCTGTTTTCCAATTTTCACTTTGTTTCTTATGCAAGAAAGCTCACAATAGCAAAAACTGTTACAATTATTTAAATCAGTGCTGTCTTCATTTTGATTTAAGGCCATTTAGTCCTTAAGAAAGTACTTTAATCCATAGGAAAAATGTTTAAAAAAAAGAGGACATTAAGAGGACAATTTAGTGAAAAGAGGACAAATTGCTGTCCTTTTTAAGAAAACCAAAGAAAGGACACGATTCCGTTCAAAATAACTGTCCTCTTAAAAAGAGGACGGATGGTCACCTAAACTATAGGCCAAGTTTTGCATTTGGAAAAAATCGAATTCGAGATTTTAATCACACTCGCGATGATAGAGAACACGAAAAAGTGGGTCCCGCAATTCCTTCTGTCTGTCTGTCTGTCTGTACAACGCTCTACAGCCTAAACGGCTGAAGTGATTTCCTTCAAAACTTGGTATTTAAGTGTTTTAAGTGATTGTCTAAAATAGATTTTTGAATTGTTTTTTAGGCCCAAAACTAATGGTACCTGCATTACAATTTTTTTAACCATTTAATTATCTCGAAAACGGCTCTAACGATTTTGATAAAAAAAAAATACACATGCACTACTATAGGTATAGCCTACATTTGGTTTAATTTTTTTTAAATATTTTGTTATTAACGGTACCATCCATACAACCATTTTCTCATAAACGTCATAACGGATTTCGATCAAAATTTAGGTAGGAGGTCCTTTGATTTCTAAATAATACTGCAAAATTTTTGAAAAAATTTTTTTTGGATTTTTGAAAAAAAATATTTTTTTGTTTTGAATATTCAATACATATTTCGAAAATGGGTGGACGATTTTTTTTTCAAATTCAGTTTTTAAATTTTATATACCTAATTAAATATATAAAATTGTCATACAAACTAAAAATGTTTTTAGAAAAAAATTTTCAAAATTTTGTAATTAAAAAATTAAGTAAGAAATATTAAAAACATATAGAACTGTTTCTACTAAAAGTCTTGTGCTTAAGATATGATCGAACATAAGAGCAAGTAGGTAAGTGCGATCCAGTCGTGCATTTTATTTTTTTTTAGTCTTAACTTGATCACATTCTTTTAATTTCAGATATTTGTTACCGTTTTTCAACTAACTTTCTGGGGATTTTCACAATCTTATATTTAAGTAGGGCTGGCAACGAGACGAGACCAGGCGAGACTTTTATTAGTCTCGTCCCGGTCTCGTCAAAATCGAAAAATTTCAGTCTCGTCTCGGTTTCGGTCCAGGTCTCGCCTAACCAAGTCTCGTCTCGGCCTTGGTCTCGCCTTTTTCTCGAGAAAATTTTAATGTGCGGTCTTGTCTCGGTCTCGGTCCTGGTATCATCCTTAGTCTTGGCTTCTTTCGTGTTTTTTGGTAGTAAAAAGATGTAAGATAAAGATAAGACGCATTGTTCGGATTGCAAATATAGAGTATGGTTGTGGTATCTCAGCAGTTCGTCGGTAAGATAAATGCGGGAAAATTTATGAAACAAACTCGTGAGTCTGTTTTGTCTTTTGAGTTAAGTGGAAATAACATTTTAGCAGAATTGTGTAAGTAAATATATTTCATAGCAAAAACAAATAAAATATTTAAAAAAAAGAGTACATATATACAACACTCGATTTTTTTTAAAATAAATTAACCGGGTTTTTCAAGCCACGACCTGACAAAAACCATTTTAGGATGTCTCCAATTTAAATGAATTAAAAAAACTTCTACATAATTCAAATTTTAACTCAAAAAAAAAATTGAAATTTTTCGATCTAATTTATTGCTCCCTAAAAAGTTGATTTTAGACCTTTTAGGTTTGGAAAACAAAATATTCCTCAAATGTCAAGATATATTTAGCCGCCGTCAAAATCCATTCAAGGATTACTCCGATTTTAGTGTTTGGTAACATGAAAAATCGTACGAATTGGTACAAATTTTCACAACTTGCTGTCAAAACCCATAGAAAAAGAAACAAGTTTGGGAAACTTGGTGAAAATCACCATACAATATGGATCTCAAGAATTCGGTCAAACTTGACATCTGCATGTCTTTTCCAACTGTATTGTGCTTGTCAATTATGAATGAATCCAATAATGATATATCCTAGTACGTTGCTTATGCTAAACAAATCATAAACTAGAAATTTTGTTCTGCAGTACGTAGGTCCATGAAGCATAAGGCCATACACTTCACTTGAAACGAGTAAGTTTTACTTGTGTAAATCGAAAACTATAATTTTAAGTTGAATTTTATTAGTTGCGTATGAAAGCGCTCCGAATGACTTAAATTTTGTGCGAATTTAGTTTTCAAAGGTGTGTGATAACGTTAAAAATAGGCTGTGAAGTAAGGTTATCAGACACCTTTGAAGAGCCGTATTTCCAAGATAAAATTTGAATTTTGTACAGTTTTTTTAATCCATTTTAATCATAGCAATCCTTCAATAAATTTGACAGTTCATGGCTTGGCAGGTAGGCAATAAACTGTCAGCCCTATTCTGCTATCCGATCGTATCTTTCGATTCACGTGAGAATTTCACTCAATTTTTCACTATTTAGCTATTTTCAAATGTCTTCTATTTTTTGAGTCCAAAGCTTTACTAATATTTTTTTTGCTTAATTCTTAAGAGAATCTATTTCTTAAAATTTATTTTTGATCGAAATTTATATACTTTTTGAAACAATTCGTTTTTTCTGTCGGATAGCAGAATTCAAATATTCACGTGAACGTTTAACAGAATAGGACTGTATATTTTGACATTTTTAAAATATTTTTTTTCAAACCTTACCCAAAAGGCCTTAAATCACCTTTTTCCGAAGCCAAAAATAAAATCGGAAAAACTTCGAATTTTCCGAGGTAAAATTTTAATGTTGCAGAGGTTTTTTAATCTATTTATATTGGAACCACCCTTCAATGGATTTTGTCAGTTTATGGCTTGGCAGGTAGGCAGCGAAATATATTTTGACGTTCTGATGTTATTTTTTTTGAAATGTCACCCAAAAGGAAGCAACGACATGCATACATAAATCGTACGTACTCTTCTCTGGATTTTCGCAATGCACCTATCTCTGTTAACGCGCATATAATATTTCGCAAAAAAAAACTTGTGAATATTATACAAATTGAACATGATTAGATACTAAAAAATAATTAAATAAAAACAAAATTTTCTTCTAGCGAAAACCGAAACCAAACCACCCATACCGCCGAGACCAGCGAGACTCTCGTCGAATTTCAGTACCAAAAATACGGTCTCGTCTCGCTCTCGTCTCGGTCTCGTCTTCGGTACTTTTAAAGGAGTCTCGTCTCGTTGACGAGACCGAGACCGAGACGAGACCGAGACTAGTATCGGTCTCGTTGTCAGCCCTATATTTAAGTAATTCAAAGAACTTGCTACAGGAAAAAACTCCTAGATTAACCATAGAATTTTTTTCTAAAACATACCTAGGTACACATGTGGCACTATTGTACCTATTAATTCTTATAAATAATTTTATTATTTGTCCAAAAAAGGTCCCTACGTCCTTTATCATTGTCTAATCAAAACAAATAAAGCATTTCAAAGAGCATGGGTAGGCATCACTATATCAAAAGCTATTAGAAAACAAACTATAAACACTTTTGTAGTTACAGTTCTCTGAGCCATGAAATAAGAATAAACCACAAGTAACACGCATACATAAAATATAAACCAACAAACAAAACAACAAAGCATTACATCCGCACCCCTAGGAGGAAATGACCTCAGTCCTGGACCAAAATTGATGATATTCGGTACATTTTGGACTTCGAAATCCGTTTGAATGTTGAATGATGTCCAAACATAAACACATTCATACTGACTTTCGTATATGTGTTCGGGTTGGTTTGTTCTTAGAATTGTAAAAGGGCAAAAAAGCTGGATCTACATATAAACGAAATAAAAACAAATTGCCATTTCAAAGGGCTTCGGTTCGTATAAGCCTACCTATACCTCTATTCCCATATGAAATCAAAAGAGTATCCTTTTCAAATTTCCAAATGAAATATTTTCCTCCATTTCCATTCTAAATACGAATACAAATACGACCACGAAAACGAATGCCGTTTTTGTTTATTTGTCGACTTACTTTACATCTGAGAAAACAGTTATATAAATGGGGAACTGCCACTAGGATAATCCTTAACAATTTTATGTTGTGGTTGATATCCTTTTGAATTGCTATCTCACATATCAACATAATCATTATCATCATCCAGCAGCCAGCAGCAGCGGTGGCATCATCATTATCTTTTTGTCTCTTGTCTATACTTAGTTAGAAGCTCATTATACGTCTATCAATGAATATACGCACACATACACACACTAAGTCGAAAGGAAAAATTTTGAAAATGAAATTTGAAATTCATAAGGACCATGAAGGAAAGAACCGAACAATAAATGAACTCACTCAAACACAAAATTCAATGTAATGTACCAAAACTTATGGCTTTTAGTACTTTTTTTTTCTTTTTGGTTCTATTGTGTGCTTTCGGTGAATTTGAATTTTGATTCCTTTCCAGGAGCAGCCTCAATACCACCTACCTACTCGTATATAGTTCGCATTCATTATGTTAAAATATTCATTTTTTGTTACTTTTTGGTGTCCTAGAAATTGTCGAATCATTGAGGAGGTTGAGGACGACACAGTACGGGCCGGCCGGTATGGTTTGGTCTTTGGTGGCGACAAAACGATATTACGTAATGTTATTATATTCCGTTTGCCCAGACGTCGGCTTTTCCGAAAAAGAGAACAACAACTTTTTCTAATTTTCGTCCTTGTGAGTAAATTTAATTAATCGCGCGCGCATTGGAAACAATTTAATTTAGCCCTCGGCTACGTGCACAGTGAAAATACAGCAAAAATGATGACGTAATCAGGAGAATCAACGTGATTGTTAGTAATATTGTTCCTGCAACAACCCAAGGAGAGAGGTATATTTTTTTTTGAAATTATTTGGGAAAAAGCAATTATCCTAGAGACTTGTTTTCTAATTTAATATCACAAACGTGCAGTCTTAAAACCACATTTTGACAGGAATTACTACGTAGCGTCTGGAAACTTGCATTTCACTTCAGAAGCAACAGCGTTGTTATATACACATTGACGTTAAAATGGGTTTTGAGCTTCGAAAAAAAAATATTTATGAAAACCTGTACCTAGGTATCTTTATTGTATTTTTTTTTCAACATGGCTGATTACACAAAAAATTTTGTGTTTATTCATGTCCTTTACTCACAGTTTCACAGTGCGAGTTTAAAGTCCACTTTTGGTTTAAACTTTAGATCAACAATTTATTCGGCTTCACAGTGTGGTTTAAACCTTGAACTAAGTTCAATTTGTAGTTTAAGTTAACCAAGATTATTCTGCAGTTTAAACTTCAGTTCAGAGTTTGTATTCTTTTGTTTTTTTTTTCAGAAAATATTATGAACAAAACAAAATTGTGTATTCAAATTTTATCGAGTTGTTATAGTGATTTTGAATATTATTTTATTTATTATTCTCGTTGTTTCGCGTGTTGTTTTTGTGTCAGAGAGAGAAAGGGAGGACGAGGCAAGAAAAATGCTGACAACTTTTTTTCATAAAATATAGTTAAGCAAAGTTCAACTGATCAGATTTCACTGTGAAACCGGATGAATAAAGCCAAAAATTTAAACTTAGTTTAAGGTTCAGTTGATTTTAAGTTTAAACTCCCACTGTGAAACTGGGGGTTAAAGATTTTATACAATTTATATAACAACACTGTTTTTTAGGTTTGATCATGTTCTCGGAAAATGCAAGGGAAATTGCATGCGGAGAATTAAACTTTTCAGTTGACTTAGTTTGGTCCTTTTTAAGACCAAATTCATCAATGAATGAAACGACGCGGCCTTCTTGAGTTATTATTCCTCTTAATTTTTAGAAACCCGCGAGTTTTTTTTTTACCTTGTGACACTCTGACTTATTGCCCAATTTCAATTCGGTAATAAAGTATTTCTTTCACTACAAAAGTAAAGAAGTACCTACTTCCATTTCTTTTTTTTTTATAGATTTTACAACATTTTGACTAAGAATTGAATGTCCTTTTTTTGTGGAAAAAAGTTTCTGCTCAAAGTAGGTACCGACGTAGTTCTTTTTGTATTAACTTCGGGATGAGTTTTCAGTTCTCTTTTTTCTTCTTTTAGTGGGAAATAAACTTTTCATCCTTGCCTTGGGCCAACCACATGAAGAGAGAGTGTGAGGGGGCGGTCTTAATTCATTCCAAGCAATGTAATGTCATTTAGAAAAATGTACAAAGGATTGTTAATGATGAATTTACATTTAAATTGACGTCTGACAAAAGTAAGTCCTTGAATGATTATGCTGCTTGAAACTATTAAAACATCTTGTTGAAAATTCAAGGAGGCGTGTAGGCCGCCAAAACAGCCGGCGAGATGTGTGACGGACAGTTAGAAGTTTTTCGGAGCTCTATAGAATAAGAATAAATAAATGCTAAGTATGGATGTTGCATTTTTAAATGACCAACCATTTTGAAATGAAATGTTTTTGATTTGCATAAAACTTTTGAAATAAAAAATAGTTGTCTGAAGAAAAGAACTTTTAGGATTATGATTTCTAGAAATATGAAATAAATGTATTCGTAAAAGTTGAAACTTTTAAACAAGGTTTACTGTCAACTTGCAAATAAATACCTATGCAATATTGTTATACCAGGAATGGACTTATTATAAAACAGTTAAGCATACTACTTAATTTGAATTTGTACAGTAAATGTTATGAGTAGGAAATATCAGGGTGTCTGCGTTATTAGAGCTACGGGGATGATATTGCTTAAGAGTTAAGAGAAATTATAAAAAATATACCTTTAAGGATTTAGGGAAATTCCTTTTGAGAAGGCGACTTTAGAATTCAGAAGGGCTGTCCTTTATGAGAGGTGCAGGTGTCGCATCTTAAAGTGCCGCGTTTGATAACTTTTTGACGGAGGATAAAAATGTTTTTTTTTTGTAATTCTCATACAAATTACTGTAAACTTAAGACAGCTTAAATTCCGGCCACTAAGCTGCTAATGTGAAATAAAAAATCCCTTACCAAAATAACACGACTTAATTAAATATGAAAAAACTCGCTTTTCTTTTCTTTTTCCAGCACGGTGCTGAAGGACGAAATGTGTTATTGTAGTGGATAGCTGTACTAGATATCTTTGTACAATTCACCACTCTTTACGTTCTCATTTTAACAATTTATTTCTTCGGGACATTAATTGCTTGCGAAATGGCAGCTGTCACAACTAGTGATGGGTGATTTTTCACAGCAGCAGATAGCACATAGCAATAACAGTTTGTCAGCGAAAATACCAGCTATTGAAATAACATTACAAATTTCTAAATTGTGTTAAAATTTTATTACTGATCTTGCTTAATTCAGATTCTGGTTATATTATTGATTTCAGTTATCGAGCAAAACTTGTTACATAATATTTTTCTGTGAATCTAATTATATGTGATTTCCGAAAAATCGAATAAATTCTAAAGCTTAGAAGAATAAAAAACTAGAATCACAATTATTCAATTGAGTTTTTGACAGTTGATAGATTTCCTCACAAATATTTTTTCCGATTTTTTTTGTTTACATTCCACTCTGTTTTTGAAGACCGCCGAAAAATTTCGTTTCGCATCAGCATTGTACTAGGTTTTTGCGTCAAAAATTCTCTGCGCTTGGCTTATCCTATGAACAGAAGTAGTTGCATTTAATATGAAAATTGTGAAGTCAATACTTCGTTTCTTTGGCCAATTTTCTTGGGCCTTGAAAAAACACGCCTAGAATAAAAATAAATAAAAACCCAGGAACTACAGATATAAGCACAACACACTACAGACCAAAACAACGGATAACAGTGACCAAAATATTCATACTTATTACATTCTCATCTGAGTTTCGTTTTTTCGTTCAGGTTCATCCTTGTGTCAAAACTCAAGAGACCATTCTGTCACACAATGCTGGACATAGGCATATTAAGGTCCAAACTACTAGTTGCACTATCGGTTATTACTACTTCTAAATAACAGTTACTGAAATAACAATTATGGCATAAAAGTTGTAAGTAAAATACAAATTCAAATGAACTATTTTCTACTCGAATTTAATAATTTATTGTTCATTCGATTATATCAAAAGTTTTAAAATTTATTTCAATAACGTGTAGTTTCGGCTTACTTTTACCTGTTATAGAATAGCTCTTACTGAAATATTGACCCATCTCTATTTGGATGTGGATGTGTCAAGAATTAGAGTGGATATAGTTCAAATCTCAGTGAACTTTCTGAAATTGAATTTTGACAACATGCACAAGAGCATATTTTGTTATATGTGTAGTGTGAACAGTGACAGCCAATATGTCATGATATTTCCATATACCTGGAAATGGAGATTGGAATACAGAATTGAATGCGCTCATGGCGGTGGTATGTCGTAAAACCAATGGATTTTTCGTCTGTTTACTTTATAAATGTCAAAATCGATTTACCATTTGCAAAAAATTGTTGGAAAATGTTAAATCTATTTTGACATTTATAAAGCAAGCACTATCAAAACACACGCTTAAAAGCCGTGAATCCTTACACTCCTAAAGACTGTGGAATAATTATTTCAATTGACATTTTCCGACATTTGCAAGAAGCATAGCATAGTGAAAAACTTTCCCCCCACCTTTCAGATGAATCGCTAGTTTATTGTGTCGATTGCAATAAATTTTAATGATATAGATTATGTATATAAATAATATCGAACTTCGGTTCACCATACAAATTGTAGAATAATTTTGACAGCACCTTTCAAAATGCAAATGTCATTTTCGCTTGCGATGCAGTGCAGAACTTCACATGCATATTTAATTGTTTCAAATAAATTTCGAATGGACGTGTTCATTCTGGTAGGGGAATATTTAGTTCGATTGATGGGGATTTACATTTGTAGGGTAAGTTGTCGAGACCTACGGATGACTTTAGCTCATTGTAGTATAGAACAAATTTTTCCTTTGTACAATACAATTGTGTCAAATCTTTTCCATTGTTTGTAAGTCGCTTAATTTCTGAAAAAAGTGAAATAGCAATAATTGAAATCAAGACAATTCCTTCATTCTGTCGTAAGAACGTCGATATTCAATAATTGAATTGTTGAAATTGTGAATGATATTATGTACGTTAAATCTCTCCTGCGAAAAACATGCATTTTAGATTGAAAAATAATGAAAACTGTATTAAATCGAAAAATGTATTTTGCCATCAATTTTATTATTTATATGAAAAACATGATGGTGTTTCTATCATATCTGGCAGGTATTACTTTTTCCTAAAAAATGCACAGATCACCCCTCAAAACAATTTATTTCGCTGATGAAAAGGCAAAGGTGCGCAGATATAGGGTATTAAATGAAATAAATTTGAAAACGTGTTAAAAGGGGAACAGCTTATTTTCAAGGAACAAAATAATTTTTGAAATGAAAAAGGGCTCTTTATCTTCTAAAACAAAATCGAAAAAAAAAAATATATCTATATGTATTTGGCGTAAGCCAATTTTAAGGGTTTGTAGGCATGTTATAAGGTAAATTATAAATAAATAAGATATGAAGGCTTATGTTTTCGATCTGTCAATTTCAAGTGGATTAGGCTTGGCAGAGTGTAGTGTATAATATCAACACCCACGGACTCGAATATTATACACAAAAAGAAAATAAGAATTGCGGGGGCTTATAAAAATTGTTATCAAAAAGAAAATTAAATACTAAAAACGAGCAAACTATGTACAGTACAACACAGATATAAGAAACTCTTAAAATCCGAAAAGAAATCGAGTCTCATCCAACACTGTAACATATTGTGACATTTTTATACTGCCTCGAATTTGTACTAAACAGCAGTTTTTTTTTTTAGTGAATTATAAAACTAAAAGTCTTCAATACCAAGTAACAGTGAAAAATACAAGAGTGAGTTCGTGCTATTCAATTGTTCCGAAGAAGTTCAAGAAAACTACTTATTTTGCTTGGGTTTTTCTTGTATCCGTAGAATACTGCTATATTCAATGGAAAGATTGTCATTTCACTCGGGGATCTACCCTTATAGAGTTATAATCTTTATGCGACATTTTGTCCTTTTGGCAAAAGCCTCTTATAAAAGCTTAAAAAATACAATAAAAGTTAAAAAAATGAGGAAACATTATGTTTAAGGATATTATGCTATTTATCTATCTTAAGCCGTTCAAAGCAACCCCCAGGTCCCCTAGCCATTATTGCGAAAGACATGTAGGTATGTAGGTAAATATCTACTAATAAATGCTATAGGATTCTCAAAATTGTAATTTGTGAGCTTATTCAAAAAACCTTTAAGAAAAACAAACTTCAGTCAAAGGAGGAAAACACACAATCTTAAAATGCTTAATTTCGAAACCAATTACCCTTTCCATTGGTGTTTTTAGAGATTTTAACTCCTCTGTCTGTCTTTATAATATATGTATGTATGTGAGCTTATTGCTACCTTTGCTCGAACTTCCGGAGAAGGCCCAGGCCCACACACGTCTCTTACTTTATACCTTTCACATGACTCGTTACTTATTCATTCTAAAATGTAATGATGGCAATTTCATTTTCCTGTGCGGCTTTGGTTTGTATTGAGAATTTTGAATAGGACTTTAGAATTGAGATTGAGAGAAAATTATATAATAAATACTACATGTGAGTATAAATGTAGGTACAGGACACTAGATGGTAAGGATACGTTTTATATATATCTGGCTTGCATTTGCAACTGTTTTAGGCAATCTATTTCGCATTGAATGCGCTTTTGTGATGGTGGCAGCTAATGCAGCAGAGAGACATGTCCCTGGTTGGCGTGTGTATCCTTGCAAGGGAGTCTAATCATTTGAAGTAATTTCGATGTGTGTCTCACTCTATAATTGCAGTGTCGCCCAATTGATTGTCTTCTGCTCTTCCATGTTCCAAATGGTTCGACGAGCGCGACGGCGACGGTCGGTTGGCAGACTACAGAAACTCTGAATCCTACGTTGCAGCAGCTGATAGTTTGTTAGTGTTGCTAAATTTCAAACATGGCTAACCATGCGATACACCACAACTCGCTTAATTTCCTTCTAATGACAAAATAATGCCAGGGAAATTATCCTGGGCCTCTGGAACCGAGCCGCCTCCCGCTCTAAGCCGATGGTAATAATTTTAAAGGCAATAGCTAAGAAGAAGGGCCATATTCTACATATATATACAGGACATGACCCATGTCGTCGATAGGTCCTTATAATTTGTGTGTTGAAATCGCTTGATGACTCTGTGCTTTCGTTTTGGGGTAGAGCAATCGATATTTTAAAATGTATTTCTTAAGGAAGTGTTCCGCTTGCATAAGGAAACACCGATGACAACTTCGACGAGGACGATGATGATCATGATGACACCAAGAAAGACGCAAAGGTTGGCGAAGGTGAGGGCAACATCGTCGTCGTATAGTATCGTAACTCATAACCGACAACGACGACGGCAATGATGATGATGATGATGATGTAGTGCACCAGTTGTCGCAGCACAACAAAACACATAAATCAAAACGAGCACAAATTAATTTTCTGTCAGATATGTATCTGGGTGTAATAAATTTCGAAATGTCCTTTATATTAAAATGAGAGGATGTGTGTTTGGGTGTAGTTCACATAGAAACAGAGAGAGTGAAAGAGCGATAGATATGGATACCTCTATGGTTAAATTTTGACTACAAAATTGTGATGTGGGTGCGATGGGCGATATGGTAAGGAAAACCATGAAAACCAGATGTGATTCATGGGAGGATGACTATACGGATGCAGTTTTGCATTTTCCTTTAAATAAATGGTTTGAATGGTTGTGGGGGTGTAAGAGAGAGCAAAGCCCATGATATTGTTTGTATATCCTGTAAGGATGTGACTGGGACATGATGCATTTAAAGTGACATTGGGATTTAATTTTAAAGAATGGCATTCATTTTAAATAATCGTGATGCAGCATAGAGAATACTTAATGTCCTGTGTTAGTGTTATACCTATACCTATACTGATGTCATATCATATGGGCTAGAGCAGAAAGGACTTTCAAAAGTCAAAATGATATCTCCAGAAGAAGTTCGCATAAGGTCATGCAATCGTATAAGTTGCAACATCAATTTTATTAACTTTCGAGGTAAATCGCTCTTAAAAAGGATATATGCAGGAGTTAGATGTTAGCAATTTTGTCTGCATGGAAATTTAATTATGAAAATCATCCCAGAGCAACTTATGTTGAAAAGATAAAAGAAAGTATATCCAATATTGTTCATTTCTTCAACAATCCAAGATAATAAGAAAATTCTTGAAATTTCGTTTATTTTGAACATCGATTTCTTGATTTTCGAATTTTGTATTGTCTGATAAAGATTTTTATCTAATTTTGTGTAAGGATTTTGTGAAATGGTCAAAAGTTGATAATTTATTAAACCATTTTTTCAAGATTTATTGATTAAGAGATAGTATCTTTTTTGTCAAATTTCTGTTGAATTGAAGTCGGTAAACCATTGCTTCCATCGTACTTTTAATTTTGAGTACCTGATTAAATTTCAGTTTAAGTTTTGATAAGGAATAAGGAAATTATCAATATCTATTAGAAATAACCATTCCATTTTGGTGAAAATATCTTCTACGTTGTCTATCCAAATTTATAATGCTCGAAAAATTTTTAAAATTCATTAACACCACAATTAAAATTTGCTGCAGTAGTTTTGTGCTGCTCTAGGATATTGAGCATACAACCATGTAGGATTCATTCACGACAGAGGTAACAATACCGGGTGTGGGCCAAATACATAAGTTTTTTTTTTTTAATGCAATAAAATAAAAAAAAAATGTATTTTTATAATGCCTTTATTAGTAAGAACATTTCATTATTTTTGGAACATAGCGTCGGTTGAAGTGGCAGCCTCGGCTGGCTTCAAAGCGCATTCTATCACTCCAATTTTACAAGTCCTTGTTGATGGTTCCGGGCTGTAGCTCATGGATTGCTTGCATGATACCTAATTAAGTGCTTTAATCGTTTTCAAATTATTTGCATAACAACAGTCCTTCATGGTTACCCACCAAAAAAAAGTCCAAAGGGGTCAAATCGCAGCTCCGAGGCGGCCAATTTTCATCGCCAAGATGGCAGGTAACATAATTTGGGAATTTGGTGCTCAAAATATCGATTGTGGAATTGGATGTGTGGCATGGCGGCCCATATCCTTCATGACCCAGAGGTCGTCTTAACTAATGTCTTCAATTTCAATATATTACTCTCATTCCCAGCCTTATTTCGAAGAAAAATGGTCCAATTATACCAAAACTCCACAAGCCACACAAAACTGTCACTCTCTTGTGAATGCAAGCTTGAAAGTTAGTATAGTAATATTTTTTGTATCTTTTCGGCAAATAGCAGCACTAACTAAACTTAAAAAAACAATTCATCCATAAAATTGTTAAAATGGCTATTCAAACCATTCTGAGTCATTAGTGTAGTTTTTTTTAAATAGTAAAAATAGAGCACAAGGCAGGGGCATATTAGCGCCATCTTCATTTTTTCATTTTTTTTTTAGAAAATTTAAAAATGGCTGTGCTCACTTCATGCAAATATCAAAATCCCATTTCTGATAAGAGTGTATGTTTTTTGTTCAAAAACCTAATTAAAGCCATTTGGGGAAATACAGTTAACATTTTTTAATTATTCATTTATTTATTTATCGTCAAACAGAGCAAGTATCTCTTACAGACTACACTATATATAATATAGTTACATATTAACAAACTTTGAAAACTTAAGTACTAACCACCAATATGTAAAAAGGAGAATAATTTTTTCTTAAAGCAATCTCTACTTAAGTGCATTTTAAAATCGAGAACGTTACAAACTGAGTTTGCTTGCCTTAAACAACGTGTTATAGGCACACTGTTCCCACAATTAACCCTATGAAAAGGTGGCTGAAAAAGACACTGAGGACGAAGTTCGCGCATAGGTGCATAAAAACATGCTGATTAAAAAAAAAAAGCAATTCAATTTAAAGTTAATGATGTCTCTAATAAACATTATCTCAAAATATGATCTTCTAGTTTCTAAAGATTGGATCCCTTATAACAAACATCTCGACATATATGAAGGTATACCAATATTCCAACTCAAAGTTCTCATCGAGATTCTAGTAAATCTTTTTTGGATCCTTTCAGTACGAGTAGAATGAACAGCATAGAATGGATTCCATATGATACAACAGTATTCCAAAACTGATCGAACAAATCGGAAATAAAGTGATTTAAGAGTAAAACGATCCGTAAAATCTTTTGAGTTACGATATATAAAACCAAGCATAGAGCTAGCTCTAACGAAGACATAGTCGATGTGACTGGAGAAAGGTAATTTTATGTCGAAAATTATTCCAAGATCCTTTTTTTTTCAATAACTATATAGCTAATGGAGTTCCACTAATGTTATATGAAAAGAGTATGGGGTAGGCTTTTCTACAAAATGACATGCTTTGACACTTAGATACATTAAGATGGAGATCGTTATCACTACACCAATCTAATAAGCGAGATAGATCTTCCTGAAGATTTATGCAATCAAGAGTATTCTTCATACAGAGGTAAAGTTTCAGGTCATCAGCATATGAATTTCATTTATAAATATTAAAAATAGAAGTGGTCCTAAATGACTTCCTTGGGGTGCACCGGAAGTAACTACTAAGGCATCTGAAATATTCTGATTTATTCTAACATGCTGAATTTTACCATATAGGTATGATTTTAACCATTTTAGAATATTGGACGTTTTTTATTTTGGCTAATAATTTGGCATGATTAACTCGATCAAAAGCTTTCGAAAAATCGGTATAGACAATCGCATTGATTACCTTGTTCGAGAGTCCTTACAACATAGTTATTAAAGACAGCGAGGTTAATGCTGTAATGGTGAAATAAAAAAATTAAATAAATTAAAATCGTTAAAGCTATTTTCGAGAACATTTCAAAAACAATAAAATCATTGTATGGTCCAACTACCAATGCATTCATTTTTGTTTGGTCTAGGAAATTATAGAAGTTTCGATATTTACATAAACCCCAGAAAAGCCGATCAATGAAGAAAAACCTCAGTTTTGGAATCCTCTACCATTGTAATGTTATACTCGTAGTTTTAACTGAAATCTCGAATAGTTTTTGGTAACGCAAAAAACCGATGCCTATGTGGTCTATTTCTATAACATAGATTAGGTTGGGCGTTGAAATTCTTTTTTTAACAAAATTTTAGTCTGAAATATATAAAACAATTTTAACTATTTAAATCAAAGGGTTCAAAGGACAGTCCACCAAATGCTTGATAGTCCTTTTTAATGTCCTTTCCGCTTTTTATATTTGTGCGTACAAAATGTCAATTTTTAACTACTCTTCCCCCTATGTTCAACTCCAATCACGAAATTATTTATTAATTCTTCATCCATCACCCACACCACACTCCCCACCCATCGAAGACTTGACAAACAAAAAAAAAACACACAAAAACAAAAACATCTTGCCATGGATCTCTTAAAAAATCAAATTCAATATGTTTTTCAATAATCCAGTTTTATTTCGAAGGGGGTTGAGTATACGACCAGTCAACTCAATGTCCCAATCTCTCCGTATATATGAGTATTATTGTGTATTGGAAAATTGAGGATCTTCCCACTCATATAGCCTGAATCTAAATTAAGGACAATAACTTTTCTTTTCGAGGAAACTCCATTGTTTTCTACTTGCCGCGACCGACCCCAGCACAAAAATTACTATCATCTCCCTGAGGGACTCGTTATACTTGCTTATTCAAAAAGCGGCCCAAACTCACTCATATATACATATAGATACATTTCGTTTATTTACGAATGTGTGTGTGTATGTGTGAGTAGAGTTTAGTTGGAGATGCTGATAGAATTGTTAGAATCAACACAGCCTCGAAGACAGAAGACAACGGTTCGGAGCGGCGCGGCACAGTACGGCGATGGACTAATAACCATCCATATCCATAACACTTTTCAGTTTTGCCCTTCAACCTTCGCAGAAGCCCCTGGAATCTATTTCTTTTCCATCAATTTATTCGCTTAAGGATTCCCATGGATAGATAAATATATATATATATATATAAGAAGGATTAGTTGATGTAGAGCAAGCAGCGTAAGAAAAGAAAAGAAAATGTGCTAAGAAAAGTAACTTCCTTGTTCCTGCTTCCGAAGGCGATGTGTTCTTGTGTTTTTACCCCATTATACAGACTTACAGCATGGACCTCACGGTTGCTGATGCTGGATGGTGGTGGAGAGAAAAGTCAATAACCGAGTAGATTTATGTAATGACATCGCCGCCGCCGCCGAACAAATGCCGAAACTTCTAGCTCAAGTTTTACTCCTTCCATTTAGGTATACCAGGGAGTGTATTTACCCATCGACATGTATGCCATAACGCCAAGGCTAACATTCGGCATCGCACGAAGAATCCCTTTCAATGGATCATAGTTTTGTTTTTGTAGGCATCAGACTAGGCGATCTGTAAGTAGATTAATCTGTATATCCTTTTGCTCGTGGGTGTGGACAGTGATTTCAGCGCTCAACTTTGCTAAATTGATATAGTTTTGCAAAATCACCATTGGGTGCTGATGTGTACGGCCGGGCGGTGGGCGCACCGTACTCTAGGTGTAAATTATTCTCGCCGAAAATTACATATATTAAAATACCTACCCCTATACACAAATACCAGCAAGGGACAAGGATGTAGCATTTATTATTCATGTTCTGCCACAAAATTAGTATTCACTTGGGCCAATGTGAGAGAATCAAAAGAGACGAAGCCCCAACTAAGCTCGAATCAAGGAAAAATAATTAATCGTTTTGTTTGTGTGTGTGGGCATTTAAATATGTATACGTACTGGATATAGTATACACACATACGAGTATATTGAAGATGTTATAACTCTGGACAGATAAGAGGATCATCATCATGTGTTCGAGTATGTATATGGGATGGGTGTGTGTATGTGTTAAGTGTTAGTACATAAGTTTTGACAGACGATACATCTAAATCATGTGATTTGACTCCAAGTGGATCCATTAGCACAGTTTGATGTGTGCATCGTTATGGAAACTACTCGCATTTACTTTGCTTCTGTGGCGAAAAAACATAGACAAAGTGAAAATTTGGAAATTGGTTAAGAGCAATTTCTTAATGCTTTTGTCGAGATGAAAGTTCCAAAAGTTATCGGAGGATGTTTCATAACTAAAATAACACTCTTTGATTAAAGTGTGCAGCACTAAGTAGTCAAACATTGATTTATAGTAAGGCATCTCATTTAAGCTGATTCTAATTATGGCATTCCAAATAAAAATATAACTCTATATCCTTTCCAAACTTTCATAAAAGCAAGCTAGAGTAAGAGGTATCATGTTAAAACAACAATAGCCTGGGTAAATCTAACACTGTGCCCATGTTATTCAGTTACATTTTTTTAATTCACAAAAATTTCGTATTTTAAAAATATGGCATATTCTTAAATGAACCAATAGAACTACATGTCTGAGGAATTCTAATCACCACCAGTATATTCATATACAGTCGAGTCCGCATATCTAAAATACGCTTAACTGAACAATTCGGTTAGTTCAAACAGCATTTTTTCACAACTTTCATACAAACTACATCGCTTAACTGAAACCTGCTTGATTGAAAGATTCGGTTAAATGCAAAAATAGTTACGGGAAAAATCATTTCTTTATACTGAGATCGTACGTACTTGCTCCTATGTTCGATAACATTATATGCAAAACATTCTTAATGAATCAATGAAACGGCTTAATGTATTTTTAAAGTCGTTTTTCACTTAATTTTTTATAAATATAAAAATTCTTAAATTCTTTCTAAGAAAAAATTGGGATGAACATTTTAAATTTTCAATATTATAAACTTAATAACAAAATTTCAGAAAAAATCGTCCACACCTTTTCCAAATATTGAATTTTCAAAAAAAAAAAAACATTTTTCGAAAATGTTGTAATGCAGTATTATTTATAATTCGAAGGAGCTCATGTATAAAAATTTTGATCGAAATCCGTTCAGTCGTTTATAAGAAAGTAGTTAATAACAAAATATTTAAAAAAAAAATGTTGGCAGCAAAAATGTAGACCATACTCAAAAGTAGTACACACACATATTTTATCAAAATCTTTAGAGCCGTTTTCGAGATAATTAAGATGGTAGAAAAATTTGTATGGCAAGTACCCCTATTTTTGGGGCTAACACAAGGATTCAAAAAACTATTTTGGACATTCACCTAAAACGCCTAACCACCAAATTTGAACAAAATCGGTTCAGCCGTTTAGGCTGTAGATCGTTCTACCTACAGACAGACGGAAATGAACGACCCATTTGGTTTGTGTTCTCAATCACCGTAATGTCAAGTTTGATTAAAATGTCGAGTTCAATTTTTTTTTCAAATGCAAAGCTTGACCTATAGTAAGCTACATACATATGTCGCAAGTAAAAATTTAAAAACCGTTGGAGCGGTTTTTAAAAAACTAACTTTTTACGATTTACGATTTTTTGTATAAAATGTTAAATACATTTTTAGGAAAAAATTCGATTGCCAATTTAAAGTAATTATTAATATACGCATAAAATTTTCATTTAAAAAAAATTCACAAACCCGTTTTTGAAAAATCGATTTTCTGACAAAAAATATTTTTTTTTCAACATTTTTTATTGTTTGAAAATTTTTATAAACAATATTTCTTATAAATTGTAAGCAGAATTTATTTAAAATATTATTTGAATCGGTTTATCCATAAATAAACAGTCAAAAATGGGATAAGTGTTTAACAGAACGCAAACAAAATATTGATTTGTTTATAAGCATACTGCATTAATTTAAAAAAATATACACATTTTTTATACAAATTTTAGTACCGTTTTTGAGAACAACATTTTTTCTTATTTTTTTTTTTTACATTTGTATGGGAGGTACAGTTGGCAAAAATGGATTTTTTGAGTGTGTAAGAGAAATCAAAACGCTACTAAATACAAAGTTTCAAATAGCCGAATGTAATCATTTTCCAAATATTGAGTTTTCAAAATACAATTGTTTCTTTACTTAAGAAAAAGTTTTTGAACACAATTGTTTTCCACAGTTTTAACTTCCTAGTAGCTTTTCTGCAAAAAAAATATGAAAATCGAAAACCAAAAAAATGGTTCTACTAGAGGTACAAAAAATAACCGTTTTCTGACAAAAACAAAAATAAGAGAAAGTTTCTTATCCCTTTATTATTTAACTTAATTTTGTTTTAAATAAAAATCAAGGCATTTTGAGAAAAGATTATTAAAATCGAAGGCAATCAATCCTTTTTTATTGAAGTCTTATCGGGACTGCCTCAGGGAAGTTAATTGGGGCCCCTCCTTTTCAATCTTTTCGTCAATGACATTCCGGACTGTCTGCAATTTTCTAATTGTTTGATGTTCGCAGATGATTTGAAACTATATTCCCAAATGTATTCAGTTGAAAATTGTGTTAACTTTCAAAAAGATATTGATGCGTTTTTCAATTGGTGTAAATATAATGATCTCGAGCTAAATATCTCTAAATGTAATATATTTAGAGCTTCTCGTACAACACCTAAAGTGCTGTTAAGTTACATTCTCGGCAATGAAAGTCTTTCAACCGTGAGTGTAATAAAGGACCTTGGTGTTATTTTTGACACTAGGTTTTCTTTTTCTGAACACACACATTTTATTATTTCAAAAGCGAATTCGTTGCTAGGTTTTTTAAAACGCAACACGGGGGTATTTAAAGATAGTTATACTCTGAAAACGATTTACATATCTTTAATATTACCCATACTGGAATACTGTAGTGTAATTTGGTCTCCTTTTTATCAAAATTCCTCAGACAGGATTGAAAATATTCAAAGAAGTTTCACGCGCTTTACTTTAAGGAATTTCAGGTGCTCAGATGGTTTGCCCAATTATGGCTCTAGGTGCGCATTGATAGATTTAAAATCTTTAAAAAGCCGCAGAGAAACCCTTGGGGTTCTTTTTATCAAGGACATACTCAATGGTAAAATGAAATCTTCGGACTTACTAGCTCTTATGTCTTTTTATGTTCCTGAGAGATATCTAAGAAATAGGGACGTTCTCTTTTTGAGTTCTAGTCACAGGACGAACTATGGACTTAATGAACCCATAACTCGTAATTTATCTCTTTTTAATTTAATTCATAGTGAAGTCGACCTTCAAATGAATAGGCATATGTTTAAGAGTATTGCTTTAAACTTTTTTAATGATGTATAATGATAAATTATAATTTTATTGTAGTCAACAGATTATGTATCCATTGTTGAATAAATAAATAAAAGAAAGGTTTGTCTTTTTCGGTAAAAAAAATTATAATATGTACCGCTAATTTGGGCAAACATGTGGGCCTATTCACCAAGCAGCAATATGTCCCAAGTTTGAAGAAAATCCTTCAACACTTTTAAGCTGCAGATTCGGAGGAAAAGTACACAGAAAGCCAGAATTGTGAGACACACTCTTTTCGTCTTCGATATAAGCGTAATGTCAAGTGAAAATTCGCTCACAGTTCATTCGGTTTTTTTTACAAATCCAAAACTTATCATAATTAACTAGAATTTTTTTTAAATTTAACTATTTGCCTGTAAGACCTAAGGCCTTTTAAATGCAACCTGAATTGCACGGCACTAGTTTGGCACAGTGGATTTGAGAACCAGTTATTGACTGTCTCATTTTAACCAATGGGCGGCATCCAATAAAAATTGGAGGTATAGAAAAGAATGCGCCTAGCGTGGGGACGTCCACTTTATCCAATGCGCCATTACCACACACTTAAAAACGGCTTAAAAAATATGTTTGGTTGTTTCTATTTAAAATCTTCTGCTTACGAAATGGTCGAGCATAAGAGCAAGTGTGACATTTTTAAAGTAAAAGTACACCTTGTATATTTAACAAGAAATTTGTTTAATTTGTATCTGTTTATATTCTCTCTTAGGTCTATAAGATGGTACAAAAAACCTAACTGGCCTGCTTTTTACTAGAAGCTAAAAAAATTCCAAATTCATCTGTGACTTAATCGAATTAAAATTATGTACAATTTTATCTATCTCTCTTTCACATTCAAATGTTCATCGGCGATTTCAACGAAATTCTATATGATTTGCCTATAACAACGCCTCTCAAAAGGATCAATTCGATCTTCGTTACAAAAGTCGTTTCTAAGGGTCACGACTGCCTGTCTCTTGTGCCACTCGATTATCTTTTCCCAGCATTAGATACATACTAACATACATTTACGAGCAGACCATTATGCAGTCAACTAAAACCTGACAGAATAACAGATTAAAGTCGTTACCCGCATTCAAAAATTGAATCTTACACTTCCATAACAATGCATGCACTTTTGCCGCAAGACCCCATTTGAACCCCTTATTACTGTCTCAAAACACTATTGATGGAAAAAATAAACAGAATGCAACCCAAAAGTCCAATTCCAACAATATAAGTCTCGAAGTCTAACAAAGTAGCAACATCATAAGCTGAAATCAATCTCACAGTCATGAAACCGATTAAACTAATTGTGTAGCCCATCAATAGTAGTATCTCTTTGGTCTTTTGGTTTTGGTTTTTGTAAGAGTGTTACATTGTAACAAGTTTGAATGCACACAAATCGGACCTATTAATCCACATACCAATTTGAGCAACAATGTTGCAAAGCCATTTCTTGAATTGTACAATTCGATTTGTACTCGTGTTGAGGATTGTCTGTAACGTGTAACAAAAAAGAGAGAGACCCGAGCATACGGAATTGCAGATAATATTGTGTTGGGGTCTTAATTTCGAATTCAATTTTTTTTTAACAATCTGTCGTCGCGTCGCCGAGTTAGGTCTAGTGGGATGATGAACATTAAAACTTAACTGATTTCAGTTAAGAAAATAAAATCCATTAGATACATTCAATCTTTTTGGATCTTTAAATACAGAAATCATTGTCTTAGCCTTATTGAACTAGATATAATTTACCGCGCTGTCACTTTTGACAGATCCTTGACATTTAAGTTGAATGTAGATTGACAGTAAATGCATTTAATTTAATTATTCATTTATTGACAAAATTAAATTAATTGAATGAAAATTACATTTTTTGACAAATAATGGAATTACTGTAGTCTTCTGGTTTGAGATCGGACCGACTAATTTTGACTAAAAAATAATTTTTTAATAGCCTTTACAAGAAACGACGAGTGGACCGATTGATATTAGAATTTGATTTACCTGATCGAGAGTGTGTAGCTCCTGTAAAACATTTTTCTTATGATTTTAATTAAATTGTCTATCTGTAAAATTTCGAAAATAATTGTATTTAATTTGCGTTTGTCAGAAATATGTTTCAGGCGTTGGAGAACTACACAAGTAATCTTATCTCAACTTAAAATTTTTAACATTATTTGTGTACTAATAATTTTTCAATTGTGTGCCATGTTTTATTGGAAAATAATCCACTGTACACCATTGATCTCTTTGAGTCTCTTTGTATTGACATTTTGCAAGTTACAATTGGTGTAACTGCGAATTGTGGCAACTATGCTGCAACAGAATTAATGCGCAGGGATTTATGGTAATAACCCTGTCACGACCTATCCCATTTTTGCAAGGGTTGTGCGAGTGTCATGCGGTCTGGAATTGTTGGATGATTTCCATCAAAATAGAATGAAACCCAAAATGCACATTGCACATATTAGAAGAAAGTATTGGCTTTCTTGGTTTTTTTAAATCCTTGATTTCTATTTTCAATATGTACAAATATTTGTTGCGAGTTGAAAACAATAAAATGCACGACTGAATCGCACGAACTTGCACTTATGTTCGATCACATCGTATGCAAAAGATTTTTAATAAAAATCTAAATATATTTTTAAAGTCATGTTTAACTCAATTTTGTATATACATTTATACACATTTGTTAAAATTTGGTCTAAAAGAAATTGGTATGACAATATTAAATAATTAATAATATAGACCTTAAAACAAAAGATTTTTTTTTAATTAAAGAAAATTAATTAAAGAAAAAATATTCAAAATTCTGAAATAAATACTTAAGCTAATTTGAGCTCAAAAAAAAGTACGTCATCTTATTTCTTGGATAAATTTGAATTTACGAAAAAAAAAACATTTATAAGTCTGTGGAGCGGTTTTTGAGAAAAAAAGTTTTTTTTTTTAAACTTTTTGAAAATATTGAAAAAAAAATCAAAAGCGTCAATTTATAGGTATTCAAAAAATACATCTAAATATAATTTTTGAAAAAAATTTAATCAGCAGTTTTCGAAATATAATTTTTTAAATTTTTTTCTTAAAAATGATTTTAAAAATACAAAAAAAATTTTAATTAAAAATATTGGTACGCGGTATAATCTGGGCAACCTAAGCCTATATATGTGTAAAATTTCGAAAGAATCGGTTTACCCGTTTATGAGACAGTCGAAAGCAAAAAAAAAAAACTGTCCTATGGAAAGCACCGTTTTTAGTCATTTTTCTATTTTTTTTTTCAACTATATGATCGGTCGTAGCTACAAACCCAGACTGAATTTTTATCAAAATCGTTAGAGCCGTTTCCGAGAAAAAATAGGTTTGAACCTAACGGTTATATGGCAGGTACCATTATTTTTTGAGCTAAAGAAAATTCAATTTCCCCTCTGTACAATACCTAAAAAACTCTATGTACCAAGTTTGAAGCATACAGACTGACAGGCTGATAGACAGACATACAGACGGACAGAATTGTTAGACCATATTTTTTCGTCTTCGTTATCATCGTAATGTCATGTTTGATTGTTATCTCAAAACTATTTTTTCGACGAATGCATAACTTGCCTTATAGTACCTATAATCGTAGGTAAAAAAGCGATAAATATATTACACAATATTTGGGACCATTTGTCGCCATAATTTCTCCGAAAATTATTTTATTTATTTTTTTATAAAATCCATTCAGACCCTCAAAATAAATATCGTCGCACGTATGGCGGTATGGTGGAAATAAGCTGAGAGCTTATGTTTTTTGACATGATTCAAAGATTTTAAATTGGATTCCACTGAAAAATAACTCGGAAAAGGTTTTTTTTTATAATTCAAAGGGATAAAGTTATATATGCAACATAATTGATTTTGGGGGAGCAAATGTACAAATAACACACTCAATTTTAAACGGCTTTAGAAAAGTTTACCTAAAGCCTGTGACGTGTTTTCTTTTTTTTTTTTTGTATTGGAATTGGATTGACAGGACAAATCGTTGTGTATTTTATAGCCTTTCTTTAGTATCATTGTTAAAGGCTTGCTGCAAAGTGTAAGATAACACTTATATGTCTCTTATAAAGGTGTGGGTCGGAATCGATAAGTGATTGGCATATTTTCGATAATTAAATCTCGTGGTGATTAAGGTCGTTGATATTTTTGAAATTTCAATCGTTTTTCCGTCACATTGACGGAAGGAGATTTATTGAAAGTGATGTGAAGCTACCAACTTTGACTGGGATTTTCCGAACATAATTATATTTATTTATTATTTTGGAAGGAAGCTATACTTTCGAAATATCTAACGTCGTCATTTTTAATAAACGTGGGGTTCACAGCTGCTTCAAACTTATTCATACTTCTTTGTAATTAATCAATCTAGCTCCCAAAATCATTCATCTTATTTATTTCTTGGAAATAAAAGCCCCGAAATCAATCTTTTTGTAGTCACCATTCGACATCAAAGAGACTTTATTTTCATAGCTGAGTACCTGATTGGTCAATATGAATAAGTCTTGTCGCATACAAATTGTCTTGGAATGGAATGTTCGTTTAGATTAAAAACGATAATCTTCAACTTTCTGGGCAAGTACTCTTTCAATATCCCCTCTTCGACACCCCATAACCATATTCCATTCCATTCGAATAGCCAGCAAAATTAAAGTAAAGACCAAAGGTTAGGATAATCCAATTGAAACTTCACTTAGTTTTCTTCAGAGAAAGAGAAAAGAACCCACAAAATCACAATCCTTGGGCCACGTATTACTTATTCACATTATCTTGAAGGCCTTGCATTGCAAATGCCCGAGTCTCTATCGTCTCTGTTGACTATAGAACTGGAACACTCAAAGAGCCATAAAAGGATTCCTTACCATCATCATGGTATTCAATGAAAATGAATATGGGTCGAAATCGGAAGGGTATATAGTTTGAGCTTAAGGATATCCTTATGCAATATTATATGACTTCAAGTTAAGAGTGAACGAGCGATAACATCTACTCCGGCCGGTTGCCCCGCAAGAACCATCATAATATCGACCAAGTGTCTATGTTCCCTCATAAATATTCAAGATCCAATACATTTTAATTGCCATGCTCCATTCTTTTGCCGGGCAATTCGAGAAAAGCAAAAAAAAGGACTAAGACCAAGAAGGACGAAAAAAAAACTAAAAGAAATTTTTCTTTATTCAGTTATTCCGCACGCTCTAATGAAAATCGGATTTAATGCCGCTGTAAAATGCTTTCGCCATAGAATAAAAAAAAAATAAATAAAAATAGTAGAATGTGTGCGTTTTCCATCAGCAGCATTGTGAATGGCAGGACTGTTTTTCTATAGCTCGCATTTTTTCGCTACTTCATGCCACACACTGGAATTCCGAACACTACAAAACGAGAAGAAAAAGAAATAAATATATCGACAGGCCGAAGAAGGAAATATACTACTCGTACAACAAAACCATCAGTAAACGGTTGCCAGTAACGGCACTAAAAACATCCATGTAATGCCATTAAACAAGATCTACAACTTTTAATAAGCAACTAAATGAAAGAATTATAATGCCATAGCATCAGCCGGCATCAGGAGCAGAAGCCGAAGCTGAAGTAGTTACAGCGAGCAGCAATGTCATCCAACATCATCGTTATAATTCTCATTCTCCACGAATGGAATTTTACTTTTTCATATCCTGTTCCGCCACTGCCTTTGCTCCTGGTTACATGCTGGTGTGCTTTGTAAGCGAAATTGCTATGACAAGGACGATTACGACAACGACAACGACGACAACGCACACGGGCGACAATAGTCGCATAACTATTTGATATAAATACGAGTAACATTGAATTCGCAAGGATATTGGGGCAATTTTAGAACAAAAAAAAAGTTAATTCGAATAGTTTGTTGTTTTGGCATAAGGATAAAGGAGTTGAAGCAATTCAACGATAATGAAGTCTTTATTGAGAAACAAAGTGAGGACTTAATACATTTTTTGCAGACATTTTTTTTTCTTTGGATAATAAAGTTATTTGGTGTCTGATGATTATGCACATATGTCTGGTCTCTGATCATATACGCATTGAGTTTGCCGCACAATTAAGCTTGAGATCTGCGCAACGCGGACTGCTCGCAGGGACCCAGCAGTGGTTATGTGGGAAAATTGAATCAGGATTCGATTCCGGACTCGTTTTTGGAGATCTTAGGGATTTTATTTTTGATTAAATTCAGTATAAATGGGATTTTGACTAAATGGGTTTTCTTGATTATAGGGTTTGAGGATTTTGGTATTATTTCTATTTTGACCTTTGGGGATTTTTCCGATTATGGTTTTTTTTGATTTTGAATTTGAGGACTGTGTCTTCTTAAGTAGTCTGTAGACCTTATTAAACACTAAATCTAAAATCCCAAAAACCCAAAACTTTCATTCTGTTCTCGAAATCGAAGTTTTGATAAATTATATTCAATAACAATTACTGGAATGTATCACGGGTTCCATAAGGATTTGAACGTCCTTATTGTTTCCTCTGCACCACTCTCGTAACTCCGTTGCTTCTCTTTGGGTATGAGATGTCGTCATACCCGTGTCTATTTCAAGCATTTTTTTGGAAAACCGTATTTGTGATTTTGTATTTTTGGGGATAAAGAATTTTTGGATTGTGGGTTTTTTGGAAATTTGTTTTTTTTTTCTTTTGTGATTTCGGGTTTTTGCGGATTTTGAATTCTCGCATTGTGAGTTTTGGGAATGTTGGTTTTTTGAGATTATCGTTTTTGGATATTTTGGAAATTTTATATTTCGAATATTTTAGATTAGGTACTTACGGTTTTTGAGTTTTTGGGTTTCTTTGATTTTGAGATTTGGAAATTTGTTGTTTTGGGTCTTCTGACCCATCCCTAAAAACAAGGATTAGTTAAATTGAATAGAATTGCTTAGGGAGAATAAAAGTACAGTTGCATTGGTTCTTTAGGAGATAAGTGTAACATTTCGAAATTTTCATTTTTTGGTTTAAATATCTGGAAAAATTGGTTGAATCCAAAATTTTGATTTAAATTAAGAACTTAAGGTAATTTTTTAAAAATTTTAGGAGAACAAAAGTCCAATCTTGCAGATCAATGTTTTTTTTTAAAACAATTGATTTGAAAAAGCACATGCTCGCATACACAAATCCGTCCTAATGTCCTCAATAAATAAAATAATCGATATGATGTGCAAAAGATTTCTATTATGAATCTAAATATATTTTTAAAGTCCTTTATTATTTAATTTATTTTTTCAAAAAAAAATTGTATGACAATTTTAAATATTTAATAATATAATATAAATCCAAAGTCCAAATAAAAACCAACTTGGTCAAAAACTTCTAAAATATAAAATTTAAATCATTCACCCGTTTTCAAAATATTTAATTTTCAAACGAACAAAAAAAATGTTTTTTTTTTCGAAAATCCAAGCAAAAAATATTTTTCGAAAATTTGGTATTATAATTCCAAGAACCCCCTACGTAAAAATTTTGATTGAAATCGTCGAGCCGCTTATGAGATAGTCGAAAATAAAAAAAAAATGCTTGTAGGTATGGCAGGTACCGTTAATAACAAAATATTAAAAAAAAACATTTTTTATACCAAAATGTAGACTATAAGTAAAGTGGTGCACATTCTTTTTTATCAAATTGTTAGAGCCGTTTTTGAGATAATTAAGATGGTAAGACAAATTGTATGGCAATTACCGTTATATTTGGGGCTAACAAAAAAACATTAAAAAATCTATTTGAGATAGATTTACTTAAGTACCAATTTTGAAGGAAATCGCTTCAGTAGATCGATCTACAGACATAGAGACAGACAGTCGGAATTGCGGGACCCATTTTTTGTCGGCGTTCTCCATCATCGTAATGTCAAGTTTGATTAAAATCTCGCGTTCGTTTTTTGCCCAAATGCAAAACTTACCCTATAGTACTTACCTACATATATCTCAAGTAAAAATACACACACACCTTTGGTTGACACGAAATTACAATATTGTGTTTTATTTGTGCATTAAAGGCTTCCTCAAAGTTTTTTCCATTTTATATTTGCGCCCTCAATAGAATCAAGAAGGTGTAACAGTATCATCACCACCACATTGCAAGGGTACACTCTGGTGTCGGCGTGATTCTCTTCGTCTCACACAAAAAGTCGATTCAAAAAGAAAAAAAAAATATGGCGAAGATTGCAAATTTATGCTGAATATAAGCTTTGTAATAATCTTTGCGTCATCATACATGCATTTCCTGCTCGTCAGCATGCTGCATTTGGTTGATGCTATTTTTTCAGGACTGGAATGAGGTTATGTCGCGCCCAATTATTTATTAAAATATCTTGCCCCTAACTATAACACTATTTTATTTTAAGAGTCCTTTTAGGAATGTTTTTTTTTTTTTTTTTTTAAGATTACCACATGGGTTTCCATATATTGATCGAATGACCTTATTTTAATTAATTTCAATTGTATTCTGGATTTTTTTCGACTTTAATCCTATACCCAAGGCATAGACATCAATTTGGTCGTCCATTAGTTTATTTAGTCTTAAGAAAGGATCTGGACATTTATCCCAATACTTCCATCAGTTGAAGACAATGGTCGTAACATTTTTACGATTTAAGTCTCAGGATAAACAACTGAATTATATATGGATTTATCAAAATCTAAAAATTAAGATTAATGAATTCACAAATTCGCCTAGCTAACCCTTCTTACCACTAGACTGCACTGATGCTGTGTTATGTCGGCTGCCATTGCATATCATCATCCTTATAATTCTTGAGAAGTATAGGTGGGTGAGAACAGATTCCAGAAACCATATTCGACATATATTTATACTGACAAACATAATGATGCATAAATAAATTCGTATGCATTTTGTGAAAGGATTTTTCATCACAGAACACAAAAAAGGCTATATACGTATATTTAATATGATATCTGATGAAAAGGATATGTTAGGTGGGTGGTTGTGATGGTGTGTATTTTGAAAAGGACATACAACGCCAAAATTGTGTAGGTATGTCGATTCGATAAGGGTACGCGACCGAAGCTGGATATTGAAAGGTGACTTTGCGATGACAATATGCACTCGAATGATATGCAAGGATTAAGTATCACATCCAGAGCATCATCAACTGTAGCGATGCAGATATTATGCCTTTGCATACATTCCACTTATGTGTTACAGTTCTTTGGCAAAAACGCGATAAAATTCAGAAGAAAATCTGTTTATGTGTGCGTATTTCAAAGTCAGGTGTTAACAAGTATAAAAAACTAGTATTGTTGGGTGCAAAGCATAATATACCCTATTTTTTTCAGTTGTGCCTCTAGTGCTATAAAATACAGCGCGAGCGTATGGAAAAACAAGGAAGGACTTTAAATAAAAAATTAACAAATGTCTCTTATAAATATTATATTCAGTTTTTATATGATTACATACTTGCTTTTTTTAAAGCACTTTTCCATATCATTTAATGACTTTGAATGTCCAACAACAACTTTGAGTGTGCTACCACCAAGTTTTTTCTCAATTATTTTTGTCTGGAATTATAGCTATATTTTTGATTTTTGCGATATTCCCTATACTCTTCTTTGAACCATCATTGATGTCCGCTGAAATGGGAGTTAAAATTGTTGAACTACGGATTAAATACTTGAACCTTGCTTGTACAACTACACACCTTAAGACATTGATCTTGTCCACAATTTTGTCAGTTTTCTAACTGATATTATTTGAATTTATAACTTAGAATATTGCATATTGAACATTCAAACACATGCAACTTATCGTCCTTAAAAATCTTACTGCTTTTCATGATTGACTTCTTACATTAAAGTTTTTTGTATATTTCGCAACTTTTGGTCTAAAATCTCGAAAGATAGTAATCTGGTCTAGTCAGGAATGACATTCCTCTAAAGTGCATGATTGATAAGAATTTTTATAACATCTGAGTGAATGCCACGCCCCCTGAATTGAAAATCTCATATGTTTAGAGTTTATTTATTTTTATGCACCATCCAAGACCTTCTGTTGTACCAAATTGTTCCCATTCTGCGATAATCGCAAGAGCTCCATTATAATTGGTGTCAATTCTGAAAAAAATAGGTAGTTGCCACGCCCGCTAAATAAAAAAAATCCTTTGCTTGATATTGTTATTCGTATGGACCTACCATTGTGGAAAAGTACAATATTCTTCTGTGTCGTGAAGTGGTCCACAATTTTGATGGTTTATCAGTGAGTAAGTCAGAAACGATTTTTACAATATTTTAAGCCGCCCCATATCTCAGGAACGACTAAAGCTAACGAGTTGAAACCTTTCCAGGCACCTGTGCTTGAACAACGTAACACACACTACCCTATAATAACTTGAATCTTGTAACTTAATTGGTATTGAAGTTAGAATGGGCTGAAAAATCAACTGAGTTTGAATATGTAAAAAGGTTGGAACGTAGCTGAGCACTATCGTGTCCTGTGGTTTCAAACCCTATAAGCCCTATACAAAATATGCCAGTTTTTCTTAGACCACTATATTTATGGGCTCTTTCATTTAATTTGCTCGAAATTCTTTGATAAAGCATACAACGGAGTGAACAATTTTATTAATAGTGAATCTGCAGGACTTTGCTACGATTCATCTTTCGTCACACCCTATTCGATTTGGCGTAATCAAAAGATGAATTCAAAACAAGACAACATAAATCAGACACAAAAGAAAGACTGACAAAAGCATTTGATGTATTCAAACTTCTCTTTTTCTACATGTTTTTGCCATCATCAGCAGTCTTTAAATGTCAAACTGTGTGTTTTTTCTTTAATTATCCTTCAAGTGCATTTATAGAACACATACATGTCTGAAAGTGAAAGACTATATGAAAGGCATAGGTATACAATATGTGATGTGTGCATTCACACCTTTCTGCACCAAAACCAAAGGAAAGCCAATTTAAGTGCTTCTTCTGTTCTGACTCTGCTTTCAAGCTCCATCACTACCTTTAGGTGCCTAGCCTATACATATATGTTATACGAGGCTGTTTTATATTGACAAAACAAGCCCCCGCTCACTTAGTCATATATGTGTGTATATCCAGAGATCTTTTGAAAACCAAAATATTTTCTTCATGCCATGACAAATTGAGTTCCTTTCTCCGACTCCTGCACTGCTGCGTCGAGAACAGCAAATCACTTACCACACGGTCTCAATCAAAGCAAACACAAGAGTCCACGATGACGACTATACGAATACAAGGACATGTATGCAGATATACTATAAAAGCAAAAAAAAATACAAAAGGACTTTCGAGGAGGCAAACAAAAAAAAACTTAATTCCAAAGAAAAACGATTCGTTCCCCAAAATGGACTTGCAAATGAATTTTTGACGATACCATCATTTTGCCGCCCGCTCGCCTACCTAGCAACAAATATACCTCAAAAGCTAGAGTTTCCTTATGTGTTGTACAGTGAACACGTTCTCGGTGCTGGCACTCTAGTATATACTCATACTCAACTCAACTATACTCTCCATATACGAGTAGGTACTGCTGCTGCATCCTGTGTAAGGATAATAAAAGCATCCATTTGCTGCACAAAGGATATATTTATGGAGAGCACAATATAGAAGACGAAAAATAAAATTAAAAAAAAAAACCTACACATAAACTCGAAACATATTAACAAACAGTAAAGAATGTGGAGACCGTACCAAAAATAGTAAACAAAAATCAAGCGAAATATGGATATTCCACACGACACAGCTCAAAAAGGACCTCTCATCTCCTTCCCGAGCGATGCATGGCTTGCTTGTTACAGATTTGTACAAACATATGCTAAGGATGAGGGCTTTAGGTTTTTGGTGTTTTTTTCTTCAGTAGAAAAATAAGAAAAAGTAAATATTTTCTAGTACGAGTGTATCCTGGGCTGTTGGTGTTGGGATTTTTTTTTGCATATGCAATTCGCTATGAATTGGTTTTCTCTATTTCGTCCTGTTTTTTGCGTTGCATTTTGCAAACATTTCTCCTTGCATATGTTATCATTTTGTAATGCGAATGTGAGCTTTGGGTAGATATACGAGGAAGTTACTAGTCATTAATGTTACTGTATCGTCTCAGGGAAAGAGTGGGAGAGGTATATGTCCATATACCGGATACAAAACAAGGATAAATGTCTTTTTTTAATCTTTTTTCTCAAATTCATCGTCATTTGTTTTTGGTAGGTTTTGCTGTGTGCACAGTGTACTTATAAGTGAAGTGGTTTTTTGGTCATAGACACATAGTGAGTACCTATTTGTGTTTCTTTTGAGGACAACTTTATCTAGAAATTAAAAAAAAAATACAAATGTAGATATGATAAACAAAGACTTGGAGTATTTAATGTTTTTGAAAGTCTCTGAATGATGACTAGACTGACTCTACAATAAATTGTTAAAAGATATGGACCGAGTTTGTGCTTGACATGATATTCAATTTCACTTGAACTTAAAACACAAATGAATTTGTACTTACCGTCGCAGTCCTTAGGTATTTGACGTTGGTATAAGTATTAATACTGTCGTAATAGTTTAATTTGAAGAATATTTCAGATTCCGTTTACGTCAGGAGCTTGTGAGAATGGCTCAGAAGGATGACTCCATATGTTTTTTCGCAATTGATCGATTTTCTACCGAAAAGTAGATTTTGCGATAGTTTATTTTGAGTATTTGCATTCGTCCTTCGTTTATTCAAAAAAATTTATATAAATTGACTTACATTTTTGTTACTTCGCCCGAATAATTTTAAGAAAGTTAAATTTTGTAGAGTAACTGCGAAAATCTTCACAATATTTATTTTTCCCGAAAATTAATTATCGTGAATAAGTCCTTGTATTCGCTAAGTTTCAGGACGGCACCAATAACTTGGGGAGAGAGAGATGCATTTTTGTAAGAACTCTACTTCGGAGTGGAACCGTACCTCAATCTAGTGCAACAAAAGCTTTTGCTAGAGAGTATGGACTCATAAGATAAGCCGAATAGATAAATAAGGCTTTGCGCTATCAATGATCATCCACTTCTGGTTTGTCGAGCATGGCAAAACGAGTTTTTAAACAGAAAACGAAAAAAAACGAAAAGTGTTAAGAAGGTGGAATTGGAAAATGATTTTTTTTAAGTTCACAAGAAAATTTTAGATACAAAGGAAAGCCCTGGGACTTTAAAGACAAGTGAAACAACCCGAATAAACAACAACACACTTCTGTGGTTAATAAAAGTGCTAGTCGTTTCAATAGAATTGATACACAGAAATCTGATCATGTGGGCTCGGTGGAGTGATGCGTAGTGTGTTGGCTTCTAAGCAACTGGTCATGGTTAAATACACGATGAACGTATACGAAGTTTTTCAATTAAAATGAAAAAAGTAGACCAGCACCACTAGAGCAAAGGAATCTGATGATCGACCTTGGCAAGACGTGAAATAGCTATAATTCCATCCAAAAAAAAATATGAGAAAACTTGGTGGTAGCACACTCAAGTTGTTGTTGGTCATTCAAAATCATTACATGATACAAAAAAGTGTTTTAAAAGCAAGTATGTAATCATACAAAAATTGGACAAGTGAGGATGTTTTTTTTTGGAGAATAAAAATTTAAGTTTCCCCAAAAAAGGGGAAACATTTAACTGAGGAACTAAAGGAAGAAGAAAGGAGAGTTGATTCGGGAAAGATAAGAAGTGTGGTATTATTAATATTTTTAATTTATTTGTTATTGAAAAGTAAAAAAGTGTTTAAAAAAAGAAATAGATAATTTGTTTGGCATTTGATTTTATTCGATATTTTATGTCTTAATATTGCGAGACTCGTGACCTCTATATAAAAATGGGTCATCAGCAGTTTTTCAGTTTTTTTTAGTGTCTTTGTTTTGTCCATTTTATGTCTGGACCGATTGAATGAACTGTCCATTCCTTCGGGTTTTATTTGCTTTTAGATAATCCCATGGATTCATCTGTTGCCTAGTGAGGGCATTACCAATGCGAACTTTTTGTTAAGTTCAGTTCATCTTACATGGTGTTTTTGACAAAAAAAACAAAGTGAACTCTATCCAAAAAGATTAAATTTTTTTAAATTAAAATTAGAAGGTGGACTAAAGGCCATTGAAAGCTATTTTGAATCAATAATTCAACAAACCCAATTAAAATATAATGCTAAGTTGAATAATTTCAGTAGTAAAGAAAAATTCTAGGTTATACAGATTGAAAACAAAAATAAATTTACTACTCCGATTAGAGAATGAAATAATCAGCATTTCCTTCATAATTTTCAGCAACCGGTTAAGGTAAACAAGATTATTATGTTAACGTTTTCTAATGCCCACGCTTTAGCTTAAGTATACTTCTGCGCAAACTCTTATTTAAATTAGTATAACTTGATATTTCTAATCCATTCCATTCAAGTTTTTAGCTTTTTTCTGTTCGTATCAACAATTGACGAATCCCTCCCTAGCCCTATCCTGCTCGTCGATTGGTTGCATCGTTGTTGCAATTCTGTTTCAATGTTTTGCGTATTTCTTATGGTTGTTCGACATATACTTCGTACAATTTTACAGTGAGTGAAATTTTTTGGTATATTATTTCCACATTTAAATTGAATTATTTAAATTTTGTTAATTTTATGGAATAAAAAACATGTATACGTGTCTATGTATGTATTTATGTATGTATGTATGAACACATGATCCGTACATATGTTCACATATTATATTATCATTTTATTTGCGACAAATTATTTTTTGAACTAACTATATTGCGAAGCATTACCCTCTCCCATTAATGTCGTAATAATCAATACACTAATTTTTGCAGTGCTAAAACGAAAGAGCTGATATCCAAACTTGAGAAAATTGCACATCGTTCATATTCGTGACGATGTGGCTGCTTGCGTTCGACCTGATCACAATATTTTTCAGAGCTATCTTCCTTAATCATAAATCAGTCTTGAAGTCTTAAATTAAAAATGGCGAACAAACAGTTAATTATTTCTTATTTTACTAAAAAATTACAGTGAAGCATTTAAATGATTTATTTATATTTTATTTTTATTAAATTTATTATTTACCATATATTTAACTTATACGTCCACCATCTCCTTCTTTCAAAAACAAAAAATAAATATAAATATACAGCATTGCCAAATTTAAATGTTAGCCAACTCAAGTATTGATGAAATTAAATTGTTCGAAGATTGTGAAGTGTTCAAAGCTAGTACCCGCAGCCTCCTTTGTATTAATGATTTCAACACAACGTCGACTGCTGTTTAAATTTCCATTTCCACTCAATTAGATAAATACAATTTCACTTTTAATTATACACAAAGCTCTGAAAAAAAAACAACGAACAAAAAAAACCAAGCATTCGCAATGCTTAGTCGATGAACTTAACATTAACACTTTCACATTCTCCGACAGGGATTTTATTGTCGTTTTTTTTTATTTGTTGGTTTTTATTATCGTCCTTGGTCTTAATTATGTATTGTGTTTCTGGTGCTATCATCAAGATACATTATATGTAAGTTGGTAAATATTTTTCGGGATACAACAATTCTTAAGGAGAATTAGCAAATTCATTGGAAATGTGTTCAATTACTTAGTTCTATGGAAACTGTCTGACATAGGAGTATGGTAGTATCTATGGCAGAACCAAAGAGCTGATTGGGGCTAATTAGCTGCCATGAGCATCTTTCGAGCAGTAATAATAAAGCAAAATTACCATCAATCTCAGGTGGAGAAGCAGCAAGACATGCAGAAATGGGTATGGGTAAGCCTTATGCCACAATAACATAAAAGAGGATTCAAAACCTTTTAGACTTACTACAAGCGAGACAAACAGGCACGGAGAAGGAGTGTTTTGAGAAATGCTACAGAAATCCGCTTCATTGCATTTGTTTTTCCATTAATTAATTATAATTACAAGCATTGTGTTCTGCTTATGCTGTCGTTTCGAATCGGAAAGTTTGGGGAGGTCCATGAAGCCGGCACGGCCGACTGTAATATTTTATCTGATTCTTTTTTGTTTTGTGTCTGGTTGTGTTCATGGGAAAAAGATATAGAGATACAAAATGGCAATTAAAATTCCATTGAATGAAGCGAGAATAAGATCCAATCAGAGCAGTGAATGGAATATAAGAAGGTATTCGGTTATTCGAAATCCCGTAGAATTTGAATAAGAATCCTCTCTCTCTCTATCCATCTCTTTATCTCTGGAATACTATTAAAGTGAATCAATTATTTTTGGATTATTATAGGCAGCGAGCTTTGTACGCATTTTCAAGTTAATTGAATTTCTTTACTGCCCTAGATATTTTTGCTTGTGGAATGTATAAGTTTGTGTTATTGTTGTTAAAGATTATACCCTGACAGCTGAACGAGGGGATGGTATTTTATATGCTGGAAAATAAAATGTGACAGCTGATTACGGAATAATGTAACTTAGGGTTTATTTCTTCAACCTTAAGGTTACCCTACCACTTTATGTACAAAACTTCATTTTAATAGAGCGTTCTTAGTTTTAGGGAACAATTACTATGCGATGGCAGGAAGATAGTGAAAGAAGGTATGCACATGTTTCAATATTGCCATCAAATCTACCAAGTGCACCAATATCATTTTTAATAAGGATACGCTCGACTTTTAGAATTAAGAACAGGAATAGCACAGTAGGCGTTGAAATTTGATTTTGAAAACTATCAGAAAATAATTTTTAAGAATCATCCATGCTTCTGAACTCGCGTCAATATGTGCCCTCCTAATTTTACCAAAATGAACCAGTATCAGTTTTAAAAATAATTACAACAAAAATTAAATATACTGACATTTTTTTTACGTGCCAGAGTTTTGCATTCCTCCCTCAAGAATGATTCCTGAAAACACCCGTAGCGGCGTTTTATTGAGAATAAACCTTACTTTAGCGCTATTACAATTCATTTAATTGTTATAGAAACTGTAGTGAGCTCGCGTATCCGTGGGAATAGATGGTTAGATAGAAGAGATAAAAAAAGCAGCAAGCAAGCAGATTAGACTACTATACTCCCTTTAGCTGCAATCGGGAGGATTATAGAGTGAGTGTCATGCAGCTGCTTATTTACCTTAATAGAATGTAAGAGAGAGAATAATTAGTTTTGAGTGACTAACTAGGAGACTAAACAGAGAATTGAAGGAACCTCTATTTCGTCCATGATATACACTTAAAAGAAGTAAATAACAGAAATAAACGCTTCGGACCAATAAATTTGAAGAAACTTATTGGAATGCAGGAGAAAGTTATTTACATCATCATTTCGGTTAATATATGAAAAACAGACCCTAATAATGGGAAAGACTTTTCAAAAGCCGTGAAGAAAAATTTTGTCGAAAAAACCGAGATATTGACTAAATTTGCATATTAAACACAACAATAATTTATAATATTGCGACTTAGCTAATTGCAGTGAATTTATTCCGGATATTACTGTGTTACTGACGCAAATTACATCTTTGCTATCAATAGTATGGTTTGCAGTCCCAACTTTTTTGGAGATGGAGGTGATTACCGATTTCATATTATTCCACCCACGAGAAGAAGGAGTTATGAATTTTAGGATATATATCAGTTCACCAAAAAAATTATTATCAAAGAAAATTAGCCCTTCTCCGCCAATTCATTTACACCCACAACACATAGGTTAGATATTCTGATGCCCATTCAACTAATGTGTCCATAAAGTTTGGACTTATCAGGAGCCCTACGAAGAGGGACAATTGAGGCCTGCTGAACTCAAATATATAATCTGAATATGTCAGTTTTTTTAAATTTCTCGCTGGATACAGGAAATTTTGTTTCCTTTTTGTTCCCTTCTTCTTCATTCTTTTTAACTTTTATCTGTTCAATACATAATTTCTTATGGACAAAAAAATATAACACGCTTTTCTTCGTCTTATTTTTGATGAAGTTTAAGTATATATATTTCTCAAAATTATTAACTTGATTACTCAGGTTTGAAAAAATCAATTTTTAATAAGAAAAATTAACTCGGTTTTCTCCGAATTATTTGGAAAATTTTGTATGTGTAAAAATACAAAACTTCATAATTAAACCCTCATGTTATAGTTAAAGAATTATGTGCTAGATATTTGTAAATTATTGTTAGTATACAAAAAATAACTTGGATTGCTTAACTTAATGTCGAAGAAACTGATCTGCAGATGCAGATGATTTCCTCATAGAAATTTCAAATTCAAGTTAACCGGTAACTAATTTTACTTCGGCTTCCTATTTGAAATCATAAAGCCCACGCTACCTATCCGTTACGCCTTTCGGAAAGCCCTATGTGAATTCTGTTTTTCCATGCTCCAGTGACATTAAAAATCGTCCTATGGGACTGGGATTCAGCGAATGGTAAGTGTAGTTTATTCCGATTGATGTCAACTTATTACCAGCAGGTATCTCGACTAGGTTAGATTTTAGGCTGGTCCAGAAAGGTGGGATCTTTTCAATCTTTTTCTTCATTAGAAGAAGATTCCACCGCAACACATTTGTGAGTTTTGCTGTCAAATACTGATGAAAATAAATAAATGTTGGATTCGCCTTCTAAAGTAAACTGGCTGCTGTAACTTTCAAGGAAATGGCTGTAATTGTGGACTTGCTGTCAGTAAAGATGTTAAATGTAGTGTTGATCAATTCAGACTCCTTGGGGCTTCACAATCTGACAGAACATTCCCTTCGAAGACACTTCTGAAATTTGGTAGCTTTAATGATCTAGTACTCAGAAGTGTGTTAGGTTTGTGAGAAGATTTCTGACCCTATTTCTTTGAATCATCTGCAAAAATTAATATATGTATTATTTTAAATTAAAGAACGATTTTTCCAGAATTCAGATAATGATGTCAGTTATGTCTACTCTGGGTTAGAATTAATCTGTGGTTATTCAAGTCTGTTTTAAACGTTACTATAATTCATATTAGTCTTGTGAAGAAAGTAGTCCGATTTCCGAAGAAGAATGGTCGACGAAATATATTTTTTTAGGTTAATTGATTATTGGTTCCAATATCCTAAAGGTTAATAATAATTATAATATGTAATAGCATTGTTGAAATAGTATCTATGTGGATTTTTAATATTCTGTTATGCTTTGAAGAAACGATAATTATAGTTAGAATGGATCCGGAAGTGCCGGAATTCTTGGAATTTGCTAAGATCTATAACAATCATTGTATCCGTTAAAGTTTCCTACCTAAAATTAAAAGAAAATCCAAAAAGGCATTGTTTGCAAATTCTGAATTATCATCTTGGCAGTGTCAATTTTTTTTACATTTCTTTTCATGTGCATTCAGTACAATCCACCCATCCAATTTCCAACATCAGTTGGTAAACTTTAGTTTCTCTTTCTCAACAACTTTCATCACTAAATGGCGGTGACATTTCCAAATTGTAAAATTAACGAGAGTGCCTGCCTCTTGTGTCATTGTGTCAAACTCAAACAAGCTCATGTCACCTTACAATGACAAAATGCCGAGAGTACTGTATTCGCATGTAGGTACTTTTCCCTTTCTATCTATAATTCTATAGATACAATGCAATTCAAGAGAAGACAAATCTGCATATTTATGTATGAGAGCTATTATGTATGTATATCGTCCTTGTATTTCATTCTCTTCTTCTTCGTTTGGTTTTTTTTTTTTTTTTGAGGACACAAAACAAAAGCACAGAATGACAGATATAAAGTCACAAAGTTGTTGTGTGTGTCAAACTCTATAGAAATTGCATTGTTATTAATTTTGCAAGCTCGTTCGAGTTAGTTCGAACCCGGAATTCAACCACCCACCCCTTACCCATCAGCCAGCAACCCCAATCTCAAAATAAAACTGAATGCTTACTCAGCTCGGATGTATACTCTTACGTAGATATGCCAAAGGCAACATAACTCCGTTTTCCCAGCGCAACGCCGAGCCATAGTGCTGGCATTAGAGTAATAATTTTAATGAAGCATTTGCGGCGAATAAAACTTTACCCAGCGACACTTCCGCTCAATTGGCGGCAACGTAGGCGGCACATGCACACACTTACAAGCAAGCAGAGCCATCATCAGATGCATTGCGAAACACTAGGACTCAAACAGGAAACCTCTTTTGGTTCTGGTTCTGTACACGACACATCAATTGAACGATACACCGCCATTGCTTACGCCCTGAGGATCATTCCACACCACACAGAGTAGTTATAGTTCCTAACCGAGTCGTACATGGAA
This sequence comes from Philhelius pedissequus, assembly GCA_910595825.1. Taxonomy (NCBI): domain Eukaryota; kingdom Metazoa; phylum Arthropoda; class Insecta; order Diptera; family Syrphidae; genus Philhelius; species Philhelius pedissequus. Next base: position 4,242,019 of record OU343163.1, on the reverse strand, counting down.
GAAGAACTTATAGTGTGTGCCCTCAGAAACTAATTACAAATTGAGTTTAGTGTACCGCCCTTGCACGCCATTTGCCATCACCATCGAGCTCATGAATTTGGAATTGTCGTCCTGGATTGGGCCAGCAATTCAGTCCTTATGGTTCAGAGTTATGTTTTCACAGCCGAGTATTGTATTGTGTGCTAGAGAAAGTTTCACCAATCGAGTTCCGTGTAATTTGTCAAAGTTTTGTATCCCAAGAATCGCGAGGAATTAGCTGTTGTAGGTACTCTGATGTTTGTATGGTTTTTGGATTGAAGGTTGCTCCTTACATAACTATACCTGTCGTGGCGTAAGACTTTGGATATTTTGCCTCCTTTTCTTGTTGCAACGACGCCGACGACCCACACAAAAGCTAGGAAGATATGATGGCAATGGCGTTCTTTCGTAATTAGCTTTAAGGAGAAAACTCATATTTGGTAGTGACGACGACGCACGCATGGAGCGGTGGTGGTGACGGTGACGACGATGACGCGGTATTAACGAATTGATTTGACGGCTTTTCTGTGGCTTTTATAGAAGTTGATTAGTTGCCTCGTTCGTTTTATATTAATCCCCTTCCAACACTTTGGAAATTTTAAACTTTTTGATTCTATAAGTGAGTATAGTAGTTATGCTTGTAGGTAGATGTATTTGTTTTCTGTTGACTGATTATAGTTTGTCAAAAGGGGAAAAGTTTATGTCATTATGTATTCAATGAGTTTTCGCATTGTGTAATTACTTATTCATCAAGGTATAGTAATTTTCTTCCTTTGCAAATTTTTCATTAATTTTTGGTGTTAGAATTTCGTTTTCAATTTGAGAGTCTTGCATTTTTTTTTATTTTTAATTAATTTTTAAGAAATACATTTTGAGCACATGCTCGAGATAAGCGCAACTGTCAATAGAATTTTGTTTAGGAGATGCATAATGTACATCCGTCTTGTGAGTTTCTAGAAATTTCCCTTTTTTTTTGATAAATTACAAATGCTCTAATGAAGCACTTCTTAAATCCTTTAAGAGAATAAGTTGTCAGCTTTCTTGTACTCGAGCAATAATTTCAATTCAAATCAGGTCGAAGAGTATGTACATATATAACTGTCTCAGATCTAAATTATAGAAGTGAACGTTACAATACTAAAGTCAAGACCTGGGAATGTTAACTAACTTAGTGATACAATGTAATTAAGCTACGCATTAGGGTGTGTCATTTTGGAGATGGGGAGACAAAATAAAATAAAATGTAAGAATTCATTTTAATTTTTACTTACATGTGTTTTATTACTAAAAGGTACTCGTATGTCGAGTACTATGTCTTCAAAAGGAACAGTTGACTTTGAAATTTGACTTTTAAATTAACTCTGGCGATTATAAAATAGATATATTTTTTTTGAATAATCTAATACCTTTATTGTCATGTCTTTTCCAGTTGTTAATGAAGTGATCATAAAAGTAGGAATACTATGTTATTTAAAGTTTCAGAACACAAATTATTTACTCTTAGTGAAAGTTTATTTAAAATGACATTATACTGTTATTGCATATATCAAATTTTTACTTAAAAAACGGTAGTCACGTAAATTTAGGTACACTCTAAAAAAAAATCGTGTAATTTTACTATCATAAAGCGAGGAAACTTGTTGCCTACCATAATTACAGTATTTTTACGTACATATTAATTTTAAATATTTAATGTGTAAATGTTAAACCTCTTGTGTGGAATTAGAAATAAAGTAAAAAATAATCGTCAGAAATAAACTGCAAATGTACACATAAATTGTGTAACTTAGATCAAATGGTAGTTAATATAAGCATGGAAGCTTAAGTACAAACATTTAATGTGTATCTTTTGTAAGGTATTTGAATTTAAATAATATTTGTTTAATTATAAACATTGTGGGTCTAATTTTTAAACATTATTAGTTTAATACTGAACAATAGTGATTGAAAGGTACACAGAGGGTGGAAATTTGCAACAAATGTTTTTAATATCCAACATAGTGTGTTTAATTTTTTTTGTTTACCTATTGTCATGTGTATAAATACGCAAGTTGCCTACTTTTACACTAAAAATTACATACAATTTCATGGTAAATTTACACGCAGTTTTTAGTGTGTAAAGTCACCGGCCTTAAATGAATCACAAATGGACAAATAGCCAAGCTTCTAGTTAATGCGCTTCGCACTCAGCTGTGCCCTAACTGTTTCTTTGTATATATCTAACACTTTATTTTCTGTACTCAAAATTGATACAAATGCACGACTTTCATATGATATTCACTTACCCTTACTACTGTTGTATTTTTGTAGTATAACTACTGTGAATCGTATCGTGGATGACAAAATACATCATTATTCGGTGTCCGTAGAATTGGGATGGTGTCTACGCTTATTGGTCGGCAATAGTTGACGTCTATGCTTAGCATAAGCAGCCGTTGTCAGTTGCATTTGAATTTAAATAAAAACGGCTGAAGTGGCAGTTGGGCTATCGTTGGGTGCAATGTTAATGATGTCACGTCATCACAACATCCGTCAAAATAACTGCTGTACTACGTAAGACATTAAAATTGGTGTATATGCCATTTAAGGCTTCAATAATAATTTCTTATAGTGGATTGACCGAATAATTAAAAAAATAATGCACGACTGAATCGCATGTGCTTGCTCTTATGTTCCATCACATCAATCACACAAAGTTCATGGTAGAGCTTAAAGTCGTTTTTACTTATTTTTTTTTTTTCAAATTACTTTAATTTGGTCGGAGTTTTAAGATTTTAACAACATAAATCAGAATATTAAATTTTCAATACAAAAGTTTGATATTTTTTTTTTTTTTAAACGAAAAAAAATATTTTTCGAAAATGTTGCTGTGCATTATTATTTAGAATTAAAGAACCTCCTGTACCAAATTTATTTTATTAAAATCCGTTGACCCAATAATGGGTAAGTCAAACACAATTTAGAAAATGTGTTTATGTCAGATCCCTTTAATAATATTTTATGTTAAAATTTTTTTAGACCGATATGTAGACTATACCCGTAATATTGCGTAGATTTTTATTTGTTCAAGTTCAGGGCAAGTTTTGAATTTGAAAAAAAAAACCGATTTTTTGCCAATTTCTTTTTTTGGTTTATCTTAATTATCTCGAAAACGGCTCTATAAATTTTGATTTAAAAAATTCTGTGCACTATTTTATATTTTAAGCAATTTTCTACATAAAATTATATTAACGGATAACAGTTTTTTTTCTTTATTTTCGCCTTTCTCGTCAACGGTTCAGCGGATTTTGATCAAAGTTCTCGTACAGAAGGTCCTTCACATTCAAAATAATACTGCATAATAAAATTTTCGACAAATGATTTTTCGGATTTAATCTAATCTATTAAATCGATTTTAACAAATCAACGTTTCGTAAAAGGGTGGATGATTTTTTTTAAATATTGGCGCAAAATTTGAAACAGCCTGATATTAAGGGCTTAGCATGATACTAATTAACAGTTTGCTAATACTAAAGCACTTTACTAATATTTTCCTAATTTTAAACACTTATTTACTACCACCATACAAAATCTATTTTCTTAATAAACTACAACTAAACACGCTTAAAATAGTGCAAAAAAGTAAGCAAACATAACTTTTTGATGTTTGTAAATGTCAAAGTGGCATATGGATTTAGTACGATACTAAAAAAATAAAGTAGCCATTTTGTGATTTTAACTTTAGTAAAATGTTAAGAAAACAGTACGATACTAAACTGGTTTAAAATTAGCAAAATCCCCTTTTTAGCTTAGTATCATACTAAAAATGATTTAACATATTACTAAATCGACTAAAATTTTGCGCCATTGTTTTTAAATTTAATAAAATCTGTGAAAATCTTTTTAGCGACCCTTTGTATCGCTAAATATATACTATATAACTATATTATTATTGTCCTAAAGTCTACAAACATCAATAATTGTTTTACCAAGTTTTTAAAGAAAATTAATAATTTTTTTTAGATATATTTATTAATTTTCTTTAAAAATTTGGTTGAGTTAAAAACGACCTTAACAATTTATTAAATGTTTCTACTATAAGAAGCCTGTACTAATAATGTGTAAGTGATCGAACATAAGAGCAAGTACTTGTGATCCAGTCGTGCATTTTATTTTTTTTTATCGAAATTATTAAACCTATTTTCTAGATAACTAATATTTATCTTTTTTTTTACAAACATTTGTACCATTATTTTTGAAGCTAAAAAAGATTTTAAAAAAGATTCGAGCCAAACACCTAACACTCTTGAGTATAAAGTTCGAAGAGAATTTCTCCTGCGGTTAGGCTGTAAATGGACTTACAGACAGGTAGACAGCTGGCTTGTGGGGAATCACTTTTTTTATGTTCAAGTCATCAAGTGACTCATTTACTTACAATTTTTGCTGCATAATGGGGACGCACAAGTTTTTGTCCGAACTGTTACGTTGAGATGTGGTTTATCATGACAAGAGATTTTCATACTATTTTGGCTTTTAATACCAATCAACAAACAACACCTTCTGAAATATTTTGCTTTAGCTTGGTGTTTGTAAAAAAGATAAATTCCGTAACTCGTTTGTATACATGTCACGAACAATTTTGCAATTTATTAATTATTGTTAAGATCCATGTATACATTTTATAATCGCAAAATTAGTCAGATATGTTTTTTACTAAGCCCGAATACCTGAATCAGAACTTCTTTTTTTATAATCCTTAATAAACTTTATTTGTATGGCCATGATACTTGTAATTCAACATAATTCATGCTAAAAAAATATCCAACAATCCGAAACCCCTTTTTTTGAATAAGAAAAGGTCCATTTTTTCAATCCTATATCAAATTTGAACTAAGTTAATGGATTACATGAGTTGACTAATTTAAGGCTTTTGGGGTTCAGCTAAACAAGTTTCGTTCATCAAATAGAAGGAATTTACTATTGTGTAAAAATTACATACATTTGTGTGTATGAATGTGTATTTATAAAAAAGCAACAATAACCCTTGGACGTCGTCTGGTACATATCCTATTAAAAACCAAACTCGTTTTCTACACAAAAAGTCTCTAAAGTACCCTAAATACCGCTATTCATTCAGCATACTCCTTCATATTATTATTTCGGCCTTATGTATACGTAGATCTTTTTAGTTACATAACTACACTTCCTGCTGTGGTCAGCATGTGTGATACGATAGAACAAACATGTCCTTTCTGGAAGTATGGTCAAGTAGCGGCTGGCGGCGAGGGCAGCATCATGACATGCAGGAAACCCTCTACGATTAATGGCCAACTCGTACCTACTTTAGAGGTTGTGTGAATCGGCCCATAGACCCAGCACGTGTCCGCCTCCTTCTCCGTATACACATACTCATACATAGGTACCTTTAAAAAAAACTTTTAGGACCAAAAGAGAGCATCGCATTCGCTACACAAATATAACAAAATTGGTCAACAAAAAAAATTAATGGTCTCTTGTCCTTGTGGTCTATTTAAAGGATATCAGGAGCACACTCCAAAAGTTTGTAGCGGCATTTAAAATTTTACTTGGATGGATACATTAATGTGAAATGTTTAACTTCCTTTGCGCCTTGCGATTTTACACGTACATATATATCCATACCAGCACAAGGAGTTAACCTTGGAATCCACCACCACTCTGCATTGCCGCCACACCACTCATATTTATGTGATTTTAAAATCTCTCTTTAAGTGCACATTCTTCAGTTAGTCAGAAGTTCTGCCGACGATGGTGTGCTGCTCTTGGTATAGAATCTCAAAAAAAGAGGTCCCGCGGGACCGACAAACACAAAGAACACCGATTAAAGTTTTCACATAATAGTTGGTCGCCGCTACGCCACCCGGCCGCCCCGTGCCGTCGCTAGTACTCCTCTTAGCATCAACAACAAACGAAAAACCCCTCAAGGACTATTGTCTCGAAAACTATTGTCGGAATTGTACAATAATGTACCGGAATAGACCAACGACGAAGTACGAAGTACGAAGTCTTAAAAGTCTTCTTGGCTCTTTGGTCTTCGTTCGCAATATTGCACACAGAAGAAATCCTTGATGAACCTTAAACTTAAATTTGCCAAGTAGGAGTATCTATGGGAGTTGGCAGTAGAATATAGTAAGTTTTGTCGGTCGATGGGTCTTCCAACTCCAACTCCAATACAGAGAAGACCAACAATGATGATGAAGAAAGGGTGGATTCGAATTCACCAAATGACTGTGCAAATATACACACAGCAAGTTGTACTAGAAAATGGAAAGCTAGATAGCTAAACTAGCACAACTATGGATAAGGAAGTAAGGATAAGTGGGTGGATGTTGTCTCAAGTGTCTGCTTTGCCTTAGGGTGCACCACCATTACCACCGCACCGCATCGACAACGTTACTTTTTTGGGATAACCGTTTGCAATGTTTAATTTGATTCGACAGTGTAAAGGTTTCTGTATATTTGTCTGAAGTTTCTAGTTGGTTTGTCGGCCATTGTGTAAGTGCTTCACTGCATGGATCAACTTTCCAATGACATTTTCTTGGAATTACATGTTTACGTAACGGGGAATATAAGAGAAGTTGCTTAGTTGAGATGTGTAGAGTGATAACTTATTGTAAAAATTAATTTATTCCGAAAAAAAAATACTTGGTTAGTTTTGGAAGTCACGGTGCATTATTCAACTGATAAACAGCACTTCGTAAACTATTTGAAACATGTGGACGGTTTCAGAAAGGAGATGCCCTATTAGGACTATTGATAGCAGATATTTCGAAGAGGTAGTTATAAAGAGTTCATCCACATTGGGTTATAAATCTTAAGTGGACGCTCTAGAAAACGTTTAAAATAAGTGATGGACAATATCCAAAATGGCGTTCTGTAACTGGGCTCTTTCGAAAGAATTATTCTTCACACGATATTTGGTTGGAGTAGATACAAACTCCAGCTCTATTAGCTGTTCAAGAATGAGGATGTATTCCCAAAAGTCAAACTACTTCGGCTATATTGTTAAGCGCATTCCACATCAAGCGGTTGTACATCAATGCTTTAGCTAAAAGAGTCTTCGAATCCCAATCCCCGTTTTGATACGAGAAGGAAGACCGAATTTCCGGTGTAGAGAATAAGCTATCACAAATTGCAGAGATATAAAAAAAATTATTTTGTACCTACATATATCTAAAATTATGAAAACATTTTTAGAACAAAAAATTGAATCGCTAATCTAAAGTGACTATTAATATGCGTACTTTAATTTAAAAAAAAATTGAAAAAAAATAATGATCATTCAAAACTTGAATACAAAATATTTATACTTTTATAATATTGATGGATTCATCTAATAATGAGGAAGTCGAAAATACAAAAAGAGGTTCAATTGAAAGTATACCTCATATATGTAAAAACGAAAAATAAAATAATTTTGTATTTATAAATGGGTTGCATTAATTTAAAAATACACACATTTATTAATTAAAATTCGTGAAGATGTTTTTGAGAAAAAAAAATTTTAAAAGGATTTTCAAGGTATTTTATGTAGATGCCGCTGCTTTTGTTTTAGGAACATGGATTTTTGACTTCTCTAAAAATTGTCAAAAAATATTAAATATATACTCGTATGTACTTATATTTAAAGGAATGTATAAGTCGTTTACGAAATGTAAATTTAAAAAAAAAGTAAAAAAAAAAAATGGTTATTATGTTGCTTAAAGTTTTAAGGAGCTTCTACCTAAAAGAATTTAGAAAAAAAATCATATGAACCGGTGTCCAGAAAATCGAAAACCAAAAAAATAAAAAGTGACAACTGGATCGCACCTACTTGCTCTTATGTTCGACCACATCGTTATTTTTTATTTTTTTTAATTACCTACTTAATTTTGACTTCCAATTGTAGGTACTATAAGGCAAGTTATGTATTCGTAAAAAATTTTTTTTTTCTATAAATCAAACATGACATTACGATCATAGAGAACACCAAGAAAGTGGGTCCCGCAATTCCGTCTGTCTGTTTGTCTCTCTGTCTGTAGAACGATCTACAGCCTTAACGACTGAACCGTTTTGGTTCAAACTTGGTGCTTAGGCGTTTTAGGTGATTGCCCAAAATAGATTTTTGAATCGTTGCTTTAGCCCCAAAAATATCGGTACTTGCCATACACATTTTCTACCATCCTAATTATCTCGAAAACGGCTATAACGAATTTGATAAAAATTGGCGTGTGTACTACTTAGGACATGGTCTACATTTTAGCTAAAAATTTTTTTTTAATATTTTCTTATTAACGGTACCTGCCATACAACCATTTTATTGATTTCCAACTTTCTCATAAGCGGCTCAACGGATTTCGATAAAAAATTTTATACAGGAGCTCCTTCATATTCTATTTCATTTTAAAATTTTCGAAAATCAGTTCTTTGGATTTTTGAAAAAAAAGTATTTTTTTTTTGAAAATTCAATATTTCGAAAACGGGTGGACCATTTTTTCTGAAATTTTGTTTCTTGAATTTATATTATTTAACATTTAAAATGTTCATACCATTTTTTTTTTTTAGAAAAAATTTAAGTATTTTTATATATAAAAAGTTAAGTATAAAACGACTTTAAAAATACATTTAGCCGTTTCAATAGGGTACGCCAAATAACTTTTTTTTTGAAAATGGGCGCAAAACATCGAGTGTAGCTTCGGCTGTTTGGCACGTAGCGCCGTCCTGTTGAAACCAAATATTGCCAATATCCTCCTCTTCAATTTTTGTGAACAAAAATTCGTTCAACATGGCCCGATAACGATCGCCATTGACTGCAACGGCCACTCCTTGCTCATTTTCGAATTATGCCTCTGGACCAAAATCCGCACCAAACAGTGACTCGTTTTGGGTGTATCGGCTTTTCAATGTATGCGTGCGGGTTTTCTGTGCCCCAAATGCGACAATTTTGCTTCTTTACATACCCGCCAAGATCAAAATGAGCTTCATCTGAAAAGATGATTTTTTTTGGCAAAATCGGCATCATATCTAAGTCGATCGCAGGCACACTTAGCAAGCGTTTTTCAAGCGTATACACAACCATATTCGTTCAGCGGAAGAATAAAACGAATTATCTGTTAAATCAGACATGAGCTAAGTGTTACCATTCACGAAATAAGCAGTAGTTGAAAAAAAAAGTTAGATGGCGGACCTGTTATTAAGAATCTTTTGCATATAATGTGATCGAATAGGAGCAAGTACGTGCGATTCAGTCGTACATTTTATTTATTTACAAATTTATTTACTTTTCTTCTAATAAAACGATAGTATGAAGATTTTAAATATTTAACAATATAACTTTAAAAATTGAATTAAAAAAAATCGTCAACCCGTTTTCGAAATACATATTGAATATGCAAAACCAAAAAATTCTTTTTTTTTCAAAAATCCGAAAAGACTATTTTTCGAAAATGTTGGTTCGCATTTTTATTATGTATTCGATATAAAAGTTTCGATTGAAATCCTCGCAGTCGCTTATGAGAAAGTCGAAAATAAAAGAAAAAAAAATGGTTGTGTGGCAGTTATCGGTGATAACAAAATATGTAAAAAAAATCTTTGCACCAAAACGTAGACATACCTAAAGTAGTGCATACTCAATTAAGATGATAGAAAAATTGCATAGCAAGTACCGTTATTTCTGGGCTCAAAAACCGACTCAAAAATCTATTTGATACAATCACCTAAAACACATACACCTAAATTAATAGACTTGGACTAGGGAAGGTTTAGGACTTATTCCGTGGACTAAGTTCAAAATTTTATTAATAAAACACAATTTCTGCTATTTGACGTTTACCAACTTAGTCCTTCGTTAGCCCATCGCAGACGGTGATCTATAGTGATGAACTAAGAATTGACATTTATGAACAAAATTTACAGGGACGTAGAACAAACAGAGGTAGAGTTGATACTTATTGTAGTAGATTTTGTTCGAATTTTTATTAATGAAAATTTTAGTGTTTTGTAAGTCCATGGACTAGAGGTAGACTAAACGTTTTTTATTAATAGGGCTGTTAAGTGCCAAGTTTGGAGAAAATCAAACCACCCATGTGGGCTCAGTGATTGTCAGACCGTGCGCTGTGTCGGTCTTTGGTTTTAGCCCAATATCAAGTTTGATCAAAATCTCCAGTTTAATTTTTTCCACTAATCCAAAACTTCAGGAGGATGGAGAAGTGTTGCGTGCCTCAGACCAGACATTCACCGATCGTCGACAGACCAACGGGCTGACGCGATTTTATTAAAACCTGGATATTAAGCATATTAGGTGATTCCTTATGAAAGAAATTGATTTTTTTTTTACCCCCAAACATAGGCACATAACTTTTATAAAAAAATTAATGAACTCGAAAACCGATTAAATGATTATGATAAAAATAATATAGATATGGCTTACATTTCACATTAGCTGCTCGTCCTATTTTGGTCATTATGATTTTACAAGAGGGCCTTAAAAATATGGCCCATTTGTATTTTATTGGCATGTTAACTGAATAATATGTTTTTGGTGGCTAACATTCCAAATGGAATTAATGGAGTCTTTTATTTCTAAGTAAGTCTACAGTGAGTAAGAGATTTTTCACTTACAAGGCATAGGTCTACTATCTACCTCTTTCGGAAATCGGAATGTTGAACTGTCAAGTATAGGTTGCTTTTTGGATAAGGAATTGGTCGGTCGGTACCACAATGGACCTTAAATAAGAAGAAAATACCAAAAGAAAAACACTCACCCATAGACTAGCTATAGATAAGGATTTTGCACTAAGAAGCGTAAAGCTAGGCGAAAGTCTTAATTTTATTTGAAATCCCTTTTTTATTGGAGTGTTTAACGTTATAACTGTGTATATGGTGGCCCTCATGAGTACATACCTATACGAAAAGGGCTCTGATGTTAACTATGCGATGATGCAATAGCAAATGTATATATATGTAGGTATCGGATAGACACATAAAATAACCTTAAGGTACTCACGATCAAACCATGTGAGGGGGTGATGTTTTCCTCCAAGTAGTTCACTTTTCGACTATAACTCTTGCAACCGGCTTACAATAATAAAGATGGAATTCGATTGGAATGAAAGACGACATATGGCGGTGGGGCGGTAGCGGCAGCTTTGTCACGATGCTTACTTCATCTTAAAGGATACCTTGTTTGTTTTCCTTCGGCAATACCATCAAATCTAAAATGGGGCATGCTAAAGGGGGGACTGGATTCAGAGTATCAGTAGGAAATTGACAAGGATAAAGTTTGATGATTGAAAGTTTACAAAAGCTATTGTCCTTTTATGGTTTTTGGGGTCGTGTGGTTTTTTTCCTTTTCTCATTTTATTTTCTGTGTTTTTTTTTTTTTTACTTTTGTTGGCTTGCGTTGGCTTTTCGTGCCATGCATTGCCAGGCTTTCCATGTTGTCAATGTGCACTTGTCCCCTGTTTGGGATTGCAAAAGGGATTTTTTTTACCAACTGTGTCGTCGTTCAAAAGATTTTTATTTCATTTTCGTTTTTTTACCTTTTGGTGTTTTTTTTTTTTTTTTTTTTGATGAAATTCTATTTACTTTCCTGTTATCGCTGTAATATCCTGAAGCGAAGAGCACCTGTAATTGAATTTAATTTGTTCGACACTTATTGACTTTTCCTCTACACCCGATGTATAGATAGTGTTATCGGGGTGTTTGTATCTGTGTCGTTTATTTAAGCAATACTGTTTGGGCCCTGTTAGGTTTAATATGCTCCTACTTTTGCTTCGCCTGACTCAAATAATATTGGACTGGCTGACGACTTAGTGGTATGGGTTAGCGGTAAGGGAAAGATTGGATTTAGCAAAGTTTTCAAGACACTTTCAGAAGCATGTATCTACACTATCACGTTCGAGTCATATTGGTGCTTAATTGAGAGAGACAAAATTTTGATGAAACTACATATCTGCTCGCTGTGCAGCAATTAGCACGTTTCATCATCAGAAGCAAGATGACGATAACGCATTCCGCTCGAGGCACATCGCACTGCTGCGATGCCAAATGATTATCATAACGAGGGTGTTTTTGTGGGGTGTGGTACTGAATTTCATTTTCACTCTACCCAAATTATTTCTGTATGCTTGTTCTTGTTCTAGTTATACCCCAGTGAGTATCGGATTCTCTAATCAAGTTTTCCTGTTCATCAAACCCAATCAGCAATCACTTTGTGTCCCTTTTTAATCAATTATTTCCAGTTGCAAGCAAATTTTGCGATGGCGGGTATTGGGGGTGGTGATACCTTTTTTTTCGACTCTCTTCGTGTGAAATGCAACCGAGGTATCCATCCCCTATAACAACAGTTACAATTTATATAATGAATGCACTGTAAATTCCATCGATATGGTTGGATATATAGATATAGATACAGTTGTGCCTAACGGACTGAGGTGTTGACCATTTCCAGTTGGTCGATGTCGATGTCGATGTCGACGGGCAACCTGATAATATGGCAAAAGGATGGGAAACAAACACTGACAACAAGAAAGTGGAATTAAATGCTTAACAAGGAGTTCCATGGAATCGATGGATGGGCAGCAGGAGCTGGGTTTTGATGAAATTAAAATAAATTGATGGGACAGATGTGAATTGTGCAACACCAATGCAATCGGTTAGTCCATGGTGTTTACAAGATGAAGTGAAATCGATTTATTGCAGTCGATTTGTTTCGTTCGTGTCGTGTATCTCTGGATATATCGCTTGAATGAAGGGACAATATTCTGCTGATAGTTATTTGCTTTTAAGTAATGGATTCTTTTTCCATTCTGTTTTCCCTACAACATCGACAGGTTTAAATTGCTTCAGTTCATTATTGAGGAGATGGATACAGAATTAAAGTATTATAGCCTTTAATAGAATGTAGAAAATAGTATATGGCACGGCTACCGGGTTCAATTTTGGATTTAGTGAAAAACTAGTCTACTTTTAGAAATAACAATTCACTTTTTTTTCAAGTTTTTGAAGTAAAGCAATGGAAATAAGCATGGTAAGAGTGTTGTCCCATTCTGAAGAGGGGCGTCAAAAAATATTTGTAATTGGAATAATCGTTTGTCATCAGGGATGAATATTAGTCGAGCCACGACACTTAATGAACAATTTTCAGGAAAAATTCTTTAGAAGCTAAAACTGTATTTGAAACTAAATCTGAACACATCATACATAAAGAAATTCGAATTCGATTTTGGACTTCAAGATGTAAAAATAGCAAAGACAACAATAGAAGTCAACTATCGTCGGACAAGTTCATCAAATCGTTTGGATAACAACATTAAGTACAGGCAGTTAATTGGATGTTTGCTATATATCTCCGTGAATACCAGACCTTATATCTCTGATTCTGTTTGTATTCTGGCTCAGAAGGTTTTAGTACCAACCAATGAGTATTGGGTGCATTTAAAGCGAGTTGTCAAATATTTAATGGGGACTTCAGAAATGAAATTAAAATTGAGCAACATAAAACAGCAAACTCGTCATTATTCGGTTATGCGGATGCAACATGGACCGACGATAGAATTGAAAGAAAGTCAAACAGCGGAAGAATATTCTTTCTCAATAGAGGAACAATCAGTTGGACATGTAATAAGCGGAATTTAGTGGAGTTTTCTTCATTTGAAGCAGAATTTATCTCGTTAGCAGAAGCAGCAAAAGAAGCAAAGTGGTAACGGCAGTTATTGGATAATTTCCATGTAAAAATCGAAGAATCAACTATAATTTTTGAGGATAACCAGAGCTGTATATGAAGTTGATGAGTGATGACAAGTTTGCTTACAATACGAAGCATATGGACATCAGATACAAAATGGTCAAAGATTTATTCAAAACAGGAATTATTCGATGTAAATATTGTCCTACCTTTTTGGGAAGACAGAACATAATTTATCCGCAACTCCATACGACCGCTCAACTAACCGGATGCTGCGTCATCAACGTCTTACTAACCACGATCCGCCCATCGAGTTAACACCAACAGCAGACCACAGAACCATGCAATGTCAGCATGGTATTGACTTTTTTTTTTGATGAATACCCTTTATATATTTTTAACACAGCGCGGCATTCGGTGAAAGAAGAGAAAGAAGGATAGGGAAGATGTGTAGCTCGATGTATTGGGACGGTGGTTGTTGTCTCAGATGTTAGCTCTAGTGATGGCGGCTTAACTAATGCGGAGAAAATTGCCGTGTCTTATATTATTTTATTTTATTTTATTTCGTTGTCATTGTTTAAGTCGGAACTATTTTGCTCCGACTGTCTGGACAGGGTACATAAACCTTGACCAGAATGAAGATTATACAAAAAGGTTCTTGTACCTTTTGTATACTGCGGAAGAAGGAATAGTTGTGATTATATTAATGCCCCTTACCACTGGTGGGGGGAAGCAATAATAATAAGGAGACCAAACAATTTTTTGATCATAAATGATAAATTTTATTAGCTTACAATACTATTTATACAAAAATTTTGCTTACCTAGCTAAATTTATAAACAACTAAAATATACAAAAAATAATATGATACAAAAAAATAAAAGGAAATATAATACGAGTACATTCCTGTCAGGTATGTTCTGAGCATGAATGAAGAAAAAAAGAAACTGCTGACTACTGTGAGAAAATTATTATTTGCATTTGAATTGATGCATATAGAAAAATGTGAAAATAAAGCATACAGAGAAGCTGTTGCTGTTGCTGTTAATTAAACAGAGAAGCTGTTGTAGGGTAATAAATATTGTAAATTGTTGGTATATGATAATCGGATGGATTAAAATATACAGTCATATTTATGAGTAGTTTACTCAATCACATATTGTTAGTGTTATTCCTGAGCAGTATGTTAGGAGTAAGCGAGCAACTCATTTTATGACAATTTTTAGAATTGGTTCTTAATGGAATATAAGAAGACATAGACAACGGCAGGAATCGAACCTGTGACCACGAGGTTGCCAGGCGAGCACACAACTATCGCGTCACGGCTACCCCCAACTCACCAAGCCTTTGAGATTGATAAAGCATTAAAGTAGTAAGTAACCGAGGAGAAGTGTTGAGTGTACACACTGAGTTAAGCGCTTATTCATAAAAAGTCAAAATATTTAAGAACATATCATTTTTCTATCATCTATATTATTGTTTTGTTTTATATATTGTTTTTTATAATATTCAATATTATCATTCTCTTCTGGAAGGTTATTTTGTTTATAAATTAGTAAATAATAAAAACTTTTAAACTTTAAACTTTTATCTGGTTGCGAAAATTATCACATTCAACCAAATTTCCACAGGAAAAAGTTCTCAAGCCTTAAATTGGGAAGAAATAAAGCGATCTTAGGATCTGATTATATTTTTTACTTTGAGGCTAATCGCTAATTCCTTTATTTACGAATAATCGTTATTTTTAATCGATTTTCCGCTTCAAGTAGATCAACGAGTAAAAACGACTATTCTTACGATGGTGAGTCGTTTTTGACCTTCCTACATTTTTTGCACAAGCAATAGATCAACTTAAACTTTTTTTTGGTTCCAACTTTTTATGCCAAACAAATATCGCATTTGTTATTTAACTGTAGAATGGAATTATTGATTCCGGTGCATATATTTTTTCATCAATTCGACAGCAAATATTATGAAGATTATTTCTCCGAAGACAAAAGAATATGGACCGACGATTTTAGTAAAAATGCAGGTAAAAAAATTGGTCATGAGTATGACTTTGTGAGCCTTTGAACTTCTATTGCATCTCAGACCACGCTGACTTCATCTTGGTTTAATTTAGAAGAGGATTCAATTGCGTGTCTCAAATATTTGGATACCACGAAGTGTCGAAACAATTCCAAAACCAAACTTTTCAAATCATATTTCTCGGAATTTCTTCACATGTCCAGCGACAGCGAAATGGAGTAATTGTTCACAACATTTTCTGAAGATAGATTTTAGAGAAGAGAAAACTCAATTTCATAAATTTTTTCCATACATTGCGAAGTACTTTTGCTATCTTCTCCCCACTACTAGTAATTATTTTCTCTTGTTATATAGGTACATGTTCATTTATTGTAGTATTTTTCGTTGTTTTTAATAGTAAAGTAGTGTAGTATAATTTTTTCTAACAATTTATTCCAAACTTATTGATGACTGTGGCTAGCTTATATTTGCCAGTAAATAAAGGCGAAAAAAACCGATAAAAATATATGTACTCTTAAGCCCCTTTTAGACGATCAGTTATCAGTTCAGTTGTCAGTTCAGTTTAAAAAGGCAGTGTATTTAGACATCAGTCTGGTGTTCAGTTGACCTTTCATTTTACTTGTGAGCAGTTGAAAGTCTGAAGATAAATTTCACTGAAATCGACCATAATATCATCCTTTTCGACATATTCAGCCTTATCACGAATTCCATCGTAATCGGAAACTTGTTATGAATCTTGAAAAAATCTATAACAGAATCCATCGTAGTGGAAATGCTTATACAAATTGCCATTACGAACGGATTACGATAAGACTTTCCGATTACGATGGAACTCATGATAGGGCTGATTGAAAGAAAAAAAAAAACAGTTGATTCACCGCCAAGAATCACAAAATATCTTGAAGAACGAAAGCCCGGCAGTATGGCTTTCGTAGCAATACATCCACTGGTGATCTAATGGCATATCTCACCGAGTAGCGGCACAAATCTTATCATCGTTTTGGAGAAAGTTAGATTATTGCGCTTGATATTTCGAAAGCATATGATATAGTTTGGCACCAAGCTCTCTTATCTTATATCTCTCATTTGGTATCGACGAATCTCTTTTTCTTGCTTGAACATATTAAGGGCAGTCAAAATCCCTTTAGTGCGCCCACAATTATAAAAAAAAATGGAATAGAAATGATAATTGAACTGATAACTGAACTGAAACGCATTTACATATCAGTATAACTGATGACTGAACGGCAAACTTATGGGAATTCCATCAGTTTCAGTTTAAGTTTCAGTTTGAGTTAAACTCTTAAGTTTTTGCGCTTAGACATCAGTTTAACTGAAAGCTTAACTGATAGCTCAACTGAAACTGAAACTGAAGTGATCGTCTAAATGGGGCATAACAAAGGCTTGAGCTATTGATTTTTCTTGGAAAACTGTCTTTATCAATTGTGAGTTTAATTTCAAAAACTATTAAACCAAATATCATGAGAACGACCATTGCAGTAAAAAATCTTTTCTATTGCAAATTTGATCAGAAAAACCTTTCTTGCATCTTCCTGCATATTATATGAAATTCGGTCCGATACATTACTCTCCTTAAAACAATCAACCATATACCGCTAGGCCGACGATAACCATCTATGACTACCGCTCCAATATAAATACTGTTGTTGGTGCTGATGCCTACCCAGATCCTTTGGCCTTCATAATTACATTAGTGTCTTCGAGGCTGAGCCCTTATCAGTGACCAAGGATACCACTCAGATCGCAATGATAGCGATACCACAAGCTGATACCACGTGTTCTTCATTGAAATCCAAGCAGTAACAAAAGATATTTCTATCACATATTTTAAATACCAATACCTTAAGAGTTATTGGCATGCAGTATAATATGATTTGATGAAGTATACCTGAATGGACATAGCGGCATACTAGGTAACGAACTGATAAGAACACAGTATAATAACTTGATGCAAGCCAGGCATAACTAACTATTAATATTCTGCGCTGCAATATCATCATCCAGGATATTGGAAGAAGAATACTAGTGAAAACTAACGAAAGATTTGACACCTGTGGTACAATCACGAAATTATAGTCAAGTTACGAAAAACAAAACGCAGGGAAATTAATTCAACTAACAAGAAATCCCTGTGCATCTTCTTGTAAGGTCACTCACAATCTACTGGCATACCATACAAAAAAGAAGCTCAGTACATTAAATTCAATTGTCCACTTGAGAAGGACTTTTCTATAAAATTATTTGTTTCATAATCTGTAAGAACTCTCTGGCATTTCAGGCAACATTCTGTTGAATTGTATATAGACCTCCAAATTGATTTATATTCAATGGAAAACATATGTAGGTTTTATTTTATAGGGAAGTTACAATACTCCTGGGTATCATGGGATCTAAAAGTGACGGAAACAAGACCAACTAGTCAGCCCATCAACCTAGCCTGGCCTACCGGTTACTTCTTCGTTCCATACTAGAGTAACTAATAATTCAGAAGTTGAAAATTATTCTATATTTTTTTTATTTTTTAAAAATAATTTGAAAATGCAAGAACAACTGGAAAATAAGCAGAAATCTCATGAAAATTGAAAAAAAAAATATTTGTATGGGTGCGATGAATAATGTTCTCGAAATAAAAGGTTATCCATTTTGCGGTTTCAAAAGTAAACGTAAATAAAAGACATATATAATATTTTTTTTTCATGATATTTCTTTTTTATTATAAAGTTTGAACGTTGACATTATGTGTGAAACACTACATCATTTAAATGGCCACCACGCGAATTGTTGCAAGCATCGATTCTTTTGAGGTAATTTTCGACCACTTTTTGACACATATTGGGCGGTATCTCAGCCATAACTTGACGAATGTTGGTTTTCAAGTGCTCAAGAGTTTAAGGTTTATCTGCATAAACACGGTCTTTCGCGTAGCCCCACAAAAATAAGTCCAGCGGTGTCAAATCGCATGATCTTGGTGGCCAATTGATATCGCCACGACGAGAAATTACGCGGCCAGGAAATGTCTCTCGCAATAAAGCCATATTCGCTCGAGTTGTGTGGCATGTGACACCGTCTTGTTGAAACCACATATTCTCCAAGTCATATTCTTCAATAGAAGGTAAAAAAAAGCCGGTTATCATATGACCATAACGCTCCGAATTGACGGTGACAGTCGTTCCATCGTCGTTTTCGAAGAAGTAAGGTCCAAGCACACCACCGCCGGACCAAAGAGCGACTTTTTGTGGATGTCATGGCCTCTCTCCAATTCTTGCGGATTCTCAGAACCCCAAATACGACAATTTTGCTTATTAACATACCCACCGAGTGAGAAATGTGCTTCGTCGCTGAAGAGAATTTTGTTTGAAAAATCGCCGTCCACCGCCTGTTATTCAAGCACACATTGAATGGTCAGCTGGCTTCAGTTGTTGTGTGAGCTGGACTTTATATGGATGAAGGTGTAGATCCAAATGAAAAATACGCCATAATGTGCCGTAAGACAGTCCTAATTCCTGAGAACGACGAGGAATCGACACACTCGGGTCTTCGGCAACACTTTCACTTACAGCAGCGATATTTTTAGTGGTACGAGCGAAACGATGATGCACAGGCCTTACAATATCTGTATCCAATCCAGTCTCTTCAATATTCTTCACAATTTTGCCAATTGCTTGCGTAGTTCGACGATTATGTAAACCATAATCTCCTTAAAGCACGATATGTGGGTGTGGCAGAATCACCACTTTTGTAGTAGGTTTTAACAATTTTTATACGTTGTGCGATAGTTAAGCGATCCATTTTCGTAAATGTCAGACTTTCAACAGAAAAAAAATTGGTTTAACAACTTAGTTTGACAGATGTCGAATTCCAGCCCTATACTTTTTAAACCGCAAAATGGATAACCCTTTATTATTTAAAAAGCGTGCTCGACAATTTTTTAATACTCAGAGACCCCAACCAATTTCATTGAAAAATCTTTTTCTTGCTGGCCTAACATAGTTACTGCGGGCCCAGGACCTGTATTGATAAGGACTCTTCGGAATATAAATGTGTGTATTCTTCGTCCAGCCTAATCTCAGAGACTAAAAGCAACATCATAATTTATAAAGCTTAAGTGCCAATTTTATGAAAAAAAAAAATTCATTTTATCAGAAAAACTGTCAAAATTTTTATACCGAAAACAATTTGTGGTTATTGCGATAAATGTTATTTTCGAAAAGCAAAGCATAAAATATCGACTCAAAAGCAAATTTCTCAATACCATAAAAGCCTATCTTTCATGCCAAAGTTTTTAATTCCTCATAAATCTTACAACAAATCTCTTAAAATGATATTTCCAGATATATACATTCATCCTTCCAATCCTCTGGAAGAACTTTAGAAAATTATTTCGTATTTAAGTTACACGCACATTTCACGCACCAATGCTTATCTAGTCTTCTGTCAATATTTTGTTTGTTAGCATAACTTTTATCCATCATTATATCGCTTTCAAACAATTCTCCAAATAAATAAAATAAAAAAAAATTAAATAAAACCAAACTCCCGTTAGCACATAACTTCTTTGCAAATGCCAATACCAACCAAATACCAGCCCAATAAAAATTCTCTACTTTGTTTTCCAAAAGATAGATATGTACGAGTATAAAGGACTTCTCCGCAACACAAAGTGTGTTCACTCATGGATCTATACATATAAGAGAAAACCCAATATATTAAAATCGGGTCCAGATCGGAATGTGCACAAATCTTGAACGGTTTTTATGGAAAATTCCATCAAGACATCACAATATTCCATCAATCCGATAAGAACTTTGTGACTTTTGATTATAAAACTTCTGGTCCCTCTTTCTCCATTTTTTTTTGAGTACGCACAAGTTAAAGTTAAGCAGCAGCCAATGAAAACAAGGACTTAACTTTCTTTCTTTTCTATTCTTCTTATAAATTAATACAGACTCACATATTATATATTCGTATAGAGTCGGAAAGGCCGCAAGAATACTGCCAAAGCTAATAAAACAAATCCAATTATTATCACATACTTCCCATCTCTATAAATGAATAACTTAACGATAGAGTACCGTAAGACAGACACTGAACGAAATAAATACATCCGGCCAAGTTTTTCGCTCGTAAAGTTTTTTTTTTTTACTTTTCTACAATCAACTATTTATCTGGGCGAAAGGGCCAGGACCAAAAATAAAAAAAAAATATATAAATTCTTATTCATGACCCAAAAATTATCCTAGAATCAAATAACAGAGAAAGGACACAAATTCCAGAGAAACGATGATTTTATAAAGGATAAAACAGCACACATGTGATATTAAATATGTAAGGAAGGATATTTCAACTCTGATCAAAGATTTCTTTCATTGTGTACTGTCGGGTAAGTAACAACATTTACAAAGGACTCTAAAATGTAGGTATATCCTTTTCTTGTGAGAGTTCAAGAAAAATATTTAAAAAGATTATCAAAACTAACACAAAGACCTTTAAGATACCCTTCACAATACCACCTGCCAAACAATCAAAAAAAAAATTAAAGTTAAAAGGACCTCCCCAAAGAGAGTAGGAAATTTTATCAGGAAAAGTATGCAGCCGTGCGTCATGGTATCATTTCTGACAATCTTCTCCATCACGAACTTTCGATGACTGTTAGTGGGAAAGTTCTTATTTTTTATGGCCCACCCAATCGATCAGCTAAGGGGAGAAAACGGTTATGATACATCATAAAAGAAGCACCCCCGCAACGCCACCTACCGGCATCTCATCATCATTGATTGCGTATATATGGAAGCGAGCACCAATCAATATTCTTATCATTTTTACGATCCCCCAGTTACTCCTCGGAGTCGCCTTATCAACTTCTTATAATAATTTGGAGCTTATGGCGATTGATTGACATCAAGCGGGGCTACAAATATTATCCTTATTAAGAAGAGAAAAAAAATAATGTGACTACTCCGCCATAATTAAGACAACCAAGGCGCGAGTACTCAAACACAAACTCGAGCGAAAGGAAAAAAAAGAAGAACAATTTATCTTCCGGTACTAAAAAAAGAGTAGATATATTTCTCGGGGGAGAAGGGGTGTTTAGCGAAGTCCTCCAGGGATAACCCTGCTCCTCGTCATTAGATTGAGACAAGTTGATAGCTTTCGGGGCCGGGACCGGGGCCGGAACCGCGTGTACCGCATATAATTCTTAGTGACACGCTGAAAAGTGATTTATATTTTATGGCTGCTTGGACAAGGCAACTCATTCGAGCGATTCTGACGAATAAAAGAAGGAGAGCTTGAGTCCTTTGAGATTTCACAGGGCGTGTTATACTTACTATTTATATTGAAGAACTAAAAGGGGTGCGTGTGCGGTACATGGAAACCTAATTAACATTAAAGTTCGTTTGCTTATTTGCCGACGAAGAGCAGAAGAGCAAAATGCAAAAATGAAAAATGATAGCAGGTGATGTTTGTGAAGGAAACATCTGTGGAGGAGTGTGTCACTAAAGTTTATTTAGGTTGTATCAATTATATCATAATGGTGGATGATGAAGACGAAGAGCAAAGTCTATGACTATGATACCGTATATTTTAGCTAAGATCTTGAAAGCCGGTTAAACTTCAACTGATTATATTCCGTGTTTCGTTAAATGCGTGCATATATCCCAGAAACGTTATGTCAGAAACACAAAATGTATGCGGTGGGTGAAGTTTAAGTTTAGAGTTTGATTATTTTTTGTTTGTTTTTAGTTTTGATTTGCCTATATAAGCAAAAATTAATGTTTTTGCTTTAAAGTTAAAAGGAATAATATGGTGCTCAACCAAGCAAATGCCACTTCAATAATTTACTTTGCTTCTTATGTTGTTTAAGAACTGAAATTATTGTAATATGCAAAAATGAAAATGGCGCCCGGGGCAAAACTGCTGCAAAAGACTTAGTAAATGAGTTTTAATATCTTCTGAAATGTATATCTCCTAAAAGATTCAGTTAAGCAATGAGAGGGAGAGAGAAAGACAAAGATGAACGAATTGAAGTGGAAATAAGAATTCCCTGAGGAAGGATTTTCTTTTCAACTTATTGGGACCGAATTAAATAGTCTTAAGGCATCGAAACAATGATTTTGATTTTAAATGTTATGATTGTTTATTCTGAGTTCATATTGTTTTTGTATTTTAATTTTATTTTGTTGGGATTTCTTTTTATGGCATTTTAATAAGTTTTTTTTGTAAATTAAAAATATAAGCGACAGACATCCTTTTTTTTTGAAATTCAAGTGAGGGAGTGCTGGGAAATTAGTTTATCCAATTTCATGTTATATAGTGGTTTTACCGAAAAATGTCCACATACATTTCTTTTGATCAAACGATTTACATTTTTTTTTGTCAACCTTGTACCTTTCGCAGGGAATATATTCTTCTTCTCGTGGATCTGTTTTACAACGATATTTGTTGGTCCTTGAGTTCGATACATCGTAGATTTTTCGGCTTTCCGCAAGCCGTTGGTGGCAGAAAAGTTTGGTAACTCCCTTCGTTTGGGTGAGATTGTATTTCCTCTTGAATGTAGCTACCTTTTTTATTTTTTTTTAAATCCCGGAAACTGTCAGTTGAATCTTTTACGTGCATTATTTAATTTTGCTAGCAGTCTTATAGCTTTAAGCCTATAAGACCAAAAGTCACACGGTTGACGGTACCTACTACAGGGTGCCACAAAAGTAACTTTATGATTTAGTTATTGATTATTTTTTACGCATTTTTTCTTTTGAAGAATTATCACCACACAACTAAGCCAATTTTATTTTTACGTTCGACATTCAGTAGTTCACATATCGAAATTTCTTTCCCTTTCGAAATGCGCACAGTGGTCTAAAAATATATCAATTATTCCACATCAAGGGTCTGTCTGTGATCTCTCCCATAGATGATATGATACTGCTACGTCATATCAAAAAAAAAATAGTCATATAGAATTGCAATCCGATTGTTACGAATTGTCAAATTATATTCACGTTCCACATACCATCCATGTTTCACAAATGTTCGTGCCCGATGAATATCCAAATGCAGTAATTATCAATTTATAAAATTCCATTCAAACGTCAAATAAAAAAAACCATGTACTTAGATGAAATGTCAAAATGGATGAATAAATTACTATTAAATGTCAGCTACTAAAGCCCGACGAATTAATGAATATTCGTCATCATTTTGAATTTTCGTTCACATGGCGTTTTATTATTCGTCACGAATGACGTTTGGTAAATATATAGTCTCTGATTTTGCGGTTAATAGCCCGCGAAATATTCATTCCTTGAGGAATGGATGGTATGTGGAATGTGGTTCTGCTCTCATAACTGGTCAGTTTTTTTGGAAATTAAAATGTAAATTTCTACCATTTTGTTCAGGTTTATAAATAATTTGAAATTACATTTATTTGTCCAATCACTGATCGTTAGCAATTGTTCATGTGAAAAGTCCTTTTAAAGTAGTTCACCAACTGGGTCATACTTCTACCTTGCAAAAGGACACCAATCAATACAACTAAAAACCAGAATAGCCTCCTTTGTTCATACATAAAATATTCATTGCTTTGCTATTTTCAAACCGAATAACTTAGTGTGTGAAAACACCCATACTCACACACAACTACCTATACAAGACAAATACGAGTGTATAAAAAAAAACTTATCAATTGATGTCATTACGAAAATGATGACACGTGTATAGAAAATTGAAATCCACACAAAATTCGAGTCCATAACTCAAAGTCCTTTTTCTTTTCTTTCTTTGTCCTTTCATATACATATTATCCTATGTATGTGTATACATATGTAGGTATATTGAATTTCCATTGAATTTTGCCAAAGTATAGCCACTCAGTTTCGGTACTAAATTGAGTCCCGCATATAATAAAAGCTCATAATCCCAAATGATGACAAAAAGAGCCCAACATTTAACTCAATCAAACAAAAATGTGGCAACGATGCCGTCAGCCGACGGCCGACGCGACTCGGTGCGCCTCATCATCATCAACATCCGGTAATGGTGGGATACCAGCGCACGTGATCTGAATACAAAATTTGAAGGTGGCTTTCAATCATTGGTATTGATGCGGCGGAAAGAGAATGTGTTGTGATTTAATTTGAAGGAAATTTCATGTAATCATTGGTAATTGATTGCTAACCAATAGATGGCAATCTTTTTTTTTTTCCTGATCTTCGAGACCAAGAAATCTCAAGGTTGCATTCTTTGAATACAGAAATAAATACAAAAAAAAATCAACTGTCAACTCTGACCTCTGTATCAGAAATCAACCGGCATCCCTTTTCAATTTTAACTCACAAGAATTGGCTCAGAGATGTTGCGTCTCGAATTACTTGTCATGTCGGAGCATAATTTTTCTCTCCTTCCGTTCACATTCGAGTTCCTGGAAAAAAATATTGTCACATAATTTATCGCCAAAAATTAAGTTATCGAAAAACATTTCTGGGGCAAGGACGACTACCCACGATAGCCGTCACCCGAAAACATACAAACAAAAATAATCTTCTATGCGTTAAGGACACGCACACGCAAAATAAATTGAAATGTGCTATGCGACCGAACTGAATGGACCATCAGACCGTCGCGTCGTCGTCGGCCGTGGAAAGAGATAATTTTGAAGGATTCTTCTTTACGACATATAGCCCCGAGAACATGAACGGGAACCGAGTATATTTATAGTCGTTTGGTGCTAATTAATTGCAATGGACACAAAGATTTACCCACACAAATACAAAAGGCAACAAAACAGGACCGTAGAGTGATCCTTGCGGTCGGTTATTGCCAGGGACAAGGAGCAATAAAGTTTGCTGCTGTTTTAACGTTGACAGTAATGAAATATCCAGGCAAGGGACTGTTGTGTGTTATATCCGTAATCCGTGACAAGTTAAAGCAGGACAGTTGGGATATATTGTTCAATTTGGTTTCGTTTGTGTCAGGCTGGCTGGAAAGCGGAAATAAAGTAATGAAGAACTTTACTTGTGGGCATATTTATTTATTTTTTTTCTTGTTGTTTTTTTTTTCTAATTTTACTTAAATTTCCGGTCACATCAAGGACCAACTGGAGAGCTTTTCTTTTTTTATGTGGTCTATTTCTTCAACAGACATGTGTTATATCAGATTTTTGTGAAGCATAAAACTACCACCACAAGGCTCTGTCAAGTACGTATATTTACATGGTTTCCTTATACAAACGGGGAAAAATCCACTTTCTGATTTGGTCTGTCCATCAAAACACAAAACAAAAAAACGAAAGGATGAATTATTACATTTTTTTTTCACAGGAAGGCTATATCCTGAATTATTCCTATAAGCAAATACGGACAATATGTGTGTCTTTCAGTTGTATGATGTATAATTGGAGACATTTAGCTTTTGCTTTGAATTGCGTGTTTGAAGTTATGGTCCTTTTCTACTCCACACATATGATTTACGCTGTGTGGAATATAATGAAGCTGAATTTGAATATACCCAATCCACATAGAGGATAATAGAATTTTATTATTAATAAACCTTCGAGAAGACGTTCTAGTTGGCTTATTCCGTGATTTGTGGAGAGTAGGTATTATTTCAGTGAACGATGTGTGTGATGGCTCGAAATTGTAATGAGGGCGAACATGTTTTATACGCAGGGATGAGGATATTATAAATTATGAATGTGAAAGTGGGATTTCGTACAGTAAAATCACAACCAGACTACGTTATGGTTTAATGTGAGAGAAGTAAAAATGACAGAATTTAATAAATTGTGTATTGACACTTTGCGGATGGTAAAGAATTGCGCAGTGGATTTAGTGATGTAGCGATCATTTTGTTTTATATATCTTCATTTTTTACGAAATTCTGTAATGAAGCGAATTTAATTTAAGCACCAACAATTTATACGGACCTCCAAGCTATAGGTGTGTCCACAAAAATTGTCAGTAAAACCATTTTCATTTACACAAAAACACCAGCAAACATCTTATTTACAAAGTTTTTTTATTTAAATCAATAAATACTTAGTTCTAAATAACACTTCTCACATTTTACCAAATTCACTTATACCAATTAAAAAAACACGATTTAGTGTACGGTTTATCTTTAGCACGTAGACTGAGTGCTAAATGTAATTTATAAAACAAAATATCTGCTATTTGACATTTACTTATTCCTTCGCTTATTCATCAAAGACGGCCGGAGGTTTAGTCAAGGAATAAGAATTGACATTAAGATCAAAATTTACGCGGACATGCAATAAACAATGAGATAGAGTTGATACTTATTGTAGAAGATTTTGTGCGTGGTTTTTCGATTTTGTATTAATTGAAAATTTCAATCCGCAGATTAACTTCTATCACATGGTTTAGTAAAGTGATGGATTGGAGGTGGAATAATCATTTTTAGATGCGATTACAGGGACTATAAGTCAAGTTATGCATTCATAAAAGAAAATAATTCCAACAAACAACCGACTCTAGTCTCAGAACATCGCGCCACACATCTTTCCTATCCTTCTTTTTCTTTTTTCACCGGATGCCGGCGCTGTGTTAAAAACATATAAAAGGTATTCATAATCCCTTGACCGTGTGCAAAATTACGAAAAAAAAAATGAAATTACGATCATAGAGAACACCAAAAAAGTGACTCCAACAATTCCATCTGTCTGTCCCCGAATCTACAGCCTAAACGTTTAGATAGACTCGCTCCACTTTTTTTGCCCACACGTTTTTTAAATTTTGATTTAAGACGAAATATAATGGTTCCTGCTATACATTTTTTTGGCCGTATAGGTAAATCTTATTTTTCTCAAAAACGCCTCCAAAGAATTTTTGTAAACAAAAATCAGTTCATTTGTGAAAGGAAAAAGTACATTTTCCTATTTTTTTTATTTTATTTTTTTTTTTGTTTTCGATTTTCTGGAAAACTATTCATTTTATTTTTTTTTTTTAATTTTGTATGCTGAAGCTCTTATACTCTGTCCCAGAAAAATAGGCTGTACACGTCTTATGGGAAAGCTTTTTCAAAATCAGTAGCGTGTCATATTTTTGAACCATACTGAATTGAAAGAACTTCCCCATAAAAAGTGCTTGCACGCCTGTAAATATATAAAATAGTGAACAAAATTTCATTGCATCGGACGCCGCCCAACTTCCTCAACGTCTCAGCGCACATCTGAGTGTCGACTGAATTGCTTTTGCTGTGGCCCGTGGCTGCTGCTGCCATTCAGCCCCCATTAAATATTGATGTGCTTTCAGAATTACCCGTGTCCATTTCTAAACTCAATCGGTTGTTTTTCCTTGGGTTTCTGTTGAGGTGCTTTTGATTTGAGAGCTTTTAAATAAGTTTTGAATGATGAGTGTTATAGTGGATTGTTTTCATTTTTTGCACTTCTTTTAATGTTGGGAAAATACTTTAAAATGCAGGAACAAAATTTTAAGCTGTTTTCTTTGAAGAGGAACATTATTCGCGTAGATTTTAATTATTGTGAAGTAAAGTATTTTTGTATAAAATGTATGTTTAAGCTCGTGTTTTTTTAAAGAGGTGTGTTTTTTTCAATTTTGTACAATTAATTAAATTAAATGGCTTGGGCGATTTCAAAAGATTTAAGTTCTGAAAAAAAAGAAATTGTCGACGCGACAAAAAATTCATAACAATTTGCAAAATAAAACAGAAGCTGTGAAGCAAGTAGCTGATATTTTTCTTATAGGTGAACGGACAGTTAACAGACTTCTTAAAGAAAATAGTTCGAAATGCCAAAACTCACCACCAAAGAAAAATAAATCTGATAATAAATAAATTTTTGTTGCTTGTTTTTGTATTTAAAAGCGATTAGGCCTACTGGGGATACCCTTCGAAAACGCACCTTGTATCTTACATCATCGTGTTGTGGAAAATATAAATGTGTCTTAATTTTTATAAACAAAACGATTAAATAAAAAATCCTATCGAAAAAAAGAGCGTTAACCCTGCATACTAGTCTGTCATATTTGGGTCCATTTAAAATACACACTATGAAAACCCTGTGAGAGCTTTATTGAGTGACAGATGTATGCAATCCACTGTAGCGAGAATGAGAGGCAAACGTCCTATATTGCCTACACTGCCTATTTTTCTGGGACAGAGTATAGAAAGCTTAAACACACTAATGTAAACCAAAATTTTTCTAAACAATTTTTTTTCTTTTGAAAACGACAGAATCGATTAGATAGTTTTTTGACATTATATTGAATAGTTAAAAAAAAAACTATATTCCTAAAACAAAAAACAACTGTGCCTTCTAAACATATGTTAAAAAAAAAATTGTTAAGAAAAAATGTATTTTTCGAAAACGGTAAATTTGTATTCAAAAATGTGTTTTCCTAAAATAGTACATTACATAGAACCACTTTTCATATTTTCGACTTTCTCACTATTGGATAAATCGATTAAAAATATTTTCCTAAAATAATAAACTTTTATTTATAGATTTTTTTAACTATGTTAATGATTTTGATATATTTTTTCTTTACGAAACACATGTTACAAGTGAAAATCTAAGTAAATTTTTAAAATATTTTAATGGATTTAAATTAGTTTCAAATGCGGCAGTTAAAACATATACAAAAGGACGTGCAAGCGGCGGAACACTGTATGGTATAAAAACATCTTTACTAAAAATGTACACTTTTGAACAATTGGATGATGTTACTGTTGTAAAACTTTTACACAAAAATGATATGTACATTCTTCCATTTTACATCAATTGTAATAAGTGGACAGCAGACTACGAGCGGTTTAACAACATCATGTTACATTTGTCAAACAAAAGTGTTCTTATAATAGGTGATTTCAACGCAAGAACCAACAACTTCCAGGTAACTACAATCCAAAACTCAAATAACCCTTCAATAAACCGCAACAACAGAAATTCCAAGGACAATGTATGCAATCAAAATGGTACCAACCTTCTTGAAGTCTTGCAGATGTATGACTGTATAATTTTGAACGGTTGTACTAACGGAGACACTGAAGGTCAGTATACGTTTATAGGAGGTCAAGGCAAATCTGTGATTGATTATTGCGCTGCAAATAGTGAATGGATTGAGCTTATAACAAAAATCGAAGTACAAAGTAAGAACTACTCAGACCACATGCCAATTGTTGTTGAATGGTCAGAAGAAATAACACCATTTCAAAGAAATCTTCGGCTGATTCCGAGGCTCAAATGGAAACAAGATGACTTATTGGCATACCAAAACAGGCTTGATATACATCTTGAGAGACTGAATGAGAGGACTAATTCAGCGGATGAACGTGCAAATCAATTTGTTTCTTGTATAAGAAACTCTGTAACAAGAGTACCTTCAAAATTTCGTAAGGCTTTTAAACAAAAATGGTTTGACAAAGAGTGTATGAAAGCTAGAAAGAAGTCCTTTGTCCTTCTAAATGCACTCCGGAACTCAAACTGTCAAAACTTGAAAAATTGGTACAACATAGCAAATAAAAGATACAAAAATCTGTGTTTCAGGAAGAAAACTGAATTCGAAAACCATCTAGCCGATAAGCTTGGTAAAACAAGAGATTCAAGAGAATTTTGGAAGGTGACAAAAGAAATAATTGGATCGAATTTTAAAATAGGACCAGGAGTATCTGCTAACGAACTTTCAACTCACTTCAAAAATATTTTAAAAAATAAAGCAGACCTTGCATTTTCTTATGCAGAACCTTTTTTCGTTGACAATATATTGGATATTGAAATCACTGTAGCTGAAGTACAGCTTGTTGTCGTCAAGGCAAAAGATGGAAAAGCTCCAGGAGAAGATGGGATTCCATACGAATATTTCAAGAACGCCACACCAACCTTTATATGTCAACTTACATCCTTTTTCAATGAAGTGTTTTCAAAAGAAGAAATTCCTACATCATTTAAAAAGTCTGTTATATTCCCTATTCACAAAAAAGGAGACATCAACAATGTAGACAATTATAGAGGCATATCGTTTATGAACGTCATCGCAAAATTGTTCTGTGGAGTACTTGTTAACAGATTGGAGACTTGGGTGGAATATAACGATACATTGACCCAATTCCAAGCTGGCTTCAGGAAAAATTTTTCAACCATTGACCATATCTTCGTACTAACCTCCATCGTGAAAGCATTTCAAGCGAGGAACAAGAAAGTCTATGCATTTTTCGTAGACTTTAAGTCTGCTTTTGATCTTGTGAATCGAAATGCACTCTTCTACAAGCTCTCACAACTAGGCATATCCTCCAAGTTCATCCGTGTAGTAAAGAAGATGTATGTAGAATCAAAAGCTGCTGTGTGGGATGGATCAATTTATTCAGAATGGTTTGAAACAGATTCTGGTGTTAAGCAAGGATGCCTATTAAGTGCACTTCTATTCGCCCTTTTTATAAATGATGTTGAATCTTACCTACCTGGAGGTATTCGGATTGCGGATTTGACCATAAATGTCCTTTTATATGCTGATGACTTAGTGATACTTTCCGAGACACCAGTCAATCTCCAGCTAATGATTAATCGTCTCGCGGATTACTGCAGAAAATGGGGACTTACCATTAACGCAGATAAATCAAAAGTAATGGTATTCTCAAGATCTGCCCGGTATCAATCAACATATAATTGGTACTACAATGGAAATCTTTTAAAGGTAGCTTCTGAGTATAAGTACCTTGGAGTAATTCTTAATAAAACTATAGATTTCAACAATCATATAACCGTCAAAGCTAAAACTACACAAAGTCTGTTAAATCTATCTTGGAGAAATATCTTTTCGAATCAACGCATAATACTTTCAGCGAAATACAGGATATTTGATGCTGCTGTTAGGAGTTCACTTTGCTATGCTGCCCAAGTATGGGGAATTAACGAATACGAGTCGATAGAAAAATTTCACAGATGCTTTTTGAAGAAACTTTTTAATTTACCTTTAAACACACCGAATTATGCTTTATATCTGGAAACTGGGCTACCCAAAATTTTTACTGGCACTCTGAAATCACAGGCAGACTACATTGTCAAGGTGTTGTCTCATCGTGATGACCGACTGACTAAACGAATGGCACTATATGAGCTAAGAAACGAGGACTGGTGGATGTCAAAATGGAAACATCTGGGAAACAATTGTGGTGAAGTAGTATCGTTAAATTCACAAAATTTGAGTCATGTAAAAGAACAGCTTTACAAAATAATACAAGCGCACGAAAATTCTGAACGCGATGGGTTTATAATACAAGCTCGAGAATCAGATAGCAGACTACTTTACTCACAACTGGAACTTAACCTTATGCAATCAAACTACTTTAATGATTCACTTAATTACAGGGAAATATCTTTAATATTTAAAACAAGATGTGAAGTTCTTCCGCTAAACGGATCTCCTTACAACAACAGTTTTAACCGATTTTGCACGTTATGTAATTTGAAAGCCAAAGAGGACTGTTTTCACATCATAGGTATATGCCCCATTTTTGCTTCCCACAGAAAAACATTCGTTGGAAAGGAAACTATGACGCTCCACGAAACTATTTCAGTGCTAAATGATTCCGATTGGAAAAGACTCTATTCTTTTTTGAAAGTTATTTATAAATATAGGATGTTACTTCTTACCGAATTTGTTTAAATATTTATTAATAAAAAGAAAAAAATCAGTATTAATGTTTGTACTTAATTTGCTAACCGAGCTGACGGCAATGCCATAGCTATAAAATTCATCAAAAATTATAAACATTATATCAAAACGAAAACGAAACAATAAATGAATTCCTTACTTACTACTACTTACTATTTTCCTAAAATTATTGTTAATAAAACTACTATTACCTGCTTACTAAAAGAGTCAATTCTAAGTTGTTAGCTACAACACTAAGTTCGTACGATTTAGTCGTGCATTTTATTTTATTAATAGGGTTGTTGCAATCTAACTATTTAACATTTTTCTAAAAGAAAGAGACACAAAATAATCAAAAATATCTTGTTGACAAACGTAGATCACCATTGCCATATACGAGGTATATTAAGTCCGCTGACTAATCCAAAATAGCATTGCCATGCATTTGAAAGAATTCTTCGTTCTTGAACGAAATGGATTCTATAAGAAATCGCTACACGAGTGTGACGAGATCTCGTCGTTCGTTTTAAATTAGTTTCAAACTATGACTAGGAAACAGATACGTTACGCTAAATTAATAGATTAAGTAATTGAAAATCAATTCGGCTTCAATATTAGTTTCTAAAATCTCGTAGTAAAAAGTTTCTTCCCTTTGAATTGGGCAATAATTTTAAAATTACAAAATCGTCATTATGAATCATGTCATGCTCTCGTCTCATTTTCTCGTGCAATGTGAGTCATTATTTTCAAAATCTCGTTCCGATTCCAGAGATTTTACTGTGGTGAATTGGTAAGATTAAATTATTGAGTTGAAATTGCTGAATTACGTATCAAAGATTGAACGACGCACGCACAGTGATTTTTGTGAAATTGGAAGATGGGATCATTACGGGGAATATATTTATGCAATTAAGGGCTTTTATTACCGTCTTTGACCGTTTTCAATGAAATTGAATTATGTTGTAGCTGACTTAGGATTATGAAAGAAAAAATAGTTTCAAAATAGGGTGGTTAAAAAAATCAATTTTAAAAAAAAAATTAATGAAACGTGTTCTAAGCTCATACATACTACGAACATTTTGTTTGAATTAGAAATGGTTTTTAAATGCATTTATAATACCTATTTCTTCAAAAACTCACAAACGCTTCAATTAACAAAATAAAGTAAATAGTTTTAAAGTTTCAGCGTTTCTTTATTTTTCTGCAAAACAGTTACAAAAATATGAAACGAAAATCAACAATTTTCTTGATTTGCATTCTTTAAACAGTTCTGAGTTTTGAATTAAGTAAGTGCTAGGATCTGAAAAATATAAACACTCTTTTTTAAATATTAATGAACATGCGATTTTCAACTCAAGACTATGTCGATTCTCATTAAATTTAATATCAAAAATCTGCAAAACAAGGAAAATCAAATATTACATCCCAAATTCCACAAAATATCGAATATAATAATGGTATTAAAGAAACGGCGGAAAATCCGTATAAACCCGTATAATTTCAAATAAATTATTTGGTTTCTGGTTACGGCGTGAAAAGTTATATAATCTGGCAACACTACACTGAATTCAAAATCTGAAAATAACTCGCGCTGTATTATCTCTTTAAATAATTTTGCTTCACTTCACTTCACAACTTTGTTTTACAAAATAATTTTTTTTTAAAATGCATTCTTAAGCCCCTCTGTTGCTATCTGCAATTTCATTGTCTCCAAAACACTGACTTTTCAATTAGATTAAGCACTTAGTCTTTGTTCGTTAATTAAAATCTAAAATTACATCCATTTACAGAAAATTAAATTTTAATGCCGTGTTAGTCCCTAAACTTCCTTTTACAATAAAATAAAAACATCCACAACCCTTAAAAATTTCCGTCAAAGAAAAAAAAAATCCAACCAATTCCTTGGAATGCCTTCGTTTAGCCTATACTCGTAAACCAGATATAAAGAAGCTCTTAAAAAAGTTCTTCAAATTAGAATTCCCAACGTACACATACACAGAACAACAAAAAATGCTTAACGGAGTAAGTAATCAAACAATAACAAAAGAAAACAATAAACGAAAGTCGTTATATGTATATCTAACTGTATCTGGTGCCTAAGCACATATACATATAATTCAAATCGTAAAAATTAAATCCGCAAAGCAGATACGCCACCGCTATCCTACCACTACCACCCCCCCCCCCCCCCCCAAAAGAAGAACAAAAAAAATAAGCACAAACAACGTGCCATAAAAGCAAGCCCAAAAATGTCAACCTTTGAGTTTTTCATTTTCTTAATTTCCTTTTTTGATAGATTGTTTAACAAACATACACGAGTGTTGGGGAGCGGTAGCGGGATGAGTTGAGGTGACATGGGTAAAAATCTACCTTTTAGAGTTTATGGGGTGTTAAACTGATACAGACAGGCCTTTACAGAGGTAGGAATATCAGGGCTGGGATTTTTTTTGTGTATGCCCTAAGTATGCATCTATAAAAGTGGGCTGCAAGCCCCTGGGGCTATAAAAAAAAACACAACAGAAAGGTCTATCGCATATCACACCCACATGATGCAGCAGCAACATTTTTAATGGTTTTGGAGCTTGAAAGGTTGGAAATAATTTCTTTTTTTTTTTGCTTCGTCCGTTTTATTTTTTTTTTCTTTTAAATGGAAACTGCCTTTGTGTTCTTTTTTTTGTTGGTAGGTACATATGTCGGTATACGGCTACCTATGCCATTTCCTTTTTTAATTGCTAACATAAAATGAATTAATTTCCGATAAGGATATTTGAACAGTGTGTGCGTAATGGTGGTGGAAATAAAAAGTCAACCAGTCAGTAATGGAGGCATGGGGCATTGAAATTGGATACCTCGGTATACTTCCCTATTAATACTGATATGGCGCATATATGTGTCCTTAAAAAAAAGGACACTTAAATACCGACTGGTGTTGAATAATTGATAAGACGTATATATATTGTTTTGTGTGGCATATGCCGATGGTTTGAGAACGACTCGTCGGATATGACCTTATTTAGGGTGTCTTATTAGCTTTAGAGCTAAAGTCATAAAAATTGTCTTGATAATATTATTATCACAACACCTGATGTGAAAAATCATTGCGTTTTCATGACAATTGTCGTGTTTTATTGAGAAAGCTACTTTGTAGGTATGTAACTGAGTAAAATGTATTGCGTTTGAGATAAATTGTGTTATGGATCATAATAAAAAAAAATCATGTTACTCAACAGCGCATGAATATTAAGAAGTTTAATGTTGCACCATAATTTGAAAAGGTTTATCCTCTCAAAATAAATTGCTTACCTTACACTTAGTATCCACAAAAAAAAAAGACAACATTTCCAGTTAGTACTTACATGCAAACTCACACATCTAACGAATTTAAATATTTTTCTTATGACTTTCTTTGACTAAAATTGGATTGAGAGAAAAATTTGAACCCTGAGCTTTTTATTCGCCAATTTGATTAAGTAGGGGAAGAAATAACAATATTTAACTGGAAGAAGTAAAAAAATGCAACAAAAAAAAACGATCTGTCTAACACGAAATATTTTATTTATTTATTTATTTATTTTATTTTTATTAGTTCATTGTATGCTTGCTTACACAGTAAGAATTCACTTCTTTTAAGATAGTGTTAAGCTAAAAGTATACAAAGATAAACTATAACAATAATAAACAATCTTTAAGTATTAGTTAAATTTAAGTTTAAGCAATAAAAAAAAAATAAAAAGAAAAAATAGTTATAAATACAATAAATACAATATGTCTCTGTTAGGGAGGAAAAGAAAAAAAAAAAAAAGATTTAATTAATCATGAAAGTGGATTTTTAGCGCTCGACGAAACTCTGCTTCACCTCTTATACTTCTTAGGTGCCGTGGTACTGAATTCCACAGGCGGATGGCGTTGACGAAAAACTGTCTCTCCGAAGTAAGACATGAGTGACGCGGAGTAATTAGTTGTTGCGATCTGTTAGAGGAACAAAACTGAATCCTATTGTATAAACTGCACGGCTGTTTACTTTGGATCACTTTGAACAGTAGTATAATAGTACGGAAGCGCATAAGGTTATCGAGAGAGATATTAAAGATTTGTATTGAAAACCTTGATATGTGGTCAGATCTTCGCAAGCCAAAGACATATCGTGCAGTGTTATTAAAAGCGACGTTAAGCTTTCTCTTGGTTACTGAGTCGCAATGACAAAAAACTTCACAACCATATGTGAGTATAGGTGTTACTAGTGTTTTGGCTAAGAGCAATCGAGTATTGAAAGGGGTATAATGCTGGGAGCACCAAAGCATACGGAGTAATCCATAAACTTTACCAATGGCGGCGTTGATATGCATATCCCAAGATAATTTACTATTAAATAACATTCCGAGATTTCGGGCCGAAGAAACATAGGCAATTGGCGAATTTTTGATGTACAGACTGGGAAAGTAATCGATTTTCAGCGATTTCCTACTAATAATGATGCATTTTGATTTAGCAGGATTTAAGAACAAACCATTATAAGTTGACCAACGCGATATTTCTTCAAGGTCTTTATTGATTGTGTAAACGCAGTCTTCGATAAGCCCAAGCGGGCAGCTTTTGTAAAGCTGTACATCGTCAGCATACATTTGGATAGAACATCCTCTGGTCTTATTGGGGAGTTCATTAATATTTAGGGAAAATAGAAGTGGGCCTAGTATCGAACCCTGATGGACTTCTCTAGTAGTCGGAAGGAAATTAGACATTTTATTGTCATGTGAAACTGCTTGTTGTCTATCCCGAAGATAGGATGACATCAAGCGCACTGCCGACGAAGAGAAACCATAATCTGCAAAGAGCTTGTGACAGAGATTGAAGTGATCCACGGTGTCAAATGCTTTCGAAAAATCGAGAAGTACAAGGAAAGATACATGATCATCATCCAAAGCAAGTCTGATATCTTCGACAACGTTTAAAATGGCGGTAGCGCAGCTATGTTTTTGGCGAAAACCTGACTGTTTTGGAGAAAGGATATTATGAGCTCTTAGGTGCTCATTAATTTGCTTTTGCACAACTCGCTCAAAAACTTTTGACAAAAAAGGAAGAATGGAAATAGGTCTGTATTCATTACCATTTTTCGGGATAGGCAACACCTTAGCCGATTTCTATTGGGATGGAAATAAACCAGTCATTAAAATCGTGTTAAAGGAATGAGTGATAAAGGGTAAGATAACAGGTAAAATTGACTTTAAGAAAATTGGATGGATATTATCAGTACCAACAGCATTGGATTTAACAGATAATATACATTCAACAATATCATTACTTTCAACACGTTGAAAATCAAACAACTCATGAGATTGACGAGCATTAGGAAGAAGATCAGTGCAAACTGTGCGAGGGACGGATAAAGGTAGAAATGGTAATGTAACGAATTCTTGGTTCAAGTCATCTACATTAATATATGTATCAATATGTTGAGACTGTTTTCCTAAGCCCATATCCTTTATATTTTTCCATAACTGACGACTATTCATGGTATGAGATAACTTGCTCCAATATAGTTGGATTTTGCTTTGCCTTATTTTACAAACTACTCGATTACGCAACATTCGATACGTTTGATGGTCATTATCTAGTCTGTAACGTTTCCATTTGTTGTATGCCTGGTCCCGTTGTGAAATAAGACAACGGATTTCATTCGAAAACCAACGACGCTCACCCGGTTTTATAATTCTAGTTCGTAGAGGAATAGAACATTTTTGAGTGTTGACGTTGCTATTTTCTGAAAACTGTTAAATTTTACAGTTAATGGAAATTTTAGGTTTACAAAGGAAATTATTTTGTTCGTGTTCAACTTCACTTTCCATACTGTATACATATCCTCAAATCCAATCATTTCGGATTTTGACGTGTGATGCATTTTTGACGTAGGACAATGCCTTAATAATGCACAGGCAAACAATTTACACAATTCTACATAGGTGGACTTAACCTTGTCCATATATAAAATAAGTTGAAAAACAAATCAATTATTCAAAAAAAAAATAATAATAATAATAATAAGACAGAAAACAAGTTAGTTCGGTCTACTGACTTTCGCTCTCATAGTTTGTTAAGACTTCAATATCAGAATTATGAAAAGTGGCGCCCACACTGCAATTAAGACATTTTCGTAAGATATCTAACCATTAAAAAAAGAAGATTGAGGGCTCTCGTTGTCTGCAAAGAAGTTCTATATACCCTGTCCAAGAAAAATTGTCAGTACGGGGAAGATAGGACGACTTGCCTCTCACTCTTGTTGAACTGGCTTCCATAAATATGTTCCTGTTTATAGTTCTCACATTATTTTAATGCATTAGCATTACAAATCACCGCAAAAGAGAGAATAAAGTGGGTAAGATCACCGTATCTGCTGATTAAAAAGACAATTTAATGGCCATTTGCTTCCCTACAAGTTGACTTCAACTTGAGGATTTTTATTTTTAACCTGTGTTTCAACTTTCGATTCTTAACTCTCGAGTTGATCAACTTTTGGTTTTCTCAACTTCGGAAAATAGTAGAAGTTGAGAAAAAAAACTTGAGATTTTTCTGTCAAATTCAAATTTGTAATACATTTTGATGGAAAACAGATCTCTGACATTGAAAATATGACCAATAAGAGACTGTGGAACGTATTCATTTATTATTTCAGTAGGAGTGAGCATTGGACTTTTCCGTGTGAATGAACACATTACATAAAGTCCTCTTCATATTTAATTCGAGGAAAGACATTAGTTTGGAAATAATAAATTGTAAGTTGATAGAGTTAAATGTGAAATTTCAATTCATTCGTAACTTAAAGTGAAAATTAAAAAAAAAAATTGTTCATCACAAGTGAAAAATTAAATCTGCTTTTTTTTAACAACGATTTAAAATGTAATAGAGATTGGCCCAATCCAATCTAACAGCTATTCATTTCAAGTTGAAATGTTTCTGTATAAATATTTCATTTTCACTCAATTAGCTATAGGTTCTAATTGAAGAAGAGTGAAATGAATTTGAACGTGAAAACCAAATGAATTTGTTTTCAGGGTTCCATAATTTCACACATCTTTGAAATATATTCAAAGACATATAAAATGAAATTTAACAGAGTTTTTTTAGTGAACATTAGCCGTGTTTTATTATCGCCAATAAATAACCCATATGGTTAACCTCGTGAAAATAAAACGATCTGGGTTATGTACTTAAATGTACCCTTTGTTCGCCGAACTTAATACTAATATTTGCAAACCCAGATAGAAACCCCGATAGAAACCTGGATCTCGTGTTGTTTTCCAGACCGGTAGATAATAAAACGCAGCTATTATTTATTTGGTTTGCGCATTTTAAGCCAAAAAGTTCATAAAGCGATTTTATTATTTAATTTTTAATTCCACAGTTTCTATTTTAATTCAGACTTAAATTTTCTAAAATTTTTTGACTTCGCCAAACTAATTTAGATTTTTCCATTGCCTTCAAATGATCAGAAATTCGTATTATGCCTTGTAATATACATGTGGAATGCACTCATATGTATTTTTGAAATCTTGCTAAGGAATTTTCACTAAGTAGCTTAAAACTGTAAGATTGTCCTATGATGAAGTGAAAACAAGACAGTTAGCTACTCGCGAATTCATTGAAACTGGACAAAGGTGTTTGATGAAAAAATAAAATATAAAATAATGGAATAATGGAATAAATTGTAATTGATAAGCTTTGTGGAATGTAAGCTTAAAATTTCACGACGACTTTTGTGTACAAAAATAGGACTATTAAAACGAAGTCTTTAGTAAACTAGACGTCCCGGTATTTACCTACATATAAAACTCAACAGGATATTAACTCTCCATTAATTTTTAAGTATAATGTGTTAAAAAGCGAAATTCATAAAAGTTCCAATTTTTAATAGAAAGTGAACAAAGTTTTCGTTTTCTCATTACGTC
This sequence comes from Philhelius pedissequus, assembly GCA_910595825.1. Lineage (NCBI taxonomy): Eukaryota > Metazoa > Arthropoda > Insecta > Diptera > Syrphidae > Philhelius > Philhelius pedissequus. The sequence goes on along the minus strand of OU343163.1, from coordinate 4,201,706 downwards.
ATAACTTAAAACATTTTTTAAGTTTTTGCAATCGACGGGTTTTCAGCTTCAAAGGCGCCGCATTTTCTTATTTTTTTTCTGCGTAAGGACATTTTCACAATTTATTTCATCGTTGTAAAAAAAAATATTTTTTTCAGAGGATCAGGAGAGTTTTTCTATCAAACCCAAATATATTCTTCAAAATTGATGATACAACTAAGATAAAGTGAATTGAAACCTTTGCTTTCTAACAATATCCTTCAGTATGTGTTACTTATAATTAATTTTTGTACTCCTTGCTATTAGTGTCAGTCGCTGTGATTTATGTCCTCTGGCCAGACCAAACTTTGTACCAGCTTACGCAGGAATAACAATGTTGCGTTTTATAAGTAGAAGTCCTGAGATTCTTAAAGTTTTATAAGTATCTGAGTTTTCTATAATATTTTTTTTTTTATGACCGGTTGAAAACTGTTGATAGGCCGAAATTCCGGGTGTGACGTATGTACGTACGTATTATATTACGATAGAGACGAAATGAATATTATAGCGAAAAAAAAAAACAGGATACACCATTTGCCTGCGTGCTTTTATTGTTTTGGGTTGTATTTCGAATTTGATTTATGATTTTCAATCTGCATGTGTGTGGTTTTTTTTCAATTTAATTTGATTTCAAGGATATTTTTGTGGTACGAAGTAGAGGAATCAACAAAAAGAAATAGAAAGATTTGAATGTCCGATTTCAATAAATCATGAAAAGTTTGAGGGAATTTTATTACATTGAAGTCGTAAAAAATATGTATTTTCATATCCTTGTATGTGGAGTGTTTATGATTGTATTTATGAGAAAAGCTGATGCAAAGTGTGAATGGATAAAAAGTAAGCACTGTTATCCTTGAAGTAATAAAATGTGTGAATATTTTTCTATTCCAATTTGTGAAAGTGCTAAAAGAATAACTCAGATAGAGAAAATAAAAATATGATATAGTTGATGAGTTTGTTTTTTTTTTTTGTGAGAGGGAGTGCACGTACGTCGTATAAGGGTGCTGCAAAATCGATATAATTTTCCATTCAATATTCCCTGACGACATGACACACTTGAGCAGAAATAATAACAAACAAAAAAAATACTCGTAAAGTAGAAAGCAAGATATAAAATAGATTGCATAAGGATAACCGGTAAAATACCAAGAGCTGAATCTTAAGCATACAAAGGAAGGATAACAAATATGTTATAAAAGTCCTTTTTATCCTTATTCACTTTGTGTGATGCTTTGTTTGAAACATTCATTCCATTTTCATTCTGAATGACTGACTGACTGGGAAAGAATAAAATATCTGCCCGTTGGACAAACACGCACTCAAAGACATATACCAAGGTACAACTTTAGTTGACTGAAGTTTCAATGACCATGTATAAAAGATGCACACATATCGGACATGAGAAGAAGAAAACAGAGCGGATGTGGACCAATGAGCAGAGCAGCACACAATCAACAAATGGGGTGTATATTGTCCATTATAGTTATAAGAATTGGATATGAAATGTCTTAGAATGGCGGAACCGGATATGCGGATGGAATATCTCTGTCTTTATGCTGATATAGTATAAGCTTTGTCTTGTCCTTTCGGAATTATTGTGTTGCCATATGAGCCAATGTTGTTGTTTTTCCTTTATCCATCTATCGAAATCCCATCAAAAGATATATGAACACCAATCGAAGCCAGGAATGTCAAAGGGGATTCATGTTTGAGATATATACACAGATGATGATGCAATCAGGATGGACAAGGACTCAAAAGGCTCAATTCAGAAAAGGAATGGTTTTAGTCAGTTTTTTTTGTTGTTGTTAAAGGAAGATGGAATATTTTATTAAACATCTTGATAAATAAATATCAGATTTTGAAATATTTCACTCGTGAATTATTCCTTATCGATTTTTTTCACGAACCATATGCAAAAATTATAATATTTCTGATCCTTAAAATAAATATATAATATGAATTCTCTCCTGTCCAAACTAAGTAATGTATTAATCTCTCATCATTTATAAGTAGACAGAAAAATAAAATTTAGGTCGAAAATGATTCGCTCACGAACGATTAATTAAAAATATATATTCTCCATGAAGTATCCATTCACTATGGTTTGCAAGTGCTTAAGTTAAAAAAATAAAATGAACGACTTCACCGAATGTAGGGGAAACCGGGGCTTGTAGACTCAAAATTCACTATTCTTTTTATATACAAAAAACTAAGATAGGTATCAACAAAATTTAAACTCCCATAAATAAATCATCCTTTTTTTTCTAAATAAAATGCTCCCATTAAAATATATATTAGATAAGTATTGTTTTTTTAATTTTGCCAGATGACCACTAGTGAGTCAACTAGCCCCAGCACCGGGGGTAAGATGACCAACGCTATGGTGTAAGTTGAATATGCTATAATTTTGAGCGCTTGGTGTATGAAACTGACATTTTTCAAAAATACATAAATACATTGATTGCAAGGTATTTTGTAATACCTGTCAGATGCAAAAATGCTCATGCGTTCTGTATCAAGATAAATGTTTTCATTCACGGGGTTTCGTAATTAAATCCACTATTGTTATGAGCAACTTCTAGTACCTATACTCTTTCCTCGATTAGTATGGATGAGGTTTGACGCACGGTCCATTAGAGTGTACTCCATTTAGTGCCTCTGGATATTTTTCTCACAAAAATTCTTTTTTCCTGTAAATCACAAGAGAAAATCATCAGTCAATTTACCCCAACAAAAAAGTCAACTTACCCCGGTAGAAATAAAAGAACAAATACTCAAATTCAGACACACTTATTCCATGTATAAAACAAAAAAGTCTCAGCCAATTATTAGATGAAAAAAATACTTTTTTCCCAATAACTCTCGAACTACATACACTCCTGACGAAAGACAATGTTTGGCTATGCAGGTAGCTGTGGTTAATGCAAGGGCAACAAACAAGGACAAAAAACATGCATAAAATTGTGTAGGTTTGAAGTTATGGGCAGTTAGTCTACATGCCCCTGAGGACAACTAGCCCCGGTTACCAACACATTGCTTTGTACAAAAATGATTCGCTCACGAACGATTAATTGATATTAATCGTTCGGCCTGCTCAGGATTCTTAGTAGAAAGAACTATAAATGTAGTTTTAAATTTATTTTTGATATACAAACATTTCTTTATTTTTTTTCTAAAAAAAATTGTTCACGTCAATTATTTAACAATACAAATTTAAAAAAAAATTGACCACCTGTTTTCGAAATAGAGAATTTTCAAGATTTTAGGTATATACTTATATTTTTTTTTAGTTTAAAGAGAACTTAAAATTTTGAGCTCAATTTTTTCTAAATTCATAACTTACTCTAGGATAATTAACTATGTATTTCAAGCAAGTAAAAAGAGTAAATTCTTTTAAGTTGTTAAATTCGTGAATGAATCAGTTTGTTCAGTCGTCAAAAGATTTGATTCAATAAGCTAAGTCGAATGAAAACTAAATTCACGATGTACAATCCAGTGCAAATTTACTTTTTATTTTTACAATAATTTAAATATTATTCTAAGAACTATGATTAATGAATGATCTTACAAAAATTGTAGGTATCTATCCACTTTTGCTAATAAATACCGAAATAGTTAAGAGATTTTAGCTCGCTAGGTCGTAGTTCTCTGAGGTGTGCTGCTATCCATCAAATTATTCATTTTAATCATCTTAAGTGATATAAAAATGAAAGACTGGCATGATTATATTTTTTTGACAATTTTAGATGTTTAATTCAAAATTCTAGAAGCTATGTAGGAAAAGTTTAAAGCTCCACAAAAGTATCTAAATATTCGTTTCCAATCTAATAATTGTGCGCCCTCCTACTATTCGGAAGGTTACATCCTGAATGTAAATTACCCTCATCAAATTCTTCTCTTAAATTTGAAGAGACCTATCAGTTGTCAGGAGAAGGGTCAAATCATCCTAGCAACGAAATACATGACTTCCGTTAATTACAAATTCCTTCACTATTGTTTGTTTTAAGTACCAGTTTCATTTTTGTTTTGAAACGCTTTGTTTTATAAGTGCTTAAAGTTAATTTCACACTAATACACTAATTATTTTTCAAAATTCATAAGAACAAAATTACAAAAACTTCTTAGAAATATGACCACTTCAAGAGCCCCTCTAACTCTAACAAAAGAATTCTCCTAAAATGTCCAAAAATCCTGCATTTCGACAGTAAACTCTCTTCCGCAGTAATTTAGTTGTTGAAAATTCAAACCCCAAACCCAAATTTTTACACAATCATGACGGATTTAAAATTTATTTAAAAAAAACAAGATCCTTTCAAACCTTCGTCCTTATGTAATTTACAAGCATATGTGAATATGCTCAAAATAATGACGTCTGGGTTGGGTTGTGAATTCCCACCAACAGCAACACCAAATCCGAATAACTTTTCAAAAGAAAATGCTTCTCCGCCACAAAATGCAATTTAAGATTGGTCACATGGTCTACATACTCTTAACACAGACTCAAACAGAGCGCCTCATCCGTTTACCATCCAATTTTCTTTGCCAGAATAAAACAGCCCAGTAATTACATTTTGCTTCCCTAATGTATCTAACCATATTCCTTCCAAAAAATAAAAGGGAGCGGAAACCGGAAAACTCAAAACCGCGCGACCTCAACATGTTAAAAGGCGAGAAGGCACCCAGGCAGGCATACACATATTAATTTCTCTCTCAAAATTAAAAATAAAAATAAAAAAAAAAACAATCCTCCATATCAAATTACGCAAAAAAAATTAAAATAAGAATCTATAAAAACCTCAAGACTGAAAGTATGATAGCCTAGCCCATAGCCTCACAGTTAAGTATCTTAAAAACGAAGAAAAAGAAAAGTTTCCGCAATGCAGCATTTTTAATCACATATAGGTATTCTCTTGGGCAGACCGACACCATCACCAACGAGCTCGACGAGCCTCGACGACCCCGCAACACACATCACTGTGCTAAGAAGCGATATGATAAAATTAATGCAACTCCTAACTAAAGACAAGGGCCAGAAGGGCGAATGAATTCTGCAGACGAATACGAAGGGACAAATTATGCAAAATGAGTGTGTGGGCGGAATTGGAAGAGATTCCTTAGATCCTTGTAATTATTTCCAACCGGTTTTTGTGTTTCTCAATTTCTTTCTGGAGGACCGTGTTTTATTTTTACTTTCGTTTTTTTTTTTAGTCGTGTCGTGCTTTCTCATTGAAACCTCTTGCGAAACTCGCTAGGTTGCGCTTCATTCAAAGGACAATGACTACAAGGACTATATACGTCGTCAGCGTCGTCATCGTCATTGTCGACGATATAAGGGCAACGACGAAATATGTAAATTTTCGTACAGAGTTTTCTCAAGAGGACGCCATCACCATCAACCATCATAACCATTACCCATCATCAGCCTTCTCGGCATGTGTGTGGTGTAAGCATAAATTGAAACAAGGCACATACAAAAAATAAGTGGAAGAAGACTATACAGATGGTGATGGAAAAAAAGCTCATTTGCGTCGACCCCTAGCGTTCATCAGGATCACCTATTCAACAAAAAAAAATCCAAGCACCATCTCCATCACGCCTGCCAAACATAAGGATTTTTGGTAGGAAGGAGAGACCCAGAACCAGAATCCTATCTGCAGCAATGTCTTTAGTTAAAATTCCACTTATCCTTCCGAAAACTCTGAAGATTTTATTATAAACAAACATCGAATCATCACAGTGGGGCTAAAAAGTCAAAGTCGACTTTTGTTGGTGAATATTTTGATTAGATCTTAACAACTTAACAAGTCTTTTAGAAATAGTAACACAAAGGTCACTAATATTAAATTTGAAGACAAAATAATCACAGCAATTACAGAATTCGGAGAGTTTTCTGTAGAACTGTCAGAATTAATACTAATGTCGTTTTCGATTGGATGTTCGGAGTTAGTCTTTTTTCCTCCACTTACTCCAAAAACATTCGAGTGGCTGTTCCGAGGAAGGTTTGCGTAGTATTTTTCTGTTCTCGATTTCATTAGAGAGTACAAATAGAACACACATATACACACAAAGTTTTTCATCAGAATATTTGTGAGAAGAAATAATAATTGGTTGAAGAAACTATTACTCGTTAATTTGCGAATACGACATTTCCATATTCGATTTGAATCAAAAACGAGTAGAATATTCTGAAAACCCAATCGAAAACAACATTACTCTCTTCTCTGTTTATTCATCGGATTCTGTAAGCTCACTGTCCCTTTCTTTGCGCCCTCTGGATGTAGTTTTGGATGACACCTTTTTAGAAAAGAAAATTATAAAATTATTTCCGGGTGCCCTTCCAACTCTTATAGAATCCAGAGAGCGGTTCTTTTTACTATCTGAAAAGAGCAAACTAACAGCAAATAAAAAAAATGGTCGCCATGAGCTGTTAAATTCAATCCACGACAGTCGAATTCTTTAGTTCAAAACATAGAGTTCGCTCTGAATTTGTTCGGAACAGATCCAGTTCCGATTTGTTTTTTTTTTAACGCACATTTATTTATTATTAATTGACATTTGTCAACTCTGTCATACTAAATTATTTATACAAATATATACATACAGTGTTCCCAGTATCTCCTACATCTGCGAATTTCTACGAAAATCTGTTAAATCTTCTTTCCGTGCATCAATTTTATTATAGTTTTGCACAGAGAGTAAAATATTTCTCTGGCCCGCAGAAATTTATTTGGAAAATTTGTGAAGACTGTCAAATGGGGGAAAAGAGAAAAAAAAACAATATTTAAGCTGTCATTTGTAAAAATACAAATTAAAAAAAATAATTTAATACTTTCCCGTACTTTTCTGAAATTTTGTCGCTCAATGAGATCCCCCCTCCCACAGCTAGTATGTTTTTCTTCATATTTTGCCTTGACACACATAAAATTTGGCGTGTTCAGGAATTAGCTCATAATTCTCAATTGAATATCTCTGAGCTCAATGAGCTCGCTTCGAACACATTCAGAAGGAAATAAAAAACAACTCTGAGTGAAAACATAAAAACAAGCTCATTTCTACTTTGAACTTGAAAAGAAAAATGAATATTATGCACATGTCCCAACGAAAAAATAACTGTCACATGATGTAAACAAAAATTTCAGGTTACAGCTAAATTATTTAAGTACCTAAATGTACGTAATTTTTTTCACTCCACTGTACCTGTCATATGTAGTTTAGTTTGGTATAAAAGTGGGTGTATACATATTTTGCTTTAAGTGTAAAGAACGATATTTGACACTTTTTAATTAAACAATATACAAAGAGGAGCTAGTTGGTATATCCCCTGTCCCCTTTCTCACACACAAAATAATACATATCGCTGTCGCATCATCTCATCAACATCATCATTATCGCCGTAAGCTCTACTTGAACTTTGCGTTTCGTGCTTACTGTTGCTAACACAGGTCCCTACTATGTATGTATCTGCATAAATGCCGCTGCATACAATAATGATGGCAGACTTTTAGTGTACACTTCAAGGCTCCATAAACATATATATGAGAATATGTATATGGATAATCGGCCTAAGCCTTAGATAAGGGATGATGGGATTTATCATGATAATCATTAGGCATACGAATTTCAACACATCTTTCAATGCATGTAGAGTCCAAAAGCAGACAGGAGCCTCACAGCAGGCATAATGTTGATGGAAGACTTTCATGATTCATCCTTATGCTCCTCTACCTTATAAATACATACATACACAGAGTGATGACGGCAAAGCCTCGCAGACAGGCCTTGAGACTCAGTCATCTATAAGACCAATGATTATACATAAAATGGCAAAGAGCACGGATACAATAGAGAGAACAACACACGACACAACATATGAACAAAAAGTAAATGTAAACGCTTCAACAAAAGCTGCACAAAAGCAGCAACACCAATAACAAGGACATCACATAATACATAACACATAACACACGACACACAACGCACAGGAACAAAACGAGGCCTTGATTAATATACCAAGATCCGAGAGTGAAGACGAAGAGAAATACGATGTAATAATTACAATTCCACAACCAGAGCGCCCTTAATCCCATCTGCCTCTCCTCCAGCCAACCCACAGCCACAACCACCCATTTTCAATCTACGAGTAGACGACACAACGACATTGCTTTGTTTGTACTTACGGTAATTTTCGTAATTTTTTTCGTTCTTTCATTTCGTTTCGTTTACTTCTTGTCTTGCCTTGTTCCATTCTTCTTCCCTAAAATCTACGGGTGGTAAATGAGTATTTGAAGGCAACGATATACCTCTGCCAGGTTATGTAACACACGATGATTAATAACGGGGTGTTGGAGTCACGAAATGGATAAAATTGCGCGATTACACACTGTGCATTTATGAAGGGGGTGGGCCGAGACGCAAGCAGATAAATTCTGGCATTGCGAAGGGATGGATCACATGCGCCCTTCTGATGGATTATTATTGTGGATTGGGGGAAACAATTTGACTTAAAGAAGAGTGCCTATGATTTAATCATAAGATGAGTAGCTGTCTAATTGATGTTAAAAGAAGTACGTGCATTGAATTGACGATGAATAATCTTTTCCACAGGAAAATTGGAAAATTTTGTGGCTGCTTGGGGTACCTAAGGGTGGCGAGTGATTTACAATGGTTCAATTGAATAAACGATATGTGAACTGATTGATAGTAGATATAGGAAAACCTAATCAATTTTTTTTTTTTTTATCAAAACGTGTCACACTATAAGAAGGAGAAAATCAAAATATCTGATGTTCGTGTATGTATTTAAGTTGAAAAAAAATCAAACTTAAAAGCGTTCTTAGGTTTAGACCAGGTTGTATCTTTTTTGATCAATCTTTCAAATCAGGTGACATAGGTTTTGATAAATAACAGGCCTTAGAAAGAAGTCACCGTCGGATGTGTGAACCGTTTTCTTTAGATTTTCGGCGCGATTACTCGAATAGGGAACATACAAGATTAATAAACGAAATGAAATCCAAATATTTTCACAAAACTACTAGATATTTCTTTTCTTTTCTTTCAGAGCAGAGCACTGAACAGAGTTCGAACACATAGCTTATGCACTGAACTTGTTCCAAACAGAGCGAGCACTGAACACTTATATATTTTATAAACACACTTGAACCACACAAATGAGAACACATTTTCATTTTAACCATAAAAAGCAATATAACACAATACCTACCCTTTTTTGTACACTTATACACCCAAATACGGAAAATCAATAAACTATCAATTTCTTTTGCCAACTTATGTATCTAATAATTTTTTTCTTCACATTTTCCTTCTTGACACACATGGCATTTGGTGCGGTCAGCAATTTACTCACATGCTTAGTCAATTATGTTCCAGCACGTCGAGTGCGATCTACACATGTTCAGAACGAAAAAAGAAACACACATTTGGAGCTCTGCATGCTCTGAGTTAAAAAGAAACACAAACAAATTTTTTGACAACTCAGACTCTGCTCTGAACTAAAAACGAAAAACGCCTAATGAAGACTGTACATTGTACAATATTGTTTTACGCTCGTTTTACTTTAAAATGAAACACAACTTTCTCTGGCGCAAAATTTTAAACAACCTTCTATTAACAACAAATTCCCGAATGCGCATTGCACCCCCCAGTAGAGCTGAGATTTGAGAACGCAATCAAATCACTGAAGACCAACAAAGCAGTAGGACTTGTGGTATTTTATCAAGCGAACTCCTGCATCCACTCATAAAGAAAGCTTGGGTCTCCGAAGGATTTCCGAGTGAGTGGAAAAAAGGAATGATAGTCAAGCTTCCTTAAAAAGGAGACCTAACTCAGTGCGAAAACTGGAGGGGGATTTGCGTACTGCCTGCCGTTGCCAAAATAGTAGCGAAAATAGTACTGGAACGCATCATGGAACATCTAGAAGCCACACTCGATGCCGAACAAGCAGGTTTCCGCGCTGTATCCTCATGTATGGATCATATCAATACGTTAAGGACCATAATTGAGCAGTGCGTCGAATATCGATCATCACTTCACCTGCTATTCATTGACTTTGAGAAGGCTTTCGATAGCGTCAACAGAGAATTTATTTGGCTTGCTATACGCAGTAGGGGTATCCCGGATAAATTAATAGGTATTATTAAGGCAACTTACGATGCACGAAGGAAGGATGGCAGCAGAGTTTGAAGTCCAGAGTGGAGTCAGACAGGGCTGCATTCTGTCACCTATATTGTTTCTGTTGGTGATAAGCGATGTTCTGCGAGCGGCCTTGACGGGACACGGAGGGATTCGATGAACTCTGACGTTTCACCTAAAACATCTGGACTATGCGGACTCTCATAAATCATGGATCTCCACCAAATGACAACAGGGGTCGAGAGAGAAGCAGAAATCGTGGGGCTGAAAATCAACTCCGACAAAACAAAGGTGATCAGCCTCGGAACTCAGGTATCTTCTCTCATAAATATTTCTCAAGAACCGGTATAGAAAGTACAGAGCTTCCAATACCTTTGAAGTATCATCTCTACCGAGGGTGCACCGAAAACGACATCAGCAGCCGAATCGGGAAGGCAAAGGCTGCTTTCGGTATGCTTAGAAATATATGGAGGAATAACTTTCTAACCTTAAGAACTAAGCTACAGCTGCTTCGATCCAACGTCGAATCCGTTTTGCTGTACGGTTGCAGCACTTGGAAAGTAACAGTAGCTGTTAATTAATTAATAGATGTCTACGAAACATCCTTAGACTTTTCTGGCCCAATCGTATATCAAACCAAGAGCTCCTCAAAAAAAAAACGGGCCAGGAAGCTATCGACTCTATTATACGACGTCTAAAGTGGCAGTGGATTGGACACACGCTTCGAAAAGGCGACAACTGTATTGCGGCACAGGCAATGCAGTGGAATCCGCTCAGTCAAGAAGGAAGAAGAGTTGGACGATGGCGAGCAGGCGTTGTGGATGCCATCATATGTCCCACTAGGGGTCCTCCACGGACTTAAAAGGTCTGAGGACCTAAGTAAGTAAGTATTATTAAGGCCTTAACACGATACTTGTTAGCAATTTAGTATATACATAGTAGTCTACTAACTAGCTAATTAAGCAGATAGGAAAAAATGTGTAGGGTTTGAATTTTGATGAACACAGTTATTGTGAATTGATTATATGTTGATAGAAGCCCAACATGTGCTCTAAATATGCATTCGATGTTTATATTTTAATCTTTTTAACTTCATTATTTACAAAAATAAAAAAATAAAAATAGACACCAGCTGGACTCGAACCTGGGCCTCCCGCGTGCAAAGCATATATACAATCAGAATGACGTGGATTTAGTACTATATTAAAAATTTAAAGTAGGCATTCAGTGGTTTTAACTTTAGTAAAATGTTAATAAGATTAAAATTAACAAAATCCCCTTTTTAACCTATTGTCATACTAAAAATGATTTAACATATTACTAAATCGATTACAATTTGTAGATGTATAAGGCATTTCAATGAAGTTTGCCAGAGTGTTGAGCTAACTTGGGCAAAAGATTTGTTCAAAACAAAATTATTGTTAATATTGAAATTTTAATATAATTCATTTATGTATTTTCTTTTTTTGTTTTTCATTGTAATTTATTTTGTATATAATTATATATTTTTATTTGTAAATATTATCTCTAATATCTGTTAGCATAAGCTTGTAGATCAATAAATAAATAAATAAATAAATAAAATTTTGCGCCTCTATCTTTATATGTCTACCTCACAGTACACATAATAAGGTAATACATGGCGAATGTTGTCAAAATTAATTCGATTGTCATAATTCAAAAATTAGGTTGTCATTTTGACAAAATGTCTCTGAGATTGGGCACATACACTCTCATTTTTGACATTTTCTCATACAAATAAGGGTAGGTCAATATTTCAGTAAGATGTGTTCAGTAAGAGGTAACAGTAGATCAAAAATAACTGTTATTGAAATAAAAATATAGATGAAAAAGTGATGACTAATTCATTTTAAAATGATAGTGGAAAATAGTTTATTAAAGTTGTGATTCCGCTCACAATTTTTGTTCCATAATTGTTATTTCAGTAACAGGAATTTATAACTGTTATTTAAAAGTAGCAGTAACAGATATTGCAACTAACAGTTTGGCCCATGCCTAAGCCTATGCACATACCAAATGTGAACGAGTGCCTCTGAGTTTTGTCACATGCCGAAACTTGAACGAAAATTAAAACCGGAATATATTACCTTCTGTGTGTCTACCTAACCGCCAGCCTCTCCGTATTCAGCCAATTCAGCATGAGTTTATTTTTTCTTCTTTTGTAAGAGTTGCCACAATATCCAGGCTAGTATCAAGAATCTGGATTATATCTCTTCAAACATCTGTTCAAACATTCGCCCTTATTTGTTGATCATCCCTTATACATTATACCTACTAATCAGTTTGCACTAATGTCTTGTGTTCAGCTTGTGACCTACTTTCAAGTAAAGAGATTCTCTCTTTAGAGCCGAATGTTCAATCTCCAGATAAAAACGCAGTTGAAATAAACTTACTTCACTGTTAAACAACCGGATAACAACATCGAATTTTTCAATCAAGGAAAAACAATCTATAGAATAATTTAATTTGAATGTCACTTTTATTTAGAGAGTCGAACTTTTAATAGAAATTAATTTTTTTTAACGTTTATATTTCAAAGCAATAAGTTTTCACTATCGAAAATAGCTATTTATTTTATTCCTCAGAATAAATCCTTATTCTGTTCTAAAACGAGCAGATAACTTTATTCCTCTAGGATTAGGTTATATCTGAATGTTGAAAAACTGACTTTTGCTCTATCTGGTGAATGTGTACTAACTGGCTGCTTAACTGGCTGCTTAACTGTCTATTGAAAAATTGGCCCATAGTCGTACAACATGATGTGGAAAGCTTTACATGGCTCTATTATTCCCTCCAATTTTGATATCCATCAGAGCTTCAAAACCAATGTGCATCGGTATCTCCTTTTAACTCTTTCCTTATTTTTCTATAACGTTCACACTGTAATTGTTTTTTTTAAGGATAGTCAGAAAGTCGTTAATGCGTCCCCAAGTTAAACAAAAATTGGAAATAACGGTCAATAGATTCATTCCTGTACCTGGATAGCTAACGAATCAGACCTACGTGCAAACTCTTGCTTAAGCAAAATAGCTAAATATCTATTATCTCACAAGCAGAGGTGTAATATCCTCAGTAATATTTCAGCTTCGATAAGGCTTCCGTTAGTCAGTTAAGATTCGGTAAGACCTTACCGGAACCTTATAGAAGCTGAAATGTAAGTAGTGAACACATTTGGCTGATTCTTAAATGATTTCCGCAGAGGAGCTATGGACGAGGAAGAAACAGTGTCTCATCTATCCAGCTTTGTAAACTTTATTTTCAAAGATTAGAGAGAAAATGTCTGGAATTATGTGGGTCTCATTTAACAGAAATTTCAACTAAGCTAACCTAATAATTTTGTTCTAAAATTTTGATGAAAACCCAACTTATAAGTATTCGCAATATTTTAGACGTGCTTTTTATTTGTTCTGCGTAAGATTTTTTTCTAAAGTACTAGAATTGTAATGAAGCGTTATACTTTAAAATACAATTAATCCACCAACACCCAAAAAAGTACCTCATCGACCGATCTGGAGTGTGCCATATCCAAAAAGTAATGCCAGCGGCAGTCAACCACCTACTTGATGTCATTAAAATAAGTTTATTTTAGAAATTAGTATTTAATTTTTTATAACTCACATTTACTTTTAACCGAAACTATTATAAGTAAAATTAATTTTTTTTATAGAAAATCGAAGTTTTTTAAATTTGAAATTCTTTTGTAATTTTCATTATGAAAGTTCCCTGTAGAACTTTGTATTTCCAAACGATAGTTTCCCTTTTTCCCCTTTTCAACGCTTTATGTGAAATCGGTTACACTCCGTATATAATATATTTTTTTTTAAATTGATGATAAATTGGTGAGATTTTTTAAAGGAATTTCTTCGGGAAAACCTTGGGAAAAAAAACATCAGAGAATAATAGGTATTTTTTAACTTTAGCACCGTTATTTTTGGTTCTAAAAATATTTTAAAATCGGTTAAGTCGTTTTCGAAATACACATGTATTGGATTTTAAAAAAATAAAACTGCATAAGAAATAAAACTTTGTATACTCGTATCTACTCAACGGATCTAAAATTGCCAATATAGGGTTATTGGCAACTTTCAACTAAACATCAGTTGTGTCTATAATACGTTTACGTACAAAATCGGGATATTGAAATAAAAAAAATTACCATTGGTAAACACAATAACAAAAGTCCTCATTAAAAGATAATAGCAGAGTAATTTGTCAAAGAGCTATTGTATAATAAGGCTTTTGTTTCAATTTTAGTATGTGAAGACCAAACGTAAGCTACGGATACCCTGTTAAATCTTCAATGGGGAAAATTATAATCCCTTCAAAATATAGTATAGAAGAGTTTTCAAAGAAAATTTAATTAAAATTGGCTGTCGAAATAAAAAAAACACAAATAATAGTAGAAGTTTAAATAAAAAATTACACATAATCAATTTAAATGAAATAAAAAAAAATCATTAAAAGAAAGTCTAGAAATGTCCATAAAAACTTAAGGCACCATTTGTAACAACAAAAAATCGATTATGCTTTAGCTCAGTAGATAGAACCAAATTTGGTCCTTTATTCCTTTTACCGTATCAAATGTATATTTTCATCAAAATCAACATATGTATTGATTATTTTTCGAAATATTAGAATGGGAAAAACTCTTCTCTTATTTCAAGTTCATAGAACATCATTACCATTTTATCCTTAATTAAACCTTAACCATAAACATCACTACACAAAATATCTATAGTTTAACTCACATAACACTTAAGCTTTGCACCAATAAATTAAAAAAAAAAAGCAAGCAAAATTACCCAATTTCTTTTGAATACAAAAAGTATATGGGAAGGTATACCTACTTCTTTTGAGACTTGTACTTCATTGCTGCAAATTCAGCAATTCAAGCCTTTCGAAAATAACACGCATCTATACAAATAATAAAGAAAAGTTGTATCCTCGAATCCAATCTCACTAAGTAAATCAGCCATCAGTATACTGCTATACTTCTACCCTTTTTCCAAAGTGAACAAAACCCATTTAAATTTAATCCTGAAATTGGCAACTTCACTACTCTCATTTGCATTTTGTTTGTTTGCTTGCTTGCTTCTTTTTCTTAGTATTATTATTGCGTTGTCCTTCACTGGCTTAAACTCAATGAATAAAGGAATCGAGAGCACTATACTCAGCTGACCACATGTGTGATGTGTGTTAACTTAATCCGTCCATCCATCGATCCCTCATCCCATCCATAAAATGCAAGATAAAAATATCCCTCTTATTTTTTGACAAATAGAAGTCCTATTGAGTTTCATTTCCAAGCCGAAAAAATTTGTTTGTATATTGTCAAAGAAAAGGATATAGGTACGTACCTTCGTATATATGTATACCTTTATCAAGTTTAGACGAAAAAATTCTGGGAAAAGATCCTAATTTCTTTTGCAAATATATAACCGAGTGTGCAGTTTTTTTTCTTTTCTGTTGTAACTTCTGTTGTTCTGCGAATGTCCTCTGATCCTGAATGACATTCTTTTACAAAAGGTTCTATTCAGCGATTGTCCTTGCTGTTGCTGTTGCGACACACACAGATGAAGAAAAACACCCCCATTTAAAGTGACATAACAAATATACCGCATTAATTTGGGAATAAATAAAATCGTGTCCTCTGTTCGACGACAACGCACGATTAAAGCGATACATCAAGTACTATTATAGGAAACAGATAGTAGTTGATGGTTGGTAGTACATACAACTGCTGTGCTGCTGCTGATCACCCCAACAACAAATAAACGTATATTACATTGCTTCATAACACCCTTGTTGAATAGAAAAATAGAAAATGACCAACGTCCTCTCGCCTTTACTGTATAGAGTGAAGTCAAAATGGCAAAACGAAATGTCCTTATTTTCACCCAACACCCAATACCCTAGTTTAGACAGGTCCAGAGATATAAACGGGTGATGAAAAAGGTTATCGTTCCTAAAAAAGATTGAAAAAAAACTCCAGCAATAGTGCACCAGCAGACTAAAAAGCTAAAATGATGACGATGATAAAATCCCCCGAAAACGGACCAACAATTTGAGAGAAGAAAAAGGACATTATTTTGCCTGGTTTACATTCTGTATGGAAATGGGGCGAACTAGAGAATTTATAACACAAAAAAAGGTATATAGCTGTGTGTGCCGTTTAGAATCGCAAAAAAAAACAGGGAAGTCGATTTTTTCACAGTCAAATGCAGAGCCAGAGCTTTATACGAACACACGCAGGACATTTTCAAAAATTCAAATAAAAAAAAAAATACACGAGATTTGGAAAAATACACACAACGAACAGAATGGAAGGAAGTACAAAATTTATTGGCGATTTCTTGACACCGCATAAAAATTACATAAATCCTAGTGTTGGAAGAATTAAAAACTCTTCTTTAAATGGGTCTTACAAGAGAACGAGAGAAAGAGAGATTGCGGTATTGAGCTGCGAAAGGATGTTCAGATAATGGGCGGGATAAGGCAAATAATCGGAAAACTATTGCGTTGAAAAATAATCGGACAAAAGGTACTTTAAAATCATTTTACTAAATAAGTTTTGGTCAACTATACATTAATGCCGGACTTACACAAGTGACAAATTGCCATTATTCCTTCCATTTTATTGATATTACTGACAAAATCGTGTAAATGGTTTGAAAATTTGTCATTATTTTCGTTATTCATTTTTTAATAGGGCAGGTAAGACTGGCATTAAATATTGCCATTAAAATGGCGTCATGAAAATGCACAATGATGTCATTTTGAAAATTATGGCACACCCCGAAGAAGAATGAACTTGCTCATTCTTTAATGGAAGATTGCCATTATCAATCAAACATTCATTATTTTGCCCAGTGTATATTATCAATATTGATTTGGTTTTACCATTATTTTGCCAGTTTAATGGCATACATTAATGGCAATTTGTCACTCGTGTGAATCCGGCATAAGAGACTTCAGTTATGATGTCAAACGACACACAGGGGAACAACCTCTAAAGGAAAGAGGGAAATACACACAGGGCCAATTTTGGAGGTTTTCAATGTAAGGTAATTTTATAAAGGCATACATATTCCAAGCTGTCCCATTACAGTACAAAAGCCCAAAACATATTCTGGTATTCGATGTAACAAAAATATGACAATTAGGGTCAAACCTCATGAAATCATCACTTATGTCATGTTTCGAAATTCTAAAATTTAGTACCAACCAAAAAATTAATAAAACATTTACCCTTTCTCGTTAATTATGATATGCTTTGCCCATTCTCAATAATTTTTGTATGTCATAAGAGGAAACTAGATTTGTTTTAATTTTAGAAATTTGTTTTATCCATAAAAACAAACTTCGACTTCTAAACGATTTTCTTCCAAATCGTTAGAGCTGGGTCAAAAAAATGATAACATAGGGCGTGGCAGTAGGCGGAATTTACTTAAACCACATTTTTAATTTTTGTCGTTCACACAAATAAACTATGAAACATTTCCTGAAAATCATTTGAGTATAGTATCCGAAAAACTAAACAATAATAAAGTGGGCGTGGTAGTAGGCGGGTCCATTTTAAAATATTATTTTTGATTTTTTTTCTTGCTCATATAAACAAAGTCTGAAATGTTAATCCAAGTTGTTGGAGCCGTTACCAAGAAACTATTAAATGATAAAAGTAGGTGTGGTGGTGGGCGTATTTTAATAAAATATTTTTTTTTTCAATTTTTCTCTTGCACAAAATAATAAACTCTGAAATGTTCATCCAAATTATTTGAGTAGTCTTCAATAAATAGAGTTATTTCCGAGAAACCATGAAATCAAATACTGGGCGTGTCAGTGGGTGGATTTAAAAAAGTCAATTTTTTTCTCTCTCATAGGAGCAAAATGTAATCCAAATCTGTAAAGACGTTTCCGTGAAACCAATTATTTATTTATATATCTATGTACGATGTCTATACTAGCTGACCCGATAGACGTTGTATTATTCAAATTTTGTAAGATAGTTTTTTTTTGAAAATTCAAATGTTAAATGTTCAGTACTGTACCAGTACTTTTCACTTATTATTTACTTACGTAATGAAGAAGTAGCGCCTTCTAGAATTAATTTCTACAAAATTTTTCATGCCCACAAACGAACAACATAAAAATAATTACAGACTTGAGTCCATACCAAAATTCCAAAGAAAAAAGACATAAGGTTTCCCTGAAGTTGAACATTTTCCGGGAAACGTTTCCAATAAAAACCTAAATCAGACAATTGAAAACATTTTTGAAATACAAAATATCCGAAGGGTAATACCTTTTTAAGGATTTATAATTTTTAGGATTTATAATTTTTAGAATTCATTTTAAAATTTTCATTTTAATTTCATAAAATAGTTCAAAAATTTGTAGGAAAAATAATATTATAAAATAAAATTTACAAAAAAAAATATATATAATTTCAGTGTCGGATGTTTTTTGTCACAACCTGTTACTTTACAGTATTCTTATCCTCGAAATGGTCTCATATTGAAGGATGTTCGTTTCTGGACTAAAAAAAGGCAAGAAAAAGAAACAATAAAAGATTTAATAGCAAAATCTCAAGTTGCACGTTCGTCGTATGTAAATTACTACTTTTCGCGAATTGCATGCAACATGAGTGAGCTGAGCATAACGTCACTTCTACGGGATTGCGGATACCGAACCAAACTCTTAACTTCGACACCCTCGCAACGCCACCAGCAGCATAGAATCCGCCCTCTTGGCTGCTGTATATTTCAAATAAGTCAGGGACCCTCACAGAAAACAACACAAAAATACAAAAATAAGAAAGGAGGACACATAAAAGGATTTTCCTTGCACGATTTATGGAGATTTATTGCCAACAATTTACGCTGTGAAAATTGCTCGAGGATTTTTTACACAACTGTTTTTTTTTTTGCTCAAAAACTTTCAATATGTCGCACATCCTCCCCATTCCCAGATATGCTTCAGTTTTCCTTCCCTACACACACACACAATGTAAGACCACTAAAAATGTGTTGTTTTATTTTCCTTGCCATTCATCATGATGGCTTCGGCTGGCTGTTTAAATTTACAACTTGAAGTCAATCATAATTTCTGTCAAGTTTGCAAGTTCTCCAGATGCAGTTGATCATCATGGTTTCTTATTCGTTCGTTGAGTCGTGTCTGTCGTCGGTCTTCCCTGGGTGTCGGTCGTTTCGATGGACTATTTCGATTTTGATATGCCCCATTGGCGCATCAGAGGCACTGTCATTGGCGTCGGTATCGGCATCGTCTGTCGACAGTGACGTTGACGGTGAAGCAATATATTAGTGTATTAAGGATCAATTGAACGGACTTTAAGGATATTGGAATAATTGAATTTCACACTCAGTGAACTGCAAAAGTTGAATTGTTTGTATTTCACTCAATATTGCATGAATCAGCAGATCCTTTCAACTGTGCGCATCGGTTGGGTCCGCTCTTGTCGGGGGTATCCGTATCATATGCGATGATGATGGTAATAATAATGCACATCAGCACACATATCCAGAAGAAAGGATATACCACATCGGGTGCATCTACTTTATATGAGATTAATGATGATGTGAAAGGATTTTGGCTATGATGTGAGGTATCCCCAAACAGGCAGTTTTTCAATCCTGTTCAACCCTAATCCCCGCCCCTCTCTTAATGGTAAACCGAATAAATTATCCTTTTGTTATTGTTCAAAATATTATAATCGTGAATAAACCGCACGTCAAAACGGCATAATCATAACCATCAAACTCCCTAAGAAGCTATTAAGAGGCAAGGCATAAAGAGGCCGTAAAAATATCATAACCAAACTAAACTACAATGTATACAAAAAGCCAATACAACAAAATCAATGAAAAATCCTAAGTGAGTTTTCATGTTTTGGCCTCTTTGGCGCTCCGGACCTGCGAAGGAGTCTTTCCCACCTCGACTCGGCCTCTCCATTAAACAGCATCCCATCTTTGGCTCTCGTCAATAAATCCAAACAATACACAACTAACCGAATAAAGCGGATTTTAGGAGGTCGCGACTTTATACCCATTTAGGTTTTTTTTTTCATTTTTTTTTTTGTTTGCTGTTGAAGGAGTTGAGTCTTGAGTTACTTGAATTGGGCGACGAGGGTGGAGGTAATGGTAAGGCCAGAATAATGGCCAAAGTCGAAATAGTTGTCATAAGCAGTAAAATATAAAAAGAAAATATTTTTTTAAGAGGCTTTTATTGTTGTTGGGATAATGTAAAGCCTGATTCACCGCACCACACCGCACCGGTATTGGTACTAGCCACCATCCGTGGAGTGTGGGCCATTTGACTATAAATTCATAATGCGTTGTTTGTTGTAAAAGCAAAGAAATCAATTTTCGTAAGAGGAATAGGAGGAAGCAAATCCTACTTTTTTAATGGAACCATAGCTTAAGAACTATAAATGGACTTAGGTACTAAATCTGCACCAGACTTATAGTGTTAAAATTAGCAAACATTTGGACTTGACATGTATTTATTTGTAGCAGCATTCATTAGTAAGTTTTAGATTTATCTAAAAGTTGAGGTTGAAATTTAAATTGAGCCAGAAAAAGGACGACGTAATTCTTTGCTTACAAGGATTAAAAAGTAAGATTGGACATTGGATTTATTTTCTAACTTTAATCTTGGCTTATTTTTTGTTTATGATGAATTTTAAGTGCAGAAAAGGCTTTAGAATCAAAATCAAGCTAACTAATGTTCAGTGGGGCTTTTGGTTCAAAAATTCTAAACATGCTTAAAATGAAACATAATTTGATAGAAATAAATTAATTATTCCTACACATAATATTTTTAGATTGCCATAAGTTGTTATTGATTGAGGGAAAAAAGATACCATTTAAATTCTTGAACAAATAGAGTAAATCAACAAAAAAAATTTAAAATCGTTGAAAATCGGTAAAACAAAAATATGTATTTATAAAATTTTGAAAAAAAAAATTTAGAAAATGAAACGCGAATTTGAAGTAATTATATAAATACTAGCCGATCAGGCAAACTTCGTCTCGCACCAATTTATCGCCTTCAAATGAAATGCAGAGCTATATAAAACACAGATAGTTCAAATTTCAATGTGATTTACTTGAATGGAATAAAAATAAGGAGAGAGTGATATGATAAACAATGTTTTTCGATTTGTTTTCTGGCGCAAAAACAAACAATAAAAACCGTTTACAAAGCTATCGACGACGTTCTTTTTCTTCGCTGCCCGTTCACAAATCCAATCGAGATTCTTAGAATTTTTTGCAATGCTGGTTAACACTTTACTTTGGTGATGAGTTTCTCATTCGAAATTGTTAACTCGCAAAAATTTGCTTAGAATGATATCAATCCAGTCGTTACATTAACAGAAATTTGGTCATTGCCATTCATTATTGGATTCATTCATAATTGACAAGCACAATAAAGTTGGAAAAGACGTGCAGCTGCCAAGTTTTTTTCTAGGGGTTTTGACAGCTAAATGTGAAAATTTGTACCAATTCGTACGATTTTTCACGTTACCAAACACTAAAGTCGGAGCAGTCCTTCAATGGATTTTGACAGCTCATGGCTCGACGGGTAGGCAACGAACTATATTTTGACGTTTTGATAATATTTTTTTCCAAATGTCATACAAGAGGCTTAAAATCAACTTTTGCCGGAGGAAAAAATTTCGAGGTTAAATTTGAATTTTGTAGAGAATTTGTAATCCATCTAAATCGGAGCGATGCTTCAATGGATTTTGACAGTTCATGACTTGAAAGGTAGGCAGCTTAATATATCTTGACATTTGAGCAATATTTTGTTTTCGCAATTTCACCTAAAAGGTCTAAAATCAACTTTTTATGGAGCAATAAATTAAATCGAAAAATTTCGATTTTTTTGAGGTAAAATTTGAGTTTTGTAGAGTTTTTTTTTAATTCATTTAAATCAGAAACATCCTTAAATGGTTTTTGACAGGTCGTGGCTTGACAAAACTGGTCAATTTATTTTTAAAAAAATCGAGCGTTGTATGTAGGTACTCCTTTTTTTAAATATTTTATTTGTTTTTGCTATGAAATATATTAACTTACACAATTCTTCCAAAATGTTATTTCCACTTAACTCAAAAGACAAAACAGACTCACGAGTTTGTTTTATACTTTTTCCCGCATTTTTCTTACCGACGAACTGCTGAGATACCACAACCATACTCTATATTTGCAATCCGAACAATGCGTCTTATCTTTATCTTACATCTTTTTACTACCAAAAAAACACGAAAGAAACCAAGACTAAGGATGGTACCAAGACCGATACCGAGACCGAGACGAGACCGCACATTAAAATTTTCTCGAGAAAAAGGCGAGACCAAGGCCGAGACGAGACTTGGTTAGGCGAGACCTGGACCGAAACCGAGATGAGACTGGAATTTTTCGATTTTGACGAAACCGAGACGAGATTAACAAAAGTCTCGCCTGGTCTCGTCTCGCTGCCAGCCCTAATTGCCACACGCCAGCAGTTGTCTTGAGAACCCAGCAGTCGTTCTGCAATGCGACTCTCATATTTGTGGTCAATTTCAACTTCTTGATATGCCGGCACAAAGACGACGATTTCAAGAATGCATTAAATTCATCGGCAGCAGTAGATTTCAGGACGAAGGGAGGCGTTTGACGAAAATATCCGCTGAACAATATCACATCCCCACCAAATCATCTCGAATCACCTTGTAAATCCTCTGCCTCCAAAGCTCGTTTATGCGCCATCGTGCATTCATCCCAAATTATGATTTTGCATTCTCGGATCAATTTCGCTGTCGCCGAATTTTTGGTCATTGTGCACGTTATTGGCTTGTCAACCGTGAGAAAATTCATCGCCAGCTTCAAAGCGGAATGTGCAGTTCGATCGTCTGCAAATAGTGTGGCAGTAATGTAATAGATGCCATATAGGATGCAACATGCAACGAAAGAGATCTTGCCCGAATTGTTGTTAGAATCAACTAAATGACGAATGTCTTGCATGTCCTACCGGGAGCGTGAGCACCGAGAAAGTAAATGCGATTGCTGAATCGTATTCCAAAGCAGCGCGATTGAAGTCTACATTTACCACTTTTCTTCTTCTAATAACTGTTTGTCGAACTTGTAGTGGTGATTGTGCAGTTTGAAGCTGTGAAATATGGGCACGTCTCCATTTATTTCTTCTGCACATACCTCTTGCGTTTAATTATCACTGATTAATTATTGCAAGACATGTAAGTAAGTCCTTCAAAGTTAGATCGGAATCAGTGTAAGATAATACGCAAAACTCGAATCAATTTCAGTAACAAAAATAGCACATTTTCTAAATAGAAAATTATAATGTGAAAGACACCTGTCAAATCGCGTACAGCCTAAGTCAATGTATAACGCGATTAATGCCACAACGGTCAGCAGCACACCGTCATTTACAGCCCTATTAATAAAAAACGCAAACGAGTTAAACCATGGACTAAAATTTCCTATTAATACAAAATCGAACAAAATCTACTACAATAAGTATCAACTCTATCAGCCCTATCACAAATTCCATCGTAATGAAAAATCTGCTACGTTTCCCGATAAAAGTATCCCAAATTCCATCGTAGTGGATTCGGGGTGGAAAATCTTACTACGAATTTCGAAATTCGTAAAAATTGGCTTCACTGATTTCGAATGGAATGGAATGGAACTATATTTTTCTACGACAAAACATTTGTGTCGGAATCTGAACAAAAACAGTATTATTTTGCAAAAATGTGAGTATTTATAAATTCGTAAAATAATTTATTCATTATTTATTTATTATTTAAAAGGGCAAAAACGACTAATAAGGCGCAATATGAAAGGCTATATGAGCTGATGAGTGGAAGTCCAGATTTAGCACAAGGATATTCCAAGTCAACAAAGGAAGATGTTAACGTTTTTTGGGAAACGGTAAAAACAGAGCTTAACATTCTTGGACCACCTTCTAAAGATGCTTCTGTTTGGAAGAAAGTAAGTGGAACATTTATTTGTGAATTAGTCACGTAGAATGGTTTTCTATTTTACTAGGTGTGGTTCGATTGGAAATCGTATATTAAGAGAAAACTAGTAGAAAACAAAAAAGAAGTGAAAGCTACTGGGGGAGGAGAAGTTAGGCAACATTCCTTCTCCAAATTAGAAGAAGGAGTTATACAACTGACAGGACTTCAAACTTCAACGGCAGGAATTAAAAACACGTATTCTTTTGGATGCGGAATTCCTCCTGGCGTTGAAAAAATTCCAACACCAAATAAAAGTCAAAGCGTTGTGCCTCCTGAACAGAATTCCGAGCTTTTAGATGTATCTATGTCCTCTGATCGCGGGATACATCGGCAAAACATCCCTCGAAAAGTTGAGGACACGGCAAATCTTCTGAGGCAGCAAATAGATTTGCAAAAAAACTTTTATACAAACACTGAAATGTTCTATGAAGATCAATCAAAACTCCTAGAAGATCTTGTATTTAATACAAAAAGAATCTATAGAGCGCTTGATAAGCTGGGCGATTTAAAAAACAAACAAATTGAAGAAACACACCGGCACAATAAAATTCAAGAACAGCTCCTCGAGAAAAAAGTGGAAATCAAAATGAAAATGCTCCAGATTGAAGAGGCCAGGCTGAATCATTAGGAACTGGATTGAATAAAATCGACGGAGAAAAGCAATCACCTCAAATCTATTTACATATTTCTTTATATAAATTATGTTTAAATTAGAATTAGTTTTGTTTTTACTTAAAAATAAATTCAAGTTATCATATTTTGTTTTTATATCTTTTATTTGTATGATTATAACTATAAAAATGTTTGTTTAATGTTCTCCCTCATAATCTCTGCTGCATTTCGGTAAGTATTAATTTCTTCTAGGTCTATATTAACTTCTTCTGGCTCTTCCATCACAGTGGGATTAATGTTGGTATAATCTTCAACCCGATAATGAATGCAAATATTATGCAACGCACAAACAACATTTATAATCTGTGCAACTTTTCGGGGATTATAATGTAGCTGTCTTGCACCCAGGGTACACCGAAATCAATTTTTTAAAACTCCGATAGTCCTCTCTACAACGTTGCGCGTTTTGCTGTCTCTTATGTTGTAAATGCTTTTCGGACTTCCGGGTTCAGCAGATCTATATGGCGTCATGAGCCACGGTTCCAATGGATAGCCAGCATCACCTAAGTAAATTACACTGAAAACTTTAGCCAGACAATAAAATTGAAACAATTTTGTATATGAAGTACCAAGGATAAAAGAATTTCTATCGCCTTCCTGGTATTTCCTTTGGAAGTATGTTCTAGCGGTACTCAAATTCCATACGTGAGCATCGTGGTTTGATCCCGGATATCGAGCATCAACGCACCTTATTTTAAGATTGTTGTCACATATCTATCATAAAACAGATTAAGGTCAAACGCGCACAATCAATTTTTAGTTTGGAAACTGTTTGGTTTAATGAACTGTAACAAACTGAGTTACAAATCAATAAACCAAACAGCTAAATGACTATGTGTAGTTTAATGTGTTAAAAGAGCTTACCAGCATAGTATTTATACTAAAGTGGCCTTTACGGTTAAAATACAAGCCTATTTCAATCGATGGAGCAACAATATTAATGTGAGTCCCATCAACGCACATAACAACACCTGGAAAACTCGCCCTGGAATAGAATTCCCTTTTTGCTTCTCTCTTTTCTGACTCGGTCATCTCAACTTTGATCCACAAATGACATAAACGTCTCTCAAGTACGTTTAAAACGTTTTTCAAGGTTGAGGAAAACGTTGACTGTGCCATACCAACTTCGTAGTCATTACCAACACCAAGTTGGTACCCACCTTCACCCAAGAACCTTAAGACAGCTGCGAGTCGACATATCAAGGGTATAGAAGAAGAAAAAACTCCCGGATCGTAGTCATGTTTCAGGTCCTCTAAAACATACCTAAATGCAGCTTTATTCAGGCGAAAATTTCTTTGAAATCTATAAGCAATTTTATTAGCACTTTAAAAAAATATACACATTTATTTAATTTGTTACATACATATGGTCATTTAACAGAAATGGGTCACTTTCATCCCTCAGTATTTTTCGGTGTAGTTTCAGTTTTTTCTTTCTCGCGGCAGCTTCCTCTTGGCTGGCAATAATTGCGTAGGCGAATGAATCCATATACATATGTATTTGCTTGCACGAATTTTTACTGAACTATACTATTTTTTTTTGGAATATAAACTAATTTTTTTTTTAAATTAACTATCTTTCTAAATAAACCAACAGGATTGGATCAAAATTTTCACAACAATTTGACATAAAACAGCTGATTTCGAAAACAAAAATGAAAGCATTCCGTAGGCAATACTTTTTTTGATTCCACATGGATTTTGTGAAGACAATTTATCGTAGATCGGGGCGTAGCTCTCCGTGCGGGGATTTGTTACGATGGAATTGGTGATAGGGCTGTATATTTTTTATTCTATGTCCCTGTAAATTTTGCTCTTAAATGTCAAATCTTAGTCCTCCACTATACCACCGTCTTAGATGGTCTAACGAAGACTATGTTGGTAAACGTCCAATAGCAGAAATTCTGTTTTATTGACAACATTTCGAACTTAGTCCTTGTTTATTAATTTGGGTGTTAATATATATTTCGTAAGGTTCTCCATCCCAAAATGCACGCAAAACGTCTTCTATCACAAAGAATTTCAGTACTAGCCGAAATTTTCCAAGCTTCACAACGAATTTTCCAACTTTAGAAGTCGTCCAAAAAATCCATGGAACATTCTAGACGATCGACAAAATAAAATATCAAAATCCATTTAATGGGAATCAAATGCTGTAGTTGTGTGCATACACTCGGCAACAAAGAGAAACCAAAATGAAAGTGTGTGTATTAGTATAAACAAAACACATTATTTATACTAATAAAGCAATAACAAACATGTTAATGACATTTTTGGTCTAGACATCGAACGGCAAACAGATTTCTTAAATGCACTCCTCAAACATGTCCTAAGATCTCCTGAAAATTTCATTCAAATCAATCAAGCCGAAAAAAAAAATGATAGCGCACAAAAATAATTTGGATTGTTCCTTAAGAAGAACCCGTATAAAATTTTAACATGAAAAAAAGTCAGTGGCGCAAAATTTTAAACGATTTGGTCAAATGTTAAAGCCACTTTTAGCAATATACTAAGCTAAAAAGATGATTGAGCTAATTTTAAGCGATTTTAACATTTTACTAAAGTTAAAATCACGGAATGGCTACTTTAACTTTTAGCAATTTACTAAATCCATCATGGAATCTGATAGTATATCAGCCTTGCACGCGGGGTGCCCAGGTTCGAGTCCTGCTGGAGCACAATTTTTGTTTTTTGTTTTTTTTTTGTAAATAATGAAGTTAAAATGATGGAAATAAAATAACTAATACCTTTTTAGAGCACATGTTGGGTTTTCATCAACATATAATTAATTTACAAAGCATAACAACAATAATTATGTTCATCAAAATTCAAACCCTACAAATGCTCAGCTTTCTGTTTAGTTAACAATTTACTAGTTTAGAAAAGGTTTAAAAATTTGGAAATAGTTATTCAATCAATAAGCACTAAGGAAATTACTAACTAGTAAACTGTTAAGCCCTTAACAATCAGTTGTTTAAAATTTTGAGCCAGTGACTCGTTTTTGCAAAATCGATTTTTTAAAAAGAAGAACCATTTATTTTTTAAAAATATTAAAAACTATATTTTTGCTTATTGGAATATACCTATTATTTATGTTTTTAGTGAGCATTTGCATAAAAAAATCTTTAGTTTGAAGGTCGAATATATGAAAAGTAATTCTATGGCAAGTAAAAACACGCACATTTTTTTTAGCAGCCGTTTTTGAGAAACAAAATTTTTTTAATGATTTTTTAACACTTGTATGGGAGGTAACGTTCGTTTTTGTTTTAGAAAAATAGTTTTTATCAAATATTTAAAATAATCTGTAAAAACTCCTATAGGTATGCAAAGTTTAAAAAAAAATCGATTTAGTCGTTTTAGAATTATTGAGCTTTCAAAAAAAATTGTTTTTTTTTATTTAAATTTTTTTTTTAGTTTTGGCTTACAATAATGTTTAAGCTTTTTAGAAGCTGAACTACTAGTTCTCATTAACCACCATATTATTCTCTCACTCTCGCAATTTTGTCATGCAGGAAACTCGATTTTTTCTCACAAGAGTTCGACAAAATTTGATAAAAAACGAAAATTTATTTTTTTTATTTATTACAAATGAATATAACAATACAAAAAAATGTTAGGAACGAAGGCAACTTTCTTAATCATCTACTTCAACACTATCCGTCTCCTGCTTTATGCATACCCTTTTGTTGCCAGACTGAGCTAACTGTACCTTGTCACACTGTGCAGATGGGGATTCTCTATGTTGTTTTTCTCTTCGATCAATGAAAACTTTATTTCCGAATGTTCGTCTTTTTAATGTACCTCGCGCTGCTGTTGAACCTTGAACTTGAAAATAGTTTTGTGGAAAGTCTTTGGAATCGCTAAAGACCTCTTCGAGAGCCTGGAAGATTTTCCCTTTGAATAATATTTTCTGTCTGGTATTCATGGTTTTCATTTCAGGCAATAGACTATTTAAGAATTCGGAATCTAAATTTCTTTTTTGCGGCCTGCTGACATTTGGGAGTTCTTCAGATATTTCTCTGCGGCGTTTTCTGGATTTACTGAAGCGCTCTACATAATCTGGCTCCGGTTCTGGCTCTGGTTCTTGTTCTGGTTCTTGTTCTGGTTCCGCTTCTGTTTCCGGCTCGGGTTCTAGCTCTGGTTCTGTCTCTGGATTCAGTATAAGTTCTTCTTCGTGAACTTGCTCTTGAGATGAGGGAGGTGGCGATGGAGAGTCCAAGGTTATATCAAAGGTACAATTATTGTCATCGGACTGGTCGATAGATTGTCGTGAACTTTCATGGTTTTCGTCTAATTCTAAGGGAGTTAAAACACGCAGACTGGGTAGACCTGGTAATAAGTGTTTTGTCAGAAATTGTAGCTCATCGTGTAGGTAATAGCGCTTGTGGCGATTTGGTCCAGAAGGTGTTTTGTAAATATTCACAGAGCGGGCATATGCTGTGCGGATATTTCTCCAGCGTTCTTTGCAACTAAAAACTAAATATAAAATTCATTATAAAATTAATAAATAATCAATAAAATGTTAATATCATAAGATATCTACATACATATCTATATTAAAATAAGGTGATTGTATATACTATATTAAATGCAAAGTCAAACGCGCCTAATTAACCCCGCTTACATTATTCAAATAATTTAACTTATCTCTGTGTATTTTTAAACAAATTCCCCACCACTTTATGAAAACCCCCTTACATTTTTAATTTCACAGAAAAAACTCGCTTAAAAAACAAAATAAACTTTGTGTAAGGAAAGTATGAACATTATGTACACTACTCCTACAAATTTTCAATAAACCAAAAAAAAAATAAAATCAGCACTGCAGCAGACTTTAATTGCAATTAATTTTTTGTTTTAAGAAACTATTTTTCGGTATCGTTTAAGTTATATAAATTGATAAGCTCGCATAATTGTAATTAATTTATTTGTAATTTAATTTAAACGGTTTTGACTGTAGTATATTCTGAAAATTTTCATTTTCGTTTCATGTTCATTTTCATTTTCGTTTCATGTTCATTTTCGCCCATGTTTTAAAATCAATTTGAAAAGTTTTATTTATTTGAGTGTAGGTCGGTTAACTTTTTAAAAAAATTGACAGTTCAGAAAACTGACATGTCACATATTTTGCCCGGTCAAACATTGAGGAGGCGAATCCTAAATATTTGTTCTCAATATTTGACAGGAACACTGACAAACTGAGGAATCCCTGTTCATATAGATACATAATAAAATTGTTGTGATCTTTAAAATTTAATTTGTTTAACACGCTTATAACGATTGTAGACTGTTTTTAGTCCCATCTGTCACTACATATCTGGACAAGTTTGAAGTAGGCCAAACTAAATAATTGTGACTATGCAGATTTGTCAAAATACATATTGACTTCCTATATTTTTTTATCAATCATCAGCAGTGACAAAACAAATAATAAAAAAAAACAGTTCCACAGACACGAATATGCCGACGTCATACATAACAAAACGAAAATTTCGGGCTCCATTCATCACAAAAGCATACAATTTCTGGTTATTTTAATTAATTTTATTCTACATTATCTAATTTACCTACAATATCTATTCACAATTAAAAATCAATCAAATCCAAAAATAACTGTCAAAGAAAATTAGCAACTTTTAGAATAAAATAATTTTCTTCAAACTTTAACATACAGATATTTACGTATATATACCTATGTATATGTACAATTGTACATACATACGTATTTACATCAATTTCTATTTTGAATATTCTATTAAAATTCCATTTGAAATATTTTTTTATTTTACAATCATAACATTTTTATAAATAATTATGCTGGCAATGATGGAACTTCAAAGCAACTCAAAAATCCATTCTATCAACATGTTCAGCGCAACAAAAACAATTCAGCAATGTTGTTATGATTATGACGCACGCAATCTTTTTTATCACACTCACACACCACCGTACACCACTAACCTATTCACCAGCCTTAACTCATCAACAAACCAAGAACCAATGACGCAAAGAAGGAACATACATACATACCCGTATCGTTCACCTCTTGTGAAATTTTAGCCCATGCGCGTTCAACATATTCTTTCTTCATATAATTCGGCGCCGAACGATCGTACATACACGGATGAGCTTGAATCAGGCTGCAAAGTTTTGCATTCACAAGAAAATATTCCGTTTTGTGATCACTCATGTTGCCTGTTGATATTTCTATCACCACAGTAAAAAAAAAAATTATTTAATCGCAGATTTAATTGATGTTCAAATGATTAAAAGAAATTATCGCACACACAACCACCACACTCAACACTAAGTCATCGGGCAAGGGCGAGCAACTGAATTTATCAAAAGAAAACACAATTGTGTAGAAGAAAGGAACGAAACGACGCACGGCGCGATGAGTCAGCTGACAACAGCAACATCACTCCCAGAGCTGAGGCTCTAGCTCTAAGCAACAATTCGTATCAGAAGAGAACAGTACACTAGCACTAGCACAGTACAGAAACAGAAGCCACAGAGCGAGAGCGGTAGCATTGCAATGTGGATGGAATGATATTTCGTTCGAAAAAATCGATACACATTTCCCAAACGAAAATAATCACAAACATTTTAATTTAAAAATTAATTCATCCATACCTACCTGTAACCTGTCACAGTGCCCAAGCTAAATTCTATGCAACATATCTCATCAATATGGTAGCAGTGCAGTAGGTATTCAGCTTCTATCCAGTATTTTTAGGAGGGTGAGTCAAACACAAGAGATTAAACATTAAACGACCAGTGATGCCGATGCAAATAAAAAAAGAATTATGGGTTTGTTTTTCATGGACGTTAAAAAATCACTGTAAAATTTAAACAAATTTGAGGCTTCTGAGCAGCGTTGCCGCCAAGAGAAAAATTATTGTGCCACATTAAAAATTACATGCTATTTCCGTGCCGTATAAATATATAGAATATTCTTCTAAAAAAACACAATTTTACGACGGACGGCTATCAAGAGTAATCTGAAGGTAATACAACACACAAATTGTATTCACTACTACAGAAGTTTAAGTTAAATACCTATTGAAAACAGAAAAAATACGTGAAATACCTACCGAGTTTTTTTCTTGTCACCGTGCAACGAGAAAGTTTCCGTGTCAAAAAAGCACAAGAGTGCCACATTGGCAACAATGTCGAAAAAGGTTTGTTCATATTGTTGACTGCGCAAAATTGTAAACAGCCCGATGTTAATGTGCTAACATAATGCTACTTAACAATATGCAATATTTAAGTAGCTTACTAAAATATTCATAGTTTTAAAGACTTTTGAAATAGCATCACATCCAATCTGTTTTTTTTTTTTGATAAACTGCTGTAGACACGCCTAAAAGAGTGCAAAAAATTAAGCGAAAATAATTTGTTGGCGTTTGTAAATGTCCATGTGTCATATGAATTTGATATGGTGCTAATAATTTAAATTGCCTTTTGGTGATTTTTATTAACATTTTTAAATAAAGTTAACGTCAATTTTCTTATATGTATTTAAAAAAAGATCAGGGGCTTGTAACACAAAACCACAAGTACTTGAAATACAAGTGATTTATTACAAGTGTAACAAACATAAAGCTACAAGTTTGCTGGCTCTTCTATAAGTGTAATGGACGAAAATTACAAGTGGGAAATTATATGATTTCCCTCTTTCTGTAACACAAAGCTACAAGTGTAGAAAGAAATCAAATCTTACTTGTAGCCAAATCCACTAAATCTTACAGGTAATTCAAAACTTGTAGGATTTAGAAAATGTTATTAAATATACCAAAAAAAAAAAAACAATCTTATCAATTAGTCATTGTTTTCTTCGTAGTTATGATATTTTTAATCAAACAAACAATATCAAATGTCAATTTTTGAATATATTTTTGTGTATAGTTGTATATTTGTATATTTGTGATCCTTTTTCAATAGTTAATTATTTCGGTAATAATTACCGAAATACAACTGAAAAATGTTATATGTAATTAAATATACCTATACTTTGTAAAGTTTTGAAACCTTAAACATTTTTAAATCTCAGTAAACTAATCAAAAAATTAAACATAATACAAAATAAAGCATTCTCTGGACTTTTAATTTTTATTGATTCATAGACTTAGAAAAATTAGTGCCAACATAGGAAATCTAAGCAAAATGAACAAGTGGTGAACTAGAAACGGAAAATGCATAATTATATTATGTACTTAATAATTCAATTCAAATTGGATCGACTTATTCGGTTAATTGGAATTGTATTTTTTCACAAAAGTTGTGAAATCCTGAGTCTTTCAAAATATATATCCTACGTTAAGTTTTCAAAAAACTAAAAGATGTTCTTTTACGATTCTAATGAAGATAGTGATAGTGATTCCAAAATTACTAGAATTGAAATATATAAAGAAAGAATAAACGTTCAAGTAGAAGAACATTTGGTTTGCGAAAAATTTCGGCTGTCGAAACCCGATATTGAATATCTTTCAGAAAAGCTTTCGCAATAGTTCCATTCGTCACGAATATCGTCTGACTATATTCATTATGTACTATATTGTCGCAAGAAGTCATCTGGAATCTTAACCCTCAGACGCACCCGTTTTCTTTGAGTTGTCTAGTTTTGCATATAAAATATAATACATATGATCTTGTTGTTGATGTTTTGGACACTAACCGCATTAAAACATACAATGGTATTTTTTGACAATTCTCCCATAAAACACATCGCGGATATATGGCCACTCTTTATATTGAGGAATTAAATTTAAACTCTTGCCTAAAGAACAAATTTCCTTCCATTTTTCACATTTAATTTCACACATCCGAAAAGGCACCAAAAATAATGGCTCAAAATTTTAAACAGTCTAATGTTAAAGTCTTAGCATGACACTACTTATCAGTTTGCTAATGCTAAAGTACTTTACTAATATTTTCCTAATTTTAAACACTTTTTTACTACCACCATACTAAATCTATTTTCTTAGTAAACTACAACTAAACACGCCTTAAATAGTGCAAAAAAGTAAGCGAACTTAACTTTTTGACGTTTGTAAATGTCAAAGTGGCATGTGGATTTAGTACGATGCTTCTGTGTTGGCTTATCTTTCTTCGAATGAGCTCTTGTAAGCAGAATGCCTAAAAGTGTATGGAAATTTTAGTTTTTTACAAATGTAAAGTTTTTGTTTGTGTTAAAGAAATAATCTACACTTGTAATATTAACATTATATTACAAGTGGCTCTTGACTTGTAGACTTCTAGCTGTGTTATAGGCCCCAGGTAATATGCAATATTAAATTGGTAATCGTACTTTAAAAATAAACAACACATTCAACCATACAGGCAATCTATGATTATTTAAATAAAAAATGTGTGTTCTGTTTTTTCTAAATTATTGCTAAAACAAAAATAAATAAAATAAGCACAAATGCGTTTAGTTTGCAAAGAAAGGTTTTGTCTAAATTTAAACAACTGCAAAAGAGATCAATATCAATAATCAAACAGAAATAACATGCGAGTGTTTGATTGCCGTTGCCAGCGTTGCCAAATTGCCGTGACTGTGTATTTTTTAAACGTAAATTTCATTACCCCACGGTGGCATGAAAAATTTTGAAATAACACGAGATTTAAATTTTAAAGCCAGTTATTCACATCACAATAAAGTAGGGGTACCTTAACATACATATTTTTTCCCGAGAGACGGATTAAGCTAGATCTAAAACAGTTCTTATTTTCGACTTTCTGAAAAACGGCTTAACCGTTTGCAATTAAATTTTTTTTGCACGAAGCTAATATATTTGACATGCACCAACGACGATGCTTTGTAGAAACAAATCTTGCCTCGATCGTCCACTGTCCACTTAGAATTATAAGTTTCGGATCAGGGGTAGATTTGTATTTTTGTTACAAAACTCTCTTACCTATGTGTTACAAAGAGAATACCTACACATGAATGTTTTATTTTTTGACACAAGCCCATTATAAATTTAATTGATAGAAAAATGTGTATCGTATAAATATTTGCACGCCTATGTAGTGTATGCATGTCGTTTATGTTTTCCAGTTTCATCTGTCAAATGTGAGAAAAAAACTGTTGAATACCCTGGAATCAAGGCTGCGATGTGAAAATACTTCATTGTATGAAGTGCGGTAGGTATATAAAAAAAAGAAACAAATTGTATGTATGTAATTTAATTTTTTCATATAACCCCTACCATACTTAATAATAAAAAAAATTGTATAACTCAATAATTTGTATTTACAGTAGACGCTCAATATAGTGACGTAATAAAATCCAGGCATGTGCAGTATTTCGAGATTGATCACTATTTCGAGAGAGAATTTTTATTAGTTTTTCAAAGCTAAATTTAATAAAAACTATATATGTACATTGAGTAGCGTGATATACGCACAACTTTTTTTTATAATTTTTAAGTAAAAATAAGCAATTTTACAATAAAATACATCCTTGGAAAAAAATTCATCAATAAAACAGAAAAGGAACATTTCATGTCACGTGAATAACATAAAACAAAAACACATAAAATAAGGATATATAACTCATAAAAACAACAACAAACAAATTGATGGAAATTAATATTAATTATCGGATACACTTCGTTTGTGTCTTTCTTAATTTCAAATTGTTTTGGACCTTTTTTTTGTTAATGTTTTAAAACTAAAATGTCGGAATAATCTGCACTGTAATGTACCGCCCATTCAATGATCTTATCAATATAAAGAACAGCATCCTTTGATGAAATAGGACACAGAAACAAACGCATTTGAAGAGTTTATGGTTAAAACGACATGAAACTAAACCGTAAAACCCTAGCGACAAGCTATGGACTTATTGTAGATGGAAAATTCTGAGACAAGAATCAGTGTTCACTATGTCGAGATTTTTTTTGTTCACTATTTGGAGTACCCGGTATAAAATGTGTGTTCACTATATTGGAAAGTTCGCTCGAAAGAGATTCACTATATTGAGCCTCTACTGTATTTAGATACATTTTTCTAACAACGAAGAGCATGCAGTTGACAAATCAAAATCGTCGAAGTTCAACCAGAAAAAGTCTTGAAATTTTCTTTTGTATTTTCGTTACTTCCTTTCCTCTACATTTCTACACCCCTCGTAAGTGTTCTCTTACTCGCCTGTGACTTTTAAGAGTTGATTCTCTTTTGTTGTTATGATTAAATTTTTTTACTTCAAAAAAGTTCCTCCCAAAGCCTGGAACCTTTTTAAAGAGCCCCATAACCAATTCGCCAAAAAACATATTAAATAAAATACACGACTGGATCGCACGAACTTGCTCTTATGGTCGATCACATTGTATGCAAAAAGTTTCTATTAAGAATCCAAATGTATTTCCGTATTTATTTTTATATACACAATTTTTTAGATTTGTTTTCTAAAAAAGACGTGGTATGACAATCTTAAATATTTAATAATATAAACTTAAAAACTAAATAAAAAAAAATCAAACACTCGAAATATTGAATATTCAAAACAAAAAAAAACTTTATTTTTAAAAATCCAAAAAATATATTTTGAAAATGTTGGTAGGTATGCAGTATTAGTTATAATTTGAAGAATCTCCTATACACAAATTTTGATCAAAATGCGTCGAGCCGTTTATGAGAAAGTTCAAAATAGACAAATGGTTGTATGGCAGGTACCATTAATAACAAAATATTAAAGAAACAATTTTTTTTGACCCAAATGTAGTATATACCTTAAATAGTGCACACACTTTTTTTTCAAAATCGTTAAGGCCGTTATCGAGATAATTAAGATGGTAGAAGAAATTGTCTGGCAGATACCGTTAGTTTTCGACCTAAAAATACGATTCAAAAGTGTATTTAAGACAATCACCTAAACCGCTTAAATACCAGATTTGAAGAAAATCGTTTCAGCCGTTCAGACAGACAGACGGCATCGCGGGACCCACTTTTTTGGTGTTCTCTATCATCGTTATGTCAACTTTGATTAAAATCTCGAATACGATTTTTTTTCCAAATGCAAAACTTGTCCTAATATCGCAAGTAAAAATGAATGCTTCAATGAGTTTAAGCAAAAAGGGTGCTCGTAAGCCGCCGAGAGATGCGTTCACATTAATAATGTAATTCTCTTCTCGCTTGTTCAAAATTGTTAGATCATAATGACATAAAAAAGAATTGTCGTCTGTATTTGGCGTTTTTTTTTTTTATCTCCGAGCAGATCTCTGAGCAGAGCCCAAGTAAACCGAGTTAGATCTGAGTAGAGCATGGTCAGATATCTCCGATTTAATTTTGAAATAAATTTAAGTGCAGAACTGTCATATATTATTATAATTGTTTTAATTAAAACTTATTTACCAGCAAATCCAAAGCTTTCGTTTTCCGAATTCATTTTTGTTTTTAATGGTCTTACTTTAGTGATTATTGTTAAAATTATGAGTAAAGTTAGCCGCGCCCAGCACTTTGCTCCGTTTAATAGGTCATTTTATTCTGAGCTAATGGTTCATGCCCCGATTTAGCTCTGATTTAAAAAAGAAACACGAGTTGAGAGATTAAATGTGTCTGATCTAAAAAAGAAACACAGATCTTTTCTTGACAGCTGAGTACCATACTCGTAGCTAAAAAAGAAAAACGCCAATTGTTTTTTAAGGTCAGAGGCTGCTGAGTTTGAAATTTCGTAAAGTCTTAAAGTCCCGCGTAACAGTTTTTCATCCAAGGATGAAGTAGATACATATACACACATGTGTTGTATTGCGCATTTGTACCAATTTTTCATTTTACCTATATTTTTTGTATAAGAAAATATTACAACCATTAACAAGGCTTTACAATAAAATAACGTCATTTTTTTCAGTGTCAGAGTCACTCTCAATGATGAAGATTCACTTGCAAACAATTCCCAAATGTATTTACGTAGATATATGTAAAGGGTAGACTTGCAGCATAAGGCACATCGCTATATGCCTTAAAATGTAACAATAATAATCATTCTTGTGTAAAAGACTTTAACATCTCTCTAGATGCTGTGCCAGCAAAAATACACCTGGGTTCTACATATTCTAGATTTGGATTTGCAAAATCCATCCAATAAATTTCCATTGTAGAGCTTTCAGATACAATATCAACCGCCCGCCCGCCCCACCAGCCGCACACGTTTCCTAATGGCATTTCACAATCTGCAAGGAAATAATATGTACACATATGAGGAAATGTGTGTTTTTTGTTGGGTTTTCAGTATCCTGTCCTTTGATGAACATCCATTAAGATACGCAGGCACATTCGTATCCTTGCCTTGGACTTGTTGTTTGGTATAGGCAAAACAAAATGAGACGAAACAAAAGTGCGTAACAAATAGAAATGTAGAGTAGGTACCTACCTTCTTTATCGATTCGGGGTCCTTTTGTCTTTTTGAATTTCATTTCATTTCAGGTAAAATGGGAATTTATTTGTGCCTGCGTCACAATTTAGAGTGAACTGATAAATTCCATTTACTGCAGGAAGCATACCGATGGGGAAATGAGAATATAGCTTTGCAAATGCAAATCGAAATGGCCTTTCTCGAGTGATCTGAACCAATTAATTTTGTGGAATTGTCGTACGTATCTACTTGTATGGTCATCAGGCATAAATCAGAAAGGGGGAAATAGGATTTTAGAAGCACAGACTTTTCCTAGAACTCTTTTGAAATGATGTCTTCTCTTTTTTATGTTTACGGTAAAATATTCCTTAATTTTTAGAGGTCCTCTACTATCACCACGATCTCATCCCTTTTACAAAATCTTGCTTGAATTTTGACATTGTGTTCCTAGCAGAACCTTGCTCCTTTATTGGAGCAATGGAGCAATCTCTTAAAGAACCCGTCTGCTATTTTCTGTGCAACGATTAATTATCCCCCCGTTTTTTTTGGTCAGGAGGCCGCCTAAAAGCATTCCTTAATAAATCCTGCGATAGTTCCTCCTTTTGCCATTCGGCTTTTCTTTAATTCCACTAAAAGTAAAAGCATAACAATGAGTGGCCTTATAAAGCATTTTGTAAGGGTTTTTTTTTTGTTACCTTCTGATGATGGCTGATGCGGAAACTCAAAGGCGTTCCGCACGGGTGCTACTTTTTCCGGTCGATGGACATAACGCGTATACAAAATACCTACGTAAGTGAAATGCTACATAAATCTTTTGAGTACGATGAGAGGTGCTTACGTAGAGATTTAATTTTTTTTCTCTTTCAGTTTTTTTTTTGTTTGTGATTATTGAAAAGAAAAAGTTAAAAGGTATTTCCTGTGGTGTTCCTTGTTTCTTGTTGTTGCCTTGCAGTGGGATTTATAAAGGTGGAACTTTTGTCGTAAAAGGCGATGGCTGTTTGGTATGGTTATAATGCTTGACCAAGCTTTTACTCTGTTTGCCATTCACTTTATGGGAATGAATGAACTAGAAAACTATTTATAAGCTTTTGTCTGCAAGGACGATAACTTAAATCTGTATATATATAAATATGTATGTATAGAAACAACAAAACTAAATATACCTACGACCTTTGATTGGAGCGCCGCGTCATGACAAAATTGGAGACAAGAGGCTTTGACTTTGGAAAAACGGTATCGTGTTCTGCGAGATGATGAAACCACATATCTTCCCCATTTATATACCAGATTTTTATACCAGATGTATTAATTAACACTCCACCGCACCGTACACCAAATCGCACCACACATTGCTTTGACTTTTTGTGGAATGATCATTCGACGCAGTTTGATGTGGATTTTCCCCATATTCTACCGCGTAAAAAAATTAGACTCATCGGCTGCTGAAAATTGAAGAAAATTAATTATCCAAACGTTGATGTTCAAGCAACCAATTTCTTCAGTCAGTTGAATCTTTTAAGGTTGTAGATACAGATGCGAATCCAAAATTCTTCATAATTACCCGTAACACAAGTCCAATTACAATGCTCGCGAGAAATCAATAGCTATACAGCTGACTCCCTCTAATTCGAATTTTCACTGGATATCAAAATTATTCCGATTTAGGTAGATTTTTGTAAAGTATTTAAGGAATTTTAGGATTAATATATTTGGTTTGCGTTAAAGCATTTATTGATCGTAAAAGAGGGTTAAAAAATCCATAAAAAATTGACAAAATTTTACTGTTTCAATTACATTAACCGCAGTGTTAAAAAAGCCCAGTTAAAATAATGACTGTTGAGTACCCTGGACTTAGGATTGCGTTGTGTAAACGCCTTGTTGTATAAAGTATACGTATATATACTAGAAAAGTGTATTTTATACTCCAATGGTTATGCAATTTACTTTTTCATATATGCCATATTTAATAATGAAAAATTTTGTAGCTCAATATTTTGACTCAAATCCATTTTTCTAACAACTAGAAGTATATACATTTGGTAAATTAGAAAACTCAAAGTTCAACCAGTAAAATTCTTGAAATTTGTATTTGTGTTTTTATTAATTAATTGCCTCTGATTCTTTTTTGTTTCCCTTCCAGTTCCAAGAATGCTTTTACATGAATACTTTTTAAATAAAATATTATCTCCGCTACCCTTACTCCATTTAAGCTCAATAAGAACAAACTTTAATTATTTTCAATCTCAGCAGGTGCTTAAAAATCGCACGCTCAAATTGTGAGCAGGGTTGTCAGGTTTAAAAAAGCGAAATCGCCAAACTTAAAATAGAAATCGCCAAAAAATCGCCAAATTAGAAAATCCTTACATCACTAAACTCAAAAAACGTAAATTAAAATAAATAAAAGCAACCTGCAATTTTGGAGTCAAAAAATGTATTTGAAAAACAAAACACATCATAAAAAAACATATCATACTTATGTACGTACAATCATATGAAAAAGGAACTTCACTGAACAGTTAGAATTTGAGTGTCTACATACGGCATTGCACAGATATTTGGTTTGAAGTTTGACGTACGTCATTTATTTTAGGGAGGAGAAAGAAATCAATCTTTAGTGGCTGCGTTCAGAATTACTATTCCGATGACTTCATTCAGCATGCAATGGAAGAGATATAGTCGCAAAATTTTAGTCGATTTAGTAATATGTTAAATCATTTTTAGTATGATACTAGGCTTAAAAGAGGATTTTGCTAATTTTAAACCAGTTTAGTATTGTACTATTTTCTTAAAGTTTTACTAAAGTTAAAATCACAAAATGGCTACTCTATTTTTTTAGTATCGTACTAAATCGATATGCCTCTCTGACATTTACAGACCTCAAAGCGTTATTTTCGCTTACTTTCTTGTACTATTTTAGGCGTGTTTAGTTGTAGTTTATTAAGAAAATAGATTTAATATGGTGCTAGATAAAAAGTGTTTAAAATTAGGAAAATATTAGTAAAGTGCTTTAGTATTAGCAAACTGTAGTATCATGCTAAGCCTTAACATCAGACTGCTTAAAATTTTGCGCCAAAAAGTTTTAGTGCAAATTAGAAAAATGAAAAAAGTAAATATTAGGATTTCGATTCAAAAAAATAAAATCGCCGAAAACGAGAAGTATCTCTTTTTCTAGGGTACATCGCCAAACAAGTTTTTGAGTCGCAAAAATAAATTTCAGATCGCCGGTTTGGCGATAAATCGCCACATCTGACAGGCCTGGTTGTGAGGTGTAATAGCAGTCTAATCGGGTTCGGCTTAACGTTCATGGTTCGTGCATTTACTTTGTACATTTTTTAAAATGGTTGGTGAATTTGGTAGAGGATGTTTTAAAAGGTGAGAAGTGCCTCTCATATTCACGAACCTTTTAAAAAAATCCCTTATCAAATTCCCCAACCATTTTAAACAAAATTGTCAGCGTTACTTCCGTAACGTAATTTTCAATATTACCCTCCTGAGAGCGTAGATACCTACACATCAAATTTCCTAAGGGCCAGTGTTGAACTACATTCGGTACATCGTAGAGCTGT
This sequence comes from Philhelius pedissequus, assembly GCA_910595825.1. Lineage (NCBI taxonomy): Eukaryota > Metazoa > Arthropoda > Insecta > Diptera > Syrphidae > Philhelius > Philhelius pedissequus. The sequence continues at coordinate 4,159,879 of OU343163.1, read as the reverse complement.
GTCAATCGTTCATTTTTAAAGATTCAATCATTCAAATGTCGTTCATTTCAAAAATTCGGTCTTTTCAATCGTTCATTTTTTCAATAAATCATTTGTTACAGTTGCGACCCATATGGAAACATTTTTGAATTGAAACTATCACATGGTTTGATGTGTGTGAAGTCAATCAATCTTTTACTTTCATTCAACAGATATACATATGTATGTGCATATGTAATGTGGTTGATCCGAATGTTTGTGAAATTTAACTGATGCTTTTAAAAAAAATTAGGAACAAAATGGGTAAAAACACACCTACATTGGTTTAAAGGTATTTCTTTAGTTTCGAGTAAGCAAACCATTAACCCATAAACATTATGGGAAAATAAAGAGAATATCTAATACATACATATTTCATTTCCATTCAGTTTCGTTCGTTCTTTAGAACGATAGAATGTAGTGAAAAGTGAAACCAATCAATGCAATTCATTTTGATTGTAAATAAGTGGAATGAACGAAATATGATTGCCTTGCGTTCAATCGTTTGATTGAAACTGTAGTATAGTGTAAAACGGTTGGTATTGAAATTGATTGATTCGATTTACTTACTTTGATTGCAATCAATCAATCTTTTTAATGAACGGGTCATAAAACGAATCAATCACAATTGACACAGCTCTATTTTCAACACAACTGCATTTGACTTGCTTTGGATGTTGATATCTCCGGAACAAAGCCCTACAAAAATCTGCGGCTGCCAGTTCTCGAAAGGGATTTCACAGACCTTTCAATTGATGTACAACATGTTGTAAAATTCTCGACTTCACTTTTTTCGACATTTTAGAAAAAAATTAAGACTAACCCCTTGCCAAAGAAATTACATTTTCAACAATGTTCCCCAAACCCATCGACATATACATTGGAAGAAAGGTCTGTTCAATACCTATCCACAGCTGAAGACAAAAAGTTTCTGCGACATCTGGTTCTTGAGATATTTCAATTCAAAGTTATTCGCATGTTTTTCAACACAACTGTATTTGATTTGCTTTGGATGTTGATATCTCCGGAACCAAGCCCTACAAAAATCTGCGGCTGCCAGTTCTCGAAAGGGATTTCACAGACCTTTCCATTGATGTACAACTTTTTGTACAATTCTTGACTTCACTTTTTTCGACATTTTAGAAAAAAATCAAGGCTAACCCCTTGCCAAAAAAATTACATTTTCAACAATGTTCCCCAAACCCATCGACATATACATTGTAAGAAAGGTCTGTTCAATACCTATCCACAGCTGAAGACAAAAAGTTTCTGCGACATCTGGTTCTTGAGATATTTCAATTCAAAGTTATTCGCATGTTTTTCAACACAACTGTATTTGATTTGCTTTGGATGTTGATATCTCCGGAACCAAGCCCTACAAAAATCTGCGGCTGCCAGTTCTCGAAAGGGATTTCACAGACCTTTCCATTGATGTACAACTTTTTGTACAATTCTTGACTTCACTTTTTTCGACATTTTAGAAAAAAATCAAGGCTAACCCCTTGCCAAAAAATTACATTTTCAACAATGTTCCCCAAACCCATCGAAATATACATCAGAAGAAAGGTCTGTTCAATACCTATCCACAGCTGAAGACAAAAAGTTCCTGCGACATCTGGTTCTTGAGATATTTCAATTCAAATTTATTCGCATGTTTTTCAATACATCGGCAGTCACAGATTCAAATATTTCAATTGCGTTTTAAATTTCATTGTTTTCTTGTATTTCAATATTATTACTACAAAGTCGAGCAAAATTAATCATTATATCGGAAAATGCTATCATCTAAATAATCCTTCCAATTCACGCCTTTAATATAATAAGGAATTTGGACTTAGAGAAAGTCCACTTAGAGAGAGTTGATTGTGTTTGGATCTTCTTTAACACTTTCAACAATGGCAGTTGTATATTATTTGTACAGTTCATGCAATTCGATGATGGATATTCCTTAAAACATTTTGTAATAAATCCAGTTTTTTTTATTGGAAAATTTTGTTCACCCGATGTCTGGATACATTTTACTGGAAAAATCCTTCCAATTACATAAATCCAGATGTACGAACATTTTTGTAATTTGCTTTTATTCAAAAATTAGGTGGTTTTGTCGAAAATTTCTAGGTAGGTACAAATTTGGTTAGAAGCATCTGAACTGACAAACAGTTGGAATTTTTCTTAGAGGATTTTATTGTGTGTATGATTAGTGATAAAATGCTGTTATCTGTGACCTATTTTGGACAGCTTATTAACAGAAATCGTATTCAAAGACAAAATATGAGTACAAAAGGCAGAATCGGTCAGATGTATAGTCAGCCGGTTAGTCAGTGCAGCATATTTAAATGAATGCAGAATTTGTGCTCAAAGAGGATATCTCTGCAAACAGAAGATGCTTACCTGCATACACACCATATCAACACCGAAATTAAAGCCGGTGTTCACTTTTGGGTCATCTGCAGCACCATCAATTTTATCCCATTACATATTTCGCAAAAAAACAAAAAAAAGAACCAAGTCAACGACTTCTCTCAAACCAGTAGTTGGTCCAGGTCCAGCAAGCTATCTTGGAAGCAGATGTTCATCGTCATCGCAGCTTATATCTTCTTGCTAAAATTTTACCACTGTGCGTCGGAAAGAGAAAAACAATCGCTAATTCAGGCAGACATCTGACCTGATACAAATTCTAGACTGCGAGTACAATAAGGGTGTCTGTCAATACCAAATTCCAGGTAGGTAAGGTAGATAAACATAAACACAGTAAGTAACTATCTGAACTGGAAGGGGGATCTTTAGATTACCTGAATAGATTCACAGAATCTGAAAAAACATTTTTGGAGAGCAGAAGACTGATTTGAATAGGCAAATATATAAAAGATGTATACTAATTTATTTATTATTTTATTTGTTTTTCTACTTTTCTTTTTCTATGCGTTTTTTTTTTTGCTTTGATCTTCAAAAGTCTACGCTGTCAAGCCAATTCCACTATTAGTCTTCAGTATAGTAATTTTCCATCTCAAACTGAAATGAGCTCTCAAGCGATACGACTCTGGCTGTTGTTCTGGAATCTAAAGTTTCTTTGTTAGCTTAGAGAATATTATGGCTAAGTGACGGCCGAGAAGACAGAGTCAGCAAATTTTGAATGTCGGCTTGCCATCATCGTTGGCGGGAATGGAAGATCTTTATATACTACGAGTACATGAGTGTATGTGTGTGGGTTGTTGGCGACTTGGCGTTCTAGAGCGCGATTTTACGATGGAATCGTGTCGAAGCGATTAGCGGCTTCAACTCATTAGCGAAAATACAGATCTAGGGGCATTATTTGTGTGACATTGATCAGAAAGTAAGCTTAGAAAGTGTATCTACTCATGACTTCTTTTTCACACAAATACTCTTGATATTTCGATTTATGAGAAATCATCCAACACTAATTTGGTCAATTTGTTTACTTAAAATGTTGTAAAGTCAAAACTGATGAAAAGTTGAAGCAACAAAAGCAGTTAGTTATTCCGATGGGTCCCAGAAAACTGTGATACAATGGGAATGAAATGAATTGCCCAAATTGTAATTCATGGTATTCAGGTCAGAAAAAAATTGGTATTCACCAGAGTTTCACAAAGCCTGCAAATAGAAGGATAGATAGTCAGTAATTTGACACTTTTCGACTTGAACTCTATAGAAACAAATAAATACATATGTAAGCGAAACCTTCTGCAAGCGGGTATAAGTCTTAATTAAATTCCACTAACAATGGTAGTCGACATGAATAAAGACAGGACATCAAGACATTAAATGGAGGCTTCGCGAAATCGTTTTGGAGTAGGCTGAGTGATTTGTTTTGATCTTGCAACCATAAGAAACATTATGGAATTCACTGTTATTCGGACGTAGTCTACTCTTGAAGTCCAATTTTCGATAGCTCTTTGCAGCATTTGGGTTCATATATTGGCAATAATGCATTGAATATTGTTTTACAACTCGTCAATCGACCCTGGCTTATCGGTGTAAAGAAGTGACTTCACTTATCCCCATAGAAAATAGTCTAGCGGTGTTAAATGGTACGATCTAGAAGGCCAACCAACAGGCCCACAACGCGAAATTATGCGTTCCCTAAACTTACCAGCAATCTCGACGTGCCTGGTGGTCATGTGGCTTCAATTCTTATAATTTCAAACCAAACTAACCCTAAGCCTCCATTTGAAATAAACGATTACAAGAAATTTGTCATGTAGTCAATATTTCTTATGTAGACCCATTATTTTTTTGTATTTTGGAAAAATAGAGAAATACATTTTGACGCTTCGTGATATCTCATAAGATTCATCGAACCCTAATTTCTCACAAGACATTTAATCTTGATAATAGTTTCCTAATTTTCATGATATATTCCAATATATCATACAAACAAATAGTTTATACATATTCTAAATTATATAAAGCGTTTAGCACTCTTAGAAGAAGAATAAAATTTCACGACATATTCTTGAACAGAAAGTTAAAGAAATATAAATTTAACTTACAGTTACGGTGACCAAATTTTTCTGAGCAAAACCCGGGACATAGATTTGAAAATTGCAAAACGTGTTTGGTACAAAATGAACAAAATTCTCCAAAACAAAAAAAAAATAAAAAAAAAACAGCACAAAATGCAAAAACTTTAAATTTTTTTTGAATATTCAACCTTCTTTTTACCAAGTTCTTGAAAAATAAACATTAATAACACATTACCAACAAAAATGTTGGTACTTGGTACTTTTTTGCCTAACAAATTTCTTTGTCCTTCTTTTTTGTTTGTTCTTTTCGTTTCCTATTAAATATTTTTTTAATTCCTGGCAGCTAAAATTACAGTCTAATCTTACCATTCACATGGCTCTGAGAGTTGCAACATTGAGTTGCGTGTTTTCATTTATCCAAATATTATTCATTATGGAAAAAGCTCTTTCGGTTGGAGCCTTTGAACCTGGCTGACAGAGACCTAACTCGACAATAAGTAAAAGATTTTTGAAGCTTATTATCTGTTTTCAAAAATGCGAAAAAATGTCTTTCCATTTCTCGGCGACAGATATTTTTTTTGCATCCATTTTGCTATAATTTGTTGACACAAAAGTTCCTCAAGCAAGGTGTAATCATTAATAGTTGTATCCCTCTACTTTTGGTTGACAAAAGATAACGAAGATTCTATTTCTCGCCAGGTGTTCCGAAGAATTACCCAACTAAGAACTTCATATTCTTTAAAATATACATCCCAATGATTTAAGTATTCGTTAAACGTTAATTAAAATTGATGAATATTTTGCTTTACATTACTTTATTATTTGATTAATTTGCTTACAAACAAAATTATCAATTGTTCTCCTAATCTAGACTATAATTTAAATTTAAGGCATTTAATTGCTAGCGCAACTTTAGGCATGCGATTTTCTTTTTTAAATTATTTTAAATATTATTATTATTGTAAATAAAATTGATAACATTTTTTAACGTTATTAAAATAATATATATATACAGTGCGCCCTCGGTAAAGCAACCCTCGATAAACGCGAAACCTCGATTAAAGCAACACCCAAAATTTCACCATTAGTGACTTAGTAATTGCAACTTTTCAAAAAATTGTGATTCAGTGATCGCAACTTTCCAACTATCTATTGTTATCAATTTTCTGGAATTTGGTAAAACTGTAACTGGCAGTTATTTTACAGCTCCTTTTCTTTGAATTTTGTACGTTTCCTGATCGTACGTGCATTGCATTTGCGATGTATTTTTTAGTTTTATGAAATTTTTGTTTGATTACGGGTCGGTAACTATCTGTAAGATTTATTTAAGAAGCCATGATCATTGTTAAAAAAAAGTTCCGAAACTGTCAAATAAGCAGAAGGCAGAGATTTCAACAAAATTGAGTTATGGTGAATCTGTTCAATAGCTTTGTGAAACTTTTAAATAGAACAAATCAACCATTTGCAGAATGGTGGCCTGAAGAACACTCAGTTTCACTCGAAGACATATATATTAACTCTCCAAAAACTCAGGGAGCTGGCCATTGACAGGAATTTATTTAGTTCTCAATATTTCAAAAAAAAAAATTAACGAAACCATGTATTGTTTTTCAATTTTTTTTTATGTTGAAATTTCCATAGGTTATTTTACGTTATTCAAAAAAAAAAAACATTCTAGCAGAACATGTATTGATTTCGCTATGATATTCTTTTTAAATGGATTGGGTAAATAAAATAAATTTCCTTTAATTTTTGATACTTTAATATTCAAGTCAAATTTGAATGCATGGATCAATTTTTGTGTGACTCTGTTATTACAACAAACACAATTAACGCAACCGCTCGAATTTCTATCAGTTGATTTTATCGAGAGCGCACTGTATATGGTAATATGGGACAAACCCGGGACAGAAAAAATACGGGACAGTTGTACGTCCCGGGTTTTCTTAAAATTTAGCCGGGACAGTCGAGCGTAATACGGGACTGTCCCTAGAAATATTTTTTATATTTATTTATTTATTTATTTATTCATCAAACAGAGCATATAAAAATCTCTTATAGACTACTAAAAATCATAACAATAATGAAATACTTAAGTTTAACCACCAATAGATATAAAAGATAACAATTTTTTCTTAAAACAATCTCTACTTAAGAACATATTAAAATCAAGGACACTACAAACGGAGTTTGCCTGCCTTAAACAGCGTGTTAATGGCGCATTATTTCCATAATTAACCCTGTGGAAAGGGACAAAGAAAAGACAACAAGAACGAAAATCTCGCGCAGGTACATTAAAAGTAATCATTGAAAGCAAAGAAGGACAGTTGATTTTATAATTAATTAGATCTCTGACAAACATTGTTTCAAAATATGACCTCCGAGCCTCCAGATATTGGATCCCTAGTAACAAACATCTCGTGTTGTAAGAGGGCATATCAATATTCCAACGCAAAGTCCTGATAGCTATTCTAGTGAATCGTTTCTGGATCCTTTCAATTTTTAACGAATGAACACTATAATACGGATTCCACACGGTGCAACAGTATTCTAAAATAGATCTAACATAGCTAAAATAGAGCGATCTCAATGTGAAGAGATCAGTAAATTCCTTTGAATTTCTATAAATAAAACCCAGCATAGAGCTGGCTTTGGCTACTATGAAGTCAAAGTGACTAGTAAAAGTTAACTTTGTGTCAAAGATTACCCCGAGATCTTTTTTTTCGGTTACTCTTGTTAATGGGGTACCATTAATTTCGTAATCGAATATTTATAGTGTCTCTAATAATGTCCAAAATTAATATTTGTAATGGAGGCGAGGCCAAAAATAAATCACATGGCAGATGTCAAAATGGCTGACAATAAAAACAGTGCTGCCAACTCTGAGTTCTAAACATCTAGACCCTGACCTAGATTCCAGGAGCAAAATGATCTGATTTTTCCTCAAAAATTCCTAAAATATTTTTTGGTAAGTTATAATATGCATTAAATAACTATCACATATTTAGAATCTTAAGGACCTCTGGCATAACATTTTTTGTCGAAATCGGTAGGGCCGATTCGATTGACTGAGGAAGTTGAACATACAAAAAAGCCGTTCTATGACAAAACCTAGACCAAAAGTACCTGCAATAAAACCTTGATGTCTTATTAAAATCCTTGGTGCCGTTTTTGAGATAATTAGGCTTTTTCATGACAGATACCTATTGTCACTTTTCGGTTTTAAAATAATTAAATGTCTCCTCATGAAAAATTTCGGTTTCTGCCTAAGCAAAGAGGAGTTATAACGGTTGCTACTGTAGACTTATATATACCTACTAGGCAAACAAATTCATTATTTTGTATCTAGGGAATTAAATTGAGCCTTCAAAAAAAAATGTGTCTTTTTCCTTACTCCTAATTAGTAAACATCTGTCTCATATAGCTATAGCTAAGCAGATAGGTACCTACTTTCTTATCTTTTAAATAAAATTGATTTCTTGCCAAAAATCTTGTTATTCGAAAATATGACTTGTGTCCCTGACCTAGATTTTCTTGAAGTAGACAAAAAGTAGGGACACCATTAAGCACAGCAAAGCACACATAATATAACACCATGCTGAGAATGTGCCACTAAGCTCTTCAATTTCAACTGCAGCTGCCATATAGTTACTGGCTTGGCTTTATTACTCCGCTCTCTGACACTGTCCTCGTCACTCGTCCCCTGGGACTGTTCGTCATTATTGTCGCAACACGCTATCCCCCGTTCCTTCCCTCAAGCCAGGCGGTGGCGGAGATTCGTTTTATATATAAATCCCCATGGCAGACAATGGAGCATGGCAAATATGGAACAGCTAAACTACGAGTATACAGCAGCTTACTGCTGCCAAATGAGTGACCCAGCCGCAGTTGGAGATTTCTTCAGCTTTTTCTTCGTCATCGTCGAATCGAATATATATCTTTGCTTTTTTATTTTCTCCGTCGCTTCGTTTCACTAGAAGCGACGATTCTGCTGCTGGTTGGCTCTTTTGGCTGCCAGCCACACTTCGGCTCCCCCGGATTACCAAGGTCTTATTTTTCAGTCAGATCTTTCTTCCAAAAAAAAAAAGAAAAAACTACTTGGAATTGTCACTCAGCTGCGGCACGTCCGGCTATATTTCGATGGTGCTATGGTTGGATGGTTGCTGTTCTGTTATTAGGTAAGCTGAACTGAACTGATGACGAAGATGATGATGATGATTTCAGCCTGATTTCGCCGGTTCCAAGCGCTATGTGCTCCCTCCATGCCCAGATAGCTATGTGAAACCTGGCTATGTAGACTGATGGATTTGTTTGTATTTGAAGTTCGTATACCGATACGATACCAAAATGTAAGCATACCATGCTCAGATGGAATAAAAAATCCAGAGATAGAGAGCGTTTGAGTTTTATAAAGAGAGAGCTATATCGACCGACAAAAATTTGAAGCGTGGAATGGTGAAGTCGGAGTGTATCTGAGGGATACGCAAAGCATAGCTGGATGTTTTGTTCATGGTTGAAAAACGTTGAGGTTCTTCTTTATGGAATTGGAAATATACGTACATACGGACGTACATACGGAGATATGTACGTCGGTCGGTTGGTCGGTATGTCAAGGTAGGTACCTACCTACTTCTACATACCTGTGTCCTATATGTAACTGTTTGTGTGTCATTTTTACCTGTTTTTCGTTCTTTTTCGAATGTTAGTTTGGTTGGTATATTATGTGCCCTTTATGCCTTCGACTTGTCTGTCTGTCAATTTGTCTGTTTGCCGGTTACCGGTGTCGATTTCGATTCAAGTCAATCTGCCACAACCAGAACCATCATAGCTAGTGTAGTTTATTAAAGAGGGCGAAAAATCCAATAGTCTACAGTGGTGTATAAAAATAAATACCAACACATAAAATTATTTAGGAATTTATAAAATATAAATCGTATTGGAAGCTTTTCCAATTTGAAGGAAAACATCCTTGAAAATTTTTCAAATTTGGAGAAAAAGGAATAAGAATGACAGATTGCCAAAAAAATGTTAATATTTTCCAAATTTTGTTTAATGGATCTGTTACCACTTATGCCAATAGGAGAAAATGTGTTTAAATATAGAATTAAATATGTAAAAAGAAATTAATTTGGAGATAACTCTCAAAGTAAATACAGGAAAAACTTCTGCTTGGGAACTATAACAAAAAAATATTTCAGACCTGTATTAAACTGAACAGAGAAAATGTTCTCTTGATGCGACACTACTTGCAGAAAAAAAATATTTGAACATCTAAGCCTATCGAGGAATATAACGTGCAGATTCTGCAGTCTCCAAGAGGAAACACGGGTCACATTATAAATAATTGTTATGCACTAAAGATACAAATATTTGGGGAAGAATGAACTAGAAGATGGTGAAATACCCTCTTTAAAAAAATACAAAAAAAAGTATTGAATTTTCTCAAAGATATCAACCTGGAGAAAATTCACCGGACTGTAGAAGTGCGCACAATATAATAAAATGGTAACAGCACTAATCCTTTTACTTACGATAAGTTTGCATTTGGAAAAAATCGAACTAAAGATTTTAATCAAACTTGGCATTACGATAATAGAGAACACCAAAAAAGAGGATCCCGAAATTCCGTTTGTCTGTCTGTACAGACAGCCTAAGCCGCTGAAGATATTTTCTTCAAACGATTTTGAAAATGCCCATGTTCTCCAATGTTGTTTACCTTTATAATGATATTTCTTGCGAATTTTGAATTAGCGTTCACAGAAATTTCTTTGGCAGAAAATCACAAATAGGAGAATTGTGATCACTTGAGGGCTCCTACATATATTTTCTTAAAAAAATAAAAGTAAACACAGCCGAAAGATTTCGAACAGAAATTCACACAAATGCTCAGAAAATTACAGAAATGTAGAGCAATTAAAGTAACGGGTGATTTTTTTGCTACTTGGTTTTTGACGTTTATATTTTTGACAGATCACACATGACAAATTCCACGAACATTTGACATTTCATCATGAATAGACTTACGCCTGAACAACGTTTGCAAATTATTGAAATTTATTATCAAAATTCGTGCTCTGTGAAAAATGTGTTTCGCAAGCAAAATTGTCTTCAGCGACGAGGCTCATTTTTGGCTAAATGGATACGTGAATAAGCAGAATTGCCGTATTTGGAGTGAAGAGCAGCCAGAGGCAATTCAGCAGCTAACAATGCATCCCGAAAAATGCACTGTTTGGTGCGGTTTATGGGCAGGCGGCATCATTGGGCCGTACTTCTTCAAGGACGATGAAGGCTGCATGGTTACGGTCAATGGAGAAAGGTACCTTCGATGATAACAGATTTTTTTTTGCCGAAAATGCAAGAATTGAACTCGGTCGACATGTGGTTCCAACAGGACGGTGCCACATGCCACACTGCACGCGAAACCATGCATCAATTGAGAGGCGAATTTGGTGAGCAGTTGATCTCACGTTTTGGCGCAGTCAATTGGCCACCAAGATCATGTGATTTGACCCCGTTAGACTATTTTTTGTGGGGCTATGTTAAGTCTATTGTCTATGGGGACAAGCCAAACACGATTGCTGCCTTGGAAGCCAACATTGAACGCGTCATTGGTGAGATTCCGGCCGAAATGTGTGAAAAAGTTTGCCAAAATTGGACCTTCAGAATGGACCACCTGAAGCGTAGCCGCGGGCAACATTTAAGTGAAATGATTTTTAAAAAGTAAATGGCAGAAATTGATTTATCGATCCAAATAAAAATTTCATTCACTTTTTACAAGTTTCTGTGTTTTTTTGAATTTTCAAAAACCAAGCTCTTAAAAAATCACCGTTTACTTTATTTTTTTGATCAAGTTTTGTAGACTATTTACACAATTTGACACTGCTACTTTTTTGTACACGTAAGTTGTCGTTATTAAATTCTGTTTGACTTGAAGATGGGATTGTAGATGTTTAAATTTTATTTGGCTTCCCGCTTTCGGTAATGTATTGGGATTAATTAACATTAATTTACTCATAACTAAAAATACCCTGAATGATGACAATTCGATATTTCCAACGATATTTCGATGAATTTGTCACAACACAAAACTTATTCGTTACTTATAATCATGGGCGATGTCTTGAAGTATGGTTAGTTCAATCCCAAATTTTTTGAAATCCAGTAGGTATATGTTGCCAAAATGGAAATTTTTTTTAAGGCCGACTTAAAGAAAAAATAAATAAGTCCTTTATAGGTAACTAGGCTAGTACTGACCCAATTCCTTCTAGCACCACTGTAGATACCTACTTGCTTGCTATATTCCCAACTCTACTGTTCTCGTACAGATAAAAAAAACCCACACAGAGAAAAGATAATCGAGAACAAAATACAACAAAAAAAGGAAAGAGCGAGTATGTACCCAAAAGCAAAGCGTGTTTCGGCTATGGACGGCTGGAAATGAGAATTCACCAACCCGAACCCGCAGCCGAGCAGCTGCTTTGCTCGTTTGCGTTTCATAGTCTTCTTCGTTTGTTGTTGTTGTTGCTACTGTTAGTGCGCTTGGCGTTTCCCTGCTTTGCCTGGTATCTGCTTCTGCTCCTCTGGTATTGGTACTGTTGTGCCATGCCAGCCCCGGCAAGCAAGAGGCAGCAACCACCAGCCACCAGTACACCAAGCATCAAGCAGCAGAAGCAGCAGCTGTGAGCTCTAAGCTGAGGTGTCCACGAACTGTATGTATGTCGCACGCTCTGCTGCTGCTTTGGTTTGGGTTGTGGTGTTTTTTTTATTTTGTAGGTATTTCTATGGAACTGGATGATGACGATGATGAGTGTGCTCTAGCTGGGCTCGTCGGCTGCATAGCTTGCTTGCCAACGCTGAAACGTTCAGTTGAGCGTGGACTCTCCGCTAGAGAAGGTTATCGGGTGAAACATTTTGTTTGTGTGTTCTCGTTCTGTGACTTAGTTTTATCACCCTTACATCTCTCATCATCAGTGTGCTTTTGTTGTATCACTGTCGCTGTCGAAGTCTTCTTCCTGTTTTCTTGATTTGCCGCCTGACTGACTGTCAGTCAGTGAGTCCCCCAAAAATTCATAAAAAAAAAAAAAAAAAAAAAAAACAAGAACGAGAACAAGTAACCGACAGAAGGCCAAGTCAGCCTGAAGAAGAAGCAGTAACGGACCGGGAGGCATCGACACAGAAACACACACACACATTCAGACAAAATTCGCCGCCGGGAGTGAGACCACCATCCATTGAATTCCTTGCCAGCCAGCTGACACTCGTCGGTCTCGGTGGTGGTTGCTTTTGCTTTTGGGTTTTTCGTAGCTGGGCAATCGACTTTGGTTCGGTCGGCTTTCGGCATTGGCATTTCCTGCTGCTGGTTTCCATTGCTGTGACGTGCTGTGTTCTGCTTCTGCTACCACTGCTGCCCCTAAGGAGATACACAGATATAAGCCGAATACATAGGCTCGTTTGTAATGTAATACGCTACGCATACAGCTACGACGAGCGTTGTGTATCAATAAGTTTAGTGGAGAACACTTTTGCTGAGCCGAAGCTGAATCTCAAAGTGAACGTTCTCAATCATTCATTGGAGTGTCGCGAGCGCGCAACAACCACCGGCATTCTTCACCAAACAAAATCTGTAAGCAAGCAGAAGCGAGTTGTACAACTCTTAGCTTTACAAAGTATCTTCGACGACGCCATAACTACAAGTAAACAAAAAAAAAATAAAATATGGCACTCAAAGGAAACTCATCGATTGTGCTGAACGTGGAAAAATTTATCAAAGATGTTGAAAATCGACCAGCGATATGGAATCGCAATTATCACTGCAACAAGCCATTTCTCGAACAGATGTGGGAGGAGTTGTCATCTATTCATCAGTTGCCAAGTAGGTTGATCTTTTTGTTTATGGTTTATGTTAAGTAGATGGCTTGCTAGTGGCTGGCTCATCAGGTAAGTCAGTTAGCTGGCTAGGCTCTTCACTTTGTGTCATTATTTGGTTTATTTTATTAATTTTTTCTTTTTTTTTGTCAACAGAAGTTGTACTGAAGGCCAAATGGAAAGGCTTGCGTGACAATTTTCGAGTTGAATACAAACGGATACCGCGGGGGGATAATGGCGATTTCCTGATCCAACCAGCCGACCACGAGTCCAAGTGGATCCACTATTATGCGCTGTTGTTCTTGAGTGAGTATACATACATACATACATAAGATCTGTTCATAGATACTAGGTAGGTAGGTACCTAGTACGTTGTTTGGTATACAAACTTGTTTGTGTTTAAATGTAGGGTGAATTGCAAATAAGGGTGGTTTTCTTACGAGACATATACATTTATAGGAATGTACTTTTGTGGATTAGTGGAAATAGAAGAATACTGCCAGAGCCGGTATTGACATTGAGTGATTGCTCTGACATTGAGTGATTGCTATAAGTTGGTTATATTGAGTAGAAATCTCGTGGGGAGGGAAGATTTTTATTTGTTTCGTTCAAGTGTTGAGTGAGTTAAGGATTGAGTTAATTCCTTCCCTTTGATGTTTTCCGAGAATTTAATTATTGTGCCTGTGAAATATGTATCTAATTAAAATGTGAACTCTGCGGATAAGGGTAAGGAGTTAAAATAGGTGTTTTGTGTTATATTCTTAGAAATGGTTACATAGGTAGGATTCTTGGTATGTACGTAAAATATTACTACTATATTTAATGTATACAGGCGGGTATACTGATTTACTCTAGGAAGTTAGTAAAGTCATATCTTTTGATAAATTAAATGTAGGTAATCAATATTGTCGAGGTCAGGTAACACATTTTTTTTTTGTCGTATGGGAGAAATTCACCTTTATACTAAATACATAAAGTAGGTAGTTAAAATTATTTGCTAAATTTTGAATTCTGTAAGTTAGTTAAAAAGTTATGATCCTGAAATTCCGTAAATATAAAAATGACTTTAAGTGAGTAGGTATCAGGTTTTTGGAAATTGGATTAGGTAAATTTTTGTAAAATTTTGAACAGACTATTGAACGATCATACCTACTGATACAATGGAATGTAGGTAGATAATTTTATCTTGCATTCCTTGCGCTTTAAAAATATTTTAAAGTCATTTAGTCAATCTCGTTTTACTGAACTCATTTCAAGATTCTTAGTAGAAACAGCTAAATATATTTTTAAAATGTCAACGGCATAGTCTGTGATAAAAGCATCGCTTCGTTTCCCATCGATTAGTGAAATCAATCATCATTCTGCGTAGGTAATTAGTACCTAGCTGGAGGGGGGACGGTTCATACCCAACCGCGTGCTGTGCACATGTGTTTTTTTTTTTGTTATTTCTTCTTTCTTTATGTGTCTCTCTCTTTTGGATTAATGTCTTGTGATATTTAAGCCGATGACCTCAATTACCTAGTCATTCGGTGTCTCTAAGTTGTGGATTCATCTGCGAATTAGGTAGTGCTATGTATAATTTAAAAATCGTTTTAACTGAATTTTTAGGATACATACTTACAAAAATTCTTTAATTTTTTTCTAAGAAAATACTTATATGGCAATTTTACGAAATTATATTAATTTCAAAAATATTATTTCTGAAAAGAACCTTTCGCCCTTTTTCGAAATCCTTAATCTTCGAAGAATTGACGTTTTTCAAAAACCAAAATAGTTATTTTTCCAAACTTTTTGTGTGCAGTATTATTTAGAATTTAATGTTAAAAAAACTTTTATTTATAAAAGTACTTATTTAATAGCAGCTTATGTAAGAACTACATACCAAAATGAAGACTATACATACAAAAGTGCACTGATATTTTTTATATCCAAAATCGTGAGAGTCGTTTTCGAGATAATTAATATTTATCTGTTTTGCTACAAAAAAAAGACTACAGACCAACAGACAGAGGAAAGCGCAAAACCAACTTTTGAGTGTTAACTATATCTTCGTAATATCAAGTTAGATCTAGTGCGATTTTTTTTCCAAATGTAAAGGTTGCCCTATACTACATGCATATGTGTATCGCAAATAAAAAAAGCTGAAAGTACTTATTTCAATTAACCGTGTTTGACTGTAACAATCATGTCAGCAGGTTGTAATAGAATTTCGAAAAACAAGTCTAAAAACCGAAAATATTACAATACAGAATTTAAAAAACAAAAGACATTCGATCGCGACCCGTTTTAACCTATCGCAACATTTCTGTATATATTTTGATTCAAATCGGTTAAGCAGTTTACCAATATATGCGCTTAGATATAATTTGGCTTAGTGAAAAACCGACGAACTATACAATTTTCCGTTAAATAATTAAATTGATCTTAGCACTAATATTGAAAATTCTTTTTGCCTTTTTTACATTAGCTGAACACATGCGGCATCGTCTACCAAAGACGGAACAAGACACAATGTTTTACTTCAACCAATCTAATCCTCAGGACTACGAACAGACCCTCGTCGAACCAGACCTCACGAACGGACTCATCCGAATTCCAGACAGTGATGAAGAATTCGACGAAGATGATGTCGACGAAGATGAAATGGAAGAACAACCAAAACCCCTCGCCCATAAACGTCCAGAATACTCCGCCAAAAAGCGTTCCCCGCAACAACATAACTCCTTCAATAGTATCTCAGACAATACCAGCCTCTACAACGAAAAATCCTCATCATTTTCAAACAGTAATATTCCATCTCTCAAACTGAAGCGACAGCGCCTGTCTGAGGACAGTAATTTCAATGGTTCATCGACGATGGAAAACTCTGCGGTTCCTGAGGATGATGACTATCATTATTTGTTAAGTTTACATCCGTACATGAAGCAGCTTAATTCTGCCCAAAAATTACGAATCCGTACCAAGATACAAAAGTTGATTTTCAAAGAACTCTACAAAGAGGACCTGGAGGAGAAGTAAGGAATAAATCCCATAGAATGGGTTCCACCTTCATTGCTCCAAACATTCCAAAATTCTATTAAGAAGGAAAAGATTTCCGAACAAAAGACCTCTTTTACAAATAGTCATAGGATCAGGAACTAGAATTAAGACTTGTTTTTTTTTATAATTTTCATTAAATTTTATATTAAGATTAGAATTAGCTTTAAAAAAATAATATGGCCTACTTGTATATATGAAGACTGTTTTCTGTTAAGATATTTATTTATGAATGTATTTTTTTTTAGAAACAAAACAAACGTTACATCAGGATGTATCAAAGTTGTGTATGTATTTTTGTATTAAAATTAAAAAAAAAATGCAACAGAATTTCTCAAATATCAAAATCTTCTTTGTTTTTGTCAATTTTTTGGGAATTTTGCACATACTCAAAAATTTGGGAATTTATTGTTATTCTGCACTTATTTGTGAGAAGAATTTGCCTAACGAAAAAATTCATGGGAACCAAGTTAGACCAATCAAAACCATCCAAGATAGAACACCTAATATCGGAATGAAAGCTTGTTTTACGAACTTATTGCTTGTACTTTGTAAACGAAAATTTCCATCGGATATTTCGGAATTTTTTCTCGAAATAAATTTTGCTCGGACAACAAATCGTATGAATTGACAGTGAAATTCCACATATTAAGCTTATTCCTGACATCATTAAATTTCGAGGGAAAATTCCGAGCATCATAATTCACGTGAGCCAATTTTTGAAAGAGGGAAGTTTATTACTTACTATAATCCCAACTATTCCAAAGTAAAAATTTTACCTTACATCCAAACAAAAACGCTCCAAATATCAGATAGAGCGGGTTAATCCCTTTACGCAAGACTTGCGATGTATTTCCTTCTTCTCAAGAAAGAAAAATTATGAATTACTTATATACCACTCCGGGAAATTTTCTAAATAAATATCTAAAATAGAAAACAAAACATATGAAAAACAACTGTAACAACTATAATAGGCACATTTAGCCTTTTAGTAAATCCATATGGCGCATTCTTTTCTATTCCTCCAATTTTAATTGAATGCCGCCCATGGGTTAAAATGAGACAGTCAATATCTTGTTCTCAAATCCACTGTGCCAAACTAGTGCCTTGCAATTCAGGTTGCATTTAAAATACCTTAGGTCTTACAGGCATATAGTTAAATTAAAAAAAAAATTGAACATAATATAAAATACATCCCTCGTACTTCTTCTTATATTCGATCGCGCAAGATTTCTTAAAGCTAAATATATTTAAGAAGTAATTTTTACTTAGTTTTTTGTGTTCAAAATTTATTTAAAATAATTATTAATATAGAAAATAATTTTGTATGTCAATTTTAATTAATTAATGTCTTATTACTTTAACCTAGCGAAACTTGTTTTTAATATATCTATGTACCTCGGAAACGTCTTCAACGAATACAAATTTAAAAAAATGGTTAAATTAAATCCACCCACTGCCACGCCCACTATTTGTTTGTTTCTGCGACATGGTTCTATTTCTTGGAAATTACACTCAAATGATTTTAATGCAATTTCAAAAGCTTGTTCTTTTGTGCAAGAGAAAAATAAAAAAATATTTTAGAAAGCTCCAACCAAAGATTTTTTCAAATTTAATTTTTAATACACAAAAAAATTAATAACTTCATTTTAGTAAAATCCGATCATCCGAATTCATGACCAATTTTTCATCATTTCTTTTTTTTTTTGGAAAATATTCTAACTACCCGAATGAGATTTAGTTTGTCTTTATTATTAAAGAGAAGAATTAAAAATAAGATTAAGCAAAATCCGTGAAAAAAACTCCTACATTTTTTTATAAAATAAATTTTAATATCTTAATAATAATCATGGTAAGGTTGATTGAAATAATGAAACCTATTTTGTGTGCAACGATGGACTTAAAAAAAATTTAATTAAGTCTGAAACTTCAGTTTTATTCATTAAAATAATATTTCTTCCGCGTTCCGAATTTCAATTAAATTTTTCCATTATGATCTTTACTGACAGCTATAAGCCTTTTAATCCAGAACTCAAAAAGTCTTATTGAATTTACTTGGTTTTAGTTAAGTTTGCTCCAAATTTCAATCCTTCTCATAAGTAAATCTATTTGATGACGAGTTTTTGATGATAAAACTTTCATTTTGGCTAAAAGCATTGAGCTTTAATTGCTTTCTCATATTTAATAACAAATTAATATAGAAAAAAATTCAACCTTCATTCTAAAGGTCAATATAAGGATACACCATCAGTCGACATGTAGTGGCTCTCTCCTTTGAAAGCCCACATAGCAAACTAACTTTCTTGATGTTTTTATCAGGAAAATTTGTTTCTGGGCTTAGAAAACTATACTTTCAAATACTATTTTATGCATGAAGCTCATAATGGATTTTCTCCAAAATGATTTCAAAGGTCCAACAACTTTCCTCAAGCGTAAGCCATTAATAATTTTCCGTTTATACGAAGCCTTTAAATAGAATAATCAACGAGCCCCACAAAATTTCATTGATTTCATATTCAATTCCAAAATAAATCGAAATTTAAAATTCCCAACTACTCATAGGCAGCTACGAGTCGAGTCGAGCCAAACCGATCCGAGCAGAGACAACCGGAAACCTAATTTACAAGAATTACTCCATTTTTATGCATTCATCAAATCATCTCAAGGCTTATCGACCTCATATTACGAAACCAGCAGTAGTCAGGGGAAATGATGATGAAAAAAAAGAGAAAAAATAATTTGGCTCATGGGTAATTTAGCATAAGATATTTAAATCCCTAATACAAATAAATGGAACCCAATACCTCCCACTGAAGACCTTCATACAACAACAATAAATAAGAAGATTCCAATATCCCAAACCAACGACAATGTTGTACCGCACCCCAACCCAACGCACGACCAAAAATGTAAACCAATGCCACATTAAATATAATGAAATGGAATTTCAATAAGAAAATGATTTAAAAAGATATCCTTTTCCTTTTCCAAAAAAAATTGAGAAGAGACGGCCAATCTACCGTCATCAATCCATATTAATATTGAACGCAAATCGATCTTTAAGAGATATGCCATCTGATTCAAGTTGATGGATTCGAAAAGGCTGAACAACATGTGCATAATCTTTCTTTTGCAGATGAAATAGCACTAAAATGGGAACAAATCGAAAAAGGATAATAAATGTATTTAAATAAGAAAATAACAAACAACAAAAAAAAAAACTGCTCCTCCTCAATAATTTATAACATGCGAGTGTGAGCGTGTTTTCGTCGAATAAATTATTACTAACGTGCGTCACGAAAAAGATATAATATTATTTCATCAATAAAATTCACTCCTGCTGGATGCGGAATGTCATATTTGTCTCGGAGTAAAAGAGTCCTTTTGCAACAAAATGTTTTAAATAGTACGGTGGCGCGGTGTGTATTCGTGTATGATTGATTTGATTGTTTTTTTTGCCGTCATAAATTGTATGTGTGTATTTAACATTTTAATAAAATGATATAGTGTCCTGGTTTCCATTTATCTATGTGCGGAGATATGTTGAGCTTTGCAAGACAACTGAAACAATGGAAGTCGACGCACGCAGTGAAAGTATGACAGGATATATTGGAATCTCTGGATGGGGTACTTATATATCTAGTCGGTATCCGAGATGATTTTATAATAGATTTGTATTCATTATTCTTTCTTTTGCCATTTTCTTTGGTAAGGCGTTTTGAATATTTGGGTCCTTTCGTTGTTCTTTCCCCACCCCAAATATCATTTTAAAAAAATCTGCATACAGACATTTTTACATAGTTAAAACTCGCTTTGCGATGCGTCCTTCATTTTTATGCAATTTTTGTTATAATACATTTTTCAGGAAATATCCTTGATTCGTGTATAGTTTGGTGAACGACGAAATGCGAAAGAATTTTTTTTCAGTTCATAAATCTTCGTCCTTTGTAGATACACAGTGTGTGTGCTATGACAAGGTCTCCATATGTCTACTTTATACTTTGAAATTGGTTCAACTTTCTTTTGAAAAATGAACACGCCTTAATAATATTACATGAGATTTTCGTATAACATATACACTATATTTTTAAATGCATTTCACTTCTGGGAATGAAATAGATATGCTTGCAAGTAGTCGTGCAGTTCAAAGGACTCTGATGCGTGGGCATGGTAAATGAGTGATGGTTAGGATTCCTGATAAAATTTTCAAAAGAAACTAATGTCCATTCCTGATTTTGGAGGTCGCTCCTGATATTACAAAAGCATATTTTACCTAGTGTGGCACGAATCTCTCATTTCGAATAATACCTTCTTCAATAGGTATATTTGGAAGTTCCTTATCCAATATATGGAATGTCAATGCCCATATTTGTTGAGGCGTTCATGAGCTGGAAAAGTATAAAGCAACACAAAATATGGCAGATAACACATTTGGCCTTGTGTAAATTTAGCTTACACTTCATTTGTCTTTAAAAAAAAAAATGTTCCCATAGTTTGTGTGTAAGTACTTAAGACGATCCACCGTTACACCGTTATATTTCAATATTTAAGTTTTAAAAACGTAAAAACAATGGAAATTTATAAGCATACGTGTCCTATTAAATGTATACTATTTACAAAAGTAAAAAAAAAAATAAGTATACGCCACAGAACACCTTTTTGAATTAAATAGATGTATCATTTAAATTTACTACGAAACTACAAAAAATAGATTTGGAGGTATGAATAAATAGAAAAATGGCTAATTGCATAGCTCTTAGCTTGAATCCACATAGGGGCTATATGATTTTTACTTGCGATATAGGCCAAGTTTTGTATTTGGAAAAAAATAATCGAACTCGAGATTTTAATCAAACTTGATATAACGATGATAGAGAGCATCAAAAAGATGAGTGGACAATTCCGTCTGTCTGTCTGTGGGTACTTCGACAGCCTATAAGATGCCGAAGCAATTTTTTTTAAAAAACTTAAAATCTAAGCGTCTTGGGTAATTTCTTAGATGAATTTTTAAAATATATTTACTTTGCCTCAAAAACAACGATAATTACCATAATTGATTACCACTTTGTATATGAGGTGCTAAAAATTAAGTTTTTGAATTTTTGAAAATTCAATCTTTCGAAAACGGGTGAATGATTTTTGAAAACATGGTTTTATACTTACATTCTTAAACAAAATTCATGAAAAAAATTAGAGAATTTTTGTATATAAAAGTTAAGTAAAAAACTGTTTCTACTAAGAATTTTGTACTTACGATGTGATTGCATATAAGTACAAGTACGTGCCACCCAGTCGTGTGTTTTATTTAGAAATCATTGAATGAGACAACTTGAACATATGAGAAAATAGTTGTATACCTTGACGTTGAAGAACTTTCTTCCATTTTTATTTTTTGTTTGCCGTAAAATTGGACTCGTGAAATTATTAAAAACATGATTTTGGCCATTTATTTTTTCTTTTATCGATTAATCGAATATTTTATCCTCAATTAAAGTGGAATTTGATGCTTAAAATGCAACAAATACCAATTATCAAACCCTAGGACTTGCGACCATATATTTAAGGAAAAATATTTCAAACTTTTAAATTGTAAAAATCGTTACCCATACAAAAATACTAAATCGGAGTAAATCAGTAACGTATGCCTTCTAGCAAGAACGAGAAAGTTGAAATACGATATTTTAAAACATTTTTTTTAATCAAAAAAAAATGTTTGTTTTAAATAAAAAAAAATAAATATATTTTGAGAACTCAATATTTCAAAAATAACTCCATTGACTTTTTCGAAAAATTATTGTAGTAAGTTTTTGACAACATCTTGAATACTCAAAAAAAATAGACTACTATGTATATAGTAAATTGCTAACTAGTATCATGTTAAGGTCTCAATAATAGGTTGTTTAAAATTTTGCGCCAATAACTTTAACTATATGCCCGTAAGACCTAAAATTATTTTATTTTATGCAATTCTCCCTAAAATTATAAATAATATTGTATATTAAAATCTTAAAAAGAATGGCGCAAAATTTTAGTCGATTTAGTAATATGTTAAATCATTTTTAGTATGATACTAAGCTAAAAAGAGGATTTTGCTAATTTTAAACCAGTTTAGTATCGTACTATTTTCTTAATATTTTACTAAAGTTAAAATCACAAAATGGCTACTTTATTTTTTTAGTATCGTACTAAATCCATATGCCACTTTGACATTTACAAACGTCAAAAAGTTATGTTCGCTTAATTTTTGCACTATTTTAGGCGTGTTCAGTTGTAGTTTATTAAGAAAATAGATTTAGTATGGTGCTAGTTAAAAAATGTTTAAAATTAGGAAACTATTAGTAAAGTGCTTTAGTATTAGCAAACTGTTAAGTAGTATCATGCTAAGACCTTAACATTAGATTGTTTAAAATTTTGAGCCAATGTTTTTTTTTTTTTGATTTTTAAAAAATAAATACATTTTTTTTTTTTTTGAAAAATCGACTTTTCAAAAATGAGTCACTGAATTTTTTAAAATTAAAATTTTAAACGTATTTTAATAATTACTTTAAATTAGTGTTTTGAGTTGTGTCCCTAAAATTTTTTTCAAAATTTTACAAATAAGAAATTATTTTTTTTCAATTTTTTTTTTTAAATTTGCTTGAATTCTATGTTCGCAAGCATTACCTTCCTAATTAACATAATTGAAATCCATAATACAGATTTAAACATACATTGCATATAAGTACCTATTAACTAAATTCATTATACTAATGATCAAGGTAATCTAACCTAAATCGCCTTTAAATCTGCATATCATAACTAGATTACCTAACCTAGTAAAAGCGTCAATTTTTTTTTTTTTTTTTTTTTTATAATCTACACGCGCTCAAGGGATTATGAATACCCTTTAAATGTTTCAACACAGCGCGGGCGTGAGGTTGAGGTTAAGGAAGAGAAATAATGATAGGAAAGTTGTGTGGCGTGATATTCGGAGACTGTAGGTGGTTGTTGTGTCAGATTTTATCTCCAGGGAGAATGCGGAGAAATTTCCGTGTCTTATTTATCGATGTCCCTTATAATTCGCATTAATTTTTTTATCCTTTTGTCATATTTTATCGGTATACTAGTTTTACTCAATCACATGTTGTTAGTGTTATGCCTAAACAGCATGTAATGAGTAAACCAGCAACTCATTGTATGACAATTATTTTTAGAATTGGTTTTAATGGAAAATAAGAAGACATAGACTACGGCAGGGATCGAACCTGTGACCATGAGGTTGACAGGCGAACACACAACTATCGCGCCACGGCCATACCCAATGCTTAGCTACATTAAAGTTGTTAGCTACAAGAGCAAATTCGTACTATCCAGCCGTGAATTTTATTGATTTATTACTAGCAGTTACCCGTGTGTTACGCTTTTCTAACCTCTATCTAATGTCATCACCTATCTACCGGCAACATTTTATTTAAATACGTTCAACTCACTTTCGAATTAAAAATATTCTTTAGGATTTTTAGATCGTTCTCTAAAGTAAGCCTATCCTAGTAAATCATCAAAATACTATGATATGAAAACTTCTGAAAAACATTCCAAAAATCTAAGAAAAAGTGTAAACATCAAAATCAATATCACTGTCACATCAGCCGTAGTGGCGAGTGACACAATATTAATGACATTGCAATCCAATTTCAATGTCTCCATTTCTCCAGCTCCTTTTTATATTACGTACGACTATACCTACCGCCCCTATACACATATCAAGTCCCAAACTATTTTTTGTTTCATTTTTTTTTTTATCGCCAAAGCTTACGATAAAAGACCCAAAACAAACACATTCCCAGAAATATCAACAACAATTCCCTATGCCCATTTACATACATACATACATTATAGATCGAAAATAACAAACAGGAAACACTACACATTAAGTAAATGACTTTTAATCCCGGGCTACAAAAACACACACACATTATTTTCATTTGAGCGAAATGAAGGAGAAAATAATAAATACGTCAGTTCTTATATAGACTGTTGTTTTTATAGTGATGGGAGGTGAATATAATTTCCAAGGGAAATAGCGCGCAATATTTATTAATACTGTACCGATACAGGACACAAGTAGATCAAGCGTGAACCGTTAGAAATGCCATAGGAAAATCATTCCCCATAGCCTTGTGATAGACTTTACATTAGATTGATGAGCTATTGACGACAGCTTACCATTTGGAGCTTGACGAGCGACGACGACAACGACGACGCCATCGAATAAGACGCCTGATTTCTTCCCTGACTCTGAAATAATCATGTGTCCTTGGCACATAGGAAAGCCTAATATTTTGCTTCCATTAAATGAATGGTGGTGGTGGTGGTGGGTGTGGGTGTGGGTATAGATATGGTTGGTAAAAAAAAATGTATTGTCAATTTTGTTGGGGATTTTTTTTTTATTTTCGACGCCACCATCGTTTGACTAAAGACCCCCGTCAAAAAGGGTTAAAAAAGATCGGAGTGACCTTTATTGTAAGTATGGGCAACAACTACTATGTCGCAACCTCCATCAAAAGCCCACAATGACAGTGATGAATTACAATCGTGGCCTCCCTATTCTATTAATATTGATGGATTCAAAAGCCACCCCAGCCTATAATCCTTTCGAAAAAGTGCCATTTTAAAGCAATAAATTTGTCCTGACTCACATACATACTCGCACTATATACGGGGCAAGTATTAACATAAACAGGACATCGCTGTGCGAGAATCAGTTGCCATCACAGAGGACGCAATGACAATAATAATAACAACAACAACCCCACCAACAAAATGGAAGGACACGAAATTGAAGATGACCCGGCCGGCCGGCGGGGCACGTTGAGAGAATGTGTATTTATTTGCAATAAAAAAAACATGTCCTGCCGACTAAGCTCGCCCTGGCGCACAGCTGGAAAATGTCAATTTCCGATTGTGAATCCGATTGAGTTTTATTTAAATTCATTTTGTCAGAGTCGCTCATTTTATATGTATGGGATTTATGTGTATGTATGATGTATATATATGTCCCAGCAGGTCAATGCTTGATTTTTATCCTGCTGCCAGCCAAAGTGCCATAGCCCGTTGACGAATATGCACAGCGATATGTTTACGGATCTGAGTGTTTGTTTCTTTTTTCTGACTCACGCACCTTCATATCCACCTCTCGGAAATCCTTTGCGGATACGCAGTTCAGCTCATAAGTCTGGCCAATAACCAGGAGTGGATTTGTTTGGCTTTAACATCACAAAGGACATACATTTAAGTGTGGAGTTAGACAAATAGCAACAGCATGATTTTTTTAATGTGTGTACATGGCCTTTTCATATTAAATCCAACCCTGCATCAACCCTGCAGAGCTTTGAAAAATATCTATTTTCAATCGAAATTTTTCGGAAATCGTTACCGATATCTCTTTCGTTGGATGTTGTATGTGTGCGATTGGAGAGATTGTGGAGCTGTTGGCAATCAAAGGCTATTTGTCTCGCATTCTTCCCTTGAAATATCTATCATACCTATTCGACTAAGTCCCTTTTTGTTCCAAGGCGTGTATCCCGGAAAATATTTTTCTTTTCAAGTATTAGCAGCCATGTCACCAAACAACAAAAAGGACGTATGTACACAAACAAGCAAAAGAATTAAATAGAAAAAGAAATGATTCAAAATTTAATCTCGACAGATTTCGAATCCTTAAAAATGTGGTCCTTGAAAATATGTGCTCCATACAAAGCTGTCCAATAAAAGCTGATCTGGTCTTCCTGATAATTCATTTTCAATCATATGTCGGTATGTTGGCGGGGGTCCTTCAATATAAAGGATTCGCATAAACCATTGTTTATGTGTACACCCTCAATGGAATCCTCTTTGAAAAATGGTGCATTCATTAAATCAGGATGCACATTGTATATGTGTGAATGAGTCCTTTAACTTAAAAGGCCCTTTTGTGATGCGAACTCTGTCCATTCTATTGTCATGTAGATGACATATCTTCCTGTATAGTACAAATCCAATGAATCAAATCAAATTCGGAAATGTCTATTTGGGAATATTTTGTTTGAACAAGTATTGGTATAACAGTTATTCCATTGATTGTGTTATTTGATTTCGCCTCATTGTATTGCAAGAGCCCCCACTAAAAGTCTTAATAAGAAATTTGATATTTTTCGTAAAAGAGAAATCTGTATAGCAATTGAACATGTACAAGTACTAGTAGATAATCTCTACTTGTCACAAAGGGATGTTTTATATTTTATTAGAATTAAATTAGAGTAAGAAAAATATGTGTATCTGGGTTGTGTCTGCAAATTGAACAGGAAATGTATTTTTTAATTAATTATTTCGACTTGATTCGCTATATCCTTTTTTGAAGGATGTAATTTATCTATTGGTTTGTGTTTCTGTTCTTGAAATTTAATAAATAGTAGTAAATGTACTTCAGAAAAAAATCTAGAATTTGTTCTTAAAAAAATGCTACTTTGTTATATGAAGAGCTTCCAATGAATGATATATACCTCGGAGACGATTATCGAACTGTACATACAAAATGTTGTTTTTACTTTGCCATAGAAAAAGTTGATAATAAAGGGTTATCCATTTTGCGGTTTCAAAAGTATAGTGCTGGAATTCTACATCTGCCAAACTAAGTTGTTAAACCAATTTTTTTTTTCACTTGAAAGTCCTGCATTTACGAAAATGGACCGCTTACCTATCGCACAACGCATAAAAATTGTTAAAACCTACTACAAAAATGGTGATTCTGCCACACACACATATCGTGCTTTAAGAAGAGATTATGGTTTACATAATCGTCCAACTTCGCAAGCAATTGGAAAAATTGTGAGGAAATTTGAAGAGACTGGTTACAGATATTGTAAGGGATATGCATCATCGTTTCGCTCGTATCTCTGAAAATATCGCTCATGTAAGTGAAAGTGTTGCCGAAGACCCGAATTTGTCGATTCCTCGTCGTTCTCAGGAATTAGGAATCTCTCACGGCACATTATGGCGTACTTTGCATTTGGATCTACAGCTCACATAACAACTAAAGCCAGCTGACCATTCACAACGTGCGTCGTAGATACGTCGAATGGGTGCTTGAACAACAGGCGGTGGACGTCGATTTTTCGAACAAAATTTTCTTCAGCGACGAAGCACATTTCTCACTCGGTGGGTATTAATAAACAAAATTGTCGTATTTGAGGTTCTGAAAATCCTCAAGTAATTGAAGAGAAACCATTACATCCACAAAAAGTCACTGTTTGGGGCGCTCTTTGGTCCGGAGGTGTGATTGGACCTTACTTCTTCGTCAAGTTATAGCTGAGATACCGCCCAATATGTGTCAAAAAGTGGTCGAAAATTACCTCAAAATAATTGATGCTTGCAACAATTCGCGTGGTAGTCATTTAAATGATGTAGTGTTTCACACATAATGTCAACGTTCAAACTTTATAATAAAAAAGAAATATCAAGAAAAAAAAATATTTTATGTGTTTTATTTGCGTTTACTTTTGAAACCGTAAAATGGATAACCCATTATTTTAAAAATAAAAATTTTTTTTTAATTTAAAATAAATTTTATACATAATATTCAAAATATGTAAGAATAGAAGTAATTGGTTAAAAATTCAAGAATATAATTATTTTGCAGTTTTTCAAAATAGGGCTATTCTTTAAATGCACATACACTCCATGCCAAGTTAAATGGTAAATTACTAAAGCCGACAACCTATTTTGTGAGTGGATGTACAAGAAAAATATGAGTCTAAAGGTTAATCCTTATAAAATCACTAATGTCATTTTTCGAAATGCTAAAAGATACATCTTTAAAAAAGAAAACCAAATTAATAATAGATATACCCTCCCGTATGCTAGGCTTGATAAATCATTAATTATTTGAATATACAAGGTAACCAATAGTGTCTAATCAGAAGCCAAGATTCAACATACTTTTGTATGTTTACTTGGAATGTAAACATTATATACATTCAAAATTACATCTCCTAATAATATAAATAGGCGTGGCAGTTAGCGGATTTTACTTAATTTAATTTTTAATTGACTTGTCGATTATCAAATTAAACTTCGAAACTTTCGTTCAAATCGTTAGAACCGTTTTTGAGAAATCAAAAAAGATAAAATTGGGAGTGGCAGTCATTTGTGTCCTTTCATGCAAACTAATTCTGAAATTTTAATTAAAATCATTTGAAAAGTTTTCGAAAGGCAAATAAGGGCCAATTTTCAATAGCAGTCAGTTAGTACATATTTTCCAGATAGAGCAAAAATCAGTTTTTCAACAGTCAGATACAACTTAATCTAGGAATAAAGTTATCTGCTCATTTTAGAACCGAATAAGGAGTTAACTGAGGAATAAAATAAATAGCTATTTTCGAAGTCAAAAACACTTTAAAAAAATATTGCTTTGAAATAATTAATTTCTATGAAAAGTTCGATACTCGAAATAAAAGTGACGCCCAAATTAAATTATTCTATAGATTGTTTTTTTTTTTTGAAAAATTCGATGTTGTTATCCGATTGTTTAACAGTTAAGTAAGTTTATACTTTTGGTAACTAACTGGATGTTAATCTGGAAATTGAAAAATCGACTTTAAATAAAAAGAAATTTGGACGTGGTAGTGGTGGATCTCACTTAAAATATTTTGTAAATTTTTGCTTCCACGTGAAAACAAATTCTAAAATTTTCATCCAAATTTTAAGAGCCGTTTCCAAAAAAAAAAAAAAAAAAAACAAATAAGAAAAGTGGACGCTGCAGTAGGCGGATCTTACTTAAAATGTTGGTCTTCCTCATAAAAACAAACTTTGAAATGTTCATCAAAATTGTTTCCGATTGCTTGACTACCCTAAAAATGTATTTATACTACATATTAAGTTACAGCGAAGAATTTGGGAAAGAATCACTAAATTAGTATGTGGTGGTCTCAAATGATAAATTGTGTTGGGACTTGTGCAAAAAAAGTGGAGAAAAATATCAACTTTAACGATATTATTCAACGAAAACACTGAATCACTTAAGCTGCAAAAAACTTTCCGCACAATATTTAAAATAAAAGGATAATTCATCTGTTTAAATTTTATACTTCATCGACCTGATCTCCGCAACTTTAAAATGCAAGAAGACGTGTTTCACTTCTTTGGAATATGTCCAATTGTAAAATAGTGAAGAAATTTAGGCGTTCGCGATATTTTGGGGTACAAGTTGTGGACCTAACTGAAGTTTCGAACGGAAGGGCTTCAAATTGGTCCCCATCGAATTCGTGTTTGTTCGAGAAGCACTCACAGACTTATCTGCTCGTCTATTCTTCCCCGGTTTGGTTAATAACATGAGTTTCGGCCGGATAGTTCCAAATGGTGTGATAAAATTTGAACTGGTTGCCAAATGTTGGATGCCACCAATCCATCTGACTCCCTGCCAGGAACCATCCGTCATTATTTCTACATCCAAGTTGGTCGCAACATTCCGTTTCATTTGCTGTTGAATCGGGTACCAAATAAACTGCTCTGTGGACCAATGAGAAAGAATAAGTCATCTATAGCTGCCAAAAACTGGATCTACGAATAAGATTCTCCTTTGCCCAGTTGAAGAATCTGCATTGTGCAAGAAATGTTTTGAGTATCTGCGTCGAATATTGCTTACTAAAAAAGCTGACATTTTATTAAAAATAATGCATTGTATAAATTCGTTTTTTTTTTGGGGAACGCAGAAAAAATAATACAAATGTCAATCTTATAGATGATCCTCGGGTTAACCAGTATGGGACACTATGTCATACTTTTCTAGAAATGAAAATAATGCATATATTTGAAGTCAATAAACTAAACTAACTAAGAAAGGAGTGGACACAAGTAGGCGTGGTAGTAGGTGGATTATACTAAATACTATACTAATTTTTCTCTTGCACTAAAAAACACCCACCCTAAATATATAGTCCAAATCATTTGAATCTTCTTCTAGAAATATAGCCATTCCCCAGAAACCATGAAATAACATAATGCTCAAAATTGTTTATGGAGACAATTTTTTCGCATAATATGGGTTCTTGGAGATTTATTTCATCTTCAATTTGAACAATTAAATTATTCCTCCATTTTGGAGAGTAATTTTCTGCAGCGATCACAACCAACAACGAAGACTAGTAACGACGGAAGATTTAAGGATACCTTTAAATTATTTCCTATCCACAATCGCAGTCTACTTATGTATAAGTCCTTTTCTAATCTAAGCTTTTTTTCTAAAAAAAATTGATTGTGTTAAAATACAGAAACCTTATGGTCAATTTCCACCCACCTACATCCATGTATCTAATTTTTGGGTGTGGTCCCAACAATCTTATTTCGTGTGGGAAACTTTTGAGCAGTAAATCGAGAATATATATTTTCTTTTAATGTTTGATTTCAAAGCCTTGCAATTCCCGATCAAGCACTAAATTATGTATAGATTACTTTATTTCTCCCCATTCAAAAAAATAAAAACTTATGTTGTGAATTTCATTGGAAATATATGTTTTCCCAATAGATATCCTTTTTCTTTCTAAGTCCCTCTAGAGGGATAAAGTTAAAGGTCAGCTTATATACATACATCTTACCTTAGCCTACCTATTCATATACTTATACATCTACATCCCTTAACAATATTGATTATTTGCAGACATGTCATCCCAAATCATATTAAAGCCTTAGGTTAGCACTCTAAAGCGAACCCCTCATGCATTCAACCGCACTTCCTTAAATTTATAAATATCCCTGCCTTTTTTCTTCCCCCTCTCTCGTTAAAAATACAAGTGAAAAACTGAAAACCCATTTTGAAAAGTTTCTCTTCATATAGTAAATTATTAACTTTTAGACAAAAAAAAAGACACGAAAAACTTTATAAACTTTTGAGAGTACCTATTGTTGTTTTTTTTTTTTTTTTTTTTTTGATTTTTGTTCTTCCTTAATGCTTAGCTTTACATAGACTTTTGACATGAAGTTAATTTAGTTATTCAAAACCCATCACATAGTTTCGCATCTCTACCTTAAAACCATTTCGAAATGGGATTATTTCGTCGTCGTCCACGCGGCGGTGGCGTTTGTTTAGGTGTTGGTTGTTGTTGTTGGGATGCGATGAAAGCCCCCCTTTATTCGAGGACCTTAAATAATTAATTAAAATTTTATGCAAGCAAATGAAACGCTACTGTACTAACTTACCATTACGACACCGAAAACGAAATAAGGTTCTCAGCTTTGGTTTTTTTTTAGAAAGAGTTGTGCGCCTGTAAGGCCTATTTTTGACTAAGCCAAAGGATTAATTTGTCCTACGGCAAAGGAAAGGATTTCAGTTTTCTTTGTGGCGTTAACGAATTTATTATTAATATGTTCTACAGTCTTCCTCATCCTCTCTTATAACCACTCACTTGCATAAAGGCGTTAAATTGTTATTAACGATGTGATGTTCAATGGCATGTGGCCGGGCGGGCGGGGAGAAAATGTCCTCGGCGGGGCGGCGGCGTCGGCCTATAAATACATTTCAACCAAGAGCATCCTGGGTGTTAATTTTAATCGAAACTCAGGATAAAGAAATGTTTCGTTTTTCTTTTCGGCGAGGACATGCAAAATTGATTTTGATTGATGATATTATTTAGATGGATTCAATGCATGTGTGTACTCGTATGTATGTGTTCAAGAGGCTGATAGTGTGGGAAGTAAATACATTTCAAAACGAACGAGGGTGGTGGTGTAGTATCTGATGAATGTTCTCCCTTAATGTGTATATTTTATATATACGCAATATATGTATGTATGTTTGTACATATGTGTGTAGATAAAATCCTTCGATCCGATTATTCTATATACATTATGTGCATATTTTGATTCTGTTAGACAAAATGAAACATACATAATAAATCGGAGCCAAAAATAAAAGCGACATCTATAAGGCTGATGAATGATGAATTCCCAGGATATATGTTAAAATATCCTTTTTTTTAAGCCGCTTACCGTTTGTTGGGAATAATTGAAAATTGTTCGATAGGGATTTTCTTTCATCTGAATATAGATTTGGGTACTATATAATTCGGATTCTTTTTATACCTAATAAAAAATAAAAATAGAAGACTTAGTAGGTACCTATCTAGTATTTTTTGGAGAAAGCTTCTTAACTCTGATTATAGGGACAGGAATTGGTGGTGGTTAAAACCGAAGAAGTAGTAGATCTGGAAACATAAAATAATTTAGAAAACAACAAAATTGTTAACTCTTTTATTGCAAAATGATTAAATAAAAATTATGGGAATGTTGAGGAAAGCTTTGACCTTTCTATTGATCATTCAATAGGCATGACGGAAGTCTAGTTAAGAAAAAAAGCTCCTGATATTTAGCTGATTTTTGGATGCCACCCATGGGTTAAAATGAGACAGTCAATACCTGGTTCTCAAAAAATATTCTTTCTTGTCATTCTCTTTCTTCTTACTAGTGCTATGCACTTCAGGTTGCATTTAAAAGACCTTTGGTCTTACAGGTATGTAGTTAAATTAAATTCGATAAGACTGTGAAAAAATATTTCACTGACATATCCGGCTGATGTAGAAAATGAAGTCGATAAATTTATTAAAGTCATACAATGGACTGCATGGAACAATATTTCTTATAATAGATGATTTTTTTTTAGCTACATGAGAAGTTTCGATGGTTATTGTCTATTCTTTGACGGTGGAAGATGTCAAACTTTGTTGATATTTCTGTTCAGTAAAGTTTCATCATGCATCGTGTAACGTCGGGACAATGCTTCCAAATTGTGGAAATTTACTTTGAATAAAATGAATCTGTTCGCGAAGTCTATAGAGCATTTTTACCGAAGAATTGAATTTAGTGATGAAGCTCAATTCTGGTTAAATGGCTTCGCCAATAAGAAAAATTGCCATATATGGAGCGAAGGTCATTAACGAATCACAATTACATCCATTGACTGTTTGGTGTGGTTAACACGAAATGAGTAAGGAGTTGCCGTTACAGTCAATGGCGAGCACTATCGAGCAATGCTCGCTGATTTTTGGTTTCCAAAAAAAGCACCAGGTTAACATCCATGACATTTGATTCCAGAAAGATGGCTTAACTTGCAATTCAGCTTGCTTAACCATACATTTCTTGCAAAATCAATTTGGTGACAGCTTTATTTCCATAAGTGTTCCTGTTAACTGGCCTCCTCGTTCATGCACCTTAACGCTTCTCGACTATTTTTCATGGCTATGTTAAGTCGTTGACTTATGCTGATAACCCAGCAACTCTTGAAGCAGTGGAAGCCAATATTAAGGCCACCATTGATGCCATACCACCATATTTATTGGACAAAGTAGTCATAGACTGATCGAATGGACTATGTATTGTAGAAAATCCATACAAAGCACAAGTTCAATTTCTCTTAAAAAAATGGGGAGCATGAAAAAAATTACAACAGTCGTGTATTCACCAGCACAAAACCATTTTAAATTGCTTATCCGGCAAACTTAAAGGAGCAATCTGCGATTTTAAAAATACACAAATCTCTACTTATCTAAAGAGCCTGGCTGCAGAGAATAATACAACCTATCCACCTGGAAAGCTACGAAAGGAATTAAAAAGCCACAAATACATTCACTAATCAGGAAAATTATTCAAACTAGATTCATCTTAACACATGACCGAAAAGTTTCAAACCTTTTGACGAAATGGAATTAGAAAACGAACTTGATGTGATTCAATCATTAATTGGGATCTTTATTATTCGAAACAACTCACTATCCGAGCCCAACCAGGCAATTAACAATCTTAGAAATCAAAATGCAACTGGGTATGATATAATAAATCCTCGTGTTCTTAAAAAACAATTGAAATTCCACGTGAATGGAAAGTTGCAGAAGTAATAATGATCCCAAGACCGGGAAAACCCCTGAATGAAAAGAAATCTGACAGACCAATTTCTCTCTTGCCGCTGCCGCTGATCTCCAAAGTATTTGAAAAAATCCTACTCAAGATTGAAAATTATCCTGGATCATCAATTTGGTTTCCCTAAAACCCGCTCAACAATTGATCAGTTCTAAAGAATAACTACTGAAATTGAGAAGTCTTTGGAAGAGAAAAATGTTTGTTCTTTCGTATTTCCAGACGTTGATCAAGCCTTCGAGAAAACAGTACAATGTCCTGAAATATAAACTACGACAGGTATTTTCAGAACAAGTCTATCGCAGCCTCGAATCCTACTTCGAAGAAAAGAAATTTGGAGTTAAAAAAGGCAGGAAATATTTGAGATTTAAGGAAATAAAAAATACTGGTGTTCCTCAAGAAAGTGTTCTTGGTCCGATCTTGTTTATTTTATATACTGGCTTGGAAGATACCGTACCAGATACATTTGCTGATCACCCTGCAATTCTTTCATTATTCTATTCAATTAACACGGTAACTGAAAAGATCCAATGAACCAAATGAACAATATTTCGGAAGACACCAAGAAATTGCGTAGTGTTCTTAATGTCTAAATCAACTCAAGTACATATTACTGTGGTACCTGCAAATGCGACTACATTTGTAATTAAAACTACTTGATAAGACAACTTAGTTGTAGTTGAAGGAAATAAGGGAGGTGTTTTTTTTAGATAGTAAAAATCTCACACTACTTCTGGGCTCATTGTGTCTATGAAGATTTTATCCTACCAACGCGAAACAAAAATTAAATAAAAATAAATATGAATCTTTCCCCAGCGCCAACAAACAAACACTTCAAAGAAGTTTGTGATAAATCCTCGAGGCCAACACCCCACCCCAGCGAACAAAAAAAAATGCTAAGTACAACAAAAGAAATTAATAATTTATTACGCGCTTATTTAGCAGTTTTTCCCACTCGCCGACAAAAATCACTAAAAGTACTCTCCAGTGCCCAACTCATTAGGGTGGAATATTATTATATTAAGTTTTGTTCTGGGTGTTTGTTCCACAAAAAAAAAAAAAAAACCAAAAACCCCCACTTAATCATACAATAAAAGTCGTAATTCATACATTATTTACGCGCTTTCTTCAAAAACATTTTTAACACACACACCCCCACCAGACTGTCCTCACAAACACACTCATAAAAACAAGGATCTACTCTCGTATTATCAGAAGCAGGGTAAAAATCTTTCGGCGGCAAATCGACAAAATATATAAATCAGAGATATTTATAATGTTTGTGTTATTCACGCCTGATTTATATGCATAATCTCTCCTTTATGATTACGAATTGATTTCGTTTAAGCGATAAAATATTTGTTTGATAGTTCATCCCCTCCCAATGTTTACATTTTTTTTTGGATAATGTGTTGAAGCAGAACAGAAAGTATAATCATTTCAATAAAATGGTGGATTTTCTGGAAAACTTTTTTTTTCTTTTTTTATATAACGCAATACCACTTATAAGTTTAATACTGAAACTCTTAATAGCTTTCGAGATTAGGATTAGTGCGGAGGCAAATTGTATGGAAATGGGTGTAGTTTAAGGCATTATACCGTAAAATACGTATCTCATAGCAAATATTGAAGATACACAATTATGTTACATAGTTTTAGGGATATAATGATCATTATCAGTTAAGTGTTTTGTATTGCATATCTTACAGGGGAACAATTTATTAGTTTTTCAACCAGATTACAAGGTGTTGTATTCCAATCCGAAAAAAATTATCGCTGTGCAGTTGGTGATTCCTTAAGCATTTGCATCTAGTTCGGAATTTAGATTTATAACGTTTACGATCATAAGAATTAATCACCTTATACACTCGCCAGAAGAAAATGTGGCTTATATTTCTCGTTGATAATACTTTGAAGTTTTGTTTCAGCATATCAAATATAGGCTTGAGCTTGTGAGTTTTTATTAAAATAAAATTATTAAACAGTCTAAGCCGCTGAAGCAATTTTCTTCAAACTTACTTAAGCGTTTTAGGTGATTGTCTAAAATAGCTTTTTGAATCGATCCACAAATTAGTTAGTTATATCGAAAACGACTCTGACGATTTTGATAATAAAAATATGCGGTCTACTTTTAGGTATAGGCTACATTTCTGTTAAAATTGTTTTACATTATGTATTTTGTTATTAACGATACCTGCCATACATCCATTTTTTTGATTTTGGACTTTCTCTTCAGCGGCTCAACAGATTTCGAACAATTTTTTTTTATATAGGAGGTCCTTTGAATAGTCTTTTTGGAATTAAAAAAATGTTTTTTTTTGTTGAAAATTCGATATTTTAAAAACGGGTAGACAATTTTTTTTTAATTATGTTTTTAAATTTAATATATTAGATATTTAAAATTGCCATACCAATATTGGTTTTAAAATAAAATTAAAGATTTTGTAAATTGAAAACTTCTATTGGCACTTTGTGTCTTCTCCGGTATGGGTAAAAAGTATAGATTCATAAGATGCTAAAATCGACATGCTAAGGATGTGCGATATTCATCCATGCTAATGAAATATCGATGTTAAAAGAGAAAACACAGATCTATCATTCAAAACATCGATACAAATATGGTTTATTGGGATGAGGTCGATGCCTCTTCCACTGCATACTAATCAGCAGGTGATCTATTTCAAACAATGAGAAAATAAATAGTAAAATTACGATAAAACATAGAAAATAAACAATTATAGCTTGAACCAAATTACTTGACCAACGGCAACGTCGCGTTTTGGTTGCACAGAGTGAGGATTCAAGAGAACAAAAATGGTGCGCAAGAGATAATGAGTACAAAGTCAGAAGCCAAAGATGTAAAACTATTTTGAAAACATATCTCATGTACATAAAGTCCATCTCTGGAAGGTGATTGTGTGTATGTGTACCTATCTTTCAAAATTAATGAGATGAGAAAAGAAATTTGAAGAGAGGTTTGCAGTAGAATGGTCAAGTGAGTTGGCTCAAGCTATAATATATCGATAGCGGTAGATTGATAACTATGACGCAAGTATATAAAGTGTTCAGTCCTGTTTATATGTGTATACGTAAATTTAAATTCTCCGATTATTTAGTTAAATGTGCGTATATGTACGTATAGGTATTGTGCATTGTTTGTATTTTGATTAAATTATTTAAAATTGTCGATTCAAGACTTACTGTGCAGTATAAAAGTAAGTATTAAAACATATGATATTTTTCTCATATTGGAAACAAAAATAAAAAAGTATCTTTTTTAAAATATCTCTAATAATTAATTAGATTTTATTAAATATTTATTTATTTTTGTTTCCTTATATTAAATATTTTCTTATATTTGTATATTTGCATTTTCAAATATTTAATTATTCGATACAAGCACAAGAATCAATAGGGAAATTTGAAAAAAAAAGAAAATTACAAGATCAGATTAAGTGTAAGCGATATAAGATGAAATATATTTAAATTTTTGATATTACAAGTAATTTTAATATGAAAAATTGCTGCTATTTCATAATTTAATGTTTTCACTTCTATCGGCAGTCCTAACAATTGCTTTCGTTTTTTTACAAAAATATAGTGCAACCTTGATAAGACGTACTTCAATATAACGTCTTCCTCGATATAATAAATTCTTCGTTATCCCGTTTAATTATCCATAAGAGCCAATGTAAAATATAAGTCTACATTGCGAACATTTTTTGCGACCAACCTCTTTATAACGATTTTTCAATTATTAAAGAAAAGTGAAAATGCCTCTAATTATTGAATTTTGTCACCCCTAAACCTTTATATAACTTTTCCCCAATATATGACTCGGCGCGATTTTTCCTCCAGACAATTAGATAAATAATGTAAACACTGCTGTTCGTCATTATTGTTAAACATTAATTGTTTACCTCCTTACAACCAATTTTAGGCCAACCTAACCTCAATATAAAAAACATCAGCTTAACGAATATTTTCTTATTCCCTTCCGATTTGTTATATCCAGGTTGCACTGTAAAATATATTTAGCCGTTTCTATTAATAATTTTTTGCATACGATGTGGTCGAACATAAGCCCTTATGCGTATGTTCGATCCAGTCCTGGATTGTATTTCTTTAATTTCTTATGTGTAAAATTTCTTGAATGATAATATTGGACGACAAGTTTAAGTATTTAACAATATAAATTTAAAAATATAATGGAAAACAAAATGGTCCACCTGTTTCTTGAAGAATATTGCATTTTCTTCAAGAAATCCAAAAACCATATTTTTCCAAAATTTCGGTATGCAGTACCTATTATTTTAAATTTGCAGGACCTCCAGCACAAAATTTTTATCGAAATCTGTTGCACCGTTAGTAAGAATATCGAAAAGCAAGAAGTTATATGTCACTTGCCGTTAATAAATTTGTATGTTAAAAGACTTTTGAACTAAAATGTAGAGTATACTTAAAATAGAGTACTGATTTTGTACCAAAATCGTTAGAACAGTTTTCAAGATAATAAAGGTTTACCGATTTGCACCAAAAAATTGTACCGTTTTATTTTTGGGTCTAATAAAAGGATTTAAAGAAAGAACCGAGGAAATCACCTAAAACGCTTAATTACTAAGTTTTTACAAAACTGCTTCCGTCGGAATTGCGTTCGATTTGTTCCAAGTCAAAGACTTGCCCTATTTTGCAAGTAAAAAAATTAACTCTATTCACTTGTCATGATTCACATATTTAAAAAAGAGCTTTCCAATAAGGATGGATTGATGTTAACAGTTTGTGGTGGACATGTTGTTTTCCGATTACGTCAGTCAATCAGCGGTGTGTTTTGCAGTCACTGATGCCAATTCACTTTGGGAATTTACACTGCTAATAAGCATATCTAAATAATAACATTTTAGTGCAAACGGTTTCTTTTTTTGTAGAAAAAGATGATATGCATTTTTCGATGATTGGCAAACAGCAAACAAAATGGTTGCATATAACACGAAGTCAACTCATACGAAGTTCAACCTCCCGAAATTTTCAAGCTTTTAAACTCTTTTCCTGGAAAACTATAATTTTCTGAAGTAAGATCTTAATTACAAAGGCTTTTTAAAAATAATAGCTCTTCTTACTATGTTTACCTACAAATAATACAAATTCCCTAAAAGATTGATGGTCAAAACTTTTGAATAATTTGTTCTCTGGCTGACTGCAATGCAGTAATTATGCACCCATACATGCAAAAGCGCACATACTTTGACTAGAAGTCCTTTGTTTTATTATCCTGACCAAATTGATTTATTACAATAACACCAAAAATACTTTTCTTCATTTGCATCTTTTTATGTTATTTCAACTTTCTTCATTTAACTTTTAAACAAAAAAGTTCATTCGAACGCATACAAAACTAAACTAAGCCATCATCATCCTTTCTGCAGGGGGATTCTTAGACTTATTTTTTTTTTTGTATCTTTTTGTACTTTTTGGGGCGAAGGCCAAAGATTAATGTTGGAAAAGTTTTACCTCTCTATTTTAGCTCTCATTCTTTTTGTCTGTCTGTCTGTATTGCTGGGTATTTTTTTTTTTTTTGTTGGTGCAAAGACTGCACACATTTCAAGTTTCATTTCAACCCTTGATCTTCTCTCAGAGAGAGAAAACAATTACATCAAGTAAAAATAGCCGACCAAGTCATTTCGATATATAGATACCTACTTTGAGTATTTACAGCCTAGAGGAAAAGTTTCGTAAGACAAAAGTCGCAAAAAGTCGACAACTTTATAGAACAGTGAATCAAAAAACTTTTGTCATGAAAAATAAGCGACGACAGAGAAATAGAAAATGGCAAAGTATTCTCTCGAAATGATCAATTATTCTTGATGTAAGGGTTAAAGTCATTAAAAGCCCTTCAAGCCTTAAAAAATACAAAAAAAAGGAAAATAAAGGTGACGAAGTTTATGTACGTAGAATTTAAGAGCGTAAGCACAATGTTATCTGGAAATGTTTGTCGTTATCAAAAGAACACTTCATGATGAATGAAGACGAGAAGCCCGAACAAAAGGTTCAGAAGTGGGAATCTAAGAATTCATTAGTTAAAATAATAATGCATTAATAGTTCTTCCTGCTATTGGGAATGTTAGAAAAGGTAGACACTTCTAATCACAAAATGTTTTAAATTCGAATCCAAAACTTTATGGTCTTGATGGAGGTTTGAGGTCACGAAATAATTTCTTTAAAAAAAAATTCTCCACAAAATGTGAAAGTGCTATAATGTTGTTCTTAAAAAATCCATTCATAATTTCTAAAATATTTCCGTATTTCTTATTCCGGGAAATCTCTAAATGCTACGGTATTTTTGCACTCTTAAGTTATAGACAGAAAGCCGACTACGGAGGCGACGTGATGGAATCAAACTGAAATCTTCTATTTTTTTTTTTTTTTTTGAAAAACTTCGTTTACAGAATAAGAAATGAGGTGTTTTTAGCATAATTTGGACAATCTGTTGGGGTTTTTTTTTTGGGAACAAAACACCAATGGTATAGAACTTAGATTTTATTTGGCTAATGGGGGGTTGGTTGGTAAGGCAGAAACAGTAACATGATGTGTTTTGTGTAACGCAAAACGTGGCATTTATTATTTTTCTTCATTCAATTATATTGGACACAGTCGACAGTGCTAAAATAAATAAATAAAAAAAAAATACTCAGCAAACTTGAGAACTTTTTTTTTGTTTGTGAAGGCACAGCAAGGACGGACAAAAGAAAGATTTTAATCCAAATTTATTATCCTCAATGAAAAGCCAAGGTGAAAACGGACGCAATCTAGCTACCTTTTCAGAGAGTCTTATATATGTACTTGTAGCTGTGTTAAGGGCATCCGGAAAGTTTCTTTATTTTCATAAACATGTAGGTATATCCTGAGTTTGTATTTTTTTTTCTTTTTAAGGACTTGCGTTTGGATAGGAGGTCAGTTTAAAGTTGTTTTGTTAAGCTTTAAATATTTTAATAAAGTCTTTGGAATTACTGCCTTAAAGAAGATATGTGAGGAACTTTTTAGTATTCTTTGTTATTTGTTATTTCGACAGCATTCGGTCCCACAAGGCTACTCAAAAAAAAATTGTTTTTTATTCACAAGTCATGATGAAGTTCTTCTCAACTTAAAAGTTCTGATTCTTCAGAAAATTGTATGTTCCACGTGCGATTAACAATTTAACAAATAATAGTTTTTACGTGCTACCAATTTTTGTACAAAAATATTAAATGCAATTAGCTTTGTTGACATCAAGCAAGAACAGTTTTATTTCGAAACAAAGGTAAGTCAATGGGCTTAATCTAAATCGGCCAATTTATTTATGTTTCCCATTAGATGTCTATTTGTCTTCCAATTTTTATATGATAAATAATTGTTTTAATATAATTTTTATTTTTTTAAATATAAATCCATAAAAACATTAACATAGTTGTTCGAAAGCGATTATAATATAGGAATACATGAAACAAAATTATTCCTTAACTAGGTGACCCAGCAAACTTCGTCCTACAAAAAATTCAACTGCTTGATTTTAGCTTTACAGAATTTTGAAAAATACCGAATTTTGATCCAAATCACCCTTAAAAATGACCGAATCAACTTTTGATACTCACTGCATTGAAATGAACTACTTAGACCAATTTTTCTTCAATCTTATAACCTTAAGTACATTTGAAAGTAATATTTTGAGTAATAGCTGAATGTAAATTAAATTGCTAACGAATGAAAAAGAAAATAAATTGCACGACTGGATCGCACGTACCTGCTCCTATGTTCGATCACATTATATGCAAAAGATGATTAATGGAAACGGCTAAATGTATTTTTGAAGTCGTTTTTCACTTAATTTTTTGTATATTAAAATTCATAATTTTTTTCTAAAAAAAAAAAATTGGTACGAAAATTTTAAATATTTAATAATATAAATTTAAAAATAAAATTTCAGAAAAAATCGTTAACCCGTTTTCGAAATATTGAATTTTCAAAAAAAAAAAACAATTTTTCGAAAATTTTGAAATACATTTAAAATTCAAAGGAGTGTACAAATTTTGATCGAAATCGGTTGAGCCGTTTATGATAAAGTTGAAAATCAATAAAATGGTTGTATGGCAAGTACCGTTAATAATACAATATTTTTTTTCGGCCAGAATGTAGACCATACTCAAGGCAGTACTCAAACCAAATTTTATCAAAACCGTTGGAGCCGTTTATGAGATAATTAAGATGGTAGAAAAATTTGTATGGCAAGTACCGTTATTTTTGGGGCTAAAAAAACGATTCAAAAATCTATTTTGGACAATAACCTAAAACGCCTAACCACTAAGTTTGAACAAAATCGGTTCAGCCGCTTAGGATGTAGATCGTTCTACAGACAGACAGACATACGGAATTGTCGGACCAACTTTGTTGGTGTTCATCGTAATGTCAACTTTGATTAAAATGTCGAGTTCGATTTTTTTTAAATCAAAACTTGCCCTGAACTTGTTGGTTAGGTATCCAAGTTCCAAAAGCATACAGTACCTTTATTATGATTGTTAATTATCAATTGCTAACAATTGATAAATATGGAAATCCAATTGTTTCAATTTTGTATCATTAATAAAGTTCCGGAATGATGTGAATTACAAACTAATTAAGAATTATAACAGAATTATTCATTTATTTATCAAATATCAATTGAAAATTGACCAGTGAACCAAAAATCCTCAAATTAAAATGGGCAAAAAAAAATCTCCAAATTTCTCTCTGCATTTGCCTTTTTAATGTCGCTATAGGTACTATATGACAAGTTTTGCATTTGGGAAAAAATCCAACAACGAAATATAAGTCAAACGTGGCAATGGCGCAGTGGATATAGTGCTTGATTGCTAACTTAGATCCCCACGCTAGGCAGCATTATTTTCTATATCTCCCAGTCTTAATTGGATGTCGCCCGTGGTTTGAAATGAAATAGTTAATACCTAAATCTCAAATCAACTGTGCCAACACAAAAATCTTTCCTATATTTTTATTCCTTCTAACTAGTGCTGTGCAATTCAGGTTACATTTAAAAATACCTTAGGTCTTACAGGCATATAATTAAAATTATTAATTATTAAAAAAAACGTTATACGATGATAGCGCAGACGAAAAAATGGGTCCCGCACTCCGTACGTCTATTTGTCTGCATGTCGATCTAGAGCCTAAAGTACAAAGTTGGAAGAAAACCGCTGATATGGCTAAGCGTCTTTGGCTCGATTTTTTTTTCAAATCTTTTTTTAAGC
The DNA here is from genome assembly GCA_910595825.1 of Philhelius pedissequus. NCBI lineage: Eukaryota > Metazoa > Arthropoda > Insecta > Diptera > Syrphidae > Philhelius > Philhelius pedissequus. Next base: position 4,116,282 of record OU343163.1, on the reverse strand, counting down.
CCCAGTCAAACAATTTTTTGTACCAATAATGATAATATTTAATTATATCGGAAGCTGCTCTAACGATTTTGATTTAATAGGAACAGTGCACTATTTTGAGTGCATATTCTACATTAGGTTCTAATCAAAATTGTACATACAATGGCGCAAACTTTTAAAGAGCCTAATGTTAAGGGCTTAGCATGATACTACTTAACAGTTTGCTAAATCCTTGGGTACTTTACTAATATTTTCCTAATCTTAAACTCTTTTTAACAAGCACCATTTTAAATCTATTTTCTTAATAAACAACAACTTAACACGCCTAAAATAGTGCAAAAGAGTAAGCGAACATAACTTTTTGACATTTGTAAATGTCAAAGTGGCACATGGATTTAGTACGATACTAAAAAAATAAGGTAGGCATTTTGTGATTTTAACTTTAGTAAAATGGTAAGAAAATAGTACTATACTAAACTGGTTTAAAATTAGCAAAATCCTCTTTTTAGTCTAGTACCATACTAAAAATGATTTAACATATTACTAAATCGACTAAAACTTTGCGCCAATGTTATTAACCAGTATTTTAAATCTATTACCCCCAGTTTCGCAGTGGGAGTTTAAACTTAAGATCAACTGAACCTTAAACTAAGTTTAAATTTTTGGTTTAATTCGTCCGATTTCACAGTGAAATCTGATCTTCAGATCAGTTGAACTTTGTTTAACTATATTTTATGAATATAGTTGGCAGCATTATTCTTGCCTGGACCTCCCTTTCTCTCTCTGACACGCGAAACAACGAGAATAATAAATCAAATAATATTAAAAATCACTATAACAACTCGATAACATTTAAATACGCAATTTTGTTTTGTTCATAATATTTTCGGAAAAAAAAACAAGACAAACGCTGCACTGAAGTTTAAACGGCAGATAAATCTCGGTTAACTTAGACTACAAATTGAACTCAGTTCAAGGTTAAAACGCCACTGCGAAAACGAATAAATTCTTGATCTGAAGTTTAAATGAAAAGTGGAATTTAAACTTGCACTGTGAATCTGGGGATTAAACTTTATTATTTTGATTAGCTGAGATCTGAAAATTTTCTTTCTGCGAACTGCGGCTGCAGAACTTTGAGAAAACACATCTTTCCTATCCTTCTTTCTCTTCTTTCACCGGATGCCCGCGCTGTGTTCCATCCAATGCTCTTGTATGTTTTATCCAAAGGAAGGAAAGGAAATAGAAGCGTAGTTCAGACTATTCAATCTTTTTAAAATATTTTCTGCTAACTGAAATAAAAGTGCTTTAAACAATTGACTCGTTCTCAAAAAAATGAGTCAAATCCAAATAAGATGAGTCCCTGAGCCAACCTTTAAAAAAATGAGTCCCTTTTGACTCAAATGAGTCACAGTAGTAACAGTGCTGGGAACTTCATCAAATTTAAGTTGTATACTGCGCTCGGATTGACAGTTTCAACTTTACACTAATTTTACAGTAATTGAACTTCTATGATAAAAAATTACAGTTATAATATCGTTTATCTGTAACGTTAAGGTGAAACGAACGTAACAATTTCAAACTGAATTTTGTGAATATGTTTTTTATACCAGACATAAAATTCGTGAGAGAATGAGGCATATACGAGTAATCTTCGAAAATCAGGACTTGTATAATCCTTGTAGCACAGCGGAAATAGGTTCTATGACAAGTTGTAACCCAAGTTATAATTAATCAATACTCGTAACAATGATTTCTTTGTAACAACCTACCAAAACAATTTCACAAGGCTGTTTAATGGGTAATTTCTTTGGAACAAACTAACTTTCATCCTGCTTTTATCTGTTGTCCCTGTTGCGTTGCCATTGCGTTGCTTTGCGTTGTTCACATAAAACAAAAGCTTAATACTTCTTGGATTGGTTGTTGTTTACCGAAAATGAGAACGCACTTATACCCTTCGCATCAATTTAGTAGCTAGATTTAATATTGAGTTTATTTTAAAGCACTTTAATGTAATCCTTCAACGCAAGAGTTTTTGTGCGTCGTTCGACCTTTATTCTTCGCAGCAACTAAAAAAAAGTAACGGAAAAGAATATCAGCAATTTTAATAATGTTGATTCCTTTATTTTTGTTGGTTTACCTATACCGAAAGCCATGGCTGCAATAAAAACCCTAGTTACACTCGATTAGGCACAAAACTATAAAAGCCCGGAATGGGCGTTTATGCCTCTGTAAATTGCCTCTATTTTTACAGCCCTATTTGGGAATTTGAAAATACTTTCTACCACGTATCCAATTGTTTCTATTTAGTGATTTTTTTTGTTTGGTATGCGCCGTGTTTGTTTTACGATTCTCTCAGCGGAAATAAAAACTCTGAAAAAAGAATTCTCCATTTTGGAACTCAACCCTTTTTTTTTGCCCGCTGCCGTGCCAAACCATCGCACGGAGGAGGGTACAGTCTATTCGTGTACACACATCTAACACTTTGGAATACTGGTACCCTCTGCGCCTTGTGCGGAATTTATTCGTGGGGTTTTTACGAGTCTTTGGAAAATTTTATTTCCTATATTATACACAAGAAGGTCCTGCCTCCCGCCAAAGGCAAAGAACAACCATCTTCATTGCTATCGCCATCACCATCATAGTCGTCCTCATTGTCGTCATCATCATTCGAATCACGGTCACGTACTCTTTGGTTTCTGGCTTAATTCGAAAACATTTGAATCTTATTAACTCTCCAGCTCCAACCAATAGTAAGCGAGTTGTATGTCCTTGCGGGAGGGGTGGTAGGTATGTATAGTACTTTACGACTTTGACATTACTCAATGGCTCGAAAACTGAGACATCATTCAAATATAAAATGAAAATAAAACGAAAAAGAAAAATTCAAATTCCTGGTTGAATGGGCGGGCGGGGGAGACATCTTGGGAGAATTGATTTGGAAAGCGCAATGTTTGACTCAACGGTGGTGGCGGCGGCGTCAACGAAGACAAGGATGAGGATGACGATAATTTCAATAGATATTCCTTTCTCAAAGACTAAACATTCCGGTCCCAGTATACCAGTCCCAGAGATGTACATAGAGACATACTCGTAAGTATTGGGTATTGAAGCTGGAATGGAATACGCTACGCCTTGCTCGCTTTGTTTTTTATTATCCACTTCAGAGTGTCCTTCGCTTCACTTGTGGAACTTGTATTCTTCGGAATATCTCGTTTGTTAAGTGGTTCTTTTGAAAAATATGTTTTTGTTTTTTGTTTATTTTTTTTTTGTTTCCTTTTCCTAAATTGGAATTTTATTTGTAAAAATTTTCGTTCACTCTAATTTGAATATATTGTGAAATGTGAGATAGCAATGGGTGTATCGTTTATGCTTGAATGGAATTGATATTAAGGAATCTAATATTTTTATTTTTACTCGAATCATCCATCAATGTTGATATCGGAGATGGATTCTTTTTTGGATCTTCTTTTATTTTGTGCCATGCGATGATGGTCGAATGGAGGTTAAGAATCAATTTGTTTGACATTTATTTTTTAATCTAATTTTAGCCAAGGAAGAAATAAACAAGTTCGATGGGCTGAGAAATATATGCATATAAAATATCCAAGCCGTATCTATTTCGTTATCCATATTTACGAAGTTTTCTTGATGTTTTTCAGTAAACATTTTAGCTATAGGCTAGGAATATATACTCTTGTCGCTACGAACGACGTGTGATGCCCTAGAGAACTGGTTTGGTTGAACCAACAAACAGCATCTCCTGTTTGACCAATAGTTAGTTACCTTTATCAAAGTTGGTGGAAAGACTCTTCCACAGTTGCGCGCCATCTTTTATTGTTTAGGTCCTAAATATTATATTTGACGACTCAGAATCGTAAATTTTTAGTCAAGTTTCAAAAACACCATGGTTTAAGGAACCAAACATTTTTAGAGCTGAAAAGGATAGAAGGACGTGTTCTGCAGGAAATGGTTCTTAATAAAACAATAATTGTGATGAAGCTCAAACGTATGGCGTCGAATCGATTGCTGTATTTTTTTTGTTTGTTTGAATTAACTACTCAGTTAGCCCTCAAATTGGTTTTAAATGGAGATTTTCCATATCCATCCCTTATTTATATATGTACAATATATCCTTTGGTGGCGATTAATTTAATTTGCTATTTCGTATTGTATACAGCCTGATTAGCATAAGAAGTGACAAAAAATTAGGGTGTGTAAATCGGGAAGAGAAAAATGTATTCTGTTGGAGGGGAATGGACGTCCATGGATCAAGTAGAAAGGACATTTTTTTTTAACATTTAAATTGAAATCTTGAAGAAGAAGATTAGTAGCTTTCAGAAATTGTTGAAAATTTTATTCAACAAAATTAGCAAATGTTATGAATTGAAAATATCTTGATAAATCGAACTGGAGGCAGTATTTTCCGATGACGGATTAAAGTTCAACGCCTAAAATTATGCCAAGAAAGGGAACTTTTTTGTTTTTTTCGTGTCATAAATTCTAACGATATTTTTTTCTGAAAATAATAAAATACTTATGACTAAGTTATTAGCATGTGAACATGGAGGTATTAGATACCACGAACGTTCGCGGTATCTAATACCTGCCCAGGTTACTTTGTTCATTTAACTAAACTGTGCCGCTGGAAAAGCAAAATCCATTATCAAGACTTTTGTTTCGAGTAAGTTGTTGAAAAAAATTTCTAGCAGTCTTTATAGTTTAAGGCGCCAGTTATAGCTTTCATTGAGACTCATCATTGAACATTTTTACTATCTAGTCTGTGGCACTTAAACAAATAAAACTGATGTCGCTTTGGTACCAAAATGAAGGTTATAAGATATATAATATTTTTTGTCAAAAAAAAATTTATATGCGCAACCACTTTCTTGTAAATTCACTTTTGATTTTTCAATGATGGAAAGCGTTTTCAATGATCAGTCAATGATCATTGAAAAATCAAAAGTGAATTTACAAGAAAGTGGTTGAGCAAACGAAATATTTTTTTGACAAAAAATATTATATATCTTAGTACCTTCATTTTTGTACCAAAATGACATCAGTTTTATTTGTTTAATTGCCTCAGAATTGATAGTCAAAGTTTTCAATGATGAGTTTCAATGAAAGCTATAACTGACGCCTAAGTGTAGAAATCTTGATCTACGGTTTTACTGCGAATAATAAGCTTTGAGGTTTGAAAATTAATCTCTTCAATCTAAAATTTTAAAACTTTATAATAATTTAAAAAATGAAGACTTTATTTAAAAATTCTAAAAGCAGTTTTAGTGTATTTTTAAGTAGACAAAGTTTCAAACTGTTTGCTTACTAAAAAGTGTTCGTTTGCCTGACTGCTTTGAACTTTTATGTTTGAAAAATTAGACTTTAATTACGAACTAATTCCCACAAGGCTTAATTTTGGTGGAGAGTTTTATGTTGTTGCCCGAAATATTTACTCAAAAGTCGTGGAGATTTTGACAGGTACTAAGTTATTTAAATGGTGAAATCTTCCCTTTAGAAAATATCACGAAAGCTGAACTTTTTTCTGAAAAAAAAATGTGGAACTTAACATTGTAGATTCCAAGATTTTTTTTGTACAAGCAATAGATTTGGAGAAAAACGATCCAGGAGATACTTTGCTATTTCACCAGAAAATAAAATGCACGACTGGATCGCACATGTTCCTAGCACAATATTCTAAGTAGAAACAGTAGAGCCAAAATTTCCAAGCGATAACCTACTAAATCCCAATTGTCTTTCGTTTTAAATCTTAACTTGATAAATTTTCGATTTATAATTGTTTCTCTGGGAAAAATCTCACATGAACACTTCAAAAATGTGTAAGTGAATGTTCCCATTTAATCACAATTTCAAGTTTAAAATTTATTATGAATGAAAATAATGATACTATTGATTTAAAAAAAAATAATCAATTAGGATTTTTAGATAAGTCGTTTTCGATTAGATTTTCGGAGTGTTTTACTCTTTTATGTTTTCAAACGAATATGTAAATGTCTTATTCACAAAATTTATGCATACACCCTCAAACATCGTCAACTAATAAAATTGATTCTTCAGGAAATTAATACTTTGGCTAAATATCGAGAACAGAAAAAATTAAAAAAAAAAAACTTTTTCGGAATAGCCATTGGAATATTTTTGGAGTAACAAGAGCGGAAAAAGAGTAACTATGAACAGCCAATAGAAAACGACATAACTAAAGCAGTTTGTCTTTTTTTAGTTCAAAGGAGAGTCTCGGTTCTCAAAAAATGTTGTCTCGAATTTGTATGTTTTTTTGTGTTATTCTAAACGTGGCCAAAAATCCGAAATGTCACAAATTTCGCTCCGTCAAAATAGAGGACATTAATCCAAAATTTTGTTTCCTCAGTATTTGACAGAAAAATTAATAATTTTCGCTGAGGAATCCAGATTGGTGAGATCTCTGAGATCTATTTTTTTTCTGAACTATCCTATCATCAACGTGTTCGAAACTCGGGCATAAGTTTTTAGTCAATTGCTGAACAAACCAAATGCCATGAATGCCAAGCGAAAAATGAAGAAAAAATACTTAAACGAAATTCTTTGTTACCTCGCAGAATTTTTTTTTTATTTTTCATTTTTATTTAATCTTAACTTATAATGTAATAATAAAAAAAAATGTTTAAAACTAGCCTAATTATCAATAACTTACAACTAATTTACTGACCCTTTACGGGCGCTCTAAACCTAACTATATCTCTATCAATCTCCATTGGCAGTAAATTCATTGCAATCGCAATAGCAGCAGCAGAAAGAAGATAGGAAAAGTTTGAACATTTCTAGTGTCATTTCATCACATACTTTATTCCTTTAGATACATTCAAAGGATTATTGCTTTGAAAGAATTGAAGCAACTCAAAAAATGACAATAATTGCGAAAAACTAGGATGACAAGGCAAAAGAAACACCTTTTTGACAGTTTGGTTTGCTGTGTATAAAGTATGCGATGATCGGTCTCCACTTGTGATACTGAAAACATGCTTTATCGCTTACTTCGGACTTATCGCTAGTAGTGTAGACCGAATAGGTATGATTATGAATAAAGCAAGAAAAGGGAAGTGAAGTGAAGTGAAGTGAAGTGACAAAATGTCAGATACTGACAGCTCAGAGTTCAGGTGTGTTAAAAAAACTGATCAGAATAATGGGAGCTCGCTGTGTTCGGAAGAAAATTAGAGCGAACTCTATGCTCTCGAACTTTGTTCGTAAAACGTCTTATACAAATTAGGAATAAGTTCTGATTTCTATGGAATGAAAGGGGATTTTGGATTTATACTTGAATTTAATTATTAATTGAATTCTTGAAATAAAATCCAAACTAAGCTCCAATAAAATTTGAAAATATTCGAAATTATATGATTCTTTTCGAAATTTTCATTTTTTTAATCAAAAATTGTGAAGATTGATTCCGCTTCAATTTTCTTTTCTGACAATTAGAATTTTCTCACAGAAATTTTGATATAACACCCTGACTTAGAAAATAAAAATAAATTATCTCATCTGATATGAGGCCATTTAACCATAAACAATTTGCTCCCATCCCATTCGCAGTTTCTAAACAAAGTCAAGATGGAATAAAAAAAACTCTTTGTTTTTATGCAGAAAGCATTGTAAATTTGATGCTTATCGCTGCTTATACTTAATTTATATTTCCCTTCATCTTGGTGCACCACACATTCAAATGGTGAAATAAAACAAAACGACTACATTTTTATAGAAAAGCTCATACTGAGCTCGCAGAAAAAAAAATTAAATCATAAAAAATAAACTCAAAAGAAACTCTATGAACGCGGCATCCCATAAAACGTTCTGCATAAGCCTCACTAGGTATGTACGTTCATATATATGTGTCTAGATAGTATACTCATACCTAGGAAGTTGCCTGCTGGTTTTGAGTGCGTCGTAAAGGCGTAAAATTTGCATTTCAAAATTTATGCAGGTTAAGGATTCTATTTTTTTTCTTCCTTTTTCCATTTAATTAAATCTGTTTTTTTTTCCTGTAGCACGACCGACGTTTTGTCCTTGAGGTACGAAAAGATAGGATGGCATTTGGTTTTCTTTAATTTAACGAGTTCATCATTTTGACTTCCACTTCCACCCCGATGTGATGGAAAAAAAGGGATGTCTTTGCTTGCAGTTCTTTTGCCTTTGTATATGTAAACCCTAAATAAAAAAAAAATCTAAATTAGAATTGGAGTGGAGGAGGAGGAGGAGCTAGGCTTTTCCATCAACGATATTAATCAGCTCACAGATTTAATGACCATTTTAAAAAGTCGTAAAACGCTTTTCTATCGCCTCGGTGCAGCAGAAACCTTTGCGGGCGAATATAATCACGGCGGCAGCAGCAGGGTTTGGAATAGGAGGAATCGTAAAAAAAAATATCCGTCTTTATGGTGCGTGAGGCTTCACAAATTAGAAACACTCCCAACTCACAAGATGATAGTCCCTTTTTTCTGTTTTTTTTTTTTTACTAGATTGATGAGCCTCGAAATGGATGGATGGTTATGGGTGGTTGGGATGGTTTCTGATGGACTGGGCCGAAAAGATAGAGTCTTTTCATTGTTCGGGGCCAGGCAAAAGTGTAATGAGAGAAACATAAACAATTTTTCTAGAAAATATTAATATTTACAATTTCCAGTTGGTTAAACACAGAATTGACGAAAAATATGGAACGAACCAACAACCTCGCCAACCAACAAACACGGGGGTTAATTTATTATTTTGAAATTTTCAATAGAAACCTAGCCTACGGCTATTGCGTTGCGGGTGTATAAAGTATAACCAACAAACCAACCAACCACCCAACCATCAACGAAGCAACTGCCTTTGATTAATACGTAGCACAAATAAGGGGAGAAAGCGAAGCTGAAACGAGAGTATTATATGCTCTGCTACACCAAAATCGAAAGATAAATTGGATAGAAATAGTCTTATCATCAAGTTTATTAGACAAACAACGCTCATCAACTGAAAATACCCAACATAACTTTTATGAAACAAGCGCGCAATCGTTGGTTGTCCAAGAGACGACAAGATGACATTCTAAAATGTTGGTTGGATGGAAGCATAAAGCTGTTCGGAAAGTTTACCTACTTAGATATACTCGTACTGATGTTAACTTGACAATATTGATTTTGTTTAAAAAGCAAATATCATCTAAATATAACGATAATGGCTTCCACTTCGAAAACGCTTTTGATATTTGGAAACTCTTATTTGATGAAGTCGCCAGAGGTTATTAATGTGTGTTTGCAGGTAAGCTGAAGTTTTTGAGTTTGAAAATATGTACTTGATTAGAATTTAGAGATATTTGGTGAATTTTTGGTTGATCTATAGGACAAGTGGAAGCTTTGAGTGGAATTTAGATACCAATATTTGAATACGATAAAAAACCATTGTGTCATATCTGCAAATTTCTCATGCCAACAACACTCAGTTAAAGAAAAATCACATAAGAGAACCGTTTGGCAATATGGGAATGCCAACTGGGACGGTCTCAATAATTTCTTCAGGAACTTTAACTGGTCACTATGCTTCCTCGATAGTGACGTAGCCTCCAGCGCAGATATGATAACAATTTTCATTCTTCAAGGAATGAGAAGTTTTATCCCGAAAAGGGTAAAATCTATCAAACCGAAAGAAAATGCATTGTTTGATTCGAGCTGTAAAGAGGGTTAGAGAAGTAAGTTTCCGAAATTATAAAGCCAACCCCACTGAGGAAAACCGGAAAAGGTTTCAACAAGCTAGAAAGACTTGCAACGTTCACATTCGAAGAACCAAATTTTTGCATGACCAAAAATTAAGGCAAAAAATACTACAATGTCCCAAAGGTAGTAAAAATTTTTGGTCATTTATAAAAAACATTCGGAATTCATCGTCGTCTTCGGTTCCAACGCTCGTCTTTAATAACACCACTTTTGTCAGTTCTCGCGAAGAAGACAATTAGCTTGCAGCGCGGTTCGATGTTAATTCGTGTTATGACTCCTCCAGTACTTGAGAGCGTGAACGATTTTATGGGTCGAATCTTCTTTCGCACTCGTGCAGTTGCTAGAGTCCTTAAAGACCTTGATATACACAAATCCGCTGGCCCGGATAGTATCCCTCCCATCGTTCTGAGGAGGTTTTCTTCAACACTGGCAAAACCACTTCGTAATGTGGAAAAGGATGACATCGCGATTTTTCTAGGGGGTACAAATGATCAAAAAGGGGGACAAAATATCTTTTTGAAAAATATAACACCAGAGTGAAAAAAGTGAAGTAAAACGATTCACTCGATTTCTTATTATTAAAAACAATCACAAAATTCAAAAATTATAACTTTTCAACAATAATAAATTAATAAGAAACAAAATACCAAAAATAATTTACTTTTTCCAAAAAAAGAAAAAAAAATAACAACAAAAAAGTACGGTGAGTGCTTGTAAATTCATAGAATAATAGGAACTTGAATACGAAAAGTAAAATTAATATAAAATGCATACGATTTATACATACTTTTTGCTCGAATAGACATTTTTCAATAAGCTGTCATTTTACTTTTAAAAACAAACGAAAATATTTCGTTTTGTAGAAAAAAAAAATGACAAATGACAGATAGCAGTTTAAATAATAATAAGCTTATCATGTCAAATTCAGAAATTCTTATTGCCAAATCCTTTATTGCCAAATCAGGTGTTCCGCAGGGAAGCCATCTTGGACCATTACTCTTTACATTGGCTTTTAATGATGCTCCTCTTTGTGTACGCAATAGCGAAATTCTTATCTTTGCCGACGATGTGAAAATTTATAAAAATATATCATCTCTAAAGGATCGAACTCTGCAGGAGGATATTAACCACTTTGCCTTGTGGTGTGAAAAGAACAGTTTGAATCTTAACCCGACAAAATGTGAAACAATGACATTTTCAAAAAAACGTTCTCCTTCTTCTCGTGACTAAGTTATCTCACGGCACATTTTAACTCTTGTTAGAACTGTAAGGGACCTGGGAGTTCTCTTAATGCCCAATCTAAACTTTTCTGCCCATATTAATATCATCGTTAGCAAAGCCAATTCAATGTTAGGTTTTATGAAGCGTTGGTCCAATGAATTTGTTGATCCAAATGTTACCCGTGCTTTATACGAGTACAACTGCTTGGTTCGTCCACATCTTGAGTATGCATCGCAGGTTTGGACTCCTTTTTACGATATTCATATTGAGAGTTTTGAATCTGTTCAAAGAAACTTTACTCGTTTCGCATTGAAAGGGCTTCAATGGAGTGATCCGTCTAATGCCCTCCTTTATGGCCAACGTTTATCTATTCTTCAAATGCAAACACTTGCACAGAGAAGAAGTGGCAATGATTTGGTATTCTTCCACCAAATAATAACTGGCGTCACTGATGAACCAGGACTACAAGGTCCAGTTTTTTTTAATTATCGGGGAGGGGGTTATAATCTACGTGTGGCCTCGACTTGATTAAAGTCCCAACACATGGTACCAACTATGGGATGCATGAGCCCTTGACACCTATGGGTAGACTTTTAAATTGGAATTCAAACATTTTTGATTTCAATATCAGTAAAATTGAATAAATTTAAATATATACTCAAAACCAGAGCTCCACGCTCCTAAATGTTTTTCTTTTGTTTTTGACGTAACATTATTTGTAATTTTGAAGAAAACGCAAATAATACTTTAATATTATTTTTGTTTTTGTGGACTGTAGCTAAATTGAAGATTTGAATGACCTGTAGTCCAAAATACGTTTCGCCCAGGTCATTAAAATCTTCAATGTGGCTTTAACCCTTACAGTCCACAAAAACAAAAACAAAAATGATATTAAATTATTATTTGCGCTTTCTTCAAAATTATTACTGGCCAGACCACGGACATAACATACATTTAGGTGCACGAATTTAACCAAATTCCCCTAAATAATATAATTTGCAGTGTGTAATTGCTGTTTAAATTTTATAAGAGTCGGTAAACATCGACCGAAAAACATTGCGTCTTAGAAGGGTACGATAGCATCTAACCGACGAGTCCAACTATCGTAACATTATTTGTTTATACTTTCATTTTGTACTTGTGTAAGTGTTATTTGTAATAGAGTTTGCCTACTAACAACTAACACTGCACTAAATGATAAGCCTATGGTATAACACAGTTTTCTGCGTTGGCAAACCATTGGTCGGAAGACGGAGCTTGCTATAAGCTCTCTTCTCCCAATTCTGATAGTGTGTAAAATTATTCTATAATCCCCGCTCCACACAGGGTCTAAGACCCGTTTGCTGATACGAATCATAAATATTTATGTTCAACTTAAAAGGCTAATGGGCTACTTTTTCCTCTGCGCTAACTGTCACATACGTGCTTAAGTAGAACTTAAATGCTTAAGTTGTGTATCAGAAAACTGGTCTAAAAAACTTATCAAAGAAATTGGCCCACTAAAGTTTAACACATTCATGTAAATTGAAGTTCAACAAACTCCTATCCAATCTGGGATCAAATTTTCATATCTTTAGCTATCTTCCCAAGTTTTGCTGAGCTGACCATCAATTTCCTTCAAGCAAGATCTTTATTACATTGACTTCAGCCATAATCCTTTCTGATCCTCAGGTTTATGTTTTTGTTTTTGTTGAAGCTAAATCCCCCTATGAACATTTGAATCCAATTTAAATTGCTTTCAAAACTATAGATTTTATTGCCGAACCGTTTTATCCTGCTCGTAAAAACCTTAATTCCATTGCCAATCGACATACACACACAAACATACACTCACAGAAATGGCAGGAAAAAAGTTACTGACTAAGCAGCAGTAGTTAAACTTTGATAAACAGTCTCGTGTTGTATACAACCCTCATTATCGGCCAAAACTTATCGTATCTATATGGATCCGAAAAATATACTCACATACATATATATTGCCTATTTATACATTACATACATATAAATAGAACACCAGAATATCAAGTGCTCGCAGGGTAATTTTATCCTTATTATCCTTTCGAAATCCATAAAATTTTCAATTTACCATACCGTTAGTCCCTTTTTCCAGGACTTACATATATGAATACATCTAAAATACTATTTCATCCGTTATTTGAACACCAACAAAAAAAATAAAGAATCAGCAGGAGCAGTAGCAGTATAGTATAGCAGAAAAAAAGGACAACGAAAAAGTAAAACACAGCAACCACCTTTTTCATTGTTCGTTTCGGGTCAGCCAGCGTCAGAGGCAGTAGACAGCAGGCAGGCAGGCAGGCAGGCAGAGGCAGAGTTAGAGCTTATCCCAAGCATCTGCATTCATTTGATGTTGCCCGAAATACTTACCATTACCCATGCCAAGCACCATTACCCAGGATCGATGCCGCTGCCGCTTGCACAGAAAACTTCAATCTCCCTCTCCCAATTCGCCTCCCGCTGCAACCTACTCTCTCCACTCCAATGCCCATCATCACATTTATATAAAACCAAAAAAGGGATCATGGGCAATCGCCTTTCTCTCACATAACAGTGAATTATTGTGAAATGGACTTTGGTAAAAGCTGCTCTTGTTCCCGAGTGCTCCTTTTGTTTGAACTTGGGGGCTTACGAGCCAAAGCTAGAGCAAGGGGTTGTTTTCTGCTAAAAAGCGGTTGAATGGATCTGGCACTAAGTTCAAAGATGGATTTATTTCGGCTTACGTTCCTCTTAACATTGCACCATACCATTTTTCTGAGTAATTTTACCATCACTATATAGGTACATCATTCTCCCTGTAAAAGAGAGATCCTGCAGGCAATGCAGGTGAAACGACAAACAATGCTTAACGTCCACAAAGTAGGTACAAACCATCACTGCCAGAGTTGTTCCTACCTCTATTCCATACCTAGCTATTGTGAAAGACCGACTCTTCCAAAACTAAAGTGCCTCATCTCGCTTTCCTTAGTAGTAGTTTTTTTTTTGTTTGCCTCAGTCTCGGTCGAGTCGACGGACGGACATTTCAAAATGAGTTCCGTTATCAAAATACCGTACAATAAAGATTTTGCCCTGTTTTTGTGGTAATGGCGATGTTGGTAATGGCCATGGTGAACTGTTATTACAGGAAATTGCATTTGCACAAACGATTTTCGAATTGATGATGTTGTTAAGCAGTTGGCCGAGCCTGGGTGAAGTGAGGGTGAATGGTTTCCGAACTGCGCTGCGAGTAAATAGTAGGTACCACAACTTTATCTATTGTAGTCCTGGCAAATTTCTTTTGTGCAAAACAAGACCTGTGTATAGTTAGCCCCTGCGGAGGAACCAGCACCATATTATGGTTTATAGAAGCTTTTGGAGCAATTCTCTTCATCAGCACTTGTGTCAGGTTCGCAAAGACCGAAGGGCCGTGCCATAGTCACCGCCACCGATATGAGCAGAATTTTACATAACCTCTTTCAATTAAAAAAAGCTTCAAGGATTTACATTACCCACCTTACCTACTGTATGCACGAAGGGTGGACGTTTTTTTTTATTGTAAAAGTCAGACAGTAGATCAACAACAAAAGTCTTAGCTATCTGTCTGATGTGTTTTGTTTGTTTGTGTGCATTTCTTTTGAGATTGAAAAGATTCCACCGGAAACAAAACACTTTGCGCCGTGATATTTTACTTATTTTATTTTTTTTTTGACAAACAAAATATGAGAGAGGGCGAAGGACTCGAAGCTAAAGGCGACGCACCGGATAAATGGAAAATATGAATTTATGGTGGCTCCAAGGAGGCATTTTTCTTGATGTGGATATTTTCTCTATATCCTGTCTGGTCTGTCGACCTTCCTTATTCGTCGAGTTCGTCGACGGTCGTGTCGGTCGGTGAGAACAGAACATCTTCTTCCCCAGTCATCATAAATTAAAATAGTGTTTTTTTTCTGTTCTTCAATTCTTCATCTTGTTTTTTTTTTGCATGAAACATTTTTTTTTTTTTTACTTTTTTTCTATGCTGCTACTGCTATTGTAGAAAGGAGGAATTGACAGGAGAAAATTCATTTCCGGTCGAAAGGGGGAAAATATAACATTTTGTAAGTCATCGTTTCGTGTTTTTTTTGTTTTTTTTTTGTGTGAAGTTATAATATATTAAGTGACGTTGGCATTTGATGAAGCAAACTCATATTGGAAAATGTCTGTTATGTTGGTAACAAAAAGACTAGGTCAGCATTTTTTGTGTGCTGCCAGACTTGCAGGCTTAAATGATTTATTCGTTGAGTTTTGTCATGTTAGTGTTCTTTTTTTTTTTTTTTTTTTTTTTTTAATCCGGTGGTCATGGTCATGTCAGAAGCTTAAATTGGAATTAAACTTTATTTTTTGTCAACAATATTCAACTTTTATATACTGTATACAAGGTGGGGCAAAATTAATGTCAGTTGCTGTCATTTTTAAATAAAAAATGAAAGAAATTGGTCTAAGATCATAGCATTTAAGTTTTGCTGTCAAATACTGATAAAAAAATGGTTATTTCGCCTCCTGGCTTTTTAACGGAAAAACATTTCAATTTAAATTTATTTAAAGGATCTAGTCTTAACACTGTAAGATACAATACCATATAAATTAGTGTAAGCTTCGGTATATAATACTGATAAATAATATATCGGGTTTTTCAATAAGAGCGCTACAAAAGTTTTTTTTTTTTAAATAAAACCAAAACGGTTTTGGATATCAATGAAATTCTTTATTCCTGTGAAAGTACGTTCGATGTCATTATGTATGGAACTCGATTTCTTTTGCATGGCCACGACGGGCACGCTTGCAGAAGTCCAGACGCTGAACCCAATTTTCGACGGTTTTCTAGCATAAATCGGCCGATACTGCTGCAATTTCACGTTCGATATTCGTACGAAGTTCATCAATCGTCGCTGGCTTATTGGCATAGACCATAGACTTGACGTAGCCCCACAGGAAATAGTCTAACGGCGTCAAATCGCACGACCGAGGCGGCCAAGCGACAGGACTATTTCGTGAGATAACACGTTCTCCAAACTTGGTTTCCAATAGATTCATTGTGACATTGACTGTGTGGCTTGTGACGCCGTCCTGTTGGAACCGCATGTCCTCTAAGTCCATATCATCCAATTGGGGTTAAAAATATTCGGTAATCAGTGAACGGTAGCGATCCCAATTCACATTAACGTGCCGGTCTTGATCATCACGGAAGAAGGACGGACCAATGACGCCGCCGGCCCATAAATCACACCAAACCGTAATTTTTTCGGGATGCAATGATGACTCATGGAGTACGTGTGGATTGCTGCCTGACCAATACCGCATATTTTGTTTGTTGACGAAGCCATTCAGCCAGAAATGAGCCTCATCGCTGAAGATGATTTTTCGATGAAAATCCAAATCATTTTCAAGATGTTGCTCAGCCCTATTCACGAATATACGACGCTTCTGGTGGTCAAGCGGCTTCAGTTCCGTCAATTTAATCTTGTAAGGATGTAGGCCAAGATTTTTTCGCAAAATTCGCCACAACGACGTCACAGAGATGCCCAACGCTTGAGAACGACGTGTGAGAGACACATTTGGGCTTTCTGTAACTGAAGCCTCAGCGGCAGCAATATTCTCGACACTACGGGCACTTCTTTCTCTAACTGACACGGGAACATTTTGTACTGTGCCTGTGGATTCAAATTTTTCCACTAGACGCTCAATTGTTCATCTGCTAGGACGATTATGACGACCATAAATTGGCCGTAGCGCTCTTAACGTTGAGGCCACTGACTCCGAAATTCGGTAGTAAATTTTAATAATTTCGACTGGTGGTTGGCTTGTATATCTTTCCATCATGAAATGGTCAAACCTTACTGAAGAGAAATGTCAAAAGAGCGGCAAGAAATATGGCGTCATTTGCTGCCCCTGTCGCTCTACTTTTGTAGCGTCCCTGTTGAAAAACCCTTTATAAGTGATTGCTAAGTAGTGACAAAATCAACTAATACGTATGTATGACTTCAAAGAGATATAGAAAAATAGTTGTATTAACAAATGCAAAGAGAAAATATAAATCGAAAATATTTGAAAAATAATAGTTAAATAACTAATAACAGAGATTCTAATCTATGTACCTCCAAATGCCGCCAAAGTCTCCGCCTGAACTGATTCGTGTTAGCCATCAATCTGATACATCTAGGGAGGGAATTCCACAACTGGAATACATTCACAAAAAATTGTCTTTTGGACACAACATAAAAGTAACGAACGGGTGCAACATCGAGCGTTCTAGTAGACCGGGAAGGAATTTGATTAGAAAGGTACGATGGCTGACGAGTCTGCATTATATTATGCAGCAGAGTCAACGTCCTAAAATTCAGCAAGTTTTGAAAAGTGATACCATATAATGATTTAGAAAAAAATGAGATATGGTCATACCGTCGCAGACCATACACGTAACGGGTAACACTATTAAATGCTACATTAAGTCTAGGTTTGTTTTCATGATCACAATTTGAAAAAATTTCGCAACAAAAAAGAATTATAGGAATCAGCAAAGTTTTGGCAAGTATTTTTCTTGTTTTGATTGGAGCGAAATATTGGGTTGTCTAAAGGGTACGAAGACCACCATAGACCTTACCTAGCAGGTATGAGTTTTATTAAAGGTATAACCCAAATTTTTAGCTGTGTCAACGAAATCTATGGGTGTATCATTTAAAAGTATTTTTGGAAAGTATGAAGTGTCAATATTTTGCCTAGCGATAATTAAATATTTGGATTTAGTCGGATTTAAACACAATAAATAAGCACGAGATCTTTATTCACTTCATATGCAGCGTTTTCGGTTAGACCTAATGGACAACTTTTGTAAAGCTGAACGTCATCGGCATACATATGAAAAGAAGAATGAATTACTTTGGTAGGAAACTCATTTATATAAAGCGTAAACAATAACGGCCCTAAGATCGATCCTTGAGGGACACCCGACCTAACGGGAAGAAAATTAGATGCTTTGTTGTTGACAACAACTGCCTGAAATCTGCCACTTAAATAAGAATAAACAAGTTTTACATCCGATGACGAAAAATTGTATAGATTTAACACTTTACTACAATGATTGACTGTGTCAAATGCTTTTGAAAAATCCAGAAGCGATAGAAATGTTAAGTTTCCATCATCTACAGATTCCCTAACTAATAACTTCTACAACTTTTATTAATGCAGTGGTGCAGCTATGTTTAGGACGAAATTCAGACTGATTGATACACAGCATATCATTTTCAATCAAAAACCTACGTATTTGGGCAGTCATGACCTTTTCGAGAATCTTTGAAAAAAGGTAGAATAGCAATTGGTCTACACTCATCACTACTTGAACCTTTCGGAATAATCTTAGATTAGTAATGTATTTTAAGCAATATGGTAATATTATTTTTATAAACAGATGGTGCAATTCATCTAATCGTATAGAATTTGATTTGGCGGATAGTAATGCTTCCAACACATCAGTTTCTTCTACACCAGTAAAGCTAAATCCTTGGGAATTTTCAATATCAGACTCAAAGTTTTGTGAAACATACATTTTGTTATCCGGAAAATGAGTAGGCTGCCCTATAAATTTCCGGTTAAGTTCATCGCAGTCAATATCTGTAAGATCTGTACTTGTTTTGACAATTCCAAGTTTTCCTATATTTTTCCATAATTTGTGACGAGCAACCGTAGGATCCAAACGAGATGCAGACAATTTCCTTTTTGATTCCGTATTTCACAAACAACTATATTTCTGAGAACTTTATAGATATCAAAAAGCACATTTACTCTAAAAAGTTTCCAATGCTTGTTAGCTTGATCACGTTTAATGACTAATTCTTTGACTTTATTATTAAACCCTTTTTGATCAGTGATACCTGATTTTCGTTCTTTAAGTGGAACATGTACATTGAAAATATTACTAATATTGTTTTAATTTGTAAGATCTCGTTTTTATAAAATGGTAAAGCTGCTTGTTGTGTCTCTGTGTATCTGCAACTAAAAGCCTAGAACGTTGCTGATGTGAAACTAAAAATCCCATGCACAAACAACACCAAAAAATTCGGCCTACTCTTCGTTTTCTAAAACGCTGCTGAACGACGAAATGTGTTGTTTTAGTGCATAGCGGTACTAGATTTCTTAGTACAGCTCTCTAATCTTTTCATTCTCAATTTAATTGGCGGGTATATTAATTTCTTGCGTAATTTAAAATTTCACAATTAGCGATGGGTTAATTTTTCAGTAACAGCTATCCAGTAACATTGAAGATCGAAAATACCTGTTACTGAAATAATATTTAAAATTTGTATATTCTTGTCTTGTTTGCTTTAATCTGTTTATATTAACAAAAAGTTATTTAACTTTAATTACTATAGTATTGAGTTCTTTCTCCCAGTTTCACAGTGGGAGTTTAAACTTAAGATCAACTGAACCTTAAACTAAGTTTAAATTTTTGGTTTCATTCGTCCGGTGTCACAGTGAAATCTGATCTTCAGATCAGTTGCACTCTGTTTAACTATATTTTATGAATTTGGTTGGCAGCATTATTCTTGCCTCGTCCTCCCATTGTCTCTCTGACACAAAAAAACACGCGAAACAACGAGAATAATAAATCAAATAATATTCAAAATCACTATAACAACTTGATAACATTTGAAAACACAATTTTGTTTTGTTCATAATATTTTCTGACAAAAAAAAAAACACTACAAACGCTGAACTGAAGTTTAAACGGCAGAATAATCTCGGTGAACTTAAACTACAAATTGAACTCAGTTCAAGGTTTGACACTGTGAAACCGAATAAATTCTTGATCTGAAGTTTAAACCAAAAGTAGAGTTTGAACTTGCACTGTGAAACTGGGGGTTAAAGTTGTTAATAATAATAGTTATAACGTGTTTTTTGTGACGTTTCATAACGCCATCGGTCGTTGGCCACTCTCATATGAATACTTCTTTACGTTAACACTCTCTTCTGTGGGTAGCTATATAGGTCTCACAACACTCGTCTCAAAATAGAAAAAAGCCACGCCACCTGTATTTCAACATTTATATGTTCAAACAGGTTAAAAAAGCGGCATTTCTGCAATATATGTAGCTTAGTTTTTAATTAAATTTGATTATATTTGGCGAAATGATACATGTGATTACCATACAAATTATCGATAACAAGATTTGCGCCGATAACACAGTTTTTCACCGGCTCATCACGCTTTTAAATTGTTTCTGTATTCTCTTTTTTTAAGTTTTTCGTTAAGAAATTTACCCTGAAAGAGTTATTGTTTAGTTTAGACCGCCCGTAAAGGGCCAGTAAATTAGTTGTAAGTTATTGATAATTAGGCTAGTTTTAAACATTTTTGTCTAGCTTTAAGATAGTTATAAGTTAAAATGAAATAAAAATGAATTAAAAAAAAAAAAAAGAAGTGTTTTCTGACATTATTTTCTAGCGAGACGATGTTGCTGAGCGAAAATGAATGATGATCTGAGCGAAAAAAAAAATACAAATACCTACACCTTGTTCATAAACGCATTTCAAAGGCGGTTAGCCATAAAAGTTATACGTTGAATAGAGGTATTTTAACATTAAAGGGTACTTTATATTGACACAAGGACATCATAACTAGAAATGGATCGGAGAATGCTTTATAGTTTTGGTTTTACAAAATATTTTAAATTGCGATTACAACATAAAGAAATGCTTATTTATTTTGTAACTATTCAACTGTAGCAAATTTTATTAAATACAACTACTTATTGTGCACGTGGCACAAAAATACATCACCGATCTCATGTCAGCCACTCGAAACTTTTACATGTCATCATGTATGACAAGTGCCCGGCTAGCTCAGTCGGTAGAGCATGAGACTCTTAATCTCAGGGTCGTGGGTTCGAGCCCCACGTTGGGCGAATCATTATTTTTTTGTTTTTGATTTTCCAAACTTAATAACAATTTCATTCTAAAATACAAATATGTACATAAATTAAAAGCCCCACCAAAAGGGTTTAGAATTAAACGAGAGAACACAAGCACAGTCAATTTGAATTATGTCGACTTCCCCATATTTTGCGTTTAGTATGTAGACGACGCACGATGAGAGGGCATTTTAAGCCCTTTTTTTGCACTCGAGTGCGCTCACCTCATTTGTCATCTGAGAATTGATGGCCCTGACTCCCCCATTTCACCCGACTGCCGACGACGGAAGTAAGATTGTTCTTTCTTATGAATGACTTTATAATGGATAGAGGGGGAGATATCATCAATCGGCCGAGGGTATGCGCAATATTTATGCTCCCTACTGCTAAAATCCTATTTAATGTGTGACCGCAATAATTCATTGCTGGAACCGAATTAATTACTTGCACATTTTCCATTTGTGAATGTGGTTGACCGCAAAGCCGTCCCTTTTCCACCTCACCTCAATCAAAAATTGGGTTGACGAGTGGGTTGAAAAAAAAGGTATCATCATCTATTCTATACCTTCATGCTTACCACCTGCCTCCCTTTAAAACGGTTGGGTTCGAGGCAAAGGTGTTGTTGTTATGACAGCGCCTGGGATGAGATGATAATTGGATTTTACTATGTAATATGTTAAACAGATGATGATGACCATTGGATGAGTGCGGGGAGAGGTGCCTATATGTAGGGAAAATCGACATAAAATGAATCTATGCGTAGCAGCCAGATATTCATACCTACGCATGCCTTAATAGGAGTATGTCGGTGGACTGGCGGCGTTTATGGTCAGATGACCAAAATAGTATGCTAATTAATTCAAACCACATGTTCATATACGTACATATATTGAGGAATTCATTATGAAGTACATACTTACATACCACTTAGATTAAGAATGATATATGTTTGTGTGTATAGAATATAAGGTTGGGTGTGAGTTTAAGTGCTGAGAAAGCTCAGTTGGGATTATAAATTTAAAGTTGAAAAGGGATTTTAAGCACTGCGTTGGGTGGGTTGTCAAACTCCTTGCCTTTAATTTTATTGACTTTGCAACATTACATATTTAAATGTTTTTTTAAGATAAGGTACAAATTATGCTGCCTATGCGGAATGGGATGTATGTATGTTGGGAAAGAAGATATTAACTGAGGGGTTGAAACAAATTGATTTTGAAAAAAAAAAAAAAAAGAATTATATATGTTATTTTTCTTTAATAAAAATACCTATCGCGTATGGGTAACATTTCTGAATACAAAATTGTTTGAGCAGATGAGTTAAATGTTTCTGCAAAGGCTTGAAACTACATATAATTTAACGGAATTCATTAAGCGTTATTTGTATTTTGATAGTACATTAATTTTCAATTTTTTTTTAAAGTGCATAAAGGGTTATCCATTTTGCGGTTTCAAAAGTATTGGGCTGGAATTCGACATCTGTCAAACTAAGTTGTTAAACCAATTTTTCAGTTGAAAGTCTGACATTTACGAAAATGGATCGCTTAACTATCGCACAATGCATAAAAATTGTTAAAACCTACTACAAAAATGGTGATTCTGCCAACAGCCACATATCGTGCTTTAAGAGGAGATTATGGTTTACATAATCGTCTAACTACGCAAGCAATTTGCAAAATTGTGAAGAAATTTGAAGAGATTGGATTGGTTACAGATATTGTAAGGCCAGTGCATCATCGTTTCGCTCGTACCACTGAAAATATCGCTGCTGTAAGTGAAAGTGTTGCCGAAGACCGGAATGTGTCGATTCCTCGTCGTTCTCAGGAATTAAGACTCTCTCACGGCACATTATGGCGTACTTTGCATTTGGATCTACACCTACATCCATATAATGTCCAGCTCACACAACAACCGAAGCAAACTGACCATTCAATGTGTGCTTGAACAACAGGCGATGGACGGCGATTTTTCAAACAAAATTCTCTTCAGCGACGAAGCATATTTCTCACTCGGTGGGTTAATGAACAATAATAAACAAAATTGTTGTATTTCGGGTTCTGAGAATCCTCAAGTAATTGAAGAGAGGACATTACATCCACAAAGAGTCACTGTTTGGGACGGTGGTGTGATTGGACCTTACTTCTTCGAAAACGACGATGGAACGACTGTCACCGTCAATTCGGAGCGTTATGTCCATATGATAACCGACTTTTTTTTACCTGCTATTGAAGAACACGACTTGGAGAATATGTAGTTTCAACAAGACAGTGCCACATGACACACAACTCGAGCGAATATGGCTTTATTGCAAGAGACATTTCCTGGCCGCGTAATTTCTCATCGTGGCGATATCAACTGGCCCTCAGATCATGCGATTTGACACCGCTTGACATTTTTTGTGGGGCCACGCGAAAGACCGTATTTATGCAGATAAGCCTTTAACTCTTGAGCACTTGAAAACCAACATTTGCCAAGTTATGACTGAGATACCGCCGAATATGTGTGAAAAAGTGGTCGAAAATTACCTCAAAAGAATCGATGCTTGCAACAATTCGCGTGGTGGCCATTTAAATGATGTAGTGTTTCACACATTATGTCAACGTTCAAACTTTATAATAAAAAAAGAAATATCATGAAACAAAATATTTAATATGTGTTTTATTTATGTTTACTTTTGAAACCGCAAAATAGATAACCCATTATTTTCAAAATAAAATTCTTTCATTTTAATTTATAATTCAAGATTGTAGCTAAAATTGCATATTTTTAATTAAAAAAATTATGCAATAATAATTGTAGAATTAGAAGAAATACAAATTCGATAAACCATCAAAGGCAACTCTCTAAACTAGCAATATGGTGTTTCCGTAGAAATGATAGATAGAGACATTTCTCATCACCTTTACTTTTGAGTGTCAATTTTTTCATTAAGTTTGTAGATTTATTATTCAACGTTGGGTTATTCCTGGACGTATGTATACAAATTAGTACACACATTATCAAAGTTTGTGGTTAGTTGTAATTGGTCAAGGATTGGTGTTGATGAGAGGATTATCCACAAATGATAAACGAATCACTCTTTCACTCCGTAAGGTTCACTGCGTAGTTTGGTTTTTGGCATGGTAGCATCATATGACCCTATTTTATTTGGAAATGAAGAGAGAAAAATCGAAGTAATAAAATTTAAATTTGGAAGGCCAGATGCCGAAAATATTCATAGAGATAAGATGCGATATTCATCGACGTGCAACTGCTAAATTTCCTGAGTGCAAAATTTCGCCTGATTCATTTCAAGTCAGGGTTAGTGATGATACTTCAAAATTCAAACTTATGTCGACAACATAAACGAATTTGCAAGCATCTGGAAGCATACGCAGTTTTAAATCTAGCTTCCGATGAAGTGACAAATCTCCTTAGATTATCACTCAACACTATAAATAATAAGACAATTATAATCATTAAGTTTATTAAAATTTGATACTCTTCCATCAACTTGAATATTTACTCACCGATCTACATACATAAGTTTTACAATTGTTTATGCTTCAGAATTCAGCGACTATGATTACCAAAATTGAATGGAGAGCTTATATTACTTGCAAATTTTCGAAAAACTTGTGAAATTCTTCAGATTTGCATAAATATTATTTGACGCATGTTACCCATCTGGCCCATTAGCTCAGTTGGTTAGAGCGTCGTGCTAATAACGCGAAGGTCGTGGGTTCGATCCCCCCATGGGCCAAAATTACTTTTTATGATACTCGTAGTTCTCATTCCTATAGTGAAAGTTGCGGCAGTTTGTATCCAAGGAATATTTAGGTAATAAAAACATACACTCTCGGTCACAATTAATCAGACACTATGTTACGATCTTTCTAAATACTGTTAAATAATGAACAAATTGTGTTTTTATAGTATACAACATTATATTTTCATAGAAGGCAAAGCAGTAGCTAGAGTATTATTACAAAACCATGAATTGAGGAACAAATTTAAAGCAATTTTACACATGTAATAACTCCATTAAATTTAAAATCGCTTTTTAAAATGGGAAATGCTTAAAAATGCACTTTAGTGTTTTTTGTTTTAAACAAAATTGACCTCATTAAAATTTCTTTAAGTCGACGTCACAAACTTTCGCTGTTTTAAAATATGTATTTTATTTGAAAATCTCAAATTAGAAAAATCTCCAATAAGGAAATCTCGCATTTTTTTGAACAAACGGGTTGGAATTACGAAAAATTTGGCAACAAAAATATCTATAGTAAGTTAAATGTCAGATTTTGAAATTGCGTGTTTATGAAAAGTCTGATTATTGATTTGTGTAGTGAATTTTTAGAGAAAAACGAGATTTCGTTAATGGAGATATTAATTTGTAGTTATCGTAGTGTTCCTAGAGCTCCCAAAACTACTTCCTCTTGCCTACAGAAAATTCTCGCAGATAAAAATCACGCATTGACTAAATCTCGCATTTCAAAATTTCATCCGAAATAGATAGATAGATAGATACAAATTTTATTGCAATACATTTAAATTTACATTTACATAATTATATACACAAAAAATTATTTTAGCATGGCATTTGCCGTCTGTCAGATTGACAGTTCAGAACAATTTATGTATAAACCCATTTAAAAATATTCTGAAATTAAACAATTTAATTTAAAAAAAATAACAAAAGGAAAATCAAAAGTTTTCATTCATTATTGCAGTCCTATACTTTTGTGCTATTTTAAAGTAATCCTAGATTTTGATTACATCCATTTCGTTCAACATACGAACAACTTGTTCCTCCGATAGAATATCACTTCCAAATATGTCTCTTCTCATTTCCCAGAGAATGGGACATCTTCCAATAAAGTGAATAACATTTTCTCTTTCTGCCAAGTTGCACATATAACACTCGATTGGTAAGTCAGGCCTGTGTGGAATGAAGTTCAGATTGAGTTGTTCACTACGAAGTGTTGCCATTGTGGCAATCACGTGTGCATTGTAGGAATCACAAAAGTAGTTGTTTTCAGCCAGGTTATGATTTAGCCTAAATATATTTTTTGAATGCGAAATTATAAATTTTGAAATTATTCTGAGAGATTTTAATGTTGCGAGATTTTGTAACTCCGAGAATTGGCTGTGTAAAAAGTAAAATTTTTGAAAGACAGATTTTAACAACGAGATTTAGTATGCGTTCTTTTGTCGACAACTAATTCCAAATAAATAAACATTTTCCGGTGAATGTCTTTTCTATAAATTGTTGTATTTCATGGCGTTCAGAAAAACCTCTTTCAAGTATTAAAAAAATCAGAATTTCTGTGTATCTTCCGCACTCAAGTTGAGTCTCGAAAAGCAAGGTGTGTCTTGACATTTTCTAAATTAAAACAATCGGACATTTTTTCATAAATGTGTGCCTTCCCGTTTTCTCACTGAACAAAGCCAGAGTGATAATAATAAACCATTTACCGTTAGTATGTGTGCAATTATTTTCCAACATCACGTGATCATCTGGCCCATTAGCTCAGTTGGTTAGAGCGTCGTGCTAATAACGCGAAGGTCGTGGGTTCGATCCCCCCATGGGCCATCAAATATTTTCTTATTGCATTTCCGCCTTTAATATTTTTTTATCCATCCATTACTTAGAGACTCCTTCCTGTCTAATATTTTGCCATGTATTGGTTTATCCGAGTAATGCAGTTTTATAGCACAAAAACACACATTACCGACTCGTTTTATTTGGCTATAAAAAGGTATCCATAAGAACCTCTAACAAGCACCCATTGTACACTTGTACAGTATGTAACTGCCATTTGGACTTTATTTCTATTTTTTTTATATTTTTCTGCCTCCGCTGTGGGGCTCGGTCTGTGTCTGTGTCGATATAGGACTAGGATGTTGTGTCTGTTTCTGTACCTATTTTCGTGTTTTTTTGTACAAATGACATCGGAAACAACTTATACCAGCAGCTAGCGACGTTGTATCCATGTATGTTCATATAGAGAATTGTACCTATATAGAAATCTCTCTTTTGGGCCAAACTACCGCATGGCTAATTGAATCCTCGAACACCGCAAGATCGAAAGCTCGTTGAATTTAATGAGAAAATACGACAGCGATGACGACATCGATGGTTGACAGTCGTGGCTGCTGCAAAATTAAACTTTCCGTCGAATCGGGCCTGATGCGCAGCGATAAAGTGATATAAAATTTTACGATTATTATTTTCGATTGCTATACGCTTCCTTGAGCCTTTACTGTTCGTTTTGGATTCAATTGGCTCTAGCTGATGGTTGGTGGCTTTGGCTTGTGAGCAACGACAGTGGCACAAAGTATGTGATTTCTGTACACAATTTGTCTGTCGTCAGCAGCAGCGGCGATTGAATGGCGTAGTTGTGAGGCACGTCATAAATGTTGTTAGTGATTAAAATGACAATAGAAACAGGGAGTGACGGAGTGGGAGTCAATGGAGCGTACAGGACATGTGAATAAATTGGGAAGGACCCTCCGCAAAATTCATTTTTTTCTTTTTATTCCTATTTTTTTTTTTTTGCTCTTTTGATGTATATTATGTTGGGTTCTCGGCTGTCATGTTCGTCGGCTGAGGTTTTTATGCTTTTCTAATTCACAATGTTCGGCCTATAGTATTATGTGGCTTTTGGTATCTATAGATACAAATATAATAATAGACTCTGCGAAATAGGCGTCGCGTCGGCATAAAGTGATGATACTGTCTCGAGTCCCCATTATGTCTGAATATGGCAACTGGAAATGGCAACCCTATCTCTGTACAAACTCATACATGGATTTATTTTTAATGCTTTTCATGTCATTTGGGTACAAATTTTATCTGTGCTCGTAATATTTTGTTCGTTTTTTTTTTGGGTTCTCATGTGCGTTCAATTGTGTTTTAGTATGAATAACGAAAATCTATACAATGAGCATATAAATGGCTTTATGTCTTGACTTCTGAAAGAAAAAAAAACATAAAAAAATCAGATATCATCAAATCAAGAAATCATGAGACATTTTTGATGTTTGGCAGAGTGAAGCTTAACATTGAAGTTTGAAGGCCTTTTTGGGGCGGCAAATTTTTTGAGAGACCGAAATCGAACAAGAAAATCTGACAATCATTGTTAAATCGTCGCTAAAGCGGATAAGCGTCACTTAAAACAGTAGAAGTGAACTTAAAGCATTTAACAATTTGAATTCTTATGGCATTTGGAACAGTTATTGCACACGCAGGTATTTGGTCTCCTGAATACGATTCTCTTGAATTAACCAGATAGTTAAAAAAGATGAAATTAAATACATAATTAAGCTTTTACATTTTAGAAATGGTTCTCTTATGAATCTCTTATAACTATCCGGACCAGAGTTACCACTTCAAAAAAAAGCGAAGTAGATTTGACCCAAAAATTAAGGTAGATTCAAGAAAAGGGAAGTAGATTTCAAGATTATAATTTTAATAATATGTACATATATTTAATTCCAAATTAAATCCCATACATAAAGTATTAATCAACAGCAACAGAACATTTAAAAAGCGAATGAAAACATAATAATAAGAATAATCTTTCCGAAATATGTACATCTTCTATTTCAATATCTACTGAACTCACGACTCACCACAAACGCAGACACTTCATTTTTACTAGTTTTGGGAAATCCTGAGTGTCAATAGGTTTTTTTTGGAAAAAAAAAATATGAATTTTGCACAACGATATTTTTACCTACGAATCTTTATCCACATTCTTTATTACTTCAAAATACAGTGGACGTCCAGTTTAACGAATTCTAAATATAACGAATTTCCAATATAAGGAATGAATTTTTCTTTTCCATTAATGGTTCTATATAACGAATGGTTTAAAAATTTTACGCTCTGTATAACGAATTTCTAGTAAATTTGTGTAGGCGCAAGTTAACTGCGATATTGTCATTTCTTGTATGTAGGATACATGTACGTCTTCTTCTAGTAACAATTACAACTGTTGTTGAGTGTACCTTTTGTGCTATTTCCTGGTTTTTATGATCAGTTATACATACATTGATGTAATTTTAAAGGAAAATTAACTATTTAAGCTTATTAGGTTTTATTTTCACGCCTTTCATTTATCGAAGTATTTCTAGTGATCAATTGTGTTTGCAGTTTATTAAAAAATAAAGTCAATAATTGTTATAGGTAATTGATTCGTTTACCAATAACTTACTATTTAATTTCTATTTTCTTATTAATAAATACATATAGGGTCCGCCAAATAACTTTTTTTTTTTTGAAAATGCTATAAAAAAACTACTGAATATTTTCTCAAATTTCTTTTTTTATTTGAAAGTACAATCCTTCCGGTTAATAATTGAAGATAATTTCATTCAAATGGCTGCCTTGGCTGGCCATGCAGTAGCCTACACGATCGGTCCAGTTTTTAAGCACATTATCGATTGTGTGCAGCTGTATTTCACCAATGGCTTCACGAATATTGTCCTTTAAAGCATCAATTGTCTCTGGCTTGTCGGCGTAACACTTATCTTCTACGGCACCCCACAAATAATAGTCCAACGGTGTCAAATCGCAGCTCCGAGGTGGCCAAACGACATCAGCTCTGCGGCTAATAATGCGTTCTTCTAAAACAGGGCGCAAAACATCGAGTGTAGCTTCGGCTGTGTGGCACGTAGCGCCGTCCTGTTGAAACCAAATATTGCCAACATCCTCCTCTTCAATTTTTGTGAACAAAAATTCGTTCAACATGGCCCGATAACTATCGCCATTGACTGTAACGGCCACTCGTTGCTCATTTTCGAAGAAAAAATGGCCCAAACTATGCCTCTGGACCAAAATCCGCACCAAATAGTGACTCGTTTTGGGTGTATCGGCTTTTCAATGTATGCGTGCGGGTTTTCTGTGCCCCAAATGCGACAATTTTGCTTGTTTACATACCCACCAAGATCAAAATGAGCTTCATCTGAAAAGATGATTTTTTTGGCAAAATCGGCATCTTCTCTAAGTCGATCGCAGGCCCACTTAGCGAAGCGAAAATGCAATGGATGGTCAGTTGGCTTCAACTCCTGAACCAATTGAACTTTGAATGGCGTCATACCAAGGTCTTTATGCAAAATTCGTCTCAAAGATATCTCCGAAATGTTCATTTGTTGAGAACGACGGTGAATTGATGTTGATGGCGCTTCAGGCACACTTTCTGTCTCAGCAGCAATATTCTCGGGTGAGCGAACTGTGTTTGGCTTTTCAGGCTTTGGTTTATCGATGAGGATGCCAGTTTCTTTCACTTTTTTCACGAGATAACGAACATACGGAGCTGACGGTGCTTCTCTTCTTCCAAAATCCGTACGCAATTTTCGCACACATTCTGCAACATTACCATGATTTTCAAAGTAATGTCGCAATATTTTCCAGCGTTGTTCAAGCGTATACACAACCATATTCGTTCAGAGGAAGGATAAAACTAATTATCTGTCAAATCAGACATGAGCTAAGTGTTACCATTCACGAAATAAGCACTAGTTGAAAAAAAAAGTTAGATGGCGGACCCGTTATTTCACAGTAAAAATCACTTGTTTTTTTATATTCTAGCATTATTAAGGAAAGAAAAAAAAGACGAGTTGTAACGATTTTTTCTTTATAACGAATGACTGTGCATTATATAATTCGTTATACTGGACGTTCACTGTATCTTTTCATAGCGCATTTGGCTATTAATCCATTCAATTTTTAGCGCAGACATACATGAACGCATGTAAAACAAAAACCAAACACATTACTTGTTTGAAAGTAAATTACAATGAAAACAATAATAAACGTCAGAAAATTTTAATATTTTTTTTTGTTTGAAGCGAAGTTAGATGCAATTCATTCTTTTGAAATGTGAATCTGGGCTTACATGAAAGAGTGCAAAACATTTTTAAACTAATTTTTTTTGAAGATTTTTTTTTTGTTTAAATTGAAGTGGATTAAAAATGGATTTCTAAAAGTGAAGTAGATATAATGAATTTAACAATAGCCCGATTTAGTTAGCAGATCTTAATTTTCTTCTGAAATAAAAGTAAATCTACTTCAATTGAAGTAAAGTGATATCGCTGATCCGGACGTGTTCGATTTTTTTAAAACAATATTAAAGTTTCGCTCTTTTTATTGAATAAAACGCAGATGGATCAAAATTTGTTGAAGTTCAATAAAGGTGTATCTGCAAAATGCAGAAAAGTAGAGAGATATGTATATATTATGTCGAAACCCTAAAGTGGGATAGAATATACAGATGGTAACTCTTTTTTCCTTCCTATAAACCCCAGATAATGGTAATCAGTGAAATTTGGAAGACGAAATAGAAAATAATATTATACAAATCAAAGATGCAATGAAATATGAACTTATCTTCATTTTCTTTCATTTCAAAATGATATATCTATTATTTTGATTGACCCTTCATTGTTGATTGATTTTATTTTTGTTTTGATAGCATGCGACCGCCAAAAAAAATAATAGGAAAATGTAAAAATGTCACAAATTCACAAAACACCTATTAAAATGCAATAATTAAGATGAACGGCTTCATCTTTACTATAATCTTGAGGTCTTCATTTCTCGAATTTGCTATAATGCAGAAGTAAGGATCTTCTCCATTTTCGCCTTCTCGATTTATATGAAACAAATTTAAATTTTATGTTTTGTATCCCTTTTTGCAGAAATCAAATGCAGGTACATGTAAGTCTACCATAAGATTCATTTTCATACATTCGGGATTGAAATAAGTATCTTTTGGAGTTTTAAAGAGTGAATATTATAATGGGAGAGAAAAAGTTGGTGCTCTCGTGTATAGGCTAGTTCGCAAGCCGTTCGATGTTGGCGAAAAAATTCGATTTTGTCGTGTTCGTTGGCTTCGATGTTCGCCATGTAAGGCCGTGTTCGCGAGCAAAGCAAAGTATTTATATGAGATTCAAAAAGTGAAAACTACAAAAATAAATTTGGGAAAGATAAATCGTGGCAAATCGCAGATGTCAACACTATCAGCACGAAATTAATGTTAACCAAATGTGTTCGCCATATTGGGGCTATCGCAAGCGAGCAATTTGGTGAGCATATTTGTCGTTTATGCCTACCTTAAGGATTAAATGCATTTTTTTTTCTCTTAAGACCCTCTACACAGTAAACGTAGATATTTTTATTTGCCAGGGAGAAAAAGTTAAATGATGAAAGCTTTTTTTTTTTTGGAAACATTGCTACTCTGAATAAATGTTCTAAACTTTAAGATATGGCATTGTCTTGGGTCTTGTCCAAATTAAAGCATGAAGTAATTGCATATACCATATTTTCAGATTTTTTAGGTCAATTATCAGGGTGGTTCAACTAACGAAATCACGGTTAATTAACTGGCCTGCTCAATTAAGAAAAAACTGTTTATTTGCACGAGTTGGCCAATTTAAGACCACATACTTGCTCTTATGTTAGATCATATCTTAAGCACAAGATTGTTTTAGAAGAAACGGCTGAATATATTTTTAAAGTCGTTTTTCAATAAATTTTCTATATGTAGGTATATAAAAATTCTTAAATTTTTTCCAAAAAAAATTGGTATGGAAATTTTAAATATTTAATAATATAAATTCAAAAAAAAATTTCAGAAAAAATCGTCCACCCGTTTTCGAAATTTTTTGTTTTCTTTTTCAAATCCAAGGAAACTGTTTTTCGAAAATTTTGAAATGCATTAGTATTAAGAATTTAAAGTAACTTGTATAAAAATGTCGATCGAAATCAGTTAAGCCGTTTATGAGAAATTCGAAAATCAATAAAATGGTTGTATGGCAAGTACCGTTAATAACGAAATATTTGAAATTTTTTTGATCCAAATGTAGACCATATCCAAAGTAGTCCACACACCAATTTTTATCAAAGTCGTTAGAGCCGTTTTCGAGATAAATAAGATGGTAGAAAATTTTGTATGGCAAGTACCGTTTTTTTTGGGGGCTAAAACAACGATTCAAAAATCTATTTTGGACAATCACCTTAAATGCCTAACCACCAAGTTTGAACAAAATCGGCTCATCCGTTTAGGCTGTTCTACAGACAAACAGACAGACGGAATTGCCGGACCCACTTTCTTGGTGTTCTCTATCATCGTAATGTCAACGTTGATTAAAATCTCGAGTTCGATTTTTTTCCAAATGCAAAACTTGCCCTATAGTACCTATATCGAAAGTAATAAGTATCAACTTCCTGTAAATTTTGTTCTTAAATGTCAATACTTAGTCCTTCACTTGACCATCGTTTTCGTTGTTCTTAAACGTCAAATAGCAGAAATTCTGTTTTATTAATAGCATTTCGCACTTAGTCCACTGAATATGTCCAAAACATACCCTAGTCCTTGTTTATTAATTTGGGTGTTAGGCAATTGGCCTATGCAAGTATGGCAGCTCGCAGCTATGCTCCACTTTTTCTGTAATAATTTTAATTCAGAGCATAGCCTGAGTTGTCAAAAAATATGTTTGTGTTTCTTTTTAACTCAGAGCAATCAGATATTGAAATGTGTGTTTCTTTTTCGTTCTGAACATGTGGAGATCGCAATCGATGTGCTCGGATATAATCAGCTGAGCACGTGAGTAAATTGCTGAATGAACCAAATGTCAGGTGTGTCAAGAAGGAAAATGTGAAGAAACAAATAAATAGATACAATTAAGTTGCGGGAAAAAATTGATCGCTTGTTAATTTTCTATGTGGTGTGCATCTGTGTACAAAAAACTGTATTTATTATATTTCTTTTTATTTTTAAAATGAAAATGTATTCTGATGTGCTTAATCATATCAGTGTTCAGAACTCCCTCTGTTTGGAACAAGTTCAGAGCAAAATCTATTTTTTTTTTTTTTTTTTAATTCATTTTTATTTAATCTTAACTTATAACTATCTTAAAGCTAGACAAAAATGTTTAAAACTAGCCTAATTATCAATAGAGCAAAATCTATCAAACGATTGAGATAATGGTCTTTGGAAATAACGTAGGTGTGTATATGTCTCTCAATTTGTTCTTATGATAGTTCAAATTCAAAACGGCAAAAATTCATGGTAGATTCTCTTTCTAATTTTGCTTCTCCGCGGCTTTTAAAGTTCTTTGTCTATAAACAAATGGTATTTATTATTTTATTATTGTTGATATTCATGTAGCCCTAATTTTTGGTAATATTGTGTGTAGTATTTATACTAGGCAAATACTAAAAAAAATTAGTGTTACATATTAGTGGTAAGTATGTTGTTAATCTATTTTATATACATTTTTTGAAAAACTAAAAAGGGTTGGCAAAATTTTTTAGTCCATTTGATTTAGGCCTCCCAACAAAGTGGTCATAAAAATAGAAACACTTGATTAATTTAACAAAAATCAAGACATTTTGATAATCAATACTTTTTTTATATATTAGCAAAGAATATTTAATATTTCGTTAAAAAACCTTTATTTTTCAACATTGCAATCATTCGATTTGGCATAGAGTCCACCAACTTCTGGGACTTTTCGTGTGGAATCGAATACCACATTTCTTGGACAGTTCTCCAGAGATCCGTTATGTTAGAAGGTTTATGCTTACTAACCTTAATCTTCAGCTCATTCCAGAGGTTCTCAATACTATTAAGGTCCGGTGATTGAGAAGGCCTCTCCATAACCTTCAATTTTTTTCGCTGAAACCAGAGATTTGTTGACTTTGCCGTATTCTTAGGGTCGTTGTCTAGCTGCAAAAGCCAGTTAAGTGGCATATTTTCCTCATCCCACGAAAGCATACATTTTCCAGTATGTCCACATACGACTCCTTTATCATTATGCCGTCTGTAACGAATATTGGACCAACACCCCACCAAGAATAACAACCCCATAACATAATGCTGCCACCTCCATGCTTTACGGTTGATTTTGTGAACCACGGATTATAGGCCTCGGACTTTGGATGACAACAAACTGTTTTCCATCCATTCCTAATAAATTTATTTTCGTTTCGTCGCTCCAAAGCACTTTCCTCCACTGCTTCTTGGCCTAAAGTGGGTCGCCTTTCATGTGATGCATTTTGGCAAAACAGATCCGTTTCTGGGTGTGTATTTTTTTTTAAAAGGCCACCTTCCTTGGGGATCGTGCGTAAAGGTCAGCATCCTACCAGACACGGCGACTAGTTCTAGAACTGACTGGCGTATCTATTTTTCGTTGCAGATCTTTTGAGAACATAAACGGATTCGTTTTAGCTTTTTTCACAAATGTAGCTTTGTCTCTTACATTCATTTTAGACGGATACCCGCTGATTTCTTCAAAATGTTGTTTATAGCATTCCAGACCATCCTTGCAGAGCACCCAATGACTGTTGCGATCTCTCTCATGGATCAACCGTTGCTATGCAGAACTAAAATGGCTTCGCGTTGGTCTTCAGTGCAGTGCTTCGCTCTTCCAATTTCTAAGTGGCATATTTAAAAAAAAAAATGTGCCTAAAATTTCAAAATTATACTCAAATAAAAAAATCTTACCAAAATTTTGAGCTAATAACAAATGTTTTTGAGATTTTATTCAAATGTTCCTATTTTTTTGACCAGCATTATCTGTAGTTGCAAAATACTAAGTGCATAATATTACAAATACCTTTAGTTTAATCACATGATCATACGTTGAATAGATTTACAATATATAAACCGTTACAATAACGCACCAATTTGTTCACATGTTCGCCTAACTAAAGTGCAAGATACAGTATTACCTAAAAGTAAGGAGCGTACCTATTATGTTGTCCATGATTGTATATAACAAACATACATATATTTTAAATATTATAAAGAAATCATTTCGTAATACTTTCTGATGCAAGCAAAATTTGTTTGTAAATAAATAAATTTCTCCGACCAAGAATCAAACTTTAACTTTTGTTATCAGAATTCTGAACAAAAATAACAAAGATTAATGGATGACGACTTCAATTAACCATTCCATTAAAATAAAATAAATTAAATTATCACAAAAACAAAACAAAAGAAACAACTTTAGATAGGTACCTACTGAAAAACTCTCCCCACATATTGTTATCCTAATCAGATTTTCGTAAAAACTAAAAAATTACCAACAAATTTGTCCACTCGCAGCTTTGAAAGTCAATTATAATGTCCCCTTCATTTATACATACTTACAAACATCCAACCATCGTCATCATCATTATCACCATCACCAACATTAAAACAAACAAAACTTCCATCAAGAATATCTGTCAACGTCAAAACCAGCAAAAAGACATTTAAGCAAACAGAGCCAAAAATCCAAAAGCACCACTAACACTACCCTACGAATATTGTGATCAACTCACCTGTCACAATGTTCACATATTTGTTCACGTTTTCGTTGTTTTTATTTTACGTTTTTATTTTGCGGGAAACAGAACTCAACGATTGCGAGTTGCTCCGTGCAACTTTGATTAAATCATCGCTCAAAAAAGGAACTGTGTTTCGTGCGACGACGTGACGCAAACGAAGGACATTCCCGCGGACATGTTTTCTCATTTTCACTTTATTTGTATACATTTTTTCTGGAATGAATGTGGTTTTCTGGTGTTTGTGTGCTGCTCCTCGCAGTCATTTGCTAAGAGAATTAACCAATCCATCATAATCATCGTCCTGCTCACTCATAGAGAGTTCGGTCTTTTGTGGCAGTGGCAGTGGCAGAAACTGGCAAAAGCATAAAGTTCTCCCTACGCTCTTATTCAACCAAATCGTGAATAAAAGTATCATGTGTGAGTTTTACGGGGTGGCGCCATACTGCAAGGATGTTTATTTAGCGAAATATTTATTTAGAACGCCATCGTGCTATAGCCATCAGCAACAAAATAGCTAAGCAATTTAAAGTGACAACAACCATGTGGTGTGGCGTAGGGGAGGGCAGAACTAAAATTAATTGTTTCACTTCCATCTTTTCTCAAACTCCTCGTATTTGTCAGTCGTCAAGTCGGTCGTGTGTGACAAAATCGCAAGCAGAGCATTTTTATAATTTACATATTCACATAATGCGACTGGCACTTTTTTTTTTTTTTTAAATCAAACAAGGATTAAGATGACGTGGTGTGGCGTAGTTTTTGCTCAGTGGTTTCGCCGTTTCAGTTTCGGTGATGAAATGGAGATGGGTGGCGGGTGTGGGGGCTAGTTTAGCCCACCCCAAGCATGAGATTGAAGCAAATTAATTTTTAACCCCAAACCACACTCGCTCCCTACCGCTTATTTTGAATGTGCAGAATTATTAGATCTACATAGTTTATTATCCTTATACGAGTATATAAAATAACGTATTTTTGTTTGTTTTGTGGAGTTTGAAGCAAAATGTATGGAAACGGTGAAACGTAAGGTGCTTTGTCATTACATTACGCGAAAGGGGAAATTTGTGTTGAAAATAATAATAATAAGCAAATTGCGGAAAAAAAATAATAATCTCGGCTGTCGTTAGCTTTTGAACTAACATTTTACAGTAGAGGTGAAAAGTTTTGAGATAATGAATGCTAAAATGACAACACAAGGTCACAATTCGTTAAAAAATGTTGACCTCACCTCACGTCATCTTTCTGTTATTTCTTTTTTTGGGTTGTAGCTTAATCCAGTTAAAACCAAATGTCGCCCCAACGAGTCTTCCCATACTCGATTCCTACAAAAAAGGATCAACAAATTTTCACAGCATGATTTGATCACTTCACGTGCAAGTCAGTGCAATCGTATGGAAATTCTCCCCACGAACTTGCGTTAATGTTCGATCATATCGTAAGACAAGATATAGCTAATAGATATACTATTAAATACGAGTATCAAATTATGCAAACAAAATTTTAAAAAAATGCTTAGAACAGTTTATTATTAGGTGCTTACTTTTTTTAAACGTCTTTTAAACCAAATTTTGGTTTGTGAATTTTAACCATTTAACTATTTGAAAGCATAATCTGACAAAAAAAAAAATTGATAATCCGTTTTTGAAATAACAAAAAAAAAATAGCTTTTTTTGAAAATTTGGATCAAAATCCATTGAGCCGTTAATGAGAAAGTCAAATTTGAAAAAAACGGTGCTAAGACAGGTGACGGGGTTAGAAGCATTTTATTTTATTTTTGTATACCTACCAAAATGTACCTACAATAGTGCAGAATCGAAATTGGAAGATCCGTTTTCCAAATAACTAAGATATGTAGTAGACAAAAATTGAATGACATGTACCGTTATTTTTAGGGCTAAAAAGGTTGATTAATCAATCGAAATAATATATATTTAATCAAAATCTCGAGTTCGATTTATTCCAAAGGTTCATATTTGCATTTTTTGCAAATAAAAATAAGGCCTCTTGATCAGGGTTGACACTTTGCTGTAAATTAATTTTTTTTTTGAAAAAATAATAAACTGCCTTAAAAAATAATCTACAACGGAAAATAAAATTTTTCAACACTTAACTTACCCAATAGTTTTTTTTTTTAATCATGTCATGCAGTCTTTCCTAAGTTTTTAAAGCTTTAATATTAACGAGCATACATACTGCTCTTCATTTGGCGATTGACAGCTGTCGAAGCAAATTTAAATCTTGTTATAGCTGTGAAATATTTGCTCACATGGACCATGAATCTAAAAGGAAACTAAATTTCGCTTATAAGTGCTGCGCTCGATATATTTTTAATCTGAGAAGAAATAACCACATCTCTGCCTACACAAGGAATATAATGGGCTCTTTCTTACCTCTCTGCTAAAACATAGAACCTTGCTATTATTACATAAGATTATACATACAAAGGAACCAGAGTATCTTTTCGATTTCATTAATTTTGCAAGTAGTAACAGAACACTCCAACTAATTTTGCCAAGATACAGATTTCTTGTAACATCTCGACAGTTTTTTATACATGCTATTCAACTGTGGAACGCACTTCCCTCAAATATTAAGCATTTAAGCAACACGACGGCCTTCAAAAAAAATCCTTTCAATATTTTGCTCAGAATTTCTAATAAAAGTATTTCTTTCGTTTTTATTCTTTTTATTTTATTTTCTTCTAGTTTTTTATTTTACTTAATTAGTTATCTTTTCGATTAAGTACACTTATTACAGTAATGTTCTCTATTACTTAACGGCATTTGTTTATTTATTTATTTTTTACTTATTGCATAATTGCATTATATATCATTACTAATTTTAACTTACAAATCCCGTAAATTTATTAAGCATGTACTTCCAAAAAGATGTTATTATGTCTTATTGTACTATGAATTTTGAAAATAAACAATTACAATTACAATTACAATTTTCAGAGAAGATGGACAAGTTTTGTAATCAAATCTGTTCACTAATGTTAAAATTGCTTATGATAGTAGTTTTTTTTTGACGTATTACATAAGTTCATTTGTATTTATTTTGTAGTGACCACAAAAAAGTACTGGAGATGCAGATGAAGCAAATCAGTTTGTTGACCAATATGCAGCTGAAGATTGTAAGTTTATATTTGTAAGAACATTTAGCATATAAATATATTGTGATAGAAATTTAATCACCTGCATTTTTTGTAATGTACTTTGGAAATGTTCTAAAAAAGTGGCAACACTTTCCTTCATCCCAAAAAAGTAACTTTTTCCCGTCGAGTTGGGTTATTGTGGCTCAGTAACGGAAATATACGTTGTAATACCACATTAGGCCCACAGCTTAACTTAACAATGTTCCCAAGCACCCCCCCCCCCTCACTATTGTCGATTAGTTTTTTAAAGCTGGCGTACGATTTGCTTAACCCTGTATAGATACAACAGTGTCAGATTCCATAAGCATGTGTCAATTGTTTCTTGCTACACAATTTCTTTGACCCAGGATGTCCATATTGCGCTCATGTACGTTGCCCTGGAAATTGAATTTTGGAACCGCGTTTACCTGAACGAGTAAACTAAAATATTTAAGTTTCAAATCAACACGCGGGTCCCAGTGACCTCAATTTATATAAATTTTCGGGTTGTCTTGTGTTCAACCGTAGTGTATGCAATTTATATATGTATTTCGTCTCATTCTCTAGGTCGAAGGAGATTCATTAAGGCAAATGACGACCGGGAGCCGGACCGCGGCACAATCTCCGAAATGTGACAGGCTTAGGTTTGGGGATTTGCATTTTTTTTTGGTCAAATGTACCTACCTACTTTATTTTGCTTACTTAGGGAAATAAAAAAATGTAATGCGATGGAAAGACTGAACGAGGTGTGGGAGCAGAATTTTGAAATTATATGCAAGCACTCTGTTTATATCCTTTGGGAATTTTTAGCAGCAGCAGCCGTATTTTCTGAATCTGAATCGTGTTACACAGCTTGTGTATGTAAATGTTTATAATTTTGCCTTATTTTTTTGTTATTTGTTTTTATTTTTTGCAATAATATTCAAATGAATTTCACTTATTTTGTTTTTCCTTTTTTATTTGTTGTTGTTGTGGGGTCCTTGTGTCATCTTCCTGTGGATATTTTGTATATTTTATTTTTCTGTGTCGAAACAGAGGATTCTGTTTTTTTTTGCGAATACGATGTTTCACTTTATCTACGGAAGAGAGAACACGTAATGAAATTATGTTGTTTGCTAAGTTTTTTTTTTTGTTGTTGTTT
Organism: Philhelius pedissequus; assembly: GCA_910595825.1. Lineage (NCBI taxonomy): Eukaryota > Metazoa > Arthropoda > Insecta > Diptera > Syrphidae > Philhelius > Philhelius pedissequus. Next base: position 4,075,817 of record OU343163.1, on the reverse strand, counting down.
TGTTTTGTTTCTGCTGTCGTTAGCGCGACCGAGTCCTGGTCCTGGTACAGGCCCTGGTCCCAGATCTTGGGATGAAAGAACGACGAATCAGTTGACCTTTTTTGTTGTCTTATATTTTTTTTTTTATTTATCTACTGTTTTTGACAGTTTTAAAAAGGAGAGAGGGGGTGTTTATAAATATACGAACGGTTGTTGTTGGTTAAATTCAACATTGCACGATAGGTTTTTGTTTTCGTTATTTTGCTTGCTCGTGTTTTATTTTGTTACTGTCCACCATTTTGACGACTCAATTTGCAAAAGTCCTTCTGACTTCTGAATGTTGTGTAAGTCGTCCTCGACGAAAATACTTTACCTCACGAATGCAATAAATTCCTAGAATTTTTTCTATAAATATATATGAATGTCTTTAATAGATATCTCTTCTTCTTTATACAAATTCCAATCGATACATAAACTAACTCACGATTGTTTTTGGTTTTATGTTTATTAATGGAGGTTATGGTGGTGTTTTCATGCTAAGACTTCCAAGTTAAGTCGATTAAATCGAAAAAGTTTTATTTTCCTCACCGCAACTCGATACCTCATTAATTTAAAAATAAAAAAAATCACCGTAGGTAGGTAAGTTTGTGACAAGTTAAGAACCCGTTTAGGTAACTCTACAAGTAAACATGACGTAAAGTCGCTTGACTACAGAAGGTAACAGTTTGATAAGCACAGAGGCGAGTAGGTATAATATTTATGTCCTTTCAAAATTCAGGAAAACTTTTGCAGAGTGCCCTGTCGCTTATTATTGTTTCAAAATATGTTCGTATGTATTTAGGTATATTTTAATGTTGATGACAGAAACTCATCATCTTTAGGTGGGGATTCGTGGGGATTTAAAAAGACGACAAAATTCGAAGAAGAAAGGATGACTCCTGAATGAATAATTGCACGTTTCAATTAAAGCTCGTAAATGTTATCTATCTTTCCAAGTCCAAGTCCTTTCTACCCACTCTCTGCTTGCATATTACGAGAATCCTTGCCTCCTTCGGTTGGTTGCAATTCATTTGGAAAATAACGCAAATAAAGCCTTCACAGTTGAAATCTTTTGAAAAACTCGTGAAAGAACACAAACACACAAACAAAAAAATAATAATAAAAAATTCTAAAATAAAATGAAATCCCTTAAATTACTTTTCTTCGCACCCTTTGTCCGGGCTCTCACCGGCCGGTGAGGAAAGTGGAAATCTTAATCATCTTGTATTCAATTGAGTGCTTCACCATCACCATCAGTAGAGCGTCCATCGCTTTCGCATGCGGACACACGGACGACGATGGTTTTGAAGATGCTACGTTTTCATTATATATTACATCGACTGTAGGTACTGGTGTACTTGGTAACAGTGATGTCCTTGAGAGAGCTCGCTGCCTGGTTGTCATTTTCATCATTATGATTGCGCGAAGGCAATCAATGAGTCGCAGATTGCGGAGAAGTCTTTTAGGTTGTCATTTCGTCCATGGCCGAGATCTTGGAATTTTATTTGAGACACCGTTCATAGCAGAAGCACAAGAAGCAGTATTCGACTAATTACTGCAATCATTCTCAGGCTTTTAAGATTTTTCAATTTAAGTTAAAGTGGTGCGGGAAAAGGACTTTTCTAAGAAATGTTTTTTTCTGCTTTAATCGTTTTAATTTTTTTTTCCATTTTTAAGTTGAAGGTAAGGGAACTTATTTTTGTGTCCATACTTGGTACGGTTTTTGGGAAACGGAATATATTTATATTTAAATTAAGTAGGAAGGTATTTTGTGGAATAAATGTAAATTGGAGAATGTTTTTTTTTTTGTTGATTTAAGAGGTAATACGCTTTTTACAACGAATCATAATTTCGGATTTTGGCAAGGATATCAGAAAATGCCCTTGAAACATTGAAAATATCCTTATAAAGCTTTTGGATATAGGATTTTAAAAAAAGAACAATTACTGAAAGTTCGAACACGAACATATTATTTTGAAACACTCCTCAAATGATTACTTCAATCAAATACCACGCCCTCAATATAAAATACAGACTCTTTGGAATTTTGAATGGAATGGAGATTTATTTTTGTGATTGAAAAAATGTATAATTAAGTACTGTGTTTATTTTCAGGTTGAGATTTCAGGAATGGTAACTTTTTTTAACACAACGCTATTTTAGGAATTTATATCCTACGTTGAACATCCAATCGTATAATACCTATTGATTGTTAAAACTTCAGATCCTGTGAATAAAAATCCCTTAAAATTTCAAAAAAATTCCTTTGAAATGCTCAAATGTCTCAAATGAAGAAAATTATTCCCTCCTTTTAGTCACTTCTATATAATTGATTTTCATATCTTGAAAATGTTTTTTTTTTTAATTATCTAACATGTCTGAAACGCACTTAAAAAAAATATCATAATTTATTGATTGCCTTTAGTAAATTGCTTTTACTCTAACTTACCCCATTTTACCATATTTCATGGGGTTTTCTCAGGGCTGACACATATTTAGTTAAACTTGCAAAAGTTAATAATAAAAATTTGATCAAATAATTATGAGAAAAATTATTCCTAAGGCTGATTTAGGTACAATGTGAACTAAGGGACTGTTTCACAATGTCTGACTATAGTTCTGGTAAGCCATTTGACACATAAATATTGGCAAATGATCATTAAGCTGTCAAAGGTTCCAGCATGCAATTGTTTTTGGAATTTCATAATTTTGTCTTGTCTACTTCACAAGTAGTGTCGAATAACTGAGATTTTCACACTGATATAACTTTAGACATTGAAGCAATTATTCATCTTGCCTCGGAATATTTGAAGAGTGCGCCTCGCATCGGAAGTCCTCGTAATAAACCTTTCGTTGATTCTCTTCCGCATCTGATGAATTTTTTGAAATGTTTCATTGAATTCAATAGGCTAGTTTAGAACAAAAAAATATCAGCAATATTTTTCTTATGAAATATTTTCCAATATTTAAGAGTTTTACTGTTAAATACTGTGAAACAAGTTTTGGATTTCACCTCCTCAATTTTTGACGGAGTAAAATCTTTCAAATCTTAGAACTGATTTGGGTAGTAAATATCAGTGACTCTTGACAGTTCATCAAACATGAAGATCTTGTGATGGTATTTCTAAACCAATTTCAATCAATATTTTTTTACATTGGTTATTCTAAATAGCGTTGCCACGATTGCGGTTTTTTCATTGCAATGATGTGTCGTTGAAAATTTGGCTGTATTTTTGAAACTGAAATTGAAATAGTGATGGAATTTCCAAAAACTTCAGTTCTGATCCGTAAAATACACTAACAAAGGAAGTGATATTTTTTGTATTTTTTTGTTTGAAATATTACACCCCGTAATAATATTGAAGTATTTTTTTTTTATTTTAAAGAAGAACTACTGATTTTTTTCAAATAACACGTTTTTTTATAGCCGTTAAATCAGTATTATTCGATCACCAAAAATTTCTTTCAGGAGAGCCATAGTTGGACGAACTGTGGGAGTTGTTGCTCCATCTTGTTCGAAAAAAATTCTGAATTGTTCTCTACACGTGGGTTTAAAAAAATTCTAATATTTGCCAGGTATTGAAGGCCATCATTATTAACCTCAACCTGGGCGTCGTTTTCAAACAATAAATTTAGTCCAATTAAGCTTTCTGAGTTTATTCCACACTATATTTTATGTTCAATAATTATTTTCGATGTCCCGTTTTCTGAAATATTGTTTCTTCACGTTTAGCGCGGTGAGATTAAAATTGACCTCATCAACTTTTTAGTTTAACTCGTTATACTTTCCGATTAATTCTTAAAACCCTCGAGGTTTCTTTCATGCAATTGCTTACGATTCGTGAACCAATTGAAAAAAGTGTAACTACCGTAAAATTCTTTGCAAATGCCGCCTAGACATCACCAACTGCTGAAATTGTTGCCTGTTGAAAGTTCCGGGCTTTCCTCAATATTTCTTGTACCCGAGCAATGTTCACATCATTTTGAACTGCAAGATGTCTTTCCAGAATGCGGAAGATCACAGGCTGAAAAGGCTGGACAAATCGGTAAATTTTTGAATTACTCAACGTATTTCCAACATGAAAGAAATTTTGATTATACTTTTGTGTCTGTATAATTGAAATAAATAAAATTGAACAACTTCGTTTTGTGCTGTTTATAAACTTCCCAAGTTTTTCAAAGTTAATTCTGAAAAACGTACTATATTAAATTACTAAATAGATACCTAATTAATCTTTAATACCCTGTAATTTTAATATTGCTACAGAAATATTTTTTAGTTTGAAATTGAATTTTTCAAAAAATGAGTTAGCGAATAAATGTTTCAAAAACGAATGAACTCGAAACTGCACAAAAGTAAACGGAAATGCAAATTCACAATCATACAAATTATCGAATTCACAGTGCTGATCTTTTTATTCTTTACTAATTTTTCGTGAAAACAAAAAAAGAAAACAGCGCTGTGATTGTGATTTCCAGCGAATTCAAAATTGCTAATGTCATAATCACTATATTATACCTTAGGACTAATTTTTTAATAGTCAGTTAAGCCGCCAGTTAGTACATATTCCTTAGATAGAGCAAAAATCAGTTTTTCAACAGTCAGATACAAATTAGTCTAGGAATAAAACTATCTGCTCATTTTAGAACGGAATAAGGAGTTAACTGAGGAATAAAATAAATACCTATTTTCGATGCCACAAACACTTTGAAAAATTATTGCTTTGAAATGAACGTTAAACAAAAAAATTAATTTCTATGAAAAGTTCGGTACTCGAAATAAAAGTGACGTTCAAATTAAATTATTCTATAGATTGTTTTTCCTTGATTGAAAAATTCTATATTGTTATCCGGTTGTTTAACAGTCAAGTATGTTTATTCCTCTGGCAACTTACTGGATGTTTATCTGAAGCTTGAAAAATCGGCTCTTATACGAATAGCATGCTTGAAACGATTTTCGCCATATATTTTTTCACTCCTTCATAATGGAATTTGGCTGAATTTTGAATATTGGTTCATCGAAATTTCCTGGACAAAAAGTGACATATAGGGAAAATTGTCCACGATCTCTTCTGCGAAAAAAAAAAACAATGAATTTTTGATTATTGAAATAATTTCGCACAAATGTATCGAAAATCACATCATTTCCGAAATGTGTGGGGAACAGTATTGATTTAAAATTAAATAAATATTAAAAGCCCAAAAAAATGGTAAGCTGTTTAGTATCTACTTCCGTTATGAACAATCAAAAAGTTTAATACTATTTCTTCATTGTTTATTGCAGTTACTGTGTACTTTTTCTCCCTTATCGTGTTTCCAAGACCTAACTATTATATGTGTAATATAGAATACCTATAAGACGTTCCCAAGCAATCAAAGATTCGCCTACCCAATCAAAGCTTCACATAAATAGTCTCTCTCCTCCCTTCGTTTCTTGAACAAAAGCGTCCAACTTTTCCAATAAAAATCATTTGATCTTCCAGCAGCTAATTTACAATGGTTGTCGTTATGTTCTTATCATGACCGGCCTCTGCGTCCATATATAAATACCTACCTATACTAAGTAATTTGAAGCCCTTCAATTTGGTAACGATGAAAAAATAATCCTTCAATAAAATAAAATCAGAAAATGAAACTCCCTTTTGGACAGCTGCCAATATGTGAGAAACACACATTTTTATAGCCCAAACGAGTCTTAATAAAAATAAGCAAGCAAACACAATTCCCAAAACAGGCGATTTTATTTTTTTTTAATTACCATTGGCAGGATATCAATGTCAGTGTTTCCATATAGTGAGGTTACATACATGTATAATAATTTACGATCATACGTCACTCAGAGACTTTCCGTCATTCAACTTTCAGTCTCAGTGTTGTTTTTACAAAAAAAAAAAAAAATAAAACAAAAACGAAAAACTGACTGAGGGACGAAAGACAGAAAATGAATACCTACAACTTTTATGTCCACTATCGTCAGTTATACTGTCACGCATTCCAACAGCAGGACTCAGCACACACCATGCCCTACATCCATATATACGTATCTCACCATAAAAGCATTTTTACGACTTTTAACAAACAATGCTTTGCGAGCGATGATGGTAGGAATGTCGAATATATATAGCATTTGTATTTATGTCCCCAGGACGCTTCTGGCTGGCTGGAGTCCTGTCGAAAATGCAGGCTTAATTTTATGATACAGCAAGGCAAATAATTTAAGGACTCATTTCCCTAAATGGTTTAAACAACCATACAACGGTGAATATTGCAACATGTTTTTGACAACTTTCTGAGTATGGTGCTGGTGCGCCAATGCTATATCAACACACGCAGCTATCGCCCAGGCTTTAGAAATAAAGCTACTGTTATATGGTGAAATTTATGAAGGATAATGACGCGATTTAACTGATTATACGCAGTAAAGACGATCATAAAACGATTGCTGTTTGTATTGGTAATGACAAGAAGGTGAAGGGTGTATAGCTAGATGAAAGAGAGTTTCCTTATCTTGGGGTTATAAAAAACCAAAAAAAAACTTGGTAGCTACTCGTACCTAAACTGATTTAGATGATGACGCCACACGACGAGAAAGTGAGGCACTTACGTAATGCTCCGGGACATTAGCTTTCCTCAAAATTTACGTTTCATTTTAGAATGTTCGTTATCCTCAAAACTGAAACAGGAATACACCTTAACTACATTGGTATTCATATTTTATGTAGGTGTCCTTAATTTGGAAAATAGTATAAGTGTACCTATATGGACTGTTTAGATTTCATCCCTGAATGCCCTATACTATACCTGCAGTCGTATGGTTGTCCTTCAACCAACACCAATTTCGCACACAGAAAACAAAACAAATTCCCAATTTCTCCTTCATTCGGGTCCAAGGACTGTTTGCAACGAGACGGAGTGGCATTAGGGTACCGGTACCTACCAGTACCATCAGAACGAATGACATGTGTAGATAAAAAAGGATTTAGGGAAGGAGGTTCTGCATATAGAGTCGAATTCCTATTAAACAAAATAGGTATACCTATGTGAAATGAATGTGTATAGATACCTACGAGTACTTCCGCCATACTCGACAACAAAAACAAAAAAAAGATATATATGTATAGAGAGATGATACTAAAATCGGAAGGAATCCTCCTTTTAAATGTTCCTTGGTGAATTTATTGCTCTAGCTTAACATTCCCAATTAATTTCGATCACTGTTGGCAAATTAAGTTTTTACTATAGTACAATGCCACACCCAAAGATTCCAATTCTGGTAACGCTCTCACTCTCACTCTCTCTTTCTCTCTGTCTCTGTCTCTATCACCAAAGTAGGATTATCCTGTGGGGGCGTTATAAAGAGTGGTTGGGTACTTTTCATTAATTTTCCTCTCTATTCCTACCTAATACAGTATATTCTTGAAAGTATCTTTTCTCAATGTAGACATATAGGTATATGTATCTAATATAATAGTGTTCTAGAGAGTATATTTGGGGGATGCGAAGCTACATTAACGTAAACTCACCTTAATAAGTATGGCTTTTTGGGGTTTTCTAAACCACTTTCCACTAATGACTGGCATTAGATTGATCTAGGAAATTTGTTGGCATTGGGAAATGGGAACGGGGATGGGAACAGGGAAGTGGGGATGTGATTTTTGTGGGACATTGGTTGGTAATGCAAACCATTGTTTGACGAAGACAAGTTTTATAGCAGAGTTGGACTAAGAAATATAGAAGGGAATGATGAGTTTATTTTTATTTAAGTGATTGTTATTTTTTAACATGTTAAACTGTAAGACTGCCAGAATATAATTCAACAATTTTTTTTAATAGCGATCTTATATAAAGGGTGTTTTTTTTAGAGGTTTCAAATTATATAAATTGAAATTAAATATTCAGTCCAATTCTCGACCATTCTTTGCAGAATTTGAGGTCCTAAATTGTTGGCACAAACGCACCGTTTTTAAAGAAGTAAGCACCAATTATTATTCCACCATTGCATAAAGTACACCAAACTATCAGTTTTTCTGCTCCTAACGGCGCGGCGCTGTGGGTGGGTGTCTCAGCAATAATGGCTTGATGATTATTCACACTCGAAATGCGGCAGTTTTTCTTATTGACGTAGACATTCAACGAAAAATGAACTTTATCACTGAAAAAAGTTCTCTTCTGAACATCGGTATCAACGGCAATCTCGTTTTGAGTCCATTTAGCGCCCGGTGTTCGTGCGGCTTCAATTATTGCACGAGTTGGATTTTGTAAGCTAGAAAACCAAGATTAATTTTCCAAAAAGTGGATGAAATTCAAAAAACAGCAGAAAACCTTCACTTGAAAACTATAATAAAATTTTCATTAAATATACTTAAAAATATTCTCTGTTGAAAATCCATTTGAAGTTCAAATTCCTTTCAAATGTGAACGCATCCACTCAATAAACTACATCTCACTTCACGCGTTAAATTTGTCTTCCATCTGTCAGTTTATGATTTGTGCTGCTATCTGGCATCTGTCATTTCTTGTTTACAAAATGAAATTTGGAATTAAAATGACATATAGGTGGTATTGAAATTTATTATTTCTTTTGAAAAAGTAAATTATATTTGTTGATTTTATTTTTCATTAATTCATTATTTGTGTTCAAAAGTTATACTTTTTTCCACTTTATTGTTTTTTATAACAAAAAATCGAATGAATCATTTGACTTCACTTTTATTTACTCTGGGTGTTATATTTTTCAAAAACGTGTTTTGTCCCCTAGAAAACTCTCGATTTCTTCATTTTCGATCTACTAAGAATATCTTTTCAGCAGCAGTACTCTCTGTACTACCGACGTCTCAGATGATGAGTATTATCGTTAATCTAATTAACTGCTCTGTGTTGACAAATAAACGGACCTAGGGGGAGATGAGTTTCTGCACAATTTGCATGCGTTGTTCATCGGTGTCAGTCGATTCTGGTGAAATGGCAAACCAAACAATATATAAATATCAATGCAGACGACAAAATGCCTTACAATGAAAACAGTGCTGCCAACTCAAAAGTCAATACCTCTAAAGAAATAAGCTTTTATAGATATAATAAGGAAAGTTTTGGATTCGTAAAAGAACCCGAACCTACCAAAATTTTAGATATGTTCGATGGTGGAGCAAGCGAAAAAATGAGTAACTTTCACATTTCTGCGTACAAGTTAGTTCGTCTGTGAAAGTACATATACGTATGCATATCATCACATATTTTCATTCCTCGACCACTAACTGATAAGAGTTCTTTCTACATAAAGTTTTTTCTTGTAACGAAAGGACTCTACCTATAGATATTAATTAAAACCTTATGTGCCAGCTTGGAAATATTGTCTAAATTTTGATAATACCGACATACATACATCAAATGCAGCATAAATGAAAACTTATCGATTGATAACGTATCGACCGATTTGACTTAGTTTTTTTTCGGTTCATAATTTCCGAAAATATTTTTATGGTTTTTTGAAAATTCGCCGAAAAACTTGAAAATTCGTATGGAATACAAACAATAAAAAATTAAATGATGAAATTTAATTTGAAAATTCTGCTCTTAAATGATTTCATAACATAACGTAACCGTGCGTGTATTGAAAATTGATATTTTTGGAAAAAGAATTGAATTTAAAGTGTTCGTGCGTATCGCCCATGATCATATTTTTGGTGTATTGAAGAAGAATTGATTTCGGTTCGTGTATTTTTTCTTTCAAAAAGTGCTATACTAATAGTAAGGCGTTGAAATACCGGTTGCTATACGATCACGTCGTCGATGTATTGGTCGGCTTCAGATATTCAATATTGTTACTAAGGTTTTGACACGAACTGCCAGGATATAATTATTCGAGCGGAAAGTTCAAATTACAACACTTGATACCGACAATAGAATCTGACCAAAAATCTCGATCGAATCATTTCTCGCAATATTTTTCAAGCAGTTATTAAATATCGGCAATGGAAAATTTCTGGCTTATACGTCAAATTTCAATTCAATTTTTGTCGAATCACTACATGGTGTCAAAATATTGATGAAAATTACAAAAAACAATTTTTGTTTAGCGAAAAAAACGTAGGCAATTTGAATTTATTACAAGGGCAATCGTTGGAGTCGGTAAACCATCGGCGTGGCATTACTCGATTTCTTTCCGGAAAAGACAACAAGGCGTTTCCAATTTTCCATATGAACGACTTATTTATTTACATTCATGATCGTACTAAAATTGTTTTGTTTATATTCACAAAAATTTAATAAAATATTCAATTGGATGAGAACTCCTTCACCAGGAACTTACTGATTTACAGACAAAGCATATCCTTATCCACTGAAGATAGAGAAATCCAATTAAACCGAACAACGGTGTGCATACGAGTATCTAGGACAAAGTTTGTTATTTCTTGAATTATAATTCAAATGTTATAGACTTTTTTGGACACGCCTCATTCGTGCCCGATAGTGAATTACATTAGGGGCACGAGAGAGAAAAATTAAAAAAACAGGCCATCTTGAATTTGCAAGGGGGAACAAATGTTTGATCGTACCTTAACATGTCATAAGTAGGTACCGATATTTCCCTACAAACCAGAACCCATAAGCCAACATCTACAGTTGGGTGCTAGGTAGCTCTTTTAATAGAAGTCACCACAAATCGCTCCAGACCAAAAACTTAAGATAAGTATTTCCTTTTTTTATGGAAATGTGCCCATCACAGCCATAGACAGACAAACGCTGCTGCTGCGTATGTTAGGTAACCACATAGGTATATGTAAGATATAACATTTCCATGAGTCGCGATAAAATCTGTCTATGCCCATTCCAACATTCGTTATTCTGGACAAAAGTAAATGTTGTCATTTCACTCCATGAATAGGGAAAAAATAAATAGAAAGAATAGTCCACACTTCGTTTTTTTTTCTGTTCTGCACTTTGCAAGAACTGCCAACGTAGAAGGATTAAACAAAAATAGTAGAAGACGGATAAAAAAAATAAAATAAAATAAAAAATAAACCAAAGGATTGACACTGAAGGTATATGTGTGCTGTATATAATCTTGAGGAAGCCAAACATATCACAATGAGGAGTAGGATCCTTCTCTGGAAAAAATACTTTTCTGTCTGTCTGGACGATGTCAAGAGCCCTTGCTTTTCTTCACATTTTTTTTTTTTTTTTTTTTGTGAAGCTTGTGTCTACTTGTTTTTAATTTTCCAATTCAAAACTTTCGTTTTCCTTTCATTTCAGTACTTTTTTTGTGTTTGTTTATCCTGTCAATTCACTTTAAATGCGTGTCGGTGAGAAGGAAGGACACGTTTCTAACTTTAAAAGCCCACAACGAAAGGAAAGAGCTGCGACTTCAGCAAAAACTGAAAAAGTCAAATGACCAGTAAAAGGTAAGAAAAAAATAATACAAACATATAGACGACGTGGTGGAGGTGTTACAGGGTGTTACCATTATAATCAGGATGAACAACAAAAAAAATCCTATATCAGTGTGAAGAAAAGTTCCTTTTTTTTGAATTTTTGTTTCCGTCCTTTTTTTTGTCTACAAAGTCTTAATTTTTGTTTTCTCTTGCTACCTTTAGAATTCCGTCTGTCCCGGTAGAATTGAATGGTCTTTACTTGAATGTTCTGAAGCTTTCTCTGCGTCGACATCGCCATCGCCATCGCCTTCGCCGTTGTGTTGAATGAACCGAAAAATAATAATAATCCCCATGGAGCAATGTGGTATGGCCGTCCTTCCGGCTTATTCGAACAATTTCAGAGGCTCCTTTTCTTTGTAGCTATGCTATACTTATAGATACTTGCATAGGTAAAATTTGATGGAGAGAAATAGTAGCGGAAAAATCCTCTGTAAAACAAAAAACCACGAAGAAAAATAAAAATAAAGGACATCCTCCTCTACTCGATTCAAGGTAGGTATGTATATGTTTTTGGCTGCAGATAGAGAGGTATGGAAGAAGCTAGTTTCACGGCTTGTTTTTGGGAAAGCAACATTGAATTTTCAATTAAAAATGAGAATTCTACACCGCAACTGCAAGGTTGGTTGGTAGTGGCCGGCCGGCTGCGGTAGTCGACCGTTGGCTATATAGAGTTTGAGGTTTAAGTCCGTTGTTTTGGCAAATATATAAGGTGTTGAAAACTTAATGAGTGATTTTTCATCATCATTTTGCAGACATTTAGCAAAATGTTGTAGAAAATCTCTTTTTCTCTCTGACCAAAAGAATGAACATCCTTCCTTCCGGTCTATAATGAGTTCCTGGTTTTGGGAATGAAACGTGCATATTTTACTGATATGTTTTTTATACCTGTACTACGTAGATATCTAAAGAATGATATTATATACCTAACCTAAATGAATAGCATGGAATATAATAATAAAGAATGAAGGCTTGAGTGTTAAACCACTAAAGGAATTCCGATAATTTCCTTAAAACAACTTGGCTTGGAACTATATCCATTCTGACAGGAAAAGGAAGCCTTGTATCTTCCAAAAGTTATTTGTTTTTTTTTTTTTTGTTGATCTGCGATTTGGGTGAACATACTTTAATAAAACTAAATCCAAATTGTTTCTGAGAAGTCAAGGCCATTAATGAAAAAGCGAACGTAGATGCACGAAAATTACCAATTTTTTTAAAAAGAAGCTATTAGTAGAAGTGAAGAAATTACACTGGAATGGAACAAAATCAGGTAAGGTATTCCACATTCGTGTAGTACCGCTAAAAAAGGAATTTCTGTACTTGATAGTTTGTCTGAAGTTTTTTTCAAGTTTAAACTGATGAGAGCAATCCCACTTTGGATGCGCTGGAATCCCGGGTAATTTTTAAGATTCACTGAAAATTTCGTCTACGTTTTTGGTTTTACTGCAACAATGGCACGTTTGCTAAATTATAAATGGTTTTTGCAATCTGCACCAATATATTTTCATGAGCACATTCGTGATCAATCCTTCCGATTTCTATGTGAAGAGGCAAAAATTGGGCGGACGTTTCTAATACCTGCTTCGAAATGCTTCAATCGAGAATTTCGTTAATTGTTAAATACCCAGATTATATTCTTCGTTCCGACTATTCTAACTCGACTGTATCCATATTCCGTATTCCAGAATCATAATGGCTCGCACTTACGAAATTCTTATTCGATTTAGCCCCAAACGCTGTATACCTAAGCTATTTGTCAGTCTAATTGACTGGAAGACGCGTTTTTCTATTGAAACTTTCATATAAAATCAAATTTTCAGACAATTCCGGTAAATTTTCTCAATCAAAAATTGTTTATATACAAATATTGCCCTGAAACAAAACAGCAAAATCAGTTAAGCCGTTCTCAATCGAAAATCTTTCAAACATGCAACATTTAAAGAAAACTAGAATTGTTTTCTGTTTTTTATTGTATTTCCGATGTCAAATTTTAAGAATATTTTTATTTTAGAAACATTTCCTTAAAAGTCGACCGGTTATAAATTTTACTACAAATCCGTTTTTTAAGGAAAAAATATTTTGAATTCGTATGGATAAATTTTAAGAGTGTTTTAATAACTGTTTCAGTAGATCTATTTATTTTCCGATTAGAAATAAATACAATGCATGAGATTTCGGTTTTCTGCTTCAAAATGTTGACATTGATGTTCAAAGTGCATTGGTCTTTGAACATCATCAGAGTTTAAATCATCCACAACGTCTGAGTCCAGCTGCCCCAACTGACTAAACAAATATTACATAACGAAGACATATTGTTTTTTGAACTGAAACCATAAAAAACCTATTACTGTAATAAGTATGTTCAGGTACTTCCGAAAACTGAGAAATTCTATGAATTTCTACGAAAAATGTTAGGACCTTTCACGACAGAAGAAAGTTCTCTCCAGGATCAGAATTCTAGATCAAGATATTTCTTGGGCAAAATTATGGAGATCGTCAAATAAAAAAAAAGAAACGCAAACGTGTGCAATGCGTTCACGAACTTTTGTGAAACTTTGTTACTCTCTGAGAGAGTTTTGCCCATATTCTTGAAAAAAATGACAGTTTCTGATTTTTTGTGCACAAATTATGGGAACACTTTTAATAACGTTATTGATAGTTAAACAAAAAAAAATAATTATGCATGGGCGTTAACCCTGCGCCTCCACAAGCAATAATTTCTTGCAGAAAATCGAGCATGCAATGGAAATTTCCAATCCAGACCACAAGTTTCATTTAGTGAAATAAATTACCTTACGAAATCGATTTTAGCATTTTTTTCTTACCATCTCTGTGGAAATAAATGAAGAAATAACATTAAAATGTTACTTCCACTGACATTTGTGTGCTTTTTACCTTTACATGTGTTTGTGTATATTGATGAGTTGAGTTGGAATTCCAGGCTGAAAATGTAAATACAATAGGTGTTCTTTGCTTAGCACTCTGATTGTAAATAAGATTTTATGAAATAATTTGCCGCACTGAACGAAGAAATAAAAATGTCTGCAATAATTGCTGAAATAAAAATAAAAATTGCTTGTAGACGCGCAGGATAATGAAACTGAAATTTATTATAATCAAGCTTTTTTGATTATTCTTATAAAATTAATAATTTTGATTTTCTTTTGATTAAAAGGCAATTTAAGAATTCTTTGATAATCAATTAATTTTAATTGACTCAATCTCTTTGAAGAATAAGAATATATTAAACTTTTAAACTTTTCGAACAATATGTTTTATTTGACATATAATATTAATTGACAATCATAATAGTTCGAATAAATGATACAGTGACTAAATACTTCCTTCATATGGAATATTATATGCATATAGCGAGAATTTATAAGTACATGAAGTCTAATTTAATACCTCAATGGTATTTTGCGAAATAAGCTGAACAGAAACTTTAAAATGAAATCTTTGTACCCAAAATATAACCCAAAATTAATTTTTTTTATCTTCATCAAATTCAGTAGCTATGTACATATTTTATTTTAATGAACCGAAGTCTTTTCAGATTTATATGAAAGGAAAAACTCCTGGTTATTTTTTGTTTGCCTGTTATATGAGACCAATTAGTTGAATTCAGCATTTTCCTTTGGCATAGACTACTAGATGGGTATACCTCTTTATATTTCGAATTTTGAATACCGTTTCTAAATCTTCATTCTTAATAATCCCCATATATATTATGTATATAGAAGAGTAGATAGGTATAGATACAAAGTGAAGTACGAGTACACACTTAAACATCAGAAGGAACTCCCAACAATAAGCGCATTTTGCTCTACAAAACTCGAGTGACATGCCTCATCAAAAAAAGGACCGACCCCAAAAGCATTCCAGTTCCAGTACCTATAGCTACCAGTCAGGCATGAACGAAAAAAATTCGTTCCATCACTCATCGTCATCATAGCGTTTCTCATCTATACGTGTATCAGCGAAACAGTATCACGCGGATTGCACTCGAAATCCATTACATTGAAATGCGTCCCGTTCACATGAAGTATTCGAGTTTATCCCGATTCCCGGGCTGTCTGATGGGTTTAGGTTTCTATCCTTTTTTTGTGTTGATATTTTCCCTAAATAACTCAACAGGACTAAACAAAAAAAAAGAAATCTAGGACACATCCCCTAGACCGACTCTCGAGATTCCTTTGTTTATGCAATTCCATCAAAAAAAAAAGTAAATTCAAAGAAAACAAAGCAACGAAAAAAAGTTGTTGTAGCACAACCAAAACCAATTCAATCGCAACAACCCATCCGCGGATAATAAAATCGCATTTCAAGTTTTCCTTTTTTAATCGGGCAAAGCAGGATCCCGCGAAGGGTAAAAAAAAACTATTCAGTCACTCGACAAGGTAAAAGAAAAAAGGAATCCTTCTCGGTCTCGGAGATCCAAACATATCGAAACAATAAAAAAGGATTCAGCACGGATTTATGTACTTTTGGAATATTTACAAGCACAAAGCACACACGCTGTTTGGAAGATTGTAATTTTAGGCATTTTCCATTTCAATTTCCATATCAGCCAGCTACCAGGGTGGTGCACGTGAAAATCCTTCGGTAGTGATTTTGGTTTTATTAATTTAAGAGAATGACAAAGGGAAAGGGCGGAATATAGCAAAATCCAACTATATAATCACAAGGACAATGGCTAGAAAATTCGGGGGACGTAACCGGATGCCAACAATGAAAATAGTTACCTCCTGGATTTTATTTTTATTTACCAGTAAGTGCATGCAATAGTTTTGTGCAAATACTCGTACTCGTAAATTATACGCACAAACAATTGCATTTTTCCCAGTCTTCGCCAGCGCGACCGGTTTGATTATCTCCCTTCTGATTCTGGGAGGAGGGGCAATTTCGTCCTTTGTGCGGTGTGTTGCATTTACAGGCTTTACAAATTTAAATGAGAAGAAAATATTGATGTGATGCGCAGCAGTTGTTGTTAAGGAAAATTATAAGGAAAACCATAATTTTCGGTAAACGATTTTTCTTGCATTTTAAATAAGCATACGATTTTTATTATCCTTTTTTCCTTTTGAAGAGTATATAATACTCTCTGTTTTTATGGCATAGCAATAAACTGTTTTTGTGTTTCGCTGGCATTTTATTATTACTTCTTTTTTTTTTATTTTTTATTATTATTCTTGAAGACTATGCGCGTGCACTTATACACCAAAAAAAAATACTACGTTTGTGCGTTTATTTTATTTAATTTTTAACGACCGTTTCGAATCTGAGAAGAGAAAGCTGAAGGAGTTTTTACGTCGTTCGTTCTGGTTCTCCAAGGGGTGTCAAATAATCCACCATGGCAACTTGATGGCGGAAATGTCCCTTTGATATGATTTTTATAGTCGGAATTCAACGTTGCGATATATAATAATATACTATACTATACGAACGAGTAAGTCTACCAACTTCCGCTCTGCCTCTCCTGCCTCATATCGTCATAACTGTGCCAGCTAGCAGACGGGATACGAAGGTTAATAAACGCAAAGAGAATTTGATACGATTGAATAAGGAATTTAATTTTGTTAAGTCAGAAATCCGCAGCTGATAGCAACAGATACTTAACTTTATTTTTATGGGAAACTTCGCTCGAAAATTTTATACTTTTTTTTTGCTCTTTTTTACATGGAAAACGAGTAAAAATATCAAATGAAAATAGGGGGTGGCAACTCAACCATGCGATTGGAGGACAAATAAAATAGACAATTTTAATGTACAAGGACTTGAAAGTAAAAAAAAAAAATACTGCGTTCTAAGTGAGATAGATGTTGGAGGAAACGAACTGTTGCGTTGGCGTTGCTTGGACAAGTAAACTTGTTCAGTTGCTGGCTGACTGATTGCTAATGGAATCTAGCAGACAATTCACTTCTTATTATTTTTTTTTATTTGGATTCAGGTTTACTTCTATATTAACGTAGAACTTTAAGGAGGTCCACGTCCCTGCTCATTGTTAGCTAGACGCCTGTAATAAATCAAATGGTCAAATAAATACACAGCTAGTACTCGTACCCCAATTGGTAATTGTCTTTACTTAACTATTCTACTACACAAGGAAAGATTTAAACTATTGCGACTTTAATGATGAAAATTGATCCTAGAAAATTCTAATATTTTAAAATAAAAAATAACGTCTTTTAAGGAATATCTATTTTGAGTTTAAAAGATCCAAAGTTCAAATAATCTTAGCGCGAAGTTGGACCAAACATTTTTACCATATATTTCGAAGTAGCAAACTATTAATTGGTACATGCTTGATAATATAGAAAGACAATATTTAATTGAAAATAAATTAGATCGTTAAAAAATGAAAACAAAATTAAATAATATGCACGACTGGATCGCACGAACTTGCTCTCATGTTCGATCACATCGTATGCAAAAGATTTTTATTAAAAATCTAAATATATTTTTAAAGTCATTTTTAACTCAATTTTGTGTATGCATATACATAATTTCATTAATTTTGTTCTAAAATAAATTGGTATGACAATATTAAATATTTAATAATATAAACTTAAAAACAAAAGATTAAATCTGTTTAATTAAAGAAAAAATAATTCAAAATTCTGAAATAAATACTTAAACTAATTTGAGCTCAAAAAAAAAGTACGCCATTTTATTTCTTGGATAAATTTGAATTTATGAAAAAAAAATTAAAAAATCTGTTCAGTGGTTTTTGAGAAAAAAAAAGGTTTTTTTTTTAAACTTTTTGAAAATATTTAAAAAAAAATTCAAAAACGCCAATTCAGGCAGGTATCGTTATTTTTTGAGCTAAAAAAAAAAAATTCCAATTTCCGCTCTGTACAATACCTAAAAAACTCTATATACCAAGTTTGAAGCAATTCGGCCTACCTGCTTGGGCTCTAGGTGTCTATAAATACATACAGACGGACAGAATTTTTAGACCATCTTTTTTCGTCTTCGCTATCAACGTAATGTCATGTTTGATTGTTATCTCTAAACTTTTTTTTCGACGAATGCATAACTTGCCTTATAGTATCTATAATCGCAAGTAAAAATGATGTGCATTCCAAATTATCTGTAACCATCACAATTTCGTGCAGCTTGAGCAAACCGATTCATATTTTTAAAAAGCCCTAGTATTCTTCTTCCGAAAATGATTAAGTTACATACGGCTCCTGGAAATTACGCCAGAGGAAATCGCGCCAGAATTTTTTCTTGGAAAAAAGGCCAGAAATCAAGGAAAAATTATCGGAAGACTTTGACTCTTTTTCCTAAAAAAAGGCCAGAATTTTATATGAAGAATTTTGTTGGCCTTTCCTTTTATCAAAAAAAAAATCTGGAGTAATTTCCTCTGTCGTAATTTCCAGGAGCCGTTACATACAAAAAATCGCTATAAAAAAAATAATTTTTAATTGCCATATGGGTATAGTAAGGCTAAATGCATTTGGAAAAAATTAGAACTCGAAATTTTGATCAAAATTGACATTACGATTATGGAGAACATGAAAATTGGGTACATTCTGAGCTCGATTCTTTCTATAAATCTCTTTTTTACCCCCAAAAATAACGGTACCTACCATAGAATGTTTTTTTTTTATTTCTATCTTTCTTATGACCGGATTACAATTGTAGCCAATGTCCTTTTCGAATTTTAAATAATACAGTATACATTATACACAAAATTCCGAAGATTTTTTTTTAAATTTTTGAAAAAAAAATTAAGTTTCGAAAACGGGTAGGCGATTCTTTAGAATTGGGTCCGTTATAGCGATCAGAAAAGGCTGAAACCGTATGAAGAATATATTATCTGGATGGTCGTTTATATAGCCCCACTACCTGTCTACCAGTGAACAGGAGAAGTCGTTTTGTTTAAAATGGCAATCAGCTGGATTGAAAATTTAAATTTCATAAGAAAAGTAAATAAATATATTGAAAAAAAAATAATTGTTCTTTTATAAATAGTTTTATCAAAAATAAACTCTCAGAGTTATCTTTTAGTGTAGAGTTTGTTTTTCAAAACGCGTGAAAACATTATAAATAATCCATTAAACTTTTTTACTGGCTCATTTTTCTGATCCCTATAACTGACCCCAATGCTAGACAGTCGTACTGAGCATTTAATTAAGCATTGTGTTTTTTTTGAAATAGTACTTAGCTTTGTCATTTTTCCAGATACTAAGAAAATTCGTTGACCAAACTTTATGTGTTTTTAAGATCTTGCGATTTAAAAAATAAAAATGCATTCCAATATTTAGGATTTTTAGATGTAACTCATCATAATGCGACTTCTGTAAGTTTAATCAAGTTGTTTTCAGTGAATAGTTTTTGGTAAATTTAATTTCAAAGCCAAAATGTGAATTGTGATTTCTTCAAATTGATTTTTTTTCAGAATTTTGCGTTTTTAAGTGCAACTGCTTTTATTTAATATTCAATGCTCTTACAATTCTTAGTCAAATACTGTAAACCAGATTTGAGAAATTATAAAAAACTTTTTTTTTTTGTTTGTGACATAATTGTTACTATTCATAACTAAACATTTTGTTCGGAGTTTTGTTTGTAAAAATTACATTTCGCCTAATTTTAATATCTCAATAATATTACTCCGGAATTTAGTTTTTAAGTATGTGATTTTATTTATTTTTTTTCACTTTAAGTCAATTTTTCAAAAATACTCAAATTGTTGATATAAACTTTCCAAAATAAATACTTTTTCTTAAAATGATGAGGCTGATTTTTTAGCTGCATGAAGAGTTTAGATGTGGTAGATGTCTATGATCTGACAATTGGGAATGTCAAACTCTGTTGACATTGCTGTCAATTAAGGTGGCAATTCATCTTAATCGTTTAACGCCGGAACACCGCTTCCAAGTTGTGGGAATTTACTTTAAACAAATAAATCTGATAACTATAATTCTGTGTTATACAAATCTTTAATTCGATTGTTAAAACAATACGTGTCAGATATGTCATATTTTATCAAAATTCTTTATTTAAAAATAAATTTAGCAAAATGACTCGTAATTAAATGAAAACGTCTTAAACTTAAAAATAAAACACAAGCCAATATAGTTCGGAAATTACTACGCCAATGGTATTTCACAGTGGCCCATTAGCTCAGTTGGTTAGAGCGTCGTGCTAATAACGCGAAGGTCGTGGGTTCGATCCCCCCATGGGCCAACTAATATTTTGTTCTTCTTTTTCAATATATTTTTTAGCAGCAATTTATCATAATTACAACTCAATTTTAAAAAAAGGTTACCAGTTTTGAAATTAGAATTTAAAATTGAGTCTTAATTTCCAAGCGATTCCAATTTCCGCGAATTTTAATTTTTGAGCTTTACTGTTGTATGAAAATAATTGACAATTCGTCAAAAATATTCCGCTTTTTGACTAAAGTGGGCAACATATTATTCGTTTTCATTCTCAGTCGCGTACATGAACAAGGCGGGATATTTCGCGACACGTGAGCACGCCATAGGTAATTGACCATGTGAGAAATAATGGAATTCATGGCTGATGCCACAAATATCCAATGATTGTTTTTGCAAGTTACTAATTGTCATATAGCGAAAGCGCGAAGCACATTAAATTAAAGATTCTTATTTACGGATGGTAATGTCTTTCACGGATTACGCGGGAAGAAATCTTTTTCCAATTTTTCCCTTAAAAAAGAAATTACAAAGTTTCGATGCATTGATGTTTTGCAACAATCTGTGCCAACTTTCAATTTTAAATAGTGTGACGGTAAATTCCGAATATACATGACATTCAAAAACTCCGTTGGATAGTTGGTTGGCATCATCTATTTTTATGAATGTAATTTACTGGCAATTTGATTTTGAATGACGAATTCAAATCAACTAGCATTCAAAATTTCATTTGGGTTTGTTTAACTCACAAAAATCAGTAAAATTTTCACTCAAATTACTCAAATCCGATTGCACCGGAATGAAATCAGGAGCAGTTGGACTTTTCACAAACAAATTTTTGGATAGAAAATTGAAAAAAAATTTATAAGAATCCCGATGCTCACTTAATAAACTTGAAATACTCAATCGTTCATAAATACTTTAAGTACAGTAAAATTAAAAAAAAAAAAAAACGGGTCTTCCCGGATTTTCATCCTCATGACCATCCTTTAACTTAAATGTATTTATTTGCTTACTGGGAATTCCTTTTATTAAATTAAAGACTGTTCACAAGAGAGCGATCAACGAATGAACGAATTTTCGTCCATTTTGACATTTCGTTCACACATGACATTTTTTTTCAGCGAATGAAAATAAATATTTAAAATTACATATAACTAACTTATGTTAAAACTGTTTCACCAAGTTTTAAATCACGAGTTCCATGAATTTCCAAATGAATCTCTTAATTTAAGTACAAGTTGGGATTTGTGTTTGACAACAGAAGCTTTGTGCATCAGTTGTGGCTATTTTTATATTATTTTCAGTCGAGTTTTGCCGTGTGGATTGTATGTGAAATGCGAATAGAGTTTGACAATAATTCTCAACAGTCAGATATCAATTCGCATGTTTGGAAAATAATTTCACATGCGTGGGCTTCTTCGGAAATTGGAATTTTTAAAATCATCGCAATTCAAAAAAATCAGAGTGAGAAAAGAACCTTCACATCAACAAACTGTCAACAACAGGATACTATCACAGAAATCAATCACAGAACTGCCTTGAATTCGTCCTCGCTTCTACAATATATTTATGCAAATAACAAATCGAAGAAAATTTATATTTTTTTCAATAAATGGCACGCAGGCATTTTTGTAGCTGTTTGTGTTCCCACGTGCCGAAGTACCTTTTTCCCTATTAGAATGAACGACTCGATGGTTGGTCATGGTGGAACCAAAAAGGAGCCAATCCATCTAGACCACGATGAGGAAGGAGCTTTCATGCTTCTGCCCTGCACTACTCTTATATTGGTACGTAAATTCCCAATCTATTCAGAGGGTTGGATTGTTGCTGGAAATGTTGGCATTGGCAGATTAGATTTATTTGCCCGGAATGGAGGTAATCAAATGAAGTCAAGTCACCGCAGAATCCGCAACTTGATTCTTCGTGCCATCATCTCTAATTGGGTAATAAAATTTCATGGCACATCTCTTTGGTTGTACAAGGGTTTTTTTCCTCGATTTTTTTTTTATTTAACTTCGCTCATCTATCTGCCGCGGTTAAGCTGCCTCCAACCACCACACTCCTCAATGTGGTTGAATATCTTCGATATACGAATGCGATCGAAATTCGTTTGAAGAGGTTGACACAAGCTGAAGGACGAACAAGGACTCTCACAAAGTGCCAAGTTCGCTGATTAATGTTTTGGGTTGTCTGTCGAATGATGGTTTAATTTAAATTTCGATGAGTTTTACGATCGCCAGTATTCGTATTTGTGTAACTATACTCGAATGTTAAGAGTTCGTTCACAGTTCACATCAATATTTGTGTGTCGTTGCTATCAATTCGCGAAGTTCGACTTCTCTCCAAGTCTTCGCTTGGTGGTGTACGAGTAGATGTAGAATATGAGAGCATTTAAAGTGCCTAATTGAATTTCCATTTGCATTTCGATTGCTCTATGTATCGCAGCAAAATGTGACAGTTGTCTCGTAAAAAATGACATAAAACCGAATGATGCCTTTTAATTTCAATTATGTATGGAAATGAAGAGCTTTAAGGACTCGATGTGAAGCATATAACATGGAATTAAACGTAAATGTTCTGGTAAGAGCAATTGTGACATTTTTGCCCTTCGATTTGGAAACATTAATGACTAGATATGCAGACGTATTGGAAGATGTTATTTTCTGGTTGACTGGAGAATCGCATAAAATTAAAATTGTTAAAGGAATTTCGAAAAAGTTAAACCTTAACAAATAGTATGTAGTAAACCATTGGAAATTATTGGAAATTCAATGGGGCATAGGTGTTTTTTACTGTAATTTCGAAGTGTTTTTAATATGGAAAAGTTTTAGACGAAATTTCTTATAGTTTAGTATTGTCATTGTTTGAGGGAGTTAAATGAGTTCAATGAACTTATGAATAGGAGATGTATTAAATGATCAATTTAATCATTTATGATAATTAGTGTGTGTTACTCTTAGGTAACTCCCTTATATTAGAAAATTTTAGCTTTTGAACTTTAGTTTTTAGTTTAATCATATCTTGTGGCCGTTCATTCTTTGCCCCTTTATATGATGTACCCGTATATCTCAGAAAGTTCATCGATTCTCAGGTTGAGATTCGGTAATTCTTGAAATATTTTCATCAGAATGTGATGTTTTTTTGCAAAGGCTAAGGTAACCTCATCGGATTCCAGGGTTTTCCAGAAGAAAGCACAGTAAAACTCGGGTAAAGAAGGTCTTTCTCTAATTATCGATTTGAAAAATAAAATAAAATAAAACTTTATTAGA
The DNA here is from genome assembly GCA_910595825.1 of Philhelius pedissequus. NCBI lineage: Eukaryota > Metazoa > Arthropoda > Insecta > Diptera > Syrphidae > Philhelius > Philhelius pedissequus. Next base: position 4,051,931 of record OU343163.1, on the reverse strand, counting down.
CGAAGGGAGTTGTCCAACTCTCGGTGGGGTAATGAATGTAGAAGCAGGGAGGTGGACCAAGCCTTACGAAATTGACTTAACCATTTACCAAATATTTGGTTCACAAATAGAATATTCTTTGCTAGACTTTTCGTTTGCAGTGCATACCAGTATAATTATATTCTTAGTAATTCGGTAGGAAGTTAGTCATCATATAACGGCATAGGGTATTAAATCCAAAATTCGATTGTGAAATAAGTGAGACATTTTTTTTTTTTACCCGATGGATATCTTCAAAAGACACTCGCTAAGAATCGGTACCGAGCAGTGCAGGACTCTTACTGCAATCAAACCACCGGAGAAATCAGGACCAATCTATGAAAGATCGACAAATGATTTTACTATCTTTATTTATATTTAAATCGCATGACGGGAAGTTTAAAGTCATTACACTTTCCCATAGCTTTTAGACCATCAGCTCATGAGGCTTGGTTCTTCTTAATCTCCGAACATTGTCTCGTATATTTAAGACGGTCTCCATTTCGGAAATGGTATGACATTGCAGTCGCTCATTGTATAATACAGCGTGTTTTTTAACCACTTCCGTAACCATTTCAATTTGAAGGTCACGATGTAGATCGCTATTTCTTATATACCAAGGGGCATTTATTATTCCACGAAGGACCTTGCTTTGGAATTTTTGGATGGGTTCAGAATTTGTTTTCTTTGTACAGCCCCATAGTTGGATACCATATGTCCAAACGGGTTTCAGTACTTGCTTATATAACATTAGTTTGTTCTGGATAGATAGGTCAGAGTTCTTTCTTAGTACATTTTTCTGTGCTTCATGTTTAGTTCTTCTCGTTTCTTTTTGATGTGCTTATTCCATTTAAGATTTGCATCTAAAGTCATTCCAAGGCATTTGGCGGTATTGGAGTAAGGTACTGCTGTATTGTTTATAAATATTGGAACATTGTTTATGTTTTTGTTTGTAAAGTTTATATGCGTCGATTTTGTTTCATTTAATTTGATACGCCATTTCTGCGTCCAATCACTAACTTTATCGACAGCACTTTACAATTTTTGTGTAGCCCTCGTAACCAATATTGCCGTATTGTCAGCAAAGGTGGCCATGATAGCTTTGATGCCCACTGGAATATCCCTTGTATATAACACATACATGGTTAGTCCTAAGACACTTCCTTGTGGTACACCGGCTTCAATTTTCTTTAGTTCCGAGTAATTTTGGTCGTACCGTACTCTAAAGAGTCCGTTCGTAACGTAGGATTTCAGTATTACGTAGTACTGCCTGGGAAGGTTCCTATGCAGTTTGTACTCAAGTCCCAAGTGCCAAACCTTGTCAAAGGCGTGATCAACATCTAAGAATATAGCCGAGCATACTTGTTTTTCTTCAAGTGCCTTTTCCACGACATCCGTAATTCGATGCACTTGGTCTATCGTGGAATGTTTATTTCTAAATCCAAACTGATGGCTCGGAATTAGTCTTCTTTCTTCTATTATTTTGTTAAGCCTTTTCAGTAGCAGTTTTTCAAAAACTTTTGATAAGATTGGTATAAGCGATATTGGTCTGTAAGATGTTACTTCTGTTGGTGGCTTACCTTGTTTAGGTATAACAATGACTTCTGCAATTTTCCAATGATGTGGAACATATCTGAGTTTAAGGCATGCGTTAATTATAAATTAAAGGTGAAAAAGAATTTTAAACGTTCTTATTCTTTATACTTGCGGAATACTTAAAGGTGGGTCAATAAGTCCCGTCACACCAAACAAAAGCCTTACAAATATTCTGGCGACTTTTCACCTCGATTGTAAATATTCGCCACTGGTTTACTGAATTTCGGTGCGGTCGTCCAACCATAAGTGACCCGGAACGTACTAGTCGCCAATTGACGTCATCGCACCAGAAATGGTCGACAAAATCCATGGTTTGTTAATGGACGATCGGTGAGTTTGAAGAGAGCACACGCTTATTATTATATTTTTTATAGTTTTTGTGCCGTTTCGTAACTGAGGATGAAACCTGGATTCACCACAACTCACCACAAACCAAATAACAGTCCAAGCAATGGACTTCTTATGGTGAATCGCAGGCGAAGAAAGACAAGAAGGGTTTGTCAGCAAACAAGTTCGTGGCGATAGTTTGTTTGGGATGCGCGTGGTATTATTTCACATCGAATAACTTAAAAAGAGTAAATTAATCACCGGCGGCGCATATTACAAACAGGTCGTGGATCGATTACAAGCTGATTTGAAACAAAAATGACAGCATTTAGCGTAGAAAATAATTATTTTTCACCAGGACAACGCAACGGCATACAAAGCCGCAGTTGCAATGCAATTATCCAGCATATTCCCCAGATTTAGACCCCTCGACTATTTCTTAACGTGAAGAAATGACTCGGAGGTAATAGATTTGGTTCGATTGAAAAAGTAATCGCTGAAACAAACAATTATTTTTAAGGGCCTCGAGAAATCGTATTATTTGGAGACCATCAAAAAAGTTAAGAAACACTGGATGAAGTGGATCGAGCTAAAAATAAAATGTTTTTATGTCGAAAAGGGTATTCCTTATTTTCTTTTTCAGGAACTTATCGACCCACGACCCACCTAAATACTATAAGTAAATGTTTGCAATTTTACAATAAATCGAACTTATCTGTCTGTATGTAGGTTGATCAATAGTCTAAACCGCTGAAGCTGTGTTTTTTTCACACTTTGTAGGTAGAGTATTGGGTGATTGCTGCATTCATCCTGTTTTTACATTTTTTAATCCCAAAAATAATGGCTTACCTGCCATACAATTTTTTTTGTATCAAACGAGGTAAATCTTAATTATCTGAAAAACCTTAAAAAAGATTTTGATAAAATTTTTTGTATAGAATATCCTTCGAATTCTAAGTAATACTGCATACCAACATTTTCGAAAAATAACTTTATATTAAAAAAAAACACATTTTTTTTATTGAAAATTCAGTATTTCGAAAACGGATGGACGATATATTTTGATATTGTGTTTTTACTTAAACTCACCATACCAAATTTAATTAATGATAAAAACGAATAAGAATCCTGTGCTTAAAATGTGATCGAAAATAAGAACAAGTAGGTACGTGAGGTCCAAAGTTATATGTATTTTAATTTTATTTTTCAATTTAAAAAAAACATTTAAGGTGTCCTGATACAAGAGTACATTTTGACAGGCCTGTTTCTCGTATTTTAATGATTTTAATCCCCTTTTTGGGACATATACCCCGTTGGAACAATTTTATATAAGATCGGAAACTAGTCTACTTTATGAAATAGAAATAGTAACCAGGTGGGTCTAAGACTTCATAAACGATTGACAATGAATTGATCTATAAAGTTTCTATAAAGTATCTTACCAAATCCTTATTCAAGCTGAAAAGTTAACTGGGATGGCCGCCATGAAATGTCACTTTCTATGACATTTTTTATCATTCACACGACTATTTCAGAAATGACGCAGAGAATAGAATACAATTAAAATGTCAACTTGTCACTGGTGCAAATAAAACACAGATTCATTTTCACCAAAACACAATTCTTCAAAAGCGAGGAAGCTCTACTTTAAATTTAATATAACCCTTCCTATGTCCAACTGATCCAATTACAATCAAAATGAATTAACTCCTTCCTAACTCTACGTCTACTAGTTGGTTGGCGCACTCAACTCCAATTCTAAAGCCTGCAATGGATAGCCCATATTTAAAAGTAAAGCTATATCCCCTTTTCAAAAATGCTACATTTATACATGCACACTAGTATACGAGAAAAATAAAACAAATTTTTGAACAGATCTTTAATTAAAACTCATGTTCCATGGTCAACGCGCAGTGGCTGCCAACCACCAACCTAATAATCGAGTTTCTGAAGCTATATAGAGCGAGCCGAGTTACCATATCTGCCTAGCAACAAAAATGCACAAAAACTCAATTCGCCTGGGTGATAGAAGATATAAAATGGTCTATTATATTGGTGGTTGGTTTTGACCTAGCTATTAACTTCATTTTCAACAGTCACGTATGCAGAATACAACACGTCCTTTATATCCTAAATCCTGTTTCCTGGCTGATGAATATGATGTTGAGCGTATATGAGAGCATACGCGATTTATTTTTTTTTTTTTTTGCTATTCAGTTTCACTGTTAGAGCATCATTCAACCCTCTTATTGAATTCAACTTGGACAACCCTTAAATGATACACACACAACACAATAGCCAAAGGATATCTTTTATAATTTTACCTATAGAACTCTCGACCCTTTTTTCTCATTTTTTTTTTTAGAACTTTTCAATATGGTCCTTGTTGCTATGGGACAAAATAGAAATCGAGAATCATAATTGCAATCATCAAGCATTTTTTTTGTATTCATGTATAGCGATAGCCTGCCTTGCTAGGTGGCGCGCAGCTAGCATAGCAACAGTGTGTCCTGAAATCTATTTCATCATATAAAAAATATCTGAATGGTATAGTGGGGTGGTATTGTGTTGTGCACCTTTCTCGATTGCATAATGGAATCTAAAATTTCAACAAGTAGCTGAGGAGCGAGATGGTATACTATACATAGGTAGTACAATATACACTTAAAAAAACGAGGGTAAAAGATGAGTGTGTATAGCTAAAGCAAAAGCAACAATCAACCCAACAAAATAACATATATCATAATACACAACCCCATCAGCGGATTATAGCTGGATGGAGACTTCTTTAGAAGAAAAAAAAAATTCCTCCTTAGGGAAGGAGAAGCACGCGAAAGTGGGAAAAATGATGGAAAAAAGGGGTTGGGTTGACGTTAGTTCATTAGCATATTTCTCGCATAGAGCGCGGTGGAATAAATTTTCAAATCACAATAAAATTCTTATTCTCTATGTTTTTTTTTGTTTTGCTTTCTTTATTATATTTAATATAAGAAAGAAGAAACAAACCCGCGGGACTTGCATGCAGCACCTTTCCCCACGGCCACGGATGATTATGCAATCGCGAAATATGTACCTACCAAAATGCCATGTTCCTTGTTATTTGTTTGTTGTTGTTGTTTTATTGTAGTTTCTTTTGTTTGTTGGTGTTCTTTGTTTGTTGATTTGATTCGCCCTTCACTGCGCTAATTCCCGTGCATTACGGGTTCTTTTGATCACATCATGAGAGAGGGGCGAAGGATAGTTTTTTGTATGGTTTTTGACAAGGCCAACAAAGGATATATTCGTGTGTATGGGTGTGTGTGCGTTATTGTTGAGTGAATGCAATTTTTAAGATTAATATTTTTTTAGGTAGCTAGGATGTACATATATATTCGGGTGAAAGGACACACAGAGTGGTGTTGACAATTGACATACTTTCTAAGCGACATTGAGAGATGCTATCAGTGTCCTTAAGCCGGGATGAGTTTATTCTTATTTTCCACTTAATTTACATATTTATTAATAAAATTCCATATATTGGGTGTCTTGTTCTTGAGCAGCTCATGAGAACGTTTTATGATTTTTATTATACAAAAAATTGACGACAACAAAGAAATGCGTCATTAGCTGTGAGGAAAAAAATAGTTAATGAAATATTAAAGCAATCAAGCAAAAAAATATGTAGTTAAGTTCTCTGGCCTGGATTATTGAAATAAATCAGAAACAGACTTCCAATTAATCACATAATAAAGCGCACTTCATTTGACCAAGTTGATCTGAACATTGATTTTGATTTGAAATGAAAATGTGTCTAACAAGAATTATTTGTAGGAAGGCATCTCTCATATAATTAAAACAATTTCTTCGTCCTTATTAAAAGAATGAATGAATAAACTCAATTCTGGATCACTAGGTCCTTTCACCATCATTGAACGTATATATATGTCAATTTCGTTCAATTTCACCCATCATATACAACATATAGTATATATCAACTGAATGAGATAATGACCCCCACTATCCGACAGGCTAATCACCATGAGTTCCATTTCTATCCAAGCACTTGCTTCCCTTCGAAACGATAGTTAACTCTCATTTAATCGGTCGAAAATAAGATACTCGTGTAAGGAAGAAGGAGGGTGAGTTTCATGTGACTTGGGTTTCTTTCTGCGATTACATCCTCTTAGAGAGGTTACTTATTTTTATTTACGCTTAATGATCTGACACAGTTTCCTTATTTCATATCATGTTTCTAGATAAAGTAAACCGAAACCCCCAAAGGATGTTATTAGCGAAATTGCACATAGCTGGAAATGATGGCTCTTTTTTTGGGGGCGCGAATGTTGAAGAATGGATACTACAAAAAAAAACGCAGATGTCCTTAGGCAAATGCCTAAGAATGTCAATTTATAACATACGAACCTTACAAACCACAATTCATTTATAAAAAAAAAGTACATGGGCGACTGAGCTTTGCTGGGGATCTTTGGAATTTCAAATTTTAAAATTGTATAGATACAAATGTTATTATTTCCCATAGGAAATGTTGCTTTTATTTCAATAGTAGAGATATATGTGTAGATACGACATATTTACATACTTTTTTTTATTAAAAATTTAAATTAAAAAATATTTTCTACATAAGAAAATTATTGGGTAAAACCAAAATCATGTTTTTTTTTCTGTTTGAAGGACTAATTTTGCAGTTTTCAATGGAATTATTTCAAAAACGCATCTACGCTATATCGCAAGCATGTGTGACAAATGAAAAGTTTTAAATCCTGCTCAAATAGTACATCTAGTTGAATTTGTTTGACGATAACAATCCTGACAACTTTGAAAATCCTCTAATTAGACATAAAAGAAAACATAAATCTACGCCTGGATCACAAGAACTAAGGTAAGGGTGATTTTTAAGATACCAAGTTCAAATTTTACATCTTCATTTTTACAACTTTTGCTGATCAATTTTTGTTTCAAATCCTACATTGGCCACACTGATTCGAAGGTATCCACTTCTAGTACAAAAGCCGATAAAATTTTCAGTGAGTGGATGTAAAAGAAAAATAAGAGGTTAATTATTTTAAGACCATAAATGTCATTTTTCTTGAAATTCTAAAATTTTGTATTAACTTTTTGTCGTGTTAAAAAAAATCAAATTAATACACATTTACCCTCTCATTAAGTATGTTAGGCCTTGCCCAACCTTTAAAATTTTTATCTCTAAACCTTAAAGACAAGAAGCGTCTAATTATAACTGAAAAATCACCGTTTCCTGTCAACCCCTGTCTACAGCCCTGAATAACAACTGATTAGATAAACTTGAAATGTAAAAACTATCTATATACAAAATTACATCTCTTATGGATAGTTATTTCCAAGGAAACTAAGAAATAATAAAAATAGGCGTGGTAGTTAGCAGATTTTACTTAACCTAATTTTTAATTTTTACTTCCGATATAGCTATTTACTAAAGGGCAAGTTCTGTGTTTCAAGAAAAATCTAACTCGAGATTTAAAACAAGCTTGCCATTATGATGACAGAGAACCCGAAAAAAGTAAGTACTGAAATTCCGCCTGTCTGTCTGTACAAAGATCTACTGCCTAAATGGCATCTAACGATTTTAACAAAAAAAAATCTGTGCACTTTCTATAGGTATACTAAAAATTTTGGTCGAAATTTTATTTTTGCTTATTTTATTATTAACGGTAGCTGCCATACAACCATTTTTTGATTTCGACTTTCTCGTAAGCAGCTATTCAAATTTTGATCAAAATATTTACATTGATAGATACCAACACTTTCGAAAAATAATTTTTTGGATTTTTGAAAAAATAAAATTTTAAAATTCAATATTTCGCTTTTGGGTGGAGGATTTTTTTCCAATCCTGTTCTTAGATTTATATTATTAAACGCTTAAAATTATCACTCCAAAATTTTGTTTTTGGAAATAAACTTAAGAAATTTTGTATATACAAAATTGATTCAAAAACGACCTACTTTATATATATTTAGGAGTTTCTACTAAGTCGTGCATTTAGTTTTGTCTAGATCTATGAATATTTCATTCAAGCCGTTATAGCATTTTTTTTAAGAAATCACGAAGTGATACTAAAGTGGGTGTGTCAGTAGGCGGATTTCACTAAAGAAACATTTTTAAATTTATTCTTGCTTATTAAAATAAATGGAAAAAATACTTTTAAAATAGTTTCAATTATTCTCGAAGAACTAAGATATAAGAAAAGCAAGCTGAACTCACTTAAAATTTTTTTCTTGCTCAATAAAACGAACTTTGAAATTTCTATCCAAACCTTTGAGTAGTTTCCGCGAAACCAATAAAATGATAAAAGTGGTAGTGGGCTGATTTTACTTTATCTTTTTTTACCAAACTCTGAAAATGGTGTCCAAATTATTTGAGAAGTCTACAAAAAATAGAATTATTTCCCGCGAAACAATAAAATAAAAAAGTAGGCATGGGGATTATTAAGGATTATTAAGGATTTCCCTTAAATGTATATTTTTTTAATTTGTCTCTATCAAAGGGCAAAATGTGAAAATTTCATCCAGATCGTTAAAGCCGTTTCTGTGAAACCAAACATAATATACATCTTAGCTCATTTGCTAAATTTTGCCTACTCAACAAAACGTATCGTATGCAATGAGGAAACAGCCGGAGTCCTTAATATAAATTCAGTGACAGAAAGTCATATTTATTCATTCCCCGACTTATAATCTTTCTCTTGGGAATTCTAGATGAAATCAGATACGTGGGTAGTGTGGATCAATCTAGATATAGGCCAAACATTTGTAAGGGTATTTCTGAATGCAAAATCTAATGAAAATTCAACTTGTTCAAAAAAAAAAATTTTTCATGAAAACCGAAAACCAAAGGACTATAATATGTATATAACTAAAATATGTATTACTAAAATATGACATTATGACACTTGATAAAAATTGTTTCAAATATCTATGACCACCGAATAAGACTCAAAAGGAGTTCGTACAAAACTATCAGTGGTGAAATGGTATTTTTTTTAAAGGGCTATATAATGGGTTATCCATTTTGCGGTTTCAAAAGTAAACCTAAATAAAATACATCAAAAATATTTTCTTTCATGATATTTCTCTTTTATTATAAAGATTGAACGTTGACATTATGTGTGAAACACTACATCATTTAAATGACCACCACGCGAATTGTTGCAAGCATCGATTCTTTTGAGGTAATTTTCGACCACTTATTGACACATATTGGGCGGTATCGCAGCCATAACTTGACGAATGTTGGTTTTCAAGTGCTCAAGAGTTAAAGGTTTATCTGCATAAGCACGGCCTTTCGCCTAGCCCCACAAAAAAAAGTCCAGCGGTGTCAAATCGCAGTCGTTCCATCGTCGTTTTCGAAGAAGTAAGGTCCAATCACACCTCAGTGACTTTTTGTGGATGGAATGGCCTCTCTTCAATTACTTGAGGATTCTCAGAACCCCAAATACGACAATTTTGTGTATTAACATACCCACCGAGTGAGAAATTTGCTTCGTCGCTGAAGAAAATTTTGTTCGAAAAATTGACGTCCACTGCCTGTTGTTGAAGCATCCATTCAACGTATCTACGACGTTGTGAATGGTCAGCAGGCTTCATTTGTTGTGTGATCTGGACTTTATATGGATGTAGGTGTAGATCCAAATGCAAAATACGCCATAATGTGCCGTAAGACAGTCCTAATTCCTGAGAACGACGAGGAATCGACACATTCGGGTCTTCGGCAACACTTTCACTTACAGCAGCGATATTTTCAGTGGTACGAGCGAAACGATGATGCACAGGCCTTACAATATCTGTAACCAATCCAGTCTCTTCAAATTTCTTCACAATTTTGCAAATTGCTTGCGTAGTTGGACGATTATGTAAACCATAATCTCCTCTTAAAGCACGATATGTGGCTGTGGCAGATCACCATTTTTGTAGTAGGTTTTAACAATTTTTATGCGTTGTGCGATAGTTAAGCGATCCATTTTCGTAAATGTCAGACTTTAAACTGGAAAAAAAATTGGTTTAACAACTTAGTTTGACAGATATCGAATTCCAGCCCTATACTTTTGAAACCGCAAAATGGATAACCCTTTACTAACTGCGCCGCTGTGCTTACTGCTAAATATACACAAGGTACATCATAGATCCTACATCTTCCTTAAAAAGGACCATTACTTTTTAGTGTCATCGTAATGTTTTCCTTTAGTTAAGGAACAGTCCGCGTTTGTGGACTTATCTTTATATCGCTGATCATGCTTATTCTCTATTCCAACAATAAAAATGACAAAAAAGGTAGCTCTAGATTTATTTCGATAATATTTTATGAGGTAAATCACCATCGGGAAAATAAAGCGTTTATTTCACAAAGCGCAGCTAGTTTTAAATCGTATTAATCAAAGAACTCACTTTCTATGCCAACTCTTACTCTACCTGCGGTGGGAAACGATAGATAGGTATACATTTATATTCCTAAGCCAAAGACCGCACTATAACTATTTATGTCTACTAACCCTTTTATCGTTTCGTCCAGAGTCCTATATAATAGCCAAACACCGGCCGAAGAGCAGAAGCAATAAGGTAATTTAAACGCGCAATCGTTTTGCATTCAAATTCAGAGCGATTAAAGTGAAACCATTGCCTGAGATTTATGCGAAAGGTTTTATTCTTTCTCTGGCTTCTAGGATAACCCTTGTTCTATTTCCTGCGTCCTATTCTACTACTGTGTCGACCTAACAGAGCAACAGCTACACACTCACACATACCTAACAATCAGAATGAATAAATAAAGCCATCAATGAACTGGAAATTTTAATGCAATGAGTTATTGCTTAGTCATAATTCATATATTGCCGTGCCATACCGTTGTGTCGTGTCGGTCCTTGGTCCTAGATCCTGCCATATAGTGTTTAAAGGATATGTGTGAGTCACAAAGTTTTCTCCTTGTTACGCTTCTTGCGCATTGTTTCATTGTTTCATCTTTTCAACAATCGCACCGCGACTCGGCTTGTATATCCAGTATACGGTCGATGGTATACCTATCATGATCTATACTATAAACGGGTCTGTTGGGCATAATATGAGCTTCGGTAGGTATACTATAAAGGCATTTGCGGGTATTGGCTTTATATGTAGATAAATACCATTCTCGCGATATATGCTATACGATGATGCACAAACGCAAAAGCCGAGCAACTCAGCCGTATCTACATAGCTATTTTACTTACCTACCTATACAAGGTATAGTTACAAAAGATACAAAATACCTACATAGCCAGTTATAAGCGGAAGGATATGTGAAATGCGACGACACACGACGACGATCCCAACTTCCAACAAAAAAAAAAATACCCAAGAGATGTATTGTTGCTTATTTGCTGTCAGTAAAAATTTATATTTATAAACTTTTTTGGTTGTCTTTTCCAATTTTCTTTTAACAACGAGTGTTATCAATTTTTATTAGGTGGTGGCTTCCATAAATTTTCCGCGAGTATTGTTTCGGGATTTTTCTTATATGATTTATAGATACGCATAAATCATTCCGGAAAGCATTATGTTATTTTATGTTTTTTTCTTTTTTTTTTGAACAAAAACGAGTTCTTATCTTCAATCATCGGCAATCCTGATTTCAGATTTACAAAAAAAAATCATTGTTTCTATAGAAATTGCTCTATAGTCAAGGTGTGAACAAAAATATGGATGTTTACCTAACTGCATTTCTGAAGTTTCGCTAGGTAGGACAATCAAACTCGCTTTAATGAAATGATATAATATTCAAGCCAGGACACTAGAACTATTAGAAAATACTGGAAAAATCGGTAACGCTGTTTTTTTTTCTTAGTCCGCACTTCATGTATGTAACTTTTGACATTTCTGATCCAAGTGAATTTATTTGTTTGGCTAAAAGGTTTCGTCAGTAAGATATGTATATACGAAATCAGATTCCAAGAAGGAATCATCTATGTTTCTTGGGATACAGATACACTCCAAAAACTTTTCAATCCTTACTTTTTAGAAGTTCAAAAAGTAGGTTAGGGCTAATAATAGTTTGAAGTACATAATGTTGGTACATTTTTGAAATCTGCACTGAATGATTTTAAAAGGAATATCAAGCTTCATTACATAGGAAAATTATCACACAAAAAAACTGATCTTACATCGCATCGAGGAGGTCATAAATGCTGTGTGCCTTCTAACGTATTTTTGCCTATTCGTCTCAGAGATTGGTTGTCAAAGTTGATCCTTTTTTTGTTTAAATGTTTAATCAAATTATATTTTAGATCACTTCCTTTCTATATTTCTTGCTCTTTTTTTGTTTTGCACATTTTTAAAATGCATTTGTTTTATTTTTTGACATTAGATGACAACAATTGACAGAATCGATTAGAAAATTCGAAAATTATAAGATAGTCAGGTATTACACAGCGCGTGACTGTAACGCGAAAGCCTTGGTTATTTTCTTTTTAACTTCTATTAATTTTGGCCACATAAATGTGATGAATGAACAGTTGAACGAGTCGACTCTAGGGACCAAAGTTCCGAAGACTTTGTAATCCATATGATTGTTTTCATAAAAAAACAATGTATTTTCTTTTAAGGGGATTTCTAACAACTGGAGCAAAATATGTCTGTGATGCGAGCTTAACAGATTAAGAGAACGATAGGCCCAACAAGGAGATACCGTATCGATGCACATTGGCTTTGACTATCTGAATAACCCGAAGAGAGCAAAAAAAGAGCAAGCTATAACTCTCCACACTCAGTTAATGTGTCGAAGAAGTTATCTGTGTATCTAAGAAAAACATGCTGATGGAAATTAAATTAAGAATATATTTCCAGAAATTATAAGTTTAAGCTAAATGAGCATTTATTAATCTGATAAAGAAGTTCGTAGATAGATTCAGAGGCCTGTGGTAACCAGTACTAGTTTTCTTAATTTTAACGTTGAAACAATCTAATAGATACGAATTGTATTCAGCTTTCGAAAACGTAGTCTTTAATAATTTTTAAAAACGATTATCAAATATAAACTCCAGTTTTTTCAAAAACAAACTTAGTAGATCGTCGGGTAAATTAAACATTTTGATGTGAAACAATATCTCCTGTTGATGATAATTAGATTTCGCTCTATTATTTCCTTAACTAATGATTAACAGGCATTCTCATGGACTTTGAAGAACGTTCATTATTAATTGTAATTATTCGATAGAGAGGAATTTCGACAATTGAAAATTAAATCTTCAGAACATTTCCTGAAATTACACAGCAGTATTGTAAATATAAAAATAAATGTTTGAACGGTATACCACAGGGCACGGCAAATCACATCCAATTTCTAGCACTACAGGCTTTATTTACCGGATCAAACTCAGGCGACCACCCTCCTTAATACCAATGCAGGCAAAAATTAGTCAGTATTAATTATAAATAATAAAATGTGTCTCTTAATTTGTAGTTTCAAAAATAGTATTCTACTTTAAATATTTAGTACCTATTAAAACTTAAGGAAGTAAGAACTTGGCGTACTTTTAGATCTTACTACTTTTCACGGTTGACTTGTTACATTGAGGTTTTGGCATTTTTTTTAACATTTATGTTTTTGGTCTGTATATATATTTTATTGCTAAAATCCACATTTTAAAAAGTCAACTAAAATTTGTTAAACAAATATTAAAGTATATGGAAATCTTAGCCAAATTTTAAGATCTTGAGAAAAATCCTCAAAATAAGAGACGTAGTACTTTTCGTTCAGATATACTTAGTTCAGACATCTTATTCTAGCACTTAAGAACTATTAATATGTAAGCGACCAACAACCGACGAGGAATGAACGGATAAATGTGATTTAAAACAGATTATAAATATGCATTTTTTTTACAAATTCTAAGCAAGATAGTAGAAATTTAAATGGTTGATTGCAATTTTTTTTATATTTGTCAAATTACTTGGTTTGACAAGACCACAAGGACTTTTTGATTTTGATTTTTACGAACTATAGAACTATTTTCCCGTTCCACTTACCATACACACGACTGCAATGAACAAAGTATTCGCGCTCAACTAACCTCAAAACCGGAGAAGAAAGCCATGTGAACAAAATGTCAAAATCAACGGATTTGCCCGAATTCGCCAATTCGTTGGTCGCTCTCATGTGATCAGTCTCTTAGATTTATTTTACGTCTTTATATGCTGACTTCACTGCTGTTTAAAATGATTTGCGCATTCGAATGAAATAATCGATTCTTACATTATCTCGAGACATCTCGATACTTCATCTTAAATCATTCATGGGGCTTCTCAATTTCTACTTCGCTATACTACTATTTAAGCATAACCTTAATAAAAATGCAATACCAAGACGCAAGAGCCAAGAGATTTTATTCTATGTTAGTGTCTGGTCTATACTCTGTCCCATAGAAATGGGCAGCACACGTCTTACAGGAAAGCTTTTTCAAAATCAGTAGCGTGCCATATTTTGGCACCATACTTAATTGTAAAACTTCTCCATAAAAAGTGTTTGGCCGCCTCTAATCTATAAAATAATAAAAGAAAATTTCATTACAACTGGCGCAGACTCAACGTCCTATACTCAGCGCATATCTGAATTGCGTTTGCTGTGGCCTGTGGCTGCTGCTGCTATTCAACCCCATTAAGTATTGATGTGCTTTGAGAGTTACCCGTGTCCATTTTTTAACTTGTTCGATTTTTTTCCCTTAGGTTTCTGTTGTGCTTTTGATTTGAGAGCTTTCATATTTGGGTCAATTTAAAATACAAACTACGAAAACCCTGTGAGAACTTTATTAAGCGACAGATTTATGCAATTCACTCTAGCGAGAATGAGAGGCAAACGTCCTATCTTGCCTACACTGCCTATTTTTCTGAGACAGAATATAGTGTGGATTGTAATGTATACATAATGTATTGCATAGGTTCGAATTGAAGATGAACACCTTTTCTGTATCAGTTTTTGTAGCGCATTTATCATTCGAATGAATTAGTATTAGTAATAGTTATCACTCGGTTCTCGTCACAAGTTGGTTGATTACTCAAGGTACACATGCAGGTAGTGTATCTGAGATTTTTTGTTTTATTGAATGACCGAATGAAAATGGAAGAATGGAATGATTTCATTTGCTTTTATAGATTTGGATATAATCATGTTGGAATTAAGCATTTCGTATATTTGAGTAGTTATCATTAGACATTTTCGTGAACTTTCTTAAAACTTAAACGAAA
Organism: Philhelius pedissequus; assembly: GCA_910595825.1. Taxonomy (NCBI): domain Eukaryota; kingdom Metazoa; phylum Arthropoda; class Insecta; order Diptera; family Syrphidae; genus Philhelius; species Philhelius pedissequus. The sequence goes on along the minus strand of OU343163.1, from coordinate 4,036,745 downwards.
TATGGAATAGGTATATATTGATATGCATCTAGCAAAAAATTGAGTAAACTGTTCCAATTTTCTAACTGATTAATAATTCAATTATTTTGATCACTCGAATACTAATATTTCGATTATTGAAAGTATTCCATTGTGCCCATTACTAGTCTTTTGCAATATGAATGCATTAACTCAGTCAAGAAAAAGTAAAGTTGTAAACAAATTTATCTAAATTGTTTAGGAAATTTTAGAATTCGAAGAATATTAAACTTACCTACAAAGTAAAGCAATAATCAATGAAAAGTCTTGCAAACTACTGTATATTAATTACACATATGGATACATACTTATATCTCCATTACAGGTTTTATTTAAACTTTTTAGACAATTAAAGCAATTTAACACCTTTAAAGTAACTAATGACTCAGATGAGGATAGATATGCTTGAGTTCTACGCATCTGTATTCAAAATCATCAACCATTACAAACAAATTTCTACCCACATTCGTCAAAACTGAGTAAGAAGGTATAGATGCTCTACCCGCACCCGCTATAGGTAGGTACATCATTTTCTTTATGCCTTCTACCATACTACGACCGAACGTTCAACCCCCCCAAAAGTAATAGCAGGAAATTACGTTGTAACTGTAGGTAGGTAGCTATACATATTTTATACCATACCTATTTGACTTTGACCATCGCAGTAAAAGGTCTGATCGACCAGCTCTTTCTGATAATTTTCCACTTGCACCCGTTTTAAACATAACCAAAGGCTGATGGTCGCTTCTTTCCCGCATTGTCATGTTAACATCGTGTTCATCCATCACCCATACTTCCTCTGCCTGTGCCATAGGAAGACCAACAACAATACCAACATCCACCACCAACATATTGGACGGGAATAGAGTGAAAGTAAATATTTACGCAAATCACGCACCGAATTTATGCAAAACAAGTCCAACAGAAACATTTAACCCTCGTCCACACCCGCGTCACCGGTTCGGTCATAATATACCAGGAAGGATTGCTTGAATTTGAATCCTTTAAAACAGGGGTCGTATCAAACCTACACTCTCTCGCATTGCTCTGTGATGGTAACCCGTTGTGTGTAACTTGCTCGTGCCCCCTTCCTTTCGAATGGAATGACAACATCTGCGTCCGAAAATCCATTTCGCATTTGAAACACAACAATACGCTCCACCGGCTACGATAAATCCCATTTATCCTGGGTGAATCCTTGAATTTAAAGGCCCAAACTCCACAAGTGACGTAGTTCTTAATATATGTAGGTATTTAGCTAGGCTGGTGCGTGCTGGCGCGGGAGTTGGGGAAGATAGCAAAGCTGGCTCAGCTCAACAACAAAGAAAATGAAAACAGTACCACGGGCGGCGGCCATCCCACCACCCAAAACTCCAATTGCTATGTCGCTGTCATTCGAGGACGATTTATTTGTGCAAGGATATTGAAACTGTACACGCAGCAAAAGCGTCCTTTGCTGTTCTATTCGTCGACTTTAACTGCGATGCGATGCGTACTATACATACCTACAATGTCTTTGAAATTTTCGGCGTCCTTTGCTTTCCTCTTTGGCATTATACCAAAGAGCTTACGACGCGACTGCGACTCTGTGTTAATACTCGAATAAAATCTATTACGCAATAGCATCGAATTGCGTCATAATTTGGTGGCAACAAGCTCTGGATTCTGGGTTCTTCTGATGGGTAGGTAGGTACATATGTATATAAAACTGTACACACAGTAAAAAGTTGACTAGGACAGGGGTTGAAGGACGAACGACGACAACAACGATATGAACAAGAAAACGCCAGCAGCAGGGAGCTTCAACATCAACTTAAATCGAACAAAGGATGCGACGACGATGACGATGACGACGACAACGACAACGACTATGGCAATTGTGGAATCACGGGAAAAGGATAAGAACAAAGTCTACTAGAGAGCATAGCAACAAAAAAAAAAAAAAAAAAAAAAAAAAACCAAGACCTAAAGACCCACATTCCACATTGAATTACAATGAGATATCAGTTTGATATAAAAAAAAGAGTGGAAACGCGCTCTACCTGTATGGTTGGCATTTGGCATACATTTTCGTTGGCTTTGTTCCGCTTTCTAAAGGACATTTTTTGTGTGTTCTGCTCGCTCATATATATTAATTCCTCCATAACAACAACGGCAAAAATATCCTTTGTTCGGTTTTAAAAATAAAAGTTCAAAACACAATGATTCATGTCGAATTCTCGAGAGGGACTTATCCGCATGGTTAGTGAATAAAGATTTATATACATTTCTAAATGGGGGCGAATTTATATGTGAAAGAGTTGATTAAAAATATATTTTTTTGTTTAAAAAAAATTAAAAAAAAAGTACATTCGCCCAACGTGGGGCTCGAACCCACGACCCTGAGATTAAGAGTCTCATGCTCTACCGACTGAGCTAGCCGGGCAGTTGAAAATGCTTCAGGCAAAGATGTATCTTCATATGAATGACATTTACAACAACAGATCGTTCAGGTATTACGAAAAATTATTAATAATACTCGTAATTATTATTGGAGGGCGATTACATGATTGAGAGTGATTAATAAGATAGGAAAATTAGTAAATTATTATTCGAGTATCGCTCTCGTGTGGGTTGTCTAGTTTACCCTTGGCGTTAAGAAGGCTGTCTGGTTTTTGCTTTGCGTCATTTGATGATAAAAAAAATCGTTAAAAAAGGGAGATACGAGCAGGTACAAAAAATTTTAATATGTAGAATAAAAATTAAACAATTTATAATAAAATACATACCTATCTACGTAAGTATGTGGACATTATCTCAACTAGGGGAAATTTAAATGTTTTTACAAACCTTTGTATTATAGGGTGTTCCGATATTGAATTATTTTTACTTCTCTTGAGAAGAGAGATCATTTTAAGAAAACTAAGTAGCTTACTAAAAAATAGCACACCACCTATTTGACTTCGTTCATAAAATAGGTACCTACCTACTACCTATAGATTGTCTATTTATGTAGAGTGAGTTTTGTTTTTTACGAACGAAAGAGATAACAAGAATCGGAACGATCGAATCGAACGAATAAAAAAAATCCAACCTTGTTCAGTTGGTAAGTCAACAAGATCATGATTTTTAACACTGTTAAATGCTGCGTTCAGTAAGAAGAATATCCGGTGATAATTTATTTAAAAATATTTCTTCAGAATTCCATAGATCGTTCATAATGTTATGCTGATCTGGCTTAATAGGTAGTCTCTAAACAATATAAATATAAACGGATAATCAAAATAGATTGTCGTCACAAATTATTATTTAGGTGTGAAAGTCCAGTACACAGCTCGCCCTAAAATGTTGGCACTTGCGAAATTCTCTCCAATTAACCAAGCATTTTGATGGATAGAAAGGCTAAAAAATATACTCGTAGATAGTGAAATCTGTTAAAATTTATCGCGAGAAATAAATGTAGATCCATCACAATCAGTCTCAAAATAAATTTTGACAGATTGTTTTTTTTTTTTTTGGACTTTGTGTCATGTGTGAAATGTTTGAGGAGTATTTAGAAAATTATTTTAATGATGAGGATCCAACAAATTCAAATCAAGTCAAAAGAATGCGGGCAATGTCGTTCAACTAAGACACAAGAAAGACACTCGCTTTGCTGATGAAGCCAGGTATATTATGCACCTATGTAAAAACCACAAAAAATTGGATGCCATAAATAAATGCAAATCACGAAACCTTCTTCAAGTTGTTCAATATTCAATGCAATTATATGTATCACAATATTATTTGCTTTTAAAACTTGAACATTTGAAATTTGAACAATAATTTTTTCAGAGAAAAACAGTTTTTGGCATATTTCTCCACAAAACTCTTGTGTCAAATTTAAAATTTTCCACAATTCCTCCATGTCAAATTTTAGCTGATGTTTGGAGGGAAATTCGGGAGCGGAATATTAGCGCGAGCTGCGTTTGACGATTTAACCTAAAAATATTGTTTAATTTTATGTTTCTTTCAATTTATTTATATTTAATGGCTCGAAGTTGAAAATTGTTTATGAACAACAATAAATAATTTAATAATTTAAAATATGAGACCTCAACTTGTGCATTTTTCGGGGTACCTATTGATGATCGGGAATGAGCGACGCCATTTCAGCAAAAATTGACATTTCCATAAAAACTATCGATAACAAAAAGATAATATCGCCGAGCCTGTTACACAGTTTTCTTTACCACACTATGAAGGCCGAAGTGCATCTGGCCATGTAGCTGAAAAAACTGTCAAAATTGATTATTGAAAAAGTACTTTAACGCTTTATAATCGAAACTAGGCAAACCATATTGATAACTTTGAGGAAGCTTACTTCGATTTCTCCTTTTTTTTCATCAGAAAGCTGTACAGCTTCTTATGAATGCACAGGAACAAATATCACGTAAAACACCTTTTGACAGCTATAATCGAACTTGCAACTCTAGTTCCAAATGCACTAATCCAATCTGATCGAAAATTTAGCGTTTTTATTAAAATATCCTTTAGATCTACTGCAAAACTGAGTCCTGTTGCTGAATATCATTTTAGGGGAAAATGAACAAAAAGATCCTGCTTATTCAAAGCAACTATAAATGTTGAAATAGGAGAAAGGAACTTTAAAACGAAAGAAAATAATTACAGTCATATATCCCACTGTTAATGGAACCTAAACCTGTTTGTAGTGCTCTAAATAAAAAAAAAAAAAACAGACTAATATTTTATTCAAACAAAATGAATTTAAGCGCCCGTGAGAAAATCTATGGGTCAAATGAAAATATGCGCATATAGCCTAGGGTTCCACGTCACTGCCTTAAGTATATAAATGTCAGAATAATTATTAAATTTCTGAAAGAAATCTCATAAATAAAAAAGCCATTTTTCTTTATTGTCCTCGGTGGTCAATTCTGACGCAATCAACCCCTTTCCAATTGACATACGTAGTTAGGTACCTATTTTTCTATGCCGAAGAAAATAACCATTTCCCAACTTAGCCTACCAAATCCTGGCAGTTATAAGTAGTTTAGGTTAAGCATTAACCTTATTCCATATAGAAAGTTGCGATACAAAGTCCTTTAACTTACTCAATCTTATGAAATGGACCACCCCCCTCCGACCTAAAAGCGATCTTTTGTTTGTTTTTGACGAAACAAATCACAACAACAACAAAAACAAAACATTTAGTTAATATCATGACCCATAATATCCCCAATAACCCGCATAAAGTCTATTTTACACAAAAACAAACTCGTTTCATATTATTATACCTACCAATCCAAATAAGAAGGGAAAATCCACCAAAATGTCATTCTGCTCGAAAACAGCTAGGATTCCGGAGTGAGGAAAAAACTTGCATTTCGAAGAAGGTATATATAGTTCTCCAGAACAAAGCAACTTTTTTTAAGATGTTGATACTGGAGAACCATTTGCTATTACGCTGTCGCATTATTTCATAGCTACTGCTTCAATGTGTATAAAGCAACGCAAGATAACACCAACCATCATCCGCATCCAAAACGCAGAAAGGACTTCGGTGAGGGAAAGGAGTTAGCAAAGGTACAACCAACACACACACACCTACACACAAAATAATGGAAGGAAAAGCTAAATATAAACCCCCATAAGATCAAATCGCTTTCATCTCTTTATTCACGTTTATATTTATTTTGTTTTTGTTATCCTTGCGGCTATAGAGAACAAGGCAACTCAACTCAGCTCATTTTTTTTTTGTATATCAAGTTGGAATGGTAGTGCGTGGCGTAGTGGTGTGATTTGCTTTGCTTGGCATAAGGAACAAAAGACAAATAGCGGTTCTTTGGAATGGTATACTAACCTATAATTGATTACGTCACATAAGGATTACACAAGTCGTTACACAAGCTTCTTCAGTGCGTCCCGTGGGGTGTGGACCCAACGCAGCATCAGCGCTCTTTCTCCTCTTGTTTCTTGTTTGCCACATTCGATTCGTTATCCTGCTAGCGCGACCTATTCAAAAGGACATGGATATAAATTCTGGTATTTTTTTTGTCGTTGTGTTTGCTACATTCACACTTTGCCTTGAGTTTTGTGCGTGAACAATGCTTCAAGGATATGATGGTGATGGGGCAACAGCAAGAGAGAATTATTGTGCGTTGGATTATGAGTCTTTTTATTTTTTGTTTTTTCTCGCTTTTTATCACAGGACCTTTTTTTTCATCTGCGATTGCTGTCGCTTTGTGACCAGTGTAATAAATGGCTAGGATTGTCGCAGAGTGGGCAGAATTTCCCCTCGACCTATTAGTATTCCTTTTACCGCATAAGTGTTACCAATTTACCTTATTCGTAATTGGATAAGCAGTGATTTTGTGTGGACGACACAGCGAACGCGATGGCGGTTGTTTTTGCCTAAAAGAAGTCCTTATACAGATGCTGTTATATATGTATGTATCTAATTTACAATCTATAGGCAGAGTTATACATTTTTGAATAAAGCCCCGGCTAAAAACAGACAGAATTATTACTGAACAAGATTAGTTTTTTTAAGATAGAACAGGATGGAACTATTTGAGTACATCTGAAGCAGACATTTTTAATACGCCATTTGCTCTCTCTACTAGTATTCCTTTTCAAATGGAATTTTTCCAATTTCTTTGACAATTTTCTCTTCATGTCCATCAAAATGCGACCTACCTCGAACACTATTCCTATAGCCTACCTACAACCTGGACACAAACAACGTCGTAGGAATGTCCTTGCACAAATTACATTTATCTATACATATCTGCCTAGATATTTTTTTGTAAGTATGTACGTTTGTAGGTTTCGTGTAATAAATCGAAACGGAAGAAAAAAAAAGGTATTAGGTTCCATGGTAGGTGGACAAATTGGAAATATACGACGAAGAGTTGAGTTTGACAGTTTCGTAGAGACGTTCAATGAGATTATTCATCGCCCCCATACTGGGATTGGGAATTGATTTCAATTTCTTTCCTGCATCTGAGCCTGTATTTTTGTTGTTGTTTTTGCTAGTGTAGTTCTCATCTTACAATGATGACTTTTGTGACAGATACCTACATATGTCCATTGCCTATAAAACCGTTGTCATATCTAGCTTCCGTCCTCGGAGAACTTTGTAGGTATAGGCTTGTATAATTCTAAAAGCAGACTTTTGTCAAATAAAGTGAATGTGCATACTTTTGCAATAAGAAAGAGATAGAAAGACAATAAAGTGTAGCAGCAACCGTTTTTAAAGCAAAAATTTGGTATAATGTATATGTAGTAGGTAAATTTAGCCAGTTATATTATTTATAGTATAGTATTTATTAAAATGCACGACTGGATCGCACGTACTTGCTCCTATGTTCGATCATATTATATGCAAAAGATTCTTAATAAAAATGTCTAAATGTATTTTTAAAGTCGTTTTTCACTTAATTTTTTTTTATATATAAAATTTCTTAAATTTTTTGTAAAAACAAAATTGGTATGAACATTTTTAACATTTATTAATATAAATTTAAAAAAAAATTTCAGAAAAAATCGTCCATCCTTTAATGAATTTTCAAAGAAAAAAATGTTTTTTATTTTTCAAAATCCAAAACAGCTATTTTTCGGAAAAATTTTAATGCAATATCAATTAGAATTTGAAGAAGCTCCTGTATAAAAATCTTGATTGAAAGCCGTTTATGAGAAAGTCGAAAAACAATAAAATGGCAGGTGCCGGTAATAACAAAATATTTAAAAAAAAAATCGGCCGAAATGTAGACCATACCCGAAGTAGTACGCTCACCAATTTTTATCAAAATCGTTGGAGCCGTTTTCAAGATAATTAAGATGGTAGAAAATTTTGTATGGCAAGTGCCGTTATTTTCGAGGCTAAAACAACGATTGAAAAATCTATTTTGGACAATCACCTAAAACGCCTAACCACTAAGTTTGAAAAAAATCGGCTCAGCCGTTTAGCCTGTAGATCGTTCTACAGACAGACGGATTTTCGGGACCCATTTTTTTTGGTGTTCTCTGTCGTCGTAATGTCAACTTTGATTAAAATCTCGAGTTTTTTTTTCAAATGCAAAACTTGCCCTATAGTAAATACCTACATATGTATGTATATCGCAAGTAAAAAACTGATGAGGGATTGAATATAGGTACCTGCTTTAAAATGCACAACTTGGTAGCACTTCTTAGTTTCATAATCTGCAGGTGCCTGAAAAAATTATAAAATAATAAATTCATTGGGGCGTATTCATAGTTATTTTTAAACAGTGTCTAAGTTAAGCCTAGGTTTAGTTGAATTTTCGGGTGGTGATTCTATTTTTTAAGTTTATCATCCCAAAATATTTGAAGCTATTTGTGTAATAAAACAAGTAAATAATTTAAATTTAAACATTTTTGTCTTGCTTTAAGTTAGTTTTAAGTTAACAATAAATAAAAATGAATTTACAAAAAAAAAAAACAAGTAAATAATCTTATAAAAATATAAAACCAACAATTTGTGAGTAAAAACGGTCTATATCCATTGCACCAAAATTGTCTTAAACTGTAGTTTAGTAAAACTATGAATATGCCCCATTTTATTTTCTGATGCGGAGTTAGACCCTTAAGAAAAATATAGTTTTTGTTTTGCACTGAAATTGCAAAGTAACGGTAACCGAATTTTTGCATCGGCCCATTAGCTCAGTTGGTTAGAGCGTCGTGCTAATAACGCGAAGGTCGTGGGTTCGATCCCCCCATGGGCCATTCATTTTTTAATATTTGATTTCTATGAGGAACGGACAAGCAAATAAACTATTGACGCTTATTTTTAAGCCCGCGGAAAATTAGACAAATGAAAAAGAAAATGAGAACTAAATAATTTCAGGTTCATTGCAAGAACAACTGTAATTCCCCTTAGCGTTCAGCTAAGCTCGGAGAATTTAGTATGAAAAAACGGTGTTGCCAGTGTGAAATTTTTTAGTCCAATTCTCCTCGCGATCATCAATTAAAATAGAATGCAGGACTGTATCGTACGCACTTGGTTTCATGTTCGATCACATCGTGACCATAAGATTATTAGAAGAATCGGCTAAACACATAAGTATTTTTACAGTCGTTTTGTAATAATTTTTGTTATATACAAAATCTTTTAAATTTATTTCTAAAAAAAAAATATTGTTATAATAATTTAAATTATTTAATGATATATATTTAAAATCAAAATTCCAAAAAAAAAAATCGTCCACTGGTTTTCGAAATGAATTTTCAAACATTTTTTTTATTTTTTTTCAAAATCGGAAAAATTATTTTTCGAAAATTTTAGTACGTAGTATTATTCTATCCGTTCAGCCGTCAATGAGAGAGTTGAAAATTCGGTCGAATTCAGACACTTAGAAAATAATACCCGTGGTCTGGCTTGTTCAAATTTAAGAATCAATGCAAAAACAAATTAATTTGGACTAAAGGTCGCAAAAAAAAACTATTAAAATAAATTATATTTACCATTTTTGGTACAAAATGTATGGCAGGTACCGTTATTTGTGGGTTAAAGCAGATTTAAAAAATGAATTAATTAATCTAATTCGCTTAAATGCCAAGTTTGAAGAAAATCGCTTCAGCCCTCAAGGCTGTAGAATGTAGATTGGCCTACAGAGAGGCAAACAGACATACAGAATTGCTAAATCACTCCACAGATTGCAGGAACGCAAGAGAAAATATGTTAAACTTCAAAAACTGTACGACGAATATACTTTAGATTTTTCAACGCAATCTTATCGGTGATGAGTATTTCATCGAGAGGGGCAGTTTATCAAGAGGAACTTCAGTTAACCGGGTTATGAGAATAATATTTTACCTAGAATTATTTCACTGCTAACAGAAAATGCAAAAAAATCAAAATTAAAAAAAGTTTTCTTTGATATTTTAAAAAGAATTTATGAATACAGTATTATAAATTACATATAGGTAACAAATAAGCTGGAGCGATTTACTGTGTATACATCAGGGCTATCCCCAGCATAAGTAAATTATGTAAACGAATATCAAAACTCTATTTCAGTCGTGTGATTTTTTATTTTCAAAAATCCGGATATTCCTTATTATTACATTTATAACTACTCTGGCTATGAAGTTTAATCCAAATCGTTAAGGCAGTTTTCGAGAAACTTTGAAAAAAAAACAAAAACTTCTCTTCGCGGCTCTGAATACATTCTGTAATGTAGAGAAATCAATACTCCCCCTTCCCTCCCAACTGACAACGTGCAGTATTTTTGTGGTGATAATCTTCCAAAGTTAAAAGATTAATCACAATTCGTGAGCGAAAAATGAAGAGTGGTCTTAAATGACATCCCGATTAACATTGGGCTTAAAATTTCAAATTGGGACGAAGAAATTAAGGCAGTCATGAGGACCAAATCTTAGATGTCTCTGCTGTTGACAGTACCACCGAAATTGGGTTCATTCCCAAGTTCATATACATGTGATTGTATGGGACTCTTAATGTTGAATAGTTTTTGGGGAAGAATTCAAAGTAAGGGCTGATCAACACCTATCCTTACAGTCATCGAAGTAAATAAAAAAAAAATATAAAATCAATTTGATTCTCAGCTGGAAGTTTATTAATTCCAAGAGTGAATATTTTGATTATTTTGATTTCACTGATAGGATGTGTCAAAAACGTGTGCAGTCATACAACTTTGCAAATGACTACGAGGAGCGTGAACTAACTTACAAAACCATTTATGTGTATGTGTATACTTTTTGAAACTATGAATAAGTCGTTTACGTCATGCCATAGCTGCAAATTACTTCAAATTTTGTTCGGGACCACTGCCAATTCAGTCATACTTTTCGCCACTGAAATATACTCGTATAAGAAAACTTGTGCAGAAGTATGGTGATGGTGAGAGCAATTTACTTCATTTTCTGCATTCAGAGAACGACTTACAGTATAGTTGAGTAGGAAATAGTTTTCGAAAGTAATTTCGGTTATTTTTTTTTTTGCTGTCGCACAAGTTTGTATATATATAGCAAAGCTTAATTCATTTTTCTCGTAAGACGCTAAAGCGTATGTTTGTTTGAAAAACTAAATCTATAGGTATGTTGGTTTGGTAAAATGAATGGAAAAATAAATCACTCTAGAGACAATTTTCTATAAATCATCAGTGCGGCAGAATTTACGATGTCCCGCACGGTATAAGTGTATAGTGTTCCCAATTCCCGTTTCATTTTTCGAGTCCACATCTCAAACCCGACGAAAGGAAAGCGCACAAAATTTTACTTAACCAGCAGCAGTCAACAAGTTTTAATGAAAAAGTTTGCGAGACCCGGAAATTACTTTGACTTTGAAATTGGACCTCACACTATTTCATATCCTTTCCTGAGATCCTTAAGAACAACTGAACTCCGGATGGTGGAGTGTAGAGGGGTTTTCCTATCCTGACAAAATGTTGCGTGCTATATTTTGTGTATAGGTATATTATTTGAGGGAGGTATCCTTCTCTCTCGGTCCGAGATTTTCTTTTCGACTTTTATTCCTACAGAAAAGACTTTGCAAGAAGTGTTATTTTTGCCGGAAGGACAATTTTTAGCTAATGCTGTTTCGAGTTTGAGTCGATAATATAATTGGCCCTAAGGCAAGGTAACTTTTGCAAGCGAGCTCAAGCCCTATTTACAACAAGAAAATAGAAAAAAACCAAGGCGCAAATGCATTCATAGTAGTTAGTTTTATCACAACACGGAAAACCTCTTCCAACTTTTCATTGTTAATTGAAAAATTTCCAAAATTCCTTTTGCTAGCGTGATGATCCATCAGGAAGACGAGACTTGGTTGTTTTCGTTATATTTGTTTGTTCTTCGTTCGAAAATAGCAAATTAGAGAAAATGAGAAAAGTTTTTGGCTATTTGAACTACGTCATGGGATAAGTGATCATTGGAAGGCAATCAGTTTTTTTTTTGTATAAATTCTGAAACTTTGTTTTTATAACTGTGAAGGAAATATTGAAAAAAAAATTAGAATTCATAAACACGTTAAACAAATGTTTCCTTGTTCCATAACCTCCATTGCATAGATATCGGTTTTCTAGCATAATTCTGCAATAGACTTAAGCAAACACAAACAGAATAAAATGCACGGCTGGATCGCACGAACTTGCTCTTATGTTCGATCACATCGCATGCAAAATGGTTCTATTAAGAATCTAAATATATTTTCAAAGTCGTTTTTTAATTAATTTTGTAAATAACATTTTTTTTTTAATTTAAAAAAAAAAAAACTTGGTATGCCAATTTCAAGTAATTAATAATATAAACTTAAAAACAAAATTTAAAAAAAAATCATCCACCCGGTTTCGAAATATTGAATTTTCAAAAAAAAAATGGACATATTTTCTTTTTTCAAAAATCCAAAAAAAAAAAAAATTTTTCGAAAATTTTTGTATGCAGTATTATTTATAGGACCTCCTCCGTAATTTTTTTTATCGAAATCCGTCAAGCCGTTTATGAGACAGTTCAACATCAAAAAACTGGTTGTATGGCAGGTAAATTTAAAAGAACTTTGACCAAAACGTAGTACACTTTTTTTTACCGAAATCGTTGGAGCAGTTTTCGAGATAATTGAGATGGTAGAAAAAATTGTATTCCAGGTACCGTTACTTTTGAACCTAAAAAACGATTCAGCAATCCATTTTAGACAATCGTTTAAAACGCTTAAATTCCAAGTTTGAAGAATGTGGTTTCAATCGTTAGGCTGTAGAACGTTGTACGGACAGACAGATAGACAGACAGACAGACAGGTGAAATTGCGGGACCCACTTTTTTGGTGTTCTCTATCATCGTAATGCCAAGATTTATTAAAATCTCGAGTTCGATTTTTTTCCCAAATGCAAAACTTGCCCAATAAGTAGTACCTACATACATATATCGCAAGTAAAGAAAACATTGTGCTTTTGTTTGTTTTAACTAAAAAATCAGGTCAATTTCCTCATTTAGTAATGTTTCTGTTATAGAAGAAAAGATTTTGAGGCCCCCCCCCCCCCCCAATTTAAAATAATACTGCATATAAAAAAATTAGAAAAAATATTTTTTTGCATGTGTTTTTAAAAAGAAATATTTTTTTTTGTTGGAAATTCAATATTTCCAAAACGGATCGACAATTTATTCTATGCTAAAAAATCGTACAAAGTATTTAATAAAGCATTGTTTTTTTTTAATATCTTCATAAGTATGACCTGGTAATTTTTTCGAGATATTAAAAAAAAAATTCAGGATATCTTATATATGTGTATGTGTCTTATCTTATATATGCATTTTTATTATCTTTCTATTTATAAAAACATAAATGGATTATAATATTTAGGAAACTTCTCCATTGATATTTCTAATTTTGATAAAAAAAAATAAGTTGTTACACATCATATGCGATTACTGTAAGTCTCGTTCGTTTTTGTCTACTCGTTTAATTGAACTCTGCCTTATTGAAATACTATATCAAACATAATATTATTAATCTTAAATAAATGCAGCTTACAAACTCAAAACGTTAAAGGTCCACACAAAAAAAAATATTTTAAAATCGAAATAAACTAAATAAAGTTGGAATCACTCAAATTGGCAGCACTGCTCGCTGTATACCAAATGACAGCCAAAGACATTCAATTAAAAGAAGAGTAAACATCGTCTGTCATTTTTCTTTGGCTACAAAAACAAAACACAAATGATACTCACACTCTTACAAAAGTATGCTTCATCTCGGTTAATTGGATATCGTGCAGAGGTGTTCAGTACTTGAAAGGGATTGAACAGACCTTTCCATTAGTGTACAATTTGCCGATTTATTTTTTTAAAGATTTTAGAAAAAAATCAAAGCTAACCCCTTGCTGAAAAAAATTACATTTTCAAAAAATTTTCCCAAACCCATCGATATATACATGAAAAGAAAAGGTCTGTTGAATACCCATCCACTCCTGAAAACCAAACGCTTCTGCAGCTTCTGGTTCTGGAGATATTTCAAATCAAAATTATTACCATGATTGTCAAGGTTTTCTCTTCAGTGTTTTCTGAAATGGAGTTTTTTCTAAGTTGATGGTGACATTATGCTCCAGTTCCGACACTGTTCTTATGCATCAACTTGTAAATGGTAACATTGATTGCCCATCCCTTCTTCAAAATATTTCACCCCAATTTTCATAGTACGTCATATGGGTTAAATGAACCTTTTAGCAGAATGCTACGTAAGGTGAACAATATTCATTGCTTCTACCCCTGTCTGTCTAAATCTGTTCTTAAAAGTTCTTTATTAAGATTGCCATTATAAACCCTTTATTACCTATTTTTTCTTAATTTTAATAATATTATTAATTTATATAATATCATATGTATATATAACATATGTTTATTTTCTCAACCCTGATTTATACATTTAAAAAAAATATATCCTTTTGTTTATTATTTGTTATTATACTTTGTGTTAATTATTTTTTTTAAGTCTTAGTTTTAAGTTTGCTTATAATTCCTAGCCATCAGTTTGGATTTAAAAATATACATTCCACGATAGACCAAGTGCACCGAATTACGGATGTCGTGGAAAAGGCACTTGAAGAAAAACAAGTATGCTCGGCTATATTCTTAGAGGTTGTTCAAGCCTTTGACGAGGTTTAGCACTTGGGACTTGAGTACAAACTGCATAAGAACCTTCTGATATACGAAATACTGAAAGCCTACGTTACGAACCGACTCTTTAGAGTACGGTACGACCAACATTACTCGGAACTAAAGAAAATTGTAGCCGGTGTACCACAAGGAAGTGTCCTAGGACCAACCCTGTATCTGTTATATACAAGGGATATTCCAGTGGACATCAACGCTATCATGGCCACCTTTGCTGACGATATGGCAATATTGGTGCCAGATAAATCCGTTACGAAGGCTACACTAAAATTGCAAAATGATGTCGATAAAGTTAGTGATTGGACGCAGAAATGGCGTATCAAATTAAACGAAATAAAATCGACGCATATAAACTTTATTAACAAAAACATAAACAATGTTCCAATATTTATAAATAATACAGTAGTACCTTACTCCAATACCGCCAAATGCCTTGGAATGACTTTAGATGCAAAGCTTAAATGGAAAAAGCACATCAAAAAGAAACGAGAAGAACTAAACTTGAAGCACAGAAAAATGTACTGGTTACTAAAAAAAGAACTCTGACCTATCTATCCAGAACAAACTAATGTTATATAAGCAAGTACTGAAACCCGTTTGGACATATGGTATCCAACTATGGGGCTGAACAAAGAAATCAAATTCTGAACCCACCCAAAAATTCCAAAGCAAGGTCCTTCGTGGAATAATAAATGCCCCTTGGTATATAAGAAATAGCGATCTACATCGTGAGCTTCAAATTGAAATGGTTACGGAAGTGGTTAAAAAACACGCTGTATCACACAACCAGCGACTGCAAAGTCATACCAACTCCGAAATGGAGACCGTCTTAAATATACGAGACAATGCTCGGAGATTAAGAAGAACCAAGCATCATGAGCTGAAGGTCTAAAAACAATGGGAAAGTGTAATAACTTTAAGCTTCCCTCCATGCGATTTAAATATGAATTAAGATAGTAAAATCATTTGTCGATCTTTCATAGATTGGTCCTAATTTCACTGGAGGTTTTGGTGCGGTAAAGGTCCCACACTACTCGGTACCGATTCCGAGTGTCTTTTGAAGATTTCCATCGGATAAAAAAAAAAATATTAGGTAATAAATAAATTAAATTAGTTCAATTAATTGCGGGTAATGCTGTATAGGTTCTGGCATCTCAAAAAGCAGTAATTCTTTCTTCTCCTGTCTTTCTGTTTCTCCAGTATGACCATTGTGTATTTGTAACGACTATTTAACTATTTAACAATATTCGAGTAAATTTCTTATATATCTAATGATATCTTAAAAAACACCCCAAATTTATATTTCACAAACCCTAAATCCCACAAGCTTTTAAGCTAGCGCTGGAATTCTACTCTCCTCAAAAAAAAAGTCTCTAAGCTACTTGAGCTAACCAAAGAAAGATAGAGTCACCCCTCGGTACTCCAACAGTGCTCTTTTGGTGGTCGCTACCACTGACATAAATACATATAGGTACATATTATATGCAATCTTACAGGTATATGCATAAATAGGTACATATTTGCAGATCCGAGAAAGCTGCTAGCAGGAATTAGCATGGTTAGTAGCACTAGCACCATTTAATATTCCACCAACCGCATTGTATACCAAACTACACTTAAAAGGCCTAAAGATTTTTTTTTTTTCATTTTAAAATTAACAAATTTCCTACAAAGTGAAAACCCTTTGTGGTCAATGGACCAGAGCGAAAAGGTTGAGCTTATAAACACAATTTACCATTTTACCATTAGGGCAAGTTTACCACATTTTTCTATTTTCCAAAACAATCAAGTTTCTTTTTCAAAGCAGACCCGGGTGTCCTTTTTGTTAATTATTTCCCAAAAAATGGGTAATTAAAAAGGTGTTCACGCAGAATGGAAGAAAAAACCTCATAAATATTGAATGCGAAAAGGACCACCAGTACACCCTCTTATTGTTTGGCACAATTATTATCTGAAGGTAGCTCCCATGGGGAGAGTCAATTTAACTCATAAATATAAAAAAAAAAAAACAGAGTTGCCCTAACTGCGTATGGCTACTATTATTAAATGTACGAGTATGAGCTCCACTTCTACCCTTTGGCCATTATAATCGTGCGCTAAGCTTATAATTCATATCTCAGAATAGAAAACAAAAACTTAAATGAAAAACATTACTAATCTATTCCATTGATGCGGACTTATGCTCGTATTATGATCCTTCGCTCCATGGGGTCCGACTCCGAACCATACCTAACCGAACAACACAAAATGTTGCGATATTTATCAGCAGGCGATTCAGTCAGAGCGAGCGACAGTATGACAGGACTTCTTGTAAGTTGTAACCCTATTCATTGACCTAATCAGGATGTTATTTACAGCATATTTTCATTATTCTATTTTTTTTTCATTATTTTTGTCATTTTCATAATTTTGCCGCACACATTTTATGTTTCTTCATTTCGGATAATATTGAGCTTCCACACGCATTTAGCTTCCGTATACAAACATATCCTTACATTCACAGGACACGGACGACACAGAACGGAGAGATATTAATAAAGGCACGGGTTCATAATAGTTTTTCTTCTGGTTTGTGCCAACAGGGAATTCTCCATAAACAGGAAACGTTAGAAATGGCATTTAATTGGTGGAATTGTTTACTTGCGTCCGCCATATACGTATAGGGTCTTGTGCTTATGGTGTTTTTTTTTTCGGTTTGAAATTTATTTTAAGAGTTTTTTGACATGACCACTGACTATATTGGCCGTCAAAAATATAACTCATCGTTAAATCGAGCACCCCAGACTATTAAACGATTCCTTCACACGAATTTTTTAACCAAACTAAAAATAGGTACGCACACTATGGATTTAGAGTTGGTTTGCTTTGAATCCTTCGTGATGGCTTAGCTACTATGCATGCATATATTGTTTAAATGGATATTATTATTAATTGGTTTATTGTCTTATATTAAACAAGCCTGATGTATTATGACAATTCTTTTATTTATGAAAATTATACTTAACTTTATTTTAGTATATAGCTACATGCATTTTCTTAGTAAAATTAAAAGTTTAAGGATAATTGTTTTTAATTTTTTTGGTCGTCATGGTTCAGGTTTGACAAACAATATTGAACAATAAAATTAAAAAAAAGTCTTATTGCTTGATGGTGGGATTTTATGGGAGATAGAGGCCCGGCCCTTAGTCATAAAAGCAATAATTAGGGTGGGGCAGAATGATTGGCGGCGTATTTGTTACAACTTACATAATTTTGTTTTTTTTTTTTTAAGTAAAAGACCGAAATAACGACAAATAGTAAGGTGAGGCATGTTCCTAAAATAAACAACTTCGAGTATCGACTTTATGAAAGATAATACAAATTAACTTTGAGAACCTTAAATGAGAAATATTTGCCCTGCAATTTCAATTGATTGATTACATATCAATTTTTTTTTTCGAATTTCCGATGCACATTATTTTTTAAGCTATAATTGTCATTATTTTCTTAACACTCGTTCTGTGCTTATTTAAAAAAAAAGGAGGAACAGGTAGTACCAGGCACAGAATTCCACATTCGCGTTGAACGGTTAAAGAAAGAATATCTGTAGTTTTTTTAATTCACTTAAATTAAAAGTACAAATTTTTTGTTAATCCCCTCCAATTACATATTAAATAAAATGCAAGAACTTGCTCTTGTAGCTAACAACTTAAATGTAGCTAACCATTGAGGCTTAGTTAGTTAGGTGTAGTTATCCTATGCAGGTTTAAATCCTATGTAGGTCAGATTACCTTGATTCTTATTATAATGAATTGTTCAATGGATGATTCAGGGAATAGTTACATAGGTACCTACCTACAAATATTTATTTAAATCTAAGTTATGGATTTTAATTATGTAAGTTAGGAGAGAAAAAAGTATCTACATATATATACGTATTGATGTAACCTAAGTATGTAAACATGTACATATAATAATGAAAATGAAGGACGTAGGTGGGTAGGTAGCTATATACATACAACTTCATCATTTAGGTGCAATATGCATACATAAGATTCATGTGATTTTTAAATACGCATATGTACATGTAAATGTATGAGGGCCTACATTATATTTAATATTAAGTGACGTACGCAAAAATTCGTAAAAAGTGAATAATAATAAGGTAGAAATAAATGGATAATACACATAATTAAATGTTTTTATATTGCTTAGTCGTTATAGTTTGGGGGAAAACAAAGATGCAATTTGAATTCACGGATAAAGAAGAATATATCAAAAAAAAAATTTCAAAAATCGATGGAGCGGTTTTTTAATAAATTAATTTTTTTATGTATACAAATTTGAAAACATTTTTAGAAAAAAAAATTGAAACGCCATTTTGAAGATATTATTAATATACATATCAAATTCAAATTTCAAAAAAATTCTGTGAAAAAAAAATTTATTTATTTTTAAAAAAATCGAAAAACGTTTTTTTTGAAAATTTTCGTATGCAGTTTTATTAACAATTTTAGGGAGAATTTTTATAAAAAAAATATTTTAATCGGTTCATCCAATATTGAGAAAATCGAAAATATGAAAAGTGGTTCTCTGGGAAGTACCGTTAATAAGTACGAAAAAAAATATTTTTATACTTGAAAGTCAACTGTATCATGGACCCGTTTTCGAGAAATACGTTTTTTTTTAACGGTTTTTTAACATTTGTATGGGAAGTACCGTTGTTTTTTATTTAAAAAAAAACAATTTTTTCAACTATTCAAGATAATGTCAAAAAACCACCAAATACGAAGTTTTGAAAAAATTTATTGACTCGTTTTCGAAATGTTGACTTTTCAAGAAAGAAGTTAATATCCAAAAAAAAACAAAAATTGAAAAATGTTGGTATGCAATAGTGTTTAAACTTTCTAGGAGCTTCTGCGTAAAAAATTTAAAAAAAAATCAAATCAACCGTTTCCCAGAAAATCGAAAACCAATAAAATGGTTGTTTCGAAAAAAAAAATTATAAAAAGGTACCCTTTCCCTTCATTAATGAACTGATTTTTTTCTATAAAAATCGTTGGAGCCGTTTTTGAGAAAAATAAGATTTTTGTTTTTGGCCAAAAAAAAATGTATGGGGGCTACTGTTATTTGTCGTCTTAAAAAAATGAAAAAAACGTGTGGGCATTTTACCGAAAAAATAATATGTACCAAGTTTGAAGCAAATCCATCGAACCGTTTAGACTGCAGACTCGAGGACAGACAGACAGACAGACTGAATTGCGGGACCCACTTTTTTGGTGTCCCATGATCGTAATGTCATGTTTGATTGTTAGAATTTTTTTTTTTTTTACGAATAGATAACTTGCCTTCATCACTACCTATAATCGCAAGTAAAAAAAAAACTTGACAACACATCCCAAGTTAGAGTAAAGCGCGTAAACTGATGAGAATTTCTAAAAGCGCAAGCTCCGAATATTTCGATCAGTTAACAAAATGTTTTCTGTGATACACCTTCAGGGAACTGAAAGCTGTCAAAAAACAGTATTAAGTTTCTGAACTAGGCGCGCTCATGCAACTTTCAGTTTTACAAACGTTTGGTTACTAAATTGACTATCATGAACGTATATGCGAGTAGCCGCCGCGGCAAGATAGAATAAATTCCAGCTGAGAGGCCCAATTTCGACCAATTTTTGCAGCAATTGGGGCCATATGTCAGCAATGACCCGCCGTACACAAGAGAAATATAACCAAAAAAAAAAAAAAACAGTCCAGGGGTGTTAAATCCCACGATCTTGGAGGTCACGCCATCACGGTGGGGCCGTTTGTATGGGGAGAGCGGAAAATCCTCCATAAAAACTTAACCGCTGTATCGATGTTATTGAAATTTTCAGGAAAATCAATCACAATAAAAAAATTTATCTATCAATTTCCGCCCACTGACACTCCTAAATTTTGCTTGTTTTAATAGAAACTAAAGCACCAAACCGATTTTAATGAAATTTTTAGGAATGATAGTCAATGATAAGACAAATTTATACTTTTAAAATCCGCCCACTGCCCCGCCTAATTTTTTCTCGTTTTAGTACAAAGCTTTTTTAATTTTTTTAATAAAATTTGAACTTCATGAACAATATTAATGAAATTTTCAGGCATTTATAGGATATTATAAGAAACAACCAGTGAAAATTTTTAATTTTTAAAGCAAATAGAGGAAAAACGTTAGAAAAAATGGAACAACTCTATTTCATTTTATTTTTATGATTATTATATCATGTTTGTCTTGTTGTTGTTGAAGTTGTTGAATATAACAACAACCAAATATAGTCTTTTCCGCATTGATTTCGGACCGCTATATTAACATTGAAAGTTTTTAATGTAAAAACAACATATTGGTTGTCTACAATAAAATCATACTTCATTTGGAATAGACCAGCGAATTGTTGTTGTGACATTAAGAATTTTCAATGTTAATGAGATAACAATGCAGTCTGCAATTAAATTTTTAAAATTGAAGAGTGAGTTTTCAAAAGAATATATAAATAATTATTCATTTCGCAGAAAATTAAAAAAAAAAACAGAAGCATCATTGTAATTTTGAATATAATTTAAGGTTTTTGCTTGTTTTCAAAGTCCGAAGAAATGATTTTATAGCCTTTTGAAAAGCCGCTCCTCAACTCTTATTTTTATTACTTTTTTCAGCAGTTGTCTGTAGTTGTCAATGAAATTTATGTATATGCTTTAAGAAAATGACAATTTTAGACCCGAGTTCAGAGGAATTTTTTTGTAGGCTTACAAAAGTTCGCATTATCTGTTTGCTTTTTCCTACTCGTATTTTTGTTTTAATTTGGGCTATTTTATATTTTTAAAAATGTTTCTTTTGTAAATGAACTACAAATATGGCAAATCTCATGATTGTATCTTTATAAATAAAGCCACAGTAAGTCAAATTGTTCATTAGTAAAAACAGATGATTTTGGGTAAAATAATATTGTCGAACTTCCTAATTCCCTCAAAGCAACACACACAAAAATGAAATTAAGAAAACGAATTAGAACTGTTTTCTCTGATTTTTAATGAAAACAATAGCCTATCAAGCACCACCAAAAACTAAATAAGAAAAATTGGAATTTTTCCCCTGTTTTCCCCACTATGCGCCACAGGATAAAAACGGACGCGAGATAATGCGCACAATAAAAGTTTCCTTCAATAAATTGATTGTTTCGTTGGCTGTATGGCATGTAGCGCAGTCTTGTTGGAACCAAAGGTCGTCCACATCAACATCCTCCAATTCAGGCACGAAAAAGTCATCATCATGGATCTATAGCGTTCCAAATTGACTGTTACATTATGGCTGGCTTCATTTTTGAAGAAATATGGACCAATGATTCCCTCTGCCCATAGAGCACATCAAACAGTGAATTTTTGAGGATGTAACGGCGGCTTCTCAACAATGGCTTTGTGGATTATGATCACTATAAATACGACAATTTTGCTTATTATCATACCCATTTAACCAAAAGTGAGCTTCATCGCCGAAAAAAAAATTTCTTGTAAAAATCGGGATCGGTGACCATCTCTTTTTGGGCTTATTCACGTGCGACGCGCTTGATGGTCGCTTGGCATCAATTCTTGAAATGGCAAACCAAACTGAGCATAAATCAAGTGACAGCTGTCACAAAGACCAATTCCGAAAAAAAGTATTACCAGATTGAAAACCACACAGCTAAAAAAAACATCCTTTAGAAATCCCACCTTGTTGATATGTCCAGATGTACTGAATAAATATAACAAATGGTATATGTACTAAGTTTGTGTACATACCTATGAGTAATGAATACATGCATTTGCATTAACAAACGACGTTCAGGCCCGTTTGCTGATAAACAACTTACATAACCATTTAAGTTCTACTTATGCACTTATGTGACAGTTCACGCAGAGGAAAAAGTAGCCCCTAAGCGTTTTAAGTTGAACAAAAATATTTATGATTCGTATCAGCAAATATGGCTTAGTGACTTTGGCTTGAATTATGTACAGACAGACAAAGAGAGAAAGAGAAATATAGAGATATAAAACAATATAGTCATAATATTTAGAATCACATAGAATGAGGGAGAAAAACAGAGAGTCAGATGAATAAGCAGATTTGCGGAACTCACTTTTCTTCTTCATATTTAATGTAAGGTTTCATTAAAATATCCCTTTTTATTTTTGTTTACAAATTCAAAACGTACTCTATAGTTCTTACATAAATGTACATCACTCTTATATATACAAATGTACAGGGTTATCAATTTTGCGGTTTCAAACCTAAACGTAAATAAAACATAAATTTTTTTTTTTGTGACATTATGTGTGAAACACTACATCATTTAAATGACCACCACGCGAATTGTTGCAAGCATCAATTCTTTTGAGGTAATTTTCGACCACTTTTTGACACATATTGGGCGGTAACTTGACGAATGTTGGTTTTAAGTGTTCAAGAGTTTTTTTTTTTTTTTTTTTTTTTATTTATATATATCTACAAGCGTTGTGCTTAACAGATGTTTCTTAATAATCTAGTATAATATATAATAACAATAATAACAAAGATAATAATTATAATAATAAATAATACCCTTCGAATACTCTTACAAAATTATTATTATAGATATTAGTTGATTAAAAAACAAACTTTAACAATAATTCATTTTTAAATTTCTCACGCGATAAATGCAAATCAAAAGAATCACAAAACTCATTAAACGAGGAAATAGCTCGTGATATAGGTTCATTTTTCGCATAATTCGTTCTATGAGTTTGTTCATAAAGAAAATTTCTTGTTCTTAAGTGCCTAGAAGGTACAAAAAAGGAAATCAAAGAAAGCAAAAACGGACTTTTTATATGATAGCATAGAATATCTCTTACAAAAACTACATCATGAATATATTTTCTAGATTGAAGTGATTTAATCCCTAGCAATTGGCATCTAGCTTTATAATCAGGAATAAAATTCCAGCGCATTTTATAGAAAACGTGTCTAGTAAACCGCCTTTGAACTTGTTCAATTCTAGTAGAGTGAACTCTATAGCATGGATTCCAAATCACATCTGCATATTCGATTACTGATCTAACCAGAGAGGTGTAAAGGGTTAATAGAATATACGGGTCACTAAAATCCTTAAAGGCTAAAGGTTTATCTGCATAAACACGGTCTTTCGCGTAGCCCACAAAAAAAGTCCAGCGGGGTCAAATCGCATGATCTTGGTGGCCAGTTGATATCGCCACGACGATAAATTACGCGGCCAGGAAATGTCTCTTGCAATAAAGCCATATTCGCTCGACTTGTGTGGCATGTGGCACCGTCTTGTTGAAACCACATATTCTCCAAGTCGTATTCTTCAATAGCAGGCAAAAAAAAGTCGGTTATCATACGACCATAACACTCCGAATTGACGGTGACAGTCGTTCCATCGTCGTTTTCGAAGAAGAAAGGCCCAATCACAACTCCGGACTAAAGAGCGCCCCAAACAGTGACTTTTTATGGATGTAATGGCCTCTCTTCAATTATTTGAGGATTCTCAGAACCCCAAATATGACAATTTTGTTTATTAACATACCCACTGAGTGAGAAATGTGCTTCGTCGCTGAAGAAAATTTTGTTGGACAAATTGCCGTCCACCGCCTGTTGTTCAAGCACCCATTCGACATATCTACGACGTTGGGAATGGTCAGCTGGCTTCAGTTGTTGTGTGAGCTGGACTTTATATGGATGTAGGTGTAGATCCAAATGCAAAATACGCCATAATGTGCCGTAAGACAGTCCTAATTCCTGAGAACGACGAGGAATCGACACATTCGGGTCTTCGGCAACACTTTCACTTACAGCAGCGATATTTTCAGTGGTACGAGCGAAACGATGATGCACAGGCCTTACAATATCTGTAACCAATCCAGTCTCTTCAAATTTCTTCACAATTTTGCAAATTGCTTGCGTAGTTGGACGATTATGTAAACCATAATCTCCTCTTAAAGCACGATATGTGGCTGTGGCAGATCACCATTTTTGTAGTAGGTTTTAACAATTTTTATGCGTTGTGCGATAGTTAAGCGATCCATTTTCGTAAATGTCAGACTTTCAACGGAAAAAAAATTGGCTTAACAACTTTGTTTTACAGATGTCGAATTCCAGCCCTATAATTTTGAAACCGCAAAATGGATAACCCTATACATCAGAATATGTAATAGAATCGAACTTTTCTCCTTTTTTTCTGTTAAAACTTGAAGGATTCATTCAACAGAGTTGGGATATATTTTGCTTTTATTTTATTGTTCATTCTTCCGAATGCTCCCATTTCGAAATATACAATACATATGTATATGTGTACATATAGTAATTGAGTTGATAATTCAAACAATTGAGTCCATGATGTATGGATATTGGAAATGTGGGCATGCATACCAAATTGATTCTTATTATACTTACTCTAATCAAAGTCAATAGAGCTGTAAAGTTACAAAACTATATTTGAAATCGAAAAGATTTGAAAGACTTAACCATTCTCCGAAAAGGAAAATTAAATTCAATACATAAATTTGAATTAAATTAGGATAAAACTAAATTAAAGGACATTTTTGGATTTAAATTTTGGTTCATGGAAATTCTCTAAAAAAGAAAACCATCGAATTTATGCGTAGCCACTTGTAGAGATTAAAAAAACAATTTCCTTTTTCAACAACTTAAAGAATGTAAGACTCAAACTTTTAAAACTATAACTAAGTTATTTTAAAAATTTTTTTTATTCACTTCTAAAGAAACAATAAAAAGAAATTCAACACTCTTTCTCGCTGCTTTTTTCGCGTTAAAAGCTTTCAACTTTTTCAACATTATTTTTTTTTTCAGAGAAGACTTTCCAACAAAAATCTCTAAATCTTTGGATTTTTGCTCTAACGTCAACCATTTTTTTTTGTTTTTATTTTTAATTAGTGGTATATTGTGTCAAAACTTATTTCTATTGAATTTTTAATTTCCAACTTGAGTTTGACAAAAAAAAACTACTTTAAAAAGTCAAAACAAAGAATGGACAACATTTTGCTACGGTTTTTTTTTGAATTTTTATTTCAAAAGCAAAGCACTCTGCTACTGAATGTGCATGTCCAATGTCCAGATCTACTTATTTCTTATTCCTTGCTGCAGCAAAAGCAACATCCTTTGCACAAATGCATCTTTTCAGAGGGATTTCTTTCGTACTCTTCCTGTAAAGAAACTTAGCTTAGCTCTTTGAAAGAAAGAAAAAAAAAATATGAAAAAAACAAAATAGAATGCCATGGGTTTGTTAGAAAGGAGCAGAAGGATACATAAACTTAACACTGCTGAAAATAAAACAAAAAATAAAGGACAAAAAGTTAAGTCCGCACTTTTCTTCCAACATCTTCCACATCCCTCAATTCGCTATTTTATCCTTTGGACAAGGGACACATTCTTAAGTTTCACGTTTTGCGGGCGAATGACATTGGACAGAGTATGTTTATTTGAAAAAAACACACACCCGGAGACATATAAATGCTATGGACAGGGACACCATATCCGAGACTTACATTATGATGGTCAAATAAGGACTATGAAATAAAAGAACATGACTTTGAGATTTGCCAGAAGGATATAACTACTTTGCAATACGAAAATATGAGAATCAGGAGTTCGAGTTTATTTGTCTATATTAAACAAAAATGTTGTTTGGCTTTAAAATAGAATTGAAAGACAAGATGGCTGATGGGACATGACAGACTTCTGACGTGGAAAATGTATTCTCGATTGGAAACAAAGAGAATCCACTTGAGTGGAATGCAATGTTTTTGAATGACTTGATGGCTTGACTTCTCCCATCAATTATCACTAAATAAACAGATGACCATTGCAAAGGGTGTTTTTTTAGTGTTACTGAACTATAAAATTAAATAAGACACTGATAATTTAAAATAATTGCCAAAAAGTGACGTTATTTGACAGATAATTTTTTGTCAGTTTTATTTAAACATGAGCACTGACATTGACACCTCGGCTGGTTCTGATGAAGTCCAATCCTGATGTCCAATTTTTGATTACTTTTTGCACCTCTTGGGGTCTTATAGTATTAATAACGCGACGAATGTTGTTTTCGAAGTCGTCAATCGACTCTGGCTTATAGCTGTAGACTAGCGATTTCACATATCCCCCCCCCCCCCCCATCCAGAAAATGATCCAGTGTTAAATCCCTCGAACTTATAGGCCGGCTTAGATATCCATAACGCAAAAGTATGCCCTCACCAAACGTTTCCTTCAATAAATCAACTCAACATTAAGGCGATTCAATTCAGGAACGAAAAGTCATTGATCATTGCCCTGACTGTAATCCTCAAGGTGGCAAATCATTAAGTTGAACAAACAGTCAGTTTTTCCAGATGTAACGGCGAGCGTCTCATCAATATCTTGAGAATTATTTATATTCCAAATGCGGCAGTTTTGCTATTTTAAAAAAATATTCTTGTGGAAATCGGGATCAACCAGCAATCTGTATTCGAGTCTATTCACCGAATCTACGGCGGCGTTCAAGGGTCAGTCGGTTCATGATGAAATGACAAATAAAACTAAAGCCAAATGACATGACAGTTAACAAAATGGCTGTCAATGAAAACAGTGCTGTCAAATAAAACGTATATACCTCTAAAAAAGGCACCCTTTATAATTGACACCAATTTTTGTCAAAGAAAATTAAGGCAGGTTTACTTAAGTAAAGGCCAAATACGTTGGAATTATTGACTGTGCTCAACATTCTAGTTAAGGGCTCATTTTGACGGTATTCAGTGCGGTGGTATTGGAGTCGAAACAAAGTAACGGATCTAAAACGGCGGGGATTCGTATAAGTATAAATATTTTGGAAGAGAAGAGGACAATCAATACAACCATTTAATAACTGATGAATGAACAGGATGTCAGCATTCTTACGACGGGTATGCAAATTTTGTAAGCCTAAAAGTTTAAGACGTTCTGAATATGGTGGAAGGTTGAAAGGATCATCCCAACCCAGACCACGTAAGGCAAAGCGAATGAATCTTCGCTGGACGGCTTCAATTCGTTTAATGTGGACTTGAGAATAGGGGGACCAGACCTGAGATGAATATTCGAGAAGGGGTCTAACGAAAGTCATATAAATTTATTTAGTGACATAAGGATCGGCAAATTCTTTAGACCAGTGTTTAGTAAATCCAAGGGAAGAGTTAGCTTTGTTTATGGCACTATCAATGTGGTCATTGCCAGGAAAAATAAAAGAATAATATTTTGTAGGCTATTGTTGTTTCTCAAATACATAATTAAAATTTATCTAATTTCCCTTGAAAGCGGATTTCCGATCACAAATCCAAACCCACCCTTCAATCGCTCATCACACCACAACACACATTGTTCCAACACAACCATCATCCCTGCCAGCAGCCTAGAGTAGTGGGTATATAATATAGCAACGAAAGAAGAACAAACAAAATCCATTTCCGAATTGCACTCGAAATTTAGGCAAAAGCTTTATAATCTCTTGTCACAAAAGCCAATCGGAAGTTAAAATAACGCGCCTCCAATGCCCCCGGCCACAACACCGAACAACGCCCCCAACCATCACTGC
This sequence comes from Philhelius pedissequus, assembly GCA_910595825.1. Taxonomy (NCBI): domain Eukaryota; kingdom Metazoa; phylum Arthropoda; class Insecta; order Diptera; family Syrphidae; genus Philhelius; species Philhelius pedissequus. Next base: position 4,008,504 of record OU343163.1, on the reverse strand, counting down.
ATATCGGCACCAATGTTTAACAAAATAAATTTCCAATTTTAACGCCCCATGGTATAGTAGATTGAAATCAGCTATTTCATTTCCCCTCTCTCAAAAAAAAACCCAATCTACCAGCTTAACTTCCGTTTCCTGATGCGGCATCACACACTCAACATACAGGACTTGGGATTTTGGCTCTGCCTGCCAGCTCTACTGCCTTCCTGCAAACAACGAATTAAATTAATATTCGTGACCAAATAACATTTTATTCTTTTAGCTTGTATACAGGTTCATGTGGCAGCGAGTCCTGTATGATTTTGAAAAGACGCCTTTTTTGAACACAATAATATATTATACAAGTATAGGCCCCAGCTTAATATAAAGGCAAACCTAAAGTAAATTTAGGGTTAGTAGACATAAGCACACTCTTTGTCTTTGGACTTTTCATTGAAGTTCCGGTCATTTAAAAAAAATAAAAAATGTTTCTAATATTACTCAAAATGTCTTTATGATGGAAGCAGGTGTAAAGGAATTTATTCAGAGGGAGGTTAGGGTGAATGAAGCCCTCATATATTATTTGATTTCCATGTAGGAACACTACTCAAATTAATAGGTTCGTTCAACTAATTGATGGTGGGTTGTATTTAATGCCCCATTCCTGAATTCATGAATATAGGGTTGCCAATTTGGTGGAAAATGACAGTTGTCATATGGTATTTGCTGCGGCAGTGAAAGATGGTGGAAGAGCAAATTAAGCCTAATTATTATTTTAACTACAGCTTGGGTACACTTTTCATCAACTTAATTGTGATGGCTGTTTTCAATATATCATTTTTATGGTTGCCATGTTGGTATAGGTCAATTCAATTTGATAATTATGTTAGTTATGCTCAAATATGGTTGTCAACGAATTTTTATTAAATGTTTGATAAATTGTCTATTTTCACCAAACCTCTTATCATTTGAAACTTGACTTATACGGAATAATAGGGTGCAAATGATGTTTCGCATCATCACTTCCCATACAAATTCGGAAAAAAATTCAAAACAAGCCTGCCCATATGTTCTTAACTTTGTGCCCTTAGTCCTTTAGCAAGAAATCTTAGTTTTTACTTACTTTTTTACTCTACTCTCCCAATACTCCAAAATTCTTGTTCGGAGTGATGTTTTAGGAGCGCTTTTTCTTGCTCCATTTCATTTAGAGGTGGACTTTGAATATATATTTATCGGACTACTAATTATGTCACCCCTTCTCGCCGATGTACTTATTATCTGACGTATGAAAATATATTTCCACGTATCAAAAACAAAATAAGTATAGTCTAGTGTCATTTTCGTTTGGATGTTCGGAGTACATTCACATTTTTTTTTCGGATTATTTGTCAAAAGTATTAAATGTTTGAAGTAGCTATTTCTTAGATGAACACGGTCAGGTGTGTATTCATAAAATTGTTAATATGACGTTTTCATAATAAATTGTAATCTATATGAAGTAGAACACTCCGAAAATCCAATCGAGAGCAAAATACTTCAAACAAAATTTTCACAATATTTATCAATTTTGTGCAATGAGCGCTAATTTCAATTGGTATAGGCACTTTCTTATTTTGCGCTCCCAATGCTCAAAATCCTTGAATATTGACAGTTCAGAGAGAAGTTTTTGGTGTTTGTTCCGGTTCAATTTTTATAAAGGTATTCCCTTCATTAGATGTCTTGTCATTTCTGCCAATTAATTCCTTCTCGACAAATAATTTATCACCTCTAAATATATTTTGACTTATCTCAAAAATCAAGAAGTATAGTGTTATTTTCAAGGGGGTATTAGAAGTTACTCATTTATCACTCCTGTTACTCGAAAATCTTTGATTAGCTGTTCCGAGTAAGATTTTTGGAGTCTTTTTTTACATATCTTCATATTATTTTTGTCAAAAGTAATATATTTTTGTAGAAGCTAATCATCCACGTTCAATTGTATATGCCTAAATTTGGCCATAAGATATTTAATATTTGAATGGAATCAAAATGGAATAAAACACTCCGAATATCCAAGCAAAAACGGCATACGATCATTGGAAACAAATTCTAACCTTCAATTAAAATGGTGTTAAAAAATTTCTCTATTTTGTGCCATTAACGCTAATGTTCGGCACTTTATACATGCTCCCCAAAGTCCTTATAATATTGACAGTTCGGAGTGATGTTTAGGAATGGGTTTACCTGCTCGAATTGCACTTATAATTCAAATTCATCGGATTACTTGTCAATTTAATAGTATGCGTATACATTTTTCATTGAGATCTGAAAAACAAATGCAAAACGACATTCGAAAAAAAAAACGTTTCTAATATTTTCCATAGATATTATTTCTTAAACTTAACAACCGGCAACCCTACATTTCAAATATTTCCATTGTTTTAAATAAAACGCGTGCTAAGTCGACGAAGCCGAAAGTGATCGATAGCGGTACTGGACCTGCACCTCGGGGAATAAACTATTTTACCAACAACTGCGTGCATATAAATGCGGCTTAATTGTTTCGACTTAATAGATATTTGAAATGAGATTTTTGGTGCATATTTCAGGTCCCGTGACTCAAAAAAAAAAAGAAAAAAAAAAACAACTCACGGACCCCAGCACCAGCACCATAGTACCAGCACCAGAACCAGCACTAGCACCAGATCACTATCTAGGGAGGTTGCTGGCATTGTAACAACCTGTTAATTAGTTTTTTAAATGCTAATCACTCTTCTGCTGAAGAAACACACAAAAATTAAACTGGAGCGTTCGTTTCTGAGAAAGAGCAGTATTGTAGTATCTACGACCTACAAGTAAGTCGTATAGGGTTTGCGTGAATTTGCTTGTTCCAGTGACTTAATTAGAAGCAAAGGTATTTCGGCATCGACGGCCGGCCGGCGGTGACGGCGACGCAAGAATTCTATGGGGTGACCCGGTGAACTTTCAGTTTGTTCTGGTTCGTTGGATATGACATCATTGTTGTTTAACTCGGAGGTTCGACGACGGTTCTTGTGGAAATTTGAATTTATTTTTTTTTTAATTTTTTTTCGCTTCGTTTACTTGGTACTATTAGCAATCTAATTAGCACCTGTGTATTATGCTGGTATGCAGGTAATTTCGTGGACCTTTCATTTAAAATTTGTCAACAAATTATAGTCTAGAGAGGGATGTTTTTTTTTTGTTTTTTTTTTAATAAAATTTTTTTTGTTTATCGCGAAGGAATATTGGAGGAAGGAAGGCCATGTCAAGTGCAGGGATTGTTTTCATTTCTGTGTCTCTATGTGGCATGGAATGCGTGCCACGATGATGATGTTTAATGGATGAAGGTTGTTTTGGGTGTGAAGTGAATAAAATTAATGACATGTCGTTTTGAAATTTCGCATTAGCCTTGAGACATACACATACACTCAATCAAAACAGAGACAAAAAAATGCACGAAACACATTTTGGAAAATTTGTTTATTTGACTTAAACAAATTTCACGCAAATTTTGAGCATGATTTAGCTTACAAGAAAAAAATGCTGCAAAGCTCCTGGTGACTTTGATTAAACATAGATACTTGGCATTAACAAATGTTTAAAAATAGAAAAAGTTTGTAACGTTAGGAAAGGTACAAGATTTTTTTCAATTTAAGCAGGGTCTAACGTATGCTAACGCATATATTAAATCTAACCAGAACTATACCTTAAAGCCTAAATACATACATATTTCGTCTTAGCAAGAGAAAAATAATGAAATTTTATGTATTGGGCTTAAAATTAAGATTATAAAGGATGACTAGGCATTTTGTCAGTAGTCAATGATTGTCTTATTATTTTACTTAAAAACGTTTTAACAAAAATCCAAGCCAGCCAAAGTATAAGGATAAACAGAAAACCATTATGACGAATTAGCTAAAAGTCTATGCATAACCGAGACAACCCAATTGATTTTGTCAATAACTAAAACTGCTTTGTTTTTGTCCACATTCACTGAACTTGACACTTAATGCCGTTTATCAATTATTTTAAATTTTAAATTGCATGTAAAACACGTTTCATTATTTTATTAAAATTTTAATTTTTTTTTGACCCACCCTAATTCAAAACTATTTATTCTTTCCCATTTCTATTTCAATTTAACGGAAATCGATCAAAGAACAACGTATTTTAGTTCACCGATTTCGTCGAGTTAAGTGAGGTTCAACGTTGGTTTAATCACCGGTTAAGCTCAGTAAAATCTCCGATATCAGGTCGAGATTTTATAAAAGAATGAATCACAATGCGCACCATAAATAAGACGATAACGTGACATGATTCACTGTAAGCATTTTGTAATTATAAAAGCATTCCCCAATTTAAAGGGAAGAAACATTTCACGACGAGATTTAAGAAATAGTATTAAAGCTGACTGATTGTCTATTACTTAATCTATTAATTTAACGTAACGTAAATACTTGTCATAATTTGATATTAATTTAACAATAACAACGAGATGCCGTTACACTCACGTCTCCTTTTCTTATCGCATCCATTCTGTCCAAGAATAAAGAATTTTCCCAAATGCATGGTATTGCGCTATTTTGGATTTGCCAGCGACTTAGGACTCTTCGTATATGGCAATGCTGGTCTACGTTTCTCAACAAGATGTGCTTGTTTATTTTGTAATTTTCTTTTTATTTTAGGAAACTTTATTTGTTAATTTTAATAGTTATATTGTAAATAAATTATACAAAAAAGTGAAAATTCTCATTTAGAAAAAAAATTGTAAAGCAGATGTTTGTTGGTGTTTTTTGTACACGAAAATGGTTTCTGGTAGTTATTCTTTGTTAAATTTAATTTAAAAAATAAAACATTTGTATGTGGTTCTTTAATGAAAATATGTGATTAAATGTTGTGCCGGTTAAACTTTATGGTTCGTTTCCAAAAAAAAAAAAAAACGTATAAAAAGAAAATGTCTACCCCCAACCAACACCATAAAAGAAGTTTAACTTGAAAAAACGGTAACGATCATGCAAAATGTTAGAAACCCGCTTTAAAAAAAAAAACATATTTTATTTTGCGTTATTTGCGCTTCTTGCTATAGAACGACTATCAATATTTTCGACTTTCTCATGATTGAATGAACCGATAAAAGTATTTTTTTATGCAGATGTTCCTTTAAAGTATAAATAATAACATGATAATATCTTAGAAGTTTTGACCAAGTTGGTTTTTAATTAAATTTCCAATCTAATCAAGCCAAACACATTCGTATTAACACTGTATCGAACTTAATAAACAAAATCTTTGCGTTGAGTGACCAAAAATTCCACTCCGCTAACGAAGAAAAAGTTACGCAAATACTCCTAGACAACAGCTTTCCGACAGAAGTTATAAGGAACTTGATACTTCGTCAAAAACACCAAGTTCGTTCAAAAAAACAACCCGGAAGTCAACTTGGCATATAAGTCAAGCCGGACTGTTGCAACTCTATTGACCAACCTGAAGATGAAAACCGACAAAGATCGCCGTTCAGACGTAGCTTACAAAATAAATTGCCAAGGGAAATCGGATGAATCTTGCAATCTTTGCTACATCGGCACCACCAAACAATTCCTTCGACAAAGAATGGCGAACCACAAGTCAGCTATTCGCCTAAAAAGAAGACGGCACTGGCTTCTCACAGCGTTGATACCGGTCACACACCAAACTTTGAGGGAGTGGAAATCCTTGCAACAGAAAAACATACATCTAAACGTTACACACTAGAGACACTGCATATAATTAACAACAAAAATAATATGAACCGCAAGAAAGACACACAAAATATATCAGCCGTTTACTGTTCCTTAATTTCTGACAGTAAATATCATTAAACCTACACTAATCTTCAAATAAGAAGTGTTCAAAATCTTTTTTTTAATCTGTTTTTTTTTTTTTAATATTTTAAACAAATTATTGTTCAGCTTAGTGTAATCTTAAAATTTAACGTTATGTAAGTCATATTTTGTTCGTTTACTTGTATATATATGTTCAAACATTATATCTCTTTTTAATTTTGTATTTTGTAAATAAAGACACCCCTGAAAAAGACGGCAACCACCGTCGAAACGTTGGGAAAATTAAATGAAAATTGCTTCTGCACTCTAAACACTGCGTGTAAATTTACCACGAAATTGTATGTAATTTTTAGTGTAAAAGTAGGCAAGTTGCGTATTTACACACATGACAATAAGTGAAAAAAAAATTTGAACATTATGTATGTTGGATATTACAAACATTTGTTGAAAATTTTCACCATCTGTGTACCTTTCAATCACCATTGTTCAGTATTAAACAAATAATGCTTAAACATTACGCCCACAATGTTTATAATTAAACAAATATTGTTTAAATTTAAACACCTTATGAAAACTACACACAAAGTGTTTGTAATTAAACAATCAATGCTTATATTTACAACTATTTGATGTAAGTTACATATTTTATGTGTAAATTTGCAATTCGTTTGTGACGATGACACGTTCATTATTTACTTAATTCATAATTAGACCGTTGGCGAACACACAACGTCCTAGTTCTGTATTTATATATTGTGTGTTATAATATTTGGTAATTAATAATTTGAACTTAGTTTTCTTTTTCTCTTAAGTAAAAATGACTCGATTTGTTATGTGTTTTTACTCAAATTGAATTTTAATAATAAAAAAAACTTTATTTAATTTTTAGCAAAAAATATTGTTTTGCCTTTTTGTCTGCATTATTTACTTCGGAAGCACAAATAATACCATTTATTTCAGTGATATTCGATAGGTCAAAAAATATCGCAATTTTCCATCGAATCGTGTATCTCGCAACGTTGTAATTTTGGCAGAAGTGGTCAACAATATCAAAACGTATTTATTTGTGTTAATTTAGACACATTTTTAAAGAACGCTCATAGGCAAACAAGCCTAAAATTTAGTTTAATTTTTCATATTAAATAATGAACCTCTGCAAAAAGTTTAAGATCTTTAAAAGGGAAATCATATACATAAGTTCTATGTCTAAGCGGTTTCATACCTAATTTTGTTGGAAGTTTACACATTGCTTGTCAAAATTCGCTGTAAATTTGAACATAAAAAGTTCAAATCTACATATTTTATACTGATAGTTAAAAAAAAATTAAGCTCTTTTCAGAGCGAAATAACATAAATAAAGGTGTAATTTTAAGCATTTTAATACTTAATTTTGTTTGGAGTTTAAACATTGTTTGTCAAATTTTCCTATGAATTTACAAATAAAAAGTTTATATTTACACATTTTATGTTTATATATAGGAAACATTTGCTTAAATTCTGTTGAATTTTAAACAGAAATTATGTATATATACATTAAGCTTAAACATCTTGGGTGTAGAAATACACATTTTTACTTTAAATCTTTATTTGAAATTACACATAAAAGATTTAACATTTACACACTAAATATGTAGAATTAATACGTGTTTAAGAATACTGCAATTATGGTAGGCAAAAAGTTTCCTCGCTTTATGGTAGTAAAATTATACGATTTATTTTTAGAGTGTGTGTTGCAGACCGCCAGTAGTCGTGAATATTATTGCTGATTCACTTTACGACAGATTAAGGTAACCCAAGAGATCTCATCATAAAAATTGATAATAAAAGTCTTATGTACGAACAGCTGTTCAAAGATACGCCAGATACTTCCATATCCTTCATAAGCCCATGTGTTCATATTTACTTAGGCAACCCACTACTCTTTCACCAATGTTAATGATTAATAAATACATTTTTGAACAATTCAGTTTCCATTTCAATGAATAAGTCAAAATACTTGAAGATGAAAATTCAAAATTACCCTATTGCTTTGCATTGCTGCTCCTAATTTTCATAAAATTCTGACAACATAAAAAGTAGTATAAGCCAGGACAACTTTTATTGGAAAATCATACGGACACCCCTTTTGTCAGTTCTCTTGAAAAAGCCAATTTGCTTGCAGCGCAGTTCACTGCCAGAAAGTGTTATGACACCTCCAGTACTTGAGAGCGTAAATGATTTCATGAGACGAATCTTCTTTCGCACTCGTGCAGTTGCTATAATCCTCAAAGACCTTGATATACAAAAATCCGCTGGCCCGGATAGTATCCCTCCCATGGTTCTGAAGAGGTGTTCTTCAACGCTGGCAAAACCACTGGGTAAGCTTTTCCATCTGTCCTACTCTACAGGTCTCTTTCCGAGTGCATGGAAAACAGAATTTGTCCAGCCTTTCCCTAAAAATGGTGAATCTTCTTCACCCTCGAATTACTGTCCAACTGCACATACGTCCCTTCTTTACAAGGTCATGGAAACGCTGATTAACTATCACCTCAAGAAATATCTTGAAGAACGAAAGCTCCTCAATGACCGGCAGTATGGCTTTTGTAGCAAAATGTCGACTGGTGATCTGATGGTATATCTCACCGAACAGTGGCACAAATCTTTACATCGTTTTGGAGAAAGTAAGATTATTGCGCTTGATATTTCCAAAGCATTTGATAGAGTTTGGCATCAAGCTCTCTTATCTAAAATGCGTGCAGTTGGTATCGGTGAATCTCTTATTCGTCGGATTAGAAATTATCTTTCGGACCGTTCAATATAAGTTGTATTGGGCGGTTTCAAGTCTGATATTCACAAAATAAATCCTGGTGTGCCCCAGGGCTCCGCATTGTCTCCGACCCTTTTTCTCATATTTATTCATGATCTCTTATCTTCGAATCCACTTAATTTTTTTGCTGACGATAGTAATCTCAGCTTTTCATATTCGTTTACAGATTCACTTCCTTGTTCTTCGGACATGGAACTGCAACGGCAGCGTATGATAAGCTCATTAAATTCTGATCTTGACAGCATTGTCCAATGGGGAATAAAAAACCGCGTAGAATTTAATGCTTCAAAAACTCAGCGATGTCTTCTGTCGTTAAAGCAGAACCCACCTCCCATACCACTATCCATGAGCGGCACTTGCATTGAATAAACCGATTAGCTATCAGTATAAATTACCCGACTCTATTTTCCCCTCCCATTTAGATATTCAGAAATTTAAAACCAATGTACACCGGTATCTCCTTTTTCATCCTTCCCTACTTTCCTTACGCTCGCACTGTGCTTGGACATATTAAGGGTTATCAAAACCCCTTTAGTGTGCGCATCATTATAAAAAAAAAGAAACAGTAATAACCCTTTTTCATAAAAATATCCTTTTTTCATAAAAATATCCTTTTTTGAAAAAAGTGGGCGAATGATATCCGAAAACCCATATTAAATTTTTATTAAGTTAAGTTAAGAACAACTATATAACTTGATTACCCCCTGGAACTGGAGAGAGGTGGTTTATGTTGAAGCATACAAATTTTTATTTATGTTTTATTAGATGAAGCATGCGTTTGTTTATCCTTCCAAATCAAATGCAATTTGCGCGTAATAACTGCGCTATAGTTGCGGGAAGAATATTTTGTGATATATAATTTCCAGGACACACCTATCCATGGTCAATCAGCGAGCAAACACTTAGGACGTGGAGCACCGGGTAAATCAACCCAATTTTAAGTGCCATTAGATTTACTCTGACCAAATTCAACTGACTTACTGTCTGGCTGATGACCAAAGTAATTAAACATCATTACGTAATTCAGGAGCACTATGTGCTGTCCTTATAGCAAGTGATAACTCGAAAAAGCAAGGTACGTGTTTATGTTCCATGACATCACGGTTGCTTTCTATGAGGCAGCGATACATTTTTGTCAATCAGCAGACAGAAAACAACAAATCGATTGCAACACCTTTTGTTCTTAATTGACTTCCATAAAAGTTTCATTTAGCTGTAGCACCTGCCGGGTCACCGATAATACTGACCCCACGCTAACCCACAATCGCTCTTCTCCACGCATATATAAATTCTTCCCACTAATCAAACAACCTCTGTGCGTGAAGGTACCTATAATATTTTGCAATTAACCCTCGTGTGACGCCGCCGATCACGCAAGCCCAAACTTTTTTCACTTCGCTCCGTGACAAATCAAACAACAATATATTAAGTGGATGGGTGGGTGGTCTGGGGCTTCCCATTCAAATCGGTATCAATAAATCTCTGGAAGACCTAACTTACCCTTTCCCCTTTCGAAGCTAACCAGAAATTTTAGCGATACCTAAGCCCCATCGCATATGTATATCGGTCGTAAGGAGTACAAAGGACGAAAATTAACTTAAGCATCAACATGATTAACTTTTAACTGAAATTTCAGACGCGTTCTACATAAATAGTTATGCAAGCTCCACACCACCCTCTAACCCCATACCACCCACCGCAATCATATTGAAGGTACTCATAGTCTGTTGGGTTAGTGAGCTGTTTGTATATGTACTAGTATATGAATACTGGTATGGGGATATCCTTTTGGTCGTGTCCTTATGACGGGGGCGTCAAACTGATTAATTGGCTTCCCAACATCAAAAAGCCAGTCGTTGTCCTCGTCCTCGTACTCGTCGTCATCATCAACATCATCTTGCTTAAATTTCCAACTGCACGTTATCGCACCGCACATCGCCCAAAACAGGAATTTTCAAAATTTCCATCTGACAGTACATATATTTACTAAATTAACTATTTTTCTATATGATGGTGAATTTCACCAGTTCAGTATAAAAATTTTAATATTAAAAAGTTATGTTTCTGAGTGAGTACTATAATTATGCAGCCCTGGCGGTTAAAAGGGTAGTATACACCCATAACTCCATAACTTGAATTTTTTCAGACAATATACCCCCCACCCTCTCAAAAAACCCCAAACAAAATATTTTCCGACTCTTTAAAGCCAAACAATTTTGTTAATTAGCTTTTCTCTATTCTCGTTCTTTTTAACATACTGATATAACTCCGCTAATTCAGAACCGTCTCAAAGGGGTGTAAGCACCCCATTTCAAAAGGAAATACGTAGATATCGTTGAAAAGTTATTAAAAAATCGTATGTTTTGTAAGTGCTACCAAATACTCTTTTTTATTTTCAAGATAAATAGTATATCCAATATAGTGGATATCAATGCCGTTATTTTTATTAAGAACAGTAAATTAGAAAAAAAAAATGAGAACTATTTTTGAATTACTGGTGAAATTCCCCTGATTCATATGTGGGCACAAAGAGCTGAAATATAAATATCTACGTACTTTCCCTGTGATGTCTATGATGATGTAGGGATGAACTGACATGGTTGTGGCACTGGCACTAGCACTGGTTCTGGCAGTCTAAGTTGGGAATTGGGAATTCGGGAAAGAGGATGGCATTCAGCTCAACAGCAATGATATGCGGAAAAGTAATTAAGTGAACATGGAAAAAATTTGATCATGCGAAAGGATGAAACTTTTCGGAATTAATCGGATGAGCTTTTGCGGCAGGGAATGAGGTTGTGGCGCATAGTATAGTGGCGTCGTCGGACGACAGTGGGTGTTAAGCAGAGTAGCAGCTATAGAGGGTGAGATGAGCTGAGCGATACACTGGTATGACTTTCATTTATGTAGGCACTCACAACAGCCAAAAGTACATCATTTGGCAGACAGGATGGCATCGGCATCGGTACAGGCTCAAGCTCCTCTCACATCAACATCATCAAGCTCAAGGCACAACCACAGGAACTCTGATGGAAATGTGTGCTCACTGTACTGTATCTGATGCATGGATGATGCCAATGCCGATGCCGAAGCTGGAGTCGAGGCCGAAGCCGAGGCAGGAAAAAGGTTCTCTGTCTTCCATTAAAAAGGATAATATTACATTTTGCTTCCGTGCAATTATTCATGTTTCCGGAAATTTACTTACACATATATTTCGTGGTTCTGGTGATGGCGCTGGTGATGGTGGTGGTGGTATATAAGTTTTGATGTTGTTGTTGTTGATTATGTTTACAAAGCTAGAGAGTCACCGTATAGGAGTATGTATAAAAAGTAAGCTAGAGTGCTCCTCTTTCTATGTGCGGTTGGAGGCTCTTTCTTGTAGCTATATCGCTTCAGGGAGTATAGTCATTTTTTTTATTTTTGTCTATATTTATGTATCTGGGATTGAAATTGAGACAAGAGTGGTAACAGAAAATTTTGTAGACAAACATTTAGGAGGGAGTGAGGCGGGACAGACTTTTTTTTTGTTTAATTTTATTATGATTGGGATGATTTTTTTAAAATTAATTTTAAAAATTGATACATAGCTTCATTATTTTTCACTGAAAATGTGGATGCACCCAAAGACATAATTCTATTAATTTAGGTCGCTTGTCATATGTTCAACACAGCGTTAAACGTTAATATAGGATCTGTGCTTTTTGTCTGTCCTTAACTTTTTTGTGTAGAGATTTTCTTCTATACAAGCGACAAACAGAAATAGATGATTTTTTTTCGCAAAAGGATTTGTGTAATTAATTAAAATGGATGCTATATGATTTTATGGTACTCATACCTATCTATCTACAAGGATAACGACGACGACGATGATGCTGATAATGACTACACGACAAAGAGTGATGGGTTTTAACATATATGTACCTACGTCTGTCTCCATATAAGATCGAGTGGATTCTCGGTTAAAAATTTGACTTTAATTAGAAGATTTCGAATTAAGTCTGAATGGGATTTCTCTTCACAACTTTTGTAAAAAAATTCACATGTACCTAAAAAATAAACAGAAAAGTAATTCCTACTTGAAATCTTATATTTTAACCACTCAGTATAGACAAGTCAAGAGATGTCCCCAAACGAAATTTATTTGAAAGGATTTTCACATTTGATGATATGGAAGAATAGAGAACAACAAAAAAAGAGATGTAAAAGTAAAAACAACCAGAAATGCAGTGCGTATGTCAAAATAAAAAAAAATGCATCAATATTATTTCAATGTTCTACCAAATTATTAAAATTAAACAAAAATGTGAAAATAGCGACACTCAAAACGTAAAGGGTTTTCTAATAGGGATGTATAGATGTCAAACGTCAGTAAAGCAAGTAGCGGGTAATATATCAATGGTAAATGTCAATTATCTCGAAAACTGCTCTAAAGATTTTGATAAAAAAAAATTCAGTGCACCACCATAGGTATAGTCTGCATTTTGGCCGATAAAATTTTTAAATTGAAATGCTATTAATGATACCTGTCATATAACCGTATTTTCGATATTCAACTACCTCATGAAGGGCTAGACGGATTTCGATCAAAATTTTTACATAAGAGGTCCTTCAAATTCTAAATGATACTGCGTACCAACATTTTCGAAAAAATATTTTGTTGGATTTGATTGAATTTTTGAAATTTCAATAAATCGATAATTGTTGGACAAAATTTTTTGTTTGAAATTGTGTTTTAAGCTTAATAATTAAATACTTAAAATTGTCATTAAAAATGTTGTACATAAAAATAAATTAAAAAACGACTTTAATAATATATTTAGCTGTTTCTACTAAAAATCTTTTGCATAAGATGTAACCAAATTTAAATGCAAGTACGTGGGATCTAGTCGTGTGTTTTATTTTAATGGAAAGGGAACTGGGCTTACGCACATTTTTTTATCAGAATTCTCGCTATCATTTTTATGGATGGTGCTATTGTTTTTTTTTTTATTTTAGGAGAAAATTTTTTCAAGTGTTCAAAATTATGTCAAAAAATTACAAAATATAAATATTCGAAGAAATGGATTGAGTCGTTTTAGAAATATTGAGTTTTCCATAAAACATTTATTTGAACAAATTGGGCTTACAATACTGTATAAGCTTATTACGAGCTTCTCCATAAACAAATTTCAAAAAACAATTAAATAAACCGTTTTCCAGAAATTTAAAAAAAAATTTAAAACCAACAAAATTGTTTCCATAAAAAAATTACAAAAAGTATTTTTTCCCTTCATTAATTCACTATTTGTTTTTACTTGCGATTATAGTTACTATACGGCAAGTTATGCATTCGTAAAAAAAAATTAAAAATTCTAACAGGATTTCATCAAAACACGTCCTACAATTTTTTGAGATACTTTTTTATAAAATTTTCATTGATCTGCGGCATCTAATGGCGTTCTTTGTTTTTTCCGAAAAATTGATTAAAGTGATGGTTTTGGCAGTTTAAATAAGTTTAAAAAACGATTTTTTCCCACCTATGCACCATTCACTTTCATTATATACATGTATGTACTTGTACATATTTACATTATTACCCTCCTAATATACATAATTAAAATCCATTTAAATATAAATTTGTAGGAACCTATTTAATTATTCCTTGAATCATGCATTCGACAATTTATTATACTAAGAATCAAGGTAATATTACCTACATGGGCTTTAAATCTGCATAGGATAATTATAATAGACTAGCTATCTACCAACAGCGTCAGTGAGTAACACTAAAGTTTTTAGCTACAAGAGCAAGTTTGTACGATCCAGTCGTGCATTTTATTTTTTATAAAAATCGTTTGGCGTTTTTGAAAAAAAAAAATTAGATTTACCTTTTTGGCTAAACAAAATATAGTGGCAGTAACTGTTATTCTTGGTTGTAAAAAAGGAAAAAAAAAGTTTGAAAAAAATCCATCCACATGTTTACATTGTAGAATCATGGGCAGACAGAATTGTGAGATCAACTTTTGTCGTCATTGCTATCATCGTAATTTCAAGTTTGATTATATTAACGAATCTAAAAATTTCAAGTAAAAATATTAAAACACCATGGCCTCCAAAAACTGTCAAAATATATCCATGCTCTTTCGAAAACCTATTAGACATTTATGGTGTAGGAGTCTTAAGGCTGGAAATAGACCGGAAACATTATAATGGTCATTGCTTTAACTCTCTGACGTCAATACAAAAATCATTATCAATCTATCGCCACATAACGTCATAGTTCACAGTGTCAATGCATAAAGTGTTCACAATCACACGAATGATACAGATGTGTCTAAGTGATTTTTATTCTTTACTGATCAATGCGTGACACTCAAAACTTTGACGATTACACGACTTGGTCACAATTGTTACTAATAATTCTTTTTTTTTCAACATACCAAATACTGCCCTGAGTTTGTTAGTCTTAATAAGAAATAAAATGCCTGTAAATGCAAAATATGGATCGCACGTACTTGCTCTTATATTCGATCACAAGGTTCTGAAGAACTGTTGGTAAGGTAATTTTAAGTATTTAATAACAAAGAAGATTTAAAAACATAATATCAAAAAGTTTTCTTCCACCAATTTTTGAAATATTGAATTTAAAAAAATCATATTCAAAAAATCAAAAAAAAAATATTTTTAAACCAAAATGTTGACTATGTACCGGAAATAGTGCACTGAATTTTTTTTTTATCAAAATCGTTAAAGCCATTCTCGAGATAATTAAGATTTACCCAAAATATTGTATGGAAGGTACCGTTCTCCTTGACCCTAAAAGAATTATGTAAAGAAAATGATCGAGCCAATTATCTAAAACGCTTAGGTACTAAGTTAAAGGTTCAGCTGTTTAGTCTGTAGGTCGACCTACAGACAGATGATGATGTTGACGCTGCCGTTGTGTTTACTGCGGCAGTCAATCTGTTATGTATTTTCAGCCATTCATGCCAAATCCTTTTGGCAAGTTAAACGAATGACGTCCGAGTGATACAATTTTATTATCGTTAGTGCTAAAGTATTTTTGGGTATAGCTCTGTCAACAAAGCGAATGGCTGTATAGGGGAGGACGTACACGAAGTTCACCAGAAATTTTTACCATAATTCTCCGAAAACTACGTTGGTAAGGCCATCAATGCATCAACGCCAACGGCGACCTCTACAGATCCATATGATAACTAATTATATATGATTAGGAATTATGCTACTTTTGGTTTACATGAGGTTCCAGTTCCAGCAGGATGATGTAACATTCCACACAATGAATGAATCTCTCGAGCGAGAGATGCATGCATCACTCAGTCTAGGATAATTACTTAATGCACTGATCATGTGCTAAGGCATGTGATTTCTTGGCCAAAATGATTTAATAAAGTGGTTACCTATTGCTCGAAGAGAATTTTTCTTGCCGATATCAACGATTTTAAGTTAAACATCCGTTAGAATACAATTTTTCCAATGGTCTCACCGTTCGAGCTTTAGCAAAGTTAGTTTTATATAATGTCGTTTATCTAGATTAACCTCATGCAAATTGTCAAATTGAAGATAAGTATCTAATATTTTGAAACCAGAAGAATCTTATTAATTGCTCAAAGTTAACAGTTCTTCTGTTCTTTTCTTTAATTTAAAAAGTCTTACAATGTTCTGGAAGTAATTTTTCATTACGAAAAAAAACAAAAATACAGGGTGGCCCACGAATCGTGCTACAAAAATAAAACGTAATAACTTTTTTTCAGTGTGAGTAATGGGCTTATTTTTTTTTATTTTATAGGCTACAATTTAGATTTATCAAAATGAATGCTTGGGATACTGAAAAAAGGATTTCGGTAGTGCAGCGAGACCATTGTTTGCAGTCCGTCATTTCCGTCCAAAGGGAATTTAGGCTGGATTTGGCGGTACTCCCTCGAGCAGATGGACCATTATGACGCTGGTGAATATGTTTGCCGAATCTAGAAGCATCGAACGAAGACCCTATCATCGAGATCCCAATGTTCGGGTTCAGGATACAATCGTGGCTGTTGCATCGGCAATACAGGCAAATCCAAGTGTTTCGAATCGAAACTTATTGGGCCAAATTGGAGTAAGCAGACGGTCATTACAACGGATACTTCATGATGACTTAAACTTGTTTCCGTACAACAAATTCCAAATTACAAGCAAGTTAAACCCTCAGGATTTGCCTGTTCGCCTGGAATTTTGCCGAAAAATGATTGCAATGGTCGCAGAAGACAACACATTGATAAATTGTGTATTCATGTCTGATGAGGCCCATTTTGACTTAAACAGCAATGTTAACAAGCAAAATTGCCGTATACGGAGTGAATCTAATCCAGAAATGCTCCATGAGACGGCACTGCACCCAGAACGAGTCACTGTGTGGTGCGCAGTTTCATCAAGGTGTATTGTCGGGCCATACTTCTTTGAAGAAAACGGTGTAACACAAACTGTCAATGTGGGCCGTTATTTAAAGATGTTGAAGGAGTTTTTTTACCCAGAACTTCGCCGAAGACGTATCCCTTTCAGCAGGATTTGGTGGAAAATTCCCAAACAAATTGATATCCAGAAACTGCCTGACCTAACTGCACCAGACTTTTTTTTTATAGGGCTATGTCAAGCAGGAAGTGTACAAAACGAAACCCAGAAATTTGACTGAATTGAAGCAGTCCATTAAGACAATAATTGAGGCGATCGCAATTTCAACCCTTTAGGCCGCAATGAACAATTTTCTGATCAGGTGCCGCATATGCGTGGGTGAGCGTGGATGTCATTTGCGGTCTATCATCTTTAAAAACCATTAGTTATTTCAAATAAAATTTAATTCTTAATCCAATAAAAAAAATTAATGAAATACCTCGATTTAAATAAGAGTGATTTAAATTTTGTATTGTAGCACGATTCGTGTGCCACCCTGTATTAAAAAATCAAGTTCAGGTATTGGAGCATTTATTCAAGTCCAAGTCGTCTGTATTTCATCAATTTATTCATGGAGACCTCCGTAGCGAATAAAACCATAAAAGATCAATCCAAGATTTGACAGTTTTTCGAAGTAGAAAAAAGATATGTTCCTTTACCACTCAGCGAATTGTTTCCTTTTCTCACACACCGCAACAAAATCATATCGACATGTGTAAAAATCATTCATTTATCACGAAACTCATTTTTTTCCCTAGCAATCTACAAGCTCGCAATAAGATAACACCAAATGGCCGCTTTTGTACAAACAAAGCATACTCCTAAAACAGCCCCCCAAAACTTAAATAAACCCGAACCGCCTGTGACTACTGTTCCAAAAAACATAACCGATTAAGATTAACACTCCATCAGGACAAACCATATCACTCTGGAACCTTCCTACCCCGATAGCGCAAAACAACTCAGCACAGCACTCATGTGATTTGGTCATATAAATGGCACATTAGGCTCTGCTGGCACTTGAAAAATGGTTAGCTCAGTTGATTCGTTAACCTTTTCCAGCACTTTCTCACTCCCTGCAGCCCTCTGTGCATTATTGTATACTGTTGTTATCGAGACCATACAGATCCATTAACGAAAAACATTTCGAATAAAGTAACAAAAATAATAATACAAAAAAATAGCATCCGAACGCCCGCCCCAACCACCTTCGTGTCCTCTAGATGGATGATGATGATGATGCCGAGTCCATCAGCCCCGAACCGACCCCGTAGAATGTAGGAGTCAGCGTGTTATAGTCAGGGTAAATAATACTCTCTCGGAGCGAACTATTTCTCTGTCGGCTCTAACGAAAATCAAGGAACGAACGCGGACCGGACGGTTGGATGTACGAAAAGGTCAAAATGAATGGAACAGTATCGCGCACTATAGAAATGATAAATGTCCAGCTATTGTATTAATAAACCATTAGTCTTCCCTCTTCTCCATAACTACCAAGCGAGCATCCGTTGATGGACGAACAAACGCTGCCGCCTCTCATGCCAATTCCCATTCCCAGTTGCTCTATCAGCTATCACTATGTTAGGTACATAGAATATGTGAATGCCCTTCCAATTGAAGGGATGATTTTTGTTGTCTTATAGTGACTTTGATGGATTATCCACACAAAACGGTTTACTACATACATATATTCCTTTATGGAGTTGAAAAGAATACAGATTACACTATAAGCCAGTCCAGACCATCCGTATACTACGAGTTGATGCAAATTTTGTGAAAGTTGAGTGCGCGAGCTTTTAAGACATTCGCGTTCGTTGATTATACTTTATGTAAAGCCACGATTCATAGTGGCCATCACCATTGTTCAGGGTGACGATCGCACGTTTTAGACCGAAAAATGTTGTCTGTTCGAGCGGACTTCCTGCGTGCTCTACGAATTCACACAAAACGAATTATAAATATTGGCATGGTACACTTAGCAAAAAACTTGATTTATCTACCTCATATTAAAACCAAAAAAAATTAACAACAAACGAGAAAAATGTTTATCATTTGAAAAAAAAAAACGTTTTTGCGCCACTTTTTAAGGATATTTTTTTTCTTCCCGAATAATCATAATTGTTAAGGTAGAAGAAGTTAAAATGGGTTTTCCGTCATGTTTGAGATTAAATTGCGAAAAAAACGTTCTTTTTAAAGAGACATCTCGAAAATAATTCCTTG
Source organism: Philhelius pedissequus (assembly GCA_910595825.1). NCBI lineage: Eukaryota > Metazoa > Arthropoda > Insecta > Diptera > Syrphidae > Philhelius > Philhelius pedissequus. Next base: position 3,989,256 of record OU343163.1, on the reverse strand, counting down.
AGAAAACAGAATGAGTGTAATTTTATCTTTCAGTAAGCACAGAAAATTATTAAATAAAAATGCACGACTAGGGCACACGTACGTACTTGCTCTTATTTTTGATCACACCCCAAGCACAAGATTCGTAGTCTAAGCTGCAAAAGCTGTTCGTGTCGATTTCTAATTTTTGTTTATACAAAAAATGTTGGTATGGTAATTTTAAGTATTTAATAATAAAAAAATTAAAAAAAAAATTTTAAAAAATCGGCCACCTTTTTCGAATTTACTTATGTATTGAATTTTCAAGAAAAAGAATTCTAAAAAATTTTGTATGCAATATTATTTAGAATTCGAAGGACGTCCTATACGAAAATTAGATCGGAATCCGTCCAGCCGCTTATAAGAATGTCGAAAATCAAAGAAATTGTAGTATTGCAGATTCCGTAAATAACAAAATATGTAAAGAAAAAAGTTTGGAGCAAAATGTAGGCTCATTGATTTTTTGTAATCAAAATCCTTAAGAGACGTTTTCGAGATAGTTAAGATTGTTGAAAAAATTTATGACAGGTACCTTTATTTTGGGGTTAAAAACCCTAACCACTAAGTCCCAAGCTTCAAGGAAATCGTTTTAGTGGCTGTAGCTATTTGTACGGACGGACAGACAGAATTACGGGGCCCACTTTTTGGTGTTCTTTATCATTAATGTCAAGTTTGATGAAAATTTCGTGTTCGATTTTTTTCCAATTGCAAACGTGCCCTATAGTACGTGGGAATACATGTATATCGCAAGGAAAAGCTAAAAATATTAAAAACGATTTTGATTTGAACAAAAAAAAAAAAACGTTTCTCCGCTAATAAGTGAAGCCAGATAAAATGTAGTTTGTTTTCCCCGAAAAATGCTCTTAGTTAAAATAATAGAAAATAAAAACGATTTTTCGGCTATGTTTGACGTTATAGGTAAAAAACGTTTTTTGAAAGCGACATCTCGTGAGGTTTCTTTGAAAAAATAAAATAGACTTCAATTTCTCTTTCATTAAGAGCAGAAAGTTAGTATATAAAACACGCTTAATTTTTAGGAAACTTGGATAAACAAAAAAATTATAAAATTTTAATATGGCTTGGCTAAGGGCCAATAGTAGTAGTTCGCAATTTTTTTTCATCTCATATTTCAAAACAAAAAAACACTATTTTGATTTTATTACAACTCGATATAATTTGTTTCTGAAAAACTCGTCACGGCATTGAAAACTGCTAATCCTCTTTCTAGATCGTTTTGTTTTCTTTTGTAGTTCACATCTTTCACTTAATGTAATTTCAAAAACTCCCAATAATTTTGCGCAATGAATTTACATATTTCAAATAAAAATTTATCCCAGAGCATTAAAAAAAAACTGAGTAAAATTCGAATTCAATTTAGAAAGGCAACATCAGTTGCTCCAGATGTAAAAACGAGTTTTGAAGCTAAATATTTTATTTAATATCAAAAACGATTTTTTAACTTTCAGAATATTTTTAAAATTTTACTCCTCCACACGTATATACTACTGAAATTGCAAAGCATCCTCCCCGCACTCTCGTCTTTTTACTTACCTCTTCCAATATCCATATCACTATTAAAAATATTTCCCCAAGAAATATTTTTGTGGTACGTTTTGATATTCACGATTTTCCGAATTCAAATAATAAAAAAAACATATTTTTTTCTAAAATGACTTTTACTTCTATTTTCTGACTGAAGTTGGTCTTACAAAAAAAAAAAAAAAAAAAAAGTTTTAAGGAATTGAATATCTAACAATTGTTTTTTTGTGAAAATATAAATTTTCGACCGATGAAACTCGTCTTTGTATTTTTTTTCAAAACGAGTTTTTTTTTCATAATTTTCTTCCTTATGTCTGAAATTTAAATGCCTTTGAGTTAGAGTGAAAATGTTTTCTTTGAAATTTTTGTTTAAGGAAATCAATAATTTTCTTCAAGTGTATGAATTAGCGGTACGACAGCGTATGCTTTTATAAATGTGCATACACAACCGCTTCGCGAATTTCTTCAGAAGAGCGTTGTTGGCGCTGCGCTGTCATCACATCACAATCACAATTTTGCCGTTGAGTTAGTATAGTGAGTGAGTGTAATAATGGCACTTTCGCCATTTTCCTTTTATTTTTATTTTTTGTTTTCTTCAGTTATTTGGGAAATCTGTGATTCCGTCCGTAGTCAAATGAGCACGGGTTTGGTGGAAAATTGTGCGCGAATTACGCGCGCCAGTTACGAATGCCACAATCATCATTGTGTATCTGAATCTGAAAATCTGTATCTGTATGTAAATAGATAGATATATGGGCTGGGAATTAGAGAAAGGTTCGTTTACTTTGGCACGGTAAGTGATTTAGGCGCTGGCCCGCAGCCTTTTTCATTTGCTTCTTTTCCCCTCTCGCCATCACAGAGTTGTATATTTTTTATTTAATTTGCTGTTTGTATGTTTGTATATATTCGCTGCCATGTCGAAGTCAGATTCAAATTAATTCGATGTAACCGAGTTGGCTAAATTCAATTATGCCAGTTTTTTTTTTGTCGGAGATGTGTTTTAACGTAGAATAAGTGAATTGGAAACAACGTTATGTTGGATCATTCGAGCCTATGTACATTGTGGGTCTTTTTTGTGTTCCCCGATTACGACTTCGGCGGCGGCGGTGGCACCCCCAAGAGAGCCATAACAGTGGTGCTATAGCAATGCAATTATTTTGTGTGGCCTGAAATGAGATTTGTGTACGTGATCCGTAAATGCGGTGGTACATCACTCATCATATCACAGCCAGCTTTTACTGCGGGAACTTCTGCTGGCAGCTCAAATGTACTCTAATGAACTGTAATCGTGAGATTTTTTTTTAAAGTTTTGTAACTAATTGTAGTAAGGAGCAGCCATTTAAAGGAATTCATCTAATCATCATAATTAACAACAATTTCTTGTTTGTTTTTAAATTGATTTTGGTAATGTGCGAAACAGGAATGCCAAAATCAGAATTCCTTTCAGATTATTATGGGAAATCTCGAGCAGGTTGCTTTCGTTAACCAGCGTCCAGCGGCGGCAGTACCAGAATATACATTACGTCTAAGGATTTGATCCAAATTTGGTAAAGATCATTTTTATGTGATTTCTTATGGATTTTTTTAACGAGCAAAACTCAAAGTCTTGAGTGTTGACTCTTTACTCTCCACATTCGAACTTTTCGACGGTGTTAGAGGAAACGAAACATATTAGAGTAATGAGTTTTTTGAATCTTTTTTGGGAAATTATACTAATATAATTTTTTTACACAAACAAAATTGCGGAATAGTTTTTGTGCACATAGGGTTCATGAATAAGCAGCTGTAACCTATAGTTTTTAAGAAGAGGTTTACTATTTCCTTCGATGTTGAAACTAACAGAATAAATAAATAAAAATGAACTTCCTTAATTTTACCACAGACTTGGCGCCATCCGAAAACAACTCTAAAAAATTTGAGAGCTAGGAAAATTACTCCCAATTGGACAGAGTGATTCAATCATCGCCCATAATTCTCCTTCAAAAATCCACCACGCATAAATGAAATACATTTTTTTTTTTTTGAAAAAATTTACTTAAGATTAATTACTAAAGAAATAAAAATAGCATGTAAAATAATCAAATCATAAGAATCCCAAAAGATATAGGTAAAGACCGAAACAAAGGGTTATTCATTACCCTATACGCTTTACCAAATATAACTACCGACCGCTACAAAAACGATTAACACTCAGCTACCCCTTGCAGCTAGCCCCCGAGACACCATCAACAGCAGAATACAGGACGATGTTTCGTCAGCATGACAAGCAAAGGATTTACATTTGACATCCTTACAGTTCACATTGTCTTTACTGGTAAAATATTACGAGATGATGTCTAAATTTGTAATGAAGGACAACATTTTTAGGCTCATTGTGATTTTTATACTCGATTTTGAATTGTTGAGGAATACCATTACGATTACCATTGACCGTAGTCGGTATCAATCAATTCAAGTTGCTTTATTTGGTTAATCCTTGTAACACATTTTTGCTTCCAAATCAGTTGTTGTTCCTCGGATTAGCCTTCGACTAGAATTGAATTCATATACAGCTGTTCTTCCTGATGGCTCTACCTAAGTGAGATCTTGGGTCAAAGTTGATTTCCCTTGGAATCAGATTCTTACCGTTTTGTCCCTTGTTCAATGTTTCTTAGTGAAAATCATGGGCTTAGTCTACTTCCCTAGCTTCTTTAAGCTTAGCTTTGCATCTAAATAATTTTTTTTTTAAATTATTTTATGATCAAATTGAAATTCTAACACTGTACTGATTTCTGGCCTACTTGAACCTCAATTTTCTTTGATTTCTTCGATATAGATATTCTGGAGTGTGGAAAACTACGAGCTTAATTCAGCGTTTGAAAAAAATAATCCCAAAGATATTTCTCAAAAGTTTGCAGTATTTTGAAAAAAAAATTCAAAAGAGAAGTTTGAAGAAACTATTACAAGGGCTGAGTGGTAAGTTAGTTAGTTGTGAAAATGCCGTTATCAAGTGCTGTTCGCGGTATTGATTTACGTGAAATGAATGTCGCTTTCAAATTTGAAAAATTATTTACGTTTAAAAAAAAAACTTTGTGTTCTTCCAATTAACCGATAATATGAGGACCGCTTCAGACAATACTTGAATTTGATTCGCAGCTGGAAAAAGTTTCCACAAAAATTACAAAACCAAGAAAAACTATTTCTGCACAAAAGAGGCTGAACATTTGATTAATTTAAATAAATAAATAAGGTAAATCTCAATTCAACAATTACACATTTTGCTCACTTCAATCCACGTGTTGTCGGCAAAGTTCTTATTTTGAAATCTTTAAGCCTGCCCTGCCATAATGCAGGACGGCTTTGAAAACATGAAATTATAATTTCCGTGTTGATTTTTGCATAATTAATGCTTAATTTTTCTTCTAAAATAATAGAACCGATTTGAAAGCTGGGCGGCGTCACTCTGCCGCTGAGAAATGACGCTTGCCGCTCAACGACCGTGTGGCCAACTGTTTTAATTTTTACTTACTTTAGTACCTATAGGGCAAGTTTTGCATTTGGAAAAAAATCGAACTCGAGATTTTAATCAAAGTTGACATTACCTTGATAGAGAACACCAAAAAAGTGTGTCCCGCAATTCTGTGTGTCTGCCTGTCTGTCTGTAGAACGATCTACAGACTAAACGGCTGAACCGATTTTGTTCAAACTTGATGCTTAGGCATTTTAGGTGATTGTCCAAAATAGATTTTTGAATCGTTGTTTTAGCCCCAAAAATAACGGTACTTGCCATACAAATTTTTCTACCATCTTAATTATCTCGAAAACGGCTCTAACGAGAAAGTATGCGCACTACTTTAGCTATGGTCTACATTTTGGCCAAACATGTTTTTTTACATATTTTGTTATTAACGGAAACTGCCATACAACCATTTTATTGATTTTCGACTTTTCCATAAACGGATCAACGGATTTCGATCAAAATTTTTATACAGGAGCTTCTTCGAATTCTCGATAATACTGCATTATTTCTTAAAAAATAGTACATTTTGTTTTTAAATTTACAGTATTAAATACTTAAAACGTTAATACCAATTATTTTTAGAAAAAATTTAAGAAATGTTATATATATAAGAAATTAAGTGAAAATCGACTTTAAAAATATATTTAGCCGTTTCTATTAAGAATCATTTGCATATAATATGATCGAACATAAGAGCAAGTGAAAAGAACAATTTGAATCTTAACTCGACAAAATGTCAAACAATGACATTTTCAAAAAAACGTTCTCCTTCTTCTCATGATTATATTATTTTACGGCACATTTTAACTCGTGTTATAACTGTACGGGAGTTCTCTTCACGCAAAATTTAGACTTTTCTGTCCATATTATTATCATAGTTAACAAAGCCAATTCAATGTTAGGATTTATTAAACGTTGGTCCAAAGAATTTGTTGATCCCAATGTTACCCAATGTTGCACTAGAGAGGGCTTTGCCAACTCAATAACCTTCTTAGCCCAAAGAAACAGCAATTTACAAGAGTTATTCTTCGCTGATATCATGTGCTGTATTTGTAGCAGACAGAGCCTAGATAGACAAAGTCCCTAATTAACTCAAAGTTATAGCTGTTAATTTTTTGACTCTGATAAAATTGCCGAAGATGTTTCTATTCACACAGTTCGACTGGAAGTTAAATATTCATACAAAATCGTTTTCGAGAATTTTTAAATTTTATATTACACACCTTTCATTTTGGCACATCATGATTTGTTTACAACTTTATCAATTTTCCACAAAATCTGCCACCACATGTTCAGAAACGCGTTCTGTGGATTGTAAGATATTTTCGATTGCATATTATAATTTCTCATTTCACGAGTGATTATGTTGTTTTCTTATGTCGGTAAGACTACAAAAATAATAACAGTCTCGTGATCATTTTGCTAAAACTCAATTCCACATAGTAAAGCTGACAACTACCTTGCCTTGAGCCTCATTTAATAGATGCTACATATGCAGCACAAAACCTAGAATCAAATAATGCAGATTACGTGCCGCTGCATTATGTTAATGGCACCATTCGATGCGTTGCGTTACTGCCTTTTCTCTTTTACGGAACAGCAAACTGCTGCCTGGCTGATGATGCTGCGACTTCGACTTCCCCTTAGGCGGGCATTATTTTTTTTTTAAATATCTGTAGCTGCCTGCCACTGCCACAATGGCTCTCCAGTAGGTAAATTTGGTTCCCTGTCCTCCCGCGTCATCCATGTTATGTCGTTGCGTTCGCAAAATTAAGTTTGTAAATTTGCAGTTGAATTGAAAGTTTTATGGTGTGGTGATTGCATATAGGGTCTTCTGTTCGATCCCCAACTCTCCCCTACCATCAAAACATCGGTTCCGTGCTGGTCGCTTTTCATTTCCCACTTAATAAGTGGGCGTTTGCGAGATGCAATTCACAAAATAAAACAACAACAAAACGAAATATACATATCAGTTCGGTACTACGAATTAACCGGTGAATAAAAAAAAAAAAAAAAAAATCCGACAAAGGTGGAACGGACCGAATTCGAAAACAGGTAGTTAAATTAATTTTTGCACACAAAACGCAACACGGTTACAGCTTTTTAATAATACACTTGCCTACTGAATTGCAGCAGACTTAGTTTTGGGTTATTATTATATCCCTGGCCTCGGAGATTCGTATTGGGGTGAAAGTGGACATGCAGGCAGGGTTTTTTTTTGTACAAAAGCGAGGGTATGGAAAGTGCACCTTTGCACACGTTGTTTATCTTTTAATTTGTGGAGGAAAGCCTTTTGTTGCGTTTGCATAATTTGGTTAAGAAAAATTAGTTTCGCTACAAATTTGAACTCGTATATAATTAAATTTGTATATGATGAAGGGTTGTGGTGTAATGGGAGAGTGCTTGAAAAAATCAAAAAAAAAATTTACCCCTGCCCGAGCCCGATTGAAAAAAATGCTTTGTAAATTGAAACACTTAAGTGTTAAGATGATGCTTGTATGTGAAAGAAGAACTGTTCAATTAAAATGATAATGAGAACCAAATTGAATTTAAAAAAAAAATATTGGATGATGAGTATCATAGGCCTTAGGGCATACATCTGTTGGAGAGGTTTATTTCTTCATCTTTGAAGGGACGCGTCTACAAGAACTTAAGCCTCCAGAAAATACCAAAGTGAATATAATGTAAATCCTAATTATAGTAGATACAAATAATGAATTTTAGATGTTTCAAGTTGTTGAAGAAAAGTATTGTGTATGGTAGACTTCGTCTAGCCGTGGCTGGTGGGACATCTTTGTCTATATGGGATGTCTTCAACCGGAAGGATTTTTGAAGAGTTGTCGCTTCATTTCTCGTGTTACGTAGATTACGCACGTTTTTATTAAAACTGAAATTAGTTTTCAACAATTAAGGCTCATTTGTTGTGTTTCAATGAAAAAAGGATACCTAAGAATAATATTGGTAGAGTATCCGCACTTTTAATGGCTCATTTGGCTATTTGTTTAAAAATTACTAGAATATAATATCAAGCTTTCATATCAGTCAACACCGCTTTTGGAAGATAAGGGTACATAATATATATCACCTTACTCCGATCTATTGAAAATTATGTAGTGCGGGTAAAAACAGAAGTAAAAGTTCTATGGAACGACCACATCTTTAGTGTTTCCAAGAACGATGCTAGGCGGTTATGTTTTATTCGAAAATGCAATAAATGTTCCCTCCGTCTGATCTGTCTGTAATCCATAAAGCCTAAATTAACCAAAATATTAAATATTATTATCTTACATCTATGGAATTGCATCTCTTAAAAACCGCGCCACAATCTTTCACTTCGTACAAAAGTTGATCGCAATATTGTTCCACCATATGCATCTAGAAAAGTACTGGGAAACACAGCCGTGCTCCACGAGTGTTGAAGACTTTATCAGGGTAAATTTATACTCCAGTTGAAAGAGTGAGGCATGCAATCAATGTCCACGAGCATAATTATAGTCTAATATAGACTAAATCTTTTCTAATCGCTCGCCATGTATTTGAAAACTTATTTTAAAGGTAGCTGTCACCGCTTTTGTATTAACGAGAAAAAGGAGTGAGTGAAAATTTAGGAATTTTAAGATATTAGTCTCAAATTCGGAGATCACCATAAGATTGCTTAAATGGAAAAGTTGCACTGTATAACTATTTTTTTTATCAAACTTGACACTACGATGATACAGAATGCGACAAAATTGTGAACAGTAATTCTGTCTGTCTGTGCGCGAGTCAACAGCTTAAATGGTAGGATGAATTTTCTTCAAATGTGGTAGACAATGTTTTTTCGGTAATATGTCCACACGATTTTTTTTTTGATTTTTTAAGACCTAAAATAACGGTACCTAAATGCCAATCATTTTTTAGCCAAAAAGTTAAGTCCTATTTTTCTCAAAAACAACTTAATCGAATCTTATAAAAAAATAAAATGCACCACTGGATCGCACGTACTTGCTCCTATGTCCCATTACATTATATGCAAAATATTCTTAGTAGAAAAATATGTGTATGTATTTTTCACTTAATTTTGTCGTTTTTCCCTTAATTTTTTATATATAAAAATTCTTAATTTTTTTCAAAAAAAAATTGGTATGAACATTTTAAAAATTAATATAAATTCAAAAACAAAATATCAGAAAAAATAGTCCACCTGTTTTCGAAATATTGAATTTTCAAAAATCAAAAAAAAAACTATTTTTCGAAAATTTTGAAATACTAACAGTATTATTTAAAATTTTAAGGAGCTCCTGTATACAAATTTTGATCGAAATCCGTTGAGCCGTTTATGAGAAAGTCGAAAATCAATAAAATGGTTGTATGGCAGGTACCGTTAATAGCTAAATATTAAAAAAAAAAACATGTTTGGTCAAAATGTAGACCATAGCTAAAGTAGTGTGCATACTTACTCGTTAGAGCCGTTTTCGAGATAATTAAGATGGTAGAAAAATTTGTATGGTAAGTACCGTTGTTTTTGGGGCTAAAACAACGATTCCAAAATCTATTTTGGGCAATCACCTAAAACGCTTAAATACCAAGTTTGAAGAAAATCGATTCAGCCGTTTAGGCTGTAGAGAGTTGTACAGATAGACAGAGAGAGAGACAGGCAGTCATACAGACAGACAGACAGACGGAATTGCTGTACCCACTTTTTTGGTGGTCTCCGTCATCGTAATGTCAATTTTGATTAAAATCTCGAGTTCGATTTTTTTCCAAATGCAGAACTTGCTCTATAGCACCTATATCGCAAGTAAAAAGGAAAAGGTAACTTTGTTTGTATATTTTATTTATTATTATTTTTTTTTGAAATAAATAATTATTTTTGGTACCTCTAGTTACTAGAACCTTTTTTTTTGGTTTTTAATTTCCAGGAAAGCGCTTCATTTGATTTTTTTATGGAGAAGCAGTATAAATAGTATAATAACTTTTTTTTTTTGAAAATGGGCGCAAAACATCGAGTGTAGCTTCGGCTGTGTGGCACGTAGTCCTGTTGAAACCAAATATTGCCAATATCCTTCTCTTCAATTTTTGTGAACAAAAATTCGTTCAACATGGCCCGATAACGATCGCCATTGACTGTAACGGCCACTCCTTGCTCATTTTCGAATTATGCCTCTGCACCAAAATCCGCACCAAACAGTGAGTCGTTTTGGGTGTATCGGCTTTTCAATGTATGCGTGCGGGTATTCTGTGCCCCAAATGCGACAATTTTGCTTGTTACATACCCGCCAAGATCAAAATGAGTTTCATCTGAGAAGATGATTTTTTTTTGGCAAAATCGGCATCTTCTCTAAGTCGATCGCAGGCCCACTTAGCGAGCGTAGTTCAAGCGTATACACAACCACATTCGTTCAGCGGAAGGATAGAACTAATTATCTGTCAAATCAGACATGAGCTAAATGTTACCATTTACGAAATACGCAAAAAAAACCGTTAGATGGCGGACCCGTTATTAAAAACCAAAATTTCTTCGAAAGTTTGTATTTTGTAGTTTGTTGCCATTGCCGTCAATGCCTTGAAAAAAAAAAACTATTTTTCTTATACAAGAAAACAAGAGTCACCAATATTTTTTTCTCAAAAATGGCTCCAAGAATTTTGAAAAAAAAATTGTGTGTGTATTTGAATTTGTGCAGTCCACTGTTAAGAGCAAACATATTTTATTTGCGTTCTTATTAATAGTACTTGGCATGGAAACACTTTTTATATTTGCAACTAATTTATTTATGAAAATCGATTTTTCAAAAACGAATTACTGATTTTTTTAAATTAAAATCTTACACGCATATTAATAATTACTTTGAAATGTTTTTTTTAAATTTCTGTCTAAAAAATGTTTTCAAATTTTTATACATACAAAATTATTTTGTTAAAAAAACCTTTCCAACGATTTTAATTTTTTTTTCATGTTTCATTATTCATGTTTGTCCAAGAATTCGAATGACATCTTTTTCCCTCAAACCTTAATAACTAAGCAATCTAAAAATATTTTATTTTGTTATATTAACTGTTTTTAAATATTCCTTTTTATCTAGGCACCTATGTAATTATTCCTTGAATCATCTATTCGACAATTCATTATAAGAACCAATGTATCTAAAACAAAGTCGTTTTTTACAAATTTTTTTTATACAAAATTTGTGTAATTTTTTTCTAAGAAAACAATTTGGTATGGCAATTTGATGTATTTAATAACAAAAGCTTACAAATATATTTTCGAAAAGAAATCCTGATCCGTTTTCGAAATATTGAATTTTCAAAAATACAAAAAAAATATTTTTCGAAAATATTGCTTAGAATTTGAAAGGCCTCGTTTATTGAGCTAAATATATATAATGTACATGTGCTCATAAGAACATCAAAGGGAAATTCAAACAATTTTTATGAATAATTCACCCATCGGACTTAGCGTGCAACAACTAACTTTATCTAATAATTCTACCAACCCTTTTCCATTTCTATTCATTTCTATTATGGCAGGATCGAACTTTATGTATCAGTTTTAATATTAGCCTTTAACCCTTTCACTGAAATTTTATTAATTTCAACAATAAGTGCCGTGTAATTTAAGTTGCATTTAAAAGTCTAAAGGTCTTACAGGGATATGCAAAATTGCTGCTGATGATTGGCTGTGTGACCCTCCTTGACAAATCATAAGATGTTCTAACTTTCTTCAACAAAAAAAGAACTAACACCAAAGAATCACTAAAATCTAACTACGAATCATATTCTTTTACAAAAGTCAGACTTAACTTTAGAATAACTATTTTGATGTAATCTGAAAGAGAATTCTGTACCCAGCCGCTAGCCAGATCCAAGCTCCACTCCAACAACCTCCATATACCGATTGTCCAGTTAAAAAAACATCTATCTTATACAAAAGGCCATGATAGATTCGTTTCCAAGTATTTTTGTTTTTACAGATTAATGAGATTACAACAATACATCTTCCTGTCGTGCACACTCTTAACACAGCCTCCAGACTTCTTGAGGGATTTCTAATGCCGTTATCGTTTAGGTGTGGCATGTTAAAGTAACAAAGTTGAGAGAATCATCGCTGATAATCATATGGCAGCAATTTTTCTGCCCACTTCAAGTCAAACGACTCGTTACGTTAACAAAGTGCTGGACGGTCATTTTATAGATACAAACTGCAATACAGACTTATTCGTACACAGTACCAGCTTCAGCTTCAGGTAAGCTTCATTCAAGCTCGAAAAAGCCTAAGACAAGTGATTCTGTTTGACTTAAATAAATACAGTTTTTTTTCTCATATATCATACCTACATATGTAGGTATGTTGCGAGTTGACACGGAAACTAGAGCGTTGAACTTTCCATAACCAAAGCAAACCAAACCAAAGTGAGGTAAAAAAAAATTAGAAACCTGCTCTATTGGACACTTTTGTCTCCAAACGAAACTACAACCCGACGCGACGACGACGGACTGACGTTTTTCTTTGCTGTTTTGTTAACTGTCTTAGCTGTCCAAGAGCTCACGTAGAACATACAACATAAATGGTAGGTGCGGCAACTGACAGGCCTAGAGTACATAGATAAGACTTTCCTATATGGCGAGCTAGCTGCAGGTTACACCGAGTCAAATGTAGAAAATCAAATAAAAAACTAAATTTGTTGCTTCTTTTTTTTTGTTTAAAGAAAAAAAAACAACAAAAAGCTTCGCTTCTATTTACAAAAGAAAAAAAAAACAATGACACTACTTTGACTTTAAGAGTTGTGTTCACCAAATGAGTGATACTTTGTGTGCAGAGATTATGCGAGAAGCAAGAAGTGGTTGTTGGGTTCTTGGTTCAAAGCTGCTGCACCAAAACATCAATTCTCAAAAGATCGAACTAAGGTGAAGGGTGAACACTGCTCTACCGGAATGATGGATGCTATATAGAGCCTCAGGCACTTCGCTGCTTTTATTCGCGAAGAAGTTGGCCAATGCAAAAAGATCAAAGTAGTGAAACGTTTTTTTTTTGGTTAGAAGCAAGACAAATAAAAAAAGCGAAGGCAATACGGATTGTATTGGAGGAACTCACGGCTGCGACCAGTAGTACCAGATGCGATGAATCTGGTAAACTAAATATTTGATCTTGTATTGCCTTTTTAGCAATGCTCATGGGACCACGAACAGTCTCGTCCATCATACCAGTTCTGACAGAACATAACGGGTTATCCATTTTGCGGTTTCAAAAGTAAACGTAAATAATACACATATAAAATATTTTTGTTTCATGATATTTCTTTTTTATTATAAAGCTTGAACGTTGACATTATGTGTGAAACACTACATCATTTAAATGACCACCACGCGAATTGTTGCAAGCATCGATTCTTTTGAGGTAATTTTCGACCACTTTTTCACACATATTGGGCGGTATCTCAGTCATAACTTGACGAATGTTGGTTTTCAAGTGCTCAAGAGTTAAAGGTTTATCTGCATAAACACGGTCTTCCGTGTAGCCACAAAAAAAGTACAGCGGTGTCAAATCTCATGATCTTGGTGGCTTGGTTGATATCGCCACGACGAGAAATGACGCGGCCAGGAAATGTCTCTTGCAATAAAGCCATATTCTCTTGTGTGGCATGTGGCACCGTCCTGTGAAACCACATATTCTCCAAGTCGTATTCTTCAATAGCAGGCAAAAAAAGTCGGTTACCATATGACCATAACGCTCCGAATTGACGGTGACAGTCGTTCCATCGTCGTTTTCGAAGAAGTAAGGTCCAATCAGTGACTTTTTTTGGATGTAATGGCTTCTCTTCAATTACATGAGGATTCTCAGAACCCCAAATACGACAATTTTGTTTATTAACATACCCACCGAGTGAGAAATGTGCTTCGTCGCTGAAGAGAATTTTGTTTGAAAAATCGCCGTCCACCGCCTGTTGTTCAAGCACACATTGAATGGTCAGCTGTCTTCAGTTGTTGTGTGAGCTGGACTTTATATGGATGTAGGTGTAGATCCAAATGCAAAATACTCCATAATGTGCCGTAAGACAGTCCTAATTCCTGAGAACGACGAGGAATCGCTACATTCGGGTCTTCGGCAACACTTTCACTTACAGCAGCGATTTTTTCAGTGGTACGAGCGAAACGATGATGCACTGGCCTTACAATATCTGTAACCAATCCAGTCTCTTCAAATTTCGTCACAATTTTGCCAATGGATTGCTTAGTTGGACGATTATGTAAACCATAATCTCTTAAAGCACGATTTGTGACTGTGGCAGAATCACCATTTTTGTAGTAGGTTTTAACAATTTTTATGCGTTGTGGGATAGTTAAGCGATCTATTTTCGTAAATGTCAGACTTTCAACTGAAAAAAAAATTCGTTTAACAACTTAGTTTGACAGATGTCGAATTCCAGCCCTATACTTTTGAAACCGCGAAATGGATAACCCTTTATAAGCTAAATGTTGGCATATTAGTACATTAGATAGCTTAACTGCTAACTAACTAAGTCAACAAGTCAGCCGTGAAAGGTAGTGAGATCTAAAAGTACAACAAGTTCTTACTTAAAAGAACTATACATAAGTTCAGAGGTATATTTTTGTATTTAATGAATACTGCCTCAACTTTAACGGGTTTACTTGACAAGTTTGGCAGAAGAATTATTGTTACAATAAAATAAAACTTTGCCAAGTAAACCTACTACAATTTAGAACTTGTTTCCTTTTTAACATTTGTGTTTTTGGTCTGATGTGACTCATTTCGCAATGATTTTAATAGTTTGCCATGTCAAAATATATCGGAAGATACTGAAAGTGGAAGTTGGATACCCCGCTTCCTTAATGAAAACCCTAAAATTTTAAATTACTGCTAGTACTTTAATTCATTCCACTCCACCAAATTTCATCAATCTAAGGCAATTGGAGGAGTTTTTTTTTCAGCAAGCACCAATCCTGAGGAAGTCGGCGGATACCCCCTGAATGCAAAACTTAAAATTTTTGATTTATTCCTTTGCTTACATCGCAAGACATACCCTTTGTGCAAAATTACTATACTCTGCCCAACGAAAATAGTCAGTACAGGGAAGATAGGACGCTTGCATCTCACTCTGACAGTAGTAGATACAAATACATTCGTTTTAAAGCTCCTTCAGGGTTGCAGTAAGCATACTAAATTACCACAAACGTAGCAGTGGTAACTCTGATTTAAAAGCACACAACGAGGGTTGAGAACATACATGGTGAAGGCGCACAAGCAGCGTGTGCACTTGGATGTGCTGTAGGCAGGTCATTGTGGAATGTTCGCTAGTTTTAACAAGATTAAACAAAAAATTGTATGTAACTGAGTGGTTATTTTCAGTGGGAATTTCAGCAACTGGCACTAGTGTATTTCAAAAAGCTCTCCTATGCTTGTACTGATTATTTTTGTTGAACAGAATATAGATTCTATGGTGTCGGGAAGTGTTCCATAATTTTGGTGATCTGTCAGTCGGTGAGTCAGATAATCTATCAGTCAGTATATCTCACAAACCACTTATACTAAAAAGATTAAATTTGGTGATGCCACTGTTTTTCATTAGCTTATCAAATATTCGGAATTTGAATTATCTGACTTCATTTGTACTGAAGATAGATAGGGGTTGAAAATCGCCTGAGTTTCTTCCTGTAAAAGAGTGTAGTGCCAGACCTTGACTGGGCACCACCGTGCCCTTTGATTCGATCTTCTCTATCTGGTGTTGTTCCAGACACTTGTTTCTTTGGTGCTGCATACACATTTACATAATCTATTGTATATAATATTTCAGGTCCGGGATCTCCTCATGAAGACTGCAGAATCTGCACGGTACACAGTTCAGTAAGCAGAAATATTTGGATATCTTCATAATTAAGAGGCCCGTTTTAATTCTGTTCCTTTTCAGTCTGATGCAGGTTGCGAACCGATTTTGGTTGTAAGTCCTCAGTTTGGTCTGCATCAGCTATGGGATCTCGTCCATTTTATTTTCTTCGTTTGTACTTCTGCTTTAATCATGTTTTAAATATTTTTTTTTCCATAGTGGGGGTGGTGGTGGTACAGAGCCCCTTAGGTACGTTATTATTCTCATTTTGCCAAGGAGCCTGCTAATTTATTGCATGAGGACGTATGCGAGCTGGTACCCAATCAAGTGTGACCTTGTTGTTCTTGCCAAATTCATTGAACCTGCTCACACACTGTCAAACAAGCTCTGAAGATATCCTCCTGAAAAATTCTAGTTACGGGCCCGTCGCGTCGCCCCTCAGCCAATTTTGTTTTTCGTCTCAAGGATTCCTGCCCAGTTCCCTCACACGTTCTAGAGCCATGAGGCATTTGGTTTGTAAGTATAGTCTACTCTCTCTTGCTATATCTTAACTCCATTGCGAAGATTTTTGTTGATTCTTCTTAGTCTTCAAACATTACGTTTTGCCTTTAAGATTGCCCCCATTTCTGAGTTGGTATGACTCAACTTACTGGTATATGACATATTGAAGTTTGAAGTCTCTGTGTATGATAGAGCATGTTTGCTAACAACTTCTATGCAGCCTAGCAATTTCTAACTATAAGTTACAATTAAATTTGCTTTTGCATAAATATCAGGACATTTATTATTCTATGAAGGACATTGGGGCGTATTCATAGTAATTTTTAAACTGTGTCTAATTTTGAACTTTTGGACGTTGATTATATTTTGTTAAGTTTTTAGATTCTCATCCATGTCCTTCGGATGTAGAACTTGAACGGCAGGATATGATTAGCCCATTAAATTCTGATCTAGACAGCATTGCCCAATCGGGAATAAATAACCGCGTAGAATGTAATGCTTCAAAAACCAAATGCTGTCTTTTGTCATTAAAGCGGTCATTAGCGGCGCTTGCATCGAGGAAACCGAACAACTTTCAGTTCTCGTTATGTGCATCACCGACCACCTTTTGTGGAATAAACACATATTCGACGTCGCCAAAAACGCTGCAAGATTTTTGGGTTCTCTGAGACGATGCAAGAAATATTTCTCCCCTTCTGAACTGGCCGTAATCTATAAAGCCTTCATTCGTCCAAAGCTTGAGTACAATTGTCATATTTGGTTTGGACAGGTGCTCCCATAACGCACTTAAGTCTTCTGGACAGATATGTGATGGAACAATAACTAAAGCAATTGAGCCTCTCGCCTTTCATGCCTTTCATTATTCTATCGGTATTATTATAGACAGTGTTCTAGTGAAATAGCTAGTTGCATTCCTCCCCTTCAACTTTTCAACCGGAACATTAACGCATCTTGGAATGCCCATCAGTATACCCTTGAGCCCAACTTCGGACGTACTGTCAAGTACAGGGATTCTTTCTTTAGCCGCACAACACGAATGTGGAATGCTTTACCCGACCGAATTTTTTCCTCCCATTGCGATAATCAGGCATTTAAAACCAATGTACATTGGTATCTCCTGTCTAATCCTATCCCATTTTCTAATCGCTCGCACTGTATATAAAAAAAAGAAAGGCCATTCGTAACACCTTGAGTGCGCGCATAATTAAAAAAAAACAAGCTATTTGTGTAGTAAAACAAGTTCATGATCTTATAAAAATATAAAATCAACAATTTGTAAGTAAAATCGGTCGGTATACATTTAGCCAAAATTTTCTTAAACTGTAGTTTACTTAAGCCTCCTTGGCTTATCAACGACTATGAATATGCCCCTTTTTTTTTAAATGTTGGTTGTTTTTTCTTTACAACCTCATTTTTAGATGTCAAACGTCCATACTATTAGTTTCGGTTTGATACCAAAATGTCTTGTATACACATTTGAAGAATTTAAATTACCAGGCCAATTTTGGAAAAAATAAATTCCGCTCACTTAGTCGAAGTTCAACCTAAAGCTGCCAGTTGTATTTGTTATACCTACATAATTGTGAAATAAGACTGACGGCAATGCTTAGTAAACAAGAGCCAAATATTTGGTGAACTATTAATTGACTAAATTTGATCAGTCGTCTTAAAAATATGCAAACACTTACGCTTTATCAAAATCCAACTGTCAACAAGTACTGCCAGTTGTTTATGAACCTGAAAGTTATATAGGGATGCCACTTTATCTTCAAAAAATTGGCATGGTTGAAAAATTTTAATTTTGTGATAAAAAACTATCAAATGGCAATGCTGGTGCCATCGTTGGATCACAACACTGTTGCACTTGCGCCTTCTAGACGAACATATAAAATGCAGAAACTTGTAACCGTTGGTTTGTTTGTAGCACAACAAATAAATTGCCATTATACTATATATGTCTACCGCACCGACTATAAGGTAAATTTCTATACCACTGATGTCGATGGGCACCGCTAACGGTGTCGGTCGTCTCCGCTTGGTCAGTGTATAATCTCAATAGTTTTGGCCTGAAGCTATAGATGCTGCTAGAGACTTTTGCAGTCAACAGCCGCTTTTACCTATAACGATGCCAATTAAGATTGATACAAATCGCTACCCAAGTCTTCATCGGTTAAAGTCATCATCGTCTTTTGGTTGTCTAAATTGAAGGCACAACTCTTACCTACGTTACCTACTTGCAACAAATCGATCGTCGAGGAATCATTGTAACTCTTTGCTTTTGTATTGTGTCAGAAGAGGAGATTGAATTTAAGAGCCAAAGCTATATCGTAAATTGTTTTGAGCCTCTGTTCCTCTTTTTTCAACCATATATACGCGACGGTGCTGCCGAATGTCGATAGCCGATAGCCGATGTCGCTGGCCGCTGAAATTCAAAGAATATTGTTTCGTCGATAGTTGACGTTTTGTCATTGGCGATAATTCAAGTGTTATGGCTTGTTGATTTGTGCTCGTTCGAAACGTGGAGGGGGACGGTGTTGATTTGATTTCCTGGTCTTTTATTTCAATTTGTTTTGGTTTCAAAGTGGACTTCCTAGAAAGAGTGCCATAATACAGTCGCACAGTGGAAGGTAATTTACGCCTCGATAGGAGGGTAATAATTGAAGTTCGATTGTGTTTTTAGGGAAGTTGTTAAAAAAATATATTCTCTGAATGGTCAATTTTAATGGATTTGTTTGCTTTACTGTCTAAGCAGTTGATTGTTACGTTATCGGATCCAAAACGGAGTCTACAGTGTTTGAATGAAGATTGAGTTGCGTCGTCACTCAATCAAGAGATCGTATAATGAGATATTTTCTAATAATCAAAATTGTCATTTCTGAAAATTTATTGTCCAATGGTGAAATTTTAAAAGTCTTAAAAATAAGGAGCATCATGCATTTTAATATTTTCACTGACTTCTGAAACGCAAAGAAGAAGAAAAATAAATTGAAATTGAAAAAAAAAATTGAATTGAAATTCTGACCTGTCTACTTTTTTCGTAGTCTTAGTTTTTTGTTTTAATTTTGTTTACAACTGCAACTTTTTATTTATTCACGCAACTTTTGTTTCATCTAGAACCTGCAGTTCTTGGTTGATTGTTTTTAGGTTCTTTTTGATTGTGATTTAAAGGACTATTCACATGAGAGCGACCGACGAATAAACGAATAAATTCCATTTAAAACAATTTAGTAACCTAAATTTATTCAAAATTGTAGAAATATAATTTATATTTATGTTCACCACAGAAAAATTTCCTTTTTAATCTCCAAAATAAGATAAATTTGAGGAAACAATATTGGTCGTCGCGAATTGCATCTGATTGCTACGAAAAGTCAAAATCTATTCGCGTTCCACATAACATCCACCCTTCAACGAGTAATTTTTTCGCGCGCGTCTAACCTCAAACTCAGATTTTCAACCTATATTCGTGACGAATAAAATTAAAGCCATGTGAACGAAATGTCAAAATGGACGAATATTCGTTGGTCGCTCTCATGTGCATAGTACTTAAATGAAGAGAGCTTATGTGAGAGCGTATGTCCAAAATCGCACAAAATTTCAATACAACTAAACTTATTCGAAATTAATTTCCAAGGAGGAACCAAAATGAAACTTAACTAAGCAGTTTGTCAATTATTTTATTGCGAATAACCATGATCGTCTAAAGACGTCATTTCGATGAAAGGGTTTCGTCATTTAACATTTTAAATATATGAGTTGTCGATTAGTATCAAGAAATGCTTTTTAACGCGTGACACTCAACAAACAGTTATTTCCTATTTTTCTATTCGTTATAACTAATGCCGTGCAATTTATATTGCATTTAAAAGACCTTAGTTCTTACAGGCATATAGTTAGAATTTAAAAAAAAAACTATTTTGCAATCGAAATTGAATTTTGAAAAACTAAAATGCAACTTTTTTTAAATCATTTGGTTTTGTTTATAGTTGCTTGTAAAATGTGAGTGTACAAAAGGGGTTCGTAATACCCTTAACATAATTAATACAATGCACGTGTCAGGAAACAAAGAAGATTTTTTTCTGAATACATATTTATTTATTTATTTTCATCTACAAGCATTTGCTTAACAGATACTCGTATGTATGTATTCAAGATAACAAAAACAATCATAAATAATCAATAATTAAAAAATTAGTAACATTAACAATTCATTTTTAAATTTATCACGGGGTAAATGCAAATCATAAATAGAACTTACTTCATTGAACGATGAAACGTGATATTGGTTCATTTGTACCATAATTTGTTCTATGGGCCTGTTCAAAAAGGAAGCTTCTGGTTCTTAATATTCTAGTTGGCACATAAAAAGAAATCAACTAAAGTAGAAACTGGCTTTTTATTTGATAATAAAGTATATCCCTCACAAATATTACATCATGAAGTTTTCTTCTAACTGCTAGAGATTTTATTCCGAGCAATTGACACCTAGCTTTATAGTCAGGACTAAAGTTCCAACGCATTTTACGAAACACATATTTGGTAAATCCCTTTTGTAC
Source organism: Philhelius pedissequus (assembly GCA_910595825.1). Classification (NCBI taxonomy): domain Eukaryota; kingdom Metazoa; phylum Arthropoda; class Insecta; order Diptera; family Syrphidae; genus Philhelius; species Philhelius pedissequus. The sequence goes on along the minus strand of OU343163.1, from coordinate 3,968,323 downwards.
TTATTCAATTCTATGCGAATAAACACTATAGAAAGGATTCCAAATCACATCAGCATATTCGATTATTGATCTAACCAATGACATGTAAAGAGTTAGTAAAACATAAGGATCCGTAAAATCTTTACTGTTCCTTTTAATGAACCCAACTAAGTTTTCCGCCTTTGCCACAATGTATTCAACATGTTTCTTAGGAGAAAAATTAAAATCGAAAACAACACCTAAATCTTTAATTTCATTCAATCTAGTCAAAGGATTAGAGTTAATTTTATATGGAAAGTAAGAAAGAGATCCCGATTTGTAAAATGTTATACTTTTACATTTACCGATATTTAGTTTTAAGCTATTTATAAAGCACCAATTAGATATGAAATTAAAGTCAGATTGAACTCGTTCAAAATCATCATCATTGTTCTTAATTTTAAAGAATAATTTTAAATCATCAGCGTAGAGCAGATAATTGCAATTTTTGATTACGTCTACTATATCATTGATGTATAATATAAAAAGTAAAGGACCAATATGGCTTCCTTGTGGAACACCAGAAGTACATTCTTTAGTTCTTGAGATTCTTCAAATACGAACAAATCCATTTAAGCATCACTGAGTGAACACCAAAATACTCTAGTTTTTAGTAAAATATTGTGATCAACATGACAGGGGCAAACGAAGTCAGGTAATCCATACCGAATTCGTACTTTGAACAATTTTCGTTTAACGCGTTTAAAATCCTCGCTCTAACGCCCTATCGGAAACAAACAAATTTTGTTCTCCTAATGTTACATACTATGTACATACATATTTTGTTTTATAGAGATATTGCATATGAATTTGTTTTCAAATGTATGCAAGTTATTCATTTCATATTCATGCCTACCGTTATTTTTTTTTAAATATGAATGAACTGAAATAGGGACTTCACCATTATTATAGGGGTTTTCGTTTGGTTAATTTATATTTTCATCTATAAATTGATTTTTATCGTAAGGAATCGAAAACGTTTTCAGATTGATTTTTATTTGCAGTATTGGTGCATATTTGTGTCTGTGAAACAGCTAGTGGTATCAGATCCCAAATATTGACTCGAACGTTGTTTTTAATTTTAAGTTTGTAAGTCCGCAAATGAGCTGGAAGAATAAATTAATTCACTGCTTCTATTTGAACTAAAACTATTTTAATTCTTTCTTACAACCGAAATAAATTATTATCAAACAAGACCTTGTCAAAATTATGGCTGTCAAGTATGATGCATTGGTGTTAGTAAAAGAGGGGTAGATTTGAAAAATCCAGATCTGGATTTAAATTCAAAAAATAAATCAATTTTTTTGGCCAATCGAAGGCAATAAATGTCAAAATCAGTTTTTTGACAGATCTAAGTCAAAAATAAATTGATTTTTGTCATCAAACGAAAACCCCATAAGTGTATGTAATAACGCGGAATTACGGACTTTTTTAGCAAAAAAAAAACAATATTGAATTTGACGCATTGCCAAAACGACCACGTATGTATTATTTAAGCAGTGATGAAAAAATGATCTGCGATGTTCTTTTGTTCAGTTTAAAAGTATTTTTTCTTTCTTTTTTAAGGTTTTATGAAGATTATATTGCAGGAAAAAGCAATAAAGGTTTATGCTTTGTGTTTTTGTTTGTTCATTTTATGTATGGTTCTAATTTCGATAAATAAATTTCTAAAAAAAAAATATTTTGTGTGTTTTTTAAAATCATGGAACGTAACCCCCCTTTTTGCATTGGTTTCTTGTATCGTTTAACACGGCATTATTCCGGAACGAAATTGCCACGGTAAGTGAGGCCTAGCTGTAATAAATATTTTATTCAAAAGTTCGTCAACTCCTCCACCCCATCGTGACATATACCGTAAGTATTCTTGATTTTTTTTAGTTTCTATTGTTACGGATCTTCGATGTATAATTAAAACTGACCAAATAATTTCAGTAATTCATTTATTAATAAAAAAAACAGTATAAAAAGAAGATTTTTTTTTTTTTTTAGGGGAAATTTTCTTTTCTACCGATGCGCTCTACTACTAACTTGATGCTAAATCCTTGTTTCTTCTTTCTTCCTTGACAACCAGCTTTTTACTTGCGATATAGGTACTATAAGGCAAGTTTCGCATTTGGGAAAAAAATCGAACTCGAGATTGTAATCAAAGTTAACATTACGACAATAGAGAACAAAAAAAAAGTTGGTCCGGCAATTCCGTCTGTCTGTCTGTATGTCTGTAAAACGATCTACAACCTAAGCGGCGAACCGATTTTGTTAAAACTTGGTGGTTAGGCGTCTTAGGTGATTTTCCAAAATAGATTTTTGAATTGTTGTTTTAGCCCGAAAAATAACGGTACCTGCCATACAAACATTTTATTGATTTTCAACTAAACCGCTTAACCGATTTCGATCAAAATGTTTATACAGGATCTCCTTTGAATTTTAAATAATACTGCATTTTAAAATTTTCTCTTTTTTTGAAATTCAATATGTCGAAAACGGGTGGACGATTTTTCTGAAATTATGTTTTTAAATTTATATTATTAAATATTTAAAATGTTCATACCAAATTTTTTTTACAAAAAATTTAAGAGTTTGTATACATAAAAAAATTAAGTGAAAAACGACTTTAAAAATATATTTAGATTTTTAATAGAAATTTTTTGCATACGATGTGATCAAACATAAGAACAAGTTCGTGCAATTCAGTCGTGCATTTTATTTAAAGGCTTACGTCGCACGTAGAAGTAATATTGCCAGCTGGTATTCTGTCCCTGTTTAGGCTCAGTCAGTATTTATTTTTACTTGAGATTATAGGTACTATATGGCAAGTTATGCATTCGTCGAAAAAAAAAGTTGTGAGATAACAATCAAACATGACATTACGATGATAGCGAAGACGAAAAAAGATGGTCTAAAAATTCTGTCCGTCTGTATGTCTGTCTGTCAGCCTGTCAGTCTGTCAGTCTGTCAGTCTGTCAGTCTGTCAGTCTGTCAGTCTGTCAGTCTGTCAGTCTGTCAGTCTGTCAGTCTGTCAGTCTGTCAGTCTGTCAGTCTGTCAGTCTATCAGTCTGTCAGTCTGTCAGTCTGTCAGTCTGTCAGTCTGTCAGTATGTCAGTCTGTCAGTCTGTCAGTCTGTCAGTCTGTCAGTCTGTCAGTCTGTCAGTCTGTCAGTCTGTCAGTCTGTCAGTCTGTCAGTCTGTCTGTATGTATGTATAGACACCTACAGCCCAAACAAGTGGGCCGAATTGCTTCAAACTTGGTATATAGAGTTTTTTAGGTATTGTACAGAGGGGAAATCGAATTTTTTTTTAGTCCAAAAAATAACGGTACCTGCCATATAACCGTTACGTTCAAACCTATTTTTCTCGGAAACGGCTCTAACGATTTTGATTTAAAAAAATCGGTGTGGGTTTTTAGCTACGACCGATCATATAGTTGAAAAAAAAATTAGAAAAGTGTCTAAAAACGGTACTCTCCATAGAACCGTTTTTTTTTTTTGCTTTTGACTATCTCATAAATGGCTCAACCGATTCCTTCGAAATTTCACAAATATATAGGTTTAGTTTGCCCAAAATATACTGCGTACCAATATTTTTAATTAATATTTTTTTGTATTTTTAAAATCATTTTTAAGAAAAAAATTAAAAAAATTTATTATTCGAAAACTGCCCATAAAATTTTTTTTTTCAAAAATTATAATTATTTGTATTTTCTGAATACCTATGAACTGTCGTTTTTGAATTTTTTTATAATTATTTTCAAAAAGTTTAAAAAAAACAACCTTTTTTTCTCAAAAACCGCTCCACAGATTTTAAAGTTTTTTTTCATAAATTCAAATTTATCCAAGAAATAAAATGGCGTACTTTTTTTTGAGCTCAAATTAGTTAAAGTATTTATTTCAGAATTTTGAATTATTTTTTCTTTAACTAAACAGATTTAATCTTTTGTTTTTAAATTTATATTATTAAATATTTAATATTGTCATACCAATTTATTTTAGAACAAAATTAATGAAATTTTGTATTTGCATATACAAAATTGAGTTAAAAATGACTTTAAAAATATATTTAGATTTTTAATAGAAATCTTTTGCATACGATGTGATCGAACATAAGAGCAAGTTCGTGCGATCCAGTCGTGCATTTTATTTCAATTCGTTTCCGGCAACCATTTTGTTATTATTTTTTTTAAGGAACTATGTTACAGTGCGAAAGTGGTCTTATTTCAAATCTCAAAAAAAATGACATGGTACCACCTTGTATTTAAAGTTTAATTTAAAAGTGCTAAAAGTTCTTGAAAATACAACGAAATGATACCGTTTTATGAATAGGTAATGGAAGTCATTACACTATGTCTGTACATTCCGACTTTATTACTCGAACTATTATGTGGCCGTGTATTCTCTACTTGCTCTCTCTCTTCGTATAATACTCGTAACTAGTCCAGTTTAAAAATATACGCTTTATATTTTCGTAATGAACTACCAAATCGATAAATTCAAAATTTTATTATCGAATGTTTATGTTGGTTGTATCTGTATCTTTCGTTCTTGATGTTTTTTTTTTTTTTTTTTTGTAACTGTGAAATCGACGAAATTTCCTGCTGCTTGTTGTGTTGTAATATCTCTATAGCCGAATCGATCTATTCTAGTTTTATGGTCTCAGATTGATGTCTTGTATAATGTTTAATTCTAAGAGCGCGCAAAAAAGTCGTAAAAAAGTAGTAAAATTTTGTTTTTTTTTGTGTTCTCCTTTAGTGATTTGTTGAAGAAGAATTAAAGAAAAATCTTTTTCTCCAAATGACGGGAAATCAATTAAAACGTGAAACAGTGTGAACACCGCGCACAGTTAAGGATCGTACCTTGAAGAAGCATGTGCTATGATGTTGTTGTGGCATATAAGATATTACATCTTCGAGATACATCGACGGGATAAAATAAACAACAAAAGATACTGCCACGTCAGAAGCAGTGGTAGAGGTTAGGTATATACTTTGATGATGATAATGGCCAAGACGGGGGAGGTCTGTATATGTGATTTGTCGATGGTGTACTGCAGCATTACAAGCCTTCAAACATATGATTTGATAACCTTTTTCTGTCTTGTAATTTCGTCCTATTTATAGAATTTTTATTGCACTGTAATGGCTTAAACATGCCTCATGCTGATGTTGCTGTCGATTGTCCCAGTTGGAGTTGGAGAAGAAACGTGATGGGTGGGATGCTTCACATAAGGCTAGACAAGATGAATTCTAAAGATGTTATGGCATTAGTATTGAAAATGGAAAAAAAATATTTAAATCATCATCGCGCTAGAGTGGATTGATATAGTTGGGTCATTAGTAGGGTTTTTATGACTTTTGATGAGATATTCGAGATTCACTTGTTGGTTTATTTTTTTATATATTTTTAATCCTGTGTCTAATAGCATCTTTTCGCTAAATTTATATCTCAATAGCGACCGAAAATATTGGATCCAGCAATTCGTCTGTCTGGCAGTCTATACAACGATATACAGCCTAAAGCGGCTGAATCTATTTTCTTCAAACTTATCACTTAGGCGTCTTTGGCGATTCTCTAGGGAAGAAATACAACCATTTTTAGCCACATGAATATTAGTATCTTGCCAAACATTAACTATATAAAAAGCTGAATGATCTTGCCCTTAGGTAGGTCATCTACATTTCGACCGAAAAAAATTAACATAAAATGTTATTAACGGTAAATTCCTAATATCGAATCCACCTATCTTCATCAATTTTCTAGACAGTTTCTTTAAATTCTAAATAATACTAATACTATACTTTTTGCATTTTTGAAAATAAATATTGCTAAATGCTTCAAATTGTCATGTTTTTTTTTTTTTTTTTTTTTAAATAAAATGTAACATTTTGTATATAAGTAAAGTGCACGACTAAATCGCACGTACTTGCTCTTATATTCGATCAGATTGTAATCACACAATTGTTATTAGGAACAGGCTAATATACATAATAGATAGATAGATAGTAAAATTTTATTTAGGTTATTAAACAATTCTTACATAATATCATTGCAAGAGTAAAATAAAATGATATAAAATAAAATAAAATAACTTAGCTTTTTATATAAATTTGTATTGAATTTTTTTATAAAAAAATTATAGCGTGGGGAAATTAAGGTCCTACATAATTAACAATATAAATTTAAAAACATATTTGAAAAAATCGACTACCCGATTTCAAAATATTAAATTTTCAACAAAAAAAATATTTTTTTAAATAAAAAAAAAATATTTTATTTTTCGAAATTTTAACATGCGGAATTATTAAGAAAATGAAGGACAAATTTTAATCAAAATTCGTTGAACCGCTAATAAAAAAGTCATCAATAAAAAAAAACTGTTCTATGACAGTTGGCGTTCGGGTAAATCTTGGGATAGGGCACCCATTTTGTTTTTCTGTATTACTTTAAAAATAAAAAAGGTATTATTTAAAAAAATTTTATTTTAGATCTTATTTATAAACAAAAGGATAAGAACTTTAAGGCGAATTCACAGTCAATTTGATATTTTGTTTAACAAAAATAAAAAGTGGGGGTTGATATACATGGTCCGCCAAATTACATTTTTTTTTGAAAACATCGAGTGTAGCTTCGGCTGTGTGGGACGTAGCGCCGTCCTGTTGAAACCAAATATTGCCAATATCCGCCTCTTCAATTTTTGTGAACAAAAATTCGTTCAACATGGCCCGATAACGATCGCCATTGACTGTAACGGCCACTCCTTGCTCATTTTCGAATTATGCCTCTGGACCAAAATCCGCACCAAACAGTGACTCGTTTTGGGTGTATCGGCTTTTCAATGTATGCGGGCGGGTTTTCTGTGCCCCAAATGCGACAATTTTGCTTGACTACATACCCGCCAAGATCCAAATGAGCTTCATCTGAAAAGATGATTTTTTTGGCAAAATCGGCATCTTCTCTAAATCGATCGCAGGCCCACTTAGCGAGCGTTGTTCAAGCGCATACACAACCATATTTGTTCAGCGGAAGGATAAAACTAATCATCTGTCAAATCAGACGTGAGCTAAGTGTTACTGTTCACGAAATAAGCAATAGTTGAAAAAAAAAACGTTAGATGGCGGACCCGTTAGCACGCTCCAGACGTGCATGAGTCATGAGACCAAAAGTGATGTATTATAATGAACTCACACGGTTTCGTTATTAGATCATAATCAAAATGGGTATTTTAGTATCTGGCACTAAACTAAAGGTAGTGAAGAGAATTGAAAAGTACTTTACTGCAGCTTTGTTTGACATTTTATTAGCGCGCAACGTTTTAAGGGCTGCTGTGTGTTAGTCTTGAGTTTTTCGACTTTTCTAAAAGAAAATCACAAGAACAATTGCTGCTAGAGAAATAAAAAGCTCAAAAGTAGAAGCATGGGAAATGAAACCAGTGTCATATATAGCGGGTTTTCGGGGTGACATATCCCCTTTAAATGTCATGTTGGTTCTTCCGCAGCTTTCGTAAGACTGAATTATATTTTGCTTTGAAAAGAAGTCATTTAATGGGAGATATTGAAAGGGTGCCATTGCCACATCATCCGTTATGCCATTTCACCCGGCTTTACCCTTAAAATATTTTATGTAAATTTGTAGAATTTTTGTCTTATCTAAAACCCAAGATTCGTTTCGGAGGTAATAAAGATTTCCTTTTTTTCTACAAATATTTTTTGACATGTACCGTTACTTTTGGAGCTAAACATGACAAAATCTCGAGATCGATTGATGATGAAATTGCAGTACAAATTTAAACAACTGGGTGGACATCTATCAACTAATCACGTTCTTCAAGTGTGTAATACCTTTCCTTGTTAATAATTCTCTATTATTTTGTCACAATGCAAATGGCATTAGGCGCCATTTGAAAAAATTATGACATTGCTTATTCAGTCACAATTTTACATCTTCAAGGATCAGAAATCATAACATAAATTGTACCACGGGAACAATTTTTGAGCGATCAAAACGTGACTATGTTGAATTTCAAAATATATACCTAAAACTTTGTAAGATAAATTTCGGTAAACATAAATATAACGGTACAATTTCTACAGGTGCAGATAAATTCTTTCATACTGGGAAACTTTTTTTTTTCAAAACCACTGTCAATGCAAAAAAAAAATCTCTTTCAGAAAAAAACATCAAATCAGCCTCAAGCGAACTACCTTCATAAATCATCATGGCTATAAGTTTAAAAATTGGACTCAGCTGGCAAATAAATCTTAAATAACGCATATTTAAACGCCATAGAAGTCCAGCATCAATGCAAACACACGACAAACGACATGCATAATTCATCAGCGAATTTAGTCACAGGCATGTCCGGCGCGGGAGCCTGCGGGCGGCCGCCAATCCTATGTACAATTTGTAAAACCATTCCCCCTTTTGTCACTTGGGCTTCATAGACCAAGCGATACATACAAAATTTGGCCGAGAAACAAATACACTTTTTTATTTATTTATTTAAAATACTAAAACTGTATATACGAAGCATGACAACGTGCTTAAAATTCACATGTCCCGATTCCCGAATCGAAACAAAAAACTACGTACTGTGTGTTTTAAAAGCCTTCCTCTAGACTCGTCAAACGTCAATGTCAATCACCCAAATCGATTGTTTGTTTGACAGTTGACACTGTCACGGTTGATCCGTAAGCCCGATCCAAAAACACAAAAAAAAAAACAAACCAGGCTTAAGAAAAGCGGCAACTTTCTTCCTGGAATTAGCGGACTGATCGCTATCGTTGTCCCGACTTGTCACGTAGAACATATTCTACATGGAATCATGCGGTGCATGTTGCTAAATGCCGATGGTGCATATGTACATAAGTTTTGAAGTTTCAGATTTGCCAAGGGCTCCTCTTTGAAGCATGGGTTGGGCCATTATGGGAGGTTGGAGGTTGTACCTACAAGACATGTTTGTTTTTATTTTTATTCTTTTAGTCTCGTGTGTGCTCCCTTGTCCCGCGGCTTAATGCGTTCAAGTCTTCTTCTTCGTCTTTTGTTTCAAATATAAGCTGCATACCTAGAATTGCTACAGCACTCGACTCTGCCTCTTGGAGTATTTTGGGTGTTTTGTGTTCCTGTTCGCTTTAAATGCATGAGTTCACTGCCAGAGAATGCATCACGTTCTCATTAAAACATTAAAAAGTTCTTGGGATTCATGGATTTATAATTTTTGCAGAGACATGCCATAGCGAGATACTTAATTTGTAAATTTTCAAAGTGGAAGTGACGAAGACCGACGACACGACTCACGGTGGTGCAAGGGCACATGTAATAGGGTTGTTTGCAATATAAGGACGTTGTTGCACACAAAAACACAAAACACTGCCACTTCTTGGTTTGGAAAGGTGTTACCTACATTATATAGAAGGAACTTTGGCAAGTTTTTGTTTTTCAGAAGTTGTTTGCTAAAGAAAAGATGACGCAAGCGGAACGAAATGTCGGAGGTGAGGTTAATTCTAGCGCTATGCATTTGCAGCTTTTTTTTTTTAAAGTCGTCCTGATACCTATTTAAGAGCTCAAAAGTCTTGTTCAAAGGGTTTTTATCATAGCTCAATGGCCAATTATGACTAGGTTCTCTGCAAATGAAAAAAAGTAGGTACATAATTCGATAACCTCCCAAAAGCTGGTAAACGAATTCATCTGAATACACTTACTCGTGTTCCAGTTCCTTTGCAGATACAGACTTATATTTCTGAAGTTTGAGAAAAGTCTTCGAGTTATTTATTATTTATTCAAATACAATATTTTTTTTCAATTAAAACTTTTAATTTATATTTCTTGAAACCCTTAATTGCCGTCTAAAAAATAAATTCAAATACACACACACGTACATGATAATCCCAAATTTTCCAGTTCATTTATGATTGCAAGGGAATAATTTTCATTAAGGCATCATTCTGATTGGACTGACCTTGTTCCTTCTTTCATATACTGATGTTGAATGTTTCTTTAAAAAAAATTTAAAAAAAGAGATAATGTACCTCATGCACGTTGCTAATACATTGTAGATATTATTCCTTCCACGCTGAACCCTATCATCACAATTATCATCATCATCTTCAACAATCGTGACCATCGATCGTCGTCATTGCCAACGCCAATACCACTCGGATCCGACTATACACTGGGACAGGATGACTTAAAATGTGGCTTATATAATTTTTGTTAGAAAATTACAATTTATAAGCTATCAAATTTTAAGTTCCGCAAAAGACTATTGAATTCTATTATGTAGTTGCTCCCTGTCTAAATAATAATATAGTAGTTCCTTAATTATTTTTTTTTTCAATTTTTTTGTTATAAAAGAATAGTCGGGAGATAAGAGGCAAATCTATGACCCATTTGACACTAGGAAACTAGGTTGTCAGCAACTTTGAGTTTGTAGTTTAAGAATTATTGGGAGTGAATAAGATCTCCTTGGTCAAAAATTTGAAGAGATTTCTTGACCATACATTTTAACCACGTAAAAGAACCATAAAAAAAAAACTTAGAAAAATGTCCTTAGTGAAAAAAACAGTACTTATAATTGAAAAAGAAATAAAAATGCTTACTTGCAATATATTTACATATGTACTATAGGGTAAGTTATGCATTTGGAAAAAATTGAACCCGTAATTTTGACCAAACTCGGACATTATGGTGAAAGAGCACGTCAACAAAGTGAATCTCACCATTCCGTCAGCTTACCTGTAGGTCTATTTATAGCTACAGATTCTACAAAGGGTGAATCGGTTTCATTCAAATTTTATACTTAAGCGTATATTCTTTTTAGCCTTTTTTTAAGTCCCGAAATTAACGGTATCTGCCATACATTTTTTGGTACACAAAAAAGGTAAATATTAGGTAATTATATCAAAAACAACTGGAACGATTTTGTTAAAAAAAATCAGTAAACTATTATAGATAAAGCTTACATTTTTTGTCAATAAATGTATTTATTTAATGGTACTTGCGTTATAACCGTGTTTTTTATATGTTTGACTATATAATTAAGAGTTCAAATTCTAAATACCAACATTTTCTAAAAATATTTCTTTGATGTTTTGTAAAAAAATTAATTGTTCTTTTTTTTTTTTGAGAATTTAATATTTCGAAAACAGATTTTTTTTTAATTATGCCTTTCTTGTATATAAAGAACAATCCAATTTATGTTTGTGCGCTATCTTCTTTTTTTCGGCTCGATCGATTTGAATGAAATTTTTGGGAAATCTTTGGACATGTTTGAAGAGTGCATATAAAAAATCTATTTGACGTCCGATGTCTAGAACCGGAGTTATTACCAAAAATAAATAATGTGTTTTGTTTTGTATACATACACTTCATTTTAATTTCTCTTTGTTGCCGCGTGTATGCACACAACTACAGCACTTGATTCCAGTTAAATGGATTTTGATATTTTATTTTGTCGGTTGTATAGAATGTTTCATGGACTTAAAGATGGAAAATTCGTTGTGAAGCTTGGAAAATTTCGGCTGATTGTGAAATTCAGTGTGATAGAAGACGTTTTGCGCGCATTTTGGCTATATAGAAGTTTATGAGATATATACTAGATGCCGCTGTGCTGCGATCAATGACACAACCCGATAGATTGCGTTATACATTGCCTTATTCTGCGAGCGATTTGACAGTTATCCTTTTCAAATTATAATTTTCTATTCAGCAAATGTGCTATTTTTCTTGCTGCAATTGGTTCGAGTTTTGCGTACTATTACACTCATTACGATCTAACCTTGGGTACACGTCTTCCAATAATTATTAATCAGAATGTCCGTGATAATCAAACGCCAAGGGTACGTGCAGGAGAAATAAATGGGGATGTGCCCATATTGAACAGCTTTAAACTGCACAATCACCACCGCAAATTCGACAAAAAGTTATTAGAAGAAGAAAAGTGATAAATGTGGACTTAAATCGCGCTGGTTTCTTTCGTTGCCTGCTGCATCCTATGGCATCTATGGCATTGCTGCCAAATAGTTTGGAGGCGCTCGAATTACACAATCCGCTTTGAACTTGGCGATGAATTTTCTCAGGGTTGACAAGCCAATAACGTGCACAACGACCGAGAACTCGGCGACAGCGAAATAGATGCGAGAATGTAAAATCATAATTTGTGATGAATGTACTATGTCGCATAAACGAGCTTTGGAGGCAGTAGACCTAACAATGAAGGATTTACAAGGTGATTCGAGATGATTTGGCGGGGATATGATTTTGTTCAGTGGAGATTTTCTTCGAAGGCTTTCCGTCTTCGCGACTGCTGCCGATGAAGTTAATGCATGCTTGAAATCGTCGTCTTTGTGCGGGCATGTCAAGAAGTTGAAATTGACCATAAATATGAGAGCCGCATTGCAGAACTACCCATCGGCTTCTGAATTCTCAAGACAACTACTGGCGCTTGGCAATGGCCAAATTTCTGTTAATGTCTACACTGGATTGATATCATTCCCGGCAAATTTTTACGAGTTAACAATGTCGAAGGAGAAACTCATCACCAAAGTAAAGTGTTAACCGGCATTGTAAAAAATTATAAAAATCAATTGGATTTATGGACGTCGTTGATAGCTTGGTAAACGGTCTTTGTTGTTTGTTTTTGCGCCGGAAAACAAATTGAAAAACATTGTTTATCATATTACTCTTTTATTATTTCATTCAAATACATCACATTGGTAAATTTGAACTATTTGTGTTTTATTATACCCCTGCAGATCATTTAAAGGCGTTAAATTGGAGCGAGACGAAGTTCGCCTGGTCGGCTAGTAAGCTTATATTATTAAATACTTAAAGTCGTCATAGCAATTATTTTTGAAAAGAAATTAAAGAAATTTTCGACTTAAAAATATATGTATCTGTTTTAGTAAGAATCTTGTACACACGATGCATTTTATTAATTATTAACATTTTGTAAAAGATTTTGATGATAGCACAAAGAATTTTTATGATTTAATTTAATATTAATTTAAACTTATTTTTATGCATTAATGTTAGTGCTGTTTTTTATTTTATTATTTTTTTGTAATTATGTTAATCTTTATTCATTAAATTCCTTAAAACAAAAAAATATGTTTCTCTCTCTAACTCCATTTTTCCAAAATTCCATCTATCTCGAACAATTATTGGTATCCCGTGAAAATTCGGTTTAAGGAGAGTTCATTGTATTTTAGAAAAGCAATCAACAATATTTTTGTTTCAAAATACCGTTATTTTAAGGAATATCTATATCTTACTATTTTAAAATAACTCAATTCGAATATTTAGAATTCTTCCAAATTACTTTTTTTTTCAAATTAAGAATATAGGTTGTCCCACTGTTATAGCCTTCATTTCACTTTGGCCGTGTGTAGGAAGGAGGAACCCCAAACTTTAATATTGCCGAACCGACCGAATAAAATCAAGACACGAACGACCGACTGTGAGTCCTCAAAAATAAAATAGATTTGATACGGTCAACTGAAGACTCCTCACCAAAAAGAAAAAAACAAAACAAAAAAAGATTTGACGATGGAAAATTTATGGAAGCTTAAAAATTAAATTCAATTAAATTCTAAGTTGTTTAATTAGATCACACAAAAAAAAATAACAGGGCCATATACGAGTATATTTAGTTTCCTTGGGTGTGTGGGGACAGGAGGACCTACGCGACGCGATATTTTGTTCGAGTTGGATGGATGGCGTAATTTACTATGATAACCGTCTGCTGTGCTGCTCTGTGCGTCTCTTTTTTTGTGTTTTTAGTTTCATCTGACACACATATCTTGTCTAATGTCCCGACCGAATATATTAATTGTCCAAAAAAATTGTGTGTTTTTTCTTATAGAACATGACGACTACTCGACGCGACGTGACGACGAAGTAGTACAGAGGAAGATGACCTTCGAAAACAAAGTTGGATTCTCCGCCGAAACCCATGAATTGGTCGTGTGACGTGGCCGGTGGACCCGGACGCGAACGGAATAGAAGGAAGGCATTTTCGGATGCAAAGAATCGAGAAATTAATTTCCTCTCTGGTGTTTTTCTTTTTTTGAGTAGCGCGAAAAGTTTAATTAAAATATATCCAATGGCCTCTCCTAGGTCCCCATAGACGAATACGTCCGCTGCGCCGACATTAAGAGCTAGATTTGGTTCTTGGAACTGCTGGCTGACTTCAGAGTTATTTCATCCGCGTAAACATAGGAATCGAAAGATTGTTTACATTTCCATCGCCCCAGTCTCGAGAACTGGCATGGCCCTGGCTGCTGCTTAAACGCGCCTTGCCTACGTCTATACTCGTACCAAACTACCTACTATAATGAACTTGTGAACGAATTTTCATTTTCTATTGGATTCGATATAATAATGAAAGCGACTTCCTCTTTGGCTGTCAATTAAAGATTCTGGGGGGAGTTGAAGAATATTCTCCCTCTAACTGGTAATGATAGGCATCAACGTAGCTACGCGAGGATAGATGAATATAGAAAAAAAAATCACACGCGCCCTCGGATACCTACTAATATATCTCGATTTGTGTGCTTGTTTGACGGAAATGTTTAAGATGCGAAAACCTTATTATCATCAGGGAAGAGTTTCCTTTTTTATAGGTAAATAAAGAATTCTGATAAGTTTGTACAGCACCTATACACACATACCTCGAACCGGGATGTGGTGGAGAATTTAATTTGTTGAGACTTTTCCGACTTCCGTGCAGTGGGGAAGAGCTAATTTAAATTGTATTATTTGCTCCCTTACTTCGATTTGAAGGCATTTGAAAGAAGGGCATTTTCAATGCTAAGTTTTAAATGATAAAAGGTGTTTGAAAGTCTTCTTGAGCTGAGGTGTTTACTTGAAAGAGGCTGTAGGGAAGTTTAGTTATCAATTAGAAACTCTTATAATATATTCAATCGACTTCGCCTGCGACTGTACAGCTAGCATGGGGCAAATTTTGCACTTAGACACAAAATTGAACTCGAGATTTTGATCAAATTTGACATTATGGTGATAGGAAATACGAAAATGAGAAATGGAAGAAATGGGTTCTTCCCTAACTCCACCTGTCGACGGAAGCGATTTTCCTATTTTTTTTTTTTGTCAAATTTGGTGATTAAGCGTTTTAAGTGATTCCTAGAGGAAAAAGTGTTTTTTTTACCACAGAACTAACAGTAACTACAGCTTTAAAGTTTAAAAAAAAGCAAAATTCTATGGGCCAGTAAGTGAAAATTAACACAAACTGTGTCGTCAACTTAAATTTATCATTTTCTTGACACCCAAATTTTCAGATATATTTTTCAAAAAGTTTTTTTTGTGGAAGCCGGCAAATTTTCTGGTCGCCCCATTGAAGTCACCACACAACAAATGGTCAACAAAATCCATGGTTTGACAATTTACCATCCTACAAGCTAAACTCAGTGATTTTGATTTTACATAAATTTTACATAGAATATGAAAATGAAAAGATTTCCTCAAGATAGGTGCCGCGTTTGCTCTCAATCGAGAACATGTGCATTCGTTTGACAACTTTAAATTTGTATTTGGCGATATTCCAGAAAAAAAGTGATTGAGTTTTTGCGCCGTTTCGTGACCGTGTATGAAACCTGGAATCACCATAACACATCAGAAACCAAGGAACAGTCAATACACTGGACTTCTCCTGGTGAATAGAACCCAGAAGATCTTGATGGGTTTGTCTGTCTTTAGATTTTGGGATACGCGCGTTGTTATTCACATCGGTAGCTTGAAAATTGTAAAACGATCACCGGTGCATATTAAGCATAGATGCTGGATAAATTCCAAGCCGATTTGAATCAAAAAAGGCAGTCCGTCTTTTTTACCATGACAACGCTCTAGCGCATAAGTTCGGCTACGAACTCCTGCTCAGTGTTGTTCCTCTACGTGTCAACTGTAATTGTCTACATTTCAACGTATACAATATAGACAATATGTCGACAATGTAAGCAACTTTCACATCTAAACCTCACAAATAAAATCATTTCAAAAAAGGACTTCAACTAGACAAGATTTTGACTTGGGAGTTTTTCCTAATATTTGGGCGGTATTTCCTTATTTAGAGGTTATTTCCTTATTTGGCCGATATTTCCAATTTTTGGTTTCTTTTCATTTGAATTTTCATATTTCTTTCCCAACAAAAAAAAAATAGAAAGATGACAAATGACGTACAAAAGGAGGAAAACATACAACAACAATTTGGTCAGATTTTTTTTGGGTGATATTTCCAAATCGATTTGGGCAATATTGCTTTTCTGTTAAAAAAGGTTTTTTTTTTCTTTTTTCGACGTTCATCAAAATTAATTTGTTTTAAATTTTGGGGCTTATTGCTTTGTTCTACCCGTTGGTTCAATTAAGAAGAGTTCTTCAGACTGTTGTAGGATTATAAAATACAGTAAAACGGTCGATCTTGACTTGAAGTGAATTATATCTACAAAAGAAAAATCGAAAAGTACAGATCTTCCGTTTTGGGGTGTCATTTCCACCCACTCTCATAGAATCGATATCAATTAGGAAGCAGTTCTGATTGCCGTAGAAAAATGAAATTTGGTAAAGTGATTGAAAGTAAAAAATAAAAACGGTAGATTTTCGGTTCTCAGATTTTTGTATCAATTATTAGAAGTACTTTCACATAGAATGATGATCTTTTGACTTAAGAGGTGTTCCTGAACATAGGAAATCAAAATATAAAATACTGAAAGGCCATGTCATTCAGCCATTTTATCAAAATAATAACAATATATCTGCAAAAAGAATTGAAATCGGACAAACAAAAAAAAATAAATAACTCCACATTATGTGAGAAATTTGTCAGTTAATGATTTGATTACTGAACCTAATTTGCAAGCTTTACTGGCATTTTTTAATTCCATTACTTAATTCCTCAAATTTTAAAAGGTTTTTATAACTTGACCAGTAATAAACCAGTGAAGTGATTCATCAAATTTTAATGAACAGGTTTATCATAACAGATTTCTCCCATAATTTAAAGTTCTTCGATATATCTAATTTAAATATTTGAAACTAAAACTTTTATAAACATAGAATTATGAAATAAAAGTAAATATAAAATAAAAGATTTTTAAATTTTAATTAGATATTTAATTCATAATCACAACTTTCTTAATTAATTTGCTACGCGTTTCGGAATTATCATTCCATCATCGGGCTGTTGGCAACTTTGTTTATATTTTTATTTTATGTTTATTTGGTTGTCATCTTCTTTTTTTTTTTGTGTTATCTTCTTCTTTGTTAATTTATGTATTATTAAATGCAGTATCATATAGTGCATTTCTTTTAAATATTAATTTGTCATTGATTATGTTGTCTTCCTCTAGTTTATGCGATTTGTATATCTCATATTCTTCGAGTGCTTCCATGAGTTTACCTTTTTTACAACGGTGTAGGGGGGTCAAATTAATTTCGAAGTTTGTGTAGGTATGGTTTGTGTCTATCAGGTGTATTGCGAAATTAGATGTGGAGTTAGGTTTAGGTTTGTGTTCGTTAAACCTTTCTATAAATGACCGCCCTGTTTGACCAATGTAGTATTTGTTGCAATCGCTACACTTTAATTTATATACACCTGTGTTTGTTTTTATGTAATTTTTGGTTTTTGGCTGTAAAACTTTTGATATATGGTTATTTGTTTTGAATGATATTTTAATATTTTGTTTTTTAAGAGAGTTTTTAATTATTTGTGGTAGTAAATTTGTATATTCTACGTAAATGTATTTGGGTGTTTCTATTTGAATATTGTTGCAGTCATTTGTATTGTTTTTGTTTATTTTCTGTTTCTTTTTATTTATAAGTTCGTCGATCATTTCGATTTTATATCCGTTTGCTCTCGCTATATGTTTTATTGTGTTAACTTCATTTTCATAATCTGCATTCGTCATAGGGATTTTTAATAATCTATTAACAAAAAATTTAAAAATCTTTTATTTTATATTTACTTTTATTTCTTATATACCAACACAACTGGAGACGAAAACACCATAATGAATAGAACTAGGTATATGTTTAGACTTAGATCAACATTTATGTTATGGGGTTTGAAAAATTTTAGCAGAAAAAATTATGAAATATAATGGTTTTACAAGTTGTCTACAATGTTTACATTGTCGACTATCATGTAGTCTACATTTATAGTCAACATTGCATAACACTGCTGCTTCATCCAAAATATTCCCCAGATTAAGGTCCTTGCAACGATTTATTGTTTAAAACATGACGAAATGACTGACTAGTAAGACATTTGGGGGGGGAATGATGAGGTCATGGCTGTACCAAAGGCTTATGCTGAGATGCTAGAAAAAACATATTATTTAGAGGGCATTCAAAAATTTTAGAAAAGTTGATGAAGTGTATCGAGCTAAAAAGAGACTATGTTGAAAAATACAATGTTTTTATGTCGAGGTCCTTAAAATTCTAAAAAAAAAAATTGCAAAATAAAACTTTTTAAAAAATATATATCATTTAAAATGAGGGATCAAAATTTGTACCTTAATTTATTTATCTAATTCTATTTTCAACAAAGAAATAAATAACTGCATATTATATTATCGGAACATTCATTTTAGCTTCAAACAGACTATAATTAAAAGTAAAGTACCCAAGACGCTATCTTGGTGTGCGCCAATTTTGATTGGGAATATTCTTTGGTGACTTAATCAACTCGTATAATTCTGGATCTCGTCATTGTGTTATCTACACCCAGATCTGTTCTTAGTAATTGAGATACCAGTGAAAATTTGGTCGTTTTAGTTTTAGTTTTACGAGAACTTAGAATCAAAAATGATGAAAAATTATATGTTCAAATTTCAACGGAATAAATTTCAAGAAAGTTCTAAAAACTGTTCCAAAAACTCTTCTTCCATAAATGCAATGTTAAAGTAGCACTTTTAATTTACTGTCAAACAGGCCTTCGTCGATAGTCTGCACCACCACCGTCGCGCCATGCCATAGAAAATACACATTAAACGTCATTAAAAAGATCCTTTGTCAAGGTAACTAATAGTTACAGGAGTATTGGTGGAAAATGATATCGCCCTCAAGTGTACTTATAACGCGGCTCTCTCTAATGCTTGTCAATTGTAATTTTTTTTTTCAAAGAAGAACACCATTACTGCAAACTGGATGGAATCTCTTAAAGCGAACATACACCACCACGATATCCCCTGTAAATAACATCAATAATCCATTTTCCTAATGAACCCACATTTCTATGTGATCTCTCCACTCCACTGCCGTCGCGTTGACGCTACTCACCATAACTAACCCGAAAGAAAATTCTTTAGCACGGAATAAGCAAGTTTAGTAGGGATATGGTGGGAGTTAGCCCATACAGCAACAACATCAACACAAAAAAAAGAATGACAAAAAAAAGGGAAGAAGAGCTAAAATGATTACACGATAACATTATGACAAAATTCTCATAATAATAATGGAAGATTGATTGAAGAGCGCCCATGGATGATATCATGTGAAACAATAGTAATTACTGACACTGGCTCCTGGCATCATCATCGGGCTCGAGCTCGTCCAAGGATGGCACTGTGTCGCAACGTAGTGTTGATGATGATAATGGTGTGTGCTCCTAGAACGTCTATAATAGGTGTATGTGTATAGTTAACCTCTTCTTGTTTCGTCGTTATAGCTCGTCGCACATGGTTTGTCTACTCGTCCTGATAGATGTTGGTTCGGTTGGATGGTAAAATTGGTGATGTACTTTGAAGAGCCAGTATCATGTTATTAATCAGACAAAAGGAGCCAGCATTTGGATGGTTTCGAAGGGAGAATCATTCTATTGTGTTTGTATCTAATATCAGCATCAGTGCCGCAATACAGGTAAGGAGAAGAAGCAGCGGGACCTAGATAGAGCTTAGGAGTCATAATATAATATACATACACTGCATACATAGTTATGTACATTATAGTTTTGTCATTTCAATTATAGTCAAAAGCAAAATGATTTATGTCCGCCGAATGGAATCAATTTAGCTCCCATGATGAAACTTATCCTTTTGTTTTCAGTATCTCCTCCACAACTCTACAAGGACTCGGCTGGTTAATCTACATGGACTCATGGTCATGGTGATCATATTTATGGGGGAGATAGATGGAACGATGGTGATAATGATGATGATAGTCATTGTCTGTAATTAGTATACATGAAGTGAATAGCTTTCATCTAGATTTGATTAAAAACAAAAAAAAACAAAAAAAAACAAAAATAGAAGAAATGAAATAAAACGCTTGCTTACTCCTCAAAAGGACCAAAATCAGGAGGTCCTAGAATATATGTACTACTGTTAATGTAAAATAAGACAATAGGGATCCTATGAGAAAATTAATTCTGTGAGGTTGTAACTGAGGGGTATGTACGACTTATACCAACTATGAATTTGAATTTAATTAAACTAAGTGTGTATGTAAGCATCTATCCGTATCTTTACCGAATACCTATATATAGGGTGTCCGCCGAAAAGGTATAATTCTTTTTTTTGCCGCCATTTTATTAAACATTAGTCTTGACAGTTCATATTTGGCAGTCGTGAAGTAGACACGTGGCAAATTTATTATGGAAAAATATTCGATAAACCAACGTGTTATAATTGTTAAAACATTTTATCAAAATCAATCATGGATTACTGTGAAGATAAGTACGTGAAATATTTGGGAGGCAGAAAGAGCCAACGAAACGCACTATTTATCGTGTAGTGAATGATTTCGAAGAAAGAGGGTCTGTAGGTTATAGGTCCAAGCATGGACCACAACCTAATGCAAGATCGGCTGAAAACATTACTGCTGATCAAGGAAATTTTCAAAACAATCCATCAACCTCAATTCGACGCCGTGTTCAGGAGCTTGGTCTTCAAAGAACAACTTTGGCCACAATTTTGCACAAAGATTTGCATTTGTTTCCATTTAAGATTCAGTTGACACAAGAGCTTCTTCCACAAGTCAATTTACGCCTCCGTACATATGCCAATAGGATGTTACAGCTAGCCTATGACAGACCCGGTTTTCATGAAAAAATCATAATAAGTGACGAGGCACATTTTCATTTGAAAGGATATGTGAATAAACAGAAAAGCCGGTTCTGGGCAATGGAAAACCCTCAAATTATTCATTAGTCACCTTTGCATCCATTAAAAGTTACAGTCTGGTGTGCAATTTGGTCAGGAGAAATCATTGGAACTTACTTCTTTCAAAATGAAAACGGCTTAACGGTAACTGTGAATGGGGAGCGATATCCTGATATGATGGAAAACTTTTTAACCCCTTGATTAAGATGTGGTATCAACAAGACGGTGCCACATCGCACACAGCCAGGATTACAATGGAGTTACTGTCAGACATCTTTCCACAATAAGTTATTTCAAGAAATGGTGATGTTGATTGGCCTCCACGGTCGCCTGATTTGACTGCTCCGGACTTCTTTCTGTGGCGATATCTGAAAAGCAAGGTTTATGCAAACAAACCAGAAACGTAACTCGAACAAAATTTTCGTGATGAAATTAATGAAATACAGCGTGAAATGTGTGAGAATGTAATGAAAAATATGCTCAACAGGGCTCGGATTTGTGAGACTAACAGATGCGGACATTTACCTGATATTGTATTCCATACATTATTGCCGACATTAAATAAAACATTTATCAATATAAAATACATTCCCTTTCATTTAATTAAAAATTATAAGCAAACAAAGTAGTATACCTTCCCGGCAGACACCCTGTATATTGACCGAAAGGTAAAATTAGAAATCCAAATTTTAGCAAAATAATGAAGTTTAGCAGTTTATTTTGTGGTAATATACATAACTACCTATACATTTTCAGTAGCTGTGTGCCTGTGTGTATCCATAACTTTAATTATCCTGATTGAGAGGAATCTTATATAATAAGCGTTAGGGAAGGTGTGGTTTTTGAATTGTGTGTGTTGTGCCTTAAGGGAAATATTTAGAAGCAAATAATGCTTGTTTGATGTTTCAAAGGAAATTTGTCTTTTATTCAAATACGTCATCTCCAAATACAAAGGCAAATGACTTTCCAATTGCTTTGATTCCGAGAAAGAATACCTATACACCTTCCATCTAATAAATAGACATTTTCAGCTAAATTTAAAGATAGCTCCTTTGAAATGTTATTTCCTTGGAGATACATATTATTATGAGGGTCTTAAAAGTTACCTATGGATCTTTTGATTTGATTGGAAAATGTTATAGGAGCTCATTTGGAATTTTTAATGCTGAACATAGAAATCAGTTTTAGTAGATTTTTTGTTTGCTATACCAGAAACGTCTTTGTTGACCCTGCTTCAATGAAAAATAACAACGAAAGGGGCTTATTGTGTGTAAGGTTTTGAAATTCATTAAATATGTATCAATTCATCACATCTCATTAGTCTCTAAGTCGATTCATTTTAATAATCTTTTGAACATTTGCTGTCGATGAATTGAGCAATAAATCCAATACTGAATACTTGGCATATATAAATAGATAACATATGAATTGTTTTAGATCCTTGCAAAAGAATCAAACTCTAGGTCAAGTCGCAAATTGTGCATTCGTCAAAAAAGAAAATGTTTTGAGATAACAATCAAACATGACTATTAATTATGTTTTTTTGAGCTTAATGTTCAATGTAGATGAATGCAATTAAAATTCAATAACTCATTCTTTTCCCACCGTTTCCATGACGTTACGATGATAGCGGAGACGAAAAAAGATGGTCTAAAAATTCCGTCCGCCTGTATGTCTATCTGTCTGGCTGTATGTATGTATAGACCCTACAGCTCAAACGGGTGGGTCGAATAGCTTTAAACTTAGTATATAGAGTTTTTTTAGGTGTTGTACAGAGGGGAAATTGATTTTTTTTTAGCTAACCGCTACGTTAAAGCCTATTTTTCTCGAAAACAGCTTGTAATTTAAAAAAAACATTGCAGCTTTTTAGATACAACCAATCATATGGTTGAAAAAAAAATTTTAAAATGTCTAAAACCAGTACTTCCCATGAGACCGTTTTTTTTTTTGCTTTCGACTATCTCATAAATGGCTTTACCGATTCCTTCGAAATTTCATACATTAGGTGTAAGTAGCCCAATTTATACTGCATACCATAAAATTTATATTTTGAAAACTGCTCATTAATTTTTTTTCAAAATTGACGTTTTTGTTTTTTTTGAAAAATGTTTTTAAAAAGTTTAAAAAAATAACTTTTTGTCTCAAACACCGCTCCACAGATTTTTAAAATTTTTTTCCCATAAATCTATATCTTGCAAGAAATAAAACGGCGGACTTTTTTTGAGTTTAAGTATTTATTTCTGAATTTTGAATTATTATTTTCTTTGATTAAGTATATTTAATCTTTTCTTCTTAAGTTTATATTATTAAATATTTAAGATTGTCATACCAATTTTTTTAGGAAAACAATTAAAGAAATTTTGTATAAAAAATTTAGTAAAAAACGACATTAAGAATATATGTAGATTTTAAATAGGAATCTTTTGCATACGATGTGATCGAACTTAAAAAAAAGTTATATTTTATTTTATTTGTTTTTTTAAGACCAAAAATAACGCCACCTGCCATACATTCTTGGGGCCAAAAATTTAAATCTTCATTTTCTCAAAAACGGCTCCAACGATTTTTATTAAAATGAAATCCACGACTGGATCGCACATTATGTACGTATATAACGATGGGTTTTGGATTTGATTTTTTTCTAAAATCTTTAAAAAAAAATTAAATCGGCAAATTGTACACCAATAGAAGGGTCTCTTCAATCCCTTTCAAGTACTGAAAACCGCAGCTTTTTGCGAGGCTTGGTTGCCGAGATATCAGCTTCCAAACAAGTCAAATGCGGTTTGACAATCATGGTAATAATTTTCATTTGAAATATCTTGAGAACCAGAAGCTGCAGAAGCGTTTGGTTTTCAGGAGTGGAAGGTATTCAATAGACCTTTCTTTTCATGTATATATCGATGGGTTTGGGAAAATTTTATGAAAATGTAATTTTTTCAGCAAGGGGTTAGCATTGAATTTTTCTAAAATCTTTAAAAAAAATTAAATCGGCAAATTGTACACCAATAGAAGGGTCTCTTCAATCCCTTTCAAGTATTGAAAACCGCAGCTTTTTGCGAGGCTTGGTTGCCGAGATATCAGTTTCCAAACTGCGGTTTGACAATCATGCTAATAATTTTGATTTGAAATATCTTGAGAACCAGAAGCTGCAGAAGCGTTTGGTTGTCAGGAGTGGAAGGTATTCAATAGACCTTTCTTTTCATGTATATATCGATGGGTTTGGGAAATTTTTTTGAAAATGTAATTTTTTTCAGCAAGGCTTGATTTTTTTCTAAAATCTTTTTAAAAAAATAAATCTGCAAATTGTACACTAATAGAAAGGTCTGTTCAATCTCTTTCAAGTACTGAAAACCGCAGTTTTCTGCGAGAAACTACACTTTTAAAACTACCAAAGTCTAATCAAAGATATCCATCAATAAAGTAAAATCACAGAAAATATAAAAAAAAAAATAAAAAGGGGGAAACAAAAGTGATATTGGTGGTTCAGATAAAATTGGTGCCGTAAAATCAACGGAATCGCTATACATCATCGACAGTATCGACATTGTTTGGTCCAACGAAAAAACAGTTACATACCAACATATCGTAGCTAGGTCATGTTTAGATAAAGATGAAAGAAGTACCTAAAGAAAAAAATGAAGACAGCTCAACGACCAAGAGGATCGTTGAGAGGGATGCAAATTATTCTTAAAAAATGTTTTTTTTTTTAATTTTATACTAAAAAAAAATACCACTCCAACGATTTTAAATATTTTTGCGTATTTGTATTAATATTTGTGCCAGAATTAATATTAATTTTATCATAACTTAGCTTAAATTAAATGTAAGTACATAACTATTCCTTGGTTCATCCATTCCACAATCCATTATGCTAAAAACCAAGGTAATCTTGCCTTTGTCAGTTTTACCCTACTTAATGGTAAGTAGACTACCTAGCGTCAATGCTTTACATTAAAAGTTGCTAGCTACAAGAGCAAGTTCGTACAATTCAGTCGTCCATTTTATTTTCATACATACTTTTGACTTATGGAACGAGGCATATATACTGATCTCTAGTGAAGTGAAAAATGAATACGATCCACAATTTTTATTAGGTAAAATTTTGTTGTGTTTATAAATAAAAAAAAAGCAGACGCAGTACCTTTACTTTCTTGCCATACTCTTCTGCCCATAGGTTATCCAGTTGAAGTTGTTTTCCATTTTTCGATTTTTCGTTTCCTTGTTCCGCTGCTTCACCTTTTGTATTACAAAAGATCACATCACATCAATTCCAATTCCCATATGTATATTATTGCTTGCCATTGTGTTGCTAACGAACGCCGCTGTGCCGTGCCATCGACGAACGTATGGCAATATTTTAACCTTGGCCCGAACCTCCACTAGCCTCGCCGCGCCTCCTCATCGAAATAGATACAAATCTTTCCACATCGAAGTCGTGTCTTTAGGGCACGCACTGATGGCAAAGAAGGGACTATACGCCACACAGGGCCAATATATTATTAAAGCTGAAATCTGAGCCCCATACATCATAAATTCTGCCCCACGTAATATAAGATCACATCGCGTACACTGCCATTTGACTAATTTGATCGTCCGTGTGGATTTTGAATTAACAAAATATATAAATACGTGTTTTTATAGATCTTGATCTGAGAGTTTTTAATAATAAATCAGTTTTTGTATTCCGTCAAGTGCGCGGCCGTACGTGATCGGAGACCTAAAATTGAGTATATTTGACCTGCTTATATGTATGTATAGTATGTAGATCGCCCTTTCTAATGCCAAAACCTCAAGCCTTTGTGAATTACGATAATTAGTATGCCTTGCCATTGCCATGCCATCTTATATACACTCGGTCCGGAGATGGTTCATCTATATTTTGAATTTGAATTCTCGCCGAATCGGGATCATTTTGGTGTTTCTTTTTTTTTGTTGTATTTTAATTTTTAACCACAAACAACAAAGTATCTATCGTTCGTTGTATCGTGAGCGGAACGAATTTCGCTCGTAGGCGGTTTTTTCTTCATAAATTCGCATTCGAAGCACACTGTTGCTACCGCAGCTTAAGATTGCCTGTCATGACTTTTAAATCGGCTCAATTATAGCACATTATACGGAGTTTTTTTTTCCTCTTTTGATTCTCCTTTGTAATGCACAACAATGTACCCATACACAATAATAAATTGTAGTGCTGCAATAATCAAACAATCATTTGGTATTGTTTTTTTTTTTTTGTTTGTTTGTTGCTCGCTTTTGTTGTTGTTGGTTCCCATTCCCATCGATATGTCAAACTTAATTTTCCTCACGTATAGGATAATCACCCCTAGCAAAATAAAATGCTAGCGCAATTGTCAAGTTAGTGAATAAATTAAAATTATAGGTCTGTAAATTAGAGATAAAAGATACACATTTTTGAAGTTGATGATTTTATTAGACTTATATAGGTATTTTGAGATTAAAGCATGATTAATTTAAGACGGATCGATTAACATTATGGAAATGAAAGATACAGTAGGGCCTGGATAATTACAACATTAATTTTCACAGTTTGCTCCTAGAAACGAGAAAAAAATAGATTTTGTTAAATCCACACACTGACATGCCCACTTACCTATTTCATGGTCTCTATTTTTTGGGACGGCTCAAATATTTGGATGATATTTTCGGAGTTCGTTCAAATATTTTACTTTTTTCATTTATTGTTTTATATGAAACGACTCTATAGATTTTCATGAAAATTTCAGAGTTTATGTAAAAAAAAAACCAAAAAACAATTAACTATTTAAATCTAACTCAAATCAATTTGAAAACTTAGATGTACGCCGTTATTACCGAAATTCATTGACTTAAAGAAATAGGCGAATTCGACGAAGTCACAAGTAGGTACTCCGCAGAAAAGGCTGCAAGAGAAAATTACAAATAAAATTAAACAGATTTAGATTTAAAAGCTTTAAAGTTTAAAATTCAATTGACAGCTCCTAAGTGTTTTTTGACAACTGAAAAATCAAATGTTTTTTTTTAAACTCATAGGGTTGTCAAAAAAACCTGGGTTAAACCATGGTTAAAGTTCAATGAATGAACCTACTACTTTCTGCAAGATCACTCTTACAAAAATAATGCATGAAAATGAAGACATACCTTTTCAATTCTTATAGTAAACAGCTTAGGCACGCTGAAGGAAGAGGCAGTGAATGAAAAATTTGGCAACGCAAATATATCAACTGAATGTCAAAAAAACATCAGTGGCGGCAACTCTCTTCACAATGTTAAATAACTAATGGACATTTGGAAGCAGAATTTACAGAAATTCATACTGAATAATTGGAAAAATATAATTATACAAATAAACTGAAGCAAAACGAAGTGTCAATTTTTTCTGGCCAACTTTGAGTTTAATTTTACACTTATCTGGGATTGCCAGAAGTTTTTTCAATGCACAGCGGGACACATTTAAATAAAATATCCAAGAAAACGGGATTTATTTTTTTCCCGGGGCAAATTAAAAATTTAAGGCGACATATCAAAATAAATAAATGTGTAACATGTTAAAGTTGAGTGCGCGTAATGTACATATGTATTACATTAGGGTGGGTCACATAAGACAATTATGTTTTTCTTTCAAATGCGGTGAAAGTTTCCAGAATGGTCTTTTGGCAATTTGAGTATTTATATCAAAATAGTACCAAAAATCCAAATGTATGAAAATTTGTATAAAATGCAACGATATATTTGCCAATGCGTATATAATTACTTACTGCAGCGATTTTATTAAGGTCACTTCCCAGGAAAAATCTTGTGGACTGTTTGTCCGAAACCAGCGATGTCCCGGGTAAATTGGAACGTCTGGCAATCAATTTTTTTTAATAATTTTTTTCTGCATTGCATACTGATTTTTCATTAAAATTATCAACTGCGAAAAAAGTATCCAGTTCTTTGAGGTTTAAATCAATAATGACCTACTAATATTTCAAATTACCGAGCCCTACTGTAAGCCTAAAGCAAATGGGGTTTTAATACAATTAGCGCAAAATTATGATTACTCTTATTAGTAAAGTCTAATAAATGTATGTTCATTTTGAACACTCTTACAGTCCTAAGTCCATCTTTTCAGAAAATACTTCTACACACTCCTTTAGCAGTGACGTTTCGTTCAAAGTTTAAAACGGAGTTACTTATAGGTATTTGGCGAATTAAGATTTGATACAATTTTTCTGATGATTTGATGAAAATTTGTCATTTTAGCTGATGGGAATATATAATATACTTAAGCAGATCGAAAAAACCATTACAAATTAGTGGACCATATTTTTAGAAAGCAAATACCTCCTGACTAAAATGTTTAACTCTCTGGTTGGTTTTATAAAATATACAGAGTATTTTTTTATTTCTGAATATAATTTGGCACATCTTAAGTTTATTTCATGAGTAACGTCCGTGAACCAAGTCGACCAATTTTTATCAAGCATCACTAGCAACTTTACGTTTGTCCCGCTAAAAATAAAAAAATCAAGAGGCATACGATCACAAGATCACAGCTCGATAAAAAGAATAACAATTTATCTTCCACATTTATTCCATTTAATAGCTCATTATTCATTATCAATTAATAGCTCCATAACGAATTCTGTTTACCGTAACAAGATGATTAGCTCCACTTTTTAACAATATGGTCCGATGATTCAAACAGATCCCATACTGACCTAACGAAACCTGTTAACAAATTGTGTCGCATCTTCTACGAATCACCCTGTAACATCAATCTCTTTAATTGTTGGAAACTGTTTAGTAATTAATTGTTAGTTAATTTTAAAATTGATGGCTTCTGAACCTAAAATAATCTTATAATTTTTTTTCTTAACTCTATTTTTGCCTTATGGGAAGTTTGACATATATGCAGACACAATATTCATCAAAATCCCAAAATAAGTAAATTCTGAACTTTTGATTTACTTAAGAACTCCTTTGTTCTGTCAAATTCGAAAGTGCCTCTTTCTTAAAATAATCCCATTGTTCTCGTTCATCTAATATGTCAACGTTAGCCATTTACAAAAAAGATACAAAAAAATATGACAAAAATAAATCCCATTAAACAAACGGGAAAATTGTCAAAAAAGGAAAAAAAACACAAAGTCCAAATAGTAAACAACAATTTGGTCGCCAAACAAAGATTTTTGACTTTGATCGCGCGGATCTATCTGACTATATCGGGATCAGGCAGGCCAACAAAATAAATGACATCGGATTCGGTAAAGATGACGACGATGAAGACAAAGACCTCTCGTCGACAAAGACGATGATGGATTCAAGTCAATAAGTCATGTCAAATCGATTGGAACGACTCCACAGCTCCCCAGGGGGACCACAACCACACAAAAAAAAAAAAGGAAAAGAATGAAGTCAACCAACCAAACAACCAGGCAACCGCATGATGGTGGAACATTGATGCCGCATGGATGTTGTTGCTGTGGTGGAAGAACAATGATCGAGATTCGTTGAGAAAAAGGGCATAGATTGTGTGTTTATTACCACATTAAGTTTCATCATCGTCATCATGATGAAGATCGCTGTTGATCATAGTGATTAAGGCGATGATAATCGCTTTCGCCTTCCCCATCGCCATCGCCTTCGTCATCAACATACAAGATCCAAGATCCAAACACACGCAGCTGGGGGTGATCTGATTATATGTATGAATATTGGCTTTGTGTTGCTTTTGCAATGGATCTTGAATAATGTGGAAATTTCACCAAAGGAAAAAGAGAAACTTTATACAATATGTTTAACAAGGAAGTTCACATTCACAAAATAATTTATCTTCGAAAAATAAAAAAAAAACTCTAAGGCCCGATATCGCCACTAAATTTAAAGCTGATGTAGGGGAAAGAGAAATTTATAAAATTTATAAAAATATGGTAAAAGCCCAATTTTTAACAGAGATTTTGAGCTTAATGGAGAGAGTATATTTGCTTGTACCTTTATGACAAGAATGGGAAAATAAAATATTTTGTATGCATTTTTTGTATTAATTATTAATTTAAACAAATTATTTTAAGAAATTGTAAAGTAAAAAAAAAATAAAGTTAAAATTATAAAATTATTTACCACTAACACTATCTACCGCATACGTCTATTTTTTTAATAAATTAAATTTAAATGTGTCTTGAAGATCAAAATAAATCACTGCTGATACGAATCATAAATATTTATGTTCAACCTCAAACGCTAAAGGGCTACTTTTTCATCTGCGTAAACTGTCACATAAGTTCTTTAGTAGAACTTAAATGCTTAAGTTGTGTATCAGCAATCGGGCCTAAGTGAGACATTGAGATATCGATTTCTCAGATACTTGGACAGGATCTCCTAATAATTTTGTTTAGTTTTGCTGAAAAATGGTATGAAAAAATGTTGGATTCGCATTTTTCACCTTATCGCAAGTCGGACACGGAATATAATCGCCACAGAGGACCCAAAAATGGAGTTCGAATCCTTGGAACGCGTGATGTGAGCCAGACAAGTTACTGCTGTCCAATAAAATGTTATATATAGTGGGTTATCCATTTTGCGGTTTCAAAAGTAAACGTAAATAAAACACATATTAAATATTTTTTTTCATGATATTTCTTTTTCTTTCAGTTTGAACGTTGACATTATGTGTGAAACACTACATGATTTAAATGACCACCACGCGAATTGTTGCAAGCATCGATTCTTTTGAGGTAATTTTCGACCACTTTTTGACACGTATTGGGCGGTATCTCAGTCATAACTTGACGAATGTTGGTTTTCAAGTGCTTAAGAGTTAAAGGTTTATCTGCATAGACACGGTCTTTCGCGTAGCCCACAAAAAAAAGTCCAACGTGGTCAAATCGCATGATCTTGGTGGCCAGTTGATATCGCCACGACGAGAAATTACGCGGCCAGGAAATGTTTCTTGCAATAAAGCCATATTCGCTCGAGTTGTGTGGCATGTGGCAACGTCTTGTTGAAACCACATATTCTCCAAGTCGTATTCTTCAATAGCAGCCAAAAAAAAGTCGGCTATCATATGACCATAACGCTCCTAATTGACGGTGACAGTCGTTCCATCGTCGTTTTCGATGAAGTAAGGTCCAATCACACTTCCGGACCAAAGAGCGCCCCAAACAGTGACTTTTTGTGGATGTAATGGCCTCTCTTCAATTATTTGAGGATTCTCAAAACCCCAAATATGGCAATTTTGTTTATTAACATTCCCACCGAGTGAGAAATGTGCTTCGTCGCTGAAGAAAATTTTGTTCGAAAAATTGACGTCCACTGCCTGTTGTTCATGCATCTATTGGACGTATCTACGACGTTATCAATGGTCAGCTGGCTTCAGTTGTTGTGTGAGCTGGACTTTATATGAATGTAGGTGTAGATTCAAATGCAAAATACGCCATAATGTGGCGTAAGACAGTCCTAAATCCTGAGAACGACGAGGAATCGACATATTCAGGTCTTCGGCAACACTTTTACTTACAGCAGCGATATTTTCAGTGGTACGAGCGAAACGATGATGCACGCAGGCCTTACAATATCTGTAACCAATCCAGTCTCTTCAAATTTCTTCACAATTTTGCCAATTGCTTGCGTAGTTCTCCTCTTAATTTCGTAAATGTCAGACTTTCAACTGAAAAGAAAAATTGTTTAACAACTTAGTTTGACAGATGTTGAATTCCAGCCCTATACTTTTAAAACCGCAAAATGGATAACCCTTTATATTTTTTTTTTCATTATTATGTTTTTTTTAGGATTTCGGGTAACAAATTTTGTTCTTTTGTCAGTATTTTGATTTGCAATATTTCGACTCTAAGCCCAATTTTAATCGAAGCAAAATTTGGGAGATCACGTTTTTCTGTAATTTTAATGTTTCTTAAATATATAATGAGCTCATTATTCATTTGGGCAATTTAACATAAATAAATTAATTAAAGACATATTAAGTGTGAAAAAAGTGAATCTCATAATTTTGTCCGTATGCCTTTGGTGCATATAGATTTTCTTCAAACTAGGCAATAAATCGATGATATTGAAAATTATAGGTTAATTGCTAAGTTACAGTTGATTCCCGAAATGTTTGAAGCTATAGTCAAATGGAAACTTTACTTGTCATTACGCTCTTTTATGTCTGAAGATCAGCATGGTTTTGTAAGTGGTAGATCCACAACAACTAATTTAGCTGTTTTCACAAGCTTCTGCCTATGTAACATCGAAAAACACTTTCAGGTTGATGCAATTTACACCGATTTTGCTTAAGCCTTTGATCGGATTCAGTTTCATGTTTTAGAGCGTAAGCTAATTAGTTTTGGATTTCATTCTGTTTCACTTGGTTGGTTAATAAGTTACCTAAAAAATCGTAAGCAATATTTAAAATTATGCTCTTTTTATCTTGAGTTATAATAAATAATTCCGGTGTCCCGCAAGGAAGTCACTTGGACCCTCTATTTTTTCTTTTATTTGTTAATGATTTACCGGATTTCATGTTTAAGGCTAATGGTTTACTTTTTGCTGATGACTTTAAGCTTTATATGGTAATTAAATCGCTTTCGGAGTGTTTCAGTCTCAACAGGATATTGACAAGCTTACGAACTGGTGTAAAATTAATTGTCTGTGTTCCGTTATGTCATTTACTAGATCTAAAAACCCAATTATTTTCGAATACGAAATATCTCGGTACGATCTATCTCGAGTAACGATGCAAAAAGATCTGAGAGTTATTTTTGATTCTTGTCTTAGTTTTGACTTGCATATGGACTTTCTTGTTTCGAAAGCTAATGCTATGCTTGGATTCGTTTTTAGACACTCTAAAGAATTCAGTGGTCCCAACACTTTAAAATGTTTGTCGATATTCTATTTAGATCTAACCTTAAGTATTGGTAATTTGGTCTCCCTTCTATAATAAAGGTTCATTACGAATGGAACTTATTCAAAAGAGGTATACTAAAATTGCGTTACGTTAAACTTTCTTGAATTCAGATATGCCAGAATATATGGTAAGTTGCCAATTATTAGGTTTAAAACCACTGAATAGCAGACGAGTCTACTACTTTGCTTTGTTTGCGAGAGACATTATTTGTAGTCATATTGACTAATTATTTTCCTTATTAAATACCTATACACCTGCTCGTTCCCTGCGACCTCGAAGAAACGACTTCTTCTATATTCCTAGATATATACGAATTACGGTATGAATAATCCAAAATCCAATATGCAATGCTGCTTCATGTTTCAATCAATTCGAAGATTTTTAGATTTCCATTATAGTAGAAATGAATATAAGGCCATTGAATAATATTTGTTAATTAAAATAAATTTAATTTAGTTTTTTTTTTTTCAGATATTCTAAGAAAGTCTTGTACTTGTTAGAGTAAATATATAAATAAATAAAAAGATACATCTAATTTTTCGTCAAACCGGCTACAAGGATTTTTATTTAAAAGTATTTTTTAATTAACAAAAGCAAAAGGAACTTTTCCTAATTTTTGTTTTGTCAAAAAAAAAAGAAGATTATTTTTGGTAACTCTAGTAGAACTATTTTTTCGTTTGTTTACATATATATTTTAGATAAAAGAAGGCCGTTTCAGTAATTTTATTTTTCTGTTATTTATATTTTTTGTATCCCCTTTGCAATAATTAAATTACTACAGCTACGGCCATGTGAAAATGCACTTACACTTTTCCAAAAATAAATTTAAAAAAAAACACACTAGCAAACGTGATTTTATGGCAATTTCTGCAATTAATTATTTAAACGTTGAGTCATTTCTTTGTTTCGTCGACGAGATTGCATGCGCAAATGTCCAAAATTCATTTTCTAGACACGAATCATTTTTCATGACAGTTTTTGAATTATTATAAAATTGACGACAGTTGAGAAGTAAGCTGACGACATTCAGAAACACACACGTGCCCCAAGAAAACGATGGATGAAGTTTTTCAAACTAAAGTAACGTAGGCGTTCACCTTCTCCCTGGTGTCCTAACTCACCCTTTCCACAATCATTTTTCGTAATAAAAAATAAGTTCACAATATAACTTTAATTGAAACATCTTTAAAAAAAAAATAATCCCATTAATTGTCACGTTCGATATAATTGTGACGCTCTCTATAAAACCGTTCTGCGCCATTGGTTGCCCATCAATAAGACAGACGTGCGCAAACGGATTCACCGCACGTTAATACCATAGATGGAAGCCCCTGCTTTTACGCAGAGCTCGCAAGACGAATTCAGCCATCGAAAAGTTTTTTTTTTTTATCTATTTTACTTTTGTTAATTTTTTTTTTATTTTTGTATGTTGTACAAGAAAATTAGTCCAAGATACTGAAAAGTTATTTTCTGCTTCAATGGATTGAGGGCATTCGAGGGTAGACAGAGAGAGAATAAGGAGCATAGTCTCAGATGGAGTGTTCGTTTCGATTGCAGATAGTGGGACAGTATCTTAGTTTAGTATAGCACTTAGCTTGATCTCCGTCTTTAACTGCAACTACTTCGAATTGAATCGCAACTGCGTTCAATGCACGCTTAAAGCCTTGACTTAGAGTGGTTTATTCAACTTGTTGCTGCTGCAATATTGCTTGATTCTAATGGTTGCATGTAAGCTCGTGTGTGCATTTGCCTGTGGACGTGCATTTGTGATGCAGGTTTTTGCTTTTAATTTTTTTTTTCTTTTGTTGGTTTCAATTGGGGGTACTGTGCTGTACTTGCAGCAATAGATTTCTTGCGAAAGTAGAATCCAGTATATATTTTTTTTTTATTTTTTTATTTTTTGTACAAATTTTGCAAAATGAAAAGGTTAATAGTTAGATTCGTATTTTATTTCGAAAACAAATAAAATTGCTGTGGATGTATTGTATGAGAGCTGATCTTTGGAGAAGACTGTAAATACTCGTTAATTGGGTTAGGTTAGATTAGATATTATTGCTTGGGAAGATTTGTAAGTTCATATTGAATGTTTTCAACACCTACATGACAGTACATTGTAAACTGTCACGACATATTTATGCATACATGACTGGAAGCCAGTCAAATTCAAGCCAAATTTTAATATGCAGTATTTTCAGTAATTTGAAGAAACTGTTGTACACAATTTTTGTATCGAAATACAGTTATTAATTTTGACATGGCCTACAAGATTAGACAAAATTCCGAAATAAATAAGCTTTTCCTTACGGAGTGCTTATAGGGCAGGTACAGTTACTTTTAGGGCTAGGAAAATTTAATTTATCCACTCGGAGAAGATGGAATTAAAATAGTCTCAACGATTTAGTTGTAGGTCGAGGTGAAAACAGGCAGATAGTTTGCGAGACACGCATTTTTGAGACTATAGATTCGAAATATTAAGTTTGATCAAAAATTCCAATTTGTTATATAAATACAAAATTTACCCGAAATCGTTACCTACAGCTTCAATTAAAGGTAGCGATAAAAAAGAGACAGGTATAAGATAGACCCCTGAGGGACACCAGCATTTATTTTAAGATTATTATACTTGGAACCATTAAATACGAATTGCACTGCTCGGCTAGAAAAATTATTTCTAATCTAACGAAAAAGAGATACCAAGGATGTGTACTTCTGATAAGACAGCTTGATGCCAAACTCTTTCGGATGCATTTGAAAATACGATTAATAATTGTAATTAATTATTAACTCAGGTAATTAATTTTTTCGATTTCTAAATTTCCATTTTAAAGTCACAGCTGATTTAACAAGAGAACAAAGCTTTTTTTACGCAAGGTTTTCATAAAAAACAAATCCCGGAAGTCGAAACCAGGAAAATATAGCCCGATTTCGATTAAAAAAAAAGAAAGGATATTTCACATAAATCCATAATTATAGAACTCATAAGTTATACAATTAGCTATTAGAAGTAACAACACTATCGGGGTAACACAATGGATCTACTTTGATCTAAGTGTGCCGTCAACGAGATCAACTGGCAGGCCATCTTATCTACATAACCTTGTCTAATTGGCATATCATGACTTCTGGAATCACTTCTCAAAAAAAAATTTCTTAACAAATTTCTCTTATCATTTTATCTGCTAAAAATTAAGAATCTAAGAAAATGGAAATAAATACTACAACTCTCAAGATTGGGTGTATGGTATGCCTTGCTTTTTGCCTTGAAGTTATAAACAAAGATAAATAATTTAATAATTATTACTATTATTATGAAAAAATATAATTAGTAATTTCCTCTTAACTTTGTTTATAACTCACCGCGACGTAAAATGGAAACCAAAGCGAAATATCACAGATCAAAGTTAACCATCATTTTATAATAAATGGCAAATTATACAATACAATTTTAAGAAATAAATTTATTTTATTTTTTTTAAATCATTTAGAATTAAAATCAAATAACCATACATACTCTATATAAATTAAAACTCAATGCTGAGCTTTTGGCACAAAAAAATTCATTGATTAACAAAAACCTTCAAAATGTAATTCCTTTTATGTATCAAGGCTTAGAGTGGTGATATTTTGTATTAATATATAAATAGTAATCTAACACAAAATCTACGAATAACAGTGTCTGAACTTCATTCAAAGGGTAATTTAATTGTTCCACTACTTTTCAGTATAAATCTAGTTAAATTCGAAAATAACATTAAGAAATTATTATTCCAAAAAATTCACTAATTCACCTATTGGCTCGCGAGCTCTGACACATGTGGTGCATTTTTTTTGTCGAAGGAAGATATTCCTATAATAAATTATAAGAAGGTGTTTTTTTTGTATAATACAATTCTATATACTACTGAAATTACTCAGCCAAGTAGAAGACTTAGCATTATATTTAATTGGACTTGTTGAATTATTGATTCAAAATAGCTTTTAACGGCCTTCAGTCCACAAAATTTGCGTTTCATCCCGGCAATCTCACTTGGACTCATCAGTTGGTTAGTGAGCGCCTTACCATTATAAAAAAAAAACGCCTTCTTATTAACTATGTCTGGCCAAGGACAAAATCTTCCAATTTTAATGATTAAGATTTTTATCTTGTTGGATACAGTTCACATTGCTTTTTTGTCAAAAAATGCAAGTAAGTTGAACTGAACTTAACAAAAATTGCGTATTGGTAAGGCACTCATTAACCAACTAATGAGTCCAAGTGAGATTGCCGGGATGAAACGCAAATTTTGTGGACTAAAGGCCGTTAAAAGCTATTTGAAGTCTATAATAAATTATGAACAACCGCTTAGTTTTTACTAATGACAGTTGTCAATTTAAAATTCGCGCGAAATTGCCTTACAGAGCAAGTAAAACTCTTAACATTTGAGCAAAATTCCGCAACGTTTTAAAAAAAATTGTCTATTCAATTTCGTCTCATCGCTTAAAAGAACCTTATATTTTTTTGTAAACTATTTCTCTTTTTATTATATGTTCTGTCCAATCCACAGATAATGTATTTAAGTGGCGTCTCCTTCCTCCTTCTGTTCTAGCATGACATCATCTTTGGAAAAATTAACTTTTGTCACTTCGTCATAAGCTGTCATATTTAATTTATGAAACATGTCTTAAAAACAAAACAAAAATGACGCACTTTTTGGTTGTTGTAAAGGTCATTGCTGAATGTAAACTGTGGCGTATGTGGAACATTTGTTGTATATTAAATGGAGACTAAATATTTTATTTATTATTTTATTATAGATGTACAGTAAAGTTGTATTTTTAGACACATTATTCAGGTTTTCTAATTTTAGAAAAACAAACTTCAAAACTTTACTTCAAAACATTTTCATAACCCCCCGCAACTTTAAAAAAAAAATCAGTAAATGGGTAAAGCCAACCAACTATTAAGACAATAAATTGTTCGAGTTATTTAGGGAAACCAAACAAGTTCTGCTTCAAGAACTATTATTTGTGTAGTTTTTTTTTGGAATTGGAAGCTCTTGCTCTCTACGCAACACGAACACTATGATAGTGCTTCGAAAAACGCATTCAAAATTTGATTTCAATAAATTTCTATAGTTTAAAAAAAATCTTCGCTATGAAGAACATTTTTCACAGGAAAAACGTCACTGTAAATAAATTTTTTAAAAAAACTACACATTACTCTGTAATTTTATTAAATAATTAGCGATTGTTGAGAATAATTGAAAGCAGTATGCCCGGGATCGACCGAGAAGGATCGAGGGCTGCCATGCTTCATCTTTTCCTGACCTGATGCCTAAGTGTTTGTATGTATAAAAATTCGCTTTTCAAAATTCTGTAAATTCAAACTTCTAAATTTTAAAATTATGTAAAGCCTTCAATAATGGCTTATCTGGTGAATTATTAAAAAAAAATATAAAATCCTTAAAAATTAATATATGTTATAGTAATTTAATTTTTAAATAAATCATCTTCGAGAAAACTAAGTTAGAATGAAAATAGTTTTAATATTGAAAAAATAGCGGACATTTTGAAAGAATTTTGAACAATCGAACTTTGGCCCATGTTCTTTTTTTTATTTTTTTTTTTAACATTAAAAATGTACAATTGTAAATTTTAAATCAAATATTTTTATTACTTTTTGTTTATAATCTACACGCGGATTATACTACCCTTTTAATGTTTCAACACATCGCGGGCATGTGGTTCAAGAAGAGAAAGAATGATAGGAAATATGTGTGGCGCGATGTTCTGAGACTGTAGGTGGTTGTTGTCTCAGATTTTATCTACAGGGCTGGCGGCTGAACTAATGCGTAGAAATTTCCCTGTCTTTTTTATATATGTCCCTTATAATTCGCATTATTTTTTTCTCTTTGGCATATTTTATCGGTATACTAGTTTCACTCAATCACATGTTGTTAGTTCTATGCTTAAACATTATGTAATGAGTAAACCAGCAACTCATTGTATGACATTTACTTTTAGAATTGGTTTTTAATGGAAAAATTAGAGGACATAGACTACGGCAGGGCTCGAACTTGTGACCATGAGATTAACAGGCCAATATACAACTATCGCGCCAACTGTCTGCAATTTAAGTTTGTCAAAAATTTTGAAACGTTTTTTTTTTATATTTTTAAATTAAAAAAAAATTAATTAATTTTAATTACCAATTACAAAAGAATATAGTTGGCAACTCGATTTTTTTATAATTTCAAACTTAAATTGTATTTAATATCAAAATTAAAAATTAAAAAATGATTTATATAATTTTGCATGATTAAAATAACTACTCTAAATTACGTCACTGTAAAAGGTTCTTGAAATTAAATGAACTTATGATCCAAAGATTCAATATTTTTTAACTGCCAATAAAATAAAAATAATATAAAATATTTAAGTTTATGTATGTGAAAAGAAAAACAACGCATTCCCGTCTAAATCGTATTTTGCGTATTCTAAGGAAGTTTCTGCAAAACAAAATTAAATTCAAAAAATACAAAACAATAAAACAAAATTCTAGACAAAACATTCAAGCGGTCACGATTTTCTCTTAACTTTGCAAAATTTCAAATTCAATGGCTAATAGTATGTATTCAATTAGCGATAGTTGCGAGCTACCCACGCCAAATCAGACTTCATTGTCCGACCAATAAAACAAAAACAAACAAAAAAAACATAAAACAAAACTACTAAACTAAACAGTAAGAGTCAAGAACACTCCCTAATTATGTACAAAATAATATTCAAAAAAAAAGAAATAATTAAAAAAAAAATAAAATTACAAAACAAAAGTGGAAAACATTTTCTATGCTTTGGTCACGTTCATCGACGAGTCATGTTGTGAAACCTAAATAGAGGGGCTTCTTTTGTGCTTGCTATTATGCTGATAATGCTCCTCATTTGTGCGTCGTCGTCGTCGTCGTATGCCTGTTATGGTCTACGAGTCTATGCTTTAAAAGTATAGTAGGTCTATATGGAATATATGAAACAACAACAAAAAAAAAATTGTGAAAACAAATTAATTAGCCATGCATCAAAGGCAACATTTTGTTTTGAATGGATCTACTAGGCACCCAACTGCTCTGGGTGTGCAGAGGCTTAAGCCACCCACCCAATACAGCAACACCAGCGCCCTCATCACGACTAAAAGCCCAAATATCATAATAATAACATGGTCCGAGGCAAAACAATCTACAAATGCGTTGTGCTTTTGTTTTTTGTTCCTCATATGCAAATATGCTTATAGATACATTACGAAAACAAATCAAAAAAAAAAAAAAATGTGTTCATGTTTTATGTGTGCCGGACCAATGAGGGTACAAAAGAGCAGTCTAACAATAACAACAATTACAACAACAACATCAACAATGAAAGTCAGCTTTTCGAGGCCTGTTTTTTGTACAATACAAATTCATAATTTATTCCGAGTGTACGTGATCAAATTTCGAGATAGATTGGCGATGGAGATGGTGAGGGCCAAGCCCGATGCTTAGATGACGGCAGCCCGTTGCCCCAACGACTGCGATAAAAGCCTCCCGCAACCCAAACCACTCTAGTGCGCCACACTATATGTTTTTTGCTTAATTTTTGTATTTTTTTTGGGTTTGTTCCAATTCAGCAGAGACAGACCAAAAGTCAGAGAAGCGAGAACGCGCCTAGGTATCTGCTATAGCCGCACAGAGGAATCAGGAAAAAGGAAGAAAAGTTTATGTTGAGTTGGGCGCTGGACGGTTTCTTTTTTTTTGTGTGGGTTTGGTTCCTCATTCGTAAAGTGACTACGTTATCTAATGTGGAGCATTAGCATAATCTAGGGCGGATATGGGGGAGGGGCAGTTATGAAGCAGCGATAACGGTAACGGTTGGCTAATATGGTTGGTGCGGACTGCGGTTGGGTTGAGCATGGATTCGAACCCACGCACATTGCTTGCTCTGTATGTGCATAATGTCGTCTGTGGTGCTTAAATGTAATAACTCATGGTTTTGACTAAGTTGTATGTTTGTTTCTGCATTTTATTAGGCTGACAGGACAGGAGTAGGAAGGTGTTGGGAAACGAAGTGATAAATACTAATAGACGGGTGGGATGTCCGTAAATTAGGTAGAAGACTTCATTTCCGATGATATGTTCGAAATATTATTTAACTTATTTATCAATAATTTAATAACTATTGGGTATAGATAGTTCTTAAACTGAGATTGACTGTAGATTGTGTAAGCGTTTAGGTAAAGACTCTTGATTATTAGTATTTGATGGAAATCAATATTTCACAATTGTAGGAGGAAAAGGTACATACATTTGTTAAGACCTTTCAACTTGTGATTGATGTTGCTATAGAGTTGGAACTGTCATTCCGTACAAAAGTGAACATACAAATACAACGTTTACCCATCGGATATTTTAAATTTTATTTATATTTTTCCCGCAATACCATCTGTCTGTCTGTCTGTAGACAGACTATAGCGATTCTCTTCAAACTTGCTATTTAAACGTTTTAGGTGATTATTCCAAATAGAATTTTGAACCGTTTTTTTGTACGTTTTGTACCTGCAATACCATTTTTTCTACCAGCTTAGTTATCTCGAAAACGGCACTACTATAGGTATATTCTACATTTGCTTAAAATGTTTGTTTACATATTTTGTTACTAACGGTACCTGCAGCTATAGAAACATTTTTTTTTATTTTGCTCTTTCTCATCGATGGTTTTCGAACAAAATTGTTGCCCTCTAAATTCTAAATGATACATCATTCTTGGAAAATACTTTTTTTTTTTCAAAATAAAAAAAAATTTAATGAAAATTCAATATTTCGAAACTGATGGGAGTTTTTTTTTTAAATTATGTT
This sequence comes from Philhelius pedissequus, assembly GCA_910595825.1. Classification (NCBI taxonomy): domain Eukaryota; kingdom Metazoa; phylum Arthropoda; class Insecta; order Diptera; family Syrphidae; genus Philhelius; species Philhelius pedissequus. The sequence continues at coordinate 3,926,461 of OU343163.1, read as the reverse complement.
TTTAAGCTTACATTAATACATAGTACTTTCAAAATTCAAGAAATTTTGTACATACAAAATGTATTGGAAAACGACTTTAATCTCACTTACGATGTAATCGAACATAAGAGCAAGTACTTGCGATCCATTCGTGTTTTCATTTGTTTGAGTTTTTATAAGGATTTCCCCAGAGGGCATTTTTTCAATATTTAACAATTTTCTCGGACAAGAATTTCTTGCGTCGCTTTACGACTTCCCAGGAACAATACCACCTCTTTTTGAGGCATCTGTCCCAGTTGACAAGCCATAAATAGGATATCCAATTATGCAATTTTTGTAAGGAAACCTTCAAAGTACATACAGTATTCCATTGAAATCCAAATATTGATCTAGGGTGCATGTCTACAAATTTTGCCTGGACTTATCTCCCACCCAAGTTCTTTATAGACTTATCTCTTATGGACCGAGAATGTCCCTGCGCTACCAAGTAACAATGCATTCTCAGATAATCACAATGTGGATTAGTACGTTGCTAGCACCATGAATCGGGACTACAACAATGGCATTACCACAAACAGGAGCGCTATCCGTATGCCCTAAATAAGAGGAAAAAAGAAAAAAAACGGAGTGTGGTTTTAACAGTTCCGCATACAGCTAATGACGTACTGAAGTCGAGATGACGAAATGCATGAGAAATTTCAGGTTATGGTTATTTCTTTCAACCTGAACCGGTTACCAAGCTCATGCGATTTTCATAAGCCACAAAAAAAAAACGCAATACTCAGTTTAACATACCCAATGCAATCGTTCAAAATCATCCTGCTATTTTCATCAGTGTCCTTGAAAAACCGTTGATATAGTGGGAGCAATGAAAAATTTCAAATCCTGCAATTTTTTTTACTACAAAAATTTCTAGAGCCTTTTTTTAATTGTAACAAAATAGAAACAAAATAAAATGCACGACTGGATCGCACGTACTTGTTCCTATGTTCGATCACATTATATGCAAAAGATTCTTAATGGAAACGTCTAAAAGTATTTTTAAAGTCGTTTTTAACTAATTTCTTATAAATAAAAATTCTTAAATTAAAAAACAAATTGGTATGAAGATTTTAAATATTTAATAATGTAAATTTAAAAATAAAATTTCAGATAAAATCGCCCACCAGTTTTCGAAATATTGAATTTTCAAAAAAAAAAATATATTTTTTTTTTCAAAATCCAAAAAAACTATTTTAAAATGTCGTATTTTTTAGAATTTGAAGGAGATCCTGTATACAAATTTTGTTCGAAATCCATTCAGCCGCTTATGAGAAAGTCGAAAATTAATAAAATGGTTGTATGGCAGGTACCGTTAATAACAAAATATTTTTAATTTTTTTCGGCAAAAATGTAGACCATACTCAATTTAGTACACACACCAATTTTTGTCAAATTGTTAGAGCAGTTTTGGAGATAATTAAGATGGTAGAAAAATTTGTATGGCAAGTACTGTTATTTTTGGGGCTGAAACAACGATTCAAAAATTAATTTTGGACAGTCACCTAAGCCGCAAAATCGGTTCAGCCGTTTAGGCTGTAGATCGTTCTACAGACAGACAGACAGACTTTTTTGGTGTTCTCTATCATCGTAATATCAACTTTGATTAAAATCTCGAGTTGGATTTTTTTCCAAAACTTGCCCTATAGTACCTATATCGCAAGTAAAAATCAGGTATCAAAGTATGTTAATCTAATTAAGTAATAATTAACTTCAAAAGTTAAGTTAGATGCTTTTTGATTTAGCTGAAAGTCGTTCACGAAATTTTTGTATTTTTTTGGATTTTTGGATAAAAATTGACTTGGGCTTTGGGTCAGTACACATTTATAATTGATTGAGTTTTAATTTTTTGTAAGTAGATAATATTTTATTTTTTTTATTTTATGGCCAATATAAATTTCTGCTAGATTTCCAGCTAAAACCAAATTTCCTGCTAAAAAAAGAGTGTGTACTTGTGTACACGCGCTAGAAGTAAAACATCACTAATTACTTGCTTTAAATCACTTTAGAGAGCGTGTCGTGTCGTTTTGTCGTGACGGGAATTTTTTTAGACCCAACTTCGCAAAAGAAGTTTTACTTCAAAAAATGGCAGAAGGATTTGAAGAAAAAATGTATAAAGAAAAATTCGACATTAATTGTGCCAATTATGGTCAAGTGTCGTCTTTTAATCTAAGTTGCTCACTTAGACTTGGTTTTTTACAGAAAGTTAGCTCTGATTCGGCTAAAGTTATGACTCTGCTAAAGAACTTCTTTGAAATCAAATGAAGCAATTAATTTGCCGATAAAAGCTTTGTGTTGGAATCGTTCTCGAAATTGAAACAAAACAAAAAGAAGAAAAATCACGTACGAGGCAACTCAAAATGAAAAAAGCACAGGTTAAACTCTTAAACCAACGTAGATCTGCATTTCGTTTGTCCAAAGCTAAAAATGTTCACGTCAAAAAGCAGTACTTTCCAAAATATTATGATAAAGATTTTAAAATCTAAGAAGCTTGGTCACTGAATCTAAATATCTTCAATCTAATTTTCTACTAGTCTAAAAATTTTGGCAATATAATAATCTATGTATGATCCAATATTACGCTTGTTTTTGGAGTTTTAACAAACATGCGATTTTTAGTTGTTGCGATTGGTATCCGACATAAAATTCCTACCCACAAATTTGCGCGCTTTTGAGATTCTCCATTATTTAGTTGCGCACAAAATAAAGCCTACAGTTCAAAATTTGTGTGGTAAATTCTTCACAGCAATATATTTATGTCGTTACGTATTTGTTATCGCTGCAATTTAAATACGTCAATTGTTTTCGATTTCATGTGACTAAAAAATCGAGTAGTTGAAATTCGCAAGTTTGTTCATGCAGTTTGAATGGTCGTGGTCTTAGTCGTAAGTGTGTCAAAAATTTGGGAAAATAATTATGTTGACTTTCATTTAACGCTATTGTTTTGACACCTTGAAATGGGGTTGTTCTATTTTTGCGAAATAAATAGTCGCACGATTGAAATCGCTATGAATTCACAGTCTCACGATTAAATTTGATGACTTGAAAACTTCTTAAATTTTAATAGCATAGGGCTGAAATTCGACATCTGTGAAACTAATTTGATAAGCCATTTTTTTCCGTTGAAAGTCTGACATTTACGAAAATGGATCACTTAAATATCGCACAATGCATAAAAATTGTTAAAACCTACTACAAAAATGGTCATTCTGCCACAGCCACATATCGTGCTTTAAGAGAAGATTATGGTTTACATTAGCGATCAACTACGCAAGCAATTGGTAAAATTGAGACGGAATTTGAAGAGACTGGATTGGTTACAGATATTGTAAGGCCTGCGTGCATCATCGTTTCGCTCGTACCACTGAAAATATCGCTGCTGTAAGTGAAAGTGTTGCCGAATACCCGAATATGTCGATTCCTCGTCGTTCTCAGGAATTAGGACTGTCTTACGCCACATTATGGCGTATTTTGCATTTGAATCTACACCTACATCCATATAAAGTCCAGCTCACACAACAACTGAAGCCAGCTGACCATTCATAACGTCGTAGATACGTCCAATCGATGCTTGAACAACAGGCAGTGGACGTCGATTTTTCGAACAAAATTTTCTTCAGCGACGAAGCAAATTTCTCACTCGGTGGGAATGTTAATACACAAAATTGTCGTATTTGGGGTTCTGAGAATCCTCAAGTAATTGAAGCGAGGCCATTCCATCCACAAAAAGTCACTGAGATGTGATTGGACCTTACTTCTTCGAAAACGACGATGGAACGACTGTCACCGTCAGTTCGGAGCGTTATGGTCATATGATAACCGACTTTTTTTTTGCCTGCTATTGAAGAATACGACTTGGAGAATATGTGGTTTCAACAAGACGGTGCAACATGCCACACAACTCTAGCGAATATGGCTTTATTGCAAGAGACATTTCCTGGCCGCGTAATTTCTCGTCGTGGCGATATCAACTGGCCACCAAGATCATGCGATTTGACACCACTGGACTTTTTTTTGTGGGGCTACGCGAAAGACTTTGTTTATGCAGATAAACCTTTAACTCTTGAGCACTTAAAAACCAACATTCGTCAAGTTATGGCTGAGATACCGCCTAATATGTTTCAAAAAGTGGTCGAAAATTACCTCAAAAGAATCGATGCTTGCAACAATTCGCGTGGTGGTTATTTAAATGATGTAGTATTTCACACATAATGTCAACGTTCAAACTTTATAATAAAAAAGAAATATCATGAAAAAAAATATTTTATATGTGTTTTATTTATGTTTTACTTTTGAAGCCGCAAAATGAATAACCCATTACGACTTAACAACTTAACTCGAAAAATTGTGAAGTTGTCTTAAGTTAATAGCCCTTCGACCTTCGCTTTTTTGTGTATATAATTCTTTAAATTGTATAATGTCTACGCAGATTATCAAAATCTAAAGCCCGATCTTAAGCGTAATAACTATCCCACAAAAACACAATACAATACGGAAATAACCTTCGAAAAAATAAAAGAACACGTCACTTTCCCTTCACATATACCTATATCACCGCCTTCAATTACGAACTTTTGAAGAAAAAAAAATAAAATTAACATAGCTATAACCATAAGTGGAGGCGGATTGTTTGCCTGCCACACACTAAAACCCATCACAAAAGGTTTCAAACAAAAAGATAGCCGTCCAAAATCTCAACAAAATTAAAAACACCAGGAAAGTATACCTATTGCGATTCCCATTCCTACATAATATTCCAGGTCTAACTTAGTCTTGCCTTATATTTACAAGTATTCACACATCAAAAAAAAAAACAAGAAATATAGCTATATACTCTCCATTAGCACGTTTCGTCGAGTGTTTGTCCTAATAATTTATACCGCCTTGCCGGCCGCACCGGCCGCGCCGATAGCCAACGACTTTTATTGCTGTTATTATTATGGCCAGCTCTCATCTTATCGAGTGTGTTTATTTTGTTCTACTTGAGGTCACACATCTCTTCAGCCGGTGTCGGCGGGGAGCTGTTATAACCACCGAGGCCCAAGACTGACCAATTCCAAAAAAAAAACTTTGACCGTAAATTTTATAGCCTTGCTCTTTTATGAGTCTGTTTTTTATGTTTTTTATTGGTTTGGTTAGTGCCCCATGCCCTTTTTACTATGTTTGAGCCTTTTGTTTTACCTTTTTACAACAACTATCAGATATGCATGTATATAACTTCATCAGCAAACTGTTAATTATCAGCTAAACATAACAATAATTCATCGCATGCATAATTAATGAAGCTGCCTATATTTTTTTTTTGGTTTGCTTTTCTTGGTGTTGTTGTTATTGTGGTTAACATAGTTAGATTTAACCGTGGACAAAGCTTTGGCATAGAAAATTCAACCCAAACTCTGGCAAACACCAGCAAAACAATCGCGTCTATTGTGGTGTCTCTCTTAATTTTATCCAAACACAGCTTAGTTGTGCCCAATTAAGTCCCACATTTAGACATACTCGCGCCCGTCCCTCCACCAAACCCAAATTTTCCATCTAAACCTTATAAACGCTCTTAGAAACATCTCAAGCTCTGAAGTCTGAAAAATAAAGATTAATTGATGCATACTGCGAGTGAGTTTGAATTTCGTCGTCTTGCTTAAACTTGGTATAGAGGTATTATACATACTATAATGTATAGTAGCAGTATGCCTTGCCGAAACTGACTTGGCTTGGCTTCTAATTTGCTCACTATGGCCTGTGCGATAAATTACAACTGACAACTTGATGCGGGCGATATAATTATACATCAGCGCTTTATAGCTTCGGTCGTGCAGAGCGGGGGGTATTGGTGATGGTGTTTATTATTGTGTGTGCCATAACTAAACCTCCAACTACAATTTATGCAAATTAATCCTTGATAGATGTTGTTGAATTACATTTGACCGACTGTTGGTGGTGGTGGAGCGGTCTGTGTAGCTGTTGCTATTGCTATTGCTGCTGGTGACGGCAAGCGGCAGAAAGATAAACAATAACAGCGCCAACAACAATAAAATTAAATTAATAGAATATGCTAATGAGAGTAATTAAATTCTGTCCATCCAACCATAACCATCAGCAGCAGCAGATCAGCAACATTCGACACTTTGTTACAAAAAAAAATTAATTTACATGAGAGTCTTGCAGATGCATATATTGTCAATATAATAATGGCCGCCACTCAGCACTCAGACATCAGTTCAAGAAAATCATGGGAGCTGTCAAAAATTGAGATAATTGAAAAGAAAAGCCTTAAACGTTACGTTACGTGACTTAAAGTTATGGCATCATTATCATTCTGTGAACGTACGTGTATGTACCTACATTACATAGTAGATACAAATCGAATAATTGAACTTAAAACCGATTTAAAAAAAAAAAACAAAGATCATTTTGAGCTGAAGAGATCTGTCATCACTGTCACCAATCAAACGTTTTCATTTTGTTCAAATTTTCAATGTGACATTTGACATTGATTGTGTGACTATGGTGTTTCTCAACGAACGAAATTATCATGCTTTTGTTCTGATTCTGATCTTTATTATTTTTTTCTACTCTCCCCATTTTTATACTCGTATGCATATCTGCTTAAAATGTGGGTTATGCCAAGTAGAGAGAAGAATGAAGAGGTTGTATTCAGATGTATGGTATTTTTGTCAAGGCCGTATCTAAGGGGTTTTGTTGTGTAATTAGATTTGGAAATTAAATGAATTTTAAGAAATTTGTCTCCTCTTCTCTATCGGTAGTAATAGAATGGCTACGTAAATGCATTTAAATCTTAAATCTAATTAACCTACACTGCTGGCCAATACAATAGGGTCAACTTATAAACAGCAAAAAAGAACTTTCTAATAAAAATCAGCGTTTAATGGATGCATTCTTTTTCTGACCTATGTATAAGTAAATAGGCAAAAATAAAGCTATAGACAAATTTTGACATACTTTGCAATGCCCCAAAAACGGACTCTCATTACAAACCCTGTCTTAATACGAAAAAGTAGAAGAGTATAATTTTTGTAAGTATTTCAGGGCTATTTTTGACATTTAATTAGCAGTTTCCTGCAATCTGGGGGATTGATTTTTTTTAAGAGAACATGAAAAATATGGGTCCCGTAATTCCGTCTGTATGTCTGTCTGTAGGCCGATTTGCAGCCTAAATAGCTGAAACGATATTCTTCTCCCTTGGTGCTTAAGCGATTTTTTTTATAATTGGGCGCGCACTAAAGGGGTTTTGACTTCCCTTGATATGATCCAGCACAGTGCGAGCATAGGTATTAAGTTAAGTAAATAGGGAAAGATTTAAAAGAAATTATTTAAAAGGAGTACATTGGTTTTCAGAATATGAAAATGGGAAGAGAAAATAGGGGCCTTGTAAAGCATTGCGCGTTCAAGTTGTACGATAAAGAAAGAATATTTATTTGAAATTGTTTACATTTGATCTAAATAGTTTTCTTACATAAAATGATTTCCTTAGTTCTTGCCATTGAACGTTTTTCTTTTTTTTTTGACTTTATTATTACGGGCTCAACTAATTTTGATCAAAATATTAATATAGGGCTTCATGTTAAATTCTAAATAATTCTGCGTACCAAAATTTTCGATTTTTTTTAAATTCAGTATTTCAAAAACTGGTGGACGATTTTTTATAATTATTTAATGAAGCATTGATTTTTTTTTTCGAAAAACCGTCATAACTAATTTGTCACTTCTTGAAACATTAAGAAAAATTTTCAATGTTTCAAGGTCCATTCGAAAAGTCCGAATATTTCAAGGGAATTTTGGTAAATCACATTTAAGAATACTTTTCGAAGAATTTACATATGTGAAAGAGTAAACTAAGGATTACTTGATCTAAAATAAGAAACTCCTCTCTCACGGTTGGACGCAAATTATGATAAGTAAGAACCATCGATTTCATCAAGGTTAGATTTTGTTTCCTGCGAGAAAATAAGGAACTGCCAATCCATCTTCCAAGCCCTAAAACGACTGATAAAGAAAATTCGATTCTAATGGAGATTTTCTTAGGTATTTTATACTCTACAGATCTGTGGCACTTTTATTTACTCTTGTTTACTCAGCTTGCAGAAATTCCAGGAGAACATTTCATTCTTGGTATGGAGACTCTATAATTGAATACTAACCTAACGATAGATAAGTCTTCTTTATGCAGATGTTGTTGGTTTTCCTCCGTTCTATGTTTTAACGCAAATGTCCTTCTTTCTTCGGAAATTTTTCACTACATGCTGCAATCTTCCGATTTTCCCTGTCAAATTTTGTTCTGCTTAAATTCATTTTCTATTTTTTCTTTGGAACTGAAGGAACGAACTATGGAAGTCTGAGCCAAGTTTCACTTTGAAGCGGTCAACTTGTACTATTACCGTTTTTATAAGCATTGCAAAAAACCTGTTAATATTTACCGTTATTATAGTTTTATTTTATGTTAATAGATCATATTATTGGAAGATTCTTTTTTTTGTATAGCTTTTTTGAGAGAAAAATCTATCATTTGCTGTTTACAGAGTACACCTATTTTATTGTCCGGTAGTTTATCTGAGCTGGAGGCCCTTCATTATGAGTCTTTTAGATAGAATTTAGAAAACAAAAACTTTGGAAATGAATAATACTGAAAATCGAAATAATGTTTCATGTCTTCCGCCCTTTGCATATTAGCTTTTCCGGACGTATACTGTTAACTACAGAGATTCTGCTGCACTATATGAATATATTCTTATTAAATTCGGCCGTAATGTTCCTCAGAGTGAAATTTAAAACAGAAAACAAAAAGCAAAAAAAAAACATTACCTACGGCCCTGTGCTTTATTTTGAAACTTGATTATTTTTAGGTTCAAATTCAATTATTTTAACTGTTGTAGTTGATGTCATGTTCGGTAAAATATTGTAATTACTAAAAAGGAGCTCTTGATTTTATAATTGCGATTTAATTCAGTTGCTTACAACTGAATGCATATATTTTATGGTGATCAAGCGAGATATCAATGGATTCTTTGATTGATGTTGTTTATTAAAAAAAAAAAAAAAAAAAAAAAACTGAATATAATCGTATGATTGTTCTGTTTAATAAATAAAATCGGGGGCTGTCAGTTTTGATTTGAAGAGGCTTTTGACGGTCTTTGTTTTTTATTTCTTAAATACAATTTTTGTGTTATCTTCAACAAGTACAAGCATAGGTACATATATGAAAATAATACGACAAAAAAATGAACCTTCATGTGTGTATAGAGAACTCTTGACGGCTCACCCCGTTTTTTTTTTAATAAAAGCTGAACATTATTTTTAAGGCATAATAAATAATCTAATAGGGGTTCAAACATAGAAAGTACGACTATTGTAAACAAACAGTGCCAACTTTGAAAGCAAAAAGAGTACATTAAGGCAGAAAAATAAGAAATATCAAATGAAGTGTAGGGTTTCAAAACGAGTTTGTCATGATATTTTCAAAGTTCGTGGATAGTTTCAGTACAAAATCAATCCTTTATTTATAGATAAACGCAATTTAGGGCAAGCTTCGAGACGAGAATATTCTCTTTCTTGTAGAATAATGAGTTTGTCATTTAAGTATTTTATCTTGATAATGCAGGATCCAATGTACCGTAACTCGTTAATGCCAAAAATAGTACAATACCAATGTGATTCATTGTTAGCTATTATACAAATGGTGGAGTTTGGAAATCGGAATTGAAAACATTATAATAAAATTGAGACCTGAATTTGCTTTCAAACTTTTATCATTTACGACCTGTTTGGCCCAATATTATAAATATATTGTCAAAAAGGTTAGCTTATGTGGTTTCAGAAACAAGTTAAATCAAATTCGGAAACGTGTGTGTTTATGTTTATTTGAGAGCTTAGGCAGTTAGCAAACTTTGCTAGCATTTGTCATATAGTGTTTTTTGAAGAAAGAAAATTTCATCAAAATCGTTCTAGTCGTTCAGATTTTATGGAGCTTAGACTGTCAATGCATTCGAGAATGCAATGTGAAAAGCCACAAAATAATATAAAATTAATAATCTTGTTATACGAGATTGGTTATAAAGGGCAATATTTATAAAAGTGTAAATTTATCACGATTGTATCCTGTACCATATATTTTATCTTATATATGAATGTTTCATCAAAATCAGTACACTGGTTCAGATTATGTTGAATTATGCCTTATTCTCAAATCCACTGTTCCACCAAAAAAAAACGTTCGTTTCTTTCTTTTCCCTCTCCTTCTAGCTAGTGCCGTGCAATTCAGGTTACATTTAAAAGACCTTAGGTCTTACCGGCATATAGTTAAAAAAAAAAGAAAACAAAACGGAACAACAGATATACTGTAAGCATTATATGAAAATCCGTTCCGTGTAAAAACAATGAACTAATACACTATTTTTTGTCCCATCGAGAACTTCTGTAAATAAATCTGTCTCTTAATCTGACAATAATCTTTTCACTGACAGTTTCGTAACTTCAAAAATTTTAAACCTAACTAATTTTAAAAGCAAGCTAAAGCTCTTAAAATCAAAAAAATAGCTTTTTGTGTGTGTGTTGTTCATCGTCTTCTAAACAAGCGAGCGTCGCCGTAAAAAAAGTAATTGTGTACTACAAGTTCTTTCTATATTTGCAACATTATTTGTTACATTATTAATTTTTTTAGCAAATTAAAAATATCAATGAAGAAGTTTCGTAAACATTAGAATACAATTTCAATTTCTCTTTTTTCATAAAAATTCATAAAATATGGTAAAACATAATTCCTAATATCTGGAAAAATGACAATTACTTATGAAGATATTTCAAAAAAAAAAAAAACAATGCTTCACTAAATGATTAATACGATTTTTTAGCATGGGGTGGCCGTGGAGCGATAGTTGTGCGCTCGCCTGTCAACCTTATGGTCGTAGGTTCGATTCCTGCCGTTGTCTATGTCATCTTATTTTCCATTAAGAAAACTAAGTCTAAAATTGTTATAAAATGAGTTTCTGGTTTATTCATTCATGCTGTTTAGGCATAACACTAACGGCATGTGACTGGGGAAACTAGTATAACCATAGAATATGACAACGTAAAAAAATAAAAATAATGCGAATTATAAGAGATATAGATAAATAAGACTCGGTAAATTCTCCGCATTAGTACAGGCGCCAACCCTGGAGATAAATCTGAGACAACAACCAGCTCTAGTCTCAGAGCACGCCACACATCTTTCCCATCATTCATTCTCTTCTTTCTCACGCCCGCGCTGTGTTAAAAACATAAAGGGTTATCATCATAACCCCTTGAGCGCGTGTATATTATAAAAAAAAAAAAAATCGTCTACCCGTTTTCTAAAAAATTCTAAGAATTGAATACTTTCGTAATATTTTGTATGTAGTATTATTTAGATTTCGAAGGACCTCTCGTAAAAAAATTAAAAAATCGAAATTAATATTTTCTAGCAGGTACGGTTAATAACATTTTATGTAAATATTTTTAGATCAAAATGTAGAAAACACTTATAGTATAGTTTACTGAATTTTTTTTTTATCAAAATCGTTAAAGCCGTTTTCTGGATACGAATTACCATTTTTGGACAAAAAATTGTATGGCAGGTACCTTTATTTTTGGGGAAAACAATTTCTGCAATTTCTTTAACATTATTTCGCGCATACAAGTGGAATCTGTATATAATATAGTCGAACTTCGATAACCCGAACCAACTCTTGCCAAAAAAATGATTCGAGTTATGCAGACTTCGGGTTACCACAAAATGAATATAGAGTATGTACGTAATATTCATTTGCGAATAAAATAAAATGCATGACTGGATCGCACGTACTTGATCCTATGTTTGATTACATTGTATGCAAAATGTTCTTAATAGAAACGGCTAAATGTATTTTTAGAGTCGTATGTCAGTTACATTTTTATACATAAAAATTCTTAATTTTTTTTCTAAAAACAAATGGTATATACATTTTAAACATTTAATAATATAAATTCAAAAACAAATTTTCAGAAAAAATCTTCCACTCGTTTTCGAAATATTTAATTTTCAAACAATTTTTTTTTTCAAAAACAAACAAAACATTTTTCGAAAATTTTGAAATGTAGTATTACTTAAAATTTAAAGAAGCTCGTGTATAATAATGTTCATCGAAATCCTTTGAGCCGTTTATGAGAAAGTTGAAAATCAAAAAAAAAATCGTTAATACCGAAATATAGAAAAAAATAATTTGGCCAAAATGTAGACCGTGCCCAAAGTAGAACGTTTAAAATTTAGTAAAATGTTAAACCCACTTTTAGCAATTTACTAAGCTAAAAAATGATTTAGCTAATTTTAAACGATTTTAACATTTTACTAAAGTTAAAATTACGGAGTGGCTACTTTAACTTTTAGCAATTTGCTAAATCTATTATGGAATCTGATAGTAGTTATATCAGCCTTGCACGCGGGGTGCCCAGGTTCGACTCCTGCTGGTGCACAATTTTTTTTTTTTTTTTTAAATAAAGTTACAATGATGAAAATAGAAATAACTAATACCTTTCAAGAGCACATGATTGGTTTTTATCAACATATTATTAATTTACAACGCATAACAACAATAATTGTGTTCATCAAAATTTAAACCCTACAAATGCTCAGCTTTCTGCTTAATTACCAACTTACTAGTTTAGAAAAGGATTCAAAAATTTGAAATAGTTGTTCAATCAATAAGCACTTTGGAAATTGCTAACTAGTAAAATAGTAGCCATTCCGTGATTTTAACTTTAGTAAAATGTTAAAATCGTTTCAAATTAGCTCAATCATCTTTTTAGCTTAATAAATTGCTAAAAGTGGCTTTAACATTTTACTAAATCGTTTAAAATTTTGCACCAATTTTGTTTAGCTTTATTTTTAATAACACATTGCATTGCTTATATCTACTTCAGTTTCTTTACACTTTTTTTCAGTTTTTTTTTTATTTTTCCGAAGACTCCTACTATTGTTTCTTTTTTTAATAATGTGTGTTCTTACATCGGAACATGACAGCTTTTAATCACACTTAACCGAATCGCAACTTTCGACATAATCATATACATACAAGGGCATTGAATATAGAAACACAGTGCCATCAAACGTAATGCATTATGAAACGAATTTGTAAAAATCCACAGAATTCGGGAATTCCCTTAAAAAATTCGACTTATCGAAGGTGACGCCAAATAATATCTTCGAGTTATCAAGACATTCGAGTTATAGTAAGTAGTTCGAGTTATCAAACAAAAATTAGGTACATGTAAACTTCAGACTTCGCGCTATTGCAATCCAATTTCATTCGAATTATCAAATATTTGAGTTATCGAAATTCGACTGTATTTCTAAAGCCCAAAAAATAGAACCTAGATACACCTACTATATCAGAATTTTATTTTTAACAATTTAAATTAATAAAAAAAAAACTGGGATGATGCAATTTCCTTGTCAAAGAACACAAACGTTCCACATCGCCAATGCTGCTTCTTACTGCCTTCTGATAGAACACGAAATACCTGAGAAGAAACTCACAGAAATCTTCTGCAAATTCTATTCGTAAACTTTTGTAGACATTTGTAAATATAGTTCATAATATGAATAGTAATAGACTTGGAGGCCTGGAACTTTCTAGTCAACTTCTCATCATTATTCGTATATCAGTTAAGCCATCCAAAATTCCTTCGTACTTTAGGTACATACACAAATCACTTACTTTTATAAATATTTGCCTTGAAGATTTCTATAAAAACTACGTCTTAAAAATAATTACAAAAAATTTATTTTCATAACAATTTATTCAAAATGCGAAATGGAAATACAATACGACTACAAAATACTTCAACCCTCCAGTCCCTTGAATAGACTGCCTTATCTAATCTATACTATTTATACTGCTTTCAATTAAAATTCATTACCGCACTTCTTCAATGTTCAATCAAAACACTGCGAGCTACTATATAGGTAAGTTAGATACGAGTATCTATATATTTTTGGAGGATGATGAAATAACACCAGTAACCCCCATCAGCGCCAGCGTATCCTTGCCGTTTTAAATAATATGAAACATCAATTCACGGTAATGTGATTGATAAAAGAGCAAAGCAACTGATTGAATTTCACAGTTTTCAATGTTATCCGATATCAAAAGAGCTGTTTGTTAATGCCACCGGCCTTTGCCGCAATTTCATCGGCTCGATTTATTTCGTACCTACCTATATTTAAAAGCCTTGAAAACAACAAGCGCGCGGCAACCGGTAACCGCGAAATCGATCCATAGATACCTACTCCAGAATTTTCAATATAGAGCAGGCGCGTGGAAACAAAAAAAAAGTCATCCAGGGGCAGGCTCGCATCGCAACTATACAACATATCAACGGATAATTTTGTCAATGTCACCCGAAAATTGGCAATGCTAATTTTATATAATCAAGCCCGCATATTGTCCTTGAATATCTAACGAGACTACTGCTGCCCGTCCAGCTAACCCACATTCTGAGTGCATTTAACTTTACCCTTCAACTCATTGAAACTCCACGGCCGCTCTATCTGGTCTGGCTTTGACTCCGCGCGTTGCGTCGTTTGGTGGGTGTTCGTTAGTTGGCGAAAATGCTAATGAATATACCGGCTTCATCACGAAGCTAACGCTGATGATGTTGACGTTGATGAAGCCCCTTTGGATAAATCTAATCGTTTCAGGTGATGCAACAGTCACACAATTCGTCGTCCAACCATCCATCACAATATTCCGACATGCCAGAGATTCTTAATCAGGCATCTCGTTCTCACTGAATATACGAGTGTTGAGGGTGTACAGAACAAACTTATACAACCCCTAGCGAGGGCGACCGGCATTGGGTTGTTTTGTGAGGGTATGTTGTTTGTGATTTCTCAAAGCGAAAATGCTTCTCCCGTTTTGGATCTGGTTCTGGTTCCGTGATATTCAACAGTGATCCAACGAACCGTGTCAGTGTAAACACTTGAGATTGTATATTCTAATTCCAGCTCAGCTAGTACATATATTGAACATGCCGCACAAGCCACCGCACCGCGCTCCAACAACTCAAAACTCAACTGTCACTGTCATAGACAACCAGGCAGATGAAAGCTAGTGACGCGGGCCAGGCGCGGTGGGTCGGGTGAACTCTAGAATCACTTGGACCGGCCGCTCGCTTCTATAATTCTACAGTGTCATCATTACACAGCGGTGTGGTGGCCGGCTCGCGGCGAGGAGATGGGGCCGCATTCAAGTCTCAGCAGCGAATTTGTTTGTTCGGATTCGCAAACTCAATATGACATCACTTTTTATGTAAGCAATAGCTCAGCAAATGATGATAGATACAAAGATACTCCATCCATCCATACACAACACTCGTGCTTCGTGCTTCGTGCATCCAGTTCCAGTTTCTATTTCTATTGCTGTTCAGCGAAATGAGTGAGGATGACGATGAGGGTAGTAGATACAGATAGTTGAGTATTCCAATAGGCGCTAGAATTGAATTTCAAATTAATTTGTTGTTTATCAAGCGAGAATCTCTGAAATGCTGGTTAATACAGAAATACAAAAACGATGGGGGATGGGGTGTCGGAAGAGGTTCTCTCGTTTTATTTTTGGGGAAATTGGTTGTCAAAATTTTGCGAGCGATGGTTTTAAGTACTGTCATCATTCTAGAGGAGAGGCGCAATCGGGAAATTCAGAGCTCATTCATTTTGCGCTCGTGTATCGTGCGACCTTCAACTTTGTTCTGTGATATACAGGGTGGTTCGCGTTAGAAGTGAAAGAAAAAATCCTTTTTTGTGATAAGGGTAAAATTTTATATTCATAATGAGGGTATATAAGTTTACCTCTTGGTTAATGAACTGTTAAAAATTGCATGGGAAATGAATCACACAAATTTGGTATAATTCACTGAAGAATTTGTTGTTGTGACGTCATTGAATTTATTTAACGATAACTCATGATTTATACACATCACTTTAATACAAACTTTTGCGTAAGTTTACAATTTTAAGCAGTTGTACAGATTTCACCATTGAAAAATGATATCTCTCACTCAAACATACCACTTTGCGTTGCTGCGTCAAAAAGTGACCCGTGATGGACATAGACTCAGATTGGCGGGTAGTTGATTCACTTGGCAATTCCATACTCCAGGTATTGATGGTACGGTTAGGAAATTCGAACTGCGATTCTCGGACATTTTTCTCAGCAACGAAGCCGTGTGTTTTAGAACGGTCAGATGCGGTGGCGGTGGTTCAACTTAGTCTGGGAATATTCTTTCTTGAACTTAATAATAGAGAATCTGGGTGCCCGAAGCCGGCGCGGCGTAGCGGGTACAGAAATGTCTATCTTCTTTAAGGTCATCTTTTTAATCAATTCTTGTTTCTTAAGTATGTATTAGTATATCGATTCAATATTTTCACTAACATCAAAGCCATTATCGGAACTTAGCACCTTGTCATTTTGCCGATCTGGACTGGATTTTTTTGGACTGGTCTGGTTTGTTTCGGGTTGGGATTTTGTTTGACCTTACTGTAATACAGGAATATTTGGAACACATATCTGGAACGGTCATCAAGGAGGGCTCGTTCTTCTGATCGACGGTACGGCACGAGTGGGTGAATCAACCTATATGAAATCCCTTCTCGGGCGCCATTTTGCAAGAAGAAGTTATTTTCATTCACAATTCTGTTTGTTTAATTTATTAAAATTTTAATACAATTTCTTAATGGTCTTACAAACTTTATGTAACTTAACATATTGCCTTATATCTAAGTTTTGACTGAGATAGCACTATTCATCAATATAACAGTCATTACTATTTATCTACTTAGACTTGGGTGTCTATCTTCCACGGTATAAGCTTGTGTGTTTGGCCTATGGTAGAACTCGTCATAACTCGGTTTGTCATCATTTATTGACCTCCCCTTATACATATTTCAGTTCGCAGTGAGTGTGAATTATAAAACTGTAAAAAATCTCCCATCACTTTTCTCCACTATGCCTTCTGCATCAATGTTGGCTTCTGAGGTTAGACGGGGTTTTGAGGAGTATCAACACATTTGTTTATTGTTTTTATGTATGTTTAATAGCTGCTGATGTATGGTACCAACCCAACATTTTTGTTGCCAATATTTGACAACAACCCTGAAAAATTCGCAGCAGGAATTATCATCCTTCATATTGCTGAAGACATGCTGAAATCTCCTAGGTCTAATTTGTCTGAACTGACCTGATTTAATTACCGAAGTATCAGTGACAATGTTGCTGTCAGTCTGAGCGAAACCACAACCGACTTTTAAAACAACATTGCGGTCAGAATTGACATCTCTGATTTATTTACAAAAGTTAAGGCGAAGTCATGGTATTTTGTATATTTTTATGAAAAAAAAACTGACATTTCATCCAGTAACCAAAGTTTATTTAGAATTTTAAAATTTGTATTGAATTTTTCTCAGACCTTTAGTGCAAAACACCCTTTGCGGAGAAGTCTGTTTTCATTTAACATACATAAAGTTCAACAATAACACTTCTTGAATTTTAATTGAGTCTTGCGTAAGAGACAAACAATAAAAATAAATTCAAACAGTCCTACTAAGATTTAAATTAAAAAGTTTAGCATTATTTTTTTTTTTTTATTTTTTTGTTGTATAAGGGACACATTTTGTGTTTGGCTATAAAATTGGAAGTGTGCGATCTCGTTGCGAAAATAATTTGAATGTTATTAAATGAAATTATGTCTGTTTTTTTTTATTTTGACTACAATAGGTACATGAGTACCTATTTGATTTGAACTGATTACGTTACTTTTACGAATAAGAAAAAAAAATAAAATTAGTCGAAACATTGGGCTTGGGATATTTTTTTTTTGTTTTATTATGATTTATTATTAGATTCTTCTCTTATTGTTTTATCTGCAACAATTTTGGAAAAATTTTAGAAATAGGTATACACATCTAAAAGTGTACATATAGATAACTAGACTATTTTCATTGAAATGCATTATGGTTGTTTGTGAAATTTGTTTTAGTAAAATATGAGGGATTCAGTTAAGAGCTGGTATATATTGTTGTTCCAAAATGTTCCGAATTTGTTTATCTGAATTTTGGCGACAGACATTTTTTGTGAAGAATTAATTCCCAAAAATGCGTCCGCTAAGAACTGAGAGAGAAATATTGTTGTCCATTATTGTTTGAATACCTGAGACTATGTATAATATCTGACTTTATAAAATCTTAGAAATAATTGCAGAAAAATGTTTTTGCGATAATTCCATTTTTTGTTTGTAAACTTCTTAAACATCAGTCAATTCAAATCTAACTTAGAATTAACTCTGCAAATTTGGAGTAGTTGACGAAATATATGTTGATATTATAGTATGTTTCCACCAATGCGAAATCTGAGATTTCAGAGGAAAGATTTCGAGATTTCAAAAACTATATGGTGAAATCCTAAGATTTGGACTGAAATCTACGAAATCTGAGATTTCGCTTCGGTGGGAACATAGTATTAGGTATCCTGAAATAGCAATGGAAATACACCAATCAGGTACCAATATTCTGAGCCTTCCGTACAAA
The DNA here is from genome assembly GCA_910595825.1 of Philhelius pedissequus. Taxonomy (NCBI): domain Eukaryota; kingdom Metazoa; phylum Arthropoda; class Insecta; order Diptera; family Syrphidae; genus Philhelius; species Philhelius pedissequus. The sequence goes on along the minus strand of OU343163.1, from coordinate 3,907,854 downwards.
ATTCACCAAAATATGACCACATATATCTATATACTACCTAGATACTGAACATCGCTTAAAAAAGTGAAACGCAAAGCCATTTTTGAGTAGGTATCTAGTATATGCAGGTATAGAAGAGAGAGAGAAAGAGAACCCTGCATAGACCTCCCCCATTTTTTTTTTGTAAAGAGTTAAACGACTAGAGTTAGTTAACCTGTTAATAGTTTCTTATTAAATACGAGTATATTTATTTAAGCACAAATTCGCAAGCACAGTGCAGGTATACGATGAGAGAAATAAGTTCCGCACTTTGAATCAGGTTTGAAGTGGAGTTAAACTGCACATCGAATGTTAATTTTTCACCGAGTTAAAATAGGTTTTATTCGACAGTTTAGTCTAATGGCCTACCAACACTTAGTTAACTTATTTTGGAAGACTTGTTAATCAGTTGGAGAAAATGAATATCTTCAGCAACTGTCAAACAGAAGACAGGACATGCCGACTAACGGGTTGACTAAATCGTAAGCCAATTGAGTTGGCAACAGAGTTCAATCATGTATGGTGTGTTTACGACATGAAAAAGAGACAGGACGTGTTTTCGAATTTTCTTTACTGTTTTGCCTATAGTGTGCTCGTATTGAGTGTAATGGATGTAAGTGCAGAACCTCTATTTTTATAGTAAGTTTTGACAGTTTTAACAGGTTCAACAATGGCCTCACTCAACCGCTTTATTTTGAAGTATGTGTCTATCTCTTAATAATTAGAGCCAGTAGGCGTTTTTCTCACATTCTAATTTTATAAAATTATTCCAACAGAAAAGAATTCTTATGGAAAAACAAAAGAAATGACACTTTAGTTTCATTTTGCGATCAACTTGAATCAAAGTGAATGCACCGTGTTCACACTACTCAAACCAAACAGAACGAGCACCAAACATTCTGATTATATTTTTTTTTAATACTAGAACTCCTCCATTTTAATAATGGGTTATCCATTATGCGGTTTCAAAAGTAAACGTAAATTAAACACATATAAATATTTTTTTTTTCATGATATTTCTTTTTTATTATAAAGTGTACTGTGGACATCCACTATTACTCCGAAGCGATATGATGGAAACGTGGAAAAGCGAACTCATATCGTTAGTGGATGAAAGAAAGAGAGAGGATTATACTATGAAAGCCAGAAGTTCATTACACAGGGACATATATGCAAGGCTAAACTATAACCTGTTACGAAATAACTACTTCAGGGCGGAGTATCCAACCGATCTCATGTCACTGGTTTTAAAAGCAAGAGGGGAGATACTTCCCCTGAACTATGTTACTCATAGGAGTGATTTGGAAGAAATGTGTGGATTATGTAACACTAGAGAACGCGAAAACGTGTTCCACTTCGTGGGAAGATGTCCTGTTTTGGTGGAAACCAGAAGGAGTACACTTGCAAAAAACTACCTCAGTGAAGAGGAAGTCATAGATGTTTTAAACGGAGTTTTAGACTGGGAATCCCTTTACAACTACACCAAGCTAACACTTAACTACAGAAAACGGATCTTAGAAGAACTTTTTTAATTTTAAGTTTCAATTTTGTATATTAAACAAAATTAATTAATTAAGTATTAATAATTGTCAACTGACAGACGGCGTAAGCCATGTTTGAAAAATGAATGATACACTAAACTTTTGTAATTTGTATGAAATAAAATCATTTGGAACCTAACCTAACCTTATAAAGTTTGAACGTTGACATTATGACTAAAACACTACATCATTTAAATGACCACCACGTGAATTGTTGCAAGCATCGATTCTTTTGAGGTAATTTTCGACCACTTTTTGACACATATTGGGCGGTATCTCAGCCATAACTTGACGAATGTTGGTTTTCAAGTTCTCAAGAGTTAAAGGTTTATCTGCATAATCACGGTCTTTCGCGTAGCCCCACAAAAAAAGTCCAGCGGTGTCAAATCGCATGATCTTGGTGGCCAGTTGGTATCGCCACGACGAGAAATTAAGCGACCAGGAAATGTCTCTTGCAATAAAGCCATATTCGCTCCAGGTGTGTGGTATGTGGCACCGTCTTGTTCAAACCACATATTCTCCAAGTCGTATTCTTCAATAGCAGGCAAAAAAAGTCGGTTACCATATGACCATAACGCTCCGAATTGACGGTGACAGTCGTTCCAACGTCGTTTTCGAAGAAGTAAGGTCCAATCACACATCACACCTCCGGACCAAAGAGCGCCCCAAACAGTGACTTTTTGTGGATGTAATGGCCTCTCTTCAATTACTTGAGGATTCTCAGAATCCCAAATACGACAATTTTGTGTATTAACATACCCACCGAGTGAGAAATTTGCTTCGTCGCTGAAGAAAATTTTGTTCGAAAAATCGACGTCCACCGCCTGTTGTTCAAGCACCCATTCGACGTATCTACGACGTTGTGAATGGTCAGCTGGCTTCAGTTGTTGTGTGAGCTGGACTTTATATGGATGTAGGTGTAGATTCAAATGCAAAATACGCCATAATGTGGCGTAAGACAGTCCTAATTCCTGAGAACGACGAGGAATCGACATATTCGGCTCTTCGGCAACAATTTCACTTACAGCAGCGATATTTTCAGTGGTACGGGCGAAACGATGATGCATACAGACCTTACAATATCTGTAACCAATCCAGTCTCTTCAAATTCAGTCTCAATTTTGCCAATTGCTTGCGTAGTTGGACGATTATGTAAACCATAATCTCCTCTTAAAGCACGATATGTGGCTGTGGGAGAATCACCATTTTTATAGTAGGTTTTAACAATTTTTAATGCGTTTTGTGATAGTTAAGCGATCCATTTTCGTAAATGTCAGACTTTAAACTGAAAAAAAAAAATGGTTTAACAACTTAGTTTGACAGATGTCGAATTCCACCCCTATACTTTTGAAGCCGCAAAATGGATAACCCTTTATAGTAAGTACACCCAAAACACTCATTTCGGTCACGTTCACAAAAGTAAAACAAACAGAAATTCGGAGCTGAAAAAGAGCAAAGTATTAGGGGTATTCACGATCCGATGCAACAAAAAGGTATAACATTGCGAAATTTTATTTTTTTCTATAAATCGTGAACGCACCTTTTCTATTATATTGCAACTCTGGAGTAAAAATGCAAAATCAGTTTGAACCATTTCTGACGGAAAATAACAGCTGCCAAACTGTCAACGACACCAGGCAAATTTTGCACCATTGTATTTTTCTGTTGCAATAGGGTTAGGGTATTGCAAAAGTGCAAAAGTGTTGTAAGATCTTAGTCAGTGTAAGTTGTTGTTGTGGTGCAAAAAAAAGTTTGCACTTTTGCATTTTTACAAAGCTACTAGACCAGTTGCACCGGATCGTGAATACCCCTATTGTTAACCGTAAACTAAATACATTGACGTATGTGATTAAAGCAGCGATGTCAAATCCAGATCACGAATTGGATAACGTACATTGATGAACTTCCTGTTAGGCGTTATTTACGCTTGAAAGTCTTCTCTCAAACTCTAATGGAATTGGATGAAAAATAAGAATATTTAAATAAGAACAACAACAATCTAATTCCCAGAGAGCCAAGAACTTTCGTAGTTTTTCGTAGAAAAACTTTCAGATATTCTCCATTTGTATGGAAATGTCAATTTTTTCAACGATGGTGTCCAATTCAAGTTTTGGGCGTACAGAAAAAAAACTACGCCTATTTATAATCGATTTTTATGACAAACCGAGTTACATGCATTGTATGCACTTAATCTGTGACTGGATTAAGAAACCGTCGACGACATTTGGCTGCTGAGTCAGCAGCAGTGAAGCCTATTCCTTAGTGCCTACGCCAGACAAATATTATAATTGTAAATTAGCATAATGGACACTCGATTGGGACGCCATCCATATCAAATATAGACACAGAAGGTTTATTCCATTAACAAAACAATAATCAACAATTTTTAAGCAGCACCTCTGTCTAATAAATTTGTATGTACTCGTACCTTTATAGGATTTGTAATTTGTAATTCAACCAAACACATCTACGAGAGGTACGGTAGATCTAACATTTTCCTCAGGTTTTCTTTTTTTTCTGACACTAACTTGTGGTTGGATCCGACTCCAAATTAAACGACGAAAACGACCGAACGAAGCAAGCACGGTACGGTCTTGTCGTGGTCTTCACAGTGATATTATTGCTTCCTCCTTACCTTTTCTCTTTAACTCATATATAAAAATGTATCTAGATACAAAAGTGCTCAGGTCGGGCTTGTTATTATTTGTTGTTTTGGATATTGCAACACCTTTACTAATTTGAATTCGTCTCTGCCACCATACCGTCACCTTTGTTAGGCCTAATACCTAACTGATGTAGGAAGGTACGTGTCATGTAGCCTTGTATGTCGGGTCGGGTCGGTGTAAGCTGTATTTCAGATTTCGGATTTTGAGTTCCTCTGGTTTTCTGCTTATACCTGTTTAATGGGGTTTCTTATTTTCGTTTTTTTTTTTTTTGTTTTTCTTTTCCTCCGTCTCTGTTTTGTGTTTCTATGTTTTGTGATTGCCATGATTAGGTTGCCACTTTGAATACATAATAATCCAATCTGGAATGCAAAGTGTGTCTCCCTCGATTATATTGTTCGAGTGATAATTTATGGGTTTTCAAGTTGTTGTTTTCTATTATATTGTGCTGGTGCGGCAGGGGGAGGGGCGGAGACCCCCTGTTTTTTTTTTGTTTTTTTTTTTTTTTGGAGCCCTGGCACTGGTTTGGTTTTAGGTTTCTATGCTGCATAGCGTATATGTATGTATATACTTTTTAAATTTCACTGATTTATGCGCGAATCCATATCAGTTCATGCTAAGCTCTGTATGGTTTATGTTAGAAGTCTTGCCTATTTTTGAGTAATGAGCCCTCCAAAATGTGACAAATATGGAAATTGTTTTTTTTTCTTTTTGTTTTTGTTTGACGAAAACAACAATTTGACAATTAGAATGGTTAAACACGCAACAAACGATCACGTGTTCTTTCATATAGACGTCTCATTAGGCTTATAAAGACTAAAATTAGATGTAATGTGGTATGGGGGTCTATCAGGGGTTCTTTTTGTATACGACTTATGCAAGTTTGGGAATTTTATCATCATTAATTCTGGTATCTCTATTTATTATTTGAGGGGAGCAATAACATAGGTTAGCCAAATTTAACAGCAAATAAAATATGACAGAAATAAACTTCAATTCTTCTCTTATATTGGGCTAAAAGCTATTGCATGGTTCTTGGGTTATTGTCATAGAATTTATGGTTTTTAGGTAGCCTCAAAGAAAAAATCTGGAGCCGTGAAATCGGACGAACGGGGTGGCAGTTAAAATCAGAAAAACGCTATTTTAACCCATAACCAAAAATGTGTCCATTAATTCTTTTTCGATGTCCCATATTCTTCAGTTTTTTTTTTCACGTTGCCGTTGAGGTGAACATTGCTAATTATGAATTTGTAAATAAAATTGTTGGTCTCTTGTAACAATTCTCGAAAACTCCGAGCAAACTAAATGGGTACTTGTGGCTTCAGCTCGAGATTTTTTTATGGAAAAGACTGTAACTGCTGTAAGATTCTTTGCAAATTCCGCATAAACATCTTCAACTGTTGAGAACGTGCCGTCTAGTGGAAATTTCGGTGTTTTCCTTAATACTTGCTTGCATCCGAACAATGTTCACATTATTTCGAACTGATCGAGATCCTCCAGCATGCGATATGTCATTACATTGTTGCTGAAAACACTGTACCAATCCGAAAATTCTTCGACCACTGGACGCATTTCGAACATGAAGAAAAAATTTCGATAAGATTCTTTGTCCTGTGGTGAAATTTTTATCATACATTTTCAAAGTTTTGAAAAATTAATTCAGGAAAAAGTACGTTACCAAAAAATGATTCAATAACTCAGTCATATTTTTTGAGCCACCCTATGTCATTTATGAGCCACCCATATAATAGGTTTTCATTTTAAAAAAGGGCTCTATAATTTATAAGTAAGAAATTTGAGAAAACTTTAATTTTTTTCATATCGCGAGAATTGAGTAGGTACTAGAACTTGTAGAACGTATTCATTTTCTATGCTTAGGAATGGCGTCAAATTTAGATTAATTTATACTAATTGTAGATTAATTTATTTAAGAATGTATTTATATAAATCTTTGGGGTTTTGACATTTTTCCGAGAGAAAAACAATATTTTTTACTAAATTTCTTTTGAAGCACACTGAAAACTAAATTTCCATTCACCAACCTTAAGAACATTCCCCAAACTCCAGCATTTGTAACAGAAATCAATAAATATTTTGCCTGGAATTGCATTTAAAAATAATGTAGTAAAGATGTTGACTGTGAAAAATTGTAGGACTAAGAACTTTTAGGGAAAAAATTATCAAACTATTAAATATCATCTCTGTAATAAAAAATAACTACAACAAATACGTTCCACAAACTTTTTTTCAATGTTAAAACGTTTTCCTCATATTGGCCCCACTGTGAATAGTTAAAACAAACATCCAATCAACAAAACAAACCATCGACTAAAGCAACGAAACTATCAAAACGCTTCCTGAATTGGGCGCAGCATAATTTAAATCAGCCCAGAATCAGAGGAGAGGCACTATACCAGCAACCATCACCATGAACAAATGCCCAGAAAACAAGTAAAAAAAATAATATTAGATTAACCGCTTCCTACACTCATCATCGAGTATATTTTATTTGTGTACTTTATGACGCAACTTTCAATCTAAGACGTGTGCACACTAAATATGGATTTTTATGGCTCTAAGCATTCGGGCTATTATGTGAAGGCTATTAACTAAATTTTTCCATAACTTTATTTACTTGATTGGCTTCTTATGGCATGTTGACTTTATTAGTTATTGCCGCTTGCAGCAGATGTCGCACTTGAATTTTAATTTTTTTTTAATTCTCTCAGCTCGTCACACTAGCATTATTGGGCACAATCCAATCCGATAACAAACAAGCAGTATGTATAGGGGTACACCCACAATCGTTCTCATAATAAATATGTTTATCTAAAAAATGTATCTGCAACGCGCAGTCTGTATCTATACTATTTTATTCTTGAGTATAGCTTATATATGATATTTAGAATTTACAAAAAAAAAACTCAAGTTTTAATTTACATAATAATTTGTTCATGTTTGGCATTGAAATTGTGATAAGTGAGGCCAACTCAACTCAAGCTCATACCTACCTACCTCTTAATTTGAAGTCGGTCTGGATCTTACGTATAACATCGCAAGGGAATCTCAAGTGACGTGCTGCTTCGATGAAGTATTTTGTCGTCAATGGAACTCGATAAATGATCTGCTTTAAAAAAAAATTAAATTAATGAATACAATTAATTATTATTATTTTTTTTTGTATTATTTATTGTGTTGAATAAATATCAATAACTCAACTGGCATCAGCACCCAGGCACTCCAAATGGCACACACTGCTCCCGCTAAATACTTATTTATAATTTGAGGATTGAGGAGGCTGCTGGGATGAACAAGTGTGTTGTGCACACTTAAGCGAAGCTCGAACGTGCAGCACGTAATTGCTCGTACACTGGAAATTCATTTGATAATTACATGATCTGAATTTGCAAAATGATTTCTGATCGAGGACGATTAGTATTTTGTTATAAGTCTTTTAGATAGTATGTGATGCAAATATTGTAATAGGGAAGATAGACGACAAACTGCAGTTGCTAAGTGGAATATAAATTTTCTATTTAATGAAACTGAAACGGAGGAAGCGATTGCCATCTCATTAGAATTTCTAATGCAGATATGTAGATCTCTTAGATTTCCGACTTTTTAATCGAGTTGCTAACAGATGAAATGGTGAAGATACAGATACAGATCTTGTCAGTTTATTTAATTTTTCCTCTCTCCCTCTCACTTTCGCAAACTCCATACTTGTATGGGTGGAATCTCTTATTTTACCTAATACAAAATGGCGATTTTATGTTTCCATTTTTACTTGCGATTATAGGTACTATAATGTAAGTTATGCATTCGTCGAAAACAAAAGTCTTGAGATAACAATCAAACATGACATTACGATGATAGCGAAGACTAAAAAGATGGTCTAAAAATTCTGCCCGTCTGTATGTCTGTCTGTCTGTCAGTCTGTCAGTCTGTCAGTCTGTCAGTCTGTCAGTCTGTCAGTCTGTCAGTCTGTCAGTCTGTCAGTCTGTCAGTCTGTCAGTCTGTCAGTCTGTCAGTCTGTCAGTCTGTCAGTCTGTCAGTCTGTCAGTCTGTCAGTCTGTCAGTCTGTCAGTCTGTCAGTCTGTCAGTCTGTCAGTCTGTCAGTCTGTCAGTCTGTCAGTCTGTCAGTCTGTCAGTCTGTCAGTCTGTCAGTCTGTCAGTCTGTCAGTCTGTCAGTCTGTCAGTCTGTCAGTCTGTCAGTCTGTCAGTCTGTCAGTCTGTCAGTCTGTCAGTCTGTCAGTTTGTCAGTCTGTCAGTCTGTCAGTCTGTCAGTCTGTCAGTCTGTCAGTCTGTCAGTCTGTCAGTCTGTCAGTCTGTCAGTCTGTCAGTCTGTCTGTATGTATGTATAGACACCTACAGCCCAAACGGCTGGGCCGAATTTCTTCAAATTTCGTATAATTTGTTTAGGTATTGCACAGAGGGGAAATAGGCATTTTTTTATCTCGGAAACGGTTCTAACGATTTTGATTTAAAAAAAAATCAGTCAGCTTTTACAACCGATCATATGGTTGAAAAATTTTTTAAAAATGTCTAAAAATGGTACTTTCCATAGGACCGTTTTTTTGCTTTTGACTATCTCATAAATTACTTAACCGATTCTTTCGAAATTTCACACATATAAAGGTTTAGGTTGCCCAATTTATACTGCGTACCAATTTTTTTTTTGTATTTTTAAAAGCATTTTTAAGAAAATAATTAAAAAAATTATATTTTGAAAACTGCTCATTACATTTTTTTTCAAAAATTATAGTTATATGTATTTGTTGAATACCTATGAATTGGCGCTTTTGAATTTTTTCTAAAATGTTTTCAAAAAGCTAAAAAAAAGAACTTTTTTTCTCAAAAACCGCTCTACAGATTTCTAAAATTCTTCTCTAATAAATTCAAATGTATCCAATAAATAGAACGGCATATTCTTTTAAGCTCAAATTAGTTTAAGTATTTATTTCAGAATTTTGTATTATTTTTTCCTTGATTAAGACGATTTAATATTTTGTTTTTAAGTTTATATTATTAAATATTTAATATTGTCATACCAATTTATTTTAGAACATAAATTAAAGAAATGTTGTATATATACAAAATTAAGTTAGAACGACTTTAAAAATATATTTAGATTCTTAATTGAAATCTTTTGCATATGTTGTGATCGAACATAAGAGCAATTTCGTGCGATCCAGTCGTGCATTTTATTTTTTTTTTGTGTGAAAAGTTGGGTATCTATTTAAGTAGGTAAATATTAATCTGTGACCCATACTCAGTGAACCAATTTGAACCCATTACTCGCAGGACCCTTGTGTAGTGTTGGTTTTAAAAGAATTATGAGTCAAAGGTTCTGTGGCCATTAACAAGGACATTTTCTGCTTCCTGAATGAAACTTTACTTAGTTAATCTTGGCGAGTTGATGGTCAGGCAAGATGCCGACGTTATCCGCCGTGGGGTGGGAATCGTTAAATTACACGAAATAGTCGATGTTCCAAGAACGCAACTGCATATAAACATAATACAAGTTTAGATACACCTTGTCCCATAGAGAGAAATAAATTTATTATACATCATCATTTCAAGTTTTTAGTTGTTCTGTTGTGTCGGCTTCGAGAGATCTTTTGCGCCTATCACGGTTTTGCTCCACTGTCTTTTGTAGCATCAGTTCGTATGCCGTTTTCTGACAGGTAAGAGGATATCTCCGTCCCTGAGAAAATCAGGTTTCGGGGTTTAGATAGGACTTCGCTAGGAAACATAGTCAATGACGCAACTATTTGGCTTGTCCAAAACTGAATTTAATACAGTCCATTCACTTAAGTTACGAGGGTAGGTGGAAGTGGCTTCTTAAGGCGTTCTTCTTTTTTCGTTCAGAGCAGAGCTCTAAATAGAGTTAGAGCTCATAGCGTACGCTATGAATTTGTTCCGAGCGAGCTCTGAATACTATGATTTGTTTTTTTAAAACACTTGAACCACGCACACATAATAAATTTTCATTTTAACCATAAAAACCAATATATCACAAAACAATCCATATTTTGTACACAGATACAGAAAATCGACCAACTTCTTCCGCCATTTTAGTTGTATCTGATTAATTTTTCTTTTCAATTTACTTAAAATGCTCAGATGAATCTGTTCAAACACATCAAAGCGCGCTGAACATGTTTAGAACGAAGAAAGAAACACACATTCAGAACTCTGAATGCTCTGAGTGAAAAATAACCACTCAACAACTCAAAAAGAAAACGCCTTCAGAAGAACCGATATACTTAGGTAATAGCTTGGTCCGTTGAGAAATCTTTTTCAGGACTGACAGATTTTGTCTTATACCCACTTCCCCGCATCAATAAAAGCAATAAATGAGGAAAATTGAGAGAAGGTGACTTCGTACATAATCCCGGCCCGATATCCGATATCTAGAAATCTTCAAAACACAAACCCAATAATTTTGTATAATTTTCCAAGATTTAGGGAAAGAAATTTCGGGTTCTTAGATTTTCGGAATTGGGCGTTTTGAGAAGTATAGGGGGGTTTCGGAATTTTCTGGTTTCAAACCCCATCACCTGAGGGATATCAAAACAACCCGCGATAGAAACTGTTTAAGTAAATGCGCTATACAGCAACTCAGCATTACTTACTTTTTATTCATTAAATAGGATTTCACTTTACAATATTATTTTAATGGAATAGTTTTGCATTTCTTTAAAACCCTTTCAATAAATTGTATTAATTTTCTTAATTTAATTTTTCTTAATAAATGTTCTTAAATTAAATATATAAATAAACCTTTGTTTCAATAGAAACAACATCTATTCGTCGACTGCAGGATTTACAACCGGATAAAACACTATTCGAATTGGCAAGTGAAAACCGTATACGGAATGGGCATCGTCCATTTTGTTGGTACATGACTAGATTGCAAGCTGTGAAATGTAAGAGGCCCTAATATCTAGGTATATACAAATTTAGTCTCTGAAACTGTCTGCATATATGTATAACCTGAAATCATGTGCAGCAAAAATGCACATATCACCGACTTACAGCTGCTCCCTGAAAGCGTATGCCTTCGTTTTAAAATCTTATCTTTAGGTGTGTTTTATTGACCACTGGCCTAAACTAATCAAATTGCGGAAAAACATTATTTATTTATAGACACGACCTTCCCCAATCATGTGACACCTATAAATTTCTGAAGCAGACAAACAATATTTTATCTAATCTGGAATTCGGCTAATAAACAATAATTATCGTAAAAACCCATTTCGATATTTTTTTTTTAAACTTTCTTAATAATAAAAATAAATTAAGATATTAATAGCCCTCTGCAGTAGAAGTGTCCACCCAATTTAATGCTCTTATCGCAACTAAATCCACTTATCGGATAAGGTCGTCCGATTTCTTCAAAACACAATAACAGCCCAAGTAATACATCAATCATCGCAGAGCCTTGCGCGTCCTGGCGTGATAGTTGCCGTAAAAATATGTCATTAGGAGAAAAAATGGAAATTAACAAAAAAAAACACTTCCCTTATGGTACTATCTTTAATCAACACTTCACACAGACACTTCAAACACCTCTTACAACGCACCACACAAAGTAAACATAGCCCCATTTTGCTGCAACATCAAGCCTCATCAGCAGCAGTGGAGCCTATATCTACCTATGTGTGTGAATTCAGAATCAGTTGCCCGACGGGGGTGCGGGTGAATGATACCCATCTATTTATATACCTATGTGGCTTTGGAATATGTTCAATATTCAAAGGCTGTCATGAGCATAATAAAGTTGCAGGAACATAGAGAGAGCTTATGACAACGGCCGACGACGACGACGGACGGAGTGAAACCGACCGGTGAGTGCATTGCCCGAACCAAAGGTTCACCCGAGCTTGAGGTTGAGGCCTATACACCCGCTGCCCCCTGTTCAATTTCGTCGATTACTCAAAGTGTGACAGCGTTGCCGCTGCTGCTTTATTGATCGACGTGATTAGATATCGATTCGGAATGCTAATTAATATCACAAACACTTATGTATGTACTCTTATACTATATGTGGATAGTGTGGCAAGAAAAAAAAATAATGAAAATGTAGGCGTTTCATTTTGGCGTTGCTGCAACCTGCAACCGCAGCATTTATGGACGCGGATCAAAAGGTACTTTGTACTTTTGCAACACTTGGCTATCCTCATACCGTGTCGGTTGTCGGCTGCGCTATATGGCGTTACCTATACACAATGTATTGCCTTCTTACCGTTAAAATTTTTTTTATTTATGTTTTATTTTGTGGTTGATCCTTATAATGCTTGTTTTGTGCTTAATTTTCATTTTGTGCAGTGTAACGGCCGCTTATCGTGGATAATTTATCTTGATGAAATTTTTTGTGTTTTCGCTTTTTTCCTGGTAATTTTCTTTTTCTTCGTTTTTTTTTTTTTTTTTTTTTTTTTTTTTTTTTTTGTGGACAAAAATGGAGCGAAGAAGTTTTTTTTTTTCTCTTTGTTTGTAGATTTTTTTTTTTAATTTCGTATTTCGTGCTTAGCCACAGAGCAGCGTGTAGATTAATGATAGTAACATAATAATGCTTATTTTGTTTGCTGTTGGAACAACATAGGAAGACTCTGGATAATTTGGTTTGATTGTTGGAATATAAAATTCAGAGCTTAAGACGTGGCTTGTCAGTTTGGAGAAATATTCGAATTAAACGACGGAAACCGTTAAGAGTACGTTTTATCTGCAAGTGAGGCTCAGAGGCAAAAGGTTTTTGGCAATAAATCGCCTTTAACTATTCGAATTTCAAACAGAAATTGCATTGTAACAATTTTTTTAGATTTAAGTTAATAAAGTCAATAAGCCACCTTATAGTTTTTTTTATAGTGGCTTATTGACTTTATCAATTTAATTTAAGTTTTTTGGCTGAACTTCTTTTAAACAATTTTTAGATTTAATGAAAACTCATTAAGCTTAGAAATAAAGGCTTTACAATTGGGATGAGTTTCCCCCTCCGGAAAAAGGTTTTTTTTTTATCGGACGGAAATCTTCAAAAGACACTCGGTAAGAGTCGGTACCGAGTAGCGTGGGACTCTTATCGCACTAAACCCAACGGTGAATCAGGACCAATCTATGAAAGATCGACAAATGATTTTACTATCTTAATTTATTTGTACATCGTATTGGGGGAAGTTTAATGTTATAACACTTTTCCATAGCTTTTAGACCATCAGCTCATGAGGCTTTGTTCTTCTTAATCTCCGAACATTGTCTCGTATATTAAAGACGGTCTCCATTTCGGAGTTGGTATGACTTTGCAGTGGCTGATTGAAGATCACGATGTAGATCGCTATTTCTTATATACCGAGGGGCATTTATTATTCCACGAAGGACCTTGCTTTGGAATTTTTGGGCGGGTGCCGAAATCATTGGTATACTTAAACAAGGTAAGCCACCAACAGAAGTAACATCTTACAGACCAATATCGCGTATACCAACCTTGGCAAAACTTTTTGAAAAACTGCCACTGAAAAGGCTTAGCAAAATAATAGAAGAAAGAAGACTAATTCCGAGCCATCAGTTTGGATTTAGAAATCAACATTCCACGATAGACCAAGTGCATCGAATTACGGATGTTGTGGAAAAGGCACTTGAAGAAAAACAAGTATGCTCGGCTATATTCTTAGATGTTGTTCAAGCCTTTTGATAAGGTTTGGCACTTGGGACTTTAGAACAAACTGCATAAGGACCTTCCAATATACGAAATACTAAAATCCTACGTTAAGAACCGACTCTTAAGAGTACGGCACGACCAAAATTACTCGGAACTAAAGAAAATTGAAGCCGGTGTACCAAAAGGAAGTGTCTTAGGACCAACCTGTATGTGTTATATACAAGGGATATTCTAGTGGACATCAACGCTATCATGGCCACCTGACGATACGGCAATATTGGTTCCGAAGGCTACACAAAAATTGTAAAACGCTGTCAATAAAGTTAGTGATTGGACGCAGAAATTGCGTATCAAATTAAACGAAACAAAATCGACGCATATAAACTTTACAATCAAAAACATAAGCAATGTTCCAATATTTATAAACAGCACAGCAGTACCTTACTCCAATACCGCCAAATACCTTGGAAAGAATTTGGATGGGAAGCTTAAAGTACTACCCATTTGGACATATGTCATCCAACTAGCCCCATAGAAAATCAATCAAATTTGCGTTTTGAAAATAAAAATTGTCTTAAAATAATTAGAACATGCATTTTTTTGCATTTCTGTCAAAGCGGAGTTGCCAGTTGTGTATAAGAGAAATCAATTAAGGTTCCCCCATACTATAGCCAAACTTTCGGCTCCAAACACAATAATTCAGGAGGAAATTCACTCCTCAATGAAAAATGCCTTGGTGAAATCCTATATGACAGCGGTCATATAGGAGAGATTATCATTGATTTTACTCATGAAACGTATTGCAGTCGGTCACCAGTTTGCCATTTAAGTAGCATGTTGTGATTAGCTCAAGTAAAAAGGTAGATAATAGACAAGAAGCCATCCAGATCATGCGATTTGACACCGCTGGACTTTTTTTTGTGGGGCTTCGCGAAAGACCGTGTTTATGCAGATAAACATTTAACTCTTGAGCACTAGAAAACCAACACTCGTCAAGTTATGGCTGAGATAACGCCTAATATGTGTCAAAAAGTGGTCAAAAATTACCTCAAAAGAATCGATGCTTGCAACAATTCTCGTGGTGGTCATTTAAATGATGTATATAATATATAATTAAATTCTTAGTCCAGAATATTGAGCTGGATAAATATCAAGATCTTGTAGTGTTGTTGTAATGCATGCAAAGTTCTGACCTATATGGGTCTGCGTGCATAATAAAACGCGGCTAATATCGTTACCAGATAACTTCCGCGATATTTCGCCGAATTCAGTATAACAAAAGCTTTCGCAATAATATTCTATATATATATCAGTTAATACATTGGGCTTGTCACTTATTCTAGTTCCAAAACGTCATTTTGGCTTATTTGAAGAAATTTCAAAATTTGATATTAAAAAAGGGTAAAACTAGATAGTTTCGACTTTTATGTAAACTGGAAGAACCAAGAGTCTGATTTAATGTTCGAAAATAGTTTGTCCAAAATAAAAAACCATTCTCAAGATTTGGAAGCGACTACCACCTTTCTAGGCATTTCGTCAACTAGATCGATTTAGTCTTTGAATGCAACTAATTGTTTTAACTTGACGTCTACAAGTATTATTTCAAATATCAGTATTTCTCCAAATTTCCCGGATCCAACTTTTCTTTCGAATACCCTGCTAATTTCTGTTAATTTTAAATTAAATCCTAATAACTGCAGTCTTTTGGTATTGAGTTATAAATTATATGGTTGATCCTAAAATTTGATTTTAGCCCTTATCTCTGATGCTGGCTTTTGGTCATATTGCCTATTACAATTCTTAAAATGATCAGTAATAATAATCTAAGTTGAATCACTACATAATCTACGTACTTTCACGTCTTCCATTCCACTTCAGCCAACATAACATTCGTTTATCTTAGATGTACATGAACATGCGGCTTAACTCGAAACCGCAAATGCCAAAACCAATTCCCTAGGTCGGGCCGTGTCGGTCTCGTTCAATGGCAATTGTATTGTATTACCTAAGGTGCACACACTAACTCCTATAGAAGCTAAAGCTCTATATTCTTCCAGCGTACGGCGACCGGCCGGCGCGGCGACGACGCACGGCGTGCGACGCACTGACTAAAGTGTTGTAAGAAGACCGACCCGACCAAACGCTATATAAATGACTAAACATACAACTAACTACATCCAATTGGTAGCTCAACCGGAGTCATTTGATAAGCCTTTGGATTTGGATGCTTGAGATAAGGTACGGTTTACGAATCTTTTTGTAACCCTAAAGATCACAAGCCTCTACATCAGGATCACGTAGCAAGTATGAAATAGCGCATTATCTTTGAAAGTTAAACCTACTCGAAATCGAAATCATAGCTGAGAGGCTGATGGTTTAGCATTTAAAGTCTTTATCTCTCTCTCGAAGTCATGAGCTATAAGCAGCAAGTGAAAGATTAGAGAATTCTAAGGCGGCTCAACTTCAAGGGGTGCCTTGATGTCTATCCGCGCGCTCGGTTTGCATATATATGCTAAGTGTATATGCATTTAGACTTTCCTCGTTATTTGCTTGGTAATTAGGTTCCAATTGTTAGAGGCTTTGAAGTCGTGCGCTCTTTTGCAGACAAACAAAGGCGAGTGGATAGACCATTGTAATATCTTCTTCATTTTGTTGCCTATCTATAGATACAAAAATGGAGGTCGATAACCATAAGATGAACCTCCATGCAGAAAGCGGATAATATTAAAAACGCTTCCTGCACTTTATGACCCATACACAAATACGCACGCAACGCATACGATCGTAAAAACTGTCATTTCCAACCGAAAATTTTTCAATCTTGTCGAATTTATATCTTTGGTTTGGACCTTCTTTCAAATAATAAGCAAACGACCGTCAGGGAGTATGCTAGAATAGTGGTTGGTTGATGGGGGATGGCGCAGGAAAACGCAATCGTAAAATTATTCCCAAAGCAATTAATTCGCGTTTATTCCCATTTAGTCAAACATCAGGCCTTCTAGTTGCTACGAGTATGTAGCTTGTGCCTTTAATGGACATAAACTTGCGTGTTCGAAACCTCAAAGGCGTTTATTTCTTCTTCTGTGCATGAGTCGATTTTTTTTCTTTTCTTTTTATTATCATGGTTATTGGTTCAACAGAAAAGATGGAGGCGTGGGTCTTTTTTTATCGTTTGGGCTTTTTACGACTTTTTACAGTAATTAAGGAAAATCATCATCATTGGCATCGATGGAAGAAGAAAAAAAAAAACACAAATACCACATAGGGAGAGCATTTTTAATTTTCAAATTGGGTTCTTGAGGTTGGGGTAACTTATATACCCCGGAAACCACTTAAGTATCTCCGTAAGAATTCCCATCACGTTCGAGTTAGTTCGTTTGAAGGAAGAACAGTTTATTGTTTGTGGATAGTTATTCATTTCCTAGTTTGAGAAAATGGTTCATTTATTTTTTTCTTTCGTTTTGTAGGCGAAACTGGCGCTGGAGTATAGATACAGTTTTTTTCCGCGTGAATCTTAGTTAACATATAATCGCTCATAGAATGAGATTCTCAAGAAGGAGACAAAGGTTCTTGGAAATTAAGGTCTTCTATTCAATTGTATCCTTTCGAAGATGACTGTCGTATACAACAAGAAGGCTGATTTTTCTGCTTTTAAGAAAACTTGTGAGGTCTAAGTAATTCTATGCAGCAAGTGTCTGATAAACGGTGATTTTTTAAGAGCTTGGTTTTTGAAAATTCAAAAAAACACAGAAACTTGTAAAAAGTGAATGAAATTTTTATTTGGATCGATAAATCAATTTCTGCCATTTACTTTTTAAAAATAATTTCACTTAAATGTTGCCCGCGGCTACGCTTCAGGTGGTCCATTCTGAAGGTCCAATTTTGGCAAACTTTTTCACACATTTCGGCCGGAATCTCACCAATGACGCGTTCAATGTTGGCTTCCAAGGCAGCAATCGTGTTTGGCTTGTCCCCATAGACAATAGACATAACATAGCCCCACAAAAAATAGTCTAACGGGGTCAAATCACATGATCTTGGTGGCCAATTGACTGCGCCAAAACGTGAGATCAACTGCTCACCAAATTCGCCTCTCAATTGATGCATGGTTTCGCGTGCAGTGTGGCATGTGGCACCGTCCTGTTGGAACCACATGTCGACCGAGTTCAATTCTTGCATTTTCGGCAAAAAAAAATCTTATCATCGAACGGTACCTTTCTCCATTGACCGTAACCCTGCGGCCTTCATCTTCCTTGAAGAAGTACGGCCCAATGATGCCGCCTGCCCATAAACCGCACCAAACAGTGCATTTTTCGGGATGCATTGGTAGCTGCTGAATTGCCTCTGGCTGCTCTTCACTCTAAATACGGCAATTCTGCTTATTCACGTATCCATTTAGCCAAAAATGAGCCTCGTCGCTGAAGACAATTTTGCGATAATTTCATAATTTCGACATTTTTCACAGAGCACGAATTTTGATAATAAATTTCAATAATTTGCAAACGTTGTTCAGGCGTAAGTCTATTCATGATGAGATGGCAAACAATACTGAATCGAAATGTCAAATGTTCGTGGAATTTGTCATGTGTGATCTGTCAAAAATATAAACGTCAAAAACCAAGTAGCAAAAAAATCACCCGTTAGATGCAAAGGTGTGGTGTCATAATCGAAGAAATGGATTACGAGTCAAACAATAAGTTTGAAACATTTTCTGAAGTTCAATCGAGGTTTCAGTACATATCTATAAATCATTTGAAAAACATTTTCGAAAAAAGGAATACTGTTTAAAAAAATAAATATCCCGCCCTGGTTTTAGAATCGGAAGCGGTCAGTCAGATCTGGTGGGGAAGCCAAACTGAAAACTGAAAAATTGCATCAAGGTCTTGGAAAATTATCTATCGAAACTTGTTGTTTAAAAAGTGATATCAAACATTTTTGCTTTGAAGACATACATTAAAAAAATCAATTTTGAAATCGAAATAGGCGATTTATGAAAAATTAAAAAAAAAAAAAAAATGCACGACTGTACGTACTTGCTCTGTTATTCGATCACATTCTATGCACAAGATTCTTAGTAGAAACGGTTTAATATATTTTAAAGTCGTTTTTTTTTTTACTAAATTTTGTGTAGATATATGTAAAAAAATTCTTTAATTTTTTTCTGAATAATATTTGGTTTGGTAATTTTATGTAATTTATAATATAACAAAAATATAATTTCGAAAACAAATCGTTTTCAGAAATAAAAAAAAAAATGTTTTTTTTTTCAAAAATCAAAAAAAAAATATTTATCGAAAATTTTGGTATGCAATATTGTTATAAATTTGAAGGGAATCGTACATAAACATTTTGATCGAAATCCTTCAAGCCATTTATGAGAAAGTCTTAGATAAAAAAAAATTGTTTTTTGGCAGGTAAAATAAAATGCACGACTAGATCCTAGGAACTTGCTTTTATGTTCACATCGTATGCAAAAAGTTTTCCAAAAAAAAACTCGGTATGACAATTTTAAATATTTAATAATATAAATTTAAAAACAGAATTTCAAAAAAATCATTCATCCGTTTTCAAAAAAAAAAAAAGAAATATTTTTTTTCAAAAATCATAAAAAAATATTTTTCCAAAATTTTGAAGGACATCTTATATAAATTTTGTTATCGAAATCCGTTGAGTTGTTTATGAGAAAGTTCAAAATAAAAAAAAAATGGTTGTATTGCAGGTACCGATAATAACAAAATATTTTTAAAAAATGTCCACCAAATGTAGAGTATACCTAAACTAGTGCACACACCTTTTTTTTTTATAAAAATCGTTAGAGCCGTTTTTCGAGATAATTGAGATGGTAGACAAAATTGTATGGCAAGTACCGATATTTTTGTGATTAAAAAAACGATTCTGTTTTAGTCAATCACCTAAAAGGCTTGAACTTGGTATTTGAAAAAAATCGCTTCAGCCGTTTTTGGTGTAGAGCATTGTACAGACAGACAGACGGAATTGCGGGACCCACTTTTTATGCTATAAATTTTGGAAATTCTCTTTTAAATGGTTAATGTTAGAAGGAAAATGGAGCACCAAACATTTTCGGTTTAAAGCAATATAATTAAAGAAATAATTTTTGACGTCGGTTGTAGGTGATTCCATAAGAAAATGATCATTAAAGTCGAACAGATTTTCACCTTATATAGAAGATAATTGATCTCTGAGTTTTTATAATTTTTTAAAACCATCATATAAAGCGTATTTCAAGCCTTTAAGTAAATTCAAACATCCTGTGGTGGCTTGTTTTAATGTCACGTATTTTTTTGGGTTAATATTCGATGAGTTTGTCATTTAAGTATGACAAAATTTAGGCGTCTGGTGTGGTGTGAAATCTTTGAAAAACCCGTTTTTCTGAATAACTCGTCTTATACCCGTCAATTTTTAGCAATTTTCCAGATAAATACTTAGCTCTTTTGAAACTTTTTAAACCCTGAAATTATATTTCTTATTATTATTATTTTCTTATTTTTTATTAATTCAAAAAAAAAAAAATTCAACAGAACAAAAAATATTGAACAGGCATTATTGAAAGCTGCGAAT
This sequence comes from Philhelius pedissequus, assembly GCA_910595825.1. NCBI lineage: Eukaryota > Metazoa > Arthropoda > Insecta > Diptera > Syrphidae > Philhelius > Philhelius pedissequus. The sequence continues at coordinate 3,887,395 of OU343163.1, read as the reverse complement.
AGTCATTAAAGTTTCTTTTTTTTTTAAATTTATTAATTAAAAGCAAAGTTAAGATTTTGTATAGTTTCGCTTAATCGGCTAAGATCTACGATTAAAGCCATAAACTTCCAAAATTAAAAGCTTATAAGTAGTAAATAGCACGACGATGGTGTTTTTTTCAACGCCAGTTTCATTTTAGAAAAAAGTTAGAATCAATATGATTTCGCTATATGCCTTTCTAACCATTTCCGTACTGTAACGAACAACATTGGAATCAAAAACGAGATTTTGTAAATCCGTTCTTAATGATACTTGCATTTTATTTACGTTTAGACATGTTACTGGGAGATGAGATCACTATTTCGAAATTGACCAATAAGTTGGTAATCCTCTGTCAATTACATACTCACCCAACGCCTTACTCCCACAGAATCGTCACATATATTGATGATCGATCAAAGTGTGGAAAGTATGCTTGAAACGAAACTATGATCTGTGGATTCATAGGTTCAATAATGCCAATATGGAAGAACACCGTAGATATAATTAATTTTGGAACAGAATTGTGCCTTATCACTACACGAATACAAATCACACTTTTTCATCAAATTTCCTTTCAGAATCTTTTCTAATTTTTTTAATTGTATTTTTTCTTACTATCTCAACACTTTTTCATTTCACACCTCGAATTGCTTTCCCACTCTTAAAAAAAATTATCAATTGAAATATCTAATTAAGTCGCTTTAGTTTAAACTTAAAGCTTTCGGTATATTTTTGTTGAACTTCTTTAGTCAATTTATTAGCATTCAGGTGTTAAACCTTTTATTACTGGGTAACTCGTATTTCTTGCGTTATTCTTTAACTATAAACATGGCTACCCACCAACAGTTTAATGAATTTTGTATGTAGCTAATTATGTACAGCTATAAGTTTATTCTTGTAGCACCTTTTCATATATACTCTTCATTAAAACATCAGAGTAGACTATACAGTTTTAAGTACCTAATCCAATGAAAAACCACATCAAACAAAGCAATAAAAACCCAACCTTAAATATGGACTAATTTTCTCAAACAGAAATAAGACATAAGAATGCTCCACTGCAATCTGTCAAGCCATTAGTAATAATATTTTAAAAAAAAATACAAAAAAACGGAGGAACAACCCATTAGGCGGTTCTTTCACTCAAGTATGCGCCATTTGTTTAAACGGAAAAGCCCTAATAAATACATTTTTGCTGGTTGAAAAGAGTCTTGTGTGGAACTTCATAAGTAAAGCAATTACCCTCAAAAGACCAGCCCATCTCTCAGTTGCTGATGATGGGTAAGAGCGACACCTTTTATTGCAAACACGCATCACAGAAGAAAGTATAGATCATAATCAGCAACAAGACTATGTAAATGCTTGCAAAAGAGTAGCTACATTGCGTAGCGCACTCATAAAAGATAAGCACCGCACTCTAATATAATCACCTTCCTTCTACCACCTAACCTAAACCCCATAGCCAGCGAACATAACATTTGAAACATCAAAACCATTAAAATCCTCCAAAAACATATCCCAGTCAAACACCATCGGCAGGTATACTCAACTCATATAAGCCTGCTCTGCACCGCCCATACTCTCATTAAAAACAATCTCGTGTAGGTACAATATTTAACATTCGAATACGAGTATATCACGGACGAACTGGAGGAACATTTTTGATATCTACTTGCTTACCAAACAAACGTATACGAAAGAATGGAAAACTTTATCACTTACACCTAATCAGCTTCGCTTAAGCAGCAATAAAGTTCATCTTATATAACCTACATTATATGCAATAAACACCGATAGAGTACTTAGTGTATCTATAAGGTACATTTCCATCTCTCGAAATGTTTTCAACGAAAAGATACTTAGATAGATTTCGAAAGGGACGAGACGAGCAGAGCAGGAGCAGTGGTGTAGTATTCTAATCTGAGTTTGGATTTTGGATTGTTTTTCGAGTGGAGAGTTTTTCTTGTTCGCTAGGTACCTACCTATATAGATGGCTTAAGTCTGTGGTTGAGTTTGGTGCTCCATCTTTTTTGGCGAAACCTCATCAGAAGCACACTCGGGGTTATAAAATAACAATATCTTGCCCCAAACTACTAAGCTGCTACATCCATTGCTTTGCCCCTTTAGAAGCGAACATAAAAATCTATACAAAACAACAAAAACAGCAGCCTTAACGAACAAAAAGATACAAAAGTATCTATTCGAATTGAGAGAAAACCAGATCCGCAGATATTATTAACTTTGTGTATATTGTTGAGTGTGTAGAGCCATTTATTCAATTCAAGGTTCCAAAACAACATCATTTGAGTATAATGTGTTCACATGGTGTTCCAGGTTTCTTGAGAACAACTTATTTCTGTGAAAATGCACAATTTTTGAAGATTTAAACCTACCTAAGATATATGGTATGATTATATTTCTTTACACGCGATGAGAGTACAACTTTTAGTATGGTGAATTGTGATGTCAGTTTAAGCGACTTATGTCATATGATACCACTGTTGTCAAAATCAACACTCTTGATTTGTTTTTGCAGAATTTCTCGACAGGAAAAGAAATAATCCTAGTACACAGTGGCGCAAAATTTTAAACAGCCTAATGTTAAGGGCTTAGCATGATACTACTTAACAGTTTGCTAATACTAAATTACTAATACTTTACTAATATTTTCCTAATTTTAAACACTTTTTAACTACCACTATACTAAATCTATTTTCTTAATAAACTGCAACTAAACACGCCTAAAATAGTGCAAAAAAGTAAGTGAACTTAACTTTTTGACGTTTGTAAATGTCAAAGTGGCATATGGATTTAGTACGATACTAAGAAAAATAAAGTAGCCATTTTGTGATTTTAACTTTAGTAAAATGTTAAGAAAATAGAACGATACTAAACTTAGCAAAACCCTCTTTTTAGCCTAGTATCATACTAAAAATGATTTAATATATTACTAAATCGACTAAAATCTTGCACCAGTATCTTTTAGGAATTTGCTGTTTATAAGATTTTCAATAAAATACAAATCTAAGGCTATATGTGCTACTTCTACAAATATTTAAGCCATTAACTTGAACCCTTAACCACTACTGAAACTCAGTTAATCTGCCGAAATTGGCGACCTGAAATCTTACACCAAGACTGAACCAAGTTTAAAATATCTTTTCAATTTTCCCCCGTTTCTAATTTTCATAAACTTGTGATCATTTTTTCCAAGGGATGAGGCAAGCTCACCGGAACTCAGTGTTTTCCTGAAGAAAGCAGAGTAAAACTTGGGTAAAGAATATCTCTCTCTAATTATACCAATTTTAAAAATATAATATTTATTTTATCAAAATCGGTTTTAACAAATAGGTAAATACGGCCGTATTATAAGGCCAACCAATGGATAACCACCTAATTAGAAGATGGGAGAAGCCTAACTCTCACTGGTTAGAGACGAAAGCTTATGGAGCACTAAGTATAACCGGCGTCTCGTAAACCGCAGGAAAGGGGAAAAATGGGAAACTACTTTTTATTGCCAAAAAACTAATAACCTCGGAGTTATTTCTCTTAGGGGCAATTTTTCAATAGTCAGTTAAGCAGACAGTTAGTAGATATTCTCCAGATAGAGCAAAAATCAGTTCTTCAACCGTAATCTAGGAATAAAGTTATCTGCTCATTTTAGAACGGAATAAGAAGTTAACTGAGGAATAAAATAAATAGCTATTTGCCAAGCCAAAAACGCTTTGAAAAATTATTGCTTTGAAATAAACTTTAAACGAAAATTAATTTCTATGAAAAATTTGATACTCGAAATAAATCTGACGTTCAAATTAATTTATTGTATTGTTTTCTCTTGATTGAATAATTCAATGTTGAAATCCGGTTGTTTAACAGCCAAGTAAGTTTACTCCTCACGCAACTAACTGAATCTTTATCTGGAGATTTAAAAATCAGCTCTTAATGAATGAATATTACAAAAGTTGTTCAGATTTAATAAGCTTTTGATTTTCTATACGAATTTTACTTACTTAATTTTACTTATGTATAATAATTTTGTTTAATAGTAAATGTGAATTTTAAGCAATTAAAGAGTTATTTAATGTAATTCTAATAATTTGAGGGGCTAGCTGACATTGCTTGTTGGATAGTACACTTCAGATTGGCGGATGAGCTACACTGTATATTATTTAGGTACATTCCGGGTCGTTCGGTTAGGTACGTTTTGGGTGTTGGTGGGTTAACTGCGTTTTGAAGTGTATGGCTTCGTTTCAAAGTGTAAATGGATTTGCTTTTAAGGTCTTAAATGGAAGATACAAATTTAAATTGCATTTTTTGTAGAAAAAAAGACACCAATTTCAAACTGAAACACCCTGTGTATCGCGATATTTTTTATTTGCTTTTGATTCGCTTATTTTTGTTCTGTTTTTCTATGTAAGTTTTGTTTGCCGAAAGACGAAATTTTATTCCATCATTTCAAGCAGCGGTATACTATCTAGTCTATGTAGGAGCTGCAGTAATAGAACAGCAACAATAAAAAGCTAACAAAGCGCTCCACATCCACGCTAACCAACCGCACTCTATTCGTCCAGCTATCCTATAGCTAAGCTAGAGCCCCAGCGCAGCGCAGAAGATAAAACTCTTCTAATGAAAAAGATTAAAAGTAAAATAAAATTTAAGTGTAGTCAAAGCCTGATTGTATAAAGCTCTGCATGCACCGGGCACCGCTACAACTGCCATTGCACTTCGTCGCGCTGCGCTAACCGACCGCAACAACTTCCACTTGATATGAGTGTTTGTTCATTGTATCTGGAGCAGATAACACAAAATGCAAAATGGATTTGTTCTTTAATATATTTTTCGACGCCTTTTTTTGTTGTTCCTCTTTTCCTTCTGGCATTAAAAAAGGATGTCATGAGAAAAGATTTCGGTGGGAAGATATATGTACGTAACATTTAAGTTTTTGGTCACGTTTGAATTTTAGAGGTCAGAGAGATAGAAGCACCTGTGGTTGGTTTTATTCGTAACGTTCTATATCTACATATAGGGATTGCTGTGTGGATCTACACAGTCGTCTTCAATGTTTGTTTTTTTTTTGTTGGCTTGGTGCGGGCTTGTGAACATGTGGATGTACAGATTAAATTAGGAGAGTAATTATGGTTAAGGTTATTTTTGGCACATGACATTAAAAAGAATGAGAAGAAGAACATCGTATGTCAAAAAATTAATATTAGTAATTCGGCCAAGCCAGCCGCTCTTTAGCTTGCAAGAAATCACTTCATCATACAGGAGGTCCTTCAAATTCTAAATAATATTGCACACTAAAATTTAGGAAAAAAACTGTTAAATAACATTCAATATTTCGAAAATGGATATTACTCGAGACTTGCTAACCATGAAACCATGAGCGTTTCTTCGGTTTTAGGTTTGACAGTGTGACTGCCTGACACTTTTAGAGCAAACAGGCCACTGTTAGAGTGTGACAGTATATTGTTGATTTATTGTGACAGTGTAACAGAGTGGAAGTTAACATTTTTTTTCAATTTGACACTGTTGTTTTAGTGGGACAGTGCATGAGATTGAAATTGTGGTACTATTAGATTGTGTATTCTATGTCGAGAGCGACAGTGTGGAATTGTAAGTTTAAGAAAGGTAAAGGTAAAGAGAGAGTGAGATAGTACGAACTATAAAATAAGTAGAAAGATAGACAGTGAGAAAGTTTAGAAGATCGAAAGTGTGAACGAAAAAAAGTGTGACAGTATGAAATAGAAAAGATGTATAAAAATAGGTAATGTGACAGTGTGAATATATAAAAGATAGAGAATGTGAAAGTGGGTATAGAAGATAGAGAAAGTGTGAGAAAATAGTGTGAAAAGATAAACAATGGAACAGTGTAACAGCGTAACATTGTCACAGTGTAACAGCGTAACTCTGTCACATTATCACTGTTGGCATGTCTGCCAACTATAAAATTTATATTATCAGACACTTAAATTTCGTATACGATTTTTTTTTAAATAAAATTATAAGTAAATATTGTATTGATATGAAAAATTAAATAATAATAAACTGCTCTAACGACTTTTTAAAATTTGTTTGCAGAAACTCATACTAGTTCCAGCTGAATAAGTCACTAAGTCAGGCTCAACCATAGTTAAGATTCATCCCCCGAAATCGTTGAATTTAAATTTTGAAGCCATGTCGGGGTTTTACAACTACAATGTGCTAAAATATTGCACTAGCGTCTGTCATTTTCTCACAATATCTACGATGCAAGCAAGCAATGCATTCCCACTTCTGACTTTTGTATGGAATGTGGCAACACCGACAGAGAAGAAACTAAATTTATTTGTACATTTCCTGCTAATTCTGTTGACGTTGGCTCCATCTGGAAGGTTACTGCCAAAATTATTCCAGTTATTTGGCTTCATAAGGAAATGAAAAGAATAAAAGAGCTGGGACGGAACAACTGTCCACGAACCAAATAATGCTTCCACCTGGTTTTTCACACTGAAATATGTTCAAACAATAAATCAAAATTTGCGGCAGTAAGATCACTCCTAAGTCTCTGGGCTCCAATCACGAGTTCAAACTTAATCGGAGTCTTGTCACGAGTCCAAGAAAAATACTTACAAGTTACCGATTTTCATGGCAATCAATTCATTTCTTATTTTGGGCCACAATTTTTGATGAAATTTAAAAAAAAAATGCGATCTGTATTTGCAGTTTTTTTATTTTTTTTTATTTTTCATCTAAAATAATGATCATTTTTGCTATAGTGATTATTTACGTTTTAAAAATTGTAGATTTTTAAAAATATGCTAATTTTTTCGAAAGACGTACTTCAAATGGGTAGGTAACTAATAAAATCTAAAATTTAAAACTCTTTTTTAATGTTTAATTTTGAATTCGTTTAAAATCTAATTTATTGCTTAAATAAATATAAATTTTATAGCTTTTTTTAATTTGAAATTCAAATCAATAAGACTATTAAAGATAGAAAATTAATTTGAAATTTTGCAAATCAAAATAAAATTAGCTGGAAGTTAAGATGACAATAGATGATAGATCCCGTTAAAAAGTGCCTGGCAAAAATTAGTACAGACATTAGATTTCCCTGTAATCTAGATGACTTACCTTGAGCCGAAAGCATTTTATTTGTTAACGGCCGGGGCGGCGGCGTTGGTGATAAGGTGTTTGCAAAATGCTGCGCACTTCCTTTATGACTATAAGTATGTAAATAAAAACCATACTTCTTAAACTATATTAAGACCTTACAATCTCTCATCTGGTTATCATCTATGCGTTGAATTGGCCTGTAACTGTAATTATTGACATACCTCTTATCCTTATCAACTGACTAATATAATATATACTTTGACAGCGTGCACCAACCGAAGTAGATTGCATCGAGTACGAGATCAAAAGGTCGCTTGCGCACTTACATGCGATAAGGACACAACTTCTTTACACCAGATCCAATTGTTGTGTTTGAGATTTTGATTTCATTTTTCTTTCTGTTCACCGCATCGCTCCCCATATGAATTGTCAATATACTATAATATGTTCAACCAATGAATCGCTGGTTAATCTGCTTGAATCCGGATTTCTTTTAATGACCAATATAATTTTTATTATTATCGATGATTGAGGGTTGGCTGTTGGCGGTTGGTATAGAGATAACTTTAAATTGGCTTAAAGTTCACATCCCGCTGATAGCCCAATTTCGAAAATGCACACAATATTGGTCTTCATCATATATGATGGAGTGATGGAATCAAGTTGTGAAACATGCGATTCAACCAGTTTTGTCTGTTTGTTGTTCATCTTGACCATATGGGCTATGCGGCGATTAAGTTTAACAAGGAAGTGTAGGTAGGTGGCTTGGGTACATATATTAATTTCTGGTATCAGGATTAACCAGACACGAACTTGTTATTGTTTTTTTTTTCATTTTTTTTTTGATCTGAAGATCATTGCCATATGACGTACATACATACATTAATTTTAAATACAAAAAAAATACAAACAAGAAATAAGAAAATCAAGACGAAAAAAGAGAATAAAATGAAAATCATTTTCTGGGCATGAATTTGAGTTAACATTTTTTTTTTCTTTAAATTAATTTGGAAGAAGTATGTGACATGAATTTTGATTTAAAATAAACGTATTTCTTTATAAATATTTTTAAATCTCTCTTATAAAATTTTGATTGTTTGTGCATTCTCTTTGTTTCTGTTTGATAATTTATTTTAGGTCTGAAGAACAAAAAAGGAGAAAATTGTTTCTTAAATTCTCTTCGTTTGATAATCCTACTTAAGATTGGACAAATTTTGGCAATAAAATTTTAATATTTCAAAATGTTTTAGAAATTTAAATCTTTTCCGATATTCCAGCTTATATGCAATTAATGTCACATTTACAAGTTTACTTTCGTATATTCTTTAGGGCAAGTCTTGCACTTGCAAAAAAAAAATCGATATCGAGAATTTGATAAACTCGACGTTACGATAATGGAGAACACGAAAAACGTCCCTCAATTTCGTCTATCTGCCTGTCTGCAGCTTGATCTACACAAGCGATTTTCTTCAAAATCAGCACTTCAGCGTTAAGTGGCTATACCTCAATTTTGTTTAATATTGTTAATTACTTACAATTACCATACCGATAATTTTTTTACAAGAAATAAATACATAAAATGCACGACTAAATGACACGTACTTGCTCCTATGTTTTATCACATCATATAAGCACATGATTCTTAGTATAAAGAGAACAATATATTTTAAAATCGTTTTTTTTACTTAATTTTTTATATAAAAAACCAAAAAATTTTTTAGGTAATTACCAATATACATTTTAAAAAAAGAATTTCAAGAAATTTGTCCAACCGTTTTCGAAATATTGAATTTTCAATTAAAAATTAGTTTTTCAAAAATGCCCAACATTATTTTTCGAAAAAGGTGGTATCCAGTCTTATTTAGAATTTTGAAAGGCATATATGAATTGATAGAAATCTATTTAAGCATTAATGAGAAAGTCGAAAACAAAAAAAGTTGTCATAGAAGGTATCTTTAATAAGAAATTATGTTTTAAAAAAAAGTGTTCTAAGAAAGTGTAGACTGTAACTAATCGTATTGTTTGGCAAGTACCGATAGTTTTGGAGCTAAAAAAGATTTAAAAATCAAATCGAGCAATACCTTAAAACGCTTTAATACCAATTTTAAAGAAAATCGCTGTTGTAGATCGGCATGCAAGCTGCCGGAATTGCGGGACTCGATTTTTTGGGGCTCTCTTTCATCGCAATGTCAAGTTCAGTTGATCAAAATATTGAGTTCGTTTTTTCGTAAAATTTAAGTGAAAATCGACTTTTAAATTTAGCTGTTTTATGTGATCGATTTTAGGCGCATGTGCGTGCGATCCTGTCGTGCATTTTATTTCTATATAATTTTGTGTGACAATATTAATTTTTAAAATTTAATTTATATCAAGAAATATTTAAATAAACGATCCATATTATTGAATGGCAGGGATCTGCATTCACTTTTTGCGTTTGTCTTTTTTCGTTAAGAGCAGAGCACTGAACACAGTTCGAACACATAAATTATGCACTGAACTTGTTCCAAAAAGAGCGAGCTCTGAACAATGATATGTTTTTTAAACACACTTGAACCACACAAATCACAACACATTTTCATTTTAATCATAAAAAGCAATATAACACAAAACCTATCCTTTTTTGTGGACTGATACACACCCATCAGATACAGAAAATCAACTAGCGATCACCTTCTTTCGCCAACTTGTATCTAATTATTTTTTTCTTCCTATTATCCTTCTTGACACACATGGCATTTGGTGCGTTCAGCAATTTATACTCACATGCTCAGTGAAATATCTTCGAGCACGTCAATTGCGATCTACATATGTTCAGAACGAAAAAAGAAACACACATTTGGAACTCTGCATGCTCTGAGTTAAAAAGAAACACAAACAAATTTTTTGACAACTCAGACTCTGCTCTGAACTAAAAAATAAAAACGCCTTATAAAGAGAATATACAAATCTGTGCTCTTACATTTACATATTAGAAAATTTCAAATAAGCCAACTTTAATAGTCAGAGCCATTATATATTGGCAATAAAAACTGACAAATGTGAAATCGCAAGCCAAATATAATAGAATGAGTTTTCTTTAAAGAGTTAAAGAAACTTTTTACTCAATTTTTTTTTTTAATAATTTTGCACGCACTCAAGGGATTATGAATACCCTTTATATATTTAAACACAGCGCGGCATCCGGTGAAAGAAGAGAAAGAAGGATAGAAAGATGTGTGGCGCGACGTATTTAGATGGTGGTTTTTGTCTTAGATTTTATCTCCAGGGATGGCGGCTGAACTAATGCGGAGAAAATTACCGTGTCTTATTTATTTATGTCTCTTATAATTCGCATTATTTTATTTTATTGCGTTGTCATTTTTATGAGTAGTTTACTCAATCACATGTTGTTAGTGTTATACCTGAACAGCATGTAATGAGTAAGCCTGCAACTCGTTTTATGACAATTTTCAGAATTGGTTTTTAATGGAATATAAGAAGACATAGACAACGGCAGGAATCGAACCTGCGACCACGAGGTTGACAGGCGAGCACACAACTATCGCGCCACGGCCACGGCGCTTTTAAATCATACTACTAGAATTATGTATATATGAATGCTTTTAAAATTAAATTAACAAACGTCAGTTTCGCTAAAGTGAGCATTTTTCACTTCACAGTGAAAATTTGTATTTAACCGATTTCGATTAAAATTTACATGGTTGGTAAGCTGAAGGCACAGAAATGTGCAAAATATAACTTAGACACACTGTTTTTGACTTTTGTTGAACACCATTTTATACTGCAGATAATTGTGTGTATTATTTTTTAAGTTACTTACGTTTGAAATTACTATTAAAATGTAATTGTATTTCTTTTATAACATTACTTACTTCAGATATGTAGTTAATACCCGTAAAATCAATTGTACCAGATTGCAAACTATCAATGTAATTTTTGTTCAGTAGTCGGAATGCTGCAGTTTTATCATAATCTAAGACATACAACATACTACGTGAAATTTAAGACATTTGGTTTCAAAGCTATGCTCCAGTCCAAAAAAATGTAAAGAACTGTTATTATCAGAAAATTGTGTTCAAGATGGGTTTCTCAATAAATAGGATTGTCCCATTTGAAGAGAAAATAATCTACATGAGATTATTGGGATGGGGTCAAAATTCTGCCGGGGTCAAAATTCTTTTAACAAAATTCTGCTTTCAAAATTCTGCTTTTTAAAAATCTGCTCTCCGAAATTCTGCTTTTTAAAATTCTGCTTATCAAAACTCTGAAAATAATTAAAAAAACAAGGGTTTAGAAAATGTTAAAAAGTGCGCGCTTTTTAACATTTTCCAAACCTTTGTTTTCTTTATTATTTTCAGAGTGTTGGATAAGCAGAGTATATACTCTTACTTTTTTAAAGGCCAATTTTTCAATAGACAGTTAAGCAATTAGATATGCACCAATATTCTCAAGATAGAGCAAAAATCAGTTTTTCATCAGTCAGATACAACTTAATCTAGGGATAAATTTATTATTTATGCAATAAAGTTATCTGCTCAGAACCGAATAAGGAGTTATTCTGAGTAATAAAATAAATAGCTATTTTCGATGTCAAACACATTTTGAAAAATGATTGCTTTGAAATAAACGTAAAACAAAAATTAATTTTTATGAAAAGTTCGATACTCGAAATAAAAGTGACGTTCAAATTAAATTATTCTTGTTTTTTCTTGATTGAAAAATTCGATGTTGTTCAAAAGACAAGCAAGTTTATTCCTCTGGCAACTAACTGCATGTTTATCTAGAGATTGAAAAATCGGCTCTAAGAGTTTTTCTTGTAATTTTTTTTTATACTTAAATTAAGTTGTTTTTTACTTAATTTTCTATATTAAAATTTTTCTTAAATTTTTCCAAAAAAATAATTGGTATGACAATTTTAAATATGATATAACTTAAGAAAGATATTTTAGAAAAAATCATATTGAATATTGAAAATTCAAAAAGCGGTTTTTGAAAATTTTGAAATGCAGTATTATTTAGAATTCAAAGAACCTCCAGTATAAAAGTTTTGATCGAAAACAGTTCAGCAGTTTATGATAAAGTCGAATATAAAAAAATGCTTGTATATGGCAGGTCGTTAATAACAAAATATGTAAATAAAAAATGTTTATCCAAAATGTAGACCATCCTAATGTAGTACACATACTTTTTTTATCAAAATCGTTAGAGCGGTTTTCGAGATAATAAATATGGTAAAAATATTTACATGGCAAGTACCGTTATTTTTGGGGTTAAAACAACGATCCAAAAATCAATCTTAGACAATCACCTAAAACGCCTAAGTGCCACGTTAGGCTGTAGATCGTTCTACAGACAGATAGACAGACGTGTTCTCTATCATCGTAATGTCAAATTTGATTAAAATCTCGAGTTCGTTTTTTTCCAAATGCAAAACTTTCCGTTACCTTTATCGCAATTTAAAAGTGAAATACATTTTTAAAAAATAAGCAGAATTTTTTTCATTTTTGTTGAAGGACAGAATTTTGAGAAGCAGAATTTTGAAAAGCAGTAGTTTGAAGCCAGAATTTTTACCCGCTCCCGAGATTATTGAAACATTGCTCCGTAACATCCCAGAAATACACAGTGTCTTATGGTCAGTGGGCCTTTTGGTTATGTTCTGTTCTGTTTCTCAAAGGGGCCTCACTAAAAAACACCCTGTATATGTTGGATATTCACTTCTTCATTTTAATTTACAATTAAAAACATTTTTTTCCTCCAAGCTCCTCTAGTTCTTCAAATCATTCAGATCATAATTTTTTGAAACGTATCGTTGTCTGCTACAGTGAAACTCTAAATACAGTTGTCATCTGTCAAAATACATGAAGTTGGAATCCGCAATCAGCCTGATTGGTAATTTTATTCCGAGCTCAAAAATATCCCCCTCTGAAATATAGTTCCCAGAATAATCTGTGAAAGCTCTGAGTCATACCCTATCTTCTGACCTAAAAAAGTAAAACACCTAATTTTTTGCTATACCTTAAGTCTTCAGTTTTAACTTATACATGCATAACTATCTTATTAATCGTCAATACATCTAAATTCTACACTTTAAAAAACACAGCCTTGATAAAGACACTTGTCATCTTATACGCATTTAAAGTTTGTTTTGGCCCGAAAATCCAATAAAAGTAGAGACTTTTTCACATGTGCAATTGTGTCCAAATTTAAGCTTGTTTTATTTGTATTAGATAAGCAATTCATTTCTACAAGTGTGGCAAAAATCTCAGACTTTGTTATTCTTTCGAAAGCTTACTCGTCTATTTGCGACGACAAAAAATAATAAACAAAATCTAAAAACAAAATGTATGTACGAATATGTACAGTGATGTGTATATGGCAATTTCAAATTTGTATTTACATATATACCTTGGGTATAGTGCCTAGACGATACTCACAATAAATAATTTGAGTCATTGCAATAAATGATTAGATACGGAGCCTATCAACGGTTTAAGTTTGTTTTGCTAATTTTTTGTTTGAGCTTTTTTTTATGTGACCTATATATGTACATAAAATTAGAGTCTAGGGGTAGTTTATAAATCATTATCTACATAGATATTGTATATATGTATGTATGTATGTACTCGATCATGAAGGCCAATTCATTTATTACCTCAATTAAACTCAAGTAATCACATTAAAACTTCGATCAAGGGAAAGTTAATTTTGCGAAGATATGTGTGCAGAGTGCGTTTGGCGTTCTATTTTCATGAGTACAGTTCTTAATTTTCTCAAAAATAACTTTAACAATTTTGATAAAAAAAATCTGTACACTGCCAAAGTTATGATCTACAGTTTGATCAGCAAAAAATTTAACATAAAATTTAGTTAGCGTTATCAGCCATAGAACCATCTGTTTGATTTTCGACTTTCTCATTAACGACTCAATCAATTTTGATTAAGATCTGTATACAGGATCTCCTTCAAGCACATTATAAATTTCGAAAACAAATATCGTGTTATAATACTCGTATCATAATTAGTTCTGAGGGTCAATTCCCGATCTGTGAAGATGTGAAGTGATAAATTTTATCACGCTTTCACGTCTAATTCGATTCTCGATTCGTGAAAAAGTGAAGTTAAATGCCAAACATTTTTCATATGATAATTTTTTTATCACAGTCAATTGTTTTGTGAAGAAAATGTTTCTAATCGAATATTAAGAAGAAAAACAGGATTTGGCACATGACAAGTAAGCAACCATTATATTTATACACAAATATATTTTGGTTACAAGTTATATTTGTGTGTATTCGATTAAATAACGAAATTGTTAAATCAACAGATTCACAACAGCCGACGCGACGACGCCGACGGTGCTCATTCCCGCGACAGATCGTTGGAAACTACCCATTGCAAAAAAATGCAGAGAACTTAACCATATTTAAATGGCTCTCAATTCGCGTATTAAATCCATGCATAAATGTTTTGGGAATCTATAAAGTTCAATAAAGTGCTCCTATTTGTAACTTCGAATAGATTCTGCATATCTCGAAGGGAAAGCCTCAATATCCTCACATAAAAAAAATAATAAATCTTACTCAAAACAGAGATACTATTGAATATAATATAAAACCCACAATTGTTCAGTACGACGCCTTTTATTAATTTATTAAACGAATTATTATTCCGGACATTATTCTTAAGCAAATTTAGAAACTGAAATGAAATATTTACCTTTCCCAACAAAAAATCTAATCAGAAATGAGAGAATTTATCATTTAGTACTTATTAGTACAAACTTTATCACAATGAGTTCTAGAATCGCATTAGGCGTGTGCGTGAAGTTGGAAAATGAAAAACCTGTGTGAAAACTGAAATGATATTTATTTTATCACTTCATAATTTCACAGATCGGGAATTGACCCCCTGATCTACAAGAGTGAGTTAAAATTTCGGGATTTGTAGCTTTTTGAAGATTTTGAGAGCAAATTTATGAATTTGAAGTATGAGAAAGCTTAAGGCGCCATTTATAGCTTTCATTGAAACTCATCATTGAAAACTTTGACTATGATCATTGAAAATGCTTTTCATCATTGAAAAATCAAAAGTGAATTTACAAGAAATTGGTAGGGCAAATAAAATATTTTGTTGACAAAAAATAATATATATCTTATTGCCTTCATTTTGGTACCAAAACGACATCAGTTTTATGTGTTTAAGTGTCTCAGAATTGATAGTCAAAATTTTCAATGATAAGTTTTAATGAAAGCTATAACTGGCGCCTAACTCTTTGTTATGGAAGTCAATGAAAGCAGATTAAGAGGTAAATATCATATCTACCCTCTACTGACAATTTTTATTGAACATGATAAGCAATCATCTGGAAGCAACGCAAGCACAGGTCAGCTATAATTCTTGTGTCATAATTCGATTTTGCGATATATGGCTTTATTTACTGCTGTTTACAATCAAAGGCTCCTTTATTTGGCTAAAACCAGTGCTCGTGGTATTACACACGCCACATGCCTCATTCTGCATGTCGATGCCGCCTACCGCCTGCACGACCACACGATGCGCAATACCAGACAAATTGTAAATAAAAAGCACGTTCAATTGCTAACATTGTATATATTGTTGATTCAAAGTTTTACTTAATTTATTTATTGCTATGGGTGCAGTGCAGAAAGAAGAATGAATTAAGAAAATAATCTCATTATATCTCATTTATAAAATGATTGTCAGTGTTTTTGTTTTGTTTTGGATTTTTTTTTTTTTTTGAAAATTTTGTTTATCGTGAGGGGTAAAAATGGTAAATTTACGTCATTTGGCTAAGAAGCAATACGACGAATATTGAGTTTTTTTGGCAAGCGTTTCTATGCATTAATGCCAGACTCGGGGGCGATGCAAGCGTACACTCAATCAAGACCGCTGTCGAGCGTAATGGATTTAGAAATGTTTTCCTGTCGATTTGACGTTTTTAGTGTTTTATTTTTGTTTTTTAATTTGTTTATATTTTCATTTTGTTTTCGAAATTTATTTAAAGGTATTTATTCAAAAACGAGAAAAAAACAAACGTTTTTTTTTATAGAGAAATAGGTGTTGATCGTTTGTGCATAGTTCAATAGACGAACCTGAGTTGGCATCCTGTTTTTTTTTTGTTTTGCTCTCTGAGGCAATGCCTTGTGACGAATATGGTAAATATGTGACAAATGAATGTTTTATTGAAGAAAAGGTCGAGAAGGTTCTCGTTTCATTTGTTTTTACAGAAGATTCTCGATCAAAGTAGATTTTTTTTGGGTAAGACAAATTTATTTAAAAAATGAAAAACAATATACTTGCTTTAACAAATTTGTAAGAGATAAATTTGAAAGGTCTAAGGTAAGAAGATAGCGTCAAGTATTTTTTAATGTTTTACCCTGGAATGATTAAAAAATGGCAAGAATTACGTCATATGCTCCAACTGTGACCACTTGAGTGCTGAGTTTGAAAGCAATGTTCGAGGAAAGCGAAAGATTATCTTCACCACCAATCTTCGTTAATAATTCTAGGTTAGATTGAGTTTTCTTGCGACCTTTGGTTCAGGTACTACAGCTGGACTCATCAGTTAGATAGGTTAGGTTATAGTTGTTATAACAGAATTGGTTGTGACCTACTTTTTGCCGTACCTACTGAAAAACTGGTATGATTTACATTTATTTTTCAGAATTTGACATTTGGGGCTTAGATCGTACAAAAGATAATTTTGTTTTTTGAAAATTGAATGAAACCTATTTTGTCGTGTGTAGGTAAAAATATGAAAGCATAAATGTTGGTCATACGACTTCAACAGAAAAGGCAGACATTCACAAGAATTTACTGTGATCTTGTCAGTCAGTAAGTAGTTCAAAGCTCAAAATTGATATGTGGACTTATATTTATCTAACAAAATAAGTCAAAAGAGTTTTTGGACTTTCGCATTATTGACTTCTGGCCCTCCAATGTCGTTATGACTACCCTTTAAATGTTATTCGTTTCACTACATAGTGCGAGAAGCAGTTAAATTAAGACGATGATGTATTTTGGTCCTCAAGCGTATAATAGAATTTTGTGAGAAAATATAATGGACGTCTGAATCAAACTTGCTCTTGTAGCTGACAAACTTTAATGAGGCTAAATATTGGTGCTAATAGTAGGTAGGTAGCCTAGTTATTAACATGTATGATTAAATCCGATGTAGGTAAGCTTACAATATATAGTCCACAGTGACGTAGAAAGCAAAAATATATGTATATATTATATAGTTAAGGCAATAATGCCGAAAAATGTAACATACTCAGGTAGAAATAACTGGTTGAGAGACAATGAAATTGTTATTATTGCTAAGCTGTTATAATTTGAAAAAAAAAATAATGCCATTCGAATTCTTAAACAAATATAAATATATTTAAAAAAAAATCAAAAATCATTGGAGCAACTTTCTTATGTTAAAAATGTAGATAACATTTTTAGGAAAAAAATTTAAATGTCATTTTAAAGTAATTTTTAATATACGTTTAAAATTTTAATTTCAAAAAAATTCAGTCAATTGATTTGAAAAATCGATTTTTTTCAAAAAAAAATGTATTTATTTTTTTTAAAAACGAAAATCCATTTTTTTTGAAAATTTATGTATGTAATATTATTTACACTTTTAGGGAGCATTTGCACAAAAATATAATTTTTTTAATCACTACATCCAATGAACATATGAAAAGTGGTACCCAAAATAAAATATTTTGTCTATAGCACACTCAATTTTCTTTTGAAAATTTTTGGAGCCTTTTTGAAAACAAAATTTTGCTTAACGGTTTCTTAACGTTTATATGGTAGGTACCGTTGTTTTATTTTGTTTTGTTTTAGGATTTTTTTTTAAATATTCAAGATAACGTCAAAAATCTACGAAGTACAAAGTTTCGTAGAACTCATTTGATTCATTTTCGAAATATTGATTTTTTTTTAATTTAAAAAATAAATTGGAAAATTTCGACTTTCAGTAAAAACGTAAACTTTTTTAGAAAATTCACCATAACAAATTAAAAAAAAAATACACGAGTGGATCGCACGC
This sequence comes from Philhelius pedissequus, assembly GCA_910595825.1. Lineage (NCBI taxonomy): Eukaryota > Metazoa > Arthropoda > Insecta > Diptera > Syrphidae > Philhelius > Philhelius pedissequus. Next base: position 3,869,211 of record OU343163.1, on the reverse strand, counting down.
ACTTGCTGTTATGTTCGATCACATCACATGCAAAAGATTTCTATTAAGAATCTAAATATAAGTCGTTTTTTACTATACAACATTTCTTTATTTTTTTTTTCTAAAAAAAAAATTGGTATGACAATCTTAAATATTTAATAATATAAACTTTAAAGCAAAAGATTAAATCGGCTTAATAAAAAAGTTAGTACTTCGATGGGGGACCGTCGGAAACCAACCACGTGTTGTTGACATGTGTTTCTTCTATTGTGTGTTCTACCTATCTCTGTCTCTCTCTGTTGTATTAATGTATGTAAAAGTTTAAGCCAATGGTCTAGTTGCCAGTGCTTCTTTGGCTCTACTTCGTAGATTGATCTGCGGAGTAGTATAAAATGTAATGTAAAAAAGAAATAATTCAAAATTCTGAAATAAATACTTTAACTAATTTGAGCTTAAAAGAGTATGCCATTTTATTTATTGGATAAATTTGAATTTATGAGAGAAGAATTTTAAAAATCTGCTGAGCGGTTTTTGAGAAAAAAAGTTTTTTTTCTTAACTTTTTGAAAACATTTTTCAAAAAAAAATTAAAAACGCCAGTAGGCATACATATATACAGACGACAGACAGACACACAGAATTTTAAGACCATAATTTATTGTCTTCACTATCATCGTAATGTCATGTTTGATTGTCATCGCAAAACTTTTCTTTTCGACGAATAGAAAACTTGCCTTATAGTACCTATAGTCGCAAGTACAAATTAAATGAACCATTTTCCAAAAATTCGAAAACCAAAAAAAATTACTTCTACTAGTTAGAAGTACGAAAAATAATCATGTTTTTTCAACAAAAAAAATTAACAATAAATACATTTTCCCTTTGTTTTGGACAGATTTTTTTTATAAAATCGTTGAGGCCGCTTATGAGAAAATTAGATTTAGTTTTTTCGCTAAAAGAATATATCGAAGGTACCGTTATTTTTGGTCTTAAGGAAACATTTGGGCCTATTAACATAAAAAACATTATTTACGAAGCTTGAAGAAAATAAATCCAGCCGCTTAGAGCGTAGACTCGCTGACAGACAGACAGACGCAATTGCGGGACCTGTTTTTCACTTTGTAATCATGTTCCGAGTTTCTTGACGAATCAAAAACTTGCTATAAATAACAAATATGCATATGGAAAGAAAGGGTAAGTCAGAAATTTTACGATCACCGCTACGAGTATTACAGTGTAAAATCCTAAAGACAAGTAATGTAGCTATCTAGTTGACTAAGAAAGTTGACTCAAAAAAAAAAGAATAGTATATTTCGACAATATTTCAACGAAACAAAAATGTTCCCTAAATTGATACTTCACCCTTCAACTATCAACTTTAAAACTCTACTTATTCTATCCAGTAGGTAAGCGTAAGTTTTTTTAGATATGGGTGTTGTACTGTTTTCAGTTCCATATCGGTAAAATATTAAATCTATAGTCTTAAGAAACCTAAGCATTTAATTGTTATTTTTTTTTTGTAGCATTAATATAGTGACCGTTCGACAGATATTATGTAAATTTGTATCCTCAATCTTGTATAATAGTAACAAACAACTTTGAATTTTAAATGTTTTAAATTCCATGCAATTAATAATAACCCATTTAACTATAATGTTAAATGTTAAGCTCATATCTACCATGCACTAATGACTATGTGGTTACACTCTCAGTTAATAGGGAAGTACGTTTTAAAATGACTGTGAAGTAATAAGCGTGCTATCGTCGAAATGAATACGTCAATTGGGTTAGAACTTTGAATTTACAGATAATAAATCAGAAAATGAGTAAGAATGTCGGAGAAAAATCTGAGCCTTGTGGCACACCAATGTATTTTTTTTAATATCAGACTCACGTCATCCTCAATCAAAATAGCTTAGATTGAACAGAATTGATAGAAAAGCCTGGTAACTAAAATATCAACCAGAAAATATTCCTGTAGTAGCATTAGATGTATAACTTAAAAACCGATGCTTACTGTCTAAATCTCAGCTTAGGCTGTTAGATTCTGAAGTAACAACTTTTATGGTTATGATGGCATACTAAGAATTAAAGAAAATCTCAAATTCATCGGTTAAATGTGTGTCAAGCCCACCGGATATATAAACTGCTTTAAACGAAATGCATCCATTGTCTGCTCAAGGAGAGCGAATCAATAAAGTTTCGGATGCGTTAAGAATCTCTGACCTTGCCAAAGTTTTCGATTTGGATTTTCGGAAAGCGCATCTGCTGATTTTGGAACTCAGCCAGAGCTTAATGCCAAGCTTTATCAAAAAATCTACTTATTCAAAATCCAAGACAATTGAAAGATTGATTCCCCTTTTCGGAAAGATATGCAATCAAATAAATCAGCAGTGGAACTATTACTATAAAACCAACCGATTGATCCGATGTTTAATATCACAATTTATTAAGCTGTACATTGATCAGAATGTTCATGTAGGTACTAGGAAAGAGAGGTATGTGCAATTGGTTAATAGTTGAAAGATTAATGAGACCCGCAGTTCTTAGAAATCGTCTGAACAAATAACATCCAGTAGAAAAGTGTTCTATAGAACACAAGGATTTATTACCCAGTCGAAAAATGTATTTTTTTGAGGACTTTCGAAGAGAAGTTTTACGTTCAAGACTTTTGGGACTGGCAAGGAGACGAGACCAGGCGAGACTTAGTCTCGTGTCTGGGCAAAATCAAAAAATTTCTGTCTCGTATCGGTTTCGCCTAACCAAGTCTCTACTCGATCTTGGTGACGCCTTTTTCTTGCCATGCGCTCTGAATGGCTTACAATTTGTGCGAATTTAGTTTCAAAGGTGTGTTCTAACGTAAAAATTAGATGCAAAGGCGCGTTATCAGACACCTTTGAAGAGCCGTATTTCAAAGATAAAATTTTAATTTTGTAAAGGGTTATCCATTTTGCGGTTTCAAAAGTATAGGGCTGGAATTCGACATCTGTCAAACTAAGTTGTTAAACCAATTTTTTTTTCAGTTGAAAGTCTAACATTTACGAAAATGGATCGCTTAACTATCGCACAACGCATACAAATTTTTAAAACCTATTATATAAATGGTGATTCTGCCACAGCCACATATCGTGCTTTAAGAGGAGATTATGGTTTACATAATCGTCCAACTACGCAATCAATTGGCAAAGTTGTGAAGAAATTTGAAGAGATTGGATTGATGCCAGATATTGTAAGGCCTGTGCATTATCGTTTCCCTCGTACCACTGAAAACATCGCTGCTGTAAGTGAAAGTGTTGCCGAAGACCCGAATATGTCGATTCCTCGTCGTTCTCAGGAATTAGGACTGTCTTACGCCACATTATGGCGTATTTTGCATTTGGATCCACAAAAAGTCACTGGTTGGGGCGCTCTTTGGTCCGGAGGTGTGATTGGACCTTACTTCTTCGAAAACAACGATGGAATAATTCGCAGCGTTATGGTCATATGATAACCGACTTTTTTTTGCCTTCTATTGAAGAATACGACTTGGAGAATATGTGGTTTCAACAAGACTGTGCCACATACCACACAACTCGAGCGAATATGGCTTTATTGCAAGAGACATTTCCTGGCCGCGTAATTTCTCGTCGTGGCGATATCAACTGGCCACCAAGATCATGCGATTTCACACCGCTGGGCTTGGTTTGTGGGGCTACGCGAAGGACCGTGCTTATGCAGATAAACCTTTAACTCTTGATCAGTTGAAAACCAACATTCGTCAAGTTATGGCGCCAATATGTGTCAAAAAGTGGTCGAAAATTACCTCAAAAGAATCGATGCTTGCAATAATTCGCGTGGTCATTTAAATGATGTAGTGTTTCACACATAGTGTCAACGTTCAAGCTTTATAATAAAAAATAAATATCATGAAAAAAAATATTTAATATATGTTTTATTTACGTTTACTTTTGAAACCGCAAAATGGATAACCCGTTATAGGTTTTTTAATCCATTTAAATCGGAGCCATCCCTCAATCGATTTTGACAATTTATGGTTTGACAGGTAGGCAGCATACCATGTTTTGACGTTTGAATAATATTTTTTTTCCAAGTGTCACCTAAAATTCTAAAAGTCAACTTTATTCGTAGGGGGAAACTAAGTCTGAAAAATGAGCGATTTCTATTCAAAACGACATGCATACATAAGTCGTATGTATTCTTCCCTGAACTTTCGCAGTGTGCCTATCTGAGTATAACTATGTCCATATGTATGTGGTTTGATATTTTAACGCTCATAAAATATTTCGCAAAAAACCTAAACGAATATTGTAAATATTGAACATGAGTACTAAAAAATAATTAAATAAATAAGAAAAATTTTTATTAATTAGGAATTTTCAAAAATGTCAAAATAAACTATTGACTAATTCGTTAAAGTTGTCAAAATTTGTGTAATTGTTTCTATGCTTCTTCTCATGTCTCGTTTCGACAAGTGTGTTGCAGACAAAATTTTCGACAACAATATAAGTGTTATTGACATATTTATCCTTTCAACCAATACTACTTCCAAGTTCTTCCATTCCAAGCTTATTTTTTAAGGTGTTTTTAGTGTCAAACTCAATTTAAATTTAGTGCCAAGATTATGATCTCACCAAATCCATAAAAAAACAAAAAAAATCTCCAGTCCATATTGCACGCAAAACTAGCGTAAATATTTTCCATCTCAAAATCTCCCCCATGATCCTGGAGACAGTGGCGGTGGCGGCAGCGGCGGGCGGGCTATAAGACCAACAAACAAAAAAAACACATCCAAGGCTAAAAGCTTCATTTGAGTGTTGTTTTTGATAAATATTGCCATTTGGCGCCACTAGCGCCATCATAAAGACTTTCCGAATTACTTTCCGAACGAGCATAATAGCCACTAGAAAACAACTGTAATCTTTTTATAATCACACATAGTAGTAGCAGTATAGTATGGGAATGGATATATATGGACATGGAAAATGGGCAATGGACAATCCAATTCAAAATCGTAAATGTTATGATCCTCATCATATTCGACAGAAAGGCTGACCCCTTTTGCAGAAGTTCCTCATTTTATTTCTATCTATCCATATTCGGTTATGGTTATGGACCCGACCGGACCGACCCGAACCGCCCTCTTCAGCTTTTTAAATGAACAAGTATCTTGAGCTGCTACTGGTTGTGTGTTAAAAAGTTTGTCAATAATTTTCTAGTTTGTCGCCGTTTAACTTTAACGCAGTTCATCTTTATGATTTTTTTTTTTTTTTTGGGAGGAACCAGTGCCGTTCTCGCATCCCAGCGCTGTGGCCGACCACCTAATTGCCAAAACAAAACATTAACAATGCCATAAAACCGAGAAAACGAACATGGAGCAAAGAATATTTCCCATAACATCATCAATATAATGGGCAATTAATTTCCAAAGGGAGAATAAATGGCGCAGGGGTAGTTTAAAAGCAACACAAGCATATTATACTCTGTGGTGGTGCGCGTGTATACGGTTCGGTTTATATTCTAGCGCAGTGGCCATAAACAATGTAATCCTGGTTACATGCATCCGAATAGAGGGTTTCGCTTTCGCGGTGTTTAAGCCGCTCACGTGTAATGAACTATTGTGACTGTAATTTAAATGACCAATTAACCAGCAGGAGCTTTTAGATATCTGATGCTGCTGATGCAAGGATTACATCGTTCTCAAACTCCAGCTCCCAGCGCCAAAGCCAGCACTGATGCAGATATACTAAGTTAACGTTATAAAAGTGGAACTTTTGCGGCTGGCGCGTTTTTATTGCGTATCCTTGATTTATGCTTACATTGCCGACTACAACGACCGATGTTGTTCTCCGGAGCAGAGCGGTCCATGGGAGCGACACCCAACACCCAAAACCCAACAACAATGATGATGATGACGAGAGGGCGACTATAGTGTATGGCGGGTGGTGTATCTTCCTTAGCTCACGTTAATAAATTTATCTGGAATTAGGACCTTTAAAGAATATCTCGAGCATCCATCTCTATAAAGCTGATGGGTTATTGTTGTATCTTTCTTTTTGTGAAGCGACAGGGAAACGACCAGAGAGAGGAGGATGAAATTAAAGCGATTTAATGTTTTTATGGCACCCAATTTGAGCATAAATCCCGAAATGGATTTGCCAGCCAGATGAGAGTTTAGTGGGTCGTTTATATTGTTTTGTTGTTTGAGGAATGTGGTGGCTTCTAAAAATTTGCCATTTCACAAGAAGAACATTTTGGCGAAAGACAATTTGTCGCATGGCAAGGATCTTCTGCTCCTGGGCTTTTCTCCCATTGCGGCTATTGCCGGAAGCTATTGCATATCAACTTAAACAAACAAATACATCCTTATACTATCCTGCACAACACAAGTTTGAAGGTATATACCTAAACGCAAAATAACTGTAGGCTGATTTGTTTTTGTTATGTTTTTAATGACAATGGGTCATAAAAAGAATCCTTCTCTGATTGCCTTTCTCGCTGAGTTGAGCTGAGCTGAGGCCCAGTAGGTATAAGAGATTAGACTTTATTGAAAATGACATTAAGACAACTCACTATAGTGATGAAGAATTCCATGATGGCGGATTTTGCAGATCCGTTTTAATGGCAGAGGTTAAAATGACGACCAAGTCGAAAATGTGCTCGCTCCTGATGATTAAACATCCTGAATAGAGAAACAACATCACAAGTTTATGATTTAGGGATTAAGTTGGGGCGGATGGTTTTATGTTATGTAAAATATATCAATACACTGTAAAGCTAGTAGATAAATTATAATTTTTAATTAGGTGCTTAGAAACTTTAGATTGAGAACACAGCACACAACATGGCGGGTAATGGCTTTGTGGGGATTAATGGGATTGTAAAAAAGCGAACTGTAATAAGGTATTGTGTTTTATAGAAATAAATTGCCTTTATATTATAATTTGATACTGAACCATAGGTAGTTATTTTTTATTTTATTTGTTCAAAAGTAATTTTAATAACGGATTTTATTTAGGTTAGTTGGTTGGATTTTCAGCGAAAATATTATTAGAAGAGCTGTTGAAATTCTAACGATGCTCGTAAAAATATTAATTTTTGTGGTAGGTACCTATTGGATTTGTCATATTAAATTACTGTGTAATTGAGTAGGAAAACGGTAACACAAGTCCCTGACATATCTTCCTTATTTAATGAAAAAGCAAACAGACACATTTTGAATATTAAATTCAGGTTGATTTTTGGGGTAAGACTATAATCAGAAATACTTCCTAAAAAAATTTAAAAACAAAAATACATTCAACTAGGCATTCTTGAAAATGTATTTCGTATGTTGCCACTAAAACACTCAAGAGTCTCAAGGAGACTTTCGTCGCTCCTTTAAAGTTAACGCATGTTCACTTGGCGACAATTTTCAGCCAAACGATCATCCTTTATGCGTGAAACAGATCGTCATTTCTGTTTGCTTGACATTAAGCAGCACAACTACACCTTTTCGTCTATTTTGTTGCCAGAGCGTGATTCCACCAAATAATGTAGTGGAAAAGTTGTCAGCAATGCACTATAGCAACAGCAATTTTACAACTTTGACCTAAAGACTCTATTGACGCTGTTGAAGCAGGTCTAGTGGGTGCTGAACAATTTAAATACATTTTTTCTACAATAATGACGACCGATGTGTCTGGTGCTGCTTTAATCTGTTTCCCGCTTTATTTAAAATGATTTTTTTAGTGGTGTGAGTAATTGCATTAAGTATAAATGAATCTGTCCCTCGTTCGACCAGAAACTTTCTTTAGAATTGTTTTAGTGGACAGCTTTATATCTGAAACTGAAACCCACAACACAAATGCGGTGTGCCTCAGGGCACCCTGTTGCCTCCGATCATCTTCCTCATTCTCATAAATGTTCTTCTGTCTGTAACTTCTCATCAAATAATTTATTTTTCTGATTCAATGTTCAATGTTCTTAGGATGTGGAACTCCAAATGCAAAATATGATGCGTACAAAATGTTAAAGGCTACGAAAACTCAATGCTGTATTTTGTAATTTTAAAAGCGATAACTTACCCTCTTGTTACTATTCATGAGTACCACTTGCATCGAAGGACAGCTTGTGATCCTCTGTATTACATCATGATCAATCGTTTTTGAAAAAATCAAATGTCAAGAGGGTTACAATTATTAGCTGGCTTTCCATAGAACTAAACATTCGTGATATATATGGTTTTCCGTTTTTTTTTTCGTTTTGAACAAATTTTTTTTTAGAATACATATTACAAATTTTCAATACTGACTGATGAACTTGTACTTGTAATATAAATAAGAACATTAAAAATATTGAACTCGAGATTTTCATTAAACTCGACACTGCGTGATAGAGCACACCGGAAAAGTGGTTCGCACGATTCCGTCTGTTTATCTGTAGGGCGATCTAGGCTAAAAGTTTTTAGGTTATTGTCACGACTTTTTTCTTACCCAAAAATAGCTGTATCTGCAATACAATTTTGGGTAGCAAAAAAGTTTAATCTTAATTTTCTCGAAAACGGCGCTAACGGATTTGATAACAAATTATGTGCAAACAGTTTTTTTTACATAAAATGTTATAAACGGTACAAATCATGGATTTTTAATTTTCGACTTTCTCATTAATGGCTCAACGGATCTAGATCAAATTTTCATTATACTAATTCATTTTTATATACAAATTTTCGAAAAATATTTTTCTTTTGATTTTCGAAAGAATCATTTTTACTTGCGATATAGGTACTATAGGGCAAGTTTTGCATTTGGAAACAAAATAGAACTCGAGATTTTAATCAAAGTTGACATTACGATGATACATAACACAAAACAGCCTAAACGACTTAACCGATTTTGTTCAAACTTAGCCCCAAAAATAACGGTAAAATTGGTGTGTGTACTACTTTGGATATGGTCTACATTTTGGCCAAAAAAAAATTTCAAAAATGTTGCTATTAACGGTACCTGCACATACAACCATTTTATAGATTTTCGAATTTCTCATAAACGGTGTAACCGATTTCGATAAAAAAAATTTTATACAGGAGTTACTTCAAATTCTAAATAATACTGAATTTCAAAATTTTCCAAAAATATTTTTTTTTACGATTTTTGAAAAATATTTTGTTTTTCGTTTTTTGAAAATTCAAAATTTAGAAAACGGGTGGACGATTTTTTTGGAAATTTTGTTTTTGAATTTATATTATTAAATACTTAAAATTTTCATACCAATTTTTTTTTTTTTTTTGGAAAAAATTTAAGAATTTTTACATATAAGTGAATTCTTAAGTGAAAAACTTTAAAAATACATTTAGCCGTTTCTGTTAAAAATCACTTGCATATAATGTGATCGAACATAGGAGCAAGTACGTGCGACCCAGTCGTGCATTTTCTTTTTTGTTTTAAATTCAATGTTTTAGAAACGGGTGCCAGATTTTTTTTGAAATTCAGTTTTTAATTTTATATTTTTAAATAGCCAAAATTGCAGTACCAATATTTTTTTTAGAAAACATAATTAAATAATTTTTGTATATAAAACAAAATTATTACTAAAAAAAAACATCCTTAAAAATATATTTTCCCACTCAAAATCTTGTATTTATGATGTTTTCCAGTCATGGTTTTTATTTTTAAAGTGTGTGGAAATTGTTTCCTGATCATTTCATCCTTACTTATTCTTTATCATATCTGAAAATTTCATAAAACTCGTTCAAGTAAATTAAATTTAACCGAGCGTATATCCAAAAAAAAATAAAAAAAGAATTAAATAAAAACGACTAAGAACAGGGTGTGCTAAAAAACTTTCTATGAATGAAATTTTTAAAAATAATATTTTCTTTAATGTTAACTTAGATGATTATAACAATAAAAATCTCAACCGATTTTGCCGCCATGTTATTTTTCCGATATATCCCTACAAAATGTCCCAATGTGTCAAGACTCTGAGATTCCTGTATCCTACTCCTGTTAAATCCCCCTACATCTTTCCTCACACTCGCTCTTTTTTTAAAATATATTCCTTCTTCATTTCTTGCTTTAAATGTATACAGCTTATAACTAGTAGTCTGATACCCTAAATAATGCAAAGCAATTGAATCTGACACTTTTAAAACAGTAAATATACGAAATTTTGTCGTATTCCTCAGGGTAACTATCTTGGGCCACTTGTTTTTTTTACTAATTTGCAAAACTAATTCAATTATGAGGTTCAAATTATTTTGAAATTATATTTCGGAACGTAAAGTTGTTTTTTTTTCAAGGTTCTAAGCAAAATGTTAAGTAAAAATTCTATTAATATTTAGTTTCTAAATTTTGCTTGTCGATTGCCTAAATAAGATTAATTTGAGACAAAAAATTGATAACCACACTATATTCGAGTTCCACATACCATCCACACTTCAACGAATAAATTGTTTGCTCTCTACAAACCTCAAAATCAGAGATTATGAATTACAAAACAACATTCGCAGTTTTTTATTCACTGTCATATGAAAAAATGTCGAAATTGACGAATATTCGACAATTTGTTGGAACTTTCTCATGTGAATAGCCTTTAAGTGCTCTATATGTAATTTTCGTAAGTGCTAATCGTGGATTTTGGAGCAAAATAATTAAACGAATATCTAATGTTATAATTCTAAATGCAAATACTAATGATTTTGTAAGTCCATACTTATTCGGATTATGTTAATCCGAAGTCGCTGTATTACAATGTTCTGTATGTATCGCTCAATTGGGTAAGAATTTTATTTTTATCGGTATCCAAAATGTTTATTTTATTTTTTAAAGAATTTTGTAATACAGAATTAAATTGGGCATTGAAAAAACTTCCGAAACCCATACACATTAAATTTGTAGTATATGTATATATATTTACTTGTAGGTATATTTGTATCGGTCGATACTGGAAGGTTAGTTGAAATTTTCGTCGTCGGCAAGTGAATTTGCCAAAATTATATACCAACATCCACTTCAACTTCAACAAATCCACTTTTCATGTCTTTAAAGATTAACAACAACTGGTTCTTTGTCAAATTACTGCGAGTTTAATTGGATAAAGTACCAATAAAAAAGCCCCTTGATCAATTTATGTATTTAAACATTTTGCTTTTTTTTGCTCGATTATTTTTTTTTTCATTTTACGTTATTTGCCTGCAGCAGCTCAAGTACCCGAATGTTGTTGGTTGGCTGCACTGCGCTGTGCTGTGTGAAATCAATTTAAGCGCGAATTAGTTGATAAGCGTTCCACCCCCAGCCTCGCCCCTCTTTAGAAGCTTATCTGTATCTATTGATGTGCAAATGTTTGTCGTTGGTCGACGTTGTCGTCGTGTCGACGACAGTTTCCAGTTCATGTGCTGCTGCTGCGTTCGTCCTCGCCATGGCTTGCTGGTGCTGATAAAATTAAAACTGCGTAATTTGTTCGATAATAAATTTTCTATTTTTAAACTAAAAAAAAACTAAGAAAAAAACAATCAATGGCCGGCCCGAGCCGAGCATAGATAGAGCAGCATTTTGTGGCGAGACCGATAGCGTTGCAAGTGTGCTTGTGTAGTTGGGCACTGCAACCTGCAGCCGTCCTCATGGCCCCCCGTGGAGTCCGCACTGTCAGTCCACTACACTTGCTCGTCCATCATAATCATCGCCATGATGGTTGTTATTGGGCCTCCTGCTCCTGCCGCTGCCGCTGATGTCGCTCAATTGAGGCGAAGCAGGGCATGTTTTCTACGAGAGATTAGGCAGACAAAAAATAACAGAAAAAAAACACTTAAACTTAAGTGCGATTGATGAGAGATCTGTCTCGAGCAGCAGTAGACTTGCAGTGCAGTAGTATGGAGTAGCAAATGGCAAGCGGCGACGCGACGCTACGCAGCGAGTAAATAACCTGAGGACCGCACCTAAAGCTGTTGCCTGATATTGATTGTTGGGGCAGGTAAGTAACACTTTAATGATTCCCTACCCGCCCTACTCCTGCTCTACGGCCATAACTAGCTGATAAAAATGTTAAACGAAAGCTATACTATGAATTATGAGTGTGATATGATGCCGTGGTGGTGGTGGTGGAAGTGGGAATGATTAGATTAAGCGCCGCGCCACGCCATCAAGCCGGTTATAGCGGTAAGCGGAGCTTCTATAATAACTTTTTTACGAGTATGGAAGTGAAGCCCTGTTTTTTGAGATGATTGATTCAACGTCTATCGAGGCTTTTAAGTTACAAATTACAAGCCTGTGTAAGGTTTTAGAGAATTATTTTAATTTATGCTGATCTCTGTGTTGCATGCAGCAACTTACTGCCATAATATTATAAGGCTTGCTGACTGGCTGGCTGGCTGTTGATGTTGACGATGTGGTGGGATGATAAATAGAATCACGTCAGCCCGGACAGGTTTTTGGTGTAAGTATCTGAGCGTTGCCAACGATATCGACTTAGTCGGTCTGAGGAAAGTTCAGAGATGTTAAGCTGATGAAATCTTAGTTTGATATTACAATAGCTGAGCAACTTTATAGGATTTGTGTTGTAAAGCTGGTTACGAAGCAATTGACAGATGAACAACTTGTTTACAATTGAAACAGTTAAGCTGGTATATAACTCATATGTAGATATATATGAGGATGCAGATGGTGTCTTACTAGTGTAAAGTAGATATACTATAATCGAATGTCGGACTAATTTATGAGAAGCTTATGAATTTATGGTTTTAATTAAAACAGAACAATATCATTTCGTAAGACTGACAGTCTTCACTTCTGTATATAAATCAATATGGTAAAATCTGTCATGCTAAAGTGTCTGTTTGAGGTTGTTTCGATTATTATGTAAATAATCAGGAAAACTGGATATCTACTCAACATATTATGTGGCCTCATTATAGTCTAGTTTTAAGTATTCCAGCTATTCTAATGAAAACGTCGTGCCTAATTGAGATAGCTAGATAGTTATTGTCAATAAATTGTTCCAAACTTTAGTAAATAGATTTAAACGTTAGTTTTTGAAAACTATTTGATTGTTGATGATCATTGTTAATTAAGCATGCAACACAAAATGTTTATTCCTATGGGACAGACCCCTGCTATGCGTGGTTGCATCTTTTGTCAATTTAAATTAAAAATTGTAAGGCTGGCATCAAAATCTCTCCTCGCCTATGACACTTATTTCCCGCTGGAAAATTCGGATGGTGGCAGAGGATGCTTATCAGTTTCTTTGCAACATGCTTTTGATGGCTATCGAACCGGCCTTCTGTAAAATCTAGAAAACCCAAAATCTCGAAGCCTCGGAAATCCCGAAAAATTAGATAAAATGAAAATTTTGTGATGTGTTCTAGGTAAATCCATGATTTATTTATTTATTTCAACTACAGACTAAGTTGTTAAAAAAATTACTTATACAATATAACAGTAAGATTAAATATACTAACATTATGAGAAACATATAAAATATTATATAAAAAATACAATAAAACAATTAGCAGGATAATAATATATTTTTAAAACCCTATATGATTAAGGTTCGTCGATTCGACGAACGTATTTTTATTTTTGAATTTATATTTACCCTTTTTCGCAATCGCCTTCGTTCTTCGTGTAGCTCTAGTCATCCATGAGTTTTTGTTGTAGGCGGACGTTCGGTGACTTGGGTGCTCAGGTAAGGGTGGTTTTTAGGGGAAAATAGCACGATCGTTCGAGACAGAACATTAACTTTAATGTAACTTTTAGTGTTGAAGTAATTTTTTTAATGTCGAAGTATTTTTTGTAATGAATTCGTAAACAACAGTTTCAGAATAGTCTCACGATTTTTGATTTCGGATGAAGAAATTCAGGAAATAGAGCGGATAGTAGAACTTTGTGAAGATGACGAGAATTTCACTGAAAGCGAATGAGAAAATTATATAGTTGACAACGTGGAGGAAGAAGAAGCCTCGGACTGGGATAATTTAGATGATGAGATGGACTAGGAAGAAGATACTGAAGATAACATTCCACTTAGTTCACTTGCAGAATACAGACGCTCAAAGATAATTTCACTTCCTGGAAAGGTTTAACGAGGTAAGAACAGGCATATATGGGCAACAAAAAAAAAGCTAAGCTACAGCTATAGTGCAAGAATTGTTCATCACCCGCGAGGGCTTACAAGTACACTAAAAGCGTTAACTGACCCACTATTGTGCTTTCAAAGTTTTTTTACGAATGAAATTGTTGAAGAGATTGTAAAGTGGACAAAATGTTGAAATTAACATCACACGAACCAATTATGAAACACCACGTTCCACTATAAATTTGACGGAGGTTGATGACATAAACGCTTTGATTGGAATTTTTGTACTTTCTGCCGCACTTCAAGAAAACCATCTTACAACAGACGACATTTTTGACTACACATACTCGGGAAATAGATACAATTCCACTAGGAGCAAATTGTGTCCTTCAAAAAACAGCGTATGACAAAATCAACATATGCGGACAACACACAATAGAAGTGCACCAAATGTACAAATAATTTTTTTTTTCTCTTATTGTTATTTTTATTCGTTTTTTATGAATAATTGTTAATTTTTTTTTTTGTTATTTTGAATTAATATTTGTATTTATTTTTATATAAAAAAATGAAAACAAAATAGATCTCATAAAACCTATGTTCCTAACGAAAATAAGAAAATAAATACTTATGTATGTGAAGCTTAAAAGTAAACAATTTTGTTTTATTACACACAAAAGTCAAAGAGAATAAATTATTTATAATAGCAAGAACTTCTCAATTACTTTTGCTACAAATTGGGTTTAAACATTCCGTCGTCGATTCGACGAATGATTAGTACTAAAAAATATGGTTAGTCTTCTAGGGTACAATTTTTCGATATGTTAAAATCAACTAAATTATATAAACGATTAAAATAATTGTATATAATATTTAAAGATGTATTTAATCCATAACTAACTCTGGCGGAAGTTACATAAAAGAATGCAGGATTACGGTTTAGACTCTGACGGGAATTTATATTCAGCATACTCAGGATGTTTGGAGAATAAACTGATCCCGATAAAAGTCGAAAAATGAAAAGAACATTATGTACTTCCCTCCTCTTCTTTAGCGTAGAAAGGCTGAGCAGTTTCAAGTGATTTTCATATGGTGGTAGATGTTGATTGGGATCCCAAGGAATATCACGGAGAACGAATAACAGAAATTGTTTTCGAACACTTTCGACGGGACGGACAATTGAACAGTACAGAATCTTTGAAATATGACGATCATTAAATTCTTTTGAAAACCTCTTGATTAATCCAAGCCGACTTCTTGCTTTACATGTAATCATGTCAATATGAGGATTAAATCACAGTTTCGTGTGAAATAAAACACCCAAGCCATTAAAGGTCTCAATTCGGTCAATTAAACAGTCTTCTATAAAATAGGAAGACAATATAGGTTCTCTCGATCTTGAATATGACATTACTTTGCATTTCCTTTTTAATTTAATTCCATTCCATTTGAAGTGTACCATTCGAAGACACTATCAATATCATGTTGTAAGAACAAGTATCCACTTGGATTTGTATAACCATTTAAAAGTTTAAAGCCATCAGCGAAGATTAATATATTTGAATAAAGAATGTTCGTAGTAATGTCAATAATGAATAGTATAAACAGCAATGTCCCAATATGACTACCTTGAGGAACCCCGGAGATAACATTTATTAAATTGGATATACAGTTTTTTGTATTTAACATATTGTGTACGATTTCTTAAATACGGCTGGATCCAAGTGAGTATCCACTCTGGAAATCCATATCTTTCTAATTTCACTAAAAGAGTAGCGCGGCTCACCCGATCAAAGGCTTTACTTAAGTCAGCGTAAAATACATCAGTTTGAAGTCCATTTTGCATATTTGTGTTTACTTGATTAGTGAGTTCGAGAATATTGGTTGTCGTAGACTTTTTGAGGCAAAATCCATGTTGCTCAGGTACAATTAGGTGATTGGCAATAAAACTGAAAATTATATTTTCAAAAAGCTTTGGTATACGTAAGAGTTTTGCAATGCCTCGATAATTTTCAGCCTTCTTTCTATTTCCACACTTATGCATAGGTGTAATAAATGAAGATTTCCATAATTCAGGAAAAACACCAGACGACACCGAACAATTTAATAAATAAGACTTAAAAGTTTTAACGAATATAGATGTAATTTTGTCAGGACCAGACAAACAAGTACTTTTTAAGCCGTCAATATATTGCACTACTTCCGCTTCAGTCAGTCTTAAATTAGGTATATCACAGTTTAGCTGATTCCGGTTAGAATTATTATCACAGTGATCAGGATTGCACGTTTTATAAGTTTGTTGGAAAAAGTCAGCAAATATATTACTAATTTCTATATCACAGGAAGAGGTTTTGTTTTTATATTGAACGGTTGATGTAAAAATTGAAGTTTTTCTTTTAGAAGTTATGAACTTCCAAAATAATTTAGGGTTTTTCGATATATTGCACTTAGTCTGAGCTATGTAGTTTTTATATGTTATGTTTAGTGAGGTATTAAAAAGTTTAGCTTGTGAGTTTTTTTTCCATTTAAAAAAACAAAACATGTTTAAGGTTTCGAATAGGCCTTAGATTTTAATTCATCCAACAAACTGACGATTCTACGATATATCAAGAGTTTTCTTGAAAGCAGGAATTTTTCGCTGGTTCCAAGAATGTAAATTCTTTTTTTGGGTCTGTACCGCTCACGAAACTTTGATACTCCACTTAAGGTATGCAAAGTGACAACAGTACTTTGCCATTCCAAAATTTTGAGTTTTCGGTATTTAGGTGTATCTGTACTTTGAATTTTGGGTTTGTTTCCGGCTACCGATTGTAGTGGAGCTCCATGACACCAAGTTTTTCAATGCTTGAGTTGTCAATACTAAACTATGGAGAAAAGCAATGTTTAAGGAGGGTTCGAGAAGCAACTTGGTCCTATCTGGCTTTATCTAGACTCACGTGGTATCGGAAGGGACCCTTGCTCTCTAAGTGTGTCAGTATTTTTCCGCTGATAGCCACTTCAATCTAGCCTAACCTAACATGACTATATCCGCATTTTGGAAATGCATACCTTCTTTTGCCCCTAAAACTCTCTCTAAAATCTTTGAAGGGCCTCTCTAGGATTTGAAATGTTGTAATTATATGGTCTTGACTATTTCCTGGAGTAACTTAAGCTCTGATGGTTTTGTTTGTTCAAATTTTTTGACTGATTTTAATACTGGACGTAGAAAAATCATGAATCGATAAAGCTGAAAATATTTTAACGTAATATGCCAGAATGTGTTCCTACAGAAATCGACGAATCATTAAAATGCCACCTAGTGGCAGCATTTCCTTAAGAGAAACATTACAATCAGATCAGTATTTCTAAAATCAAGATTGGATATTGACGAGCCTTCGAAGAATAAGTCATTTCTTCATAGATCTGTAATTTTTTTGTGGTTCTGGTTCCATATTCGTTAGAACTTTATAAGACTGATAACTGATAATTTCTGAAATTTGTTTTGTTTTTCAACTGATAATCACAACCATTTCCATCATTTTCAGTTATCAAAGTTTTTATGAATTAAATTTTAATATTTATCAATTATCAAATGACAATGGGAGTACATAATTGATAGATTTCCAATTTTCTTTAAAAGCCATAAAAATTAAATCTGTACTACATGTCTCTCGGGTGCAGGATCATAAATAAAGGCTCAAAATCGAAATCGTTTTTGGGATGTCCGAAATGGGTTATAAGTCCATATTGTCATAATTTTGGCTAGATGACTTATGATGTTGGACCAATACCTATGTGCCGGATAATTAACTAGAACTTTAGTCGGACGTTATCAGACAGTAAATAATTCTCATAGCCGTTAAAAAGATTTTTTTTTTGTTCAAATAATGTAAATTGGAAATGACCTTTTTCAACAAAGCTTTCAAAAACATGTTCAGATTTCTTGTTTTCGGTCCCGACCACATATTAATGTTTAGGGGATCAATTACAAGATTGAAGGCTCCCCTACTCAGATGTCATTCTGATCTTTTCATACTCTACCAGTTACTTTTTAAAAAAGTTCTGGTTTACGAATTCGCCAGAAATGGGGCAATGCTATACCTATTTTCACTACATGTAACCTTCTACATGAACGAAGAGAAGGAGGAAAGGACAATTTCTCGACGTATCTGCTAGCATTTGAACTATTATAATATTTCGGTAAGGTCTTATCGAAGCTAATATTACTTACCGAAGCCTTATCGAAGCTGAAATGTTATTAATGTACCCAACTCTATCCCAAATACTACATAAGATTCAAATCTGAGTAATACGGAAATAACATGTTT
Source organism: Philhelius pedissequus (assembly GCA_910595825.1). Taxonomy (NCBI): domain Eukaryota; kingdom Metazoa; phylum Arthropoda; class Insecta; order Diptera; family Syrphidae; genus Philhelius; species Philhelius pedissequus. The sequence goes on along the minus strand of OU343163.1, from coordinate 3,850,881 downwards.
AGCAGGCTTCCTAAAGTGTTCCAAATAGCTTTGCAATAGTAGTGCAGAATTTTCCTGGAACACAAGACGTGCCTCAGCCACTTCTACCGAATGTAACCTCATTTCCAACTTCCAAGAATTGATAACAACTATCTTGATATTTGCTAAGCCCAACAGTCGCAGCTTGGACCTGAAATTCAAAATAATCTATATTGATTTTATAGACCATTTAATGAGGGTGAATAACTTCTAAGCTCATGCAAATCCCCATAAAGCTCCAAAAACGGGATATTCAAAATCAAAATATTTTAATATTCCAATTCATAAAAGAATACTTAAAAAAAATACTATTTGAACTTTCTATCATTAAACTCAATTAAAATCTAAAAAAAAGTCAACTCAAAGCTGCACATGGCCAAGCATTTGTCTGTTATCACAAAATAACACACAAAACGAACACTTACGAGCAACTAGTTCAAAGCAGTTTATGAAGCTATATCGAGATCGAAGCATAACAAAGCCACGCTCCAGGGAGGAGAATACATATATTATTCGTTCATAAACAACAAACACAAAAAAAAAATATCAAGCACAAGTAATAAATTTATGAATAATAAAACAATAAATGGGGTATACGAGTACCTCCTCACGTCTATACCAATACCTATCTACATACCTACCTACCTACATATGTTTCATGCGATAAAGATACTTTCTGACTTGGATGGATAATAATGGAACGAACAGCGGCCACCGCGCCGGGATAGTACATAGATGGAGGGCGCAGTGCAGCGCGGGCGGTCGGAATAGCTTCAGCAGACATTGGTTTTGGGTTGTAGTCGGTCGAAGCGAGAACAGCAATTTGAACTTTCGTCAGGCACATTATGATAACGTCCGCGGGTAATTGAGATGAATTTAAATAAAAAATTTGTTTTTGATTTTGTGTTGTTTTTCTTTGATGTTGTTGTTGTTGTTGAATTTATTTATGAGAGTCCGAGTATTGTTGTGACATTGAATCTGTTTTTTTTTTATTATTATTTTTATTAAATCAGATGCAAAGGCTAAAAATTGTATTTCTATAAACGAATAGAATTATTGGAGATCTGAACGAAAATGTCCAATGAATTTACATGGTGATATAGAGTTGGACGTTAGTTAACCTTTAAAAGTCGTTAACCTTCAAATATGTTGAAAATAGTATAGTACCAAAACACAGACGACACTATACATTGAATACCCCCCACCCCTTTTTCTAAAATAAGCAATTAAGAATTGTAAATGTTTAAAGAGCACAATGGTCAGTTTACAAAAGGTACATACGAAATCTAATGCATCCTGCTCATTAATGAATCTTTCATCAATTGCACATTTGGTCCTTTATACCAGACTATACCCTTGATCCCGAATTAGATTCTCAAATCCCAGTCAATAAATATTTGATTACCAACTGGATCCGTATATAGTCCTTCACAACACATGATTTACCAATTCCCTAATCGCATGCAAACCAAGCTCCATTAATTACTTCGATACTCTCGTTAATCCTTTCCGCTTCATAACATATTATCCTTGTACGTACTCGTATGTACATATATGGTGTACATAGAATTCCTAACTGAAGCATAAATCGTATTTTAATCCCAGTGTATTGGAACCGACTTAGTGGCTTTGGCTTTAACATACATAGGTCAACACAATGATCACATTCCCAACTGACTCATCAATTGTCCTGCAAATTAAGAGACAATTAATGGACACCACCGACCGACGGCGCCCAGCGACGGAATGGTTTTGTTCTTATGATGTCTTGTGTGCCTTATCCACTTTGAGAGCTTGAACTTTTTTCATATTAGGAACACCCTGTACTTCTATACGATGTGATGTGTCTACACGGCTGAGGTGACGCGGAACGGATGATATCGACGCGTCGTCGGTAGGGGACAATTTTATTCATAACTCTGTGGATATTGATTCATGAACATACATATATTTTCTCGCCTCACACATGAGAGGAAGTGGCCAGAAAAATATATGTATTACTTGGTTATGCTTAAAGCTAGTTACACATTACCCCCATCGCATCTCATCGCTCTTATTGAATTCCCGAAACTTAAACATCAATATAAACCTACAAAATATTATATATATTTACATGGGCGATGGTCGACGCGTGTAGAGAGGGAGAAGGACCTTGCAAAGGACTCCGGCGTACATTTTGGACGACAATATCTACTGAAAATCGATAGAACGGAAATTGCACCCCCGCTAAACCTGTTAATGGCTCTCCATACACTTTACAACGATTCAAGGGCCAAAACCTACAAAAAATACAGGACGATATTTTAAGAGAGGGAGAGAGTGTGAGAGAGAGAGAGAGAAAATGAGCAGATGAGGATGTGAAGGATCAAAGATATATGTACAGCTGTTTCTAAAATAGAAATGTATCTCACAGGCTGCTCCTTCTAATAGGTACTCCTCCCTAAAACATACTTACATACCATATATGTATGTAGGATATGATAGAATAGGAATGGAATTTTCCTCTCTCCTGGTCTGGTTGAATGAATAAGTTTAGATGTACCTACCTAACCAAATATGTAAGGAGAATCTATATCTGCGAAGAGGATTTCGTCACAAGGTCAAGGATATTTTAGGTTCCAAACTAACCAGTCAACACAGTCTTTTTTTCTTGTCCATATTATTATACATGGGTGTGGTACCTACTACCTTCACTTCAGTTCAGTTCTTTTTGCCACTAGAATTGAGTGTTTTGCCAGCTTTCGTGTTTTTGAAGGTGGATTTCGAGGATATTTACAAAGTGGTTGCAATAAGAAGTTCTATTTTATAGGGTATTATGTGTTTTGTATGGGAGATTGGTATTCTCAAGAAATCTATACTCAATCTACATCTTGGGTGTAGGCGTTAGGTACGTGTATATATTCCAAATGATTCTGTTACATAAAATATAGCCTTTGATAAGTCTTTTGTATTTTTATGAATGGTATGAACTTTTAAAATTTGAAAATCATTTTAATCAAGACATCACGTGAACTTGTTGTCACAATTCGAGGCTTCTCACAACTATTTTTTTTTTTCAAAAATCAGTTGACCTATTACCGAGATATTGCAGATACATTTATGTATGTATATGAATTGTTTTACATTTTGTTCAAAGAAAATGCTTACATAATTTTTTTTTATAATCTACACGCGCTCAAGGGAGTGTACTACCCTTTAAATGTTTCAACACAGTGCGGGCGTTAGGTTAGGAAGAGAAAGAAGGATAGGAAAGATGTGTGGCGCGATGTTCTGAGACTGGAGGTGGCTGTTGTCTCAGGTTTTATCTCCAGGGATGGCGGCTAAACTAATGCGGAGAAATTTCGGTATCTTATTTATCTATGTCTCTTATAATTCGCATTATTTTTTTATTCGTTGTCATATTTAGCGGTATAGTAGTCTTACTCAATCACATGTTGTTAGTTCTATGCCTAACAGCATGTAAGGAATGAGTAAGCCAGCAACTCTTATGACATTTATTTTAGAATTGGATTTTAATGGAAAAATAAGAGGACATAGACTACGGTAGGGATCGAACCTGTGACCATGAGGTTGACAGGCGAACGCACAACTATCGCGCCACGGCCACCCGTAACTGTAAAACGTTTTTTTGTGTTCGGCTTTCTCATTACCGGTTCAATGGATTTCGATCATGAGGTCCTTCAAATTTAAAATAATCCCGCGTACTAAAGTTTTCGAAAAATATTTTTTTGGAGTTTGGAAAAAAATCATTGTTTTGGAAAATTCATACTTCGAAAACGGGTTGCTCACTTATTTTTTTAAGTAAAATATTCGAAAATATGCATGCCAAAATGCAAATGCATGACTGAATCGCACGTACTTGCTCTCATGTTCGATCACATAGTATGTATACAAAGTTGTAGGAACAGCTAAATATATTTTTAAATTCGTTTTCACTTATTTTTTATATTTATAATTAGAATATTTTTTAAATTTTTGTCTAAAAAAAATTGTTATGTTTTAATCACTTTGAAGAAAGTGTTTTAAAAAAACAAGTATGTAATCATACAAAAACTGAATAGAAAATTGTTATGGTAATTTTAAGTATTTTATATATTAAATATAAAAACATAATTTCAAAAAAATTGAATATTCGTTTTCGAAATATTGAATTTTTAAAGTCAACAATCCAAACAAATATTTTTAAAAAGGTTGGTATGCAGTATAAGAATCCGAAGCTCAGACAGACAGACAGAATTGCGGGGTCCACTTTTTTGGTGTTCTCAATCATCGTAATGTCAAGTTCGATACAAATATTGAGTTGGATTTTTTTTCCAAATGCAAAACTGGCCTTACATCGCAATTAAAAAATCGATATGACGAACTTGTTTAAATTATCTCAAATGACCTTACAAAAACTCACTTGGCATTTGCGTGTTTGACGATTGTAAATTTTGAGTAGAACGAAGATAATTTCTTTCGCCTTCAAATTGACGCTTTGGGAAACATAAGTTTGAATTTTACGTGGAAAACCAAGTTCTCCATTAACAGCACCATTGTTAAGATATTTCTCCATTGTGATGTTCTTGGTTTAACTTGGCATACGATTTATGGTGACTTTTGCATTCAAATTAACGCAATTTAACTAAATAACTTACTGTCGTTTGGCAAAGGTACCCTCCAATAAATCAAAATAACTAAAAATCTATTTAAATTAACAACGCCCCCGTGATAATATAACCGGTCAAATCATGTTAATTATATTAATCATCACATTAAAATAACATGATAGCTGTCATCATGAATCAAAATTATGTTTACTTTTAAATATCAAATACAATACAACCGGGATATAAGAAACTCCAGCAATCCATGAAATTGCATGCAAATCTCATAATATTTGCGTAATATCTATATGTATATATATGTTCAAGCAGTTGCTACTATATTCATTTAGAAAGTTGGAAGTTACCATCAAGTTTTCAAAATATTAAATTACCGAAATGCTTAAGTAAATTTCGTATATTTTTGCATTCTTTGTCTAAAATTTGATATTTTTGCATACAAATAGTTGTACTTTTCTTATAAGAGAGTTGCTTATAAGAGAGTTGCTTATATGGTGCACATACACCTATAAAATTCAAATGATCCCGCATATAAAGAATACATCACTAACATTATCTTGTCCAATCAGATCCATTGCACAAATACTAACTGAAATTAAGATTAAGAAAACAACACATGAAATAAATATGTGTCATGTTAAAATTACAATGTTCTTTTTATTTTTTGTTTTCCAAAAAATTATTAATTGCCAATAAATCTATTTATATTTATTTAATTTCTAAAATTTATTTTTTGGAATAACTGTCATTGTAAATATTTCTATTTTTTTGTAAACCATTAAATTTTTTATACAGATTAAGATGCTAAACCTATAAATTGAAGTTAAACTTAGATTTTACTAAACTACAGTTTAAGATAATTTAGGCTCAATGAGTGCAGACCAATTTTACTTACAAATTGTTGGTTTTATTTTTTTATAAGACTATTAACTTGTCATACCACAGAAATAGCTTCAAATATTTTGAAACGATGAACTTAAAAAATTGAATCAACCTCCGAAAATTCATTTAAACCTAGGTTTAACTTAGACACAGTTTAAAAATGACTATGAATACGGCCCTATATTTTTAAATATTAAATTAATTATTTTTTGTAAAACCAATAATTTTGTTTAAATATCAAAAAGATATGAGTCAAGTAATATATCACCATGTATAAATAACAATATATCGATTTGATTTAATAATGGAATTTTAGATTTTGCCGTTTTTTCACTAGTAAAGTGTTTTTTTTTTTGCAAATAAATTTTAAAAAAAATAGTTTTTCAGTATGTTTTGAAAAGCTGTTGTAGGAAATGTTGTCCTGCGAATTACAAAAGTATCATACCTCAAAATTTTGTGAATATATTTTTTTGTTTAAATAAATATGACCATTATTTATGTATAGATACCAACATATTTTACATAAGCTATGCATACGTAACGTATATAACCATCACCCAGAGCACAAGCTATAATGTAGTGTGGGATCATGAAACTGATGTAAATTTTGATTAAGGCGAAAACTTTTCATGTTTATTTATTTGCACTCAGTCGAAACTGTATTTTATTATTATATTTTGTTTGCTCGCATACCTCTACATGAGCGCCCATATGCCCACCTATAAATGCTGACGAGGGTGTGTCTCTGCGGGATTTCGAAAATGTGAAAAGTTGTGCGCGTCCTTGCACTAAAGGCACAATAAAACTGTTAAGTATGTATAGTAAAGTACCCAAATCAAAAAGGATATCATAAAAAAGTCCATTGTAATAAAAAGAAGAGAAAATACAAAAACAACGCAACAATACCATGTTTTTTGTTAGTTGGCATAATAAAACAAATGGACGCAGCGATTCTGTGGTCATAAAATCCAAAAACAAACTTTCTAATCTATTTTTCAGTTAGTATATAAAGCGGAAGGTGTAAATGGGCAAAATGTGTATTATAAAGTAACGCTGGGCATGTCACGCAAATGCGAATCGAATCGAACAACAAGGACACACAATGGCGACACAACAAACAGCACACAGGTATGTTGTTTGAAGTAGTTTAACATGAAGTGTGTGTGTTCAATGGGAATTGGAGGTTTTTGAATTGAAATCGATATCTATAGGGCGTAAAAGGACATCGTTTTTAGTTGGTTGTATTTAATAATAAGGATGTCTGGTATAAGAGTAAGTTTTGTCTATACCTACTGGTTAAAATTAATGGAAACCATTTTATGAATTTGGACAAACCCACATGAAATAATTCATTGGAATGGTCCTTATAAGGACATCAATTTGCATTTGGGATGAGGGATTTTGTAATTGCTGGTAGTAATCCGTGGTGAAATGTTAATGCACTGTTACACCACCATTTTTACTTGCGATTATATGTTCTATAAGGCAAGTTATGTATGCGTAAAAAAAATGTTTTTAACAATCAAACATTACATTACGATCATAGAGAACACCAAAAAAGTGGGTCCCCCAATTCCGTCTGTCTGTCTGTCCACGAGTCTGCAGCCTAAACGGTTCGGTAGATTTGCTTCAAACTTGGTACATATTGTTTTTTGGGTAATATGCCCACACGTTTTTCAAATTTTTTTTAAGGCCACAAATAACAGTAGGTCCCATACATTTTTTTTTTTGCCAAAAACAAAAATCTTATTTTTCCCAAAAACGGCTCCAACGATTTTTATTTTTAAAAAATCAGTTCAATAATGAAAGGAGAGGGTACCTTTTGATATTTTTGTTTTTGGGAAAATAATTGTTATTTTTGGTAATTGAGGTAGAACCATTTTTTTGGTTTTCGATTTTCTTGGAAACGGTTGATTTGATTTTTTTTTTAATTTTTTTACGCAGAAGCTCATGAAAAGTTTAAGCACTATTGTAAGCCAACATTTTTCAATTTTTTTTTTTTTGAAAACTCAAAACTTCGAAAACGACTCAATGGATTTTTTAGAAAGTTCGTGTTTGGTGTTTTTTTGACATTATCTTGAATAGGTATAAAAAAATATTTTTCTAAAATAAAAAACAACGGTACCTCCCATACGTTAAGAAAAAAAAATATTTCTCAAAAACTGCTATATGAATTTTTATAAAAACAATGTGTGCACTCTACTTTCAAGCATAAAAAGATTTTGTTGGCGTACTTATTAACGGTACTTCCCATACAACCACTTTTCATATTTTCAAATTTCTCAACATTGGAAAAACCGAATAAAATATTTTTTTTTACAAAAACGCTCCCTAAAACTGTTAATAAAACTTAATACTACAATTTTCAAAAAAAAAGTTTTACGATTTTTAAAAAATAAATTAATTTTTTTTTGAAGAATCACAGAATTTTTTTTTTTGAAATTTGAATTTTATATGGTATAATAATAATATCTTCAAAATGACGTTTCAAATTTTTTTTATAAAAATGTTTTCAAAATTTTATACATAAAAAATTAATTTCTTAAAAAACCGCTCAAACCATTTTTGAATTTTTTTTTTGATAAATTCTTATTTATGCATGAATTTAAATGGCAGCTTTGTTTTCCCTCAAACTATAACGACTATGTAATTTAAAAACATTTAAGTATGTGTATTATCCATTTATTTCTACTTTATTATTATTCCCTTTTTAGAAATTTTTGCGTACGTCACTGAATACTAAATACAATATAGGCCCTCATACATTTATATAAACATATGCATCTTTAAAAATCACATGAATCTTATGTATGTATATTGTCCTAAATTATAAAGTTATATGCATATTGCTATCTACCGATCTATACACCTTCATTTTCATTATTATATGTATGTTTACATACTCGTACCATCCATCTCATGTATGTAGATACAATTTACTCTCCTATCTTACATAATTAAAATCCATATGTTAGATTTAAATATAGATTTGTAGGTAAGTACCTATGTAACTATTCCTTGAATCATCCATTCGACAATTCATTGTACTAAAAATCAATGTAATCTTACCTACATAGGCTTTAAACCTGCTTAGGATAACTACACCTAACTAACCAAAGCTATATTAAAGTAGTTAGCTACAAGAGCAATTTCGTACGATCCAGTCGTGCATTTTATTCTTTCAGGTACTGCCTCTTGCGAGGAAGTGATAAATTACAAACTCTCCAAAAGTATACATATTTTTTGTTTAAAAAAGTTCCATTTAGTCTTGGCAAAAAATGTAGGTCCTTTTTTTCCTGCCGACCAATAAAACGTCACACGAATGGTTGAGAGTTGTGAGACCCTACGCCCTGTTTCTCCACTAGGCTGTGTTGTTTGGTTAACAGTTTGTAAAACAGAGTCTTAAGTCCCAATCCTGGAAACCTAATTGCTACTAATTTGGGTAAGTTTTAACCTTGCCCTATGGTTAGTTGAGACATGACTATTATAGAATTCTAATCATCATCTCAGCTTTTGGATCACTGTTAATGACTTTTGGCTTTTTTCTCTTCCTACACCTATTGCGTTTAAAGAACCAATTCCGACTTATAAATAAATTTATCAAAATTTAAAATACAAAACAAAATCATAAACAAAAAAAACTAGACAACAAAATTGAAAACAAAAACTATTATCAACAATATTTCCGACTTCAAACCATCTACGCCTGATGAAATATTCACCTACCATTGCAACTACCGAAATTTCATCAGCTTCTTAGTCTTTTGATGTCGTTGTTAAATATCATAAGCGTCACGTCCGACGCGTCGTTACAGTCGGTTGTCGACGTCGATAGCTTGTTTTTTGAAAGTTTGTTGATGTCTATTTTTCTGCGATCGCGTTAATCTTTCCTATAGGTATACCTATAGACACCTTTGATTAAAAAAAATATATTTTTTTTTCTAATTTCAAACAACAAACCGTTAATTTGGGGCGAATTTTTGATTATTTTTAGAACTTTTTATTCCAAAATTTATGTCGGGGAAACAAGTTAAAGTCATAAACAAAGCCATTATTTTCTCTCTAGCCAGCCAGCGGCGAGCTACTTGCAGAAATGGACCATTCAAAAAGTTTCTATAACAAATCCCGCTCGCTATCAAATACATATGTATATATGTAAATACGTGCGAAGGCTATATGTATGTACAATTTATCGCTTCAAACATGTATCTAACAAGCGCGAATAAGAGCAGATGATAAATTTGAAGAAATAAAACAAATTCGAATTTGTTGGTAATAAAATTGAAGAAATTCTCTTGTAACATGGAATACAAATCAGCTATGGGGGATTGCTTGTGACGTAGTTCCAATGGGGGAAGGAGAATAGTTTCTGTTGAATCTTTTATAATTGCTGTTGGCCTCCACTTTGTTATGCTGGAACTTTTGAGGCATCATTGCGATGAAAAGTGAAAGGTGTGATTCCAAATTTCCCTTCCCCATACTTCGAAAAACTAATGTTTTTTTTTTTGAAAAGGAAGTGCGATGATGCTTCGACATTTCATTGAAATGGAAAACGAAAATACGAAGAATTATGGGGGAACATTTTTTTGAAAAAAAAAAAAAACAATTATCGACTATTGGCGCCTCTTTAATTTATACAAAACACACAAAACTGAGGCGCCACCCCTGGTTTTCGAAAAAGAAGAAAAACCTTTGAGTATTGAATTTATGGTGTTGCAATATGCTTATACGAGTGGTGGATCTTTCAACAGAGAAAAGTGCTGGTAATGAACTTTCAACACTGAACGTTTAAGGCATACAAATTTTGCTATTAAGATATTGACAGACATAACTCTGACGTGTTTTAGGATTAAATAGACAGCTTTCCGACTTTTTTGTTTGAAATGCTTGAAAAAAGAAGAGGAGTTGCCGGTGTATTGTGTCAATTGTGTGTTTGTCTAAAATTAAATAAACATAATGTGCTGATTGCAACAGTCAGCATTAGGAGGGTTTGTTTTACCAAGCAGACACTTTTTAGCAAGATAAATCGTTATATGAACAAGTCGTTAGGGATTTCAAATCGGAAATATTTTTTAGTGAAATAAAAAATTAAAACGTTCCTTACTCTTTTTTTAATGGTATCTTTGAAAAATCAACTGCATAATCTACAATTATGTCAATGGTCACAACTTAAAGCTGAGAAAATTTTAATTTCGTCAATTGACAAACATTTGTTGGGGGTTATCACGAATACAAATTTCCCTGGAAAATTTTTCTATCATTCGACGTATGAACGCGAATTATGTTTAAAATTTTCCCTCGGAATTTAGTGGCATCAGAAATAAACTTTCCCAGAGAATAATTTTGCTGTTATTTCATACGATTTTTCGTTCGAGGAAATTTATTCCGAGGAAGATTCAGGATTGTAACAAAAATGGTCAAGCTCTGTAGAGATTCCATAAAATAGTTAGGCGTTTGAAGAAGCAGCATTTGCAACATTGACTCCTAGTACCTGTTTTCAATGCAATTGAAAAGCGTTGAAATTATTTACGATATTGGCACAATACAAAAAAATTGAGCTATTCACTACAGCGGGCTCCTCGAAATAGTAGGCTTTTTTCTATACATCTATATCGAACACTAAAACCGAAACCAGACTTGTCATATCTTGTTTTGGGTTGATTCGTTGATTGTGCTTTCAAAAAGCTTTCATTAATTATTGAAGAAAAAATGTTTCTCGTTTTGGAAGCACTGTTTCTTTCGCTTTCCTCACATGCAATTGCAACAAGAAAGATTACGATATGAGACAATACACAACTCCAGAGCAAATTTCGTGTCCCTAGTTTCGGTAAAATTTCTATTAGGCCTTTTATTTTTGGGATTTCAAACTAAAATGTACCTTCAGAAACACTTCCATATAATAGCTGTCTAAGATACTGCTTTAAATAGAAATTAAAAAATTATCGAATAATTTCTATTTAATCTCTAGGTCTAAGAACAATAGCTTCCGGAAAACTAACATTTTAAAAAAACCTATTGTCTTTGTATATGATATTATATTTATTAGCTTAAAGTGTGTTAAAGACTGTATTAAGGCTAACATTGAAGCCTCTATAATTTTCGGTAAGGCCTTACCAATACTTACCGAAGTCTTATCGAATCTAAAATGTTAGTTTCGATTATTTTTGTTTAAACGAAGTCTAGAATGTCATCTTCTAACTAAAGCGTTTCATGGACGCAATTTTGGATAAGTCAAATTTCAGAAATGTATTGCTTTACATATTTATATATATTACCAATATTTCAATCATATATTTATTAGTTCTCATTTAGTTTTATCCAAGTAATGATATTTTCGTACACGAATCACTCTGCATTTTGAGATTATCCCAGAAGAAGATTTACCGAAATTCGAAGCTTTCTCAGCTTACATTTAAACTGCTAAAAGTTTTCGGTGAGGTCTTATCGGCCATATAATGACTTACCTTGTGTTTAAGCAATGTCTTCTTCTAAGTCAGAAGTTTCATCATTTAGATTTTAGATCATTCAAATTTTGGAAACCTATTGCCTTTCATATTTTAATATTACTGCTATTTCAATTATTTATTATTATTTAGATCATCACAAGTAATGATATTTTCTTATGCGAATCACTCTGCATTTTGACACTATCTCAAAAGAAGCTTGAAAGAAAACAGTGAACAGTGACTTTCTCAGATTAAATTTTAGCTTCCATAAGGCTTCGGTAAAATCGTATCATCACTAAAATGCCTGACTTACTGATGGTTTATCGAAGCTGACAGTTAGATGGGTTACCTTTAGATTCTTATTAATTAGCCTGATTGTATTTCGAGAATGAGTATGTTTTACATACTAAGTGGAGAACCTGTTTTTTAAAGTAAGATCTTAAAGTTATCTGTATAAGGTTTCTCCTTACTTTTGAAAACTAAAATGGGAGAAAATTAATCACTCACGCTTAAATTATATCCGAAAAGATACACATTCCAAACATTGAATTTTATAATTTTCTCTTCGAATTTTGTTTGATAAATCTGATGAAACGACTGATCCGGCTATTTCCTAGTAATAACTGATGCCTATTGTGTTTCTATGTTCTTAACTACTCAAGATAAAATTTCTATTCCTTTTGTTATCTGAAAGTCAGAAAATATCAACCAACTTAGCACACCATAATCACAATGATGATGTGTATTATTCATGAAACTCAGCCCAAGTCACCCTTAATTATTCCTCATGTAACCCGTCATGCATGACGAAGCCAAGCATCATACCTAAAGAGCCACAAAGAACCGATCTATAGTGTGTATTCTTTGGGCTTATACGGAAACGATTGGACTAAAACATCGAAAAGTACTTTGCTTCCACTTAGAGTAGTCATCTATTTTCCATTCTAAAACTTGTTATTCTGACATGAAACCCCTTTTGGGTATAGGTAACTTTTCAACTATATACCTACCTCTATATATAACCATTCATCTATGCTGAGCAATCTTCATCACGTAACGTCACGCACATACTGCCCACAAATTTAAAATTTCACCTAAAATTAAAAAAAAAAAATCCAAAAAGCGTATTAATTTCCATTCGAAGTCCGAAGCTACCATAAGCAGAAGCAGCATCAGCACTAACACAGTATAACACACCCCCTCACCTTGACAGACTTTTATCTCCAGAATTGCATCGAATCACGTGCATAAAGCAAAAGCAGTATCTACAGATCACAGAACTTGCAAATCCAGTTTTCCTGTATCTTGTATCTTTCGTGTTCCTTTTTTTTTTGTTTTATTGGACAGATATTCTTCGTTTTTTTTTTTGGTCAGACAGCAGCAAGAGAGATTCATCTGTGTGGTGGACATATATTTCTCTGCCGCCGCCGTTGGAAACCAAATCTTTAACCAGAGACCAGATCCCAGAACGCACAACCATAAACTAATATCAAACTCTGGTCCCCTTACTTTGTATGCGGGTCTCGTATTCACAAATGCACAGCACATCACAGCTTCTTCTTCAATCCACCACCACTACCATCATCACCACTGGTACCATTCCACTCCAGCTGTCCAACGGATACGGAACCCAACAACAAGACCAATACCAAGTCCACGACCAAGATAACCCCAATAGACAAAGAAAAGACAACCAAAATTTTCATAATTCCCTAAAGATTTCTGTACAAAAAGGAACGATCCGAAAGAGGCCGATTTGGCCGTTGTGTTCGTGTCAATCATTGGGAAACTTATTTTGTCTTATTCTGGATTTTTATTGAAGGCAGTTTGTTTTCGTTTTGGAACCTGAATTCATTTGAATGATTTCTTGATTCAATTTCACCCAAGAAAGTCGATATCGGTTGGTTGACTCAACCTTACCGACAGTACTTACCTAGCTATACATGTATGCAATAGGATTTTTTTTTTGAACTGGAAATGGAAATGGAAAACTCGTTCACAAATCACGTTGAGTCTTTTATCCATCAGAGATGAGTCACAACCCAACAGCCCCGAAGATGACGTTTAAATTACCACATATTTATGAATGCACTCGAACAATAGGTCTTCAATTTGCCATTGCCCAAGAGTTGCCATCACCGACCGTCTTTCTGCTCTGATCTACTGTTCTATGCTTTTGATCTAATTAGGCTTAAATTTTTGGTCACTTAAGAAATTAAAGGGGAAGTTATACTTGTACAGGCAGAAGTGTTTGATGTCACACAGAAAAGGGTTCTACCTTCAAAAAAAAAATATATCTAGTTTCAAAATAAAATGGGATAAATTATGCATAAAGTTCTAGGTTTTTGGTCCTTTTATTATTTCCGGTTTTCCCCCATCATTGCTCTCTACGAATCGTAGGTTATCTTTTATCTTAAATGTACTCATTTTCTGACATATTTTTCTTTTTAAGAAAATACCAAAAAGCCGTAGAAATTAAATTTCTCGCAATGTGCGCAAGAGTTCATATATAGAAACTCAAGAAAGACTTAAATGTATGCATGTAATCTAATTATGGAATGTATACTTTTGGAAGATCAACAAAAGGTCTGTCTAAAAAAACCGCTTGTCAAAAAATGGCTACGGCATATTTTCAACTCAACAATTATAATTATTTCTGTCTAATGATGGTATGTAAAAAACAAGCTTCATTTGACAGGTTGATATTTTTTTGTATAGTGCCTGTGATGATGAGAGAATGAAAAAGTATTTGTTACTGTCGATAATGATCCTTGACGCTCAAAAGGTCTTCTTTTTTCGTTAAAAATTCCTAAAAGATGCAAAAAATGGTTCGTATTTTTCCATCCCCTTTTTCGGTATTTTAAAATGGAAAGTTTTATGTGGCGTACGGTGATAATAGCTATAAGAGAGATTTATGTTTCATACAAAAACCTCACTTAAACAAAGTAAATTCATCAAATTTTTGAGGTTTTTCAATTAGTTGTGTCTGAATTATTGCTATCAACGTCCACTTATTCTCGAAACAGAGTTCATCCTTCTGTTCTCCCGCGGTTCATCTAGATTGAAGGCCTAAAAGGAAAGACCGGTTTCTTTCAAATTTGGATGTTATTCACTAGTTTTTCTAAAGCGGATAGGGTAGCTGTCTAGAACTGTTTTTGATTGCGAATATGTTGCCATAGGGCAAGTTTTGCTTTTGAAGAAAAAAAGAACTTGAGATTTTAATCAAATTTGACACTATGATGAAAGAGAACACGATGCAAATGGGTAACGCAAATCCATCTGTCTGTCTGCCACCTAAACCGCTAAAGCGATTTTCTTCAAATTTGGTACTGAAGCGTTTTAGGAGATTCGATTTTAAAGTCTTTTTCTTTAACATCAAAAATAACGCTACGTTACATACCTACAATTTTTTGTACATAAAAGTTAAAAGTTTTTTGTAGGAAAAATATCTCTGCACTACTATTTGCATTGTCTACATATTTGGCTAATCAAATTTTCACATAATTTTTTTATTAGCCTACTAAAAACTATTTTTTCCGACTTTCTCATTGAGGGCTCAACAGATTTCGATCCAAATTTTTATATAAGAGATCCTTCAAATTCAAATTGTTTTTGTTTTGTTATTAATTAAAGAATTTAAGAAAATTAAAAATTTTGAAAACGGGGGGATGATTTTTTTTTAAATAATAGTCACACCCACTTTTGTTTTTTTTTTTAATTTAAGAAATTTGTTGTAGAAAATTAAGTTAAAAAAGACTTTAGAAATATATTGAGTTGTTTTTTGTGCTTACGATGTGACCGAAAATAAGAACAAGTACCTGCGATCCAGTCGAGCATTTTTTTAGGAAATATGAACGTTCAAATTGTCGTATTTTTTTGTTTACACCCGTATATCTCGTTGATGACTGTAATGATTGTATTAAAAAAAATTTAACACTGCTTATTCTTAATAGTTTTAGTAATATTGCATTTCGAAATTCTGAAAACACGCAAAACACATTTTATACTACAAGATGGCGCTCATTATCCCGTCGAAAAATAATGTAAATCCACAGCGCCAACAAAAAATTCATTCCTGTATTACTTGTCCCTCTAACTAGTGCCGTGCAATTCAGGTTGCATTTAAAATTATCGTAAGTCTTACAAGCATATGGTTAAAAATTATTAAAATTTTAAAAGAACACTTTTTTCTAATTATAAAATCTACATTTAATCCGGATAAGATTAACCCCTTATCAAGACCGTGAATATATATTAAGTTTAAGATGTACCCTAAGGCTTAACTGACGAACTATATAGGTGTACTATAATGCGATATATATACCAACTTACTTTAGTGTTTGATGTTCCAGCCGCGCCGCCCGCCACCACAATCTCTATG
Organism: Philhelius pedissequus; assembly: GCA_910595825.1. Lineage (NCBI taxonomy): Eukaryota > Metazoa > Arthropoda > Insecta > Diptera > Syrphidae > Philhelius > Philhelius pedissequus. Next base: position 3,834,550 of record OU343163.1, on the reverse strand, counting down.
ATTAAAGTTCAAGGAACACAAATTGTTCAATATATAGATAAATTAATCATAATGTCACTCACACCCCTAATATTGCTTTGATGAAATATGATAGTAGGTACAAACATACTCGTAATGTATCTATGTATGTGTATGTATCTTTCCAACAAACAAAAATTAATTATGTTCTTTCTAAAAATATCCTTTAACATTGAATAAATATCGCTGGAGCGGAAAAAAATCGCTCCTCTTTTGTCATGTAATTACATATTCTCTGATTCCCTCCGCCCCATGTAACCACACCACCCCATATTGCATGGGGGTTGTATATGTAAACAAATTCAACACCCACAATATGTGTGTGTGTGCATTTGTAAATAATACTTAACGTGTTAGTATGTGTTTTATATTTAACCAGCACTCTTGGCAATATATTTATTCAGCAGTTCAACCTAAAGCCCCATTAGTCCTCGGCTCGGTTCGGTTCGGTCTCCTGCTACTCCCACCCACCCAAACACCCCTATATCACATTGTTGAGAATAAGGATGACAAACATCAATTCGAGTGATGGCAATCCTTCCGAAGACGTGACGCTACGACCGACCTGCTATAAATGCTCATGCCCGCTTCACACAGTGCGGACTGACTAAGTATGTAAATTAAATTATAAGCGCTTAATTGGAAGTTATCTCGAGCCGCTCAAGCGTGTACATATGTATCTATGTATGTATGTACAAGTGCGTTTGCTGTTGAATGCATTCGGAAATATTTACATGTTTTTTTTGTGTACAAGCCCTAGGGTCGCAAAAGTTAAAAGGGGGTAAATGCGCGCAGTGAGAGTATATACCGCGTTATCGCATCGAGATTAACCCAACCTCCGCCCCATCTCATCACTTTTTATTTTGTATGAGGCTCGAAACTCAGTCCGCATCAATGTTTCTTTTTTATTCATCTGTTATGTACACATTAATTGAAAACACAATGTAAATTATTCCGATGTTATTTGTATATTTAATTGAGTATAATTAGCACATTCGAGATAATGTTGTTTCGACACTTTAAGGAGTGTACATAGGCACGTACGAGAGTACGGGTATGTTCCTAGAAAATATCAACAAACCTTCAGTCAAATAGACTATAGCATAGCATTGAAAAAAATTAGTAATAATTGTTCCTTTGTCAAGCTTTACAAATATCGGTTAACTTTTTGACGCGAGAAGGGAAGAATGCTTCCAAGCAAGCAAGTGTCATCCATTTTTCTTCGTCAGCAGGTCAAATTTCCGACATATTCAAAATCGTAAAAAGTCCTTTCATTAAACATTCAGTTTAATCATTTCCATTTAATTTGTCCCTTTCGTTGCGTTTTAAGCATTATCCTTCCTTATTTAAGGACTTTTTTTTTAATAACAGGTGAAGTTAGTGTAATGACAAGTTGTTGAACCGATCTTAACATGTCGCTAAATTTTTTTAAAATCTCGAACACAAAAAATGGTTAGAAATTGCAAGAAAAAAATTGGTTGATCCAAAGGACGCTAGAATTGCTAGTAAAGTGGATAGTCGCTAAAAACGTAACGAGGAATTAAGCTTCAGATTTCTCGGAGACTGTAAGGGAAACATAGGAGATACGACTAATATAAATGGTGCTTTGTAACAGGAATCGAACTTTAAGAACTTGAAGAAGAGCATTTGAAAATTGTGTCCACCAATCTTTCTACTATAAACTAAAGGGCTTTATCGATTTTCTTTAAAACTTTAAAATTTGTACCCTTGCACGATTTTGACATTTTTTACTTCGGAGGTACTATGAGTATTAGTTGGTCTCACTATTGGTTGGTAATTTTGAGCATTTTTTTTTTTAATTTTCATGAATACTCGAAACCCATACTAATGTTAAAAACTACAGTAAAAATTTTGTTTTCAAAAACGGCTCGAAAAATTTTGATAAAAAAAGTGTGTCTTTTCTTTTTAAATTAGTAAAAAAATATTTTTTATTTTTTACTCCTACAGAACCACTTTCCATATTTCCGCCTTTCTCATAATTAGATGAACCGGTTAAAACATTTTTATACAGATATTTTAATAAAGGTGTGAATAATATTTTAAACTCAAATTTTCCAAAAAAAATATTTCTCCGAGTTAAGAAAAAAATCATTTTTTTTTTGCAAAATCGATTTTTTCGAAAACGGGTTTTTACACATATTAATGATTACTTTAAATTTGCCATTTAATTTTATTCCTAAGAAATGTTTTTAAAATTTTAAAAATTCAAATTTCGTTTTTGTAAACTGTTTCAACGATTTTAAACTTTTATTTGGATACCTCTATTCTTTTTTGCCCGAAAATTCAAATGGCGTCTTTTTTTTTCAAACTATCAAAAAAAAATATAGCCAGACAAAGTAGTCCACATTCGTGTGGTACGGCTAAAGAAAGAATTTCTGAATTCATAAGTATAATATTTTTAAATTCTTTATTCATAATCGTTTGCACCTTTTCCTATTCGCTGCAATAACTCAAGAAAATAATTATTTTTCGTGCGTACATCGAAAATTGAGTTTCTAACCACGTTGTGTTCAAAAACTCTGAGGGCTTTTTTGAAAGCCTTGTGGCTTACATTCTGAGCCTGAAAAAAAAACAAAGCTACACGAAGCAACACAAACGTCAAAATGACCGAATGACTAAGATAGGGGCCAGTTATAGCGATCAGGAAAACGCATCAGGAAAAGTTGAAACAGTATGAAAGTGAATATTTTTTCCTGATGGTCGTTTATAGCAAACAGGAAAATTATGTCAGTTGGCAAGCCTCACTTCTAGTCTGCCATCAAGTTTTCCTGATTGAAACACACACGAAAAGTTTTTCGTCCACAATTCTGTTAGTGGAACGAGAGAAATTGGGACCCAAATCATTGGAATGATTTGTTCTATTTTGTGTCAAATGGCAATCATCTATCAAGAAAAATGAATTTTCATCAGGAAAATAATTAAATACATTTTTCACAAAAAATAATTGTTCTATTGCAAATATTTTTACAAAAAAAAATTTCTGAGTTATTCGTCATCGATTGGTGTAACATTTGTATATTAAAACGCTTTAAATTATCATAAATTATCCAATAGCACTTTTTTCCCGATTCGCTTTCCTGATCGCTATAACTGGTCCCATATACTGAGAATTGCCCAATTCTGACTTTACTTGAGTTTTTTACATAATTTTTGATGGTAGTCATAACTCTCTTCGATTAAGGGCCGTTTGCTCATACACAACTTAAGCACTTATGTGACAGTTTACGCAGAGGAAAAAGTATCCCCTAAGTGTTTCAAGTTGAACATAAATATTTATGATTCGTATCAGCAAACGGGTCTAAGTAGAATAAACAATTCATTCAATTTCTTCACATAAAAAAACTCTATTCTGTCTTATTAAAATCTAAGCTGTTACAAAATAAATAAAAAAAAAACAAATAATGGCACCCGCTAAAAACATTATTTACCTGACTATGCCTTAGTTATTCTCGGAAGCTGATACTAATGATATGTATCATTCCTAGAATTCTCCAGGTCTTTCCTTCCATAAGCCAAAAATAACAACCTGTCCAAATAATTTCAAGCTGATACTGGATATTTAATTATTGTATTTCATCCCATAACATACAGATACATAAACAAGAAAATTTATATTATTCGACATTTCACTATTATCATTGCGAATCTTCCAAGTGTATAATATTACGCTCCAAAACCGCAGAGAAAAACAACCATAGCTTAACACTTCAGATGACATGAAATATGGTAGCTAAAATAAATAAACATCAACAAGGTAAAACTGGACAAAAAAAAAATAAAATAATATAATGCCACCGCAATAGGAATTTAATCCTAGAGTTGATTAACGCGAGCTCATTATAAAAATATTAAACTCAAATATCAACAACAACAAAAATACCAAACTAAGAAGGTAGAGGGCATACGTTGGGCTATCATCTGTTTTTTTTTTTGTATTATGCAACAAAATAAAATTACAATATAAATAATCCTTTTAAGCCAACTTAATGGTTTCATTTTAATTTTCACATCAATTTTCGCTCAACTCGGCGAAACTTTAAATCAAATTTATTCATACAATTTTCCGAGTAAAACAAAAACAAAAAATACATTTTTGAAGTACAAATAATACACATTTGAAATGCACAACCAACAAAAAACAAAACTAATCCCCTGTCACAAGTCCCAGGGGGGTTACAGCTGGCAAATACAAGGGAGTATAGAGTATACCTAACCTACGTCCTACATGCTAACGAGTTATCCGCATATTTATTCTTATTTGATTTGGTTTTATCATTTTTATTATTTATTATGCTCTGTTTGGTTGTGTTATCAAATGAGGAAATACAAAAATGTTTTTGGATTACATTTGCAAATATGTTTTTTCTATTATTTTTTTTATTTTATTTTTTGTTTATGGTTTTTTGCTTAGTTTTGTAAATTAGTGGATTTGTTATTGTACGCATCAGGCGATTAAGGGTGACTTGGCAGAGAATATAATAACTGTTTCAGGCAAAATAATGGTCAATATAATTATGGTGAATAAGATAAATGCTTTTAAACAGCCCCAAAACACAGCACAACTCTCAAATCGCAGGTCATTTTTTATATTATGAAACCATGTGACAGCAGAACTGTCAAACTGAATGTTAGATATTTAGTTGAAATTTTCATAAAAAAAATACCATCCGAACTGCAGGCCTTGTGCATTTTACAAAAAAAAAAACAAATTGTTCATACAAATCTTTTCCAGGAAACAACTAAAAAAACGAAAAATCGGTTAAGCCGTTCTCAAGTCATTGACATAATATTAGATTAAATTTTTCAAACATATAGGGATTTTAGTTTGAAGCAAAACACAAGTGCTTCTGCCTCCATTTAAAAAAAGACAGGAGGGTTAGATTAACTATAAAACTGCTTTTAGTAATGAAAAAAAGTTTTTCGAAGGAATAAAATAAAGGATATCGAGAACCGTCAAGAAAACATTTTAGCATTAAACACGAGTTAACTCTGAAGCAGTTTTTTTCAGGGTAGAATGATCTAACGATTAAGATGGTGGCCAAGGCGTGATAGTTGTGTGCTCGCCTGTCAACCTCTTGATCGCAGGTTCGATTCCTGCCGTTGTCTATGTCTTCTTATATTCCATTAAAAACAATTCTCAAAATTCTCATGTTGCTTGTTTACTCATTACATGTTTTTCATGCATAACACTAACAACATGTGATTGAGTAAACTAGTATACTCATAAATATATCAACGAAACAAATAAAATAATGCGAATTATAAGAGATATAAATAAATAAGACACGGTAATTTTCCCCGCATTAGTTCAGCCGCTACCCCTGCATAAATCTGAGACAACAACCAGCTCTAGTCTCAGAACATCGCGCCACACATCTTTCCTATCCTTCTTTCTCTTGTTTCACCGGATCCCCGCGCAGTGTTAAAAACATATAAAGTATAGGTATTCATAATCCTTTGAGCGCGTGCAAAATTATAAAAAAAAAATCGACCTTTCCATAGTCGTTTATGTTGACTTCAATAGTTCTTTGACAAACAACTGTCGGAAATATTTTCTTCATTTAATTCCTAGTTACCAATTTGAAATTCACTGCAAAAGAATCATATTTCATAATGATAACTTTAAACCCTGAAATTAGGATGTCCTGTCCTTATCCTGTAAAACTCAGCCTAAGTGGGTTCTGCGTGGTCGGGCAACTAAATCCGTCCCTGTAGTTGCAGATAGAATTTTTTTATTTTGCACAGCAAATTCGTATATGATGGTTTTTTATTATTTAGAATATGTACACACACATGAATAAGAGACGAACCAACAACAACGGTTATGGTACTTAAATTTAACTCACATTTTACTCCTATGCTTTTTAAGTATAGTAGTGCCGAGAATTTTTAGCTATATAGGCTATAGACTGATAAGGCTAAATGGAAGATTATTTAAACTCAATGTTATCGAAGACATTGAAGAATTTATAATTATATTTACTTTTTTTTTTGAATTACGTAGCTTTGTAGATAAAATTTAAATGAATAAAAATAATGGCGATTTGTGTAATAAAGTGGAATTGATAAGAAGTGCACTCTAAAGAGATTACATTCAGAATGAAAAGAAGTAAAATGAAAACAAAAACAAGACTAATGATAATAAAATTAAAATTGCATATTTGACTGATAGATCTTTAAAATTTTGTCATTTGCTGATTATCTATAAAAATATATAGGTACATATATTGAAAAAAAAATTGTAAGCAATTTTGTAAATAACGTAAAAATAATTCGATATCCAATGTCGTAAATCCATTGACGTTGTAATCGTCAGACAATTTACAATTTGCCGAAATTTGTATGATCTTTCATGAATCTTTTATAACAGTGCGTTAACTTTACGCCGTAACAGCAATTTCTGTGGTAAATGAAGCTATAGCAAACGAAAAACAATCGCAATTGCAGCTTGTGTCGCAAATTCAACGATCTTACAAAATGTTGAGAGGCTTGCGAAGTTGCTAATTAAGCAGAAAGCTGATCATTTGTAGGGGTTGAATTTTGATGAACACAATTATTGTTGTTAGGCGTTGTAAATTAGTTATATGCTGATGAAAATCCAACATGTGCTCTAAAAAGGTATTAGTTATTTCTATTTTCATCATTTTAACTTCATTATTTACAAAAAAAAAAAAAAAAAAAAAAATGTGGACCAGCAGGACTCGAACCTGGGCACCCCGCGTGCAAGGCTGATATACTATCAGATTCCATAATGGATTTAGCAAATTGCTAAAAGTTAAAGAATCCATTCCGTGATTTTAACTTTAGTAAAATGTTAAAATGGTTTAAAATTAGTTCAATCATCTGTTTTGCTGGTTTAAAATTTTGCGCCATTTAATTTACATTAATTATTTTAGTATAGGTTTTCGCAGAACTATCAGATGTTGGAATTACTTAGAATTTAAAAAAAAGTATCTAAATCGCGCGTTCTAGCTCTCATGTTCGCTCACATCGTAAGCAGAAGATTCTTAGTAAAAACAGCAAATAGGTTTTTTACTTAATTTTTTATACACAAAACTTCTTAATTTTTTTAAAGCAATTTTTGTAATTATTAAATTGATTTTTTTTCAAAAATCTACAAAATTATTTTAAGAAAATTTTGGTATCCAGTATTATTTAAAATTTGAAGGACCTCCTGTATAAAAATGTTGCTCAAAATCCGTTTCCTCGTTAAAGAGAAAGTCGAATATTAAAAATACGCTTTTATGGCAGGTACCGTTCATAACATTTTATGAAAAAAAAATTTAACCAAATGTTGACAATACCTGTAATAGTGGCACTGAATTTTTTTTTCAAAATCGTGAGAGCCGTTTTCGAGAATTTAACATTTTTGACAGGTATCTACCTATATTTTTGGAGCTAACATTTTTTTTTTAAGTAATCGACATAATTGCCTAAAACGCTAAAGTACCAAGTTTGAAGAAAATGGCTTCAACGACTTAAGCGCTTTTTTCCAAATCCAAAGCTTGCCCTATAATACTTATATCATTAGCATTAGGGGCCACTTATAGCTTCCATTGAAACTCATCATTGAAAAGTTTTCGTACAAAAATGAAAGTAATTTTAGGATATCCTAGCACATTTGTTCAACTTAAGTATCTGTTCTGGTGTTTTCCCTTCGGATTAAAATGCGCTGTTGTGGTACCTGCTTATAAAAAGGGTTGTTAAAATGAGGCTAACAACTATAGACCTATCTCTTTATTGTCGGCGATTTCAAAAATCTTTGAAAAAGCTGTTAAACATAGAATGTTGTTTTACTTGAACAGAAGTAAATTCTTCAGCTCATCACAATTCGGCTTTATAGAAGGACTTTCTACCGAAGATGCGCTTCTTGACTTCTGCTCTCTCATAAACAAGGGTCTTGCTGATAAAATGTATTGTGCAGGTCTGTTTGTTTATATAAGTAAAGCGTTTGATACTGTAGATCATGCCGATCTCCTACACAAACTACATTCTGCTGGTTTTCGAGGTAGCATTTCCAATTGGTTTGAGTCCTATCTTAAGGATAGAACACAAAAAGTTAAAGTTGAGGACAAAATGAGCGACATCATGGTTTCGAACATTGGTGTTCCCCAATGGTCGGTCCTAGATCCCATTTTGTTTCTAGTATATATAAATTCATTGTTCAGCCTTCCATTCACCGCTAAAATTACAACCTTCGCAGAAAACTTAGTCTAGCCTATAACTCTAAAAGTGCTCTAGATCTTGTGGCGGATTTGAACCACGATCTTCATTTTTTACGTATCCGGTTTGCCAAACATAAACTTAACATGTCTAACAAAACGAAAGTAATGTATTTCAGCTTAAGAATGCGAGATTTTCCTGACATGCACATTGTTTTTTCATAAACAAAACTGTTTACAGTATAAAATCTCTTCTATTTTTGTAATGGTAATCTGTTGACTTATGATTCAGAAAAAAGAAGCAGTGTTAATTGCTTCAAAGTAGATGGTTTTATTGAATTCAAATACCTCGGTGTCTTGTTTGATCAAAGTATGAGCTGGTCTAATTATATAGAAGCTTCAAAGCAATATTTACGATCTTCAGTCCGCAGTCTATTTCATCTCAGAAAATTTTGTAATAACTCTACTTTAAAAACTACTTATTTTAGTATATTTCATTCGAAAATTCAATACGGCATGAGATGTTGGGGAGGAGCATATCAAACCAAAATCTACCCTCTTCTCGTATTACACAAATGTGCTATTAGGAAGATTTGCGGCGCTAACCGTTTAACATCTTCTATGGCGCTATTTAGATTATTAAACATTTTACCTGTCAGACACCTATAATACTATTTCAAGACCTCAAAAATATTCTTTATTAGAGCTGGTTATTTACAAAGTCCAGTTTCTGATATCCGTATTATGCGAAGCAATCTTGAATGGCTTGTTTTACGTTGTATTCGTTCCTTACCACATCATTCTTGCGAAAAGTGAAAATTTGGCTTCTTGAATTGCATCATACACAAATCGAGATTTTGTTGAGCAATTTTTTTAACAGCAATTTTTTTAACAGTTTCTTTTATATATTTATTATCATATTTGTATTTTATTAATTTTTATTACAGCTTTATTTGTAAAATATTTCTTTCAAACATTTTTCACTCCACACGTTAATGTTTCAATAATAATTTTAAGTACAGATATATAATATTTCTTGTCAAAAAAATATTTTTATTTATTTTATTTTATTTAGCTTACCTTTTGATTATTATTACCTTTTGATTTTTCAATGATTTCAATTGTTCATTGAAAACGCTTTCAATCATTGAAAAATCAAAAGTGAATTTACAAGAAAGTGGTAGAGCAAATAAAACATTTTTTTTTTGACAAAATATATTATATATCTTACTACCTTCATTTTGGTATCAAAACGACATCAGTTTTATTTGTTTAATTTAATTAATTTTGTCGAATTGATAGTCCAAATTTGCAATGATAAGTTTCAATGAAAGCTATAACTGGCCCCTTATATAGGAATGTAGGAAAGATGCTACTAGAAACCACCCTCAGTGAGTTATTTTTAACAAATAAAATCACTTAAAATGACAACAATTTTTTTAAATCAACGAAAGCATATACATACACCAACTACAATTGTTTTGTTTATTTTATTGTTGTTTTTTTTTTTTTTGAGAAATTAAATTTCAAAATTCAATTAAAATAAAGTTGTTATTTTTGCAAGTTTACTTTTTTCAATATTTTGCGTTATTGAGTCCCACTGTATTTTTTAATATTCAATTCTCTTATCAATTCTTAAGCAAATACTAAAAATCAGATGTAAAAGTCTTTGTTAAGGTTTTTAAAAATTAAAAAAAATATTTTTTTATTGCTTGTGTTTTATTTTGTTTATGACGCAAAACGATTCCATTCATAAATTTAATGTAAAGGAAAAGTACCTTTCGTTTTGTTTTATTTCTTAAAAACTAACAAATATTTATACATCTGGTTTACAGTTTTTGACTAATAATTGATAAGAGCACTCAATATTAACAAAAACAGTGGCACTTAATTACGCAAAAATTTGAAAAAATCAAGTTTAAAAAAAATTGAAAATCTTAACTTTGAAATTTAATTACTCAATAACTCTTTCCTTAAAAAATTGTATTTAAGTTACAAATAAAATAATTAAATATTTGCTTTCAAGAATATTGTAGAACATAATTGTATGTGCTCTCCTTGATTTTAATATTTTTGTTCCCATTATAATTCAATTTTTCATAAATTCCACCCATAAGGGGGAGGGTGGGTTGTATAGAATTTCAATTTTAGACACACATACTGTGAATAAATAATATACATTACCCAGAAAGTTAGCAGACGAAAAAAAATCCAGGAATTGTTTTTTTTTTTCAATAAATTAAAAAAAAAAGTATATTTTAAACATACCAAATTGAACTATAGTTTTTTTTCAATATACATACGTAAGTAAAGATAACTAGGTGGAAAAAACAGACAGTGGGACACCTCAGAGAGTAATCAATTTGTCCGTGAATACAATGATACGGGCTTGTTTTTTGCTGTATGAGTGGTATGAAGTGACTCATAAATTTTGATACAGAGAATCATAAGTCTACAACCTAAAAGTATTATAAATTAGATTTGTTAATCTTCCAGGTGGTTTCACAGATAAGATATGAAATGCTCCCTTAATGAGTCGGGTATAAGAAATTAGGGGCTAGGTGTAGATGTCTATTATAACAATACACTAAATTCTCGGTAAAAAATGTCTATTTCTTAAAAATTACTCGAGTGCAATATATTTTTAGGGGGCTTGTCAAACGTGGATCTTATCAATCCTGCCTCTAAATTCATTGACGTAAACATGACCATCTCTGTTCAGAATTAATTTATGCATTTTTAAACAATAATTTTGTTTTGGATCCAATCTAATAAATACTTTCGCCATCACTTAAACCCATTTAAATTACATTTGTTCAAAGTGCTCAAATTAAACAAGAGCTGTTGAAAATGCTTTGTCACAGCATTTAAAACGTCTGTTAAATTGTTTATGTGCATTTTCTATCAATTACAAAACAGGTTTGTTTTGAACTTCTTATCAAAATTAATGACTTATAATTATTCATAGCATGTGTCCTCTAATTAAAAATAAACATCATCTGACGCAACATCTTCTCTCGGTTTCACAACACACAATGATCACAGATCATCACAAAAAAAATTAAAAAAAAAAAAAGAAAAACAACATTTTACGAACACCTCATGTATAAACAGTGTAATTTAAAATTTAACAACCAAACAAAACAAAAAAGAACCCTGTGGTAGGTCCCCTCTATTTTCGACCAAATATGCATTATAATATTATGTATAGTAAGCAAGGGTACCTACCTGTGATTACAGCTAAGATCCACGCCCTAAAAAAGGTTTTAAAATTTACGTAAGTTCCAAATTGTTGACACGGAATTGTCCATCTCTATATTGCTGGCAGCTACTGCTCATATCACTCAGGTAGACATTTAAATCTTTCGGATCATGGTCTAGACTTCAGATAGTTTGGAATACTGACGATGACGATGACGACGACGCCCATCCCATATCGCCTTCACAAATCACACATAATTGATTTCTAAAAACGGATTTCTATTAAGATCCAAACAAGTGCGAGTGCCATGCGATTTAAATTGCTTAACAAAGGCAGTTTTATAAAAATTTGGCAACCGCTTCGAATATGGTTCCATAAATATTTCCCACAACGCCCACGATTTTGAATGTCGGTAAAGTATTTTGAAAATTTGTTTTTCTTTGAGGGATTTTTTTTTTTAATTTATTGAATAAGTATTTTTACATTTTTGATCAAAGGATCATCTGCAATTTAAGCGGATGTGAATGGATGCAGCATGCCGGCACGGTATTATATCGGTTGTGGGGGGGTTGTGTGTTTGTCAAACATATCTAACATGTAAGGTTGTTGATGGAAGCTCAGTTTATTTGGAAGTCAAAGCAAATCTCATCAGACTTTGGAACAGTTTCTGAATAGGAATAGGTAATAGCAGTTTTTGCACTTTTTAAGTCAAATTATTATCATTAGATATAATACTTCAAGAGTAAAATATATTTAATTTAAGAGATATTTTTGTAGAAACTCCTTATAACAACTATGCCTTTGAACATTTACTGTTAAGTTAGTTAATAAGAAAGTATTCACCCAATTATCGAATTCGGCGGAGGGAGGGAGACTCACTTTTCACGATCAGTGATCGCTCAAGATAATAGAAAATAAAATGCACGACTGGATCGCACGAACTTGATCTTGTGTTCGATCACATCGTATGCAAAAGATTTCTATTAAAAATGTAAATATATTTTTAAAGTCGTTTTTTATTTAATTTTGTTACATGTACAAAATTTCTTTAATTTTTTTCTACACAAAATTGGTATGACAGTCTTAAATATTATAATATAAACTTAACAACACAATATTAAATCGTCTTAATCAATGAAAAAATATTTCAAAATTCTGAAATAAACTCTAAAACTAAATTGAGCTCAAGAAAACATATGCCATTTTATTTCTGGGATAAATTTGAATTTATAAGAAAAAAATATAAAATACATACATACATATAACTATAATTTTTGATAAACATTTAATCAGCAGTTTTCAAAATATAAATTTTTAACTTTTTTTTAAATACTTTTAAAAATTCAAAAAAAAATATTAATTAAAAATATTGGTATGTAGTCTAAATTAAGCTACCTACACCTAAATATGTGTGAAATTTCGAAAGAATCGGTTAAGTCATTTATGAGATAATCGAAAACAAAAAAAAGGTACTATGGAAAGTACCGTTTTAAGACATTTTTTAAATATTTTTTTCACCCATATGATCGGTCGTATCTAAAAAGCTACACTGATTTTCTTAAATCAAAATGATTAGAGCCGTTTTCGAGATAATTAGGATGGTAGAAAAATTGGTATGACAAGTACCTTTATTTTTGGGGATAAAACAACGATTCAAAAATCTATTTTGGACAATCACCTAAAACACTTAAATACCAAGTTTGAAGAAAATCGATTCAGCCGTTTTCCCTGTAGAGCATTGTAAATACAGACATGCAGACAAGTGGAATTGCGGGACCCACTTTTTTGGTGTTCTCTATCATCGTGATGTCAAATTTGATTAAAATCTCGAGTTCGATGTTTTTCCTAATGCAAAACTTGCCCTATAGTACCTATATCGAAAGTAAAAATGGTATGAACCAAAAAAAACGCATTAGCTTGCTTCGCAAGTGCCTTCGACTCCCCGGGAGTAAAATGTTTGGGAACTCGATAATCGGCATGATGTGTTCGCATTCCCCAGGGTCTTCCTTGGATCACTACTTTCATAGATTACTGTGATATTAAAACAATATTAATTTAAAATGTTCTAAGAGAGGCGTGGTTCTAAGACTTTTTTTCTTCCAGGTTAGTTGCCGTCAGTGAGAAGGAGTTCCCAGACTGGTGACCACGCAAGAAATGAGTCTGCCCTCGAACTTTTTGATCGTTCAGTGAGTTCTTCACGATGACCTGCCATGTACGGTTCGTGTAGGAACTGTACGAATTAGACTTTAACTGTCGAAGGGATACGCGCATGTGAGGCGACGCACGTTTGAAAAGGCTCCAAAGACTCAATTTTTGTTAGTCTATTTTCAGTTCAAAAAATGCATCAAAGCACAGAACATGCGCTACTATATGGACTGACACTAATTGTCGAGAATTTATCAAAGGCCTTTGCATTCCCCTTAGCATAATGTTATGTGCAACTTCCTCAACTGGGATTGTTGGTCTCCTGTTTTTTTTTTAAGAAAAGTTTTAGGAATTTTTTTCCATGACTGCAGGGTCATTTTCTTTCAAGAGGACGATTCAACGGCTCACACTTCAAAGACATTGATTACTGTCTTGGGGGAACACAGAGAAAAAATTGACAAAATTACTATACATACTTATACACTCTGGGACAAAACTTGATTTTTTATTCGATAAATTTGATTGCGATCTTAGAAATTCCAAAATATCGTTCCGGGTTTTCATGATATTGAAATGTGAAGGTTAACAAAAATCGTTTCCAGTTGCTACTTGAAATCTTTTGATGAAAATTGACTATTTGAAATTGTCTCTCCATAATCATAATTCTAAAAAATTAATCCTATAAAATTAGTTACCTCGTAATGAAAAATAACCTCAATTACACTCGAAAATATAAACAAAATGTTCAAATAAACCTTGACCTCAATAACCTCTGTTTTGCAATGAAATGAAGGTTAGGTACATGACATAGCTTTGCACATCATAACCTGGAAACGTGACATCTTAGACACCCACATTTTTCGACAATTTTACTAATGATGGTCAAATAGGTTATCTAAAAAGTTACGATTTTGTATGTGTGACAAATTGCTCAACACAATACCATTTCATGAATATGAACGTATACTTCTCCTGAGGGGATATCAACCCCTTGAACCTTCTTGATCTTTTTTCAAGATAGAAGCACAATGGTTTCCTCTGTTTTCTTGCAAAATAATAATTTAAGCATAGAAGTCCTGCGACATGCTGACATTATTTTAAAGGTATTAAAATAAAGAAGTTAGCTTGGCTTAATCGTGATTGCTTTTGTAGACATTATATGAGTGTCTAAGCGCCCTTATTTCTCTTGGATCCGCACTTCAATTAGCAACCATTTTTTCACACCTGTTTCATCAATAGCAGGTCGAATGAAACCGTAAGCACTCTTACTCGTGAATTAATGCATTTTTGTGATTAAATTTTCAGCAATTTTTTCCTTGTTTGTAAAATTAAATTCACTTTCCGAAATATAAAAAAATATAATTAATTATCTTGTTTATGACAGACGAACCGAACGAATGTAGGCAATGCGATCACTGACCACACTATATTTTCAAATATTTCGTGGGTTTTCAGATAGATAGGAAAACATCAACAAAAAAATAATGTTGTGGTCACTTTTTCAAAAATGCGCCATCGCATCCACACAAAAATAAAACTTTAAGTAAATATTTATCTTGGATTTGGATCACCTATTCAGTGTTCAGTGTTCAAGAGTCAATGCTGACTTATCGATTTACACATACAAGACCTACTGTTGTAGATACTTTAAATAGAATTTGTTATTCAAATTACACCGAGCACTAATTGTTTGTGTCTATAGATAAAAACTATTTAGGTACCTACTCAGTCATAACACGTGTAAGAGCTAGCTCTTGATAAAAAATAAAAGGTTTATAAACAATAATTTCTTACATTGAAAATTAAAGGAAAACACGCAAATGGAGAAGCTCATTTCAACCACCCACGGTCACGGTGGATGACTGCACTGTATGTGGATTAGTTGTCGATATAGAAAAGTGGAGACACACCCACCGAATAAGGACAATTTATTATGAATGCATGTCATTAATTATTTTAGTCTTGTATTAGAAAGCATAGTGAGCTATAACCACAAAATAGTGTATCAAAAAAACAATATAGTTTTAATACAACACATATGGGCAGCGCACACTATTTGATGGAACATTTGGGAAGACTTACAGTCTTATTAATAAAAACAACACTTTCCGCTCGCTGGTATACACATATTAACTGACGTGTCGTATGGAGAGAAAAATTGTCTGATTAAGAACTGTTAAAATTATCACTTAGCAGGGAATGTTACGCATATATAATTAAGTGGCTACCATGTTTCAGTACTAAATTAAAGTGTAAAAATTGGTCAAAAAATAATCTGCACCTTGCCAATAGTGTTAGCAAGTCGAACTATAAATATAGATAAGAGCTGACCCCATATTCACAAAATCGAAAAAAACCGTTTTATATTCAAAACAAATTTCTGTTTTGAACCACCCTAATGTATGATATCGTTACGGTTTAGTATTATTGATTTACTTAACGGGCTGTCGATTTGACACAGTATTAAATCGTCATCTCTTTCGATTCCGAGCACGCTGGTACCAATCAAGTGATCCAGTCTAAGTGGTAGCTTGGTCTTTACGACGGAAATTCGATTCGGTCTTTCTTGTCCCATTAATTTTGGGGGCCAATACTTGAAGACTAATTTTTTTTTTAATTTAACTATATGCTTGTACGACCTAAGGTCTTTTAAATGCAACCTGAATTGCACGGCACTAGTTTGGTACAGTGGATTCGAGAACCAGGTATTGACTGTCTCACTTTAACTCATGGGCTCCATCCAATTAAAATTGGAGGTATAGAAAAGAATGCGTCTAGCGTGGGGATCGAACCCACACGTCCTAGTTAGCAATCAAGCACTTTATCCACTGCGCCATTGCCACCCACGCCTATCTAGGCCATTGGCTGGACTTTTTTTTGTTAATTTCCTTCCTGTGGCCTCAGCAATGAAGTTCATATTTGCTGACTTTTTAGATGCATCGTAGTCTTCGTAAAGCTTCGAAGAATTTTCTTTTTCTAAGAGCCCAGTATCAGCTCTTCTGTTTTGCTTATTGTCCAGCAACAGTACTGGCACTTTAAGTGTTTTGTAGACATTTTACTTCATCTTTCGCGAGAGAAATCTTGAAACCGTTTTTAGCGGCGGTTTTGCAGGAGTGATTCCAGTATTGAATAATATTTACTTCAGGAAAAATTAACTCCTTATAATTACCTCGAAGTTGCTGCTATCAAGGGTGACTCTTTGTGGACCTAGGCAATGGACAAATGCGTATTTGTTTGGTAAGAGCAGCAATTTGATATTTTACTTCAACACCAAAAAGTTTCGACTGCTCTTTAATAGACATAAAGGGTTCTACGTCGATGTGTATTGTTTACACGCACTGTTCACATATCCTAGTAGTTCGATGGATTTGTTGGAGAAAGTGCCTTGCGTGTTCTTCACCTGCTATACGCCTGCTACTGAAAAAGTCAACTGATAGTGCATAGCCTTTCCGAAACCTTGTACATGTACATGCTTGGAATAGTTCGGAAGAATTGAACATTGCACAGTAGCATATCTTGGGATCCCAAGTTCACCATGTACAGAGCTCCGGACGATTAATGATACCATATACAGCCTTGAAATCGATGGAAACATGGTGGGTCTCAACTTAAAATTCATTGACCTTTTCCGGAATTTGCCTTAGTGTGAGGATTTGGTCTATGATCGATCTTCCGGACCTAAAACCAGTTCACATTTTCCAATAAAAGTGTTTTCCTGGTATGCGACGTTCAATTGGAATACGCCTCAATAGTTCTTGCAATACATAGGAACCATTTTTCTCATATGAAACAGTCCAGTCATAGAACATACCTTCTGCCATCATATTTCGTTAATGGTTTTGATGCATGCACCCTTCGTACAATGCCTACATATTTAAAGAACACTAATATTCCTTAAGTGCTGGCGGCTTTGTTGTGTTCTTAAATTTTTGTCTTCTTTTTCTTGGTGGAACTGGGTCTTAATTGATGGGAAGTACGGCTACTCTTCTTGGTCGCCAAATTTATTAATAGCTGCTGGAAATGCTCCTTAAACACATTTACTATTCCCAGTGTTTCGGTGACTTGGTTACCTCTGCCATTTCCAAGAGTCGGCTTTTCTGACTTATTAACACCAGCAGCTTGTTTTTTTTGTAAGGAACTTTTGTGTGCTGTTTTGATCACGAAACTTTTCTATAGGTATCTTTGAGCAGTAGAGATGAGCTACAGACCCAAAGATTAAATATTGTTCAACGCAAATTCTTCCTCGCTCTAATACCAGTTGTAATAGTCATATCATCCCTTTGTTCTATTACCTTGATGATAATAAAATTTTATGTGACAAAGGATACATTCCAGGTATTCAATAGATGCACATATAAGCCGAACTAATATAGCTTACAAAAATCCATTATACGTCCATAACTTAGAACAAAACCCGCTATCACTTCTTGTATTTTCGCACAAATACACATAATATAACTCTAATCGCCTGAATGGCATGAAGTTGGATTAAGATAAAGCCCATTTCTCAACAAACCAACCTCACATTTGGATTGGCTATATCAAAATACTTTTCTTTTTTTTTAATCTGAATCCAATAAATCGAAGGAATTAATTGAATTTACTACTATTCACCTGCATATTAATACATATATCGAAGAAATACACATACTCATATAGGGACAGAAAACTTTCATAAGTTACCTATAGTTCCCTCTAAACCCTCCCCAGACACTCTAATCCCCAATTTACTTTCTTAATACCATTCACACCATTCATCCTTGCAATCCATTACGAAAATTCCAGCCATGTGTCAACTCCAATAACCAAAATCTTATACAGCTCTAGCTAGTTTCAATAACAACGGGCTGATGTCGCCGAGTCGGTCGTCGTGTTGTTGGTCGGCGACATTGTCGACTACGAGGACATCGTCAATCAGAATTAAATTCGAAAACATATACAAAAATAAACAAAAGTAAGACCTAAACCAAAAGCCAAATAATAATATCGAATTGACAACTAATGGCAAAAAACTCGGGGGTGGATTGAATGGATTGGAGCTAAGGCCCCTCAACATTCCATGGGGCCCGAGTTTGAAGCATTCTTAGATGCAACTTACTATACAATTTCTTAGAAAAACGAGGTAGGGCTAAACTACTTATGGTACAACGAGGTCCCTAGATAATTCCTATTCTGGAGGAAAGTTGTGTTGAAATAAGTGTGTGATATCATCGCTCATTTGCAATTTTGATTTATTGGTCCAATTCTTCTGATTTGTAAGCCGCCGCGTGTACATCCTCTCTTATAGATTAAATCACCTCTTCCGTTGTTGAAAATGACGCGAAAGACATCACCCTATCGGAATTTAATATAATTTTTGAAAATGGATGCAAATGTCAATTCTACTTTGACATTTGTGATGTAAACGTCAGATATACTCCAAAAGAACGCAGAATAATCTTTTTCATTTTTGTGTGAGGAATAATTCATTAGTGGTGTCCACGCAGATTTCCTAGTCATCCATTTTTGTGTTATGAACAAACCGGCGTATAACTCGGAGCCATTGCAATCTTACTGATTGATAATGTTATTTATGCTGGAGACGTCATGAGGCCATGAGGTATTTTTTTTTGTAAAATGCCGCTACAGAGCGATGCATAGACTCTTTCAATTGGATGAATGGGGACTGGACAAAAATTGGTCCCAACGGTGGATACTGCATGAGCTACAAGAAAAATTCTCAGGTCTGCATTTCCGTATTGCCAATCGCTCACTTGAGCGCTTACTACTGGCCGGAAAGAACGCCCGATTTAACCATTGCAGACTTCTTTTTGTGGCGGTTTTTGAAGTCTCGAATCAATCTTAACAATCGTCAGACACACAAGCCCTTAAAGAGAATACCCGTCAGGAATGTGAGTACCTTTTGCCGGAAATTGTGGCAAGAGTGAGGGTAAGTGTCATAAATCGGGTCCAAATAGTCAACAATTAACCGATATAGTTTTATCGAAAAAACATTTTTACATTATACAAACATCATCCCAAAGCAGAACAAAGTTTTTCATTCATAAAAAAATAACAGCCAAAGGACGTCTACTTTCTGCGCCACCTTGTATTTTGGCGTGGTTCTTACTTGACATGATCAAACTTCTCCTTCAGCATTATCTATTTTGTGCAGCCCTTTAAAATACGCTTTTCGACAAACTGTCAAAATATATGTATTTTAAAGGCACTTGCGCCCTTTTGAATTATATTGAAATTCAGCCCTGGGAAAAAAGCTGCCGAATGGACAGACAATTTATACGCGCTTTGGCTATATTGCGTTGGCCGAATCTATATCCAGTAGCAGTAGCAAAGCCAAGTAGCTGGCGATGGCATAGCGAACGGCATCGGCAGTGCCATGGGCAGACGGAGTGTCGGAGCAGGCATCGTAGATTTTAGCCTGTTACGAGTGCAACCACTAAAGTAGATTAAATTCTATTTATATTCTAATGGCTTACATTCGGGTTAAGAGTCTCACGACTCGCAGTACTGGCAGCTCGATTGGTCGTCGAACTGACTATATGTCACCCACTCATACTTTGGCCAAGTATCCAAATACAATCGGCAACCCCACCACCACCGCGCCGCGCACCGCAGCTGGCCGGTTCTGTATTATGTTTGCCATGCTCGGATAGAATTGTGTGCTTATGGTAGGCCACTTGACGCTGAGCTGGCAGAGTTGAGGTTAGATCGTGCGTTGAGCGAGGGTGGTGGATGGGACGAAGCCCGATTCCCATATCATAAAAAGCATAATCATTGAATTTATTGCAGTCGTTCTGCGTTTTGCGTTTGCTGTTAGGCTGGTTTTGGGTACTACTCGCTGCCGATACCGATGTTGCTGTTGATGTTGCTGTTGGGCACATTTATGGCTCGACCACAATAAATTAATTAATTTATTTTATTTCTGTTTGAAACAGAACAACAAACAGCAAATACGCGTACGCACGAACAAGCGGTCTGGTTATTTCATTTTTTTTTCAAGAGTGGTTTTTATTCATTTTTTTTATTTTTTTTGCATGTTTCTATTTTTTTTTTTTTTTTTAATTTCAACATTTTGTTTTTATTTTTGAGTCTCGTTAGCAAGTTTATTAAAAATTATCATCGTCAGGATGCACGTAGAGGTTGCATGAAGTTGTGTTGTTGCACTTCAGTATTATTTATTAAACAAATGAATTTTAAATGGTAATTTTTTTTTAATTTTAATTTTGTGTTGCTTTTTTTTTGAAGAGCCAGATGCACTGTGTAGTCAAATGAGCTGACAATTGTTAGTTTTGTGTAGCGGCACATTTCTTGTGGGGCTGTGACAGTGACTATGGTGAATGCGTTATATATAAGGTTGTGGTCATTTTCTAAAGTGGATTTCATGGCGGCCGTGTCGGAGGAGGAGCAGTGGGCGTATGCTCGTATAAATGTTGATTGAATTGAATCTCATTGTAAGGCTCTTGAAATTAACGACTGTTGGTTATGGTTTCGGTTATGTGACGACTGCCAACATGAGAAGGTGCATGTTTATTGGATTGCATTTGAAATTTGAATAGCGTATGTGTCAAATTTAATTGAAACATCTCACAATGAAGGGGCTATTTTCGAGTGTAGTTTTTGAGTTATTTCTGGAAATTGGTCATTATAGGATTTCTTTGAGTGTCTGAAAATTGCGAAATGAGCGAAATTAATAGCACATGTGCTGCACATTCCAAAGTTTTTTTTTTTTTGCAGTCAGACAAATGATATATTCTCTGAATTTGGAAAGCTTTTAGCAATTGTTGAGCAATTTCTTAGATAATTTTAAAATATCTTGGCAAAACGTTTATTTTACTAGACTGTGCCTTCCATATAAAGCGGAATTAGCTTAATACATCACACTAGCAGACATGTTCACGCGTTGCTTCACATATTTAATCAAGTTGGATTTTTTGATATTTTTTTTTAATAAAATATTTTGAACAAATCAGAAAGAGCTAAAATTCTATAACAATTCTTTCAACGATTACCCAATTTTAAAGGTTTCCATTTATTTTGTTTCCTATGCAATCCACCGCTATAAATAAAACGAACAAAATCTGAATTATGGTTTGAATTTAACACGGTTTCTACTTAAATGAATATCAGATTTTTAAGAACAAATCGGCTAAGCGGGTCACTGTGAAAATATTTTAAAAAATTGCAAAAACATGTCAGCAGAAATAAGCAGGCCAATCCTAAAGGTGGAAATTGATGTATTTTAAGCGTTTTTCGACAGATTTTTATAACAAGACTCCGTTCATAAAATTATGGTTTCAAGAAATTGAAGTGATTTGTGTTTTTTTTTTTTTTTTAATTCACAGGGTAAGTTTAGTAGTTTACATAAGCGAGGTTTTTAGTTAAACGGGCTTGATTGTATAAAATTTAATATATTTTACTTTTTATGGAAAAGTTCACATTCAAAACAAGATATCGCTTTAAGTAAGTATACGGAGCGAGCAAGTCAATCAATTCTAACTCGACAATAGCGTCGAAACGTAGTTCAAACTCGCTTCAGTTGCTTCAAACCGGCATTTTGCCATAAAAGCGTTGTACTTTTAAGTCTATCTTGTGTCCTCTGAAGGGAAATCCATATCCTTTTGTTACACAAATGTTTTATCCACAAAACCAAGACCGCATTTTTTCCGGAGCACCTTGTGAGAGTTTCCCATTCTTTTACGTAATTTGACAGTTAAATTTATAGATAAACTATATACTTTGAAGTAGCTATACAGATACCGTCATGGAAGATAAATTCAAACAAAACAAAAAGGTAAATCTTTTTTTTTTTTCTCAAAACGGCTCTAAAGATTTTTATTTAAAAAAAATCAGTTAAATAATAAAGTTTTAGTACTGCAAAGTGGAAATGTAGTTTTTCTTCGGCTTTTTTGGTCGCTGTAATTTTCGCAATGAAACAATCAAGTTACATTAGCTTTCCCAACGTTTCGGCAGGGGTTGCTGCCTTCTTCAGGGGTACTTTATTTACACAAAAAATACAAATAACATTAATGGTTGATAAGTAAAGTAATAACACAATTATGAATACTCACTTAGACAAAATAAGAAAAATAGTTAAAACATTTATATTACAAGAAAAAGTTTAATAAGCACTTCAAAGAATGAAGTTGAGTCTGTATGACTTGAACAAAGCACAAATTACATTTAGGAAGAAAGAAGAGAGCAATACACAGCAGAGATGTTTTGTGTGTCTTGTTTTCGATTCATGTTGTTTTTGTTGTTGAGAATGTGTAATGTTTGTAACGTATATCGTTTTGAAACATGTTTCTCAGTCTGTAGGATTTTAACGCCTTCAAAGTTTGGAGAATGGCCGTTTTTAATACTGTGACTGGCCAAAGCTGTGTTTTCGGAATTTTTAAGTTTAATGTCAGATTTATGAGTTGATATGCATTGTCGAAGAAGTTGTTTTGTGGTTCCAATGTAACACAGGTTACAAGGTTCGTTTGTTTTTCCATTACAATTAATTTTGTAAATTACATCTGTTCGTTTTTCCTTATCAGGTTTCGTTTTTAGTTTTGTAAAACAATGGTCGAGTGTTTTGTTTGATTTAAAGGCAAGGCGAACATCTGTCAGATTTTTTGAAATGGATTTCTTGAAGTTGTCAGTTAAAGTTGGGACGTAAACTATACTTTTGTGGTATGTGTTTGTCGGTTCTTCAGCATTATTTTTCGGTGGAATTTGCATTTTTTTGTTTTGAAAGAAGACTACGAATTATGACGAAGGGATAACCGTTATCACTTAGTATTTTGGTAACTTTCTTCTCGTTGATGGCGTGGAATCGTACATCGCTTATTTTGAAAATTTTATTTATGAGGTTGGACGCGGTATTGATGATGATGTGTCTTGCTTGATTTGATCGAAAATTAATTAATCTACCAGACGCTGTTGGTTTTTGGTACCAATCGAACAGCAAACGATTTTCTTCACGATGGATTTTTACATCCAAAAACGGTATTGTTTTGTTGTGTTCATTTTCAAAAGTGAATTGAATTTTTGGATGGAATCCGTTGAGTGTCTTTAGTACTTTTTCTATGTTTCTTTTGTCCATGATCGCAAATATGTCATCAACATATTTTGACATGAAAACAGGCTTCTCTTCCATGTTAGTTAAACATTCCTCCAAGGCATAGTCCAAAACTAGATCTGCAATCGTTGGAGATAAGGGGTTTCCCATAGGCATCCCAAAAATTTGTTTATAAATAACATCTTGATATTGAAGAAAATTGTTTTCCTTGAGACAAAAGTCAAGAATCTCCAGAAATTTTTGTTGGGTCATATTTGTGTTTTTGCTTATTAATAACAATGCTGATGGCTAATTCAATGGGAATGTTTGTAAATAATGACACTGCATCAAACGAAACGAATACATCATTCTGGCTTAGTTTTACAATTTTTTGCTTTTTCAACAAATTCAAAAGAATTTTTGACAGAGTTGCTTGATTTTGTTGTCACGCACTGTAAAATTTTGCCAACATATTTGGATAGTTCATAGCACGGTACATTCATGGATGACGTAATCGGGCGCAGAGGCATGTCTGCTTTATGAATTTTTGGTAAGCCATAAATGGATGGAAGCTGTGCGGTGTACGTGGTCATCTTTGCTTTCTCTCTATCATCAATGTAATTGTTGTTTTGAAGCCATTTGACTAAGTCATTATTTCGCGTTTGAAGTGTTGTTGTTGGATTATTCCTTATTGTTTTGTAGGTGTTACGGTCAGACAATAATTCATGCATCTTCTCCTCATAATCTATGCGTTTCATGGCGACTGTGACGTTGCCTTTGTCAGCTGGTACAATGACAATATTTTTGTGCTGCTTGAGGAAATGAATTGTTAATTTGTTTACATAGAGAACATATTTTGCGAATCGATCGTTCTTTTGATGACGTATGAACGAGTTTAACATGTTACTGTATTGTGCTCTCGTTTGTTCTTGTTGTCTTTCGTCTTGTATGCCTCGAATTACTTCTTCTCCATCGGCTATAAGTTGAAAGAGAGGAAAACTGTGTTTATCAATTGGAAGCGTGAAATTTTTGCCAAGTGATAAAAGCCATTTAACCTCTAAGGGAAATTGAATATCTGTTCGGTTTTCAAACCATTTCTTATGTATTTGAATGTTAAATTCTTTCAATAGTAATGATTTGAGAGTGTCTATCTTTTGTGTGTTAGATTGTTGTATTTTATTATAAATTTCTCTGTGGACTTGTTTTTGTTTATTGATGAATTGTTTGTATTCATTTTCTGATAGATTTTCTTTGATGCGTTGGTCGTGTAGTCGAATTGCATTATTAACTTTTTTATAATAAAGTTTTATGGAGAAGCTCCTAAGAATTTTGAACTGATGTGTAAGCCAAAACTTTTCAAAACCTTTTTGGAATATCGAAATTTTGTAGTTAGTAGTTTTTTGAAATTTAAAAAAAAAAACCTTTTCTATACAAAAAAAAACAACGGTAGGTACCATACAAATATTTAAAAAAAACAATACGAACATTGTTTTCTTGAAAACGGCTTTAAGAATTTTGATAAAAAATTATTAGTGCGCAGTGTCAATAGAACAACTTTCTATGTTTTCGACTTTCCCACTAATTTATGAACCGAATAAACTTATTTTGTATATGCAGAATATAAAAATATAATATTGAATATTTAAATTTTCACATTTTTTTTTTTTTTTTTATTTAAGAAAAATCGATTTTTCAAAAACGCATTAGTGCATTTTTTTGAAAATAAAATTTTATACACATTAATAATTACTTTAATTTGTCGTTATAAATTTTGTTTACTAAAACTCTTTTCTTAAAAATGAGTTCCAAACACCTCAACTTCAAAGCCTTATTTTCTAAAAAAAAAACAGTAAAATTTCAGTGTTATAATGCCTCATTTAGAAAGTACCAAAGTCGTATTGAAATCATTGGAGCCGGTTTTGTGAAAAATTGAAATAAACAAAAATCATCAAATGACAGCTATAAATGGATTAAACAAAATCGAATTTACGTACCTCGCCCTTGAATCGAAAAGATACATCTATTTATGCTCCACTGCGATAAACAGTGGACCAACGGACAGTATTCTTGGACCTCTTTACAATATCGTAAATTTGTAAATTTAGAAAATACATTTTGATTTGATCGAAACCTTTGGCGCAAAATTTTAAACGATTTAGTAAAATATTAAAGCCACTTTTAGCAATTTACTAAGCTAAAAAGATGATTGAGCTAATTTTAAACGATTTTAACATTTTACTAAAGTTAAAATCACGGAATGGCTACTTTAACTTTTAGCAATTTGCTAAATCCATTATGGAATCTGATAGTATATCAGCCTTGCACGCGGGGTGCCCAGGTTCGAGTCCTACTGGTGCACAATTATTTTTTGTTTTTTTTTTCCGTAAATAATGAAGTTAAAATGATGAAAATAGAAATAACTTACTAATAATAAATAGTTATTCAATCAATAAGCACTTAGGAAATTGCTAACTAGTAAAATGTTAAGCCCTTAACAATGGGTTGTTTAAAATTGTATGCCTTTGATATTAAGATAATTTTATTTTCGACTTTTTTCTTAAGATGAAAATCTTTGACTGTTGAGAAACGCTTAAGTGTGAAAAATGGCTGCTATTACATTTCTTCCTAATGAATTTATGTTGACCATATAAAAATAGTAACATTTTTCAATACATTCAATCACATTTCATCACACAATGGATGTCACCTTTTCTCTTGACCATATCATTAGGCACTCCCAAATATTAATCGCTTAACACAAAACTATGTTCAATGGGATGGGAATCCCATTGCCTTGCAACAAAAGACCTAACCGAGTGCAATGATCATCGCTTATCGAGCCTTTTTGCCAAAAAAAAATCCTCGTTACCCTCTGTCACCTGTCATATACGTTAACAACAATGCTAGTGTATGGTGTGTGTGGATATTGCGAGCAAAAAAAGTCCGCCTCTGTTAATCTAAGCCTCATTTACAAGCGAGTATTATTGCCAAAGATGTCAAGCACTTAAGGATTTTTCCTCTAAAATTCATAAATAAAATTTGTTTCACGTGATTAATGACAGCCATTGTCTTGTTTACATTTACCTAGTCATATGAAAAATAAAAAAAAAAAATAAACAACAAAAAATGATCAAATGCACCATTGTCCCTTGGGGTCTTTTCTTTTTGCTTTCTTATATACAGAAGCAGTAGTTTTTACAAAAGGAACATGATACTAAATTGAACGTGGACGTGGAGGGTTTGACTTCACGAACAAATCGGATTCTATTTTGTTTTTCTTTCGCCGATACGACTCACGGATGACAATGCTGCGCAACGGGAAGAACAGAAGATTAAACACGACTCAACAATTAAAAACCTATAGAAAAATATCAAATAATCAGGTAGATGGGTTCTGCTTTATTGTTGAAGAGAGAAAATGAAGAGAAAAAACTTAATGTTCCGCAGGTTAGTTGGAAAATTTTCCATAAAAAAACAATTTCAGCTCAGCTCAGCTCACGCATGTATTTATGAGTATCTTCTTTTTTGTTTAACTATATAACTTGCCTACCTTACGTGTCTATACTTAGATTCAGATGCATACGTGCTACGTGCATCGTTGCACATTGCGATGAATGACAGGTATTGTTTGTTGCATCCACATAGCAACTATGGAACGTACCACTAACGCAAGTAAGCCAATATGCCTCGTTAAGGGCATCTCATGTGGAAACGAGTTTTGTTAACACTGTCCCGCCCGTCATTCTATACAGCCAAACGGCTATTAAGACTTTATTGCTTTAAACGCACTGATCCGGCTTAATGAACACACCCCAACTGTAGGCCGGCCGGCAATCGATAATAATTGCTCGCAGCGCAGCAGACATTGAAACGCATCATGTTTAAGTTTTACTTTTTTAAAGACAAAATCAGTTTTTGCTTTGGCTAAAGGCACAATCGCACAATAAAATGGAATTAAAAAAAAAATTGAGGAAACAAAAAAAGAGTTTCACAAACAAAACTCATCTAATGGTGCAATTAGTACAATTATTGCATGATACTTTGAGTTTGGTACATGGTGCAAAACTACAAAATGCAACGGTTGTATATGCAATTCTGCTGCAGCATTAACAAAGTGAAGTAGGCATGTTCCTAATGTTTGTAGCTACAGTAAAGGAAACTCTTTGATGATTCGCCCCGTCCATGTGCATGGGTGTACCAAAGTTACCACCTTACTGCAAATGCAATAAATTTTGTTAAAACTTAAATCTAAAATATTTAAAACCTGACAGACACCTTGGATCCTCAGTTACTCTGCCAGAACTGGCAGGTTTTACTCAAAAGTCCTATGATGAACCACGCGAAATTTGCCCCTAAGTAAATACTTATACAGCCTTATTTATAAACGCATTTTAGACACTGTGTAAGTGATAATCATTAAAGGTATTTTTGTTGATAGATGGATTCTAAAGCGTTTAGAAGTTCAACAATTGCTTCTTTAGAATATTTAGTATCGAAACTTCATTTTGACGTTTGCAATGAGCTGTCAAATAAGTATGAGTACATTATTTTTATTCAAAGTATGTAGGTATGTCGCATCGATATTTTATAAACAAATCAATGCGTCATGACATCTGAACGTAATAGATTTCTCTTCTTAGAACTTTATTTGAACTAAGGGCATTGTAACTAAAATGGGTTGCAATTTTTTCTATGAATACAAATTTACGCAACGTTGAATAGAGCCTTAATAAATGCTTATTCAATGCATGCGTAACCATTCATCAATTGAGAGGTGTATAAGCAAATTCTATTGAATACGACTGATAGTATTTCAACAGTGAGTTAATTGTGAGTGATGCCAGCTTCTAAAGCTGCAATTAGTAATATAAGTTTCTAATTCAGAAATATCTCTTTAGTGAATCCGAAGTTAGATTGTA
The DNA here is from genome assembly GCA_910595825.1 of Philhelius pedissequus. NCBI lineage: Eukaryota > Metazoa > Arthropoda > Insecta > Diptera > Syrphidae > Philhelius > Philhelius pedissequus. The sequence continues at coordinate 3,806,044 of OU343163.1, read as the reverse complement.
ACTAAAATTGACTTAAACAAATTAACTGCAAAGTTTAACCCCGACATTCCCTATCCCACTCACCCACCAGTTTAACCTTTTCGCACACAAATATTTTTTTAAAGTCATCGTGCAAAATATTTTTCGCATAACTGGCAGCACTGTAATATTCAACAATCCCATTTGCAACTCATTCTCTATTTCTCTTCATGTATGTATGAAAAGCAGTAGTTGGGTTTAATGAGGCTTGAGGCTTTATATAGTTTATTTTAGTATACCACTATGAACTGCAAGTTGAAAAGTGAAAATCTGATTTATTGTACGTTTTTGTTATTGCATTCTTTTGTGTTATGTATTTTTTTTTATTTTTCTTCTCATCATTACTTTGCAGTTAGTTAAGGTAATTTTCCGGGAAAATTATGATTGAAAACGAATTAATTTTCCGGGTAAAAGAGATATGAGCTGAAGTGGCAGAAAACTGAAAACGGTGAATATAAAATAATAAGAGCACTAAGAGCAAAAATCCTTTGATATGTTTTTGTTATTGTTATAGTTTTTGGCATTTATAAAAGGATTTGAATTTTGAATGAATGGGAATATTTTCCGAGATGTATCTCCTTGAAGCTATTCAGTTGTGAATTTTCCTTTAGAACACAAATACTTTGTTTTCATTTAAATCAGTAACAAGCTGTTTTAATTTTTTTTTAATTAATAAAATATATAATATCTACATAAAGTTGATATAAACCTGTTTTAATTAGGTTTCTAGAAAAAGATAAGACGCACTATAGAACTATTTCACTCAAATATTAATATAAGACCGAAATGTTGGAGTGCTTAGGAGCTGAATGGGATCTAAATAATCTAGATGAATAAACAGAAAAGTGTATTTTATTTTTCCAGTGTTTCCCCCAAAGGCCAGAGGTCATTGCCTTAATGGTCAAAAAGTATGGTTGTGTACAAATTCAAGTTTTGTATGAAGAAAGTCTTGTACGTCCAACATAATTTAGTAGTCCAATAAAATTAACGAAACTTTTGCTTGTGCTCGCGATTTTTTCTTTTATTTGAAACTAACCAACTAATATATACCCTCCAGAGCTCAACTCTCGTAACCTGAAAAAATACTCATAAGGGTCTTTTAAGTGTTGATTTTCCTTCTTACAAAACTAAATTCACCTCAGAGCAATATATTAAAAGCACTTAACTCTGTGAAATTGTTCAAATAACATACCTAATCTTATTTTTGTACAAATTGTTCATCCTTTAACAGGAGTCGAAGTCTTATAAGAATCTTATTCTGAATTGTAAAAGTCATGTAAAATCCATAATAACGCGCTTATTTTATTCTTATCACAATTTTTTTTTATAAGATTCTAAAAGGAGTTACAATTTCCCTAAAGTCACGGCACCTAGCAGTCAAACCTTCAAGGAGAAACGAGATGCCAAAAAAATGTCTTATTAGCATTATTTTTCAGAAGTCACTTGTAGCAAATCCAACGAATTTCATATGGTTTACTAACACGAATGCGGTATTATCAATTTTTCCAATTTTTCAATTTCTTACAAAGTTATTACCTCTATATAACTTGTATACAACTTATTTAAGATCTACTAAAGTTTGAATTTATGAGCTTCATTAATATTAATAAGACTTCTTCTTTGTGGAAACGTATAAGAAATATAAGCAATTTCAAATAGGTTCTGTAAGACCTATTTACAGAAGCTTTAAACAAGCTTAATATTTTTAGGTTTTGAATTTGAACTGCGAAAATCCACGGATTCAACGATATGACTTATGTAGAAAAGTCTGATTGTAGCAACCATTCCTAAGGAAATATCATTAGAATCTTAGCTTCGAAAAGGCAATCATTTTAGCTTCGAAAAGAGCTTACCGAAACCTTATGAAAGTTGAAATATTAGTAGCGGTGTCATATGTGAAGTAAACTGGTATTAAAGTGCCACTCGGTGTGTGCATGTCCATGGTTTTCATCTGCGACTCTTCTGATACTCTCCAATGTCACCATCAACACCACCCCTCTCCGAAGGACATTGACGAATTTACAAAGTAAAACCACCAAGGTCTATAGTTGACCATATTGTATAAAAAAAACGTAAAAAACATTCACATGTATTTGTGTTATTGTAAATTTTACGATTAGATATGTTCCCATAACGTGCCATTAAACTCGGGGGGTTCCACTCTACATATTTATCTGTCATCGCTGTCATTTGCTAATGTGAAGAATTTGTTTTCAAAGTTCATGATTAATGTGAATTTCACCCTTTCTCTTATTCGTAATCTTGTTCTTCTTGCTCTGAGTGTCAAATCTACATTTGTTAAGCAAAAACATGATAAGATCATGACAAGTCATACTTCATGCAACCATATAGTGTATAGTATTTATAAGAGAAGCCCCAATTTGAATAAATTTAATTCAAAGGGAATTCTTTATAAAATTTTTTATTCTTTACCCAAAAAAAAAAACAAATCAACAAAATGTCGTAAATCTATAGTGCTAGTGCGCTATACACATCTTCACGTACAAAATTGTCCATAAGCCATAACCCATAAGCATATGGATGTGGATGGAATGGAACAAACAATAACAAATCCACAAGCACTATATGTAGATAATCTTGTGAAGAAGGCTGAATAAGGGGGGAGAATACGAGTAAGTCAAGAAGTTTTCCCATTCCCAATCCCTCACTAAAGGAAATCAGCTTTTATCAAAAAAAAAAAAAAGAAACATTCGGACTGACTGTGAAGAAAAAAAAAAGATATTACAAAACATTTACAAACAACATTTCGAAAAGGCCCCATAAATTATGTGTGCACATGAATAAAGTAAGGAAAAAAAGCTAGAAAAAAAACACAATCTCTGTTCAAACGAACGACCACGGGACGGCCAACAGCTACAGCAGATCCAGATACAAAATGTATCTACGCACGTACATTTAACAACTTGAAGCTAAAAACTCATTTCATTAGTAATTTTATGTTCTTAATAGTTTCGGACAATATGGAAGTTGGAAGATTCGAATTGGGATGTGATGGAAGAACACTCACTCGCTGCTGTATCTCAGTTCGGTTTCGGTTTCGGTCGGCCAGAACCCAGAGAGCTGATCTTTGTTTACATATTATACGCAAGAGATTGAGAGCTCTACTCGAACCTTATTTGAGCCAAGGAGGGGCCATAACCAAAGCCATATGTAAATAAATGTTTACTTTTTATTTTATCGCCCAGATGCGATGTAATCAAAGCAAATACAAACTTAAGCAGCCAGGCGAGATCGGGAAACAATGTGTTTGCTTTGTTTGTGGGATTCGAGATTCGACTAAACGTGAACTCCGACGAATCCCCTTGTTTGCACCCCTATGTCTATGTCTTTCAGCAACTCACAATAGAGGTGCCCTATGATTGGATGGTGATGATGTCGATGAGATTGTTATTGGAAGTGCGATAATGATCTAATGCGTACTGCGAGCTAGAAAAGTATTCAAAGACAATAAATTGAATCTACGGAATATTCATAATCTATGGAAAACCGGCATGTTAATATCTGCGTTTTAGTATAAGTTTGACTGCCAATGGTTTTGTCTTTGTAGAAAGAAATTAAATTAGTATAATATTTTACTTGTAGGTCTTTATGACATTTTGGCATTTATAAATGTCATAAAAGGTGTGTTTGATTAGTTTTTAGTATGACCTGTCTCTGTACAAGGAAAACAAGTTTGAATTTAGATTAGGCATAATTCTATAGATAAAAGTTTTAAAAATTAAGATAAAGTTTTACTAAATTTCAAATTAGAATTTTTTTTCACAATTTTACTTTTCAAAATTTAGGCCAAAATTTTCATATGATGCATATTGTTTTGGATGCGTAAATAATATTGAAATCGAGATTTTGATCAAACATGCTATTTACGATAAGACGAAAATAGTGGGTCTCACAATTCTGTTTATCTCTCTCTCTGTCCTTCAGCCTAAAAATGGGTAGATGGATTTTCTTCAAAATTGATACATATAGTTTTTTTTTTACATATATTTTGATTTTTTTAAAACCAAAATCAACGGTACCTAAATTTTTTAGCAAAAAAACTAAATATTATTTTTCTCAAAAGTTAAATGATTTTAAAAAAAATAAAAATCAGTTAATTATTATAGAAAAACTCTACTTTTTCGTTTTTGTTTTGTCAAAAAGTGATTATTTATGGTACATCTAGAAGAAATATTTCCGATTTCCTGAAGCGATTCAGTTGGATTTTTTTGTATAGAGCTCCTAAAAACTTTTTTCTGAAAAAAAATTGAATTCAATACTTCCGTTCTCTAGAATATTCAGAAAACATGATCCTAAAAGAAAAAAACGATAATACCTACCAACAAATGTTGAAAGTACGTTAAAATTTTTTTCTTAGCGATTTTTGACCATTTGTGTCAGTGTTTTGATTGCAGGAAAGCAGTTTTTTTTTTCAAATATTGTTTTTTTAAGAAAAAAATTTATTTTTATTTATTTACAATATTTTTCAGACGTTTTATTAGAATTATCTATAAACAAATTAAAAAATCAACTTAAAATCCAAAACTAAAAAAATGCTTCTACTAGATGTATCAAAAATAAACATTTTTTATAAGAACAAAAAATGTTGAAAAAAAACTCTAAAAATTCGATTTTTCAAAAACGGGTCAATGATTTTTTCTTAAATTGAAGTTTTATAATATTGAAGAAAACGCAAACAATATGTTTATATTATTTTTTTTTTTGTTTTAGTGGACTGTGTGGATTGTGTGGATTTAAAGCCAATTGAATGTTTTTGTGACCTTTATAATTTACAGTGAGTAATCGCTGTAAGTTTTATTAAAGTCGGTAAACATCGATCAAAAAATAATGCGTACTATTAAAAATAACATTAAATTGGCGATCCAATTTTAACTTGAGATATAGGTACTAAATGGTAAGTCTTGCATTAAAAAAACCGAACTGGAGATTTTAATCAAACTTGAGATTACGATGATAGAGGACCAAAATCATTTTAACATAGAACCATTTTTTTGATTTTCGGCTTTCTCATAAACGGCCGAGCAGATTTCGATCAAAATTTGTATAAAACAGGCGCTTTAAATTCTAAGTAATACTGCATTCCAAGATTTTCGAAAAATGATTTTTTGGATTTTTGCAAAAAAACAAAAACAATTTTCATAAACAAAACTTACTTAATAAAGTCAACATTAATTTTTCATCATTGTTGTTTTAACAAAAAATGTTTATTTTTGGTACCTCTAGTAGAACTATTTTTTGTTTTAGTTTTCCTTCGAATTCTAAATAATAATGCATACGAAAATTTTTGAAAAAAAAAATATTTTGTTTTGAAAAATTCAATATGTATTTCGAAAGCAGGTGGACGATTTTTTTAAATTCAGTTTTTAAACCTATATTATTAAACACTTAAAATTGACATGCTAAACATCTTTTTTTAGAAAAAAAATGTAAGGAATAAAAACAAAAAATTTATATTTAAGTAGAATGAATAAATGTATACCACCTGAGGAAGTAAGGAATACTTACGAAACGTTGAAAATATAATGGAATAAAACTTGTTTTATTGTCATTTACCTAAAACCAGCCCAAAATGCTTAATTATGCAGTCAAAAATTTAAATTTCTTCTAAAAATCGTGTGCTTAAGATGTGATCGAACATAAGGCCAAGTACTGCGATCCATTCGTGCATTTTATTTTTCTAAAAAATGATTTAAAAATTACAAATTTGTTTAAAAAAAAAAACACCCAATTTTACTTGATTTGTAAAAAATTGAGCTTGCAGTTTGTAAGCAACGTTTATACTGAATTCAGAATTAACAGAATTTGGGACTAGAACACCAATTTACAGAACAGTGGACCATCCAGTAATTTTCAATTACGTTACAGAATTTTGAGAATGGACATTTTTTCTTTCCCCCTCTCTTTAAATTCAATATTCAATAAAGCACAAAGCCGAACAGATAGCTGTAGGCGATTTAAAAAACAAAAAAAAACCATCAACCAATCAACTTATTTAATTGTTAATTTGCACTTTATTTCTGGCATCAACATAATTCCCCCATTTTAATCCTTTTATTCCTTCGTAAAAAAAATAATAATAATTTGTTCCTCGTGATTAAAAGTTGCATTTTAATATCCAATTTTTATTCTACGCTCAAGAATTAAAAATTGTTTTTTAAATTTTGTTTCAATCCGCACTTCACACATACCTATGAGCATACATACGAGCAATGTGTAGTTAGTTGTTGGTTGGTTGTTAGCAGTCGATATATGCTATATAGGTGGGTAGTTTTAAATCCAATATTTAAAACCTACCCACTGACAATGCGTTCGCATTAACTCCGAGGTTATTTTTTGTTTTTTTTTATTTATAATTTTTTTGTTTAATATTTTTTGCTTGGCTCTGCATCTGCAGCCTCCATCATTCTCGCATAGATTTTAACGGATAAAAGGATTGGCATGGCCTAATTTTAATTGACAGCCTTAAATTAATCATGTCCCATCAAAATGTATTATCTCGCCGCGCGTTTGCCGGTTGTTGTCCGCCCTGCAGCAGTTTTTCATACCACCACCACCGCCTATACCGAAACTCTTGCATAGCACACAATGCAAACGGCTCCAGCTCCACTTATTAATTCCCAACTGTCGCCTGTCCGCTAATTAATAAAGGCTAAAGCGATCAATAGAAATCTCTATCTATATTATTCCATCTATCTATCTATCTATACATAGATACATCTGTACATGTATATTTATTTTCATTGGTTTGCGGTTGTGTTTGTGTTTTGTATATTCATGTGCATGCATTAATGAAGAACAAAAAATTTACTATGTAACTAAATCCAGTAGTTTTATATATTTGATTTTTTTTAAATAACAATTACAGCCCTTGTTTTGATGAGGGAAAATTGTTTGCATTTTCGTAACTTATCACACCCAAGAGGGTGCGTGGAAGAGGGAGGTCGATTTAAAAAAAATTGAGTTCTATAAAATCGAATAAAAAATGTTTATGTTGATGGATTAAAAAAAAACTCTTTGGATGTGCCGTAATTACGATTACGTTCGTAAAGTATATTATTCTATCGTATTAAATTGTTTGTTATTTTTCAACCCCCGTAGCATTTATGATCATTTTTTTCCACTCTCAGGCAAAACAGTACCACTATACCAAACGCCAACACATGGTTGCCACTCAGATAAAATTGTCTTTCTTTAAAAAAAATCTACAATATAAAATCTATTGGTTATTGTGAAATCAGAGATCTAATCAGTGATTGTTGCAAGCAATTGACTTAATAATTTTATTGACTAGCAGACTGCAACACTCTTTGACAGTAGGTATACAGCTTCTTAATAAGTTAAAGTCGACTTTAAATGAATGTCATTTCGATTGCAAGTTAAATAGTAAGCTTAACAATATCAAATTCATTAACCTAAATGACGTCTTACTGTTAAAAAAATGAGTAGTCAGATGACTGTCAAAAATGATTAAACATTAAAGATGGCTTTTCAATGTCTGGAAACTGTCAAAAAGCAGTGCAGTGAGCTTACTGCCTTGGATAGTTGCAGACGTTGAAAAAATAAAATTAAAAACACTGCTGTCTGTAGTCTTAAAGTTAAGGTTTTAACTAATATTCAAAAGCTTAAATCAATTGACTGCGATATTGATGACATCAGTCTTCTTTACAGATCTGTCTAACTAGGGTGGACCCTGAAAATTATATTTATCTTTTTTTTTGTCAAGAATCATCTTTCCGAAAATGGCACTCAAATTTGACAGATCTGTCAAATAGTTTTTTTTTCATTTAGCCATTTTGTATAGACAATTATGAGCAAATTCGTTTAAATTAAAAAAAATAATTTCAATATCGAAAAAAATGGCGCACAAACCAAATGCTTGACAAATATTATGGGGACTCTTCATCATCAATTGGAACAATTCACCACTGGCTTACTCAATTTCGGCGCGGCACAAGTCAAGTGAAGCCGAACGTTCTGGTCGTCCAATAGAGGTCACCACACCAGAAATGTTTGACAAAATCCATGGTTTGATATTATAAAGAGGACACACACTTATCACAGAGTTCTGTGAATTCGATCTTACATAAGTATTTGGACATGAAATATCTTTCCGCAAGATGTGTGTCGCGTTTGCTCACAATCGACATCAAACGCATTCGTTTGACATCTTCAAAGTCGTGTATGGCGATGTTCCTGAAAAATTCTACTGAGTCTTGTGCCGTTTCGTAAATGATGGATGAGACCGATTCATCAAAACACCCAGAAACCAAGGAACAGTCAAAACAATGCACTTCTACTGGTGAATCGAAGCCGAAGAAGACCAAGGTGGGTTGGTCAACAAATAAGCCCCCTGCGAATATTTCTTGTTTTCAAACATGAAGGATTGGCTCGGCGGGGAAAACGTTTTGGTCGAATGAAGAGGTCATCGCTGAAACAAACGCTTATTTTGAGCGGCTCGAGAAATCGTTATATTTGGAGGGCATCAAAAAATTGTTCAAACTTTGGATTAAGTATATCCAGCTAAAAAGGCGACTAGGTATGTTAAAAAATAAAATGTTTTTATGCCAAATAGATTGCTTCTAAATTGATTTTTCAGAGACTTGTTGACCCATCCTTACAACACAATTATTTATAAATATCACAGAGAACAATTATTTCGTATTTTTTATATATGTGTGAAGATAAACATACGAAAGTGACAATTATTTAGTTTCATTGGCATATAGTATTACCTCAAACAGGTCTACGACAATATCACTCAAGAGCCCAATAACACCAAGAGCAATAAGTCAAATAGTCAACAGATATCCACTTGTTTAATTGCTCCTTTGTGAACAAGTGAAAATCAATTCTGATACAAAACTAAAGTCGTAATAATTGTCAGAAAACAAAATCTGTCCCTGGACTCTTGTTGAACAAGTAAATTTTAAGTTTTGAGTGATAGATAAATAGATAGATATTCTTCAAAATTTTAAGTCATTATTGTTTTTGTGACAGAAATGGAAGAAATCTGACATTTCTACCACTTTTCACCATTCACCAAGGCACGAATACGAAAATTGAATGAACAAATTGTCAGGGCTTGCAAGTTATTTTAACCAATATTTTATGAAATAGTAAACATGCTTTTAGTCACAATTTGACTGTAATAACTACTTAAAAATGTAGAAGTAGAAAAAGTATCAAAGTTTAAGAACGCTCAAGTTTTTTCAGCTATAAAACTTATAGTTAATCCGATAGCGTTTTAAGAGGTGTGGTGAGATTTTTTGACGTGCGACGGGAATATTATTTTGACGTGACACTGTTAATGCCTCATCATGGAATATATAATTTTTTTTTCCAAAATTATTGCGATTTACTCTCATATCTTATGACTTTTAGCTTTTGAATCTTTTGAATTTTTGTAGTATTCATCACTCAAATCGTATTATTTTGACGTGACATTGTAAACACCTCGTTAGGGCACGTTATCAAGAGATCTGTCACTGCGATTTATTCAAAGTTTGCTCTTGTAAGATCAATTTTGTATATCTTCACTTCTGATCATCAATGGAGTCGGGAGTTTTTACTCTATTTTTGTGTCTATGCAGCAGAGGGTAGTCTCATGTCAAAATTCGAAAACCGCCAAAAGAAAACATGTACCTAAAGATGTATGTCATAGGCGAAGGAACTATAGTACCACAAATTGATATCTTCTAAAACCCGGACACAGAAATGAAAGAAATTTGACGTTTCTTTTATGAAAACTCAAAACAAGTAAACAAGTGGTAACCATGGTCTATTGAAAATTATAAAATAAATAAAAAAAAAAACACTGATCCATTCCAAAGATACAGCACACATATTTATTTATGCCTTTAATATCCGCATATTATTATATACTCCGAGCACAATTAGCATTTAAAATAAGCACATAATCGTAAACTCTCTCTTGCGTATATGGGTGCTGCCGCAGTGCTGTGGCCCGTTCGTAACCAATGTCCCAGTCCACAAGTCCCATCATCATCAGATACGTGCTTCGATGATGTATGGTACTGTAGGTACTCTGGCAGCAGTCGAATTAATTTAAAAGATTCCTTTTTGTATAAAGGCATTAAAAACGCCATAAAACAGCGAGAAAAACAACAGCATCAACATAAAATCAATTATAATGCACACTTTTTGAAGGAGAAAATTTATTCATCTTATGGCCCAAAAGTGCACAATTGCATTGGTGTGCGTGCGTATAGGGGCTCACGCTCAACTCAATCATCAACGCACTCTCTAGCTAGCTAGATTATGAAAATATATATCTTAGATTTTTAATAGATACATAGTATGTAGATTGTAGATACAAATGCGTGCATGCATTTTATATCTAATATATTAAAGCGGATGTGTATTTTATGTTTTTTTTTCGAGATCGTTTACAACAATATAAGATCAGATTTATTAGAAATTTATTCGACCCGCCATGCCATGCCATTGTAGCTCCTCGCTCTAAGGCCGATATGGTTTGCATTTATGTTATTATTCATTCGAAATCATTATTTATTGTGGTTAAGTAGAAGCGAACATCTGCATGGGCCATTTATCTTCCTCAAAACAGATTTAATTTTAGTGAGGTTAGGATTTATTTAGTTTATAAGGTTCGTAACAATAGATTAATTTTATAGCGTAGATATGCATTTTTAATTATAATATGCACACGTACAAAGCGGCTGGTGTTAGATTATTTTGTTCTTAAAGTAATCAGTAGGATTGTTAACGTCACCACTGAAATATTAACAAAAAACAATTAAATAGAAAATCTACTTATGATTCCCTTCTTTAAGAAATACTTTAAGCGGTTCTTAGTTCAAAAATTTAAATTGTATTTAAGGAACTGCTATATTGAAATAACGTTGTGATGTGCACAGCCAAACATTTTGAAGATAGAGATGACCAAAATTTAAAACAGTGAAACCTTTAATTAATTTTGTTAAACCATATTTTCTTACACCGTGTCTGTATTAAATATCATGTGTAATTAAAAAAAAAAAAAGATGAAGAATGTTGGAAAAATAAAGGGTGGACATACCTAACAGATGAAGATTTTATTTCTGAAAATGTCACAGACCAAACCATATCGTTCGATTCTCCCTATAAAATTAAAATAAGATATTGAAACAAGTGTAAATTTGATGGAATTCCTCTTTGAAAAAAAAATGCAAACAAAAACAAATGTCAAACTGAAAATGACAGCCCATACGAAAATACAGCTTGCGATCTTCACAAGCAAATTAAATCTGGCATTTAGCATTCTATAACATATTGCTCATGAAACCATGTTGTGTTTAAAATAGAAAAAAATGCTGCCTGATTCCTTCATACTATGGTCTATTGTTTTAAAATGTAAGTGCCTCTGGAAAAAACACCATATTTTTGAATTTTAAATTTTTATAAGCTATATTTAACAAGGCACTGTAGCAATGTCAATTTTTAACAATTCTGTTTTTTTTCACCCCATACTCAGGCGCGCTAAGATCTGTAAGTATTTTTTATAGATACTATTAATACTGAACAACTCTTATAAATTGGCATTAACATATGCATATCTAAAAATAAAACAATTGAACGACACAACATGAACTTATTAGAAAGGAACTTTGAAAAATAAGAGGGATAATTTTGTAAGTAACTATATCTGCCCCGACAGACTTGTCCTGTCCAAAATTCAATAAATTTATTTCTCAACGTTTTGTGAAAACTTACATATATTTAAATGTCGGTTAAATATAATTTTTTTTTCGACTTTCTCAATAACAGCTCAACGGATTGCAATAAATTCACAATAATACTGCATACAAAGTTTTTGGAAAAAAATTGATTTTTTTTTAAATTCAATATTTCCAAATTCAGTTTTTAAATTTATATTATTAAATAATTAAAACTATTATTAAAAAAATTGAGAAATTTTGTATATAAAAAATTAAGTACAAAAATACTAAAAATATATTTTGCTGTTTCTACAAAAAAATATTGTGATTACGATGTGATCAAACATAAGAATAAGTACGTGCTCCTATGATGGACTACATCGTAAATACAAAATTCTTACTAAAAGGCTAAATATATCTTAGAATAAATTTTTGTATAGGTATACAAAAATTTTCAAACAATTTTAAGTATTTAATATATTAAATTTTAAAACAAAATTAAAAAAAAAATCCTCCACCCGTTTTCGAAATATGGAATTTTCATTTTATTTTTTTCAAAAATCCAAGAAATTATTTTTCGAAAATTTTGGAATACATTGTAAATAAGAATCCGACCTCCTATTTAAAAAAAACTTGATCGAAATCCGTCCAGCCGTTTATGAGAAAGTCAAACAAAAAAATGGAGCAAAATACAGAATATATTCAGTAGTGCACAGATTTTTTTTTATAAAAATCGTTAGAGCCGTTTTCGAGATAATTAAGATAATTTAGATGGTAGAAAAAATTGTATGGCATTTTTTTGATAAAACAAGTTTTTTTTAAAATCTTATTGAGACAATCACTATACACGCTTAAAAGTTTGAAGAAAGTAATTTCAGCCGCTCAGGCTGTAGATCGTTGTACAGACAGATGGAATTTCGGGCCCAATTTTTGTTGTGCTCTTTCTCCTCGTAATGTCAATTGCAATCAAAGTTTCGAGTTATATTTTTTTCCAAATGCAGAGCTTGTCTATATCGGAAGTAAAAATAAGAGTATTAACAAATGTGTTAACATATCCATATTATATAAAATTAATCAACCCGTTTTCGACGACAAGTCATTGAAAATTTGTCAACAAAAATAATATCCACCTTTAAATGACAGTGGGCTAAGAAATTTTTTATCGAACAGGAATGTCGAAAATAAAACGAAATCAGCATGATAAACCTGAGAGTTAAGCCATTATTTGTTAAAACAATTTTTATTAACAAAACACTCGGTGTCGTGGTATTTTCGATAAACAATAAACCGGTTTGGAATATGATATTTTTTTAACCCCAGTCTCATTTTCGAAAACATCTTCTGAACCACTCAAATCTTTTACATCAAGAATTGGACTTAATTATGTTTTTATGGCAAAAAAATCTCTTTACATGCAGGACACGCAATAATTGTATTTCAACACTTTTTTTTATAAAAAAATAAGATCAACTATTAAACTCATTTTTATACTACAATCTTTGAATCTTTGGTAATTCGTAATTTAGTGACCCCTCACAAAATTCTCTGGTAATCGTTATGGCCTTCGTGTAGATCGATTTCGCGATACATTGCCTCTATATCCGAAGTTGGTTAGTCCACCGCATCAGAATTATTGTAATATATGTAGTCTGGAAACTGGTCCTTCGAGCCGGATTTGAATCAGCGACCTATATATTTACAGCCCACGAATTTTTTTTCTAATGGATGACATTTCTAAATTCCAAAGTTGAACCCCTTTTATCTCCTCCGCCCTCACTTTCCGCATGGTTCGTCAACATAAAGAAGACTTAACCCGCGTCTCAAAACCGACCGAGATTGCAACTAGAGAACATTGGTGGGAACTAACGTGCCCCTTGCTTTGGTATCAATAACAATTTCATTTTTTTTTTTCATTAGCTGGTGTAATCTATAGTAAATGTTTCTGTTTACTTATTCCCAAATTGAACACTTTTAAACAATTCCGAATTGTAAATGTCTCCATATGCTATTCGACTTTTTTAATGGAAAGATATATTATGAGCACATGAACAAAAAGTATCCGTTTACCCTAGACTCGTTTTGCTTTCATATCAATTCGTTTTTTGTCAGAATCTTTCTCTTAGTATAATACATACATACTCGGTAATGTAGAAAGGTATGCATCTTAAAAACGCAAAACTATGCCCGGACAGCACCGAACAAGTTCAGATTTACATGTTAACATAGAAATTTGTGTACATTTGGGAATCCAAATTCATTTTTTTTTCTCATTGTATTGTATTGTTATAGCCTCTCTTCTTCTTGATATGTTTTCCCTTGCATTAGAGACCAAAGACCATTACCATCCAGGGAGAGAAATAACAAAACAAAAAAAAAAACTGATAGTGGTGGTGTAGGACATAGAAACTTTATCTTCCCCAACCTCGAGGCTGCGGGTGTCACTACCGATAGATAGAAGCATGGTCATAAGTACAATGTATACCTACACTACGATGTGTTGTTGCCTTCCAGAAAAACCACTCAGCTGTGGGTGTCTAATGTCTATGATGGTGTTTAGTTCTACAAGATAACAACAAAAACCTATTTTTAGGGAAAAAAACGAAACACCAAGATTTAGGATCGAATTTTCCTTTTTTTTCTTCCTCTTGTCATCCTTATTTCTCTACACGAGTAGTAGTGAATACTTGTTCTGCATTTTGTGTATGCCTTTCCTTTGGAAAAGACTGCAACCTCCACCACCACCGCACTTTATATTCAGTCCCTATACAACATACCTCTTTCAGATACTAGCCACTGTACACGAGTATAGATAGAAGGAACGTTTTATGAATCTATGAACCGGCCGGCGGCGGAGAGAGAATAAATCACAAAATGAAAAACACACAACAGGTACCCGAGATTCGACCCGGCTACACAGGTTCTCTATAGTACGAGTACTAAGCTTCAGCCTGGTGAATGTTCCAATGCAAATGGATATGGATACCTAAATTAAACAGGCCTCTCGCATTTACTAGGTATACAAATACAAACAATAAGATTAGGCCTGTGCTGCTATACTCGTATGCTATTAGGATTCAAATAAATTACTTTGTGTGTTTGGACAGACAAAGATAAGCGGCTCCAAGTTAAAACAAGAGTGCACCTTGCCACTTCTAGTGTCTACCTATAGAAAGGGGTCGGGCCACCAAACCCAATACTTGACTTTCAATTTTGTTAGAAGTTTCGAAAAGAACTGCTGTTTCAGCTATTTATCTACCAAAACTAATAATAGCACTTGGTAGATTTTGATGATCTTTCTATAGGGTGATTTAAAAAAAATACCGATTACATTGGTTCAGAAGTGGGAATGTTCAACGTAAATAATTATATAGGAAATCAAAAAAACAAAATGCTGATCGATTTTGGAAATGCTTCAAAATAAAGAATAAGTTTTTCAAAAATGTTGAATTAACGAATTTTGAATCTTATTTCTATATTATAAGCATCAAACTACCACACCCTGTAGATATACTTAGAACATTGCATTCTGTGTGGCTAGGTGTCAAAAGACCTTGAAAAATACTGAACACATGGGCAGAATATCTAAAAGCGGCAACTAATAAATCTTCAAAGGGAAAGTGGTGCGGCGCCGTTAAACCGGCCGGCCGCGCCGTTGCATTTGTATGATATTTTTATAAAGATCCTTTGGGAATATATTTCTTTAAGTCATCTCTCGTTGTTCCTTAAGAAAATCTGATTTTGATGTTGATGCAACGCTTTCGCTTTGTTTTCTAAATTTAAAAATTAAAATTATCTTCTTTGTGTTTCATTTACTCTGTCCTTTTATGACAGAGTTTTATTTATATTTTTTGTTTTGATTTATGACACGATTTGATTAAGGAAATTTTTATAAAGAAAAAAATACTGAAACAGATTTGTCGAAATAAAATATTTTTTGATTAAGAGATCTTATTCAAAATTGGATTATGTCACCTTGGTTGAGTTAATTTACCCAGAAAAGCAATTAGGGCAAGCCTTAGAAGGTTGACATTTCGAGGCACCTGAGTTGTTGTTCATAAATAATGAAAAATGAAGATTGAAGGGTTCGTTGTTGTGGAAATGAGCGAATGCATTAAATGAGATTTATATTAGGGTGGCCACGATTTTTTTTGTCTTCTCGTGGAATTTTGTCTTGGTTTCAGATCTTACACTGACATTTTAAAGGCATGTTTCACAACATCTTAATTAACTGAACTGAAACGTAGATATTCTTCAGTTGTCAGCCTCAGTTATGTTCCAAAATATAGAATAGGTCTAACTTGCAGTTAAAATTGTGAATATGAACCACAATTTAAAATTAATTTTTAGATATTCTTTGAATATTTTCAAAAGCTAAGACTTTTCTATCCAGGGAACTGGAAAAAGTGATTAATATCGGTATAGCTGTAGAACTGAACGATCTTATACTGAAGCGCACAGTAAAGGGGTTTTGGCTACCCTTAAAATTATTGTACACCTCGCACTGTTTAGGAAAGTGGGGAAGTATTTAAGAAGAGATAGCGATGTACATTGTTTTTGATTTTTTGAATATCAAAAGAGGAGGAAATAGTGCCTTATAAATCATTTCATATTCGTATTGTAAGACTAAAGAATCAACCTCTGTACTTCTTGAGTAGATCGATAAGCATTCCTAGAACTGTGAGTATTACGGTTGAATAATTTAGGGGCAGGAGTGCAACTGGCTATTTCTAGGGCATGTCTCAATGGAAAATTTGAAAAATATATATAAAGATCGCGAGCTGGTTCGCAAAATCAACCATTAGTTTAGGTCCATCTTTGTTAATAGGTTCTCCTGTATGTAACAGCCTTTGAGCTGTGCATGCACCTATCCAGCCAACGCAACCTAACTTAATATACTATTATACATATTTCGGAAAATGTTTTTTTTTTCAGTTTGATTGATCTACAGTTTTCTCGTCACACTATGAGTTCGGAAAAGAAATTGGTTCCTCTACTCTGCCACACATTTCAACGGGACACTATTGGTTTTGACTTAAAGCTCATTTAACGAAGCCAGGTTGTTTGAGGTGAAATATCACACGGTTTAGGTATCCAATTGATAGCGGATTGGAGTTGTCAATAAGTGGATTGTTACACCCGATGTTTTAGTACGAAAAAAATGCACATTGACTCCACCGGCATGAAGTAGTGTTTTTTGAAGCACATTAGCTTTCTCACCTTACCAGTAACGTGTATTCTATATTTTGACGAAGCTGGTTTTCCAAAACTGTAATTTGGCTCTGAAAATAACTTTGTGATAATATTGGTCAACTTCTTGGAATATTTCTAGAGCCCAATCTGAGAAAGTACATTGTTTCATTTGATCAAGTGGCTTCAGTTCTTCAGTTAACATCGTCTTAGAAGGATGCATACCAAGATCATTTTGCAAAATTCGCCATAGTGTCGGCTTAGTGAATCATAGTTCTCGGAAACACAATGCAATTAGCTGTTTTGCTTCGTTTCCGACGGAAGAAAATCCAGCTGCAAAAATGTAGACTCAAATTTGTTCACCAGAATATATCACCCCCAAGACGGTTGTCGATTATCAATTGCTAATTGGTAAACGCTTAATATTTATGTTTTGAAACTCAATTTGATAAAAAAAAACTAACCATTTATTCAGTGATAATTCTTCATCTTCTTATAATTCAAAACGTTCAGCAAACTTCTTATTAATAAGAAAATTTAACGATTGGTTTGTTAAATATCAAACTTCAATATTTATTAATATTCAATGGATAGTTGGCACTCGTTATAACTTAGGTTAGGTTAGGTTGAAGCTAATAAAGCGGTGTAGGGGTATATGATTTTTTTAAGTATTGGGACGACAACAACTGTCGATAATGCTCTTAAGATGATCTTTTCTTTGAGAGTGTCTGACATGAAGGAATCTTGTTCGGAGTTCGAAGATCATGCTGAGGACGCTGTTTCATCGGATAGCAGTTTTAGTGAGTGTAGAAATGAATCTGTTCCTACTGTTCTAAAAAAACACCTTGAAAATAGTGCCGGAAGTGACAGGATTGACAAGAATTTCGTCATTAAGAATCACAACAAAAGAAATTTCGAGCTTCGAATTATTTTTCCCACCTCAGTTAATATGTACTATATTGCCTTTCAGAAACATTGAGTGTAAACGCATATTTGATGAAGAATGGTCTGATATTGATAGCACCGAACTATTTACATTCATTGGTCTGCTTTTATTGGCTGGTGTTTTTCGATCAAATAATCAAAGCTCTGAAAACTTATGACTGCCACAAAGAAAGCTCAATATTTACAGTACGGAGTTTGTTAGACAAAATTGCTCCTATACCCCCGTTGTGAAATAATTGGATTGAGATATTACTGAAAATGTAATAATGGATGAACAATTAGTAGCATTCAGAGGAATATGTCCTTTCCGACATACATTCTATGAAATCCTGTGAAGTAGGTATACAAGTGTTCGGTACTTTGTAATTCTTCAACGAGCTATGTAGGTATATGCTGGGACTATTCATCTCTATATAGGCAAAGAAGTCGGAGGTACACCTGCATACAATCAAGGTTATAGGGCTAAGGGGGCATAATCTTACGACTGATAACTTTTTCACAGCTTATCAACTGATATAAAAATTACTGGTGAAACATATCACACTATAGTTGCAAGAATACTCAAACACAAGTACAAATTACCACCAGAAACATTAATATTGTAAAATGAATTGTAAATGAAAAAAAAATTAATTGTAGGTAAATAAATGATGATTTTATTATCAAAATTTAGCTTTTACCTAAAGGGTTATCCATTTTGTTTTAAAATAACTTTTATTTTCATAAAAATTATGTAAACTATTAAATTATAAGCAACTGCTATGCTATGGTTTAGTTAATCAAATATTTT
This sequence comes from Philhelius pedissequus, assembly GCA_910595825.1. Lineage (NCBI taxonomy): Eukaryota > Metazoa > Arthropoda > Insecta > Diptera > Syrphidae > Philhelius > Philhelius pedissequus. The sequence continues at coordinate 3,787,405 of OU343163.1, read as the reverse complement.
ACATAAATTTTAAAATTTGACCCGAATCCCGTTTACTTCTGTAGCTTTGAGTACCGTATGAAGGTTAAGGCAAAAGTAATTAACCATGAATACTAATTCATTTACGGAACTGATATTTTTATTTATTGTGAATAATCGTGATTTAGGTAGGTAGATATAATTTTAAGAAATAAAAAAGAAACTATAGCTAAAAAAAATCTCAGAGAAACTGTCGATTTACTAGCGGATAGATAGTAATTTTAGTTTTCCCTTTACATTCAAAGACACGAAATAAAAATGAAATAAAAACACAACCACCGAACCCGAAGGTCCATTCTGAAGTCATTAAAAAAATCCTATACCTTCCATAATCACATTATCTCGTACAACAATTAAAGTCGATTCATTTATACTCACATAACTCGAAATATAAACTTCCCTCGACCAAATTCAAAAAAAAAAAAAAAAAAAAAAAAAACAAACAAACTGGTGTAATAAACCAGGAAAATGTTTTGAAAAATATAAGAAGAACCAGTCTATCTTGATGGTTCTCTGTTCTGGGTTTTAGATACTTACTTACCTACTAAAGCCTACCTAGGTATACTCAAACCTACCTATCTATACAAAATCACTTTAAGATCTGCCTTTTTTCAAAATTAAAATTAATGGTTTGGTCCTTTTTTTAATCTTTTATTTCTGTTCATTTCTCTTTTCAAATAAAATGAAAACATAAACCAGAAACCCAAAAAAAAAATTAAACGCAAATTCGCGTCTCCTCTCGAGCGTCTTTTCATCCATTACCTACCCATCGACTATAACTATGGCATCCAATATTAATATAATTAGAATAATCTGTTCTGGGGTTTTCGTTCGAAAAAAAACCCTTTTGGCTATTTTGCTTATGGTTTTTTTTTGTATGTTTTTTTGTATTTTTGTGTGTGAGTGAATTGAAGTTTCATAATCTTCATTATTTTCTACTTCAAACCAAGATTGATGGAAAAGAAAAATTGTTAAATAAAAAAAAGAAATAGAAAATTACACAAACGAAAGGCGAAACAGATTAGGCACCAAACGACGACGCACACAACAACCGGCTACGGCTACTGGGTTTCACTTTAACCGAACGTCGAACGAACTCAAAGAGTCAAATTAAAACACGAATTTCGCCCTCAGGCTTACTCATCCGTGAATAGATCGGTGAAGTGACGCCAAATTGACGGGCGTCAGTGTCAGTTTATATCCAAAGATTGTTTTCCAAAATTGAAGAAGGATAGGAGAGTATGAGGCCAGTTGGGTATATCTATTGCAAATTATTATTTATATGTTTAACAAGATCTGTCTTTATAAATCTCAATTTTTTTATTTTAAATTTTACAACTCGCTGGATGCCATTAGTATACTCTTCGCTTCTAAAACAACCAAACTTTTCATTTGAAATCCATAACTCGAAAATATTATTTTTTTCCTTGCAAATAATTATATATTAGTAATCTTATGAAACAATTGAAATAGAAAGCCTGGCTTATACAGCAATGTAAAGTGAGATGAAAGTCCAAAGCGAAAAACCGCAAAAACAATATTATTTCACGACACATATGTTTTATTTAAATAAGGTCCATGGACTTACGTTTGTTTTGAAACAAATTGTTTTTTTTTTTAATAGGCAATCGTCAAAATAATTCCATTTATTATTTCACGCATATGAAAAAATTATATAATATGAAGATTTCAATTTCAAAGCTCATTCGATTATAATGAAGCGAATGGGAAAAAAATCTTTGCAAACTTAAAAACTAATTTTTCACTTAATTAGATATTTATCACGTTTCAAATTTCTACTTGGTGATACAAATTCTGCATTGGGAAAATTTTACATTTTTCAAAATTACATTCTCTATGTTTGGTGAAGTGAAATTTGTAAAGACAACGTTGTTGAAAAGTTGCTTAGTGAAAAGTTGGTTTGTGAAATAGACCACATAGAAATTGAGAATTGATGAATGACGTATAGGTACACAGACACGTTAGTTATAAAAATAAAACGATCAATAGGTTATGTACGCGGTAATTTTTTCTGGCTTCGGGAATCGATCCTGTGTCAATTTCTAGTCAATCGCAAGTTTATTGATTCCATTTAAACAAATAAATTAACTAAAAAGTTTTTTGTAACCTATAGTCAAATCAAAATGCGTTTCGCGCAGGTACGACAATTAGGATCATCAGTTAGATGGTTTCGTACCCTTTTTAGACGTAATATTTTAATTCGTGGCTATCGTCACAAATACAAATTTTGCAACTCACACACACTTTTGCTTCTAATAAGACAGTTTGTTAAAACTGACAGAAAGTGATTTATAAATAAAATTAAAAGAAGTGGAACCAAATTGCTCCCCTGAGGGTCCCCAGAATGAACTATTAAAATGTTTGCCTACAAATTCATAGAATACAATCTTTCAAGCAAATAAGATTTTAAAACAGCAATAAATTTTACCCTAAAAGAAAGTTCGAAAATTTCTTGTACCAAGAATTATGAAAGTTTGACGATTGATTTGCTAAAATTTGTGAGAACACAATCTTTTTGTCTTTTTGTATTTTTAGAGGAACGTATACAAAACTCCGATAGGTTTACGAAGTACGTCACTGATGAACGGTGTTTCGAGAAACCATGTAAATTGGAAACGATAAACAATTGATCATATGAACATTTTATTAAAGTTGTTAAATGCATTCGAGCGTACAAATATATTTGTTTTGTTAAGGTATGTGTATTGCATAAAAGCTGTTTGATTTTTTTTATTGAAAATTGTTTTTAAACGAATGACCATTTTTACCCATATTCCCCTAACACTAATTTTATGTTTTGTATCAAAATTTCTTAACATTTGTACGTGCCTGCAACCAAGTGGTTAGTAATTTTCATTTTTAAAGTCCGAGTGCCTTTCGCCTTTTCTGTCATCACATCACATGAGTGGTAACAAAAGGGTTGGCTACAAATAGTATATGGGGCATCAAATGTGTGTAATGCTTAGGTATATGTGCACATACATATATGTGTTTCAGATAGTCCAAATAGCTCAACAGATAAGGGCCCTATATAGAAATGATGAGTAAAATCTGAAAGTATGATGAAATTGACTGCAAAATTAAGGAGATGAATTATATCCTTACTCTGTTTTTTAATTCATATTGAAATGGGAGATTGTCAGGTCAGACCTGTTAACTGAACGTGGTCGTTATCGTTAGTATTTTTCATGACCAATTGGCCATTGCCAAACCACATTCACATGCAGACTACCTATATATGCATTTTTCCCAAGCAGAAATTAGCATTGATGATCGTTGCAACTGTAGGTACCTAATTGTTTTGATTTCCCAGAATTTATTTAATAAACCTCATTCCCTTCAAAATTTGTCCAAAAACTCTTTAGGAAAAAAAAAGTTAAAGCTCTTAAAAGATCTCCTTGAAAAACACGTTTTCAATCCATGCTGTTTTCAAACAACACCAATAAAAAAATATACGAGTCAGTATAATATTATGATAAAAAAAAATATAAAAAAAGAAAATGATAACAAAAAAATAAAAATAAAAAAAAACATACGATACGATATGGAGCGTAATGTTTGCCTCTGTTGGTTGTTTACTATTTGCTCAACTTAACGACCTGATAAAAGTCTACACCGACAGCCGCGACTCACAGCAGAAAATCAGAACCAGTTGTGTAAGTCGTTGGGTCTTTTCGATAGAGCGGGGATGCAGACGTTACAGACGCATCCATGGAATTACTAAATTCACAAGAAAATCACTGAATTTCTGGCGAAAAAAAAAACAACACGATCGCGCACATTGGCAACGATCATCGGTGCTGGATATACACTCATCGTTCGAGGTCTGCTGCAGAGGTGACACCTCTCTAGCACCTTAGGCACCAAACCAAAAGAGGTATACCTACCTATCTACAAATATAGATACATAGATAGGTACATGTGTACGGAGCTGAGACCTGGGAGTATAATGAATGCAAGCAAAGGGGTTTCGCTTTGTAACAGTTGGACAGCCAGCGTTGACAATGAATTGATTGATAAACAACACACTCAAGACCCCAAGCCTATATAGGAAGGTATAAAAGGCAAACAAATAGAACTATCTACGCGGCCCGCGAGCGGCGTATTTACAGAATGTGGTGTCAAAAAGGGCCACACATTTTGCAAACCAAAAAAAATACCCAAACAGCAATTTTCAAAAAATAAAAATCTTAAAAATGCGTTCGGTTAAGAAAACCTGAACTATTCTTAAAGTAATTAGAATCACACGATGCAATTTGGCTCGACGTGTGTTGCCAACTTAAAATATTTATAAAAATTTCAAAAGGTTGTCTGTTTGAATGTTAAAAACTTTAAATAAAATGAAGCTAATCTAGTTGCAAAAAGTATAGGCCATAACATACAGCCTTGCGTCGATCCAATAATAGAAATAGAACTAAGTGTATTCCTTTCGACGCCACTGTCCAATTCCAATCCATGATTTGGTCTTCACAACTCAATCTCGAGTCTAGTCGAATCCCAAGTACAATAACAAACCGCACCTCTTTTTGTGTCGTTTTCTTAGAGGTATTTTTTTTTGTGTTTCTGTTAGATTTTGTTTGCTTTTTTGTTACATGATTTTTTTTTCTTTCATTTGGTTTGCGTTGCTTCAACAAAGGTGTCTTATAGCTTCAAGCTATTTGACTTCAAAACAACAAAAAACCCAAACCTGAGACCAGTTTCTGGACCCCTATCCGAGATGTACATACATACATACACATATTCAACTCCATTACACTTAGTCGATCGTCCCTCGTCCATCGCTTCAAGTCAGTCGTTTGTTGTTAGTCTGTCGGCTGTTTAGAGCAGCCTCAAGCGGTTAATGGTGACTTAAAAGTAAACCCATTGCCAGGCAGGGATAAAAACTTATCTGGCTTTATGTACATAGAGTGTTATAATGGAAAACGGCGGCTACTGTCTTCCGCGCTTTGTCACCTAATGGGTTTGAAATAGATGTTTAAAAGGGATTAGGCGGGGAAACGAGGTGCGGTTGGTCTATACTTCTACTTGTTGGTCGTTTCAAATACTTGTTTGATTTTTTTTTCTATGTAACTATTCTATTTATTTTACTTAGAGTTGTTTTTTTGAAAATTAAATAGAAAAAAAGAAGAAGAAACGATCTTAAAATAACACAACAAAACGAAAACAAACATAGCCCTGTGAGGCGAGTAGGTAGATAGCTATAGCCATTACCCAACGAGATACAGCATACAAGACCCAAACGAAAATTGTTCAACATGCCTTTGGAATTTTCACATATGGTTAGTCGAAATTCTTCAGTACTAGCCAGGTATTTTTTTTTGTTTTGAAACCAACAAATTTCTTCTGTTCATAAGCAAAAAAAAAATTAAAATGTAAGACAACTATAAAAATATTTCTGTTGGATGATTTATATTTAAGAATCCAGGCATAAATTGAAAAATCAAAACCAACAAACAAGCAAACGATTCCAAATGAAAGTGACATAATTTTGGCGCTGCGATTAGGCTTACCATCCGTCAGGATTTTGTCTGACGCGTCAGGCTTTAAATATTTCAATCAGGCTTTGGCCAGGCTTTTATATGTCAATGGCCTCATTCAGAAACAGAACTATAGCTATCCGGATAGGTTGGTGTTATTGTATTCACATGTAAGAACACAGCTGATGACGAAACAGCTGCTGCCAAAAAAAAAATCCCAAGCTATCCGAAAAACTTTGGTACACTTTTGTATCCCATGAGAAATGTCAAAACCATATGCACAAACCCATACAAATTTAACCTATCCCATGTTGGCTGTTCAGGAACTTCAGTAGATACTAACCTATCTTAGATAGGCTATCGTACCGATATCTGAATGAGGCCAATCACACAAAACATATCAACTTAATTAATTAAAAACGAAAAAAATGAGAGCTTAAAGGAGGCTTTACATGCATCTTCATCTTCATCTGCATTCACATCTGCAAAAAAAGAGGAAACAAAATAAGAAATTCATACTTGTGCGATAGAGAGCGAAAACCAAAATGGAGACCATCTTCATGTATGAAGATTATAGGAAGTACGAACCTGAAGATTGCAGATTATAGTGAAGATGAACATGTTCATCTTCATTATAGCATTTTCATCTGCACCATGATTTTTTCCGTTCAGATAACGAATTTTAAAGTTTTTTTTATCATTTCACCTCAGATTGCTTAAAAACAACGAAAATAGCGAACATTTTCTTCTCAAAACTACATACCTGAACGCTAAGAACATGTGATTGTGAGATGTGTCAAGAAAGTTATAGCAGAGTTCGAGTAAGTTATTAGTGTGTATCCTGTCTTACTTTTATGTTTGTTTTATATTATTGGCCCGCTCTACTTTTCTTCAAATCTGCAGATGCAGATCCATGTAAAGCCGCCTTAAGGCGCGTCCATATTATGCCGAACGATGCCAATCGGCCTATGCTAAGCCGAATAAGTATGGACGTCCCGATCGGCCTTTGGTCCATGCCGAAACCGAACTAAATTCAAACCGAACGAAATGGATCCATGAAAAAAACCCGAACGTCACGACCAGAATGAGTGGAGCGGCATAGCCCGATCGGCATCGTTCGGCATAATATGGACTCACCTTTATAAGGCACGGTAAACGTATTCATTTTTCTTGTTTTAGTTATCAATTTTAAGAAAGAGACAAAGAGTTGTGAAGAATGAATGTCTGAATGTCGATACGATTGACTATCTAGGGTTAGTATCCATTTATAATCCTGAACAACAAAAATCGAATAGATTAAATTTGCATGGATACTAAAGTTTTTTGGATAGCTTGAGATTTATTTTTTTTGGTAGTAGCTGTTTTGTCATCGGCTGTGTTCTAACTTGCTGATTTTATTGGCGTAAGTATTTCAACAGTGCATCTTATTGTGATGCGGGTGTCAATAATTGTAGTTGCTTATCTTGCGCCTCAGTTGGTTCGCATGTCCGAAACACGAAAAGAAAGCGCATTCCCGTGTTTATTTTCATACGTCAAAAAAAATTCCTGATATGGATAATAAATTATACATTGCAGCACTCACTAAGCAATTATTCTGGTGTCACCGATTGAATCAAATTAAAAAGAGATTAATTCTTTACTAAAACCGCCTAAGCAAAAATATTTAAATTGCAGAAAATTAAATTTCAGTTAAATAGAATTTTCACTTTTACTTGAAAAAAATAGCTCACATTAAAAACGACAGCCCGAAAAGCACATACATACGTTTTAAGAGTTTGGTTGCATGTCTTGTCTCAATTTTTTACGTTTGTTACGTACTCGACCGTTCCGTCACCTAATATAATTCGCGAGACATAACATCTGCACAGAATTTTGGAAAGAAACGCGAATCCGTCGAAATCATAGCACATAATAATTTCAAATCTAACTTTTAAATTTCAACTCTCGAGTTGAGATTTAAAATAGTGAAGAAAAACAAATTTCAACTTGTAATTCAACTCTCGAGCTTGTGTCAACTCTAGAGTTGGCTAACTTGAGAGCTTGCGCCAAGTTGACAAATAGTGAAGAAAATGGGTCTTAAATATTTGCAACCGCTTGCTGGATTAGATACTTATGTGTTTTTTGTTATTATTTTTTTTCGTTAAATTGTTAAAAAGAACAAAACTAATTTTGTGGGGTTTCTTTTCTTGAAAATCAGGCTTTTTTTATCTTTACCGTAAGACATTTTAAGTTTTAGAAATGGTAATCTTAGCTGCGATAAACTATTATTACAAGGAAAAATATCGCTTGTATTTTCGAAGCTCTTATGGAAGGTGGACATGTCTAATGTTACACACACTCCCCGATAAAATTTAGTTACTAAAAATAATAACTTATGGTAGAAACACACCGATTAAGGAAATATCAACCTACTCAACTATCGGAGCTCCAACACAATCGCATGTTAAAGCGGTTAAAAGAATAAATCTTAAAAAAATGTGTAAAGTAATAACTTTATTAATATACAATATAACTTAATAATAATAATAAATCTATTATATATAAATCTCGTGTCACGTTAATGTGTTGAATGAACTCCGAAACTATCTAACCGATTTTTATGTTGTTTCTTTTGAAATGTTTATTTTCCTGGCGTTCCTAAGATAGGATAGTTTGTAAGACTTAATTCTTAAAATTAACGGTATTTGCCATACAAATTTTTCTACCATCTTGATTATTTCGAAATCGGCTCTAACGATTTTGATAACAAAAAAATGTGTGCACTATTTTTGGTATAGTCTACATTTTGGTCAAACATTTTTTTTACATATCATGTTCCTGCCACACAATTTTTGTTTTGATTTTCGACTTAATCATAAACGGCTAGGCGGATTTCGATCAAAATTTTTGTATAGGAGGTCCGTCGAATTATAAATAATACTGCATAGCAAAATTGTCGAACAATATTATTTTTGGATTAAAAAAAAAAAAAATATTTTTAAATAGAAAATTCAATATTTCGAAAAATTGTTAATGATTTTTTTTATTTTGAAGTTTCGTTTTAAGTTTATATTATTAAATATTTAAAATTCCCACACAATTATTTTAGAAGTTGTTGTGAGACAATCAGGGCTCACACTTCATTAATTTTATTTAGTATATCTTCTTATCTCTTCTCATATAAAAGAACAATCCAAATTATGTGTGTCATTTTTCGGCTGGATCGATTTGAATGAAATTTTCAGAAGATCTTAGGGTATGTTTGGAGAGTGCATATAACATAAGAAATATGTTTGCTGTACGATGGTTAAAACCGGAGTTATGACCAAAAATGTCACTCACATGTTTGTTATTGATTTATTAATATAAATAATGTGTATGTTTTATATACACACTTCTACACTACGCTACAGCATTTGATTCATATTGAATGGATTTTGATATTTTATTTTGTTGAACTTTCTGGAATTTGATATGGATTTCTTCTGATTTTTCCTGACGTTTATCGAACTGTCTAAAATGTTCCATTGATTTTTTGGACGATTTAAAGGTGGAAAATTCGTTTTGAAGTTTGGAGAATGTCGGTTAATTGTGAAATTCATTGTGATAGAAGAAGTTTTGGGTGGAAAAGTTTACGAGATATATAATAGGTGATGCCTATTATTCCAACTGGCTTTAAATTCCAATTCAAGTTAATTCAGTTCAACGTTCGATTGGCTTTTGCGATGACAATCAATAAATCACAAGGCCAATCGTTGTAAGTCTGTGGACAAAATTTCGAATACGGCTCTTTTTCGCACGGTCACCTGTACGTTGCCTCTTCGCGTATTGGCAAACCGTCTTCGTTGTTTATTTTTCCGCCGAAAACAAGTTGAAAAATATTAATTATCATATCACTCTCTACTGATTTTGATTTCTTTCTAATAAATCACATTGCAATTTGAACTATATGTGCTTTATTATAGCTCTAGGGTTTATTATTTTGAAGGCGTTAAATTAGGGCGAGACGAAGTTCGCTTGGTCTGCTTTAATATATACTTTATTAAATATTAATCAAAAAATTAATAATAACTTTAAATTAATTTTTTAATTAATTTACAAAATTAATTTGAAAAATCTGCGTAAAAATTACTAAAAATTGAATTTTAATATTTTTCGTTGCGAACTGTGAAATGCAAATTTACAATCTACAACATCAGGACGCACTCCACAAACACCCAATTTACTTGAATACTGGCTTATGACAATTCACAACTATTGACGACAACAAAAATTTGCTCGTAATGAAACGTTAAAATTTGCGACAATTCACGATTCACGTTGTGTTTCATTTTCAAGGCATTTTACTGACAAGCTCAAATCATCACTTATTTCTAAATCTATATATACACTTCGTTTCTCTACGAGCAATATTTGTCATATTTTTTAGATATTTAATTATTATTGGTTTCCTCATTCCAAAGAAATTTAAGAAAGAGAAAATATTTCCATATCCAAAATTGTGAAAAACAAAATTCGATGTGAATTTCTTGATGATCCAATATATTAGCTTACGAAAGTTTACTCAAGATTTTAATCAAACTTGACATTACAATTATAGAGAACACGAAAAGAGTGGGGCCAACAATTCCGTCTTTCTGCGTGTAGTCTAAACCTCGATCTACAGCCTGAACCCCAGAAGCTTTCAATAGACTTACTTGATACTTGGTACACACCTAAGCTTTATAATTGATTCCATAGAGCCATTCAACCACTTTGAAAAAACTACTTTATCTCAAAAACGACTTTAACAATTTTGATAAGAAAAACTCTTTATTTTTTTTTTACATAAAATGTTTTAACAAGGGGTAATTTTGTATTTGTTTTGTATTTATAACTTTTTTTATTTTGTTGACTTTCTCATTAACGCCTCTATCGATTTCCATACAACATTTTATGCATGAGGTCCTTCAAATTCCCTTATAACAAATTTTTTGAAAAACCAAGTGCATCGAAACATAGAAGGTAGATAGGAAAATTAATTTTGTTAAATCATAATAGGGCCAATACTTTTACAAATAAAAAAATTAATTTATCCCATTACAACCGAGCGAAAAAGAAATACTTTTGTCAGGTGCGTGAAAAATTAAGCGCATAATCGCGTTTGACGAGAAGGAAGAAATTAGATTTCCAATCTGGGGTTTTAAACAAAATTCACGAGGTTTCATTGTGTTTCACGTGTATTTTGAAATCTCTTTTATATTCAATTCTTCTAGAGGTAAACATTGGCACTCAAATTTATACGTCTTGCATTTAAAATCTCAAAAAATAAAATGCACGACTGGATCGCACGTACTTGCTCCTATGTTCGATCACAATATATCCAAAAGATTCTTAATAAAACGGCTAAATATATTTTTAAAGTTTTTCACTTTTGTTTTATATATATAAATTCTTAAACTTTTCTAAAAAAAAATTGAAATATTTAAAAATATAAATTCAAAAACAAAATTTCAGAAAAAATTGTCCGTCCGTTTTCGAAATATTGAATTTTCAAAAAAAAAAAAAAAATACTTTTCGAAAATTTTGAAATGGAATACTATTTAGAACTTGCAGTAGCTCCTGTATAAATTTTTTATCGAAATCCGTTAAGCCGTTTATGAGAAAGTCGAGAATCAATAAAATTGTTGTATGGCAGGTACCGTTAATATCAAAATATTTTAAAAACTTCTTGGCCGAAATATAGACCATACCCAAGGTAGTACACACACCAATTTTTATCGAAATCGTTAGAGCCGTTTTTGAGATAATTTAGATGGTAGAAAAATTTGTATGGCAAGTACCGTTATTTTTGGGGCTAAAACAACGATTCAAAAATCTATTTTGGACAATCACCTAAAACGCCTAAGTACCAAGTTTGAATCAAATCGATTCAGCCGTTTAGGCTGTAGATCGTTCTACAGACAGACAGATGGAATTGCGGGACCCAATTTGTTGGTATTCTCTATGATATTAATGTCATGTTTGATTGTTAAAAAAAAAAAATTTTACGAATACATATCTTGCCTTATAGTACCTATAATCGCAAGTAAAACGATAGTGCGCATTTTTCGACAAATTGTTACCAATGTAATCGACTTATCTATACCTAAACGAGTATTTCTCTTTTGAAAAGCCTTTCTAAAGAATTGAAGAGAAAAAAACCCCTCATGGTTATCAATCACAATTCTATCACAATCGGGGCTTATCTTCATCAATCATAAATCTAAAGAAAACGTAATGCAGAAGCGTTTTATCATGTAAACACTTTTCATCTTATTGGCGATCAAAATAGGTACCAGAACTTTTCTGCGCATCAAACCAGAAGCTCTTAAGACTTGTCTTTCTTATATATTGAAGATTTGCAAATCGTGATTGATAAGCATTAACATTTTGGGAACAAATTAAATCTGATTCCGACATCTGTCGGGAAGAAGGACGTACACATTATTATATGCAAATGTTCACACCTCATTTGATAAATCCTCCTTGGGTAAATTTTCTCCGAGAGTAGGTAGCTAGGTAAACTCATTGAAACCACTCATCAGATCATTAATTCAGTCAACTAAATCCTCATTGGCGGTCGCCGTCGTTGTCCTTCTTTCAAAATACCCAAATACTCAAAATAATACCGAAATCCAAAAGGAACTGATTAAAATTAAATTCGACACCGCAGCGAATGATAAAATTATATAGGTATTTTTTGCCTTACATGTCGTTTTATTCAATTATCCCGCACCGCAGAGAATGACAAAAGAAATCTTTATCTTTTGAGAAGAAATAAAGACAATCCGCCCTTTTGTTCCTTACAACGACGACGTCATCGTTACTCTTCTTCGCCCTTTTGTTAAGGATGACAACTTTTTCAAAAAAATAAAAAAAAATATTTTTTTTTTACAAGAGAAGAATCAACCCTCGGGTTTCTTGAAGGATCTTCCTCTTTTCTTTTTTTTGTGTGACCTTTTACTAATTGTAATTTAATATCCTACCATCATTCTGTATTTGCGGAAAGGATAATGTCCTCTCGGATGTTAATTGTTGCCAGCAGGGGCGCTTTCAATTCTTGATACTGTTTAGCCAAGCCCAGACTTGCGCTTTTCCAATGGAACAAAATTGATGAAATAAATTGAAGAATAAAAAAAACCTTCCCAGTGACAGTTTTATTTTTGTTGTTTTTGTTGTTGTCGGTTTGTGTCCGTCACTTTGAATGCATCAGTGTCAGTCCATCTCCGATACAAAAAAAAGGCGACTTTCGGTTCCCTTCCTTTATTTTTTAAGTTGAAACTTCCACCACAATAGTTACAAGAATGGTCATGGACGACGAGGACGAGGACAAGGACAATGATGATGATGATGCGATGGGAATTCGTTGCATTTCGCATTGTTTGACACTTTCGGGAATTGTCAAGAATATTCAGCTACATATATACGAATGTCAGACGCCAAGAGGTGAGGTGTAGGTAGGTAGGAACACCGCACAGATATACAAGATTCTCCCTTTGGTGATGTCCTGATCACAAGAAGATATACAAAAAAAAAAACGAAATTTGACCAACCAACAGAGGGTCAGTTTTTTGCTTGGAAACAGTTTCTGACATGAATACATGACGCCTTTAGAAATTGCAAGATAACAAAAGTGCAAATGTCAAATGCGACTGTCATCTCTGGTGGTTGCTTGTTGTACGTATAGAGAAGTTGACAGCAGTCGCAATGGCTCACTTGTCATACATATATAGGGAAGCTGCCCTACACTGCTGCTGCTTTTGCTGCAACCTGCAACTGACTAGACTGTGCAAAAGTTGTAGAGGTAAAAATTGAAAAATAAAAATGAAACGATCGAAAACACAATCGAAGGGAATCTAGAGGAGATAGTGAGAGCAATGACAACGTTCTCAAATGTTCTTGGAATGTGTCAAAGAGTTAGATTGAATTTCGTCCATGACGAAAAACATGTTTGTTTTTTTTTTTTGTGAGAAATAAAAATCTCATGTTTCATATCGAATGGGCAAATTTTGTGACCAAAGGAATATTTTCAACGTAGTTTCACTTTTCGGGAATGGTATGGTATAGATAAGACGGTTAGATCCAAAGGTTCTTGTCAAAACCATGGAGAAGATATACATACGAAATGTTGTGACTTTTGTTCAAAAACATGGTGCTGTCCACATGATTCATCAAATACTAGAAGTTGTTGGGTGGCTCGAGGAAACGTAAACAAATTCGATGGTAGAGGTCTATTTTCTCTTATTTAGGCTGGGAGAGGTAATTTCCCTCCGAAAAATTTGACCTAAATTCAAAACAAAATGATTAAAAAACAATGGCAACATTTGCAATCGTGCTATCGATGTTTTCAAAATGTAAAATGCATTTTTCAATTTAAAAAATGACCTTGCAAGCTCGGTAGTTTTAAAAGGAATACAATTAAAGCTACGAAATTGATCTAGAGTAATTGACAAAAATGTCCAAGTGCAAGTTATATATTGCGAAACTGTCCGACACATTTATGACAAATGACATAATTGACAGTAAAACAAAATGATAAATTTTGTCATGAAAATATTTCTGTTGTCAGATTGCGAAATATCGTGATTCTGCCACAGCCACATATCTGACAATCCTCAAGTAATTGAAGAGAGGCCATTACATCCACAAAAAGTCACCGTTTGGGGCGCTCTTTGGTCCGGAGGTGTGATTGGACCTTACTTCTTCGAAAACGACGATGGAACGACTGTCACCGTCAATTCGGAGCGTTATGGTCATATTATAACCGACTTTTCTTGCCTGCTATTGAAGAATACGACTTGGAGAATATGTGGCTTCAACAAGACGGTGCCACATGCCACACAACTCGAGCGAATGTGGCTTTATTACAAGAGACATTTCCTGGCCGCGTAATTTCTCGTCGTGGCGATATCAACTGGCCACCAAGATCATTCGATTTGACACCGTTGGACTTTTTTTTGTGGGGCTACGTTCAAACTTTATAATAAAAAATAAATATTATGAAAAAAATTATTTTATATGTATTTTATTTACGTTTACTTTTGAAACCGCAAAAAGGATAACCCGTTATAAACTATATTGCGAAGTGCAAAATCCCTTAGTGTTAAGTTCAAACTTGGAACTGAAATGTAGGAAATGCGAAGTTTGTAATCTGAATGCAGAGTCCAAAGTGCGGAATGTAAAATGTGGAGACTGAAATGCGAAGTGCGTAGTATAAAGTGCGAAGTGCTTAGTACGAAGTACAAAGTGCTTACTGTGAAGTGCGAAATGCTTAGCATGAAGTGCGAAGTGCTTAGTTTGGACTGTGAAATGTGTGCGAAATTTGTGCAAATTGTATGGTATGAAATGCGAAGTCAAAATTGCATAGAGCGAAGTGCGAGCTATGAAATATGAAGTCCAAAGTGCGGATTGTGAGTTTCAAAGTGCGAAATGCAAAGGACTAAGTGTGAAATTCATAACGTAAAATGTGATCTGCGAAATGTGAAGTCTTTATACGAAAAATAAGGTGGGAAGTGCTAAGTATGAGATGTGAAGTCCTAATTGCAAAGGGCAAAATGTGGTCTCCGAAATAAGAAGTCTATGAACGAAGTGCCGAGATATTATGTGTGAAGTTCGAAGTACAAAGTTATTTGCGTGAAGGCCGAATTGCGCAGAGCGGTGGGCAAAGCTCTTAGAACGAACTCCGAGAACTGGATTGTGCGAAGTGTGAATTCAATGTTAAGAGCTTTCCGAAGTGAAAAGTGCTTAGTATAAAGTGTAAATTCCTAATTACTATTTTCAAAGTGCCCAGTGTTAGTTTCGAACAGTGAACTCCATCGTTCGAACTGCAAAGATTATGTGAGAACTACTAAGTGCGAAATGTAAAATCAGTGCTAAATGTTGAATAGGCGCCCAAGTGTAGAAGCACCTTCAAAGTCACACTAATAACTTTTTGAATGAAAAATCGATTGCAAAGTTTTTTTTAAGAAAAGTGAAAATTGTGCTGTTGACTGTTTTCTCAATTATCATAAAGTTTACGTTTATAATTTCAAAGTCCTAGCGAAAAATGATACCCACCCGACTTCTACAAACACATTACTGAGGAAAGGGCTGTTGAGGCTAATTTTAACGTATTATTTTAAAAGTAATTCATAGTAATGAAAGCCCTTCACACATTTTATGTAAAACCCTGCTATTGTCACCGAAACCACTGCGTCATCGTCAAGCAGTAATTTTGTAAAACTCTGTGAGAAGATGAATAATAAAATCTGAGAACCAAAATGGACTTAGTACTCATATCTGCCAAGTCAACTAGATACTTAAAGAGCTAAAATCTCTGATAACTTCTATACAACTTTTTTTTATATGACAGTAAATAGCCATGTTCTTTAAAACTTTCGCCTTGAAAGCTACGCCAAGCCGTTCAGCCGATTTCGGAACACTAAACTCATAAAATATATTATTATTCACAAACAAGTTTAAGTATTAATATGCTTCGTACCTTGAGAGCGTATTCTTGTCAAGAAACAATAATATTTAATAATATAATCAAAATCAAAAATAAAAACCTAATTAATTTCACCTTCAAGTCAAAAGTTAATTAAAACAAACAAATTCGTCTAATGTAGCCGCGCAACCTACTCGAAAATGAAAAACCAGATCTTTTCGTTGAGTTTCTTCAACTTATCCCACTGTCATTCGTCTCGAACTCTAACAATCATTTTTGGACCACATGCGCCAAGTATACAAAAATTCCTGAATCAGCAAAAGCCTCTACGGCAGCCAAGAAAAAAAATCACATTAATGATATTATAATCTTAATGCACGCCAAAACAATTAAGTTTCCCAAAATGGAAACCTACTCAGCGACATTATAGTCAAGGCAGCATCGTTGGTCTGTCGCACTGTTGTCCCTTACCAGTTCGGTTATAGCCAATAAGCCAATTCGCATTCGGCTGTACCAGTTTTATGTCTGAATGCGAAACATCCCATTCCAATCCGAGTGCAAGAATTCGATTGCAATTAAAATTCACCCAGCTCTGCGAGTCCAGCCAGTTGAATAGCCTCTAAATATGAATTCGAATCGTATACTGATTCTGATTCTGCCCTGCGATACACCCCCGTCTAATTGCCAAATTTACCATCGACCAAAAGTCGATTGCATATGTGCAAACTTTTTTTCGTTCTCTCAATTTTTATTTAAATCGGGCGATTTTCCAACCAAACACCAGCGACCAGCACCAACATTGGACACACGAAAAGTCGAAAAAGCCAAACTGGCCCAAAACCATAAAGTTTAGAAAATGCTTAATAAATTATTTTGCTTGCAACTTGCAACTCGACTCGCATAATATTCTGCAAACTGCAACTGAGGTTCGGTTCGGGCAATGAACGAGCACGAATCACTGAGTTTGAATACGCGTCTCTGTGGCTCTGCGGTACTATGGTATGCTGGTGCTCTTGCTGAGGTTGGATGGGCGGCAGGGCGCGGTTCAGAAGGGGGCGGCCATCATAGAGCGATCTATACGCTCCCAAGTCATAATAAATTTCGGTATATTTATGTGTATACATAAAAATAATTACCTGCAATGATTTTTCTGCGCTCCTCTGTGTGTTGTAATTTTTCCAACAGATTTTTTTTTTGTGTTTTTATGTTTGAATTTGAAGCCTCGGGCACAGAACGAGTCGGCCCAGCCGGCCGCGGTGGGGTTGGGCGGTTTGGGATTTGCCTCTTGTTGTACGTTGGTCGCGGTGTCGAAGAGTGCGCTGCGCGCATCGAATCAACAAATCAATCGCACTGCAAAAATCTCGTGTTTTGGCTTTAATTTGAATAAAAATCTAATTTATTTGCATTTTGAATTTGCTTGCATCTGGTGTGTGTGTGGGGAGGGCGGAGTGGTAGCGGGCGGCTGTTGCAGCAGGCCAGGCACAACAAACAATCGTATCTTAACCGCGAGAAGTTGATTTTCAAGGCAAAGTATCTAGCAGCAATTCGTCTCTTCAATTCGACTCGATGTGAAGCTGAAGCGTTTCAAACTTATAACTGGGTGTGGCAGGAGCATCAGCTGCAGCAGCAAACCAACAATCGGCACTTCACTCTTTGACGCTGATAATTTCTGGCTTGTTTTTGGGTTTTACGCTCTCGTGATTTTTGGTTTTCGACACAAAGCCGAGCGTATTTTGTGTGGATTGTGGAATTATGCAAATTATTTTCAGCGTCAAGTGAATCCCATTTGGTGGTAATGGTGGTCGTGGTGGTGAAGCGGTACTCACTATGCTCAGGGAATACCTACAGGAAATTTTGTTAAGACTATACATATCGAGAGGGTGTTTTCGTTTCGATAGGATTTGGATTGTGTCTTTATTTTGCTTTTGCTTTTTGATTTTGCTTCGGTTTAATTGGATAGGCTGATGGAGATGCATGCATATCTGCGGATGGATGCACTGGGCCACAGGAATCATATAGTTCGACATTGCAAATTAGAAGGTTTTGCAATGAAATAATGGTGTGTGTGCTTATTGCACCCGCAGATCTAATACTGCCTGAAGGTATGGCATTTTAAAGTGCAATGATAATTTTAAAGGGGCTCAAGTGTAAATTACTTGACTGTTGGGCTGCCGACATGGGAATGCACATAAATATTTAAATTAGAAAAAGGTGTAGCTGCCTATTGAATTGTGGAACTAGATTCGAGGCATTCATTTGGAAAGATCTTTTTTTTTAAATAACAACATAATGCACTGTAAATTTAAGCAAACAAGATATTTCTTTTTTACCAGACGCTAAATATTCTGAAAACTTAGCTTTTGTAGAACTTTTTCCAGAAACCAAGCCATAGAAATTTAAAAAAAATAGTAGAAGAATACCGTAATTCTTAAATAAATGTTTAATTGTTTTTGTTTTGGATTGATAAATAATTATTGAAATGATATTTGTTAATGTATGTTCAATATATTTATGCAACAAAAATAAAATTAAGACTAAAATTAACAAACAATTTAGTAAAAAAAAACGTGTATTAAGTATTGTCTTTCTCATTTTGTATTAAAATATGTTTTTTTTTTAATTTTATTTTCAACAAAAAGCATTGGTTCTAGCAGAAAAAAATTGTGAAAACACAACGGTAGTAATATCTACAATGCCATGCTATACCTTTTTAGTAAAAACCGAAATCCCGCTTCTTTTAGTTTCTCTGGAAATAAAATTGCTTTATTGAACAGTTTTGAAAAATTAATTTTCAAAGTAAAAAAAAATTAACCGAATATTTTTTTTTAATTTTACGTAATTAAGTAAAATGTTTGTTTTTAAAAGTCAATCGTCATACTAATTTTTACTCAAATGTCCTTTACTTACTTTTTGACAAATATAAAAATAACGAAAACAGCTTTTGTCTAAAATTTTTTTTTTTTAATTTATATTCAGAAGTTCCTTCAAATCGCTAGTAACTGCATATTAAAATTTTCAAAAAAAAAAAATTATGAAATTCAATATTTCAAGAAAATGTGGACGATTTGTTTTTAAAATTATATATATATATAATTAAAATTGATATACATAAATTTTTAAGAATTTTTTTAAATAAAAAACTGCTCTGATTCGCTTGTTTTTGAAAATTAAATAAAAAAATAACTAAACTAAATAAAGTAATTTTTTAAAAATATTTTTGAAGTGCGTATTAGGTGATTATCTCAAATAGATTTTTGAATCGTTTTCTAAGTCCCAAAACAAACTGTACCTACCATAAAATATTTTATATCGTATTAATTATCTCAAAAACCGCTCTACCGATTTCAACAAAAAAAAAATTCTACTATATATAGTCTACATTTTGGTTAAACATTTTAGTTGCATTATTTTATTTTTAACTGTACCTACAATATACATATACATTTTTTATATTTATTTCTTTATCATTAACTGCTCGACGGATTTCAATGAAATTTTCTATATAAGTGGTCCTTTTTTGTACCTATCCCTTTTTATAAGAAAATAATTGGTGCCATTAAAAGCAGTTATTAAATCTGGAAGTAAAAGTGGGTGTACTATTTAAATTTGTTGTCATCTTATTTTCGTGAAAGTGACAATTCTGAAATTTGGCAAATGAATTCTGCAACATAATCTCAACCATATTGTTTTTGTTTGTTGTTAAATTTTATTCAAAAAAAGAATGCTTTCTCGGGAAGATAAATAAAATTTCGAAAATATCTGTATATTTACATACAAATGTTTGCCATTTTGTGGACCAAATAAATAATAGAAAAAAAATACCAAGACCCAAACGGTTTTACTCATTTTTGTGAAAATAACAAAACAATTAATCCATTTCCATAAAAAAAAAACACTCGAAGCACATTTTATTTTTGAAAAACCAACAATCATTAATCAATCCCCACTGTCAAAACAAATTTAGGCATTGTTCAAATCATATTAGACACTGACCCCATTTTATCCATCATCATATGTCATTCATTCATATTTTTTTTTTGTAAACACTCAACGCTACATCAACAAAATGCACGTTTTTCAAATTAAATTTTTGTTTTTGGCTTTCTTATTTTAAACTACATGTATTACGTTTTAATTTTTTTTTTGCACAACAATCACGTCTTTGTTGTCAAAAATTTAAATTGACTAAAATCAGAAATAAATAAATACAAACTTTGTTATTTGTGCAACTACTCGTATGTATATAGCGATGATAGATAATGATGTTCTGATGCCCATATGGATGTTTGTTTTATTATTATTTTAATTCAACTTGTTCCATTTTACGTTTTCTTACTCACATGACTCAAATTATTATTCCAATCCAACAGATAAAATAAAATCATTATACATTTTAGTTTTGTCAAAAAAAAAAAAAAAAAAAAAAAAAAATAGAAATTACATACAAGATACAAATTTCAGCTAAAATTCGCAAGCAAACATTTAAATTTATCCAAAATGAGGTGTTTGGCACCATAATTTGAATATTATTAAAAAAAGGAAAACAAAAAATGTTTGCTAATTTAATAGAGGTCCAAAGTGGGTGTGATGGCATATGACAATACGATGAGAAGACGCAGAAGCGAGGAGTTCGAAGTGAATGCGCGTGTGGCCAAAAAAAAATTAAATAATAAAAACAAAATATATGTACCCTAAGTATAGAATGTGTTTAGTTAAACACCAGCGCTGTCGAGGCGCTGCTGTGCGGCTTTAAGATTTCAAAAAGTTGGTTCCTCTTCGCAAAGTGCCGCATTGTGTTTACAAAATAGGGCGATCTAAGGATTCGCAAAAAAATTAAAAATAAGCAAATTAACCCAATAGTAATATTTAGGTCGTCTGTTTAACAGAAAATCATTCGAAAATGCAGAGTTGCCAGCTCTAGATTTTTAACACCAATCTCAAACTCAACATTTTAATTATCTATTTGCAATTTAGTACAATTGTGTTTTTTTTGCAATTTTAGGCACATCGGAAATTGAGATCACGAGGAAGATGTTTTGCAGAAAATATTCGAGCCATCCGAAGCAGAACTGGAATATCAAGTTCATAATATTAAAAAACTAGAATGTATAAAAATAAATAAAATAAATAAAAGAAAACTAATTATTTTTGAACATAATTAAATATTACTTGGACCAGTTTTGGCGTCGAATTTTTTTTCAAACTGGGATCCATTTCTCTAAGAAAATCTGGCAACACTGCATTGATAATTCGAAGAAAGTGGATTGATGTTCATTTTCTCAATGGCAATGCTTTTGAAAAAAATATTTATCTCAAATAATGTTGTTAAATTAATGTTGAAGATTAACAAATAATTTTGGTAAATAGATTTTTTGTTAAAAATTTATTATGTTTTTTTGTTTTAAATTTTGATTTATTTGAGAAAATCTGACGGCAATGCCTAAATATTTAATATATTTTCATTTGATTTTTGTTCAGTATAATTATCTTAAATATATATTTTTTAAAATGAAATTCTACTGGATGCAAACCGAACTTTTATTTTGGTCGACAATAAGACATCAAAATTCTCACAAAACAAACAGCGAAAAATATTTTCACGGAGAGTTTTAATGAAATGCGAATTAAAGCAAAAAAGAAACGCAAAAAAATCCAGAAATTTCATTCATTCTCTAACAAAGGAA
The DNA here is from genome assembly GCA_910595825.1 of Philhelius pedissequus. NCBI lineage: Eukaryota > Metazoa > Arthropoda > Insecta > Diptera > Syrphidae > Philhelius > Philhelius pedissequus. The sequence goes on along the minus strand of OU343163.1, from coordinate 3,765,779 downwards.
ATGACAAAAAAAAAACAATAGACTCAATTGATCTAAGAGTTCGGGAAATTAAATCAGTGCGGTTGGAGACTTCTCCAAATAATCTGCTACAATTATCAATTTCGCTCATCTAAATTTATATACTTTTATGATTTAAGCCTAATTTAAGAAACTTTTATGAAACGAAATTTTCCGGTGATCTAAAAATGGCGAGTGAAATATAGATGCAAATCACAGCAAAAAAAAATATTTGTGGAGAATTCTATGAGCTGTCAAAAACAAAGACTAGGCATTTGCCAAACTGCTGGTTTTTATTCTTTTAAGATTTCGAATTTATACGATTGCTTAAAAATCACTTTGGAACAACTTTTTGATACGATATCGAATTTACACGATATGGCTCAGAAATCAATAATTACCGTTATCATTATTTAACCAAAAATATGAACAGATTTAATAACAATTCAGCTAGATGACTGAAATCAAAAATTATGTACCAGAATCTGAATAAACAAAATTAGATAATAAATTTAAATAACACAAACTGGTACTCGTATTTTCGATCTACAAAAGCAAGTTGTTATTGTCACCTGCTAATACATGTTACCGAATACCTGTTACTGAAATATTGACCCATCGCTAGTTGTGACAGCAGACCACCAAAAAACGCCAAAAGACACCCAAATAAATTGACAACGAAAAGAGTGCAGAATTGTACTAAGTACTAAGAAATCAAGTACCAGCTATTCACTTAAATAACACATTTCGTCGTTCAGCTGCAAAACAGAAAGGGGAGAGAGTTTTTTCGTTGATAATTTCGTCGTGTCACTTTTTGTGTGGGATGTTTGATTTCGCATCAGTATAGCATATTAGATGTTATCAGTACTGTGAAAAATTTGAAGTGCTTTTCTCTCCAATCGCCACGAAACATACTGAATTAATTTCGACATAAGATCGTTTTGGAGAATAGAGCATAGGAAACAGTGGAACATTTAAAATATTAAATCAAATGAAGTATCTAAATTTATTTTTTTTAATTATTCTTTAGCCTTGTTTTACATTGTTTTTTGAATACACCACTATTGTCTACAGAAGTGTCAAAATTTCGCTCAAGAAATCTACTAAACAATTATTTCGTAAGTCAAATTTTGACGACATATATATAATAATTTTATACTTGGCTCATTGGTACTAACACGTCTAGGATGCTTGGCTGAATTTTAGGCTCGGTAACTTTAAGAAAAAAATATTTGTACGGCAGCTAAAATTTAAAGTAAAAAAACTCAAATAGCTACTTAAGCTAATACATACGACATGATCATGCATTTAGTTGATATTAATTTTCACCAAACAACGGAATCAGTATAAGATATAAATTCATTAAAAATAAATTTATCTGTGCGATATGTATATTCATATATGAATTTTTTTAGAAATTTTGTTTCCGGAACGCTTTGCAATTTATATCTTGTTTTGCTATAAAAAAAAATATTTAGAAATAAAATAAGGAAGGTTGCTCTTGGATTGCTCTCGGGCTTGGGCAGAGAGAAATTGCTAACATGAGGCAGCCATGTGTTGCACTGTTGCTGAGCACTACTGTGTATCTATTTAGTTTGGTGTTTTTTTTTTCCTCCAAACAACAACGCGTTGATCTTTTTTGTTATTGCTCTTCAAAACAAAAATGATTCCCTGCACGTATTCGTAATTGTTAACGATCTGCTAAATTATGTTTAAAATCACAATCTTATCCATCGATCAATCTTGCATTAAGGGAGCATATAATTGTGAATAGTAACAGTCTATAGAGTAGAATTTATTCACAGATTGGTTTTGCGATTGTGAATTATAATTCAGAACTTGAGAAAACCAATTCGCATTTGGCAGTCATTTGCACGCTTTATGATACATATAATAGGCCTATTACCATTACCATCGTGATTAGTAGTGGTAGATATGCTAATTTTATTATGGCAAAGTATATATATTTATATAGAAAATTCAAAACGAAGCGTGCAACTAACTCACCGTGAACTTAAATAAATTTATGTTCGGGATAGGCAAATAGCTGACGTATATGGCAGATTCACACACCTATCGGCTTATATTTATGGCAATATTGTTTTCGCCTTAAACTATTTTTGTATTTTTATCGTGGTTTAAATATATTATTACTCCACGTATAGCTATTCATATACACATATATTTGTATGAAGAATTTCGATTTGAAACTTGTTTGATGAAAACAATTTTTTTTTTATTTCACGTGATAAAAGAGTGATTTTTTTATGGTTCATTATATTTTGTTTAAATTTTAGAATTAAATTGAATTATTTTTTTCAGAAATAGTTTTATAGGAAGAATAGCACTTTATGGTAGTTGGTTTTGCAGAGAGGTAATTTTTCGCAGTTGTTTAGATTTATGGTACAAATGTTCATTGGCAAGGACAAAATGTCACATTTGAACGTAATAACTTTAAAATATCTTGAAGTAGGTAACAACGGATAGTATAGTAAAGATCCCATGAAGAATTACCGCAGGGAACAGTTCTACTTTGTCTAAACGAAACTTATTGGTTCAAAATTCCCGACTCAGAAGATGAAGAACACAAGCGGCCGGAATATAATGTTCCACCCTATAGAAAGTTCTTGAATTTTATAGTTCCAGTACAAAGCGTTTGAACCTTGATGACTGGAGACAAATTGTTCGGGATCCTGGGTGAATAGGAGAAGAATTTAGCTTGAAAACGACTTCAATGATCTTGGTGGTACATATTTTTATGTTTGATTTGGAGCATAAAGTCTTGATTAGAAGAAATTTTTCAACGGTATATACTATTTGGCTTCTTGACTTACCCATAAGACAAATATAAATTGGTTTCGTGCAAAAGATTTTAATATAAAAAAGTCACGTAGTATTATAATATTATGAAGAATTGAAAAGAAGTTTTTTTTCGTACTGCGCCATATCGGTTTAATTATTATCTATGCTCCCAAGTGTAAATCCAACCAGAACCTAAACGTTTGTTGGCTTTGATTCAAATTCGGTTCAGAGCATTTTCATGTAATTCCTGAAAAAAAGCCAATTTTTTTTTATTTTGGAAAACGGCTTTTACAATTTATATTATACTAGCTGTTCCCTAGCGCGTTGCTACGCCACCAACTAAAATAAATATGAAGGAAAGATATTACACAGATATTCAATTCATTTTGAGTTATTTTATTGATTTTGTTAATTTCGAAAAAAATTGGGACATTGCAGTTTTCGTTAAATTCGATATTTATTGAAGTGCTGTGGGATACACAATGTTTCTTGATTTTCCATTTAGTGCGTAAACATATAAATCAGAAGGTTTTCCGACACGTGAGCAGGCCACATAGAACTGCCCATGTGAGAAGCATGGATTCTCCAAATTTAATCCACACACTTCCAACGACTGTCCTTGTGATTTGTTGATAGTCATTGCGAACGCGAGTAGCACCGGGAACTGCAAACGTTTGAATTCGAATGGCATATTTGTCGTACGTACGTCTTCACCTTTGATTGGGAGCTGGAAATGAAAATTGGTCGTATTATCTCAGAAACCTTCTTTGGCGCGTGCACGACATCTTTGCTAAAGATTATCACATGATCAAATGCATAGTTCACGATTCTATAAAGGACATACATTTTATATACATAAATTATTAATTGCAATAATCTATATATTTAAAATTAATCTTTTAATTCTTTCGCTAGTGGCATGCAGCATTCGGATTTACCATCACATAGATATTGCTTTGACGTTCAGTGTGGCTTAGTGGTTAACGAAAATGTGACTCCAATCCGAATTTTAAAAAGTAAACAAAATATTTTTCCTATTTCGATTTTTTAGAAGTTTCTAATTTGAAGCTTAAAAGAGCAAATTCCCTCGACCAAATCATACATTTACAATTTAATGCACGCAAAACCAAAACGCACGCTGGTCAACGTAAACTGAATATGAACCGAACGTGTGATACGGCCAACTTGCTGCAGGAAGAGACGTGTCTTAATTGCAAACAATTGCCTTCCAAGTGACAATCAAACGCCTTCTCACCCCACATCACCCGCCATCAAACCTAGGGCGCGTTCGTTTCATTTTTCTTATATTTTGCTTAACTGTCTGTTTGGCGAATTATTTTCAATTTGTTTGTTTCACTGGTTTTGATTATCTAAGTTAAGTTGACAATGTGAAAAACTGGGACTCTGATGGCATTGTTGCTAAGTGCAATTATATTGTTGCGAGGGGGAATTGAATAATTTTATTTTTTTAAACATTTCTAAGTAATTTCCCTTACACTCTCACTCTCTCTTTTGAGTTTGGTATTTTCAATTAAATTTGAAGCATTTTAAAGATACTTTTATACAGATAGCCAAAAAGTTGAAAGGCATTTTGTAGCTACCGTGACGATTTCGGTCGTAGACAATACCTTGCATCTACACATCACAGTCTACCACACACTTAGCGAAAAGGTGTATCGTGAAGTACATAAACATAGATATGTAGATACTATTTAGACAAAACAATAAAACGAAGGTGGGAAAACATGTGACCGACACAGAGAGAGGTAAAAGACCTTTAAGTGGAAGTGTATGCAGGTAAGTTTTAACTAAAGTGATAAATTAGTGAAAATTATCATCCTGACTCAAGCATTTGCAGAACAATTAAAGGGGCCAACAGAGGGAGAAGAGATATTGTGCATATGAAACGAACAGAGTTCAATGAAATGGGTTTACACGATGCATTTTATTTGGTGAACTGCAGCAAAATGGAAAGGTCAACCGCTGTTTTCGTCATTAGTATAGGGAATTTTGTTAGGGTGACTTGAAGGAATTTTTTCTGATATCCGTGCTCCAGACTTAGACACCAATTATCTTGACTGATAAATGTAACCTGTCAAAAATGTATTCTAGTTTACTCTCTCTCTCTCACTCTCTCTGTTGACTTATCTATCTCTACCAAAATGTTGATTCATTTTTCATTACGAAAATTTAAAATTTAATGGAGAAATAATAATGAAAAACTTTCACAAAATTATGGAGCAAAATATTTGCAAATCTGATATCAATTTGTCGATATGTTGTTGCGGTAGAACATTGGAATTTGCACTGGACAGTACTTTAGCTTTGTTGTGCTCTTTTGACTAAACAGCTGTTTTATCATACCCGACAAGTAGGCATTTCGGTTGCACTTCAGTACTTTCTTTATTTGTTCAACACAAATCAAAGGGAACTTCATCATGTTATACTCACCAAAGTTGACAGTTTGCTGCCCCCATCTTATAGTACAGGGTGGGTCAAAGGTTTCTTCCTAATTTAAAAAATCTTAACTCTTCTGTTTTTTCTTTTGCTTGTTTAAGGTACTTGTAAATAATAATAAAATAAAATAATAAATAAATTATAAATCATAATTTGTGATTCTAAAATAAATTATTAATAAAAAATTAAATGTAATAGAAAAGAATACATAAATAAAAAAGAAATAAATAAAGTTATTATATTTCTTAAATTTGAACTTCACTTTTGACCCACCCTCGCCGTGTTTTATTATCGCCAATAATCCATATGGTTCACCCCGTAAAAATAAAACGATCTGGGTTATGTACTGATATGTACCCTCTGTTCCCCGAATTTAATACTAATAATTGCAAACCCAGATAGAAACCTGGATCTCGTGTTGTTTTTGTAATTCGTGTTAAAATATAACCTAGACCCAGAACCGTAGATAATAAAACGCAGCTTATAATAGGGCCGTCAAAAAACTTGTTGGGCCTAAATTGCAAGACAGGGCTACATTGTACATGTGTTTTCTCCTGACCTGAAGTAGTTTTACGTGCTGGATTAAAACCACTGATATTTTTTTCTGTGGAATTGCTTGAAGACTGTAAAGAGATTATTTGGGTGAAAAAAGTAAGTACCCGGAACGCTAGTAATTAAAACCGGAAAAAGTTCAAATAAGCTTGTTAGACTTACAACGTTCAAGTTCAGAGAACTTTCATTTGAATCTTTTGGATAGAATTCAAAATAGAACTCTACAGATGGAAAATAAATTTATTACCCTGGACCCCAACTTCGAAAGCACTACCAAGTATATACGGTCTTTTTTAAAGAGTTATCCATTTTGCGGTTTCAAAAGTATGGGGCTGGAATTCGACATCTGTCAAACTAAGTTGCTAAACCAATTTTTTTTCAGTTGAAAGTCTGATTTTTACGAAAATGGATCGCTTAACTATCGCACAACGCATACAAATTTTTAAAACCTATTACAAAAATGGTGAATCTGCCACAGCCACATGCTTTAAGAGGAGATTATGGTTTACATAATCGTCCAACTACGCAAGCAATTGCCAAATTGTGAAGAAATTTGAAGAAACTGGATTGGTTACTGATATTGTAAGGCCTGTGCATCATCGTTTCGCTCGTACCACTGAAAATGTCGCTGCTTGAACAACAGGCGATGGACGGCGATTTTTCGAACAAAGTTCTCTTCAGCGACGAAGCACATTTCTGACTCGGTGGGTGTGTTAATAAACAAAATTGTCGTATTTGGGGTTCTGAGAATCCTCAAGTAATTGAAGAGAGGCCATTCCATCCACAAAAAGTCACTGTTTGGGGCGCTCTTTCGTCCGGAGGTGTGATTGGAGCTTACTTCTTCGAAAACGACGATGGAACGACTGTCGCCGTCAATTCGGAGCGTCATGGTCATATGATAATCGATTTTTTTGCAATTCGCGTGGTGTCATTTAAATAATGTAACGGGTGATTTTTTTGCTACTTGGTTTTTGACGTTTATATTTTTGACAGATCACACGTCATGTTCCACGAACATTTGACATTTCGATTCAGTATTGTTTGCCATTTCATCATGAATAGACTTACGCCTGAACAACTTTTGCAAATTAATGGAATTTATTATCAAAATTCGTGCTCTGTGAAAAATGTGTTTCAGCGACGAGGCTCATTTTTGGCTAAATGGATACGTGAATAAGCAGAATTGCCGTATTTGGAGTGAAGAGCAGCCAGAGGCAATTCAGCAGCTACCAATCCATCCCGAAAAATGCACTGTTTGGTGCGGTTTATGGGCAGGCGGCATCATTGGGCCGTACTTCTTCAAGGACGATGAAGGCCGCAGGGTTACGGTCAATGGAGAAAGGTACCGTTCGATGATAACAGATTTTTTTTTGCCGAAAATACAAGAATTGAACTCGGTCGACATGTGGTTCCAACAGGACGGTGCCACATGCCACACTGCACGCGAAACCATGCATCAATTGACAGGCGAATTTGGTGAGCAGTTGATCTCACGTTTTGGCGCAGTCAATTGGTCACCAAGATCATGTGATTTGCCCCTGTTACACTATTTTTTGTGGGGCTATGTTAAGTCTATTGTCTATGGGGACAAGCCAAACACGATTGCTGCCTTGGAAGCCAACATTGAACGCGTCATTGGTGACATTCCGGCCGAAATGTGTGAAAAAGTTTGCCAAAATTGGACCTTCAGAATGGACCACCTGAAGCGTAGCCGCGGGCAACATTTAAGTGAAATTATTATATTATTATATTTTATTATATCTTATAAAATCACCGTTTAGTATTTCACACATAATGTCAACTTTCAAACTTTATAATAAAAAAGAAATATCATGAAAAAAAATATTTTATATGTGTTTTATTTGCGTTTACTTTTGAAACCGCAAAATGGATAACCCATTTCTTTAGTCCACGAATATGGAATGCTTTACCTAACTCTTTTTTCGCTCCCATTTTGATGTTCAGAACTTCAGCATTATCTCCTTTCAAATTATTTGTTATTTCTCTAATTGTGCACTTTCTTTTTAGAGGTAGCCAAGCCCCGCATGTATTTAGCGCTCAGTATAACAAAAAACAAAAACTTCAAGGCTCGAACTTCTAAGAAAGTAAATCACATGCTACCTAACATTGGCGCAAACTGACCGAAATATTTAGAAACAAACTACATACCTAATTGGATAACCGTTATCTTGCTGAGATCATATTCAAAACTTAAAGAAAACAAATATGTAATATTCGGAATTCTATTTTATCTCCCAAACTCTGCCAAAACCTGTCCGCCAGTTCTTACAATTGGCCAACCATTGGGGGGAATATGAGTATCCGATTATTAGAGTTTTCACTGTACACAGTGGAACACAAAATTTTTCGTCTTTCAATATATTTTCTAAATTTATAAAACAAAAGAAATTATTGTAAGAAAAAATAAAAAATGACCCAAAATAACGGTAATACTAATTTTTCAAAAAGTATTTAGACTTAAATATTTATAAAATTATTTTTCCATTATCGTTTCTTTCCCAAATTTTTAATTGAGTACGTGATTAAAAAATCATGATCCGCCGTACGAATATGTTAAAATATTCTAAAGTTATAGATTCAAAAGACCTTGGTTCAAAATTCGATAGGGCTTGTTAAGTTCATCGACTTAAAATTATTTTCCTATACCTGTCTACTACGTGCAAAAGAGCCCGATCGATCTTAATATTATCATTAACTGTCCTTGTGGTTATTACAAGTCTCGCCTTTTAAAAATTTTAAACAATTGATAAGGTCCATTCAGAAAACAACAACAAGAAAATTCTAAATAATTAAAACAGGCCATCTGGTCGGCCGTATATAGCCAACAATATTTCGGATACATTTATGTGTTTCCATATCTGAGCATACGAAGCGGCCGGCCGTTCAAGCCTATTAGTTCCAGACATAAAGCAATAAACAAGCACTCTTATCAGTTTCGAACTTTGAATCCAAAACAAGCTAATTCGTTTCCTTCAAGCTTAATTTAGTCTAAATATATTCTATTTATAAGTATATTTAGAGAAAAAGAAAAGATACTCTTTTTTTCCAGTCTTTACTGAGGTCGCATAGCTTATATAAAATCCATCTAGCTTAGTATGTCTCGTATATATGTATTTTGTGCAATATTTAATTTGTATTTTATTTTTTTTATTTTTAGAGTAACGTAGACACAAACAATGATAAACAACAAGCTTACGATATCTAGCAGATCTCGAAATAACTATATGGTTGGCATAGCGTACGTGCGCAAAATACACAGTCTACTTAACTAGCTTGTCCCATCCCTAGCTAAGTTATCCGATCAGATCTCACCGCACCGTGCCTCAGTCGTATAGTTTGCTCCCAAACTTGGAAATATTTATCATACTGATTAGAGCAGGGGAGTTTGAACAGAGTAGGTACGGCCTTAATTAAGTGCAAATTTACTCTAAAACCGAAAGTATCTAATCTTCTTTTATATAGTATCTATGTTTGTATGTACTCGTATTCCCATGAGAACGCTCGAAGAGTATATCTTCGCACTTTTATGTCTTTGCGGGCCCAAAATTCTAACGATCTTCAATAGGTATCATACTCGTACTGCTATACCAACTTAGTGTATTTGAAGAAACATGATCAACAGTTTTGGCCGGATTGGGACAATGAACAAAAATCAACTTCTGAAACCATAATTAGGTTGTTTATGTCAAGTTTTGTATTTGTTTATCTTCCATAGCCAAACAAATATAGCTTCTGTCCAAAATAAAGACGCATCGTATAAGTTTATCTCATTAACACGTGCAGACTGGTTGGCCAATCCTTTTATAGGTTAAGTTTTTTTTTTTTTTTTTTTTTTCTAAAGTGCTAAAAGCTTTTGTCAAGTTAACCGAAGTATAAATGACGGCATGATCATTTTAAGGGCTCAGACATTTTGGGATTGTTGTTTGAGTTTGTTTTTTTTTTTACAAAAAATGTATAAGATTATAAACCAATTATCACTTCTTTTTATTTGACGTCAATTGGTTCAGTCGTCCGAAGTGAGATATTTGTTTAGTTCCTGGATTTTTTGTTCTTGAAAAAAATGAAAGCAGATAAGATTTCTTTTATTGTGAATTTTTTTAATATAGTTTCTTAATTTAAAAACAGTTAGATAAGTTAATCAAAATAAATAGTTTTGAAAACAAAATATTAAATGATAATGAATATGAGAGCTGTAGACTTTTAAGAATCAAGTCTAGGTCCTACATATTTATTTTGTCATAAAATTCAAGTTCAAGTATGATAAAGAAATGAAATCAGTGAAAAGTTATGAAAAAAACTAGACAGATAAGAACATATAATTTCATAAATATCAATTGTAAATTGGCACGGTCATTAAATGCAAATTTATAACCGATCAAAGCCTTTTTTTCATTCTATATGATTATTACTAACAATTGTTGAAAAAAGCACTTACAAACTTCAGTCCTCATAAGTAAGAATTTAACTACAAAGAGAATTAGTACGGCCTGTTCAAAATATCGGAATTAGAATTTAATCTAAAATCTTTAAACAAAATTAAATCGGCAAATGGTACACTAATAGAAAGGTCTGTTCAATCCCTTTCAAGTACTGAAACCCGCAGTTTTGTGCGAGGCCTGGTTGCCGAGATATCAGCTTCCAAAGCAAGTAAAATGCTGTTGGCTTGACAATCATGGTAAGAATTTTGATTTGAAATATCTTGAGAACCAGAAGCTGCAGAAGCGTTTGGTTTTCAGGAGTGGATAGGTATTCAATAGACCTTTCTTTTCATGTATATATTGATGGGTTTGGGAAAATTTTTTGAAAATGTAATTTTTTTCCGCAAGGGGTTAACCTTGATTTTTTCCAAAATCTTTAAAAAAAATTAAATCGTCAAATTGTAAACCAATAGAAAGGTCTGTTCAATCCCTTTCAAGTACTGAAAACCGCAGTTTTGTGCGAGGCCTGGTTGCCGAGATATCAGCTTCCAAAGCAAGTAAAATGCTGTTGGCTTGACAATCATGGTAAGAATTTTGATTTGAAATATCTTGAGAACCAGAAGCTGCAGAAGCGTTTGGTTTTCAGTACTTGAAAGGGATTGAATAGACCGCAGTTTTGTGCGAGGCCTGGTTGCCGAGATATCAGCTTCCAAAGCAAGTAAAATGCTGTTGGTTTCACAATCATGGTAATAATTTTGATTTGAAATATCTTGAGAACCAGAAGATGCAGAAGCGTTTATTTTTCAGGAGTGGATAGGTATTCAATAGACCTTTCTTTTTATGTATATATTGATGGGTTTGGTAAAATTTTTTGAAAATGTAATTTTTTTCCGCAAGGGGTTAACCTTGATTTTTTCCCAAAATCTTAAAAAAAAATTAATTCGGCAAATTGTACACCAATAGAAAGGTCTATTCAATCCCTTTCATCAAGATTAAATTCTGATTATAGTTCTAGGTCAAAAAGTCGCTGTTGTTTTTTGGAATCACCACATATGATTAATCCACAATTTCATAGTTTTGACTTGTGGACTTATGACATTTCACCAATATTTATGTATGTGTCGAAAAAGTAGTCAGAACTTTAGTCAACCATTGTGAAACAATTCCTTAAATGAAATTAAATTAATTATCGAAGACACATAATATAAAGAGGCAATTGATATCAGAAAGTATTGTTCGTAAACTTTGGACTTTTCAAACTTAATCAGAGGATGTGCTGCTGCCTCTTAAATCGGAGTTCCTTAGGAGTTGGTATTTAGACCTACACTTTTTTTCTATTCTGATGTTTCTAAATTATGTAGTTTAATTAGCTATGTCTTCGAAGCTTTCATATGATCAAAATATAGGATTACTCTAAATAACTTGTTCTGAAATCTTGACGAAGCATTGCATACTTAAAATATTTTGTAATTAGCTTCTTGTGCTTGACAATAGTGTTTTCTATGTCAGTTTCAGTCAGTTCCTTTAGAAGGAATTCATGCAATTGAATCTTTCATTGAATTTGTGTTGTGAACGATCGTGAATTTTTTATAATTAAACAAATCGGAATTCATTGTTTTGATAATAATCTTTTACTGGTGTTTTGAATTTATTGATATTAATATTATTTGTCTTTCTGTTCGGAGAGAAAGCGGATTGTGTTAATGGTTTGCCGCACTGTATGTCGTTCACTCGTTTATTCCACACAATACTAACGATTTATTAAGCAGCGGCATAACAAGTGCAGCCAACCTGAGAACTGATTGTGCTTGACGTAAAAGATCAGATAGTTTGAAATCAGTGGTATTTTTGGATTCGGAACTACAAAACCTTTGACATTTCCTTTTTGATTACCTTTGCTTAAAAGTTGTTCTTCAGCCTCAGTCTTGTTGTATTTCCCAATTTTTATTGGTCCAGGTTGCAAAACGAAACAATGACTATTACAATGTCCAAAATAACTACTTCGAAACACTGCAAACAATGATGCGATCGACGTTCTTGTCCACTTGTGGTATCATGAATCCATAAAAATATAACTCAATAGGCTACACATCAAACCTGGTCGAATATATCTATAGATTTTAACGAGCATATGTACAAAACTAATAATAAAGTTAATAAAAAAAAATAAAATCATGTATCCGTTTATAAACCGAAAATCTTCACTATTTAAAAAAAATTTAATATGCAAGCATTCACATTAAAATAATACAAATATCATAAAATAAAATACCGAAAATAATTTTAAAACTTCCATGGCACTTCTCTGTAAATGAATTGCACAGCCTTGCCAGTATTGAATTTATATTTACATATAATTACTTATTAATTTATTTTATTTCTCTATTTACATATATATTTCTGTATTTATTTATTTATGTATGTACTTACTTTTTTGTTCCTTTTTTCTTTGCTCTTTGCTTAATTATTTATAAAGGTACCTATTTCTTTATATTCGTTGTTGTTATTTAATAAGGTATCAATTATTTATTTATTTGTTTATTACGTAAGTTATTTTTTTGTTCTTTTTTTTATATATGAAATAATATTTGTTTATATAGCTTTAATAAGAAAAATAAATTTATTTTTAATTAATTAATATAACTGTGATATTCTAAAATATTAATCTTATTCTTTTTTGGATATAACCAATATCATACAAAATTTCCATTTCCTCATCAAAAAACAAAAAAAAATAAACAAAAAAACTAAATTTTAAAATCAAATCATAAAAGAGGAAGTAAGGTATCTTAATATCATAACTCTGTGTAAATTGGGTGATATCAAACTTTGAATTTATATTTTTTTACTGGTAAAATAAATTTAAAAAACAACCACATGCATCCTTAAAAGGAGAAGCTTGAACATCCTAACCAATTTATCCTTGAATTAATGCAAAAACATTTCAGAAAGCAGCCCCTTCTGCTGTAGCCCAAGGTCAGCTTGCTAGTGGAGCTGAAAATCTCATCCTACGTCACTACAACGAAAACCGGACCTAAACGATCCGAGACAAGAAGCCGCCAATAGATTTCAAAAATAACCACAATAACAATAAAATGTAAATTTAGTTACTTAATTAGCAGAACGTAAAAATCCTACTTCCACGTAAAGTATTAATTATAAACAATGTAAGCTAACTTTAAGCCACATACTTAAATAATAATAAATTGTTTAATAAAAATCGTTTAATCACAAAAAAAAATCAAGTTTCATTAATAATAGATAGACTTAGTCGTTCCACCTACTAGCTTGAAAGATTTCATTAGTATTAGTGTATAGAATATAATTTTAATAACATTCTTTTAAAAATGATTAATACTTACCAAACAAACAAGTACGAGTACCATAACTACATATCAATCAATAATATCAAATATATCAAAACTAAATTAATACGTACTTTTGTAGATAAAGAAGGCACATTTTAACAATACATCATTCTTCTTTTTTTTTTTTTTTGAATCAATACCTCTTAACTATGACAACAATTAGAAATGTAGCTTTTTAGGTTATCCATAAGTTTGTTTATTTAATATATACCTCGAAATTCAATACACGCTATATTATTTATCCAAGATAAGCTATCTCTCGATGGATACATTCATATACTGACTTAAAAAAAAGCTTATGTGATTGATATTGGGCTGGAAATATTATTTTCATTAGCTGTTTTCGTTTTTTTTAATTTAGACAAGCAAACACAAATATGTAAGCTGAAAAATTTTTTTTTTTAAATCATTGATATCAATTTTTAAAAAATAAAATAAATACCAATTTCGAAGTGCCTAAGTATGATATGTTTTTATTTATATTATTAAGGCCCACCTGCTCGACATTATTTTTAGAACACAAATTATGCATTTTTAATGTCGAATTTCTTAACAACCAAAAATTTGATTTTTTGTCTGAACACAATCGAATTATTTCTAAGCAAATCGATTTTTAAAAAGATTTCAACGTCTTTACTAACAAGACTTGACATTTCTCTTACGTCACATTAAAATTTTTCATTTAATCGCAAGATAGTCGTTGTTTCCCTAAAATTGCAGTTATCAATTATTACCACAAAGAAACAAATTTAAAAGAAATCGATTCCAAATGATTGTAATTTATTTGACATAAGTTAGGCCTAAAATTTCAAAATTTGCTATTCTCCAATAAAAAACGTTCATACAAAAAATTAACAACTCTAATTATAAATTCTCCTATTAAAACTTTGGCTAACAAACACGTTCGATTAATATGTTTAATATATTTTCACTACTTACTTTAAGTTATATACGCCGATATTTTGAAACAATTTTTTAAGCCAAGTTAGATCTGTTCGTTTACTTCTCAACACGAACAATTTTTGTTCCCAGTTTGTTTTTTCTTTAAAATAGAATTGGCACAAACGAACGACGTTGGATTCAAATTGGTACAAATTGACAGTTTGAACATTTAGGTAAGTAGACAGAAGTTGTAGAAAATTAAAAAAAAACCGTTAAGCCTTCAAATTAGTTTACCACTTTTTGAGAAAGTTTGTTATCAAAAGGTCTGAATTCTGTGAGATAAAACTTAATAAAAAATTGTGGGGGTATTTTTAAGACAAAACAATTTTTAAAACATTTTATGTTTCTTTTAAAAAAAATTTATTCAGGTATCCGTCAAAGGGCCAATTTATTTTTTTAAAAATGTAATAAGTCGGTTGCGAAATAATGGGATCTTAACAAAAACTCATTGAAATCGGTTAAACCGCACTAGAATAATTTCAAAATCAACGAAATATTTCAATGGAAAGAACCGTTGGAATTTACCTACTTATATTTTGGAAAAACAAATTTACCATACAAGGCAAACTCAATCTTTTATTATAAAAAATTGACAAAAGCGTGTGCGAAAAAATGGAATAGTCCATGAAAAAAATGAAATGGCCGGTACTGTTATTTTTTTAGTTCTAAAAAACAGATAACCATGTATCGGGTGAATGTACCTAGTTAAAAGAAAATCCAAACAGTCATTAATTCATGGTCGACAGAACGACAGACGCCAATGCGAAACCTAGGATTTTCATCTCCGATAAAGGTATAAGCGTAATGTCAAATTTGGCCAAAATTTTTAGTTTGATTTATTGATTTATATTTTACGACTGTACCATTGCAGACACACATTCATACATACATACATAGCAAGAAAAATGTTTGAATTTTGTACCTATACACTGTTATTATATGTATTAAAGTACTTTACAACCTTAGTAATCTCCTCACTTTATTCGTAGCCAAGGACGTACCCAAGATTTTTAACGAAATTCAAAAGATTTTTATGAAAAACAGTTTCGCTGAATTTTACATTGTATTTTATTTTGTACCTATGTACATTTTAATATCGGTTGGTTGAATTCCCCGGAGCAAACTCCACAATAGTATAGGTACCTCTACTGTACCTCGCTGTACTCCAACATTAAAAAAATATACAGGTACTTACTTTGCAAAAATTACTTTCCTAAGCACAAGAAAAAAAAGCTCCTCCAAAATGTGCTGACTTTCGTCAGAATAAACTGCAGTCATGTATATGTACCTACCTAATCAATTTACGCCAATAACTTTATAAGACGGTAGTCAACGGGTCTTTTTTTTCAATTTCAATTTTCCTAAAATTATGTTCCATGATTTAAACACAACAATCTATTTATAAGAAAAATATCTATAAATTTCTTATTTTCTACAGAGAAGGGAACACACCTTACTTGAGTTCTCAGCGTCAGCAGTGCCTCTGCCTACCCTCTTAAAAACAAAAAAAAACCTTGATAGGCTCCATGAAGATGAGCAAAACGAAAAAAAATTGCCGTTATGTAATCTATCTCAATTTCAAATCCATAACAACAAAGTGCCTATACCCATTCCCATTACCCCCTACAAAGGCAGTCGTCAGCTGCAGAAAAAACGGCACACAGAAAATAATGAAAAATACAAAAAAAGATACAGATAGAAAGATACATTGTATTACATACATAAATGTAAATGTACATAGATAGCTTTGCTCTGTGAAAAAGAAGTGAATTTTAATTTGTTGTTGTTGTTGTTGTTTCACTTCTTTAGCACCACAAAACCACTATTAATCATGTCAGTATCGCATCTGTGCAATACATTATTGTGGATGGATAAAGATACAACAAATAAAATATACATTGGTGTTTCGCGCGAATCGTGCCCCAACAACCACTCGCCTCTCGACTCGCTGAAAGACAGACAGACACCTAGTCAGACAGAAAATCTTAACAAAAAATCTGTATCAAACCCGCGCTGTCGAAGTGACTAATGGTGCCAAATACAAATACCTACGAGCTACAAAAAGGAATAATCTCGAAGTTTGCTTTAGTATAAATTTTTATTTGGTGTTCTTATAAGTTTTACCATAATGTATCTTAATTGCTAACAACGGCTACTGTTACTAAGCGCTGATAATAATCCAAACTAATCTGATTCGATGACGTTATTATCTGCCGATCGGTTGCTTGGCCCATTGATCGCAATGATTCACCGGATAAAATTATTTTGAAATTCAATTGTATTGTTTTATAATTCAGCGATAAAAATAGGGATTGCTTTCGCATTTTTTTTGTAATTTAATTTGTTTTATTACATTGACCAATGACCATGTTTGCCATTTTTGTCTAATTGATCCAAGCTAATAAAAAAATTGTTATCAAATTAAATTTAACGTGAAACGTTTTTGGAGTCAATGATTCAGCAACACAAACAAGACTATCGTAAAAGCTTTAAGACAAAATAAGATAAGTAAAGAAGAACAACTGTTAAATTTTCCTATATTTACTTTATTCCAGCTATTTGTCGAAGTCGGTATATTTTTTGTTTGATTTCGAATTAAAAAAAAAACAATAGGTACTGGAACTCAGAATCTCGAGATGACAATATTATAGACTTGTTGCTAAGCGCGAGTTGTATGAACTTTACACGTCATGCTGTTGTTTTTGTCGGAAGTATGTTCAATTGTTGAGGTCACTGTACGTTGTGCATTGAATAATTAAAAACAGGGAGGAGGCTCTATGAGTTTACATAAAAAGTGGCGCCAAAAACAACATAAACATCAACAGATAGGTACCCGCATTTCTGAGATTAATACCAGCGTGGTCTTAGTCTGTCAACTAAAGTTAAAAAAAAAACATGTGCTTTTTAATTGATGAATGTGAACGTGAGTCCAATCACATACAACATGTGTTTTTGAGATAACTCTCCCCGGCCGGCGCGCGGCAGTCTCTCTTTCACTCTCTGTGATTTTGTATATATGAAATATATTTACATTTTCCTTGGAGTTAAATTTGTATCTGTGTTTTGCTTTTTTCTAAAATCATATAATTTGGGATTGAAGGTTAACAGATGAAGCCAGTTCAAATATGAAAGATTGAAAACATAAATATTGCTTAAGTGCCGAAATATAAATTAATTTAGCAATTTTTGTGGTCATAATAATTGATGTCCAAGTTCTTTTTTGTTGTTAGAAGGGGTTTTTATTGAACTTGAACAAAAACAATAATTTAATCATTTGTCCCTTTAGATGTGTGAGATAGAAAGATACAAATTTTTGTGTAAAGTTGTTCATTATTTTTTTTTTTCAGTTTATCTTCGAAAGAATTAATTTATTGGGTTGATTTATTTCGTTGTCAAAAGATTAATTGTTTACAAAACTAGTTTTTTTTTTGTTGTGGAAAATATTTTTAAACAGATGTTCTGCTATCAACATGTATCTGGCTGAAAATTTCAATCGTAAAAACTTTATAGACGACTTTCGTATTGAAATGTTTATTTCAGAATTTTTTTTTCTTAAATTTTATTGCCATAATAATTTGAGAATTTAAGTTCGATCAAAATGTGTTTTTTGAAGAATATTTATTATTCTGTTCTGTTTTTTTTTTCTTTGAATATCCTAATTTAATTATCTAATTTTAATGTTTTTTTTTGTTTTCACTGCATATGTACATTAAAGTTAAACAAAATTTCATTAAACACTTCCTACTTATGAATAATTTAACTACCTTGGTGGGTGTTGTTTATTTCCTTAAGCAAGATGAGAGGGGGCAGTTTTAATTAATTTAGCTCTCGAATATTTTAATACAAAAATTGTCAGATATTTTTGGGAAGGATTTAAAAAAATTGCGTAATTTTAAAGGAAATTAAATACGAAGATTATGTCCAGAATGAGCCGTAATGAGTAGTGAATTGAGTGAAATTACTCATGTACACTGAAAGCTTTACTTTCGGACGAGGAATTATTTTTATCAACAAATCAAGCAACTAAAAAACGAAAGGACCGATCTCAGTATAGTTTATCTTTTATTTTTAATACGTAAATTCCATAGGAAAATCTCTGATAACCGGACGCGAACCTCTAATAAACGCACGGAGCTTGTTGAAAACTTCTTAGGGGATTCCCCGGGTAAATAAGTTGGTGTTATTTTTGAATGTGTATGGTTTGTATGGCGTTCCATTATTGCACATGTCATTTCTTTCCTTCTGCTATTATTTTTTGCAGTCATTTTCTTTCTTATTCTTTCCCTTAACTGGACAATTCTCATAACAGGGCAAAAATTGGGCGACCATGAGTGTTCGCTTATTAGAACTTTTACTGTACTAATATATATATATTTTATGTAGTAAAAAAACGATTGCCATGTTTTACTTCTAATTTGCAAGGCACTTCGCCAATCTTCCCGAATTAAACGCTTAGTTCCTTTTTTACACTTTCGTTTTAGATTTAACTCTGACTTCAATTTTATTTTCATAAGATTGTTAGGTTATTGTTTTTGAGAGTACTTTTAGGGACCAATACGATTACCTAAAAACAAAACTATCCATGGATGTAATTCGCCAAAATCAATAGAGAAACAATTTTGTCTAATGTTTGCTTAATATAACACTCTAATAAATAAAAGAAAATGTAAGTTTTCATAACTAGCAGTATTTTCTTTGTTTGAACAATTAATTAAAAATGTTATTTTTCATCTAAACAACGATAAATTTTATTATTATTATTATATATTCTTATTATTAATAAAACATTACAAGTTAAATTTTAGAACACATCATTTTGGATTGAGTTAATTTATCTGAAGTTTAAAAGATTTAAGTTAACTTATAAGAACACATATACGCCGCAGTGCACTGTCATTCCGTTCGTATGGAGAGGTGATCATAATTTAATAAAATCTGAAATAATATAAGCGAATCTTATGAAACATTCTTGTATGATTATAGATGTTATAAAAGATTATCATACTAATTTTCCGCACACTGCTTAGAAAAAAGTAATATAAGCCCGAAAACTCAATAGAATTTGGCTCAGAAAAATTTACAGAATACTATTTTTAGTAATTTGCCCATGAAAATTTTATTAACACGACCTCTTTTTATATTTTTTTAAACAATTTTTGTGTCACGTACAGGTCTATGTACATGCTCTTATATCTGATTACATTGTAAGCTTAATATTCTTAGTAGAAAAGATTAAATATATTTTTAAGGTGTTTTTTTATTAATTTTTTATCTATCTACCTACAAAATTTCTTTAAAAAAAATCTAAGGAAAAACAAATGTTCATTGAATTATAAGTATTTAACCAAATAAATCTAAAAAAAATATTACATACAAGAAAATTGTCCAAATTTTTTTTTAAATGTTTTTTGTTTCAAAAATCCAAACAAAATATTTGTTCGAAAATTTTAATACTTATAAGGAACACCTGTTTAAAAAATTTTTTTAATTTTGTGAAGACATTAATGGCAAAGCCAAAGTTTCTTTTTCAGGTACCGTTAATAAAATTGTATTCTAAAAATCTTTTTGACCTAAAATTAGAACATTCAATATCAGACATAAGTCTTATTCTAGTTTAGCTTTTTTACAACGGCTGTATAGCAGATGCCGTTATTGTAAGACTAAATAATTTGTTTCTATTTCTCCTGTGGGGAAAAACATAAGAAACTTAAATACCAAGTTTAAAGGAAAATCAGCGGCCTAGGCTGAAGATCGATCCAGAGACAGGGGGTTGAGGTTTTGAAATTCAGTAGTTTTCTGAAAAGAAAAATTGTAGTACATTGAATCAATTAATTATGAGAACAAGGTATCCAAATTTTTTTTTGTTCGCCTGACATTTTCAAAAATATAAGTTTCTAGAAATTTAGAAGACAATCTGATTTTTTCCTCGTTAACTCCCAAGATCGCTGTCCTCCTTGTCCTAAATTTAAAGTACTTTTTATTACCTACTTCTCACTCAAAAATCTATTACTCACTATCAGTTACCTCAATTTCAGGCTTTCCTGGCCCAAATTCATATTCATCAGACCAAATACCAGAAGAGCAAAAGGATGGACCACCAATCTTACATATACCTACCGCCTCCTTTGCTAGTAAAACACATTATCAACTCAATTTAATATCTCCCACATGGCATGGTATCTAATTGGTATTTCTTTTCAGTGTTTAAGTATTGAACAAGGTGACATGGAAATAAAAAAAAAGTGAGACATTTTTGGAAAAGATATAGAGGATAACGTTGAATTAAGGCTATCACTACAAATGCCTCTCGAACTTGATGACGCAGTAGACAACTTCTTCAATATCGTACAACAGGCCGCATGGAACAACACCCAGTACCAAAGAGAAATGCCGCGCTTTAAAACCTAAAATATCTGCAGGAATAACAAATTTAGTAAAATAGAAACGAAAAGCACGTAAGAATTGGCAACATACTCGAGCTCCTCAACACAAGGTAAATTTAAATTGCTTGTGTAATTTACTAAAAAAGACGATAGAAAAATTTAAAAATTCTGAAGTTGGAAATTATCTTAAGAGCTTGACAGCTGGAAAAGAATCCAACTACTCACTCTGGAAAGCTGTAAACGTAACGAAGAAACCAATGCTCCCAGTGCTTCCGATTGAGAATGGGCAAAAAGCGACAAGTTGAAAGCAAAAGTTTTTGCGGATTACCTGGAGAACACATTTAAACCCTTTTGATGGGCAAGGACTCAACGAAAATTTAAATATACGTTCTAACTCAAGCGAAAATTACATAACAAGAAAGCTTACCCTTGCCGAATTAAGTAGAGAAATAAGAAAGCTTAAGTATAAGAAAGCTCCGGGATATGACTTAATTACGGCCGAAGTTCTCAAAATGCTTCCTCGCAAAGGTTTAATTAATCTTCTAAATATAAAATAAATGCCACTCTAAGGCTAAAGGAAGTTATAATGGTTCTCAAACCAGGAAAACCATAACACGATAAGAAATCTTAAAGACCCATTTCGCTTCTGCCCGTATGTCTAAAGCCTTTGAAAGAATATTACTTCTGCCTTATACCTGAACATCAGTTCGAATTTAGAAGCAAGCACTCGACAATTGTCCAAGTGCATAAGATCACTGACGTCACTGAGAAAACTCTTGAAGAAAAGTAATTTTTTTCGGCGGTCTTCGTAGACGTTTCGCAAGCTTTTGATAAGGTGTGGCACGAAGGCCTAAATTTTAAATTAAAGCAAATTCTGCCTGAAGCACTTTATACGCTTCTAAAAGCATATCTAGAGAACAGACTTTATAGAGTAAGACATAGAAACGATTACTCGGATCTCAAAGATATAGTGGCTGGGGTACCCCAAAGAAGTGTCTTAGGGCCAATATTGTACATATTATTTACACGTGATATATCTCAAACAGAGGACACTATCGTAGTCATGTTTTTGGCGATACTGCAATACTAGCAGTGGGCCAAACGATAAATGATGCTACAACTAAATTACAAAAAGCCCTCAATAATGTCAGTGAATGGACAAAAACATGGTGGATATCGCTTAACGAAATAAAATTAGCCCATTTAGACTTTACGTATAAAATTAATAGATTTGTTAATACGGTTCAAGTCTCGTTTGCTAATGAAGCAAAATATCTCGGAATGATTCTAGACGCGAAATTAAAATGAAAACCGCATGTTAAAATGAAATTCAAGGAGTTAAATAATAAACTCAGAGATATGTACTGCTTGCTCGGGAAACACTCTAAGCTCAGTATCGAAAACAAGCTAATTTTGTATAGGCAGTATACAACTCTGGGTTTGTACGCGAGATTCTAATTTAAATACCTTACAAACATTTGAAAATAAACTGCTAAGATCGTTTGTAAACGCACCTTGGTACATTAGAAACAAAGATCTCCACAGACATTTCGGGTTTCCCACCGTTTGCGATGAAATAAAAAAATGTTGCCCGAAATCATAGAAAACGGCTATAACAACACTGTAATAGTACTATAATCGAAATTATCGATGAGACGAATTTAGTACGACGTCTGCGAAAGACTAAGCCTTCCGATCTGGTGCACTAAACGAGAATCCGCTTTAAAATCGCGGTATAAGCAGGAACTATCACCGGATAGTTTTTTTTTTTTTTTTTTTTTTTTATAATCTACACGCGCTCAAGGGATTATGAATACCCTTTAAATGTTTCAACACAGCGCGGGCATGAGGGTGAGGTTAAGGAAGAGAAAGAATGATAGGAAAGATGTGTGGCGCGATATTTGGAGACTGTAAGTGGTTGTTGTCTCAGATTTTATCTCCAGGGATGGCGGCTGAACTAATGCGGAGAAAAGGAAAGAATTTCCATGTCTTATTTATCTATGTCCCTTATAATTCGCATTAATTTTTTTTATACTTCGTCATATTTTATCGGTATACTAGTTGTACTCAATCACATGTTGTTAGTTCTATGCCTAAACAGCATGTAATGAGTAAACCAGCAACTCATTGTATGACATTTATTTTTAGAATTGGTTATTAATGGAAAAATAAGAAGACATAGACTACGGCAGGGATCGAACCTGTGACCATGAGATTAGCTGCAACACGTTAATTAAATTCGTTAAAAATAAATTGCTAGATAAGTTTCAATTTAGTTGCAACCGGAAGGAGGAGGTGTTTTAAGTGCAATAAAAATCTCACACTCCTATGAGCACCCGTTTTTCGGTCCTCATAGAGCCTTTTGAAGGTTTTACACCTACCCACGGAAAAAAAATTGGAAAAGTTGTACATTTGACAAATTAATTCGCTTTGTCTTAGAACAGAAGCAGGTGGAACGCACCATTTAATAAATTTTACACTGATGATTTTGAATGAACTTTTCATATTCACTCGAACTATAGGCCTATTGTGGATAACATTATCCGTTTTACGGCTTTGCTTCGTTAATATAAAGTTATCGACGATTAATGTGTTTTGTTCTTCTGACCAAAACCAAATACCTAACTTTTTGAGATACTATGTATATGTATAACAATAAATTCATGATTATTTTCTTTTTTTTTAAGTAGAATGCTTGGAACAACAAATTAACACAGAATAGTTAAAAATACATACATACATATACAAACACATTACCCTGTTTTCAGTCTACCCGTAAAGTCTAAACAAACTTTATACACAAAAGAAAAATATAGCTTCCTCCCTTAATCGCATTCGCACCATAATGATAGTTATTAATTATAATTTTTGTTGATTTTCCAACATTAAAAATACCAAGACCAAAATAGTGTCGCATTAAAATTGTTATGGCGCAAGAAGGCGCCCCCAAGTTTCTGTCATACCTACCTACGAGTATGTATCTAATATGCGCTTTATTAGCATATTACATAGTATAATTATCTAGGAACGTTCTAAATTCTATAGGACTGTGTAAAGTACCTACATACATTTTAAATATAAAGAACGTGTGTAGTAAACAGCTAATAAAATATTCTTGTTTACCTTCTGTATATACGTACCTAGTGCAAACAATCTACGTACGAGTAGATTGGTCAATGTTTTTTTTCTCGTTTTTTAGGTTTGCGTTTACGCACGCATAACATGCTCTGGGTGTTAGCCAACTTCTGATCTGTTGCCGTGCTTTTCGAGAGTTCACACTTTTTTCGAATGCAAACCAAAAGAACAAAACAAAAACATAAACTACTGCAAAATTACCTACTTTGTTGTTGTTTTGTTGTTGTTTATCATGTGTTTTAAGACGCATTTACTTGACCATTCATTGGGAAGGAATGATTGCAAAAAAAAATACTTTTGAATGTTTAGCATTATTCTGATAAGCCAAACTATCTTTGGCCTTTAAATAAAAACAATCTTTTTTTATGTTTTGAATAGGAATAATAGAATGTGTATGGATGTATGTATATATGTTGGTTATTTGTTTACATTCTTAGCCTTACACTGCGGTTCTTTTGTTTATTTTATTTGGAAAAATGAGGAAGAGATGACTTTGTGAGAAAAACAACATCAGTTCTGGCTATCATCCTTGAGAACAACTAAACTAACTGCACTTTTTGAATTGGCAAAAAAATCGAACAAGAGATTGTGATCAAACAAGACGAAAAAAAATTGGTCTGACATTTCGTCTGTATGTATGTCGGTTGGATGAATTTTACACTAAAGTATATTTAGTTAAATCTTACCTTTCTCAATTTTTGAAATTTAAAAAAAAATATTTTTTTTTTTTTGAAAACTCTCAATATTTCGAAAACGACTAAATCTAATTCTTCGAAACTTTATAGTATGCAGTTTTGTAGAGTTTATTAATATACATATGACTATAAAATTAGTTTCAAAATTATTGATTTTTCAAAAAAAAAATCAAAAATTAATTTTAATTATATAAAAATGTTATTTAAATTTTTTATATGCAGAATTAGTTTGGCTACCAAGATCTTCTCAGATATAAAATTTGACAGAAATCGAATGAACAGTTACCGAGAAAGCCAAAAATTTAAAAAACCCTTATATGAAAAGTACCGTTAATAGAATTTTCCCGTAAACTTGATTCATATCAAATGATAGCTATTACCAACAGAAAAATTCTGAAAAATTTTTATCAAAATCTTTGGAGCCGTTTTCGAGAAAAATAAGGTTTTCCTTCAAGATCATATGGCAGGTACCGTTTTAGGCCTAAAAATAAAATTTCAATTTCTCCTCTGAGGAATGCCAAAATAATCACAAATACCAAATTTGAAGGTAATCGCTTAAGCCGTTTAGGCTGTAGCTCGTTATGTACTTTCTAAATTTTCGACTTTCTCATTTTTGGATGAACCCATTAAAACTATTTTGTTTATGTTAATGTTTCCTATAAATAATTTTGCATAGGTATTTAAATTTTCAAAAAAGCATCGTAAGCACAAGATTCTTATAGTATGTAAATTTTTAAAGTCGTTTTTTAACTAATTTTTTATTATGTATAACATTTCGTTAATTTTTTTCTAAAAAAAAATTTGTAATTTTAAGTATTTAATAATATAAACTTAAAAATATAATTTCAAAAAAAAATCTTCCATCTGTTTTCGAAATTCTAAATTTTCAAAATTTTGATTTCAAAAAATACAAAAAAAATATTTTTCGAAAATTTTGGTATGCATTATCATTAACAATTCGAAGGAACTGCTGTGAAAAAATTTTGATCTAAATCCGTAGACCCGTGCATGAGATAATTAAAAATCGAATCGAAAATACGGTTATATGGCACCTACTGTTAATAACATTTTAATTAAAAATTGTTATCGAACAAAATGTAGACTATACCTATTTATAATAGTACACTGATTTTTTTTATCAAAATCTTTATAGCCGTTCTTGAGTCATTTTTGCGCCAAAAATTTGTATGGCATGTTACTTTTGGAGCTAAAAAAAAGTTTTAAAAAATAATCGAGCCAGGCACCTAAAACGCTTAAGTACCGAGTTTGAGTGAAATCGCTTCAGTCGTTTAGGCTGTTGAGCGACCTACAGACAGACGGAATTTAAGGACCCACTTTTCTTGTTCTCTCATCATCGTAATGTCAAGTTATGATAAGATACAATTTTTTTATATTTTTATATTTTCTTTTTTCTTTTACAATTGCATTATTTTTTTCATCATTTATTCTACCTAATTATTATTCAGTTTTATGCTCTTTTTCCTTAACTACTCTAGTACCGAATTACTTATTGCTTTAAAGTTTAGCTACCTTAATTTGTTAGCTTTAATAGTAAGTTCGTACGATCCAGTCGTGCATTTTGTTAAATTTAGATTTTTTTTTACAAAAAAATACCACCAAGTTTCCTACTTTTCTGGTGGGGTTCCTATAAATTTTCTTTCATGTAATAAATCTTGTCCTATCAATTGCGAAAACAAGACCTAAATATGCCAAATAGAACAAGCCGTTTTCAAGTAATGATCTTGAGTTTATGTGGCAACCTAGTGTCTTAAACAGTTTTATATCAAACACGATGTCGCAGTTCAATATGTTGTGTTTTGGCTCAAACCATACTCAAGCCAACATCATAGTTCATACTGCAACTACAATTAGACGCTCAACGCTTTGACTCTCTGACTTCATAACAAAATTCAGTTTTATGTCTGTCACTACACCTTCAATGCGTTGACCTCCTAAAATTTGCAAGCTGACTTTAGCATGAAATTATTTGAGAACAAAGTCTGTCCTAGATAGACGACCTCCATAGCAATTACCCATACGCGTATATTTGAAGGTTTAATAAACAGAATCAAGAAAGTTCAAATGATTTTTATTTTCTACAAATTTGAGTGCGTTGAACTGTTTTCTATTAAATAAATAACATCAATTTGAATTTATTGCTAAATTTCGTTTTGTTTGCACATAAGGCGAAACTTCAATCTTCTTGCTAAAAAATGAAACTTTTCACCAAGAGTAAATACGGAAGAACATCATACAATTCATCATCGATTTTACTTCAAATAAATTTTTTTCCTTAAACAAACAAGAATAAAATAAAATATATGTGTTTAATCGTTAGAACCACACTGTATCAAGCCCAAACACACTACGCTCGCATGCATGTCTCTCACGGTAGATAAAATTTATTATAATTTTGCTTTCGTTTCCTTAAATTAGAACTTTTATTGTATCTCCTCTCTTTTCCTTTAGCCGCCCCGCAGTCAACATTTCATCTGACCTAATTTTTTATATTTATTTTTTTTATTTCGGCTTTTGCATAGGAATAGGAAATGTATGTATATCACACTCAAATAAATAAATTGTGCTCTTCAACATGTTTGCAAATTTACCAGATCCAAAGCCAAACAAGAAAACAATTAAAATTCGGCGTAGAAAAGTGAGTGTTAAAGCGTATGTATATTTTGCCTTGATACGCGGTCCCCACATCTTAAATTTGCAAAATAATAATATTGCCATTAATGAAAATTGAAAAAAAAAAAAAAAATAAATAAAAATAACGTATTATGATGAGCTATTATTATTTAGGTGCAGAGGGGTGAGAACAAGGCTTTTCAGGTAAAATTTGTTGATGTTTACAGAAAGTCCCATAGGTAAGTCCATTGACACAGAGGGCAAACAACTCAAAATCCTTTTTTTAAAAATCAAACGAACAAAATGTTAAATTCATTAGAATATGAATGATGGAGAGGTTAGCGAGTATTACTCGCTTAAATGTCAACATCAACAGGAGCCTTTAAAGATTTGATTAATTCTGCAATTGCGAGTTATTATTTTGTTTTCATTCATGCCCTAATTTCATCGATCTTGTTTTGTTAAAGCCTAAAATCGAATGTGAATACGCATTTTCCTTCAAATATCGGCTACTCCTTTGAAAACCGTATAGTTATACGGCTTAGGCTGCCACGGTCGATCCGTATGATTTATAATATCTATACGATCTCTTTACCGATTCCATCAACGGGTTCTTTAGTCGTATACAATCTGATCTGCAAGAAAGGTGATTTGGCAAAAAAAAAAAGAAAGAACTGAGAAATATATACAAAAGGACAGAATTTTTTTCGTCAATAAAGTCAAATCAACATCAGGCGGAAAAGCCTCATACAAATTTATAATTGCTATAGTAAAGATGGCTTAGGTCCGCAGGAAATAATAAAAAGATACAAACTGAATCTTGTTAACATCTAATGCAGATGAGGATCTCCCACAACTAGACATACAAAATTAGAGAGCTAAGGACCAAGCAAGCTTGCATTTTTTAGGTATTAATTATGATACCAGGCTCTGTAGTGCAAACTTACATTTTTATTTAAAGCTTAGCTTCTGATTGAAGAAAGATCAAAACACATCTGTCAAATGTCTTTACATTTCTTAGTTCTTACCAATTCAAACAAAATATCGAGTCCTGGGCCCATGTTCTGTAACTTTCGAATTGTTTGAAGTAGTCGGGAAACAAAAAAAAATATGTTTGTTTTATTGTTAAGATGTCAAAATGACTTTTTCAATTAATCACCTTCCATTGGAAAATCCCAGTCAAACAAATTAAATATTTAAGGCATCACCTTTTTCAGAACGCGTTAAGTGAGAAAAAGTTATCGGCATGAATTTTAGTCGATTTAAAAATGCCTAAACCCTCGGTCTCGGTATTTTGTCATACTTTTCTTGGATTTACGGTAGGTCTGACTGACTGACGTTATATCACCTTATATCACACGATGAATAAATGAGCATTTTATCTCATTGAAATTTCAAAGAAAAAAAAATATTAACCGGCTAATTGGTATTGAAAGATTCATAGATTTAGACCATGTTTCTAAAATCTTTACAGAAATCGAGTTCTACATGTACATATGTGAAAATGTGTAACCAAATCTATTTCAAATTATAATTCTCGGCCGCCACCGGATGTGCGTTAATTATTATGCCTCAGTTCTTTAACCGATCATGTTTCAGCTAGTTAGTATAAAAATGACGAAAGTCGGCAAAATATCAATCAAGCCATCAAAAGAAACCGCAACTCATCCATCGTTTTTTTGTTTGCACATTTTTTTTAAACTCCAATGCATTTATGTCGTGCATATGTCTGTATATACTCGTAATTATATAAAAAAAAATATAAGCACAAATGCAATGGGGACTCCATTCGATATAGAAACCTATTTTCTGTCAAATCAGCGCAGCGCACGCGAAACGTTATATTCATTGACGAATTTGAGTCTCAACATTACTTTCCGCTTTGCTTAAATGTTTTTTTTTCGAAACATAATCACGCGTAAGTCGCGTGGACAATCGTTCAATAGCTATAAGGTTTGACAAATAATTATTTTTCCCATCACCACAGTTCTTTTAAAATATGTGTGTATGTATATAAATACTTTTGAACATGAACAATAATAATTTATGAAAAATAGTAATACGCTGACTGTTCTGTTCTTAAATTTATGTTAATCATTGTTGTTTCATGAAATGTAACATCATTGGAAGCTGATTTAATAATTGAACATTGGACCACACATATAAGGGACCAAAAAGTTCGATAAAGAATTTACATAAAATTCATATTATTGTAACCTTTGAAGAATTAAAAACCAAAATCGCACACATCATGGCTGGTCTGATCAATCTAAATTCTCAGAACGCATTTTGTGCACATAGCTTTAGAACTTCCATTATGTAATCCCTTTTCTATCGACGGATCTTGGGTTCACTTTCATATACAAAAAACAATCCAATTCGTGTCTTGAGAGGCAAAAAATGTGTGTAATGGAATTTTGACAACTACCCAATAATACTTCATACTTCATGCTTCATTCAAATTCAAATTTCAATAATATTCTCTCAAAAGCTAGATTTGATCTTTTCAATGAAACTTGTTTCCAGATTTAATTGTAGTAGGTATTGGTGAATGTCTGACACACACATTTTTGAAGAAAAAATATATCTTCATCATCAAATGACGAGCAAGACTAAGCAATCAAAAACTTCACTAAATTTATAAAATCTAAATTACTAACTTTTCGTCCATTATTTGGCACAAACTTACAAATTCACAAGAAATGAATAACAAAATATTTTATATTTGACGTTTGAAAGAAAAGACTTTTGCATTCAGATCTGCCAACCCATCAGATATCAAATCTTTTGTGTTGAGATTTGATATAGAGTTTCTCTTTTTCTTGCAATGAAAATCTCAAAATTAAAAACAGCAAATCTTTTATTGAATGAAACTTACAATAAAAATTATGATTTCTGTTTTCAGATCACAAAGTATTGTATACATCGATGGGTTTGGGAAATTTTTTTGAAAATGTAGTTTTTTCCGCAAGGGGTTAGCCTTGATTTTCTTCTAAAATCTTTAAAAAAAATAAATCGGCAAATTGAACAGTAATGGAATGGTCTGTTCAATCCCTTTCAAGTACTGAAAACCGCAGCTTTTTGCGAGACTTGGTTGCCGAGATATCAACTTCCAAAGCAAGTCAAATGCAGTTAGTTTGGCAATCATGGTGATAATTTTGATTTGAAATATCTTGAGAACCAGAAGCTGCAGAAGCATTTGGTTTTCAGGAGTGGATAGGATAGGACCTTTCGTTTCATGTATATATCGATCGGTTTGGGAATTTATTTTTGAAAATGTAATTTTTTTCCGCAAGGGGCCTTGATTTTTTTCTAAAATATGTAATTTTCATGAATTAAAAACAATTAACAGCTCGTGGAGAATCAGGGAACATAAAGATTGTTCAGTGACGAAAAAGTGAGAACAGAATAGAACAAAACAGATTCGTGAGAAACTTCAGAACAACTAAGAACAGTCAGTCATCTGACAGAGATTATAAAAAAAATTATTGTACAATTCAAGTTCGCTTATTTTTGCAAAAAACATTTCAATAATAATCTGAAATGGGGTTGAATTTATTTAAAAAACTATTTCTAATGAAATTAAGAAGATTCCGACACGGAAAATATTATCAACTAGATCTAACTCTGAAATGTTTTTTTTTTAGCAACAACAATTGGTTTTGACAGTTCTCACAAATCTGTTCTTATATGTTCTACCTAAAAAGCAAGTGCAGAAAATCCTGTTCTAAAGTGTTCCAAACTGTTCCGAACAGCCTCATTGAACACACATTTAGTGACTAACAGCTTTCAACCGCTCCTGTCAACGTGGTGTTATTCGACATGGCATATTTGTTTACCGAAATTAAATATTCTATTTATTACAATAGAAGAGTTTTGGATGCTTTCAATTTTGACAGTTAAACTAATAATTCATTGAAGACATTTTATGAAGTATTTATTTCTAATAGCTCTCAAATTTGGTATACCTAAGAGTCGTGTTACTGTTGTAGGGGTGGCATACTACTCGTCACGTGAGTACTTTACTCGCCAGTTTTATAAGAATGTACAAAACAGCTTCACTCGTAGCAATCTACTACAAATTTACATATTTCCAATTGATTTTGACATGGAATCATTTTTATTTATTTTTGTTGATTTTAAGATGTCAATTGTTAATTGCAAAATTATAAATACTGATAAGAGTTTTGGTAATTTAGAATGATTTATACCGCGCTGAATTATGTACTAATAAATCGATAAATACTAATAAGTAGTTGAGCAGATCATCTCCTCGCACATGTGTAGACGATAGTACTAGATTATTGTTTTCAACTACCTTCAAATAACCACGGCTAAATTCATAGTTTATCGAAAATTTCGATTATCGATAACGACAAAAGCTATTTTGAAAAAAACGTCAATTGTTAAATTGATAATATTTATTTCGGGAAATAAGGAGCAAGTAGTTTTATTTTTGTTTGCTTAAATTTGTTAGTGAATTCGTACATTTGTCACATACTTCAAAATCTGTAAGACCTTCTGAGCACCTTTAACTTTAAAAGCAAGAACGTGCGACCCATGTGGGCATTCTAGTTTTTTTTTATTTTATTGAGGAAATGATAACTATCCAACAAAACGAAAGCCTAATTTAATTATTTGCAAACACTTTCGTAGGTAAACATTGCCATACATCTTTTGCTGATTTAGGTGTCACTTCGATCACGTGTTTGCTGTATGGATAGGGTAGGTAGTGTGGCTGCTGCCTAAAGCCCCAAACCATCAAGCACATAAGTAGTAAGTGAGTATAGTTTTCCGATCGAAATTTGAACTTCAGCATCAGTTTCATCCAAAAGCATTATATAGTAGGATAGGATACATACACATGTAGACTCGGTCTTTGGCATGGCTGCTAGTGGGCTTCAGCTTTACACATTCTGACAAAATAGACATTTCTGTTTTTTTTTTTTATTTGGTTTTGTTTTTGTTTGTTCGTTTTTGTGTGACAACAATTTGCTCCATTTATCACACACTCATAGGCTAGGCATACATTTAGTTATACTAGGCTCTTCCCACAATACGACAGAGAAAGGGGGCGCTGGTGGTCTATGGGCAAACAAACATTTGCAGTCATTCAGTATTATGTATACCTAAAAGCCAAAACAAGTGACTGAACTAATTGGAGTTTGTTTTTTCGTTCATTTAAAGTAAAAGCAAGCCTTAGGTAAATATCCGTGTAATAATGGTTAATTGAAACTTGTTTGTTTTATGTTATTTCAATAGGTTTATATGTATTGTATATACACATACATACTTTGCTTTGAATTTGTTCGATAAAAAGCAAATACATATAAATAATTGCAAGCCGGACGCGAGCAACACACGGTGCAAACGAACATACCTTCTTAAATTTCCATTTCCATGTAGCGTTTCGTGATTGAAAGGAATTTAAACAACAAGAAAAATGTATCGAATTGAAACTGAGCCACAGGCTTTCTTGCAATTTTAATTAATCCTTAAATGGCGTGTCAGGTGGAAGTATTTTTTTGTAATTACTTTTGTTGTTTTTAAGATATCTAATATAAAAACATATGTGGTTTTATATTTTTTAGACAAAATTACATTACTGAAGTAAAAAATGAACAGTGGTTCGTGTAGGCCTAAACTGTGGAATAAAAATAAATATAAAAATTTACCCTATATGTCAAATTTTAAAAGAATTTACCTCGATCTACAACATAAGCCACAGAAGTATTTTCTTCAAACTTTGTCTTGTGTGATTGGCTGGGTTCTTTTTTTAAAGTGTTAGATCCAAAAATAACGATATGCATTTCAAAAATGGTGATAACGGTTTTAATAAAAAAAAATTAGTTTACCATTTTGGTCAATAAAAATAGTAATAAAACGGTACCTACCATAGAACCGTTTTCGATAAACTTTCTTATACAGGAGGTCCTTTCTTTAAATAATACTGCATACAAACATTTTCGAAAATTATTTCTTTAAATTAAAAAAAAAAATGTTTGGAAATTTAAATTTTGGAAAACGGGTTGAAGGCTTTTTTTGTTTTTAAATTTATATTAAAGAATTTGTCTTTATATACAAAAAATTAAGTAAAAAGCGACTTTAAAAATATGATGTAGCTGTCTAAATATGTACTAGGAATCTTGTGCTTAGGATGTGATCTATCATATGAGCATTTACGTGCGATCTTGTCGCGCATTTTTTTTTTTGACTTGCATAAATTTTAAAATTGTACTGTGTATGCGTTGCCACGTTTCTTCAATTAATATAGAATTAACTTTTTTGTGGAATAATTTTTTTTTACAGAATTTCTAAAAAGTACCATAAATTTTGATCAATATGGTAAGAAACACTTTTTCAGAAAATGCCATGACAAAATAAAATGACACAGTCAAATTTTTACACGTTTTCCTTAAAATGCTTCTCTTACAAAATTATGTAGAATTGAATGAGATACACTTTTTTATTTTCAGAAAAATATTAAATTTAAAAACCACACCTTCCCCCCCCCCCCCCCTCCGACAAAATGTTGGATAATTTCTGAATGAAAAACTTAAAAAATAAACTTAAGCTCAGACCCTTTTCTTGAGGGTTAACCATTGTACGAGTATGTATGTGTGTATGTTTCCTAATTTAAATTATCTCCAAATTCCAAGAAATAAGAAATTTAGCCCGAAATCATAGAAAACGGCTATTACAATACTGTAATAGTACTATAATCGAAATTATCGATGATGCGAATTTAGTACGTCGCCTCCGAAGGACTAAGCCTTCCGATCTGGTGCATTAAACGAGAATCCGCTTTAAAATCGGATAGTTACCTGCAGCACGTTAATTAAATTCTTTAAAAATAAATTGCTAGATAAGTTTCAACTTAGTTGCAATCGTTAGGAGGAGGTGTTTTTAGTGCAGTAGGAATCTCACACCTCTATGAGCACGCGTTTTTCGGTCCTCATAGAGACTTTAAAAAAAATCCAAGTTAAAAAGTCTCCAATAAGCGTTTTTTATTCATAAAACTTTTACTAGCGGCTAAGTTTGTATAAGACACAATCTATTTTTTTTTCTTTGAAAAAATTCCTACAACGAAACATTTATACCACAAATGTTTACTGCCTTTAAGCTGTGTAGACATGAAAATAACTCTACAAACAATCCAACCAAAGTTAGTATTGACTTATGTAACTTCCTTTGTAGCATGAGGGCTTAAATTGTGCATTCTTTTTACAACTAAAAGCTGAAAAATGGAAGTTCTTGCATTTTTCCTGGAACCAGTTTTTTTTTTGTTGGGCACAATTTTGGAGACTAGTGTGGAATTTAAAAAAAATACTAATACCATACATATTTCGACCTATTCAAAGTAACACCTTTTGGTAGTTTGTACACCACTGTTTACTGCAAGCATGAGAGACTTTTGTATCCACGTTTGACCCCAAAAGCATATCCAATGTAACGGGTGTCTGTGTCATAACACAACTAAGTAAACATCCACCTTTGAAAGGGAACCAACCAAATCCCCCCGTTACAAAAAGAAACAAAATATTTTTTTTTTGTTTTTTTTTGTATCCGCAGGCGCGAGAAGGTCTTTTTTTGTCTACTTTCTTTTGTATATCAATTTGCACAACCGACAAAAGGACACAACGAAAGTTTGTATGGAAAAAAAAATATATAAAAATATAAAAACATTAAATCAGGGATACAGAAACGACAGTTTTATGATCCAAACAATAAAAAAACCCTCGGTAGGCATTTTTGTACAATAAAGGGCTTCATACATAGTATTGTTACTGCGAGTTAAAGTAAAAATAAAAATAAAATAAAATACGAGGCAGATATAAATGGTGGTCAGGACAAAAATAAGGCTGAATTTTGTGGTGTCTTGTTTGTTTTCGGGGATCCAGAATCCCCGACCAAAAAATCCAAGCTAACAAGAACAACGAACGTCGACGTCCGTCGCAGTCGTTCATCGACGACAAAACCACATGAAGAATGCCGTGGCTTTACGCAAGGTTGAATAAAAGTCTGTTTTGTTGTTTGCAGTGGACTTCTCTGCGGTTTCTTTTTTTCTTTTTTTTTTTTAAAAAAGTTCATTTATTTCTGTTTCTTTATTGAATTCTGTTTCTGTGAGAACAGCAAATTCTACCTCTTTTAAAGTGTTAGTATAAAATAACACCAAAATGTCAATAAATTTTCATTTAATTATTTTATGTAAATTGTAGTTTTTCAGTACATACCTACAACACTTCAAAAATGGACTTTTCCCTATACAAACTTTCTGACACAAACGACTTACAAAATATTGGTGCCACCTTGTACCATTGCTTCCCAGAATTATTGACTTTTTCGAAAGGAACAAAACCAAGCAATAAAAATTCATATCATAATTGTAAGTTTTGTCATTTTGAACTTGAACTAGAACTTGAATATTTGAAAATGCAATTCTTAACTTCAATTGCAAGGGTCAAATTAATTAATAATTGCAAACATTTGTCGGCGTTATTCGTGTGTTAAATTTAAGACCAAAAACCGAAGTCAATCTCGTATTTTCTTGAGAGTGTGTATGGAGCAGTTCTTCATTAATCCACAAGTTAATAAAACATCACATGTTATTGTACTTGCGCCACAATAAATTTCAAACTTAACTTTAAATTAATCGAGAAATAAACTAAATTAATCAATTGCCAGTCTTTATCGGCCATAATTATGGACTATTTAAATAAGAGCTACCATCGAATATTAATCCATTGCGATATTTGTTTTTGACATGGATTTTATTTTATGAGGTTTTATAAATTTATTATCTCTGATTTGAAGGTTAGACGTCTGAAAACAATTTATCTGTTTATTTGTGGAAGGCATGTGGAACGCGAATAGAGTTTGACAATTCGTAACAATTGCAGAATGCAAATGGCGACGACAAATATGTTTTCTCAAATTTATCTTGTCATGGCAATTACAAAACTTAATTCTGCTAACGACGAAATGTGTTATTTTAGTCAGTGGATAGAAGTACTAGATTTCTTAGTACAATTCTCCAATCTTTTCGTTCTCAATTTAATTGCCCGAGACACTAACTTGGGGTCTCCACGATCTAGATTTTCTAGTAAACTAGGTCGCATTCTATGGAAATTGCTCATGGAGACCACAAATATCATTCTATAAAAAAAAATCTTACTAGATATTGCACAGCTCATAGCATTCTATCGATAGTATACAATTTGGCTGCCATTTTCACTTTGAGGTTAGCGTTTGTGGCTGGTGAACGTTTTTGGTGTGTGTATTGTTATAATTCCTTGTTTTTTTTTTGTTTAATTCCTTTTTTTGAAAGTTTTTTAAGTCTTGTAATGCTACTAGAGCAAGGACACAGTGATACGTATTCCTTCGCGACATTTGTGCAATTGAAATAGTATGCTATGAAATGCCCAATGCCAAATTTTCTAGCATTCTATTTTTCTTTCTTTCTATCAAATTGACAGATAGTATACTATAAAATAAAGAAGATGGAGATACCGTGTAATGGGTTGGGAAATTTTGATATTTCACAACTAGGGATGGGTCAATATTCCAGTAACAGTTATTTAGTAACTGGTGTTTTAGCAGATATCAATACCAACCTGTTTTTGAAGTTCGAAAATAACTGTTATTGAAATAACATTTTGAAATTTCTAATTTTTTTAGCTTGTGTTAATTTTTTTATTACCGATTAGTGATTTTTGTTTAACTCATTTTCTGACTTCAGTCATCTAGCGAAAGTTCTTATTATGAATTTATATATTTTGCTTAGATGTGATTTTAGTAAGAGTGGGTCAATAAGTCCCTGAAAATTAACACAAATTTTGTCACATACTTAAATTTATCATTTATTTTGTCAAAAATCATCTTTGAAAAGAAAGCACCCAAATTTTCAGACAGACCTGTCAAATAGTTTTGGCAGCCATTTTAAAATAACTGAGATGCACGCGGTGTTATTCACATCGATTACATTGGAAGGAGTAAGGCAATCACCGGCGAGCGGCGCATATAACGCAGAGCTGCTGGATCGATTACAGGCAGATTTCAGATTGTCTTCACCAGATTTGGCCCCCTCTTATTTCCAAACATAAAGAAATTGCTTAGAATTAAGAGTTTTCTTGTCGAATGGAGTTGGCATCTTTGAAACAAATGCTCATTTTGAGGTGCTCGAGAAATTGTATTAATTTGAGGGTATCAAAAAATTGAGGAAACGTTGGACGAAGTTGTAGGTATCGAGATAAAAGAAGACTATATTGAAAAGTAAAATACTTTTATGCCAAAAAGAGTGTTCCTCAAGAAGTTATTGAGGTGCCCGTAGTTATTAATTTCAGTCTAAGCTTATAAACTCTAAATCTTATATAAGAATAAAAACTAGCTGTTTAGTCAATGCCCAGTCACAACTTGTCAACTGTGTTTGACAGCTAACAGATATATATAACAAACATTTTTACGCTGTGGTGTGTGGGCTAAATTTGAGTAATAACAACTTTAGGTAGTGCCCAACAAAAAAATTGACGTTAGTCAATTATGCCTTCGCTTTAGTTTTTCCCCAAACATTCTCTGCAAGTTATCAAACTACCATTGATACAAATTATTCCCTTAGCGCCCATTGGACGAACATGCCATAAATCACCAACTTTCTGCTTAAGAGTCACATCGATTTTTGAATTTTTTTTTTGGAAGAAAAACAATTAATTCACATTCACTACAATTTCGAAAACAGGCTTTACGACATCAAAAAAAAAAATCTGTCAATTATTTTGGTATTTCAAAGTATGAGTTGAAAATAATAAAAAAAAAGCTTAACAAGTTGTAATGTCCCTAATTAAAGGTTGTAAAACCTTTTGTCAATTAGGTACAATTATCTAGAAAAGAAACCATTTACATAAAGTCAAGACATCCCCCACACCTCCTAATACCGTAAACCATTTTGCATAATACTTAATAACCTCTTCTCAGGACTTTTATACCTACCTATTTGTCAAAATTTACCTTTGAAGTTTATTTGCCTAATGACCAACCAATTGCGAGGTAATTGCTATGATTTCCTTACATTTTCTGTACCAAACAATCGAATAAAGTATACCACTCAGCTCATACAAAAAAAATATAAGAATAAAATGAAGAGAATTCCCCACTTCGTTTTTTTTATAGCGCGTAAAGTATATATCACCCAAAGGCATTTTTTTCAACAAAAAAAACCGTCTATCATTACGTTCTCAAGAAGGAAAAGAATAATAAGAATCCGCACAGTAAATTGCACCTCATTATACATTTGCAAAGTCACCATCATACAAAAATACTATATATTTGCTACAATGAAGCGACAAGCGACTCCTTTATATCCTTTTTGCTCGACGAGCTGCGGCTAAGAAAGTAACTTTAACAATGCAACTCTATTATTTTGTGTTTCGTCAAAGGATTAAAGAATGTCGTCGTCGTCGTTGTTGTCGGTAGGATTACAAACAAAATAAAGTAAAGTAAAAAAAAATGTATCCTTTCTCGCATAGGATACAAGGATACATAATATTGAATGTTTACATACACTTTCGCAGAGTCCTTGTTATTTTGTTTGTCATACATCACCGGAAGGAGTCGTCTTAAAATAGCAGACGGGACCCAAGAGAAACCCTTTATATCCCCGAGCCCGAGCCCGAGCCGAGACCGACTGCCGAGTCTTACCAAAAAAAAAAAAATCAACGGGTGGGAAAGTCAATTATCCTTCAGGGTTTTTTTTTTCCTTGAATATTTGGCTTGGTGTCATTCTTCCCGTTGGTAGTATTGATATTACATGATCCCTTCATCCCCATCCCATAGCGTATCCGTATTTTTAAACTCATATATCGATTTGTTTACGCCCATAAAATAGAACCGCTGCGCTCTGTCTGTCTGTATGTGGTTTAATAATGTGCTGACTGCTGGAAATATATGTTTAAACAAAATACTTACTTCCCGTCTCTTGCATTATTTTTATCTTAATTACTTTGTTTATGAAATAATTCCAAATTTTATAACCCATCCTTTTTCTGTATAATGTCTAAACAAATCTGGTTGGTTTTCTTTCATAACACTCCAAAATCAAAATATTGCATCACCTCGATTTTATTCGAATACTAATTTTTTTGTTTTGTAAACAAATAGAGACCTAATGTGTTAGCCTGGTGGCACCCCACCAAAAAAAATTATATAATTTCTTCTTCTGATTAATTAATGTGTGTGTGCGTTTACTTAAGGTAATACTTTTTAATTGACTAAATCAATCATCTTATGGGGATGTTAAATTTTGTTTGCTTTGGTCTGTGTGACAGAAAGGCGACTGACATCGTTTTGAGCAATCAAATGTCATACGGGTAGACGGGTCGCAATTAGAAGAACGGGCCTTGCCTGCTGCCTCCTGACGTTGATTAGCATTTGACAGACAAGCAAAGGTACTTGAGAAATATTTTAAGGAAAACAAAATGCTAGGGACGTATGTTTGAGAAGAAGAACACGAAAAAAAAACTAAATTAAATAAATAAACTACTTAAAGAACCTTGTCGCCCTTTCTCTTGAGTGGTCGTTTACAAGATCCATCTGAAAATACAAGTTAAATGGAACTTGCTTGTTCAGAAATACGTATACACCTATCCTAGGAACTGACATATGTAGACCTCTTATTAGAAGATAGTGCATCCATTAGTAAAAGCGTAGTTTGTTTTTTTGTTTTTTGTTTATAGCTATCTTGAAGGGTTGAAGATACTGGGACCATTTTTTTTTAATTTCAAAATTTACATAAAGACTCGGGGAGAAATTTTTTTTTGTTTGTTCTTCATTGATCCTATATTTAGCAAAAGAAAATTGTTATTTCAATTTCAGGGATGGCTCAATAAACACTTCACTTTACGGGAATAAATATTTAGACGATATTGACGTTTTAGTGCCGATCCAATAATGTGTTTTGGGGCACGATCCGGGGATGATGAATATTCATAGAAAATTTTTTTCTTGTTTTTTGGTGTAAAAGATGTCGAATGTTGATGTGTAGGCTGGAAGATATAAATTTTTTTAACGAATAGCAACTTATAGGCAGACAAGTAAATTTTTAATTTTATTACTGTTGTAATTTCTTAAGATCTCGTAGGGAATGAATAAAACACAAAACATACTTGTATAGATATTTGCTGTGTAAAATTAGATCTTTTCGTCATAGAAATCAATTACTTCGGAATTTTCGGCTGAATTTTCAGCATTTTCAAAGTATTGACAATTCATTTTAGAATATGTCTAAGTAAAGTTCAAATTAGTAACTTAGTAGTTTCTTGAATGGCTTATAAAGCCAAAAATTGGTCATTGGGGATTATCGTGAATAAAAATTTCTCTGGAAATTTTTCTTTCATTCGAATTTATGGAAAATTTCCATCCGAATTTATTTGTATCGGGAATAGAGTTTCACAGGGAAATTTGCCGTCATTTCATATAATTTTTTGTTCAATGTAATTTTTTTCCGTGGGAGATTGAAGATCACAGGCAAAATTTCGAAAGAATAAAATATTCCATGGGAAACGGAATACCCGGGGAAATTCCCGAAATGATCCAATATACTATCAAAGAAAATATTAAAATTTTTGTAAGCTCATCTAGAATGGGAAACATCGAATATATTTCGAAAACGACTATTACGATAAAAATTATACTTCGTTCCTTTAATTTTCACAGCAGTTAAGGGTTTTTCAATAACGCCCTTCTGTTGAAACCATTATGATATCATTTTGTTCCCTAAAAGAGAATGATCATCAAACGATGTCATTGCTTAGGAAAGCTTGACGATCATTCTCTTTAATGAACAAAATGATATCATAAAGGTTCCAACAGAAAGTGTTATTGAAAAACCCTTAACGGCTGTGAAATGGCGTTTTTTTCCAAGATTAAGGAAAATTTGATGAAGAAAACGAGGCGTTGGCTAAACAATAACAACAAAATTTCGCGGTTTAACTCTAATTCCGAAGAAAACTGTGTTACCGGCGCAAATAACATCTTTGTTATCGATAGTTTGTATAGAAATGTCAATTGTTTTTCTGTTAGTTGCACCTTTCATTTCCGATGTTGCTTTTTTTCGTTAGTTTGACATCGCGTTTGCAAAACAAATACACGGTCAATGCTCAGCTTAAGACGAATTTCATTTTTGAAATTTTTCCATAAAATTTAATTTTTTTTTATAAAAACAAAACTCCATCTAATGTTCAAAAATGTGGTAGACCTTAGAACTGAAATCGATTTAATCAGCCCTAGGAACAAAATCACAACAACAGAGAGCACGCTGGCTAGCAAAAAAATTTCAAACACATTACCACCATCAGCTCTGTCAATTTTATCTGCTTGACATTTCGCAAGCACAACTAGTTTGCAGTTGGTTTCACTGTTTATCGTCGTGGAAAAAATGTCAGCAATGAATATGAACAACTTAAGTAATTTGGCCAAACCACATTGGTAACGTAGCTGGTGCTGGTTTAATGTGTTTCAGGCTTTAGACTAACCTTTTTTGACATTTGGTTTCGTGATACGGGTTTGACATCCCTTTGTCGATGACATATGTCAAACCAAACTGTCAACCGATACTGTATTTCTTTCAACTCACTTGATGTTTGAAACCAGCTGACCACGTAATGTGTAGACAACACTCCATATTCGATTAGGTCATTTTTTCCCGCCTACAGGTGAGTGAAATTGCAAAAATCAGCGGCTGCCAGTCCTCGAACGGGATTGCACAGTCCTCCATTTTTATTTTTGTACAATTTGTTGTACAGTTCTAGACGTCACTTTTTTCGACATTTTTGAAAAAAATTCAAAGCTAACCCCTAACAAAAAAAAATACATTTTCACCAAGTTCTTCAAACCCATCGCTATGTTCATCAAAAGAAAGGCCTGTGCAATACATATTCACGGCTGAGAACAAAAATCATCTCCGGCATCTGGCTGTTGAGATATTTTAATCCAAAATTATTCCCATGATTTTCCACCCAACTGCATTGGAGTTGCTTTGGATGGTGATATCTCCGCAACCCAGACCCGTAAAAATCTGCGGCTGCCAGTGCTCGAACGAAATTGCACAGTCCTCTCCATTTTTGTACAATTTGTTGTCAGATTCGGTCAAAATACCATTACATCCACAAAAACCCACTAAATTTGGTGTTATGCCATATCGATACTTCTTCCAAAATGACGAAAGTGTAGCCGCCACCAAAAATGTTCATCATTATAGCCAAACGTTAACCGCATTTGTTCGACCTGAGAACGAAGATGCGGATTTGGAAGGCATTTCGTTTCAAAAAAACGTACAGTGCCACATTTCACATTATACATTTCTTTCTGTTTCAGTTCAGAGCAGATTGTGAGTTGTCAAGAAATGTGTTTTGTGTTTCTCTTTCGTTCAGAGCTCAGTTTTTTGTTTGTTTTGTTGTGGAGAGACTTAGCATTCTGAGTGAATTTCTGATCATACAAAAATCGTGTGATTTGTCGGCGTTATATTTATTTTCGTGGGGTTAGTTATAGCCGACATAATAGACCCTATCGGGAATCTCCCAACGGACTTTTTTTCCCCGAAATTCTTTCTTGCGATCGTAAATCTCCCACGTAATAAATTTCCCTCGAACAAAAAATCGAATGAAATGGCAGCAAATCTCATTGGGAAATTTTATTCTCGATATTAATAATTTTCTGAAAGGAAACTTTTGGGCATCATTCACGTTCCCTATGTTTGAATGAGAGAAAAATTTCCAGGGAAATTTTTATTCACAATAACGCTCGAAAATTACTTCGTCCTGCAAATTTTATTGATGTAAACATGTAGATATAATTAAAAAGCTACAATTTTAAATATTTTGCCTGTCTATTTTCAATTGATATCTTGTAGATGTTCGTACAAAGCTACAAACACGAACTATCGATAACTATGAGAAAGAATGTCCCTATGCGAAAGGAAATGTTTATCTGGTCTCTGGCGGGCACAAATCTCCGGGAGAATCGTACACCTTCAAGTTGCTGGACCGGATCAAGTGAAAACCAATACGATCGTCTGCAAAATAATTACCAGAAATCAT
This sequence comes from Philhelius pedissequus, assembly GCA_910595825.1. NCBI lineage: Eukaryota > Metazoa > Arthropoda > Insecta > Diptera > Syrphidae > Philhelius > Philhelius pedissequus. Next base: position 3,722,290 of record OU343163.1, on the reverse strand, counting down.
GAAAAGACCATCACATAAAAAACAAAACACCAATTCTTTTTTATTTTCTCATTTTTTTTTTATTTATTTTGTTAATACTCGTTATAATAACTTATTTCCAGTTTGTTGTTCATAATTCTTCACATAATATCATCATCAATTTGTTCATCCGTAGTTATTAATTTTTTTTTGTTCTTGGTTCATAAATAAATAATCAATTCAATTTGAAATAACAACTAGTTACTTAAGCCTAATATCAAATTTTATAATTTTTGTTTCTTATTTTTAATCCTATTTTACCATTTTTATTTCATTATTTTTGTCATCTTTAAATTTTTGGTTTTGGTAAAATTTATAATTATTGTAAGAGCTATTTTTTTTATTTATACATATATATTTTGTATATATATGTATATATACATAATTTCTTCCATAGTTTTTTTTTTAATTTATTTTTGTCTTTCATATAAAGTTGTTTGATTATAATTTGTTTTTGCTTATATTTATATTTAATAATTATTTTGTTTTGTCTGTTTTTTTATTATATTTTTATTTTTGTCAAAAATACAATTATTGATATTTGCATTCACAATAATGCAAAGGAGCGCGTGTTCTTTATTTCATCGGAATTTATTTATGTTTTTGTTGTTGTTGTTGTTGTTGTGGTTTGTCATAATTTTTGTTTTCATCATTTTTTACCAATTTAAATATATAAACACGATTAAGTTTTTTTGTTTTTGTATTTGATATTAAAATTTAATTGATTATAAACAAGAGATAGAGAGGTCCATTAAAAATTACATCACAATTATTTATTTGTTACAATAGTTGTTTCTTCTTAATTACAAATATTTTTTTTTCGTTATGTCTATGTATATAATATATATATATATATATTGTATATATATTTCTTATAAATTCATGTATTTTTGTTTGTTGTTTTGTTTTATGTAGGTATGTGTGAGGGAGTGTACAATAAATGTGTTGTGGGTGAGTGAATGAAAGTATTTATTTTTATTTATCCTTAAGATACTTATGATATTTTTGTTGGTTTATCCTTTTTTTGGTTTAAATTTAGTCTTTAGCATTTGTGTAATTTAACTTTATTTTGAAAGTTAAAAAAGTCATAAGTTTTGTCATTTTGTGTTGGGATTTGTGTTTGTTTCTTCGTATTTTTTTTTTGTCACAGAAACCAGAATATTTTGTAAGATCCTGTCAACCATTTTTTTTAAATAAAAAATAAAATAATAATAAGAAGAAAAAAAAATAAAGAAGAAAGTTTTTTTATATTTAAGTTGGCTTCTAATAAAAAAGTAAAAAAAAAATAATTTCACCAATTCAGTTCAAACAAGCAAAGATATGTTTTGTTATTATTTTAATTTTATTTTTATAATTTACCTTCTAGAGAACAATTATTCCAAGTTATGGAAAACAGAAATAAGACAGAGTTTTTGTTTGTTTTTTTGTTTTAACTTTATTTATTGTAAATTAATATTGTTAGCTACATAACATATGCAAATTTAGTATTTTTTGCTGTATTTTTTTTGTTTTAATTTATGTTTAAGTATTTTGTTTTATTTTTCCTAATAAATTTTTTTTTTAACCTACAAATTATTGTAATTTTTTTTTGGTTTGTTTATTTTTTTTTTATAAAGAACAATAAAAAATGCTTTTAAGTTTGATTTTTGTTCTTTCTTAATTTTGTATGCTTATCATTTAAATATTTTTCATTTGTCACAGTACAGTTCTTTGCTTCCCTTTTTGGTATTTTACAAGAACACAAAATTAATATACATATATTTGAATGAAATGAAAAAAAATTGTTTTGATGAAGAATGACTGAGAGAGAGAGAGAGAGAGAGAGTGGTTTATGGTATGTTTTTTTTAGTGAGAGAGAGAGATAGAGTTTTGACTTTGTTCATTTTTTTATCATGGAAACTTGATTTGGTGAAATTATAAATCAAAAATTTTAATCAACCAAAAAAATGTTTGTTTAAGAAGCTGGGATTCTTCTCTGTTTTTTGTTTTTTTTTTTTTTTGTTTTTACTATTTTTAATTATGTTTTTCTCTAATTCTGTACGAAATATATTTTTCTTTTACACTTTTTATTATTAAACACTTAAATTTGTATTATTAAACTTTTGTATTTATATTTAAATGAGAACGATATTTTGTAAGCGATTTTTGTTTATTGTGTTTTGTTATTATTTTTTATAAGCGCGCAACTACTGACACTGATAATAATAATAATGATGAATAATATGTTTTTTTTTTTTTGTATTTTACTTAATAAATGATGACGGAGAAATTGACTATTTTATTGTTTGGTATTTTGTAAGAATATTTTAGTTTATTTTTTGTTTTGGTTTTTTTTTTTTGAATTTAATTTTAAATATGATGTTTTAAATATTGTTTGCTGGTTTTGTTGCCTGAATTACACAGTGAATAAAAACTACTTAAAAAACATTGAGCACGACATTATTGTTTGATTAAATATTTTATTTGTTTGTTGTTTTTTTTTTTTAAAGCACGAAATATTAAATTTCATTTTTATTATTAATTATTATTTATTATTTTATGTTTTTTTTCGTAAACTTTGATATGGACGATGACGCAAAAGGGGAAAAATTCGTTTATTCTTTAATTGTTTTGTGTTTCTTATTTTTTTGCTTTTTCGTTTAAATATAAATTTATACATTTTACATATATATCAATTTGTTTTTGTAATTTATACACCATCTACGAAGAAAACCTTATTTTATTAATTTATATTTATACATATTTTTGTTTTGTTTCATTTTTATGCTGTAAGTCTCTAAATTTATTGAGTATTTTTTTATATATCTATATATATAGGTATATGTTTTTCAAAATTACATACAAAAAAATATAGAATCAAAATTAAGAATCAATCAATTTTATTAAAATTCGGTTTGGATATAACCGAAACAACCTAAAAATTGATTTTGTTTTGTTCGTCGTTCTTTGTATGTACCTAATTGCTTTGTTCCTTTTTTGTTTGCCAAATTCGTAAGGATACTTATTTTAGTAACTCCCTCATGGATCAAAAGAAAATAATATTTATATTAAGAAAAACTATATCATTTAAAAAATAATTAAATTAACATACTTACATATCCTACCTAACTAGATTTGAAATTGGTTATAGCTAGTTTATTTTTTGTTTAATAAAAATTACTTTGGTATGCACATATACAATACATATAAAAGAATATTAATTTGTGTGTGTTATTATTGCGTAAGTTTTCTTTACAAATGAAAAATCTAAATATCGCTTTAATCTAAATAGACCAGCAATAGAAAAGCTGCCGACAGAAAAGTTAAGCTATTCTTGAGAATTTCTGAAAGGCTTTATGTGGACATTACGGCAAAATAGAGTGTTCTCAGATTGAGTTTTCACTCTAGGAGTTTTGAGCTTTTAATACTATTTTGTTTCACTCCGATTAAACGTATGTATATGTAGGTTAATATACAGAAAAATGCATGTTGGAAATATAGAAAGGAAAACAGTTTTATTGAAGAACTTTCACTCAAAATATAGGTAGTTGGAAGGTATAGCAGACGAATTTTTAAGCATTATTAAATAAAGCACAAAATTCTGTCTTCATACATCTGTAGAAATATTTTAAAAAGACAATAATACGAACTTTTTAATAAGAGCTTTCAATAATTGCTGTAGTTTCTATTAAGAAGCTTTTGAGTTTTCTTCAATAAAAACTTTTTTTGAGCTATTTTTAAATAAAAAAGCTTTCAAGTGTTTTTTTTAACTTCATTTTGAGAAAAAAATATAGAAAATTTTCACTCGAAATTCAAGCAGCGGTTGAAAGTTATTTTTTTTTTTTGTTGTGAACACTCCCGAGTGAAAACCATCATGAGAATTTAACGCAGTTAACCGGGAAGAAGCCTTCTATGTTTTTTTTTTTTTTTTTTATTTTGAATCTGGTATAGCTGATGCAACTTAATTCTATTTGAAAAGAAAAAAAATCTTACACAAAAATTTGTTGTTTTTTTGTTTTCTCATTCTTAAATGTTTTGTTTTAATAAATCCATCAAAAGCTGTATTTTATAAGTATGCGAATTTGTATGCCTATAGGCTGTTTATATGTATATATGTGTGCACTCACAGAATTGAGTTTTTTTTTGTTTATTTTTAGTGAAAAAATAACTTATGTCTTATCATGTATGTATGTATATATATTGATGTATATGAATATTTAAATTTGTTTGTTTAAATAGACACCTACAAACTCTATTTTATAATTCAAAGATTATTAAAAGCACATCTCATGAAGGCGTGTAATATTAATCCTTGAATTTATATAATATTTATTTACTTTTTAAATTAATTTTTAAATTATAATGGCACATTTTACGATAACAAAATTTTAACAAAAAAATTGTAATTAAAAATAAAAACAAAAAGTTTGTTGAAGAAACTTTGTATATCTTATCTTATTGGAAATTATGTTGTATTTATGTTGGTGATATAAATTATACAACGCGCGCAATTTATTTTGTTTTGTTAAATTTCATTATTTCGATTTGTCGAGAACCTCCTTCTTTCTGAATGGAATCCATTATGATAAAATAAATCCTACCTATCTAAAGATTATACACATACATATATATTTATATTTTTTTTATATAGCTTGTGATTTTAAATTCAGGTTGCTTACCTTTTTTTTAATAGAAGAATATGGCTGGCATTGCGATATACAATAAAATAGTTGCTTTTTCCATCGTCAGACCTTCAGAAACCACCGCAAGTTTTTATATATATTAATACATACATATATATTCACTTGTATACACGAAATTTAAAAAATTAAAAAAAAAATACATCAATCTCTTATACTCGTAATATGTATTACCACGTACTAATTTTTAAAATTTGTTAAATTTAATTGTCGATTCTAAAATTTGTTTTCTCTTTATATAATATATAATTTGTTTCTTGTTTTTTTTTTAAATGTCTCATTGTAATACACCCATGATTATTAAATTGTTTCTTTTGTTACCTAAGTTTTAGAAAAAAGCTTTATATTTATTAATTTTTTATAAACAAATACCTATAAACTCAATAAATCTTACATGCAATATTTTATTTTGTTTTTTTGTTTGTTTGTTTATAACGATATCTACACGATAAGTTCTTTGTTTGGTTTTTGTTTTAAAAAAAATTAAATTTTTTGTTTATATATTTATATATGTACTTGTAATTAAATTGTCAAACATACACATTACACATACATTCATATCCTATGTATTAATTATTATTTTTTCTTATCTTCACATTTATGTTTTTGTCCTTATTGTTGCTCATGTTGTTTTATGTTTTTTTATTTATTAATTTTTTTGTTCATTGAAAGGCAATCGAATTGAAATTGGAAAATAACTCAAAGGTCATATGTATGATGTATATAATAAATGCTAAACCTAAAAATTAATGGCACAATAAATATATATAAATATTTGTTTATGTAATTATCAATAAACATGAGAAAAAACATATATATAACAATGTGTAATATTTTTAATGATGATGATTATATTTTTTCATACCTATATTTTGTTTATCTCTCTTTTAATTGTTATTTATTTTTAATATAAAAAATATAGTTTGTTTGTTTTTTTTTTTTTTGTATTATTTTTACTTAGACATTAGTTTGTACACAATTAAAAGAATTTTTTTTTTATTATTTTCTTAGTAATTCTTTTTTGTTTTGATTAATAATTATAATATTTGTAAATATGTTTTATTTTAATTTTTATTTTTTTTATCGACCACTGCCATGTTAAGTTAAAAGTGTATTTAAACTTTTAACTTTTTTTTAAGGACACGAAAATTTATGAAATTATAAAAATTTTAATAAAACTGATTGATTTCTATTCTAAGTTTTTTTTTTATTTAGAATTCCTGAATTATTATTTTTTTCATTTCATATTTATTATGATTTATGTTATTTTGTTTATTTCTTAAGTTTGGTTTTATTAAACCGATCACGTTGTGCTTTTCGATCGATTTTTTTTAGTTCTGTTTCGAATTAATTAAACAAATAAATTATAAAATTATATAAACAAAAAATATAAATGTAAATTCTAATTATAACTGAGATAAATTGAAAATCCTCCAGATAAAATACTCCCCCAATTTAAAAGTTTTCATTCTGTTTAGCTGAAAGCCCCTACATTTGTAACATGGTTTGTAATGAGTTGAAAACAAATTCAATTTCACCTTGAGATCGATTTCGATTTCGTTTGTGTGACTTGTGAGTGAGTGAGTGAAACGTACTCAACAAAACAAGAAACTGTTTTATATATTTGCTTGGATATTTAACCGAATCTTTATTGTTTTAAGTCGCAATCTCAATGAACATATATGTATATACGTGTGACAATCGGAGAAATTTAAATTTCTACGTCAGCATATGTCCCTAATTCGAATATTTCAATTGAAGGTACATAAACTTGAAAATATGAACAATAAAAACCCAAGCATGTTTTTTCTAAGCTTCTCTTTTAAAATGATATTTATCAAATACCAATCTCAGCGAATAGGAATGGATCCACCCAGGCGTCGCGTCGCGTCGTCGGCCAGAGTTTGATTTGATCAATTGCCATTAATTCAATTATGTATTTAATCATTGTTTGTCCAAATGGACACATCATCATCGACAGTTACTAAGAATTGAAATTATAATAGTTTTGTATACATAGTACCTTAAAGGGCACCATACACTATTTCCCACATTGTTTGTATCTCAATTATGGAGCCTGGCTAACCCTTTTAGAGTGAGATACAGGACCGCCGCTAATTACATTATTTTATATTTAAAAGGCCATATCACCAAGAAATTAAATTTTTAAGCAATAATACAGTCGTACATAAAAAACACTCATTTGAAAAATTGAGTGAAAGCTTTTGCTTAGTATTTGATCATAATGATCTACACTCGATAGGCAAACGTAAGGGTGATTTTACGTAAAAACATTTTAACCATAGTAAGAATTAATATCGGTAAAGCTTTTTTACTTTTGATTGAAATTTGATTGAAAAGCTCAAAAGCTTTGTCTCTATAAGTATGAAAGCTTACTGAAAACTGAGCGGTTTTTGGACGCAAAGCTTTAATTAATATTTTATAAAAGCTTCTCAGTATAAGGACTTCTTTCTTCAATCCATTTAAATGAAGAAAACTTCCCCAAATATCCTTTATAGATTAATATAGTTGATGTATGTATGTAGTATATTGTCAGGACCTCAAGCAACTTAACTTTTAATACCGATCTCAAAATATGTAATAGATTTAAAGCTTTCAGTAAATTATGAGCGCCAACTTTCGTGGTTACATTCCAAAGGGATTTTAAATCAAAATTGTAAGGTTTTTTCTAAAGTTGTTTGCCCCGCAATATGAATACCCTTTTGTCAAAGAATTAATATAAGCTTTTACGGAAATACTACCACAAAAGCTCAAATTTTTTCTTTCAATTCACAACTTTCAAAAAAAAAATTGAACAAAAAAATCATACTTACTAAAACAAAATAAAAACAGAAACAACATAAAGAGAAGAATGCGAACCAAAGAAGAAATCAAATAGAAAAACCAACGAAAAAGTAAACTGTAATATTTTTACCACTAAAAAAATAAAGAAAAATAAAAAAACCAAAAAGCATTTTTTTTAAATTATTTCATTTTTATTGATTTTATGTTTTTTTTTTTTTTTTGTTTTCTTTTCATCATCATATTTATATCTTCACCAATTTGTTTTTCATCTTTATATTATATATAAAAAGAGAATACCTTACATTCTAAATCACGTAGACGTTGTTGTATGTATGTAGTTATTATTTTTTTTTAATAATCATTAATTAATCACATGGTGGGATAACTCGTATTGTGATCAGAGTCATTACTAAATATTATAATATATATTTGTTTTTAATTGGTAACATTTAATAATTATTTTTTTTTTCTTTATTATTTCTTTTCGTAATTTTCTTCAAACATCTTACTTAAGGGCTATTTTTGTTTTGTTTTTCGTGTTTAATATTTTACTGTGTTTTTTAGAGTTTTCATTTGTTTAAATTAAAAATAAAGATCCTTTATAATATACGGTCTCTCTCGCATATAGAAAAAAATGTATTTGATTAAAAAATTATTATGTAAATATTTAAAAATAAAATATTAATATTAAAAAATACTTGGGTTTTTATAATTCTTATTTTTTTTTCTATATGTGTAGATAACCTATTTAAAGAGAACTAAAATGAATAAATTTAATATTTTTTGTGTATTTTTTTGTTGTTTTTTTTTTGTTGTTGTTGATGTTAAAGCTAATGTTATATAGAAAAATTACAAAAAGAATTTGGTTTTGTTTGGCGGGGGAGATTTTTTGTTTCTTAAATAAAAGAAAAACATACGAAAAAGGGGATAATGAGATAAAATGAAAGAAATAAAGGGGATGAATGAAAATTTAAATTATTAAAAAAAAATAAACCTACACACGAAAAATTAGAACAAATAACACATAACAGAGAGGAGTTTGACATATTTTTTTTTTTACACATAATTGTTTTTTTTTCGAACTGAAAACCGATTGGGTATTGGTTAAATTTTTTATATGTTTAATAAAGACTACAATCTACATCACATTTTATGACTGATTAATGGTTGTTTCTTGATTTTATTTTGTTTTGTTTTTTTTTTTTTGCAATAGAAAATGCATTTCCCTTGCTTAAGAAAATCTATTCTACACACGATTTTTTTTTTAGAAAAAAATATTTTTTTTAGTTCGCGTACAAGTATATAACTGGGAATGGAGCTTATTTAATTTTAATCTAATTTAAAATAGCTAATCTTCCTGCTGCGAGAGTAATGATTAATTTGAGTTTAAATGATTACTTTTACTTTCGGCTTTTCAGTCAATACTTGAGAATTTGTTTTAAATATAAATATTTTTTACACCTAAGCAGATTTGCGATTATTTTTTTTTTTTGTTTTTATTATTTTTTTTTACAGTGGAGAGAGGGAATTTTAAGATTAAACGAGGAAGAATGAAATTGGTAGAAATTCTGCCCTAAACAAATTGTGTTTTGCTATCAACGACTCAAACTATGATCGTTGATCGAAGAAAATACTGTTTTGTTTTAATTTGTGTGATTTAGGGGAGAAAAAAATGGGATGGTTTGTTTCTATCAATTGCAAAATTGATTCCTACGTTACATCTAGTTATTATTGTATTCTCAGAATTAATTTAAGAAACAGCCCTCTGATTTTTGTTGTTGGTTGTATATGTTAAAGAAACTAAATAAAAAAAACTTTAGTGATTCTGTGAGCTAGGGTGAGCTTTGTGATAATAGTGATGGTATGGTAGGGTGTGTTGAATATCGCGCAAAGTAGTGAAATGTAAAAAGAAAATCAAGGTATTTATGAGAAAGAAGGAAAGTGGTGAGAGAATAAGATTATTAGGTTTGTTTTCGTAAATAATTATTAAAAATTCGAGATCGTTTTTTACTTTTCTTTTGCTATGCCAAAATAAAAAGTATTATTTGTTTTGTTTTGTGATATAATTAAAAAAGAACAAAAACTATATTTAACGTAATATTTTTTTTAACATCTAGTGATTTTTTTAATACAAAAAATTATAACATACACAGTTGATTTGTTTTTTTCATAAAAAAATAATAATAGTAATAATAATATATTAAATTAAATAATAACACATACAAAATTCTTAATTTAGAGAAAAAACTATAAGAATAATAATAATAATAAATTTCAAAAATCATTTATCGCAAACACCGGTTTTGTGTGTGAATTTTTTTGTTTAATTTTAATTTTTTTGTTAAATACCTAGTAATTTAAAAAAAAAAGTTTAATATTTATATTTTTATTTTATGATAATTACTATAAAATATAACACAGATGACTTTTTCATTTTTATGTTTTCATTTCTTTTTGTTTTTTATGCCGTAAGTGGTTATTTTTTTCGAACAATTTAAAAAAATTCTTAAAAATAGAATTTTAAAGAATATGAAGATCCACACTACTGGTAATAGAGTAGCACACAAAACAAAAAGAGAAATCAACATAATGTAATACGATGCATGTATTTAAAGGGAAAATTAATAAAATTAAAAATGTTTATAAATTAGATTGTTGTTGCCAGATTTAAATTAAAATAAATTACGAAAAATTCATTACAAGAAAAAAAAAACAAAGTGGGAACTAAGAGAAATCTAAGAAGGTAAAAAGAATAAAATTCTTCTTTTTTTTTAAATGTGTATTGCTTCTTAGAATTTAATCAATTTTTTTTTTGCCGACGAAGTTAATAATGAAACTTAATAATTTAATTTAATTTTTGTAGTTTTTTTTTTTTTTTGTTTTATGCAAATAATGTTGTATGTAAAAAATGTTTTTTTTTATAGATTAATAATATTATTAATATCACATCACCTTTGTTTTTGATGATAATACTTAAAAATACAAAAATTTAAGGATTTCATTTTTAAAAAAAATACCTTAAACAATTTTTTTCCATTTTATTTTTGTTTTGTTGTCTTAAAAGTGCTGCCACTTTTTGTGTGTGTTGTTGTTGATTTTGTTGGTTTTTGCTGTTATTGTTGATGGTTTGAAAAAGATTTCAATTTGTTAATTTAAATTTTCTTTTTTTCGGCCTCTGAATGGCTTTTGGGGTGTATTGTATATTTATGTATATTTATATTATTTCCACTGGGGTTGGTTTATTGTTTTTTTTTTGTTTTTTTTTTACTTATTTCGTTGATCGGGGGGATGAAAAACAAGTAAAGCTTTTAATTTTCTTTGTTGTTTTGATTGCGCGCGTTATTATTATTATTTTCTTTTTGTAATAAGATAAGATAAACATTCGGAGGGATTTGAAATTATTATTTTCTCTTATTGTTGTTGTTGGTTTTTTGTTTTAATTTTTTTGTAGAGAGAAAGAGTGGGTCAGGATGGAGATAGATACTAAATGAGAGTGAATATTAAAAATCTTACTCTGACGAACTGTGATACAATTTGTTTTTGGTTAATGAAAAGTCAGGGCTTATCAAAATTGTACTGCTTTTAGTCAGATTTCTGCAAAGAGAAGAAAAAAAGAAAGGAAAATTTGATTAGTTTTGAGGTCTTTATTGTTTTTTTTTTGTGTGTGGATATGGATGATTTTTTTTTAAGTGATGGGATGATGATATTGCAAATTATTTAAGGGATACTTACTTAATAAACTGCGGCAACAGTGATGTCCAGCCACTCTTGTCCTGTTTCAGTGTTAAATACAGCTCAAAAGTAGGTACTGTATTAGGATCTACTTTCATCGATGCAATTCGCCTGGAATAAATAGAAAAACAAAAAATCGTTAGCTCACTGAGGAAAATAAAAATAATTTCTATTGAAATTAAAAGTAAATCTTCGTAAAATGGATGCACGCACACGAAAGACTAGATGTTTCTATTATGCCAACTTGAAGTTCTGATTGAACAAAAGAAAGAGGAACCTCAAGGGCTGGTTGTGCTGATTATAATCAGCATGAAGCAAAAAACTCAAAGTAAAAATCTCTTCTTTTTTTCTTTTTGAAAAAAAAAAAAACAACAAATGAAAAGCAAAGACGAACAATACCAACCAGATTACAACAACATGACAAGTAAAAAATTTAATTGTATTTAATTTGTTATGCGCTTTGTTTCAATTGACACAGAGAGTTAGGCAAAAGATACATTTTTCTTGCTGTTGGCTTGATAGTTGTTTGTGAGCAGCGCCGAGTGTTTGTTTGTTGTTAATTTAAAAGTTTAAATTGACTGAATCTGTACATACATACACATAAGCGAATAGCTAATTCTGTTTGGTCATCTTTGCCTGTAGTATATTGACCTCCTCACTTGTGCACTCGCGACTAAACGGCATCCCCTTTCTCTCTATTTCCCTCGTTTTTGTAGGAATACATTTTATAATAGAGGTATGATCAATTTGATTTAGATTCATAAATTGTAGCTTATTGACATAAATTGGCTCTAGGTTTTTATTTGTTTGGTATTTTTAGATCACGAGTTAAATTTGATTTTTTTTTGATTCGATAAGAATCAGGTATTGTTCAAAAGTAGTGAGAGAATGAGTAGTAGTAATTGAATAATTCTTCTAATTAATTTACAATATTTAGTTATCGGGATATGTACATTTTGAATAAAAAATTGACTAGACTCCATTTTTCGAGATTTAATTTTTAAGAAAATGAAGATTTTTGTTTTTGGAAAAATATAACTTACCTTGTATTACTTGGCTCATCCTCGAATTCAATATAAATTGTACAACCCCTAATGCCGCATGGTTCCTTTTCAGATACTTTAATTATTTCGGCTGCTATTCTAGGTGTTAGATCCCATGGTAATGAGACCTCGGTGCATGCTAAATGGCGACTCTTAGCCGCACGAAGTTCGCTCTGCAAACGTATCGACAATGCATTAACGGATGCATCATCATCGGTCATACATATTAAATTACTATTGTAGCGATTATTTGTTTGGCTACCACTGGTGGGGTTGGTGGTAATATTATTGGTGGTAGAATTATTATTATTAATATTATTGCTAGAACTTAAATTTGTAGCGTTTGTATTACTACTAATATTATTATCACTGTAATTTGTTGTTTGCCTATTAGTTCTAGATTTTGTTGTAGCTTGCAGGTGATGATGATGGTTTAGGTGATGATGATGATGATGATGCATTGCCGTTGGCGATGACATTGTTGTACGATGATGGTGATGACCGTCGACAATATCGATGGAACTTTGTTTATTACTACTACTATAGTGGTGGTGAGATGGCGGTGGTGTTAGAGGACTGGTCCAGTCTGAAATTTCAAAAAAAAAGAAATAAAATTAAAATTTAGTTTTGTTTTTTTTTTTGTCAGAAAATTAAAAAAAAAAAAATTAAAGTTATTTAATGAAAAGAAAACTCAATGAAAAAGAAGAGAAATAAAAACTATAGGTATAAACATTTAAAAAGGGTAGATAAGGGAAGAACGGTTGACTTCTTAACTTCATGATAAGGATAACTAATTAGGTAGGTATTTAGCTTTCCACAATATTGGAAAATACCCAATACCTAGGTGGGTACGTAACATGACTGTTTTTCCCATAAAAATATTTGTAAGAATGAATTAATCTAAAAGCAACTTTAAACGTTTCTTCTAATTTGATAAATTTTAATGGACCTAAGCGACAAGCTGTGATCAATAACTATATGAATTTTTATTTCAAAAAATTAAAAAATCTATCTTAATCTATCAAATGTTTATTTAAAAAATGAAGAGATAGATAATGTTAAATTGGTGGATAGGTACCAACCGAAAATAAATCACCCATTGTTGAACATGAGCGTTTAGTCAAAATTCATAATTTTTTTCTTGGAAAAAAATCAAAATTAGGCAAATTTTAATTTAAACATAAATTGAAAAATATTTAAATTAATTATTTAAATGTCCTATACTTGTTAACTTTAATCTTAATAGGTTGTCTACCTCTATAAGATAACAGAGAATTTTTAGTTCTATTAAAATTTAGGTAGTGCATTTTTTCATAAATATTGTTTTACATTAAAAACAAGAAATAAATGTTCTGGTAGGTAGGTTGGTAGGTACGTTACTTTCCTACTCGTATCTACAAAAAAAAAAGTCCTATTAGATACAATAAGTTTTTAAAAAAAATTATTTAAATTTCTAATTAGGCAGGATTCTACCGGTATGGATGTACCTATACATATCTCCAAATTATTAAGTATGTATGTATCTGATGTAAAAGTTTATTTCATATTGAAAATGTAAATTGAATTAAATTTATAAAAAAAGTTGCTATACCGAAGGTCCTACACTCACGAATCTTCAAACCAAAATGAACTAACTTTGAATGAGTGTCAAGTATATGTACCTACCTAACCTATGTACCTACTGAGTTAACGAAAAACGCACATACATCAATTCTTTATCAAAATACCGATAACGATCGGAAACTGCCCTCTGCCAATATTTCCAAGACTTTTTTCAAATCCTCTTATCAATTTCATATTAGATACCTACAAATCTTTAAAATCTTGATTTTTTTATTCAATGGATTTGCCTCTAAAACGGTGTCAGTCAATCTTTCAATTTATGCACCTATGTATGCATCTAAAAATAAAATGCCTACCTACCTACTTACATCTTTTTTTTCCATTTTTCAAAACTCGAAACCCCGTTTTCCGTTTAATAAATTCATTCATTCAGAAACTGTTTCATCTCAACAAAAAAAAAAACACCTCACCACCCTCTCATCGAAAAAATCTAATTCCTCTTTTTCCATGAAGAAAAAAAAATATATCTTTTTTCGCCCTTTTATCCCAAAACCTGGCACCGACAGAGATATAAAATGACGAAAATCCTACCTGTTTTCTTTCAAAATTTCTTATTCTTCATTTATAGGTAGGACCCTACCTACTTTAACTTTTTTTTTTAGTTTTGCCTTTCTCTCTGTGTGCCATAAATATGAGTTTTCCTTGGTTTTTTTCTTTGCCTCCCCCAACCAACCAACCAAGCAACCCATCACACACATCTACCTTCCAGAGTTTTCGATATACCTACACATATTATCTACATCTATATGATACATAATTTTCTTCACCTAGCAACAGAGGTTTCTCTTGCTCCTCTTTTTTTTTTTTGCTTATTGGACGAGATACGGCCGTGTTTTCACAGAGCCCGATTCAACCAAGTACGCGAAGGAATAAAAGATGACGTGCGTTCGAAAAGAATACCCGATGAAGAGCTCATCAAGGCAAAATTACGAATAAAACGGAGAGCAAAAAAATCAAACGCAACTGTCAAAAAATTAAATAAATCAGAACAGAGAGAGCGATAAAAATGGAGAATATTTTTTAAGAGCGGCCCACAATCAGCTGTGAAAACATATGTTTGAAGAGAAAAATGTAGAGCATAATACTTTTCTACAGTGCCGTTGATGTTGGAAAAAAAAGTATCTTCGGTGGCCGTAGTGAGGACTGAGGAGATGAGTTATATTTTCTTATGAGGAAATAGAGAAAGAAGAAATAAAATAATTTCCTTTTTTTGTGTTCTGTTCTGCTCAGTTAAACAAAAAAAAGAGTACCTTCTGGAAGAGAAAAGGGCAGGCAAGAGGAGGCGATCAGCTGATGCTGAGTTAGGTACCCACACAGCTGGGATATCAGCCGTTTTGTTCCCGAAAATGCCGAAACGAGGAAGAAAAATTATCCCGATTGGGAAAGTAGGAAAGAACCTAGTTGTCAAGAAGAAAATCCTAAATTTTCATTTTCTGAGAATCTTAAAGAGCAACTCTCTCTAAATAGTTTTTTTTTTCAGCAGCACATGGTAATGGAGCAGCACTGTAATGGATGGAGCACAGAAAAAGATGCACATGTATCATAATTACAGAGAGTACCTGCTCATTGCATCATGCCGGTTTTTAGACCGAATAAGGGAATTGAAGTTGAAGGGGTGAATTAATAAAACAAAAAAAAAAAAGAGTTTGGAAAGGAGACGACCTATCGGCATACATTTTTTTTTTGTAATGAAAGAAAATGAAATAAAGAAAACAAAAAAAAAAGAATTAGAAAAACAAGGAACTCACCTTTAACTTTAGTTGACCCTATGACACCGAATTGCCCTTGAAATTGATTTTGCACAGAGAGCACTTCCATTTTCATGAGTAATTCTTCGAAAACTACTTCGTCAATTTTGACAAGTTTATTACTAGTATCACTATATTTGCTTGGATTGCTGCTGCTACTGCTGCTTTTGTCTCCGGCCGACGACGACGACGAGGACGAAGACAACTTCCTTTTTTTAATGTTGACAACGCGCGAATATTTTGTGTCCTCAATTTTGACAAGCAAAATTGTTTACCGATTTTTTTCTTGTTTTTTTTTTTTTGCAGGTATCGTCACGTCACACAATCACACACACATTCGGAAAAGCACAATTTTCTTTCGACAAAAAAACAGTGTGTCATTAACAATGTATTTAAAAATTGAATTGGAAAATAATCAACAACTACTTAAACTTGTACGAAATTAATTATAAATTAATTAAATTAAAAAAAAACATGTACATATATATAATATATATCTCTTTTTATCTTTTTTTCAGCTCCGGGCAATTCTTTTTAGAAAAAAATTGCAGTCCGTTTTTTCTTTTTCTTTTTTTTTGTATCTCAACTCTTGAGCGAATATCTTTTTCTTCTCATCAGCTAGCTTTTTTTCATATATAATTAATAATTTTTCTTTTCTCACAGCACTTGCATATCACTTGTGTATTGTATGTTTGATTTATAAACTTTATAATCTCTGAGATGGTTTGCTTATTTCATTATCCTGTTGCCGCGGAACCGCCGGTTTCCAAGAAAAGTCCTTGCTGGATTTGATTTTGAGTTTCCAGCAGCAAAAACGACACGAGTGAATAAATCAATAAAATTGAAAAGCCAGCAAACACTCTTGAATTTGGATTTTTCTTTTTAAACACTTGCTTTAGGTTGTTAGTAGGTTGTGTTTGGTGTTGTAAAAAAAAAGTTAAACTTTTCTATCCGCTCTCTGATATCCGTTTGGTTCACGTTTCGTGTCAAAATTCTCTCGTGGGTTTTCAAAAAATTGAATTTTTGGCTAAGCAGAATTTTATATCTGTTTTGTTTTGAGAAAATATGAGATCCTTGAAGGTTTTGGTTGACGTTGGTTTCAATTTCAATAGAAAATGTTGGATCTCTTTTGTATTATTTGAAAAAAAAATTGATGATTGTTGTTGTAAATTTAGAAAAAAAGTATCTATTGAATTTTCTTGTTGTTGTTGAATATGAAAGTCTATTTCTTTTTGTTGTTTATTGTGTTATTTTTTTTTTTCTGCCTGCGGTCGGTCTCTTGCCAAGTTTCTTGCAAACGAGATACGAATATCAGCAGTGTTCAAAAGCTACTATCCGGCCGGCTGTTTGATTCGGCTTTATATAGCCTACATCCCCTCCAATGAGTACGTACAATTTGGATTTAATACTTACTCTCTGGTGAACATACATGCACACAACTGTTGTACTTGTACTAAATAGACACCAGGCGGCGCACAATTCAAAAGAAATGAACACAACTGTGGAAAACATATGTTTTAACCGGAGCCAGAGACAATTCTCTTTAGGTTTCTTCTCTCTCGATCTCGATTTTTTGATAGATATAATATATAGTATATAGATTTTGCCGGTCGTTTCGTTCATCGTTGGTGGTGGAAAACATATGTGCTGATATTCTCTTTATATTTTTCTTTTTGTCTCTCTGTTCAGTTTCTGTGTGTTTCTGTTATTCACTGTTATTTACTTAAATTGGATGAGATTTCTCTTTTCTGTCTGTCACGTAAGTATAGCGTAGTGTTGTAGATGGAGAAGCTTCTTTTGAATTTGGACCACAAATGTGGTGTACGTGACTCAAATCTTGTATATAGAAAAGGCTTGTTTTTAAGGAGTGTGTGGTGGGGAGCAGAGGGTGCATATGCAGTTTCCCTTTATATGGTTAGCCCTGGAAGGTGATGATTGGCAGGGTGCCCCCTTTAAACAATCCATTTTCTTCTATTCTCACCGTGTTTTCATGTTTTGTGTGCTGCTGCTTTGTCTCTTTTCCCACTGATTGACCATTTGAATTTTTTTTTGGTTGGTCGTTGTTGTTTTAATAGGTATATACATACCTACTTCTTTCTTTCTTGTTTTACATAATTCCTATGGTTCTGCTTCACATATCCCATATGATGTTGTGTCAAATGAGATTTCTTCCTTTTATTTCTCGGTTCCTACTTTTTCTCCTACACACTGACACCATACAGATTTTTTTTTTCGCTTTTTGTTTGATTTTTTTTTTCTATCGTGTATTCCTCAATTCCTCTTTGATAGAGGACAGACAGGTTTGTTCTTGTTTCACTGTGCTTTTGCTCGTTTGGTTGTGTTTGCAGCATGAAGGGAAATAATATAAATTGCTCCTGCCTCTTTGGTTTTTTGGGGGCCTGTTTGGACATATTTTGTTATTGTTGTTTTTTTTTTAGTGGGTACATCTATACTACACCAAATTCACCACCGCCCCACCCCCTGAACGAATTTGATTTATTTCTTGCTCATGTTTCCTTTAGTAGGTACCGATTTAGTATTTTTTTGTTGCTTCGTGTGTTCATTTCTGTTGCACATTGCAATTTAATTTTCTGTTTCTCTTTATAGGTATGTGCGGATGAAAATGGTTAAAAAAAATTGTAAAATTTGCATTTTCACGCAATTTTTAAAGGTTTTGTTGCGATGCATTAGAATCTAGGTAACTACCTACCTACCTAGCCTATGTGACTACCTATAACTCTGTATGTAGGCACATTCATCTATATACATAGGTACATATATGTAAGTATGTATCATAAATGTAAGGTCTGTAATTAGAGAAGTAGATAGGTACATATAGGTAGGTAGGTACATACCTACATAAAGTAAAAAAAAAAAAACGCTTCGTTCATATTACTTGACATTTCAATTTGACTGATCTGTCAATTTTGGCATTTTATAAGAAAATATAGCTTAACCTAAACGAAAGCGTTCAGCGTTGCCAGGCGGCCCAAATTTTGAGGTACGTCCCGATTTTTAGATTAAAATTAATTGGCTGGTAAGTTTAGTTTTTCAAATGGTTGATAGCGCTGTTTCTATTCCATTTAAAATAGTCAGCTGATGTTTCAATTGATGACTTACATACATACATAGGTATAAGAAGTAAGAAGGATTCAAATTGACGAGATCATCGTTGGACGTACGTAATAAGTATTAAGAAATCCTCAAGATAATACCTTACAGAAATAGCACCAGCTGTTTAAACAGTTCCCAACAAATGATTCGACGAATATGTTTAGGCTCGTCTCCTTCATATTAAGTGTCCAAACTTCTAACTGCGTTTCCAAACGTGTTTTTTCGCAAATGAATTATGAAAGCAGAACAATCCCGATTTTTTTCTTCTTAAAAGCTTTCGAAATCCCGATTTAGTAGAGAAAAGATCTGGCAACGCTGCCATAGATTGACATGACATGAAAATGCACAGTGAGTAAAAATGCACTGTTTGTGAATTGGATATGGATTGTGTTTTTGACATTGGACATCTGAAGGGCAGATGTAGTCGGCCTGTTATGAAAATATCAAAGCAACAAATGCAAATGTCATTTATAGAAAAATTAATTTCAGTTTTACAGTTGACATTGAAACTGTTATTTGTTGTGTTAAGTTTTTTTTTCTAAAAATGTCACGAAATACGTAATGTTTCATTAAAACTCAAATTCATAATCTTGGAAGAAATTAAATTGGAAAGAAAAGAATAATCGGTGAAAAGTTTAAAATTGCAAAAAGCACATTAAGGCTATTCATTCAATGAGATCATTTTCCGCTTTGCAGAAATAGATAAACATATAAAGGGTTTTCCAATAAGAGGTGTTATTTTGATATTCAAAAAAAAGAAATGCGTTGTTGAAGCGTGTATCGTTCCATTTTTATTAATAGCGTAGTTTCTACTTGTCAAATGTCAAAAAATGACAGCTTCAAAAGTGACAGCTACCGAATTAGCGGGCTATTCAAAATAACACCTCTTATTGGAAAACCCCTTACTAAGGTAACTCCACTATACGTTGGCGTAAACACCCCCTTAAAAATACTTGCGTAAATGTGGGAAATAATCAGCTGTTCGTTAAACTAACTTAATGAAGTTTATTTCTGCTCTTTCTGCAGAAAATTCGTGAGATAAATCTATCTGCTTTGCCGAATATTTTTCACATACAAACGTTGACATTTCATTTCTGCATGTTGCATGAATAACGTTAATACTCGTACCTAGTCTAAAAATATCTACCTAAGAAAACAATTCGAAGAAAAATTATATAAATGCAAGAACAGAAAAAGAAATAGAGACGATGAAATGTTTCGAAAAAGTGATAGAATAAAGTGCAAAAATCCAATTTTGTTGGAAAACGCTCAGCAATTTGAAATGATTTGGATTTGATATTTTTTTAACTGCGAAAACTACTTACATTATACTATAGCTACCCATTAATATAGGATATAAAAAAAACACGGTTATACGAAACAAATATTGCTTGGACCTTGGAGAATTTTTAAAAAGTGATAAAGTCCAAATAAAAACCAACTTGGTCAAAAACTTCTATGATAATAAAGAAACAAATATTGTCCTGATGCTTTTGACGAACTTGTAGACGAAATAGGTTACGTAGGTATATTTTTATACAGAACAGTAAGCAAACGTACTTAACTAGGTATTGTAGGTATGAACAATGCTTTTTGTGTAAGTATAGCTTACTATAGTATAAGTATAGCGCACTTTAACCTCTATATTCCTTGTATTCGGGCAGTTTACGAGGAAAAAAGTTTACTTTAGTTTGACTTTGATACGCACCTTACTAGAGGATAGAAGGTAAAAGATGATACATATTCCCCTACATTGTCAAGAATTCCATCCTGTTGAATTGAAATTGACAAGCAATGTAGGCCCAAAGTGTTGCTCATAGTTCCGTGAGACGTGGTATTTTGGCGTCAATCTAAAGGTTTAAGATTTATAACACCCGTCCATAGGTATACATTGAACACACAGATAAAAGTTTGCCTCAAGAAATCATGTCCACCACAAGGGTTCTATCTGTTGGAAGTGACTTATCTGAATGCTTTTGACATGATTTTCAATTTGTTGTCACTCAATAAGTATCTAAAGCTTCTAATAATGCCTATTATATCTTTATATCGACTTTTTAAGTAAAAAGGCAGGTAAGCACCTTTTCGTTTCTTTAGTAATTAGGAATCTAAGAATACTTGTTTATGAACATTTTACAGCAGGTAACTACGTCCTTACTTCCTTTACAGCACACATTAGGTATAGTATAGGTACCTAATATATAGACATTAGGCTAGACTTTTATAATCCAAACACTACTTATTCCAGCATGTCGCTGCTTCGAGTATAGGTACCTACATACCTAGAAGATCGAACCTAAAATTAGATTTAAACAATAAAATTATCGATAAGAACTTGCTAGCCTGACGCCATTATTTACAAAACATTTTGACCACTTATTTAGGTATATGTAGATACCTAATTACCTAGCAACACCTTTTAAATACTAGCGTCTGGCGCTGGGATTTCCGTGAGACTTTACAGCATCCTTAATCTGATTATAATGCTAAGTTTATTATTATTGCTCAGATACAAGTATCTGCACAAAGTAATTAGATTTTAAGTCCTAAGCAGACCTAAGCAGTGTAAAACATCAAAGGGAAAGGTACGGATGTAAAAACAGGTATAATACCTATACATTTATGACGCTCGTGTCGAACATAATCGGCAAGTCCTTGTAAAACCCATAGACAATAATTTTTCTTAAAAACACTAAAAAAATAAAAAATAAACACGTGCGACATCGTTAATGAACTTTCAACATGTTTACTTTACACATAGTTTGTTTATTTCTACCGTATAACCTTTCTACATTAGGTAACTATTCCTAATTAAAAATTTGCCTATAGAACAAAAATACCCCTCAAAGACTACGAATAGGTAGAGGTATTAACTCATCCAATTTAAATTAAGCTGCCAAAATATATGTACATAAATACATTAGACGCTTCTCTATCTAGCGAAATATACCTATTCATGTAGGCTGTTCAGTTACATATATATGTAGTGACTAGTGTATTATTTTATGACATGACAATTTCGGAGAACTGCTTCCGTTTTTTTAGGATGCGAGTGTCATAAATATACTCTGAAGTTAATTCAAAACAAAGTGGGTATTTCCCCGGAAAAGAAGATGTTGAATTTAATGTAGGTCGCTAAAGTAGGTACCTAGCTATATCTAAGTAGATACAGTTACTTAAACAGATATGACCACTTCTTTTAACTGTCATTATTTTTTTGGTCCTACCTACCAATTAGAAGTAGAACAACTGATTAAAAACTCAGAATCGTTTTAAAAATCCAAATCAATTAGGTACATACCTAATTAGTTTTGAAATGACGGCGTCTTGTGTTTATATAATGATGAATTTACAATGCCGAGTTGGGCGTGTCGCTTTGACAGATCTTTCTCATAAGGCTAAATGTAAAAAAAACTGTCAACGCAACGCCCAACGCGGCATTGTAAATCAGCCATAACACTTAAAACAATTCCTATGATTTTTTGTATTAATTTTTATAACTGTTATACATATGTAGGTACCTATACAAAATAATTAATTTGCGGATTGAAGAGCTTGTGAGTTTCAATTGTAATGCAATGTAGAAGATCGATCAGACACTCTATTACGTTAGACCACGTTGTGTAAATACCTACTGCTTGACTTGACTTTAAACATATATCTGCACTCTTTACTCTACTTAATTTAGAAAAGTTCAATCGTACCATAACGAAAATGTACAAAGAAGAAAGGGCGATAACTCTGCACAATACCCCGGCCACCACATATAAGTCCCTCACCAACGCAACGTGCAAATATTCTAAGTGCATTTGAAAACCATTTCTAATTCAATACAACATTTTCTAAACATTCTAGAAATGTAGAATATGATTCATTATTTTCTTTTGGAAAATTACATTTTTTCACCCACCATATTTTTGATACTATTTTTTTCATTCAGACTTCTAAGTCAGCTGCAACATATTTCAATTTCATGGAAATCTGTTAAGGAAAAACGAAGTTGACATTTTTTGAATCCGTTGCCGTATTTCTTCCAATTGTACAAACGTCACTGTCGTTCAAACTTTTATCTGTGGCTCTTCAATTTTAAAATACTGATTTCGGTGAGTTGAGTCAGTTTCAACGTTGGTTGAAATTTTGATCCGTGGCTTAGCAATTCCAACCCATCGATTTCAACTTAACAATTTAATCTCACCGATTTACCTCAGTAAAATCTTAGAAATGGGAACGAGATTTAAAAAAACAATGCTTCTCAATGCGCAAGAAAACGGGACGAAAGCGTTACATGATTCACTATAATTCACAGGCCATAAATAATGGCAGAACTATGAACATGTCATGAAAAAATCTAATTTAATCCAAAAAATTAATGTCCATGTAGCGAAATGTCGAAAAAAGCTTGATTTTTTTCAGATGCGTTCCGTTACTTCGTAAAATTTGTCTAAAAGTCTCAATAAAAAATGTAAATTTTGATGGAAAAAAATGGAAGTACCTAGTGGTAAAAAGCAAATGAACGACATGACATGAAACTGCCAACTGAGTAAAAATGCGCTGCTTGTGGATTGGATTTTGGACATCTGTATATGACCCGTGGAGTGGGTCGGTAATGATAAAACTATTCCGCACTTCAATTTGACGAAACTTTTCACGACGACATTTAAGAAAATAATATTGAAGATAACTGATTTTCAATTTCTTAATCTATTAATTTAACGTAACTTGACTACATGAAATTCTTTATTACTTGTATTCTCGTCATAGTTTGACACTAATTTAACAATTATGACGAGATCTCGCCACATTCACGTACATTCACGATATTGCTATCGCATCCATTCTGTTCAAGAATAAAGAATTCTTCCAAATGAATGGCAATGCTATTGTAGATCTTTCAGCTGACTTAGGATTCCTCGTATTTGGCAATGCTGGTCTATGTTTGTCAACAAGACAGTTTAGTTTATTTAGTGTGTTTTTTTTAAATTTTACTTTTTATTCGTTAAGTTTTAATATTTATCTATATTGTAAGTAAATCATAAAAAAAAAGTGAAAAATGTTATGGATTTAAATAAAAACAATTCTAAAAAGATATTTTAAAGAACCTATTATTAAGGCCTGAATACGATACTAGTTAACATTTTACTACATAAATAGTACTCTACTAACTTTTCATAAATCTTAAACCTCTTGTTAACTAGTAAAATGGTAATTAACTAGATAGCAAAGCATTTGTAGGGTTTAAATTTTGATGAACACAATAATTGTGTGATCTAAAAAAGTATTCGATGTTTATAACTATTTTAATCATTTAACATAATTATTTACAAAAAAAATGTACACCAGCAGGATTCGAACCTGGGCATCCCGCACGGAAGGCTGATATACTATTAGATACGATTATGGATTTACTACGATACTAAAAAATTAAAGTAGCCATTTGGTGATTTTAACTTTAGTAAAATGTTAAGAAGAAAATACGATACTAAACTCGTTTAAAATTAGCAAAATCCTCTTTTTAACCTAGTATCATACTAAAAATTATTTAAAATATTACTAAATCCATTAAAATTTAGCGCCCTTATTTTTTTAATTTTTAATTTTTAACCCCAACGCCCATAAACCTTTGATCTACAACCTATAAGGTATTCCTTACATTTAGATACCTTTATAGATATTTTCTTTTCATTGAACTGAAGTACATACAAGTGTCTAGGTAGATATGTACATACATATATAATTAAGTAAAATTTGTTAAGAAAATTTCATAAAAAAAACTAAAACACGTCATGCAAATTTGTGCCTTACCTACCTATCTATCTATTAATTGTAGGCAGGTACGAGTATATGTCAGGGCAAATCATGTGATGGCGTCAAACAAAACTAAAATTATGTATTCAAAACAGTCTGATGACAAATCCAAAATATAGTATGTAGCTTACCTACCAAGCAAAAAATAAAACCGTTGATACCTATCTATATATCTACCTACCTACCTTACCTACTTTCTTTGTTTTGTATCTCAAGTCATCTAAAATTTCAAATTCAAAAAAAAAAAAAACTTGTCCAACTAGCGAGTATGGTTATTTTTATTAGTGTCTCAGCTTTAAATTTATTGCTCTTAGAAATTAAAAAAATCAGAAGCTATTATCTGAAGACGAATGAGGCGCCATCGTATATAGCAAAACCAGCTAGGTTGGTATGGTAGGTAGGTAAGGTACGTAAGCAACCAACTTTAGGGTCTAAAAGTCTAATAGGTATGTTAATATGTCAGTTGCCTAATTAATTTCCATAACATTTCTCTTTGTGATAGTGTGTGTTGTCTCTCTAGATGTATGCATGTGTAATCATAAATATCTTATAATCAACATTATAAAAACAAAGAGTTGGGTAGGGTAAATGTACTAGTACCCGGCCACTTAAGCCTAAACCCTTTTCTTATTTTTGCTGTTGGATAATATAAATTCGTCTAATCATAAACGATTACAGAATATTTTTTTTTTTAAGTTGTTGTTTAATGGAATACAAAACAAAAATAGAAAGTATGGAATTGCTTTTATGCAATTCATTTTGTGAAGAAACTATACGCTTATCTGGACCCCTGCTGGGAAATAGGTCCAAAATGTTGCAATCCAAACAATTAAAACCGCCTAATCCTTGATGATAAGTCTAAAAACCGTTTATTAATAGGGCTAACTCTTGGAACGGAACGAATAAAGTATGGTTTGTTTATAAAGATCGGTTCACAGGCCCAAAAAATACGGAGTTATGGTATAGTAAAAGAAGACGAAGATCATGGCTCACTAAAGTGCGAGTGGACCAAAAGAGGCTACTAACCGTGCGCGTGCGAAAGGCGAAACTGGGTATACAGAAGGTCTATTGTAACGAATTATAACTATTAATCTTAATGGGGTGTATTCATAGTCATTTTTAAACTGTGTCTAAATTAAACCTAGGTTAAGTGAATTTTCCGACGTTGGATTAGTTTTTGTAAGGTTTATAATTTGAAGCTTTTTGTATAGTGAAACAAGTTTATAATCTTTAAAAAATATAAAACCAACAATTTGAAAGTAAAATCGGTCTCTATTCATTGAACCAAAATTGTCTTAAACTGTAGTTTAGTAAAACCTGGGCTTATCAGCGGCTATGAATATGCCCCAATAATTTGTTTGGCGTTACAGGTCGTATATGTTAGAACCACGACCTAATGATTTTGAATTACACTGTCAACTATTTATCTGGAAAGTGTTATTAGTTGGCAGGAATAGAGAGACCAACAATTTCATGTCGCATACGAACGATTTGACATGACAAGCGATGAAGATATTCTGAAAGGACTTGCACTTCCTCATAGCAGAAACGTTTTAAGTAGAAACTATCGCAACATACGTGCGTCATGCCGATTTCTATTATTAGAATGATTAACTAACTCTGGTTTAACTCAGAATTAACTCATTCAATTAAACACTATGTTGCATCAACATGCAAATGCCAACCCAAGTTGCTTGGGAATTCTTATTCCTAATCATTATTGATTGTCAAACTGTCCAGATACCTACTGGTTCACATACCCTATGCAGTATCTATGTATCTACCTGCTTACCTAAAAAAAAGATTGATTTAGATAGCTGTCAAATATTCAAGCACTGGGTAGCTAGGTATAGGGGTATCACACTCTGACCTTAAACAATATAAAAAACTGTTAAGCCTAAATATACAATAGACAGGTAGGTACATTTATCTAAACCGCAAAATAAAATTATCACGATGAAAATATTCTAGGGCTTCTAACTAACTACACACCTACCTATATGAATACCTACAAAAAAGTATCTATAGGTAGATATCTAAGCCGTACCTTTGTGAAATTTTCAGGAATCCAAAATCATTCGAAATCACATTATCTTGCTCAAAATATTGCCAAGCTTTTGAAATTCAAGTAAAAGGCTGATTTAAAATTCATCACGCATCCCAACCCAATCCCAACTATATACAAACCCGTCGTCATCGTCGGCATTATATGTAGTCAGGTACAGATAGGTATACCTACCTTCTACCTTGCCTGCTACAACATGTAAACAAGAAAAAAATATATAGCTACCCATCACCATCTCTCTAAATCGATTCCATAAAATAAAAATAAATAGACAGACAAAAAGTATCTAAAAGAGGACAACACAGAACGAACAAAAAAAAACGTCAATCCCATCGACACACCTTAGGAATAAAAAAAAAAAATAAGAAAATATAAACAGAAGCAGGTTTGTGGCAGGTTGGCAGTTTCGTCAGTATCTCTACTTATGTATACCAAACCAACAACAGTTTTTGTTGCAAACACCCATACAACAGAGGAAAACTATAAAGAGAACCTACTTGTCACGATTTTTTAAGTGTGCTCCAGCCATCGATCTTTAAGGCCTGAAGTATCTTTGTGTCTCTACTTGTATCTTGTACTGGCTTTCTTAAAAATAGGACACGAAAAAAGTGCACAGGTGACATGGGCTAGCTATAGATACATTACCTAGTCATCAAAAAAAACATGTACCTGCCCCTCAACCCTCCACCTTCCACACCACACACTCGCCATCATCACAAAATACAATCGGATGATACCTATTGTTCTGATAAAGGCGGCTTTACATGGATCTGCATCTGCAGACTTGAAGAAAAGTAGAGCGGGCCAATAATATAAAACAAACATAAAAGTAAGACAGGGTACACACTAATAACTTACTCGAACTCTGCTATAACTTTCTTGACACATCTCACAATCACATGTTCTTAGCGTTCAGGTATGTAGTTTTGAGAAGAAAATTTTCGCTTTTTTTTGTTGTTTTTAAGCAAACTGAGGTGAAATGGTAAAAAAATACTTGAAAATTCGTTATCTGAACGGAACAAATTATGGTGCAGATGAAAATGCTATAATGAAGATGAACATGTTCATCTTCACTATAATCTGCAATCTTCAGGTTCGTACTTACTATAATCTTCATACATGAAGATGATCTCCATTTTGGTTTTCGCTCTCTATCGCACAAGTATGAATTTTCTATTTTGTTTCCTCTTTTTTTGCAGATGTCAATGCAGATGAAGATGAAGATGCATGTAAAGCCTCCTTAAACAAAAATTGATAGTGACTCATCAGAACAGTAATATCTTTCAACTGTGTAGGAACTAAGCTATAAGGCACTACATACCTACTTCCTAGCACTAGGGTGCATTTCTCATTTCACAACTTTAATAAATTTCGTCATCTTTTTCTGTTGCTCGGGCTTAGCAACAGAGACGAGCCTAGCTACATAATATTGTCGATTTGACAACCTTATTATTGTTTATTTTATTTAAACCATCAGCAGAACAATTACCCAGGCTGATTGTGGTAAAAGATACAGAAAACCCCGAATCGATTGTGCGAAGACTAGAAATATGATCTTCAAAAAAAAAACGATCTTTGATGAATATATCTTCCTTCACTCCCACATATGTATGTAGGTACTATGAAAAGATAGATTTCGAGCACAATACCTGCTTCTGCATGTATGTATTTATATGAAGCCTCGAAAACATCATAGTCACCAGCTAACAATGAAATCAGAAGAGGTCGTTTCAATTTGGGAAATTTCTTTTCTTTTTTTTATTTATTTATTTTATTTGAGATAATTTTGGTATAATGAAAATTAGGTAGGTATACCTATGTACCTTGTGTGTGTTTTTACGTTTTTGACACATATGCATGGAAAATTGTTTTTTCCTAAATCTGTGAGAACTTGGATAAAAAGGATCATCATTGTAAATAAAGGAAAGACCCCATGTGGTATCAATACAGAAACAAAATTGGTATTTTTAGGGACCAGCAAGCTAGGTAGGTCTAGAAAAGATTTACAGTTCAGGTGGATGGTAAGCCTAAGTGAAGTGTATAAATTGAGAATTGTGTCTTCAGAGAAGAGAGCAAACATCAAAATACATTTCAATAATTTGTCATTGAAGGAGCGAAAGGGAACTCTTCAAACCCTTCAAATTTCTTATGCAATACCTACATCATGTGACAGCATAAAACCTTTGCAAACGGTCCGAGTTCTCTGAGCTTGTAGTAAGTACCTAGATATTTTTAAAATTTGATAATAACGAATGTTTGACTAAGGTTCAGTTATACAAACATGGTTCTATATTTTTGATCCGCTGTCCAGGAAATTTAATACGACGTTTTTGGTGGATTATCTGAAGCTCAAGGATGGCTCAAGAGTCAGGTAAGTGATAAAAGCCAATTAAATTCTTGAACTATCGCTGAACCTCAGTTAATCTGCTAAGATCGGTGATTTAAAAATACTGAACCACGGATCATTATTTAAACCACGTTACAAATGTTACAACTGGCCCTAAAACATATTTTAATCTTGTGGTTTTCTTGGTCATTAAGGACTATAGTTTTTCAGTGGCTGAGTTAACTCTAAGTTAGTTAATGCTGTAAATATTTTTTATTACAGTGGAGGATTAATTTTAACTTTCAACTGTCAAAAATGTATCGAAATCGATGTGCAAATCGAAATTGTATGGAAATGGATATGGCGCAACTATATCGAAATGATTTAGTTAGTATTTTGACAAACATATCTTTCAGTAATATCTACTCAGTTAAACCAGATTTAATTCTATTAATTTATTGACTCGGATTTAGCCTTGAAACCAGAATGATCTTGCACTGCAAAATTCGGTATAAAGCCACTTTAAAACGACTCACATGGCTGCTTAGGCTGCAGCTGGACTAACAAATTGAATACAAAACTTTACCTTCCTAGGTAATTTGTAGCTAGAATTATGCTGGCACATTAAATAAAAAGCATCTTCTTAACTTTACATTTAATTGACTTTTGTGCTTCCATTTACACAATTTTACCACAATATAATTGTATGATTAATAAATAAAGAACTTACCTGCCTACCTTGTTGACCTCTGACGTCAAATCAAAGATAAAAATACTATTTTTTTTTCTGAATCATTATTTCAATTCATTCGAAATACCTACGTTTATATAAATCCACATTTTGTGACGTGCTGCTAATTGTTGAAAAGCACTGTCACTGTCGCCAATCTGTCTCTAGTATATGTAGGTGCAAAGCCAGATAAGCTTTAGCGTTTCAATGACAAGTAGCACGTAGGTGGCACGTTAATACATACGAGTAACATCAGCCTACCTTCTCTACCAAGAAAGTTTTATTCAATAATTGAACATTGTTGCAATCTTCTAATTAAATTGTTAATACCTACCCGCTGTTACACATACATATACCTATATAGATAATGGCTTCTTTGGTATATGATTATTAAATCGTTTTAATTTAATTATAAAAACTAAACTTATAGGTAATTATGATGGAAAATTTTATAGAATATTTATTGTCTTAAAGAAAAATTGCTTATTGTCAAAAGTGCACGTATGAACCACAAAAGTGACGAAAGTTCAATAGGGACATACATTTAGCCTCATTGTCATTATCATAAACTCATTTTATTAGTGTCTGTGCTAAAATATTTTTTTTTTTTAAATAATTAAATCAATGACTCACATCACGTTCGTTTTTTTTTTTTGTTGTGTGGTGTGCCTCTAAAAACCACAGGAATCAGAATAAGAAATTTCAAATTAAAAAAAAGTTTGTTCCCCATGCTTCGTCTTAAAAAAAAACATCTTATTACATCTATACATATTGTATGTATCTCAAAATAAAAAAAAATATATCTTTCATCAATGATTTAATGTAGATAGTTGGTACCTATGTACCTATAGAGCGAGTGTATTTTTGTGTTTTTACGGATAACGTTTGCCAAAGCTAATTTTGTATGCGACTTTCTTAATCTACATCATTTCGCATTAGCAATCAAGATCAAACGGTTCTTGCATCATCTTAATAAATTCAATTTTTGTCTTGATGTAAAATCAACACGTATCTCTCTAGTGGGTACTAAGTTGTTATGTTGCTATGCTGCCATGTATTTTGTATGTCGTCAGCTTTCTTCTGGAAATTCGTTTGTTCAGATAGGTAGCAGTGAATTAGTGATAAAAGTAATAGGGAATGCTTTGTACATGAACTTGGACATCCCTGCGATAGAAATAATATTCCTGTTTTTTTTTTTAAAGGAATAATAGTTTAATATTTAATTAAAATTAAAACACAGTTTATTTAGTAATTTAAAACAATACAATGTATATTTATAGGTACACAGACAAAGGTATAGGTATGTATATTTCTTAACATAACTCTCATTTGTTTAATACGAATTATGTTGTTACTCGTTTGCGCTCAGGACTCAACTGACTATTTTAACGATTTTATTGAACATTTATATACAATTTGGGTTAACTGTTAACTAACAACAACTATCCTTACAACTACCCTACCTACATTGAAATAATATAATCTTATGGCACATAGGAGGCCTACACTTATATTACATTGGCTTAGAATTAAAGAAATAGCATACATAGGTATATGTATATTAAACGCTTCAAACTAAAAAAAAAAACATTGGTTCAGTCACTCTCGGAGTGCAACCAGTCCCCTTTCACAATTTCCAATCATTTATTTACCGCTTAGAACTATAGGTACCTACCTATTTGTGTTCCCGTCAAAAATGCACAGACTACCAACCATTTTTTTAAGAGTGGGATAAATCTACCAGAGAGCCGCAAAGATTAACCTTAGACCTTTTTTAAACGTCAAAATAAGTGTAGGTCCTACCTACCTATTTTTTAAAATGATTAATAACGTTAACTGACATCTTGGCAACTGACAGCTTATGTATTGTTTTTTTTTTACTTCATTTGACTAGTCTTCATAATTTTGCCCAAAGAAATTTCTTGAAATAAAATTCGCAGGTAATTATTTTACTCTCTAATGTACGCTCTCATCTGTGAAAAATTACGTACATTTTTGGTGTACGGAAGCAGGATTTGACAGTTTTCCTTACTAATTCATAGATTTTCGCAGTTTTAGTGAGTACGGGAACGCACGGAATGTTATCACAAAAATGCCAAAATGCCTATCTTTACAGAGTTCAAAATAGGTATCTAAATCTTTACAGAATTCAAATTTATCTTTCTGACGTCATTGTACAAATAGCTTAAAATGTCTATAGTCAACATTACATGGGTAACTGTTATGAATGGGGACGTTCACTCAATTCTTCTCAGCAATCTGGAATAACTTTCTGTTGTTGTAATGCGTGCAAAACCACATCTGATGAACAAACAGCTGCTGTCATGAAAGCTATTTTCAGTTATCCAAAAAAAATTTGGAACAACTAGCTATCCGAGAACAAATGTGTAGAACCAGCTGACTGCAAAATTCATTGGTATGCGTTTTGCTTTGATTTTTTGACAGCTTTCAGCTAACCTATCTGATTCGTCCACAGATATACTCCGATAGCTTGGTATCCGAGAATAAATGTGTGAACGCCCTCAATAACATTTCTGAATTTAGATGTTTGTAAACTTTACTCAGTCTCTAAAATGCGTTAATACCATTAAACTCATTAGTTTAGATAATTATTTACTACAATTTTCTACGTCTGCTACAATAACGTAGTCATTTAAGTAAATCAATAGAATAAAAACAAATTCCAAAATTTAAAAAAAAAAAGATATCTCACCCAATGACCCAAGTTCAATGAAACCCGATTCCTACCAATATAAATGTATAGACATAGGTAGGGAAATAGGGATGTCCCAAATTTTTTTTCTTGTCCCATATTTAATTTGCATTTTTTACAATTACAAATACATTCAGTAATCATCGCATTTATTTTTATCATTCATTTTTAGCGTAAAGAATAGTGAATGTGAACCAAATTCTTGGATTTTTCTTGCCCAAGTCGATTTCTTAGGTGTGCACAATAGACTAGTGGGGGAAAAACTTGAAAGCAACCAAAAAACTTTTATAATCTCGTATTTTTATTTTATTTTTTTATTAGAAAAGATATGATAAATTAATCATCGGCGGAACACCGGTTTTTAGGAACATCATTTAACTAGTACCTACCTACCTAGGTAGTTAGGTCTGTAGAGTCGACTATTGCCGGCCCCTCCAGTAGCCGACCCCTTCCAAATAAAAGCGTTGTAATTAAGAAATCCAAGGACTGACATCTATTCCTTATATAATATGTAAAAATTTTCATTAGGTATTTACAGTAATTTCAGAATTATGAGATAATCAAATGCGCAACCCATCGGGAAAAAAATATTTGCACTGGATTTGCACTGGATAACTGTTGGAAAGCCTTTGTAAGTAGAGGCTGGGCGGCCGAATATTGGGATGTGTGTCCAAAGTTCGGTCGCTTCATATTAAAAAAACTGGTTCAGGTCTAAATTTGTGTTGCCGAATTCAGGAGCATAAGTGGCCGGAATTATAGGAGCATAGCGGCCGGACACTGGAAAGTATGACTTTTTTTTGATAAAACATAAATAAATAATTGGTCTATTTAAAAATTCACATTTTTATTTAGTTTCATCGGTTGAGAGATAAATAAAGAATAATTTGCTTTAAGAATAATAGAAAAGGTTGATATTTGCAGCTTCTGTGCCATTATTTTTTACGAAAAATTCCTTAAGGGGCCGGCCACTGGAGACTCTACCCTACATATGTAGGTAGGTATTGTATTTTGTAGGTATCCAGAATAGCTTGGTTATCTATGGTTATGCATATGTTACATACACGAAAGTTATGCCACCTTTAAATATACATTATACTTAAATTTCCTGAAAATTTTATCTGCAGCTCTTAGTCATATTTTTTTAAATAATAAATACGATTTCTTATTAGTACCAACATGTTTTCTGCACTTAAAAATAAAATGAAAAATATTACTTTATTTTGTTACACAAGAAGCCATTGGTTTAAAAAATAAATTACAAGAAATAATAAATTAATAGGTATACCTTATATTTGAAAACTTAAAGTTATAATTAATATCGACTGTAAAAACTAAAAAAAAAAAAAACGAAAATAAAAAAAATATATTATACAAGAGGCATAAGCTCCAATTTTCCGGTTTTTTGCATTTGTAGCACATAAATTTCGTCATTCCTCTTTTGGAATATGGAAAAAATCCACAAAATATTCTTTTTCTCTCTCCCAAGCGTTATTGAATGTGATCTTGACGTTTTTCTTGAACATCGGCCAAAACATTTTCAATTTTCTTCCTTGTTGTAGCCTAAAAAAAAAGATCACACAAAAGTTACCCTTCATCGTTTCGACGAACACACCTGTAATAAAAACGTACCTATTTACATTGATCGCAGGATACCATAAGTACGCTCAATGGTAAAGATCAACCCGATAAGGTGCTGTAGGAAGATAGAATCAAATGGGATGAATAGTTAAAGAGAAATCATAAAAAATAAGAGATGTTCGTCGATTCGACGAAGGATAACCATCCAGAATTAATCTCAACAGCTTTTCTGCATCTTCATATTGAAGGAATCACCATAAATTGTATTTCATTTTACATAATTGGTCTCATCACTCTCTTACCTGTTTTCCAAACGTTTAGGTACCTATACCTAGGTTTACTGTTCCTTAGTTTCCGACAGTAAATATCATAAAACGTAGACTAATCTTCAAATGTGAAGTGTTCAAAATCAGTTTTTTATACCTAGGATAGTAATGCTCCTACCTATACGTTTTTCAAACGTTTCGATGATCTTCTGTCATCTCCTCGAATGTTCGAGAACCAGTGATTTGTTGCATCCAATGACGTGGCCTTGGACATGATTAACAATTATGCAACCCCTGGTGCCTTCCTGATCCTCTGGTAACTAGGTAGTTACCTACATACATATATGTAGGGTAGGTATGAACCTACTTGGTAAGTTTTTTCCACATAAGTTACCCTCTTTCTTTGCCTCTGATTACTACTTATACGTTATTTTGCTCTTGGAGGCTTGGTAGGTATATCCAAACAAAGCTCAATTTTTGCTTTTGAGTAGGCTCGTATTCGTGATCGATCACGTTTCACGTTTCTTTATTAGTCATCTCATCAGCAGTTGTAGAAGTTAGGTAGGTAGAGGTACATATAATGCAAGAGCAAAAAAAAACTGAAAAGAAACAAAAAAGAAATGATCAAACAGCAGAAACAGAGATGGAGAAATCTGAAGAAACTTGCAGAACACCTTTTGTTGCTCACGCAATTGCAACAGTAACGAATAACGATAAAAGTAAATGCATAGGCATGGAAAAAAACTTATCAAAAATGAGAAAAAAAGTGCCACCAAATTTTCATGTTTAGGTAATTCTGGTACCTAATCCTCTTACGTTTAATAGTGTACAAGGCAAAAACTACTAATAAATAATAAGGGTATGCTTATGTACCTACAAGCTAAAACACAAGAGTAGTCACTAATAATACTTATTATGATAAATGTAAATATGTATATACCTATATATGTACCTATATAATGCACATACCTACATAAAGGTACCTATACGATAAAAAAAAACTGTTCACGAATTAAAAAAAAAAGAAGACGAAAGCCAAGCAAACAAAATTTATACACAAGAGACAAGACAAACTCGGCACAGAGCACAAACCATAAATATAAATCGTTTTTCCTTCATTTTCTTCCTTCTTATGATTATTGTATACTAGGTAGGTACCTGATACAACTTCTTTTCGGTTTCTCTATGGGTTCTTTTATATCTGGCTGCCCTCTCAGCCCGCTTGATCCAACAAAGAACCCCCTTTTCAACAAATTAACCAACGTCATCATAAACTAATAACTTAAAGACCAGAAACCTCTGCTTTCATTTGACATTTGCCAACAAGCTGAAACACGCACACAAGTAACATTTCTGTTCCTCTTCCAATAGACACATTGATAAAAACGCACACAAGAATCTTTTCTGTTCGTCTTCCTATAGACGCATAGACAACACAGCCCTAGTAATTTGTTTTTGTTTTGCTTTTCGATTTCACATCTATTCATGGTTAGAGTTTCACAGCTCCAAATACAACAATGGTAATAAATGGGTTTTGGGGGGTGAAACGTACCAAAGTTTCCAATCTTATTTGGCTTATTTGTGAACATCATCGTCATCCATCTATTCATGTTCCTCGTATTCGTTCTTATTCATACTGTACAATCGAGTTTGCGAGTAAAGTAAATAGGAAAAGTAATACCCAACGAAACGATTATGGCTAAGGAAAAGTCAGAGCAAATGTTATAAAAAAAATAACTTATATAGTAGGTAAAATTCTCTTAAATGTATGTAAATAATATAATTCGCATCAAAAAATGCATTTTACAAAAGTAAATAACCCGCAATGAGGGGAATCATTAAAACAACAAGAAAAAAGATGATGTAAATTTACTCTTAAATGACACTACACAAAGTTCTCTCTTCTTATATACTTTAGTTGATTTTCACTCTCTCCCATATTCAAGGGGTTTTATGCGAAATTTTTTTCTCTGAGAGGTTCAGTCTCTCTATTTACCCCGTCGATTCCGGTCGCTTAATTCGTGCATTCGGGTGTTTCGGGTGTTAATTTTAGATATTTTTTTTTCATTGAGTATACTCACAGTTCTTTATACTTTTTTTTCCTTCATTTCTCTTGCTTTTGTTCTGATGAAGGTGGTAAAGTCGTCGTTGTTGTTGTTGTTGTTGTTGTTATTATTATTATTACTGGGTGCATTGGTTATTTGTTGTTGTTGCTGTTGTTCTTGATTTCTTATAGCACATTTTATTGTTCTTATCTTTTATAGTTTAATTTTTTCTAATTCTAATGGCCGGAGACTGCATTTTTCCAAAAATTGTGTTCTTTTTTTCCATTACATAGAATTTAAGTTAGCTAAGTGTTTGGAGATTTTTTAAAAAGTCGACTAGTAGGTAGGAGATTTAAATTTAGGAAAAATTAGGATTAGATGGTTTGTGGAATTTTTTTTCGGCAAGGTTTGTAGGTAGGCATTCGAAAAAATTAACTATGTACTTAGCTTCTACTAGGTAAGTAGGTATTTTTTGAAAAGTTAACTTCGATTATACGAGTTCTATAAAATTGGATTTCTTTTTTATTAATTTTTTAATGTAACAGGATTCTTTTTCCATTTGACTAAACAAATTCGTATGTCCGATCCTGCGGGTTGGGTTCTTCAGTTTTTGTAGGTAAAAACTGTTCGTGATAGGTGCGTAGACTTATGAAATTTTTATTGCAACATTTAGAGAAGGCAGAAATTTATCGTAAGTCTAAACTTTTCAGATACCTAGACATTATGTAGAGAAGTCGGGTAGCTATCAATCTGCGAGAACTTCTTATTTGAAAAAAAGTGATTTATAATTAAATTTGCAAATTCAACTTCTGAAAACGTGATTTTTAAAAATAAATACATTTGTTTCCCAGGTTATACCTACCTACTATATTTTTTTTATTTTTCTTAGATAAATGGATCTAAGAACAATTTAATAATATTTTAGCTGAAAGAAGAGTTCCAATTAGCTGCCTAAATATCTATATTTGAGCGTTTATATTGATTTTAAACAATTTTATGATTCGCTTTTGCCAAAGGTGATGAAAGATCTTTAAAAAAAATAATACAAAAAATTTAAGATAAACGTTTTATATTTTTTTGTGAAGAAAAAACTTCGCTATAAATTATGTAGTCCACAAAAAACAAGGCTTCGATCGAATTAGAAATGTTTTTTATTTTTTTTAATTCTTCACAAATAATACTTCTGTATGAAAAATCTAAATAAAAATATTTAGGTAGCTAAAAATGCCTGCATGTCTTCAAAAAATGATTAATTTTGTTTTTGATCAAAAGGTTTAAATTGTGATTCTCTAATGTTCTTGGAAACGATTTAGAAGTGACCAGGTACACTTTTGGTGTGCCTGAAGTAACCCAGTGCACAATTTGTGTTAAAACTGTTTTTGGTGGAAATGCTAAAGTTGCATGACTTCAGCAAGAC
This sequence comes from Philhelius pedissequus, assembly GCA_910595825.1. Classification (NCBI taxonomy): domain Eukaryota; kingdom Metazoa; phylum Arthropoda; class Insecta; order Diptera; family Syrphidae; genus Philhelius; species Philhelius pedissequus. The sequence continues at coordinate 3,684,583 of OU343163.1, read as the reverse complement.
AGCTCATTAGGTTTCCTTCTGTATTTTTAGGTATCACAAGAAAGGCACTCGATTTTCCTATCAATTATTCAGTTTCTGGAGAGATATTTAGAAACTTCTAATGAATAAGCTCGTTTTCATTTCTCATTAAAAAAAATCATTTGGAGGTATCCTCGCACGATTTGCTTGAACCTGTGACAATAGCAACACTTTTCGACCAAAACACCATTACATTTTTTTTTTGAAAATTTATAAATTAAAGAAAAAACAACAACAATCACTTCCATCCTCATTCTGTTATTTATTTTAAGAAAAAAAAAACGAATTATTGTATAAATTTAATACCTATATACCGCTAAATCGATATCGAAATAAAATAAAATCTGTAGTTAAAATGTAATTCTAAGATTAAAAGGAAAATGTGAAAACCAAAAAAAAAAAAAATGTGAAAAATGTTAAATTTAAGAAATCCAAAGAAAATGAAAAATAAAGTGAAAAATCTTTTTCAATAAAAAATAAATGATTTTTTTTTTTTTCAAAAATCCATGATAAATATTTATGGAAAATGTTGGTACCTATGCAGTATTATTTAGAATTTGAAGGAACTCCTGTATAAAAAAAATTTGATCGAAATCCGTTGAGCCGTTAAAGAGATAGGCGAACATCGAACAAAAAACGGTTATGTGGCAGGTACCGTTAATAACATTTTAATTAAACATTTGTGTTGACCAAAATGTAGACAATACCTATAATAGTGCACTGATTTTTTTTTAAAATTAAAATCGTTAGAGCCGTTTTTGAAATAAGACAAGATTTACCATTTTTGGTACAAAAAATTGTAAATAGCAGGTTCTGTTATTTTTAGGGCTAAAGAAAAGATTAGATAAAAGAATCGAGCCAATCCCTTTAAAGCTTAAGTAGGTAGGTACCAAGTTTGATAGAAATCGCTTCAGCGGTCGAGGCTGTAGATCGAACGACATGGGAATTGGGGGAACCGCTTTTTTTGTATTCTCTATTATCGCAATGTCAAGTTTTATTAAAATCACGACTTCGATTTTTTTTGTTTTCAAATGCTTGCAAATGTATCGCAAGTAAAAATTGTTATTTTTTTGGCGACTTTCCATAAGGGAAGCACGTCTAAAATTTTGATTTTTTTTTTTACAGTGAGCTAGGGTTTTTGATAGGATAGCCTTAAAATATTACAGTGAGACAACTTTTAAATGTGATCTCTGTAGTTTTTTGTTCTTCGACTCATTTTTTCTTTAAAATAGTACGAATTTTAAAACACGGATACTTTTATTCGGCAGATTTATTGTTGCAAGTACATAATACAAAAAAAAAACAGTTTTAATGTGAAAATATTAGATTTTATATTTTTAACATATTTTTTAAAGTGTTCAGCACGATATAGGTACCTCCGTACAAAATCCGCTGCTACAAACAACTAATAGGTATCTATTTCTCTATGGTTAGTGAGTGTTATGATAGGTAGTTGTTTTTTTTGTGGTACCTACGTTTGCTAGAGAAGTTTTAATGATAAACAAACTACTTGCGTGTAATGTTTTTGCAATTAAGTTGCCGGCGTACAAAACACTCGGCATAATATACGATTTGGGTTGGGTAAAAGTTTGGAAGTATACAAATTTTTTTTTGATTTGAAGACTTCTTTTTAAAATGTCCCAAAAAAAATCCACATACCACAACACTTATGACATTTATATTTGGCAATCCGGAATCCCTCTCCGGTCCGGGATTACAACTGAACACTTTTATGTGATTCTGACGATTTTGAATTTTAAAGTGATTGTATGTGTGAAAATAATTGTGTACGTTTAAATATTCAAATTCAAAAAAAAAAAAATGTTTGTTGCACAATTAGCTATGATACAAAAAATGAAAATGACAACAGTCGATTTAGACGTTCAAGTATATGAATGTTTGAGAGCTTCTCGTTTCTATTCTGATTTCAAGTCCAGAAGCAAAATTCTCTTCTTTTCAAAATCAGAACTGTCATTTTTTCCCAAATGAACACTTTCAAAAGAGTCCAGAGTGCTTCCGGATTGCCAAATAAAAACGACATTACACTCTTATTACAATTGTCAATATTATCATTACGATAGTTAACATTTATACAGAAAATTATTAAATTGGTAGGTACCTATTACATTTGTCAAAAATCTAAATTTTTGATAACTATTGATTCAGATTTGAGTTATATTGTGAATGAGTCTCTTGGTGTTATAGTTGTCAAAATTATTGTTGGCTTTCAATTTTTGAGCCAATTGATAGAACTATTTTACAAATCGAATATCTTTTTAATAAAATAAAATTGTCTAGGTACAATAGAACTACGGAACAAGCATGCTTTCGGAAAAAAACTATGCGATGCTCCTAGTCCGCTGGACTTTGACGATTATGTATGCTTGTAAATAAATAAAAATTAAATAAGAATAAGTCAACTTGGTTTTGCTAAAGAATTCTACAAAACCTTATGCTTTCGACAGAGGCCTTCCTTTATATATACACATATATTACATGTCGATATAGAAGACAGATTAAAACTAATTAAAAGGGAACAATCGATTCCGAATATTCTCAAGCTGGCAGCAGTCTACCAGTTGAGTTTTGGCAACGATTTCAACATTGGCCTCGCGTTCTGGTGGTCCTTAACTCTTCAGTTTCACGGCAATCTGTCCACTTCCTACTCATAATCGGTCCCATTGCAAAGTCTGGGTAAGCTTCCATTAATTCGACGAATTTGATGAGCTTAATTTTTTACTCCTGATTTTTAAAAACAATATTGTAACTCAAGAATATACCACTTTATAGATTTCTGTAGCAGGTATTTAGAAAGAAGAATGTTGAAAAATTCCCGAGACAATTAACCATTATGTACGCGCTTACATCGCAACAATCGCAAAATAATAAAAGCTATGCGGGAGTTGCACTTAAAAAGATAACAATAGGTAGGTATAAAATGGAAGGTGTGTTCGACCAATTAAAAAGAGAACTTATTCCGCCAAGTTATTTTTTTAGTGAAAATGTACACTTTAAAGCAGCTCATTAGGTCGTATTTGTAGGTAGCACAAGCAAAGCACAAGATTTTTCTATCAGATTTAGAAACTTCTGATGAATAAGCTTGGCTTTTTTTTGCTCGCTACAAAAATTCACAAATTTTTTCTTAAGCTGGGGCACTAGCAGCACTTTTCGACCAAAGCACCATTTAATTATTTTGTTGAAACTGTACAAGTTTTGGGTTAGTAGAAAACCAAGACAAAAAAATATTAAGAAATAACAACAATCACTTTCGTCCTCATTCTGTTAGTTATGACCTTTTCAATTGGCCGTCCAGAACTGTTCTGACCCCAACAAAATGACAGTTATTACTCTAAACAGAACAGAAACCGATTCTGGATTTCATTTCAGAATCGAAAACAGAATCACTAATCCACTGACATAATTAAATTGTCAAAATCATCGGGTTGATTTGTTTTGTGTAATTTCGATGTGTTTATTGAATTTAAACTATTTTCTTGTAAAATAACATAAAAAGAAGCAAGTTAATTATTATTGATACAAGAAAATGTGTATCTAAATTGATATCAAGTGTTTTGGAAATTCTTTTTAGAGGATGTGATTTTTTTAAATTTAATTTTCACAAATACAGTGATACATACAATTCAGAATCAGTCAAATTGTTTCCGGCTGTTTTATTGGGGGAACCTGTTCCGGACGGCCAATCGAAAAGGCCATTAGGCAGGTATTTTAAGAAAAAAAAAAATAAAATATTAATTAATAAACAAAAACGAATCATTGTACCTACCTACCTAAATTAAATATATGTAGGTATACCGTTAAATAGCTATCAAAAACAAAATCAAATCTTTAATACAAATTTAATTCTAAGATAAAAACAAAAATGTGAAAAATGATAAATTTAAGAAATCCAAAAAAATATGAAAAATAAAGTAAAACATCTTTTTGAATAAATAAAAAAATTGAAAAAAAGTTATTTTATTTGTTCCTTAAATGTTAAAACTTAAAATTTATTTTTTTTCGAGGATTTTTTTTGGAGTGCGAGATAGTGGGAAAGGTGGCAGAAACAGCTAATGGAGATATTTTTGATTGAATATTTTTTTTTACTTAAAAGAAAATAAAAGATCGAATCAAAATCGTGGAAACGTGAACTCTTTCCGTAGCCCTTTCGTACGTTTTGAAAAAAAAAATGACTTGTATAGTGTAGATACTGTATTATGATTAATTGAAATATATATACATAGGTCCTCCTAAACAATCTTAGGAAGGGCAGTTACACATTACACATTAATTTATTTACACAACTATGTATCTATGTACCTACCTACTTGGTTAGGTAGATAGGTAAACCTAAACCTATTTCTAAAAAAATATAAGAGAATTAAATTTATATTTATTTTCTGTTTGCCGGCATTTTGTGATAAGCGTGCTTTAGCTATACTGCTATGTATTCTATAGCTATTTCGGAATGGAAGGAGTCTTGTTTGACAAGCTCAATTGGTAGGTACGAGTATGTAGGTACGTTTATTGCAATGTTAGCATTGACAGAGATAATTAATGTTTTATACATTTTTTGTTTTTGAATTTAAAAATAGATTATTTTGTTAGACAATGTTTTGTTAACACTTCAAGAGTAATTGAATATTTATTTACAAACCTAACGGTAAACAATTTAGTTGTGTGTTTAGAATTTATTGAAGGTCGTTTTTTTTACAGACAAGCAATAATTAGCTATTAGCAATTAGAGATAGGTAGGTTGGTCGACGTAACTCACTCTAGGGAAATACTTATCTACTTGGCCGAAGTCTGCATCGTAGTTTCAGCTCTTAAAATCTAGACTGTCTGGGTTTAGAGGGTTAAATTTACAGACACTTTGGTTGTCGATAAATTCCCTTCAATAAATATTTATACATTGTTATACCTAAATTAAATGTTGACTGCACGTGTGGTTGAAATAATTATTCAATTTTGCTTTAATAGGTAGAAAAGTGATTATACCTTTTTAGTAGACAGGGTCTTTTGATTTGATAAGTAAAATTTAAGTAAATTTTGGTTGGAAAATGATTTAATAATTTTACTGGGAGGATATCCTTTTCCGAAGTGATTCTTTAAATAACACTAGTGTTATTGATAAATATAAATACATATGTATCTAACTAGAAGGTAAAAAGTACATAATAATACCTGTTACATTCTGTCTCACAAGCTAAAAATAGGTAGGTAGGTGTCTGTGCAAAAAAAAAAATCAATTTGACGTCTTATAACTTAACAAGTAAATCACCAAAAATTTAGATAGGTAGTTATCTCTGTAAGTAGGTTTTATATTTTTATAATTGCTACCTACCTATCTATAAATTTTCCTGGTAATGTTTGCCTCCTGAATGAAAATTTCTCTTGAAATTTATATCTAGGTACCTATGTATATCGCTAATACATGTTTCAGGGAAATTTGACTATTTTTACCGGGGGAGATTCACAATAACAGAACAAATTTCTGGCGAATAATATAATTCCGGCGAAACAAAAATCGCTAAAGATTCGGATAGGTAGCAGACTTTTTTTCAAACTTATTATTAGCAGTTAGGTAGCTATGTAGGTTGGTATCTAACTATTGATCATTACTGAAATGAACGGAATTGAGTCTATTTAAACAAAACACATACGTTCAAGTGGTCAAAACCGAAGAGACTAAAATTTGTTTATCTAAATGAAGGAAAATTCGGAAATGGTTTGAGTAAACAACTAGGCATAGGCAAAATTAAATCTGAGCACTTATGGACTTCAGGGTTTTTGTTTTATTATTAGCTGCTATTTTCGACACATACAAATTCAGAGCCAGAGGCTTAAGGTGTTGCCTGTTGAATTTTCAAAACAAAAGCTATGAAAAGAAAGTACACAATTTGCCACCGAACTAGGAACCTTATTATTATTTCACTCAATAAAATTAGTTTTATTTCATCTTTTTAGATAGGTTGGTACCTAGGTATATCTATAAGATCTCCCAATCCAACGCAAAACATTTAAAACAACAAGCGCTCCCGATTTCAATAAAACACAACAAGACTTTGAAAACTGTAACTCAATTGTTGAAATTTTATAATCAATTCGTCAGAATTTTTGCCTTGGCTTTTTAAGGTATCTAAACGTTTAAAAATAGAGCAAGTTCAATTGTAAAATAGTTCTAATTTACTTTTGTGGAAAAACATTTACATATTTCGTGTGATTGAATTTATTTTCTATTTCTATTTTATTTTTGAGGTTTTAATCAAATATATTTAACAAACGATGATGGACAAGAACAATAGGGGCCAACCGTCTCCTGTGCGCTTATTCATCCACACTTCCGTCTATAATTCTAATTTTTTATTTTAGCTCACCTTCAACAGCTTACAACGATTTTGATATTTTCCCACATTTTCTAGAAAATGACTGAAGTGATTTCGATTAAACTTTGTGCTTAATTTTCAAAGTAAAAAAGTTTAAATTGCTTTTTTGACAAAAAATCACATACATCGACAACTTAAATTATGACGTTTTTTGAGAAAATTGTCTCAAATATTTTGGTTATTCTATATCCCTACCTAAGTTCGTCAATCTTCGGATTGTACATATATTAATTTTGAAAATATTGAATTTCTCACATTTAAAATATTTTTTCAATGAACATAAATACATATAGCTTAATTCTAAACCGATTTTTGTTTAGATTTTGAGATGTATTTATTTTCCCAACAATTTAATCAAATAGGCACATCTTCAGTTAAGCCCGGTTGAATAACTTTTAATGGACCGTTCTTCAAAATATTGTTTAATTATGAAGTAGTTGTGTAAACTTCTTCAATTTTTTTTTGTAAAACTAAATGAATTTTGAATTAACTTAAGTAAAATTAGAAAATTGAATAAAATCAACATTAATTGAATACAAAAACAAAAAAAAACACCATAAGATGTTCGAAGGTTTCAACAAGTTAGAGAATTACTCTTTATTATTTATTATTGCAAAATGTCGTAAACTTCGATATGAATTATTATTATGCAAATCGAGTTACCTTCATTCTACCTTTGTAATTATTTTATAAACAATTTATTTTAATTTGTTTACAAAATATCACAAGTGAAGGGGTGACTTTGACATGCAATTTATGCGACTTTGTCTGAGTCTCACCCTCTTCATTTTTAAAAGAATATTTTTCCTTTTTATTTTAGTTCAGAAAATTGGGACCAAGTAAAAATCCACAGTAAAATAAAATACAAATTACAAGGCACCACTCTTTAACATACAAAATTTCAAAGCTAAGTTTCCAGTAAGGACTAAATAGTATTTTTACTTGTTGATTAAACTAAAATTTGATAATTTATAATAAATTTAGAGCAAACGAACTAAAATAATACAAAATATCTGGATTTGGTGTTGGGAGAAAATGAGTTAAAAGTCCAAACGACCATATAATCAGAGTCACCATATTTTAATTATTAAAAGTATACACCAGTCCAATTGCTTTTTATAATTACTTATCATAGTTATAGCGTGAGCCAAGTTTGTAAGTATGTATATGTAGGTGTAATTCATTCTTCAAAAAAAGTTATTCATATTTAAAGAAAAAAAAAATACCAAATTCAACTGAGTTGATTATACAAAATTTGTCTACTTTTAAAAGTTCTAACAACATTTTTTGTTTCTAAATAAAGTTTCCTTTTTTTTAAGCAATAATTACAGTTAGCAAAGTTTAATTAATATTTTATTAATGACCGCCTTATGTCAATTTGAGTTTTGAGTTAATCTTGCATTTCTCTGTTTTCTGAATCTACCAAGATTGACTTACAAAAATTTCAAGGTCCATCAAGTTAGCAGAGCAAGTTCGGCAGAACACATTTTTTGTGTTGCCATAATTAGATGCTTATTTAGTGATAATTAAGTACCCAAACATAAAATTAAGTGCTCCCAGTACTTTTGGAGAAAATTAATGTTCTGCTATCTCGATTTCAAGTTAGCAGAGCAATCACCTAAAATCCTTAAAACGTTGAATTGGAAAATTTGGTTTGGTATAATCTTTAGGTGCTATTTAAGTGCTCTACGAATCAAAAACAAAATTTCCAAAAAAATGATTTTTTCAAAAAAAAAAAAAAAAAAAAAAAAAATTATTTAAAAATAATTCCATTTTTTTTTCGATTATTCTCAAAAAAAATATGAGTTTTTTGATACAAATCTATTTCATTAATTAAGTGCCCACCTAGTTCGATTTAAGTACCCCATTTTCAGAAGTATTGTCGAACATCTAAAGAAAAAAAAAATTATTCCATTTCTCATGCCTAAATGCCGTGATATCCTGGAAATGAAATATTTTTTTTTTTGATTTAGATCTTCGAAAATACTTCTGAAAATGGGGTACTTAATTCGAACTAGGTGTGCACTTAATTAATAAAATAGTTTTGTATCAAAAAAACTCATTTTTTTTTTGAGAATAATCAAAACAAAAATGGAATTATTATCATTTTTTTGGAATTTTTTTTTTGGATTCGTAGAGCACTTAAATAGTACCTAAAGATTATACCAAACCAAATTTTCCAATTCAACGTTTTAAGGATTTTAGGTGATTGCTCTGCTAACTTGAAATCAAGATAGCAGAACATTAATTTTCTCCAAAAGTACTGGAGCAATTAATTTTATTTTTGGGTACTTAATTAGCACTTAATTAACATCTAAATAATTATGGCAACACAAAAAATGTGTTCTGCCCAACTTGCTCTGCTAACTGGATGGACCTAAAATTTCATAAAATGAACTGGTCCCCTTTTCAAAATAAACGTGATTCAATTATAATTTAAAGATTAATATGCATTCATTTGCATTCTTTATTACATTACCTACAATTTATACCTATATTAAGTAATTTGCATAACAATTGCCAATGTTCATCAATCAATCAACGAAACAAGCTCTTTGACAAATGAGAGTAAAAAAAAAATAAACAACACAATAACTTCCATCTTTGATAAGTTAATGTTTTTTTTTCTGTTTAATATTATTTACCTGTAGATGAAATTATCAACTGCATTTTTATGTGTTGAATGTAATGATCACACCAATTTGCATCACAATAAACAATTAATAAATGACATCTAAATTAAATTAAAAAAAAAAAAAAAAATAAATAAAGACTTAGAAAGTTGCTAACAAATTTGTTTATCTCACACTGTAATGTAAACAAATTAAATCTATAATAATTATCTAAATATGCTAAAAAAAAATTTGGAAAAGAAAATTAGAATAATGTTAATCAGTCTAATGCGGTTATAGAGTGGATCAATAAAATAAAATTAAGTGCATATGCATATTTATATATGCGCCTATATCTAGTATTGAAAGGCAACCGATTAAAAGCTTAATTTTCTAATAATAATAAATATAGGTAGTTGTGTTGTATTATTATTGAGTTTATTAGGATTAATTAAATAAATGTTGGCAAAGTTTATAAATGTAGATATGGATACTTCGAACGGAAAACTAGTTATTTGTTTTTTTTTTTTTTAATTGCTGTATCAAAAATGATTTGCATACAAATTACTAATATTTGTAAATTATGATTATCTGTTAATAATATTAATTTGTTTTTTTTTTTAAGCAGAGCCACTTGAATTGCTGCAGAGCAAGGATTAATTAAAATAAAAAATAATAAATAAAAATAAATGAGTTAGGTTTATTCAATTTGGTTTTATTTAAATATACAAATTTGGAGATTTAATATTATTAAGTTTGTGGGGAATTTGTAGACAAAAGCAAAGAAATACTTTAAAGGACTTTTGTCTATAACAAGTTTATTTTTTGCTTAGATGTACATTTCGGAAGCTATGCTTCCATCGTCAGTAAGCAATAAGAAAATAATTTATGTTTTGAGTTAATTAAATAAAATCTTTAATTTATTAAAATAAAAAAAAAAAACAAATTAAAAATCTGCAATATCAAATTAATAACAAGTTCACTTTTTCAAACAAGATGGCGGATATCTCTTTCAGGTTGATGGCCAGAAATTGTGGTTCAAAATTTCTAACGACACGACTCCGGCTGACGGCAAGATAAATTTGTTTAACCAAATAACCAGCCAATATCAATTAAAAAAAATACATGTTCCAGATTAATAAACAAATCAGGTGCCCACAACGTAACTTGATACAATCGAGTTTTGTCGATACAATCGAGAATTGTTTTGGTTCAATCGAGTGTTGAACTATGATTGAACTAAAATAGGTGCTGACAATTCTCGAGTGTATTAACAAAACGCTTCTGCAGCCTCTGGTTCTCGAGATATTGCAATACAAAACTGCTCCCGTGATTGTCAACCAACCTGCATTTGATTTGCTTTGGAAGCTGATATCTCGGCAACCAAGCCTCAGAAAAAGCTGCGGTTTTCAGCACTTGAAATGGATTGAACAGACCTTTCCATTGGTGTAAAATTTTCCGATTTAATTTTTTTGAAGATTTTTGAAAAAAATCAAGGCTCACCTTGCGGAAAAAAATTGTATTTTCAAAAATATTTCCCAAACCCATCGATACATATGAACATGAAACGAAAGGTCTATTAAATACCTATCCACACCTGAAAAACAAACGCTTCTGCAGCCTCTGGTTCTCGAGATATTGCAATCCAAAATTGTTTCCGTGATTGTCAACCAACCTGCATTTGATTTGCTTTGGAAGCTGATATCTCGGCAACCAAGCCTCAGAAAAAGCTGCGGTTTTCAGCACTTGAAAGGGACCTTTGCATTGGTGTAAAATTTGGCGATTTAATTTTTTTGAAGATTTTTGAAAAAAATCAAGGCTAACCTTGCGGAAAAAAATTGTATTTTCAAAAATATTTCCCAAACCCATCGATACATACATGAAAAGAAAGGTCTATTAAATACCTATCCACACTTGAAAACCAAACGCTTCGGCAGCCTCTGGTTCTCGAGATATTGCAATACAAAACTGCTCCCGTGATTGTCAACCAACCTGCATTTGATTTGCTTTGGAAGCTGATATCTCGGCAACCAAGCCTCAGAAAAAGCTGCGGTTTTCAGCACTTGAAAGGGATTGAACAGACCTTTGCATTGGTGTAAAATTTGCCGATTTAATTTTTTTGAAGATTTTTGAAAAAAATCAAGGCTAACCCCTTGCGGAAAAGAATTGTATTTTCAAAAATATTTCCCAAACCCATCGATACATACATGAAAACAAAGGTCTATTAAATACCTATCCACACTTGAAAACCAAACGCTTCGGCAGCCTCTGGTTCTCGAGATATTGCAATACAAAACTGCTCCCGTGATTGTCAACCAACCTGCATTTGATTTGCTTTGGAAGCTGATATCTCGGCAACCAAGCCTCAGAAAAAGCTGCGGTTTTCAGAACTTGAAAGGGATTGAACAGACCTTTGCATTGGTGTAAAATTTTCCGATTTAATTTTTTTGAAGATTTTTGAAAAAAAATCAAGGCTAACCCCTTGCGGAAAAAAATTGTATTTTCAAAAATATTTTCCAAACTCATCGACACATACATGAAAAGAAAGGTCTATTAAATACCTATCCACTCCTGAAAACCAAATGCTTCTGCAGCCTCTGGTTCTCGAGATATTGCAATCCAAAACTGCTGCCGTGATTGTCAACCAACCTGCATTTGATTTGCTTTGGAAGCTGATATCTCGGCAACCAAGCCTCAGAAAAAGCTGCGGTTTTCAGCACTTGAAAGGGACCTTTGCATTGGTGTAAAATTTGGCGATTTAATTTTTTTGAAGATTTTTGAAAAAAATCAAGGCTAACCCCTTGCGGAAAAGAATTGTATTTTCAAAAATATTTCCCAAACCCATCGATACATACATGAAAAGAAAGGTCTATTAAATACCTATCCACACTTGAAAACCAAACGCTTCGGCAGCCTCTGGATCTCGAGATATTGCAATACAAAACTGCTCCCGTGATTGTCAACCAACCTGCATTTGATTTGCTTTGGAAGCTGATATCTCGGCAACCAAGCCTCAGAAAAAGCTGCGGTTTTTAGCACTTGAAAGGGATTGAACAGACCTTTGCATTGGTGTAAAATTTGCCGATTTAATTTTTTTGAAGATTTTTGAAAAAAAAATCAAGGCTAACCCCTTGCGGAAAAAAATTGTATTTTCAAAAATATTTTCCAAACTCATCGACACACACATGAAAAGAAAGGTCTATTAAATACCTGTCCACTCCTGAAAACCAAATGCTTCTGCAGCCTCTGGTTCTCGAGATATTGCAATACAAAACTGCTCCCGTGATTGTCAACCAACCTGCATTTGATTTGCTTTGGAAGCTGATATCTCGGCAACCAAGCCTCAGAAAAAGCTGCGGTTTTCAGCACTTGAAAGGGATTGAACAGACCTTTGCATTGGTGTAAAATTTTCCGATTTAATTTTTTTGAAGATTTTTGAAAAAAATCAAGGCTAACCCCTTGCGGAAAAAAATTGTATTTTCAAAAATATTTCCCCCAACTCATCGATACATACATGAAAAGAAAAGTCTATTAAATACCTATCCACTCCTGAAAACCAAACGCTTCTGCAGCCTCTGGTTCTCGAGATATTGCAAAACAAAACTGCTCCCGTGATTGTCAACCAACCTGCATTTGATTTGCTTTGGAAGCTGATATCTCGGCAACCAAGCCTCAGAAAAAGCTGCGGTTTTCAGCACTTGAAAGGGATTGAACAGACCTTTGCATTGGTGTAAAATTTTCCGATTTAATTTTTTTGAAGATTTTTGAAAAAAATCAAGGCTAACCCCTTGCGGAAAAGAATTGTATTTTCAAAAATATTTCCCAAACCCATCGATACATACATGAAAAGAAAGGTCTATTAAATACCTATCCACACTTGAAAACCAAACGCTTCGGCAGCCTCTGGTTCTCGAGATATTGCAATACAAAACTGCTCCCGTGATTGTCAACCAACCTGCATTTGATTTGCTTTGGAAGCTGATATCTCCGCAACCAAGCCTCAGAAAAAGCTGCGGTTTTCAGCACTTGAAAGGGATTGAACAGACCTTTGCATTGGTGTAAAATTTTCCGATTTAATTTTTTTGAAGATTTTTGAAAAAAAATCAAGGCTAACCCCTTGCGGAAAAAAATTGTATTTTCAAAAATATTTTCCAAACTCATCGACACATACATGAAAAGAAAGGTCTATTAAATACCTATCCACACCTGAAAAACAAACGCTTCTGCAGCCTCTGGTTCTCGAGATATTGCAATCCAAAACTGCTGCCGTGATTGTCAACCAACCTGCATTTGATTTGCTTTGGAAGCTGATATCTCGGCAACCAAGCCTCTGAAAAAGCTGCGGTTTTCAGAACTTGAAAGGGATTGCACAGACCTTTGCATTGGTGTAAAATTTTCCGATTTAATTTTTTTGAAGATTTTTGAAAAAAAATCAAGGCTAACCCCTTGCGGAAAAAAAATTGTATTTTCAAAAATATTTCCCAAACTCATAGATACATACATGAAAATAAAGGTCTATAAAATACCTATCCACATCTGAAAACCAAACGCTTCTGCAGCCTCTGGTTCTCGAGATATTGCAATACAAAACTGCTCCGTGATTGTCAACCAACCTGCATTTGATTTGCTTTGGAAGCTGATATCTCGGCAACCAAGCCTCAGAAAAAGCTGCGGTTTTCAGAACTTGAAAGGGATTGAACAGACCTTTGCATTGGTGTAAAATTTTCCGATTTAATTTTTTTGAAGATTTTTGAAAAAAAATCAAGGCTAACCCCTTGCGGAAAAAAAATTGTATTTTCAAAAATATTTCCCAAACTCATCGATACATACATGAAAATAAAGGTCTATAAAATACCTATCCACATCTGAAAACCAAACGCTTCTGCAGCCTCTCGTTCTCGAGATATTGCAATACAAAACTGCTCCCGTGATTGTCAACCAACCTGCATTTGATTTGCTTTGGAAGCTGATATCTCGGCAACCAAGCCTCAGAAAAAGCTGCGGTTTTCAGAACTTGAAAGGGATTGAACAGACCTTTGCATTGGTGTAAAATTTTCCGATTTAATTTTTTTGAAGATTTTTGAAAAAAAATCAAGGCTAACCCCTTGCGGAAAAAAAATTGTATTTTCAAAAATATTTCCCAAACTCATCGATACATACATGAAAATAAAGGTCTATAAAATACCTATCCACATCTGAAAACCAAACGCTTCTGCAGCCTCTGGTTCTCGAGATATTGCAATACAAAACTGCTCCCGTGATTGTCAACCAACCTGCATTTGATTTGCTTTGGAAGCTGATATCTCGGCAACCAAGCCTCAGAAAAAGCTGCGGTTTTCAGCACTTGAAAGGGATTGAACAGACCTTTGCATTGGTGTAAAATTTGCCGATTTATTTTTTTTTGAAGATTTTTGAAAACAAATCAAGGCAAAAATTGTACATACTATGGAAGTAGGTTTGAGATGAAAAATCTGAGAACTGTAAAAATAATTAAATAAAAAATAATTGAAAAAATCGAAATTTTGATAAATGATAATTTAGAATTTGAAGTACCTCTTGTATATAAAAAAACCGTTCCTCGCCGTTAATAACATTTTAATAAAAAAAATTATTGATCGAAATGTAGATTATACATACCTGTAATGGTGCACTGAATTTTACTTATCAAAATCGTTAGAGCCGTTTTTTGAGATAATTGAGACTTACAGTAACTACATCAACTGCAAATAAAAATATTTAAAAAATGACCGATCTAAGGAAATTGTTTGAATTTATCACAACAGTCTACACAAATGTCAATACTCTAGGAATACTTTGTGTTTTATTAATAAGGGTATCCCCCCTAAGAAATAAATAATTTACTAAAATCAACAACAATTTTATTTAATTAAATATGATTACCTAATTACTTAATTAACAACAGCAAAGCGAAACATCCATCTATCTAAGTCTTAGATACCTTTTTTGTCGGAAATTTCCTCTGATGAATTATTAAACAGATTCAAACTAATCCAATACTCGTTGAAACCAAATCCGCTTTCTTAATAAATAAACCAAAAAAAAAATAGGAAAATACCGAATTCGCAATGTCATGTCATGACTCTTCTCGCATGCGAAATAAATCAAAAAAAAAAAAGAAAAGAACCGAATTATGCTAATTGCAATTTATCTCTAAAGAAGATAAAATATATATAAAAACCTAAAGAAGATAAAGTTACTGTACAAGAGTATAGATATTCTTTTTTTGCTATTTGATGAAATATAGAAATTGAAGCTATGCTCGTACCTACCAATTTGTATCATGTAGTATGTAGGTTCGGTTTCTTGTATATTCCCGGCCAGGTCTTATGGTATTTACACATTTGCTTGTCGATTCGATTTTTTTTTCGTTTAGTCGAACAAAAAAACAATTCGAATTCAGGGATTTGCCTTCGGAAAAATATATTTAAAAAAAAAAACGAATAAATGAGAGCTCAGAATCAATCCATCAATCATTAGGGAGCTTTATTTTTTTTATATTCTAGGTAGGTAGGTTGGTATAGGATTTCTATCTTTTGCCCTGCATATACTATATACGGTATTGGGTTCTTGAAATAATTCCAAGGCTTTTGCCTTAGAAAAGGAAATAAAGGTACGTATCTACAACATTGGGTTCGTATATATGCATTGTAGAGTACAAAACACTCGACACCACTTACCTACCAAAAAAAAAAAAAAAAACACATAAATAATATATTTCTTAATGTATCGCCATATCCGTCTCTGAAAAACAAAACCCACTAAGCATAAGAATACAAAGAAAAGAAAAACAAAAAAAAAAACAGAAAAATATTATTTTAGATGAATTGGCGAAAAGCATTGGGAAAATGCTATTAATTCGAGTCTGCTGGTTTTTCTGCTGCCGCGCACCGCCCCGAGCCGTTGGTTGGTCACTTCCACCACCTCACCATCAGCACCCAGCCCGAACGACCCTAACTTTTTTAAAGGTTTTTATTTTTCTCTATGAAAATTCACAATTTCTCCATACAAAAAGAAAAATATGTATGTAGTAGGTTGGTATGTGTTTTAAATGTATAGGGTGATTTTTTTGCTACTTGGTTTTTGACGTTTACATTTTTGACAGATCACACATGACAAATTCCACGAACATTTGACATTTCGTTTCAGTATTGTTTGCCATTTCATCATGAATAGACTTACTTCTTCAAGGACGATGAAGGCCGCAGGGTTACGGTCAATGGAGAAAGGTACCGTTCGATGATAACAGATTTTTTTTTGCCGAAAATGCAAGAATTGAACTGGTCGACATGTGGTTCCAACAGGACGGTGCCACATGCCACAATGCACGCGAAACCATGCATCAATTGAGAGGCGAATTTGGTGAGCAGTTGATCTCACGTTTTGGCGCAGTCAATTGGCCACCAAGATCATGTGATTTGACCCCGTTAGACTATTTTTTGTGGGGCTATGTTAAGTCTATTGTCTTTGGGGACAAGCCAAACACGATTGCTGCCTTGGAAGCCAACATTGAACGCGTCATTGGTGAGATTCCGGCCGAAATGTGTGAAAAAGTTTGCCAAAATTGGACCTTCAGAATGGACCACCTGAAGCGTAGCCGCGGGCAACATTTAAGTGAAATTATTTTTAAAAAGTAAATGGCAGAAATTGATTTATCGATCCAAATAAAAATTTCATTCACTTTTTACAAGTTTCTGTGTTTTTTTGAATTTTCAAAAACCAAGCTCTTAAAAAATCACCGTTTATTTTCAAAGACTTTTTTATATTTTTACCAATTTCCGGTTGGCGATGGCGTTATTGCTGAGGGTGCACAACTCATTGTGATAAGTGATATATTTTTATTGGTTGATTGGACGGACTGCTGATTTATTTTTTTTAATTTTTATTTTTTGGAGAAATTACGAAAAAATAGGGTTATCATATCAGGAATGATCGGAAGTGTTTTTTGATTATTGTACACCTCGAACGAGGTGTTTTTTTTGGCTCTATTTATCAACCAAATGAAAAAAATGCTTTATTTGTGGAAATAAGGTCGATTTTTTCCTTTGTCTTTTTATAACGAACTTAAAGAGTTATAGGGTATGAGTCATATTGAGAGTGTATACCAAATTGTTGGTTGTCTAGTTCTTTTTAGAGTGAAACTAGGAATAAACCCAACAATCCCTTAGGCCCCTTAGTTGATACAAATCATACATAAATATTTATGTTCGACTTAAAATGGTTATGGGCGACTTTTTACTCTGCGTTGTCACATGTCTAAGTTCTGTATCTTACAGACCTAACTCAAGATTGGCCAATCCCTGATTTTCGAATTAGATGGTAAAAAGTGGATTTGCCTTTGAAGTACATACATATTTATAAGTTAAGATACCAATATATTATTTTAGTACAAATTCGTCTTAAAACTTGCGTTATAAGTCGCTTGCAGTCGTAATAAATGATTTCCCCAAGTATACAAAATTGTATAGGGGAATATCAGTATTTAATATACTCTCAGATTCCACAAGGTGATAAAATGTTTTTTTTTTTGGTAATTTCAGATAACCAAACCATATCTGGAAAATAAGTGTCCTTTTCTTTTTAGCGACAGCTGATATTAAACGTCTTAGGTTCTAGGTCCTAACGGGAATCTCGAGCGAAAGTTGCTTATCCCTCGGAATATTTTATTTCCTCGCCCAACATTTTTGTCTGCAATTGTGAATAAATTAAGATGTCCAAAATTTCCCCGGCAAAGTTTTTGTCTGACGAAACAGACTTTCGAACATCTTTCCAAGGGAAAATTTTTAAAGTTGGGGTCAAAAAATTGTATGGTTCATAATACAGGGTGGCGCACGAATCGTGCTACAATAAGAAATTTATGTAACTTTTATTTTAATCGATGTATTTCATTAATTTTTTTTTATTGGATTAAAAATGAAATTTTATTTTAAATAACTAACGGTTTTTAAAGATGATAGCCCGCAAATGACCTCCACGCTCATGAATGCATATGCGGCACCTGATCAGAAAATTGTTCATTGCGCCCTGAAGGGTTGAAATTGGGAGAGCCCCAATTATTGTCTTAATGGAATGCTTCAATTCAGTCAAATTCCTGGGTTTCGTTTTGTACACTTCCTACTTGACATAACCCCATAAAAAAAGTCTGGTGCAGTCAGGTCAGGTGACTTGGGGGCCAGCGGAAAGTGCAGTTTCTGGATATCAATTTGTTTGGGAATTTTCGTGGGAGCTCCGCCATAACTTGTGCTCCATCTTGTTGAAACCAAAGCCTGCTGAAAGGGATACGTCTTCGGCGAAGTTCTAGGTAAACAAAATCCTTCAACATCTTTAAATAACGGTCCCCATTGACAGTTTGTGTTACACCGTTTTCTTCAAAGAAGTAAGGCCCAACAATACACCTTGATGAAACTGCGCACCACACAATGACTCGTTCTGGGTGCAGTTCCGTCTCATGGAGCATTTCTGGATTAGATTCACTCCATATACGAAAATTTTGCTTGTTAACATTGCCGTTTAAGTCAAAATGGGCCTCATCAGACATGAACAAGCAATTTATCAATGTGTTGTCTTTTTCAGCCATTGCAATCATTTTTCGGCAAATTTCCAGGCGAACAGACAAATCCTGAGGGTTTAACTTGCTTGTAATTTGGACTTTGTACGGAAACAAGTTTAAGTCATCATGAAGTATCCGTTGTAATGACCGTCTGCTAACTCCAATTTGGCCCGATAAGTTTCGAGTCGAAACACTTGGATTTGGCTGAATTGCCGATGCAACAGCCACGATTATATCTTGAACCCGAACATTAGGATCTCGATGATACGGTCTTTGTTCGATGCTTCCAGATTCGGCAAACATGTTCACCAGCCTCATAATGGTCCATCTACTCGGGGGAGTACCGCCAAACTTCAGCCTAAATTCCCTTTGGACGGAGATGACGGACTGCGAAGAATAGTATCGCTGCACTATCGAAATCCTTTTTTCAGTATCCCAAGCATTCATTTTGACAAATCTAAATAGTAGCCTATAAAATAAAAAAAATAAGCCGATTACTCACACTGAAAAAAAGTAATTACGTTTTATTTTTGTAGCACGATTCGTTCGCCACCCTGTACTGTATTTAAAATACTGTATCTCAAAACACTGTATTTCAAAACACTGTATTTCAAAACACTGTATGTACAAAATACTGTATGATCAAAACACTGTAAGTCAAAATTCTGTGTTTCAAAATTCTGGTATGTCAAAATTCTGTATTTCAAAAAGCTGTGAATAGGCTAAAAAATAAAAATATTTACAGAATTTTGAAATACAGAATTTTGAAAACAGAATACTTTTTTAAGAATGCATACTTATTATCATATTAATTTTTCATTGGCATAATATTCTGATAAACTTCCCTTGAATAACATGTACCTATGATAATTCATAAGTCTTTGAATTAAGTAAAACCGAAACAAAATTAATGGTATCTTGTTCTTATATTCTCTTTCTCATTAATTAATTTGTTCTGGTTTCACATTTGTTTGGATTTTCAATAAATGATATATAAATAAATCGACTTCTACTTTTTGTTTTTCTTTGCAATCGAAATTTAAGAACGGAATTATATAAAAATAAAGAATTTTTGTATACAGAATAGTGTTTTGCTCATACAGTATTTTCAACTGAATAATTTTGAGATACAGTATTATGGGATACAGTATTTTGCTAATACAGCATTTTGAGATACTGTATTTTAAATTTACAGTATTTTGAAATACATACTGTATGGTTACAGCATTTTGACCCGTTCCCAAATTTGTACTATCAATTTATTTATTTAATTGTTCTATTTTGTGTAGTTAGTTTTTAAATTTGTATTATTTAGCCAATTTTTAAAGTGTGAAATGAGAAAATGAGATTCTGAACTTCTGACTATCAGAAACCTCTTTTTCTGTGCTCTATTTCTACTCGTAAATATACAGTTACGCCCGGATAAATGCCTCACGCTAAATGCCCCACTTTAATACGCAGATATGCGGGTTAGGCAGTTATAAGAAAACCGCTTAAGTGCACATATGTACTTATCTCTATATTTACATATTCGAAAATTAAACCAAACATTTTTGATAAAAAACATTTAATTCAAAATAGTAGTTCATCTAACATGGATTTTTTGACAAGAAACCATGTGACCTATATCCAAAAAGATTACAAGTTTTAATCATTAAAATTGGAAGATTTTGTCATGGACCAGGCATAGTTAATTAGGAAGGTGTTTTGTATTATATTTAATCGGTCGTGTTGAATTATTGATTCTAAATAGATTTAACGGCTTTTGGTCCATGAATCATTATAAAAGATTAAGATTATTACTTCTTTATTTATGAATTTTGACGCATAAAACAAAATGAAGCGCTAAAGGAAAACAAACTGTTGTATTATATCACCTAATTTTAAATGTATACTTAAACGAATTTTTGTCAGATAAATTTCAATATAATTATACAAAATAGAAGGCAATTAAGCGAAAGGTACTTATAAGATGAGTTTTATATGAAAGAATCCTCAGAATTTTGGTTCTACAAAAAATGAAGGTACTTATGCCGGTTATGCACTTAAGCGAGAGGCATTTATCCGGGTATTACTGTAGTATACTACGAGTACAGTGCGAAATTCCCAAAACACGAATCCTCAGTAGTCTGGGCTTAAGCTGTTTAAAAAAAAAAGGATTTTTAGGATAGTAAAATTGAAAAATTGGAAAAAAATTAAGAAAAAATAAATTTAACTAGAAAATAAGAATAAAACATCCTAAAATTAATTTATAGTTTTAAGACACAAGTTTGTTTTTCTCAATTTTGCAATTTTAAATACGAGCTTTTATGTTGTTGCTAAGAAATGAATAAGCGGACGGCTTTGATTGTAGACTGGTGATCAAAGTAAATAGAAGTAATTGACGACGTCATCGACATGATAAATAGATTAGGATTGCAGATTAAATAGAGATTTATTTTTGTTCCCAATGGAAATCGATGTAACATACGCTAAGGACGTATTGGTATGTGATAGCGAGGGCTTAAGTAGTATTGCTGAAGTAGCCGGACTTTCAGACATTGATGCATGTTTAAAGCAACTTTGCAAATGGAGCAAACAAAAATTGTTCCTTGTAAAAGTAGACTTGGAAATTTCAGAGATATTGGTCGAAATTCAAGAGTTAATTACAAACAATCTTTTTCATATTTCAGTAGCAAAAATGAACAAAATTTGTCAGGAATATAGTATAAGAATAGATAGATTCTGAGATAAACTGTTTAATTACAAAAAAAAAAAACAATGGAAAATTACATGTAAAAATGTCGTTTTTTAATGTATGTTCAAAATAAATATTTAAAAAAATATTCATAATCTAATGCCTTTCTTTTAAAAGAATTGATTAAATTTTTTATAAAAAAAAATAAAAACAACGATAAAAAAGTAAATTAATCAGTCTGAAAAAAATCTCACGAAGGTCAACCTTGTTTTTGAATCTGTTTCTAGATTAAATATCATATATGTACATATATATACTATGTATATATACTTCTCCTATAAATATGTACAAAGAATTTAAAAGAAAAGAAGCTCGCTTTAATTAATTGAGTTGTTTGTTTATTTTTACTCAGTGTTTTTTTTTTTTAATTTTATCAGATGTGTAAAGTCACTATGGTGCAAAAAAAAACATTGTTTTTGTCAAAGAAAAACACACACTTGAAAGATACCTAGTTCAAAGCTGTTTTTTTTTTGTTAAATTATAGAAAAAAGATTCATATCGTATTGTATATCATACAACCCCCCAAACCCGCCCACAATATTCGTAGCCCTGTTGACTATGCTTTTCATTTATATCTTTAATTATTGTAAGGTAAAAAATATTTTTCTCTCCAAATTATCACTATATTGTTTGTTAGTGAAAGAAAACATAACATTTTACCGCACCACCGCATCCAGAGAAACAAAAAAAAAACTGAAAAAAAAACTCGCAATTCTCCATATGTTTATTGTTGTGCGTCCAACGTATCTCTTCCATCAAAATGAAAGAAGATTCTGCTTTTTTATTTTTTTTTGTTTTTTAATTAGAATTTCGATTGAAGCAGAAAGAGCAAAATAAATTTTACCTCAGTACTTTTCCACTACTGAGTATAATAAACGAGTAACTTTTGTTCTTTACATTTTAACTTTCAACTCTTAAGCATTTTTTTTATCTTTTTTTGTGTAAATTCTAGGTTTGATACGAAAAATTGTTAACTATTAAAAAAAAAGAAAAGAACAGATACGAGCTACATGGTTGAAGTTGTTATAGTCTGTGAAATATTGTTAAGACTGATTCTTAAAAAAGTATCGTAGAAAAAATCATGAAAGTCAAATTAATGTTGAGTTTTTTGGTTGGTCGAATTAGACTTACTAATTTGAGTTGTCAACTAGTCTACACCCAAAAACTAAATTTTGGGATATCCCAAATTTTAGATATCAAGAATAAAGATTTTCTAGAAATGTTTGCTTTCTTCCTAGAACGTAATGCTCAAAAGTTTCGCTCGGAATTTATTGGAGAATTTACAATATTTTGTTCGGGGGAAATGTATACTGGGGGAGGTTAACGATCGTAAAATTTTTTTCCAAGAATTAAATATTCCGTGGGAATTAAGATTTCATGGGAAATTCCGGAAATTCTTTGTAACAGTTTCAGGAAACTGAGTTTTTGAAAATTTCTTCAACAGTATTTTTTTTTCAATTTATTTACCATAAATAAGAGTACATGTTACGCTTTATTTTTGTCTTAAACGATTACGATTCCGACGGTCTTTAATATAAGCATGAGTCACTGTTTCGTATGTTCTTTAAGGTACTTCCTTCCGTTTATTTTTATCCTCGAGAACGGTTCAACAGATTGTTATTAAATTTTGTTTCTAAATGATTCTAGAATGTTTTATAGTAAAAATATTTTAGGTATACCATCCCTAAAATAGCCAAAAAATGAAACTCCTCGTCAATAAATTATAGTGGAAAAAATGGGATTTTTCTACCATTTTATAGTTCACACTCACTGCGAACGAAAATATGTATAAGAGGAGGTCAAGTTCTACTGTAGAAAAAAGTACCAATCTTGTGTACAAGTTAGATCTACAACGTTTTGAAGTTCAAGGCACTCCAGATGGACGCCAAGGTCTAAGTAGTTAGATAGTGACGACTGATATCTCTCAGTCTGTAATTTAATGATGACTGCGATCTCAGTTTTTGAAATTTAATGACGACTGCTATCCCATTTTTGAAATTTAGTGATTAATGCTTTGCCAGTTTTGAAACTTGATGAAGACTATCTGTTATCTCAGTTTTGAAATTTAGTGACCACTGCTATCTCAGCTAAACTTAGAAATAAAGAAACATTTTAAGTTTAGTGAGACCATTAAAAATGTAATACATTTGTAATAAGTAAAATAAACAGAATTGTTAATAAAAGTAACCTCAAATGAACTAAGGTTTTGTTGCTTCTTCAGTAATAAGCCTACTATAAAAAGCTTCACAAACTATACCTAGGTACAAAGTTTATAGACAATCGGTTTGGTGAGGCTACAAACACAAAGTTTTAAAACTTATCTTTGTGTGGTGTAATTTATTTTGCTTTTTATTTGATTCCTCAGAAAATCAGATTTGAAAATAAATGTATTATTGTCAAATGTTTATGTCATTTTATTATTACAATATACATTTTGTAAAAGTCAATTAGATATGAAAATGGTTCGAAAAATCACAAAAAAGAAAAACACAAATAAACGAGCTAAAATTAAAACTTCAATTTTGATATATATTTGCTTTTTTTTGTTTAAATTAACGACTATTTTTATGGTTGAGTTAAGAGAATAGGCACATAATAATGTTATTACTTTGACCGATGAGGGAACAAATAAATGTAATGGTCCATTAGTTTCAATTAAAAAAAAACTCGTTATTTAAGTTGAAAATAAAAAATAATAAATAAATATTTAAACTGAACAAATACCTATTAACGAAAAGGTTGTAAAAAAAACTACCATAACCTTACCTTAACGTGTGTTGGTGGAGAGAAAAAATTTAGTGTTTTGTGACATTTTAAATCAGAATCATAATTACTAGTATATTTTTAAATTTCGCTGTTTTTAACTGCAGCAATGTTATTGAAATGCAGTAGTTTGCAATTTATTTATGACACTTTGTAGTGTTAAACCAAAGCATTTTTAGTCGTGCGTTACCTTGAAAATAATAAAAAAAAAACTATGTCGTTGTTCTAGCAACAACGGGGAGGGCTGGCGGTGGCAGCGACATAAAAACACCGCACTTAAGGCTTTTATCATTTTATTTTGTGATAAAAAAACCGAACGATGTTATATGAGTGTTTTACAACTGAATCGTGATCTTAAAATTAACTCACAGCTCAGTGCGGAGAGTATTGAAAACAACAGTTTACATATGTAAAAGGTTGAAGTTTTGTTGAGAAATTACATATAACCATCAAAAGGATAGTAGTCTGTGGGAAATTATTATGGGGCGTCTTTAACTATGTATGTAGGTAGGTATATACGTCTCTACTGACATATCATCGGTTCGGTGGAATGGTAAACATTCATTTTCATTTGATTTTAATGCTATCGTAAATTTTAATAGGGTTAGGCATGGTCGAGTTTGAGTTAAACAAAAAATAGTTTTATGAAAGTTTCAAACTGTTAACGCGGATGTGGTAAGCGGTATAAAGTTACGGAAACATATTAAAAACTTTGAATCGGTTCAACCTTGACAAATCGATTGAAATTTTTAATTTGAAAAAAAAAAGGTTTGACTGCTTTGAGTATGGAATTAGGGGAGACTTCGCATATGACCATTCCCTTGTAAATGGAAACATAAGGAACACTATTTTTGAAATGTCCTTATTCAATTTTGAATAATGTATACGTATGTAAACTATCAGCCTGCAAGAATGCGTTTTATGAAAAATTAATGAAATAAATTCAATGACTCAACAAAAAAAGATTAAACTGAAAAAAGTTTTAGTTAATTAAAAAAAATATTCTGAAACAGCTTGTAGAAATTGTTCTCCAAATTTATAAATTCTCAGCCCCGTGATATTTCGTCAAAAAAAAATGTTTGGTACAAAATTTCTATTTTTTCAAAAGTCTTACTTCCATCTATAACAGTCTTGACGTCTTGAGTCTTGAGCTTTTACATTTTGAGCAGAAATTCGAAATTTTATAGGTAGGAATTCATCCAGTCGTTAACTTGCCACCATTGATCACTGGCTCCTAAAGAAAATCGACCAAAACTCAACCTATTACTCCAAAAATGTTATTTGATGATTTTTGACAGTTTTCTTCCTAACAGTTGATATGCATTATAAGCAGGTGAGCGATGATTGAGGGGCGAGTTAAAAGGATCAGGAAAATGCATCAGGAAAACTTGAAACAGTATGAAAGTTAATATTTTTTCCTAATGGTCGTTTATAGCAAACAGGAAAATCATGTCAGTTGGCAAGCCTCACTACCAGTTTGCCACCAAATTTTTCTTGTTTGAAATAAACACGAAGAAATATTTCGCCCTAAATTCTGTCAGTGGAACGAGATAAATTGGAATCCAAATCAGTGGAATAATTCGTTCCAATTTGTTTGAAATGGCTGCTAGAAAATTAAAATTTCATAATGAAAATAAATAAATAAATTTTTAACGAAAAATAATTCTTAAAATTCTAGATAATATTAGTTGTGTTCCGCATTCCGCCCGAAACTGCCAATTGGCACTCCAGACTTACAAGTTTAGTAGTTTTGTAGTTTTGGGTAGAAGAGAAGACAATTTTCCGACAATTTCTGCCCAATCATTTTTTGTAGGCAGCAAATTGTGGCAAAAAAATTTAAAAATGTCAAGTTTACGTTTGTCTTAAAAAAACGACTCCTTGTGAGAAAAAATTAGTTGAACAATTAAATTAATTTAAAAGTCCTAAAATACAGAGAAAAAAATGCGAATTTTAAGCAAACAAAAATATAAAAATTCTCTGAGTTATTTGTCATCGATTATTATTATTATCCATTAGAACTTTTTTCCTGATTTGTTTTCGTGATCTATATAACTGGCCCCTTCAATGGGAAATTTCACCCGCGATAACCGAATTTCTCACTCTTACTGAATCTGTAATTTATCCGCAGCAATAAAAGTTCCAAGTTGAGAATAATACATCACGTTGACTGGCAAGAAGTGTCTTAAGGCAAATGTGAACAATTCCCGACTTCCCTTGAGTAAATTTCTACCAATTCCTGAATTATCTGCAATTTTTTAACTGCGTCAATGTTTTTTTTTTAAACTAAACTTGACATTTTACTTTCACTGGTCGGACAATTTTGACAAAGCGGAAATTAGTTTTACCTTTTCTGTTATTTTACACGAAATTTGCAGTTTCTTCTCGAGAAAACAGAAAACTTTCGTCAAATATATGTAGTTTCACTTAAGCGGAGTCGATTGTAATTAATAACTCGAAATTATTCCTTCAATATTCCAATAACTCGTTTAAGAAATATCGCATCCTTGATTTTAGATTTTGCAGGATTGAGTGTTAGTCTGTAAAAATGCATTTAAATTGAAAAAAAATACAATATCGTTCAAAAGGTCATAAGGTAAATGAGTGTGGAGTTGAGTTTCAACCGTGATAGAATTCCTTTTCACAACTATTTCCCCACAATGTTCATATTTGCACATTCGTGCTTCTGCGGCACTTTACCACGCTGTCATTTTTTTTTTATTGGAAAGAAATACTCATCTTATTAATCGAAATCATCAAGAAAAAATATTTGACGAAGATACTTTTTTGAAATATAACATCGTCGTAAATCTCATATTCCTTCCAATCCAGTCATAACTCATAAGTGAGTATCATTTCTTCTTTTCTTGTGCTTGGCAAATATTCAATTTATTTATTTCATTTTTAATTTTCTCCTTACGTCTGACATATGCAAAAAAAAAAAAAAAAAAAAAAAATAAGAACAAACATAGGCCAGAGCAACAAAAGAAAATAAAAAATTAATTAATTTTCACTCCAAGAGGAAGAAATTCAGATCATCAACATACTCGTACACACAATACAACACACTGCCAATGGACAAAGTAAAGAAGTGTAGTTTTTGTTCGTTATAATTATTATTATAATTTTTTTTTGTTTTCTTTCTTTTACTATTTCCATATTTTTGTTATCGATTATTTATCAGCATTATGATACATGTTCGCAATATTGGAATGAACGAACAAAAAAAAAAAGGAAAAATACACAGAAATTAAAATGGGAAAATGGGAGCAATGTGCTCAGCAACCGTGGTGCGTGGGAAACCATGATAATTATTTCGAATAAAGGGTAATTAATTTATTAAAAAAATGTACATGTATAGATAGGTACATATATTTTCGGCAAAAAGCAGTACACATTTACAAAAATGCAATTAAAGTTGTCATGTCAGCCAAACAGCCCAATTAAATCAGTTCGTTCGATAAAAAAAAAGCAGGAGTGGATATATTTGTATTCATTGGCTCTGATGGCCGTGGAACACAATATTGTAATAACAAAAGAGTCGAGATAAATATTTTTAGTCATGAAAAACACGTAAATAAATATGTAAACTCGGAGCAGATTTTCAATGCAAACAATAAAGTCCGATTGTAAAAAAAAATCGTATAGTTTTCCCAATAATTTATTGCAAAATTTATTACGTTACATTATGAATAGGATTATTTGATATCCTTTAATTTCAATTAAGTGCCTTTTGGGCAATGAATCACGTTTCAGGATTTGAATAAAAGATGAGGAGGTGGGAAATTCACCTAGGTGCCTTAGCATTACCCCTTCAAAATTTTAAAGCAACACGTATTGGATTACGAGTAATTACTGTAAAATTATCGTAAAAGAAACAAAATTGTCGCCTTTGATTTTTTTATGAAGCAAACACTAATGCTGTCTTGATAATCAAAATGGATTAAATTAACTCGAAAAAAAGGTACGTGTTGTAAATTTGTCGTAAATTGGTCGCATTCCTTAAAATTACATACGATTTACTTACTTTTGTGACAAAATCATTAAAATGTGGATCAAATGAAAAATTGGAATCAAAAGCATTTGACTTTTTCTAAAATGACCAAATCACAAAATAAGATCGATTCTGTAAGTGTTTGACAGAAAACGAGTGAGTTTGACATGTCACTGACAGCTCCAGAGAAAAATTTTACCTCTAACGCCGGAAAAGAACGTTCAAAAACATTCCAAAAAAATTAAATTTTTTTTTACTCCACAGTTTTCGAACATGTCACTTTTGCAAAAGTGCATTATTGAACACACAGTAAAATTTTTGTTTGCGTTTTCAAGCATTTTACAAATGCAATTTTGACGCATTTGGGAGACTACAACGAATTCGTTGATCTTCTAGCTTATACTGAAATAGGTAATTTTGGACTCTTCAAATGTTCTAAATGTTTTATGGAGTAGGGAAAGTGTTCCAGATCTATTTGGTATTACAATCGAAAAATATTGGTCTATGTTTGTCGGTTTTCTCTGACAGCCACTTCTACCTAACCTAACCTCAACTCTGATTCTGCTACTGAAACAATCTCTAGATAATAAAAATTGTGTTCAGATAGTCAGTGAGTATAATATGATGCAAGTAATTTCGGAACAAATTTCGTAAAATTTTGTAAACTTTTTTTGCGAAATGACAATCCTCAATTCAAGGCTCACCCCGGCACATCTACTGATTGGCAGCAGCTTTCGATCGCAACCATCAGAAAAAGTGCCGGAACAGCAGATGGCTCCCTTCAGAAGATGGTAGCTTTCGACCATTTTGAAATAAAGAAGAAAAAAGGTATTCCATTCTAAACTCTTAAGCCGGGCGGTCTAATTGATCGCTATCTTATTACTATACTTATTTATAATTTAAAAAAAGAATCAAATTCTAAAAATTGTTAAAAATTATTAATCTAAATATCTGGTGTTCCTACTACAGGTTAAAAAAAACATCCATTACCCTGCGCCTCCAAAAGCAATTTTTATATTTGTTTTTATTTCAGCAATTATTACAGAAATTCGTATTTCTTCGTTCAGTGGGCAAATTATTTCATGAAATATTATTGACAATGAGAGTGCCAAGCAAACAACACATATTGTATTTACATTTTCGGCCTGGAATTCCAACTCAACCCATCAATATACACATGTAAAGGTAAAAAGCACACAAATGTCAGTCGAATTAACATTAAACGTCAAACTATTTCTTCATTTATTTCCACAGAGATTTTAAGAAATAAAATGCACGACTCGTTCGCACGAAGTTGCTCTTATGTTGGATCACATTGTATGCAAAAGATTTCCATTAAAAATCTAAATATATTTTTAAAGTCGTTTTTCACTTAATTTTTTATATATACAAAATTTCTTTAATTTTTTTCTATAACAATTTTTTTGATATAACAATCTTAAATATTTAATAATATAAAATTAAAAACAGAAGATTAAATCGGCTTAATCAAAGAAAAAATAATTCAAAATTCTGAAATAAATACTTAAACTAATTTGAGCTCAAAGAAAAAAGTACGCCATTTTATTTCTTGGATAAATTTGAATTTATGAGAAAAAAAATAAAAATCTGTGGAGCGGTTTTTGAGAAAAAAAGTTTTTTTTTTAACTTTTTGAACACATTTTTCAAAAAAAAAATGAAAAACGCCAATTCATAGGTATTCAGCAAATACATATAACCATAATTTTTGAAAAAATAAAATTAATACGCAGTTTTCAATATATAAATTTTTTATTTTTTTAAAATGCTTTTAAAAATACAAAAAAATATTAACTAAAAATATTGGTACGAAGTATAAATTAGGCTACCTAAACCTATATATGTGTGGAATTTCGAAAGAATCGGTTAAGCCATTTATGAGATAAAAGAAAGCAAAAAAACCGTCCTATGGAAAGTACTGTTTTTAGACGTTTAACATTTTTTTTTTCAACAATATTATCGGTCGTACCTAAGAAGCTGCACTGATTTTTTTAATTCAAAATCGTTACAGCCGTTTCCGAGAAAAATAGGCTTTAACGTAAAGGTTATATGCCAGGTACCGTTATTTTTTGAGCTAAAAAAAATCAATTTCCCCTCTGTACAATACCTAAAAATTTCTGTATACCAAGTTTGAAGCAATTCGGCCCACCCGTTTGGGCTGTAGGTGTCTATACATACATACAGACAGACTGACAGACGGACAGATTTTTTAGACCATCTTTTTTCATCTTCGCTATCATGGTAATGTCATGTTTGATTATTATCTCATTTTTTTTTTTCGCCGAATGGATAACTTGCTAAAAACGATTTCGTAAAATAATTTATTTCATGAAATTGGTGGTCTACATTGGAAATTTCAATTGCATGTTCGCTTTTCTGAAAGAAATTATTGCTTGTGGAGGCGCAGGGTTAGGTAATGGTTACAAAACAAAAAAAATATTCTCTCAACTTATTAAAAAAAAAATAAACTTTCTAAAATTGTGTGTTCTCTAAATTCTATAGTTTTAAAATGTCTATTACCTAAATAAGGTCGATTTAAAACAAAAAAACATCAACACCGTGTGGTATTTTTGTAAAATTAATTTGCAATTTCACTTCTGTTATTTTTGAAAACTTTGAAATTATTTTCATTTCGCATTCTATAATAACTCGAGTATTTGCTAAATGTTCAAAGTTTTTGTACCTACCTATACAAACGTCACCGTAACGTAACTTCATTCCAACTTTTCACCTACTGTTGTCTGCTTGGTAAAACAAACATCTGTTTTCACTTGAAATTGAAATATATTTCTAATTACATATATGTATGTATATGTACTCGTATGTATCTATGTGTAACTCTTGTAACTCGTGGTGGTATTTTTTTGTATTTTTTGTTTGTGTGAATCGAATTTAGTTCAGCAAAACACTTTGAAGTGGAATTTTGCGTGCAAATATTTAATTAATTTAAATTGACTCCTCGGTTATGTGTATGAGTATAAACCTACTCCTTCTGATAAATAACAACTGCAGATACTCGTTCGTAGGTATGTAACATTATTAGCAGAACCAATACTTCTACTTCTAGAGCTACTTGTAGTATACTGTCATGCTATTTCTGGAGTTTTGTATAGTAAAAAAAACACTTGACGGATTTTCCCTATCTGAGTACATACCTAATGATAATATGAAGTGCAAACTGACAAATGTTTTTTGTTTTAAATTTTCTGTAGGCAAAAAGGTACTTTTGTTTAAAGAAGAATGTTATATGGCATACAGACACAAATGTTTTTTTTTTGATAAATAATAAAAAGTTCGTTGTGCAATTTTATTATTATTATTTTTTTTTTTTTTAGCAAATCAACAAACCCAAATATGGTCGCGGTTGGAAGGAATTTGTATTATTGTTTTAGTATTTTTGACACATTGTTAGTATTATGAGCATATGGTTTTAAGGCACATGAGATTTGGGATACCGGGCTCAGGCTTTTCCGATTACCCAGAAAACATTTACATTCATTGGGTAGATTATCATAATATTTGACCAGATGGTGGGTTTTGTTTTTAATTTTCACAGCAGAATGTCTTTCAGTTTTCTTAATAAAAAAAAACCCAAACTAGATATTATAAGATATTAATTTTTGGATCAATTTTTCATTTAGAAAAATTAGTTTCTTTACGCAAATTAATAACAAAGTTGTGTGACAAATTCTAGTAGGTACAACTTTTAACTGACTAAATGCAGTATACTGTTAACACAGTAAAAAATATCTCATTACTTTAAGATTTATTGAATTTTTGTTCAAACAATATGCAGATTTTCGTTTGCAAATACAATTTGTTTGCTTTGTTTACAAAATGTTTGCATGGAAAAGGTTATTTCAATTAGATATGCACTTCGTATGGAGTGAATTTACCATCACCATGCATTTAAAAATATTGTGTAAATTTATATTGTAATTCTTCAAACAAAAAAATATTGAAAGATTGTTGAACTCCTCCCAAACAATACAGTGCAATGACTTGAGAGAATGAAATAATGCAGTATTGTACGGTTATATGAAATGTAATCAGAAACACTGTTCATTTTGTTTAATTTTGACTGCCTCGCGATGTCTTAATTAAATTTAACATTACTCAAAAAATATATTTTTCTCATATCCTTTGTAACACTGTGGTTGCACCCTAGGCTAAAATTCAGAAACATTTCTGTAGTGGTTATTATCAGAAACGTTTTAAGTGAGCTAAGAACATCTCAAACTAATAATAAATATTTAAAAAAAATAGCACTTAGGTCGTGTCCGTCAGATTTTTTGCATCAAAGTGTTTACTTTGCCAAAACCTTTCATTTGAGCTTTAGTGCCCAGTGAGTACACCCTTTTTTCATTTATTTTTACATGTAGAAGCTTAGAGATTCACTTTTAATTCTGTTATATATACTCTCATATTGGCGTTAGTATGACTTTTTTTTTAAATGGGCGTGTCAGTGGGCGAATATTATTTGAAATCACTTATCATATAGCATTTTATCGTAAAAGAAAATGTCATTAAAACCGTTAAAGTCGTTTAGATATTATCGAGCTTAGACTGCAACTCAATTCAAGAACAAAAAAAAATATCCAAAAAGGGGCGTTTCAAAAAACTTTTTCTTTGCGAATGATTAAAAATAGCATTATCTATAGATAAGTTTATCTTTTTCAGCATATAACCCAAATTCTTGTAAATTTTCTGGACTATATTAGTTTTTTTTTTTAAGTGGGCGTGTTAGAGGGCGGGGAAATTAATTAGTGATTTTTTTATGATTTTGTATGTAATATTACTGTTTTCTCATACTTGTTTTTTCTATAAGAAATTTTAATAATTTTATTTTTTCAGAAAATCTCAAGTAAAAGGGGAATGCTCTTGAATTCACAGAGTTCCTTATATTACTGTTGTACTGTAGAATATCAACAGCCGCAGCCAATTCGCCTATGTTATTCGACTCTCGACTACACTCCGTATAGAACATAGTTCTTTGAATCTCGCTGAGTTAAACCCAATTTTACCCTACTCACAATTACTATTTCAAAAAAAATCCTGTCTTAATTCAAATGTCTAATAGTAAAAGCTGTACAATTATGAGTCATTTAAAGTCACCGACTGACCGTTCCCTTGATAATTAAGAAAATATATATTAACTTCCTAAATTTAAAAAAAAAATTGAATAATAAAGTGGACGATATATCACTTTAATCTTGGTTTATATTCATTTTAAAACTTTTTATTGCTAATGCTTTGCTTATTGCGTCAATCGGAAAACATTTTATATAAAAACTGATCTAATCATTTAATTTGGAAGTGAAGACATTTGCATGACCTGAATGTTACTTAACAGTATTTTAAACTTAAGATAAAGATTGGCAAAATTTATTATACATATATATATATTTTTTTTTATTTTTGCAAATTGTATAAATTATTTAAATTTTTTTTCCTTCAATTTAACATCAGCAATTATGCGTCATTCACCGTCAACAATTTCTCCACATACGCAAATACATAAGTGTATTAATTCTCAATACACACAAGACATTTTTTTTTTTTCATTTTAGTAGCGCGATAGTTGTGTGTTCGCCTGTCAGCCTCATGGTCACAGGTTCGACCCTTGCCATTGTCTATGTCCTCTTATTTTTCCATTAAAAACCAATTCTAAAATAAATGTCATACAATGAGTTGCTGGTTTTATCATCACATGCTGTTTAGGCATAGCACAAACAACATGTGATTGAATAAAACTAGTTTACCGATAAAATATGACAGGGAATAAAAAAATTAATGCGAATTATAAGGGACATAGATAAATAAGACACGGAAACTTCTCCGCATTAGTTCAGCCGCCATCCCTGGAGATGAAATCTGAGACAACAACCACCTTCAGTCTCAGAACGCGACACATCTTTCCTATCTTTCTTTCTCTTCCTTAACCTGACGCCCGCGCTTTGTTGAAACATTTAAAGGTGTAGATTATAAAAAAATATTTCGTTATTGAAAAAGTCAAAAAACTAGAGCACGAGAATAGCGGGGATTACTGAAAGTTACGGTTTTTGATAATTTCTTTTCTTGTCAAAGAATAGATCTTTTCAGATCTAAGATAAAGTTTAATTAAAATCGATGGAGAAAAGTAGATTTTTCTCTTTAAGGTTAATATTAAAAAAAAGTATAAATGCAAATGAAAAAATATTTCACTTTATTTCAAGAGAAAGCCGATTGGAAAATTCTCTATAATTTCTTCAGTAACTTTAACTGGTCACTATTATTCATAAGCTCGGATTTGAATACGAATTTAGTTTTACGGAATAAAACAAATTATCATGAGACCTGGTTTTAGGATGCGAACTTGAACTTAAGAGCCAAAAACAGAAGTTGGAAATCCAATTTGCTTTCAGTGCAATTTTCCCGTAATTCGACGGTGCTAGAAGGTGTTTTGACTCCTGCCGAGCTTAATGGCACAAATGATTTCATGGGATGAATGTTTCTTCGCAGTAGTGCGGGTATTTGACATCAAATCACATATACAATTCAATGCTGACAAAACTACTGCACAAGATTTTCCATTGTCCTGCTTTACTAGTTTTATTATGAGTCATTTGAGTTTAAAATACCAAAAAATGGGTATGTTACAATTGTTCAATTGCAATTTCATCCCTTCTTCCAAAGGTTATGGAAACGCTGATTAATAATTAGCCACAGAAATTTTATCACAGCTGAATAAAAGTGGTATTAGATTGTATCAAGTGTGATGCTCATACAATATATGCTGAAGACCTTCAGGGCTCCGTTCTGTCCCCTACTCTTTTTTTTTTCATATTTATCAGTGATATCTTGGCTGAAACTGCTAATGTACTAAATTATTTTTACTGCAACAGCAGTATCCTCAGCTGATCAATTAATTTCCGATTCAGCTAGCTTTTCAGTTGTCGAACTGATAAATCAAAAACTGTATTGTCTACTTTCGCTGACAAATAACTTTCAATTTTTGCTATGTACTTCAAAGACAACTATTTATCCATTGATCAGATATTCGATGATCGCAAATACGCCGCTGGATTTTCTTCTAAAATGCAAGAAATTCTTCTTTCCTCCTGATGTGAGAGTAATTTTCAAAACCTGAATGAGAGCAAATTATTAAAAGAAAAAAACTGGAATTATTTCAACCAAAAACATCTGATTCTGAGACTCAAATTTGTCCACCCTCAGATTGTTGCAGTAGCAATTTCTCATCCTAATTTCGCAAATTAATTTGTTAACAAACAATCTGATATTATTTTCAGTATCAACGATGAGAAAAAAAAGAAACAGAACAAATAAATTAATTTTGAAATATTGCACCCTAGATTGCTATACTCGAGTACTCGAATCCTGGTGGCAACAAAAGTCATTGTCTTCTATCCGACGACTTCTCTCCTCTAAAGAAGCACGCACTAATGAGCTGAACCTATATTTTTAACCAAAGATAATATCGCAATGTAAAAATACCATACAAATAATATATATCGTAGATATACTCGACCGACACGAGACGGTGTTTTAAAATAGATGTGACAGATAGCATTAAGAAGCCATTGACCGATTGTCACTAAATTAATGCAATTTCGCGCAAAGTATGCTATAAAGGTGTTTTATATTTTAATTTATTGTGCAATTTGTTTTCACAGCTTTTTCTCAGGTTTTTCACAACTCTCTGTTGGTATAGTCTATATTTTTCTTAATGTTCTTAATGTTCGCCAGCAGCCAACAGTTTTTAAATTAAACAAAACAAATAACCAAATTTAATTTGAAGAATAATGAGTTTTTAGGAATTTTTGAATTGGTGGTACAGAATTAAAGAAAAATAATAGAAACGCAATTTGAACATTCAGAGAGGGAAAACCCAAAATATTGTTTTTTAAAAGTGTTTTCTGACTGTTTATTTTTGGTTTAGTATTTTTTTTTTCATTTGACTTGGGGGTAAATATTTTGCAGAAATTGTGTTGATCTGATTATAAAATTGTATATTTGATTAAGATATCTTGAATCAGTACAGTTTAAGTCCAGTTTGGTGAGCGATTAAATTATCAAGGACGTTCCCTTTTATCAAATATAGATAGTATATGATTTGGATCAACCTTGAATCTCATTTTTTTGTATTATTGACTTTTTAAACAAATCACCTATTTAAATAAAAAAACATAAACAATTTTTTAGCTCAGTAAGATATCGAAAAACATATTTTCTTTAGATTTCGGTAGTATTGTGAATGGTCGCTAATATTAACATTTCATTCACAGTGGAAATGTCAGATTTATTTTGATTATTTTGAAGTTTCCGCATATCAGTCATCCAATAGACAGATGCTTTCATTTTTTGCAAATGGCGGCAAATGTCAATACTATTTCGGTTTTGTGAAATAGGCAAAATACACGTAAACAAGGCATGGGCCGCTATAAGTCTAAACAAAATGGAATAATTGTTTCGATTGACATTTGGCGCAATTTGGAAAAATAACATCATCTTCCGATAGGGTGACATGTTTTACGCCAGCTTGTACAAAGTGGATAGTAAAATAATTTTATAATGTGAATTGGCTATCATTTTGTTAAAAATGAAAAAAATAAAATCCACAACTGGGTCTGAAGTAGATGCTATTTATTATTTTTGATTACAAATTTCTATAAAATTTTTGTGAACAGGATTTTGGTACGCCACTTTGAAGTATTTAAAAATTAAAATTTAAAAAAATTATTTCGAAACAAAATTCGTCTACAGTTTCGAAATATTGATTTTTCAAAAAATAATTTATATTTTTTTCAAAAACCCCAAAAAATATTTGTTTGAAAATTTGAATTTCGAAGGAACTTCTGTTATAAAATTTTGATCGAAGTACATTGAGCCGTTAATGAGAAAGTCGAAAATCAAAGAAACCGTTCTCTGGCAGGTACTCTTAATAACATTTTGTTAAACCAAAATGTAGATTATACCTAAAATTGTTTTTGAAATTTTTTTTATCAAAATCGTTTTTTTGGTTGAACTACAAAGAAAATTAATGTTTCGACCCAACTATTTGAGCTGTTGCTCTATCCTGCTTAAACCAACTGTGTTTCAGAATCAGGCCCAATTCAGGACTTTCCGTAAAAATAGAATATTCTTGATTGAGAGATAAATACTAGTAGCCCGGCCACTTCTGCAGACAACAGTTGCTAAAGATAACCATCCAAATGATCATCCAATGGTTCACCTACATTTTAGCAGGGATAAATTAAAACCGCCTACCAAGCTCAAGTTTCGTCAAAACAAAATGACGGAAATTGCTCAAATGGGCAGAAACAGTAATTTCTCATTCTTTGCTTGGTGTCAACTAATTCTCTATCTGTTTCAAACATAAATGTCAAACTACAATGACATCTGACGCCATTTGCAAAAATTATGGCGCATTCACATTTTGAAATTACATGTTCAGAGTGATTGAATGAAATTTCAGATTCCAAAACAACAACTAATTGGCATAATATTGAAAGTACTAGCGATTTTTTCTATCCCCCCCCTCCCCCTTCCATTTTCTCTTCCTAATGCTCCGTGGTATCTTATGCAAATCACCCTGTAAGCAGGATTTATTACAGAAAAAGTCCTATCTTAAAGTTATTTACATATTTGTGATATACGACGAACAAAATAAAACAAATAAAAATAACTGAGACTGAATTTATTGAATTTAAATGTGTCACCATTATTTCTCGTTGAATTATAAATTCGAAGATAAAATAATAAAAACTGGACAACAAAAAAAAAAAAAAACAAAATGCCATCTGAGAAAATCAAAAGTAAAATAATTACCTCAAATCTTATTGTCCCGGAAATCGGGGTCAAGGTGCTCTTTACACAGCACAAAGGAGAAAAAAAATACGTACATATAAACCCAAAGAATACACTTGCACTGAAAAATTTATAAATCAGAAAGGAGAGAGAGAAATTTGATGATTTAAATTTTTGTTTATCTAGAACGATTCGAAAATCCTCTTAAAGGATAAAAACACAAATTAATCCGAGCGAAAATTAAAAGAAAACCCAAGTAGCTATTTTGTATTTTGTACTCGAATACGTTAAGGCCTTTGTTGAGTGTAGAACGTGGAAATAATTTGCATGTAAAGTGGATGATGAAATAACTTTAATTTTTTTCTACGAATCGTAAGATAATTAAGTACACTGTTGCCAACTAGCTTGAATGGCAATAATGGAAAGCAAAATACAAATGACGTGTTTTATTTAATTACTGAGATATTTGTTTGTTTTTCTTTTGGTTTTGAGAATATTAACAAAATTTCAGTGTAGCGTCAGTGTACATATATTTAAATTCTGTTAAGATAACTGAATATACTATTTTTGTAAGTTTTTGTTTTTTGTTTTTGTAGTGTAGGGGTCTAAATAGCCTTGAAAATCAGAAAGGGGTTGAGGGGTTTCCTGCGTAATCAGTAAATTGTACATATAGCCATACATTTCTAAATTTCTAACAATGAGTGAAAATATTTGTATTTTCAATTTAGAGAGGCAAATTAATGGGAGCATATTATTAATTTCATTTTTCAAAAGGTATTGCATCAGACTTGTTTTTTAATATTTGTTGTTTTTTTTTGCTGATTGACTTGTTTGTGATATTAAGAGATTTAATAATTGCGATGACACACCACTACACGTTTTTGTTTAAACAAAATAAAAAAAGAGGTGTGTTGTTCTGGAAGAATAAAGTCTTGATTGTTTTCGAAATAAAATAAAATTGGGTTCGAAACAAAATTCAAACATTTATTGATTTGGTTATTTTTAGTGTGGTTGTGACCAAAAGATACATTTTTAATTGAGAATTAACGAACGATTTATTCTCTTAATGCTTTTGTTGCTGTTGGGGAAAGAAGAAAATTAAATAATATTTCAAAGTTAGATCCCATAAATTAGAAGTCACTAAAAAATTTTTCAGCTCCCCGACAAAATACGTTTATGTTCATATAGAAAAGAGGAAATGATAATTTGTGGAATTCTTATTTCACAATTGGAAACCAAAAGCTCTTTCTAATGAAATGTTTTTTCCATGGGATGTAATTTTACAGAAGAAAAAAAATATAGATGTGAATAATTTGATGGTAACTGCCACAAAAATTTCTTCGATCACTGGTGATGTAAAAAGATCTTGTCCGATACCTCATTTAAAGAAAGCTCTAGGTCAAAAATCGAACTAGAGCCATGTTTCACCAAAAAATTTCATTTCACAAAAAAAAAAAACGAATTTGAAAAGCGGAAATTGCTTCTTGAAAAGTTGAACATTTGTCTTTTTTTACTAAATTTGGCTTACCAAGTTCAATTTGCAAGAAAAATATATCCATTTCTTAAATTTGTTTTACTTTATATTTCCTATCGCATAAATCTTTTTGAAAATTGTAAAGTTGTTGGAGAAATAGGGCACAGGGAGCGATTGCTGTTTTTTGGTCAAAGGAAGCTGAAAATAGCCTACGATCTTTCAAATGCTGAAATGTGAAACTTTACTTTAAAAAACGCACTCATGTCTCGGAAGTGAATCGAGTTACTTGAGTTACATAATTTGGGAATGTTACTTCGACTCCATGCATACTCGTATCTAACGACTCCTTCAAAAACATTTTAAAGTTACAGTGTTATGGATTTATTTTTGAGAATGTGTAATCTAGTTGACAGTAGTTTGAATAGACAAAAATATTACATTACATTACAAAAATATTATGGTATTAAGATTGATAGAAATGTCTTCGGATAAAGACCTGAATCTATTTCAGGTAAAATCACCTTTACGTAACTATTGATACAAATCAATTTAAAAAAATGAAACGATTAATTTTTTAAATGATGCCATAAAAGTTTTGTGCAAGCAGCCTTTAATTTGTTTTTATTATTTTAATTTGTAAATTATTTTTAGTTTTATTGTTTTACTGCAAGTCAAGTGATTGCTCCTTATCAGTTTATATCACCTATAATAATCTGAATACTTATAAAATCCTTATCATTGCAAAAACATAGCATTTTTTCTTTCTACTTTTATTTAAAAATAGAACTGTCTTCATTGTGAGTTATCAAATTAAAACAATATTAGCTCATATTATCTTCGAGTAAAGTACTAAATATAATTTATCAATAAAAACAAATACAGGTACCTATATTTAGAATTCAAGACAGCTCAACTAGTATATACTCCAAATCCAATAAAGCAACAAAAAAAAACATGACAGTATGGGTCTCACGAATTTGCTTTTAAAACTGAAAGTAATCAAGTAGCTTGAAAAATTCTTTTTGCAACGTTAGTGTATCGAATCTTTTGAGGACAAGAACTAAAACTAGGAGCTGTAAGTGACAAGATTAACGACACAGTGATCGATACCAGAACCACATTGCTGTCAAAACAGTGCCCTCTCATTTATTTACAGAAATTTTGCACGAGTCAATTTTTAAAATACAAGTAGACCAGGGTCGCGTAGCTTCGTTAGACAGCGCCTCCATTATAAATATTTATTTCGGAAATTATTGCAGACGCCATTACTGAAATTTATATTTCGTAGATATATGGGCAAACATAAGTCGTGAAATTTCATTGTTCTCTAAGGAGCGCTAAGCACTTTAGATGCCTTAGAATGGATACATTCTGTTTTTTTTAATGAAATATTGGAATATAACATAAAAATAAGCAAACTTTGATCAAGATTCAATGTATTTTAAGAAATGTGTGCACGATGAATATGGGATGACACGAAACGTCAAATTTTATTTCCCCATTTATTTCTTCTGAGAAGACAAGATGACTCAAACTAAAAAAAATCCAGACATAAGGTGCCTTCACAAGAAATATTGATTACATGACACATTTCTTGCGATTATCTATTTCAAGGGAATGTTTATGGTAAAGTCTTAACAGTATTTTGTTTTGCTAAAAATATTATAATTTAAAATGGCTGACGAGAGGGTTAATCTTTCCTCTCTCTCTCTCTCCTTGAATAATTGCAAATAATAAGTTGCGTACCAACCTATAAATGTGGCTACAAGGAAAAAGTTGACAAAAAATTAAAAAAAAAAACAAAATTATTAAGATTTAACAACTGAACTAAACAAATTAAAAATAGACAAAAACATTCTTATAAAACTAAAAAAATATTATACAAAAAAAATTACTTAAATCAGTTGAATACTTTCTGAGATCACTGGGCACAAGCTAAATTATTGTTTCGTGCCGGTGTTGACTTTTTGGACTGATTGCTGTGATGAAGTTGCTCAAAGTACAATTAAAGTAGTTGTATTGTCACCTTAGCAAATGTTTTAAGCCAACAAAAAGTTGCTCTCTGAACCGTCAAATGAAGATAAGATATCTCCCATAATGGACTTAAGTGAACGGAATTATCTTTTTTTTTAATTCTTTTTTTACCAAATACCATTTTGTAGTAGAAGTAAATTAATGTTTATTTAAACGCATATACAGAAAAATTAAATAAATTGTCTGTATACAATAATTAATTTTACCTTAAAATTAAATGGTTTGGCCAAAGGCCGTCCACCCGATTGACATTTTCTTATATATTTTTAAAACTTATATTTCAGTTATTATTTTTATTTTTTGTTACCTTTCTTAAAAGTCCCCTTCGATGATTCTGGACTCTTAAATTTCTTAAGATGGGGCATTTGGCGATAAAATGATATTATAAATCCTCTCTCTCCCTATGTTTCCAAAGTTCGCACAGAATCGGCAGTTCAGCAGCTCTTTTTGAAGCTATCTAGAACATCTGCTGTTTCGAATATCCTATTAAATTCCTCGGTCAATGAAGCCAAAAATTCGTCGAACAAGTACTTTAAAATTAGACCACGCACGCTCGGAAAAATCGACATAATTATTTATTCGACTTTTCCTTGACTGTATCAACGAAATACATTAATTGTGATCGACTAAATTCGTAAATGTGCTAAGACCACTATTGGACAGCATTAAGGCTGGGTTGCCTATGCAAATAATGGTCGGGCACTTAAAAATTGTTAAATAACTTCTACGGTTTAAGGGATTGTTAATTGAAATAAAATTACTTATTTAGGTAATGAATGCAGCTAAAATTTGACATTTCTTGAATTTAGTTGTATTTTAATAAAAGTAACGACAACATTTTTGTAAATTTAGACTAACTTACATTGGTAGTGTGATTTTGATAAACCACGCAACTTCTTACTTTTTTATATTTATTTATAAACAAGAGTGAACAAATGAAGAGCGAGGTTATATTTGATTTTTTTAAAATTTGTATTCATGTAAAAAAATTGTTCATTCTGAGGTTACCTATTTATCGTTTTCAGATGTATGGAAACAACTGTAGATCCTTCAATTTTGAACATAATTTAACAATTTAAAAAGATTTATATATCTTATGTTTACGGTTTTCAAATTCAAAAAGAAGGATCATCTTTTTTTTTTTTAAATGGAACCCAGCCTTAAGAGGTTGCAAACTCTTAAAGAACAATAGATGGTTTTCTCTGAAAAGAGTTCGAGCACATAGAGTATGCTCTAAACGTGTTGCAAACAAAGCGAGCTCTGAACACTGTGATTTGTTTTTTTAAATACACTTGAACCACACAAACCAGAATAAATTTTCATTTTAACCAAATAATTAAGAGGGTTATCCATTTTGCGGCTTCAAAAGTATAGGGCTGGAATTCGATATCTGTCAAACTAAATTGTTAAACCAATTTTTTTTTCAGTTGAAAGTCTGACATTTACGAAAATAATCGTGCAACTACGCAAGCAATTGGCAAAATTGTGAAAAAATTTGAAGAGACTCGATTGGTTACAGATATTGTAAGGCCTGGGCATCATGCTTTCGCTCGTACCACTGAAAATATCGGTGCTATAAGTGAAAGTGTTGCCGAAGACACGAATGTGTCGATTCCTCGTCGTTCTGAAGAATTAGGACTGGCACATTATGGCATATTTTGCATTTGGATCTAAACCTACATCCATATAAAGTCCAGCTCAGACAACAACTGAAGCCAGCTGACCATTCACAACGTCGTAGATACGTCGAATGGGTGCTTGAACAACAGGCGGTGGACGTCGATTTTTCGAACAAAATTTTCTTCAGCGACGGAGCACATTTCTCACTCGGTGGGTATGTTAATACAAAAAATTGTCGTATTTGGGGTTCCGGGAATCCTCAAGTAATTGAAGAGACGCCATTACATCCACAAAAAGTCACTGTTCGGGGCGCTCTTTGGTCCAGAGGTGTGATTGGACGTAACTTCTTCGAAAACGACGATGGAACGACTGTCACTGTCAATTCGGACTGTTATGGTCATATGATAACCGACTTTTTTGCTTGCTATTGAAGAATGCGGCTTGGAGAATATGTGGTTTCAACAAGACGGTGCCACATGCCACACATCTCGAGCGAATATGGCTTTATTGCAAGAGACATTTCCTGGTCGCGTAATTTCTCGTCGTAGCGATATTAACTGGCCACCGAGTTGATGAGATTTGACACCGCTGGATTTTTTTTGGTGGGGCTACGCGAAAGCCCGTGCTTATACAGAGGCACGAGTACGATAACTTTGGCGCCAAGATATAATAACGGTTTTTGGTAGAGGGGCTTAATAGAAGCATTTTTTACTATGGGAGGGGGGGGTCTATCTCCCCTCGTTTAGGCGGTAGGGGCAATTTTATAAAAAATTACTTAAAATCTTTAAAAAAATATTAAAAAAGAACGGCAACACTTACCGTTATAAATTATACCTTTTTCAAAAGTCAGAACTCTACAATTTATAATAAATTTTAAGTAAAGTTGTTTCAGTCAATAGTTTTTGAAATAATTGACTTCAAACTCAAAATT
The DNA here is from genome assembly GCA_910595825.1 of Philhelius pedissequus. Taxonomy (NCBI): domain Eukaryota; kingdom Metazoa; phylum Arthropoda; class Insecta; order Diptera; family Syrphidae; genus Philhelius; species Philhelius pedissequus. The sequence goes on along the minus strand of OU343163.1, from coordinate 3,640,627 downwards.
TATGAAAAAAAAGTTAAAAAAATCACTTTGAGTATTATTTTTCTCATGATTATGGATATCGATAAAAAAATAATTGATGTAGTTAACTGTTCCAATTATTTTTTAATCAAACACTGAAAACTATTCGTTTCTATATTTTTTAGTTTTTGAGAAAATTGAAAAACAAAAAAAAATAATTTTGTATCAGATGGGTGCATGTAAAGTTTCTTTTGCATTTAAAGAATCTGGATTAAAAAAAATAATTGATATTATATACATAAACGTATGTACATATGTCATGTCCATTTCAATCTTTTTTTTCTAAATATCCGGTTAGGTACTTGGCCAGAACTTTAACATTTAATATATTTGAGCATGAAAATTTATTGCATTATAAAAAAATTTGCATTACCTTTACGACAACTCAACGGCAGCAAATTCTCATAGTTTCTTAATATGCACATATGTTTGTGTCATACATAGATATGCATATAACTATGTACACACATATAATGCAGCCACAGTAAAAAGTATGTATATAGTTAGATCATAAAAACAAGACCAAGCATTCGATGTTTGTACCGTTATTTTTATACAGGTTTGGTGCAGGTTATTGTTTACCAAAGCCATTCTTCATTTAACGTTTGAAAGAGTAGTGTTTCCTTTTTAAGAATGGCGGCTAAGCATCCACTTCTTCACCCAAAATTAAATAATTTTTCGATTTTTTGTTCGGATTTGGTGTCAACAAACGAAAAAAGTATCCCGTTTTTAGAAGAAATCGGGTTAATTCCCTCCAAAACGTCTACTCAACCTCTGTGTTGTGATATTTTAATGACCGTGGAAAATTCAAAAAGTGCAAAGTTCGGTTGGTAAATAACCGCATTAACTGTAATAAAATCACAAAGGTAAATATGAAATTTACGATGCAAACAGTGAGATGCCTAAGGGGGGGCATGCTGCCCCCCTGCAACCCCCTGCTTGGGCTCACTATAGGCTTTGGGGAGGGTGAAAATTTTATTATATGCAAAGTTTCTTTAAAATTAAAGAATCTTTTGGGTTTAAAGAACAAGTATAGTTTTACTATTTTTCAATTACATATCTTAAAAACTAGAAGACATAAAAAGAAGTAGTTTTCTGTGTTTAATAAAAAAATAATTGGAGCAGTTAACTACATCAATTATTTTTTTATCGATATCCATAATCATGAGAAAAATAATATTCAAAGTGATTTTTGTAACTTTTTTTTCATAAATTTTGACTTTGAAGTCAATTATTTCAAAAACTATTGACTGAAACAACTTTACTTAAAATTTATTATAAATTGTAGAGTTCTGACTTTTGAAAAAGGTATAATTTATAACGGTAAGTGTTGCCGTTCTTTTTTAATATTTTTTTAAAGATTTTAAGTAAATTTTTATAAAATTGCCCCTCCCACCTAAACGAGGGGAGATAGACCCCCCCTCCCATAGTAAAAAATGCTTGTATTAAGCCCCTCTACCAAAAACCGTTATTATATCTTGGCGCCAAAGTTATCGTACTCTCCCCTTATACAGATAAACCTTTAACTCTTGAGCACTTGAAAACCAACATTCGTCAAGTTATGGCTGAGATACCGCCTAATATGTGTCAAAAAGTGGTCGAAAATTACCTCAAAAGAATCGATGCTTGCAACAATTCGCGTGGTGGTTATTTAAATGATGTAGTGTTTCACACATAATGTCAACGTTCAAACTTTATAATAAAAAAGAAATATCATGAAAAGAAATATTTTATATGTGTTTTATTTACGTTTACTTTTGAAACCGCAAAATGGATAACCCATTACAACGCAAAACAGCCGCCCTTATTTTTTAAACAAATACACATCAGATACAGAAAATCAACAAGCGACCAACTTCTTCCGCCTCATGAATTGTCTCTGATTATTTATTTTCTTTACATTTTCCTTCTTGATCCACATGACATTTACTCAGAATGCCCGACGATTTTGTACGATCACATCGAGCGCGCTCTGAACATGTTCAGAACGAAAAAAGAAACACAAATTCGGAGCCGCTCTGGAGTGAAAAAGAAACACACACACATTTTTTGACAACTTAGACTCTGCTCCCAACTAAATCAAGAAAAACGCCTAATGAATGCTTGCAAAGAAATATTTTTGCGAACCCAAAACATGCTATAAAACAGAGCCTCGCTTATTTGTGATTAAACCTATTTAACTGCCAAAATCTGACGAAAACTATTTTGATTAAATTTTGTTCAGCTTCTGATTCCTGATACGAACAATGAACTTTGAACAGCTGTGGTGCATGAACCAAATTAGTACATACGATTAAAATATCATCAGAAAATTAAACATTGAAGTATATAAAATATCTTCCGCAATCAGCCTAGCCTAGCCTAGCAGTTGTAAAACACCGCACGTGGCAGCTACTCGTGTATTGTATGAATTATTTATTTTATTTTTGTGTTTGTTGTAGCTTTGTTTTTAATTAAACTATCCATTCATCCATTGAGTTAGCGTTTATTTTTTCAATTTTCATTTCGCTAAAGTACTCCTCCTTTCTCTATAGTGATTACAACCGGCCCGGCCTGTGTTGTAATCAGCAAACCATATTCTCATACATTCCGAGGTCGAATCTCTTTCATGATTGATAAAGCCACTTAAGCAAAGGTGGGATACTACAGAGTGGGGGGGATGTGGAGGCCCAATTTAAACAGCGCAACCAACATGGAGTGAATTAAGCAAATTTAATTGAATTAATTCGCCCATTCGTTGAGGGCTTTGCGCGTTATCTGTGTTCGGTTCAATTTAGATAAGGAACTTCGCAGTCGGCTCTTTGCTTTTAGAATAATCTTGTTAATATTGGTTTTTGTTATTTTTGTTATTATTTTGTTTGTTTTTAAAAGCTAGTATAGGGGCATAAGATAAGATAGACATTACAAGTTACACCCATTTTGTTTCTCGCTTCGGTCCTATGTCAACATTATACAACATTTACTTGCACATATAGTCTGTACATATGTATATCCTAGAGAGAGAGAGGAGTATTTGTTTTTTATAAGTTGCAGCTGGGGCTTATCAGACTCACACTATAAATGCCATGAGGGTGAAACTGATAATAAAATTTAATTCAATGCCCGACAAGTAAAGGGGTTCATGATGTAGACGTGTGAATAAATAAACAAAACAGCTCCTATCTTCTATCTAGAGAGATGATTGTTTGCTTTATATTTTATCACTTTGTTTGATAACTTAACCTGGTTGGGTTGATGGGGTTGAGTGGTCGCGCGGTAAGTGAAATATCTAATAGTGGAAGCATTTAGTTTTTTTTTGTTTAAAATATTTGATAGGCTTTTCTATGTCTCGACTATTTTACTCTGTGACTAAGCTGGGAATTTCACTATAGACATTCGAGGGTTGCACAAGTGTTAATTATTTTTGCAGCTTAATAACTCAGTCACGCAATTAAAATATTTAATTATTTTTTAAATTTTTTTGTTAAATCTAACAGAATAGCTTAGATGCATGGAAAGTTTTCCGATTTAATTGTTATTATTATACGTTGTAAATTGATTTGATAAAACAATGATGATGAAAATTCTTTCGAATTTTCGAAATTGAATTCCTTGAAACTCAAACTAGGTAATCAACAATTAGGCTTCCAGTTAATAAGTCAAGAAAAGTGTCGAAATTTTAATGAGAGAAAAATAGGTAAATTAACACATCTGTGAATTTATGGTTGTCATAAAAAAATATGGCTCAGTTCTGACACATAAACTCAGAATGAAGGAATAATTTGTCATAGGTATTAGTAGATTATGGTTGGGCTATGATTGCATTTGGAAAAATACAGATTTCACCAGAACACTTCAACTCAGCCCCTACAAGGGGTGTTTAGTAATGAATTTTAATGTGCAGGAATTGTTCACATAGGTGTACTGATCGGTCAAAGAGAACCTGGAAATTAGCACAAATTTTGTCATGACTTTAGATTTATCATTTATTGTTGTCAAGAATCATCTTTCAAAAGGACGTACACAAATTTTCAGATAGATCTGACAAATAGTTTTGTTGTGGTAGCCATTTTATAAGAACGCCTACGAGCAATTTCGTTAAAGTTTCGAGTGCTCATTAAATACTATTTTCTGCGAGAAAAAATTCTCACGCAAACCAAGTAAAAGCTTGACAAATTATATATGGACTGTTCACCGTCGATCGATTGGAACCATTCACCAGTGGTTTACTCAATGTCTGTGTAGTCGTTAAAGCACAAGTAACGGCGAACGTTCTGAACGCCTAATTGAGGTCACCACAACAGAAATGGTCGACAAAATTAATGGTTTGATAATAGACGATCGGCGAGTGAAAGGTGAAAGTGCACGAGCTTGAAGATGATAGAGCCTTATCAATATTTAGATCACAATCGACAACAAACGCATTTGTTTGACAACTTCTAAGGTGTGTTTGGCGATGTTCAAAAAAAATTCGACTGAAGAACAATCAGGACAATAGATTTCTGAAGGTGATTCGAAGCCGGCGAAGGCCAAGTTGGGCTTGTCACCAAACAATGTCATTGCGACAGTTTTATGGAATGCGATCTATGTGTCTTGTAACGAAGTTACAAATTCAACATAAGCACAGCAGCTTCAGAATATACCCCACACACCACATACATTCATCAACCAGCCAACTGCTACTTCAGTTTCAATTAAATTTTCAAATTCCAAAGCCGATGAATAACAGATGTACAAGCAGGAACGTGACCATACGATTTATGATGAAAACAAGATAATAATCACCCAATCAAACGTCACGCCATATAAATTACATGAGTTGAGTTTTTTTTGTGTTTACGATTCACACCTTCTTGTTACGGGGAATATATTAAGAGGAGGTTACATCGGAGTGGAAAGGAGAGACTTCTGCCTTGAGTGGTATTATACCAATCTGATGTACACAAGGGGAGTGCCTTAAAGCAAACTGCCGAGTGCGTAGTGCACTAGTTAGGAGTTTCGTAATTGTTTGGCATTGTGCCGCAAACTTTGTGCCTTTGGTTTCGACCGGGGCCAGGGACTCTATCCCACCGAACTTTGTGTCTTTGGTTTCGACAACCTATATTAGATTGCTAGTTTACTTTTAAGGAAAACTATTATAAAGTATTTATATGAAATACCGTGTTATATTATTTTTTATTGGATTTAATGTTATATTTTAAAAAAATTAATAAAGATTGAGTTTTAACGGAGTTCTGAACTTTTCAAACACCGAATTTTATTGCTTTCTTCGGTCAAACCTTGGAACCTCTGACGCTACCTCAGCTCTGAACTAAAAAACCATCACAGTCTTATTCAAATCGATTACCTTTAAAAGGGTAAAAGGATCACCGGTGCATATTACAAAGAGCTGCTGGATCGGTTCCAAACCGTTTTGAAGCAAAAACGTCCGCATTTGGCGAAGAAAATAGTTCAAAGTTTTCACCATGAGAACGCTCGAGCGCACAAGTCCGCAGTCGCAATGGCAAAATTGCATAAGTTATGCTATACGAACTCCTCCCTCATCTATCATATTCCCCAGATTTAGCTCCCTGCGACAACTATATTTCTTGTTTCCAAACATGAGGAAATTGCTCGGGAGGTAAGATATTTGGGTCGGTTGAACATGTCATCGCTGAAGCAAACGCTTATTTTGAAGGGCTCAAGAAATCCTATTATTTGGACCCTAACTGTAGCAAGGGAATTACGCGGAGCAGTGCATATGGCCCAAAAAGCGAGTTGAAATCCTTAGAACCACAGAAACCCACAGGCAAGATACTGCCTCTGATTTGGCTATTCAATGGTATTGGTTAACTTTTCTTAGAAACATAACCTTTAAAATACTGTAGCCAAAATAGTCAGTACTCAGTAACAATAACGATGCAATGGTTCTGCGAAAGATTTTTTTCTGAAACAGTAAACCTAGTGGTTTCTTGAAAGCTCTCTACTTAAGTTTATCGTTACTGCAATATCTAGAAAAAAAATTATAACAAATTTTGAGAACTTACATTGCTTAGATACAAGTATTAGTATTTAATTTCTAAAAAAATTCTAAACATTTCTAAGAAATGATTGCCCTCATATTTAAATTTCAGAGGAAGAACTCCTTTAAATTTATTTTATTATAATTTAAACACAATAGAAAAAGACCACAAAAAACAAAATAAAAAAAATACTTACCAAGTCCCTACAAAAGCAAGCCTTTTGATTCCTTAAAATTCGACAAATATTAATATACTAGATCATATTAACAGAAATTGCAAAATTTTTGCAAAAACAAACCAGTAAAAGCTATTGTCTCATCATTCATATCATCAAAGAACATATTCGTAATTGTTGCCCAACAAGCTTATATTTTAAATATCTTAAACAATGCTCGACTAGGTAACTATCTACGATTGAGTCAGCCCTTCAAGTGGAAGTGGGTGGCATGTTGTTACATACCTTATAAAACAAAGAAATACTTGTGCAAATAAGTGACAATAACAATTATTATTATACATTCGATACAATTCAATCGATCTGCTATATACTCGTAACAACATATATAACAAAAAGAAAGATACGAAGGTAAACAAAGCATTCAAGAATGCCACAAAAAGCAACAAAAAAAACAAAGAAACAGCTGTAAATATTGAAATAAGGACTTATTTCAAGAGCATTGACTATCCATTTCATATCAGGCACAGGGCGAACTGGTTTTGTCGAACTCATCAGAGATATAAACGAAAATTATAAGAAAAACAGCATTGAACTGTATATTATTGCGGAGAACAAAAAATAAGGAATGAACAATATTATCTACTAATTTGAATCAAATCTCTCAACCCCTTTCTGAATAAAAAATAAAAATAAAACAGAAATAACAAATTAATAAAATCAGCCTGAGATGCCAATTTACTCAACCCCTACCCACTGTTCTTCAAGTGGTAGGTACACTGAAAATAAAGTTACGATAATTTTAAAATTTTAAGAATAAATGTAACAACAAAAACAATTTAAAAAAAAACTCAATTAAAACTAATTTTTAAATGAATTTTAGAAATGCATCGTTTTTTTATTTAAAAAAATTTTTTTTTTTATTATTAATCGAAAACGAAATACAAATTTTCCACTGTATATATATATATATTTTTTTTTTGTGAAAACATTCAAAAATATTCGCTTAGCAAAAAAATATCGTAAGACAAAAAATAAAGGGTTATACATTTTGCGGTTTCAAAAGTAAACGTAAATAAAACAATTATAAAATATTTTTTTTCATGATATTTCTTTTTTATTATAAAGTTTGAACGTTGACATTATGTGTGAAACACTACATCATTTAAATGACCACCACGCGAATTGTTGCAAGCATCGATTCTTTTGAGGTAATTTTCGACAACTATTTGACACATATTGGGCGGTATCTCAGCCATAACTTGACGAATGTTGGTTTTCAAGTGCTCTAGAGTTAAAGGTTTATCTGCACAAACACGCTCTTTCGCGTAGCCCCCAAAAAAAGTACAGCGGTGTCAAATCGCTTGGTGGCCAGTTGATATCGCCACGACGAGAAATTACGCGGCCAGGAAATGTCTCTTGCCTTTTATGGATGTAATGGCATCTCTTCAATTACTTTAGGATTTTCAGAACCCCAAATACGACAATTTTGTTTATTAACATACCCACCGAGTGAGAAATGTGCTTCGTCGCTGAAGAAAATTTTGTTCGAAAAATCGACGTCCACCGCCTGTTGTTCAAGCACCCATTCGACGTATCTACGACGTTGTGAATATGGTCAGCTGGCTTCAGTTGTTGTGTGAGCTGAACTTTATATGCAAAATACGCCATAATGTGCCGTAAGACGTGCCTAATTCCTGAAAACGACGAGGAATCGACACATTCGGGTCTTCGGCAACACTTTCACTTACAGCAGTGATATTTTCAGTGGTACAAGCGAAACGATGATGCACAGGCCTTACAATATCTGTAACCAATCGAGTCTCTTCAAATTTCTTCACAATTTTGCCAATTGCTTGCGTAGTTGGACGATTATGTAAACCATAATCTCCTCTTAAAGCACGATATGTGGCTGTGCCAGAATCACCATTTTTGTAGTTGGTTTTAATAATTTTTATGCGTTGTGCGATAGTTAAGCGATCCATTTTCGTAAATGTTAGCCTTTCAACTGAAAAAAAAATTGGTTTAATAACTTAGTTTGACAGATATCGAATTCCAGCCCTATACGTTTGAAACCGCAAAATGGATAACCCTATACTTTACGTGACTGAAAGAATTTGTTTTTCTTTTTAATAAAAAATGTCTGCTTTTATTTTCATATAAAATATTTATGTCCTTACATGTCGGTCTGCTTAGTCCGAGCGAAAACAAGGCTTGATCATAGCACGAACCAATATAATTTCTTTTGTATGTATATTTGGAAGCTTCAATTATGCAAGTCTATACGGAATACGATATACCAGCCATACTCAGAGTGTGCTCCGCGGAACCCTAGTGTTCCACAAAACCCATGTAAGGGCTCCGCAAGAATTAAAAAAAAATATTAAAAACACCTCTCTCTCTGGTCAACAGAATATTTCCTGAATAGACAAGCACTTGCGACGAGGCAAATGCCGTCAAATCTAAAATTAGTTATGGATGGAGCGCTAAAAATTATTAATTTTATCAAATCACGACCACTACAATCCCGATTGTTCTCATTATTGTCTGAAGATTATGGCAGCAAGCGTAACACACTGCTGATTCATACAGAAGTGCGATGGCTATCTAGGGGTAAAACTTTGCTATTTGAACTTTGAGCCGAGTTACAAATGTTTTTTCGGATATTTTTTTTTTTGGTTTGAAAGACCGTTTGTGTGATTAGACTTGGCAGTTTCGACTGGCTTTTTATAGCCGATATCTTTCAAAAGCTGAACGAATTGAATGTATCGTTACAAGGCAAGGAGGGCCTTGAACAAGATAACTGCCTTCAAAAGTAAATTAAATTTTTGAATTATTTGCGTTGGTAAGAGATAAATAGGAAGCTTTACGTCATTCAGTGAGTTTGTTAGCGATAACGACTGAGAAATGTTTCAAAATGACCTATTTGAAGTATTGGTCCAATATCTCGCTGCGATGCGCGCATCTTTTTTGACGTATTCTCCCGAAGAACATATACAAAAATGAAAATGAATTCATGGATTCATAAATCCTTTTCTACCCAACTTGCTAAAGGCCGAAAGTATGACAAACGAGATATATGAATAATATTTGTTTATGAAGAAGAAAACCCAAATAATATGTAAAATATTATTTTTGTTTTGTTTTTGTGGACTTTGTGGATTAGAGCCTAATTGAATAGATTTTATGACCTTTAGTGCAAAATGCGTTTCGCCGGAGCACGATAATTGGGCTCATCAGTTAGATGCTATCGTACCCTTCTAAGACGCAATATTTTTTGGTCGATGATTACCAACTCTAATGCAATTTACAGCGTACACACACTGATGAGCCCAGCTATCGTGCTCTGGCGAAACGCATTTTGGACTAAATGTCATAAGATTTATTCAATATTTGTTTTGGAATGGCATCGGGCACAAGTATGAAATCATTATTCAAAACGATGCCTCTCAACGATTTTTGGTACAGAATCCGTGATGAATATCCAATGGCTGCCAAAATGGCTCTGAATGTTATTCTCCCGTTTCCAACAACATATTTGTGCGAAACAGGATTTTCATCCTATGCAGCTACAAAAAACAAAATACGGCAATAGACTGGACGCCGAACCTGCTATGAGACTTCAACTCTCATCTATCAAACCTGATCTCAACCAATTGATTGATGAAAAATTAAAAAAAAAAAAACAGTTTCATACCTCCCATTAGATTTTTGTTAATAAGTAACTGTTAAATTGTACTTATTTACAAAGAATGATCATTAATTAAGATAGTTTTGTTTTACTGTAGGGTTCCGTCAAGTATTTAGCTTTCCAATGGGGTTCCGTCACAAAAAAAGTTTAAGAACCGCTGCGATATACCATTTAAAAATTTACCACGTTTTTTTCCAAATGAAACTGATTCATGATGTTCCAATTTTGTATACCTATATTCAAAATTTCCTCTTTTTCGGTCGCTATTTACCATTGGGTCCCTTCCCTATAATGGTACGATCCCCCCATAAGCCCCAACTAGGTTGAATGAACAATCAGAAAATACGTACAATTTGCCGAACAATTTTAAGCGTTGAGGAATCGCACCTCCTGTTGAAAGACCCTATAGACGAGTTGAAACATAAATTTGAATTTCATCTCTAGGCAATCACATAAAAATATCATTTATTGAATTATAAGCAATTAGCATTCACATGGAGCCACACAGACCCAACACGGGTGCTATCACGAAAATCACAAGGTTAAACCTGAAAATGCTTGTTCAATAGAGCGATATTAAAGCGATTGATAGAGATTTTAATGAAACTGCATTGTACACCGAACTAAATAAGCGCACTGATATATTTTCAAGCTTCACAAACTTGTTTTAGCGCATCTACTTCTTTTTTTAATTTTATCAAAATCAGTTCTAGCGACACACCTAAATGGAAATGCCCGAAAAATCGTAAGCACAAGATTTTTAGTAAAAACAGTTAAATATATTCTTAATTTAATAATTAATTAAATATTTTTTCTTAAAACAAAATTTTGGTACACAAACTTTAAGTATTTAATAATATATATTTGAAAACATAATTTCAAAAAAATTGGTCCCCCTGTTTTAGTTTTAGAAATATTGGAAATTATTTTTTTCAAAATTTAAAAATTTTGATCAGAATCGGTAGAGGTTTTAATGGAATGTCGCAATGCGGTTATATCACCGGTACTTACCCCGTTAAAAAAACTTTATACTTGTGATACATACATACTTGTAAATAGATACTATAGGGCAAGTTTTGCATTTGTAAAAAAATCGGACTCAAGGTTTTAATTTCTCAAGATAGAGAACACCAAAAGAGTCAATGAAGGTCAATACCTAGAGCGAAGGAATTTTTTTCAAACTTAGTACCTAAGCGTCTTTATTCGATTTTTTTTTCATTTTTTTTTCAAATTTCTTAGCCCCAACAATTACAGTAACTGCCATACAATTTTTTTTTTACCGAAAGTGGTAAATCGCAATTTTCTCGAAAACGTCTTTAACGATTTGGATGAAAAAATTCTGTGCCCTATGTAGATATATTCTACATTTTGATCTCAACAAATTTTTACATAAAATGTTATTAAGGTTTTTCTTGTTTAATTTTTTACAGCAGGTCCTTCAAATTCTAAATATTTTCGCATACAAAAATTTTGGAAAAATATTTTTTTTGAATCTTTGGAAAAACTCATTTTTTTTTTGTAAAATTCGATATTTCGAAACGGGTGGACGATTGTTTTTGGAAATTATATTTTTAAATTAATATTAATAGTCCGATATTTTTTTAAGAAACAAATTTGGAATTTAAAATATAAAATAACAAAATGCACGACTGGGCCGCACTTACTTGCCCTTATGTTTGATCAAATCGTAAGAACAAGATTGTTAGTAGAAACGGCTAAATATATTTTTAAAGTCGTTCAAAATCTCGACTTTGATTTTTTTGCAAGTGCAGAATTTGCTCTACACTTAGTACCACTACAATGGGAACTGCCTTCTTTTGGGTATAGAAATAGTGGTTCCTACGCTATCCGTTCGCATTTGGCACACAATTGTTGGTTCCCTCCATTCCTGCTCCATCAGCTGTTGATGGATTTATACCAATTTATAACAGTTTTGCTCATAAAATTAGTTTTTAAAGGCCCAGCAGCGTCACACTTTCAATTGCGAACGCCCATTATAAGACTGTTATAACTGTTATAAATTATTGTCATATCTCTAGTCTTGTCTTTTATAAAAAATACCATAAACAGCTAAGATTTTATTTGCGGTGTAACTTTGGGTTTTGATAAAAATAAAAAGTCATTACAAAACCAACTTTCATGAACTATCCTTGCATCGCTTATCAACCGAGAAAGCCTAGTTAGTAGCTTTTCACATACATACGTCCCATATATATTTACGAGTCTAGATATGTTAGAAAAAGTATCATAGTACATTTGTATTGTGCGCTGCTATCAGCAACGATAAACAATTTTCGAAATTATTTATGAAGTGCTGTCATTTTCTGCTCAAATCACTCTGCTCTCCCTTCCATCACATTTATTGCTATACTCAAACTCATACATACATTATTGTACATACAACCATTTGGTTATAACATTTTTGTATGATAAGGTTGTTTGCGTTGATATCAAAGTCGTGTTCTATGACAAATTGCTCTAAATAATCATAATTTATTTGATTGCTTCATAGATACTCGTATAATGTATGCATGTATGTATGTTTGTAGCCAGACCAGAGTGATTTGCGAGACATATGCCAATTGCCATCTAGGTCGAACTGGTATCTAGCTCTAAGAAGGTGATTTCACTAGATTGCGGTATATCAGTACGAGTCTATAGCAGCTTCTTTTTGTTCAATTTAAATTTAAATGAATTTTATATGTTTGTCTTCAATTTGTTTATTTTATTGCCTTTAATGTTTTCCCAGTTGATATTTAAAAATTTTTTTTCCAATCCGTTTTTAGGTATCCTAAATTATTTTGAACTTTTGAGACCTTGTCTAACTCACTCTGAGTCTGAGTCACACTCTAAGTCTAAACCTCGAACTTGTTAAAGTTTGCTTATTAAAATTGGCATTTGATGACATAAAATAGTTCACTTAAATTACATACCAATATTTGTTGCTTAATATTTTCCCTAAGGTGATTGGAAAATAAAACTCACGCATAAAATAAAAACCACATTAATTCATTTAAAGTGACTCAAAAATGTTCGACGAGTGTTTTATGCATTTGGGTATTGAAATATGCATAGTGACTTTGGAACTTTGCGAATTTGTAAATATTGCTAGTTCGTCCATTTAAATTTGCATTTTCATTTAATTTTAACAACAAATCGAGTGGCTGACTCATAGCATGTTGTGATACACTCTCTCTAGTTGGTTAAAAAAAAAAAAACAACAGTATTTGAAAAAGAATTTTAATGAAATTGAATTGCATTAAAATTGGAATTTCACGATTTTTTTTTGCTTTCTGGTTTGCAAAAACTCATTGAGAAAAAAAATATATTTTTTTGTATTCAAAGCCTCAAAAAGCCATTGAAAAATATTTAATTACCCTTAACTGAAGGTTTGTTTCTATTAAATAAAATATATTAGGTTTGTATATATATGAACTTACAAAAAAAAAAACAAGAATTGTATAACACAGGAAAAAAAAAGTTTTGTTTTTCAATTGCACGCTAGAATAATTAACATTATTAATTATATTTTCGAATTTTAGTTGAAAACTAAACGTATATATCTACGTACCTGCATATATTTATATATAAAAATATCCATCAATTCATATTGTCGGTCGATGAGTCGCATTGAATGGAATTTTAATTGAGTTGACTTTATTCGCATGGAAATAGGTTAGGCAGACAGAGTGTTTGAAAAATGCTCTTTGTGGGTTATGATTGACGAGCAAGTGGAATTTTTGATTTAAATTAAAATTATTTAAAATTAAGAAATACAAAAAAAATAAACTAATTTAGTTACCTTACTCGAAATGAATAACTATTCGCATAGAGTTGTTATAGCATAATCCGTTAATAGAATGTATGCATTTAGTTTATTAGGGTGGCTCATTTTCCCGAAAATTATGTGGCGCGAACCCAAATGAATACAAACCTATGTCTTAATTAGTACTTGAAACTTTTTTTTTTATAATTTTGTATAAAAAGGGATTATGAATACCCCTTATATGTTTTTAACACAGCGCGGGCATCTGGTGAGAAGAGAAAGAAGGAAAGCAGGTTTGTCAGATGTGGTGATTTATCGTCAAACTGGCGATTTGAAATTTATTTTTGCGACTCAAAGACTTGGTTGGCGATGTATACTAGAAAAAGCGATATTTCTCGTTATTGGCTATTTTAATTTTTTGAATCGAAATCCTAATACTTTTTTCATTTTTCTAATTTGCACTTAAACTATGATATGTATGATATGTTTTTGTTTTGTTTTTTAAATAAATTTGATGATTCAAAAATTGCAAGTTGCTCTAATTTTTTTTTTTTTTTATAATCTACACGCGCTCACGGGATTATAACGGGTGATTTTTTTGCTACTTGGTGTTTGACGTTTATATTTTTGACATTTCGATTCAGTATTGTTTGCCATTTCATCATGAATAGACTTACGCCTGAACAGCGTTTGCAAATTATTGAAATTTATTATCAAAATTCGTGCTCTGTGAAAAATGTGTTTCGCAAGCTACGTCCGTTTCAGCGACGAGGCTCATTTTTGGCTAAATGGATACGTGAATAAGCAGAATTGCCGTATTTGGAGCAGCTACCAATGCATCCCGAAAAATGAACTGTTTGGTGCGGTTTATGGGCAGGCGGCATCATTGGGCCGTACTTCTTCAAGGACGATGAAGGCCGCAGGGTTACGGTCAATGGAGAAAGGTACCGTTCGATGATAACAGATTTTTTTTTGCCGAAAATGCAAGAATTGAACTCGGTCGACATGGGGTTCAAACAGGACGGTGCCACATGCCACACTGCACGCGAAACCATGCATCAATTGAGAGGCGAATTTGGTGAGCAGTTGATCTCACGTTTTGGCGCAGTCAATTGGCCACCAAGATCATGAGATTTGACCCCGTTAGACTATTTTTTTTGGGCTATGTTAAGTCTATTGTCTATGGGGACAAGCCAAACACAATTGCTGCCTCGGAAGCCAACATTGAACGCGTCATTGGTGAGATTCCGGCCGAAATGTGTGAAAAAGTTTGCCAAAATTGGACCTTCAGAATGGACCATCTGAAGCGTAGCCGCGGGCAACATTTAAGTGAAATTATTTTTAAAAAGTAAATGGCAGAAATTGATTTATCGATCCAAATAAAAATTTCATTCACTTTTTACAAGTTTCTGTGTTGTTTTGAATTTTCGAAAACCAAGCTCTTAAAAAATCACCGTACTACCCTTTAAATGTTTCAACACAGTGCGGGCGTGAGGTTAAGGAAGAGAAAGAATTATAGGAAAGATGTGTGGCGCGATGTTCTGAGACTGTAGGTGTTTGTTGTCTCAGTTTTTATCTCCAGGGATGGCGGCTGAACTAATGCGGAGAAATTTCCGTGTCTTATTTAACTGTGTCCCTTATAATTCGCATTATTTTTTATTCTTTGTCATATTTTATCGGTATACTAGTTTTACTCAATCACATGTTGTTAGTTCTATTCCTTAACAGCATGTAATGAGTAATGAAGCAACTTATTGTATGACATTTTATTTTTGAATTGGTTTTTAATGAAAAAATAAGAGGACATAGACTACGGCAGGGATCGGACCTGTGACCATGAGGTTAACAGGCGAACACACAACTATCGCGCCACGGCCACCCCCAAATTATTTATTTTAATTTACGATGTATGGGTGGACAATTTTTTAATTTGGCGATTTTTTGGGTTTTTTATTTTAAGTTTGGCGATTTCGCTTTTTTAAACCTGACAACCCTGCTTCTGAGACAATAGCTAGTTTTTGTCTCAGATTTATGCAGGGATGGCGGCTGAACTAATGCGGGGAAAATTACCGTGATTTATTTATTTATTTCTCTTATAATTCCCTTTATTTTATTTATTTTGTTGTCATATTTATGTTTATACTCAATCTCATGTTGTTAGTATTATGCCTCAACAGAATGTAATGAGTAAACCAGCAACTCATTTTATGACAATTTTTAATGGAATATAAGAGGACATAGATAACGGCAGGAATCGAATCTGTGACCAAGAGGTTGACAGGCTAGCACACAACAATCGCGCCACGGCCACCCATAAACTTCGACCATTTGTAACTTTATCAACCAAATAATTGTTTGCAATTGCTCGAAGTTAACAATAGCAATATGATTTTAATGTTATATGAATTAATGTTACTTCCCTGGCGTCATCTTCTTAAGTTCCTTGGTTAGTAACTGTTGTTCGAATAAAAGATGATATGTTTCTTTTTTCTTAATTTTTTGAACTTTTAAACGAAGCTTACTATCTCTCTACATATTTTTGTAATTTTTGGAAAACGGCGATATAAGACCTTACAAAATGACATATCAAACCGCCAAGTTTTCTGTCAAGAACTGACTAAATTTTTCGCAACCGATTTTGCTTTAGTTCTTTAAACAATTGCTTACGGTGTACTGAAAAAAAAAATTTTTTTTACCGAAAAAGATTTTTTTTTTGCTCCAAAAAATAACTGGAAAAAAACATTTAACATTTAAAAAAAAACACGAAAGTATTTTTTTCTTAAATTGAATCCAACGAAGAACACTAAACACAATTTTAATTCACAAAAAAGCTCCAATAGTTAAACATATTTTTTACATTTTTTTTTAAATCCATATACACTTTATACTAAATTACACTTTTCACTTTTTTTCATAATTTATTCAAAATCTAATTTTTAAAATTAACAAATACATTTTCCTTAGGTAAATAAAAACACAAGAAATAATAAAACTGACAGGCTGACAAACATAGACCAGCATTGCCATATGCGAAGAATCCTAAGTCCGCTGGATGAATCCAAAATAGCATTGCAACGTATTTGGATGCATTCTTTATTCTTGAACAAATTGGACGCGATTAGAAAACGATACGTAAGTGCGACGAGATTTCGTTGTTGTTGTTAAATTAGTGACAAGCTATGACTAGAATACACATAATAAAGCATTTCATTTTTTAGTTACGTTAAATTTAATAATTGAAATTAAGTTAGCTACGATTTCGGATAAAAATTTGAACCAACGTTGAACTTCACTTAACTGAACTACAGATCAAATCTTGAACGACAAAGACTTGTTTAATGGAAAGATGAGGTCGTATTTATCAAAGTACCGGGCCGGATTTCTATGAAACTGAAATATGGAACATACAATTTTGAAAAAAAAAAAAATGTTTTAAAGTAGGGTGTGCCAAAAAATGTAATTTTTCAAGAAAATAATGAAAATTGTTGGTTTTTAAAAGCATTTAGATTACTGAATTTAGAACTCATAAACCATTTAATCAGTAAATAGTTTAAAATGTCAGCGTGTTGTATATAACAGTCCTCAAGCTTTCAAAAGAAAATTATACGAATTCTTGTAAATGTTACCTACAAAACGATTTTATTTCAAAACTACTTGATTAGGAATATTAAAATGTTAAAATACATCAGTATAGACATTCCGTTTTTGTTTAAACAAGAAGAAAAATACATATCGTTAATTATTCAATTTTTTTGATATTAGGTATCCTTGATGCGTTAATTTAAAATTAGGCAAAATTGTACTGAAATTCAAAGGCAAGATCTACATTCTGCAAATCTACTCGAAATTACCTTTCCGTTGATAGGTTTTATTCATTTCTTGCGTTTCCTTAAAAGGGTAAAATGTACGTTTATTAAACTTTGTTAATAATTTTAGAGGGCCTAATTTTTGGCTTCTAAAACTTCTTTGGAGTATTGTGTAGCTCCGCAGTGGTAAAACTGAATTTATTTTTATTTTCCAAATAGGTATTTCTAATTATAGTTCATGAAATAAAATAATTAAAGAAGAGAATTTTTTAGAACTTATACATTTTGTCAGCACTTTCTTCAAATTCTAGCAAAAACTGCTTACTTATGTCGTTTTCGATTGGCTGTTTGGAGTTACTATTTTTCCACTCTGTTACTTCAAAAATATTCCATTGTCTACTCCGCGTTTTTCGAGGTTTTCGGAGCATTTTTCTGTAATCGATTTTATAATTGAGTGAAAATGCAACGGACATTTCGTCGGATTTTTTGTCAAAAGTATTAATTGTTTGAAGAGGACATTTTTAGATGACGACATTCAAGTGTATTCGTAAATTTGTGAATACGACATTCATATGGATTGAAATCAATAAAGAGTAGAACACCCCGAAAATCCAATCGAAAACGACATTATTTACTAGCTTTAGGGAGCGCCTTAGTTTACGTGTGAACCAAGCTCTCAACCAAAAAACCATCTCCTAACAGACCGAGCCCTCAGTTTCACATGCCAAGTTAGTTGAGGGCCACGGGTTTTTTTTTGTAAGCGCCAGAGAAAATGGACGACAAAAACAAAAATAACAACGGGATTTAGCTACGCGGTTACAGAATAAAATAACACTACCATTTAAAGTATCATTTGACACAGTTTTTTTCTCGGAAAAATATCTTCCTACCCTAAAATTATACCAAAGACCTTTAATTTAAAGAAATGCCTCTATTAAATGGTCCTATATATATTTCCATTTACAAATTCAATTTAAGATCAATTTCCGTTCTCAATTTCCGCAGTTCGGAATTTCACAAGAAACTTTATGTATATACATTTAAAAAAAATCCTTTTATCTTTTAAATTAATCTTCAAGACGCACTATTAATTCCTTACCCACATTTAACTATTTTCAGCCCGTGGACAAATTGCTTGTTTAAAATGAAGACACTACTTAAAGAAACAATATTTTATTATTTATTCGTTTTCGAAAGGAGAAGGAAATATTATACTCTTAGGTTACTAAAACGTGTCCCATTTTTTAAAATATTTTAACACTTATATTCATATTCAAGGAGCATATTTAACCGTTGGCAACCCTGTTGGCACTTTCTATGTATATTCCATAAGCAAAAGAAATGATTACATAATATTACTCTGATTATGAATAATGTACATTATAATGTAATCATGATGTGTTTGTTTTAGTATTGCCACTATATAATTTTAGACTAAGATTAATGAACACCCTGCACAAATAGATTCAATATTTTATGTATTAAATTCTAGCGGTTCTAGCAGAATTATGATTTATATTTTATTTTTAAATTGCTAGACATTTCATTACTGCATATACAACAACAATACATAATCCAGCGATCTACTGCCGATAAATCAGTCAGAAATCTAATGAATAGAAAAATAAAATTACAATGAATATAAAAGGAACAGAGCGTTTTATTAGAAAATTTTGCTGAGCTACCTAACCAAATACCTACAAATAAAACACGACAAATAAAAACATAACAACATTTTTAATAACGAGTTGGGATTTTTCTTAACCAAACGCCTCCATTTGTAACCTTCATACAAGCATGCTACCATTTTGTATTTCTACAGATATCCCTTTTTTATCACAATTTAATATGTAGCTTAAAAAATTGTAAAGATTCGTAGTGATGGAAGTTCGCCCAAAGGTATTATCAACCAATGTAAATAAGCTTAACCGATATTATAGCTACCAAAATATTTAACACAAGCTTTAAAGAAACTTTATCGAAGAAATAACTTCGAAAAATAAATAAAAAAGAGTTATGTATTTAAAAAGAAAACTTAAATACATACAACCTTTTAAACTAACTTTGAAAAAAAAAAACAAATCAGTGGGATCTCACACCCCTCTTTGGACTATTACACAACCTAAAACATAAAATCGAAATTCGAAAACTTTAGCAGAACATAAAAGTATATGTATCTGTTGTTGTTGGCCCAATTTCAAGGTGTTGATTTCAATTCAGTAAAATTGATAGCCAATTCTTTTTAACGATCAGAAATTATTCTCAATTCCTTAGTTGTATATAGGTATGTACTTGCTAAAGGAGGGATGCAAAACAAAAAAATCGTAAACCAAAATAAGAAAAAAGAAAATAAAAACAAAACGCGCTCAAACAAGGTTACCATTGAACGTTTTTACGATGCAAACGATGCAATTTGCATGACAGCACGACGACCATAATAAAACTGAATAAAGAATCGTTTTAATGGTTGCAGCAGCTTAAGCTTAGGGTTCAGCAACGAATGGCATGGCATCAGCAGGAGCAGTATTGGGAGAACCATAAAATCCCGAGGACATTCGTTCGAAAACCAAACCAAACCAACACCATGAACGCATTCTGTTGGGCTCCCGCCTGCTCTAACAAACCAATTCCTATACCCCATCATCATGGGGTATGAAGCGACGACGACAACGGAACAATGTTCAATAATTTTTGTATGTGAATTTTTAGTGTGACCTTTGTAGTTTTTTTTTGTTAATCTTTAAAAAAAAACAAGGTTTTCCCAATTTAATCAAGATTTTTTTTTTTAATTCAATTATTTAGGTCTTAATGTAAAAAATATGCTTCCTCCAGGGAAGTTATTGTTTTTATTAAAAAAATACTCAAAATTTCAGCCTGATTTTATTCCTACAAACTAAAAGTTGCTGGCAACTTCCTCGTGTGAAAGCGGTAGTTCCAATGCGCAGTCAAGAATCCACGACTTTATCCAGAGTGTTACCCGGAACAGAGATTCCAGAAGGACTTAAATCATAAACTGTACACGATTTACCTCAAAACAGATATATATATATCAGGAAGTAACCTGAGGTATTAGTTGTTCCTATAACAACAGTGGATAGACCTTGTGCTTAGACTGAATATTACATAATTTTGAAGTCTTGAGTATGGTCACACTGATTTTGAACCCAAAATACCTTTGCTCCCAATTGCATCAAAGATTCGGCTTATCCGTCCTAGGTTAAGCCATCCCATACCCGTACACCAGGACTATAGAACCAGGAGTGGCATAAAAATGCTGGCTTTTCTCTCAATTGTTTCGTTTTATAACGCTTTATAGGAAACAGCATTCAATTTATTGAATCGACTTTTAGCCAGATAGATTTTTCCACCTCCTGCGCTGCTGCTGTTGGCAGTGGTATTTTCCTTTTTGGCTTTTGTTTTGCACCAGGAACAAATAAAAATCATAAAAAAAACATTAAAAATCTTCTTTTTTTTCTCAGGGGAGAACATTTTTTTTGAGCTCACACGATCTCACACCATAGTGTAATAGATTTTCTTTTCGCACTTTAAAAATGTGTGAATGTGGATTTATTGCCTTCCAAAGTAGATTGGATATTGGGATTGCATTTTTTTGAGATTTATGATATTGCGTAGTTGATCATCAATCACTTTGGATTTGAAAAGATTTTTCATTCATTTTGAATGGAGAATAGTTAAACGGACATAAGGCATTAACAGACAGACATAAAGGGTCTTTAGCATTAACAAATAAAAATACTAACAATAAACTAGTTTTATAAGAAAATTTAATTGCTCAAAGACCGAGCTGCTGGTAGTTGGCATGTTTAAAAAAAAAAACATTAAAAGGGGAATCGCTTTGTACTTCCATGCGGCCTGTCTGTTGTATCTATAGCTATGCACTTATGTGTTAAAAATATGCTTGAATGAAAAAAAGTGATAACAAAAAGAAAAGTTTATGTGCAAGGATAAAATTTATGGGAAAGAAAATAAAAATTTAAACTAAATGCAATGACCGTGATGATATAAAAATTTTCTGACAAAAGTCGCTTTAGCTATATGGGAACCTTTGACGTGAAGGTACTTAAATACTTCCTGCATCGAATCAATGAAAATATTTGGTTCAAATTTTTAAATGTGTGGATTCAAGTTTTAAGGTTTTATGCTTTTTTCAATTTCATAGATGATAAAAATAAAAACTAACCGCTCGTAATAATTCAAAGATTAAGACCTTCTTTTATGAAGCCAATAGAAGTAGGAACTTTAGTAGAGTTTAAGTTTAAAAAGAAAATGGTTAGGTAAATGGTATTTTTAGTTTTTATTTCATGTTTAAATACCTTAATTAAATTGCTTAAACAGTTTATCTCTACCATTTTGAGGAGAAAATATGGGAATTGAATTCCTAAACAAATACGAATACAAATATCTAAAAAAAAATAAAAATCGTTGGAATCTTTTTTTCAAAAATTACTTTTTTATGTAAAAAATTTTGAAAACATTTTTTAGGAAAAAAATTTCAATCGCCAATTCAAAGTTAGTATTAAAATACAGTTAAATTCGCTTATAGTGACTTCGGTTATAACGACGAAACTTAAAGGTAAAGTTTGGTTTCACACCAAATAATGAATGAATATCTTTCGGTTATAACGACTTCGGCTATAACGACCATTTCGGTTATAAAGGATAATATGACGGGGTGTTGTTTGTCATGAAATTCGGATATAACGACCGAAAACAAAATAAAAGAGAATTCTCCCATTTTTTTCTTTTTTCCTGTGTTGCGTGTCTAGACATAATACAGTTAGGTTTACATATTTGGATGCATAGTTTATTTTTCAATTCAAACATCGTCGCTTCAAAAACAGCATGGGAGGATTACGTTACCGTTGATGAAAACATTTTAACGGCAGAAGACCTAAATTTACAAAAAAGAGTGAGTGCTATTGCTGTGGAAAATTCAGTTCTTGAGGACTCTCATGAAGATGATGGCCCTGTAAACGAAACAAGTCCTTCATACATCACCAGAATTAACAAATCATGTAATGCAAATAGAAAAAAAGCTAGAAGTTCTTTATCTTACAAATAAAAACAGGCAAACATCCGATTTTTTTCAAAAAAAAACTGAGTCTTAAATTGTTTATTAATACTAAATATGTATATCTATTTGTTTATTTATTTCGTGTATGTACATAATGTTCTTATAAAAGTTGGGTTATGTATATGAAATAAAACATAAGTATGCATGCACATAGCATACATAGATAGTAAAAAAAGAATTATTTTTCTTTCGGGTATAGCGACATCCGCTTATAACGACGGAAAATTTGTCTCCCATGAGTGGTCGTTATAACCGAATTCTACTGTACTTATAAAATTTGAATAAAAAAAAACACCCGTTTTTTGGAACATCGCTTATTTCAAAACAACATTCTTTTTAAATCGAAAAAAGCTTGTTTAAAATTTGAATATGCAATATTATTAATTAATACTTTTAAGGATTCATTAAAAAAAAAATTGTTATTTTCATCCGAAAATGAAAAATATGAAAAGTGGCTCTGTGGCAAGAACCATTATTAAGAAGGCAAAATTAAATATTTTGTATTTAAAAGTTTTCCTAATTTTTTTAAATGTTTGTTTGTTGTTGTTATTTCGTTTTAGAAACATGTTTTTTTCGAGTTTGTATTTAATAAAATGTCAAAAAACTACTAAGCACACAGTTTTTAAGAAATCGATTGAGTTACTTTCCAAATATTGGGGTTCTTAAAAAAGCAACTTTTTCAAATTAAAAAAAAGTTTTTTTTTAATTGTTGTTGTAAATCTTTTAGTAGATTCTCCGTAAAAATTCAAATAAATCAACTAAGATACCAAAAATAACCTTTTTTCCAAAAAAAAATAATTAAATTCTAAAAAGTACCTACCGTTTTTCCTTCATTAAATAATTTTTATTTTATAAAAAACCGCTGGGGCCTAGTTTGATAAGAACAAGATTTTCATTACCGTTATTTTTGGTTTAAGAAAACAAAATTTTTGAAATAAAAAAAACTACTTAGTTATTTTTTTTATAACTAAGCACCCTGCATTGAACAAAACAGTCTATAGGATTTTTAGAATTTTTTTGGGACAAAACTAACTGTAAGATAGGAAGAATACTACTGTCCAAAAAACTCCTGAAAAACAGTTTTTTGCCGAAAACGATTTGGGTACGATTAGCTGACTTCTTAAATGTCTTCTTTCGAAAAGTCGAATCTTAAAATTCCGAATGATCAAAAAAAATATTGCGTTATATTTGGGTACATGCAAAGTTCTATAAATGTCCAAGCATAAGGGAACCAGGTTTTCCCTTACACGCAGTGTGGATTTTCGGGATTTTTTTTCAATTTAGAATATTGAATTAATAACAAAATTGAGTTACACATAAAAAGAGAGCATTCTTGATTTATTTTGCAGTATTTTGGATAAAAGTCGACATTTTTACCGACAACTTTTCAATAAATCGTCTGGTCTATTCATCTTTTTTTTTTTGTCGATCAAATTTCAGTCGACTTTTTAACAACCGATGACATTTATATGTGTCTAATTGACATTTTTTTGTCAACCATTAGTACACTCTCTAATGATTTTGATAAAAAATGTCTGTGTGAACATTTACAATTTTATTTTTTATAGAACAAAATTATAATTTACTTACCTACCTAAATTTATAATTTAAAAAAAACGAGATTTCTATATTTCGAAATCTGCTTATTGAAAATAAGTGCGTGCAATAAAATAGTGCTAAAAATACACTAAACTATTTTTAAAGATTTAGATAAATTTTATTTATATAATTAAAAAAATATTTTTACATTTTTAAACCCGTCAATTTATACTTAGAACTTATTATTCCTCATTCTTTCAGACTTATTAAAAAAATCAAGTTGCTTGTAATTTTTGTCAAAATAATTTTACGGGTTGTTAAATAATTTAAAAAAAAAACCAAAATTTCCTGTTTTATTTTATAATTTAACCAAAATACTAAATGTGGAAAATACTAACAACATTAGAAAAGTGCAAAAACAAAAACAAAATTGATCTTCTATTTTTTAAGTTTAAATTTTAATACTTTTTTTTAAACTTTTCCAAATTTTTTTTCCCAAAATACTAAATTAAAAAAAAAACAACTCACTTTCACCAGAGTGTATTTTTCTGGCAACATTGTGAGATGCAAATCTCGTTTTATACAAATATTGCATTGAAATTCGTTCCGGTGAAGTGGTATTCAACTTATTTCAAAAAAAGGACAACAGACAAAAAAATGTTTGTCATAACTTTTTTTCTTTTTCCCAAAAAACAAACTTTAACACTCATCTTCAATTACTGCACACTATCAATATTTATTACTCTACCCTATCTATTGGACAATAAGAAAGTCAGAACAAATTGACGAAAGAAGGAAGGAAGGACCCCGATTTGAGGAACATGCAAAGCTATACCAATATTTGAAATATTTAACGATTTAATGACAGAGCACTTACGTGCAAAGGGTAAGAAGATCACTGAGCAATTCTAATTGATCTTTAAGTATAATTTGATTTTTCCATTTGCTTTATGAAAATAGAAAAAAAAATAGATAGTTGATATACCTATTGTGTGCATGTGTATGTATATTCCAGTATGTTTAATATTTTCAGGTAAAAATAAAACAAATCGAAATAATCGCTTGAGTGCCCTTTTGCTTTTGGCCTCATTTATAATAAATTGTTCACAGGTATACAAGTTGTCGTGTCCATCAATTGTTCAATTATAATTGTTCTTTGGCCAAAAAGAAGAAGGGCAACGAAGGGACAAGAAAAGGTCGATATACGAGAGTACTTTCGACAAAAGAAGGTTGGGGTCTCGATATCTACTCATAATTTATTAAATACGCCCGAGTCCCAGAAACTATAAACATACTCTGAAACCAAGAACATCGTATACTCACACGACAAATAGAAAAAAAAAAGGAAAGCTGAAAGGTCCTTGTGGATAAGGAATATGTACATACTGTAGTTTCTGATGTTATCGCTAGGAAGAAAGGTTTCAGGTTGAGTGATGGTCTTTTGTGTGAGTGAGTGCGTATGGAAACCACATCATGTACAGCACAAAATTATTTATTTGTTGTATGGTAATTTAGTCGGAAAAGGAAACACAAAAAAAAATTTAAAAAAAAAAAAATAATAGGAGTGGGTATTATGAAATTAGCCACATCATCGATTTTAATATTGAAGTCGATATAAGGGCACATGCCTGGGTATGAGTATATTGATGGAACCTGGTGAGTGGAAAATTTTGTATTTAAATGCACGCCACCAGGGAGAGGATAGATTATTTAATAGAAATTCTCCAGGACCTATATAGGCAGTTCGACAATTTCTAACAATTACCATTCTGGATTGAAAAATTGCAATTCTTAAATTGTCGGAGAGGTGACAGAACAATTATCCTTTTGAAAATTATTTCGGATTATTTCCGAAAAACTGTAAAGACAAATAGTTGCATTATGAAGACATAATGATGACAGTTATTGTCAAAATTTGTATGGCACAAGAAGGTGGCTATTAATGGTCGACTTTGTCAAAGGACCAAAAGGAGAATTGTGCTGGAACAATAGACTGGGACTATTGGGAATGCAATTTTCAATAGGACTGTTTTGTTCATAAACTATTAGGAACAGTTCTCTTAAATTCCACCATATTGTATTTTATGGTTGACGGCAAGTCACGTCTACATTAGATGGTCGAGTTTGATACTAACGGGTGATTTTTTTGCTACTTGGTTTTTGACGTTTATATTTTTGACAGATCACACATGGCAAATTCCACGAACATTTGACATTTCGATTCAGTATTGTTTGCCATTTCATCATGAATAGACTTACGCCTGAACAACGTTTGCAAATTATTGAAATTTATTATCAACATTCGTGCTCTGTGAAAAATGTGTTTCGCAAGCTACGTCCGTTTTATGGTCGTCATAATCGTCTTCAGCGACGAGGCTCATTTTTGGCTAAATGGATACGTGAATAAGCAGAATTGCCGTATTTGGAGTGAAGAGCAGCCAGAGGCAATTCAGCTCTTTTCATTGGTGAGATTCCGGCCGAAATGTGTGAAAAAGTTTGCCAAAATTGGACCTTCAGAATGGACCATCTGAAGCGTAGCCGCGGGCAACATTTAAGTGAAATTATTTTTAAAAAGTAAATGGCAGAAATTGATTTATCGATCCAAACAAAAATTTCATTCACTTTTTACAAGTTTCTGTGTTTTTTTGAATTTTCAAAAACCAAGCTCTTAAAAAATCACCGTTTACATACATTTACAGTGTATCTTTCTACCTAGTAGCTCCAAATGTGAGACTATACTAACTGGCCATTTCAGAAACTGAAACTCCGTGAGAGATTTATAAGGCGGAACCAAATATTTTTTCCTCAATAGTTGACATAGAAACTGATGAATTCTGTTAAAGGCGGTTGCTGAAATTTTATTTTTCAAAGCTAGTAAAATGCCTGTGCTTACAAGATCATTGGGATCATTTAAAGAAGACATCTTCCAGATGACGCTTTAGACCTTCTTAGCAAGGAAATTACAGAGGAATTGAGAAATCGTTTCTTCAAACAATTGGTGATTTTATTTCACCCAATACTCTACTCTCTTTATAGCATCTATAGTCAGTCTAAGTCTGTGCGTAAAGCCATGGTTCCATTTTTGGCTAGTCTGTTAGTCTTACAATACTGACTGTAGAGAAGATTCGAATATCTTAAGTTGATGTCACATGTTAAAAATCCTTCTTTAATTGCCAGAAGCTCCGCATGGAACTTGCTATAGTCACTCGGAAGAGTAGGCAAGGGAGAGACTTAAATTTACATCCCTATTACGATTGTTAGCTATCAATTGATAACTGATAAATACTAAAATTCGACCCCATTTATCAACCCAATTGCTTAAAATTTGTTCGTTAAAATGTTACAAACCGTTTTGAATCAAAAGAAAATTGAGACTACTTCATTCAAACATAATTGAATTTTTCTCAATTATCAATTGATAATTGACAGCAGTATTGGAGAGGACAAGGCTCCACCAATCCAGTTATTACGTTTTGATCAATCTGTGTAAAAATAAATCGATTCACCTTCCAAGGACCTTACACTCTCACTAGTAGATCTGGTAGGGATGGAAACTTAGAAGTTGTAGCTGAATTACACTTTTTTTTCTAACAGCCGTCCATCATTTCACCTAACGAAGACCCAACTACTGTTATTGTACTTAAATTCGAATATTGCTGCATATGATAAGCATAGAAATCAACCCATGCACACCAATAAGCGTAGACATAAACGCATGCATTGAATAACAATGCATTTTTGTCATTCAGCATATGGTTCACATCATGGTTTGGCAATAAATATCATAAGGAGCTGAAAAGATCAGAAACAACCTGAAAGCCGGTATTCAGCTCTTTCGCTGGTGTTGAAGGTAACTATCCCGAGTACTGGAAAGCGACAATTAGAGTTACCAACCAAGAACCGCACTTCTGAGTGCGCAGTACACTCAGGCGAGGAAGTGTCGTTATTTGTGAATTTTGTTTCGGGAAGGGTCGAGGACTTAAAAATCTTTATATCTAATATGCCAAATATATATATGCACAGTACTGTCATTTAGGGTTAATATTTCAGAAGAAACATTGTCTGTGCTTCAGTTAATTCATATTATGAACTTATACGAGAGACTATATAGCAACCATCAACCTAATAATATTTCAGAGTAAAATTTAATTTAATTCAGTTAAATTCCTTCAATTCAACTTATTAAATAGTTTGCCCAGATTTACCTAATTACGTATAATTAAAACAAAATTTAGCGAACAAAAATTTTACAAAGTTAAAGTGAATATGTATTCCACACAGGTTCAAATTAGCCGAATCATCAACTCTAATTTAAACAGCCAGCCCGAGAAGGACTAAAAATCATCCAAGTCATCGTATATTAAATGCAGAACCAGAGATCCATTTGCTCTGATACAGTATACAGTTTACCTGGACCATCATTAACAAAAGAGCACATCTCTCAGATCCCACCGAGCGAATATTTCCAAGAGACCGACACGTCCTCCAGCCCTGGTCCAGGTCCAAAACAAATTTCAATCAAAACAGAAAACTGCCAAGAGTTAAAAGCTGTTCCGCACAAATTCCCAAAACTCTCATTACTCATCTCTGCGCTCTTCTACTTCCACATTAAGTTCCCTTTCCTGTACTGGGTCTGGTTGCTGGTTGCTGGTTGCTATATCTTTTGTTCGTTCGTGTCGCCCCATTGAAGCACACTCAAAGCTTAATTCCGTGCAACTTTGTAATTTTCCCTTTCGACACGATGGATGCAGAACGAGAGCAAGCAAAACCAGCCAAAGGATCCAGCCAACCAGCCAGCACCAGGACAGGACTAAGAGCAGAAGTAGTAGTAGTACGTAATACGTACAACACTCAATCACCGCCCTAGCGTAAGAATGCTATTTAAAATGGATGACTGCACATAAATAACTTCCGTGCAAAAAGAACCATAAACTGGAGAACGCTCTAACTCTGGGTTCTATTCGGTTCGGCTCGGCTTGGCACTTTGTATACTCCTTCAAACACAATTCAAAAATCCAACAAGAAAATGGACAGATGAATAGTCAAAGTGGCGCACTACTGAAGGCTGCCAACGCTCCAGATATGTACGAAGACGAGCAACACAATGACGACGACGATGACTCCGAACTCCTACTATACGATGAACGGCTGGCTGAAAAGGATATGCGAGAGCCTTGAAGCTTGAACCAAAGTATCCAAATTCCATCCGCATCCAAACTAACTTCGATTGCATTCGTTTTCTTCTTTTTAGTCTCTATTTTTTTTTTTATATAAATTTGGCTGGCTGGCTGACTCGACTGGCATCAGGATCAGACAAGCAAAGGTAAAGTTCTTTCTTTTCGGCATCCGAATCCGAAATCCTCCATCGTATAGTTTTTGAAGGATTTTCTGCCTGTCTGTGCAACAATAGAGTTTTGAAAGTTTTTCTTATTTTTTTTTTGGCAGAGAACTACATTTAGATGCTGTTAGCTGTTGGTGCCTGCACGTATTCATATGATGAAGTTGCACTCTAGTTTCTCGCAAGGATATATGTATGTGGGATGATTCGTGTTTCAAGGATATATTTTTGTTTTGTCATTTTTTTTCTTCTTATAGCTTTTATCTCTTTGCTGTTGAATGTTTAACACTGTTGGAATTTTTCTATTTTTACTCCCGTCCCAAGTGCCTTGGTACGGTATGTTGCAATATCTTTCGCTGAATCCTGTTTTTAGATGAAAGAAGAAGCACACGTTTTGTTCATATACTGCTGGCTGACTGTCCATTATTCAGATTAAGGGGTGGAGTGAGAACAACGAAGGACTTAGATGTATTTGTTTATGCCACTCTGTGTTCCATTTACCACGTAGTACATCTGTTCTTGGTTCCGAAAGGGATTTTCGTATCTCAACAAATGTTCACTCTATACTCGCCATACCTATGTACCTACAACAGGATATAGGAAATAAAAATGTAAAATCCTCAAATGCTTTCTTTTGTGTGTTTTTCGCAGTTTTCTACTTCTTATTCTGAATTTCTTGTATATTTTTGTAGTCTGGTAAGTCTTTCAAAAAAAAAAAAAAAACAGGAAAACAAAAAAAATAAAAAGGATAAAAGGTAGCCAAACGGACTCAATCTCCTAATTCCTCACTTTATACATAAAAAAATTCCTTCTCAGCCTTAATTCCAAATTCATTCTGATTTTACTTTTTCGGAATTTTTTCTTTCTTCCTTCCGGGACTCAGGTAAGTATATTTTTTTAACATTTTCCAGAAACCTGTTCATCTACAGTACTGTGCAAAATATTTCTGACGATTTTTTTTGTAATTTTTTTGATTGATCACAGTTTGGTGCTACGCTGGCGACGGGTAGAAATTCATACAAAAAATATGAATACTGGGTGAGGCAAAAGTTATGACGGAATGACATTGATTTTCATTTTATTTTTTTATGAGCCAAAAACTTTTTAGAATGTTTTTTTGATGCCGAATATTTTCACGTCGTTTCGGCGATACCTTGGGCTATTCAATTGCAATAGTAATAGTTTTGTAATTATAATTTAAATTGTTAAGTCTAAGAAAGTTTATACTTATATTCAATAAATAAATAAATAAATAAAATATATTCAGCCACAACTGTGAAATCTGCGCTGAAATTCTAACACCGCCGGCGAATTATCCGATAAACCATCGAAACAATTATACCGATTTTTTCTATAAGAGTAAAGTAGTCTTGCTGACTTGTATCTGTTTACTTCACAAGTGTCAAAGTAGAATTGACATATGCCACCATTTACAAATATTATAGCATCTTTTATTGATGAGTGATGACGTTGGCGCCGCCTGGCGGAAATTACATATACCTAGTTGGAGAAAAGGAATTAAATAAAACAGCTTTAAATGGTATAACTATAATTTAAAGTGCTAATTCGGCAGAGAATGGATTCCAACCTATGTCAAGAGGTTGAGCCTCGTTTACAAAAAAATCTATAGTGAGCTGCGACTGAAAAGTCTTTAAAAAAAACAATTTGACCAAAATTATTTACACCTCACTGTTCAAACAAAAAAAATATTTGCTTATAACAGGACGAGGAAATCCTTCTTTGTTTCATAGTTTTGAATATTAAAAAGGATAAAGGGCACACAAAATTATGCTTTGCAAAAAAAAGAAGGAAACATTTTTCGACACGTTGAGATTAGCCGTGATCGTCCTTTACCCCATAATAACTAAGTCCTTTTTGCTTTTTAATTCCGTTTTTGCAAGAAAAACCTTGTATTCGTATTTACCTATCGCTTGCCGACTTGAAAATTAGCACGTTTGTGTGTGTTTTATAATTATAACTAAAAAAAAAAAAAAAGATGAACAACTAAAATAAAAAACAAGCTCACTTTTGAAGCCAATACGAGGTCAGAATGAGAATTGAGTCCTTAATAAGGGAGGTGGTGGCATTGTGCCCAATCTGTATAACTCTGTCAGAAATGCAAATGAGCTCCAACACACACATTACCATTTGTATGTGTAACCTCCCACAATTTTATCATACCACCCCTCCCATATAGTATAAAAGGATAATAAAACACCGCTGTGTGGTAATTGGAACGTCCTTTCTCTCTTCATCCAGACTGTATGTGTATATTTAGTGAAGGTACAACAATATATATATATATGAATATTTTATGTGTACTAGCCCAAAAGTGAACATTGTTCCAAATTAATAAATTTGTTGGCCAACAATGACGCCCACTTGCTATCCGGCTTTCGATGGCCGCTTGCGCTCGACTCGTCTTTCCTGGACGAATTCAGCATACAGCAGTATAAGTCAGATCGGACGGAGCCGGCGGTATGGGTAATAATAAAAATTCAGCGGCGGAACAATTTAAATAAATACGACCACACAAGTCGGATAATATTTTAGAGTTTGTTTTTTTTTTTTTTTTTAATTTTGTTTGGTTTCACTTTTGTTTTAAAATGGATGACGGATATTTAGGTTTATTTTACAGTTTTTTTTTTCTGAAAAAAGTTTGGCTAGGAGAGTACAAAAAAAATATTTTTTTTTTCAGAAACATAAAAAACGAGTGCTGTATTTTATTATTTACCTTTTTATGTTATTTTTTGCAAAATTTGAGCCACCTAATTCGTGTATGGAAGAATAAGTGACAAAATTTAAAATTTTATAGAATCCTGCACTTGGGCCTGCAAACGTGCGGTATAGCTAAGTAGATGAGGAAACACTTAAGTTCATCTGCAATAAATTAAATAATTTTATTAGATTTTGTTGGCATTTTTATTCTAGCGAAAGAATAAAACACTCAGTGGAATACAAATTTCAGGGTTAAGGCTTGTAAGCCATGATTTCATGATTTTCGCAAAAAGGATGTAAATGTTAACTATATTAAATACAACTTATATATTTTTTCAAGACAATACAAATGATCTTGGAATATTTGTCACCTCTTCGCAGAGCTAAAATTCGACCTCCTTACCGCAAATGACACGCATAAATTGAGTACTTTTTAAGAACGGAACATGTTTGGCGCTGTGTTACCAGAATGGTTGTTTCTTCCTTGTTGCTGGCTCTATTTGCGAGAGGTTCAATTTTTTATAGGGGGTGTTTTTGAGAGCATTGGTCACTTGTGGGTTATTTTCAACCCTCATAGAAAAACACTTTCATCGTCTCTGCTTGAGAATAATGATGCCAAATCGCTAGGACAGATAATCCATTGTGACATTCACTGAGTGCAACGTAGGGTTACCAGATTAAACATGTGGAAAAGGATGACATCGCGATTTTTCTATGGGATACAAATGTTCAAAAAGGGCGACAAAACATCTTTTTGAAAAATATAACACCAGAGTGAAAAAAGTGAAGTAAAATGCTTCATTTGATTTCTTATTATAAAAAACAATCACAAAATTCAAAAATTATAACTTTTCAACAATAATAAATTAATAAGAAACAAAATACCAAACATAATTTACTTTCTCAAAAAAAAAAAAATTAACAATAAAAAAAGTACGGTGAGTGTTTGTAAATTTATAGAATAATAGGAACTTGAATACGAAAAGTAAAATTAATATAAAATGTATACGATTTATACCTACTCTTTGCTCGAATAGACATTTTTCAATAAGCTGTCATTTTACTTTTAAATACAAACGAAAATATTTCGTTTTGTAGAAAAAAAACGACAAATGACAGATAGCAGTTTAAATAATAATAAGCTTATCAAGTCAAATTCAGAAATTCTTACTTAAGACCCTTTATTGCGAAATCAGGTGTTCCGCAGGGAAGCCATCTTGGACCATTACTCTTTACATTGGCTATTAATGATGCTCCTCTTTGTGTACGCAATAGCGAAATTCTTATCTTTGCCGACGATATGAAGATTTATAAAAATATATCATCTCCAAAGAATCGAACTCTATTGCAGGAGGATATTAACCACTTTGCCTTGTGGTGTGAAAAGAACAGTCTGAATCCTAACCCGACAAAATGTAAAACAATGACATTTTCAAAAAAACGTTTTCCATCTTCTCATGACTATGTTATCTCACGGAACATTTTAACTCGTGTTATAACTGTAAGGGACCTTGGAGTTCTCTTTACGCCCAATTAATGTTAGGTTTTATGAAGCATTGGTCTAAAGAATTTGTTGATCGCAATGTTACCCGTGATTTATACAACTGCTTGGTTCGTCCCAATCTTGAGTATGCATCGCAGGTTTGGACTCCATTTCACGATATTCATATTGAGAGATTAGAATCTGTTCAAAGAAACTTTACTCGTTTCGCAAGGGCTTCAATGGACCAAATTATCGACTTTTTCAAAACTTTGTAGGTATTTCCTATTTTAAAAAAAAAAATTTTAGATCACTCGAAAAAACCATTTTCTTAAAACAAAAACTAAAAACATACACATTTAAAGAAAAAAACATAAGAAAAAAAATGGTTTCCTAAACGGCTTCAAGAATTTTGATATAAAAAAATAATATATTTCATTTTGCGTTCTTATTAAATTTGCTTTCCAATTTTCACTATTGGATGACCCGATTAAAATTATTTTGTTTAAAATTTGCCAGCAATTCATATCACCTAAGAATGTTTATTAGGCTTGTTCAGTGACGAAAAAGTTAGAACAGAATAGAACAGAACAGGACAGAACAGATTCGTGAGAAACTTCAGACCAAGATAGAACAAATTATTATTATTACGTTAAATGCTAACGTTTAAATTACAAAAAATTACTTAAATCTAAATTTTATAACAACATTTCAACTACTAAGCAAACAAATTACATTTAAAGCTTTCAGATTTAATATTATCATTTGCAGAACCAATGAGAATAGAGAATTTATTGAAATTATTATTTAACTGATTAAGAGGACTATTAGCGCCATAGTTTGATCTGCTAAAAATAGTTCGAAGTAGTAAATTCCTTCTTAAGCTAGTCTGACTCATATTAAACCCTATTCGAACGAGAAACGATGGACATAAAATAGATCCATTCATTACTCCAGTTATGAAGCAGAACTGCAAGTACTCTCTGTGACCAGAAAGATATTGGAGGTTAATCAATTGAAGTCTTAAAGTATGTGGAAGTAAGTAGAATAGTCAGTCATCTGACAGAGATTATAAAAAAAAAATTATTGTTGTTTACCTACAATTCAAGTTCGTTTATTTTTGCAGAAACATCCTTAAAAATAAACTGAAATGGAGTTGAATTTATTTAAACAAATATTTTTAATTAAATTGAGATGATTCCGACACGGAAAATGATTTAGCAACTAAATCTAACACCAAAATGAATGTTTTTTTTTGTAAACAACATCAATTGGTTTTGACAGTTCTCACAAATCTGTTCTAACCTGTTCTACCTAAGAAGTAAGTGCAGCAAATCTGTTCTAAAGTGTTCTAATCTGTTCCGAACATCCTCATTGAACACTCATGAATTTATTAATTTATTTTTTATTAATTTTGTGTTTATTTATTCTTATTATTCGTTAAGTTTTGAGGTGCAATAAATAAAACTAAAAATTACATATGAAATCTTCGAAATTTTGTTCCTTTATTGTTGATGGCACCCAGTGGCCTAAAATGGCAATTTCTGTTGTCAGAATTAGCACTTAAAAAATTTTGTTTCCAGCAACGCTGATCCATACTCAGCAATTATACTAAGCAACTTGTTGAATCCAAATGTCAGGAGAGTATTATAGATTGCTAAATGTGGTTTTGCCCCCAACTATAAGCTTGACTGCCAGAATCAGAACAGGAGGAGTTTTCAAGTCTAGTATAGTTATCTTTCGAACACTAATATTATCTTTTTTGATTTTGTTCCTAAGAAAAATGCTCTTCAAGTCTTTCAAAACAATATAAGAGCTTTGGCTTGATTTCTTCATATGAACTTTGGCTATATGCGTATTTGACCTTCAAAATATAAAAAAAACTCATTCAACACAACAAATTGAAAGATTGAGAAAGGGATATCGCTATTGCACATTTACATAATTTGTATTACCCTATCAAAAGTATTTATGACGTAAGACCCACACGACTCTGCTATTGATTCGTCTGCTTATGGGATAATAAATTTGAGGATGAATAAGAAACCACAGATACATTTTATATTATTGAAAATAAAAAGAGAGACTTTATGTCTTTTACCAGTTTGTGAGTTAAGCCCTTTTCTTAAAAAGCTTACTTTAAGCCTTCGGTAAATTGTGATTAGTCAATAATTCGATTACATATGTCATGGTTGTGTTGTTATCTTAAAGGTGCATACATCCTTAAGCTGTTTACACAATAAAAAAAAAAAACAAAAAAAAAACAATACATAAAATTATATGAATTCACTTTCACCTCCGGGACCTTCTGAAACCAATACCCGCCCCAAAAATGGCTCACCATTTATAAAAAGATCTTCAAAGAATGGAAAAATTTGGAAGACTAAAAAGCAACTTACTTGAGAATCGTTAATTTGATTATTTATACTCCATCCGGGGATAGGTATCATTTCTTTAAATGTAGAAGTCAATTTTTGTTTTATATACCCTTTCATGATATCCTCACGGAGGTGTTGGTCTTGAGTCAGTCCCGTGATACCACATTTTATTGCCATTGCCATAGTGTGTGTGTGTGAAATGTGTATGGCTTCGGGTAGTTGATCGGTTTTTGGTTGTTTGTTCTGCCTGAGCCTTGAATACCTGAATGCCTACATGCCCCTGTTCCTTGCTTGGCCATCCTCATCTTAAATTTCGTGTTCGGTCGGGAATACAATCGGCCCATCTAACAATATCAAATGCAACATGAAAATCAAGAAAACCTTCAAGAAACCCCTATACCACCAGAATGAAGCAGACTCACGAAG
The DNA here is from genome assembly GCA_910595825.1 of Philhelius pedissequus. Classification (NCBI taxonomy): domain Eukaryota; kingdom Metazoa; phylum Arthropoda; class Insecta; order Diptera; family Syrphidae; genus Philhelius; species Philhelius pedissequus. Next base: position 3,604,216 of record OU343163.1, on the reverse strand, counting down.
GGAACCACATCCCAAACTAAAAGGAAGAAAGGTATCTTATATTTTTTTTTTGTAATTCGATATATTTCATCAGGTGTTTTTTTTTGTTGCTTTGTTGTCCCTTTTTCGATTTTTGTAAATTTATTCGTGGTCCTTTTTTTGAATTTATATTTTTTTTTTTATTTTGTTGTTGGCAAGTTAGAGTTGGCGAGCATGCGATGATGTTTTCGTTTCGAGAATGAGATGCGGGTTCCTCCAATCATCCAATTCCATCCAAGCATCAACAATCCTCTCATCTCCGGTTCGTCTTACTCGTTCTCGCATCATTGCCGTTAGTTGGTGGAACGGCCGTGTCGTTGAGGAATGGATGGAGGAAACTCATCTTCAAATATTAAATTATATAAATGTACACACATCGAGTGTGTTTTTGTTGTTGTTATTATTTTTTCTTATGTTGGCCATTAGCAAACAATCAAGGAGGGCACTATGACCAAGCAACACAACATATTGAATTTTCATTTTTTTTTTCTTTTACGGTGTTGGTCCTTTTCTGTGGATGTTGATATTTTCATGTGTTATTTACCCTCGATGTAGCCTTTTTGTTATGCTGGCCTGACCGTATGTATCTAAAGAAGTGTGGGAAGAGGCATGGATTTTTCTAAAGCTTTTTACATTAAACACAAAAAAAAAGCAAAAGATACAAACAAAAATTTATAAAGGATCACTCCTCTAAGAAAGTGGAATTTTTTTGTATCTCTTAAGCTCATTATTACTAAATCTTTTTTGTGTGGGCTTTGACTTGGTACCGATATCGTCGTCCGTCGTCGTCCTTATAGCCGAATTGGTTTTGCTTCCAAAAGGTGTAGAGTAGGGATACCTATAGTAAAAAGTAAAACGAATTTTTTTTAAATACTCTCGACCAACAAAATCACCAATATTTTCAATTGGAAATCTTTGATTTTCCATTCAAAAGATTCGAGTTTCCTTTTTCCTTTATACTTGTGGTACTCAATACTTATGGTTTTTTTTTCATTCTTCATTTTTTTTTACGTAGGAGCTATACGTCCTTTCATAATTCTCAATATTTTGTCGGATAATTGCAGTAAAAGGCTATTGCTATATCAAAGTAAGTCTGCTACTATGGTGGATCATCAAAGGATATTTTTGATTTTCTTTTTAAAAAAGTAGTCTTGTGTGTTGTGTATTTTTTTTATTTTTTGAGATGAAAAATTATTGGGGCACAAATAATTCAAGATTGGTTATAGGTAGGTGGTTTTTTTTTTGGCAAAGCTGCATTATGTATTTGGGATTAGTTTTTAAAGTGCTTAATTAAAAAAAAATTGATCCTTTTGCTTGGTTGAGTGTTAAAGGTGGAATTGAAAAGAGAATTGAAGCGACTTTAACTAAGTGCTTTCTAAGATTTATGGTACATTATGGATAACGAGGTGTATTTTACTGAAATTTGCAATTGTATAACTTTTCACTGTATCCTGCGCTTACATAGGTTTTGAGACAGTCGTAAGTTATAAGCTAGCTGACAGAATAGATGAACCTGAGAGAACCTTGCAAGAGTGCTGTGAATTGTGAGATGTGACTGAGGCTTGCGATACATTTAAGATGCAAAATGTATACTACTGCTCTAACTCCGGGCTCTTTTTCTTACATTGAACATTCTATGAATTCTGGTCTAAGGTCTTAAGCTTTCTGTAGTGTGCCAAGATTAGTAGGTACATAAGGTAGTTATAGAAAAAAGTTTTTTAACATTTTTACGACTTGCTAAATCAAACAAAAAAATCCGCTTAACCGAAATTTTTGTACCAAGAACTTCAAAAATATATGTGATCATCAAAATAAAAAAAAAAGAATGGCCTTTTAGAAAACTGCTAAGGCAATATATAAGAAGTACTAGCAAAGTTGAAGTTTGTGATGTGCTTTTTGCTTTCCAGGAGAGGTTTTGATCGCCGGTTAGCCAGGGTCGTAATGAAGAAAACATGAAACTCCAAGGGAAGATCTTTAAGATCTTATTACAAAATCTTTATTAAAAACAACTCGTTAATTCACAACAAACTAAATGAAATAATTTCTGGCTATGGAAGGTCTTCAGTCTGGTATACTGGTATTGTGGTTATTAATCGGCCATGGAGCTGGAGGTACTTCTTCGTTACATTACTTCTGGATCTGGTACTACTTTCGAAATTTCTGGATTCTGAGGTCGTTCGACTGTGGTAGTCTAACAAGCCCTGGGTTATCAGGTATGTCACTACAGCTTAGACTAGAGTGCAGATCAGCAGGTACTAGGCCCCTGGTGGCACTCGACACGCAGGCCAAAGTAATGGTAGATCAGCAGGTATCGAAGCCCCTGGTGGCAATTACCAACCTTACAACGAAAGCCCTAACCATTGGTGGGGGGAAGAAAATCAAAGTTATGATGACCAGATCGACTTACCTTGCCTATGTTCAGAAGGGCCCATGGTTTTTGTTTCTCATTGCAGGTCCTTATAAATATAATGTTTTGCGAAAGAACCAAGTGTAAATTTTAATATGGGGATCGAAAATCAAAACCTTAATTGATTTTATGTTATTTCTTGGTGACGTCACATGCTTTTGATGACAACAAATTGTATCGAGCTTAACATTCATTTCAGCTGTATATTGCAATTCAATAGTGGGTATCGTCGATGACGAATAATTATAACTAAATTCTCCTTTCCTTTTTTTAACAAAAGTAGGTAGCACCGCTTCGTTTTAGTAGTGAGATTAAAAAATCTTCTAAATTCATTACCCATAGTGAACTTTATTTACCATTTGCTAAACTTTTTAGTAAAGTAGAAGCTCGTGAAATTTCGCTGCTGACTGTTACAATAGATATAAGCAAGGCAAGGCAAGGTCAACCAAGGCTTGGGTGATGGTCGTATTTCGTATAAATTTTTGTGACACAGCAGAAGATGCTTTGCAGCAGGAATACCTAATAATATTATTTTCTCCATCTTGAAAAAAAATTGATCCAAAGGAACCTTGAATTGACGAATTACTTTTTTGAAGGCTGTTGCTAAAATATTTACGAGAATCGCTCGGGAAAGTCTGATCGACTGGATCCACGAGAAAAATCTACTAAGCGAGTTCCCGGAAGGTTTCTGTGAAAAACTATTCGACGCTCCTGCACTTTCAATGTGGATTTAAACTTTTGATTCACAATTGATAGAAAAAAACAGCTCTTTAAGATCAGTAATCATCAGCGTGTCTCTAAGAATCTCAGAAATGCTGAAAGATCTCCAAAAACACCATTCTTAGTTAACAGGAGGATTTACGCAGGGCTGCCTTTTGAGTCCTTTACTTTTTTTTCAATTTTCTGAAGGACTTTAAAGACTTTCTGACGGGCAGAATAGATTTTGCAGGGACTAGAATAGAACTGCTATTCTGACTAGACATTGGAACCTTTAACTATAAATACAAAACAATTCAAAATACTGTTTTTTGAGGACGGAAGAGACAATTTGCTAGAATTGATGAATGAACGTGGATCCCGAAAAACCTTCTTTGTGAGTACTTATGAGTAATTATCACTCCACAATTGTCCTTTAGAAAACTTCTTCAAACCGTCAAACAAAATTGATAGAGTCCAAACGTGCATTCAACTAATACTGAGCAGAAAATGAAATAGCATCGCATTCAACTCAAAATATTAAATCTTTGACTCAGTTGTCAGAATGATAATATGACTCAGTTGAAAGGCTTCTTGAAACAAAATTCCAAATTACCTTCCAATACATAGTTCACATAGAAGCTGTACTGCCACCCCCTGGATCAGATTTCACTGCTCGTACAAATAACTTAATCCCTTGTCCACCTAAAAACCAAAAAATGAGAGTGAATGGTCAAGATTATTCGGTAAAAACAATGTAACTTTTGATAGATGATAATGAGATTATTTCTGTTTCATCGACAGTACTATAAGAGCTGATCGCGAAGATGGACGAATAGTGCCGAAATTTGTGTAAGGAATTCAAACTAGAGGAACAATGTACACGACTCTTCAACATCATTTAATTCGCATTATTATTTTCCAAACCGATTTTAGTCTGGGAACCATATGCACAATATTCAAGGCGAGGCAAGAGATGCTGCACCTTAACTTCACGCCGCGCCGTACAATATGACATTGACTGCCTGTAATTGAAAAAGTTCACTTCATTTTTTCACTTCCTCATTTGCGAACTTTTAATTTGCGATATAGGTACTATAGGGCAAGTTTTGCATTTGGAAAAAAAATCGAACTGGAGATTTTAATCAAAGTTGTCATTACGATGACAGAGAACACCAAAAAGTGGGTTCGGCAATTCCGTCTGTAGAATGATCTATAGCCTAAACGGCTGAACTGATTTTGTTCAAACTTGGTGGTTGGGCGTTTTAGGTGATTGTCCAAAATTGATTTTTGAATCGTTGCTTTAGGCCCAAAAATAACGGTACTTGCCATACATATTTTGATACCATCTTAATTATTTCGAAAACGACTCTAACGATTTTGATAAAAATTGGGGTGTGTACTAAACTTGAGTATGATCTACATTTTGGCTGAAAAAAATTTAAAAATGTTTTGTTATTAACGGTACGTTTATTGATTTTCGACTTTCTCATAAACTGCTCAACGGATTTCGATCAAAATGTGTATACAGGATCTCCTTCAAATTCTAAATGATACTGCATTTCATAATTTTCGAAAAATTGTTTTTGTTTTTGGATTTTTGAAAAAAAATATTTTCTTTTTTTTTCTTTGAAAACGGCTGGGCGATTTTTTTCTGAAATTTAGTTTTTAAATTTATATTATTAAATATTCATACCAATTTTTTTTTAGAAAAAAATTAAGGATTTTTATACATTATATAAGAAATTAAGTGAAAAACGACTTTAAAAATACTTTTAGCCGTTTCCATTAAGAATCTTTTGCATATAATGTAATCGAACATAGGATAGGAGCAAGTACGTGCGATCCAGTTGTGCATTTTATTTTTCTTACGTATCCACCGAGTGAAAATTATATCAAACCATATTCTCCTCGTAATGTGCGAAAAATACCTGTTACAAAATCACTATTTTTGTAGAGAGTAAATTCCAACCCAAATGTCAACACCAGACCTAAACTTATATACAGCCGCGCCTCAGGCGACAGCTCGTGCTTATAAATGTATGTGATTGAAACAGGGATTTCAAACCCAGACCAATAATTCGATGAGCCTGTTAAAACACATTTCTGCAGGCTTAAAGAATAACCGAGATGATATAATTTTCACTTCATCCAAAATTATGGGACTTTGTTCTAAAAACAACACAAGACCGTATGCGAAGTCCTTAGAGATATTTTTTTAAAAAACACAACTTGTCGACAGTTGACAACTAGCTAATATTTTTTCTGTAAATATTTATCTAAGTGTGTAGGATCATTCTCCACATGAGCATTACAATTTTCTAAAAATAAAAAACCAAGAAAAATAAATAACAAAGGTACTAGAAATCAATATCTGGGAAAACACGTGCCTAACATTTCGATATAGCTCTTTTGTGTCCGTATAGTATTTATACGATTCTCATAATTATTATGTTCAATTGTTTTGTTTCTATAAAAGCATTCTTAACTTGGGTCAGATCCAAAATGGTTTCCACTTGATTTGGGATGGCAAATGAGAACCTACCTACATCCGAAAATTAATCTAACAATTTCCTTGGGAACATTTTTCTTGAAAGCAATAACAATCTTTTAAAACTAAAACGTGTTTTTTTTGTTGTTATTCGCTTAATCGCTCTACAATATTCTCCTTCAATCACAAACAAACGAAACACAGTTTTCGTTTCGAAAAATAAAACAATACCCCCTTCCCCGCCCTTCAACCGAACACGTGCAGTTCTATTATAAGAATGATGGAAAAATCGAAATCCCAATTGAATAGAAGTTCCTCTTTAAGCGCAAGGATATCATATACCACCTCCATGTTGTTCGATGAAAATCACAACAACAACAAATCAAGAAGACACAAAAAAAACATCAACCGATATTGCCAAGTGGAATATTGAGGCCGAAGTTGAAACTTTAATTAGAATTTTCCTTGGCATTATTTTTTTTGTTTGTCCATGTCCATTGTCTTTTCCAGCTATGGTGCGTTGTGTTCATGGGTTGTACTTGTATACCTTCCATCTTATTGACGCTCCTTTATATTCCTCGATTTTGAAGGGAACATCCAGTCGTATTTTTTCTTCTTTCTGATCGACCGAAGCCCAAGATGATTGCTTCGGATTTTTCTTAGAATCTTCTCTCGCTCTCTCACACCGTATTTCCTTATACATAAAGGATATCTGATACGATTGCGGGTATTTTTTTTTCTTTTGTTTAGTTTTTCACCTCAATCGCTACTCATAAGCAAAGAAGACAGCAGCATAATGAAGAAAATAAAACAAAAACAAAAAAAAAATGGAAAACAAGTCCATCTTCCAATAGCCCACGTGTAAGGCGGCCTGTGAAGGCTCGCCCTCTTGGATTGAAACGTGCCCAGCTCACAAATTGCCCTGAAAAACATTTTCCTCTTTGGATGTTGTATCCAATGCCAATCCCCAGTTCCATTTTCTGTGAGCTTCTTCCTTCACAGAAAAAAGATAAAAAGATTAAAATAAAAAAATTAAACATAAAGGATCTTCTACGCTGGTTAGGTTTGGTTGAATTTTGTATGGTTGCCTTGGAGTGTATTTAGTAATCTGTGCGTGATTTAAATACAATTTTACAATCAAAGTCACAGACAAAAAAAAACGAGATGAAAATTAATTACTTTGTGCAATGCCTCAGGATATTCTTATTCTTATATTATTATTAGGTATTTGTTTGTGTTTTATGTGATGGAAAAAGGACAAGGTTTGTTGGTATGCGTAGTTATGGTTTTTAGGAAAAGATATTTATTTTCCAAGATTTTGATCACTTTGACTTAATCGTAGGTATACTTTCTATTTTTGTTTATAAGATAAAGCCCAGGAGTTTGTTTTGATTTGGTGAATAAGGAGTCCTCAATAAAGCACTCATTCAAATTCAAATCACTTTGTTTTTATAAAAGAACCTTGAATTGTCTGTGTGGAAATATAATTTGCCAGAGAAAATCTATTTTTAGATGTGTTTTTTTGTGAATTCTTATCAAATGTTTTTTTTTTTTTCATTTTGACTGACTGTTCTTTGCCGAGAAAAAAACATATTTTAAAAATAAGAACTAAAGGAGAATAAGAGTAAAGAAAAACAATAGTTACTACTGTTTTTATTAAGAAAAATTAAATTGGATAAAACAGATAGAATTGGCCTTAAATTTCTGTTAAAATAACAAGGAATTATCTGTCGTTTTATGAATGAGTGTTTTATTGACAGCTGATGATGTTTAGTTGTCATTTAAATTTTCGGATGAATATGAATATGAGAAAAAAATCTTAAATCGTTGGAGCGGTTTTTTTTTAAGCAATATTTTTAAATGTCTACAATTTTGAAAACATTTTTGGAAAAAAAATTGTAACGCCAATTTAAATTGTTTTATATATACGTAGAAAAACTTAATTTCACAAAAAATTCAGTGATTAGTTATTGAAAAAAATCAAAAATTTATTTTTTAACCTAAAAAAACGTTGATTTTTTTAATTTGTAAACGGTGATTTTTTAAGAGCTTGGTTTTTGAAATTCAAAAAAACACAGAAACTTGTAAAAAGTGAATGAAATTTTTATTTGGATCGATAAATCAATTCTGCCATTTACTTTTTAAAAATAATTTCAATTAAATGTTGCCCGCGGCTACGCTTCAGGTGGTCCATTCTGAAGGTCCAATTTTGGCAAACTTTTTCACACATTTCGGCCGGAATCTCACCAATGACGCTTGTCCCCATAGACAATAGACTTAACATAGCCCCATAAAAAATAGTCTAACGGGGTCAAATCACATGATCTTGGTGGCCAATTGACTGCGCCAAAACGTGAGATCAACTGCTCACCAAATTCGCCTCTCAATTGATGCATGGTTTCGCGTGCAGTGTGGCAACACATGCTTCACAGAGCACGAATTTTGATAATAAATTTCAATAATTTGCAAACGTTATTCAGGCGTAAGTCTATTCATGATGAAATGGCAATCAATACTGAATCGAAATGTCAAATGTTCGTGGAATTTGTCATGTGTGATCTGTCAAAAATATAAACGTAAAAAACCAAGTAGCAAAAAAATCACCCGTTATATGCAATATCAATATTATACTTTTAGTTAGCATTTACATAAAATAAACTAATTTTAATGCATTCATCCAATACCTAGTGAGAAATTTAAAAGTATGAAAAGTTGTTCAATAGCGTTAATAAGAACGCTAAATGAAATAATTTTGCCGGGACGAAACTCAAATTTTGTGGTCTAAAGGCTGTTGAAAAGCTATTTTGAATCAATAATTCGACAACTCCAATTAAATATAATAATATAATATAATATAATATATATAAGTCTTCTACTTGGCTGAGTAATTTCAGTAGTATATAGAATTGTATTATAAAAATAAACCTTCTTATTCCAGAAAATATAAAAAAAAAAAAAAAATACTAAATAGAGAGCTTCGGACAAATCGATTGAGTCGTTTTCGGAATATTGAGTTTTCCAACAAACAAAAATTAAATTTTTTGGCATAAAATACTGTTAAGACTTTTTAGCTTCTTCATAAAAAAAATTAACTAGCTAAACTGAACAAAAATGCCACTTTTTTAGAAAAAAATTTACGGAAAAGTAGAAATTCTCTTTATTAATTAACTGAATTTTTTGCATCTAAATCGTTGGAGCCGTTTTTTAGATAAATATACTACCGTTCCGTACCGTACTGTTATTTTTGGGGCTAAACAAAAGAAAAGAAAATTAACAAAAAAACTGTGGACATATTTGAAAAAAAATTTAAATCAATATGTGGAAAATTGAAGTTTAAAAACATAATTTAAAAAAAAAATCAAAATATTGAATTTTAAAAAATCCAAAAAATATTCTTCGAAATGTATTATTTAGAATTCGAATGCCGTTAATGAGTAAGTTGAAAATTGAACAATTAATACAATTTTATATAAATTGTTCTTTGGATCAAAATGTAGACTGTATACCTTCTGCAATAGTCAATTGAATTGTTTACTTGCGATAGGGCAAGTTTGGCATTTGGAAAATTACGATGATAGAGAACACGAAAAAAGTGTATGTCTGTATGTAGATCGATCTACAGCCTACTCCACTAAATTTGTATAGAGTAGGTCTTTCAAATTCTTTATAATATTGCACACTAAAATTTTTCAAAATAATAAAAAAATATTTTTTGATTTGAAAAAAAAAAATAAAATGAAAATCCAATATTTCGAAAACGGATGTGCCATTTTTTTAAATTATGTTTTTATTTTATATTATTAAATACTTAAAGGTGCCATACAGTGAACATTGGAAAACGTGAACTAATTAAAACCGAATATGAACCGTGTTCATGTTTTGGAATGTAACAATTTATGATTTAAATTGTATTTCTACCTTATTGTCTTACTTTTGCTCTTAAAATAAAACACATTTTTATTATTTTTGGTTGAACTTCACATATTCACATTGGAACGTTGCATATGTATATTATGGGATCTGTTCAAGTTTAAAAATTAATTCAGTGCATTTTTATGCAGAAATGTTGAAAAAAATTCTGTTCACGTTTTAGAGCTTTTAGATTTGTTCACGTTTTAGAGCACTCAATGTTAAAAAAACAGTGTTCACGTTTTGGCGTAGTTCACATTTAAAAAAAAGTAAGTAAACTCTTAAGTATCAAATTTGAAGAAAATCACTTCAGTTAGAGTGTAGAACACAGACAGATACACATACGTTTTTGTGGGACCCACTTTTTGACGTTGTCTATCATCGTAATGTCAAATCTGATCAAAATCTCTCTTTTTTTCAAATGCAAAACTATTGACTCAATTTGGGCACTATGCGTAAGAGTTTTGTTGGTCTTACTAGAAACCCATCGGTCTTGAAATCAATTAAAAGTTAGTGAGTGTCGGTTAGAAGTTTTCTTTGTTTTTTCTCCAAAATCTGACGTAATGTGAATATTTTGTCAATACTGGAATTTCCTGTCCTAAGGTCACACCGGCTTTTGACGAACAAACATTTGAGTTGATATTCCATTCACCGCTGGACACGCATTTTCTCTGAAAATATTTTGTACACATAAATGAGTTACTTCAAACTCCCAGACTCCTAGACTTAACCTGAGGTACCTACATACGAGTATGTGTTGTAGGTATATCAGTACTATAACTTTGTCTAGGTCGGCACGGTTACTTTCATAGCTTTTAAATAGATGTTTTTATTTTTGAAAATTTTGAGTAAAATTGATTTTGTGAGACTAGAATATTTTCAGACTGGGGAAAGCAGATAAACCTTGAAGGGGGAAAAGGACTTTTTTATCTGAATGTATTATTATTGATTTACACCTTTGGCCTTATTAACTTGCAAAACCTAATTTCCGTCGATCAAAAAACAACCTTTCTTACCCTTCATAGACCCAAGAAGCAAACAAAAATAAAAACGATTTAAGGTGTATTCCTACCTATATTCCTCTCTCTTATTGTAAGGGCTAAAAGGGTTTAATTCGGTTATCGGTTATAACAATCACCCACTGCCACCCGCTCGACAGGATTTGAAGCTTTTTACTTCGATTTCTATTTCAATTCCAGTGCGTTTATCCCAAAGTTTTTATTATACCAACTTCCCTTCTCATTGTTTTTTTTTTTAAATCATTCTAATTCTTTTTTATCTATTTTATAAAATATGTATATGCCTGTTTATAAATTTTTTTTATATCAATTTAATATTTTTTTTTGTAAAATGTTTTTTTTTTTGTCTGTCTGTATTCGCAGTTCAATGAATAGGAATACCATTAAGTGTGTTAGAGGTTTGTTTGGGTGTGTAGTAGAAAAGAAAAGGATTGAATTTGGATGTTTGGAAGGCGCTGGAATCGATGAGATTTCCATCTGTGTCAATGTTAATGTATCTTTGTTTCTTCCCGTGTTCAATTTTAAAGTTTGTTCCATTTTGTATGACGACAACGAGAACGAGAACGACAACGAACGACAACGCACGACGAGATAAGCAACAGAAGCAGAAACGTCAAATGTATATACGTATATGTATATATAAAAATAGAAGGATCGACAGTAAAGGGGAAATAGACGAAAGGACCATTGGAAAGACGAAAAATAACCATTAATCAATTTGATTGACATATTTTTATTCCGAAGTTAACATCATCAAATTGAATTGATTGCTTTGAATGATAATCTTTTTGGACTTATAAGGACCTTTGTGGTGTCATGCTTGTTTTTTTTTTGCTGTTGTTTTGTTAGTTGATTTTATGTATCTTTTACTCTTTGCTTTTCGTATTTTCTGTGTTATGTCCTTTGAAATCTATAATGGAAGGAGCACACAGAAGAACACCTTAGAAAAAATCAACAAAAAAAAAGAAAAGAATATATCGACTATAAATTTCATAAAAGAAGACTTCACCATAAATTTGTCAAAATGGGTGTGGAACAAAAAAAAAATATACAAATGCAGACTATCATACAGAACAGATAGAGTTGTGACAGAGTGTCAATGGGGATCCTATATATACTGACTGCATGCAGCAATAGTCGGGAATAGAAGGCATCATCATAATGCAATCCGTAGTATAGAAATGGTGTTTTCAATTTTTAAATTGGACATTTGAGGTTGCCATAGAAGGGTAGGTAGGTATACAAAAAATAGAAGACGATGTATCTATTGAAAGAAATAAGGACGACGACCGACGTGACGACGATAAAAGAGTGAGTGCATCAGCTCAGCAAGCAAGAAGGGAGGATGTGAATTTAGCAGGACATGAAAAAGATAATTAATTGGATGTGTGAGCATTTGTCACTTTGTCCAGTGTACGAGTATTGCAATTGACACACTACTCAATCTCGTCGATCAATTTAAAAATTCTAAGTCATTAATGCTTTGAGTAATGTTTCGTTTTGTGGTGTTGGCACTGCATGCTTGTGGGTAATTATTCTGGTAGAATAAATTGCAAATAATTAAATGGAAAGCCAATTGAAAATAGAAATTGGTATCTACAATACCTACAAACATATAAAATGTAGGCTTATACACATATTATACATTTAAGTACCTATATGTGTCTATTAGAATTTCAAATTGGGAGTAACGAACCTTAGCCCTGTTTGAAAAAAATTGATAATTTCTACAGTGTGACAGGTGACACACTGGTAAATAGACAACTGTCAATTACGTACAAAAAAATGTCAGAAAATATGTGACAACTGTCAAGCTTACCAATCATTAGAAACTTGAAATGACAGTGAATTGTCAGGAATTTTCCGAAATTATCGTGGATTTTTTTGAAAAAATTTATACTAATAATTTTTTTTATACATAAAGCCAACAAAATTCTGTTACGTTTTGTGTAGATCAAGAAAAATGTTATAAGTGTTGTCCATATGGACGCTTTAACTGAGGGCTTACGTTATTTTATTACTATTCGTTTATCGCATTAACCGTATCTCAGCATTGACACAATTTTCCACCAGGTCAAAAATCACGATAAAAGCTGTATTATACTAAGTTCCCATGGAAGCGAAATTTCAGATTTCGGTCCAAGTCTTCGCATTTCAGCATATACATTTTCGGAAATGCGAGATTTCGTTGAAATTTCAATAAAATCATATTACCGATGCGAGCCATTCATAGTGAACGAATTCATTTTAAACTTCACCATACTTCTGTGCAATAGTCCTGCGACTTCGAAGAAAAACACCTAAGAAAGTTTGGCAAGATCAAATGACACGATCTCGGTAAGCAGTTCACATCGCATTTGTGTCAGATGACCACCATGACCTCAAATCGCTCGTGCAGAACATGCATTTTGACCGGTATTGTATTAATTGTTACGACATCTTTTCGGAATCAAATGTTGTCCATTTCGTTCAATTAATAAAGGACAACATAAATTGGGTAAAATATGTAAAGTTCGGCTTTGAAGTTGATGTCTTTATGGCCACGCCCACTCGTTTTTGAAGAAGAACGGACCACTAAAGCCACCAAGCACATTTTCTTCTGTCATTGCGTGAATGCGTTTGAATGTGGTCGAGGTGTGTTATCGGTAAGCTTTTGAGGTGTCAGTGTATTAAACGTGAATAACAAAAAACCAGGTTGAAACACATGACACTTCCATGCATTTTGACGTAATATCGTCCGACTTGCGTCATTCCTGTGATCGTCAAAATCTTGACACTTTAAAAAATTGATGTTGACGGTGTTGTGACAGAGTGATGTGGTTACATCAGCAAATCAACGCAATGTCCGATTATACTCTTATGTAGAGACGTAATTTCAATCTCGTGAAAAGTGAATTCGATAGCGAAACTAGAGGAGAAATGAGTTTAATGATTTTCATTTAAAAATCTGCCGCAAAAACTTCGTTTTTTTATCTGTAAAGGAGTATTCACATGAGAGCGACCAACGACCGACGAATAAATTTAATCGCCAAAATAAGATAAATTTGAGAAAACAATATTGGTCGTGGCGAATTGCATCTGATTGATACGAACAGTCAAACTCTATTCGCTTTCCGCATACCATCCACCCTTCAACGAGTAATTTGTTCGCTCGCATCTAACCTCAAAATCAGATTTTCAATTTATAATCGTGACGAATAAAATTAAAGCCATGTGAACGAAATGTCAAAATCGACGAATATTCTTTAATTCGTTGTTCGTTGGTCGCTCTCATGTGCATAGTACTTAATACTGTAAAAATATTGTGATTTATTCACAGTTATTGAATTTTGTACATTCAGAAATTTCTGGAAATTTTCACTCTTGCTGCTGCGAACCTTTCTCCGATTGTCTCCATATTATTTTCTGACATTTATTCAAATCAAATCTGTATTGGAATTTACAGCACATTTGACTTTAATTGGCTTTCAATATTTGGAAACGAATTAAAAAAAAGGAAACTCCTTTTATAAAACTAAATTTATTATTCATAAGCTTCTACGCTTTGTTCATTCATTAAACGTATTCATCAATTCTCCCAGGAATTTCCTTTATAGAAACTCAATAATCCAGGAGTTTTTTTGAATTATGGTAATAAAAAAATACATTTGTTGATATACCTCGATGTAAGCAAAAGATATCGATTAACTTTTTTTTTTTATCAATCTTGCATTAAATATAACAGTATCTTCCGCTTCGTCAGATTTAATGTCAACAGTCAAAGATTGAAATTGACAAAAGCATTCTCCCAATAATTCATTCTCACTTTCAAACTTAAAAAAAAAACACATCTCCGTTAGTACCTAGCTCCTTTCTAACAGCAATTCTCCGCCTCCATCCTCTGAAAACAAGAAAAAAATCATCATCAAATATCTATACACGTGCAAAGTATCTATCACTGCCTCGCATCGTCGTCGAAGTCGATCAGAGTACAAACAAAAAAAAAAAAAAATAACCCTAAGGTGAAAGTCAGTCAAGCATCAAAAACAAAACCTGTCTCATTCCACTTTTGGAAAATAATCCAATATCCTTAAGATATGTGTGTGCAAAAAGTCGAACACCACTCAACGGTAATTATCCATTTTACTTCTACACATAAAAAGCTCATCATCCACACATAACACTTCCTGTCAATATAAAGTCTCCTTTTTTGCCTCCTCTACCCAACACACCTATATAAAACCTAACCTAGGTACATAAGTTAGAGTGGATTTTATAAAATATATGCACGTGTAAAGTTAAAAGGATGGCACTACCTCGCTCCGCGTGCTACTTATACTATATACGGTATAAAACTCTGTGTCTGACGTTAAATACGCTAAATCAATTGATTTAAAATGCTCGAAGGATAACACACAACTCCATTTCAGTGCATTTCCTTTTTTTCCTCTGGTAGCCCCCGAGAGCTTACATTCCGGTACTCATTACTTTGAACAGATATCCAAAGAATACATATATGTATAATCCAGTAACTTGAAGTGTAGCTATAAGTTCATACAAATTCATAGAAAGCAAGAACAGCCAATTTTAAGCCTGTTCTTGACTTGTTCTTTAGGGTACATGTATTGTTTTCTTAAATTTGCATTCGAAGGCGAACTCAAATTAAAGGCTTATTGCACTAATACATAGATCACTTATAGGAAATGTTCCTGTAAATCACTAGTTGTCCAGACCAGAATCTTGCTGACGTAGGCGCCCAAAGAATTAATGATCTCAACAAATTTTAAAGATCCGCATTTGAAACCACTTTGCCTTACCATCAAGAAAACAATTGGACTTCATCATCTGGACTCCTCCTTTGAGAAATAAATACAACAGTCAGAAGTCTGCTTAAGGGTCTTATACGAATTAAGAAAACTGTACTGAAACAATTCTCAGATACATTTCGTTGCCTTAAAAAAAGTGATCAAGATTATTATTTTTAGTTTTGAAAGTTTATTAAGGTCGTCAACAAGTGATTCGGGCTTATTCCGGCCAGCGCATGAGATTACCAGTACAACATTAATTACTGTTTCCTTTTATTAAACGGGAGAGAATATTGTGGAGAAATGCCTAGCCTTGTCGAATACTTTTTTACTGACCAATGTCAATGGTTAAAATTTAAAGATCTCAGATCGTGTCGTGTACAAATCCATTCAATTATTATATTGGAGCCAAATATTCGTAAATATAATTACTGCATCTATGATTACATTTTGTAAAAAAAAGTATAAAACAATTTGCTCAATTCTAATTCCGGGGAAAAATTATGTTACCGGTCGGAATTACCTTTTAGTTATCGATATTTTTTATCGAAACGTCACTTCTGTATTTAATTACCAATGTCATTTTCGTCGTCGAATTCCCATCGGACTTACAAAAAAACCAACTTGATAAAAAATTAGGTGTGAATAACTGTGGATCTATTTCATACTACATCAACTACAGTATTCCGCTGTTGATTATGATTACACTTTGGTAAATTGGCCCACTTAGTTGAACGGAAAAATTTGGTATCGAAAATTCCTGTACAAGTTGAACAGCATTTCTATTCGGTTAGCTTAATTCCAATTTAATAAATTACTCACTTAAAATTGCAGATAACAAACTAGAAACTTCAAATTTTTGGCCGAAAAGAAATTATTACATAATCTAAATAAATTGTAAAACATCGAAACACTTAAATTGGCAGCACTGTTCACTGCATAACAAATGACAGCCAAAGACGCTCAATTTTAAAGCCAAGAAAACTCTATCTCGCTATTATTTCTATTTCGAAACTTACATTTTTGCAATAGTATGCGTTAACTATGCTGCCAGCTGAATTTTGTAGATGAATAATTTATATTTTAACTGACTGACTCGCGCAAATTAAGCACATGGCTCGTGATATACAAACCGTGTGACAGTGCGTCGGCTTTCTTCGGATTTGGGTGTGAGCACTTTCTGACACTTTCGAGATAACACTCACTAATGCAAAACAGTATACCATTGATATATTGTGACAGTTCGGAGTGGAAGCTAATAAATGTTTCAATGTGAAATTGCTGAAAATATTGAATTTTGTTGCGACAGTGTGGAAGTGTAAAGTGCAAGAAAGGCAGTGCAAATATAGATATAGCTTAAAAGAAAGAGAGAGATACAGTGATATAGTGTAAGCTATAGATAGTGACAGAGAGAAAGTGTAAAAGATAGCCAATGTAAAGTGTAAAAGACAGCGTGAACGTTTGAAGAATAAATAGTGAGAAAATATAAACATTATGACAGTGTAACAGTGTGGCAATAAGGCAGTGTTACAGTGTTACAGTGTATGTCTCGAGTAATAACCTGCAATTAAATGGTTTTTGGTTAGTTCAATAGGTCAGTGAGTTTAGCAGGATTTCGTTAAGCAAACCCAGATAATTGATGTAAGAATCTGACAAAATAGCAAGTGCAATTATACGGGTATTACTGTGCATTCCATATCAATGTACTAGTTCTACTAAATCAGAAACATTTTCCTGTTTCACAATTAGCGAAATAGTCCGAATTCTTAAGACAGATTGCTTTTATGTGATTCAGCTCAAGAAGATTAGCAAAAATTCTCGAACACGCCTAGAAATATTTATAGACTCTAAAAAGGTTCCGTAATCAAAGCCAATCTCCGTGTTTGAGTCAGTAAGCATATATAGTTCTCCCTACGTCACTAGGAAAAAACATAAATGATCCCTGATTTTGTTTAAAATTTATATTCTTGAGCGAGTTCAAGGGATCAAGTGGTTCTTTAGTTTTGGCCTTTTTTTTGTTTTCCAGCAGAAAATTTTAAGGACTTGATCCGAGAAAAAGGTGAAGTACCAACAAAAAATTGTCAGTATTTTCAGATCGATTTACATTCAAGAAAAACTTCCATGCTAAATGCCATTATGTGTGTTTTTTGGGAAAAAGGTACATGAATGGTGGGGGAAGAGACAGGTACTCCATTCCCTTGTATGACACATGCAATATTAAGGACTATATAGTGTTGGTTGGGGGTACCCATATACATTTACAATATAAAGCGAGCTATTATCGATGTTGAATGAACAGAACACGAACAGAAAAAAAAACAAAAAAAAACGAACAAACGACAAATGAACATTCACTTTGAATTTTCCCTCTTTTAATTAAAATCAAAATGAATGACAAGGAAATGTAACAATTTGTTTTAATGATTATTGAAGTCCTTTTCATCGACGACTTCAATGTAGTCAGGGGAATGGGTGGTTGGGTTTTGAACAGAACAGCCAGGTTAAAGTTGATGGCTAAAATCCACCCATCATCCTTGTCGTAGTCGTCGTAGTCCTTTTGTGTTGTGTTACCTTTTGCATTATCGATCGTCATCGTCGTCCTATATCTTGTATACTAATACTAGTAAGTATATAAAATATTGCCTGTGCCTATGTGTATCACTATATAACAAAAGGAAAATTTTCAGTGATAATATTAGTAAAAATGACATTCACGTACGCATTTTGGTTTGGACGAAGACCGAAGGCCGAAATGGGAAATGTGTTCTTTATACATGGTTTGATTGTGTTTGTAACTAGAATCATCGAAAGGACAACAGCAGCAGCAGCAATAGAACACAATATAATAGTAGTCGGTTAGTTACAAATCGGATGAAATTTTATGTAAATTACATTGCCTGGATGTAAATTGAATGACCTAGCCATTGATAGCCTGATATCCATTTATAGTACCATTGTCACAACAACAACAACAAATGTGAAAAGAAAAAAAACAAAAACACCACCACCAGCAATGGGGCATCTACACAAAAAAAGGAGAAAAATATGTGAAATTAATTTGAATATCAGTTTAATGTAGATGAAGTTTCAAAGGACCCTTTTCCAACTGGCTGCGGCGCGACAACCAAACCTTTCACCGAATCCAACTAAACCAACCTATACCATAACCAACCAGCCAACGTCTCTGCTTGTAGTCTTAGCCTATGCTATTAAAGTTAACATTGGGTTTTATATTCCAGAATTAATTTCAGATTTGAATTTCGTGGGCACAGTAATTATAAAAAAAATTAATAACGTAAATTTCCTTTAGTTGATAAAGTTATTGTCACTATAATAGGACGGGCTAAATTAAAAACCTAAAGGCTTTTTTAAAGAACAAAAAAAAAAGAAACAATTAAGTTTTGAGGTGTTGGTGCAAAATGACAAAAATATGGTAAATTTTCAAAAATAATGGCAATGCAATAATGTGAGGCTTAGACCCTCATTCTATTTATAGCGCAATTTAAATTTTATGATTTTAATTATTTATTTTATCGCATGAAACATTATTAAGAATACAGAACATTTTGGGGAAGAAATGCATTTTAAGAAGTCTTGGTTAAAGACGTCAGCAAGTCGAATTTATCTGTACACAGTTTTAGAAGAACTGCAACAGCAAAATAGGTGCTTTGCCGTACTTTCAAAAACTGCGAAAATCTACGAATTTCTACGAAAAACTGTTAAATCCAATTCCCGTACATAAAATTTTTGCATTTTTACTTGCGATATACCCGGGTATCCGCCGGAAGATATACTACTTTGTTTTGCCACCGGTTTGGTAAACATTAGTCTTGACAGTTCATATTTAGCAGCCATGAAGTAGACACGTGGCAAATTTATTATGGAAAAATATTTGATAAACCAACGTGTTTTAATCGTTAAAACATTTTATAAAAATCAATCATCGATTACTGTGACGATGAGAAAGTTACATGAAATTTTTGGGAAAAAAAACGCGCCAACAAAACGCACTATTTATCGTGTAGTGAATGATTTCGAAGAAAGAGGGTCTGTAGGTGATAGGCCCAAGCATGGACCACAACGTACTGCAAGATCGGCTGAAAACATTACTGCTGCTCAAGGAAGTGTTCAAAACAATCCATCAACCTCAATTCGACGCCGTGCTCAGGAGCTGGGTCTTCAAAGAACAAATTTGGCAACAATTTGACACAAGGATTTGCATTTGTTTCCATTTAAGATTCATTTGATACAAGATCTTCTTCCACAAGACCATTTACGCCGCCATGCCATACATATGCCAATAGGATGTTACAGCTAGCATATGACAACCCCGATTTTCATGAAAAAATCATAATGAGTGACGAGGCACATTTCCATTTGAATGGATATGCGAATAAACAGAATAGTTTATTCTGGGCCATGGAAAACCCTCAAATTATTCATTCGTCACCTTCGCATCCATTAAAAGTTACAGTCTGGTATGGAATTTGGTCAGAAGGAATCATTGGACCTTACTTCTTTGAAAACGAAAGCGGCGTAAAGGTAACTGTGAATGGGGAGCGATATCGTGATATGATGAAAAAAAATTTAAAGCCACAACTGCATGATTTGGGCTTGATTAACGTGTGGTATTAACAAGACGGTGCCACATCGCATACAGCCAGGATTACAATGCAATCGCTGCGAGAACTCTTTCCACAATAATTTATTTCAAGAAATGGTGATGTTGATTGGTCTCCACGATCGCCTGATTTGACTGCTCCGGACTTCTTTTTGTGGTGATATCTGAAAAAAAGCAAGGCTTATGCAAACAAACCAGAAACGCTTGAACAACTCAAACAAAATATTCGTGATGAAATTAATGAAATACCGCGTGAAATGTGTGAGAATGTAATGAAAAATATGCTCAAAAGGGCTGTCATTTGTGAGAATAACAGAGGTGGACATTTACCTGATATTGTTTTCCATACAAGATTGTCTGTCTGTCTGTTTGTCTGCCTGTCTGTATACACGAGCTACAATCTAGTTTTCAAACTCGATTCCTTTTCTAATACTTTTTGTAGCCGGTTATAATTTTGATAAAAAAATTAAGTGCACTATTATAAATAGAAGTAGTCTAAAATTATTTAAAATGTTTTTTGTACATAAAATGTTATAAACGGTTCCTGGTCATAGATTGATTTCCGACTTTCTCATTAAGATCTCAACGGAACTCAATCAAAATTTTTACACAGGAGGCCCTTTGGGTTCTAAGTAACTGCATATCAAAGTTTATAAAAATATTTTGTTTGTATTTTTGAAAATTCAATACTTCGATAACGAGTAATTAGATATTATGTTGCTTAATTTATTTTATTAAGTGCCTAAAATTAATACACTTTTACTTACAAAATCTTGTAAATAAAAAATTAAGTAAAAACGAATTTGTAAATATATTTAGCCATTTCTACTAAAAATATTGTGCTTACGATTTGATCGAACATAAGAGCAAGTGCGTCCGATCCAGTCGAATTTTCTAAGTTTCTTGCATAAATGTTCTTAGATTTTTAAAATCGAAATTAGGTTCACATTTATTTTTTTGGATTGGTGTCAGATACACAAATCCAAAATAGCCAATTATTTTCCTAAGCTCAGAATCCCAAATTTTTAAATTAAATGAAACATTTGAAGTGTGTTTTAGGTTAGAGTTATATTATAGCTATGAACAGTTTTATAGGACTTTTTCTGATTTGCATAGCGATTTTCAAAGATGTCAGCTTCTTTTTTCGGCTGCTTCAATGTAATTGTGTTGGTCCACTAAGGCTTTAAAAAGTCGCCGGGCAGTTTTTGTATGTTAATTAGCAACAAATATTTTATTACACCTTCACACCACGTAAATAAATAATATAACTTATTTCTTATTTAAATAGTTAATTTATTATAAACAAATAATGTTCGAACAATTGTTTCGGTATCGGCAGGATACCATCATCAGCGAGATTATTCGCCTTTTTGTATGTGTTTTTTTTTTGTTGACGGCAGTACTGTAACGAATAAGTTTGAGGGTTTTGTGGTTAAATATCTATTTAATTTAGATTTAATGTAGTGTACCTGACAGAAGTCACCTTGGTCCAATTCTACTCATTCTCGCCTTAAAATATTGAATTGTTCATATTATGTGGAAATTCACTTAAAGTCAGTTATGGTCATGTCATATTAAAATCCGTCTTTTCCACCAAAAAATGACTGTGTGTTTCAAAAACTTCTGATTTATACAATATTTAAGTCGCTCTACGAAGAACTCTATTTCTGTAGTATATTTTGCTTTAAGAACTTGGGAGTTCATTTCAGTTCTAAAATTTAGAAATTACTAAAACATCATCTTTGTATTGTTAAAAAATTGATATCTATGCTTGGATCTATACGAAATTGGTCAAAGGAATTTAATTTATCCGTATGTCAATCTTTATAATATTTTTATATAAGCCTTGCAAGTATTGACTCTCTTCTATAAAATTAATAAAATTATTATTGAATTAGTACATAATACTTTCCATGGATTTATCCATGCA
This sequence comes from Philhelius pedissequus, assembly GCA_910595825.1. NCBI lineage: Eukaryota > Metazoa > Arthropoda > Insecta > Diptera > Syrphidae > Philhelius > Philhelius pedissequus. The sequence continues at coordinate 3,582,341 of OU343163.1, read as the reverse complement.
ACCTGTCATTACATGAATATCGATTCCATAACTTATGCAAGGCGATGGTTTTGTTAAGTTCCATTCATCATAAGCCACTTTGGAAGACTTGCCAATTTTATACAAATGACTACTAAATACAGTCGAAACCGCTTATATAACGAACTCGGTTTAAAAGTGGCCAAACGTTTTTTTTATTTTAGTAAAACTTTTATTTATTTAACGGGTTATCCATTTTGCGGTTTCAAAAGTAAACGTAAATAAAACACATACAATATTTTTTTTCATGATATTTCTTTTTTATTAAAAAGTTTAAACGTTGACATTATGTGTGAAACATTACATAATTTAAACGACCACCACGAGAATTGTTGCAAGCATCGATTGTTTTGATGTAATTTTCGACCAATTTTTGACACATATTATCATTATCATTATCGGTATCTCAGCCATAACTTGACGAATGTTGGTTTTCAAGTCCTTAAGAGTTAAATGTTTATCTGCATAAACACGGTCTTTCGCGGAGCCCTACAAAAATAAGTCCAGCGGTGTCAAATCGCATGATCTTGGTGGCCAGTTGGTATCGCTACGACGAGAAATTACGCGGCCAGGAAATATCTCTTGAAATAAAGCCATATTCGCTCGAGTCGCTTGGCATGTGGCACCGTCTTGTTGAAACCACATATTCTCCAAGTCGTATTCTTCAATAGGATGCAAAAAAAAGTCGGTTATCACATGACCATAACGCTCCGAATTGACGGTGACCGTCGTTCCATCGTCGTTTTCCAAGAAGTAAGGTTTAATCACAACTCCGGACCAAAGAGCGCCCCAAACAGTGACTTTTTTGGACGTAATGGCATCTCTTTATTTACTTGAGGATTCTCAGAACCCAAATACGACAATTTTGTTTATTAACATACCCACCGAGTGAGAAATGTGCTTCGTCGCTGAACAAAAATTTGTTCGAAAAATCGACGTCCACCGCATGTTGTTCAAGCACCCATTCGACGTTTCTACGACGTTGTGAATGGTCAGCTGGCTGCAGTTTTTGTGTGAGCTGGACTTTATATGGATTTATGTGTAGATCCAAACGCAAAATACGCCATAATGTGCCGTAAAACAGTCCTAATTCCTCAGAACGAAAAAGAATCCACACATTCGGGTCTTCGGCAACACTTTCACTTACAGCAGCTATATTTTCAGTGGTACAACCGAAACGATGATGTACAGGCCTAACAATATCTGTAACCAATCGAGTCTCTTCAAATTTCTTCACAATTTTGCCAATTGCTTGCGTAGTTGGACGATTATGTAAACCATAATCTCCTCTTAAAGCACGATATGTGGCTGATCCAGAATCACCATTTTTGTAGTAGGTTTTAAAATTTTAATGCTTTGTGCGATAGTTAAGCGATCCATTTTCGTAAATGTCAGACTTTCAACTGACAAAAAAAAAATGGTTTAACAACTTAGTTTGACAGATTTCGAATTCCAGCCCTATATTTTTGAAACTGCAAAATGGATACCCCTTTATAATTGCGATCTTTTATCAACACTCTTTCTGTTTTCATCTCCATTTCGGTCAAAGTTTTTCGTAACAATAGGCAATCAACAAAACAAACGTTTTCAATGTATTGGAACCTTGAAGTGTACCTTCAATTTTTAATGGATTTTTTTTTTCAATTACTGTAATAGAATCCGGTAGCGCTTTATTTTATTTTGTACGATGTTCTTCTTCCGATACAGAAAAATCTGATGCCAAATTCTTATTACTCGTAGAATCACCGGCTGCGGGCTTTGGAATTATTGTAGATTTTTCTTCAATTGTAAAAACTCCTCGCAAAAGCAGAATGCGGAATTCGTATATAAAAAAAATAAAGAGAAGTCTCAAATTTTAAATGTACGAAGTTTGTGACCGATTTTCACTGTGAATAATAGATTTTTTAATGTCATCCTTTTCTGAAAAAGTTACTTCACTAAGATTATCAATTTCGGATAATTTATCAAATTATTTATTTCAAAATTATTTACCAGAAATCGCTTGACTGCAATCGTTCCTTTCAACCCCTTATTTGTCTACATATTCACTATCATTTTATAGAAGTTGAGTCAGTGAAATTAATACTAACATTTTGAATTTCTGAATGCCACAAACAAGACCATAAAAAATTATAATTAATTTTATTTTAAAACATTTCCTACAAATGTCTATGCAAAGAATAAAAAACTTGCTATAATATAAGAAAAAAAGTAATAACAAATTCGAAACATAAAGCCAAAATGCATTCTATTTGCTAAATAGAATGATAATAAAATTGACAGATAATGCTATATCATTATTTTATTTGAATAAACAAATAACCATAAAAAAAACCTTGTTGGCTTTCTTAAAATTATTACTCAAAAACGTGTTTATTTCATGGATGGATAGTTTAAATATGGGTATAGTATAGTATTGCAGTGAAAAATGACTAACAATACCCATATTCACCTTCAATTTGTACAACATACGAGGAGTATATAGTATCTCAGATCTCTTGAGATAGTGATGGCCATAAAATATAGCAAATAAAGCATGTTTGTATCATACCCCAGTGGCTTAAAGTATAATTTATGGATATAAGGATCTAAAAAAAAGACTAAAAAGTAATAAAACCATTGAATTGCTTGACCAAGAACGGATCTCTGCATATGACAAGTTAAATAACGAAGTGTTAAGTGTGTTTCAAGGCATCACAGCAGGATAAACTAAATTAAGCTGAATCACGTTTCCCATACAACCCAGAAGTATCTCTCACTCTATACACTACACATCAACTATACTCTTTTATAGAGAGGTGAACGAAACACCTTCATTCTCTGAGATGTGCTTGAAGCCGTTAAAAAGATTTAGTAATAAAATTTAATTTATTCTGCACCTCGCTCTTCGGGTCAAGTATAATACAATTACTTTTCTTTATATATTTTCTGATGGCTTGGATCCAAAGGCTCTACCATTAGTGTTTGTGGCAAGATAAGGCACATCCAGCAAAAACTTATCAAAGATACATATCTCACACCAAACGACTGCTAAAATTCTGCGCACTATTTATGCATTTTATGCTTATCACACAATCCACTCTGCCTCGTTTGCTTGCCGAATCTAATTGCTAATTGGCATTTAATAGATTTCGTAATTCGCTTAATAATCTCGCTGCATGTATATAGCGCCGTATCTATAGCTTTTTTAACTGAAAGATTGTGTTGCTAACAACAACCAAGCCTACAAAAAAACAACAACATCACACAAAAAAAAACAGGGGGCTTGGCTAGGAATACCCCGAGTAAAAGCAAGTAAAGTATTTTGTATTTTTGCTAACGAGCCGAACCGGAAATTATCTCGTTTTAACCATCCACCATCAGTTCCCAGTCCCAATTCCCAATTCCCAATAATAATATCAACTGAAGAGAAGAGAATAATGAAAACAATTTAAACCTAATGTTTGTTCAACGAAAAGAGAAATTTCTCTCTTTGTTTGTCCAATTTATGTTATGAATTCAACTAGGTACACATTTCAATCCAAAAAGAAAAGAATGTTATTTTTTTTTTGAAAAGCGAAATCATGCGAGCATTGTTGATAAATCACACGTGTGCTTGAAGAAGTTTGTGTTGTTTAAAAAAAAAAGAAATTCCATTATCAGACTTGAGCAAATTTAAAATAAATAAACGGATAAGAAATATAACTGCGTAGAAGTGGTTTGGTTCTATTTTCGGTAGATAAATATATTTAGTCCACGAAAATATGGCGTGTCCTCCCGGTGAATTTACTTGAACTCATCAGTGTCGAGACTAGTAAAAGGACTTTGTTAATACGCAATTTTTTGTCAGAAGGCGAACCCTTAAGACATTTAAACTTCTATCTACCGATTTATTTTTTTATGATACTTCCAAAAAAAAATGACTATTACTCGTATTTGTGAATTTGATTTTTAAGCAGTGCCATAAAGCTAACCAATAATGGCTACTGGTATACAGTTATTTTTTTATACCATGCCCATGCGACAATTATTCTAAAAAAATATAAACGATCAAAGTTAAAATGTACAACTTAAGAATTAAAAAGTACATCCACCTGTCAGGTGCGGAAGCAGAAATTCATCTAAGAGGGTGTGGGACAATCAACAAATTATAAGATATAAGCAAAAATACTCAGACACTTGTTTCGTGTGAGATATCAATTATTTTACTTGCGATTATAATTACTATAAGGCAAGTTATGCGTCGAAAGAAAATTTTTGAGATAACAATCACATATGACATTAGGATGATAGCGAAGACGAAAAAAGATGGTCTACAAATTCTGTCCGTCTGTATGTCTGTCTGTCTGTCAGTCTGTCTATATATATGTATAGTCACCTACAGCCCAAACGGGTGGGCCGAATTGCTTCAAACTTAGTATATAGAGTTTTTTAGGTATTGTACAGAGGGGAAATTGAATTTTGTTTAGCTCATAAAATAACGGTATTTGCCATATAACCGGTAAGTTAAAGCATATTTTTCTCGGAAACGGCTCTAACGATTTTGATTAAAAAAAACAGTGCAGCTTCTTAGGCGCAACATAACATATGGTTAAACATTTTTTTTAAATGTCTAAACAGGGTACTTTCCATAGAACCGTGTTTTTTGCTTCGACTATCTCATAAACCGGTTCTTTAGAATATATAGGTTTAGGTTGCCCAATTTATACTGGGTACCAATATTTTTAATTAAATTTTTTTATATTTTTAAAAGCATTTTTAAGAAAAAAATTTAAAAAAAATTATATTTTGAAAATTGCTCATTAATTTTTTTTTTAAATTACAGTTATAATATGTATGTGCAGGTATTCAGCACAATGAATTGGCGTTTCAAAAATTTTTTTTTCTCAAAAAGCGAGCAACAGATTTTTAAATTTTTTTCTCATAAATTCAAATTTACCCAAGAAATAAGATGGCGTACTTTTTTTTGAGTTCAAATTAGTTTAAGTGGTTATATCAGAATTTTGAATTATTTTTCCATTTTTTAGCCGTTTGAATCATTTGTTTTTAAGTTTATATTATTAAATATTTAAGATTCTCATACCAATTTTGTATATATAAAAAATTAAGTAAGAAACAACTTTAAAAATATATTTAGATTTTTAATAGAAATCTTTTGCATACGGTGTGATCGAACATACGAGCAAGTTCGTGCGATCAAGTCGTGCATTTTATTTTTGAAAGTCTGCCAAGTAAAAATTTAACTCGGCTCTGATGGGGTGCGCATATTCGATGGGTTCAATTTAAGGAATGATAAAAGTCAAATCGTTTGTGGCATATTACCATAGTTTGTTGTTAAGTCAAAGAAAAAAACTAAAATAATAAGTCAAATATCACGTTCTTGATGGCAATCTTACGGCACGTCTGCCTGAATGCCTAAAGGAGTATATATTTCCCCGAACCTTGTGTCCAAATATTCACAGACTCTTATTTTATCAAGAGTACGGATATAAATCATTCACAAAAGTACTGCACAATTTAGACATTTTTTTGACGACTAGACTAGGGAAATGTAAATTTATATCAGCTTATAATAGTTTTATAACAATTGACCGCCAATACAAGAGTGGAATATTCAAAGAGTTATAAATGGACATGTCTTGAGTTATTGTCTTATTGTACATAGATTATTAGAAGTTAACTCAAGTCGGTTTTAATTTTAAAAATGCATCACCAGCGACAAAGTCAGTCCCACCAACAAACACAGGTACAATACTCATAACTCAAACCTCGAATCAATGCGTATATGTAATTTTCAAGAAAATCCCATATACGGATATAAAACAATTCCCTATTTTTCATGAACTCTATTGTTTATATTTTTTAAAAGAAAAAAATTGGAATTATTATCTTTTAAATGAAAGAACAAGTTTCATCCAATAGAATGTCAAAAACTACTAAATACGAAGTTTCGAAAAAGTCGGTTGAGTTTTTTCGAAATATTGAGTTTTCAATTTTTTTTTATCTAAAAAATTTCAATAAAGGTACGAAAAATAACTATTTTTTTTTTCAAAAAAAAAAAAAGAATTACCAAGAAGTACATTTCCGTTCATTAAAAAACTTATTTTTTTTTATTAAAATCGTTGGAAAAGTTTTTGTTTTCCTTTATGTTCTCCATCATCGTACCTAATGTGAAGTTTGATCAAAATCTCGTGTTCTATTTTTTTACGAATTCATAACTTGCTATAGTACCTACACATATTGCAAGTTAAAATAAAATCCACGACTTGTTCACGCCAACTTGCCTTTATATTCGATCACATCGTAAACACAATATTCTTAGAAAAACCAATAAAATTATATTTTTAAGTCAATTTTTACTTAATTTTTTATATACAAAATTTCTCTAATTTTTTATTTACAAAAGTATTATAATTTTAAGTATTTAACAATATAAAATTGAAAACAGAATTTCAAAAAATTATTCATCCGTTTTCGAAATTTTGAATTCTCAAAGATTAAAAAATTATTTTTCGAAAATTTTGCAGTACTGTTTAGAATTTGAAGGACTTTCTGAGAAAACCTGGTACCGAACACTTTATGTAAAAAAATTTTGAACCAAAATGTAGACTACTCGTATAATAGTGCACTGTATTTTTTTAATCAAAATCGTCAGAACCGTTATCGAGATAATTATAATTTAAATTTTTTGCTGTAAAAAATTGTATTGCAGGTACCGTTGTTTTGAGGCTAGAATAAAATTAAAAGAGAATCCGCACAATCACCAAAGACACTTAGTACCAAATTTGATCAAAATAGTAAATTCGATTTTTCCTCCAAATTCAAGGCCTATATCGCAATAAAAATTAAGGGAGCGGGTCAAAATTCTGGCTTCAAAATACTGCTTTTTTTATTTTTCTGCTTTTCAAAATTCTGCTTCTAAAAATTTTGTCCATCAACAAAAAAGAAAAAAATTCTGCTTATTTTTTTTAATTAACTTTTTTTGATTTAAAATATAATAATGAGAAACAAAAATAAAACAAAACAAGCCATTAAACTTAAGTATGAAAAACAAAATTATAGCAAAAAACAAGCAAACAAGCCCAAAAATCAAAGAGGACATTTTTTTTGAAAGGCGCTTAAGATACCCAATGTGACTTAAATCGGTTCTGTTTTATAATTCTTTTTATTTGTTTGTTTTTCGAAACACTTTTTCTTTTTTTCTTTAATAAACACTAGCTGAATAATTGCCTTAACAAGTTGACCGAGGAAACATTTTTTTTATTAAACTATTACGAAAGTAAGAGTATACTCTGCTTATCAAAACTCTGCAGCGCGCGCTTTTTAACATTTCCAAACTGTTTGTTTCCTTTATTATTTGCAGAATTTTGATAAGCAAAATTTCGAAAAGCTAAATTTTAAAAAGCAGAATTTTGAAAAGCAGAATTTCGGCGAGCGGAATTTCAAAAAGCAGAATTTTAAAAACAGAATTTTAAAAGCGGAATTTTAAAAGCAGAATCTTGTGAAAAGAATTTTGACTCCGGCAGAGATTTGACCCCAGCCCAAAAATTAATTTACCAAAGCTAAGTGAAAATGAAATATTCATATAATATACCTATATGCTTTACTGGCGAATTTGTATTATGCCTTGTAACGGGTCTTGGAACCTATTCAAGCTTATAGACTTGAGAATAAACTCCTGGATACTAAGTATCTGCGTGATCAATTTTCAACGTCGGCTATCAGTGTGATGACATATTTAAATAATATCTCGACTTTTGATTTTTTAACGAAAATTCAAAAATTAGTATTTTTTTTTGTAATCTGTTGATATTTTTACATTATGACATTATGCGTAATTTTATACTTCATCTACTTACACATTACATAGGTAGTTATACTTAACAACTTTATACCCTTGAACCACACAAGACCAACTCCGTGCGATTAAGTCATGTACTTATAAATTGTGTCTTAAAATGATTTTCAGTAGATAAGAGACAACATTCATTATTGTTTAACCCTTTTCTCTTTTAATAGCTTTGATTACAAAAGATCAATAGAAAACCAACAAGGTACCGCCGCGCCACCTAAACAAACCAAACCAAACAAAACCAAAACCAACCCATTTGTACTGATTTCACTTTATGTTACGTATACGCCCGAGTATACCTACCAACCTTACCTAGTTGACTCACACAGAGTGCACCGCAGTGGTTCAAGCTAACGTTCATACTCGATGGCCATCTTGAAACACAGCTTCAACGATTAGGTATAAAGTTGCCATGATTCATCAGTTCGATAGACCAGAACCAGTACCAGTACCTACTTCTACTACTCGTATAATAACAAAATTAACAAAAATATAATATAGTTGTTCCAGCAGAACCGGCAAGTAAGCAATAAAACAAATTCAAATACAATAAGCACAAACGAACAAAAACTAAAGAAAAAAAAAAACTATATTGCAACTGCATTAATGGAGGTGGCCTCGTTCGATGCGGGCGGTTATCGACTTTTTCACCTGATTATTGTGTTTGAATGCACTTTGTTCTGCACACCTCGCACCTCATTCCTGCATCGGTTTCAGCGTCAACTTTAGTTTCAGCTGCTACTGCTGCTGCTGCTTACTGCTGCTTCGTTCATTACCTTGATCGATGGAATCGATTGATTTACTCACCTGTGTTGTTGGTTGTTAGTTTTTTTTTTTTTAACTTTTCTTCGTGCTTGTCTTCCTTTTGTTCTTCTATCGACAACCCACCTCTCCCCAGCACACACAATTTGCCATTAGAACGACATAGCTAACAATATTGGGTGCACTCATATCGGTATGTTGGTGAAGGGGCACCCCCACACTCTTGCTACCGTTTCTTATATAAAAATGTCGGCCATCACATAAACATCGGGTGATATCTATTGGGGCACGTCGGTCGTTGTCGTCGCTGACGTAGTTGTTTTCGACTTTATGCTAAAAAAAAAACACAAACACAAAAGGGGGTTGGTATTATTTTAATTGACAATGGCTTCACCTGTTGTTTTATCAGGGTCTATATATATTTTTTTCAAGTGGGTGGTGTGATTTGAAGATTCTTGCACGCAATACTTGCTTGTCATTGATTAGATAGTTATTTTGCATTCTCTGGGAAATTTTTTCTTGTGATATACGTACATATGTACGAGTATGTAGGTACTATAGGGCGAGTTTTGCATTTGGAAAACAAATCGATTTTAATCAAACTTGACATTACGACAATAGAGAACACCAAAAAAGTGGGTCCCGCAATTCAGTCTGTCTGTCTGTAGAACGTTCTACAGCCTAAACGACTGAACCGAATTTTTTCACACTTGGTACTTATACGTTTTAGGTGATTTTCTAAAATAGGTTTTTGAATCGTTGTTTTAGCCACAAAAATAACCGTACTGGCCATACAAATTTTTCTATCATCTTAATTACCTCGAAAACGGCTCTAACGACTTTGATAAAAATTAGTGTGTGCACTCCTTTTAGTAGAATGTACTTTCATGTCAAAAAATTTTGGGACTATAACAATCAAACACGACATTACGATCAAAGAGAACACCAAAAAATTGAGTCCACCAATTCCGTCTGTCCTCGAGTCTACAGCCTAAACGCTTTGATAGATTTGCTTCAAACTTGGTACATGTTGTTTTTTCGGTAATATGCGCACACGTTTTTTTAATTTTTTTTTAAGACTACAAATAACAGTAGCTCCCATATATTTTTTTTGGTCAAAAACAAAAATCTTATTTTTCTTAAACACGGCTCCAACGATTTTTATAAAAAAAATCAATTCATTAACGAAGGGAAAGGGTACCTTTCGATAATTTTTTTTTTGGAAAAAAGTTGTTAGTTTTGGTACCTCTAGTAGAACCATTTTTTTGGTTTTTGATTTTCTCGGAAACGGTTATTTTTATTTTTTTGAATTTTTTTACACAGAAGCTCCCAGAGAATATTGTATACAAAAAATTTTCAAAAAAAAAATTTTTTGCAAATTAATTTTTGCATTGTGAAAACTCAAAATTTGGAAAACGCCTCAATAGATTTTTTCAAAACTTCGTATTTGGTTGGTTTTTGATAGTATTTAAAAAAAAAACTATTTTTCTAAAATAAAAAATAACGGTAACTTCCATACAAATGTTAAGAAACCGTTAAAAAATGTATTTCTCGAAAGCGGCTCCAAGAATTTTTATAAGAAAATGTGTGTGTTCTTAAATTAGTACAGTTCAGTTTTAAGTATAGAAATATTTTTCTTGCGTACTTATGAACCGTACTTCCCATAGAACCACTTTTCATATTTTCGACTTTCTCAATATTGGATATACCGATTAAAATAAAGTTTTTTTTTGCAAATGCTCCCTAAAATTGTTAATAAGACTGCGTATTTAAATTTAAAAAAAAAAAAAAGTTTTTCGATTTTTAAAAAATAAATAATTTTTTTTTTTTTGAAAAATCGATTTTTGAAAAACCAGTCACAGAATTTTTTTTTAAATTTGAATTTTATATGTATATTAATAATATCTTCAAAATTGCTTTTCAAATTTTTTTTCTAAAAATATTTTCAGAATTTTATACATAAAAAATTAATTTATTAAAAAACCGCTCCAACGATTTTAGATTTTTTTTTATATATTCTTTTTTATCTATAAATTTAAATAGCATATTTGTTTTCCCTCAAACTATAACGACTAAGTAATATAAAATCATTTAAGTATGTGTATTATACATTTATTTATACCTTATTATTATTCCTTTTTACGAATTTTTGCTTACATCTTTGAATACTAAAAAACAATGTAGGCCCTCATACATTTATGTATACATACATATATGTGTCTAAGAATCACATGAATCTTATGTTTGCATAGTGCACCTAAATTATAAAGTTATATGCATATAGCTACCCACCCACCCACATCCTTCATTTTTATTATTATGTACATGTTTACATACTTAGGTTCCATCAATATGTCTATATGTGTAGAAATATATTACTCACCTAACTTACATAATTAAAATACATAACTTAGATTTAAATATACATTTGAAGGTTAAATCATCCATTCCACAATTCATTATACTAAAAATCAAGTAAATCTTACCTACATAGGCTTTAAGCCTGCATAGGATAACTACACCTAACTAACTAAACCCCAATGGTTAGCTACAATAAAGTTACTAGCTACAAGAGCAAGTTTGTGCGATCCAGTCGTGCATTTTATTTAATTAAATGGTTCCTGCCAAACAACCACTTTTTTGGTTTTCGGCTATCTCATAAACGGCTCAACGGATTTCGATAAAATTTGTTACATAGGAAGTTCTTCTAATTCTAAATATATACTGCATTTTTTTTTAAATTCAATATTTTGAAAACTGGCAGAAGATTTTTGCTGAAATTTTGTTTTTAAGTTTATTTCATTAAATGTTTAAAATCGTCATCCCAATTTCGGCTTAGAAAAAATGTAAGAAATTTTGTATAAAAAAAAGTAAAAAACGATTTTAAAAATAAATTTAGCCGTTTCAATTAAGAATCTTTTGCATACAATGTGATCGAACATAAGAGCAAGTACATGCGATACATTCGTGCATTTTATTTTACAAGCAATGACTCAAAATTCAACAGTAAAAGCAAGGAACTTGGTCATCGGTACAAAATGGCTTTAGATTTAAATTTGATTTTATAAGGAATTAAAAGAATAACTTAATTAAATTATACAGTTTGTAGGAAAAGCTAAGAAAATATCAAGTTTAAATCGCTGCAATGCAAGGAAATAAAATCCCATAATGTTAGTGTAAATCTTATCAGAAATTACAAACTATTTTATAGAATTTTGGCTCGCTCCCTTCTCTGTACAATGTATCTTTTGTACTTTTGAAACAAACAAAAAATCACAGTTAAACAATTGAACAAGAAGAAGAACAAAATTCTGATTCATCACTTACTTACGGTCGATTTAAGACCCCGGTTTAGAGATGGCAATAGAAGTTAAATTATAAAAGCTCTTAAGACACAGCTGATAAAATAAGTTAATTAAATAAAACAAATACAACATGCTATTTATGGGAGCAAGTAATTCTTTTTTACCTTTGTTTAAAAAAAATCTGGCGATGAATCATATGAATCTAAAAAACCAAGGATACTGAAGTAAGTTAACCGTTGAGATTACTCAAGCAAACACACTTAAATAAATGAGTCAGTTATTTTGTTTGCAAAGTCATGGTTCCCAACAAAAAAATTATCATTAATTCCACCCCCTAATAAAAGAAGACAGACGAGGCTTGCGAAACATACTTATGGCTATGAAATAGATTTTGACATCTTTTGTGAATAGCAGACAACATACGCTGAATTTATATGAAAGTCGAAGGTACGTAAGGTTCAGAAGTCCAATTTTTGTATTTAATATTGTTTAATGTGTGGGCTAATATGTTTACCATGTATTTCCTTAGTTATTAGTTTTTCTTTGAAAATATTGCTATTGCAATAGTAATTTCCTTAAGGTGACTTATATGCCAGATGTCAAATTTTTGACACAGATCTTCAACTTGACCGCGTGTTCCAGTCGGCCCTGCATTAGTTAACTTTTTAACCAAATCAAACTTGTTAATCTAATTAAGGGCAACAAATCGCTTATCATTGATCAGTAGTACTCTTCGTTGGTGGTCACTTTTTTTTTTTTTAAACGTTTGTGCGCACTAGAGGGGTTTTGACTACCCTTAATACGAACAAGCACAGTGCGAGCGTCAAGAAATTAGGGAAGGATGCAAGAGGAGACACCGATGCACATTCGTTTTGAATTTTTGAATATCAAAATGGGAGGGGAAAATAGAGCCGGGTAAAGTATTCCACATTCGCGTTGTACGGCTAAAGAAAGAATATATGTACTTGACAGTACGTCCGAAGTTGGGCTCAAGGGTAAACTGATGAGCATTCCTAGAAGCGCGAGTATTACGGTTGAAAAATTTAAGCGGAGGAATGCAACTGGCTATTTCGCTGGAACAGTGTTTATAAAAATAGCGATGAAATAATGACAGACATGCAACATTTCGACGGTGTTCTAGAGATGTAAATGTCTCTACTATATTTCTATCGCCTATTATTCTAAGAGCTCTATTCTGAATTCTATCTAAAAGAATCAAATGTGTTTTGGGAGATCCTGCTCAAATGTGCGAGTTATACTCCAGCTTTAGACGAATGAAGGCCTTATAGATTATAGCCATTTCAGACGGGGAGAAGAATTTCTTGCACCTTCGAAGAAAGCGCGGACACTTTGCAGTATTTTTGGCGACATCGAATATGTGGTCGTTACACAAGAGGTGGTCTGTGATGCACATACTCGTACCAAGAACTGAAAGCTGATCGGTTTCTTCAAAGCAATTGCCGCTCATGGAAAGCGGCATGGGGGGGTGGGTTATGTTTTAACGACAAAAGACAGCACTGAGTTTTTGAAGCCTTTAATTCTAAGCGGTTTTTTATTTCACTTTGGACAATGCTGTCAAGATCAGAATTTAATGAATAGCTGAATGTGATAATATCGAGCAAGATGAACACTGATTATGTGCAGACTTCGTTTAAGAAACTCTTCAACTAGCCAACTCTTTTAGACTTCCTTATCCCGGGATCTACCAGGAAACTATATGACCAAGTTTCGTCAAACAAAGAACACGTATTATAACCTGGTAGAATCTATTCGAAGATCTTATCAGAGAATGCGGTGATGAAGAGGCACATGATAGATTTGTCATTTTATCCAGTACTCTGCCAATTCAGAAATACATTTCTGGGAAATTATTCCTTCTATAGTTAGGAGAACTTTCGGACTTTTAAAGCAACCGTTTCTTCAGCTATATCAATGCATCCAAATGGGTTGACATTTCGTAAGGATCATAAGTTGATTTTGATCACATATGGGAATTACAACACCCTAGGGTAACACAATTGATCTACATTAATCGAAGTATTAATTATGGTAACAACACCACAACAACTGATAACCCATCAACCCAACCTAGCCTTTATTTACTAAAATACTGCGTATTTAAAGGATATTGATAATTTTCAAACTAAGTAATTATTTTTAAATTTACTCGGATCAGAAATACATAATTTCTAATTTATATAAAACTGATTTCCCCATTTACTGTTATAGTGCTAGTAATTCTTGTGGTGATTTTTCTAATACCTTCGGTGTTGGTCTTCTGGTTTACTTTTTAAAAAAACAACCAGTTGCACTAAGGACAAAAAAAAACTTATAAAGAAAACTTCATCAAAGTGAATTCTTGACAACTTTTCATGCTGGTTTTTAACAATGCCAACTTCCCTTGCCTGGCCCCGTTCCCATCCCTTTTCCGTATTTGGTTTGTTGTTCAGTTTGCGTCAGAATGTACCTTGTAGAGGAAAAAATGCCAAACGTCCACCCGCTGAATACCATCCACCACTACTACACTATAGCATTGTTGGAATATATGTTGTTGGGAAATGATTAACGACCTTAAAGCCAATTTGAGTTGCATTCCACGGAAGCTTTGGTGTATCCGTTTCCCTTTGACATCGAAAGTTATTAGGTAAGAAAAACTCTTTTAATTCTTATTATCTGTTTTTGCTCTGAGATACTAAATAAAATACCCATATTTATATCTTCAATAACTGTATTTTAATAATTAAAAAAAATGGTTGAAACCATTGAACAAAGATATCATTTACCGTTAGTGGAGGAAAAAAAACTCATCAGCATATTATCAAAGCGAAAGGGCAATTTAACTCGCCTCGCCTTCTGATCCTCTCTCGGCGTATATCCCCAGGGAGAAACTGTGGAAATTTTCGATTTTGGAAAAAGTTAAGATGGTGAAAACGCTAACGTTTACGCTCATGTAAACTAATTTGAAGTTATTTCACTGTGTTCTCTGTTTTTTTTTTGTTGTATTTTATACAAATTTTGGAGGGTTGGGTAGTATAGGCTCAAAGGACCTGTTTTTTTAAACACACACACACACATATACATATTATAGAGTTTCGTTTTTAAAGTGCGTGTTTTAAATTGATTTGGGGTATCTTTTTCGCATGTTTATTGGGGAGGAAATGGGATAAACTTACCAGTTTCTTCATCTTTTTATTTTTTTCAGTGTGCGTATGTGTGTGTGTGGTAGTGGTACATAAACAGCAAGGAAAAAGAAAATAAGGACTCTGGTATTTAATTTAGCATACTTTCGGGGTTATTGGGACGCGGGCGATATTAAAAATGAATTTTTCGTTTTCATTTTAAATTTAACTTTTTGAAGTGGAAAAAAGTGGATATAAGGGCCGTTAAATGGAATTTGAGAGATATGTCTTTAAGAACTTCAATATGGGACTTGCAAATGGTTATTTCTTATAAATGTCCTATAAAGCTACAACAGAGGGTTTGAGTGTTTTTTTTTGTTTGGGTCGAAAGAAAGAAGAAGATGTCATTCAAAAAAAAAAATCACCATCGTCGTTGTAACATGGCATCGTTACGGATGTTGTGGAGAAGGCACTTGAAAAAAACCAACAAGTATGCTCCGGTCTATTTTTAGATGTTGCTCAAAGCCTTTGAAAAGGTTTGGCATATGAAATACAGACAAATTTTATTACAGGCCATCTCTTTAGAGAACGATGTGAACAGAATTATTGAGAACTTAAGAACATTTACACTGGTGTACCACAAGGGAGTGTCTTAGGACCAACAATGTTTCATTTTTGGACTAGCTGTATTCCGTCGGCAACAATGCTAACGGGAATACATTGGTAGATGATTCTGCATTATTGGTACGTTACAAGTGTATTGTGAAGGCAAAATATGCAAGGCTTATTGTAGATTGGAGGCAAAAATGCTGCGTCAAACTCAATACAGCAAATTCAACTCACTTCACTTCACTTCAAGTTAATCTTGCGGAAAATAACAAATTTTAACTATTAAAAATGTCTACTGTAAGTAATACACGGGTGCACCAGTTGACTACCAACTATGATCAATGGGAACCTTTTTCCACATTCACAGAAATTCCAAATCGATGTTATGATTTACTACGAATCCGTATGAATCAACCTTTTCATCGTCATCATCGTTTCTTACATCCAATTGTTATATTTTCTACTAAAACGCAGTGTGAATTATAAGAATGACGAATGTAAGTACCTATTCGCTTCGCTTACTAGGTAGTGGTTATCCAATATTTTGTTCATGACTGATGATCATGTCTTCGGGTAGAGTAATGGTCGTGTGATGTTGCTGGTATTACATAACTCCTAGGTTTTTGTTGCAATGCGGTAATTTTGGTAATGGTATTGTAACACTTCATGACACAGTAAAGATGTACATTATGCCAATTCTGTTCAATACCTTGGAGCTTGGACTGACTTTGGATGCAAAATTCAAGTGTATAAACCTAAAATACAGAAAGAATATAATAGTTACTGTAAAAGAAGTCAATTCAAAGAAAACAAATGTCAAAACCATCTTAAAATTCCAAAACAAAATAGAATGCAAGCTGATACAATTAGTGACTGCAAAATCGATGGAAACCATCTTAAAAGCACGAAACAATATATAAGGAAATGACTAAGAAGATCAATAAAATCAACCTTGAAATTCAAATTTTAATACTGTCTTAATACAATGTTTAGTTAAAAAAGAAAGACAAATCATGCATTATTTCGTGAGGTCAGAATTCCAAAAACTAAAATCCAAAAGAACCCAAAATCCCAACAATTTTTTCTCAAAAAATTCTATAAGATATCAATTGGGAGCGGGTCTGAATTGTGGATTTTTTTAATAAATACTGTCATCTGCGTTAAGATTCTCGGAACCTGCGAAGCGATCCACCCAAGTAATTCAAACAATAACAAATGTTGACATTGACGCCTGCCTTGTTACACTAAGCCAAAAAGTGAGAACATCGAAATAATTTTTCAAATACAGAATTTAAATTTTTCAGAATTTGGAAATACAAAATTTTGTTTTCATAATACAAAATTTGTACAGCCGGATGCGAATTATGAAAACTAAATTTTGAGACTTAGAATTTTAGAAACGGAATGTCTGTCACAAGCCATACAAAATTTGTGCGGCGTTTTACGTTTGAGTAATCTTATATCAACCACATATTCGATTTTGCCAAAAACGCTGCAAAGTGTTTGGGATTTCTTCGAAAATGCAAGAAATTTTTGTCCCAGTCTGATCTGGCTGCAATCAATGAGGGCTTCATTCCTCCAAGACTTGAGCATAACTCTCATATCTGCTCTGGAGTTCCCAAAATTCATTTGAATCTCTTGGATATTAAAAAAAAAAGAGCTCTTAAAATGGTAGGTGATATAACTACTGCTACTGGAAATTGGTAAGAATTCTTGGAAGATCTCTACCTGAAAAAGCCATTTCTGCCGCAATTATCACGTCAAGGCAAGTATCTTCCTGTCGTGAAGAGCTGAAAGTTCTTCGCACGCTACACAACATTAGACTCTGCTGGGTCCCGGGTCACACTAATGTAACGAGAGAGCTAATGAGCTGGGAAGGAGGTTTTCAACACTTGACCCTACCCAAACAGACCCGTGAATTAGAATCCCACTCTGTGCCACAAAACAAACTATTGGAAAGAAGATTATTTTAAAAATCAACGAAAAATGGAACTGGCTCGACACCTGTGCTACAACCAAGGAATGATGGCCCGATTTCGACAAGAAAGGAACAGGAAGTATTATCCGCATACAACACGAGGAAACCTCTCATTTCCTGTGTCATTGTCGAGCACTTTCCCAAATAGGGAGCAAATTCTTGGGCAGCTTTTTCTTCAAAGATTTAGAAGTGCTCTTGAATCTTTTAGGCAAAAGCCTGTTGAACTTCATTAAAGTTTCCAAAATGGCTCGATAACGATTATCCAAAGAACTCATAGGTTATACAATTAGAAGTTACAAAACTTCAGGGTACAACCATTGATCTATTTTGATCTAAGTGTGCTGCTAACAAGATCAACTGGCAGCCCATCTACGTAACCTACCTTACCTAACCTTATCTCGTTGAAATGGAAAATCACAATGGTTAGAAATACTTCATCAATCAAGAAGTTTTTGTCCCTCGTTGAGCTTTCATTTGATTTTTCTTTTCGTCAAACTGGAAATAAGTTAGTTCTTTAAATTTCGAGCCTAGTAATAGCGTTTAATTCCAATTAATTCCTCCAATTGTTTTTTTGTTCACCAAAGCACTGCTTAAGATTTAGTTTAAAAAAAGTTAATCCATGGCACAATCTAAAATGCACTCTAAATCTTAATTTGAATTTATCGACGTAATATTGCTCATTCAACTAATTTTCCCGGCCCCTAATTCTCGACCTACATTTAAACCTTTTTCAATCTTAAAATCTGACCCTGAAACATAAATAAGTAAGCAGACTGCTAAAGTCGTGCAACGAATTCACCTTTAAAGAGAATTAGCTTATCCATTTTATCTCAAACTTCCAACAGACAAAAAAAACAATGGAAAATTTCCATAGCTCGAGGTGATTTTCGAATCTAATTAATCTACTGTTTTACATTGACAAGAGACGATACATCAAATTGGTGTTTTATTTCTTTTTTAATATATAATAAAGTGCCTCTCGTAACTATTCTTTTGAGCCTGGAGTTTTTGGATAGAGTGTATAGTTCAACTTTATACCACAAAGGCTTTAGGCCACAATCGTACCTAACAAACAATACAATTATTATATTCCGCGCACCAAACGGCTGTCGACGAATACAAAAACAAAGATGCTGATGACGATGATGATGACGATAACGAATATGAATACGAAATCGACTTCAACTGGAAGACTAGTCTAAAGAGGTTGAGAAAACATTTAAGATGGCATAGGTAGACCAACAGAGTAAATTTTTGCGGTTAATTTGGATGGAGGATTTTGGTCACATTTTGAAGCCTCAGAATTCAGATGATAGCCTTCAGAGTTTAGGCTCTGCAAGAAGGTAATAAATGATTATTACCTTTCCGTTAATGCCAAGACACAAGAGAGAAGCCCAAACCCAAGTCGAAGTCAGAACCCTCTATACGTAGGTATACAGAAAAGATTTTCACCTCGAAGTTGTTTTGGCTGAACTGGTCCATATCTTTGTGGTAAGTAGCGCGCGTGAGTGCTACCTGGTGAACGAAGAACGATCTTTTTCTTTTGATTTTTTTTCTTCGTCTATTGTTGTTGCTTTATTTTATTGTTTTTGGTAGATCGTAAGCATAGATTGTCTACAACTACGCCAAAGGGGTATTGTGTGGAAATTAATGACACCAGTGTCGTTTTGAGAGAGCTCTCGGAGCTGCGGGAAGTTAGAAAATTGCTTCTGGTTTTCACTTAATAGGGCAATAAATGGTCGGTTGCCTGGCTGGTTGGTTGTTTGGTTGTTCAGTTGGTTGGATGATCATCTTTTGGTTTCTGGCGAGATGGTAATTTGTTTTACGGTTCTTTGGAAGCTTATCCCTAGAGCAGATAGGTTTAGCAGAGAAGAGAAATGCAATAGATATACGAAACCGCAATAAGCTAACAATATTGATGATCATCGTTGAAATGGCGAATAAAAATGTTGCCAGATACAATGTCAGTTCTCAGTGTATATTTTATAGGTATCTATATATGTATGTATCTCCTACCTATAGGCGAGTTTTTTATTGCAAGATTGTATCTTTTAGGTTGTAAAATTTCTTAAGGCTTGTAGCGGATAGTTTTCAACGGGAGATTTGGCAAAGCACGAGGACATTAACATTTATTTTAATTTACAATCATTGGGGTTTTTTTTTGTGTTTCATTTTGTTGGCTTCTGTTGTGGTCTTAGAATATTGGAGCCTAGAGCGAGAGACTATTTAAAATAGAATTAAATATCGATTTACCGGTGGTGCTAATGTATTATGTTCAACATACCTACACATGTTTCTATAAAATTATTGTATATTGTTCTATTTAATAGAAATTTCAATTCCCTCGAGTAGTTCTGATCTACTTTTGTTGAATAGATTCTTGAATAAGTTCCTTGAGTTTTAGTAATATCAACAGTTCTTCTACTGCTGCATTCAACTTATTTGAATTTTTGCTCGAAATATTATTAAAATTTACATTTCACTGGTTGTTTTAACAGTATTATATTTAAGAAAGAAAAATTATATATTGTAGGGTATTGTGGAAGATATCAATGACTTTAAGTAATTAGGTGCAATTAATATCGAGGACTTTGGCTTATAGAACATGGTGAAGTGTTGTTGATTTTTGGAGCACCATTCGATTTTTTACTTATTCCCATACTTATCGGGCTCCCGAGCCGTAAATGGCCCGCCTGCCTGAGACACGGAATTTCTGAGTCCTCTCCTATCCCAGACACGCTGCTTCCAGTCATCCAAGGGCAATCACTCTTGGTCCCTAAATAGGATGTTCCGGTATTTCCTGTCGCTTCGAAACCGGGGGTTGGGATTCGACGACTATCTCGGCTGGAGGATTGTTGTCCATAATTTATCGATGTATCGCCATAAGCGTAGTGTTCGTCTTTTGACTTTTTGTACTATATCCGCATCTTTGAACGGGTCATAGAGTTCGGTCCATTTGCCTTCGTCGCACATAAGACCAAATAACATTCGAAATATTTTTCTTTCGAAATAGTCCAGTATCAGATCTCTTTTTCTGCTTAATGTCCAACATTCGGATCCGTAAAGCGTTCACTTAATTTTTCAAGAGAAACTTGGGACTTATTTGTTTTACCAATCCGAAGTACAAGCGCAGCGGTTTGCTAGTGTAATTCTGCATCGGATTTCCACTAAGGTTCCATTCGTGCGGATAATATTTACTCCAATGAAAATAAACTCCTCAACTACCTCGAAATTGCTACTATATCAATCGTGATTTTTTTTCTAAGCGATTATTCAGATGCTTGTATGTTTATTGATAGAAGGTATTTAATCTTGTGCCGGCTTACTTCAAGACCAAGAAATTTCTAATGTCGTTCAATGTACGCGAAGTAAAGGGCTACCTATAACAGCACGTTGGGAGTGACCGATAATATCAATATCATACGCATACCCAAGTAACTGTATGGATTTGTTGAAAATAGTGCTTCCGTATTTATGCATTCTCTTCACACTATCTGATCCAAAATGAGATTGAAAAAGTCACATGATTCCGCATCTCTTTGGCGAAACACTCTAAATATTTGGAATATTTCGGAAGTACAATTCCCCATCAGTTGTACATTGCACCATATGTTTTCTGGTGTATAGACTTTTAAAATGGCGAAACCGAACAGAGGAAAATATCTAACGGGGGCAAAACGTAAGAGCTCAGTAGCAAGTCCCATGCCCTCAATTCAGTATAACAAAATGGCATCAGCATGTTGGTGGTCTCCGTTGGTTGTGATGGCAATGTCGTTTTCGAAGAAGTACGGAAGAATAGTCACACTCGCACACAATGCACACTAAACAGTTCATAAGCTCCTAATTTAGGTTTTTGACATACCCGTTCACCCAGAAATGGGCGTGGCCACTGAAAATAATTTATATGCTGAAATCGTGGTCCGCTGTAAATCGCTCCAGACTAAAACCTAGTCCACAAACAAACAACTTTGTTTGGCGACACTGCAACTTGTCAAAGGAATTTTCTCTGAGTAACTGAAAAGGGGAAAATATAAATGGATAAAACAACATGGCCCCCATGAACTGTCAAAATTTACCATTTCCTATTAGAAAAACACTTATTTAAAATGTATGTTTCAGTTTTTGACTTTAAGTATCAGTTTTGGACTCAAAGTTAATAAGAAAATAGGTGAAATATCTCCCGAATTTACCATAATATTATGTATGCAGGTATACGTATTCAGAACTACAAGTGCACCTTACCAATCTTACCAACAAAATCAATGAAGACAATAAAGGTTTTAATTCACCTTTGCCTTTGGGTTTAATATGTCTGCACACACTCAATGCAAGCTAATTAACAAACTATTACCATTGAGTAAGCTGTAGTATTGCTATTGCCATAGGCCTATTTCAAATCCTGACAATCTTTTAAATCTTCATTTTCCATTAATTTTCCTTTATTTCGTTTATTATCGTCAACAAACCAGGTACTCTATGTAAACATCAACTTTGAGATTATTTACCAGAGATAGAGGCAAATGCAGCCAGTAAATCTAACCAAACAGCTCCACTCCAGCTCCGTATACCATCATCACGACGACGACCACGACACACAGTAGTAGCTTTCCCATATAAGGTAGGTCTATCTGTAATATCCATTGGATGGATATAGGGAGAGAAAGAGAGACCCATGAAGGTAATGGTAAAACAAATATAGTAACTCTGCACTCACCCGCGCCAGCTTGGAACTCCTCTCATGATCACGTCCAACACTGATAGGATCGCCACCTCCGCCCGATGGCCGTCACCCCGTGTCCGACGTAATAGTTTTTAGTAGTTTTAAGACTTCGTCGTCTCATAGCTGTCCGTGCATTCGTTGTCGTTCATCGTCATCACACAGTCCTTCCAAACAAACGACACAATGAGTAAATATTTAATGATTTTAATGTCATGATAATATTAGAGCGAGAAAACAGAAAAAAAAACTGTAGAGGAAAACAAAAAGAAACAACACATCGCCCCAAAAGGGACAAAGGCAAACACCATACATATATCTACAGACGTATGTACGCATTGTATGTGGATAACGTCACAGACCTGCTCGGTTCGCGGTAGCCTGGGCACGTTGTCAAACCTTAAATCGTCCAGCACCAGCACCAGCTCCATCACCAGAGCAGGAGAAACTAATATTTTCCCAAGCCAGCATTGTTATACAACACACTTGCAAAATAATGAATTTTTTTTTATAATCTACACGCGCTCAAGGGATTATGAATACCCTTTAAATGTTTCAACCCAGCGCGGGCGTGAGGGTGAGGGTGAGGTTAAGGAAGAGAAAGAATGATAGGAAAGATGTGTTTAACGTTTAACGTTCTAGTTTAAAAAAATCGTACGTATTTCTAAAGAACTACTCATGCGCGAGCGACCAGTGACCAGCGACCAATGACCAACAGTCAACAAATTATCTAATATTCGCCCATTTTGACATTTTGTTCACATCAGGGATTATGTTTTCGTCTCAAATGATTTTTTTACAATTGATAATCTCTGATTTTCAGGTTAGTCGTGGCCGAAAAATGTATTAATTGAAGTGTGGATGGCATGTGGAACGTAAACAGACTTGGACAGTTGTTGTCTCAAATTTATCTGATTTTGGCATTTGAACAGAAAGTTTTAGTTTATAAACATTAAGACCAGTTGTACAAATATTTTGTCCGTGGTGCAGCAATTTTAACCCTGCGATTTCGGCGGATTAACTAAGGTTCAACAACGGTTCAAGCATGCATTGAACTCGTATCGCATGCTTCCACCTTGAACCATTGTTAAGCCTCTGTTAATCTGCCCCAATGGGGAGTTGACATTGCTGAACCATGGATCAAGTACTTAAACCACGTTTAAACAACATATGTCCATATATTTAAGGGAAATTAAAATTTTTGGAAAATACAAAAAAATGTAAACAATTTCTTGCATTTTTAAGGGAGATATTGGTGGCTTAAGAGCCGAATTTTCAAACTCCAGATAAACACGCAGTTAGTTCCCAGAGGAATGAACTTACTTTACTGTTAAACAATCGGATAACAACATTGAATTTTTCAGTCAAGAAAAAACAATCCATAGAATAAGAAGGTATTTTTTTTATAATACAATTCTGCATACTGCTGAAATTACTCAGCCAAGTAGAAGATTTAACATTATATTTAATTGGAGTTGTCGAGTTATTGATTTAAAATAGCTTTTAACGGCCTCTAGTCCACAAAATTTACGTTTCGTCCCGGCAATCTCACTTGCACTCATCAGTTGTTTAGTGAGCGCCTTACCAATACGCAATTTTTGCGAAGTTCATAGAATAGTTTAATTTAAACGTCAGTTTTATTTTGAGTATCGAACTTTTCATAGAAATTAATTTTTTGTTTAACGTTTATTTCAAAGCAATCATTTTTCAAAGTCTTTTTGACTTCGAAAATAGCCATTTATTGTATTCCTCAGTTAACTCCTTATTCCGTTCTAAGATGAACAGATAACTTTATTTCTTGATTAAGTTGTATGTGACTGTTGAAAAACGGATTTTTGCTCTATCTGGAGGGAGAATATGTACTAACTGACTGCTTAACTGACTATTGAAAAATTGGCCCTAAGTCCATTAATAAAGTATAATTTTTATTGTAATTTCCACTCGGTTTGTCTGTATACCATCCCTGTCTTTTAGCACACCATTGTTAGTTAAACAGAAAAAAAAACTAAAATCAAAATCACTTGAAGCAACAAATATAAGGTTGTGTTTTGTGTGCATGTACTATACATATATATTGTGTTCATACCTATTTAAAGGCAAAGGTAATAGGTATGTATATCTTGTGGAATAAGAAGCACGGAGGAACGAGGAGGCCTTTTGTATTACCAACTAAACAAACGACGACGATGAAGACCGGCCGAGATCGATGGCTTTGGTAGGTAGAGCTGTGTGTTGCAGCAGGTAAATGGATATTGCGCACGACTTGCAGCACTCTCCCCCTACCATACCGAACGAACCATCGTATACCACCACCGCACCACCTACACCACTAAGAAGGGATTATTCCAAGCCAATGTAATCGGAGATAGGAGCTGTGGAAAAATTTCTCTTGCTTTCTTACCATGATGTTGCCATTTTACAGATTGCAACATTTTTTTTTTAATTTTTTTTCTTCCTACAAAGATGAACCGAACAAGAAAAAAAAGTTTTTAAATTTTCTTGTTGTTCCAGGTAAATGTGCGTAACAAACGATTGTCACACAAAGGGCTTGACAATGAATGTAACCAGGCGGAAGTTGTAGTTATGTTCTTGGCAATTCTGGAATTAGTTGTATTTGCGAAAAAACAAGGTAAGCCTTCCTCCAGATTTCAAGAGGCAAGTTGAATCTGTTGTACTCTGATGGTGACTCAATAGTGAGGGTCTAGTTTCTGCAAGCAACGCATATATGTACGTTTTAGACATTCTTGCGTGCAAAGACGTTTCAGTGGAGAAAGTACGCAAAAATCAGAAATTATGTTGGCTTCCAATGGTACATTTTTAATACTAAAAATAGGTATATTTTTTAATAATGTTTTTTTCGAAAACTTAAAACGAGTAAGCACAGTGCAAACATTGAGAAAATAAGGAAGTATTTAAGAGGAGATACCGATGAATACTGAATTTGAAACAGCTCCAAGAGCTGTATTTTGAATTCTATCTTAGAAATTCGAAAGAGTCTTAGAAGTTGCTGCCCAAAAGTTATTTGTACTCAAACTTTGACGAATGTAGACTTTGTAGATTATAAGAATTATTTTGTAGATTATTATAATTATTCAGCCAAGTAGAAGACTTAGCTTTAGTCCACAAAATTTGCGTTTCGTCCCGGCGATCTCACACGGACCCATCAGTTGGCTAGTGAGGGCCTTACATTTTATAGATTATAGCCAGATCAGAAGAAGAACAACATTTCTTGTATCTTCGAAGAGTCTTTCGAGAAATCTGATCGATCGATCTGGCCTCAAGGGAATATACGGGAAGTTGTTTGCAATGGAGCCGTTCTTCCTGGTCATTCGTGATGAGCCAAGACAGTCCCTCCTAGTGGTGAAAGACGGCCAACGTTTATGAATGTTTAGCTCTCTTTAATGAGGCTATTCTGTACTGAGCGGCTAATCTATCTGGTTAAGACGGGCTCTGAGGTGCTTAGCGATGAATGAAAGGTTCCTTGCGAACTGGACGTTTAAGTCATTCACCAAGATGAGGTAGGAAGCGGGCGATTGACTATCAAGTACGGCAACGCCTGATACACGAGGTAGTCCGGAACTGAAAGAAATCGTGCCGCGGAGTTTTTCTGGCTACCAATGGTAATTATGCCTTAACTGGCCGGTGTACACGTTAAACACAATCCACTGTTCTGTATCTTCGAAGGAATCCTATAAATACCGACCATAATTTTTTGCAACGTCGAATGTGTGGTTACTCTTAAAGATGGTATGGCCCATATCGAGTGATCAGCTTCTACATTTCAGGTACCGCCCATAGCTAGCGGAATGAAGGGTGTGCAGTGGATTCTGATTTACCGATAAAAGATAGGATTTATTTTTTGAAGTACTAAATTCTACGCGGTTTCTTATTCTCCATTGGACAATGCTGCCGCGATCGGAATTTAATGAGCTTATCATAGGCTGGCTAGTTCCACATCTCTCTACTGAAGAACCAGTAGAGTAATCTCGTCAACAAAATAATTTAGTGGATTAGAAATTGCAGTTCCAGTATTCCAGATACGAGATAAATTAACGAACGTGACAAGACTGTAGGTAACCAAATAGAACGCTGGGAAACACCATAATTTATTTTGTGGATTTCTGACAAAAAGCGTCCAATACGACTTGGAAGATAACTTCTTATACAGTGAAGAAGAGATTTTTCTATACCAAATGCAGCTTTTTAATTAACGCTTTTAAAAATAATGCAACAATTTTTGGCACTGTTCAGTGAGATCACCAATGGAACTATTTTGGTATGGTTAATCAGGTTTTCTATTACCCACGAATGCTGGAACAATTATGGTTTTTACCTAATCGAAAAGAGACTTGTAGGATCGGGTAGATGTAAAAGCTTACGAAGTGGTTTTTTGTACGATTTGGAGAACACTTCTTCGGAACTATGCGATGGGAGGAATATAAAAGGGCCAGCGGAATTGTGTATACCGAGTACTTAAATTCTTGTAGCTGCAAGAATGGTGCTAAAAAACATTCTTCCCAATGGAACCATTATCGCTAAGTACAGGAAGAGTCATAAAACTTTCTGGTAGCGTCGAATTAATAGCTTACTTCGCTACGAGCAAATTGGCTTTTTCTATTCAGCTGACCAAAGATGTATCATTGAAGACGAGCGCTGGAATCGAAAATGAAGTTGTATTACGTATATTTTTACAAATGGCCAAACATTTTTACTTTTTAATTTGGCAAGTTGTTGAATATTACCATCTTTTTGAAGTGTAACATACCCCTCTATCACTATAATGATTAAACTGAGCAGCATTTTAAAAGGCAAATTTATAGTTATATTCCAAATATGTATATCTCTGAAAAATTCCCAGCTAGGGTTGCCTATTTAGGATGATCTTGCGTACAACGCAATGCCTCAATGTCATTTTTCCTATTCTAAAAATAATCGTTTTGTTATGAATCATAAGGTTTGAACTTTGAAGAGTAGGTATGTAATTCTCTCATTAAGAAATTATATTCTTGTTTCAATTTTTTTTTTACTTACTTTAATTTACTTGTTGATTAAATGTGTGTTCAATGAGGCTATTCGGAACAGATTAGAACACTTTAGAACAGAAAAGTACAGGATTTTGATGTTCAATAAGAAATTTTCTGTTCTAAACTGTTCTGGTTTGGTGTTCAATGAGTCTGTTTGGAACACTTTAGAACAGGATTTTCTGCACTTGCTTTTTAGCTAGAACAGGTTAGAACCGATTTGTGAGAACTGTCAAAACCAATTGTTGTTGTTAAAAAAACATTACGGTGTTAGATTTAGTTGATAAATTATTTTCTGTGTCGGAATCATCCCAATTTCATGAAAAATATTTTTTAAAAATAAATTCAACTCTATTTCAGATTATTTCTAAGAATGTATCTGTAAAAATAAAGGAACTTGAATTGTAGGTAAACAACCAAATTTGTCAGATGACTGACTGTTCTAAGTTGTTTTATCTTGTTCTGAAAATTCTCACGAATCTGTTCTGGTCTGTTCTGTTCAATTCTATTCTGTTCCAACTTTTCCGTCACTGAACAATCTTTAACTATTTTCCCATAACAACTACGAGACGTGGAATGACAACGTCAATTGTAAATTTTCTGCCCAACAATTGCTCCCTACAAAAATTTGTTGGGCAGAAATTGGTAAGAAATTATCAAGTAGAGGAAATATTTTACTCTCTCAAGGTCGCTTTCTTCTGCCCAAAAATACCGAATCTGTAAGTCTGGAACAAGCATTGGCAGAAATTGTGGCAATTTGTGCCATTTGACAAAGTGATGATCAGATCACACATATATGTCTGTCGGAGAAAAAAATTGACGAGACTTAAAATTGTGATTTTTTTTAGAAAAAAAACAACAAAATATGAAATAATTATTTTTGCTCTCTAACTTTTGGAATAGAGATAGACCTCACTGAGACAAGTTTTCGCTGAATTTAAAAACATTTTAGAACATATTTACCGATGACCAGGAGAAATATAAAAGTTGCTAAGGTCACAGGTGACAGTTGCTCTTTATCTTTATTTAAATTTTGTTTAAATACAAATTTAGAACTCGTATTAATTTGTTACAAAATTTTTCCAAGGAAAACAAAAACCGGAAACTGAAGTTTCACATCTTTTGTTAATTTTAAAGAAGCCTACTTTGACGAGTTGGTAAGAATTTAATAAATTCAAAAAATATTACGAAGCTTATAACCTCCCCAAACTAATTTCATCAGCCCTAATGGTTTCGAATGGAATCTTCTGGGGCTAATTTCCAAGCAATTTACCTCTGAAGAACTTTGTTTTTTTTCCTATTTTACTCTTATTATCTAGGTAAAATTCTTATACAAAAAAAAAACAACAACAACAAAATGACTTTTATGGAAAAGTTTGCTATTACAGTTTTTACCTCAGCTCAGCTTCTCTGATGGCTTCATGAATGATAGAGAGAGAACAACCATTGGCCTATTGAGAAAGCTGGTATGCTGGCTGGTTGGCTGGTGTTGACGACACGATGGAGTGACATTGTCGGGTAGGTAAAAGGTTATGGCCTGGCATTTTGGGCTTTAAGTGTGCCATTTTCAAGGTACCCAAACTACCCATTTAGCTTAAGCCTACGGAAGTGACAATAGAGGTAACAAAACCATTTAGATATTTCATATCAACCCTGCCTCTATATACATGTAATATTCTTGTCTATTGTCAATGTCATGCAGATACATTTCCTCATTTCTTATATACATACCACATATATTACATATTCCCTGACTTTTTTTCGTTATGGAAGAAGCCAATGTTCTATCATTTTAGCCGTCAATTTTGTATACATACTTTGAAAAGCTAAATTTATACCTTTGCCAAAGGGAAGACTGTGTGTTATATCACGAAAGGACACTTCAGGGTTGGAGTTAACAGTTGTGTGAGAAAGTCGATTGTTCTAAGACAGAAAAGGTATACAATTCGTTTGTCTTGTAATGACGTCTAACCTTAAAAATTTAACAAAACTAGGTTTTAATTTAAAAAAAAAATTCGCCTCAAAAATAAATTTATCCATTTTTAGAATATTTAAGGGGTACTTCATTTTTCGCAAAATATTTTTAATTTAAAAAAAAATTAATTCAAAATTTTAAGCCAGCAAAAATGATGAAACAACTTACTCATAGTTGTCTAAGAATTTGTTTCAGTGAAAACTTTTAGCCCTTAGTATTATAGTATTTGTATTTTAAGGAAAATCGCATTCATATGTATATTTGTGTATATTGGTGTGTCTTTGTACCTCACTGTTTGAGCTTGTAGGATCGAAGCCAAGAATGTTTCATCAATATGCATTGCATATGCCTATTACTGTAGCCAGCTCCTTCCGATAAATGTAGACAGAGTCTTGTGCCTATTTAGTTTTTTTTTTGTTTTTTTGTTCAAACAACGACCTTCGGAAGTAACTGTTCTGGAAAAATTCCCATTTCCCGGGATATTGTCGTTTTTCGCCCAGTGCACACAATTACCAAAGGTATACCCTCTGAAGGTACACTCGAAGTACTGCGCTATGTAGTAACATGACCTTTTCAAAGCTTCGGATCGGGTGTGGTATGGGTGCGGACTACCGACTGCAGACAACGGAGTGAGTTAAACGAGGTTGGATTTTGGTAACCCAAGGAAGAAAATGGCAAAAAATGTTAAACAGTATGATTCTTCGAACGGGTATATACCCGACCGTACCGACAAGTTCCGTATAACGTTGCGCCTGGTGGTTACTACATCTTTACTTTCGTGCACAGGTAATCATCAGAATTGATTTATGAAACAGGATATTGGATTCGAAATGAATGTCATCATTACCTTCCGTTTTCTTGCATTTTTCTTCTTTTTTCATTGAATACCTACACTCTGGTTCGGTTTATTTTTCAAAAAAAAAATTGGTAGCCGCATACCTACCTACCTTCGATCGATATTGGGGTTTTTTGCCTAGCAACATTCATGTGATGGTACCATACGTTACTTAACGGTAATATACGTATATTGTAACTTAAATTGTGATAGAACACACCCCATCATATAAATAGTTGGGGGGCGAAAAAAAAAAAATAAAACAAATCGGTACATCTTTGTTTATGGTCGGAATGGGAGGACTTGGTTGAGTCTCGTAAGTAATGTTAAGTTTGAGGTCAATATTGAAGCTTTCCGGAGAATTGATTGCAAGGAAGTGTCGAAGTTTTTTTTTTTTAATTTTTTTTTGTCGGTGGGTTGGAGTTAAGGGTATTTTTCTGTGTTGCTTTCGAGACCGAAACAAAAAGGTATTTGGCATTATTTGGCAATTCTAGGCATATTTTAATAGAATTTTTTTCATTTCGATAAAAATAGGGTTTTTTTTTAAAGGAACTTAGCATTATTATTTCTGAAGCATTTTAGGTCCCAGGTGTTACGTTATTGTGACCACATAAATCTGTTTCTGTCTCTTAAATACAAACCTTGTCATTGATCAAATTGTTTGAGAGCAAGCTATTCTGCAGAATTAACAAAAAGAAGTAAATTGATATTAAGTACGCGACATGCTTTATCCCTATGCCCGTGTTATTAATCGACGCAAGAATGGAGTGGACCTTCAATTTTAGGAGGAGATTAAGTAACAAAATAAACATAGAAACTAAACTATTGCTTATTCTGTGTGACTTGATTCGAAAAACTGCATTAACTTTTTCCACTACCTGGTATTTTAGGTTGTAGAGTTGTGTCGATGGAAACAGTGGCGGACTGTAAATATTTTTTTTTGAGACACAGGGCTCCAAATTAAAATTAAGGCGCTAATTATAGCTTCCATTGAAACTCATCATTGACAACTGTGCCTATCAATTCTGAGGCACTTAAACAAATAAAACTAATGTCGCTTGGCACCAAAATGAAGGTAATAAGTTAAATAATATTTGTTGTCAAAAAAATATTTTATTTGCTTTACCACTTTCTCGTAAATTCACTTTTGATTTTTCAATGATGGAAAGCATTTTCAATGCTCATTCAATGATCATTGAAAAATCAAAAGTTACAGGAAAGTGGTAAAGCAAATAAAATATTTTTTTGACAACAAATATTATATAACTTATTACCTTCATTTTTATACCAAAACGACATTAATTTTATTTGTTTAAGTGCCTCAGAATTGATAGTCAAAGTTTTCAATGATGAGTTTCAATGAAAGCTATAACTGGCTCCTAATTTTTTCTGAGGGGGTCCCAGCCAGGTATATGTTAGAGGTATCCTTAAGTCAAACCCATGTCCATATTTACTGTGCACAAACTCTTGAGTTCACTTTTTGGGGACGATTTAGGTCAAACTAATTTTTAAAGTGCTAAGTGGAATATAAATCTTAGTAATGCTCTCTTCTTAGTATCTGAGGATCATCAGCGCATTTGCGTGTGCCCCTTACAGACTCTTTTTTGTGCTAAAATAGTTCTACATTTGATCTAAGGCTTCCTATATGTATCCTGGGGGCCGTAGAACAGTTCAATATTTTTACGGAGACCTATCGGGAATTCACTGTTATGATAAGCTTGCGTTATAAAGACTATAAAATTATATTGCTGAAAAGGATAAAATTTTTCACCGTAGGCGGATTCTGATGGCCAGTCCGCCTCTGTATGAAAATAAATATTTATCAAGGTTAACTGGCTCTCACGAAAAACGAAATTTAGGCCCAATTTATTCACTCTTCATAAAATTTAGAATCTCTGTTGAAAATGGGAATTGTACAGCATCAGTTCAGATATGTAAATGAGATCTCTGACATCTCAGCAATCGCATTAGGATTATACAGCGAAATTTCTCAGTTTTCCGTCAAATGATGAGAAAACGCCATTTTGGATTCGTCTCCTCAATTTTTTTTTTTGTTTTTATCAGGTGAAAATTTTTAAAAGACGCATTTGGTGTTAATCGGTACCAGGCAGCTTGGGGCTCTCACCGCATCAAAACTACCGGTAAATTAGGACAATTATATGAAAGACACACAAATGATTATTCTTTCTTAATTAATAGATACTTTAGTATATTTAGTAACCAGTACATTTGTCTGTTGTTGAGGTTTAACTCTTCTCTTTTCTTTTTCATGTGGTCTTTCCATCATTTGAGCTTTATATCTAAGGTCATTCCAAGGTATTTGACAGTATTAGCGTTAGGCAAGCTCTACAGCTTATCCACATTGGAACATTATTTAGTTTGTAAAATTTATTTCGTTAAATTTGATATGCCATTGTAGCGTGCACTTACTAACTCCATTCACTGCTTTTTTTTTCAATTTTTGAGTAGCCTCTATAATGGGCTTATCAGGCACCAATATTGCAGTATCATCAGCAAAGATTGCCATGATAACGTGGTTGTCCACAGGAATATCCCTGATATATTACAGATACATGGTTGGTCCCAGGACATTTCCTTTTGGTACTCCGGATTCAATTTTCTTAAGTTCCGAGTAATTTTGGTAGCACCGTACTCTGTCGGTTTATAACATATGATTTCAATATTTTGTAGAGCCCTGTCTGTGGAGGTCCCTATACAGTTTGTACTTAAGTTCGAATTGGCAAGCCTTGTCAAATGCTTTAGCAACATGTAAAAATAAAGCTGAACTCACTTGTTGTTTTTCTAGTGCCTTTTCCACAATATCTGTAATTTGATGCACTTGGTCTACCGGGGAATGCTCGGAGTTAAACTTCTTCTTTCTATAATTTTTCTAAGCCTGTTCAAGAGCAGTTTTTCGAAAACATTTACCATGATTGGTATGTGCTATATTGGTCTGTAGGATGGTGGCTTACCTTGCTTAGGCATAACAATGACTACTGCAAATTTCAAATGATGTGGCAGATATCTTAGTTTAAGGATTGTATTTATTATAAATTGGAATTTTTTTAAGGCTATTGAAGGCAATTCCGCCATTTTTTCAAAACCTTGGCATTTATAAGATCGCACCCTGGTGATTTTTTGTTCGATAATTATGTTGCTTCTTTTTTCAATGAGCCTGAAAAAATTTCCCACTCGGCAAATCGCTTAAAAATATTAGTGAGATTCTCAGCGAAGAGTTAAGCCTTTTCTTTGACAGGTTGCCAATCCATTTACTGCCTTGAGATTTTAAAGACAGGTTTTGAGCCTGGTGTCGTTTTACACACATTAATACTTTCCAAAAGGAGTATTGGACAGAAGCGTCTGTCTAAACTGACTCATTATTTTTTCAGTACATTATTAAGACAGTTAAATTCTGTCTTATCGTCTGGGAATCTCTTAGTTTTAAATTTTTTTCGATCTCTTCTTTTGTCTATCATCAGCAATATATTGTTCTACTTTATGATTAGTTTGAACAGTTATTTCTATAGTAGGTCCTAAGTTTTTTTTTCTGAATTCGTTCCACGAGCTTAGGAGTACTTTTTCTTTAATTGTTGAGGAAGTCAAATTTCTGAAATAGAATGAGGTTTATTTTGGATTCAAAATTTAATTTCTTCCACTTCAGACCTGTCAAAACACAGATTTTTACAATTAAAGCCTTCTAATGGGCACAAAAATCAATTTATTTTTTGATCGGAAATCAATTTTGCAGATTTGGATTTTTCGGCAGATTTACCCCTCTTTTACTATTAAAATAACACTAACAGAACAATTGACAACCGTCATTTTGACAAGATTTTGTTTTCAGTAATTATGTAAATAGTGAAATAAGGTTGTGAAAACATATATTCATCTAAACAAAATAATAGCAATTGTGTATTAACAATTGTGCAATCCTCCAAATTAATTTCAACATTCATTTTTTAAACATTGGAATCACTTCATGTTACAAGAGGAAAAAAAAACTTGAGTGAAGAAACATTTTTCGAGTCATTTGCCAGCCGATACCCTTACTGGTTTCACAGACAGGAAATCGTATACTATTCTTGATGAAGAATTCAAATTTCCGATGATCAAAATCTGAAATTACAAAAAGAAAAGCCTATTAGATCTGTCAAAAAACTGATTTTGACAATTTTGGCCTTCGATTGCCAAAACAATTGATTTATTTTTAGATTTAAAATCAATTTTGCAGATCTGGATTTTTCCCAGATCTATCTCCCTAACACCAATATGCATCATAATTAACTGCCATCAGTTTGACAAGCTGATAGCGTAAGCTGGCCCCCAAACACAAATATACACCAATACTATAGCAAATATGAAATATACAAAAATCAATCTGATTGAAATCGATTCGATACGAAAAAAATCAATTTATAGATCAAAATATAAAGTTACCAAACGAAAACCCCATTAGTTTTCTGAAGGAGTGCCTATATTGATTAATATTTTGTTGACATTTACTGTATATCTGTTTACTTTACAAATGTCAAAATACAACTGACATTTGCTGTCATTTCTATTATAAAAACTTTTGCGCCACCTATTATTAGGTATCTGAATTTCCCTAAAGTAGAAAAAGTATCACAAACATTTAGTACAATTATTATATGATTTTTGTAATTTATTTATATTAAAAATGCTATCAGATTTCGCTTTCACAATTAATTTTCTCTATGATATGCCAACCGATAAATTGCCATTGATTTATTATTCTTCTTAAACATTTTCTCCAAATAACAAACTAAAATAACCTTTCGCCACTTCATTAAGTGCAAAGATAACAATAATAATAATAATTTATCAGAGCCACCCATTTCCCTACTCTTCTTTCTCACATTTCCATATAATTTCATTGAAATTAACCCCACCACACCGACTTCGGCTACGAATATATAAAAAAAAAACATAATAATAATTTCGCCAACCCAAAACCCTTTGCAACAAAGGCCCGTTTTCACAATCCGCACGATTAATCATGGCATCTACGAACTACGAGTACTAGCTATCTAGCGCAGCGCAGCGTGTGCTAAAATATGGAAACTTTAACAGCAGCGAAATAAAACAAAAACTTAAAAAAAAAAAAAAAACACACACACAAACACTACTTGAGATCAGAGCACAAAAGCGTGTCAAAATCTCTTCTTTGAATCTTTGATGTATGACTTGAGTTTCCCTTGGCAACATCAACTATAATACAACTCCACAGGCCAAGCACTGAACCAACTCATCGTCATAGTCGTCGTGTTCGTTCACTCCGTCCGTCCCGTCGTCATAATCTCGAAGACCTCTTTTTTTCCAAATCACAATTCTTTGTTTCCCATTTTTCTTCGTCTTCCAATCCAATCTCTGGGCCTCCTCTCCATCAAGCTGTATACGGTATACCTCTCATTCGTCATGAAGCTTTAGTCGAAGAAAGTGCATGCAATTAACTTAAACTACGCGCATAAAGGTTATTGGCACCTTTTATGCTCATAGCAACAGCAGCAGCAGCAGCAGCATAGGAAAACTACTTTTTTTTGGAGCCCATTTTTGGATAGAAGGCAATAACTGGATCGACCCAAGGCAGAGGCGATGAATATATGAATACGCATCAGTTGCTGTAGCTTTTGGCAACTTCTCTACTCGATCTCGATCTCGGTATATTGGTCTCGCAATGCGTCTCGGCAACATACGATAATACTGGAACTCTGAAGCTGAATCAACTGCAATTCAAATGGATATGTCACCACAGTATCTGTCGGATGCGATCGCATAAGCAATTACTTTTGTTGAGTTAAGGCTAAGCAATAAGGCAAGGCAAGGTAAGGCAGCGCAAAAGGCACATAAAAATTAATAATAATTTTAAAATGAGAAAAAAATAACTGTATAATGGGTCGGCTTCGGAAGATTAGATTTTGAATTGAAAAAATTATTTATTTCTTCCATCATCGCCATCATCATCATTATGAACGTCTTCGTCGTTTAACGTCGCCACCATCCCATGGAGTCATCGACATTAAGCTTGGTTCGGCATGGAAGCTAGTTTTTGGCTCAGCTTTTCTGTAAAATTAATAATTTTTTTTACAATTTTGACTTTCTTTGGCATCATGGCCTTAGATGCGAAGTTGGCAGTACTTTACCTACCTACTGCTGCAGATGGTATAGGTAATTAAAAAAAAAAATAATTTCAACAAGTTGTCTGGCCCGTTTGAATGCTGGTGGAGGTTTTGCAAGACTTGGAGCTGATGCGGCTAATGAACGAAATTAGTCATGATTTTGGCTTAAGTGTGCTGCCGATGAAATATTAAATGTTTACGAGAAAATTAGAGGAGGTGGCTTTTAACAGAGGTTTATTCACCTTGATGATCAAGCCAAAGGCGGATTGGCAACTAAAACACAAATTAGAGATATTTATCGAAACAAATTCGACTAAAAAGATGATGATTCCAAAAATAATTACACTTAAGATTTTTATCAAACCTGTCAATGCAATGATTGGCAATTCAAAAATACAGTGGGTTAAATAATTTTGTGTGTGACTTATGTCGACATTCGAGACCATTTTTCTTTCAAGCTTGGAACTTTTTTGAACAACACTCAACTGCGCTATTTAAACAAGAATTTACTTAAAAAAAAAACTGTTAACTGAAACAATAAATTTATTATGCAGGATTTTTTCACAACTTTAACCCCCAGTTTCACAGTGCGAGCTTAAACTTAAGATCAAATTAACCTTAAACTGAGTTTAAATATTTGGTTTAATTCGTCCGGTTTCGCAGTGAATTCTGATTTTCAGATCAGTTGAACTTCGTTTAACTACATTTTATGAAAAATCGTTGGCAGCATTTTTCTTGCCTCGTCCTCCTTTTCTTCTCTCTCCAATACAAAAAAAAACACGCGAGAATAATAAATAAAATAATATTCCAAATCACTATAAAAACTCGATAACATTTAAATACACAATTTTGTTTTGTTCATAATATTTTCTTAAAAAAAGCAATAGAAACGCTAAACTGAAGTTTAAACGGAAGAATAATCTCGATTAACTTTAACTGCAAATTGAACTCAGTTCAAGGTTTAAACGTCACTGTGAAACCGAATAAATTGTTGATCTGAAGTTTAAAACAAAAGTGGAGTTTTTAAACTCGCACTGTGAAACTGGGGGTAAGACTTTTTGATGGAAAAATAATAAGGACTTAAGTGTCAACTTTGACAGAAAAATAATAATTGAATTTTTTAAATCGATTATACCGATTTCATTTCAATAGAAATTTTTCTGAAAATCAGATTCGTTTCAAATTAAAACCAATTTTTTTCCTGGAAAAACAGATTCGTATTGAAACTCTCTTTCGGAACAGATTAAAACAGATATATAAGCCGATTCTTATATACACTACACTATTCCTTTTGAAGTTTTTCAAAAGTTGTGTTGTCAATGAAATTTTCATTTTGATGCAGTGTACAAACAAAATAAATTAATATTATTAAAAATTAAAGAAAATTTGTCCAAAGCTTCTTTGAAAAACGTATTGAAAAAGTACAACTGAATTTAGGAATTAAGATTTTATTTTTTTTAAGCTGCTAAGCAACACACACAGTCAGAAAAAGAGATTCGATCCGAATCCGTTCGTTACGAAGTAAAAAAGGATTTGTTTTAGTAGTGAACCCTTTTACTTTATTTTTTTTTAAATGAAATCGCCATAAGAGTTCTGAGTCTGCGAAAGCTCACAGGGAATGAGGGTCTTAAGCTAGAATTACACAATAAACGTAAGCGATCGTTGCGTTGACTCTCTAACGTCACCACAAAATGTATTGTCACTTTGTCACCACGAGCGTCGTTAATGCGTTAGTCCGAAAAATTGTTAACGTTCTCATCAACACATTGACAACATTTTTCGTTGACAAAATGACAATAGTCAGAGAGTGAACCAATTACATTGACCGTGTAATTCTAACTTTAGTGCTTTTACGTGGATCAAATTATTGACTTTTTTCAAATCTTTAAATGATTTTTTAGGGGAACTGGTAAATACGTTGAAGTTTTTGAAGATCTTCACAAAATATCTATTTCGAATATAAAAGACCGTCAACAATAATCCAATTCTTGGGTTTTTAGATTTTCAGCTATCCGAACTCCGTTTAAATGAAATTTTTGTCAGTTATCTGAGGAGAAAATACATACAGCTTAAGTGAAAAAAGTTAGGCTGATTGTTCCTTCAGTTATGCGGAAATAATGGCCAAGGTTAGAAATACACTATTGGCTCAAGAAGTATTATAAACCATTTTGACAGATGTAAAATTGTATGTGTACTATTTTTAGTTTTTTTTGTTTAAACAATATCGGCTTAATATATATTTTTTTGGACTTTTTCTTAAAATGTCTTATCGAATTTGATAATTTTTTATATGCAGGATCTTTATAAAAATGTAAGCAATAAGTCATATACTTTTCTTTTAATTTAACAAAAATATTTTTTGAATTAAAAAAAAATTAATACATACAATATATTGTATCCAAACCCAAGTATCCATATTTGAGCCATAATTCTTTGTAAATAACTATTGCCGACTCATCAGTAGATGATTCGTTTTCATTGTTCACCCATACTTGTCTTTCAGGGATCATATTGTCTAAAAAATTTAGACATATATTTTTTCAATATCCTTTATTTTAGATATTTCGAGAGTCGGCAATAGTTATTTACAAAGAATTATGGCTCAAATATGGATACTTGGGTTTGTGAAGATTTTGTTTCAGAAACCCTTAAAGTAGCCAGTTCCGCTGGACTACCTGATCCTAGTACTGTGTTACAAGTTGAAGTCTGAATAGTAACAAATGCTGCTAAATATGTGTCAGTGATGGCGATACCACATGCTGATATCACCTTTTTCATTAGCCAGCCAAGCAGCAAAAGCAGTGATTTCTTCCACAGTTATCCAGTCAAAGCTTGTATCCTGCTGTCACGAAGAGTTAAGTGTTGGACCCAGCAGCATAACATTAGACACTACTGGGTCCCAGGTCACAGTGATGAACTGGGCAACGATAGAGACAAGGAAGGTGTTCAACACTTGATCCTACCCAGATAGACGCCTCGATTAGAATCCCACTCTGTATCACTAAACAGAACAATGGAAAGAATATTCCTTTTAAAAACCAATTAAAGATGGAACTCACTCGACACATGTGCTACAACCAGGAAACTATGCCCCTATTTCCATACGAAAGCACCTTTGACTAAAATATATATAATAAGACTCTGTAAGTCTTCGAAAATAAGCAGTTTCATTAGATTTGATTTTCTTTAAAGTCGTAAAGTGATTCCTAACATTTTATCATTTCTAGATGAATGTGAGCTCCGTCCCAAGCCCCTCTAAAGCACGAAATATTTCCTAAAACAAGATTGCGGTTTTACAAATGTTTAATAAATTTTTTGTCATAAATATCAGTCAATAAATCGTATCTAATGAAATTAAGAGTCTTAAGAAGCAATCACAGTCACGCCCGCCCACATCAAAAAAATTGCTTCATTTGACACGATAAAAGTATTGGTAGCTATATATGCATGTCGCCTCAAGCCAAAAAGGTTTCTCTTTCTTCGAATAATGAGGTTATCCAAAAAGTGTCTACCTTATTATATTTAGTCGAACCCATCCTATAGTTTCTGAGGAAGAAGATAATTTTCAATCAGTTTCTTTATTAAACACAATTTCCAAAGCCTAACACAGAGGCACCCATTAGATAGAACCTCCATTAGGTAATATCCCCCGTTCACACAGCGACCCAGAGTATAGTAAGCCATCAGAGATAATGCAGGCTGCGTGTTGCACGTGCCTAAATTTCCAGATTAGATGACTATCTCTGATGGTTGAAATTGCAATTCACGCCTGATTTTTTTCATGTAATTAAGTTAGCTCTCTCCATCCTTATATCGTCGTTGTAGCTCCTAGGTAGGTATAGCGCTATAAGCTTGTAAAAGTTTCTAACCAAAACAAAAACCAAGTGCAAATGAAAGGCATTTCCAGTCATGAAGGAGGCTGTGCACTTCACGAATTACAATGCAAGTGTGGTTGTTTTTTTGTGTTTTTAGCTGTTGTTTGTTGCTTCAAGTCGTCGCGTCGTGTGTACGAGTAGATATATGGAGGATACAATTTTCTGAAATTATATTCTTCTCTGCCAGGGATTTTGTTCCAGTTTTTTGTTTGATATTCTTTGTATGGGTATTTGCACGCTGGCGCTGGCTGTTGTTCGCTATGGCAATTTTCTATAATTTTCATTTCAGTGTTCTTTGCGTTCAGCGTTGTGTGGAGCTTAAGTTACCTAAAATCTGGAATCCCAAGAGCCGCCTTCTCGCCGCTTTTACTCTTCTATAGGTACCTATCTCTGGCTGCAGCCACATGTACCTATGTAGTTTAAGTCATTACGTTGCTGTAGGTGTTGTTTGCCGTTGCTCTGTGTCTTGCACTCCATTTTGTACATTCATCCGTCAGTCGGTTGGTTGTACCGTTTTGGGAAAATAATGCGCTTGCATTTTGCACACATAAGTGGATATGCACACGACACATCTCTCTCAAGAAGATGGAGGCGAAATCTACAAGATTGTCGTCTTCTTCATCTCTCTAGAGCCGGTACGCTAAATTACTCGTACCTATGTAGTATTTGCTGCTGTTGTTGCTGCCTAGCAACAAACAAAACGATCCGAGAGATGGTGCTGCATAACATAGCTCAGAGGTATAACAGCACATCAGCTCTTCAGCAGTAAACAAGTTCAAGCGAACAAAACACAAACACACGTCGCCGTATAGTTGGATAATGAGGGAGAGAAATAAGAAGAAAGAAATAAATACAAAAAAAAGTTAAAGAAAACATGTCGCACTTCCTCTAATTACGAAAGCAATTCTGCACTTTTCCGTTAAAGAAATTAAATTGTCTTGCAACTGCACATTGAAGTAGTAGGTACACGTTAAGATACATCGCGGGTAAAACAGACAAAAAAACTGTGATGATGTTGCCCACCTACCCACAACTTTCATTCAATGTGTGGTTTTGTCAATTTTTCTTATTCTTTTATATTTTTTTATGTTTGGTGGTTTGAAATCTTGAAAGAAATGAACACAAAACCACAGAAGCCGCAAAAACACTAACAAAATATTGACAATTTACAAGAGGAGGCGGGAATATTAGGTATCAGATTTGTATTTGGCTGCTTTGGATAAACTTAAATATGTAAATACAATTCTATCTCTACATTTAAATAAGTTCTTTATCGGGCGCCAGTTAAGGCAAAACAAATATTATTGATGACATCATTTTTAAAATCCTTTATACAGCTGTTATAGATATGCAGTCTTAAGTAAAATATCAATTACGTTAAGAATAATAGTCGCTTTAAGGATTTTTGACCACCCACAATTTTCGAAAAGTATTCACTCGGGCGCCAGTTTGTGATCTGGTTGATTTTTCACACAATGTAAACACATATTGTTTATTTCGCCAATTAAGCATCGATTGCCTCTTTAGCAGTATTTATAGCTTTAATGATTGTTATTATCCAGCCGTATTTTAATTTTTTTTAAATGACTGCCCGGGGGCCATTTAGCGGATGATCTTGCTAATTTCGAATATTGATTACTAATATTCTTGATTGGTGTAGTCTAAGCAGTATGAATGTAGAAGCCCTAAATTGTGATAGCCCAGAAATTAAATAGACTTCACATCTCCAAAAGACTTTTCTCGGGCGCCAGTTAGTGATTTGATTTTATCAACTAAGCATCGATTGCCTTAATAGTATTTAGAGTTTTAAAGATTGATATAACATTTTGTATATAGTTTTTTTTGTTATTTCAATCATCATTTAGCGATGATATGTAGATCAATTCTAGTACCATTTCTTTAGCAGTGTGAATCTAAGAACAGCACCCACTCGTATAATAGTTTAGTAATCAAATAGAGTTCAAAACTAAAAAAAGACCCTTCTCGGGCGCCACTTACTGGATCCATGGCAAATAATTTTTGAATAAAAATCTTAAGTTCTTATTTATATTTTATTGATCCCTTAAGGCAAAAATATCATGTTGTTTTTGTTATGGAATGAATATGAAATTGAACATTTAAAAGAAAACAAACTTATAAGCAACCAAACACATTTTATTATTTTTAAGAAGATTTCTTACTGCAAAGGAGTTGCTTAAAAACTAGGAAGGCAAAATGGTTCAGCCAACTAAAAATTAAAGTGCTGCAACTGTCATTTTAGCTTGAACTTTCATCTCTATAAAAAAGAAGAAAAACTTTAAACCGATTTAAACTTCTTCATCTTGATCATCATCATCAACTCACTCCCTTTAGGCAGATTGTTTCCAAAGGTCAAAACATTGTCTCGACATGTACCATTCAAGCAAGCCATCATCAAAATGACATCATGTAGACAACCAACCAAACCAACAACGACGACGATATTTTGTTTTGCTCAAAAGACGATAGAAGGATAGAAAATTAAAAAAAAAACTTAAAATAAAGTAAAAATAAAATAAAGTTAAATCTTCCAAAGAATATTCAGAGCCGCACCACAAAGCCTCCGCAGGGCATAACTATTGCCTGCGCAAAATTTCCATCTCAAGACTATTAAAAGCAGCAATAAGTACCTAGACCTATGTATACCTATACGAGCAGAAAACTATGTATATAATATCCAAAAAGTTGAATCGTTTTCTAGGATTGGGGTTGGAAGGTTAGGCGCACTCGACAAATCCACTTAATTAGATGCAAGCAAAAGCAAGCAACGAACAGGGCGGACATGAGGCTGTAAGGCAGAAGCATCACAGCGAGGAGCAGCAGCAAAAACTAAAGTCCAATTCAATTCCATTCTTCGACAAAAGATGACTATATATACCTATACAAGCGCGGAACAACGACGACGATGAAGACGAAGACTTTGACTATACGAGAACGACACAGAAAAAAAGGTTCAAGCTTCAAGTTAAGATGTTTTTGCCGACTTGCTTGCATATTGGTTGAATATAGAAATAGTTGCCGCCATCCCCATCAGACAGACACAGGCATTGGTACCGATAGCGACCAAGCAAGCAAGCCAAGGCATCAACCCAAAAGACTATGAACAGTTTCATTTGATAGTTTTTTTTTGTTTAATTTTCACTAAAGGTATTAAATAAAGGCAAGTTATTAATTCACAAAATGTTTCAGTGAAAAATTATTGGTATACCTACTAAAATTTCCAAATGTCAAAATTG
This sequence comes from Philhelius pedissequus, assembly GCA_910595825.1. Classification (NCBI taxonomy): domain Eukaryota; kingdom Metazoa; phylum Arthropoda; class Insecta; order Diptera; family Syrphidae; genus Philhelius; species Philhelius pedissequus. Next base: position 3,538,905 of record OU343163.1, on the reverse strand, counting down.
AGGTAGTCTACGGGCTTGAAAAGATGTCCTTCTCGACATGAACAAATTTTGCATTCGATATCATACAATTTACATCCCATTTCTGCAAATGGCCAAACCTCAACAACTTTAAAGGCCAGTATACGAGCAAGTACATGCGACGCAAGTCTAGCACCTTAACATGTTTTATTATTTTCCATTCGTTTAGTTTAACTTTTATTTTTGGTTTTTAGACAGAAAATTGAGAAAATTAGGTTAATTGCATACTCGTTACTTTTGTGTGTGCGGTGGCTGGGTGAACGACGCGGTGGGGCGGCGGCGGTTTTAGTGGAGCTGGCCGGTCGGGAGGTGGTAAGTTGGTTGGCTTTGGCTGAATCTTATAGGTTGCCAGCAATTTGGATTTGGATGCTGTCGTTCCTCTCGTTGCTATGTAATTTTCTTACTATTCATCGTTGCTGGATGCTTTTGTGGTGTTCCACGTTAATCACGAGGAAATCTCTTTCTCTCTCTTAGCTATGATGCTGATGCTGAGTCTCTGATGTTGAATGCAATCGAGGGATTTGAATTTGAAAACGAAGTTAGCTTGCAATTTCCTTTTGGAGCAGGGGGTAGGTGTGCGAAATGATTACACACCAAATTAACGAACTAATGTCGAGTTTTAGTTCTTTTTTTTTTACTCTTTTTCTGTCTATGGACTAAGGATTGGCTCGTTCCACATTTTTGGAAACAATTTCTATAGCAGCTTGGACTGAAGGAGAAGTTGAATAATTTAATAAGTACCTAATGAACAAATTTTCAAGCAAAATGTTCATTGTGTGAATATTTGAAAAGGTATATTTACGTTTATTTAATTCACCACCAGGGTTGCCAGTTTGCGGTATAAATCAATAAAGGAGTTTTTTTCTTTTAGAGAAAGTAGGCCAGTTTGATATCAGTTCTCCATTTAATAATATTTAAAAAAAATGCTAATCCGCGCTTACCCTTAAAACTTGATACTTGAGTACCTACTGACTGCATTATTTCATTTATTTTAAAGTTTGGATTCAGTTGTACTTAACGTCATGCAATCTAAATAAATATTCAATTCACTGCTTGAACACATTGGAGACGGGGCTGCAACTGGAATATCAGTCAAATTACTGAATTCTCACACACTTAATTTTACGAACACAGATAATCTCGCCGGATCTAAGGGTTTTCCAGAAGAAAGCAGAGTAGTACTGGTGTAAATAATGGGAAGAACTCTCTCCAATAATTTCAAAAATATAATCTCTATTTTATTAAAATCGGTCTTTACAACTAGGTCTAATAATACGGCTTAATAATACGGTCTGATAATACGGCTTATTAGGAGAAGGAGTCGCCCAACTCTCGGGGTGGCAAGGAATCTCTAGAAGCAAGGAGTTGGCCCAAATCTTACTAGAGCAGACGAACCTGTAGCAGGGAGTCACCCAAGTCTCATTAGCTTAAAGGAGAAATCTGGAAGCTGGGAGTTAACCAAATCCTACTACTTGAAAACGAAGGCTTTAGAGGACGGAGTATAGCCGATGTCTTGTAAAACGCAAGGAATGGAAGTAGGAAACTACTTTTTGTTGCCAAGAACTTCACCAGTCGGAATAACTAAATTCCCCCAGGTGGGAAACTTATTCCGATTTATTTTTTTTTTTATTAAAAATAACAAAAAAATTTTCAGCTTTAATAAGCTTCGATTTTCTATAGGAGTTTTACTTTTGCTTATGATTCTTTCGGTTAAAAGTAAATGTGAATTATGAGAAATTAAAGACTAACTCAGAATAGACTTATTCTTATGGCATCAAGTGTGGGGTTGATGGCCGCAGGCATTGCGCGTTATATTGTAAACTCCCGATCGGCTGTTGAGGTACGATTTATATTGTTTAGGTACACTCCGTGTCAGTAGGTTAGGTACGGTTTTGGAGTGATAATGGTTTAACTGCGTTTTGTAGTGTAACGCTTCGTTACAAGCTAAATTCTATCAATTTAAAACTCTTGCATTAAGCTTTTTTGATGTTTCACATCATTGAAGTTCAAGTTCCCTTCATGTCCCTTCAATTCAATTCAATATCGTACCAGTTAGTGCCTCTTCGTTATTTTTAGTTTATTTTGACGTCACTTCAAATAAAACGAATGTTTTCTTTTTCACTGGTTCTCTGTAATATGGCAAAATACTTCAATCAGCTGAACTTAAAAATGACAGCAAAAATCAAATGTCAGAGAGATGTATAACTTCATTGTGGACACAACAAAAATATCACGTATACGACAATTTTCTGACAGCTATTGAAGTTTCAGAACACTATGATGTTCAGTCATTTTATCCGAAAAAGCTGATTATATGTATATTTAGGCTACACATGTTCTGAAATTAAAATATATCTGGCAACCCTGATCACAACACATATTCATCAAGGGAATTAGAGAGAATTCGAAAGAGAAGTTTTTATTCCAATGAATTTTACTTTCTCGGGAGAAATCCAATTGACTTGCACAGTTAGTGGCAATATATTTGGAAATTTCTATTTTTGAAAAAAATACCAGTTGGAAAATTGGCTGTCACCTTGCTAAAATTTTCTCCGTTATATTATTTTTTTTTTTTGCTCAGAACAAACAATATCTTATCGATCAACCTTTGAAATATTTGAATACTATTCACATGAGAGCATTTGCATTTCAATTACTAAAGTATAGAAATTTTGAGAAAGCATACGATCCACACTTCAACGAATAATTTGTTAGATCAGTGAATAAAAACAAATGTCACAATGGACTAATATTCATTAATTAGATAGTCGTTGATCGTTCTAATGTGAATAGTTCTTTAGTTGAGCAATCGCTAGAGAATATTGTACATTTCTGTGACGCTAGATTAGGGCTAGTAGCAAATTTTAAATGTTTGTTTTTTGTTTTATATTTTTTTTTAAATTTATGGACATTCAAAAATTTCCTTAAAGATTCAGGTTTATCAGCGCAATTCCACAATTTGAATAACTGGTCTAATATGGGAGGCCTAAGTATGTGTACACTATGAAACTGGATCTCAGTTTTTCGATAACTTTTCAATTTATTACAAACACAGAAGATTGAAGCTTAAACGTAATATTGAAATTCTTTGTTTTACTACACGACTTACATTTGTATAAAATGCATTACAAGATCGAAATTTTTACCTAAGCCATTTCATGAGTAATACTTTCTATATATCAGAAAATTCTAGTATCTTTATAAGTATCTTAACGACTTAAATTATTCCAGCCTTCGGGAAAAATCATAAGCGAACAAAATTCCGTGTGTAGAATAACTAACATTGTCTGATCAAACTTTACAATCATATATGGACATGTTAAATCGGTCGGCTCCTTTTCGTTCAACCACACTCCTTCTCGATGATCAATTCTTTGGAAAATATCTAGAATCTACAACCGCATTAGTCTCCTTCTTGAAAGGAGTCCCCCACAAATCCATAAGGCAAAACAAAATAAATAAGCAAAGACAACACTCTCATCAGCATAGATCACCGGTTAACCAGGAAACCATTTTCAATTCCAAGCCCATCTCTCAACAAAGCCGCAGCTAAAGTAATGCTCATCGATCTAATACCTTTGATTTATTTTCGACATACTGTCAGCGTATTAGAATTTATTGAAAGCCCACCGGCCCATGCGATGGTCACAATTTGCTAAAAAAAACGGTGACCACTCTAGGTTTTTTTTTCTAAATCGTTATAATTCATATTTTTGGTATAAAAGTTCGATTGTTTTTTGTTGCAACAATGCAAACAATACAAAGATGAATTTTCAAAAAAAAAAAACAGTTTTTTGGTTAAACGGCATCTATTGGTGAACTTTTCATAAAATGTCTTGCAAAATTAAAGGACTTTGTTTTAACAAAAACAAATGAGTATGCTGGTCACATTGTTGAAGCGGGCATAAATCACACGAAATGCGCAAAACTTATACATTCTGATGCACATTTTCGATTGGTTTCGTGTATATGTAGGTACGTGACGGATCCATTGCTGGGTGGTGGTTGTGCTCACTGTTGGAGCAACGAGGCGGCCGGCAGCTTTTCGATGCCGATGCCAATGTCGATGGCGAAAAGATCTCTTCCAGGTGTACGCGCAAGCAATGACTACAACGACGGCGTTCGTTTATGTTAAGTTTCGCCCGGAGCACTATCTGAGTTTCTGAAGCTGAGCTGAGGCCACTGACCGCGGCCGACCATTTTTATATCTCTCACTCTATAGTGTGGTCTCGAAATGTGCGAGTGCGTACCAAACGTAGAAAATCATTGCAAATGCACGCATTGCTTGACCTGGATCAACTTTCAGAAAGTGGTGAGACTTGAACGAAGCGAACTTAAAATTCAATAAAAAAAATCCATGGAAGTGGAAGAAAGAAATTCAGTGCGAACTGCACGTAGGCAGAGGGTACAACAATAAAAGCAACAAAGTTGCTTGGTAACTATATTCAACGGAGACGGAGCCATTGAACTTCCGTATAGTACGAGTTCGAGAGTGTGAGATGGAGGAAGCAGAAATCGGTAGGTACTCAGAGTGCCAGTGCCAGTGCCAGTACCAGTAGCTGCTTGCGGTGGCGCTGCGCTGCGTGATCAGCTGCCCTGGCTCTGGTCATCTTGTCCATAAGCTTGGAGGTGAGCCCATTTTAGGAATCGCGCAGTCGATGAGATGTTGCTTGAAACCAGTTTGAGAATGAAGTGAAATCGATCCCGATTTCCCAAGACCAACAGTAGGTAGGTAATGGCTATTGTTGAAGTTGATGGGCCTGAAGATGCGTATCCAAATCCAAATCGAGATAAAGCTGTCATGAAATTCAACCTAAATGTACCTACTTTTTTTCTCGTCAATTGTATTGTCTTGCTACCATAGCTACCAATATGGAGATGCAGATGAGTTGCGATGGTAGCAGGCACGTGCGGTACTTATTCCTTAGCACCATCAGAAGCAATAAACAACAGTGAACTTTCAAAGAAAAATCTATGGGTGGCAACTGGCAATCTTTCTTGGGAATTACAAAAAGGTTCTTTGAAAAGAAAACGTAGCGGGATAGTTAAATATACATTGCTAACTCGTCTTAGGAGGGAATAACCAATGCCAAATGAAACTTATGTGAGAGAACCGTTCTGATGAAATTCATGCTTATAGGGAAGATATGTACCATGATTTCTTCAGCTCAATAAATTTGTATAAACAATTTAAAGAACAACGAAATAGTATTTTTGTTTATCAAACTCAAATCATAGTTATCCTCTGAAGGGAAGCAAAATTCTCTTCGTTATTTTTAATTTTGGACGAACTTATGGTTCAATTAGTCTATAACACTGACTAAGCTTTAAAACAATTAAAACAATGCATACATTAAAAAAAATATAATACTTTGAAATGCAAAATTTTGCTGGTGGTATTTGATAAATAATTATCGTTGACATTTTTGAGGTATACAGGTGAACCCCAAAAATATGCCAATTTTCCTAACAAAAAAAACCGCCGAAAACTTATTTCCATTATATTTATTTATTTTTTTTTACCAAAAAACTAGAAATGTAGTTAAAACCTGAAACTGAAATTTGGTTGAAACCTCAGTTCTTTTTGAACGTACAGGCACACATTCTCTACCTCCCACAATTTGACAAAATTATTTAGATGGCGAAAACTGAACAAACAACTATATTTTCGAAACCTCAAGTGTGAGAGTTAAACGTCAAACATGCGTTTGTACTTTGAATAAGTCTGTCATTTTTACTTGCGTTTTTGAATGGGCATTTTTTTTTTATTTGGAAACAAATTGCAATCGGGATTTTTTTTTTAAATTTTACATCAAATTTGAATTTGAAACGAACACGATTTAAAATATATTTTTTTGAATATATAAAAAGGGATGGACGATTTTTTTTTGAAATTATAGTTTAAGGTTTATATTCTTAAATACGCATAAATTGCCACAACATTTTTTTAAAAAAGAAATTAAGAAATTTTGTATATAAAAAATTATATGAAAAAAGACTCCAAAACATATAATGAAATAACGGGGCAAAATAATGACTGTTTGATTGATAATGGCAATCTGAATGAGCAGGTTCATTCTTTCTCGCGGAGTGCCATTATTTTCAAAATGGTGTCACTGTGCATTTACATGACAGCATAATAATGACAATATTTAATGCCAGTCTTCCCTGCCATTTTTTTAATGACGAAAATAATGAAAAATGTTCAAACCATTTACACGATTATGTCATTAATGTCAATAAAATTGTAGAAATAATGTCAATTTGTCACTCATGTAAATCCGGCAATAATGTTATGAGTATTTTTGTCTTCACATTTAGCTCATACATGACATTTGGTGTGTTCAGCAATTAATTCAATAAGCTCAATCGATTTTGACCCAGCTCATCGAACGCGCTCCAATACGTTTGAGAACGAAAAAAAACACAATTTCGTAGCTTTGGCTGAGTGAAAAAAGAAACAAACTTTTTTGACAACTCAGACTCTGCTTAGAACTGAAAAAACGTATAAGACACACTTGAGCACAGAGCTGTCACGTGATTAGAAATCTGTCAAATCATATGCAAAAAAGAATGAAGTTGGCAGGGCTTAGCTTTCTGCTCCATCTGCTCTGTGAGTTCATAGAGTGCGCACCGAGCTACCGCTGATTGACAAAATAAACACAAATTGACCTAAACAAAGATCTTTTCTTGACAGCTTAGTGTCGTGTGAAAGCTAAAAAGCTTAGAATACAGTTTTTTGAACGAAAAAAAAATTGTGGTGAGAAAAAATGTTGTTTCATAGAGAAAATCATCTGTGGTGAAAACACGGAATATTTGTGAAACAGGAACAAATATTCGTGTTAGGTATATTTATTCTGCGTGTTAGTTCACTTTTCCATACAAGAAATTAAATTCAAGAATTGTTTTTGCGCCAAAATCACTCACATAAGAAATAAATAAAGTTTTCTTTTCATCGAGGAACTAGGCTTAAAGAAAGAAAAACGCCTAAAGCTATTTTCGTTATGGCATTAAGCAGTCTAAATTGTTTCAAGGTATTCATTTAATGTAACTTTTCACAGTCGAATAAAATAAAAGTAACTGTCAATAAATTATTGTTGTTTTACTGCCTGTGTATTCGATTTTTAATGACTGGGTTGAGATTGAGATGTCTCAATAAATTACGTATGTTTTTAATCCTTAAATTTCTTTCAAATTAAAAAATATAGAATTTAAAGCCAATGTTCACAGAAAAAAAAAATTCCACCGAAGCGAAATCTCGCATTTTAATGGTTTCATTCGAAATCTCAATAAAAAACGATGCGACGTGAGATTTTTGCATAATGAACAGCCTCATTTCAAACACGTGAGTTTTCACACCAAGTACGTTCGATCCAGTGGTACATTTTGTTTTATTGAGGATAAAAGGGAGAGTATGTGGCATTTCATCTCAAAAAATCACAACTGTTTCTTCGGTATCTTCACGAGTTGTAGAATGGAATTTCTTTTATATTTAAAGAAAACATTGAATTTCAGAAGCGTTTTATCAAAAATCATTTGATTCGTTTCCCATAAATACAGCCATTTCCGAGAAACCAAGAAATTATAATAGTGGGCGTAAGGGAGGGCGGAGTTTAATTTATTTTTGTTTTCTAATTTATTTTCTCAAACATATAGAGTTGTTTCCAAGAAACCAAGAATTAAAAAAAAAATTGGCGTGGCAGTAGTCGAATTTTATCTAACCAATATTTTAGTAAGAAATCTTTAAAATTGTTTGAGTCGTTTCTAAGAAACTAAGAATTTAGATAAGTGGGCGTGGCAACAAGAGGATCTTACTTGAAACATTTTTGAAGTCTTGTCCATAAAGCCAATCTCTTAGATACTCTTCAAGTCTTTAAGGTCCAAGACACCAAGAACTGAAAAAAGTGAGCATTGTGGAATTTACACTAAAAACATTTTCTTCGCAAAGGAACAGACATCTAAATTATTTAAGAAATTTCGTAATTTTGTTTGTAAAAAAAATTATGTCTGTCAATTTTAATATAAATTTAACAACCTCATATCAAACAAATTGTCCATCTGTTTTCGATGTATTAAACTTTCACAAAAAAAAATGTTTTTTTTTCAAAAATCTAAAAAAAAATATGTTTCGAAAATTTTTATAAATTAGGATTATTTAGAATATGACGGGACTTATGTATAAAAATGTCGATCAAGTTTAATTCAATTTATCAGAGTATCCATATTTCATTCTGCAGAAATATTGAAACATAAAAGACTTCAAAGCTGAAATGTTATATTACCTACTAGCGGACCAGGCGAACTTCGTCTCGCCCCAAATTAACGCCTTCAAATGAACATCAGAGCTATAATAAAACACAAATAGTTCAAATTTACCAATGTGATTTATTTGAATGGAATAAAAATCAGTAGAGAGTGATATGATAAACAAGTATTGCCCGTTCACAAATCAAATTGAGATTTTTATAATTTTTTAAAATGCCGATTAACACTTTACTTTAGTGATGAGTTTCTCCTTCGATGTTGTTAACTCGCAAGAATTTGCCGGGAATGATATCAATCCAGTCGAGACATCAACAGAAATTTGGCCATTGCTTAGCACCACTGCAATGCGGCTATCATATTTGTGGTCAATTTCAATTTCTTGACATGCCGGCACAAAAACGACGATATCAAGCATGCATTAAATTCATTGGCAGCAGTAGATTTTGGAATGACGGGAAGCGTTTGACTAAAATCTCCGCTGACCACCAAATTATCTCGAATAACCTTGTAAATCCTTCATCGTCCGGTCAACTGCCTCCAAAGATCATTTATGCGACATCGTGCATTCATCCAAAATTATGATTTTGCATTCTCGCATCAATTTCGCTGTCGCCGAATTCTTGGTAATTATGCACGTTATTGGCTTGTCAACCGTGTGAAAATTCATCGCAAGCTTCAAAGCGGAATGTGTGGTTCGACCGCCTTCAAACAGTGTGGCAGCAATTTAATAGATGCCGTATGATAAAACATGCAACGAAATTTGAGATCTTAGCCGAATTGTTGCTAGAATTAATTAAATGACGAATGTCTTGAATGTCCCACCGGTAGCATCGAGAAAGTAAATGCGATTGCGGAATCGCATTCCAAAGCAGAGTGATTGAAGTCTACATTCCCCACTTTTATTATTCTAATTACTTTTTGTCGAATTTGTGGTGGTGATTGTGCAGTTAGAAGCTGTGAAATATGGGCAGGTCTCCATTTATATCTTCTGCACGAACCTATTGCGTTTGATTATCACGAACATTCTGATTAATTATTGCAACAAGACGTCTAGGTACGTCATCCAAGGTTAGATCGGAATTAGTGTAATACTACGCAAGACTAAAATCAATTTCAGTGAGAAAAATAGTACATTTGCTGAATAGAAAATGATAATGCAAAAAGGACACCTGTCAAATCGCGCACAGCCTATGTCAATGTATAACGCAATGTATCGGCTTGTGGCATTGATCGCAGCACAGCGTCATCTAATATATATCTCGTAAGCTTCTTTGCACAACACAATCCAAAAGTTTCATGTTAAAATTTGAATGCCTTGCAATGACTGCATACAACAGTCATTAATCCAATTGAAACTATATTAAGAGAAGCATAATTCAGATTTGAATCATACGTAAATGCACCACGCACCAAATTTATCCGTTGTGCAGCTCTCACATGGGCATTACGCTGGACGATTAACCGCATTAACATCAGCTCGTTCATGATCTGTTTGAGCAGCTCTGGCTACTATTCTATCTGCAAATTTCCGAGTTGATCGGCCCAAATCACTACGCGGACGTATCATATTATTATATTCAAAACGTATTATTTAGAAATCGTTTTGATGTTTTTCGCAACACAAAAACGAATTTTCACTCAGCGGTCAAACGATGTGTATTGAACAAACGCAAAGTAGTTTATATCAAAGAAACACACCGGCTGAACTAATAAAAGCGAAATCAGCAATATACGTTATTGACAACATTTTTTTATATATATTACCTAAATATTGCTACAAGAAATATTGCATATCTTTGAGCGTGTTCCTGTATTTTCCTTAAAGAGTCCGGTTTTTATCATTGATGTTCATGCTGCAACCTTGAGTTAGTAAAAGCTTTAAGACTAATGAAGAAAAATGCCGATACTTTGATGAATCTGCAAAACTGATAAAGATTCAAGCCTGCATCATGGATAAGTTAAGATAATAAGGCAGTAAAATTCAAGCTTTTTGTTGACATTTGTATTAATATATTCAAATTAGGTATACATTGTAATATCTCATATTGTTCACAACTAAGTGTACTTGATGACGGACCGCAAATCTAAATATATAAGGAATATATATTTAATTTTAATTAAGAAAGACACAGTTAAGCTGTTCGATAACAATTCAGACAGAAACAAATATGCACTCTAAGAACCCTCATTCTTGAGGCTCCTTAATTTATACCTATTGACAGTAAAATTGATTAAAATCTCAGCTTGATTAATCACAAGTCCATAACTTGACCCAAAATATGTGAAAATATACATTCCTATCTCCTTTCACCATACTCCTATATTTAACATATCCTAAAACTGACCTCTTGCTAAAGGCTTCAGTATTTACCCTAACCCTCATACGTACCCATAAATTATTAACAAATTAACTCATAGATAAGTATTTCCATACTTAAATATAATGTTGTAGCTAAGGTATACAATAACTTCCTTTGGGAATTGTAGTTAGAAGGAATATTTACCTCTAAGCCAATTCCTACATGCACACATGTATGTATGTATGAATATCATCTTCACCCCCTTATTGACGTTAACAATGAGATAATCACTGCCATAGCTTCGAATTTATTTCGACCTCAATATTCAAGTTCTTACCCTTTTGCTATACAAGTACACACTCGTTATGAAGTACAATTCAACACAATAAGGCAATCGATTCAAACACCAACCATTCAGTCGGAGGCAAATTATATAATAATCCATTTTGCTTTTCGATAATAATAACCGAACCAAAAAAAACGAGTCTTCTTATAATTTAATTCGAATTTTTTTTTCAACTTCCATAATTTGACTGGCCAGCACACAAAACGTGCCAAGCTAATAGAAATTTGAAAATACTATGTATTTGATTTCGCCGACCCCATGGGTTAACGCTAATCAGCCAGCGACCGACAAAACCCGACAACGGTAATTGAACGTGCGTGGCTTCATAAAATAAGACGACAAATAAACAAACCCAAACCCACGTAATTCGAAGGACCAACAGAAATTATATCCATCGCACCGATGTGATGATGAAAAAAAAAACGGTTATCATATCTATAAAGACAGTGGAAATTTTTTCGACAGCAAAGGTGCACAGCACAGCACACACCTTGATCCTTGGAAGTGAATCCTCGACCGCCTGCCTGCCTTCCAGCCCAGCCAACAACTACCAACTAATGGGGGGTGTGGACAATTATTATTATTATTACCTTTCTATTTTTTGTTGTTTTTTCCTGTCGAATTAAGCGATGACAGATGAACTTTGAAAAGAAGTGAACAAAGACTAAAGCTATATATGGAGACTATATGCAAAATACAAGTTTCGTTAAGTTTTTTTTTTGTTATGAATATTATTTAATATTTTGTTTGTTTATTTATTGAATTTCTATAATGTCATAAAGTTGTGTTTAGGCAAATTTAAAGCTACATATATTTTAGTTTTATATGGTAAGGAACGTAGGTTGAGTGATTTTTTGTTTGTTTGTTTTTGTCTATAAGTCGTTAAGGTCTCACCGCATAGCTAGCCATTTGTTATGCAAATAATTTTGATTTAATAGCTGAACCCCCTCCTACGTAAGACTTTAATGGTGATTTTATGATAGATTTCTGTTTTTTTTTTCGTTTGAGGATTTTGTGGAAATTTCCATTCGATGGGTTTTGTTTTATTTTATTCTTATAATAAAAATATGTTTGTGCTATTCACGTGGGTTAAACAATATTTTTTTATTGAAATTAATAGGTAGATTTAATAAACGAGCTTAGAAGAAAATTGTATAGATTATTCTGAAAATTCAAACAATACCAGTTACCAGATTTGTGTGACTCGAATGAGCCAACTGCATGTGCAAGTCTGAACATCGTGGCAAACGATTTTTGCATTTACGTATTTTTTTAAAGGTTTTAGCTCCTTGATTTGGGGAGAGAGTTTTAATTGTTTAATGTTTTGAAAAAAGCAGTAATTTTTCATCATCTACGATTGGTAGCACGGTTCTGTTAGATTGTGTTAATTTTTGTATATGTCACTGCTTGTAAAATTCGGATATCAGTGCTACAGTGTATAAGCTTGAAAATGTAACAAAATAGTACGAAAGGCTGAGAATGTCGCAGTGTGAAAATAGGTGTTTTAATAAGCTTCTTCTTGAAAATCCGGAAAATGTGATCTTGTGAATGGCATTTGGATCGCAATACAATTCCTGGCACAAGATATAACTTGTTACCCATCCGACAAACTATTAACTATCAAATTCTGTTGAAGGTTGAAAATTTCTGATTTTCGGTCTTTGTCATAAAATGTGGAAACCTATAGTAATTAGCAATTTAATCTTAAAGTCTACGCTATAAGGTGCACTTAATAATACCAAGAGATGGTTACTATTGAGAGTTTTCAACTTTCACTCAAGCGAGGCAGTACCCATTGAAATAATGAACTGACGTTCGAATTTCAATCCAAAGTTATTCGCATAGATTTTCCAGCCAACTGCATTTGACTTGCTTTGGATGGTGATATCTCCACAACCAAGCCCCGCAAAATTCTACGGCTGTTCGTACTCGAAAGGTATTTCACAGCCCTTTCAATTGGTGTGCAATTTGTTGTACAATTCTTCACTTCACTTTTTTCGAGATTTTAGAAAAAAATCAAGGTTAACGTTTTCAACAATGTTCCCCAAACTCATCGATTACAACATCAAAAGAAAGGCCAGTTCAATACCCATACACAGATGAGAACAGAAATTATCTATGGCATCTAGTTCTTGAGATATTTCAATCGAAAATTATTTGCATGATTTTCCAGACAACTGCATTTAACTCTCTTTGGATGGTAATACCTCCGCAACCAAGCCCCGCAAAAATCTGCCAGTGCTCGAAAAGTGTTGCACAGCCCTTGCAACTGGTGTCCAATTTGTTGTACAATTCTTCACTTCACTTTTTTCGAGATTTTAGAAAAAAACTAAGGCTAACCCCTTGCGAAAAAAATTACATTTTCAACAATGTTTCCCAAGCCCGGGGCTTGGTTGTTGAGATGAAACCATTCAAAGCAAGTTTCCTTAAGGTGTTCCTCAAGAAAGCCAAGTAGGACCACTTCTTTTTTTAATATTTCGCAATGATATTCCTGATATTTTCATGTACCTATTCTAACTGCTTTCTTTTGCAGACGATCTGAAGATCTTCGAAAAATTATCGGTTTATCAGATTGTCAAAAACCTCCAGGAAAGTTGGCAAGTCTGATGGATTCAACTATAACAAAACTTACGTTAGGTTTAGGTATTGCAAAAATCGTGTAAGTAAGATTTAAGAAATCCATGTCACAAAAGGCAAAGTTAACAATATTTTATTTTAAAATATGTGTTCATTACATATAAAACTCCCTAAAACGTAGAAACAAAAGACTTCCTATAAAAAAACATAAATAAGACCCTGCCAGTCTATAAATTTTAGCCACCAAAATAGACTTACACCCCATCTATCTTGTGCCAAAAACCATCATTGACACTATGACCATCCCACAGAATAAACCGCTGGCTGCCATGGCAATGGCACTGCTTTATTAGCTCAACCATCACACTTATTAAGTTTCTATAATATATTAACCTTAATTTATTTCCAAGTTGTATAAGCATCTCATTAAAGCATTGTATCGGTTTCTATTTCAATTTTAACTGCCATCTACCTAACTATCTATCCAAAAAAAACAATAAAAAAATGTGTTGTCTACCTAGGTAGGTAGGTAGGTAAGGTAGGTATAAGCCGAATGAAATTTTTCACCCGTAACCCAGTTCAAACAGAGCGAATTAAAAATCATGCAAATCTACAAAAGAAAGATAACTAGGTATACCTAACTATCCGCAGCCCAACACACAACAATATATTTATAGAAATTTCCAAACAATACAATGAGTTAACATCTTCAAAATCAAACAAACAATTTTTTTATTTAATTTTTTTTTTTTTAGCTTTGATGTTGTTTACGTTATCTTGCTTGCTCCATCTCCAACTCCAACTCTACATCGTTTTTGCAATGCTAATTTACCTTCACAATAGATATAGCGAACCCGAATAAAAGTTACAAACAAACATACAGCTTATACCCTCCACACAATGAGAATACAAACAAAAAGCGTATTTTATGACTCATCTTTTGCACGCGATGGAACATGGCGATGGAACCAGTTACGTAGTCCTCCATGGTGGAAGAGCTCTGAAGAACTGGAGTTCATCGTATAACGGGTGATTTTTTTGCTACTTGGTTTGTGACGTTTATATTTTTGACAGATCACACATGACAAATTCCACGAACATTTGACATTTCGATTCAGTATTGTTTGCCATTTCATCATGAATAGACTTACGCCTGAACAACGTTTGCAAATTATTGAAATTTATTATCAAAATTCGTGCTCTGAGAAAAATGTGTTTCGCAAGCTACGTCCGTTTTTTTTTCCGCTCATTTTTGGCTAAATGGATACGTGAATAAGCAGAATTGCCGTATGTGGAGTGAAGAGGAGCCAGAGGCAATTCAGCAGCTACCAATGCATCCCGAAAAATGCACTGTTTGGTGCGGTTTATGGGCAGGCGGCATCATTGGGCCGTACTTCTTCAAGGACGATGAAGGCCGCAGGGTTACGGTCAATGGAGAAAGGTACCGTTCGATGATAACAGATTTTTTTTTTGCCGAAAATGCAAGAATTGAACTCGGTCGACATGTGGTTCCAACAGGACGGTGCCACATGCCACACTGCACGCGAAACCATGCATCAATTGAGAGGCGAATTTGGTGAGCAGTTGGTCTCACGTTTTGGCGCAGTCAATTGGCCACCAAGATCATGTGATTTGACCCCGTTAGACTATTTTTTGTGGGGCTATGTTAAGTCTGTTGTCTATGGGGACAAGCCAAACACGATTGCTGCCTTGGAAGCCAACATTGAACGCGTCATTGGTGAGATTCCGGCCGAAATGTGTGAAAAAGTTTGCCAAAATTGGACCTTCAGAATGGACCACCTGAAGCGTAGCCGCGGGCAACATTTAAGTGAAATTATTTTTAAAAAGTAAATGGCAGAAATTGATTTATCGATCCAAATAAAAATTTCATTCACTTTTTACAAGTTTCTGTGTTTTTTGAATTTTCAAAAACCAAGCTCTTAAAAAATCACCGTTTATATATATATGCTCATATAGCCATACCCAAATCCATGCGGTGCGGCGCGAGGCGATCCGTACATCAGCTATATGAAGCAACAAACATCGCCAGCACCAGCAATAACGTTAACGTGTATAGTAATTTAAGTTTGAAACTGAAAACAACTTTTGTGCAACAATGGTCACTATACCTTTACTTTACCTATGCAACCTACAATACACACGAAGCGAAGACTGACATTGGTAGCAGGAGGAGGTAGGTATCATATTTTTTTTCGGATTTTCACTTTTAATTTTTTTTCCTTTATTTTAATTTTTTATATTTGTTTGCTATTTTGAATTTTTGGAGCGAATCACATTAGATTGAAGTTAAACATTTATTCAGTTGATGATGGAGTTACATATGTATGTAGGTAGTGCTCTATGATGGCTGCCTTACCAACCTGTTAGCTTTCTGCTTTTTTGCTTTTCGAAAGAAGGGCTTCCGGTTCTTTGATTTTGAAGGTAGGAGCTGGGTCAATTGGACATGCTTGGCTATGGATAGTACTGCGCTCTGCGAATGCCCTTACATAGCATTTGTAAAGTAGAACCTTTGAATACACTCTGAAAGTAATCCGACTTTTGAATGGAGTGCAGTACTGCAGTAACATTTCCAATGAGATAAAAGGATTATAGTTATTTTTTTTCAATTGTAAGTTACTGAGGTATCTTTTTTTGGGCTGTGCACACAATGGAGATAAAAGTCAGTATACCAAAAAAAAATTACAATCCAAATAGCATATTTCTAAAGCCAAGTTCCACTTAATCCAAACCGAGTTGCCAGATGTTCTAATTAACAAAAATGGTTTCAGTAGGTGGCGAAAAAAATCCAATCAAGTTACCATTTTTTTCTGGGAATGAGCAGAGCACGTTCAGAAATTCATCCACAGGTATCTGGATAGCTTTGGGTTGTTGTACTTGAAAATAAAACTGTCACTGATGACAGCTGATATTTTTGACAGTTAATGGCGGCCATAGAATTTTTGTTTATTTTATACACTGACGATAATCGCAACTTATCTTATGATAACCTATCCTACTAATATTTGAACGTGCGCAATTTATGCAGAATTTGACGTATAATGTCAATTCAAGTGACATCTGTAGTCGATATTAGAGATATCTCTGTTATGGGCCTAGTGGCGACGAGAGACACATGAGATTTCAGCGAATCTTCGCTTTTTTTGTTTGCTTGTTGCTAGTTATCTACCTCAAACGATTGCTGAGCAGTTTTTGCAATGAGGATGCCAAACCTCGGGATTTAGGGAACCCATCTGGAAGTACCCGTTATTGTTACGAAGATCCGGAATCTACGAGTATATTCTGGTATAGGAGCCCATGGATCATGTACGGTTTTCTGGTGTCATTTTGTCACCATGATGATATCCTTTGTATGGGATAGGGCCCCTAGAGGGACATCGTGGCATGGTGGATGTAGTTTCCCAAAATCGGGGGAAAATTGTAAGCGAGGTTTAACTGATGTACTGAAGTAATGACTTCAGATTGTTATACATGTCAAACCGGCTATCACATTGCAAACAGTCAGTGTCATTTTTATTCCTTACAATTTTATGTTTATGGACATAGATGCTTCAACAAATTTGTTTCCGAAATGACTGCTGATCCGCTATTTTAGCTCAACTGTTATATTTGGAGAGAAAGCTCTCGTCGTGAAAATATCAAAACGCCGCCTAAAAAATAAAAACAGCAACTTTCGAGTGACACACAATTCAAAAAATAAAAATTTCAAAACAAAACAAATCCCTGAAACACTCAATCCAGAACACCCATAATCCCGAATGGCCAATATCGCAAAAAGAAACGGCGCGCGTGCCAGCGATTTTGCATAACTTAAGCGAGGGAACGCTAGTTATTGAAAGCCGTGAAGCGCCCAAGCAAGATGTACTCCTACTTTAGAAATACATTAACTCTAACCTAACATTTTTCAATTTATATAATTTTTATAGATTTCGAATTTCAAAATTTGGAGATTTTGGGTTTTGGGGATTTTGGGATTCTGAATTCTGACCCCAAACCGAGCACTTGAGAAAATGTTCTATAAACGACGAATAGACATTCTATGATATGGTAATTGTCTAGTCAACACTGACATTGTTAGCGTTGTTAGGGAGGGATATACGGCCAAAAACATGTTGTCGGGAAATGTGCCTGTTGAATGTCATTTATTTAACTTCGCGTTGGTAATCTTGTGCCAAAAGTTTTATTTAAAAACAAAATGTATTCTCTCGACTGAGATAAATGGCTCTGTAAAATTGTATTTATGTTGTGCAAAATCAAAGTTGTCTTACTTTAAGACACAATGTGTGATTACCAAATTGAATAAAGAAATATTCAATAGTTCTTATTTTTTATAAATCTACATTTTGTTTAAAATTCGCTTTTGGCAGTAAAAATTGTCGGTTTAAAATATTGTGTAATTTTTTTTATTAATTAATTGAAATATTCTTGATATGTCAATTTTTTTACAACTCATAACATTTATATTTTCTAAACACATTTCCGTTTGAATATCATTATCGAACACGACAATTAGTCAACATCAACAATTTTATTAAAAAAAACTTGTTTTTTCTAATCCCCGATGGCCCTATTAATAAGCTCCTCGGAATAAATCTGAGAAATATATTAAACTTATTAATAAAAATCAGACCTCTCTGGAAAGTTTGCCCGATTATATACATCTGTATGTCATAAAATAAAACACCGTGTTAATTTCCCATTCTAATCGCCTATTTCCGGAAATTAAGGGAAAAAAACTTGCTCCTCTCTGAACTACAGTCCATGTATCTGTGTCATCTGAACAGCGTCACTCTACAAGCACATCCATGTCAGGTTCACAACACAAAGTTATACATAGCTTAGCTATACAACAATCTTAACTGACAAGAACTTGTTCGTTCTCCCAAAAGATATAAATCATTTGAGTTATTGAAAGAAGATTAGACAGAAATGAAGACCAAGAAAAAAAAAACTAAAAAAATCCGAATTTTATATCTTATTCTCTATCGTAAAATGCAGCGCTGCGCGACTTCTGTTTGTGATGATGATGGCGATGCCCGGGCAGATTTGACACCAATATACCTAGTATATCATCTAAGCTTTACATATTCCGTTTGAAGTATCCAATTGCTTTGAAGTCTTTCCAATTTAGCTTATAGTTTACATTACAATTTCACTGGTAAAATGTTCAAGTCAATAGAAAAGCCCAAAAAAGTCTCCAGATCTAGGTAGTTTCTTTTGTGTTCATTCTACGAGTACTATATGCGGCCTAAAAGTCTAATGAGAAAAAAAAACCTTTATCTCTTTAGATATCTGAAAATAAGTGGCAGCAATTCATTTGGTGGTCGGGAAAACATATATTTCTTTTCTAGAAAAACATTTCTATTTTTTTTTTTCGAATAGAAGATTGATTGAGCGAAAAAAAATCGAAGAAATAAAAACTGACAAAATTCGTAAACAACATTCGAATTGAAGAAGTAGCTATTGGGGGCTAACAAGTCAATGGAAATTTACCAAAAAAAAAAAACTGTATATATCTATAGTCACGTCGTCGGTTATTGCGGTACCAAACACAAGCCAACACCAACACCATCATCAGACCATTAGATCGGGCTATATTGATTAAGGCGAATGACGCTGCGAGGTGATTAGTTTTAGTTTCAGCAGCAGAAGCAATAAGCAGAGGAAGAAGCTTACTCTTGAAATCACATTAATCATTAAATTGTCGATTAGATAAAAATTGTTCGTAAGTTAGGTAGGTACCTTACATATACATAGGTACATACATATATCTTAATTGCTTGATTTCGATTAATTTGATTCGAATCGATATATGATGAAACTTTGGTAAAGCAATTTTGTCAAAATGGATGAGAGCTTTTGAGTTGGTACGAATATAGTTGTTGGACTTTCTGATGTTTAATTGGAGAGATATTTTTGTCTCTAGAGTGTCGATCTGCAGTAATGTTAATGATGCAATTCTGTCTCTTGATTGCCACAGGTACAATAGGAGGGTTTTACTTTGACTTGGATATTTGAATTTCTACCTTTGAATGTGATTTCAAAGACTTGATTTTATTATTTGCGAAAGGAATTTTTAATATTTATAATGGAATAAGGGAGTTTGATAGAATTGAAGGAGGGTGGGATCGGTGAATTTTAGACTAACATATTGTAAAATATGATACCGGTCAGTTGAATGTCATTTTTCGGCCCCAGTGTTCGAATAATACACCTGCAGTACCTAAATTTACTCCGAAATTCCCCTTTCTAAGATATACAAATATTGTTTTCTTATTTTTTCGTAACTAAATAACTGAACTCTGAATTATATACAATTTGTGTGATTTCTTTGTTAAATACGTTTTTTTTGTGTTAAAAAAAAACTATATTAAAAAAATGTTCACTTTTTTTAGATTTAGATGGGAGATTTTGATTTTACCTTACTTTTTTTTTTATAAATCGGCTGTGAAATTACTATAAAAGACACTCATGGTGTAAATTTCATAATATTTTTGTATAAAATAAAATAATTTCGGATTGGACAGAATTACCTGAAACGACAGGTCCAGTGAAATCAGTCCTCATCATGAACTGAGTCCACTATGTAGATGACTTGGTGAATCCACTCAACTTAAAACAAATTTATTTTGTAGAATTAAACATTATTATTTTCTTTAAGTTTATCTTATTTTATTGTAGTTTATCATATATTATTTTATTTTATTTTCTTTAATTTAAGTTAGGTAATTAAAATTAATATACTTTTATTTTATTTTAAACGATATTTCAATTTTAAAATTGGCACTCACACTGCCGATCAATGGAATAGGTTCACGATTTAAGCAATAAATAAGAGCTTTTTTCTTTAAAAGCTTTAACGAAAGCTGTTTGTGGATGAACTTAAAGCGCACCGGTAAATTTATATTTTCAATGATTATTTATTTTCATGCGTGTTCCTGACCTGTAGACTTCGGGAACAACCCATCGCCTTAAAATCTTTATATAATTCAGGTCTGGAGAGTAGGGAGGCCCTTTTAATACAATGTCAAGCTGTGCTAAAATCGGTGCAAGTCAGTTAACCTACTTGAGACATTTGAATACCTTAACGAAATTTAGAACATCTCTAATACATAGAATAGTTTTTGTAAGGCTTTTTTGGGATGAAAAAAGTTCTTTGCGTGTAGAACAGACATATTAGTTTCAAAAAACGTTAAGCAAAGCTGATGTGAAACAAAATCGACACGACGAAATTATAAACGAAAATTTCTCTACTCTTCCAGTACACTGCTGAACGTAAAAATGTATTATTTTAGTGAATAATCGTACTAGATTTCTTAGTACAATTCTCAGTTCTTTTCGTTCTCAATTTAATCACCCGGGGCATTAATTGCTTCAAAAACAAATTGTCATTAATTAGGGATGGGTCAATTTTTCAATATCAGGTAGGAGATAGCAATAACAACTTGTCATATTACAAATCAAAAATAGCTGTTATTGAAATAGCACTTAAATTTTATTTGTATTCATCTCTTTGCATTAACAAAATGTTATTTAAATTTCATTATTAATTTTGGTTAACTCAGTTTCTGGCTATACGTATTATTGTTTTGAGAGTCATCGTCTAAATTCAAAATGGTAACCAAAAGTTTTTTCAATTTCATTACTGAATCGTATAAATTGAAAATCGTATAAGAATTGAAACTAGCAGTTTAGGACACGCCTAGTCTAAACTTGTCATTTGCGTTTTTGACAGCTGAGAGAATTCGCAATAAATATTTTCTGTTGAGGTTTTCGTTTACATTTCGCTCTGTATTCAGAGATCGCCGGAACATTTTGTTTCGCATGAGGAGCGTACTATGGGAATTAAGTTAAACAAAAAGCTTTTGACAGCAGTTAGTTATCTAAGTCTGCTGAAAAAAGCCTTAAGAGACTTTTAAAAATTGACACATCTTCAAGTTTTTGTTGCTACCTCATTTCACAGCTCCTGTTATTTTGGGGAAATAGAACTGTGATGGCGGTAAAATCTGTACAATATGATTAGAATTTTAATTAAATGATCACACTGGGCTAGTTAATGAAATTACTACGCACACTGAAGGATGAACACAAGCTAACTAAGCTTTTCATTGAATTCAGCTCATCGCTATCGCCTTAGTTCCGCATTAACGTGACTGGCGAAAAACCAATATTTCTGGCATTTTACCGATTGTCTGTCAAAAATTGTCATAATCATATTTTATGACAAACGATTGGTATAAAATGGCAGATATATTGGCATTTTTTCCACTGGTGCAATTTTTCGCGTGAATAACTTGGACTTTTATAAGGTGGAATACAAAAATGGACTTAGTTTCATTTTCTAACCATCTACGCTATGAATTTGTTTTTATTTTTATGGACAACGATATGTTGGGAAATTTTATCTTATCTAATTTTAATTTTAGTTGTTCGATTTCTCCTACACACATATATCATCCGGCTCTGCATAGGTATATTCACAAAAGTCGTCGCAACAAAAACAACCATTCCAAAGCAATAAAAGAAATGGTTAAAATCCTCACATCATCTAAACACTTAATGGAACTCAGAAACCCTCATTTTTCAGAAGAAGCCGTGCTGCGATAACAAGTATCTACCTCGGATTGAAAAGGGCAAGACATCGCAGCTACCTTTGGTCGTGAAGATATGTGTATCCTTTTACAAGGCGCGTATCCACCAGCACGTCACTGAGCTTGTCCGAAACGATTAAATTTGTTAGCCCAGAGGAAAAATGTCCAACCGACCATGAATTTCTTTCCCTTCGTTTACGAGTATGTATATTATTCTCTTGCATAGCGCAGCAGATACCCGGGGCTACTATATTTTAAACTGGCTATTACCAGTTCCCCATTTTCTCGAAGCTATATTCTTGTTAAATTTTCACGGATAATTGAGAAGGAGAAATGTGTGTCTCGGGTATGAATTTATTAAAAAAAAAAAAAAAAAACCATTCAACATATAAGACAAGAAGTCAAAGTTCCTCTAGGGTTTTTTTTTATTTTAGGTATTTTTTAAGTATAGCGCGCGGGAAATGACACTCACAAATTGCATTCACTTCACAGAACCCGCTAAAGTATAAGGTTGGCTGGGCAATCTCACCAATGAGATACACTCTCATGATGACCTTCGTTAAATTGAAAAGGTAATATACTCGTAGGTAGGAAGGAAATTTGAATTTTATCCATTTGAAAGTGTATATAAATGAGTGGAAAGTGATAGGAATTTTACACCCTCACACGCATACTCATAACGAAAAGAAACTTTAATGGACTGCTTTACGCTCAGTTAATTTGACATATTTTTTTTTCGTCTGTCGAATGTGCGGCGCTGTGCCCTTTTTTAAAATGATGTTTTATGAAATATTAAACTAATTCTAGGTTTTTTTATATCACTTCTGAGAGGTTTCTCGAACATTAAGTTGAAATGTTGTTTTTGATTGATGAAATGTTGGATAAATGTACAGGAAATGGGTCCACTTTATTAAGGCAGGTTCATATAGGTAGGTCTAGGTTTTATAACTTCGGGCGATAAGTTCTGGTAATCTTGATGGATTTTCTATTTGAGAGCTTTTAAAAATTACAGTAGATATATTTGTGACTTGTTGGAGCAGTCTGGAGCACTGAAATCCGATGATATTTCCGGCCAGTGAACATCAGCAAGATGAGATACGACTCAAAAACATAGCCTTTAAAAAGTATCCATTGTTGCAGTGAGAGATGAGTTGGAACGACATGGTTACCAGTTCTTAATTGTGCTTTTTTTGCGACACTAAAAAAATGTTATAAATCATAGTTTTGTAACAGTCATTGGTCATAGTAACACAGCTACCCAAAAGCCCGATGACATATCTGGCGTTAATTTGGCATCGAGCAGTGACTTTAAGTGAACACAATATGGGTCTTCATGATGATAGTGTCCCAGAAGCTAAAATCTGGTTGTGTTTTTGTTACATATCCCTTCCTCTGAACTGGAAATCAGCCTCGTCGGCATGGTCAAACGTCAAAAACGGTGACCAAATATTATTTTGATAAGACCTCTCAAAACCTAGTTGCAATTCATAGATAAACCTTTTTGAACTTTTTAAGCCCTCATTCGTTAAAAAAGCAAGTGATGCGACCTTTCAACCAAACGGGTCCGTTTTGGATCTGCGAACGAAAGCAGCACCGTACGGATGATCAGATCTTAACACCGATCCGCTAGATCGGTTACTTTACTTTGAAAAACAGAAAAAGAACGATATGTCACACAACACATCAAAATGTTTGGCGATGTGAATGATTTACCAGTAAACTTTTTAGTTTATAGATACAAAAACCGCACTTATGGTGTAATCACAGACTGTAGACTTTAAGGAGCTATACATACAAAGTTTGTAGATTGTGAACAATATTTTTGAATTGCCAAATACCTCAAAATTTAATTTTTTGGCCAAAGTATGTATTGGTCAATTCTTCCGATGGGTTGGAGACTAAATTTGTACAGACAACTTTTTTTTTGGAGAATAAAGTCACAATTTTGAAAGATGTGTCAAAATACGTTGAAGAGAGTCTTCGAATTCCATGGCTGGATGTGATGCTTAAACATCAGTCCATCATATGGATGCCAAAAGCTTAGTCGGGATGACTACAAGCAACATGCCCCATGCCCAACAAAATGCAGGACTTTTGCGTTTCTCAGGCAAGATCCCTTCACGACTAAAGAGCTAGTTAAATAATTTTGAAAGATACTTTCTTAAAGGCTTCATTATACTTCATTGCCTGCCTGCAACTTTCACATGGAAAACACGTCTTTTCAATTTCCTTAACTTTAAAGTTGATAGTATATTTCTTAATTTTCTAAAAAAAAGCAAAACTCTCCAAAATACCGAGTGAAATCGAGTGGGATTTCTTGATATCCTTATCTCAATTTCCCCTGAATCTATACAACATTCACGTACCATAAGTACGTCTTTTCTCAAGACCAACATCAAGGCTGCATATTTAGTACACAAGTATATTTGTAACACTTGTTTTTATTAAATCGTGTAGTTCTTTTTTATTCCGCAGTTAGTCTTCGTGTGAACTGAATATGAATAAACACTTTTTCCATCCTCACCCCTTCCCCCAGCAGCTACTAGAGTAAAAAAAAAGCGATCTTCTGCAAACAAAAAAAAAAATCCGATTACAAACGAAGCTGGTCACAACAATTAAATAGCCGCACACGAATTAACTAATTCCCAGCTGGCAATTGCCACCTCATATTCCCATGCAACATAAAACAGTGTTCAGTGTTCACCACTGTGCATCAGCAGTAATAGCAACAACAGGTCAAACAATTGCAAACGGACGTCATTCATCATGCGATATGGATCATAAGACCTGCTTCTTACTTGGCCTGCTCTGATATGGCATGGCATGGCCTAGCCTGGCCATCAGAGAGTGGGAACATTTGGACGGACCAAGCTGTTGCAGATCTAACATACGAGTATACGTAGAAAAAAAAAAGAAGTTAAAAATGAAAACAAACAAAAAAAAATCGTATACGAGCAAGAAACCTGTTCATCTGCACGCAATAAATCGAGCCACCATAATTACTTGAAACCAATTACGAATCAACCAGGCAACCGACCGTCCGGCCAACCATCATCATCATCATCGTCATCCAACGATGTGATACATTCAACCTTCTAATCATTCATTCAAAATGGCAATATATATGTAGAAAGGTAGGGGAGGTAAGGGCAATCCAAAACGACACAATCGATATTTTCAAATCAGCTCTTTTTTAGAGAACAAGATAGCAAACTATTTATTTTTTTTTTTATATTTAAGTTTTCATAGATAGATGGCGCTATGTTCGTTAAGAGGATTTGACATTTGTAAAATAATTTATTCAATATCAGGTCAAACTTTATGTATTTATTTGTAAATACTAAATAAAAAAGCAACGCCGACTAATTGCTTACCCCAATGCACCCTATAGTCTTGCCAACTAATTTAGATAGGAGTATTCGCTTGGTCAGCTCCGCTCCGATTTCCAAGCGTCTTTGCAGCAAGCGCAACAAAGTCGTTCATCCTGTTGCCGTGTATTATTCTAACTTGTGCAACTCCAACGTTGACGACGACGACGACAACGACGACGCAATGCGAAAAACTACTCAATCATCACAACACATTCATAGCTACTCCACCAGCCAGCCATTCGGTGCTTCTGTTGCATCTCAGCTGGAATGGCTATCCAATTTATAACCGGGCTGTGGGTCCAACTGCATTTTCCCACCCTAGAAAACCAATAATCATCATCATCATCATCATCATCATCATCTATTGCGGGACGGCTAAATCAGGTTTTCTATTTACAGTTGTCCGTCCACTCAATAAAGTCCTCTCGCTGTGCTTGTGTTTTGAACTGCTAAATGGTGCTATGTGCACTAGAGCACCTGTTATGGCCGATTGGCTGCCACCTTTGTGTAATCATTCTATCTCACTCTCAACTCTTTGGTGTTGCTTCTATTTTTATGGTACTCGTACTCCTATAGGTGCTTGGGAGGATGTACGAGTAGTTGGGTCGATTCGATCGATTGGGGACACCGGCCGATGATGGGGAGTTTGTTTGTGCACCGATTGCGTGCTATGTCATCGTTCCTTATACTCAAACACAAGGATACAGGGTCGCATTTAGCTTTAAGGCGTAAGCTTATGTTGAGAGATTTATGGTGGATTAACTTTGATCTATTGAAGGATCACTATTTAGAAGGAGGAAAGATAAGGCCACTGGCACAAGCTATAAAAATATAAACATGCGACTTCATTAAGCTCGTTAATCAAAGGCTTGTTGAGAAAATGATTTAAGAAATTTTTTAACAAAAATTCTTATAGTGCCCGATAAGTTTCTAATTCTTAGAATAAATTTAAACGCAAAATTCTTATCGTGTTCTTACCATGAAAGGGAAACTAAAGCTTGTTTTCCCAGTTAGCACTTCCACCTACAATTTCAATAATATTGTAGCTTTTTTTTCAAACTTCTTACTATAAAAATTGAAACCCATAATAAGTCATAAATTATATTCTTAAAAAAAAACAATATAACTACCCACCTAATTACATTAATTTCGAAAATCGGTTCAAATGTTAACCCACTTAATTCAGTGGATTAATTGCGGTTCAACCAGTATCGTGCAATTCAGGTTGCATTTAAAAGACCTTAGATCTTACAGGCATATAGTTAAATTAAAAAAAAAAAAAAAGGCTATTATAATATAAATAATTTAATTATTTAAACCCTTGATTATGGTTGAGCCATATGTAGTTCATTAACCGACATCGGTGGGTTACAAGGTCTTACCAAAGCTGAACTATGGTCCAAATATTTGTACAACTGGGGCCTATAACACAGAACAACAAGTCAACCAGTCAACAATTACTTGTTCAACTATGTGTGTTCAACAAGTGAAAATCATTTCTGAAACACAATAAAAACCGTAACAATTGCCAATAGAAAAAATGTCCCTTCACTCCTTGAATCAGTTGAACAAGTAAATATAGCAAGATGAATATTAAAATTTCCGAAGGAAAAAAAACAAGTATTTATTGCAAATGTGACTTTTTTGATACATCGAAAAACTGTTTTGTGAACATCATGAACATCTCCTATAACATGGTATTGAAATCCAGTTCCAAACTAATGTAAGGCGATCAATATTTTCTGCCTTACACTTAGTGCTTTACTTTTATTAGTGGAAAAACGTAATTTGTCGGAGAGACTTTCGGTAAGATAGTCAACGACTTCTACGGCACAGGAAATTTTTGGGGTTCTACTTCAAAGTTTATTCTTTCCTTGAAACCTTTGGCTGTCCTTGGCCCTCACTGTCACTGCCCGATTAAGAATAAAAAAAAAATCACAAAACTCTAGGCCACTAAATAAATTCGCAAGATCCGTCCGATGTAATCACTTAATTAACACTACTGCAAGTGTTTATTTCTAACTTGTTGACTTTGAACTAGTCCGGAACCGAAGGTTGAAATTTATCAACTATTCAACAAGTTTATTCTCTTTTTTTTTAACGGTTGTTGTTTTGAGTCACAGAAATGGTGAAATAGTGAAATTTCGCACTTGTTGAATGAAGCCAAAACAATTGTTATAGTTTCCTGGACTTGTTGTTCCGTGTTACACAATTTTTAAAATTTTGTTAAATTTCAATTGTTCAACAAGAACTTTATGTATTGTGTTATAGGCCACTGCCCAGGATTTAGGGTTAGTTTTCGCACAGAAGATTAAATCGTTTATCTCGGATTAAATTGTGCATATAAAATATGTTAATTTCGATGACAAAAAACACGAAACTTAAGGTAAAGAAAATTGGACGAATAAGTGATGACATTAGGGAACAAATTTAGTTTTCGATAAGAAGAGTTAGGTAACATAGTTTTTCGTCGAAATTAGAGTTAATAGGTACCCGAAAATTCTCCAGATATACATATCTTGCTAACTCTGTAGAAAATTATTTGTTGCTTCGAGAAAACACGTCCGTATCCACATTATTTTTTAAATCTACTAAAATATACTACATATCAAATTTCAATTCATAATTGACAACCAAAATATTATTGATTATTAGCTGTGAGGACACTAACCCTTACTGGTCCCCGTTACGACTAAAAAAAACTTACCAAGGCCCTACCTTAAAATTTGCAAAAAGAAATGTCACTTAAAGCTTGGAGAGTTTACAAATTCTAAGTGCATATATCACTAATTTAGATGTTGAACTACGCAATATACAACTTCACCATATTTAAGATCTTTTTATACAAAAAATCACCAACACATTTTACTCACAATTTTCAACAAGTTTAGAATTACTAGAACTTCGTTTATTTACTTTTCTAATGTTCTATCAAATTCAAGATTTAAGAAAAACACTGATGCTACGACAAGACAAGAAAACAAAGAACAATACCAAATACACTCAAGTAGAGAGAAAACATGGGCTACCATTTCTAACGCAGCTAAATATTTTTTTTTGCAAATATACATATGGAATTTCTAGTAACCCACTATAGAAACAAATGAGGTGTGGAATGTAAAATGTACAAAATATTCCTACACATGACAGTAGTCAACCCAACGCTAGACCGAATAGAAAATAGATCTATTTGGGCGTGGAGTTCGCGTTTATGATATTTACAATCTGAAATGGCAGAATGGACAATGCCTGATGTTTGATATAACATTTCATATTAACTCACAACCGGTTGTAAAACGTCAAAAATGTTTCATCAAACTCCTGTACTGCCGAATATAGCTTAATCTGCAGCTGCGTTGCGATATATTCGTAATATAATTTCTGCGGTTTCAATATACTCGTATTCACAGATGCAGATGCGTCTCCATTAGGCATTTTCCTTTTTTCGTTCAGAGCAGAGCAATGAACAGAGTTCGAACACATGGATTATGCACTGAACTTGTTCCAAACAGAATGAGCTCTGAATACTGATATGTTTTTTAAACACACTTGAACCACATAAATCAGAATAAATTTTCATTTTTAACCATAAAAAGCAATACTTACATTTTTTGTACACTGATATACACCAGATACAGAAAATCCACAAGCGATCAACTTCTTTCGCCAACTTATGAATCTAATTATTTTTTTCTTCACATTTTCCTTCTTGGCACACATGGCATTTGGTGCGTTCAGCAATTTACTAACATGCTCAGTCAATTATGTTCGAGCACATCGAGTGCGATCTACACATGTTCAGAAGGAAAAAAGAAACACAAATTTGGAGCTCTGTATGCTCTGAGTTAAAAAGAAACACAAACAAATTTCTTGACAACTCAGACTCTGCTCTGAACTAAAAAAGAAAAACGCCTATTGTGTTCGGCCAGTTAGATTGATCTAATTGTTGCTACTACACCATGTCAAAATCCGAGAGACCGACCGCAACATTATGCTTTTGCTATTACATATATATGGCTATCGTTGCACCTGGTATCTGCATATTGTCAAAATACTAAAAGTTCTATGAAAAAATCGTTTAGTTGTTATAAAATATTGTTTGGTAATTGTAAATTAGAATTTAGGTTCTTCCAAAGTTAGTACCAGTGGAAGTAAGCTTATACATAGTGACGTTCAACACTTAATTATTCCTATATAGGTTTTGTCAACCAAATAAGTTAATATGCACTTTTTTTCAACACAAGGAAAATTATAATAATAATTTAATTTATATCCGCCATTTTTTTAAGGTGATATGGTTTTCCATCTTCCGATGTCTGACGTAAGCGCCACTCATATTAGAATGCCATCGAATTAACGAATATTCGTCTATTTTGACAGTTCGTTAACATGGCGTGTTTTTATATGTCACAAATGACGTTTTATAATTTATAATCTCTGAGTTTTCAGGTCAGTTGTACGGGAACGATTTATTGGTTGAAGTGTGGATATGTGGTATATGGAACAAGAATAGAGTTTGACAGTTCATAAACAATCGAATTTCAATTCGCAAACGGCCATTTTTTTTCTCAAACTTTATTTTATTTTGATAACTAGCAGATACCCGTGCGATGCTACGAACCCACAGGAATCTAATGAAATCATCTATCCACCTACAAAATTTCATTCAAAACCCTTCAGTGGTTGAATGTAGGCACAAGCGACGAACATGCTCGCCTAGCATGCTCGCGTTCTCTGTGCTCTTTTTGTATGTGGGCTTGTTCGCGAGCCGTTTGCTGTTGGCCAAAAATTTAGATTTTGTCGTGTTCGTTTGCTTCGATGTTCGTCGTGTATGGTCATGTTCGCGAACAAAGCGAAGATTTAATATTGGATTCAAAAAGTAAGAACTACAAAAATAAAGTTAGGAAAATAAATCATGGCTAATCTGCCAGCTGCTTACCAAATTTCATTGAAATCCATTCAATGGTTGAGGCATGAATGTGGAACAAACAACCAAGTATATATTTTGTTCATATATAAGCCTCTCCCATATACGAGTAGGCCTAGGAACTGTTCGGTTCCATTTTTCGGGATAAAAATGACCTATGTGATAATCGAGTATGTGTGTGTCCATGTGATAAATTTTATCCAGATCCGTTCTGGCGTTATTGAGGAAAAAAACATCCATCCATCCAAACTTTTACATTTATAATATAAGTAGGATTATCCGAAATTTTCAAAGCTTCACAACGAATTTTCCACCTTTACATTATCTAAAATCATCAAATCATGCTTCAAATTTATCTATATATCATCGAGAAAAAAATTTTCGCGTTTTTCTAGAATTTTTCGAGTTTTCCACTAAGAACTTTCTATTTTTTCATTCGAAAATCCATTCCGCAACATTTGCATACACAATTAAATACAAAAAATCAATTTTCGATTTTTAAAATTTCCCGACTTTTCTGGAGGGTTTACCCAAAATTTTCTTTCGCGAAAACCTTCTCCTGGATTTTACGAATAACAAAAAAGAGTTCGAGCCAAATCGGCCCATTCGTTCTCAATTATTGATGAATTACAATACATTTTTTCACACCATTTTTAATAGCATATGCCCGTGCGATGCTATACGGACTTTCTATCCCACGGGAATCTAATGACATCTATACACCTACAATTAAAAATCGTTCAGTCATTGAGGCTTGAAAGCGGAACAAACACCCAAGTATATGTATATATTTTTTCATATTTAAGCATCTCCCATAGAAACTGCTTTTTTCGGGATAAAAATGACCTATGTGAGAATCCAGTACCCCATTTATCTACCAATCAAATTTCATCCAAATCCGTGTGCTTCTACGCGCCTTGTTAATAAAAGCTATGTTGGCTACACCTATCCCACGGGAACCATACACTTTTCCGGGATAAAAAGTAGCATGTGGCCTATTCCAGACAATAATCTATCTCTGTACCCAATTTCATCCAGAACCGTTCAGCCGTTCCGGAGTTAGTGAGTAACAAACATCCATCTATCCAAACTTTCACTAATTACATTTCTAAGATTTTATATTTAAAATTTGTAAATAATTTTGGTTTATAAATTGTTTCAATTCCTATTTATTCATTTATTCGTGCGTTCGTTAATAGAGTTCATGTGAATAGTCCTTAACTATTTTGCTATGCTTAGTCCTTCCCTGTATTATATCTCTACGTAAGCTCGAGGTTTGCACAAACACGTTGTCAGTGTTTATATAAATGTTTATCCCAATGGAGGTATCTTGTCGCACGTCACACGGCATCCCATGTTCTTGCACTAATGGCCTGCTTTGGGCTTCTCTTTTATGGAAAGGTGATGGACACAACGAAAGTGGACTTTGGAAAAGTGTCACCGACAATTTTCAGTTTGGTATAACTAATTGATATAGCATCTCGGGAATTGGATGGACAGGGACACACTGTCTCCTATGTCACCGTTAGCCCATTTAACATAAATAGAATGAGGCAATGTTGTTGATTTAGTTTACCCCGGCATTGGCCAAACATTGAATAGGTTATGTATGTATATCTATGTAGTGTAGGTATGTGCAACAGTCCACACCTTCCAGCGAGTGTAATCAATCGGAAACTACAAGGGGAATGAGATTACCCTATTGTGACCATTCTGTGTAGTGGGGCGAAAAGGAGCGCCTGCTGGGTTATATCAAATCACAATCAGGATATTTATATTATTCGTATCTATATCTCTAGACAGACAGGTCTATGAATAAACTTAAAGCAATCATCTTTCGTGTAGGCACCTGTACATGCATCAGGAAATAGCAATTATTATCAATGTCCTTATATCCTTAGTTTTCGCTTTGTATGGCTAAAGAATTTCCAGACAAGTAAGTATTAATATTTTTTATCCGTGTCATCGTCTGTCTGGCTCTCTATTTAAACAATAACGAACATCAAATAAATGACATTTACGTACGTGGTGATTGCAGGACTCAGAAAACCACACAAGCCATGAAGGTCGAGCTATTTTCCCTTATCTTTGGCCATAAATTGTATTCAAAAAAAAAAAAAAATGGAAACAATTGCGCCAACACATAAAAATGTCGTCTCTTGGCTTATGTAGTATGTACTTTAAACTTGCCATTTGCTACCTGTTTTTTTTTTCTTTTGTGGGAAGAAAATCATATATGTGCTGTGTATTTTTTGGGCACCCTCTCAAATAGTAGCACGTACGTGCGTAGCAGCAAATGCACATGACTGTCGACAAAACACAACCACCGAACAATAGCTGCATGACCCACGGTCATTTTAAGGATTTAAGCAATCTTTGTTTAGGCTGATGTTGTGCTCTTTATACTCCTTCTGACACCTTTTGGAATGACAATACATGCGTCATTGCATTCAACTACTGTTTGAATGTGTACTCGAGCTAGAGGTAGAACGAATCGTGGGAGAATTTTTTTCTCGGAAGAAAAATTTCACACGACACGACTGAAGATTCTTTTCTTTTACAATGCAAGTGTTCTTCATTTCTCCTATTAAGTTTATTCTTTTATATAACAGTTCTTATAGTTGTTTGTCCTCAAATGTATGAAATATTGAAAGCAAATACAGTCGAACTTCGATAACTGGAATATTTGATAACTCGAATTAAATCGAGTTCTATAACTATAACTCGAATGTCTCGATAACTCGAAGATATTATTTCGCGTCACCTTCGATAAGTCGAATTTTTTAGACAAATTATCAAATTCTGTGGATTTTTACAAGTTCATTTCAAATGAATTGCGTTTGTGGGCACCATGTTCGTATGTTCTATGACCTTGTATACATATGTGTGTGTTGTAAATTGTGATTCTCTTGAGTGTGAGTAAAAGCTGTCATGTCCCCGTGTTAGAACACACATTATTAGGTTGATATACGTATGTATTATAATAAGAATTCAAAGTCTTATTTTAAAAATTAAAAAAACAAAAGACGAAATAAAAAGTGTAAAGAAACTGGCGTAGATATTAACACTGCAGTGTGAAGTTTTTATTACAAGTAAAGCTAACGTGGATATGTCGTTAAGTGAGCATTAAAAACATCGTTTGAAGATAAATTAAAATTAATAAAAGAAGTGGAGATTGGGTCAAGAAAGAAGGATGTGACTATTAAATATAGCATTCCGGCAAATCCATTTGTCAGTCAAGTATAACAGAATATTTTAAATATTCACAAAAAAGTACAGTACTTTTTTTATTCGCAAATAAATATTACGTAATTTATATTAATTTTCTGTTTTACTTGATAGCTCGACTTAGTTTTTTGGCAAGTGATGGTTCGAGTTATTGAAGTTTGACTGTATTCGCTGTCTAGACATCGAGCAAAAAGTCTAGAATCTAATCAAAATCATCCAATTAATCTATCCATTTCGGAATATAGTACATTGTTACCAGAAATATTCAAAATCATCCCTCACCCTCGCTAACTCATTTTCTATTTTCTTCAGTATAACAGTTTAGTCAAAGAACAAGAGAAAATCAAATAAAATGATAACAAATTACTTCCAATATATTAAATGAATCTACTACGTTTTCATTAGAAATTAGCTTATTTCGAAATTTTCAGAAAAAGTGTTTTCATCTAATGTGGTTAACGTTTGGTAACACAAATCAATTTATTTTTGTATTAGATCTGTCAAAAAACTGATTTTGACAATATTTGCCTTCGATTGGCCAAATAAATTGATTTATTTTTTGATTTTAAATCAATTTTGCAAATCTGGATTTTTCGGCAGATCTACTCCTCTTTTACTAACATCACTATGAATTATAATTGACAGCCATCCGTTTGACAACACAGCTGATACCGATAGCTCGTTCACAGACACAAATATACACCAATACTATAGAAAATCAAAATTAATCTGAAAACGTATTCGAATCGTTACGAAAAAAATCAATTTATAGAACAAAGTATAAATTTACCAAACGAAAACCCCATAAGTTTGCTAATTTTGTTTGACACTTCGGCCTGATTTTAATAATTCTGTTTGACTTCTGAAATTTGCAAAAGAAAACAAACTCAACATAAATTAATTCACATAAAATTCCTGAAAATGAATAGAAATCTTTTAATTTTGGCTGCAAATCATGGTAATTGAACAACCTCACTAAAACAATAATGCATAATTTTTATTGTTAATAACGGGGTTGTACTATATTCGTGAGCGGCAAAAAAGAAGGCGAAGAATCGAATTATATAATGTCGACCCAAATTTCAAAATGGAAAACTGCAAGGGAGTTCTGGACAAAGGTATTTATTATTTAGGAAGTAGATTATATTATGTAGGTACATTATTAACAAGGATATTGATTTTATTGCAGCCTCGGACAAGCCTTATTTCGGAGGTGCAGAGAGTCGAATGAACATTTTTGAAAGAAAAACTCAGTATTGACCGATGGACATTGGATTTACTATGCACAGATCTAAAAGCGTTAACAAAGAAAACTCATTTCTCTCCAAAAAAAAGAGTAGGAATAGCAATGTATTCACTGGGATCTTCCGCAGAATACAAAATTATTGCCAATCTTATCGGTGTCGGAAAAATTACTGTAACTTCTCCGTTTATTCCCCCAGAACTTCATCTTTTAACATTTTTTTCTCCATCTATTAAATAAAATAAACTGATTTGAGTTTTAATAATTTATTTATAATTCTTACCTTTTGATGTGCTACTTTCCTTTTCTTTTTTGTTTTATTTTTCTCATTGACGTTTTATAATGCCAACTTTGACCATTTTTATAGAACCCTGTTCAATTAAGATTCAATTGTTTTCAAATAAGTTGTGTTCGACTTGTCATCACTCAATTAGCAACCTAATTTCGCCGAAATTGGGTTGAAATGAGATAATTTCGAAATGAGATTTTGTATGGGAAATGAGATTATTTGGAATCGAATTTGGAAATTTTATACAAAATTAGCTCATTTGCCCTAATGAAAACGTAGTATTAGAAAAAATTGTGATTGAAAGTTAATTGTTTAAGGAATTATTCTAGTCTGTTGGTTGCCAGCTTCCAAAATCATCTACTTCCAGGTTTAATATAATGGACATTCCAACAGTGTGAGAGTGCGACAGATAATTAATGCGACCCCGTAGCGTCAAAAGGGCATTTGACTTCCAAAACATAGCCTAGCATTGTCCAGCGCATCAGCAGGAAGTTCTAATAAATGATGCGAATATAACCAAATATTCATCCAGAATATTGGTGGTTTAATAACTGGTGTTCACCGATCCTTCCTATATGTACAGCTCCGTTTTACCGCGCATGGGAATTCCTGCACACACCATGACGGAACCTCCCAAGAAATGTTCCTCTTTCCGAAGAATATCTCTCAACTTCACACTCTGCTATGTCCATCTGGTGAGCGCAGCAGCATACCGTATACTTCGTCCATTCTCAACCGAAAGCATTGCATCACCCTGGCGATTTCTTCTGCCGTTATTTGTATTTTTTTTCACAAAAATTACTTTAAAAAAAACTTTATAAATAAACAAAATAATATAAACCTATAACAAAAAACTTATTAAATTATTTACGGGATCATCTTAGCCAAAATTGGTTTAACTCACACTAAATGCGGTTTTCTTAATATGATGCACTTATCACAAGAGAAATGGAAAGAAATAATGCAAACAGACATACAAATGTACCGTTAAATAAAAATAAAAATTAAAACTCTGCAAAAAATAGTGGAATTATCAAAAAGTATGACTGCGCCACTTATTTCGTAGCTCAGTGTATATAAATTGTAGTAACTTTGAAACACTAAACCTGAAATTGGCAGCACTGCCGCCTTCATAACAAGTGACAGCCAAATACACCCAAATATAAGAATAGGAATCTTGGATGTCATTTCTATTTGCCCACTAGCTCGAAAAACATCTAAATACATTTATGGACAAGAATGCGTAACCGCAGATATCGATAAGTACATGTGAATGTATTTTTTTCAATTATAGGTAATAAAGGGCAAGTTATGCATTCGTAGAAAAAAAAAGTTTTGAGATAACAATCAAACATGACATTAAGATGATAGCGAAGACGAAAAAACATGGTCTAAAAATTCTGTCCGTCAGTCTATGTGCCGAATTACTTCAAACTTGGTCTATGGAGTTTTTTAGGTATTGTGCAGAGGGAAATTTATATTTTTTTAGCTCAAGAAATACCGGTACCTGCCATATAACCGTTACCTAAAGCCTATTTTTCTCGGAAACGGCTCTAACGATTTTGATTTTAAAAAAAATCAGTGCAGCTTTTTAAATACGACCTATCAAATGGTTGAAAAAAAAGTTTGAAATCTCATAAGCGGCTTACCCGATTATTTCCAAATTTCACACATATATAGTCTTAGGTTGCCCAATTTATACTGCGTAACAATATTTTTAATTAATATTTTTTTGTATTTTTAAAAGCATTTTTAAGAAAAAAAATAAAAAAATATATATTTTTAAAAACTGCGCATTAAATTTTTTTTTTAAATTATATTTATAATTTATTTGCTGAATACCTATGAATTGGCGTTTTTGATTTTTTAAAAATTTTTTTCAAAAAGTTAAAAAAAAACTTTTTTTTCTCAAAAACAGCTCCACAGATTTTTAAAATTTTTTGCTCATAAATTCAAATTTATCCAAGAAATAAAATGTCGTACTTTTTTTTGAGCTCAAATTAGTTCAATTATTTATTTCAGAATTTTGAATTATTTTTTCTTTGATTAATCCGATTTAATCATTTGTTTTTAAGTTTATATTATTAAATATTTAAGATACTCATACCAATTTTTTAAAGAAAAAAATTGAAGAAACTTTGTATATTTGTATAAAATAAAGTAAGAAACGACTTTAGAAATATATTAAGATTCTTAATAGAATTCTTTTGCATATGATGTGATCGAACATAAGAGCAAGTTGGTGCGATCCAGTCGTGCATTTTATTTCGGAGGTTTCCCTAAGTTGACTCTGAAATTTGTATATAGTCTAGGAAAATTAGATATTCACTTCGAAAAAAATCCGAGAAAGCTGAAATTTAGTGGAGAACTTCATTTTTACGGCCTAACCATTTCCTAAAAAGTACCCTAAATTTGTAGCGGAGCAACAAAACTTTAAAGGTGGAAAAAGGGGGTAAAATTATTTTTTTTTTCAAGTTACTTGAAAATTATAGGTTCGTTTGAAGAAAGTTTTATGTGCCTTTATAGTTTATGTCATTCTGCACGAAAAAAATTAGGACACTTTTTATCTCCAATTATTAGATTTTGGGAAAACTGTCAAAAACATTGGATTTAGTACATTTAGTCAATCATCTGCGTTTCATTAATTGAAGCACGTAGTGCAATTAAGCGGAGACTACTGTATTTAATTTATAATCTTTACTAAGATCACCCAACTGACAGAAGAAAACCCTTAACGTTATACGAGGACAGTCTGCTACCAAAAATTTTATATTTTCTAATCACTCCATCCCCGAAATCCGATTACAATCAACAAAGCAACATCCTGAGAGCTATTCAATCTAACAATCAATCAAATCCTTTGCCAAGTCGAAAATTATACCCTTTCATATGGCTGTCTTCCTGTCGGCCTCTTAAACATCCAAATTACATAATCGCCAATTAGAAATTTTTTAGGGCACACCGAAAATCTCAACCTCTATCACTGCCGTATCAACAATAATCTGGCCAATAATCGTTAAACCTGAAAATCATTTAAGACTTTTCCATTTCACAATCAGTCCACATGGTTTGCAATTGCACACCACACACAAAATACACATGAATAGTTTTGAAAACCTGCCTACTCGCACAGGAGGCGATTAACAAGGAAATTGCCTCCCATAGTGCGATAAGGTATATAGCCTCTTTTAAGCTAAAGCTTGAAGAAGGGTCTTATGAAACGATTTTAGTCCACGTCCACAGCTAGGTATACTTATACAGAAGAGTGCAGGGCCAGGATAAGGGTTCGATTCAGCATTTGTTGCGTCATCATTATCCTCATTGCTCAAACGGAATGGAAACAGTAGAATAGTAGGTATAGAAGGGTTGTCTTTTGGGATAATAACTTTGAACACTTTTAAATCAGTTTGCCACTGATACCCTAGAGTCAGTCGTCGCAATTTCTTTAACACCCTTTTTCGTCCATATTGGCATAGCGATAAATCTAAAAAGTAGGTCCTGTGGTCCGTTTGAAAGTGTAGATTCGTCTTCGTCCTCGTGGATTTGTCGATCGCTTTGTCATAGATACATACTATACTACGAGTAAAGTAACAAGTTATACTTTTCGCCAGAAGGACTAGTAAATGCCAATGTACGAGTATGCGTGTGCAATTATGATAGCAACTAAATAATTAACTAGTCAAGCTACCACCTTTACTTACCTACTTGTTTACTTCGACGACCTCGGGATTC
Source organism: Philhelius pedissequus (assembly GCA_910595825.1). Classification (NCBI taxonomy): domain Eukaryota; kingdom Metazoa; phylum Arthropoda; class Insecta; order Diptera; family Syrphidae; genus Philhelius; species Philhelius pedissequus. The sequence goes on along the minus strand of OU343163.1, from coordinate 3,500,000 downwards.
GGGAGTGAAACGAACATTGCAATATGGCAACAGAGCGAAAGGGTTGTTTTATATGACGGAGCTGTTTCTACGCCATTGGCGTTTGATAATACATAATCACATTGACTGTAGGTTGAATAAGTTTTTCTTTATTTGTATATTTTTTTTGTTTCTTGTGTGATGGAGGAGAGAGCATTGGCAAACAATGAAACGAGGTCGATGGAGGATTTGCCTTTTTGAAAAGGGATAAAAGGAATTTGGTTGATTTCGATCGAATGAAAGGATAAGAGGAATGAGTTTTTGTCCTCGTGCTTATACCTTTCTTTATACTACGAGTATTTATGGGGAATGATGAAAAAAAAAAAGAAATTTTTCCAAGGCAAGGGACCTTATTAAAGTTTCAGCGAAGGCATTTTTTGTTTGCTTTTACCACCTCCCCACACCACCTCAATCACCATCAGGCTGGATGTATTACATTTTTGTGTTGGTACATATTTGAACATGAAGAATAACTTGGAGCTTTTGGTCATGTCATGTCATGTCATGTCTTTTCAAAATAAAAATAAACTTACATGTGTTGGATAGAGACATCAGACAAGAGAATGGGGTAGCTAAATTTGGTAGGTAACTTGACGGGGTTCTTAGGGCAGTTTTCATCATTAGTGTGTTTTTTTTTTTTGCAAAACGTCAAAAATCTTGTAAAATGTTTGCTAAGATGTTTACCTTCAAGTTCTATTCAGTCCTTCATGCTGAAATGTCTTCATCCAATATTTATTTCTAAAGCAGAAATATTAGTTTTGCAAAAATGAGGGGTAACTGGGAATTGATGACTTTTTGCATGGTGAGTTACTTATTTCAGAAAAAGGTGCTCCAGATTGGATTTCTGAAGCAAAATCCTCAAATTTTGAGGTGGGTTGAGAACATTTTTTTTGAAAAAAAAAAAACAAATTTGGTACAAACAGAGAACACAAAATGGCAGCAGCTTTCAAAATCTAACACTTCTATAGCGGCCATGTTGCTTTATCGGGTAGGTACACCAAGAATTTAAATTGCAGCCGTGAGACGATGCTCCCTTAAGGGGCAATGTACTCGCAGAAAGTCAATGCTTTGGGTTGATAGTGGGCCGGCTGGCTCCAGGACTGATCCGAATAGATTCCTGCAGGTCGAAACATTCATATAAGGTTAGTCATCAAGTTTAGCGTGTTAATAAACGACAAACCACAACCAGTTAGTACATCTGACATGTCGATAAATTTAACACGTCAAATGAATGGACAGCTTTATAACTCGTACGCGCATACAGTTCATAAAAACATCGTTCATCATCACAATTATAGTTGTCATGAATTAGTTCTTGTGGGCGTGACCCAAATATTTTGTTCATTTGTTAGAAAATATATCAAACACACACGTTCCCTTACTCTGTTTTTTAATACTACATACGGCATTTAAAAGTTGGTTGAAACTCCTTGTGTACACTAAAACTATGAGTGCACTTTATGAGTACATAAGTATATATAGTATTTTTTGGGAGTGGCCCTAGACTCTAGATCTGAAGTACTATTTATGTGATCTCGCAGGTTCAGAAGGGCAGTATTTGTGTACGCAGTGAAAATTTCGGTTATGACACCAGACATACAAATCTGTTATACATTCTGCTTATAAAAGTACAGTTGTGGTGGTCACGCAGGGGCAAAAGGAACATACTTGCTTGATGCAGTAGCCCCCAACTGCGGGGAATATGTAACATTTTCAATCCCGAACAACTGTTATAAAAATAGCCTCGTTCGAATATTTCGTACTCTTAATGGCAAACGACTGTTATATTATAATTTGGAATTTAGTGTGCATTTTTTTTAACGATACTTGAAACAACAATTTTAATAATACATAACTGTTTATATGGAACACGGCTCCAAAAATGAATAATAAAGTGTCGAAACTATGCCCAGTGTTCGGTGGGAAATAGGGTATTTCACCCTGTTTTATCTGTTATAATTATTCATGTCTTTAGTAACTTCAATTGTTATTTTCTATTAACATTTTCAAAATAAAACTTCAACGCTCTACAGTAATAACTTTAACAGCATTGTAAGACCCTTCAACTGGTCATGTGACAGAAAATACAAAAGCCATCCCTTCCATCCTTGCGATATGCTAAAATAATTGCATCAAAATAAATCCTGCTTAACCAAATCCTTTATAACAACAAACACTATTTTCGTAATTCTAACAATACTCAATCAATTTTCCACGCAATTCAAGTGGAATATAGAAAATTGCAATAAAAAAAAACTACTTTTGGTCCAGAGGATATCCTTAACTATTATCTAAGGATTGCAAAGGAACACTTGGCAATAGCTATGAATTTTATAGCCTCTTCATAGGGCAGTGTGCGCCTTCGCCTTCGCCTGCTATGCATTTTGGTTTCAATTTTTCCAGTCCAATGTACTGCTGCTTAACTGTCATTGTCATTGTTCTGCGTTCCTTATATTATACAAAGCGCATCCTTATTCTTATACAAGAAGTGTCAAAGGATCCAATTTACCATTTGCAATGTACACAGAATATTGTCTATGCTTGACTGTATACCCATGCCAACAAAGAATGGAAAGGAAGGACGAAGGAGGAGAGGATTGGGGATTAGCTGACGGTTTACTTGTATTATTCTTATCCTACTGGCATGATGTGACATGAACTGAACAGGACAAGTCAAGGAGCAAAAGGATTTTTCGCACACACAAACCGCCTAACAATTTACAAAAGCAAGTGCTACACAATATCTACCTAAACAACAACAAAAAAAAGAAGAAGAATAATACAATAAAAATAGGCAAAAGTGAAAGAGACACAACAAGGCTCTATAAATAAATGGGAGGAGGTGAAATGAAGAGGCAACGAATTGTTGGCGGCTTAGGAACACAATTCTCGAAAAGAAGAAGAAGAATAAGGTGATGGATTTCAGCTACTGATCCTGTTGTGTTGCTCTCTGTTTGTGTAGTCATCTGGATCCAAGGGATTATAAATGAAGAAAGAAGGCTCTGTGGATTATTTTGGTTATGATGAAACATGGGAAAGTGGAAAATTTAAATTAAAGATAAGGAAGGAGCTTATAACTGTCAAGAAACGCAAACTAAGAAGTTGAGATATTTTATAGGTACTGCGGCATAACGGAAGCGGCAGGATATAAACGTAAAGGCCTGTCCATGGAAAACTTGTTAACATTTCTGACAATCAACGCAAAATTCCTATTATTGTGGTCGACGACAAAATTATACCCAAGCCAAATTTGAAATTTTCCTAGGTTTGGGGCTTCAATCTTTACTTCAGCTCTACCTTTTAGTTATACATAAATATAGGTACCTTTTGGCAATATTGTTTTGCTTCCGTTTAGTTATACAAATTGAAATACATTTAAGGATGAAAACCAACTCAGAACTAAGCAGTAACAAACTTAGTTTAGAACGAAACACGTGTGAAACACCTTACGACCCATAATCAGCAGAAATCAACCGGAAGCATTTTGCTCTTACTACATGTGTATGTACCCTTTAAAAAGGATCACAAAGTTATACCTACCTGCATAAGTACATACAAACAAAAAAGGACCTCGATTCAAAAGTTTTTTTTTTAATAAGCAATTCTTTTTTAAACAAACACAAGGAAGAGAGATTGAAAAAAAATGCACCCCATTAAAGAATGGCATGAAGGTGGCTTTGCCATTAAGAAGAGAACCAATACTTGTCAGGCAGGGGGAAAAAGGTTGGATAATTCTCTGTTCTTATGATTGGCTTTTGAATATTGGTTGTTTTCCGACTATAAAGGTGAGGGATAAACTCTATACTTAGCACACATTTAAATATTGAGTTAAACTTTTTAAATTATAATTAATTACAACCCTTATTAGTAAGAATGCGGAATGAATAGCCCGGTCATAGATTATGCACTTAGACCTGTGGCTTTAGGAAAACCTCCACGAGAATAAGGTCTAAGACTACAATTCATTTACTCTCCGACATAAAAATGACGTCGTAATCTGTCATAATTGTGTCACGTCATATGATTGTCAGCGAAAAATTATGTCAACCCTTTAATAAAGACATCGAATCGGCACACATTGACCCAGTGTTTTATGACTTTGTCAACTCCATATAGGAACAAAATGTTCAGTACAAGGTAACCGTCTAGGCATACTCTTATCTCAAAATTGACAAAGCCCGCCATGGAATGATAGTTGACACAAATGCGATTTCTTGTGTAATGTATGGAGTATGCATTAAGGACGAATCGATGTTGAAAACAAATACAAGAAGTGGTGTGTGAGCCATTAAGGAAATCCCTTATTTTTTGCTGAAGTGCCATTATTGACGTAAAACTTCTTTTGCAGCGGGTGTTTGGGGTAAAGGTTTTCTATGGAGCTATCAGTGACATATCAAACCGACACATTTTCTGTCAAGAACCGACAGAATTCCTCGTGACAGGTTTTGCATTAGCTCTCTACAAAAATATTTCCACCAATAAATATTTGAAAAGACATTTTTTTGTACCGAAAAATAATGTTTTTTTTGCAAAGAACCACAAATATTAACCCGAACAACATGTATTTAAATATATATTTTCATTAAAAAAAACACATGAAATTAGTTTTTTTAAAGTTAAATTTTGGGGGTGGCCGTGGTGCTATAGTTGGCTGTCAACCTCATGGTCGCAGGTTCTATCCCAGCCGTAGTCAATGTTTTCTTATTTTCCATTAAAAACCAATTCTAAAAATAAATGCCATACAATGAGTTTCTTGCTTATTCATTACATGCTGTTTAGGCATAGAACTAACAACATGTGATTGAGTAAAACTAGTATATCGATAACATATGACAAAAAATAAAAAAAATAATGCGAATTATAAGAGACATAGTTAAATAAGACACGGAAATTTCTCCGCATTAGTTCAGCCGCCATCCCTGGAGATAAAATCTAAAATCTGAGACAACAACCACCTACAGTCACAGAACATCACGCCACACATATTTCCTATCATTCTTTCTCTTCCTTAACATCACCCTCACGCCCGCGCTGTGTTGAAACATTTAAAGCGAAGTATAATCCCTTGAGCGCGAGAAGAATATAAAAAAAAAAGAAGAACATCCACCAGAACGAAAAACCAAGTTCATTTACAAAAAAAAAATACAAAAAAAAAACAGCAAGAAAGATCTTTCTTACTATTTTTACTTGCGATATATGTACATAGGTACTATAGTAGGGCAAGTTTTGCATTTGGAAAAAAAATCGAACTCAAGATTTTATTCAAAGTTGACATTATAATGATAGAGAACACCCGAAATTCCGCTTGTCTATCTGTGGAACGATCTACAGCCTAAACGGCTGAACCGAAATTGTTCAAACTTGGTGCTAGGTATTTTAGGAGATTGTCCAAAAATAGATTTTTGAATCGTTGTTTTAGCCCCAAAAATAACGGTACTTGCCATACAAATTTTTCTACCATCTTAATTATCTCGAAAACCGGCTCTAACGATTTTGATAAAAATTGGTGTGTGCATACTACTTAAAAATTTTTTTAATGTTTTGTTATTAACGCTACCTGCCATACAACTATTTTATTCATTTTCGAATTTCTCACAAACGGTCTAACGTTTTTTAGACAGTAGCTCTTTTAAGTTCTAACTAATAATGCATTTCAAAAATTTCCAGAAATAATGTTTCTTTTTTTGAAAATTCAATATTTTGAAAACGAGTGGACCATTTTTTCTGAAATTTTGTTTTTAAATTTATATTATTAAATATTTAAAATGTTTATATCATATTATTTTTAGAAAAAATTTAAGAATTTTTATATATACAAAATTAAATGAAAAACGACTTTAAAAATACATTAAGCCGTTTCTATTAAAAATCTTTTGCATATAATGTCATCGAACATAGGAGCAAGTGCGTGCGATCCAGTCGTGCATTTTATTTTTATTTAAATCAATAAGCACGTTATTTTTAACTACACTTTTCACTTTATTTTATTATTTTGCTTATATTCTTAAAATTAATTAATAAATCTGTCTAAAAGATATAAAAACACACAAAATAAACAAAAGATATCGAAAACGATATGTGAGTATGTATAGATTAAATAATTAAATAATTAAATTAAATGATTAAAATTAATGGGGCTTATGTTTGGTAACAAAGATCAATTAATTTTTGATTTAGGTCTGTCAAAAAACTGTTTTTGAAACCCCATAAGTTGGCTTCAATATTATTTTCTTAAATCTCGTCCCGATTTCGCGGATTTTACTGATGTAAATCGATGAGGTTAAATCGTCGAGTTGAAATTCCTAAATCACGGATCTAAGTTTGAATTGAAAGATGGAGTCTGGAACGGAATAAAAAACAAGTCAACTTCGTTGTTCTTTGAGAGATTTCCATGAAATTGAAATATAATTGTATCTGACATAGAGCTATGAGAGAAAAATAAAATAGTTTCAAAATAAGGTGGGTTGAAAAGTGTAATTTTTTAAGAAAATAATGAACGTGATCTGCAGGCAAATGTTTAGAAAATTTGTTTGAAAATGTTTTTAATGTCGATTTCGTTTCAACAAAAACATCGACTTGCCGTCGATCCGCCGTCAATTTTTTTCTGAAAATCAAATTCGTTTCAAATTAAAACCAATATTTTTCTGGAAAAACAGATCCGTATTGAATCTCTTTTTGGAGACGGATTCAAAACGGATTTGTGCACAGATTCGTACACACACTACAATATTTGTTTTGACGTTTCTCAATTGTTGTGTTGTGAATTAATTTTTATTTTGTGGCAGTGTACAGAAAAAGTAAATTAATATATTAAAAAATAAAAAAAATTGTTAAAAACTTCTTGGAAACAAATATTAAAAAAGTGCAAGTGGGTTTAGGAACTCCCCCGCGTCGGAATCGGGAAATTAAAACGAAATAATGATGTTTTAACGAATTGAAGATTTGTTTTTTTTTTAGAGCTGCCAAGCAACACACACAGTCCCAAAAAGAGATTCGGTCCGTAATCGTTCTTTTCAAAGCCAAAAAGTATTGGTTTTAGTAGCGAATCCTAATTATTGAAACGAAATCGACATAAAAATAAGTTTTTTGGTAAACGGCTTATAGCCGATTTTTCAATCTCCAGATTAACAAGCAGTTGCCAGAGGAATAAACTTACTTGACTGTTAAACAACCGGATAACAACATCGAATTTTTCAATAAAGAAAAAAACAATCTTTAAGCGGGCCTTACACTACGCAACATAATTGCGCAATACTCAGTATTGCGCAGTAATATTGACCGTATAAGGGCTTTATTGCGCAGTAATTTCGGTTTGCCCAATATATTGTGGAATGTTTAAAAAATTTAATATTTTTTGGACAATATTCAATATATTTCGCAGCATACTGCATCGCGTAATGCAAATCTCAATATATACTTCACAGAATTGAATTTTTATTTGATTAAATAGGTACAAACATGGTGGACCATCGATTCAGAATGCATGTCATCTTTTAACAACGAACCGATGCAGAATAAACTGCAAGAAGGCAATAATATCTTTCAATAATATTGCGTTGTATAAGGACGACGCATTTTCACGCAATATTTTTGGCCAATATCTTGAGCAATAATATTGAGTGGTGTAAGGCCCGCATTAGAATAATTTTATTTGAACGTCACTTTTATTTCGTGTTTCGAACTTTTCATAGAAATTAATTTTTGTTTTCCATTTATTTTAAAGCAATAATTGTTTAAAGCGTTTTGACATCGAAAATAGCTATTTATTTTATTCCTCAGGTAGATCCTTATTCTGTTCTAAAATGAGCAGATAACTTTATTCCTAGATTAGGTTGTATCTGACCGTTAAAAAACTGATTTTTGCTCTATCTGGAGAATATGTACTAACTGACTGCTTAACTGACAATTGAAAAATTGGACCTTAATGATTTTAAATAAAAAAAGTCATACATTTATTCATAATTCTATTGCGAGTTTGCGTTTTTGTTTTGTTTAAATGATTCTGTTTCTTTATGTTTTCAGCTAATAGTGGGTTAACCCATTTTATTCCAATGTGATCTACGTTAGCATTTATAGCTTTTGACGTATGTCACTTCTAACATCGCATCCCAACTATTTTTCGGTACTCGATCCGTTTTCGAGTTTTGTACATCTCATGAAATTTCTTCCAACTTACCCATTTTAAGTCGGGTTACTATATTTAGGGATCTAAGATCTGAAACCAGGCGACATTGCATGGATAGATATAGAATTCGAATTATTGCTGGCTTTCCTCTATTGGTATTTCGTACAAATATTTAAGCATTGGTTCAAGGTTAACCATACCAATATCAGCGGATTAACTGAAGTTCAACGATGGTTCAGGATTCACTTAATCCACCGAAATCGATGGACTAAAAAATTGAACCGATGCAGAATACTATTTAAATGTTAATACAACTTTCCCTAAACGATTTAAGGACAATAAATAGTTCCTTTTTTGTGCCTTAGATCCCAATCCGTGACTTTTTGAAACCGCATGAAGGCGATTTTTCTTCAGGTGTTATTGGTCATACGCTGGTTTTATCGAGTTCTTACCTCAGCCGCACCCGAATTCCCATTAGCTTATACTTGTCGAACGCAATCAAATACGAGTGAAAGGTCGTATTGAGTGGAATCAAATAGAATTGAATAGAGCCGTGGACAAAAGAGAAAATTCGTTCGATCCAATTGTCCGTTTCAATTGACTCATTTCGAGTTTTCAAAGCATTTTGTTGTTCTTATGTTAACTCGTGGTTTTGTAGTGCACTGCAAAATAGAATGCATTGTTGTTAGGGAAATTTATTGAATTTAAACATATAAATCACAAGAGTGTTGTTGTTTTTTTTTTTTAAGAAGAAGAAGGAGGATGCATATGTGCCATTTATCATTGCACAAAACATGTTTTCCATTAAATTTTGAAGCGTTAATTTATCTATAGTGGAAGAGGAAAGCAATCTACACCCCATTTACCCTTCCCCATTGTTCGCACATTAATCACAGTCATTATGTTGCACATCCGCTCCACGCTCCACCTCTCTTTTCCTCATCTCCTGTCATTAAATCATATTTAAATGAGAAAAGCGATTGGCATTTAATCCTTGAAACATAATAAATAATACATTTTGCATTAAAATGCAGAAGAATCGCCTCAACACTCCCATCAGCCGACGACGACTACCGACAGCAACCCGACTACATACAACCCCCTGCTGTTATTGTTGATGGCATTTGTACAAAGAGAGATGGTGTTAATGCAGAATCCATCTCCCACCGCCAGCTACCGTCCAACCACCAAACTCCTCCGGTTGAGTGCGCAATTTTTTTATGAACCACAACAAGGACATAAATCCTTTCGAACGCAAAATTAACAGTTTGCTCTTGAAAGGTTATTCAAATCAAGAAGCGTTTCGCCTTCTTCGACTTTTTCGATGATGTTCGGCGTTTGGTGGTTTTGATTTTGATTTAATGGGGTCGGGGCGGTAGTTAGGTAGTCTTTTGGTGCGCCATTAAATTATGGAATAACAACAATTATTATTATAAACAAACATACATATTTTGCAAGTTTCTTCTTCTTGCCAAGCAAGCAGCGATATCATTTTAAGTGGATATTTTTTTTTTCGTATCGTCGACACGCGCACAGAGTCGCAAGCGCCAATCCCCAAGTGTGAAACGGCAGGCGACGACGGCGACGTTTTCCGAGTATGGCGATGTAATCAAGCGCGTTTTTTCGTCCTCGTAATTGTCCTTTATTACATAATGTTCAGCGCTCAGAATCTAAAAGGAGTTTTAATTTCTGGACTCCTTAATCGATAAGGCACCAGTCTGACGCTGTGATGGTTGGTAATGGTAGGACTTGGGTGTGGGAAGTTGTCACTGTTTTGTACGTAATCATGTTCTCAAACGAAAGTTATCACTATTTGATTGCAAATAAATTATTAACTAAAACGAAGGGTTCTTCACTGCTATCACATTAATTTTCATTGGAATAAGGATGAGAGGATGATAATGAGAATGCGAGGTGGGAGATGTGCGTCAGGGGGAAATGGAATGTAAATAAGTATAAGGGTGATAATGAAATTCAGAGTCAAAGACCAGTTCAAAATAAATGGGTTAAGTTACGATCTGAAAATGAAACATTGAAACGCACAAACAAAAAATTGAGATAACATTAAATTACGTAAGGACTTTTTAAGCTTTTCTAATTTATGTTAATGGAGGGTTTTTCCATGAATATACACAGCTAGGTGTATATTTAATAAGAAAAACAAAATCAACTTGAAGACGTAATTTTGTCTTCTTGCATAAGCGAGAGCGAACGGGCGCTCGGCCCGGACGGCCGGCCTGCGCGGCGGCTAGATAATTAGATGCTTTGAATATTCATGTATCTAAAATTGTGTTTTTTGTTATCATATTTATTTTTTTTTTTTTGTAATTTTTTTTATACTTCGTCCTTAGTGTAGTAGAAAAAGGGTGCGCATTTCAACCTTTCTATAAATATATTCTATTATAGTATTATGTAGGTGAACCTATTTTATTTTGAATCTGACCTTTTTAAACCTCTCGTGATGAAGCAGTCTAAATCATAACAATGAGGAAATTAAATGAAATCAGAAAGTTATGATTGGACGCCATAAAAGTTCTGCTTGAAATTACAAATACACGCAAATCAGTTTGATCTTATTAAAAATGTGTACAAAATTAAAAATAAATTCAAATAAAATAGTTGTAGCTAATGTAAAGGTATACAGTTATATCCTGAATAAGACTATTATAGAAAACTGTTGGTGTAATAGGTCAGAGGGATGGATGACAAAATTATTTTTCAAGTCAATACCTCATTGGCGATATTTTTCTCATTGAAATCAGCAATGAAATCGACTACGTCATTAATGTTTCACACATTTGTTATTGTTTCATTTAACGAGCAATAATATAAACAGAATTCGGCCCACCTACATCTTCAATTCAAGGAAATCTTACTATGGTCTGAAAGTGTATATATATACGACTGGAAATTTCGCCGGATACTTAAAACTGGGTTCAAACCCCTACACAGGTATTTTTACGTGCGATATGGTACTTTAGGGCAAGTTTTTCACTTGGAAAAAAAATCGAACTCGAGATTTTAATCAAACTTGACATTACGGTGATGGAGACCACCAATTTCCAATTAGGTCCCGGAGTTCCTTCTGTCTGTGTGTCCGTACAACGCTCTACAAACTTGGTATTTATGCGTTTTAGGTGATTGTCTGAAATAGATTTTGAATCGTGTTTTTTAGCACCAAAAATAAGGCGATACTTGCCATACAATTTTATCTACCATTTTATAATAATCTCGAAAACGGCTCTAACGATTTTAATAAAAAATGTGTGTCCACTACTTTCGGCATAGTCTACATTGTGGTAAATGTTTATTATATATTTTATTATTAACGGTACCTGTCATACAAGCATATTTTTAATTTTCAATCAAAATTACATTTTTACGTAGGAAGTTGCTTAAATTATAACTAATAATGCATACCAAAATTTTCGAAAAATATTTTTTTGGATTTTTAAATAAAAATAATTTTTTTTTCTGAAAACTCAATATGCCGAAAACGGTTCGAATTTTTTTTTTTAAATATGGTTCTTAAGTTTATATTATTAAATATTTTAAATTGTTATATGTATCTTCCAACTTTTTTTTAGAAAAAAATTAAAGAAATTTTGTACCTATATGTATACAAAATTAAATAAAAAAACTACTTTAAAAATATATTTAAATTCTTAATGAAAAATATTTTGCATACGATGTGATCGAGTATGAGAGCAAGTTCGTGCAATTCAGTCGTGCACTTTATTTATTTAGAGTACAGAGAATTAAAAAAATTGTATTTTCTGAAAATGTCTTTATTGAGCAGTAGTATACCAGGGTAAAATGATGCAGGCATATTTTTACTATTACGAAAAAAATATTTAGTTTGGGCCGGATAATTTCAGAAATTATTCAACTGATTAAGGTGATTTTTTAAAAATTGTATTGCCTAGCTATTTTTTTTTAAAAAAGAAGGTTTAAAGTCATTTTTGTTTGTTGAATTCATTTGTTGTACCAAAAACTTTGTATCCCTTAAGATTAACCACGATATTCACCGATATATTTATTTGATAATTAAGAAAACTAAGATTTGTTTTATAAAGTTTATGATTTTTAAATAAATTTTTTAACATTTTTAAACTATCAACTTTTTGGATTTTTACAATGATAAGAATCAAATGGAATCCCCATTACCGAGGAATCTGCTTCGTGTAATTTCCAATCATTTCCAGTGTTTGTTTTTTAATTTATCTTCATGGTGGGATGGGCATTTGCTGTTTTTATCTTTGTTTTTGACTGTTTTAACATCGGTAGGGAAATGCACTTTTTATTAAAATACAATTTGTCTATGAAGCAAAAAATATTATTTTCAAAAAAGGTCACATTAAGGTAGGCGGGCAATTCCTAGAGGTAAAAAATTACCAATATTCAAGAGGGAGATGAAAGATTAATCCTGGCGAAAGCTTTCTGATGTACAAATATTTATAGTTAAACAAAATATATCCGAATTCATTAAATTTTGCAAAGCAACGCAAGCACGGGGCTGCTAGTATCCCATGATACTATTTAACTCTTTCATCAAGGCTATGAATTTTACTAATTCAAAATAAACTCCATCTGTTCGTTATATGCCGTTAATACGAAAATTAAAAAAAAAACTTGCTCTTATTATTCGTCGAACCGTTTTCGAAATTAGTATTAAATTTTCATTAAAATAATTTTTTTTTTATAAAAAAATATTTTTTCCGAAAATTTAAATATTCAATACCATTTAGAATTTGAAAGAAATCCTGCACAATTTTTTTTTCGAAATCGGTAGAACCGTTAATGATATATCAGAAAATAAAACAAAAATCATTTTTTTTCAAAAAAATATTGGTAGATATAATATAAAAAAAAATAATCGACCTCCGTTTTCGAAATATTTCAAAAAAAATTTATTTTTTTTTTCAAAAACGCGAAAAAATATTTTTTTTTCTTAAATTTTGGTATGCAGTTTAATTTAAGATGTGAAGGACCTCCTGTATAAACATTTTGATCAATATCCGTTGAGCCGTTAAAGAGAAAGTCCAAAATCATTTTTTAAAAACCGTTACACTATGTCAGGTACCTATACCGGTAATAACATTTTATATTATGGATCGAAATTTATACAACATTTAAAATGGTGCGATTTTTTAATCAAAATCGTTAAACCGAAGAAGCTTAAGTTCCAAGTTTGAAGATAGAAATATTTCGTGTTCTCTATCATCGAAATGTTAAGTTTTATCAAAATCTCGACTTTAATTTTTTTCCAAATGCATAACAGGACTTACCCTGAAAGTAGAATCATTTTTACTCAAAACGGAGTACATCACTGATTTGGAAAACTGGTAAAATAGAAATGCTTATCTCTGCCTCCATTTTGTCCTCTTTTTAGAATATTCACAAATTCAAAATCAATATGCGATGGTATCTATTTTTTAATATGTCATTTCTTTTCCATTATATCCCATTTACACGAATGATAAATTGCTATAATTTCTAGCAGAAAACTGTCAAAATAATGGATACAATCAATACTCCTTAATAACAAACATTTCCACGCCTACATATGAGTACCATGTCATTGTCATTGTTTATTGTCAGTAGGTATTTGCAATCTGGGAAACTATTTCATTCACACGATGCTTGTTTGGTAGAATGGTTTAAAATTAAACGTAAACAATTGCTCACTATTTTTTGAAGGAAAGGACATATTTTGCGTACTTTTTATGAATTTGTCATTCAAAGCTAGAAAATGGATGAAATAATGTTAATTTGTCACTCGTGTAAATGCGGCATAATAACGTTCATTTTAAGATTAGGTTTTGCCCTTACTCAAATCGGGAGAAGAACTAAAATAGAAGGATCTCTCAAATCAATGTAAAGAAAATTTCCGCCAGCAAGTAGAAGCGAGTCAACACAAAAATTTCTTTTTTTTTTGGTTTTCTTCCCGCAAAGTGTTATTTTATAGCGAGCAACATTTAATTCAACATAATTCGATTAAATTCCTTTTTTCCCAAGATTAATTTTGTTCCTTTTTTGCTTAATGTCCTTAATAGCGAGATTTATTATTTAGACGTATATGTATATACACATACAAAAATATAGTATACCCATTGATGGTGGCTTATGGGCCATATATTGTGTGCTTAGTGACATATTTATGAACTTTCTGTTTTTGAGCTAACAAAGAAAACTCCAATTAATTTCTAACCTCATGTTGTTGCCACACATATTGCCTCACAATACACGAGCTTAACCAAAAAAAACACCCAAATTTTCAGTCCTATAGCCGCTTTACCCCTATACTCTACACTACACCCACTTTACATCTTAACATACACGCACTCATTTATCCATTTAGAGGAATTTGGAAAATTTCTTAATCAACCAAAGGCAGTCTTTGCAGGAACGTAGCTACAAAATTAAATCCGGGGGCTGAAATATCTGTATAACTTCGGAAATCAAATTTTATTCAGAGTTTTTTGTCTCACTCCAAGAACTTCCTCATAAAAATAATTAAAACAAAAATTGTAACCCCTTCTAAATGAAGCCTTAAGTACAGTCCTGGCAACATGTGCTCCATTTAATCGCCCACCAAACCGAACCACCGACTGAACTACAAAAAAAAAAAAAAATCACAAGGGCCATGGGGCGGAGCAGGCAGAAAGTATGACAACGCTTTCGCATGAGGAAATGAAATTTTAATAAATTTCCTAACCGACAAAAAATCCCATTTTTCCCAAGGAAAAGAAAAAAACTTTTCCTCGAGACGCTCGCTTTGCGCGCTACGCTGTGCAGAGTTAATTTCCATCATGAATCGAGTCTTTGTCGTAGACGTCGAAGAGCTGTGTGTCAGCAGCCAGGGATAACATCACTTCACAAGCACTGGCTGGCAGGAGGAAGAGTGCTATGGCAAGGAAAACGCGCGTACTTTGATTTATTTCTGCGTTGGAGAACTTTTATCATGCTCGCACGCCATCAGTGTTTTTTTTTTTTTTTTTTTGTTGCCAACCGACAGACGGAAGGGGGTGCCTGACTGCTGACTGTTGGGTATGCAGATACAGATTGTTGCGTTGAGAATTTTAGCTGCTATCGCGATGGGACATATGTCTTATTATTTTGTTTCATCTAATTTGGTGTGGGGAAAATGAGAAGAGGTAGGGGATTTTTTTTTAAATAAAAACGTCAAATTTCCAAGGAAAGTCAGTGTTTTTTCTCACACATGATTTCTTATTACACAGCATGTGGTGTGGTGGTGTTTAATTGGACAAAGGAGCGATAAATAATATGAAAATGGAGATGCAATAACAGGCTGACCCTAAATAAAAACGACATCTTGAGCGAATGGATGTTCGGTCGGATCGCTCGCTATGGATGAAAGTCTGCATGGATTCACAGCTTATAGGGGGAGGAACTGAAAAGGAATTATGCAATTTGTTCCATAATACAGCTTGATTAAGTTTAAATTTCTTCAAAGCAACAGTGTGACACATGTGGATTTTTTGGTAACTGATAGGTCTAAGACCTTTCGAGAACTGTATTGACTGCAATACTACCCATAATGACTGAGATAAATGAGACTTACGAATGCTTCGGATTACTTATGAGAACCGCATTCAGACAATGTGAACAGGCCCCAAAGCAGTCACTTTTAAAGTTATAAAGTAATAAAGTAAAATAAAAGTAATAAAGTAACAATTAAATCGAAGCTATAATATCCCGCCCATTATTATATTCAAAACAATGTGAAACGGTAACTCCTATTAAATCCTAATCTATTTTCCTAATTGCTATAACACTGTGAGTGAGCGTACAATATATCAAAATTATAGCTAACAACTTTATTATAGCTAAACATTGACGCTGTCAGTAGGGTTAGGTCACTGTACATGTTGTCAAAATTCGGTAGTGACATATATGACGCAATGGTCTCTGACTCTCTGAGTTTTGATACATGCGCGAACTTGAATGAAAATGGAAACTCGGAAGAACATACCGTGGTAGGTAGGTTTAGATATAGTGAAATTACGTCTATGTTATAATTGGAGGCATAAAAGAGGCCATTTGAATTCCTAGAAAAATTTATCGTTATGGAGCGGTTTTAAAAAAAAAATATTTTTTTATATTATACAATTACCAATTATGAATATGCGCTTAAAGTTTTAATTTAAAAAAAATCATTAACCCAATTTTCAAAACTCGATTTTTTCAACAAAAAAATATTTATAAGCATTTGCATACAAAAAATTAATTTTTATCGTTTCATTTAATAATGAGCAAATAGAAAATGGGTACTATATGGCAATTTTTGCATTTGGAAAAAATCGAACTCGAAATTTTGATCAAACTTGACAGTACACGATGATGGAGAGCCCCAAAAATGGGGTCCCGCAAATCCCAGCAAAAAAACCCCAGCTTCAAACTTGATACTTAACCGTCTTTCTTAGATGATGACCTCGATTTTGATTTAAAAAAAATCAGTCCACTATTATGAGTATAGACTACTTTTTCAAAAATGTTTTTACATTTACATAGAGATTATTAACAGTAGATACCTTTTGCACACTATCAGAATTGGTCGAATAGAGGTTATAAAGTGTTATCCATTTTGCGGTTTCAAAAGTAAACGTAAATAGAACACATATTTAATACTTTTTTTCATGATATTTCTTTTTTATTTTAAAGCTTTAATGTTGGCATTATGTGTGAAACACTATATCATTTAAATGACCACCACACGAATTGTTGCAAGCATCGATTGTTTTGATGTAATTTTCGACCACTTTTTGATACATATTGGGCGGTATCTCAGTCATAACTTGACGAATGTTGGTTTTCATGTGCTCAAGAGTTAAAGGTTTATCTGCTTAAACACGGTCTTTCGCATAGCCCCACAAAAAAAAGCCCAGCGGTGTCAAATCGCATGATCTTGGTGGCTAGTTGATATCGCCACGACGAGAAATTACGCGGCCAAGAAATGTCTCTGGCAATAAAGCCATATTCGCTCGAGTTGTGTGGCATGTGGCACCATCTTGTTTAAACCACATATTCTCCAAGTCGTATTCTTCAATAGCAGGCAAAACAAAGCCGGTTATCATATGACCATAACGCTCCGAATTGACGGTGACAGTCGTTCCATCGTTGTTTTCGAAGAAGTAAGGTGCAATCACACCTCCGGACCAAAGAGCGCCCCAAACATTGACTTTTTGTGGATGTAATGGCATCTCTTCAATTACTTGAGGATTCTCAGAACCCCAAATGCGACAATTTTGTTTATTAACATACCCACCGAGTGAGAAATGTGGGTCGTCGCTGAAAACCATAATCTCCTCTTAAAGCACGATATGTGGCTGTGGCAGAATCACCATTTTTGTAGTAGGTTTTAACAATTTTTATGCGTTGTGCGATAGTTAAGCGATCCATTTTCGTAAATGTCAGACTTTCAACTGAAAAACAAAATTGGTTTAACAACTTAGTTTGACCGATGTCGAATTGCAGCTCTATACTTTTGAAACCGCAAAATGGATATCCCTTTAGCAACCTCCGTCTGGCGACCAATGGTTTGCCAACACGGAAAACTGTGTTTTAGAACCGGCTCATTATTTAGTGCAGTGTTAGTTGTTAGTAGGCAAAATCTATTACAAATAACACTAAGAGATGTACAAAATGAAAAAATCACTTTTTCGGATTTTTTGAAAATTCAATATTTCGAAAACGAGTAAAAGAATTTTTTTTTGTAAATTCTGTTTTTGAATTGTTAAGATATTTCAACGAAGATTTTGTTTAGAAAAAAAAATTTAAACATTTTCTGTATAAAAAATTAAGCCAACAATTAATCGAACATGAGAGTAAGTACGTGTGATCCAGACGTGCATTTTAATTTATCAAAATTCTTGTTTGTTTTTGATTAAAAAAAATGCATTTTGTTTGCTAGTACCTACAGTTGGTTTTTGTTTTAGCAAAATGTTTTTTTTTCCAGTATTCAAGAGACTTTCAAAACTGCTAAATACAAGGTTTAGAAAAAAACATTAAGTAGGTTTCAAAATATTGGGGTGGCCGTGGCGCGATAGTTGTGTGCTCGCATGCCAACCTCGTGGTTGCAGGTTCGATTCCTGCCGTTGTCTATGTCTTCTTATATTCCATTAAAAACCAATTTTAAAAATTGTCATAAAATAAGTTGCTGCTTTGCTCATTACATGCTGTTTAGGCACAAAACTAACAGCATGTGATTGAGTAAACTAGCATACCCATAAAATATGACAACGAAATAAATAAAATAATGCGAATTATAAGGGACATAAATAAATAAGACACGGTAATTCTCTCCGCTTAGTTCAGCCGCCATCCCTGGAGATAAATCTGGGATATCAACCAGATCTAGTCTCAGAACATCGCGCCACATCTTTCCTATTCTTCTTTCTCTTCTTCCACCGGATACCCGCGCTGTGTTAAGAAAAACATATAAAGGGTATTCATAATCCCTTGAGCGCGTGCAAAGTTATAATAAAAAAATATGTATTGATTAAAAAAAAGTATTTGAAAAAAAAACAACAAATTTTTAAGCTTTAAACTTTTTAGGAGTTTCTCAATAGAAAGTAAAAAAAACAGAAAATTGAAATCCAAAAAAATGGTACTACATACTAGAGTTACCAAAAATAACCATTTGTTGAAAAAATAAATACAAAAATGTACCTTTTCGCCCTATTAATTAAATAGGTATTTTTTTTTATAAGACTGAGTCATTTTTAATAAGACCCTACTTGGCTAAACAATAAATTTGGGCATATTACCCAAAATAAAATATGTACTCAGTTCGAAGAAAGTCATCCACCCAATTAGGCTTTAGGTTGGCAGACAGAAAATTTTGTGAGGCCTACTTGTTTCGTGTTCGCTATATCATCGTAATGTCAAGTTTGTTCAATATCTCCAGTTCGATTCTTTAATAAATCCAAAACTTGCCAATATCACCAATTTACCGCAATTAAAGAGATAAATCTCAAAACAAAAATAGTATTTATTAAAATGTAAAAAAAAAATTAACAGAGATTTTAAATTTAATGGAGAGTGAATAAATTGTGCATATAAGCTTAAATTATCAGAAGAATCCGACATTAAAAATAATTAGTTTTCACTCAAAATGGCTGACTATTGAAATCTGGATGTTCAACAAAGCTGGCATATCTTAAAAAGAAAGTATTTATTTTCGATCAGAAATTCTGTCAATTTTCTATAATTATATGGGAGGTTATTTTAGTTAACTTTAAGAAGACATTCGCTTCACGCAAATGTTTTCTAATAAAAATTGGATTTTTTTAATTAAACCCATTTTAACGCATTGAAAAAAAAATTGTGTTAGACAGACAAACTTTTATTTGTATTATATTCAGTTTTTGTATGATTATATACTGGCTTTTAAAGCACTTTTTCGTATCTTTTAATGACTTTGAATGCCCAACAACAACTTGAGTGTGCTACCACCATGTATATGTTAATTGCAAGTCATTATATTCACGACGAATTTGAGGTACCTAACAAACGAAAACGCTTTTCAATTTTTTTTTTTCAATAATATAAAATAAAACTTTTAGTTAAATTGTTGTTTTATTTAACAACAGTCTAATTAATTGTCATTTCTTGTCGCATGTCAATTAATGCCACTTTCATTACCAAAGCACTTTTAAAGATTTAAAAAAAAAAATTTTTTTGTACACTGTTTTCTTATTTAAATTTTTTATAAATGAAATCAGATTTAAAAAACAAAAAATAAATGCCATTCCCAATTATATTAAAATAAAGCGAATAATCTTCAATGAAAATTATGATGATTTTCATCACAACTTCGCAGTAAATTCCTTAAAAATTATTAATTTTGAAACTGCAATTAACTTGGACAAAAATATTATTTAGAAAGAAATATACAGATGAGTACATTTTTTTGGATAAAGTCTCATTTTTTTCTGCAATTTTTAAAAATGCAATTTTTAAAAATGAGTTTCGTGACTTCAATGATACAAATCAGAATAGAAAGCAACAGAAATCTATATTTTCAAAATGCTGATATTTGTTTTTACTTGCGATTATAAGTAAATACTAAAAGGCAAGTTATGCATTCGTAAAAAAAAAAAAAAAATTCTTACAATCAGACATGACATTACGATCATAGAGAAGCCTAAAAAAGTGATCGCCAAAAAATGTCTGTCTGTCTGTCTGTCTGTCTGTCAGTCTGACCGTCAGTATGTGTAACGAGCTACAGCATAAACGGCTTAAGCGATTACCTTCAAATTTGGTATGTGTGATTATTTTGGCATTCCTCGGAGGGGAAATTGAAATTTTATTTTTCGCCCTAAAAATAACGGTACCTGCCATATGACCTTGAAAGAAAATCTTATTTTTCTCTAAAACGGCTCCAACGAATTTGATTAAATTTTTTTTAGAATTTTTTTGTTGGTATAGCTATCATTTTATATGAACCAAGTTTACAGTAAAAGTCTATTAATGGTACATTTCATATAACGGCTTTTTTAATTTTTGGCTTTCTCGGTAACGGTACATTGGATTTCTGTCAAATTTTATATCTGAGAAGATCTAAGTAGCTTTATTATTTTTGCGTATCAAAATTTTGAATAACTTTTTTTTTTAAATTAAAATAATTTATTAAATTTTTTTTTGATCAATAATTTTAAAACTAATCCAAAAAATAATTTTAAATTTTATTCACATGAACATTAATAGTCTCTAAAAAATTGCATACCAAAATTTCAAAAAAAATTTTGTTTTCAAAAAACGAAAAATAAAAAACAGGATTTCATCAAAAGCCGTCCTTTAATTATCGAGATACTTTTTTATGAAATTTTCATTGATCCGTGGCATCTAATAGCATTCTTCGTTTCTTCGAAAAAATGATTAAAGTGATGGTTTTAGCAGTTTAAATAAGCTTAAAAAACGATTTTTGCACACCTATACACCATTCACCTTCTTTAAATATATGTACGTACTTGTACATATTTACATTATTACCCTCCTAATTTACATAATTAAAATCCATTTAAATATACATGTGTAGGTACCTATTTAAATATTCCTTGAATCATGTATTCGACAGTTCATTATACTAAGAATCAAGGTAATATTACCGACATGGGCTTTAAATCTGCGTAGAATAACTATTTATAACAGACTAGCTACCTTCCAACAGCGTCAGTGAGTAACACTAACGTTGTTAGATACAAGAGTAAGTTTGTACGATCTAGTCGTGCATTTTATTTTAAATAAATCTAGTAAATTCATTGCAGAAGCAAAACGTTTATTGAAATTTTTTTTTAATTTTTTTACTGAAGCTAAAAATTACTGCGAAATTCGGTATTTCTTTTTTTTTTTGAGAAGAAAAAAAAATAAATTCTAAAATCCAAAAATTTGTACAGCGGGAATTTGAACTTATCTCTTTTTAAACGCGGATGCTTTGGAGCAGCTTCGAAAACTTTAAAGTGATTATTGTCAAGAAGTGCTTCTTTCCCTTCTAACGCCCCTCCGAGGCAATTGAAAAAGCATTATCCAAGATTCTCCACACCACCACTGCACCACATCGCATCACTCTTATAAGCAAATGCATGTCGATGTTAAATTATTTCCACTGTCATCAGTGCCAAACATAAGCACAATGTATCACATGACTAAAGGGCCGCAATGATGACGACGAAGACGACGACGCCGACGGTACAGCGATGAAGCTTCAGCCCAGTCTCCTGTATTATAAAACCAGAGTTTCTCTGTTTTTCTAAAGGCCGCGCAGAGCATAATACAATGCTGCAGAAATCTTCAACTTCCACCAGTAGGTGGGAACAATGGAACCAAAAACAAAACAGTAGGATTACATTGCTAATTATTTGAGCCAAAATAAAAAAAATTAAATTTGTACAAGCTTTGCAGTTAAAGGATTTTAATGTTCAATTTTCTGAATTTATATAAAAACCTTGAAATCTACTGTAATTGATTTTTGTATTTCTGTTTAACAGTTTCTCGGCAAATTTGAACATATTTAAAATTTTATCTAAATTCTGATATTTTGTAAGAAAATAAGTTTATGAGACCTATAGTAGGTTTGGCTCAAGGTATACACTGTGCGGTTTATGGAGAAATCGTGATGTGGCCCCCGGATCAGCTCATCGGATGGATGCACAATATGCGATTGTTGTGTGCAGAAAATTTATGTTTATAGGCAATGCCTCTTGAATGGCATTTATACTTTTTTCTTTCATTTTTTTTTTTGGATTAATGCTTCTTTTGTATATCCAAGGCATAATAACTTTTTTCAGTTTTTTTTTTGGTTGAGAAAAACTGCAAGATCTCGTTTTATCGCGCCCCGCGAAAACCATGTTTGCCGGCCTGCCTAAGTGCCAACACCTTTCAACAACTGTACACCTCGACTCAATTGTGTTTTGTTTTTTTTTTTGCTGAGAGGAGTGTGCACTCGGGGTTATCTTGAGAACGTGCCAAACGTGCGCCATACAGTCCAAGTTCATAGGACATTGACACAATGCATATATAGTGTCGCTTTGTCATCTTCAGAGCGTCATCATCGTCATCTTCGTCGTCTTCATATATAGTCAGTCAGAGTCAGATTTAGAGCTGTTATTGCCTGAATGCACTCTTTAGCTTTCAGCAACGTATAGCCATCCCCATCAGTATCACCATCATCATCATCATCAAGTGAAATATAAGACGCAGGGGGTCAGTTGCCGTGTCAAATCGTGAATTTAGTCGTTTTGAGAATTTTCCTCATCTTGTTTGTCCTCTTTTCGTTTTGTGCTGAGCTTTTGATATGCTTTCCATTTTGGTGGAATGATGATGATGCTGTTTTTCTATTTTATTTTTTTATGTCGAGGAAAGAAAATTGGGTTTCGACTCCCGGCTTGGCTGGCTGATGGCTGATGGCTTGTTGGATGTTGGTGGACCACTTTCGGAAAATCTACTGCCTATGGTTTGAGTGATGATGGAAGTGTATGATGGCAGAGCACGAATAAATGCAATTTACCAAAAAAACCAACCGAACTAGACATGAATTTGTTGAAGCAGCCATAGGTCTGTAGGTAAATTTTGGTGTCTGGCTGTGAGGACTGAAGAGGGTTATGAATAGACCCTTTTAAACTTAATACCGGCTGATATAATACTCTCCATTTTTTTTTTGATTTTTTTGTTGGTTGAATCTTTTGAATGTGACCCATTGGTAATGGGTTTTCTTTCAATATAGAAGACTTTGAAGTTATTTTTTTTTTAATTTAAGATTTTGCTGCAGTAAGTTGTAGATTTCAATTTTATATATTTCTCACGTTGGATGAGCATTTTTCATTGTAATCTAACCGAATGCAGTGAAGTTTATTATTTAGCAGTAAAAAAAACAGTTGTGGAACGTATTCATTATCAAGAGATGGAAATTATGAAATAGCCAGCTGCATTGCCATAATAAGGTCCACGGAGATACTCCTCAAATTATGTAGACTTTTCATCTACGCCGAACTTAAGGAAATAATTTCCCTCAAGTCTGAGCTTATAGAAATCTAAGAAATTCTTATGAATTCCACATAACAGACCATGCAAAAAACATGAAGTACAACCCCCATTTTCAACTAGGCAAATTTCCTATGTAAGTAGAATGTTCAGGTCGTGAAAAAAATTGAACTGGGGATTTTGATCAAAATTTACATTGAAAACAGTGGGTCCGTGAGAAATATTATTATAAGGTTCCTTTCTTAACAAGGGAAAAAAGCCCCAAAGAACTGTTTTTTGATCGTGATGAACGTTGGATACTTGATAAAATC
Organism: Philhelius pedissequus; assembly: GCA_910595825.1. NCBI lineage: Eukaryota > Metazoa > Arthropoda > Insecta > Diptera > Syrphidae > Philhelius > Philhelius pedissequus. The sequence continues at coordinate 3,476,042 of OU343163.1, read as the reverse complement.
AAGACTAATCTCAAACTTGAGTGCACACAAACTAATGGATTTGTTTGAAAAATATCTTAACATCAAATGCAATACAGAGACAATTTGGAGAATTATTCGCAGAGCTGGGCATAATGGTAAGAAGAATAAGAAGGTTCATTTGGAGTTGGATACAACTAAGCTGTGATTGATTTTTTGTTCTGGAAAATCTAGGGTCAACGTATGGAGAAAGCGAAATGAGGAGATGAATGCAAGGCATTTGCGTCCTATACAGTCAACCACGGCGGAGATGGCCATGTAATGGATTGGGGTGCGTGCTTCGTGTAGAAAAATTACACTTTAGTGATTGAATCATGGGTAGATATCAATATCTTGAAATTTTGTAAAAAAAAATATAAACAGTGCCCAAAAAACTTGGAAAAGAAAACACAATCCGAAGCACTCAGCCAAAATAATCAGGGAATGGTTAGGAACAAAGGTCTTTTGGAAAACGGTTTATTTGAATTTTTTTTAGATGGAGAAGCCACTAAAAAAGTTTAAACAGTATTGTCAGATTAGATATTTCGAAAACGACTTAATCGATTTATACGTTCAAAGCTGTTAGCTGCAAGAACAAGTTCATACAATTCAGTGCATTTTATTTATTTTATACGCATTTTTATACGAAAATCTTGGCCCGCAAGATAAAATTGTGAAAAAATATAAATAATCTGGCAGAACTCTCTAAATATACTTTTGTGGAAAGAATTTACTCTTTGCCTAATTAAAAATGGCGGCAGTGTGGTTCACTTTTGCATGTCTATCTAGTATAGTATACATATATGCTGAGGGTAGTAAGCCAATTATTATTTACTTAATGTTTTGATATTGCGACCTGCTCAACCGTCAAATCACAATCAAGCGTTCATTCTGTCAGATTTTAATGGACTCGTATCGACTTTGTATTGTTTGTGCCACCTTGAAATTTACCTTCACACTTCAAACCATCGTTAATTTCAAGTAGCATTTTTTTCCCTAGAAATATTTTATTCGCTCGAAATGTTGCTATTGCGAACATTTCCTGAAATAAATTTCTTTAAAAAAAAAATCATTTGAAATGTCAGTTAATTTCCGATACCAGTAAATTCCGATGGAAATTGGCGACCATCATTCACATTCCCTAAGTTTGAAGAAGGGAAACACTTCCAGGAAAATTTTTCTTCACGATAATCTACAATATGACTCTTCGCTGTCTAAAAATTCATTCTCAATGACATGATCATTTCGAAAAAATGCTATTGAATTAACAAATGATTTATTAATTTCTTAATGTATAATGTATTAAATGTTAATAAAAAACAATGTTAATTTTGGAAAACATGCGAATAGAAATAAAGGTATAATATGTCGCCCACATTCGGCATATCTCTTGGTTGAAATCAATCATTACACAACAGACATGGAATCGTATTCAAATGCTCCTTGTTCCAAGCACAGGAAAATCAATTTTTTTTTCTAGAATCTTATCCTAAGCTTATACAAATGTACTTTTATTAAAAAAAAAAACAGATATTTCCAAATCGAAAGAAGAAAAACAAAAGCAAAACGCAAAACAATTTGCAAATGACAGTGTCAGGACAATACGACAATCTTTTACTGCCAAAAATTAGGCAAACGTCCAACACAAAACCGAGAGATACCCATGCACTGATAAAAGTATCAAGTGCCAGATAGATTTATTGCCTAAGATATTTATACACAATTCAACATTGTACACACACTCATACATAGATATACACGTCGTAGTACATGCAGACAATATAATATGTGATGCTCAAGAAAGCAATACGATTTGTCCTGTCTTCAATCACCACAACATAATATGCCATCTCCAGACCGAGCTCATTCTGATTGATTGCAAAGATCTACACGTTTTTGGAATTTGTTTACTTTTTCTGTCACCCACCAGCAATGCCACCCCCAACCCATCTCATACCACGTTCACTAAATCACAAGCTATTCACCATTCCAATCCAATCCACCGCCATCCACCACAAGGCCCTCCCCAGAGGGTTTATGTAATTCTGTTGACTTGACATCGCACACCGAGTAGTTTTATCAGCAAATTATTTGCTTTTATCTTTGCCACGAGAATAGATGAGATGCTGACGACATTTGGTTTCCTGTTCGTCCTGTTGCCAAATTCCTTAACTCCTGCCCTTTCTCCAAGACGACAAACAGAACAACAACAGAATTCTAAACGATGATATGAATAAGACAAAAAAAAACACACAAAAAATCGACATAATTCACTGCATACTCGTAGCGAGTAAAACCGAAAAAACAAATCAAGACAACTTTCACCATTAACCTTGCTTACATCTGACAACTGACAACTGACAACTACTAGAGACGTCAGTTGAACCCACCACATTATCTAATCTGCCAGTAAGAAACGAAAACAATAATACCATACCAAGTGAATGTCACGTACAAATCCGAGAACGAGATCTGTGATATAGTCAGTTGGTTTCGTCGAAACCAGATTATCTATATTCCCTTCCCGCATAGAAAGACAGTATTCCCTGATTTTTCAATCGCGACGACGGGATTATAATTTTCAACACCTAGCAAGCAGGATGCCAGAGTTCAATCGCACTTCCATTCAAATGGCATTCACTGTTAAATGAAAAAAAAATCAATCTGTTTACTCCAGGGCTCATTTCTAAAGATCGGTTCCAAATTTTAATATGATTTTCTATCTGACATAATAGTACGAACGGTAATGTTTCTTTTCAGGGAGGGAGGGAGCTATTTTTTTTAAATAGAAAATAAAATGTATCTTGTTTTTGTTTGGTGTCAATTTTCCTATTTATTTAAAGTCATTAGCGCACAATTATAAAATTTAACTTTACTCTAAATGAGTTTTAAAATGGGAGTCGACTTTAAAAATTTGTTTTGAGTAAAAATGAGGGTCGAATTTTTGATAATTTTAAACGGCAAAAAAATATACTGTAACGTTAAAGAGGTTGTCTAACTTTAAAAACAGCTAAGCGATTCTATATCTCTTAAAAGTATACGTTATTGAACTTGCAATTAGTCATTTCACAACGAAAAAAAAATAACAAGAATGTTTTATCAAAGATTTGGACACGGGAATCTGTACAAATCGACAAAAATTGACTAGTGGAGAGGGCGCTATTGGCACACAATTTTAGATATTGTTTGCTTACAGAATACAACGGGCGCTAATTAACGAAATGTAGTAGATTAGATCTAAGCCCTTGTCTAACTATTTTGAGATTTTAAGCACTTTAAACAGCTCTTCTAACTAATATCAATTCCACAGCGTAACGTAGCAAATTTAGGCTCAACAAGATCAAATATCACAGATGAAGAAACAAAACAGAGCTTTTAAGAGATAGGGAAACTTTAATTAGCTTTTAAGTTAGACGAGTGCGTTAGCGTTAAAGTATACTTTGTCGTTTAAAATTTTCTAAAGATACACATGCATGAGTTTTTAAAATGGACTCCTGTTTTAAAAGCCGATTAACATTTTGCGATAGTCTTATTTTCAATTAAAAAAATGTTCACCAGCTTAGAAAAAAATAGATCTCACACATTTTGCTCCGTCAAAATGTCAAGAGGCGAATTCAAAAATTTTTGTTCGTCAGTATTTGACTGCAAAAATGTAAATATTTGCTGAGGATTTCAGTTCTAAACTATATAGCTTATTGCATTAAATTCTTTGAAAGTTTTAACAGCTAATCGTCAAATTAAATCCGTCGTGCTTACATTGGTTTGCACAGTATATTGACTCCCAAAAAAATGGTCGATATTTTTTTTTTACTGGGTTTGAAAATACTTTTTGTGTTTTTTTTTAAGATCACTACTAAGCTAAAAAGGTTACTGTTAAGTTTAAGGGTGCAAGAATTAAAATTGTGGTGTATGGTCACGATTTTAAAAACAAAATACTAATTAATAAGTATTTGGTCATTGGTCGGAGTCCAAAAATGTATGCCCTAGAATTTTATCCACACATTCTGAAACAGGAATTTAAGGATATGTCCTCTCTAAAGCCCAAAATGGATGTGTGACACTTGATTTTTTTTTCGAACTGTGAACTAACCAGAAGAAAAAATCTACCCGCCAAGAACATTTTTCGTGCAAACCAATGTCAGTGAAAAAAATATGAAAATACAGGTTTACATAGTGGTTTTAACGTCAGATATTTTTCTCTGTAAAGGAATGTTTCATTTTTTTTTTTCATTTCTTAGATTTACAATTTAATCCATTTTTTTCTTCTTGCGTTCAAATCTAATTTTGTACGGAAATGTTGTATATCTCGTATAAATTCGCGAAAAAAACCTTAAAAACTACTAAATCAATTAAAATCAAGTGACCCACCTTAAAAAATGTGGAGAAATTCAAAGGATTTCAGTTTGAATTGGCTTAAGTCATGACATGCAATGATCACATATGGCAATCATTACAATCAATTTGTGAAATCAACAATTCAAAATGGTTTCTAACATATTAAAGAGTGTGATTCAAATTTTTAATGAAATTAGAACTCGTTTGTCATGAATGTGATTTAAAACTTTACCTCCCAACCTATACAAACTACAACTAGAGGTGAATTGATTTGAAATTGCTGTGAAGAGGGGTTAGGTTTTTTTTTCTTTAATCTGAGAAGCCGTAGAAATGCATGGTCATGGTTTAATTTTGTGTTTTGCTTTGATATATTTCTCGTAAAATTCGTCGAATTCGTCACAATCTCTTTTGTTATACAGATAATTATGGAAAAAACCCAAAAGATTTTTATCCAAACAACATAAAAAAGAAGACATCTCAAATGTTTGACTTGATGCTACATATATGGTGCTTTAACTTCTTTTTATAATAATTTCATTAGCTCCAGATTGGATATTGGTCTTAAAATTCTGAATACCAAAATGTGCTAGTCAATTTTTTTAAATAATCTAAAAATCTTACTTAAAATCAGATATCAAAAGAAATTCCTACAGCGAAAATAAACCATTTTGCTAATCGCGGCGATTTTGTATCAAAAAATATATTCAAAATTTAAAATATGTCACATTTTATGCGACTAGAAAATCATGCGATTCTTTAAACCGCATGCGTGTAGACGCTCATAGATTACGAGTATGGCCACAAGGTATGATCTTGAGCATGTTGTCAAAATTCAGTTATTCATATGCCACTCAGAAAAAAAGAATCTGATACAAAGTTCTCTGATTTTTGACACATGTTCGCGCTTGAACGAAAATGGAAATTCGGAAGATCATATCTTGAAACACATAATGTGTACAGTGTATCGCAACAAATATTTTTTAGTTGTTTCCTTAAATCCGCAAGCCATAGAATAATGCTAGAAACACAATGCACATGCGATTATTTGTCGTTGCGATTAGAAAAATTACAAAAATTGGAGCTATGAGAGGCAATGATTCAAAAGCAGCATATTTTTCGGGGATGGAATTGTTTGCGATTAAAATCGCTAGTGCCAATTTATAAACACAAATTTTTGTCTTTTTAAAGTCGCACGATTTTTAAGTCCAAATATAGTAGATATTCATTATTAAATGTGAATGCACGCATATTCCAGCGTGGCAAAAAGAAATCGCAGGTACGTTTTATCACGTGTAAATTTGTGAAGCGAACAGAGCCACTGTAACCTTATTTTCGAGTTAAACTAAAAATGGTAAAATTGAAATTTTGTAGATAGCAAAATTTCAGGAAGTTATTAAACTTTTATTAATATAACTAAAATGGTTTCCTCTTATAAATTACAGTAAAAGTCTCCGCATAGGTACAATTTCTTTTTTGTTTTTTTGTTTAAGCAAACCAAATCAAATCAACAAAAGGTCATTAAATTTGAAAGCAAATTAAATAAAAAAACAACAAACAAAAAAGACACAAGAATGAGAGACGGATAAAATAAATAAAACATCTCCAGTTTTTAGAGGTCCGATATGTTGGTTTACACTGCCTTTGTCTGTCCGTCCGTTTGGCGTTCGCCATTAAATTTAAACGTTTGCACATTTTTTGTTGTTTCATTTTTTTTTTTCATTTCAAATGCTCGGCAACTGCATATTGTGGTTAAGTGCTAGTGCTAGTGCATTTTAGTTTGTGCTTGCAGAACGACACACAGAGCGAAGCCATTAAAATATTTTACGAGGATGACTTCCATTTCTCCACTCCACTTCACTTCACTTCACTTCACTTCACTGCACATCACTTAGATATATATATGATGGCCCTGATGATGACTGGAGGTATTGAATGTGTGGTGTTGACTTTGGAGCAGGCTTCATCTGAAGAGAAGACCCCCTGCTGATATATATTCTAACGCGCGATTTAGCTTCTGTTGCTCTTATAATCGCGCAACGAGGTCGTTTGCCACATCACATCGTCGCATTCGTCCGTAGTCTGTCCTAGTTTGTTTCCCTATGTGACACTGTTGCTACTTGCAATGATGCTACATATTCTACAGCCGGAACTCGAAGTTCGTTGCCACTTCAATATTTTTATGATTGATCGTATAAATTATACGAGATTTTTATTAATAAAATGGCCAACATGCTAAGCCAAGGGGAGCGCGAATGTTGGATGTTCTACAATGGACATTTGTCGCTGCTGCTGCTGAATGCATTGCAAGGATAATATACTCAGTCGGGAGGAAGTGGTCATTAACTTGTGTTTTGTTGTTGGTTTATCTGTTTACGTATATGTATCTTAAGAGATTTACATGGATGGATGGAGGAAGGGGCAGAATAATTGCACACGGAGTTTTACGATGACAAAACATGACAATAATTGAGCTCAGCTCAGCTCATGCAACTAAGGTCGTTTTTGTATATTTTATCCGTCGTCGTCATCGAGAAATCTTTCGAGATGAAAATAAAACCGTAAAAGTCAACAGCCGTGCAGATTGGAAAGTTGTTAAAAAAATATTTCAAATTAAAATTAAATTCTAGTGAATAAGTCATTCACATCCTTTGTGTATAATGTGTAAGGGCACATTTTAAGGACTTTGGCAAAGGATTTAAAAATTTCGAAAATATACTCGTAAGGTAATTTTACATTTTAAAAAGGTTTTTTATAATACAATACCCAAGTAGAAGACTTAGCATTATTAATTATTAATCTGACTTCTCTCGATCAAAATATGTTTTGAATCCGGGACCAAACGCAAACATTTTGTGAACTAAAGGCCGTAAGAAGATACATATTTTGAATTTTACATTTTCTTTTGCACAGTAGATGGCGCTACTGTTTAAACTTTAATTAACAGTTAGGCCAGCTTTTAGTTCGCATTCCACTTGTATGTTAACTATCCGACTTTGACTAGCTAACTCCACGATTATATTGTGTTAATTTTTTCGCACAATTTGACTAAGACTATTTTCATCCGCCTTCGATAAAGTTCATGTTTAATAAGAACTGTGATTATTATTTATACTTACAAGCCAGTTAATTAATCTGGATGGGCTATTCTATTGGCCCGAAACAATAGCTATTTAGTAGAGTTCATTTTAGCTTGATTGTTAAGCTAGGATGTCCCGTAAAACATGGGAGTTCTGCCTGCTGTGCGATTTCGATTGCATTGTGGTTCCGTTTGTATGAGAGGCGGTCAGAATTAAATTAAATCTTAACTGACTAAGCGATTTGACTGAAATATTCTTGTAAAGGTTAAAATCATTATGACAAATTTCCGCCCATTGAAACGCCCACGGCTTCGAAAAAAAATATACAGTAGAAAATTCAGAAGAATTTGGGTTTTTAACTTTTCTGAAGCTTACAGATTTCGCCCATTAAGAGTTTTTCGACACGCCCCTTTTTGTGTTTTTTTGGCAATTTTTTGTTCTTGAATGTGTTTATTCAGTTACAGTTGGAGCTCCATTATATTTAAACGACTTATTAAACGACGGATTTAATGAATCCTAAAAAGACCAATCACAATCTATTTGCTGCTCAATGTGGCGTAATAGTAAACAGTAAAGGGGAAAACATCGACATTTTTATTTTTTTTTTATTCTTATTTTCTTAATCCAACATTTCTACATATACAACTATGTTGAGATTCACAAAAATACAATTTGGAAGTTTTACCTTTAACTATAATTCTTCGGTTACAAGAAAATACGTTTATGAAAGACTTAAACTTTAGTGCATATTCAACATACCGCTTTAAAAAACTCAATCTGGTGTCAAACGTGGAAACAAATGTCAATCATTTTGAAAATTTACATTTATTGTAAAACCGTATCAGTACTGAAGAATAATAAGTTTAATTGGGTAAGCCCTATCGATTATATTTTAGAGAGTTTGTAATAACGAGAGCTTGTTTATTTTTAAATAACATTTCTATGTCTCTGTATAGTACAGGGTTGTTAAATGTGTACCTGATGGCGCAAAAGTCAAGATGCAATAACTTTTGCAAAGGTGGCAAATGTCAATTATACTTTTGACATTTTTGAGGTAAACTGTTGCAAAATAAATACACGTCAACGAGACATGAATTACTATGTTCTCAAAGAATGCTTAATAGTTGTTTCGAAAATGTTTGCTTGTGGGGCTCCGAAATTCCCGTATATATATATATTCGTATAACCCATGAAGAACCAGTACAACTAATTTAAATAACTGTATGGTGATCTGGTTGCGCTGAAGTCGCATTAGGGACTTACCTCAGACTCTTGAAGAAATCAAAAATGGAAAGACCTATCACCGGAAGTTTTTTATACAAACAATATTACAGCCAATAATATCGGATAACAACTTTTGCACCAACTTGTAAAATCGTTACGATTTCAAATAAGGATTCCAATACATAAACAAAAATAATTCTGTTTACTATTTCTCTTTGACGCAAAATTTATTAATAAATTGGCACGTAGAAGTTCTCTTGACCGAAAGTTAAAGTTGCAGAAAACGAGGTACCTATGTCATTTTGATAGAAACGGTACAAAAGTGTATTATCATAATCAAACTCATTTAACATGTATGGCTTTTAAATTTTTTTACAAAAGCTTAAGTAAACTTTCCTCATTCAACACAATAGCAAACTTTTTCGTCTCTGTCCAAAATTTCAAAATTTAAATCCATGTCATTCATTCTCAGAAAACCATCACAACAAAAAAATTAACTCATTCACTTTATAATTGTACAATATTCATAGTTGTTTCCTTCACCACATCTGGTCTGGGGCTGCTACTGCCAGTCAAAAAAAAAAAAAAAAAAAAAAAAAAAACATTCTTGTCCGTGTTACCCGGATCAACAAACTTTTGATTTCCATATCCCCCATGCGAAATCAGTAACTCTCCAGATAAAAAAAATTAGGCACACAAAAGACTAACCAACCGACCAAACAACGACGAACAGGAGCTTCAAATGTTCCTAGAATTGTTTAAAAATAATTTTTGGAATATTCGAAACAAACAACAAAAAAAAAACACCAAAACACTTTCAAAAAAAATAGTGAAATACAAATATCATAAATTTTGCAAAACTTTGGTACTTCTCCAATTTCTGTTGCGTTTTTTTTTTTTTTTTGTTAAATTGGTTCTCAGTAACACAGTTGGACAAAACTTTGTTTTGCTTTGAAACAAGAATATGCAAAAAAAACCTGACAGAACACAACATCAATATAAAACTGTGTTCAGAACTTCTATGGAAATCTGGAAACATTTTCGGGCTACAACTTGCCTCTTGAATTTCACAATCTCATACAAGGTATGTTTTGGAACCGCTACTGCTCTACACACAATCCACTGGCCTCCTACACCACCGGCTGTACGATGTAGGTATAGTACTTCTCTAGGTAATCCATTCATGGAAAACAAAATTCTGTACTAAAGTTGGCATTACAAGCATTTTTTTGTGCCTGCCCTTCTATTTCATAGAGATGTGCAAAAACAAAATTAAAATAGAAGAAATTTACAAAAAAAACTCCTCGGAAACAACATAGCAGCAACCATTGAATAGGGGTTGTGGAGACTGTGGAGAGTTGTGTGAAGTGGTCGAGGGGTGATGTAATATTGTAACGGTGAGTGGGCCAGCCGGGCGGCGAGCGGTTGCCCGAAACGGGACGAGAAGCAGGATGTTACACGAGTACTGGTGATGTTGGCCTAAGTACCCTCTGGAATTGAGTGTTATTTCATTTTCTTGTTCCCTCATACTCTTTTATTTTTTTGCTCTTCCTTTACTTTTTCCTTTTATTGAATTCAAATTAGACTGCTAGCAATGTACTGGTAGTCAATGGGTACGAGTAGGAGGAGGAACGGAAACGGGCTGAAATGAAGAATGTTTTTTGAGCTGCAAGAACTGTTTACCAGTTTTTTTTTTGCATTTTTTGTTTGTTATTAGCTAAGGAAACTGAATACTTAAGCGGATTACATTCCGTTAGAAGAATATGAACAAAACGCAATAATAACAAAACGAGATTAATGGGAATTAGGAAATTCACTTATTTCTTTTTGCAAGTCGTGTCTGGCGTACGAATTTATTTTTTTTTTTTTTTGAAACGGATTTTGAAGTTTAATACCACGGATTCGTATGATGTGACATTCATTGTGACAGCAGGTAATATCTCCTTCTTAAGGATTGTTTCATATTCTATAATGGCGCCCAACGTGAAATGTTATAAAGAAAAAAAATCTATTTTCCGCACAGTTGGTAAATTATACAAGATTTGAGACATTTTCGCGTGAATTTGCATTTACAAAGTGAATTCAAAATGAAAAGTAGCAAAGACCTTGTTAGAGAAATGGCAATTCTTCAATTACTTTTGTGTTTGTTGATTTTGCTTCGAGGACCTGTATTGAACACAAAACATAATTTAATTCTATTTTATAGACGCGAAACATTTATTTGAAGCGCTCTGAGGGCGACCGGAAATTTCCGCACGGTTAAAGAATCATTAAATTTTATAGTTACAAAGGCAACAATCAAATTAAAGCTTTGACTTGTGGCATTTGTAGACACATTTCAAAGAGATGAATAAATTATTTCGTGCACATGCTTAATTGACATTATTTTGACAATGTGTTTGATGTTTCATTATTTAGGAAATAATATACTTCAACTAAAATGATTATATTCCATGCACTTTTTTAAATGGAAATGGCGCCCAATGTGGGATTTTATATGATAATATTGAAAAACATGGTATTATAAATTTCCTAAGCAACTGTTGTGTAATAATTGCTTCAAGAATTATACTGATGAAACAATTTTGTTGACGAATGTTTTTTGGGGCTTATATTCCCCAGTTAAGTCCCTCCAATCCTGTAGACACGCTCACATGAATGATTGAGAGTTGTTGAAAGTTAATAGGCCTTTGTTCTTCATAAGCTATTGCGCAACAACATTTATTTTTTTTCTTTCGTCCAACAAACCAGCGGGTCGTAACTTTTACCAGCAGAATGGTTAAAGTCAGCTTAAAATGACTTGGCGAAGAGGATTTGTCAACTCATTTCTTCGATTTGGTCAGGAGGTTTTCTGCCTGATAAGTTAGCCTCGGAGTTGTTTTGTGATCCACAAGAAAATATACCCCCTCAACTACGTCTTTTAAATATCTTGAATAAGAAACATGAATACCTTAAACACTACATGAACAACCTGATCGGCCCCTTAGTTTGTTGCCTTAGATCAGGTTTAAGATCTAAAGTTTACAATAGATCAGATTTGCACACCTTGGTAGAGCCTGGACTACCTTTCCATTATTTCCAAAGCTTTCAAACTCGTTCTTTTGTGTAAGATATAATATGGCAGAAGGCCAAGCCCTTGATGTCAGAAAACGATTAAGACAGAGCGATCTACTGTGACTTCTTCAATATCTTTTTAGAAGACTTCTTCCAGAATCAGTCAAGAAATCAAACGATCTAAAACCTTTATAAGCCCAGAACAACTTTATGGCTCTGAAGATTGCACATTGGGGAAGGAAAACATCCTTGGTCGCTTCGAGAAAAAATATTGTTCCAAAAATCTACGTATTATTGTGCCTACGAGCTCTTGAGGGGCGAATGGACACCTATGTTCGACTCCCAGAGTCTTTGAATCTTACCTGGCACCGCAGCGCATTAGAGGAAGATCTCGCCAAAGGTTATGTGAACAAGAGAAAGAGTTTCCAAAGGTGATGTGAACAGGAGGAAGAGTTTCCAACTGCCAGCAAATATCACTACAAACATTAATGATTTGAAAAAAAGTAGCTTGCAAAAAATGGCGCCCAACGCCAAGCCTCAAAATAATAAAGATATATATTTCGCCTTTGCCAAATTTCCCTCATAATTTTTTCGCCCTTCAATTAAGACACTAAGTCGTACAACATTGCGATTCGTACATACATACGTACATACATATTGCAATCATAACAAAACTCAATTTTGACAAAGAATGTTGCATTATAACCAACATTGCCAGATAATAGCTTCCGGCTCAATCATTAAGGAAGGCACTTTTATTATTTTGCTGCTCCATACGACACAAAATGTGAAGAAGAGGATTCAATATGTCTGCACAGTCATTTATACAAATAATATTACCACAGGGTACGATTATTGCCTGCGCCAAATTACACAAATATTGAAATTCCTATCGCGACGAATAATATTTTCGATTATCGCCTCGCCTCGCATCACATCGCTTTGCCTTGTCTGACTGTGCACGAGTATAGTGCTAGCGTGACACAATAAAAATTCTCTTAATATGTGCAAACACCCGATTGCATATTTTTATCATATCTTCTATCTCTTACAGTAGGGTAGGTACCATATTCCCACCCTCTGGTGTCATCATTTCGTTAGGGTTTTGTTGATGAAGGGGGTTTTATTCCACTTGAATTTGTCGAATCGTGACTGAATTGCATGGCGTCGCGATTAGGGGTTGCATACGTTGCATGATAATTTGCCAATACTCGTATCTATATTCGTACAAAGAATGATATTTTTTTTGTGTGTTTGTGTTATTATTGTCATTCGACTTTGTCCTTGTCGGCTCTCGGTTTAGCTGATGACAGTGTGTTTTTTTTTTGCTTTCTCACAGATAAATTCCATTTCGAAAACAATTCAAGGTTACATCTAAGAATCCTCCATTTGAGTGCACAAAATTCCAGGAAACTTCAACGAACTGCATACAGAAATTCGTTTGTACGATGGCGGCAGCGACACGGTGCCAGTTTTAATTATTTCGGAGACAATCACCAGCTGGCTGATGATTATTTTTTTCGGGTTTTCTTTTTGTTTGAAACATGCAATGTGACACGTTTCTTATTGACAGAAATACTTAAATGTGTTTAGAGGATAAGCGGTTACACGTCTTTCAACTACGCAGTTGCATGTTGGTTTTGGAAGTACATTTCAGTTGATGAAAGCCTTACCCCTTTGGCGCCAATTAACTGGCAGTTATTACTCGTTCTTGTCGTATTTCCCTTCTGTGACAACCACTTAGACCAAATAACCATGTTTTTGTTTTCCGTTAAGCTTAGTTCTATTAGGAACAAAAATGCGTTATCACATCACCACCATCACCGACATCACCAGAGCAAGCAATAAGGATTATTGACGTTTTGGGGAAAATAAAAACAAAAACAGAGTAATGTTGTTTCATTGATATGATGGATACTGACTGACTGACAAGAGCTAAGAGCCTCGTTAATTGTTTCGGAAGCTTTACACACAACAATCCTAAACTTCTATTTTATGTTGGAAGCACAGTTAATTTGGCTAAAAGGTTAACCTAATCTCCCATTACAATACTAAAGTAGAATAAGCAAGAAAAAAGTTTGATTATTGAACGACTTTTGACGCGTAAAATCAACAAATTTGGGCATTTCGTATTGTTGAAACTTTGACAATTATCATAAAATCACTCAATACTTCTCCCTGATGGGAGCATATAAACGCCCTAAGTGGAATATTTGACGGAGATTATTAAGAAGAAGCCAGTAATTTTATTGTGGTTTTTGGGAAAATTTCGCGTTGGGCGCCATTTTATTAGATCGATATTTATTTTTCTGTCATAAAAATAAAAGAAAAAAAATATGTGGAAGTGGATAAATTTATAGATACGATACTGATTGATGGCTCATTTTGGTAAGAAGCTTAACTCACCAGAAACCCACAAGAAATCGAAATAACAAACAAAATGAAGACTCATCAATAAATGTTGAGGCGCATACTAAAAACTTTATAGTATTTTCTTATATGAAAATAAGTAGCATAATGACGCTCATTTGGAAAAGACTTAAAGATAAAAAAAAGTCGATCTAGGGAAAAATGCTACAAAATTTCCATTAAATTTCATTTAAAATCAATTATGAGATAAGTTTCATTAAAAAAAACCAAAACCACGTAACTTTATCAGAGCCACCGTAGCTACAGATTTTTATCTCGCCAAATGTGAATTAATCAACATAAATCCAACCAAATGTGCTTGAGCGAGTTCTTCAAATTTCTTCATCATCATTATCATCATCATCATCATCATATCCAAGCACAAAGTTACATATAACCTAACAGATGACAGGGTAAGAGCTAGGAGGTGTGGGTATAGGGTATCTGTTTGCGAAGAATATCCTTCCGTTTCCTTCAAATAAATTACACAAGATTAATATTTGTTTATTACTGATGGTGTCTGGTGGGTTGTGCGCGCCAAGAACTGAGAAGATTTGGATAATAACAAAGGACGACCAAGGATAACTGAAAGAAACATTCTTATGTTAAATTTGGCTCCTTCAGATGGTGAGGTACATGGTATGGTGAACGATGAATGACTTTGGGTTCGTTCTCCAAACGAGAATAACGAATGAAGACAACAACACAAAAAATAAAAAAAAACAGATTCAAGGACACATTTACAGAAATAAATTTCAAAACGCTAATATGGTAATCAGTTATCAATAAAGGACGAGCAATAAAAAAACATTGGATGATTATTTCGATTTAGATGGTGATTGATTGTGTCCTTTTTCATATTGGTAGCAGACTGTGTGCGTAGAAAATTGAAAATTAAAATCGTTTTCCAAAGGACATTTCGAATGATTGAGCTGTTTTGATCTTGTAGCTAGGATGATACTTCAACTTTGAAATTATTGGTCATTTTTTTAAGGTGATGGAGGAACTACCTACGTAAAGAAATGACTTCTCATTTTTTTTTGTTAAAGCCATTTCGGTGTTATTGAGGATTTTTTTTTAATATTCTCCACCCTTGTCGAGAGAGAATGTTATTATTTACATATCTGTTTTTTTTTTTCTGTGGGAGCAGCCAACATGCGTTGTGTAGGGCCTTCACTAGATAGATATATGGTTGGCGGCAGCAGTGTCTGCCAGAAATGGACAATATTTCATATTATCAAGGATAATAAATAATTCACTTTCAGTGGTGTATATATCGTGGAATTATCTGCGACGCCTCTACTATGTGGATGAATAAGAGGGTTTCCAATGTTGCACACACAAACTATACTATTATAAATATATGCCTATATCCAGGACCAGTACCGCAGAAATAAGGATCCGACTAGGTATACGGTATAGAAGGACGAATTTTCATATAGTAAAATTTCCATATAGCCGTTATAAAATTGTAAATTCATCTGCGTATATGAGTTGACATTCCATTCCATGCATCAAGGATCACCCTCGCTATATTTTGTTTCCCGGTGGATCTGGCTGTAGTGGTGGTGGTGCGAAGATACGAGTAGGTATGAATATGAAAAAATGTCTGAATTTTGTTTTTGTTGTTTCCGTTCATTCAACGAAAAATGATTGAATTTCAAATTTTGGACGTTGCGTTTTATTCAAAATAGAGTATTTAAAGCTCAAAGGACATTTAAATAATTGAGTGCAAGATATAGGTATCCCAAAAGGTCGTAGGTACGAGTATGTATTTACATTTTTAACATTAATAAGAGTCTATATCCTGAAACGAAACTGCTGCGATGAACAATCTAGTATAACCGATCGATGTGGAAAATTTCCTTTCGCCATTATTATCAACCCTGTTAGGCCTTTTGTGCATTCGGTACGCTCCATTTCATAATTTCATTTACCAACATCCATGCATATACATACTCCTACATAATGTATTTTTATGTGTATGTGTATTTTTTTTTCAATATGCTAAAATCCATAAAAATAAATAAATCGAGGGATGAAAATAGAAAATGGAAAATAAGGCAGAGGCCGGTAGGTAAGTATATCAGCTGTTTAAGGGAAACGTAGATATTTATACTTCTTATAACGGTATAAGCGATGTAAAAAAAAAACAGCTGACTCTTCAATAATTAACCCGGGTCCGATGTAAAAATAGAAACACCCCAAGGACGATTGAGATTTTTTTTTCTTTACTGCCTCTTCTGATGGTGTTCATTTACCGTTGCATGATGGAAACCATCATAATGGAATAGGGCGAGATTTCCGACTCACATATGTGCCTAATTATAATTTCTGTTGAAACGGATGAAATACACATTAAATAGAAAGGCTATATTGATTTTATCAGCTGTTTCCAATATAGTTCGAATTGGAAAATTTTATTCCGGAAATGAATCGTATACCTAACTACATTATTCCCCCTCATAGCTAGAATAGCTTAGGGTCTAATTTGCAGTTGGAAATTAACCGATAAGGCCTACGTGCGTCGGGCATACTTATTTTAAGTAAAGTACATATACATTTTGACTCGGGGTGATAAGTGAACCTGGGCGACCTGTGAGGTATGAAGGTTAAAAAGCAATTGTGGAATTTTAGGTTATACGGAATATTAATCTACAGCTCCGAAATTGGGAAAATTAAAGCGTGTTCAATGTCTGAATCGCATACGAAACTACTTTCTGGTTTAAAAGTATAACTAGGCCATAGTTGTTGAATACCTATGGTTAAATGCAGTTTTGTTGAATGACTTGTTCTGAACTGTTCGAGGCAGAAAAGTACAACTTTTGGCTAATCAGTAAGGAATTTTCTGTTGTTAGTAGTTCCCTGAACTGTTTTAGCACAGAAAAGAACAGGATTTTCTGCTCTGGCTTTTGGGTAAGATCAACCTAGAACAAAATCGTGCAAACTGTCAAAGTTATTTGTTTTGTTTTGTTTTAGTGGTTTGTTTGCCTTTGGTTTTAGATTAGAGTAAATCAACTTCTCTTTTGTTTAAAAAATTATTTATTAGTAATAAAATCAAAAATTTGCAATATCAACAAGAAAAAAAGTAAACATTCCAAATAGAAAGTTCTATCTTGTTTTGAGTTTTCTGTTCTGTCCTCTACAGTTCTGTGCATTTCTGCTCTGATCTTTTCTTAGTGAACACAGCTTATGTTGCTAAGAAGAAAGTGTGTGCAAAAAGCATATACATAATAGGTCTGATCCAGACTTTTTTTGGGGCAGAAATTGGCAGCTTATAAAATTTTAAAGAGTGGGCATGAAATTATCTCATTTAGAAATAAAGTCTGGAACAGCTTGAGCACAATTTTCTGCCAATTTTTAAACGTCAACACATTTGTTTTTTTTTAATTCCTTTATTTGCTGTAAATTCAATTTTTTTTCTCTTCAGACTAATTATTTTGTATTTCAGTGTTTCTAAATTAATTTATTTGTTCAACAAATATTTTTCCACAACAACTACGAAACGTTTTTTTTTCGTTTATGGGAAGAAATTGACAGTAAGGGAAAATATTTTACTCTCTCAAGAGCGCTCTCTTCTGTCCAAAACTACCAAATTTGTAAGTCTGGAACATGATTTGGCAGAAATTTGTGCCTATTGGCCAGGGTGTGTATCAGACCTAATATTGATGAATGCTGTTATATAGTGGAAAATATGTCTTTGGTCAGTCAAAATTTAAAACAAAATTTTCAAATAAACTTTTTACACTGAGGTTGATATCTTCTTTAGAGAGGACTTTTACGGCATTTGGAAAAAAACGAGCTAAAGATTTGGACCAAACTTGATAATATAAGATGATAGAGAATACGAAGAAGTGGATCCCGCAATTCCATCTGCATAAGCCGCTGAAGCTATTTTCTTCAAAATTGGTACGTAAACGTTTTGAGTTATTGGTTAAATTAATTTTTTTTCAGCTCCAAAAATAACGGTAGCTGGAATACAATTTTTTGTAGAAAAAAATGTATATCTTTATTATCTTGAAAACGGCTCAAACAATTTTCTGTGCACTATTATAGGTGTATTCTATATTCTGGTAAGTAAAAACTGTTAATTAAAATATTATTAACTCTTTCTTTGCTATCAATTTTATTATTATTATATTATTATTTATTTTATATTATTATTTTATTTTATGGAAAACTCTAATAGTCAACTCTTGGCCTTCTGACGTAAAAATGACGTACATCAAAATCTGCCCGAATAGCAGAGGTTGTCAACGAAAAGTTCTGTCAATGCGTTGATTAGAGCATTACTACCTGCGTATGCACGAATGTTCATGGCATTGACAGTTTGCTGACAGAATGAAAATGAATTTTATGATGACGTCAGTAACTAAAACCGATGACAGATTACGTTGACCGTCTAATTGTAGCTTAAGCCGCTCCTCCAGCGCTCCCACGCCCCTCATACAAAATTTTTCGAAGGGCGATGAATATTATATACTTTTACTGGCAAACAACAATTATAATCTTGCATTTATATAGTCTCAGCCTTATTCTCGGCGATATATAATGTAGTTCTTACAGTCTTTCATACAATCCCCGCTGATATTTTTAGTCAACGATTGTGCGTACTTTTGTCTGAAGGCTTCCTCGGTACTTCTTGCTTCCAATTCGATCAAACTTTCACCTTCATTATCATCTGTATTCAAATCCCTCCCAAAGGTATTTCATTCTCCAGGATTGTGATCCATTTGCGAAGCCGCGAAAAGAACAATTTAAGCCTTAGAGCATTCTGGGAACTCATACTTACTAAAAATAAATATTTGTACCTACTTGTATTTCTTATAGAATCAAGGACTTTGGTACTCTGTGCCGATTTCACAGAAATTTTCAGTGTCTTTTCTATTAGCTGCTAGATGGTTTGAAAAGTTCCTATGAATAATTTTCAAAAATTAAAAAAAATGGGAATGACGTGTGTAGCTTATAACGCCCACGGACATTCCCACTTATTTTAAAATTTAATTTTCTACTTATATTTACCGTTTACAAAAATACTTCGAATGTGTACTTATAAGCTCTCGAATTCGAAATAAAATGTGTGGGTCATAATCAAAATACTATTGCGAAAAGGGTTAAATGGAACTTTGACAAATTTTCAATAGATGGCGCTGCGAAGAAGACATATTGCAAACATATTTAATTTTCATTGCCCACTTGAGTATTTTTATTATGAAAAAAGCTAGATACTTGTGATATTTCACTCTAACACAAATTAAAATCAAATGAAAATGGAAAATTTATAGAGAAACAGAAGAACTCGCCAACGAAAGGCTTATACTTATAAGGTCAACTCGAGATTATATGGAAGATTAATTGCAATCAAATTGAATTATTTTCAAAATCAAAGCCATTCTATGATATATGCTCTTTGAAAGAACTAAGGCAGCGAGAGATTGTAGCCCAAAACCATTATGACTACAGCTCAAAACTTTCCACTCCTCGACGCATATCTTCGAGGACCACATAATCACTGCTATAATTCTCCATACATCATACCAAAAATCCTCTCATTTATCTTCTGATCCACAATGAATTATTGAACTGCATGTACCTACCAACCAACGGCGGGCTTAAAGGTCTTTTAGAAAGAAGAGCAAAAAATAAAATCTGATACAACATCCCTGTTATGTGGATGGAAATGAATACAAAAAAATGTAAAAGCATATGAAGCGTTAGTGATGTCCTGCCCAAGGCATTAGTCTGTAAATTTATCGGAGAATAGTTCCAGAAGGCATGTATGGTGTGGTCATCATCACAAGGCAGACTAGTGACTACAACCGCCCAACCCTATACGAGCATATATTTCAAGACGATGAAATAATTAATTTAATCGCCATTGAACCATAACAACCCTTTGCCGGTATAAAGACAGTATAAATCATTTTTAACTCAACGGGGCGCAATTCGACAAAAAATACAAAAAAAAATTCTTCGGAAGTAGGTTTGTACATACATAACCCAAAGTATCAATGAAACATCCACTGATGCTGAAAAATACAAGCAATTTCCTGGTGTGTACAAATAAATCATAGAACTAAAAGGGAGGATTCATTGATTTCGAACAAACATCAGAGCCCGCAGATCAATGCGTCATCTATCTCGCTCATTCTCTACACTATTATTCCTGGAAAATTTCTAAATTTATATATATTAAAGATGAATTCCTAGATTTTCCCCGGACATGGACATAATAATTGTATATTTGATCCGAAAAGGGATTTTCCTTGATATACCCATAAGACGGGGAATCCTTTTAACTTTGGTCGGTCCGGATGTAGGGTGAGTGTGCAAGTAGATGGAGTTAATAAACACAATTCTTATAGATAAACGTTAAGTTTGCCATTATCCTGTTCTAAAATGGAATCGTACCATCTAGGTATCCTTATAAAGGCGAAACCAACCCTTCTACCCACCCAGTTTTGTTGTCAAATAATAATAACCCACCCCTTGCGATGCTGCTCGAATATAGTTAAAACATCCTTAAGGGCGAAATATTCATATATGTATTGCAAAACGAAGCCAACTTTATAGTAAAGGATAACATTTGCAAAAAGTGTCCCTTTTTCTAGCTCTTAGTCTTAGTGGCTACCTAACCTACATACATTTTAACCACTATCCATAATCCCTTTTACCCCTTCTACTGGTACATCTTTATCGTTTTCAAAATAGTTATGAAAGCATAGGCACAAGCACCAAACAAAAAAGGACCAATCTGCGACTTTCTTTAAAGGGTTCGTCCTCGTGCGTCGTCTTCGGGTCGGCTAAATCAATTTTTGCAAACAAAAATTCGCATCAGAAGAACATCAACACAGAGCGCGTGCATGTGTTTAGAAAAGGATATGCCCACACCAAAGGTTTCCTTTTAAATTGCGTATCAATGTCGCTAAGGGAGAACGCCGCCTGCGCCACCGGTCCGGACGGTAACCGGCACAGAGGATGTTTGCTTAATGGAATGAAATTTGAGTTTTGCCAAACCAAGCATTCATTTGGTAGAAAAAAAAAGGAATATGTTTTTGCAGGGGCTTGGGAGTATGAAAAAGTTGTTATGATTTCCGTATTGTCCCTTATTGCAATATGTATCTATTAATCTTTGAGATAAAATATATATCTATATAAGAAGAATCATCTTTGAAGATCTTAAACTATTCCCTAATACCTTAATTATTAACTTCAGCTTAATTCTGTTTAGGAGCTTACCTCTGTCTGTATGATCTTTGGTAAAGGAATTTGTGTGTGTCCCTTTTTATATTGGCAGTTCTATAAATATTAAGACATAATTAAATATTTTGTTTTACTTTTATATTCGACCTTTTTTGGGTCTTATGAAATATATTTTTTTTTTGTTGAATTTTTGGCATTTTCGTAAAAGAAACAGAAACACTTAAAAAGGACCTTTATGATATTTATGGGTTGTCATCTAAGGATAAGGTTCAAATCCTCAAGTACCTACTTACTTTTGGCCAAAATTTTCTAGGACTAGGCGATAAAAACCCATTTTGATCCGAAATATACTTTTTTTTTATTTATTTTAATTCCCAAATGGTTGTAAAACCTTTCAATGTAAAATTGGGGTTAAGTGGAAATAAAGAATTTGGGTTAAGGCTTAAAAGTAATATGTTGAATGGTCAAGGTAAATTGATCAATATACAGATTTGTTGTATTTCTTGTATTTTTCAATTTAATTAAATTTCAATTTCATTTATTTTTTAAAATGTGTTAAAGTGTTGTCTTTTAAATTTGAATTTTTGTTATTAAAAAAAAAGGCGTACAATATTGACGATCTAATAATAAAAATATGCATATCGATGCAAAAAAGAACTTTTAAGTCAAGTGCAATTATAAATTGTTCTATACTTTGTACCACCACAAATTCCAATTTTTTTACTTTGATATCTATACTATGGAAAATTTTGTGCTTGGAAAAAATCGATCTTGATACCTGTAAATTATAATCAAATTTTTTACCAAGACAACGTAATGCTTGGTTTTCATATTGTCAAAAAAATAAAAAAAGAGTTTTTCAGTGAGAGATCATCATCATCATATTTTTGCTCTTAAATTCGAAGTTGCTCTTAAAAAAATATTGCTTTGTGTAAATTTTCGAATACGGTTAACTCAGGGGAGACTCACTGAAAAACTAGTCATAAGGCTAGGTTACAACGTGACATTTTTTGTCGTATTTTAATTTCTCTTAGCATGAATATAGATCCATCGAGTTGATAACAAATTCCAAGGGCCAGTGCACCTAATCACGACTACCTACTTTAGTATTTACTTATTATTATTTATATTTTAAATTTTACTTAAATAGAACCAATTATTTAAAATAATTACATATTTTTGAATAATAATCAAGGTTTGTTTGAAATAAATGTTTTGTTAAGCTTACCCCTTTTCGCTGCTAACAAAATCTGTAAAAAAAATAGAAACAAAATATTAATTTTATATTTTTTTTTGTATTTATTTAAATAAGTTAGAAATATTGAGTTTTCAAAAAATAAATAAAATGCACGACTGGGTCCCACGAACTTGCTCTTATGTTCGATCCCATCGTATGCAAAAGATTTCTATTAAAAATATAAATATATTTTTAAAGTCGTTTTTTACTTAATTTTTTACATATACAAATTTCAATAATTTTTTTTGGTATGAGAATCTTAAATATTTACTTATATAAACTTAAAAACAAATGATTAAATCGGCTTAATCAAAGAAAAAATAATTCAAAATTCTGAAATAAATACTTAAACTAATTTGGGCTCAAAAAAAAAGTACACCATTTTATTTCTTGGATAAATTTGAATATATGAGACAAAAATTTCAAAATCTGTGGAGCGGTTTTTGAGAAAAAAAAGTTTTTTTTTAACTTTTTGAAACAAATTTAAAAAAATTCAAAAACGCCAATTCATAGGTATTCAACAAATATATATAACTATAATTTTTGAGGAAAAAAAATTAGGAGTTTTCAAAATATAAATTTTTAATTTCGTTTTTTAAGTACTTTTAATAATACAAAAAAAAATATTAATTAAAAATATTTGTATGCAGTATACATTGGGCAACCAAAACTTATATATGTGTGAAATTTCGAAAGATTTGGTTAAGCCATGTGAGAGGTAGTTGAAATAAAAGAAACGGACCTATGGAAAGTACCGTTTTTAGACATTTTTTAATTTTTTTTCAATTATATGATTCGTCGTACCTAAAAAGCTGCACTGATTTTTTTAATCAAGATCGTAAGAGCCGTTTCCCAGAAATATAGGATTTAACGTAACGGTTATATGGCAGGTACCGTTATTTTTTGAGCAAACAAAAATTTCAATTTCCCCTCTGTACAATACCTTAAAAGTTAAAACCTTTATAGCAATTCGGGCCAACCGTTTGGGCTGTAGGTGTATACATACGTTCAGACAGACTGACACTCTGACAGACTGACAGACTGACATTAGGCGGACAGAATTTGTAGACCATTTTTTTTTGGTCTTCGCTATCGCTGTGATGTCAAATTAAATCAAAATCTCGAGTTCGATTTTTTTTAGTTAAGTTACGATATATTTTTTGTTCAAAATCAAAATTATAGAAGCTTTAAAAAGTACGCCTTTTTTTAAATTCCAGAAAAAGATACAAACTGAAAGGTAACAGTATTCAAAAAATAACTCACCTTCGTTTGTTTCAAATTGTGCGTTGTATCCTTAAAAAAAAAAACACTGATTCTACACATTTATTTTTAATAACGACATAGGATTAAATAATCACACAGATAAACACAAACCGATTTTTTTAAAATTTTAAATTAAAAACACTTACTTTTATTAATGAACAAAATCCGAACAATGAAAAACACTATTTAACATTCGAATAAATATTTGAATTTGAATTTCACTAACCGCGCGCCCAACCCAACGAAACCACCGCTAACACTGCGAAGAACAACACCGACGCGACGCCATTATGAAAAAAAAATTATAGGACAAATCACAATGGGTTTTATTTTACGAAAACCTACACTTTCCCAATGGAATAGTGTAATTTTTTTGTGGAAAAACGAACGGCGCACATTAAAAAACAAATATTTCATATTTTTACAACGGAATATCTAAAATTTACTTAAAAATAAATATTTCTTTGCAACACGATCGCGACACAAATTAACAAAGAAATTTACTCCACTTTAACTGATTGGCGAAACTGAACTTGTGCAAGAGAGACAGGAGAGAAAAAAAACTCGCATATTGTGCATGTTGATTCTGTTCGTAGGTTCGACGATGATACGCGAATTCGGAATATGGGTAAAAATTGATTTTGGATGCGTTCAACCAACCAACCAACCAACTGATCAAATTTAACATTACATTGTTAGCGAATATGAAAAAAGTGGGCCTCACAATTCTGACTGTCTGTCCGCGACTCTACCGCATAAGCGGGTATATACATATTGATACATATGTATTACCTACACAAGAAAAAGGTACCTTCCATACATGTTTTTTGCCCAAAAAGTTAAATCGTATTTCTTCTACAAAACAGCTCCTACGATTCCTTTTAAAAAAAACTACCAATTTATTATTGAAGGGAAAAGGTACTTTTTGGGAATTTTTTTTGAAAAAAAAAATGATTATCGGGAAAACGTTCAGTTGATTTTTTTTAAGCTTAAAAGCCGAAAACAGTATAGTCAGACAATTTTCCCAAAAACTTCGTTTTGAAATTAATATTTTTTTTTTTTAAACTCGACACTTTTTTAGAAAACGACTTATTCGAGGTCTTCGAATGGAAACTATACATTTATTCATTTAATTTTATTAAACCAAAAAAAAAATGTTAAAATGGCCCCAAGAATTTCGTGTGTTATAAAATTAGTGCAGGTCACTTTTAAATAAAAACTATTTTATTTTGAGTTCTTTTGGTACTTCCTGTAGAAAGACTTTTCATATTAACAAATTTCTCAATATCAGAGAAGCCGATTAAGATTATTTTGTTTATGTTTTGAAAAACCGATTTTTAATAAACGGGTTAGGGATTTTTAAAATTAAAATGTTAATAATTACTTTAAATTTGGGAAAAACAAATTTTTTTCCTGAAAATATTTCATATATATTTTAAACAGTCAACGGCCTTGGCTACGATGAAAGCATCGCTTATCATAGATCAGCGAAATCAAGCATCGTTGCGCGTGGTTAGTACTTCGATGGAGGAGCGTCGGAAAGGAAACCAACCACGTGCTGTTGACATGTGTTTCTTCTGTTGTGTGTTCTTCCTATCTCTGTCTCTCTTTGTTGAATTAATGTATGTAAAAATTTAAGCCAATGGTCTAGTTGCCAGTGCTTCAGTGTCTCTACTTCGTAGATTTATCTGCGGAGTAGTATAAAATGTAATGTAATGTAATATTATAAAAAAAATATATAACAAAAAACCTTCTCTAACGATTTTTAATCTTTTCGCATATATTCATAAAGAATCGATCCGATTTTCGACTTTCTCATTAACAATCGGATTCTATTCTTCAAATAAATGCTTAATATTAATTTGTTTGAGCTTTTTTTGAAAAATCAATATTTCTCAAATGGGTGGATTATTTTTTTTAAAATTATATTTTAAAATTTATATTATTAAATACTTAAAATTAAAATTTGATAAAGGTATAAAAAATAAAATAAAATGAACGACTGGATCGCACGAACGTGTTCTTATGTGCAATCACTAAGCACAGATTCTTAGTAGAAACTGCTAAATATATTTTTACGCCAATTTCTTACTTAATTTTTTATATACAAATTTACTTAATTTTTTTCGAAAAAATTATGTTAATGTGAGAATTTTAAGCACTGAACAATATATATTTTTAAAAAAATCGAAAAAAATCGTCCACACGTTTTCGAAAAATGTACTGCATTTTGAAAGAAAATTATATTTTTTTAAAAATAAAAAAAAAATTAACGAAGTTGTTTGGTATGCAGTAGTTATGTATATATTATTAAGAATCCGAAGGACCTCTTGTATAAATAAAAGTTGCTCAAAATCCGTTCAGCCGTTAATGAGAAGTCGTAAATCGAAAAAACGTTTATATATGACAGGTACTTTTAATAACATATTAATCGAAAAATTTGATCGCCCAAAATATAGAATGCGCCTAGTGCACTGATTTTTTTTGTCAAAACCGTCAGAGCCGTTTTCGAAAAAAGATTAAGATTTGCCATTTTTGGTACAAAAATACTACCGTACCGTTTTTTTTTTGGTCTAAAAAATCATCTAAAACGCTTAAGTACCAAGGTAGAAGCAAATCGCCTAAGTCACTTTCTACCAGTTCGAACGGGTTTATTTTCAAGTTGCAATAGGCTTAAAATTGATATTTGAAAAATTGGAAGAATTTCTTATTTGATTTGATTTAAGCAAAAAATTTATAGAAGAGATCCTAATTCGTGAATTTTTATTTTTATTTATTTCGTTCCGAAAAGTTGAATCAATTCTACGAAAGCTCTTTTAAGTTTAAGAGAATTGACACAGTTATATACTCCTGTGATTCTCTGGCTATGACCTTTGTTTGGATAGCAAGACCAACAAGAGTACGTCCAGATCCCACAACGATCTAAGAAAATGCTTCCATTGTATGTTGTTTAAATATTCAGAATATAATCAAGTTGATTAAATGATAATTAATAAATGTATAGATGTCTTGCCAATATATCAACCTGTAGGCTAGGTACATACAATCTTCCGCACATCGTACGCTGATTTCTCAGGTTTGTTGAAAAGTAAGTTAGTCAACACGGAAGAACAGCAAAACGCCAAAAAACCTAATTGATACCTATTCAAACATCATGACGGTGCTAATTACCATTAGACCTGCATCTACCCAAACAAAAAGGCTCTATCAATGACAATAGTGCTAAGAAAATTTCTTCTCATTTCTGAACGTACACATTTTTTGATGAAAATAACCTTCAATTAGATTAAACATACAAGTTAAGGTGTTTTAATCTATAAGATACCTATGCAGGTATGTGTAGGTCGGTATCAGTTGATCGACATTTCAATCGGGAAATTTTCCAAATCTTTATGCACAAAGAACAACCTGAATGAAAAATATATTGAAAAAAATTAAAAATAATAGAACCAATCTGTAAAGAAAAAAACGTGGAACGTGAACGTTCCCACGACCCTATCACAGTCCGTCATCAAAAGTTAATAACTTTGCTGGCCCTTTGTGTCCATCTATCATCATCGTACTCCTTGAGGGTTTAATAATTACAGTGCAGCAGCAGCAGCAGTCTAATCCCTATCATGAATTCATTGTGCGAGCTCAGGTTCATGGCCCATTGCGCTCAGGAAACATTTTACAAATTTTCAAATTCAAAAAGACGAACAAAAGAAACGAACATCGGGCACAAAAGACACACAACCAAAGCCCAATAAGACTCAAGCACAGGTGTGTATCCTATGTACCTGTACAATACTATGATACTATGCCAATTAGCCCATAAATTCTTTTCATGTAGCTCGTCGTTGTTGTTGTGTTTTCTGTTTTTTTTTTCAAAATGGTGAAATAATAATTCTTCAAATCGATTTTACGGACTATAAAAATAGAAAATACCTTCCCACACGTTTGCAAAAAAAAAAGGAAAAAAAGAAAGGACTTAAGGATTATCTATATACAAGGGAGCATAGCCTCGGTCAAAGACCTGCGGCCTAAAGTAGGCCAAGACAACCTCGACGACGAGGACAAAACTTATGCGATGACATGGTGCACACACTGTTCCTTTGTTTCTTCCTTCCCGGTGACACAAGTTCACTTGCAAAATGCATATATACGAATAGAACTGCATTGAACAATCTTGTGAATACGAAACCGCCGCAGGATGGGCTAGAACACCGTACCAGTATATATAATAGGTATGAGTACATGTGTGCATATGTATACTCTTCACAATACACTCAGGTGTCCTTTTGTCATTATTTTCTCACACAAGAGCGATGGGTAATTGCGTTCCTTGGTGCTAAAGTTGAATGACGGCAATGATGATGCGAATGACAGGAGTTTAGGGTGCTTGCAGCCGAATCATTCCGATTCCATGCCAGTAATTGAGTTTTGGCTTTGACGAGTTTTGCAATGACAGCTAGTTTGTAGTAGAGTTGTTTGTCATTAAAAAAAAAAAAAAGTAAAAGCCATTTAATTAGATTCAATTATTTAATAAAAAAACGAAGGCATGTGGAATTCGATGGAGGTTGAAAAATTCTCGATACCAAAATTGAATGTTTTGAAAAGGTATTAATTTAACGTTTTATATCCCGTTAAAATTAGTCCAAGAATATTTATGTCCTTAGGATTTATAACTTTGTGCAAATTTGTATGATTGTGTCGGAAAACTGATCAGAACTTCAGTTAGACATTGCGTAACAGGCTCTTAATTTAATAAATTAAAATACATTAAGTAAAATCGTTTTATAAAAAAAAAACACAAATAAAAGAGAATCAGGAGTGCCATATTATGGTATGAAATCGGGTCGCGTGGTAGAGTAGAATATAATTGTAGTATGAGACAATTGCGCCATATTTCAATAACTGTAACCTGCTATTTACAGCAGGTGCCGATTATGACAATGGAGAGTTCAAAATAGGATCCCTGATCTCAGGATTCTGAACGCACATTATCAAATGTGCTTATAAACCGAATTTTTGATGTTACAGTATTTTACATATATTAGAAAAATTCATATAAGAAAAATTAGCTTATGAGGAATACCGTGCCTTTTCTTTAAATTAATTATATAGAACTTACTTTCCATTTAGAACAAAACGGCAATAAGAAAGTCTCTGTTACCAACCAAAATCAATTTTTAGAAAAAAAAAGTACACCCATAAGAAATTTACTTAATTAAACAAACCATTGCTAAAAACCTCGCTTGTGTTATCATCTTCATTTACAGCTTTCCACTTTCCAATGGAATGTAAGCTGGAAATGGGAAAGATCAAGAATATTCGGACATTTGGCCGTCATACATTTTTGTTTGTTGTTTCTTTATTTCCTCTACCAAATATATTTTAATTTCACATTTTTAAAAAAACACCCTTTCTTTGAAAATTAAAATTAAATTTGTGGAGGAAATAAAATCAGCAAATACCGTGAAAGAACTGGCAACTAAATTTCAAATTTCCGAAAGTTGTTTGTGTCAAATCGAAAAAAAAAAAAGTTACGTGTGAAAAATTGGACAAAAAAAACAGAAAACCAACACATGAACTTCTTAACAAAACTATGACAAAATGGTTTTAAGAAATGTCTGAGAAAACTGAGAATTTTACAGCACCTCGAGAAGGCTCAACAATGTTCGAAAAGTTGGCTTCATCGATGGATTGATCACTCTGGATGCAGTTGATTTAAAAAGTCGTCGCTACTTCAAATCTCCCTAAGGGTAACCATAGTGTGCAATATAAAACGGCTGAAAAACTAAAAAGATTATCATTAAGGTAGGCATCTGCATTATTATTGAAGATTTGTTGGTTTTCAGGAGAAAATCTTTTCGGAAAATTAGACACAAAAAATCATGATTCATTAATAAACGTTGCAGAAAAAACACTTCAACGCATGTTTTCTGCCAATTACGATCATGATACACACTTAAATTGTATTTTATCTTTGCTCAAATATTTGGTTTTATGATATAGTTGAATCCAAAAACTTTTAACTGGATTGGCGCATATTTGGGAGCACAAATAAATCAAAAGGAGAAAAACACATCCATCAACACTTCACATAAACTTTCTCTCAAAAGCTTAATTAAAGCACTGAAATATAAAGCTCGCTTGTTATGAACAAAACAAGTGGTTTGCTTTTAAAATTTATCAATCCAGATAGAAAAAAAAATTCACGGAGAGCAAATGATCACTCTGCCACCCTGCGGCAAATTTCGGCAAGCGTTAGGGCTGTTCTTTTGTCAAAATGACATCGGTAGCAAAGCAGAACTTACACACATTACAAATACAACAACGCTTTCGATAAAACTAAAAGCAGAAGTGTACTTTGGATAGATTTGTGACATTTATTCGAGTATCGAATGTTATTATATTATTTAGTTGGTAGTTCCGATGATTTTAATGAATCTCGAAGGGCACGTTCACATATTTATTATATAAGTTATCTCGGTAACCAAACGATTCGAATATATTTGTGAACGATTTAGAAAAGTTAGCTGAAAGCAGTCAAAAATCAATACTTTTTTGTTAATTATTTGTTCTTTTCTTAACAAAATTGTTTCACACCTATTTACGTACAGCAAATAAAAAATGTCTAACGCAACAAACTTGGCCAAAAATACGTTTTATTAATTTTTGTTGCTTTATAAATCATATTAATAAGCCTAGGTAGGGGGCGTTCTTCTAATGTACGTAAAAGTTAAAGTTAGCTTATTCGTGCGAAACTGCCAGATCAAAGATACTTAATGTGTCAAATTGCCTTAAAAAATAGCTAACTAAAACTTGAGCTACGCCCCTACCAAAGCTCTGAAATTTGAATAGGAAAAATCATTTAAGGAGCAAGTCAGTGAAAAATATCAGATTTAATACAACCTGCGGAAAAGAGTGATGACTTAGAGCTTTTCGGGGAAATTTGGCAAGATATACATTCTAAATATTTCAAAATATAGCTGATTGCCTAGTCAGAAAATGTCAAATTTTATTGATAGATGTCGTAGATAATTAGCTTGAAAGTAAAATTCGTGCCAAAACGGATTTTGACGATCTTACGTCATTTTGAATTCGGAGTCGAGTTGACCGTTGACCAACCAGTAAATATAAAAGTGGACATAATCGTCTTGTTTTCAGTGTTTATTTGCTGCGACGTTAATAATTTTTACCAAAACACGATTATATACCCCAATTATGAGATTCAAAAAGGGGATTTCTGTCCATATTCATTTTTAATTAACCTCTCTAATTTTAAGCCGCATGTAAACGAAGTTTAAAAATACTTAATAATTAAATAATAAATTCGATCAGATTTGCAAGGTAACACAATGTAAACACACCCTTTCATTGCCACAAGATCTGATTTATTGAAAAGAAAGGTCAAGCACATAAGATAATTTTAAAATGAACATTTAGATGTAGAACATTCAACTTTTTGTTATTTCTTACGGCTTTATATATATTCCATTTTATTTGCATCTTTTAATTCAAATTTTAGTATTCTTAAATGCCTTTAATCCTAAAAAATAAAAACAAATCAATTTTAGATTTTTCGCATATAGTTATTAGATACAAAATCGGTAATACCAACTTAAGGATACAAAAGATCAGGCTGCTGCGATTCGTTCTCTTGGGAAATCCTGCTTTGCTGCCGATAGATTTACCAAAAGAACAGGGCTATTAATATTTGGGATTTTTTTTTGACAGACAACGTGTACACAGATAGGCAAATTTAACGACAAATATGCTGACGGTGAATAGAGTTTTTCACGAAAAATCATTCACGCTTGAGGAATTGGACCCCAAACGTGTGGTAGAGCTGTTATTGGCACTGAGTAGCATATTTTTTTTATTTCCAGTAAAAATTAATTGCCAATTCATTGTGGAGTAAAAACATTTTTTACATATGATTTCTGTGAAATAATTCACTGTGGTGAAAAAAGCATACTGGGGCTACTGATTTGGTAAAACGCTTTCCCATAAGTGCGGTACTGACAATTTTTTTTTTGAGCATGGTGCAGTAACACCAGTAATACGCAAATAAACGTCAGAAACATAGAGGTTGAAATATAATTTTTGTTCACAGGATTAATGTCCCATTTCCCCTCGATTAGTTATGTGCGAAAAAAGAGTGGGGACTTCTCCAATTATTCTCCTTACAACTGTGAGAGTTTCTTTATTGTTTTTAGGTATGATTTTTTTAACTCACTTATATTTTGACACGATAGAATGGTACAACGGTTGGTCCTATTTAAATGGCTTGTACTGTTTAATGGTGCATGTTTGGTTCACCACATCCCCATGCATATAGCAAGCTACATGAAAAATCAATACTTCAACATTATACAAAGTGTGGCAATGAAGTGTTGGTAGATAGGTAGTTATACTAATTAATAATACATAACTGCTACCACTACCACCATTCTCCATCATCCTGCCTCGTTCAATATGGAACACAAAAAAAAACTACACACAAAGTAGGAGATCCTGATGATGATGATGATGCGATGATGATGCACACAACAAATATGTACCTATATCTTCAACACTTAAATTTAAAAATGTTGTTGCATGAGCTTTAAACCACTTTAAAATGAGAGGAGATAAATTGAGAATGACAACTAACATGGGAGATGTCACACCAACACACACCGCACATATTCAATTTCCCTTCTCTATGCCGCTGGATGCCAATAATAATAAAAAAAAAAAGAAGAAAATAACGCTAACTCAACCGACAGGATCCTTGTAAGCCGGTTGCTCGTTGCTCCATACAACACATAGTAAACTCCTCCTTTTCCGTCTTTCGGGTTGGCTGTCGTCTTCATCGTCATCGGTGGACGTTTGTTAGGTTGTTATTCATATGCATAGAAGCATGGTTCAAAGGATTTACTAGGTTTTACTTGCCCCCTGACTAGAAGCTGAAGCAGTGCAGTTCGGCCTCAAACGAGAGCACGGAGAAGAAGTAAACTGGTAAGCTGGATGCTTGCCCAAGTCGAACCACCAAAGTGAACCATTATGTCTGGCTGACAATACGCTCGGTTGCCATTGTCCTGGAAGGATATATACTTTTTTTTATTCCTTGTGTGCTATTTCTGTTTTTTTTTTTTTTTTTGTATATTCCCTGTTAGGTTACTTCTTGAAGTATACTTACTTTGTTGGTGGCGCGGGTGGGTGTTGTTGTTAGCTGAGAGGAGCTAAGGACTACGACGACGACGGCCACTTGGGCTGAATGCATCATCATCTTGGGCAATCATTGTCTGATTGTCTGAATGTCTGATTGCCTCACTACTAGTGCATCGAGGACATGCTACTCTTTATTATTTCTTTTTTTTGAATTTTTTGTGTTGCCTTTTGAAAGTTTCTATGGCTTTGTCTGGCCTGCCTTTGGGGGTCCACTCTAGTCTCTATTGCTTGCTCCACCTCATTCTTTTATGCAAACAAAGCTTAGGTATAACTCCCTAGGCCGTTGAATATTTTAATTTTTTTTTTCTTAAGTTACAGTTGTTGGAGAAAGTTAAGAGCGTTTAAAGGAAACTCAGGAAGGTATTTTTTTTCTGTCAGTGTCTGACAAGAACGAACGGCATTGTTATGAGTTTAAATTTTAGTGAAGGACACAAATATAGAAAATCTTGCTAATAGGTTTAAGTAGGTACTTACGAAAATAAAGAATCTTAGATTTGTATTTTCATCTCAAACTCTGTTATAAAAAAAGGAAGTTCATGTTCCATTTTTAAAAGAGATTTAAAATTTAATGGAGAGAAAATTAATGATGCCTTAAATTTCAAACACAGATAGGTATTCCGAAAAAATATGAGATTAATTAAAGGGGAAATGGAACACACATCGGGTTGAATAATTTGCCCCAACTGAGTTTTTCCATAGAAAGCAGTTCTCATCTTCAAAGATCGGGGGCGTTTAACAAGGCTTTATAAGCACATTTCTTGGAATTTTGACTTCAATACTTCATGATATTTGTTGGTGAGAAATTCAAGATATTTATTTTAGTTGCAGTCTATCATATATGTAGATCTAGCTAGGCTGGAACATTCCCGAAGTAAGTGAGATATGAACTTCCCCTCTCCTTTCTCGTAATACGCCGACACAAGTCGGGTGATCTAATGCCCATCCTACTCCCTTACTTTCAACTCCATGGCATGTTAGAATACCCGTGAAGCTAAGGCTGCTGGCCAGTTTAACTCCCATTTCATTTCCGTATTTATTTTTGTCGCGGTATCCTTGGATAGAGAATTTACAAAGGGTAACTGTGTTTGTTGCACTGAGTGATTTCAACTAAATGCGACTCATTTTACCTCTTATGACCTTTGAGGAAATAGCTTTAATTGCGCCTGGCTGTCGACGAAGATGTCAAATAAATACTGTTTATCAATATTTCAGATGTGGTTGGATTCACGAAATGCCAGCACATCGCTTGGAAGACTCTCCAAAAATTTGGGAGCTTTATATTAATTTTACACAATTAATATTTTTTTTAGGACTGTTTCGCTATACTGATGTTTAGGCATTTCTTGTATTAATAGGCCTGATAAGTTGAAGCAGTATTGAAGACGTCAGGATCACTTCATTCACAATAAAAATTAATTTCGCATTTTGCCCCATCAAAATGTACATTTCCCCAACGTACTATATAATTAATTTTGCGAACTTGAGAGTTAGGCTGTAAATTATGCGACACTTCCTTACGACTTTTGCATTGCGAAGTGCTAAATTCTCGGTTCGTAATTTTTTATCATTCAGCATTCCGGTTTAATTGTTTCGCAACGCATTTCCTTTAAAAAATCACTGCTTACAAATATTAAGTGAAAGAAAAATTGCGAAGAAATGGTAAAATAACGATCTGATTCAGAGATTTAAACAAAAATGGAAACAAACTACTACTTGCGATATCATATACATAAATACAATTCACATCTTTAATTAAATGAAATTGAGCAGATAAAGAATTTAGATAGACATTGCGAAATACAAAATGTGCAATAATATTTTCACGAAACAACAACAGAGTGTATGCCAAGGAAATGCGAAATAAATTATATTTTGCGAAAGTTGCGCAAACGTTGCGAAATGAATAAAGCGACCTGGATGCAAAGATTTTATTTATTTTTCGTTTTCTATTTTTTCTAATTGAATTGAAAAGCATCCTTATACAGTATTTTATGCACATCCGCAGAATACCAGATCTAAAGTGCCCAGTTTTATGCATAAAAAGGATTTCTCCCTTACATTTTCTTCTCCTATCTTCACATCGTTATTATCCTGTCCAACACATCATCTGCATCCCTGCATTTCAGGATCCTGCGGGCGAGGATATATGACTCAATTGAAGTCTTCTCATACGAGACTAGGTGTATGGACAAGTAAGTATATGATTGCATAGAAATGCGAGAATGCAAGGGGTGCTTCGCGTTCCGCCCGCCATATAATAGACATATGATAGTCCTTAGTTGGTTGGTTCTTGGTCTGTATTTAGTCAATGGTAGATATAACGGGTGATTTTTTTGCTACTTGGTTTTTGACGTTTATATTTTTGACAGATCACACATGACGAATTCCACGAACATTTGACATTTCGATTCAGTATTGTTTGCCATTTCATCATGAATAGACTTACGCCTGAACAACGTTTGCAAATTATTGAAATTTATTATCAAAATTCGTGCTCTGTGAAAAATGTGTTTCGCAAGCTACGCGAAACCATGCATCAATTGAGAGGCGAATTTGGTGAGCAGTTGATCTCACGTTTTGGCGCAGACCCCGTTAGACTATTTTTTGTGGGGCTATGTTAAGTCTATTATCTATGGGGACAAGCCAAACACGATTGCTGCCTTGGAAGCCAACATTGAACGCGTCATTGGTGAGATTCCGGCCGAAATGTGTGAAAAAGTTTGCCAAAATTGGACCTTCAGAATGGACCACCTGAAGCGTAGCCGCGGGCAACATTTAAGTGAAATTAGTTTTAAAAAGTGAATGGCAGAAATTTATTTATCGATCCAAATAAAAATTTCATTCACTTTTTACAAGTTTTTGTGTTTTTTTGAATTTTCAAAAACCAAGCTTTTAAAAAATCACCGTTTACATAGGTCCATCTGATGAATGGCACAACTTGCCTACTTAACAATTTACACATGGAATTTGAGTTCTAAAGTTAATTCTACACTCGATTACTAGAGGCAAATTGACTGTCTTCTATGCTTAGTATAGGCTCAAAGGAAGGACTCTACGAGGAAAGATAAAATATGCCATTACCTCTCCATTTATAGAGAAGTTTTTTCTTTTCACCTTCAAGCTATTTAGCCGCAAAGTGATTCCATTTAAGTTTTATTTTGTTTTATTTTGTCTCAACATAAAAATGTACATGCCCAGCTAGAAAAAGTCCTTTCACTGATAATAATTAACAATTAGGCCAAAAAGAGAATTTTTAAGTGGCTACCAAACGATTGATTGTTCTGATCCGCACCCTTGGGCCATGAAACTTAAAAGAGTCCTGTCACTCCTTGAAACCAGAAAGCAATTTATATCAGTTTGCGTAGAGCTCAAAAATCTTAAACACAATAAATGTGCTCCCTAAAACTCATCAATTGCCATATTAGAACGAAAATATCCTTGAAATTCAAAGAAAATAGCCATGATAATCGACAGACAGAGAGCGCGTGGAGATAACAATCTAGAGGGTTGGGGGATGGGAGGCGAAAGCCACATTTTAGGATTTATTTCCATAACAGATTTATAGCCAAGGACAACTCCATCTCATCCCATCTTTCCTAGACTTATATAAGCCTTGCCTTGCCTTGCCTAACGCTTCAAGAAAAGGATATTATATTTTTTATATTTTTCTTCTATAACAGCCGTCCTTTCTTAACCCCTATTTGACGTTTTAAGTGAAGTCAGAAATAAAGGATAAAATTTCGTTTTCCTTGCTTTTTATATATACATATATTTTTTTTGCATGCACATTCTTCGGTATAATATGATTGATGGGATTGTGCCGGCTTTGACACAGGAAAAGGGTGAAACAAAAAAGGATGATTCCTTCTTGTAACGCGCAACTCTAGAATGTATATTTTATGGGCCTCTATTGGTGTTTTCTTAATCACAATTAATCAATGAAAGAGCATCAGGGTCTTGGATTCTTTTTTTTGTTTTTGAGTGTTGTCATGGCGATTTATGTTCCAAGTCTTTTAAGATTAAGTGTTGGGTAAATTTTTGGAATGTGCTATAAGGCGAACGGGAATCAAATAGAAACTTGCTTAAATGGAGCTTCTAATGACTAAGATTCTTGCTTAGAAAATTAGCAATTTTGTAGAATTACATTGTTTCTTTAAAACAAGTTTGAAAGTAATTTTTCATTCCAATGGAAAGGAACACGATAATTCAACCCTCTCATACTGCGTTGTAAAAATGAAAAGACACAGGATCGCACTTATTATACTTTATATTCAAGGTAAGTTACGCATAATTACGTCTATAAAAATTTCAAACTGTTAAATCATGTAGATACGTCTGTTTTTCTATTTTACGAGGTTGGGTCAAAGTAATAGCATGCTTCGAATTGGCTGCCATTTTGTAAAAAAAATAAAAACAATTTAAATTGGAAAAAACTTTCCCCTCAAACTATCGCACAATTATTGCCCTTACGTCCTTTTTGCATGGTCATCCAAACGTTCATTAATTAACAGCTTAAGAAAAATCTTGGAGTATACGAAAGCTCTTAAGTGCCCGGCAGTAATATTTTGACTGTTCTTTTTTACAGTGTCACAAATCTTTACATCGTTTTGGAGAAAGCAAGACCATTCAAAAGCATTTAATACGAAAGTGGCATCACACCCTCTTACCGAGCATACGGTTATTTGGTAGCATTTATTCGCTGGATTAGAAAAGACATTTCTGAACGCTTAAGACCGGTAATAAAGCACAGCTCAAAGGCTGTTCAGCACACGGAAGCATATTGGTATAATGTGATCCCTTTTCACACAGAGATGTCTCTAAACTAATGTTTTTTGTTTGGTTCATTTATGAACCAGTCTTTTCGTTAGTTCTATGACATACACGTCTAGAGATGATACAATCGCTCCTAGATATCCAGGAGTTATTTATTTGCTCTTTTATTTGTATGTCTATCTTTATTAACCACGGTAGTCAGGGCTTTAGTGCCCAAAACCAATAAGCTGCTGCTGTCAATATTTGCTGTTGAACTCTTCCTTTGGATTTTCTCTGCTAAATCGGTCTCGTCTTGATCCAGGAACCCAGTAGAGTTTGACTTGGTTGTTGTTACCGATGATATTTAAATTTTGTCTTTTTTGTGACCTTTAGTCCAAATTATGCGTTTCGCACAGGTACTACAGTTGGGCTCATCAGTTATATGCTGTATAGTACCCTTCTAAGACGCAAAATATTAATCGATGGCTACCGACATAAATAAAATTTATAGCTTTCGAACACTGTGAATTATATTTTTCTAGAGGAATTCGGTCGAATTCAGACACGTAGAAAATACCGATGATATTCAGTACGCTTCGGCATTTTGCCGCTGCCTTATGGATCTTATTGTCTCACTGGATAGTGCTTTGATAGCTGCTTGCTTGAAAACGAAAAATGTGATCTCTGATGACCAGCGTAAGTCTGAGCGTCAGAAAGACGCTACACTCATCTGGGACCTTATGTGATTCCCTAATATTAAGAGCTTCACAAAACACCCCAGCTCCTGTTCCTTCTTCAATTTTTGACCCATCAGTGTAGATGTGAATACCATGTTCAATATCATGCTCTAAAAATATCGGTATTACTATCAAGTAAAGAGATTTTTCCTCTAGTCTGGCGCAATTAAAATCGCCAAAACAGGAGACCAAATGACTTAGTTCGCATGAGATTATCAGATAAATGATTGCTTACACACATGGTGCAAGGCGACAGGAAAACGACGCGAAAATCCAGACTGTGTTAAAACATAGACGCGATCTTTCGATGTCAACTAATTATATATCTTTCAGCAATGCACATGTCAAAACACAACCACGTTAGGCTCCATTTGCAAACGTTATGACTCATTGACATTATGTCATTATATTTACCCTACCTATATACCTATAGAATTAGATATATCAGCGAATAAATAAGGACTAGCTGCACAACTCTAAAAAAAATTCAAGGAAAATCGATTACCCAAATACAAATATTTATTCTCCTTAAAAAATGGCGCCCAACAAAATAATCACGTTTGTATTTTACTAAAGTTACTACATTTGTTTCCTTAATGGACTTTAAACATTCGTCAAATCATGCAACTTATTACTGGACGAACTAACCGAATGCCTCAGTAGCTGTTACATGGATAAATGCGCTCCTGAAAAAGGACATTACTACAGAAAGCTGATTATTACACTAAATGGATTCACTTTCAAGTTTTTGATTATCAAACTTGGAAATATTTAATTAACTAATTAAATGTTGATAGCATAAGGATTTTCCTTTGAATCCTTGGAAAACACAGCCTGACATAAAAAGGAATTATTTTAAGTATCCCAATTAAAATAAAATTGAATGATTTTCTGATTCAAACTATCCTTCCATCTTTTCACCTTTAAAACAAACAGTTATTCAACATATTTTATCTTTTGAGAAAACAAAAAATCTGTTAGATCTATGGAATTATGGAAATCATCCCATCAATATAATAACATCAACATTTTAATGAAACTGCATGACTAGAGGTACTTGACAAAATTTCTAGGAAACTCCACTTGAGATGATTGCTTTGGCGTTGAACGTAACGCATTAAGGCCCCTCATCTAAAAAGTCTACACCCATCAGACCGATTCAACTATGAGCACCCGCACTTTCAATACAACACAGGCTATTCAAGCCCAGCGCGTTGTTCAGTCAGTGCTTGCATGAATAATTCGGAGAAAAAACAAGAAATACACCACAGTGACTGCGCCCTTATGTAACACAGCATGTGAAAGTGTGTGCAATCTGACAAAGCTCATATCCGTATCGAGCGTTTTCTATCTGTCAATAGTCTGATGGCTGCAGTCAGCCTTCATTTTGGCATCAAATTTCGAATGCATCCCATTTCCTTACCGTCCCTTGTGTCGCGTCGCGTTGCATTGTCAGTTGTAGTCAACATAGTATGCATCGTATTTGCATATGAGAATCGTAAGGATGAGAATGAGGGATTTTCATTTTTAATAGCGATGACGTGCGTACAACAACCAGCGAGTGGCGTATGCAGCTCCCTCTTCTGGTATAATCGTGTTTACTGTCACCGTTCACTCGTTTCGCGCATTTGTTTGCTCACTCGTCCTCCTGTCAAATATTTGCGTTTTGCACATTTTAAATCGCATTCGCATTCGCATACTGCATTGTGTATACATTTAGGCCCAGTTAGCTCCCTCTTGAAAATTTATGTATACATACATTTTAAGGGAGACTTCTCAATAGCAACTAGTTTTCCCTTATTTATTTATTATTATTTTTCTTTTTTTTGTTGTGGACTTTTATTTAATGCATGATTTTTAATGCAAATCGGTCTTCCGTCACAAAATGGAGTGATTTTTAACAATTTCACCACCACTGAGCTGTGATGCCACCCTCTTTTGCTAGCTGCAAACTGGAATATATGTGTCAGGCAAACTGTCACTCCCTATATATATACTGTTCAAGCTATTGATGAGAATTTCTGCCGCAAATCGTAGGGTAATTTACATACAAATGCATTTTGCTGTAATTATAAGCAGCAGGTTTGCATGTTCGAATGTAATAAAATAATCGTTGGGTGGAGTTGTTGATAAATCCAGCGCACGCTATTTAAACCTATTGTTACACACACAAATGCACGCCCCGGTCGACTGTGTGTACGTACACATTCTTTATAATAGGAGATATACAATTGACTTGACTCATAGTAATAACGGTTATTGTAGAAATGCAAATTGAAGGTCAACAAATGAGTTAAAAGCTATATGGATTGTGGAGGGTCTTTTTTTAAGTTGGTTTCTTTGTCTGAATTTTCTACTGACCAGGAGGGCGGAGGGTCGGTTAGTCCTGTCGGTTCATAAGGACGAATTTCAAGGTTGGAACTTTAATCTGTTGATCCTTTGATGAAACATGGGATTAGGTCATTCTCAACAAAGCGTATGTATGTATATATGAGAAATGCAGGTTTCGATGAATAAAGACAAAAGAGGTCATTTCAATATCAGGCTCTAGGTGATAAAAATAAAGTAGATATATGTAAGTCCATAGCACATTATAAAGAGAAGGTCGCCTAGTTGGTATTTGCTGTAGATAATGAGAAATTAAACAAAAAAAATATTGAAGCTGAATTTAAATGTGCGAATGCAAAATAGATATTTCTAAATTGTATAACTTTTCGCCTTTAAAGTTGCAAGTGGGTTATTTTCTATCCATTGTCGTTCAATTCATATTGCATTTCAAAGACCATATGTCTTACAGGCACAGTTGAAATAATTATTATTGTTTTTTTCTTTTTAGGCCGGAATACGCTAGTCGGCTTGCATCCCGAAGAAAGCAAAAAAAATCTGGTTTAAGAAAATTGAAAGATTTTACAAGAATAAGGATAATTGTTCCTGGCTTAAATGCGTTCCACGTTTAATTAACCAGAAAACTAGGCAACACAAGATACCATTAGAAATAAAGGGTTATCCATTTTGCGGTTTCAAAAGTATAGGGCTGGAATTTAACATCTGTCAAACTAAGTTGTTAAACCAATTTTTTTGTTTCAGTTGAAAGTCTGACATTTACGAAAATGAATCGCTTAACTATCGCGCAACGCATAAAAATTGTTAAAACCTACTAAAAAATGGTGATTCTGCCACATCCACATATGGTTTACATAATCGTCCAACTACGCAAGCAATTGGCAAAATTGTGAAGAAATTTGAAGAGACTGTACAGATAAGGCCAGTGCATCATCGTTTCGCTCGTACCACTGAAAATATAGCTGCTGTAAGTGAAAGTGTTGCCGATGACCCGAATGTGTCGATTCCTCGACGTTCTCAGGAATTAGGACTGTCTTACGGCACATTATGGCGTATTTTGCATTTGGATCTACACCTACATCCATATAAAGTCCAGCTCACAGAACAACTGAAGCCAGCTGACAATTCACATCGTCGTAGATACGTCGAATAGGTGCTTCAACAACAGGCGGTGGACGTCGATTTTGGAACAAAATTTTCTTCAGCGAAGAAGCACATTTCTCACTTGGTGGGTATGTTAATAAACAAAATTGTCGTATTTGGGGTTCTGCGAATCCTCAAGTAATTGAAGAGAGGCCATTACATCCACAAAAAGTCACTGTTTGGGGCGCTTTTTGGTCCGTAGGTGTGATTGGACCTTACTTCTTCGAAAACGACGATGGAACGACTGTCACCGTCAATTCGGAGCGTTATGGTCATATGATAACCGACCTTTTTGCCTGCTATTGAAGAATACGACTTGGAGAATATGTGGTTTCAACAAGACGGTGCCATATGCCACACAACTCGAGTGAATATGGCTTTATTGCAAGAGACATTTCCTGGCCGCGTAATTTCTCGTCGTGGCGATATCAACTCGCCACCAAAATCATGTGATTTGACACCGATGGACTTTTTTTTTTGTGGGGCTACGCGAAAGATCGTGGGCAACAATACAGGTGGTGGTCATTTAAATGATGTAGTATTTTACACATAATGTCAGCGTTCAAACTTTATAATAAAAAAGAAAACTATTTTATATGTGTTTTATTTACGTTTACTTTTGAAACCGCAAAATGGATAACCCATTACAATATGATTATTACAGTCACGTTTCAGCGCAATTGAGTTTTCTTTTTTAAGCATATTTCTTGTAATTGCATTACTCTGTCAAAGTCGTGTAATTCAGCTGACGTTATTAACCGGTAATTACTGTAATAGCAAATAGAAGCTTAAATCAGCCACATGCCAGGAACAAAAGGGTAGGAATCTGATTCCAGAACAAGGATACTACTCCTTATTCCTCCGCATTTCAAAATGTATAACGATTCACTACGAATTGCGACCATTCATCTATTTTTAACGATTTTATTGAACAATATTATATACAATTTGGGTTAACTTACAACTTAGACCCTTTCTCTCGAAGATTTTGAGTTCCTTCATCGCTGAATTTGAAATAGTGCACCAAACTAAGAAAATAAAGCTGATGACTGGCCGCAGGAGTTTTTTTCTACACAAGCAACTTCGTCTGTTGGCTTAGCCCTGATCTTCTCCTTATCAAGGAATGTAGTCATTTGCAGTAACAACTTGTTGAAGTTGATCCCCAGGTATTGGACCATTCATCGTGATTTATTGCATACCCTTGTAA
Organism: Philhelius pedissequus; assembly: GCA_910595825.1. NCBI lineage: Eukaryota > Metazoa > Arthropoda > Insecta > Diptera > Syrphidae > Philhelius > Philhelius pedissequus. The sequence continues at coordinate 3,432,860 of OU343163.1, read as the reverse complement.
TATTTTTTTGTTCTAATGCAGTGTGAACTATAATCACGTGACCGAAAACTATCTACTCACAGTGCTGGCGTTGCATTGTTCTCTGGGTGGTAAGTGACTGGGTATGATCGATCAATGATGACCTTTGCGTTTAGCATAGTGGTCGTGTGATATCGCTGTTATTTATTTTTTAGTCTTGGAAATATAATAATTTACTTTCATACATATATTGTGTAATTTGTAGAAAGATCAACGTATGCATATTATACACATTATACCATGAGTCTTTCCTTATTTAGAAATAGTTTTGCAGCAAATGCCTTCAAGAATTCTGGTTTCAATTCCAAAGTGAAATAAAAAAATATTTCCTATTTTTTTTTCAAGTAGACACTGTAAACTATTCAATTCAATGTGAAAATCTGCGCAATTACGTTAGGTTACCTGCAGTGTCCTGTTAGTTAATTTTGTCGTACTTAAGCAGAAGATAACAATATGTGGTGGCAAATTGATACACTTCCATCTTTCTTAATAATAATAATTTTAACTATATGCCTTAAAGACATACGATCTTTAAAATACTACCTGAATTTCAATAGATGGAATTAAAAGTTAGGAAAGAATTTTGTATGGTACAGTGCGTTTGGTATTTCCTATCTCATTGTAACCCCAATTAAAATTGGAGATATAGAATTCTGTCTACCCTGGGGCTCGAACTAACACGATTAAGTTGGCAGTCAAGCACTCAATCCACTGCGCCATTGCCAGCCGCAATGTTCTAGCTGGAGTGCCTCAGGGAACATTCATTGGACCAACACTCTTCTCATTGCACATAAATTCGTTAACCATTCCTTTGTAAGCTTATGATGCGCAGATACTGATAAGTTCATTCGGGCCGAAAAAAATACTTTGATAAATAAGGACCTACTTTTAATATGACGTTGTTCTAGACAAAATTCTTTTTATCTGCCTCCCGTGAAATTGACAGCGATAAATCAAAGGAGTTATCGATTTTAAGCCCCTTGAATGAATGAATATTACTATGGGGTTGTCGCACTGCGACCTTGAGATCTATTGTTCCCCGACCTAAAGCCGGATGAGAATATCTCATTTACAGCTCTTCCTCCAAATTTATTTGCCTCATGAATTTGAGTATTTGGAGTATATTTTAAGAGATGGTAAGTCACTCTCTTGCACCTGGTATCGTCCCAGGTATTTTTTTCCTTGGGTAGACAAGTGCATCACAATTGCCAGAATATGGTCCGGCGTTTCCTCTTTTTGCTTAGAGCCCTTTAACACTTAAAGATGAAACCATCTCTTATATCAGCACCACCAGAAGCATGGGAATATTTTTCAATTCTATCCTCACATGGAACCACCACCTTCGTCTTCGTGCTACTCAGGTCATTCGAAGTTTCGTTCCCGCAAAAACTAAATTACTTCTTGCCAAAACCATTCGACTATACCTATTGAATGTAGAATATAACAACATTGGTCGCTATATAATCTTTAACTTCATGACCATGTGCCCGCTTTTGCTGTTCGCATTTCCGTTTGTAGCCTAGATAATTTATTGAATTTTCGCTCACTTAGCCTAATATCTACATGTAATCATTCAAACAAAAAAATTACAGAACGTCATTCCTTTAGAATCTATAGTTAATTAATCCTATTAATTTAATATATGTTTGAATGTTAAGGCCTACATAAATTTATAAGACTTACCTGCAACCTTATAAGTGATTTCAAAATAAATAAATACAAAAAGAAAATCTACGAAGAATGCATGCACTTTAAATGGAAGGATCCGTCAAATTTTTATGGGAAACAATTATTAGGTATCCATGGTTCGTTTTGCACACAATATCTTAATCGAAGTATTTTAAAATATGTTCCTATAAGTAAAGCCAGACAAACAGATGCGTTTATCAGGATTCTGATCTGCTAATGTACACAACTCACAAAGCACGCGCAAATTTTAAAATTATTACATCCTTTGCGAAGGGATCTAACTCGAAAAAAACACACACAAATCAGGCTTCATTAAAAGGGTGGATTTCAAGTACATGTTTAATAAGCCAACATATATTATATATATGTATACTTGCTTACGCAAAACGTGCCTAAAATATTTTGAAATTTCAGTCCTTTTTGATTTAGGATTAAGTGGAATTTACGCAAAATAGAAGAATGGGCGTGAAAGTGGGCAAAATTCAATCACCACAGCATCAGCTAAGGCTTTGGCTTACTGTCTTTTATTCTTTAATGTATACCTATATCGAGTTTAGCAGTATGTGTAGGTTGGTATCCTTTTTATTAAATCAATTCTGAAATTTCTAAATATTTCTTAAAATTTCCGTTTCAAAGTATGTACCTACCTATAGATAAGAAACACAAAATAATTTGTTCATTCTTTTTCTTTTATCTGATGGTATTGCGGGTTCTATTTCCTTTTATGAAGAAATATGAACTACACGCCAGGATAAATATTTTTAAAAGGAAATTCCTTTTATTTAGAAGATACCTATTCCCGGAGAAACCATATGCTCTTGTGTTTTATTTCCATTTTTTTTTGTCGATGATGACGGCGTGTGTCATGTTATTTATGTTTTGTGTGTTCCATTATATACGAGTTTATGAACATATTCAACTATAATGCTGTCAATGGTTGCCATTGGAACAACCGCAAAATCAAAAAACTTCCTTTCAACAGAGAACCGTTGATGACGACGACGACACCGAGACGATATGGTGTTTATATTCAAAAGAATCGACTGTAAACAACAGCGAACAATTCACGTCATTAGAAGAGGTCCTGGCGACATCATCTTTGGAGAATTAAAAAAAAAATCGTTTCCACAACGACACTACCCAGCACCCACCCACACCTTGTACCGCACTTATTAGCTGACACATTCTTCCGCTTTTGAATTGAAGCCATGCGAGTTGTTTCTTTGTGTGTTGTTCAGCATATCCTTATATTTTTATCCTTTGATTATATTCTCAATCATTTTCTGTTGTGCATAGCTCGTCGTATCCGTTTTTATGCTTCTTTTCCTTCTTTATTATTATTTTTTTTTTGGGGTTTGCTGTTTTCATTTTTGTGATTGTTTCCCTTTTTAACAAAAAAATTCTATTGTCCGACAATACTAGCAGAAGGATGTGTCATCGTTACGGTACGTGGAAGAATTGTCAATGGGGGTTCGGGTTATTGTTTCGCGTAGCTTCTTCATCTTCCCTCTGTCTCTTTTTCTCTCTGAATTCTAGTTCGTTTTTTTTTTTGTCAACACAACAGTATTATTTCAATTCGAAATGCATATCCTTTACAATTTCTTTTGTGTGTGTTTGAAGTTCGCATCCGCCTTCTTCTCCGCCTACAACTCTATTCCCTGTTTTCTTCCTTTTTTTTGTTCCTATAGAATTGGAAATTTCCATCATTGCTTTGGCATGGAATATAATTGACATACAAATTGATTTTCTATGTTGGCTTCATGCAAACTTATTTTCCTGTTTTATACGAGTGAGGTCTTTGTACATATCCGTCGAAAGTCCTGTGTGTGTGGTAAACAAAGCAAAACAGTCAAACCCTGTATCAGCATTAAAATATTATAAATGTACAGAACATACCTACTCGTATAGAAGAGAAGAACCGGAACAAGAAAAAAAGGTAATTCGTCACGGTTTGTCGGTTACAGTGAATTGAAATGTCACATATAGGTTTTTGTATTCTGAACGTAGGTACAGTGTGTTTTTGTTTTGTTGGTGGTCGAAAATTAAGTTGTACTAAAGTCTGATGGAAAAATTTCCAAACCTAATTCCTCCTCTTTTTTGGTTTTATTTAAAAGGGTTAATGATAACAGACATCACAAGGAAATCCAAGCGGAACAGATTGATTTTTTTTATTTTGTCGGGGCGAGTGTACCAATGTTGCGAAATTTGTTTTTTGATAATAGAAAGGTTCATATCAATTCGATGGGGGGCCGCATGGCTCTTGTTTAGGGTCGCTTCTTTTTTTTTTAATTTTTATTTTTATAATATGGAAGAAAGTATTTCTGTAAATTGGTGAAAGTTTGTTAAAGTTAAAGTTAATTAAAGAACACGATGGTGGCTAGCTCCAAAGTTGTATTTGGACCGGGAGGATATCGAGATTCGCCGTAAATTATGTCACTCATTTTGAAAAAGGTGGGAATACAGAGTACTAATTTTTATTTGCGTTCTTAAAAACGTAAGCTTCCTCTCGGTCTCATTTCTCTTGTAAGATATATTACAGTCAACTCCGCTTATTCTGTTTTATTATTTACTTATTATATTTTTGGGAAAGTGCAACACAAATTTATATGCAAATTCTTTTTAATGATGGTGACGCCGTCTGTCGGAGGTACAGTTCGTAACTACTGTGATGAACTACTATCAGCACAGAGTAAAAGTTGTTGACTACAGTTGGAAGTACTTAGCAGGACGTACTGAAGCTCAAACGGACGCAGCTACGCATTGATATAATATACAACTGAATAGGTCATTATTAAAATAATTGTTCTTTAACTGAAGTACGTTCATTTTACTAGATGTTTGACTTTGACTAGTTTTTCAATTTTGACAGCAAAATATGAAAAATGCTTTTTTTTACAACTTAGTTCGTCGATCTTAAGGATTTATAAGTCAAGTTATTTTCAGTTATCTTAATTCCGGATAAGTGAAAGAAAACAATTACAGTTTCAGTTAAGCGAAATTGACTGTTAATAGCCGCCCGGTCACGGTAGACAAACATTAAGTTCGAAGAAATGTTTTGCTAAAAATCTAGAAGAACTTCATTTAATGGGTAAAGGTACTACAGAATCAATTTGTTAAAAATACTAATTATTACAAAAAAATATATTATGTATTCTTAAAAGAGTTACTAGATTTAATTAAATCAAAAAATAGAAGGAAATCACAGTGAATAAGCATTTTTTAAGGAGTAAATTCGTAGATATGCATAAAACATTGTCCGACCAATTTTGGTAGCAATGCCGTATTCGATGTTATAAAATGTTTTTGAATAAAATACCTGTGTTCAGAGAAAAATCGAACTCGAGATTTTAATCAAGCTTGAATTACGATGATAGGAAACACGAAAAGAGTGGGTCCCGCAATTCCGTCTGTCTGTCTGTCTGTAGGTCGCTCTACAGCCTTAGTCGCTGAAGTGATTTCTTAAATCTTGGTACTTAAGCGTGATTGTCTCCAATAAATTTTTGAATCGATTTTAAGCACCAAAAATAAGAGTACTTGTTATACAATTTATTTTACCATCTTAATTATATCATACGCGGATTTAGATTAATATGTTTAAAAAGGAACCCTTTCCAATTCTTCTCAATAAATTTTCGAAAAATATTTTTTAAATTTTTGAGAAATAAAAAATAATTTTTTTGTTGAAAATTCAATATTTCAGGTTGACGATTTTTTTGGAAACTTTGTTTTTAAATTTATATTTTTTAATACCTAAAATTGCCACTTTTATTTATAAAAAAATTAAATAAATAACGACTTATGGATCTTATGAATACGATGTGATCGAACATAAGAGCAAATACGTGCGATCCAGTCGTGCATTTTATTTACTATGAAACGTGTCTTGGAAAGAAACCTGTCCCAATAATATTTCAAAATTGAAACAGTACAATAGCAATATAAGAAACTCCGAAAGTCCATTACATTTTGTTCTTATAGTTATGCATGTGTGTTTCTTAAAAGAAAAAAAAAAACATATATAAAACCAAACAAATAATACAGCTCATACAAATATCAGAATATTGTCATAGTATCTAGTTTTTTACTCCAAACATTTGTAATTTATTTGTAAAGTAATTTAATTAATCTTAATACTATGCAGATTACCATGTAAATCTCTAACAAATCGGTAGGCATTTTCTTAGTCTTGAAATCAATATTTAAGCCTGAAACCAGTTGCTTATAAAAGTGTTTTTATCATTAATGCAAGTTTCTTATATCCGTAAAATACTGTAGGCGAACTTAAATCTTAAGCCCCACCGCACATTTTGTTTGTATTTCTTGGAGAATTGAGATGAATATTATTCATATATATTTAAGATTGCAAAATTGCGACTACGTATATTAGCAATGAAAAAAATAAATTTTTGAAGATACATATTTCGATCTTTAATACCAACAGTTCGCTTTAATATTTTTTCGGGGATGCTGGATGATGACGTAACTGGAGAAGTCAAATTTGCATTTCTTGACACACATGCTTCACAAAGACGGAGTTGTTCACTTAATCCTTGGGCTTGCTGGTGTTGGACTTGCCAGTGTAATAGGTAAGTCCTGTGTGTTGACTAAAAGCCGTTAAAAGCTACTTAAATCAAGACCAATTATTAAATCCTAACCCTATGTCTTCTAGTTGCCTGATTTAATCCAGTAGAAAGTACAATTTTTATCATAAGAAAACCGCTTTGAATTTAATGTATTTTAAATATAAATTATTATATTTTAAGCGGATAACTAAACTAACACCCCGTTTAAAAAAAATAGGCAAATGATTACATTTTTCGTCATACTAGTGTTAATTGTTTTAGAAATACATGGGACTAAGACAGGATGTGCAAGCTACTTCCCTCCTTCACAAAATAATGTTCAACCATATGTTGAGTTTTTTTCTCTCACGAATTTGATTAATTGTTTCCTCAAATCTAAAAACACTTTCCCCAAAAATTACCTCTGAGTCTGACGGAAATAAGCGAAAAACTAACATTAAGGCAATAAAATAATCGCTTAGTCACGTGTGTATAAAATTTCTTTCGGCTTCTTCCTTGTTTACAAAAAAACACTATTAGGATCTTTTTTTGTTTGTTAATTCACATCATTTAGAAGTTAAGTACTTATTGTCGGTACATATCATCAGCAAACAAAGCATGGCCGCCGGCCGCCCTCCGAACTCAGTGTGGTATTTTATTATGGCATCAGGAACATATGGTTAGAAGTAGACACCTTTGGTAGCTCGAAATTTTGCCATAAGAAATACCTACCTACGACTAATGGACATCTCCCAGACTATTTGAGCAATAAAATGTGTAAAGTGTTTGCAAACATAGCACCGACGACACGGACCATAACCGATGCCATGTGCTCTCAGAAAATTACGGTACGTAGATAATTATGGTTGATACCTTACCTACGTAACGTACTTTCTATGAAGACATAGGTATACACTACATCTTTCACAGAGAAGTGGGCTTGAGTTTAAGATCCAAAAAAATTTATTAACTTCGAAAGGAGGTCCCTCGGGGGAAAGGTCTTCAAGAAAGTTAGGTAAGTACCCACTTTGTGCGAAGGAAAAGTCTCTTAGGTACAGGTATTCGAATCCTTTAAAATATATAAACTACCTAAGCCATCATAATTCGCAATGGACTATCCTCGCTATAAGAAAATTGAAAAAGAAATTCCCAAGACAATAAATTTATATACCAATTTTAGTCCGCTCTGCATTGGATTTGGAAGGAGAGAAGGACCTTTATTGTGCCGTACATACATATATACGTATACTAATATTTTAAGAATTTATCATTTCGAATAAATTTTCAGATTTTGCCTGGCACAAGTATTTGACCCATAAACAACTTTCCACCATCAGGCCAAAAGCACAAATGACACTTAAAAAAAGGACAAAGAAAAATATACCTATATATTAAAGGGGTGCGTGTGCATTAAATATGAATGACGCTTCAGAAAATCGCCACTCATACACATGCTAGCTATGGCAAATGACAAATGGCAAAAAATCCTTGTGCAATATGCTGGTGCTGGTGTTATACGGTCCCCAGGATACAGGACACCATACATCTATATATTGTGAAATACGTTCAAGTTCAATTAATGCTAAAATCAGCCGCAAATTTCTCCCTATTTTGCGAATGATGTGAAGCTCAAGTGGATTTTGCTGCGGAAGGAGAATAAAATGTCCTCTCATGCATATTACGGTTTACGGGCCTGCTGATCCTGATATACATGCGAAACATGATGATGACCTCCATATATATCTACTCGACCATATTGTATGTATATATGCATACGAACGAAGAGGATTTCTCAAGAGAGAAAAAAGAGTAGGTATAAATAAATGCTCTAGATTTTTTGTTGGTCTTTTTTTTTTGCAAAATATCCATTGTTGAAGCGAATTCTAGAGAGGCTTGTTCACTGTTCAGTGCTTTATAGTTATTTATTTATGCTTTTTTTTTGGTAATTCAATGGAAAAACGCCGGCAGATGGAGGGTTATAGCTACGAGTATAGTGGCAGTGTTTGATTGGCAACTTTGAGTGGATAGATCCGGTGCTGTATAGGATTAGAGCTGTATCAGGAAGTGAATTAATTAAAATTATTTTTTTTCTCTTCCACTTCATTTGCGAATTCCTTTTCAACAAGAACAATATAGATACTAAATAATAGGATAGATAACTACCTACCTACATATATTTATTGCCTTTGAGTTATAGTGCTCATCAGGCGCATATCTTTCGTTAAGGTTTAATTAATGAAATATTTTTGTTTATTAATTTTTTTTTGAATAGGTAGGTATATCTACGTAGTAGCTTTTAACTTGTAGTTTGAATATATTTTTACATTAAGAGTACCTATATTTATTTATTGATTACTTTAAACAAATGTTTATTTACAATAATTAATTGATTAAACCACTTAGTTTAAAAATATTTCTATTCATTTGAAGGCCGACTTCACAAATTAATATAGTTAAAAAGCGTTAACGAACGAGTTAAAGGTTTATTCAATCCAATTCTATAGTTTGTCAAGTGACTGAAAACGAGAAAAGAACGTGTCTGTTTCTAATATTTCTCTCTGGAACATAAAAAAGGTAGTACCTATAAGATTCAATAGCTCGGGATGAATTTATTGTTCCCATAGCAACATTTTTTTCACAGGGTATAGGTACTTACTCTGTGTGTTTCTTTAGCTTTTCAAAGATTTGGCTAAGACTTCTGACAGACCTAATATTCCCAATGCAAATCTTGTGAACCTTCTTTGGATCTTTTCGATTCTATCAGAAGAATTTTCATAAAAAGGAGACCATACAACACAACAATATATTAGTATGATTATAATTGAAGAAGTATAAATACTCGTAGCTTTTAACGTATAAATATACTTAAAAACTAGAGTGTTTCCCTTAAAAAAAAAGTAGCAGAGAATTTGCCTTGGATACAATGAAATTTATATGAGATGAAAAAGTCAATTTGGTATCAAAAACTAACGCCAAAGTCCTTAATTTCATTAACAGCAGATACAATTTCATTACCAAGTCTTCTTCTTCTTCACTTCGGTGCTATTGTGATATCGAAGGCATCACTCCCAGTTTTGAATTGTTCCATGGCTGAGGCCAACCGGATGCTGATGTCTTTCCATTTGCTTTTTACTTTTTCTTCTTCCCGATCGTGTTGGAACTTTTTAATATATTGCTAATATATTGATTTATAAGCTTGCAAACATAGGATTTCACTCATTGTTGCTTAAATGGTTGACAACCTATCTTACAGGGCGCTGTCAATATGTGCGTATAGATTCGTACATCTCAAAACAAATCAACGATTCTTCAGGTGTTCCTCAAGGAAGCCACTTAGGTCCGATATTGTTCCTTGTTTTTATAAACGATTTAAATAACATTCTACGAAACTCATCACGTTTATTATTCGCAGATGACTTGAAATTTTTTAGATGTATAAAAATTGTAACCGATTGTGTTCTTCTCCAAGATAACATCAGAAACCAATTGGTGTAAATTAAATCATTTAAGCTTAAACATTCATAAATGTCCATGTTTCTCTTTCTCTCGATGTAGGATTCCAATTGTTTATGACTATAGCATTGATAATCATTTTCTTGAAAATGTTTTAATGAAAAAAGATCTTGGAGTTATTTTTGACGCCAAACTAAACTTTGTTAACCACATCGAGTTTATTGTTAATAAAGCAAACTCCATGTTGGGTTTCATATACCGAAGCGCTTTTGATTTAAAAGATCCTTACACATTAAAATCCCTGTATGTTGCATATGTTAGGTCGATTCTTGAATATTGCTGCGTAGTTTGGAATTCATATTACAATATCTATACTGTTAGAATCGAAAGTATTCAAAAAAAATTTACTAGATTAGTGATAAACAAAATGAGATGGAACATTGACATGCCTTCTTTTAAAGTAAGATGCCAGCTTATTGGCATCCAGACATTGGAAGATCGCCGCAAAATGTTTGCTTTTATATTTGTTCATGATATTTTTTCGTATCATATAGATTGTCCTGTTCTTTTAGCTCTAATACATCTATACGCCCCTTCTCGTGATCTCAGAACTCGAACCTTGTTCCATGAGATTACTCATAGATTTAATTATGCCTCCAATGAGCCTATAACTCGCAGTGTCAGAGAAATCAATAACGCTTCGAGTTATATAGATTTCGACTTTCATTTGAGCAGAAACGCGCTTAAAAATACGCTAGGCTTTTACTATTTAACAAATTAAAAATATTATTAATTTATTATTTTTGTACTTACGAGTATGTTAACTATTATTTTTTTTTATTTTCTGTTTTAAGTGTATTATCTATTAGTCTAATCTGAGTACTATTGTAAACTCTAATTGATGAAAGTAAATAAATAAAAATAAATACCAACTGAGCCGGTCGTGCTCTATTTTTTGCAAGATGGCATTTTTGACGTAAACGCTCCACGAATCTTAGTACTTCTAATTCGATCAAGCTTTGTTACTCCTGCTGTCATACGAAGCATCTTCACATCACCTGTCGTCAACTTACTCTCATAATTTTTGTACATTGTCCTAGATTGTGACCCATATGTGACTGCAGGACGCACAACCGCAGTGTAGAGTCTTTTTCGGTCACAGAAGATAGCGGAGTTTTCACGCCACTGCATCCACCTTACGCTTACTCGATGATTATTGTCGTCATCACAAGTTGCTTTACTATTGATCATAGATCCCAGATATTTAAACTTTACGCACTTGGGAATCACATTTCAGTTCAAATAAATGTCTTGAATAGGCATGTCCGTTACCAAGTCTATAATTTATAAATCAATCTTGGCGTTGAAAATACCTTAAAGATTTTGCATTTGGATCACAATTTTTATCTCCGATATTCGATTATATATTTTTAAATCGTGTTGAAACATTATTAACGAAAAGATTAAAAAGTAAGAGCCCTAGACGTCTTCCTTGCGGAAGACTTGTCTGCGCATTTAAGAAAACTAAGACTAAAACTCAATACTTCAAATCTTCTAATAAGAGCCTGTGGTGAACTCTATCGAGGGCTTTTATAAAATCTGTAAGTAAAACATTTAACTGCATTTTACGTTCCAGGGAATTGAGGAAAACATTTGTAAGAAGATAAATTTGAAGTAGTGTACCAACCACTGCAGAAACCACGGTGTCTTGTTGTTATGCTTGTTTTGACTGCACAATTTGAATACGAACATAACAGATTAACAATAAACAGTGCTCATTGTTAATTTCGTCATCGAGGGACATTTGTGTTAAGAGTTTGAGCTCCAATAGAATCGCTTCTTGTTGAATATTGGTATTGATTTTTTTTCTAATGAAAAGAGCTTGATGATTTGTGGATCCTTGAGAATATTGAATCAAATCTTAAGTTAGTCGCCGGACTTCCCTATTTCAGAATTTATTTAAATAACAATATTTTGCCAGCACCAATGTATCGCCTTTAAGCTACGAGTACTAAATAAACATTTTTAAAAAATTAACAACATAGAGCGAAAAAAAACGAAAATATTACATAATTTAGTAGAAAAATAAAAAATATTTCATTTGCATACTAAATTTATTTCATTAGATTTTCTTTTGAAACGCAGAAGATATCAAACATTTTCTAGGTGTCCTACAATAGTTGTGAATTTTATTGAAGACACCCTTTTGTCCCGTTCTCTACGATTCTTAAGATGATATCTACCATCCTAGAAAATGTTTTATAACTTTCGTGCATAAGGAACGTTATGATTTATTTTTTTAATAATTTTTTTTGCTGAGGTTTTTTTCCGAAATAACTTTTAAAAAAACTTCAAAAATGTATTATGGAAAAACTGAGCACAGAACAAGCAACCAAAGTTGTTCTATTCAGATTATCGAAATTTGGGTCATGTTCGAAATGTACCAAACAATTTACCGATTGAACATGCGTTTTGAGCAACAAGGAGCTTTCTGTAAGCTTTCGTGTGCTAGGAGACTTTATCCAGTTCGAAATGAAATAATGTGAACTCATCATAATGCATTTTCACTTCAACGATAACTTGAAAAACAAAAGTGCAGAATAGCTATGTGACATCGAAAAATAATTAATGAAAATAAAATATAGTGTCGAATGGCCTCATAAATGATCATTGTGCCATATTTTTTTCGAAAACGACAAACAATTAGTTGCGATCGATGTACAGAGGTAGAGAACAATTGAAAAATTTCGTTCGAACTATGTATGTGTAGATGTAGCAACGTCTCACTCGTTCAACTACGTATCTCCTCATAGACGGAGAGCCAGCGATAAAAATGGTAACGTCATTTCATTAAGAAAATGTTTAGTATTAAAACATGGCCTAGATACAAAAAAACATTAAATAAATTGTCTGCCACTTATCCGTTGGTGACGAGGCCGTCGGTAGAGGGCTAAAGGATTTTAAAAAAATTAGGACAAAAACGAGATTTCATTTAAGCTGAAATTTGGTTTGCCGACGCTAAATAATGTCTTATGTAACATATAAAAAAGGCAGACACTTTGAGTGGTACGAAGATGGTGACAGACAAAGGGGAAGGTCAAGAAAATAAGGGATTAATTAAGTTATTTTATTAAAGTTGCAAAAAGGGCCAACATTTTTAAAATTTTATTATAAATCCTGTAAATAAAATGGCAGACATATATTTTGAGCCGAACTCTCCGGCAGATACAATCTTTGTTAATATTTATTAGTAACAAAAAAAAAAACAAGTGAAAAAATGCAACTTTCACAACTTTCTAACGGTATTATGATAACACTTCACACTTACCCCTGCTTGGTGTAATCATCACTCTCTCTTATTATTGTCTACTTTTATGCGATAACTCGAATTTCTTGTTTTTTTCTTCGAATCCATCTCTGATTGTCAAGCACATTTTTTTCTTCCTCATTTTTTCAAATTTTGTCAGTTCTTGCACTCGGGTTTTTTGATTTTGTAAAGCGTCATGCCAAAAACTTCAACATGTAATCGTTGACAATAGTTTTACATCATTTGGCTTTTTTCATCTAACTGTGATTTCCGATCCTCCTATAATTCTGTTACTAGGTGGCCTACAAGCAGTCGAAGAAGTTTATTTCAGACACGGACATTTTTATAGTAATGCTAGGAAATATGGAGTACTTGAGTCATTCGATGAATTTTTGGTTGGATACGGGTGTTGGCAACAATCGAGGGTTAATTGATATCACCTCACTACATGGTATTAGGTGATACTATTTAGAAAGTCCTACCAGGATTTCACGCCACGACTGGTTGTGATTACAATCCAGGGGCCCCAGCACGTAACTTGATGCAATCGAGTTTTGTCGATACAATCGAGAATTGGAAGAACTTATTTTGGTTCAATCGAGTTTTCTCTAACGATACAATCGAGGACACTCGATTCAACCAAAACAATTCTTGATTGTATCGACAAAACTCGATTGTATCAAGTTACGTGCTGGGGTCTCAGCATTCTTTAAAAAAGGAAAAAACAGACCATTCACATTACTACTTAAAAATGCCGAGTATCAAGAAGCATTCTCAAAACTCGCCAATTAGTTTTAATCTGTAAGAGTCTGAAAGGAATGATATTTTCTTGATTTTGAAAAATTACATCTGCTGGCTGCAAAATGTGAAAGATGTGAATACCGTCAATGAGGAAAGGTTTGAAGTGTTTACGCAAACATTTAAGTCAAAGGACGTAAATGAGACATTCAATGGAAAATTTAAAAATGTTGATGCTTCAAATCTACCTCCATGCCATTCGGAACTACATCAGCAACTATTAAGATCCCAATATATTTGCGGCCTATGGAGAAATGCACATTTGAAAAAGCCAACTGAATTGTCTCCATCTGAGTATGGATGGGGTAAAATTGACGGAAGGTATGAATAGCGTTGGTTTGAAAGTGATCAGCTACCATCTTTGGTTAATGACGCTATAGTTCAACCAGAAAATTTACAATATACAATATGAACTCATTTTTGAAAAAAAAAATGTTGGATCAATTTGACAGATAATGAAGAGAATGATGATGCTGATAACGATGAAGGCACTCCTGGTGTTCCAATTTTCAACCTTGATGGAGACGGTCAAATGGCGCAAAACTTAGCAGAATATGAGTAAGATTGGGAACACGATTTCTTTGAAAATTGCATTTTTTCGATTGTTTTTTTTTTACTAATTTAACAAAGATTGTATCTGCCGGAGTGTTCGGCTCAAAATATATGTCTGCCATTTTATCTACAGGATTTATAATGAAATTTTAAAAATTTTAGCCCTTATTCCAACTTTAATAAAATGACGTAATTAATCCCTTATTTTCTTGACTTTCCCCTTTGTCTGCTCCATCTTCGTACCACCCAAAGTCTATGCCTTTTTTATATGTTACATAAGATATTATTTAGCGTCGGCAAACCAAATTTCAGTTTTAATGAAATCACGTTTTTGTCCTAATTTTTTTTAACCATTTAGCCCTCTACCGACGGCCTCCTCACCAACGGATAAGTGGCAGAAATTCATTTAATGTTTTTTTTTAGTATCTAGGCCATGTTTTAATACTAAAAATTTTCTTAATGAAATGACATTACCATATTTGTCGCTGGCTCTTAGACTATGAGGAAATTTTTAATGATCAAATAATATTTGATTCCTGATTTTAACCCACCACGTTCGCCCGATTTAACAGGTCCAGATTTTTTTCTTTGGGGCTACCTAAAAAGTAAGGCGTATTCCAATAACCCAAGAAACATGCAACAGCTTAAAGCCAATATCCGAGATAAAGTGAGGACGCTGGTACCTGAAATTCTAAGAATAATAATGGAAAATGCTCTCGAAAGACCAGGTCAGGTTAAAGAAAACAATATGGACAGGGACACCATTTTAGACATATTTATTATCTTAAAAACATAATATGAACATACATATTTTTTCAAACCGTAATCAAAATTCTAGTAACCAAGGTGAATACAATCAGAAAGCCAAATGTTATTCATGAAATAGATCACAACGGTACTTATGATTTTACCCTGTAAAATACACATTGGTGCAGTATTTGAGTTCGTACTGAAATAAATTTGATTAAAATTTGAAAAATTGGTGATCTTATATGTGTTTTATATTTTTTTGAGTATTTACAACTAAAATCGTAGACTTTTTCAGAATTTCCAAAATGTTGATGTTTTTTCTTATATTGAATGATGGAATATTGTAGTGCATAGTTACCAGAACAGTTCTGGAGATTCGAATCGGCGTCTTTAGGGCAAAATATATTAAAAATCTGCCGTTATATTTACTGTGTATGCATCTGTTTTTTTTTTTGGAAAGCTAACGACAGTTCAATAATTTTGGTAATGATTGCTTAATTATTCCAAAAGATATTGACCATTTTCAAAGCCGTTCGAAATGGTAATGCATTTTCAATATAAGCGTTTTCGGACAGCATTGATCATTTTTCGAAAATTGGTATTTATCAGTTTTACGTACACAAAAAAAGTCTTTAATTGTCGACACTCTTCATACAATTGAGACATTATTAACGGCATTATAAATTTTGAAAAAAATTGCTGAGTAATTTGTACACAGTTCTAGTACATACCTAGGCATTTCAGTGATGCTTTTTTTTACAAACATGGTAGAAATACTAAACAGTAATTTTAACTCACCAATAGTAGCCATATTAACTGATGTTCAAAGATGGTTCCAGCATTTTATTCGATATTCTCACTTACCTCAAACCTGGAAACATGGTTAACCCTCAGTTAATCAGCCAAAATCGGGTAAATAAAATTTCTGAGCCACGGAACAACGAACTGGCGCTAAATGAATTAAATATTTTCAGTGGGAAAAATGTAAGGAGTTATTAGAAGATGAATGCATTCAATGTATTACTTATAAGGTTTCTAACTAAAACCAAAAGTTTTCGAGATGTAATCCGTTCAATTTGATCTTATAAAGTTATAAGTAGCTAAAAAGATAAAAAATGTACAATTTCCAATAAGGTACCTTACTACTCGAAATTATGTGTCTAAAATTGATTAAATTATTAATGTCCCTTTCGAGAATCGAGCCTTTCTATTGACAAAATGAAATTCTCTTGAAATTGAATTCAATTTGATGCATTTTCTTGAAAAAAAAAATAACAATAATTTGTGATCTTCATAACTGTTTTATTAGGTATTATTCAAATAAAAATAAAATGCACGACTGGATCGCACGTACTCGCTCCTATGTTCGATCACTTATATGCAAAAGATTCTTAATAAAACGGCTTAATATATATTTAAAGTTTTTCACTTAATTTTTAATATATTATAAAAATTCTTAAACTTTTCTAAAAAAAAAAATTGGTATGAACATTTTAAATATTTAATAATATAAATTTAAAAACAAAATTTTAGAAAAAATTGTCCACCCGTTTTCGAAATATTGAATTTTCCAAAAAAAAATATTTTTTTTTTCAAAAATCCAAAAAACTATTTTTCGAAATTTTTTTTCTTTCTAAAAAAAATGTTTTAAGATTTTCACATTTCTGTATGTTGAGAACAGTTCTAAGTAACACTTTCACATTGAAACATACTAATCCTAGTAAAACCATAACAAGTGCACTATCTTTTGTTCCTTGGTTTCACGTAGACGCCTCACAGCAGATCTGACAGAAGCAGCAGCAGTTGTTGAGTACACCCAAGCACCACCAGCTACAGCACGCTTGCACCGTTTGCATGACCAGATACCGACGCAGGCACGTTTCATTGCATATTTGCCACAGATGTGCAGGTATATTTGGAATGCTGGGTGATTTTCATTTTCTTCACCATTTTACGCAGGGAAGCACCATAACGGGTACCATATTTACCTACGATTCTAGGCTTCTTTGTACGCTTGGCCATTTTTGAGCTCTGTTTCTGTCAAAATTTGAACCGGAAATTGAATTGCATTTTGAAATGCAATACTATTTAGAATTTGAAGGAGCTCCTGCATAATTTTTTTTATCGAAATCCGTTAAGTCGTTTATAAGAAAGTCGAAAATCAATAAAATGGTTGTATGGCAGGTACTGTTAATAACAAAATATTTTAAACAACTTTTGTAGCCGAAATGCAGACCATACCCAAAGTAGTACACACACCAATTTTTATCAAAATCGTTAGAGCCGTTTTTGAAATAATTAAGATGGTAGAAAAATTTGTATGGCAAGTACCGTTATTTTTGGTTCTAAAACAACGATTCAAAAATTTATTTTGGACAATCACTTAAAACGGCTAAGTACCAAGTTTGAACCAAATCGGTTCAGCCGTTTAGACTGTAGATCGTTCTACAGACAGACAGACAGACATACAGACGGAATTGCGGGACCCACTTTTTTTGTGTTCTCTATGATAGTAATGTCATGTTTGATTGTTAGAAAAAAATTTTTTTTACGAATACATAACTTGCCTTATAGTACTTATAATCGCAAGCAAAAATCGCCATTCGAATCGGATATTTCTCCCACGAATATTTATGTTTATATACCACAAATTTCACAACTGAAAACTGAGTAAATGATTGTTCGTAAGACACGACCATATTTTTTAGTAATTTGATTTTTGAGAGATTCCTCTTAGACAACCTTGGAGTTGAAATCCTTAGGTTTTAGATAAATTTTTAAAATCATTTAATTGTGAGAAAAAATTATTGGTCGTACAATTAAAATTTTATTTTTTTTCAATTTAGCAGAAATATTCTATTGCGATTTTTCTTCAGAAATATCAGAAAAAAAATATAATATTACTATACTACTAATGAAAACTTAGCCTTCAGTTTTCACATCAAAATTGAACAATTTTTTTTTCTTTGCTATTTGAACAGCTTAGATGTGCCCATACGCCTGGTAGTAAGGCAAAGTATATTATCCATACAAAGTGAACAGGTGAAAGGCTCCAAAGTTTTCTGTAAATTAAAGTTAATCCTGCTCGTATTTTCCCCCTGAACAATGAACATTATCTCAAATTGTTTTCCAGTTAAGTTCGCATAAAAAAAATATATAAAAATATACATCTGCAGATACCCGCTGAGTGCGCCCGAACTCCTTCACAAAAGCAAATACACTTTGCATCACATAAAAAATAATTAAATTCATGTTAATTACAACGCCACTCTCCTACTCCGATCCCGATTCCGGAAAACTTTGTCCGATGATTATTTTCGAAATCAACATAATAATAAAGAACAAGTGCAGCCGCAACAATAGCAGCAGCCACGACGCGACGGAGGCGGCTGGCGGGCACCGCCGTCGACTGAATGCACTTTACAATATTTTTTTTTATTTTTTTAACTTTTATAAAGTCAAACAAAACACACAAAAAAATAAAGGAAACACGAAACAGACTCTGCATGGTAGATTGGGATCCAACAATAACCACTACCCCACATATATTTACAATTAACGATGCAAAATAAAATAAAATTTTAAATAAAAAAAAGGCAAACAAAAAAATAAAACAATAATTTAAATAAAATTGTGAATACAACAAAAAACTGTAAACAAAATGGAAATAAAATATAAAATTCAACAACGGACCAGAGAGGTGCGTGCATGAGTGGTGCTACGTGACCCAAAACCAGAATCAACATAAGAATATAATACCTACCTACACAAAATTAAAAAAAAAAAACAGTAAAGATAAAACCGACTGAGCCTGATGTACTATTCAATAGTCCTGGGGCGGCGGACGGAGCGAACAAACCGAACCCGAACACAAGGGGGGCTTAACACAGTTGATGGCTTTACAGAATTATATTTTATTTTTTTTTCCAGTTTTTTGTGTTTTTTTTTTTTTTTTTTTTTTTTGTTGTCCGAGGCGTCGCGGATAACAATGGAAAATTGGGCGATTGTTCCAGTGGCAGGCATTCATCACTTGGCCACATTTGGCTTTTGTAATCCGTAATCTCTAGAGCCTTCTCTTCTTACATTTCCAGAACAGCATTGTAGTTGAGTTGCACCCCCTAGAAAGGGCTGAGGGTTACAACGCGAACAAGCTCTTAAACAATGAGGGAATAACCATCCTTTTTTTGTTTTCTTGTTAAGTGGTCGTGTACTGTTTCAGGAAGCGAGGCTCCATACTCCAGGTAAGGACCATGATAAATTTTCATGATATATTTTGGTTGGGGCCAAAGGCAGATTTCAAGGAAAATACCCTCTTTACAAAAAGGATTACCAAAAAATGCTCTCTACGGTTAAATCATTGATACATATGTACTTTGTATAAGACTCGACTAAGTTTTTTTGTTTTTGCTTTAACGACCATATTTGACTTCGAGATTAAGTATTTCTATCTTATTTACTTAAGTTTGCTAATAAAATGCAATAAAGCCAAGAACGATGTAATATAGAGAAAGTAATAATAAAATTCAGAAATAGAACGCACTTACTCGATCATGACGTAAATACAAAATTTAGGACTTAAGTTGTATATACAAAATTTCTTCAACATTTTGTCAAGAAAAATTTTGATATACCACAGTTAAAAATTTTATAAATTCTAAAAAAAAAATTTCAACCGTTTTCGAAATATTGAATTTTAAAAAATCAAAAAAATATTCTTTTCGAAAACTAATATGCAGCATTATTTAGAGTTTGAAGGATCCCTCGAATTTTGATTGAAATCGATAGAGCCGTATCTAAATGGTCGATCGAAAATAAATAAAATGCACGCCTGGATCACATGTACTTGCTATTATGTTCGACCACATCTTATGCACAAGCTTCTTAGTAGAAAACGTTAAATATATTATTTATATTAAATTAAATATAGAGAAAGAAAAGAACCTTATTGACCACAAAAAATGTAAAAAAGTTAAAAAGAAAAAACAAAATAAAAAACGTTTTTTAATTTAAAATTATTATTTTAACTTTTTATTTAAATTGCATGCATTTCGAGTCTGATGTGACTCATCTTCAGCAATACACTAATTGGTATGGAAATTACAACAAAATAACATAAGACAATAGAATAAAAAAAAGTAAACAAAATAGCTTTACAAAATTAACAAATCACATAAAGTTAAAGAGTGAGAGAGAGGGTTGTATTAAGTTGAAGAGCGGTGAAATTATATTCCCGTCGTCACTGTTCATCAAGTTGTTGTTGATGTGTATGTGTAAGCTTTCATACGCATCAAGTCGTCTGGGGCTTGTGACGTGTTTAAGAAGCTTTACGTCTTCGAACTTAACATTGAAATGATTGTTGGTGAGGGCGTGCGAGGCAACGGAGGATTTTTAGGGGCGATTGAATTTTATGTGGCTAGAATGTTCCTTGAGACGTACTTCGATGCTCCTCTTCGTTTGACCGATCGCCCCGAAAAATCCTCCGTTGCCTCGCACGCCCTCACCAACAATCATTTCAATGTTAAGTTCGAAGACGTAAAGCTTCTTAAACACGTCACAAACCCCAGACGACTTGATGAACAGTGACGACGGGAATATAATTTCACCGCTCTTCAACTTAATATAACCCTCTCTCTCACTCTTTAACTTTCTGTGATTTGTTAATTTTGTAAAGCTATTTTGTTTACATTTTTTTATTCTATTGTCTTATGTTATTTTGTTGTAATTTCCATACCAATTAGTAATAAATACCAATCGAAATGCATTCAATTTAAATAAAAAGTTAAAATAATAATTTTAAATTAAAAAACGTTTTTTATTTTATTTTTTCTTTTTAACTTTTTTACATTTTTTGTGGTCAATAAGGTTCTTTTCTTTCTCTATATTTAATTTAACGCGACCACAAGCAAAAATAGTTCAATCCCTTTTCGGCTTTTTGTTCGGGAAAAACAATTTTCATTTCATAGCAAAAGTGTCGTTAAAGACTTTAATTTTATTATTTATATAATTTTTTTTTAAATTTATTTTTAAAATTTATATGGCAATTAGTTTTAACTATTTAATAATATAAACTTAAAAACATAATTCCAAAAAAATCACCCGCCCCTTTTCGAAATATCAAATTTCACAAGAAAAAAAACGAAAGATTCTTTTTTCAAAAAATCCTAAAAAATATTTTTCAAAAATTTTGCATTGAAATGATACATTTAGAATTTGAGGGACATCTTGTTCATTTTTTTTTTACCGAAATCCGTTGAACTGTTAATGAGATAGTCTAAAGTAAAAACCAAAACGGTTATATGTCAGGCACCGGTAATACCATTTTAATTTTTAAAAAATATCGACCAAAATATAGAATGTAGAGCCGTTTTCCAGATAACTAAGTTTAGCATTTTTGCTCCAAAGAATTGTATGTCAGGTACGCTTAGTTTTGGAGTTAAAAGAAGATACGAAATTAGAATCGGGCCAATTAACTAAAAAGACTAAGTACCAAGTTTAAAAAATCAATTAAGCGGTTTAGTATGTAGATCGACATACTGACACACGGAATTGCTAAACCCGTTTTCTTCGCATTCCCTATTATCGTAATGTCAAGTTTGATCAAAATCTCAGGTTCAATTTTTTTCCAAATGTAAAACTTCCCTATATTACCTAATAACGCAAGTAAAATACACAGAAATGTCGGGCAAATTATTTTGGAATTATTTTCATGGGCATTTCTGAGCATGAAAACAAACCTATAGAAGTCACAAATATGTAGCACATTATCCGAGGTATCAAGAAAGTTTTGAAGATTTATAAATCGGAAGAATAGAAGCGCAACAAAGTTTACTCATCGCACAATATTGCACTTTATTGTTGGAAAGTGGAAAACCTTCATAAAAGAATAACCACTTAACCGATTTCGCTGAAATTTTCAGGCTGAGTAAACATTCATTTTGTGCCACTTTTAATTAGGTTACGTTCTGCAAAACTATTGAAATCCTCAGTTTCGCAGAGAAAAGCGTTTTAGATAATATTATTTTCTTGAACATCGGATATTTAAGGTTTTTTCCGAACCCCATTTTGTTAACGGATTTTGACTTAATTATTGTTTTTCTAACGCAGTTTTAATTCTATGAAATCTGAACCACCTAACTAAATCTCCTGACCACTAAAGAGTGTAGGGAAGTGCTAGTTATTACCAAACAAAATGTTTACCCACTGCCATGCCCACATATTTATATATCATCTTTCGGAGGCATAGAGGGAGGAACAAGAAGCGGTATATTATTGAACTAAGCTTTCAAATATTGTCGAAGATAACTATTTCTTACATTTTTTGCAAGATTTGACTGCTTTACCCTGGGCATCCTGGGGAATAAAAAGATAATTACATTTTTCTGCTCGTACTGAGGTTACACTCTTGACAAATCGACTTAAGGTCACAAACAATAACCAATATTTTAACATTGAAATTCTTATAAGGCAAACATTATTATTCTAACTTATTGAAATGCTCTGACTATTCAGCTAACCGAAATCAGCACTTTCGGCGAATCGTATTATTGCGCTCTTCAGCACCCTGCCATCCTGTTCCAAAAACGTATTACGATTTCGATGAAATTTAACTTTTTGAACGAAAGACTAGATATAACCAATTCTTTTCAGAATCCCTTTGTCTGTTCTCCAAGGTACAAAGAGAAAAATCATTAAAATTAGATCAATAAACAAAACTTTAAAAAAGTGTTTTAACTCAAATCGGTAACAAAAATATCAAAAAAAAAAATTAACCAAACCAATTCTATCCACATGCTGGGAACCATCATTTCATCAAAAATCTTCTGCGTCACACATCGCACAAAATCAGCTCACACCAACCAACAAAACCAACAAATAGCAAACAGAAAAGGCCTCCTCGAACTAATGAGTCCAATTTAAGAAAATAAAAACCAAATGCGATTTGTTAAATTTCATCCATGTCAAGTCATGAAAAAGACACAATATTCGACAAAAAAAAAAAAATTGGAAAAAAAAATGTTTTTGAATCTTTGCCAACTAGATACATAATGTATAAGTAAAAATATACAAAGACCGATCGTGCGTCGTGTTGTTCAGCCACAGCAACTAAAACCAAAAAAAATTCCCGCACGCTGCCAAATTTAGAAAGACCCAAAATACTTCAATTAATCACGACAAACATCATGTGTTCCGTTGGAAGTTATGTGTTCTGTTCTGTGTGGGATCGGATCGGTACAACAGCTTGCCATATTCGACAGAAAACATCTCTGGACCGTGGCGTGCCAAGGAACCTGCCTCTGTGTTTCGTTTCGTTCGGCTTCTGCATCAGCCATATGTTAGGTATGATCTATGGGATTGATCTGCTGGAGATAAGCAGAAGATGCAAGTAAAAATAACCAAAATTGGGGGCCTTCTAATGCAGTTGCGTAGGAAATTCCAAAATCGAATATATTCATGGAATGCAACCAGATGACAATGGCAC
The DNA here is from genome assembly GCA_910595825.1 of Philhelius pedissequus. Classification (NCBI taxonomy): domain Eukaryota; kingdom Metazoa; phylum Arthropoda; class Insecta; order Diptera; family Syrphidae; genus Philhelius; species Philhelius pedissequus. The sequence continues at coordinate 3,409,252 of OU343163.1, read as the reverse complement.
ATCCACAGTTGGTTTCTGGAACTCCAGCTCCGGGAAGATGATCCCCCAGAGCAAGTGTCTTTCTGTGCGATCAGTTTGCGGAAAACATCACATAACTTGCCCCTCCTTCGCCTATATATACCTACCTACCATCACTCGAAGAATTCCCTATAAAATAAAACAGCTGTTTGAATTTGGATTCTCGGAAATTCTCATCGTTGCGCATTGCGCATAAGGACTTCTTTTCTAATTCACAACTCAAAATGGCTCAGAATGAGACAAAAAAAGGACCGACGAAGTCGCCGGCATTACATCACCATTCACCATGCCGCCGCGCCGCCGACACCATAGTAATGGCCCATAAAGGCATCTGTTTCGGCTCTCAGTCAAACACAAAGCCTAAACCACTCACAGGAAATCCTTAATGACACTTAATAGCTAATATACATATATATGAATGAACCAACACCATGCCACTGCGTTGTTGTGCTGAAAATAAATAAAATACCGGAACAAAACACACACGACAAAGTTCCAAGTAGTGCAATTCCGTTTTTATTGCTAAAAATTCCCAAAAAAACCTACACACAAACAGGATGTCCTCCTGATGATGGTAGCCTGCCAAGACCAAGGTTAGCTTACGACAACGACAAGTAACAAGGACAAACAGGCACGATGCCTGTGGTTCCCACCATTCAATTTTTGTCTATTCTTCTTTTGCATGCAATCCTTTCTTCAGCTGATGATCGTGCCGTTGTTATTACCATATGCCAATAGCAGACTACGAGTATACATACAAACTAAGCCAGTGTGCCTTGCCTTGTGCACCTCCTGCAGAATGAATTTTCATAAGCCATTATCTTGGCGTTTTGGTAAGGTCAGCCGTCGCGTCGTCAGCTGCTCACACTAACTGTGCCATTGAAAAATCTCACGACCTTCAATGGATAAGAATTTTTATATAGGACACCTTTTACGAATATAAATACAAAGTGAGAGAAAGACGCATGCAAACAAAAACAAAACACTCAGCACACTCAGCAGCGATAATCAATTGAAGGACTAAATTTTACAGTTGTTGCTATGCAGAGGGATAAAATTCTTTGAATTCTTTTTTTGTAGTATGCAGGATTGTTTGGTTTGTGAGCGAGTGTGGGAACACATGCTATTCCATTGTCTGCGGAAGTTAGAAGGGGGAACAACAACTTTATTTTTACTTCTTTTTTTTATTTTTATTTAATGAATGAAACAAGACCTCAGGGGTTTTGACAGAAAGGAGCAAGTAAAACGATGGAGAGATGTTTTCATTTATTTTTCGGAAGTTAATAGGAGTCAAATGTCAGCCTTGAGGGATCCCAATTCGAAAGAAATATTTAACGCTGATCGCATTTCTTTTCAGCTCATTAGTTTTTTTTTTGTTCGAAGGAACCTTCACAAGCATATCTCCTTCCACTTGTAAGTTCGCCAACATTTTAATTAAAATCCAAACAAAAACAGTGATGCTGATTGTGTAAAAATGTCCTTCACATGAGCCGTAATCATTCTTACTCGAACTGATTGGGTAGTTACAACAACACTGACCATCACCGAAACTATAAACGCAGAGAAACAAACAAAAGGATGTCACTAACATTTATAAATAAAACGAAAATCACATTTATCACGGTAATAAAAGGACAATACGCTATACGCTTCCATTCACATACCTACGAATAGTTGTACCAACTCGAGAAACTCACAAGCAAATGGCACAAGACAAAATTGTAACTACCCACGCGACTATTGGGTTGGGTGTGATAGGGGGGGGGGGGGGGGGGAGGTAAAAAAAATCAATTTCATTGCAACAAATATTGTCAGGAGCAATAATTCACAAAAGCGAAGGGGTGGTAGCTGACCCAACATCATCACTACTTATTTATATTACTGATGCCAGGACATACCGGAAGCGGGAGCGACATTAATAGATTTATATGACACATGCAGAAGAGAAAATGAAATCAGAAGACAATGGCTGGCAGACATAAATTACTGTTTGGTCCATTACTTAGCAATCAGCATTAATGACTTCACCTCATGCGTATAAATAAAACTGAAGCGTGAAAGCAGATTTAATATTTAGCAGTGATGGTGAACTTGAGTTGTTTAATTTCAAGTCCTTAAATGCAATTTGGATGGGAACTCACGAAGGAGACCTGCCTACTTCATTGTACAACACATACATTATTGAAGAATTGATTCAAAAAAAAAAAATCTGTGACATTTTGTTTGATTTCGAAGAATACCTAAATAATTTGTTTTAAAACTTGTTATGACAGAAGGAGGCTATGAATGAAAGTGACCTATACTCAATTTAAAATAGTGGGGTTTTTGGGGGTAAATACCTAATCTATTTATCAAATTACTAGCACTGAATGAACACGACTGAGTAACTGCCATATTTACTGTCGTTTTTTGTCAAAAAAAAAAGGATACTATAAGAATAATTTAAACAGTGCCATCAAGGAATTAGCTGGAATTGAGATACCTTTCTAAACAGCCTTATGGAACGAAGTTCCGTTCATTCATCGACCAATCCAAAACCGGGAAGCGTGCCAGAGTTTATTGAAGTCAACTTCACTGGGGAACTAATGCACGTGAAAAGTGGATTGTTTAATCAGAATTGAGATCATTAAAATCTTAGGAAAAATGAACAAGAAGAAATTACCGGATCAGGATATATATAGTGAGATAGATTTCAGTATTATTCATGTGTGCTATTACTACTAAACAAATGTTATCAACCATATTCAATACAATTAGCTAAAACGCTAAAACGCTGACTAGTAAAGGGTTATCCATTTTGCGGTTTCCAAAGTATAGGGATGGAATTCGAAATCTGTCAAACTAAGTTGTTAAATCAATTCTTTTTTTCAGTTGAATGTCTGACATTTACGAAAATTGTTCGCTAAACTATCGCACAACGCATAAAAATTGTTAAAACCTACTACAAAAATGGTGATTCTGCCACTGCCACATATCGTGCTTTAAGAGGAGATTATGGTTTTCAGCGACGAAGCACATTTCTCACTCGGTGGGTGAATTGAAATGAAAAATTGTCGTATTTGGGGTTCTGAGAATCCTCAAGTAATTGAAGAGAGGCCATTACATCCACAAAAAGTCACTGTTTGGGGCGCTCTTTTGTCCGGAGTGATTGGTGTGATTGGACCTTGCTTCTTCGAAAACAACGATGGAACGACTGTCACCGTCAATTCGGAGCGTTATGGTCATATGATAACAGACTTTTTTTTGCCTGCTATTGTAGAATACGACTTGGAGAATATGTGGTTTGAACAAGACGGTGCCACATGCCACACAACTCGAGCGAATATGGTTTTATTGCAAGAGACATTTCCTGGCCGCGTAATTTCCCCTCGTGGCGATATCAACTGGCCACCAAGATCATGCGATTTGACACCGCTGGACTTTTTTTTTTGTGGGGCTATGCGAAAGACCGTATGCAGATAAACCTTTAACTCTTGAGCACTTGAAACCCAACATTCGTCAAATTATGGCTGAGATACCGCCCAATATGTGTCAAAAAGTGGTCGAAAATTACCTCAAAAGAATCGATGCTTGCAACAATTCGCGTGGTGGTCATTTAAATGATGTAGTGTTTCACACTAATGTCAACGTTCAAACTTTATAATAAAAAAGAAATATCATGAAAAAAACTATTTTATATATGTTTTCTTTACGTTTACTTTTGAAACCGCAAAATGGATAACCCATTATTATTAGGTTAAGTAGTTAGGATCGATCCAACTTTGCAAAAAATTGATAATAACAAAATATTTTTCGACCGATTTCAGTTAATATGCCCTTGTGTCAAATAAAGTGCCTAATCTATGACGTTTAATGTTTAAATATCATCATGATACCCTATTTGTCAAAAAAAATGCACAACTGCATCGTACGTACTTGCTCTTCTGTTCGATTACACGGAAGTAACAGCTAAATAATATATTTTTAGAAGAAAATATTGGTATGAAGTATTATTTAGAATTGGAAGAATATTTTATATAAATATTTTGATTGAAATCCGTCGAGCCGCTTATGAAAAAGTCGGAAGTAAAAACAATATTTCTTTGGCAGGTATCGTGAATAACATTTTAGTTCCGTTCCCGTACTCAATAAAACTGCGAAAATCTACGAATTTCTCCGAAAAACAGTCAAATCCTGTTCCCGTACTCCAAATTTTCGTAGTTTTTCATAGAAGAGAGCGCTCATGAGAGAGTAAAATATTTCCCCATGCTGTGAATTTTAGTCCAAGAAATTTCTTTGGACAAAATTATGAAGACTGTCAAATGAAGGAAAAAAGATAAAAACAATTCATAAGCTGTCAATTGCCATGTGTATCGTTACAAAAGTTGAAAATAATGAAATTTATGATCTGGTCGGGCCTATTCTTCTAATAAGTTAAAATTTGTGATATCAAATTGGTTATTTTAAGAAATAATTTCTTTAATAAATATTTTCAAAAATACACTTTTATTTTGACGTTTAAAAAATGTCTAAGATTGTTGTTCAAAGCATTCCCGTACTTTTGTAAAACTTTGTTGCTCACTGAGAGATTTTTACCCCCACTCTTGAAAAAATGACAGTTTTCACATTTTTGTGAACAAAGTACTAGAACACACTTTTTATGTTATAATTTTGTGTTCCAAAATGTATATTATAATATTATACTGCACAAAATTGTTCGTAGGAATTTATAGGTGACCTCTCCAGTTAATATTCAAATGGAAGTTTTTTTTGTAGTAGGCTCCAGGTGAATGAAAAGACAGGCATTTTATTGAAAAAATATAAGAAATTAGATTCTTGCGTAAAATTCTACATAATGTCAATAACACTTACGACAGAAACAAGCAAGTAAATTTAAAATCACGAAATTAACAAAATTGTTCGAAATAAAATAAAAAAATGTTTTATTATTAAGATCGTTCGAGCGGTTTTCGAAATAGTTAAGAATTACCTTTTATGATATAAGACATTGTATGGCAGGTACTGTTATTTTTGGAGGTAAGAAAAACATTACAAAAAAAAAGCAATCTAGTAATTCAACCTAAGAAGCTTAATTACCGAGTTTGTACCTAGAAAATAGCTTCAGCGATTAAGGCTGTAAAAAGACAGACGCAATTTCGGGTCCCGTTTTTTATTTCTGTGTTCTCTCTCATTGTAATTATTTCAAGTTCGATTTTTTACAAATCTAAAAATTGCAAGTACACCCAGGGAAAAAAAACGTAAAATCAAAGAAAGCCAATTTGATTTAAGTATATTTAGGAATGATTCGGGGTTAAGGATGGAAATTGTAGAATCAAAGTGGAACATCATTGATTCGACGTGTTATCCCATATGAAAAGGAATATTTTTTATGCTTGATTTAAATACGTTTTCCTTTAATTTAATCAGTAATCAAGTAAAATTAATAAATGGAACAACTTTGATTCTACTGTGCGCCATATTAGATTCAAATGCATACATCTTTGAAAGTATAATGCTCCAACTTTATACTTTTAGAGTGAAAATTAAATGTATTCGAGCTTCAAAATATTACGAACCGACTTTGAAATTACTATCTTTCAATTTTAATTTCACTATACGATTCAATGTTGTTTTAAGTAAATTCTAATAGAAATTACTTTGAAATGAAAACGTTTTAGTGTTTTTTTATCTTACCAACCATGAAACGTTGTAGAATTTACTACTTTTCGTTTGTAAAATAACAACTTGATAAATAACAACCCATGATTTACTACAATCTTAATTACATTGGGTCGACTTGAAAACTGAGTATACAAATTAAAGTTGATCTTACATTGAAAATCTTTCATCAATGTTTGTGGAAGAACAATTCAATGTATAAGGGATATTTGTAAGTGGCTGCAACTTCGAAATGATGTTGAACAAAATAGAATCAACTTATGTTACACTTTGAAAGTTGATCATGGAATTTTAATTTTGGATACATTTTAACATTTTCCACTTTAAAACAACTTTGAACGTACATAATACGTTAACATAATTGAAGATTGCTTAAAATTTCAAAAAGACATAGATAAACTTTATCAATGGTGTAAATATAATCATCTTGATTTAAATATTTCCAAATGTAAAACGTTTAGAGCTTTTCGTTCAAACCCTAGAAATCTATATAGTTACGAGTACAGTCTTGGCAGTGAAACTTTATCGACTGTTAGTGAAATAAAGGATCTTGGCGTTAATTTTGATACGAAGTTTTCTTTTTCATCACATATTGATTTCATCATATCGAAAGCAAATTAAAAGCCCTTTATATTTCATTAGTTTTACCTTCTTTAGAGTACTGCTGTGTTATATGGTCTCCCTATTATCAAAACTCTTCCGATAGGATTGAGAATATTCAAAAAAAATGTACGCGCTTTGCGTTGAAGAATTTGTGTTGGTCAGAAGGTTTTCCATCATATGAATCTAGGTGCGCATTGATTGATTTGAAATCTTTAAAAAGCCGCCGAGAAACTTTGTGTACACTTTTTATAAAGGAAATAGTAGTTGGTAGAATTAACTCACCTGAGTTATTAAATCTTATGCCCTTTTATTTTCCAGAGAGAAACCTTAGAATCAGAGACGCTCTTTTTCTTGTTCCCAGTCACAGGACAAACTATGGTTTAAATGAACCTATATCACGTTCATTATCTCTTTTTAATTCTATTAATCTTGAAGTCGACCTTCTAATGGATAGAAATATTTTTAAGAATATTGTTTCTAGAATTTTTAATAATTGTTAAATGTAATCAAAGATAAATATCCATTGATGAATAAATAAATAATAATAATAATTTGTAAAAGTTGTTTCAATGTTGAATCCACTACTGTTTACTTTAAAACAAGAATGATAATACTTAAAACAACTATGCTTAGTTAAATCAATATATTTTCAACGTTAAATTAAATACGTTCGTGATGCTATTTTCCAACGTTAAATCAAATGCGATTTATTAGATCTTAAGTTGCCTTTTTTCCCTCAGTGTATGTATCCAAATACTTTTGTTGTTGTTGAATGTGAATTGCAAATGTAGGTTCTTATAGCCTTAACCAATATTCCACCTCTAAGCGTATTTGGATTAAAATATCTCAACGTAACATAACTTTTATGAATAACATTTCCGAGTTTAGATGCAATATAACTTTACGCAGTCTCTAAAATGCGTTTATGAATAAGGCTGATAATTAAGACACAATTGACAAATTTAAAGAAATTATAGGAAACCAAATGGTCGTTGCGATCTGATTGATACGAACTGTCAAACTATTTTTGCGTTTTCACATGCCATTCCCACTTCAACTAATAACTTGATCACCAACGTGAAAATCGGAGATTATTATAAAAATGGAGGAATATTCGTTAATTGATTTTCCAAATTTATACACACACTCTCCAAAGCCTCCATTAAAAAAAAATATGGTTTCTTAATGCAATATAACCTGACAGATAAATATTTTAAATCTAAAATTTTGGCGGTTTTTGAATACTATCTCTAGGAGACTTATTCCTTGGTCAAACAAAATTATCCACCATACAACTTTAATCAAAATCTTGTTTTTTTTTCTCAAGAACCGTTGCAAAGATTTTGATAAAATTTGTTCTATGTGTGCTAAATAAAAAACGGCATATAATTTAGAAAGTAGACATTGGCAGCTTTTGAATAATTTCGATGAGATTTATATTTTAGTGTGACGCGACAAAAAATTGTCAGAATTACGTATTGCTAAATATCTGGGTCTAAATATCATTTAAACCAATTGAATGAAAAGACAAAAATGACAAAGAAATTGCTCAGAGCAATTCAATATATTTGTAGCCCATACAAATGTTGACAATACTATTAAATATAGGTCTTATGACGTAGCAACCTTTAAATACAAAAAAAAAAATCTTAAAAAGAATAATATACAATTAGCTTAGCATCGAATAAAATTCAAAACAATATTTTATATCCTTCTGGCAGGACAGCTTGTTATAAAAAAATCCTTTGAATAAAAAGGATTATAAAAGTGAATGGTTGTTGTTTTCTGGTGGTTGCTTCATTTTAAAAACAAAACCCGACAGCTTATTCAAATTACTTTTTATATTATTATTGTAGGTAGCTACCTTATTTTTTGTCAGTGATATAAAACATAAAATTATTCTTTTGTTTCATTAAAAAAAAAATATTATAAATGGGTAAATCTGGTCGTATACATGCAAATAGGATACCATGCCATTATCTGTAAATTGTTTCATAATACTTTCTATTCAGCACAAGATAAACAAACATACTTATCGTATTTCAAAAACAATTAACATCGCATGTGCCATCAAGCGCTCCATTTTAAATGTTTTTTTTTTTGGGACAAACTTGTATATAGGTAGGTACCTTACACGTTTTTGGAAACAATTGAGCCAAAAAAAGAACTTGTTTGTCCCTATTGCTATATATTGCGCGCAGAGAAAATATAAAAAAATATAAATGTAGGTATACTATGTGCCCTTTGGAATGGCACAGGATTAAAATTATCCCGCAGAAAAACAAACTTTTATCTAAAATCAAAATAAACAACACAAAGGATTTCAAATGCAAACATACCGCTGCGCCGCTTCACCACATCATAGCCGATCCATCGCGGAGTGTAAACGAAATCACGTGTTCGATTTCGTTGATGCGGTCGACCTAAAACGAACCGAACAACCAAACAAAATCATCATCATAAAACCATCGTCGATAAAAACGGCAAGGGAAAACGTATCGAAGATTGAAATTTTCACTATAGTGTACGTATAGCTTCTACTTCTATTTGTACAACTTCTACTGCCTCTGCTACAACTCTCTATATACAAGAGTTTTGGCTGAAAAATAATACAAAAAAAAAGACAAAACCGAAAGCAAATAAATAGAGAAAAACAGGATACAATCAAAATTGCGTGTGCACACTGAGCACATATTTACAGTAGGGCTTAACGGTTTGTCAAAAATATAAATAAGTTCCGTAAGCTACCGAGATTCTAGGTTTATCCAGGTGGAAGATATTGTACAGCAACATCGTAAGTGGTGGTAATCTTAAGATTTTGAAATTTATTTATATTAGTACAATTGGCGCCCAACGTGGAGACTAGCAAAAAATTTGAGTACAAACAACTCTCATTTTGTCGATTAGTAGCGAGCATACAATCAAATATTTTATATTTGAGACTTACAGAAACTAACAAGTACCCAGTAGAAGTTAACGGAATGTTCACGTAACATTTTCCACAACAAATGAGCTCACATCAGGGGTGATATGCAGATTCATTTGTATTCATGAAACTCATCTGCTTTCATTTAATATTTAAAGCACCAAAATGTTTGTTACATGTATGGCGCCCAACGTGGGGACTACCTATGAAATGACCAAAATCACCTATCGGTTTTAATCGATAAAATATATATGTTCTGTAACTGCTTATTGATGGTCAAATAAGATTTTCCACCTCATCGATGCCCTTCACGGTTAGATTCGAAGTCTAGTTTGGCTGATCAATCCTCACCAGCCTGTTTTTTAATTTTTTAGTATAACAAATGATATAATTATGTAATATTTATACAACGAGATGGCACCCAAGATGGGAACCATCCATAACATTAACTAAATCAATATTTCTTGTTCGTGAATTTTAAATGATAAAAACTATCACCTTAATCGATGGATATTGAATTTATGACTACATATCTTATACACCCATGAAGCATATAACAGTAGTGAATACACATTCGGCTATATTATCGATCAGGTGTCAATTCAAAGACCAATCAGAAAATCCAATAAATGTTTCATGTGCACCAGCAATTTTTCTTCGTATTGTAAATATCATATTTGTTTATTATATTGACTCGGCCAGATGGCGCCCAACATGAGGACCACTTGTAGTATAAATTAAATCAATAGTTAATTTTTTGTGCATTATGCACTACCATCTTAACTGATGGATAGTTATCTCATAGACTAAATACAGTATGCATTCAAGAATACACATTGTCGAATTTAATAGCGTGGGCGAGACACCTATTGTTGGATCTTTCTCTACTGCATTACCGATCAGAAGATAATTCGATGACCCATTGGAAGAAGGGACAAAGAATGTTCCAATGCCCCAGCAATATCATCGCTATTTATTCGTACTACAATTGCCATTTTAACTTATATTGATAAAATTGGTTGGCGCCCAACGTGGGTACTATTCAGAAATGAGTTAAAAGTGTATTGTTTTTGCTATAAAAATATAATTATTCAACTTATTCCTTATACATGTATGTGGCGTCATCATAGCTTGGGTTTTCCTTTACTGCGTTGTCCATCAGTTAAGGGATGAGTGACTTGACAGACTGGCATCCATGTCCAAATATCGCAGAAATTTTAGTAGTTTTCATTTCCGAATCAAAAATGACGTATTTGTCAATATTGCTAAAATTGGCACCCAACACAAACTCAACTATCATACAACTTTTTTTAAGATTTTGTTTATAAATATATTCTCTGAGTGATGGTAGCACTGGCAATTCTACTCGATTCTTTCCAATCTATTTTTTTTTTGTAAATTGTCAATATTTAGTTTTAGTTGTTCCTGAATCTTTACATTTCTACAGGATCTTAACTTTTAAATAAACTTTTACAAACCAAATCATATCCCGGCTGAAAACCTTATTACTCCAGTGTTCGTAACAACTCCCATGTTCGTATTCCTATCTGCCATCTATATCTATTCGTAAATTTTGCTATGGTTTCTTTAGACACAAAAAAAAACTAAATAAATAATAAAATACTAAGAGAAACCGCGAAACGCATTTATGTATAGCGAATTTCTAGTTTCATGCTTGGTTGGATATTTCAAATTCGTTTTAGCAATTTTTTTTATATTCTTTTCATTTTTCCAATCACATTTTGTTTTCCTCAGAGTAATATGACGAAAAATAAAAAAAAAATATTGATTGACATGAAAACATTTCGGTGCAGAAAAATTGACATTGAAGTTGATTGCCCCAGGGTGTAGTATTCCAATATTATTATTGAACTTTAAGTGGCTAAAAGGTGAGGATGACATACTATCCTTATTTTATTCCTTTGTTTGGGGGAAAGAAATACAAAAATGACAATTATTATTCCTATACATTCTCGTATGTGTTGTCTATGACCGATGTAGCAGTATGCAGTCTTTCAGTGCCGACCGGCCGGTGGTAGCTTTTGTCATTTACCTATAGTCTCGCCGATTGTCATCATTAATTCATAATTAAACCCTTTCTGTGGGTGGCTAACGTGGTATTTTTAATTGCCGCATATGTTAACTCGTTTCTGAGGGCAAAACCGTCAAAGGGCATCGGTATCATTATAACGATTCTTTTACTGAGGATTCAGGACTGAATATTAATTTATGCCATTATGTTTTTTTGTGTTTTGCTTATGGGGACATCTACATAACTAGGAACGTTTATAAAAGAATACTATACGCTATTATTAATCCTTTAAGCGTCTGGAAGTAAACATGACGTGTATACGATTATTTTGGTTTTTTGTCAGTCAGGTTATGACTGGAATTTTAATGATTGTTTGGAGCTGTCGGTTGGTCTTTTGAATGACAAAATAGACAGGTTCGTCGGTAATTAGTATTTGTTAAATTAAATTGGGCTTAAGCAAAATACACCACTACTGGGTTGCCAGTTCTTGCTTTTAGAAAAAAAAGTTTATATGTAAGCTTTCAAAATTTTCCGTTTAGAAATTCTGCTACCAAATTTATGTTCTTCAGAATTTGAATTTTCAAAATTTTACTTTTCGAAATTGTGTTGTTACAAAGTTCTTCATTTATATAAAAGTTTTAAAAATAAAAAAAAAACATTATTTTGTAACTAATTTTTTGGTTTTTAGGCAATTAGGTATAAATACTGTCTTCAATCCCACATTCCTCACTGGCAATAGCTGTATACAAAGCGTTATACACTTAGCAAAGTCCATCGAGCAGCCTATTTGTGTACAAGTGGAACACTTCGAAGTACACACTCCGGTGAACTAGGTAATCTGCTACCCCCAGATCGATTTAGTACACAAACGGCCTCGAAAACAATAATTCATCTCTAGGCTTCATCACAGTCAATCCACAATAATATTGGCCACTCTAACTATTCTGAATTCCTTATCAGATAATTTTTAAGTAATGTCGACATTTTAGCAAAAACCAACAAGTCCAAACCTATCTAAGAGAATGATGCTGATACATTCTTGAAAGATGAATTGGTACATTTTAATATACTGACGGGTCAGAATTTTTTAACGGGGTTTTTAGGAAGGCACTCAATGCGGTTTGGTCTCTTTGCTAATGACTTCTACAGAAGCTGCATATATGATGAAGAAAGGAGGACACAATTTCTTATAATACAATACCTTAAAAAATTTTGCCCGAAATCATGGAAAACGGCTATTACAACACTGTAATAGTACTATAATCGAAATTATCGATGAGACGAATTTAGTACGCCTCGCCGTCTGCGAAGGACTAATCCTTCTGATCTGGTGCACTAAACGAGAATCCGCTTTAAAATCGCGGTATAAGCAGGAACTATCACCGGATAGTTACCTGCAACATGTTAATTAAATTCGTTAAAAATAAATTGCTATAGTCTGCCCAATTTATATTTTCAGTACATGGAAGATTGGATATTTGCGTTTCACCCTTACTATTATGGATTTCAATAAGCTATCTCCATTTCTATAAAGCTTTTCCATTTTCTATGGTTGCCGAAGTGCGCTTTATAAATTGGCATATTTCTCTCACAAATGTCGGTAGGGTTACCAATTGTTAATTTAGATTTCATGAAAAGAAACATGTGCATCATAAACTAAATCTAAAAAAAATTAAACTAATACCAAATTAAAATAAATCTATCTTTCTCCACACCACCAAGAAGTAAGATAGTAGGCGCGTTTTCCCCAGAAGGCCTGATCTGTTTTAACGTAAAAATAAATCACAGAAAAAAATGTATAAGGAACTTGTGTCCTTCGAAGAACTTGAAGCTATTTTAAATGTAAATAAAGACAGCAGAAAAATAATACAATCACCTTCTTCATTTTATTTTTATTTTCATGAACAAAAAAAAAACTATTTGGTAGTTTAAAGTTGATATTAATTAATGAACCGAACTCCATCAAAAACTTGCTCAAATAGTAATTTTTTCTTAAAAAAACACCCAACAAATAATATATACCTGGATTTTAACCGTTTTCCAAAAAAAAAAACAAAAGATGCAAGTAGAAAAGCATGCAGCGACAACACCTTTTTGCCCAAACTTAATATATATGCTCTCAAAAGCTCTAAGAAAACTTCGATTCCTTCATAGCGAAAACCAAAGAAAAGGGTATTAGAATTTCCATCAACGGACAAATGGTAATTCTTAATCAATGTGTTTATATTTCAATAAGCGAGAGTCAAATTTGATGATCAGTATCCTCTCCTCTTAGCCGAGCAGACAGGTTATGGTGGAATGTACGTGCGTTTATTGAATATTTCAGTAGCAATTTCTCAAGTTGTGTGCCATGCAACCACAAGCCGGCACCACTGTATTTGAAAAAGCTCTCCCATAAGGCATGTACTGAAAATATATATTGAACAGAGTATAGATAAGTTTCAACTTAGTTGCAATCGGGAGGAGGAGGTGTTTTTAGTGCAGTAAGAAACCCACACTCATATGAGCACGCGATTTTCGGTCCTCATAGAGCCTTTTTAAGGTTTTACACCTACCCACGGAAAAAAACAAACTTGTGCAGATGGCTTGTATTTTCTTAAAGAAGTAAACTTCATTTGGTAGACTTCTAATATACAAAACCATTCATGTGATATAGCTAATACTAAAAGAGACAGTTTTGGAGTTATTGTACTGAGGAATTTTTTCACGCAGCCGGAAAAGTTTTGTCCTTAAGGTTATCACAAAGGGGCAATACTAATTGGTATACGTGTCTCAGATTCCCTCATCAATAGCCACTTCTACCTTACTCAATAATTCTTCATTTTTAATTCAAAATTCCACTTTCAAAACCATTAGGGTTTTCAATAAGAATAAAATGCCCGACTGGATCGTACGAACTTGCTCTTATAGCTAACAACTTTAGTGTAGTGTTTAGTGTAACCACTGACGCTATTAGTAGGTAGGTAGGAGGCTAATATGTACCTATCCATATAGATGGTATGTTTCATATGTATATCATGAAAATGAATGATGTATAGGTAAGTAAAAATCGTTTTTTAAACTTATAAAAACTGCCAAAACCATAACTTAAATGCCACGGATCAATGAAAAGATTATAAAAAGTATCTCAAAAATTGTAGGATGGATTTTGATGAAATCTTGTTTTTTTATTTTTAGTTTTTTGAAAACAAATTTTTTTGTTTTTTGTTGAAATTTTGATATGCAGTTTTTTAGGATCTATTAATATCCATGTGATTTTTGTGTGAAAATTTAAAATTATTTTTTTTGATTAGTTTTAAAAATATTGATTTTTCAAAAAAAAAAAAATTAATTTTAATTATAACAAAAAAGTTATTCAAACTTTTGATATGCAGAATTAGTTAAGCTATCTAGATCTTCTTAAATTTTAAATTTGACAGATATCCAATATATCGTTACCGAGAAAGCCAAAAATTAAATAAACCCTTCTATGAAAGGTACCGTTAATAGACTTTTCACGTAAGCTTGGTATAGATCAAAGGATAGCTAGTAATGTCGTAATGTCATGTTTCATTGTTAGATTTTGTTTTTTTAACGAATGCATAACTTGTCTTTAGTACCCATAATCGCAAGTAGGTACAAAGAATGAAATTTCTGGTTGCCTACATTTTCAGCTTTTCAAAGATTAATTTGTTGCATTATGTTGCACATTAATTTGTACTTGCGTAGGTACTACTAGTATATGACAAGTTTTAGATTCGCAAAAAAAATCGAACTCTATAAACTCTATAAACACAAACTTTGTATTATTACGATGATATCGAAGATGAAAAAAGTTTGTCTCACAATTCTGTCTGGTTGTCTCTCCTTCTAACGGTACCTGCCACACATTTTTTTCTACCATCTTAATTATCTCGAAAAGGGCTCCAACGATTTTAATTACAAAAATCTATGCAGTACTATATACAAATAGTTTACATTTTGGTTAATATTTTTTTGTTTACATATTTTGTTATTAACGGTAACTGCTACACAACCACTTTTTTATTTTCAAATTTCTCATAAACCACTCTACGGGTTTCGATCATACTAAAATTTTCCAAAAATATTTTTTGGTGATTTTTTGGAAAGACAAAATCTATTTATTTTTTTTTTGAAAATTCAATATTCCGAAAACTAGTTAACGATTTTTTTTTGAAATTATGTTTTTAAATTTATATTGCTAGGTATATACTTAAAATTGGCATTCCAACATTTTTTTCACAAAATAATTTAATAATTTACGAAATTTTGTTTATAAGAACTTGAGTGAAAAATGACTGAAAATATATTAAGTTGTTTCTACTATGAGGTCGATTTAAGAGCAAATGCGCGCGACCCAGTCGTGTAATTAAATATAAATTTTGAAGCAATCTACTCAGTGATAAATCCACACCATTTTTGTTTTGTCTGCCATTGCAGCAAAAATAAATCAGATCTTCCAACCGCAGGTGCTTATCTATGACAAGCTCTTACAAATTAAAAAGCTTTTCTGAATGCGCAGTAAAAATAAATGAAAATAATTGCAAATTAATTAATTCACAAAGGTTCGCTGTGACAGTTAAGAACAGCCTATATTTATACTAAATGAAACAAAATACATCATATGTATACAACTACATATAGGTAGCTCGCATGGGGGGAGGATGGTATGGTGCTGATGCTCGAGGACATTGGATACAATTTTTCGCAATCATAAAACCGGAATTAATTTCTGATTCAAATTTAAATGGACGGAAGTAATTCAGTTGAATCTGAAATACGAAATAAAGCCACCACCACCACAACCTCCCCCAAATTACCCCACCAACCCGCTATAATCGCAGTCCAATGTGGCCTTTTGACAATGTCCTTTGGTTTTGAATAACATGCCTATGAGTATGCCTATATACATAAACACACACACACACGTGCCGCCGCCGTTTGTATGGATATCTGATATGAATGAACCGATGGATATGATGGTGTATTGTCCAATGTATCCGCAAAAATCAAATATCCTTGAACGGTTGGCGGCGCATCATTCTTGTATACAATTCAAATGATTTTTGTATCATTGTGGCATATACGAGTATATGCATGCATGAAAATCACATGAATGTCCTGCCTCGGACTATTTGTTCAGACGCGTCCGTCCTATAGTTCGATCGTCCATTCGTCTGGCAATCTGACAGCCCAGCCGGGCAGTGTCGGGTCTGTCGGCGGCGGCAGTTCTTTCTTTGGTATTTAATTTGGCCACAAAATCAATTTAGCCGGTTGAGTTGAGTGGGTAGGAGAGTAGGTGGGTGTTTGTGTCTGTATCGGTTGGTTGATCGGTCTCTAGCAGAAAATCCGGCTAGAGTGGCAGCACATGGACACAAAATTCTTCCTTCTTTTTTTTGTCGTTGTCGAATTCCAAAGGGAAATTGCTGTTTTATTTTTATTCGCTTTTATTTTGTTCGGTTATTTATGGATGAATACTTGGGAAGAATAAACAAATTGGGAAGGAAACTTCAACCCCCTTCTTGTTAATTATGTGCACAATTGTGAGTGGTATTGGTATGCCTATATGTAGGTAGTCTAGCCCTGCCCTCTTCTAACCATATAATAAAAGCCCACAATAAAAGTACCTATGTAGGTCAACTCGAATTAATGATTGATGAGTCGATGGTGATGATATCTGAAAAGGAACCGCCAACACCAACACACACCTCATATTTGCAACACAAAGGGATACCATACTTCTCCCTTTTATTACTTGTAAGTATTTTCTTTTTGACAAAAAAAAAACTAACATATATCCGAGTTCCAGGTGGATAGGGATAGGGAGGTTTACACTTCGTGTAAATACAAATGCAATCAAATTTTAATCAGTTGCCGTGGACAGCTGTGAATTTTCGGATGTGATCAAATGTTTGCCAAACACTTTCATCAGCATAGAGCTCTCCTGTGGTTTTAGTTCTGTTTACTTTGTTTCTCTACCGCTCTGCACGACGCAACCCTTTTATAAAGCAGCAAAGGTAGGTAACAATACTACGGGTTGGTAAATGACAAACAATGCAACCGTATGTCAACCGCAATAATTGTCTAAATGGGTAATGTCAGAGTATTTGCTTAAATGTCGCTCAATAGTTTATAATATTGAATTTGTTTTTTTTTTTTTCTTAAATGGATCGCTTTGGTTTTGACTATTGCTTTTAATGAAATCGAACCCCTACTGTATATATTGACTGAAGAGTGAATGACAAAGTTCGACGCGGATGACATTGCGTGTTGCTTTGATTTATCAATGAACTGTCAGCAGCTTTGTGAAGTGATTCGAAAGGAAGCCCTATAAACGTTTAAAATGATTCAAAGGAAGATATTCTTCAAACGATTCTATTTTGCGTTTGTTGTGTGTAACAAGCTCTACCTCCATGCGGCCTTACAACTATTTGTCTATTTTTTTTTTGTCAAACAAAATTACATATTATGTTGTCATTACAAATCTGAAGCGAAGTAAGGGAGAATGGGAGCATTTGTGTAATTCAAAGTTCTTGTAATTTTGGTGTGTTTTGTAGATTTAGGCTAAAGAATAAGGCCACACCTATTCGCCAAGAATTGAACATTTTTTCATATATGAAAAAGAAAAGGTGACACTTGTATACCTCTAAAAAAAATACGAACATATGTCTGAAGAAAGTGACTCCAAAAAAGCCCCCTTATAACAGTTGCAGAAGGGTCTTCGACTTCCGGAACTTGTGTTGTTTTTTTTGTTGCAGCAGCCACAAACGGCGAACATTTCCGAAAAAAAAACAATGTGGATCTAATTTGACGAAAAACAAAAATATATTTTGCCCCTAGAATAAACCTACCCCATATTCCCCTATTTTTCTTTGACAGCAGGGAAGACGTAGAATATAAACTACTGATTTGGAATTGAAATGTCTTTGTCACATTCGTACGCAATATTAGAAGGTTATGAGCGAAGGTTTCGTCAAAAATGATTCATCAATCAAGCCTTTCAATATTCTTAGTTGGAGTGTCAACTGTCAAATGGTAGATAAACAATCATATGCAATCCCTCTTTCAAATACAAGACAATCTTGAGAAATTCACAAGAAACTTATATTTCACCTTATGTATATGTGATTTAATAAGATCGCAATTAAATGTGTGATTTGAACTTTTGAAGGCTTCACACTTTAAATACCAAATAAATACCTGGTTTGAATAGATATATATGTACTCCCTAAAAAAGGATCTGCTCTTAAAAAAATTATTACGTTATCGCAACTATTGCTCCGCTTACGTTAAGTAAAGGCGAACGTTTCTTTAGACAACAGGGCTTCGGGATTACCGAATTATGGTTTTTTATGGGTTTTCGAGATTCTGGTTTTTCGCAATTTTAAGGTTTTCAGTCTTATGTCATGCATGGATATTAGATATACCTGCTTTTGAAAAAATACAAAAAATAAGTTTGTATCAAAAACTTGCAAATTCAGTCAGTATTATTTCAAATTTGAAATACTTATGAAAAGTTCCATAGCAGATAATTTACATTTATTACCTTTTTACACAGAATTTCTTAAATATAATTGTAGTTACCGTTATTTTGGTATCTTAGAAATTTCAATTCCTCCTATGGGAAACCACTTAAGCCGCTTAAGTTTATATACCATCAGACGTTATATGACATGAACTTGATCTTGTAGCTAAAACATTTATTATAGCTAAAATTGCTTAGAAAAAAATGTCATGGACATAGGAATATATACAGAAAAAAACCTTCAAAATCGTTGTAGCGATTAAGCGATTTGTATAAAATTTTAAAAACATTTTTAGACAAAAAATTTGGATGTGGTATACAATTTTGATTTCAAAAACTTCACTAACCCATTTTTTGAAAAAAAAAAAAAAAATAATTTTTCAAAGAAAAAACCTTGATACCATTTTGTTGAAAATTTGAATATGCAGTATTATTAACCCTTCATCCGATAATCAGAAATTCGAAAATAAGTAAAGTTGTTCGTTGGGAAGTAGGTAGCGTTAATAAAAAGACAATAATTTTTGTAAGGACCCGTTTTTTTTCAAGTATGCTAGAAAATGTCGAAGAATTATTAACTAGAAATTTTCGAAGAAATCGATTAAATAGTTTTCGAAATATTATGTTTTTCAAATTTTATTTTATTTGAAAACAAAGTCATTAAAACATTTTGGCTTATAATACTGTTTCGAATTTTTGGGCGCTTCTTCATAAGAAAATAAAAAGATCAATAAGCCGTTCTCCAGAAAATCGGAAACCAAAAAAAAAAAAAAGTGTTTACTAGAGGTACCAAAATTAACCATTTTGTCCCAAAACAAAAATTGCCACAAAGTTCCTTTTGCCTTCATTAGGCGTTATTCTTTTTTAGTTCAGAGCAAAGTCTGAGCTATCAAAAAAATTGTTTGTGTTTCTTTTTCACTTAGAGCACCGAATGTGTGTTTCTTTTTTCGTTCTGAACATGTGTGGGGCGCGCTCGATGTGCTCGAACATAATCGTCTGAGCATTGAGTAAATTCCTGAGCACACGAAATGTCATGTGTGTCGAGAAGGAAAATGTGAAGAAAAAATAATCAGATGCAATTAAAATGGCGAAATAAGTTGGTCGCTTGTTGATTTTGTGTATCCGTTATATATCTGTGTAAAAAATAAGGCTAGTTTTGTGTTATATTGCTTTTTGTGATTACATTACATTACATTACATATTATACTACTCCGTAGATAAATCTACGAAGTAGAGACACTGAAGCACTGGCAACGAGACCATTGGCTTTAAACATATTACATACGTTAGTACAACAGAGAGAGACAGAAAGAAAGATCACACAACAGAAGAAACACATGTCAACAGCACGTGGTTGGTTTCCGACGAACGGTCCACCATCGAAGTACTAACCACTCGCAACGATGCTTGATTTCGCTGGTCTATGGGAAGCGATGCTTTTATCGGAGCCAAAGCCGTTGACCTTTTTGTGATTAAAATGAAATTTATTCTGGTTTGTGTGGTTCAAGTGGTTTAAAAAGCAAATTAGTGTTTAGAGCTTACTCTGTTCGGAACAAGTTGACACAGCCTACTCTATGCACTCAAACTCTGATCAGTGCTCTGCTCTGAACGAAAAAAAGAAAAAGCCTTTTAATGAACTGATTTTTGTGTACAAATCGGTGGAACCGTTTTTTAGAAAAAAATAAGATTTATCTCTTTGGCTAGAAAAAATGTGTGCCACGTACCGTTAATTTTGGTATTTAAGAAAAATTAAAAATCGTGTGGACATATTATACAAAAAAATATCTACCAATTTTGAAGAAAAGCAATCCACCCATTTAGCATGTCGGTTCGTGAACAAACAGACAGAATTGCAAGAGTAATACTTATTTCTCAATTTCAAGAAAAATAGAACAGTTGCATTGTTTCCCATAAGCAATTCAACTGTAATAATCGCACTTCTGGGAATGCTCATCAGTTAACCCTTCCTTGAGCCCAACTTCAGACATACTGTCAAGTACAGAGATTCTTTCTTTAGCCGTACAACACGGATGTGGAATGCTTTACCTACCCGGCCGTTTTTTTCCTCTCCATTTTTATATTCAGAATTCAAAACCAATTGTACATCTGTATCTTCTCTTAAGTGCATCCCTACTTTCCTGACGCTCGCACTGTGCTTGATCATCTTAAGGGTAGGCAAATCCCTTTTAGTGCGCGCATTATAATAAAAAAAAAGTTTGATAAATACTCAATTTCGATTTTTGTACTAGTCCTAAATTTGACATATAGTACGAGTACCTATAAAAATTCTCAAGATAGGTAATAGGTACCTACATGTCTCAAAAATGTTATTTGCTTAATTTGTATACATCCTTAAATAGCTTAAGAAAAACGGTCAAAGAAAAAAAAATTAATTCTTGTCTTTATTCTGAGAAATTTTAAAACTTCCTTCGTAGCCTTGTCCCCTTTCCCTCGAGGAAACTGAGAGTTCAGAAAATTTCAGCTTTTAGGCCTTAAGGACATAAAGCAAACAAAAATTCAAAAGTTCCCCTTTCGAATATTTGAAGAGATTTTTTTTTTGGAATTTCTTTTTCCCACTTAACAAAGTGTGCGCAGTCAACCAAGATACCTTAAAAGGAAATTCAATAAATCTATCACGATTTTGCTACCTCGCCTCGTGGAAAAAAGGGACTTTTTCATTTTCAAATTTCAATATGAAGATGATTTGATTAATTAATTTTAATTTATCAAAGCAACAATGTCCGCCTAAGGGAGTTTTCACTGTATACACATTCAATCCATTGATCCAAACAAAATCTGTATATAGTCCTTAATATGGATTTGATTGGATTTTTATTTTTTAATTTTGAAAAAGTAATTAAAAAACTAATTTAAGAAATTATGTATATTATTCTTAGATGATACACACAAGCAAATTAATTCCTCAGCTACAACCATATTCTTGTATATTCCTTTTATTTTAAGAATCCCATTCCCCAGATTTCGCTCCGCTGATCCACAATAGAAATATTTCAAAATTAAAGATTTACATTCTTTTATTTATATGAAACCACTTCACGGAGTATCTATAGATATTCATATATTTAGATACTCACTCGTACATCATAGCAATGGCTATAAATTATAAAATTCTTATCCAAGCAATAACAAGCCTCATCAGGACTCATCAAAGCAAGCTAATTTCCTTTTCGCCTTTCGAAAATCTTGAAATTATTTCCAAATTAAAGACCACCCAACAGAATAAGAACAAGCGAGTTTCGCCTGCCCCCAGCTCCATCAACACCATTTCATAACATCCTGCTCCTTATTTGCTTTATTAAAGAATCCGCACGCACTTTAAGACTTCCAGAGAATGTTCTGGTTTATGCCTACTATTTAATTTAGCTTGCCGCATGCAAAAATTTTGTAAAAATACTTCAAATTAGCTCTCAGCTTCTTAATGTTTTTTGGCGTAGCGGGCGGAGGCACATAGCAACTTTGTGTAAACACACACATTACGAGTAGGGGCATATAGAAATGGCCCACCCAAAACTCCATAGAGGCATCCATCAAAAAATTGTTGTTCTCTGTCATGGTTTTTGGTATTTCTCACGAATTAAATATAATAAGACCAAAGTCACGTCCGACGTCCCTTTAACATCAGCAGGGACAAAAACAACCAAACCAAAAATATGGAACTCACACCTTCTTGCCGCGCCCCATCAGCGATCAGCCATCAGCAGCAACCCACAGTGCAACATTGAACATTTTAATCAAAAAAATTACTGGCGACCTTCTTCACAGGTCCTCCACGCCGCACCGCGCCTCTCCACAACACACTTACAGAAGAAAAAAAAACTATACTGGTAAAATAAGCAAAAGCAAAGACAACAACCAAGTAACCAACCCATCGGGCAGACAGACAGACAAACAGGCTACATGAACACACATCAAAGAAGCCCGCGCCACATCGCGTCGTCACAGCTCACAACGCTTGCAGATGAAAAATTTATTTTAATTTTGAAGATGGCAGAGGATGCGAGGATACTGCTGCTGCTGCTGCTGCTGCTGATGTTGCTGCCCTTGCTGAAGCTGCAGAGAAACAGAAGGCGTGTATAGCTGGATCTGAATCTGAACTCAGCTGCGGCATAAATCATTTTTCCAACATTTCCTCCGGGAAATGCCAAGTGTTTTTGGATGTTTTTTTTTGTTATGTTTTTTTTTTATTATTTCTTTTCTTTTTCTTATCACTTCACATTGGTCCCTTCATTTATCTCCGGGGGCTTTTGGGTGGAAAATTATTGTAGAAATCGCAGTCCGGTGGCAACAAATGAAATGTCTCTAACAAGACAGTGCGTTCATTACAAAATATTTACTTAGAAGATTGTCCCAACCACTGAGCAGCAAATTGCCACTATACACTCTTCATACATATATATATGTTCTATAAAAGTAGGATAGATAATACCTGGCTGCTGGGTCCAAGGACAAGTTAATTTCATTTCATGCTCGACAATGTTTTTTTCTGTTTTTCTCCAGTTAGTTCCTGGCAAACAAAATAGGAAAGCTTAACACTGCTCTTTATGACAGCGCGATAGAGAGAGCAAGTGTGTAATCCTTTGAAAGGACATGTATTTCAGTGTACCAGCTGTTGCGGCCATGGGGATGAGTTAAAGACTCCGGAGAAGGGTATCTTCATTTCGCAAATCAAATGTGGTCACTGCAGAGACGAACTTATATCTTGCAACAGCTCAAGGCGCAAAGAACTCTCTTAAAGAAATATTTCCTTATATATTGTTCTTGAAGTCTCTTGCTAATTTGGCGAGATATAAAAATGTGTTTATTAACATTTCAAGCTGTAAAATATCGATTCTGTTAAAAATATTTGCAACATCCTATAATATAAATCAATTTTAGAAAAAAGTCTGAAGTACAATAACTTGCGTCAACATTTTTCTTCTAAATGTGTTTAAAACACAGCGAACTCCCAACACTCTAACTTGTTTTTTTTTTTTGTTTAAACACACTTGAACTCTTAGTTGTCATTAATTGGCATTTGTTTAGTTATTTCCGTCTTAATTTATTTTTTATAAAAAAAAATACCTTCTGCGCCGAAACGATGAACTTTCTGCGTCGTTTTATGCCGAATTTACACGAGTGACAAATTGCCATTAATTAATGCCATTAAACTGGCAAAATAATGGTAGAATCAAATCAATAATGAAGAGAATTTACACGGGGCAAAATAATGACTGTTTGATTGATAATGGCAATCTGTCACCTGCAATCTGAATGAGCAGGTTCATTGTTTCTCGCGGAGTGCCATTATTTTAAAAATGGTGTCACTGTGCATTTACATGACACCATAATAATGGCAATATTTAATGCCAGTCTTCCCTGCCATTTTTTTTATGACGAAAATAATGACAAATTTTCAAACCATTTACACGATTTTGCCATTAATATTAATAAAATGGAAGAAATAATGTCAATTTGTCACTCATGTAAATCCGGCAATAATGTTATGAGTATTTTTGTCTTCACATTTAGCTCATACATGAGATTTGGTGTGTTCAGCAATTAATTCAATAAGCTCAATCGATTTTGACCCAGTTCATCGAACGCGCTCAATACTTTTGCTTTGAACTGACCGCCTTTCTGACAACTCAGACTCTGCTTTGAACTGAAAAAAGAAAAAACTTATAAAACACACTTGGGAACAGAACTGTCACGTGATTAGAAATCTGTCAAATCACATGCAAAAAAGAATGAAGTTGGCAGGGCTTAGTTTTCTGCTTCATCTGCTCTGTGAGTTCACAAAGTGCGCACCGAGCTACTGCTGATTGACAAAATAAACACAAATCTGAGCTTAAAATCTTAGAATACAGTTCTTTTGAACGAAAAAAAAATGTATGGTGAGAAAAAATTTTGTTTCCTAGAGAAAATCAATTGTGGTGAAAACACGGAATATTTGTGAAACACGAACAAATATTCGCGGTAGGTATATTTATTCGGCGGGTTAGTTCACTTTTCGATACAAGATATTAAATGCAAGAATTGTTTTTGCGCCAAAATCACTTATATAAGAAATAAATAAAGTTTTCTTTTCATCGAGGAGCTAGGCTTAAATAAAGAAAAACGCCTAACGCGATTTTCGTTATGGCATAAGGCAGTCTAAATTATTTCAAAGTATTCATTTAATTTTACTTTTCACGGTCGAATAAAATAAAAGTAACTGTCAATAAATTATTGTTGTTATACTGCCCTATATGACATACAATGAGTTGCTGTCTTACTCATTACATGCTGTTTAGGCACACAATTTGTGATTGAGTAAAACTAGTATACCGATAAAATATGACAAAAAATAAAAAAATTAATGGGAATTATAAGGGACATATATAAATAAGACACGAAAATTTCTCCGCATTAGTTCAGCCGCCATCCCTGGAGATAAAATCTGAGACAACAACCACCTCTAGTCTCAGAACATCGCGACACACATCTTTCCTATCCTTCTTTCTCTTCCTTAAACTACCGCCCGCGCTGTGTTAACATTTAAATTTAAAGGGTATTATTATCCCTTGAGCGCGTGTAGATTATAAAAAACAAAAATGAAAAATGTATACTGTATGCCTTTGTTAATTTTTAGAATTAGCCGAGTTATAAATGAAAAAAATTTTACGATTTAATTTTCGAACTCACCTCAAACGTTTCGCAACTGTATTTTCCCGGTGAAACCGCTCAATAAATTTTGAAGCAAAACGTACCGGTTGAGTAATGTATTGAACTCCCTAATATTTATCGTTTATAACGCAGCTAATCTTAAAAAATAATAATGGCATATGCAAAAAACCCTGAAGACCTTAAAAGTTATAATTTATACTGTATTTTAGGTTAGACTTAATATTATGTCAAAAGATTTCTTGCAATTCAGGGTTATGTTTGACTTCTCAACAAAACAAATTATTTTATTTACAAAAACAAACTGAAAAGAAACAAAGTTGATGAGTTTCTACTGAAATTATCTGCAGAAATGGATCTACAGCATTCCAAAGGACTTAAAGTATAAGCCGCATTAATAGTTTGGTCTTTCTGATCTGTATCTTAAGGAGAAGTTAGATGGCACAACTGTCGACTTTTAATCAAATTTACAAAAAATAGTGTTTCTGACGAAATTACTGGATTGGATTTCCTTGAGTCCAGATTTTGTATAGAGATTCCAATAATCAGGTTTTTTTTTCTTGTCCTTGTAACCGTGAGTTTCTTAATGCCAATCTAAATTTACATGCACATTAAACATATTTTGTGGTAACTATTATGGAACTTGTTACTTAAACTGTGTATTCTTATAAATTAGTATTTATTAAAATGTAATATATTAGAGATATTGAATTATTAAATTTAATTAAAATTCCAATCTTCTTAAATGGCGCCCAACACAAGGCTCGTATTAAATGCAACCGTGGGCACTTTTTATGTCATCTAAATATAATATATCTTTGAGTTGTGTCACTTGGGCTTTATTTCGCAATATAATTGCCCAGTGTCTTTGCTTTTGCTGACATTTTGTATGGTATGTATGTATATCCAATGTGTGGGGCTAATGGGGTCATTCTGGGCAATGTGGCATGTCAAGTGTTAAAGTCAAATTGTAAACATATATACCTTCACATCTAACGACTGAGCATACACAAATATATATGTAACTAAATGTTGTACATACATATTCCTATGGAAAAAAAATGACATATTCACAAAAGGAAAATGTTTCTAATTAAAACGGTCAAAGCTTTCTTAATAGCCAAGAAGGATTTTCTCTCTGTATTCTATGAGACTATTATATGGACATTTTCAGTCCGAAAAACACCCAAGGGATGGTGTATTAACTGTATCCTTGTGTACGCTGTGCAGAGAGACAGACATGAACAAACGATTCACACACAAAGCCTTGAATCAAGCACAACGACTAATTATTATTTTGCTTCTCATCTGCCTGGCAGGGGTTGCTCGTTGCCATTGCCAGTTGTGTCATACCATCCAAGCATGCAGATCACGTGTCAGTTTATTAAAATAATTATTACCCAGGATGAGCTGGTATTCGATATACACAAACTCATATACATGTTAACAAAAAAAAAACACAACCTTTTTGAACAGTTTTACCTCTTAAGTTTTCTCGGTGTGATGTGATGGCGGCGCGCGGTGGCAGGATATGTTTTTTTGCCTCTGACTTCAACGGATTTAATTTATTTTGACTCACTCTCTCTCCACTTTTTCGGTCCATTTGCCATATGTTTTACTGTCGAATGGTAGAGACGGGGTGCATATTACATAATGAATATAATATGATGAAGAAAATGCCAAACAAAAGAAAGATTTAAGCTCAGGTTTATTTAGGCTAAGTACCTACCTAGCAAGTTGGTAGGTATAATCTTACCTTATGGCAAAAGGCAGCAGGAAGCATATACAATGAAATCCTTGTGGTCGCCATAGAGTATGTGTGCAATTAGAAGGATTTGCTCGATTGATTTACGTTGGTATGCCGGTATTATGGAACATTTGCGATGTTAATCAATTCTCAGTGGCATATGATGGAAGCATATATGTACATCCGGTTCCGTTGGCTTATAAGTTTATAGAAGACGAGGCGAAGGAACACACATAGTGGAAAGCTTAACCAGAGTTAATTAAGCAGATATTTATACAGTTCATTGTACACAAAGTAATCCTACATAATTAAAACCACACGAGGTCCTAAGTGCTTCGGCAGTCATACCATAAATTTTGTATTAATAATTCGTATGTGAAAGCATTTCAATTTAAAAAGAAATTGCGCAAGGACACTCAATTTAATGTACCTACATTACATACGTATGTGTGTAACAACTTAAGGGAATTAACCCCAAAGTACGAGAAGATACATTTTTTTACATTTTTAAATTATATGTTGGATAAATATGTAATTTAGTAGGTAGTAGCAAATATGTAATTTTTTTTAAGTTTAACGTTATCCTTAAAAACGAGTTATTAAATATTTTTAATTTATTTTTTCTTTTTCCACAAGATATAAGGCCAAAAGAGTGAAACACAGCGCACAGCACAGCATTTTGGCGGATTGACTACAAAAGACTGCAGACCAAAATATCGTTCATAAAATTTCTCATTTAAAAATATTGCATCTCTAAGTCTCCCAACTTTCTCGCAAGCTAAAATGTTTAAATCTCAGTTTTTAAATATTTTTCTTACTAATAGAAAAATGTTAATAACAATTTACAATATGATAAACGTATTTGAATTTAAAAATTACATTTTCCTTTTGTTTTACTTTTAACTTGCGATAGAATATGTATGTATGTACTATATATCGGCCAAGTCTCGAGATTTTAACCAAACTTGACATAACGATGAAAGAGAACACGAACAAAATGGGTACCGCAATTCTGTCTGTTTGTATGCTGTCCGATTCTCTTCAAACTTGGAACTTAAGCTACCTAAGATTGGCTCGATTATTTTTTTTAACTCCAAAACTAATGGGTCCTGCCGTGGTAAATCTTAATTATCACGAAAACAACTCTCACGATTTTGATAAAATTATAGGATATATTATAGGTACCTTTACTCCAAATTTTATTAACATCTTATTACATAAAATGTTATTAATAAAAACTGATTTTCGACGTTCTCTTTAACCGTTCAATTTATTTCGATAAGAATTCCTTTAAAATTTAAAATAATAATAAATAATAATAAAATTTAATTAATAATATATTAAATTCAATATTTATAAAACGCGTTAATTTTTTTAAAATTATATTTAAAAATTTATTATTTTAAATGCTTAAAATTGTGGTGTTAAACTCTCTGTTAGAAGAAAATAAATAAATATCATATATAAAAAAAATTAAACAACAAATGAATTCTAAGATACATTAATTCTCTTAATAAGAAGAATATTTTGCTTACGATACATCCTGAGGTTTGGTCGTGCAATTTGTTTTTCTTTTCGATATGCGAGATCTTGGAGAATTTTATGAATAGCTACCTACCAGCGAGATTCTTTCTCCAAATGCTACATTTCGGTATTCGAGATTTTTAAATTGCGGGATTTATTAGTTGTAAGTAATTTTAGTATACCGTCAATCTCAGGGCTCCCCAGTTTAGTTTGTCAATCATCAAAATCATCAGGGTCCGGTCCTGACCTCCGTCAAAAATTCTATCCACCTACGCTAACCGCGACCTGATTATCTGATAATCATAAGCTTTATAAGCGTCCTGGTCTACGAAATCTCTCCAGCGTAAGCATGGTCTTCTACAATGTCGTCGCTGTTCCCGAAACCAGAAAGAAAGGACTTTCTGACGCGGTTTCACCTCGCCAATGCCAACTAGGTAACCTTATCGGCTTATTCGGCTTACCGAACTTTATTTTTGTCACAATATGTGCTTCGAGGTACATCGAATGCAATTGCTGATTGTAGCTTGTTTTTTCACATACCTGGCCAACAATTCTCCGTAAGACTCTTCTCTCGAGCGCAGCTAAGAGGCCTAAGTTCGGACTTCGGAGTGCCTTTAACTAATCGCCCAAATCTCGAATCTTTATGTGAATACTGGTAGGATCATGTTCCTAGGGGCCATCATACCAAAAGGTATTGACAGACTATAGTGGGATATGTTGGAATTGAGCAGCAGCTCGCCTATTTCTTCTTCCATATTGCCTTAGCCTGCTACTATCGAATCAAGGTATTTGAAGGATTGTACTACTTAAATCCATGGTCCGCTACCAACTACTGCTCTTGGTTGTTCCAGTTTTGTAAATGGCTGAGGTAGTATTTGGACAATTTTGCAAACAAAAATAAACAGTAAATATCGAAATCGATGTTCACCACTAAGGAAATCACAATGTCCCTATCGAAATGAAGATGGCGACACGATCGGAACTGTTATTTCCTAAGTTTCATTCATTGGTTCAAATAGGTTTTTGACTAGCATTCTTCAGAAATATCAACTAACCTAAGTCAGGGTTAACTTCGGAGCCATGGACTGAAAAAATATTTTTTTGGTTTGTACTTAACTGATCCTAATGGCATTCGATTCATTCAACATTGTAAGCTTACTACTATTGTCTAAGATACACAGGTCAACACTATTTTTGTATCTGGGTTCCTGATATGATTTTCTTGTTCCTCCCATATAACTTACTAACCATAAAAAAGTTTAACCTGAAAAAGTTTGTTTTTTTAGCTAGAAGTTTGATATTTTGGTTTTATGGGAAATCCTATTTTTTGTTTTCTTTTAATGGTATGTTAAAATAAAACAAAATTTTAAAATGATTTCAAATAACTATTTTTTATTTATATAGTTTAAACTTGATAAAAAATACATGTAAATATTAAAACTTAATATTTTTTGTGTGTGCTGTTGTGTATGGATGAACTTTCTAGTATAAGACCCCATATATAGCCTCCTATCATTCTTTCATTAACAATTACATGAAAAATGTAATTGGAAACAAAATTGGATCCCGTGCTTTATTTTCAAGAATAACTTTGCAGCAACTACATGAAACATGAGGAACCCACCAGTGCTGCCATCCGAAGATTGTGGAATATCAGGAGATTTCCTGTTCAATGAGTAGACAGTTTACATAAAACGACCTATTACGCCAAGCTAATCGAAATATTAATTGAACTCAAATTTCTTGCAAAGTCCTCGCAATCTTATCATTGGAAATCACTTAAAATCAAATATAATTGATTTTTGTACCAAGTTTTTTTCTGAATTAAATAACGTTTTAAGTTTTCCAAAAAGGGGT
Source organism: Philhelius pedissequus (assembly GCA_910595825.1). NCBI lineage: Eukaryota > Metazoa > Arthropoda > Insecta > Diptera > Syrphidae > Philhelius > Philhelius pedissequus. The sequence goes on along the minus strand of OU343163.1, from coordinate 3,378,702 downwards.
AAAATGAAAAACAAAATTCTTAGAACACGATTTGGTCTATTCAGACCAAAAATAATTTTATATATTTTTTTAAGTCCAAATTAGTCCAAACTCTAAATCAGCTGTGAACTGCAATAATTTTCAAACTGTCACACAGTCTTCAAAAGAGGGATGAATTCGGGGAAGAACTTGAACAGGTAAGTTTTATAACATTGTTACTTCGAGTTGAAGATGATGCATAATGTTTTAAGAAGTGACATAAACTTTTGGAAGTAACAAAATATTTAATTAAGAAGCCTATAATTGTAATTGTAAGGCAAATCGGAAATAAACAGGAGAATTGTGGAAAAAATGTAGTGGAACCTGTTTCCAGAGTAGATTTGAAGTTTTTGGACCGAAAAATAAGTAGTCTTCTGTCGTAACAGTAGAAACGGCAGCACTGGAGCACACAGCACTTATCTTAGCTTCGAATAGGAAGCTTAAAATAAGCTTCATAGGCTTCACAAAGTTTTAAATTAGTACTTAAGGCTAATTTTGTATTTTTTTTTATTTATTTATTTCGCCACAAATGTAACAATATTTCCATACTCCAGCGGCCAGTTTTAATGTTCCTTTAAGATGAATCGCTAAAATGTGATTTTCAGCATTGATGCGTTAAGCTTCATTATTATCTCACCGCTCATTTCGCTCTTACTAAAGAGAAGAATTAAACATTATAATCGTGGTTGACAACACGTAATATTTATTTATCATTCTGAAAGGTATAGAAACAAACTTTGAAAAAAAAAACAAATGTACAATATTTTCAATACAAAGATTGAGAATATCGCTACTTGAACACGGAAACGAAAAAAAAAATATTTTTTTGTTGACCTGTGTAATAAATGTATGTAAAAGTAAAAATATTTAAGCAAAAATAAAACGTATTTTAAAAGTTTCAATAACCTACTAAATCACGTTTTTACCAGCAAATTCATCCATTTAAAATCAATAATGAAACGTTACCTAATAAAAATGTCCATTGTAAATTCAACATGGACCATTATTAATTTCTCTATTTTTTTCTTCACTCCAGTCACAGGGATTTGTGCCTTACATTTTTGTCAAGTTAAAAGAAAATTGGTAACAGAAAAAAAACTTATTAAGCTCATAAGAATTATTTAAAGTGATTTTTCCTTCGATCTTACGAATTAAAGTACAACACTTCGCTGTGTAAGAGACGACACATTTTAAAAAGGATGAGCCTGTAGGTATACTATCTTTGATTAGATAGATACATCAGCCATTCCTTTATGAGGATTGTTAACCGTTAATCATTGGAGTAACCCGCAGAAGACGTGAGAAGAATTTTTCAAGACGAGATATAGGTACCCGCTTTTAAAGGATTTGTTACTTCCTCGCGAGAGGCTGTTTTTAGATCAAATAGGCCTCTCTCGTGACAGTCCTACTCATTAATCATATTATGCAGAGGCCTGGTAATTATTTTTTAACAGAACGGACATATTAATTTTTTGTGGGAAATTATTCAAAACGTGTTTAGGTAAAAATAGGTAGGTAGCTTCAATGTGAATTAATTCAGTACGCCTGTTAGTGCGAAATATACCTACTAGGTTACCTACGTTCGATTTAAGATATAACAACCTTCAAAATGCAACTTGAGTTAAGGTAAAAGCAGGCATCACAACATCTATGTCCCTCAACAGTAATTGTAAGTAGACGCACGCTTATTTAAAATTACATAAAAGATGGGTATCCTTAATGGAATTTCGTTGCTCTTCAAAATAATGTAGATACATTAATTGTTACTCCTCGACCTTTTCCAATTACATTCCCACAATTTGTCAACACATTCATTTTCTCGTGCACGTGTCAAATTGTAGGTAAGGATGTTCTTTTTTCTTTTTTAATTCATCCTGAAATACTACTTCATATATATAGGTAGGTAGGCAGTTGAAGAACAACCCTATGGCGGTGCGTATACCTACATACCTACCGGATATTCCCATATCCGGATCTGAAGGATTTCATTAGTAACAGGCAACAACTAACCCTAAAAAAAAGGACTCCCTTATATTATGACACGTTAAACTATGGCTGCAATAACACTGCATACAATACTTTTTCTGTAAAAACTTTTTAAACTGTCCTGTGCAGGATTCTTGGTTTCTGATTTAGAGACAATAAACTGCTTAGCCTGATTGCACAATTATCCTTATTTTTGTGCACTTCCAATGAAAATAAAAAGTAATTTTTATTCACCCCCCTTAGGGAACACTTATATACTACGATTTCCCGTTCACAGATTGCAATGTAATTGAATTTTCCCTTTTTACCCGTTTAGTCCTGGCTCCATTTTCACATACCTACGTTCAAGGCACTTACTGCTGCCATTAGTTGCATAGGGAGTGCGGTGACAAAATACACATTACACAAACCATCCCACTTTATACCAGCACTATACGAGCATACCAACCAAACTACCACCCATTAGGCAATTTACTTCATCACAAACGTAGGATTGCGAGAATTGTTGTCATAGCATCTTCGGAATCCTTATACCACAAAGACAATGGATTCCCCCGATATTGGCATTGCAGTAGATTGTGGTGTTGACATCCTTCCTGCTACAAATGTAGAATTACCACCACTGCATGCGGCAAAACTCTCTGCTATTTCTACATACAACAACAATAATAGCAATCCCCTAAAAGACACTAGCAAAAACAAAATCAGTATTTCGAAGAAGTAAGAAATTTTCCGATTTTACTAAAAATTGATTCAAAACCATCAGGGAATTCCCAATTCCAATAGCAATCCCAACCCAACAGACTGGTGTGGAGCTGAGGGTGAGAATGAGGTTGTCTGTTCCGCATCCTCGGAGGGATTCTTATAATTCTGCAATCGCCCAGCACACCACCAACGAACGTTTGACATTATCTTACTTAACATTACCATTTCCTTTTTTTTTGTTTGTTTCTTCGATGAAAAAACAACAGGGTTTATTTGTTTTTGTGCTCCATGTCCTTTTATTACTGACTAAAGTCGTCCACTTTCCTTAAGTAATCCATTTTGGAGCGCTGTCATAATTTCTGTGTTCTGCTGTTTTTCTGCTCATCCACAAACAAATAGGACGTTCGGATGATTCCAAAAAAAAAAAAAAAAATATTCATATATAAAAACATAAAAAGGAAGAAGAAAAGAAAAATCAAGCAAGTCCTGCCGGCGGCGATGATAAATGACTCAGGAATGCGTTAAGTCCTGTGACACACGAATTTATCATTACAACAATAAATTTGTAGACAACAGCAGCAGTACCACCATCACCACTACCACAACGATAAACCAGCGTACACAAGGATTTGTTTACTTTGAGGATTCGGTTCGCTTCACTGCGAAAAAGTAAAGAACAAAAATAACGGAGAAGTGTATGTGGACGGCTTACTCTGGTAGATACGAATTCAGCTCACTCGCATGTCCTGAGACTGAGAAGCAAAAGAGGAAGTTGGAACGCTACGTTTCTGACAGTTCCCAACGAAAGAAAATGAAATCCTTTTTGTTTTACCAAAAATACACTCACTTTTCTTTAGTTTTGCGTTATTGTTGTTGGCCTCTTTTTAACGTTCTCTTTGGTCCTGCCGGCATGGCGGCGTGTCCACTTTTCAAAAATACAATTGCTATGACAAGTCGAAAGGATAAGCAAGCGAGGAGCCAAACGATAAGTGTTCGTAAGTATGTGTACACAAAACCTACTTTATGTAATTACCCCGCGTGCTTAATTCGTGTGCAAACATGTCTATCAGAAAAGCACACTCCATATTACACAAACTCAAGGCTTTCTTCATCCATGTCGTCGTCGACTTCGTTCTCCTCTCCGTTGTTGTCGCTTCATTTCGATTCTGTAAAAACTCTAACTTGGCCAATGAAACAAAGCAGAAAGGATTCTCCAAGGACAAAAATAAATATGAAACTAGTGCGCGGAACTGACAGGATAAACAAAAGAAAATTGGTCGCAAGACAATTTGAGCAATTTTTGTTTGTATACTTGTATAGATACCTACATAGCTTGTCCTAGATATTTGTTTTTTTTTAAAGAAAATTGAGAACTAGGAGGACACATGTAGTTTCCGTATACAGGAATCTCGGTTGAAGAAAAGACAGGCATACTTATTTACCTTAAGCACAAAAGTTCATTGATGCCTCCTGGCAATCCCTTTTTGATATCTCGTTTCGAAGGACATCACCCCTCCTCATCCACTACCACTAAATCTAATAAAGAATGTTGGAGATATGCTCAAAGGAAGCAAATTGGTTTAAGTTTGTTTTAAAATTTAAATTTTCGGTCCTGCTTTGCTTAATTAAATTTTTTACTGTACAAAAAATGGTTTTGATCAAAATTTACTACTTTGACTGCTTCAGCCATTAGAGTCTTTAAGTCCCAGGCCCCAGATTCGAGGCGATGAAGCAGGACTAACTTCCAAAAAGATCGATTGAGGATGGAAAAAGTCAGGACCTGACTTAATTAAGCTGGACCAGGGTCCGCAGCCAGCATGCATTTCCATCCAGCAAGGTCCGTAGCTAGCTGTCTCCAATTTCACACGCTAAGTTTGTTCAGGTCCCCCTTCCCATTACCTATGTGCGCCATCTGAGTTGCGGTCCAATTCTGCGTCGTTCCTCGGAATTGAACTGAAAGACTCCGGTACGGAGCATCGGGGTTCATTCGCTCTAAATATCTTAGTCGTTGGACCTTGACTAGTTTGACCGTCACTGATGAACAGCTCATACATTTTCGCTCTCCACCTACGCAGAAGGAACCCAAAAATCACCCGCGGAATTTTCCCCTCAAAACATCCTACGGCATTCTCACCAACCTTTGACAAAGTCGATGCCTCCGCGCCATGGAACTTTAGTTGCTTGAGAGATCACTTTACTACTCAATTGCCTTCTAAGCCCAAAAAAGCAGCGTTTTGCAAAAGTTATTCTGAGTTTGATTTCCAGCACTGGCGTTTAAATTAATAGCGGGACTCATGTAGACAAAGTCCTCGGTTCCTTGAAATATTGCGTCTCCAGTGTTGAAGCGGGAATTATGTACTATTCTTTTCAAAACGATGTTGAAGAAATCACATGACAATGCATGACCTTGTGTTAAACATTTTTTGACAAATGGACAAGTGTCTCCCCAACATCTCGTCCCTAAATATGCCGTCATACGCGGCCTTGAAATCGATAAAAAGATGGTAGGTATCGATTTGGAGTTCCTGGATTATTTTCAAGATCTGCCGTAATGTGAATATTTGGTCTACTGTGGGACGAACGGTTTCAGACGTAATACAGCAGAAAGTGTCTTACAGCCGGCGTTAAGGAGATTAATATCTCTATAGTGGATGCTGTTCGGAGAGATTCATTACTAGGCAGAGACCTAGCTTTAGGTAGTTTTACGATAATAATGTTATGCTTTTTTCGAAAGGCTGGGTTGTAAAAGGCGAGCTTTTTTTAACAATTTCAAATATATAATCGAATATCAAAAACAGTCTTAACAACTAGATAAATACGGCTTAATAATACGATCTTATAATAAGGCCTACCAATACTTAAACACCTTATTAGGAGAAGCGAAAGGGAGTTGCACAAAGCTCGGTGCGGTGAGGAAGCTAGAAGCAAAGATTCGCCAAAATCTCACTTTAAATACGGAGGCTTCAGGGGCACGAAGTATAGCCGATATCTCGTAAAGCGCAGGGAAAAAGGAAACTACTTTTAATTGCCAAAAAGTTCACCGGTCGAAATTACTAAATTCCACCACGTAGGAAACTTATTCCAATTAACTTTTTATAATGAAATTTACAAAAGAATTGCAGATTTGATAACCTTCGATTTTCTATAGGAATTTTACTTCTACTTGTAATCGTGTCGTTTAAAACTATATGTGAATTATAAGAGATTAAATACTAATTTGTAAAATAAACTAATTCTAATGACCTACGCGATGACTCACAATGCTTTTTGGATGGTAGACTCCTGATCGGCGGATGAGATACGCTTTATATTGTTTAGATACACTCCGGGACTGTCGATTAGGGACATTTTTGGGTATTAGTGTTCTTGGTTTAATATCTACTTCTTGGTAGCTATCTGTTACTTCATTGTTCATCAAGATAGAAATCAAACGGTCAAAAACGGATCTCAATTTTTATTAAAATGTTCACGGTAATTTTAAGGGATACTACCTATAGACTTTCCGGGTTTTCTCGAAAAATTTACATGACCGAAATATGGTTTTGATGTTTTCTTTGTTTGGTTATTCGCATAGATCTCGTTAATAGCTTAGTTTGTTTTATTTTCTGTCACAGATACTTCAAAAAATTACAAACAATATTTCATACCAGTTAACAATGTACATCTTTCAAAACTAATTAGTCAATTTAAGCCCCTAGATGTTTTTCTTTTTTATCAAATTGGTTGCTCCAAATATAAAGCTTTAATAACCACCCTGATGTATTCACACCTTCTTCCTTTTGAATCTTTTATTGCGCTCGCTCTAAACTTGCTTTTGAAACTTTTACATAAAGTTAACCCACTCGTGCATTAAACAACAAACCACCTAACCTCTTCCGCCTTTTCGAAATTACGCTCTTTGAAAAATGTCTGCCTGTAATTAAATTCTAATCCTTTTAACCCCATTATTTTAACAAAAGTCAGCACAGAAGAACAAAATTAAAATTTAAAAAAAGAAAAAAAGACAACAAAATAAAAAGAAAAGAAAAATAAATAAAACATTACCACAACTCTACCAACCAACACACCCTTGAGCGAACTTATGATGAGAATCCTTTGTGACAGAAAGTGCGCGATAGAAAAAGAACAGGCAAAATTAAAAGAAAATAGCTCAAACGCATTTCCTTACAGTTTCCCGCCCATTAATTCCTTTCTGAGTTTTTTTTTTTTATCCTCTCTCCCAGTGTTATTGTAGATATGCGGTTATGAGTTTTTTTTTCTTCTAATCCTAATCTACTCGAGCTCGAGGTGGAAAAAAAAGTTTGGTACTGGTATCGCGCCGACCGCCCCGCGGGCAGACGATTAAAATATATACGAACATTTATTTATCTTAAGTGAAACTTAATTATAAGCCAAGGAGGCCGGCGGTGATGGTGGCGGCTGTGACGCAGCTTACGACGCGACTCGATGGCCGGCGGCGGCGGCGGACTCGGGTGGCATCACCACCTTCAATAACCGTCTGTTTTTAATGGCTAAACGATTTCATGGTTGATATCCCCCTTTTAACGTTAATGGGGTTCATTCGGTTGGTCGTCCTTTGCATCCTTCAAACGAAATCCAGAACTCTGGGCACTACTGAGCAGAGCAGCATATATTTACCATAATGGCACTTTTTCGACGTTTTCTCGTTTTTTTTTTTTGTCCGTTGTTTTATTTTTTGTGTGTCATCGCCAGTTCGTCCTTTGAACAAAATACCTACTAATAGGTATGTAAGTGAGGTGGAAAAGCCTTGGATAATTTCCACCAAGGCAACGGCAAAAATAAATTCAGCAAAATTATGCCATTAAATGCACAAGCCCCATCACATTTTTGTTGCAATTATTTTTATTCGCAACTCACAAAGGACTCTTTTTGTTTTTTGGTTCATATCTAAAATGGAAGAAAATCAAATGCATACCAACACAAGCAAATTGGGTAATATTAACCTAATTAATGACTCGGAATGATGAAGCTAATTACATATAAAAGGTCCACGCGTTTGAGACTTATTTATCCCAAATTGACCAAAATTGATCGTCGCCGTCGGTGCAGGTTTTCTTGGCGGCCGACGACACGACGGCAAGGAACATTATACCCAATTCAATTACGCACAGAAATTGTTGCAATTTAGTGTTCATTAAGTTTTTGATTTAGGACCTTATGCGGAGGAGCAACTACATCACAGCTAGTGCGGTGATTGCATTTGATATTAAATTACCCATACATACTCGCAGTTTCACGGGCGGGAAGCAGGCGGCAGTCAGTCGCCAAGCACAGTAAAACTATAACACATAGCTCGCATGTCGCTCAATTAACAATCGTATAAGCGTGTAATCATAATTTATCTTCCATAATTGACTTTTATCGCTTTCATAAATTGTATAACCGAAACGATGATGATGCCGACAAACTATACTTTGTGCAGCGGCATATTAGCTTTGGAATGACTTAGTGTCCTTTCCCTCGCCGAAAGTTTTCAGGTTTTTTTATTTTGATTTTATTTGCGAAATTTCTACATACAGTGTATCAGACAATTGCTCGTTGATATATTTATCTTCTTTTTTTTTTTAAATGACACACTTCCTTTATAGCATTTGATTTTAATTAAATTTTAGATGAATAACGGAAATTCTAAGGACACATTATTTGCCTAAACTAACTAGGTATTAAATAAAATTATCGAAAAAAAAACATATAACGGCGCACGGGAGCACAAAAGTCGGTTGTTTGGTTCAGAAGTGGGATATCGTATTCATTATATCTACCACGAACATACAAGATTATGTGGGTGTAAGGAACTTTTAGTGTATAAGTTTTGTTTAGATAATAAAAGACACAATGGAAAAATTAAACTCATGAATATTTTATACTATCATTGTCAAAGTTAAAACAACTTTCATATAGTTTCGAGATTTTATCGGCTTGGAATAGAAAAATGTATTTTTATTTCTTATTGTTTGGGACCTAAATAATATTTTTAGCCTTTTGTATAGCCATTGTTTCCTTGTCCTTGTTCCTTGATGTTTAGTGTCCCTTCCATTGTCTGATAAAAAATAATTAATTTAAAACTAAAATTTGAATGGACATATTCCAAACAAAATTAAATAAGATAGTACTAAGTTGATATCTTGTTTCAAAAAATAACGCATGGGTCAATTATACATATACCTTGATGCAATACAAAATCAATGGTATTATAGGGCAAGTTTTACATTTGAAAAAGATTGAATTCGAGATTTTAATTATGTGTATTTGACATCACGATAATACACGAAAATAAAGTGCACGACTAGATACTGCAGCGAACAGCTTTAATATAGCTTAACTTTAATGCTGTCAGTAAGTAGGTATTCTAGTAATCCCTCTTAGGTTTTAGGGCGATGCAGGTAAGTTTACATTGGTTCTTAGTATAATCAATTCTAAGCTAGATTATGGATTTTCATTATGCAAGCTATTATCTACATATACATAGATGGAACCTAAGTATATATTTATATTATACAGACTGACCCGGACTTGGTTAGAAATATTTAAGGATGTAGTTATATACCAAATATTCTAAGAAAAAATCGTTTAAGATTAAAGGTCTATCTTTAGTTTTGACATCATTTATCAGGGATTTGAGAAAAGGCTTACTTTGGCGTACCATATCCCATGTTAACAAAAATTATTCTGCTATATCCAATTGGCAGACACTTTGCTTAGGACATTGTTCTTAAAAAAAATACGAGTCTTTAAAACTAATTTTAAATAAAATTGATATATTATCTCAATCTTAAGATATCAAGTTTCTAGTCGTTTCCAGTTTTCCAGTTTTTTTGACTTTGAGATACATTTTCATCAGAAAATGCGTGATAAACATAAACTTTTACTCTTTTTTTATTCTGAATGTAATAATAATACAAATAAAAATGAATGACAAGATCGTGAAAACCCCCAAGTCAAATTTAAATAAAATGCACGACTGGATCGTACGAACTTGCTCTTGTAGCTAACAACTTTTATGTAGCTATTTATGCTTTTATGTAACCATTGAGGTTTAGTTAGTTAGGTGTAGTTATCCTATGCAGGCGTAAGTAAGATTACCTCGATTCTTAGAATAATGAGTTTTTGAATTAATGTTTAAATGAATAATTAGGTAACTACCTACAAATGTATATTTACATCTCAGTTATGGATTTTAATTATGTAAGTTAGGAGGGTAAAATGTATCTACATATACATATATACGTATTGATGGAACATAAGTATGTAAAGATTTACATATAATAATCAAAATGAAGGATGTAGGTAGGTAGGTAGTTATATGCATATAACTTTCTAATTTAGGTGCACTATGCACACATAAGATTCATGTGATTCTTAAACACATATTTTGTATGTATACATAAATGTATGAGGGCCTACATTGCATTTAGTATTCAGTGATGTAGGCAAAAATTCGTAAAAAGGGAATAATAATAATGTAGAAATAAATGGATAATACACATACTTAAATGTTTTTATATTGCTTATGCTTAGTCGTTATAGTTTGAGGGAAAACAAAGATGCAGTTTGAATTCGCTGATAAATAAGAATATATCAAAAAATTCAAAAAGCGTTGGAGCGGTTTTTTAATAAATTAATTTTTTATGTATAAAATTTTGAAAACATTTTTAGAAAAAAAAATTGAAACGTCATTTTGAAGATATTATTAATATACATATAAAATTCAAATTTAAAGAAAATTCTGCGACTGCTTTTTGAAAATTTCGATTTTTCAAAAAAAAAAATTTATTTATTTTTTAAAAATCGAAAACTTTTTTTTTGAAAATTTGGGTATGCAGCTTTCTTGACAATTTTAGGGAGCATTTGTCCAAAGAAAATTGTTTTAGTCGGTTCATCCAATATTGAGAAAGTCGAAAATATGAAAAGTGGTTCTGTGGGAAGTATGTACCGTTAATAAGGACGCAAAAAGAAATATTTGTATACTTAAAAGTGAACTGTATTAACTTATGAACACACAAATTTTTTTATAAAAATTCTTGGAGCCGTTTTCGGCAAATAAATTTTTTTCTTAACGGTTTTTTAACATTTGTATGGGAGGTACCGTTGTTTTTTTATTTTAGGAAAATAGTTTTTTTTAACTATTCAAGATAATGTCAAAAAACTACTAAATACGAAGTTTCGAAAAAATCTATTGAGTCGTTCTAGAAATTTTGAATTTTCTCAAAAAAAATTTATTTCCAAAAAAATTTTTTTTGAAAAATTTTGGTATACAATAGTGTTTAAACTTTCTAGGAGCTTCTGCGTAAAAAATTTCAAAAAAATCAGATTAACCGTTTCCGATAAAATCGAAAACCAAGGAAATGATTCTACCAGAGGTACCAAAAATAAAATTTTTTTCCAAAAAAAATTAGTAAAAGGTACCCTTTCCCTTCATTAATGAAATTATATTTTTTTATAAAAACGTTGGAGCCGTTTTTGAGAAAAATAAGATTTTTGTTTTTCGCCAAAAAAAATGTATGGGAGCTACTGTTATTTGTCGTCTTAAAAAAATGAAAAAAAACGTATGGGCATGTTACCGAAAAAATAATATGTACCAAGTTTGAAGCAAATCTATCAAAGTCTTTAGGCTGTAGACTCGAGGATAGACAGACAGACAGACAGACACAATTGGGGGACCCACTTTTTTGGTGTTCTCTATGATCGTAATGTCATGTTTGACTGTTAGAAATTTTTTTTTTACGAATACATAACTTACAAGTAAAAAAGTGTTTTTTTACAATAAAATTATGAAAACATTTTTTTTAGGAAATAAATTGGATTGCCAATTTAATGCTAGTGCTAATATGCGCTTAAGATTTTAAATTAAAAACATTCACTAACCCATTTTTTTAAAAATCGATTTCTAAGAAAAAGGGAATTTATTAAAAAAAAAAACCGAAAACATTTTTTGAAAAAATTTCTTTTTTTAACATTTAGGTATATGTTTGTTCGCACTTTTTTTGTTTTGTTTTAGTACAGTAGTTTTTTCGATATTTCAAGAGAATGTGAAAAACCTACTAAATACAAAGATTGGCAAATATAGATTGAGTCGTTTTCAAATTATTGAGTTAAAAAAAATAGTTTTTGAAAATCGGGATCGGTGGTCATCTCGTAATAAATTTGCAAACGTTGTTCAGGAGTAAGTCTATTCATTATGAAATGGCAAACCAAACTGAGCATAAGTCAAGTGACCTTGTAGAAAAGACCAACTCCGAAAAAAGTATTGCCAGATTGAAATATGGGTTTCGCAATACCGTCTCTCTGTAGGTCACCTATATATAGTTCTTCAAATTTTCTTCAAATTTGGTATTAAAATTCTTAAGTTAATGCATATAGATTCTTTTTTTCAGGTCTAATAATAACGGTACCTGCCATACAATTTTTTAGAGCAAAAAAGGTAAATCTTAATTATATCGCCAACCACTCTAAAGATTTTGATAAACATTTGGTTAACAAAAATGCTTAAGTAGGTACATCAAATGTTATTAACGGTCTGCCACAGAACCCTATTTTGATTTTTAAATTTCTCATTAAACGTTCAACGGATATCGGTTTTAATTCTTATACAGGAGGTCCTACAAAACTTAAATAATTTTGGCGTACCAAAAGTTTTGAAAAATATATTTTTTTAATTTTTGACAAAAAATTTTTCTTTTAAAAATTCAATATTTTGGAAACGGGTAGGTATGCGATTTTTTAAATGATCTTCTTTTTAAAGTTATATTGCTAGCAACTTAAAATTACCATACCTATCAACATATTCCCATAAATAAATAGGTATACGTATAGTAATTTTTTATGTATACAAAATTAAGTAAGAAAAGTAAAAACGTCAACAGTCCTAGATATATATTTATATGTACGGACGAAGACCAAGATAATTGTTGCCCAAAATTCTCAATTTCAATTATAGATAGGTATATACGTAGATATATGTAAGTACCTACTTGCTACTTTTACAGAAAGGATGTATGAAAATAAGATTTTATTCTACAAATACTTACCTGTTACAATTTACAGAATTCCAAAAATATTATTGATTTTTGAAGCAAATAAAGAACCTACCTACCTTTTGAAACTTATTCATTTGTGCTTTAAAGAAAACCATAACCCATCAAATTTTATTAATATATATGTTTCAAAAACGACATTACCTACATACATACGTATGAAGGTACCTCATCTCTTTAAGTTAAGGTCGTAATAAAAATCGATACATGAAATTGAGGATATATAGTTACAAAAGCTCTCCCCGTCCATCTTCATGTGAAAACCTCGAATTAATTTCCAAATCCCATTACGATTGATTTCATTTTATGAATGAACAGCTCACCAATTCACATCAGCGATTCAAGGATAACACAATAGGTAGCTTAAATTGAATTCAATAAATTTCGTCCTGCAAGCAATAATCGTCACTATACATTAGCGACAGCGATCAATAGAAATTCTTTTACAAAACGAACAAACCCCAAGTGAAATAAAATTAAATGTGTAATTTGTGACGCAGTTTGTATCTCTCCTGCGCTCTATCCACTAAAATAGCACCGCGTGATATCCTTGTGCGTCTCTATGTATCTTCAAGGACTACCTATACTATAGATACTAGGTTAGGTAATATTTATGCGAGTGTAGATACATATGTAGGTACCTATGTTGATTCCCCATATGCTCATTGTTATCATGTTACTAGCACACTAAAGTGTCCTTTTGTCATTTATTACCACTACCATTAATTTCTCAAAGGAAGGAACAAATTAAATCCTACAGCTCCCTTGCCATCAATTCATTTAATTTCGTTGCGTGTTCAATGTCAATTTCGCGTCAGAAAAAGAACAAAAAGAAAATGCTAATAAAAAGAATAAGAAGAAAAGGATGAATATTCTACCAAAATTTATACATACTATTATATGTCCCATCCCATCACCCCACCGCTCGCAAACAATATGTCCTCCAGGCACGCCGCGCCGGCCGCACCAAGCTGGTATTTCAATTTCAAATAAAATGATGTACTCAATACGCGTCATAACGGTGTGAAGAAACGTCACTTCAAATATACAATTTTTTATTACTTTTTGTTTTGTTGCTGATTGTTAAACTCAAGAAAGGATTCATAATGACGACCGACGAAAGACGACACTCTCATGATGTGACGCAGTACAACCGGCAGAACTAAAGAAAGGAAGAAAATAAAGAATCGCCTTGATCTCGACAAAAAAAAATGAGAAGAAAAGAATCAAAATCCTGCCAAGTGGACACTCGAGTCGAGAACGCAAGGACTTTCGTTTTCATTAATTTTCTTGTGAAAGGGAAAACAGCCCAAGTAATACCTATATTCTGCCTCCCCTGGTGGAAGGATGCGTGCTTAAGTGTTTGTCATCCTTTCTTTCTGCGCGATGCGATGTCCTCTATTATTTTTTTCCTTATATTCTACTTATTCAGGTTTTTGGCCGCAACTGCTGTTTGTCGTCCTCATCCAGTTTTCCGGTTTACACGTATCTTTTTCGTTTGTCATTATTTTATTACATACCAACTTTAACAAATGTACTTATATATACAAAACTTTTTCGTCTCTTTGTTTGTTTATTATTTGAATGAATAATAAATGAAACGGAATGTTTATTCGTCATGACTCATGATCATAGTCCATAGTGAAAGGAATAATTTATGTTATATATCCTTTGTGTGCTTTTCCAATTTCGAAGGAGGCACTAACTATACCTTTTACGTTCTATAATACCTAGGTCCGCAAAAGGATAATTTATTGTATTCAATACCAAATATTATTTGATTTTGCCACCAAAGCAAACGAGGGGGAGCATTTTTATAGTGGCATTTACTCCTCTCCATTTATAGTCGACCAAACGGCGAACCTATAGTATTTCTGTTCTGTATAAGTTGTTCTTTTTTTCATTTGCCGGCCGCCGCCATCCACTCGATGTCCTTTATTCATAAGAATAAGACATAAACTAAAACTTTTATTGGTGGAATAGCTAATTGGTATTTGGGATCTTTTATTTCGTTCAATTTGTTTCAATTTATGCTCTGCAAAGCATTTTTAGCAATAAAAGTTTGACCAGGCTTCTATAAACTTTTCTTCTATAAGGCTTGTAATTTTATTTTTTTTTCTGACAAAATGTTAATGGCCTATTTATTTAGCCGAAGGTACCTAATTATGAGTTATGTGAAAAATATAAAAACAACATAAACAGCATTATTGCTCGAAAGTGTATATACCAAACCTCTCTCTCGCGATGGATGGTGCGTTTGTCGATGAGGGTTGTTAAAATTATAACTTTTGGTTTTATTCGTTTTTTTTTTAAGAGTGGCTTGGAGTATGGTTAACATGCCCTTAAATTCTACCACCAAAATTAGTTGTGGCTCATAAAATCGTTTTATCCCTAATGGGGTACCTAGAGAGTTATGGTGAGTTTTTTGTGACATCGATTTTGTGCAGGGAAAAAGGTCAGAGCCAAACATACAATGATCGTTGTTATGGCTTCTCCCAAGTGAGGTATTAAAGTTAAAAGGTCATATCTACCTTGTTATTATTCTTAGGAATCAAATACTTAGTATGGACGAAAAACATCCGGCCCGAACATAAAAAAGTATATTTAAATCTTTGAATTTGATAACTCAAAGGGAAAAGATGTTGAACATGCCTTTTTTGTGTTCATTGTCTTGCATGGTATCTATCGTTTTATGCTTCGTTATTGATCACAATGTTCCAAATAATTACGTCTGGGAAACATCCACAACTCCACTATTAAAAAAACCATAGGAAAAATGAGATGAAAAAATTACCAACACAATAATTTAATTCGCCAAAATAGATTAACAACTATCTAATATGAAAAAGTTTGACTAATTTTTCAGTGTAGAAATAACTAAACCGATTTGACTCAAAAGTCCCCTATCACACTGAGAAACTATTTGTTGGAGATTTTTTTTTGACATTTGCTCTACAAATTTGTCGTGCGTTCACGCAAAGAAACAACATAACGAAACTGAGTTCCAGTTGCTTGTCTGACCTTTATTCGGTGAGGACCAATTGCCCCAATAATAGATCCGTAGTTCAGCAATTTTAAGTCATAGATTTCATCTGATGAACTGAGGTTCAACAATGGGGCAAGCATGTATTCCGCTTCGGTCACATACTTAAACGTTGAATCATCGTTGAACTTCAGTTAACCCGCTGAAATAGGGAATAAAATTTGCTGAACCAAGGATGAAATATTTTACGTAGTTTGCACAAATGGCCCTTAGGGGTTAACTTTAACTTCCAATTGTCAAACACCTATCGATATCGATGTGCGACTCTGTGAAAATCGATTTTTTCATCTAGAAATATTCTCCTCCTACGTCGCACATCGACTTCAATAGTTTTCTAACAAGCATCTGTCAGCGTTTCTTACCCAATTTGTGGAGTTAATTCATGATGCAAATTCAGTGAAAAGTAATTCAGCAGTTTTTAATCTCTTAACTAGCAAATTCTTTCATTGAAAAACTCCCTATGAGCACTATTAGAAATACATAAGCACTTTTGTATATACCAGATAATTTGTGATTGTTATTAATAAATGTATAATAGTCTGTGGATGATTTCTTTCATTTCATAAATCACTGCTTGTATGTGACATATGTCAAAACCAAAGAAAAAAAGTTATATTATACAAAAAAAAAAGATCACAAGTACTATAATTATTAGCAGCGCTCAAACTGGTTGTGGAATTGTTCACTAATTTGTTCACCATTTTATAGCTGAATCCACACCAGTGGAACCAAATCCCAAAAATGTTCCCAATGTATGTACATTTTGACAGTTATGACGGTCATTTTAATATTATCTGTTGATAATTTTTCTATTCTTTTTATAGTATGGTCTGGGGCATTCAAAATATTGCTTAAAAAAAACGACCACCATACTTTATACAATAATTACTTGGTACCAATAAACCGCCATCTTGTTTTTAGCTCGGTTATTTCTATTTTCGCATATAACTCGTGTATTTGTAGTTGCATATTTTAATGAATATGTAGTTATAATTGATAAATGTTGGGTATGTATAAGTTGACAGCCTATCAGAAGACGCCATAATTTTAGCAAATGGCGAAATATCAATCAAAATAATTATTCAGCGTTCTTTTGGAGTATAGCGATTCATGATTGGTGCCGTGTTTACTCTACCAATGTCAAAATAGAATTGACATTTGCCGCTATTTGCAAAAATTATAACAGTTTGCGATAGAGTGACACATTTTGCGACAGCCAATAATAATACATTGGGGAAACAGCCCAAGAAACATTTTTAGCTGTAAAAAAGCATTTATAGCCCTTCAAGAGCTAAATCTTAAAGCTGTTTATTTAGCAAGGAGCTCTATATGTGGATTTAGAGCAATAATCAAACTCCCATGTAGCTAATTCATTGAGTTTGAGAGCTTTTTTTTGCTCTTATTCAGACTGTTATCTGTGGCAAAAGTGATTTGAAGCTCTGTAGTACATGGGTTTCAAACTATTAAAACACAACTTTTGACATATTATTGTTTGTATTGGTTTGTGTAGTACAAAATAAAAATATATGAATATTCTAATACTATTAAAGAATAAATGAATCGTTTCATAGAATGTAAAATAGAAATAGCGAAGATGAAAATACCAAATTAAAAAATGTCTTTATGAAAATAAATAAGAAATTAAATTAAGATTTTCGATTGTATGATAGTGATTTTCAAGTGCTCGTTTAATATTTTCACAATTGTAGTGATGATACTTCGTTAAATTACAGCGCGCCTACATAATTCTGTGTATTAGGTCATCAAAAATAATTTTAAAAAATAGTTAGATAGTAAAAATATTGAAAAATTAATTTTCCAGAGGTGAAATAAAATTATTTTTGAAAAATAATAATAATTTCGTGTTTTCTTTTACTACACTCCGAAGATGATTCTATTTTAAAATGAAAAAAGAATAATTGTATTAATTTTTTATCTCGTCGCCATTTTTATTGTCAGGCAAGACGTTTCTTCCAATTAAGCTGCAATACTATCTGTACTGGAACTACAATATTAATTACTGGTGATAAAGAGCTATTATGCCGGTTTAAAAATCATTGTACATTTTCTAGAGCTAGTTCCTACAAGATGGCATTTTCGTCTTTTTAACTTCATGTTATTGTTATAAGATAGGGTGCTTCAGAAATTAAAATTCAAGGAAAGCAAATAATAAAACAAATTTAGTGTATAGGAAGGAATTTTTTTTAAAGAATATTTCCCGAAGTGTATTTAAAACCTAAGTTGCAATTTTTAAACATTAGTGTTTCAAAAGTTTTTTTAATAAAGCTGCTCGATTCATTGTGATATAGAAAATTTGTATCCTTAATGTGTAATAAGGTGTTTTTTTTATAATACAATTCAATATACTACTGATATTACTCATCCAAGAAGAAGACTTAGCGTTATATTTAATTGGACTTATTGGGTAACCACAAGTATCTTCTGTAAGGGAATTAAAGTAGGATTATTTTTTTTTATGCGTACACGATTAGAATTAAAGCCCTGAAAAAAGTTTTTTTTTAATACTATGATAAACCCTATATATTTATGTGCATTACTATGCAAAACGAGAAATTATCAAAATTTATAGTTCCATAATCTTAGCATGGTTAACTTACACTAAAAATTGAGTTATATACATTCATTTATTTTGTATTTAAAATAATAATTGTTTTTTTTTTTGATAAAATAAATATTTTGTATTTATTTTGGGCAACACCCTATTATAATATGGGTTCATGAGAACAGAATGTGTTAAGATATTAATACTCAGCTCTAATGCTATATTTTGATATTTCGAATTGCGCATGCGATAGAATCTTACTTCTAAAGCTAAAGCTACTGTTTAGAGCTCTTATTGCATCTGTTATTGCAGTTGTGTAGTGGAAAGCTGTAAAACGGTCCCTTAGATGAGGGAAGTTCAAGAAGCTCGTTCATAGATCGCATGAAAGGTATTATGGAGCTAGTTTGAATAACTAAACGTTGAACGAGCTGACAGTGCTGTTAAACTTCACAATAGAGCTGGATTTAAAATAAAAATACATTGAGCTGTGAAATTA
Organism: Philhelius pedissequus; assembly: GCA_910595825.1. Lineage (NCBI taxonomy): Eukaryota > Metazoa > Arthropoda > Insecta > Diptera > Syrphidae > Philhelius > Philhelius pedissequus. Next base: position 3,359,836 of record OU343163.1, on the reverse strand, counting down.
TATTTTATAAAGCCATAGGTTTCAATTTCACTTGTTTGGAGCTGCAGAAGAACAGTTTTACATCTTACGCCGCGCCGCACAGTGGGGCCATTTGTATGGTAGAGCGGAAAAAATCCATAAAAATTAAACCACTGTACCGATTTAGTTGAAATTTTACGAATGATGACACGCCAGCATTTTGGTCGTTCTTATAAAAACTAAAGCACTAAATCGATTTTAAAGAATTTTTTAGGAATGATAGTCAATGATAAGACAAATTTATACTATTAGTTTCCGCACACTGCCCCTCTTAGTTTTTTCTCGTTTTAAAACACAGCTTTTCTTATTTTTTTTTTTGTATAGACTTGTTTTTAGTTCAATAAAATTTGAACTACTTGAACGATTTTTAAGAAATTTTCAAGCACATCTTTCCTATCCTTCTTTCTCTTCTTTCACCGAATGCCGTGCTGTGTCAAAAACATATAAATGGTATTCATAATCCATTGAGCGCGTGCAAAATTATAAAAAAAAAGGTATGTGGAGGATAGTATAAAAAACAAGCAGTAAAAATTTCAACCTACTTCTAAAAACAAGGTTTTAAACCTGGTTACTATTTTTAAAAGGAAATGTGGAAAAAACGGAAAAAATGGAATAACTCTATTTCATTTTATTTTTACGATTTATATAAATCATTTTATTCTATAACAATATTTACAACTTAAGTACTGATATTTTTAATTACTACTTTTCACTTAATTTTAAATCAATTTAACTCTATCGTATTTCAATTTTACACACAGGTCAGCATATTTTATTTGAATTGTCTCCATAATGATTATTGTTCGAAGTCTGAATCATAATAAATTATATAAATTAACAAAGATATTTTTAACTGACCTATACCAATCACCGGTGTAAACAATTTTGTTTGTTGATGTTGAAGATGTTGAATATAACAACAACCAGATATACTATTTTCCGCATTGCTTCTGGACTGTTATATTAATATTGAAAGTTTTTAATGCAACAACAACAACTTAGTGGTCTACTACAAATGCATACTTTCTTTGTAATAGACCATCAAATGTTTTTTTTTTTTTTTTGATCCCATGGAAATCTTCAAGAGACACTCTGTAAGAATCGGTACTGAGTAGTGTGGGACTCTCACCGCACTAAAACCACCAGTGAAATCAGGACCAATCTATGAAAGATCGACAAATGATTTTACTATCTTAATTTATATTTAAATCGCATTGGGGGAAGTTTAAAGTTATTACACTTTCCCATAGCTTTTAGACCATCAGCTCATGAGGCTTGGTTCTTTTTAATCTCCGAACATTCTCTTGTAAATTTAAGACGGTCTCCATTTCGGAGTTGGTATGACTTTGCAGTCGCTGAATGTGTGATACAGCGTGCTTAAAAGCACTTCTGTAACCATTTCAATTTGAAGGTCACGTAGTAGATCGCTATTTCTTATATACCAAGGGGCATTTATTATTCCACGAAGGACCTTGCTTTAGAATTTTTGGATGGCTGCAGCATTTGTTTTCTTTTTACAGCCCCATAGTTGGATGCCATATGTCCAAACGGGTTTCAGTTCTTGCTTATATAACATTAGTTTGTTCTGGATAGATAGGTCAAAGTTCTTTCCTAGTAACCAGTACATTTTTCTGTACTTCAATTTTAGTTCCTCTCGTTTCTTTTTGATGTGCTCTTTCCATTTAAGCTTTGCATTCAAAGTCATTCCAAGGTATTTGGCAGTAGTGGAGTAAGGTACTGCTATATTGTTTATAAATATTGGAACATTGTTTATGTTTTTGTTAGTAAAGTTTATATGCGTCGATTTTGTTTTGTTTAATTTGATACGCCATTTCTGTGTCCAATCAGTAACTTTATCGACAGCACTTTGCAATTTTAGTTTAGCCTTCGTAACGGATTTATCTGGCATCAATATTGCCGTACCGTCAGCAATAGTGGCCATGATAGCGTTGATGTCCACTGGAATATCGCTTGTATATAACAGATACAGGGTTGGTCCTAGGACACTACCTTGTGGTACACCGGCTTCAATTTTCTTTAGTTCCGAGTAATGTTAGTCGTACCGTGCTCTATGGAGTTGGTTCGTGACGTAGGATTTCAGTATTTCGTAGTACTCCCTGGAAGGTCCCTATGTAGTTTGTATTCAAGTGCCAAGTGCCAAACCTTGTCAAAGGTTGAGCAACATCTAAGAATATAGCCGAGCATAACTGTTTTTTTTCAAGTGCCTTTTCCACGACATCTGTAATTCGATGCAATTGGTCTATCGTGGAATGTTTATTTCTAAATCCAAAGTGATGGCTCGGAATTAGTCTTCTTTCTTCTATTATTTTGTTAAGCCTCTTCAGTAGCAGTTTTTCAAAAACTTTTGCATTGATTGGTATAAGCGATATTGGTCTGTAAGATGTTACTTCTGTTGGTGGCTTACCTTGTTTAGGTATAACAATGACTTCTGCAATTTTCCAATGATGTGGAGCATATCTTAGTTTAAGGCATGTGTTAATTTTAAATTGTAGTTTCTTGGAGGCATTTCTTTCAAAACCTGAGCAGTTATTAGATCGTACCCTGGTGATTTGGTGACACATGCTTCTTACTTCTTTGAGTGTGACAAAAGATATTTCACATTCGTCGTTTCTATCACCAAACTGTAAGGGATCTGTAGCTGTGTTTGCAGGGAATAGCTTAAAAGCATTCGCGAGATGTTCAGCGAAGAGATCAGCCTTTTGTTTCGGGGTTGCGATCCATTTACCATCTTCAGATTTTACTGGCGGGTTTTGTATCTGAGGACTTTTTAGGGTTGTTGCGACATTAAAAACATGTTAATATAACGGTGAGAAAGCAATGCAGCCTGCAATTTAATTTTTATAATTGTTAAGTGAGTTTTCAAAAGAGAATTTAAATACTTATAGTCATTTCTCAGAATATTGAAAAATACAAAAATTGTGATTTTCCATATAATTTCATGATTTCGCTTGTTTTCTTTTCAAAGTCCGATTTACAGGGTTCAGATTTGTTTTAAACTAACTTCAACCACCTGAATTGAGCATTAGAATGTGGAAAAATGATTTTGAAATGCTCTTCAACTATAATTTGTGTTATTTTGTTCGACAGTTGTTTGTAGATGTCAATGAAATTCATAGGAATATTAGGCAATAGTATAAGCTTTAAGAAAATTACAATTTTAGAACGGAGCTCAGCGGAGCATTTTTTGTAGGCTTACAAAAGTTCACATTATCTGCTTACTCTTTCCTACTCGCTCTATTATAATTTATATTTTTTTTATTTTTATTTTATAAATCAACTACAAGTATTGAAAGTTTCATAATTGTATCTTTAATAAGCCAACTGTTCATTAGTAAAAACAGATGATTTTTGGGTAAAATAATATTATCGAACTACCTAAGTCCCTCACAGCCACAAGCAAAAATGAAATGAAGAAAACGAGTTAGAACTGTTTCCTCTGATTATTAATGAAAACAATAGGCTATCAAACACCGCAAAAATAAATAAAAAAATTTGGAATTATTTCCCTGTTTGCCCCACTGTGTGCCTTCCCCATAGAGTTCAACCTCATTTCTGCTGAACTATTACCACATCGAAATTTCTCGGGGAAATTTTGTATAAAAAGTAATATTACTTACAACATCAATTAGCATGATACATTTATTTCTTCGACTTAGAGCTCTGTCCCGGTGTGTCGTAAGCCCTAACTTCCTTTGATTGGCCACCTTTTCTTATGGGAATTTATTCCTTACATTTCTATATAGTTAGGTCTAAAATTTGAGATCTCACATGTTATCTATTCATCACAGTAATTTTGATAGTCTTCGCCATCGATTGACTTAACCACTTTTATGCATCGATTTACATCCGATGCATTCTATATACTGATGATGTCTCTGGAACTTCTGCCAGTGCCATCGACTTTGGATATCCCTTGTAGCCTATCTAACCTAGCCGTCAAATATACATTTTATATTTTAAAGTCAACCAAGGTTAAAGGATCTTCCATATGTCCAACATCAACAACATTTATCACATGGTAATTCTAATTATCACCTTTTTTTGTGTTCGTTCATTCGAAGCAGGCCAAAATTAGATCTCTCCCTTCAGACTTCTGAAATAAACAAAGAAAATTAGAGATTTTTTTTTATTTTCAAGTTCCCACACAAATGTTTTTTTGTTTTAATAAAAAAAAGAAGACTGTGTGAAATGTGCAACAATATGATATAAGGGTCAGCATTTTAAACACAAAGGTAGTCAAACCAGTTTCAAGCACACATTTCGTTTTCCAAAAAGCTTAATCATATGCCTACTCAAAAAGATATTCAAACCACCATAATCTGTCCGCCGTCATCATCGAGACAGTATATGCCGCGCGGTACGGTGCGTTCTCCCTCCGGGACTAGGATTAATTGCCACAACAATCTTGTGAATTTTAAATGTCGCTGTTGCTGCTGCTGGTGGTATAGTTTTCCACTTGCTTCACTCTTGTTCTTGTTAAAGGTTTAACAAATGTCCACACATTTATCAGAGCCCGCATTTCACGTTCAAATTCACGTATGTATGTAGGTTACCGGCTCGCTAACTCTCCAGAAGTAGTTGGCTAGGGGGCCGACATGACGCGGCACAGAGGAAGTTGAAACTCGGGGCATTGGTATATATCACTTGCCCCGATGTTGCAGGTTGCCGCCATGGTCGCTGTGCCTGTATACGTAGTTGTCCTTGCGGTGTGGTTGTCATCCTAATATAAACATCCTTCAAACTCATACGTGTGTGTGTATTCGTATTTTATGTATGCCCCAGAGCAGATACAGAATTTATTTATGTCCTTTCGTGTGGCCATTGCTTATTCAAGGTCAGTTGGTTTAGTTAACCAGACGACACAGACTTTTGCTACCCGCACATAGCATACCTAACTAAGGGTTGCACGGCGAGAATATAAATATCCTGAATTCACAAGTAGGTACATCTCTCGTTCTCTTGTTTCGTGGTATAGGTACTAGAGTATACCTGTATTTAGTATAGAAAATGCTTGTGGTTAGCTGATGGTTTGTTGCTCTGTTAGCGATACTTAACAGTCTTTCGTTGTAATGTCCATCGATTTATCAGCTTCCTACTGCTCGACTTCTAGTTCCAGTCAGCTATTCAGTTGGACTTGGCTCTCGGGGGTGATATATATAAGAAGGGCAAACTACGTATACTTGTACCTTATCTAGACACAACGAGATAAATTTTATGGACCATCTTCCATCATGTGGATGTTGCAGTGAAGTCATTTCTCGACCCTATGGTATTGGTAGCCTTACGAGTATACTATAACTAGATATACAGTATGTAAGATGCAATTTCAAGGAGTCGCCTCTGTTACACCATCACAGCATCATAGGATATTCCATTTTTGTAGACTATAGGTACATTTATACTTGAGCTGTTAAAGGATATGATTGAATGCTTGATTCAGGAGGAGGTAACACCACCGACTTATGGGAGTAGGAGAACACTAAGCAGATTCGCCTATAATGGTATACGTATACCATCTCTCTTGAAAGTGTTGTGTTCATGTCCGCTGTTTGCTTGCCATTTATTTTCTTTAAACTTGTTTTGTTGCTAAAACCATTGCATGGTTGGTTTTTAGTATTTTATTTTCCTGGCCTCGTTGCGCTCCTGCTGCTGCTGCTGTAATAAGGACATTCCATTCGGAGAGATATATAGTGCATCGAGGTGTCTGGGAAGAATGAATCATTTATTTGGGCGATAAGAAGGATATATGGTTCGTCGACACTCGACATCGTCGGAGAAATTTTAAGGAAAGATACGAACACTACTCAACTCAAGCGTCTTATTGCCTTATATATTTACGATCATATAGACGTCATCAATTAATTCATTTTTTTTCTATCGTCCTTCAGTTTTGTACGTATTTATAATGTAAGCTTTTCTCTCCCTTATGCTTTTAAGGGCTAAAAACTTCCTGTATCTAATCCGACCAACTAATTAGACCATCAATCATAAAAAGTCCTTATTTTTATGAAAGCACGTAAGCGCGTCGCCCACGCCTTCGGCTGTCAGGGAATATCCTCTCTAACTGAATGTCAGAGAAATGACGACTAAGCTAGTAACCGATTTCCAATTAAGACATCCATATTGCTCAGCGTTCATTTTGGTTCCTTTTTCATCGATCTGTGGGTCCGTTGTGTCGCTTCGTCATCACAGTCGCAGTCGGTTGGATTTGATTTTCGTGAGAAATCAGAAGGGGAAGACAATTTATTCACACGAAAACGTGACGACCGACCGACCGACTAATTGAACTGCACTGTGATGAATCCTAGGGTTTTGGCAAATTTTAAATTTATCCGTCATTAGGCGGCAATTAGGATATGGAACAAATGCACAAACTGCGGGCAATTAATTTGCCAAATTAAAATTTGTCTATTTGTTTGATTTGTCTATGGAAAAATAATGAAGGTTGTCTCTTCTTAAGGGCAGATGCTGCAATCTTGTTTTTAAGGTCCATTTTCCTTTAAGTAAAATGTGCATCACATCGTCCTGTACTATGATGTCCTTGTTTCTTTTTTTTATGTTTCACAATGAACCCCTAGGAGAATTCGTTACACATATGGTATGAAGATGGTTATACGGTTCAAGAAAAAAAAACGCAAAATGATTTATTGGAAACTTGAGAAATAGGAGACGTGACAGTTTTAAAATTTCCACACTATAAAATGCCACTTACTGGGTCTTATCTTCCGATGACCTTTAACGGAGTTTTTTTTTTATTTTTTGAGTAAAATGCAGGTGCATGTCGTATTTTTTTATGACTTAAATGTCAATGTACCTACATAAGTCTTTCAAGAGATCGACAACGCAATGATAGTAATCGTATTAAAAAGGACATGAAACGTGTTTTTTTAGGTAATTTTTGGATAGAAATATGAGATGGACTCGACAATGGACATGACATTTAAAGGGAAATAATTTCATTGATATAAAAAAGAAATATCTTTTTGTATTGAAAAAGAATAGCCAATTTAATCATGTGTTAAAGTATTTCCTTTTCTAATAAATAAATTTTAATTAATGAATAAATACTAGACAACACAAGTTGTGGTATTTCCCAAGTCCAAAATTGCACAAAAAATACTTTTAATTTTTACAGGATTATTGAAATTCAAATGTTTCAAGGACCACAATTTCTCTAGCAACGAGCCGAGATTTTGTGAACTCACTTTTTTGAGTTGTGGGGTTATTACTGAAACGTGTGGTTTTTGAGAAACTATTTATTATACATTAAGTTATTTCTCTAAAACTTCGTTAATTACTCGTATTACAGGGAAAAATTCAACTCATAACCCTAGTGTCCTTGGTCACATCGTCTTTTTGAAACAGATTTATCAAGTCACTGATTATATAAAAGTATTTGAAAAAAGACTTTGAATTTTTTATGAATAGTCAAATCAAAAGTCAATACAAAATAAATAGATGTTATTTGAATTCTTGGAAATACATACGAATAAATATTCAAATAAAAATAAATATCTGAGAGGTTTTTTTTAAATGTTTATTTGTGTATAAAACTTTGAAATCAAAATTTAGGAAACAAAATTTGTATAGCTAATTTAAATAAATTATAAATTTGTGTATAATATGAAATTGAAAAAATTGAAAAATCGATTTTTCTTTGAAAATTAATATATTTATTTTACTATTTATTTTATTTATCTTTTTATTTTTTTATAAAAATTCTTGATTTTTTTATGGTATTTACCTACATACATTGTTTTTTTCGAATAATAAAAAGACTACTTAATTAAAACGATCGAAGAAATAAATGTTCTGAATTTGTTTTAATTGAGCGCGCACTAAAGGGGTTTTGGCTACCCTAAATATGACAAGCACAGTGTTTTAGGAAAATAGGGAAGGATTTAAGAGGATATACCGATGTACATTGGTTTTGAAGTTCAGAATATCAAAATGAGGTAAGGCATTCCACATACGTGTAGTACGACTAAAGAAAGAATCTCTGTACTTGAAAGTACGTCCGAAGTTCGGCTCAAGGATAAACTGATGAGCATTTCTAGTGCGAATATTACGGTTAAATAGTTTAAGGGGAGGAATGCAACTGGCTATTTCGCTAGAACATTGCTTGTTAAAATAGCAATAAGATAATGCAAGACATGAAACATTTCGATGATGTTCAAGAGATGAAAATGTGTCCATTATAGTTCTGTCGCCAATCATTCTTAGAGCTCTATTTTGAATTCTATCTCAGAGAATCAAATGAGTTTTGGGAGCTCCTGCCCAAATGTGCGAGTTATACTCCAGCTTTGGACGAATTAAAGCCTTATAGATTACAGCAAGATCTGACGGGAAAAAGAATTTCTTGCATCTTCGAAGAAAGCCCAAGCACTTTGCAGCGTTTCTGGCGGCATCAAATATATGTTCATTCCACCAGAGGTGGTCTGTGATGCACATGCCAAGGACTGAAATGTGATCGGTTTCTTCAATACAAGTGCCGCTCATGGATAGCCGCATGGGGGGTGGGTTCTGCTTTAACGACAGAAGCATTAAATTGTACGCGTGTTCTTATTCCCCATTGGACAATGCTATCGAGATCAGAATTTAATGAGCTTATCATACGCTGTCGTTTCAGTTCAACATCCGAAGAACAAAGAGGTAAATCTGAAAACGAATATGAAAAGCTGAGAGTACTATCGTCAGCAAAACAATTAAGTGGATTAGAAGTTCCAGATAAGAGATCATTAATAAAAATGAGAAAAATGGTCGGAGACAATACGGAGCCCTGGGTCACACAAAGCATTCATTTTGTGAATATCAGAATTGAAACCGTCAAATACAACTTGTATTGAACTGTGCGAAAGGTAATTTCTAATCCAACGAAGAAGAGATTCATCGATACCAAATGCATGCATTTTCAATAAGAGATCTTGTTACCAAACTCTATCAAATGCTTTTGAACTATCAAGCGCAATAATCTTACTTTCTCCAAAACGATATAAAGAGTTCGGTGAGATACATCAGTGGACCCATTGCTACGAAAGCCATACTGCCGGTCATTAAGGAGATTTCCCTCTTCAAGATATTTCCTAAGCTGATAATTAATTAGCGTTTCCATTACCTAAGAAAGAAGAGATGTAAGTCCAATTAGACGGTAACTAGAGGGTGAGGAAGATTCGCCTTTTTATGGGACAGGCTGGACAAATGTTGTTTTCCATCCACTTGGAAAGAGGCCTGTATAATAGGACAGATGGAAAAGCTTACGCAGTGGTTTTGCCAGCTTTGAAGAACACCTCTTCAGAACGATGGAAGGGATACTATCCGGGCCATCGGATTTGTGTATATCAATGTCCTTGAGGACTCTGGCAACTGCACGAGTGCGAAAGAAGATTCTTCACATAAAATCGTTTACGCTCTCAAGTACTGGAAGAGTCATAACACTTTCTGGCAGCGTCGAATTAACAGCGAACTGCGCTGCAAGCAAATTGGCTTTTTCGCGAGAAGTGACAAAAGGAGTGTCATTAAAGACAAGCGTTAGAGCCGAAGACGAAGTTGAATTTCGAATATTTTTTTTAGAAATGACCAAAAATTCTTACTACCTTTGGGACCTTGTAGTATTTTTTGCTTTAATTTTTGGTCATGCAAAAATTTGGTTCTACGAATGTGAACTTTGAAAGTTTTTCTAGCTTGTTGAAACTTTCTCCGGTTTTCCTCAGTGGGGCTTTATAATTCCGGAAACTTACTTCTCTAACCCTAATAACCTCTTTACAGCTCGAATCAAAATTTCTCATTCCGTAAAGGATTAAATTTGTTATCATATCTGCGCTGGAGTCTATGTCAGTACCGAGGAAGCATAGTGGTCAGTTAAAGTTACTGAAGAAATTATTGAGACCGTTCCAGTTGGCTTTCTCCAAACGGCCAAACGGTTCTCTAAGGTGACTTGTCTTTAACTGAGAGATGTTGCCATGAGAAATTTGCAGATATGACAGGTCTGATGTTCCTAGAGGCGATAATATATTTATCGTGTATTTACCAGGATCAGAAGTAAGAAACAAATCTATAGTGTTGGCGGTCTGACTTGCAATGTCAGGAATTCGAGTTGGGTCGTCAACAAGCTGAGTCAATTGGTTTAACTCAGCAAAGACCTCGACATACCACTTGAAGGAAGTGTACATTGAAATCGGCCGTAATGAGGATTTCAGTTGAGTGAGAAAAAAAATAAAAATTTCTTTACAAATAAGAAATTAGGAAAAGTTTCATTTTGGCTTTATTATAATTAACTGAAGTAATTTTTTTGTATAAAGATCATTAGAGATGTTTTTTTCTTTAAATCAATTATATAACATATAAGATTCTGGGGAGCGTATTGGAATCCCCCTTTTCAAAATCTCATTTTCAAAAATCCCGAAAAATGTGTAAATTCCGGATTCTAATTTACTGTTTTTGTTTTCTTTTTCTGAAGCTTTCAATAATACCGAAAGGCCGGTTCGTATTATGGTAAATGTAACCTTTGCATACAACCAAACTTAACACCAGCCCAACATGCCCCCCTCCCCTCCTTACGTATCGTACTTTTTCAACTTGTGTTTATTCAACAAGCTGTGTTATATAAACGGCAATATAATAAACTGGATGAAAAAAAACTTTGTTGAAATTAAGCTAGATTTAAAAAATAGGATTCTGAAAAACAGGATATCGAACCCAACCCAAGATTTTAAAAATATTATTAGAATATTTGGGTCGCCAATTTACAGTAGGTAATTATCAATCGTTTTTAAAAAATCAATTTTTTCAAAATACCATCGTTTTTTGAAAATTTGAATACACAATGCTTTTTATCCTCTGAAGGAGCATCTGCATAAGGAAAATAATTTTAATCGGCCCATCAATGAGAAATTCTTAAATATGAAAAAAAAAACTACTGGTACTCCCGTTAGTAAGACCAAATAAAATATTTTTTTATTTAAAATTGACCGGCACCGTTTTTTAGATTTTTTTTTTGTTTTAGGAAAATGTATTTCTTTGAGTATTTTAGATAATTCAAAAAACTACTAAATGCAAACTACTAAGAACAAAGTTTTTGACAAAAATTCTTACAATGGTGTTTGAAATTTTAGTAGCTTTTCTGCCAACCAACAAGTTAATTTGCTCTTTATTAATCAAATAATTTTTCTTATAAAAATCGCTTGAGACATTTTTGAGAAATTGTAATAATAAGATGAAATTTTGAAATTCTTCTTTCGGAATTTCCATGAAAATGCTTCATAATGGTTTAAAGGTAATCCCGTTTGGAGTGATGACCGAACTACGATTATTATTAGGCTCTTTCGTCGGTCGGCGTCCTTATAGGACATGACTGGAAATGTTGTTTTTTCACTAAAGCCGAAAAATCAAACATGAAAAACGAATGTTAAATTTAAATCAATTTGCCTTAATACGCCAAAGTTGTACGTGTGTTGCGTTCCTGTTCACTCTCCTGACATATAATTCTTCACATCAATTTCTATAGACACGTCAAAAAAAAAAACCAAACCGTCGTCGCCCTTAAAAGATTATTTTCATAATGCCTTCGGAATGTTACTTGCATTTTTTTTCTATTATTAAGATGAACGTCACTTGAAACTTCCACATGACTCGAAAAGTACTTTCTCCTTGAAAACGTATATGGTAAAAAAATAAATTCTGATTTTCGTAGTTTTTTTTTTTGGTTTTTTGTAACAAGTCCTTTTGTTTATCCTAAGGACTCACTTTTGGATTTATATTTTACTTGAATAAAAAAACCAGAACGATGTTTTGAGGGGATTTGTGTCTTGGGAGTACTTAACCCTTTCCCTTATATGTGTACCCAGTCAATTTCGGTTTTTCTCTAAAGTGGGGATGTGTTTTTTACGTTTTTGTTTTATATTTAATGAGAACAGATTGGGAGACGGACGTTTTCCTGTGGGATTTTTGAGAATTTTCAAGAGCCCTTCTTAAAACGACAAGTGGGTAAAGTATATGTATGTGGTGGTATGTGTATATCTATCCGAAATGTATTAACATTTCGAGTATGACATAAAGATGATGCATACATACATTCATAAGCTTTACGAACACAAGAACTTAAAATATTTTTTACTGACATTTTTCACAAACAAAAAAAGGGATACGATTGTGTATTCCATTAAAAATAAATGGAAATAAAGCTAAGCACATTTTTATATTCCTTCAGCAACTTAAGGAAGTGTATACACACATACCAACAAATATTTGCGCGGATTTTGAAGTTCGGGGAAGCTCATAAAACTGTATTAATGTATATTTTATCTAGAAAAAAATTATTACTTCAAAACAGCCCTTCAAGTCTAATTGTGGATTTAAGAAATGAAACTGTTTCATATAAGTAGATTCCTAGTTAAACCTTAAACCTTATAAAGTTTTGTCTTAAAACTATAAAAAGTTACCATGTATGTACTTTGAAACAAGTCCCATATAATCCGTTTCCTAGCTAAGCTAAGTGGAGAACTGCCCTCAAGTGGTGATCAAACATTGTCGTACGTTTTTACCTCACTTACACGCAAAGTAGCAAAGTGAAACCTATATATCAGTAGAAATATAATTTCGAGTAGATTAGCAGAATATAGGTCTGAAGCATAAAGATTGCGTTTAACGCAAGTCAAGGTGGAAATTGCATATGAAATAAAGATGAATTTGATATAAATATTTTTGTTCCAAAGCAAAACATTTTGAGAGTCATGTTAACTCAAATGAAAGTAACATTATCCAATAGTACAAATATTTAAGCCGAGGCTCAACCGTGGTTCAATATGTTAACTCGTCGATTTCGGCGGATTATTTGAGGTTCAGCAACTGTTTAGGATTCAAGTTTGTGGCAAGAACCAATTTTCTAGATAAGCCATGGTTGAACTTCATTTAATCGATATGTAAAGATCTTGAACCAAGGCTAGAATACGGTTTAAATATTTCTGCAACTGGTCGTAATAGAGCTTTTTACGATCATGCTGTTATTGTCCTTTTATCGTCATTTTTCACTTGCAATATAAATTTTCAACTAAAAAAATTCCGAGCAGCTAATTGCAATTATGGCCGAAGAAGTTTTTCAAAACTCTATTTTGAAACTCGATTATCCTGGATTGTGCAGCAATATTTCATTAAAGTACTAGGGGTCCCAAAAAGTAAACTAGTTGGTCCAGCTATAGCAAATTGTACATAAATTCTTAATATTAAAATTTTGGCAATTTCCAACAATCTATATTGACCTTGCCAGATTTTGAAAATTTGACTAAAATTCTGTAATTTGGAAATTCTACAAATGAGTTCCTAAGATCCCGGAACGGAAGAACACAAAAAAACATTTTTGGAATTTTTAATAAAATACGTACAATTCACAAGTCGTTTTTGGTATCAGCAAATGGCATAGCATGCAGGTTATAACCCTTTCCATGTACAGGAATTACAACCAACCCTTTAATATGCTGCTAAAATTTCTCCGATAATAAAGTACCTACATTAGAATTTTGCAGAAAAAGAAAAATGCTAACCAACAGCACACCCGTTTCTAGATTCCTAAATTTTGAATCCACAAAAGACAGCACATGTTCTTTGACACATTCAAAATACACTTATTCTAAAACACAGCCAGTAATACCTATACACTACCCCATCTATGATTGTGAGACCGAAGCTCCCTAAAAATATCCTCGAAATGTGTTAGTGAGTATGTTAGAGTTTCTAAATTCTTGCTTGTACCTACTATATCCTTTTATTCAGTGGTCATGGTCATAGGGTGTTTGTAACAGAAGAACCAGGACATAATTAAAACAGGCAAAACCCAACAGCTGCTAGAGGGTGCTGTATTTATGTAGATAACAGTATGTGTATATGGTTAAGGTTGCAAAAGCAATTTCCTGCAGAAAAATAATCACAAAATGTTCTTATAAAATAGTCTGTGTGTATGTATATGAGTTTGAATATACATATGTATAGTATATGAACAAGAGTTGAAAAGGGCACTGCTAGTGTAAATAGAAACAATATCACAAATAATTTAGTTTATCAAGGCAGCTGTGTTGTTGCGTCTATAATGTTTAAACTTTTTTTTGGAAGAAATGGTGCTTTTTCAAAGGAGACCCTGCTGGGTGTTTTGATAAAGTATCTCCTCTTTTAATTAAAAACTGTTGATGACCAATTTAAGTCAACCCCGAAGCCATTGAGGGTTTTAACCCCTTGATGTTGTGTAAATTTGATTTTAACCAAAGATTTTTGAAGAAAGCAAAGAGTTTTTTTTTTGTTTTGTTGGATTTAATTTTGATGTGAAAAATAAATATTTGACATCAAAGGATCTATTTAGTTGGATGGTTTCATTTTTTGTATGGCTTCATAATAATTATTTTATTTTTGGGTTGATTTTTGGACAGTCTTTAACTTATTTACATTAAAGAATAAAATACAAAAATGTATAAGCAGGAGGTTTTTTTTTATTAATTTTACAAAAGTTTTATTATGTTTTTGAATCCATTTGTCGGTGCAGTAAACTTGTTTATACAAAATTTGAACGAAGTCAATTAAGCCTTAAACGAGAAAGCTGAAAAAATAGTCTCATGACAGTATAGATAATTCGACTAAAGGTCTAACTCTGTAATTGTGAGGGATCAGAAGTCATAATCACAAGATCTTCTGACTTTGATTCCTTGTGAGGGTTGTTGTAATTCGAGAACATTTTTTTTTTCGAACAAACCTGACAACGATACTCACCACATCAAGGTGAATTTTTTTGTTGTGAATAAATATTTTCAGACTTGACAGATATACGGATTTTTCACAGATTTGACAACAAATATGACGTTTGGAAATTGTCTAATTAGAAAAATTAATGCGTTATTATTTATTAGTTCAGAAACATACACTTTAGGTTCAAACGCTTAGTCTCCTTTTTTAGTTTGTCAAATTATGTTAAACACTGGATGAGTTATGATCGTTTCTTGTTAAAAATTTTTCGAAAAACAAATTACATCGGAATGAGGTATTTTTTTCATGGCTAAGCATTTAAAAAAAATTATAAAAATTACTCCCTTTATTCACTTTTATTTTAAAACAAAAAACTCAAGCCTGCGATGTGTAAACACGTTGTTTAATTGTTTAAAGTAGAAAAGTTATGTACTTTACCTGTTTTGTATATACATATCATTTTTAATGATGACATACAATTTTTATAACTCAATAATTTTTATTTACATCCCATTTTTCTCACAACGAAGTATGGAAAATCAGAAACGTCACAGTTCAACCAGAAAAACTCTTGAAATTTTCATTTGTGTTTTTGTTACTTCTATCCCTCTACATTTCTACACCCCTCATTCAATCTATGAAAAAGACGAAAAAAAAATAAACCGGTTCAAAATAAATCAACAATTACCAAAAAATTATCAATTCTCTATGAAATCATAAGTAAGTCTGCTTTTACACGCCTGCGATTTTTAAGCGTTGATTCTCTTTTGTTCCCCTTTCGGTTCTAGGAATGCTTTTACTCGAATGCGATTTTTTACAAAATTTAGCTTTGTCCAAGGAATAATATCTCCACTTTCCTTACTCCACTTAAACGTAGAGTACAAAGATGAAGAAACGAAAACTGCAATTTTTTCAATCTCGGCACGTGCTTAAAAATCATCGTTATTGACATAAAGCCCGCTACAACCAGTGCATATTAAATTCGGAAAAAATGTCACGTAAATCAATAACAAAAATCGTAGACTCAAATTGTAAGGTGTAGTCTAATCGAGTTCGGTTTTATGTTAATGGTTCATGCATTTACTTCGTACATTTTTTTAAAATGTTTGGTGAATCATTTACTAATTCTTAAAATGTAACAAAATTCCTTCCATATTCACGAACCGTATTAAAAATCCCTTATCAAATCCCCCAACCATTTGATAATTTTTAACAAAATGGCGTCCACAAATTCCGTAACGTAACTTTAAATTTTACAGCTGGCGGAATAGTGGAATAGAGTTCCATATTGGGAACCAGCTCATATAATTGTTTCTTCTTTGACGATGGATATCTTGTTAGTTTTCAGATGGCACCTAATGAGAAAAAACTTAAGGCATGAAAAAAGCCATCGCAATCTGACAACGTTTAGACAGAGTGCGGTTTTTGTTCGGAGCTGTTTACTAACGATAAGGGCGGAGAGGAATGGATTCCATGAATGTCCTGCAGAAAATGGTACCATGTAGACTACTCTGGTGCCGAATCCATTAATTTCATTTGTGATTTTTGCACATTAACATAAATTTGCATGTGTTTTATATTATAATGGATAGTGGTCCATATTAGGGTCACTTTTTAAAAAGTGTTCATTTTGAGTTTCTTAACCTTTTTATTTTTGGAATTGAATGTTATTGTTTTTTGAGTTTTTGTTTTGTTTTATATGTAAGTAGAATGGAAGTATTTTCATTAATAAATATTTAGAAGATCGAATAAAAAATTATTTTTCTGTGTTTAAAACTCAGTTTATATTTTGGTATTCCATAATCGGAACACTTCCTCTAACAAATCCCTATAAGCAAGCAACAGCATGGTGAGTTTTATTTAAAGTAGTTAACACTAATAGTTCAATTTACAATAATTTACAAAAAACACTTTCTTTTAAAATAATAATAATAATTTTTACTATATGCCTGTAAGACCTAAGGTCATCTTAAATGCATTCTGAATTGTACGGCACTAGTTAAAAGGAATAAAAAGATAGGAAAGAATTTCTTTTGTTGGCACAGTGGATTTGAGAATTTACTATCTCATTTTAACCCACGGGATGCATCCAATTAGAATTGGAGGTATATAGAAAAGAATGCTGCCTAGCGTGTGGATCGAACCCACACGCCTAAGTTAGCAGTCAAGCACTATATCCACTGCCCCATGGACACTTGCTCGAAAAAAAAAATATTATTATTAGTAGTATTTTTTATGAGATTGATTTTTGAGCAAAAAAAGGATGTTTGACGTTTAGTTCTTTTTTGTCGAACTGTGAACTAACCCGAACAAAAATTATAGCCAACACGAATATTTTTTCGTTTTGTGGGAAAACAGACGAAAATTTCGTGTTTTCAACAGAGAACTTTGCTTGCAGTAAGCTATTTCTTTTTTGTTAAAAAGAAGTGTATACTATAGGCCGAACTCTGAATACTGCCAAGAGTGCAGTTTCACCTCGTGTTAACTTTGTTTGATTACTTTTTTAATGATTTGCAATTTTTTTTATTTTTTTTTATTTCCTCATATATCGGGTTGTATTCACAATTTTGTGTTATTTCTCAAATGGATATCAAAGCAGTGCTGGGTGGCGGACACTTATTTCTAAAAAAAAAATCTCAAAAGCAATAAGAGGGAGCTCTGGCTTTCAGAGTAGAAGGATCCCTCTCCGATTATAATATACCTACATTTGCGCCTAAAACATTTTTCATGCATATTTCTATTTATGTATTCACAAATTTAAACATTAAACAGATGAGTATGTATTTAAGGCTAAAATTCGAAAGAGACGAAAAAATAAACTTTAGTAAACCCTTTAAGGCCTCTCTCTCCAATGCTCTTAATCCAATATTTATATTAACTGCAAAACAATGAAAACTGTCGACAATGCCTTAAAAATTAAATGTGTAATTTTGCTCAAAATCATTTATCTTTCTTTAAAAAAAAAAAGGAACTAGCTAAAGTAACATATAAGAAAACCAAGCCCTAATGACCTATTATTCAATCAACGTCCAAGCCTGCTATTCGGTTTCAATAATTTCAACCCTACCCTGCGTATATGTTTCTTATAATACGGATATGGACCTGGACCAAGCTCTAAGGGATCGTTCAACTGTCAGCCTATTCGACTAACCCAGCCTTCCCAAAAAAACTATAGCTCTTTGCAAAAAAAAAAAAACTTATCCCAATGGCCATTATAAATTATTTACATAATTCAAAACTTTTCGGACACCAAGTTGGCAGCTCCTATTACTTCGACTTACAAAACTTGATCGGATGGTGATAGAGGTGGGCGGCGGTGCAGGGCGGTCCGGTGCGGCGCGGCGGTCGCTTCCAAGAATAGAGAATATAGCAGTATATGGACACAACTTTTCCTGGTGGAAGCTTTCAAGACTTGTCTGTGTGTATAAAAAATATTGCCAAAGCATAGTGTGGTGGTGGTCCATGTAGAAGATGCATTTTTCTAGCGCGGCTAGTAAAAAAGTTTTGATGTTGTTTTTCTTTTCATATAATTTTTTTTTTTTTTTTGAAAAATTTCCAAAGCGCGAGGTAGACAGCAGCTAAGTCAAAGGCTGCTGTCATAGCAACTTCTCCGGCAGATGGGTCTGGGATTTTTTCTTCTTTAGTCGTAGATTTTTTTTTTTTGGTCCTACGGCTTCTTCTGTGCGCCAAGTACTTTATTATGTCATTACAAGATGATAAAAGAAGGCTACCTAACCTACCTATAAGAAGGACCGAGAACAATAAACGCTCCAGCTAGATCCTGGATATATATAGCTGACTACTCTACTTGTCGTCAGAAGAAGGAATCTAGTGTACAAGAAGTTTGGAATGTAAAATAGTAGGTGTTCATGTAACTAGACTCAGCAGTCAGCAGCACAATCGAAGGATGGGATTGGAATTACGGCGAGGGTGAACCTTGAAGGGAAGACAAAAAAAAACAAAGTGGCTGCTTTGGATAAGAAACTGGAATAGCTTCTTATTTTTTCTTTTTCTTGTTTTTTCTTTGGCCAATAAATCTTGTCAGCTTGATGTGGTGTTGGTTAGCTGGCAGGAAGGTGCAAGTTAAACCCATAAAATGTGAAGTAATACACCCCAGGGTTGTCTAGGGTTGGCTTGGTGGGCACAAGCATCTCCTATACCTAAAAATGACCCAAGTTAAATGGAGAAAAAAAAAACGCTGAAATAAATAAAATAGCGCACGAGGACAGGACAGAAATCGGCTTCGAGTTTAGTTACTTTTTATGCCCTGAATTTCGGTGTTCGATTTTTTTTTGTAGCTTTACGACTTCGAGTTAATGTTTGGAGTTTTTCTTAAGCGGCGAGAATAGACTGAATTTCGTTTATAGTTTGACTTGACTTCTAAAAATCTACTTCTAAACCGAGGGTGCCCCCTTATCAATAACGCACCAACAAAGATCCCTCGTGTATACTCCTGGAGGAGATAGGTCTTTCAACACACAAAAAAAAAACAACCCTGTGGCACACTTGACTCAATTTATATGTACATAACTGTGTCTCATTTTTATCGAGGGATGTAGTGCCGAATTTTGATTTATTTACGTATCTTGTATTATATATCTTTGTGGATGATGGAACAAAGACTCAAATCTCAATCTCATGCCACATGTTATATAGTATATATTTTGATGGTCTTTAAGTGTTCAGCAATTCCTCAGAGAGGGTCTGCCTCTGCATTTTCATCCTCATGCTCATCCTCATTCCTATCAACATCAGCATTATTTTGTTCGTCGTGCATAGTTGATTTGGTTGCCCCCGGAGCGAGATGTTCTTTCGAAAGTATCTTTTCCACATATCTCTGCGCGTTTGTCGTCCTCTCTAAATTTCAAAATAATTCTTCACCAAATTGTAACATTTCGTTTTTATTTCCTTGTGAATTTTACGATGGAATGGAGACGAATGTCTTATCTGGTTTTGGTAATTGTGAACAATGTATGCCACTGACATTTTTGATGGAGATGATGCTTTCTGAAAGAAAATTGTGTTTCTTTTCAAGAAGTTCATCATAAAAACATTGATTTTCGCTTCGTTATGTTTGTAGAGGTATGTGAGAGGGTGAATGAATTTATCCATTCCATATACTTGTACATTTTGCAGAAGATCAAGATTCTTATAAGCCGTGCGCTGAAAGGCCAAGAAACTGACATTAAATCTTTAATGCGGTATTGATTATTTTTTTCATGTATAGTGAGGGAGCAGAGTGATACGTGTTTGAAAAATTATCTACCATTTTACTGTTTTATAAATAATTCGAATATTTCTATATAAGCAAAACCATATTTCTGTTTTCGAAATTCTGTTTTTCAAAGCTCGGGGTCTAAGAATTTCTCTTTTAAAACATATTCATATAACAATCTAATTTTGACTTTTCAAAAACAGTATTTAGAAAACCAGAATTTCGACCCGATTATTTGTCGAGCTATTTCGATGTGGGTTGGGCTCATAAGAATTTATGATCCAGAATTTTGTTTGGAAAAATTTCAACAATTTTTTTTGGTTTAAAAAATCAATAATTTAATTACAAATTTTAAAATTCACGGAATTTTGAAAAGCACAATTTTCAATTTACAATATATCGAAACACAGAATATAAGATTTTCAGAATAATGAAATATGGAATTCTAATACAGGGTGCGCCAGAGAAACTTACTTATTTGAAAAAATTCCCGCGCGGTGAATTGGGCGATTAGAGGGGCGAGAGGGGGCGCATCTGGTGGGGGAAGTTCCCAAGTTTGTTTCTCCCTCCAGTCAGTTGCCATCATGCTCTGGTCTAGAGAGCAGCGGGCCTTCGCAGTCGAGAGCTTCTTTTCTAACGATCGCTCACTTGTTGCTACGCAACGTGCCTTCCGCGCTCGCTTTGAAATTCCTCCTCACAGACTCGTTCCTGGCCGTAATTCGATTCTGTCGTGGGTTAACTCATTTCGGGAGTGTGGAAGTGTCGCTAAACCCAGAAATGGACTTCAACGGACCATCAGAACTCCGGAAAATATCGAAAGAGTGAGGCAGTCCGTTGTGCGTTCTCCCCGGCGGCGTTCGGCTCGCAAACACGCAGCTGCTATGGGAATTTCTGACACCACTGTTCGACGAATTCTCCATGAAGACCTTCAATTTCATCCCTATAAATTGGCTGTTGTGCAAGAATTAACTGAACGCGATTTTGTTGCCCGCGACGCCATTGCCAATATACCGATTGATATGCTGCAGAGTGGAGACGAATTTCAAAAATCGACTTCATCAGTGTATGCGCAATGGGGGTCGCCATTTATCCGATGTCATTTTCAAGACTGCATGAAAAAAAAATTGGGATATTGTATTCTCAAATAAAAAAAATTAAAACAATAATTGAAGTACTTTTGTTTTTATTGACCTTTCAAATAAGTAAGTTTCTGTGGCGCACCCTGTACATACCTAACCTAACCTACAGAATTTTGGAATACAGAATATTGACACGTTTTATTTAGATGCACTGAGAAATCCCGTCAGGTTTTCGTGATATCTGCGTAAAAAAGCTTAATTAGATCACCGTATTTGCCCTCATCGTGCTTAAGAGATTCTTAGTAAATATATGTACAAAGCGAATAGAAAAACTTCTGATTTCTGAAACTACTTTTTATTTATGCAAAAAAATCCACTTTATTATTACTTAATTTTGTATACCTTTACAAAATGTCTGTAAAAATTTTCTTAATAAAATATTGGTATGTCAATTTTAGGTAATTAATAATACAAGTCTAAAAACATAATTTCCAACAAATTCGTCCACCCCTTTTAGACATATTGATTTTTTTTTTAATTTGGTACATATTTTCAGAACCCATGAAAATGTCTGGAAAAATTCAATATGGAATATTTTGAGTATTTAAAATGCACGAGTGGATATGCAAAATATTTTTAATGGAAACGGCTAAAAGTATTTTTATAAAGTCGTTTTTGGCTTAAGTTTTTATATATACAAATTTATTAAATTTTTCTAAAAAATATTTTTTTTTTCAAAATCCAAAAAAAACTGTTTTTCGAAAATTTTGATATACAGTATTCTTTAGAATTCGATAGACTTCCTGCATACAAATTTTGATCGAGATCCGTTGAGCCGTTTATCCGTTTAAAAGAAAGTCGAAAATCAATAAAATGGTTGTATGGCAGGTACCATTAATAATAAAATATTAAAAAAAAAAAAAACATTCGGACAAAATGTAGACCATGTCCAAAGTAGTACACACCAATTTATATCAAAATCGTTAGAGCCGTTTTCGAGAGAATCAAGATGATAGAAAAATTTGTATGGCAAGTACCGTTATTTTTAGGAATAAAACAACGATTTAAAAATCTATTTTGGAAAATCACCTAAAACGCCTACTCACCAAGTTTGAACAAAATCGGATCAGCCGTTTAGGCTGTAGATCGTTTTACAGACAGACAGACGAAATTGCGGGACCCACTTTTTTGGTGTTCTCTATCATCGTAATATCAAGTTTGATTAAACTCTCGAGTTCGATTTTTTTTTCGAATGCCCTTACTACATCATGCGGCTATATCATACAGCATTCCAGTTGTAGTTGTGAGACTGAAAAATGTAGCAGATGTAGTAGCGCTGAAATAGGCCCCTGGTCAAGAATTACATCTGTGAATGGTTCGAAATGTTGATATCAGGGGTCCCACAGGGAAGTATTTTGTGGCCTCTTCTATTTGCCTTATGTAACGATGAAATTTATATTATTCCTTTTTTACAGCAAATTTGATCAAATTTTTCCTTGATGGTGACTTGGTTTTGTTAGCTGATAATCCTATTAAGGTTAACATCATTCAAATATAAAATCTTAGCATTTAAATTTGTAAACGAATGATAATGAATTTTAAACGTACCCAGTAGCGAAGAACCTCTTTTACGTACTATAGTTGGCTATAAATTATGACAAATTCAAACCATTCATTTGACATTTATGAACAAAAACTAAACACCGTTATATTAGTTGTTTCTTCTTAGCAATTTCTTTATTTCAAATTAATAAGTGTTTTTTGTTCGGTTTTGTATTTCTTGTGAATAATGTCTTCAAAATGCTTACATCTAAGCCCTCTCTATCTAACCTCAAAGCCTAAAGTTATACAAAGTTTAAATACCAGACCACAGTTTCTGATTGGTCCTCATTTAAGCCAAAACGTCTCTCCTTAAATCAAGCCAAAACAAATGACTAAAAATAAGACTTCTACTATTTTTCATCAAATAAAGGACACAAAAAAAAATAGAAGAAAAATGATAACTCCCAACCATCAATACAAAATGCGAATCCCCAAAACAATCACAAAAAGTATCGTCTTCTCCCCAAATAGCAATAAATAACTCAGGTTTCCCAGTTGTACATTTTGGTATTTTGTGCTTCCGTCGGTATAGTCGTCGTCCCCAGAATAAAATAAAACGAATGGTTTCAAAGGAATTAAGATAGGATTATACTCCCATCCAAAAATTCCCAAGGGATAGCTGTTGCTTGATGCATCTAATTAAAGATGAGATCTGTTTGTTTGTTATACGAGTTGAGAATACTATATACACATATATTTTTTTGTGGTCGATATCACCTTGAATCTTTTATCAAATGAATTATTATAATTCCTTTTACTTTTAATGTAAGATTCTATTTGGATCACCATTTGGAAATCTCTTTGTAAATTATGCTCGATTAGGAAACGAGGATAGTATATTTGTAAATAATATCGTTTCATTCCTTTTAAGACGACCAACACGAGGAAGACGACTAAGCAGATTAGGTTAGTCAAGTTATGCGGGTCTGTGACTTTAATCCAAAATGGCACATGTTATAGTAGTGACACGATAAAAGGCGAAAAGGACCTTCGAGATAAACAAAGAATTCGAAGGACGAAAATAGTTGGGTTTCTTGCTTCTTTAAGGATACCTACATACATTGAAATTCAAACGAACGATATCAGATATATATCCTTTAAAGATTTACCCACCATAAGTTTCAATAGAACTCAGGAAATAATCCTTTAAATGTAAAATGAATCTTTGAATCCTTTTAAAAAAAATTAAATTAAATATTTGTTCAGGATTTCTGTTCTCCAGAACCGAAAAATTCAGATTCATAATTAGGGATATTTCCAAACAAAACTTCATTAACAAAACAAACAACAACAACACGAAGTGAAAGGACACTTTTAGTATTCTGTATTTTACTGACAACTCAGCAAATTAAAGTGAAAGGAAATCACTTAATAGCGTCACTAAATCCTTGGACAAATAACATCCAGTCTCCTGTCCTATTTGCCATAGTCATCGTCATCCTCATAGAGTCCTCGTCCTCGTCGTTGTTTTCGACGTCCTGGATGGACATTAATGCGAGTAAGTGCGTTTAGGTCCCCTAAGCACTAAGCAGCCAACACCCAACACTATATATACCTACCTATGTATATGTCTATCAACTAAAGGAAAAAAGGGCTGTGTTGGTTGGAAAACAAGATCATAAATAACAAGAAATCGGCTTGACGCTATGGCGCCTTTCAAGTAATTACAACAAACTATTAACTCCAATGCGATGATCGGGCGACAATAGCTAAAAAGGGTTACCGCCCCTTTTGTTTTCACATCGCTTTATCCTGTGGATTTGTATTTATTATAATATGCCGCACTATCGCATCGCCATCTCTAAGGCAAAAATGTCAATTGGTTGGAAATATTGCATATTGTGTTCTATAATTCTGAAACACTGCGTAGCGTACATACCGAATAGTTTAAGAAAGCATTTTCCCCCTCCTCAAGCAAGAGGCTAATCCGGTAAATTCCGGTTCCGGCAGATTATGAATTTATTTTTTTCTTTATATCTTGTTTAGTGTCTTTGTTAGCAACGCACGGTGGACACGAATCAAAAGTCTTCTTTTGTGTTGCCTCAATAGGTATGAGTATAAAGGGAAGAAAAATGGGTGGATGGGTATCATGAAGCTCTAATCCTTTCATTTGCATTTTGATTGTTTGGGGGTATAAAATAGGACAGCTTATGGGACTGTGCGCGCGTACAATGACAGCACAAATTTATTTTCAGGAGAAGTTTGTTGCGCAATTTACAAACAAACAAAACTTTTTTTTTCTATTCAAATGCACGCACATTTTAGCTTTAGAATGATATGAATTATGCTGATTTTAGGCATATGTCAGAAGCTGGTTTGTTTTTTGTTTTTTTTTTTTAAGAAAATGATTTGGGACATAATCTTGTTAGTAAATAATCATGTGGTAAGAAATTTACCACTCATTCACTGATTGTCCTTTCATCAAAAATTGCGCATTGTTAACTAATTTTCCAACTAAGCTTTTTGTATTTGCTGACAGATTTGACATTTTATAGTGAAACAAAAGATTACATTATCTTGTGGTGTGATCAATATTGAAATCCGAGTTTTTTGGTAATCAGATAAAATAATTGTGTTTCGCCAAATACAAATTGTGATGAGATTAGTTTATCTATAATTTCCCGTTTTTTGAATCTACAAAACACGAATTGCATAATGAATGGAATATGATTTAAGGAGGAATACACATCTGTCAAAAAATGCGGATTTACAAATTTTTATTGTCCAAATAAACATTTACAAAAATTTCATAATTGGATTTTTGACAGATCTACCTTATTTATGGTAGAGTGATTTTTTTTTACCAATCGAATCCTAAATACTAAAAGTATAGAGTTTTCTTATGGCCGTCCGGAACACGTTCCCCCAATAAAACACATGGAAACAATTTGACTGATTCTGAATTGTATGTATCACTGTATTTGTGAAAATTAAATTTAAAAAAATTCACATCGGCTAAAAAGAATTTCCAAAACACTTGATTTCAATTTAGATACACATATTCTTGTATCAATAATATTTATAACTTGCTTCTTTTTATGTAATTTTACTAGAAAAGTAGTTTAAATTCAATAAACCTATCGAAATTACACAAAACAATTCAACCCGATGATTTTGACATTTTAATTATGTGAGTGCACTAGTGATTCAGTTTTCGATTCTGAAATTAAATCCAGAATCATTTTCTGTTCTGTTTAGAGTAACAACTGTTATTTTGTGGGGGTCAGAACAGTTCCGGACGGCCAATCGAAAAGGTCATTAGACGACATTGAAATAAATTTCTAAAACGATGTGTCAAAAACCAAAAAAAAAAACAATTTACTTTTGGACAGTAACTTACAAAATGTCAAATTTGAAGAATGATGTTGCAATTTTCTGATAGTGTTAAAACTGCGATAGGGGGCTCAAATTCACAAAACTGAAAGAATTTTCTTTAAATAATATTTGATTTCAATCAGTTTTTCTAATTTCGGTTTTTTTGCGAGTTCTGAGTTCAAGTTTTCCATTTAAATCTGGAAAAATTGCTCTCAAAATCGATACTTTACTTTTTGAACGGAACACATTTATTACCTGCTGTCAAATTCGTAAAATCTCTAGCTCATGAGCTTGTTCACTGTTCAGACACAACAGAACAAACAGAATAAAACAAAATAAACAAAAAATGTCCGCATTTTGCAGCAAAATAATAATAAACTAGAAAGATCTGCTCTTTTTTACAATAAAACAGCAAAAAGCCAAAAGAGCAAATCTTTTCTTTAATTTAAAAAACAGCATAACACTGACATTTTGCTAAGCTGACAATTTTCGTTCACACATATTTTTTTGTCGTCTGTGAAAAACTAAAAAAGAATGTAGGAATGAAATTTCTAATGTCAGCTTATAAAATGACGTTTCGAAAGCGTAGGTAAGTACATATGTATACTTTACTTACCTTTCGTCCAAAGTAAATTAATATTGCTTGTAAGATTGGTTCAATATTACTGCCCATTTAGCTTCACCTAAATCGAAAAAACTTCATTCAAAAACTTCATATATAAATACTACAGCTTTATATTCATTTTATTGAATCCCGCTCACTTTAATTACTCACTTCATTGATCCTAAAAAAATGGGTTAATCTAGATAAATCGTAGTAACTTCGAAACACTAAAAATCCCAGCACTAATAACACCATAACAAATGACAGCCATGATAGCCAAAGACACTCAATTATAAAGATAGCGAACCTTAGCGCGTTCATTTTTTTTAGGATTACGAACTAAAACGAAACATCCATTTTGCCCACATGCTTCACATTCACTATTGCTTTTACAACTATGTATATTTAAACGAAAACTGGAAAAAAACAGTACAGCGTAGATATATACATTTTTTTTATTTTATTTACATTTGGCCAGCCCAGCCTGAAAATTATTCATAAAAAATCAGAATTACCAAAATTCAATTTAACTCGTAGAACACTCCAAATATTTGTATAGGAAGAATCTGTTCTCTTTCTTTGTTTTTTTTTTTTGCAAGACGGTGCGGCGACGGCACTTTCTAATTTTGATGCGATGTATTTAGGTAGTATTGGCCTCATTCAATAACCGATCTAAAGCAATCCGGATTGGTTGGTGTTGTTGTATTCCCATGTAAGAACGCATCTGATGACAAAGCAACTGATGCAAAAAAAATGTACATGGGAATACAACAAGACCAACCTATCAGGATAGCTAATAGTTCTGTTATTGAATGAGGCCATTTAGAATTCTGAGCAGCAAAGCAAACACACATCATTATAAATTTAAGTTTAGTTTTTCGGATTTTTTGTCAAATGTGATTAATATTTGAAAAAAAAACCCATATTGTTTGCTGAGGATGTTCAAATTTTTTTGCGTAAGTTTGTAAATACTACATTTTGGGAAACTTCGCTTAATTGATTCAAAAACCGATCGAAAAATTACATAATAATTGGGAGCGTTCACTTATTTATTTTGAGCAATTTTCAATAGCTTTCTGTTATTGTAACGAGTGCAATGGAAAAACAGATCCAAACAAATCGAATAACTAGCTATCCGAAGATAAATGTATATGGAACAGCAGCGAACTGTAAACTTCATTTAATATGAGTTTTGTTCTGATTTTTGACAGCTTTCATTCTTCTATCTGAATCATTCACAAATATACTCGGATAGATTGTTATTCGAGATAACTTAATAAATGAGTGAACGCCCCATTGTCAGTTCCTTAACGTCAAATTCATTACTTTGATGAGACTGACATCTGTTATCAATTGTTTTACTAATAATTACTAATGCAGTGTTAAAATACAATTAATAGATAAATAGTAAGATTATTTTCGTTAAAAGTCAGACTTCAGATACATATAATGTACAAAATTAAAGATTAAAAAATCAGCATCTGTCAGTCTCATAAATGTGACAACTGTAACGAATAAAGTAAATGCGTTCAGTACATTTCAATTTTGTAAGATTATTATTGGACTTATGAGGATTTAACAAGTTTACTTCTAAATTAATGAAATAAATTTAATCGAGATTAAATAAATATTGAGTATAGAGTTTAGTTAATCCTGATGGTCTAGTAGTCAGTTGAAGCGAATCATGTCATTCGAATTGAAATGA
Source organism: Philhelius pedissequus (assembly GCA_910595825.1). Lineage (NCBI taxonomy): Eukaryota > Metazoa > Arthropoda > Insecta > Diptera > Syrphidae > Philhelius > Philhelius pedissequus. Next base: position 3,331,556 of record OU343163.1, on the reverse strand, counting down.
AAAACCTTTCCATGAATATCTTATACAATTTTAGTTGTCAAGTAACTTGTTTGCATGTCATGGCGTCGTTATATTGTAAGCTTTGTAATTTTGTACGCTTTTTAGCAAACTTATTGCCTGTGCCATTTTCATTTGTTGCTAATTATATATGAATCCCACCAATATTTTTCACTTCTTATGACATAATCCATACTTTTGCGCACATAAGCGTTACAATACAAATTACTATACTTTTTCTATTCGAGTGTATACATACTTTGGAGCAAAATTCACAGTAAAATGCAACTTTGTCTTGCTATTTATCTGACGTGTTTCAAATTGCCCAACTGACATCTGCAGCAACTAAAAACCAGCAATTATCACGCAAACGCTTCCATAAATGAAAACAAAAATTTCAAGAAAACAAAACCACCGCCAAATGATTGCTACTTAGCTTTACCTATCCCCCGAGCAAGACCACGCAGAAGTTCCAGCAGAAGTTAAAATACTCGTAAAAGCATAGTTTTGACATAAATTAGTGCCCGTCCGTCAAACTGACAGACCGATGCCAATGTCTAACAGAGCAATGAATGTCCGCATCCGACAAAAATGTAAAAGTGTTCAAGCTACTGCGCATTAATACCTAAACAACCTAAACCAAATCTTATTCCGTCCAACTGATGAATGGCGCGAAAAAATGATTGTTAAACCGGTAGAAAAGATATAACTTCTAATATATTGTATTGTCGAACTGGCTAGGCGTGAAAATCCAACACGCACTCGGGCATCGCACAGTTATACCTACCTACGACTTTTGCTTGAAAACTAAACGTAAATTCAGTCAGCCATACGAAGAAAAGGCGTTTCTGTTTTCGGTGTTGGTGTTGCGGATAAGTCGTAGGTAGCTTAGTTAGTTTCATTAGGTCTCTCGAATTAACAAAAAGACCAAACAAACAAAAGATCTTTTTTTAAATAATAAACTATATTATACGACCCTTAATTGCCTCAACCTTAAATTATTCAAAACAACATAACTCGAAATGACCAAACCGACCCGACCCCGACCATACATCACGAAACTTCACCATGCATGACCCTTTTCCCAACACGGAAATTCAAATCAAAAACTCATATCCTGTTGCACTTAATTTACATTTTATACGTCTTTCAAGGGAGAAGAATGACAGGTGTAGGTATATGGCCTCCACCTTCGCACGACCGACAAGATGAGAGCATTCCAAGAGCTTTTTAGTGTTACCTTCTTGCTCTTGCCCATCAAATAATCACTCGCTTTTATCTACGAACAGGACCCAAGTCATAGCTTTTTAGTTTTACCTTCTTGCTCTTGCCCATCAAATAATCACTCGCTCTTATGTACGAACAGGACCCAAGTCATCGCCAATTGATCCCTGAGGACTTGTACTCGTATATAAATAGATAAAACAACAAAATCAAATGCTAAAAAGGATTACAAGACTAAAGGAACAAGGACCCTTGGGAATCATCAATCTTGTTTCGGTAAATTTTTTAAAGGTTTTGGCGAAGCTCTTTCACTTACTCGTATCTATATTCTATACCCCACTTCAATTCATCGCCCTCATCGATCAAACTTCTTCCATACAGCAGTATCCTGTCGCCAATGCACATGCACTGTGTGTGAACATATAGAGTGGACACAATTCTAACACATCGACTCCGTTTGATGGATCTAAAGTATGTATACCTAGCTGGTAACATTTTTGATTCTTCAAGGATATGCCAAGACCAAAATAAAATTTACAAGACAAACTTTTATAGAAATTGTTTCGTGTTGTAGATGGACGAGAAACGAGATAAATGAAATTTTAATACGATTGGTTTTGAAATAGCATTCTTTCATGCTTTATTTTTATCCCTAAATCATATAGAGAGTTTTCTATAAGTACCAGTCGACTTGTGGCGCGGGGCGAATAAACGGAGTGTCATTAGAACACAACACAAGGACCCAACAATGAAAATAGAAATTCATCCAATTCAAACCGACTTAAAGGAAAATTAAATGAAAACAAGGATTATAAACTGAAATCAGAGACAAGGCACGTCGCATTTTATTTTGAAGTGCAACCCTGTGCACCAAGTCTTTGCCAGGACCCCATGGAAAGTAAAGAGGAGGACAGCAGAATTGTGAATGTGATGGGCAATGTTTGCTATTTTTGTATGATGAGGGACAGTTCCATAGATATCTATAGATTACATCCAGTTGGTAATTTGAGAATTTCAAGGTTCTTTTTCGGAGTTTTGAAATTACAGTAGAGTCGCCTTAATCCACTCCTTGAAAAGGTGGGAGATTTTTTGTTACAATTTTTGCTTCATTCACTCTTAATGCTTGAGGGGTATTCTTTTTTGGCGAGTAGGTTAGCGACATTTTTTACGGTCTCAATTGTGTGTTGTATTTGATAGAAGCATTTTTAGACTTAACTTATACAGCTTTAGTTTTATTTAGACGGTGAACGCCATCAGTGTCTATGACATCATCACAAACTTGTTCTTGTCTCTGTCACGACAGCGTCAAACGTTCACAGTCTCAGCGCATAAAAGGAATCGCCTAAGTCGGTCAATGTGGTCCCAAAATGCATTGACATGCCATGTGTGTCAGTGATTTTTTATTATTCACTGTTACTGCGTTCAAACTTAAAGACTGCCGATCGCATGATTTGATCACATTTAAATGCGTACATAATGACAGAACGGAATGTCGCTTCGGTTCTTTATCTCGTCGACAGTAACAAGTAGCTGAAAGGGAGGCTTCAGATATGTTATGTTTTTTAGGAAAAAATGAACTCTTGTGACTTGGCATAACTCCTGAGTTTGATAAAGGATTTTTCAAAAGGGGCCGGTAAATTTTAAAAGTCTGTAGCGGCTGGCGGACATTTTATTTTTACTTTGTCACTAAATCTTTTGTGTAGTATTTAGTCACTGATGCTAAATCGACGTAGCAAGTTACGCAATTGAGAAGCAGAAGTCCATTGATCTTCGAAAACAAGTTGGTGAGTCCATTAAGGTATCAACGTCAATGGCGATATTTAGAGATCGATGATTACCAATTTCCTTTGGCCCAAATTGAACGATAAAACATATGGGCGTGGCACGACTAGTAGTTCCAGCAGAAAGGCGTAACGTCCCACACAATGAACGTCACAATTGACATTTTGCACAAGCGATTTAAAGACATATGCTTACCTCACCCAGATGAGACGTAAACTCGCTCCGATATCGTCTGAGACATTTGGTCTTTTCTGAAAAATTCGATGTCTATTCCAAAGACCAGCAATCGACAATGCTCTTTAAGTCAAGGTTACGGCATTGCCAAGGTATGGCCAAGCCGTAGCCCATATGTTAACGGTGTTATATATTTTGTAAAAAATGGCATTCTTACTTACTTACTTAAGGTGGTGCTATAGTCCGAGGTGGACCAGGGCCTCAGCCAACAAGCTTCTTCCAGTCGGCTCGGTTTCTAGCTATCTGTCTCCAGTTTCGCTTGTTTGAGATCCTCTTCCACTGCGCTGTCCCACGGGGCAGGATTCGAAGACTTTCCGGGCCGCAGCATTGGTGTCCATTCGCTCTAGGTGACCCAGCCATCTCAGTCGTTGGCTTTTCAATTTTGTGACTAGGTCGTTATCTCTGTACAGCCCGTATAGTTCGTTGTTGTATCGTCTTCTCCATTCCCAATCTATTCAGACGGGACCAAAAATCACCCGGAGAATTTTCCTCTCAAAACAACCTAACGCGTTCTCATCCACCGTTAACATTGTCCATGTCTCTGCACCATACATCAAGACTGGGATGATGAGCGTTTTATATATGGACAGCTTAGTTGCTCGAGAAAGGGCTTTGCTTCTCAATTGCCTTCTTAGTCCAAAAATGGCATTCATGGGCCTTTCAATTCGACAGAGCGCCAGACTAAGCTTCTTTTATTTCAACATCGATCGGCTTTTATTGGAAATTACACAAAATAAAAAAACCATGTGTCAAAGAACTTTCAAGGCGGACTTTGACCGTGAAGAAAATTGATATGCGATCAATGGGATGACGAATAGTCCTAAAAAGTCAATCTTCAAAAACGCATTCTTTTGGCGTTAACAAAGTCATCGAAGGGGTCTGTGCATTGACCTGCAAATTCGAGTCAGCGGAGGTTTCAATACGTTCCGTCAGAGCATTGACAACATTTTTCCTTGACAATCACACGAAGTGACATAATTAAGACAGATTTTGAAGTCAGAGATTGTCAATGCGTTGTCGTCTTAAGTTAACACTCTAATTTTAACCTTGCCAAACTAATTCTACAATGGAGACGGGATCTGTTTTGATGTGATGATTGCGGTTTAAATTATCGTGAATGTATTGTAAAATTGTAATGTGTGACCGTAGGCTTAAATAATCTTGCACATTTTTTTACCATATTACTAACAGATATAAAAATGTTGTCTTCCCCTACATTTCGCCCAAAGTTACCAATTTTTCTGACACATCCAAAATCACAATACCCACTGGAGCTCAAATAACAGACATGCAATGGAAATTTCCTTTATGTCAATTGATAAAATTATGCTTGGAAAGTAAAATCTGACCACTTTGCTGACATCATCTGTCAAAATATGCATAAGGTGAAATATATACTCACAACTAAATGAACCATGAGATTAAACTAATTTTGAATATAAGAAATGATAAAAATTCAACCGTAAGAAAACACGTTGATTAAGATTATCGATTACTTTCCTTGAGGTACTAAAACCAACATATCGTATGGCTAATGAACTCCCGGAACGAAAACCAATCATCTTCCTCTCCAACAAAGGCAACCAAATGTACCACCAAGTCAGAAACACGTACGAGAACTGGTAAACCCCTATCTCTGCGCAGGGATCGTGCGTGTATTGAGGCTTTTTTTCCTCTTCCCAGTTTAATACGGTTATAAGCTGGGGTGGTGGTGGTCCCCACCTCATTCTAAGGGAAGAGAATTAGGAAATAAAAATATGGAAATTTTTACCATTGCTTTGTTTTTCCCGATAATCCTGCAATAAACTCAGTTATCGCTTACTAAGAAACTTGATTCGATTACATTTTGGGTGGGGAGGGTCTTTGGGATGTATGTCTTCTATTTATTTCTACGTTACTTAATTTATGATTGGGAATTATGGATGTTTCTCGTTGCGACAGCGACAGTTATATTTGGGTATAATTCATCGAACTTTCATTTGATGAAGCGCCTCACGGAGGATATCTATTCAATATAAGGGGTCGGCGGCGGCGAAAAAGTCCTTATAGTATATCTACTATATCTGCCGCCGCACCGCCACCACCGCTCTGCTGACGTAATGGCATTATTTCCGTGGCAATTTAGATGTTTCCTTTTTTTAGTTCTTATCATTTCTTCTTTTTGTTTGTTTGTTCCGTTGTTAGTTGAATTGATCCTGCTGTAGCTGAAGATGATGGACACACTTTGGTATTTTCTTGACATTTGAGGGTGTGCGAAAAAGTTTTGTTTTATATTTTTTTCGTCTTTGGGTCTCCGACAAGGCTCAGTAATTCATTGAATTACGTCACACTCGGTTTAAAGTCTGAGCAGCCGGAAGAAATTAAAAAACAAAAAATACTCGTAAAATAGAAAATAGAAAATTACTTACTTATGCAAATGCCGCAAATGCCGGCAAGAATATGGGTTGGTTATTAAGTTTTTTAGATTGAGTCATCAATTAAGACAGCGTTGGTTTCTTGTTTTTTTATTTCCAAAAATTTGCATTTGAATAAATAGGTCATAGGCGTGGTTTTGGATAATGACATTTGATTGATGGTGTTAACTGGTCGTTTTAAACAGAAACGGAATACGAATAAGAGGGGAGATTGTTCCGCCATGAATGACTTAAAGTGATTTATTACTCGTACAGCCATCTATAGAAGTGTACTCGAAAAGGTCCTTCAAAAAAAAAAACTAAAGATAAAACTAAAATTGAAAAATTACCACTTGAAAAGTTGTTAAACTGCTCATGAGGTGGAAAAATAAATGGTGCTTGTTTCAATGGGATACAATTTTATGGCTGATCATATCCTTTTCAATATAGGGAAGGATAAGGTACATACGTCTTAGAAATTATCTTTAGAAAAGGCGTTGCACACATGGCATTTTTTTCCAGCCTGTTAATTTCAGTTTCTGAAAAGTTCTGGAACTTACTTAAGAATAACAAGACACATTAATACATTTTGTGCTGAAAAGGATTCTGATTATTAATTGCTGCGCAAATGCTTGGACAGCACTGATGGAACAATTTTCTTCAAACTTTTACTTAGACGCTTAAGATTGTTTGAGTAGTCATATTTTATTAAATTCTATGTGTAAATGAAATGCACGTTTCTTGTAGTGATATGCAGGGGCGGACTGGGAATAAAAATGCCTCCTGGGAATTTTAGATAAAGGGCCCAATATTACAATTATTTTAGTATCCAATCTAAATATTATCCTGTTGGACCCCTGATGTGCCCAGTTTTACTGGAAGCTTAGTGTTATGGTTTAAGCATATCTTTTCGTGGTATGGGGCAACCACGGGCATAATAGGTAAATATTTTGAAATGGGACCTACAGAGAGATCAAATTTATGAGAAAGTTTTCCATTAGCGGAAGGGATAATATTACCGCTGAGAAGGACAACATTTATTGCAGGGCCCATCGTTGACGCATACAACCCCTGTAGCGATGAAAATTCAGATTTTCAAAGCGAAGTTAGTGCCAATTTATACAGAGAATTTTTTCCAGTGCTGCTCTTTTGTTCCTTGGGTTTGCTAAGTGCGGAGAGTACAGGTTGAGAACCAAATATTATGTTCGTTTTGAATTCGCTCGATTCCTCCATCTTGATTTTTTCTTAAGAATAATATTACCCAGAAAAATGCAAAAAATGCCGTAAGGCTATAGTACGAATTGAATGCCGGATCTGGACTTGAAAGGTTTGTGGTTTCTTTTGATAAACGTCTAATTAAAAACTAAATTAAGAAGGTGGGAAGTGGCCTTCACATCTATAGGAATCACTGTCGTATAGTTCAAGTCGCAAAAAGGCCTTCAGAGTATGTTAAACTCACTTGAATGTGCAGTAGGAGAATAATTGGATAGCTATTTTCACTTTATAACAACACATCCTCAAGTCTTTCACTAAAAATTCTCTGCAAAAAATGTCTGCTAATGCCAAATTGGTTTGTGATGGACTATCTCGGACGTCCTCGACCAAATAAGTATTTCCATTAACATTTGTCCAATAAGCCGAAAAAAATAAGTCAGTGCTCTTCAGGCGTATGCTTGCGTCTAAGGTTTCTTACGACTCATTCAGACAGCCATTTCAGACAGAGCAATTTTAGTGATACTCGCGCTTATAAGCTTATCAGATCATGTCCGACGGACGAAAGTAAATGTACCCGGTGGCTATACAAGTTGGAAGTAAAATAGGCAAAATTGGTGTGTACTTACGTTACGGGACGACATCACCATGATGATGCTAATCCAACCAATTAAGCCTCACCTATATTTTAATATTTGAATCGGTAGCCAATGTATTTTCAACTCAAATTGTACTACAGTCAACTCCGTTTAATTGATTGAATATTCTTAGGCAGTATTTTCTCCTACGTCTCATAGTTTGTCTTCAGGATGGTCAAAATCATCAGCGCATTACTGTTTCCCTTAAAAAAAAAACCCTTTAAATTGGAGTGAGAACTTAATCGATTATGAAAATTCAAATAATATTTTTCTGTTAAATTTGACAGATGGGTCAAACTAATATGTCATATAAAGTAAACGATTTTAATGTAATAAAAATGATTTAGTGATTTCAGTGGGTTTCTTTCACCTTAAGGTAAAAATCTATTTCGGTGTTATTGAATGGTTTTGGTTTTTTTTTCAGTAAATTCATAGGTATTTTCAGTTAAGCGGTTTCGAGTCGACAGAACTAATTTGTATAAGAATTCTGAAAAAATCCTGTGTAATAATAATTTTGTATTTCAATTAACCGATATTTTGAATATGCCTTGTAAGCGGAATTGACTCTACAGAATTTTTGTAGACAAACCCATTGCACCAATCATAAAATACGTTTTCAATAGACGTTAATCTCTTGTAGATTTACTAAATCTCGAATAGTGCATTCGCCGCTTTAAAAGATTACAAATTAGATTAAATTTGACAGCACCATTAAAAATGCAAAATCATTTTCTCATTTTTTCTTATGATGTAGAAGTGAGACAGCCAGCTTAATGTGTGTCAAAGAAAGCGAAAAATTCACTTTTCCGATGAATATGTTCATTTCGGTTGGGAAATAGGTTAGTTCGCTTTTACAATTACAGATTCAATGAAGATTGAAATGAGATTTATTTTAAATCCTCACTGGAAGAGATTTAAATTTATATATTTAATCCTCAAAATGAATATGGCAGATTTATCTAAATCTACTTTAATCACGGTATAAATTTAAAATTTTAATGCATATTTCCAATGAAATGGCAAGCTTCGAAGACTGTTGCTAGGCAATTATTAAATGTCTCGAAGCAAATGTAATTTCAGTGATAAAAACCTATCACTCTATAAGATCTTTCATAAGAAGTAATCAAAAGTTCCCGCACTCTAAACCCCACTTTTGTTCGAAAACGACCTTGCTTCATACTAAATTAGACCACACAATATGCAACCTTTTTTCTCAAAAGTCCAAAGGCTAAGTTTATCATTTTTCCCGCAATTAAGTTAAATTTGCTGCAATATTTAACCCTGATTTATGAGCATTGTTTTCTTACATTTTCAATTGAGCTTATGTTCCTATTTTGTGTGGGCAATTATTATTTTTTTGAACTTGCTTCTATCTAAAGCCTCAGAGCCGGCCGGTTATAGCTATACCTAATAGGTTTGCTGACGCTGATGCTATAAAAAGCATGTTAGCTACATACCTAGATACATAAAAATGTAATTGAATATAGTTTCATTCTCTTGAAAAATGACAGCTTGATAGACATAATTAAAAGTTTCAAGTAAATTTATTATTGAGAGACTTTCTATAGATATCTATGGTCCTATGTAAGCACACAAAGCTACATCTAGATATTCCGGCGGTAAATAGTCTTTTAAGTATAAAATGATTCAAGGGGCAATGTCAACACAAGGGGGTTTAAGGAGTATTCAGCTAAAGCACACGTTGGAACGATCATGTTTTCTAAAGCTCTAATTACCGTTTTATTATATCGCAGCAATGTCAGTGTGTATAGAAATGAAGGTAGATATCTACATATACCTCAAGCCCTCCCTCTCATTCACCCACCAATTGAGTTATGGCAAACAGCTACAGCACTACTGTCATGTCAGCCAGATGGCAAGCAAGAAACACTGACTATTTCTAAAAAAAAAAAAAAAATGTGACGCAAATAAAATCGCTGCCTCCGCAGACAGAACGGCACTGGTAGATTTTTTCCCCAGCTGTACCTGCATAGTCACCTATTCACCGCATTTTATTCGATGAATAATGAATCAAAAGAAAATAGAAACAAAAAATGAGAAAAGAAAATATAACTCACAGTAATAAGAAGAAGAACATTTTTACGGAATGTTAGGGAGGAATGTTGGGAACAGTGGCAACGATAAGCTCGTCGTCGTTCGAAAAATTGTTTATGGCTTTACTATTGACCTTGAATGTGGTGAAAAACATTAATCGATTTAGTTTGTTGTACCCACATAGGCTATGCAGAGGGGTAGCGCAGGGTAGCACTTCTCACCTCTCTCTGATTTGTCATTGTTTTAGATTTTTTTTTCTCTCAAACGTCAGTCAATGACAGTTAGAATGGGTCTGTTCGATATAAAGAATATGAGCTGAGAAGGAGCTAAAGTTACTGGCTATACTACTTGTTATCATGAGTTCAAACACGCGTTTATACCCCTTTCTAATTATTTATTGAATCTTTTTATACCATCCTGGTCAATATATGAAAGTAGGGTCCAAATCACTTTATAAATATTAGAATACCAATAATTAATATTAATGGCCGCAATCAGTCTTTTCGTTTTTTTTAATTTCCATGTGATACCTTCATATACATACACATATTTAGTTCATAGCTAATTGATAAGTCGTTTTGAGGAGGAGTTTACAATAATGTATAGGCGTGTTGATTAAGCTACATTGGAAAATGTTGACACATGACATTCAATCAGTTGTATTGTTTTTTTGTTGTTGAACTTGCTTGCTATCACTTATGCAAGTGATCTAGGACTTCGTATATACGTATGTAGGTATCCTGACGTGTAGAGACATGCCTTTTAGCAGGTGGTAAAATTCACAGCTTTTAGAAAAACCTATTGAATCTTTTATAATTTATAGATATCTATTTCAATCGCAAAACAAAGGACCTCGATGTGTTTCATGTCATGTCATTATTTATTTAAAAGGCGCTGGTCATTAAAAAAGGGTAAATATTAGGTATAGGTGGCAAAATGTTATATTTTAATGATTGACCGCACTGCGGATAATTCTAGACGAAAGTCGATATTATAAACTGGAAGGCATTTGAGTAAATCAATCCTTACATAATTTAAAGCTTATTTTGGCGATGTAATGATTTTCGCAACTGTTTTGGCAAAATGCGATTGCAGTATTTTTGTATAAAAGGAAAATGGAGAAATAGAAGCTATCCAGTCAAAGATTTCTCAATTTAGAAAGTCCTAACCGGGGTAGTGTTTTTTTGTTCATAAATAAATATAAAACATTTTTGTTGTAAATGGCGCCCAACGGACTATTTTAATCATCCTTTTCAATTATAAATGAAGAAGTGCTGGATTATGTTAGCTGTTAAGGCTGGTCGCCGGACAGGAAAATCCACATAATATTAAATAACACTCAATCACTGCTAGTACTTATACTACAAGCACTACAACTAATATTACCATTACTTATTAATAAAGGTGGTATTAAAAGCCAACTGAAAAATTATAGACCAATTAACTTTCTTTCAGTTGTAGAAAAGTGATTTGAAGTGTCTTTTGTCAGAAGAAGGTTTCATTGAAAACACTCTCTGAATTGCAAAAAACGGGCTTCAGAAAAAAGGAGAATGAAATTGCAAACTGCAAAAATGAGAACGTGGATAAAGATCATCAAGAGCTAGTGATGTTACGGTTTTTAGTACAACGTTCGATACTCAGAATCACACTAATCTAATAGAAATTCTTCAACGAATTGGTATACGAGGTGTAATGAGTTCCCGACAACCTTGACAGCAAAATTGCTTACGTGAAAATAATAGGTGTTCTCTAAGAAAGAAAAATAGAGTTGGTGGGCCACAGGGCACGATATCAGGTCCACTTCTGTACATTTTCTGCCCCAAAGAGCTACTGCGAGAATTCAAACAAAGCAGCGATAATGCAATTGTTGTACGTCATAGACTTACGAACAAGGCATTAACGGTACCTAAAGCAGGAAGAGTTTAATACAGCTTGAACAAAGGCTAAGTTATCAAAGCTTAAAATACTAAAATGATTCTTGTTCTAACATTCCGTTGAAATATGAAATGAGTTAGTTTAAGCTTATCAATCATTTGGTGTTTTAATTGATAGCCACTTTTTTTAGTATAATGAGCACATATTACATTGTACCACGCTTCTGAAAATTTTGTGAAAGAGGTCTACTAAGATTTAGTGAATATGAACTTCCTTGGGTAATTGCAAGGATTAGAAAAACACATTCCAGGTAAAGTTCTTTTTCAAATTCAGTCCCTCTAAACGGAAGTGTTATTGCGCTGTTTCAGACAGAGGTATTCTTCTTACTAATATCATTAATGATGTCTTACCGAATCGATTAACCCTCAGTGGGACTTGAATTAATTTCTTCACATCAGCTGAAAAGCGTTGCGTTTTCATTTATTATAAATCTTCCATGGATTGCAACTACAAATTGTATACTATTTTGATTATACCAAAAATCTAATAACGTAAGTTTGGTCGGCAGTACCCAGAAATGTCATATTTCGAGTCTTTCCCGTATTCGATAAAATAATAATTGTAAGAAAATGAATATGCTAATGCTGCATTGAAAGGTCTAAATATGTTAATGCTTATATTTTATAAGCCACAAAATGGCGCCCAACGCAGGATTCAATTTTGAAATTAAGACCGGCAATCCCGTGTTTGATAAAACCTTATACGTTAAGAATAATAATTAAATACGCTACTACTACAACGCTTATATTTTAAAAATAAAAAAATGGCGCCCAACGCAGCATTCAATTTTTAAATCAACAAAATTAAGATAACAAAAAAATCCAAAAGTAGGAAATAAGGATTTTTATTCTTATTGTTGACATATATATTGTTGTGTATAAGATTGGACAAAAATTCCGGCAGTATTTGCATGTAAGCATTTTCCCAAAAAAAAAATGGTCTTAGTAAAAGGCTAGTCTATATTGCATACTGGAATTCTTTCATCGTCCACAGTGGTAAAAAAAAGTAAATGCAATGAATGCCAACATTTAGTATAGATATGTACCTATTCACCCGAAATGTAAATTTCTTGGCACAAAAAAAATTATATTGACCCGTAGACTACTATGGCAGCTCCTCGAACCCAAACTATAGTAATATTGCCAAAACCACCTTACTGTTGCTGTATGCCATAGTTGTACATAGTGAAAACTTTCCAACTTCCTTGTTAAGCAATTACGCGCGACGACCAACACTCAGCAAAAAAAAAAACACAACTAAGCAAACGCAAAGACCAAACAAAAAAAAACAAACTCCAAACAGAAACTGAATTTAAATTTTCCAATTAGGTTTTCCCACCAAGCGCGAACACCGCTTGCCTAAGGCCAAATATGGTACGACCAGTTAGTCCGCAGGGTATTTCACTATCCATAGCTAAGTGCAGCAAGGCACGCAAACTGACGTCAGTCAGTCAGTTGGTTGTTTTTTTTTCTTTTTCTTCTTTTTCCTTACAATCTCCTCGTGCTGAAAAAAAAAATTTTTGACGACGACGACAATGACTGACCAAAAAGCAAGAAACGTCCGACGGTTCCGATCGGCATCGGACGGAACCACCGAAATACATTCATTGGCGAACTCTGTTGCTGGCTCCTGTATGTTTGCTGTGTTTGCTTCCAATTGAGCGCTATCAACTATTAGGTACCCACTACTACGCTACGACGATCTGCTATATAGCTAGCGCTACCGTGTTGGCCATTTAGCATTATTGTTACTGCGCGGATATACATAAATACATACATACGTACAGGAGAGGAGAATGTTGTGGCAGAATAGTCGGCTTTTTTTAACCACTTTAGCCCCCGGGCGAGAGGAATGCATGCGATTTGCTCGTAAACAAATTGTTTCCATTATCCAGGACGAACAATTTTTTTTTCGTAAGTCCGAAAGTAAACGACGGAACTACGGATATTAGCTAAGAGAACGGCTGTTTGCATTCCGTTACTTTTATTTTGGCTGTCCTGACGATGACGAAAAAAAAATTAACAACACGGCGGAAAATTTATTTACAATTCTTGGAGCACCTGCAGAGTTCCATAGTGTTTTCATTTAATCCCCAGCTTTTAGACAGTCAGTCCTCTGAAGTAAGGACATTTTGCTGGCCCCATGGTTCCTTGCAATCAATATGATTGTGATGTTTTTTTTGTGCAGCGGAAGAAGAATTTGAATTTATTTATGATGTAAGTGTTGTTTGTCTCTTTTCTCAGTGAATGGACATTGGACATGAGAGCTGAGCACGGACGACATGGATAAGCCTTATGCGAGGGATGTACAGATATGTATATCCCTCCCGTGGTTATTTATTTATTTCACAAATGCTCATTGCACATTGCCCATTACCCACCCTCTCCTCTGATGAAGATGGAGATGGATAAACTGGAGACGAACAAAATATCTACTGATGCACTTTACACCCGTTACTGAAAATCCCAGAATGGATTGCATTTCTTATCGTTAGACTTTGGGACCGGCCGGCTCATTGGGGTTGTCAGACTTGTCGCAAAAAAATGTGGCAGCATTAGGTATAACATGAACATCTATAGGTACATATTTCCGTATCAGTATGTTACGGAAGGCACATATGTATAAAGGAAACATTTCCCTGAAAGGATTTCATATATGAATGTGTTATGGATTTCTTTTTTTTCTGTGATGAAGGAAAATGCGTTTTTTAGTTTGAAGGTGTGTGTGTGTGTATGGTGTTGGGGTTGTTAAACAGTGAATTTTCATTGTATGTATGTACATACGACAGCAGTGCATATTTAAGGGATTTTTTTCACGATTTTCATTTGAGGCTTTTAGCGGTAGAACAAATACACAAAGGCGCACTTGTCATTAAACTTGAGGGAAACTTGACGAAACAGGAGTAGGTATGTGTAATGCATTTTTTAATGTGTTTTTATTATGTAGTTCAAATTTGTCCATGGAAGGTGGTTAAACTTTTAATCTCGTAGCCGGTAAGAGGGAAAAAATTATAATCTGGCATAAGTACGTAAGTACATAGGTATAACAAAGCATATCAGCTACGCTACGTTAGGGAAAACGTAAATGTCCATCGATTTACACAGAAATTAATTTTTAACTTTTAGCAAGGTAACTAAGTGGAACTTAACTTAACTACTGAGAGCGTGTTTTTCTAGTGGTGTTCTTGCAGGAATTGTGGGGACCTACAAGTTTTGTGAGACTATAAATACATGTGTATAGTTATCTACCTCGCAGAAGCCAGTTGGTGGTTATAGGTACTAACCGGTCCGCCATCTAACGTTTTTTTTTTAACTAGTGCTTATTTCGTGAATGGTAACACTTAGCTTATGTCTGATTTGACAGATAATTAGTTTTATCCTTCCGCTGAACGAATATGGTTGTGTATATGCTTGAACAACGCTCGCTAAGTGGGCCTGCGATCGACTTAGAGAAGATGCCGATTTTGCCAAAAAAAAATCATCTTTTCAGATGAAGCTCATTTTGATCTTGGCGGGTAAGTAAACAAGTAAAATTGTCGCATTTGGGGCACAGAAAATCCGCACGCATACATTGAAAAGCCGATACACCCAAAACGAGTCACTGTTTGGTGCGGATTTTGGTCCAGATGCATAATTCGAAAATGAGCAAGGAGTGGCCGTTACAGGCAATGGCGATCGTTATCGGGCCATGTTGAACGAATTTTTGTTCACAAAAATTGAAGAGGAGGATATTGGCAATATTTGGTTTCAACAGGACGCCGCTACGTGCCACACAGCCCAAGCTACACTCGATGTCTTGCGCCCATTTTCAAAAAAAAAGTTATTTGGCGGACCCTGTACTTTCATTAAAACTTAACGAATTTTTCATTTTCGAAATCGAAATTTTTTTTTTCGTATGAACCCGATATTTTAGATCGCTTCGATCTGTTTTTTAATCTTCTTCTTTGTCCAAAAAAATAACAGTGCCTGCCATACAATTTATATAGAGCATAATGTTTCAGATCACCAATGATTCAAAGTAAATTTTTGGTTATTTTTCATGGAAAATAATGTTTATTTTTGGTACATCTGGTAACTTCTTGATTTTCGGAAAACGATTCATTTGATTCTTTTTTTTTTGAATTTTTTTACGGGGAAACTCCTCAAAAGTTTAAACAACTTTCTTAAAAATAAAAAACAATTGGTGTTTTGAAAACGCAATAATTCGAAAAGGGCTCGACAGATTTTTTCAAAACTTGCAATAAGTGTTTTTTGTAATTGATTACTTAAAAAATCATTTTCCTCAAACAAAGGCCAACTGTATCTACCATACAAATCTTAGAAAACCGAATTTTGATTAAAGAAAATGCGTGTGTTCTTAAATTATTGCAGTCCGCTTTTAAGTAAAAAAAATATTTTATTTTTCGTTCCTATTAAAAGTACTACTTATCTTCGAATTTCATTGAATGAACCGATTAAAATTATTTTTTTATATGCAAATGCTCCCTAAAAGTATAAGTTATATTACAGATTAAATTTTTTTAAAAATCGATTTTTAACACATAAATTAATTTTTTTTATAAAAATCGATTTTTCAAAAACTAGTCAGTGATTTTTTAAAAATTAAAATCTTTTACGTATATATTAAGAATTAATTTAAATTGGCGTTTCAATTTTTGTTTCTAAAAATGTTTTTAAAATTTATACATACTAAAAATATTAAAAAAAAAAACTACTCCATTGATTTTTGATTTTTTACTTGCGATAAATAATATAGGCCAAGTATTGCATTTGAAAAAAAAATGTAATTCCAGATTTGCATCAAACTTGACACGATGATAGAGAACAAGAAAAGAGCAATTCCAATTTGTCTGTTTGTCGGTATGTTGGTCGATCTATAGCCTAAGCCGCTAAAGCGATTTTCTTCAAACTTTTCGAGTATCTCATTAACGGTTCGCGGGTTTCGATCAAAATTTTTAAACAGGAGGTCTAAGCATATACAGATTTAAAGTAGATATAAATAAAAAAACAATTTTTATGGAAATTCAATATTTTAAAAACGGATGGATGATTTTTTTTTTCAATTTTGTTTTTAAGTTAATATTATTAAATACCTAAAATTGCCTTACCAACTTTTAAAATTAAGTAAGAAAAAACAACGTTAAAAATATATTTAACCGTTTCTACTAAGAATCTGGTGCATACGATGTAATCCAACATAAGATAGCAGGTTCGTGCGCTCCAGTCGTGGATCTTATTGTATATAAAACAGACAAAGCAAAAAAAATGCGTAAAATTTTAAGTGTAAGCTTATAGTAGTAGCTTTCCGACCCTGATCTTAAGACACAGCCGGTGACTTTGAGGGAAGTGGGAGGGTCATGGTATTGAAATTTGAAAAAACTCCGAGCTTGTATACTACATATGCATCTTTGTAACAGCTCATGAAGTTCAAAAAGCTCCTAACGATTCTTTTGTACAATGCGCCCACTATAGGGGGTCTTGACTACCCTTAAAGTAAACAAGATCAAGTAAAGTGCGAGGACTTTAAATAAATCTTGGTTTCGAAGTTTTGAATATCAAAATGGGAGGATAAAAATAGTCACACAATGCATTTCGCACATTCGTGTTGTACGGCTAAGGATGTGTGTCGATGAAAAAATTGTGTCCATTAATCATATTGGCGCAAGATTTTAGTCGATTTAGTAATATGTTAAATCATTTTTAGTATGATACTAGGCTAAAAAGAGGACTTTGCTAATTTTAAACCAGTTTAGTATCGTACTATTTTCCTAACATTTTACTAAAATTAAAATCACAAAATGGATACTTTATTTTTTTAGTATCGCACTAAATCCATATGCCACTTTGACATTTAAAAACGTCAAAAAGTTATGTTCGCTTAGTTTTTTGCGCTATTTTAGGCGTGTTTAGTTGTAGAGTAGATTATTAAGAAAATAGATTTAGTATGGTGCTAGTTAAAAAGTGTTTAAGATTAGGAAAATATTAGCAAAGTGCTTTAGTATTACCAAACTGTTAAGTAGTATCATGCAAGACCTTAACATCAGGCTGTTTTAATTCTGCGCCATTGATTTTATTTACATATGCGTACTATCAAAATAGAATTACTAAATTTATTTCCAATGAAAGTACATACTTGACGAATTTGATTTCAATTTTTTTATAAATTAAAACCAAGCATTTCCGGAAACCTTCTCAAGACTTTAACCATTAGCCGACTCAGAAAATTTGTAAGTGTACCCAACAAAAACCAATATTTCTCATCAAGACTGATGAAAACAATTACATCGGCCTCCATTGTTGCCAAGCCCTCAAAAGACTCAATGACACATTTTTTTTTTTTCGTCACACTTGATTCCGTTGATGATATTGTTTAATAATTATTATAATAAACATATCTTGATCAAAAGCCTTTAACTTGAAACGCGATAATATAGAAAATTGCTCAAAAATTCCACATTACTCAAAGGCTTTATGAGGTTTGGGGTAAGTAGTTAATTGTCTTATAGGCTCTTAGTTTAGCGCAATAACACGAACTGAGAATTATAGAAGCAAACAAAAACTATCAACACTCTTGAATATGTTCTGTACATACACTCGTATGTGATTGACAAGCGAAACAATTTACGCTTCCCCCTTTAGCTGGTTTTGTAGTTGTAGATATACCTATTGATGATATACAATATTATACTGCAAGGTAAAAGAAGCACACATTGTATGTATGTGGGTAGGTATTGTTTGCTCGCCAAAGCGCGCATAGCAACAGCCAAACATATTTCAACAGTTTGACTTTGACACGCACAACGCTTTTCATTTCATTCTCTCTGACAATTACTATTCAGTATTAAATATAAACTTAAAAAAATATATATCTATGTGCAGTACCTATTTGAGTATAGATATAATATCAGCACTATTGGTGGAAAGTTTCGTTTTGACTGCGTGATGCGATTGCGAATGTTTGTTGGTCATGGAGTGTATAGTGTCGTGACATGACGTGATTGACGAACTCTTTGGTACACGGAAGTCAAATGAAATGATTAAACGTCAGAGGTTAGAGATTTAGATGTAGAGATGTTATCTAGAAAGAAAACCACATATTTATACGCAGTTTTTGACAGCTGTCTTATTTACAGAGAAGTTGGATTTTTTGTGTGCATGGCAATGACTTTTGTCGCTTTTGATTGGCTGTTCGGAGTTACTTTTTTTTTACTCCTTACGTGCTATACCTATAGAATATAAAACATATTCGGAGTAAAAAGGGTAACTCCGAATAGCCAATCGGAAACGACATTAATAAGTACGATTGCAATTGAATATTGAAGCTATTCTTAACTCGTCCTTTTGTGGAACTGTCAGTGACATATAATTACTGTCAATCTATGTGTCACTTTGAACATTTTCAAATCGTTGATAAGTATTGACATTTAAAAATCGTCAATATTCCAATTCTAATATCAAATTCCTTTCGATTTAATTTACACTTGGATAGTTGTCAAAATAAAAGCATTGCCATATATGAATAGGGTAACATATTCGATTACGTACACACAATGAGACTTAGGTACATTTACAAAGGCTTATTTAGGTATATTAAGCATGAAACAGATTGAGCCAGCAGCATCACACAGCGGCTGACATCATTTACAACCAACCAATTGCAATTGTTCCAGTAATGTCAAGTTCAAATCGTCTACAGCGTCTTTTAGACCAAATTCATAAAATTGTTGTTGCTGGTGCATTGCTCACAACTTTTGTAATACGATATTCAGTGGCAAAATACTAATGTCGTTTTTTCGATTCTATTTTCGGAGTGTTATATACATACTCCATATTTATTTTTATATGAAAATGTCGTATTCATAAATGAACGCATACCCACTTGAACTTCTTCATCTAAAAAAAATGTGTTCCATTTTGACTTACGTATGAAATCGTGAACATACAAATAATCCGAAAACATTACTCGAACAGCCAATTGAACGCTTTTACAGTAAGGAGTGGAAAAAGAGTTGAGTAACTCCGAACAGCCAATCGAAAACGACATAAGTAACTGACAAAAAGATGAAATATGGAACATGTAGCTCTGTTTGTTTCGATACAAAATGTCAGACTGTTGAAAAAAATGGTACTGGTAGCAGTGGTGTGTTTGAAATTTTTAAATGATTAAAGCCGTTTCAAGCATTACACATATATGTCAAAAAAGAATAACACAAACAGATAATTACACACAAGTATCTACTCCAAATTATCAGCTACCTATGAAGTTTGAAAGATTAAATAACAGAAACAAGACGTCTTGGAACTGATCAACTAACATCTTCAGGTCTGTTCACATTAAAGCGACTATCGAACGAAGAATTAAGGAAGACAAATGATTTAGAACGAATTTACTTTTTTAATTTCCAAAATAAAATAAATTTGAAAACATTTTGAAATTCTATTCACATTCCACACATTTCAGCGATCAGAGATCATCAATAATAAAGAGTGAAAAGTTAAACGTCAGTCGCAACCAAAAAAAAATCCAACGAAGTATCAATATGGACGAATATTCGTTAATTCGTTGGCAACTGTTCATGCTCACACTACACATCTTACAAGGTATGCTCTTACGAGTTTTCGTTCAAGTTCGCGCATATATCAAAAACTGCTAGTTGCAATATAAATACCTTTTGCCGAAGTAACAATTGAGAAACAAAAATTATCAGTAAAATAACGATTACTTTTTAAACTATTTTCTACTTGAATTATAAGTAATTATTTATCACTTTATTATCTCTTATATTTCGACCAGCTGTTACTTGTTACTGAATACTTCTTACTGAGATTTTGACCCATCCCTATTTTTATGTGGATCTGTCAAAAGTCAGAGTGCACTTATCAAATCTCTATGATCTTTTGTGTCATATAATGACAACCGAATTTTGACAACATGCGTAAGAGCATACACTATACCTTTCCATTCTCAAATTTCGTTAGCTAAAAATTGAATGCGTTCCACAATTTTAGTATAATACAACGTTTCCACCGACCACTAAACCGAGATTTAAGTAGATTTACCTAAATCTCCTAGAAATCTTGAGGATTTACAATACAAATTTTAGTCTTCTCAGATGAAGATTTAAAATAAATCTCATTTAAATCTTCAATCGAACTACCCTATAAGACCGATTGATTTAAAACCTCAGGTGGTAGGTAAGTAAAACTTTGACATTTTTATCAGCCACATATTTTTCAGAGAATGCAATTTGTAGATACTTTGATATTGTGTTACTTGAAGTCTCAGTATTTTAATTGATTTTCTTGGAAATGAATTAAATTTTGTTAACTTCTTGGAGTCTTTGAGCTTAGTAGTTAATTTTCCAGAAAATTTTTTTTTTCGAAATCTTTAATGCAAGTAAAAACACATTGAATTGAATATAACAGTGAAGTATGATATAAATGAAGATTTCATATTTTGTTTTTACAAAGACAGATAAGGCAGTTCAAAGAAGATTGCATTCATCGAATACAATCAAAAGAATGCAAAATACTTTTGGAATTCTCCAAAGAATGCTTGGAGTAAAAAAGTATTGCATTCTTTTGACTTTTCAAGATGAATGCATTAGAAAACACTTAAAAATTCGCTGAGTTTTTATATGCAAGTTTAAGTAGATTCATACCTATTATGTAAATTCAAAGTATTAAAAAAAAACAGTCTGTTAAATCAAATGACTTAACAGACTGTTTCAAAAATGATTGCATTCTTTTACAGCTCAGAATTTTTGTCTACAAAGAAATAGCTGTGGAAATTAGGCGTAAAGCTAACTTTCTTGTCGAAGCTATTTACCCCTTTACATTATAGTAAATGCCTTTAATATCCCTAAGTACCAACCTACTTTAAATGTCAAACACATGTAGAAATGCCAACAAGTAATCTGGTATGCAATTACTTAAAAAAAAAAATATTAAATGAAAAAAATGCGTCATGGCTATTAAACAGATGAAATCTAATACCACATGGCATGCATTTTCGGCCCTGACCTTCAAACTAAAATCAAAGATGAAATTGTTCCTCTATCAATTCTCTTGTGATGTGAAATCTGTATAATTATGCTTGCCCTTAATCCGTCCGTGCAGCAGCAGCACAAACAGCAAACGGAAGCATATAGCGCTGTAATTTGACACCCTCTCGAGTGTGTCGTTTCTAATCAACGAACATTTGCACATCCTCGATTCTCTAAAATGAAACCGAAAGTTAAATCCTCTTAAGGGGTCGTCATCATGATAATCATATATGATGCAACCATACGAGTACCTCTCTCTATATACTCTACCACAAATATGCCTTGGGCTTTTTAGGAAAATTCCATTGAGTTGCTGTCGAGTGGAAACGTGTGCGCAGCAGCACGCTCATTCTGGCCGAAGTCAATCTCGAAAATCAGAACAGCCGACGAGCGACGGGAACAGCGACGAGTCCTTGTTTCTTCCCTTGCACTTTGCTAAGTACTGTATATCGTGTGTGTGGTGTGGTGTGTCATTCAATTATTGGGTCACACAGGGGTGGTACTGAACAAAAAAAACAAAAATTGAATGAAAACTCCGGATACTGCTGTTTTTCATAACAAAGATGAAAACACAGAAATTGCAATAGGCTGCGACCCTCTTGCAACACGCAAAATTGCTGAAGAAAAGAATTGTTTCTTTCATCACAGCCCAGAGCCAGCCAAAGCCAACAAACAACACAACCCTTGGTATGCGTTTCCTGCTGCGCAATGGGATGGCCATAATTTCTTTAAATGCAAAAATTCATCTTTGTGTCAACCCTTATATTGTGTGTGATCCCTCTTTATCTAAACCTCGCGATAAATATTTTGCGTAGGTATTCTATAAATGTATCTCATCGAAACGCAACCCTCGACGCTCGCCCGATGATGAATGCAACACACTCTAAGGCAGCAGATGATGAGGACGACGACGAGGACAATCACTGATGACGATGTCAATTTAAACATCTCTTCACTTTTCATAAAATTGGTATATGTATGATGGAGGGTAGGTATAGGTATCACCTGGGTGATGAGGCGAAATAAGGGTTGCAAGTTATATATTTACGTTTCCTTCCACCATCGCTACTTTAGATACACTGCTGTGTTAATGGAAATTACACTTTAAATGAAAATATACAACAGTCAATGAAAACTCATGCAAACGGGGTGCGTTTTGCGTTGTTGCTAGGCCAGAAATGTGTGGCGTATCCTTTTATGAAAATAAATAAAAGCTGCCGCATTTACTATAGGTACTATTTTGCTGGGGTGAATTCCATCTGCCAAGCAAATGTATAGGTACTCGTACTACTACGACAGATTGTGGCAAATTATTAATGATTTCTTTTGACAGTTGACATACTCAATGGAATTTTTCATATTTTTTTTTCTTTTTCAATTTTTTTTAAAGAAGAAGGAAAAACGAAAAAAAAGTGCCCGCAGTTAAAATGATTAATTTTAGATTGAGAAATTTAATATGCATACAAGTTTTTTTTTCAAAGATTGCTTTCATAAAAATATTTTGTCAATGTTCATGTGCACTGACACAGTCTGCATATTTTTTTGGCATTTGGGTATTTAGTAGAGTGAGGCTTATTTTCGCAATGTTAGGAATTTTTTGTGCTCCCCTTTGCTGCCTCTAAAAGTATTCAAATTATATTTTATTGAAATCGGTTAGAGCTTACAACATATCGCAGCAGGGAGCAGTCAAAATGTCCGTAATCCTACACCCACGCATATTTGTCAGTTGCTTGAAATAATGGTTGAAAATATCTGTAAACACCTAATAAAGTCAAACAGCTTAAACACGACTGTTTGAACAACTTAAACATATTTGGATTGATACTCGCTTAACTGAAAATCCAGTTTAGAAATCACGCCTTTGAAATTTTATATTTTTCCAAAAAAAAAAATGGACACACCTGCTAAAATCGAACAAAACATTTTCAACCCGATTACAGAATGCGACGAGTTTTCCGGGGCGAGAGAATGGCGCTGAATTTTGTGAATTTTGACATTGACGTTCTGAAGAGATATAGGTAGGTGTAAGATATTTCGCATGTAGTCAACATTCATTAAATTCAAATTTGACTAGGAAAACTAGCTGTCATTATAAACATACTAAATCCATATGACAATTTAACATTTACAAACGCCAAAAAGTTATGTTCGATTACTTTTTCCAACTGTTTTAGGCAAATTGTTTTATTATGATCATACCTAATAGGTACACTTGCAATTTTTTTTAGAGAAAGTAGGTAGGTAATAACCTGCCTAAATTATTTTTGTTCTTATTTATTTTACTTGATAAGTTATAAATTTTTAATTTTTGTGATTGAATTTTATAATAAGAAATCGAATGAAATATTTTCCAAAAACAATTTTGTTCCCTCAGAAAACTCATGATTGCTCCTTTTCATAATTTTCAATCTGGGCCCATGATGTTCTGTAACTCAAGCGATAACTTTAACTCACTTAACTCCTCTGAATAAATGGGTTTCTGTAAGTTTAGGCGATACCTTAATTTTTTAATTTGTTTGACTTGGATTTTCCAATGGAAGGCGATAAATTGAAAGTCATTTTGGCATCTTAACAACAAAACAAACATATTTTTTTTTGTTTCTCGACTAGGTATACCTAGCTAACTACTATTATCGATTCGAAATTTACAGAACATGGTCCCTGGGACCCAATTCCGAAAGCGTGAATGCTTTTCTGTGCAAAAAAAATTATTCACTCTCAAAATATGCGTCAATAAATTTGCCTATCTGTGTACACGTTATCTGTCAAATAAAATGTAATTATATAATTTCTGTGTACCTACACGGAGAAAACTCACGCTTGCTGAATTGGGCCCCTGGTAAACCTAGTAGTAGTAGTAGTAGTAAGCTTAATTGAGTTTTTTTTTACCAAATTTTCCATAGATAATACACGTGTAGTAATGGCGATTACATATATTATTTTTGCCGACTTCGAATTGGCCAAGCTACACTAAATTTATATATTATTTTTGTTCTTTAAATTTAGACAAAGGAAATTTAAAATTACATAGTTGTAAACTACAGTTTAAGAAATTAAAAAAATATGTCCACTCAACAAGCCCATTACGATTTCATATAAAAAAAAACTAAAATATAAGAACTTAAAACTATGTGCGATAAGGAGAAACAGTCATCTCGTCTCATTTTCTTCAACGCAGATGTGTGCAATTTAGGATTGGAATACATAAACGAATGTACATCTTATCTTTCGTCAGTTAGAGCGAGAGCTCAGTACTTTACATCTTTCGTTTGAGTGAGAAAGCGACATCTCAATGGTTTTATGGTGAAAGAGAGCGATCTTCTAGTTATTGGATGTCGCGATGACCAGAACTGTTATTTCCCCCATTATCGGTTCCGTTACAGAATAATGGAATTATGCAGCTTGTCCATTACGGGCTGCAAACATAAGCTATCCATGGTATGCTTCAACCTTCTGGGACGACGTCCATATACGTATGCTATGTCCATGTGCGCAAACAAGGAAGCTGCGAGTAGATGGAATTCGGATGGCTTCTATACACGTGGATGTGATTCATTTGACTCCAAGTTGCAATTTCCTTGGTGTTGTCGACTTGTACAGCATTCAAATGTAATAACTATTGCACAACTTAATGCAATTATTTATGTTACTTTAACATACTTTTACTTAATAGTTAATTTAATTAAACTATTTTTATTATTTTTTTAAATCTTTTTTTTTTTTTTTACTTCTCCAGAATGTAAAGCACGTCCGTCCGCGACGGGAGCCAGAAGCCAACCCCCCTGGTAAACCTACCTACCTACCTGTTTGACATTAGGTACCTATCTACTCTTTGAGAATCCCGAACGTCAATGTCTCAAATTCCAAAAATTGTGCAAATTGAAATGTGGCTCTAGGTATTACCAATAGCGAATGTTCGCCTTTATCTGTCAGAATCGACCGAATTGTAGGTATAGGTATCTATTACACTTAATTGCAGTTTTTGTGTTTGACAATTTTGACATTCATACTTACATTTTTTACTGAATATTTTTTTTAGCGATAATCGCTTTCAAACAAAATTTTTTTCATTGAATTTGATACCTTAATTAACTTGATAATACATACATATGTACCTACCTAGCTAGTCAATGACAGAATAACATACACATACCTACCTATAACCTAGCTTTTATGAACATAAGTATTCGACACTCGTAATAGTATCTACCTACCGCAATTTAATTCAATCACTATTAGGCTTTTCAAACCTATTTTTATTTTACCTTATCTTTTCTAATTGCGAATTCTCCAATCTCGACTCCGCAATCACACTTACTTCTTGAACATAATTGATCGTGCACGGTCATGTTTCTTTAACTAAAATAAAAATACTCCTTCTTTCCCCTATTCTCTTACATAAAAGGCATAATAAGTAATTATAGTAAATAGTTATCACTCTTTTTATTAGTACCTATATACAATAAATAATGTATATAAGTGCGTAACACAGAAGCTAAAAATGCCAGCTGATCTCTTCAAAATCCACATTTATATACAACATTATATATTAATAATTACTCTTTAAATTTACTGCCTCTTCTCTTTTATAAGTTAAACTCACTTCGCTCTCTTTATAAATGTATATACCTACTATTTACCATTTACTTGTGGAGCGCACCGGCCTGTCTAGCTGCACTTTATATAGAATGACGAAACAAAAAATAAATAGGTACCTACAAAACGAAACAAGTGTGCACTCTGTCAGATATGCATTTATACATGACTCACACATCGACAAAGGTCAGGCGATCACGTAAAATGAAATCCAGATTAACGTTTTTCTTTTGTTTTTTTTAATCTTTTTTTTTTGCAGTTCTGTTTTATTACAAGTTCTTACCAATTTTATGCAGATAAAAATTTTTTACTAGCAAGCTACTTACAAAGTAAAATAAAGATAAACCGGGTGTCGTGAAGTGAGAGGTGAACTTATTTCGTTGACACTGTCAGATTGTGTCAGCTGACTGAGAAAATTTAAACAAAGAGAAAAAGGTTAATGATCAAACGTTGTTGTTTATTGGTTGGTAGGTGTGGTAGGCGGGAGCGATTAGGTACAGGTTCATATGTATATATTTATACGTCTTCAAAGGAAAGCAAAATATAGGTTAAATAGCTTTTTCAAACCAATTAAAATATCGTGATTTAATATGTAGGAATACCTGTCTGCCAAGCAAAGTGTACGTACAAGCTTTTTGTCTGCAATCCGAACGAGTCTGTCCATTCCAAATATTGCAAAGCTCTATCTACACTATTATCGTCACTATTTTACTGCCTAATTTATTCACACCTTTCCTTTGTTGTTGTTTACTGAATAAAATTTTGCTGTGCTGCCTATACATTTACCAATAAAAAAGGGCTATTGTTTTGCAGATCATAATCTTCCTATAAAAATTTAGGAACATAAGTATCTACATATACTTACATATTAACGAGTCTTATAGCCGATTTCACGAAAGACGGTTAAACATATAACAGGCTTCTACGCCTTAAAATGGGAAGTGTCACTAAAATGTCATCAGACGGAGCTTACAAGTGGATATACCAACTGGCAATTTATGTGGTTTTCGTTTGGTAAATTTATAATATTGATCTATAAATTGATTTTTTTCGTAACGAATCGAATACATTATCAGATTGATTTTTATTTGCTATAGTATTGTGAACCAGCTAGCGGTATCAGCAGTCAAATATTGACTCGAACGTGATTTTCAATTTTAAGTGTGTAAATTGATGAGATTTTATAACATAGTATAACAGTTTTATGTAACTACCTAGGTATTAAAAGTGTAAAATATTCCCAGTGCTTCGGGTGGTTGGAAGTAAAAACTAAGTTCCGGAAGTCGAAAGCCTTTCTGACCCTGTGGGGTTGCACAAAAGCACAGTACACATAATAAAGGTAATATATTCCGGTTTTCATTTTCGTTCAAGTTCGCACATGTGGCAAAACTCAGATACACTCGTGTCACATTTGGTATGCGCATATGCTTAGGCATGGGCCAAACTTCTAGTTGCAATATCTGTTACTGCTACTTTCAAATAACAGTTATAAGTCCCTGTTACTGAAATAACAATTATGGAATAAAAATTGTCAGTGAAAAAACAATTTTAATAAATTATTTTCCACTACCATTTCAAAATAAATTATTCATCACTTTTTCATCTATATTCCGCTGTTTGGCTTAATCAAAATACAAATTTAGAAATTTCAAATGTTATTTCAATAACAGTTATTTTTGATCTACTGTTACCTCTTACTGAACACATCTTACTGAAATATTGACCCATCCCTATTTGTATGTGAAAATGTCAAAAATGATAGTGCATGTGCCAAATCTCAGAGACATTTTGCCAAATGTGACAACCGAACTTTAGAATTATGACAATCGAATTATGACAACTGTACTGTGTACTGTGGCGCAAAGGTGCCACTTTTGTCAAGAGAGCCAGTAGGAAAACCGGTTCATAATTTACTTAAAGATTACATGGGACGATATTTTCCGCTGGAAAAAAATTATAGGTATAGGTACCCTCATGGCTTCTCTTTTCATTATGGGTGTTAGTATTTTATTTTTCGCAGATCGCAAGTTGTAAAAAAATTGTATGTATTAGTTTTTCTTCTTCGTTCTTTCACTCATAGCCTGGTGGAAGATTTTAAACCATTTCATAAAGCAAACCCCGTTTCTTTCCAACGAAACTAGTTGGTTTTCAGCACAGGTCCAATAATGGAGACTTATTTTCCTCCGTTTAGACAAGAGTGGAAAGAACAAGCTGCAGTTTTTGTTAATGTGATTTCTAAAATTAAATTGGTTTGGAGCAAAAATAATAGTCAATGTTGTCAGGATCAAGTGAGGTAGTTGTGCTATAATCAAGAGATAATCGTAAACACATTAAGATCAGTTGATTTATTTTTTTTGTTGATGAACCTATATCCAAATTGCATTAGTAATTTATTTAAAGATTGATTTTTTTTTTCCAAACATGAACCACTGAAATACAGTAGTCCCTCGATATTTAAACTCCTTCTATTGGTAGCAATGTAAAACACTTATTGGCGAAATTCGATTGCTTAAAATTAGGTACAGGTTCCTTAAGCCTCCCGCGCGTCGCTAACCGTCAAATTACAACCCTAATAGCAATATTCCTTTTTTAGTAAGCTTTAAATTTATGATTTTATGATACCTTTATGTATATGTTCTAGGTAGGTACCTACCTACTTTCAGAAATCCCATTTAATAAAACTGTTTTAGATAAATTTGTTATTAAGAATATTCCTTTAATTTCAGCTAAAGTTTTCAGATACGAAAAAAAAACATATTCATAAAAGAAAACATTTATGTTCTCCATGTCATTTCTAGATACGATCTGGAAAAAAACCAATGAAGCAAACCGACTCACAGTGGTTTAATTTGTATGGAAAGGGCGGTCAAAACTCAAAATTCCATTTTAGATGATAGAATATAAAATAAATTGTTAAAAAAGTGATTTATTGTAAATATTATTTAATTTTGTTAACAATTAAAGCAATAAATTCAAAAAATATTTTTATATAGTGTCGATTTTTTGTTTTTTTTTTTCAAATTTCTTTCGTTAGAAAGCAAGGGGTATGAGGGAAGAATTAATCTATTTAATAAATCAGTGTTTGTTGTCAGCCTAGATATTTCGTGTGTTGTTCGATCGGAAAAATTTTTCATATTTGTTTTTCACCTCTGCTGCCTCTTCAGTAAATTGGCCTATAGGCCATAATTTGTCCTCCGTGAATAAGAACTTTGTGTATTGAAGCTGGCAATTGGCACGAAGGGTATTCTGCAACAATTTCACGAGTTGTATCTTGCCGCAACCAAAAGTTTCAAAGCATCATTTGAATTAAGTTTTTTAACTTGGAGATTGTCTCTAGACTGGCAATGCCTCAAGACACAAGCGATATCTTTATCTACTTCAACGATCTTAGCAATACATCTCCTCTTAGTTCGAGACGAGCTTTACTAAAAATGTGTTTTTTAGTGTCCCTTGACTATTTGGGGACTTTTTTTTCTTATGGTTGCTCCTGTGCTTGATAGAATCAAGCCAAAAACTATTTGTAGATAAAACCGTTATTTTTTTAAGAACAAGCTTCCCACTTTCTATGAAAGGACTTACATAACGTACTTATATCTTTCGTGGCCTCCAAACTTCCAATTTGGTAAGTTTCCTTCAAAATTGTCCACGTTTCATTAATTTTGGCAACACTGCGACCTTTCTTCGACGTATGCTAAATATTTAAAATATCAATCCGCTTTATCATATTGCTAAAATCTGAAAAAATAATGTAAAACAGTGTTTGACTTCGGGTCAAAATTTTACGATTTGCGCAAATTTGCGCAAAAAAGATAGTGTATGCTCGTAAAGAGGAAAGATAATCCTAAATTATTCTATATAAATTATTGTGGGATTTTATGGGAATTTGATGTTTCGTCTCTTGATAAAAACACAAAATATGAAAAAAAACACAATATATGACCTCTATTGAGGTCAAAATAAAATATATATATATTTATTTTTCAAAGAAAACCATTAAGCTATCGTTATACATTATTTTATTACTCACATCAATCACATATTTTCCAAAACTAACCTTAATAACAGACCAAAAATGGTTAAACCGCAATGTCGTATTTTCAGATTAGGGTTTTTTATAAAATTGGGAAAAACACTCAACTTCGTGGCGCGACTGACTGCCAATTACTAATTTTATAGAAAAAATCTTACTGTCACTATATTGTCCCGTTATCATAGATAATTATTGCATTAAAAAAAATGAATTTATTAAATCTTGAAATTTTGACTTTTGGCCTATGGGAGAAACCACTGTGCGACTCCACAAAATGAACATACTTTTCACTCATGAGGATGAGGGTAGGTACACAAGCCTTAATGGAAAATTTTTCTCACATTGGAAAATGTGAAAGAAAAACCCAAAAATAAGGAAAACAGAAAACTTAATCGCTCATAAAAAATAACTACCCGAGGTCACACGATACTATTTGAAGTGAAGAACGTCAATTGTCTAAGCAAAATAGCAACCCCCCTCCCAAAAAAAACCACAGTAACCAAAACAAAAAAGTAATAGTAAGTAGGTAGGTTGTAGGTACCTATCTTTATAATAAATCTAATGCTTTAAACCGCTCTCCAGGGATACAATTATCCTCAATCTCAAGGATGTAACATAAAAATGACAAAACCACCACAAAAAGACCTCATTTGGATGCAAACAAAAAAAAATTCATGAAAAGGTTTTGCGAAAAAATAACCTGGTGAGAGTTCATATCTTAAACCTTTTCTCTTAGTCTTTTGATGGCATTGCCTTTTGTATTTTGTATACAAACAGCTAGCTCTTCCCTTAAAGCCATCACCATCGTCATCGCCATCACATCGCAGAGTAGGTATTATCAATATTATTTACGATAATCACTCGGACTTGAAATGATTACATAAGTGTTCTCGTGTGCGTTTGCGTTTCTTTCCCGGGCGTGTAGGTAGGTATACTATATAGTATTGGTATATAGATAGTATGGCAGGATAATAATACAACTCAGCCCTGTGAGATAAGAGTATTTGGTATATTTCGTTCGTAGTGTTCCCAAAGTTTCCTGATACTCACCCTTCTATCGCAGCTCACCAGGCTCAGCACTTTCATTCTTCTGTAGGTAGGTAGATAGGTTATGTGTATGTAATACAACTCGCTGCCTTGATATCATTCATTTTGTAGGTAGGTATTTTATTTTTGTTCTCGTCTTATTTGTGGTAGAGGGGATAAGGTGGTGTCGGCAGTGCCAGTGGCAGGCACGGCACGTTTTTGCAATAACATTCCGCACTTGGTTGCCCGGGAATAATCTTAAATCGATTTTAACCGAAAACCATGCCCTTGAAAGGGAAATCCCCAAAGGTACAATGACGCTAACACTCACTCGCTGTCAGATCAAAAAAAAAAAAATAAATATAAAAAGGAGAGGGAGTTAATGTGGCAAATGGCAAGCAATCGCAAGGAATCAGCCTGCGCCCTCCCGGAAGGATACGGAAATTACTTTTATCTCTTTACTGACACTTTTGTCGCAGTTTTTCCGGTTGTTGTTGTTATATACCTACCTCTGTATGTACATATCTACTTGAAATTTCGCGAGTCCCTGTCACTCCCTTTCCCGTTCGTGTGTGCACGCCACAACCCACATCGTGAGCGCTTTACTTTCATCAATCGAAAGTTGTTGTCTCCACTTGACCGTGACTAATGACAAAACACCGGCAACGGCAACATGCAGCGCGCGATTCTTTATTTTATTTGCCGGTTAAATTTAGAACTTATGTTCGCCTTCAAAAGCGCGGTATTTCACCTGACATTTGCAAAAAAAAAAAACAGTACAGATCGCGTAATGATATCAGACTTATTTCCGTTGTTACTCATCCATCGGTCATTGCCTACAATTGCGAGAAAATGATTTTCTTATGCAATAATGACATAAAAAAAATCACAAACACCGCTATGATTAAAAGGTTGAATTTAATGGCAGTGTACCTACACAAAGTACTCAACGAAAAGACTGATATGTAGGTACCTATGCACCTTACGAGTGAGTAGCTACATATTTATATGAATTGAATGATAATTAAAAAATGTCGCACAGTGGCTCATTTTGACTTATTTTTATAAAAATCGTAACGCTTTAATAACATAATAGTCGTGTTTTATTGGGAAATTTGTCCATAGTAAATTTATCATATTTAGCCATTTTATACACAACATCGGTAGGAGCTCTACGGTCGATAAAAGGCTAAAGTAGAATCATTGTATAAGTTTATTTTATTGTTCGTTTCCATAACAAAAAATGCTGTTTTGGTAATCTCTTTTCCTCGTACTGTTGTGTCAGCAACAGTCGAGTCATGATAATAAATAGAATATAGGTAATTCTTAATATTTGTTATTGATTCGCTCTTTGTAGTTTCTAAAGTAAATTTATCAGCTTACCAGTGCCATCTCGTGGCTTCGGGAGCGTAAGATGAATCGACTCCATAAAAGTAATATATGTTTTATATATGTACAAATGTAGAATGTTATGCTGGATTTACCCGACTGCCAAGTTCGCAGTATTTACAGCCAAAATACAGCTGTCATTAATTTAATTCGCTTACACAAAGATAAAATAATGACAGATAAAAATACTGCCAACACTGGTAGTAAAGAATGAGCAAGTTCATTCTTAATTGCAAATTGTCATTATTTGAAAATTGTAGTCAGTACTGAATTTACACGATGTCAGTATAATGTCACAACTTAACAAAAATTCTGGTTGGCAGCTTTTTAATGACAAATCTACTGTCACATTTTCGACTATTTACACGACAAAACAAATAATGACAAGATTTTGACATCAATACTGCCAATTGACAGTCGTGTAAATGCGGCATTACTGTGGATAAGTTTTTGATGTTTAATCGAGTCTCGAGTTTGAATTTGTTAGTTTTGTTGGTACGATTGATAGTTGGATTGAATCTCGATGGATGTGTTCATGGAGTAGTTATAATTATTAATTTCCAGTCGCCAGACAAGAGACAAATCGATCTTTCTGATAGATAGTTTTTTTTATAGTTGAATAGCTTATGTTTCTAAAATCTCAGATAACTCCATTTTTTAAAAATATAGGAATATAAAGTATAAAGTTTCTCACTTTTACTATTAAAAAGTGTAAGTAAAATTTGTTGCACTGTATGCTCAATTGTTTTCGTTTTCGGGGCACGTCTAAGAATCCATCTATATCTGCAATTTTGTATACCCCCAATACCACAAATGTCAATTAATCAATTTTAACAAATTTTGATTTCCATTTTGAAAAAAAAAATCAATCTCTATTGAACGAAATCCTTTTTCCTTTCATTTTTCACTAATTAAGACCAATTTTCGTTTATGTTTTATTTGTATATTGGTAATTATTATAAATAAATGAACTTTGGTGGTTAAAAATCATCTTTTTATTTAGATCAAAAAAGGAATTTAACAAGTTGAATGGGTGAAAATATTGATTCACTTTTCATTTTGAAATCAATTTATTTGTTTCATTTTTTTCCTCCGGCAAAGGTGAATTTACCATGTCCACTTCGTTCCCCAGGAACATCGCATCGCTACATGGACTTTGCATATATTTTTTTGCTTCAATTGTTTTATTTTCTAGACATATGCTTAAAATTGGCAAAATGTGAACTTAGCTCTTTACTCCGCTTATGTTAAGTGAAATCTATTGAGTGAATATCGAATTGAAAACAAAACATACTCACAAAATAAAATTTTAAATTGACTTGAAGAATATACCTCTATCCATCTATCTGCTCCGAAAATAAGTGGAATCGTGAAATATAAAGGGGAAATGCAAGGGGACAATATAAACTACGTGTGGTGTGAGCTCAAAACAAGAAACATTAAAAGGGAACAAGAAAAAATATCCTACTATTTTGGTCTGCCGTGCGTTTTAAAGGAATTCAAAATTGCACTGTGTAAAAGGGGACTTTGAAAACAAACCCATCCACTTAGCATTTTTAAAATGAATGTAAATTGTAAGTAAAGAAAAAAGTCATACAAGAAATGATTTTGAAATACAAATTAATATTAGTATTCGTTCTTCCACTTTCTAGTTTAATTATATTTAATATTTTTTAATTCTGCTTTGCACAAAACTCTTTCATTGCTTTTGACAGCTATGCAGGGGTACCATTTTTACAAAACTAAAAACAATACGTTTCATTGAGAGTTACTTACGGACACGGTACTATGAATAGATTCGAAATAAACCAAGGCTAATTTTGTTCTGTCAAAAAAAACTCCCAGGGTGAATTTTAATAACAAAACATTTTAAAGGGTGTTTCAAACCCTTTTTTAAATAAAATTTCATTTTTACATTAGCTAGACATACTCGTACCTACATATTTGCGGTATGATGAAATTCCATTATTTTTGCCCTGTTCAATGACAACAAATTGGCCTAAAATATCAGAAAGTGTTCCAATTTGTCAATCGTGTACATCCACCGTTGTAGTAAACTAGTAATTATAAACTCACCAATTTTAGTGATATCCTGAACGTATTTGCTTGACATTAGCCATTTATCTAGACAACAAAGTAGATCTATAATTTTTGAGATGCAACACAGTAAAAAAAACTAATAAAAGGAATACTGTTTCGGTCCGATGATTCCCATAATTTTGACAGTTTTCGAGTAAGATTGTCAATTATGGTTCCCCGGGGATAGATTAAGGGTGACTTTTTGTTATGTCATTGTATTTGTATTCTTTAGTAGCATCTCATTCCCAAAAGAAAAAAAAATAAACTGAAACTCGAATAAACCACTTAAACCAAAAATTATGTGTAAGCAATACACATATGTACATATATACATATGTATATTGTTCCATTTTGTAAATATGTATATTTACAACAATACATATATAAAATATAATGTTATACAATTGACTGTGCTGTGCAGTGTGCATGGCATCTAATAATAATAATAATGGCCTCCTCTGACTGACGTATGTAGGCGTATCGTGTAGATCTATTATGGGCAATTGGTTCAATGAAGGGGAACACTTGCCTATTCCCAATCGCTGCGCTGGCTGGGGCTGGCCATAAAAAGATTTAATGGTTTTCATTTTATTTCATTACATTTTTTTGCTTGCTCTGGTCGTGTTGAGCAGATAAGAAAACTAATAGAAAAGAATTGAAATTGATAGCGTTAAATGGATTTTAATTTTTTATCAGATAATTGATGCTCATAAAGCCGAATCGAACCGTAAGTAGGTACGAGTATGTAAAGACATCAGGGGATCACTTCGTTTTTTCTTTTAAGTGCATACCTATTTTGGTTTTTTACTTGTTGCCTTTCTGATGACTGCCGATGATAATTATGTAGGTGACTACCAATAGTTTGAATTTTAATTAAAAAAAAAAAAAAATTGATGTTGATCGAATGCAAAGAGTTTTTTTGTGATATTGATGTTTATTTTATTTAAATAAAGTGAAGCAACTTGATATTGTTTTTCAACACGATTTTATTTAGAGAAACAAAAAAAATATTCAATTTAGCTTTGTTCAGCCAAAAAATGTCATGTTCGTCTGTTTTAAAATTTCACATGAAATTAAGAATCAAATGTCAGATGTTAGAAAAAAAACAGTGTGTTCCTCTTTTGTGCAACTTAGATGTCATACATAATTTACTGTTTGGCACGATTTTAAGTTACTTTCGTTGCATTTAAAAAAATAATTTACAAATGCTGTAGGTGCATAGTGTTAATTACTGTGATGACGTTTCCAAAGAAATAGAGAAGCTTTCCGAAATGGACAAAAGAAAATTGAAATGTTCGTTCCTATTTCAACAAATGTCATTTTTACTTTATAGTATCTGGGAGCGCTATTCACTTTATTGCAGATGGAATAGTTGTCAAGATATTGAATACACATATTCAGTTTTCTGACGTTTCACAATCGAATGATATAACGATTTGGCAACACGAAAATTTTCAACACGTTTCCCAAACATGTTTTTTCCTATGGATTTTGACAGCAAAATTTAAAAAAAAACATACCTAATATATCGATGAAGGTTTACACAGGTTTGAAGTGAAGTTCAATCTCGCTTCAATTCCTGTCAGCGCTTTTATGTTTTGTAATTAAGGTAGGTGAACCAAGTAAGGCCCGCACCCTAATAAGGCCCAGTCCATGAAAAAACACATAACCAACAAGTAACGGGACTTTTTGTTCTTTGTATTCGTACACCCCATGCATTGGAATTCATACGAAAAAAGAAGCCAATTGCTTCGATCGTGTTGAAATTGGCAGCCGAATAAACATTTGGAGGTGACGACGCGCAAGTGATTTTTATTAAAAAAAGTTACACAAATTTTTACTTTTTCGACTAATTTATTCAAGTAAGTACAATTATTAATTTTTATCGTAAAATATATTAACTGTAGACTAATTTATTGCAAGTTTCACTTATATATATTTGCTGGATTTTTGTTTATAATTTTATAAACAAGTCTTTCATGTTCCTAACAAGGCCTTATTAAGTATATGAAAAATTTCATTTTTTATTTCGTTGGATTTCCGTCAATATGCCAAGACAGAGGTTAACTGGAAAATGGGGACTCTATCCCACGAACTCTGTGCCTTTGCTTTTGAACCAGGGCCGGGGACTATCCCAAATTATATGAAATTGTGCGTGTTAGTATAAGCAATCCTATGTATATGAAATAGGTACCTTGTTAAAATATTTTTGAGTGAAATTATTGTAATATTAAAAACCGAATAAGAATTGATATCTAAACGGAGTTCTGAACACTCCACGCACCGAGTTTTATTGCTTTCTTCGGTCAGACCTTGGACTCGCTGACGCTACCTCAGTTATAGACTAAAAAAGCATCACATTAAAAAGAGGTCGAATTGCACTGAAGTCAAGACTGAAGGCCTTGAAATCAATTCAAACATCCCAGCATGCCCACCAAATCCATCAAAATCATCAATTGTACAAAATCGTGGCATCGGAGGAGCTTGGTACTGTCGCGCTTGTAAGGTTGATCGTATCGAAGATATGAGAGAATGCCAGGTTTGCGGTGCTTGGTATCACGAAATGTGTGTGGGATTAACGGCTGATGACGAATCATTCCGAATGTCCATTTGGTTTTAAAGTTTATGTTTAACTAAATATCCATTAAAAATTAATTTATTTATTTTTAAGATTTTTTAGTCAAGAAGACTATTTTTTTTGTTTTTGATGAAAACAAATCATCGAAAATTATTACGGATTTTGCCCTTTTCTTTCATTTTAATATTTTATTTCAGCAACAATTCCAATAAAATTTACAAGAAAAGTCTAAAAAACGTAAGTTTTTTTTTTAAATGATCGAAAAATATATTTTCATTACAAAATTTTAAACTTAAAAGACTGGTCTTCTGTGTATACTATAACCATTGTTTATTATAAGGGTATTCATCCTACGAGATAATTTTCCGCTTTGCAGAAAGTTATAATTTTCCGCCAGAAGTTTGCATGAATACCCCCATAAAAATACTTGCGTAAATGTGGGAAATAATCAGATGTTCTTTGAAATAAATTTATGAGGTTTGAGGAAAGATTGTAATTCTACATCAAATTCGTGAGATAATTTTATCTGATTTCAGAATATTTTTCCCATACAAGCTTTGACAGTTCAATTCAACGGAGATAAAATTATCTGGTTTCTGAGGCTTATTTGGGTTTTCCGCCGTTACATGGATAACCCTTAATATATCAAGTTTGTGTAAATATTTATCAAGGTGTTAAAGTTATTTGGGAAAAACAATAAGGTAGGTGAACCAAATAAGGCCCACTTTATTTGGCTCACCTACCTTATTTAATTTTTAATGTAGCTACCATTAAAATAAAACTAACATTATCTATTTCAGTGTCCATTGTATAAAATGTATTCACGTGTAAAGACCGCATCTCTATAAATAAATAAAATTGTGTCTATTTCGACAGCCGAGTTGTTTTGATTTTTGGTGAAGGTGTTCGCCTTTACCCAGGTGCTCCACATGCAATATTTAAGGCAATAAATTACCTCACATATTGCCATTGCCTGAAATACTGCAAGTGGATCCACAGTGTTACTGACTGAAATCTTAACCCCAACTTTTTTGACAATCTCTTTTGCAAAATAAAATATACTGCACAGATTTATTTAAACTTTTTCTTTAAAAAATTAAGAAAGCAATATCGACACATTCGGGATATGGAATCCTCGCCTCACTGTATAATTTTCTAAATAAACAAAAAAATAAATAATATGCTCTTAGATATTAGATACATAAAAAATCATTATTTCAACGCGATCAATAAGTTCCCATATCAAGGGCATAAGCCTGCTTGCGCCACGCACCGCACCGAAACCACAGCCACTGTACTCAATTTCTAAACATACAACTAAACACCAACTGTTGTGTAATTAAATTAGAATTATTGATTTAGTCGTAAATTGTTTTGCTTTCAAAAACTGTGAATAATAAGCACTAAGCTCTTTTTTCAACAAAAAAAATGTACACATGTTATTATGGTCAAAGGCTGATTTGTAGTTGTACTGTGAAGCATTGTTTTACAAACGATAATCAAGAGAAATTAATTTCCTAACCCTGCGCCTCCACAAGCAATTTGTATTTTTGTTTCTATTTCGGCAATTATTGCAGATTTTTTTATTTGTTCGTTCAGTGGGCAAATCATTTTATGAAATCTTATTGACAATCAGAGTGCCAAGCACAGATAAGCAAGACAAAGATGGGAAACTTTCGTACATTTTGCCCTCCAAAACCAATTTGTTTACATTGTTGTATTTGTAAATTTATCTTTAAATCCATGGAATTCCAACTCAACTTATCAAGATACACATGCAAGGCTAAAAACCGCACAAATGCCAGTCGAACTGACATTAGACGTCAAATTATATCTTGATTTATTTCCACAGAGATGGTAAAAAATAAATGCTAAATTCCATTTCGTAAAATAGTTCATTTCATGAAATTTGTGGTCTGCATTGGAAATTTCCATTGCATGTTCGATTTTGTGAAAGAAATTATTGCTTGTGGAGGCGCAGGGTAAGGGTCTCCAAAGCCGATGAGACATATCGTAATGCCGGATTTACACGAGTGACAAATTGCCATTAATTCATGCCATTAAACTGGGAAAATAATGGTAAAATCAAATCAGTAATGATTTATGATATTACACGGGGTAAAATAATGATTGTTTGATTGATAATGGCAATCTGCCATTAAAGAATGAGCAAGTTCATTCTTCCTCGCGGTGTGCCATAATTTTGAAAATGGCATCATTGTGTATTTACATGACTCCATTATAATGGCAATA
Source organism: Philhelius pedissequus (assembly GCA_910595825.1). NCBI lineage: Eukaryota > Metazoa > Arthropoda > Insecta > Diptera > Syrphidae > Philhelius > Philhelius pedissequus. The sequence goes on along the minus strand of OU343163.1, from coordinate 3,292,090 downwards.
TTTAATGCCAGTCTTCCCTGCCATTTTTTAATGACGAAAACAATGACAAATTTTCAAACCATTTACACGATTTTGTCAGTAATGTCATAAAATGGAAGAAATAATGGCAATTTGTCACTCGTGTAAATCCGGCATGTCTTATCTAAGCTTAATAAAAAATTCCATTTAGGTAGTTACCTAACCTATATATTCACATTAGACAGGCCAACGAATATTCGTTCATTCTGACATTTCTTTTGCATGGCTTTTGAATTATTTGTCGCGACTGACGTTTTAAAATTGATAACATCTGCTTTTGAGGCTAGTCACTCGCGAATCATTATTTATTCGTTGAAGTGTCGATGACATGTGGAACGGGAATATAGTTTGACAGTTCATAATTCTCTTTTTTTTGACAATTACCTACCTTAACTTATAAATGTCTGTATTTTGTGAAGAACTTGTAAAGAATTAAGGCTTATAAACAGTTTTAAGTCACCTTTATTCCTTCATTCCGCTTTCGTTGGACGCTCTTATGTGAATAAGCCTTAAAGTTTTATTGCGTACATGCAATCGGCCTCAGATTATAAGTAAATTAAACACAAAATTAGTTTTGCTTACGATGGGTGATTTTACGCACCACACGCACCGCCTAGCAACAAGAGTAATGATGCGATAGTATTTGATAGGCTTGCGAATTGGAGTTGCCTTTTATTTGTACTGTAAAAATCTGCTGTCTATGAATAAATTTAATGAGAACTAGCTGTTTTTGTTTTTTTATTTATTCTCAAATCAAAATAATCATCATTATCCCCACCATAGTCTTTCGCAATCATCTCGCATAAGCCACCACCTCCACCAGTACTGTATGCTTTAAGCCTTCAATCAAGCGCAAACGCTTACATAAGAATTGAGAAGAAGAGGCAAAGAATGCTTTTGTTGATAGGGTCTTATTAAAATAAGGACAGAAGTCGACATCTGTATTGTGTTTGTGTTATTCTTATTAAAATAGCGTAAGAGATGAGTGCAGGAAATTCTACTAAAATGTACAAAACATACATACATACGCACAATTATATGTTATGTATAGACGTATAAATGAGGTGTTATCCTGGCTTGCACGTGTGCTTAATCCAAAATGTTATGAGGGAAGGAAGCCAGAGCCATTCATTTATGAGATGCCACAGATATAGGCATTCTATTCGACAAAGTTGTGGAACTTTATTACATTAAATATGGCATATGGCAGCTATGTGTGTGTATATGATACAAAAATCAAGCTAAAGAAACCATCGTTTCTTTTGTTAAAGCATCGAATCCAACCCTCTAACGCATGTAATCCCAGAAAATTTCGCACATCCTTCACCTGTAACAGATGCGGCAAACGGATGCCCCGCAATGCCGCAATTGGTTAGGATCTTTATTTTCATGTGTCATACAAGGAGCAGGGATGTACTTTATGGTCATAGTAAAAAAGGCTCTAATAACCGTGCATTATGTAGGTATGTCCGTTTTTCAACGACAGGCGGAATTGCTTTCTATTTGAACGCAAGTCTTCACTTTGTTTAGAATAAATTAAAGATACATTTGTACATATACGAAGTGGTGCACGAATCGTGCTACAATAAGAAATTTAAATAACTTTTATTTTAATCGATGCATTTCATTAATTTTTTTTTATTGGATTAAAAATTAAATTTTATTTTAAATAACTAATGTTTTTAAAGATGATAGACCGCAAATGACCTCCACGCTCATATACGCATATGCGGCAACTGATCAGAAAATTGTTCATTGCGGCCTGAAATGTTGAAATTGGGATCGCCTCAATTATTGGCTTAATGGACTGCTTCAATTCAGTCAAATTCCTGGGTATCGTTTTGTACACTTCCTGCTTGACATAACCCCATAAAAAGAAGTCTGGTGCAGTCAGGTGACTTGGGGGCCAGCGGAAAGTGTAGTTTCTGAATATCAATTTGTTTGGGAATTTTCGTTAGAGCTCCGCCATAACTTGTGTGGCTACGTGTGCACTTCCTCCACCTTGTTAAAAAATCCTTCAACATCTTTAAATAACGGTCCCCATTGACAATTTGTGTTACACCGTTTTCTTCAAAGATGTATGGCCCGACAATACACCTTGATGAAACTGCGCATCACACAGTGACTCGTTCTGTGTGCAGTTCCGTCTCATGGAGCATTTCTGGATTAGATTCACTCCATATACGGCAATTTTGCTTGTTAACATTGCCGTTTAAGTCAAAATGGGCCTCGTCAGGCATGAACAAACAATTTGTCAATGTGTTGGCTTCTTCGGCCATTGCAATCATTTTTCGGCAAAATTCCAGGCGAACAGGCAAATCCTGAGGGTGTAACTTGCTTGTACTTTGGACTTTGTCAGGAAACATTATGAAGTATCCGTTGTAATGACCGTCTGCTAACTCCAATTTGGCCCGATAAGTTTCGAGTCGAAATACTTGGATTTGCCTGTATTGCCGATGCAACAGCCACAATTGTATCCTGAAGCCGAACATTGGGATCTAGATGATATGGTTTTCGTTCGATGCTTCCAGATTCGACAAACATGTTCACCAGCATGTTCATAATGGTAATGTAATTTAATCATTGTTTTCGTCCGACTGGACTTCATCATCATTTTATCATCATCAACAGTCCGTTTTAAGAACTGATTTATATATAGTTTCTACGTATTGTAACCCTTTAGTTGGAGGACACATATACACTATATCCATTTTTGTTTGCACCACAATTATGGAACGTGGCCAACCCTTTTAGAGTGAAATACACGACCCCTCGGGGGAGTACCGCCAAACTCCAGCCTAAATTCCCTTTCGACGGAAATGACGGACTGCAAAGAATGGTATCGCTGCACTATCCAAATCATTTTTCCAGTATCCCAAGCATTCATTTTGATAAATCTAAATAGTAGCCTATAAAATAAAAAAAAACAAGCCGATTACTCACACTGAAAACAAGTTAGTACGTTGTATTTTTGTAGCAAGATTCGTGTGCCACTCTGTATACGTTTAAATCAAACATTGACATTCAAAACTCAAACCGACAGCTGTCAATTTTTAGAAAGAAACTGCATCTGTTCCCCTTTTTCACCATAAATTTCTGTAACAAACGTTAACGAAATGAACTGTTTCAAATGTCAAATTATCTGTCATCTGCTTATGTATATCTATAGATAATTGAAAATTAAGAAATCAACTCCTTCTTTCAAGGCCCCAACGAATATATGTAAATACGCCCCTGAGTGCAATCTTACATAAGCCATATATGGCTGTTACATTAATAGTAGTAGGTAAATGAAATATTTCATCGTCGACGGACGACGCGACGATTACAAATTAAATTCAAGACTTCAAGAGCCGAAAAGGCAGTTGCTGTAATATGGAATACCGTTTCACGCGAGGGCTACTTAGCCCCTGGTTGTGATTTTTAGGGACATCGCATAGCATGGGAATCGTAAAAGCAATTCGCACGTAACTTAGTTTTTTGTATATTATTGTGACCTCATCACCCCCATTCCCCCAATGTGCCCACGTGTCTCACAAAAACTGATGAAGACATCCTTTTGACTTTGAAATTTTGGCTGCGAATTCATTGCGTAGATACTACATGACGAGTGTGAAATATGCGGGGACATACAATCATCACACACACTGCCTGCACATCGTCTTTGCCAAAATCAGCAATTTGTAGTGTGCAGGTATCTAAGGGTAGTTATATGTGAAGCACGGTCTTGTTCCTGGTGATGTCGTTCTTATGTTGTATGAGTCGTCTTTTTTGAAGGAAGGACATGGAGATAACATATTTTTCCTGTAATAAAATAAAAAAGAAGAGATTGCCATTTTTCTTTTTTTTTTCAAGGACGTTATCAAAAAATGCGCACGAAGAAGAAATCTGGACAAAATCAATTTCCAGGGTTTTTTTTTTTATTCCTATTTCTGTTTCTGGTGATACCCCTTCTTTCTTGCTCCTTTCTCATCGAAATTAAGTTCGCATCTGGGTCGCAAGTACTTGCTTTTATTTAAAGTTAAAAAACTTACGAATTAACCGTAAAGAAATCAGAAATTAATGTTTCCGAAAAAGTTGATTTAAGGGCATTGGGATGACATTTTGAACGGAATATACTATTGGGTCCAAAAACTATATTCGTCGACCATCTGGAAACATAAATAGTGTCAAACTCTATTAAAGGATGTCTACTATATTGATGGATTAAAAAATACGTAAAATATCAGTAATTTACAAAGTTTTCTTTACAGTATAGGAAGAAGATGATTTGACAACCTGACTATGTCAACGCCACCACCGTTTGAACGATAACGGAAAAAATTTAAGATTTTCGATTTTGTTAACGGTCAATGTCAATTATACTTGTCTCATCGACATCTTGACACCGATTGGCACAAACTCGTTGTCACATATATTACCAAATTGACAGGCGCTAAATTGTGTAATCTATAATACTTTATTAGTAACTGTTGATATATAGATCGTTGACAGTGCATTGTCAGTGATTTCACTATTTTTTGGTGGCTTCAGACATTTAAAGCATTAACCATATTCATTGGTTTACTGAATTTTTTCCTTAACTTTGAAAGGTGTGCAACTTTGACTTTGAAAGATATTTTGAAATTTGATTAATATTGGATCTGATCTGTAAGTGACAGAAATCAAACAAAAGGTTCCATGTTACCATATATACAGTGCTGTGCTAAACATTTGCAACTAAGACCGGAAAATCTTTGCATCGCATCCTTTTAAACTGAATTATCTTACTTTTTTTCTACAATAATAATATTAGGTTAACAAAATAGTAAAAGAACTTTATTTTTGAGGATACAAAAATTGGGTATTAATGCGATGAAAAGATCTTCTGGTCTTATTTGCAAATGTTTTGTACATCACTGTATATAAGTTGTTATTTTTAAAGTAGACCTCCTCCATACATGGACATTTTTGAATTAAGATTTCTGGAGCTAGAGCGTTAAAAATAAGAATCACTGATTGGTTGTTTTTCACTTTCCCGCAAAAAGAATTAGTGGAAATGGCTGGTAGTCGATCCGCAGATCTATGGCGTAACACTCCAACGCACTAACCATATTGCAGATTCGACAGATATGTTCGGTATTATTAAAATCCCTAGTTAGGTTTTTTTACGGATCCAAAACATGACCTATTGTACTTACTTACCTACAGTACACATCGCACATCGTAAGTAAAAAGTAAATTGAATATGTCGAGGATTTCCAACCAAACAAAGCGATATGCAATTCTCGCTGTCGGGCTTGTCAATTTATGTGATGGGCTGGCGTCGGATATCTTTTGTGACAGTTGAAGGTAGGAAAATCTGATTAGAAAAGTGATCGTCTTGAATTCTGAAAGATACGAATATATTAAAAAAAGGGATGTTGAAATATTTTCGTCATTAAGGATACAATATACAATCTTGAATGGAACTAAATTTTTCTATAAATGTAAGTCTCTCGAAAAAATAAACCCCATCATTACAGTTTTGAAAATTCAAGGGTTGGAAGTACGATACCTGCGTCTTGAGGTCGTGGATAACCTTAAGAAAAGACGAAAAGGAAAACAACAAATGTAATTGATTATAATGTTACAAAATGAACAAAAATCTGACCCTTATATGAATTTCCCACCGTAAAATCATATAATTATGTGACCTTTATTATGCAACATTTCCATGTTTTTGAAATCCATATTTTTATTATGCTTTAGGGTATTTCTTACCTCCGCAAAAAAAATCAAATATACGAGTATTTTTTTTCTAATAAAGATTCCAATTTCAAACTCTTGCCTAAGGCAAGGTTAATTTTTGGATTAGTTCACAAGGGGTCATCATATTTCGAAAACCCTCGTTTTGGTTTCAAAACAAAATTGTAATTCATTTTACTTCATACCTTACGCACAACATGACACACCATACGTCGTATATCTACATTGTGTAATTATATCCAAGAACGAGATAAAAGGGATATACAAAATTAGCATTGTGCTCAAATTTCTTCATGAAAAAAGGCAAGAGTCGCTGTTGTTAAGTGGGATTAAATATAAAATTTAATAAAATGCCACCGAAACACTCTCACCAAGGGGTCTTGGAAGGTAAATGGTATTTTTTTTTTTTTTGGAAAATGATAATTACATATTTAGAAAATTGATTGCACAATAAAGCTTATATTCTTCTAGTGGCCTGCATGTCAATAATTGCCTAATGGTTTTTAAATACTAGTAAGACGTTTTGTTTCGAGTGTTCTAGTATAGCCTGCTAGAACAGCATACCTTTAATAAAACACGATGAAAGGGAAAAATTTTTGTTGGTCAAAATTATAATTATATACATAATTAAAAAAATACATCATCCCCTTACAGAAAGGGTAATAAAATCGACAAGATCTGTGTTTACTGCTACGTTTAGGTATATGCAGGATGGAAAAACGAGTTGGATTAGATTTGGATTTTGGAGCCAGGGATTTCGTCATTTGTAAGAACGATTTGGAAATTAGTTAAAATTATTTAAAATTACTAAATTAAATAATCTACTTTAGTCCATAATATGAATCGAATTAAAATGGGATTGGTTTAACTCTATCGCTATTCTACTACTTCTCTCTTAAAAATCCAATTCGATACAACAAAGTGACAGATCAATTGGGTTGGTTTAAAATCTGGCTATCCCTTTCTTAAAACTTAAATAAACTAAAACGTTTTGTTCTTCCATCAGATAAGCCCCGATTTAAGCGATATCTGCTGACAGACGTCAAATTAAAATTCGTCACATCTAGCAAACAGCAGTGTCAAATTTCACTCGAAAGTGACATCGATGTCATCTTGAATCATGCTATCTACATCTGTGTTTGAAAATAAGCGAAGAAACTTAACTTTATCAGATAACATCCCTGTTTCAACATATTCATTCTTGTATCATAATATATGGACTGCTTTTATACCATTCAATTTCGCCTTGCGAAGTTAAGAATTCTTCTTTGTTACTTCGTCCGTTGTTGCGAAAATATAACACGCTGAAACGAAATTCATAAAACCAATTTGACATTTCTCTTTATGTTTCCTTTCGTTGGAGGCCTGTCTCTGCGGTCTTTAAGATATAGAAGCAATACAAAAAATTCAGTTTGTATTTTGTTTTCACTCTACTTTTACTCTATTTACGTTTTAAAAAATACATTGCGTCTTTAAATAAAAAACAATTAAGAGCGGCAGTGGTGCCTTGTATTTTGAATAACAATTTACTCCTCGCAGGACGAAATAATATAAGACATAAAAATAAAAAAAAACGGACAAGAAAAACGTCAAATTGTTGCACCGCACATTCTAAACACACGACGCAGGTATTTTTTTTGCTTCACTCATTTTTGGATTTTTTTTTTCTTTTACACTTGCGTTCTTCGAAAAGTCGCGTTCATCTAAGTTCATCGTGTAATAGCAGACTGTGGTGACGAGGGTAGACTAAATTCCTCAGATTGAAAAATTGAAGAGTTATCGAGTTATGTAATGTCAAGAACATCTAGCTACCAGTCAACTACTTTTATTGTTGTCAAATTAATTCATAAAATAGCCGTGCTGTCGTGACTAGCAAGTACAGCGAGTAAAGTTTTACAATGAAAACAACAATAACAACATACTGGAAATTACTTTTCCTTTTCATCCGAAGTATAATTCAGTTCCGATAATTAGTAAGTCTATTCAATCATAGAGGGCATTGAAGTGATTTTTTTAGTAATGTATGTTTGTATTTCTTTTTCTCCTTGTATTTTGTATGCTTTTTGACAGAAAAAAAAAACAGTTTTGAAAATCCATCTATATTAAAATAAATAAAATCAAGTTTGAGTGTGGATCGTTTTCGTGAAAATGTTTTACTTTTCTGTACTTGATTGTCACGAGAACACGACTAATGTAGTTACGAATTGCTAGACGGCGACACTATCAGTAAAAAGAATTTGCGTATTACCTACTTGCAACCAGAAAAGTAGTTCCGAAAATATATACTCCTAACAATTAATAATAGGTAATACGGGTATTATTCATAGTCGAGTCTTGCGAAATGCCAATTTATATATATTAAAAAAAAAAAACAAAGAACTAATTTCCGGAAGTAGAATGCCCTTTTAACCCTACGGGTCGCATAAACTACTTTCCTGTCAGACTGTTGTCATGTCTCAAAACAGGTCCATTATTCATACAACGATGTAAATGGATAAGCTTGGTATTCGCGTAATTTACTTAAACTTAACTTGAAGTTGTAATCAGCAGGAGGTGAAGATTATGAAGGTTTTGTTTTTTGAATAGGTACCTATAATAAATTAGTAAAATACTAACACTGTTTGCATTTTTATACAAAAGTAAATACCTACATATCTAATCTAGGTATATCAGCCGTTGTTAGACCTTGTAGGTTTTTATTCTTTATAGTTATCATTACTTTACAATTTTGAATACCAATTATGTGCTCAAGCAATACTTAACCTACATCTTTTCACCATCTTGCTTCGTCATTTATTTAATTATGGATTCAGACGAGTTGACAACAAATGATCGTTCTAAGATGTTATATGTATATATTGCAGTTAATTAAAAATCACTTTAACTGTTGGCTATTAAAACACACACTTTAACTCTTATTTACATACATACATGAAAATATCTATTGAGACGAGATTTGCAGTTAAATACATTCGTATTTTATGTGTAGGCATCATGATCAGTTTTTAACGACGCGTTTTATGATCGATTCGACACTAAGTTGAAAATATTATTTAACATTCTTGTTTACACTCGTTTTCTGCACTTATAGATCAAAGCCAATTCTAAAAGAAAACATAACATTTTTCTAATAAACCATCCCCAAGTCTTATAAAATTGTTCTGTATTAAAAAAAAACTGTCTTGGTTTGATATGCCTTATCTATTACTTTGATCTATTTTTTTGTTTAGAAAAAAATCATAATTCCAAAAGTGTTATTTTTTTATAGATTTCCTAATGACATGATATTTGAAGAAAGATTAGTTGAATCGGCTGCTTACCTAGCTCCTCGGTTCACCGCAATGAGGAGAATGATCTGAAGTGAAGTTTTTTTTTATACAGGGTGTTTACTTAATCATGCAAGATATTTTGGAGAATAGTTCTTAGGATAATTCTAAGAAAAAGAATGTATGGGGAATTATTCTGAAAAAAAAATTATGTACTAAATGATTAAAACTCAACGAAAACACAAATGACCCTATTGCGATTGTCAATTAACAATTTGATCATTATTAAATACTGAAATTTTGTTTTAAAATTTTAATTTACTTAAAAACTGCACAACTTTTCATTGGTAATATAGTACTATCGATTTTCGACAATGGTCTCAATCATTCCCAATGACCAACGCTCTTTTCAGCATCTAATGCTTTAATATTAAATTTCATTATTTATCAACTATCAATTTGAAATTAACAATCACTATATCTATTTTGAAAGCCAATAATTTATTATTTTATTTGGTTCGTTCGATCAAGTTATTTAAGTTAATAGGGTTTTTTCAGAAAATAATGAACATAAACAAAAGTTTATAATATTTTTCTAAAATTTTGACTTTGAAATTTAATTTAAAAAAATTATTTTTTAACTTGGCTTTTAGTAATATTTGACCAAGAATTGATAGATAATAGTATTGCATGTTTAATAAATTAACAGTGATCCTTGAATATGTAAAACTTTGAAAAAAATCAACTTGAAACAAAATTTTTTGAAATTTAATTTATCATGGAACTTTATTTAAAAGCACATCAACATTTTTCAACATTTAGTTTTCCAATTTTTTTCAAAAATTGACCACAATACAATTAATCTCTTAAAATGATTCCAGGGCCCTGTTTCAAAGATCATATAACAGACTTTTCATACAACATACACTTTCATAACACGTTCTGTTTCACGTTAAAATGTTTCCAGTCAAGTCTCCGTTCATAAATTTAGTTTGGTAGCAAATCATACAGCAGAATCATATGTGTTGTAAGATATGTCAAACAGGCCAAGGAGGAATCACACCAAAAATATAGTGCATGACATACCCCGTATTCGAGTATTTTTCAACACCAAGGAATATGAACTATAATTTAGATAATCACTCACTATTAAAGAAGAATGCAGTATTAAAAAATGTACATTTTTGGGACAAAGTAACAATCGATGAGTCAATAAAACCATCAATGGTCTTGAGAAATATTTATTTCTAATACTTTGTAGTGACCACTCAGTGGGAACTCATTCTTGTCAGATATTCTTCCACACAGTGTCTTGTTCGCATAGATCAGTAAAAGAAAACACGTCCTTCAAAAATTCGTGGCATGTTGTGGTAATGTAATAGAACCAACTCCTTCAGCCCCATTTCATCAATATTTCGGCAATAAAATCTCATTATCATTATCATGGTTATGGTACTACTCACTTGTCACATTTACACCGGTGGCGGTGACAAAATTAAGCGTGATAACACTTCGGGCGTTATTTTCGTAGTAAAGAGAACTATTCAAGGCTTTTCGGGCATCGCCTTTTCTTGTCGCTTGTCACAATGCAGCGTTTTAATATATTATTATTTTTTTACCTTTCAACTTTGACAGCGCTTCGAGCTACAGATAAAGCTACACCATTGTGATTAGGCCTTTGCACTTGTTCAGCTGTGTCCATGAAGGAAAATTATTATAGATTTGTTTATAATCAATTTAAACTAAAACTGTCTTTGGTATTGGCTCTAATAGAATCAGAGGAAAATTCTCTTTCGCATAGAAGGTGTACCTATAGCTCTTCACGAACCAATGGCTCATCAATTCTGTTCAGACTGAGCTTTTAATTAAAAAAGAAAACTTTCAAAGAACTTAATTAAACTAGAGATATTCATGCGATCTCCTCTCCGGTCCTCCCGCACTATTCTACTCCTGTAGGTATATATTAACTTTCCCAGGAACTTTTTCATTACTCTTATCCCGCAGACATTGCATCGAATCAGTGTGTTTACTGTCAACATCCACTATACTCCGCCCGAGGGTACAAATCACGTTAAACAACTTAGATGCCGCAGGCCAATCAGGTTCGATCACATCAATGTTCCATTAAAAAGCAAAAACTAAACTTTTATTCCAGAAAAGTTTTTTTTAACATTTAATGACAGCACTGTGAGTTTTTTTTTTCTTCTCCCAAACATTAAACTATTCCCTGATGTTGCTGCTGCTTCTCTGAAAAAAAAAAAAAACAACATGAAACAAAGAACTAGGTATGTTTCATTAGATTTTATGTGTGAAATTGAGATTTCAACCAAACAACAAAAACTTCGGAACAAAAAAAAAATAATTGGCAAAAATAAATCAACGAGCAAATCTCTATCAATTAGAATCACATTGAAAATAAATAGCATGGAATAATCGCACCAAAAAATATGTACGAAGGAACGCGAACGAAGCGAAAACTGTTAAAAAAGGACTTCAAATCGAATGGTTAGGCACGTGCTTATTCACTAAATATCCTTACATACATATATCTTTGAGGAGTAGTATTAAGCTAAAAATATACCTAAACAGGCAACAAAAACTGTTCGTTTTCGCTTTTCGAATGCCAAAAAAGCAAAAACAGCACACAGGAAAAAAAAATAATTTCGGTCCCGGAAAAGAAAATAATTTTCAAGGATTTAAAGTTTTGCTTCTAGCTGAGTTTTCTTTCTTCGCTGTTCGGTGATCGGTCTTTGGTCGTCTTCGTTGGAAAAAGTTCTATGGCAAAGTGCGTGAAAGTTTTCAAGGAGATTTCTTGAGAGAAATTTATGAAGTGCAGGAGGCCTCTTTCATCTCTTGTTTCTCAACGAAAACGACTTCTAAAGCACAAAAAAAAAATTGAAAAAAATCCGAAATGAGCCTTTCAAAATTTATTTGGAAAAGTTTTTATACCAACCTACACACATACATGGACATCCATCCAAAAAGGACGATTGGTTTCACTTGTTTTTTTTTTATTTATAACTTCGCAAGCATTATTGAAACCAAAATGTTATACACGTTTTTATGTGTAAAACGTATGTAGATACACATAGGTATTATGTATTTGCAAAGCTGCAAGCCCGTGGGGTTACATAATTCAGTATATAATGTATGCGGTTCGGTGCAATTTATAATATATTGTGGTTCATTTGCCAAGCCTCACCCAGGCCATGAAAGCGCGCTGTTGTGTACTTTGTGTGTGCCCGATCATGCGTTAATCAATTTAATTCACTCTGATTTCCCCGAAATTACATTTGCACATTTGAAATTTGCATTTATTGCAAAACTCCAGCCAAGACCAAGAGGGAAGCGGAAGAGTTGAAAATTTCCATGGTTGGTTCAATTTGTAAGTGAGCCTTTGGTAATCACCCAAAACAAATACACAACAACAAAATCGCATGTGAAATCGGTCAGAGGTCAAGTTGTCATGTCCGGCTAGCCAAACAATATTTTTGAATTTTATCAGGAAAATTTGCGTGTTTAAAATTCATATAAATATGAATTGTGAGTTGTTGGGCATTTGAAACAAATAATCCAAGATGACAATTGCATTTGAATGAATTTATAATAGCAACTACAGTATTCCCCGCTTAGTTGCAACACTGTTAGTTGGCTTTTCTCCTTAATCGACTGAACAACTTGCGTTTGAAAAATAGTGTAGGTATATAACTTAAACAGCTTTTTCATTCGGTTAATTGATAATCGCATAATTGAATCACTCATTTAATGGATCTTTAAAAAATGCAGCTGGCAAATCAAAAACATGTATTTTTTTTGTTAATTGTACGGCAAAAAAAAATGATTATACTATCTTAATAAATTTAATATAGTAACTTCTGAGTAAAGAATGTGGCATCACTGTACACAGCATAACAAATGACAGGCAGATACAAAAAGAAAAAAAAATTAAGTAAGGTATTACACAGCGCGTGTTTACCCCTTGGATGAATGAAGTGCGAAAAAGAAAGAAAGAACGAAAAGATGAAACAGAAATAAATCTATCTGAACAAGCGCGAGTAGGATTTTCCTTGCGTGTTTTTGACGTTTCTCTTTCTACTCTTTCTTTCTTTTTCCGATTTGCTTCATTTAATTTTCGCTGTAGATGAATGAACAACAATCCAAATGGCTGGCGAATTTAAATGGAGCAACAAAAAAACTTCTAAGTCCCCTTTCACACAGGGAAACCAGTTGCTGGAGATTTTTTTGGCGTTTTCCTTTAATTGCCTTGTAGCTTTCACAAGAGGAAACTGGAACCAGGAAACTGAGGAGGAAACTGGGAAGATTTTGTCGGGCTAATTGGAATGCAAAGCAAAACGTCAAAAAAATCTCTTCAAATCGTTGACCGGGGAGATTATTTTCATTCCCCTTACTTCTTGCCCTTCTCGCCAACAAACTCCCAGTTGCCGGCAACTCAGTTTCCTTGTGTGAAAGGGGACTAAGCTTATTTTAAATTACTAAATGAACCCCATTTTGTACAATCCTTGTATTTGTCATCCGGAATTCCTATATAAATTTGCCTCATTTTTCTTGTAAAAATTATTTTTTGTTCAATATCTGCACTGGGCAAAGAAGATAAAATGAAATATAGCTGTCAAATAAAGGCGCAGTACTGAAAATGAGAAAATGTTTCGTGTAATAACACGCGCGTTACTGAATAGAAGTTCAAAAGAAAATCATGCGCTGTGTAATACTTGACTAACGACAGGAATCCTCCATGAATCAAAGATAACAAGACTACGACACTTCTTTGCTTTTCTTATTTTATTGACGTCATATGTGAAACAAAATCCATTAATTCACAAACAACAAATAACAACAATTTGTAAATTTTGTTTCACATATGACGTCAATAAAATAAAAAAAACAAAGAAGTATCGTAATCTTGTTTTCTTTGATTCCTCAGCTGTCATTTCTTCTTTGCTCCTTGAAACAAAAATGATGTATATGTAAACATTTTTGTAAGAACTTATCGTGTGTGTATATGTATTTTTTTTGAAACTTTGCTACTTGACACTGAATTGTTTATAGGGATGCCGTTTTCGCTTAATTAAACAGATCGATCAAATGAGCTGGAATTGAACCACCCAGCTAATAGGTGAAAAAATCTGACAATATGGACAGCGCAATTAAGCGGAAAATACTTCTACAGTCCTATTCCATTCGGTGTTTTGAATTGCTGACACTTCCCCTTAAGTTCAGTCAGCGTATACAAGAATTTCAGTACTAAAATACATACACAAATTATGCACGAAATTAAGTCTTAAGTTACGTTACGTTTCTATACTACGCTCAATGTTAATCTCCAACGAAATCGAGAATAGTGTTTCCGGGGCTTCAAAAGATTGAAAAGTAGATTAATTTTGACAGCACCATTCAACGGTCACCTATTTTAATAGATTTTTTTCACGTTCCCTTTTAACTAACGTTCAAACCAATAAATGTTAAGAAAATCTCTGTGAAAGGGACTAAGACGAGAAAATCAATTTTTTCGATGAATGTGTTCATTTCGATATGGGAATAAATAGGAATAGGTTAGTTCGATTTGTACATTTAGTGGCCCCATGGAGATTTAAATGAGATTTTTTTTTTTAATCTTCATATTTATAATCTATAGTAAATCTTGAAAATTTATAGATATTTTGACTAAATCTACTTGAATCTCGGTGGTCAATCTTGGTGGTAGATTAAAATTAATATTGGGTATTAAGTTCATAATAAATTTAAGAAGACAAATTTTAAGTGTGAAAAAGTCTTGCTTGCTTGCTTAAATATTTGCACGAACCGTCACTGCCTAAGATGTATGCAGCCGCGTTTTTTAAAACGAATTAGGTTTTGTACGAGAATCATTAAAAATTAGTTAAAAGTATTTTAAAGTAATATACGTTTCGGAAACTGCTTTTATATTATTAAGCTTGGGTCATTTCCTTATTAAAGGTTTAAAAGTATTAATTTAATTTATTTTAATACTCATAATCTGAAAAACAAAATGATTATTCTGATTTAACACATGATTTTTACAAACATAGGCGTTTATGTCATTAAAAAAATACTGGCCTTTTCACGCCCGATTCAAAATCCCGTCTTTTGTTTGACATATCAATTGTTTTGATCTATTTCGATAGCCGACGGCTGTCTTCCAACTTCTACGGCAATATCTGGCATGTGGAAAATGTCGAAAAAATTTCTGTTTAAACAAGACATGAGCAATTTTCAGAAATATAAAACATACATATTGTAGTAGATTAGTAGAATATGAACCAAATTTTCCATTATATAAAAATAGATGGTCCGTCCGGAAATCCAAACAAAATCTATTACAAAAAATATGAACTCTATATTTTTGTTTATTCTGTGAATAAGTGCCAATTCGTATTCCTTCGCACAAACACCTTATTCAGTCAAATAGCTGACGTTTTGTTTGACATATTGCACTCAATCTACATGCGTGATAGAGATAAACCGTGACTAAGTCGTGTTTGACGGGCAAACGATTTAGCAGGGAACTTTTCATAAAGAATTTCCTAATAAAATCCGGCCGGCACTGCATCTTAAGGGCATGAGTGCACCATGTACAAAAATATGTACCTACATCCATACTTACATATAATATAATAATATGTACAACCTACATTGTACAAACATCACGAAATTGATCTATGACGAGTGTTCAATTCAGCACCGCAAATATCACAAACTTTCGCAACTTTACGGTTCACTGAATCAAATGAGGAAGGTAAATACAGAACTTCTACCAGAAGAGTGGAGAACCTGTAAACCCGACCGAACACGTAAATAATCGACTCTGCAAACAAATTTATTTACTCGTACCTACATACAACCAAAATTGTTTTTATATTAATTTCTATTTGGATTGCTCATCGAAATTGGAACACACACAGGGTGAGGTCTGTTACAATTTTCCGTATACCTATAACTACATAATATTTTATTACACATTTTCAATATTTTCATAGTCAAACACTCGAAAGCATTTTAAAAATAAAATTTTAAAAAAGGGACTCTCTGCCCAGCCCTAGGCAAAAAATTGGTTGTTTAATGAACCACGTTTTTTTTTTGTTCCACAGTCTGTAACGATTGTTTTGAGACATCTGGCAATTATTGCAATATCAAAATAATTATGTTAATACCACCACTCATTTGATAATAGAAAGCAAATAAAACACCATATACTCTTGATGCATACTCACATAAAAGGGACAACAAGCAGAAGCCGATCCACCATCCGTATGAATGATTCACAATCTAATAGATGCTCCTGCGATTAGGAGGGTGACCATCCTGTTGATTTTAATATTTTATTTTACTAAATGAGAATAATGTTATATTTATACTGGTGTGTATTATACGCGTTTCTTATCATAGATATATAAGAACACTAAATATTTACCATATAAAACGCAACAAATGAGTAGCCAATATCTGCTTAATAAGCGCCTAGTAAAAACAAAAAATAACGTCCCCAAATGTTTTTATATTGAAAAAGACTATCTTCTTATTTATAAACGCATTTTAGAGGCATTCTAAACACACTGAAGCACTGGGCATCTTAGAGCATCGACTTATACATTAATACAACAGAAAGAGAAAGAGAGAAAGAACAAATACAGAAGAAATACATGTCAACAGCACGAGGTTTGTTTTTAGCCGGTAAACCATCCAAGTAGTAATCACGCGCAATTATGCTTGATTTCGCTGATCGATAGGCCAAGGCCGTTGACAAGATGCGGAAATGTTATTTACAAGAGCCATATGTATAGGGTTACTTCATGATATCTAAACGAAATAGATTTCTCTTTTTGGTTGTATTTTAACTAAAATTGATCGGAAAATATTTTATAAATATGGATTTACTCAACGTTGAATAGAGACTTAATAGATGATTATTCCTTGTGTGTTTTAAAAATTTCTATTGAATACTTAAATAAATCAATTTTCAACCACCTGGTAACACTGGTGATGAGTAAACCTCTCAACATTCAATATCAATCCAGGGGACCAAAAAAAATCTTCTGCCATAAGTCGAGAATTGCGAAATTATACCTAACCTAGCCACTCGCTTGAATGTGTACTCCTTTGGGGTGCATCATTATTATTTAAGAAGTCAACTTGTTATATTCTGTTTTGGGCATAATTAATTAATACAACTATACCTAAGCAGGATGATGAGAAATGTGCTCTGCGGTTGGCATGACGCATCATCCATCAGGATAGGAGAAATGATCTAAACTGATTGTGGCAACAACTGGCGAAGGAGGAACACTCATTTGCATTTGACTGACTCATCTTAGCTTAGCTTGGGGCAAATTTTGTAAATTTTTTTTTGCGTGTTCATTTTGCATTTCTCATTTCTACTGATCAACATAAACTAAATTTTATAGAAGACCGTGATTTACGTAATGACCTAGGGGTTCATTAATAGTCTGGTTAAACTATGTATTTTGTTCCTCGGCAGCGTTAATGAGACTATATGGGATTGACTTGAGAGCTTGGAAATGTAGGAAGTCAGCCGTAAAGTATACTTTTGTATATAGAGTATTGTAACCATATTGAAGGATAGGAAATATGGCTTGGTGATTACTGCTCTGAGCTGTTCCCAACGAAGAAGAACGTAACCGAAAGATACATCAAGCATGTGTGCTACGGAAACGGATATATGTTATGTATGTTGCCCAAGATACTTTTATACCAAAAACCAGTTGATGGATTTGATGATGACAACGCACGAATGGACAAACAATAATAGGGATTGAAGGTAAGTAAGTGCGAGTGAGAGATACTGTGGTCCTTTTTTTAGATGAAGTGATTTAAATTTTTTTTTTCAAATAGCAGGTATTTAAACAGTCGAACCCGCTTTAAGTAAAATGCGAAAAATCTTAATTGGGTATATAAATTCAATTAAGCAAGTTGTTAGGGATAATTTAATAAGAGTTTCAGTTAAGCAGATATCGCAGATAGAATGGAATGAATCACAAATATACACAAATATGAAAGAGCTGAGAAGCCAAATTAAAATTTTAGTAAAAAATTTTAATTTAAGTAAAAAAGCAGAGAAACAGGTGATGTTTTGGTAAAAGTAGTTTGTCCGTTGGTTTTTATTTTGAACGCTACATCACCAAATAAATACCATAATATTTTAACCGATTACCTTTTTTATATATAAAGGGTGTCACATAATTCACGCAAAATGCATTTTTGTAGAAAGCTTAAATTTTGTATTGAATCATAGATTGAGGTTATGTATGGAATAGCATATCGGATAAATGGCCGACAATGCTTTGCTGGAAAGTTCGTACTTGCACGCACAGTTCGTAGGTTCATTCGGTGAGCTGTATCAGGGGTCAAAACAGGTTTTCTTGATAACCCAAAAAGTTGTCAAAAAAAAGTGTCGCGTACCTACTTACGGAAATGCGCCAGAAGTAAGACTACCCTAATTTGAAACAATTTTTTCTTTCATAATTCTATGTCAGCTAAAACATATTTGAATTTCATTTAAACCGGTCAAAGAACAACGAAGTTGATATTTCTTGATACCGGCCTTGTACTTGTATAAATACATCCCCCATAACGACCCCATCTTCAAATTGTACAAACGTCACCGTTGTATTACATTGCACATTATACTACGCCATATATTTAAATCTACGAAGTAGATACACTGAAGCACTGGCAGCGAGACCATCGATTTAAATATTATACATTGGGGGTGGCCGTGGCGTAATAGTTGTGTGTTCGCCTCCTGGTCACACTGGTCACAGGTTCGATCCCTGCCGTAGTCTATATCTTCTAATTTTTCTATTAAAAACCAATTCTAAAAATAAATGTCATACAATGAGTTGCTGGTTTACTCATTACATGCTGTTAAGGCATAGAACTAACAACATGTGATTGAGTAAAACTAGTATACCGATTAAATATGACAAAGAATTAAAAAAAATAATGCGAATTATAAGGGACATAGATATATAAGACACGTACATTTCGCCGCATTAGTTCAGCTGCCATCCCTGGGGATAAAATCTGAGACAACAACCACCTGCAGTCTCCGAATATTGCGCCACACATCTTTCCTATCATTCTTTCTCTTCCTTAACATCATCCTCACGCCCGCGCTTTGTTGAAACATTTAAAAAAAAAACACATTAATACAAAAGAGAAAGCCAAGGAAGCAAAGAACAATATTGTGGGTACACATTTTTTTTTAGAGCGTGTCGGTTGTGTCGTGGTGTCAATTTAACGACATAGAACATTCTTAGCCCCAACTCAAAAGAAGTTTTATTTCAATATGAATGTTGTCGGAATTTAAAAGATGGTATACGTTTTCCCAATGACAGTCAGTTTTGCGATATTTGAAGAAATGAGAAAGAGAGAAAAGTGATGTGTCAACCCGGTTTAATAAACCGAGCCAGCACGAGTTGTGCCCATACCGCGTTAGCTCGGGTTACATTTTTGCAAACCGAGTTGGCGAACCTTTGAAAGAACCGAACGAACCGACAGCCGAGCAATTTAATAAATGCAAAGGCAAAACGACTTAAATATTACCAAAACTACCCACCTTTTGTTGCGGTTTGTACCAAACACAATATACTAACACGTATACATTCGATAGTCGATTTGGTAGTAAGTCTGGTATTACATGTTGAAACCAGTAGTCCAGGAAAATTAGACATTCACTTTGAAAAAATTCCGACAAATCTGAATTTTGGTGGAGAGCTTCATTTTAATTTTAATTTTATGTGTGGAACCGTTAGGGTAATGCTGCCATCTTAAAAATCCTATTTTTTTTATTTTGCTTAATAACTCCCAAAATATTTATTTTTTTTAAAAAGCTCTAAAAGCAGGTTTGAGACAGTAGAATTAGCTACAAAATGACATATTAACGGCTTCTGTTTGTCAATTCGTTCTTAACGAAACGGGCTGTGCCTCGGTTTAACCCATTGTTCGTTCCCGTAGTTATTTTTTTCAGACGTAAGTGCTGTTTATTTTCTGTATGCTCTAATTTTGATGTCGTATGTACAGGGACACATATGTACATCTGTTACGTCGGTGGACGGTAGCTAACATAACTCGGTTTGATGTTGAATGTTTTGTTACCTACTCGAGTTATAAATGAAATTTCGATAAAATAAATAGAGTTAAATCAAACCGAGTTGCACTGCGTATTGGGTTTAGGCATTGTAGTTATATTCGATATATAAATACAATAGTATAACTTCGTTTCAACGTGTTGTAACTCGGGTTGAAATGAAAAGTTTTTTTTTATAGAATTGGAAATGGACAGAGTTACACTGAGAGGATTTTAAAGAAATGCAATCTAATTGAATATCTGATTTTGAATTGATTTTGGTTTCGGCTTCGGTTTGTTTGTGTTCTTTAATTAGTTAAATTTTTTTTTTGTGAAAAATGCATGGTCCAAAAAAAAGGTATTTAGTATTCTTATAATATTTTCATCAAAACACAGGAATGAAGGAAAAACTGAATAATTTTCTTTTAAAAACAGAGTTAGCTAGTTCGGTTTGCAACCCGGGTTATTCAAAATCTAACTCGGGTTAACCCAGGTTGAGAATTTTTCGGTTTGGCACATTACTAGCAGAATGGTCACCTCCATGAATTGTCAACTTCCAAGTGTATTTCAGATTTTCAGATTTCGACCAAAAATCCGCGACGTACCTAGTATTTATCTGCACAGATAAAAAAATGATTTATACTCAATTGACACTCGAATTGACAGTTACGACTCTGACCATGAGATACTCATTTATAAAGATAGATCATTTTTATTTATGTACAAACTAAAAAAAAACAGCTGGTTCACATTTTTGCGGAAGTATATATGCATCACTCCGGCTGTTATTACTATTTACCTACTGTGTTTTTCGATTGACAGTTCGGAGTTACATTTTTTTTCAAAATATTACGTCGTTTTCGTTTGGCTATTCGGAATGACTCGGTTTTCATATTGTTAGTCCAAAAATGTTATATCGGCTGTTGCGAGTGAGGTTTTCGGAGTATTTTTATGTTCGATATCATAGGGGAGGACAAATAGATCACACAAAGTTTTCCGTCCGATTATTTGCCAAACATATTTATTAATTATTTTTATATTTACATTTTCATATTTGAATTTGATTGGAATCAAAAATGAGTAGAACACTCCAAAACTCCAATCAAAAACGACAAAAACATTCCAAAACAAAATAAGAACTCCGAAACATCTCGAAAAGGGTGTGTTCATCAGAAGTTCTCGCCTAAAAATTGACACTGCTGTCAAAAAAGCATAAATACCTCCTAATAATTGCCAATAATCGAGGAAAAATTTGATGGTCCAAATTAACTTTTTATCAAAGTCATATAAAAAAAAAACACCGAGTGCGTGGTGCTTGGATCACCCTTTATGACTCCGAAAAGTACCTAGTCGCCTTTAATAACGATCACATTAGTCGTTTTTCTTTTTTCGTTCAGAGCAGAGCACTGAACAGAGATTGAACGCATAGTTTTTGCACTGAACTTGTTTCAAACACTGATATGTGTTTTAAACACACTTGAACCACACAAATCACAATACATTTTCATTTTTACCATAAAAAAGCAATATAACGCAAATATAACCTTACATTATCTTGTACATGGATGCACACCAGATACAGAAAATCAACAAGCGACCAACTGCTTTCGCCAACTAATTGTATCTGATTATATTTTTTTTAACATTTTCGTTCTTGGCACACATGGCATTTGGTGCGTTCAGCAATTTACTCACATGCTCAGTCAATTATGTTCAAACACGTCGAGTGCGATCTACACATGTTCAGAACGAAAAAAGAAACGCACATTTGGAGCTCTGAATGCTCCGAGTTAAAAAGAAACACAAACAAATTGTTTGACAACTCAGACTCTACTCTGAACTAAAAAAGAAAAACGCCTATTATGACTCATTATTTAAGGAGAACCGTTACATGTCATGCATGGGGGTATTTCTATTTAAAGATCATATCGGCATGTTTGTCGGTATATTGGGTTTATCCTTTGGAAAAGTTTACATATCGCCTCACTGCTGCTTCTTTTGCATGTGTTCAATTATGAATAAACGCATGCACGCATAGTTATCACATAAATATATAATATGCATATGTGCATATTTCAGCCCCATTATCGTCCACACCATTCACTACCTATTACGTCAACAATTTTATCCTGGAACCTTATTGACTTTTGACTGCATGATTGCCGCAAGTATCCTTACAGGGTAATGTTCTCGTCGTTCGTTCTGTCCGTGGCCGTTAATGCGGCCTTAGTCGGAGGTATATTCGTGGCACAAATATATTCACATTCATTGAAAATTCCACGCACAGCAAATTCAGCGGTGTTCGTCCTTGTTAATTTACGGATTAAATAGTAATCACCTTCCACTCTATATAGGTATGTTTTTTTTTCTCATTGCATAAAAGCAACAAAAATACACTTTTAATGCTAATCTTACATATATATGTGGAAGATGCATGTATGTAGGTATAGTACGTGTGCAAAATGATTGTAGGTCAGCGATTATCTAATTGTATGTGTGTTTGAAATACGTACGACAGTGTGTGTTAAGCCTATCTCTAGTGGTCATGGTAAAGCAAATCAAAAATACCAAATGCACTAGGACTTCGCTAAGTCAAACAATCGATATTTCCACCCGCCCAACTTCGGGTGATTCCCCAACGCCCCAACCATCATAGAGGTCCTTTTAAGCCGACATGGGCAACGGTTTTGTTTGTGCATTTATGTAGATATTTGATTACCCACTTCGACAAGCGAAATGCTATGTACTTTAATCAGCACATCAACGTAGGTTATTTTCCCCGGATATTTAAAAAGGAAGAGAAAATGGAGGATTATACAGCGACCATCATATGTAGGTTAGTTACATCGCATAGCTGCTTGTTGACGCAGGAATACGAAACAATACCACGGTAATCAACAGTAGGTTCTTCTTGAAATTTTAAAACATATTTTCCTCTGCTTAGCGTGACTTCTATAATTTGTGCTTCTGCTTTCGATATTCTAAACAGAACAAGCACTGACGTTTTTTTTTCCAATCCGAAGCAAATTGCACGAAACAAACTAAGTAGTGACTATATAATTTGCAATGTTCAATGCAACAACTAATTCCCTTCCGGCTAAGCTAGAGTTAAGCCCTGAAGCTTATTTCTGCTCAACTCATATTGAGGGAGAAAATTTTGTTACCAGCGCTAATTACTTCCGTAGAGTTTAGCTATTCTCACTGAAGAAAACATCAGAACAGGACAGAATAGAACAGAACAAAAAATTCAAACAAGATAGAACAGTCAATTAAACGTCAGTTGCCAAAACAAAACAATTATTGAATTTGTGTAAGCTTGTAAACGTTTGATTTTCTTACTAATAAATAAAAAGTCAATTAACTTGTGGTTTGTGGTTAAACCACCAGGTGAATAAAACACAAAAACAGCAACAAAAGAAATGATTTTGACAGCTCTCACGGATCTGTTCTAGCTTTATCTTACCTACTCAAATACCAGAACCAGAAAATCCTGGTATTTTTGTTTTAGCAAATTTAAGCAGCAAAGAGCTGTACGTTTCTATCTGAAAAAATTAATAGAAATATCACTGAACTCAGCTGTTGTGTGTAAAGTTAATTTTTGTCTGCAACAGCGTCGCTGATCCCAAATGTTGCTTTTCGCCCAATTCCTCCCGCCCACAAAATACATGCCTATTAGGTATCACGTTGTAAAAATTTTTACCTCGCAAGTATGAAACCAAGAGATACTCATTTGGAGTAACTCTTTTATCACTTTACCGGTGATTCTTTTTCTACGTTACATAACTGTTAAGCATAACATTTCCTTGTTAAGACGTATTGTTACTTTACGCAGTATCTAAATGGTGTTTATGAATAAGGCTGTAGGTAACTACAATTGGGAATCTCGAACAATTGGCCGCCACAAAGGTCGATTTTAAAAATTAAAAATTATCCAATTGTTAAGACATCGAAAACTCAACAGTTTAAAATACTGGTAAAACGTCAATTTAATAACATGTCGGCAAAAATGGCAATTTCTGCCTACCTACTCAGTAACCCCGGCAAATATAGAAGGTAACTAATCTTAGCTTTTGTATAAAAGTGACTGTTGAGCTTAAGGTTTTATTAAATTAACTATTAATATCTAATAAAAATCCACAACGCACCTACAGGAAAATCTTCACCTGCATTGCAAAACTTGTTTATAAACCCATGAATCAAGAATACAAGATTACGCAACTTCTTTGTTTTTCTTATTTTATTGACGTCATATGTGAAACAAAATCCATTAATCAACATACAACAATAATTTGCAGATTTTGTTTCACATATGACGTCAATAAAATAAGAAAAAAAAAGAAGTGTCGTAATCTTGTTTTCATTAATTCATATTATAAACCAGTACCTACGTACTTCATACCATAGATCACAGATGAGAAACACATTAAGCTGAACACTCCTCACAGCCCAGTACAATGAGTCTCACAGGATGATTTCAACAAGTACCTACCCACCCGCTTGCTCGTTGTTTGTTTCCATTACCCGCCACCAGGCCAACAGAAGTTTTAGAAGACCAAAAGGTATACAACGCAAATAACTGCTTTTCCCTCTTTCACTCAATCTAAGCCACCAACAAAATAATTTTATATTCAGTTTTCTCTCCAGTCCAGATTTCTGCTCTCCATCTCTATCGTCTTCGGCAACGGCATTCATGTCATACTCATACATACATCTTTAATACCAATTCGTATTATCAGAACATCCAGAAAAATACAATACAACATCGCATACAACAATAAAAGAACAACAGAATTAAAAATGTGTTGGAAGACGGCGACGAGTAGCTGAATATAAAAAAATAATCTAAGCGGCCGGCGAAGAGCAAATTGTTGACCAGGGTTACCTACCACTTACAATCATTTTGTAATGATTATAATTGCTTACATTGGTTGTCAGATGATTTTAAAAAAATGGATTTTCAATAATTCATGTTAAATTATTTATTTACTTTTTTTTTATAAATCAAAACTTTGACAAGGAGAAAACAAATATTGATTACCTGTTTCGTATTAATACGAAATTAAAAAAAAAAACACTCATTTTTACGTAAGAGCAAGTTTTGCTTTTGGAAAAAATGATTCGAGAATTTGATGAAATAAAACATTACGATGATAAAGAGAACACAAAAAAATGGGTTCCGCAATCTGTCGGTAGATCGATCTAAAATCTAGACCGCTACAACGATTTTCATCAAACTTGGGAATAAAATGTTTTAAGTGATTGGGTAGATTTTTTAAAATCTTTTTTATTGTCTTTTTTATTCTCTTTGTAAACTTGCTTACCAAGAAAATTTTACAGTTGCTGTAAGCTTACAGCTAATGGAGACTGCATGTCATCGCTTGCTTTACTCGCGGTCTCCATTAGCGATAAATTTAAAAGCAAACGCAATAGCAATAGCAGAACGCAGCTAGCAGAAGGACAGACAAATTTTCTAAGGTGGGCATTACATAGCATACTTTTTTAGAGTTCTACTTGCGATAAAGCAAGCGATGAAAGCATACTATCTATCGCATGCTATGAAAATATAGCCGCAATTTCGGTCTCCATTTGCGATACTGAAAGCATGCTTTAAAGCTTGCTTTAGATTCATCGCTAATGGAGACCGTAATAGCAGAAAGCAGATAGCAGAAGGATAGACAAATTTTCTTCGGTGGGCATTTCATAGCATACTTTTTAAGTTACTGAAGAATGTCGAAGGCAACTGATGCTGGTATAAACAACACCAACAAATGATACTGGGAAACGCCAAAACAAAATGAGAGTTCTCCTTGCGATATAGCAAGCGATGAAAGCATACTATCTATCGCATGCTATGAAAATATAGCCGCGATTTCGGTCTCCATTTGCGATACTGAAAGCATGCTTTAAAGTTTGCTCTAGATTCATCGCTAATGGAGACTGGATGTTACCGCATGAAGAAGTTTTGGCTTTACAAAAAATCATTTTTTTTGTTTTTACTATCAGTATCAGTTGCCGTCGACATTCTTCACTAAACTAAAAGAGTATACGATGAATTAAGCACAAACAAAAAATTGACAGTTCTTCTGCTATCTTATTTTGCGATTGCTATAAATTTATTGCCAATGGAGACCGCATGTTAGGTAACTCGGTTGTTGGCAAGAGCGACAAACTTAGAGAAAAGTATAGGATTTCTTTGATCAAATAAAGAATACACACCAATACCCATGAGCTAACCACCCTATATGAATTTGAGTAGCTATAGCCACGACCGCGAGCACGACAGAAAGTCGCTCTCGCTATGCTGCGCTGCTACTGTAAAAAATATATGCAGAGAATAGGGAGAATAGGTATGTATGGTAGAGGGAATTGCTTACGATTGTCTCATCACCAATTACGGACGAATGAATTTTGGGTTGAATTTTAATTTTCCTTACTGCCGCTCTGAGCTTCTCACTTAAAAAAAATACATTAGGGACCAGCTTCAAGTTGCAATAACTAGTTTTTATGATTGTGCAACTTTTTTATTTGTAGGAATATGTGTTTTCAGCATAAATATCCCAATTTCCTCCTTGTAGTATGTATGTAACTATAGTTCCCTTTGCTATGCCTATTGTTTGGGTAGGTAAAAAATCGATCTCTATTTAGGATTTTGCTGAATGTTGCCTTGTGTGCAGTATTTTCGAGCAGGTATGGCAGAGAGTCAGTCACTTTACTTCTTTTTTTCTCTCGTAATTTATTTGAGAGCGCAGATCTGGACGTTCTGAATTCTGATTCTTTTCGTTTTGAGTGTGTATAGGTACGCGGATTGTACTTTTCTCTGAGAGATATTTTTGTTTGCTGCTACTTATTTTGTGTCGTGCGTTTTCATTTAGTTTCGTAAAGTTATTTCCTAGTGTGGTCATGGTTTTTGTTTAGTTAAAAAAGAGTACCTACATACTAGAAACAATTTATTATTTTAAAGATGCGTGCTTCAAAAGATATTGAGACTCCTATCATAGTAACGGCTCAGTTTAAAAAAAAATTGATAAAAAAATTAAAAGAGCACCCAGAAATTTGGGAAACTAGTAAAACAAAAGCATGTGATAAAGTTCAAATCAAGGCTACGTGGAGCAAAATTGAAAGAGAAATGGGTTTTCCTTGTACATTAAGTAAGTACCTATATATTTATGTTGAGAATGAGTGAATGGTATTGCCAGATTTGAAGAAAATAAATAATTTTCTGTATTGTATACATATTATGCTTGTTATGTTGTACTTTTAATAAGACGGGGTATTTTGACACTAAAATAAAATTTTGAAAACATTTACAAGACAAAATCGATCTGTCAATTTTTTAGTAGGTATTTACCTATCATGAATGAGATCTTAGGGTTTTATTTTCGCGGACGATTTTCATATTAATATAGAGTTTGCATTTTTCGAAACTTACCGCGTTAAATGTTAGAAATATTTTCAATTTTTTTTATTAAATTTTAATATGCCATATTATTTTTTACTTTGAGGAGCATATGCATATAAAAGGGCCTTAATCGGTTCATCCAATAATGAGAAGGTTGAAAATATTAGGTAGATATTATTTTTACTTGCGATATAGGTACTATAGGGTAAGTTCTGCATTTGGAAAACAAATTGAACTTTTGGTTTTAATCAAAATTGACATTACGATGACAGAGGACACCAAAAAAGTGGGTACGGCAATTCCGTCTGTCTGTCTGTAGAACGATCTACAGCCTAAACGACTGAACCGATTTTGTTCAAACTTGGTGCTTAGTCGTTCTAGGTGATTGTCCTAAACAGATTTTTGAATCGTTGTTCTAGCCCCAAAAATTACGGTACTTGCCATACAAATTTTTCTACCATCTTAATTATCCCAAAAACTGTTCTAACGATTCTGATACAAATTGGTGTAAGTACTGACTTGGGTATGGTCTACATTTTGGCCGAAAAAAAAATTAAAATATTTTGTTATTAACGGTACCTGCCATACAACTATTTTATTAATTTTCGACTTTCTCATAAACGGCTCAACCGATTTCGATCAAATTTTGAATACAAGATCTCATTTGAATTTTAAACATTTAAAACTTTATGAAAAATATTTTTTTTTTGATTTTTGAAAAAAAATTTTTCTTTTTAAATCAATATTTCGAAAACGGGGGGACGATTTTTTCTGAAATTTTGTTTTTAAATTTATATTTTTAAATATTTAAAATTTTCATACCAATTTTTTTAGGAAAAATTTTAAAATTTGTATATATAAAAAATTAAGTGAAAAACGACTTTACAAATACATTTACCAGCTTCGATTAAGAATCTTTTGCATATAGTGTGATCGAACATAGGAGCAAGTACGTGCGATCCAGTCGTGCATTTTATTTAAATTTAGATAGGTAGGTACATTTAAAATTCGTAGTTAATTATTTTTATATAAAGAATGTTTTTTCTTAGAGGTCGGTAGGTATAAAACTTTAAGTTGGTGGCACTGTTTTCATTGACAGCCATTTTGTCACCTGCCATGTGATTTATCTTTGCTTTAGTTTGCCATTTCAAGAATTGTACTTTAGTTTGCCATTTCAAGAATTGTAGCCGTACGAGCACCGTACACAAAATTTGCACTGTCAAATTTTATTTCCTCACGATTTGACTGCAAAAAATGAGAGATTTTTCTGAAAGTGTGCCCACACCAAAGAAACATTCTTGACACGTTTTAGAAACAATAAAACATTTCTTAAATATTTAAGAAACGCTTCACTCTTTCCCATTCCGGTGTGAAGGAGAGTGAGTGAGTGATTGTTTACCGTTGTCAGTGATATTTCTTTACAATCAATCTTAAAAAAAATCTATTTTTAATCCCCGATTCTTTTTCAGGCTCCTTTCAGTTGCAAACATATCCGCCTCTGTACTGCAATTAACTTAGAAAAGTTCAATTACACCATAACAAAAATCACAAAGAGGAAAGGATGATAATTCTTGATTTTTTCAATCTAAGCAATTTTGCCTACCCGGCAAAACTTTGTGAAAAATCACGAGCTAAAATTGCATGCTGAACTAACAACTTGTGATTGAGTAAAACTAGTATACCGGTAAATATGACAATGAAAGAAAAAAATAATGCGAATTATAAGGGACATAGATAAATAATATACGGAAATTTCTCCGAATTAAAATCTGAGACAACAACCACCTACAGTCTCAGAACATCGCGCCACATATCTTTCCTATCCTTCTTTCTCTTCCTAACCTAACGCCCGCGGTGTGTTGAAACATTTGAAGGGTAATATAATCCCTTGAGCGCGTATAGATTATAAAAAAAAATATATATATTATTATTTTTTATTTGACAGTGAGTTGCTATCTTAAGCTTGACATTTTTACACAAAAAATTCTAAATTAATTTCAATTGGTTGCGTTCAATGTTCACCTAATTTTCCAAGCAAATTTCGTTAAAATTTAGTTGAAATTATACAGGCTGATTCGCATATAAAGTGCGACAAGAAGACACAGATCGAAGGTTTGTTTGAGAAAAAAGTCCGAATGGGAGGAGTCGAGGGGCGTCTAGGCCGGAGTGGCATTTTTCTTGCCATATCCGGAAATCTTATTTTATTTACTTTTTAAGTCAAGATGTTTTAGTGAAGATTTTTTTAAAAATAAGTTTTCAAACTGAAATTTTGAAAAAAAAAAATGTTAACCAATTTTAGTCATAGTTTTACTTATTTTGTTTTTAAAATTCAATTCTTATAATAAATTTAATGATATTTTACAACACATATTTGTAATATAAGGCTGATAAATTTAATATTATAGGAAACTAATACATATGAATCCATGTTATCGATAAAATTAAGTAAAACACATGAAACATCTATCGTTTTTTTTTAGAAGAAATGCAAACAACATGGTCGTCCTTAAGCGAAATGTATTTTCGAATAATTTTCCTAAGAACCATCGAACGTAATTTTGAGCCTCCTGCATGGCAATTTTTTCATGACATGTCTTATTTATATGAACATGTGAAAGAAACTATTCAAAATCAGCTTGGAGGAATCTCACCGCCATTGTTTAAACCAAACCCAAAACGAAAAGGCGCTCAATGTCCATGCTGTATTTGCTTTGAACCTGTTACAAATTCAGAACTTGACGTACGTTTCTCAGAAACAGAATTACAAAAAGACTATGACTTGGAGAATATCACACCTGCAACTAGAATTGTTGGAGCATCACTTGAAAATATTCCGAATGGCATGGATTTTGATGCAATATCTTTTGCTCCTGAAGACACCACACAATTGAAAAATTCTCAAAAACCTCGGCAAAATGAGACGGATAATTCCTTATTCAATTCGGTTGGTCACTATATAATGGAAGATGGGGTAATTGAGACTATTGAACTGCTAGATGATATCGAAACAGACAATGATTCCACAAGCTTACAAACTCCGCCAGCCAGTCTTGAAAAAGTTATCGAAAACTATTCTTCCAAAGATAGAATAAGTCATCAACTACAAGAAAGTCACTCGATTGGGCTAAGTAGCCCTGTGGGGCAAGACAAGTTGACATCTTCAGACTCTTTCGAGGACTACGGTTCTCTCTCAGAATCTGAAAGCTTAATTTTCCAAACACAATCGCCTGAACCAACTATATCCCCAAACGCCAATGGAGTTGTGATTCTTAGTGATATTTCTAACGAAAAAGAAATCACACAACTTGTACCCGTACTAAAGAAACGTCGCACTATACGACGGTCACATATTATTAAAGCTGTCAAGGCTCATCCTGCTACCTATCTCTGTAATATAAATGTAAATAGGAACAAATACATAGAGGCATGGCATGAAGTTTCTAAGGAACTAGGAAATATACCACTTCGTAAGTAAATTTTTTTTACGTTTTGCGTGTATTTTTTTTTTACATTTCCATTTCAATATTTTCTATTTCCACGTTTCATTATTTTATTTTTAAACAGCGAATCTAAAAAACCGTTGGAAGTTGATGAAAGCTCGGTACTTAAAGCAGTTGGTGGTTGAACGTTATTCGAATGGACAGGAAAAACCATCCTGGGAATGGTTCCATGAAATGGACTTTTTACGCCCATATGTACAAGAAGATATTAATGAGATTGATCGTGCACGAGTCCAAATGAAAAACGCAATTGAAAAAATATCTGAAGGATCCATCGTTAATGGTGTAGGCTCTTCTCCAGAACCCAATACAGGCTTAGTAAAAGATGACAAAACATCTGATATAAGTTACATTGATGAGTGTGCAGTGGTTCAGGCTTATTTTAACTCTCACTCAAAACAAATTAGTGAAAGTCCAAATATTCAAATAACAAGCGTTGAAACTGCAAAACAAATGAATCCAATTCAAACGAAAAGAAAATACACGAAGCTCAAAACGCTAGACAAACCCGTAGTTTTGGATGCCAAAACCATGCCGATCTTAAAAAACAGGCCTATCACAGTGACCGCTATACGAGTGCCATCATATCTTAACCTAACCAACGAGGATAATGAAGTTGAATTAAGCGAAAATACCTACGCCCCGCCTTCGGCCAAGAAACTACGAAAAACTACAGCTACCAAAGTGCTTGCACCTGCTCTTAGTTCAACTCTACATATAGCTACTGTAGAATCTATCACAACTCCTGATTCGGAAAAAAACCAAAAAGTTTTCCCAGAATTTGATCTAACTCTCGACGATGATCTTCCCGTGACCGTAACAAATACTGCCTCCAAAAAACTTGCCAATACAGAAGATGATTGCTTGTATGTTACAAAAGTTTACCCCGCGTTAGATCTTACCTCAGATGAAGATAATGATCGAAATGCCAGCTAAAAAGAGTAAAATTGTTGCTATAAGTTTGAGCGGCATTAAAATGGGATATGTGATATGCATTGGTATATTGATATCGACGATTTGGTGTACTCATGAAATTATGTTATTGTGTTTTTTTTTATCGAAACAAGGCATACATTTATGAAAAATTAAATATTTTATTAGTCTTTTAGATTACTTTCATTGAAGATAAGTATCTAAATTGATTTTTACTTAACTTCTTATAATAAAAATTCTTTAATTTTATATATAAATTTAAAAATGTTATTTTAAAAAAAATGTCCCCCCGTTTTGGAATTCAATTTCGAAACAAATTATTTTTTTCAAAAATAAAAAAATATATTTTTCGAAAATTTTAGTGTGCAGTATTATTTACAGTTTGGGCGAACTCCAGTATAAGAATTTCGATCGAAATCCGTTTAGCCGTTAATCAGAGTGTTGATAATAGGTACCTACCTAAAATTTTGTATTCCAAAATGTAGACCAACTTTGTTCGTGTTCTTTTACGAAATTTCTCTTACCGATTGCAAGAAACCGCCCGAAAAGGTGCTACAAATCAAAAAGGATTATTCGGATATTTACAAAATATTTTGACCAAAAAAATGTCGTATTTTCTGTCATGTATTTGTACACACTTGTGGCAATAAATATTTATCATAAAGTAGGTATATCAGCATTTTATCAATTATGTAAACTAAGAGATTTTTTGTGTGTATGAAACCATCCAACTAATTTCTAATGTGATTTTAGCTTGTAGAGATGTCTCAAAAAATCGGGTCTATCGCGAATTCCATCGCAATCGTAAACTTGTTACGAAACCCGAAAAAATCTATCATAAAATCCATCGTAGTGGAAATTCTCATAGAAATTGCCATTACGAACGGATTTTGATGGAACTTGTGATAGGGCTGATTATAAAATTGTGTAACGGATCATTTTTGTAAACGATTTCACGCAATGTTTCCATAATGTTTACCCTACTTAAACCACAAGAAATTGAAGCCAAGACCGCGGTAACTCCGATTAAAAATATAGAGAAGAAAGAGAGAACTGTATCTACATAATACTCTCATGTACTTTAATTGCTATACATAAACATGGTGGATCATTTGTGAACTTTGTGCTGTGCAAAATTTATGAGTTCAGTATGTGGGTAGATATGTATATATACGAATGTCTATGGTATGCATTTCTTGTTTAAGTTGTGGTACATCCCAGGATATATCATAAAACTTAACGTATAAAGGAATTTCGTAATAGGGCTTTTTACGAAGCTATCTCTCTCTAAAGTGTCCCATCCCTTTCTCTATACTTCTAGTGAAACTTTGATGGAAAACAAAACAATTTTTTATATTATAGATATTATGCAGGCAGGTAGGTTCCGTTATTTTTGGAGCTAAGACAAAAATTAGAAAGAAAGAAATGAGCCAATCACCTAAGAAGCTTTAGTACCAATAATTGCAGTACCTACTTTTTTACTGTTCTATATCATCGTAATAGGTAGGTACATATGTACCTATCAAGTTTAATTAAAATCTCGAGTTCGATATTTTTCCAAATGTAAAACTTGCCCTAGAGAACCTAAACGCAAGAAAAAATACAAAATAATTTAAATGTAGGTAGGTAGATAGGTATAAAACTTCAATTATGAAATTAAAACCTCCAAAGTTTGGTACCAATAAACGCTTGTCGACTTTCCCCAAAAATTGCGTTTTCACGCCGCGCCGCTGGCCGGTTTGATAAGGCTAGGTAAGTATAAATATAAGAATTTGAAATTAAACAATGTAGGTACCTACTTTTAAATTAGGTGGTAGCTAGGTACCTAAGTACTAAATAAAGATAAATTATTCAATTTTTTGTATCGATATCATTTACCTAAGGAATACAATGTAAATCATTAAATATTTGTATGAGCCCTTCCCTTACTTACTTTTCTAAGCGCTTTAATAAAATGTAAATCATTTAACTAAAGGTAGGTACACCCTGTAGCACATATTCGAGTAAAAATGCAACTTTTCATTTAAGCTTCCTTCACATTGCTAGTCGTTAGATTTATTTAATGTCTTTCCCTCAGCATAACCACCTATGTACTTGTAAAACATTAATAAAAATGATAAAAAATAAACCACCACCAAGTAAAGTAAAATGTTAACACATTTAATTCATATCAGCCATGGAGGGAGTATTGTTTAGCTGTAGTCAGCGTTGCCGATATTGCACGATTGTTTTTTTTTTTAAACGGAAATTTTCTCATACCCCTTATAATTGACAGATGCACCATATCAAGGTGGGAAATTTCGGCAGCTATTTTGTTTGCCTACAATCTAGTACCATTATGAAACTGATATTTTTTCAGCCGTGTGGTATTAACTTTCAGCAATTACTATTAATTATAATCAAACAAACAATAAACACTATTCAGATACTCAATAAGAACTTAACTCCATACGTCTGCCTCACTTGTCGAGCTGCATTGTGCAGCCTTATCCTAAGCTGGTTGACTGGATTTCCTTCCTGAATAAGTTCTACTCATAATAAGAGTAAGGTGGCACTTGTTGAATTTTACGGGTAGAGTTGCACTTGGGTTAATAATACGATAAGACTGATATTTTTGCATCTGTGTATAGTTTCACTACACCCCACATTTTGCTGTTGGATTTCACATTTATTCATAGAGAGAAAGTCAAATTTTCAAATACAACAATGTAAACTAATAGGTATTGGCGGGTGCAGCGTACGAAAGTTTCCCATCTTGGTATGTCTCATCAGTGATATTAATGCTGAAGTAATGTTTTTTTTTTAAGAAGAAACTGTGATTTAATGTGGCACGGAAATTACAGTTTTTTTTTCTTAAACGAGGCACGATGATCTTGAACTATAAGGCAAGTTATGGATTTGTGCAAAAGTAAACAAAATCTAACACTCAAACATGACATTACGATCATAGAGACCACCAAAAAAGTGGGTCCCCCAATTCCGTCTGTCTGTCATTGAGTCTGCAACCTAAACGGTTGGATGGATTTGGTTGAAAGTATATATTGTTTTTTCGGTAATATGCACAAACATTTTTCATTTTTTTTAAGACGACAAATAACAGTAGCTCCCATATATTTTTTGCCAAGAAAAAAACTCTTAATTTTCTCAAAACCGGTTTCAAGGATCAGTTCGTTAATGAAGAGGAAATATACCTTTTGGTAATTTTTTGTTGAAAAAATGGTTATTTTTTGTACTTCTAGTAGAACCCTTTCTTTTTTCGTTTTCGATTTTATGGGAAACGATTAATTTGATTTTCTTTTAATTTTTGGCAACACAAGAATTTTTTTTTTGGAAGCTCAAAATTTCGAAAACGACTCAATAGATTTGTTCGAAACTTCGTAATTGGGAGTTTTTTGACATTATCTTTAACAGTTAAGCAAACTGTATTCCTAAAATAAAAAACAACAGTACCTCCCATGCAAATAATAAAACCGTTAAAAAGTGTATTTCTCGAAAACGGCTCCACGTATAAAACATTTTATTTTGGGTACTTATTAACGGTATTTCTAATAGAACCAATTTTCATATTTTCGCCTTTCTCACTATTGGGTGAGAAGTGTAAATAAAAGCGATTGCTCAAATTTTCGATTTTTTAAAATAATTTTTTTTTTGAAAAATCGATTTTCCAAAAAGCGGTCACTGAATTTGTTTGAAATTTTAATTTTATATGTAGGTATATTAATATTATTTTCGTATAAAAAAATATGTATATTAATAGTAGCTTCAAAATTGCGTTTCAATTTTTTTTAAATGTTTTTAAATTTTATGCAAATAAAATTATTTTTTTAAAAAAACCACTCCAACGATTTTTTTAGGAGCAAGTTCTTACGATCCAGTCGTGCATTTTATTTTCTTGGCGGCAACGCTGGCTGGTTTGTGTATAACTGCGTTTCAGAAACAAGACCCATGATACCTATAACTGTATATCAACTCCATACCTGTTCTGTTTACTTTGCTGTTTGCTGTTCCACACTTTTCTTTCCACGTTCATACCCTACCCTTATTTCCAAATCAAAGAGTATCCAAATACGGTGTGAAGGAGAAACAGAATAAAACATTTTCAGTTTCAGGGAGCCTGTGATGATTTCAAAACAAAAACGAATACGAAATGTGTATACTCACACTGTACATCCAATACCAAAGCCATCCATACTGAGAAGGAATAAGTCGGATGTGTTGATTGGCAGGTAGCGAAAGTAGGGTGGAAAATGTAGGTAGAAAACTAAGATGATTGTGTGATACCCAATTGAATACTTTTGGTTTGAATTTTAGATACATACTTAATGCTCTGTATTCAGCTGTTGAACTAAATGAACTGGTAGCTGCAACACGAGCGACGCGACGACGCAAAGCACGTCGAGTTTGTCGTCTGTGTTTATGTTTTGTTGCCGACTAGCTCGATAGGAAAGAAATCATACTTATTACATTTTCCTCTATGTAGTTATCTCCGGATATTTTTTTTTAAATTCATTAATTATCGGCTTTCCGTTTATATCGTGTTTTATTTATTTTACTTGCCTACATGATTCTGAAAAATCAGTTTCATTTTGTTTTGTGATTACCATTCTTGTATTCTTTTCCTACATTTCGGAGAGTATTTATATTTTCTATGGTGGATTGGTGGCCATGCATTTATGCTCGGATGTTTTGTGCGCCGCTCAGAGAAATATTTCAGTTTGTTTTAACATTTCTCTCCCGTACGGGTTCTTTTCATATGTATGCATTAGTTTCGTGGAGTAGTTTTATAGCTAGGGATGTGCACGTGGTTTGTGTATTGTTTTTAGTTTTGAAAATAAAATAAATTTTGTTTAAAAAAAAAAATAGTGCGGACTTAGAACATGCAAGATATAAAACAAACATGGTGCCGGTGGAGTTTAATAGAAGATTGATTTTTCTAGTCAAGAAGCATCCATGTATTTGGCACAAACGTTCCGATAGAAAGGCATACGCGTGGAGGATGATTGAAAAAGAAATGGAACCTGTTTCTTTTTGTTCAATAAGTGAGTATTAATGCACATAACAATAATCTCTATTCAAATTGAAAAACTATGAGTAAACAGCGTTGCCAGCTGCGAAAAGAAGTATTTATTTTCGTGTTTGTATGGTATATACATGTTTGGAACTTATGTATGCAGGTACCTACATTTGAATGTATTTCGGCGAGTTATTTTCTATGTAATTTCGTTGAATTACAACCGGTAGCACAAATTGTTCGTACCTATAGAACATGTTCGAAGTCAAAATGTTTGCAGACAAATGATATGAGTTGTGAACGTTTGACGTACACGTTACTGTTGTGCGTCAACTTAAATCCATGACTGTATTATTTTACTTACCTTTTGGACGATTTACTATTAGATTTTCTAAAAATCTCTTAGGGGTTATTTGGTTAAGATTGCTTAAATATTTAAATTGCCTTTAAGAAACATCACTTAAATTCTTATCTATAATCAATTTCCCATTCGTATTTAACTACGTAATGTAACGTAACGCGAGCAAATGTACAAATCTGCACAGAAAAATTTTATTGCATATTATACACGACAGCTGTTTTTTGACATGTTGAATTTTTTTTTAAACAAAAAAAATTAAAATCTGACCAAGGTAATCTGTCGAAAATGTACGTATAAGTGCGCCTATGTATTATTGTACGTATTGTATACGAATTTCATAGTATTGTTTGTATTTAAGCTTCAATTTCATTGAGAAGATAAGGACATAAAAAATCAAGGAACATAATCAGAAAAAACTACGGATGGTGGATGATGGCGATGTATACAGACATCACATGTTACTGATGGAATCTAACTTGGTTAATGCTCATATCTGCTAGCGAAAAATGGAATAGATTTTAACACCTTTCTCAAGTCAGGCAGGCTTCTATGGGAAATATTTGACGAATTCGTGCAGTAGACAGAAAAAAAAACTTCTTTTTTTTAATTAAATTTATTAAATTTCGACTTATAGAGATGAAAGAAAAAGATTGACAATGGAAATCTGGCACACCTGAGCAAGTTCATTCTTCCTCCAGGTGTGCCATTATTTTCAAAATAGCGTCACTGTGCATTTACCTGACACCATTTTAATGGCAATATTTAATGCCAATTATCATTGCCATTTTTGTAACAACGAAAATAATGACAAATATTGAAACCATTTACACGATTTTGTCATTAATGTCAATATGAAATGAAAGAAATAATGGCAATTTGTCACTCATGTAAGTACGGCATAAGGAGGGAAAAAAGAGAAACTCATAAAAGCCAATCGAAAAGGACATTAGATAACACAAAACTCTCAGATTCCTATTCATTGTGTCCGATCTTAAGCAACGTTTATATATTGACTATTTAGCTGAATTTTCAAAAAAAAAATAATTATTTGTATTAATACTAACGGTAAAATGAATATAAAAGTATATGATTTATGTATATATACTTTTAACTTGACTTGACTTTTTTCAATAAGCTGTTATTTTTCTTTTACATACAAACGAAAATATTTTGTTTTGTCAACAAAAAATGACGGAGGACAGGTAGCAGTACAAGTCATAAGCTGATAGATAAAGTGAGAGTAACCCTAACACAAAAGTATTCTACACATATGCCAAAATTTTTGTTTTACCAAAGTCCCAACTTGTAGGCAAACCAAAATAGTTGCCGAACTTTCCCATCTGTATAATGTTTAATCTAAGATCAAAAGTTTTATTGGCATCGGGCATGAACCTTCTTAGGGGGTTTTGCGTCATATATTCTGAGATTCACGATCGCAGGAAAAATTTCAAAGGAAGAAAATATCACCTGGGAAACGGAATTCCCTGTTAACATCGTGGTATTTAAATTTATTGTTTCACAAACAATTTATGCGGGTGATACCAAATCGTCTAATCTAATTTTTTGCTAGCTTAGCAAGTTTACGACTGTTCATTCCAGAAATTCTAATTCAAAATTAGCTTTCCAAAATACTTACCGACGTCTTAATATTGAACGATAAAAACTAGTTCATGTGATCGTGATTATATTCCTGTTTAGATTGCTTCTAAATTTTTCCTTACCTGAAAGTATTTCTTTTGTTTGTTTTAGGACAACTCCAGATATCGTGGTCCAACTTACGGAAAGAATATTTTCAAGAAATTTTTATAAGAACCATTGAACGTAATTTTGAAGCTCCAACATGGATATATTTTCACGACATGACTTTTTTATACCATACTGTAAAACAACAAATTCGAAAAAAGCTCGGTGGCATATCCCCGCCATTGTTTCAGCCAAGGTCAAATCTAGACAGATCTCAGAATCCCAGATGTCCGTGCTGCATACATGATGATGCTGACGAAATTGTAATAACCGTAGAAATCGAACATACAAATGAGTCAAGGAACAACACATCTCCATGTTCAGAAACATCATTTATATACTACCACGAAGCTACTGATTCCAAAAGATCAATATCTGTACGTACTATCAAGGCTAAAGACAGCAAACCTAAATCTTACAGTTTTAGAAAGCCATCACAATCTCAACAAAATGTGATGGAAAATTCCTTAATTCAGTCAACTAGTCAAAATTTAATAAAACACAAGATTGATTACGAGGATGATACCAATACCGGAACAATCAATGAATCTTCAAACTCACAACTTCCGCCAGCCAAACTTGATAATTTGACGGACAACCTACCTCCGATAGACATATGTCCGTCCGTACAGACAAATCAATCGATTGTTCTGAATAACTCTGTGATACATGAAAATTCTAGTTCTCCTGGGTTAAATAAATTGCCATCAATGAACGAATGTGTGGAAGATAGCTTAACTCTCAAAGAACTTTCCGATGCAACAAACTGCACAATGGAACAAACTCAATTTCCTGAGATAGGAAACATATTTTCCATGGACGAGGAGGTTCCAAAACATATTGAAAAACCTACAATTTGGAATAGCACACAGTACGATGACGAACGATCGAAAATTATTAAAGCTATAGAAGCCAATCCCGAGGTCTATATTGAATCATTTTCCGATACGGAGGCATATGATAATGCTTGGCAGCGAGTTGCAGATGCAGTAGGAAGCCTATCAGTGGGTAAGTATGCGTACTACATAATAGGTGTATTTTGTGTGCACTTTATGTTAGATTAACCCTAGGCCAGATCTCTAAAGCGACCTGTACCAAACATTATTAGTTAGAAAATGGACAACAATGGTTTGACGCAACTTTATGTTTCATGCAATAAGAAGCTCAACGACAGGAGATCGTGCCTGGATTTCATTTGCCCTGGTGACCTCTGCGGCGCGGCGGTGTGACCATCAAGGATGTATTGCGTTAAAAAATATAATGCAAAAGCAATGTTGTGGTAAGGTCTGTTTTTTAGTGTGTATTTAAGTGGCATAGGTTCGTGTAGTTGCTTGAAAAATCGTTTGATTCCGCACTGATTTAAAAAAAACAATTCACATAAGGCCTTAAATGTCCCCCATCCACGCGCAACGATGCTTGATTTCGCTGATCGATGGAAAGCTATCATTTGAACAGAGCATAGCCAAGCCAAGGCAGTAGATGAAATGCGAATTTATAACAGGTCTTCGCCATGGAAAATGTAATTTATTCACATTTTTATCCTGTGGGACTGCATAAACAGTAGTAGGGCAGGTCTGGAGTCACTCCTAAATTTTTAATCTAACATAAAAGGCACACATCCACCTAATATTATTTTTAAATTAAGTTAAGAAGTCAAAATTTTTCTCTTAAAAATTACTTGAATGCTTCTTGTTTTTTTTTTAACAGGCACTATACAAATCCGTTGGAAAAACATTAGAAGTCGCTATTTAAGGGAATTGCTCAATAAGAAGGAATCAACGTGGAAATGGTTCGAAGATATGGCGTTTTTTCGCCCACAAATGCATAAACTAGTTGATGATATCAATAAAAACCAAATGAACATACCAAAATCCTCAATGGAGTTGAACGCAAAATCTGTTACAAATTCTACTAAAGAGAACTACCAAATAGAAGCTGCAACGATCGAAATATCTCCTAGAAGGAAAAGCTCAATTGAAGGGATCCCGAACGATCAACCTGTCATTTTGAAAATGAAAGTTGAAGATCTAACAACAAAAAAATACACTACCAGTTCAATTGAAAGAAGTACGAAATGTCCAGCTGCAACTTACAACACTCCGAAAAGTAAAGCAGGTTATATTAATCCAACGTCAGATGCTGAAATCACTAAGGTTGAAAACGAGACTTTAAGCAAGCCAGTTGATCCATATTTTCGGAAGCCCTATCAGATAAAAGAACCCGGTTTTGTGAATGAAAGTACGCTGCTGATCCTCCAAAACCAACCAGATGTTAAAATCGAAGAGAGTGCAAACGATCTTACTGCAACTTGTCAGCTGAAAGTAGAAAATGAAACATCTTCATTTATAACACCAAAGAATGTATCTACTACAAACTCAATTGAAAGGAGTTCGAACGATGAAGTTGCAACAGGTAAGGTCAAGGTTGAAACTGATGATGTCACCAACGAAATATCTACTACAAATTCAATTAAAATGAGTTCGAACGATGAAGCTACAACTTGTAAGGTAAAAGTTGAAATTGAAGATGTAATAGAGGAAGCATGTACTACAAGCTCGATTAAATGTAGTTCGAAGGATCAAACTGCAACATACAACAGCGCGGAAAGTACCACAAGTAATACTTATGTAATGTCAAATATTAAAATCGCTGATGCTGAAACCAGTACCTTAAAAAAGCCAATAAAGGCATATTTTAGGAAGCCAAAGCGAATAAAAGAATCCGCAATTGTGGATGAAAGTATGCTGCAGATAAACCAAAACCAAGCCGATTTTATCGAAGAGAGTACGACCGATATTTCTGCAACTTGTAAGCTGAATGTAGAAATTGAAAATGTTACAAAGAATATATCTACTTCAAATTCATTTGAAAGGAGTTCGAACGATGAAGTTGCAACTTGTAAGGTCAAAGTTGAAATTGATGATGTCATAAACGATATATCTACTACAAACTCAATTGAAATGAGTTCGAACGATGACGCTACAACGTGTAGGGTAAAAGTTGAAATTGAAGATGTAATAGAGGAAACTTCTACTACAAGCTCGATTAAAAGTAGTTCGAAGGATCAAGCTGCAACCTACAACAGCGCGAAAAGTACCGCAAGTTATACTAGTGTAATGCCAAATATTGAAATCACTGATGCTGAAACCAGTTCTTTAAAAAGGCCAATTAAGGTATATTTTAGGAAGCCAAAGCGAATAAAAGAATCCGCTGTTGTGGATGAAAGTATGCTGCAGGTCTTCGAAAACCAAGTAGATATTAAAATCGAAGAGAGTACGAACGACATTTCTGCAATTTGTAAGCCACAACTAGAAATTGAAGACGCTACAAAGAAAATATCTACTACAAATTCAATTGAAATGAGTTCGAATGGTGACGCTACAACTTGTAGGGTAAAAGTTGAAATTGAAGATGTAATAGAGGAAACATCTACTACAAGCTCGATTAAAATTAGTTCGAAGGATCAAGCTGCAACCTACAACAGCGCGAAAAGTACCACAAGTTATACTAATGCAATGCCAAATATTAAAATCAAAGATGCTGAAACCAGTACTTTAAAAAGGCCAATTAAGGTATATTTTAGGAAGCCAAAGCGAATAAAAGACTCCGCTGTTGTGGATGAAAATACGCTGCAGATCTTCGAAAACCAATCAGATATTAAAATCGAAGAGAGTACGGACGATATTTCTGCAATTTGTAAGCCGCAAGTAGAAATTGAAAATGCTACAAAGAAAATATCTACTACAAATTCAATTGAAAGGAGTTCGAACGATGAAGTTGCAACTTGTGAGGTCAAAGTTGAAACTGATGATGTCACAAACTCAATTGAAATGAGTTCGAATGTTGACGCTACAACTTGTAAGGTAAAACTTGAAATTGAAGATGTAATAGAGGAAATATATACTGCAAGCTCGATTAAAAGTAGTTCGAAGGATCAAGCTACAACTTACAACAGCGCGAAAAGTACCACAAATTATACTAACGTAATGTCAAATATTAAAATCTCTGATGCTAAAACCAGTACCTTAAAAAAGCCAATTAAGTCATACTTTAGGAAGCCAAATCGAATAAAAGAATCCGCTTTTGTGGATGAAAGTATGCTGCAGATCTTACAAAAGCAACCAGATATTAACATCGACGAGAGTACGAACGATCAAACTGCAACTTGTAAGGTGAAACTTGAAATTGAAGATGAATTACTAGAACTATCCACTGCAAGCCCCATTGAAAGGCATTCGAACGATCAAGCTGCAACTTACAACAGTGCGAATAGTGCAGCAGGTTTTACTAATGCAGTGTCAAATATTTTTAATAGTAGGAATTTAAGCAAGCCAATTAAGTCATATTTTAGGAACCCAAATCAAATAAAAGAATCCACTGTTGTAGATGAACCTTCGCTGCCGATCCTCCAAAACCAGCTGGACATTGAAATCGGAGAGAATACAAACCGTCAAGCCAACATTTACAATAGTGCGAAAATTAAAACTGATTGTATCTATCTAACACCAAATATTTCCAGAAATATAAGCAAACCAATTAAAGCATATTTTATGAATTCCAGGTATTTAAGCAAACCGATTAAAGCACACTTAATAAATTCTGAGCCCGTGAAACGGCCCGCTACTTTAATTGAAAAATTACTGCCGATCCCCCAAACACAATCTAATGATATAACCTCTGTACAAGTCAATCATTTTGTTCATCTCACCAATGAGATTGGTGCATGTGGTGAGTCCAATGACAATTCAGAAATTCTACCTACGTCGAAAAAATTACGATTAAGTAGAGGGTCTGAAAAAAAAGACAAAATCATGACGACCAATAAAGCACATAAAATCCCGCCTTTATATCCAGCTCCTAGCTTAACTTTATACGAAGCTGCAACAGAATCCAATGAAGAGATTAATGTTTATAAGTATAAAAACGAGTATAATTAATTGAAAATAAAATTGTTTAAAAAAAACGCAACACTTATTATTTAGAAATGGCGCCCAACGGAACGTCATAGCTTAGCTTTAACTGAATTCAAAGTTAAAGTTTCTTATTCTGTAGATAAAAAAACGATTATTTGATTATTTGAATAAAAATAAAAATAAAACATTAATATATTAATAAAACCCTGGCCAAAATTACAAATTAAATTATTCATGTTAGTTTTACATACTTAGCTTATGCGAATCAAATGAAACTGACATTTATAAGTTAACTCAGTGACTCAAATGAATATGTATATGTAATAAAAATATCTACATCCCAGCATTTATCCAATACTAAAATATTCTGCAACCCATTGTGTTCACCCTTAAATCTTTCATAGTACCTACTATCATGAATAGAACCTACTGTGGCGGCACCTATTGAGCTGCACGTTGATTATTTTCTCACTAATGTATATGGTGAGTTGAACACCCCGAAAAACGCTTACACCGCACATTTAC
The DNA here is from genome assembly GCA_910595825.1 of Philhelius pedissequus. Classification (NCBI taxonomy): domain Eukaryota; kingdom Metazoa; phylum Arthropoda; class Insecta; order Diptera; family Syrphidae; genus Philhelius; species Philhelius pedissequus. The sequence continues at coordinate 3,247,572 of OU343163.1, read as the reverse complement.
GTGTTTTTGTTTCATACCATTTCGGGGTAGCCGTGACGCAATAATTGTGTGCTCGCCTGTCAACCTCGTGGTTGCGGGTTCGATTCCTGCCGTTGTCTATGTCTTCTTATATTCCATTAAAAACCAATTCTAAAAGTTGCCATAAAATAAGTTGCTGCTTTGCTCATTACATGCTGTATAGGCATAACACTAACAACATCTGATTGAGTAAACTAGCATACCCATAAAATATGACAACGAAATAAATAAAATAATGCGAATTATAAGGGACATAAATAAATAAGACACGGTAATTCTCTCCGCATCAGTTCAGCCGCCATCCCGGGAGATAAATCTGAGACAACAACCAGCTCTAGTCTCAGAACATCGCGCCACACATCTTTCCTATCCTTCTTTCTCTTTTTCCACCGGATGCCCGCGCTGTGTTAAGAAAAACATAAAGGGTATTCATAATCCCTAGAGCGCGTGCAAAGTTATAAAAAAAAAAAAAATACATGGATGTCATCTAACTTCTACGTCAACAGCTGACATGTAGTAATTTTATTTAAATAAAATGTATGGTGAGTTGAAAACCCCGAAAAGCGTTTACACCGCACATTTACGTGTTTTTATTTGACATATCAATAGTTTGATACCTGGCTGTCCTCTACCTTCTACGTAGAAAATGTTGATATGGGATACAAACTGAGAAGTACTAATTTTAAACAAATGTAAAAATCAATTGACGGCTGAATATTTAATTTTTTATGGTTTTGGCTGGAGTTCACATCATACATTTAATACATCATACACGTTACTCTTTTCTCACACCTTTTGTTTTATTCTATTGTTCTACAGAAAATTAAAAATTCGGGGTAAAATGAGTAACTCCGAACAGCCAATCGAAAACGACATACATATATATGTTTATTTTGAAGACGAAAACATGATTTGTAATTAATAAAAGTTATAACTGATTTTTAATCGTGAAGATCAGCCCAATATTTATCTTACAACAATCTCCAGTCGTACATTGTTGTATGATAAGATATCATTCAATACAACTGATAAAGAGAAGTCAATCAAGAGTCAAAATTCAACACTGTATGATCTAAGAAATTAACCACATGGAAAAACAAATGCAACTTAAAAAGTGTATAAAACCATTGAAATGGCTTCAATTATGGCGAATTCCTTACAACCACATATTTAAAACCGATTTTGTCTTCTGTGCTCTAATTGAATTGAAAAAGATCGATTTTTTTGCGAATGCGTGAGATAATTGACAGCTAGAAACAGTAATTGTTTCTTTTAAAATCAGAGAAAATGAAAAAGGAATGTCATACCTTGCTGATTTTAATTTAAAGTCAATGAAATCTTGATTAAAATAGAATATATGTTTTGACAGAAAAACAATGTTTTTTTTCATTTTTGCTTTCCAAGAAACCTCATTTTCGATCCTTTCTGAAAAGACTATTGCTCTGCGAAAACTGTCACATACTAATGTTTGTGAGTTTTTATTATACGGGCAGAGAAGAATGGAAATTGTTTGATGGCTATATGGAATATTTAAATATTCAGGTATACACTTGTGTGTAACGGTCACTACTCAACAAAATAAAGTATTTTTTACCAAAAGCACAAACATGATAATAATTTAACGGTTAAAATTTGAGATTTCTGTTAATCGTTGTGCAAAAAAAAACTGCTCCTGTGACACAATTTTTTTATTTTATATTAATATTTTTTTTGGATTTTGAAATGTTATTATTTGATAAGTAATTTCGTCAAAAATCGAATTGACGAATTTTCAAATAAGAATTGTTTATTAATAAGTATTAAATATTTTTCTCAGTCGTTTTTACTTAATTTTTTTTAAATGAGCATTGAACAATATATCGTCAATAGAAAATATTATTTCAAAAAAAAAAAATCGTCAAACCCGTTTTCGAAATATTGAATTTTGCAAAATATTGTTTTTTTTTTTCAAAATCCAAAAAAATTATTAGGTATTATACATATAAAATTTTAATTTGAAAAATTCAGTGACTAGGTTTTTAAAAATCGATTTTTTCAAAAAGAACTGCATTTATTTTTTTAAGAATCAAAAAAAAACTTTTTTTTTTTGAAAATTTGAATATGCCGTTTTATTTACACTTTTATTGAGCATTTGCATTAAAAAATAATTTCAATCGGTTCATCGAATAGTGAGATAGTCCAATATATGAAAAGTGGTTCTATGAGAAGTAGGTACCTACCATTTTAATTAACACACATTTTTTTGAAAGCCGTTTTTGTGAAATACATTTTTTTCTTAACGTTTTTTTTTAAATTTCTATGGGAGGTACCGTTGCTTTTAATTTTATAAGAAAATAGTTTTTTTTAACTATTCAAAATAGTGTCAAAAAACTACCAACTACGAAGTTTCGAAAAAATCGATTGGGCCGGTTTCGAAATAGATATTGAGTTTAAAAAATAATATTTTTGTTTTTTTTTTAATTAAAAAAAATGAAAAATTTGGACCTACTTAGTGCTTAAACTTTGTAGGAGCTTCTGTATAAGAAAAATCAAAAAATCTAATGAACCGTTTTGTAGAAAATCTAAGACCAAAAAAAAAGCTCTACCAGTGGGTAGAGGTACCAAAAATTAACATTTTTCCAAAAAAATAATTACAAAAAAGTACATTAAAAAATAACCCTGATCCAGATCCGTATATAATAAAACGCAGCTATTTATTACGTCATTTTTAGTCTGTCTGTGGAGAAAAAATTAAATTATTCTCAATAGATATTATTTGAAAAAGAACAAAAATTACCTATGTACATATGTAAATAATTGTATGTAGATGGGTATCTGGGTACATATGTACCTAACTAAACAAAAAATATTGAAATATCTCAACATTGTTTTGCTATTTTCGCATAGAAAAAGTGAAAATTAGCAACGTTGCTACAATTCAAAATCATAAAATCCACCAACTATGCAAAATTTGAAAGAGAAATTTAAAATAAATTCTATAATAACTTATACATGCATGTATACCCACATACATTCTTAATTCAAATTCATGTATACGGCAATAGCCTTGATATAATTTATTTATACCCGCCATATTTTGAAGGTTGCCATGGCTAAAACAGTTTATTCGTTTTCTCCCTTACCCTCTATATTGTTGTCAGAACTAAGGAGATTCGCCGTCTCCCTTGCTTTTTTTCCTTTTTGCCTCTACCTTTTCTTCTTCCACATCAACAATTCAATATCAAGAAAAGAGAAACTAGCGCCCCTAGCGAACTAACTACTAGCTAAAATTCTGTCTCATAGTAGTACTATAGGTTTCATATACAGATATTTAAGCAAGAATTTATAGACGTTACACGCACACTCGCAAGATCTTATATTTTTCAAATGCCTTACACCATACACAAAAACTGGAACAAATCGATTTACAAATCGACTTATAAGTGAGTAACATACCTACTTATATTAAACTTCACTGCTCAAGTTCTGTATTAGCAAAATAAAACGGGTCTAAGAATTTCAAATTTTACTACGTGTACCTACCTACTTTTGTTTTTTACATTAATTTATAAAATAAATTTTCAACATACCTACATGCACCCTGTTTTAATCATTTCACAGTTCAAAGTTAAGCTTTTCATTTTTTCTCAACTAAATCATTTTAGTTACGAGTACCTAAATAAACAAGGCATTCGATTTTTTTTGCGTTCCGACTGATAATACAAATACAATATAGCAATATAAAAATATTATCCAAAACAAACACAAGAATTATGTTAATAGAATAGTGTAGCTGTATGATTTAGTGTTGCTGTGCTGTTGATAACCAGAGACGAGAACCATTAGACCAGGCAATTTGCCGCTCTACCATAATCCAAAACCCACCACCAACCGAAACACGCAAGTATTGGCTACCGCCTTGCTGTTTAGTCTTCCATATTCTATTATTTCATTTCATCCACCGAAAAAATATTTTTGTCAGTTTTCTCTCCACATTGTCGTCATACCCCTAACTCCTCTGGGGCAATTTGCTGGACACAAACCATGAACACAACGGAATATCAAGTAAAGCAAAATAAGATTGAAAAATGTTCAGTTTCAGTCAGGCAAATAAATTCGAAATACGAACACGAATACGAATACAATGTACAATATACATGAGTATCAAAAACAATCTGGCCGGGTGTGCTCTTGGTTTCATGGCATCCTAGCGTTGCCGCCAAGAAAAAAATTATAGTCCCACATTTTAAATTAGTAAACATCTCTTAGTAAATGGTAATAAAACAAAACAAGAGATAAACAATTTTCGAATTGATAACTTCTTATGGGAGGGTAATCGCTTCGTTACGTAACGCGTTACGGCTCCAGTCTGTCTGGCTTCGCTGTCTCTCACGCATACGGAGCACTTTTGAAATTAATCAAATTAACGAAGAAATTTTGAAGCTTTTCTCAAGTTAAACAATTTCTATATTAAATAGTTCAACTTAGATTAGTTTATGTTATCACTTCTGTCGGGCGTCCCGAGACGCATATGTTTTTTTTTCTTTTTCTCTAAGTGAATGTAATGCTCGGAAACATGAGTTTTTGACAATTTTTTTCGTTGCATATACATAGACGTGAACAGAAGTTTAGGTTAAATATTGAACATTAAAAAAGTAAAATCACTTTAAACCATGAGAAAATTTCAGTGTCAAAAGAACACAATCATGCCACATCGGCAACGCGGTCCATACTGTTACTAAGTAGATCGTATATGTGAAGTGGTGCCGTGCTGTGCAAGATAATAAAAAAAAATAAAAAAGGGGAACAAAGCAAAATAGGTACAAAAATAAAATGATTGTGCGAGCTGCTGGACTACGGAATGATTTTGTTGTGAAGAAATAAAAAACGAATGAATACCTACTATGTAGCTGAAGCATTAGATAGATTATTTTTTAGTTGTGTATTCGTTAATTTATTTTTATTTTGTTTTAGTTGCCTTGCATAGAAAAAAAAATTAAACTATCATTTTTAAAATTCATTATCATTGGCTTTCCCCTTTATATTGTATTTTCTGGTTTTTGCGATTTTGCTTCCTACATTATTCTAAAAAAGCAGTCTCATTTTCTTTTGCGTTTGTTATTATTGTATTCATATTCGCAGTGTTACTCTCGCTCGCAGTTTATTTTCAGGGCGCATTTGTGCTCGATTGTTTTGTTGTGCGCTGCTCTGAGAAATATTTGTGTTTGCTTTTACACTTCTGTCCCGTGTGTTTTTATCAATATTATGTAAGCATACTCAGTTTCTTGAAGTTGTTTTATAGTTGTAGACGTGTACGTAATTTGTGTTTAATTTTGGAAAATATAAATTCGTTGTTTAAAAATATGAGTTCAACTTCACAACAAAGTCAAACAAGGAGTGCAGCCAGTACCGTAGAGTTTAAAAGAAAACTGATAATGCAAGTTAAACAGCACCCCAGTGTCTGGAAAAAAAATTACGTGAAAAAGCAAAATGCATGGAAAATGATTGAAAAAGAAATGGGTTCTATCTGTACATTGAGTAAGTATATCTCGTTTTAAATTGAAAAAGGAATGAGTAAATAGTATTGCCAGCTGCGAATATAGTTTATTTGTTTTCGTTTTTGTACTTCCATTCGTAGTAGGCATTTACATTGGCAGTATTTCTTATTTTTTAGAGCGAGTTATTTTTCTCTACCTGCTCATGTTTTATGTAATGTTAGGTATTGGTGTTTATGATGAAAATTTGGTCGACACAGGTATGATCAAACAAACTGTTACATGAAACATGTTCGTAGGCAATATGTTACCATTCATACATGTGAGATGTGACATAATGAGTTGCGATCTATAGATATGACATGAGTTGCGATCTATGGATGTACATATACGTTACCACTAAGCGTGCGCAGCATATTAGTATCTGCGTCCTTTTCGACCAGTTTCGTGGATGTTCAAGTCGTTGAGTAGATGGTAGATATTGAAATATTGAAATTTTATTTTTGATAGATTAATTTTTTACAACATTTAAATAATATACATCTTGCTCAGAGATTTGATATTTAAAATACCTTTATCTTGCAACTGGAGATATTTTAAATATTTTTTAAACAAGTTTATTTAATATTAATAATATTTATATAATATAATATAATATAGTATAATATAATATATTATAATACTATACAATAATTTAATAATATTTAATTTTAATAATTCCATTTAAAATTTGTTGAAAGTGACTAAGTAAAAAAAAACTTAAGTGGAGTAAAGGTATTGCCAGGCACAATTAAAAACAAAAATTAAATAAATAATAAAAATATTTAATAGATAATAGATATATAAATATACAATTTAACACTTTTCTTCAAGGGGATTTTGGAATCCTTAACAAAACTGCTACTTAAGTTTTCGAAAAAAATATTTTTTCGAAAAAAATATTTAGGTAAAATTGTGGACTATAAATTTATATTGTTAAATACTTGAAATTTGTATACCAAATTATAGAAATTTTGTGTATATAAAAAATTGAGTAAGTATATCTCATTTTAAAAAAATGGAAAAAGGAATGAGTAAATAGTATTGCCAGCTGCGAACATAGTTTATTTGTTTTCGTTTTCGTGCTTACATTCGTAGTAGGTATTTACATTGGCAGTATTTCTTATTTTTTAGAGCGAGTTATTTTTCTCTACCTGCTCATGTTGTATGTAATGTTAGGTATTGGTGTTTATGATGAAAATTTGGTCGACACAGGTATGATCAAACAAACTGTTACATGACACATGTTCGTAGGCAATATGTTACCATTCATACATGTGAGACATGAGTTGCGATCTATGGATGTACATATACGTTACCACTAAGCGTGCGCAGCATATTAGTGTCTGCAACCTTTTCGACCAGTTTCGTGGATGTTCAAGTCGTTTAGTAGATAGGTAGATATTGAAATTTTATTTTTCACAGATTCATTTTTTACAACATTTAAATAATATACAGCTTGCTCAGAGATTTGATATTTAAAATACCTTTATATTGCAACTGGAAATATTTTAAACATTTTTTAAACAAGTTTATTTAATATTAATAATAGTAATATAATACAATATATTATAATATAATATATTATAATACTATATAATAATTTAATAATATTTAATTTTAATAATTTCATTTAAATTTTGTTGAAAGTGACTAGTTAAAAAAAAACTTAAGAGGAGTAAAGGTATTGCCAGGCACAATTAAAAACAAAAATAAAATAAATAATACAAATATTTAATTGATAATAGATAAATATATATACAATTTAACATTTTTCTTCAAGGGGTTCTTGGAATCCTTAACAAAACTGCTTACTTAAGTTTTCGAAAAAAATATTTTTTCGAAAAAAATATTTAGGAAAAAATAGTGGACTGTAAATTTATATTGTTAAATACTTAAAATGTTTATACCAAATTAAAGAAATTTTGTGTATATACAAAATTGAGTAAGTATATCTCGTTTTAAATTGAAAAAGGAATGAGTAAATAGTATTGCCAGCTGCGAACATAGTTTATTTGTTTTCGTTTTCGTACTTACATTCGTAGTAGGTACTTACATAGGCAGTATTTCTTATTTTTTAGAGCGATTTACTTTTCTCTACCTGCTCACGTTGTATTTAATGTTAGGTACTGGTGTTTATGATGAAAATTTGGTCGACACAGGTATGATCAAACAAACTGTTACATGAAACATGTTCGTAGGCAATATGTTACCATTCATACATGTGAGATGTGACATAATGAGTTGCGATCTATAGATATGACATGAGTTGCGATCTATGGATGTACATATACGTTACCACTAAGCGTGCGCAGCATATTAGTATCTGCATCCTTTTCGACCAGTTTCGTGGATGTTCAAGTCGTTGAGTAGATGGTAGATATTGAAATTTTATTTTTGATAGATTAATTTTTTACAACATTTAAATAATATACATCTTTCTCAGAAATTTGATATTTAAAATACCTTTATCTTGCAACTGGAGATATTTTAAATATTTTTTAAACAAGTTTATTTAATATTAATAATATTTATATAATATAATATAATATAGTATAATATAATATATTATAATACTATACAATAATTTAATAATATTTAATTTTCATAATTCCATTTAAAATTTGTTGAAAGTGACTAAGTAAAAAAAAACTTAAGTGGAGTAAAGGTATTGCCAGGCACAATTAAAAACAAAAATTAATTAAATAATAAAAATATTTAATAGATAATAGATATATAAATATACAATTTAACACTTTTCTTCAAGGGGATTTTGGAATCCTTAACAAAACTGCTACTTAAGTTTTCGAAAAAAATATTTTTTCGAAAAAAATATTTAGGTAAAATTGTGGACTATAAATTTATATTGTTAAATACTTGAAATTTGTATACCAAATTATAGAAATTTTGTGTATATAAAAAATTGAGTAAGTATATCTCATTTAAAAAAATGGAAAAAGGAATGAGTAAATAGTATTGCCAGCTGCGAACATAGTTTATTTGTTTTCGTTTTCGTGCTTACATTCGTAGTAGGTATTTACATTGGCAGTATTTCTTATTTTTTAGAGCGAGTTATTTTTCTCTACCTGCTCATGTTGTATGTAATGTTAGGTATTGGTGTTTATGATGAAAATTTGGTCGACACAGGTATGATCAAACAAACTGTTACATGACACATGTTCGTAGGCAATATGTTACCATTCATACAGTTGAGATGTGACATAAAGAGTGCGATCTATAGATATGACATGAGTTGCGATCTATGGATGTACACAAACGTTACCACTTAGCGTGCGCAGCATATTAGTATCTGCATCCTTTTCGGCCAGTTTCGTGGATGTTCAAGTCGTTGAGATATTGAAATTTTATTTTTCATAGATTCATTTTTTACAACATTTAAATAATATACAGCTTGTTCAGAGATTTGATATTTAAAATACCTTTATCTTGCAACTGGAAATATTTTAAATATTTTTTAAACAAGTTTATTTAATATTAATAATATTTATATAATATAATATAATATAGTATAATATAATATATTATAATACTATACAATAATTCAATAATATTTAATTTTAATAATTTCATTTAAAATTTGTTGAAAGTGACTAGGTAAAAAAAACTTAATACGAGTAAAGGTATTGCCAGGCACAATTACAAACAAAAATTAAATAAATAATAAAAATATTTAATAGATATATAAATATACAATTTAACACTTTTCTTCAAGGGGTTCTTGGAATCCTTAACAAAACTGCTTACTTAAGTTTGCGAAAAAAATATTTTTTCGAAAAAAATATTTAGGTAAAATTGTGGACTATAAATTTATATTGTTAAATACTTGAAATTTGTATACCAAATTATAGAAATATTGTGCATATAAAAAATTAAGTAAAAATTGACTTAATTAAGTCGAATTTAATTTTATTAATTTATTAATTCTTGAATTGCTCATATACAATAAGACCTATTGTCTTTTAAAATAGATACAATTTTAACATGTTTTAATATTTAATTCATAGAAAAAAAAATCAATTATGTAGTTTTAACAAAACGGATATTTATAACAAGAAAAACAAAAAAATAAGAATGCACAAAAGTAAAACATGATATATACAAAAAAAACCTTTAAATTAAAAATGAAAAAATAAAAAAATAAAGAACGAGAAAAATAGCTAGTCAAAGTACACAAACATACGGATACTTTCATATAAGAGTGTAGTGAATTCTTATTTATTTTCTTTTAATGGGTGACAATGGCGCAGTGGATAAAGTGCTTGATTGCTAACCTAGACATGTGGGTTCGATCCCTACACTAGGCGCATTCTTTTCTATACCACCAATTTTAATTGGATGCCGCCCATGGGTTAAAATGAGACAGTCAATACCTGGTTCTCAAATCCACTGCGCCAAACTTGTGCGGTGCAATTCAGATTGCATGTAAAAGACCTTAGGTCTTACAGGCATATAGTTAAATAAAAAAAAAATAATAATCCTGTAGTATCATTTATTTCCCTCAAATTACGAGGTGGAGAGTTCCATTTTCGAATGTAAGAGAAGCATATAGTGGTTGAATCAAAATTCTTGTTCTCATCGAGGACGCCTAAATACATCCCTATCCGCTGAGATACTGGTGAGCATACATAGGGTACGATACATAAGGAAATTGTCGACGCTCATATTAAGATGACAAAGAAATTAGAAATGCTATCATATCTGCGTTTTTCAGCAGTTTTTGATTTCACATAATTTTTAAGCGTATATAATTTTTTTAAGGCAATTTGTTTATATCAAATTTGATTTTTGATTTTATGAGTTACGTCTAGAACTCATGTTAATTAATTAAATAAAATTGTACAGAAATTTATAAAATCGCTATGGAGAATTGGAAAACACCAAACACAAATATGTAGGAAATAATTTTAAAGATATATGCAAGCATTGTAATTTTTTGTTGCAACTATGATTTTGTTGCCTGCGCACATGGAATGATTTCTGCAAGGACTAAAACCGGTTTTATAAACGGTGTTTTTTTTAGAGATATAGAATCGTAGGCTGGCAGCACTGTTTCCATTGGCAGCCATTTTTTCACCACCCACGTGATTTAATTTTTCTTACCATGCATTAGGGTGGCTTAAACTGTAGTGATAATATCAATAGTTTCCAAAAAAGCGATAGTTTTTAATTCATAAAACAAAACTAAAAATATTATTGACATTACTGACAAAATCGTATAAATGGTTTGAAAATTTGTCTTTGTTTTCGTCATTAAAAAAATGGCAGGGAAGATTGACATTAAATATTGGAATTATAATGGAGGTATGTAAATCCACAATGATGCCATTTTGAAAATTATGGCACACAGCGAGGAAGAATGAACTTGCTCATTCTTTAATGGCTGATTGCCATTATCAATCAAATAGTCATTTTTTTACCCCGTGTAAATGATTATCATTATTGATTTGATTTTACAATTATTTTGCCAGTTTAATGGCATGAATTAATGGTAATTTGTCACTCGTGTAAATTCGGCATTAAAATAAAAATCTAAACGTAAGCAGCACAAATCATAAACTGACAGATGGAAGATAACTTTAACGGGTGAAGTGAGATGTAGTTCATTGAGCGTTCAGCTTTGAAAGAATTTTGAACTTCAAATGGATGTGTTCACAAAGAATATTTTAAGGCATAATTTAATGAAGATTTTATTAGAGTTTTCAATTGAAGGTTTTCTTTTGAATTTTTCCTTAATTAGGGGGCAGAGCATTTTTTGAGAGCGGACAAAAAGCATTTTAGTATGAAAACCATGAACTATCCCGCTAAAGAGGGATGTCTGATAACCCTATATTTGTTTGTCATTTATGTTGCTTAAAAATAAGCAATGGAGGCTTACCGTATGTATATCAGTACTAATGCTTCCTTTTATAGAAATAATTTTTTTTAAACTTAAGTCATTTTATAAAATTATGTGTCAACAAATGTAACATCTTATTGGTTGTAAGCCAAATTGTATAAAGTAGGTCCACCAAATAAAGTACAGAACCAGTCCAGCCAAAAACAAACACGCAAACATTTGATCTCAGTCAAAACAAAAAACACACAGTTGCTTGATTGGTGTGGCTTCTGGGAATATAAACAAGTTCGAAAAGTGATACACAGCTGGTGTTTTATTAAAAAAAAGGTTCTACAAATTTTTACTCTCTCGGCTAATTTAAAGAAGTCCTATTGCAAATTGTTATGTTAATATATGTATCTCATATATTTTTGTTTATTATTTTGTAATTCCTTATAAAGTCCATATATATTTTGATTGTTAAGACTTAAAATTATTGTCAAAATAAATGTAAAAAACTAATAAAAAGAGAAGTCAAACTATCTCAATAAACCCAGTCCACCGCAGGTTCTTCAATGTTCGCCTAGCTGGATGTTCCTTAATATAGAAACTAAATTTAGTCTTATAATTAACTTATTTATTGTATCAAGTTTTTTTTAATTCAAAAAACTTCTATTTTATTATCTATATTATTCAGTTTCATCTCCTATAATGATCCAGAAAATTATGCTCTCAATAGCTTTTTGTTTGAGCTTAGCTCCTGACTTAGCGTAAACAAAATTCTCCTTATCACTTTCCATACTCTACTTTAAAACATAGGAGCTATCCTTTGATCGTACTAAGGGGAGGATTACGTCGGACCAAATCAGTTATAATCTTTAGCAGAATCTTTCTCTCCATCTAGCACTCCGTTATCTGGAAGACATTGGTGGATTTTTGAGAAAAATAATACGACGGTATTTTTTTGCTTAGCTCATGTCTGTTCGGTGTTTTTGTTTTTGTATTTTCTTTGGTTATTGTAGGTAGGTATATTGGTAGGGTATATCAATTTTATTTCCTTCCTTTTAAAACTAATGAACCCGGATAAGGATAGCTTCTGGGTTTCGTAAACAAAATTAACAGGTAGTTTTCTCGAAATGATTAGCCACATTACAATCTTGAACGACAAAAGCTAGTCCATCCGATCCAATCATCTATGTGCACCTTTGTTTTTTTAATATTATATCAGATTTTAGTAAAACTATTTCATTTTTCTTTGGTTTTAGAAGAACTCCAGGCATCATGGGCATCCATACGGGCAGTGTATTTTCGAAAAATTTTCATAAGAACCATTGAACGTAATTTTGAAGCTCCAACATGGATATACTTTCACGACATGGCTTTTTTATACGACACTGTAAAGGAAAACATTCAATATAAGCTCGGTGGCATCTCCCCGCCATTGTTTAAGCCACGGCCAAATCCAGACGGATCTAAGAATCCTAGATGTCCGTGCTGCATATATGATGGTCCAGACGAAGAAACTGACATTTATTCGGCAGCAGTCGAGCAAGAAAATGAGTCAAGCAACAGCACTTCTGAAAATTCAGAATCATCATTTGAAAATTACCAACAACCTTTTGATTCAGAAGAAACAAGTTCAGCATGTTCTATCAATGCTGAAGACATCGAAACACGATCTCGCATTTTTTCAAGTTCAGCAGCATCTCAACAAAATATGACTGAAAATTCTTTAATTAAGTCAATTAGTAAAGAATTAGTCAAAGACAAGACTTTGGAAATTATTGATTTGAACAATGATACCGAAACAATCAATAAACCTCCAAGCTCACCAGCTCCGCTAGCCAGACTTGAAAGTTTGATGAACAATTTTTCTGCGGTAGAAATATGTTCGCCTGTACAGACAAATCAATCGATTGTTCCTAATAACTCTGTGATACAAGTGAATTCTAGTTTTCCTCAGTCAATTGAATTGACATCTGCTAACGAATGCATGCAAGATAGTCATTCTCCTACCGAAATTTTCAATGGAACAAACTGCGCAATAAAACTACCACAATACCCTAAGCCCAGTGAAATATTTAGTAATGGCAATTTTATTGCAAGTTTCCAAAAAACTGATCCTCATTCAGATGATAACTCCAAAACGAAATTAGATTTCAATAAGTATCGATATTTCAATCTCCCGCAGAGCAAAATTCGAGCAATAGAAAGGTTAAAAATTATTGAAGCTGTCAAAGCAAATCCTGATAGCTATCTTCAATCTTCTACCAGAAATAAGACTGCATACAATATAGCTTGGAATAAAGTTGCTGAACTTGTAGGATCTTTACCAATTTGTAAGTACAACTTATTATGTAATAATAATGTTTAGTTTTGCTATCAAAATTCTTTCCTTATATTTATTCGGATGTTTGTTGTTGTGTTTTTTTTAAACAGCTTCTGTAAAAAACCGCTGGAGGTTAATCAAAATGCGCTATTTAAAAGAATTGGTACATGAGCGCTATTCTAATGAGAAAAATAGAGATACCTGGGAGTGTTTCGAAAAGTTGGAATTTTTACGCCCACTCATGCAGCAAGAAATTAATGAAATTCATACAACACGCATGAAAATGGAAAATACAATTAAAAAAAAGGCTGAAGAATCCTCAAGCGTTGTCGAGTCTGTTCCAAGTTCCAATAAGCCGCAAATTGCAGATGTATCAAAGGAAATATCTACAGAAGGATATATTGAAAAGAGTATGTCAGATCAAAGTGTGTTTTACAACAATAGTAAAGGCATCGTAGCTTATATAAATACAAAACAAGATATTAAAATTGCTTGTGTTAAAACCATGAGCGCAGATAAAACATATTCTACCAAATCAAATCAAATTAAAGAACCCGCCAAACAAATTGATCAATCTGTTGATCTTACCAGTGATGATGATCAAAAATCCGAATCGAATGAAAATTCAGAAGATGGACCTCCACCCAAAAAATTACGATTGAGTACGGGGTCTGAAATGGACGAAACAAGCCTGCAAACGAATAAAACACTTACCATCCCACCTTTACATCCTGTTGTTCCTGGTGTAGTTCTAGATCTTACTGCCGATGAAGTTACGATAAAACCTGCCACAATAAATCCTGCTTCAATAGAACCTGCTACACTAAAACCTGCTTCAATAATTCCTGCGAAAATCGTTCAATCAACACCGTTGCAGCAACCAAAACTACAAAAGGTTTACCCACCATTGGATCTAACACATGATGATGATCCTCTCGCGATCTCCTCACCTGGTTCTGACTCATATAACCCGCCCAATATTAAATTTCAGCAAGTGTTTGAGGACGAATTCGTTAATACTAACAAAGTATTTGCAACCTTAGACCTGACATCGGATGAAGATAAAGATGAAGAAGAAAATGAAGATGAGGATAACAAAGAAATAATCCATGGAAACGGTATTGCAAGCATGAGTAAAAACGGACATGAGAAAGTCGAGGAAAATGTGATATGCCTTGATGACGAAGACTCGGTGGGCTCATACGAAGAGGTCATTGTTTATGTCGCAGAGCAGAATGCTTGTAATTCATCGAAAATAAAAAATGTTTAAAAAAATACACATGTAAAGATATTTATGAGTCCTTTTGAAATAATAAGAGAAACAACTTTGTTACAATATTGCTCTTTATTTTTATTTAACGATTTAAACTTTATTCTAAAACTATAAATATTTTGGAGGTGAATCACCCTGTTTCACCAAACGCTTGGAAAAGGCCAGAGGTTGTAATGAAACACACTCTTTACTTACGACGCGTCACAACAAGTAACCTTCGAGGTAAACGCCACAGAGTTCTTACTTTTTGTGACTGGCTCCGTCCGCATCAGAGAATTGAATGAATCAATTTTGTTTTCAGCGTCTCCTTTTATAGCAAAATCTTCATACAAGCGAGGAGACTACTTGGGTACATTATTTTATTTGAAATTTGAGAAGGAGAATTTTTATAAACATAAGGACGCTTTGTTGGTTTTTACGAAAAATGAAGAAAAAAATAATAAAAAGGCGGAATAGCTAAAAATAATACTGAGGGTTACACACAACATTATATCTTTTTATTAAAACTGCCGCCCAACGAAATGTCATAGATTTCATTCTAGTGAACTTTATTCAGTTTTAACTGAATTCAAATTTGGGAAAGAAAATCGGAGTCGAGATTTTGATCAAACTTGAAATGGCGTTGATGCAGAACACGAAAAAAAAGAGTTCAACAATTCCGTCTGTCTGAAGGTAGAAGCTGAAGCGATTTATTTGGTTGCCTCGATTTTTTTATTAGCCTTAAAAATAACGGTACCTATTGTGACACACACATAAATAAAAAAAAACGACTTGAATGATTTTTATAAAAAAAAATCTGCACTATAAGTTTTTTTTCCAAAAAAATTTTACACAAAATGTTATTAACGGATTGTTACAGGATTGGATTTAAGTTTGATGGTGATACATTTTTTTTCAGGAATGTAATTTTCTTAATGAAAAGTCCTTAGGGAGGATTAATTATCTATGCTAGATTTTTGTATTTAAAAACTAGCCCATCCTTTGTTTCAAAAACCTGTTGACTGTAATTATTTGAAAGTTTGTTCTTTGTGTTAGATTTTTTATTTGCAAAATGTCAACATATTTGTATTACCTTATGGTTACATAAAAGTCAAAGATTTCTATTTACCCAAATCCACCGATCTTATCAGATTAAATGAAATTCATGCTAATGATGTGCCAACCCAAAAAATTGTCAAACCGGGTTAACCCGAGTTGGACTTTGTTCTTTTCCTTCATTCATGTAGTCTTAAAAAAGTAGTCCTTGTAGATTCCTGATTTGTCAAATTGGTCTGTTTTTTGTTTTGTGCTTCCAAGAAGTCTTAATTGTACGATTAGACTTGTAGGCTAATTTTATTTTATTTCGACTTCCTACAATAGATATTTTGTTTGTGAGAGTCAATAAAATAAATAAATAAAAAAGACTATAAGGTTGCTTATTGACTTTATTCATTTATTTTTAGTCTTTTTGGCTGAACTTCTTTTAAGCAATTGAAAATTAATCTATTAAAAATCAGATAAAATTATCTCACGAATTTGATGCAGAAAGAGAATAAATAAAGCTCATAAATTTATTTTTAAGGGGGTATTCATGCAAACTTTTATTTTTTATTTATATAATTTTGCACGCGCTCAAGGGATTATGAATACCCTTTATATGGTTTTAACACAGCACGGCCATCCGGTGAAAGAAGAGAGAGAAGGATATGAAACATGTGTGGAGCGATGAATTGAGACGGTGGTTGTTGTCTCAGATCTTATCTCCACGGATGGCGGCTGAACTAATGCGGAGAAAATTACCGTGTCTTATTTATTTATGTCTCTTATAGTTCGCATTATTTAATTTATTTCGTTGACATATTAATGAGTAGTTTACTCAATCACATGTTGTTAGTGTTATGCCTGAACAGCGTGTAATGAGTAAACCAGCAACTCATTCTATGACAATTTTTAGAATTGGTTTTTAATGGAATATAAGAAGACATAGAAAACAGCAGGAATCGAACCTGCGACCACGAGGTTTACAAGTGAGCACACAACTATCGCGCCACGGCCACCCCTGGCGGAAAATTATATCTTTCTGCAAAGCGGAAAATTATATCGTAGCATGAATACCCTTAATATTTAAATACTACCATAATAAATGAATATTGATTTATTAGATGAAAACCGTCACACAAGAAACTCAAATAAATCGAGGAAGAATTCAGATACTTAATACAATCTTTTTAATACAATCTTAATACAATCTTTTTATCCCAGCGAAGAGGGGGTCTATCTCCCTCCTTTTAGACGGAAGGTTCAATTTTCCAAAAAGATGACTTAAAATTAAAAAAAAATTAAAAACAACGGCAACACTTACAATAAAAGAATATAGGTTTTCTGAAATCCAAGAGCTTGTCCTCTTATCATTTGTTTCAACCTAGTTATGTGCGTTAATTGTTTTTTTTTTCAAAAAAATAAATTCAAACTCAAAATTTATCAAAAAAAAAAAAAATGAGGTAAGTATGGGGGCATGCTGGCCGCTGCAAGCCCCCTGTCTGGACACACTATAAGCTTTGGAGTGGGTGCGTGCTTGGGCGCATTTAAGGTTTCTTTCGTATTGCAGAGTTCGGATTTAAACAAACTTTGAATTTATCCTCTATATGCAACAGCTGTTTTCTAAATAAATATACCTACATATAAAAAAAACAAGAACTAAGAATCTCATAACAAAAGCAGTTTTTGTAATTTTTCATTTTAAACTAAGGACATAAAACCATTTAGTTTTCATAGTTCGATTACGAATATATTAGGACATCTAATAATTAAAGCCAATTAGTACTTAATTTCGCTACTTAAAAAATGTTTGATAAATTTTGTGTTTGAAGGTATTTTTTTTTTCAAAAACTATTAACGAAAATAACTAGGTTGAAATAAATTATTAGAAGACAAGCGTCTGGCTTCAAAAAACCTATAATTTTATTTTCGTAAGTGTTGCCGATGTCTTAGGTCTATTTCTTTAAAGCTTAAGTCTATCTTTTAGAAAATTGCCCCTCCCGCCTAAAAGGGGGAGATAGATCTCTCTTCCGTTGGATAAATTGATCGCCTTAAGCCCCTCTACAAAAATCCGTAATTATTTTGCTGCTCCGTAGTTATGGTACTCTACCCTCAAAGTGAGATTACCGTAAATACAAAAAAAAATCTCATGAAAAAATTAGTTATAGTAATTTTCAATTTTCACAAAAACTAAAACACATAAAATCATATAGTTTTCAGTTTTTGATTAAGAAATAGTCAGAGCAACGAGTTTGTGAAATAAAAATGTTACATAATTTTACAGTTTTAAAAAATTGCACTTTAAACATTTTTTGTTATCTTCTTCTTCCCAAAATTTGAGTGTAAGACCCGTTTTTTTTTGTCAAAAGTCCACTTGATTTAAAAATTAGCTAATATATTAAGGTATTGGCTTTAAAAAAAGTTATAACACATTTGTAAGTATGACCGTTATTTTTAAATACTTTGTTTTCCATTTTTAATACTTTTTTATGAAATTGCCCCTTTCGGCCAAACGAGGGGAGATAGACCCCCCCTCCCAAATTAAAAAATACTTGTAACTAAGTGTTCTACAAAAATCCGTTTTTATTTTTTGGCGCCTGAGTTATCGTACTGTCCCCAAATCATTTTTTTTTTGGGAAATCCTGTTTTGGCTGCGGATAGATTTGCCAAAAGAAACACCGCTTTTATCAAAAGTTTTTAGTCGAAGTTAGCAACATTTTTCTTGTTTCGATTGGAAGCTAATTCTTTAAGATGTCAAAGTTTGAAATTTACACACCTTACAAGAAAACCTATAGTTTGGAGTTTGGATGTCTCCTAATTCAAAAAATATTTCCACTTTTCTTTGTTTTTAAACTATTTCTGCTTCCCCGTATACCTACCTAATCGTAAATGAGTTCCAAACTAAGGACTTGGTTTGATAGGCACTGTAAGGTAGGTCTTTTGCTATTTGCTATCTTAATGGTGAGCAATGTTATTTCCACGTCAATTGTTGGTTAGCGACGGGTGTCGCCATAAGGGCTTGCTATCAACCAAATCGGTTAATAAATTCTCTTGATTATTGAGATCTCTGGGTACTGATAATATGGCGTGCTACTAATGCATTATGCACTCTCAAATGAAAGTGTTACGACTTGCCATATGAACCTGTATGGGGATTGCCTGATATCTGTGTGGTGTAACACCGATTTTTCCTTCTTTATTTAAGGACCAGATGTCATCGTATATTTAGTTGATTTTTTTGTATTACAAGGTACACCCGAGACCCGATTAACCGACCGATATGACGACGACGACGCGAATTTTATTTTCATTTTCTAGGCAAGCTAAAACACATTAAAGCTCAATCGCTGATTTATACAGCAATTTTACAGAGGAATGAAAAAAAAATAAACTAAGAGGAACAAATATTAAATAAATAAAATTGTTATCGTTTCACAGATGCGACACTATTGCGTTAATGTTGTTGTTCTCGTTGTTGTTGTTTACATTCGTGTTTGGCTATGTGTGGGATAAAAATGGTAGTTGTTGAGTAAGAGGGCCATACATTGCTCGACTTTTATTGCTGAAACACATCGTAAAAAATGATCGAGCACTGATGATTGAGCAAATCGGTAATTTATGGCCGAGAGTGCGAGGACACTAAGTACGTTCTATGTATGTAGGTAGAGACAATTGTACATTATTAACATATTTGTGTAGCAGGCGAAAAATATTTCGAAGCAATTTCTCTTCCATTAATAGTCTCTGTAGATTTGTGAGTCAGAGCTGTGATAGCTTAAGTAGGTTGATTTGGCCAGTTAAAGAGATTAACTATGTGGATTGTTTTTTTTTTTCGTAATGGATAATAATATATACCCATTTGTAGTTTTATGTGAATATTTAATTGATTTTGTTGTAATCAGTTGAGAGTTATTATGTCTTATTTTTTTTGGGAGTGACTTTCAGTGTATATATCTAAATAATGCTTACTGTGAATCACTTGTGAAATAAAGAAAAAATATTATAGGTGGAAAATTATTTTCATGATAAAGTAGCACGAAGATTGACCCTCCCATCTTGTTAAAACAATTAACTATCATGTCATGTCATGAGAATTATCGTGATTAATTAGGGGTATTCATGCAATGTTCTATATGACTCGTATAATGCCACTTCGTACATCAAATATCAATATTCTTACGGAATATTAGGGATATTCACGATCCAATGCAACAAAAAGGTGTAAAATTGAGAAATTTTTTTTTTTCTGTAAGTCGTAAACGCATCTTTTGTATTCTATTGCAACTCTGGATTATAAATGCAAAATCTGTTTGAACAGAAACATTTCTGACAGACAATAACAGCTGCCAAAATGTCAACAACACCAGCCAAATTTTGGATCATTGTATTTTTCTGTTGAAATAGGGTTAGGGTGTAGCAAAAGTATTGTAAAATCTTAGTCAGTTTAAGTTGTTGTAAAAATAAGTTGCACTTTTGTATTTTTACAATGATACTAGACCAGTTGCATCGGATCGTGAATACCCCTATTATAAACGCAAGGCTGATAAGTTTGCAAAATGATTTTGCTCGAGCGGGGAACAAGCTTATGGAAGTTAAAACTCAAGCATCAGGTGAGATTTTTTGAAATATTATCTGTCAAAAATTTTTTTTTGACAAAGGTTTGTACGAATTTACTTATTCTCTTTGTAATTTAATACAATCTTAATAATATTTAGCAACAATAGGTCGTGGAAAACATTGTTCGCCTGAAGACAGAAAAACCAATAAAATATGATATCAAATGGTAAAACCTATTCGGAAAGTCCTCGGCTGTTCCAATAAAAAGATCCGAAATGCCCTAAGACTTGCTGAAAAGTCCGAAACACGTTGGCGGAGGTAGGCGAGCAATGTTATCTGGATGGTAAAACGACTGATTCGTCAAAGCTAAAAGGTGCCATTTTTGCCAGCTACGCAACTGAAAGCAGTGCTAAACGTGACAGCAAGCGTAGAATTAGTGCGTAGGTGACTGAGGAATAACGGTTTATACGCCCGCAGTCCAAGAAAGGTACCACTCCTAACAAAACAACATGTGGCCAACGTACACTGCTGGATAAAATAAAGTGCAAAACCATACTTCGAATAATATCATGATCAATTTATATAATTTTACTTCACAAAAAAACTTTATTTCTCTTATTAAAGTTGTTATAGAATAAATTAATAAATGATAAACATAATATAAACAAAATTAAAATAAGAAATATAAATTATTAAAATATTAAGCAAAAAAAAGAAGACAAAATAAAGTGCAAAATCGAAATTTTAACTAAAAAAATTAAAAAAAAAAAATCTAGTTAATACAGGGTGGCACACGGATCGTGCTACAAAAATAAAACGTAATAACTGTTTTTCAGTGTGGGTAATCGGCTTATTTGTTTTAATTTTATAGGCAACTATTTAGATTTATCAAAATGACTGCTTGGGATACGGAAAAATGGATTTGGATAGTGCAGAGATACCATTCTTTGCAGTCCGTCATTTCCGTCCAAAGGGAATTAAGGCTGGAGTTTGGCGGTACTCCCCCGAGTAGATGGACCATTTTGAGGCTGGTGAACATGTTTGCCGAATCTGGAAGCATCGAACGAAGACCGTATCATCGAGATCCCAATGTTTGGGTTCAGGATACAATCGTGGCTGTTGCATCGGCAATACAGGCAAATTCAAGTGTTTCGACTCGAAACTTGTTGGGCCAAATTGGAGTTATCAGACGGTCATTACAACGGATACTTCATGATGACTTAAACTTGTTTCCGTAGAAAGTCCAAATTACAAGCAAGTTAAACCCTCAGGATTTGCCTGTTTGCCTGGAATTTTGCCGAAAAATGATTGCAATGGCCGAAGAAGACAACACATTGATAAATTGTTTGTTCATGTCTGATGAGGTCCATTTTGACTTAAACGGCAATGTTAACAAGCAAAATGGCCGTACATGGAGTGAATCTAATGCAGAAATGCTCAATGAGACGGAACTGCATCCAGAACGAGTCACTGTGTGGTGCGCAGTTTCATCAAGGTGTATTGTTGGGCCATATTTCTTTGAAGAAAACGGTTTAACAAAACTGTCAATGGGGACCGTTATTTAAAGATGTTGAAGGAGTTTTTTTAACCAGAACTTCGCCGAAGACGTTTTCCTTTCAGCAGGATTTCGTTTCAACAAGATGGAGCAAGTGCACACGTAGCCACACAAGTTATGGCGGAGCTCTAACGAAAATTCCCAAGAAATTGATATCCAGAAACTTCTTTTTCCGCTGGCCCCCAAGGTAACCTGACCTGACTGCACCAGACTTTTTTTTATGGGGTTATGTCAAGCAGGAAGTGTACAAAACGAAAGCTAGGAATTTGACTGAATTGAAGAAGTCCATTAAGACAATAATTGAGGCGATCCCAATTTCAACCCTTCAGGCCGCAAGGAACAATTTTCTGATCAGGTGCCGCATATGTGGGGATGAGCGTGGAGGTCATTTGCGGTCTATCATCTTGAAAAACCATTACTTATTTAAAATAAAATTTAATTTTTAATCCAATAAAAAAATTAATGAAATGCATCGATTAAAATAAAAGTTATTTAAATTTCTTATTGTAGCAAGATTCGTGTGCCACCCTGTAGCTTGTGGTTCCCCCTTTGTTTTGTATCATGGTCGCAAGTCGCTTGGGTATGCTGCGGACCAGATTTTCCAAAATATTAGATGGAATTCGATCCCATTCACACTTGAGACTTTCCCAAAAAGATGATTGATTTTGGCGCTCATATAAGGGAATCCTGGCATCGAATATGACCAAAGATACTCTATTGGATTCAGGTCAGGAGATTGAGGTGGCCATTCTAAAACTTCAACATTGTTTTGAGCGAAAAACTGCTTTGCTACTTTGCTCGTATGTTTCGGGTCATTGCCTTGTTGGAAAATATAATTTTCCGGCGACATTTTAGACGCCGAAGAAGCCAAGTTTTCTCTCATAATGTTTACGTAATGAGGACCTGTCATCTTGTTATCAATTTTGACAATCGTACCAACGCCACTAAAATAAAAACACCCGCAGACTATAAAAGACCCTCCAACGTGATTACCGTTTTTTCGATTCATCTTTGGTCAAGCCTTTCAGAAGGTTTACACCAAACTTAGACTCATCGGACCAAATAATGCTTTCCCAAAAGGTTTGCGGCCTTGCCAAATACAAATAAATATAGCGAAAGCAAGTTAGTTTCTTAAACGGCTTTCATTTAGCTGCCTTTGAACTGTTCTTGGTGTTATGGGAAGATGCAGGTTTTCTTTGATAATCCTAGCTCAAGATAATGGATTTTTTCGGGCCTCAATTTTGATTCTTCGGTCATCGGCTGCTGATGTTTTCCTCTTCCTTCCACACCGACTTCTAAAACTGGAAGCAGATTCGCATTCAATAACGGTTATAAAAACCTTATTTGCTCCAGATATGGAGAGTCCATACTTTTCTGCGAGATTAAGGAATGCCAACAGACGGTGACGCGAGGGTTCAAAACTAATAATTCTTTCAATTCTAATTGAACAGGGAAAAAAAATAACGGAACATTCAAATCAAAGACGGTGGTTTAGTGAAGGAATAAGAATTGACATTCAAAGCCTAGTACGCAGCTCACGCTAAAATTTCACTCCCACTTTTCTCTCCAGATATCACCTCAGATCCTAGCTAAAATTTGACATGTGAGAGTTAAAGAGGATTTGAAATTTGACACATCAGTTCTGTAGAGAGTAAATCGAAAACAGCTGTTTTCTGAAAAAATATAAATATTTCAAAAGTTCAGTTCTTAAAAACAAAGAAGTGTGATAATTAAGATTAATATTGAACAACATGAAACGATTTCAAGTTAATCGCTTGAATTGCTTTTAGATTATTTATACCAACATACTCAATACAAAATTAGCAAGCAATAGGTAATAAATTTCATTACTTTTTGGTTCCATCCAACAAACAAAAAATCAATCTGTCAAAAATTAGCTCGAGACATTTTATTCTTGCGCTAAATTCTGACAGATAGTGGAAGGATAGGAGGATAGGATAACTGAAAATTTGATTTTTTAGCTGGAGTTGTGTATCTACTTCTCCGCTAAAATGCTTGGCTAAATTTTGGAGAAAATTTTGTATGGGAGCGAAATTTTAGCACGAGCTGCGTAATATACTTGATAACAAAATTTACAGGGACATAGAATAAAAAGAGAAATAGTTGATAATTATTGTAGTGAATTTTGATTGAAAAATTTAATCCGCAGATTAACTTTTATTCTATGGTTTAGTAAAGCCATGGATTAATGGTGGATTAAGCATTTTTTATTAATAGTATTGATTGTCATCAGCACCACCATTTTTAACTGTTTGACATTTCGTACCGAAACAAATACAGTTACAAGTTTTATGCATTTTTTTTATTTTTTGCAGTGTACTGCCACTAAATATAGTAGTAAACAAAGGTTGTCAGAAATTCACCAGGAGTAATAATTTTAGGATTCTGGCGTAACGACGCTATTTACGTTGCTTGAACTGGTCTAGTTTGTGCTCAACAATTCCCTTTTTCAAGAGGAAACTCTGTTGCCAGAAGCTTTTATTTTGTATGAAAGAAGTGGAAGAAGGAAGGCGAATGACCAAAATCTCCCCTGTCAACGATTTGAAGAGATATTTTGGTGTTGTTATTTTTAAACTATATGTAGTGTCCGTTCAACCCTAAAAAAAACATTACAAACAAACGAAAAAAATATATGGTAAATTTATTTCCTCGTGAGGTACAGGAGAAAATCTATAGCAACTATAAAAAATTTAAATCTTGGTGTGTCACTGTTATTTATATTTTTTTTTAAATAAATGAAATGAGAACTAGTTTGCCCGATGTGAAGGGTGCGAAAATAATTGCGGCCGCTGTTGCTGGTAACGTTACTCATGCTGGTTTAATTTGTTTCACACTTTAGGCGCGTTTATTCAAAGTGAATCATCAACTTACGCAAATACGAATTTACCAATGAATACCTACGTCATATATTTTTTCAATCAAAGGCGTTTTTCTTCTTTAGTTCAGAGCAGATTCTGAGTTGTCAAAAATTTGCTGTATTTCTTTTTCACTCAGAGCGCCCAGAGCTCCAAATGTGTATTTCTTTTTTCGTTCTGAGAATGTTCAGAGCGTGTTCCATGTGCTCAGACATAATCGTCTGAGCATTCAGAGTAAATTGCTATCTAGATAGCTACATATATCATTGGGGTGGTTAAGGACTTTATGTACCTAGGCTCCGCTATAAGCTCAGGTAACAATTTTCAGCGCTGGCGCTGCTTTCAGACTTTCGCTCCTAACTTATTTGCGCAGAAGCATGGACCTTGTTAAGGGCTGATGAGAGCTTTATGTTGTTTGGAAAGGAAAATTTCTCGATGATTTTTGATCATGCGATAAATGGAGGAGCTGATAAAACAGCATGCTCTGAGGGCTCTACGAATACAAGGCACAACGCTGATGTTGGGTCATATGGAGCGCATGACCACCAATACTCCGGTTCGGAAAGTCTGCGAATCCAACCTGGAGTTACACCCGGGGTAAGAGGAAGACAGCGACTCATGTGACAAATGCAAATGGAGGGAAATATCAAGAAATTTGGCGTGGGAACCAGGAAACAGCTCTCAGCTAGGGATCGAACTGAGTGTCAAAGACTTGTTGGTTGAAGCCCAGGTCTCCAATGAACTGCAGCTCCACAACAAATGAAGTAAATAGAAATTAAAAAAAAGATAAATAAGTGGTAGATTCTAAAGAGGTTTCTTAAAGATGACATACTGTAGTTTAAGTCAAGAAAGTTTTGTCCATTGTTAGCAAGACTATGCATCCTGAAGATTGGATCAAAAGAGCCATAAGTTAAGCGGTGCTGAGGAACACGAAAATGTGGAAGAGTTCTAAGGTAACGAGGGTGAGTGTTGAGTGAAATTAATTCAAGTAGTAATGAATAGTCAATGGTGTCCGAATCAATAATTATTTGCTGCACGATGATAAGAATATCAGCGACTTCACGAAGCTGTTTGTTTTTTCTTTTAATAATGCATGCACTAAAGGGAGTTTTACTACCCTTAAAATGATCAAGCTTTGTGCGAGTGCTAGAAAAGTAGGTAAAGACTTAAAAGAAGATACAAGATAAGTCAACCGATCTGGCAGTAAAGTTGTCACTCTCGTCAATATTCCAACTTCATGAGCTTCTGGAGTTACATCACGTAATAATTACATTTCCATTCATAAATCGAAGTCTAGAAACTTCGTATAGTTTTGAAAAAAAAAATACCAGTCATGTTTAGCCATAAAATGATACCCAATTTCATTTTATTCCATTTCAAATGAAAATTAAATGAAAATTGCCCCAAGAGATACATTCCAAATTATGTAAATATATGATAACCCCAAATAATCTGTTCAATTTCCAGTCATTAACAGACTGTAAGGTCTGACAAATCCTTCAAATTTGCTTACATACAATCATAAATGAGAAGACGAAAACGAATGGTTTCCTTGTTGTTACGTAGTACATATGTACATAATATTCACCCCCAATATAATCCTTTCAAAATTTTCATTAATTCAGGATTGGCTTACCTAGAGTTTATTTTTTATTTAAAGATGGATCTACATCAGAGAGAAAACTCATAATTACTTTTCCTGGCATTGATTGGCACCTTGCACAACTTGAGAACTCAGCAGATGAAGCAGAAATCACCAGGCAGACTAAATGTACTCGAATAAGCCACACAAACCATCAGTCTTCTGATATCTCTCTGGAGAACCAATCAACCTTTATGTATACCTATATCTAGTGTGTATGGAAGTGGAGAGTTGTCAAAAACCCTTTTATAGAAGACTTAAAGGAGTTATATATACCACACACTCATAATTTTGTGTCATTGTTGCTTTGTATTCCTGCGAGCGAATTTGTATATGGTATTCTCGGGTAACCCATCATCATCATCTTTGTTGGCCATCACCATCATCATCATTATCATCATCGCACATCATTAATATGGAAATTAATAATTTCATATACATGCGGAGAAATCCACCTAGGTTGATGTTGCTGCTGCTGCACCTCCTTATATTCTGTCGCGTAGCAAGTTTAAGATATAAGCCAAGAAGAACCTGGTGAATAAATGCAATTAAGTCTAGCAAACGCACCTGATACTCAAGATAGACCCTTTGTCACGTAGTAAGCTGTTTACAGGTGCGAGGTATCCTGATGGGCGCTGCGGCATAACGCCATATTGGCCTGCATGCTGTTTATGATGGCATGGTCGGTCGTAATATTCATATATGTATTAATATGGACTTCGAAGGTATTCACTTCATGTGATAGCCTCAGGAAAGAATCCAACCACTATAGACGACTTATTGTCTCGTCTTTTATTATTGTGGCGTTATACACAATCGCACGTTTTTATTATATATGGAGGCCTCGCTAATGAAAACCCTAAGGTTTCCAAGGTTTTACAATTAATGACATTCCTTCTCGTAGCTTGAAACATTGTTGCATGCATGTAGAGTTAAAGAGTTTAAAAGACCCTTAGGGTGTATTTGTTGAATGTCAGGATTTTGTAAAATTTTGTCTCTACGGAAAAAAAATCTGCATTAGTTGATAGATCTTCGTTATCGAATAAATTCCGAAATGTATTTTTAAAAAAATATTATTTTTATTGTGATTTATCGACCCGTATACAGGCGGTCTGCGAAATCTTAGCGGATATTAGTTATAACTAACTTCAACAGCTCCACCTATGGGCCGTATTTCAAACTATGATATAAACCTTCTACACTCATAACGAACACAAACACAAAATTTCATCAAAGTCGTTCGTTCCCTTTTGGAGATCATAGGGTACGTAGACACATAGGACACTAACACACATTGAAATGGCAGCTAAACAAATCGTTTAACCAGATTAAACGTTTGGTGACTCAAAATAGGAATTGTGTCGTAATCATAGTTTGACCATGTTTTAATATTCTCACAAAAACCCTTAACTGGCGCCCAAACAAGAACTGGTGTCAAAAAACTCATTTTTCTGAAATGGATACTTATCTTGGGAACACAGTGCTCCACAACTTGAGATCCAAAACTTCCAACGTGTTTAACATTAGCATATGACAATCTTCTGTCCTTGGGTAGGACAGCGTTGATTTAGTTACCTTTATGTGTCTTCAAACGGTTTTTGTTTGCTCAACGGGGCTGCCTCCTATGTCTGCTATTTCAAGGAAAAAAGTTCCAAGTTCTCAAAACCTAGGCAAGTCATTTTAACAATCAAAACGAATTGCATCATGATACTCTTCGTAAAGCAGTCATGTTTATGAAGCATTGAATGGTATTGTTGCCATAATGTATTGTTTTCACTTAATACTTCTTCATGTATAAAAGGCTTCCTGCCATCCCTAAGGAACCTTGCTTGGTAATTAAAATTTCTATACTTTTCCACAATAACTCTTTAGTCTCTCGAATTTCAAAACTCCAGTATACCTTTCTTCCTTCCTGTCTTATATGTGGCGCTTGCGTGTAAGCATTTTTAATTTTCCTAAAAGCCCTGCTCTCTGATAAAAAAAAGGGTTCATCTCAAGGTTGTGGAATGCCATGCATTATGTAGATACATTCATAGTACATTAAGCTACTTGATTTTTTTATTTCTTGTTCAATTATTATAACAGAAACACATTAATTTCCAACGGTCATGTTCATGTCTGTCAGAGTGATTACATCACACTTTGAAAATAAATATGTATCTCTCTTAGCTCTCAGATTCTAGATAGACAATTCTCACATGCAGGTGAACACCATTTAACAACAAAAAAACAAAACCCAAAGCCCAGGACAAACAAAAATAACTTCCACACCTTTCTAATTGATGACCTCGTGTTGCAGATAGTCATAGTTAACTGTGTATAGAGTCTTAGCTAACCTGAGACACAATATCACAAATCATCCCATATTCGTGTCGTGTCCAACTTGTCAAATAGAAATTAATCGTTCGTGTGCAAGATAGTGCCCACTTAACAGATCAACAACTTTGCAACCTCCATTTCAGGTGCGTTCGCGTGGGGAATTAAAAAGAATGGATTATCCATCAAATTGTCGTTAGCGAGATATTTTCCTCATTAAAAAAATAAAATGCACATCGTAAGCACATTCATTATCTTTATCTGGAAAACTGCTCAACGATTTTGATTTAAAAAAATCAGTGCACTATTAAAGGTGAGTCTACATTTTGGTCTAGAAAATTTTTTATATAAAATGTTTTAACATACATAGTACCTGCCATCGAACGGTATTTTGATTTTCGACTTTCCCATTAACGACTCAACGAATTTCGATTAATATTTTATACAGGTAATTCGAATTCTAAATAATACTGCACAGAAAAATGTTCGAAATATAATTTTTTAGATTTTTGAACAAAAACAATTGAATTTTCAAAAATAAAATAATTTTATTTTTGAAAATTCAATACATATTTCGAAAACGGATGGTATATTTTATAATGTTAGAAAATCGTAAAAAGCATTGGGTTTTTTTTCAAATATGTTCATTAGCACCAAACTTTATAATTTTCGAGATATTTAAAATTATTTTTTTTTATATTACCTACAACATTTTATTTATTTTTATGATGTAACTTTTTCGAAACGCAAAAGTAAAAATGGATACTAATGTTTCGGAAACTTCTAATTTGATATTTTTAATTTTGGTAAAAAATTATTACTGTTAGACTCGCTCGTTTTATAACTTAGTTATTTATATATAAAATTTCTTAATATTTAAGTATTCAGAAATATAAAATTAAAACCTTAATTTCAAGAATATTCTCTTATCCCGTTTTGAAATATTGAATTTTCATAAAAATTGATTTTTGTCAAAAATAAAAGAAAAATGCTTTTATGAAAATTTTAATGTGCAGTATTATTTACTTAGAAATTGAAGTACGTCCTGTATAATTTTTTTTATCGAAATTGGCGAAACCATATTAATAAGAAAGTCAAAAATTAAAAAAAAAACCGTTTCGTGTTGAAATATTGCTTACCAAAACATAGGCCTTACTACAGTAATAAATAAATAATTTTGTCATCAAAATCGTTAGAGCAGTATTCTAGATAATTAAGGATTTTCCGGATTGTTGTGCAACAGGTACCGTTAATTTTAGGACTAAGAAAGTTCCCAAAAATAACTCTGTGTGGGAGCAATTATAAAGTTCGAATGGAAAAGAATTTCGAATGTTAGAATAATTTTTTTCCAGAAAAATAAAATGTACGAATTCAAACGAATGAAGCGACCTCTTGGGGATTATCTTTGAAAAGAACATTCTTATTCATTTAGCCTCACAAATTACCGAAAACAATAAAAAATTCTAACCTCCCCAAAATATTATTTAGATACGCGCCTTACTAATCAGTCAGAGTGGGAAGAGGAAGCAAAACATATCTTTTAATTGCCACAGGTGAATAAATATTTTTTTATCTACATAACGTATATGTTATTTTTTTTAATTTGTATTGCACATTTAAAATCATTTCTGCAATTATTATTGCAATTGTAGAGCGCGAGCGATTACTTTAATTTCTCACGTTATAGCCATTTTAGACGGTTCCTGACCGGCTGGAGTGTATATCAGTCAGTATATTGAGATAAGTGCTTATATGACTCAGAGACTGCAGCACACACATGATGTGTGTTATAAGAAAATTTATTCCATCTTTTTGTACTTACGAACGTGTACGTAGATATCTGATTGTGTGACTGATTCTCTTTAACGCTAAATCACTTTGAATCACTTAAAAAAAAAAACTTAAAAGTTTATTGTAATTTGCTGAAAGCACAGCAGAGATGCAAGGAAGGAAAAACGTAGGAACAAACTCGCTGGCAAAACGAATTAAATAATTCGCGTGAGTGATTATTATCTTTTCAGTACTTGGCCCATTAACAGGTTTTGCGAGACGTTTACAATTGGATAGCTTCAGACAAGAACACATAATAATTTGAAAATCTTAATGGTATCGCTTTTTTATTTTTTTTTTTGAGAGCTGCTGAAGTATATTGTTAATAAAAATAGATAAAAAAATCTAAGTAATTGACAACAATTTTGTTAACAATTGTGTTGTTTCCTACACTCGAATGATTCTTTTTACTCGCAACTATACTACTTACGAATCCAAACTTAATTAAAGGGGGGCAATAGCGTAGTGGGGTACAAACCAGCTATACTAGTGTTATGAAAATGTCCATTAACAAGCCCGATGACCATGAGTAACAGTTGAATTAATTTATAACCAAACGCACGCTCAAACTTGGTGATGATAAGCATGATCCTAACCCGTACTGGTCAAGATTCTCCTTTTTAGGGTTAAAGATACATATATATTATTAAATCATTAGATCAATAGCCATTCTCTACGATTTTTCAACAGTAGTTACTTGAATTAGATATCTCATGTCTTTAATAATTTGAAACTAATTTTTTGTTTCATAATTTTATGTCAACTGTAACATATTTAAATTTCATGGAAATCTGTCAAGGAACAATGAATCTTAGTTCACCGATTTCGGCGAGTAAAATGAAGTTCAACCTTGGTTGAACGTGGCTTAGCAATTTGAACTCAACAATTTCAGCTTAACTACTTAATCCGAAATCGGGACGAGATTTTAGAAAAGAATGACTCACAATGCACAAGATCATGAGACGAGAACGAAGAACTTATATACTCATATGCGGAATGGGTTGAAACTCTCCACGACGAGATTTAAGAAACTAATATTGAATCTAACTAATTTTCAATTACAGGATTTATTAATAACGTGAGGCCTTGAATTTCTTTATTGGTAATGGTTTAACAACAAATTAACAAGACCGACGAGATCTCGTCATATCCACTCCTCGTTTTCTTATCGCATCCATTCTGTTTAAGACTAAAAAATTTTTCCAAATGCATGGCAATGCTATTTTAGATTTGTCAGCGGACTTGGGATTCCTCAAATATGGCAATGCTGGCCTACGTTTATCAACAATTTATTTTTTTAAATTTTTGTTTTAGGAAAATGTATTTGTTAATTAAAAGTTGTTAGATTTAAAGTAAATTATAAAAAAAAGTTAAAAGTGTTGATTTATGAAAATCTTTGGTTAAATATTGTGCCGGTTAATCTTTTGTAAAAAAAAAACTTACTTTTTCACTTGTAAATCGACTTCTTTAAAATATTTATTGGTGGGTACCATTTTTTTTAGAGAGCTGAAGCAAAATTATATGGGTTATTGAAAGGAAACTGTCAAGCCGACACGTTTTCTATCAACAGCTCGATAGACAATGGCTATTGAATTTGAAAGTTCTTTAGTGGAAAGTGTTATTTTGTATAGTTATTTTATGCATTGAACAGCGGATCAGAATTTAAAATTTTCAAATATTGAGAAACAAGTCCTAAGATTTGCACTTTGATTGCCAAAATAATACAAATTTTAGGAAACAAATTGGTCATCCCGAATTGTAATCTGATTGTTACGAACTGTTATACCCCATATACATTCCACATACGCATTCATTGAACAAATTAAAATTTGAATAAGAAAATCCACTAAATTTTGTTCATTTCATTTATATATTTACATTTATGTCAGACGTGGAACCTTAATTCAAACATTTACTTCTATTTGTTCTTGTAAAAAAGTATAACTTCAATATTTTTTTGTTGATATAAAATTAACCTACAAAATTTCTCAAAATTCACTCAGGTTCAAGCTTTCAAGAATAGAATAATTTTTATTAACTTGACTACACAAACAATTCTTTTAAAGTTGAACTAGATAACTAACAGCTGATAATTCTGACACAAATGCACTTGAATTGAAATGAAGGGAGATATTTCTTGACTAACCTTTCAGTAAAACTAGAAGCTGACCAATCAACGACTCGAAACTGGCCTAACTTTCAAGTCGCCTATATCTTTGGGATGCGCAAAACATTAATTATAAAACGACATCCGCGACAAATTAAAAAATTTACCATGTGAACGAAATGTCAAATTGGACGAATACCTATTATGGCGGATTTACACGACTGCCAAGTTCGCAGTATTTACTGCCAAAATACTGCTTTCATTAATTTAATTAACGACATTCGTTTACACGAAGCTAAAATAATGATAGATACAAATTCTGCCAACTATGTACTGGCAGTAAAGAATGAGCAAGTTCATTCTTTATTGCAAATTGTCATTATTTGAAAATTGTTATCAGTACTGAATTTACACGATGTCAGTATAATGCCACAACTTAACGAAAATTCTGGCTGGCAATTTTTTAATGACAAACATACTGCCACATTTTCGACCATTTACACGACAAACAAAATAATGCCAAGACAGTAATAATGCCAATTTGGCAGTCGTGCATATCCGGCATTAGTCAATTCGTAATAGTCATTCCTGCTCAGCTTTATAGTAAGCGCATAAGCAAATGTCACAACATATAGTTATTATCAGGAACAAATTTTTAGTTACCAACATGAAATGTTGCACTTTGTGATTCTCAAAAATTTTTAATTACCCCATTAATTGTTTGTTCTAATATACAGAAACTTAGTGTTTTAAGTTTCAATTGATCTTCCAAACTTCTTGTCAAGGTAGTTATACAATTGTCCACGAATCGGAAAATCTGCTCGTGTAAACCTAAAAAAAGTGGTTAGTCTTACTGAAACCCTACCCATTGATGCGCCTTTTTTATTTGAAATAATTTTTGTCAGCGAAGATTTCTCGTATTCCCTCTACCTAATCGATATGACGATATGTATACCTAACAACTACTACTACATACTTTTTGACATGCAACGATTAAGAAAAACAATCCAACAATATGTAATGCCGGCTTTACCGTCAGTCAGGTAAGCTTAAGTTCCAGAGCAGAAGCAAACAGAACAAAAATAAAACCACGGTGAGAGGGGTATACGAAAAGTATGTATATTGTAGATTTCTGCTGGTCTTCTGGGAAGTGCACAACTTAAGGGTCTCACATTTCACTGATGGTTGGTCGTCTTCTACTTGGTGCACTGCGGTACATCCCTTCCTACAATACTTCACGTGCGCTCTGAAGAGGGGGAAACCAGAAACGTCGAACTACAAAAAAGTACAAATAATGCCACGAGAGAAGAAACAACAAACAATAAAAAGAAGAATAAATTCATAATATGCACTTACCATGGCAACTACAAGAATCCATCCATCGCTGAGAAAGCATGCAAAAAATAATAATGCAAAAAACAGGGAACAAGTAACAAGAGCAAATATAACATATGATCCGTCACAGTACAAAGGAATTCCACTTATGTCGGGCAATGTGAAGGTTAAACGAAGCAATCAGCTGTTCGGATAGCATAACACCATTACCAGCATTACTGCCACCATCATCATTATCACGATCATTATCATCCAGCTGAGAGAGTAGACCCTCTCAACCGGAACCAACATGGTGATTGAGCGACCCTTTACGACTTGAAAGATGTAGGTATGCAGTAACAAGAATGGAGCAGCAGCAGAGTTGCAAATACATATAGAATCATGTAACTTTCCATCAATTGTCAGAACGAGAGGTGAGGCGGAAATATCTTTACCAAGCGAAACCCATTCCACGAAAGCCATTTTTTCTGAGAGCCATATTAGCAAAACATCCGGCCGACTTAACATGTTCACCGCGGTTGGGGCCATTCATACACACAATTGATCGTCGCGTCGGTAGGTTTGACTAACCGGCCATCCGCTAGAGGCGAACTTCTTTGTATCCACCCATCACAATCACAACCGCAACCAGAACCACTATCAGGCTTAACAATAGCTAATAACATTCAATTAGAAACAAGATGGCATTCAATTGAGAAACTATTTCCTCTCCGAAATGATGGTCTTAAATTAAAAACCAATGGGCCTGTCGCGTGTTCAATGAACCGGCTCCGGCTCGAAGGCAAAAAGCCGGCCGGCATTAAAATCACTCAAGCATTGCCTACTTTGTTCTCTTTCGTTGCGTTGCATCATCATGAACACGATCAAGGGAAATACTTGTGTTTCTCTTGTTGCATCATTCTTTATGACAAATATGAACTAAACAATAATTATTTTACGCGGTGTTGAAAAAAAGTAAGCGCAGGGTGCATAGTTAGCTTCTGAATAAAGTACATACCTCAAGTACATAGAAATCTCAATAAAGGTAAGCGTTCTTTCATAACGGTTTTTTTTTTTTAACCAAGTAGGTACTATACATGCATACACTTTTCTGTTGTCAAACCCAACTGACAGTTTGCAAACTGTCAGTGTCATTTTTATTCAGTATAGGTACCTACCTACCTATTTTCTGCATTTATTGTGATGATGTCATCATATACGCTCATGGTTATGTTTACCATTCTTATCGAGAACTTGCAACATTTAATTATTGCATGCTGTATTCTTAAATCTATGAACTGGGTTGCTATTTTTCTTAAACCATTTCCAGAATTTAGAACCCAATGTGCATCGATCAATGCGTTGAATGTCTAATGCCATGTGTCAAAATGATGTACAATTTTGACCCAAAGTTGTCAAGTCACGTAGTTGTCAAATGCAAAATACTGTCAAAGCATTGACGTTTAGGTTCACACTCTCATTGACTCGATTTTTAGGGTCACTGCAATTATTTCAGTTGATCGTGCAATTACCCTGTCAATGAATTTAGGACATATCCACATCAGGCTACTAGTCATTAAGTTGACGTTGAATGTCAAAGCCATTCTTTGTCAGAATTTGACACTTCGCACACAGATAGGGAATGAACTATATACATACATATATAAAATATAAGCTGATTTATTCAAGTAAAGATCAGAATGCCAGAACAATTTAGATCAACATAAAACAGTCAAATAAATGTCAGTCGTTGTCAAAACAATAACAAACGAACAAAAATTATACAATTTTTGTGAGTTGTTTTTTGATGACGCAGTTTAAGATTTCATTATGTATATAAGTAATTATTAAAATAAAAGAGGAATCAATTAATTAACTAAAAAGAAAAAAGTAACCCAATAAACAAAGCAGAAAAAAAAGAAATGATTTTTACAGTTCTCACGATTCTGTCCTAGTTTGATCTTACTCGAAAGGCAGATAAAAAAATCCTAATCTAATCTGTTCTAGAACAATTCACTGAACCACAAATCAGAGCAATTTAGAAAAGAAAATTCCTCACTGAACTGCAAAAGGGTTCAGAACTTAGTCTGAGTTGTCAAAAAAAGTGTGTTTTATATTTTATTTTGTACGTGACTCAATTGCTGAACATGCATTAAATGGGTACATTCAGATGTCATTGAAATTCATCATTGAAAACAAATCTGTGAATTTTGTTGGCAAGTCGGTTATAGCTATCATTGAAACTTAGTTGTCGTTGAAAAGATCATTCAAAGCCAAATGTAATTTTCAGGTTAGATTTTTTTTTAAATTTAACTATATGCCTGTAAGACCTAAAGTCTTTTATATGCACCCTGAATTGCACGGCACTAGTTAGAAGAAAGAATGATAGGAAAGAATTTTTTGTTGGTACAGTGGATTTTAACCCATGGGCGGCATCCAATTAAAATTGGAGGTATAGAAAAAAATGCACCTAGCGTTTGGATCGAACCCACACGTCTAAGTTAGCAATCAAGCACTTTATACACTGCGCCATTGCCACCCAATTTAAAGTAAAACTGATGAGTGAGAACAGGAAAAAAGGAAATAGAAATCATTGGAACGATTGTGTTCCAATTGTGTGAACAAAATGTCAGCTCTTCATTGAAAACGCTTTCAATCATTGAAAAATCAAGTGATTTTACAAGAAAGTGGTAGAGCAAATAAAATATTCTGTTGACAATAAATATTATGTATCTTATTACCTTCAATTTTGTACCAAAAAGTTTTCAGTGATGAGTTTCAATGATATCTATAAGTCGTGTCTTAGATAGGTCAGTATGCACTGAAGTTCCTGAACAACCAACATCAGATAGGTTAAATTTGTATGGGTTTGTGCATATGTTTTTAACATTTCTCATGGGATACAAAAGTTTTTGGATGTCACTCTTTTGGGAATAAATTTAAGGCATACTCGATGTACTCGAACTCTGTCCTTCCAACGGAAAACACAACGTCGTTTACACATAGATTAAACCTCTTCCCGCTTCCCAATCGAAAATAAAATAGGGGTATTCACGATCCGATGTATCTGGCCTTGTATCATTGTAAAAGTGTAAAAGTGTAGCATTTTTTTGCACTACAACAACAAAATATACTGAATGTCAAAGTCTTACACTTTTACACTTTTATAATACCCGAACCCTATTGTAACAGAAAAATACAAGAGTGTAAGATTTTTTTAACACAAACTAAGCCTTCTTCAGAACAAATGTGAAACAGATTTTGACATTTGCTTCAGTGTTGCTGCAGATTAATAAAGGTGTGTTCACAGTCTGTTGTAAAAAAATAAAATTTTACAATTTTACCAGACTTGGTATACCAGATCGTGAATACCCCTAATAAAATATCTTATTTTTTTTCAAGTGAAATCATCATATTCATGATTTGTTAAAGGTCAGTTTTTCAGTGGGAGGTCATCTTAGTTTAATGCTAAAGTCTGAGTTTAATCAGTCAATTTAGATCTTGATTTAGCTTAACAAATTCGTAGAAATAAGTTAGATTAACTGAGCAGATATTTCTGGAAGATACTTGTTTCGCCATCTACATGTCGATAGTTAAATGGTGGATTTAATAGTGCCGCACATCGATTTCGATAGATTTTTAATAATTGAATGACGACATACATTTCCCACTGAAAAACTGCTTTCTGGTTAACTCGGTATAAATTAGAGTTTAATTAGCCGTTGGAAAATTGGCCCAAAGACTA
The DNA here is from genome assembly GCA_910595825.1 of Philhelius pedissequus. Classification (NCBI taxonomy): domain Eukaryota; kingdom Metazoa; phylum Arthropoda; class Insecta; order Diptera; family Syrphidae; genus Philhelius; species Philhelius pedissequus. The sequence goes on along the minus strand of OU343163.1, from coordinate 3,209,644 downwards.
CTATTTATTCAAAACAATTCAATATATCATTTTGTATTAAAAAGAATAACTTCGTGTTTCGTGTGATCGAAAAATGTTTCATTAAACGTCACCTTACAGGGCAGGAGGTGTCAAAATAATTTTTAATGACAGATAGTGTCTATGTGGAATCCATATCGAATGATCGTCCAAATTTTTGGGGCGTATTACCCCAATAACGAATATTTTGAGAGTGCGCGGTTAAGTGGTTACATCCCTCCCGAGGCATTCCTCTATTTAGACAGTCGAGGGCTGATACAGGATGGAGGGGCGGTTCCGCTCATCTACCACGTCAGCCGGAAAACTGTGGATAGGCGACTCCTGTATAGTCGAGACGTCATCGCTCAAGGTGGAGAAGAGCGCCTTCGGTTCAGTAGGACTGTGTCCGATCGGGACCGGAGGGATAGGGCGAAACAGGAGAACCAGTTCTGGTGGCTCTCTGAACAGCATCGTGATATTTAAAGTCGATGAAGATGATATATGTTGGCCGACTTACATAGATTTAGGGCATTAGGTATAGGGAACAGTCAGGGTGGCACCAAAAAAAATTAAAAATATGTATGTATGCGGGGGCATACGTGCATGTATCTGCGTGTCTGTACATGTATGTGCGTACGTATATGTATGTGCGCATGTACATGTGTGGGTGGGTTGCATGCTGGTGGGTGTCTGCATGCATATAAAAAATAAACAAACAAAAAAAAAAAAAATTTAAAAACGAAAAAAATGCTGCTGTGGCTGTTCTAGTTTTTAAGTAGTTATAAGTATTATTAGGTATTTTAAGTAGTTTAAGTTATTTTTAGTTAGTATAAGTTAGTTTTATTTGGTTTTGATTGTTTTTGATATATATTTAGGTTTAGTTTATAGGTAAAAAAAAAAAAAAAAAAAAAAAAAAAAAAAAAAAAAATCAGATACCAAGTTTTTTGTATAAAAGTTTCTTGAAATATAAAATAAATAAAAAAAAAAATTAGATTTAATTAAAATAGTTTTTAGGTCGAAAGACATTAGTTGTAAGAGTTATTGTTTAATTTAGAGCGCCCGTAAAGGGCCAGTAAATTAGTTGTAAGTTATTGATAATTATGCTAGTTTTAAACATTTTTGTCTAGCTTTAAGATAGTTATAAGTTAATATGAAATAAAAATGAATATAAAAAAAAAAAAAAAAAAAAAAAAAAAAAAAATCGTCCAAGTTTTATGTGTCAACGTGCTGACACTTGAAGCACAAATTGCTTTAACAATAAGAAAAACAAAACAATCAAAAAATGTTTTTCAAAGAAAAAAAATAATTCTACCAATTTTGTATTTTCTTAGGAAAAATGGATTCAAAAATATAATTAAAAAAAAACTCTTAAGTCTCCTTCGAGCCGGATTTGAACCAGCGACCTATGGATGTCTACGAACTTATTCCTCTACAGTCCACCGCTCTACCAACTGAGCTATCGAAGGTATATTAAACTCAGTGTGGATTTATTTCCACAATCGCTTTATCGTCGAATCCAAAGAAGTAAACAAAAGTGAAAGTATCTCTTTTTCTTCGATCGTCTTTTGGTTTTATTTGTTTCTCCTCTGCTCAAAGCAAATTTTTTCACATGTTAGTTTTCCAAGCAACAAAGTAACTTCATGCGAAGATACACATTTTGGCTACATACGTAAATCATAGATAAGCTAATCAATTCTACAATTGATCGAAATAAAAAGTATCTGATCGAGGTGATGTGTGTGACATTCGGGAAGATCTATTTTGTATTGTATGCTTTGCTAATTTAGCTACGGTCTTATAAGAGACTTAGGAATAGTAAGGCGACATTTTATACAGCCGCAGATTAATATAAAAATAATACATTTTTCAAAATTAAGCGCACACTAAAAGGGGTTTGGCTACCTTCAACATAATTAAACACCAGTGCGAGCGATATATCTTGACACAGTTGTTTTGAGAATTAAAAAAAATAAAGAAAACAGAGCTATGTAAAGCATTCCGTATTCGTGTTGTTCGGTTAAAGAGGAAATCTCCGTACTTAATAGTTCGTCCGACATACCTGTCACATCACCTGTTGCGTATTTCAGAATTATAGCAAATTTAGTTATTGCATTTCTATAAGCTGTCCTACACATATACAGATACAAAATTAAAGTTGTTTAGTTATCAAAAGGACACGGATAATAGTGTTGTCTGCAAAACAGTTATTGAACTGATTAAAAGTATCAAACTGTCGTAAAGCAAGAGAGCGATATTGTATAAGAGTTATTTTGTTACTACTTAACAAGTAATTCCATACTCATATTATACCGAAACGGCCGCAATTAAATGCGACCGACATTTTGTTTTCGGATTCAAGTTTTGTTGCCGGTTCCAGCCGGTTGGGTTTTAGTTGTTTAGCCATATTTTGAAATTCACTTTCATGCGAAAGTAAGTCGAATTCGAATTATTTGTATTTTGAGTTTCGAACGATTCGAAAATTCACTTAAACAATAAAAAGTTCAATTTTTCTCAAAAAGAAAGCAAATTTTGACTTTCGAGTCATTCGAATCAAATGTCATTTACTCGTAGATAGCTCTCGTTAATTTTTTTTCTCCCGAATGGATTCACAAAACATGTAAGTCAGGTATAAGCGTGACTGTTTTTTTTTTTGTTGTTGAATGTCAATGGAGGGAATGACATTAGAATGGGCGCGTTCTATGGTTTGTGTCTTTTGACAATCTTCTACTTCGAAGAAGATTTCAATGAGATTAATTTCTAATCTTCTTTTAAGGAGATTAAAATTTGTATGGGAAATCTTCAAAATTCAGAAGATTTCAAAGAGGATTTATGGTTAATCCACTTAAACCTGGATTAAGTGGTAGCTGAAAACGTAGTATTATTCTACCAAGCCTTTTTCTCATTTTCAGTACTGGGCGTTTATTTGACAGCTTTCTTTCATTCTATATTCTTTTCTCAGTGCAGATATTGAACAAAAAATAATTTTTAGAAGAAAAATGGAAGGCAAAGTTTTTTATATAGGTATTCCGGCATTGACAAAGACAAGAATTGTAGAGAATGGGGTTAATTTGGTAATTTAGAATAAGCTTCGAAGTCTTATTCCCATTTGAATTCGTCAGCCATTTGGATTGGTGTTCATTCATCTACAGCGAAAATTAAATGAAGCAAATCCGAAAAAAAAGAAAGAGTAGAAAGATAAACGTCAAAAACACGCAAGGCAAATGCTACCCGTGCGTGTTCAGATAGATTTATTTCTGTTTCATCGTTTGGTTCTTTCTTTCTTTTTCGCACTTCATTAACGCATGGGTAAACACGCGCTGTGTAATACCGGATAAGTTTGGATATATTAAATTACTTTTTTGTCTTTTTTCGACTTTTTTTAATGAAGGTCGCAATGGCATTGCAATTGGACTAACCAGGAGCAGAAAGAAGTAAGCGTGATAAGTAGATATATTAGAAAAAGTTCCTTCATTTTGTGAATTAAAAGAGGTCTTTGTCTTTTTTGGTTGATTTTATTTTTTAACCGAAATAAATTAAGTCTGATATATTGATATATGTAGATACATATCTATAAATGTAAAATGTGTACACTTTTAATTAAAATAATCCAGCAATTTTGTCTCACTTTGTAAAAAAAATTTTCACCCTCGATATTGAATAGATTTGTTGGATCGATTATCCTTTTCCTACTTAGATGATACTCCCCGCCGTCTTCACTTTTCATACACAAAACAATCTTCAACTTATTAAATTTTTTTTTTTGAAAGAAAGAATTAATAGCGACTTTACCTTTGGTTTTGACAATTAAAAAGTGTGACCAGGTGTGTGTAAATTTAATAACCACTGAAGTTGTTTATTGAACAATTGTTTTTGTTTTTTGATAAATTTTTTTAAACACAATGTGAAACGAAAGTTCAGAAAAAATTTAGTATTTTATTATAAAAAAAATTTTATGGTTGTTTTGTTTCTTTTTCGTATCAATAAACTGACCATTATTTCTTAAATGCTTTAAAATAAGAACAAATTTTTGTATTGATGTGTTTTTTTTTAATACTTGGATTTATCAAGCATAACTTTAATATACTTTATATTTGTGTAATAATAAGAATTTATTTTGCGACCATTTTTCGTAGTAAACAAAAATCTACGAAAAATGTCACTTATGGTCATATGCCGGATTTACACGAGTGACAAATTGCCATTATTTCTTCCATTTACACGACAAAATCGTGTAAATGGTTTGAAAATTAGTTATTATCTTCGTCATTAAAAAAATGGCAGGGAAGACTGGCATTAAATATTGCCATTATAATGGAGTCATGTAAATCCACAATGATGCCATTTTTATAAATTATGACACACTGCGAGGAAGAATGAACTTTCTCATTCTTTATCAATCAAACAGTCATTATTTTACCCCGTGTAAATGCTTATCATTATTGATTTGATTTTACCATTATTTTGCCAGTTTAATGGGATGAATTAATAGCAATTTTTCACTCGAGTAAATCCGGCATAAATCAAAAAGAAATGTCAGTTAATTCTAATGTCGTTTTTTGGCAATCCGGAAGCCTTCCGTTCACTTGGGAAAAAATGATAGTTCTAATTCTGAGAAGAAGAGAATTTTGCTTCTGGATTTGAAAACAGAATCAGAAGCAGAAGCACTCACACATTCATATACTTGAACGTCAAACTCGACTGTTATCATTTTTTGTATCATAATTGTGCAACAAACATTTTTTTTGAATTTGAATATTCTCACGTACACAATTATTTTCACACATACAATCTCATTAAAATTCAGAATCATCAGAATCACACAAAAGTGTTCAGTTGGGATCCCGTATCGGAGAAGTTGCCGGATTGCCAAATAAAAACGCCATAACATCTGACTTTCTAAATAATATTCATTCAAGTTCATTTTACGCAATCGTTTAAAAATGAATATTATTCGTTCATATGTCAAAATATACAAAGTTTATTCGAATGAACAGATATTATTCTATCACATTAGCTATTCGTTTGAATTTCAAAATAAGGCTGAATAAAACTGATATAATTCGGTCGTCAAGGTTAGCTACAATGTCGTCTGTAACTGGTCTAACTATGTATTTAATGATTCGTTTTTCTTCAAGAAAATCATGCCAAATTCTTGGTTTGTTTTCTAAAAATATTTATTCATAATTTAATTGATATAATATATACTTATACATTTTCAATATTAATTCCAAAAAAACCACACACATTTTATAATACCAAAAGCCGAATTTTAAGAATCTTGAAGCACAAAATACCAAAACTTTTATGCACAAAAAAAGTCAAATGAAACACAAGATCTGGAACTCTTATCTCAAATGAAGGATGAGGATATTTATTTTTGTATTCCACCAATACCTAAAAGAAAACAAAAATAAATGTACATAAATCCAAAAACAAGTAAAATAAAAATAAAAATAAAAATGAAGATGGGTTAGAGAAAAAATATGTCAATGTCAAGTTGGCCGTGTTTTTTTTTGTTCTGTTAGTTATTTTATGTTCGACCATTTTACCAACTCAGAGAGATCAAGCAATACCTATATACAAACGTGAATATATTATGTATGTCCTGTTGTATATACATACAAATTTGCAATAAGGATTTATATGGAAGATATTAATACCTGATGGGCTCTGTAAGAATAGTGTGGGCCAAATACAATGTATGTTAGTTATTCATGTGGACTTTAGAGATTAATGGAAATGATAGGACATTGAAACGATTCTTGATTGCATAATGTAAAGGATTTGTTAACTCACCTAAATATAGCATTTGAAGGTTGGTCGTAAATTTGTCCTCTTGCAATACAATGTATTGACTAAAGATAGCACTTCTTGAGAATAAGAGCTGGGAGAAGTTTGTTTTCTTTTTTTAGAGGAAGGAACTTTAAGAATTGACATGTTTATCGTACTCGAAATGGCCAAAATGCTTTAGAACAGCACGTGGGAGTAATTGTCTCCGTCTGATGCATGCAGAAAAATGAACATTTATAAGACCTTTAATAGTCTTATGGTGTTAATTACCCAAATAGCACTACTATAGCTATTAGCTAGAAGCTCTACAAGAATAATGAAGATATTAGGGCGTTTTTTCATCGTAATTAGTTAACATCTACGGAAATGTACTGTTAACTGATTTAAGTACAAGCCGCACTCCAACCTTAACTCCTGGATTGGTTAAATCACATTCTATCATAATGGCAGGACTAGATATAAAAAAAACTCTATTGTGTGATGAAACCATCCAGGGAATTCTGAGTACATCTCTCTGGAAGTACTGTGCATGTAGTAGATGAACACAGGTCACACACAACCATTAAAATACAAAGGCTTTCATATAACTCGTTTGTACATATCAAAGTGCCCTTACAATCCATCCATTTTCCTGTAAGTTGATCCTTAATTGTACTAATTTGGTCAGGAAATTGCGTTTTTCTGTTTTAAAAGAAATCTGAGCATTCCCCTCTCGTGTTACCCTACTGACTCCATCCGTTCGACCACAACTTACTATTGTGCAAAATTGGAGAAAACTAAGTAAGTAAGCTGATGTCATGCCATGTCCATTGTCCATAACGTCCACCACTGATTTTAGTACCATCTTAATCAAGTAAGTACAAGAGTATGGCATTAAAATGACGTTTAAAAAAATGTTCTCCATTTAAAAAGGAAGACAGAACGATCCAAAAAACTAAGAAATACTGTGTTAAAAACGTGTCGTCAATCGTTTATCATGAAGTATGTATGTATGTGTGCATGTACCTAGAGTACACACAAAACCCATGTTTCCAGTTTCCACCAAATTTTTGCCACTCCATTGAGCTATCTTAATGGCTTCAGGGGTGTTAAACACTGAAAAAATATTCATCTTCCCATTGTTGCCACGCATTAAATTTATATTATTTTTTTATTTTTTGTTTCGTTGGCATTTGGATATAGGTACACATAACTGAACTGAGTTCCTGACATTCAAATCCTGAAAAACTTAAGATATTGATAAGAAAAAAATTATTATGAAATAGCTGAAATTATTTTTAATAAATTTAAGTTATCTAAAAAAGTATCTAACATTTTCTTTTATTATAGAATAAATCTAAGCATACATGTACCACCATCTAAGGCATGCTGTATATATCGATGGGAACATTGTTGAAAATGTAATTTTTTTCGCAGGACGTTAGCCTTAATTTTTTCTAAAATGTCGAAAAACTGAAGTGAAGGGTTGTACAACAAATTGCACACAAATTGAAAGAGCTGTGCAATACCTTTCGCGCACTGATAGCCTCAGATTTTGGCAGGGCTTGGTTGCGGAGATATCACAATCCAAAGCAAGTCATATGCAGTTGGGTGGAAAATCATGCGAATAACCTTGGAATGAAATATCTCAAGAACCCGATGCCGCAGATACTTTTTGTTCTCAGTTGTCGATAGGTACTGAACAGACCTTTCTTTTGATGTATATATCGATGGGTTTGGGGAACATTGTTGAAAATGTAATTTTTTTTCGCAAGGGGTTAGCCTTGATTTTTTTCTAAAATGTTGAAGAAACTGAAGTGAAGGGTTCCACAACAAATTGCACAAAAGTTGAAAGGGCTGTGCAATACCTTTCGAGCACTGACAGCCTCAGATTTTGGCGGGGATTGGTTGCGGAGATATCACAATGCAAAGCAAGTCAAATGCAGTTGGGTGGAAAATCATGCGAATAATTTTGGATTTAAATATCTCAAGAATTAGATGCCGCAGATACGTTTTGTTCTCTGCTGTCGATAGGTATTGAACAGACCTTTCTTTTGATGTATATATCGATGGGTTTGGGGAACATTGTTGAAAATTTATTTTTTTTTTCGCAAGGGGTTAGCCTTGATTTTTTTCTAAAATGTCAAAAAAACTGAAGTGAAGGGGTGTACAACAAATTGCACAAAAATTGAAAGAGCTATGCAATACCTTTTGCGCACTGATAGCCTCAGATTTTGGCGGGGATTGGTTGCGGAGATATCACAATCCAAAGCAAGTCATATGCAGTTAGGTGGAAAATCCGAATAACTTTGGATTGAAATATCTCAAGAACCAGATGCCGCAGATACTTTTTGTCCTCAGCTGTCGATAAGTACTGAACAGACCTTTCTTTTGATGTATATATCGATGGGTTTGGGGAACATTGTTTAAAATTTATTTTTTTTTTTCGCAAGGGGTTAGCCTTGATTTTTTTCTAAAATGTCGAAAAAACTGAAGTGAAGGGTTGCACAACAAATTGCACAAAAGTTGAAAGGGCTGTGCAATACCTTTCGAGCACTGACAGCCTCAGAATTTGGCAGGGATTGGTTGCGGAGATATCACAATCCAAAAGCAAGTCAAATGCAGTTGGGTGGAAAATCATGCGAATAACTTTGGATTGAAATATCTCGACAACCAGATGCCGCAGATACTTTTCGTCCTCAGCTGTCAATAAGTACTGAACAGGCCTTTCTTTTGATGTACACATCGATGGATTTGGGGAATATTGTTGAAAATGTAATTTTTTTTCGCAAGGGGTTAGCCTTGATTTTTTTCTAAAATGTCGAAAAAACTGAAGTGAAGGGTTGCACAACAAATTGCACAAAAGTTGAAAGGGCTGTGCAATACCTTTCGAGCACTGACAGACTCAGAATTTGGCAGGGATTGGTTGCGGAGATATCACAATCCAAAGCAAGTCAAATGTAGTTGGGTGGAAAATCGTGCGAATAACTTTGGAATGAAATATCTCAAGATCCAGATGCCGCAGATACTTTTTGTCCTCAGCTGTCGATAAGTACTGAACAGACCTTTCTTTTGATGTATATATCGATGGGTTTGGGGAACATTGTTGAAAATGTAATTTTTCGCAAGGGGTTAGCCTTGATTTTTTTCTAAAATGTCGAAAAAACTGAAGTGAAGGGTTGCACAACAAATTGCACAAAAGTTGAAAGGGCTGTGCAATACCTTTCGAGCACTGACAGCCTCAGAATTTGGCAGGGATTGGTTGCGGAGATATCACAATCCAAAGCAAGTCAAATGCAGTTGGGTGGAAAATCATGCGAATAACTTTGGATTGAAATATTTCAACAACCAGAAGCCGTAGATACTTTTTGTCCTCAGCTGTCAATAAGTACTGAACAGGCCTTTCTTTTGATGTACACATCGATGGATTTGGGGAACATTGTTGAAAATGTAATTTTTTTTCGCAAGGGGTTAGCCTTGATTTTTTTCTAAAATGTCGAAAAAACTGAAGTGATGGGGTGTACAACAAATTGCACAAAAATTGAAAGAGGTATGCAATACCTTTCGCGCACTCATAGCCTCAGATTTTGGCGGGGATTGGTTGCGGAGATATAACAATCCAAAGCAAGTCAAATACAGTTGGGTGGAAAATCATGCGAATAACTTTGGAATGAAATATCTCAAGAACCAGATGCCGCAGATACTTTTTGTTCTCAGCTGTCGATATGTACTGAACAGACCTTTCTTTTGATGTATATATCGATGGGTTTGGGGAACATTTTTGAAAATGTAATTTTTTTTTCGCAAGGGGTTAGCCTTGATTTTTTTCTAAAATGTCGAAAAAACTGAAGTGAAGGGTTGCACAACAAATTGCACAAACGTTGAAAGGGCTGTGCAATACCTTTCGAGCACTGTCAGCCTCAGATTTTGGCGGGGATTGGTTGCGGAGATATCACAATCCAAAGCGAGTCAAATGCAGTTTGGTGGAAAATCATGCGAATAACTTTGGAATGAAATATCTCAAGAACCAGATGCCGCAGATACTTTTTGTTCTCAGTTGTCGATAGGTACTAAACAGACCTTTCTTTTGATGTATATATCGATGGGTTTGGGGAACATTGTTGAAAATGTAATTTTTTTTCGCAAGGGGTTAGCCTTGATTTTTTTCTAAAATGTCGAAAAAACTGAAGTGAAGGGTTGCACAACAAATTGCACAAAAGTTGAAAGGGCTGTGCAATACCTTTCAAGCACTGACAGCCTCAGAATTTGGCAGGGATTGGTTGCGGAGATATCACAATCCAAAGTAAGTCAAATGCAGTTGGGTGGAAAATCATGCGAATAACTTTGGAATGAAATATCTCAAGAACCAGATGCCGCAGATACTTTTTGTTCTCAGTTGTCGATATGTACTGAACAGACCTTTCTTCTGATGTATATATCGATGGGTTTGGGGAACATTGTTGAAAATATAATTTTTTCTCGCAAGGGGTTAGCCTTGATTTTTTTCTAAAATGTCGAAAAAACTGAAGTTAAGGGTTGTACAACAAATTGCACAAAAATTGAAAGAGCTATGCAATACCTTTCGCGCACTGATAGCCTCAGATTTTGGCGGGGATTGGTTGCGGAGATATAACAATCCAAAGCACGTCAAATACAGTTGGGTGGAAAATCATGCGAATAACTTTGGAATGAAATATCTCAAAAACCAGATGCCGCAGATACTTTTTGTTCTCAGTTGTCGATATGTACTGAACAGACCTTTCTTTTGATGTATATATCGATGGGTTTGGGGAACATTGTTGAAAATATAATTTTTTCTCGCAAGGGGTTAGCCTTGATTTTTTTCTAAAATGTCGAAAAAACTGAAGTGAAGGGTTGCACAACAAATTGCACAAAAGTTGAAAGGGCTGTGCAATACCTTTCGAGCACTGACAGCCTCAGAATTTGGCAGGGATTGGTTGTGGAGATATCACAATCCAAAGCAAGTCAAATGCAGTTGGGTGGAAAATCATGCGAATAACTTTGGATTGAAATATTTCAACAACCAGAAGCCGTAGATACTTTTTGTCCTCAGCTGTCAATAAGTACTGAACAGGCCTTTCTTTTGATGTACACATCGATGGATTTGGGGAACATTGTTGAAAATGTAATTTTTTCTCGCAAGGGGTTAGCCTTGATTTTTTTCTAAAATGTCGAAAAAACTGAAGTGAAGGGTTGCACAACAAATTGCACAAAAGTTGAAAGGGCTGTGCAATACCTTTCGAGCACTGACAGCTTCAGAATTTGGCAGGGATTGGTTGCGGAGATATCACAATCCAAAGCAAGTCAAATACAGTTGGGTGGAAAATCATGCGAATAACTTTGGAATGACACATCTCAAGAACCAGATGCCGCAGATACTTTTCGTTCTCAGTTGTCGATAAGTACTGAACAGACCTTTCTTTTGATGTATATATCGATGGGTTTGGGGAACATTGTTGAAAATGTAATTTTTTTTCGCAAGGGGTTAGCCTTGATTTTTTTCTAAAATGTCGAAAAAACTGAAGTGATGGGGTGTACAACAAATTGCACAAAAATTGAACGGGCTGTGCAATACCTTCCGAGCACTGACAGCCTCAGATCTTAACTCAATCTACTATATCGACACTTGAAAATAAAGATACCAATAATTATAGGTACTTTGATATCGCAAAGACTCATTTTAAAAATCTGCCACCCAATAGAAACTAGTAACTTCATATTGAATATTTACAAGTGGCAAATGGCAGCAATATGTCAATTCTACGTTAATATTTTTATGTAAACAGATGCAAAATGCACGTCAACATAACAGAATTCATTATAGTCCTAAAGAACGCGAAATACGTTATTGTTCCGATTGACGTTTGCCGCCATTTGCAAAAATTATTGGAAGCATCTTTCGATAGGGTGACAACTCTTGCCCCACCTATTGGTATTACTGGATTTTTAATATTGCTTTTACCCTAATTGTTTGACTTAAATTATTGAACGGATTTAATTTGTTAAATAAAATATAAGGCCCAGAAAATATTACTAGATATTAATAGTTATGGCATAGGCTTTCCCATATAATAACTCGTGATTATTTTATTTCCTATAACTGACGTATGCACGCATTTTGGATTTCACATAAAGGTATATTTCGGTATTGTTTTCTGTGAGAAATCAAGAAAAATGGTAATAAAAAGCACTCATCGTCAACATCACAATGAGCCCGATTCCTAACAAAACATTAATCAAAAATAACTACCCTTGCCTCCTCCGTCAGCAGTCATCCTAAGCAAATAATATATACCATATCATAAGCCACACGCCCAAAAGTGTTATCTTCATACAAAACAAATTCAATGTTTGCTTTTGAGATTTTGACAAATTCCTGCTTTAGGTAGGTAGGTATATAGTGTTTGAATAATTGAGAGTGAAATTTGTCATCCAGACACACCAAAAGCCCCCACACGGCGTGCGTCTTTATAGACAGAAGGATTTAGTAATTTCTTCATTTTTGTTTTTTGATACCTAATGGATTTATGTATTTGAAATTTAAGTATGTCGGTACCTCCTCCTGGATCCTAATTCGACTATATTAATCAATTCCGAGCATTAAATATAAAACTGATTGATAAATTATGTTCTTAAGGCCCATCACACAAGGCTAGCATGATTTGGACGTACAACTTAAAGCAAACTACATTTTTCCATGTAATGGGGTTTAGTTGGGGTCATGATTGCCATAATCATAGCTCCTTCAGTCGCTCATAATAATCATTGTAAAGACACGTTCACATGACAATCAAATGCCAAACCAACAATCATCCAAATATGCCCACACACGGAGCCCCACAATAGCGCACTATATAACCTAGCTAAACCATGCACCATCAACGCAACAAAACACAAGAGTAGCCATGAGTTTTGTAATTCATAACATGCTGCCTATATATAAATAAAGAGTTCCATTTCAGCTGCAGCTCCACAATATTATGCCTCGATCATATTAAACGAAAAAAAAAAACAAAATTGAAGAAATTAACAAAATGAAGGTAAATAAAAACTAATAACTAAATGAAAGACACACAAGTGGAAATATACGAATGAATATTAATGAAATGTTAATTAAATCGAATAAAATTCTACTCAAGTGACAAGATTACGTTGTAGGTACAAATAAAATACAAACTGGCACTCGCCTAGATGGCGTACACGCCGTACGCATTCGGTGCATGCTAATGATATTTGAGCAGTGGGGTTCAAAATTATTGATTGACTGAAATAAAATGAGAAATATAATAACAGATTATCGATTTAACGACTCAAGTACAATTTATTTAATTTTGGACTAATTTAAAGACGCCATTATGATTTTGTAGGAAATTTTATAAGATCGGAACCGGAAAATCCCATTCAAAACTTACACTACAAAATCGTAAACGAAAAAATTTCGTACTACTTTTTTTTACAATACACAAGTAATACACGAAGTTGAAAATTTTAACAGATTGTCCCCACTATTTTTAACACAAATTGCCCGAAGAAACGAATGACAAATTTATACTTAGAGCATTTTTTAAGTTTATGAGGTTCAAGACTCAATATTTTTGCTATACAGTATTCATCACTTAATTGGAGTTAATTGGAGTAATCATATTGCCTGATTTTTCAGTCAAATATATGGGCACTAAAGTACTCAGCTTAAGAAAATCACTATGGAAATTTCAGCGTTGACTTCTTAGATGACTGTCTTTGGCAGTTATTTTTATATGCAGTGTTGCCAACTGCAGTGATTCGAAGTTATTACAATTTCTTGAGATTTCATAATAGCTGTGTTTTCGTAAACACTATAACCCAGCGCAGCAAATAAAATTGAAGAAAACTATTATAGTCACTTTTATTTTAATTCTCTAAGAAAAAAGTATAAACAGCTGATTTGTTTTAAACTGGAATGCATGCCAGAATATATCTTACCCAACTTCTCTGAGCCCAAATTAGGCGCCATCTAAAAATCAAGATTTGATCATTTTCTATTCACTTTTTAAGTTCACTCAGATTCCTGACCTAAATTTATTCACACTTGATGTTGTTATGTGCCTGTAAAATTTTACTAAATTAGAAATTCACTTTTTCCAAAAGTTTTAGGCTTTTCGAATAATCGATAAATGTAAATTTTGTATGTTTTTTGATATCAAGTAAGTGAGTGGTTCACTTAAGCCGGGTTTAATCAATCGAATAAAGTATTCGTATAATTCAGGTAATTTTCGAAAACCATTTTTGTCTGTCAAATAAGCAGGAAATTAACCGAATTGCAAATTACACTTATGCAAATGTATTGATGGGTTTCAAGTATATTATTCCAAAAATAAATGCTGGTGTGCCTCATGGATCTGCTTTGTCTCCGGCAATCTTTCTCTGATCTATCAATTGTTTTGATGACGAGAGTACACTCGCATGTTCATATTTAGTTCTAGACTCACGCACATGTCCGTCGGATGTGGATCTGCAACGGAAGCATATAATAAGCTCAATCAATTCTGATCTTGACAGCAATGTCAAATCGAATACAAAAAACGCGTAGAATATAATGCTATACAAGAGCTCAACTTTAGGTGTGTTCCCGTACTCCCTAAAACTGCGAAAATCTACGAAGAACTGTTAAATATTGTTAAAAAAGAGAGCACTTATAAGAGAGTAAGATATTTCTCCAGGCTGCAAATTCTAGTCCAAGAATTTTTCAAAATTATGAAAACTGTCTAATGAAGGAAAAACAATATAAGGCGTTAGTTGCCATGTGTGTCATTGCAAAAGTTAAAAACAATCGAAATTATCTTGTGATCAGGCTTATTCGAGGAATAAATTAAAAATTTGTAATAGCAAATTAATTATTTATGAAAAAAATCACAATAAACTTTACTCAACATTTTTAAAAATACAATTTTATTTTGACGTTTAAGAAATGGCTAGAATTTTTGTTTAATGCGTTCCCGTACTTTTGTCAAACTTTGTCGGTCTCTGAGAGAATTTTACCACACCCTTAAAAAATGGTAGTCCGAAGATTTTTGTACACAAAGCTGTTTCCCAAATCTGTTCATTTTCCAATTCATTAGGCCGTAGGTCGAGCCTAACTAGCCTACTCCGTCTGTCAAAAATGATACCTGCCTGTCATCAAACATTTACCATCTACTGTATCGACCAAATATGAACGTGAACATTTAAAAAAAAAACAAACTTGGCTGTCCGCGCGGTTAACGCACTCTGTGTGCCTGTGCATGTGCTGTGCAATACACCCAAATCGCGTTAATAAAAAAAAACAAATTGCAATTTAGGAAACTAAGCTCCGCGCGGTCATTGGTCTTCACGTTGCGCATTTGTTTTCTATCTTCGGTCGTCGTTGTATTATATTTTATATGTATACTCGTAAGTAGATAGTGAGAACTCTCTTTCTTCATGCGACTTGACTGCATCTGAAATTGCAATTGGCGATGGCGATGATGGTGTGCTTGCTCCAAATATGGCGACACCATTAGTTTTCGCCTTTTAGAAAATTATAATTTTC
This sequence comes from Philhelius pedissequus, assembly GCA_910595825.1. NCBI lineage: Eukaryota > Metazoa > Arthropoda > Insecta > Diptera > Syrphidae > Philhelius > Philhelius pedissequus. Next base: position 3,194,310 of record OU343163.1, on the reverse strand, counting down.
AAAAAGGAAAATGCTTAGTTCGGTTTTTGTTACAAATGCAGAAGTCGTCCGCTCCATTTAGAAATTTTAAGCTTAATCCGAAGATATTGATAGGCTAATCACAGCGAAGCGTAGACATTATAAGCCTTATAGTGAAAGAGTTAATGGCAGGCTAGTAAATTACGGTATTAGTTGCCATGTGCAAGAGAGCTGTCAGCCCTTTTTGATTGCGAGAAAATCCGTTCTATAAAAAAAAAACTTCGTCCCATTTCACCAAACGGCAGACACAAGCTGACAGAACAGCATTATCCTAAGCCCTTCGCTAGTCGAATTTGAATTTGCATATAGAACTAACCTATAAAACCTATTGAATTGGACTGTCGTCGGTTGCGTCGTCGTCGATGTACTCGTGTGTAGTTGGTGTCATCAACGTAATCATTTGGCGGAAGGACAAAGTGCATGTCCTCGTTCTCATTCTCAACGACCGCCGACGACGACAACGTTTGCAATTGTCGTTGTCGTGCATAATCTCCCGCCAACAGCGTTTGAATAGCTTTCCAAAAATTCAATTTCCCAATAGAACCGCTTTCGAAAGTTCCCCAAAGAAGACCACGAAAAGTTTTAGTCAATTTCTCAAAAGGACTTTTTGGTGACAGCTAGAAGTTTTCTCCGCCATATGTTTGGGTGAACGTTTGAATTTAATACTTTTCCAGCTACGAGCAAACCAATGGCCAAACAATCCCAAATATTCCAATATCCAGATCCAGAATATGTATAGTGTACATACTACGAATATGTGGAAAAGCTACCCGGTTTTAGTTTGAAGTCCTTTGGTAGGTAGGTATGTGCGGTAGGTGATTCGGTATCGGTATCTATTCCCATTTATATATTTAATGCGTTGTAATTAATTAACTGCATTGCAGTTTATGGGGTATTGTGTGCGGGCGAGAGAAGCCATTTTCATTTGTTACTTAACCGGTTGGGCCGGGAGGTCGGATTCCGGTAACACACGACCAATGAACGATATTATCCAATTCTCTTCTGAATTCGAACTAGTCCGAATTAAACCCGGAAATGGTGGAGATGTTTCTATCGCTGGCGCTGCAGCTGGATGGAGAGTGGCAATGGCTATGGCAAGTATTGAGCTTGTATGTCGTTAGGGAAATGTTAGAGGTATAGTATAGGTTTGTTGTACACAGAAATTCAGTTGTAGTTTGAGGATGCATTCCGATTCCGGTTCTGAACAACTGCGGCCATGTCATTTTAGGAAGGGGTTGTTACATCTTTTTTGGGGGTCCCTGTAGACACAATTGTAAGATCGATATGTGGTTCAATATACCATACCCAGGCCCAGGCTCAGGGTGCAAGCGTCCGCCGCTCGTCCTTGTTTATGGGAATGGAAAAGGAAATGCATTCCGGTTGCTTGGTTCGATTCGAATTCGGATGATAATGACAATGGCCTGGGTCATTGGGAAAGATATACCCTTTTTGGTTGTGCTCAGTGAAGAATGCGGAATGCAATGAGAGTCTTTAATCAAAATATGTGTGTTGGGGCGACAGAAGGGGTGAGATTGTCAAGTGTCTTCAAATGATTTATTGTTGATTGCATTAGATGAGTTTTCTAATGTTTGAATTGTCGGCTCTGGTATGTGTATACGACGTACTAGACGGATAGTTGGAGAGTTTTAGGAAATTCATCATTTTGATGTGAAATGTGGGTAAACTGCAGTAGTTTTGGTTAGGGGGCATACAATCTTACAGATGCACATTACTTAGAATTGATAGATTGATATGATGATGATTTCCAATTGAGAGAAAGCCGAGTGGTGCTTCAAAAATATCTGATCCTAAGATCAGCTATAAGAGCTATGGGACAAAAGTTTCAATTTATGTATGTAGGTAAGTTAAGTAGATATATTTGCTCTTGATTTATAGTTTCACATTTGACTAGGGCATAAATCAAAATGAAAATATATCATGTTCGCCAAGGAGAATATACCATTTTACGTATGGATACAAAATTTTAAATGAGAAAACAAATTGTAGAATATTGCAGGTATAGATTTTTATCTTATTTTAACTATATAACTATGAACTGCAGTGCTTCGAGTAAAGCGGTACTTTGTGAGCTTTAATTAAATTATATATTTGTTTGTAAATGTCTAAGTTTAAACTTATACAAATATTGCCTTTGAAGGGGATTGGTTAGTTTCAAACTTTGGTAAACACGCTTTGAATGTGTCTTTAAAACTAGGCATTGTAATAAAGATGTACTATATTTATTTTAGCCGAAAACCTCTATGTATAAAGATGCTTTATTGTTTGTAACTTTAAGTATTTATATTTGGAGTAAGAAATACCTTTATATTTTATTTTATTTTATTTCATTTTATTTTATTTTATGTTACCTATTATATAAATTTATCGAACAAATTTCGGCACGTCAAGAAAAAATACAAATTTATTGCTATTAGATTAAATAAATCAATATTTGGTAACGTTCTTTTATGTGATTCGTTTCAAATTCAGAACAAGAACAATATTTAATATTCAATTTAAGGACATTGATATGTGACATCAATTTGACAGAGAATCAATATCAGATTGAATTAGTTGACTAGTAATTCAAATATAGTTTTAGATAATATTTAAATGCCGAAATAATATAACTAACGAAAATTATGAAAAGGAGCGGCCCCAGGTTGCTACCTTGAGGAACACTAAATTTACTTTTAACATGGGCGTATTTCAAATCTTAACTTGGTGTGATCTTCAAGATATTATATAGAATGAAGAATTTGAGAATTAGACAAAATATTAAGATTTTCTCAGAAGTATTTTATGTTTATCAGAATATAGGTCTTTATTCTTAAGGCAGTGTAAGTATAGTGAACACTTGGAATTTTCGTTCAGCAGTATTGGTGATGTATGAAGTGAAATAGATGAGATTGGTAACAGTGTTGTATCTGTCCAACAAAACCTAGAATGACTTAAATCTAAAAATTTAATTTTGAGTCGATGATGGTAAGATTTTACTGCGATATATAGGTACTATAGGGCAAGTTTGGCATTTGAAAAAAAATCAAACTCCTGATGTTAATCAAATTTCACAATAGGATGATAGAGAACACGAACAAGTGGGTCCCACAGTTCCGCCTGTCTGTATGTTTTTAGGTCGCTCAACAGCCCAAAACGTTGAAGCGATTTTCTTCATACTTAAGTGTTTTAGGTGATTGCCTTAATTTTTTTAAAATCTTTTCTTAGGCCCCAAAATAACGGTACCTGTCATAAAAATTTTGATACCAAAAATGTTAAATATAAATCATATCGAAAAAAAAATTCAGCGCACTATTAAAGGTATAGTCCACGTTTTGGTCATTACATTTTTTTAAATAAAATGTTATCAACAGTTTTTTTTTCGATTTTCAACTATCTCATTAACGGCTCGACGGACTTAGATCATTTTTTTTTAATTAAGCGGGTCCTTTTTTTTTAAATGATACTGCACACCAAAATTTTGGATTTTTTTTTGGGATTTAAAAAAATTAAATTTTTTGTTTCTGAAAATTAAATATATTTTTTAAACAATTTTTTTTGAGATTTTGTTTTTCAGTTTATATTATTAAATACTTAAAATTGCCATACTAAATTTTTTTAAAGAAAAAAATTAAAGAAATTTTGTGCATACAAAATTAAGCAAAAAACGACTTTAAGAATACATTTAGCAGTCTCTACTAAGAATCTTGTGCATACAATGTGATCGAACATAAGAAGCAGTACGTGCAATTCAGTAGTGCATTTTATTTTTTAAACAGGCGCGTTTGTCAAAAGTTGTCAGTACTTTTTCTGGCATGGTACCCAAGGTAGGGCAAATGAATAATGATCGCGGATTCCAGAAAAATCAGTTTTTAGTACATTTCATTCGAAAAAAAAGATGGCACTGTAGGTACATAGGGTTTGACATTTGTTAATAATTCGTTAAACCGCCAAATGGTTTAGTTGGTTCCACTTGACTATGACAGGTATCCTTTTCGTTTTGTCATTAGAATTGAATAAGTTAAGATGGAGTGTTAATTTTTTTCACAAGCTCAATTTGCGAATCAGTAATAATTTTATTGATTTTCGTGAGCCAGTTGATTTTAATTTGGTTATTTAAAATCAAATCGACGCCGGCTTAAATTTCTTAATTTTAAGCTTGATACTAATTATTGTATTTAATACGAATTTTTAAAAGTTTGACTATCAATTTCTAGAAGCTCACAAACATTATTCCCAAATGTGAAATATGTGTATATAAGATATGTGTATAAGAATTTAAAAAATAAACTCCTAAAGGAAACCCTAATGCAAATTGTGTATTTCATTGATTTTCGTTAAAAGATACTTATTTTCTAAATTTTGTGTGCAAACAAATTCCCTCCCTAGATACAAGTTTTTAAATACCTAGCGTCTACTTGCAAAGGGATTAAAACACCTTTCACAGACGTGTCACTATTCTTCCCCCATTTCCTTTAATTGAACTCAAACTGAAACTGAACTTTTAAAGGAATTAGAAGGTCGAAATATCTTGCAGGTTGCAGCAGCAGCAGCAGCAGCAGCAGCAGCAGCAGCAGCAGCAGCTCAGCTATGCCAATGTTTTACAATTTGCATAAGACTTACCAGCAGCAGCAGCAGCCGTGTCGTGCCGTACTAGTTCTGGACGAGCAGAGAGTATATAGGTTTTCAAAGAGTATGAGTGCCGAGGAAGTTATAGGAAGAGAGCAAAAGCGAAAATCGTGTAGGAAAGTTCCAAGGCATGCTAAAACGACAAGCAAGGATCAACATTTTGCACGTAGTTGGAATATTTTTGCTTAAAATCATTGTCAATCCTTTGAAAACGTGTCCCCGACTCTGTGATAAATGATCCGAAGAAATAGCAAATCTAACAGAAGAATAATCTTCTTCCTGCCTCCTTTTCTATTTCTGTATCCTACATTATGTTTGTACATCCTCCGATTCAATGAATCGCACCCCACACCATCCACCAATGAAGGGAACCGTAATAAGAATGGTGGTGTGGTTGAAATGTACATTTCGGTTTTACCGTTGTTCACCTTCGTGCTGAATCCTTTTTAAACATTCGGAGAGATTTATGATTTTCCCAGGAAGGAAGAAGGAATATTTTGTATGGAATATATTTTCTACTATATGTACATATTCCATGAACCAACCACAAGGGTGTATATATCCTTGTACCTATATGTACTGTGTGGGTTTGAAGTGATGTAAAGAATGAAAGCTGACTGCGCGCCACTGACAACTACTGCGTTCTATTACCGGATATCAGCGGTCAACTTCCGAAAATCATAAAAAATCAATATGAAAGTGTGTTGTCGTTGCATGAGCGCGATTATAAATAATGTACATAATCTACTGTATCTAGATAGTTAGAAAAAAGTACATAAACCTAGTATGAAGTTTCAAGTACATTAATTTATATTGCAGAGGGATTTTTTTTTTGGGACGGATGTTGGTCATAAAGTGAATTTAATATTTTATGACATGGCCTCGGAATCGAAAAGCGAACAAATAATTGGCTGTAGAGCTTGTGTAGATTAGGTATGTCTATTGGGAAAAATATGGATACACCAAGGGAAATATGTATGAACATTAGGACATTGGTACTCGGGACATAAAAATGTAATATGTAATTGTGGCATATAAATTTCTGTAAACATAATATCTATACTGATTTCGTATAAGTAACTAAATTATAGTACATTTTTTAAATTTTGTTGTGTACGTACATGTACAAAAATTCAATGAACACATAACATGTCCATTGTACTCATCATAATATTTAGTTTAATTTTAGATTTTGGAGTAGTTACAATTTCACGTACTCTCTGCCTATGATTTCGGAATGTACTCTAATCGTTCAGCATTGATAATGTACTCATTTGTATTTCAACTCCTACCCTTTAAGAAACTCACAGAGCACGCAACCACTAGGTCACTTTGCAATACAGTAGAGCTACTGAATTCTGGATACACGATGTTGTGTTCTAAGCTATCTGCTAACACGTCACTTCTATTCAGTACATAATATTCTGTGATGAGTACATTTTCCGATTTCGATGTCTGGTTTCATGAGGTGCATAAATTGGTATGCAACCATTGCATATGGTATGATATGGTGTAACTGTGCTCTCAGTGCGTAAAATGTACAATACAATCAGTACATATGTACATTTAACACATAAAATTTTTTGAACTGAATACATATCCATCTCTTATTATATTATATTAAATTCTGTTTTCCCTTTATGATAGTTCTTGTTGATTCTTATTCTTTGTTATAATTTTGATTTGAGTCTTTCCTTCTGAAATACTTAAACCTTAGTTTCTGAAAATTAAGTATCTACCTACATAAGATATAAGCCATGCATAATATACCTATCTACTTATCTATATATAACTTGCAACATTGCAAAAGAATAACAACCAGTTTCATTACTGCCAAAAACACATGTTTAAGATTTTGTATCTTTTTTTTTACTTAAAGCTGACTCACTGTCAGTCCTTAGACATTTCTGTTCATATAAATACTTATGTGAACTTACAACAAAACAAATTCTTCTAATTCTTTTTTTTTTTGTTCTCATACAAACGATGAGGTCAGAGCAATAATAATTCATCACGAAAATAACAACAGCGCAACACATAAATAAAATTAATTACATTAATTATAACGTTGAAAAAGCTGCTCTGATCGTACAAACGTACATACTGTGTTCGCAGTTTTATAATAAAAACACAAAAAAGGAATCAACAACAGGAGCGGAAGGTAATATCATGGAAGGGCCAAAGTTGGAATCAAAAAAGGGCTCCAGGAACACAAACTATTAAGAAAAAAGTTTAATAATTATGATAAACAAAATTCATGATTGAATCGGACTAAAATGTTTTTGAAATTGAAGTTTAAGACGTACTCATGCCGATTGTGGAATTAGCAGGACTGTATTTTACTGCGCATCGGAATGTAGCATTCATTTTTTACTTGCTTCCATTACAGGTATACTATATGTCAAGTTTTGGATTCGTAAGATAACTACAACTCGAGATTTTGATAAAACTATGATAGAGAATACGAAAAAATTGGGTCTAATAATTCTGTCTGTCCGCGAATCTACAGCTTAAGCGGGTGGATGGCATTTCTTCAAATTTGGTACATATTGTTTTTTGGGTTAAATACCAACAAAACGCTGGAAAGTGTTTGTGCTTTCTTTGAAGATGCAAGAAATTTATTTCCCTTCTGATCTGGCTGTAATCTATAAGTCATTCATTCATCCAAAGCCGGATTATAATTCGCGCATTTAGGCAGGAGCTCCCAAAACTGATTTGAGTCTTTTAGATAGTATTCAAAATAGAGGTCTAGGAATGATAGGGGATAGAACTATAATGGAAATATTTACATATCTCTAAAGCATCAAAATGTTTCATATCTTTCATTATCTTATCGCTAGTTTTATAAACAATGTTCTGGCGAAATTTCCAGTTGCAGTTCTCCCCTTAAAATATTTTACCGTAATACTCGCGCTTCTTCAGGAATGCTCTTCAGCTAACCCATGAGTCCAACTTCGGACGTATTGTCAAGTACAGAGATTCTTTCTTTAGCCGTACAGCGCGAATGTGGAATGCTTTACCAGTCCCTATTTTACTCTCCCATTTTGATATTCTGAAGTTCAAAACCAATGTACATCCGTATCTCCTTTTAAATCTTTCCCTATTTTCCTAATGCTCGTAGTCTGCTTGATCATATTGAGGGTAGTCAAAACCCATTTAGTGCGCGTTCAATTATAAAAAAAAACCTTTTTTTCACTTTTGTAAGACCAGAATTAGCGGTACATGCCATAGTTTTCATTTCCACAAAATGGTAAATATTATTTCTCTCAAAAACGGTAGAATAATTTTTATTTAAAAAAATCATATTTAATAAATGAAAAAGGTTATTTTTTCGTAATCTATTTGCTGTGGGTAGTTTTGGTACCATTTTTTTGGTTTTCGATTTTCTGGAAAATAATTCATTTGACTTTTTTGAAATTTTTTACGGAGAACCTACAATAAGGTTTAAACAACATTTTTCAACCAAATTTTATTGAAACTAAGAAAAAACAATTTTTTGACAACTCAATATTTCGAAAACGACTTAATAGATTTCTTCGAAACTTTGGATTTAGTAGATTTTTTGTTTGGTATTTTCTTGAATATTCGCAAAAACTATTTTCATAAAATAAGAACAACAACATACAAATATTAACAAAACGCGACTGCTAGAATTCTTGTTCATTGGATGAAGTGATTAAAATTAGTTTTTTTTATGCAGATGTTCCTTAAAAGTGCTCAACAAATATTTTTTTTAGATAAAAAAATCTACTAAAACTACTGTAAATTCGTTGAGGAGAATGTTGACAGAAATTTTGATGATAACATTTTCCATTTCAGATTTCAATTTCGATAAAAATTTTTTTTGCAAAATGTCCCTTAAATTCTAAATTAAACTGTATATTAAAATTTCCAAATATAAAAATGGAAACCCGTTTTTAGAATATATTCTTAGATTAATATTATTAAATGCCTAAAATGGACATTCAAAAATTGTGTTTTGAAAGAATTTAGTAATTACGATATGCTTATGGGTCATGTTGAACTATTTAAGTTGTTAATTCCAACATTCCATATTTAATTCGTTTCTTCTAAGAAAAAATTGATACAGTAATTTTCACAATCAACTCCGATTCGAATAAGGATTTAATAACACACAAAATAGGCACGTAAGCCACAAAGTTTATTACAAATTTTATCGACGTAAATTGTACACACCACCGCACCGGGATAGGCTCTCAGCAATAAATTACGGACCTGGTGAAAAAAAAATGAAGAGCAAAAATATGGAACAAAACGCGTTACAAGTTTTTGAATAACCTTGATCTATAGAGCGCGCGTTTTATTTTGGTAAACAATTTTTTTTAGAAGTTCTTTTTTTTATTCTTCTTTTTATGGGTTTGCCTTCATTTATGGGATATTTTCTTTGGCATTCCTTATAGTATAACTTTAAGAACCTATATCAGATTTTTTTTGATTATCCAACATGTGGTAAAGGAGTTGGTTTTCAATAACAATTTTTTGCTCAAAATTGAGAAGATTGATGTTGTTATTGTATGTACCCATACAAGCAGGTAGTTTGCTAAAGGTAGCTAGGTACATCAGGAACGCATACCCACCATACATACATTATATGGTCTTAAATGATCGAATTCTTTTGGCATGTCGAATTTTTAAGATCATGTTTGTTGTTATGTTGGGATCTAATATCTTTTTTTTTGTTCTCTTTAAAATGGCAGACTTTACCTATAATTGTTGCAGATATCGAAGGAAGATTATGAGCTTATTGGAAGTGTTTATATTTATTTTTTTAAACAGATATCTAATGCTTACCTATAGGAGGGTACTTAGGTATTTACCCTTTTTATGATATGGTAGAGTGATGTCGACTCCATGTTGTGTATTGTTTTGTTTGAAATCGAAAATATAAATAAAAATAAAAATTATTATTATTTTTTAATTTATTTAAAAAATTGTCACAACATTAAATTTTAATTTTAATTTTTATTTAAAAAAAAACGACGCGTTTCGGAAATTTATTCATCCATTCTCGGGCTTACTTCGTTGACTTTTTATGATGTTTCGATTTTGCATTAGAGAAGTTTTGTTTTTTAAAGATACATACCTACACTACATTATGTTAAACGGCCTAATGGTATTATTCACATTACGCTTATTTGGTAATATACTAATTGTTTACTCCCACTAATAGGATCAGCCTGTCGAAGATGAAATATCAAAGTAAGAGTTCGGAAGATTTTATACTATTGCGAGACAATAAGTCAGCCTTGAGGTTACAAATTATAGCAATTGCTTCAATATGCTTTATTTAAAAAATAAACCAAAGTCTAATACACCTACCAACCTAGGTATGTATCTGATTGGTTGTCTTAACTACCTGGAACAGGCAGTTTAAACAACAAGATTCTCTTTTTGACAGTTGTGATTTTTCTTCAGTCAAATTATGCTGGTCTAAATACTTCATATTGCGGTAATGGGGTACCTATGTACATATATGATATTTAATTTTTGAGAATAAAAATTAGGTAATATCAAAATAATGAAATGGGATTTTTTAAATTAATTTTTATGAGGAATAATTTAGTTTGTGTCTATTTTTAGGCATACAAAACGGGATAAAATATACATATTTGCTTATATCCTCAAAAACGAAACTTTAAGATTATTTCGATAGAATTAAAATGAACTTGAATTTATTCTCATCACAATGACTTCTTATTTATTTATTTTAAGTTCAAAACACCGTGAAGTAAACAAAATCCTAAATCCTCCAAAAAAAAAATCTCTTGGCAGGCAGCAGATAAATTACATTCACATGGATGGTGGATCCTCGAAACCAGCTCAACAAGAATAGGAGGGGCAGATTTTACACATACACAAAGTATTATCATTTAGAACAAAAAACAAGTAATCACAAAAATTAAACAAATAAAGAGACTAAAATTGTTTGAAATCAAACGTAAGGTACCCTATCTTAATATAAAGGGGTTTCCAAAAGAGACGAGTAGATTTTGACGATCCGTTCTATCTATTGTCAATTCCGGTCTCGTTTCTTTTATTTTTCAGGCCCACTTCAGTTTTTGATTTGAATTGTGGACGAACTTGTTCAAAAACGACCATGACATAGCTATCACTAACAAATGTTTAAGAAATTCCTTTTGACGCCACATAGCTGGTACCATTATTGGTACACTAGACTCTAGATGTCCGATTTGAAGATCATCGATATTTTGCGATTGGACAATTCTGCAAGATTTTTTTTCAGGACTCTCCTTGCCTATAAGGCAAGAGCCCGTGAGTCCCAAATTTATATCATGTTATGAAATCTGAACATTTTATCTTTAACTGAATTAACGCAAGTAAGAAGGTTTGCGTACTATGAGTTTTGAGTTTAGTTGTTTTGATCGCTAAGGTTAGTAGCAAAAGTGTAAAAATTGATTCCAAATTCCCTAACAGTAGAAAGGGTAATATTTTTAAAATTTCAAAGGGGATATTTTTAGAAATCCCTTAATCCAGGGCCAGACACCAAACTAATATTTCGTCGTCGATAATAAAATTTATAGAAATGTTAGCTAAGCAATTTTCATTCTGGAAACCCCCACGGGACACGACTGAAGTTCTATAATACTGAAAATTCTTACATGTGTGTGTTATTGATGTTGATAAAATAATGTTCAGCTTTTTTTAAGTTACGTAAGTTTGGCTCAGACGTGCTTTTGGACTATTATTGTTGGTCTATTATAGCAACAAGACGCAAACAACCACTGTCTCGGGAAATTGTTGCAATGCATCTAAAGGAGCAAACCACAACTCATCAATAAAAATGTCAACATAATTATTACACAATACTTAATATAAGTTCATAATTTGTTGTGCCTAACATAAATATTCAAAAATTGGCTTTTCTTTAACAAATGCATTTATTGTTTAATCTGTTTCTTCCATTTTATTGTCGTATTCTTTATCAATTGTTTTGTTTTATTGAAATAAAAAGTTTACGTTGGTTGTTTTTATTCCATGAACAAAATGTATTTACCCTATAATGCATCAAATGTAAAAAAAAACAAATTTTTAATGTTAAATTCCAAATGAAATTTAATGCACATAAGTATACATATACACGAGAAACCGGGTTTCATTTCATATTACATCTCTTTCCGCCAGATTTAACCGTATCCAAACCAAAACCTTTGGGCCTTTCCAGAACGAAACTAATTTTTTTTCTCATTTTACGTCAGCACCGGAGATCTCGTGTTTACGGCTCACATTTGGATTTTTGTTTATCAATTCGTTGTGCCCTTAGGTTAGATTTTGTGCCGCACCCTTTATACGTCAGCCCCAACTCGACTCAGAGATACATATGTTTTTTATGTGTGAATATGTTCGGAGAATGAATTTGACATGGAACATGATTTTTTGTGTGCTGCTCCATCATTAAAATGGACCTGAAACATTTAATTTTAAAGCAAATTATTAGGTACCTTTGGCAGTTATTTGTAGCAAAATCCTTGAAACGTTGTTAATTTTATTTCGAGATACTTTTCAAAGACTGTGGAAAGTTCCAATTAATCTTTCAATAATAACAAAAATGTGGTATGAAAGGCTTTCTGTGAATGTACGCACTTAGCACAAATAACAGATGATAGTAGCGGCTACTTGAAATGCAAATAAATTAATTTCTGGTCAAGAAATCATATTTATCATCCAAACTTGAAACCTTATTACTTATTATAATATTGAAGAAAACGCTAACAATAAGTGGACTGTCCAGGAAAATTAGGCATTCACTTCGAAAAAATTCCGACAAAGCTGAATTTTGGTGGAGAGCTTCATTTTAATGTCCTAAGCATTTCCTATAAAGTACCCTAAATTTGGTGAGGAGCAAAAATTTGTAAGGGGTGGGGGGGGGGGGGATAGGGTGAAAAATTACCAAATTACTCGAAAACTATAAGTTCTTTTGAAAAAAGTTGTAGGTACGCATTGTAGATAATGTTATTCTACACAAAAAAGATTAAGACACTTTTTATCGTACAATTGATAGATTTGGAGAAAAATGGTCGAAATCATTGGGGTGTAGTACATTAATTCAAAAAAATGTAATAAATTTATGTTTTTGAGTGGGGATTTTTTTTGTTTTTATTTATGTTCGCAAAAACATATTCTATGAAAAAAAAACAACAAATTTTAAGTGTGGAACCGGAAGGGTAATGCTGCCATCTTAAAAATTCTAATTTTTTTTATTTTGCCTAATAACTCCCAAAATCTTTATTTTTAATAAATAATTTCGTCTTAAATCCGCTTTTAGAGTTTTTTCAGAAAAAATAAAGATTTTGGGAGTTATTAAGCAAGAAAAAAAATTATAAAAAATTATTTTTGGTCTAGTTTTAGGTAGTTTATAAGTAAAAATATAAAATATGATATGATACCGAGTTCTTTAAAAATATGTTTTCTTGGTAAAATAAAAATAAATAATTAGAATTAATCAAAATAGTTTTTAGGTCGAAAAACACTAATGTTTTTAAGAGATATAGTTTAGTTTAGAGCGCATGTAAAGGGCCAGTGAATTAGTTGTAAGTTACTGATAATTAGGCTAGTTTTATGAATTTTTGTCTAGTTTTAAGATAGTTTTAAGGTAATAATAAATAAAAATGAATAAAAAAAAAACAAGTTAAAGTGACTTTATGATTTAGCTTCCAGTGTTTATGGCGTCCTTAGTGTTTATGATTTTAAACCTATTATTAAGGCCTTGACACGAAACTAGTTAGCAATTTACTATATACCTAGTAGTCTACTAACTTTTCATGAATTTTATACCTTTTGTTAACTAGTAAAATGCTAATTAACCAGATAGCAAAGCATTTGTAGGGTTTGAATTTTGATGAACACAATTATTGTGTTTATGCGTTGTAAATTGATTATATGTCGATAGAAACCCAACATGTGCTCTAACTCTAAGCATTCGATGTTTATATTTTCATCATTTTAACTTCATTATTTACAAAAATAAAAAAATGACAACAGCAGGACTCGAACCTGGGCCTCCTGCGTGCAAAGCCGATATACTATCAGAATGACATGTGGATTTTTACGATACTAAACATTTAAAGTAGCCATTCGGTGATTTTAACTTTAGTAAAATGTTAATAAGATTAAAATTAGCAAAATCCTCTTGTTAACCTAGTATCATACTAAAAATGATTTAACATATTACTAAATCGTTTTAAATTTTGCGCCTATGTTTTTTAATGTAATCCCTTTGTTTTGGTTTAGGTATTTTGATGGACGTTTTTTTTTTCATTTGTTGTTTTTGCAAAAGATGTATCTACATAAATTTACCTACACCTATACAAATATAGCATTTGCAAATTACGCCGTCAAGCTTCAATTACAAATGGAAGATCAAGATTTAAACAAACAAGGAAGTAATGGCGACTCTCTTCACAACCAAAAACAATAATAATTTGCCAATCAGCTGCTGTTATGCGCCCTATGAGTCTTTAAATTGAAATTCATGACTCTACTAAATGGATTGTATACACATGTTCGTACATGAGCTCGTAATTGTAAGTAGCACTTCTTTTCTTCTTGTTTATGGTTTAAAAAAAAAACAAAAATTGCATCATGGTTAGCACTTCACAAAAAAGGCGATTTTATCAGCTGCTACCACCAACCGCACCGCATTAAACTGATGGACTTCTGGTTTGCAGAAACATTCACACGAAAGCACTTATCACTCATTCATATGTTTTCTGTGCCAAAATTTGTACACATGCAGATAGGGGTGCACATATATATGCAAATTTAACATTTCTTCTTTGTGCAACCATCATATCAAGCATTTGTTCATTTTTATGGAGTGAGTCGTAAAATTTCCAAAAAGGGTAAGTTTTAAGATTTTAGTTTAATATTTTGGGACGTCACGGGTCCTGAAAATATCAAAACTCATCTGTATCTCATGTCTATGCTCTGGATAATTTATTAAGGTGAAAGTAAAGACATGGATAATTCTGACATTACAAATTATTAAGTTTTTAATCGATCAAGTTCAGGTGAAAGCAACAACAGGTGAAATATCAAGAAGGACTCGTAAGAATTGTGTACTTACTCGCATAACTTGTGTAAAAAATAATGTTTAATGTTCGGCTATTTGCAAGTTTGGTAGCTTCCAGTGCTAGAAGGCATTTTAATGAGAAATTCCTTTTACACATTTGAAAATTCCTTTCCTTTCCTTTTTCCCTTTTTTTATTTCCCACATGAAAACACATTCCACTTTTATGAACATACGAGCTATGTTTTTTTATTATTTTATTTTTAATAAATTTTATTCAGTAGATTAATAATTATTTATGGTTCAATAAAACACAAAAGTGTTCAGCTTACTCATACTTACCACATTGTATCATATAAATGGAAAATATTTATAAAAATTTAGCTTGGAGCAAGAAGTGAGTAACTCAACCACTTGAATTGTAATTTGAACAGATTTGCCAAACAACATTTTTAGACAGAATAAACCGTTACGATAATTAACATGATTTTTTTGATTTTTGTTATTTGTCGCTAATTCTGCAACTGTTGTTTTCGAAAAAAACTTGGTAAAAAATCAATTGACTCCCTTTGTTCAATTTGAGGTCGAACATACCACAAAAAGGAATTTTTCTATGATCCATCAGCACTGGTACTTTCTATTACTCTTTGACTTACCATTATTTTGTCTAGTTTGCAAGCAAAACATAGGGCTAAATCGGAAATTATTCAATTATTCAAGTTGTTGCCAAATTTCAAGGAACTGCATATAATTTTGCTGCTTTTGAATCGAAAGTTTAAAACTCATACGTTTGCAGTGTTTAGGAAATTGAAGAGCATTATTTGAGTTTTACAGTGGGAGTTTAAGCTTTAGATCAGCTGAACCTTAAAATGAGTTTAAATTTTTGGTTTAACTCGTCCAGCCCCAGCAAGTAACTTGATACCATCGAATTTTGTCGATAAAATCGAGAATTTTTTAGGTTCAATCGAGCGTCATCGATTGTATCGTTAGAGAACACTCGATTGAACCAAAATAGGTGCTTTCAATTCTGGATTGTAGCGACAAAACTCGATAGTATCAAGTTACGTGCTGGGGTCCGTGATCTTCAGATCAGTTGATCTTCGTTTAACTAGATTTTATGAAAATAGTTGCAGCATTTTTCTTACCTTGTCTTCCCTTTCTCTCTCTGACACAAAATAACGGGTGATTTTTTTGCTACTTGGTTTTTGACGTTTATATTTTTGATAGATCACACATGACAAATTCCACGAACATTTGACATTTCGATTCAGTATTATTTGCCATTTCATCATGAATATACTTACGCCTGAACAACGTTTGCAAATTATTGAAATTTATTATCAAAATTCGTGCTCTGTGAAAAATGTCGAAATTATGAAATTATCGCAAAATTGTCTTCAGTGACGAGGCTCATTTTTGGCTAAATGGATACGTGAATAAGCAGAATTGCCGTATTTGGAGTGAAGAGCAGCCAGAGGCAATTCAGCAGCTACCAATGCATCCCGAAAAATGCACTGTTTGGTGCGGTTTATGGGCAGGCCGCATCATTGGGCCGTACTTCTTCAAGGACGATGAAGGCCGCAGGGTTACGGTCAATGGAGAAAGGTACCGTTCGATGATAACAGATTTTTTTTTGCCGAAAATGCAAGAATTGAACTCGGTTGACATGTGGTTCTAACAGGACGGTGCCACATGCCACACTGCACGCGAAACCATGCATCAATTGAGAGGCGAATTTGGTGAGCAGTTGATCTCACGTTTTGGCGCAGTCAATTGGCCACCAAGATCATGTGATTTGACCCCGTTAGACTATTTTTTGTGGGGCTATGTTAAGTCTATTGTCTATGGGGTCAAGCCAAACACGATTGCTGCCTTGGAAGCCAACATTGAACAATGACGCGTGAGATTCCGGCCGAAATGTGTGAAAAAGTTTGCCAAAATTGGACCTTCAGAATGGACCACCTGAAGCGTAGCCGCGGGCAACATTTAAGTGAAATTATTTTTAAAAAGTAAATGGCAGAAATTGATTTATCGATCCAAATAAAAATTTCATTCACTTTTTACAAGTTTCTGTGTTTTTTTGAATTTTCAAAAACCAAGCTCTTAAAAAATCACCGTTTACAAGCGAAACAACAACAAATGATTTGTGCTGTTGACAAGCGATGGAAGATTTATTTTCTTTCAAAGTACCGTAATTGTTCTGATTTTGGTCAGCGATAGCAAAACGAGAATAATAAATAAAATAATATTTAAAATCACTTTGACAACTCGATATCATTTTAATAAACTATTTTTTTGTTAATAATATTTTCTAAAAAAAAAGCAATACAAACGCTGAACAGTTTTAAAGGCAGAATAATCTCGGTTAACTTATACTACAAATTGAACTCAGTTCAAAGCTTAAACGACACTGTGATCTGTGGAACCGAATAAATTGTTGATCTGAGTTTAAACAAAAGTGGAGTTGAATGTTTCACTGTGGAACTGGGGGTTAATGTTTACTATTATTATTTAACGGTCGAAGAACATTAAATTTTCAGTTATTTGGAAAATGCATGAAGTCCGCCATGTTGCCCGTTGCGTCTTTATTTCCAAAAAAACAAAATCTCAATTAACAAAATGACCAAACAAATGTAAATCCAAAGACAACAAATTCCACATGCGTCAAAATTTTGTGTCATTTCCTTATTTTCATCTCATATTCGGTGAAGTTTTGCAATTTTGGCTTGGGGATTTTTCCTAAAGAAATTTCCTCTCTGTTTTTCTTTTAAACATTTTGTCTATCACCATTTATTTTTGGAGATTATGTCATTTTTTTACTTTTTTCGCCTGTAATTTAAAAGATTTGTGGAATGCATGTTTGTGGAATTTAATTGTGCACATATTTTTGAATTCGTAGAACAGGAAAATTGGACCGTGTGAAATGAAACGTGCAAAATGTCCCAAATTGATTTCACATGAAATTACATGACCCTCTTTTGGAAGAGTGCTGATATGGCATGCATAAAGGAATAGTGAAGCTTTTCTTCATGACAACACATTCAGTAAATAAATTATTTTATTCTATCCTGATGATTATCTTCTATAATCATGCACGTATATGTATTTTAGGATTAATGGAATGAATAAAACGCAAGTTATGTCACGACCGACAGACTTAAAGAGAATCTTACTTGACAGAATTTCCCCATACATCCTTTTGTGTAAATTTGGATTTCACGTGTAGTTCTAATATGGTTGCCAATATGTATCTTTGAAAATATTGTCGTTCAATTTAAAATTGAAAATATATAACGTCTTACCCTAACTTTTTTCTTCAGAAATTGGCAACATCTCAAATTTTGGAAAGTAGGGATGAAATTCTCTGACAGCAATAAAATATAAAACATCCTGGAACAGTTTAATACAATTTTCTGCCAGGTCTTAAACGCCCATCCATCTAATATATTTTTTAGCTGTAATTAACATTATTTTTTTTTAATATTCATTTTTGTTTTTTTTAAGACTTTTCATTTGTTTAAAAAGATTTTTTGCAACTACGAGACATACATAACTTTTGTTTTTGACAAACGTCAATATGACTTTTGTAAATTTGCTGCCCATTTTGCTACCAACAAAAATTTATTTTGAAGAAGTTGGTGGTGCCATTTGCCAGTTTTTGGCAGGGTGCGTGGAACAATCTTATTATTGAAGGCACTTTTCGCTTTAAACTCCACATTTTAGTGTAAGCGTCAGCTCAATGATTATTTCGGTTTCACAGTTTCGTTCAAAGTTAAACTTTGAATTGAGTTCCCTTGCTTACGTTTAACGGCAGCATTCAGCTAAAAACAAGAAAATATTCGAGAAAAGCTGTATAAGCGCTATTCACTGTTAGTATTACGTTTTATAACATGACGTAATATTTGAACTATAGTTCAGATTACGAGTACACTGATGATAAACCGTGCAGCTTGGTTGGTTGAGTTAAAACTCAGTTCAGTATTATGTAATCTTAAGCTTAATCTTCCACTGTGAAACTGGATTTTTCAAAATAGCTGGGGTACAGATATCCTTCAGATAGGTTATCTGGGTATTGTTTTCCCAACGGGCTTTGATAAGCTTTGCTCACACACTCTTCATTTGAGCTAAAACCTATTCTCATCAATAAATAAGAATAAGCCGTAAACCAAGTTAACAATTTAATGATAAAAGGTATTTGACAGGATATACATGAAAATCGAGTCCGTTTAGACAATCTTTTACAGATACTCTATGCTTTTAATTTAACTAAGAGCAACCAAAATAGTGAAATAAGAAAACCCAAAAGCAGTGGGAAAAAATTCGACATCTTCTGTCAAAAAATTTTCATTTGCTTTTCCATTAAAGGCTTTGTGAGATTTAAAGTTTTGAAGTTCACTTTAAAATGGAAATGGAGAGCAATTGCCACCCCAATGTTAGCTTCATGTTACATTTAGGCCTTTTTCTCGATTTACATCATCGATCGCCTCTGAGAGTGACAGTGGTGGTGTTAGGTCAATTGTAGTGTCAGCGCCAGTGAGCCTGAGCTATATGTATATTGTCAGGAGGACGACAAAAATACAATAAGAAACCAAAAAAAAAAAAAAAATTGACAACAGAAAATCCCAAGACAGCACACCTGAACCTTTTGTCCGGGTAGGTATAGGTATAAAGATAGGTATAGCTTTTATAGGCCAAACGTTGACAGGAACCGGCGAAGAGGTCGGCTTATAAAAGCAAAGCGCATATCATCTCGTTCGCATCTTTGATGACACATCGACATCGACGACTTGTGTCTTCCTATTCTTTGGGGGTTCTTTGTCGTTGTCGTCCTTCCACGTCGTCGTCGACGTCTTCGACATTATCGTTGCCGTTGCCGTTACCGTTGTCGACGTAGTCGTATCATCATTATTGCTCCACTATTCTATTTAGGAAAAAAATCTCATTAAGGTGAAATGAATGGAAATACAGGTGGGGCGCCCCGCCTCGATGGCTCACAATGTCGCATGGTAGAAGAGGAGTGGAAAAGTGTAAAAGGAACAAGAGACGTTCGAGCAGAAGCTTATTATTCCTTTGAATCCATCCATCTATCCATTCTATTTTCAGGCAGCCTCAGCCATCAGACAAGGCAAGCTATCGGAAAAGTTCTTGGGTTACCGTCTTCTTTATTTTTTGTTGGTTTTGATGTGTTTTTTGCTTACCCTCGTTTATTTCGCTATTCTGTTTTTTTTTTGTTTTTTTTTTTGTTCTGTGAGCCTCTGCCATATCTCTGTGTGCTCTGTGTGTCATTTGATGGACTTCATATTTGGATTTTCTAATGTCGAACGTACCTGTCTGTGGTCTGTGTATAAAGTTCGGTGCCTCATCGTTGTCGTCAGTTTTTTTTTCATCCTCGCTCGTCATCGTCCTTCATCGAATGTCCAAAATGGAAATGATAATAGTTTGGATAAGAAAACTCATTTCTTTAAGATGATGGATTATGTAAACTGATGAATGGTTTATTTGGAGCAGATAGCAGATTGAAAAGGAGCAGAATGGGGAATTGGGGAACTTGACCGATAAACGGTACAAAAAAAATATGTGTATGAGAATAAACACAGATTTGTCAAAGCAATGAATACCTCGACACAATAGGTTTCTCATTATTATCTAATGAAGTCTGTCCATTCTCCTCAAAAAGCACCGAAGTTGGGAGTGGACTTTGGGATCAGTTAAACCGATTTTGGAAGTGATATGTCTCTACCTACTATAAACATACTTGTGTGTGTGTAGCTCATCTTTTGCGTATCATATTTATCATTATTAGATACCTACTGGTCTTCGTTGACATATAAGACTTCAATTATATGTATAAGTGCCTACTATACGTCTTTCTGAGTACCTATACTCGTACTATTTCCACTGCTTTGGACAAGGTTGTTTTCTTTTAACTTTGATTTCTAACTTCTTTAAAGCGATGATTAAAGTTTTTGGCTTGTAAAGAAGTATGCAAATGGTGACAAATGTCAATCCTACTTTGACATTTGAAGAGTAGGTAAACAGATACAAAATGCACGTCAGCATGACAAGAATCGCTATACACTCAAATAACGCGGAATAATTGTTTGGACTGACATTTGCCACCATTTGAACAAATTATGGCATCCTCCGATAAGGTGACAACTTGTGCGCCATCTTGTATAAAAAAAAATGATTCAATCTACCGTACTGGGAATATTCGTGTTTTTTTTTTAGCAAAATAATGCTAAAGATGTTCTGGTGCGAGGAAACGTGACTAGCATGAATTTACGGTGGCCCTAGTTTAAGAAAAAACACAGAATTTGCTCACTAGATGCCCAATTCCGCAAGCGTGAATGATTTTACGTGAAAAAAATTCACTCACGGATCAATGAACAAAAATTCTTACTTTACCTTGCGGAATCCCAAATATTTTAGTGTACACAGAGACAACTAACGCGGTACTCTAAGCACAGAATTGGACCACTATGTGAGTTCAAGTTTTTCAAAACAATGTTTCAGGGTTCAACGAACAAACCTAATTGTAAGCATTAAGAGAAAAGTTCCAACTACGATATATAGTCTCATAAGCTTTAGCTTTATGTGGAATGTTTGGTTTTTGTTTAAGAAAATTATAAGATTCGTTAACAGAACCCTTCATACGTATGGAAAAATTTTCCTTTTTGCCTAGTTAAAAATGGCGGCTGAAAGCCATTCTGCCCAAATCTGCCAATTGGCACTAATTCTTTTAAATTTGGTAGTTGGGTTGAAGAGAGATAAGATATTTCCTTTTCTGACACTTTCTTAAAACTTTCTGCCCAATAAATGCTTGTAGGCATCAAATTGTTGGCAGAAAATTTATAAATGTCAGGTTGACATTTGTCATAAAAGAAAAAAACGTCTCCTGCTTGTTGTAGGACCTGTATTGTGGATTAGTTTTTTTTTTTGCTGTCTATGAGGGAATTTCGTTTCCACTCTTCAAAATTTGATCAGACCTAAATGTATGAAGTTGGGTAGATAAGTATATAAAAATGTACGCAGTTTCTCCGCTGTGCAAAAAGCCTTGTAGAATGTGGATTTGTGGAATGTAATTGTGTGGTATATTTTTAAGGAACACAAGATATAAATGCCATGACCCGTTTTCAACAGTCAATTTCCTCCGTTGACGTTCATTATTAGAAGTTTCTACCTAATCTGGTTTGCTTATAATTAATTCAATACTACCTCTTAGAATAATTATTATTCAAACAAGACAAAACACTGTTAGCCGCAGATCATTTTCAATTCAATTGTTTTGTTTGGAACACGGTTTACGTCTATACAATAAAGGTATAGGTACATACATATTGCCAGTTAGTGGCTTTGTGTTATGTTTTCTTTTGTCGTATTTTTTAACAACTATATTAGTTGTAGACCTGTCAGCTTAGATGTCATGTCATGCCCACTGACAATGTATCAATTCTCTTTCAAATGCTATGTAGGTATACAATGGCAGACTTAAAATTACAATGAATCCAACGCTATATAAAGACAACGACTGGCCGGCGGCAGCTGGCATAACCCCTATACCTCTACCTATTCTAGGTATCTGTCTAAGCTAAATAGAACAATCAAAAGCTCCCTGTTAGACAGCAATCAACTTGCTAAAGTGCAAACCCGATGCTTTACGGCCCTCTGTCATGTTTAATGTTCTCCACAATACTGTTGTTTCGAAGCACAGTAATTTTGTGGTCAGAAAATAAAAGAAAAAAAAATACCAAAAATTAGTACAAAGAGAAGGAATATACAAACAAAAAATACGACGAAACAAAACAACATTTCAAACCAATAATAATAATTAATTAAAGCGAAAAGAATTTATTTTTAATGCGACCATTCACGCAGCGGGAGTTCGTTCTCTATTTGCATAAACATCAAGGCTGGCTTGGCAATAGCAAGTGGCACTGGCAAACTAGCGTGCGTCTAGTGCTAGTCCTTCTTCGTTCCTCGGCCATCACACACCATACCTACGAGCTACGACCTACGTATTCAAAACATATGAGAGCCAAGCCAAGGCATTTGATTTAATGAACTCCCCAGAGCTAGAAGTTAGAAGGTAATAGATATCATGGCTCTATTCTGGCAAAGTTTCATTAAAGTTTCCCATCGTGGTATTGCAACAAATGGAAACATTTTGTTCTCTCTTGGCACGCAAAGCCATTTTATGCGACAACGACGATTACGACGAACAAACAATAAACGAGACATAGAACACAGCAAGCACCACAAGTCAATCTTCTATAATCTCGCTTCGTTGGAGTTGGAATTGGAATATTGTTGTCGTCGTTTCGTTATCTTCATTTGAAATTCCAAAACTTTGTTTTTCTTCTGATTTGGTTCGAGGAAATTGAAACAAACAAAACGTCAAACTCAAGATAAATTAATAAACGACAAAAAAAAAATCGATGGTACCATCCTTTTTGCAATCTCCCGCTAACGCCACCGTACCGGCCACCTTCCTTCTAAGCGATTTTATTTTGTTGTGTATGATGAAAATTCAATTCCTTCTCGTACGTTCGTTTGCACTCATAAAATTGATCCCGGATCTAAATCGTTTTTCAGTTCAATCAAATTTATACCAAGTACACACTCTGCTGCAGTGTAGTAATTTTTCATTCGGTCTGAATACACTGAGAGAAGTTTTTTTCTTTCTTTCTTATTCGGGCGCAATGAGCACAATGGGGGTAATAAGAGGCGGAATCAGTTCTTGGCAGATTTTTGTTTTTTTTTCAGATGTAACTCCTGAAATATATTCAATTAAATGCCGAGTTAATTCAAAAAATTCAATATTTCTGAGAGATGATTTTAAAAAAGATTGAACTTAATATTCGAAACCAATGACGATTACGATAGTGTCGCCATCTCCATGTCGATATTTTATAGTGAAATGACGATTTCCATAGTTCAGCACATTGATTTCTATATAATATGGACAGGAAAACCAGTTTTTGTGTTGTTCAGGATTAAATTATTTGCACGGCTAAAGGCCAGTTGTACAAATGGGTCATAAATATTTGATCCGTGGATTAGACATCTTAGCTCCTGATTTTGTTGGATTGACTTTGGTTTAACGATGGTTCAAGGTTAAGGTATGTGATAACAGCAAAATACTTGCTTGAACCATCGTAAAACATTAGTTAATCCATCGAAATCTGTGAGTTAAAATTCCAGAACCACAGATAAAATATTTGTACTGCCCCTTAGGGCCAGTTACACAAATTTAACTTGAACTATCGATCAGCTGAACTCAAGTTATTTTTTGAACCAAGTTAAACTTCGAGTTCGTTGCACAATTGTGAGTCAATAGAGAGTTAATTGAACTTGAGATAAAAGTAGTACATATGTATATCTATTAGCTACTCAAAATTCAAGTATATGGATTTATTGGCATTGATAAATTTAACTTTAAAGACAAGCAATTATACATTTATTTTGCTTACACGTTGCTCATCTGGGGGTCAATTCCCGATCTGTGAAATTATGAAGTGATAAAAAAAATATCATTTCAGTTTTCACAGAGGTTTATCATTTTCCAACTTCACGCACACGCCTAATGCGATTCTAGAACTCATTGTGATAAAGTTTGTACTAAAAAGTACTAAATGATAAATTCTGTCATTTCTGATTAGATTTTTTGTTGGGAAAGGTAAATATTTCATTTCAGTTTCTAAATTTGCTTAAGAATAATGTCCGGAATAATAATTCGTTTAATAAATTAATAAAAGGCGTCGTACTGAACAATTCTGGGTTTTATATAATATTCAATAGTATCTCTGTTTTGAGTAAGATTTATTATTTTTTTATGTGAGGATATTGAGGCTTTCCCTTCGAGATGGGCAGAATCTATTCGAAGTTACAAATAGGAGCAATTTATTGAACTTTTTAGATTCCCAAAACATTTATGCATGGATTTAATACGCGAATTGAGAGCATTCTTGAAAAACACTCAACTTATAAGTGCCATTTAAATATGGTTAAGTTCTCTGCATTTTTTTGCAATGGGTAGTTTCCAACGATCTGTCGCGGGAATGAGCACCGTCGCGTCGTCGCGTCGGCTGTTGTGAATATGTTGATTTAACAATTTCGTTATTTACTCGAATACACACAAATATAACTTATAATCAAAATATATTTGTGTATAAATATAATGGTTGCTTACTTGTCATGTGCCAAATCCTGTTTTTCTTCTTAATATTCGATTAGAAACATTTTCTTCACAAAACAATTGACTGTGATAAAAAAATTATCATATGAAAAATGTTTGGCATTTAACTTCACTTTTTCACGAATCGAGAATCGAATTAGACGTGAAAGCGTGATAAAATTTATCACTTCACATCTTCACAGATCGGGAATTGGCCCTCTGGTTGGCTTGCACGTTTATATATATTTACTATTTTTTAGAGAACTGACAAAAAATTTTGATTTAATTGAGAGCATGTATTAAAAAAAAAAATTTGCTAACAAGTGTTAAAAATGCTCAATCGGCCAAGATCGGCGAGTGAAATTCTTCTAGGTTTAGCGGTGAGTTAAACCTAAACCTCAATTGTAACAACACTAGTTCAAATCTTGAACTAACGCTGAACAACGTTTGTACAACTGGCTCTAAATAACTTTGAATAAACTTAGAGTTAACTTAGCTACAGAAAACTGCTACTTCATTAAACGACACGTTTAACCAAAAATCGTATGGCCCATTAGAGCCAGTTTTTCAGAAGCTGCATTATCCACAAGTTAAACCAGAGTTTGGTAATACTGAATATAAAATTCCCCTAGTTAATCGCCTTTTGGCTATCGAAATCGAGATGGCGACACTATCGAAAACACCATTTCTAGTTCTGCGTTAACTGATTTCGATAGCGTCATTGACAAGCATATTATTTACGCTGAATGTGCTAAAATTTTAATTTGGTTTTTTTTTGTATAATGATGCGGGCACTATTAAAGGGGTTTTGACTACCCTTAAAATGATCAAAAGCCTTGCGAACGTTGCGAAAGTCGGAAAGGATTTAAAAAGAAATACCGATGTACATTGGCCTCGAATTTCTGAATATCAAAATGGGAGGGCAAAATAGAGCCGTGTAGATCATTCAACATTCGGGTTGTACGACTAAAGAAATAACCTTTGTACTTGACAGTGATTCCGAAGTTGCGTTCAAGAGTGAAAAATTATTCTTTTTTAGCTGACAGCTAAAAATTGTTTTGTTATTAGTATATTATCTACATAGAGGCGTTGATCTTCCGAAAAATTGAGATCTGCAAAAATGATCCAGATTCAAAAATAAATCAATTCATTATGCCCAATGGAACGCCAAAAAGCATAAAATCGGTTTTTTGACAGATTTATATTCAAAATAAATACATTTTTTTTACCAAGAAGTGCAACACAATTTGGCTTCTTGAATTACGAAATTTTCGAAAAAAATGTTTAAATTGTTGGGTATCCTTTTTAAATTATTTCTTTCTAATTCTATGACCCCTTTTTGCAGCCATTGTGAAATGTTCTTCATCTCAGAAGTCTTCTTCTACTTAAAAGCTGCTACCAAAAGAAGAACAACCTTCCACTTCTACCTACAACCATCCAACCACCATCAACTTCTCACAACACCACACCGAAAAAGAATACTCTCAGACATCAGTAGTGTGTTTGGTGGTTTTCAAATTTAATGGAAAATGCAAATCGTTTTGCTCCGAAATTGATGTTGCAGAATGTTCCCTTCAATCGTCCTTGCCGCTTACCCTTGTCATCGTCATCGTCGCCTTCGATCTCTTCTTCTTCTTCTCCATCTATTTCTTGTATAACTGAGAGTCGTGCATTTCTAACGACACGATTTAAGAATTGAATGCGAATACCTCTCTCTTCCCCTCTGCTATAGATACACTGCACAGGCTCACAATTAAATGACTATAGCTCTAGCTAAGCTACGAGTATATAGAGGGGATGGCAAATGAGACTATGGTGCTAGGTACATTATTATAGCTTTAGAAATAGAGAAGCAGGAAATAATCCTTTCGGATTGTAGACTTTTACGAAAGTCCTGGCAATTAGTTGATGGGTTTCTCTATATATTCCATTTTCCAATTCTACTTCTCTGATTGCTATTAGTATAGAAATAAATCTATTTTAATGCGCTCTCTCTCTATCTCTATCTCTAATTTTCTCCTGCATAGGTTTCCTTCAACATTAGGTGTATTGGCTTTGTTACCAGAACCATGCAAGAAAAAAGCAATTAATAATGTTACGGGACTTGAATATAAGCTTAACGAACATACACACATCCAATGCCAAAATGGATGCATTTATGGGTTTTGTGTTGATTTTAAGATGCTTATCTATCGGTGCGTTGCTCATTAGTGCAGATATATAGTATACTTGTTTTGCCTTTTGTTACCGCTTAAGCTCAATTAGCTCCTCAGTTATGTTAGTGGGTGATAATTTATGATATGTATAGGATATATGTATAAGAAAAGCAGGAGCAGGAGGAGCAGCAAATTCAAATTAGTTGACATTTGCAACCTCTACGCCTACGCACGAAGAATTTTCATTTGGTAACCAGAAGATGGTATAGAGCTCTAGGCTCATTAGTCTATTTTTTTCTTTGCCAGAAACTTCAACAATGTAATGGGCTTTTGATTATGACAAAAGGCGGTATGAGCAACACCTTATCTTTGTTGTAAATTTGAATAGAATTGTTGTGTACTAAGTAGTGTATTGTATATGCGTGTTCCTAATGGGATGGCTGCGTGATATGTTGATTTTTGTATGTCTCTGCTGATTAATGATTGTTTCTTGTGTAGTCAGGAATATAGCCATACTATAGGCTCGGTTGGGTGACTTCGAAGCTTTATGTTTTCCTTTTGCATTTGTGATTGATTTTGATTAAAAACGTAACAATAAATCTTAGAAATATTTGCATAATAAACATGAAGATAGTGGCGTTGTTGGTCGTAACAAAGGTTGGCTAATGAAAATTTCCAAGAGAAATTGATAGAAGGTAAGGTATACCTACATCGTTGTGATGAAGAAAATTCTACGCTCCACCGCAGTTGCAAAACTGTGGATTTAATAACTATTTTTTTATACTGACATAATTTTGTTATATTTCTTAAGGAATTTAATGTAAAAACTACTTTTTTCAATTCAATTTGAATTTCAAAGCTTTAATGGAATCACGCGTTGACTTTTTCTCGTCGGATAAACCAACTTACTGGACAACTGATAGAGCGGAATCGCCAGATCTCTTAGATTTTTTTTTTTATTATAAAAGGCTTTGATAAAAATTATACGAATGTCGAAGAAAGCTTTGACCTTTCCACCGATCATTCACTAGTCATGTGAAAATGTAAACGAAAGTCTGGTTAAAAAAGAAACGGCTGAAAACGGAACTAACAAGAATAGATTTCGAAATAATAGCTCTTAATATGTCCCTGAAAACTCCGTTGGAGCTAGAAGGTGAGGGCGATAAATTTATTAAAGTCATACAA
The DNA here is from genome assembly GCA_910595825.1 of Philhelius pedissequus. NCBI lineage: Eukaryota > Metazoa > Arthropoda > Insecta > Diptera > Syrphidae > Philhelius > Philhelius pedissequus. The sequence continues at coordinate 3,166,100 of OU343163.1, read as the reverse complement.
AATGTTGCATGGAATAATACTTTACATAATAGTAAATAATTCGTAATAATAATTAAATAATTAAATAAAAATCAAAATTTCTTCGGAAATAAAAGAACTATTCCTCCAAAAAAGTACAACGCGCAGAAATGGCAACAGTCCCGTGCAAAAATCCATTTTAAAAAGACTCCGCGATTTTAAAAATCTCTACTTATCTTAAGAGCCTACTGCAGAAAAGAATACAAACTACTCTCATCCCCTAAGGCTTTAAAAGGCATTATAAAGCCTCAAGTACAGCACCAATCAGGAAAAATAATAGTGACTTTGCTAAGGGATAAATCAGATTTATGTACTACTGAACATCTCGCGGAACCGTTCAAACCTTTTGACGGACTGGAGTTAGAAAACGAACCATTATTTGAAAACTTGATTATTCGAAATTATTCGGAATAAATACGAAATTAAGGATTTCATACATCCCACGTCAATGGAAAGTTACAGAAGTCATAATGATTCCAAAACCGGAAAATCCTTAAACGAAAATAAATCTTAGAGACCGATTTATCTCTTGCAGCTGATCTCCTAGGTATTTGAGAAATTCTTACTCAAGCCATAATAGAAGGAAACGACGTCTTATTTCGGGCCACTAGTTTGGTTCTCGGAAAAACCACTCAACAATAAGTCAGGTCTATAGAATAACTAATGAAATTAACAAGTCCGCGGATGGAAAAAATGTGTGTTCCAGCGAATTTCTAGACGTTTTCAAAGCATTCGACAAGGTCTGGCACGATAACTTGAAGTATAAACTACGACAGGTGTTTCGGCAACAAGTATATTACTTCCTCGAATCCTACCTCGAAGATAGGTTATTTCGAGTTAAAAAATTAAAGAAATATTCACGATTTAGTGAATTAAATTCTGGTATTCCCCAAGAAAGTGTTCTTAAGAGCTACATTTGCAGATGACACGGCTATGCTTTTGATATTCGATTCAATTGAAACGGCAACGGAAAAGATCCAAAGAACCTTAAGCAATATTTAAGGATGAAGGTATAGTTATTTCAAAACATCAAACGACAATAAAGTCTATTACTTATCCAATTGAGAAACATATTTCTAACAGATTATTTTTTTCATGTAAATCAAAGATCAAATGCTTGGAATTCATTTCACGGCTTAGGCATTAGTTAATGATAAAATATTCGACATTATCGCGTGCAAAGTGGATTCGTACAGTCTCAACTTCATGAATCATCGGCCTATTGTTATGCTAATTTTAAATTAAAAAAAAACACAATATATTTTAATGAAAAATGCGTGCAGCACTATGACAGCTATATGTACATATAAGGTAAGGTACCTATTGCTCTCCCATTGCTACTGTGTTTCAGTTTAACAAAAATGCAAAATTTTCCACTAACAGTAGTATATAAAATTTTGCAATGAAGTTCGCTAACTGGGTTCCATGTACTTGCCTAAATGATAATCAATTTAAATTATCAGGTCAGTGAGGACGACATGTGTCAAACAAATGTCAAAAATGCTTCTCGAATTGAAAATTTTAATAGTTGAACGTTTTATTTAAATTAAGAATACAATTTTCAAAATTATTCAAAAAAAACTATCAAAATCTGCATACAGCATTTAAGAATAACAATGTTTTGTATATCATTTTAATTCCATAATTTATTTTTTAAACATATTTCAGTATATTATCATTATTTTATGAACTATTGTCATTTTATACTGACAGAACTTAACTACCCAAAATGCTCACCAAATTAAATGAAAACTGTTTATTACTTACGACAGCACTGGTGCCGTTTACAGCACCAGCAAACAATACTGCATTTCGAGTATTTTCTACCTCTCACTCTCTCTCTTTTCTCCTTGATGCGGCAACATGAGTAAAATAACAACTGAATATCGGAAATTATTAATAGTTCATTCGAAGAATCAATTGAAATGAATGCAATCTCAAACTGTTTAGTCACTGAAATAATAATCGCGAGTTTCACGAATGAATAAAAGAGATTGCGAGTGTCATGAAAGAAAATAAATTGTCCAATGAAATTATTGATATATTCACATTTACATTAGGCTTAGAAGAACTGAGTATGTTTGAATTTTATTACTTGTATTGCTTAAACTTTGTAAATGGATGATGAAAAAGTAGACGATTACAAACTAAACACACAAAAAAAATAAAGAATCAAGTATCTAAGAAAAATCTGTTTAATAAAAATCTCGAAAGATATTTTTTTTATGAGTCCAAAACTGACTCTCTAAGATCTCTATTTGATTTTAAATGAAAAATGTAAAAAAAGGTCTAAATAGGTATCCCATCAACGCGAACCCGCGCAGTGAAATAACGTGACCATACAAAATGGCTTGTGTAATCTCTGGGCACTGGGCACGCATGCAGCAAGGCGACGATATGTTAATTTTTAAATTTATTACAATTTTTTTCCCAACTAATTCATTTGGCTATAATACTTTTTTATTTAAATTTTTTTCTCTAAAAAAATCATCAATAATACTCTACTCTGGACTATAGGTACAAATATAGGGAAAATGGTTATAAATTAAAAAATAAAAACCAATAGATTTATCGGAGGAGCCGAACATTATATAGAATATACCCATAACTTTTGCAATGTGTTCATTTTATAAATTGGACACTGGTAACGCGTGACCGTAGTTGAATACGTGACAATTTGAAGCGATATGCTCGTTTTACTAAAGTTAGCTATAAATCAGAATAAAAAATTAAATTCATATGCAAATAGACTTTGGCTGCGACAAAAAGGAGAAATCTAAAGCAAAAAAAAAAACAGGATATGAAGTTTTTGAGGTCATTACACTTAAATAGCTATGGTTCGAATTTGACAAAATGGACAATAAATTTAGTTTGAAGTAAAATTCGATGGGGTAATATTAGTCCTTAATTATATTATTTTTAAATGTGTTCATATATCCAAGTAGTTAATCACTCATAATAAATAAAGAGAACTGAAAAAAAAATAGAAAAAACACTTTATCGGATCTTACATTGACAGAAATAATTCCCGTTTGAAGTATTATTTTATGCTAAATAGACAATAACTTACAACTTCAAAGAAGAATGTTGAGAGCATTTTAAATAGCAAAATAAAAGAAAGGAAAAGAAAAGTGGGCGTGGCAATATGCTTAATTACAATTTTCGGTCCATCGAGTGTAGGTCATTTCGTTGAAAGGGACCGCTTACCTCGGGACCAAGTACACATGGCAATTCGTTCGGAAAAATGTCAAATATACTCCAACCGTTTGAATCCTTCGTTGAGTGGACGACAACTCTGGAAAAATTTTAAATAAATTGGTATTGCCAAAAGCAAAAATGCCCTGTATAGACTACATTGAACTCAACAGAAAATTTATATCGCTTCCAACATCACCCTTAAGTACTATGTTCGTGAGAGCCACTAACGACCAACGAATTATCGAATATTCGTTCATTTTGACATTTCGTTCACATGGCTTTAATTCTATTCGTCACGGATATAAGATGAAAGTCTGATTTTGAGGTTAGACGCGAGCGAACAAATTACTCGTTGAAGGGTGGATGTTATGTGGAACGCGAATAGAGTTTGACAAAGCTGAATTTTGGTGGAGAGCTTCATTTTAATGTCCTAAGCATTTTCTAAAGAGTACTTTAAATTTGGTGGGTAGCAAAAATTTGTAGGGGGAGGGGGAAATTTCAGTTTTTTTTTCTAAATTACTCGAAAACTATGGGTTCTTTTGAAAAAAGTTGTAGGTAGCTAATGTTTTTCTACACAAAAAATATTAAGACACATTTTATCGTACAATTGATAGATTTGGAGAAAAATTCATTCGTTAAAGCAACCAGACTTAATATATCTCTAATTTTAACGAACAATTAAATTTTGGTACGCTATAACTTAAGAACGAATTGACATACAGAAGTCGTTAATATGTCATTTTGTATATATACTTACTGTCTTAATCTGCTCTAAGAGGTTTTTTTTTTAGAAAAAAAAAGGATTTTTAAGATGACAGCATTACCCTTCCGGTTCCACACTTAAGATTTGTGTTTTTTTCATAGAATAGTTCTTGCAAACATAAATAAAAACAAAAAAATCCCCACTCAAAAACATAAATTCATTACATTTTTGTTAATTATTGTACTACACCCTAATGTTTGTTTGCTCCGCACCAAATTGAAGGTACTTTTTAGGAAATGCTTAGGACATTGAAATGAAGCTCTCCAACAAATTCATCTTTGTCGGAATTTTTTGGAAGTTTAATAATTTTTTTGTCTAATTTTCCTGACTATAAATAATATTTCTACAATTTTGTTAAGAATTTGTGAAGAAAATAGGTTTGTAAATTGTTTCAAATTGAATTTATTCTTTTATTCGTCGGTCGTTGGTGGTTCTCACGTGAAAAGTCCTTTTGTTATGGCGACTCCTACTGAGACTCCTATAGCTTCAAATTTGATTTTGCATCACTTGACAGTACTGAAGTAGTTTCTAGCATCTTAACAATTAAATTAAATTGGGCTTCATGAGATGCACCCAAGGTTTCTCAGATTGATAATCCCCATAGTTTTCCTTTATATATATAACATACATTTTCATTACTATCTTAACTACAGGTAAATCCGGAACAATGGAAAAAATCCAAGATTTGGCCAATTCCTAAAAGTTCTCATAGTGATAAATTTATGCCGATTCTACCTTTCTTGTCAAAAGCCTTCAAAATAATATTGCAAGATCAAATGACTGCATATTTCAGTTCTAATAATTTACTGACATTACTTAATGTTATGGAAGTCTTAGATAAATGTAACATCAATTTTCTATCACTCATGGATTTTTCAAAAGCATTCGAAATGGTGGACCACTGTGTTTTATGCGGAAAACTTTTTTGCAAATTCAACTTCTCATTCTGTGCTTTGAAGCGTTTGCTATCCTACTTAATAGACTTAATAAACCGACTACCAAGCAGTTGAATTGAAAAACAGTTTGTCCGATTTTCTTCCAACTTTATGCGGCGGCGTTCCACAAGGCTCAATTTTGGTACCACTTTTATTCTTCCTCTATGTTAATAAATTAGTGTCAGTGATAAACGAAAGTTCAATCCACTTGAAGTACAAATCGACATGAGTTATTGCCTTATTAAAGACCTTGATAAAATTACATGTTGGACTTACTAAAATGGTGTTTTATTAAGCCCTCGGATTGATATTCAATCCAACTTTAACATGGAACAATTGCATAAACATAGTTCTGTGTCAGACAAATGTAATCCTTTGATTATTGTGGGTAACACAGTCCTTATACCACTATAAGAAAAATGATATTTTTAACTCAAACGCTGATCATACAAACTCTCATATATGTATGGTTGCGAAATATACTCATATTGTGTTTCTGTCAGGAAAAGAAAATTAAACGTTGCGCTTAGCAGTCTAATCCGCTAATTTTTTGGCCTACAAAGATGATGACAGTGTATCTAATTACTCCAACATTTTGATCATGACATTTAAAAGTTTCTTTAAGTTTCGTGCACTAACTATCAAAGATACTCCTCAACCGTCAACCTCAATACATCAGTCATATATGATTACTGCGTCCTGCTCTTAAAGGACGCGAATTAGTAAAATGTAGCCTATGTCTAAGTTGGCAATTATGTAACTCTTAATGAACATTAGTTCGTTCATAGGTTTTTCATGAAATAAATAAAAATAAATTATAGATAAATATTTAGAGCTAAAATGCTCATATGTAAGAAAAAGGAGAATTGCAAGAAGCAGATTTATAAATTATTTTATTTTTTAATCTTAGAGTCATAAAAAAGAGGCAAATTCAAATATACGAAAAGTGGGTGTTGCAGTTTGTGAAAAATAAACAATATATTTTTGGATTAAACAGAATTAATTTAAAAACCTTTCCTTCTTTCTAAAAACAATTAACTTGGAAAAAAATTAAAATATATATGAAAATATGTAGTAGGCGTGTAAATGGACGGATTTCCTAAACGCCTTACCCATGCAGAAGATACATTTGTGGAGTGTATATAAATTTTTAAATAACTAGCTTTAAATTTTTATAGAAATTCAATTCCTTTTTTAGGACTATTTACATATATGTAGAATTTTCTCGTCCTTTACTGGTGGCTCCAAGTACATGGGTATACAATAAAACTAATGACAAACGGAAACCTACATAATGTAATTATGTTGTATGTCATACAGGTATATTTCTAAAATGCTATTTAATTATATTTTCCCAAATGGGGATTTTCCATAAGCAAAATAAATTCGATTGGATTGTATAAAGCCATTTATTTAATAAAGTCCATTTCAATATGGCCGACTAAGTACATAAACACATACAAGAGGAGAGAGCTAACATTCAGAATGAATACGTAAACTATATCCGATCACCTGTGCAAACCATTAAAATTCATTATTTGCATCTGAACAAGGAGCACAAGAGGAAATATGCACAATAGGCATCTATTTCCCCAGAGGACATTTGCACTTGCAAATTCTGCCAAAATTTAACATTTTAATTACCATCGTAAGGATTTGTTTGGAGAATTTCATGAAATTCATATATGCAAATCTGAAAATCGTTTACATGTTTCAAAACGAATAATAACATCATAGGATATTGTGTAAGTTTGAATGTGTGTTCGATCTTCCTTGTACAATATCTATTTAAATATGAAATTAGAAACCCAAATGAAATCCTTTCATACACACAACACATGGAAAGGCAAAGCTACAAGCAAATTCACTTTATTGAGTCCTCTGGACATTTGAGCTTGAGGCTTTCATTTGAAACAAAGCGAAACATAAAGGAAATAAATAAAAAAAAATGGAGAAGAAGAATATATATGCTCTGCCTAATGACCAAAATCCGCTTACACATTACACACAAAATTTAAATACATATTTATGTACATGTTTTATCGATTTGAGCAAAAAAATATACTCATATACCTACAAATCCCATTTAGTGGGCAGCTATTAAATGTGAAATATGTGTAAACAGAACGCGGTCTAGCAAGCGATGCGGGCAGAACACCTAGTCGCCCATCGCGTTCTTTTATTACAAACATAATTCCTTTTATATTTAAAAAAGGTAACCCTAAAGCCTATTATACAGCTTCTCGTCGACTTTTGACATGTATTTTTTTAGAGTGATTTTGGCGCAAAAAAATGTTTTTTTCCATTAAAACCAATTCTAAAAATAATTGTCATACAATGAGTTGCTGGTTTACTCATTACTTGCTGTTTAGGCATAGAACTAACAACATGTGATTAAGTAAAACTAGTATACCGATAAAATATGACAAAAGGATAAAAAAATTAATGCGAATTATAAGGGACATCGATAAATAAGACACGGAAATTTCTCCGCATTAGTTCAGCCGACATCCCTGGAGATAAGATCTGACACAACAACCACCTACAGTCTCCGAATATCACGCCACACATCTTTCCTATCATTCTTTCTCTTCCTTAACCTCACCCTCACGCCCGCGCTGTGTTGAAACATTTAAAGGGTATTCATAATCCCTTGAGCGCGTGTAGATTATAAAAAAAAAAAAAAAAAAAAATGTTTGACGTTTAATTTGTTTTTATTGAACTGTGAACCACAGAACAAAAATTATACTCACCACAAACATTTTTTTCCGTGCAAAATAATGCCGGTCTCATTGTTTTGTGGGAAAAAAGGGTCAAATTCTGTTTAATATTTTCGTTTCCATCACCAAATTTTTTTCTCACCACCATTTTTTTTTATTTAAAAGATCTGTCAGATTGAAGTGCTTCTTCTAACTCTTTTAAGTCAAGTATACACTTCATTGATGAAAACAAAATATATGTATTTCTTATGTGGGTGACGTTTTCACACAAAAAAAATAAATTTGGATTTACCTGTGAACTAGCCCGAAGTAAAAAATTATACTTACCATGAATATGCAGGAAAAAACTGAAGATAGTACAGGTTTGCATATTCGTTTTACCCTCAGATGTTTTTTTCTCGGAGAAAATTTATTTTTCTCACCACCAGTTTTTTTGTTCGTTCTAAAGAACTGTATATGAAGAAAATGTAAGTATGTAAATAAAATAAACATGGCGGGTAATGGTAAAGTCAAACCATTTATGGTGAATATCATCTGAGTAGAAAACAATTTCAATGATTTATAAAATATTGAGGTTTTTTTTGTGTACGCGTTCTGTTGTTGCGCCCTAAACTGTCTGATTTTTCTTTAAGCACCACAGTGTTGTTACAGAGAGAATGTTTGTCCTCACTGACAGGGACAGCTAGTGCTCTGTTTTATCAGATTTTGATGAGATGCTTTGATTATAATCGTGAACCACCGCTTGGGCTGTACTGTATTTTGAAAGGTATGTATTCTTGTTGAGCTGAGGAGTGTTGCTGATGTAGATATCCAGTCTAAAGTGAAATTATCATCTTCTTCTTTTCGATGCACAATATCCTGCAAACAAAGTTTGGTCCACTCACGGAGAAAGGCCCTGGTTACATCATTTATCTCAAAATTCAACATTGAAACGGTATCACTAAATTTTCAATTCTTTGGTCAAATTACTGCTTCAGTGACCGAGGAAGTAGGTAAATGCCATCAGTGATTGCAAATCGAATGAACGAGTAAACATCTTCAGCCCTATTAATAAAAAACGCTTATTCCATCTTTAGTCCATGGACTTACAAAACCATGGAATAAGAGTTAAACGATAGACTAAAATTTCCTATTAATATGAAATTGAACAAAATCTACTAAAACAAGTATCAACTTTACCTCTTTTTATTCTATGGCCCTGTAAGTTTTGATCTTAAATGTCAATTCTTAGTCTATCGCTAGACCACCGACTTCGATGGTTTAACGAAGGACTAAGTTGGTAAACGCCAAATATTAGAAATTGTGCTTTATTAATAGAAATTCGCACTTAGTCCGCGGAATAAGTTATAAACCTTCCCTAGTCCATTTTTATTAATTTGAATTTGGGTTCTTCAGATTATGAAATTGGTATAGTGTACCGTATCGTTTAACTATTTAAAATTGTAAAAGATTTATTCTACTACATCGAGTCTCTATTGATTTTCATCGAGTCTTTATTTGATCAATGTGCTGGGATGTAGAACATTTTAATGACGAATAAATCCTAGGATGTAGAAAAATTATAATTTCTTCACAAAATATAAAGGATCTTGGTTTTTGCTAAAAAAGAAGATAGTTTCTGGAAATGCCCAATTTATTAGCAACTTGAATTTGGGCGGGAAAATCCTTCAAATCGGCTAAAATAATTTGTTGGATGCCAGCAAATACAATTTTATCGTAAGATATTTGTGTATTAATATTTTCTAAAAATATTTCGATAAAACAAACTAATTAACGCTTTGCCATCCATTTTCTCTTATCCGTCTATTGGGCATATATCGAATTCGACACTAGATACCATACTGGATATCTCAAACAGTGATACCAAAGCCAAAAAAAAAAATCAGCAGCGTAGTGTTCATATTCACTTATACGATAATTCGGCGCCACAAGTACCCGAAGTAAAGTAAAGCACACTTAAAGGAGTTCTTAGGCGTTGTCTAAGTGACTTCCTAAAACAACTTACATTAGCTTGAGTTATAATTCAAAAGCCTGAATAATTTCATTAGAATTAAAAATAAAATATTTATCAACAATAGCCGTATTATATTAGTAACCTATAGGTAGTGCAGTAATGAGAGTCTGAATAAACCTATTATGCACTTTTTATATACACTCATATTTTACAGCTCCCTCTGCCTGCCAACAATGGTATACAAGCTTTTTGTCTGCAACTCGAGATAGTCGTTGCATTTCAAATATTCCAAAACTTTATCTACACTATTATCGGCACTATTTTTACTGCTCAATTTATTCGCACTTTTCCTTTGTTGTTGTTTACTGAATAAGAATTTACTGCGCTGCCTATACATTTACCAATAAAAAAGGGCTAATATAATCACTTTAAGTTGGAAACAAGAATATAAGAAAATTCTATCATCAATGCACATACTTAATATAGGAATACCTTCTTAATACATATCTGTTACTACCCGAATCTATATAAGCCAAACAATTTTCCAAAATTTTGAGACTTAGAAGAGGATGGGATTTCCAAAACAAAACGACTTTCAGTCCATGTATATATTTTTATATTTTCTTTCCATTTTCATTCAACCCTACAGACACCCAACAGCCGATCGATTCCAATGAATACTCTCAAAGGTGGTTACGGAGGTGGTTACCACAAGGACTAAACAGCCCAAGACGACGAAGCCGACCGGCCATACAACATGGGACTGGTATATTGTGTTGCGGTGGGGGGGGGGGGGGGGGTGGGTGTGCTCTAGTACAGCTGGAGGATATTGCAAATACAGGATTCCAGTTTTTTGGTTATCCTGGCAAGTATTGTAGGTATCTATACACTTAATACGAATACGAACATGTCTGACTGCACATATCGTGTCATGTCCTTTACTATACTTTTTTGAATATCATTTTATAGTTCTCATACTACATTACGAGTATATACATTCATATCGGCAAATATTGTAATAAATAGAAGCCGAGAATTATTTTTGAGGGCGGTGCATGTTTGGATTCATTTATATTGAAATCGAATCTTGGTTGTTTGTATTTTTTTTCTATGCAGGTCCTGGAACAATAATAGGATTTTGATGACTTACACTTTTTTACAGGGTGCAACAAAATATATGAATGTGCATTTTAGCTGAGGAGGAACATCTTCCAATTAGGCACAGGGTCATCTACAAAAGCCGTCATAAGATCATTGTTCTTTACTCAAATAATGAATATAGCTTTTGACTTTAAGAATTAGATTTCAATTCAGTGTATCAAAATTCTGTCCCATGTCCATTATTCTATATTCGCCCATTCGATTGCCCTGATGCGGTACAGATTGCATTTTAAAGGTCTTACAGGCATATAATTAAACAACAATAAGGTCAAGGCTACATTTGCACAAATCTTATCAGTTTACCTTGTCAACTTTGAAATTAATGTCAAGTACAGATATTCTTTCTTGTGCCGTACATCACGAATGTTGAATGCTTTATCTGACTCTGGTTCTCCCTCCTATTTAGATATTCAAAACCACAAAACCAATGTTCATCCGTATGTCCAATTAAATCCTTGCCTATCATCCTAATAGCCATATTGTACGGAATCATTTTAAGGGTAGTCAAAACCCCTCTAGTGGTTATATAATAAAATATAAAATGTAAAGCATATTTTCTTAGGAACATTTGGATTCCCTTCCTAAGTTTTTGACGGAACAAAACTTGTGAAATCTCAATCTCAAATTACTTACAAATTCTCTATGTAAACCCATAAATAAATTGGCTTGCACATCAAAGCATTTATAAAAGTTTTTAAGACTCTACACGTGACAATCGACATCTGCGGCCAATCATAACTTTACGATTGTCCTCTAATTAATTTCTCTGTGTTTTGCAGAATATGTCAAACATGTTTCATATTTATAGCTTTTGTCAATTCGACATGATATTTTATTTTACTGTGTATGTATGTAACAACCACCCTGTGGGAACGACTGCGGACTCAACGTATGTAAGAGCGTGTGTGTATCAGTGCCTTTTAGGCAATTACATCAACTACGATTTGATTTTGTTGGAAAAGAGAGCAAATGAAAATGCGTATCATATTTTGAATGGAGTTATACTACGTGTACTATAATAGTGCTATAGCCCCGGCCTGGACTGTGGCTTGGCCCGGGAGAGAATTCATATCATAATACGTGTGTGCAGACGAAAATACATAAACTATACCTATTACCTCTCCTCCCATCAGTTCTCTTGTCCTAGCGATTTCGAGTTTGTTGTAGAACTTTGAGTACAACACTATGACACCCCCTCCCATTTATACATTGGTGTGGTTGACAACACAAAATGGCATCATGGCGCTTATGCTGCTCGTATAGTATAGAGAGACTATAATAGAGGAGAGCGGGTGACCCTTAAAGGCAGCTAGTATAATAGCTCTGGACACAGATGTCCCATAATTTCGTTCAATTACTTCCACACACTTATTCATGTCATTTAAAATGAATGGTTTGGTCCTCAATCTCAATAAATGTGTTCGTCCTTGCTGGTGGGGCTGCTTGCTTCTGGCCAGGCTCGAGTATATCCATATACCCTGTTAAACACACAAACATAATATGACGTAACTCCCTCACATCATCACACATCGCACCACAAGAGAAAATTGTATAAATACAGAAAAGCAAACGGGATCCATCCATATACCAAAAGGGAATAATATAAGAACGAGAAATAGCTTAAAATTCACTGAGACTATATAAGATTGAATTTCAAGGATGTTTCTGTGTGGCATCTCGGAATCATGATTCATGAGTAATGACCAACGGAGCGATGTTGATGATGGAACTTTCCATGATATAATCACCTCTTAGCTTAGACTAGACTCAATTTCAGTTGGAATTGCCACAAGGATCAATCAATTAGGTAAGGGTATATGATAGTTGGTATATATTCTACTATATATGTACATATATAATAATGGTAGGAATATGTTGCAACTACCAGTGAATTTATAATAACCATCCACATGAGGAATAATTAAGCCAGGATTTTGAATGTAGATTTCATAATATATTATGTTAAATAAGTTAAACAAAGAAAAATGTTTAATTATGAAATTATATTTAATTTATGAGAAATATTTTGCATAAATTCGTAAAACAACATTAGCGCGAATAGGTTTTTGAGTTCAAACGCTTACACCGAAATATAGCAAGGAAGAAGAAATAAAATAATTCTTCTAGAAATGGAGCGACGGCATAAGTAAATTTTAATTCAAAGTTTAATGTAGGACAACATCTACCTAATAAATGTGACTTGGCGAAATGCATCCTAGAGTTGGGGTGATTTGATGAATTTTACTTGCGGATGCATTTGAAAAATACGACCTCAAAATTTTGATCAACATTATTGACATTACGTTGACAGAGAATACGAGCAAATTGGGTCCCACAATATTCATATACGAATAAATATTTTGCCGCGCAGTTCCTTTGAAGTGCAATTTCGCCCAGTAACGGCACTTAACTACCTTAATTAAATCTAACGATTTTAATAGTTTACGTTTTTGTCTTATACCATACTTCCTTCAATATGTAAATAATATCTTAAATTGTCGACAAATAAATACATAAATACATTTTTGGCAAAAAAATCATTTTTTTTGAAACCCCAGTAGGGATTTCCGTTCCGAAACGGGAGGATGATTTTTACTTGCGATTATAGGTACTATGTATGTATAAGACAAGTTATGTATTCGTAAAAAAATTGTTTTTTCTAACAATCAAACATGACATTACGATCATGAGAACACCAAAGAAGTGGGTCCGGCAATTCCTTCCGTCTGTTTGTAGAACGATCTACAGCCTAAACGGCTGAACCGATTTGGTTCAAACTTGGTGCTTAGGCGTTTTAGGTGATTGTCCAAAATAAGTTTTTGAATCGTTGTTTTAGCCCCAAAAATAACGGTACTTGCCATACAAATTTTTCTAACATTTTAATTATCTTGAAAACGGCTCTAACGATTTTGATAAAAATTGGCGTGTGTGCTACTTTTGGTATGATCTACATTTGAGCAATTTTAAAATATTTTGTTATTAACGGTACCTGCCATACAATCATTATATTGATTTCCGACTTTCTCATAAGCGGCTCAACGGATTTCGATGAAAAAAATGTATACAGGAGCTCCTTAAAATTCTAAATAGTATTGCATTTCAAAATTTTCGAAAAATAGTTTTTTTGGATTATTGAAAAAAAAATATATTTTTTTTTTGTAAATTCAATATTTCGAAAACGGGTGGGCAATTTTGGAAATGTTTTATTATATTATATTATTAAGCATTTAAAATGTTCATACCAATTTTTTTTAGAAAAAATTTATGAATTTTTATAACGGGTAATTTTTTTGCTACTTGGGTTTGACGTTTATATTTTTGACAGATCACACATGACAAATTCCACGAACATTTGACATTTCGATTCAGTATTGTTTGACATTTCATCATGAATAGACTTACGCCTGAACAACGTTTGCAAATTATTGAAATTTATTATCAAAATTCGTGCTCTGTGAAAAATGTGTTTCGCAAGCTACGTCCGTTTTTTTTCCGCTCATTTTTGGCTAAATGGATACGTGAATAAGCGGAATTGCCGTATTTGGAGTGAAGAGCAGCCAGAGGCAATTCAGCAGCTACCTATGCATCCCGAAAAATGCACTGTTTGGTGCGGCTTATGGGCAGGCGGCATCATTGGGCCGTACTTCTTCAAGGACGATGAAGGCCGCAGGGTTACGGTCAATGGAGAAAGGTACCGTTCGAGGATAACAGATTTTTTTTGCCGAAAATGCAAGAATTTAACTCGATCGACATGTGGTTCCAACAGGACGGTGCCACATGCCACACTGCACGCGAAACCATGCATCAATTGAGAGGCGAATTTGGTGAGCAGTTGATCTCACGTTTTGGCGCAGTCAATTGGCCACCAAGATCATGTGATTTGACCCCGTTAGACTATTTTTTGTGGGGCTATGTTAAGTCTATTGTCTATGGGAACAAGCCAAACACGATTGCTGTCTTGGAAGCCAACATTGAACGCGTCATTGGTGAGATTCCGGCCGAAATGTGTGAAAAAGTTTGCCAAAATTGGACCTTCAGAATGGACCACCTGAAGCGTAGCCGCGGGCAACATTTAAGTGAAGTTATTTTTAAAAAGCAAATGGCAGAAATTGATTTATCGATCCAAATAAAAATTTCATTCACTTTTTACAAGTTTCTGTGTTTTTTTGAATTTTCAAAAACCAAGCTCTTAAAAAATCACCGTTTATATAAAAAATTAAGTGAAAAACTACTTAAAAAATACATTTAGCCGGTTCTATTAAGAATATTTAGCATATAATGTCATCGGACATAGAAGCAAGTACGTGCGATCCAGTCGTGAATTTTTGTTCGTTATTTTCAAAAAGGTTGATCAAAATTTGAAAAAAAATCACACATCATAAAATCTCGCATTTTTTTTGGTGGGACATTTCGCAATATTAAAACCTCGGTATTTAAAAATAAAAAAATAAAGCGCTGGAAAAAATCAGAGATAATAATTTTTCCCTGGGAAATTTGTTCCCCATTTTGACTGGATACCAGCAGTTAGAGCAATGTTTTCCTGTTTTCTGGAAAACGGTTTAGTTTTATTTTTTTTCAATTTTTGTATTGAAAATCTAAGCAGCTTAAGCAGTAAGCATTTTTCAAAAACTTTTTTTAATGCAAGCTTATTATTTCGAAAACTGCTTAGTCAATTTTTTATAAAATTTGTATTTAGTAGTTTTTTGACATTTTCTTGAATGCTCGATGAAACCATACAAAATTAAAAAAATCGTTGAGAACGCATTTTTCTCAAAAACGACTCCAAAAGTTTTGATACAAAAAATTGTGTCATTAAATTACTTCAGTCCGTTTTAAATACAAAAAAATATTTCATTTAGTTTTTTTTTTTGTCAAATTTAATCGAAAAAAAATATTGACGATTTTTTTTTATTGCCCGACGTCTTGACGAGTTAACCCGTGACCACGACTATTGTAACACTGTCGAAACGTCGGGCAATCAAAAATATATTTCGATTTTTTTCATTTTTCAAAAAATGTCTCACAACTACGTTAACAAACGTCTAAAATATAAAATTTCAATAAATATTTCGATTTGAAAAAAATCGACTTTTTTCGAAAATTTGATTTTTAAAAAATTGGTTAGTGATTTCTTTTGAAATTGAAGTTTTTTAGGCACATTAATAATTGCATATCTTAAATTGGCGAATCCAAATATTTTTTATAATTTTGTTTAAGCCGCTCCAAGGTTTTTTTAAATTTTGTTTTGAATATATCTATTTAAGTACATTTGCCCAACGATTAGGCTGTTATTGACTCGAGATTCAAGTCAAACAATTTGGTGAATTACTTTTTTTATCATCGACCAAGTAAGTACAAGTGATTCGAAAATTTTGAATTAAGTCTCGCGAGTTATTTATTAGACGTCTTATAGGTCCAGTTGTACAAATATTTTATTCGTGGTTCAGCATTTGCAATCTTATTTCGCTTCCGTGACATATGTACTTCAACCAACTTTGAACTTTATAATTAATCCGACGAAATCGGTAGTTAAAATTGCTGACCCGGAGATCAAATATTTGATTCACATTTGTATAGCTGGGCTTTGATATTCTCCTTAAAAATAATTTTTTTTTTAACTTTTTTGTACTTGTCTGTTGTCTTGGAATATTTTTGTATTGTGCAAATCTGTTACATTTTAACTTGAGATTCGAAAAATATTTAATATAATAAAAGGTTCAGATTCCAGAAGTATTTTTTGCGAAAAAATAATTTCGGTAAAATTATTGTGTGTGTATGAAAAATACAAATTGATATAATTGACTGAAAAAAAAGTTGTTCCCTTAGACGGGCAAAATTATACTCACCGTCACTGTTCGTCTAAGAGAGGTTCTACTTTATACATACGCTTTATACATATGTACGTGCTCTTAAATTGGATGTCTTAAATTTAATATCTTCTACGGTTACTATTATTTTAAAATACTATTATACACATGTAGGTATGTATATTAATTAATTCTATCAAATCCATTTCAAGGCCGAATATTGCCTTCCCTCTGTTGGCAACTGTACCTACTATTACCATTTCCATTTTAATAATTCATACTTACCTGGATTAAACCGAAAGTTTTCCCCATTTAATCCGTGCTTTCTAATCCCTACAACTATACCCAATTTTCTTGCATTGGTATCTGCGATTAGAAGCCTTTTTTCGCGTCATTAAATTCTTAAGCATACCGAAACACCCATCATCAGCTGTAGTCAGCAGTAGCAGTAACATTGCACCCTACATAAGCAATCTTAAAATACTACGGGGGCTTACATCTGACACCTTAAAAATTAAAAAAAACAACAAAACAAAAAAAACAGTTCTTGGCAACAACAAACACAAATGCCGACCAACAGATAAACCTTTCATCCAATTAAAATAATTTAAGTTTAATTATGCCAACTTTCCAATTGGTAACAGTCGTTTACATAGTGTCATACATATACAAAGAACCCTCCAACCGGCCGGCGAGCGATGTCATAATGTTGTGGAATTCTCTGACAATAGAGAAGCCCTACTATATACACTTTGGTAATGAGTAGACTCTATATGTGTTCGGACATTGTGTTGAACAAAACGTTCTTGGTTCAAGTCACCACCGGCAGTGGGCGGTAGTCCGACATATTGATTAAATCGAAAAAAGGCAAATAACATCACAAGTTAGTAATTCTTTTTATTTTTCATACTAATAAGCTTTTGACAAGTCCGTATATGGCTTAATTAGAGGCATATAGCTACACTACAACATACTGCTGATGTAGCACTAGAGACCAGACTCTGGACTCTGGACTCTGGAGCATGAAAATATACCTTTAGCTCTCTTGGCAGGGTATTCATCCGTGCAATGTTGGGCAAAAACGGATGAAGCCATCGAAGCATGCCTGCATCGGAAAAAGCAATTGAATTCAAAGGAATTTTCGCTTCAGCAAGAATAAATGGTTCACATTTTCATTTTTTTTTTTGTTGTATTCTCTTTTAAACAAGGATTTGCACTTACCTACGGTTCGAGTGAATAGAAAAAAATTCCACCATATACACACTTTGACGAGGTTAAGAGTGGTAAGAATGAAAAAAATAACGATACGAAAGGATATATCAAAGGTCTGAAATAAGGAGTAGTGGTACCTTAGTCGTTTGTTGATTGGTCGGTATCGCCGATATCGTCTAGTAACCAGAATTTTGGTTTCTCCGTCATTAAGTTTTATACCTACGAGATATATGAATGTATATATGTATTTCGAAATGCGAAGTGAAGACAAGTTGTATACCTACGGCAATTTGCTTTTCACAGTTTTTGGGTGGACGTGGCGCGATAGTTGTGTGTTCGCCTGTGAACCTCAT
Organism: Philhelius pedissequus; assembly: GCA_910595825.1. NCBI lineage: Eukaryota > Metazoa > Arthropoda > Insecta > Diptera > Syrphidae > Philhelius > Philhelius pedissequus. Next base: position 3,147,979 of record OU343163.1, on the reverse strand, counting down.
GGTCACAGGTTCGATCCCTGCCGTAGTCTATGTCTTCTTATTTTTCCATTAAAAACCAATTCTAGAAATAAATGTCATACAATGAGTTGCTGGTTTACTCATTACATGCTGTTTAGGCATAGAACTAACAACATGTGAATGAGTAAAACTAGTATACCGATAAAAAATGACAATGAATAAAAAAATTAATGCGAATTATAAGGGACACAGATAAATCAGACACGGAAATTTCTCCGCATTAGTTCAGCCGCCATCCCTGGAGATAAAATCTGAGACAACAACCACCTACAGTCTCCGAATATCGCGCCACACATCTTTCCTATCATTCTTTCTCTTCCTTAACCTCACCCTCAAGCCCGCGCTGTGTTAAAATATTTAAAGGGTATTCATAATCCCTTGAGCGCGTGTAGATTATAAAAAAAAAAAAAACAGTTGACCTACACCAATAGAAGCTGTATTTATTGGGAAACGGTAGTGAAATTAAAGCCAAATGATTAAATTTTTTTAGTGTTATACGATTGCACTAAGTCGATCCACAAACTGAAAATGAAAGAACGAAATCATAAATGAACGAAATGATCGAAGCTGATACTTTTATTATTTTTTTCGAACAGAATTAACTGTCCGAAACTCAATATTGATAGTGTGGCTCTCGCTGTAGCTCATAGCACTGCCAAAAATGGAAGGTACCACATTAATATCGAGCTAAATTGTCATGCTGTAGTTGTAGCAAGAAACTTTATATTTTTGATGTAGTATTAGACAAAGTTTAACTTTTTGTTACAAATTCTTGGCTATCTGTTGACTGTGGGTAGCAAGTTAATTGTACATAAATGACATTTGAGTGTTTGTTATGTTCACTACCCCATAACTTCTATGATTTTTTGGAGTAAAACTTCTTTTGTGTCGTTGGCGGTGGGGTTAGACAAATTTCTGTGGAGTTGTCAAGCCGACCGAGATCTGACGTGAGCCGACAAATGCTATGTTTGTTAGTTTTGTGGATTTCACAGATGAGTTCAGAGTGTATCTGCATTGTGTGTATTCGCTGAGTTTTTTTGATGGTACGTGTTGTGGATTCTCATTCTAAGTACCTACATGAATTGTGTGTATTCAATGAGAAATATTTTTTTTGTGGTGCTTTGTTTTTTTTTTTCATTCAATTTTTTTTTAGGTTCGTTGTGGATTCGCATAGATTAATGTAGTAGGCATACGCATTGTGTGTATTCGAGGAGGAATTTTTAGATTAATGCGAATTGTGTGTATTTGACGGCAATTTTTGTTTGTTTGTTTTGTTGATGCTCATACATTAGTGTAAATTGTGTTGTATTAATGTCTGTAATGTTTAAGTCGATAGTCTCGTTGTCAGTGCTTTAGTGTATCTACTTCGTAAACTTGTATATACGGAGTAGTATAATGTATGTTATGTAAAATTGTTGAACCATGAATCTAAGTTCGAATGACGCGACGGTGACATTTGTACAATTAGAAGAATGGGTCGTTATGGGCGATGTATTTATGCAGCCGCATATGCTGGTATCAAAAAATGTCAACTTCGTTGTTCTTTGACCGGTTTCCATAAAATTGAAATGCATATATGTTGTAGCTGACGTAGAAGTAGGAAAGAAAAGTTGTTTTAAATTAGGGAAGTTTCACTTCTGGCGCGTGTTCATAAGTATACACACTCTTTTCTTTTTTTTGTGTTTGATATGTTCGTCTTGAAACTGGGTGAAACTTTCCATACGTTATTTTTCTCCTCATTGAAATAAATGATAGCAAGAAAAGTGTCATGCAGTAATTATTTATTTGTAGAGTTACCTTATGACTCTTTTTTGTTTAATTTAAGGCATTACATTTCTCTGGATTAAAAATCGAAGTGGTGTAAAAGGAGTAAAACAACCGGGTTTTTGGTTCGTTGTGACGTGTGGTGAGTACATATTGGTATTGAAGTCCTAAGGCTGCGCCTCTATTAGAAATATTTATTTCGGACATTATGTCAAATACTATATCTGCAATTTATATTTTGCTTCTATGCTTGTGGAAGTGGAATGCATGATTTTCACATAGAGAAACATCGAATCAAAAACTTACGTATTGTTTGGAAAAAAGCAAAATAAAATATGGCAAGGATTGATTTCACCTAAGATCCCCCAAAAACTCCACTTTGCAATAATTTGTTGCCAACAATGTTTGTCATTTCCGACGAAAATTTAAACGACTTACAAACTGTCATAATCTGTTACTTTTTTGTATGTTTTTAATCTTCATAGTAATGCTTAAAATTTGCCATATATTCTAAGAAAAACTGAAGTACAATAGACACTTTTAATTTTAGTATTACATTTGCATCGAAAAAATATTGCTTAAAATTTGTTGAAACAAATGTTGACAGTCTTGTACTTCAAACTGCTTACAATTTTAGTAGATAAATGATAAAATACAAATAAATAGAATTCCTAAAGACATCAAAGATTCGCCATTTTCTTGTCATTTCAAGCTTCCTACTTACATTTAACTTTAATCTAACTCCACCCGCATATAACGCTTAATTTGAACTTTAATTCAACTACGTAGTAAAAATTAATACTTTTCCAACACACCCCAAAACACGTATTCAGTAGTAGATTGGTTATTAATAGTTATGATACACACTCTGCCCAGAACTACCAATTGGCACCAATTTCTAATCCAGACTTACAAATTTGGTAGTTTTGGGTAGAAGAGAGCTCTCGTGAGAGAGTAAAATATGTCCCCTTCCTGACAATTTATTGCCAATTCCTGCTCAATAATTTTTTCTAGGCAACAAAATTGTGGGCAGAAATGCTTACAAATGTCATATTGACGTTTGTCATAAAAAAAATAAAAAACGAATGAATAAATTTGAAAGTCCTAAAATATAAAACTATTAGTTTGAAGAGAAAAAAATGTGATTTTTAAAGAAACAGGAAAAAAAAAAAACAAATGTTGTGTTGACTTTTAAAAATTGTCAGAAAATTGTACTCAAGGCATTCCAGACTTTATCGCTCATCTTTAGTTCTTTATAAGAAAATTTTATTTAATAATTCTTTAAAATTTGATAAGCTTCCAATTTGTACCCAAAATATTTTTGGATCAAACCCAATATTTCGTCATTTGTTCTCGCCCGATGCGACCCCCAGCGATGCTAGTCAAAATAAAAAATAAATAAATATTATTTTCTGTAGAACCTAATTTTGACATATAATGTCACTGATACCAACTTTCAGATTTACCATAAAATTTATAGCTGTCATTGAAAATCATCATGGAAAAACAACAAATTAGTGAACCATTGGATTTTTTCTTGGCATTTATTAAAAATTACTTAAATTGAAAAGTCTACTTCTCTATACATAAACCCATTTAGAGGTTGGAGTTGATCAAGACATATGGTCAGATGAGAGCACCCAAAGCACAAAATCCTAATCATTGAAACTGTAGTGTTTTACTTTCCAGAAAAATATTTCGATCACTGAAATAATAAGCGTACAATTGATTTATGTCGTTTTCGATTGGATGTTCGAAGTTACTCTTTTTCCACTCTTGTTACTCCAAAAAATGTTCGATTGGATGTTACGAGAAAGGTTTTCGTAGTATTTTTCTATTCTCAATTTCATAAGAGAATAAAAATAGTATAGATTCAACGATTTTCTTGTGATTATTTGTCAAAAGTAATAATTGCTTAAAGAACCCATTTTTCAGACGCAGCGTTTAATTGTTTATGTGTAAATTTGTGAATATGACATTTACATATTCGATTGAAATCAAAAAGTAGTAGAACACTCCGAAATTCCAATCAAAAACGACATTGGATGATACGAAGTGGTAAAGCAAACTATTTAAATTTTTGGCAAACTAAAGTCTTTTCTAATAAACCAAGTAGACCCGTATGAAATTGAAAGAAACACTTAACAGAACCGCTTCATCGCAAGGAAATAATTTGTAGCAATTGTCATAAAAATTAAACAATTTCATCTGAAAGGCTCTGCCTTTGGGAAGTTTCCTTGACATCTGCGAGATTACCCCAACAACTAAAAAGAAATATCATAATTTTCTGAATTTTCTATTGAATACGTTCTTTCACTTTCTAAAATGTCATCATTGATTTGAATGTAATTCGAGTTCTCGTTTGAAAATAATTTGGCTCTTTCGTATGATTGCTTATTTGCACACAACTTGCAAATTGTATTCAAATGGTGTTTTTCTTTTATTCAACATATCACCCAGAGGAAATAAGCTTTGCATTACAAAATAAATATCTAATCTAATCCTTTACGCACTTTTCACTCAAGCCCGCTGTCACAATCAATTTGTATTGCATCTACCGCTATCACCACCACATGCAAATAAACTGCAAATATATGTCTTTGCCCATTTCCCATAAGGATAGGAACCCCAAGGCCCAATACGTACGATATCAAACCCAAGCCATGCATATTTACTATCAGAGAGGAGTCCTTTTGGCATGATTTACACAAACGTGATCGTAAATTTTGCTATATCTACCGCTGGCGTTGCTACGTTCCGTCTACCCTATACTGACTGGCTGGCTGGCATTCGAAAATTGAATCAGTTTCAACTCAGCCAAATGATACGGAAGGAGTGATGGGCCACCATTCGTACGTCCTTGCTTACCACCATCACTCCTCCTCCTTCTACACACACGCGAATTCAATTTGTAATAATATGTTTCAGGAGAAGTATTGAATTTTTCACACGTTTCCTTTTTGGATACGATTGGAATACACATAAAGCGATCAAGTATATTTGCATAGATGACAACCAACTCCAATCCCCCCGCCCCTTCTGGAGAGGGTTACCAAAGTTATAGCTCACATCGCCTCACTGATGTGTACAATTTCTATTTCAATCGGCAATGCTGCAATGAAATTGTTTGTACGTCTGTGATGATGGGCAAAGTACTACGGGCTGGGGGAAGTATGGAGCACCCCACGATACCGTTGGCGGTGGTATCAGGTGTAGAAAATTGGCTCGAGCTTTTGGTGGTATATTCGATTTGCACATCATTTTGATTATGAAAAGCAACAACGTACATACACTGTTATCTTCCTACATTTATGTAAATACATACATATATTCATAGCACTATTTTTGTAGAAGGGGAATTTTTCTGTGCCAGGATAAGCATACACTCGATACAATATCCTATATCCAAGGACAAATTGGGGGAATATGTGATATAAGCCACAAGATTGTTATCATCGTATTCGGAAAAGGGAACTTTGATTAAGTTTTTCGGATGAAGTTTACAGTATATGAGGATGAGGGTGGGCTATAGTACTTTCTACAAATACACGAATGGCGCCCAACGCAAAACGATATTCAAAATAAAAGAAGACCACATTAAGTATGCGATGTTCATACGGCAGTAAATTTTGGCAAAATCAAAACGTGTCATCTAAAGAAATAAAGCCATTAAAAATAAACTTGAAATCCTGAAGAATTTTTGATTTGCTTAAAGTTTGCCAGTTTGAATAGAGAGCAAAATCGTGACGTTTTTTTTCACTTTGTTGTTGTGTGGGTAAACCACTTGAAAATAATGTTGATAATATGGTCTGTTCTTTAATTGAACTGATAGGCTTTTAAATGGTTTAAATGGTAGAAGTGAAAACGTTCAGTACCATAATGGAACAGCTTGAAACTAGGCGTAGCCACAATGTTTTCATTCACTCTTATAAATGGGAAATATTTGACATTTGTATGAAATTGTATGAATTTCCCTTTTTAACCAGCTACTGGAGAGTTGAAAGATTGGGCATTACCCAATTATTAAGCAGCATTTAAGCATATCGAAAATATAATTATTAATCGTATAACATTAATGGTGTAAGAGTAATAGTGCGTTGGATTTTCATATTCACATGTGCTATCTAAAAAATCGTAAGTGACAAATCCCTATTTTTGTTGTTCGACCCTCTATTCTTTCACACATATAAATTAAATGCTTCCCGTGACTTACTACTAAAATTCGTAAGACTTTGAACTTTTAAAGCCGTATTCAATAGAATTCGAAAATACACCTCCCAACAGTAGAGTAGTTACGCAGTGAATAAGATTTTATTAAGTCTCTATTCAAAGTTGATTAAATTCATATTCATAAGATATTTTCCGAGTCATTTTGGTTAAAATTCACATCTGTCAAAAAATGTACTAAAAAAATTAATCTATTACGTTTAGATACTAGCGACCAACTCTGTGAATTAAAAATATTCTAAGCCACTATTAGAACTCTAAAGCGCCCAACTTAAAATGCCTCTATTCATAGTTTAACAATTTTTATGAATACCAATACCGCATTTAGATGCATTGTTACTTTTCGCAGTATCTAAAATGCGTTTATTAATAAGGTTGTTAAGACTTGGAAGTACAAATTTCGAATTTTTAAAAATGTTCATAGCTTAAACCGCATGGAGTACTCAAGGTATAGAGATTTACAGTGTTTATTGCTTCTGTCGTTCGAACCCTAGACCTACACGATTGGATCGCATGAACTTGCTCTTATATTTGATCACATCGTGAGCACAAGATTCTTTGTAGAAATAGCTAAATATATATTTTTAAAATCGTGTTTAGTTCTTTTTTGGTGTACGAAATTTCTTTTTCTAAAAAATGTTGGTTTGGGAATTTTAGGTATCTTATATATAAAGAACAATCCAAATTATGTTTGTGCGCTATCTTCTTTTTTTCGGCTTGATCGATTTGAATGAAATTTTCAGGAGCCTAAGAGCTCCTTAGGACATGTTTGGAGAGTGCATATAAGAAATCTTTTTGCCGTCCGATCTCCAGAACCGGAGTTATGACGAAAAAAGTCACTAACATGTTTGTTTTTGCTTTATTATTATAAGTAATGTGTTTTGCTTTGTATACACACACTTTCATTTTGGTTGCTCTTTGTTGCCGCGTGTATACACACAACTACACCATTTGATTCCCATTAAATGGATTTTGATATTTTATTTTGTCGGTTTTCTAGAATATTCCATGGATTTTTTGAACGACTTAAAGGTGGAAAGTTCGTTGTGAAGCTTGGAAAATGTCGGTTAATTGTGAAATTCATTGCGATAGGAGAAGTTTTGCGTGCATTTTAGGTGGATAAGTTTATGAGATATATATTAGATGATACTGTGCTGCGATCAATCCCACAACCAGATAGATTGCGTTATACATTGACTTAGGCTATGCGCGATTTGACAGGTGTCCTTTTCACATTACAATTTTCTATTCAGAAAATGTGCTATTTTTCTTAATGAAATTGATTCGAGTTTTGCGTATTATTGCAATGATTCCGATATAACCTTGGATGACGGACCTATACGTCTTGCAATAATTAATCAGAATCATGGAGACGTGTCCATATTGCACAGCTGCAAACTGCAGAATCACCACCACAAATTCGACAAAAAGATATTAGAAGATGAAAAGTGGTAAATGTTCACGCTGTTTTGGAATACGATTCCGCAATCGCATTTACTTTCTCGAAGCTCCAGGTGAGACATGAAAGACATTCGTCATTTAGTTGATTCTAGCAACAATTCGACCAAGATCTCTTTCGTTGCCTGTTGCATCCTATGGTAGCTATCTATGGCATTGCTGCCACACTATTTGAAGGCGGTCGAACTGCGCTTTCCGCTTTGAAGGTGGCGATGAATTTTCTCATGGTTGACAAACCAATAATGTGCACAATGACCAAGAATTCGGCAACAGTGAAATTAATGCAAGAATGCAAAGTCATAACTTGGGATGAATGCATGATGGCGCATAAACGAGCTTTCGAGGCAGTTGACCTAACAATGAAATATTTACAAAGTGATTCGAGATGACTTGGTGGGAATATGATATTGCTCAGCAGATATTTTCGTCAAATGCATGCTTAAAATCGTCGTCTTTGTGCCGCCATGTCAAGAAGTTGAAATTCACCTTAAATATGAGATTGGCATTGCAGAACGACCCATCGGCTACTGAATTCTCAAGATAACTGCTGGCGCTTGGCAGTGGCCAAATTTCTGTTAATGTCTCGACTGGATTGTTATCATTCCCGGCAAATTTTTGCGAGTTAACAACGTCGAAGGAGCAACTCATCGCCAAAGTATAGTGTTCCCCGGCATTCAAAAAAATTATACAAATCTTGATTGGATTTGTGAACGGGCAATACTAGCAGTGAAGAAAAAGAACGTCGTCGATAGCTTGGTAAACGGTCTTTGTTGTTTGTTTTTGCGCCGAAAAAAAAACATAAAAAAATCGTGAGAGCCTATTTATGGCATGTAGCCTTGTGTTTGGAGCTTAAATATATTTAAAAAATATATTTGAGACAATTACGTAAAACGGTTACCAAGTTTGAAGAAAATCCCTTAGCCCGTTGCCGTTTAGGGTGTACAACTACTTACAGATAGACAGAGGGACACACTTATTTTGTTCTCCATCATCGTAATATCAAATTTGATTAAAATCTCGAGTTAGATTTTTTTTCCAAATGCAAAACTTGCCCTATAGCATCTATATCGCAAGTAAGAATAGTGGATAGCGGAGATGTCCTAAGCGCCAATTTTTGTCATACCATCCGGTTGGTCTGGTAACACGAAAATGGGTGGGACGATTTATCTCAAAATTTGGCACAAGGCGTATGTAATTCCTCAGCAGTGGTAGCTGCGATACTAATATTTTGATTTATTTTTCAAAAATTCTAGAAAACAACTCTTACTGTTTGGATTAAACTTTTTAAACTTATAATGGAAAAAGTTCTTGCAGAAATACTGCATTCCTGGTTTTTGTCCCAAGGCGGTTGGAGGCTTTGGTGAATATTGCAATATTTTGGGATTATTTCACTAATTGCTTAAACGAAACCCTCCAAGCAATAAAAACTGTTTTCTAATGAAACCAGAAAAAAATATAACAAAGCTGGGATCTTTGGAATTTAGTTACCTAAATTTAATCTGTTTTGAAAATATTTCCCACACGTGCATGTGCACATTAGGCATTGCATTCTTATAGAAAATTAATCTCGACAGGTAATTGTCATGGTTGCAAATTTCGTCAACCCTTTCCTAATTGTGTTCATCAAAAAAAAAAAAAAAATGCAACCCCTCACTAATTCAATCTATTTAAGCCTCTTGTATCCTGAATAGAGAAGACCTCTGCACAGAATTCAAGAGAATGGAAAACTATTACAAAAAAATGGGAGGAAAATCCGAACACAAGTCTTCTTCCATGTTCTACCTCAATCAATGTCGAAAGAACAAGTGCAGTCTTTTCTGCAAATTCTCTGTTCTACACTTTTGATGGCAGGGAATTCCAATTGTTGAGGACAAAGGCAACATTCAGAACACCTGATTGTGTACACAGTGCGGTGTATCCTATTTTGTGTTTTTTTTCCTCGTCTCTAGACATTTTGTGAGGTATTGAGGCACCGTTCCCTCGAAAACAGCCTTTAAAAAGTTTTACACAATAGATTCGCACAATGCTGCTTGTTAAAATGCTTCTTTTTCTGCTTCTCAACTCACTCAACCCCTGTCGAATTTCTTTTTCTCTTTCCCTATCCCTAAAAGTATGTATATAGAACATTGAATAAAGGAACCTGGAGCTGAATGTTTTCCTATTATACTTCAACAAAAAAAGAAAAAAATTCGTTCCCTATCTATCCTACCAATATCACTCTTCTTGGATAAAACGATGATGCGGACTTTGATTGACCCTTTTCTCCTCCGATGCCTTCGCAAACATTGAGCGAGCTCCCGCAAAGTTGATTATCATGGGAAATGTTTTAATTTTCTTTCTATTTTCCAATTCAGCACAAAACTCTGTGTATGATGATAAAAAGTCCTGCCAATTTAGAAAATTATATTCCACCCTATCAAAGTTGCGTTTGCCTTTTGCCATATGTGGCAAAATAATGGACTTAGAAATGAGAGGAAAAAAAACCGCTGACAGGTTCTATAACAGAGAGCCAGCTAGATGCACTGCACGTTATTCGAACAATCGAGGAAATATAATTAAAACAAAACTCGCAGTCTCGAGTCGGCTGAGTGTATAATCTATGAATGGCATCAGTGCGAGATGGGCTGGGGTATCCGATTGATCACCAGATAAAATTATGTAGGTACACATTGTGTGTAGACTATGGTTTGGTTCCTTGAAGGAGAAACAGGCTTGGAGACTTTGTCTAGACTTGGACTCCTTATTTTGAAGTTGTCGACATTGATTTGGATTTAATTGGCAATCCATTGCATTTGCAGAAATCTTCTGCTTCTTTTTTGCTGATGATCATGGAATATGCTGGATAACTTACTTCTTTGGATTACGAAATAAAATATTATGCGGTTTCTTTGAGTTAGTTAATTGAGCGCAGAGTACGGTAAGGGTATAGTGTCTTTGTCAATTAGTCGGATTCAGATGGCAATTAATTTTCGGTATTGGCTCAAAAATTCAGGGTTATATTGAGTCTTCCAAAAGGAACTTCTGAATGTTGACAGTTGATAGCTGCCATATTGTTGAAGCCATAACTGTCAAATTGCCTGTCATTTATCCAGTCTGTTTTGCCAAATCACCATGAACTGATGTAGCGTTCAACAACACATGTCTAAAAAAATGACAGCAGCCAAAGACGAAAACCAAGTAAGTAAACTAAATGGATGACCAAACATTTTTTTATATTTTTATAATTGAAATAAATATTAATAATTATATAATAATTAAATGTGAGTTTTCATTCTTTAATAAATCGATACTATTTTATTTTTACTATTTCCCACAGAGATGCCTACCTGTTTATTTTTCATCATCGCAACACTTTCAAACAGCCGATTGATGTCATCTTTTTCTTTTCTATTCTGTATAGTATTTTTTTTTCTTTATTCATTCCATTCTGGATATTCTGGATAAATATTTCGTCTTTTCCTTCCATTCTATTCCTTATCCGATATAAATCCTTATATAAATAAAGAAACACACTCACTATTTTATACGAATATCTTGTGAAGTATTGTTCCGCCTAAGCTTAATATGATCACACTTTATTTGCCAAAAAAATTCCCTCTCAAATTCACGAACCTTTTTAAAAAAACCCTTATCAAATTCCACAACCATTTAAAAAAATGAAATCAAGTAAGTGAATGCTTCGAAGAGCTTAAACAGAAATCAATTTTACCCCTGTCGGGAGCTTAGATGCTTACACATAAAAAATTTCAATAACATCTCACACACACTTTGTATTTATTTAAATTTTAGAATAGAAAGCAATTAATCAAATGACCCTTTCATAATGGAAGGACATTTCAACGTCACTTTCATATGAAGTTTTATTAATATCAGTGAAATATTTGCCATTGTAAAACTTATATCGACAATAAAAAATAAAAAAAATTCTGCCAAATCAGCTGATCTCTTTTACAACTTCCATATTAGGATTTTATTTAACGCCGAATTTGTGTTGGGATTTCTTCTGTGTAAAACTTTTTTTTTTTAATTTTTGAAGCATTTACTCTCTTTTTATTGCTCTACTTTGCTCCTTAAAAAAATATCTAAACAAAAAACCATCAAATTTGTAAGAGAATAACCCGTGATAAAGTTTAATAAACGTCATAAAAGTCACATTTTAAGTGTCATCTAGTGGATAGTCGTAACAATATAAATGAATTCAAAAGCCACATAATACCATGTTTGTTCAAATATGTATCTATATGGGATGTGAATAATTTTATGTATTTGGTTCATAAATGGCGCCCAACGCCAAACTACATTATATCTATACTAAATCACAAAGACACTATAGAATAGAATTTGATGTAAGAAACAAAATATTTGCATATCTACGCACTTGCTATAGAGATAGATAATATGACAATACCCCACGAGGCTTGTAAAGTAATTTTCATTTTCATTAAGTTTGATTGAATGTCTAACCATGTAATTCTACGACCTTACAAGATACTATAAAAAAAAACTTGCTACATATAATACACAAAAACGAGTCCTAAGTGGAAGTGCGTGAGCTTCGTTGTTTATAACCTTCTGAGTGACAAAGGACCTTTTCCTATATATAAGTATACAAAAATGTATACAAATGTATGTATTCCCGCACTAAAATCAACACGGCTAAAAGGCTTTTTCATTAAAGATAAATCACCGAATGGGCTGTAAAAACCTTATGTGCGGCTGAAGTGTAGTTCCTATATTTTGCCTATGAACTCAACTCATCTATATCGTACACTTCCTCCATGTCTTGGGGATTTTTCAGGGTTCAGAGTTGAGAAAGTTTTGCAATAAAACTCTTCTCAATGATCGCTCGAACAATTTCTCTAGTTTGCCTTATTTCCGTTCAATGGCACAATAGCAAAAATGGCAGCACAGCAAGCATTCAAGCAGATGATGAAAAAATAAGTAAAAATTCCAAATTCTTCTATGATGTATATATACCTACCTAACCTATATATACTCGTACATTTTAGGCCGAAGAATGAGCAATGCTGGCGGAGGTATAGTAGTTGTAAATTCTAACCAAATTTCCGGGTAACACATTTGAAATCAAGGATGCGTAAGAAGGACTATGAGCGAAAGCGAATATATGTATCTTATTTTCGGGAGATATGCATTTTACGGCATAAGTGTGCGTCTTTAGAGATATCCGACTTTAGGTATTATATAGCAACCTCGTGTGTGGGGGTGACTAAGTTTTCATAGTTTCTTTTTTTGTTGTTCTTGTTGTTTGTTTGATTCCCTTAAGTGATCTATTAAATCTTAAGAAAGCCCCTGGTATATATGTATACCTGTATGGGTGGGTATCCTCGGTGGTGGTTTGATAGAGAAAAGGTACATAAATACTTTCAAGAGGGTTGAAAATTCAAAGAATCCCAGGGCTGTTGAAGTGCTCGTAAAATAAAATGGAATTCGGGTCCAAAATAAATTAAGAATGAGTTTACCAAATTAAACATTTTGATTGACTTGGAGAGTCCTGATCCTAGCTCGTAGCATACTCATAAAACACCACCTGCTTTTGAAAGTTTGAAAGTATACATAGTCTAGGTCTGTACCTCCTGTAGATTATAAGAAAAAAATTCCTTCAATTTCCTGTTGATTTTTTTTTGTTGGAACCCAAATGAATCCGTCAAACTTCCATTAAAAATCATCACGAGATTAGTTCTGTCCTCGGGCAGAGCCGTCCTTTAAAAGAGCAAAAAAAAATAAGATTTTTTTAATAATATTAATCAATCATCTTCCGGAGCTGAAAGGACCAACAGATAAACAAACATCCATCGCGTGTGTCAGTTCGGCCTATGACTCTGGAAATAATCTCTTTAGCGGTACGACGACAAAATATCTATATATATATCTCTAGGTATATCAAGTAGGACAGCAATTTTCGGGCTAATGGAATGTAAAAAATACTTAGTTCCTTAATTGAATCCTCGCCATACCCATTCCCCATTTTTTGTTTGTTTGTTGTTGTTTAATGGTCCTTGCATGCCTGGTAGTAGGTATCTATATACATAGTTGGGTCATCTGTTTTCTTTTTTTTTTAATATTTAAATCCATTTGAATTAACATAAACGAAATGGACGCACGCTTGATGGACGTGTACATCCGTCTAACTGAAACTGTCCTTTTTCTTTTTTCTCTAGAACAGATAAAAGTCTGGATGTTTTTTTTGTTTGTTTTTTAATGTAAATTGACGATTTTGCGCTGATATCTATCAAAAAAAATCTGGTGAGATATCGTATAGAAAAAATCACAGCAAACGAAGAAAAATGGCGAAAAAATAAACGGAGCCACCACAAAAATGTATTCAATGTTACTAACGTTGACATTGATTGATGGTAACCCATCAATAAGCAGGGCTGTGTCTGGGTAGTTTGTTTTGAAATTGTAGTAGCTACTATTTGAATGAAGATTTATTTTATGGATTTTGGGATAGGATAGTTGATAATAATTGTTAATGGATATTATCATGATAGAATAATGTGTTGTGTTAGTTGATTTTGCGAGGAAGTTTATAGTCAGGGCCCCGGCCGCAGTAGTAGTTAAGCTTGACCCGATTTTGAATCGATGAAATATTATGAACCATACCGATCAGATTCTGATATCATAAGGGATATTTAACAAATTTAACACATAGAATGTCCGCCCACTGTTTTAGTTGTTAGTTGCTAGCCAGCAAATAAGAACAAAACGACTGCTTGCGAAAAAGAATTTTGAAAAAAAGATAACGGTGGTGCCAGCTGTTTAATTTTTAAAAATTGTGAAATAATAGGGGTGCTCTTGGTTTAGCAAATTAGAAGGATATGTTCGTTGATAAGGCGTTTTTCTTTATTCATTCAGAGAAGAGTACTGAACAGAGTTCGAAAACATAATATATGCACTGAACTTGTTCTAAACAGAGCGAGCTCTGAGCACTGATATGTTTTTTAAACACAATTGAACCACACAAATCAGAACACATTTTCATGTTAATCATAAAAAGCAATATAACACAAAACCTACCCTTTTTTGTAGACTGATACACACCCAGATACAGAAAATCAACTAGCGATCACCTTCTTTCGCCGACTTATGTATCTATTTATTTTTTTTTCCTATTTTTCTTCTTGACACTAATGGCATTTGGTGCGTTTAGCAATTTATACTCACATGCTCAGTCAATTATCTTCGAGTACGTCGAGTGCGATCTACACATGTTCAGAACGAAAAAAGAAACACACATTTGGAGCTCTGCATGTTCTGAGTTAAAAAGAAACACAAACAAATTTTTTGAACAACTCAGACTCTGCTCTGAACTAAAAAAGAAAAACGCCTATTGGCGTTCAGTGCTCAGAGCTCCGAGCAGATCTCTGAGCAGAGCCTGAGTATACCGATTTAGATCTGAGTAGAGCATGGTCAGATATCTCCGATTTAATTTTTAAATAAACTTAAGCGCTGAACTGTCATATATTAATATAATTGTTTTTATTAAAACTTATTTACCAGCAAATCCAAAGCTTTCGTTTTCCGAATTCATTTTTGTTTTTAATTGGTTTTACTTCAGTGATTATTATTAAAATTATGAGTAAAGTTTGCCGCGCCCAGCACTTTGCTCTGTTTGATCGGTCATTTTATTCTGAGCTAATGGTTCATGCCCCGATTTAGCTCTGATTTAAACAAGAAACACGAGTTGAGAGATTAAATGTAAAGAAACACAGATCTTTTCTTGACAGCTGAGTTCTTTACTCGGAGCTAAAAAAGAAAAACGCCATATAATGTGCTTGTCTGTTTTTATATGATTACTTTTGCGTAGTGACTCTACTTCGAATTCTATTTTAAAACTTCATCCGTTGAGGCGTGGTCTTCGAATTCAGCAGTTCTCTTATATTAAATGCTGCGTTTTATCTGAAGTTAATCTCCTATTCCAATATTTTAAAAACACGATTTAGTGACGTTTTATATTTAACAAGTTAGTAGACTAAGTGCAACATGTCATTAATAAATCAGAATTTCTGCTATTTGATATTTACAAACTTATTCCTTCCCCAATCCACCAAAGACGGTTGTTTAGTGAAGGAAAAAGAATTGACTTTAAGAACAACTTGACTTAACTATAAAAAAAAGTAGTGGTGATACTTATTGTAGTAGATTTTGTTCGTTGATTTTTTGTTAATTGAAAAATTGAATCCGCGGTAATCCGCGTTAATACTTCTATTCAATGGTTTAGTAAAGAAATGGATTAGAGGTGTCAATATTGTTTCATTTTCTGTCGTGGTGGTTGCGATGTAGAAGTAGCACAAGCAGCTTATTTGTCAAACGCTGTCAAAAAATAACTTATATAATAACAGAATAAATTATTTCGATTTATAAAACTATGGGACCTATAGATTTTATTTTCATTGGGGAAGATTAAAATTTGTTTGGTCAATCTTCAAGTCTTTAAGAATATTCTAAATCTAAATTTCGGTTGAGAGGTCGATGAAAACGTAGTATAAAGTATGTTTCCATTTTCTGTCTAAATAAAATCTCAAGTACTTGCTCTTATGTTCGATCATATCGTAAATAGATTTTCAGTAGAAAAGGATATTATTAAGTACCAAAAAAAATCGTCCTAGCGTTTTCGAAATATTGAATTTTCAAAATAAAAAAAAAATTAAACATTTAGCTTCTCTTCAATGTCGAATACTGCATAAACATTTTTATCGAAATCCGTTGAGCGGTAAATAAGAGAATCGAAAATCAAAGAAAGGGTTCTATGGCAGCTCGCATGTACCGTTAATAACATTTTATTTAAACAAAATTAGCCAAAATATAGAATCATACTGTATCTATCGTTAAGGCTATTTTCAAGATAATTAAGATTTACCATGGTACAAAAGAATATAAATGGCAGATACCGTAATTTTTGGCGCAAAGGAAACGATTTAAAAAAAATCGAGGCAATCACCCAAAAAGCTTAAGTATCTACCCAGTTTGAAGAATATCGCTGCAGTCGTTTAGGCTGCAGATCAAACGACAGACAGATGGAATTGTGAGGCCCACTTTGTTCGTGTTCTCTTTAAAATTAAAACAGTTCGATTTTTTTCAAAAATGGGATGCAACACGTTTAAATAAGTAAATAAATGTTTCTAAAACTTTCGAATCAAATCGCAAGAACATAAAAGCTTTGAAGAATAATAAAATCGATAAACTTAATAAATCAACATCTTTAACCCTTTCCTATCGAACTAGGCACATGAAAAGATTTCCCAAAAAAAAACCCTAAATTTATTCTCGTGAAAATAAGAATAAATTGGCCGGCAGTAAAGTGAAGCCTCATCAATCTTTTTACGCACCCAATTCATTCCTAGTGCCAGTGCCTATGTATGGCACCCTGTTCTCTCATATAAATCATCCACTGACTTTCACTTGATTTTTGTTTTTTTTTTTTTTGTTTTCTTTAAACTCTAGTACGCCGTTTGTGTGACCTTTGTTTCCTTTTTGGGTTTCCTGGCACATTTGATATTCGTTGCACATACATTATAGGTATGTACATTTTTGTATATCGTCTTAAGTGTAATCTGAAGAATTAGTTCTCCAAGATACAAATAAGAAAAACATGTAACCTACATATTAAAACAACCAGCTGAGAGGGCAATAAAAAAATGTTCAACAACTTGCTGTAATACTAAGAGTTAGATCAACCTAACAATTGCCTTTAGAGCTGCCATATCGGAAGTCTATGTAGGTAGTTCCTCTAGGGATTCAAACTAATTATGCGACCGAAGCGAAGTTTGAATGGAAATGAAAAATAAAAACAGGGATAATAATGGAGTCAGCGGCGCGGTAGCGGCACCGGTACTAAATTAAATTAATGGCAGCCTTTGCTGTTATAACAGATTTATAGTCTTAAAGGGGGAAGGTAACGAAAATAATAATTAGAAACCGTGGGAATCTTCTATTTGAAATAAGGAAACATTAACTTTGTCGTCCTTCCGGTAGCGTAATAATGTCTTAAATCTATGCTGCCTCTTTTTCTCTGTCTCTCACTCGCCCACAACCTGCGCCTCGACCCCTTTTAATCTTAGTCTTTTTTTGCAATTCCTTAACAAATCGAAAATTATGCTTTTGAATGCTGACAGTAGGTATACGCAGGACAATATAACAATAAACTGTGTTGTCTAAGAATGAACGTTAAATCCATTTCCACCTACAAACGAACACCATCCTGGCTCTTTGGTTATATATATATATATATGAAGGTAGGTAGGTACCACGACATATAAAAACACCCACTTGAAAATTTATTTCATTTCAATGTGTTTCCCCAAACCCAAACCACGCTTCTGTCACTAAATCTCAGGATCGAAGCAAAAAGGATACACTAAATACTGGTACAAAAACAAGAACAAGTCAGCGTAATCCCCTCGTTAAAATTCAATACGCAACCATTATGAACATTCGCTTTGTTAAAATATGCGCGAAAGCAATTGCAAGGAATTGCCACCGCCACGCCGCGCCGCCACCGCTACCGCCACCAACGAAGACGCCTTCTGCTTTTATATCCTTTCTGCGGACCAAATTTGTGAATCTTTCATTAGTTTTGTTCGTTCGTTGCTTGGTTTTATATTAGAAAGCTTTTAAGGCCGAAGTGAATTCAAGATGAAGACATAAAGTACAGAAATAATGTGTATCCTAGTTCCGAAGCAACTCGAGTCGAGAGTCGACTCGATTCGATTCGACGACTATAGCTACTCTCCCCTGCATACTCACTTTGTTTTATTGTTAAATCGAAGCGAAAATATACACAGCCAGCACACAATAATATCCTTGAAGCACATCAAACAAAAATAGAGAGGCTTCTTGTTCTCGTTCTCGTGCTCGTGCTCGTCCTCTTTCGTCACCACCGCACCACATCATGCACACAAAATCTCTAATGGATCTTCCAACGTTTTCATTTCATAACATTTCTATCTTTGGATACAAATAAAAAAAAATTATAAAAATATGTGTATTACGCTTATTGTGTGTCCTTCTGAGAAAGCGGTAAAAGGATAAAAATAAAAAAAAAATATAAAAATATCCTTGGAGCGGATTATTGGTAGAAAGGGAAATAGGAATTGCACTCTTTTGCTCGCTCCACCTGCAACTCCTGCGTGATGGAATCATTCACAGAAATGCAAGGATAACAAGAATCCTCATACCTACATACTCCTCCCAGATGCTTGCCACTTCTTTCCTTCCTTTTTTTTTCTTGATGTGATTCTTCTTTTATTTAATTTTTTTTTTAATTTTATTTCTATTTCTGATATTTTATTATTTTTTTAAGGATTCCTATTGCTGCGGAATTCCACTATAAGAAGAAATATTATTAACAAAAAAAAGATGGAGGATGTAATAAAAAATTAAAATATAAATATAAAGAAAACAATGATAAAAAAAACTACAGGAAAAAAATCCATACCGACAGTCTTAGAGAATGGATACTCTTCTTCTGTGAATATAAAGTGAAAAATTAGATTTGAGTAACGGGCATGCAGACGCAGAAGTATCTTCCTTCAATCGTACCCAAAAAAAATCATGCCCCCCCCCCCCCCCCGTTCAAGAACTACGAAGCTTCAAGAAAAAAAATATGAAAAAAAGACGATGTTTATAATCGGTTTATAAATCGAGATCCTATCAAAGCGAGAAAGAGCGCAAGTGGAATGTTATATCCGAACAAAGGGAATAATATAATAATTTTCGTCGCTACTTTTGTATCTTTTTAGAAAAAAAAAAAAAACTGTACAAGGATATAAAAAACATTGCGAGATGAGGGCGAGTGGTGCAAGGTTAACTGTTGGAATCACTCCGAAGAAAAGAAACGACTCGGTTCATGAGAAATAAGATGAAGTTTGTTTGCATTTTTTTTTTATTTATTATTATTTTATTTCAATGTTTAAAGGAGAAACCCTTATTATTATGTTTTTTTTAGACAATCAGTTCAGAAAGTCTTTCATTCTTATTTATTTTGTTTTATTTGAAGAAACTCATTTGTGGGATCAAATGGATTTCTTATCAAGTTACTTTTTCACTTTTGTTTCATTTTTTTTTAAATGTATAAATATTCAGACACAAGGACATTTTAAATAAAAATGAAATGAATTTAAGGATAAACTTTTGTCTTAAAAAAAGCTTTACACATATTTAATCAATAAACAATCATAAGCTTTAAATATATCGCAATGGTTGTCTGTAACACTCGTTAACATTTACAGTGAAAGCTCCCTTAGGAGGACAGTGACGGCGGGAAGATTTTTGTCAGCAGACCAAAATTCATATTGACATGTTAAAATGCAGATTGATCTTGCTAAATAAAAATAAAAACAAACGAGAGACTTTTATATGCAATTGATAAACAAAATGTCTCCATGGGGTTGGACTTCATCATGGCCTGAGTAGCATGGCATGATACGTAGTGCATCGGCTTTTGAGAACGCTGGTTCATGGGTTCAATACTCGGTGGAGGCACATGGGAATTGTTTTCAATTTAAATGGAAAAGTAGACCAGTACCGAAGGCAAACAGAGGAATCTGATGATCAACCTGATAAAGTCTTAAAACAGCTATAATTCCAGCCAAAAAGAAATAAATGCTTGATGGTAGCTCTACTCAAACTGTTGTTGTTTCATTCAAACATTTAATGATACATCCTACTAATATTATAAATGTGAACGTTTGGATGGATGGATGTTTGTTACTCAATCAAGCCAGGACGGCTGAACGCATCAGAATGAAATTTGGCACAGAGGTAGATCGTACTCTGGAATACCACAAAGGCTACTTTTTATATCGATAAAATGTATGGTTCCCGTAGGATAGATTTGTTTTAATTTTGCATAGAACACATATAACATATCTGCTCATTCTACAAATAGTCAACATATCTTTTATTCACAAGAAGCCAAAAACCACACACACCCACACATACAACATTTAGCTGCCGTTCCATTATTAAATCCAGTATTCCAGTAAACCAAAGCAACACGAAAACTCTAATCAGGTGAATAATATAAGTACATTGTTTTTCGGTTAGTTGTAATGTTTTGTATTTAAATGTCAATTATTATCAATTGATAAGACTTACTTATAATATAAGCTAGCAGATAACCGTGCGGTGCTACGGACGCACGGGAATCTAATCAAATTATCAATCCACCTACAAAATGTCATTTAAAACCGTTCGATCGTTGAATGTAGGCACAAACGACGAACATGGTCGCCGCGAAACATGCTCGCGCTCGATGTGTTTTTCTCTGGTATGGGCTGATTCGCGAGTCGCTCGCTGTTGCCGAAAAATTTCTATTCAATGGTTGAGGCGTGAATGCGGAACAATATATTTTGTTCATATTTAAGCCTTTCCCATAGGTACCTTTAATTTTTTCGCGATGAAAATGAGCAATGTGTTAATCCAGTGTGCGTGTTCAAAATCAAAACAAATATATCCCACGGAAACCATACATTTTACCGGGATAAACCGTATCCTGTGTTCTATTCTAGACTATAAGCTATCACTGTGCCAAATTTCACCCAGATCCGTTTAGCCGTTCTGGCGTTATTGCGCAAAAAACATCCACCCACATCCAAACTTTCACATTTATAATATTTGT
Organism: Philhelius pedissequus; assembly: GCA_910595825.1. Lineage (NCBI taxonomy): Eukaryota > Metazoa > Arthropoda > Insecta > Diptera > Syrphidae > Philhelius > Philhelius pedissequus. The sequence goes on along the minus strand of OU343163.1, from coordinate 3,126,870 downwards.
AGGATTAGTTCAGTTCTGAATTCGATTATAGGGAATCGTCTTAAAACCTCACTAATTTTACTTAGTTTTTCGCACATTTTTTTTCCGGTGTAAATCTTCAAAATACACGTCGATTTTGTTTCGTATAATTTGATACGCCATTTTGAATCGAATTACTAAAATTGATATGCACCAATATTGCAGTATCTTTAGCAAAGGTGTATACTGTATAATTTATAAAAGATACAGAGCTGGTCCTAGGATACTTCCTTGTGGTACTCCGGCTTCAATTTTTTTAAGTTCGGAGAAATGTTGGTCGCACCATACTATGAACAGTCGATTTCTTATGTAAGATTTCAATATTTCGAAGTACTGAATTGGAAGGTTCCTATACAGTTTGTACTTAAGTTCCAAACCTTGCCAAAGGCTTAAACAACATAAGCACAACATACGTTTTTTTTTTCTTGTACCTTTTTCACAATATCCGGAATTCAATGCACTTGGTCTATCGTGGAATTTGTATTTCTAGATCGAAACTGATGGTTCGGAATTAGTCTTCTTTCTTCTATTATTTTGCTGAGCTTGCCCAGGAGCAGTTCCAGCATCAAATAGATTTTACTAATGTCAATTTCTTATTTATTCCATCAACTTTAAAATAATTTGACTCTTTTATTATATCCACAGGATCATCAAGGGAATAAAACACATACTGATGTACGTTGCCTACACCAGAATTTATTTCAAACCAATTTCTCTACTGATTGTCCTCCTTTTCAGCATCTTACCATCTACAAAAAAACTGATGATAACTTATTGCATTAACCACAAGATGGCGATGGCATGCTTTTTTCATAACATATTGCAACTCTCCTTTCAAACAGCCGAGAATTGTGTACATTCTACTTGGTGTTTTTGCCGTTTGGACGATATCAATGCCAATATCGCTGCGAAACAAAACAAAAACACAAAAAAAGGTCTCGAAGTGGAAAGAAGAAGAAACTCAAACAGAGACCCCATAATTATTAATTGCGGCATGAATCAGAAATAAATATCGCCAATTACTATTCCAAGCCATGACCATGATAAATCGATTTGCCAGCAAGACACAGATAGTCTGAGGCTCGAGCTCCAGAAGACCTGGCTGTTTGGCTGCTGAGGCTGGAGATGAGGTTTCATTCGTGAAGGAGGATCTCAGCCATCAGAGAACCGGTTAAACTTTATGAGGCTGGCAGATGGACGCAAAGTGGTTAGGATTTTTCTTTTTGTGTCTTTTATACTTTTATTTAGGAATTGCTAATTCATCTCTTCGAAAAAATAAAAATCAAAAGATAAACGTCTATTGTCCATTTGCACGTGAAGTCATCCCCAAGTTTTTTCTTTATTCAGAAATACACACCAGTAGTCACGGTAGCAAAAATCGCAGATGATATGTTTTGAAATTAAAGTCAATCTTATTCACAAAGCAAAGGCGAGCATAGAAGGAACAAAATATTTATTTAAATAAATGAAAAATTTTAGTAAATACATTTTCTATTTCAGGGAATCGGCTATATTTGTATTGGATTTTTTATTTTTTTAGTTAATTTCTTCAGTTATTCCTATCGATCGGAAACAAATATTGAAAATTGCAAATAAATTGGCTTGATATTTTTAAGGCTTCTGCTTCATTTCTCGAAGGAAATTCAGAATTCTACAAATTCTCCATTTTAACATGATCAAGACAAATATGCAAAACCGCCCGGATTCCATAAAGAAAATAGTTATTAAGCGTGATTTCTAAGTCCGAAGAGAGAACGACGAAAAAATTAAATCAACGGAATTGGCCATTACAGAAAAAATATTAACATTTTCATACAAAATGTCGGGAACAAACAATTAGTAATTCGCGCCGGTTTTAACAGAATAGCGAATAGCGAATTATTGATTTAAAACAATAGCTGCGTTTTTTATCTACGGGTATGGGTCTGTGTTATTTTTTAGCACGTATTACAAAAACAACATGAGATCAATGTTTCTATCGGGGTTTCTATCTGGGTTTGCAAATATTAGTATTAAATTTGGTGAACAGAGGGTACATTTAAGTAACCCAGATCGTTTTATTTTCACAGGGTGGACCATATGGATTATTAGCGATAAAAAAAACATGGCTAATATGTGAGCCACTAATGAGAAATACCAAGATAGGAATCTTTCGTACGTTTCACCCTCCAAAAATCCATTTGTTTGCAATGTTGTATTTGTAAATTTGACTTTCTATCAATGGATTATAGCTGTGAAATCGAAGAACCAAAAAAAAATGGGGACTTTCACTCAGTTATTTTCAGCAATCTAGAATAACTTTCTGTCGTTGTTATGCATGTAAAAAAACATCTGATGAAAAAACAGCTGTTATCATGAAAGTTATCTTGATTTATTCCAAACAATTTGGAATAACTAGTATAGAACAGCTGACTGCAAAATTTATTTGATATGCGTTTTGTTCTGATTTTTTGACAGCTTTCAGCTAACCTATCTGGTTCGTCCACAGATATACTCCGATAGCTTGGTACCCGAGATAACATATCTAATAAGTGAGTGAACGCCCGCAATGTATTAGGGCTGTGTTAAGAAATTCAAATTTATTTATGGGAAAAAATCTGTTCTAGTTTTCTGTGGTATTTTACAGTTATTTTCTGGGTAAAAATATCTTAAACATTTCTTTTTATGTAATTATAATTGTGTGTTTTTCTTCTGTAGAGTAGACAAAACTGTCTGGCGTTTTAGTATGTTTAGCTTTACTTTGGTGTGTATGCGAGTGCATGTTTAAAAAATCTAGATCTGTGATGTTGATTAATTGGTGTGGAATCGATTCCATGAGGGATCGATTTTTTGGTTGAAATGAAAACAACATTATCTAAAAATAGGTAGGTAATTTTTTCGATTTCGAAAAAAAAATTTAATCTGAAATTTTCTAATTTTATTGACATTGACATCAATTGATGTCCGATTAGCTGGATCGTTCAATCGTGGTTCAACCTTGGTTCAATACTATAATACTACAATACTATGAAGTGTTTTACAATCGAAGCATATAGACTTAACTCACCGCTGAATTTTCGATTTTCGTATTCTCTTTTGTGCTCGTTTTATATTTACTTTGTCAGCGAGACTTCGAAATTTCGTTCGCTATTAGAAAACAAGATTTTGTGTTGTTTCTTATTTATTTATTAAGTAAAACGCAACTAATTAATTATAGTTTATTATATCACTACTGTAAGGTATTAAAACGAAACTTCAACTTTGAATTTCATAAAGATAAAATGGAATGGTTAGAGAAATTTCAAATCTTGCTAGTGTACGCAAAGTACATACAATCTTACTGCAAATGCTACAAATGCAAAATTTGTTTTGATGGAATAAAATAGATTTTGTTTAGAAAAAAAACTTTTTTTTAAGATTTTGCAAAAACATAATAAGATGCATTGTATCATTTTACGCAATTGCTTAACATATTCGATAAGAATTTTAGTTCAAAAACATTGTTTTAAATAATTACATACTCTTACTAATTTTATTTATCTTCAATGCAGTTCTAAATTGAATGATATACATTTAAGTTGAGGTTAGCACTAAAATAAGCGCATTACATTTTGATAGTTTTTGAACATACCCACCGATTTCATGCGATGTCAGATAGATAAGATTATAAGAAAAATGGCTGGTGGACGGATGAAACTATATGTGGGCATTCTATTAGGAAAGTTTTGTGCGTTAACAGCTTGTAGGCACACCCGTTTGACAGCCGAGGATTCCCATCTTGGTATTTTTCATCTGTGATGTAAACATTAGTTATTCATAAATTCTAAACAAAATAGTACAATCAAATGTCGAATTCCAAACAACCATTTCAAATCGATTTTAGTTCGTTTTTTTTTTTTTTGTTGTAAGGAACTTACAAAAAATAGTGTGCATGTAAAGTATATGAAATCTTGTTAAAAACGCAAGATCCGTTTTGACAGATTTTGTTTAGAAATAATTCGATTGAGTTCAGAAAAAAATCGATTGTTGAGATTATCTAATATATAGGACGTCATTTGGGAGTGGCCGTGGCGCGATAGTTGTGTGTTAGCCTATCAACCTCATGGTCACAGGTTCGATCCCTGCCGTAGTCTATGTCCTCTTATTTTTTCATTAAAAACCAATTTTTAAAATAAATGTCATACAATGAGTTGCTGGTTTTCTTATTATATGCTGTTTGGGCATAGAACTAACAATATGTAATTGAGTAAAACTAGTTAACCGATAAAATATGACAAAGAATAAGAAAATTAATGCGAATTATAAGGGACATATATAAATAAGACACGGATATTTCTCCACATTAGTTCAGCCGCCATCCCTGGAAATAAAATCTGAGACAACAACCAAATACAGTCTCCGAATATCGCGCGACACATCTTTCCTATCATTCTTTCTCTTCCTTAACCACACGCCAGCGCTGTGTTGAAACATTTAAAGGGTAGTACATATAATCACTTGAGCGCGTGTAGATTGTAAAAAAAAAATCCATATCTCACTTGTGGTCGTCGATTAAATTTAAATTTCAAAAAGGAAATATACTGAAATGTATTCACTTTTCATTTCCTGAAAATGCTTAAGCTTAAAATGATAGAAGTAGATCTCATATAAGGATTTTTGAAAAGTTTTGATAAAGTTAAGTTCAAAATTAAACAATCAATAAGACGATTATTCTATTTTATTCTATAAGTTGTTCCAAATATTGATGCACATATTAGAAACATCTTTCAGTTACAAAAAGTTTACGTTCTAATCTAATTTCCTTTAAAAAATGTATTGGTAATTGAGTGAGCTTAACATTTTGGCCGACGATTTTACTATTTAGGTATATGTATATATTATAGACAACTGTGTGATTAACCTGAAATTTAAACCTTACTTGTATTGCCAAAGCAACTAAGACGATCCTAAAAGATAATTTATTAACCGCAGTATAAAACTTAACAAACTCAGTCAACCAACATAATTCATGTTCATTAATATCTGACTTCTATTAAACGGATTGTCATCATCTTGACTCTCAGCTTGTTAGCTTTGTATTTCCATTAATTCAAAAACTAACCGAACCAATGATGATTTCTTGCAACGAGGCCCCCAACTTTCACTTTTAAGTCGACGACGATAACCTAAATGTATAACGTTCCAAAGGGGATAGCACTAAATCTCGAAACCTATCAAAAGCAATTAATCAAATAATGTGAAAAAGGCAACCTCTCTATAACTTACCTACGAATGAAAAGCCCAAATCGAAAACCAGTAGCTCATTGCTCTATCTGATTTGATTATTTTATATTTTTTTTTTTTGTTAAACATGTTGAGTCATTCATTATACCATACAGCCATTAACAAAGAAGGCACTTAACTTTGTACAACAATTTAACTTCATACTTGTACAGACTCATATATGTATGTATCAGAGGCAATGCGGCCACCTCAAAAAAAAAAATCAAGACCATAAAGAAACTAATCTGTTCAAAGTTGGACGGACGGATCATCAGGCAGAGTATGTGTGTTTCTATAATCAGGGCTATCTTTAAGTTCTTTTCAAACACGACCTATAAGATTGCTTCCATCTCTCTAGCTTGGGTCTAATCCGAGAGGCAGAAGCAGGCAACCGACCGAAGACCGACGCGACGACCGATCGAAAGTTATAGGTATCTTTGAAGGCCCACGCAGCATTTACATTGTAAGAGACTCCATCTAAGGCTTATAAGACGACTGCGTCTATGGGCAAATACATAAATCAGACCTTTCATTTTTGCTGTAATAAGATTGGATCAGGAAATCTAAGAGGTTCAGTTTTCAGCTGTTGTTTTTGTTTTATTTTATTTCGATTCCCGATTCCTCGCACTCTGAGTCGTGACTCAATGATTAAAATTTGAAAAGGTATATTTTGAAACCTATAGTCATATAAGGGTTTTATCTTGATTTTAGGCAAGTACCTATTAATATTAAAGAGTTAGATAGTCTAAAGATACACTATATACTTATTTTTAATGACGCGGGTATTAGATACTAAAGGACGTCGGGTAACGTTATAAGATGTAAACGTTTGATCATTGTTAGGTTGCGTCTTCTTTAGGCTTACAGAGAAGCTTAATATTTCGCCTAAATGGAGATATATAAACATTTTCAAATCTAACGAACTTAATAAGTTTTAATTTTTAATAGTAAGGAACATAGTTTGAACTTTGGGTAAAACAGAAATGGAACTGTACCTCCCCGACTATTTAAAATGTCACCTAATATTTGTTTTTTTTTTTAATTCGTTTGTAATTAAGACAATAGTTCACATGTGTAAGATGCTAATGGGATATTAATTTAAACCGCGTGGGACATGGCCCTGAGCACCACGGAGCTACTACTTATTGAGTTAAAGATCTATAATTTTATTACCAGTTTTTAATTAAGATTTAAATATTTTTATTTATTGATTCAACCTCATAAATTAAGATGTTAAATGGTAAGATGGATTAACAGTGTCCCAGTCGTGCATTATATTTTTGTTACTCAATGAGAGGACAAGTATTGGTTTTATTCAAACATAATTCGAGTTTTTATTTAAAAAAAACAAAAGGAAAAACTAAGAGTATTTAGCTGGAGACGTTCAAATAAATAGTTCTTGTCAAAACCGCCGTCGAATTGTTTGTCTGAACATATTTGCGTCATTGTCTAAAGCTTTTTGTTCAAAATTCCCTGTTACGATTTTGATTTAACTTCTTAACTAACATTGAAAAGGTAGATTCTTCTATAGGTCTGTTGGTGATATTGTAAAAACTACGTTCTTTAGCTTTTAAAGGGATTTTCTCTACAGGGGAACATTTAAGTAATTATACCCATCGAAATAACAACTCAGACCATAAGTCTTGAAAAATAAAAAAAAATTGAACTCGCCTTTCATCACGAACAAGAAAATATTATAGTAAAACCCCAACATGGACATTTGCCATTTATCAACCACAATCCGACATTAAAAATATGCAAATGAATCTCTATATAGTTAAATTACGGTCTGAGCTCAGTTCTATGCTGCCAAACCTTTTTCACTCCAAGCTCTTTATGGCTCATTCATTTGTAAATGGTCATCAGTCATAATGTCATCGTAAATAAAACTTAACCAAACTGTGATTTGGAAGCTTGTATTGGGCACAACAAAAATATAAATTAGGGATCTAAACAAAAAAAACAATGGGCTTCAAATTAAGGGTAGGGAAGACTTAAATTAGAGAATTTATTTTTTTTGTAAGGTGAAAGGTAAGTTTTTTTTTTTTATTTTGAAAATTAAGAACAAATTAAATTGTGGTGATATCAAGAAAATATTGAAGAATTTAAATATTGAGCCTGCTAGGGACTCTGGCTAGTAAGGTGGTTTATTTCCATTGCAGTCGATTAAAATCCTGGAGGAAATGCCTTTTGGCCTGAGCACGTTACTTTAAGCGTTAAATACAAATTTAAAAATAAATGCAAAGCTGTCTCGTAAGCTTTAAAGAAAATATTTGTGATAAAAGGAATGGCATTCAAATTTGTGCCGTTGGGCTTTTGTTTGACGTACATTTAAAATTTAAAATAAACGGCACAATCCCAAGTGATACATGAAATGAGTGAATATGTTCTACTGCTGATTTCAACGACTTTTATTGATAAGTAAACAGCTTTCAACAAGAGACTTGATCTGCGACAAATTCCGCAACATAATCTACATATTCTACCTAAAAATATACGTGAATAAATGTTCCTATCTTTTTGTGCACAGATAAAACTTAAGCTGGCAAGGTTCGATTGGGCCCCTGCCATTTGCGAATTTTGACATTTCATTCACATTAACAATTTGTTGAATCGCATTGCTTGAGTTTAAACAACTATTTAAGAGCGAATTGCATTGTGATCGTTACGAACTGTCAAACTCTATTCGCGTTCCACATAACATCCACAGTTCATCGAATAATTAACTTCAAAATTAGAGACAATCAATTATAAAACGTCAACGTCATTCGCGACGAATAAAAAAGCCAGGTGAACGAAATATCAAAATGGGGAAATATTCGATAATTCGTTAATTCCATAATTCGTCGATTCGATAATTCTTTAAATTTCCAATTCGTCGACTGATGTTGTGGATTGCGTTTTTACGTTTGACAGTTCGCAATATACATATGACTTTTTTGTTTAATAAGTCCCGTATTACGCAGTATTTCTTATTTAATTTTAATTAAATGATCATTCATTCCCTTCGTTAAGGAGTTAAAATAAAATTAAGTTGATATTTTTTCGCAACCGACTGTCATGTGGCAAAGCATTTTATTTTCAAATTATTAAAATATATCTGTTTTTTGTATAGGGCAAGTTTTGCTTTGGAAAAAAAAATTGAACTCAAGATTTTAATCAAACATGACATTACGATGATAGAGAACACCAAAAACTTGGGTCCCGCAATTCCGCCATTCTGTCTATCTATCTGTACAACGCTCTACAGCCTAAAATTCTGAAGCGATTTTCTTCAAACTTGGTATTTATACGTCTTATGTGATTGTGTAAAACAAATTTTTGAATCGTTTTTCTTAGGACCAAAACTAACGGTACCTGCCATATAATTTTTTCAGCCATCTTAATGATCTCGAAAACTGCTACAACAATTTTAATTATAAGAAATATGTGCACTACTATAGGTATAGTCTACATTTTGGTTAAAAAAAATGGTACCGTTACCTGCCACACAACAATTTTTTTTTTTTTGATTTTGGACTTTCTCATAAATAAATAAAAAATGTATATAATACTGCATACCAAAATTAGCAAAAAAAAATATTTTTTTGGATTTTTGAAAAAAAAAAATATATTTAATTCTGTTTCAAAAACGGGTAAATGATTTTTTTTTAATTTTGTTTTCAAATGTATATTATTCAATATTTAAGATTGTCATACCAATATTTTTTAGAAAAAAAATAGCGTGGCAATAGCGCCTGTAAGACCTAAGGTCTTTTTAAATGCAACCTGTATTGCAAGGCACTAGTTTGGCACAGTGGATTTGAGACCCAGGTATTAACTGTCTCATTTTAACCTATGGGCGGCATCCAATTAAAATTGGAGGTATAGAAAAGAATTCGCCTAGCGTGGGGATCGAACCCACACGTCCTAGGTAGCAATCAAGCACCTTATCCACTGCGCCATTGCCACCCATTTTTCAATAGTCAGTTAAGGGTCAGTTAGTCCTTATTCTCCAGATAGAGCAAAAATCTCTATTTCAACAGTTAGATACAACTTAATCTAGGAAAAAGTTATCTCCTCATTTTAGAATGAAATAAGAAGTTAACTGAGGAATAAAATAAATAGCTATTTTCGATGTCAAAAACACTTTGAAAATGTATTGCTTTCAAATAAACGTTAAACCAAAAATTTATTTCTATGAAAAGTTCAATACTCGAAATAAAAGTGACGTTCAAATTAAATTATTCAATAGATTGTTTTTCTTGATTGAAAAATTCGATGTTGTTATCCGGTTGTTTAACAGTCAAGTAAGTTTATTCCTCCGCCAACTAACTGAATGTTTATCTGGAGATTGAAAATTCGGCTCTCAATATAAGAAATGGCCTCTTAACCCTGGATGGTTATGCATATTTAACATACACTAAAGTTATGCTTCGTCGAATCGACGAAGTTCACCTTTAAATCTACATTATGCTTAAATTTGTGTAACCTCGATCCTGAAAATTTTATCTGAAGCTCTTAGTCATGTTTTTTAAATAATAAATACGATTTCTTACCGACATTGTTTCTGCACTTAAAAATAAAATTAAAATTATTGCTTCATTTTGTTCCACAAACAGCGATTGGTTTAAAAAAAATTACAAAAAATAATAAATTAATATAATATTTTGAAATAATTGCTAAAAACTTAAAGTAATAATTCATATTAACTGTAAAAACTAAAAAAACGAAAACAAATAAATATATATATACAAGAGGCACAAGCTTCAATTTAGTGTTCACCACATACGCTTTTTTGCATTTGTAGCACATAAATTTCGTCATTCCTCTTTTGGAATATGGGAAAAATCCACAAAATTTTCATTTTCTTTCTCCCAACGGTTACTGAATGTGGTCTTGACGTTTTTCTTGAACATTGGCCAAAAAATTTTCAATTTTCTTCCTTGTTGTAGCATAAAAAAAATCACACAAAAGTTACCCTTCGTCGTTTCGGCGAACACACCTGTAATAAGAACGTAATTACATTGATCGCAGTATACCATAAGTGCGCTCAGTGGTAGAGATCAACAATATGAGATGCTGTACCAAGATAGAATTAAAAGGGATGAATAGTTAAAGAGATATCAGAGAAAATAACAGAGGTGTTCGTCGATTCGTCGAAGGATAACCATCCAGGGTTAATAACTTTTAGAAAAATAAAAATAAAAAAAACACAATATCTATGTTTCACAATTTGTAATCGTTTCGGGGCAGCGTTGTTCTAAAGTGCCCGAATTGGTAAGTTAATTTATTTTGGATTATCAAGTTGAAAACTTCATGATGCCAGTTCAATGAATATGCAATTCCGCTTGGAATTCAAATCACAAGCCATGACAAGTTTGTCCTATATCTTCCATTAATTTTGGTACTTAGTTATTGTTTAAAAGAAATGGTAATGTGAATTGGCTGCCAAGGCGACGGCATTATTTGCAAAAATATGATATTACTTCTGCCCCACCTATAAATATGACACCACTGTCTGAAAGTGAGAACACACTTTTTCAAACCAAAGTAGAGAACCTTTGGGAATTTCACGTCTGTTGCCTTTGCCTTAGATTTTGTTAGCAAGAGTTCTCATGTACTCGTACAAAAATTCTCTCTAACTAATACACGCCACATGTTTAAATTCCCTGTGAAAGGCAATTAAACTTTTTCCTTTAAAAACAAACTTTTTTCTTATAGTCCTGAGTCCTATTAAAGAAGCCGCTAATTAAACAAAGTCCTATGTTCAATTATTTTACGAAAACAGTTTATTAAACTTTTTTTTATCCTCGCAGATTCTACTCCAACTTTACACAACAGCAAAACAACCTCTTATCGATAAATCTCAATCCATTGCATGCAATGACTGAACTTAAGTCTTAAAATTTTCTCCGGTTCATCACGGTTACAGTAGGGCTTGAAGTTCTCTCCATTATTCATACCACGGTGTTTTTTTGTTTTTTTTTAAGGATCGCTATACGCTGTTATCGTCATTATTATTGACGTCCCTTTTTATTTTTATTCACATTTTATTATTCATTTTCAAAGAGAATTTTTTTATCTTCTTTTTTTTTTATTATTTGCTTTGATTCATTGGAGTTTGTTTTGCTCTTTTTCTAAATCAACAAAAATCATGACAGAGTCGTACATGGAAGAGGAGGAATATAGGGATATATAATATTCTACTTACCAGTAGTTGTTGAACAGAACCAACCAAACTCACAAAAAAATAAAAAAAAAAAACAGACCCAACCAAGAACTAACCAGTTTTTCAAGAAAACCTCTTTTTTTCGGCATCGAACCTGACTTTTGTGTGAGATTTTGTTGTTATTATTGTTTCTTTATAGTTGGCGTTGGTATACCAAGCTAAGACCAACTATATACCAAACAAACTAAACTAACTCCCATCAAGCGCTCCCGGCCTCCTGGGTTAGATTCTAAAGAGTTGTTCTTTGTTCTGTTGAGTTTCCTTTTCACATCTCTATCGGTTTTGCTTTTTTTTTTTATATTGTACATTTTATTTTATTTATTTATTGCTGGCTTTGCAAGCAGAAGAGAAATCCGCCACAAGTAGCAGAGTTGCCAAATTTGTCCCCGTTTCTTGTAGAATATTCATGTTTCCAGATATTGTGGCATCTGTATCATTTAAAACATCTGCGCGAAATTCGGACATTCATTTATAAAAGCTTTCCGAGCGGATTCATTAAGACTGTTCCACCGAAAACTGCCAATTACTTTTCCAGACTTACAAATTTGATAGTTTTGGTAAAGAGAGCACTCATGAGAGTAAAATATTTCCCCATCCTGTAAATTTCTGACAATCAATTTTTGTAGATAGCAGCTAATTTACAAATGTCAGATTGAAGGTTGTCTTAAAATAAAAAAAGTAATATGCCAGTCTTGTTGCCGCTGTCTAGTTCTTGAAAAAAGTTTTGTTAAACAAATGAAAAGTATTAAAAAACAAACTAAATTAATTTAAAGATAAAAAATTGTGAATCACAAAAAAATTATGTTGACGTTAAAAAATGGACAGAAAATTGTACCGAAACCGTTCCAGACTTTATTCCGTTTTATTACTCTCCAAGAGAATTTTTTCTCCACTCTTCAAAATTTGATAAGCTGCCAAATTTTTTGTAAGATAAGTCCAGATCCAACCGAATAGATTGCCATCTGATCCCACACTTTAGACGTGTCAACTGTTTTTGCTAAAATGTTCGATGTCATGATGTGTTCGTTGATTTTTCGTTGCATACACTGAGTACGCATTGAACGCGTCTCTCTGAGAATGTATATTTTTATTTTTTAAAACGCAATAATCTTTCATATGTACAGGACTTCTCAATTTTGGTGTCAAATACTGAGGAAGATAAATGTTGGGTGCGCCACCTTGATTTTTTTACTGCTGAACATTTTCTGAAATTTCAATTTTCTGGTCAAATTAATAATTTTTAAACTTTAAGCTTTGAAGTGTTTAATGTGAAATTAAAACCAAAGCAGTTTATGTGACAGCTTAGTGACCCCTGGGTCAGAGAACATTGAACAACCCTTAAAAATGACTAGTAGTCTGAGATCTATTAATTTTTCATTCCAAGGTTATAGGAAGACTAAAAATGTTTGTCAGTTTCTTAATTAAAGTAACTTATGATATAAAACTCTCAAAATTGTCTATCAAGTTTCCTGTATTCTTTGTTTTGCTTTAATCCTCCAATTTTTAAATAGAAACAAATCTTTTCGTGTCAATTAAGTGACATTTGGCGGTGACGTTTCGAATGCTTTGAATTTGTTTATGTATGCTTTAGAATGTCATAGTTCCTTGACGCCTGAGTTTTTCTATAAATATTTAATAAAGACGCAATAAAAAAAGGCAGAATCGGCAACCCTGGTGTTGTTTTGTGTATCATTTAAGTTGGTTGCCCAACCTCCAACCTTAAAAATGATGTAATCGCGCAATGAGGTTAGGTTGTTTTTCTTCGTTCTGCCCTGTTGTAGGCCACCGACCGACGATGCTGGTGCAGATGCCGATGATGGCAGAACCTCGTTGTTGTGATTTAAGAACCTTATAATGGCCACAAAGAGGAGTTAGCCCAGTTTATTATTATTTTTGTAGGTTCAGTTTGTTGTTATTGATGTTGTTGTTTTTATTTTCACGACGCGACGATGCAATGGTCGTGCGTTGTCATCTGTCATTTGCGACTTGGATTTCTATTTTCCTAGATTTTTTTTTAAGTTCTTCTCCAAGATCCGCAGAGCAGGTGAAGTATGATTGTATCTTTCAGTTTTTTTTTCTGCACACTCCAACCACTTTGCAGGTTGGAAGGGAAATTTAAAAAAAAGAAACAAGTTTTCTGAGGTGAGGTTCTGCATTTGTATGTAGTAAAACACAGACCTCCATGTTCAATCAGGCTTAAAGAGGCGAGAAAGGAGAAAGATCAGTGCACCTAAGTTAATAGGTTATCAAGTTGTGTTGCTTGTTTCGTTTAACAACAACAAAAACAACCAAAAAAAAGCAGTTTAGCAGCTAGATGGCGTCCTGTTTGCCATAAGTCTGATGGGATAGCTTAACTGGCTAGTTTGCTATTATTGAATAACCGTCAGGCAGGTACTCAGGCTATTTTAAATGCGTTAGCAGTTTTGCTAACATAAGTAATTGCTGCTTGTGCTGGCTGTCAAAATAAAGAAGCTAATTGTAAGACTTCCACGCAAACGTTGATCGTTCTTAATACCTACATAGCAGAAGATATACCTACTATGTACATACATATATAGGAGCAATTGGTTTCTGGGTACATATTTTGTTCTAATATGAAAGCGACCTCAATTTTTGTATGAAAGAACTACCTATTGGACGATTAAGATCTTTGTTTGAGAAAAAGTGTTCTTTTAGTTTGCAGAATCGAACTTATAAGTTTTCAAATTATTAATTTAAGGAGCTTGTCAAAAATGGACAATGTACTCTGGATTTTTCTATTCTTGCTCTAGTTATACAACATAAACTTGTTTGTAAAGCTAAGTTATAGTTATTATAAGTTAACCGAAAAAAGTAAAGCTTGTGAATTTCAACGCTACTCATTGTTAATGGTTTTTCTATTTACAAGAGGGCCTGCCAAAATGATCTTTAGTACAGTTTTCGGTCGTTAAAAGCGTGAAAAAGTCCGTTTTTTCTTTATGATTTTTTAATGATCATTACATCAACAAAATGAAATTATGAGAAAATTTGTTTGGACACAAACACATTGATCCTTAGTATTAGAAATATGAAAAATTATTTTTTAAGTCACTTTTTGTAGGTCTAACAAAAGCCGTATTTTTTTGAAAAATTGAATAGCCAAATTAGAAATATTTTAAAGGAATAAGATAACAATATCAGCAATGAATATAATTTAGGTTGGCAATCGGAGTAAATATAAAAGTGAACAAAACTGTTGAAATGTTCAGATGTATAGATGGCGATTAAATCGCTTTTAATATTGGAAAGTTTGGAATGCATTCTTTTTATTCCATGTTAAACACGGAATGAAAAGAATATTCTCGGAATAACCCTCATATAAAAGCAAAAATATGACAGCAGCCAAAGACGCAAGCCAAGTAAGTAAACAAAATGGATGACCAGACATTTTTTATATTTTTATTATTATTGAAATAAATATATAAATAATTAAATGTGAGTTTCCGTTAATTAAAAAATCAATAACATTATATTTTTACTATTTACCATAGAGCTCTATGTTTTTTTTGTCATCATCACAACACTTTCAAACAGCTGTTTTCTGTCATCTTTTTCTTTCTTATTCCGGATAGTATTTTTGTTTCTTTATTCATTCCATTTTGGATATTCTGGATAAACATTTCGTCTTTTTCATCCAAATTATTCCTTATCCGGAATAAATAAAGAAACACACTCATTATGTTAAAGCATTTCATTTTGAAATAAAGCCCCAGGCCGCTCCTCCCCTAGAAATATTTATTTCGGATATTATTACTGAAATTTATATTTCTTCAACTATGAGAAATATATGTCGTGAAATTTCAATCTTTTCTAATGAGCGGTAAATGCTCTAAGTAATTTAGAATGTTGGAATACAACATACAAATAAGCCTGCTATGAAAAATATTTAATGTGCTGTGAGAAATTTTTGGACGATGAATTTGGGATGTCACGAAATGTCAAATTTTATTTCTCTTTTTATTTTTTCTGAGAAGACAAGAAATAAATACTAAAGTGTTTCTCCGAAAATAAAAGCAAATCCAGACAAAACAGGCCTCTACAAGAAATAAACTGGATGACACATTTCTTGCAATCATTTGTTCCAAGTGGAGGCTTAGGTCCAGAGAATCGAATATATTCATATGAAAGTAGTTATTTTTTCGGTAATTTGTGTTACCGCAAAATCGTTTTTAAAATGTGCATAAACGTTCAAATTCATTTGAATGCTGATTGTGATTTTGATGAATTTTATCATTTAACAGTAATATACTTTAATATCTTTTGTCGTGAAAATACGTAAAATTCAAGATTTTTTTCCCCCGTGGGTAGGTGTAAACCTTCAAAAGGCTCTATGAGGACCGAAAAACGCATGCTCATAGGAGTGTGAGATTCTTACTGCACTAAAAACAGCAATTTATTTTTCTCGAATTTAATTAACGTATTGCAGGTAACTATCCGGTGATAGTTCGTGCTTATACCGCGGTTTTAAAGCGGATTCTCGTTTAGTTCACCAGATCGGAAGGCTTAGTCCTTCGCAGGTGGCGTACTAAATTCATCTTATTGATAATTTCGATTATAGTACTATTACAGTGTTGTAAACGGTGATTTTTTAAGAGCTTGGTTTTTGATAATTCAAAAAAACACAGAAACTTGTAAAAAGTGAATGAAATTTTTATTTGGATCGATAAATCAATTTCTGCCATTTTCTTTTTTAAAATAATTTCACTTAAATGTTGCCCGCGGCTACGCTTCAGGTGGTCCATTCTGAAGGTCCAATTTTGGCAAACTTTTTCACACATTTCGGCCGGAATCTCACCAATGGCGCGTTCAATGTTGGCTTCCAAGGCAGCAATCGTGTTTGGCTTGTCCCCATAGACAATAGACTTAACATAGCCCCACAAAAAATAGTCTAACGGGGTCAAATCACATGATCTTGGTGGCCAATTGACTGCGCCAAAACGTGAGATCAACTGCTCACCAAATTCGCCTCTCAATTGAAGCATAGTTTCGCGTGCAGTGTGGCATGGGGCACCGTCCTGTTGGAACCACATGTCGACCGAGTTCAATTCTTGCATTTTCGGCAAAAAAAAATCTGTTATCATCGAACGGTACCTTTCTCCATTGACCGTAACCCTGCGGCCTTCATCGTCCTTGAAGAAGTACGGCCCAATGATGCCGCCTGCCCATAAACCGCACCAAACAGTGCATTTTTCGGGATGCATTGGTAGCTGCTGAATTGGCTCTGGCTGCTCTTCACTCCAAATACGGCAATTCTGCTTATTCACGTATCCATTTAGCCAAAAATGAGCCTCGTCGCTGAAACGGACGTAGCTTGCGAAACACATTTTTCACAGAGCACGAATTTTGATAATAAATTTCAATAATTTGCAAACGTTGTTCAGGCGTAAGTCTATTCATGATGAAATGGCAAACAATACTGAATCGAAATGTCAAATGTTCTTGGAATTTGTCATGTGTGATCTGTCAAAAATATAAACGTCAAAAACCAAGTAGCAAAAAAATCACCCGTTAATAGCCATTTTCTATGATTTCGTAAAATTTTTTTTATTTCAACGCGAACCGTGGGAATCCCAAGATCTCTGTGCAGATTTTCGTCTCTAATGTACCAAGATGCACTTACAAACGATCAGAGGAGTTTATTTTCAAATGTTTGTAAGGTATTTAAATTAGAATCTCGAGTACAACCCCAGAGTTGTATACCGTAAGTCCAGACAGGCTTAATCACCTGCCCTGTACAAAATTAGCTAGTTTACATTTTAAGTTTGCATCTAGAGTTATTCCGAGATATTTTGCTTCATTAGCTAATTTAACTTGAACCGTATTAACAAATACCGGTAATCTATTAATTTTTTATATGTAAGATCTACATGGACTGATTTTACTTGTTTAAGCGATATCCGCCATGTTTTTATCCATTCACTGACATTATTCAGAGCTTTTTGTAATTTAGTCGTAGCATCATTTATCGTTTGGTACATTGCTAGTATTGCAGTGTCATCAGCAAACGTGGTTACGATAGTGTCTTCTGTTTGAGGTATATCACGTGTAAATAATAGGTAGAATATTGGACATAAGACACTTCCTTGTGGTACCCCAGCCACTATACCAAATTCAAGATGGCGGCTGGAACGCATGCGCACAGATGTCGAAAACTTGGATTTTTCATAAGCGCCCCAGGCGTAACAACATACTAAAAAATCTATACTACACCACCTTTTGTATTCAAAAAACCCCCACGTACTGGACTTTGGTTATACTATAATCTTTACCAATTTCGAATTTAAAAAAAAAAGTTTAATTCGTCACAACCGTTTTGACCTAATTTCAGATGTTCCTTATTTGATTATGAAACACACTTGAGTGAACTATCACAACTATCTGCAGTGTTCATTTTGAGAGCATAGATCGCACTCTGAGCTACTCTGATTCAAAAAAGGAACACAGCCTGAGAGTTCTTATCTCTGATATGTCTGACATTTATTTAATTTCAATTTGAACAAAAGACGATTTTAGGCAAAAGTCGATTCTAAATTTGTTCATTAATTAACTAAGGGACATTTAAAATGAAAGAATAAACTATAAAGTTAAAAATGTGGGTGACTTAGCAAGAATGTTGAATTCTTTCAACTATAGAAATATTTAAACTACTCTTAATGAAAGATTATAAATTTAACTTACATTCTCTTGTCACATAATTAATGGGAACAGCTTTATCGGTTCAACTTATCAAACCCCACACTTTCTATTCCACGCACTCTAAACAAAAATAAACATCATTAGCCATTTACACTTTTACTACACTCCACCGTCCACCACACCATCTTATTCCTTTCAGTCTTCTTTTCTCATTTTCGCATTCAAGATAACACTCTGCACGCACACATAGCTTTAATCATCACAATTTTAATTGGAGTCACATTTTATGCATAGAACCAAGAGCGCATTACAAAATGCAATTAATTTAATTTCATTGCCACGGAACACAGAATTTTCGCGTGGAATGAGGACGCAGACATATTTACCAAGTTCTCTGTAGTTACCTCTGCCATTTGATTATTTTTTTTCGAGTTTGCTTAAAATTGATTACGAAAAAAAAATTGCCAGAGGAAGACACATTTTCTCCTGTGAAAATAACGAAAGAAAAACCACCAGTGAGAGAGATGTATTCATGTGGAATCCTTTTGCCGGGGTTACATTCAAACTCAAAGTATCCGCATTACACCAAAACGATACAAATTTACATTCACATTTGTTTCGCTGTCGTTGTCGTTGTCGACTTTACCGCTCCAGTGTCAACGAAATTCAATACTTCAATGTCACTTCGCCTCTACCCCTTTTATGTATATTCTCCACCGGTTCCAACCATATCGCTTCAGTCACTCGCTCCAACACAGCGTTTGTCACCATATTGTCATTGGCATTGCCATACATCTTGATCTTATTTTTTTGCATGTGCCCCATCCCCCTCTTACAAATTATAAATCCGTCAGCCATGGCGAAGTATCATCGTGCGTTCAAATTCAAAATGGAAAAATAACAACAACAAAATTTATTCACATATATTTTGTTGGAAAATTTAAATAGACAAATAACAGAGGAATAAAACACATTTTTTTTTGTTAGCTGGGTTTAATTAACGAACGATAAAAAGTCGAGATGGTAAATTGCATCATGCGTAAAGTTTAATGGATGGGGAAAAGGATACCTATATTAAATGTTAGAATACAACAAAATGAGATGTTAATATATTACCAAATGACATATGAGTATCAAGAAGAAGAAGAAAAACAATACCAACTGTATCAACAAATTTAAGATTTGTACATATATTGATTTGATTTGATATTTATTTTTTAGGTCTAAAAATAAAAACATTTAAAAGTTACTCTTAGACATCTCCCGAGAAGTGAACATACTCGTGAAGAATTTGAAATAACAAGTGTACGCTTGTTTGCTGTTTTGCATTTGGAAAAACATCGAACTCGAGATTTTGATCAAACTTGACATTACGATGATAGCGAAGACCAAAAAACCGGGTCTCACATTTATGTCTATCAGTCTCTTGTCTGTTTTTTTTTTATTTGTTAATTTGTTAATTTATTTGTTTGTTTGCCATTCATTTTTTTAGCCAAAATGATAAATCTATTTTTCTCAAAAACGGCTGCAACTATTTTTATAAAAATATACTTTTTGGTAATTTTTGAACACAGTAGAACCAATTTTCGGTTTTCGACTTTTTGAAAAACGATTCATTTGATTTTTTTGAAAATTTCTTGTGGAGAAGTTTCTAAAAATCTTAAAGATTGTAATCTGTAAACCAAATTTTTTGTCAAATTATGTTTTTGAAAATTAAAAAAAAAACATTTTTTTTTAATCCAATATTTTGAAAACGACTCAATCGATTTCTTCAAAACTTTGCATTTAGTAGGTTTTTGACATTCTGTTGAATTGGTACTTAAAAAAAACTATTTTCGTAAAAGAAAAAACAACTATACTAATACAATTGTTAAGACCCGTTAAGAAATGTTTTTACTCAAAAACGGCTCCAAAAATTTTGATAAAAAATGTGTGTGCTCATAAATTAGTAAAGTCCACTTTTAAGTAAAAATAAATATTTTGTTTTGCGTTCTTATGAACGGTACTTCCCCCGGAACCACTTGGGACTTCCACAATGTTCGACGAACCGATTATATTTTTTGTATGCGAATGCTCCCTAAAAGTATAAATAATATTGCATATTCAAATTTTCAAAATATGTTTTTTCGATAAAAAAAAATTGATTTTCTTATAAAAATCGATTTTTTCAAAAACGGATTGGTTATTTTAACGAAAAAAAATGCCACACAGTGAATTACGTATAATACGCATATTCGTCATTTCACATAGATCTCGTCGAACTTAAAATCGGAAGTAGGGTCTACATCCGTCCAAAATTATGTGTCAATAGTTGATGCTTCATTATCTCAAGCAAATGAACTGGATCTACCAAAACCCTTTGACAATTAGATTTTTTTTTATTTTCCCTAAAACACAGGTACATGTGACATTCAGCCGGAACCCCCTAAGTCCATATCAAATGTGCCACCACTCAAGTTCTCGGATGCCCACCACCCCGCGAAGTTCCAAGCCCGGCCATGTAGCCATGATGGATAGGTATTCCTTTAAAATACATAAAAAAATCGTTGACGACAAAAGCATTTTTTATTAAATTTTTAGTTCTAAACGTCTTATTGTAACACCCTAATTAAATTTAAGAAATATGTAAGTCTTCTTTTGCTTATAGCTAGGTTTTTATCATATTTTTTTTTATGGGATAATCCAGCAATTTATCCCAAAACCCGAAAGGAAAATTCTAATTAAATGTAAATAACTAAAATAAAAAGAATTTTAATTGCACAAACCTTATTATTTGCAAAAGATACCTCGAAAACTTCCCCAAATCTCAACACCATGTCCAAACATGGATGGTGTAGGTATCAAAAAAAGCATAAAACTGAATATAATTTGCAAATTAATTTCCATTGAACATCACCAAGAATCGATACTCCATGTGGTATAACTTTCAAGCTTGTTCCAAAATAAAAAGAAAAATAACTTTCCTCAATCTCTAAAATCAGCAAAACAAAGAAGATGGTTGAAAAAGTTAAAATCAATTTGCTATGTCAAAAGAAAATCTAATTAAATATTTATACAAGTCCAGCCTCAAGTCCCTTGCCCCTCCATATAATAATCTAGAGCACACGTGCAAATTCTCTCTCTCTCTCTTCTACTCCCTTTCACATAACCACTCAAAAAGGAAAGCAAGTATGTATAGAAGCAGGATTTAATACCTTAAATCATCAGGATTCAAACTTTTCTATAGGACACTCCAAAATATACATAGATACATATATTATAAGCAATAAACGATGCTTTGGTGGTTTTGCTGATGATAAGGATGACGACATGTATAGGGATGTGCAAAACGTTGAAACTTTCCTGCGGTTAAAACTTAAAGTGCCATTCACATGGCAACCCTGTGGTATTTTTTTTTTAATTCTGCTTCTATTACGTTGTTGTGCTTGGCAACTGAAGTAGCTATCTTATCAACCCGAGACCAAAAGATACAGGTAACTTGGTTTTCAGTAATCGAACATGAAACAACAATCAGTCGACATAAAAAGTAGTGTATCTCTAGTACTCGTAAAGTTGAGAACACGTTTATTGTTTCAATTAGTACTCGTACATCTGGTCACTGGTTTTGCTATCATTGCTGCAATCGCACTGAGTAATTAGTGTTAATTGCATTTAATTTAGCAACAGCGAGTTACTAGTTGCGGTTTGACGAGCGTTGAGGGGTTGATGTTTGTTTTATTGTTAAGATGGAAACTATATGAGGTAACAATATAACAATCAAACAATGATCAATTAACAATTTAATTGTTTTCACGCTCCACAGAAAAAGGAGAAGACGAAGTGTAAACAGATTTTGATCTAAAAAAAAAGATATCTGCATTTATCTTAAAGTGGTTTTTGTGTTGTAAATCTTATCGACTAAAGTGTTTGCGAACATTTTAAATGTCTCACTCTAAATGCTAGTTATTTAAGTGAAAATAAATGTTAAAAATGTTCTTTTTTTAACATTAAAAGTTAAAACTACTGAAAATAGTTTTTGAAGAAATTTCGAGTGCTTAAAACTTTCTTCTTAGAAATAGGCTGGTTAATGTAATTTTAAATAAAATTGTCACCAATTTAATTTCCTAAAACGAATGTTAACTTTCGTAATTATAACCCTTTTACAACTATAGACATCTGTCCAAGGATTCAGCTATGTTATTTAGACACACGTGTATCGGTTTGTGTCAAAGGTGACTTAAGTGGCATTTTAATTAATTTCATAAAGCATATCTTATGTCCAACCATCCAAAAACCATTTAGATAATGTCTAATTAGGGAACTGTCTAATTAGAAACACGACATCTTGTTAAAACTTTGTTCGTAAGATTTGAACAAAAATTTGACCCATTCCCTAACGTTTGCAGGAACTTTTATTTTTCTTCTAATGTAAATGCATAAATGCAGGCAAATGTGAAGTGAGCTACTGGAATGTAAACTGGACCATGTGGACTGGATAAGAAATCACAAATTTCTTATTTATCTGATTTATGTAGGTATAATCGAAATTTAATAAAGTTATGTTTGTTTTCGATTGTTTTCCGCTTCTTTTTAATTCCACGACTGTCAGTGAAAGACTACATATTCCAAACACTCTGAGCTTAGGCGGTGACCTGATAGGAAATATTTTACATCATAAGCCCACAGGTCAAAGGAATTATGACAATACTGCGAAGTCATCGAGCAAAAATACTCAAAGTTTATAGCTGTCATTGTTCATTACCTACTTACAAACGACATCAGGAACACACTTACCTGTTATATTACCTGTATAGTATTAAGTTTTGACATTTGAACCATAAACAAAATTGTATTTTTTAACAGAATTTCCAAACAAAAATCAATAAATTTCATTTCACCGATATTGGTGTTTACAAAATTTTACTTGTGATTTACAATTCTTTGAGCAAAATCCAGTCTCCATTTCACCAAAATTTGATTGTAACTAAAAAAATTTAGAGCTTGCCAGTTTCGTATGTGTTCCTGTTTCACCAAAAACAATTACAAAATTAATTTTCGTTGTGAAAGAGTTTCTACGACTCCATTTTAGTTAAACATTTCTTTTCGGTGATATTAAGAATATTTTTTTAAATGGATCGTGATAGCAGAAATCACGATGAAATAATTTTGAACCCAAGAAAATGGGTCTAATTCTGCAAATTATATCGTATTAATTATGTAATAATTAAAGGACCAGTTTTGCGTTATCCAAATTAAAGATGGTAAACTGAAAATTTTTGAAATTATTGTGTACGAATTTTTTACCCATGGTCCTTGGCTTGTTATTCTGAGAAGCAATACTTTTGCAGATAAAATTTTCATTTTCCTTTCAAAAACAGTTTCCTCTCGATAATATTTTTTCATGGGTCGGCATGTCACTGAAATATCCGAAAACAAATTAATTTTTTTTTCCAAATTCAGGAAGCAAGGAATATAATTGTTAACTTGACTCTTACGAGCTTTTTGAGTTAATAGTAAGAACTTATTCTTCACAAATGAGAAAAAACATGATGAAACAATAGTTTGGGAAAATAGGCCTCTGGTAGATGATAATTCTAACAACGCCAAAACAGTCACCCTAGTTTAGCTAAGAAGACCGCTCCAATGATGGTATTTCGGAAATACAAAACAAAAATAATGGAAATCCTTCCGATTATGGAATCCGCAATACTTGACTTTCCGCGATTCTGTCACTTCTTACCAGTCTGTTACTACTTCCAGACATGTAAAAGACAAATAGTGGTCTACAATATGGACTTGCCCACGGATTCACACATTCGGTAATAGTGGATATGGAGAATGTAAGTTTGATGATTCCCTTCATCGGATTCACTAATCAGCGTCATCAATAGTTTGAATAATAAGTCAATAGATCGATAATCCCCAAAAATGATACAAAGAAAAAGAGTATGTGTATTTAGTAAACGCGCTAGAAGTAAAATTTCTTTATATTTTTCGTATCCTACCAATAAGATCGACTTAAATTGAAACTCAGAAATGTCTTAATAATCCAAATCACGTAAGTAGTTTTGAAATAACAGCGTTTTGTAACTGTTACATACAAAATTCTGACATTTTAAACAAATAAAAAAATTCAAACAAAATGTTCTAAAATTTTGCATACGATTTTCTTGAAAAATTACATTTTCGACCCACCCTATTTTGAAACTAGTTTTTTTCTTTAATAATTTTATACCAGTCAGAATATATTTCAATTCCATTGAAATCGTTTAAATAACAATGAACTTTGGTTCGTGGGATCAAACGTTTGGTTCAAATTTTGAACTGTGGCTTAGCAATTCCAACTCCCGATCCGCAATATCTCTTAAATCGGAACTAGACTGGAAAGAAAAGAATTAGTCCACAAGAGAACCAGACAAGAGCGTGACATTAATGTAGGAATTTTGTAATTATAAAACCATTCCCCAATTCAATGGGATGAAACTTTTATAATTCTTCCAAATGCATAGCAATGATAGCATTAGATTTATCAGCGAATTAAGGATTCTTCGTATATGGCAATGCTGGTCTACATTTCTCAACATGACAATTTTGTTTATTTTGTGTATTTTTATATTTTAGAAAATGTATTAGTTAATTTTAAGTAGTTCGATTGTAAGTAAAATATAAAAGAAATGTCAAAGTGTTATTAAAAATAAAGGCGCAAAATTTTAAACAACCTATTATTAAGCCCTTAACACCATACTAGTTAAGAATTTACTATATATATAGTAGTCTACTAACTTTTCATAAATTTTAAACCTTTTCTTAATTAGTAAAATGCTAATTAACCAGATAGCAAAGCATTTGTAGGGTTTGAATTTTGATGAATAAAATTATTATGTTTATGCGTTGTGAATTGATTATATGTTGATAAAAGCCCAACATGTGCTCTAACTCTAAGCATTCGATGTTTATATTTTCATCATTTTAACTTCATTATTTACAAAAATAAAAAAAAATGACACCAGCAGGACTCGAACCTGGGCCTCCCGCGTGCAAAGCCGATATACTATCAGAATGACATGTACTATGATAATACGATACTGAGCTCGTTTAAAATTAGCAAAATTCTCTTTTTAAGCTCGTGTCATATTAAAAATGATTTAATATATTACTAAATCGTTTAAAATTTTGCGCCAAAGTGTTTATTGATTTAAATTTAAAAAAATGCAAAAAGATGTTTGTTGATGTTTTTTTTGTAAATGAAAATGGTGTTTGGTTCTGGTGGTTGGCGTTCGTTAGATTTAATTTTAAAAAACGAAATGAAATGATAAATTTATTGAATATATGTATTTTAATGTTATACCGGTCAATATGTATGGTTCTTTTACAAAAAAAAACATTGTTTTTCGGTATAGAAAGATGTTTTTCTTTTAAATATTTATTGGTGGGTAAAATTTTTTTTAGAGAACTAAAGCAAAATCTGTGGCAAAAAATTCTTTTCAACAAAACAAGATCAAACGAATAGTTTTTTACTGTAAACAATCCTTTTTACTCCTTGAACTGTCATTTTTAATTTATTTCTTGCACGCAAAAAACTCTACATATACATTTTTTTTAAATCAAGATGGCAGTCGCCCCTTGCCGTGGGAGGGCGTTCATATCCTCTCATTTCCGCTAACACCTCACCGTTCAAATTTCACATGCTTCCGTTACAAGCAAACACACACCATTTAATTCTACTACCAGTACATAGTACAGTAATGATTTTGGAATAATGAGAAGTGGGAATATTTATTTAAATTGACAGTAAAAGGCATAAATATGTATGTTAAGACGAATTCCACTAGGATCTCAAAAAGTGTCATCAAATTAAATATTGTATAAATGTGAAATAGCGTTTCTTCAATGATACCTCACCAACACCAAATATAGGTTGATGCAAACTTAAAAACAGTCTTGGTGGTTGTACTTGCTTTGAGAAGACATCATCTAACGAAATTATGATTTTCCATGAATCCGAAGATACTTCAAAATGTAGAACTAAATTATTTTCACACCATAGAGTTATATGCTTTGTAAACTAGTTAAGACATTTTATGATATTGAAGTAAGTTTACTTTGAGTGTAAAGCCTGAAAGTGTTGGCAGTTAAATTCACGAATAGGTCAAACGAACGTACTCTTGTCGCTTGACATTTAAAAAAAAAGGGAGTCGAAGGCTCTCTTGTTGTTCTTCAAACTGCAACCACAATTTTGTACAGCGGTTGTATGTGGTCCCTCCAATGTACCATCCTCGCACACAAGGCCAAATGTGTGTCGACGATATTTTCTTTCGGAGCCCAGTTTATCAAAGTCAAATCCCGAAAACTGTTAATTTTATCGTACAAATACAAAAAAAAACTTGGTTTGGTACCCAATTTAGAGAAATCGACCCAAGTATTCATCCACTTGTATATGTTCTTCAGTGGACAAACAATAGGCAGATAAAGTTCGAGAACCCATGTTTTTTTCACAAAAATATAACTTGGCAATATACTACCAAACTCATCTAAAGAAAAAAAAAGCCACTCGCACGTACCCAGTTTTTAAAATATAGCACCTGCCCAAGTTGCGGACCTTTAAATCAGAGCGTGTTTGAATAAAAAAAAATATTATACATATATTCAAAGTATTCGTGAAGTGGAAGTGATTTTTTTTTTCAAATTACTGCAATAAGTTGTATATGTTAGCGTTAGTGTCGGAGAACAAATCACTTTAAGGAGGTGACATTTTTTTTCTAACTTATTCCCGTTGGCGGTATATGTCCTTTTCCATCATATTGTGCGTTGACATGAACTAAGACGACGACAACACGTCTACTTTCATGCATCCTTTGATTAACTTCAAGGAAAGTAATAAAAATTCTGTATGTAGTATGTTGATGTGTTCGCCTCCTTTAGAAAAGCTCATCCTTTAGCCTTATAGGTATAATATGGTGTAGGTGGACGAGTATGCAAACCATTCGCCATTGTTCTCGCTAAGGACAAATATCTACACTTATCTTTGCATAAAAAATTCTCCCTCTCTTCAGGCTCAAGCTCATATTATGATCTGCAAGGCAATCTTCCTTTGCTCTGGCTCCTGCTCCTACATCCGACTCCGTTCCCTCCTTAGTTCTATTCACTGTGTGACATCATTCCGTCGTATAAACACACATACTTTAATTGCACTCGCATTCAGGACATAAGTGCTTGGAGGAAACGTGCATGTATCCCAGGTAACTAAATCCTTATCTGCATAAATACTCCCGTCGTCGAGATGCTTACTTTGCGCAATGGAGGCGACACATGTGTGCCTATATGACTGTGCCGGTATACCGGTACCGGTGCCGGTGCCAATGTCGTAGCTGGAGCTCAGCTCTGATATATGCACTTCTAGACAGAAAAGTAAAAGGGAGAGAAGGAGGACATGTGGTGAGTGATCACTTGTGTGTGAGTGATATATTTCTAGTTGGGTTGTTTGGTTTCGGTATAATGACACCAGCTGGCGCGGCGCGGTGCGACCGGCGTTGGCATGCATCAGCATTAAGCGCGCCAACAACAACATCCAATACAAAACACAAACTCTCTAAGGATGCTTCTTATATTGCCTCTTACATGGATACTCCCACTACTGCTGATGCTCGTCCTCGCTCTCTCGCTCGCTTGTGCTTCCCAGGTTGATTACACTATATACTCGTATACTGCTACTGCTGTGTGAAGTGGGTGACACTCTTATGAGGTTTCTATCATCGGCTTTCCAAAACATCGACAACGTCAACGGAAAGACAAAGTTGTATGTGGCAATTTCGGTAGCTGTATGGCTTATGGACATTTTTATCTGAGCTCCAAGGATGCCACCGTCGCGTGCGTCGGTCGGTCGTCACCTCACTCGTATATATCCTTTGCATCTGATATTCCTCCCTATCACTATATATGTAGGTACAAGTACGAGTACGAGTACCTACTGATGAACGAAGGGTTTGTTTCAGTTTTTTGACCTGGTCTATCCAAGAACTATAAGAACCGCTCTATAAGTGGATCTACTATGTATACTCGTAGTCCTTCTAATGCTAGTAACGTTTTCCCGGTCGGAAACTTTGTTTCTGCATATTTCTATATAAAAGATGAAAAACAGATGTTTCGGGTCGATAAAAGAAAGGGATCGTTGTTATAATACGTTTTGCAGTTCCTTGATTATATGTCAATCCTTTGTGTGACCCTTTTTTCCTTTGCCTTTGATCTCGACACATAATAATAGGATCCACTCCCAGTGTTGGGCAAGTACACTAATTCCCTAACAGAAGAGCCATTGATTAGTTGATGGGCGGCAATCCTTCAAGGGATATCTTTGCTGTGCTAACAAAATTGTGCATAATTATGGCTTTTCTAGGATATCCATAAATCCTCTTCGGGTGACAGCTGACCACATCAAAACTTTTCCATTGCAAAACTTTCCACACATACCTATACATAACTAGTCATATTTTATACAGTACTCGTATGTAGTGTTACTGTCATAGCTTATATTTATGTAAATGATTTGTAGTATAACTTTGCTGCTGTGCTGCGCCGCACTGCCTGTGTGGACATGATTGTGTGTATGGAGAGAAATTACGTCCAAACGTCCGTGTTGTCACATGGCAGGGAGAGATGGCCCGAACGGCCGGCGTGGTTTAGGCCATTGCGACAGTTGCAACATTGCATTCATTTAGCTTAACTATTGTTACTGTTAGCTGGACGTTTTTATTTGCCTCTGTAAAAAACAAAAACAAACAAGCTAGGAGGAACCCCCAGAGAAGACCGACTCGACGGACGCTAGCAGCCTGGGTCGAATTTGTTATTTGATGGATACACAAGCAGCAATATACAAAAATGAATTTCTCCAGAGACGACACTGGTTATAAACTGATGGTAAACTCTACACAATTACTGTTTTTTTTTTTTTGTTACACAGTAAAACTAAAACAAAACAAAAAATAAAAACGAAACACTGAGATAATTGTATCTGTCAGATGCATTTGCAGCTATAAATTTTGGACAATTTGTGTTGTTTGTCGTTGGCATTAAGGTTGTTTTGTTGCAGAGTGTGTTGTCGGAGCTTATGCGAGTAAATTTAAAGCTATTACATTGTATCCAACTTTCGTCTGGCATTCTAACATCAATCCATAAATACCTACACCAAAAAATGCTTAAATATGAGATAAATCTTAGGGACATCAATTAATATTATATAATTTTAACTCAAGGTTCTTCAAGGGGAATTTATCCAGAATGAAATTTATATCAAACCGGTTTCGCAGAACCAGTATAAGATTTTGTTCTCAGTGATGACACTTAATGATACTAATTAATCAAAATCAGTCATTAAAATAATTTGAAAAAAAAACTTTTCCACAATTCTTTAATTGACCCAACTTTGATCCCAACTTGCCACACCTTAACAATTATAATCCCGTCGTCGCCACAGCCATGTAATAAGATTTTAAGATCAAAAATTCCCCCCTTTACACATTTGGTAATTTTCGATTTAAATGAAGGTGTGATGCCGCTCACTCACGCCTCCTATAACTGCCTTTTAATCAAACTCGTTTCCCATATTCATTTATAATAATTTTCTTTATTAAACTGCTGCCGCCGCCGGCGGTATTTATTCTCATAATAAAAGGCCAACATTATATAATATTTTCTGATTAATACGCAATTACCAACAAATAATGATGAACACACTCACCACTTCATGGTCGATCTTCACCTCTGTCATATTCCCCATAAAGCGACACTCAATCAAACATTATTCAACTCCAGAAGTTGTTAATTGCTTCAAAAACGGTGATCATTTTTCACAAAAAAAAAAACTAAACAAAAAAAATCTGAGACAGATCCTGAGTGATATGAAGATAAAATGAAATGTCAAAGGTTTCCCCAGCTGTCACTTCATTTAGCCATTAATACATCATGCTCTGACGCTATATAGGTACCAATGTCAATGTCAGTACGGAGCCAGCCCCTTTTTTGGGTAACTCGTATATAATCTCACGACAGCGCGCATCACATCGATGGTGGAGTGTGAAGTGGAGACAAACCAATTAGAGACCATGCAACTGTCGCGTGTTACTTTGCTGGCTGATGGTTGTATGTACTAGTTTTTTGTGTTTGACGTTTGGTGTTTGGTACAGAGTTGCCCCCGCACAATATTCGTTTTCGCTGTCATCCCACCTTTTATTGTATATTGCGCTGTCAGTGTGATTAATTTGCAATTAAATATGGAAAGCAGGGGCGTTAGGGAACAACCATCAACCAGCACCGACCTCCGCAAACATCCTGACTTGATAGAAGATCGTGAAAGGTGGTTTGATTAAGCTCTGATGTCACTAGAAGCAAAAGTTTTGGCAAATTCTCACCAGCTACCAGTATTCTCCTTGTCACGTGCAACGATTATTTAATTTGGAAGATTGAAGAAACAGCCAGACGCGGAGTGGTGTAGAGGGAGCTTTATAATTGCTTGGAGACAACCACGCCGCCGCCGCGACATGAGTGCGCCACGATCCGGCTGAAATTAACAGCAATTTGTTTTTTTGGGGGACATTTTGGTGTAGTTATCCAATTTGGGGTTTTGAAATTTATTTATTTATGGGCAGGAAGATTATGCCTGTTGAAATGTGGTTTATAAAATTAAGGTAATACGGTAAGGTAGGTATACATTTATATGTACATAACTGATTGATGATTGAAATTTTTGTTTTCCTTTAGAAGTTGATTTCAAGCGAAATTTGCATTTTGCTCAGTGAAAGCGCCATAATTGTTGCAATTCTTACCGTAGAGATGCATATGTATATATAAAGTTTGATCCAGAGCAGAAATTGATAGCTTATCAAATTTTGAGAAAAAAGTCTGGATGGGATTGAGTACAATTTTCTACTCATTCTTATACGTCAAAATTTTTCACAATAATTGCTTTGACTTTTGAATTAATTTTGTTTTTGTTTACCACTTTTCATTTGCAACAACCAGAGAGTGACAAAGAGGCAGACAAACATTTTTTTTTTCTATGACAAACGTCAACAGGGCAGTCTTAAATTTGCAAGAAGAAATTGTCAGGAAGAAGAAATGTTTTGTACTCTCATGAATGCTCTCTTCGTCCTTATAAACTTCCAAAATTTGTAAATCTGGAACATTAATTGGCACAAATGGATGTCAATTGGTAATTTTGTGCAGGGCTTGGAACACAACTATATTTACAATCAATTGAGTGAAATACGTGAAGAAAATAAAAACAAAAACATGTGGTAGTTATAACGATCTGAGAAAAATGTTCTATTGAACAATCTTTGATGTTTTCATTTTAGTTTTGAAAAACCAATACTACCCCAATCTATGATAAATAACCCTACCAGCTTTATTTGCTTGTTCCACTGACAGACTTTAAGCCAAGAACATGAGTTGGCTTTAAAGCTTAACGAGCATTCGACTTAATAGCGCATTTGAGCAAGTTTTTTTTTAAGAGGAAAAGAAGAAAATTAACTCGTTGCATGAATATTATGAAAGTACTTTTTCCCAGCCTTGTAGTAGGTTGCGTTAAAAAAATGTTGCTAGTGGAAAGTCCGTTAAAAGTATAGAAAAGTATTAACAAATTAATCTTGGAAAGTATGTTCACGAGTATTGATTAATGAGTATTTACTGTAATTAAAACAACTCTGTTTACCCTGGAGCCCGATGCGAATGAACTTTCAAGTATTGAGGTGCCTTCTTTAGTGACACTTCATGAATGTGGAACGCTTTAAGCCCAATGTTCATCTGTAACTCCCAAAAAATTATACCCCACTTTCCTAAAGATCGATAAAACCCGTTGGGTGTGGGAAAAATACAGTCAACTCCGCTTATTTAAATAATACCTTACTGAAAATATCAGTTGTCTTATACACACAATTTAGCACTCAGGTTTTGTTTTGAGAATTCTCATACAAATTACTTCGGTTAACTAAAACCAACTTAACTAGAAACGCGTATTGAGTGCTAAAATAGTTACGACGAGAATCATTGAATAACTCTGAAACAGCTGCACTTAACTGAAATAAAACTACTGAATACGCTCATCACTAAAATAATTTGTTTCTTTAATTGAACTCGCCCACTTAAATTGACATTTCTGAGTGGTCTGTCAAATTTGACAGCAAAATGAGGTAGGTACCTACCCTTGAATCAAAGAAAACAAAATTACGACACTTCTTTTTTGTCTTATTCTATTGACGGCACCAGAGGCCAAAATCCATTAATCCACATCGGACAAACAACAACAATTTCCAGATTTTTAGTCTCTGGTGCCGCCAATAAAATAAGACAAAAAAGAAGTGTCGTAAATTTGTTTTATTTGATTCATGGTAGGTACCTATGCATTTTAAGTAAAGTATTTCTATTATAC
This sequence comes from Philhelius pedissequus, assembly GCA_910595825.1. Classification (NCBI taxonomy): domain Eukaryota; kingdom Metazoa; phylum Arthropoda; class Insecta; order Diptera; family Syrphidae; genus Philhelius; species Philhelius pedissequus. Next base: position 3,094,345 of record OU343163.1, on the reverse strand, counting down.
AGAATGGTTAACAACGAAATATCTTATGTGAAAAATGCTTTTTTTTTTTGTTAAAATCTATAATTCTTTAATTGATTTTTTTAGGAGAAATACCGTGTAACTGCAAAAATTGTCGTAATTTGACGTTTCAATTGTGGAGTTAACTGTATGAAAAAATAAATCAATTTTGAAACAGAAATAGGTATAAGTACCTGTGTATTTTTAAATAAAAACTAAAAGAAGTAATTTACCTATAAAAGTAAACCATTGGCAGTTCCTATCACGTTAGTAAAAACTTAAACAAATGCATGGAAATTATAAAACACAATGCAGAACACCCCTTATAGGCACATTAAGTTCACTTCCAGAAGTGCTAGGTATTAAGCGATGTGGTTATAAGCGGCTTTTATTGTCTAACTCCTGAAGAACCAGTGCATAAGGTGCTGTAGGCCCAGCACAACTAATCGGTTTTTTTTTTGAAGAGCTTTTTATGACCCCATAACAAAACAGCGTTATTTTTCTTTTATTTTTATTTTATTTCGTGATTGATTACAAACTGTAAGATATAAAATCTTATAAGGTAGTTTAGGGCTAATTTTACAGAATAGAGCTAGAAAACTGTATACAAAATTAACAGATTTATAATATTTTAAATTTAATTTCAAATTCTTAAAAAAAGTATTTACAAAGTTGTTGAAAAATAAGATTTTAAGGCCTTCTTAATGCTTGTTGGGTTTAGGTCTACTTTTACATTCCGTGGTAAAGAGTTCCAAAGACGCACGGAATTTACAAATAATTGACGCTCAGATGCTAAGAATGAAAAACGAGGGACGATTAATTGACAAGATCTATGCGAAGTTGCAGTTCTAATTTTATTAAAGCAGTACTGTGGTTGGCGAGAAAAGAGTATATCTGAAAGTAAAATTAAACATCGAAATTCGAGATGTTTTACAAAAGGTATACCCAAGAAGCTTTTAGAAAAAACAGATATTCTGTCACATCTGCGTAACCTATAAACATATCGAATCGTAGATTTGAATGCGACGTTAAGTTTACGCTTGCAAATGTAGTTACAATTACAGAAAATTTCGCAACCGTATATTAAAATAGGAATAACCAATGTCCTTGCAAGTAGCAAACGAGTTTTTAGCGCTGTGAAAGCTTGAGTTACCCTTGGTTATCCCAGGTCAAAATGCGGTTGAAAGTTACTCCATGATTTTTCGCGGTTTCAACATATTCGATGTGAGAATTATTTAATACTATCTTTGGCATATAAGAAAGATCTAGACATTTTCTGGATATGACGAAGAATTTGGATTTCTTTGGGTTCAAGAAGAGACCATTTGACTCAGACTATCTTACCACATTTTCTAAGTCTTCATTAACACAAAAAACTCCATGCTCAATAAGTCGTCTGCATACATATGTGTAGAACAGTTGGCCATCAAAGATGGAAGTTCATTAACATATGCTGAAAACAAAAGAGGCCCAAGAATTGATCCCTGAAGTACACCCGTAATATTGGGAAGGAAATTAGAAATTCTGTCTCCAACTTCCACTGTTTGTCTTCTATTACTCAAGTAAAAGTAAATCAATTTTGTTGCACCCGCTGAAAAATTGAAGTTATGTATAAGCTTCTTACAAATATTGATGTGGTTGACAGTATCGAATGCCTTTGAGAAATCGAGTAAAACCAAAAACGTCACCTCGTCTTTATACAGTCCTTGCCTAAGATCGTCAGTAACATTCAAAAGTGCGGTGATACAACTGTGTTTCTTACGAAAACCAGACTGTTTTGGCGTAAGCATAGAATTGGCAGTAAAATAAGTATTGATTTGCTTCTGAACAATCCTCTCGAAACCTTTAGATAGAAAAGGCAAAATGCTTTGGCAGTTTTGGGAAGTGGTATGATTTTGATCACCTTCCAAAGATCTGGGTAAGTTCCAGACATCAAAATGGTGTTAAAAACAAAGGTTATATGAGGCAGCACGATAGGCAGAATCATGTACAAAAAAGAAGGCTGAATATCATCAAGTAGAATAGCCTTTGACTTAATAGAAAGCAGACTTTTAAGAACATCTGCACAATCTACAGCAGAAAAACCAAACTCACCCTGACTTTCACCAATAGCATTAATGTATGAGAGCGAACTTTCGATATTGAGCAAAGGGACAGAGACAAATGTTTTATTAAGGGCATTTTCATCAAGATCGTCACTTGGTACAAATCTTGGCTTGCCAATGCCAACTTTACGGAGGTTTTTCCATAGTTGACGGCCGTTTGTTGATAAACTTAGTTTCTTGAGAGAAGTGTATGCGTTAAATTGAAAAATGACAGATTCATACACCAACGTCAAATATGAGATTTTTTACTAAATGTTTCTAATTATTCTAAACACATTACGTCTGGATGACAAGAAAAAAAAATACATAAATTAAACCTTTCCATCTTCTTACCCAATATACCTATGTATTTGCATCCTACGTACCTTACATATGTGTGTAGGTATATTTATATCTAATCGATGTCGACCGTGTATTTTTCCATCATAAAATCACCATCTGCCGCTCTGCCATACTTTGTTTTTTTCCACTTGTTAACTTTTTTTTATAGTTTTATTGTTCATTGTTTGCCTCTTAAGTAGAAAAACGCTTATAAAGAAAAAAATCATTGTCATGGTTTGCGGTAATGGCGGTGATTTAATGCACACAACAATGGCATAGCAACACATTGCACCAAATGATTTTTTACAAACGAATAATAATAATCACTTGGAGTAGTAAGGCAGAGCAAAAGCACAAAGCAACCAACCCCTCAATAATAAAAGTATGTATGTAGAACCGTGAAACAAACCGCTGCGCTCTTCAAACCTCCTCACCGCAAGCGGATTCTTACGCATGCACTAATGCATTCTCACCTATGGGCTCATATTACAAACGTTACGTTCGTTAGCTTGGCGACTTGTTGTCTGTCAATAACAGCTCGCTAAGCTTAGTTGACCGGCCGGCCCGTAGGCCGGTCGGCTAGCATGACGGGTGTTCCCTACCCCCAATACTACCTACTTACATATCCTCTGTTGCATCACTCACTGGCACTGATTACTATATTCTGTTTCCATTTTTATTTTACTGCTACAGCTTATAATATAGTTTCCATTATGGACGTGTGTAGAACGCACCACTACTATAATATCATAGCAAAATGCATGTGAATATGGGATATCATTTATAATTAGAACAGACAAATGGTCGCCTTACCACTCCCGCTACCGCACTGTCGGCCGACCGACCGACCCATCACACCGTTACAGTACAACTGAGCACCGCAAACTACTGTCAGTTTTTTGTTCAATATTTTTTTTACCACGAGATTCATTACGCGTGCACTTGTATGAGTTTTGATTACATATACCTGATGCTTTTCCCATTAATCACAGTATTTTTCCATTTTAGTTTCCATTCAATCGAAATGATGTGGGAAAGGAAATTTATTTCAAAAGAATCGCCCGCCGATTGACCGCGCTGTGTTAATTTTTTGTTTCATTTTCTTCTTAGAGGGAGATAGAGAGACAGGTACCTAAAGGTATACGTAACGTTAGAACAGACACCTTGAAAAAAATATGGTTCCCTTCACTCTTAACATGTGCATCACAAGGTGATTTTTTTTTCCAACAAACAAATAGAAACAACTAAGGCAACCAGTAATCGTGCAATGCCTTGTATGAGTAATTACAGAGTAATTAATGTCAGCGGTACGTTTATATTTTAATCGATTAAAAGATAGAGGGAAGATTTTATTTATTTTAGTATTTAAACTTTCGTACAATAAAGCGAATTTGTATTTTAAAAATAAGGTCAAATCTCAGATTTAGATTACTTTCAGCTCATACTTTGGAAATTTTGTAGGTAGTTAGAGTTATGTGTGATTTATGTGACATAAGGTCAATAGCTTGCCTACAGATTATGTATGGAAATTGGGATTTCCATAAAAATTAAAATTAAAAGTTCTTAAGCTGGACGGTGATTGATTGATAGCCATTCAGATGTACATCAATATGACAGTGTGCTAACCTACTAAAAGTTTTCCTGCCGAACAACTTCGTTTACGGACAAACAAAATCATGGGCTTATCCCTGAGTTCACTAATAACTTAATCTTGAAATTTAGCTACTTTAATCTCCTTTCAAAAAATAGATATTTGGCAAACAAATTTATATGATTGATCTGCGAGATTTTTATCCTTAGCTGATATTAAACTTTTTTTGTAATAAAAAAGAAAAGAAAATTGCCTTAATTGTACTGAACGCATTCATTCCAAACGTCATTTTTTGTGATTGGTGACTGTCAAACAAGGATTTACAGATTTAATTTGTAGCAGGTAGTATTCAGTGCCTTAAAGCTTGAAGCACACAGCATCAAATAAGCGTTTTCCCACCATTATTTTTTTTTGTTTTATGATATCGGGAATCTCCCAGGAATTTCGTTTCTAACGGAATATTTTATTCACTGGAAATGTTTCCTGTGATCGTGAATCTCACACAGAATAAATTTCCCTCTAACAGAAAATAGTATGAAATGACAGAAAAATTCTATGGGGAATCTTATTCCCGATACCAATAAATTCTGAGCGTAACTTTTGAGCATCATTTACGTTCCCAAGTCACGAACTGGAGAAAAACTTCCAGGGAAATTTTTATTCACGATAACCCCCAATAAAACGACTCATTCGAAATCCCTTGCCATTTTTTAATGTCGTTTTCTGTTTGCAAGATTTTGATCAGGGATTGCGCATTTTTCTTAGCAAACATTTTTTTTAATCGTATGCGTTTGGGCTTTTATTTTATTTATTACAGCAAATTAAACATTATTATGGTGTGTGTGCAATGGAGTGTTTCATGTATCTACGTGTAATTCCCTCTCTGTGATCAAGATCTATAATTTTGATCCCGGATCAAAAAAATTGATAATTTTGGTAAAATAAAACACGAACACTGACCCGGGATCAAAAAATCCCAGAGGAATCGATTATTTTGGTTGAATAGAAAACGACATAAGATTTCTTTATTTGGATCAAAAACAAATTCTCCGATAGTTAATTTTGTTCTCATATTTTGACCTAAATAAAAATGAAAAGATGAAAATTTTGCTGACCCCTGTTTTCAGATAAAATGTAATATTTGATCTCTTTTATAAGCTTTCGTCTTTCAGGAACAATAAAATACAAATATTCTACTTAAGACGAGTATATTTTGACATTTCATGGCGGCCATGTTGTTTTTATCTGTAGTTGATTTTCCTGGTTTTGTTATACTATATGCAGATACTCAGGACAAATCTCCATGTGACGATTCAACGTCGAGCTTGAGGCCCATATTGCAATAAACGAATAAGTCAATAATCAACATTTTTTGGATTTTAGACGACAAATACTTACACCAAAAGTGTTATAAAGAAATCGGCCGTCGTTCTTGTCCATAAAACCGTTATTAGTCTACAGAGGTGTTTCATATCACTCAGGAATCTGTGAGTTAATGTGAATTAAAAAACCCAAAATTCAAAATTTCTGGAATGTATCGTGTACTATTTCCCACTTTCAATAAAATATTTTTTTTTCTAGGGCAGATTTTGAACTTGTAAGAACAATGGAACTCGAGATTTTCATCAAATATAACATCACCGAAGGAGTGGGACCCGCGATTTCGTCTGTCTTTCTGTCTGTCGAATTGCGGGTCCCACTTTTTTCTTGTTCTCTATCATCGGTGTATTCGTAATGTCAAGTTTTATTCAAATCTCGAGTTCGATTTTTTGTCCAGATGCAGAACTCGTCCTTTAATACCTACATTAGGTCGCAAGTAAAAATCTAATAATATGTAAAAACACGTTTTCAATATAACGGGTGAATTTTTTGCTACTTGGTTTTTGACGTTTATATTTTTGACAGATCACACATGACAAATTCCACGAACATTTGACATTTCGATTCAGTATTGTTTGCCATTTCATCATGAATAGACTTACGCCTGAACAACGTTTGCAAATTATTGCAATTTATTATCAAAATTCGTGCTCTGTGAAAAATGTCGAAATTATGAAATTATCGCAAAATTGTCTTCAGCGACGAGGCTCATTTTTGGCTAAATGGATACGTGAATAAGCAGAATTGCCGTATTTGGAGTGAAGAGCAGCCAGACGCAATTCAGCAGCTACCAAGGCATCCCGAAAAATGCACTGTTTGGTGCGGTTTATGGGCAGGCGGCATCATTGGGCCGTACTTCTTCAAGGACGATGAAGGCCGCAGGGTTACGGTCAATGGAGAAAGGTACCGTTCGATGATAACAGATTTTTTTTTGCCGAAAATGCAAGAATTGAACTCGGTCGACATGTGGTTCCAACAGGACGGTGCCACATGCCACACTGCACGCGAAACCATGCATCAATTGAGAGACGAATTTGGTGAGCAGTTGATCTCACGTTTTGGCGCAGTCAATTGGCCACCAAGATCATGTGATTTGACCCCGATAGACTATTGTTTGTGGGGCTATGTTAAGTCTATTGTCTATGGGGACAAGCCAAACACTATTGCTGCTTTGGAAGCCAACATTGAACGCGTCATTAGTGAGATTCCGGCCGAAATGTGTGAAAAAGTTTGCCAAAATTGGACCTTCAGAATGGACCACCTGAAGCGTAGCCGCAGGCAACATTTAAGTGAAATTATTTTTAATAAGTAAATGGCAGAAATTGATTTATCGATCCAAATAAAAATTTCATTCACTTTTTACAAGTTTCTGTGTTTTTTTGAATTTTCAAAAACCAAGCTCTTAAAAAATCACCGTTTATTTAGCTGTTTCTGCTAAGAATCTTATGCTCTCCATATAATATAAACTATGGGAACAGGATTGCATATTTTGACGATAGTAGCAGCTGCGTTAAAAATGACAATTATTTGACAGTCAAATTGACTTTGATTTGACGTTTTTGATATCGGACAATCACCTTCCGTCAGGATTAACAATAAATTATTTCTCCGAGGCTTTGGCCATGGAATTATTCTTTTTTTCGATCAATGCTTGTACATAATTTGGTCTACTTTTTTTTGGAACCCTCACAACTAAAAAATTCGACCGTTTTTTCTTATGAATTAAAGCTCTAATGTTATATAAAATGACCTTACAATTTCAATTGAAATGGAATTTTAAGACTTTAAGCCAAAAATTCATTTACTTCAAGCAGAATACTTCGAATTTTACTCCTGACAAAGGTCACTTCCATTTATTTAGTTAAAATAGCCTGAATTCCCTTACATACTGACACTAATTCTTTTCTTCCATCAATGGTCTCTAAAGATTGTTGTCTGCTGATATGTGTTTTATGTATCATACATTCCCATACATAATTTCAATAGCCTAGAGTGATTTCATATAATCATTTTATTCTTCTTTTTTGTTCCACATACCCCATGTCTTGGGCTCATATCCTATATATTGATATAATGATGTAAGTGTAGTATATGTATAGAACAAGCAACAAAAAAAAAGACTTCAAATAAAAATACATCAAAAACAGATGTGACTTTCTCCTCAGTCCTCACATCATCTAACAATTTAGATTATTTGTCCAGGACCCCCGGACTGTTATAGCAATTCAACAGGACACACACGTATTTAAGTAAATGTGTCACTACCAAAAACAGAGCATGAAAATCGCCAAGAGCCCTCTCCACACATATCAGCCCATGTCTTAGCACTCAGCTCAGCAAATGAAGCTGAATGATTGCGTGCTGGAAAAACTGTGGACCAAAAAAAAATAATAATAAATTGAAGAAAAAGAAGATTAAAAGATATCGCATGGATATTGAAAGTATGTAAGTAATTGGATTACAATCAAAATAAGTCATCTTTATTTCTCAAGAAGATGTCACTGATGTACTTGTATCTCGACCGACTTCGACTTTATTAAGTTAAAGCTCCTTAAATAATAATAATCTATGAATAAGTATGTGTCTCGCAGGGAGCCCTTGGGTTGTTGATGATGTCAGCCAAATATGTAAGTCGAGTTGTACGATGTTTAATTTGTATGATTGGATTTCCTTTCACCTGATAGTATCTGCAGGAAAATTTATATGGATTGCAAACATTTATACCCGCCCATTCACGGTTTTTAATAACAACCCTGGTTCCCTTTTAATTTGTTTCCCAAACGCATAATAAGAGCTCGCGTTAGCATCGGAATCAGGCAACAGTGTGTCGCCTCGAATAGTTTTAATGATAACTCTTTGCAAATTGCACGCTTTGCATGGTTGCCAACTCTCATAAATTTTAGATCACATTGGAAATTGTGTTGTTTGTCAAAAAAAAACAAATACATATATATAATGATCCCTATAAAAAAAAATATGTTTTTTTTATGATTGTGCAAAAACGACGATGTGTTCCTGAAAGGCATTCCTCAAATAAGTGTTAAATGTTTAATGTTTGAATCTACATATCTACTTGCTGATTCCTTTTTTCTTCAGCAACTAGTTTTAAAACAGGTTTTGGCAGATGTCGGGTTAGATTAGACTTTCGCAGTTTTCTAGTCTTTTTTTATTCCGATCGAATATGAAAATGTCGTATTCAAAAATTAACGCATACACGCTTAAACGTTGCTATCTAAAAAATGGCTTCTTAAAAGAAATGTTTAGTCTTGAAAAATTGTCCGACGAAAACCTTTATAGGTATGTAATAAGCATCGATTCTTTTGAGGTAAGTTTCGACCACTTTTTGACGCATAGGCGGTATCTCAGCCATAACTTGACGAATGTTGGTTTTCAAGCGCTCAAGTGTTAAAGGTTTATCTGCATAAACACGGTCTTTTGCGTAGCCCCACAAAAAAAGTCCAGCGGTGTCAAATCGCATGATCTTGGTGGCCAGTTGATATCGCCACAACGAGAAATTACGCGGCCAGGAAATGTCTCTTGCAATAAAGCCATATTCGCTCGAGATGTGTGGCATGTGGCACCGTCTTGTTGAAACCACATATTCTCCAAGTCGTATTCTTCAATAGCAGACAAAAAAAAGTCGTTTATCATATGACCATAAAGCTCCGATTTGACGGTGACAGTCGTTCCATCGTCGTTTTCGAAGAAGTAAGGTACAATCACACCTCGGGAGTAAAGAGCGCCCCAAACAGTGACTTTTTGTGGATGTAATTGCATCTCTTCAATTACTTGAGGATTCTCAGAACCCAAAATACGACAAATTTGTTTATTAACATACCCACCGAGTGAGAAATGTGCTTCGTCACTGAAGAAAATTTTATTCGAAAAATCGCCCTCCACCGCCTGTTGTTGAAGCACCTATTCGACGTATCTACAACGTTGTGGATAGTCAGCTGGCTTCAGTTGTTGTGTGAGCTGGACTTTTTATGGATGTAGGTGTAGATCCAATTGCAAAATACGCCATAATGTGCCGTAAGACAGTCCTAATTCCTGATAACGACGAGGCATCGACACATTTGGGTCTTCGGAAACACTCTCACTTACAGCAGCGATATTTTCAGTGGTACGAGTGAAACGATGATGCACAGGCCTTACAATATCTGTAGCCAATCCAGTCTCTTCAAATTTCTAATCGCTTGCGTAGTTGGACGATTATGTAAACCATAATCCCCTCTTAAAGATATGTGGCTGCGGGAGAATCACTATTTTTGTAGTAGGTTTTGACAATTTTTATGTTAAAAATTTAGTAGAAAAAAATTTCACCTCATTTGGCAAGCATTTTTTTGGGTTCACATCGCTTTGGTGGCCTATTAATCATTTGTATGCACTACATGCATATGGAAACAATTACCCCAGTGCTCAAGTTAATAACACCGAGTCCCTTTTCAATTCCCGATAACCCCTAGTGCATAATAACAGTGTTTAGGTGGCAGAATTTTGTTCATTTTGTTGCGAATCGACAGAGTAGTATTCAAAGTGTAATTATAAGATTTTATATATCCATGAATCGGGCCTTAATGGGTGGTATAGGGGACAGGAGATGCATTACTTACATTGTTTACTTTTGTTAACTTCGACGACATGATATATACTTATAGCAATTAGTTGCTATAGTATTCAGTTTGGCATTACATTTTATGAGAAAAGTTTTGATAAGAATATGGTCTGTATGTTGCTGTTGCGTTGTTGGTTATCACGGTATATATATAATTAGAGAAATGTGAATGGAATTCGCGGTCTTCTATTTTCAACCAATGATTTCTGTCCTCATGATCCCTTACTAAACAAAAAGTCAAAAATTGTTGCAGGCTGTGACGTTTTCATTGTGCTTACCACCCTTCTGCAAAATTCGGAACTTACTAAAAAAATGTCATACGTACTGTCAATTGGATGCCATTTTGACCACCTCCTGTCATTTTAAATAATTTTGAATTGGTGCTTTTAAGACATCTGGCTCTAAGTTTGTGATTTCTTGTTCAATGTTGGACTTCAAGACTTGCAAGTTTTGCAGTTTGCTATGATTAACGCGAATTTCCGCAAATCTGGACTATAGCTCCCAAAACTCATTTGAATCTTTTGGATGGAATTCAAACAGAGCTCTAAAATGATAGGCGAGATAACTATAATTGAAGCAGTTACATCTCTGAAATTCATATCATTATTTGAAATTTTTATAAACTGTGTTCTAGCCAAATAGCTAATTGCATTCCCTTAAAAGATTCAACCGTAATACTCTCGACCATATGAATGCTCATATGGTTACTTTTGAACCCAATATCGAACATACTGACAAGTACAGAGATTCTTTCTTAAGTCGTACAACACGAATGTGGAATGCCTTACCAGGCTCTCTTTTTCCCTCTCATTTTGATATTCTGAAATTCAAAACTAATGTACACCGATATCTCCTTTTAAATCCTTCCCTATTTTCCTCGAACTGTGCTTGATTATATCAACGGCAGTCAAAGCCCCTTTAGTGCGCGCACATAAAATTGTCAAAAAAACAGATCATGATGTTTCCGAGCTCGAACTATTAAGCTGCAAAAAAAAACCGGGACTCTCTTAAACTACCTCGGTCACTGTAGTGATATTCTTCTTCGAACAAGCATTGCGAACAAATTTACGCTGTGTGCATCATTCAACACTAACTTTAATTTAAATTATTCGCTGGAACACATATAATAAATTTTTAATGAGCTTTGAGCAAATATTTTATGAAATTGTGTCTAATTCTTATTAGGACTACCTATCGGAAATTGATCGAATAAAATGTCAATGTTTCGACAGTATAAATATCAGAGCAATGACATTTGATGCCATTTGCAAACATGGTTGCACATTTTTTTTTTTTGGTGAAAAAAGATCCCTTTGGATCAAAAATAAATAATGACTTATCAGGATCAAAGGTCAAACAAATGTACGTATAATTACTTTGAATCGTCTTTAGCAAAAGAATATTTTATAAAGATGGTGTTTTCTGTTAAATGTATTTATGAAAAGTTAAAAACACACAGAAGAAGCTTTCCTTTTTGAATCAATTGCTTTCCATCAAGTAATAAATATCCGTTCGTCGACATTAATCTATCAGTCATATCTACATTACCCAGTTTATTATCATTCCTCTCCTATAGATTATACACAACACATTTTCCAAGTACCTACCTATCAAAACAAGGTCCCTCTGCAATCAGCCAAAGTTCCACTATAAACCGATTTCCTCTGAGACGACTCTGAGCAATATTCTATCTATTATTCACTTACCAAACATCAGATCATGCTAAGAGACAGACAGCACCGCAACTATCTTGTCAGCAGAGAACACGAATTCTCATTGTACGCAACGTATTCGCCCCAACTGAATGACATAACACCATCTCCATCATCATCGCCGCTATACTGCCACTATGCCATCACCATTGCCGTCACCATCAGTTCAGCAGCCAGCATTCGTCAATGTTAAATTTATGTTAATTTTACTATATTACCGTTGGATCTCCCTCGTTCCATTGAATGTATTTGCAGCTAGCAAAACCACCTGCAAGCCTGCAACTGCAACCCAGCAGCACACATCAATCATTTTCTCCCAAGCATAATAGCAGCTCATCAGCTCCTGGTACCGCGCATTTATATATTTCTTCTTGGTTAAATGTTTGTTGCTCCAGCACAAGCCCCAGCGCTCCGACCACGACTTTCCTTGCGTCTCATTACTCTCCACGATTTTTTGTATATGGAATCATGCCTCCTATGCCGTTGTATCATGATATTTGTCTATTTGTTTGTTACTGCCAAACAAAACACTAAGTTAACAACAACAACTATACCAACAACCCGAATCCGACGAGAGCAGAGTTGTAAGTTGTAAGTAATTGTAGTATGCGTGGGAAACACCGCTGTGCATTGTTCTACCATCATATTCTGATTTTCTTCTTCCGAAAAAGGGGGCCAACTTTTGAAAATGCAAAACGATAAACAAAAACTGTTGGAAATATAATTCAAAATCAGATTACAGCGTCGCGGTTTTCAATATTAGCTTTTTGCAAAATCACGCCTCGCAGGGAAACAGACAGGCAAATTGAGCTCTTCGCTGCACTATTCAAGACCGTAACCGTTGGGGGGATTAACTGACGGCCTGGGATTCTATTCAAAAATAGGTATTTGACAGCACACATTTTATATATCTTTTGAGCTTAAAATCTGATCCACCAGGTAAAGGGTTAAGTATTTTAAATCAGAAGGGGCAGCGGGGTTACCCTGCCCCACCATAACTAATTTTTATTTCAATCCCTATTAAAGCAATCATTCCAAATAATTTTAATTTCTGCGTACAGTGGGCAAATTACACCTATTCTGTATACATACAAGCATAGATATAAAATTCACGACCTGGAATTCCAACTCAATACTTCAATCTACATGAAAGGTAGAAAACAGCAAAAATGTCAATCGAACTGACATTAGACGTCAAATTATTTCTTCATTTATTGCTTTAGAGATTGTAAAAAAAAATCTGCATGGAAATTTCTATTTTTTATATAAATATATTGCTTGTGCAGATGCGGGTTAAGGACCCGATAACACTGGATTGTAGGGCCACCGAAATTGAGTAAGCAAAGTTGTCACCAAGTATCCATGGTTATGGTATCTCAAAAGAAAAGCCGTGCAGCAAAACTAGTATGCCAATGGTAAGACCCTTCAGAATCTTACTTCTTGAAAAAGCCTTAAATATTATTTTTCAATAAGAATACACTTGTAACATCGTACAACTATATCGTAAATCATATCACTTACGGCATAATTTATCACATTTACGAGCAGGTAGTTCGGTGTGGTAGGATAGCTAAGCTATAATGTTGCGTTCGGTCGCTCGTGCTTTGACATGTGGCGTAGAAATAGAAATAAGGGAATCTTATGAGCTAATCTGATACTCGTATGTCACCTTAAACATTCTGCTGCTGCAGATCGTAAATAGAGTAAGCTCGATCTAAGCGCCGAAATAGATCTATTTTCTATTCATTCGCGCGTTGACAGCTGACATCTGTCTTGTGTAGAAATCTTTGGTACGTTGTTCTCTCCAACACAGATTTGTTTGAATTGCCCCTTATGAAATGTTATTCATGTCAAACAATAATGTTGGTTTGCCACATATTTTTGCAAAAATATTTTTTAGCTGATTTTTGATTTTTTTTTGACAGCCCATGCTTCCTGTCAACTTGAGTATATTTTGTATTGATATCTTTCTCTTTAATCTTGAAATTAAAAAAAAAGAATTAAAATCTTGTAATCCTAATTGTGACGAAAAGCTTTGTATCTGTTAAATTGAAACTTCTTTAGTCTCATTTCATTTCTTTCTAATTATTTACTCCAAACAGTTAATGTCGCTTGTCAACTAATATTTCTCCGTCATATCTTTTAAATTTAAAATAGAATTTTCAGATTTATCTTTTTGAGGGCTTGTGTCAAAAAGCGGTAAAATTTGACAGTTTTAATTGCATTTCGCACATGACGTGGGAGTTAAAATCAACCAAAAATGTCACTTCATATTTCCTCTTTCGGTTTGAGGCGAAATCGTTTTGCATTCATAAAATTAAAAAAAAAAATTGTCACCCATTTTCACCCCCCTTCGAATATTTTGATACATACGGCTATGCAACGCACCCATTGCCGTGCCACCAGCACCTACCGGCACATTTTGTCTGGCTGGATTTCTGAATACATTCATCAGAGATTCAAAGGCTCGACGATGCGATGCAATTCCACGCAATGCATTCAGAATTCAGATTCAGATTTTGAAGCAAGGCACGCCACCGTACCACCAGTCAGTCCACCACGGACATAAGAAATATAGAAATATACGGATACGGATAAACAAAAGGCGATATTCCACATAGTACAAATGCAGCGGAGCTGTAATTCAATTCAGTTCGCATTTGTATGTATATTCGCTTTCGCATTCGCAGTTAAATTATGTTGCTTGGCTGCTGAACTAACGTCGACGTTGTTGCTTCTCTGCTTCTGGTTTTGTTGATGATTATAATGGTGTTGATGTTGATGCTACTGGCTGCGCTGTATTTCAGCGCTTTGTTCTGTCGAGCATGCGATCTGCTTTTGCATGCATCCGCGGGCATTGTTTATGCAGACATTTCCTTTTTGTTTTTTATTTTTTTTTTATTGTTCGTATAACAAAAAAGTTTAAAATTGTTATTTTAATTTACACAATGTTGCTCTGAGTCATTCTGATGAAGGCTGCAGGCGGTTGAAAGGCATCACTTGGCTCAGCATTCAAAATAAGATTAAAAAAAAACACATAAATGTAAAACAAAATTGACTTAAATTTACGAGGATTAATTACAATGTAGTTGGAATAAAAAAAAAACACAAGAAAATGGCTCAAAGATGAGCAAAGTGCGTGATGAAATTGTTGATTATAATCATGAACACAGCGGAGGCTTATCATGAATATCTGAACGCCTTACTTCATAAACCGAGCAATATTTTCTTCTGTATTCACATGGGCTGTTCTGTTGAGTATTAATCATAAAGTAGTGATGGAATGTACTTGTTTATTTTATAGATACGTAACCTGATAATTAAGCGTTGCCATTTTCTTTAAAAAAAATTAAAATATGTCCTAAGTAGATTTGACAAAAAAAAGTGCATTTTGCCGGATCTACACGACTGCCAATAAGTTCGCAGTATTTACTGACAAAATACTGCTGTCATTAATTTAATTAACGACATTCGTTTACACGAAGCTAAAAGAATGACAGATAAAAATACTGCAAACTGGCAGTAAAGAATGAGCAAGTTCATTCTTTATTGCAAAATGTCATTATTTGAAAATTTTTGTCAGTACTGAATTTACACGATGTCAGTATAATGCCACAACTTAACGAAAATTCTGGCTGGCAGTTTTTTAATGACAAATAAACTGCCTAATTTTCGACCATTTACACGACAAAAAAAAATAATGCCAAGTTTTGACAGTAATACTGCCAATTTGGCAGTCGTGTAAATCGTAAAAATTAGATTCAATTTAATCGCAGCTGATTTATATTTTTTTTTTGGATTGGGCCTTAAACATTCTTAATTCTCAACGAAGACGTCAACTCTACCATTAAAAAACTCTTATGGCCTTTTCGATTGGCCGTCCAGAACTGTTCTGACCCCCACAAAATGACAGTTGTTACTCTAAACAGAACAGAAAACGATTCTGGATTTCGTTTCAGAATCGAAAACAGAATCACTAATACACTTACACAATTAAAATGTCAAAATAATCGGCCTGATGTGTTGTGTAATTTCCTTGTGTTTATTGAATTTAAACTCATTTTCTGGTAAAATAACATAAAAAGAAGCAAGTTATAGTTATTATTGATACAAGAAAATGTGTATCTAAATTGAAATCAAGTGTTTTAGAAATTCTTTTTAGCCGATGTGATTTTCTTTTAATTTAATTTTCACAAATACAGTGATACTTCATATTTAGTTTGAATTTAGATTGCTTTTTCCTCATGAATCGACTGACACCTGAAAAACTAATGCAAATTGTGCAGATCTATTTCGAAAAACATGGCTCTGTTTATGAAATGAGTTGTTGTTATTCCCGATTTTTAAAAGAAATTTTTTTTAGCTTTTTGGGCGCACAATTTTGATTTTTGGACCTTTAATTTTAACACCGCTAGACTATTTTATGTGGGGGTATCGTATATGTGAAGTCGCTAGTCTACACCGATATCTAATCCAGAGGCCATTCAGGAATTGGAAAACAACATTCGCTGGGTTATTGCCAATATACGATCCTAAATGCTGGAAAGAATCAAAGGCGGTAGCAATGTTCCAGAAATCATATCTTTAAATATAATGGCAAAAAATTATCTTTCAAATAAAGTTAATTTTATGACAATCAATACAATTTATCTGCGTTTTATTTTATTTGTAAGGCCTGTAAGACCTAAGGTCTTTTAAATGCAGCCTAAGTTGCACGGCACTAGTTCGAAAGAATAGAAAGATAGGAAAGAATTTTTGTTGGGACAGTAGATTTGAAAATTAAGTATTTACTATCTCATTATAATCCCCGGGCTGCATTCAATTAAAAATGAAATGAAATTATTTATTCAAGTTTTTATTTTTTAATTTACAAATTAGTTTGAAATATTTCTGACAGATCGATGATCAGTAAAGACCGATTTTCATAGTGCTGTAGTTTAATTTTAATTCGTGTGTCCTCGTACTTCATAGAACTGCCCAAACCTACAAATTTCTACTAAAAACTGTCTTTCTTTCTTAGAATTTCATATGCAGGAGCTAGTTTTCCAATGAGTTTTGAGACTTCCAGAGTGGTTTGGTTTCTCAATAGCTAAGTTAATACATATTGTATATTATGTTGGTCTTTCGCAGCCTTAATACGAAATTATTAAAACTATTCCTTACAAATGTTTTGAAGTATTACAAATCAGTTCCTGATGCAGGAAAAAATATTCAAATTCTAAAATAACCATGAGACAAATACTCAAAGCTGAAGTTTGGTAAATTAAATAGACCTATAGCAGTTGACGTACCTACAGAACTAGTTATACAATCGTGTGTCACGTTTTTAACATTAGCTAATATATTTGTTTCTCATATTAAATCCATACTGTAAAATTTACAGTATATAAATTATAATGCCAATTCAAGCTAATGCTAGATATATTTTGAAGAATTAAGAACATTAATTCTGCTTTCTTTGGTTCGACAACTGCTAAAGCATAAATAAATATTAATTACGTCACTACCCGGCAAAGGGAGATTTGAATGTCAGAAAATGGAATTAAAAACACTGACACTAAATACAAAAATAAGGGTCACGGCTCTATTCATAATATTGAAGTTTGGATAAAGAAAACACGTCTGGCATCAGCAAAAGGTTCCGAAATTTTCTGATTATCCCACATTATAATCGAAAAGGATTTGCCCTACAAAAAAAATGTACAAAGATTAAGGTTACTAATGGATAACATCTAAAACCCAACTATCCCTTCCGCCCCCACTCCTGTCAGAGTAAAATTCACTTAAATTAAAGAAAATATCGCTCAGCAATTGAACATGGACACATCACATCAAAAGCAAGTAAATGTGATATCTACATAAATATCTTAGCAAAGAGAAGGCCCCCAAAGTATAGTGTACAAGTTGAAAAGAAAGGAAGCCATTTTGATGTGTCACTGACATGTCATCAATCAGCAAGACTTATTTTGCATTTGCTTTTTGCTATGTCGAAACTCGAAACTGAAACTGAATGGCATCAACTTAGCTAAGTGAGATATGCCCTCGCTATAAATAGAATGTGAGAGTTTGTATACGTCATGCCAGATGTGTTTTTGGGGAGGTGAGTGAGGTATTTGGCTAAGTAAAACTTTCTTCTTACGAGTTATATGGCACTTACAAAAACTCTTATAATATATGAATTTCGATGATGTAGCATGTTTTATTTGCCATGCAAACACTTCTCAAGTTATTAATGAACAACCTTCCATATGGAAGAGTATATATACTATATTTTACTCACACAGGATACGCTCATGAATTTCACATAAATGATTGCTACCCGAAACTGGCGGTGTCACACCAAAATCGGCATTTGTTTTTTTGACATATGCACGCCAATTACGAAGATGAAGTGCACGTTGCACAACAATTTTGTCACGCTCACCAGATTATGAATGCGTCCCAATGCTGCTTTGCCTTGCTGCTGCTGCCATGCCGCTGCCAATGACTGCCATGTCGGGTCTTTGTGTCGGTGTGCTACGTGGTAGTACAGTTAATCATGTATCCTGGCTCACAACACAACTTTGTTTATGATGATAAATATTACTTTTCGCTGGCGCTGCTGTCACACACCCTCTCTTTTGACATTTTCACCATAACAGAACCAGCCCAAGCCCAGTAGGCATATACATCACGCAAATTACCCATTCAGCGGGTTCCATTCGTTCTTCCTGTTCCTTTCCATCACTCCTGATGGCCGTAGCTATCCCCTCCCATATGGTTTTTGTCACCTAGTTTATGCTATCGAAATTATGTACATTTTTTTGTTCTGCCACACGCTCCTAGAGGCCTCTGGGGAGAAATTATAGGTCAACTTATTCGCTGTTGCACTAAACGAAAAGTGTCATTAATAATTCACGCGTGTCTCTCACCAATGTCGACGGGGCGGCGCGGAGCGGCTGCTGCGATGTACGCTATAGGGGGTTAATGACTCCCTCGCCTTTTACAATAATAAAATATTACGCAATTGCTAGCCCCACTGTGAGCGAAACTTCTATGAAACATTTCAAACTATTATCCCTCGACAATAAACCCGATAATTATTATTAATTAGCAATAAAAAGCCAGCAGGACGTTGCTGCTTTGTGTCTCTAAACTCAGTCCTTCACTGGAGCGGAGTATAGAGATAGACAAATCGAACGACCAAACCAATGACGACAGCCAGCGGCATCTATATGTTTTTGGCTTAAATACAACCGGAAGCTTGCAACGAATGAAAGATGGGTGTGATTAGTTTTAAATGGCCAACGAATGGAATGGTAAATATAAGACATCCACCATTATAGCAACAATACAATGGCAATTATGCAATCCCCTTCAGGAACTGACATTATATATATGAGATAACGGAAATGCAAATGTGAGTGAACTGTCATAGCTTTGTGACAGTTCGTTGATTCTCACAACGCGTTTGTTCATCGATTTCGATGTATGTATACATAAGAGTCCGAATGGCGCTTGCTTCAAATGACACTAATGACAGCCACAAGGACAATACCAAGAAATCGCAATCGGACGCAATTTACGTAAAGTTTATGATTATGATTTGAGCAAAAATATAGTAACGACCATTATTAGTCTGATTTGAGTTTGAGAGTATAATGGAGAAAAAAATAAGTCTTGTAGCAGCACAACAATGGAATAAGAGGAAAATAGCTTCCGTCTGGCAAAAGAAGATAAACACAGATACTACAGCAAAAGAAATGGAGAAAAGTTCAACTTTACAATATGCTCTCAAGCGGAAATACTATAAGCTCCGCGTTCCGAACCGATGATAATGGTGAGCTGCGGCGAAGAGCGGGGCGGCACGCCACTGGCAATGACTATCAATACTGATACTCGTATATGGAGAAGAAAAAAGGAAGTTTTGTTCATTAAGTTTTTCTTTTTCTTGTTTTTTTTTATAAACTCCTTAATAGATTTTGTTTATGTATGTTTTTTTTTTTCTTCAACTTGATCTATTTTAATAAGAAGGGAAATACCTACTCGACGAAAAACAGTTAAGCGATGTTTATGGGAGTTCGTCGTTAAAAGAAATACTAAGTATACGAAAAACGGATGTGCGCGCCTGTTAAAAAAGTTTGGCCCTTTTGCGAAATTACAAAAAGGGAAAAAAATATTTTTTTTTAAGAGTAGAAAACTGCTTAGGAAAGTTCTGACAATCGAAGTATGAAATTTGAAAATTTAAGCATTATTCAGTTTGTTGATTTTTTGAAAAAGTTTAAAGTTGATTTTAACAAGTCTTGAGAGTATTTTGTTTTTAAGTTAAAAATTTGCATAGTCAAACATTTTATATAAATATTCGATAAGGTGGGGTTTTTTTTTATTATTTATTCTTTTTTTTATCAAGCTGATTTCAGCGTTTTAAAAAGTAGCAAGTGAAAAATGTCTATACTTACTTTCTGACACAACAAAGTTTTTCTTTGTACTTTTATTATTTAGGGCGATTAAATCTTTACGTTTTTGAAGAATTTCCAAATAAATCAGCTTCTTTTCTTGAGAAAACAATCATAAAAAAGGCATCATCAAATAGAAGAGCAGTGATTGCGTCTCCTGATCAAAAAAATTTAATGGGACAAGTCAGTTTTTTTTTTTCGAAAACTCTCCACAATCTATATTAAGGGATTTAATTGTGTGTGGAAAGTTTGCCAATTTCTAGAGTCAACTTCAACTTTTGTTGTCTACATTCTTCAATTATTGAACTTATGTAATTCTTGCAATACGTCAAAAGGCCAATTTTGCTGACACTGGCGCTTAGATTGCAAACTGATAGGTATACTTTGAGGGAATAAAATATGTCATTGGAATTCTTGGGCAAGTATAAATATTTAAGAAAAAAATCGTTGGAGAGGATTTTTAAAAAAACATTTTTTTATCTAAGAAAAATGGAAAATATTTTTAGGAAAATAATTTGAAACGCCAATTTAAAGTTATTATTAATATGCATATGGAATTTTAATTTAAAAAAGAAATTAAGAGAAAAATCAATTTTTCAAAAACAAAAATAATTTTTTTCTTAAAAATCGAAAAAAAAAATATTTTGTTAAAATTGGATTTTAAGTAAATATTGTTTATACTTTTAAGGAGCATCTGCAAAAAAATATTTTAATCGGTTCATTCGATAATGAGAAATTTGAAAATATGTAAAGTGGTTGTATGGGAAGTACCTACCGTTAATAAGAACGTAAAAAAAATATCCTTTCTCTTTAAATAGACTTCACCAATTTAGGAACGCACACATATTTATTATTTGTATGATAGGTACAAGGTACCTTTGTGTTTTGTCTTAGAAAAATGGGTTTTTGAGTATTCAAGAATATCTATAAAAAAAACTATTAAGAAATATTGATTTAAAAATACTGCCTAGACATTTAGGAGCTTCTCCATGAACATGTTAAATCAACTGAACCGTTTTCTAAAAAATCAAAACTAAAAATTACAAAAAAGTTCCTCTTCCTTTATTATAAATTAAATGCATTAATAAATTAAATGCATTATTTTTTTATAAGAATCGTTGTAGTAGTTTCTAAGAATAATACGATTTTTTTTGTTAACAAAATGTAAGGCAAGCAATATATTAGATATACAAATACGTGTGTGCATATTATCCAAAACGAAAACAATTTATGCAGAATTCTGAAACACACTTTTTTCGAATTCGCTATCATCGAAATGTCAAGTTTAATAAAAATCTTCGAGTTCTATTTTTTTTAAGAATCAAACATTTGCCATATCGCCGAAATAATAGAATTTAATTGTAATTCTGGGTGTTTTTTTTTTTCAAAACATGAAATTAAAACAAATTAATCCAATAAATTTTTTCATATTTTTTTTTAACTTGCGATATACAAAGGTACTATAGCGCAAGTTTTGTATTTGGAAAAAAATCGAACTCAAGATTTTAATCAAAGTTGACATTACGATGATAGAGAGCACCAAAAAAGTGTGTCCCGCAATTCCGTTTGTCTGTCTGTCTGTCTGTAGAACGATCTACAGCCTAAGCCTCTGAACCGATTTTGTTCAAACTTGGCATTTTAGGTGATTGTCCAAAATAGGTTTTTGAATCGTTGTTTTACCCCCAAAAATAACGGTACTTGCCATACAAATTTGTCTACCATCTTAATTATCTCAAATACGGCTCCAACAATTTTGATAAAAATTAGTATGTGTACCACTTTGGGTATGATCTACATTTTGGCCAACAAAGATTTTAAAACATTTTGTAATTAACGGTACATGCCATACAACCATTTTATTGATTTTCGACTTTCTCATTAACGGCTCACTGAATTTCGATAAAAAATTTTTTGCAGAATGTCATTCAAACTCTAAATAATACTGCATTCAAAATCTTAGAAAAATAGTTTTTTTTAGATTTTTGAAAACAAAATTTTGAAAATTCAATATTTCGAAAACGGGTGGACGATTTCTTCTGATTTTTTGTTTGAATTTATATTATTAAATATTTAAAACGTTCATACCAATTTTTTTTTAAGAAAAAAATTAAGAATTCGTATATATAAAAAATTAAGTGAAAAAAACGACTTTAAAAATACTTTTAGACTTTTATATTAAGAATTTAGATACATTGCACATCATTTTCATGCTAAATCATATGAAATCGGGGTACTTCTGCAATCAATCAAATCATCGAACAGACATTTTTAGTTAAGAGGAGAGTGAATAAACTGTACCAAGAGATCGTATGCTAAAAATGACAGGGTGACTGTCTAAATTTAATGGAGCCTCCTACAATCTGTCCACAAAAGTGTAAATTAACACTAAAAACCTGCTGATTAAATGTATGAAGTGAGTTTTTTTTTGTGCTTTTAAGCCGTGTTTGAAAAAAATTCTACATAGGGAAGTTATTGTTCCCAAGTAATTCCGCACATAATATGAACTCAACTCCTTAAATACAACATCCAGCAGTTATAAGAGAGAAGCAAAATCCTACTTTGACATTTATTCGAGCATCGAATGAATTTTTCGAGTAGTTGAAATTTGTACTCTCCATGACTTGCATGAGTCTCGAAGGCTTTGTTCGTAGAGTGTTAAAAATTGATGTAAGGCGTTCTTTTTTCTATCAATACTTATTTCTTTTTTTTTTGAACACATACAATGAGTGATGTAGAATGGGCATATAGTGATTTATTTCAATAAAAAACATTAACATTTAAATAATAGTTTCAGAATGTTAATAAAAGTCATCGAAGAAAAAAAAAAGAAACAAAATGGTGAAAACTTTTTGGCACCAAACGTCAAATGTTGTCTCCAGGCGAAAACAATTGTGATAGGACTTGTGCTTGAAAAAGAAGACGTTGAAATGTTTTTCTTTCAGTTTTTATTTATTGCATTGTTTATAATTTTTACCAAAACATTGCTATTTACCCAAATTACTGAAAATTGTTTAATGTCATCTTCTCTGCGGTAACTTTTTGAAACTATAATAACAGATGCTATGGTGGTATTTAAAATAATAATAAAAGACCTAACTCAAAAAGCTTTTCGTCCATACTGCTCTACTTCAACTTGATCCTTGAAACGCATATAAACATTGTTTATATAAGAAATACTTAAATAATGAACGCTGACATTTTTAGCAAGCAAGAACTCTACGAACAAACCCATCTACTGCACCTAAATCTGATTTGATTTGAAAAAAAAAAAACACAGACACAGATAGAAAACTTGACATTTTGTTATTTCTTACTTCCTCTTATTATGTTCCATTTCATTTCTGTTTTTTTTTTATCTAAGTTTTAATTTTTAATTTAGATTTAAATTTTCATACATTTTAAATTAATCAAAATTTATAGAAACGTTATACTTGGCGTTGTCGCTGAAAGAATAGAGTAGACCAGTGCGCTGAAAACTTTTCTTAGTTAGACATTTTTTGAGACCTTATAATATGAATTATAAATGCAATGATGAATTGCCAACTTTGATGTCAAATCTGACAGCTTTTTGACATGTTTTCAGGCATTTCAACAAATTTTATAATCGATTTAAAATCAAGATATAAAAAAAAAGAATTTGTTGAACACGTTCGGTATACTTTTATTTCCCCCTTAGTTCCCCAGACCCATGCAGAGATCCTGCCCATTGTTGGCACGTTTGTGCATTATCCATGAGCTTGAGCAACCATCAACCCAAAAGGATAGAAAAGTATCTATACTTTGTGACTTGTATTTCCGTTTGAGTGGTCATTACCAATTGGACATATCTGTAAGGAATGGGTTATGGAAAGGCGAGGGCTAGGACGAGGGCACACTAACGTTCAAGTACCTGGAAGGAGCAAGTTCAATCGTCATCGTTGTCGTCGTTCTCGAAGAAGTCATCGTCGTCGTTCGGCAGCTTGATGTAAACCCATGATGACGGTTCGAAAAGAGTTGTAAGTGGTATTCCTCCAACAAGTTCTTGTGATAATATTATGGGCAGGGGGACTTATAGAGCAATACATAGTCAAGTCAGCCACTACCACAGCCACTGGCGACAGATTATTACTATGCGATCGATACGAAACGAGTTGACTACTTGAACGCAAGTAGCATATTTGCAGGATGTATATGAATAGCTTATAAAAGCCGGAGCAGCTATGGGAGTCCGAATAATGGCAATGGCAACCAACGGTGGACTGGTTGGCTGATTCTGCTGCTGCTGGTTATGGTTTTGGAAAAAAACAATATAAAATCGAATAATAAATTGGTATCCCTATAGGGGCCGTCCGGCCGGCCGGCGCATTGTCTATTCATTGTGTGGCATGATGTTGATTGTTAGTTGTATACTTATGAATTCAAGGAAGGTTCTTTGGCGCTCCCCTTAAGAGCTGTCTGTGTCTCATTTCATTTGGAATTCAAATTGGAGTTTAGTTTCCAACTTGTGTTGACTATTTTTTTTTTTGTTCTTCGTTTTTCTGTTATTATTATTATTATTGAAGAAAAGAAGAAAAACAACAAAATTGGGCTTGGCTTTTTGAAAATTCGAATATAATAGATGCAATTTTATATCTAGGTGCACAATTTCGAAGCCTGTATTGTACTGTATACTAATAGCTGTATATAGACTAAAGACTATAGTTGGATGGCAAAATGAAGTATAGGAAAACTCATAGCAATTTGGCTTTTGTTGTTGAAGATTTAAGTGTAAGAGATTAACTTGTTTATGTTTGAATGAAAATTTAAATGCTTAATCTGCTATTCAGGAACAAAGCAAATGACTATCCAATCAAAATGGCGATTCAGAAAGTTTTGTGCTTGATATGTCATTATGACGAAATTTATTCTTTCAGTTTGGGACTTAAGTTTTAAAGAGAATTTTGTAGTTTTGAAATGTTTGAAGTTCGCTTTCTGTTGCTTTGATATTATATTTGTTTTATGAACCAGAAGCACTGTTGAGGGGAATGAAGTTGCTGCTATTCAAGCAAACACTATGAATGAAAGGTTTTGAAATAACGTTGATATATTGAGATCAGTGGTAAAGGGAAGAGTTTTATTCGTTTGGTCTTATAAATAAGTGATTCTTCAGTTGTACATTGTACCGAGTATTCTCTGGTGTCACGTTGTGTCAACTGAGTCAGTTTTTCTCAGATCCCAAGTTTACCTATCGCCATATGAAGCTCCCAACTATGAAAACTATTGAAGTCTATAACTTTGTGCTCTACAACACGGATTAAGAAGAACTTAGATCTTCCAGAAATGGAGTTAAGTTATTCAAAAAATTTGATGACGTTTTTTTTACAACTGCGCCATCTTTCTTTAGTAGTTTCAAAGATTTTTTTGGTTTAGAGAATTGCTGTCCATATCGACCACCTCAGTCTTTGTGAGATGGCTTTGTTACAAAGTTGCCTTCTTAGTCTAAGGAAGTGAAGGAGGTATCGATTGGCAAAAATTGTTCCTCTTTTAATTTGTACTCTACTGGTACCTTTGCTGAAGTTTATGTCGGAGGTAGAGTATTTAGTCCCTAACAACCTTAAAATTAAAGTTGTCAATCACGACTTTTCGGTATTGAGCGTCCGTTCGTTATACAATGTTTTGACTTAAATTATCGTCTCTCACGAACTGCCACTGAAATCACATTCAATTCTTGCAATTATGTCAATAATTTTGGCAGGCGTATGGAACAAATTTGAGCGACATTTTAAAGAGTGTGTCTTTGTTTTGGCGCAACAGATTTATCCTCTAGTCTAAAACGTTTGTTGACAAAAGATATAGCGGGTTGTTCTCTATTGACCTTAATGGTACGCGCCTAAGGCTAGACTGATAGGGATCTATCAAGTTGTTGACGAACAGTTTTAGGCGTTCACGTAATTGTAGCAGAAAAGATCTTGGAGACGATTTTATGTTGAATGAGGCTTCTTCAGTTGTAGTAATTTAAAGGGTCTTCTTTTTCAAGGTCGGAAAAACAGCTCCAGCGATTTTATTAGGTTTATACTTAGATTTCTAACTCTTTTCAAGGTCGGGCAGTAGGTATTGTTAATTTACATCGACTATACCTATACGTTGAATTAAACAGAGGAATTCATTATTAGGCTGCTGGTGCTAAACGAAAATTCAAATGCAAAAATGACACGACGAAATTATAAACGAAAAAATTTGCTCTACATTTCATTTTTAAATACGAGTACACTGCTAAAAGCTGAACGAGAAAGCCGAAATTTGTTATCTTAGTAATGAGCTGTACTAGATTTCTTAATTCTTATTTTTTTTTTGTTTCCCAATAATTTAATTTGTAGTGACATAAATCGCTTCCGAAATTTTGACATTTAACAACTAGGGATGAGTCAATATTATAGTAACAGGTATTCAGCAATAGTTATTAGCCGATAGCAATAACAACTTATTATTAATGAAGATTGAAAATATCTCTTATTGAAATAACATTAATAATTTCTAAAAATTTTTGTTTTGTTAGTCTTTCATTAATGAGTGTTATTTTATTGATTTCAGGCATCAAGAAAAAATTGTTATTAACTCCGGTAATTATTGATTTCAGAGTCATCGTGAGTGAAAATCGTAAAAAAAATTTGTATCAATAGATTAACTTTGATTTTAATTATTAGTGATTTTTGAGAAATTGTTCGTTGGCCCATGCATATAGTCAAAACTTGTCAAAACACATTTTTGACAGCTGACAGAATTCTCCACAAATATTTTTCCATTGTGGATTATGTTTAAATTCCGCTCTGCATTTGGAGACCGCCCGAAAATTTCATTTCTCATTAGCAACGTTATAGGCCTTAACAAAAACTAAGCGAACGCTAATTTGTTGACTCTATTCGAGTTGTACAGGGTGGCGCATAAATAAGTATAGTTATGATTTAATTATAAAACAATTATTTTTTTTTGTTCACGTATTTTTTTTTTTGCAGAACTAACTTTGAAAAACTTTGGAATTCATAATGGAAAGACTGACCACAGAACAAAGAACCTAAGTTGTTCAAGTTTGTTTTGATAGTCACAAAGATCATATCAAAATGTCTTCTTTTCGAAATGGTCCATCATTTTCAGCAATACGGGGCTCTCTGTGATATTCGGAGTGCTGGAAGACATCGTGCAATTCTAAATTATGTGTACATTGCTCTGGTGCAAGTAAATATTGCAAAACCCGCCGAAACTTCTACCAGACAAAGTTCCGGGCAATCAGTGATGTTACACTTTTTTCCATATAAGATTTAATTTATTCACGGCACCCACTTTGAGGCACAGTATGGTGTTGAATAACCTTAGAAAGTTATCATCGGATCATATTTTTGCGAAAAAAGACGAACAGAGTAAGATCCCAGGGTCGGCAGACATACGTCATTTTATCATATCTGAATTTTTTTAGCAGATAGAGCCAGAGGTAGGGAACACTGCGAATTATGGTTCCAACAAGATGGAGCCACATAGTCCACACAGCTCTCCAAACTGTGGTTCTCCTGAGGAAAATTTTTGGTAATCAGATAGTATCGCGTTTTTCAGATTCTTACTAGCTACCGCGTTTGGCCGATTTAACAGCTCACGATTTTATGTACCTTATTATTATTATTAGAACTCGGTTTGTATCCTATTTAATAACTGTTGTCTTTAATTTTGTTTACATATCGCCATGTTTTACATTTTAATCTTTTAAAAGTACAAACTCTGTTCGACTATAATCCACCGATATGGTTTCGCAATTAGAAAGGACTATTTTCAGCGGCATACGATGCATGTTACATGCGTATTACTTACATTAACATCATTATTTTCCTTGCACTCTGCACTAATCGTAGTGATGCATCTAGGCTCCGTGGCTCCTAGCAGCCGCAGCAGCAGCTTCTCTTTAACTATGTGTTCAAAATCCACCATTCATTAAAAATAACACGAACCCATCATTACTTCCTGAACTTAATTATAATTAATAATCATAAAGACAAAACACCATAAACATGAACCAAACTAGCATCCACACGATACATAAACATTACAAACTCGTCCTCGTCCTTTCCAATTTCAGCGAGTCTACTATATCTAATATCTTACCTATACCCACCAACACCACATGAGTGGTGCCTTGTGCGCCAGGATTGTTTTTTTTTTTTTGAAGCCCGACGATTGCATGTTGTTGTCAGTAAAAGTGCTATATAGAACGGAGAGTGTTGGAGGGGCAAAATCGATTCGCTAGCTAGCTAGCTAGAACTGCTTGTTCACCGTTCATCGTCGCCGCACCGTCACTCAATCGTCCTTTTGTCCTAACGAACTTGTAACTCGTCACAGACTGAACACACTGTGCGAGGAGTACCGATTAAACACCGACCGCCCGGCCCGCCCATTCAAACCAGCCAGCTCTCTGTCTGCTTTAAGCTCCTCGAACTCTCGAATGGAGCGATGGAAATATATCGGGTTTCCTGTTGTCGTGCACTGGAAAATTGCATAAATATCAAATTGCCATCATTACGTAAAATGCCAAGCCTAAAGGAAGCACACCATCATGTAAAGCACAAGAACTAACATCCTATAACGATTGAGCAGTGGGTCCTTACTTCTTTTTTTTTTAGTCGTTTTGTTTTTGTTGATGTAATATTTGTTATCCTTTTTGCCCAGACTTTTCTATTCGACTATATGTCCTCGTTGCAATGCACTTCTTTTTTTTAGATCCAACAAAATTGTGGAATCGAAAAATAAGTCAGTCAATCCTTTACTGTGCCTTTGATATTAGTTAGACAAAACTTGAGAATTAATTGCTTCACTTGAAGCTATTGTAAATTGGTAAGCGAAAACGGAATTTTATATCTAGACATTGTTATTGGTGGCAGCAATGGCAGCTAGCTTTCCGATAAAATTAATAACTTCTGTTTTATGTATGATGACGGCTTTTGGATTTGAAGAGGTTGAGCTAGTATACCATCACTATTTCGATATCAATATCTGTGTTATGGTGGTTCTAACTTCAGACAGCTATATCTGTCAGATTGCAAATTGTCAGTGTCATTTTATTCAGTATTCTGTGTACGTAAACTTTGAACGCACCCTTAAAGTAACTACCAAAATGTCAATGTCAAAACATTCAGCAGAAACAACATTTTCATTATGGTAATGCTCACGAACGAAGAACAATTAGAATTTTTTTACCAGATAAATTTAAAATCATTAACGTCAATTTTGGGTCGTGAAATTATCTTCAGTGATGAAGCGCATTTTGACTAAACCGCTTCGTCCCCAAAAATAATATGCATTATTGGTTGTGCTTCTAGAAACACCACATCATCCATAAAAAATAACTGTATGGTGGGGTTTTCATGCCGGTGGTGGTGGTCACTTTACAGACAAGTTCCAACATATATAATTTCTTGGGTCAATTTCATATGGACAAGACATTTATTATACACATTTGGTGTCAACAAGACGGTGTATACTTCAACGCCACATAGATGTGACAGTTGGCAAAGGCCTAATGGTTGACAAGATTTGTCTATTGAATTTTCGTTATTATAATCAATAAAAATTGATAAAAACGTCCTGACTCGCTGCACTATGGTTCCACCCTAGGCCAAAATTCTAAAAAAAACTTAGTTTAGTGGTTGTTACTAAGCTTTTCAAATAAGCTAAGAACATTTCAGCCTAAATTCAAATATTCGATACCGTTAGATTTTTGCTATCAAAGTGAATACATTGCCAGAACGTTACATATGAGCTTTAGTTAAGTCTTTGCATACTAATCACGTGTGTAGTTTCACTTGCGATATATGTACCTATGTAGGTACTTGACATTACGATGATAGGGAACACGATTTTCTTCAAACTTGCCATGTAAGGGCTTAAGGTTATTATCTCAAATAGATTTTTAAATATTTTTTTTGCCATACAATTTTTTCTACCATCTTAATTATATCGGGAACGGCTCTAACGATTTTGATAAACAAAAATCTATTAACATTTGAGTGCAAACATTTTTTTACATATTTTGTAATTAACGGTACCTGCCATACAATTATCAAACTTTTGTATATTAGTATATTATTTTTTAGATTTTTGAAAAAAAAAATTGAAAATTCAATATTTTAAAAACGGTTGGTCTATTTTTTTTGAAATTCTGTTATAAAATTTATATTGTTAAATATGCACTTAAAATTGCTATTACAAACATTTAAAAAAAAATTAAAGGAATTTTGTATATCTATAAAAAATTCAGTAGATAAATAACAACTTTAAACATTTATTTAGCATTTGATAAATTGAGATTTATCCAAGAAATAAAATAGCGAAAATTTATTTTGATGATCTACCTACAAGAATATTTCATCCAAGTCACTCAATTAATTCAAGTTTTATTCAATTATGACTAGTGATGTACCAAACCGATAAATTCTCAACCCGGGCTAACCCGAGATAGATTTTGAATAACCCATAAGCTAACTCGGTTTCTAAAAGAAAATTGTTCAGTATTTTTCTTCATTCCTGTGTTTTGATGAAAATATTATAAGAACACTAAATACCTTTTTTTTGGACCAGGCATTTTTCACAAAAAAAATTAACTAATTACAAAACACAACCAAACCGAAGCCGGAACCAAAATTAATTCAAAATCAGATATTCAATTATATTGCAACTCTTTAAAATCCATTCTATTTCACTCTGTCCATTTCCAATTCTATAAAAAAACTTTTCATTTCACCTCGAGTTACTACACGTTGAAATGAAGTTATGCATTACAAAGCCAATAAAAACCGAACCGAAACCCAATGCGCAGTGCAACTCGGTTTGATTTAACTCGATTTATTTTATGGGTGAAACCGAACCACAACCCGTTTCGTTGATACCAAGTCGATTATCGAATGTATATGTGTTAGTACATTGTGTTTGATACAAACCGCAACAAAAGGTGGGTAGTTTTGATTACGTTCAAGTCGGTTTGCCTTTGCATTCATTAAATTACTCGGCATTTCGTTAGGTTCTTTCATTTGTTCGCCAACTCGGTTTGCAAAAATGTAACCCGAGTTAACTCGGTATGGGCACAACTCGGGTTGATTCGGTTTATTAAACCGGGTTGACACATCACTAATTATAACCGCCTCACTCAACCGGAACCACTGTGAATTGTGAACAACAAACAAAAAACTATTGTGAATAGTATATACTTCGTTTGACATTTGAATTTTATTCAAATTTCTTCGGAAAATGTCAGGCAAATTTGATTGAATAAGAGTTTGTAAAAGATCTTTGAGTAAACCTTTATAAATCTAAATTTTTACTACAATTAAATTTCAAAAGCACATTTAAATACAAACATAAGACCAGTGCATAGAAACATCGCGTACTTTTCTTCATTTTATACTCTACCGCAAAAATGTTAAATGTTAATCGTGTTTAAGCTGACGTCATCGATGACAGATATGTATTGTATTGTATGTTTGGTATTTTTTCAAGTGAAAACTGTGTGTAAATCCAAGTTTAACCATAGAAAAGTTCACAATAGATCATAACTACGCGGCACCATTCACAATTTATAAAAAAAAAAAAAAACTTGTTTAATAAAGATAATACAGACATATCAATTTTGTAGATAAACATCAAATGTCGTATTCATATTTGACAACCGTAATAGGCGGTTGCGTGTTTCGGGAAACTTTGAACAAAATTTTACAGATAAAATGGGGGTATCTCAGCTAACTACTCGTATATGAGCAATTACTTGCATAAAGTGTGCGATGCCTTGGTGAAATTTGATCAAAAAGTCTGGCGTACAAAGTGGCAACCCTGATTGAATGCAAGTCTGTTTGGATTATCCTTGTTGCCAGCCATATTGTAAGAAACATTATGGCTTTTCTAGATGCAAGCTTCAGGACTATCATGAAAACAAAATTTAAAAAAAGAAGACATAAAATGCTCAAGGACATTATTATAACTTGATGACAGTTATACTGAATTTCCTGCTTCTTTGTTGCAAAACCCCCAAGCATCAAGAAGCAATTATGCTTAATAAAATCTAAGGTATCTATTCAAATGATAAGTATCTATCTTTAGACAGGAATAGCAGATTTAGAATGTCGTCTGGCGTTAATGCAAATGCGTAAATTGCCATCTGCACATTTTATCCTTAAGCCATTTGCACAAACTATGTTAAATATTTCACAGCTTAAAATGCACCCAAAACTATACTCGTTCGTAGTGTGGCAGCAATGAATTTTCCAAGAAAACAGAGATAGAACTAAAGATTAAGAATCCCAAAAATTCCAGACCCGAATATAAAGGCACAGGAAAATCTAACCACCTATATATGTATGAGTACCGACAAACTCTATCGTTCCTCGTGGCGCAGCGCATTTTCAAAAGTAAACATTGTTTCAAAAGGGCTTTTATACAAAAATTATGACCACGACGACCAGTAACACTGGAAAACTGTTTTGTAGAATCCCGATGCAATTTTCCGATTGCCATCATCTTGCCTCTCAAACCGTTTAAACTGCTTTTTCGGTTGCAATAGGTAAGCTTACATATACACACGCTCGTTTAGACGTTATAGCTTTGCTACAGCAGCCACACCAAAACCAAACTCCCCCTAAAGTGCATTTAAATTTAGACATATCGGGCAAATCGTGACTTTTATACTTTCCCATTAGTAGATCGGAATAAGAAGCCAAACACATCGAGGTCGACTATCCATTACTTTACCTATACCTACTGAACTATAGAGGTAGAAAATAGGTATTGGTAGAACAGAACCACCTGGAAATGAGTTGAGGATAACCTGGACGGACCTTCGATCCGCAAATCACCAAACAGCAAACACTTTGTGTATGTTTGCCTTTGGAGACCAATCGACCATTGAAGATGATTATCCTGCCACCACATCCTTACTCTTCCCCGAGCTAAATTTATATAGCCTCTGTCAAACGACGACGACAATACCAAACGAGGAAGCTAAGCATATGTTAGCTATGAGCATTAAGTATATGCTACATACACAGAACAACAGTACACAGTATACGGTGTTCATACAATGGCAGCATTAAATGGGATCTCTGATGCCTTGGCCAAATCTGAAGCAACATTTACGTAATGAGGTTCTTCTTGCATTACCTACCCCCTTCCTGTACATTACTCCTTTGGGGCGAGCGAGAGTAGGCGGCTAGGTCCCCGTTGTGTTGTTTAAGCTTACAGTTGTAGAAAATAACAACAAGATAATATTCTGGCGTAGATAATAGTCAAATACACGTCGCACAAGCCCCCCTAAAGCGACTTGGTCTAGGGTGGATAGGTGGATAGCATTATGCGGGCGGGGGCAACAAATTGTTAGGTGCTGCGAGATGTGCTCGTTCGACAATGATGAGCTGAAACAAAACAGCTCCAAGGATTTTTTTCCAACAAACATCTTATAGGGGCTAGGAAAAAGGGGGCAACCACCAGCACCAGGCATAGGTAGCGCATCGCAGATATTCTGCACAAACCCTATTATGCCACACCACCACTTAGACCATCCATTTAGGATTTGCAATCAGGATAAGAGCTTTTGTCACTTTGTGCAAGAGGGATTTTGCACACAAGGACAGTAACATAATAGAAGGACTTTACTAGCTCTAGCAGCTGATGCGATATGCATGCGATCAGATGCACTGCATACACGTCGAGTTCATGCCGTATATATAGCCCAGCCCGAGAAGCAGCATTATACATAGCTGCAAAATGATGAGTGCGAAGTTCTGAATATAGGAAGACAAAGATTCTCTATAAGCGACGAACTCAAATGTACTTTCAGCATTATTATTGTCATTTTGTAAATGCTGTTAGCTGCTGTAGTGGGGGATGCTGGTTTCTATTGCCGCTGCTTGCTATGCATGCTTTTTGCTTCTTTAAATGCAGAACGCCAGCAAGAGTCACAGCTCACAGAGTTGAATTAAATTTCCTTTCCTGGGAAATGTCGTTGGAATTTTTGATGTGGCGACGAAAAGTCATTTAACTTTGCAGGCAATGGAGAGGAAACAATCTGCTAAGCTGCACATCATGACAATAGACAATAATTGTGTAAATAGGAACTTGGATTTCAATTCGCCGTATAATAATTTCATTATGTTAAAAGTTTTTGGAGAAAATCATCAAACTGAATTTAATTCATATTTTCTAAATCAAATTGAATAGCCTTTTCACACCGACCCAAAATCACGGTTTTCGTCAAGAAATTTCATCAAAACCTTTAGTTTTCCAATACAACTTTTTTTCATAAACATCCGGTTTTCGCGAAAATCAGTCAAAATGAAACTATTCTGCCTTCAGTTGGATTTGACATTTGAGTAAAATGTCTACATACCATACTAAAATTGTCTACATCCCAGCTGTTGACGTAGAAGTTAGAAGACAGCCAGGTATCAAAAAATCTTATATGTCAAACAAACACAATGTAAATGTGCAGTGTGAACGCTTTTCGGAGTTTTGAAAACTTTTCGCCGAAAACTGGGTTCGGGGTAAAAAGTTTATTAGCCTATCACGAAACCTATTCCGAATCCCGAAATAAGAACTATCAAAGCTTCTGATGATCAAACACCTAATACAAATTGCCGTTATTAATGCTTGGCTAATAGTTTCCATCATAACTCGTTAGTTTCTAATCTCGTTTTCGATTGGCTATTCGGTGTTAGTCTTTTTTCACTGTTTATGTTCTAGTCATATAGAATATGGAAAATTCGGAGTAAAAAGAGTTACACCCGAACAGTCAATCAAAAATGACATAATTAAAATGGAATCAGCAATAATTCAAACTTCAAAAAACTCAATATGTGTACCTGTCATATTTTTGACATAAATATCAAACATTTCTTCCGAATTCTTAAATTTTCTTTTAAAAACATCTAACATTACACCCGGCAGAATTCTTTCAATATATCAAAGTGCTTGCCCCTCTCGTGGGTGTTATTTTTTATTTCTCCAAAAGTTTGACTTATTACCATGATTAACCTTAACCTTTATTCGTTTTTATTGATGTCATAATACTCCTACAGAATATACTTTATTTTATTAAAACGAGCTTATGGGGCACGTGTGTATGAATCAGTCGCTTTAAATGAATTCAACGTCTAGAATATTTTGACAGCTAAGTAATTTATTACCAACAGGATAAAATCAGCATTTGAACAAAATTTTAACCACAACAAGATTTTGAGAATATTATATTAGGAAGTAAGTATACCGAAAAAAATGTTAACATACGTCAAATGGCCATATATTATCGTATATCTTCCAAGAGATCTCTTTTCGATTGGCGAACGAAAAAAGCTCTCTTTGAATTTGTGAAACGTCAGATGCAGATCTTCTTTAAATTCTTGTAAGCATCATTTGTCCATAAATAGCATAATATTGAAGATATACATTATGCCCATATATGTAAAGTGTTTACGGTTGTTTTAAATGTGTTTTCCTTAAATGTTTCTATTTTGTAAATAATAATTTTGGATTTCAAATTCGAACTCAAAAGTGACGTTTACCTAAACTGACGTTTCGAACCTTTGTTTTGGGTTTGTATAACTTTGGTCACGTTCAGAAATTTTCCTTTCAACTAAAATGTTAGATTTATCTAAATATTAAATGTTTTCTAAACAAAATTACTCTTTCGTAAATAATGTCGAAACACAAACAGTCTTTTCAAATCGTTTTCATATCGATTTCTTTGTTGTTGTATGGAACTTAGAAAAATTAGTGTGCTTGTAAAGTCCATGAAATCTTGCTATAAAAGCAAGATTTGTTTTGGCAGAATAAAATCGAGTTCAGAAAAAAATCAATGTTTGTTTGCTTGGAATTCGGCATACCTCTTATTTATTATAATTATTATAGTTAAAGTTATTATTATCGTTATTATAAAAGAACTGTAACAAGATTCGACACTTTTCTCACGTCAAATTTATTTTTTGGCGCTTAAACAAAATAATAATTGTTATTGTTTCTTTTAAATTGCAGCTATAAGTTAAGACTCACGCATTCACCCAAAAAGTATTTTTTTTTTACAATTTCTTCCAACAGAGGAAATAAAATGCACGACTGGATCGTACGTACTTGCTCTTGCAACTAACAACTTTAGTGTAGCTAACTACTGACGCTGTTAGTAGGTATAGGTTGTCTAGTTATCCTTTGCAGGATTAAAGCCGATGTAGGCAAGATAACCCTGATTGTTAGTATAATGAATTGTGGAATGCATATGATTTAAGGAATGGTTACGTACCTACAAATGTATATTTAAAGGGCTTTGAATTATGAAAATTAGGAGGGTATTATCTACATACTTATATTTAGAATGGATAAAGTGCTTGATTGCTAACTTAGGCGTGTGGTTCGATCCCCACGCTAGGCGCATGCTTTCTATACCTAAAATTTTAATTGGATGCCGCCCATGGGTTAAAATGAGGCAGTCAATACCTGGTTCTCAAATCCACTGTGTCAAACTAGTGCCGTGCAATTCAGGTTGCATTCAAAAGACCTTAGGTCTTACAGGTATATAGTTAAATTTAAAAAAAACCTAGGTATGTAGATATGTACATACATATGTATAAATGAAAGTGAATGATGTATAGGTAGGTACAAATCGTTTTTTATACTTATTTAAACTGCAAAAACCATCACTTTAATCGGTTTATCGAAAAAACCATTAGATGCCACCGATCAATGAAAATTTTATAAAAAAGTATCTCGAAAATTGTAGGACGGATTTTAATGAGAAATCCGGTTTTTTATTTTTAGTTTTTTGAAAACAAATGTTTTTTTGAATTTTTGTATGCAGTTTTTAAAGTTTATTAATATACACGTGACCATAAAATTCGAAATTATTTTGTTTGATTAGTTTTAAAAATATTGATTTTTCAAAATAAAAAATTCAAAAATTAATTTTAATTATAAAAAAAAAGTTATTTAAAATCTTAATATGCAGAATTAGTTTGACTACCTAGTTCTTCTCAGATATAAAATTTGACAGAAATCCAATGTACAGTTACCGAGAAAGCCAAAAAATTTAGAAACAGTTATATGAAAAGTACCGTTAATAGACTTTTCCCGTAAACCTGGTTCATATCAAATGATAGCTATTACCAACAAAAAAATTCTCAAAATTTTTTATCAAAATCGTTGGAGCCGTTTTCGAGAAAAATAAGATTTTCCTTCAAGGTCATATGGAATGTACCGTTATTTTTAGGCCTAAAATAAAATTTCAATTTCCCCTCTTATGAATGCCAAAATAATCATACATACCAAATTTGAAGGTAATCGCTTACACCGTTTAGGCTGCAGCTCGTATACACGGACAGACTGTTAGACTGACAAACAGACAGACATTTTTTGTCGATCACTTTTTTAGGCTTCTCTATGATCGTAATGTCATGTTTGATTGTTAGATTTTTTTCTTTACCAATGCATAACTTGCCTTATAGTACCTATCTATAATCGCAAGTAAAAATTGGAAATAAGCAATTTCAAATGGATTAAAGGAACATCTCTCTTTATTTCAAATAAAGTGGATTTCTGTCAAAATCATCACCTGTTAATTATTTAAAAGTGGATTAAAGTTATTTAAAATGATATTTTTGTTAAATTTCAACAATTTTTTTTTATTCTAAGATTTACTTATTTTTTCAAAAAAAAAAAAACATCCATTCATTTTTTCCTAAAATCCAAACAAATATTTCTCGAAATTTTTATAAGCAGTATTTTGCAGAAATTGAAGAACCCTTAAGAATATTGATTCGAAAATCCATTGAGCCGTTAATGGGATTTTGGTCGAACCTTAAAGCCGGAGAGAGAGATAGGGCACGTAGAAGTCAAAATATCTCGATAGAGTGAGTCTAATGTGAACATCTTCAATGATTTTTGACAAACCATTGACAGATTTGACAACATTCTAAGATCTGAAACATTTGTGAACCAACGGCTTCCTTTAACACCTTTATAAATTTAATATGCAATTATATTTGTAGTCCTTCGTTTAAATTTAAAAATTCACTAAGGGCTCCTTTTAAGATTTTTTAAATTAAATCGAACTGTAAATATTTAAAGCAGCTTTTTGTAGACACTATTACACCAACGATTTATAATTTTAACTAGAGAATGGGACAATCTGCCTCAATTTGGAGAGTTATCTAAATTTCCTTTTTTTTAGATTATTCCCTAGAGACCATCTTTTTGTCTACTTCCAACTTTGTAGTTCTGCAAAAGCATTGTGTTGGTGTTCTATATATATATCCCAAAGAATTTTATTAAAAGAGACAAAAAACAAATCCTCAACTTAAAATATGAAAGAGCGATGGAATTACTCCTAGAGGACCAATTAGACGATAACAGTTAAGAATGCCCCAGCAACAACGTAAGCACTCTGATTATTTTGAAATTGAGCAATTTATTAACCATTATAATTTTTACATACATTCATTATGTATGTGCATAGTCATAGACACTTCTCTCAGAGATTTGAGTTTTTGATAAAAAAAAAAAAGTTTTTTTTTATTTAAATTTCCAGCATCAAGAAAACCCTCGCCGGATTAATTTTAATCCATCACTGATTAGAAAAGTTTTCTACTCTCATGTCCTTAGCACATACAGCAAAAAAGGCATAAATATACGGAGAAGACTCTACTTGTGTCTATATAAATTTTGTGGTCCACCGAATGGCCGGAAAAACTTTTTCATTTTGTATACTTAGTTTGGGTGTTGTTTAGGTTAAAATTAATTTTTTTGTACGTACATACGTACATTATGTATGGTTTATGGTGTGGCATTATTTTCCTCAATTAAAGTATACAAGATTCTATTTTTCATTTTTTATTTACAGTGTTTATCTTATTAAATGAATTAACTATTAGTGGAAACAGACATGCTAAGGTAAATGTACAAACTACTATATGCTCCCTAACCCATGTAAGAGGTATATAGATGTTAGCCGATGTAGGGCCAGCATTTGCCTCGGCCGAAAAGACCAAGATATTACTTCAGATACATTGAGAATATTGGAAAATGTTATATTCAATTTTACAATACATACACTAGTAATTTTGCAGAAGAAATGAGTCAACGGGAGGGATCGTTGTTCTTCACTGTGCCAGTGCTGTAGAAAAAATACTATATAGTAATATTGTTTTAAAATGTATTCAAAGCGTAATAGTGGGTAAACTAAAACAAAAATCTCAAAGTTCAAATTGGGTGTGATCACTTTGCTTGCTAACAATGGATAGATTGCTAATTTTCACGCCGAGCACTGAATTTTTAAATTTCATAACTTAACTTTATTTAATACAGAGTAAGACGGCGGTATATTCGCCCCGTTTAGCCGGGAGGTGTAATTTTCTTTAAAAACAAAATTACTTAAAAACTGTTGTACCTTTTTGTGAAGCTCGACATCTCTTCTTTTAATTTATCTTTAAATTAACAGGTTTTTCAAAAATTAATTTTTAAACTCAACATTGTTAATTTTTTTAATTTAAACTATCTAATGTTTTTCAAAATCTTACGGTTTTAAGTGCTATTTTTATTATATATATATATATATGGCGCAGTGGATAAAATGCTTGATTGCTAACTTAGACGTGTGGGTTCGATCCCCACGCTAGGCGCATTCTTTTATATACTTCCAATTTTAATTGGATGTCGCCCATGGGTTAAAATGAGACAGTCAATACCTGGTTCGCAAATCCACTGTGCCAAACTACTGCCGTGCAATTCAGGTAGCATTTAAAAGACATTAGGTCTTACAGGCATATAGTTAAATTAAAAAAAAAACAGACACGTATACATACTCGTAGTAATTTTTTCGACAACATTGCGACACTAGAGAAATATCAGTAAGTGAAAATGTGTATGAAATACAATGAATTTCTAAACATTTTTGTCATTTTCTGAGGATGTAATCTCTAGGTCTTACAAGTCAATCTTAGAATTTCGACTAATCCGGGGGCTTATAGGAACAAAACGATGCACACATTTTGTCACTCACAAAAAATTTAAAACTGAAAAGTAAAGCATCAATCACTTACAAAATGCGAACAGAAAGAAGGTAAATGGCAAAAAAGCTTAAATAAAATTAAGGACACATACTGTGTCGCACGAAAATTCTCATATTTTTTTATTTGACAGGTTACATCTATTTTTAGGTTAGAAAATATGTCAAAAATATTTGTCGTTTTTATAGAAAGTACTCTAATTACTGATGAGTCTATTTTGTATCCTAAAGTTTGAAAAGGTTTTCGAGCTATCACTAACGTATATATTTAGTCTACTAAAAAAAACGTCCTTCTAAGAAAACTGTCTTAAACCTTGTGAATATATTAAAAACTTAATTTATTAATAAACTTACAGATTCCAAAAATTTTTTTGGGACCTAAATATGTGCCAAAGGCATTCAATTATTGTAAGAATATAATATTAAATAAATTCTTATCAACAATAAGTATTTGCAAAAGTCTGCTAGTGGAGTAAACCAAATAGTTTGTTTATCTAATAGCCAGTTTTTTAGCGCGTCAAAATCCTATTTTTAGGTTTAGACCGAAGCCCGCGCCCGGCCGCTTAACTAAATAAAAATCGTAAAGTTAACTCTTGATTTACTGAGTTCATACTTTTCAAAAAGAATAATATCCGTGTTTTATTATCGCTAATAACCCATATGGTTCACCCCGTAAAAATAAAATGATCTGGGTTATGTACTGATATGTGTCCTCTGTTCGCCGAATTTAAAACTAATATTTGCAAACTCAGATAAAAACCCCGATACAAACCTGGATCTCGTGTTGTTTTTGTAATACGTGTTAAAAAATATCTCAGACCCAGACCCGTAGATAATAAAACGCAGCTATTATATCAATACGAGTGTTTTATTGGGAAATCTATCCCTATCCTTTAGTAGTATTCTGCATTCGAATTCTACTTTCTCTTTTTATCTATCATGGAGTACCATATTGCATGTAAAATCCTACAATGGACGGAATATCCCCTTAAAACACGACTAATGTACGCAACTATGGAAATGGTGCTTTTGATAGTGTCGCCATCTCAATTTCGGTAGTGAAATGGCGATTTCCATAGTGCCGCATACCGATTTCTATAGCTTTTTAACAATTGGAGATTTTAATTTAATTAATCCCCGACAGAAAAACTGATTTCTAATAACTCGGAATTATTTTATTACGAAGTTTAATTTATGTGGTTGTCAATTAGCACAAGAATTTAATTCTTTTGTAATACAAATTTGCAAAAAGACAGATTTCCACAATTAAATCATCAAATCAATAGGGATACAAAATGAATGTTTTTCCTTATTCTGAATCAAATTCGCAGATGCGTAATTTTCTGTAAACAGTCCACTCTTTTTTAATAAACGCTAATACAATAATTAAAACATTTAATTTGACAACTATCAATTTCACAGAAACAAAAATTCGCGTTTACCACGAAAAACATCAAATTCTTAATTTACCAATTGAAAAGCCCATAATTATATTGC
The DNA here is from genome assembly GCA_910595825.1 of Philhelius pedissequus. Taxonomy (NCBI): domain Eukaryota; kingdom Metazoa; phylum Arthropoda; class Insecta; order Diptera; family Syrphidae; genus Philhelius; species Philhelius pedissequus. The sequence goes on along the minus strand of OU343163.1, from coordinate 3,052,666 downwards.
TTAACTAAAAAATAATAACTAAGCCATTGAAAAACTGGATGTAAGTAGTGTTTTTATCCGGAATAACATTGCAGTTTTTGTAAAGTTCATTAGCTATGCATTTTTCAATAAGGATTTTCATAAATTAAAAGTTTGAAAACGTCAAATTCTTCATTTTGATGAAACTGACATTTGTTTAATTAATTTTGAAAGCAAATTTCACTATTATTCTAATTTTGCACTTTGTAAATTGAGCTAAGACTTCTTGAAATATAAAAACAAAAAACAAGAATCTGTCAATTTTGTCAAAATAATATGTCATTTTACAAGTTGACAGATTCAAAAAGTTGCATATAGTAAGGAAACAAAAAAGATTTAACATATTTTTAGGGTAAATGTATTACCTGCTGACAAAATATCAAAATGAAGAATCAAAAAATCCATAAAGCAATATCCGTCCATAATAATTTTTACATGTTGAAATTATGTAGAATGCTATTGTGGCATGGAGAGCATTAATCCGTTGTCATCGGAGTAGTCCACTGATACAATGTACCTATACAATACATATTCATGTTTTACAGCAGAATGTCATGCAAAAACTGCATAAGAGAAGAGGCCAGGTTTTTAGAAATGACCGATTGCCATTCGTCGTGTACACGTAATTTTTTTTTTTTAATTCTGATGGTCTCTTCTGTGTTCCTTTTTTGTCTTTTCCCGGTAGACATTGTGGAGCCATGTACTCGTATAGTACATACATATATATGTTATTGATATGGACTCGGACTGGATGGACATGGATGGTTGGTAAAGGCACAGTCAATCCAGACCAGACCTTGCCAATTGGCTTTAAAAACCAGTCACTTCACTGACTGGTATGTAGAGTCAGTGGCAAAGGTTACTTTAGCTATATCTGAAACAGTTAATGACACTCGATTATACTCCATTTTAGTCTTCATTCTTTTTTTTTTTTGTTTCGTCTTTCTTTAGATTTGCAGTCTCTATTTTTTTTTTTTTGTAAATCCTTCTTCATTTTCAGAGTGGGATTTTTCTTTAAATTGGATTTGCCACATCGAACGGGATGTTGTGGATGCATGGTCTTGGTCTTGGGCTGGGGGCCTATATATGTCATGTTAGAGAGGTAGATTCTTTGTATAAGAACGAGACTTGACAAACGACAACTCAAATGAAAAAAAATATCAGATTTCAAATTGAACTTTCCATCATTGTTGCTACCTATATGTAAGTATGTATATACTGTAGGATATGGCAAGGTATATTTGTACCTACCTATAGACAATCTTATTGTGTAATGGCTTGGGATATATGAAAAGGTAAAACCACACCAATGAACGGATGTGTTCTTTTTCTTCTTTTTTTTTGGAAATTGAGACGAACATGGTATTCAGAATGTTTATTCTGGCTAAAACAAGGTTTGAATACAGTCAAGCACCAGGTAGAAAAAAGTCGTGGTAAATTGAAAATTCTATTTTGCTTTTTTTTGAGAATTCAGAGATATTAAATTTGATATTATGTTCTTTAAATTTATGAATTATGTATTCATTACTCCTCAATGTAGTTCCATTGGCGGCAGAGACAGGTACTCGTGTCGTATAGGTGAGGACAATGTTTTGGAGAATTCAAAAGATCATGAGTTACTAAAGTAACAGTATTTCCAATGTAGATATTTATATATTTAAAAACAACTTGGGGTTTTATTCAAATTGAATTAATATTTGGTTCATATTTCAGTCGACAAAATGATAGTTTAGTTGAGTGGATTTTGGGGAATTGGAAAAAAACACTTGACCAATTTGGTAACGCATGATGGTACATTTATGACAGTTTTACCAGCTTTTGTAATATGGTTTACGTTAAGATACAATAGTAGGAGTGCTTTTTTTGGGGGTGTACGTTTTTTGTATTTGTGACTGTAGTTTTATCAATAAAATACGTTTTATTCTAGGCTGAAGAATACATAGAATATTCGAAATACATACATAAAGCTATTGTAAATCTATTTTTAAAGCCTTTAAAATGTTGCCAGCAAACATTTTGATAGTTAAGATAATTTTAAGTAGTTATTTAAACATTATTTCATGGAAATTCATCCACCAATCTTTGAAGGACCTCACGTCAAAATGTTGTTACCGTAATCGGTAGAACCGTTAGTAAGATAATCAAAAGTAAAAACAAAACTGATGGCAGGTAACGTTAAAAACATTTTATGTTAAAATTTTGTTTGACTAAAATATAGACAATGCCTTAAGGGAAATAATTAGACTTTTTTGTAATGGTTATATGGAAGGTACAGTAATGTAGGTAAGAAAAACTTTAATTTCTTCTAATACTAGGTACTAACAATTCAGCTTCGAAAATATTTCGGTGAGGTCTTATCGAAGGTAAAATGACTTACCGAAGCGTTATCGAAGCTGAAATATTATTTGAAAACAAATTTTGTAGATGAATGTTGATTTTTTTCTGTAATGCTCCTCCTGATGTCGTTTTTTACTTGCGATATAGGTAATATTGGGCAATTTTTGCATTTGGAAATAAAATTAAACTTGATAGTATGATAATAGCGAAGAAGAAAAAAGTAGTTTCCACAATTCCGGTTGTCTGTCTGGTGGTGGATCTTGAGTGTAAACCACTGAATCGATTTTCTTAAAACTTGGTAGTTAAGCGTCTTGGGTGATTGGACTGATTATTTTTTTAATCTTTATAGCTTAGACCTAAAAATATCGGTACCTACGATAACGTTAAAAGGTAAATCTTGATTATTTCAAAAACGGCTCTAAACAATTTGATAAAAAAAAATCAATGTATAGTCTACATTTTCTTTTTAAAAAAATATTGTCGGTACCTGCCATACAACCGTTTTTTTTATTTTCGACTTTTTCATTAACGACACAAAGCATTTCGATCAAAATAATAATAAATATATGCAAACATTTTCGAAAAATAAATTTTGGATTTAAAAAAACATCAATTTTGTTTTTTTGAAAATTCAATGTTTCGAAAACGGGTAGACGAATTTTTATTTTATTAAATACTTAAATGTTTTTATTCAAACACACATTTTTAGTAAGTTAGTAAAAGATTTTAAGAATACATTTAGTCTTTTCTACTAAGAATCTTGTGCTTTTTATTTATTTTATAAAATAAAGTATTATACAATTAATTTATAATTTTTTTTTTTAAATAAAAATGCACTATTGAATTTTAATATCATGTTAGATCACATCGTTATCTTATGTAGTTTATGTGTCAATTTTAAATATTAAACAATATCGGGCATACTTTTTATAGTCGCTGATAGACCCTGGTTTTACTAAACTAAAGCTTAGGACAATGTTGGCCCATCGAATACAGACCAATTTTACTTACAAATTGTTGGTTTTATATTTTTATAAGATTATTAACTTGTTTTACTACACAAATGCTTCAAATATTTTATAATGATAATCATAAAAAAATAGAATCAACGTCCGCAAATTCAACAAAACCTAGGTTTAACTTAGACACAGTTTAAAAATGACTATAAATACGCCTACAAATTTAAAAACATAATTTGAAAAAAAAACCATTCACCCGTCTTCGAAATTATGAATTTTCAAAAATAGTTTTTCGAAATTAATGTATATGCAGTATCATTTACAATTTGAAGGACTTCCTGTATAAAAAATTGATTGAAATCCGTTGAGCCGTTTATAAGAGAGTCGAAAATGAATTTGCCGTTAATAATATTTTATGTACCATTTTTTAAACCAAATTGTAGACTATACCTAGAATGGTGCATAGTTTTTTTTACCAAAATTGTTGGACCCGTTCTGTAGATAATTAAGACTTACTTTAAAAAACTATATGACAGGTATACTTACATTTATCGAAAGTAAAAATGACAAACTTCTGAAAGTGAATCCTATGTCTTACTACTTTGCAGATTTTGTGTTAAAGTCTGCAATTTTGTCTGTCTGACGTAAGGCCAAAAAAATGGCTTTTCTGACAAAGTTGTGAGACTCAAAATTATCAGTTCACTGAAAGATGTGTTTGAAGGTGTAATCTTTTTTGTGTAAAATTGACAAGGAAATGTTTAAAATAAAGTAAAGTTTTAATTTGATTTAATTGTGCATGACTAAAGTTGTCAAATCTGCTAATTCTTGTTCATCATGGGTGAATTTTCCCTTTTAGGATTTGAAAAACTACTTTTCCGAAGTGAGCTTGCTAATATTCTAGTTCCACCTTAAATAAACCATCATGTTTCATAGTCAAAGTTTTACCCTCAACTAGAGTATGAAATAGTAGATAGAAGTTGAAAAAAATTGCGGAAATCCCATAAAAAGCCTATAAGCCAACGGTTTTTAGAATCAATTAATCTTTGATGGATCATCAGCTAATGTCTGCATTTTTAAAACCTTTTATATGTACATATGTGTATCAAAAATCACCATCGACGCGTAAACTTATTTAATTTTTCATTTTTTTTGTTGCATGAAATCAACACCCGCTACTATCTCCTAAATCACGATGCAAACCGACTGACTACCACATATTCCAATTTGAAAATTCCAATGTCCAAGCGAATCGCCATTTATCATCACTCACTGAAAAATAATCAACATTGCAGTGCAGCGGCAGCGGTAATGGCTATTTTTTGTGTGCCATCCAATTTCTGAAGCCAAATTTTCGAACTCAGCCCGACAAAAAAAAACAGAATTGAATGCAAGCAGCTAGACAACAACGTCCAACTCTCAATATCAGAACGAATCCCATTCCGTCTGGCATTGCTAACCATGATATAAACCACCTCGGTGTTTGACCTGCTACAATAGCCCACCATTCTGTAATTTCATTCTGATATTTTTTTGTTCATCCCGCTAGCAAATACCGTTGCATCGCACTACAAGTAAACGACGTTATATTGATTTAGATATAGATTTTACCAAGTATTTGCACTATACCACACACTCTGATGGCGAAAATCATATAATTTATCCTTCAAGGGTCCTGGATAAACTTGTTGTAGATGCTTCATGGTGTGTTTTGTGCACTTTTTCTCCGTTTAGTTCTTCTACCTACGATCTTTATCAATTTTCGTTTAACACGAACCGAAAATCGAAAAGTAGTTCCTAAACACCATTATGGTTTTTTGTTAACCCCATATAATCACCGGTTGATGGTTACAGTGGATAGCCTCCAGGTGGAAGGATATAAGACAAAAATAAAGTTCGGGCGGGCAAGCCGCATTAACCATCACCACCATCAGTTGCTCCTTATAAATAACAATTTTTGTAGTAAATCGTCGGTGAGCACATGTTTCTGACGGAAACTCATTTCTAAGTGAGCACACCGCCTACTTTCTTCGTTTGCTCTCAATAATAACGGTGCTGTGGTGGTCTGCCGCTAGTGCTGGACAACACAAAATACAAACCTCGCTGCTAGAATATCCTGGGTAATTATGAATAATGTCCTCGGAGAAGGCCAACGGACGGTAAATGTGTCCGTTTCAAAAGCCATAAATTCCAACCTGGGAAGTGGTGATTGTTCACCGCACCACACCGTAACCATATTGATTCACCCAAAGCTGGGTGGGAGAGGGCAATTCCAGAAAAAAGAGAATAATATACCATTATACCTACAAAAAGATGTCTGTTCTGTGTGCCTTGAATAAGAGAGAAAGAAATTGGATTTAAGTGACCTTAACGTTTGCCATTTTTCGCTGTGGTCAAAGCATTATTTTCATAACTTCGAGGAGAAAGCCGAGCCAGATCTCGAAACAAATGACAAAAAATATCTTACGAGTAGAGCTTTAAGTATGGAATTTTTATTGCTTCTGATTTGCATATAGAATGGTAACTCTGTTATAGCAGAGTGTTTAATGTAAATTGTATAAATGTCCTTTTCTTTGGGGGCCATATAGCTGGAGTTGGAGCAAGTGCACAGGTGTGTTATGGTCAATTTATTTGACTTATTTATTCCCCAATTTAAATGAAGAAAACTTTTTCCAAATATTTAAATCTGTGTTCTGTATATCTTAAAGAATATAGGAGGGCAGATTCTATTTTACTGTTCAGAAGTGGGATAATGAGGGATTTTTTTTTATTTCCATCTTCATAATCCATAAATCCATTTGAAATGTCTTTCATCAACTGAATGAAACTGAATGGTAAGTATACTCGTATAAGAATTGAAAAAGGAAGCAGAAAAATTATTCTGCCATTTAGTCCGGCCAATTAAATTGTCATTACCGTCAAGTAACATTTGCGTCGTCGGTCGTCTTCTGCTCTCTCTAACTATCGTGCTTGAGAGAAAATAAACACCCCCACCCAATATCATCAACCTTCTACACAAAGCATAGAAACAACTAATGAGTTCCTAATTAGAAACCTCATCCTACAGAAAATTTTATAGCTGGCAGAAATAAAACAAAAGCTCAATCATTCTGCTACTTTTCCTCGACTTCATTTCACTCGTACTCTTACACTACACCCACCACCCAGCCAACAGCACTTATTAACTTCTCTTGAAAATCCAGGAGCTAGGTCCAAGAAAATCATGCTGCACCCGGTCCTGGTCAAAATCATACAAAAAAACTCTGGCTCTGGTTAAAATCTAAAGAAATCATTTTGTCCAGGAGCGTTTTCAACGTATAAGAAAGGATTCAACTCTTGGTTAGCCTGTCTGGGAAAAATCACTTTGCTCTGTCTTGATGCTCCTTTTTTGTTTTCTATGTATCTACGTAGCTGCTGCTACTGCTTGTTTTGCAAGTTTATAAAAACTGAAGCATTTTGCAAATAACCCCCCATTCCGGGCTTATTTCCATTTTCCACCAAGGAAAACCATGAGAAACTTGTTTTTATTCCCCGGCAACAGTGGGCCGCAAGCTTCCATCTTGTTGTATAGGATATATAGCTAGCTTACCACTTCACCTCGAAAATGCAGGAGGAAAAATATCATGCTCCACACGGAAAGAGATGCATTCATCCATTCAACGAACGAGATCAGCAGAATGAAAAACGAGACACGAATCATAGCTCGGTTAGAGATAGAGCGAAATTCCTTGCAAAGAGTGAATGTATGTATTTCTAAAAGCGTTAAAAAGTTGCACTTTTTTTCTGTATAAGTAAGGCATATCATTCCCATTGAGTTTTCAAAAAACCAAATCAAAAAATGGGATGGGAGGATAGTTTTGTGTGTTTGCTGAAATGGCGCCCAACTGGGGACTACTCTGTCAATCTCTCTCTCTCACCCTATGTTTTTGTAGAGAAACTATAATTCTTTGCACTGCCGCTGGATCTGGTGCACTAAATAAATTCGTCACTCGACCGCATGCGACACACTCTACACTCTGAAAGAGAAACAGAGATAGATGGATGCAAATATACTCGTAGGTAGAGAAAACCTATTTTTGCCGGTCTACCGGTCTGTCGCTCTTCTCTACTAATGATGATGATGAAATTGGGTGGTGATGGTTGTGGTGGTTATTGGGGTTTAAATTCTGCCAGCCAGTATTGTGGGGGTGTTGTTGCGCATTCAATGCTATTGCTCCCTGTTGCTGGCTGGTTGATAGTTCTGCTGTTGCTAGGCACATTTTTTTCCCATGACGCATATACAAATACATAGCTATGTATGTAATACAATATTATGTAGGTGCCTTTACCTGCTGCCTCTGTTGCCATACTGCACTTAGTGGGCTATAGTTAGGGCAAACTAAAAATAATGTGAATGGGTTAAACTAAGCCTTCGCCTGCACCACTTTGCATATGCTCTGTCAGTAGTTTTGCTTGATGATGATGGGTCTGGGTGTAGTGAACTTTCTAGTTGCAATGATTTTTTTTGTTGTTTGGTATTCCACCCTCTTCTTCTTTTATGTTTGGACGACTACCCTCTGGAGGGTTTCATATTCCGTTTTGAACTTATTTAACGTTTGTGTGTACGGAGATGAGTCGACTGTCAGAATTTTGTTTCGCATAGGATTCGGTTTTGCAGGATGAATGGCCCGATTCTGTTCAATTGCTTGGCTAACCTGGCTACATTGAACTTAGGAATAAAAACAATAAGGAATAAAGGAAGAAAATGGGAGAGCGTGAGAAGGCATTGAAGTGATTTTTCATTATTTCCTCTAATTTCGATTGCGTTCTATGAAAAAATATTGTCATGAAACAGTGGTTGGTACAAAATTTCCACAAGTTTTGGAAATATTTTAAATTAAATATTTAAAAACAAAAATCAGATAGCAGTTGATTTCTTAGAAGTTGAAATTATTTCTATTTGATATACCATTGGTATCCTTTTTCGTGCGAAAATAATAGTGTTGTGAATATAAAGTTTTCAATCAGATACACAACTTCACATGAAATCATGAAGCATTCAGCCGCCAGTAGATTCTTTCCACATTACTACTCAATTAACATTCTAGCTTTTATATAGTTTCGGTAAGGTTTTATTGAATGCGTTATCTCAGCCTAATCGAAGCTGAATTGTTTGTTGGGTAGGTCTATATGTAGAGTTCTATAGTTATGGGTATGTAAATTGTTTGAATTTTATTTTTTCTTGATGACAATCAGATCAGACCAAAGACAAAAATGTTAAAAAAAGAGCCAAGTTTTTCTATACAAAAACCTGACTTGTTACAGTGAGCCGTAAAAAGTATTGAGATTTGAAAGCACCACAAGTTTTGAGTTCATGAAGTCTTAATACCAAATATTTAAATTATAATACTAATATTGAAGCAACTACAAATTAAGAGATAAGTTTTATTATTTAATGAATACTGACTAAATTTTGGATTTGAGAACTTTGCTCTTTTTTTAACATTTATGTTTTGGTCTGATCTCGCTCCTTTTAATAGTTTTGCTATGTCGAAATCTCGAAAAATACTGAATGTTGAAGTGCCCCATATAAATAATTTTTTTTTCTAAAAGTGGGTGGATACCACGGCTTCTAAATGAAAAAACTCCAAATTTTATATTGTTATCTTATTACGTACCTTTAGGCCTACTGCCCTACCAAAATTCATCGTTTTATAGCAATCGGAAATACTCCATTCAACTAACACCATTTCTGAGGAAGTAGTCGTATATGACGTCCCTTAAAACTTTACATTTTCTTTTTCATCCTTTTCTTGTATCATAAGACTTAGCGCTGTGCAAAATTACAAGATTCTACGTTGTCGAGAAGTGCTTCATAATTTTGATGATATGTCAGTCAGTGAGTCAGTTACGAGTTTTGTGATTTTTGAGGCCTTATGTCTCAGGAATCACTTATGCTAAAATCTAAAATTTTGTGAGGTGCCGTCATTGGTACTGAATAAAGAGTGGGACCAAAATCGCTTGAGTTTGTTTAGATAAAAGGGTGTAGTGCGAAATCGTTTCTGGGCACTACCGTGCCCTTTTATAAAGAAAACTTGAATGGGAATTTTGCCTGGTCAAAAATGGTGGCACTTACTTCACTTTTTCTGCATGACAATAAAGGGGCGTCCAATAAGAACTTCAAAATTTTGACAGCTGATAGCGGCCATATTGTTGAAGTTGTATCGGTCAAATGAGCTGTAATTTATTTAGTTTCTTTTGCCAAATCACCATGGATCAAATAAAGCGTTCAACAACACGTGCCAATTATAAAATGTTTATATCAAAATGATTGTTCTTTTCTACATGCTTCACCAATTTTACGAGTCGCCATAAGCTATGAGCACCATTTTTGGATCAATATTGATATGACAACAAGCAAAATGATCGCATTTGGGACGATATCAATCAACATGAGATCCAAGAGTGTCCAATGCTTGCCGAAGAAATCGACGATGGCCAGAATATTAGTGTCTGAACTGCGAGAGCAATGGGTATGTGGTTTCAATAGGCCGGCGCTTTTCGGAAGGAATAAGTTCTGCACGAGCGATTAGAGGGCATGGTCCCCTCACGTGGAGGTGATATGTTGAGTGTGCTTTGACCCCGTTAGACTTTTTTGTAGGGTTTTCTGAAGGCGTAGTCTTATGCCATCGGTTAAATTGAGCCTCATAGAAAATTGGATATTTTGGATGCTCGTCATACAGTGAAGCCGTTGCAGATATGTTAACGTTGTTATATTTTATACATAATGCCATAGATAGGCCCTTAAAACAAATATAAAATTTCGCTTATATCTCACACCCACTTTGTTTTATTTGAATGTAGAGATACGAAACGCTTTATGAAACCTCTTGTATGAGTTGGCTATCTGGGTGAACTGTATTTAAGGATTAAACACATTTTTTTTAAATAAAAATGTTAATTCTTAAAAAATAAATAGATAAAAATGACAAAATATTTTTTTTAGTTTTAATTTTATTTATTGTTTACCTATATTAAATAAAACAATTAACATCTTTTTCATTTTTTTATTTAATATAAACAATAAATAAAATTAAAATTTTAAAAATTATTTGTTTCAGTTTTATCTATATATTGCTTAAAATTTAACATTTTTATTTAAATAACCAATAATTCGGAGGCAAAAAAACAAATTTTTGTTTTTACTGTTGACAATAGAATTCATATATGCAAGCATAATTGCCTTTTTTCACAGAAATATTTTGAATTTCTAAGAATGGAGGTATATTTGATTCCTTCATGCATAACACAGAACTATGAAGTCCTTGTTCTTGAAGAGCAAGTTTTAGTTCCTCCGAAAAATATTTAAAAAAATATATCTTAACTAATTTACTTCACAGAAAGTTTTTACCAACTACTTTTAGCACTACTGTCATATAAAGACATAAAGACTTGCAAAACTTTTTTTTACCATCCATACACTTTGTGTAGAAATCTATCTAAGAATAACAACTCAAATTTATCCTTGGTAAAATCAACAACCCGCAATCATCCAATTCTTTCCATATTTCACCCAACAGCATAGAGCACCCGCACCCAAACCAAACCGAACTCACCCTATAAAATACGACTGTCTTTCACACTCATAATGCATGAAACGTGATGAAAGCTCCTCTGAGTATTTGTTGCATTTAAAAACATTTTATGCAATATGTCAGAGAAAATTTCACCGAATTGATATTGAAATGTGTATAGAAATGAAGGGGGACACAATATACATCAAAAAAAAAGGAACAAAATGAAAATATTCAAGCTTAACGCTCTACAGTACCGTACCACCCTATCAGCTATCACGTGGGCGGCTGACTATGTACGAATCGTAACTTTTTTTGAGCATAAGTTCCTTGTACTCTTCAAGGATATTTCGTGCATTTCACTTCATGCTTTTGAGTGTGCATCGGGGTGGGTGAATTGGTAAGGGTAAGCAAAGCATTGATTTAAATTCACCTCCAGCCGCTACCTCTACTCTATTCCTGCTCCTTCTCCTTCTCTAGCAGCCCCTCTCTCTATCGGATCGGAATAAGTGATGAACCAAAGGCTACGATGGCTATATATATGTATGTATGTCGGTATAGGTACAAGGAAGAGGGAATAAACAAAAATTATTTATAAATGCAAAATGTTTATTCACTCCTGTCTCCTTCGAGGCAATAGCTTGGGGTGAGTTTTCTATGAATAAAACGCCCGCCCATATCGCCGCCTGCCACCACTGCATAGGTGAGGAACCTAAATGGAGTTGGTGTATCATTGAACATCTCACAGCACACATATACTCGTACATTCAAAAAATTAAAAAGAAAAAAAACGAAGACAAAAAATGCAGAAGAATGACAGAAAAAAAAAGGTATTTGAAGAAGCTTAGAAACGTTCGAGAGTTGAGCGGCCTTCTTCCTGAATATTTAGTGCACATGGCAACATCGAACAATAACCCTCATCTGTCATCGTTGTCGTTGCCGACGTCGTTTTCTATTCTACTGGTTTCATTTGCTTTAGCTTGTTCCGCTTAGTTTCCACTTTTATTTCAGTTTCAGCCTCTGGCTAGAGAAAAGGGTTTTCGGTTTGGGTATGGGGTTGAGGTTGAGAGATTGTTTATGGGACTTATGAGCAGTGGAAGGGTTTTTTTTGTTTTAAATTCAAATTCAAATTTATTCCCTTGCTAAGGAATGTAACTGCTTGACATAAGTGCGGCACTTTATGATTCAGTAATTCGGTGGTGATGACTGTTTTTTTTTATATATATTTCGGTAGTAGTTGCCTGTATGTAGGTGAAGGGTTATTTTTTTCTGTGTTTCAAAATATTTAAGTAAATGCAATTTTTAGCATAATGTTGAGCTATCAAGCAGTTTTTTTTAATTTGTTCTGAAGGTCAGAGGTATGCATTATGGGTGGATCAATAAATCGTTAAAAATAAGCACAAATTGTGTCTTCTTCTTTTTTTGTCAAGAATCATTTTTCAATAGAAAAGCACCCACATTTTCAGACACACGGCAAATAGCTTTGTTGTGGCAACCTGCGAGCATTTTCGTTAGACAAAAAAAGTGAATTTCGAGTGGGAGAAAAAACTATCACGGAAACCAAGCAAAAGCTTGACAGATATAATGGGGACTCTTCACCATCCATTGAAATAATTCACCACTGGTTTACTCAATTTCGGTGCGTTCGTTCAAGCACAAGTGACGCCGAACGTTCTGGTCACCCAATTGATGTCACCACACCAGAAACGTTCGACAAAATCCATGGTTGATAATGGACAGGCTTATCACATGGCTCAGTGATTTCGATTTTACATAAATATTTGGATATGAAAAAGTTTTCTTCAAGACGTGTTCCCCGTTTATTCACAATTGACAGTAAGCGCACCAGTTTGACAACTTCAAACTTGTCTTTGACGATGTTCCAAAAAAATTGTTACGCAGTTTCGTAACCGTGGATGAAACCTACCTGATTAACAACAAACCACCAGAAACCAAGTTACAGTTAAAACAACGGACTTCTCCTGGTGAATCGAAGCTCAAGAAGTCCAATGTGGATTTACCAGCAAACAAGATCATGGTCTTGAGAAACACATAGAAGATGATAAAGTTATCGTTTTGGTTTTTCTTGATTACTCTATGGCTTTCGATACCATCGGTCATCCTACAAGGTGTAGGAAACTTTCTAGTTTGTTCAATTTTTCCTTTAAGGCATTAAAAATTATGTTCTCCTATCTCTCTGGGAGAAGTCAAGCAGTGGTTTCAGGAAATCAGGTGTTTGAATTACTCTCGATGAACTATGGGGTACCACAGGAATCAATTTTGGGGGCATCTACCTTTTACCATTCATCTACCATTCAGGCAAGTACTGTGAGGCACGAATGTTTTGCCGATGATGTTCAACTTGTTAATAGTTGTCATCTTGGCTTCATAATTTTGACATAAGTATTAACGAAGAACATAAGTGCAATTTTTGAGTGGTCTAATAAGCGCGTAATCGTTTTTAATCCTTCTATAACAATATGCCTTGTAGTTTTCAAGAAGACCCTAGATTTCTATTCTATTCTATTTCCCTTCTGTTGAACTGAAAGGAAAACCCGTAGATTATGTGGATAGAGCAAAGAATTTGGGAGTTTGTTTTAACAGAAACCTGACTTGGAATAATCACATATAAATGCTATTGTGGGAAAAGCATACAGAGCTGTAAAGAATCTGTCAGCTTTGCAAAAACTTACACCACTTGGAACGAGGAAAATGCTAGCCAAATCACGTATCGTACCTATTTTGACGTACGGATCCATGTCCATGGTTTAGGAAGATATTGTAACGTCTTGCCTTATTCAAAAATTGTATATGGTTTTTGTTTTTAAAATAAGGAGTTTATAAATTTTTTTTGAGATAATCCCACGCAACAATCAACAACAATGAAATCCAATTCTTAAATTCAAATAGAACAGGTGAAATTTTGATTCCTATATAGATTTAGCTGTCTCACATCAGAGCGATTCGTCAATGGTGCTCGTTTTTAGAATGCTATACCCCGTGAAATAAGAAGATTAGAGTCATTAAAAAAATTTCAAGGAAATTTTTATACCAATTTTTCGGGTTCATAGCACTATATGGGTTTCATTATAAATGTTCCATTTTCAACTCATTAAAATTGCCAAAACTACATAAACAAATTATTCAAACTACTACTCACTTTAATAATATTAAATAATATATATTTGATGGACATGTTATATCTTATACTATTCTTAGGTCATCAAAATCGAATTGGAAAAATAAAGAAAGTACCCACCTATATATTACAATAAAAATCAACAAACATTATTTAGAGGGTAAATTCAATTCATATTTATCGTCTATTTCTTTAACGTAGCCTTGAATAAATCTGATGTCATCCGCTTTAATTCCGAAAAAAAATCGTTCAACCATTACATCCATATAGTTATTGGCTCTGGGTAAAAACTTTTGTTCCGAGAAATAAACAAGAATAACCATAAAAAAAAAACTACAAAGCAATTTCTAATCGAATTATATGACTTGTCCTTGGTTGTCGACACCGCGTCTTTCTTAACGTTTTACCCTTTGTCGACACCGAATAATATATGTATTTGTTCTCTACCGCCGCTGACTGCCAACAATAACAATATCGTCCCATTTTCACCGACCGCGCTCATAGAAAAACACATTTTTAAAAATTACATCAGCCAAACCAATCGTACGATAATATTTTCAGTATAAATGTACCTACTACTGGTAACTATACTTATGCCTCTAGGTATTATTCTCTGCGCGTAGGAATATTCCTTGACTTTCGGTCTCGAACAACCCTCCTAATAATAATAAAATTCTTCTACCTCTCAAGAACGGACGGGGAGTACTGTAGCGGAATGTATTTATTTTTTTGTTCATAAATAACCACAAAAGGAAAAAAAACTTATATTTAATTTTGCTACTTACCTCATATTAATATATACCTAATGTTTTTCAGTATTTTCCCAGCTCTGCCAACCTTAAAAATATCTCCTCATCCTACATCCCAATTATATGTATATATATGTATATAATACATATACGAATATAATAAAAATGTTTAGTCTTACAGCTTTTGCTTTCAACGCTTGCTTCAACCATATTATCTACTACCCCGCCCCGATAAGAAAATAGAATGCAACATGCAGAAACAACAAAGCCGATGTTATATCACCCATCACTATGGGTGGTTGTGGCTGCACTTGCCGATGTGTTGGACACTGCTGACGACAAAAACCAACGACAAACGACAGAAACGGCGACGACGACAACGACGCTCGGTGACCATAAGTCTTTCAAAATCAATAAAAAATCAAATTAATTAAATTAAATGAGCTAAATGTCCGAAGTGAACGCGTGGAGGAGTGCTGGTGGGGCCAGGAGTGTGTTCGAGTATGTGATTTATTTTACTTACCGCAGCCAACCCCAATATACCTTTAAACATATAATGACACCCCTCTTGCTTCCATCCAACCCCTTTAACACTTTGTTGCTTTGAGTTCACGTTTTAATGATTTCTTGGCACCAAGCAGTCTGGCGATGGCGAGTATGCCGGCCGAGAATTCTGTTGCCAGAAGCCAGCTCTATATAAGAACTACCATTAATAGTGGAAAACTTTTGATGTGCCGCGTGCAAGGAACATTTATATTTTTGCAGGAACAAAATAAATAAAAAATCATATGAAAAGCTTGTAAAATCAAATGTTAATACATTTGGCACGATTTTCCATGTCACTCAAACAAATGACATCAATTATTGACATAAGCAAAACCGCGAGTCCCATCCCATCACCAAATACTTTAACGTGCATAAATAAATTTCATATAGTAAAACATAATTGTTTTTTGCTGTCAAGTTGACAGGTGAAAAGTAACACGGTGGTTTGGGTTTTAATTTTCAATTGACAGTAAAAAAAAAAAACAACGATTGACGTTTTTTGTTTTTGTGCGTCAATCAAGAATTGCCAAACTTTGCTCTTACCTTCTTAAAACTGACTTTTTTGTTGTTTCATTTTAATTATTAATAGTCTGTGAGGCTTTTTTTGTTATAAAAGACTGAAGTGTCAACGACCTCTTCCTTACAAATAGATCGGTGTTTAACCCTTTGTTTGGTTATAGTTGGCACGGTACATGTAAATTTGTAGCGAAATGTATTCTTGCTTTAAACATTCAAATGTTTTATTGATGAATTCCCTCTTATACATATTTCTCTTAAAGAATGCAAGATTGGAATTATCCTGAACTGTGATATACGGGAATGTACACTGCACAAAATGAAAGTGAATGCTAGGGAAAAAAATAATTTGTTTAGTATACTTTGACATATGTCAAAAATATTGTGACATTAGGTATTGTGGAATTGCTTAAAGCATCACATTCTATTTTTTTTGGAACACAATCGATTTAATGCTGTCAAAACAAATCTTGCGAATCAAGACAATGCAAGTTCCTTACAACAACAAAAAATCGATCTGAAATCGATTTAGAATGGTTGTTAGGAATTCGACATAAATGTTCAACTAAAGTTTGATTCTAATCTTATTCAACTTTTTTTTGGAATGTGGTAGTTTAAATGACCATTGACTTGTTTAATAATTTACAAACACATTTCGGCAAAAAAAAATGATACACATTTTTTTGACATTTTTATAGGATAACTTAAATCTTTTGGTATCTATGGATTTTTCCTAAAATGCTTATTCAGTTGATTTATTAAGAGTGCATTATATGCCAATACAACGAATTTTATGCAAAATGGAATACAAAATTATCTGGAATTCCTCAATGTAGTAACCATGGACCAAGTTTTTTGACATATTCGTGAATGAATTCCTATTTATTTCTGTATATTATTTCATTAGTTTGACGTTTGCGGATGATGATGGCTGTGTTCTCGGACTCTGTGAAAAAAATGCATACTCTAATTTTTTTTAAAGATAAGCTTTCACAAAATTTAACAATTTTTGAAACGTCAAAACAAAAGCTTTTTTGTAAATGAGCCCGGCACGGCAACACAATAAACTTGATGATTTTCAACTTTTGTGAGATGACAACTGTCTTTCATTTGACAGTCTTCACAATTTAGGAAATTTCTTGAAATAAAATCGCAGCCTTGGCAAATATTTTTCTCTCGAGCTCCCTCTTTAGTGATAAACTGAAGAAATTTGGTGTTTGACAGTTTTTCGTAGTAACTTAAATGCAAAATTATTGTGGCATTATGAACAAGTCCATTTTAAACTTCACCATACTTAGGTAAAAAGCTTTTTCTGTGCAAATTAGGATATTTCACTCTAACTCTAAGGAGGTAAAAAGAGATAGTATGGCTTCTTATTTGACATTTGAACTTAAAGAAATAAAAATACACATGAGCGCGCGGCTTGGGTTGAAGAATTACAAAAACTGTACCGTTGTACTGTGTAACGAAAACCGGGGTTTTTAATTCGGTGTGAAAAGTCTATTATATTTGAAACACACTTATTTTTTAAGGGTTAGTACTTAAAACTTGAGAACAACCGCCGTCCCACTATTTATGTTTATACAATATCAAAAAGTTATCCAATCCAGATTTTTTTCCAGTGTTACATTAGACTAATGTATGACTCGTTTTTTTTTTTTTATTTATTTGTATTTATTCAATATTATTGCCATCAAATGATCTAAATTGATACCCCTAGCAATAAACACACAATTCTGAGAAAGATACACAGTTGCCGAGCGCATCAAACAATTAAGATGTGGAGTATTGACTTATTCATTTAGTTGTGCCTTGTGCCGCTTATACAAGGCATCCGATGAAACGGAAATGAATTAATACATTTCAAATTATAGACACAAGATACATTTATGCATATAGGTACATATATTAAGAATGAAACAGGAATGGAGTTCAATGACTGGGGAGTATTTTTAAAATTGATTATTCTTTTATAAATGGAACGAATTTTACATTTTTTTTTAAATTCCGATAAAGAGGAATGACTTTTTGAACTCGTGCCATACCAATTTTATGTACTAATATGTAAAGTCTCTTATTTTTAAACTTACAGTTATGTATTAGTAATTAGTCCGTTTTAAACAAAATCTAAAACTCTGTACCTAAATACAAAAATAAAAACATGTGCAAAAGTTGTCAACCTGTTGAAAGATTTTTGCAAATGGCGGTAACAAAAGTCAATTTTATTTTGACATTTGTGAAGTATATGTTCACAAAATACACCTCAACAAGACATGAATCGTTATGGGTAATCTAAATACTAAGCTAAACACAATATATTGTCATTGCAACTAGACCTAAAGCCGGAATAGAAGTAGAAAAATGCAGTACGCGCTATATTTTACATGTCCACAAAGCAACTGTACAGATTTCTCACATTTGATACCATTTCATGTCGGCTGTTTGGGATTTCTTTCCGGGATTGAAAAGAGTTGGAAGATCCTCCAATCCAAACTGAATTATTGTTGTAACGCAAAGAGCTTCAAGAAAAAGTTAAGAGCTGACCAAATCTGTTTGACGTCAAACAAAAAATCATTATCAAATAATTGAGTGCCCAATTTGATTGCCAAATGATCGATCAGAGGGGGGTATAAACTATAAATGTCAAACGGATTTCATAGTGTTACATTTCATATGTGTATGTGCCCCGATTAAAATGTTGTTTTTTTTTTTTTACGTCAAACAGGTTTGTCAGAAAGAATGAAATTTGCACCCGTCAAATTTAATTTACATCCACTCCACTCAAGGCAATTTGCTTATAAAAACTCGACGACCGGTTGTTTGCTCATTTTTCCCTGTCATAATTGATCGCTAGGGTTATGCACCAGTTATAGCTTTCATTTAAATTCATCATTGAAGTCGGTTATGGCTATCATTGAAACTTGGTTGTCATTGAAATGTACTTTTGAGGTTAGATTTAATAATTGAGAGAAGAACTGACATATGTATGCGAACGAACAGAAAACGAAGGGAACACAAATCAATCCACTTTTGGGAACAAATTGTCATTGAAAACGCTTTTCATTATTGAAAAATAAAAAGTGATTACATTATATGCCAATCTTATCAGCTTCATTTTGGTACCAAAAACAAAAACGGCATCAATTTTATTTGTTTAAGTGCCTCAGAATTGATAGACAAAGTTTTCAATGACGAGTTTCGATGCAAGCGATAACTGGCGCCTTAAAAAGAACATTTAAGATGTTTTTTTTCTCCTGTCGAGACAACCGAGACTCGATAAAATTGTGTCCAACTGCATTAATACTACCTTATACTAATACCTTGTGAAGTATAATTCCGCTGAAGAACATTTTCTACGAGAGCGGTCTAACATTAATATGATCACACTCCATCCCTTCCAAATTCACGAACTTTTTAAAAAACATACCTTATCAAATTCTCCAACCATTTTAAAAATTGAATACTTCGATGAGTTTAAGCAATATGGCGTCCGTAAACTTCCGCTTCGTATCTCGTAACTTTCAATTTTACCCCCACAGCGAGTTTACACATAAAAAACAATTGGTTAAATAAAATATCGAATCGAATTACTCGTTCGATTTTCCAAAATCGAATTAAATACATTTTTAAAGTGAAATTCTATTTACTGCTCATTAAATTGAAATAACCCTATTTGTCCACAAAAAAACTCTGGGTATAGGTAGGTACTCTCTTTTTATAACAAAAGCAATACACATCAACAAAACAAATTTCTTAAATGTTTGCCAGAATTGTAATTACATATAATCAATTCGTTTTGAACATTTCAATTTCTCAGAAAATATATTTATGTAGACATGTATGTACATATAAGCCATATAGATACACTATGAGCACCATAACCACTTCGACACGAGCCTCCTGTCAAAGTCTAACCCTGAATAAAATATAACATATCCAATAAATTACCAGCAACAATCAAAACACAATAACCAATGGAACAATAAGAAAAAAAGGAAAACAAACCACCCAAAAAGGAGGAATGTTTGACCTTTAAAGCAAGCGGACCAAAATTATAGCAATCACACAGCACAAAAGCTAAGGATGAAGCTGAAGCAAACGAGAGGAAGGAAGACCTAAGACCAAAAATATTCTGGCACTGCATCAAAAATGACGTCAAAAATAAAATCCATCTATCCTACGTTCTTACCTCCCAGATTTATAAATATGTATTCTCCTAACTATACATACGAGTACATAGTACATATTATTTTAGATTTCAAGTGGAAAAACCCAAAGAAAATCTTAAATATAAAGAAAACAATATAAAAATAAAATTAAAACATTTATTTTCATGTTCAAAGAAATATATGTATGGAGATGTATACTTACATATGTTTAGATCTGTCAAATTGTATTAAACTGTTTTATTTTTGACAAATGCATGCAAAAGTCATTTAAAAGGTACCTTGCTATATTGCTACCAAGAGCCAACAGCCAAAGAACAAATCAGTCCCAAAAATAGACCTCACAGAATATAAAGGAAACTTTTCCTCTGGACGGTTATAGGCAGAGGCACCTATGTAGAGTAGATATTAAAGGCAAGCACACAATATTAGCACAATAATAATTGTTGTTGGTAAAGATAAAAATATTTAGAAAAGAAAACGAAGAAAAATCCATTGACAGAAAGTGAGAGCCGGCCATAAGAAGAAAGCAGAGAAACAGAGAGTTAATTTAAAAGGCTTCCTCCGGCTCCGATTCGGTCTCACAAAAGAGAGCGAGACTGCGCTGTAAGTCTATATACAATCAATCAGCCGGGATCATATGTTTTTTTGAAAAAGTTAAGAGAAAAACACAGAAACAGCAGAACTGGCATAAGGATAACCCCAATTACTCTTTATTCTTGCAGCCATATTCTATTTATCTTTGTTTGTTTTGTGGTATATAATTGGCAAAAAGCCGGTTACATAGCAGCAATCATATGGTTATCTATCACTGTTTGCTTTGTCTATCTACTGGTATATGGCCTCTAGGTATATGTGTGTTGTGTGTTCTTCCTTCAACCCTCTTTTGAATAATCCCACTGGTGGAATATCAGCTGTTTAACGACCGGCAACGCAACGAATCTTTTGATGAAATCAAACCTGAACGGGGGGTGGGGGGCATTGCAGAGAAGAAGGTTGTAAGTGTAGTCAGTAATTATTAGTTCGTCTTTCGTTTAGCATTTGCCTTTTATGAGAAGGGAAATTGAGAAGTTCTTGAAGATAAGTTACTATTTAAGTGAAGGGTGATACCTAGAGGTATGTGCTTAGGCTTGCGAATCAGAATTGTTTTTTTTTTTTTTGTACCGAAGGGTGTTGTAGGTAAGTGGGTAGATGGTGCATTACAATATTGATCTACATACTTAGTGAAACATTTTTTTGAAAAAGTATGAGAATGTAAATATGTAGTCACAAACTATTTGGTATTGTTTCAATTTAAGATTCCTTCAAACTTCAATGAAAGTAGGTTCCTCAATTGGGGTATTTTTCTTTCTTTCATTCCATTGCTTTACTGCCAGGTTATTTGTGAGCCTTAAGTTGTATACGTGCGATAAAATCCACTAATACACATTAAAACCAAACACTTTGGGCCCGGATAGACCCTGTGTCTCTTTGTGTGCAGCTCTAGCTTAACTGCACAGCACTGACGCTAAATAGAGAGACAATTTCATGTGACTTATGTAAACGTATACCTACCGGTCGAAGTAGCAGAAGACTCGCATACAAATACAGCACTCTGGGAATTTTAGATAGGTACTTAGTCTTTTTTCTTTTTTTTTTTGTATTTCAAGTGAATTTCATGTATCCAATTCATTCACCCCCTTAACACTCTTGTCCAAGCAGATTACAATGGCAAGGCAATTATTACATGAAACATTCTCAAATATACCTACAAAAAACTTCAAGCGAAAAGCCATTTAAAAGAAGACCATCATCCTCGCACTTTGCAAAAATGCTCTATGATTGTAGGTAGATATACTAAGAGCCCAGAACTTTTATGAATGCGCTCAAATTGTGTGACTTAGGTTGAGAAGTGTTACTAACTGAAATAATAATACACATACTTTTACATAACCCTTTTTAAGCCGCTTTTCACAAGCAACCACAATAACTAGAGGGTAGAATACTAGATAGACAGAAAATTAGCTCTTTGCCCTCTATACTTCTGGGTATTCACAGTTGCAAAGAAAGACGAACAACTGGGGGAGCGAACGTGTCTCATCAGCTGTTTTGTTTGCTGTTGGATGAATTCAGCACTTAGGTAGGTAGGTAAGGTACCTTATAAGGTGAGGAAGTTTTATAAGATGCTATTCGTTGCGTATAGTAACTTATATGAATATATTATTACTTTGAAGGATTTTTTTTAGATGAAGGTTCAGTGACAGATTTGCCCCTTTTTCGTAATTAATAGTTACACTAAAGCTTTGTTTGGGAAATGTTGTGATTAAGGAAATTTTATGAAGAGAAAATACGAATCTAGGGCTAAATGTATGAACCCGAAAAAGATTGTTAGCTAAGTCAGAAAATATCTAACGCAAAAAATCAATAAGAATTTTAAAAATCAAAACACTGTAAAATCACTGAGATCGAAGAAGGTGGATAGGGATGCGCCGTGTCCCAGATAGGGATCATTCAAGCGTCTAGAGTCATAATTAAAAATATTTGTAGGCTAATGGTTAAAATTTGTATGACCTTCTAATACAGACATTCAAACTAATCGCAAACCTTGAGGTACCAAAGTGGTAGCTAAAGCTGGCTACGAGAAAAAGACCAGGAGACATATTTGTCAGTCTCGCCTGTGTCTCGTAAAAATCGAAAAAAAATCCTCTCGATATTGGTCTGGCTTTTTTCTCGTGAAAATTTTAATGAGCAGTCTCGTTTCGGTATCGGTCTAGTTCTTGGAATTATCCTTGGCATTGGTTGCTTCCGTGTTTTTTGGTAGTAAAAATTTCGAATTTTCTGAGGTAAAATTTGAATTTGAAGAGATTTTTTAATCCATATAAATCAGAGCAATCCTTAAAGGGATTTTGACACCGCATGCCTTGACAGGTAGGCAACGAACTATGTTTTGAGGTTTGGATAATATTTTTTCTCTAAGAGTCACCTAAATGTCTAAAATTCACCTCTTTCCGGAGTGGGACACAAAGTCTAAAAACTGAGCGATTTCTATTCCAACGACATGCATACATAAATTGTGCGTATTCTTTACAGGATTTTCGTAATGCGCCTACCTGAGTACAACTATGTACATAATGTGGTTTGATATCTTAACGCGGGTAGAATATATCGCAAACAAAAACTTGTGAATATTATAAAAATTGAACATGAAAAAATTGAATATGTCTTCTAGCGAAAACCGAAACCAAGCCACCGAGACCACCAAGACCAGGGAGACTCTCGGCGAATTTCGGTACCAAAAATACGGTCTCGTCTCGGATGTTTTTAAAGTAGTCTTGTCTCGGTATCGGTCTCGTTGCCAGCCCTAGTGTTCTCATGCATTTTATAGTAAACGACAGAGCTTGACGGATTTTCTCTGCCGAAATGTCCTGAGCTGTCCAATCTTATATCAAAATTATTCGGAAATGCATTTTTTTAAACCGTTCGCGAATATTCGACAAAAAAGGTTCAATACTTTAATTTTTTATCGGAACGAAATGGCTCTAGGACGAATACTGATACTGTTTGTGCATAGTACTTGTTATCGAATTCCACGCAGACTTGGAGGTCTTTAATGATCACTGCATCAGATTAGATTCCCTAGACCGCAGTCAACAAGAGTACACATTCGCGCACCACGGAGATCGGGTTTTCAGTTTCGGCTTGTGATCCGGTAAGGAAAGTGATTTAATTCCTGATGATTGTGCTACAGCAAAACTATTCCATTACAATCTTGGCACTTGGCGCCATAATCAATAATTGTACAATTTTGAATGTACTAATTCAAAACACATCATAAATCTCCGTTTTGCATTAAAAAATAATAAATCCATCTTTAAATTCAATCCATAAAATTTAATTGACACAAACTTAAAAAAAAGTATGTATACGCCACAGTGGTCACGAAGCACTATATAACTAAACACATCTACAGTTCAGTTTAAAAATTTGAAACTGCTAAATACATATATGTATGTATGTTAAAAACAACTCATCGATGTACTAAGAACTAAGTACTAATTAAATACAGCCGAGGTGTCTATATATTTATACAGAAGTAGGTATAACTAGATTTTAACAAATCCAATCTACTTCCATCAACATAAATTGACTGACAGTTGCCCCTAACATTGATGACATTTTAAGACACCCAGTCCCAGACCCAACGAGAGGATTATCTAATCGATTTATCATCGTTCCAAAAAAAAATTAATGATATCATTTGCATGCGCACCTCTTCAAGGTAAACCAGATTAATGCCAGTTCAGGGATTCATTTTATCCCTAATTTTTTCCTATCAGAAAAGTTCTTAAAATAACGACAACAAGCGAGGACTCCTCAAAGGTATTATTTATTCTCCATCAGTCTATGCCATTTCGATGGTATAGTATACTCTTAGAATTTTTTTTTCAAAAATAGTAAAAAAAAGAAAATAAAAAAATCAGCAACAAAAATAATAAAAGATTTCCCACCTGCAGCGAAAAATATTTCAAATTTAATTGAAAAGAGTAATTTATGGAATCGGTTTAACTTCTACCTTTTTGAAATTGTGTTATTGCAAAACGACTATGACGGTTTTAATAAAAAAAAAAAACAAGTAAGCCCGCCATCCAGCAGTCGATTTTGGCAAAGGAAAAAAAATTCAGGAGGGTATGTTAAAAGACAATCTCCTTAAAAGATATTCCAAAATGAAAAGCTTAAGAAAATATTTTCCAATAGCACTCTTTAGGTATATACGCTGACGATGCTTTGCTCGCTCCTTTCAACCCAACCCAAGAATTACTACCGAGCGCGGAAGTCGAAGTGGATTGTTGCGAATTGTATGGGGGGATTGGTGGTAGAGGGTATTGGGGAGAAAGTGCTTTTGTTCAAATTGAAATGTTGTTATAATTTTGTTAGATTTTCGGATCGTTTCATTTTGTTGGTTATTTTATAAGTAAGTGCTTTAGTTGTTCCTTTTTATAGTGCAACAAAGAAACTTCATAGATGTCGATGATGATTTATATCATAATGGAAGAATGCGTTACTAAACCCTCTTCAAATAGGATGAAGAATGAATGAGAACATGTGCAGAAGGGGTTTTATGTTTTAACTTTAGAGGAAGCACTTTAAAGTTATTGGGAAATTTAATGGCATTTCTGAGTACTTATTTGAGTCTTTTTGAGGATCTATTTTAGCTGATGCATATAACTATTTGGACCTTTATGATAGATTTGTATGGTTTACTATTAATTATTATTGGTGTTCAGTAGTGTAGTGATGGCTATTCATAGCCAATGGATTTAATACAAGAGCCATTTATTAAAAACTAAATTATTTATCCTTTCCGATATGTATTTTTTATTTGTGAAACCTGGACTGTGAGATTTAATTAATAAAAAAAAATAGGAAAGACAGGTAATTGGATAAAAAATTGACTTTCTTGGATGATTGATGAACAGTTATTGAAGTACAGAGTGCTTTTTCGAGCCACGGCAAAATTTTCTTTGAACAAAAGACATTCGAGAGAATACATTCTGCCATTAATTTTCAAACAGTATACTTGTCCAGCACACCACAGTTGGGTCTGATGACTACTGTTTTCGAATAAAAAAATATTTTTTTGGAGCACATGTAGCCTCAATAACATACATGGTTGACCAAAGGCAATAATATTTGAGCCATTTTATAAACGTCGAATGAAAAGTGTATTTTTGAAAATGTTAACGAAAAATGTTTGTGAATTAACTTTTAAAATAACATAATAATAAGGCCGACAAAACTATAAATTCAATTTTTTTTCAACATTTGTAATGTAAGACCTGACAACTTACAGCTTCTTCATATTTTGTTCAACGAAATTTCTTGAACTAAAAATCAGAGCCTGCGGAAATATTTTAGTCTCTCGTGAGGGCTCTCTTCTGGGAAGAAAAATCTAAACAAATTTGATGTACGGGAACAGGATTTGACAGATTGTCTTAGATATTCTTAGATCGTTTCAGTCTTAGGAGGAACGGGAACACGCCTATGATTGTAAATATTAACAATTGTAAATCAAAAAAAATATTTGTCAGACAATTTTAAACTTTTTCTTAAAAATTACTGAATTTAATCATCATTTCCAAGTGCTAAAATTGACGAAACGAGTCATTTAATAATTTTTTTTATGAAAAATATTAAAACTATTACGGAAAGTCCGAAAAATAATTTACAATTTTATACAACCGTGAATGTCATTGTGTAAGTTAAATAATTTCTGATAGTTAATTTGACAGACATACTTGAATGAAGTAAGTACTGAGTTAAAAAAAATACGCATACATTTTTAAATCCTAGTCCACAAAAACGATCGGCAATATTTCGCAAATCGTTTCACGCCACGAGTCGCAATATTGTTTTATCAATAGATCTCCTCTAACAGGCCGACTCCACTACTGGCCATCTGTCCAAAATCCATAATTTACAAGCATTGCATTTTTACTCAGTAAACTTGCAGTGTAAACTCTTCCCGTTCAGAGCAGATTGCGAGTTGTCAAACAATTTTTCTCTGTTACTTTTTCACTGAGAACATGTTCAGAGCGCGCTTGATGAGTTTATACAAATCGACAGAGCATTCTCAGTTAATTTCTGAACAGACCCAAATGTTATATGTGTCACGAGGAAAATGTGAAGTAAGAAAAATACTCCATATAACTAAAATGGCGGAAAAATTGAATTTTTAATGAATAATACAATAAGACGGAAGAGAGTTAATAAAATCCCAATTTATGACAGAGTTCAAGTGTTCAAAAAAAAAATCTGAGCGCTCGGATTTCGGTCTGTTTGCAAAAAGTTAAGAACATACTGACACGCTTGAGCTCTGAGCAGAGTCATATTTTGGTATATTAGGTAGATGATATGCCTTATTTAAAACTAAAACTTCGATTAGAAACGTTATCAAAATAAGAATTTAAAATAACTGTAAGTATTCAAAATATGTATATTTATTATATTGTTTTTATTTAACAGACTTGGCCAAAGAAATTATATTGACTTGGGATTTGAGTGTAAAGCTACAATTAGACGGTCAACGTAATCAATAATCGTATTGACTCTCTGATATCACCAATAAATCCTTATTTCTTACTCCAATACCAAGCCGTGAATACGTTGACCCTTGCACGTTGATAATTGCACGACGCGATCAGACACATTTAGAAAATATGTTGACGTGCGTCGTTTTGACATCAGAGAGTCAACGCCTTGACTATTTACGTTGACGGTATACTTATAGCTTTATAGACATACCTATACATACTTAATATATGTACAAGTTTAAATGTCTCTCATAATCTTAGGAAATAATGTTTTAATAAAATATTAAACTTTATTTTATATTTAAACAATTTAAAAATTATCCCTTTGTTGGTTTGACTAATTGTAAGGTACCTGAGTTTCAATTACATTTTATACAAAAAAAAAAGTTTTACGTATATCCCTGATCCTATTGACTAAATAAACAGACGCCGTCATATTTTATCTCCCTTATACTATAGCTCCATATAGAATTTTAATCCGTCGTCGCATACAAATGAGGAGGTTCTCGAGATGTTGGAATGCCATAATCATATCTTCCCATTTCAGCATCGAATAGCAAATTATTTATTAAATGCTTTATAACAACTTGGGCTTTAGAAGTCTTCAATTTTCGTATAGTTATACCAACATATTCGCCAAAAACTCCAAACTCATCCGACTCACTGGCCTCAATTTTACGAATCTTCTGACTTGAACTACTTGCCAAGCTATCAGTGTCACTATCGGTGGTTCGTAGTTGATTACTGGTTGAATTATTATTTTTCGTTGACCTTCTTCGCTTAGATTTGATAATCAAGGACTTTTTAAACGATGATTTGTCTGATCTTGGTGAATTTTCTAACTCTCCAGTTGAAGTCTCAAGCTGTAATTAAATGTTAATATCAATATGTTGTTCGTTGTTTATCTTTCTATGAAAATACTTGCAATTTCAGTTTTAACATCCCCGGCACTAATATTGGCGTAATGTGGACAATTTATTTGATCTGCCTTTAACTGAAGAAATAAAGAATAAATAAAAATTGATTAAACCTCTATAGTTCACAAAATGTTAAACATTTAATTTAAAAAAAATAATTCTCAGAATGATTCGTATGTACTTGCTCTTGCTTTTGTGAGTAATTAAGGTTAATACTGTGTCGCATGGAATTAGCTCCAGTTTCTCAGTGCTCAGTAAGCTCTGAGTTGAACATAAGATATAGATTATATTAATTCTTATCTTTTCTAACAAACGAGTGAATTCCTAGTTAACCAGAGATTTCTCGTCAGCTTGATAGTAGAATATATGTGAACATACTTAAATTTAGAAAAATATTTTAAAAATATATTATATGTTAATTCTGTTCGCGTACATGTCAAAATATGCGAATTTCCACGAATTTTGACATTTTAAATTTGTCTGATTTTTTTGATTACGCAAACGGATCTGCCTGAACATTTGTAGAAAATCGAGATCTTAGCCAGTAAACGAACAGAATTTTTATTTTACTTTTGAAAAAAAAAGATGAAAAATGCAACTAAATTGATTTTTTGAAAAATGTGTATAAAAGATTTTAAACAAATTTATATTTTAATTAATTTGTTAAAATTATAAAAAGTACTAAATTAAAATATACCTATGTAAATAATAAAAAAAATGCAACGTTAATCATTAGATATTATTATTTATAACCATTTTTTTTTATGAAACCAATACTTTTCCCGTAAACCAAAAATTTACTATTCAAAAAAAAAACGTATCTAAACACCATAACGCGGACTAATCTATGATTTCATAATCTCACAAAAGCCATTTGCATATTGAATTTATTTGACTCCGTAACGACTTTAAATGGTGTATATACGACCACCCGTTCTATACATCAAGCATAAAAGGGGTTGAACAAAATGCAAAATAAAATATTCGTTTTTTGTTCGTAATTAGGGAAACCTAGCTATGAATACTAAATGAGCACCAAATGAATGAAGGTAACTATGTAGATTAAAGATTTTGGTCAAAATACATATATTTGACAAACTGTTCAAAATGCCACCTCTCATATATGAGTGCTATATTTTTTTTTATTTTTGGTTTGCTTGATTGTTAACTTCAATGCAAGACATTATTTTTTTCTTTTTCTTTCTATATATAAATACATATATTGATGACCTTGAAACTCAACGCTAAAATGAATCTTCCGAAAACTAAAATTCAAATCACGGTCGTGTCGGCGTCGTGTTGATAGTGTATATACTTTCGTTTTTTTTAGAGAACAGACTTAGTGGAATTGGTGTTAGCATTGTTTTTAAATTTGATTTTTTGTAAATAAACAGTTATTCTTAATATTGAATTAACGTTAGCTCAATTTATTTACTCTCACTAAATCAGAAATCACTGTCAAAAAAGGTGAAATTCATAAAATCGAAATAAACTATTCGCATATCGAAATGAACGCATTCATGGGGATAGTAAATTTTTTGTGCGGTTGATATGACACAGATGAAGCTGGCTATCTCTGTTCCTCGTCATATAAGAAAACAAACAACCATTTGCATTTTAAATAGTGCTGTCAAAATTAATCTAGTTTTGGAGCGGAGAAAACATTCTTTTAGATTTAGTAAGAATCAACACCCAAATTAATAAACATGGACTAGGGAAGGTTTAGGACTTATTCCGTGGACTAAGTGCGAAATGTTATTAATAAAACTGATTTCGGCTATTTGACGTTTACCAACTAAGTCCTTCTCTGGACCATCGGAGACGGTGGTCTAGTGAAGGACTAAGAATTGACATTTAAGAACAAAATTTAGAGGGACATGAAGATAGAGTTGATACTCTAATTGTAGTAGATTTTATTCGATTTTTGATTAATAGGAAATTTTAGTCCGTGTTCTAACTCTTATTCCATGGTTTTGTAAGTCAATGGATTTGTAAGGAATAAACGTTTTTTTATAAATAGGGATGCGGTGTAAATGTAGTATAATGACTGAAAGTCGAATCTTCGTTCATATTGGGTCATTTCCTTTCTTTCTTCCTCCTACACGATCATCATCTAAACATTAACAGAGAGTACTTAATTTTGTTTTTAATTATGTTATCTATATTCGCTATCTATATCCACGTCACATCTTATCACATTCATCGCATTTACAAGTATTAATTGCTTGTGTTTGATCATACATCATACATAGCTTTTATTTGTTGTTAAAATTTTGGCAGTTTGAAAAAATTTCAGACTCAACTTAGTTCCCTTTCACTCGAGGAAACTGAGTTGCTAGCTACATTTAATTTGTTGGAGAGAAGGACAAAAAGTAAGTAGAACGAACAAAATGTACACGGTCAACTGTTTGAAGAGATTTTTTTGACGTTTTGTTTTCACATTTTTTTTTGGATTTCGATTTAGAAGTTTTTCAATTCGAATTGTGTTGTGTTTTGGATATTTATGAATAAAATCGATACTGATGATGATACCTGATGTTTCAGGAAAATGAGAATTTATTTAAACTTCTTCGCCACGATTAAAAAGAAAGAGTGAAAAAGTCAGATGGCCATCTCAGTTTCCCTCGTGTCAAAGGACAAGAGATTCTTAAAGTAATTAAAAGAAAACGTCAAAACAATCTCCAGCAACTGGTCAGCAATATTTGAATATATTTTGGAGATTTTTCTAATAGACAGCTTACAAGCTATGGGTACTATCTGCAAAGAAACTCACAAAATGTCAAATCTGCAAATATTGTATCCACATACAACAAAAATTCAAGTGACATTTGTCCTCGACATCTACGTGGGCTTTATGTGCTGTAATTTCCTGTCCTAACAAATTTCTTGGCCGAAAATCACAGGCAGAAGAAATTTTGTTTACTCTCTCTTGAGTATTCTCTTATGTAAAAAACTGCAATTTTTAAATACGGGGACGACTTTGGACTGAAAATCACACAAATGCACAGAAATTTAGAGTACGGAATCAGACCTGATGTTTCGATTTATGTCATTCGCCATCATTCTAAATTATTCAATACGTCATGCGACTGTAAATAGTTTACGATTGTATTTACATTTTTTTCGAACTCGAATATTAGATTGTAAATTCCGGAAATCTTTCTATTTTTTTTATAAAGTGGACTCATTAAATGGATTGTTTCTAAGCTAAATTGTAGACAAATTGAATTTAATAATTTCCCTTTCGTTTTAGATAAGTAAACAAAAACCCTAAACTTCCAAACTTTGCAGTCAAAATATATCTACTGAAAAGGCAGAAGAAGGAAATTAAATCTTCAAAGCAAAAACTTTCAATTTATAATTTTCGTCGAAATAACAGCAATATTCTGACTGATATTTGAACCTCCAATAAAGCACTTTTTTTTGCCCCAAAGTGATTAACACACATATGCACATGCATATGTGCTTAATTAAAAATTCAAATTAACAAAACAAAATAAGAAAGAATGAAACAAAAAAAAAACAACAAAACACTTACGAAAGTCATTAGTTCGTCATTGGCATCAATGCCATTTGAGACCATACAAGCACCACCAGCACCAGTAAATTCATCACCAACAACAACAGTACCATGTTCACGTCGTTCACCAATGCCACAAGCAGCATCAAAACTTAAGTTGCTGCTGCCGCCCATATCGTTGCGCTCCCCCTCCAGAATGAATCGTATCGCTTCATATGCAAACCACATGGGTTGGTAGTTGATCCCCCTGCGCTTGCCACTAATCACCTTACCATGTTCACGATGAAATGACGATCGTAAGCTCTTGATCTTGCTGCGTATAACACGTACTTCAGTGCTATATTTGCGGCTAAGATTCTTCAGGGCTTCATACTTGACTTGCTTGATGTGGTAGCCCTTGGTATTTGGATCCCAGAGTACATTGAAGCCCCGATAATCTTCGATGAATTCCAGGATTGTGTTGCGGGACCATTCAACTCGATCAATGGGTATGTTGCCACCACTGCCAGCTCCGTCGGCAGCATCAGGAATTGCATTGTGACCACTGTTGGTCATGACTGCTGCTGCGTGTTCAAGGCTCACTCTACTTTTTTAGAAATAGAAAAATTACTGGGGCCAAAAGCTTTGCGTCTCACGTGGCTTGTCCGAAAATACGAGTAGCGAGTAGCTTGATCACAACAATATGAACGCTTAAAGATCAGCGCAACATTCCCCGTCGAAATCACAATTTGTACTAATTTTTTGTTGTTGCGAATGGTGGTGGTAATATTTTGATTGTGTGTGGCAAGTGGCTATAATATTGTACTATACCTATCTAAAAGGTAGAGGTTTCGGCGGCGTTGGCGGGCAACAGCGGTTGATAACTGACAACGGTCGCAACATTGTGTGGCAACAACACTAGGTATAGGGGTATAGCTGGTTCACGCTTAAACACTGAGCTGGTGATGGGCGCATGGAATTAGCAGCACCAAGATATTGTATGCGACGCAATTAGCTCACTCCGCTTGTTGTTATTGTTGTTGCTTCCGATTTCAAATGCTTAGCTTTGCATTAGGGTGACGTGTGAAGTTGTTTGTGGAATGGTGTGGTCATATAGGAGCAGCAACAGCAGAAGCAGCAACAATAGCGCCCGTGACTCGTTGGTCCCTTGTAGCTACTCGTTATAGCCTGTTGTCAAATAAAAAAGGTGACGCCGCCGCAGTACCTACCTACCTACCTACCTATCTATAATAATATTGTTAATATTTTTTTTTATTTTAATAACTAAGTTCGTGTCGGTGTATACTTTTGTTGTTGTTTTTTTAATATTTTGTCACCGATTCTGTTTACTCAGCATTATTATAAGAGTGCATGCAACGCCAGGCAATAAGTTGATTGGAAGGTAAGAGGAGAGTTTTAGAGTAGATATGATGTCAGCTAAGATAATAAATATTGCAAATATATATTGGAGGTTTGAACTTGTATATATTTTTTTAATTTATTTTGTGCTGAGCTTTAAATACCAACATGTATTTACGTTTTTTTAAATCATTATCGTAAAATACTCGTATCCTTAAAGCCACCTTCATATGGAATACGAGGCAGTTATTGACATTTGGGCTACCCTTCCAACCACTAAGCCAAGATACATATAAGTAGATTTATCTAAGTCTCCTCTTGAAGATTTACCACTCATAGTTATACAAATCGAAATAACTTATAGGAATTATCAAATCTAAATTAACTTGTTCGTCGGAAAAGTGAATTTTTCGTTTTGATTGACAAACATGAAGCTGCTTGTTCTACTTCTACATAATACGACAGAGTGAAACACAATTTGCAATTTTTTGTATTGTGCTGTCAAAATTAATCTTCTTTTAATTTTTTTGAAAAGATGAAAACACCATTTGAGATCTATTAAATCTAGAAGAGATTCACGATCGGCTTTGAAAACGTAGTATTCACTAGAACAGATCTTAAAGTTAAAAAATAAAAATGTCTGAAGTGGTCCAACGCAAACAAGCGAATATACTTAAAACCACTTTTGCTTTCTCTTAAATAAGGATCGCTCCAAGCGCTTGTCTCACTTAAGTCAATAAGAAATTAGGTAAATAAACAATGACAACAAACATTAGGTTTGTTCGTTTGGGGACTCCAATCAGCCCAGGGTCGCGATGAGGTTGTTATTATGTCAGAAGGGTATTTGACTTACGCAACTTTGTTGTTTTTGCAGTGAGTATTTCACTATATTTTTCACAACGGCGAACAATTAATATAAGTTCAAGATTTGAGGTAACCATTAAATTGTCAAAGTTACATGAGTTCTGTAGCATTTTGTTGTAAATTACAAATTTGTTTGTTGATATTTTTAAAAAAGATATTAAAAACACATACACATTTGATTTACAGGGGACGATTTGTTTTGCTATTTCAACAACACAAAATTTTTTTATTTAACAAATCTTGGGTTTGTCAAGAAAGCCTGGGTCACCGTGAAATAAATACTAACGAATAAGTCTTTATGAGCGACATCTCTATTATATTCGTTTGTTTTATTATTTCAGAATGCCATTTGAAAGCTCAACCTCATAGTTTTTCTCTCTCGTCAGCGCTCTCTTCTGCCAGAAACCATACGATTTTTCTCTCGGATTTTTTAATATTGAAATTCTAACAATCCTTAAGACCGATTTCAGATCGAGTTTTTTAAGGAACTTGCAAATAACAGTGTGCTAAAAACGCAAAATTTGTGTTGTTGACAGTAGAAAATCGTTTTGACTTGGTAATAATTCGATTGTGTTCAGAAAAAAATTGATTGTTTGGTAGTAAGGAATTCGACGTAAGCAATACACTTGAGCTTGACTATAGAATTTATATAAAAATTCAAATGAAATTGACAACACTCAATTATCTAATTCATACGCTCTCTGAGCTATATCTGATTGAAAAAAGAAACATACGCTAAAACATAAAAAAAGCAGATCTTTTTGACAGCTCTGTGACGTGGTCTGATCGTAAAGAGAAAAACGAAACCCACTGTAGATTAATGTTATTAGTGTTTGACAGTTCTACAAACAAAAACTATCCAATCATTTTCCAGGTCTCCATACGAAAACAAAATCGCATTGACCAAACGTTAACATATATTTTAAAGAAATCGTGCAATAAAAATTCGTCCAACACCGTTGCCCCCTTTTTAAACAACCAAAAAATTACAGCAGCTACAATTTTAAGCTTTCCTTCATTTGAATAGGAGATTAGGCGGCGCGATGGACGACCAGCACGACGGGTTGCATGGGGTTGTTGTTGCGCTGTTGTTATTTTTGAAGAAGAAACCTTTAAAAAACTTTCCCTATCCAAGTTCAGGATTGCTCTTGATCCCGGCATAAAAAAAAAGAAAACACAAACAAGAAAGGATATAGGTGGGTCCGCAAAAACAAAAACATAAGAAAAACGACAATAAAAAGCAAGCAAAAAAATACACCAACATTCAAAATGTTAATCTCTTGTCCGCCACACCATTTCTTCCACATAACCCAACTCCATTTGGCGAAATTGTAATCCGGCAGATTTAATGACATTATTCTGCTACTTTTTTGCCATTGTATATGTGGCTGTGTGTGTGTGTGTATGATTCTGTCTGTTGTTTGTTGTTTTAGTATACTCCGGGTGCAGTTTGGTAAATTTCAGCCTTTACAAAAATTGGCAAACAAACAACAGACTCATCCTTCGGGAATGGGAAAGTTTTCAAGGGCCATAAAAACCGGCAACAAAGTATACAAAAGGAAAAAAGGAAACAGCCATATTCTCTGTCAGAATATAGAGGCTAGAGATAGCAGCAGCGTATAAGGTCGATGATGGGGACAGTACACAATCCAAATGGTAGTTTAAGCTTAAAAATCCTATTTCGTCGTCCGGGTTCTGTGCGACATCACGGCAGGGTTCATCCTGTGAATTTGAATTCTGTGCCATCATGGACGTGAACAACACCATGCCCGGTGATAGAGGGTTGATGATGAAAAGTGGCCGGCAGGCACACAGTAATTTCAACGATGCCATTCAAAACACATCGTAAAAATATAATGAAAATACTTTGGCAATTTTTGAACAGGAAGAAACGACCCAGAGCAAAAAAAATATATATACATATATATCTATATTCGAAGAGAAATATCACCCCTTAAGCCCTTGGGGGTCATATTCACCACTGCCGCCGCATGGATGTGGTATCGGAATGTCAACGCTCTGGCAACAGGCAGGTCGTGATGCTCATAGGGACAATTCCAGAATGAAATCTCTGTGCCTCTGCGACTTTTTCATGATAACATCATATCTTGTCTGTCGTGATGCGGCATATTTTGTCCGACTTCAAATTCACTCCCAATGATAAGAAGATCCAGAAACAAAAAGCGACAAGGAACTTTTTTGAAGAGCTCACTGGGGTTTTCTATGTTATCTCAAGAAATATAAAATTCATTAATTTTTACTTCCTAACCATAATAATTTTTGGCTTGGATCAGTTTATCTGTGGAAGTAATGGCGCAAAGCATTTGCAGGATTTTTCGCTCTTTGTTATTCTGAGAATTAACTAATTTTTTGAATGGGGAAACTAGATTGAGATGAGATCTATTGGCCAAAACAAAACAAAAATTGTTCTCAGGAGATGAAGATCTTTTAAAAGTTTGCATGTTTATTGTTCGCCTGAGAAGTAGTTTAGGATATTTTAATCAAAAATCTCTGCGCCTAAGGCTAGTGGAATGGAATTATGAAATATATTTACCTTACTTACATACGTATGTATACATTTTTTATTTAAGCCTAGAACATGCCCTTAGCGTATGTAGATAACATTTCTTAAAAAGAAAACAATAAAATTCTAGAAATCACAGAAAAGAGTGACATAATAACGAATGGCACAGTAAGTGGTATCTCTATGTTTCAGAGAAACAACCATGATTCTTAGTTTTCTGCGATATTGAAGCGATGTTAACTTCAAACATATATCCGCACTCTTTACTCTACTTAATTTAGTTCAATCGTACCATAACAAAAATTTACAAAGAAGAAAAGGCGAAAACTATGCAATTTTTCAGCCTGAGAAATGTTTGCCTACCTCGGCCACCACATACGCACCTCACCTGCGTGGTTAAAAATCGCAAGCAAGAATTGCATGATGTAAACGCAGTCATAGCAGATTGGCCTTATTCAAAAATCGAACCATAGCTATCTGGAAAGGTTGGTGTTGTTGTAATCCCATGTAAGAATACAGCTGATGACAAAATAGCTGCCGTGAAAAAAAATAAATATTAAGCTAGCCGAAAAACATTCGTATATTTTTCTATCCCATGAGAAATGTCAAAACCATATGCACAAACCCATACAAATTTAAGCTATCCGATGTTGGTTGTTCAGGAACTAACCTATCCTGTTTACACAAAAGTGATTCTTTTGCAGAGTTTCCAAGTGGTATCAACACTTTGTATGCATGGGTTGAGTTGAAAGAGATAAACGAATCTCGATTACACCCATATATTAGCTGTGTTCCCGTCCTTTTACTCAGTGAGCGACAAAGATTCACAAAAGTACGTGAATGCATTAAGTAAAAATGTTATCCACCTTTTAAACGTCAAAACAAGGTGTATTTTTAAAAATGTTCAATAAAGTTTTTTTTGTGAAAAAATAATAATATGCTTCTCGACCACACGATAAATTCGCTTATTTTCAACTTTTATAATGGAAAACCTGGCAACTGACAGCTTATGTATTGTTGTTTTTCTTTTCTCCTTCATTTGACAGTCTTCAAAATTTTATGCAAAGAAATATCTTGGACTACAATTCGCAATCTGGGGAAATATTTTACACTCTCGTAAAAGATCTCTTCTGTGAAAACTACTTTTTTTCGGGTACGGAAACACACCTATTGATTGCTGATATGTTAACGTTGCTAAAGGTGAAGCTAAAATAGTCTGTAGCTCAATGAGGTAAGTGTCTTAAAACAATAAAAACAAAATTCGAAAAAGCTATTTTTTAAGAGTTGCCCAGTGTTACTTTAGTTTTTATTTTGGTTTTAGTAAAAATGCAAATATTTTGTTATTATTTTATAAAGCTTTAAATTTATAAAACAATATTCATAAATTGTTCAATTAGGAAAACAGTGATTTTTTAAAAATTAGATTATAGCTCTTATCATCGATATGTGGCAACTCTAGTTGTGTATGTCCGTTTGCATTTAAAAAGTGGTACAAGTCGATAGTTATACAAACATGGCCCTTACATTTTAATTGGATTTACTATAATTAACCATAAGTAAAAGTCACTTTGACAGCTTTGTTAGCTACTGAAATATCAACATTTTACAGGATTTGTACTTGAACACTTCCTTCTGGTAAACCGGTTTCAATTTTCTTAAGTTTCTACTCTCGATTTGTAGTACCTATATGAGTTTAGTACAGTATGATTTCTACAGATCAAATCCTAAACGCCAAATATTGTCAAAAAGGCTTGAGCAACAACATGTAAAAATAGATTCGAATAGTTATACTTGTTTGCATCTTTATTACTTGAACATTTTTTTTTACGAGAACATTTTTCCGAAAAAAGTTGTGTAAGATATTACTTCGGCTGGTGACTTATGTACCTTGTTATAAAGGGTGTAATAAAACCATTTTCTTTTAATGGTCATAAACTGTTACGTCTATTATAAATCGGTTTTGTCTAGTCCCTAAACTAAAGACTTCTTAATTTATTTAAGTTTTAGAATCCATTCTAAATCTCACAAGGGATAAGGTCTGATTTCAAGTTAAAAGGTAAAAGTATCTTCTTCTCAAATTATTAAAGCTTATAGTTTGCTTAATATACTAACATAAACTAAAAACTACAAAATAAAAAAAAAATTACCATTAATCTCCCTTACCGCTAGCTGAAAAGGAAATATTCTTTTTTCTCTCAGGTAGTTAAGACTATAGTCTTAGATATTTCTTTTTCTATTTTAACAATATACAATATGATAAATTAATGAGATAACTTAAGATGTTTTCGTACAAAACAGACTAGGGTTGTTCCCTTAATATGTTGAGTTACTTCACACCTTGATCTTTCTCCTTGTTTATGAAACATGTCTCCT
Organism: Philhelius pedissequus; assembly: GCA_910595825.1. Taxonomy (NCBI): domain Eukaryota; kingdom Metazoa; phylum Arthropoda; class Insecta; order Diptera; family Syrphidae; genus Philhelius; species Philhelius pedissequus. The sequence continues at coordinate 3,014,080 of OU343163.1, read as the reverse complement.
TTAACTCTTTTCAAAAGAATAAACCAAAAATAAAATTCTGTGGCAGACAAAATGGTAGACAGTAAGCCAAAAATATATAAATGGCATACTTACACGACCGACGAATTGCCATCATTTTTTCTGACACAAGCATGATAAAATAAAGAATAAAATGAATAAATTCCCGAATGACAATTACCACATAAATTCACATTCATAATGGCTTGATTAGAACATTTGTTAGTAATATGGAGAATAATGTATTTGAACTTTGGAAAAGTCAGTGAAAATCGTGTAGGAACCTAAATTACATGTCCCATTTAGCGAATATTAAACAAAAACGGTGCTATTAATTATATATTAAATACAAAAATAACAAACCAAAAACCCGAAGCATAGCACACCGCATAATTATATTAATATTGTTAATTTTTCAATTCAATTCAATACAATTAGAATTGGTGCATAGAAAAATGCGACCATTTATGTCGTCTTTCAATGAAAAAAAGATTTAATTTTTTTTCGAAAAAAATGCTCTTTTTACATTTTTCTGTATTTCATTGTAAAAAAGAGCTATCTTAGATTAAATCTCCGAGAGTGATCTACATTCACTAACATTAAAAAAAAAAACAGCTGTGAAACTTCGGCATTGAAAAACTTTGGTGAAATTTGTTGTTTAGTTTTTTTTTGCGTTCTGTTGGTTCTGTTGTGATCTGAACAGTGAACAAGCTTATTAACTAAAGTTGTACAAATCTGACAGCTCACGGGTGTAAGAGACATGTTTCATTAAAGTGGTAATTCTTCATTTTATGAGCAAATCATTCAGATTTCAATGAGAAACTACATAAGAAAAATAAATAAAATGCAAAACCGGATTTTACGTACTTGTTCTTAGTTAGGTCACATCTTAGCACCGGATTCTTAGTAGAAGGAACTAAATATGTTTTCAAAGTCGTTTTTTGCTTAGTTTTTTTTTTTTATTTACAAAAAAAATCTTTAAATTTTTTCTAAAAATTTGAAGTAGGTATTTAGCAATTGAAATTTAGAAACATAATTTCATAAATTTTACCCGTTTTCAAAATATTGAATATTCAACAAAGAAATAATTTGTTTTCAAAAATGACGTTACTCTAGACATATACCAACCATGCGACAGCATGAATCAAAGAAAACAAGATTACAAAACTTCTTTTTTGTCTTATTTTATTGACAGCACCAGAGATCAAAATCCATTAACCCACATGGGACAAACAACAACAATTTCCAGATTTTTGGTTTCTGGTGCCGTCAATAAAATCAGAAAAAAAAAGAAGTGTGGTAATCTTGTTTTCTTTGATTCATGGTGTGACAGTGTGTCGGGTCTCTAGCGGGTTCGTGTGACAGTGTGTCGGGTTTCTGGTGGTTCGTGTGACAGTGTTACCGTCTGACACTTTTGGGTTAACATTACTGCAAGCACTAAACTGTTATAGTGTGACTACTATATTCGTACATTGTGACAGTCTAATAAAAACTTACAAATATTTGTATGTGACATTGCTGGAATATTCAGTTTTAACTGCGACAATGAGCTTGAAAGTGAACAATACTAAAGTGTATACTCGTTTTTAAGAGCGTCAGTGTGAAAATGTGAATTGCAAAAAAGCAGGGTAAAGAGAGACAGTGCAAACATATAGATAAAAAGAGATCAATGAGATATTGTGAACTAAAGATAGTGTGGAAAGAAATACAGTGTGATAATAAGTGTAGAAGATAAAAAGCGTTAAAAAATGTAATTGCGATAGTGTGACAATGTGAAAAATAAATAAAACAAGGTACCAATGGACGTTCACTCAGTTATTCTCAGCAATCTAAAATAACTTTCTGTTGTTGAAATGCGTGCAAAAGCACATCTGTGAAAAAACAGCTGTTCTCATGAAAGCTATCTTGAGTTATCCTAACAAATTTGGAATAACTAGCTATCTGAGAACAAATGTATAGAACAGCTAACTGCAAAATTAATTTAATATGCGGTTTTTACTGATTTCTTGACAGTTTTCAACTAACCTATCTGATTAGTCCACATATATAGTCCGATAACTTGGTATCCGAGATCATATCTAATAAGTGAGTGAACGCCCGTAATGTTACACTGTCACTTTGTAACAGTGCCGTGCTTGCATTAATGTTAACCCGAAATTGTCACACTTAAACGGGAAGAACACACTGCCACACCTTCACCCAGTTGATAAGTGTGGAATATTTAACTTAAATATTAAATTGCCTTTTTTTATAAACAAATTGTATTGCATGTATACGTATATATAAATGTGTAGGTACATATAAGGATTAGATATTTAAAATGGCATTTCCTTCCTATTTTGTTTTTGTCTTAACTTTCGAACATATAACCATTTTATTTCGTAGAAGGAAATGTTTAAATTTGAATTAATTTCCTAAGAAAAATAAAAGCTGCAATCAACTAGATACCTAATCTAATCGATGAAGTTTGAAATGTATGTAGTAGGTATGTTTGTATGTATCTACCTCAAACCTCTTCCTCTACAAAAAAAAAATAAAACAAGTCCTTTATCTGTTAACGACTATGAGTGGCCCTTGCGAATTTTCTTAATTGTAGGGAAACTGTTTACTAAGTCAATATTCCATAATTAAAGTCAAGGAAAATGCTGTCCATGTCCCCACTCCTTATAATGTTATGTCCGCTCCAGGTGAGATTTTTCCCACAAAAACAAAAAAAATAGACAGAAGCTCTCTGGTATATACCTAGGTAAGGTGTTTCGCTCTCTTTCCTTCTATACCCTAACCACAATATACGTTTCTGGATCCTTCGGGGCTATGAAGAAGCTGTTTAGTTGTTTTTGTTCGGGAGGTATGTAGGTACTTGTACGTTTATCGCTTAAATGAACCATTTACGGTGTTTTCAAGTTCGTTAGCGCTATGTCCTTGTGGTGTTGTAGCTGCAGACATGAACACGGATTCAATTCCGATTCTGGTAAATAACATACACATACACGAAACGTATCCTTTTATCCAACCACTGGTCCGTGGTGTAAACGAGACATCACCTGAAGCGCTGTTAATTTCTTCATCGAACTGGAAGTGGAACCGAAACCAAAACGATGAAAGAATAAAAAAAACAATCAACTGAAGAAATTTTTTTTAACATAAACACTTTGGACACACCCCGGCGAAAAAAGACTTTATAATTATCTGACTTTAGGCGTGGACGTGGGGGATACCTACAAAAAAGCAAAAGCATCATAATTTAGATTTACTGGTGGAAATTATGGGGTGTTTGCTAGAAAGTTGACAGAAACGATGTCAACTTAAAAAACGAAATTATAGTGTCCTTGGAACTCTGTTTGTTCCGGTGAAGTTGGGTCCCTTCTTAACACAGTAGGCATCCAGTATAATCAATATACCATATGTAGTTTGTGTAAGCATGAAATTTTTAAAGTGGGTTCTATGTGATTAAATTCAGTTCTGCAAGCAAAGATGAAGTATACTCTGTTCAAAAAAAATTGTCAGTAAGGGCTTATGGAAGAACTTTTTTGAAATACACTGGTACCTATTGTTGGTAAGAGTATAGTTAGTTAGTATGCGTTCAGAAAAATAAGCATTTAGCGGAAGCATTTTATTGAAATAATAAAGCTTATAACATTCTAAAATTTAACTTGATGCACCATGTTATATCCAATATTTGTTTTGTTCGAATTTCCCAAAAATATAAATTAACATTCATTTTTTTGTGTAAAATTTAAATGGGGGTTGTATACATTTTGTATATACTGGATGCACACTGTAGTATAAAAATGAGGTGGTAACTGGTAAAGTTGTTTGTTCGTTCTCTTTAATTACTTCCACAGTTCCAGGTTGAGCGAACCTTTGAACCTAGTTTTGGTATCTTTTTTTTTGTTTCATGTTTATTTGGTTAAAGTTAGCTAGGTTTTGGTACTAAGGTCCTGTGTTCTTTTCAAATGAATTACCAACTTAAAGTTTGATATATAAAATAATGGTTATTATAAACGTATACTTATACTGCATGGACATTTTAAGAGACAAGGTTAGGTATGAGTTATATAGAAACGATTAATTAATTATGAAATACTGCACTCGGTATAGCCGCTGGCTGTTCTTTGTAGAAGAAAATCAGAAATAATTAAGGGCTTAGTAAAAGTGTGTTTTACGGTAATAACCTAAGCAACACAATTCGTAACAATTAATAATTAAAGAATGTAATAATGTAATAGGTGTGCATCTCTCGCACTTGTTTGCTTTATTTGAACAAAATTAATGTTTGATTTTATATCAGGTCTGTTTGGTATCTATTTTTTAATAAGAAGTGTAACAACTGTCGAACTTCAAGGGTGGGGGAAATTTTGTAAGTCTTGCAACAAAGTAAGCAAAAGAGAACTGCCCACATTTTTGGGTAAAACGTCAATGGTGAGTGGTGACCCTCCGAACACACATACAGAAAGTATTAATGGACATAATTGAATGAACACTCGATATACATACCAAAACCAAATTTAAAAAAAGAGCAGTGCATAAAACAAAAAAAAATATAAAATAAAATGAGGAAACCGTCGAGAATTCCAGTGAATAAAGTTTAAAATTTTCCACTTTTCGATTATTTGTATTTTATTTACTCTATTTCTTTCCTTTCGTGTTTGTCTTTAGTTTTTAATGCTAATATTTCATTCAGTAGTAGACAAGGAAATAGTGGACGAAAACTTGACAGATTGTAGTTCTGTCAGTTTTTACATTAGTTACCCACAAAAATTCGTGAAGTAAGAACTCACAACTTTTGCCATGTAGGCGAAATTTTTCTCCTCCACTTTGACAACTTTGCAGTAATTTTATAGAGTTAACAAACAGAATTTTGTAATGAATTGTATAAATTTTTACGAATTCGTACGAATAAACAGACCTTTCGTATCGTGAGATGATCCACTTTTTTTACATATTTGGCGTTTTAGTAAAATGTGAGCAAGCAGTTGCCATCAGTTGTGACTGGTTGTGATGGCATTAGGTCTGTTTGTTATTTTGTGAATTCGTACGAATTCATATAAGAATTTATACAAGTTTTCACAAAATTCTGTCTGTTGCAAGCAATTACTAAACAGTTGTCAAAGTGGAGGAGAAAAACTTTGCCTGCATTGAAAATAGTTGTGAAATTTTACAGCTCGAATTTCCGTGGGTTATTAGTGAACCACGAAAACTGTCAAGACATCAAGCTGTCTTTTTTGTGTTCTCTATGAAGTTCGATTAAAATCTTGAGTTCGTTTTTTTTCAAATGCAAAAATTGCCCTATAGTACCTAAATTCGACATTACACACAAATTGTGGTGTGTTTGCGTTTTTTGACTTTGTTGAAATATTTACAAAATGTCCACCACTCTTGAAGTTTGTCATAGTTTTTACACATCTTAATATAAAAAAAAGATACCAGACATACCAATTTTCTAAAGTGATCGATTTTATTTTCAAATGTCAAGCAGCACTTATTAGTTTTATTTAATTGTTTGCCCTATTTATAAGTCATGTTTTATTTGTATAACATTCTAGACAGCCCAACAAAATTTTCTTGGAACACAACAACAATAAATAAGTCAGTGAAAATAAAAGTGAAATCAGTGAGACTATAAAATGAAAATTAGAAATTTAACCAAACTGTATAGCAACTCAAAATTATTACCCTACTTTACAACTAAATTTTAATGTTTGTTGTTCTTTGCCTTAATCTCATTGAGTATTTTCATTTAAGGTAACTACTTAATAAGCAATGAAGTCTAATAGTCGAAAAAATCTATAAATACTAAAAAAATATGTGTTCCATTCGAAAGTAATATCTATATGTGTGGCATGTCGTCAATTCTATATGCTCCCAATTTAAGATAACAAGATAATTCACCCAAACCCAAATAAGTTCTATTTCAAAAAAAAATCCAATTGGAATCGGTTTTAATGAGCACCATGACTTTTTTCATTATACTCGTATTTCTACCCAGGTAAAGGTATACCTATTAACTGCCTACCATCAGCATAATAAAATACTCATATAGCTCTAAAGTGCTTCTTTTTTCACCTGTCCTTCTATGGAATCATTAAAACCACACACTGCTGCGACAAAAATATGTTTAGTCCTTTTTTTCAGAATAAATATATACCAATAGAGTGTCGCAGACCATAGTGTGTATGTAAATTTAAGGACACGTGTTCTTATCGAATTGCCTTGCCCTGTATTGATCAGATAAAATCTTTAGGACAAAAAAAAACCATAATGTCCTGGTCAGAGTTTTACCCAAAATATAAACATACATACATTCAACACTCACCTAAATACAGACACAAATTATGATGCGTTGTCGTGCGTAAGGGTATAGCAAACCAAAATAAAAAAAGTGAACCAGCAGCATTTTAGAAAAGTTTGAGTTGAAATATCGATCGTGTATCCCGCACATTGTTACGTCAACAACTTAACACCCTATCACCTTGTTAAAACACATGCACACATACATATATATATAGTGACCATACGTCCCGGATTGTGCGGGATTGTCCCGCATTTCACATAGTTGTCCCGCACCATAAATTGTCCCGCAAAATTTCCTGCATTGATTAATTTGTCCCGCAAAGTCCCGCAAAACCAAAATATTCAAGAATATCTAATGAAAAAGTTGCTCATATGCACATCTGCACATCTCAACTCTTCGTTACAAATAGATACTTTTGTAACCGTGCACATGTAAACATTGCGTTAAAAATTATAAATGTCAAATGTCATTTTTGTCTGGAATTTTCTCAAATCTCTCTGAATCTGAATTTGAAGTGGTTGGTTTGGAACTGTGCAAGTAAGTAATTATTTAAATAAAGGCGTTGGAAGTAAAATATTTGTTGTTTATTGTTTATTTAGGATGGCGTCAACAAGCTCAACATCAAAGCAATTTAAAAAGACAAAAAGAGAATGTAAGTTTACTGCCGAGTTGCAAAAAGAATATACGTACATGAGAATGTCAAACACAAGTTCCTTATTACGATGCAATATTTGCGGAAGCGAATTTTCCATTGCTTCGGGTGGAAAAAACGATATTGTCCGTCACATAAAATCAGACAAACACAAGCAAAAGGTCGCAGCATCCATCGACACGACTAAGCTTGATTCATTTTTTCGAAAAGTTGCATTTGGTGAGAACGAAAAAAAATTAGCCATTTCCGAAGCCGTCATGGCCTTTCACACGATTTGCCACAACCAAAGTTTTAGGTCAATGGATTGCACGTCTAGGATTTTACAGAGGCTTTTCGACTCCAAATTTGCTTGTGCCCGAACCAAATGTGAGGCCATCATAACGAATGTCTTGTGCCCATTTGCAGCAAAAGAACAACAAGAAGAGTTGAGCAAGGTTAGTTTCGTGTCAATATATTCGGATGCCTCGAACAAAAAAGATATTAAACTGTTTCCAACTCTGGTCCGGTATTTTAACTGTAAAAAAGGTCTGAGAATTCGCTTATTGGATTTAGTTTCTCTACCTGGAGAAAATTCAGTAATGATAAGTGAATCTATCTTGCAAATTTTAAGACGCACTGATTTGTTAGATAAGGTGGTAGGGTTTTGCGCAGATAACGCGAATACCAACTTTGGTGGACTGTCTAGAAGTGGAACCAATAATGTTTTTGCCAGGTTAAATACAGAACTAAAACAATCCATAATCGGTGTTGGTTGTTCAGCACACATAATACATAATACAATTCAAACTGCCGCTGATTTGCTTCCTGTTGATTTAGAAAATATTATTGTGAAAATATATTCTCATTTTTATATATTTACTGTTAGGGTTGAAAAATTGAAAGAATTCTGCTGTGATGCCCAGGTCGAATATAGTAAACTACTTGGTTTTTGCAAAACAAGATGGCTAGCCTTGTTACCTGCCATTGAACGAGTGTTAAAGATATACGAAGCGTTAAAGTCATATTTTTTATCCCTTGACAAATGTCCAAACGTTTTAAAACATTTTTTTGAAGACCCGAAATCAGAGTTGTGGTTGATGTTCTTGCATAACCAGTCCTCTTTGTTCCATAATGCAATTTTGCAGGTAGAAGGCGATAACAAAACCATCATGGAAATCCACAACCAAATTGCGAGCCTAAAGTTCAAATTGAAAGAAAGAATGGAGGAACAGTTCATTTCAATCACAATGAGACAAAATTTAAATAATTTGGAAGAATGTGGTGCCATTAACAGAACGTGGTTCACTTCTCATATTAAAAACTTTTACAAAAACTGCTTGCAATACCTCGAGAAGTGGACTTCTCAATTTAAGTACGCCGAATATTTTCAATGGGTATGTCTCCAAAAATCAATTGAGTGGCAGGAAGTTCAAAAAGGACTGTCGTTCATACTAGAAAATGCAAACGATTCAATTGCTGAGAACGACTTGTTTGACGAAATTTCTTATTTAAAAAAATATGTTAGTCCGCAAAAAATTGAACAATGGAACGACCATGCTTGCTCAATTGATTTAAGGTGGGTGGAGATATTTAAATATTTCGGCGAAAGTAATGTACCTCACAAAAATCTGTTAATGGTTATCGAATATATTTTGAGTCTTCCTGGAACAAATGCTTCCACTGAACGAATATTTTCGATAATAAATCATTTGTGGACGCAAGAAAAAACCCGAATGAAAGTTGAAACAGTTAAGTCTATTGTTTTGCTTAAATTATTTTACGAAAATGACTGTAGTTTTTTTTATGATTCTATTAAGAATAATGGTGAAGTTTTAGAAAAAATTCACACCAGTGAAAAATATAACTAACGACCTGGGCAAAAAATTTTGTTTTACAGAATATTAAGTATATTTATGTTTATGTTTTTATTGTATTTTATAAAGAAGAAATTTGTTTAAGTTTTGTGATTTTTTGTATCTTAAAGACTGATTAGTTATATCAACCTATGAAATATGTTGTACATGTTGATGTATTTTTTATTATTTATTTATTGTAGTACTTAAAAAGAAAATAAAATACTTTCATCAATTAAAAAAATTGTGTCCCGCATTGTCTTAAAAAATATCTGGTCACTGTACATATATACATACATATTTACCTGAGTGGAAAAATTGTAGCACTTCAAGCAAATAACGAATAAACAAATTAGGGATTCTACGAACAGTCTATGTTATGTAAAGTGTTTATTTTTTTGTTGTTTTGTTCTGTTTTTTTTGGGTGGGTAAGCTGTTGGGTCTTTGCAGCTCCGGGTTGTCTTTGTTGGAACCCAACGAAAATAATAATACATATATTTGAATGAATGTGTATATAAGAATTCCTTTAGTTTGTATGTAATTCCAGACCATCATTAGGAAAAAAACATTTATTATGTTTTGATAACAAGGTGAAGGGTAGTACATAGTAGAAAAAGACAGTTTTTATTTTTATTTTATTTCCTTCCGCTTGGCCGTGTTTCCTGTTTGATTTAATTTGAAGAGATCATGATTTCATCGAGACTAATGTAGGGTATGTCATGTTTGTTTTATTTTGAGAACGCATAGTAATAATTAAGACCAAAAAAGATAATTGAAGGATAAAATTAAAATAATAAGATATAGGTAGTCTGAGTTCGTAATTGCATGCTTTGTTGCCCATGCCCTGACTAAAATATGCTCAAATGCTTTTATGAACACAATTACAACTGCATGTGTGCAGTCATCATACTTTGTTTAAAATGAGTTCATAATAGCAAACGCTGATAAAATGAGAAGTATAAATTATTTGTTAGAAGCTTTTGATTTGATTTGTGGTGCTTACATTATGTACCTAAATTTAAAAAATTGCTATCAACAAAAATACTTTAAAAGTAATTGTTCTAGGTCTTGCGGAAGAAACCGTTTTTGGAAACATTAGACACAAATTGGCAGAAATAAGAAAATTAAAAAACCGAAGAAGAAGGAAAATGTTTTTGAATATGAAAACCTTTAGAACGATGTTAATAAGGGATATTCCAAAAAATAAAAATTTTCTTAAAACGATCAAAGAATTTCTGGATAATATTTTCCAAAACCATTACCGGATAACAAGGTCTACATTTCAAGAAATCCGCTTTGTATTCATAACTGTTTGTTACAGAAATTACACAGGACTTCCAATAGTTTGTTTTCAACGAACTTAGGCCATTTTGGAAAAACTCAAATTGCGGACGGCCGAAAATAGATATGAGGCTGGCAGTCTACCTCACTTTTTGGAAGCTTGGGAATAATTGCTCCTTTAGAGAATTATTCAAAATTGCTTGAGGATTCCATTCCGATTCAATTCCTAACTGAATAGAAATGACTAGTTTGGTGTCAGCATCACACCACAGTTTGGACTCTGAATCAGTCCTGTGAAAGAAAAATAATTGATTTCATATTAAAAGCTGAGAAAACAAAATAATCTTACGATTATGAATAAATTTAATTCAGAAATTACTCAGATTTGCTCCTCTGCCATTTTCGTGCAAATTCAGCAACATAAAAAAACAAATGCCAACTTGACCACAAATTGACTGTCGTTCACTTTTATGAACACAAGTCCTGCCATGCTCATGCAGAGCTTATGCTGCTTGTTAACAATATTAATAAATTCAACTTTGGCAGTACGGCGGAAGTTTTACAATTACGACTAAGCCATATGTACTGCTGCCAACATGACAAGACGCATTCCAGTGGGTTTTGTTCGTATTAAATTTTAACGCCAAAAACACTATCAGCTCTATTCTGCTATCCGATCCGATCGAATCTTTCGCTTCACACAAATATTTCACTCAATTTTTCACTATTTATTTTCAAATTTCTATCTTTTGAGTCCAAAGCTTTACTAATATTTTTTTTTTTTTGTTTAATTCTAATTGTGAAAATTTATTTTTGATCGAAATTTATATACCTACTTTGGAACAATTCGTTTTTTCCGTCGGATAGCAGAATTCATATATTCACGTGAACGTTTAACAGAACAGTACCTATGCACCTAGTTTAATATAGGGGGTATCGTATTGTTCACCTCATGAGGTATTTATCTTCTATTTTTTATATTAAAAGCTTTACATTAAAAAAAAAACCTAACAAAAAAAAATGCACGAAGCAGCCCCTTTTTATTGGAGCATCACTAACGTAACGATACAAGGGTTAGACTTTTTAATCATTGTTTTGTGTTTTTTTTTAGATTAACAGAAAATCAAGTACCTAAACGTCTTTTTATCCGAAAACAGAGTTGTACAAAATAATTGCGGAAAGGATTTAATTACACTATGTTGTAATTAAATCCTCTCTATGAAACTACAGTTCGTAAAGATAAGGTTAATAAAGATTCAATAAAATCGGTGGGGAAATATTTTATGTGTATGAATTTAACGTTGAATAGAGGTGTAATAAATTCGAACTCACTGCATACCTATTCAACCATTAACAAGTGGTTTATTTAATTCTATTGAATACGTCTATTAGTAGTTAAAAATTTGAAACAAAATTCGGATCATTTGGCACATAAGCCAAATGTCGTTCTTGAGAAAGCTGTTATTTGTTTGTGCAAAAAATGAAATTTCTCAATTTGACTTTTAGTAAATATCCGTATAATATTTTTGTCAAATGGACAGCTTAGAAAAAAATAAGATCTCACAAATGTTTCTCCTTCGAAAATTGATGAGGCAACTATAAATATTTGTTTCGTAAATATTTGGCAACAAAACTGACGTACGTGGTTCTTCATTGTTAAAAGAAATCAATAAATTTTGGATCTAGATCTGTCAAATCACCAATTTTCAAATTTTGTTCATTCTATAAAGCAAAACAAATTTAATTGCATATTTTTCGATCTACATATATCATTTTTGCAGATCAATATTAGATTTACCCGTTCATGGATGTCTAGCTAAAACCATTCTCTAAAAGAATAATATTATTTTCAACAAAAACACATTATTTAACATTAGCGAAGATGACGATAAAATAATCGTTCAAATTAATTTCTTTTATTTTATATGTTTACGTTCTTGAATTTTGAAAATTAAATAATTTTTAAGTCTCTTAGGCCTGTTTGCTGAAACGCATCATAAATATTTATGTTCAACTTAAAACACTTATGGGATACTTTTTCCTCTGCGTACACTGTCACATAAGTGCTTGAGTATAACTTAAATGCTTAAGTTGACTATCAGCAAACGGGCATTACTCTCTTATAAAATTGGACGAAATTGAATACATTTTGACAGTTACATTGATACATTTTCACAGAAGCGACTACACAAATACAATAGGGGTATTCACGATCTGGTGTACCAAGTCTTGTAACATTGTAAAATTTTATTTTTTTACAACAGACTGTGAGCACACCTTTACTAATTTGTAGCAACACTGAAGCAAATGTCAAAATCTGTTTTACATTCGTTCTGAAGAAGGCTTAGTTTGTGTTAAAAAAATCTTACACTCTTGTATTTTTCTGTTACAATAGGGTTCGGGTATTGTAAAAGTGTAAAAGTGTAAGATTTTGACATTCAGTATGTTTTGTTGTTGTGGTGCAACAAATGCTACACTTTTACACTTTTACAATGATACAAGACCAGATACATCGGATGGTGAATACCCTTAATAGGTTTATTCGTTGAGCCCGGAAGTCACCCTAGGATCGCCCTAAAGCGGTATTTAAAAAAAAAAAAACTAAACTCACCTTGGTGAACCAACTGTGTTTTTTAAATGTTTGCCCTGAAATAGATGTATGTGTTAGCTGGGGTGAGTTGAGGTAAATGATTAAACTGTCAAAGTCATAATATGCGTTCTGAAGTAGAGATGAGTGATATTGAAAAAATGTTGATGTTAACATTGAAGATTCATTATCGATGTTGATAATTATCGAAACTGAAACTTAGATGTTTTTAACGAGTTTCCGTACAGGCAGACTTCACTTGATATGATAAATATGTATCGCCAAAGAAATCCGATATTTTAATTTTTCTTCGCTGGGCAGTTCATGCCTTGAAATGTTAATGAAACTTAACTAATGAAAATGGTGGAAAAGGGCACCAAAAGAAGAATTTTTTGCAAGTGGAGTTCCTTCCTTTAACATAGTTGAAGTGTTTTGTATGCAATTTGTTATTTTTAAAATGAAAATTTAAAAAATACTCAAATGTATTTTCATACCATCATAAAGATAGAAAATAGACACATTTGCCGTCGTGGATTTTTCATAGGACAAATAAGTAACTGCACTAAGAAATTAAATTTACACTTGTTTTAAGTTAAATGACAATATGCCTGTGTTGTAACTAGAAATTTTTACCAAGTCTCCCAAGCTTAACTTAATCCTATGGGTTTTGACAGCAAAATGTGAAAATTTGTACAACTTCTTACGAATTTTCACGTTACGAAGCCCACCTATAATTTTGTGAACAACATTTCTTCAACAACATACACATTATTGACCCTCGGGTGTTTTTTGAGAATCGAACAATTCTTTATTTTGTCAACAACACCTGTGCCGACCTTGAATAAAGTTCAACGAACGAACCTAATCCCTCTGCCCAGTTTTTTAGGCGTGTTCGAAAATTTAAAAATTTTAATTTTTGTTTAAAGCATCATGTGATATAACCTAAGCATAAGGCTGTTTAAAAATGTACACATGTACATATTTTTATTCTGATGATATCAATATACTCGTACATATCTAATGCAAATAAAACAAACAAAGATTTAACCTACTCATTTTTAGTTTTGTTTCAAATTTGCAAGAGAATTCGTTATGTTCTTTCTTTACACGAATTTCATACCAAAATAGCCATCTACTTGTAAGATTAAAAACTAAATTGCAAATGGTAAAGCAAAGCTGGATCACGCGTTGTTTTTGTAATAATAAATCCGATCGAAATCGCAGTGATGGGCTAAATAAAATAAAGTAATTTGTTAACTAGTTCTTCGCCTTCAGTTTGTCAGTTTTTGTTTTATGTAACGTATTTATGGATAGCCTTCCTTCAAAAACTATTCCATACAGTTTCGTGTAGGTATATGTATTTGTATATGTACATAAATGCAAAAGTTTCACCATCAGGGACACAATATAAGGTTATTGAATATCTCAAGTGTTTCTGCGTGACCACTGACATAACCACGTTCGTCAAATTTGATTTTAACACGAGAGTGTCGTACGGAAATCTATAGAGCGATATACATCCGAACAATCCCGCATTTCCTAGATATTTGATTTAGGTATGTATATGTAAGATATTCTACTATACATTATGTACATATATATGATATCAAATTCGTACTATTACTTACCATTCGCTCATTGATTATTCTAGGCGAATTTCATTCACTTCAATGACTTTGTGCGTCCTTCGTCGGTCGGTCATCCATGAATCCCAGAAGCCAGAACCCAGACATCCTAAACCATATGTGGCGAGGATACACATAACAACCCTGTCCATTGTGTGTCATTTGGGTGCGACCTTTGTATGTCGAATGTCGATATTTTGTCCAAGAAGTCCATTCGCATGAGGAGCCCTGGCGTTTATACACCATCAATCGAATGGACGAATTCGAGAGGATATCATCAGAATTTTCAATGATTGCAATGATACGTATTCGAGAATGCGGATGTGTGCGCGAGGGTGTATGGATGCGAAATCCAGGAAAGGCAAATCCGAATCGAATATAGAAAAGGAGTGCTCAATGGAGGATATTATGCTATATGTCTTCAAAGAGTGTATGTTACCAAATCTGGGATACACTACTGGGACTGACCCTTCTGCTCATTGGGTTGAGTGGTGGACGTCAGAAAATTTTGTTTTTTTTCTTGTTTTTTTTTTTGTGCCATTAAACGTGACATGCATACCCGATTGGTATCCAACCATGACGTTCACAAATGGAGTTCTCGGTTTTGTTATATGGGCAGCAAAGGAAAGGAGGATCGGCTTTTTTGTAATGGATTTGCTCAATCTTGAAGAAACCCTACTGAAGGCGATGAATAAATGCATGCAGAGGATATGCAGCATAATATAATTCGGATGAATATGTGGGTGGTTTTGGTAATGGCTTTGGCTAATCCACTCTCAAGAGACCGATTGATTGGTCAGAGCGATTTGCTGCTGTTCCTTCTGATGTTCTGCTGATGCTACGTTGAAGATTCATCTTTTTTTATCGATAGAGGTGGCTATCCTGATTTTTTGATGAGCATCCAAGGCAATGGTTTTTAAATTGTTCCTAATTATTTATAAGCTGATAGCATATCTGGTGTTTTTTTTTTTTTTTTGTACGCTTCGGGTATTTCGGGATTAGCTAGTCTGAGATTCTAATCATCAGCTGGGAATCATCTAGGAACTGAATACGCGTTCTGGTACAACAGCTCGCGGTCAGATGGAAGTGATGACACGACGTGTTAGTTGAAAACACAATCACTGAGTTGTTGCAAATGAGCCTGAACATAAAATCTTATTGGATAGATAGTATGATTATTGGGAAAAATCTATTAATGATCCGGGCTGGATAAAGAAAATAATAATCAACATAGACTCATCTTGTACATGAATAATATGTACAAGATGAGATATCTGAGATATCACAAAAGGTGGGTTTCCGTACTCCATATAACTTTCGAAATCTACAAATTTCTTACGACAAACTGTCAAACTTGTTCCCGTACACTACTTTTATTTTGACATTTAAGAAATGGCTAAAAATGTTATGTTTTATGTGTTCCCCTATTTCCATGAAACTTTGTCGCACTCTGAGAGAGTTTTACCACCACTCTTTAACAAAATTGCAGTCTGTGCTTTATGTCGATTTCGTTTCAACAAAAACATCGACTTGCCGTCGATCCGCCGTCAATTTTTTTCTGAAAATCAAATTCGTTTCAAATTAAAACCAATATTTTTCTGGAAAAACAGATCCGTATTAAATCTCTTTTTGGAGACGGATTCAAAACGGATTTGTGCACAGATTCGTACACACACTACAATATTTGTTTTGACGTTTCTCAATTGTTGTGTTGTGAATTAATTTTTATTTTGTGGCAGTGTACAGAAAAAGTAAATTAATATATTAAAAAATAAAAAAAATTGTTAAAAACTTCTTGGAAACAAATATTAAAAAAGTGCAAGTGGGTTTAGGAACTCCCCCGCGTCGGAATCGGGAAAATAAAACGAAATAATGATGTTTTAACGAATTGAAGATTTGTTTTTTTTTAGAACTGCCAAGCAACACACACAGTCCCAAAAAGAGATTCGGTCCGTAATCGTTCTTTTCAAAGCCAAAAAGTATTGGTTTTAGTAGCGAATCCTAATTATTGAAACGAAATCGACATTAACAAAGTACGGAAACACATCTAGCAATTTGAATTTTTAGCTGGAGGAATAGTCACACGTGTCATTCATGTCATTGCTTAATTTATCCTAATGGCTGATTTCCAATGCCGCTTTGGGCGTGCGTCACTTTGGGAGATTTTTCTCTCAAAGCTAAAGTTAAAAAATATAATAATTTAGATATAGTGTTTACAGTGACGCTTTGCGGGCAGGGCTAGTCGGCATATATTAATGGTGTCTTCGTTTGGTAAATTTATATTTCGTATATAAATTGATTTTTTTCGTAACGATTCGAATACGTTTTCAGATTTTTATTTAATTATTGTATTATTATTTTATTTGCTATCGGTATCAGCTGTCGTGTCAAACTGATGGATGGCAATTATAATGCATAGTGGTGTTAGTAAAAGGGGGGTAGATCTCCCGAAAAATCCAGATCTGCAAAATTGATTTAAAATCTAAAAATCAATCAATTTATTTGGGCAATCGAAGGCAAATATTGTCTAAATCAGTTTTTTTGACAGATCTAAATCAAAAATAAATTAATTTGTGTTACCAAACGATAACCACATAAGTCAAACACAAATTGATATTTGTAAACACACGAAACCCGTGAAAGCAGATACACAAACTAACGTAACATAAGCGCGACATTTTCGTTTTAGTTTTAAAAAAATAAGCCTTTGCGCGTGTTTTCAAAATCGAGCATTTCATTGTTCTACATCCCAGCATTTATCCCATACTCAAATTTTCTACATCCCAGTTAATTGGCTTCTGATAGAAATTCCTAATTTCATTTTACAATTGTATGGCCTCTTCGATTGCCAATTTAGAGAAACTCTCCGATCAAAGGGGTCAATTCCCGATCAGGGAAGTTTAAAAGTAAACAAAAATATCATTTCAGTTTTCACAGAAATTTATCATTTTCCAACTTCGCTCATGTGCCTAATGCGATTATGGAACTCAAAGTATGTACTAAGAAGTACTAAATGATAAATTCTGTCATTTCGGATTAGTTTTTTTTTTTGTTGGGAAATGTAAATAATTGATTTCAATTCACAATAGTCGTACTGAACAAAGGATACAGAACACCAGCAAAACAAACACATCCAATTTGATTCGGAAGTTTTTGTATCCCTGTATATGTGTATAGTAGTATACATACGAGATGTTCTAGATGGCTAAAGTTGTTTTTTTTTCTTGCATTTGTTTAGCAATTCGGAAACAGCAAGTCAGCAAAAATTCGTTTGTTTGTATTTTTTTTATCTTTTGTTATTGTATTTTTAATATTATTTGATTCAAACTCTTAATTTTTAATACTCAACTTTTTCAAAATATTTTCAATTTAAAATTGTAGTTGAAATTGATGTTTACATTTAAATGACGTTCCACACCTTTGACAACTAGCTGTGTTTGAATGGTTGAGTAATCCTGATTTGAAATGAAATCGTTTTCTCTTATTTTCAGGCGAAAAATTGACACTAGATGTAAATGTCCGTCTACACTATATTCTTCGTTTACAAAAGTATAATGTATTTTTTTTGTTTTTTTTTTTAGAAATCAAATAAAGATACATGTACATAAATCCACCATAAAGCAGCAAATTGCCCATAATAGTCTGAGACAAAACATACTGATGTGGATGTATATAAATCCCATCCATAAACAATATCTAAATCAAGGACTAGATACATAGATGTAGTAAAGCATCATGTTTTACACTATAAAATGTTTGCTAAATTGTTCGAATCTGATTATGTATTAACAGTAATTTATAAATTAAATTTAAATTTCAAATTATTCCATTCAACATCTAAAAATGTGAAAACATTTTTTTGTCTTAAATTAAAGGAGTTTAGTGATGCTAGTAATTAGAAGATGCTTTTTAGTTGATTAATATAAAATCGCTGGTGAAAAGTTGATCGGCCATACCATATTTTATTCGCTGAGGCCGATCCAAGGCGCCCGACGGAAGTTGGAAAATTGTTTGCGCATATTTTTAGTGTGGTTTTACATAAAAGTTTACCTGTGTAAGTATATGATATGGATGCTTGGCTTGAGAATTGATATATAATGAATTAATTTATAAAGGTGAATGAGGTAGTATCAAAGGCCCTATATGTAAGCCCCTGACCGTGATCACAAAAATAACCACTGTTTGCCAGTTTTCATAACTATGGATTGAAAATGAGCGATGAATGTTATCTTGATACACAATTTAATTCGTTCAAATAGAGCACCAGGCCAAAAAAGGGGATCAGTAAATCAAAATTTAAAAAAAAGCTTTCCTCTATCAAATAGAAATAAGTTTTAAATAATGCATTTGTAAATTAGACAATTTAGTTTGAAACAAACATTTTTTATTTCATATTTTTTAAATGAAATTTCACAAATCAAACGAAGACAAATAATTTTCTTTACGAAGCTTGAAGATCAAATCCTTAGTTGGCATATGCTGAACCGCAGCTTCAGTGCAATTGTGTTCATGAAAAAAATCACAATAGCGCATCAGGGTGTACTTCTTAAGTTCATTTATTCTACGATATCTAACTACAACTTTCGTTCCACATTTCCGCAAGTCAGTCCATTCTTTTTCCATGCAAGGACGACACAGGTCTTGATTTGTTGCCCTTTTGTGCCAATAATCCCCAATCGGCGTTTGCTCACATTTTGTACAGTACGCCATGTTAAACGGTGCACAGGAAATTATAACCAGTGGAACTGTTATTCTGTCGTGTCCAAAAGATGTACATAAACGGACGTGGCGTTTGAAAATGTTATAACTTCCTGGGCTGTAAAAAAGATTCAGTTATATAATGGATGAAAATTCATAAAACAAATTGTATATTTAATATTTGAAGGAGACTAGATACATGCCAAATTGTAGCAGTTATAACAGTTTTATAACAGAATGTTCGCCCTTAAAAGTGTTCTATATTCAATCAATCAATTAAACAACTAATTTCCGGAAGTCGATTGCTCTTTTATCTCTGGGGGTGGGCGTATAAACTACTTTTCTGTCACACTGTTGGCATGTCCCGAGTCACGTCCTTAATATTTACGCTGGAGTAACAAATTTTGAAAAATAATTCCGTTTATCCCCAACTCCAATGGTCTTGCAGATGGTTTCCATATTTTGGTCTTATCAATATCATAATTTCCCACTGGAGGAGCGATGCATCTATTTTGTTTAAAATCTTTGTCCCTTGGAGTCTTGCTGGCTATGAGCGTATAGCCCGTCTTGTTAGGATACTTTATTTTTAAGGGAAAAAAAAAGAAATGTACGTATGCATAAATAGTAAAATCCAAAAGACTAAATACTAACCCTTTTAATTAGACCGATATTATGACAATATTCAAATGGTCCAGGATAGTCCAGTGGTTTCGGATTCAATGTTAGCAAACGATTTCTTGCAATCCGAGAACCAAAACATAGTTTTCCATTGCTGTTTTTTTGATGACTCTTCATTGTTTTTCCAACTTAGCTCTATGTCAACAAAATTCTAACTGAACACAAAAATATCTATCTAGAGCTGATTTCCAAATGTTTTGTCTTTTCAATCAATCAATTCCTTTTTAATATTCAATTTTCGATAGATATGATAATACACACAGAAAATCAATGTTCAAATTTATTCAAGATTTATTTGCTATAGCTGCATTGTTTTGCTGGGGTTCCTACACGCAGGCTATTTCAAACCCTTACTCCACGCAACACGAATTAGGATAGGTTTGATAAAAACGTATTCAAATTCAAATACGAAATATTTACTAACATATATATTACTTATGTAACACACAAATCAAATTTATTTCGCGGAGGTTTGTATATTTACATAATATGTACATCTGCACATAAGTAGATCCGAATTTATTTTATGATTTGTTTTCTTATCAATCAGAAAGATTGACTAAGAGAAAAAATTTGCTACAAGAAAGTCTCGAAACGACTTAAAAATTTAAGTTTAGAGATAAATTTGATTAGAAAGACATTGAAAAATGCCTGTAGTGCAAAAAAAAACAAGTTAAGAAGACGGGCAAAATGATGTTGCGCAAAAATAAGGGCGAAAACAGTTTCTCCAAAATTGTGTGCTTAGCTCAGAATCGGTTGTTTTTTAGCTGTCGCTCTTGCAACAAATGAGCGATGGACATAGCTGATCAAGTAAATATGTGCAATTATTGAATTTTTCTTGAAACTCGATGTTTGCAAGGTCTTAACATATTATTTTAAAATAAGTTTTAATAAGTTGACGCTTTTTAAATTAAGTTATTTCGGATAAAACCGTTCGTTTAGACATTTGTGCTTATCGGTTTGTTTGTTGAAGTGTTCTCAAGGTCCACCCAAGTTTTTTTCACAACACCAAGTTTGGTAACTGATCTTTTTTCAGACTTCCCGATTTTCACACACTAATCTGCCATTAAGTGCATTTGTTACAAAATTTTAAGATCGTCCCAAAATTATTATTTTACCTTCATTTCTTAATCGTAAGACTACACTTCTTTCTTCCAGCGAGCAGTAAATCCATAATAAATGACTGATAAACATAAAGCCATGGAGCTTAGGGCAAACCCATAGCTTCAAAAATTCATATTATTGTAATACAATAAATTAGGTATGCAAAGTGAAAATAAAATGAAAGGAATCTCACAGGGAGAATTTTGTATTCCCTCGAAATTTTTCCTGCGATCGTGAATCTCCCACGGAATAAATTTCCCTCAAACAAAAAATCGTATAAAATGAAAGCAAGATTCCCCGATACCAATAAATTCCAAAGAAACTATGGAGCATCATTCACGTTCCCAAGATTCGAATGAGAAAAAATTCAAGGGAATTTTTTATTGACGATAACCTGCAATAAAGATATCTACTGTAATTAATTGTATGACGCCTATTTTAATAATCAACTTTTTAATCACACCAAATCTTAATGCAACAAAATTAATAGAACAGCTCATTATAGCATAACAAAATGAAATAAGCTCAGCGTCAATATCAACAGAATAACGGCTTTTTTTTCTTAAAACAAGAATTTCTTATAAGGTAAAACACAAAAGGTTCGTTCGTTGAACATTACCTAGTGTCGACCCAGGTTTTTTTGACAACCCCAAGAGTTGTAAACAAAACCTGGGTTTTTCGGTTCTCAAAAGACACTCGAGGGCCATTAAATTTATGTTAAATATAATTAAAGCTTAAAATATGTTAAATTTAAGTTCTTAGTACATTTTTTGTGAACCCGTTGCACAATCCACAACTTCAAAGCTTCCCATATTTAATGTCTGTGTCTGAAAATTAATTTGAGTATTGTTTTATTTCTATTTTAAAAATAACAATTTGCATACAAAACGAGAATTCACAACAAAACAAATGCTTCAGATTAGGGATGATGGATAAGTGCATCTATGTTATTGAAACATCGGTACTAAAACAAATAATCGATGATTCAATATCGATATTGATGGCAGTATAGCGGAAAACCCTTCAACACGTCGATGTTTTCGATTCGATAACTATTAACATCGATGATGAGTACTCGATATTCTCCTCAATGTCGCCCATTCCTACCTCATATCATTTACCTCAACTTGCCCTACTAAAAACCTAGTTCTACTTCAGGGCGAGTTGAGGGCGACCCTAGCTTTCATAAAACACAGAATTTGTTTATCAGGGTGACTTTAGATTTTTCAAAAAAAGCTTTAGGTCGACGCTAGGGCGACTTCAGGGCTCAACGAACAAACCTAAAGTTATTTTGCATCAAGGACAACAGTGATATGCAAAAATTTAATTACAATCTGCTTTTGTATTGGTAACATTCTGTATCCCACAAGAGATCAAACGTTTTCGTGCTTGCGAGCGATCTGCTTCATTAAACTGCAAAAACGATAAGATCCATTCCATGCGGAAGAAATACTACGACAGCAAATTACTTGACTTTTATGAAGATAACATAATTTTACATTATAAATTCCATATTTTTTTACACTCTTCCCCCACTTTTCTGTGTTCTCCATCATCCCTAACCCAATTAATAAATTAAAATTATGCAATAAGTACCACCTGAAAGTATGCAGTCCACAATAGGCTTTAAAAAGAGAATAAAACAAACGAAATGCCCACATTGACAACTTTCGCTTTCGCACAATTTCTTACCATTTGAAAAACGACCGCTTTCATTTCGTTTATTGCAGAATCTGGCCACAGCTGTGTTTTGTAAATGAGATAATTCTTACGAGTGCAGATTTCAAGATATCGTCCAAATTCTTAACAAAGACGTCGTCGTCAATACCGATTGGGGGAACAGCTCCAAAACTGTAGCAGACTTCCTTATCTGCATGAAACGTCCCAATTTTTTACAAGGGATTAAACCGTTAGATACACCATTTGATTAACAATTTAAACCAACACTACTCTTTAACGTGATTAACTTCCATTACACAACGTTTAAGCCTTTCGAACATAGGTAACATTAATTAATTTAAGAAAAGAAAATTGTGGATCCTAGTTAAATAGGGATTTTTTTACTTTCATTAAAATGATACCAAAGTTCCACCAAGTGCACCCACGACAGATTTAGTCTACCAACAAAAAAAAAAATAGCACGTTATCCAAAACCCTAAATGTACTAAATATAATTGAATTTCCCGCCCTGCAGCTTTAAACGCCCAAACCTAACGGCTATGTCCAAATAAAAAGATCAAATCATTCTTTTTTCTTACGTAATTTTATTAAAAAAATTGTACACATTTTGTACATTTTAGATGTTCAATGTACTTGCCCCTCCTCGAACGGAAAGACCTGCAATAAGAAAAAAAAAAAAAACATTTAATTTGAGAAGTCAAAAAATTGTCGACAATTGATTAAAGAAACAACTCAGTTCAGTTATGGTAGACTAGAATTCACTCAGCAGAAGTCTGACGTGCTAATTGTAACATCAGCGTCTATTGCTAATGGTATGGGAAAAAAGACGATCAAGCAGAGCAGACTCACCTTATAATTATGCACGCAACAAGCAAGCTCCACCAGCCTTCTTAATCTTATCTTCAGCCTTCTTTGAGAAGTACTTGGCCTTAACAATGATGGGGCGTTTTGGCAGATGGCCGTGTCCCAACAACTTGTAGTAACCCTGCAACAATAAATATAACATTGAAATTAAGGAAAATCGAAATTTTATTTTTTCTCAAGCACAATTCATTCTGGAAAGGTACTGTTAAATCTGAAAGGCTGTTCTCTACACGGGGATAGCAATTGTACGGTCGCATTCTGTCCGCCCGACGCCTTAGGGTAATCTTCATGTAAAACAGTACCTTCTCCCGACTTTTCGAAAGAGGCATGATAATGTGAAAAAAAAATCTACTTACGAATTCAACCAAGTCAATGACTGGAGCCTTCTCGCTCTTTTCCTTTGCGAGTTCAGCAAACTTATCGACACCAACAAGGGACCATAGTTTGTCCAAATTGATTGTTGGGCAGAACTTGTGTTGTCTCCTCAAATGGAAGTTCCTCATACCGACCTTACCGAAGTAACCGGGATGGTATTTGTCGAAGTTGATGCGGTGATGGTGCATACCACCAGCGTTACCGCGACCTCCAGGATGCTTACGGTGCTTACCTATGCGAGGAGAAAAAAATAAAAATGTTGACCAATATTTGGAAAGAAAAGGCAGAGTGGTTTAACGTACCGATACGACCATGCCCATGACTCACATGACCACGAAGCTTCCTGGTCTTCTTCCTTTTCTGATTCGACTGCAAGGAATAATAAAAAATCCAATTAATACACACATTACACTTCGTGTTGTAGATTTCGCCAAAGACATCTCGAACGCAAGCTTTTAAGAATTTAATTTAACAACAATAATCATTTAATACAAAAGTTGATTGTGCAATTTAATTAAAAACCAAGTCATTTATTTAAATTCTTACACGATGTCTTTGAAAAATGAGGATTAATTTTCGGTATTAGCAGTGCGACATCCACTCACCATTTTGCAGTTTTTTGAAAGAAAGAATTTGGTGAAGTTGGCGTCGGTTGAAAATAAAAATGTGAAGTTTTGATAGACTTAGTTTAGGGTTGAAAATATAGGCGCGCTGTTGGCAGTAAATCGTTCTTAAATATGATATAATTCAGACAAATGAAAAACTTTTACATCGCATTAATTTTTTTACCAAAAAATATAATTACCGCTGTGGTTCACGATCCGATGCAACAAAAAACTGTATGCGAAATTATATTTTTTTCTATAAATCGTGAACGCACCTTTTCTATTCTATTGCAACTCTGGAGTAAAAATGCAAAAACAGTTTGAACACAACCATTTCTGACAGAAAATAACAGCTGCCAAACTGTTTGCTTGTATATTTTAATAAATTTTATAAAAAAAGATAAGGGCCAGTTTGTAATATTTAGCCCGTGTTTCAGCAAAATTTAATTCACCATTTAGGCGGATTTACTGAGATTCAATGATTGTTCAAGAATGTATTTGGCTGTTATCAGATACTTGACCCTTGAACTATCGTTGAACTTAAATTTATCCGATAAAATCTAAAGTTAAAATTGCTAAGTAACAGATCGAATATTTGAATCACGATTGCTTAACTGGTCCTATTAGTTTTGTTCCTTAAACGAACATAAAATTATAACTTAATATTTTATTTTAGGTATATTGTAAAAAAAAAATTGAAATAAACATATAAATAGACCTTTTGAATACTTTTGTTAACCTGCCAAAATTAGGTAAGTTAAAATATTGAACCAATGCTGAATCACAACAGAACACATCACATACGAAGGATTCGGTTTTTTATAGACATTCACATTCCTCGAGCATAATGCCGGATTTACACTAGAGACAAATTTCCATTAATTCATGATATTAAACTGGCAAACTATTGGTAAAGTCAAATCAATAATGATAATCATTTACTCGGGGTAATAATGACAGTTTGATTGATAATGGCAATCTGCCATTAAAGAATAAGCAAGTTCATTCTTCCTCGCGGTGTGCCACAATTTTCAAAATGGCATCATTGTGGATTTACATGACTCTATTATAATGGCAATATTTAATGCCAATCTACACTGGCATTTTTTTAATGACGAAAATATAATGACAAATTTTCAAACCATTTACATGACATTGTCAGTAATGGACGAAATAATGGCAATTTGTCACACGTGTAAATCCAACATAGAGCTGTTTGCATTGCAGTATGTATTTCGATCATTTTGGTTGTGACAATACAACTTCGTTTGACATGACCAAACAAATCGCAGTGTGCGAGAAGGGGTAAAGAAATGTTTGATTTGTCATTGAATGTAATTAAAAAATACTTCTGGGGCCAAATTCCGCAAGCGTGAGTTTTCTCTGTGTATTTATTTAATTTATTTTTGACAGATTACGTGTACACGGAAAGGCAAATTTATTCACGCATATTTCGAGAGTTAAGTTATTTTTTGCAATTGGACCCCTGGGTTCATGTTCTGTAACTAAGGCGATAAATTTTCCTCGATTAACGCCTCTGTTAAAATGGCTTTCTGTAAATTGAGGTCATACCTTAAGTTTTTAATTTGTTTGACTGGGATTTTCCAATGGAAGGTGTAAAATTAAAAAAGTCATTTTGGCATCTTAACATCACAACAAACATATTTTATTTTGTTTCTCGACTATTTTTATCGATTAGAAAGTTACAAAACATGGGCCCTGGATTTGACTTCAGAATCGGAAACAGAAAAATATACTTACAAATTTTCGACGTAGAAGTCATCCGGACTAACAATCAAATATGTACCAACTGCACTTCTTCATCGGTTGCATTCAGTGCAAGATAACATTCAGTCTTGGGCTTTTAATTTTTGACATTTACGCAGGCTGCCAACTAAAAAAAGGAAAGTAAGAAACGATTGCTTTCAATTCCACATTTCGTATTATTGGATTTGATTTTAAAAACCGGAAATTTTTAATTTTAAAATGAATTTTTCAAACTCCAACAATACAATTCACGTAGAAGTAAAACTTAAACCTGGAAACACGTAAGTTTCTCTCGATTGAACATTACTTAATATAGAATAGCTTACAGTAACCACTAATTTAGTCGAATAGAAACGATTGAAAGTCAGTTAAAAGGGGAATTGGAGAGTTTTTTTGAAAACATCAATGAATTGAATTTGTCTTGGGGTGAAGTAATTTTAAGCGAACAACATGGACCAACTCTGCAAGCTCACGTAGAAAGTATATACATAGATCAAAACAGTTCTTCCACGGTAAATCATTTATAACAAAAATTATAAAAATTACATGTTTTACGTTGTTGTAGATCGATTCTCCACTAGTTTATCACATCTATCGGCCCCACACCCGGAATGTCGAAGTCGAAATGTTTCAAGTAATGCCAAATGCTTTGCAATAAATCATTGAAACATTTAAATACGATTGTTTGTGTTTTAGGATGACCAGGAAGGTGGCGGCGAAGAAGTTCCAGCTTCCAATCATTGGCTCTTACCGTCACAGTTGTTTGCGGGTCTTTGGAATAATCTCATCTACGAAGAAGATCTCAAAGAGAACCTATTGAAATTTGCCGAATCCTCATTAGTATTCTCTGCACACAATGTAAATCAGAATATTATCTGTTGCAATAGGATTGTATTGTTGCATGGCCCTCCTGGCACAGGCAAGACAAGTTTGTGTAAAGCAATCGCTCAGAAATTATCTATACGCCTGCTCCCAATGTAAGTAGTTTCTCCAATCGAAAAGCAACTTTTTATAGAATAAAGACAATTTAGGTACAGATTCACTCATTTGATAGAGATCAACAGCCATAGCCTGTTCTCCAAGTGGTTTTCAGAAGTAAATTTGATTTTTCTCATTAAAAATGATGGTTTAAAGAATTTAGAATATTTTTCAGAGTGGCAAACTTGTGATGAAATTATTTACTAAAGTTAGAGAAATCATAGCTCAGCCTAAATCGCTAGTTTGTGTTCTAATCGATGAAGTGGAATCAATAGCCTACGCAAGAGAATCGATGTCTGGTGAGACATGTGAGTTACGTCTTGAAGAATCTCTTTTTAATTTTTTGTTTGTTTTGTTTTAGGCCAAGAACCCAAGGATGCAATGCGCGTTGTAAATGCCCTGCTTACTCAGCTTGATAGTATCAAAGAATCGCCGAATGTATTGATCTTGGCCACATCCAATTTAACTTCCAATATTGACCTGGCCTTCCTCGATCGTGCTGACATTAAACAACACATTGGACTTCCATCAATAAGGGCAATCTATCAAATTTACATTTCTATGTTACATGAACTCATGAGAGTCGGAATGATAAAACAAGAAATTATCCCACGATTCAATGATGATGGCAATTATAAAGCTAGTCTGTTTTCATTGGCTAAACGAAGTGTTGGTGTAAGTGGACGCACTCTGAGAAAACTGCCATTTTTAGCACACGCCATATTTGTGGGCAATGTCACACATCCAATCGACTTGGAAAGGTTCATACAAGCTATGAACTCAGCTCTAGAGAAGCATTTAAAAGACCAACAACTTTTGGAAGTTAAAAACAATTAAACTCAATATATTTACTGAATTTTGTTTTTATTGCTTGTAAGATAGAATGCGATTAAAATTAGAATTCCCATGGTCTTCATTCATAAGCTGGGTTTTTGATATCATGTATGCATTCACTTCTCGTAATACTTCGTTAGTTTCGACATCCCTGCCCACCCCATTAATGTATAGCTCGATTATTGGCGGCGATTGCAATACCTTCGAACCTATCACAATGATAATTGGGTATCCCATTCTCTTTGATTCCATTAAACGCTTGCCAATGGTCAAGTGTCTTCTGTCATCCAGAATGATATCGTCTTCATCACAAATCTTTGTCAGATTATTAAAGAGTTCCTGTTCACAATTATATGCTGCATTTTGCTCCTTACTTCCTTCCTAGAATCAAAATTATAATGTTGCTTTCTTTTTTTTTTTAATTTTGTTCGCTTTAGGTCCATACCTTGGCAGAAATTATGCAAACATCAAAAGGTGCAATTAGTTTCGGCCATCGCAGTTCATTTTCTGTCGACTTAACTTCTAGAGATGCAGCCAGAAGCCTGCTTATACCGATGCCGTAGCATCCCATGCATAGATTTTGTGGTTTTCCGTTTGCCTGCAAAAATGTCGCACCAAGGGGTTTGGAATACTTGTCCTGCAGCAGGAATGTATGACCAATCTAAAAGATTAAATTAGAAGCGTCCTCTTCGAATTTGTCTCTGCTTACCTCGATTCCTCTTGATTCTTCTATTGATGACTGGCATTTTGGGCATTTTCTTATCTCGCCTGAAGCCTCTTCATTTGATGAATAATTGCAAGCCTCACATTGGAAAATTCGATCTTCCCCAGTTCGGGAAACAAAATGATATTCGTGTGATACACTTCCCCCCATTATGCCGGTGCTGGCGACGACTAATTAACAATAATTTGTTATACTGAAAATTTCAGTTTTTTTTTCAACCTACCCTTTGCAAATGGAACATCCAATTTCTTGAAGAAAGATAAATATGCCTCACTAACTTGGTCGTAGGTTTTTTGAGCTTCTTCGATATTTCTGTCAAAGGTGTATAAATCTTTCATGATAAACTCTTTGGCGCGCAAAAGCCCAAAACGGGTCTTTAATTCATCGCGAAATTTAGGACCGATCTAAAAAGGAATTGCTCTAATAAATGATTCTTGGTAAATGGAATGTACGATACTTGATACAAACGTAGAGGTAACTGTTTGTAGGAAATTGGGGCTGCACTAGCAAGCATTGATGTCACAGCTTCTTCATGAGTCTGAGAAATTGTTAAACCAATGAATTAGCAAAGCTGTTTTAAAATTTATAATTACCGGGCTTAGCAAGTGTTCTTTACCATGCCGGTCCTTAACTAGATAAAACTCTCCTACCCCCTGTTCGAGTCTTCCTATATTAAATGTCATTAGTCATTTTATTAGCCCACAAATCCTACTCTTTTGCTTACCCGTTTTCTTCCATAGCCCACTAGAAGTTAACACCGGTAATGAGATTTTTTGAGCTTCGATGGAGGTCATTTGCTTGTTTACCAAAGCAATACATTTATCAAGGGCTTTTTGTGCCAAGGGTAGAATTTGAAAAGTCCCATTATTCGATGATTTGATAAGGCCCAGCTCCAGCATCAACTAAACAAATACGAAAATGTACGTATCTTATGCATTTATTGCATAAACATGTATGGTTTGGATTACCTTTTGACTGCGTGATGTGATTTCCGTGGATTTCACAACTGCATCTTTAGGTGTCACTACTACGGGCCAGAATAGTTTGCTCGTTCGATTCATTTTTCAATGAATCGTTGTGTCTATAATTTGGCTTTTTATAAGTTTTTATGTGATTTTCTTAAAATAATTTACGGAATACCTACAAATTTTCACTATGGTGGTATTCAAATTACGCCAGCCAACAGCTGGGTCTCACGCATGTTCACACGTACATACATCACCTGACAGTTCATTTGAAGAACAGAAATGGCATCATGGCATATTTCCTTTTAGGTTTTTTTTTACCCTAGGCCTCCACTTGAAATAAATGATTGCAAGAAATGTGTCATGTAGTCAATATTTCTTGTGGAGGCACCTTATGTGTGGATTTTTTTTATTTTTATATATACATAAAAATCTGTATTTATTTCTTGTCTTCTCGTCATAAATAAACGGAGAAATAAAATTTGACGTTTCATGACATCCCACATAAATAAAAAAGTATTGGTTTTAGTAGCGAATACTATTTATTGAAACGAAATCTCCACTAGGTATGTGAAAGTGTTTGGCAGTTATTATAAGCGTTTTTCCTTTTTAGCTCAGAGCAGAGAAAACGTATTGTGTTTCTTTTTCACTAATAGCGTTTAGAGCTCCGAATGTGTGTGTTTTTTATTCTGAACATGTGCAGAGCGCGCTCGATGTGCTCGAACATAATCGTCTGAAGATTTTGAGTAAATTGCTAAGAAAACGAATGTGTGTCGAGAAGGAAAATGTGAAGAAAAAATAATCAGCTACAATTAAAATGACGAAATGAGTTTGTCGCTTGTTGATTTTCTGTCTGGTGTGTATCTGTCTACAAAGGTTAGTTTTGTGTTATGTTGCTTTGTATGATTAAAATGAAAATGTATTATCGTTTTTTTCGTTCAAGTGTGTTTAAAACACAAATCAGTGTTCAGAGTTTACTCTATTCGAAACAAGTTCACAGCATACTCGATGCACTCAAGCTCTGTTCAGAGCTCGGTTCTGAACGAAAAAAAGAAATACGGGTGCTTTCATAAATGCATTGTTGCTTTGTTTACATGCGATCAGTTGCGATCGTATTAACGTCAGAAAAACTATTTGCGCGTGCATTTTAAGTTGCATGTATGAATACTTTCTCTGATTTGCTTCATTTTCTTGTGGACCAGAAACAAATCTGATGTGTATTTTTAATTTTGAGTTCAACTTTGAATTTTCTACCGGAAATTTTGGGCACATGTGAACAGTAAGGGAAGGTGTACCACCGTTTACACCATACCGCTTTCACACACCGCGAACTACTTCGTCGATCTATAGTGTCGGCACGGTTTTTTTTGGTCGTGTGAAAAGAAACTGTGTCAACACAGCAGTTCGATTTCTGGAGATCGAAGTGGTATGTCGACATGGCGTGTAAAAAGGATCGAAGTAATTCACCGGCACAATATCTGTTTTTTTTTTTATTGTTGTCTGCTCATGTTCATAATTTGAAGTTATCTTATTTGCATTTTTCTTTCATATAAAACTAATCTGCTTTAATTCTATGGCGTACCGACATTTTCAATTCAATAATTTATTTTAAGTAAATTTGACAACTTTTCTATTTGTCAGCTGATTTTAACATAGAATTATACATGGACGTGTGCGTGTAAATGCTAATCCAACTAGGTACTACTTCTTCAACATGATAGATCGAAGTGGCGTGTGGAAGTGGTACTTACTATGTTTATATGGATAATTGAATCGGTATTGAATCAGGATTTAGGTCGATATATACTTGAATCGGATTAAAATCGGATTACTCGATCCAATCCCACTAAACGAGCTGGATCGAATTGAAAATATATTTATATACCTGAATCGAGGAATTGAAGAATCGAATTCACATCTGATTCTTGGTGTGTGTGTGCACCAATAGTGTTTTTTTTGTGTTCAGTGGGTTTCCGTTTTCTCTGTATTTTTTCCGTTGCATATTTTTGTTGTTTATTCTGTAATAATTTCTCTATGATCGTCAAAATCACACAAAAGTGTGTGGGATCCCGGATTGGGGAAGAATTCCGGATTGCCAAATAAAAACGCCATAAATACCACGTCATAATAATTGAATAGTATTTCCTATTCAGAGACGAAAATCGAATGTTCATAAACACAATGTAGGTCATGTAATAAAAACTTATTGTAATAGAAATTGGTAAATTAATTATTTGTATTACTACAAAAATAATATAACTACTTAATAGTTTCATTTTGGTATCGAAATGTCATTTTCTTTGCTATTTCAAAATCGAATGATGTTAGATCAATTTCAGCAGTTCAATGGAAGCTATAACTGCACCACCTATTCAAAACTCTCATACTGTTAACTGTACACAAGCTAACACTTCAAACAAATCACATGCGAGCATTTTTTTGTCATAAGAAAAAAATATTATGACAATAAGGGTATTCATGAAACCGCGTAAACGTGGTAAATGAGCTGCCAAAATTTGTATGGAAAAACTACCAAAAAATGGTAAGCTTTTCCGCATAATTTTGTGTGGGAAAGTTTACCATCCGAGTTTGTTAAATGTGAAAAACTCTTGACGTTTTATGTGTCATAATCTTGGTATAACTATCTCTCTTTCTCTTATTTTTTCTGGCAGACATTTTAAATGAGAGTAATAACACTTTCTTATTAGTCAAGGTAAAGTACAGGAAGAAACAATACATTTAACACTTTTGCGCAAGTTGATTTTTATAAGTGCGTGGTTAACTTTTCCATTTCACGATGTGGGAAGTTTACCCGGTTTCATAAATACCCTTAATATGTATATGCTATTGTGGCAAAGCTAATGTTATTTTTTCTGGCTTAAGTGCATTTAGCATTTAATCCGTGGCTTAGCAATTTTTGCTCCGATTTCGGCGGAGTAACCGAGGCTTAGCGATTGTTCATGTGATAACATCCAAATAAATGCTTGGACCTCCAATGAACTTCATTTATTTCGCGGAAATCGGCGAGCCACTATCAGCCCTATTCTGCTTTTCATCGAGGTAAATTTTCTATGGATTTTCACTTTCACTATTCTGCTATTTATTTGAAGTGAATCTGATATATATACATTGCTAAAATCGGTAATTTTTTTTTTTTATTTTTTAAATTCATTTTTATTTCATATTAACTTATAACTATCTTAAAGCTAGACAAAAATGTTTAAAACTAGCATAATTATCAATAACTTACAACTAATTTACTGGCCCTTTACGGGCGCTCTAAATTAAACAATAACTCTTACAACTAATGTCTTTCGACCTAAAAACTATTTTAATTAAATCTAATTTTTTTTTTTTTTTATTTATTTTATATTTCAAGAAACTTTTATACAAAAAACTTGGTATCTGATCATTTTTTTTTTTTTTTTTTTTTTTTACCTATAAACTAAACCTAAATATATATTAAAAATAATTAAAACTAAATAAAACTAACTTATACTAACTAAAAATAACTTAAACTACTTAAAATACCTAATAATACTTATAACTACTTAAAAACTAGAACAGCCACAGCAGCATTTTTTTCGTTTTTTAATTTTTTTTTTTTGTTTATTTTTTATATGCATGCAGACACCCACCAGCATGCAACCCACCCACACATGTACATGCGCACATACATATACGTACGCACATACATGTACAGACACGCAGATACATGCACGTATGCCCCCGCATACATACATATTTTTAATTTTTTTTGGTGCCACCCTGACTGTTCCCTATACCTAATGCCCTAAATCTATGTAAGTCGGCCAAGATATATCATCTTCATCGACTTTAAATATCACGATGCTGTTCAGAGAGCCACCAGAAATGGTTCTCCTGTTTCGCCCTATCCCTCCGGTCCCGATCGGACACAGTCCTACTGAACCGAAGGCGCTCTTCTCCACCTTGAGCGATGACGTCTCGACTATACAGGAGTCGCCTATCCACAGTTTTCCGGCTGACGTGGTAGATGAGCGGAACCGCCCCTCCATCCTGTATCAGCCCTCGACTGTCTAAATAGAGGAATGCCTCAGGAGGGATGTAACCACTTAACCGCGCATTCTCAAAATATTCGTTATTGGGGTAATAAGCCCCAAAAATTAAGCTGTTAGTTGAGGACATCGCTCTTGCAACGTGACCCCGAATCAGCTTGAACAAAAAATTATCTATTCTGTTTATGTTGGCTCCGTTGTATAGAACCTGGTTGGAATAATATCTTGTGTACTCCGACTCTGGTGTTCTGTGTAATCCAAGGCAACGTCTAAGACATTGCCTCTCAAACACCCGAATCTTTTCCATTTGAGATGGGGCAACGTTGAACCACACCGGGCATCCGTAGGCAATCATCGGCCTGATGAGGGCCATGTAGCAAATCACCTTCACCCTGCTGTTAAGACGGCTGCTATAAAACAGTCGTTTTGTCAAGGCTAAGGCTCCCCTAGCCCTGGCCAAAGCAGCACCTATATGTCTGTCGAAATACAGGTACTGATCCAACCAGATGCCAAGGTACTTTACTACACTTTTACTCGCCAGTGGATGTCCATGTGGCCCTACGATCACCAGCTTGCGCCAGTTCTTTCTCGTATCCCTTGAGGCGCTAGACAACGGAGTCCTAAACAAAATAGTTTATGATTTCTGGAAGTTGATTTTCAACTTCCAGTCATCACAATATCGCTGAATCTTGTCGAAGTCACTCTGCAAGAGACTTTTGATGACCTCAACTGTATGAGCTGTTCTGTACGCAATTAGATCGTCGGCGTACGCAATTGCCTGAGTAAGACTACCTATCAGATGGCTGGTGTAAATGTTGAATAGAATCGGCGAGTTAACCGCTCCCTGCTGAAGACCATTATTAATATTAAAAATTGCAGTAGAAGTTACATTGCAACAAATCAACAAGACAGGCACCCGTACACTGCTTTTTAGTTTTGTTCCATTGGATATCAGAAACAAGTTTAGACGCGGCATGAATTGTGTCATGTCCCGCCTTAAAACCGAACTGATTATCCGGGATGATATTTTTGTCCTCCGCCCACTTGAACAGGGCTCTATTAATAACCTTTTCAAATACTTTGCTGATACTCGGAAGAAGACTTATCGACCGGAGATTCGCCGGATTGGAGTTGTCCTTTCCCTTTTTTGGGAGAGGGTGCACCACAGCTGTCTTCCACCGCACTGGATAATATGCATTATTCAGCGCGTTGTTAAACAGTGTGGTATAAATGTCAACTGCTTCTTGAGGCAAATGTCGTAGTACAACGTTGGATATACCATCGACTCCTGCAGACTTCTTTTTCTTTAATGAATCGAACATGAGCTGGAGCTCATTCTTCGAAATTAACAGGGGGCTGGGCCCATTTCGGTCGGCGATTATGGCGTTTGCCAAATCTTCATCATTAAACCTGGTAAAACCAAGGTTCTCAGATCGCCATTCGGTTATATTGTTCCGGAGCCATAAGTGATGAAGCAGAGCTCTGTTCTCCAGGTCATGATTCGGGCGAATGCTAGCATTCACCTTGTACACTTGCTGGAAAGCAGCCCCCACAGCCTCCACTCTCTCCTGCGGATTTTCGATTATATAGAGGTCATCGTCCAATACGGCATCCTCTGGGTCTATGCCTGATTTCAGAAGTACGTCTCTGTTCTCTGTCGTCCTCTGGAGCTTAAGACACGGAAGATCGTTTTGATCCTTTCTTCTAAAAATCTTATTAATTTTTGGGAACATACTTGGGTCGCTGGAGTTAACGGCACGAATTTTATTGTCCCAGAACGAATTAATAGCCAATCTATAATTTTCTTTGATCAATTTCCAGGTCTCGTGTATCAGTAAACCGCCTGTACAAGCGTTTTAGTCTTGTCAGTAGTCCACTTTTTTGTCTGTGAAGTGCGTCAATTGTCGCGTTACGGTACATGTCAGTTGCGTTACGTTCTTTGTATTTCGGTATTGTTCTGTTCATTGTTCGTAGAATCGTTTCGTCAATTTGTTCTAAGTATCTGTCGATTTCAGTATTTGTTAGGTTCCTGTCATTTGGTGGGGATATACCATTTGAACGTAATTCACTCAATAAGGCATTGGAGAAACGTGGCCAGCGCACCTTACTGTAATTGTAAGTATGCACAGGCACATACTCCTCCAACTCCATAAGCTGGTTCGGAAGTTGTATTACGGCTGCGAGTCCGCAGTGGTCAATGTCGTACTCGATCGTTCGTAAACAATTTCTTGGCCGTTGACCCACAGCGTCAGTAATTGTTAGTCTTGCGTCTTTAAGCAATAGATCCAGATAGGCACCGCTTCTTGGGAACGATGGCCTGTCTGTGGCTAAGATCGATGCGATACTCAAGGTTGTATCGACCCATCCAATTAAATAGATGGTTACCTCGAGGATTTTGTATTTGATTTCCCCAATCTGTGTGCTTGGCGTTTAAATCACCCGCCAATATATAGTAATTCTCTTCCGAGCTCAATCTTAAGCATTCAAAAAGCTTTTCAAGCTCTGTTATAAACTGTGTGGGCTGAGGTGTTTCCGGTGCATAGGCAGCGATCACATACATTCGCTTCCCCTGTTGGAGATGAATGCATATGATGCATGCCTCTAACGTCCGAAATTTTCGCACATCACTATTATATATTACCTTATGACTTATGCCTTTACGTATAAAGATTGCGACGCCTCCTCCTTGCCATAGAGAAACTAATATAGAGGCACGACTTCGGGGGTTTATTCTCTTTCACCCTACAAGCTAAATTGAGAGGATTTCCTCCGTTTCGACAAACATGTGTTAGTTGCCCGTGCATTTTAAATGGAGCAGATACCAACACAGGCTTATCGAAACGGAGGAGTGCGCATTTGCCCTTTTGGTAGATATGGTAAGCCTATATCTTCAAAATGGAAATCCGTTAAATTCAAAAATTGAAAAATGAATTGCTTTTTAGTTAAATTGTATTCTTAAAGGCCTTAATCAAACATAAAACATACCAATAAAAGCTTTTTGTTGATTCTGGCTTACAAATTAAGCAATATTTATTAATTTTATGTTCAAAATGAAGAAAATTCAATCAAAAAGTAGAAGCAAACCATAGCATATTAATGCGTGTGTGCCTTAATATTACCACAAGTAAAGACCATTTTACTCAATTAGAGGTGAGTATTTTGACAGATGACAAAAAAAAAATAAAAACAATTATTAAATTTCAAAACAAATATCGAGTGTGAGTTTTGTTTTTTGTTTATTACGTATGTATATATTTTATTCTGTAATTTAATAATAATATATTTAAGTTGTTCACATAACGATTTTAATATAACATTATAGCAAACGTCGCTGCAGGCGGGGCAGAATCATCATGGGAATTCTGAGGAAGGAGGCGGCCGCAAGTCAATAATATGTTTATCCCGTCATGTGAATGCTGCCGGCTCCGAAAGAGATAATACTACACATAGCCAGAAGTCACACTGCAGTGGTGGTGCTGTCCCGCATCATTCAACATCCAAAATAAGTCCCCTTAAACCGCAGACAGGCGCAGCAGGCAGTGGATTAGTTGCCGCAAGAGGGGTGAACATATCTGGAAAGAAGCTGGTCGCTAAAGTTCCACTTAGCAACAAACTTCTTATATCTCATCGTCTACTTCCTCCTCCGCAGCACCTGAGATGACTTGTAAGAAAATTCAAGTTCCTGTCAATGATATATCAAGAGTATTCGGAAGGGCAAGCAGCAACATCAATGCCATTCGTGCCACAACGAGAGCACACATACAAATGAAAAAGCAAGGCAAAAACCAATCGGAGCGATTGCAATAAAAGGACTCAACGATGGTACAAAACAAGCTCACATACTTATATCGGCTTTAATAAAAGATCCTGACGTAGATATCCTACAAATATTGCCAAGAATTAATGCGAATAATAAACCGGTGTCACTGGTAGTAATTCTTGAGACAAAAATATCCCACTTACCCAATCATCATTTAGTATCACAGTGGAAGTTCTTCGGTGACGAATAAATTTTCAATTTCATATGCCGCAAACAACAAAATACGGCATTTCTTCATCAAGAAAGTCGAAATAATTGTCTTCGCAGGGAAGTAGCAACTCAAGCAAAGTCATCGTTCTGAAAAGGTGTTTTTCAACATTGGCAGTACCACTGAGTATGATTTTGTATCTATCATCTGGTCTCCTACCGAGTGGTTGCAAAACAGCAACAGGTTATTTATAAAAAAAAAACAATCTGTTTTATCCTCACTCCTCAGAAACCTCTGTTCTTGGAGAATTAAAAATTCTTTAGTAACCGATAGTGTTTCTACCGTGAAGACTCTTTTCTGTGGGAATGAAGAGGATATAAATTACGTCTGCTGTCCCAGGACTCTACAGAAAAAATCAAGTGTGTGTTAGGCATTAGTTCAAGGCCATTTGTTTGGCCAAGGCTTGGAATCATATCCATTTATTGCAATAGTTACATTTAAACGTAAGTGTACATTTCATATTATTCCCTTTTCAAATCTAATACAAATTTTTTATAGATGTCAATACAGGAAGTTAATCGTTTACTGGATCCATCGTTGCACCTCGTGTTATTTTAACAGCAGGTCAGTGTGCTTTGGCCAAGGCTGATGGTCACCGTCTATTAGATCCTAAAAGAGTCTACATCTTCATAGAAGCTCATTCATACGTTAGCTGAAGCATTTAACCTCGGAACCCACTTAAATTTAAATGAACTAACTGCTTTTCATTTATTTAATAATCTGTTGAAGAAATAATTACATTTGTAGAAAGAAACTATATAAAAAATTAATAGCTAGCAACACAAAAAGGCAAATAGAAAATTCCTTATGCACAATAGTCCGAGGCGAATGTAAAATTTTAGTGTTTTAAGTGCTAATGGTAGTGTATTAATTTATAAATATTGCTTTTATTACAATAACAATTGTTGACATGAGTTAAAGTCTACTTTTATTATGCTAGCTAAGTGATAAATAACTAATGCAATACCAAATTATGTATTGAACTTTAATAAATTTTTGATATACAATATTTTTTGTTTTTACATCGATCAAAATAATTAAGGCAAATGGTTTAATTGCACGTGAACATGCAACATACAGTACATTATTTAGTTGCAAAAAAGAGGTTATCAAACATGTGATAGTTTCATTTAAACAAAAAATGTATTGTGCCCATCGAGATTAAAGTTGTTTCTTTGATTTTGCTCGATGACGAAGCAGAAACATTTTTTTGTTTTCCAGTTTTCATTATGTCCTTTTTCCAGACGCAAGTTCATCAGATGTGAATTTTAAATTAAAATCTATAAATTAATAAAAACCACATCAACTTTCATACTTAGCTATCCTTGCCGTGAAAGTGGAACAAATACACAAAGTCTCCCATTTGAATCATTAAGTTTTGTAGGATAATCCATTTTATCATCTCTCTGCTTACAAAATTTCCATTGAATGGATGAGGCATGGAAAATTTGTACTCAAGTACATATTTTTTCATATTTAAGCCTTTCTCAGAGGCTGCCTTAGCAGGTATGTTATATGAGCTCTTTGCAAAATTGAAACAAATCTATCCCACGTGAACCATACATTTTACCGGGATAAATAGTAACCTGTGTCCTATTCCAGACTATATCTGTGCCATATTTCACTCCAGCCCTTCTGGAGTTATTGATCAATAAACATCCATACAAACTTTCACAATTATAATATTAGTAGGATTAGCATTATCATTATATACATATGTACATATTTACATATTTAGGTTCCATCTATATAGGTATAGGTTCATATATCCACCTAATTTACATAATTAAAATCCATTTAAATATACATTTGTAGATAGGTACCTATGTAACTATTCCTTGAATCATGCAATCGACAATTCATTATAATCAAGGTAATCTTACTTACATCGGCTTTAAAGCTGCATGGGATAACAAGGCTACCTACCTGTATACCAAGTGTTTATACCTTCGTGTCGGATTTTTCAGACTGGGTTCATGATAATACACCCTGATTTAATGAATTAAACTGTGTAGCATTAGACTAAAACTAAAATCTTTTCAAATTATTCGTTTTTTCTTTTAATTAGATTTTAAAAATCAATTAAATTGTGAGCTGACATAATAATGTGTAATGAAAAATAAAATTAAAATCTTGACCAATATTGTTCATTAATATAAAATATTTGTTGATCTAACACATGGTTGCCCATCACCTGAGCAGCCAACATTGTAACAGCTTCGCACTGTTTGGGATTGAGCTCCAGACACTTCAACGATAGAGTTACAACAGCCAGCGCTTCCAATTTATTGGGGGCTTTCACGAATGGCAAGCCAGTGAGCTGAGAGATTTTTGCGGAACTTTTCTCAGCAAATCCAATGCGAGTATTCAAGTCTGTTCCGACACCAGTACCACCCAAGGCTACCAAATGTGCATAGCAAAATCAATCCGTCCAATGGAATTTTTCATCTGTTGGGCAAATCCACTAAATTCTTGTATCAGAGTGAATGGGACGGGCGGCATAGCGTCCATGGTGTGTGTACGACCGATTTTAATGATATCTTTGAATTCTTTGGATTTTGCTTGCAAGCCGTCATGAAGCATATGCAGTGCTGGTTTTAAATCATTTCACAGTTGTAGTGCAATAGAGATGTGAATGGCAGTAGGGAAGGTGTCATTCGAACTTTGCGACTTATTGACAATATCGTTGGGATGGACAGGATTCTTTCACCAAGTTCTACGCCCAACAGTTTAATGGCTCGGTTGCTGATGACCTAAAAGTCAAACAAAGGTATACCGATCTATTAAAAAGTAGTTATTATTATTCTTACCTCGTTGACATTTATGTTTGACTAAGTACCAGATCCTGTTTGTCAAATAATCAAAGGGAAGTGCTCTTCGTGAAGCTCTCCTGAAATAAAATAAATATAACATGACAGCTAAATTCTACACAATACTAAACTTACTTGACAGAGAAAAATGATCAGCTATCTGCTCCCAGGCTTGTAATCTTAACTCCTGATTTCTATAGTTCGTATTACTCAAATTCCATAAAACATCATGTTGCTTTACAACATCAATTAAATCGTTCAAATTCAACTCTGAAAATATTCGTGAATCTTTTTCGTCATCATGTTGTGGTTCCTAAAACATTTTTAATGCATATATATTATTGACATTGAAAAAAACAATAAAATAAGAAACAAAACACCTCGCATGATCAACAGAATTTTCATTTGGTTCAATTTTTACATCTGCAACCCGAATCTCTGAGGTGGTTTTCTGGGATCCTACGAGTTCTTCCCTGAAAAAGACATGCGTTATTCAAATTTATAAGCTTTTAATATGACTTACTTTTTTCCTTTAAACTCGGTCTAAGGAATTTCATTTGACTAGTATTTCCAGTGTTTATATTCTTCTTTTATTGGTGTAAGATAATTTCGAACAACCAAATCTCTAAGTCCTTTCGATTTCATTCTGCAATCTACGAATGCAAGGAAACATTTTCTAAAAATTAATTTCTTAAGTATAAAATTTTAAAAAACATTTTTGAAAAAGAAGATATTATTAATATACGTATAAAGTTCAAATTTCAAAAAAAAAGTCACTGATTGTTTTTTTTAATTTGTATTTATTTATGTGGGTGGCAATGGCGCAGTGGATAAAGTGCTTGATTGCTAACTTAGACGTGTGGGTTCGATCTTCACGCTAGACGCATTCTTTCTATACCTCCAATTTTAATTGGATGCCGCCCATGGGTTAATGAGATAGTCAATACCTGGTTCTCAAATCCACTGTGCCAACAAAAAATTCTTTCCTATCATTCTCATTCATTGGGGTGACTTTCCATAAGGGGAGCACGACTAAAATTTTGAGATTTAGAACTGATTTTAAAACACAGTTAAATATAATTAGAAAATTTTTCAACTTTTTCAGTTTTGGAGTAGGCATAAATAATTTATGCCGATTTCGTTTCAAATTAAAACCAATTTTTTTCTTGAAAAATAGATCCGTATTGAATCTCTTTTTCGAGACGGATTCAAAACTGATTTTAACAAAGATTCTTACACGTACTCATAGCGAAACTATACTACACTATAATCGCAAGTAAAACATATATATGTACATACATAATTAATATTGATATTGACGCTTTCACTTATTTAT
Source organism: Philhelius pedissequus (assembly GCA_910595825.1). Taxonomy (NCBI): domain Eukaryota; kingdom Metazoa; phylum Arthropoda; class Insecta; order Diptera; family Syrphidae; genus Philhelius; species Philhelius pedissequus. The sequence goes on along the minus strand of OU343163.1, from coordinate 2,972,328 downwards.
ATCATAAGTTATCGCGAATATCAAACAATTCGTCGAGTGTGTTTGTGAAAGAAACAGATAGATTAGATGAAAGCTGTCACAAATCTATAACAATGTAGGTAAGGTTAGCTTGATTTTGATTTCAAGTATAATGAATAGCCGAATGGATGATTCAAGGAATATTTACATAGGCACCTACCTACAAATATATATTTAAATGAATTTTAATTATGTATATTAGGATTGTAGACGTATCTACCTACATATGTAGGTGGAACCTAGGTATGTAAGTACCTTCATATATAATGAAAGTGAACGATGTGGATAGGTAGGTAACTATATGCATATAAGCTTGTATGATAGGTGCAACCCTATATAATATTCATGTGATTCTTACGAATACATATGTATAAATTTATGATGGTCAACTCTACATAGTACATACCTATGTAGCTATTCATTGACGTATGCAAAAATGTTGTAGGTATAGTTTGAGGGAAAAATGCAATTCTGGTTTGTTAAAAATGTAGATTTTTTGTAAATTTAAAAATCCAAAGAGAAATTTTAAAAATTCTTCTGGAAAATTAAAACTAGGAAAATTGTGAGCGCAGAATTTCGCTTAAAACATTTCTTCTCAAAATCATAACTGTTATTTAAGAATTAAAATTAACTAACCTTCTAATCTCTCTGAAGAGTCTGTTATGCCGCTGCTTGTCATATTTTTGAATTGAGCGTAAGTTTATCGTTCGATTACGTTAGATCGGCAGAATCCGTCATCGGAAGCGATGCTCGATGTCCACTATACGAACTTGATTAACTACTGTGTTTTTTCTGCGTAACTCTTTGCCTAATGGTAATTGTGTTTTCACAATACCAGTTCCTTCGTTTTGTGTATTGCTTTTCTGCAGTCGCTCTTCTCCGCCTTAATTATTAAGAACCGCATTCGATGGTTCGTTTACATTTTGATTATCCTCAGACTGTTGTTGTAGCTCGGATTCATTTTTATGCTCATCACTTGCAATTAAATGTTCCTTTTCGTTCATGGCTGTAAAAGATTCTTGGATGTGTGCTTCATATTATCATCTGTATATTGAGAGTCTTGTGATTGAGTTTCAGATTCATCGATGTCTTTTAATGGGTGATCTTTCGTTGATCTTTGGTTGCTCTTCAGCCATCATAAGATATAAAAAGCCATATTTTAATTAAAAATGCCTTTAGAAAAAAATATAATAATTTCACTAACCTGGGCTATATAATATAAAGTTAGAATACATTCCAAAACACCTTTTGTATATTTTGCAATATAAGTCTTTCCATCAGTAGTGGAAGAATCATCACCTCTTGCAGCTAATTTTGCCAATGACTCTATCTTCATGTCCATCTATGTTATGTGTTTAGGTTTGATGGCCTTAGGTTACCTTCGGCTCTTGGACGAATCACCATCTTCATCACGGCGAGCAGTTCCTTAAGAAGAAGCAAATATTTATGGATTATTTTATCATATAAGGGTTGAACTTAAGAAAATAAAAAAAAAAACGGCGAGCCCAAATCTCCGTTGTCGACACACAATGAGTTACATACATACCTAGAGATCCAATACTTCCCAGACTATAGTATGGTGGTTTAATCTGTTCCAATTTCGGGTTCTTTAATGTCATTATTCGCAAAAATAATTAGACCATCACGTGTAGATGTTTCAGTTTAGGAAAGTAAACATGATTTACTTGAATTTTGATTTCCTCAATCGCCATATCCTAGCTCAAGAGAATTTGGCCAAATTCTCATGAGGATACTCATTGGGGGAGGTAGAATACGTGCTTTGATTGACTAGTACATAACACTGTACCTACTTGTAAATTATGATCGTAAGAATGTGTACTCGCGGCTTCCGAGCACCGCCTATTTCCACAGTATTGTGAGACCATGATGTTACAGGATCAAGTTTCGGAAAAAATGGAACACTTTTGGCGGAATTGTTTGCCAGAAACAGCAACATAAGGTACAATCAATATAATGATGCAATGTTTTTTGGCTAAAGGATGTGGCCTGGAAGCCACCCGCTTTCTGACGAATGTCTCTAAACTGATCTTTTGTCATATTTTGGAACTTTGTCACCACACAATGTCTTCACGTTCCCCATGAATACAAGGATTTGGCAGCCAGGTTAATGCAGATACTCGGCAACCATAGGGGATACCATTGCCATCGAATTGGGACATCCGATGGACGGTAAATTCACTGGATGCCAAGACTGAATTCGCGGAACAAATTATCAAAATTGGTAAAATTGGAAGATAATATGTTCTCAAAATTATCAGCTTCTTCGAAAATTATTGAATTGAGGTAGTTGTTTGGAAGTGTTTATATTTCAGAAATTTGTTAAACTTAATTCGAGAAAATAAAATTATAAATTTTTGCGGGAATTTTAGGGCACCGAATAAAAAAGTTTTATGTCCGAAGTTCTGACATTCTGAGAAACACGCTGCTTATACACAATATATTTTTTTTGATTAAAATAAATAAATTGAGAAATAACCAATAAAGAAATAATTGTAAAAATTGAGAACTGTCAGATTGACTTATGACAAATCAACAAAAAAAAAATCTGTCAGTTTGAGCAAATGGATTTTTAATCCACCACTCACATGTATTCACGGATAGGAAAAAATGAGTAAATTAAGAGAGTTTTCTCTTACTCAACTCAAAAAAAATTTGCGGGTGTTTAAGGCAAGGGGGGTACGAGTCGCGCCTCTATTTAATTATTTTCTCTATGCTCCTTGCGTGGAGTTGGGTCGGTCTCTTCTTACGATATTGTAATTGTTGTTAGTCAATTTATGTTTCTGGTTAAGCTTAGTTTCGCTAGCCATAAACACATCTGGACTTATGTCTTTAAGCAATTGGAATAAATTCGCTCTACGTTCGGTCCTAATCAATGAATTTACATTCACAGCTAGGATCTTAAAGGGCCTCTCCGGCAGCGCGCCCTTAACCTCTAAGTTGCGTTAAGCTCGGCAAAACAGAGTAGAGATAATCCACCCTAGTCGCCTGCTCCCTGATCTGGTTTTGGAGGCCGTTCAACTGGCCCTGGATGGCCAGTAGAACGCCCATAATATCCGCCTGTGCCACCGGCGCCTTAGGCACGGGGGCCTGTTGGGCGACCTTTGGTGTAGGCTGTACCGTGCTTCCCCTTCCTGACGCCATTTGGGCGTAAGAAATTTGGGGGTTGACGGACGTTGTTGTAGGAGGGCGCACTGTTGGACGCTTTTCTACCACTGTTTGCTTTGCTGCTTTATTGTTTTTTATAAGCTGAAACGTCGGGCATCCCCGATAATTAGCGGGGTGTCCGGCGCCTCGGCAGAGTACACATTTAAGCTGGGTCATATCTTCGACCCGTTCTTTTCCTAACTTGCATTCATCTGCATTGTGGTTCTCTCCACACTTAACGCAGCGTGACTGCATTTCGCAGTTTGCTGCGGCGTGGCCGAACCTTTGGCAGCGCATGCATTGAAGCATGTCGCCGCGCCTTTTTAATTTGTCCCAAGTTACAACCTGGCAGTTGAGGACGGATATACTCCTCAAACTATCCAGTTTGCTGCTGGGTGAAAGTTGAACGAGGAAGAAGGGAAGACTCCGCTTCTCCCGCCTAGCTCTAACTGTAGCGAACGGCTTGACCCCGATAAAGTCGAGATCGTCATTCGCTTTTTGGCGGAGTTCATTTAAGAGCACCTGTGGTTCCGTGTAGGAATCTATGCCCTTCAAAAGGACCGTTTGAAATTTTTCGGTTTTAGGGGTGAAACTAAAGAATTCGGTAGTAGTTTCTTTCAGCAACTCTTTAATTTTTGTGTGCTGTTCCAGTGTGAAGCACTGGATAGCATGCCTATCGTTATCTAATCTTTTAATAGTAAAATTTTGACCTATGGTCAACTTACATAGATTTATGGTATCCTGTAACTCCATTTTATAAGTATTAATGGGTGGCACCTTTTCTTTTTTCATAATCGGCGGCTGTGGCTGCTGCTGCTGAGACTGACTTTTCTGCGGCTGTTGATTCTGCTGCTTTTGAATCTGCTGCTGTTGTTTTTCTTGTGGTTGTTTCTGGACTTGTGTCTGCTGCTGTTTCTGTTGTTGTTGTTGTTGTTTTTGCCGTTGTTGTTTTGGCTGCTGCTGTGGCTGTTGTTTTTGTAATTGTTCTTTTTTCTGTTGTTGTTCTTTTTCTTCGAGTTCTTTTAAATGCCTCGCTCGGCGCGCTTCTTGGCTGGCCTTAACTTTGCTTTTTATCTTTTCGATTTCTGCCTCCAAAGCTTCAATTTGGGCGACCATTCTCTGTTCCTCGTCCTCCTCAGCTGACGCCTCTGATGTGGAGAGGTTCACGAAGGCAGTATTATCGCCCGTCGTGAAGTGCCCTTCTCCTTCTTCAGACATATATGCTATACCCTCTTCGGGTGAAGTGTCTAGCTCGGTTTGTCTTGCTGCCTCTGACGTCTCGTCTATATCGGACGTATGCACCCCAGCTGGCAGCTTTGCTGAGGTGGCCGTGGATCTCCTTTTTACCAAATTTGGTGCGCACTTGATCCTCTTTCTGCGCTTTTGATTAGCATCGGATGATGTTGCCGTTGTTGTTATTGCTGTTGATGTTGTTGCTGCAGAATCACTGCTTGTAGTTGGAACATCTTTCGATGTTCCCTCAGCTGATGCCATCGCTGGCCTCATTGGCCCTAGGACACCTTTCGATGCCCCGGTGCTTAAGCTCCTCCTCCTTTGCTCGTTTTCCCAACCAATAAAGTTTTCCACTTCACGGTTGTGAAAAAAAGCAGCTAAAGTTTTGATGCCCGGCTGGGAATCGAACTGGCGACCCTCGGATTCTCGGTCGGCCACTCTACTACTGTGCTACTGCACCACTTATGAAATCTTGATTTAATTTAGAACTTAAGCTCACTCACGAAATTTAATTTGGAAAACTGGGAAGCCGAGACGTGTTAACACTTCCACAGTACGATATCGACTCCTAAAATTGGTAATATTGTGTTATGTATTCTGCTATTCACACGTGAACCCACTATCACTCCATACAATTCAAACCTTTATATGTAATGTTGCGGATTTGGTATTTTTTGTTCTGCCTGGCTGAGTATGTTAAAAAGTTGGCGAGTCTTCTTAAATGTATTGAATTAGCTAGAAAACTTTGATCGTGCTTATGAATAAATCTATAGGCTCTAAATAACAAATTTCATCGTTTTTCTTAATTTTATCTGTAGTTATCAATTTGGGCATTTCCTTTGTCTGTGGCAGGGACAAAAAGGTCCAATACATAAGTTTGTTAAGAAAAATAAGCAGAGTTTTATCCAAACTTTGTACGATTTTCGCATGAAAATTTGTAAACCGATGTCAAAATGAACTTGGAATAGTTCAGTTCACCTGACGGATAGCAGAATGGAGAGATGGAGCGAAAAGGCAGCGAATATTTAAACCGAATTCGCAGTTCACGGGAATAGCAGGATTAGGCAGTGTATATTTGTACAACTGGCACTTATTGTTGTATTCATGTTTTAGAACTAATAACAATATTAGCATAAAATATAATTATTTATTAGAAGTCTAAATTAAATTACAAATTTTTTTATTAATAAAGAAACTAGACATTTTATTGTCATATAAAAATTAAAAAAAAAAATAATTTAAAACAAATCTGATGATTTTCTTTATTGTAAGAAAATTTATTAATCGTACTTACCACCCATAAAACATTTTTTTTTATTTTGCCCTTCGAAAACGGTTAAATAAATGTATGCAAACGCTTTTTAAAACTAAAATTAAAAACAAACATTATTTAATTTTTTTTTTAATATTTTAACCAAAAAAAAATGAATAAAACTGGCACGAATCACGAACAAAAAATTATATCAGTATCCATCGTAGTAGGAAATTCTCGAAAAAAAAGAAAATAATTTTTTGACTGTTCGAAACCTACTTACCCACTACTTAGAAAACAAATACGGGTTGGTGTTTTTTTGCCTAAGTTTAATTAGAATATTTAAAAACTAAAATATTCGCCTAAAAATAATATAAATCTTAGATACAAAAATAGCCGTGTTTTATGTTTCCTGGTAAATACTTATTTTTGTGTTTTTTTTTGAATAACAAAAATAATATTTCATAATTTTTTATTAAAAAATAATAATTTGTATAAAATATACAACAGAAATATTATAACCTTCTAATACTATTCCCACACCTACATAGATAAAATGAGTTCCTGTAACGTGGATGGAGAATAGATTTTAAAAAAAAAATCTAAAATTACTTTTTAGAATAGGAAAATACAAATGCGATAACTTCGTTTTCCATTGGCTGGTCATACCAATTGGCGCTATAGAGAACCGCCCAGGGAATTCCTACGGAATATTTTATTTCCACTAAATTCTTCCTACGATCGTGAATCTCCCACGGAATAAATTTCTCTCTAACAGAAAATTGTATCAAATGACAGCATATTCCCGATAGCAATAAATTCCGAGGGAAACTTTTGACCATCATTCACGTTGCCAAGATTCGAAGTGGGGAAAAATTTGCGGGAATTATTTTATTCACTATAACCCCCTATGAATAGTAAGTAAGATGGGTTGAAACTTGTAAAGTGTATTTTAAGCAGGCTTTCGATTTTGAGCTGAGCCCACATCGGGTAAAACAGATACTATTGCTCGATTAGTTATGTAACTGTCGTTTTGATGATTGCTCTTTCTCTATATTTCCCTATTGATATAATAGACATCTATCGTTAAGACGACGGTCAACAAATGTACAATCTACTATTATCTTAGCGGAATCCGGATTGGGTATATTTTCCCGCGTAACGTTTCCCTGCCAAATCCTACTTTTTTTAGTACTGAACTTATCCCGCCGCCAAACAGTATTGAACAAATGACAGGATAAGTAACAAGAATGCTGCGCGAAAATGAATCCTTGAATTTTCAATACAGGATCAAATATTTATACAGAAATTAAATCCATTAAAACACCCTTCCAAATCTGAAATTTATGAAAACTAAAAATGATCTTAAAGGTTTTTTGATCAAAAAACCTCGTAAAATTGCCTGAGTGACGATTTGTTTTTATAATAATTTTAGCTGTAAGCCTGTAAGACCTAGTCTTTTAAATACAACCCACCCGAATTGCACGCCGCTAGTCAGAAGGAATAGAAAGATAGGAAAGAATTATATTCGAAGAAAACGCAAACAATATTTACATATTATTTTTGTTGTTGTGGACTGTGTGGATTAAGCCAAATGAAATATTTTGTGACCTATAGTCCAAAATGCGTTTCGCCCGGGCACGATAGTTGAGTTCATCAGTTAGATGCTATCGTACCTTTTTAAGACCCAACATTTTTGGTCGATGTCTACCGACTCTAATAGAATTTGCAGCATAACTGCAAATTATATATATATTTTTTTAAACTATCGTGCCCGGGCGAAACGCATTTGGGACTATAGGTCACAAAATATTTCAATTGGCTTTAATCCACACAGTCCACAAAAACAAAAATAATATGTAAATATTATTTGCGTTTTCTTCGAATATAATTACTGGCCAGACCACGGGCATAAAATCAAAACATATTTCTAGGTGCATGAATTTAACCAAATTCCCCTAGAAAAATATAATTTGCAGTATATACATATATGCTGCAAATTCTATTAGAGTCGGTAGACATCGACCAAAAATGTTGCGTATTAGAAAGGTACGATAGCATCTAAGTGATGAGCCCAATTATCGTGCCCAGGCGAAACGCATTTCGGACTATAGGTCACAAAATATTTCAATTGATAGGAAAGAATTTTTGTTGGCACAGTGGATTTGAGAATAAGTTCTTTATCTCTCGAGGGTTACGGGCCCCATCCAATTAAAACTGGAGGTAGAGAAAAGAATGCTAGCATTCGTGGAACTCGACAGGACACGTCTATAAGCTAGCAGTCAGCATCTATATCCACTGCGCCATTGCCATTATTTCGATGCTTTTAAAGAAAGGGGACGATAAATGCGTTTTATTTAAGGAGTATGTATATATTTTTTTATTCCAATTTCTATAAAACTTGGTTATATAAAAGAAACTCCAACCGCGACTTTCATGCAAAGAAAAAATAAAATAAAAAAAAACAAAACAAATTTAAAATTAAACGTTTAAATTAAAAAAAAAAAAACAAAAATTTGTTTACACATTTATTTTAATAAATTGTTTTTCTGGGTAATTTCATATATGAATATGTAGCTGAATGCTGCAATTTAATTCTTTTTAAGATCATCACTAACCTATATTTAATATACAAAAATAACTGAAGATTTTTTAAACGATTACATTTTTTCCTATTTACAGAACATTTTATTTAAAATAATTAACATTGTAGAGCAACGGATGCTTATCCGTTTATTGAGTTTCTTAGCTAAAGCAAATTATATAAAAAAAAATTATAAAAAAAAACAAACAAACCTACAAACATATGCATTAGAAAATAATAAATAATTTTATGCAGAAGTTACTTAAGAATATTATGTATTTATATTGTAAATTTAAAAAAAAATAATTTTCGCTGCATACATTCAAACAACTTCGGTTCTGCCCAAAATAGTGGTATTGTAATTGTGCGAGAGACTACTATTATCGAGATTGTTTTCAACATTTTCACCATCTTTGTTTTCAATGGTTTCAACTTGTTGAAGCAGCCGATCTTTATCACTATTGTCGCTTTTCAGCGGATCAGTGTCAGTTTCCATTGGTTCATCTTCATCATTTGTTGTATTTAATGGCAACTTAGGGTTGGTTTCTTTAATTTCGCTATCTATTGCTAATTCAATTTCCTTTTCTTCTTCCAATTCTTCAGTGATCATGCCGCCATCGAATGTTTCTTCTTCACTATTATCATCTACGGTTTCATTTACTACTTCTTCGGCTTTGGATTTATCGCCGTCTTCCCCTTCTTCACTCTTTTCGTTATCCTTAGTTGAATCATCAGGGAGAATTGATTCTTCTTCATTCACAGAATCTCGGATACTACTATCTTGAGATTCGTCCTGATCGATTAATTCAACACCTTCGACTTCAATTTCTATTTCACCATCACCTTCACAATTCTCAACTGTTCCTTTATTAGTTTCCTCATCTCCATTTGATTTATCAGCCTCTTCAACAAGGACAACAACCACTTCTTCTGTTTCTTCTTTATCTTCGGTTTCCTTTTCTGGATCAGAATTATGAATATCATTTTCTGATGCTGGCTCTGTTGTCTCATCTGGATTAGAATTATTAATATCATTTTCCGATGCGAACTCTGTTGTCTCATCTGGATTAGAATTATTAACATCATTTTCCGATGCGGGCTCTGTTGTCTCATCTGGATTAGAATTACAAATATCTTTTTCTGATGCTGGCTCTGTTGTCTCATCTGGATTAGAATTATTAACATTTGTTTCTGTTGTCTCATCTTCTATTTGCTCTTCTTTCTTTTCAATATAATTTTCTTTTTCAGAAATATCAATATCTTTGACCTTCTGCTTCTCCTGTTTAAGTTCTTCAACCATGGGTTTGGCATATTCATATATATCCTCCACTTTATTAAGTGGAATTTGAACCTCCATTTTTAACTTAGTGCAATTCTTTTTGATATTATCTAAGCGTTCGCGTTCTTGTATTTCCTTCTGCTTGACTAATGTTGGATTCGGTTTGTGTGTGGTCTTTTTGCGCGGTTTTTTCGGTGGCTGAACACATTCGGTTCCACCCTCGGTAAGCTCGACCTCTAACATACCAGCTAGGAGACTTGCAACCTTCGAGAAATCATATTCAGCGGTTAGTTCATCATCCGCATTGGTTGTTGTCGTTGGAGTCACGATTGGTGTTTGCTGCGGCATGTTTATGACATGATTAACGGTCGCAGTCATGGTCGAGCTATTCCTAATAACAGATTGCATTGGAGTGTTTCCGTTGGGCTTGGGCTTACTAGGCGGAGGAGGCAAATCATCTTCATTATCAGAATCTAAATTGATTGTATCTGTTTTGGGTTCGACAATTGTAATTTCATCTTCTTCGGCGTCACTGGCTTGTTTTTCTAATGGAAGACAAAATTTAAAATTATCATTAGGTAAGTTAAAATTAATATTACTTTGATGCTCTTAATAATATTTTGCTTTAAAGGATTAAAAAAAAACAGCGTTTGTATTTTGCAAATATATTTGTATTTGATGTATGTATTTCATAAAATAAACATTTAAAAAATGAAAATAAAATAATTTACATGAATAAACCAACATTCAGTTCAATCGCTTTACTTGAAATTTATGAAATGTAAAAGTTCCCTATACGGTTCTGCAGATGGGGTATTTTTGGTAAAGCAACTTCTAAGTGTCTTCCATTTCATCTTTATGTCGTGTGCAGAATCTTGAAATAAATAAAAAATATATATTTTTTAAACAATTATTTTTTAAATACGACAATATATCTGCCTTACAATTTGGATTATTTAATTTCTTCTGTATTTCACGCCATGTTTTTGGTTGAGCCATGCGCTTTAAGATCCGTTCTGAATTCGGATGCCATAAATTTGGATATTTTTCTATGACTCTAATCATTTTAGCAATAAATTCATAATCGCGGAATGGATTTTCATATTTAGTATCTATTGCAGTCTTATTTGCTTTTGCTTCTATCGAATGTGTTTTAGGTTCTGTGAAGCTTTTGGATTTAACCCACATTTTTTTGTTAGAATATGGTTTTTCTTTATTCTTACTTATTTTTTCATTTATCTTGTCTTCATGTTGTGTTGATACCCCGTTTTCTTGATGTGAATCTTTTGTGATGTTTTTACTTTTTGAATTGTTTGAATATTCGTTTAAGTATTTCAGCTGTTCATTATACTGATATGGCGGGTTATTACCCTTTTGTAGGCTTTTATTGTAGCTTCTTTTTATAGATCTCCATCGTTCACGATTATTTAATCCTTCTAAAAAATTAAAATTCGAATTAAAAAAAATTACATTCTTTACTTACATAATAAATGTATATATTATCTTACTTGGCATTTTCTTATTAATTTGTCTCCATAATGTGTCCATTGTTTGTAAAGAAGTTCTCGATTCTTTGGGGAACCATAAATCCTGGTAGTTTTTAAGAATTTCAATTAATTTTAAATCATATTCAGTTGTAAATATGCAAGCACATTTGGTTTTTTTTTCCTCTTCTTCATCGCAGCTCTGGTTATCCACGTAGTCATCGTCTTGTTCGTACAAAGTAACAAGACCTGAATTTTTTACCACTTCTTCTTCATTGGCTTCGCCTATTGGTGGTGTTGAATGTCTGTCCGATATCCTATCAGCCAATTCAACCAATAAGCAATCTTCTCCTTCGCTTTCTGATTCGAGGTCAATCGTCTCAGGGCTATTAGTTTCTTCTAATTCCACTACGAGACATTCTTCGTCTTCGTCATTAGCTGTTTCTTCTAATTCTGATGTGACTGGGCAACCATTTTGTCCAATAATCATTCGGTTATAATTTAAATGAGTCAATTTTTTTGAACCTCCTAAAGCATCTACTTGCAATTCAGTATTTGTAGTATTTGTTGAAGAATCCGCAACTGCTGATTTCATAAGATTCATATTTTGCACAATCAAAGAATGAAAACTCTCCAAATCCACGTTCGAAAAGTCTGTAATCTTTCCAGTACGAACCATATCCATACCTTAAAAAAAATGATACATTTATACCAGTTTTCTTCTATAGCTCGTAGTTTTATGCTTAATTCGAAAGAATTTACTATATACAGGAAAACGTTTTTTTCTGATAACACATCAATTTAGCATAAGGTATCATTCACGTGGACCAAGGAACATTAGCTGCACAATTCAAATTTAGTAACCAATAGCGCGGTTTGGTAAATAAAAAAAGATTTAAGTGAACGGTCCATTATGAAAGATACTTTTTGACTAAATGATGGACCGTATGATCGAATTCAGCATAAAAATCCAATGTTTGTACTTACTGGATAGCAGTTTCTGCTCTTCGGATAACTGCTTTTATTTTTGAAAACACTTTATTTTTAAACACAATGTATTTTATATCATAATTATTTATAACTAACGAACGAGGTTCCATGTGAATGATATCCTTATTGCCTGGGGAGGAACATTCACACGTGTTATTTAATTTTTTCTACTTTACGCATACTAAATTTATTTATATTTTTTTTTTTCGAATGCTACCAACGATGACAACATCTTTAAAAATTCAATAATCGACTAGACGGTAAAATTTAAAATGGCATGTTGCATTTAAGAACAAGAACTGGGAAGAGTTCATGAAAAAAATTATTGATATTTAATTACTTTTTAAAAGGAAAAATCAGAATTCTATTTCTAAGCAAGAGAATAAATTTGATTTCTTGCAAAACTGGACAAATTTTTTGATCATACACTAAGCCATATTTTGATGCAAATGATGTTGATCAGAAAGTTCAGAGAATTATTGAAGATAGAGTCAGAGGCAAGATATAGAGCTTCGTATGAAATTCCATCAAATAGGTGCCATTAAAGTAGCAGTTGCCATTATGCGGGTACTATTATATAGTACAGCCAACATTTTATATATGTGACCCAAGAAGCACATATTGCAAGTGATGATTGATTTGAAATGCGTCTTCAACCAATCTTAAATGTGATAAGCAACTGTGAAGACTTGGCGGATTGCGATAAAAAAAATATTATGATGATGCATTTAAAATTTAAAGGGCGCGAAATTTAGAGACTGAAGGCGAGAAACATTACATTTGCACAATGATTATTTGGCATTTAAAAAAAAATCAACAAGTTAAATATTTGTTTTTGTGTAAATGTATAACTTACCTGCAGCAAGTTGTCCGTTTTCTAAACTATTAGCATCATTTGTAAATCCCAGATCTCTCATATCAGCTAGGCAGTTATCTTGTAGACCTTTGAACCTTCCTATTGCATATGTAAGCAAATAAGAAAGGTGAATGTAGAGTTCCTTGACATCGGTCAAACTTTTTGCTGTCTTATACGCATTCGAATTAGTTAGCGTCTGTAATTTGCCCATCAAATGCTGACAAATTTCCATTGCATTAAAGATTTGATTTTGCAATTGAGTGCGCGATTGACCCAAAGGAGTGTTCGGAAAAAATTGCTTTATGAAAGTTGGTAATGGTCTAACATTGGGCAATTGTCCACCAGTAGTTGTAACTTGAGTGCCATTCAATATTTGCATAGTTCCATTTTGAATCATGTTTGTCATCTGCGGTGCTGCATTACCTTGGTAACGAATCGTGGCTATTTGTTGATTGGGCTGGCGTATTGTTATTTGCTGGTATTGAGGCTGCATAGGTTGCTGCTGTTGTTGTTGTTGCTGCTGCTGCTGTTGTTGTTGCTGTTGGTGCTGATGTTGTTGTTGTTGCTGCTGCTGCTGTTGAACTGCCTGGAATTGAGGAACAAGCCCAGGACTTTGTATAGCAATAGACCGGGGAGATTGTAATTGTGCTCGAATAATATGCCCCCCACTTGAGTGAACGATTTGTTGAGTGGGCACATTTGTTATGGGTGATATATTAGGGTTGGTTATATTATGAATAACTCTGGTTGGCGTGGAATGTTGGGTTGGAGCATTTTGAACTGTAGTAACTTGTTGTGGACCAGTCCCTTGCCGCTTAACTTGTATTAATTTGCCATTTGGCAATCGAACAGTTTCTTGCTGAGCGGCAGAATTCAAGTCAATACGATAGCCATTAATGGTATGATATACTGGAGTAGTGAAATCAGATCCTTGGCCAGAAGGCAATCGTGGTCCCACTACTGTTTTTTTTAGGACTTGAGCTGGCGTTGAAGGACGAACAAGCGGAGACTGTGCAGTTCGAACAAGCAATGGCGGAGTACTAATGCGCTTTGAAGGGGGTTGAATCGACATTATTTTTGGACTCGGAGTTGAGGGTTGAGGATTAGTGGCTACCTTTGGGTTAGACGGCACTGTCAATGTACATTCCGGCTCCAGCATGCTCATTACGTCGGGAGTGCAAACAACTTCATCATTCCCTTTTGGTTTTTTAGGTTGGGCAGGGGTATTTCCACCAGATAGATCTTCTTTCGATAATGATTTTCGGCTACGTTTTTCGCAAGCCTTCTTTTTCAGTCGAGACAATGAAATGTCACTTGAATCTGATGAATCAGTTCCATACCCACTTACTTTCTTAATTTTGCAACATAAGCTTCGGTCTTTTGTCATTTGAACCTTAATTTCAGCATCAGATAAATTAGAGTTGAGAATTGCCCTGAAAACATTGAAAATTATAAAAATTTATAGACCAAAAATATTAAAATAATTTGACTCACTTCTTTTGCTTATCAATAAATTTAATTAAAGCCCAATGCTGTGCTCTTAGTGGCCACAGCATTTTTGGTGCACAATTAAAGCAGCTCCAGTTTTCATTTTGTTCAATATCGGCTACAACACCTCTTGATAAATTCGAGATAATGCAAGACTTGCAAAATACGAATGGGCAATTGGAACAGCAATAAACTTCTCCGCCTTGTCCACACCAACGGCAATATAATTCGCTTCCATCTTCGCCTTTGCTGAATTCCCCACTGTTATAGAATTCATGACATTTTTTGCAATGAGTAACTCGCAGAATTGGATGCATGCGAATAATACTTTCGTTTGAAGGAGCTGTGCCAATATGCATTTTGCATATTGTACAATGCACCTTACGTTCACGCACATGATTAACATTTGGATAAGCCTTTAGGTAGAACCGTCGTTCATCTTCGGGGATGCTGGGATCAAAATCAAGATCTTCTAGAAATTTAAAAATTGGAATCATTAAGAAATATTAGAAAAAATATGTGTTTTGCAGTCTGCCCACAGTACTATATGTTTTAAATGTATTTGCTTAGTACAGAAAAGACCAGAGTTTACAGCAAATAAAGAAATTAAAAAAAAAAACAAATGTGTTGACGTTTAAAAATTGGCAGTAAATTGCGCTCAAGCTGTTTCAGACTTTTTCGGACTTCATTTCTCCATGAGAGTATTTTATCCCCACTCTTCAAGTTTTGACAATATGCCAATTTCTGCCCAAAAAAAGTCTGGATCAGACCTAATTACTGAAAACAAAATCTTATCCAAACGACGGCTGTCAATTGTTCTGATGGTGTTATGGTATTAGTAAAAGAGGGGTAAATCTGGCTTCAAAGCAGCTTCGTCATGGTTCAATACACGACGAAGGCACAAGAAGTTTTTCAATTAAAATGAAAAAGTAGACCAGCACCACTAGAGCAGAGGAATCTGATTATCGACCTTGGCAAGTCGCGAAATAGCTATAATTCCAGCCAAAAATAATAGGTTTGTTCGTTGAGCCCTGAAGTCGCCCTAGGGTCGACCTAAAGCGTTTTTTTTTAAACCTAGATCACCCTGATAAACAAATTCTGTGTTTTTTGAAACCTAGGGTCGCCCTCAACTTGCCCTGAAGTAGTTTTATGTTTTTAGCTGGGGCAAGTTAAGGTAAATGGCTCTATTCCCCCTTCCATTTTGATATTCTGAACTTCAAAACTAGTGTACATCCGGATCTCCTTTTAAATACTACTAAATCTTCCTAATGTTCACACTGTGCTTGTTCATATTAAGGGTAGTCAAATCCCCTTTAGTGCGCAATTTAAAAAAAAATCAGAATCACACCAACAACTTGTTCAGTTGGAATCCCGGATCGGAGAGGGATTCCGGATTGCCAAGTAAAAACGCTTGATTTTTCTGACCAATAGGAAACAATGCCTTCACATATCTTATGTTATTTGTTCCTTTTTCTAGTCTCTCTCTCTCTTTTTCTCGATTGAACTAATGTATGTAATGTTTAAGCCGAAGGTCTCGTTACCAGTGCTTCAGTCCCTACTTTATAGAATTATCTTCGGAGTAGTATAATGAGCCCTATCGGCTATCTCCCAGGGAATTTCGTTTCCCACGGAATATTTTATTCCCTAAAATTTTCCCTGTGACCGCGAATCTTCCACGGAATAAATTTTTCCCTCGAACAGCAAATGAAATGACAGACAAAATCAATGGGAAAGCTTATTCCCGATAACAATACATTTCGAGGGAAACTCTTGAGCACCATTCACGTTCCCAAGATTTGAATTGGAGAAAAATTTCCAGGGACATTTTTATTCACGATAACCCCCAATATATAATGTAATGAAATGTAATGTAGAATTGTCTTATTATGTAAACAAAAATGAAAGAGAAAAAACAAAGAAAGTTTTTGGAAATGTCCATTAAAAAAAGATATGGTTTTGGCGATAACTCCACTTATCTGTCTCCGTAGATTTGATAAGTATAGCTATCGGATTAACCTCAAGATTTTTCATTAGGGCCAATTGAATTAAAAATTTCTGATTATAAGAATTCGATTTTTTTGCTCTAGAACTCACAAGTCCGTTATTACACGGAAAGCGAAAAGGAGGCTTTAAATGTATCTTCATCTTCATCTGCATCGACATCTGCAAAAAAAACAGGAAACAAAATAAAATAAAATGCACGACTGGATCGTATGAACTTGCTCTAACAAACTTTAATGTAGATATAACCATGGAGGTTTAGTTAGTTAGGTGTAGTTATCCTACGCAGGTTTAAACCCTATGTAGGTTAGATTACCTTGATTCTTAGTACATATAATGAATTATCGAATGGATGATTCAAGGAAAAGTTACATAGGTACCTACCTATAAATGTATATTTAAATCTAAGTTATGGATTTTAATAATGTAAAATGTATCTACATACATACATATATAGACGGAACCTAAGTATGTAAACATGTACATACAATAATGAAAATGACGAATGTAGGTGGGTAGGTAGTTATATGTATATAACTTTATAATTTAGGTGCCATTACAATATTGTGCATACATTAGATTCGTGTGATTTTTAAAGGCACATATGAATAAATAAATGTATGAGGGCCTCAATTGTGGTTACAATACAGCGATAACGTAATTTAAATGTTTATATATTGCTTAGGTGTTATAGTTTGAGGGAAAACAAAGATGCAATTTGAATTCATGGATAAATAAGAATATTAAAAAAAAATCAAATTCGTTGGAGGAGGTTTTTCAATAAATTAATTTTGTATGTATAAAATTTTGAAAACATTTTTAGAAAAAAAATTGAAACGCCATTTTGAAGATATTATTAATATACATATAAAATTCAAATTAAAAAAAATTCTGGGACTGGTTTTTGAAAAATCGATTTTTCAAAAAAAAAATTGTATTTGTTTTTTAAAAATCGAAAAACTTTTTTTTGTAAATTTGAGTATGCAGTTTTATTAACAATTTTAGGAAGCATTTGTATAAAAAAATATTTTAATCTATTCATCCATTATTGAGAAAGTCGAAAATATGAAAAGTGGTTATATGGGAAGTACCGTTAATAAGTACGCAAAAAAAATATTTTTATAATTAAAAGTGGGTTGTAATAATATAAGAACACACACATTTTTTTATAAAAATTATTGGACACGTTTTTGAGAAATTATTTTTTTTCTTAACGGTTTCCTAAAATTTTGTATGGGAGGTACCCTTGTTTTTTATTTTAGAAAAATAATTTTCTTAACTATTCAAGATAGTGTCAAAAAACTACCAAATACGAAGTTTCAAAAAAATCTATTAAGTCGTTTTCGATATTTTGAGTTTTCAAAATAGTGTTTAAGCTTTCTAGGAGCTTCTGCGTAAAAAAATTCACAACAATCAAATCAACCGATTCCCAGAAAATCGAGAACCAACAAAATGGTTGTCTAGGGGTACCATAACTAACAATTTTTTTCAAAAAAAAAAAAAAATTATCAAAAGGCACCTTTCCCTTCATTAACCGATTTTTTTTATAAAAATCGTAGGGGTCGTTTTTGAGAAAAATAAGATTTTTGTTTTTGGCAAAAAAAAATGTATGGGAGCTGCTGTTATTTGCCGTCTTAAAAAAAATTAAGAAAATGTGTGGGCGTATTACCGAAAAACCAATATGTACCAAGTTTGAAGCAAATCCATCCAACCGTTTAGGCTGCAGACTCGAGGACAGACAGGCGGAATTTGGGGAACCACTTTTTTGGTGTTCTCTATGATCTTAATATCATGTTTGATTGTTAGAAAAACAAAATTTTTTTAAGAATACATAACTTGCCTTATAGTACCTATAATCGCAAGTAAAAATCATACTTGGGCGATAGAGAGCGAAGACCAAAATGGAGATCATCTTCATGTACATATGAGGATTATAGGAAGTATGAATCTGAAGATTGCAGATTATAGTGAAGATGAATATGTTCATCTGCACCATAATTTGTTCCGTTCAGACATTTCACCTCAGTGTGCTTAAAAACAACGAAAATAGCGAAAATTTTCTTCTCAAGTACCTGAACGCTAAGAACATGTGCTTGTGAGATGTGTCAAGAAAGTTATAGCAGAGTTCGAGTAAGTTATTAGTGTGTACCGTCTTACTATTATGTTTGTTTTATATTATGGTCCCGCTCTACTGTTCTTAATGCTCAACTCCTGCTTATTTTCCTTTGGAACTTCTATTCGGTAATGCGCGCACTTTAAATGAAACATGTTTCGAGTTGCGCATCAGTACAAAATGGAATAATAATGAGAAGAAATTGTTGTCATTCCAATCGAAAAGCTCAAACATTCTTGAATGAATATTAATCATGAAACTCTCGAAACTGTATTATTATTATAAGTTTAGTTGGCTCAACGGCCAATAAATTTATACAACTTACATAATTACATAAAGTGGTTGGAGTATATTCAAAGTTGTTCTAGGAATTGTTTATTTTACATTATATTAGACTTTGCATAAGGACAAATTTAGGTTTTAAAGCTATTGAGTTTTAAGACCTTTGGTTTCCAAATAAAAATTTATTTAAGCTAAATTATAAATGAACGATATTATTCGATCAAAGCTTAAAATAGGAATGAAAACTATTTTCAATGATAGCAATGGAGCAGTGGATAAAGTGCTTGATTGCTAACTAGGACGTGTGGGTTCGATCCCCACGCTAGTCGCATTCTTTTCTATACCTCCAATTTTAATTTGATGCCGCCCATGGGTTAAAATGAGACAGTCAATACCTGGTTCTCAAATCCACTATGCCAAACTAGTGCCGTGCAATTCAGGTTGCATATAAAAGACCTTAGGTCTTACAGGCATATAGTTAAATTTAAAAAAAAATAAATATTGATACGTAATAGATTGCTTGATTTACAACACCCTCTCTCAATCGTAAAGTTTCTTATCTAATTCGGTTTTCATTAAAATAAATTTAGTTCTGATCTTAATTCCAAAAAATCGTATAGAATCCAAAGATTTTGTTAAGATGTCAGCCAGTTCTTTTGTACCAATAGATTCGACTCTTATAGTTTCTTTAGCAATGTTGTCTCTTATGAAATGATATTTTATGTCAATGTGTTTAGCTCTCTTTGTTTCTAAATTATTAGACATCCCAATACATCCTCTGTTATCTTCAAATATACACACAAACATTCGTTCTCTATTTGACCTAAATCTTGCATAATACCTTTTAGCCATATAGCTCCCGTTACAGCTGAACTTAAGGCAATTTACTTAGCTCCACTATAAGAAATTGCCACAGTAGTTTGCTTCTTACTACACCAGGACACATTATTTCCAAACACTTGGAATATAATGTCGTTTTTATTTGGCAATCCGGAAGACTTCCGGACTCTTCTGAAAGTGTTCACTTGGGAAAAAATGACAGTTCTAATTCTGAAAAGAAGAGAATTTTGCTTCTGGATTTGAAATCAGAATCAGAAGCACTCACACATTCATATACTTGAACGTCAAACTCGACTGTTATCATTTTTTGTATCATAATTGTCCAACAAACATTTTTTTTTTGAATTTGAATATTCTCACGTACACAATTATTTTCACACATACAATCTCATAAAAATTCAGAATCATCAGAATCACACAAAAGTGTTCAGTTGGGATCCCGGATCGGAGAACAATTCCGGATTGCCAAATAAAAACGCTATAAATCCACTAACTGACTTTCTGTCAACAATGTCAGATGTCCAGTCAGCGTCAGCATAACCAATTAAAGGTTGATCAATATCATAGCTGAAGTTAAGTTTTAAACTTAATGTTCCATGTAAAAAGCGTTTCTTTTCAAATGCTGCCAATGTAGTTCAGATGGATTTTCTTGATACCTCCCCACATAACTGACTGTGTAACAAATGTCTGGTCTTGAACAAATCATTAAATACATCATACTTCCTATAAGTTAACGATAAAATTGTTTTAATTCTTTGCCAGTGTTATTTTCTAGTTGTAGTCCTTTTTCCATAGGGCTTTTTACAGAACTACATTCTGCCATACCAAACTTGTTAAGAAGTTTTTCAATGCTTGTTTCTGGAGAAATTTTTAAACAACCTTCAAAAAAATCCATCTTCATGCACAAAAAGAATCTGAAGGGTCCACAGTCAGACATTTCAAATTGTGATGATAGTGCAGTCTTCAGTTTTGTTATAGACGACACTTTGTTTCCAACTATTAAAAGGTCATCGACATATTTTAATAAAAACAAAACATCATTTTTTTTGCCGTTAAATTTCGTGTAAAGGCAATAATCATGGTTTGATCGATGAAATCCAAAACTAAGCAAACTTTCATTTAGTTTATTGTTCCAGCAACGAGGTGACTGCTATTAGCCAAAAATAGACTTTTGAAGTTTGCATACCTTTCCCTCTCTTGCTGGTAAGCCCTCAGCTATTGCCATATAAATTTCTTCTTCAAGGTCACCATGAAGAAATGCAGTCTTTATGTGCAGTTGGTGAAAGCGAGATATTTTCGGTAAACGCCATCTGCCAGTAGAACGCGAATCGTGGTCAACTTTGCTACCGGTGCATATGTTTCTTCATAGTCAATTCCGAATTTTTGAAGAAACCCTTTAACGACTAATCGGCCTGGTAATTAGTTTGGTTATAATTTGCATCTTCTTTAATCGTAAATACCCATTTTGTCTTTAACAATTTTGTATTTAAGGGCTTGTCTACTATTGTCCAAACTTTATTGTAGTTCAGTATCAATAGCCTTCTTCCAAAAATCCTGACAAAGGTCAATCTTCATTTTGTGAATATTGTTTCGAATCAAGTTATTCTTTGAAAGGATATTCATTCTTTCTTGACTTACATGTCCAAAACAACGGTGCCAAAGCACAGGCCAAATTCCTAAATGGAAGATTTGTAAAACAAGTCTCATGCTAAGCAAATGCACGAACCCGATAAAAATTGAAAAACTTGTGTTTTGGGACAGTGTACTTAGCAGAGATTTTTCTGTTTGCGCTTAGGGACACTTTGCTTAGCATATTATGAGCAAGATTTGTGTTTAGGAAATGTGCCATACTTTCGTCCGTTTCACATACTTTTGATTGGCTTTCTAACGGTGAATTCTAGTTCATATAAGGTGCCACGTAAAATTGCAGTTGCAATAATTTAATTGTCCCTCATAATTATTGCTTTATCCCCACAAAAAATTACTCTTGCTCCAGCACTCGTCAGCTTCCTCACGTAGAACAATTTGTCTGGTAAATCTGATCACTAGCGTCTGAATCCAATTTAAAAATAATTTTGTCAACATTTAAGTTTTTCTTAATGCAATTGCTGTCAGCCATAAAGATAAAACCGTTGTCTTAAGCACTCTTATGGCATTTTCGATTGGTCGTCCGGAAGGCTTCCGAAGTCTTCCGAATGCTTCTGAAACTGTTCGATTGGTATGAAATGACAGTTCTTCTCCTGGATAGAAGAGAAATTTCCTTCTGGATTTGAAGTCAGAATCAAAACCAGAAGCACGCACACACTCAAATATTAAATTTCAAACGCGACTTCAATGTCAACAACAAAGTTGTGTAGGGATGAGCGATATTGTAAAACATGGATGCTAACATCGAAAATACAATATCGATATCAGAATATCGATGTTTTTTAACATCGACGTTTTTTAAAGTTTTTTTTTTGAAAAATAATATCATGTTCAAAAATCAATAAAAAATTCAATATATTATAAATTCAAAATACCTTCAGTGTTTTGAAAATTGTAGCAATGTTTTTTATCGCAATTTTCTTTTCGTTTTTGTGTGTGTATGAGCTACATTGAATTCCACTAAGCGCCAATTGAAATTCATACAATTTAAACTTAATAGTTGTGAAGCGTAGTTCCGCTGAAGTGCAGTTTCGTCGAGTGCGGTCCAACCTTTATAAGCATGAGTTAATTGACAAAAGATTTAGCTTATTTTAAGTCGATCTTTTGAATCTTAACATCGATGCTGCGACGTTTCACATGCTTCAACATCGATGTTGAAACATCGATCTTTTTTTGAATAACATTGATGTTTTGCCAACATCAATAAACATCGCCCATCCCTACATTTCATGTCATTGTTTTGTTTTTTTGCACCTACACATACCCTCACATTCAATTTCAAAATCCAGAATGGAGTGTTAACTTGTTCGATTGGAATCCCGGATCGGAGAGTTCTCCCGGATTACCAATCGAAAAGGCCATTATGTTCTTTGACATGACAGTCGCTTGATTTATGACCAAATTTATTGCATTTAAAACATTTTCCGTTGAATTTCTTATTTTTGTTAAATTTCTTGTTACCAGAAAATGCGCTCACTTTCTCTTATATCTTCTTTTTGAAGTTCATTCAACTTGAGCACTTCAGCTGTAAGGCTATCCTTGACCAAAGAAAGCGTAAGTTTCGATTCTTCAACCGTTATTAACGGATCGAACTTGTCTGGTAAGGTCAAAAACAATTGTGTGAGAATATCGCTGTTTTCCATCGTAGCCCCAGTCATTTTCAGTTGGCGAATCAAATTTTCAAAAGCAAGCAAATGAGAATTTACTGAATCTCCACTTTGCATTTTTAATTTAGTAAGCTGTTTACGTAACAGCAATTGGTTAACAATTGATTTTGTTGCGAAAGCTGACTCCAGATTAAACCACACCTTTTTAGCAGATTCTTCATCTCTCACGTAGCTTAAATAATCTCAATGGATAAAATTAACTAAATAGTTCTTAGCTTCCTTATCCTTATTAATAAACGCAACTTAGCTTCTTCTTGTGTTGGAGGATAGCTCGTTATAACGCCCCACAGATTCTTCGATTCCATATAAATGTTCACCCGGAATTGCCAATCATCATATCCACAACCGTTAAATTGCGATATGCCAAACATTATATCTTTAACGTCGCCCACAACCTATGTAGTTTGACGACCTTTGGTTTCCAAATAAAAAATTATTTTAGCTAAATTATAAATGAACGATATTATTCGATCAAAGCTTAGAATAGAAATGAAAAATATTTTCAATGAAAACTTAATATATTGTTAAGTAATAGATTGCTTGATTTTCAACAAAAGCAATTTAAATTATCAATATATTGTATAAGTATTAGAAGGTAAAATGTTAAACGCTTACAGTCCCGTGTAGATTAAGCTTGCTTAAGCTCTTGTAGTACTCGTCCGTATAATGCTGAACTTCTCAATGGGCGTGTTTGTTTCTAAGCCCGGGTAAAATTGGAGAAAAGACCAGTGTGATTAACAATTTTCATGTTAAGTCCAACAAAAAGTAATTCCCGTGGGTGCTTAGCTTAAACCCAGAGAATTATCAGGGCTTAGCTTTTGGAAAGTATAAAAACTGTGCTGGCATTTTTCATTAATTTTATTCTTTTAAATGTAACACTGATGCCAAGCTTTCTCAATTCTCACTAAGCCCCGTCGTCATTTTTTCATCCAATTTTCCCATGGTTTGGAAAAAACTCACCTAAAGTTGCGCAGTTCGTCGTTCAGTTACTCCAGACTGTAGATACTGAGGGCATATGATATACTTTATTTTAAAGGCAAAAACCTTTGGCATTATGAATAACATCTGGCTTATATTGAGCCAGTTAGTTGAGTTCAACATATTTACATATGTAGTTATTATAGATATCTAACGTTACACAGATATAAGAAGGTGCATTCCCATACTCCCTAAAACTTCGAAAATCTACGAAAAACAGTCAAATCCAGTCCCCGTAATCCAAATTTTCGAAATTTTTCACACGAAAGAGCGCTCATGAGAGATTAAAATATTCCTCCTGGCTGCAAATTTTAGTCCAAGAAATTTCTTAGGACAAAATTGTGAAGACTTTCAAATGATGGAAAAAAATCAATACATAACCTGTCAGTTGACATGTGTATCGTGTTACAAAAGTTGAAAATAATGGAATTTATGGTCTGATCAAGCTTATTCGCGCAATAAATTAAAATTTGTAATATCAAATCGGTTATTTTAAGAAATAATTTCACGTATATCTTTACATTGTCATAAATACACCTTTATTTTGGCGTTTAAGAAATGGCTAAAATTGTTGTTCAAAGCGTCCCCGTACTTTTGTGAAACTTTGTCCCTCTCTGATAGCGAGTTTCATTCAAGAAAAGATTGGATCTTTCTTTAAAAAGATTGGATCAATTTTCAGAGTTTCATTCCAACAAAAAGAGCAGATCTAGATCAAATCTTAGCACGAAAGATCTGATCTCTGGTGGGTTGGCAGATTTGTTCTGAATGCACACATACATATAGTCTTTTCTGTCAACGATCAAATGGTAAATATTTTTCATTTGTGTGAACTAGTCTTAAAAAAATTAACAAATAATGGACGAAGTTGTTAACAATATAAATTTTATAAGTTTAGTGGAGTTTTTGATTGCTTCGTCTTCCTCGTCATCTGATAATGAAGATATGTTTTTTTCAGGAATTTGTGTCAGTCAATCACCAATACAACAATTAAATCTGAAAAAGAAAATTCATTGAAAAGATCAAATCTCGATTTTGAGAGGCGATCTTTGATATTTGAATGAAACTCGCTGATTTTTACCCCCACTCTTGCAAAAATGACACAGTCTTCACATTTTTGTGCACAAAGCACGGGAACACACTTAGAGCCTTGTACAATGAGGGTTATCGTGAATAAAAATTTCCCCGGAGATTTTTCTCAAATCCGAATCTTCGGAACGTACATAAATGATGCTCAAGTTTCCCTTTGAATTTATTAGTATCGGGAATACACTTCCCAGGGATTTATGCTGTTATTTTATACGATTTTTTTCGAGGGATTTAAGATCACAGGAAAAATTTCAAAATTTCCAGTGGGGAGCGAAAATCACTGGGCCAAATATTTAAAACGGGGCTTAACTGTTATATTGAAAACTCTTATAAGCATACCCAGATTTTGTAACACTTTCTTACCTATTAAGACTATGTCAACAACAATTGCAAAATAATTTTAGAGAAAAGATTCACTGTGAATGTGAATCCAGTATTGCGAGTTTCTAAATTGGCAAGCATAGCTCGATAATAGCTAAGTGCAGAGCTACTGAGAGAAAAATGATCAGATAGTTGGGAGTACTGCTCTGAACTGACTCAACCCCCAATCAAAACTGCTCCATAAAAAAGCTTTAAGTTACACGAAAGCAAATACACTATCCAGAATCAAAACCAGCTGCAATACGCCATCTACACTTCAATATAGGTATTAAGTCGATTAAATCCCTTACCATCTCACACACGTCGAATAATCTGCTAGATTTATTAAAATAATTTTCTTACAAACTCATCTCTCAATATTCAATAAAAAACAATGAAAAAAAAACAAATTTTATCGAAACAATTAATTTACTTACCCTTGTTCATAATGCTTTTATTGGTTTAAATTATTTAATAAAGTTCCAAATTATATTTTATTAAAAAAAGCAACTTCAGCCAAGAAGTATGTAGGTATGTACATATGTATGTTTTCTGCAAATCGACCTCAATTTAGTGACATCAAATCTACACTTTTACACACAAAAAATCTATACACGTTAATTTAACTTCATTTGATCACAAAAGCCGAGAAAAAAACCATCAAAATAATTTATTTATTAATTTTTCTCAAAAGAAAATTCATTTTTTCTTTTTGAAGAAGAACGACGAGCGTAATTTTTTTTCTCCTTCTCAGTGCACTCACACTACTTTGTAGCAATGGGTTTTGGCTACACCACCGTGTATAGCCATACACAGTAAAAGAGAGAAAAAATACTATTGGATGTGATAAATGCCGCGAAACACAACCGAACTCGTCTCGTGTTCAAACCAGTATGGTGGCGAAAATTTTACAGCTCACATTCGTTGCCTTGGTGTTGTGCGCTAAAGAGAGTCAGATATATATTTTAAAATTGGTGCTCAACTCTTTTTGCAATAGTGTTTATAGGAACAAGAAGGAGATGGTATGAAAGTGAAAGGTAATGAGTTATACACATTTTTCAAACGCTTTGTTACTACTAGCGCCACCAATTCGTGTTAAGTGAATTATTTTTTTTTGTTTTCGAAACATCTAGAATAGATGTGGTCTTGAATTAATTGGCGTACATATATAAGTGGTAGGTAGGTAGGTACTTGGGTTTGGGAATAATTTTTGTGTATTTACTTTTGAAAACCCTAGACAATAAACTAAAAAAAATAATAAGATAGGTATTTTAATTTTCGTATAAACCTACGTATTCTTACTACCTAATTTTTTTTCATAATATGAAGGTGCCTACCAAACTACCTACAAAATTAAGGCTGGACACGCCCACTTTTTTAAAATTTGGTTTCAAAATCGCCTCACAATAGATACCTAAACGCATCTATGTATATAGTTCTGTTGGAATTTTCATGTTTGGAAAAAAATAGCAAATTTATTTATTGTTCTTGACAGCTGCCAAAAACAGCTGACAAAATAAAATGCCCAATTTTATTAGGTACATTCTTCTATATATTATGACGTTTTCAATTGACGAAGGTCTCCGATTTCTGAAATCACTATACATAGGTACCTATATAGGCTTTCAAAAGATGAATAGCTTATGAATTTAAGTCTAATAAAACTAGATATTTGAGATCGGATTAGCCATCTACATTCTTATGTAGGTAGGTGCATATGTAACCATTTAAAAATATTTAATCTTATCTTAACCTTTCTACAAAACTACATATACCTAGCTACATATAGGATATCTACCTAAAAATAGGTACCTATTCCCAATGTTTTGAGTTTTTTACAATTAATTTATTATGTTCAATTCTAAGAATTTAGCTAAATGTAAAGAGAACTACATTTTCCTACCAAATTGAAACGTATCTTGGTTGGTTATAGCGCCTACGTACTCACATAATCTGTTCTAAACCGGCTATTTTACTACCTTAATTACCAACCTACCTACTAGTACTCTGCATTATTCCTGTTTCCCTATATGGTAGGCAACACGTAATAAAACAACACGTAGGTATTTATCTAACTACCTATTTACGAGTAAATAAGAGAGAATTACATATGTATGTATGTATATTATATTTATTATGTTATGCTACCATTTAAACTTGATAATAATGTATGTACCTATCTACCTACATGATTCATTGACCTGTAAAATATTAAGCCTACATACACTATAAAACCCAATATACCTATTTATACGAGTTTATTTTATTTAATATAACCTACCTGCCAACCTTAATAAGTATGTACATCCTTAGATAGGTAGGTACATAGGTATGTGGATTATATACCCATACGTTACGTTATTATTTGCACACATGGATAAGTAGCCTATCTACTGTACGTACATAGGTAGATTATGTATATAAATACCTACATATGTGTTGATCTACCGCCTAATTATTCACGAATTAAAATTAAATTAACAAGTACCTTACCTACATAACTAGATGGATTTGTATGTAGGTAGTAATGTAGGTAGCTATGTAGCATTATTTAGGTTCTCCAAGCCGATAGGTATTGTAAATAAGTAACCTATCTTTAATTTGGCTATAGGTACCTATGTACCTACATCTTTTGTTGTTTTAGGTAATTATATATATAAATATGTATGTATATATGTAGGTGCCTATCTAGTTATGTACATATATATCTAAAATATGTAAGATTTAGTATATAGGTACCTACCGCTTACACCATTCACAATTTTTAATTATTAAAGTCAAACAAAATAAGCAGACACAAGCACAAAAAGAAATTAAAACCAATGACCAATGATGAGTAACTTTAAATAAAGTATGTAATAAGTATGTAGGTACAGTTAGCTATAGGTAGATACATAGGGATATGCATACCTTACCTTACTCCTATCGCTTCCTACCTTGCATTTCCAAGGTCATCATCCTTTTGAAAAATTGTAGGTATTGGTTGTAAGTGCTTGCATACATACCCACCTATTTACGTAAGAAGGTACATACATATATATACACATGTATTCATAAAGTAGTTAATCGAGTGCATTTTCGAAATATATTTTTTTTAAATCTATAGGTATTCGCTTAGGCATTTAAAAAGTTTGGGTGCCTACCTACCAACCTATCCAACTCCGTTTATTGAAGTTCCGACGTTAATTTTAGAATATTCCAGAATGCTTCTGAAAAAAATTTGTTGCTTTCAGATAATGTAGCTACGTAAATATTTGCCCTTTCCTACTCAGCTTCTTTTCTGTATCTAGCTGAAAAATTTTCATATTTCGACTCGATCACATTATAGTGGCGATCATTCAAACTTATGTTTGTATAGGATTTACCCTACGAACTAATTATAATAATCCTAGAATTTTATTAAATGTTAAAGAATTTTGTTCAAGTTCAACATAAAAAGTTCGTCAAAAATATTTTATTCTGCCGCCATTTCGACTACGCATGTCTCCATGTGCTGAAGAGGGAAATGCTTTGTATACTCGGTTATCTCTGTCATTTAGGGTTGGTTGTTGCCTCACATTGCAGAGCTGGTTCATATTGAAGCCAAAAATATACATTTTTGTGATTATGCCTTGTGTGTGGGTACGTAGGTGGAAGAAACCGACTCGAACAAACTGGTTCATGTATGTAGTCATGACGTATCATCCTGATATGAACTCTTGGTTAAGTTGTTCGTTATTCAGCTTTGTTGCATGCATGTAGGTATGTATATTGTAAGGTGGAAATACGAAGTAGATATTTTTGTATTGTGTTGATGTAGTAGCCGAGACGCTTGGGCTCGAGTTCGGTAAAAGTGGCTTTACATACATATTTATGTATGCAGTAGCTCAGTTGAGTGTACGGATGACCGCATTCATACTCAATGTTAGAACGAAACAGATGCAGATGACGCTGGAAATGAAGCGTCTAGATTATTTCGTTTTTATTTTTAATTCCAGAATCAATTCTATTATACGCGGAGGGAGACGAAAAACATAAGTTAACAAAAAATTTCGGTTTGGTTAGATTTCGCGCGCAATTTTGATGCGCGATGGCAACAGCAGTGCGTCGAACTTGTATGATGTTGTTTTATGATATACAGAATTGCGAAAAAATTGATTAGTCTGGTACAAATTGCAACTTTTGTGCGGGCTTGAATGAAGACTATACAGTCCTACACATATCAAGATAATATTTGGGCTTGACTTTTTTCTTTCTACTTTTGACATTTAAACAACAACAACTAGGTACCTACTCAACTTTCACATAGTAAAGCTTTTTTAACAGAAATGTCACAAAAGCTCTATTTGTAGAATTATATATTTTTCCAGAGTAAATGTCGTTTCGGCAGTCATGAAAAAGCTATATAAGTCTAGCCAAAGACTTGGTGGTAAAACACTTAAATTGTTATTGATTAGCTATGTAATTGATCACCTGCAACATTTCCAGAAAGGTCTGAGCCTACTAGTAAATAAATTCCAAACAAACGACCATGGCGAGACATAGCCAGAGTTGTTGCAACATGTACTGGACTCTGGGCACTAGTCAGCAGGAGAGCATGCTGTAATTTTGAGCATTCCTCACATTACTTACCTACCCATCGTCAGCAATAGAGACGAAACGGTAACGGCTAATCATTTCCTTGGTAAATCAGAAAAAGGGCAAACTCATTTTGAAGAGCCTTCTATAACGACCTCAGCAAACTTTCCGAAATGAAGATCATGCCCTCCTTCCATTTTGTGTTTAACTATTTGTCTGTAAGACCTGAGGTCTTTTAAATGCAACTTGAATTGCACGGCAATTGTAGAAGGAATAGAAAGATAAGAAAAGATTGAGTGTTGACACAGAGGATTTAAGAATTAGGTGTTTACTATTTTATTATAACCCACGGGCGTCATCCAATTAAAATTGGAGGTATAGAAAAATATGCATTCCTAGCGTGGGGTCGAACCTATTTACTTCTAAGTTAGCAGTCAAGCACTATAACTATATCCACTGCATCATTGCCACCTAATATCTAAGTCTATATGCTATATCTATATAGGTATCTAAGTTCGCGAGCAGCGGCCAATTTTTTTTTTTAGAGGGGGGTTATGTTTCACAGCTCCCGGATGATCACTGGGTGGATAGGATATCGCATCGTTGGCAGCCTGCTCTGTGTAGTTTGGTACATTGTAGGCACCCAGATGTTTTCCGGGATAGTTGCGAATTTCGGGGACGATGTCGGTTTCATTAACGGTTTTCATATACATATGTAGGTCTTTATGAGTTATATTGTTTGTTATCAAAACAGTGAGCTCGAGCGATAATTAGGCCGCTGAGCTAGTTTGTTCGTGAACGCTATTTATACCACCACTATATAACTGGATGCTGTATTTTTTATCATTTCAATAATACATACCTATGTGAATAACCTTGCCGACTTACAACACTATGACAACAAATATCGGTACCTACTTACCTTACCTACTATTCGAAAGAGTACCTATTAATCTCAAAATTAGAGGTCTGCTATAATTACAAACTCTAATTTTGCTTCCTGGCCTGGTACATGTAGTTTTCAATTATTTAACAATCTATTAAATAACTTTTCATTAAAAACTATAATATCGTATCATAATGGTTCTATAATATCCTCAAATCTTTTTGTATATTCCATGTATTTATTTGCCCGTCGTATAGGCATACCATCACCTGTTTTGGAACTATATGTAAGTAGGTAAGGTATACATAACTATTTATTAATTTTTCTTCTCATCTTCACAAAGATTAGTATTAGGTAGGCATCTACTTCAAGAAAAAATAAGAAAATGTTTGAATCATTCTTATCCGAAGCAAAACGTGTTAGGTACCATCAACTAGGTCATCAGCAAGTCTGCTGTTTCCAGCTTTAAGTAGGTAGCTAAATATGTATTCGATCTTAATTTTTCATTAAATTGGCACACAAAACTGGAGGAAGTAAACATAGTTCAACAATATTTCCACTTTCCAAAAATGAATTTGAACTAAAAAAAAACTCACAAATCTACTACCCCTGTTATATGCCAATGTATCTATTTCTTATAATACAAAAATTATCTCTCGTCAATAAACGAAATAAACAAGAATTTTCATATTATTGAGACAAAGTTAAAGTGTATGTATATAGGTATGTATATTTTCTTTAATTTAAACACATTTTTTTTTTAATTGAGTAATTTCTATACCTACCTTCTGATGGACATTGCATAGCACAATTTGGTTCAAATTTATGACAAGTTAAAAAAAAACAAGTGCTAATACAGCATCGTTATATGTATTATGTACCTATAGTATAGTATAGTACCTATAGTATGTACATAATACATATAAATCCAACCGATATGATTAAATGCAATATTAAACGGACTTTCAGTTAATTATTGGGGGCGTTCACTCATTTATGAAATAAGTTATCTCGGATACTAAACTATCCGCGTAAATTTGTGAACTATTCATATAAATTAGCTGAAAGCTGTCAAAAACCAAAACAAAACTCGTATGTATCGAACAAAGATTGCAATACAGTTGTATTTTATCGTCGGATAACAGTTGTTCGAAAATGTTTGGAATAACTTATGATAGCTTTCATGGCAACAGCTGTTTTTTCATCAGCTAAAATAATAATTATTTATTTATGCATTATTATAAAAAGTTAATCGAATAAAGAAAACAAGATAAAAATAGAAATACTTTTTGTATTGCTTCTGTAGTTTAAATAACACAGACACCGAGTTTAGTTGCAACGTGTCATAGGGCTTGAATTACCGGTCGAAATAACAAATGAGAGTTCGAAGAAAGTTCATGCATATTTTAGATTCATCGAGTAAAGTAAAAAAGTGTCGATGTTATTGTATAGGGTGATGGAGCCAGTGGTCGGCCACCTAATTTTTTTCTTACATTTGACTGTCCCTTAATATTCAGTTGTTCGAGTTTTTGATATAAAATTTAGTTAATTTTTTGGAATGTTTAAATTTCGAAATTTTAGTTTTTTTCAGTAAATTTGCCATACAAAAAGACTTATTTCAAAAGATTAAATGAAAGTCGGCCCCCTAAATTCCAGAGGACGGCCACATGAGTTTCCAGTAGTCGGCCTCAATATACGAATTTATATTTTCATACTAAATATGTGTTTATTTCCAATTTTATAGAATGTTTATTTAATATAAATATGTAGTTCAGTTAATAAAAAAATCTGAGTGTAAGATTTTATTTCGTCTAAGAACGCCATTTCATATTAGGTGTAAAAACATAGACTTTTTCTTTACAAAAGATAATAGGAAAAAAATACATTTAATTTATATACAAATGAAAACTAATAATAATAAAAATAATATTAACTACATGCCTTTAATACCTAAGGTCTTTTTAAATGCAAAGTGAATTGCACGGCACTAATTAGAAGGAATAGAAAGAAAGGCCCAGGTTCATCCCGAACTGTAGCGCCACTTAAGTAAGAAAGATAGGAATCTTATGAAGCTACTAAGTTTGTTATACATGTAATAAATATTTACATAATTCAGGCATTTGTTATTAAACATTGAGATGGTTTTCTTAATATGTTTTCTTGTTTCTTAAATGTTTTGCCATTTCTATGGTATAGCATATATACTAATGTAAAGTGGGCCGTCAGCGTTTGGAGGGTGCGTATACAAAATAATGAAATTATTACTGCTAAAATCACTTAGGTCCATGGATAATGCGTTTGTTGAGTACACCGACCCGAAACATTATTGGCCGTTTTATATTAATTTAATAATAAAAGCCGTTTTCGATCGCATCTGGCCACTTTCTGACCTACCTAAAACCTACTTGCCGGGCATAGTTTTAACAGAGTGATGAGGCCGCCAAAGGAAGGAACACTAGTTGTACCAAATGCTTTCATTTTCACTGAATACAGAGTAGTTAGCCTCCTTATAGTTTCCTAATGAATCATTATGCAATTTGTTGTATCGTTTGGGAACTAATCCAATACCTGATTTCGAAAACAGGCAGAAGGATGTTTCGTTGACATTATCAAAATACATGAAGCATCTCCCAAAACGTCTTCGAGGCATCTATTTTTCATAAATACTATCTTAGCTCCAGGAACTACTTCATCACTGTCGTTTGTATTGACAACTTCGAAGATGTTTGAAGAACTCATAATCTCAAATCTTCCATCTTATAACGGGTTATTGAAATTCTCTTTAAAAATGTTTGGACCGTTTTTAATATGTCTGATGATTTTTGTGAGAGTTCACGCATTTGTCAAAGGTGTATATGCCACTTTAAAAAATTTGCATTCCTTGGTCGCACTAAGGCTTGTATTAAAATCAATTTTTATTATAATTTATTATTATTATTTAGGTCTTGTAGATTACTTCTAGGAAACCCGAACTCCCGAATTGACTATTTGAATTTAAAATGTTTGTCTAATTTTGTTCAGTATAAAATAAAAAATATAATAAAAAACAATCACAAAATTCATCTACATTCAATAGTTTGGCGATTTTAGCTCTTTTTAAAAATCACATCCACTACTATGGGCAAGTTTTGCATTTGGAAAAAAAATTGAACTCGAGATTTGAATCAAAGTTGACATTACGATGATAGAGAACACCAAAAAAGTGGGTCCCGCAATTCCGTCTGTCTGTCTATCTGTCTGTCTGTAGAACGATCTACAGCCTTAACGGCTGAACTGATTTTGTTCAAACTTAGTGCTTAGTCGTTTTTGGTGATTGTCTAAAAGTGATTTTTGAATCGTTGTTTTGCCCCAAAAATAACAGTACTAGCCATACAAATTTTTCTACCATCTTAATTATCTCGAAAACGGCTCTAACGATTTTGATAAAAATTGGTGTGTGTACTACTTTGGGTATGGTTTACATTTTGGCCATTTTTTTTTAAATATTTTGTTATCATTTTATTGATTTTCGGCTTCCTCATAAACGTCTCAACGGATTTCAATAAAAAAATTTTATACAGGAGCTCCTTCTAATACTGCATTTCAAAATTTTCGAAAAATAGTTTTTTGGATTTTTGAAAATTTAATATTTCGAAAACGATGATTTTTTCTGAAATTTCGTTTTTGAATTTATATAATTAATTATTTAAAATGTTCATACCAATTTTTTTTAGAAAAAAAAATAATAATTTTTATATATAAAAAA
Source organism: Philhelius pedissequus (assembly GCA_910595825.1). Taxonomy (NCBI): domain Eukaryota; kingdom Metazoa; phylum Arthropoda; class Insecta; order Diptera; family Syrphidae; genus Philhelius; species Philhelius pedissequus. Next base: position 2,937,817 of record OU343163.1, on the reverse strand, counting down.
TTAATAATTTTTATATACAAAAAATTAAGAATTTTCATATATAACAAATTAAGTGAAAAACGACTTATTATTAGCCTTTTGGAAAATATTTTTTTGCCGGGATGTTAAACGAAAACTTTTGCTATTAACTAGCACTTTACAACTAAGTGGCCGCCTACTAGAGGTGGCCGACCTCACATGCCATCCCCCTATATGTATGTATATACATATATTATGAGTTAAATGAAAAACACAAAAAATAAAATGCACAACTGGATCACACGTACTTTATCGTATGTTCTATCACATCGTATACACATGATTGTTAGTTAAAAGATTAAATTTATTTTTAAATCGTTTTTTACCTATTTTTTAATAAACAAAATTCTATATTTGTTTCTTTAAAAAAAAATTGGTACCTATAGCAATTTTAAGAATTTAACAATATAAATTTAATAAAAGAATTTAAAAAAATAGTCCACCATATAATATTATATAAAATTTTAAAGAGATTATTATGTAAAAATATTGATCGAAATCCGTTGAGTCTTTAATGAGAAAGTCCAAATCAAAAAAATTGGACTAATGTAAAACCTATATGTGATACATATTGCACAGATTTTTTTAAATCAAAATCTCTAGAGCAGGTTTCGAGATAATTAAGATTTCACTTTTTAGTACAAACATTTATATGGTACCGTTATTTTTATGGCTACAAAAAGAGATATTAAAAAGGATGTAGGAATTCAACTACGACGCATCGGCTGAGCTGACAGACAGACGGAATTGCGGGACCCAATTTTTTCGTGTTCTTTATTATCGTAATGTCAAGTTTGATTTAAATCTCGAGTTCGATTTTTTTTCCAAATGTGTTGTGGATTATTTCACTGTGAGATATCTTGATCTTTAAACCAAATTACGAGATTAGCAATCGAATAATTCTTTGCAGTGTACCTACATGTACCGATGCCTTGCTGTGTTTTATTATAATTAAACACCTATGTATGTACCTACGTATGTGTACAAATTATAGCAATTAAAATATATACCTATATATATGTATGTACATACCTAATTATACCTAATTTTTGTCATATCAACCATAGCATTTAGGTATATTATTCTTTTTTTTTTTATATATACACATCAATTTCCGCCTCATTTAAGTTTTCCGCCCGGGCCTATAACGCGTTTGGCCCTCCATTGCAAACAAAAATAGTTATCTCTACCTACCTTTACCAAAATGATATATAGGAATATTAAATCACATATTCAGATATAGTTACCTACCTACCTATCGAAATTCTAGCAAACGATTACAGAAGAAACAAACGGAAAGTGAAAGCATTTAGCACTTCACACTATATCTCGATCGATTTTATTCGAAAACCTAATTGTTTGTGCTTGCAATTTCAATTTGTGTCGTGAATAAATGCAACAACAATATAAATTTTGTTAGCACATAATGCACATAATGTATGTACTTCGACACTTTACACATATAGAAGAGGATTTTTTTGATTTTAGTCTGCACTCGACTAACTTTTGAAATGGAAGTCTATTTAGGGACATACATATGTCGATAGAATTACTCCTCTTTTACTTTTTACTAATACAATTCTCAGCTTTCAGTTTGGCAAAAAATGTATGTGTTGCACGGTAGCCACTAATGTCGTTTTTATTTGGCAATCCAGAAGCCTCCCGGACTCTTCTGAAAGCGTTCACTTGGGAAAAAATGACAGTTCTAATTCTGAAAATAAGAGAATTTTGCTTCTGGATTTGAAATCAGAGCCAGAAGCACTTACACATTCATATATTTGAACGTCAAACTCGACTGTTGCCATTTTTTGTATCATAATTGTGCAACTAACATTTTTTTTTTAATTTGAATATTCTCACGTACACAATGGCCTCGTTCGGTGCGCGGCCGATAGGCTATCCAAGATACCTTTGTAGCGGATTTATTTTCGAACGATTCATGTAGCTTTCTAGTTATGTCTGTTGTATTGCATACACATCTGAAGTTTTAAATCAGCTGTTTCTCACATTTCCAAACGATCTCAACGAATCCAATAATTTTTGGGTAGCTTGAAATTTGTGTTTGACAACATATGCTTAGCTCATCAGCTGTTTTTTCCTTAGGCGTTACAACAATACCAAGCAATCCGGATCGGTTAGGTTGTGTCACCGAACGAGGCCAATTATTTTCACATATACAATGGGAACGTTCACTCAATTATTCTCAGCAATCTGGAATAACTTTCTGTTGTTGTAATGCGTGCAAAACCACATCTGATGAAAAAACAACTGCTCTCATGAAAGCTATCTTGAGTTATCCCAACAAATTGGAATAACTAGCTATCCGAGACCAAATGTATAAAACCAGCTGACTGCAAAATTCGTTGGTATGCGTTTTGATTTGATTTTTTGACAGCTTTCAGCTAACCTATCTGATTCGTCCACAGATATACCCCGATAGCTTGGTATCCGAGATAACATATCTAATAAGTGAGTGATCGCCCGCAATCTCATTAAAATTCAGAATCGTCAGAATCACACAAATGACATTAATCAAATTCAATAACAAAAACTCAAATCTGAAATCATGGTCCATTGGGGTCGAAAAAATCTAAATTGAAATCTGGATTTACTTATCAATGGAAAACCTTTTAAGTTCATTGCATCGAAGATTCATTTAATTGTGCAAATGGCAAATTTAGCTTAATTAAAGATGTTACAACTCATAATTAGGACACACACTTTTTTGTTGGATAGTAAACATATTAAAGGTATTATCTGCATGTTTATAAAAATCGGTTGTCAGATAATGAGAAAAAAATATATTCTCAATGACCCTGTAAAATTAATTTTTATTTTTATATTTGTTAAGTGCTATAAACAATAATACGCACATTTTTTAACACTAATTTGTAATTCCCTAGGAAAAGAATTTTTGAATTTGTTTTGTAAATAACAAAAATAACAGATTTTAAATTGAATAAAGTGACAATAAGGTCATTGAAAGCTATTTAGTTTCTTTTGAAACTCGGAAGATATTAACTTAAATTTTTTTTGAATGTACAGATGCACCTATGTATATAAAAATATACTATAATACCCATTTTATTTTAAAGATCCAAAGTTTTTAATTGAATTCATCAATAGTTCCCATCGTTTTTTTTTTTTAATTTTTGACTTTCACGAAAATGCTTTTATTGATTTCAATCATTTGTTTTTTGATAATAACATTTTCCAAATGTACTAATACATTTTCCAAATGTTTTAATACATTTTCTTTTGGATTTCTTGGTATCTCGAAAACGGTTTGACTATTTTTTTAGAATTGGCATATCGAGTTTCTTAAGCATTTTATTGGAATTTTTTATTACCTCTTAAAACATATGCTATACAGGTTTTCAAAATGTCTTCTCGCAAGTTCATACAAACAATATTTTAAAATTCTCAAAATGCGGCGAACTGTTCTTAGCTGATTAATATACAAAATTATGGATTTGTTACTTTCCCAGTACCTTAAGTAATATGCACATGAGAGCGACCAACGAATTAATGAATATTCGTCCATTTTGAGATTTCGTTCACATGGCTTTAATTTTATTCGTCACGAATATAGGTTGAAAATCTGATTTTGAAGTTAGACTCGCGCGAACAAATTACTCGCTGAAGGGTGGATGGTATGTGGAACGCGAATAGAGTTTGACTGTTCGTAGCAATCAGATGCAATTCGTGACAACCAATATTGTTTTCTCAAATTTATCTTATTTTGGCGATTAAGGCCGTGTGTGAATTGCGTTAAAATGTTGGTTAAATTTTCTACCTTGGTTAAAATTTGACACTAGCGTGGTGAATAAAATGGGTTAAAATGTAGGCAGCTGTAGAGCAGGCTAAATTTGCGTTAAAATTTAACGTTTCTCAAGATAGAGTAATTTCAAACTGTAAGCGATAACCGAAAAGAAAGATGAACTCCAAAAAGTCCAGATCTACTGGGAAACCATATAATAAATGTAAGTTTTAATTTATTCAATTGATAAATTAAATTACATTATTATTTTTGTTTGTGTAGGGTCTCAAGATGAAAAAACAAATATTATAATCCGTTGATATTTTAACAAATATAAAATAATTAATTAAAATACTCATTGTATTTCATTTTGCAAATTGAATACAAATAGATTGATTTGTCAGCTTGTCAAATTCTTCAGCTGTGAAAACTAGTGTTTACATACTAAATCAACAAACTAACCATAATGGGAATTGTTTTGAAAAGATTTTTTGTTGTTGTTTTAAAATATTAAATTAACGACGTCAAACCGAAACAAATTAGTAAAACTGAGAATTCGTTACTTTTTTCGTGCCAAATTATTAACTTTGTATCTTCTAAGTCGGATTTTGGGAAAGAAATTAATTAACTTGAACAACAAAAAAAATGTTTTTAGGGAAATTTCTTCAATCTTGAAGGAATTTTAGCCAAAATAGTGTTTTAATAAATCCCTTTTAATGCAATTCACACAGCAAAACGCTAAATTTGATCCCACCACAAACCAAACTTCAAAATTTAACCAAGGTAGAAAATTTAACCAACATTTTAACGCAATTCACACACGGCCTAAAAAGTAATTTTTCTGTCGTGAACATTAATATAAATTTTATTTCTACAATTTTGTTTAGAATTTGTGAAGAATTTAGGTTGGTAAATCGTTTTAAATTGAATTTATTCGTTTATTCGTCGGTCGCTCTCACGTGAATAGTCCTTTAGCTTTAAGTATGCCCCTAATAAATTGTTGTCGAATGCTGAAAATAAGTTCACTTTTCAGTTTCTGATGTTGACATTTAAACAACATCATTTGCACCTATTTCTTGAAATTTTCTATTCCACCATTATACGATCCAATTTTCAACATTCTGAAGCAAGGAATTTTTAAACTGTCACTTTCTCCAATATGATGGATATCCTATCTGTAGGTCTGTAATCAAATTTCCTATGTTTCGAATTTCGTTGTGATACCTAAAGGAGGCTTTACATGCATCTTCATCTTCATCTGCATTGACATCTGCAAAAAAAGAGGAAACAAAATAAAAAATTCATACTTGTGCGATAGAGAGCGAAAACCAAAATGGAGACCATCTTCATGTATGAAGATTATAGGAAGTACGAACCTGAAGATTGCATATTATAGTGAAGATGAACATGTTCATCTTCATTATAGCATTTTCATCTGCACCATAATTTGTTCCGTTCAGATAACGAATTTTCAAGTTTTTTTTTACCATTTCACCTCAGTTTGCTTAAAAACAACGAAAATAGCGAAAATTTTCTTCTCAAAACTACATACATGAACGCTAAGAACATGTGATTGTGAGAAGTGTCAAGAAAGTTATAGCAGAGTTCGAGTAAGTTATTAGTGTGTACCCTGTCTTACTTTTATGTTTGTTTTATATTATTGGCCCGCTCTACTTTTCTTCAAGTCTGCAGATGCAGATCCATGTAAAGCCGCCTTAAAGGAGGCTTTACATGCATCTTCATCTTCATCTGCATTGACATCTGCAAAAAAAGAGGAAACAAAATAAAAAATTCATACTTGTGCGATAGAGAGCGAAAACCAAAATGGAGATCATCTTCATGTATGAAGATTATAGGAAGTACGAACCTGAAGATTGCAGATTATAGTGAAGATGAACATGTTCATCTTCATTATAGCATTTTCATCTGCACCATAATTTGTTCCGTTCAGATAACGAATTTTCAAGTTTTTTTTTACCATTTCACCTCAGTTTGCTTAAAAACAACGAAAAAAGCCAAAATTTTCTTCTCAAAACTACATACCTGAACGCTAAGAACATGTGATTGTGAGATGTGACAAGAAAGTTATAGCAGAGTTCGAGTAAGTTATTAGTGTGTACCCTGTCTTACTCTTATGTTTGTTTTATATTATTGGCCCACTCTACTTTTCTTCAAGTCTGCAGATGCAGATCCATGTAAAGCCGCCTTAAAGCTACAGTATAATGGTCTGCAAAGACCAACCACATAAGAAAAAATATTAGTGTATTTGAGTACTATTAGCCTAAGTTTCGAACCCTGCTTAGTACGTTTATTCGGTAGTTCATTCTTGAATTCACCATTCTCTCGTTTGTTGCATTTGCAATTTTTTGTCTCTGCTTTTTGATTTCTGAAATCAGACTCACAATTCATTTCCAGTTGTGTCGTCTGTTGTGTTGTGTTGTGGTTCGTCCGGCTGTCATCGTTGGTTGTTTTGTATTTTTTTTTTTCAACTAATCGAATGCGGCTCTTGTTAAATCCCATCGGGAAATAATAAACAATTTTACGATTTCTCAAGAGTTCCTTGACATCGTCCGCGTTGAGGATACTATAGCCAACAATGTTAAAAAGGAAGCAGAAGTTTTAAGTCCAAAGTATTTATGTATGTAGGTAAATGTAGGTAGCTGTAAATTCACGTGTACATAATCTTATACGTAGAAATAATGTATGATAAATCTAGGTAACAATTTTTTTTAATTCAATAAAATGAAAATGTGTAAAATATCAAATCGATTATACAATTTTAAATCCTTTGCTGTGTGATTAAATATTAACTTAGCAAAGTTTTGAGAGTGTATTTGCATGTGCTTGTACTTGGTGGAATAACAAAACGAGAGCATGCAAAAAAATTGTTGAAAGAAGTGAAAAAGTAAAATGAAAACAAAACGAATAATCGTGGATTATTAAATAATGCTTTATGAGCGTCTGTATCTTAAATTGCCCGTTGAGTTGAAAAGTGATTTACCTCTTATTAAACTTCAATCAGAAATAAAATCAAAAACCAAATAGACGTCATAGTTTTCTGTGATTAACTTATTGGAAACGGTAATTTTAATACCCGGAAGTGGGAAGGTCACAGTAAAAATTACTTACAAAGAATAGAAATCTCGTTTTGATTGCCTATTCACTGCGGGCATTGTTTAGGCGTTTCGCAAACTAATGATCAATGGATTGATCGAGCGGTAGATTACATCACTGGTGCTTTCCTAGTACGGCTACGAATCTTAAATGGTAAGTTATGTCCACAATCACGTGATAAAAATTTACATACAGTTCTTAATCAATATATTTTATGTTTATCTTTTTTTTTTAAATATAAAAACGGATAGATACATTTGTAATACACTCGTATAATGTGCATTATGAACCTACATAAATGATGTTTCTTCTCTTTCCAGGATATAATACCTGTGTACCTACATTCATAAGTATCTTGTGATTTTGTCAATACCTTCTCAAAAATATGAATATAGTTAACTGATAGGAGTTTTTTTTACTTTCAATAATAATGGATGTTTATTCTTAATCAATGTTTGGAAACGAAAATGTTCTGGTCAAATTACAAAATTGTAAAGCTTCCTTAAGTGACTCAGGCAATAATAATTCTAGAGTTGTTGGTAATTATAATATTCGGAATATTCTCTTAAATTTTGTTTCTGTTTCAGTTTCGCGTAATTCAAGTTTTCGTAGATTTTATACTGCAGCTTCATGTCGATTGTTTAATAAACTTCCACACTCTTACAGAAACACAACTTCTCATTCACTTTTCAAAAAAATATTTTTGAAAGTGGCTTTTTAACCCTGGATGGTTATGCATATTTAACATACACTAAAGTTATGCTTCGTCGAATCGACGAAGTTCACCTTTAAATCTACATTATCCTTAAATTTGTGTAACCTCGATCCTGAAAATTTTATCTGAAGCTCTTAGTCATGTTTTTTAAATAATAAATACGATTTCTTATTAGTACCGACATTGTTTCTGCACTTAAAAATAAAATTAAAATTATTGCTTCATTTTGTTCCACAAACAGCGATTGGTTTAAAAAAAATTACAAAAAATAATAAATTAATATAATATTTTGAAATAATTGCTAAAAACTTAAAGTAATAATTCATATTAACTGTAAAAACTAAAAAAACGAAAATAAATAAATATATATATACAAGAGGCACAAGCTTCAATTTAGTGTTCACCACATACGCTTTTTTGCATTTGTAGCACATAAATTTCGTCATTCCTCTTTTGGAATATGGGAAAAATCCACAAAATTTTCATTTTCTTTCTCCCAACGGTTACTGAATGTGGTCTTGACGTTTTTCTTGAACATTGGCCAAAAAATTTTCAATTTTCTTCCTTGTTGTTAGCATAAAAAAATCACACAAAAGTTACCCTTCGTCGTTTCGGCGAACACACCTGTAATAAGAACGTAATTACATTGATCGCAGTATACCATAAGTGCGCTCAGTGGTAGAGATCAACAATATGAGATGCTGTACCAAGATAGAATCAAAAGGGGTGAATAGTTAAAGAGATATCAGAGAAAATAACAGAGGTGTTCGTCGATTCGTCGAAGGATAACCATCCAGGGTTAATATTGGCTATGTTTTATTAGGTATCTACGGGTCTGGGTTATTTTTTAACATGTATTAAAAAAACAACATGAGATCCAAGTTTCTATCGGGGTTTCTATCTGTGTTTGCAAATATGTATTATATTAGTATTAAGTTTGGCGAACAGAGGGTACATTTAAGTACATAACCCAGTTCACGGAGTTAACCATATTGCTTATTCTTATTGGACATATATAATAAAACACGGCTATTAATTTAATAGATCTAGAGGCCTTGCTAAATTAAAATTTCCTCATGTTTTGACGAAAAAATATACTTATATGTATTTTAATATAAAAATAATGTTGTTCTTTTTTAATTGTGTGCTTACTAGTCCTTCGTATTACATTAATTGATTGTATTTGTTTCTTTCATATTAATTTACCTGATTTAAAAATAACAATTAAATTAAAAAAAATAATTCCTTACCAAGGTCACCCCATCCTTTATTTATGCTTATATTTAATACTATGTTGTGATATTACTACTATTTTTATGTTTATAAAAAGCATTTGTCACTAATAAATTCAAAATTAATTCAATTCAATTCCTACACACAACACACTTGTATGCCACACACACAACACCGATGACCGATCGTGTGCAAATGCAGGCGTTCACTCACTTATTAGATATGATATCTCGGATACCAAGCTATCGGAGTATATTTGTGGACTAATTAGATAGGTTAGCTGTCAAAAAATCAGAACAAAACGCATACCAAATGAATTTTGCAGTCAGCTGTTCTATACATTTGTTCTCGCATAGCTAGCCTCGTTTGGTGCGCGACCGATAGGCTATCCAAGATACCTTTGTAGCGGATTTATTTTCGAACGATTCAGGTAGCTTTCTCGATATGTCAGTTGTATTGCATACACATCTGAAGTATTAAATCAGCTGTTGCTCACATTTCCAAACGATCTCAACGAATCCAATAATGTTTGGGTAGCTTGAGATTTGTGTTTGACAACATATGCTTAGCTCATCAGCTGTTTTTTCCTTAGGCGTTACAACAACACCAAGCAATCCGGATCGGTTAGGTTGTGCCACCGAACGAGGCGAGTTATTCCAATTTTGTTGGGATAACTCAACATAGCTTTCATGAAAACAGTTGTTTTTTCAACAGATGTGCTTTTGCACGCATTACAACAACAGAAAATTATTCTAGATTGCTGAGAATAACTGACTGAACGTTCTTAACTTGGTCTCAGTTATTTGATTTCGAAGAGAAAACAACAAAAAAACTCAATAAGGTGTTCACGTTTTCAATTATGTTTAACAATCTCGGCATGATTAATGTTTGACGAATAAAAACCATTGCCGTTCAACTTTATCAAACATGCTGTTAAAATCAGTTCTCGTTTGGGTGTTGACCTTTGTTTGACCATGGTAGACATCTTAGCAGGAGCCGTTGTAATCTACAAAATTTTAGAAGAACAAATAGAAAAATAGCTAACGAATTAGGACTTATGCCGGATTTACACGACTGCCAAACGTCAAAATCTTGGCATTATTTTTTTTGTCGTGTAAATGGCCGAAAATGTGTTAGTATATTTGTCATTAAAAAACTTTCGGCCGAACTTGCTCATTCTTTATTTCCAGTGTTGGCAGTATTTTTATGTGTCATTATTTTAGCTGCGTGTAAACGAATGTGGTTAATTAAATTAATGACAGCAGTATTTTGGGAGTAAACACTGCCAACTTCTGTCATAAAATGAGTTGCTGGTTTACTCATTACATGTTGTTCAGGCATAACAGTAACAACATGTGATTGAGTAAACTAGTATACCCATAAAATATGACAACGAAATAAATAAAATAATGCGAATTATAAGATACATAAATACACGGTAATTTTGTCTGCATTAGTTCAGCCGCCGTCCCTGGAGATAAATCTGAGACAACAACCAGCTCTAGTGTCAGACCATCGCGCCACATATCTTTCCTATCCTTCTTTCTCTTCTTTCACCGGATGTCGGCGTTGTATTAAAAACATATACAGGGTATTCATAATTCCTTGAGCACGCGCAAAATTATTAAAAACAAAAACAAAAATAAGTTCAAAGCTTGAAAACTTTCTGAAAATGAAATCAGTGAAAACAAGTTTGCTATGTATGGACCGCTTCAAAGGCAGAACAGAATTATTTTTGATGGAAACATGAACGAAAAAATGTTCAAGAAAAAAAACAAACTCAATAAGAAAAAAAAAATCAAAAATAAACAAGCATCGATGAACGAAACACCAAAAAGCACGGCTAAAAATTGAAATGTCAATTGGTCAAGGTAATGAACGAAAATTTTCGTTTACGATTTCGTTCTGTCATTTTTGTATGGGATTTTTCGTTTCGCATCAGCAGTTCACTAAGCCTTATGGGCATTTGTATGTACTTACTTTATTGGAATCTCGGAAAACGTAACTCAAGTAAGGTATTATATTCCGAGTTTTCATTTTCGATCAAGTTCGCGCATGTGTCAAAACTCAGATACACTCGTGGACTCGTGTCACATTTGGCATGAGCCAAACTGCCAGTTGCAATATCTGTTACTGCTACTTTTAAATAACAGTTATAAGTACCTGGTACTAAAATAAACAATTATGGATGAAACATTTTCAGTAAAATAACAATTTTATTAACCTATTTTCCACTCCAATTTGAAAATGAATTATTCATCATATCATCATCTATATTCCACTATTCCGTTCGATCAAAATTGTCAATTGTTATATTACTGGACGACTTACTGAAATATCGACCCATCCCTATTTGTATGTGGATCTGCCATGTGCGTGTGTCAAACTCAGAGAAAGTTTTTCAAATAAGACAACCGATTTTTTGATAACATGCGCAAAATATTACCTTGTAATATGTGTACTGTGCGTCCCAATAGCATAGTTTTTTTTCCAAATATTTTAAATTTACACTATCAATATTTCTAAAGGAAATTGGAAGCATTGACAGCTACCAGTTTCACAGACGCTAATATAAGCCAACACCTTAACAACAAAAAAATAAATCCAAATAACATTCCATTCGCCACGAAAAAAAATCAAATTCCGCATCATGATCTTCATTTACCAATAGAAAGCCACATTAATTTCCGCTAGAAAATACAAAGTTGAACTCAAAATTAAAAATACACATTAGAATTGTTTCTAGTCTCCACGCAATTTTCTGAAGGTAAAAAAAGTAGTGTTCTTTGACTGCTTTCTCACAAGGAAACTGAGTTGCCATTAACTGGGAGTTTGGTGGCGAGAAGGGCAAGAAGTAAGGGGAATGAAAAAAATCTCCCGGTTCAACGATTTGAAGAGATTTTTTTGACGTTTTGCTTTGCATTCCAATACGCCCAACATAATCTTCCCAGTTTCTCCTCAGTTTCTTGGTGACAGTTTCTTCGTGTACAAGCTATACGGCAATTAAATAAAAACATCAAAAAAATCTCCAGCAACTGGTTTCCCTGTGTGAAAGGGGAATTTGGAACTCTGTTCAACAAAGCATCAAGACAGATGATGCAAATCAGAGAAAGTGTTCATAAATGCATATTAAAATGCATGTGCAAATAGTTTTTCTATGGCTTTGGTGCATAAGTGTTATGCAACTACCTAAAATGTGGCCCGGTGTTGCGCCTTCTATGTTGCAGTATCTACAAGTAGTCGTTAATATGATCGCATGTAAACAAATGCATTTATGAAAGCACCCAAAGTGTTGATTACTTCTCTTTTTTAAATTTTTGGGATGTACATTACTTATATATACCTACTTACATATGTATGTGCGTTAAGTACATGGTATAATAAATACAATTATGCCATGTATACCATAAATACAGTTCATATTTTTGGGATCTGAAACACAATTAACACATTTCAAAATACTAATGACATTTGACCTTTATTTACATTTAAATTTAAAACTCTTAAAACAAAAAAATCTTTTCATTCTTCTCTACTGATGTATTTGATTATAATCATAGCAAGATAAACACAAAAAAACTTCTACATAGTCCTTAATCTTTTTAATACTAATATAGATAATATTAAAAAAATCAAATTCTCCAGAGAAACTAAAACTGCTAACTATGAAAACTTAACAAATGCATTAATGCTATCCTCTTTAATTGTTTAACTTTTACGTTTTTTTTTCTCTCCTTTTTTTAATTTATAGATCTACTGATCCTAAATTTTTTTAATTTTTAATCTTTTGTATTTTATGTTTTAATTGCTTGCATTAAGCAGTCCCATAATCCTTTTTCTTCCATACTCGCATAGTCAATAAATACAAGTTGGTGTGTTAGGCTTGCATTGGCAAAACACAACAACTTTTATCTAGAATTTCATTGTTAAGTGCCGATAAGACTGGCAACCGAATTTTCCGTCGTACTGGGTGCAAATGGACCCCAGCGTGTGCGATATCTGGGGGGGGGGGGGATAGAGGCGTGGGAATATTTAATTTAATTTAATTTAATTTAATCTACATTTCCCGCTTTAAGCAATTACATGCGACCAACTTGACATTTTTATTAAAATATCTTAACTAAATTGCGATAGGAAAAATATGTTATGTACATCCAATTTGCCACTAAAGTGCACATTTTTTGTTAGATTACAAACACGAGTTCCACGCAAAGAAAACAATGTGATTATCTTTAATTATTGTTATGGGCAAGTAAAAAAAATAAATAAAAGTCATTGAGCAAATAACTTACAGGGAATTGTTGCTTAGTAATTTTAAGTGCATGCTGCATTTATTCAATGTCAATCACGGATAAATGTGGAAATAAAAATGTTGAATAAATCATAGTTAATCAGAACAAATAATAGATATAGGTATTTATTAAAAATAAATTCTAATTTGCATCCTATTTGCTATAAATGGGTAAAGCACAAATATAATGGTTTAAATAAATAGATTATTCCCGGTGAAGCTCACAGTCACGTCCCAATGGTGAGAGATTATCAGAGAAATTATAAACAAATGCTTTTCATTTATGTCTTCTCTGAAAATGGAATTTATTTTTAAAATAGATAGGTACCTACCTACCTAAATGGACATTGATTGATTTATTGGTAAATTAGATACTATAAAAAATGGCAACAATTCAGTGACAGGGCTAACGATTAATTGAATTGCAATAAACACCTTAAATATTTAAATGTTAGGTACCTATGTACATATGTACATATTTGCCAACAATACAAACATGTTAGATACATACATACCTAAGTGTTGTCATTTTTATTTTCCCTGAAACCAAATCGGCATCTACCCTCCGAAGTAAAACTAAATTTTTTCGTAAAAGGCGACCAAGCAAATGGAGTAAACCATTGGCGCGTGTCCACAAAGTGTATGTTGGTATACAAAACTATATTGTATTATTTTCTTCCAATTTTCATCGAAGTGAAACATGTAATTTATTTGAGTTGCTAATGCCAAAATATTGGCCAGTTGTCAAAATATCTAATAGATTTTTTCCTTTACGCCTTCAAAACCATATAATTTAATTCAACATGCTTCAAAGAAAACACAATTTTTGTTAGTTCTCTAATTATTTTAAACACGACAAAAAATAATTATATTAATTGTGTAAGTCAGAAAAATAAACAAAGCGCTTGAGTTAATCGCCATAGTTAAAAATTTCATTTCATCGTTCGAAAATAAATACTTACTTGAAAATCTACATTTTATGTAAAGATCTATATGTGAATATTTTTTTTAATTGCTCTACACGACAAGTATTGGTTTCATGTAACAAAAAATCAAGATTTTAATCAAACATCATCGGTCTAGAAAAAACCTAAACGGTTGAATCGATATGCGAAACTGCTACTCAAGAAAAAATTCCTCTAAAAATTCCGCTAAAATATTATTCCTTTCTTTCCCCCTCCTAATCCAGTATGAGATTAAAGTTTAACCCGAGTAATATCACCAAATATGTTAAGTTAACCTTGGATTAAGTGAAAAAATCGGTGTTTTTTTATCATGTAAGTTTTTTCAGGCCTTTCTGCATTCATATCCTTCTAAAATATTGCTTGATAAGTTAGCTGGGGATCATTTAATTTGCAGGATATTGGTTAACTGGCTTAATTCACCACTGAAAAACTGGGCCTGACTGTAATAAATTTAACCTATATTAGCTGCCATACAAAGATTTTCAATTCACAAAAACAAAACACTTCTGTTTGATTTTAAATTAGGCGAATATACACATTTCGAAAACCTGAAGTAATGGTTTTCGGATTCGAATTTAGAAACCGGTTCCCTGTGACGATTACCTTGTTCAAAAGTTTGCCTTTAATTGATGAAAAAGAATGTTTGCATGCATATAATGAAGGTTAGCATAATTTTTTTTTCGAAAACACCATTATAAATAATTTAATTGTTTTAAGATGTTTTCGGTGCCGCCGACATACGGGCATGCATAAATGTACCTACCTACTTGTCGATATGAAACAAATATTTTTTTGTTTTTGGACTCTGATGCAAGATGATAAGACATTTTTCTATTTAAAAAAAAATGAATAAATAAACACAAATATAACGTTTGTTTAACTTCTAACTCGTATATGTTATGTCAAAATTTAATTGATATTTCCTACACTTCTAGACTTGATATGATAATTCATAACGTTTTACTTAAGTAATTATATCAAAGGCCATTTCTAGGATTCTTATCGCTATTCAAACATCTCGCAATATTTTAACGACATGTGGTTTAATTCTTACAAAACATATACATACATACCTACATGCATAAGATGTACATAACAGAGAAATGGAAATAGCAACACTAATGTCTTGAATGCATAAATGCATAATGGGTGCGGTAAACAAAAAAACAAGTGACTTGGTTGCATGTACTTGCTGTGGAAATTGAACTTAGGGACGATGTCTAACCATGGGCATTTTTAGCTTAAATATTTTTAATCTTCGTTCGATTTTTAGGACAGGAAGTTCTAAAAAATATCAGCCGGACCCAAATCCTTGCTATGCCAATTTTAAAATTGTTTTTAGAAGCTTCGTAGGTACACAGTTCCTCGATGAAAAAAAAAATACATATATTTCTAATGGGAGTGATTTTTGCGCAAACAAAAGTTTGACGTTTAATTTTTTTAAGGAACTGTGAACTAATCCGAAGAAAAATATATTAGCTGTGTTCACTGACAAAAAGATCAAAACAAAACTGATAGAACAGAAAAGTCAAAACAATTTAGAACAACATATAACAGTCAATTAAACGTCATTTGTCATTAAAATAAAAGAAATGGAATTTTTGTTTTTTTCCTTGTTTATAATGCAAATTTTGGATAATTATTATTAAAACAAAATTTAGCAAAAGAGAACATAACAAATAATTTTTACAGTTCTCAGGATTCTGTACTTCTCCAGTGACCAAAAAATGCCAAAGGAAGAGGGTAATCGCATCCACCTATAAATAATAACAACCAATTTGGTCAAATCACGCAATTACGGTATTACCGTTAGTGATATTTGATGATAAAATGTTGTTTGTTCAAAATGTAGATCTGACCTACAATAAATAGTATGTACATACCTACATTTTTTTTTATAAAAATCCGTAGAGTCGTTTTCGAAATATTACGAGTATATACATATAATATAACATACCCTTTTTTTGGACTAACACAAATTTCAATTTCTCCATTTCCCCCTTTTATCTGCTATAATTATTGGAATTATCAAACAATCCAAAATCATTCCACTATAAAATATATTAACCTATCAATAAAAATGTTTGCTTTTACTCTACCACCCACTACTTATCTAATCAATGATGTCAACCTTTCGCATATGTTACGTTTCGTTTCTCAAAAATTCAACCTTGAAATATCGCCCTCACCTCAACGTGCTCAAAGAAGTTTCACTTCAAAAATATATTTTTTTTTATTTACTAAAAAGCTAAATCATTTAATTTCACGAATCCAATAATTGTGCTAAAAAAAACTAAAACATATGCTATGAGTAATTACTAAGACTGTTCTCATTGTGTTGGCATTTCTTGCGAACAGAATCGAATTGGACATTTACTACTATATAGGAAACTTCAAAGAAAGCGCTGAATTTATTCAGTTAATTCATTTTCCCTGTATAGCTTTGAGTAATTAAAGTTTCATTTTCTTATATTTATTAAAGATTGAAGTGTATGTCGTGATGAATTGCAAAACTAATAAATTAAAAACAAGAATCAAACAGTTATTATTTTTTTTAATACTCCATAATCATTATCTGTGGAAAAACAGTCACATTTGTATTTAAAAGAAATTAAATTTGTATCATCTTGTTTTATTTTCAATATCTCTCACATTTACACAGAGAGCAATATTATTAAAAAGGAAGTTTTTTTAGTTTAAAATGAAATGATAAATATATATCTGCAACTGCATTTTGTTCTAATGTACAAATAAATAGGGCTTATCTGCAAGCTGTAAAGAACTTTTAAGATAGCTACTTCAACAAGCAAACTGGTTTAACTACGAGTATAAACAAACATCTCATCTTCTGTAATTTTATAGGCAAGACATATCCCCTGGCGGGCGTCGAAATATAAATTGGTTTGATAAGAATTTGATGATTCAATCAAAGTTAGGAGATGGATATGTAAGTTCATACATTTCAAGTTCAACCGATTTTATGTGTATATGTATATGGAGATATTATTTACATAGTAGCAAAACAAAAATCGTTAAACTAAAATAAAAGTTTCGTGTCGCCGTTTGGGTCAACAAAGTTTATTTTATGAGTTCATTGGCATTTTCTTCAAAAGAAAAAAAATTATGTATTTATTTTCTAATGTCATTTTGAATACTTATTAGACGAACTTTGACAGCAAAGCTTTCAAATAATAAATGTTGTTACAGTTAAAAAGATTGTAGGCAAAAATTCCCATTATTATTCATTACTATAATTCTAATATTGTGAAGTACTTATGTACCTACATATATAAAGTATATAGAAATTCTATTTTTGTTTCATGAGCGATGATGGGGAGGTATGTCTGAGTAGATAAGATCTGAGACTACTTATAAGAGATAATTTTTATTGGATACGTACCTACTTTTAACAATATTGATACTTGAAAAAAAAAACTGTCTTATGTTGATTTTTTAAATAAAAGTCTGTTCGATCAAGCTACATATGTGCTTTAAATAGATATAGAAAAATATTTGAAAATTGAAAACGTGTGGCACTTCAAAGGATAATATTGAGTGTTTTATTTTAAATCCCCTACAAAGTTATGACAGTTTTATCTGTGAAATTAATTGTCAGAATGCAAAGTGTCATGCCGTTTTTATTCTGAAAGAGAACATATTAGGTCTGATCCACACTCTGCCAATTGGCACAAATTGGCACCAATTTCTGCCAAAACCTGTTCCAGACTTACAAATTTGGTAGTTTTTGGCAGAAGAGAGCGCTCTTGAGAGAGTAAAATATTTCCGCTTCCTGACAATTTCTTGTCAATTCGTGCCCAATAAATTTTTGTGGGCAGCAATTTGTGGGCAGAAAATTTACTATTGTCAGACTGACGTTTGTCATAAACGAAAAAAAACGTAGTTTGTGTGGAAAAATATTTGTTGAACAAATAAATTAATTTAGAAACACTAAAATACAAAATAATTAGTTTGAAGAGAAAAAAAATGTGAATTTAATCAAAAAAAGCAAATGTGTTAACGTTTAAAAATTGGCAGAAAATTGTGCACAAGCTGTTCCAGACTTTTTCGGACTTTATTTCTCAATGAGAGAATTTTATCCCCACTCTTCAAGTTTTGACAATCCACCAATTTCTGCCCAAAAAAAAGTTTGGATCAGACCTATTTTTATGCTGAAAAGAAGAGAATTTTGCTTTTGAATTGAAACCTCACTCACACCTTCATATATAATTAAAAGTCAAACTCGACATCTAGGATTTGTCAAATCAAATGCAGTTGATTGGCCAATCATATGGGAATAACTTTGGAACAAAATATCTGGATCATCAGAAGTTGCAGAATTGTTTTGTATTCAGGTGTGGAGAATAAGTATTAAAAATTACTTTCTTTTCATGTACATACATATGTAAATGCATGTGAACGGGCTTGGGAAGATTGTTGAAAATGTCTGTTTTTTTCAACATTTCCGCATGAATAAAACATCGGAACTGATGGTTGGGATTCTGGATTATAGAGATATTTCAGATTGCGAAATAAAAAACGCCATCAGTCTTACAGAAATATTAAAATGATAAATGGCCATGGTTGACGTCAAAATTTCGGTTAATGATCCCAAAATTAACAGACATTGGATCTAATGTGTGATCGATTGGGCTATTTTTTGAGTAAATGGATACGTTAATAAATTACAGCCTATAGTTTCGACTCGAAAATGAGGATATAATATTGCTTTTATATTAAACGTAAATAAATAATTCAGGCAACAAAACACTCAAAAACTCAATGATGATATTCTTGAGGTTTGATCTTCTCATGTAAAAAAAAATTGGACACATAACAGCATTATACATTTAGTACCTACTACGTACATATCTTCAATGGTATTCAAGTGGGAGTATAGGCGGCAAAGATACAAATTATCTTATTTCTGCTACTTGCAATTGAGTTTTTCCTATAATGCCTCCTTGCTACTTAAATGTTTGTATATTCAATAAGAATAATAAAATATAATCAGTGGAAAAGAGTAACTATCTATAAACGTCTACTCAAAAACGATATAAGTTTCATGTTAGTGCTCCAGATTTCACATGAGTTAAAAAATATGTTTGTTTTTTAAATTGTGGTTCTTTATACTCAACTTTCGCTCAAAATAAATTCAAGTCGATACCAAATCAAATTTGGTGTTCTACAATTAAATCAAATCGATATCAAAAAAACAACTCATTTTTTATCTAGGTCTGATCCAGACTTTTTTTTTAAAGTGAGGATGAAATTCTCTCATAAAGAAATAAAGTCCGGAAAAGTCTGTAACGGGTTGAACACAATTGCCTGCAAATTTTTAAACGTCAATGCAACATTTGTTTTTTCTTATATTTTTGTTGGTTTAAAATTTACATTTACATCAAAATTTTATATTATAACAGTTTTTAACAGTTTTTTAATACCAAGAACCTGTTGGAATTTCAATGAAAATGTCTAAATCATGAACTCGCTTTTATAGTGTTAAAGATTAAAAAGAAAACAAAAGAAAATAAAGATTCCAGTTTAAATTTCAACTTTTGAATTTTTCAATTGTTTTAACGGATTTTCCCTATTTTTTTGCATTTATACTTAGATGTTGTATATTGTTATTAAAGGTCCCTGTCAACCATTTCTTTGACTTTTTCATAAACGGCTCAACGGATTTCGATTAAATTTTGTATATAATAGGTCCTTCTTATTCTAAATAATATATATAAATAGAAATCTTAGAAAAATATTTTTTTTTGATATCTCAAAAATAAATCTTTTGTTTTTTTGAAAATTTAATATTTCGATATTTTTCTTAAATTCTGTTTTTAAATGTATGTACCTACATATATTGTTAAATTCTTAAAATTATCATTCCATATAAATTTTTTTAGAACAAAATTTAAGAAATTTACATTATAGGTAATTAATATTAAATTCGGGCAAACCGTTTTTGAGTTACGATCCACTTTTTAAACCTGATACCCAGATGTGTGATTTTAAAGACTTATCTATGTATTTTATTGATTGTGGATCTTACATTACCAAATTGTTAATTTAAATGTTAAAATTATTGAATATAGATTTTAAAAAAGGCGTATAACTTATTTGTTAGAGAAATTTTGTACCTAGCTAGACAATTTCCATAATTTTGAAATTGCAGGCACGTAATTGGCAATTTCGTGCATAGTGCATAGAACATACTATTAAGCACGACTAAATATTTTGTACACGCTTAGATCATAGGTTGGTCAGTTTTGACACTACCTGCATCCCAACTCTATTCGTCGTCCATTTACCATTCTTTTTCTTTCTTACTTCCTTTCTTCTAATTTTTTTTTTTTTTTTTTTTTTTTATAATCTACACGCGCTCAAGGAATTATACTACCCTTTAAATGTTTCAACCAGCGCGGAAGGAAGAGAAAGAATTATAGGAAAGATGTGTGGCGCGATGTTCGGAGACTGTAGGTGGTTGTTGTCTCAGATTTTATCTCCAAGGATGGCGGCTGAACTAATGCGGAGAAATTTCCGTGTCTTATTTATCGATGTCCCTTATAATTCGCATTAATTTTTTTATTCTTTTGTCATATTTTATCGGTATACTAGTTTTACTCAATCACATGTTGTTAGTTCTATGCCTAAACAGCATGCAATGAGTAAACCAGCAACTCATTGTATGACATTTATTTTTAGAATTGGGTTTTAATGGAAAAATAAGAAGACATAGGCTACGGCAGGGATCGAACTTGTGACCATGAGGTTGACAGGCGAGCACACAACTATCGCGTCAGGGCCACCCCCGTTTTTCTTCTTAAAAGAAACCTTTAAAGAGGTCATCTATACAACCGTTGTATTAAGCTTTTAATTTCTCGTGAATAGCCGATTCGATTTTCATTTCAAATCAAAAGGTTCATATTTTTTTCTTGTATCATCTTTTAAAGAAATAATAAAAATATTTTATATATGTATGTATGAGTCATGTTAGTCACCTGACCTTATTTTCAAATTCTTAATTCTAACCAAAAAAAGCCTCCCTATCTTAACAGTAGCTAAATTCGACCAATGTCTCCATTTAATTTGTTCCATTGTTTCATTTAAAAGTCTTCATTATAATGGAGTTTTTTTCCACTTGAATTATTTGTAGATCAAAAACAGACATTATCTATATCTTTGTTTTAATTGTTTTTTGTTTCTTCTATATTTCCAATTCCAGGCTCTGCCAATAACATCTGCTGACTGATTTATATGTGCTGTGTTACAAATTTGTGATATATTTATTTGCTTAAATAACCATAGTATAAAATTATATTATTATGAAAATATATGCTGATACTAAATTGTTCAACAAAAGTGCTAATTAAAAAAATATATACCTAACAAGTTAAATAAACAATAAGACCAAGATGACTATCACATATACTGCTGAAGTTGCGACATGCAGAGGATTCGGATGCTTTCTAAAGTTACTACTCAGGTGAGTTAAAGAGAAAATAAAAAATAAAATTTAAATGTTTATTTTTTTTCCATCGAAAAGCATTCATCATCAAAAAAATATTCATCGTGATGTCATTCATTAAATTTGGCAAACTGGTTATTATAAAAGTTGCAGCAAGTTGTTTATTAAATTAGAGTTAACGTCCGAAAAAATGACTAATGTCCACTATGAAAATTATAAAAGTACACTTATCAGAAAATATACATACTATAATGTGTGTAACGTACTTCTTGATTTTGTGTCTACTACCCGTCCTCTCATAGGGACACACAAAGGGGAAAAGTTGCTCAAATATTATATTGTTTTCTTAGAAGTGCATTCAATTCAATAATAATTAAGGCTAAGTACTCGAGACTTAGAACATCCAACATCGTTATACAAATTATGTAAGGTAGGCCAGAAGCTCTGGCATCATGCCTGTTGAATTTCGAATTAAATTCTTACGTGCGTCGGCGTCGATGTGCATATTTACTGAAAAAAAGATAAAATCAGTCATTTTCTTTATGTAAGTGTAATATAAACCTTGATAATTTTGATTGATTGATTGGTATGGTATGATGATTGTTTGACTTGTGAGATTTTTTTTTTGAAAAATAGATATTGCTTTATCTTAGTTAGGTACTTATTTATTTAAGTTGAGATCTCAATATATCTTATCAATCAATTTGATGTAGAAGGGATCTTTTAAATTACATATTTGTAAGTTATTCAAGCTTATATCTTGAACGCTCAAGAACGTTCCACTTGTTAGGTAATCTGTCAAAGATAAGCACACACAATTAACATATCGACGATGAAACATTGCAATTTTCTGTAAACAAAAATCCACTGGAAAAATACATACCTATGTATTTGTTTTACTTCAAATTGCTTGCTGTTGTCCGAAAAAATGTTTGGTTAATAACACTCCAGATATGATTTTTAAGATCTTCGCAATATTAACGCGATTCCACAGAAAATATTGTTTGTTTTTTCATTCGTTCGTTCACATTCTGTTAAGCGCCATTGTTAAACAATCGTGGTTCAGCCTTGGTTTAAGATTTGAACTCAGTTTAGCCCCTATGAAGCTTAGGACTTAACTCACTACTGAATTTGGAACAATTTAATTTAACTAAAGTTCAGTATGGGGTCCAGCATTTGATTGGCTATTAACTTTTGATGGGGAAGTTGCATGAAATCATCGCGTCAATCGAAATTTTTTGACAGTTCATCTAAATAGTCAATATATATACGTAAACAAACAAACCATATGAATAACTTGTTTCCAAATTTCAATTTCAGTATGAAACGTATAATATGAAATTGTCTATAGAGGCTGTCACTTCCAGATTAATATTCCTTGGACATGCGAAAACCAATACTTCGTGAAAACTATCATGTTGGCAAGTTTCAAGAAGTCACTTTCATCTTTATCGTAGTTTTTTCACCTTAAAAAAATAATTATTTAAAATGTATTTAAAGTTATTTAAATAAATACAAAGTACTTTACCTTGTAAAATATAAATCATGATGGATTTTCATATCAAATAACTATGACTTGAGTGTTAAACTGTCTCTTGCAATTGTGCAATCTACTCGAATTTGGAATTGGTATAAGAAATAATTCGAGTTCACCTGATCTTTGGTTCAAGTTAAAAATGTATGCAACTGGCTCCAAGAGATTTAAAAAAATATGACAAATGATATAGTAAATTGACATTTTTATCACTTTACTGTAGCAACGTTAGTGCATAATATTACAGGCTTATTAAAAATTTACAACTTTCATGTGGAAACTCTTTTAACCCAATTGCAATTCATGAAAATTTTGGGTCAAGTGTTTAATGAATACGATAGTGCAGAATTTTAATAACTAACACAATTGGAAAACAAAATAAATTGATCAATGACAGATTGTTGACATTAAAAAAAAGACAAATAATCTCTGCTAGTTTACTAACAATCTACCAGAAAAAGTTATTTTTTCACATTTTATCAGCATAATGTTAAAATAATAAAAGTCTTTTGCGCACATTAAAAATGAATTGAATGTGTCGTACTTTTTTTTTATGACAGACAGGTTTATGCTGTCAAATTGTAGACCTTATCTAAAATGAATTTGGAAATTGTATTAAATTGAATTTTATATCGGTATTCGTTTGTGGTTTTGAAACAGTATTCGCCACGTGCGTCTTTATAACATTGCCGATGCTATAAAGATATAGTAGATTCTTCATTTCATTACACATTATACAACTCCGTAGATAAATTTATGGAGAAGAGATCCCGAAAGCACTAACAAAGCAACTGAGGCAAGCCAATGGCCAGATGTAGTAGATTCTAAAAACATGAAGATTTTAAAAAATCTGTCAAAAATGTTTATAACAGATTGTGAAACATAAATTATCAATAGAATTTTTAACTGTAGTATTGGATAAAAAAATAATAGCCTAAATAAAAAAAAAGATATGTGAGCAGCAACTCTTAAAATTCATTAAGTTTGACGAACTACGAACGAAATGCATTCCAATTTAGAAACAATTTTGTTCATGGTTTGGAAATTATAGAAACAAATTGACGTTTCTGGTAATTAAAACATTTTGCTTAGCCTTAATCAGTCAAGGATTAAATCAGAAAATTCACCAAAAATTGACTCGAATCAATTTTGTGTCCTCTTTGATAAAACTAAAGTGTTTAAGTACTTAGTTTAGATACTATATTATATTTCTACATTGAATACCCCATAATTTGTTATCAACCAATTATAATACATAGTTTGAAGTGTCAAATGTTTCAATCTTAATTCTTAAACATCATTTAACACCTACTCATTTCGATAATATCCGCACCGCACATTAAAGCTTTTAACTAATCCCTATTATCATATTTATCATGCTTTTCTCTTGACACTATTTAGCTTTCTCTGGTTTTAAATGCTGTCAAGAAAAATTTCCTTGAAGCACCCATACAGTATGAGCTCTACCCAGGATATGGTAATTTGGTTGTGTATGTTTTTTATCTACCTTCTCTTACTAAACGGTGATTTTTTAAGAGCTTGGTTTTTGAAAATTCAAAAAAACACAGAAACTTGGAAAAAGTGAATGAAATTTTTATTTGGATCGATAAATCAATTTCTGCCGTTTACTTTTTAAAAATAATTTCACTTAAATGTTGCCCGCGGCTACGCTTCAGGTGGTCCATTCTGAAGGTCCAATTTTGGCAAACTTTTTCACACATTTCGGCCGGAATCTCACCAATGACACGTTCAATGTTGGCTTCCAAGGCAGCAATCGTGTTTGGCTTGTCCCCATAGACAATAAACTTAACATAGCCCCACAAAAAATAGTCTAACGGGGTCAAATCACATGATCTTGGTGGCCAATTGACTGCGCCAAAACGTGAGATCAACTGCTCACCAAATTCGCCTCTCAATTGATGCATGGTTTTGCGTGTCGTGTGGCATGTGGCACCGTCCTGTTGGAACCACATGTCGACCGAGTTCAATTCTTGCATTTTCGGCAAAAAAAAATCTATTATCATCGAACGGTACCTTTCTCCATTGACCGTAACCCTGCGGCCTTCATCGTCCTTGAAGAAGTACGGCCCAATGATGCCGCCAGCCCATAAACCGCACCAAACAGTGCATTTTTCGGGATGCTGAATTGCCTCTGGCTGCTCTTCACTCCAAATACGGCAATTCTGCTTATTCACGTATCCATTTAGCCAAAAATGAGCCTCGTCGCTGAAGTCAATTTTGCGATAAAAAAACGGAAAAACACATTTTTCACAGAGCACGAATTTTGATAATAAATTTCAATAATTTGCAAACGTTGTTCAGGCGTAAGTCTATTCATGATGAAATGGCAAACAATACTGAATCGAAATGTCAAATGTTCGTGGAATTTGTCATGTGTGATCTGTCAAAAATATAAACGTCAAAAACCAAGTAGCAAAAAAATCACCCTTTATATATTTATTCAGTTGTCAGTTATGAAATTGAAAAATACAAGAACAGTTGTGATACAGTCACAATTAAAAAAAAATCTACATTCAATAATTTGACTCTCTGACTTCAACTCAAAATTTTCATGCACTCTTCAATGCGTTGGATCGAAAAATTTGTGTCAACACATTTATTACATTTTTCATTGGCAATCACAAGACATTCACAATTTGGACAGATTTTGACGTCATTTTTACGCCAGAGAATCAACGCGTCTGCCTTATTACTTACTAATTGTTTTTTTTATTAATTGTATCGTGCATGGTTTGACTAGGTCGATTCGCAATAAATAGTAAGTGCAAATTTCCAATCGGCGTTATGATTTTGTATTAAATCTATAGATTCCATTTTTTTTTTTTTTTTTTTTTTTATAATCTACACGCGCTCAAGGGATTATGAATACCCTTTAAATGTTTCAACACAGCGCGGGCGTTAGGGTGAGGTTAAGGAAGAGAAAGAATGATAGGAAAGATGTGTGGCGTGATATTCGGTGACTGTAGGTGGTTGTTGTGTCAGATTTTATCTCCAGGGATGGCGGCTGAACTAATGCGGAGAAATTTCCGTATCTTATTTATCGATGTCCCTTATAATTCGCATTAATTGTTTTATCATTTTGTCATATTTTATCGGTATACTAGTTTTACTCAATCACATGTTGTTAGTGTTATGCCTAAACAGCATGTAATGAGTAAACCAGCAATTCATTGTATGACAATTATTTTTTTTTTAGAATTGGTTTTAATGGAAAATAAGAAGACATAGACTACGGCAGGGATCGAACCTGTGACCATGAGGTTGACAGGCGAACACACAACTATCGCGCCACGGCCACCCCCTAAGTTACAAGTACAAGAATCAAATTCGTTTTGGATCAAATTCGCAGATCTGTTTTTTTTTGGCGAATCTACCCCTCTTTTACTAACACTACTAAACACAAGTACGATTGGAAGCATTTATTTTGACAGCTACCAGTTTCACAGATGCGAATATAAGCCAACGCCTTATAAAAAAAAAATAAATCTAAATAACATTCCATTCGTTACGAAATAAATCAAATTCCGCATCAAATTCTTCATTTATCAATGGAAAACCACATTCGATTCAAAGAAAAATGATTTTTTTAGTATTAATTTTAAGCTATATGTTGCAACATCAGCAATAAATGTCCATCTGTAAGATTTCTTTTGATTGTGACTGTTGTATGGACAATGGACATTAAGCGTAAATGCATCTACGAGTTAATATACATTGCACATACATATCAATGTATGTATCAATGTCAATAAATAATACAAACTGTGGAATTTGTCCTGAAAATAGGGCAAGTTTAAGATTTATTTTACAGTTTGTAAATGAGCTTAAAAAAAACAAGTGATTTCGTTTAAGAGCAAAATATGCTCTTTCTTTATGGCAGACAAATGCCACAGGACAAATGCTACAGGGAAAATTAGATTACTTACGCCGATACGCGACGCACGTGGCTAATTTAAAATTTTTGTCCGATTTCATAGGGTTAGACCGAACAACTTTATATTATACCGATAAGAAATGGCGCTAACAAAAATAATGAAAATTGCATTTTTCCATTTTTTTCGAGTTAAATTTATCAATGATTTTATAAAATAAATAATATTCATATTTACAAACAAATAATTTCGTTTCTTATGTACCTACTTTATTTATAGTTGCACAGTCAGTAACCACCTTTGTTTTCTCATTATAACTCCGCAATAATGATGATGGTTCTCAGATAAATTTTTTTTTGCTTTCATCTTTGAACTCTCATTTGAATCTGGTTAAGTTTAACATTTCTTTTTTATATCGATTTTCGTTTTTTTAATTTTGCTGGAATAAAATGTGTCAACTACACTCACAATCTCAACACAAAGAAAAGTTCAGAATGGCTATGTTTTTTTGTTTACTCGTTTTATTGATTTTTATTTTAAAGTTTCAATTATTAATGTGTCCATTATTCTTTAGCTAATTGTATGAATGTCGTGCATTTAAAAATACCTTGAACTTCTTTTGTTTACCCTTTTTGAAAATTGCATGTGTGTACTTTTGTAGAAATATACATTTATACGATTAGAATAACCTAATCAACGAGAAAATATAAAATCTGCGCCAGGACAACAGATACTTTATGTTGCTAACAACAAAATGTACAAAGACATCATCGAGCGTTATCATTATTTGTATTGAATGAAATTTTTAATTGATAAACAAAACAAATAAATATTAACTATAGAACTTCGCCAGACCTCATTGGGATTCTTAGATATTAAAATCAATTAATAATTTAATCAATTCCTGATTTATTGAGTCCAATTCTGATTAAATTTTAAGAGAATTTATGAATTTTCAAATGGCTATATAATTATATCGTGAAATCATTTAATATTAAATTAAATAAAACTTTATTAAATATGAATTTCCGAGAACTACTCAAGCAAAATCAATTTGACGTGTTTGAATTTACACAGTGCGCTTTAAAGATCTTGAAGTACTCAATACCTGGTTGAGGATGATCTATTTAGAATTATCGCCTTCACTGTCTGCTCATAAAAGTTAATTTGATGCAATATTTTGTGCGCCGCCATATATACAATATACTATAGGTTAATATTATATGGCAAGTTTTGGATTCGTAAACAAATCGAAACCTAGGTTTTGGTCAAACTTCAGATTACGGTGATAGCGAAGATAAAAGAAGTGGGTCTCATAATTGTGTCTGTCTGTTTTTTTTTTTTTCATTTTTTTAAGACCAAACATAAGGGTACCTGCCATACATATTTGTTTCGGTCAAAAAGTTTAATCTTATATTTCTCAAAAATATTTTTTTTGAAAAAAAAAATGATTATTTTTGGGACCTATCTAGTAGGACCTTTTTTTTGTTTTCGATTTTCTGGAAAACAGTTCATTTTGTGTGTTTAGAAATATTTTATTTAGAAGCTCCTTAACAGTTTATAAACAGTATTACAATACCAATATTTTTCGAACTTTTTTTTAAATTAAAAAAAAAAACATATTTTAAAAACTCAATTTTCTAAACTACTCAATCAATTTTTTCAAAACTTTGTATATTATAATTTTTTTTGACATTTTCTTTAATAAGAATTTTTTTAAAGATTTTGATCAAAAAAATGTGTGTGTTCTTAAATAAGTGCAGTCCATGATTTAAAGAAATAAATCATAATATGTACCTATGAACATACATATCATTCGACAATTCATTATACAGTACCTGGGAGATAGAGCTTTGCTCGGGATCTTTCGATTTTGAAATGAAAATTGTATGTAACCAGTTCCCGTAAGGAAAGTGGCTAGCATTCCAATAATAGACATTTATACATATTTACATACTCTGTGATTGAAGATATAAATTTATAAATTATATTGTGGTGGGACATTACTAATTTTTTTTCGTTCATATAAATAAATTCTCAAAATTACATTGAAATTGCTTTAGTCCCTTTGGAAAAACTAAGAAATAAGAAAAGTGGGCGTAGTAGTGGGCGGATTCCACTGACAATTTTTTTATTTTTCTCTTGCACGAAAAAACAAACAAACTCTGAACAAACTAAGAAAAAAGCTATTTCCGTACAATAGTAGGCGTTGTAGTGGGTGGATTCAACTAAATCTATTTTCGTATTGTTTTTCTTCATTCATAGGAGCAAACTGTGAAAAGTTTATCCAATAAGATACTAATAACCAAGCTAAGCTTGCCTACATCTAGATTACCACTAATAATTTCAGTTTTTAAAGTTGTTAGCTACAAGAGCCTGTTTGTACAATCCAGTCGTGCATTTGTTTTTTTTTTTGTGAAATCGGTTAATCGATGCTCAGTCCATTGCCTTGTATGTCGAAAAAGTGTCATTTAAGAGGAATAACCTTTAGCCACAACAATTTCGTGATTTTTCTTTGCCTGAAACCTGAAAGGAAATAATTATATAATTGAATGGCGGAAAGTAGAATCGGATCGTCTGATAAATACTTGATTATATTAATTAATGTTCTTCATTTTCATCGCATGATTTTTTCATCTTAAAAAATATAATTGCTGGTAAAAAGTTTTAAATCACAGTTACTCTTTTTTCGAAAACGATAAATGCGCTTGAAAAACAATAATTATTATTTGACCTTAACAAAATGCAAATTTCTTTCATACTTGTCATTTTTAATTTTATTTGCATTCCAGGCCACTGTTATTATGAACAGCTAGCTCATTTATCACCTTAATTATGTGCATAAGTTTGGTCATCAATTATATTATTTTAAGAAACATGATGGCATAGCTAAATTACTATTGATGTCACTTTTATCGTAAGAGTTAAAAGCAAATTATACCGATTTAGTTTTTCTGACATATTTATCTGCTTGATGGTGGCTCTTCTAGTAAAGTAATTCCGTTTCCGTTGATAAACTTAAACCCATTAATGTATGGATGTACCTATAAAATGTTAGATACAATATCATACGTGTCATATCTGGCTGTTTACACAATATTACCGGGTTAACTTAATTGCAAATTACTGGCCAAGCACAATGAAATGATGTGGTTGAAGTTAAACTTTATTCAATTTCCGCTACACCATTAATTTCACGCTTCAACTGCACAGTGTAACTTTTTGTACTATTTTCGTACCTTTTAATTTTTACAGTGGTAAGAACTACAGCTACTGACTGGTACAATATTCTGTGTAGCCAAAGTTAATGTTATGTATTTGCGTAGGTATTAAACTATGAGCATAACAAAAATATGTAAATAAATGTTTGCTTATCTTCTCGAAAGCTAATAACAAACTCAATCTCGTCGTAATGTACATAAGTGCCTACCACTGAATGTGATAATATACTTATGGTTACGATCCACTTATGACCTTGAATGATAGCGCTATAATCATATTAATCTGAATGAACTTTATCAAATTATAGTCGAGACAGTTCTTGGGGTGAAATGATATCAAAGGTGACAGTCTAGTGCAACTCTTTAATTTTCATTTTAGATTAAGTCACAAATGACAGCTATACAAATGACAGCTATACAAATGACAGTGCAAAATGTATCTAGATCTAGATCATAATGATGCAAATGAAACGAGATCAGAATTTGTACAATACTCTTTTCCTCTTTTCTTTTTTGAATGCGTTGACTTGTTATATTCTTATTATTAAGTACATGTTCAATAATAATTTAAAAAAAGGGATGCCACTCCCAATAGAATAGGAGTATATGCGTTTAAAATAAAACATAATTAAATAAATAATTTTTTTCGAACACAGGTAACGTGATTGATGTAGAAAATTATGGTTATATTTACAAATGAAATTTAAAAAGCATCATACCGGACAGGATGAGTAAAGGACTCTAAAATAACTGATGATTTGTTTTTATTTTTGCGAATTATCACATTCTAAAACGTGTTGGGAATAAAAACGACTGTTCAGTTATTTTATTGACGACTTTCAAAAAGCCCCACTATTGCTTAGTGTAAACCTAATGTTCAAATAATGTACATACAGTATACACATACACTTTTTTCCGGAATCGTATAATTATTACCAATTTTAATTATTAATTATTATTGAATCCAACTTATAAATCTGAATGTACGATTGAGTCGTTCGTAGATTTTTAGAATAGTAAAGATTTAATAGCATTTATTCTGCATTTCGAGAGAAATTGAATTAATATAGATTTTAATTTTAATGGAAATGAAATTCAGTGACTGTGTTCACATTTTTAACTCTCTCCGCTGAGTTATTTCGAATGGAGAGAACGAGATTGCCGAACGTCTGTTTTTGTGTCAGGCATGCGATCACTTTTTTCTAATTTTACAAACAAAAATTTTGAAAACTCAAAACCATACAAAAAAAGTCAATAAAATATAAGGGTTTTCCATTACTCCCTAAAACTGTGAAAATTTTCGGATTTTTACGAAAAACTGTCAAATCGTATTTTCGTACACCAAATTTTTCGTAAATTTTTTTTTCGAAAGAAAGCGCTCACGAAAGAGTAAAAATTTCTCTAGGTTGAGAATTGTATGGCCTTTTCGATGGCCGTCCAGAACTGTTCTGACCCATACAAGATGACAGTTGTTACTCTAAACAGAACAGAAAACGATTTTGGATTTCAATTCAACACTCACATAAATAAAATGTCTAAATCATCGGGTTGATTTGTTTTGTGTAATTTCGACGTGTTTATTGAATTTAAACTACTTTTCTGGTAAAATAACATAAAAAGGAGCAAGTTTATTATTATTCATACAAGAAAATGTGTATCTGAATTGAAATGAAGTGTTTTGGAAATTCTTTTTAGCCGATGTGATTTTTTTTATTTAATTGTCACAAATAATGAATATGTAATTCAGAATCAGCCAAATTGTTTCCGGGTATTTTATTAAGGGAAAAGGCCATTAGTTCAAAAAATTTCCTTGCACAAAATTATGAAGGCTGTCAATGTTAAATAACAGAGAAAAAAAAACAATACAAGCTGTCAGGTGAAGGTGTTTCATTACAAAAGTTGAACATAATTGCATTTATCGTGTGGTCGAGTTTACGGTGCAATAAGTTGAAATTTGTGAAAACAAAATGGTTATTTACAAAAAAAAAATTAAAACATCAAAAACACACTTTTGTGGTGACGTTTAAAAAATGTCAACATTTTATATTTAATGCGTTCTCGTATTTTTTTTTGAAACTTTGCCGCTCATTTACATAGTTTTAGCCGCTCTCTTTAAAAAAAATAAGAGTGCGTGTATTTTTGCACTTGAACAAAGCTATTTTTATTAGTAAACTTATGCAAGCTTTATGAATTTTATGAATTTTTTGTTTTATAAAAAAACTTCTTTCCCTTAAAATTAGATCAAAACATTTATATGTTAACTTTTCCCAACAGGTGGCGAGGCAGCATTTACAAATTGGTTTGGCTCGACCTGCTGTTTTTCCTGATAGCATACTACGCTTTAAATATAATGTATCGGTATTGTCTGGATGATTTCCAGAAAAAGTGAGTGCTATTTAAAATTTTTCTATATATAAATTTATTTATTTATTTTCTTCCGGTTAGAACATTCGAAGATGTTGTTAAATATTGTGCTACCTACAGTAATCTCATTCCACTATCGTTTGTGCTTGGTTTCTACGTTCAAATTGTTATGACTCGATGGTGGAATCAATATACAAGTATACCCTGGCCAGATCCTATAGCGGTTTTCGTGAGTTCAAATATGCATGGTCAAGACGAACGTGGCCGTGTTATGCGCCGAACAGTGATGCGTTATGTGTGTCTTTGCCTAACCATGGCATTAATTAATATTTCTCCTCGCGTCAAAAAACGCTTTCCTAGTCTTGACAACCTAGTGGACGCTGGTCTTCTTGTTGAAAATGAAAAAGTAATTATCGAAAGTCTAAATTTTAAATTCCCACGGCATTCGAAGCATTGGTTGCCGATTGTGTGGGCTGCAAGTATAGTAACTCGGGCCCGCAAAGAAGGTAGGATTCGTGATGATTTTGCTGTTAAAACGATTTTAGACGAATTGAATAAGTTCCGTGGACAATGTGGATTATTGATTTCATATGATACAATAAGTGTTCCGCTCGTGTATACCCAAGTGGTAACGCTTGCCGTTTATTCTTTCTTTTTAACCTCGGTAATGGCTCAACAATGGGTTGACAACAAAGGCGATATGAATGGAGTTACCATCAATATCGACTTGTATTTCCCGATATTTACAACACTACAGTTTTTCTTCTATATGGGTTGGCTTAAAGTGGCTGAGTCGTTGATAAATCCTTTTGGTGAAGATGATGATGATTTTGAGGTTAATCAAACATTTTGTTTTCCATATTTTTTATAATCATATCTTTTTTCGTCGTCATATTTAGGTTAATTGGATGGTCGATCGAAATCTTCAAGTTTCTTATATGATCGTTGATGAAATGCATCATGAACATCCAGAGCTTATTAAGGACCAATATTGGGATGAGATTTTCCCCAACGAATTACCCTACTCCCAAGCTACAGAGAAGTTCCGCGAAGAGCATCCCGAAGCATCGACAGCTAAAATTGAGGTTTCCAAAGCAGCAGCAATGCCCACCAATTTGTCAAGTGTGAAGATCGATGAAATGGTTGGTAAAACAGGTCAAATGCAAGCGGTTAATTATAAATTCCCAGAAACGGATCCTATCGAGGAGGTTAGAATCAATTTAGGATTTAAACACACAGCGTGCTATTTACGACACAAATATTTCCCTAAATTGCTAATAATATTTCAAATTTAATAATTTAAAAAAAATATTTTAGCATTCGGTGATTGGTAATATCTTCCTTGCAAAAGAAAAAAAAAATAGAACACTCGAATAGTTTAAAGAAGCTTGATTCCTTGATTTTAAAATACGCGACATTGAAATGTATATTTAAAGAGAAATTGTTAAATTTTTCAGCAAGATGTCTCCGTTTTATTTTGGTAACTTATTAGTGTGTGTAGTAAAGTTAGTTTTAAGTTCATGTCCAGATTTTTAAAGTTTATTTACAATCGGCATCTTGCCCATAGGCTCATATTTAATTTTGTTTCAAAAGGAACAACTTCTAAATGTTCAGTTTTTCAATTCAATCAGTCCTATCACGAATTCCATCGTAATAAAGGGAAACTTGTTACGAATCCAGATAACATCTAACATAAAATCTATCGTAGTGAAAGAATTCTATAAATTGCCATTACGAACGGATTTTGCAATATCTTTTTTCGGCACTTCGGCACAAAAATTTCCGATTACGATGGAATTTGTGATATAGCTGAATGTGTATTTTCTCAAATTTATTTTTGAATAGTAATTCACTATTTAACTATTTTTTTTTAAGAAACAAATATTAAAAGAAAGGAGAAAATCATCTTCATTGGAGTGTAATTAATGTTCATCATTACATAAACAGGTGATCGAAATTTGTTTTTGTCAAAGAACATTTTACCTGTTTTGTTAAGCGGCATATGCCTTATTTGTGTCACTGCACTCCTGACCGGATTCAAAATAAATATACATATATTCATTCAAACTTTTATCTGATTTATTCAACTTTGTGACTCATTTATAATTTGCCTAAATTCAACTGAATTTATTCAAATACACGACTGTAATATACTCGAATCAAGCTTTTTTCTGTAGTCCTTAGTAATTCTTTAAACTATACCTATATAAATACTTAATTGTTTTCTGGTTTAGAATACACTATTAAACACTAAACAAAAAAATTGTTTTAGAATTCAGCCAAACTTTTAAAACTTCCTGGTTTTTGCTTGGGAGGCGGTTCGGCAAAATAGTATACAAACATTTATAATCCTGCCTGGGATAAGTCTCATCATTTAACAAGGTACATTGGAGTCCAATATGGCATCCTGAAATTGATGTGTTGAATTCTAAAACTTTTTAAATGTTTTCTGATATCTATTACATATTTTAATGTATATTGTATATACTAGATGTAGATATATTTTGAAAAAAAAATCAACTAAATTAGTTTGTGGCTGCGGCGGAATAATGGTGTCAACTAACTTTTTTGATTCTAATTTCCATTCTTCACAGAGTGATCTCCTAGTTAACTTTTTCCCGCTCTATTTGGCTGTACATATAAATTGAATGCATTTTAATTTGGTTTCCTGGAATTTTTCAAAAAAGTGTCTATCTTTGTGGTTTGTACTTAACTACTAACCACGTAGTTTGTTTTCTATAGTTGTATGTCTTATGCAAAACATTTATAATTAATGAGAAAATAATTTTATGTACAGGTGGATGATGCAGCAAGTGGAATCCACTTTACAGCTGGTAATGGCAAAACTAGACAAGGCTCGTCGCCTAGTTTGGTCAGTCTAAGTGGGACTATATCTCGGGTGAATACAGTAGCATCGGCACTTAAACGCTTCTTAAATCGTGAAGAAACTCGCCCAGGTTCCGCAACACCAACATCCGAGCAAGGTAATTATCGTTTTCCGGGCTCTGTGAGTTCAACAAGCCTAGTGCCACAAGGAGTGGCGAAAGTTCCACCAAGTGGAAGCATGCGAATTACTGATCAAGTTATCGAGGAAGTCGACGAACAAATGACAATAACTTCACAACGTGGTGCTGATAATCCAAGACCCAATGTAAAAGATATATTCAGTGGTAGCGCTGAAATGCATGCACATTCAGATCCAATTGATGTGCCGAAATATACGCGTGTTCAATCAACTGGTGAACCATCTCTATTTCCCCCAGGTGGAGTTGATGCTTTATTGTCATCATCTGCTCCAAGTAGTGGGAATCCAGGCTTTGCTTCACAAACTGTACCATGTTCGCCAATGGGCGAGAGCACAAAGAGTTTATTCCATCAGAGTGAGAAGGATAATGGGAGCAGAGAAACAGGTGAGGTTTTGCGATATTTCAAGAAATTCATATTTTGATTTTGAGGAAAAGGTTTTCATTCCTAAAAACAAACTTAGCTCCGAATTTGATAAACTTGTTTGCCATTCGTTTTTATTTCAATCGCTACATCCTTTTGAAAATCGCATAATCTCATAATATTTGTACCTATTTATTACCTATTTAGTACATAACGGGTGTTCCATAATTTACGCAAAATGTTTTAAATTTTATATTGATTCATAGAGTATACAGATTGGGTTTATGTATGGAATAACACATCGGATAAATGGCCCCCAATGCTTTGGTGGAAAATTCTTACTTGCTCAGTTATGGGACACCCTTTAGTGGCTTCGTTGTCGTTCGTTGACCAAGGTCGGTCCAGGTTTTTTTCACAACCCCAAGAGTTGTAAAAAAACTTGATTTTTCCATTCTCAAAAAACACTCGAGGGCCATTAATTTTTATGTTGTTGAAAAGCAGGTTATGTCATCTAATAATTAAAACTTATAATATGTTTAAATATAAATTTTATTGCATTTGCTATTTTCTATTTCTTTGTATGAAATTAAATTTGAGTATTCTTTTAATTTCCATTACAAAAAAAAAAAACAAATTGCATTCAAGTCGCGAATCCACAACAACAAATACTTCAGATTAGGGATGAGCGATGTTGATCCATGTTAACGAAACATCGATGTTAAAACAAACAAATCGATGTTTCAATATCGATTTTGAAATGAGGAATAAAGGAAATTCGTTAATAACATTGATGTTTTCGATTCGATAATTATAAACATCGATGAAGAGTATTCGATATTACATCGATGTTTTCCCAATATCGCTCAACTCCATGTCAGATCTCACGTGACTTTAAGATTTTATTCTTTTACCTCAACTCGCCCCAGCTAAAAACCTAGATCTACTTCAGGGTGCCCATAGGTTTAAAAAAAAAACACAGAATTCCAATTTCGCAAGCGTGAATGATTTTCCGTGAAATCAATTTATTCACGTTAAAAATATGGTTGAATAAATTTGCCTATCTGTGTACACGTTATCTATCTAACAAATTTACCCGACTTTTTGTGTACACAGAGAAACGCTTGCGGAATTGGGTCCCAGTGTGACCTCAGGTTTTCCAAAAAATGCTTTAGGGCGACCCTAGGGTGACCTTAGGGCTCAACGAACAAACCTACAGATAGTATTATATATAAATGCCAACAAATATTTAATTCAAATATACAGTCATGTTTAATTAGAATGCATTTGTTATTTGTAACCCTGTTCCTAAGGTTCAGAGGAGCTAAGTTTGTTTTCGAGGTTCTAACAACAACGAAAAAATATCATATAAAACTGTTCGATTAAAAAACAGCACAATCACAATCAGTTTTGTAAATTTCCACATATTTTTTTAACAAAATTTTCCAATTGGTGCAGTGCGAATGGGAGGACCAAGCAACTTTCGTTGGTTTGTTTCACCGGGTAAATACAAAAATTACAAACAAAACATTTGTAAAGTGTTGCTATTGCTAGATTTTGAAAGTATTCGTAAAAAAAATAACATTTAGAAATATTTGCAGTTTGTGTGGTAAAATACTAAAATCCCACTGCCCTTTTTGTTACATTTTGTATATTTGATTAGTATTATAGAACGCATGATTTAGGAGTTGAAATCTAATATTAACCTGTTACGTTTTATATTTAAATAAAAAAAACTGACTTGTTTTATAATTTTCTTTATTCATAAAATAAAAAGCAGTTGATCAATTGGAATCAAAATCTAATTTGGATAATTCTGAAGACGATGACTTTGAAAAGTTGCGAGTAGCACGAGAAAAGGAACGTTTGGAACGACAAAAAATAAAACTCGCTAGATCAATCAGTACCGCTCCTGGTATAAACCTAGAAGGCGAGATCTCTATGGAACAAATGGCTACATCACAATCGACAATGGGTCCATCAGTTGATGCGGCAACAGGAACAGACGAAATTTCTGTGACCCCATCACAAAACTTATAGCGAAGCGATCGACCGTTAGTTCTTTTCTATTTTCCAAGCGAGTAGCATTTACTTGCAATTAAGCACACATTTTTTCTTGTAAATATTCTCAACCGGTTTGTATTATAACCTGTCTTTGTTTTCTTCAATTAATTTTTTAAAAAATCATTTCATTCGATTTTTCAATATTTTAAGATAAAAAAAAAATAAATATACATAAATATTTTTTACGTAATTGACTAAGTATATAGTATTTTTGTCAGTTTACTACATTTGCTTTTAAATTTTTAATTCGATAAAGGTTTTTAAAATTTCGAACATCCAACTCCGATTTGACTTCCTTTTCGAAATAAAATCTATTCCTGGAAACTAATTTTTGTTTGCCAAAGTATATTTTAAATCAATTTTTTATAAAAAAAAAAAAAGAATGTTCCCCTCGTCTAAATGGGAATAAATAAAACTATTTACAGAGTTTTTTTTTTACTCACCCAAAAAATAGATATCACTAATTATACGGAGTTTGAATCAGTGTTGTCATCAAAATCATAGTTGTAACTAAAACAAAAATAGTTGCGTTCTGATTTTAAATTCAAAATTTATATAAAAACAAAAATACTTTGCAAAACTCGGAGCTGCACTACTTTAAACCTTCGATGTTTTAACATTTTTTGTTTTGTGTTTTATTGACATGCCTAAAAAATAAAATTTAAGGTCGCGAAATCCCAAATAACTTATTGTGCGAATAAATGCCTTTCGAATTAAAAGCTGTGAATTGTTTTAAATTACAAAAAAAAGACATTATTGTAAAAAAAATACAATTATTATTAGTTAGATATTTCCAATTTTGTATTTTACTAAGACGTTAAGCTTGAAACTAATAATTTTTTTGCTACCATTTAAGAAGAAAAAAACAAGTTCACATTGAAGTCTACTGAGAGAAAGAAGGTATATTTACTGAAAAAGCGAAAGTATTATTTAAAAATAAAATTATGACTAATGTATGTGGAGAGTAATCTTTTTTTATAGAGATGAGTTTAGTGAGTAGGTAGGTATATTGTGTAATCCCTTTTATATTTCCTTATAATACACAATATTCTAGTTATTTAAATAACAATATACTAAATAAGTTTTGTGATTATAACTTTCAACTTAAATTAGAGATTATCTATTACAAGAAAATAATAAAAAAGTATATAAACATTAGATTAATACCAATTATTGTGTTTTATTTAAACTTAATTATTAAGTTATACTTGTTTTACCTCTCTAAAAACGGTTCGGTTCCTATCATAAGCCCACGAATGAAATCAAAATAGCAATGTCCGCATTCAAAACCGAATCGTAACTATCCGGATAGGTTGGTGTTGTTCTAATCCCGTGTAAAAACACAGCTAGTGACAAAACAGGGGTGACATTCTGTATCGCACAAACGAACAAACGTTTTCGTGCGAGCGAACAATTTGCTTCATGTAACTGCAAAAATGATAAGATTCATTCGCACGTGCGAGAGAAATAAGACGACAACAAATGACTTGACGTTTTTTAAATATTAGGTAGTAATATCCGATATTTTGGGTG
Organism: Philhelius pedissequus; assembly: GCA_910595825.1. NCBI lineage: Eukaryota > Metazoa > Arthropoda > Insecta > Diptera > Syrphidae > Philhelius > Philhelius pedissequus. The sequence goes on along the minus strand of OU343163.1, from coordinate 2,898,266 downwards.
AAACAGACAAAACGAAATTCATTAATATTGAACCTGGCATGAAATTAATAAAATCGAGCATTTTCAAAAATCACGTTAATCACCAGTTAATTTCTAAAAATCAATTTTAAATACAAAACAAAAAGAAATAGCAAAATAACCCAAAACTAATGCTACAAGTGACCTAAAGATGGGCGCCCTTCACACACTTCGTATTTTCACCACACTTTACCTCTTATGAAATACCACCAAATATAGTAGGTTCGTTCGTTGAACGGGTCGACCCAGGTTTTTTTGACAACCCCAAGAGTTGTCAAAAAACCTGGGGTTTTCGGTTCTCAAAAAACACCCGAGGGCAATTAAATTTATGTTGCAGAAAATCAAGTTATGTCATTTAATAATTAAAACTTAAAATATGTTAAATTTAAGTTCTTAGTACATTTTTTGTGACCCCATACACAATCCTCAACTTCAAAGCTTTCCATTTTTCATGTCTGTGTCTGAAAATTAATTTGAGTATTGTTTTATTTCCATTTAAAAATATCAATTTGCATACAAAACGAGAATTCACAACAAAACAAATGCTTCAGATTAGGGATGAGGGATAAGCCCATATATGTTATTGAAACATCGATATTAAAATATGATTCAATATCGATGTTGAAGGAAGAATAGGGGAAAACCCTCCAACCCATCTATATTTTCGATTCGATAACTATTAACATCGATGACGAGTACTCGATATTCTCCTCAATATCGCCCATTCCTACCTCAGATCTCATGTGACTTTAACGTTTATTCATTTACCTCAAGTTGCCCCTGCTAAAAACCTAGTTCTACTTCAAGGCGAGTTGAGGGCGACCCTAGGTTTCAAAAAACACAGAATTTGTTTATCAGGGTGACTTTAGGTTTCTCAAAAAACGCTTTAGGTCGACCCTAGGGCGACTTCAGGGCTCAACGAACAAACCTAGTATAAAACAAATAATGATTGTTTTGTTTTGTATTAATACAACTATATTAAGTTCGAAAATGGGACTTAATTATTTCTAAATTTATTTTGAAAGTTTTTTTTACATATTTACTTACTTACACTCTTTGATCACTTTTCAGTGTTCGGTTATTCATCATCCCAGTATAGCTCATGTCTAACCCAATTCATTAATTAAATGTATGCAATAAGTACCACCTTAATGCGGTGAGTTATTTTCACGAATGCACTCTCATATGCATGACTTGCATTTGAACAGTGTATATCCCGCATAAAGTATGCAATGTACAACCTAAGCGAAAGAAATAAAAAAAAACGAAATGCTGTAGAGAATGCGAATTTTCGCTTTCCCACAATTTCTACCGTTTTTGAAAACTGAATGATGGCTTTCGTTTCGTTTATTAGAGAATCTCGCCCCAGAATTCACACTTTCGCTTTTGAAAAGGGAACCATCGTGTTCGTTTCGTTTATTACAGAATCTGGCCCCATGTTCTTTCATTTGCTTAGAATGAATTTTGCTTTGTAAATCTTGGGTTTAGTTGTCATTAGTGCGAAATCTTTTCTCAATAAATAACACACTGCAAAATGTGTTTGAATTTTTAGCCTGCAAGCAAAAGACAAACAATGTATGTATATTTAGTCGTTTATTGTTCTTTTTTGTTTTTGTTTATAAATATACTCTGGGCGCCTTGCTTTATTTGACATATATAAAAATAAAATCAATGTTAAAATAAAACAAACTTCTAAACATTTTACACATCGCATTACTAAATTGTTTTTGATTGTTAAACATTATAGCATCCCGAAACCTTTTGAATAGTTAATTGCTTTCAGTAATCTTTCCTCTAATTTTTCTTTGTTGCTATACTCTGGTAAGAGTAAAACATTGAAACAGGTATGACTCGTCGGCAATCGATCGCTATCCGATCCATGACGGGTAATAAGCAATTTCAGGCGACTCAGACCGCCCACGGGTATTCGATCCGAACCGGTGGTAAATTCTAATAGTTTCCTCTTCGATTCATCGGGCAAAGAATGCACTATACTCCAAAAGTCTTTGATAATTTGCGAATCACTAGTATAACCACCTTCGTATTCTGTGGATTTTTCCAGCTCCACAAAATCGAAATTCTATAAAAAAAAAATAACAAATTATTAGTAAAGACTTAAATTAAATTAAGTTCACTTACTCGACTACCACAAACAAGTAACTCTATCTCTTCAGGACGGAATAGCAGTTTCAGTGGAGATTCATCGGTAACCATTTCGAAACCTTTTTTAAAAGACTTAAACTGTCGTTCAATACTCTTGTTCAACAAGAAATCACTATATAAATCGACAAATTCTTGCTTGTTCTCTTGATTAACTGCAATGTCATCGCCATTGGTTTTAAGTTCATGTTCCACAGTTTCACCAAATACATTTGTATACGTTATTTTGAAAGTTTGCATGAATATATCTTCCATATCGCTGCCATCATAATCTAGCATTGATTTCAAACTACGATAAAGTGTAGGATTCCAATCAGCAAGGTCATAAAATGAACCATGCCCACCCATCAGCTTACGATAAACAACCATTGGAAAATTCACAGCCAAAATAATATTGTTGTAGATAGCTAAACCTAAGACTATTCCTATTAGTGTAAATTGGGCCTCATTTTCGAAAGGTGACGAGTTAAACCTGTATTAGTAGTGTCATAAAACATTCTTATTAATTTAACTCGAGATGTATATAATTATAGGTTAAGAAACTTACCACACAGTCTTCGTGTCTTCTTGATAAGTAAACATACCAAAATCAGGATTGAAAATTTCCTCTACGACTAATTGAAAAAATTCTTTTGATACACCACCTTCGTCGATACCTTGCTCACCAACAAATTTCACTACAAGTTGTTTTTTGAAGTCCTTTGGACTCCCCATAGCAACCATTTCCAACTATAAGAAAGGAACCATTTTCATTTACTCTTCATACTTTCAATGAATTTGTTATCATTCTAAACTCACTTCAACTAGGGCGTCATCTATAATATGGTCACGACGAACTTTCAGTTTTAAATAGGGCCTGGGACCAATTTCATTGTCGCCGCCAAAATAATTCACTGCAGTGAACATCGACAAGTTGCGTTCACTGTACATTCGAATCCTACTGTCATAGTACAATGCTATCACTTTTTTCGCAGGCGTAAGAATAAAGGAGTACAGCATAAAAGTGAAATCAAATTCTATAAAAAAAAATGATTTTTATTTTACGAAATATATTATGAAAACACACAAAAATATACCTTCCCCATTTGCATCCAGCAAGAGATTCTTATAAGCCAAGTAGTCTCGATCCATTTGTATTTCATCACTCAAGGGTTCATTGTAAAATTCTTCAAATGGCACCAATGGTACCCGACAGTCTATAGCAGAAACACCCAGCTCGGCTTCTAATTTGTCCTCGGGAAACTTCTGTGAAAGTGGTTTTGCAGGTTGCTGATAGAAGAAGTAATCATCATCTTCAGTATTCGTTGGTACATCATCCTGCTCTGGATCACATGGTTTTGCAGTCTCCAATTGACCAGCAAGAATATTGGCATAAAATACAATCTAAAACAAATAAAAATATTTAAGTTTGCCCTTGAAGAACTCTAGAAATAATATCCTTTATTTACTTTTAGAGTTTTTGTTGCCGCTGTGATGTAAGCATTTCCCTGTACCGGACCACTATCAATGATAACCTCTAGCGTTATCAATTGTTGTAAGGATATAATAAGGCTCCGGAGGTTATCTTTAGAATGTTTTGCCCATATTTTGGCAAGTCGAGCCCGGAGATTAACTGATAAAAGTGATGCAGCTTTACATACAGTTGGAAGTGCTCGTTCTATATAATCTGGAGCTGCTGCAAAACTCAATTAACCAATCATTCTAGCCAAAGTAAGAAAAAAAAAAGTATTATGTTTACCAGCGCGAGCAATTTCAAATGCTATGACAAAACAATGAAGCATTCCTTCTTCTAAATAGTTATTAGTCTTTTTAAGCCTAAGATCACCGGATAAGCTGATAAATAGGCCGTCGATTGCCCCATTTATAGAATCAACAATTTCTGTATTGTCCAGTTTAAATAGTTTTATAAGAGATCTTCGAAGACTTAGTAAATCTACAGTCGTATCACTGGGATCTTTGGGCTTCTCTTCCATTTCAGCACTGCTGTCTTCATCTTTGTCAGTCTCGCCCTCTAATGTGCGCAAATCTTCCTTTTTCATTGATTTCAGGTCAGATTTTCCAGCTTTTTCAAGTAACATATTAATTGCTTCGGTTTCTTGCCGAACAAAACTTTTACTCAAAGATTCAAAGCTGGAAAATGTTCCGTTAAGCGCTTGTGTTAGTTCTGTATAAGAGTTTTGTTTTTTGCATCTTTCTAATAGATCATCAATAATTTTTTCATCTAAATACGCTACATTCGCCGCAGCGGAGATGTTTTCGCAAGATTTTTTGTTTTTCGACAAAAATAATTCTGGATTGAGCTGGAAATGACTAGATGTCGACGGTTGAGTATAAGTCTCATTGCTAGCAATGGTTTTCGACTTCGTACTTGGTGACGGCAAATGACTATTGACAGAATTATTATTTTAATGTTAAAAAAAATGTTATAAAAAACATATTGGCAAATTCACCTGCTTGAAGATGGCATTTCATTCAAATCAGCCGATGTTCTTGCTACCTTCGATGGTTGACTATATGAATCGCATAATTTTGCATCCTGTGAGAACAGTTGTATGGCACGAGCTGCAATTTGATTTGGTGTCATTTGTTCTACTTCGCCACTGGATGCACAATACTTATTGGTGCATTTTGGATTGCCACAGCCCTTTTGCAACTGATAAAAATATCTTTCGATTAGCTCTTTAACTGCAGTACGTTTCATGTCTGGATTATCGTTATTCCGTAATGGTGGTGTTGGTGAAGGAGTTATCGCGCTTTTATCTGTATTAAAATTATTTTTTGTTGATGATTGTGATAAGTCTGATGTGGTGGTTTCGATATTATTTGTAATTGTTTGTTGTGGTTGTTCGTCGGTATTATTCGACGACGATTCTTCAGGTAATCTAAAGAAAAAACCTTAAGTTCTTAAAAATGTACGTTTTCTTATGGATTCTTGTTTTTTTTTTTAGTAAAATTATAAAGATTGAAACAGTATGTTGTACAAGTATGGCACTAATCAAGGCTTTTAATTTAGTTTGCTGAGCAAATGCAGGAACCCGTTTAGCAAGTGAAGTGTGCAATAAACCTAACTTGCACAAATGTACTGTACGTTTCGCAGTTCTATTGCAGTGTAGTAAACATAAAAAACTGTATATATTCGACGATTCATCTTAAGAATGTCTATATTCAAAAGAGTGAGAACAGGAAGTACAGTCTTAAATGCAATCTTCCGTAAGATAATGTGCAACACGGAACGTGGCTATGACATCATAGATGTTTACACATCAAAAAGATAAATTCATTATAAATTTACATAATGTACTGTTTTCTGTCCAACAAAAATAGTCAGTACATGAAAGATAGGATGCTTGTCTCTCACCCTAACTGTAATAGATGCCAATAAGTTCGTACTGTTTTAAAGCTCTTACAGGGTTGCATTAGTAAGCATACTAAATTACCACAAACGTAGCAGTGGTAACTCTGATTCAATGGCGCAAAATTTTAAACAACCCATTGTTAAGGGCTTAGCATTTTCCTAGTTAGCAATTTCCTAAGTGCTTATTGATTGAATAACTATTTCAAAATTTTTAAACCTTTTCTAAACTAGTAAATTGCTAATTAAGCAAAAATCTTAGCATTTGTAGGGTTTGAATTTTTGTAAACACAATTATTGTTGTTATGCGTTGCAAATTAATTATATGTTGATGAAAACCCAATATGTACTCTAAAAAGGTATTATTTATTTCTATTTTCATCATTTTAACTTCATTATTTACAAAAAGAAACAGAACAAATTGTGCACCAGCAGCACCCGAACCTGGACACCCCGCGTGCAAGGCTGATATACTACCAGATTCCATAATGGATTTAGCAAATTGCTAAAAGTTAAAATAGCCATTCCGTGATTTTAACTTTAGTAAAATGTTAAAATCGTTTAAAATTAGTTCAACCATTGTTTTAGTAAATTGCTAAAAGTGGCTTTAACATTTTACTAAATCATTTAAAATTCTGCGCCAATTTCTTTATTTTAAAAGCACACAACAACGATGGTTGATTGAGTGCATGGTGTAGACACACTTGCACTTGGATGTGCAGGTAGGTCCGTGGAATTTCAGCAACAGGCAACAGGCACCAGTGTATTTCAAAAAAAACTCTCCCAGAAGGCCAATACCGACTATATTCGTTGGGCAGATTACAGCACAACATAATAATTTGATTTAAAAATGGATTGAAGGTAAAATGGAATAAAACTTTGAAATTGCCAAATAGAAAAAATGTATGATTTTTTTAAAGAAATCAACCCCAAACTTTGTCTTGCCTTTGTTTGAGTTTCCTTAGTCTTTTGTAATTTGCATATCCGCAAGTAGAGAATTTTGTATTGTCAATTATTAAAATAAATAAGAAATTAGCTACATAAATTAATGAGCATGAAAACAAATGTTTATAATGTGATAAAAAAAAACAACAGATTTTAGAGAATAATAAATAGCGTACATGTAGGTATTATAGAGCCTATTAATTTGTTATATCTTTCTAACATAATGTTACTTATATTTTAGTAACTTCAAATGGGAATCCATGCTATTAAGCGTACCTACCCAAAATCTGTAAAAGTCAAACACTTTTACTTCACTAATTTCACTAGTTAAAATTAACATAAAGTTTTTATATTGCTATCATGTATTGCAAGGCAATTTAAAAGCAAATAATAAACAAATTAATAAAATTCCATAAGAATTTTCTCAAATCACTTAATAAACAAAAAAAAAAAAAAACAAGAGAAATCTACAAAGAGGTTATTAGCAGCAGGAATACGCAAATGATTCAGCAAGGAAAACAAAGAAAGTTACAAATCTGTGAATTGTATGATTTCACTATTGGTAAGAGAAAAGACGTAAGTGCATATTCCCAGAAGAAAAAAAAACGTACCAAAACAATTTAGGAATATTAATCTTCTGCAATGAATGAACAATTAAAAAGGATTTAAGGGATCAATAGAAAGCATTTATTTGCTAATTAATTTCATATGCCGATTGCCTATAAGTTCAACTTATAAATAGAATAACACACTGAAAAGATAAATTAGCAAAAAAACATTGATTGCTTAATGTTCTATTTACCTTGAAGCTTCGTCGTCTGCGTTCTTGCCTTCGGAGTTCATCAAAACCTCTGAATGATATGCGGCCTTATTTTAGTAAAATCTTAATTTTTTCCCAGCTGTTTGGGTGTAATTACTTTTGGTATGAGCGATCTGATATGGTCCACATCCGGTAAAATGTTCATATGAATATAATTTACTAAATAAAATAATTGATTTAATTTAAAAATATAAAAAAAAAACAAATATACATACATATATAATTATTTTATTCTTAATTTTTGATAATTTTTGACGGACCTTTGTTTTGTTCTTCGTTTGTTCTTTTTTCGACGACGATGATTTGAAGTTTTTTTTCCTATATTTCTAGTTAATCGTGTCTATTGATTTTATTTTTACTTTGTACGCTGGGGTTTCGATTGGAAATTAAGTGCTATTGTTCATTTTGTGTGACTTCGGTGCATTAAATTTGTTTTAATATAAGAAGTTTCAAACATTTAATTATTTGTTTAAGATAAAATAACTTAAGAAAAATAACAACAGTAACCACATTCTGTGGCCAAATAAAAATTTATAGACAAAAATCCTGCTCGCAGAGGGAAACTTTTTTTTTTGTTTTTAAATTGACAGATGGTGTTTGATCCAGAGGACTGTTGCTGTTCTTGTTTAACAAGTAGCAACAGACTCGCTCTCTCACAAGACTTTTATTTATCCCAAATACTCAAGATAATTGACAGCTTCTGCAAAAGGCCTATCGGGAAATTTGAATAGGTATGTTTGTTTTTACAGTAGAGAACAATTTGTGCGATTTTTAAATGGGGTTTTCGTTTGGTAAATTTATATTTGATCTATAAATTGACTTTTTCGTAACGAATCGAATGCGTTTTCAGATTGATTTTTATTTGCTATAGTAGGTCTGATCCACACTCTGCCAATTGGCACAAATTTCTGCCAAACCTGTTCCAGACTTACAAATTTGGTAGTTTTTGGCAGAAGAGACCGCTCTTGAGAGAGTAAAATACTTCCCTTCCTGACAATTTCATGCCAATTCCTGCCCCATAAATTTGTGTAGGCAGGAATTTCTGGGGAGAAAATTGTGCTCAAGCTGTTCCAGACTTTTTTGGACTTTATTTCTCAATGAGAGAATTTTATTCCCATTCTTCAAGTTTTGACAATCTGCCAATTTCTGCCCAAAAAAAGTCTGGATCAGACCTAGTATTTATGTATTTTTGTGTCTGTGAAACAGCTAGCGGTATCAGCTGTTTTGTCAAACTGATGGCTGTCAATGGGGACGTTCACTCAATTATTCTCAGCAATCTGGAATAACTTTCTGTTGTTGTAGATGAACAAACAGCTGCTCTCATGAAAGCTATCTTTAGTTATCCCAAAAAAATTGGAATAACTAGCTATTAGAGAACAAATGTATATAACCAGTTGACTGCAAAATTCATTGGTATGCGTTTTGCTTTGATTTTTTGACAGCTTTCAGCTAACCTATCTGATCCGTCCACAGATATACTCCGATAGCTTGGTATCCGAGAATAAATGAGTGAACGCCCGCAATTATAATGCATTGTGGGGTTAGTAAAAGAGGAGTAGATCTGCCCAAAAATCCAGATCTGCAAAATTGATAAACACTCCAAGTAGAAGAGATTCGAGGTACATGGTATTCTACTGAAACATTTGGGCAAATTCCTCGTACGCAAATATTGCGCAAAATATGCTAAGCATACTATCCCTAAAAGCAAATATAAAAATCTGCAATGCAGAATGTCCCAAGACGCTGCCCATGCTTTGTACATTATTCCCTTAGGAATTCGACCTTTATTTTTTTAATTAAATTTTTGATATTTAACATCCTTCTACTCGGTTTCCAGTATCTGTGAGAGTAATTTCGTAAGAGAATACAAAAGTGTGTCCTGCAATTCCGTCTGTAGGTCGATCTATAGCCTAAGCGGCTGAAGCGATTTTCTTCAAAGTGGGTAGGTGATTGGGTCGATTCTTTTTCAAATCTTTTTTTTTAGTCGCAAAAATAACGGTATCTGACATACGACTCGTAACGATTTTGAAAAAAATACGAAATGCAGTGCACTATAAGTCTAGCCTACATTTATTTAAAATCAAATGTTATTAACGGTATACCTGCCATAGAACCGTTTTGTTTTCATTTTCGACTTCTCATGAAACCGCTCAACGGATTTCGATCAAATTTTTTGAAAGGTCATTCGAATTCTAAACATACATAAATTTTTAAAAAATGTTTGCTTTGTATTTTTGAAAAAAAAAAGATTTTCTTTTTTTGAATTTCAATACGTATTTAGAAAACGGGTGGATGAATCATTGTTTAGCACATTTTATGTATTTTTATGATCCTGCAATTTAAGAGAAAAATGGATTCTAATGTTTAGGAAAGATCTCCATTAATACGTGCTACAATAAGAAATTTAAATAACTTTTATTTTAATCAATGTTTCATTAATTTTTTTATTGGATTAAAAATTAAATTTTATTTTAAATAATTAATGGTTTTTAAAGATGATAGACCGCAAAGGACCTCCACGCTCATCCACGCATATGCGGCACCTGATCGGAAAATTGTTCATTGCGCCTGAAGGGTTGGAATTGGGATCGCCTCAATTATTGTCTTGATGGACTGGTTCAATTCAGTCAAATTCCTGGGTTTCGTTTTGTATACTTCCTTCTTGACATAATCCCATAAAAAAAGTCTTGTGCAGTCAGGTCAGGTGACCTTGGGGGCCAGCGGAAAGTGCAGTTTCTGGATATCAATTTGTTTGGGAATTTTCGTTGGAGCTCCGCCACAACTTGTGTGGCTACGTGTGCACGTGCTCCATCTTGTTGAAACCAAATCCTGCTGAAGGGGATACGTCTTCGGCGAAGTCTTGGGTAAAAAAACTCCTTCAACATCTTTAAATAACGGACCCATTGACAATTTGTGTTACACCGTTTTCTTCAAAGAAGTATGGCCCGACAATACACCTTGATGAAACTGCGCACCACACAGTGACTCGTTCTGGGTGCAGTTCCGTCTCATGGAGCATTTCTGGATTAGATTCACTCCATATACGGCAATTTTGCTTGTTAACATTGCCGTTTAAGTCAAAATGGGCCTCATCAGAAATGAACAAACAATTTATCAATGTGTTGTCTTCTTCGGCCGTCCAAAAAAATAAGCCGATTACTCACACTGAAACAAAGTTATTACGTTTTATTTTTGTAGCACGATTCGTGGGCCACCCTGTACTTAAAATTTTGATAAAAAATAACGAAGGTGAGATATAAAATTTTACACATCATATGCGACTACTGTAAGACTCGCTCGTTTTTAATTATTAATAACTATTTAAACAATGCTTTTTATTGTAATATGTGCAATATATTGATTATATAAAACCCAAATTAAGAAACAACATTTCAGATAACCATGTAACTTCTTGTTGTTTTAACAACAAGGTTTATTCCGAAAATTAACAATACCTTTGTCAGTTACTTTTTAAACCTTTATTTTATACAAAATGTAATTCAAAGCACAATGAAAAAGTGCCTTAAAGTACATTGAATACATTAGAAGTGCAATTAAAGTTCCTTAAATTGCATTAAATACATTAGAAGTGCAATTAAAGTGCCTTAAATTGCATTAAATACATCAGAAGTGCAATACAAATCTCCTGCAAATTTATACATACAGAGAATTTATACATAGTGTCAAATAAATTAATAAATATTTATATTAATTTTTGTATGATTACATACTTGCTTTAAGCACTTTTTCGTATCATTTAATTACTTTGAATGCCAAACAACAACTTGAGTGTGCTACCACCAAGTTTTTTCTCAATTATTTTTTTAGCTGGAATTATAGCTGTTTCACGACTTGCCAAGGTCGATGATCATCAGATTCCTTTGCTCTAGTTGTGCTGGTCTACTTTTTCATTTTAATTGAAAAACTTCTTGTGCCTTCATCGTGTATTGAACCATGACCAGCCGCTTAGTAGCCAATGCACTTCGCATCACGCCACCGAGCCCACATGATCAGATCCAACCTAATACAGGTTTTTCTGTTTATAAATAAATTGCGACTAGCGCTTTTATTAGCCACACAAGTTTATTGTTGTTTATTCGGGTCCTTTCTTATTTTCTCCGTACTCGTATATAAGCCAACACTTTTTTGTTGTTCATATAAGGAGGGAGATAATAAATAGTTGCTTTTAGTATTTCTTGCTAATTTTCAGACAATGCTTTACAAAGATAAAATGGAGTAGATAATCTTGAATTCAATGACTTTGTAATATACTGCGTCTTGGCGATCCCATTTACTTCTTCCTCGTACTGCATCTGCCCGCCAACTTAACGATTTACATACATCTTCGTTCAATCCATCTGAACTAAAGAACGAATAGTTATGCGAAATAGATGTCGGTGATGCCACTGTCACCAACACTTCTACTTTGATAATTTTATTCTTCATATCGTTGTAATACAAGAAAACGAGATCTCAGCACTGTCTTTTATATTAACAGCATTCCTTACCAATATTTGTCAGTTTTTCAGTCGAATACTAAGAAAAAAATTGATTATCCGAATTAAAATAATTCTTCACCCTACGGTTCGTTAAAATGTCTAACTTCTTTAGATGTAATTTTAACTGAATCTTTATAATGTAGAATTCCTTACAACTATAGTCGATTTTTTTTCTGAACACAATCGAAGTGTTACTAAACAAAATCGATGTTATGTTCCCAAATCAAATCATGCGTTTTTAGATAAATTTCATCGCCTTTACAAGCACACCATTTTTTTGCAAGTTCCTTACAACAAAGCAAATTATCTGATATCGATTTGAAATGGTTGATAGGAATTCTACATAAAATACCTAAAAAAAAGATATGAAAACAAAAATTTAGTCTTGCGTTTATTTACCAAAAAAAAAATTACTTAAGACACATTTTTAATTTTCATGAATACCGAATGTATATTTCCTTTTTTATAGAAAAAAAAATGCAAAAAATAGGTAAGTGCTTGCAATATATGTAACTTTATTGAATTATTTTAAATCGTAATCGTTATTTTGCATAATTAAAACAAAACACATTTAAAATGTTCATTCAGTTTTCAAAGCTAAGGAAGATCACCACAACTATTTGCGTGCATTCACCGACGTTTCAAAGTATCGCTGGTAATATTTTAAAAAATTCGTTTTAAAAAATGTTTTGTGTTAAAACGGAGTTTTCCAAAGTGTAATAATTTTTTTTTTATAATTTACAAAAACAGTCTAAGGTTTACAATCAGTTTATTAGTTTTGAAACACAGTTTTTTTGTTTTTATCCGAAATTGTTTGGGATTAACGTTATAATTTAAGCATTTTACAATTAAAGCAAGTGCAGTACAAATACATATATTAAATATTTTGTTAATAATTACTAGGTATTAGATAATCATTCATATTCATTTTAATGTTTACCACAACTTGTTAATCGTGTCGTTTTTTTATATTTATGAGCAAATAATGTTTTCGATACAAAAACAAAATTTCCGTATTGGTATGCGGCTGTTGAATGACAATATGAAAGGACACGGTAGTGTCCAGCCAAGTTCTTCTTTTTTGTAACATTTATGTTTTTGGTCTGATACAAATATCAGGAATTACCATGCGATAAATACCTACTTTTGTTGGCATTCGCCATATCATGTAATAATTTTTCTGAATAAATTAATTTTCTTTATGTATGTATGTAATGTTTTGTACGAATAAATTAATTTAAATTAAACTATTTTGTATAATAATTATTATTTGCATAACTTGAAGGAATTTTAGATAACGACGTAAAACCGATAACTAGGCAAAGGTTTTTCATTGTCTACTTAAGCAACGAACATTAATATAAAAATAAAAGGTATGGACATAACTTCTTAGATCGAAGGTTTATTGGATACGATAATAAGAGTTTTTTTAAAGACGCGAGTATATCATATCTAAAGCAAGGTTTTCCACACATTTTCAGTTGTTGGCACAATCTCCTTGGAAGAGAACGATTATGAAAACAAATACATTTTATTACTCTGTTCTCTCTTTAGGTACAAAACGAAATTCCAGAAACAGAAGAGAAAACTCAAAAATAAATGTATGAATTTATTTACCTATATGTTGGGATTTCATAACCGATTTCAGTTGTTCTTTTTAGAGTAAATTTGCCGTGTTTTAATGTCACGTAAGTCGCACAAGTTTCATAAAAGTACTACCTCTATGGTGTACATACGATGGAATTGATTTAATTTTTATAATTGGTTTTAATTTGAATATTTTTTTACCGATTTTGATTTTGGGAAATGCTATTACGGCTGATTTTTTAAAATTTAATTTGTACCAACTGAAATTTGTACAAATAAAAAATATGTATACAAATATATATGTAATCTTTAATCTGAAATTCTCTAACTCGAGCAGATGGCACTAATAATTTAGTGGAACTAAGGAACTATTAAACTCAAATTATCTATCTATCTTTGTATCTAAAGCATTTAGCTCCTTGGTTATATGTTGAAGAGTTTACTTATCTTTTATAAATATTCTGTTTTCTGTAAATTTCTCCCATTATGTCATTTTGAAAAGTATATTGACACTTTTAAATACATAATCCTCATAAATGTCAATGAAACATCCCAACGCTACTCTCGAGTGACGCAATAGCTTCTTATTTTTTTTACCTAAATAAATATAAATAAATAGTCTATACTTAAACTGATCTAAGTTTTTCGTTTCTGATCGAGCTGTTGTTGAGGAAGTTCCTCCTGCAATTGAAGAATATGATCTACTGGATGTGGCTTGCCATCTTCACCGACACGACATGGTTGCACGACACCACTGCGATGTAACTTATCCATTAAATTCACCAATTGAATTGCTTCGTACTCCTTCTGTTCCTCACTCATTCCAGCAAGTGGACTAGGTTTTGGCTGTTCAAAACACCCCAGTACAGGATTGATGCCATGTTGCATTTCCTTATACTCCTCAGTGTCACTGTCTTCGCTGTCTGAAGAGTATTCGGTATTTTCGATGCGTCTACAGTCTAAGACTCCTCGGTTTGCAAAGAGTCCTGCCGCATTTCCATAACCAGTATACTTTATCATTCGACTTACATTTTCTTTGCAACAAACGAAGAGCAATTCAGCAGACAAGTCTCTGACAATCATCTCGGGGATGGTTAAAAAGCGACAGAGGTGGTTGCGTAGTTCATCGCCCACTTCTGGTCGCTGGGACACATCCTTGAGTGGAGGAAGAACAACTTGACGGATATAGTGTCGCATAAGAGGACAACATCGCGCACAGTTAATTAATACAGTCAGAACCGGCGCCAAAGAATCATTTGCTATAGCGCTAGCTTCTTCTTCGTTTAGCAGTGACTTTAAAAAGCGCAAAAGAATCTCCAGGGAGCGAATGCTTTTCCCTTCTTGAACAAACTCAAGCCCTTCACCGGCAGCTGGCTTAGTTATAAGTTCATACAAACAACTTGTACAAATGTTATTGAGTAAGTTAACACAATTCGATATTACATTTCGATGTTTTTCAGTTTTCATAGATCCGAATTCGTAGAGCAGCCCTCGAATCACGGCAGTAAGTCGTCTGTTTTGTATTTCATTCTCATTGGGACTTCTATCTGGATTCGAAGTTATATTGAACATGACCTTAAGTATTTCACAAATCAAATCTATTTGCTGGTCTGATTTTTTTTCCAATGAGCATTTCATGTCCAACCATTCGGTAAGGAAAAAAATGCCGTTCAAATCTATTTGAACTTTAGTGCGCGTTATCGGTTCCAAGGCAGTTATAAGAAATAGTAATTTCATATCAAAAAATTCAATCTCATATGGATGACTAATTGGGCTGCTTACCCGTTTCAAAATTCTTTCTGTAGCCGAGTTTTTAATGCATAACTTACGACAATCTGAACTAAGAAAAACTATGTTGCACAAGCACTTAAGAGCTTCAATGCTTGTCTCTGTGGTATGCGTGGAAGAGTTATTTAGTTTCTCTGGTCCCAACTCAGCTAAATCCAGCAAACAGTTAAAGTCAGCCTGGATGTTGTTTACTTTTATACATTGTTCGTCGCGAGTAAGGATCCGAACACTATTTAGAATTTGAGGATATATGACAGCTTTCTTGGGATCGCGGAGGTTTTCAAAAAATGCATTCCAAATAGTTATCCATTGGCCACTTATGTTAAATTCGGTGAAATCGAACAATGCTGCATACTAATTAAGTTTGGAAGTTATTTTCATTTAGTTATTTCCTTGGTAGGTATGTATTTACTTACTTTTGTATTGAATGTCTCGAGAATACCTTTGATTTTATCAATATCAGAACTTTGAAGATCTTCAATCTCTACTTTCTCCATATTTTAGGAACGAAAATGTCTTTTTTCAAGAGCACTAATTGAATTTGTGAAAAATTAGTCAATAAGTTTTGTTGTGGGAGGAAGCAACTGTTTTATTTGTTGTATGGAAAAAATTGGATTTCGTTTCGATTAGTACAAAATTTATTCGGTTTGGAAATATTAATTTTTTTTTTTTGTTCGAAGAGTCCAACTACTGTCTACACGATGATTTCACTTCACTCCCGGATAATGACCGTTCGAGTGTGTTCTTTTTAACACATCATCCTCCATCACCAGTGCCAGTGAAACAGATAGATTTTTTAAAAAAATATTTTTAGTGGAAACAACAATCAACTTATCTCTCTTCTATGCATGAGCATTCAACATGCCTAGATACTGTACTCATATTTTACCATGCAGTCAAAAGTTAAGACAGCCGCCATGTTTTGATAGGTTAAGAACAAGAAGTAGTTTCTTCACATACAAATTATTCAAGAGTACTCTGAATTGTGAGTTTATTTTTTTTAAACAATTTCTTGGCCAGCTCGAAGCTATTTTAAATGTTTATTGGTTTCTAAAATTTTAAAATAAAATTTCTTGGTTGTTCTCACCATTACCAGTTAATATACAAATTTGTTTTCGCAAGAATGAGATTAATTGTTTTTTATAACATAACGTACACAAAAAGGCAAATTTATTCAAGCATATTTTAAGTTGAATGTAGTTAAGGCTTTAAGGAGGCTTTACATGCATATTCAACTTCATCTGCATTGACATCTGCAAAAAAAGAGGAAACAAAATAAAAAATTCATACTTGTGCGATAGAGAGCGACAACCAAAATGGAGATCATCTTCATGTATGAAGATTATAGGAAGTATGAATCTGAAGATTGCAGATTATAGTGAAGATGAACATGTTCATCTTCATTATAGCATTTTCATCTGCACCATAATTTGTTCCGTTCAGATAACGAATTTTCAAGTTTTTTTTACCATTTCACCTCAGTTTGCTTAAAAACAACAAAAAAAAGCGAAAATTATCTTCTCAAAACTACATAACTGAACGCTAAGAACATGTGATTGTGAGATGTGTCAAGAAAGTTATAGCAGAGTTCGAGTAAGTTATTAGTGTGTACCTTGTCTAACTTTTATGTTTGTTTTATATTATGGTCCCGCTCTACTTTTCTTCAAGTCTGCAGATGCAGATCCATGTAAAGCCTCCTTTATGCAGCACTTTTAGTTAAGGCCTAGTTCAGTTAAAACAAAATATGAGTTTATGAACTGGGCTGTTATCACATACTTGAACTTTGAACCATCGTAAGACCGAGGCTTAAACGAGGGGTTTATTTTATTCTTATTTTTAAATTAAGCTACGAAACCAAGCGACCTGACAAATAATTTTCCCTGCAAGAAAAGACGACTTACTGACTACTTTGGACAGAAACGATAACTAATGAACATAACAGGCAGACTCCACATGCCATAAACAATTATAGAATTATGTACATTAGATGAAAAAATCCATTGGAGTCCAAGAAATCCATGTATTTACGTTGAGCGCTGTTCAAAGCTTGGCCATAGACTGACATTACATGTATGTGTTTATTTTTTGTGGTGGTTTTTGATATATTTGTATGTACATAAATTATTTTGCTTGTTGAAAAAGCAATTTTTTTTGGTTGTATGTTTGACAGCTGTCAGTGGTGTCAGACTGTTAACAAAACTGAAATCGCTGACAGACGAAAGTAGTGAGTCATGTGTACTATGCTTAACAGTCATAATTATGGCAAAGTGAAAGTACATATTTATTTTTATGGCAAAACTGACAGCCACGAATGTTCGTGGATAAAGAAATACCAATAGCAATTTTCGTTTAAAATTTATGTCATCGCAATCGCATCGAATATGTTAATCATAAAATAAATCTTCCAAATAAAATAAAATCAATAGATAAGAAGGAAAACATATTATAATCAATCAAAATATTTCAATTGTAAAAAAGTAATTAATAGTGTAGCAAATTCGAATCGTAAACAACCATGTATTATAATTATATTTTTTTCTTACAGTGGCCAACTACAAATGGCAAAGCAGTAAAAGCAGCAGTAAACAGTGCAAGTGAAAAAGAAAAAAAAATTATCATACGAATTTTTTGTTATACATTTATGTGTTTTATCTCTGCTGTGAAAACAACATAACTAAACAAATGATTGCTCATTATTTTACAAAGAAAATCTTTTATCAAAATTATATATAATCTCGAGGCGTAATACAGTTTTGTTTATTTTATTTATTTTTGTAATTCGGTATTGTCAAAGGTACACTCCGCCCCCGCTTTTACTATACATAGGTATTTCCCAACATCCAATTAAATACCTTTCATGGTGCGAATGTAAAGAATCATAGTCAATCGACAATTTATTTTGTTCTATTATCTGTTGATTTACGCATATTTAATGAGCTGCTTTCCGAAACAGAAATAGACAGCATTTAGGTAACAAAAAACAAAACAAACAAAAAATCACGCAGCAACACACGGGAAATGAGTTGGCTGCGTTCCAGCCCTTTGCGGCAGAGTCTAACACGAAATGGGAGCAGTTCATCTGCAACAACGGCCACAGCATCGATATCCAGCAACGGCGGCAATGGTGGCGGCAGCATTTCCACAACATCACTTTCTAGCCTAAATAAGCAACGGCCAATCGACTCAGCAACAGACTGCGATCCAAGAGCTTGCTATGATAGTTTTTGCAAGCATTGGCAACAGGCGTACGAAATAATACAAAGGGCGGACGTAAGTTTAAATTGTTTTCCATTTTTATATAAAATCATTCTGCTTCTAAATAAAGAGGAAGTTATAAAGTGTTTTTTTGTTCGAGTGTTGCTTTTTGAATCGACAACATTCTGTTCATGAGGAGATGATTTGATTGCTAATCTTTAATCTTGAGTTATTTATAGTTAAGAGTACTACGTTAGTAGTATTTATGTAGATAGTTGTAACTGCATAAAATGAGTAGCTATACAATATTGAAATGTAAAAAAAAAACTAGAACAACATTATAGGGAGATTTTTTTGAAAAAGAACGTAGGTACTAATTATAATTATGGAGCAATTTATCGAAAGTCTAATAAGATTTTTGGTTATTCCAATATAAACGAATAGGATTAAATACAATTAAAGACAACATATCCACCATCTGTTGCAAAAATGTTTTCTTATATTTAATTATTAATTAAAATTAATAAAAAAATACGTTTTTTATTATGAGATTTTATATTATTTTGATGTACCTACATACCTATATACTAGTTTTCAGACTCATAACGAATACCATTGTAAACGAACATTTTTATAAATCCCGAAAAAAATATCATAGAATTTGTTCTTAATAGCAATTTGTATGTATTATTCCACTACGATGTATTCTGTGATCAATTTTTTTTTCGAAAGTCGTAACAAATTTCCGATTATGAATCGAATTCGTGATAGAGCTGATTATTTAAAAAAAGCACATTCACTTGAGCTTTAAATTAAAGAATGTTTAAATAATTATAGAGCATATTATTTTCTTTATTACAAGTTTAAATTTATATATATCTATTTATTTATTTGTATTTAGAATCAAAAAGCACCCACACACGATGATGTTCTTGGGGTTGTTTCGCACCTGGATTACATGGTAACACTGCTACTGGTGGAACTTCATAACTGCAATAAAATTTCATTGCCAAGTCCAAATTCAAGTCCTCCGGCGCCATGTTTGGAGTTTTTACTAAGTGAAAATCTATTAGACAAACTATACGAATGGGGTATTATTACGGGACGTTATGCTAATGCAGTTCGTTTAGAACAACTTAAACTCTACGAACTATTGGTCAGCCATTCTAGACACCAGCTTTTGTGTCACGAACCATTTTTGCGACCACTATTAAAAATTCTCGACTCAAGCCAAGGGGAAATTTTTCCACCGGATCTTGAAAAAAGATTGGTCATTTTATTAAATCAATTATGTGTTGTTCTTATGCAAAATGTTCATCTGTTAGATTTGTTCTTTTTCTCGTCAGAACAGCACAAGCAGGGGCAATATAGTACAAAGTAAGAGTTTTCTAGTATTAACATGGCTACAACAAAATTCTTAATTTTACGATTTTTTTTATATTTGCAGCTTTATTATATTTTCACTTCTTATACCGTATGTACACAGAGAAGGCAGTCTTGGCCATCAGGCGCGTGATGCACTCTTACTGTGCATGGCACTTTCTCAAAAAAACTCAAACATTGGAACATACATTGCACAATACTCGTCCATGTGTCCATTGCTAGTTACCGGACTTGGAGGTCTATACTCTCGTTTGCCAAATTCTATAGAGATTAACACCAACGACTGGCATCGCATTACGCCTGACGACGTTACCGAAATACCTGAACTAACACTATTTATGAATGCGTTGGAATTTTGCAATGCAGTCGTTCAAGTAGCACATGATTTGATCAAAAATCAATTATTAGATTTCATGTATCAAGGGTTTATTGTACCTGTATTAGGACCAGCGATATTGCAGGTAAATGCTTTGTGTATACATATATTTAGAAACATGTCTTTCGATTAATTTGTGGTGTGGGAAGTCTAATGTTCTTGTCTTTTGTTTTTTATTTATGTGTGGGTGGGCGTGGGATATATTTTATCAACATATTGTCTTTTATCATCACTTTTACGTTTAAATTTAGTTTTTTTTTTTACTGTTTTATATCTCGTCTGTAGTTTTTTATGTTAAACAAAAAAAAACTGTTAAACTGTACGCAACAATTCGAATACGCTCATTTCTTTGGCTCTGTTCTTAATGCTTTTTTTTAAAATATTTTTCAAAAGAAAAGCTATCTTCTTTTTCTTGAGTTTTGATTCCACTAACCACACCAGGGAAACAATCGAAAATTACATTTTACAGACATTCAAAGGCAAACATTTGCAGACAAACGTCGAGTCACAAATTTCAGCAATGTCCTATTTGGATTTAATCCTGCGATCGGTTACCGAGCCTGGGCTCTTGAGAGCTTTTGCTAAATTTTTATTGGATGAGGAAAAATTCGATGGTCAGCGTATTATAGATACGCTCATCGATCGGCTAAGTGCCAGTGATGCAAATGTAAGCAATTATTAGTTGAATAAAAATAAACTTAGATTATTATTAAATACTTTTGTTCAAATAGCTGTGCATGGTGGCAATGTCATTATTTGATACTCTAATTAGTTTACACTGTGAAGACATAATGCTGGAATTGTTGTTAAAATACTTGCTGCCAGGCAAGCATGTTCCCATATCATATCGTCACAAAATCAACAAAATCGATCCATACACAAACACTGCAGATTTTTTCCTCGATCTGACACCCGAGGTGATGAAAAGAGCCAGAGAACTTAAGCATAAGGGAAGTTCTGTGGAAGGAACACCAGTAAATGATTCGCCGTCCCGGCACTCGATGAGTAAAACAATCGGTGCCAATTGGAATTATTATAATCTTCATACGGGCGACACATTGTACTCAAACTATCATGCCTATTTGTTTGACGCACACTATAAAATTGCACAATCTCGATCTGCCTGCAATAGATGGTCAAATGCTTATAAGTATCAAAAGTGGCCACCCAGACAGAAGCCCAATGGACAAACAATTGAACGAATCAATGAGATGGTAAAAAATTTTTTCACTGAATTTAGTTGCAGTCCTCTACAATTTATTGGCGATGCATCAAATGCATTGCTCGATAGCGACAAAAACAAATACGACAGTTTACAATCGATTGGCGATTCAAGTGGATATGAATCGTTCAAGTGGCGACCCGATGATGACCATGATAATAGTGAAGTAGTTACAGTTGCTATAGAAGCGGATTCTGATAGTGCGACAAAGGTGAACGCCAGTTGGAGGTTATCAAACCGAAGAGACTTAGTTATAACTGATTTGGATTTCTCAGAAGATTTGTTCGCTCAAGGGACAGTAACATTAGGTAAAATTATTTTTTATTTTCATGCGTCATTTATAAAATATCAATAACTATAATTAGGTCCCTTTTTAAATGCTATCTGGGGAAAGTTGCAAACGTTTACCAGCAACACATTGTACGTAAATCTTCATTTGACCGGTCTTATTACACGTTTGGCTTTTTACCCGTTACCTCTTACGCAATCTGTTTTGTTACGTCCGGATATTGTCACAACCTCAGATACACCGTGTTTTCACCAAGTTTTGCGTATTCTAAAACAGCAAATCGATGCCGAATTGCCGGTTACTGAAGATTCGCTTGAAATAATCGACGTTGCACGGTCATATCTCATTGATCGAGAATTCAGGTTAATTAACGCTCGAAAAGTGGTCAGTGATACTGGTATGAAAAATGCTCCGAGAAATAGCTTACAGCCGACTTCGACTTTTGCTAATTTATCATCATCATCGCCGGTCCAAGTAACACCTTCTTCATCATATGATCCTTTTAGGCGGAATGACAATAAGCGAAAAAGCTTCACAACGTCAATCTCTAATATTTTCGGTCGCAAACCAAATGGTAAGTAGAAGCAAATATAAATATAATTCTTTTTTTTTTTCAATAATTTATGTTTGTGTTCATTTTTATTTTCACTACCTATTAATTTTTGGTGGTGGGAAAATTAAATTAAGAAAATACTCATACAAAACAATTTTATTTGTAGTCCATTGAAATCGATAAAATATATTTTAATATTCTATAATTTCATACGTCTTTGTATCACTCGCTCTTTTGGAGAAAAATTAAGTAAAAACAAAATTATTATTTTCTTCTTTTTTTTTAAATCAGCTTCATCTGGCTTATCACAAATATACGCATTCTTCACTGGTAAATATTTCACAAAGAAATTAAAAAACAAACAATAAATACAAAAAAGTAGAATTTGCTTTAGTAGTTTTCGATGTTGATTGTTATTTTAATCAGTGCCCAGATCACGTAAAACTAAAACGATCATCTCTCTTTACCTTTGTTTTTTAATAAAGTAGAGGCAACTATGTATGTGTACATATACGAAAAGACAATATAGTTTATATGATCAATAATTTTGGCTTACATGATCGGGGCCCATATTTCTATGTATGAACTTGCTTGTAAATAACTTAATTTTCCTCTTTTCTGCCTTTTGTTGAATATTTTAGTTTGAATAGTTGACACTTTTACAACTAAAAGCTATTTATTATAAAAAGTTTTACAATTCTAGTGTTATTTGAAGTAGTAAACAATGGAACGTTGAATTTTAATATTACCTATACAGCTTTTGAAGCGAGTATTGTACAGGTTATTGCATTAATAATTAAGGAATTTATGTTTTGAATCAAGAGAAAATTAGTTTACTTTACAAATTAAAGGTTCAATTGCTGTTTTTGATTGATGTTTAATGAAAGGTTGCTGTAAGCCTGTAATCCTTTGTAATGTATGATGACCTGTACTCTCTTTATTCTGGTTTCTACACCATTTTTCTATCATGTACACAGGTTAGGGCATATATGTACATCATATTTTTTTATTTGGAAAGCAAAAACCATGGTCATAACGTATTTATAATCTTTGATTTATATTTAGCAATTGTAAGATTAAAGTATAGATACAAATAAAGTGTCATATGAAACTTTAATTTTATTCCACATGGCTTTATTTTAAAGTTTTTAAAATCACAATGTTTGAGAATTATTAAAGAAATATTAAAGACCTCCAAAAAATAATAAATTAAATAACTGGCGGGTACAGTATACACAATTTAAGTTAATGCTACCACAAGTGAAAATGTATTAATAAACCTTATCCAATTTTATACAGTTATAGAAAAACAGTTTCCTTTGTTCTAGTATTTTGTAGACACCAAAATCAGTTCTCTTCTCTTGACCAAATTTTTGGCAATTTTTTTTTAAATTGAATAACGATGTATTTAGACTTATCATTATACTAATGAAAAGATCAAAATAAAAAGCTTGCATCTAACCCAATCAAAACGCCAAAACTGTAGTGTTTTCGAATTTTAAGTTAATTGTTTGTAATAAAAATTATAAATTGTCTTAACAAATCATGTTCACTGTCCCCATAATTACTGTATGATTGAAATTTGTAGATTTTATTTGAATAATATACTTTTTAACTTTTTAATCTTTTAATGACTGCATCATAGCCCTGCATGTTTGAATATTAATGTTTTTTGTTCATATTTTGAATCATTTTTTTATCCTAATACTAAACTTGTTAAATTCCTACAGGTTCAACTTTCTCAAACGCTGCTCAGTCCTTAAGCTCTTCTACTCATTCCTCAGTCTCCCAATCCCAATCTAATTCAATATCCTCGAATCAAATGAACAGTATTCCAATGCGAGAGTCCATCCCAAATAGCGGCTCAACAACGCCAAACATAGGAGGATCCAATTCAAGTGCAACTGCGTCGAATCTATTAACACCATTGGCAACTGGTGGAGCTATAGAGCCAGCATCTCTAGACTCGATTTCTTCTATGTCCTCAACATTGGGTGCAATTGCTAATTCAAGCGGAACGGAACGCACCAGAGATCTTTCTCTGTGCGCTGTTCTCCTAGATGAGTGGCTTAAAGAACTCTCCGCAATAGCACAGGAGCAATCTATTGTTATGATCAGCGATAATAATCTGTGATCCATAAAAACATTTAGGAAGTGTTTTCAAAATCAATTGAACAGGGGATAGCACAGTAAATTATACTAGAAGGTCATAATATTTTCCAATTGCGTCCCAAAATTGTGGCAATATTTACATTTTTATTAAAAAAATAATAATAAAAGTTATGCACATCGCACATGCATTTCAAAAGTGATATAACTATTAAATTTAACTTTAACAACAAAATTTAGAAAACTTGTATTTTCTTAAAATAAGATAGGTAGGTATTTATAAGAAAATTATTTAATTAACAAATATACACACAAAATTAATTTTAACAATTTTATCAGACGTACAATTTTACTTTTTTTTGAAAACATAATTTTGACAAAAATACCTATTTAAATAAAACAAATTTGTTTAAGTCGTGTCAGATAATAAAATAAATTTGCGGTTATATGGATGGTATATTGTATTTTTATACATTTCACAAGAATGGAAAATGCTTATTTTTTTATTCGAGAAAAGCACGATTATCATATACTGTCTTACACTCCCTTACATAATTTCTTATAATTATTCAGTTTTTGTATCAATTTGCATATGCAGGTATATAGTATATAGAAAAAAGATTCAAATTTTCTTTCGTCTTTCTAAGAAATTGTGTTAAGACGGAAGAGGATTTGTGAGATCTAGCGAATTGTTTATCAACAAGAAAAATAAAAGAAAAAATATTTATTTCGTTAACAACTGCAGTAAATGAATTGAAAATAAATTCCGTCTAAGCAGCCTTTTTTACACAACGTAGATACAAATTTTATTTTTTAAAAAATCTAAAAATGATGTTATGCTAAATTGGAATACATGTGCGGTTTCTTTTTTATATGTACAGTTTACTATGTATTTTAACATTTTTACTCAGAGTAAGTTAATTTTTTTTAAACGGAATTCAAATTAAATATTTATGTATTATTCTTGGTTAAACCGAATTTGAATCAATCATTCTGATACCTTATAATTTATAACCCCCTGTTTATATCGTTTGTTATGTTTTATATTGTATTGATTGTGTAAATTATAATGTAAAACACTTGTATAAATTATAACTAAAAAAAACTTAAGCAAAAGATTTAAATAAGTTTAAATAAGAATTTTTGAACTTACAACTAGTGCCTATTACGAGCTTGAAATATATTTTGTAAATTACTATGTATTTTTTGAATGTATAGAAACGATAAAACATGTTTTAAAAATAAATAATCAAGCGTTGAAGCCTAGATAAATTGTAATCTTATTTTAATTGTATCTTTTTGTTGGCATTAGAATACATTTTACTATACATAATATGTTGCAAATTTTAAACGATACAATGATTTTTTACATGTTTACACATACATATATTTACAAAGAATCGAAAATAATGTTTAATTTATCAATGTTTTTAAGACAGATAGATAATATTGGCTGAATAAAATTGAGAAGAAAAAAAAACAACATAAAGCGTTTTTTTTAAACCTGCTACTTAAACACCTTAGGGTGAAAAAAAAAACAAATTTTAGTCCCAAAATAATGGTACCTGCCATACGTAACCGGTGCCGGAAAGCTTAATTATCTCGAAAAAGGCTTTAACGATTTTGATAAAATAAGTTGAGTTTAAGATTTAATGCAATTTTTTTTTATTTTCGACTTTCTCATTAGTTCTAAATTAAAATGGATGTACGGATGTTGATCAAAATTTTTAGGAAGTCCCTCAATTTCTAAATAATACTGCATACTTGAATATTTGAAAGAAAAAAATTATGCTTCGGAATAATACAAAATGTTTTTATTTGAAAATTCAGTATTTCCAAAACAAGTTGAGGATTTTTTTTTTAAACTTTGGATTTAAATTTATATTTGCTAAATTAACGTTGAGATTACTTGGTATAAAGTTATCACCAATTGGATATTTCCATTAACTCACACAGGGCAACTAGATGCTGGATTTGTTGACGTTTTTATTTAATTGCTTTCAAATCTCTTCTACCTCTTACACGAGGAATCAAAATAGCAGCCGATTTTAATCGTTTCCTTTAAATTTTTTTTAAAGGGAATGTCAAAACAATCTCTTCAAATCGTCGACCAGCATATTTTGTTCACTCCCCTTAAGAACTATTCACATGAGAGCGACCAACGACCGACGAATAAACGAATAAATTCCATTTAAAACAGTTCACCAATCTAAATTCTTCACAAATTCAAAACAAAATTATAGAAATATAATTTATGTGAATGTTTAGCCACAAAAATTTGCTTTTGAATCGCCAAAATATTGGTAGTCACGAATTGCATCTGATTGTTACGAACATTTTTTTCCAACCATTTCCGTTCCAACCATCCACCCTTCACCGAGTAATTTGTTCGCTCGCGTCTAACCTCAAAATCAGAGTTTCAACTTATATTTGTGAAGAATAAAATTATAGCCATGTGAACGAAATGTCAAAATGGACGAATATTCGTTAATTCGTTGGTCGCTCTCATGCGCATAGTACTTTACTTTTTCGCCATCTTTCCTACTAACTAAAACTTCCTGGCAACACAGTTTCTTCCTGTGAAAACTGTGCATCTTTGTTCATTCTCTTTCTAATGCGGTTTTCATTGGTGTAAGAATTTTATTCTTTTTTGATACAATTCTGTCAAAAAAACACGAATTACTACAATTAAATCCTTCCATTGGGCAACAAAATTAATTTTTTTTATTCAGAATCAAATTCGCAGATCCGTATTTTTCCGTGAATCAAACCCTCTTTTTACTAACACCATTAAACCTACATTTAGAAGTATTCAGTTTGACAACCATCAGTTTCACAGAAACGAATATACACCAATACGGTATTAAAAGAAAATTTAATTCAAATAATGTTGGGGGTGGCCGTGGCGCGAAAGTTGTGTGCTCGCCTGTCAACCTTGTGGTCGGTCGCAGGTTCGATTCCTGTCGTTGTCTATGTCTTTTTATATTCCATTAAGAACCAATTCTAAAAATTGTCATAAAATGCTGGTTTACTCATTACATGCTGTTCAGGCATAACACTAACTGCATGTGATTGAGTAAGCGAGTATACCCATAAATATGACAACGATATAAATAATATAATCTGAATTATAAGAAACATAAATAAATAAGACACGGTAATTTTATCCGCATTAGTTCAGCAGCCATCCCTGGAGATAAATCTGAGACAACAACCAGCTCTAGTCTCAGAAAATTACACATCTTTCCTATCCTTCTTTCTCTTCTTTCACCGGATGCCCGCGCTGTGTTAAAAAACATATAAATGGTATTCATAATCCCTTGAGCGCGTGCAAAATTATAAAAAAAAATTCAAATTCCATTGGCCACGAATGTTCAGAACGAAAAAAGAAACACACATTTGGAGCTCTGCATGCTCTGAGTTAAAAAGAAACACAAACAATTTTTCTGACAACTCACACTCTGCTCTGAACTAAGAAAGAGAAACGCCTATTAAGGGATTTATCCGATACTAAAATTTCCTACATCCCAGCATTTTGGCATATGGTTGAATTACCTAAATTGATTTCTCTAGTACTCATATAGTTTTATTCAATGGCAACTCTGATTATCTGTCAAAAATCAAAATATAGCCGTGGCCTGTCCGGTGGCAAGAAGTTTGCTACCGAAATGCAGTTGAGGACTTGACTTAACCCACAGGCACACGCTACAAATATCTTTGATCTGCTTCACACTTCACCATCAATCGCCGAACGACTAAGTCGCCACCTCATCGAAGAGTTCACCACCGTCATCGTTAACAACATTGCCTAGCCAGAAAAATTACCTTTATCTACCTGTTTGTCTTCTCTTGGCTGCTGTGACTAGAACGGAAACAGATTTGGCTTCGCAACTTGTATACCTATTCTTTTGTTTGCTTAAATGAAGTGTTGAAAATATCGTATATCGTTCGGAAGTCTGATAAGTGATAAGATTTGTTTTGTGCAAAAGAGGAAGATATCCAAAATATCTCTCAGAATAAAATGTGTTTTTAAACACGACTACAAGAACATCTGAAACAAAAAATAAGTACGTAGTACAATTTTTGTGGTTTAGTTTGTGCATATAAGTGGTTGATTCCCGCCGGCCGTACAAAGAAGTTAGCCTTCAAAATTAAATGATAAGATTTGCTTTAACTTGCATGTAAAATTCCAATTTCCAATACATCGGTGAGTATATAGTAAATAGTACATAGTATAGACAAATTATTATTTATTAATTAAATTAACTCCAGAATTTTTGTATGTGCTCGTTCACGCATCTTTGGCTAAACAAGAAGAAAAGATTAACTAGTTCCTATGTTTATTGCTACCTACGTAAACAAGTTTTCTCGGTTGGCTTGGTTTTTCTTTCTCTATGCAATTAATAGTCAAGAC
This sequence comes from Philhelius pedissequus, assembly GCA_910595825.1. NCBI lineage: Eukaryota > Metazoa > Arthropoda > Insecta > Diptera > Syrphidae > Philhelius > Philhelius pedissequus. Next base: position 2,869,556 of record OU343163.1, on the reverse strand, counting down.
GAAAATCCAGTCAGAGAAAAGTTTTAATGGACCTAAATATTGATGAGCCTTCATATAAATATCAAACCGGTATGTTCATAATGAAAAAGGCTCACATTTCCACAACTGATTAAAAAAAAAGAATAATCAACCTATTTTCTTGTGCCATAGCTTATTCCCTTTTAGTTCCATAAATTTACATATACCTACCATCATACAGGTTTTTATTCAATTTTCTTGATCTGTGAATACAATAATGGGTGGTGTTGACAAAAGCATCTCTATCCTATATACATACATATGTTCAAAAAAGTGCCTAGACAAGAAAGTTCTCATGGTATTTTTGGAATTACAACGAGAACAGTAAAGACAAAAATCTAGAATCGAACATAACAAATGCAAATGAGTTTATTGGCCTTATCCAATATTACCATTTTTTTGTTTAAATAGGTTTGATTGTCCCATGAAGGCAGAAGCGAACTAGGTAGGTATAATAGTTCATTCAATGTTGGAAAGGATCTTCTAGAATGTAACGTAAGCTCTTAGAAAATATTGCACGCATAAGCAAATCCCAGTTCTTTCACGATGTTGATGATGTGTACAATTCTTGATAAAATACAGTTTCGCTTATCAGCTCTCTTTCAAACTTTCCTTATCTCCAAACTTAAAATAGGTACCTACATATTTATTAAGTTAAATACAAGATTACTTTCGCCATTATATCACCTTTGAGATCGTTGAATAAATTTGTCGTGTTTTATTTTTGTTCCAACTCCTTGATAATTTGGATTGCTTCTGATACCGGGTTAGATCCATGTCTTTGTAAATATCCAATAAAGGCCTTCCATGGTCTTGCCTTAAAATTTCCTTTGTTTCTCCTTTAAACCTTTTTTTTTTAAATAAAACCACATATGGACATTTAGTTTTGTATGATTAAGTTAACCTTTTTTAATTCAAGACAAATAATCTCTTATTTATCTACATTGCGTGCGTATACTAGGGTGGGGCATATTTGAAAATATAAAAATTTCTTTTGCGCTATACCTATAAACTATTAAGCCTAATATTTTGTAGACACTTATTTTCAAACGACTTACTTGCAAAATATTAACTTTACTTGATCCGCAATAAAATACATAATATATATAAATAAATATACATTATGTACATACCTATGTATCTAAATTAATGTAAATTATTTTTATATAATATGGATCAAGAAGAATATTTTGTATTTACTCGAAAATCTTGATAGTTAAAAAATAGGAATAAATTATTAACAAAAAAAAACATTATAATAATTCAAACTGGTGAACATTTTATGTTAGTTAACTTGTAAATTGATGCTAATTTCGCAGTCCGATTCTGGTTATTTTTTAAATGTATCGATCAAAAGAACTCGTTGGCAAAGTGTCTTTGTTCATAAAGTCGATAACCCCACTGCCAACATCATTTTGCTGCAATCATTTGTTTCTATTTACTTTTTTTTTTCTGATAACAATTCTATGATATCTTCGTATTTATCAGGTGTCACAACGTTACAATCGTACTTTTATTTAACAAACCAAAAACAGTATAAGCACTAACACGATTTTTCAATTAATATACATATCCCTTTTAACTTTTTGATGCATGTCTAATGTAGGTTTTAATATTATGTATAATGTATAGCAAATTCGAGTAAAGTTTATTTTTGTAAATTTGTTGAAAGATGTGGCAGTTAAATTTTTCATCTCTAACGAAAGGTGTTTTATCTATTTGTTTTATAACTTATGTTTACAAAGGTGTTTACATAAAACTTTTAAAATTAAACAATGAAGATACTGTTTGTTTACCTACTTGAAAAATACTTTGCATTACGGTCATGTTAATCGTTCTCTATTTTTTTTTCAATTCTAGACACATTTAATACACATACAAAATGAGACGTCGAAATGTGAAATGGCTTCTGAAAGCTGTTTTTTTATTAATCGTTGCCATAACCCTATTTGTAGCCCTCATAAGTATCATATCATCTAGTTCAGCAACGAATAAAATTAGTCAAAGTTTTCAGGAAACTAATGCTAAACTAAGAAAAGACATATCACGTTTATTCCCTAGTGGTGATAGTCGAGAAGCTCAAGGAAATGAAATAGAAAGTGCTCAACGACTTCGGATAGCAGACGTAATTGTGAAAAATGATGGAGAAAAAATCGATTGGCATGACTATGCTGCAATAAACAAAGATGCTCAACGTGTTGGGATGGGAGAAGGTGGTAAAAGAGCAGTTCTAGACGAAGCTTACCAAGCCGAGGAGAAATTGATTTTCCGACAAAATGGTTTCAATGCCTTGCTGAGTGATTCGATATCTGTGAATCGGTCTGTACCTGATATAAGGAATCCCGGATGCAAGACAAAGAAATATTTAAAGAATCTTCCCACAGTCAGTGTGGTGATACCTTTCTATAATGAACATTTCAGTGTGCTTATGAGATCCGTTCATAGTGTAGTGAATCGATCACCACGAGAACTATTGAAGGAAATAATTCTAGTCGATGATTTCAGTGATCGGGAATACCTAATGAAGCAACTAGATCAGTATTTAGCGGAAAACTTCCAAAACGCGCAAGTTATTCGTCTGGCTGAAAGGACTGGCTTGATTGGAGCCCGTATGGCCGGAGCTAGAAAGGCAACAGGACAAGTGTTGATCTTTTTGGATTCTCATATCGAAGCGAATTATAATTGGCTGCCACCTCTATTGGAACCAATAGCTGAAAATCACAGAATTTCTGTTTGTCCCTTCATAGATGTACTCGATTACAACAACTTTGAATATCGTGCACAAGATGAAGGCGCGCGTGGTGCATTCGATTGGGAGTTCTATTATAAAAGACTAAATATGCTGCCAGAAGACCTGAAAGACAAAACCAAGCCGTTTCGAAGTCCAGTCATGGCGGGCGGGCTTTTTGCAATAAGCTCAGATTTCTTCTGGGAATTGGGTGGATATGATGAAGGCCTTGATATCTGGGGAGGAGAACAATATGAATTGAGTTTTAAAATTTGGATGTGTGGAGGAGAACTTCTCGATGCGCCTTGTTCTAGAGTTGCACATATCTACAGGGGACCAATGGATTCGAAGAATCCCAGAAAAAAGGATTACGTTCATAAGGTGAGTAATTTTAAATGGTTTTTTTTTTAAATAATACGATTTAACGATTTTTCTATAGAACTACAAACGCGTAGCCGAAGTTTGGATGGATGAGTACAAAGAGTACATATATCAGCACAGTCCAGGTCTCTATGACAACATTGATACTGGTGACATAAGCAAACAGAAAGCTATTCGAGAGAAACTTAAATGTAAATCATTCAAATGGTTCATGACCGAGATTGCATTCGACTTACCCAAAATATATCCACCGGTTGAACCACCAGACTATGCAGCTGGAACAATACGCAGTGTAGCCAGTCCCAACCTTTGCTTGGATTCTCTTAACCGGCCACATCATTCTAAGGTTGGCCTCTATCCGTGTGCCAACAACCATGAAAGACCACAGCATAATCAATTCTGGACGCTAAGCTGGCATCGAGATTTACGCATGAAATTCAAACGAGACTGTCTTGATGTGCAGACCTCCGAGAAAAACGCCCCTGTTTGGCTTTGGGATTGCCATGGTCAAGGCGGCAATCAATTCTGGTATTATGATCGTGAAAATAAATGGCTTCGACATGCTAAAGAAGCAAATAACTGTCTGGATGCTGATCCAGATAAACAAATAGTTTTTGTAAATCCCTGCAAAAAGGAAAATCAAAATATGCAGTGGAACTTTGGTATGGTTAATGACACAGCTCTAGATATGTTTTTTGATACAAAATCCGATCCATAATTTACATGATAAATTAAAAAGTAAACACGAACGAAAATATGGTTTATTTTTGTTCAAAAACGTATTTTAAAAAAAAAATGTGAATGAATGTAGTCTGTTCGTTTCCGCCATTGCATCGTAGCCATCTTAAGGTATGTGATATAATACAAAAACATATAAAAGAAACCTTTAATAAGCAAACTGTAAGATTTATTTATAAAAATAATGAAAACAAACGTTAACGCAGCGATTTTAAAATAAATATAATAAAAAGTAATATATGTTATATGTATGAGTATTTCACAACTGTTTTAATATTTGCCTTCTATCGACGGATATTTAAGGATCTCTTATGGGAAATAAATACGATCGGATTGAGCTGGTCAAACTCTGGAAACTTATTTTTCCTGAAATATGTTACCCCTTAAAGTTTCCATTTCATTATATGTGGTTTTAATCGTCTTGAATGGGGAAGGGGGGTGGGGGGAGTTGGGGTTCTAGTCCTAGGTGGAATTTGGTACTCAGACCTCTGATGTGGCAATCAAGCTCTCTTCATTATGACACTGAATTATTTGTACGATACAGCTGCCGAAATTTATGTGCTTCCTGAACCATTCCGAATCTGTATTTTTAACTTTTTTTACTGGGAATATAATTTCAGTTCGCACATGAGTTTCGATTTTACTTAATCGTTCAAGTCAATGCGTTAAAATTCAATTTTAGCAAAAACTTCCAAAACCATATTTGCGTTACCAGAATGTTTAGCAAAATAAATCACACGTACTTGAACTAAAACGTTGGTATGATAATTTTAAAAATTTAACCATATGTATAAATTAATTTTATTTAACTATATCTCAAAATTTTGAATTTTCAAACAAAAAAAAAATTATAAAATGCAAACAATTAGTTTTCGAAAACTTTAGTATGCAATATTATTTAGAATTCGAATGACCTATATAAAATTTTGATCGAAATCCGTCGATCCGTTTATGAGAAGTCGAAAATCGATAAAATGGTAACAAATGTTAAAAATAAACATCGAACCACTACAGTCTACAGTTTTTTGTACCGTTTTTTTTTCTGGCCAAAAATAGTATTTAAAAATTTAATAAAGACAATAACTTGATTAAAATGCCCAGTGTCTACATATATCGCAAGCACAGTTTTAAATAAATTCAAACATTAAAGATGGATTTTCTTAGAAACAAAAAAATTTAATTTTGAAAAAAAAGAGATCGGCACACGTGGTACACCCCTGCTATAATACTCATAACCGATTAAAAATTCTAATAGGCAATACGATTCCCTGTAAACACAAAAGTCAGTAAACTAACTGTAATGCACTTTATATCTTTAACGATGATCAAATTCTTATTCAAATTTTTGTCGATGATGTATAACGGTCGCACGTTATTTGCTTCAGCCCCCAATTCCATGTATTTTTCTGGAAATGTGAATCGGCTTGAAAATTCAATCAAAGAATTAGGTAGTTTATTTTTATACTGTGATTTGTTTTTATTCAGATACAATTAAAATTCATTTTAGTACATTGTATTATTTCCTTTTCTAATGTAATTATATTATATTTAATGATTCATTTTTCTCAAAAACCTAAAGGCAGTAGAGGACCCACATTGACGTTTCATTTTTGTTTTCTTCGTTAATAAGTTATTACTCGAGATATTTAAAACATGTTTTGTTTGTTGATCAATGATTTTTCAAAAAGAAGTGACAATGATTTTTTTTTTTGTTTGTGTGTGTGTTAAGAAAATAAATGCAAATCTCTTGTACACAATGTAGTATATAATAATGAATGACAATTGCGAATAAATAATAATCGAATTTATTCATTTTGCTTTTGTTTTAACAACATGGAGATAAAAAAAAAACAGTGCCAGAACAAGAAATCAATAATATAATTGAAGCAAATAAATTAAATAATTAAACATGATTTTTTGTATAATTGACTTTGTAAATTAACCCTCCAGAGTCCATGAATTATTATTAGCATAACAAAATAAGTATTTTGTTAATTTTTAACTAAGCTTTTTTTTAAAAAAGTTATTCTTTTAAATATGAATAATATCATACCAATTATATTTAATTTGAAAACTTTAAGCGAAGTGAATTCATAGCCTTGTGGCATTATTTTATTATCCACAATCTATCATTGTATATGAACTAGTCAAAATTTAGACCACGACATAATCACAGTTAAATATTTATTTCCAAAGTGGATTTTCCCATTCCTTATTTGGTTATTGGCAATGCAATGCAGGGGTAGACCTTAGTACAGGGTGAATACTAGCGATTTAGTGTCGTGCTTTGAAAATATGCAAGTTGGTAAAACCATTTTATTCCGTTGACTATTCTTATCAAGAGTATCTTGTAGAGGGGTTTGCATACAAAGAAATGCCTGCATTAAGTTGAATAAAATAACTGGTATAAACCAAAACGTGTAATGTATAATATACATGAAGATAATTAAGCTTCGCACGTTTTTATTTCATGAAAGAAAAGTATTTTAAAAAGTAAATAAAAAAGAATGGTTTTAAATAATATGTTGGTATATTTTTTAACTTAAGCTTAGACAAAATAAACATAAAGCAAATAAACTTGGACTTAAGACATCGTTTTTACTAACTTTTTGGCTAACTGTGGTAATAAGTTTTTATCTGCACTATTTTCCCAAAGGATTTAGCCCAATATTCTGTTGTATTTTCAACTATTTTAATAAAATTTATTAAAGAAAAAAATTTAAACTAAGTCATATTTGATCGTGTTGTTTCCACCAGAGGGTTCAAATACAAAATGAATAAATAAAACAAAGGAATAAAATTAAGACAGAATGAAGCATAACTCATGGGTTTTAATTAATTAGCAAGAGAGATAGAGCGTGTGTATTGTGTAGTTTTGAAGCTTGTCGGACTTTGTCCTTTCTATCACGTTGTTGAGGCGGTTGTTACTAGATTAGCGGTGTTATTTGGTGGTGCTTCAGATTGTTGTGAATCGATTCGACTCTCATCGCTGCTGTTACTGCTATTGGACATATTCAGGGTATTCTTTAGGCTTTTTTCTAAATTGCTGACAGCAGCAGTTATGGTAGTTGCTGTGGAGTTTGCTACTATGGGATTGTTTATTGCTACATTGGGCGATGGCGGGGTATTTGCTATCACCACTACATTGTTGTTACCACCCGACTCTAACGACGACGATGTGGTTACGATTTGGTCTACACTGGTTGTGCTAGTGGTCGTGTTGTTGTTAGCTACATTTGCAGAAGTTGTCAAAGATGATTCATGGTCAGATGTGTTGGCGGCATTTTCTGTCTGTATTGCTTTGTCCTCGAGCAGATGCGCATTCGGGGTTATAACTTTGCCAATTGAATCGAATTTGTTGGAAATCTGTAGCATCTCTCTCAGATTCTGATTTTCTATTTTAAGCTTGGTTAGCAATTCGATTTCTTTGTACATAGCATCATCATCAATTGAAGCGGCCCGCTGCATAACTGCTGCCATTTCAGTTATTTTATCGGCCTGTTCACGGATTATCTTCCACAGGTTCTCATTGTACATTTCTTTAAAATTGATTTGACTGGTAAGAACTTTGCTCTGTGTATGTTCTCTGTATTTATGCATAATCAGCTCCAGAGCTCTTTCATGATCCTCTAGACAAGCCTTAAGCTCACGATTCTCCTCACGCACCTTTCTAATACAGGGGTTTTGGACGTTTATGCGATTGACCATATCGGCATTGGATTTGTCTCGTGTAATACGATTCAGTGAATCCAAGTCTTCTTGAAACTGTAATGAAATTTAATATTTATTCATATGGATCGACGGTGTACTTGAATTGAATTTTAATGATATTTCTGACCTAAAAAGTGCCAACAAACGGGTAGAAAAATTGTAACTGTACAGAAACAAAAATACCTTTCTCATCGCCTCCAGATGTCTATTATTTCCTTCGGCCTCCATCAGCAGTCCACTGCTCAAGACCTCCAAGTCCTTGATTCGACTGGCCATACGTTGAGCATCGACAATTATTTGTCCAACGGTAATATTAGCCATTATTTGTTGTAATAAACTTTTTCTTCGTTTCCCGATGATGAGTCGCTTTCGCTACACAAATGATCGAATGATTTTCTTATGTTGATTTTTGTTTCGAAATAAGAATATTCTTTTGTTAAGGATTCATTCGGCTATTCACTTTGGATTCATATTCATGAAATGGAGAAAAAAACTTCTTTTTTGATTCTATTTTAAAAATAAATTGGTAAACGGGGAAAAATAGTTTGTAATTAAAACAAAAAAATATTTTCCTTTGCTGTTTTTGTGAGTGGAATTTCTCTTTTGCTTTTTTCTGCGGATAAATTTCTATTTTATCCAAGATGTCAAAACAGCTGTCACTTATGATGAGAGGTTAACAAGCTAATCTATTACCAGAATCCAAACATTTTATTTCCATTGGGGACGTTCACTCAATCTTACTCACCAATCTGAAATAACTTTCTGTTGTTGTAATGCGTGCAAAACTACATCTGATGAACAAACAGCTGCTCTCATGAAAGCTATATTCAGTTATCCCAAAAAATTTGGAATAACTAGCTATCCGAGAACAAATGTATAGAACCAGCTGACTGCAAAATTCATTGGTATGCGTTTTGCTTTGATGATTTTTTGACAGCTTTCAGCTAACCTATCTGATTCGTCCACAGATATACTCCTATAGCTTGGTATCCGAGAATAAATGTTGGCAATAAGTTAATTTGTTTCCAATTGCTTGGTAGTACAAATCTATAACAACATTTATTTTAACAATTGAAACCTTCCATTGTGCAAACAAAAAATCTGAATTCAATTCGCAGATCCGTATTTTTCGGTGAATCTACCCATATTCTTACTAACACTACTAGTTCAATTGTAAGCAATTAGTTTCACAGACTACCAGTTTCACAGACACAAAAATATAGTGAATAGAATATTGCAAAAAATCTAGTCATAGTGAAATGACCCAACCCAACTGAAAAACACAACAAACAAAATTGAACGGTGAAATATATGCACTCGTTCGAGTATATGCTAAATATCTTTTTTACTAAATGTCTTGTTTTCATCGCCACGATTATATACATTGAGGGTGAAATTATTCAGATCAATGGCCTCTATAATACGATTAATAATATTATATTATGGAGATGAATTGGTTAACTCCATTTTTTCTTTTAAAAAAAGAGTTGGTATCGTATGAAAGGTGGCTTAATGATTTGTGCGAGGCTCACAAATTGGCAAACAATTGTTCTCAACCCGTTCTAGAAATTTTTCACTTTAGTTATTTTACTAAACTATTTAAAATTTAACAGGTTGTCCCTAAAATAGCCTGGAACTCATAGAACACATATTGCAAGGAAACATTTCACATACAAAGGTCTCTGATTTTTGACATTACACAGAAGAAAGTTCTTTGATTTTTGACATATGCGTGAACTTGATTAAAAATAGAAACTAATACCTTGTGGTTTGTGCTCTGTGTCTGGAACTAGCCTAATATGTCATAGGTAAGAAACACGAGATAGCATGATCGAACAAGAAAGAGATAGTGCTTTTGACTTTTTGCAGAATTCAGGCAATTCCGGATTCAATTGATGTACCAAAGTTTGTGAGACCTATCCTAATTAAAAATCGTACCCGGGCCAGTCAAAGCAGTAAAGTATTACACAAAAAAGAGGTGAGAATTGTTTCCACAATTCTTAAAGAAGTTTCAATAGTCATCCAAGAACAAATTTCCATATTAGGTTTACCCAAAAGTAATGAATATTTACGAGAAAATTATAAGACGTTTCCCCCGCGGGATAGTTTACAGCTTTGCTTACGGTTCTGGAGTGAAACAACAAGTTGGCTACGACCGTCTGGCCACGGCCAATCAAAAATCGAACGTCATAGATCTAGTTTTCTGTGTAGATAACCCCGAAAAATGGCATGAGGAGAATTTAGAAAAACATTCCAGTCATTATTCCGGGTTCAGGATACTTGGCAGTCGATTCATTGCTGCCTATCAAAGCAATTTAGCAGCCAAAGTGTACTTTAACACATTGGTTTCACTGACCGACATAGGAGTGACCATTAAATATGGCGTCATTACCAAAGAACATCTGGAAGACGATCTAAATGAATGGACACATTTATACTTTGCCGGTCGATTGCATAAGCCTGTCACTGAAGTGATTCCTGCCGATGAAAATTTACAAAATGCCCTACTGCAGAATCTGATGTCAGCATTCTTAGTTGCTCTGTTAACTCTTCCAGAAAAATTCACCGACTTCGAATTGTTTCACACAATCTCCAACATAAGCTATAGTGGTGATTTTCGAATGATATTCGGAGAAAATAAGAATAAAGTAAAAAATATAGTTTGCCCTCAATTGGAAGAGTTCTTTAAGTTGTATCAACCTGTATTGAAACTTCTCCCTTCATTTGTAGCTGTAGGCACTGAGAAGGAAAAGAACAAGATTTTTTTTGAACAAGACAAATCTATAAAAGCAATTGAGCATCATCTTAAGCTATTGCCAGTAAATCTAAGGGAAAGGATTCGATGTAACTCGTTTTCAAAGGGAAGTTATATGGAAATCGTGCAATCGATTTCCAACCAAGATAATGTGAAGGATATTTTATCTATGTCACTGCACGACATTGTCTGGTCCAGTAGCTTAAAACAATCTATTAAGAATATTCCAACTGCCGGTATATCCAAATCCTTGATTTACAGTTATAGAAAAGCTTTGAAGACATTTAAATAAATCGTGTGCCTTAATTGAAAGTAATTAAACGTACTGCTAAATGAGTTCCTTCCATTATCTTATTTATTGCTAGAAACTTAAGAACAATAAAAATGTACTTATATTTACAAAAAAAAAAATAAACTTAAATTTGGGCTTATTTTTTGCTTTTCTTGTTAGACAATGAGCGATTCAGATTCAAACGATGAAAAACGACCAGAAAAGAAGCACAAGAAAAAGGAAAAGAAGCACAAGAAAGACAAAAAACATAAACATAAAAAAAGATCCCGTAATATCCCAACGCCTGATAAATCCACTGAAGGTGAATGCTTTGTTAAAAATCAGGATATTTCAAAATTATCAGAAAATGTCCTACTAATGAAGACGACTACTTCTATTGAAAACAATGAAATTCCCGATGAATCATTTGGACCAGCTTTGCCTCCGCATTTCTTGCTTCCAAAGTGTGCTGAGGAAAAAAAGGACGAAGTTTCGGTTATAGGACCAACTCTACCTAGTGGAATGGTTCTTCAAACACAATATGAATCGGACCAGAAAAGTGAGAATGAAGATGAAGAAGAGCTTTTTGGCCCCCTTCCAACAGATAGCAAATCATTTGCTAAAATGACAACGGCTCAAATCAAGCTCGAGGAACGCGCTTTGGAAATGAAATTGGCTATGCTGGATCCAGATGCAAATAAAGAAGAAATTAATGCTCGTGAAGAATGGATGTTAGAGTTACCTGATGTGGGATTGAAAACTGGTTTAGCTAGTTTAAAAAGGACTTTCCACACAAAAGAACGACCTGATTTCAGTGATAGGTATTGTATAATTTACATATTCTATATATAATTAAATCATTAAAAAAAAACACTATTCGTTTTAGATCTTCTTGGACAAAAACCCCTACCTCTAGTGATGTTCCGACAACATCCAAAGTCACCGAATCAAGTAAATCAAAAGCAGAAGAAAAGTATCAGGCGCAACGTGATGCTGAGCAAGAGAAAATCGCAAAGAAATTGAAAAAGAAACACAAACGTGATGAGTCTTTGTATGAAATCCATCAAAAGAAACTGAAAAAGGACAAGAAGGTCAGGATAGTTTTTTTTACATATGAATAAAATTAATTTCTCTGACTATAATTTTTTTCCAGGAAAAAGAAGTTAACGGGAAGACGGAAAGACGACCATTTAGTAGAGATGTCGATTTACAACTTAACAAAATCGACAAGAATCAAACCAAAAAAATTGTCGATAAAGCTAAGTTTTTAGATAGTCGATTTTCTAGTGGAAATGCTAAGTACCTGTAGATTGTTTGATGTTTGTATAGTACGTTCATTTAAAATCTCAGTGAAACCTTAAAAGGTAGATGGTCGAAAATTGACCATCGTAAACCGACTTGTAAACACATCTCGAATTTACATTTGGTTTTTTTTTTTTAATTATTGTGTGTGCACTAAAGGGGGTTTGACTACCCTTAATTTGATCAAGCACAGTGCAAGCGTTAGAAAAAATAGGGTTTGGTTTTGGCATTTATTCGTTTTGTTTATGAGAGATAAGGGTGCACAACAAGGTTTCGCAAGTCCCTTAATTTATTTTTTTTAAGTTTATAAGCTTTAGTTTTTTGCAAACACTTTTTTCATCAAACGATAGCTAATAATAAAGCAACCTGCACTTCAAATTCTTTATTTTTTCTTGTTTGCTTGCATGATGGGGGTTATAGTGAATAGAAATTTTATTCACATTAAGAAAGGTAGAGAAAGTGTATGGCTCAAAAGTTTCCCCCGAAATTTATTGATAATATTGCATACGGTTTTTGTTCGAGGGAAATTTATTCCGTAGGAGATTCACGATCACAGAAAAAAATTAGAAATAAAATATTCCCTGGAAGATTCCCGATAGTGTCCAATATTGTTTCTTTCAAATTTCCGTCGGAATTCGGAATGATATATCCGCAAAACAAATGGTTGCCTTTTGGAGAAGAAGCTTTGAAGTTATTTCTCGCAAGTCGTTATCTAATAGGTAGATAGCTTATTTAGGAAATAACGTCCTATTAAATATTGCAAATTGTTAATCGAAGAAGACCTATAAGCGATTGATTTTTAACTAACGTCCAATAATCATTGCCAAAATAATACCTTACCAAATTTATTTTTCTTAATTAATCAAGTGAAATCAATCAACCAAATTTATTTTTCAAATTGTATATTTACATTTGAAAAAAATGGCACATTTCAAAAAAGCGTCCAAAAAAAGTGCCCCAATTACAAATCTCGACTTTCCGGATGAATTTACTCATTGCAAAGCGAAATCCACCTCTCCAAACAATTTTAACCCAGTGAGGTCTAGCGATCTCGGAATACCGGAAATTATATCAATTAGAAAACCACTCTATAAATCCAGTACATATTATTCAACTTCAACGGTATCGCCTTTCAAGACTTTGTCAAAAAGTCCTTCGCAAGCAGCAGGTACAAAAAAAGTTTCAATTGACAAAAAACATAGGCAATTTAAAAAACCATGTGCAGACAGTGTTGTGCTTGGTGCTCCAACATCATATATTGGAAACTGTCCAACAATTGGGAGAAAACAGTTCAAACTAACCGAAGATCCTCGCAAACGAATTTGTTTGAAAAATCCCAATAGAATTCATTTCAAACCAATTTCACAGTCTCAGGAGCTGATTAAAGTCAAGGAACTTGTAAAGACTGCAGAAAATGTAATTTCCATATCAGAATCCAACTCTAGAAATTCTAGCATTTGCGAAGTTATAGATTTGACCAATCCATTGGGCCTGGACTTTCAGGGAACTGATTACAAAAACACATACGAACGGGATGAACAGTTGTGCCAAAATGAAATCGAATACCGAAAAGTACGTAGATTTCAGCATCGGCGTAATGTTCAATTAGAAACAGTTCATGCCGTTGAGAAGGAAGAACAACTTAAGAGAATATCAATTCCGAAACATTTTGTTTTGGATAGTTCTGCAATACAAGCGAAGCCTCATCGAGGGTTATCAAAAGTATTAATGGAAAATAAACATTTAAATGGGAGACTTGTTCGACCTGAACAAAAGCCGGAAGTCTTCCAAAGGCTCAAAGAAGAAGAAGACAAACGAAGAGAACGCTACAAGAAACTTTATCTTAAAAAAAAGTTGAAAACGGCTGAAAAGAACGAAGAAGAAATTCAAACTGAAAAAGCGGCGGTGGACGAGAAAGCAATGGTGTTAGCCCAGAGAGACATTCAAGATTTTGTTAATTCACTTGATCGAAATATCATAACGAAAAAGATGGAGATTCGAAAGTTTCCCAAACGAAAAAGGTTTCCTAATAATATTGCGGAGGCAATTAAGTTTCGACATAATATGAAGATTTCAAAGCGTATTCTCAGAGACCGTGCTAGGATTAAACAAAATTTCTACGAAGAAATGGGAATTGTGAAAAACATAGCTGAAGCTCAGCTTGAAATCAGTACTGACTCATTATTGCCAAATACTAAGAGTGAGGAACAATCAACGAATGATGAAGATGACATGCTTGTTGGCCAGAAAGGAAGTAAATTTCTCCTTCGTGGGTTTCGCTACAAACTAGGTACAAATCTGAGGGGAAAGTTCAATCAAAATGAGTTGCCTGCGAGAGATGGAAAGTTCAAAAGCTGTATAACCAGAACTGAATGGTTTGAATCTTTAATTTCAAAGAATATTCAAAGAAGTCAAAACAAAGACGGCGAGATCGATCTTTTTCCTCGGGAAGTTGGTCTAAAAGCCTTACATGCCGTAAGTGCTATTAGGGAATTTCGAAAAAAACCATTGGGACGCCATTATAATCATATGATTACAAAGAAGTTACACATAAAAAAACCCAAGACATTGAAAGTAAGGAAATTTAATTTGATAGGCTATTTGTATGGTCGCACTGAAAGGAAAATGTCTATGAAATCCATTACCAGCATTGAAGAAAACAGTCTCAAGGGTTGTACTCTAGATTATATGAAGAACAACACCGAAAAGGAAAAATTGAAGCAGACAATGCAAAAACGTCGACGTATGCGATATCTGGGGATACCATTTCCTAAGGAGCAACATCGCAATCCAAAATCAACATGCGTTGATTCAGACTCTGGTGACTCCGATTGGATTCCCGATAAAATAACGAACCAACGAATTGCATCGGAACATATTGATCTGCGAACGAGAGGAAATATGCCTGCTCCGGAAAATCGAGAAACCACTCTGCGTCGGCATCCAAAGAATTCAAGAAACTACAAACAGTTACGAGTTCCCTCGGCACTTCTTGATGATTTCGTTAAAAATCAACACATTCCCGTTATGAGAAAACTGAGAGATGATAAAAAAATTAAGGAAAATGTAAGAACTGTACAAAACACAGAATACACAAATAAATTTGGAGCTCGTCATCACCACGACCACTGGAATCCAACACAACACAAGTCAGTAAATGTTCGGTATGCTAGAAAGATAGTTGGACCGAAACTTTTGATAGACAAATCTGAGTCGAATAAGAAAACACGAACAATTACTACAACCTTTGACAAGGCTCAACCAAGACGGATTGATGTAAGTGGTCTAGATTTCTCTCTGCCCAAGCTTAATATCGATAAAATAATCGAAAAACATGGAAGCGAGCGAGGAGTAGTTATTAAAGGAATAATCAAAGAACAAGAGTTTCTTGAATCTCAAGACATGGTTATTCACAGCTTAGCTGATGGCGAATTGCTAGAATTTCCAGGCCGAGATAAATTTCTTCAATTTATATATGAAATAAAATCCCAATTAAATAAACGTTCGGGCATAAACGACACTGAAGTGGGTATTCAAAAAAATGCATTCATAAATGAACTCAAGGAAGATCTCCTCAGTATAGAATCCTGTCTTACTTCACTAAGCTCTTCGGAATGTACAAATTTATCAAACGATAGTGGAAGTTTTCTAATGGCTGGAAGCAAAAAAATTCCACTAGACTATTTGAGAAAATCAGTAGTGCCTTTTGAAGAAATGAAAAGATGTCGTATCGAAGCTATACCTATTGACGCCGCCGGTAAAGGAAACAATAATCCATATCATACAGTTCCGTTTGCTGGTCAGCTGAAGCAACAATTGGGACTGACAGCCGAAAAAGATAACTTTTTCACCTTCAACACAAGATTACAGAATGGAATGCGCCAGCGTCTAGAAGTGATATCAGAAGATCCTAAAAAGAAACTACTTGGGCCGAAGAAAGGTCCAAAAGAGACAGCCCAAGTAGCCACCGACATCGACGAACTGTATATAGAAGATCTAAAAAAGTGTCTGCCTCTAAAGCTATTTAAATGGAATTCCTGTCGAACCATGATCAAAGATGCCCTTCGCAAGAAATTCGAATCTATGTTGATTCAAGGTGAAATTGTCCAAACAAAGATTAAAGATCGTCGCAATGAAGTGTACTTCCAGCAAATGATGGAGTCGAAGGAATTGTTTGAAGTGCTATTTTCGAAATGGGAAAAGAAGGAGTACGAAGCAGCAATGGAAGTTGTAAACAAAGTCAAGCCGTACTACGAGGCAACCGATGTCTATCGAAAAGAATACCAAGAGTTAAGCCAACAATACACAATTTTGAACATGGACATCGTTTACATAGAAAACGATTGGACACGTAGAATTATTCTGCAGAACTTCCATTACTTGTTAGCCGAAATGGAATGGCGCATTGAACATGATTGGATCCATCGCAAAAATGACGGAAGTTTGGAAGATTTCAAAGAGTCTATTGCGAAGAGGAGTATAGTGAACATTCGGCAGCGGGATAAGGACGATGCATGGGCTATTAAAGAATATTATAAAGAGGTTTTTCTAAAGAATGCTCATCCACTAATTTTTGTTTTCACAAATACAAAAGAATTCATTAATGGAATCGAAAATCTCAAATCTAAAGCTTTTATACTTCTTTTGGAATTGCACTACACTCTGTGGACTCTAGCCGAGTTGAAAGAAAGATATCAGGGAGTCAATGATTGGTGTACCATTGAACTGGAATCAAAGAAGAAGTTTGCTGAAAATAAATGCGTTAACAAATACTACATGGAGAATCGAGCTGGAAAACTAAGAGATCAAATGGAAGTTCTTCTAGCTGATCCGATAAATGAAACTTTTAGAGATAAGCGATTGAGTAAGATTAGAGGAATCTGTAATGAAACTTACAGGGATATAGTCCCGAATGCAGATCAAATGGATTTGAGCGCCTTGGAGCAGGTTGCTGCTATATCTGATATTTTGAACGAACTTATTGGTAAAATTGAGTTTTTTTTCTTTATTTCTGTTGAAAATAGTATAGGAGAACCGTTTCCCTTGAACATTTTTAGAATTTCTTTTTTATATAATTTTTGTTTTAGGGAAATTTGAAAACATTCCAGTCGCACAACGTATCCGCGTGGAGAAGAAATATCGCCGGCTGTTTACTTACCGTCGCAACATGTCAAAACAAGCCGTGTTTCTGGAACGACGAATCGCTGGTGAAATGGTTAAAGTCCAACGCAACTTAGCACCTCCTTTTGAAAAACCCAAACGCGAAGGTAAACTTCAACGCTCAGAGCTGAAAAAGGTGGTCCGTAGAAGTCACAAAAAATCTCTCCGACTATCGGACCAAACGAAATTTTTCTACAAAGCATTCCACGACGAGTCTGATCCGAATAGTCTGAAGGAAGCCCGTGAGAGTTTGGATGTCATCGACGGTATTCAGCAGTCGATTGTTCCTTTCTATTTTGATCACTTTCTCATAATCAATGGCTATCAACCAAGTTATGATTTTAAAACTCAAGTAGAGCTAAGGGATGGACCTGAAATTGAACGAATGCAAGTCAAAAAGCTACTGCCAGAGGTCATGGAGAAATACGAGAAATGGCAGGCAATGAAGAAGCGGATAATGGAAGAGAATATTAGCAAAAATTCACAAATGTATCAGAACGTTCGAATATGAATTTATATTTTCCTGTTCAATTAAAAAACAACAATTAACTAGATGGAAGGAACAGTCTTTGGAGTTTCCTTCTGCGTGATGATTGTATCTTTGAGGATTTCTTTTTTGTCCTCGAAGTAATCGCGATACCATAGAATGTGTGCCTTCTTCTCTCTGGCAGTTATGTAGGGATTTTTCGATAGACCAACACAAACTAATTCCATGAAATGACGAACTGGTCCCTTGGTTGGACACCAAGGCTCCAAGTGTTGTTCAAGGAAGATGTGTTCGGAAAAATCGGTCTCGAACTCTTCGTCCATACCTTGTTCATTATCTATGGGAAACTTCCAAAGTTTGCCTTGTTCAGTCCAAAGGGCCATTTTCTGGAAGTAGTTGGCCGGTGGATGAGTGACAGCCAGTTTGAGTTCGTGTTGGTAGAGATGATCCCATGTCTTGAGAATGTCGGGGGATTCCCGAAGTTTACTGTGATCTTTGAAAATATCCAGGGGCTTGCCACCAAACAGGTTGACGCTGCCAGTGTTGGGTTCTGGAATTCGTTGTTCTTCGTGTCTAGTCCATCCTCGGTTTCCAAATTTGCCTCTACTCTGGTCAGACGGGGCAGTACGAAGATTTTTGCGGACAAATTCGCTGCGTGAATGCTCAATAGCGGGTTGGCTCTTGTCAATTTTCATTCCCACAATTAGTTCACTGAAATAAAATATTTGTACATATACTCTGTAGCCAACGAAATTTAATTACCTCAAACTCAAGTCATTTGGATCGGCATCTTGCTTTGTAGATTGTGAGGTTGGAGCCACTCCATTTGGATTCAAGAGCTTCGACAAAAGTTCAGCCTCCGTTTGTTTTGGATTTTCTGTACCCAACAAAGACGCGACATTTTTTGCAGCTTCTATAACATTATTGGTGTCGTCTTCTGGTTTGGAACGTTTCTTATTGCCGCCTGGTTTAGCCATGTTTATATTTTTAACAATTTGCGTATTGTCCTCGGAATTCATACTAGCTAAAAGTTTGTTCAGGCGTTCTGCGGCTGTTTCTTCTTTGATTGCTTCTTTTTTGGGTTTTTTGCCTTCCCGGTCGCTGTCACTGTGACTATCACTATCATCTTTATTGCGATCACTAAAGTCTCGAACGATGAGGTTGGAACGAACAGCAATTGTTCTAAACGAATGATTGATTGAAATTTTACTATTTTCGTAAATACAAAGTTACCTCAATGTTAGGTCCTGGAATCTACGTATAATTAACATTTTTATTTTTGATTTACAATATATTTATAAATTAAAAGTTATGTATTAATAATTCCATTTGCTCTTATTGAAGAAGAAATGGTGCAAGAAAAAATGACATGACACTGACACTGACAGTTCTTGTGGGTCAGGGATGTTAATACATAATGGCCTTTTCGATTGGCCGTCCGGAACACGTTTCTCAATAAAACAGACGTAAGCAATTTGACTGATTCTGAATTATATGTATGAATGTAATTGTGAAAATTAAATTAAAAGAAAATCACATCGGCTAAAAAGAATTTCCGAAACACTTGATTTCAATTTAGATACACATTTTATTGTAACAATAATAACTATTACTTGCTTCTTTTTATATTATTTCACCAGAAGATGAGTTTAATTCAATAAACACAACGAAATTACACAACAAATCAAGCCGATTATTTTGACATTTTAATTGTGTAAGTGTATTAGTGATTCTGTTTTCGATTCTGAAATGAAATCCAGAATCGTTTTCTGTTCTGTTTAGAGTAACAACTGTCATTTTGTGGGGGTCAGTACAGTTCTGGACGGCCAATCGAAAAGGCCAATAGTACCCTTTCATACAGGGTTACCAGTGGTTGGAGATTTTTTTTGACTTTTTCCTTTAAGGAGGCTTTACATATATCTTTTTCTTCATGTGCATCGACATCTGCAAAAAAAGATGAAACAAAATAAAAAAATCATACTTGTGCGATAGAGAGCGAAGACCAAAATGGAGATCATCTTAATGTATGAAGATTATAGGAAGTATGAACAGGTTCATCTTCATTATAGCATTTTCATCTGCACCATAATTTGTTCCGTTCAGGCAACGAATTTTCAAGTTTTTTCTTACCATTTCACCTAAGTTTGCTTAAAAACAACGAAAATAGCGAAAATTATCTTCTCAAAACTACATTCCTGAATGCTAAGAACATGTGATTGTAAGACGTGTCAAGAAAGTTATAGCAGAGTTCGAGTAGGTTATTAGTGTGAACCTTGTTTTACTTTTATGTCTGTTTTATATTAGGGTCCCGCTCTACTTTTCTAATATTAGAGTCTGCAGATGCAGATCCATGTAAAGGAGGCTTTAATTGCCTTGTAAAAAAACTTCAAATCGTTGACCGGGAAGATTTTTTTCATTCCCCTTCTTGCACTTCTCGACAGCAAACTGCCAGGTGTCGGTAACTCAGTATCATTGTGTGAAAGGGGACATAGATGTGTTCCATATGACCTTTTCGCTTGCCCGTCCGAAACACGTTCCCCAATAAAACAGCCAGAATCAATTTGACTGTTTCTGAATTGTACGTATCACTGTATTTGTGAAAATTAAATTAAAAAAAATCACATCGGCTTAAAAGAATTTTCAAAACACTTGATTTGAATTTAGATACACATTTTCTTGTATCAATAATAATTAACTTGCTTCATTTTATGTTATTTTACCAGAAAAGTAGTTTAAATTCAATAAACACATCGAAATACCATAAATCAAATCAACCCGATGATTTTGACATTTTAATTATGTGAGTGTATTAGTGATTCTGTTTTCGATTCTGAAATGAAATTTAGAATCGTTTTCTGGTCTGTTAAGAGTAACAACTGTCATTTTGTGGGGGTCAGAACAGTTCTGGACGGCCAATCGAAAAGGCCAATAGTATTCACTTCAGGATGCACTGGAAAAAATGTCAGTACATTTCAATTAGCTTATCATGCCTTGATATCACATCGAACACTATAGCTAATAGGCACGGATTTCTTTCATTCATTAAGGGTATTCATGAAACCGCGTAAACTTTCCCACTTCGTTAAATGGAAAAGTTTACTTCGCACATTTCATGAACGCACTTATTAAAATCAGCTTGCACAAATGTGGTAAATGATTATTTGTTCTTCCTATACTTTAACTTGACCAATAACAAAGTGTTCATTTAAAATGTCTGCAAAAAAAATAAGAGGATCATAGATATTTTAATTTTGTTTTTTGTGACCTTTAGTCCAAATTATGCGTTTCGCCCAGGGGCCCAATTCGGCAACCGTGAATGATTTTCTGTGCAAAACAATTATTCACACTCAAATTATGCGTGAATAAATTTGCGTATCTTTGTACCCGTTATCTGTCAAATAAAAATGCATCGCACCCTTGCGGAATCGGCAAAATGTATGTGTACACAACTTTATGTGTACACAGAGAAAACTCACGCTTGCGGAATTGGGCCCCAGGTGTTACAGTTGGGCTTATCAGTTATGCTGTAGTACCCTTCAAAGGCGCAAAATATTAGTCGATAGCTACCAACACAAATAAAATGTACAGCTTTCAAACACTGTAAATTATATTTTTCTAGGGGAATTTGGTCGAAATCAGACACCTAGAAAATAATGCCCGGTAAATTTTACACATAAAACGTCAAAAGTTTTTCACATTTACCAAACTCAGATTGTAAACTTTCCCACACAATATTATGCGGAGAAGTTTACCACTTTTTGGTAAAGTTTTTAAATACAAATCTTGGCAGCTCATTTACCACATTTACCATTTTACCACGTTTACCGCGTTTACGCGGTTTTATGTCAGTTACAATAAAATGAGATAACAAATGCTACGTGAGCAACCCAACTTTTTTTTGACAGCAAAAGTCCCCTTTCAAGCCAATAAACTAGTTGCAATAGACATTTAGCTTGTCCGAGAAAATGACAAGAGGTAAAGTGCCGCCGTGAACATATAATCGCCGCGTCAACTATTTGAAGGCATTTTTTCGACTTTTTTTTGTCACATTTTCGTGAGTTTAAACAATTTTTAAAATCGATTAAAAGTTTTGTTGCTTCAAAAATTTAACACAATTCAAGAAATATATTCATCACCACAAAATATACAGGGGCCCAATTCCGCAAGCGTGAGTTTTCTCTGTGTACACATACATTTTTCCGATTCCGCAAGGGTGCGATTCATATTTTTTTGACAGATAACGTGTACAAAGATAGGCAAATTTATTCACGTATATTTTTAGCCAATCTATTTCGTACTGCAACCCCTGCAATTACCAGATATGTATAGGACAAGATTTATCATACTAATATTTGCTCTAGTTGCAGATTCTCAAAATCCCATTGATGATTTAATTTTAAGAGTTATAGAAATTAATAGAGAGTTACCACATGTGTACTTTTTAAATTATTATGGTGCGTCTAGACATTTGAGGAAAAGTAGAGGGAATACTTCTACTTTACAATACCAATGCAGGCGCGGAGGTTGTAAGCAGCTCTATTTTACTTTCCATAACTTTTAAATCCTACCAATATGAATTTTTTTTAGCTGGAAAAAATTATAGCTACGAACACAATTCCAAACGTACAAATGCAGCCGAAGATGCCATAATAATAGCTAACCTGTAAACATTTTTGCATTTTCAATAACCTGCATTTATACGGCTATTGTAAATTCTATTTGCCACATTAAGAAGTACTTATGCCGGACTTACACGAGTGACAAATTGATATTATTTCTTCTATTTTACCGACATCAATGACAAAATTGTGTAAATGGTTTAAAAATTTGTCATAAAAAAATGGCATGCAAAACTGGCAAAATAATTGTGTCGTGTAAATGCACAGAGTGACCATTTTGAAAATAATAGCAAACCGCGAGAAAGAATGAACTTGCTCAATCATTAGTGGTAGATTGCCATTATTAATCAAACAATCATTGTTTTGCCCCGTGTAAATGTTTATCATTAATGATTTGATTTTACCATTATTTTTCCAGTTTAATGGCACGAATTAATGGCAATTTGTCACTCTTGTACATACGGTGTTATTAACTGGTGTAATCAAAGGAAGATACCATTATTAAAAATAATTGCAAAGAAAATACAATTTTGTGTCTGAATTCGTTCATCTTATATCTTGCTATTGTCTTACGTTCGTTGTTTGTGAGAAAACCAGACGAATAGGCATTTGTTGCTCAAATTTCTGCAAAGGTACCTGAGACAAAAATACCCATTTTGACAACCCAAATAAGGGGAAATAACATTCTAACTGGAAAACTTTCGTTGAAAAACAACAGTTTGCGGCCATTTTAAATTCGCATAATTTCAATTCGGATCAGTTTCCAATTGCCTTTTCATTGGATTTGGATGCAGCTCGTGCTCCAGAAACACAAAACGGAATACCTACGTTTGTACTTTATTAAGTCGGTTGCTAGAGTGTGAGAGAACTGAAACAGACATCAGGTATAATAGTAACCTTCCGAGCTGTTGCGCTTTATGTCGTTTATTCATACAAATCATCATCCATTGTTTAAATTTGTTGTTAAAGCAATAAAAAGTGTGTGCAAATGCTTCAGATTTTTTAAGAAATCCACGTATTTAGTCCTAAATGCATCATAAACGGGTTGTGTTCAATTTTTTATAAATAAGACCAGAAAGAGGGAAAAAAGCCAAGTGGAAAACGAAACTAGTTCTTCTGACTCACTCTAGCCAATGCTGATTCCATCCAAAAGTGACACATTCAAAGGGAGATAAAACATTATTTTTTTTTTAATTTCTCATTCGTTTCTCGTCGTCTGTTGCTGTTTTTTCAAAGTTTCTGCTTCTCCTGCTACGTCTGACGTCTCGAATCTCTCGGAACCATTCGGCTCGACGTCCACAGAAATTCTTTTACGCTGATTTCATGTCGTCGTCGTTTGTGTTCCTCTTGTGTCCAGTTTTCATTTTTATTCGCCAGAAGCACTATTCGCGATTTCGATTCTAAATTAAAAAAAAAATATATTCGCTGATTTTCTAACTACTTTGGCCAAATTTAACGAAACGTAGGCTTTGAAGTGTACTGTTATTTGCTACATCTGTACTGCCGTCTTATCGTGTCGTCTGTCGTGCCGCTGCCGTGTGTTTACATGAGAAAATAAAATAATTAAAAATGTTGCCATTGCCAGTCTGCTGTCTCTACGAGTTGATTAACAATTCAGCTTAAAAAAAATAATATTACTCAGCTGTGATTGTTTCCTGTTCGATAAGTGGTGCGAAACGAAATTGGTCTGTGAACAAAATTGTTTTATGCATTATAAATACAGACGGCGGAATTCCATCATAAAATTGTTCCGACTTCTCTTGGTCTTCGAGAGAAGATAATTTCCGATCGAAAGTGCAAAACCGAAAACGCAAGGACAAGAATTTAGGGATTCATAAATCGTGTCGGTTGTCCATAAATTGTCCATTGCCATTGACGACGACGACCAAGTCTGTCGCCTTAATTTCCGTTTGTAAATTTGGATTTTTTTTTTATTATTTGTCCTTTATATCAAGTCCTTTTAGTGCGCAGAAATTCGCACTTAACAGCGAATGCTTAAATGGATGCAACATCAATAATAACTCAGGTCGCACGTGATGATGAACAGTTAAATGTTTATGCAAATGAGAAAGGTAAGTTCTTTCTAATTTGAATGTGTTCTTTTCTTTTTTATTTACATCTCATTTATTAATTGCCAATTGACAGTCGAAGTTGAAGCATAAAAGGTGGTAAAAGTATTTCTCGCCGACTGATTGTACGAAGGGAGTTTTCTCTTATACTTTTGTTCCCCTTGATGATTCATACTTTGTATTGCAGACAATGCAAGTATGAGAAAAAAGAAGGTGGTAGTAAGGATTGGGAGTATCTTCCTTTAATCTTACACCATAGATGTTGGTATTACAAAGGAAATTGGGAACTTTTGTGAAATCATTTCCTCTCCAAAAAGAAGAAAAGATTCCTAGGTACTGGAATTTATTTGCTAAAAAGGAAATGAATAATTATAATGTAAATGGAAAAAACGTTTTATACTTACCTACATCTAGAATTGAATTTAAGTTTAATCATAATAATTATAAACCTTAAATAACGGGTGATTTTTTTGCTACTTGGTTTTTGACGTTTATATTTTTGACAGATCACACATGACAAATTCCACGAACATTTGACATTTCGATTCAGTATTGTTTGCCATTTCATCATGAATAGACTTACGCCTGAACAACGTTTGCAAATTATTGAATTTTATTATCAAAATTCGTGCTCTGTGAAAAATGTGTTTATCGCAAAATTGTCTTCAGCGACGAGGCTCATTGTTGGCTAAATGGATACGTGAATAAGCAGAATTGCCGTATTTGGAGTGAAGAGCAGCCAGAGGCAATTCAGCAGCTACCAATGCATCCCGAAAAATGCACTGTTTGGTGCGGTTTATGGGCAGGCGGCATCATTGGGCCGTACTTCTTCAAGGACGATGAAGGCCGCAGGGTTACGGTCAATGGAGAAAGGTACCGTTCGATGATAACAGATTTTTTTTGCCGAAAATGCAAGAATTGAACTCGGTCGACATGTGGTTCCAACAGGACGGTGCCACATGCCACACTGCACGCGAAACCATGCATCAATTGAGAGGCGAATTTGGTGAGCAGTTGATCTCACGTTTTGGCGCAGTCAATTGGCCACCAAGATCATGTGATTTGACCCCGTTAGACTATTTTTTGTGGGGCTATGTTAAGTCTATTGTCTATGGGGACAAGCCAAACACGATTGCTGCCTTGGAAGCCAACATTGAACGCGTCATTAGTGAGATTCCGGCCGAATGTGTGAAAAAGTTTGCCAAAATTGGACCTTCAGAATGGACCACCTGAAGCGTAGCTGCGGGCAACATTTAAGTGAAATTATTTTTAAAAAGTAAATGGCAGAAATTGATTTATCGATCCAAATAAAAATTTCATTCACTTTTTACAAGTTTCTGTGTTTTTTTGAATTTTCAAAAACCAAGCTCTTAAAAAATCACCGTTTATATGTAGGGATTAAAGATGCTGTAATTTTAATTCATAACCACTAACTATCATACCTATTATGTATACATATGTATAGGGTAGAATCGCCTATTGCCGGCCTCCTCCAGTAGCCGGCCCCTTCCAAATAAAAGCGTTGTAATTAAGAAATCTAAGGACCTACTTCCCTGCTTATAGCCTTATTACGATTTGACATCTATTCCTTATAATATGTCAAAATTTTCATTAGATATTTAAAGTAATTTCGGCGTTTTGAGTTAATTATATGCGCAACCCATCGCGAAAAATTATTTGCGCTGGATAACTGTTGGAAACCCTTAGTAAACATTGTACCAGAATTTAGTGATTTTGAGGGAATTTTGTTGGGTTAATGATCTTATATGGTGTTTATATAGTTAATGAGTATATATTTCAATTAAAATTTGCTTTAAAATTGAAAAATATTTTGTAATTATGGTCGTTTTCAAGGGTCCGGACATAAGGAAAACAAAAAATGAATCGGCCCCCTCGGTCGAAAATAGGCAACATTTAATTTTTTGAGAAAATTAAAGAAATAAAAAAATGAGTAATAACACGAACAATCAAGCAAAAACTGCAATTAAAAATCAATAAAATCTATTATTCGGCCAACTTTTTGTAAGTAGAAACTAGGGGGCCGAATATTGGGTTGTGTGTCCTAAGTTCGTCCACTTCATATAAAAAAAATTGGTTCAGGTCTAAATCTGTGCGGCCAGATTCAGGAGCATAAGTGGCCGGACACTGGAGAATATGACTTTTTTTGATAAAACCTAAATAAATAATTGTTCCATTTAAAAATTTACATTTTTGTTTAGTTTCGTCGGTTGAGAGATAAATAAAGAATAATTTGCTTCAAGAATGAGTGGAAAAGGTTGATATTTGCTGCTTCGGTGCCATATTTTTTACGAAAAAATCCTTAAGGGGCCGGCCACTGGGGACTCTACCCTATAGTTATATATAAAAGGGAGAACAGCTAGTACCTATTTGAAACGTTCGATCCAAATAGATAATAAGTTGGAAGAATTCTCTACGTAGTTTTCTATACATTACATTATTTCCTATTAGATCGATTAAAATTTGTAAATAAAGATTTTTCATTCTATAAGTTAATGTCAATTATTTCTTCTTTACATAGTTTTTAAATATAAGAAGATGTTGTCGTGGTAAAAAAAACAACAATTGATAGTAAATTATAAGGGAGGGAATGTTATAGATTAGTTAATTTCAAATAATATGTATGTACGTACCTAGTCCGGCCATAAATTATGTACCAACGATTTAAAGATCGCATTGCTCATAATTTCCATAGGAATAATATCGTTAATATTTTTTTTTGAAATACTGTTAATCAATATAAAACTCGTACATTCACTATTTACTTAAGAAAGCCATAGGTATAACAAATAATATGAAATCATTAGGTCTGATCCAGACTTTTTTTGGGCAGAAATTGGTAGATTGTCAAAACTTGAAGAGTGGGGATAAAATTCTCTCATTGAGAAATAAAGTCAGAAAAAGTCTGGAACAGATTGTGCACAATTTTCTGCCAATTTTTAAACGTCAACACATTTGTTTTTTTTTATTTCTTTATTTGATGTAAATTCACATTTTTTTCCCTTCAAACTAATTATTTTGTATTTTAGTGTTTCTAAATTAATTTATTTGTTCAACAAATATTTTTCCACACCAACTACGAACCGTTTTTTTTTCGTTTATGACAAACGTCAGTCTGACAATTGTAAATTTTCTGCCCACAAATTGCTGCCCACAAAAATTTATTGGGCAGGAATTGGCAAGAAATTGTCAGGAAGGGGAAATATTTTACTCTCTCAAGAGCGCTCTCTTCTGCCAAAAACTACCAAATTTGTAAGTCTGGAACAGGTTTTGGCAGAAATTGGTGCCAATTGGCAGAGTGTGGATCAGACCTATTATTTTGGAAAAAAAATTAAAGAATCTTACAGTTAAAACTGTCACTCATAATATTTGTCAGAAAAAACTTTAACAGTAAAATAAGCAAGCATTTCCTTAAACGCTCAAAAAAAAACACCTCAAAATAAAACTCGTACAATGCATTGAAAGATCATAGTTTTTAACATTTTGTTGCGATAGAAACCAATCAATATTAAATTATTCAAACTGATAGTATTGTGAGTTTTCCCTTCAACAAAATTTGTGTTTAATTTTAAAATGGGAAGACAAAACGGGCAAACTTCAGTAGATGTTAGAAACCTGGTAATTATGCATTCTAAGGATGGTTAAACCCTTCTAAAATTTGGGGATTTGGTGAATAGGAGTCATTCCACAATCCAATACATTTTCAAGCGCTACAAGGAAGAAGGAGTGGTAGAAAACAAGAATAAAATTAGTGGCAGAAGATTTTTAGCGATGCGGATGAGCGTTGGATCATTTGAAAGATTAACACAATCCGAGTTTAAGTGCTCCCAAACTTTCTCAAGAGGCAGAAGGATTTCGTAGAAAAAATGCGTGTCCAGAAAGCATTCGAATAATTTTGAGAAACGAAAATTATAATGGAAAAAATTATTCATTAGCAATATTAATAAAATCAAAAAACTAACCTTTGCAAAAGAGAAAATTGGTAAGGATTTTGAGTTGTGGTAGAAGTGCATCTTTACCCATGAAAGCAAGTTTAACTTATTTGTTTCTGATAGTAAGGTCAACGTTTGCCGTAAGCCCAAAAAAGAGCTCAAAGAGAAAAATTTAAGAGCAACCGTCGAGCATGGTGGCTGTTCGGTCATGGTGTGCGGATGAATGTCAGCACGCCTACCTAAACATCCTGAGAACAAATTTGCATGCTAGTACTGATGGACTTGGAATCAGGGACTGTTTTCGTTTTTATAAAGATAATTACCCCAAGCACAGGGCATATAAAGTTCGTTCTTGGTTGTTGAACTGCCCAAAAGTGATAGAGACGCCGCCGCCACAATCACCGGACCTTAACGTCATTGAAAACTTAGGAGTTATTTGGAAGACCAGTTAAGACTGTACCATATTACGAAAAGAATGAATGAACAAGAGTTTTGCTGGAAGAATGGAAACAAAATACCACCTTCTTATTGCGAAAAATTGGTAAAATCCATGCCAAATAGGTTGAAAGCTGTTAAAGCAAACAAGGATCTTCCAACAAAATATTAAATAGATTTTTTGTAGTATGTATACTAAAATTAAACTAAAATGCATTTCGTACAAGTTTAACCCTGAGGTGAATTTAAGTGAGTTAATAAATGTTGTCCTAAAATAGCTTGTTTTTAATTTTTTAATTTAATGCAATATTTTCAGCTGTATTTAGTGTGGTAAAATATAAGAAAAATACTGGTAATTTGCTTGATGTACAAAAACAAACTATCTTAGCGGAAAACAAACTTTCAACACTTTGCACGAGTTTTACTTTGATACACTGTGCATGCACTTAGGCCCGTTTGCTGATACACAACTTAAGCATTTAAGTTCTACTTAAACCCTTATGTGACAGTTTACGCAGAGGAAAAAGTATCCCATAAGCGTTTTAAGTTGAACATAAATATTTATGATGCGTATCAGCAAACGGGCCTTAGGTTAAAATTGGGATCTTGTAGCTACATCAGTTTGAATATGTACCTACATAAGTGTAGAAAAAAAACCTATCTTTTGAACTCTTTAAACCACTAGGTAGGTAAATGAACAATATTTGTTTATCGAGCCATAAGTAGGTTCAAAAAACTTTCAGAAGTAGGGGACGGGCCAATAAGTGGTCGTCTGCACCAAGTAGCCTGAAAGTTAAAGCTGTGAGTATACGAATTCAAAGAATTCCTCTGAGGAAACAGAAGATCATGATGAGAGAATTGAATTTATCTGCCAGATTCATGTCAAGTTTGATTCAAAATGATCTTCATATGAACTTAAAAGAAGCAAAAATGTTTTGTAGTGACACGCGGTGAATGTTCAGAAAAATATTATGTTTACGGAAAACGTTTTTGACAATAGAAGAAATTTTTAATAAGCAGAATGACAATATTTATGCGATGCTATTTAAAGAACCTACTAACTATAATTTAATTTTAATTAAATTAAATTTTTTTAAACAACCAATTTACAAACAATTTACAATGCAAGCAAAATGCTTACTTTCGAATACTTCCTTTTTGTCTTGAAAGCTTACAATTATACGACAGAATTTTTTGTTGTATCAAATGTATGAAACATTTGCGTTTAATTTGATGTTTGGGGTGTATGAGGATAAATATCTGAGAAACAGAATCATAACATTCCAATATTTCCAATGTAGTCTTCGGTCATTATTCATACATCAAAATAAACAGATATCATACAACAGAGCTTTTAGTATCATACAAAACATTGTATCATTTAAGAAGTAGGTCCCTGACCATGGGCCAGATCATACAAAACATAAAATGTATGATTTTCAAAAATTTGGTGCATGATTGATTTCTGTTACACAGAATTGCTGAATGATTTGCTCTCATACATCATTTATGAACGGAAACTTGACTGGACGTATTGGAATATGAAACAGAAAGATGTAGATATATTATGAAAATGTATACCTGTTGAATGATCTGTGAAATGGCGACTAAGAAATATGGCTCTCCAAACAGAAGTGATAGTAGATTCACTTTACATACTTACTTGGTGACAGCTTGAATGACAGCTAGTGCTTCGTTACAAGACAAGGAACTCGGCACCCTTCAGTTAATGCAACTTCAGCGCAGTACGAATAGACCTGAGTATCCATTGCCCATTAGCCATCAATAATCATAAAATCATACTATTCAAATAAAATATTATCCAAGCCCAAGCTCATTTCATGGAAAATAAGCAGCAGATCAACACCCGCATGTTACCGCCGCCCCGGTCACTATAAGGAGGTACAACTAGACGCTTCTGAGGTTAAGCCATCAGCGAAAAATCGTGATTTCCTTGCACCGCTAATTTAGCAGAGACGGTCAGTAACCCCAATTTAACCGTCGACTCTCCAAACAGACATAAACCTTGATCATTCGGAAATTTAAAATTTTATTGAAAATTTTACAACTGCATTAACACCCATACTGAAAAAAATACCTCGCCACCTCACAAGTTTTAGAACATCTCTTTGAAATCAGAAAAAGATTGAAAAAGAAGATTAAAAAGCCAATTTCACAATTTACGCGATAATCAAACAAAATTATCAAGATTTTTCTGCACACATAAGATGCCTCAGTAAAATTATTAAAGATAATATTAGATTGTAGCTAAACGATTTATTAAATCAAAAATTGAGTCACATGAGGTCTGACGCATTTGTTTTGTTGTGAATTTGTGTTTTGTTATTTTTAAAATGGAAATTAAAAACAAAATTTAAAGTTTCAATTACTAAAGAAGATAACTTTTTCTTTTTTGCTATGTCAACAACATAAACATTGATGGCACTCGAGTGTGTTTTAAGAACCGAAAAACCATGTTTTTGGCAACACTTGTGGTTGTCAAGAAAACCTGAGTCAACTCTGGACACATTTTAGAAACTGAATAATACATACTTACATACATTAAAAATTCCACAGCTCTGTTAATTACATCAGTATTTTTCAAACTTTTTGAGAACGCGACACCTTGTTAGTAAAAAAATTTTGGCGACCCCCGTATTATAAAAAATACTTTGTCAGTTATTTAAAAAGTGACATACAAAGGAACCCCTTTCATACCCAGTCTAATTATGAACACAAATAAGCCATAATAAAGATTGGAAACCTTCGTACGTTTCACCCCCCAAAACCCATTTGTTTACATTGTTGTATTTGTAGCTTTGAAACTCTATCCATGAACAGATGGGAAATCGAAAAGCAAAACAAAAACAAATTACTAGGGCTGTGTTGTCTATGTGTCTATAGGAAGAGGAACAGAAAAGATTCTTGTGTGCGTTTTTATCAATGTGTCTATTGGAAGAGGAACAGAAATGTTACTTGTGTGCGTGTTTCAGCTTGTAGGCAAATGTCAAATGAAAGCAGAGGTTTCTGGGCTTTAAGTTATTAGTTTATGATTGTGAATCGGGTTCTGCAATTGCAAATCTGAATTATTGATGTTATTAAAAGATTCAAAATCTGGAAATTCAAATCATTTTTCTGATCGTACTTGGCTATAAAAAATACAATTTCTCAGAGTGACCATTATCTGTGCTCAGAGTCTTACAAACATTCCCATGTAACATTTTTTTTTGCAGCAGTTGCCTTGTCATTAGCTGTGTTCTTACATGGGAATACAACAACACCATCCTATTCGGATAGCTATAGTTCGGTTATTGAATGAGGCCAATAACAAGAATTGAAATTGAAATTAACCCAGACAGCTGTTTTTTTTTTCGTTTTTCCTGGCAGCAACCCGTCAGCTATTTATGTGACGATTAATAGAGCGCTGAATGTTTCACAAGGTGTGTTTGCTTAGTTCATCTTGCAAATTCAACATGTTTTAAAACTTGTAGTTTATCAAAACGTGTGGTTTATCAAAAATGTATCTGAAAACTTGTGTTTTCGGTTTAGGTTTTCAGCCAAAACCTATAATTTCGAGAAACTGTGTTTTGGGTTTTGTGTGAAAAGGCTATTATGTTAATGTCTCGAAGATAATAAGCTTTTCACACCAATCCCAAAACCGGGTTTTCAGCTAAAAGTTTACGAAATCTCGAAAACCGTTCACAATGAACATTTACAAGTTTTCGTTTGACATTTCATTATTTTGGCACCACAGACAACAACAAATACGTTGGGAATTGAAATTGAAATTACCCCAGACAGTTGTTTTTTGTTTTCGTTTTTCCTGGCAGCAACCCATCAGCTATTTATGTGACGATCAATTGAGCACTGAATGTTTCACAAGGTGTGTTTGCTTAGTTCAACCTGCAAATCCAACATGTTTTAAAACTTGTAGTTTATCAAAACGTGTGGTTTATCAAAAATGTATCTGAAAACTTGTGTTTTCGGTTTAGGTTTTCAGCCAAAACCTATAATTTCGAGAAACTGTGTTTTGGGTTTTGTGTGAAAAGGCTATTATGTTAATGTCTCGAAGATAATAAGCTTTTCACACCAATCCCAAAACCGGGTTTTCAGCTAAAAGTTTACGAAATCTCGAAAACCGTTCACAATGAACATTTACAAGTTTTCGTTTGACATTTCATTATTTTGGCACCACAGACAACAACAAATACGTTGGGAATTGAAATTGAAATTACCCCAGACAGTTGTTTTTTGTTTTCGTTTTTCCTGGCAGCAACCCATCAGCTATTTATGTGACGATCAATTGAGCACTGAATGTTTCACAAGGTGTGTTTGCTTAGTTCAACCTGCAAATCCAACATGTTTTCGAGAGGTTTTATTTAAAACTTTTATATAGTTTATCAAAACGAGAGGTTAATCAAAAATGTATGGGAAAACTTGTGTTTTCGCTTTAGGTTTTCAGCCAAAACCGATAATTTCGCGAAAACCGTGTTTTGGGTTTGGTGTGAAAAGGCTATAAAACCAAGATTTAAACATTTGTTAAAAACTAAACAGACACTCGTTTAAAAAAAATGTTGTGTTGTTTTTAGTACACGACTTACAGCCTATGTTATTTTTTAATCTTACCGGCTTCCAACCGCGACCCCTGTGTACTACTAATACCATCATTTGTGAAATTAAAAATACAAATATTTAAAATGGACACAAAGCTTCTTTGGACACCATTTATAAAAATTTGTCACATTTATGTAATTACTATGTCCCATTTTTTTCGGTATATAATATTTTTGCATACAACCTTAAACATATACTAAACGACTTGAGCACCTTGATTACTATGTGCACGTCCTTTTACAACTCCTTGGGGACATTTTGGTAAATTAATTTAATTTCGGTCACATGAAACTTCTGCAGTAACTAGTGTTTTTTTTAATAGTTATGGCCCAACGTAGGTACCCTAGCACAATAAGTAACTTTGGAACAAAGAAACCAAAACAAAAAAAAACTATTTAACTTTTGTGTAATTAATTTTGTTCCTATACTTACTTTACATTGTGCGATTCATTTTT
Organism: Philhelius pedissequus; assembly: GCA_910595825.1. NCBI lineage: Eukaryota > Metazoa > Arthropoda > Insecta > Diptera > Syrphidae > Philhelius > Philhelius pedissequus. The sequence continues at coordinate 2,835,863 of OU343163.1, read as the reverse complement.
ACACAATGCAGAACGGATAGATGTTGCAATGAAATAACAAACTCTGTATGAATATTTTAGGTATATGTACATGAATATACCTACCTCTTTATGTACAACTAGCCAAGAGCATTAGGCCTTTTTAGTGGATGGCCGAGCAGGTTTTTCTAGCTGCTTCTCCTCTAGAGGGATTTTTAGAGTGGTTTTTCTCATGCACCACCTACATTTCCCTTCTATTCACTTCGCGCTTTTGTCTTGTTTTTTGTTAATTCTATTATGTATTTTCAGCTCATTATTTTCGTTTTTTACTTCAATTTTTAGACAAATAAAAAAATCGCATTAGAATCAGTAAAATTAAGGGCACATTTTTTAGAACAAAGAAAAAAAAAAACAAGTTTTGACCCTAGAAATGTGGGTCGGGTTGAATATTTATTGTTTACCTAAATCGATTGTTGTTAACAAAAGGAATTTTGTAATTTTTGTTGAATAAAATTTGACTATAAATTTTAATTTTCTTAAATGTTAGCGGGTAAATATAAGTTTGTAAATCAAGGCATATATTGTAATAAAATTAAAACAATTTGCGGATAATATGGTAGTACTACCAACTTCTTGAAAACCCTATCAGCTAAAACGCGCTGTGTAGATAGACGCTGTATTTGCTTTATTGATATGCCATAAATTTCTGCAAAAAAAAAACATGAGAATGAATTACACATAAGTACTAGGAACGTCCACCCGTAAACCCCTTTTCTAGCCGAAACGGTTATTTTGCCAAGGATTTTTGTACCTACTTTTTTAAATGATAGGCTTCATTCTATGACTCTTCTATTTTTAAGAAAAAAAATTAATTTATAATTTATTTAATTTTAATAATAAATAAGCACTCCCAAAATAACTAAAGTAAAATCATTAAAAACAAAATGAAAATATTGCCACATCCTTTGAAGGATTGTTTTTTGTGCTAAGCATTTTTTTCATGGACTTTGGCTAAGACAAGGTAAGTATGTAGGTGGAAAATATGCAAATGTAAGTGCACTTATTTTTAAAATCCATTTTATTTCAAGAAACCTTTGAGAAAATAAACAAAGTTTTCTGTACATACAAAGATATGAATATAAATGAGGTTTTAAGAACAAAAATGGTGTACCTAACTGTATTTTGCCCCTTCTTTTTTTTCCTTCTAGGAACATACATTTTTTAAGGCACCATTTTAGATTCTTGAATATCTAAGCTTTTAAAATAAGAGATAGGCATGTAACTTAAAAAAAATGTTAAGTATATTTACATAAATTGTAAGTAAGCATAGATATTGTTTTGGATCGATTTCAATTCGAATAATAATTATAATCACAAAATAAATATGAGGCTCTTAAAGCCTCAAGTTACGTTTACTTTTGAAGACATTTCTTGTCATATAATATGTTGAAATAACAGAGATGAATTGCTTCTACCTACTATGTATGTATAATGCCTAGTACCTTCAAATTTATTTTCAACAAAAAAAAAATATGAAATGAAATTGAAACTTTAATTGAAAATTGAACTAAAATATGACTGGAATCATTGAGAGACTAAATTTGTTTAGTATTAATACTCAATTGGGTTATTGTTTACCAAAAAAAATCATTTCAGTTGTTTAAAAAAAACACATAGAATACACATATTAATTTAACTAGGTTTGTCCGATCAAAAATCTACCTTTATGAACACGTCTAACGCAGGTCTTAGAATTATTAGAGCCCTTTTCGAGATAATTAAGATATACCATTTTTTGTTAAAAAAATTTGTATTGCAGGTAGGTACCGTTATTTTTTAGACTAATTTAAACATTTAATTGAGGCAATCACATAAATAGTATCAAGCTTGAAGAAAATCGATTTAGCAGTTTAGGCTGTAGATCGTCCCACATTTTTCGTGTTTTCTTACGAAACCACTCTCACAGATAGCAGGAAAGCGATCGGAAATGCAACAAAGAAAAAGACTACTGTGCTAGCGCAGATTTTCTGCGTTTATGAAGACACTAGCATCAGAATTAAAAAAATCTCTAACTTAACTCTAACTCGTGGCTTAATTGAAATATTTCATTAATAAAAAAAGAAATGTCTGCTATTTGAAATTTTAAAAATAATCCTACTCTAATCAACCAAAGAAGGTGGTTTAGAGAAAGAATACAAAATTGACATCTGACATCAATGTACAGGATGTATAATTGCACTAGATTTTCTTCATGCATTTTTGGACGGACCTTTTATTCTTTAATTCTATGGTTTAGTAAGGCCATGGATTACAAGCTATAGGAAAATGTGCAGATCGTAACCTCGAAAGAAATTACAATAAACAAAATATTGCCATCATGTCAGATAGCCAAGCCGAACTCAAAGCTTTGAGCTCCTACTCTATCAGTTCTAAACTGGTATGGGAATGTGTAGGCAGGTTAAATGAACTCGGCAAACATAATAACGTCACACTTCATTGGGTACCTGGCCACGTAGGTGTCAAGAGCAATGATGAGGCAGACTCCTAGCAAAAATAGGTGCGTCGACTGCCTTAGTGGGGTCTGAACCATACTGCGGAATAGGAGAAAATGTGATTAGAAATAAAATCAAAAAAGAAGAGGAGCCCATAAGATACAACAATTTGATAAAACTCCCCAAACAGAGACAGCCAAAACTACTACTTGGGAATTATAACCAACAACGTTTCACAGACTGTATAACCTTAAGCAGAAACAACCTCAGAATAATAACGGGTCTCCTTAAAGGACAATGTAAATTAAAAAGGAACCTCAACATCCTTGGCTTAGTAAGTAGTGCCACATGCAGGTTCTGTGATACAAAAGAGCAAACGCCTAACCATATTCTGGGCAATTGTGACGGACTTGTTCATAAAAAGAAAAAACACATTGGACGATACCAGGTGGAAGAGAGTAACGTACCATCTCTAAAAATACTTCAAATACTCAAATTCATGAGGGAAATAAATTTGGAGGAAGAGCTGTAAAATGAGCTATCCTCACCCAGCTCTAGCCGGGGGCACAATAGATCTCAAGGTCGCAGTGCAACAACCCCATAGTAATATTCATTCATTCAAGGTCATGGATTATAGGCGGATTAAGCATTTTATTTTATTAATAGGGCTGTCTAAATATTTGTTTTTACATAAAATGTTATTAACGGTAACTGCCATACAACTTTTTTTTTCTTTTTTATAGTTTCGACTTTTTAACGGCTAATTAACGGCTCAGCGGATTTCGATCAAAATTTTTATACAGGAAGTCCTTTGAATTCAAAATAATATTGCCTACCAACATTTTTGAAAAATAATTTTTTGGATTTTTTATACAAAAATTGAAAATTCAATATGTATTTGGAAAACGGGTGGAAAATTTTTTATAATGCTAGAAAATAGTACTTACCGTTTAATGAAGCATGCTTTTTTTCTTAAATATCTTCATAAATAACTTTTGTCATTTTTAGAGATATTGAGAAAATTCTTTTGCCAAATTTATGCATTTTTAAGATCTTGTGATTTGAAAAAGAAATAAAGGAATAAAACTTGTCTGCAGAGTTATGCGGCCTCGTAGGGTTAAATGGGTATTTGACTTCCGGGAATTAGAACTTTTCTTCAGCAGCCCCCTAACCTCTCGAAGCGTGTGGAATATTTAACACTTTTAAGGGCGATCACCTGTTAAAAAACTGTTACATCTGTTATAAAATGGATAATATTGATAACAAGGTGAGATGTTGCACATCATATGCGATTGTAAGGCGATTTATTTAACCTTCTGTTAATCGGAGAGAAAGAATGTATCTAAAAAATCTCATACAAAAAAATTATAGTTTCTTCTAGGCTTTATAACAACAATTGGCATGTAAATAAATTATTATGTTCAAATTGTTGTTATTTCAAAACATACCTAGTTAAAGAAAGAAAAAGTAAAATTCAATCAAATTCGCTCTCCCATAGATAGTTTTTTTTTATTTATAAATTTACATACATTTGTATTTGTACATAATGCCTTAGATAGTGGTTTGTGGTTTTAATTTCATATTAAGTAGTGTTAAGTTTCAATAGTTGTTGTAAAAAAATATTCCTCTGATAAAATAAACCACATTTCGTGGTAAATAAATAATAACTCCATTGAAATTGCCGCCGAATACGTAACCATTTTTAATTTTATTATGCATGCCTATTTCATTTTTATTAAAAATATTTTCAAAATGCATTAATTGTAATGTGAACACTTGAAGTATCTTAAGAATCATTTTAGAAATACATTTTGGTGTTGAGTGGTGAAAGAGTACAGGAAGGGATCAGTATCATTTTTTTTTCCAAAACAAATTTTTAACATAAATTATAGTTGTTGTCTTTCTATAGAAACTCTCAAAGTATATACATATTTATTTAATAGTGAAAACTGCTTTACGTTTTTCCGTCGAATAGGTGTAAGTTTCGATAATACTTTGGAATACCTTTTCAATTTACTTACAAAAAGAGCTTTGTAACCCAATTGGTGTCGCATTGTTTTGATGAAAAGAGTACTAACCTTTATTTTCAAAACACAGTTTAAAAAAGTAAAAGGAAATCAAAATAACCTGACAAGAAGCTATACTCCCAACAAACTTCTGTAATATTTCAACAACTTTCAACTTGTCATCAATTAAATTTCTTCTTTCAAAGACAAAGTGCATCCCAGCATTATAACGGATACCATGTTCCAATTTCAAATAAATATTTCTTAAAGATTAAAAACCATGGTGAAAAGATTTAAAATGTGTTTTGCAGGGGAAGATTAGTACTTTTAGAAAGTATTACAAATTTAGTTAAATACAATTTCTTTGCGTTGTTATTTATTCTCAAAAATATAGAAAAAACAATTTTCTTGATTTTCTAACGAGAAAAGTTGAAAACCTAAAAAAATTAAAATTTAATTCCATATTGTTTAGTCTTAACAAAGTGATTTAAATTCAATTATGTAATTAATTTATTTTCATCAACAAATAAACAAGTTTTAATAATTAATTTGGAAAAAAATGTGTTGAAAAATTAGCGTTTCAAAGACATCAAATAAAATTTCGCACATTACTGAATCAACCATATCTCGTTCCATATTTTTTTTTTAATTGACAGTGTTATGAAAAAGTAAGTGTACTACATTTTTAAACGAATTCAAAATATAATACATTTTTTTTTGCTGCAACGGCGCAAGTTCTTGTTTATTGAATTTAATAAAATTAAAAAAAAAATGCTGGGCGAGATTCTTTTTCAAATTTATTGGAGTATTGCTTTTATGATATGTTACAATTATACAGGGAGATTCGCATAAATTGTGACAAAAGGCTAGAGCGTGTAGCGAAGGCAAGACAAAATCATATGGAAGGGGTGGTCTATTCATACGATTTTATTTGCGATAGATGTATGTACATATATACAGTGGCGACAAAATAAATAGCACAGCTTAGTTAAGAAATTTGAAAAAGCCTGAAATCATAAGTTCAATAAAAATGCCAATACTGTAAGAACTTTTTTGTTGTTGCCTTTGAGTGTAAAATAACGGGATATTACTTATTTTCAATTTATTTAATAAAAAAAGTCAAATGTAAGTCAGAAGGTAAGCAAGGTGCATTCAAGTGAAGACAATTTAAATAGCACATATTGTTTTCGTTGTGAACATAATGCATTTTTGGTAAATATTTTGACATTTTCAATGCAAGTGGGAAAGCTTAGAGTTCTTTATTAGTTTTTTTTATAGATTTGGTAACATTTTAATTGTTAATATATAGTATGGGTCGTGCATGCGATCAAGCATTCCACAGAAGCATTTATGCTACGAGTTCTCGAACGAAGGTCTCCCAAATTCTACAATAAATCGAATAATAACATGTTCGAGGAAGAAGGTTGTTAATGCTCTTCGCCATTGTCAAGAAGCATAAAATGTTCAAAACAAAATACGCAAGAACTGAACTCATGTTGCCATCGCCCGCATGAGCAAACCAGATCCCTTCATGACTGTCCTAAAAATTAAACAATCAATAGAGGAAGCATCCGTACCAAACTCGTTCGTTTATGCAGGATGACGATGGAGAATGCACGCTGCTCCATCAAGATCGGCAAAGACCTCACAGATATCTTTGATGTCAAAAAAGGTTTTAGGCAGGGCGACGTGCTGTCATGTGACTTCTTTAACATCATTCCTGAAAGAATAGTGCAAAACTCTCACGTCAACACTAGAGACACAATCTTTCAAAAGTCCGTCCAATTACTAGCTTACGCTGACGACATTGACATATCGGACGAACAAAGCGTGATGTCAATGGTGCTTTCGTGAGTATTGAGAAGGAAGCCAAGAAGATGTGTTTAACAGTGAACGGAAGCAAAACAAAATATATGCTGTCAACAAGAAAGGACACCCAGCACCGGCGTCTCGGACAGAACGTCACTATAGACAGCTATAATTTTGAAGTGGTCAGAGACTTAGTATACCTAGGATCCGCTATAAACTCAGCGAATGATACCAGTGCTGAGATCAAACTCAGAATTACTATTGCCAATCGCTGTTTCTTTGGGCTAAGAAGGCAATTGAGAAGCAAAGCCCTCTCGAGCAACTAAACTGTCATATGGACAAAAAACGCTCATCATACCAGTCCTGATGTATGGTGCGGAGACATGAACAATGTTAACGGTGTATGAGAACGCGTTAGGTTGTTTTGAGAGGAAAATTCTCCGGGTGATTTTTGGTCCCGTCTGCAAAGATGGGGAATGGAGAAGACGATACAACAACGAACTATACGGGCTGTACAGCGATAACGACCTAGTCACAAAATTGAAAAGCCAACGACTGAGATGGCTGGGTCACCTAGAGCGAATGGACAATAATGCTCCGGCCCGGAAAGTCTTTGAATCCTGCCCCGTGGGACAGCGCAGTAGAGGTGGACAGCGTAAAAGGTGGCGCACGCAAGTGGAAGAGGATCTCAACCAACTTGGAGTGCGAAACTGGAGACAGATAGCTAGAAACCGAGCCGACTGGAAGAAGCTTGTTGGTTGAGGCCCTGGTCCACCCCGGACTGTAGCGCCACCTTAAGTAAGTAAGTAAGAGAAAGATCTTGGTGTGATCGTGTCTGTTATAGGACTATTAAAAACCGCCTCCGTGAAAAAAAAATTGGTTGGCAGAATTTCCAGAAGAAAACCACATATCTCCAAACGCACCTTCAACCGTCGTCAGTTGAAGTTTGCAAAGGACCATATTTCAAAAGGTCAAAATTGGTGGAAAAATATCTTTTGGACGTATAAGTTAAGTTTAGTCGCTTTGGATCGGATGGCAAAAAAATTTGTGCGACGCGGAAAAATTCAGGAATATTATTTTAAGTATACCATCAAAAGTGTTAAGCATGGCGGATGTAGCATTCTTGTTTGGGGATTTTTTTCCTGGTATGGCGTGCGCTCACTTCATAGTATAGAAGGTATTATGGATCAGATAAAATACAAATCAATCCTGAAGAATACAATGCTACCGTATACTGATGAAGATATGCCCTTGAAGTGAAAATTTAAACAGGCCAACGATCTAAAGCATACCGCTTGGTCTGATAAGCAATGGTTATCCACCCAAAAAATCGCGGAAATGAAGTCACCAGCTCAATCCCCAGGACCCATCTTCTGTAACTTTCGAATCGATAAAAGTAGTCGAGAAGCAAGAAAAAAAATTTTTGTTTTGTTGTTAAGATGTCAAAATTACTTTTTCAATTTATCGCCTTCCGTTGGAAAATCCCAGTCAAACAAATTAAAAAAATTAAGGTATCGCCTCAACTTACGGAAACCATTTCTTTCAGAGGCGTTAAGTGAGCAAAAGTTATCGCCTGAGTTACAGAACATGGGCCCAGATCTCAATTATATTGAAAACTTGTAGAATAATGTGGATAAAGCAATTAATAGATCCGCTGGTTCAGATTTGGACAAACTTTGACAGCAGGTAGCATAGCTAACCTGGTACTCGGTACCTGTTGTACGATTTGAGAGTTTTATTAAACGTTGCGTGTCGCTGTGATAAAAAATAAAGGTTATCTCACTAAATATTAACACATAATTTTCTTTGTATCACGATCAAATATTATGTAAACTTAATTGTTTTTCTTTTTCTAATGAAGTGTGTGCTATTTATTTTGTCCAAAAATACACTTCACTTGTTTCCATAACTTTGTTTATTCTTCTTTGTTTCAATTCAATATTCATTATTTTCTTAATAAATCCAACATTTCGTTGTTCTTACTACTTCATAAGTCAAAAAGTATAGTGTAACAAAATACTAAAAACTTTGGTTACAGGAATCATAGGATACATGTGCTATTTATTTTGTCGCAACTATATATAGGTACTATAGGGTAAGCTTTGCATTTGGAAAAAAATCGATTTTTTTAAAAAAAGATTTTTATCAAACTTGTCATCAAGACACGACAGAACACAATTGCATTCCGAAATTCCGTCTATCTGTCTATAGGTCGATCTACAACCTAAATCTCTGAAGCGATTTTCTTTAAACTTGGTTTTTAAGCGTCTTAGGTAACTGGCTCGATTCTTTTTTTAAAATCTTTTTTAGTCCCAATTAAATGCTTAATGTTAAATATGTACCTCGAAAACAGCACTAAAGATTTTAATAAAAAAAATACAATGCACTATACTAAATTTTTATTTGTGAAAGAAGTAAGCTTACTTCTGCTATACACTGTTCAAAAAATGTTCATCTCGAATTCATTGAATTGTCAAAAAAATAATCAAGAGAATCAAAGTGACACATTCTCAAGGACTTCAGTTTTTTTTCGCGAGTGTCTCTTCCTTCCCTTCTAATTTTTACATTAGTACATACCAAGATTATGGAATATTTTAACGACATGCCATATGACTCGGCGAGAGGTATCTATTTGTCGGGTGTATTATGTGTGTATTACTGCCGCAAAATAAGTATATTTGATGCTTAAATATTTTTTGAATGAAGATACATCTTTGTAGATGTGAGTGCTACAGTACATACAGATGTACGCTTTGCCGAAAGTGAGAAATTAAGGTGTTGAATAAGGCAATTAGACTGCTTGTGTCATTTCCCTCACTCTCTAATATGTGTTTTTTTTACTCTTATACAAATTCATTTCCTCCCCATCCCATCGTGCAATGTTAATGAAATAAGTTGATTGAAGAAAAAAAAAATAAATTCACTTGTTAAAAAATTTCAAAGCCAGTTTGTATAACAAGTTTAATCAAATAAAATTCAAATGAAACGTGGTGAAATGATATTGTTTTAAGAGAAGACAGGACTAGTTCTATTTATAACCAATACTAAGTAAAATCAATAAATTAACAAAAAAATGTTAAGAAGAATCTTAATTTCTTGGATTTTGTCTGTGATATGAAGAGAGAAAAAAACAAGTCAGATTAAACTTGAAGTCAATGCAACATCAGCTTAAATCCTGTTTTCGTGTTATGTGGTTAGGTTATACAGATAAATGGTTATTTATAATTATTTGCTAAATCTTAAAATTTCATATTTGTGTGTTCAAGCAAAATGAAAGCTGAATATAACTGAAATATAATTAATCTAATAAACCATGTATTTAATACGTGAAATGTAGAAACAAATTGACTATTGGCGAGATGATGAGAGGTGTATAAATTGCGTAATTTATATTCTAATCCAAATCTATTGATGAAACCATGATTAGAAATTGGCATGTTTATAATAAACGGTGATTTTTTAAGAGCTTGGTTTTTGAAAATTCAAGAAAACACAGAAACTTGTAAAAAGTGAATGAAATTTTTATTTGGATCGATAAATCAATTTCTGCCATTTACTTTTTAGAAATAATTTCACTTAAATGTTGCCCGCGGCTACGCTTCAGGTGGTCCATTCTGAAGGTCCAATTTTGACAAACTTTTTCACACATTTCGGCCGGAATCTCACCAATGACGCGTTCAATGTTGGCTTCCAAGGCAGCAATCGTGTTTGGCTTGTCCCCATAGACAATAGACTTAACATAGCCCCACAAAAAATAGTCTAACGGGGTCATATCACATGATCTTGGTGGCCAATTGACTGCGCCAAAACGTGAGATCAACTGCTCACCAAATTCGACTCTCAATTGAGGCATGGTTTCGCGTGCAGTGTGGCATGTGGCACCGTCATGTTGGAACCACATGTCGGCCGAGTTCAATTCTTGCATTTTCGGCAAAAAAAAATTTGTTATCATCGAACGGTACCTTTCTCCATTGACCGTAACCCTGCGGCCTTCATCGTCCTTGAAGAAGTACGGCCCAATGATGCCGCCTGCCCATAAACCGCACCAAACAGTGCATTTTTCGGGATGCATTGGTAGCTGCTGAATTGCCTCTGGCTGCTCTTCACTCCAAATACGGCAATTCTGCTTATTCACGTATCAATTTAGTCAAAAATGAGCCTCGTCGCTGAAGACAATTTTGCCGGACGTAGCTTGCGAAACACATTTTTCACAGAGCACGAATTTTGATAATAAATTTCAATAATTTGCAAACGTTGTTCAGGCGTAAGTCTATTCATGATGAAATGGCAAACAATACTGAATCGAAATGTCAAATGTTCGTGGAATTTGTCATGTGTGATCTGTCAAAAATATAAACGTCAAAAACCAAGTAGCAAAAAAATCACCCGTTATATGCCGTGCAAGGCTTTTGTGGGATAAAAATTCACAGTTGAAAAAGTCGTAAAATAAAATCATGTCATAAATATTAAGAAAGAAAAAAATAAAAGAGTAAACAATTCAGCTGCGTTAAATCTGCACCGATATTTAGCTATTTCAGGGAGTGTGTTGCTCTATTTGCAAAATCGATGTATAGCTATTTAAGTGAAATTAATAAGTTCGAATTTAGCTTGAACAGTTAAATGTCATAAGGACATAGGTAATTTATGTTTATTGATCAAGTTTAATGTTCCATAGATATCAAATGTTAATCAAATGAGTTGAAAGTAAACAAAATGGGCGCCCCAGGCTTATAAAAGTACAGTTTATGGCGCATCCGCCGGGTCACAAAGCTTTTAGGTTTCCTGAACTTTGTCGTTTAAAACAACAGCCCCCCCCCCCAAACGCGCGAATCTCGAGAAATAGGTAATACTGTATATGGCAAACAACTGTTATAACACTGGAATAGCTGTTACATAAACCTTAAATGTATACATTGCTTATATAGGGTCCGCCAAATAACTTTTTTTTTTGAAAATGGGTGCAAAACATCGATTGTAGCTTCGGCTGTGTAGCACGTAGCGCCGTCCTGTTGCCAATATCCTCCTCTACAATTTTTGTGAACAAAAATTCGTTCAACATGGCCCGATAACGATCGCCATTGACTGTAACGGCCACTCCTTGCTCATTTTCGAATTATGCCTCTGGACCAAAATCCGCACCAAACAGTGACTCGTTTTGGGTGTATGCGTGCGGGTTTTCTGTGCCCCAAATGCGACAATTTTGCTTGTTTACATACCCGCCAAGATCAAAATGAGCTTCATCTGAAAAGATGATTTTTTTGGCAAAATCGGCATCTTCTCTAAGTCGATCGCAGGCCCACTTAGCGAGCATTGTTCAAGCAAATACACAATCATATTCGTTCAGCGGAAGAATAAAACTAATTATCTTTCAAATCAGACATGAGCTAAGTGTTACCATTCACGAAATAAGCACTAGTTGAAAAAAAAAAGTTAGATGGCGGACCCGTTATATTCTATTTTTGGCAATACTAGGTTCGTTCGTTGAACCTTACCCAGGGTTAACCTAGGTTTTCTTGACAACCCCAAGAGTTGTCAAAAAACCTGGGTTCTTCGGTTCTCGAAAAACCGTTCTTGCCCATCTTTTGCATTCCACTTATGTGGTTTTCGTTAGGTAACACAAATCAATTTATTTTTGATTTAGATCTGTCAAAAAACTGATCTTGACAATTTTTGCCTGCGATTGGCCAAATAAATTGATTTATTTTTTGATTTGAAATCAATTTTGCAGATCTGGATTTTTCGGTAGATCTACCCCTCTTTTACTAACACCACTATGCATTAGAATTGACAGCCATCAGTTTGACAAGACAGCTGATACCGATAGCTGGTTCAAAGACACAAATATACACCAATACTATAGCAAATAGCAATCAATCTGAAGACGTACTCGAATCGTTGCGAAAAAAATCAATTTATAGATCAAAATATAAATTTACCAAACGAAAACCCCATTATTCTGGGATGCAAAATGAAAGAAGAAGAAGATCGTTTTTTTATATTTTATTTTTATAATAAAATCAATTTCTATTAAAACAAAAACACACCCCCCTTCATTATAAAATTAGCGTGTAAGTAAATTTAAAACAAAATTAAGATATTTACTTAAGATATCATAGCAATTTTGTGTTTTATTAAAATCGAAAATAATTTGGCAGTCATTTTCATAAGCAGTATTATGATTTCACTTCAGAGACAAAATAAAATTGGATGAACCAGCAGTTTTGACAGTTCGAAGTTTTCGAAATTTGTCGAAATGTAGGTTCCATTTTCAATTTCAATGTTGGCTTGCGATATATGCAGTACTGTACGGCAAGTTATGTATTCGTAAAAAAAATCGAGCTCGTTTCATTAGATTTGTTTGAATTTTTTTATTAATTATTAAGAAGCTGCTAAAAAGTTTAAACAGTTTTATAAATGAACATTAAAAAAAAGTTGAAATAACTAAAAGAATACATTTTTTTTAATCCCAATATTTAGAAAACGTAGTAGTTTTTTTAACATTATCTTTTGACTTTCTATCTATTGGATGAACCGATTAAAATTATTTTTATATGCAAATACTCCCCAGAAGTATAAATATCTTTGCATTCAAATTTTTCAAGGTCATTTTGGTGTAAAAAAATAAATAATTCTTTTAAAAAAATCGATTTTCAAGAACGAGTTACTGTTACTGAATTATTTCGAAATTTAAATACTATAAGCTTATTCATAATAACCTTAAATTAGCGCTTGAATTTTTTTCCTAAAAATATTGTAAAAGTGTTATATGTACATACAAAATTACTTAAAAAAAAACACCTCCAACGATGTTTGATTTCTTTGTTGAAATATTCAGAGATGTCAAACAATTCAATTGTCATCTTTTTTTCCCATCAATCTTTAACAACTAAGCAATCATAAAAAATATTTTGTTATGTGTATCATCCATTTATTTCTTCCTAATTATATTTCAGTTTTACGCCTTTTTGCCTTAACAAAATTAAACACACATGTTTTTGCCTGGAACTACTTCAGGTCGAGTTCAGGGTGACCCTAGGTCTAAAAAAAAGTTGTTGATTGAGGCAGGTTATGTTACACTAAACCAATGTGTAAGGTCAGGTTTTTCGAAGAACGTTTTAGGGCGACCTAGGTACAAACCTACTGTAAGTGAATAACATTTCTGTAAAATCTAGGGAGTAATCTGACATCTCATTTCACTAACTCCCTGACTTTCGCTAGTCCATCTCAATCACTCAATGGACTTACGCGAATTAGCCAATCCAAATAAAAAACAAATTTTTATTTGTAATGACATTTTCTTAACTTTCCCGCCAACTCCATCTTTTGTGAGAAATTGGTAAATTTCGTTCGTCATTGAGACAAAATTGTATATATTAAATAAAAAACAAACACAAACCCCAAGTTGTAAAGTATCTTAATTATCTTGTCAAAATATCAAAGTTTCACCTTCTATGCTGACATAAATATTTATTAAGCCATTTTGTGTGTTGGTTATCAAACAAATTATTTAATGTCCTTTAGTTTGAGAAAATTAAAAAAGAAAAAATGTAAACAAAGAATAATTTATTATCTTTTTTTTTTGTTTTAATTAAAAAAGGAAAAATGAAAAATCCCATCTACTTTGTTGAGATTATATGAAGGATACACAATAATCAGAAGATAAAAAGTGGAATGTCCTTCCAACATGCTTTATTGCGCGATATGGCTGGTTGGTTGAATCTGAGATAAAGAAGTATACCTGACTTTTGTGTGACAAATGGAAATGTATAAAAGATGCTATGTGTCACAACGTGCCGCATTTTTTTTTTATTTGCCGTTCTACACTTCATCCCGCTTCTGGTGGTTCTGACACTTTTTTATTTGGTTCTCCTACTCCAGCTCGAATCCAACCACATCCTGGCTGACATTTCGACACTACAACCGGTCGGTGGCTCAGTTGTTTTCCTTATCATGCCTTAGCAAATTTCTATATGAAGTGGGGAGCTAGCTAAGCTTCTTTCCATAGTTTGCAGAATTTTCTTTTTGTGTTGGGTTTTGTGCACTCTCTAGCTGAGCAGCATCATCCTTCTATAACTTTATATATTACTTGTATATATTTTAAGTTTTTGTTGTTCTTGTTGAGTTGTGTTGTGTTACTCCTCTCAACATTGCCAACAATTGGGTAAAATACAGTTCAAGTACCTTTTGTGGATTTTCATGCAGGAAAGTGTAATATTTCCCATCTGCATGTGCTCGGGTACTCGGTCGTTTCCAGCAGAGTGCGGTGAATGGAAAGAGGCTTTGTGATAAGTACACAAAAAAAAAACTAGAGTAGTGCTCTGCAAAAGCAGCAGAATCGTAGAAAAAGAAACACAGCATCATTCGAAACGTTGCTGCTTGCGTTCGTTGTTAGACTTTTGCTAATTCTGCAAATATGAAAAAAGGTCAATGGAATGTAATAGCGTGGATAGAAAAGTTCTTTTGTTAAGAAGAGATAACAGTAGTTCTGGAGTCAATGAAACCACTCGGTGGTTGTATTTTTAAATCAACAAAAGTAACCGATTAGAGGGATATATTTACATACTAGTATTTTTGTTAGATACAATATTGATATTGTTTTAAATTCATGAATTTCCAATAATTTAAATTTGGCAATTCGCTATTTTTCAATTAATACAAAACTTTTGGTTCGGGATTCTTAAAAGCGGGACTCCGATACGCTCCCCATTGTTGTATCTTCTAATCCACTCACTGTTTATTACATCTGCTCATTATAAAAATCACATGTTTGGGGTGGTAGGGGCGTAACGTATGGTCACCATCTTAAAAATGTAATGATTTAGTTTTTATTAAACAATTGGTTGGCTTGCCATATTTCAAGTAAAAGAACTGAACTTTTTTCCATTCTTATACTGGACTGAAAAGAATAAGGCATACAATACCTACCGAATATGTCTTAGCAGATTTTTGTGTATGATGTATCATTTTAGAGTATGTATTGTTTAATATGTATTTGTCGAAATGGCGGCTGAAGAACAATAATTTTGAATTTTAAATTTCATTAAAATATATTTGCTATAATTTTTGCATATGACGGCAAATGTCACTTATACTTTGACATTTGTGAACTTCACTGATACAAATTACACATCAACCAGTCATGAATCAGTAGATGCGTAAAGAGAGAGGTATAATTAGTGGTGTTCCACACCCTGTCCAAAACTGCCAATAAGCAACAATTCAAGCCAATCCCTGTGCCAGACTTATAAATTTGTAAGTTGTTGGCAGAAGAGTGATCATGAGAAAGTAAAATACTTCCAATTTCTAAAAACTTATTGACAATTTCTGGCCAATACATTTTGGCAGGGAGAAAATTTACAAATGTAAGGTTGACATTTGTCATAAAAGAAAAATTAATTGCGTCCTTCTCTAGTCCCTGTCTGGTTGTTGCAAACATTTTTTTTAAACAAATGAAAAGTGGTGAAAAAAAAATTAATTTCAAAGTAATTAGCAGTGGAACAACGAGTGTTTTATTTAAGTTTCTATTTTTATTAACTTTTTTTTAACAATATTAATAAATATGTTGATTAAAAGTAAAAAATTTTAGCATTTATTTTTGACGTTTAAAATTTTATTTCTCTCTTAAAGAATTTCATCCTCAGACTTTAAAAATTAATAAGCTGTCAATTTCTGCCAAAAAAAATCGGGACCATTCCTATTGTTTCGATTGCTACTTGCAATGCTATAAAAAACATTATTTAAAAAATTATTATTTTTTTAACTCATTTTCAGATAAAATAAAATGCGCGACTGGATCGCACGTACTTGCTCCTATATTCGATCACATTATATGCAAAAGATTCTTAATAAAACGGCTAAATATATTTTTAAAGTTTTTCACTTAAATTTTTATATATAAAAATTTCTAAAAAAAAATTGGTATGAACATTTTAAATATTTAATAATATAAATTCAAAAACAAATTTCAGAAAAAATTGTCCACCCGTTTCGAAATAATGAATTTACAAAAAAAAACTCTTTAGAAAATTTTGAAATGCAATACTATTTAGAATTTGAAGGAGCTGCATAATTTTTTTTTAACGAAATCCGTTGAGCCGCTTATGAGAAGTGGGAAATCAATAAAATGGTTGTATGGCAGGTACCGTTAATAACAAAATATTTTAAAAAACTTTTTAACCGAAATGTAGACCATACCCAAAGTAGTACACACACCAATTTTTATCAAAATCGTTAGAGCCGTTTTTGAGATAATTAAGATGGTAGAAAATTTGTATGGCAAGTACCGTTATTTTTGGCCCTAAAACAACGATTCGAAAAAAATGTATTTTTGCAAATTGTTAAGTAATAATGAGACTTTTGTGAATTTTGCGCCAATGCCTTTTTTCGATTTTCTACAGCCAAGCAATATTGTTACGCAATTATAGATCTGTTCAAATGAATGTAGATAGTTCTTGGAGTTAGGTTGACGTTTTTAAATGCATCCAATTTCGAAATATAGATACACGCATTGCTATCTCTCATGTATTTGTCTCTCCTGTTATTGTTTTATTTTAAGCCTTGTGCACACTGAATGGATGGCGATCGCGATAAAGCGTTGTTCCTGCTCTCACCAATGCGACATCGCGATATATGTTGTAGCGAGCAAGTTGTCAAAAAAAAACTATAGCTTTGGTCTCAACTGACATGCTTCTTTTTTGAGAGTTACGATATGGCGGCCAAACGGTGAATGCAGCCTTTAATAAATTTCGTCGGACTGAACGCACCAGTGGAACACATTCACAATCCACATATCGCGTTGATGGGTGCCCTTCTATTAATTTGCATGGGCAGCATCCATATTGTTATTGCGAGTGCTAACACCACCGCTTCTGTGTACACGAGGATTTATACTTCCAAGTACATGAATGTATAATAAACTAATTATGTTATGGAATACAACTCTTTAAGCCAGATCCATACTAAGTCGTTAAAACTCATTCAAATATGATTGAAATTAAATCCCTATCAAAGTCTTCATTCTTTGAAAACCTTTTTTGCAGCCATAACAATGCAAATGGATGTTATTTCTGACCTAAAGCAGAATTGAAAAATGTTACCATAATAAAAAGTTCCATGGAAAAAATACATAACACTTTATGACAGACACTTGTTTTCGAAAAGTATTTTTAAACGTTGAATGCTTGCATGTGCTCGGCTGTCAACAATTCCATATACAACTTGTCATTTTTGATTATTATTACTGTAGGCAGGAATTTGACAAAAGAAAAAGTAGATTCTGCGAACAAACTGTCAAAAAAGTGACGTCTATTATTGTTGAGTATATTTGATCCATTTTATGTCATTGTGATGTCTAAATCAAGGCTGTTAAATAACTCCCACGATTTGTTTTAAATTAATGATTATAAATTGAAACAAATATTCATATTTGTTACGTTATGGTTGATCTATTTAACGTTTATGCAAACAGTTGCAGTTGCTGCAGTGATGGCGACTCAATGACTATCTATACCACCTCACTAACTCTCTCGTAACAAATTTGACCAATAAAACTTTTTACCGTTGACGTAGTACAATTTGTTGAATAATATTTTGATGTCATAGAGAATATGTGTATAATCAAGCAATTTACTCTTTTATAAAATAGATTTGCTCTCAAGGGAATTCATATTCCAAAAATAGAATTGTGTAAAAAAAAAAAATAAAATACTATAGGTACTTACTTTTGTTATTTGCATATTAACAACATACCAGAAGAGTTACATCTGAATTCACTTATGCTTCCTCTTACATGTATCACTCACAAAAGATCGCTTCCTCGATTTGAATGTGACAAAAATAGATGCCAATCCCTCTTTTAAACAAGATAAACAAACCTGGAAGAATTCTTAGATCTGGTTGGTTGGGCGGCACGGCGCGGCGCGGCGTGCTTCGCGTCGTAGGTTAGGTACCTACTACTTGTGGTGTCTATCATACCGCATGTAATGCTTTTTTTTTGTTTTAAGTAAATGCGGATGCGAAAGGAAATGAAAAATGCCATATGTATCACTCACATGCACATCACAACCCATTTAATTCCTCATTAGACCTTGCGCTTTACGTACTCATCCCACCACTCACTGCCTCCTCATACCATGTCTTGTCAATAAAAGTGGAGAAGGAGATACAAACAAGAAATTAAATTAACTACCAGACTTTCAAAGTTGGCCAGCGTTCTCGTCATCGGCATCGGCATCGGCATCGTCGCGTCGTCGGCCGTTGTCTCTTCAAAATGAAATGATTTTCCCGCTTTAGTGGTTTTAGCTTGGTATATTTTCGATTTAATGTTTTAAAGATTACATACTTTGTTCATGCTCCGTTTTCTTTCATTGCATAGACTGGTTTCATATTCAATGGCCAAACTTAAAGTACTCGACAGGATTGCAAGACGAAGCTCTTATGTAGCTGTTACATTATTGGGATTTTTTTTAAAATAAAAGGACGTTTGAATTGAAATTCTCGTAACTACAAAAAATTTAATTTTTCAAAATTAATATTTATAAAAATCTGGTAACATATTGGGAACCAGAGTAAAAGAAGGAAATCGTGGACCATCTGATCATCGTTTTCGTCTAAATCAAAAATCGCTTTTATTATATTTATAATATATAATTAAAAGAAGTGATTTTTGAACAAGTGGTGATTTTTAGGGTTGTCGCTAAATTTGGCAATAAAAAATAAAAACAAAATCAATTTTGTATGTCTGTCTAAATGTGGATCTACAGCCTAAACGGCTGCAGCGATTTTATACAAACTTGAGACTTATATGCTTTTCACACCAAACCCAAAACCGGGTTTTCAGCTAAAAGCTTACGAAAACTCGAAAACCGTTCACACTGAATATTTATAAGTTTTCGTTTGACATTTCAATTATTTTGGCACTACAGACAACAACAATTACGTTGTGCATTGAAATTGAAATTACCCCAGACAGCTGTTTTTTTTTCCTGGCAGCAACCCGTCAGCTATTTATGTGACGATTAATTGAGCACTGAATGTTTCACAAGGTGTGTTTGTTTAGTTCATCTTGCAAATCCAACATGTTCTCGACTGGTTTTATTTAAAACTTATACTTTATCAAAACGAGTTGTTTATCAAATATAACGGGTGATTTTTTTGCTACTTGGTTTTTGACGTTTATATTTTTGACAGATCACACATGACAAATTCCACGAACATTTGACATTTCGATTCAGTATTGTTTGCCATTTCATCATGAATAGACTTACGCCTGAACAACGTTTGCAAATTATTGAAATTTATTATCAAAATTCGTGCTCTGTGAAAAATGTGTTTCGCAAGCTTTTATCGCAAAATTGTCTTCAGCGACGAGGCTCATTTTTGGCTAAATGGATACGTGAATAAGCAGAATTGCCGTATTTGGAGTGAAGAGCAGCCAGAGGCAATTCAGCAGCTACCAATGCATCCCGAAAAATGCACTGTTTGGTGCGGTTTATGGGCAGGCGGCATCATTGGGCCGTACTTCTTCAAGGACGATGAAGGCCGCAGGGTTACGGTCAATGGAGAAAGGTACCGTTCGATGATAACAGATTTTTTTTTGCCGAAAATGCAAGAATTGAACTCGGTCGACATGTGGTTCCAACAGGACGGTGCCACATGCCACACTGCACGCGAAACCATGCATCAATTGAGAGGCGAATTTGGTAAGCAGTTGATCTCACGTTTTGGCGCAGTCAATTGGATACCAAGATCATGTGATTTGACCCCGTTAGATTTTTTTTTGTGGGGCTATGTTAAGTCTATTGTCTATGGGGACAAGCCAAACACGA
Organism: Philhelius pedissequus; assembly: GCA_910595825.1. Classification (NCBI taxonomy): domain Eukaryota; kingdom Metazoa; phylum Arthropoda; class Insecta; order Diptera; family Syrphidae; genus Philhelius; species Philhelius pedissequus. The sequence continues at coordinate 2,815,772 of OU343163.1, read as the reverse complement.
TTGCTGCCTTGGAAGCCAACATTGAACGCGTCATTGGTGAGATTCCGGCCGAAATGTGTGAAAAAGTTTGCCAAAATCGGACCTTCAGAATGGACCACCTGAAGCGTAGCCGCGGGCAACATTTAAGTGAAATTATTTTTAAAAAGTAAATGGCAGAAATTGATTTATCGATCCAAATAAAAATTTCATTCACTTTTTACAAGTTTCTGTGTTTTTTTTGAATTTTCAAAAACCAAGCTCTTAATAAATCACAGACAAAACCGATAATTTCGCGAAAACTGTGTTTAGGGCTTGGTGTGAAAAGGCTATTAAGTGTCTTAGGTGATTTGCTCTACACAATTACACAATTTGGCATACAACTTTTTAGTACCAAGAATGATAAATATTCATTAATTTTGAAAACGGCTCTAAAGATTTTTATTATATTATTATAAAATAAAAATTGTTTTAAACGTTACCTGTCATAGAACGTTTTTTATTTTTTATTTTCGGCTTTCTCAATGGATTACGATCAAAATTTCAAACATTTCGAAGAAATATTTGTTTGGGTTTTTGAAAACGGGATTTCAAAATTTAGTAATATGTTAAATCATTTTTAGTATGATACTAGGTTAAAAAGAGGATTTTTCTAATTTTAAAATAGTTTAGTATCGTATTATCTTCTTAACATTTTACTAAAGTTAAAATCACGAAATGGCTACTTTAATTTTTTAGTATCGTACTAAATACATAGTGTCATCTGATAGTATATCAGCCTCGCACGCGGGAGGCCCAGGTTCGAATCCTGCTGGTATACATTTTTGTTGTTTTTTTTTGTCAATAATGAAGTTAAATGATTAAAATATAAACATCGATAATACTTATTTAGAGCACATGTTGGGTTTCGATCACCATATAATTAATGTACAAAGCATAAACACAATAATTGTGTTTATCAAAATTCAAACCCTACAACTGCTTTGCTATATGGTAAATTAGCATTTTACTAGTTAACAAAACGTTTAAAATTTATGAAAAGTTAGTAGGCTACTATGTATATAGTAAACTGTTAACTAGTATCGTGTTAAGGAATTCATAATAGGTTGTTTAAAATTTCGCGCCATTGTTTTTTTTAAATATCTTCATAAGTAAGACTTTGTCATTTTTTGAGATACCTACTAAGACAATTCTTTTACCACATTTAATGTATTTTTATGATTTTGAGATTTAAAAATGGATTCTAATGTTTATGAAACTTCTCCATTGATGTTTTTAATTTTGAAAAACAATAAAAAAAAAACAAGTTGGGATGTCAGCTGTGAGATCACGAATATATTCGTATATAAAGAATATATTTTTTTTAATATTAGTATTCGCAGGTACTTTTACGACAAATTTACATATAAAGCCCACGCCTTGTCCATTAGTTCCTACTTTTGATCTGAGGAGCACTTTTAGTGATACTTGCTATTTATTTGTTAACTTCATTTTATTTTGCATTTTATTTTATTTTGCATTTATTTCATTTTTCATCATTTTTGTTTTGAATTATTTTGTTTAAGGCTCCATATCTTGCCTTTAGACCACATACGTACACATGTACCGTAAATAAAAAGGAGGTGCGGAATAGTGCTACATATTACCATCCGGTGTGTTCGGGGCTAAATACTTTTGCCGCTGTCGACGGATTTAATTTTCGAAACGAATACCCAATAATTTTAGTATTTTTACGACTTTTTTTATTGCAATTTAGTTGATTTTTTTTGCTTCATATTTATATTTGCATTTGAATGACATGAAGTGCATTATTTTGTAAGTGGGCAGATTTTGATTTACTGGAATTTTTGTTTGGAAACTCTGTTGGTGTTGATACTTTATTGAACACAAATTGAGATAAAATGTTTATTGCCATTGAAATGGAGACTATTGAATTCATATTTAATAAACAATTAAATGACAATAAAAGGAGTAATATAATAAAAGAATTTTGACAGTATAAACCTTACCGATATACTTTGAAGTTTTATTTTGTTTATGTCAGATTCCATAAAATTGTTGAGATTCACAAATTCAATAAAAAAAAAACAAAGCAAAAAAAGAAAACTGATGTCATATTTTATAATATCTGATTCCTGAGTAGGTATTAATAAAAACTATACGTTGTGTTAGTAAGTTGTGTTTACAAAACATTTATTCTTGGCAGATGTGATGTAAACATTTGCCTTCACGTGATTAAGACGTTAAACCATGAACATGAAAAGCCCAACCTTTTGCCATATCTGTAGGTGAATGTCAGACTAAAATTTTATTCAAATTGATTTATATTTGTTCAAAACTTGTGAAAATTAACGAGAATAGTATATTTTATCCTTAGATGAGCGGATTGATATATTTGTCTTGATGTTATCAATACAAATTTTAAGGTTCAGTAAGTTGACATTTTTTTATTTTACATTCTTGATTCATTAGTTTTTTTTTCAGACAGGCGCGCCTTTCAATAAAAAAAAAACAACTTTGATGGAGACACATAATAAAATAACTCTCGCATTCCATGCCTTCATATACAGTTCCAACTCTGCTTATTATTTTATAAAATCCAGCATCACAAGCAAAGACAAATCCGAATACATAAAGATCTTTATTTTGATCGGAGTTAGCTTCAAAAGTTAAAACAAAAAAAGAAAATATTGATTCAATTTTAATTGAAAACAATTTCCACTAATTATACAAACTTAAGGGATATTTTGCAGCTGGCAACCTCGATAAACACGATAGTGTACTTTTCTAGTTTTTCTTTTTTTTTTAACAGTTTAGCATTCTCTGTATCTTATCTAGTTCTTATTTCGAAATACAAAAAAGATGGCCAAGTTTGGCAGGTTTTTTGTTTTTTATCTAGATTTTCTTTAGATTTGATTTTTTGGCATCTATTTGATCTGTCTGTTTGGCCTTAAAATGTTCAGAATTCCATATTTTAGTTTTGAAACAGTGTCTCCACGAGCAATATGTAAAAGAATACCGTATAGCATTCTACTGAAATTGTCCGTGGAGACCGCAAATATTATTCTACAAAAACACAGATTCTAGGTATTGCGCAGCACAGGGATATCAGTCTATGGATAATATTCTATACAGTGTTGCTGATGCCAATTTCCCAAATTCCACAAAATTCGAATAGGGGAATACAATTCAATAAATTCACAATTCCGAAATTCTCCACAAATTCAGCACTTTAATTATATATTAAAAAAGGCTTTAATAGAAAATTGATAAATTTATATTAAATTATTTATTTTTATTCAGTCATTTTTTGCCATATCTTTGATCATAAAATATTCATTTCATATTTTCAAATTGATCGTTTTTACTTCCGGAATATGTAGGTGCTATAGGGCAAGTTTTATATTTGAAAACACGAAAAACGTGAGTCCTAGAATCGAAAGTCGATTTACAACCTAAACGATTTTCTTCAAAACAAAAATTACAGTACCTATCAATTTTTTTGGGAGCAAAAATGGTAAATTTTAATCATCTCGAAAGCGGCTAAAAGATTAGGATAACAAAAATTCAACGCAATATTTTAGGTGTAGTCTATATTTTGAACTAAAAAAAATGTTTACATAAAATGTTATTAACTGTGAGAACCGTTTTATTGATTTTCGACTTGCTCATTAACACTCAACGGATTTCGAACAAAATTTTGGCACTGGATGTCATTAAAAACTTTCCAAAACTAACTCTTTTTTTTGAAAATTCAATAGGTACTTCGAAAACGGGTGGACGATTTTTTTAAAATATTTTTTTTTTTTAATTTATAGATACGAGTATTATTGAATAGTAAATTGGAAAAATTCCCATTGTTTTTTATAAAAAAAAAATTGTATATTCAATTCAATTCAATTTTTTCTTAATTCTTATTTATACAAAGTATTATACAGAGTATTCTTAAAAAACTCATAATAATTAAAAATTTAAAAAATAAGAATAATTAGTGCCATCATTTATTTAAAGAAAAGAAAAAAGTGTTGACGACACATCAAAGTAATAATGTTATGTGGGGTGAGCAGTTAAAATTTTAAATTCATACAAAAAGTAAGCTGAAAGTTAAAAAAAAACAAATTCTTATTAAAGCAAAAACAAATAAAAATTTTTAGAAACAAGTCAACATCCAAAAAAGAATTAATTAAATTTTTATATAATATACTGAACCAACACAACTTATACAAAATTAATTAACAAACACGACTTTAAAAATGTATTTAGTCGTTTTTCTTTCTACTAAGAATCTTGAGTTTAGGGTGTGACGTGTGATCGAACATAAGAGCTAATACGTGCGGTCCAATGGTGCATTTTATTTAAATTACATAAAATATTAATTTCTGTTTTCAGTTTTAATGTTTTTGCTCACTGAATTTTCTTTCAGCTGATGCGTTTTCAACTGTCAAAACAAGTAAAATGCAGTTGACAATTTTTAGATTTGGAAACTGTCTGTGTCCCGCATAATTTCTAAGACTTCATTATTTTATGACAAAAATTAATTTTATTTCTATTTTTCTGCTCGTGCAGACAGAGTGTTAATAGCCTAGTAATTTCCTCTCACAGTTAACCGATTGTTTAATTGACAAATAAAAAATCATCTCAATGATCACAGATTGGTGTTTTTTTTTTAAGCATTACGTAACTGTTGACTAAGTCCAATATCAATGCGCAAATAGTCTAAAATGAATATCGACTAATAATACGGAAAAGTTTCATTGGAATGAAACGGAAAACTTCTTCGGTGACATTTCTGCCTAGGGATCTGTAAGAAAAAAATAGTTGAGCATTTTTCTTGTTGTTTTTTTTTGTTTATTTCTGTAAAAACAGTTGGTGTGTCCGTGGCGCGATAGTTGTGTGTTCGCCTGTCAACCTCATGGTCACAGGTTCGATCCATGGCGTAGTCTATGTCCTCTTATTTTTCCATTAAAAACCAATTCTAAAAATAAATGTCATACAATGAGTTGCTGGTTTACTCATTACATGCTGTTTAGGCATAGAACTAACAACATGTGATTGAGTAAAACTTGTATACCGATAAATAAGACAACGAATAAAAAAAATAATGCGAATTATAAGGGACATAGATAAATAAGATACGGAAATTTCTCCGCATTATTTCAGCCGCCATCCCTGGAGATAAAATCTGAGACAACAACCACCTCCAGTCTCAGAACATCGCGCCACACATCTTTCCTATCCTTCTTTCTCTCCTAACCTAAAACCCGCGCTGTGTTGAAACATTTAAAGGGTAGTATAATCCCTTGAGCGCGTGTAGATTATAAAAAAAAGTACCTGGTCATTTTCACATACTCGTATCTAGGCAATTTTCCTAATTAAGATTTTGTAATTCCAAAAGATTTTCGTAATTTTTTTTTCTTCAAAGGAGAAACGACAAAGATAAACTGGTAATTTCAAGTATTTCTTTCAAAGTTCCTAACGCTACGTTTCTTTTTAAATTTCGTTAAAGTCCCTACCCTCCTCATATACAAAAGATGACTGTTGAAACGAACAATGAATAAAAATAGTCATTTTTTTATTTTCTTCTTTGATTCCCATGATAAAATGTGTAGGTACTTGATTCAGTTATCAATGGCGTACATCAAAGCAATCGATGTCACGGATTTTATAGGAAGCCTTTCTTAAGATTGAGCTTCTTACTTGCTTGGAATTTTTAAAATTCCATCAAATGTGTTGCCTGCCATGCCAATACATCAAAGAATATGTTTTTCTTTTATTTCAATTACGCTACCCAGAATTATTGGTTGTGCAGAATGTAGCTCAGAAGTGGGATAACATATTCGATGCTCATCTGTTGTGTAGGCGTAAACTTTGAAAATAATTGAAACCATTTTCCTAAACCTAAAAAATATACAAAGGAATTCCATTGAACTTTTTTTTTTTGGTTAGTCACGTTATAGCCTTGAATCACAAGAGCAAATTAATGCAGTTTAATAGTGCATTTTATATTTTTTTTCTTTATAAATTACTTTTTTCAATATTTGATAGTTAAAAATTATTTTTCTTTCCCACTAGTACAAACTAACCAATCGTATTTTCCTTTAAAAAAAATCTAGAACGTCAAAGTATAAAAAAAAACAAGAATCAGATACATAATTGCATTACACTTCCACTCTGGTGAAGATGACGAACGGTTAAAGTACCCAAGAGGATTTAAGTTATATTTTTTTCTTAACTCAACCAGTGGCGTAGGCACATGAAAAATTGCCTCTAACAGAGATTTAATGAACATCTTTTAATAAATTCAATTTAATACATGTTTCTCCTAAGTGTTTTTGAGTTTAACAAGGACACAAATTTATATCAATTTAAGAATATAAAAATTACACGATCCATTAGAACTTTTAGGGTCATCAGTGGCACTGACCCACTTTGGAGTACTTTAACTACGCCCCTGAACGCGTTTCCTTCTGTTGTCTTTTATTGCCGTCCCATGATTTGCACTTAGCGCATTTACAAGAAAAATAAGAGGAAAGCAGCTGAGATACTTTCGCTAAGACAACAATTGAATCGGATATACTTTTTATTTATATACTTTTTATTTAAAATTTCGAGTGCCCCAACAGCTATTTCCCTACCTCCCCCTTGGGATGAAGGAAGCACTTTTGCCATTCTTATTCTTGTTTCGCATTCTAACCAAGTGTACAGGAGTAAAATACAAGTAAACAAAAAATTACATCTATACAGACAATAAGAGGAACCCGTGTTTTCTGTTGCTGTTACTGCTGATGTTCAGTTTGCACGCATCAAATCATTGAGGTGCTACTGGTTCTTGCTCAGCTATTATATGAATGTGCACAAGAATATAGTTGTTGTTGTTTTTAAGTCTCTTGGTATTCTATTTTTATTTTTAGACAAACACCATACATCCATTGAGCGAGCCCGGCTGCGGCTGCTGACTGTCAGACCAAGAGACTACTGTCAGAATTCACAACCAACCAGCACGTACGAAAAATTCACAAAAAGGGTATAAAAATAGAAAACTCGCGAAAGAACAAGACTTTCTGATTAAGATTGTATTGGTAAGGAAATTATACCTATAGCTAAATTATTTGGGTAGGACATTGTGCCATTTGGTTGAGTGAATATTGTTTTTTTTTTGTTAGGGTGATCTCATTGATTTGATGAATTTGTTTCCATTAATGGTGATGTTTCGACGAGACAATATCAATCAATATTTCTGAGAAGCATACCTGCTGATAACTCAGGTGTGAATGCTCTAATTACTAATAATGATAGACATATAATGGAAAAGTGGATGTGTAAAAAGATTTAGAGCCATTTTCTTCACTATTTGTCAACTTGCTGCAAACTCTCAAGTTAGCTAACTCTAGAGTTAGTGAGATTTGAATTTATAATGTGCTATGATTTCGACAAACCATATACATTTGAGGCCGACCGCGACAGATTCGAGTTTGTTTCCAAGGTTCTGTGCAGATGTTAGCTATGTGCTTTTCGGGCTGTTGTTTTTAATGGGAGCAGTTTGTTAAAGTAAAAGTGAAAATTCCATTTAACTGAAATTTAATTTTCTGCAATTTGAATATTTTTGCTTCGGCGGTTTTAGTAAAGATTTTAATTTGATTCAATCGGTTAAACAAGAATAATTGCTTAGTGAGTGCTGCAGTGTCTAATTAATTATTGATATCAGGAACGTAAATTTAATAATTAAATATGAAATATTGTTCATAAAAACCATACTCATGTTTTTTTTAAATTCTAAATACCAAGCACTTATTATAAAATGTGCAAAAATATAAGGCAATTTGTGTGCTAATGACGTAGATGCGCAGAATGAAACGAAAATAAACACGGGAATGCGCTTTCTTGTGTAGTTTTTCATACTTGTAATCGTAATATTGAAGATATTAAAGTAAATCGGTGAATAAAATCATGGTCATCGCATTTTTCAAGCCCGACTCGTAATCACATTGTATATTCATCTTCGCTTCCTGAACCAGACGATGGATTATTTTCCCTATAATAATTTTCTCCCGGAACATATTATTTTTTTTTAAATGTTTTTATTCAAAATGAAGCAGAGAATAATTTTTGAGAGAAGATGTAAGAAAATGTATTACAAATTTCAATTTGACATAAAACTCTCAAGTTTGCTCTGTCAACTTCTACTATTTTCGGAAGTTGAGAAAACCAGAAATTGATTAACTCGAGAGTTGAGAATCGAAAGTTGAAACTTTCAACTTTCAGTGAAGAAAAAGAAAATCACAAGTTGATAATAAAAATCCTCAAGTTGAATTCAACTTGCAGTGAACCCACAAACCACACAAGTGGTTTTTATTTCTTTTGATTACAATATTTATTAATTTCAGTGAAACGAAAAACGCCATACAATTTCTTGTACCAAAAAATGGTAAATCTTAATTATCTCGAAAACAGCTCTAAAGATTTTGATAAACAAAATTCAGTGCATTATTATAGGTTTAAAGTGGTTTCATAAATGTCTGTCTAACTTAGACCTGCGTTAGGCGTGTTCATAAAGTCGTAGATTTTTTATTGAATAAATCCAGATGAATCGCAGAAGATATGTTTGATAACTCGAACTTCTATAACTCGAATGTCCCGATAACTCGAATGTCTCGATAACTCGAAGATATTATTTGGCGTCACCTTATAAGTCGAATTTTTTAGGAATATTATCAAATTCTGTATATTTTTTCAAGTTAATTTCATAATGCATTGCGTTTGTGGGCACTGTGTTTGTATGTTCTATGACCTTGTATGCATATGTGTGTCTTGAAAATTGTGTTTCTCTTAAGTGTGAATAAAAGCTGTCATGCCCTGGTGTTAGAATACACATTATTAGGTTAATATATGTATGTATTATAATACGAATTCAGAGTCTTATTTTAAAAATTAAAAAAAATATGAAATAAAAAGTGTAAAGAAAATGCCGTAGAAACTAACAGTGCAGTGTAAAGTTTTTATTAAAAGTAAAGCTAACGTTGATATGTCATTAAACGAACATTAAAAACATCGTTTGAAGATAAATTTAATTTATTAATTTAGATAAGAGGTGGAGAGCGGGTCAAGAAAGAAGGATGTGGCTATTAAATATAGCATTCCGGCAAAACCATTCGTTAGTCAAGTATAACAGAATATTTTAAATAATCACAACTGTACTTCTTTTTCGCAAATAAAAATTACGTAATTTATATTAATTTTCTGTTTTACTTGATAACTGGAAGTCTTGATAACTCGAATTATTTTTTTTGCAAGTTATGGTTCGAGTTATCGAAGTTCGACTGTATTTCAAACGTCATAAATATCATCAAAGTTTTGCCGATTGTGTATCCATATTTTTGTACGTATAGATTTTTAAAAACATTTCTATGAATAAAATTGGATTGCAAATTTAAAGTTATTTTAAATATACGTGTACAATTTTAATTAAAAAAATTCACTATATCGTTATGGAAAAAATACTGCATTTCCAAAATTATGACAGCGTGGCATTTCCGTTTTAATTACATTAAATATTTTTTAACAAGTCAATGTTTTTTTTTTAATTTGAATTCTAATTGAAAAGAAAAAGAAAAGACTAAGTAAGTTTTAAAGGAAAAAATGCATTTATTAAAGCTAATCAAGTAACTTAATAAAAAAATTTTTTATTTGTTTTAGGAAAATGGTCTTCTCTCGATTATTATAGAAAATGTTAAACAATTACTAAATACGAAGTTTCGAAGAAATTGGTTTTGACTGTTGTTTGTTTCAGTTTGTTTTTTTTTTGTGTTAATTTCAAAAAAAAAAGATTTTAAAAATTTTGGTTTACAAAACTTACTTTTTAGAAGCTTTTTCGTAAAAAAATTAAAAAAACGACCGAACCGTTTTTCCAGATTTCCGAAAATAGAGGGACCAAAACTAAAAAAAATTTACAAAAACTTACCTTTTTCTGTTATTAATAAACTGATTTTTTTTTATCATTGGAGCCGTTTTTGTGGGCATTTTGGTAAAAAAACAATATGTATAAAGTTTGAGTTTGAAAAAAATCCATCCGCCCTTTTCGACTGTAGGCTCGAGGGCAGTCAGACAGAACAGTGAGACCAACGTTTTTCGTCCTCGTTATTATTATCGTAATAGTAGACACTTTTGATCAAAATCTGCAGTTCGCTTTAACCCTACGCAGAATTTTAATTGAGTTTTTTTTTTCTTTTTTTTTTTTTTAAATTAATCAATATGCATTTCGCCCAGGTACTACAGATGGGTTTATCAGTTAGATGCTGTAGTATCTTTCTAAGATGCAATATATTAGTCGATGGCTACCTAAAATTTACAGCTTTAAAGCACTGTGAATTATATTCTTCTAGGGGAATTTGGTCGAATTCAGACACCTGGAAAATAATACCCGTGGTCTGGCTTGTTTAAATTTAAGAATAAATGCAAAAACAAAAACAATACAAAGGTACTACAGCATCTAACTGATGAGCCCATCTGTAGTACCTGGGCGAAACGCATATTAATTTGGGCTAAAGTCGCGCAAAATAAGGAACAAAACAATACCTACGTATGTAAATGCGTTTGTATTGTTTTTGTTTTTGCATTTATTCCTACCGAAAATCATAAACTCTACTTTTCAGTCACACCTTTGGCAAGTAAAAAATGTATTACATTTAAAAAGCGAGTGAAACCTTTTAGTCTAGGAATTTCATATGGCATTCAACGTTTTATCATAAATCTTATATTTGTCCTAAGTGAAATTATTTAGATTATTTATTTTGTATTTTGAAACTTAGTTTTCTGTTTCCATGAACTGGAATATCGAACATTATTTTTGTTTTCAAAAATTCGTCATTCCTTAAACCACCATTAAAAAGATCAATATGCAATAGTGAATGAAAAGTAATCATATCATCCTATGAAACATATATGAGCACAGCAAACAGAGAGGTATAAAGTTGCGAAGTATTTTTATTTCTAAAACTTCCCAATATAATATACAAGAAAAAAAAAATAGAAATAGACAAAACAAGGACAGACATTAAAAGAAGGAAAAAAACTTGCATAAACTCAGGGTTTTCAGGGCAGTTCATATCCATAAAACCATGTCGACCTTGCTTAGCCACAGAGCTTAGTTGTATTTTCCACTACAAATGGGAAATGGATATGAAAAAAATATATATGTATTATGTACATACACAGACACACACATAAATGTTCTTAGGACCTGTCGACTTAAAAAGAAAAACTGAAAAACAAAATATACTTTCTTTATTTTTATTTTATTCAAATTTGTAGTGAAGAGGAGGAAAAAAGAGAAGAGTTGGTGGTTGAGAGGCGATTAAAACTCATTGAGATCCATCCTGGTTATTTTTAGAAATAATATTTTTTATTCTAATTTTAAGTTAAAAAGGGAATAGTATAAAAAACTTTGCCACATATGTTGCCAGACAATTGGGGTTGTACATATATGTATGTCTGTAGGTATAAGTGCTTTGGGAAAATGAAGAAACTTTTCTCTCGTAATCGGACTCGTGTATATATTTTTTAAGAGCACATATTTAAGTTTTTGAAGAAAAATTGGGAGTGTAGTACTCATATTTCTTTTTATGAGAAATCACATCATATCCTTTTTGGTCTGGCTCTGCAGATGATTTTTTTTTGAATAAGTTTGAGCACGTAACAGGTATGTATATATAAAAAGAATTTTTAAGGGCGAGCGTTTATGTTTTTGACAGATGTTTAAAGTTACTACTTATAACGAGGTAGAGAATGTTGTCATTATTAGTTGTTAACACATTGAGATTGTGGGTAAACAAAATGATTGGTTAATTTATTTGAATTAAAGGATGACAGGAGATTAAACACCTGGCACATTTTTTCTGTCAAAAATAAACTGAAGTTTATTTTTAGTACGCACTCTGCAAGAAAAACAAAATCAAAAAAACTATTTGAAGTTGATTCATTGACCAATTTGGATGAATGGAAGCTAATTAAAAATCCTTTCGTTGTCACTTAGGCTTCTATGGTCACTTTAGTATTGCCAATGAAAAAACTAAGTTCTGTTTGTTTTCTGTGACATGTCGGTTGCGATAGAGGTAGCTGTATTTTTCAAAAATGTTTTTTTTTTGTAGTTATGTCCTTAAAATTAGCTACCCGATATTGTCGTGAATAAAAAATTCATAAGTTGAAATGTCAAACACTTAATTTTGGTGAAACTAATACTTGTTTGTATCCGAGGCGTGCAGTGAGTGATACTACTACATAATACAATTGGCGTTATTCTTTTTTAACTCAAAGCTCCAAATTTGTGTTTCTTTTTTCGCTCTGATCATGTTCCGAGTGGGCAAAAACATTTTGAGTTAATTTTTGAGTAATGTAAATGTCATGTGTGTTAAAAGTTGGCAGAATGTACTGTAACAAAGCGTTACACTTACGCACCCCATCCCATGCCGAACCGGAATTATGTACCTGACCACCGCCAAACCAGCCAACTCACCAGTCATATTTATTTATTTTCATTATAAAAAATATAAAAAAATCCAGCAAGACCGCACGACCACCACACAACCACAATACAGCAACATCGTGCGACCACTACCGGTACCTAATCATACGTATACAGTGGAGTGCCACTTCCAGCAACAAACGCCAGCAACAACGTACGACCTTAGCACCACCCTAACATTAAAGTTCGTCATCCTTACAATTCACACTGCCTTAAGGTAAGAATTATAATAAGTGGATGTAAAGAATGACGATACGGAGGAGGAAACTTATACAGTCTGAAGCATACCTTGATCTAGGTTTTGGTGATTGCTGAGGAATAAGATTCCCATTGATCCCCAGTGGCAGCACACTTGGTGGTCAATTCCGTTTAACTTTATTCGGTAAACAAAAGATTTTCCCTTGGGTTAGCCTTGGGCTGGAATTTAGATTCCTAAAATGTACTATTCCCCGGTTCGCTTCTTCAGAGTGAACGGCTTTGGGCTGATCTTACTCCTGTAACTTAAATAAACTAGCTTTGTGATTATATGAAATACCTTGTTAGTTATTTTAGGAAAATTGTAATATTGTAAATCGAATAATTATAACTGGTAATTGGCGAGTTCTTCCTTCTACATCCGAGTTTTATTTTGCTTTCTTCGAACAAACCCTGGATACGGCGAGCTTACCTCAGCCTAGACAAAAAAGCATCACAGTATTTTTTTTTTTTTTTTTTTAATAATTTCATAAAAAAAATGACAGTTATGAATTCAAGTGTGTTTGAAAAACGCCATTGCACAGCGGTTCCGTTTATATGGAGAAGCGGTCGTAGGGATGGCGGTTATTCAAAATTAACCGGTTTTCTGTTTTTCCGGTTATTTTTTTTAATAACCGGTTTTCGGTTTTATATACAAAAATTGTTAGTTTTTTATTTGCTTTAAAAAACGATCATGTCAAATGAAATATATTTACATACGACCGATATACGATATTTTCGAAAAAAACTACACTTCGTGAAATACTGCCATTTCAGTTAATAATTTTATTTTAAATAATAAATTATGTTCAAGTTCAAAAACGTAAACCGGTCTACAACAACCGTATCGGAATGAGATGAAATCAGCTGACAGATAGGAAAGTAAACATACTCGTACACCGTCTGTAAATCTCATTGAAGGAAAGCCAAGATGATAGGTTACCTACCTTAAAATAGTGTAGGTTTCGACATCAAACAACTCAATTTTTCGAAGTGTATGTAGTTCAAGATAATTTCACCTTCCTTCCACTATAGTTAGTTTATTAATTATAAAAGAAAAGTTGTCAGGGGTGAATAACGTTGAAGATTGCACACACACAAACGCATATTTTATGAAACAAAGACGATTTTTTCGCAAGACATTTTATATTTCTGTGGTGATAAAAGTGTCAATGTATAGAACCGGTTTTTTTTCAGCCGGTTATTGGATTTCTGGAAAATCAACGGTTTAACCGATACAAACAAATCTCCGGTGAAAACCGGTTAACCGAAACAAAATAACCGGTTTCGGTTTTAACCGGCCGATTTTTCCCATCCCTAAGTGGTCGTAATTAAATTAAATCTGAACTAACTAAGCGATTGACAATCGTGTGTAAATATAGTGGTACAACAAATTCTTCTAATAAATTTCCGGCCTCTGTTTGCAAAAAAAAAAGAGAATAAGAGTTTTATGCCCAGAAAATTTAAAGATAATGCTAAATAAATAGTTTTTTGACACGTCCCCCTTGTGTGTTTTTTTGGACATTATTTTATTCTTGAATAATTTCATTGAGTTGAAGTACGATTTTAATGAAATTTTACCTCATGATGTTTATTGTATGATAAATGATAAAACATAATGAATATTCGCCCACTGACACGCCTATTTAAAATTAAAATTGAAATTTTATTCTTAATATGAAAAAAAAATAATAAAAAAACTAATGTAGAAGGCTTACTCGTTGGGCACTAAAACTCAAATGACTGGTTTTGGGAATGTAGTCACTTTGATGGTAAAAATCTACCGATATTGGCTTAAACTGTTATTTATTTTATTATTTATGTTTAGTTTAAGATGTTTTTGTCTTATTTTAAAAGTTTCTGCTAAACATCTACTACAGTATTTTTTTTTAATGTTGGCCTAGAGGCCCACAGTGCATTGTAGTCGAACTCCACACCCTTTTCTGGAACGATAACTTACTTTTGTGAAAAGCTATAGGTTTAGGTTCTAGCATTTTATCACTATCATTAAATTTTTGATCAATTAAAAAAATCGTAGTGGCCTTGAAGTTCATTAGATGTTTTCTTCTGAAATTAAATATTTTATTATTCGCAATAAAGTCATTATTGGGAAAAATAAAAATAAAATTGGAGTTACTAAGAATGTGTGTGGTTATTTTACTTTTTTTGCTATATATTTTTTTATATTAAACAATTTATTAATTTAATACAAATAAAGAGTGAAACATGAACAAATAAATTTAAGCAAATGCGAAACAAACATTCAAAATACCGCATTTGTGGAATTGAATATTATTAAAAAATGAAATATACATTCACAATATTTTCGTTCAATATTCACAATAATCAATGCATTTAATTTAATTAAAAAAAATATTTTATTTTTGCATTAATAAATTTTATTATTCTTTAAATATTAAATGTAGAATTTAAATCACTTAACCTACGAAGAAGAAAAACACCATTTCTCCTTGAACTGAAATTGAAAATCGACATAAATGTGAATGAAAATGAATTATGGCAAAACTAATTTTGAAACTTTCAAACTTTGCAAATTAAATGTCAAGTTGGAATGCAACTAACACATATTTTTCTTTATAAATGCTTACATTAACTTTATGTATACGTATCGTACCGATTAATCCTAAGCAAAACTAAATTCCTATCTAAGTGTCCCTGGTTTTAAATTAACCACGTTGTCGATTAAATTGTTGTGGCTATCAATCTTTGTTCTCCTAATATTTTAAACTCGTTATTAGTGTACTCCTATAACAAAGGTCAACCTTAATTTATTTATGGTAAACTCGTCCTTAATTTCATCGATTTTATAACAATACAAAAATAAAAAGAAAAACAAATTTTGCGTAGTTATAAATTTTATGTTACGCTATACCAATATTCGAAAGCCTTTCGTCCTGATTTTCGCATGAGGTAACTCACATTCTGTTTATTTGCACGCAATTTTGAAAACACCACTCCTTTTCCCACCTGACCCAAATCGATTCAGAAATTAAGAAATAAACCAAACCAAAGAACCTTAAAAAAAAAACGGATGAATTTTGTTTCAAAATGAACCTGTCAAATTGAAATCAGGACTGGCTTCAATCTTTATTTAACCTAATAATTAAAATGCCTTCTTCTATAGCAACAACTCTTCTTTATTTCTGCAAGTGGTAGATATTAAAAGACTTTGGAAGAGGAATTAATTGGGAAAATGATTTCCACTTCAATCGAAGGTGATTCAGCGGCCCTATGCCATTTCGAAAAATACATTAAACATTGCGATGGTCGACTGAACGACAGACTATTTATAGTGGGACATATTGGGTTAGCAAAATGGAATAATTCCAGTTTCCTTCTGCCTTCCTTATTTATTTTCCTGCATGATTTAATTCTGTAAGTATAATAGAGGTAATTTCAGGGAGTCATACAAAAAGTTCCCCTCTAAAACCACTTTTAGTTTTTTTTTCCCATCTTGCACTTCTGTAAATAAATCAAAGGTTTCGCGGTATCGCTTAAACTGACATCAATCATGTCACTGACAGTTTACCCTGACCCTGACTGGAAAAAAGTAAGATTGAAATAATGAGGCATGAATATATGTAATGGGTTATCCATTTTGCGGTTTCAAAAGTAAACGTAAATAAAACACACATAAAATATTTTTTTTTCATGATATTTCTTTTTTATTATAAAGTTTGAACGTTGACATTATGCGTGAAACACTACATCATTTAAATGACCACCACGCGAATTGTTGCAGGCATTGATTCTTTTAAGGTAATTTTCGACCACTTTTTGACACATATTGGGCGGTATCTCAGCCATGGTTGGTTTTCAAGTGCTCAAGAGAGAAAGGCTTATCAGCATAAACACCTTCTTTCGTTCATTCGCGTAGCCCCACAAAAAAAAGTCCATCGGTGTCAAATCGCATGATCTTGGTGTTGATATCGCCACGACGAGAAATTACGCGGCCAGGAAATGTCTAGCAATAAAGCCATATTCGCTCGAGTTGTATTCTTCAATAGCAGGCAAAAAAAAGTCGGTTATCATATGGCCATAATTCTCCGAATTGACGGTGACAGTCGTTCCATCGTCGTCCAATCAACAGTGACTTTTTGTGGATGTAATGTCAGACTTTCAACTGAAAATGAAAAAAAATTGGTTTAACAACTTAGTTTGACAGATGTCGAATTCCAGCCCTATACTTTTGAAACCGCAAAATGAATAACCCTTTATATTTTTTTTAAATTTATAAACGACTTTTTGCCTTAGGTGCTGCCCCACTGTATTGTACAACTGACGACGACAGATGGTAAACACTGTAACTTGATCGATTTCTGTCCGAAATATGTGTTGTGGCTTTCGAAGAATTCCCTGAACTGAACTGCTATGCCATGCTTTCACCGCAGTGTCTACATTTTAGTTTTTATCATTTTTTATCGCCCATCCGCACCGCACATAAACCAAACCAACCACCCCCCATAGACCTTTGGAATAATTGAGTTCAAATTCAGTTGAAAACTGTCGTATATACGGTTAAACATAAAACCCCAAAACCGCGACCTGGGATTTTGTAGAAAAAAAAAAAACAGGTCAAACACTCTTGCGTCGTCAAATATTGTGTCGCGGATTACCATGGCAAGTGCTCAAGTGGAAAAAAAAAAGTTTTTATTAAAATATAAGCATTCCTTGTAGACAATGATGTTTTTTAGGTGACACTTTGCATTGATAATATTTTTTTGTGCTGCAGACACGTTGTTTTTTTGAAATAATTATGGACTCTTCGTGACTCTTGGTACTTTTTGTGGATATGAAAAATGGAAGTGGCATTTCATAACTTAATCAAAGTATCGAATGTGCTTCGACAGAGCGAGTGGTCTTTATTTTGAATGAAGTCAGCATATAAATGTATGGAAATATCTGTCTCTTGTGAGCAGAGGTTTTTTGTTAGATTTTAAGTACTGTCTAATATTTGTTTTCAAGGGTCTTTTGTTGTTGCTGTCGCTTATCTTAAAGTTTGTTTTAACCTGGCTAAATATATTTGTATGTTTTTGAAGTAAAACTTCTTTTGCGGAAGCGTTGGGGATACAAATTTTCTATGGAGCTGTCAGTGATATGTCAAACCGACACGTTTTCTATCAAAAAACTGACAGATTTTTCTTTAGCTCTCTGAAAAAATGTATACCCACCAACAAATATTGCAAATCTCGAGATCTTAATCAAACTTGACATTACGATGGCAAAGAATACGAAAAAATGTTGGTCCCGTAATTCTGTCTCTCTGTCTGTCTATAGTTCGATTTACAGCGTTAACGGCTGAAGCGATTTTCTTCAAACTTGCCACTTAAGCGTTTGCTTTTAGGTGAGTGCTCCGATTGTTTTTTAAATCTTTTTTCTAGCTGTGCCATACATTTTACCAAAAATGTAAATTTTTTTTTCTCAAAAACGTCTTCAACGATTCAGTTATAAAGACAAAAGGTACTTTCTCGCATTTTATTTTTTTGCGAAAAATGGTTATTTTTGGTACCTTTTTTAGAAACATTTTTTTGGCTTTCGATTTTGTGGAAAACGGTTCAGTTGATTTAAATTTTTTTTCTATGAAGAATCCTTAAAAACATTTTTCAAAAACTTTTTGTAATTAAAATAAATAGGTAACTATTGTTTTTTGAAAACTCTATTTTCGAAAACGACTTAATCGATTTCTTCGAAAGTAGTTTTTTGAGTTTTTCTAAAACAACGGTACCATGTTAATTAAAAAAAAAAAACAACCGTTAAATTTTTGTTCTGAAAAACTGCTCCGTGAATTTTGATAAAAAAATTTGTGTGTTCTTAAATTATTTCAGTCCACTTTTTTTTACGTTTTTTTGAATTAATGTCCCAATGATTTGGACCATTTTTCTCCAAATCTATCAATTGTACGATAAAAAGTGTCTGTATCTTTTTTCTATAGAATAATATTAGCTACAATGCGTATCTACAACTTTTTTTCAAAAGAACCTATAGTTTTCGAGTCATTTGGAAAAAAACTGAATTCCCCCCCCCCATACAAATGTTTGCTCCACGCCAAATTTAGGGTACTTTTTAGGAAATGGTTAGGACATTAAAATGAAGCTCTACCAAAATTTAGCTTTGTCGAAATTTTTTCAAAGTGAATGTCTAATTTTCCAGGACTAGAATTATATTTTGCAATTAAAATTATTAACGGTAACGTTTTTTTCGATTTTCGACTATCTCATGAACGGCTCAACGGATTTCAATCAAACAGTTTTTACAGGAGTTCCTTCGAATTCTAAATGATACTGCATACCAAAATTTTCAAAAAAAATATTTTTTTGGAGTTTTTGAAAAAAAAAAAGATTTTACCAATTTTTTGTTAGAACAAAAAATTTAAAAAATTGTATATACATCGTGTGATATTGTGTGATGTGATCGAGCAACTACATGCGATCGTGCGTTTTATATTTATATAAATCAGTATACTTTTAATTCTAAGTAACTTTTCAGTTTTTTTTATAATTTAATTACTTAAAATTAACACATAGATTTTCGTAACATAAAAAAAAACACAAAATAAACAAAACTGTTTTGTTGATAAACATCGAGCAGCATTGCCATATACATATGAGGAATCCCAATTCCGCTCACAAATCTAGAATAGCATTGGCATGTATTTGAAAGAATTCTTTATTCATGGACAGACTGGATACGATAAGAAAACTATACGTGAGTGTAGCGAGATCTCGTCGTTCTTGTTAAATTAGTGTCAAACTATGACGAGGAAATTTCGTGAAATTATTGGATTAAGTAATTGAAATTATTTACCTTCAATTTTACTTTTTTAAATCTCGCCGTGAAAAGTTTCCTTAAAAGTTGGTTTTATAATCACAAAACCTCATGCCACGCTCTCATCTCATTTTTTTTTTGTTGATTATTTTCATAAATCTCGCCCGATTCGAGAGTAAATCGATGAGTCGAAAATGGTAAGTTGAAATTGCAGAACCATGCATCAAAGTTTGAATTGCTCTGACGCTTATCTATTTGGACGATGGGGTCGTTTTGGGGAATATATTTATGCAAGTACGGGTCCAGATTCAAAAAAAAAAACTGTAAACTTCCTTGTTCGATTTACATGAAATTGAAATATGTTGTAAAAGGAAAAAAAAATGTTTCCAAACAGGGTGGGTAAAAAAAAAATGAAGTTTTTCAAAAAAATACAATAATTTTGTTGATTGTAAATTGTTTTTAAAAGCACTTCACTTAATTTAAGGCTCACAAACGCTTTAATCAACAAAATAAAATAAATGGCGCAAAATTTTAAACAACCTACTATTAAGGCCTTAACACGATACTAGTTAACAATTTACTGTATACATAGTAGCCTACTAACTTTTCCTAAATTTTAAACGTTTTGTTAACTAGTAAAATGCTAATTTACCAGATAGCAAATCATTTGTAGGGTTTGAATTTTGATGAACACAACTATTGTGTTTATGCTTTGTTAATTAATTATATATATGTATGTTGATGGAAACCCAACGTGTGCTCTAAATAAGTATTACCGATGTATATATTTTAATCATTTAACTTTATTATTGACAAAAAAAAAAAAAAAACAAAAATGTATACCAGCAGTATTCGAACCTGGGCCTGATATACTGTCAGATGACACTATGGATTTAGTACGATACTAAAAGAATTAAAGTAGCCGTTTCGTGATTTTAACTTTAGTAAAATGTTAAGAAGATAATACGATACTAAACTCGTTTAAAATTAGAAAAATCCTCTTTTTAACCTAGTATCATACTAAAAATGATTTAACATATTACTAAATCTTTTAAAATTTTGCGCCAATATTTTTAAAATGTCAGAGTTTTTTACTTATATAAAAGTTACAAAAAAAAACACCGTCATTTCAAACCTACTTGCTGAATTTATAATATTAAAACGGATGTGAGTTTGAAATTAAGTGGTCTAAATGGACCCGAAAAATCCATAAATACACACACTTTGTTTTTGTTTTAATATTGGTGTTAAAATTTTTGCTTCACAACACCTCAAAAGTTTTCAAAATTTGTAAAAGTTGCTAGTTTATATGGCTGATTTGGTACCATGGAATAAATGAAAACGAGTGCAAGAATTACCTATTACATTCCACTGTAATCAATGGCAAATTTTTCATCTAAAAAAAAGCGCGCTAAAATTCTACAATTTATAGAATTGTCTTAGTCACGAAGAGTGTATTCGAAATCACTCAAAAACTTCTCAACAGTCTCTCAGCAATCGCTCATAATTCACATATTTTTATTATTTTTTTGCTGTTTCGCTCTCCATCTTTTAATGTCATCTGAAGTTTGTCAAAAACCAGGACATTTTCTGCTGAAGCATCACAACCAGCAAAAACAAAAAAAAAAAAACAAGAAAAGTCATTAAGGAACACGACACAATATTACACATCGCGCTCGTTGGAGTATAAACCGCGAGGCACGTGCTCTTCTTCTAATAGGACAACCAAACATGAGTTCCCAGTTCCCAGTCGTCTTCTAAAAGATATACAAGTATAACTTTATATTTTTGCTCGTTGATGTTTTTGTTTTATTCCCTGTTTCCATTAAGGATTTATATTTTGTCAGTTGTGTTTCTGGTAATTTTTAATTTTTTTTTTTTTTGCTTTTTCCACATTTTTCCAACATAAACGGCACAAACAACTTCAAAAACATTCACTGTCTGCTTTTGGCTTCTGTTGGGCTGATGTCGTCGCAAATGAACTTTGTGAGCTCATTTAACTTGAAATGCGTAAAGTGAATTATAAAAGGAATCTGGTTGTCCCTAATTAAGTTTATGGACTACATACGAGATTGAGGACATCTGCTGGGTTGATATTAGAACAATCTTATTCTTATTGCATTTTGAGCAGGGTTAAAAAAAATGTGAAGTATAGAGAAGATACTCCTATGACCTGCAACAACTTAGAAACAACAGAATAAAAAAAAAAAATAATTAAAAAAAAAACAAGGTCTGGAACTTAAACTTTATTTAATTTGTAATCTAATGAAGTTTCTCTAATGCCCCATCGTCTTGCCTAACAAAACAGTCCACATAAGGGAACCTATGTATGCTTTGATTACAGGCCATGGGTGCAATGGCAAGTTAACTTCGTTTCAATGGTTTTGCTTGGTCTTAATTTGCAGGTTGTTTTTGTATTGTAGTTTATTGCATTATTTAGAAAAAAGAAGATGGATAAAGTTTATAGATGTAGTTGGGAAGAGTTGGGGCTTGTGCCTTCCTGAAATAGTAAAACAAAATAGGAAAAAATGTTAAGCTGTGTGTGGTTACATCACATCAATTGTTCGGCAATACTTTATGTCCTAGTTTAGGATCATGTAAGTAATTAATGTACCACACTTAAGTAGACCAACTTCATGAGGGGCGGGCTTTTACTGAGAGTTAGATAAAAGACCTTTTGGTAATTTGATTATTTACGCAGTTTAATGTAATGATTCAATTTTGTGTGTTAATAGATGTTGGTTGGTTTTACTAATTGTGTTAAATATACATTTTAAACAATATTCAATTACGCATATGGAAGGAATGCCAAATTTGCTAATCCACGGGTTGAGGAGAGTTTATACTATACCTAATACAGAACATAAAATAATGGGTCGATGCGCTGAATCTGAGTTCTGCCGCAGAATTGCTATATAGGGTCAGAATTTTGAAAAAAAAGACGAAAATTTGTACGCACTAAATGAGTTATGATTAGATTAGATACTTTTTTTATTTGTCATAAAATTCAGATTTTAAATATTCATCAGATACACCGAAGGAAAAAAGACAACGTAAAATCTAATAAATCGTATTTGATTTAACGTTGGAAATATATTGATTTAACTACGCAATGTTGTTTTAAGTATTGTCATTCTTGTTTTGAAGTGAACCGTTGTCGATTCAACAGTGAAACAACTTTCCTAAATTATCAAGTACGTTCAACGTTGTTTTGAAGTGTAAAATACTAAAATGTATCCAAAATTAAAATTCCATGCACAATTTTCAAAGTGTAACATAGCTAGTTGATTCTACTTTGTTCAACATCATTCAAAAACCAAGCTCTTAAAAAATCACCTTTTATATTTAAAATCGAGCACGAAAGCTATTCGTTTTTATATAGGAAAACACGTTGAATCAATGATGTTCCATTTTGATTCTAAAAGTTTTATCTTTAACCCCGAATCATTCGTAAATATACTTAAATCAAAGTGGTTTGATTTATATATTATTTATTTGATATTACATTATTTTGTCTCTGTATACAATATAATGGAGAAATTTTAATGACATTTTGTATTTTAAATATCTAGCTATAAAACATAGTGTAAAATTTCACTTCAAAGTGTTTATGTATAAACATAAATAATAAATTAATGCAGATTGATGACTCTTATGCAATTATACAAATCATGAACAACAATGTTATAAAAAAAATTAATTCACAAACATGTTGATATTAAAAAAAGAGTATTTAATAATTAATAGGAAAAAACATTCGGTTTTTGAAAGAAAAAAAAATAGAAAAGGTTAAATTATAAGCAAGAGTATAATTTAAAAAAAAAAAAACGACTTCCAAGCCAAAAACTACGTTAAATCAAAGTACCAGTGATATGCGATTCTAAACTTTGGCAATTCAAATTGAAAATCCAGTTTTATTTGTTTTAAAAATATTCCAGAGTTTGTTCACGTCCTGTTTTACGACTGTAAAAGCTTATAAAAAATGCGAAAAGATGAAACAGAATAAAAATTACGATAGACATTGCGAAAGTTTAAGACAGGTGCAAAGTTCAGGTGATTACCCGTAGATTTTCTTTAGAATTGATTTTTGTAAAATTAGAGTGGTTGAATTTTACTCTAATTTGCTCCTTCCCATAGTAAATTAATTTCAAAAGAAAAGAAAATTAAAAAAAAGTGTCTAACATCACAACGGAAATCGTTTTTTAAAATTTCTTACGCGAACAAAAAACAATTATCACAGCAAACTGAGAATTAGAAGGTATCAAAACATGCAAGTTTGAAGCCTGAAACGTTGACAATCAGGTGAATAATAGAGTATAGTTAAGGCTCAACAAAGTTATGGGAAGACAAGTTACGGAACATAATTTTATCATCAAATTATGTCTGCAAACCACATACGTAAAAAGTTGAAAGTAATATCACAAACTGGATCCAACAGGTCAGCAAAAGTCGTAAGATCACATTTAAAATTCAAACTAAAGATCGGGTTGAAATAGATTTAAAAAAATTAGACCCAGTACAGACCCTTGAGGTACACCAATATATGTAGGTGTATGTATTTGAATTGACTGCTACCATCATCAATGTTCACACTTTGTGCTCTGTTTGTAGGGATCATGACGTTATCTCGAATGACAAAAATGTCGAATGCAAAAAATCTCGAAAAAACAAATTTTTAATCTAGAATGTTAAAATCTTCATTGCACAAAAATCTCGAAAGACAATATCTCGAGAAAAATCTCGAAAAAAATATAAATTCGAGATTTTTTTTACCTATTTAAATAGTTTACACTTAAATAAAAGGAATAACATTTTTAGTTTATTCAACAGTTTATTCCTTTTTTGGGCAAAATAAACAACAAAATATTAATATGCAGAAGACTGCTTCATCCTTTACCATGCAATGCAAAGAAAAAAGTTGTCGCATGATCGAAGGAAAACTTCAAAAGTTCCGTCCATCAACCAAACTCTTCAGGAAGCCAGCAGTAGAAGACTCTCCACTGTTCCCAAAATAATGAGTTTGTTTCCATCGTAATCTTTTTCAGATAAGACACAAATATTTCCATCGATATACCTGAAACCAGTACCAGACAAAAAAAAACCATTATTGTGTATAACCATATTATAAATAAGTTTATACACAAAAAAATACATATTATAGACGCACATTTTTTTTTTGTAATTTATATCTATTTAGTGTTCTACGTTAAGGAGGCCGCCCCTCCTTAAGAACGATAAAATACTCTTGTGGAAGGGTCGGCCGTCTCGACTTATTCTGCTAATTTGACGCAACTAAACAGACACACACACCAACCACTGATCCATCAAACCCACCTCCCCTCAACCCGGTGTCTATGTGCTGACCGAAGCTTACGAGTCGCTACTTCCTTTTTAGCGCCCTTCCGATTTTTGAAGCCAGTTATCAGTTTCAGTTATTAACAAATTTAGAATGAATATTCTTATATTAATTCTAGATTTTTGCAGTCGAGATTTTTTTCCCAGATTTTTGTGTTTCGAGATTATGCGTTCTAAATTTTTTTTCGAGACTTTTTCAATTCTAGATTTTTGTTTTCGAGGTTTAAACTTTCGAAATTTTTGCTTTCTGGATTATTGCTTTGGAGATGTCGTGGTAGACTCCTGTTTGTAAGATATGAGCGTGGTTTTTGGTTTTCGATTTTCTGGAAAACGGTTATTTTTTTTTTAATATGTTTATGGAGAAGTTCCTAAAAAGTATAAACAATATTGTAAACCAAACATTTATTTTTAAATAAAAAAAATATTTGTTTTTTGAAATTAAAGAAAAAACATTTTTTTAAAACTAAATATGTATTTCGAAAACGCCGTAATGGATTTCCTCGGAACTTTGTATTTAGTAGTCTTTTGACATTATCTTGAATACTTAAAAAGAAAACAATTTTCCTAAAACAAAAAAATAACGGTGGCTGCCATACAAATTTAACTATCTTAAAAACGGCTCTAACAATTTTGATAAAAAAAAATCTCTGCGCTAATGTAGGTATAGTCCACATTTTGGTACAAACATAATTTTGAATATATTGTTATTAACGGTACCTGCCATATAACCATTTTATTGAGTTTTGACTCTCATAAACGGCTCAATGGATTTCGATCAAATTCCGTTCTGGAAAATCACCTGAGGTATCACCTAGAACCCTTAAGTACCAAGTTTAAAGAAAATCGTAGCAGTCGTTTAGGCTGTAGATCATCCTAAAGACAATCAAGTTTTTATCAAAATATCGAGCTTTATATTATTAGAAATTCCAAAAAAAAAAACAAATATTTTTGAAGTGTTAAAACATTAAAGTATGTGATATATTTTAACAATTGTTAACTTTTGTTATATTAATGCAAAATTAACTTCCGAAGATACTTTATGCAAATTAAAACAATTTCATCTTCCGAAAATGATTTTCTAAATACAACACCCCATATGCAAATAGATCCAATCGAGCATATTGATTATGAATTTAGTTTGTTTAAGTTTCAAAGAAAATCATAAATGAATGTAAAGTGTGCAACCTATACTCAGATGATATCATTTCATCATCGAAACCCTATCTAAAATCTATTCACAAACTGTTTTTTTTTTGTTTGTTGTCTTACGTAAGAATAAAAGGTAGAAAATAAAATTAAAAAAAAAAACATCGAAATCACCTCAGACAGCCTGGTATCGGGATTTAAATAAATGTATATGGATCCGCACAAGTCCAATCTGACAATATTTAATTAATGCCATCTAAGAAAAAAAAAACACAAGTTCATCACAGCTAGAAGAATGATGGTTTTATTTATTATTATTCTATTTTCTCGTATCGTCGTCGTGTCGAATACCAGCAACAAGCTATTTTAAGTTTTTATCTTAAAATTAATATTCCCACAGTCAACGTTTGATTCAACAAACACATCACGAACTTTCAGATAGAAAAACGATGAAAAAAATGTATCTACAATAATAATTGTATAGCTATAATATTTTCTACTACTTTTTGCTATCAACTTTAATGCGCTATTTTATAGTTTCGTTGTTGTAGTTTTAAACATTTAAATAAATAAAATAAAAGGCGGCAATTTTAGGCAATTAAAAGCAACCAATGTTTGGCAAAAAAAAATACATAGCTGATTAGATAAAATATTATTTTTTCTACCTCTCGAGTTAATAACGGATGTGAATAATATTTTTTTCTTTAAGCTTTTTCTTTCAAAAAAAAAAAAAAATTACACACACATCCTACATGTGTAATCTTCGCCAATTTAAAGAATAACCTTGTCCTTGAGATATATGTATGGTTAAGGGCGTCAAAATAAATATCATAATAATTAGAAAGTTCATTTCTGCGGCACACGGTGGCGTATACGCAACTTTTTCTTGTTTGTTTTTTGTTTTGTTTTATTTTATATAGAATTTCGGTGGCGTCAAAATATGTAACGATGTAAATAAATTGTGTTTGACTAAAATAATAATTATATGTACATTTCTCTGATAAATCGGAGAGGCTATACATATACTCATACATATTGTATTCGGGTTGTTGATATTATTTTTCACAAGGGCCGACCGAACACGATACGAGGACTTCATACTTTCTAATATTTTTATTTCTTTTATATTTTCTTTTATTAATAGCCAAGGTTTAAAGGTTGACATTAATTACTGTAACCCTGCCGACGGCACGTCGTCAATTAGGGGTTTCTTATACATATTAGCAAATGAATTTCTTTTTCGGACCCTTACTCTACTCGTAGGTACTAATGTGTTATCGGTGAAAATATTTTGATGAAATTTATATATGTATTATGTGTTTTGTGAATGCCAATGTTTTGGATTATACATGAATGTAATTCTATGAGGGTAACCTGTTTTAAGAATGCCTGGCCTGAAAGTGGAAATTTATTTAAATTGCTATTCGTTAAACTGTGTTAGGGAAACCTCGTTTATATTACCTTGGAAGTCGTTAACTAAATGCCAACATACATACACATTTAATTCTACTTCAGCTTTTAAGTACTTTTTCGGCTCAACACTTGTTTAAGGGGCGTTTACACGTGAAATGCCATTTGATTAACATAAAACACATGCTTGCACAACACATTCATGATAATGGATTTCAATATGAGAGGGTGAAATTGGGCACATATTTTATTCATATACGAAGAAAGGTTTTGAATTTACGCTAACTTATTCTCTACAAAATAATAAATCAACAAATAACGGGGCCGCCATCTAACGTTTTTTTTTCAACTAGTGCTTATTTCGTGAATGGTAACACTTAGCTCATGTCTGATTTGACAGATAATTAGTTTTATCCTTCCGCTGAAAGAATATGGTTGTGTATACGCTTGAACAACGCTCGCTAAGTGGGCCTTCGATCGACTTAGAGAAGATGCCGATTTTGCCAAAAAAATCATCTTTTCAGATGAAGCCCATTTTGATCTTGGCGGGTATGTAAACAAGCAAAATTGTCGCATTTGGGCAACAGAAAACCCGCACGCATACATTGAAAAGCCGATACACCCAAAACGAGTCACTGTTTGGTGCGAATTTTGGTCCAGAGGCATAATTCGAAAATGAGCATAGAGTGGCCATTACAGTCAATGGCGATCGTTATCGGGCAATGTTGAACGAATTTTTGTTCACAAAAATTGAAGAGGAGGATATTGGCAATATTTGGTTTCAACAGGACGGCGCTACGTGCCATACAGCCGAAGCTACACTCGATGTTTTGCGCCCATTTTCAAAATAAAATAGTTATTTGGCGGAACCTATATTTTAAAACTATCTTATGCAAAAGCCAAGTGAATTTAAAAAATAAAATTTTTAAACAAATTCCGTAATCTAATCACTATTTAGCGCAACAAATAATTATAATAATTATTGTAAGCAAACTGGTCTAGACATCAATTGAATGTATGACTTCATCATCTGGAGGCTGATCTTGAGATCAAACTCTATCTGCCCAATAAACAAAAAGAATTCTAGCATCTTTCATCTATAATTTGTGTATGAACTATTTAAAAATGCTAATCTACGAATAAAAAGACAAGCACATAACAGAGGAAGCTCTCACATATACGAGTATTCAGATTAATTCAAGAGCAACAAATAATCACATTAAGCCACTTGAAATTAAAAAAATCATCACTTCACCAACCCACGCCCAAAAAAAAAAAATAAGTCATGAAATATTTTCGTACGCAGAGTGTGTTTTTTTTATGACTTCATAATTTTTTTTTTTTTAAATATTTGTTGCGATTGTTGAACGTCGAGTCCTCTGTTTGTTCTCTAGAGACAAACACTTAGAACTCACAAATCATTATCTTATCGCATTTGACATCGTTGTATGCAGCACATTATATTTTTGTTTAACAAAAAAAAAACAAGGCCATCTTTTTTCATTACTGTTCTTTTTTTTTTAAATCCACATTGGTAATATAAAATAATTTTATTTTCAAGGTAATTCACTTTGAGAAAACGATATATCCGCATATTAGTGTTCGTGTTTATTTATAACAAAAAAAAAATTTAATAGTTATAATTTTCAAACGATTGTTATTTGCATAGCTGTGGTTAATTCTAGATAGCTTGTGTTGTGTGACTGATAAATTGTAGCAACAACAACTGTAAACAACTATCGCACACAATCAAAAAAAAAAAAAAAAAATAAGAATCAAACGCGAATACCTAATTAAGGTGTAAAGCAACAAATTTAATAATAATAATAATAATAATACAAACAAAAAATAGTCAATTGATCAACTAGTTAAACAACGATTGAAATAAAGTGCATGGTTGAGTCGCACGTGCTTGTGATTAAAGCTAATCGTGGGTTTTTTTTCGATAATTTATTTTAGTTGAATAAAAAATTGTCAAGCATACCTACACATTATATTTTTTTTTTTCAAACCTAATTCAACGGTTTGATTAGATTTGGATTGTTTTGAATTATCTGTTTGAATTTGTTATTAAGATATAGAGGTATTATTTATAGGATTTTGAGGTTATTGGTCGATTTTTTTGAATGGTGTGATTTTTGATAAAAAGTTGTATGTTTTCTAACCATGCGTGGGATGCAAAACATTCGCATCGTCAATTTTTTGTATCTATTTTTAAAGTAAAAATTGGTGCTTTTAAGGTAAAGATACATTATACAAAATTTGCCATTTTTAAACTTACTACACAGAAATTATAACTATAACAAAAGATCACTGTTTTTCTGCTTTGTGGGCCAATCAGGAAAAAAGTTTACACTAATTGCTGACAAATAACTCAGAGAATTTGTTTTGCAAAAAATATTTGAAACAAAACAATTATTTTTAGTTTAAAAATTTATTTATTTATTTTTCTGATGGAAATTAAATTTTCAACAAAATGGTACAAATCATTACAATTATTTGTGCTCCAATTTCTCTCGTTCCACTGACAGAATTGTGGATGAAAAACCTTTTCAATCAGGAAAACTTGCGAGGCCACTGTAATGAGGCTTGCCAACTGACTGCTTTGATCGACCATCAGAAAAAAAACAGCGAAAAAAAATTGCATTTAAAATTAGCGAATCTTAGTGTGTTTTATTTCAATTTAAAATTTTATTATAAGCTGGACTAAAATTCGCTTAAATCTATAATTAATCATAAAAAGTTAAAATAATCAAAAGTTTGAGAGTTTGAATAAGTAGATAGTAATTGGGTGCGCATTCGAATTAAATAAATCGATTATAATCGATATTTACATTCCCTCGAGACATCTCAATACTTCATATGAAATCATTCGAATGATGTCTCATCTCTCATGCATGGGGCTTCTCAATTTCTACTTTACTATGCTACTATTTAAGCGAAAGCGTAATGAAAATGCAATACCAATAGGCAAGAGCAAGAGCCAAAAGTTATTTTGATGTGTCTATGGTGGATTTTTGTAAGTGTACGTGTAGGTTCGAATTGGAATTGAAGACTTTTTATGTGTCTGTTTCTGTGTAGTATTCATCATTCCAATTAATTAGCTAAATAGTAATAGTAATCGCTCGATTTTCGTATAAATAGGTACTTTTTGTATTCTGTATCATATATCATTCGAATGATTTAGTAATAGTAATTATTCGATTCTTACATGAATGTTGATCACTCGAGATAGATAGTGTATATGAGATTTTTTGTTTTATGTAATGATCCAATGAAAATGGAAGAATTGAATGATTTGAGTATTTCGTATGCATATTATATATTTATACTTATTAGCTAATGTATTAAAATTAGGATAGCTCAGAGAAAAAGTTGGACTAGAATTTTGGCGTTATTTATTTAGTTTTAAATTAAGTTAATTGTATTTAACTAAAATAAAATAAATTTCAAGTATTCAAGTATATAATTTATGATTTTTAATTTTATGAGACATTATTATTATAAATGTTTTTTTTTATATATTAAAATTGTAATAAAATTTAAAACTTTCCATTCAAGGCTTGATTATCTAAAAGATGTATATCTTAATATTAAGTTCTTATTATCGAAAATAAATACTAAAATACTTGTTAACATTATTCATTTTCGTGACCTTTCTAAATTCAAAAGAAATATGGAACATGTGCAAATTCCAAATTTTCTTAATCTTTCATATTTTGCATGATCATTCGATTATTTTGATCACTCGATTACTAATATATCGATTATTGAAATCATTCGATTATACTCATCACTAACAGAGAACAACTACATTCATGTAGATTTAAGAAGACAGTTGGATTAAACTGTCAAAATGTAGTCTACTATCTATCTGTCAGGCCGTAAGCAGTCACATTACATCATATGATGGTTTCTAATCTAAAAAAATCTTGACTTTATTTATTGCTAATAATGTTATTAATAGTTTTAATCGAATGGTGTTTTTTTTTTTAATTTCTTGAAGGAAAGTTTTAGTTACTGTATTAACATAGTCCTTCGACCCGGATCATATTTATATCGTACCTTAAATTTTTCTTTAAGAAAAAAAAAAAAAAACACCATTCGAATGCACTTTTATTTTCACATGTCTAGAACAGCCGTACCGGTATGTAAGTCGTACAAAACATACTAAACTATGTATGTATAAAAAATGTGTGTTGAGTCGTGAACAGGTCCCGTCCCTTTTCTTATATGATCAACCAGAGAGTGTAGATGTCAAGAAAATTAGTCTTAATATTATTTGCTGCATATTACAATTAAATGCATGTTTGAAGCAAGCTAAAATTTCACATCGGTTTCTTTAAAATTCTGCCTCTGTTGAAATGAGATTGGTTCGAAATATTTTGTAGTTCGACTCGATCATGCTATTTTTAAATGTTACTGTTCTTTTTGGGTTCAAATAAATCTCTTGATTTCTCTTACTGATACACATGCTCGACAGCCGCCTGAATGTCAACTCAACTGAACTTCATTTTAAAAGATACACTGAAATAATTATTCTGATCATTTGAGAAAAACCGGCTTTTTTTCAAGAAACCAATACTTGGTCTCTAACGTCTCCAAGTTAATGCCATTTTTTTTTTAAATAATTTCGTATGCGAAAGTTGTTCCTCGTCTCTTGATCAATTGTCTTTTATCGTTTGATGTGGTTGTGATATTTAAATGCATTCCAATATATAAACGTCTATGAAAGGTAATCATTTTGGTATGACATTACTCGTAAATGTGTTATTTATATTATGACGTGCGCTGTATTAAAAATTCGTATTTGCTCAAATAAAATGACTAACATAGGTACAACAAAAATGATCTTTAGAATAATTATTATTTAAGATGGGGGTTTGAACTTTCGCTTAGGAAAAATACAATTATTATAAAACTGGCCCCTGGCTCTTGAATGATCAATGTTCATATGGGTGTCAGTCGACGTGATTTCAGTGTTCTCGACACGATCGAATTATTTTGACAGGTTTCTAATACTGTGTAAGTATTAAGTTGAAAGTAGAAAATTGAAGACTGTACAAATTAAAGTCACAATAACAAAAAATCTTAAAATTCTTGTTTAAATTGGCGTAATGAAATTAAATCAATAATTGATTCATCCAATTAGAACAATTAACAAACAAAAAAACTTCAATTTGTTTATTTTTTGACATGTGCAGATTAATACATACAATGCCTATTAATCATATAAATAAATTAATAGTTTGCTTGTATATTTGACATTATCATTTTGATTGTTTAAAAGTTCTCCATAAAAAAATAAAAAAAAACCTAAATACTAATTCATATATATTTTTTTTTAATTTCAGGTATGTCATACTCCAGCTATGATGTTGATTTTGTTCCTAAAATACATTTTCATCTAGTAAGTGAATTTATCTAGTTTTCTAATTGGATTTTATATCATTGACCAATAGAAAACTAATTCAAAAAATCAAACTTCTAATCCATTTTCAAACATATAATACTTTAATGAGTTTGTGTGGTTTATTTGTTATTAGCCGGAAAGAACTTAAACTTGTATCGTCAATATCCGTACTTAACGAACCAAACAAACAATAATACTCGTATATAAACTTTTACCGGCCATGCCAAAGGACACAAGCAAACAACAGCACACACAAAAAAAAAAAAAGAAATCAAAATAAACAACTCAAGGCAATAATGTATGTGAGCGTGGTGTTTGAGCACCACACAAATCTACAACCACTAAAAAAAGAGGCAAATGAAATAAATACCGATACGATAAAAATTGTATCTTATATCTTTCTGTATTATGTATGCTCATGTTCATGTATGTATCGTACATACATGAAAATGAAATTCAATGCGAATTTATTCCATTAGGGGACGCAGCATCGAATTATGTCATTTCATGCAACTACAACAAAAAAAAAAAAATAAAAATAGTTTTAGTTGTTTCATTGTGTATGTTGTTTCTTTGGAATTCTGGAGTAAAGGCTTGTAGAATAATATTTATGTTTGCTTTGATCAATAAGACATTGAACCCCACTAAAACATGTTGTGTCATTGATTTTTAATAATGTTGCATGCAAATTTAGGTGCAGGACTGAATCGAACGAACTTG
Source organism: Philhelius pedissequus (assembly GCA_910595825.1). NCBI lineage: Eukaryota > Metazoa > Arthropoda > Insecta > Diptera > Syrphidae > Philhelius > Philhelius pedissequus. Next base: position 2,782,215 of record OU343163.1, on the reverse strand, counting down.
CATATTATCAGCCTTATTTATAATTGCATTACAGCGAGTATATAGTGCTATGTACTCCTTATAATGCCTCCGAACTCGAAAATCTCATTTATAAAACTTATGCAACGTTAAATAGATACTTTATAAGCTATAGGCGCTTATAGGTTGAATAGAGCCCACATAAGGAAATTATAGTGTCGAAATGTCATTTTGAGTTTGGACATAAAACAAAAAAAAAAACAAAATACCTTTAAATTTTGTATCATTTTTAAATGATTTCAATAATTTAAATGCAAAACTTCCCACGCAAAGAAGAAGAAAACTGTATAAAAAACGATTCAATCCAATGAATCATAGAAATGGAGACTTAAACAAAAAATACAGGTTTTCCAAAGCAAATATGCTTAAATTATTGAAATTGTTAACTTAGACCTTTTTTTGGTTGTGTGACGGCGTCCACGGCGAAAGCCGGTAGCCAACCTGCTAAAATTAAAGCTTAACCTAAAATTGTTGTGCCTAAAAAAATAAATTCACAACTTCTAGAATAAATACAAAAACCAAAAAAATGCGTTTTGCTACTCTGAACCTGACCGTGAGACAGCTGAAAATACCGTCACCCAACTCATACACATAATACTCGACATATGATATATTGGTGGTAATACCAATCTAAACAGGATCTTAGGGATGAAAAACTATGATCCAATATTTATTATTATTTTGTATTATTATTTATTTTGTTTTCATTAAATCACTATCATAACACCAACAAAAGTTCTAGTTGCGTTTTCTGACAAACAGCTGATTTGATCATGACAGCCAAATGGAATAGATTACCCTTTTTTGGTACTTTTTCGACATAAAATCCTGCATAACTATAATTTATTGGAAAATGATTTATAAATAGGAATTTATGGAAGGGCAACATAACACTTTATTCACTGTATAACTAACTATTCATCTGTTTAGAGCATTCTATTAAATAAGACTATATATCTTTAAGCCTTTCAACTAACTAAACTGTAGATATATAGACTGTACGAGATGGCAAGTTTTCCATTGGAAAAAAATTGAACTCGAGATTTTGATCAAACTTACCATTACGATGATAGAGACCAGAAAACAAAATCGGTCCCTCAATTCCTTCTGTATGTAGCTGTATCTACATCATCAACCGCTGCACAATGATTCCAATTGTATGAAATCTGAATCTCTGAACTTACTGAGCTACAGTTAGATGAAACAGTCTTGTATGAATTTCCGTCCACTGACACGCCCACTGTTTAAAAAAAAGCAATAAAATTCCAGAAAATTCACAAGAATTTTGGTTGTATGCTCAGAAAATTTACAGACAATGTTATTTTTAACCATTCGCCCATAACAAATTTTTTGACACTCCTGCTTTGTGTATTGTTATGGACAATTTGTATATGTTGGATGCTATGTCTAACCTAAATAATATCTAGCCGATTTTAATGAAATTTTCTCTCTTGATATAACATTGTATGATAAATGATAATATGTATTGATAATATTCGCCCACTGACACGCCCATTTACAAAAAAATTTCAAATTAACGTCGATTATAGCTATGATCGCTAAGATTATAAATGTTTGCCTAGGGCGGAACCACAGGGCGCTAAAGCGATTTTTTTCAAACTCTTTACTTAATCGTGTTAGGTTATTTCCTTAAGGAGTAATTGAATTGTTTCATCCCGAAAACGCCTCTAACGATTTTGGTAAAAAAAAAAATCTGTGTTTATTATTGTATATATCGTCAACATTTTCGCCGAAAAAAAATTAACATACCTGCAATAGAACAGCTTTCTGAATTTCGACATTTTCATTTATACATGAGGTCCTTCTAATCCTAAATTATGATGTGACCTAATATTTTACGGAATTTTGAAAAAAATAATTCAACATTGCGAATTGACGACTTTTTTTTGAATTTATCCTTGAATAATTTTTTTTTTTAGAAAATATTTGAATTTTTCTCTTGTGACTGCGCTGGTCTTGTTTTTTCTGTCGCACCTTATTTTTTTCTTAAAATAGAATTTATTATTAAATTAAATTAGTTTATTTATTGTTAGTCAATTTTACAAAGTCTTTAAATGATCATTTAAAATGCTAAATTAATTCAAGTCTTTTTTTTCTTTATTATTTAAAAGTGTAAATTTTTGATTAATTCGATAGTTTTTAGTATAAATCATGCCTTAGAATCTTAAATCGTATTAGAATCTTATTTTAACATATATTGTACTTAGTATTACTTCAAAAAATATTGTTTTACTATGCTAATGTTTAATGAATAAATAATACCAATACGAATACAAATACAAATACAATTTGTACTTTATTCCCCCTCAAGCCCGGGCTTTCATTTTGCTATTTGTTTTACAGAGACAGAATTATTGCAATTAAAAAAAAAAACCTTATAATTTGATTTTTATGAATCCAAAACTTTGCCCTTAATGTAATATAAAAATATGTTGGGTTGCGAAAAAAACATACAATGCGTTTGTGCGATGTGGATTACTCAATACTTAGAGATATGCATGATGCACAATACAAGTTGCATAGTATACACACGATTATGTTTCAAGTGCTGCCATTTGTGACGCTAGAGCAGCACTTTTTAATTGAGTGACTTTATTGACACATGAAAATAAGTGGTTTAAAAAAATACTCAATTTAATGACGTGAAAGTGATTAAAAAGTTAATTACGTTGTTACATTTAATTTGATGAAAAAAGACTATTAGTCGTTCCTAAGGTTTAAATTAACTTAAATAACAAAAACGAAGTAGCAGAATCTATTGAATTGAATAAATTTGCAACTTTGTGTTGACATGAGATTGGTGTATATATGTTTTGTCAACAATCTGTCCTCTTAACACTCATTTCAAAAGAAAAATTTAGATGTCAAAACAAAATCCACCAGGATGATGATTAAGAGTTATATCTACTGCTACTAACGTCATAAAAATACTACTCTGTTATACTGTATAAAATTTAGATAAGAACTTTTATATATGCGTGCAATAAAATAAAACTGCAGTTTGTTGACATTTAAAAGTGCTTTTTTTATATTCCTTAGTTTAAGGTCATGTGTCATTTGCAGGGATTCTGTGATATTTGCAGCTGTTGTTTTGTGTTATTTATATCCTTAGATTTCTATAACACAATTGAGAGATGATGGTAAAGTTTAAATTGTAAGGCCACATTCATAAAAAACGACCACAACACAGCCTTCCTGAAGTGATGATAAATATGAGAATTCAAAAGAAACCAAATGTATGTTTAAAAAATAATAATTTCCTCCTCACAAACGACCATTACTTTTAAAACCAAAAGTAACAACTGGACAGGTTTGAGTATTTTCAGTTTCCTTTCTTGTGTGCTCATTTAAAAAAAATGTAATTGCCCTTTCCAAAGGTCTTTTCTTGTCGGTTTCTTTTGATTAAGAAGCCGCAAATTGAGGAATTCACAATGAATGTTGAATACATTGATGTGGAATATGTGTAAGGATTTGAAAATGTCTTCTTTTTTGCCTGCGTAAGAACGTTGTAGGTGTGCTTTCGTTTTTAATCACATGGTAAAATTAAAACAAAAAATATGTCAAACAATAAGTTTCAAATATTTAAGTAATCATGTGCGCATTCGAATGAAGTTATCGATTCTTACATTCTCTCGAGACATCTTTATACTTCATCGGAAATCATTCGAATGCTGAATGAAAATGAATACATTCGATGTCTCATCTCTCGTACATGGATATTCTCAATTTCTACTTCTGTTTCTGTAGCATTTATCATTCGAATGAATTAGTAATAATAATATAGTAATGAATAACCGATTCTCGAATACAGTTTTTTACATGTTGGTTGATCACTCGATATACATAGTTGGTAGAATTGGAAGAATCGAATGATTTCATGAATTATTTTTATGTTTATTGACTAATGTATTCAAACTCGATCACTCAAGTACTAATATCTCGATTTTTTAAATCATTCGATTATGCGCACCGCTAAGTATATTTATTTAAATTGAAGATTCAAAATAAAGAAGGAAGAGCATTTTACTTTTAAACAATACATTTTAAGTACCTTATTTAAGAATAAATTTTTTTAAAACTAATCGTGCACGGCAAAACATCTATTATCGTTAAAAATTTTCATCATATGTAAATTTAAATGAAATGAAATCTATTGTGAATAGTTCTACTATGAAAATTTGTTTGTCAAGCATTTTTGGAATGATTGTAGAAAAATATTGGCGGCATATGGACGAATGGAAGAATAATCAAATAATGGTACTTACTTGTTTAAAAACTTGCTTGTTTTTAATCAAAGGAAATTGCATTTGGAGATCTAAAATGTCAAATCAAATATCCATTCACAATCGTTACAATTTGTTAAATAGATATTCACAAAAAGAATTAAAACTCGTGATATATCAAAATTTCTATTAATTGTTGTGTTTGATGAGATCAAATTTTGATTCGCCAAAAAGTAGGTACGTAGTTGAACCCAACATTTCCTCAGTATTTCATAGAAAAACTAAGAAATTTCACTTAAAAATTTTGTTCATGTAAATTAGATTGCTGAAATATAATTTTTGTGAACTAGCCTGATAAAGAATTCAGGAGACAATTATCCGAAACGACAGTTTGTCTCTGAGAAATATTTTGACATCGTTTTTTATTTTTTGCTGTTTATATTTTCTCGGCTAAAATGACAAATTTATTTTTTTCTAATAATTAATTATCATTAACAAAGCGCTGTTAATTATCAAAAAATAGAATAGGAGAATTCGAATTGACAAATGGACTTGCTCTTATTTCTAAGTCAGGGAATTTAAAAGCAATTTTTTGACACTTCAAATGAACTTATAAAATTGTCGAAACACTAACATCAATAATTATAAGTCAAAATCCAGCTTGTCATGTCAGTATTTGTGCAATAACAAGTCAGCATGTGCCATCAACTGACACCCTCCTCTCGATACATCAATCCGTTCAAATTGTAGCTTGCTTACAAATATCATTTCCCCTCATTTGCCTACCGTACAATATTTTCATTCTCGAATTATAAGATGAAGCCATATGAATGACATTCTTGTCATATTCTCTTTCTTCCCTGCATGAACATATATGAAGCGGGAAGGGAAATAGAAAGTACAATATACATACATGTATATTTATATAAATTAAGGGCACAACCAATCATAGATACAGATACTCGTATAGGTATAACCCGTGCGTTCAAATAATAACGGGAGGGTAGTTATTCGGTCGAACATGTTTCTTACCCAAGCGAACAACAACAAAAACTTGGCTCGTAACTGGCAATAAAATTCAAGAAAATCAGCGACAATGAGTTGCAATAGTTCAGGCTTTAGGCTTTATTGTGTGGCGTAGAACAAACAAGTGGTGGTGTTTAGTTTTGCAAAGAGAAGGGAAAACTCAAGTGGAATTGAAAAGCGATGAACTCAAGTGAACTCATCGACGCTATGAGATGGCGATTTACGTGACAAAAGTATTGCAAAAAAAGATTGTTTAAAAACTGACATTACAAACTCGGCAAATGAAATTTTCAAGATGGGGGAGTTGAATTTTTTTTTGTTTCCTTCTTTATACTTATTGTGGGGCTTATGAGCGGATTGTAATAATTTTTTTACGAGAAAATATTTCTTTAATTAATTTATGCATATGTATAGGAATGTAAGAGCATTAAAACTCAAATGACGGTATCTCTCTATTAAGTACATATGTACGTCAGGCAGTTAGATATGTATAATGTCAAACCAACTGTCAGATTGTTAAATGTTAGTGTCATTAATTGTTTCAGTTGTTTTTATAATTTCCTCGTGATGGCTGCACTTTAAATAAAATGCACAACTGGATCGTACGAATTTGCTCTTGTAGCTAACAACTTTAATTTAGCTAAATATTGACGCGTTAGTATATGTACGTAGTCTAGTTATCATTAGACAGGTTTAAAGCCGAAACATGATATTCATATGACTTTTAAAGACATAATGGGGGTAATCGTGAATAAAAATTTCCCTGGAAATATTTCTCAAATTGGAATTTTGGCAACATGAATAATGCTCAAAAGCTTCCCTCGGAAAATATTGGCATCGGGAATAAGCTTTCCCAGGAAACGATTTTTTGTTCGAGGAAATTTATTCCGTGGGTGATTCACGATCGCAGGGAATATTTGGAGGGAATAAAATATTGCGTATGAAACGAAATTCCCTGGGAGAATTATTGATAGGGCCATATATGCATAGGAAGGCCTCGTTCATATGTAGGTATTCAGTGATGTAGGTCCCAAAAATATGTGAATTTAGCTTAATTAAGGAAATTATACATATCATGCGTAGAAATAAAACATAATTAGATTCCAAGGGATTTCCTCCTTGGAAAACAGATACATAATGAAATTGCTAAGATTGCTTAGCTGGTAGGTATAATTTGAGCATAAAAAGATGCCATTTGAATTCTTGGTTAAATATGCATAATTAAAAAAAAATAAAATAAAAATCGTTGCAGCGGTTTTTTTTTAAATATTTTTGTGTGTATAATATTTTGAAAACATGTTGTAAGAAAAAAAAATTTAATGCAAATTTAAAGGAATTCTTAATATGCGTATTAAATTTTAATTTAAAAAAAAATCACAAACGTTTTTATGAAATAGATTTTTCAAATGGGTCAAGAATTCAAGAGAATATCAAACAATTACTAATGTTTTGAAGAAATCAGTTCAAAATATTGAGTGTCTACATTTTTCCTTCAGTAATTAACTCATTTTTTTAAAGACATCGTAGAGTCGTTCTTGAGAAAAATAAGATTTACCTTTTTGGTCAAAAACGATTAATGCCAGGTACCGTTATTTTTGGTCTAAAATAATGAAAAAAATAACCTATGGATGTCCAATGCATGTCCAAAAAACAATACGTACCAAGTTCGAAGAAAATCTATATCCATCCGTTTAGGTTGTAGGCTCGCAGACAGACAGACGTAATGTAAGTTTGATCAAAATCTCGAGTTCGATTTGTTTACGAATCCAAATCTTGCAGTAAAAATGTGGAAGAATTGAAGGCGAATGATAATGCATCGTTGACCAAGATTTTAGTAAATGAGCGCAAAATCAACGAGCATTGAATCCGTAATGAAGCTCATTTTTGGCTTAATGGTCAACAAGTTAAATTGTCAGTTTTTGCATTTAGAGTGCTTCATAGATATGAAATTGTGTAAATGCTGCTTAATTCAGTAAAACGCACAGTTTGGTGCATTTTTTTTTTCAAAAATTGGCTTTTTTGTTTTTCTTATAGATGTTTGAGATTTAAAATTTGTTTTGGTCGTAATGTTTTTTTAATGAAACAATTTCATTTCCTTTTTCGACGTTTCGACGGTGGTTGCCGTCTTCTTCAGGGAATCTTTTATTTGCAAAAATAAATTGAACATATTATACACATAAGGACATTTAGTGTAAAATTTTGGCAAACTTACATTTAGTAGGTATTACAGATAAACATAAATAATACAATGAAAGACAAATTTAAGGCAATGTTTAAAAAAAATGTTTATGATATAAAAAAAACACTTCGATTGAAGTTTAGTCGGCTTTAAATTGTCATGGATTCTGCCTAGTCACCAAAGAGCAGTAAACCGATGAAATGTTCTGGCTGTCTTGTTTACGATTTATATTGTTTTTATTGTTCATAATATGAAGCGTTTCTAGAGAATACCGCTTGGAGACATGTTTCTCCCTTTCCAGGATTTCCACTCTGTCAAAATCTGGTTTGTGTCCACGCTCAATGGAATGTTGCTGTTTTCCCAGTTCAACCAATTGGTCAATAATTTAACAAAAAGCTTTCCTGTTTTTCTTTTAAATCCAAAATAAATGTTTGGCTTCAAAAAATGACGTTGCCACTTATTAAATGTAGTGTTACATTATTTTGATTTTTTCGCACTGTCACGAGATTTGACCAAAATTTAAGCTGTGTAATTGTGCATTGTGATGATCAAAATGTTTGTCGAAATTTTCCCTTAGCAAAATTCGAGCATTGTTTAATTGTTAACTTAACCAAAGGATACTTTAACTAAATTTTACATTTCCTGTATTTTAAAGTTATATTTTTGTATTGCAAAGTTAATGGCAGCAAAATTTTAAACAGCCTGATATTAAGCTACTTACTTGATACTACTTAACAATTTGCTAACATTTAAGCACTTTACTAAATTATTTTTAATTTTAAGGACTTCTTAACTAAACCTATTTTCTTGCTGAACTGCAGCTGAAGACGTCTAAAAGATTGCAAAAAACCAAGAGAACATATCTTTTTGGCTTTTGTAAATGTCAAAAAGTGTCATTGATTTAGTATGCTGCCAACAAAAGTAGTATTTTGGCAATTTTAACTTTAGTAAAATGTTAAAAGATAGTTTGGTTATTAACTTGTTTAAGAATTAGTAAAAAAAGTATCAAACTGAACATGCCTCAACGTCTAAAACTATACGCCAATATTTTTAGGAAGTGATTTGTCATTTGGATTAACATAATCTATTTTGGCACTTAGGTCGGTTTTATCAGTTTTGACGATTTGATTTTTGTTATTTTATTCAATGGGAGTTTTAACCCTTTTAAACTTTGTCAGTTATATACCCGCATCATATTTACATAAGACCACTAAAACATGGTTTCTTTTTCTAAAGTTAAACGGATTCATTTGACAAAAGTTAAATCTATAATTATGTTTTTTTTATTGAAAATTATACCAGTTTCTGAAGTTGAATACACAATATTATTCCAACGGATGACGTCAAATGTCATTTAAGCAAAAATTAAAACTACACACTTCAGGTTTCACGAACCTTTTTACTCGTAAGATATTTATGTATTCTGCTCTACTTTCATTTAAGTGTCATTGGAACTTTAATCTCACCCAATTTTATGCTCGTTAAAGTATTTTTTTTCTCTCTTAGAAAGTATGCTCGTATATATTTGCTATAAATCCAACCTAAATTCCTTTAACCTATACATCTTCTTCAAATTCGTTGAGCTAGAAGGAACACATCTTGAGTTTTATCTCCTTACCTACTTCCAATCCATTTAAACCCTCACAGAACAAACAAAAAAAAAAGAAAGAAAAGAAGTAACCGCAATCCGTCGACATAGAAGCAGAATGGATAACTTTTTTTTCCAGTTCAAGAGTCACTGTAGGTGCATTGACATTTCTCTAGTTCTGCACTCTTCTCCGTCAAGGGAAAAATCAAAGTGCACATTCTGCAGTTACAAGACGCATTGTTTGTCTGCTTCCGACAGAATTTCAATTTCAAAATGTCGTCGTCGGCAGTGTCGGCAGCGCCGACGTTGTCGTCTGGTGTCTCAATGTGATCGAGGCTTTCAGCCGGGCCTTCTTTCCATCTTTCATGTCTCTTCTATGTGATTTTATACCGTTGTGTCTTTGCTGGCAAACAAATTGAGTTTAACTCGAACCACGAAGTTTGCGGATGCAAATAAATAAATTGAATGAAATTTAAATAAAAATAAAGATTAAAAAAAAAATAACAAAGGGAAATAACTAAATCTTGCTTGTATATGATGATAATTGTTTGACGACAACAATTTGAATTAAAACACAAATTGAAGATTTATTGTGCGAATAAAATAATTGCGATTTTTGGTCTGTAGTTTCAGTGATATCGATTTTCAATCACTCTCGAAAACCTCTTCAGTTTTCTGTTTCTGTTTGTATTTTATTTGATTTTGAATTTTGTTGCAGATGTCGAGGTTTTGTATTAATCAAGTTTTTTTTGTTTAACGAATTAGGAATATTTGAAATAATATACTTGACTTAAGTCGCTTGTTGTCGCGAGTCGAAATCTCAAATTCTTAGAAAAATATTGTTGAAAAATTGTCTATCGTTAAAATAAATAATTATTCTACTCCTTTTTTATATAAGATCCAAACGAGCCAACAAACTTGACAAAATAAGGGCTCGTTAAATGTTTTTTACGAGCTTACTATTATTTAATTTTTCGAAATTTGTTTTTCTCTAAAACCAACAAATTGCATTTTTTTTTCAAAAATTTATTTCGGAAATGACAGTTTGTCATTTTGAACTTAAAATCTGTTTTAATTTGATATGTACATTTGAGCAATAAATAAATAATTTGTGTTTTAGTTAGTTAAATAAAATCTTTAATTTATTGAAATCTGTTATTAATGTTTAAATTCTACTCAACTAAAGACTCTTCCGAAATTTGACAGTTGATAGCTGTCATATTGTACGAAGTTACATTTGTCAAATAATCATGACATTTATTCAGTCTGTTTTGTTAAATCACAATGGGCGCCTTATCCATAAATAATGCCATCGATAAGTTCTTTAAAACGAATAGAAAATTTCGCTGAAATTTCACACACACTTTGTTTTATTTATATTTAAAGATAGGCAGAGTTTAATGAAAGACCCTTTACGTTCTATCCAAAAGTAGTTTTGAAAAAAATCAAAAATCTTTTCCAAAAAAAACAACACCAATTTTAAATTATAAAATCTTAGACTGCGATTTTGTTCAAATATTACTCTATTAGAATTTGACCGATTTTAATGGATAAAGGCGACCGTTCGATAATGGTAATGGAGTCACATTTCAATTCTATTCCAATGATTCTGAATTTTGAAATTATCCTTGCATACCTAAGTTTGATATAAGTTTGACTTTCACGCCGGCTGGTCGTAAGCCACAAGATCCAGAGGTCTACTATGAATTCGCAGACTATTTCACTTTAAATGTTTTTTTGTTTTTGTTTTCAAAAGTATTGTCACTTGCAAGAAAGTGACAAATATGTTGTCATGTAAGTGCCACTCACAATTCTTGGCAATTAACAACACACTTTCGCACCTTCAAATAAAAACAAATGTATATTTTGCAAAATTTTGACAGTTGTGATTACTCCATGTTTTAACGCTTTCATGAAAAAAAACCTCAATTTTTCCCCCTAAATTTCAACAAGTCATTAATGGCACACAAATCATGTATGGCTTCGGAATTTGATAATTATTATTGGCATCTAGGAAAAAATGACAAATTGCAATTCTCTTTTTCGACAGTAAACAAATTCCATTATTTAAAATAATGTGTAGATGTTTCTGAAAGATATATCTACTTACAGGTGTATATACATATTATTATAAACGGTGATTTTTTAAGAGCTTGGTTTTTGAAAATTCAAAAAAACACATAAACTTGTAAAAAGTGAATGAAATTTTTATTTGGATCGATAAATCAATTTCTGCCATTTACTTTTTAAAAATAATTTCACTTAAATGTTGCCCGCGGCTACGCTTCAGGTGGTCCATTCTGAAGGTCCAATTTTGGAAAACTTTTTCACACATTTCGGCCGGAATCTCACCAATGACGCGTTCAATGTTGGCTTCCAAGGCAGCAATCGTGTTTGTCTTGTCCCCATAGACAATAGACTTAACATAGCCCCACAAGAAATAGTCTAACGGGGTCAAATCACATGATCTTGGTGGCCAATTGACTGCGCCAAAACGTGAGATCAACTGCTCACCAAATTCACCTCTCAATTGATGCATGGTTTCGCGTGCAGTGTGACATGTGGCACCGTCCTGTTGGAACCACATGTCGACCGAGTTCAATTCTTGCATTTTCGGCAAAAAAAAATCTGTTATCATCGAACGGTACCTTTCTCCATTGACCGTAACCCTGCGGCCTTCATCGTCCTTGAAGAAGTACGGCCCAATGATGCCGCCTGCCCATAAACCGCACCAAACAGTGCATTTTTCGGGATGCATTGCTAGCTGCTGAATTGCCTCTGGCTGCTCTTCACCCCAAATACGGCAATTCTGCTTATTCACGTATCCATTTAGCCAAAAATGAGCCTCGTCGCTGAAACGGACGTAGCTTGCGAAACACATTTTACACAGAGCACGAATTTTGATAATAAATTTCAATAATTTGCAAACGTTGTTCAGACGTAAGTCTATTCATGATGAAATGGCAAACAATACTGAATCGAAATGTCAATTGTTCGTGGAATTTGTCATGTGTGATCTGTCAAAAATATAAACATCAAAAACCAAGTAGCAAAAAAATCACCCGTTATAAATACATTTGGTGTATTTATATTTTTGACATTATTAATTTTGATAAATGAAGGTGATTTGGAAGTTAAACAGTTGTTAAAATTTGTTTGTATTTATTTAAAAGCATATAAAAACTCGATTCACCTGAATTAATATTGATTGAACTAAAATTCCACTGCAATAATCTTAAGAATATTAATTTAAAAATAACACATTTTATAGTTTCCACTCATTTAAGTATTTGTGTGGTCTGCATACACCGTTTTATTTGTATAAGTTTTCATATAACACTAAATGTTTTTTGAACAATTGAAATATGTATTTGCTTTTTATTAATAAAATTGCTTATGTCTCATAAGGAAGAATAAATCTTATTTGTTTTATGATAATAACCCAGAGGGTTATTCAAATATCATTTAAGGAACTATGTATATTTTATTTCAATGATATAAATGAGATAAAAAAGTGTTGGTATTTATGTCGTTCTGATGAACGAAATGAGTCGAAATAGTCTGTCGAACCGATGTCTCACAAACTGAAGGTGAAAAATTATTTGTAAAAAAATCAGAAGTACCACAAGGAAGCCGTTTTGGCCCACTCCTTTTTTATTTTGTACTTGCACTTGGAAAATAAATCGAACTATAGACTTTAATCAAAATCAAAATGTCTCTCTGTCTGTAGGTCGATCTAGAGCTGAAGCGATTTTCGCAAACTTGATACCTATGTAAGCGTTTTGGATGATTGCCTATATTCTTTTTTTTTTGTTCCCAAAAAATAACGGTAACAGCAATACAATTTTTTTTACCAAAAATGGGTTAAAAAAGAATTAGTGCACTATTTTAGGTATAGTAAACATTTTAGTTTGTATACATCATTATATAACGTTACCAGCCATGTATTTTCGAATCTCTTATTAGCCTTTCGACGGATTTCGATAAACATTTTTATACAGGAAAGATTCTAAATAATCGGGTCTACCAGAATTTTCGAAAATTATTTAAAAAAACATTTTTTTTTGTTCAAATTCAATACTTTGTTTACCTGTCTTCTTGATTACTGTGGAGTGCTTGGTTTTATTTTCAGGAGGTCGAATGATCCTGAAACCAATATCATTGTATTAGTTATTAAATAAACAGAAAACGAAATTTAAATATATTTGCTGGCAAATGGTCACCAATATCAATATCAATATCAGAATATTGATTAACCAACCTACAAGTAATGAGTTCGTGCAATGTACTTTCCCATAATATAAAATTGTATTACCAATGTAAATGTTAATTTATTCCCTGCAGACTCTTGTAAACAAAACATTGACTTTACTTACTCGTAATGCTAAGGTCAGTAGCAAGAAATATTTATACGAAGCAATTTTGAAAATTATTCCCTTTGCTGCAATCGTGTTTTGCATTCTTAATTTTAGCTTTAAGACTTTTTATAGCATGTGTGCATGCCCTACACACACAATTACCATTACCATTAACAAAAAAAAAAAAAGGATACAAAGTACTTTTAAATTGCGAGTAAATTGCTAGTATTAAAATATGTACCTACACGACTTTTATGTTAACCTTTCAACAAGTTTAGAATTGAACTCGATATTATTTATTATCGAGTTGCAAACAGAAAGTTTCTGGTTTGTTATTTCATTATTGTTGGTCCAAAGGAAAACAAAGCTCTTTTGACATTATTCGTGTTCGACTCAAAACAACATTAGTGCAATTAGACAAACTTTTAGATACATGATGGGGGAAAGGGAGACTTATGAAAACTCAATCCCTTTTATTTCTTAAATGACATTATCGTTGGGTTATTTCCCTTCGTCTATTTATTTTTTAAAGGACAATCAACCCAGAATATCTGATTACACTCCAAAAGCAAGCAGGAACAAAAAAGGACTCAGGAATTTTTTTTTCAATGGATTGACAGATATGAAGTTTTTTGTTCTCTTTGTGTATTTCGTATATATCTATCTATTCGTAGATAGTGCTGGTGTGCTGGTAGAGAAATGCTTGTGGGACTTCTATCCAACATTCCACCAGACAGACGTTACCCAGACATTATTATGTTGTGTGGGCAGTTTGGCTACAATTGTATATGATTTTATATTGTTTCCATCTCTACACTAGCAAAGTATGTATAAAATATATTCATACGTATTAGAAAAGTTGAAGATAATTTCCATAGTTTTCTGTGGTCCTTTATTCATTGAGTCATCCGCCGATGTTATAGAGTGGGTGCCTTAATGAATATAGGGTACAATGAGCTTTTGTGGCGACTGTTTTGTATTATTAGTTTCAACATCTGGTTGTGATTTTCTATTCGATTTTATCGGGATTCAAATAGAAAATATAGATGGGAAACTGGGTAATTTAAGGTTCTATTGATTTGGCAGATATTCTAGTTTTGTTTGGTTAGACAACTTTACGAAAAAATCTTAAATAATTATGTTATCTACAATTTCAAGTTTGCATAAATTACTAACTATTCATAATGCAATCATAAAATCCGTGACATTTTCCGGGAGCTTTTCTTTTAAAACATCAAATTTATTTCTTAAAAACACAAACAAAATTCCTTCGCTTTCATATAGATTTGATAATCTTAACATATTTTTCTTTTAATTTTTAATAAACATTAAAAAGATTCATAACCCCAAACTTGATTGTCAATTACAAATTGTTAGTTCTTATTTATCAGACAATTTCTTCAATCGACATTGTTTTTGTCAAACATAAATAAATAGTTGAAAAACTGTGAATTCTTATCAATTCTCCATTGTGAATGAAAAATTCGGTATTGTCTATCGTCGATTTTTTTTGGTATATATGTCAAGTTTTCTTTCAATTGAAAAAAGTTAATGGAATGCGAATAAATTGGCACGAGATGAAACAGAATATGTGAATATTTTTGCGTACAATTTCGAGTTTATATTTTTAATAATTTCTAATCATTTTCAGGGCAAACAATTTTCGGCAAAAAAAATCAGTTGACCCGAATGATTGAGCCAATTGTTTAAAATTTAGACATCGATAAAGGAATATATTCAAAAGCTGAGTCAAAAAAATGATAAAACGGCAAATAAATTGTTCTCAATTCACATTCAAAACCATTCACAATGATAGAAATTTTTATTAATTGTGTTATACAATACCGAAATTTCAATTTATTGATAAATTTTAGCAATTGTAAATTGGTTAATAATTGTGAATCGTAAAATTATTTCTTATATCGATGATTTATCAAATATTATTTAAAATTATTCAATTCACACCCAGTCACAGTGCGGTAAAATTAACTAAAACGTATATGCAATGGCGCAGTGGATAAAGTGTTCAACTGCTAAAATAGACGATGGGGTTCGATCCCCACGCTAGGCAGCATTCTTTTCTATACCTCCAATTTTAATTGGATGCCACCCGTGGTCTAATATGAAATAGTAAATACATAATTCTCAAACCCACTGTGCAAACAAAAAATGATTTCTTATCTTTCTATTCCTTCTTACTAGTGGCGTGCAATTCAGGTTGCATTTAAAAGACCTTAAGTCTTACAGGCATATAGTTAAAATTATTAAATTAAAATTAAAATAAATTATATTAATGTAGTAGAGTTAGTAACCTGAAATCTTGCAAATTTGTATGTTGTTTCTAAGGCCAATCCCTAATATTTTTACGGTTGTCAAATAAATAAAATGCACGGATTGCAGGTATGTACTTATCTATCACATCGTAAGCACAAGACTCTTAGCAGAAATGTTTTAAATTTTTATGAAATGAACTTGCCCACTAGGTTTACATATATCGCAAGTAAAAATACGATATTTGATTTTCAACAACAAAATTGATGTTTCAATTTTATCGTTATAAAACATACATTTTTTGAAAAATTGTAAATAGTTTGTAAGATCTGAGCAAACATGTTCGAATCAAGATCTGTTGTGAATTGGTCTTTATGAAGAAAAAAAAAATGTTTTTCTTATTAATTTAAAAAAATAAAAATAAAAATTTAAAAGTTTTTGTTCAGTTGAAATGTCAAAGTATACACTATTCACAATAGGTTTTGTGTTATTTTTTGTTCACAGTGGTTCATAATGCTGAATATTCAATTGATTGAATTTTGATAACCGTATTAGTGGTGTAAACTTACACTCGACACAACCACTTTTATGATAATTGCCATAATCTCTTTACCTTCTCCACCCAAAAACGCCCCTCCAATTTGAAAATGATCATCACATGTAAGCAGAGACCTTGAAAAATTATGATTGTTTGTTTTTTTTTACTCAAATTAAAACTCACTCCATATTAATTTACTCGTATAAACAGGATATTTAATATCACAATCATATTCCAATTATTTATTTTTTATCGTCGGTTAGACACATGGAATATGCCAATACAATAACTACTGTGTAAATTATTATTAGATAACAAATTAAACAGAAAAAAAAAAACACTCGGGTATAAAATGTCGACCAACATTCTCACCAAAATTAAATTAATAAATAAATGAAAAATATTGCTTGCTTAGTAGACCAGATCAAGGGTATCTTTCTAATGGATTGATGTGCAGCACATCAATGTATTTTACAGGCCAATTTTTTGTTTATCTTGTTAACTTCTTAACAGTGGTGTTCAAAAAAAAAATGGGTACAATTCAAAAAAGTAAATTTTTTTCAAAACATTATTAAATTGGCAGTGAGTGGAGTATAATTATTAGTTTGGAATTTGAGAATGTAATTTTAAACTGTTTATGGTTTTCAATTTAACATAGCTTTATTTAGATTTAGGCTTAGATTTATTAAGATTTCATGTTTACAATTTTTAATTTCTTAACAGGATTTTTTACATTTTCTATAATGATTATTAGTATAGATTTAAATAAAACATCATTTAATTATTAATTTAATTTTTTATCTCTATATATTATACATTATCAAGAAAACTAGAAAAAGTTGCTTGACCTTGAATTAAAAAATTAAATGTAATCATTATAAGGTATTCTTTTTATTTAAATGAGAACATTGTCGAAGAGATTGTCGTGAGAGAATAAGAGAACAAAAAATGAAAAATTTAAAAAAGTACGATAGACTTACACCAGATAGATTTTTAAAGATTGGGATTTGGGAATAAGATTACTATTATAAAAATAATGAGATATAATTATGAATGACATTTTATTCAAACTAAGTAAGTATAAATATCTTTTGTGGTTGTGGATAGAGAGAACCAATAAAAAAACACTTATACAAGGTTAACTTATTACCCGCATTAAGTCCTCCACATCTGATTTGGAAAATATCCAATTTCGAAGATTTTTCAAGAACTTGTTGCATTGATCATTGTTTTTGCATACATCAATAGGAAGCTTATTATATATAAAAGGAGCAGTGACCATACTAAAACGCCTGAGATGTTCTGTTCTGGTTCTAGGAACTGTAACATAATACGCTTGTCTCCGTGAACGCTCTGAAGCATTTCTTCTTCTTGTGTTCTGACCACGCCGCAAATAAAACAACTTTAATACCTTGTAAACATATATGAGTCTAAGTGGTTCCCATCTAGGTTTGTGGATCATAATTCTAACAGTCTTCTTCTGGGCTGTAACTAATGGCTGTAGATTGCTGACATATGCACTTCCCCAACAGGATATACCATATTCTAAGCGGGTCTTTACTAATGCGTAGTAAACGGATGTTAGTAGATTAGTTGGCACTATTTTACGCCAGAGAAAGATTTTGTTCAATGCAATGTACATAATCTTTTTGACATTCATAATGTGAGCTTTCCAGTTTAATTTTGAGTTTAGGGTTATACCTAGGTATCTAAATTCCGCGCCGCATTCAAGTGGCATGCAAGCATTGCTGCAACTAGAACGATCACAACTTGATTCATGGAGCCCAACATTTTCAATAAAAAGTTCTTTTGACAAGGAAAAACACATTAACTTAGATTTGGTACTGAGCACCATCTGATGACAGTTAAACAAATTATTCAAAATAGATAAATCAGTATTCATTGAGGTCTTTAAACAATCAACAAAAGGACCCGCATACGAATGAGCTAAGTCATCAGCGAAAGCTAACATATTTCCATTTAGATGCAACTGAAAGATGGAATTTATGTAGACAATGAAGAGTAGAGGTCCGAGAACTGATCCCTGAGGGACACCTGCAATTGCACTTATTATCAGATCATTAAAAGTTGTATTAACCCGCACAAGCTGTAATCTGTTTTCAAGATAAGATGAACACCAATTCAGAATATTGCTTCTGAAACCATATCTGAAAAGTTTTATTAAGAGAAGTTTATGATTAACTAAATCAAATGCTTTCGTCAGATCAAGAAACAGAGCACCAGCTTTATTTTTGATATCTAGTTCATTGTTAATGCATTCCTGGAGAGTCAATATAGCATCTACGGTAGACTTACCCTTCATGAATCCAAATTGGTTAGAACTGAGAATCTTAAACTTATCAAAAAATCTGATCATTCTCTGAGTTATTATTTTTTCAAAAATTTTGGAGAAAACTGATAGTAAAGAAATTGGTCTATAGTTATTAGGATCTTTTGTATTACCTTTTTTGTGTATTGGAATAATAATCGCAGTTTTTAGGTATTCACATTCGTAGATGTGAAGTTTAACTTCCATGATTTCCTGTCAAGTATTGTCAATTCTATTTTGACCTGTGTGAGATTGGCTGAATTGGGAATTTGTATGTTTCATAACAAATATCTGTGGTTAGTGAAAATTGGAAAACTCTGCAGGTAACCTTTTAACAAAATCAGACCACACCTAACTTAATTAGCAATTCTTATAAATTGCGTCTATCTAAATAAATCAATCTACCGCATAATCAGACATTCGTTTGACATTTATCAAAAGGAAATAGCATGGCGTGTAACCATGATGTCACGACTAATCTTCGTTTCCAGGAAACTTTAATGCGTATATAAAAAATTATTTAATAATGTTGAATTGCTTAATTTTTTCGTGTGGCAATCTTGACATTTGACCTAAACTTTCCCTCCATTGACGCAGTTTTCTAAATATCAACGGAAACTACTTCATTCCACTCACGTATCCGTATTTCGATGCGATGGAGGAGTCGTGTTAAATTTCTAATACAGCAAGTAAAGCCATCGACAATAACACACGCACTTATAATTTATCAACCATCCTCCAGAGACCTTCATCCACCATATAGTTAAGAACAGTGTCAATTTGTAAAGAGGGACAATGCCATTAGTTGCGGATAATTTAATTTCCTCCTTTTAGCATTTTATAATAATATAATGTAGCACTCTAGCAACTCTAGTAGGTAGCTATGTACAATGGAATGTAATACAAAATCTATAAAATATGAAGGATGTGTCCTTTGTCGTCCTATCGATTTGTTCTCACTTATACTATCATATTATCCAAGTTTGCTACATGCCACCCGCCATATACCCTGATGACCAATGTGAATAAAAAAAAAATAAAAATATAATAATAGTAGTAAGAGTATGGTGATCTATTTTTATATCAAAATTCAATTCCTAGGAAAATGTAATGAATTATAATATTTCCATAATTCTTCCATCCCATACTCTTCATACATATCCTTTTTTAAACTTGAGAACAAAAAGGCTCTTCAGGTTAAATATAGTACCGTTTGAGGTCGTTTATCCACGGTATTTTCTATTATGCTCGTCAACAAAAAGGGCTATGCGATTTTGTCATCTTAGGCTCTTGGCTAACAAAAGGATAAAAATATTTTATTGACATTTTTTTTTAATGGCAGAATAATAGAAATTGATTGGGTTTTTTTTGTATCACATCGATTAGAGATTAAAATCTTGGATCTAAATATGGTGAAAGCGGGGGGCGTTGATAGAAATTGTATACACAATCTTATTTTAACTCAATCATCCGGTTTTAGGCTTTAATTTGAAACAGTTTTCTTTTATCCATCAAGAGGATTAACAAGAACCGCCCCGCGATACTTACTACCCTTACCCTACACGAAAACGACGAAGATTAGATAACCGAGGTGGCAAAGGCAAATAGTGTTAATTGACGGCTTTGCTAGGCAATGAGAATTTCAAATCTCGGTGGCGACGGCGGAGGTGGAGGGAAGCACACTTAATCTAATTGACGTTTTTTTGTTGTTGTATATACATAGGTAAGTTGGGTTGTTGAGAACCTAAAATTAGATTCAATTCGGAAAAAAGGGGAGGGCTTAGAGACGGCGGGCTTTGGTGGTTGTATAGTGTATAGATGATGATGGCAAACACCGTCATGCCTGTTTAACTTTTTAGGATAAAAGGCTGTTCCTTTGCCGGGATTCCAATTTTAAAATAACGCACAGACTATTTTTAAATGTTTTTCCTTTAAAACGGAGATATAATGTGCGTCATCAGTTGACTGGTAGGTGGGAATACCGCATTATGGGTGAATGAATTCACTGGTGGAACATTTTAAACGGGTTTAAGTAGTGTGTTTGGGGATTTTTGAGACCCATCCAAATCTGTCTTCAAAACACTGATATATATACCTTTCTAACATTTTATTTACTGAACCTTGGAAAAAACTTAACAGGAAACACTCTCCAAAGTTTCGTGTGGGGTTAGTTTTCCATGATCTTAACTTTAATTCAATTTCATGAAGTGTATAATTTTATTGCATAATCCTCTTTTTAATTTAGACCAATTGTTGGGAAAGAAAAAAGTCAAAAGTTTATTCGGAAATACCACATGTCGCAGGGTTGCCATTTAGGTTCGGTTGTTTTTGAAGTAAAACTTCTTTTGCGATATTGGTGTTAAAAATGTTCTATGGGGCTGTCAGAGACATGTCAAACCGACTCAACCACCAGAGCCAAAAATCATTTTCATTTACAAAAAAAAAAAAAACACCAACAAACATTTTTTTTTTTACAATTTCTTATTTAAATTAATAAACACTTAATTCTAAATATCACTTTTACGTTTTTTTTTATTATTTACTCAAAATTTTATTACGTAGAATTAACAAATAAAAATGTTCATAAAATAAAAAAAAAGAAACAAAATAAACAAAACTATGTTGTTGACAAATGTAGAACAGCATTGCCATATACGAGGAATCCCAAGTCCGCGCACAAATCTAGAATAGCATTGCCATCCGTTTGGAAAAAATTCTTTATTCTTAAACAGAATAGATATGCGATAAGAAAACGATACATGAGTGTGATCTTGTTAAATTAGTGTCAAAATACTATATTTTGACGTTTGGATAATATTTATTTCCAAATGTCACCCAAAAGGCTTAAAATCAACTTTTTCCGGAGCAAAAAATAAAATCGGAAAATTTGAATTGAATTTTGTAGAGGTTTCTTAATCCATTTAAATCGAAGCCATCCTTAAATGGATTTCGACAGTTCATGGCTTGATAAGTAGGCAACAAACTATATTTTGACGTTTCGAAGTGTCACCTAAAAGTCTTAAAGAAACAAAGTCTGACAAATAAGCGATTTCTATTCCAACGACATGCATATATATCGTACGTATTCTTTCTGGATTCTCGCAGTGGGCCAATCTGAATATAACGTACATAGGTGGATTGATATTTTAACGTTTTAACATTTGTGAATATTATAAAAATTAAAGATGAGTAAGAACACATTTCTTCTAGCTAAAACCGAAAACAAACCGCCGATACCAGCGAGACTCGGAAAATGTCATTTCATTTGTATATATGCAAGTACGGGTCCGGATTCAAAAAATGCCAAATTTGTTGTTTGCTTGACCGATTTCCATGAAATTGAAATATGTTATTGCTGACATAGAATTAAAGAAAGAAATAAAAAGTAGTTTCAAATTAGGGTGGGTTCAGAAAAATGTAATTTTTCAAGAAAATAAAGCAACATATACACAAATTTTTGCATACACTACTGTGATATGTTTATTATTGTTTGTTCAGAAAGTAATAAGTCTTTTTTATGTTAAATTATTTTATTTTTAGGATAATTTATTTTGTTTTGTTTTAAATTAATGTTATTATTCAATAATAGTTCAATGATAAGTCAGCTAAAATAAAAATTAATATATCCCTGAGAAGAAGTCATGGATAGCGACAAAACGTTGGGAAAAGATGAAATAAACTTGTTTTATTCGCATTCAAAAACAAATAGACCAAAAAGCCTACTGAAAATAATTAAAAATATAATTGAAAATTATTGGTCAGATAATTTTATTTTTTGTTTTATTTTTTTTTTAATATCGTTTTGTTTGAATTATAAATGGGGTTTAAAAGCACTTAGGATATCGAACTTAAAACTTACAATTATTTATGACTTCTCGTCTTTTTTGAATTGTTTAAACTGAACTTATAGGTAATTATGTAAATATGGCGTTGAAAAGTTTTTCAGATCTTTCTTTTTTTTTACTGAGAAAATTATTGTCAAAACTTTGGTTATGGAAGGTGGCAAAATATCGACGAAATTCATGGTAGCTTACTGGTGTAGTTTGTTATCAAATACAACTTTTCAATCTCAAAATGCCTCCCTTAAACTAGTTTACCCCTTTTAGATAAAAATTGAAATATTATGTATTCAGTGAATTTAAATCCATTTAAGGTTGTGTAAAATAAATAATTCATATCATCAAATAGCTACTTCTATATCCTTAGGTATGCTCATATTCAATGTAGGAATGCTCAGACAGGTTTGTTTTATAATATAAAATTGATTTGTTTCGAATAACAATACAAAACAAAACAAAAAAGGAACAATCCTTGACAATCCTACGTAGATCAATCAGGAAAAAGAAAAACATTTTATCAAAAAATATCTCATGCTTGTCACTGAAAGATAAAACAATAGCTTCTTTTGATAACCACGACAACAAATCCAAGACGCAACAAATGACAGAAATGAAAATGTCCTCTAACAAATTAATTCTATGAAATAAAAACAACCAATATCTGGGTCATCTTCAAGGCATACTTAAGGTAAATATATCTCTAGACAAAAAAACACAAATATATATTCCCATGGAAATCTGTACTATATATATATTTATTCCAATAGAACAATTCAATTAATTGCGATTATCTAGAATCCATTCCACCCATAGGAAACCTGCTGGAAGAATCATTCACGCCTTCTTCATGTCCTCATTTTTTTGTTTTATAGGACCTTTCTTTTTTAAGACTGCCAGCTCCACTTGATAGGTGAAGAATGTGATGTATCTTTAGCTAGATAGTTGTATATTATTTTATATTGCGCTCAATGAATTTGTGCATCATTAGTGTCTTACAACTTCGATTTCTTTAATAAGATTAAAATCACTGAAGTGTACGAATACACGGAGCTTCTATATACTTATTAATGCAACTTCAACTTTTAAAAGGCGGTAGAGATGGGTCGTTATAAATTGATAGACAATGGACACACTTCCTGGCATTTCATGATGGCGAAGAAGACCTTTTAATTGGCAATGTAAAAAAGAGCAAGGAGCATTTCTTTAATCTTCAAAAAATGTTGTACCCAACAAAAAAGACAAAACAATTTTTTTCCACTATGATTTTTATGTTTATATTAATTTAGAAGGCAAATAATAAGATATCTTTATCTTATATTATATTTCACGAAATGAACACTCCATTGCTCGTTTTTCTTTGGTAACTCCCAGAAAATTTTGTTCACTCGTTCTGCTCTTCCAATACACCATTTTTACTTGCGTTTATAAATACTATAAGTCAAGTTATGCATTCGTAAAAAAAAAAATTCTAACAATCAAACATAATTAAATAATTTTGATAAAAATGTTTGAGAATTTTTTTGTTCGTAATAGCTATCATTTGATATGAAGCAAGTTTACAGGAAAAGTCTATTACGGTACCTTTTTTTAATTTTTGGCTTTGTCGGTAACGGTACATTGGATTTCTGTCAAATTTTATATCTGAGAAGATCTAAGTAGCTTAATTAATTTCGCATATCAAAATTTTGAATAACTTTTTTTTTAAATTAAAATAATTTATTAATTTTTTTTTTGAAAAATCAATATTTTTAAAACTAATCAAAAAAAAATAGTTTAAATTTTATATTAACATGAACATTAATAGTCTCAAAAAAATTGCATACCAAAATTTCAAAAGAATTTTGTTTTAAAAAAAACGAAGAATCAAAATCAAAACCCGTCCTACAATTTTCGAGATACTTTTTATAAAATGTTCATTGATCCGTGGCATCTAATGGCGTTTTTCGTTTTTTCGCAAAACCGATTAAAGTGATGGTTTTGGCAGTTTAAATAAGTTAAATTTAGATGGAAGTAATGCTAAGTGTGTTTAGCTTTCTGATTTAAGTTTTCATCGAAAAACTTGCCCAATACTTGAGTAAATTTCGACGTTTCGTCGAACGACCAATTTTTATGTTTCCATTGAAATAAAATATTCGAAAAAATCCTTAGAATATCCAATCGAAACGGCATTAACTATATCGAACAAAATTTCTGACGGATTGATTTTTTGAAATACTGCTAATATATCTGAGAGATTGAGTGAATAAGATAGTTCCCGCAATTTTCAAAATGGAGTTTGATACTTAAAACAAAAAAAACTGCATTGTAAATTACAAAATATTGTCAAAATTCTAAGTTGTTCATATTTAGAATTTTAAATTTGACTGAATAGACACCCTTTAACCTGGGAGAAACATTTTTACCAATTGGCAACGAATTATTAATCGTCGGCATCTAGACGAGTAAACATGAAAATAAATCTGATAATTTTGTTTATTATTGTTGTTTCTTATTACCAAAAAAATTGAATAAATGATTCAAATTTATTTTAGTCATCTTTAATAATTAAATCGAAATAATTCTCAGTAATCCGTATGTAAATAAACATACAATTTATGTGTGTGTAAAGCCTACAGCAAAAACAAATTTTAATATACATTTACATAGGCTTCAGTATTTAACTGAGTCAGATATTATCGTGAAATAATGTTAAATATTTAATAGACCATTAGTATCAGTGTTATAGGGTGAGGACACAGGGTCTTGCACTTTAAGATTAACCCATATCTTAGGGCTCTTCGAAATGTTTGAAACTTCCCATGTGTTGCGCATCTTGAAAAAATAAACTACTAGAAATATTAGGTCATAATTGTTAAGGGATCAGTATGATTTTATGTAGGTATCTCACAATTTAGAAATTTTAAATCCGTTTTAACCTTACCCTAATTTTAAACCCTTTTTAACCATCAGTACCGCGACAGACATATTACTCCAGGTGAGAACACACATTAAACAGTAACAGTTCATGCAAAATTCAATAAAACAGATTTATGAATGTCAAAGTGACATAGCGAGAATCATACTCAAAAAATTGAAACAGGTGTTTATCTATTGTGAATTTCTCCTTTCGAATAAGAACTGTCATTTGAATAAACTTATGGGATGCTGCCTGTGTTGGTATATTAAAATAAAATAAAAATCGTACGAAACAAAAGAAAATCCCAAATATTTCCCTTCAGCAAAAGAATTCACTAAATAACATAAAAAAAGGACTTACGTTAACTCGTTGAATTTGCTTTGCTTCGTTCTGTCGTTATAAGATTTGTTTGTGTATCTACTTTCTGGGGGGAATTTGGCAGCATGTCAATATTTCTGGAATGGGTATACTAATTTTGAAACTCTTCTTCGTTTACTTCCCAAATCTGCCTAATCCTATCATTTTCAGTCTAAAAATAAACTGCACCACTGAATCGCAGGGACTGGTTCTTATGGTCCATTACATCGTAAAATGCAAAATATATGTTAAAAATCGTTTTTTAGTTAATTTTTTTAAAAGAAAATTAAGTGTTTTTTTTTTAAGAAAAAATTTGTATGGCAATTTTAAATACCTGCATTTGATTTAATTTGGAAGCTGATATCTCGGCCACCAAGTCTCAGAAAAAGCGGCCGTTTTTAGCAATTGAAAGGAATTGAACAGACCTTTGCACAAATTTGCCGATTTAATTTTTTTTGAAATTTTTTGAATTTTTGCGGAAAAATATTGTATTTTCAAAAATGTTTCCCAAACCCATAGAGATATATACATGAAAATAAATGTCTATTAAATACCTATCCACACCTGAAAACCAAACTCTTCTGCAGCCTCTGGTTCTCGAGATATTGCAATCCAAAATTGTTTCCGTGATTGTCAACCAACCTGCATTTGATTGCAAAAATATTTTTTTTTTAAATCCAAAAAATCATTTGGAAAATAAATTAAAAAAAAAAAACATTATATGGCAGGTATCGTCAATAACATTTTATTTAAAAAAAAAATTAACCAAACTGTTGACTACTCCTATGAGATTTTAATTCATTTTAATTATTTATAGCAATTAATTTTTACTTGCGATTATAGATACTATGAGGCAAGTTATGAATCCGTCAAAAAAAAAAAGTTTTGAGATAACAATTGACATTTAACATGACATTACTATAATAGCGAAGACAAAAAAACATGGTCTAAAAATTCTGACCGTCTGTATGTCTGTCTGTCAGTCTGTATGTATGTATAGATACCTACAACCCAAACGGGTGGGCCGAATTGCTTCAAACTTGATATATAGAGGTTTTTAGGTATTGTACAGAGCGGAAATAGAAATTTTTTTTAGCTCAAAAAATAACGGTACCTGCCATATAACCATTACGTTCAAACCTATTTTTCTCGGAAACGGCTCTAACGATTTTTATAAAAAAAAAATCAGTGCAGCTTTTTAGCTACCACTTATAGTTATATGTATTTTCTGAATACCTATGAATTGGCGTTTCAAAAAGTTAAAAAAAAAAACTTTTTCTCAAAAACCGCACCACAGATTTTTAATTTTTTTTTCTCATAAATTCAAACAAAGTGACGTTCTTTTTTATTTCAGAATTTTGAATAATTTTTTCTTTGACTAGCCGATTTAATCTTTTGTTTTTAAGTTTATATTATTAAATATTTAAGATTGTCATACCAATTTTTTTTTAGAAAAAAAATTAAAGAAACTTTGTGTATAAAAATAAAGTATAAAACGACTTTTATTATCTATTTAAATTTTAAATAGAAATCTTTTGCATACGATGTGATCGAACATAAGAGCAAGTTCGTGCGATCTAGTCGTACATTTTATTTTTTTTTTATCAAGATCGCAAGAAAAAAAGTAAAATTGACAGAACGATATTATACAGACTTTTAAAACTTCAAATAAGTGGACTGCGCCTAAATGCAATGGGTAAGCTCACAAACAAATATAATTTAGAATAACTGCTGATGCTTAAGCATCTCTCATCATCTCCGATGCGTGCTGGTCGTTTATTTGTTTGACGTTAAAAAAATACTTAATTGTTTATTTTAGCCATTTGTTCTCGATTTTCCCCGAATTTAAAAAAAAATATCTCTAAAATACTTCAGCACTAACAAGGGGTTAGTGAGTAAGAACACGAGTGGAAAAATATTTATATTTAATATATCACACGATTGATCAGTAAATTCTCGGGTGATTTTTTTTCAAATGATCCACAATTATAAATTTTGCGGCGTACTGCAGAACGATGATTTCTCTGGGAATGAAATTTTTTTTGTAAAGATCTGCTTTCAAGTTTGAAAAAAAAAGAAAAACCAATAGATTAATTTTAATGCCTATTTGTATTTCTTAAAGCAACTCCACCTCCGTTTCCGCCATCTATACCTACTTAAATATAAAATTGTAAATCGAACACATCCTTCGTCTTAAACGCTCGAAGTACCTCTTCAAAGCAGCAGAAAAAAAAACAGCCCTTGCTACATAAAATAAAAGCAACAATAAAAAAAGTGAAAGGAAGGAAATGTTTTTTTGTTGTTGTAAAGAATCAACTCGATGGTTCCTCACAACGAACGTTAAGCCTTGGTTTTACAGGCTACAGTATGTTATTGAATGCAAATTTAAACCTTTAAAAGCTCTTCATACACGAACACGATTATAAAAAAAAATTATATGTATATGTAGAACATACATACATATGTTACTTGCACATAAAAAGTGAGATGGGGGTGGTACCTTCCTTCATAAATTTGCATTCAAATTTTCTTTTCATAGCCGCAACCTCCTTTTCTGTGATCGTCGTTTTTCTAGGACGAAATATGCTCTTCATGACGTCATTAATAGTGAATGAAATCGATTTTTTGTATCCCCTTTCATTCACACACTCTCGTTCGCGATGACCAGTGCAGTTTGACGGACCATGAGCTAGAGGCTAAAATGTGATATAGTCAAAAGGTCAGGAAATTATATGATATCCGTTGAAAGGATAAAGGATGTTTTATTTTTTTTTTTATAAAATAATTCTGTATAAATGTGTATATAGGCAAATGACCACTTGAACTAGGACATCGTTTAAATATACATAATGGCAGTTAAATGTTTAAATTGGCGAGAAGGAAACAACTTGGCTATAATCCATATATCCTTATGGAAAGGGTTGATGTTATCATTTTATATACAAACGTGTGTGGTAAAAGGAAACAAAAACGTTAACATTTGAAAATTGGAAAATCATGTTCGAAAGGACTTAGAAAATACAAACTCTAAGACAACAACAACGACAGTTTGACGGACGAACTTCCGTTTGCTATTGACCTTCTTTGTTGTCCTTTTGTTGCCATTTCCATCAATCGGAATCATTTCACTTTATTTAATTGCAAGAGCATTAAGTAAAGCTAAGTGGTATCCGACAATAAATTGATGACAGAGAGTGCAATTCTTAAGTGTGCAATTATCCGATGCAAATGAACTGTAGACGAAGTCGTCATTATCATCATCATCGTTGTCGTCGTCGTCGTTCTACTTTTATTTTACAAACCGATGATGCTTGCTTTCACTAAAAGAAACTGATGGTGTGAATAAAATAATGTAGGTACACACCAATTTAAAAAAAAAATCTAATATCGATGAAAATATTGAAGTTTAAAGCGTTGTGAATTTAATACTCACAGCTTGACGCCATTTGCTGATTAAAAGATACTTTTCTTGAAATGTATCTTATCGATGTGATAAGAGGCATCATCCATTTTACCCTAGATTCTATTCCGATATCGATAAGAAGGTACACTTTTCATATCGAAAAAAAAAAATAATCAAAATAAATCAAGCTGTGTCACTTTGTTATAATTTGATCACGTGAAAACATTCTTGCTGACTAAGCATTGGAGGTATTTAGTCTCTCGAACTTATTATAAAATTATTTACGGAAAAGTATGAAGTGATCACTTGTCCAATATTCTAATGGTCTTTTAACCAGTGAATGGGAAACATCATTTGGCAGTCAGTATCTTCTGCTCCTTATAACTTTCATATAATTGCACTTACTTCACTTCTTTTCAAGGTCTTGCAAATCGCTGATTAACCATTTTTTGATTTCAGCAGCAATATGCTGCCTAGCTATAAACAAATCTGTATAGCGTTTTTAAAAAAGTCAAATTATTGCAAGATATCTTATCGAAAATTCGATATAAGGCGTTTTTCTTTTTTAGTTCAGGGCAGAGTATGAGTTCTGAACATGTGTTGATCGCTTGTTGATTTTCTGTGTCGGGTGTGTATCAGTGTGCAAAAAAAGGGTATGGATTGCTTTTTATGGTTAAAAATGAAAATGTATTCTGATTTGTGTGGTTCAAGTGTGTTTAAAAAACATACCAGTGTTCAGAGCTCGCTCTGTTTGGAACAAGTTCAGTTCATAATCTATGTATTCGAACTCTGTTCAGTTCTCTGATCTTGAACGAAAAAAGAAAAACGCCTATTGGTGAATTTCTTCTTCGTTGGATTTAAAGTTACATTTCGGATCGATTAGTAAAAGTTGTATTCGATGGTTTTAAGTCGGATGCTCATAAATCAAATATCAGAGGTATTGTAGCGAGGTTACATATTCACTATTATTTAATAACCGAAATTCCAACTTTCAAAAAATATCACCTTCACCAACGAGGTAACTGCCACTTCAACCAGCGTTACCAATGAAAAAATTTAAGTTTTTTAACTACAAAAAGTGCTAAATTAAAAATTAGTAATTTTAACGAAAAAAACGTAACTGTACTTATGAACCACTCGAAATTGTTTTATGGCGACGTTTAAAATACCAAGTTTGAATTTTTTCGTATGTTGAATCTTAAATAAATAAGCAAAAACAAAAAAAAAGAAATTGTTTAGTTTAAGTTTATTAAACAAAAGGAACACCTTACAAATAAATACTTAATAATCCATGTTTTTGTTAATCTAATTAAGTAATTATGTATTTGATTTATTTACACTTCAGAATCTTCATTTCAAAAATAACATAAGCGTCTTGGTTTTCTTCTACAGTTAAATTAAATTTCCATGAATCAAAAACTTGATGCTTTTTGATTTCGTTGAAAGTTTGTGCGTTCAAGCAATTTTTGTTTAACATAAAATTTGATTTGGGTCAAGGTTCAGTACGCATTTATGTTTGATTGTGTTTTAATTTTTTTAAAGTAATTTTTATTTTTTCCTTGATTTACTTTTTTATACTATGTTCCCACTAAAACGAAATCCGAGATTTCAGCACGAATCATTTCAGATTTCAAATTGGTGTTCACACCGCCTAATCCACGATTTCGTCTCTGAAAAAGCACAAACAACAACCATTTTTGCTTATCTAATCCATCAACCCAAGCCACGTTGACAAATAAAAATTCATACTTATCTTTTTATCTCCTTATTGTTAGAGTGAAAGATCGTAATTTGCACATTAAAAGCTTTTTACCTAAGTGTGGTGAAGTTCAAAATGAACTCGTTCACTATGAATGTCCCGCATTGGTAATGGGATTTCGTTGTGATTTCAACGAAATCTCGGATTTCGAAATCCCAAAACTATATGGCGACCTTCGAAGATTTGGACTGAAATCTACGAAATCTGAGATTTCGCTTCGGTGGGAACATAGTATTATACCAAATTTCCTGCTAAAGAAATGCCAGTAAAATTTGAAAACAGAAGAATATCCATCAAATATGTATCGTATAACTATAGCGCATTGTACATTGGAAATAGTTCTTCTGCATTCTTACGATTCACATTGTCTCATTACTGTGAATATAACCAGAGGAGTTAAAATTTACATGTAAAGATGGACTTTCTCCCTTAGTGTTATACTTACCAATCTGGAGTACGAAAGGTAGATACAGAGGAACACACTGCTCAGTTCGTGGCACTAGATAGGAGTTTCGCTTTGGCCTCGTGCAGTAAAACTGTAGTGCTTTAATTTCTCCTAGAGCCGGGACTCTATCCCAACTTATATGAAATACCATCTTAGTATATTTTAAGGAAATCTATTAGAAAGAAACTGATTGCATATAAAAATCGAATAATAATTTACAGTTAAATGGAGTTCTGAACTAGAATTTTGTTTGTGACCTAGGGGTCTCCTTAGAATAACTCTAAAATATGACGCTGTTTCATGTTAAATTTAATTAATTTTTTTTTTTTTTATTATTTTCAGTTTCGTAGTTTTTTGTTCTTTGGCTCATCTTTCTTTTTTCTAAATAGCTCGTATATTAATAAACGGCTATTTTAACTCGGTAGATTTATCGTTGAAAGTTATAAATACTATTTTTTATTTCAAATCTATTTTTCACATATTTTTAAACTAAACACGATATATAAACAATCCGATGCTCGGAACAATTATTACTTCCCTATAATGGTTAGTGTTATGATATTAGGGTTTTTTGGTACTTTTGTTGGGGAAATTTTAATGACAAAAAATTACTAAAAACTAAAGTCCACATATGACAACGCTTACAATACCGAAGTAGCAAACACTCAAGTACTCATGGATAAAAAACTGTCAAAAAAAACAGTTGTTTGTTATAATAATTTGTAACATTTTGTATGAAAAGTGAAAACTTTAAAAATTAATTCAAAATAGAAATAAAAGTTTCCTCACTTTACAATTGTTAAATTTATTACATTTGATTTAACGTTCTACCTTATAAAAGCATTCGCGTTTAAAATTCTTGTTTTTATGGAAATGCGCTTAAAAGGTCTGCTCAGCAGGAAACATCTTGGCTCCGTAATAGGTGTCTTAACTGGGCGCTGCTTAATATGCAGACACGCCAAAATGCTTGGCGTATTCTCTAACGACTTTTGCAGAAGTTGCATTGATGAGGAGAAAGAGGAGACTATCTCCCATCTTCTTTGTTCATGTCCTGCTTTCTTCCAACTGGAAGAATACTTCTTCGGCAACCCCAGTGATCTAAGACGCATATAAATTCACCAGCTACATCGCTTCATTAGCGGATCTAAATGGTTTAATTAAAGAGATAATATCTCTTAACCTGGTATCACAATGGATCTATCTAAGTGTTTCAGCCATTTTCCTGACAGCCACTTCAACCTAACATTACCTTAAGGAAAGTTCAGGCCGTATTGCTTTCTTTGGTCAGACCCTTGGCTACTACCTCACCTATAAACTAAAAAAGCATCACAATATGTGCTCGGAATTCGTTTTGTGTCGGACTGAAACTTCTATTCCAAAACAATTTTAAGCCAACAGCATTCCCAATTTAATTCCTAGTTTAATGTTTCTAGATTCACATCCCTTTAAAGAAGATGCTAGAAACTGATCTCCCTTTCTCATATTGTCTGGTTTTCTAGTAACCGAATTAGACGAATGTGTAATGATTTACTCCCGTCTACTTTTCCGTCACATAGATATCGCTTTCGTTTCTAATTCTTTCCTGTTTTCTTGCTTAAGTGTTTTTGAAGTGAAGCTTTTATTTCTTTCTTTCCTGTTAATATAATCGAAAAAAACAGCACATCATGTAGAGCAGCTCACCGTTTCCAACTTGTCCAAAATCTTCGACGAAAATCTAATAATATACGTATCTCATTTTCATGAAGGTTATTTTTTTCTTCAACTGACAAACTGCCGGAAACTTAAATTGTATCTTTTTGTCGTGGTCTCATATTTGAAAAGTTACACTTGGATTTTAGCATTAGAATAGAATAGAATGTGGACTTTATTTATAACATAATATCATTTACATACAAAGTAATTATTATTATAAGTCTTGTTAAGACCTGGTTTTGTAACTGTCGGTCAGATTGACAAAAATAATGAAAATTCAATAAAGCATGATTTATAATTTATGAACAAAGAATTTCAAAAAGTAATTAATTGAACAATTTAAAGAAAAGTTATAAATTTTATTAGGTTAAGAACGGAGTATTTGAAATGCATAATGTTTTATATTTAAACATTTTCTGATATAATCCTATGTCTGTAAGCGGAGGCAGATTTGATGAAGCTGTATAGTTTATCCCAGCCATTAGAACCGTTCAGAATACATACAACGTCTTCTCTTTCAATATAGTTTGTGCCGAAAACAAGTCTCCGATGTTCTCTAAGGATTGGACAGGAACCCAAAAAATGAAAAATGTCTTCTCTTTCCTTTGTGTTACATTACTCACATTGAAGATGCAGGTCTGATCCGTGTGGTATACAATTTAGGTAAAGCATTTCTCCTCTCGCACGGAAAATTGTAGATATCAATTCTGTTGAGTTTTTGTCATGGAAATAGTTTGCGGCGCCAAGTTTGAACTGAAGCTTACTATAGTGCTCCCTGTATTGAGATGCTCTAGTCTGATTTATACATTCCTCACGATGATTTGTGTCCACTTTTGATGAAACGGTGTATAGTTTTTATAAGATCGAGAATGTTTCCTGCACCAAAGTTTATTGTTTCTCCGACAGTTTCAAAAAGGGTTGACCAGGTTTTAAGAAAATTAAGTTTATTTACGACTAGATGATTTAAAATCTTCTTGACTAGCCTCGAGGAATCCATTTGAAATATTCTTAAAATGTAGTCAAAGTGAATCTTCTAAGAATCTATGAACATTGGAGTTATTCCTGTTTCAATGTGTAGCATATAGTTTAGGGTCGTAGAAGGTAGTTTAAAGATTCGCTTCAGAAAAAATCGAAGTAACTTTTCCACATCATTATACTCTTTGTAGCCCCAAACTTGCGCTGAATATAACATTACTGCTACAGTAACCCCTCCACCTACACAATCCAACAAATCGTTGATAAAAATTGTAAATAGAAGGGTGCTTAGGGAACACCCTTGTTTTTACCCCATTGATGAACTAAATTCCTCAGAGAGACTCTCTCCATCCCAAACCATTAACGAGTCGTTTTTATAGAGTGCTCTTAATATTTCGATAATTTTTGAAGAAACGCCGATGCTTGCGAGTTTGAAAAAAGGGACTCTATCAATGCTGTCGAAAGCTGCTTTGAAGTCTATGTAGAAAGCGTACATTTTCTTTCCTTCCTAGTTCTGCTATGTTTACCAAGCGGAGTACTTGATCGGTCGTGGAGTAACCAGTTCGAAACCCAGCTTGAATTTCACTCAAAACGGATTTCTCATTTGTCCAGGTGACAAGTCTACGGAATATCAAACTGGTTGAAAGTTTCATGGATGTGTTCAATAATGAAATCCCCCGGTAGTTTTCGACTGCTAAGGCATCTCCTTTCTTGAATAGTTGGAATATTATTGAAGACAAGAATGTTGTTGGGATAGCGCGCGAATTGAATATATCATTGTAGCCGTTTTTGAGACTTATTATAAAATCTAGAGAAGCGAATTTAAAGAACTCGTATGTGATTATGTCTGGTCCTGCGGATTTTTTAGCTCTGTCTAATACCAAGAGGAGTTCTTCTACGGCAAAGTTAGAATCTAAAAAGATGTCCTCAACATAGGGAATGGCATATTGAACCCTGACAGATGTAAACTCAGTATTTAACAGCGAGGAAAAATAGTTTTTCAACTCCGCTGCTTTCAGTTGGCATCCAATTGTAAGATTTGATCCGCTGACATGTTTCATTACTTGCCAAAATTCGGCAGATGACTTAACATTTGATAAAGATGCGATGATATTCATGTGATAATCCTTTTTCTTTTGTATACACAAGGTTTTGTAGATTTTGCGTACCATTATTGAAATTCTGTGTTGTTGTGTTTCCTAAATAGTTCAAGATATGCGAAAGAAAGTTTTCTGGCTGCTTCACATTCCTTATCGTACCACTTTTCCTTATAAACTTGGGCAGGTTTTTTAGAACTTGGTTGAAGGTGGTTTGCCTTTCTCACAATATCAAGTAGTTCCACCATTGTGCAGAGGTCAGATTATTGAGAGAACTAAGTTCCATGTTCAGGTTTCGTTGATATTCTTTGCAAAGCATTATATCATTATATTCAGTTTTCTAGGGTCTTTTATCGTTCACTGAGTACAATGCTAAATCCATCATGACTTACATATTTTAACCATTTGCTGCACTAATTGAGCTGTATGAAGTCAAATGGGTATTGACACAAAATAATTACTACATTTAACAGTATTTCTTCTATTTTATCAGCTTGAAATTATTTTATGATAATACGTCCATTTATTTTAAGTCACTTGTCCTTTTTTTTGGGAAAATAGTTCATGGGTCATGTGCGAAAAGCATTTAAATCAGTTTGAAATTTATTTTGTTTGGAACCCTCCTTCCATCAACTATACGTGTGTGAGGCATAAGGCTGTGATTGACACCTTAGATAGGTATTTTTTTTTGTCGGAATTCGTGTGTTGTTGATAGTAGCTTAAGATTGGGTCAAACGTGCTTCAATCGCTTTTATAAACTTCATTTGCTAGGCTTTTGTTGTTCCGTATTTTTTTTGCCTCACAAGATTACCTCTATAGCTTTCTTACAACAACTCACTCTCAATCTTTAATTGTGTCATTGCCTAAGCTGCACCTTTTTTTTATTTTAGCAATTTTCTGTCATGTTGCTTGCTTTCCTGTTCGAAGAATAAAATTTGAAATAGAAAAGGTGAATGGCAAAATCATTATTCGAGAATTCCATTTCTGTCTTTCACTTCATCATTCTTGTCTTCCGCGCGCGCCACCGTTATTCGAAAATGTGTACTTTAAAACGATTAACTTTAACTTGCAATAAGACCTTAACATTCTTGTGTTTCTTTCTTTATTTAATCTGTATCTTCGGCGAATGACAAAATTGAGTGTTGCTTGCGATTTGTAAACAAAATCAAATTACTAAAGAAGAACATGAAAGAACAATGCCAACATGAACATACAACACACGTAAGCATGTCACGTTTCTGATCCGCGACAATCTTATTGTCGTTAACGTTACGCAGTTTATAGGGTGAATGTGTAAATTATTGAATTTTTTTTTTGTCGATGAGTTCATGGTTTGGAATTTTTGTTTGAAAATAGTTTAGGAGGTAGCGTTGCAAATGATAAAGTTGTTTTACGCAAAAGGATAAGAATGGTGTAGTTGTCAGTTGGACGACGTATTATAGAAATAGAAATGATGATTATTCAGGATTTATAAAAAAAGACCAATAACGTTTCATATTCACTATTTCAATATTTATGATATGTCAAAATATTTTGACTTTTAGTTAAATCAATTTAAATTTACTCAAAACCATGTTTAATCAGTAAACCGGATTTTAAGACTTAAAAAATGGGCTTTAGTAGAACAATCTTACAAATTCATACCTTTCAAATTGTTCAAATCTAAATTGGGCCTTACTAATAAACGAATTTAAATTGAAATGTATTTCGAAATTTTTTCAAAATTCAATATTTTCACCAGTTTTTTTTAAGTCATATTTTTTGTAAATTTATATTGTTAAATACACACGAAACAATTTAAAGAAATTTTGTACATAGGGAATTAATTAGATGAATAAAATACACGACTCGATCGCACGTACTTCTCCTTATGTTCGATCACATCGTAGTAAAAAAAAGCTAAATATATTTTTAAAAAAGTCGTTTCTTACTTAATTTTTTATATACAAAAATTCTTAATTAATTCTAAAAAAAATGGTTGTGTAACAATTTTTAAAAATTTACCAATATATATTTAGAAACATAATTTCAAATAAATCGTCTACCCGTTTTCGAAAAAAATGATTTTTTTTTTCAAAAATCCAAACAAAATATTTTTCGTAAATTTTTATCCGCAGTATCATTCAGAATTTAAAGGGCTTTTAAAACGGTTTGCAAATTTTGATCGAAATCAGTTGAGATTAAAAATTTAATGTAGACTAAACCTAAAATATTGCACTCTTTTTTATATCAAATCATTAAGGGGCTAAAAAAAGATGCATAACTTGCCCTAGAGTGCCGAATATTATGTAGACTTAACAAGGATCTAATTAAAAGTCTGATAATTAAAAGTTAATATTAAGCTTTCCTCTTTACCTACAAACACTAAAGACAGGTTGAAACTTCAAGTCCCAGACTATTATATAAAAAAATCTGTTGATGGTGTAGAAAGGTTGTGTTTTTCTTGTATTTAATTTCAGTTCCGCCGAAAATTGACCAGTTATTCCAATTAAATGGAAAAAAATAATTATTTATGCTGCAATTTAGTTCAGCATTTATCAAAACATAGCTGTTATGTGGCTCGTTTTAGGCCTGCAATTACAGTTGTTCGGAAAAAATGCATGATACGTTATATTGATTACGTTTTTATATTTTTTGTGAAATCGTACATACTATCGAATTGAAGACATATGAATGTTGTATCGTCAGGCTAATGTATTGCAAGTCTTAGCAAAGACCTTAACACAATGAAGAAATTTCAGTGAGCATAGTTTCTTACTATAATAATTATGCTCATACAAAAAAGATCATTTAAAAAAAAATTAAAAATAATCACACAGTAAAACATAAATCTAGCATTAAAACACACACCCAACTGTACTTTACACAAAAAAAAACACACACATAATAAACTACCCGAAAAGTAAATCCTCATTATTCCGTGAGGCAAAAAGTATACCTACCTACTAAAAAAAAATCGCCAAAAAATGTGCCAAATTATAACGAGAAGCAACAAAAATTGGCTGCAAGCCAAATAAGCATATACTCATAATATAACCATGATGATAATGATGATGTTTTTATAGGTTTTTAGTTGTTGTTGTGTGCTTTTTCAGTTTTAGCCGCAATCTGTGTTTTTTTGTTTATATTAATGCTACCAATTTTTTTGTTTTTGGTTTTTACTAGATCTACGAGTATATATATTTTTTTTTATTAATTTCCCAGGCTACAACAATTATTTTCCTTCAAATATTTATGCATTCTTGTTTTACTATTCTCACAAAAATACAAAAATACGTTTTCGAACAAAAAAAATAAATTTATCTTTATGATATTTTTAGCAAAAAAATGTGCTTTTAATTTTGCATTTTAGGTGTGAAATGGTTTGAAGCATATGTACATTTATTTTTGCAATTGGTTTTTTTTTAATATTGCTTTATTTCTATTATTGGTATGAAAACACCTACATGTTTGTATTTCACATTGTATTTTACTATGTTTGTATTTCACAACTGTTCGATTTCTTAATTTACGATGACACATTATTTTATTTTATAAAACCATGCGACTTTTCAGTTAAGTATATATGATATCTCTAGAGATTATTCTGACAGCAGTCCGGATTTGACGTGCCTGCGTTTAAATCACATACGTCAAACTGAACTGTCATCCGAGAATGTGTATGCTCAGTCTACTAGTCGAATTCGCTTGTTTCATTTTCTGTGTTTCTTCGCTGGACAGTTAATGTCTTGCTATTTCATTTAATCAAGAGAAATTGAAGTTGGCAAAAAATAAAAATTGTGTATTCGAAGACTTTAAGCATAAAAACATTTGTTTGAAACATGCCAAAAGAATAACAACTACCGACCGGCGCGTGGGAGACAAAACATAATGAGATGAAATGTATGAAATGTGAAAAAAAAAACATCTGTCACATTTGATGCTAGGCATAGATGTCAAATCAAAATCGAACAAAGAGATCTGCTACTTCTCATGTCTAGTATTCTGAGACAAGTTATTTCTAGTGGAGATGACTTGTTAAGGCTTACCATCGTTTAAAATTTTAAAAACTTCATTCATGGCCCGAATTCCTTAAGCGTGAGTTTTCTCTGCATACATAAAAAATTGGGTACACATTTTAGATTTCGCAAGGGTGAAATTCAATTTTTTTTTACAGATAACGTCACACGGGTAAATTATATTTTTTTGCACGGAAAATCATTCACACTTGTGGAATTAAGGTCCTGGGGGAAATTGGTGTGTGAACGAGTTATTTCGCTTTCGCGTGGGAAACATATCTTGTTTGACATGTAAAGCTTATAAAACGAGTTTTTGTTAAGTTATCACTCAGTTATTTGTTTGATATTTGACGGAAAGTCAACGAAAATTATTTTGCCAGAATCGAGTTCTGCAAAAATTCTCTTGGTTTTCCCGTACATCAAATTTTCGTAGTTTTTCACCCAAGAGAGCGCTCACGCGAAAGTAAAATATTTCCCCTGGCTCGGAATTTTAGTCCAAGAAATTTCTTTAGACAAATTTGGGAAAACTGACAAATAAAGGAAAAGAAATACATAAGCCACCAGTTGCGAATGTGGCATTTCTTTTTTTATCACAAAAAAAC
Source organism: Philhelius pedissequus (assembly GCA_910595825.1). Classification (NCBI taxonomy): domain Eukaryota; kingdom Metazoa; phylum Arthropoda; class Insecta; order Diptera; family Syrphidae; genus Philhelius; species Philhelius pedissequus. The sequence goes on along the minus strand of OU343163.1, from coordinate 2,742,601 downwards.
TTCATTAATTGTTTTGACATTTAAAAAATGTCTAAAATTTTTTGTTCAATGCGTTCGCAGTACATTTGTGCAACTTTGTCGCTCTGTGAGAGAGTTTCACCCCATTCTTGAAAAAATTACATTCTGTTCACTTTTGTGCAAAATGTGACACGCTGAGTTCACACATCGGAACCGAATGTTTTACTTTTCCAATTCATCACGTATTGTTTAAAAAAAAAACTATCTTTTTCGTAATTTATTCTTGACTGGCAATACTGTGGTCTGCTCGTACTGTCAAATTCACTTGAGATTTGAGAAACGTCAAAAATAGATGTGTTAACAATATCATAGTGAGAAAAAAGATTAGTTTTTTTGTTAGATGTGTGGGTGAATGTAGATACAAAATAAGACCTCCCAAACAACTGGATATCTGCTCTTCCGTCTTCAGATTCAATTTAAAATGTTTTTTTTTTTTTTTACAACGAAACAAGAAAAATAATGCAAAAAGAGCAAATCTTTTCGCAAAACGATGAAATCTTTTCTTTAATGAAAAACGACATAAAATCCAAACCAAACCCAGACAATACATTCCAACCACCATCTTCTAGAGCATATTATTGTATACTTTTCTAAATTACATCTACATATGCATACTTACGTACTTGTGTTTTTAATTTGTAAAAGTAATATTTGTCGATTCAAAACATCATCATTATTGTGCCTATGGGGTAAATGTATATTTGATTCTGGAGCATAATGGCTTGTTTTGCCATTGGCCTTTACTGTATCTCCGGTTTTTATCAGTTTTGAAAGTGTTCTTCGTATATTTATATGTGCCATTTTTTAAACAAAGTTGCCTTGGAATATTCGTTTGAAAATAGTTTCCTATATGAACTTGAACATTCACCCATCACCCATTAACCATCAACCCCGTGGCTTCAAGTGCAGAAGGAAAAGTTTGTTCTTTCGTTCGTTCTTGAGGGTCCACCGCATGAACTTTCACCCCCAGCCAGCCAGCGCCAGCGCCTACTAGTACAATCCTCGCTGGGATTTATTTCTTTTTATTCTTTTCTTGCTTTGTTTTTGTTTTCAAACCCATCTTGTGTTCAACAATAAAAGGTAATGTTCCCCGTCCAGACTCCTGCCTACCCCGCCACCTATATTCTCACGTTCCCTGCACTAGAAGCCACACATCTTTGGAACTTAGTTTTGTGGCTGCGAAGCAACAAATATATATATTTTAGCCTCAAACCAGAACCGGCATACGGGCGAGGCGCGGGCGGGAGAAAACCCAAAAAGGAAACACAACACAAGGACTCATAGCTCAACAAGTGTCGATGGATTATTTCCCACAGCTGCTTCTGCCATGGCTGATGGGAAAGAGTGTACCTACACCAACCACATCACAGTACTCATCCGTCTTACTACATCCTTGGTATAGAATTTTCTTCGTCAGGATGTCCCTCGCATTCTCGCACTGTCGAATTGACTACGTTTCGCTAGAAGGCATCCTTTGTTTATTTCCCTATGAATTATTCGTTTGGTTTTTACTCCTTTTGTTTGCATAGTAGTAGAAAGGATAGTTTTTTTTGCATTACAGACAATGCTATTCCGGCAGCTTTGGATGCTTCTGTCTTTTTTTTTTTAATCTATCTAAGCAGAATAACAATAAAAAAAAAATAGAAATAATATTTGAAAACAAAACACTGTTAGACAGGGTTGTCGGTTTTGAAAATCTAAAATTAAACAATTGTTTAAAAGATTTATGTGAGTTTTTTGTGGTCTCAAGGAATTAAGAAAAGCATTGTTATAGAATAGACAATGAGTTTTCATTAAAAAAACTAAACTTTTGCTTAGGAACTAATTCTAACTAATAGTGTACTATTTTTAGTAGCAATATATCTCCAGTTTATATCTATATTTCATTTAAAAATGTTGATGACACTTATTGTATACAAATGTCAGATAATTTAATTTTAAAATTTAAATTACTTTGTAGAAAAATACAAAGAATCCTTTTGTACTCACTTCGACAGCACTGCTGTTAAGAGCCGCGAAATGGAAACAACCAGCTAAATTCGAATTTTTGCTCTATTCAAATTATGTATAGACAAAAACAGATTCCAATTAAATCCTTACACACAATGATTTTATTGAAGCTTTTAGCTAAACATGAATTGATTTATATTTTTTCTATTTTACAGATTGTGGTTTTATTTGCATGAAAAATGTATGTGTCTCGGGAATAAATTTGCTTTAACTCTAGGGATGACCATTTATTTTGCTATTAAAATAGAGTTGACACGTACAAAAGTTTTGCGCGATGACGCCTTGCAGTGCCTTTGCCTGGGTTGTATATCTATACTATATATGCGAGACAAAAAAAGCTAAAAAAAGAAATTGCCAGACGCCAGGCAATATTGTTTCCTTAATGTATTTTCCTCCTTTTTTTTGGTTTCTGTTATTAAGTGGTATTCACCGTGACATTGGTGCCCCAAGCAAAAATGAGAAAAAAAAAATTAAATAAAAAAAAAAATGAAAGACGAACGTGTCGACTTGAGAAATAACGAAGAAATATTTTTTTTGTTCAATATCTTTGCTAAAATGGAATGTTTACCTACAAGATTTATGTGCGCCATTTTTTTTCTTTTTTTTTTACTATTTTTTGTTTGTTTTATAAATAAAACAGCAGTTTCTATTATTTTAAACATTTTTTTAAAGTTATTTGCAAATATACATAATATAGATTCGTACTGAAATCTCAGGAAATATAATTCTGATATTTTTTCGTTTCTAAAATAAAAATTGAGTTTACCTTTTGAAAATCACATTAAAAAAAAAAAGACTATGTTTCTTCACGAGTTCTAAATTATTAACATATACAAAAAGCAAACGGTTGAAAATTTTAAGGAGATATTTCAGGTCTTTGAAATTTTTTTTTTAATATTTACATAGACTTAACTTTTGAGGGGTAGCATGTTCATGCACTTAAAAATTGGAAATATGCACTTAAAATACCCCTAACATCGGGTGTGGATTTGACGAGGGCACAGTCGTAGGTTTCAACGTGAAACGTATACGTTAGCCATTACCTTGTTGTGTTAATGATTGAAATGAAAACAGAAGGAAATCAAGATTCCCTTGAAAATAAAAATAATTTTGACAATCACGAAAAAAAAACGCGCTTTTGACAAATCGTTATGGATGTTTATTGATTTTAACAAAAATATCGATATAAAAAGAAAAGATTTATTAAGAAACAAGGTCAAACCGATTTGATTTAAATTTTTAACTATTTCAATAAACGTCAATAAATTCATTACTGCACAAATATTTTATCATAGATCTTTAAGCAATAAAATCTAAAATTATCTCATACCACTGTTTACAGGTAATTTTTGTTTATGTTTACGTATATCGAATTTAATCATGTAAAGAGGTTTTCCTTGTCAAAATTATGTAAAAATAATAATAATTTTAATATAAGAACTTGACGTAGATAAGTTTTTACTTCATAAACAGCGATGTTTCCGATTCGATAATTTTAAACATCGATGCTGATAGGTATCGATATTAACATATTATATGCTTTCTCAAAATTGCTCATCCTTACAGATTGTTGCAAATTTGTAATTTATAACAGTTCAGCGCTTAAAATTAAATTGGATATGTCTGATCATGCTCTGCTCAGAGCTGACTCGGCTCGCTCAGGCTCTGCTCAGTGAATTGATCGAAGATCTTCGCTGACGAAAAACCGCGTTTTGTATTATTGATTTAAAAAGTAAATTCTGCCTACTTTTCCGCCGTTTTGATTATATGGAGTTTTTTTTTCACATTTAGCTCTACTTACACAACACGTGACATTCGGTCTCTTCAGCAATTTACTCAGAATGCTAAGTCGACCTCGTCCGAGATCATCGAGCGCGCACTCAACGAAAAAAGAAACACATTCGTAGGTCTGAACGCTCCGAGTGAAAAAGAAGCAGACACACATTTTTTTGACAACTTAGATTCTAATATGTATTCGTTGAAGAAGTGTGGATGGTATGTAAAACACGAATAGCGTTTGACAGCTCTTAACAATCAATCAATAAAAAACAAAATGGTAGGTGAACTGCAAACGATGACCATTTGTTTTTTTTTCAAAAATGTCTTTCAAATTAAAAAAAAAACAATAATATTAATAAATTAATAAATTTCTACCGTTTTTTTTTTTGAATTAAAAATTGTTTAAAATCAAATTTGTAAGTCGGTCATTGGTCGCTCTCATGTAAACATACCCTTAGTTTTAAATAGTGACGTATTGCTGGCATTTTTGAAATCATTATTGTGTTTTCACAATTTTCTGTTTGTGTCTGACAGATATTGAATTTTGGGCAAAACGTCTGCTTAACAATTTTTTAATTGATCGGGTGAAATCAAAATTATCGTGTAAACAAAATTATTGAGCACTCTGACACATAAAATGTCAAAAAGAAGACCAGATAAAAAAAAATAATTCTAAAGTTTCAAAAACACACACGATATTATCAACACCTCTTTACTCGATAAATTGTGTTTTGCCTCATACGAGCACAATGCAACTTGCCTCTGCCGTTAATTAGCTACCAATCTCGAGCTTCTGCGACATCAAGGTAACCAAATCACGGGCGTCTCAATTGATAAATTCCAATTTCCATAATTGCATCATTCCGATGAATTTGAACAAATAAATCGAATAACGAAAAGCATCCCCACTTCTCCGACTTGCCACACTAGCGACCTCTTACTGCATAAATATGTATATAAAAATCCGTCATCATACTGGTCTTCGTCGTCGTCGATTGCAACTAATTTTTTCTCTCAAAAACAAAACCGACACAACATCATGATTATTATTTGACTTTATTAATTGGGTTTTCAGCACCCACATTCCATGGCAATCGTGTCGACCGGCACCGTCACAAAACTTTTGGAATAATTGCAATATCGAATCACACATTGGGCATTGTGTGTACACTGTGGGGAAGCAACATTTGCATTTCGATACGATGCGATGCCCACGACCGCCCACTCTTTCGGACCCGATTGGCACCAGACCCCTTAGTTAATATTTGTCATTGCATAGTTTTGTTGTTGTTGTTTTTTTGTCTTCTAATAAAATTAGCAAGTCGATGCATTTTTAAACGAGTGAATCAAGATGATGTAGCGTCTGCGAGGAATTGTTTAGCAAGTAGACTCATAAACCATCAACAAAGCATTTTGTTTTATTGCATTCCCATTGGGTAGCAAGATTCGATAGATGCGATACTAATCAAACATTGGGGACCGAGACCGAAGTGGCAAGCAAACTAATGAAGCAATTGAAGATATAAACTTGATGATGTCAGAGAATTTACGATATACTCGTCTGTAATTTAGAATAAGTTGAAAATGAGTTCACTAATATTCTGGGCCAAAAAAAAAAGAAATGAAAACCCATAAAATTCCAGTCACGTTCGAGTATGTTTCAAGTTGTCACAGAGATGCCATACAGATATTTAGAGCAAATTTTACATAAAAGTTGTGTAAGCCCTTTACAAGTCCTTATATTCTTTTTTTTTGGAATTTGTGAATTTATAAACGCAAACATTTCCAATTCCGATGTGACAACACGTATACTTGTGTGTCAATTGTGTGTCAAAACATGTCACATTAAATGTGTCCCGTTCGGAAATATGTAATAAATCTTGAATTCGCCTTCACCCTTGGGTTTGGCCGCCGCGCCGATAAAAGCCTACATTCTATCCAACTTCGATAGCTCGCATGAGTTATGTGTATGTATTCAATTATTTATACGCGTCCTCTATTTCTATATTAAGAAGTGGATGTGTCCTTTATCAAATTTTACATAGCTCAATGGATCAATAAGGAAAACGAGAGGGCTGCTAGTCGTGCGAATTTATACTCATACAACTTAAACCTTAAATTTTTCGGCGGTCTCGAAATGCAGAACGGAGAAAATATTTGTGGAGTATTTTGTCAGCTGTCAAAAAACAAATAAAAAATAAAATAAATAAATATTTCTAATTTATACGATCTCCCAGAAATCACTGATAATTAGAGTCAACTTTTTGTTACGAATTCGATTTTATACGACGACTCTGAAATCAATGTTAGTGAAACCAGTTATTGAATACCTGTTAGTGAATAACTGTTTCTGAATACCTATTACTGAATACCTCTTACTGAATACCTGTTACTGAATACCTGTTACTGAATACCTCTTACTGAATACCTGCTAGTGAATAACTGTTTATAATAATTGTTACTGAATACGTCTTACTGAATATCTGGTACTGAATACCTCTTACTGAAACATGTAACTGAATAACTCTAAATGAATACCTGTTAGTGAATATCTGTTATTGAATACCTGTTAGTGAATAACTGTTTCTGAATACCTGTTACAGAATACCTCTTACTGAATACCTGTTACTGAATACCTGTTACTGAAGTCTGTTACTGAAGCATGTTAGTGAATACCTGTTAATGAATATCTGTAAGTGAACACCTGTTAGTGAATAACAATTTCCGAATACCTGTTACTGAACACCTGTTACTGAATACCTCTTAATAAACCGTGTTAGTGAATACCTGTTGGTTAATACCTGTTAGTAAATACCTGTTAGTGAATACCTGTTAGTGAATACCAGTTACTGAATACCTCTTTTCAAACCCTGTTAGTGAATATCTGTTAGTGAATACAAGTAAGTGAATACCTGTTTCTTAATACTTGTTAATGAATACCTCTTACTGAATACCTGTTAGTGAATAACTGTTTATAATAATTGTTACTGAATACCTGGTACTGAATACCTGTTACTGAATACCTGTTACTGAATACCTGTTACTGAATACTTCTTACTGAAACATGTAAGTGAATACCTGTTAGTGAATACCAGTTATTCAATACCTGTTAGTGAATACCTGTTAGTGAATACCTGTTACTGAATACCTCTTTTCAAACCCTGTTAGTGAATATCTGTTAGAGAATACAAGTAAGTGAATACCTGTTACTGAATACCAGTTATTGAATACCTGTTAGTCAATAACTGTTTCTTAATACTTGTTAATGAATACCTCTTACTGAATACCTGTTAGTGAATAACTGTTTATAATAATTGTTACTGAATACCTCTTACTGAATACCTGGTACTGAATACCTGTTACTGAATACCTGTTACTGAATACCTCTTACTGAAACATGTAACTGAATAACTCTTAATGAATACCTGTTAGTAAATATCTGTTATTGAATACCTGTTAGTGAATAACTGTTTCTGAATACCTGTTACTGAAACATGTTAGTGAATACCTGTTAGTGAATACCAGTTATTGAATACCTGTTAGTGAATACCTGTTAGTGAATACCTGTTACTGAATACCCGTTACAAAATACTTGTTAGTTAAATATTGACCCTTTCCTGATTTTGACAGTTCATAATATTTCTCAAGCAACTAATGTACCGAAGAAATTAATTGAGAACAAAAAAATGGAGAATTTTACTAAGAATTCTAGTACAGTTTTCCACTAAAATAACACATTTTGCCGTTCTTTCTTACGAATCCACTGCTTGCCCTTTAGTAGGCAATGTACGAGCATATATATATATTTCAAGTACAACAATAAGTCACGTATACAATTTGCAAGGATCAAATGTAAACAAAAATTCAAAAAAGTTGTCAGTTATTATTATTTCAAGGGGAAACTTCTGCCAAAATTGTGGGTCGTTTGCACTTTGCCACCCCGCATGGCTGTGATGACGGACCGAACAAAATAATTTTTTACAACATGCAAATTCGATTCGCGCGAGTGAACTTGTTGTTGTTTTAAAAGTTAAAACAAAAAAAAAATAAAAATGAAACTAAATACAGCAACAGGCAGAGTTGATGCCATTTCAAGCTCCCTGCCGCCGCGCGCGTCGTGCTTATGCCTCGCGCACTATTTTCATTCTGTCATAACAAAATTGCATTGGTAGAATTCGGTGGTTGTATATGATGTATATGAAGAGGAAGGGGTGTTGTATTGAATATGAGAGAATTTAGTTAAGACAAAAAAAAAACTGATCAAATCCAGGGCATGAGGTACCGCGCTGTGCGAGAAACACTTAATTATAGCATGACCCACTCTCGATTTGACTCGAGTTGCCCTCTCTCTTTGCTTGCACCATCCCAAAACCAGTATAGTGATAGTGTAAGTTGATTGTTTATATTGTTGCATATACGGTGTGGCATGCACTTGAGTAATGGTGTATGCGTTTGCAATTGAGGGAAAAAAATAATCAAATAATCACTTGCCAGATTTGAATGAGGAAAATTTATCAAAAAATTGTAGCTAAATTGCAACCACAAAAGTATACATTCTAAAAGGCGATTCTCATTAATAACTTAATCGTATGCTTATCATTTAAATACAGATTGACGTATGCTGATCAGAATCGATTAATGTACATTATGTTTGTATATTACAATCTACCAATACTAATTATTATTATCGCGTTGTCTGTAAATGAGTTTTAATTTTATATGAAATATTGTAGTTGTTATAATAGTGGGGTTTGATTGATAAATGGGGTAAAGAGAGTTCAGAAATGGAACATCAATAAAATGCTTTACTAACTCCAGCATTCAATTTATATTAATTTCAAAGTTGTTATGGGACCTGTGTCACTAAACGTCAAAATCGAATGTAAAAAGTGTCTTTCACTGAGGCAAAAAGAAGCCAATTGAATTATGTATTTGAAATAAAGAAAATCAAAATGGGTAACAAAAGAGAATAAGTAAAAATTAACATTTATTTTCGTATACATGGTTCCTAGACCTAGGATAAACTTAAATACATATATCACAACATTATTGATTGTGACAGCGACAAAACCTAACACATGTCAAATATTAGGTCTGATCCACACTCTGCCAATTGGCACAAATTGGCACCAATTTCTGCCAAAACGTGTTCCAGACTTACAAATTTGGTAGTTTTTGGCAGAAGAGAGCGCTCTTGAGAGAGTAAAATATTTCACCTTCCTGACAATTTCTTGCCAATTCCTGCCCAATAAAATTTTGTAGGCAGCAATTTGTGGGCAGAAAATTAACAATTGTCAGACTGACGTTTGTCATAAACGAAAAAAAAAAGTTTCGTAGTTGTTGTGGAAAATTATTTTTTGAACAAATAAATTAATTTAGAAACACTAAAATACTAAATATTTAGTTTGAAGAGAAAAAATGTGAACTTACAGCAAATAAAGAAATAAAAAAAAACAAATGTGTTGACGTTTAAAAATTGGCAGAAAATTGTCCTCAAGCTGTTCCAGACTTTTTCGGACTTCATTTCTCAATGAGAGAATTTTATCCCCACTCTTCAAGTTTTGACAATTTGCCAATTTCTGCCCAAAAAAAGTCTGGATCAGACCTGTTTACTTCTTAAATAATCATAGGGGTATGTTCGCAAGCTTTATCGAATTTCGTTTTTTGTTTGTAAGACGTTTTTACACAATGCAATTACATCTTGCGATTTTTAAGCACGTTGCGAAGTTAACACTGAAACAAGAATTAAAAATGTTGTTGTGTGTAAAAGCAATCGTATACACGAAGCAAATTAACCATTTTACAATGTAATAAATAACAAATCAGTAAATATTTATTTGTCGTTGCTTAAGATAAAGGAGATAATGAAAGCGAAATAAGTTAACTTGTTTCGTTGTTTTAATTGCTTAAATAATTATTTTAATAAAAATGCAAAATTCACAATATATATTCACAACTAAAACTTGATTGTGCTACTCTAACCTCGCTATTTCTAGAAACATCTTTTTGTAGCCACCTTCCATAAACAAGCATATACATTAGTAAGTAAGACAAATGATCTCTTATAGGCCATCGAACTGAGGTTAATAAAGTTTCCACAAGATATTTGACACGGTAATATTGATCCAATCTCTATAAACATACAGTTTTAGTTACAAACATTTAATTTTCAAATGAACTTACAATGTTTACGATAAGTTCAAATGGATTTGAACAATTTCTTAATTTTTTTTCGGATAATGCATTTCCAAACAATTGTATCACAAAATGTTCAATAATTGTTGATAGTACATATTAAGTCCGTTCCCGTACTCCCTAAAACTGCGAAAATCTATGAACAGTTTTTCACGGAAGACAGCGCTCATAAGAGAGTAAAATAATACCCCAGGCTGCGAATTTTAGTCCAAGAAATTTCTTTGTCCAAAATGATGAAGACCGTCAAATCAATGAAAAAAGAAAAAAACAATACATTTTCAAAAATACACTTCTATGATGACTTTTAAAAAATGGCAAAAATTGTTGTTCAAAGCGTTCCCGTACTTTTGTGAAACTTTGGTGCGCTCTGAGAGATTTTTACCGCCACTTTTGCAAAAATGACAGTCTTCACATTTTTGTGCACAAAGTACGGGAAACCACTTATTATGTACATCATAAACCGAATGTGAAATTATTTTTCAAAGTTATTTCTCTCTCTCTCTGTGTTCTGGGGAAATTAGCGATAGGAGTATTCAACATCAATAATAGTAAACTACTACTACTACTACTACTCAGAAAGAATTAAAAATCCAGGGGGATCCAACTCCCGGAATTGTCGATTAGGTTCATTATCAACGAAAACAATTTTCGAAATTGAAAGTCTGCTGGCTTTCATGAATGAAAATAATTTCTTAAACTATTCCCCCTTCATTTCAACATATCAAATTCTATACCCAGAACCGTCATATTTTCTTTGCTGGCTACTATATAACCAATAAAACAAGGCTAATATTTGGTTATCAATTTTGTAGTTTAAAATTTTAATTTCAATATATTTTTTGAATACATTGTGTGAAAGCACTTTTTATGAGGATTTAATTTTGACAAGGTATAATAATCGTTAAGTTTTTGACATATATCAGGCCATACAACGAAACATTCGATTTATTTCTGAACGCAATCGAATTATATCTAAACAAAATCTGTCAAAACAGATCTTGCTTTTTTACCAATTTTACACAAAATTTTGTTTTGCAAATTCCTTACAAAACAAACAAAAAAATCGATCTGAAATCGATTTGAAATGGTTGTTTCGAATTCGACTTAACTTAACGAATATTCATTTTCAAAGCGTCGCGTCGGTCGATAAATATCACAAATACTTTTGTGGCCAATTCACAATAACTCGCTGCATGCGTTTTTTTTTCAGTAAAAGCTAAAATGGATCTTGTGAAATGTGTCATCGTCTTGTTGAAGGCAAGTGATGCGCCTTCCAAATCCATATCATCGATTTTAGACCAAAGACATTTCGGTTAAAGATTGCATTCGAAATTTACCAAGCCTTACATTAGTTGCTTATGTATAATTGACATTTCTTTTCTATTCAGAAAATATTTTTAAATGTCTGTTTTAATTTGAATCTTTTCTGGCTAAGTTTTGAATTTTTGAAGTTAACCCATATAATATTTGGTAAATTACTCGTAGCTCTGAACTATGGTGGAATAGTAGATAATTATTAAATAATTCAAATGTTACTAACCCTTGAATTCTGGCTTAAACATGAGTTAAATGAGTGCCCCAATAATGAGGCTTCTATTCTCATTCAAGTTTATTTCAAAATTGATTAAAAAAAAAAAATAGCTGGTGACCTTTCGTCGAAATATTCTTTACATCGTCTGTCTTTTTGATTTTCAAGAGATTTTCAGCTTGATCTTATCCGGTTTTTGACAAAGCAGTAATTTTTATACTCTAGTTGTATCGATTTATGTTATTTTCAAAAACAATGAAAACGCATATAAAATAACTGCTAAATTTGAATAAACATTTTTTTTTTTTGTTTTGTATTTTTAGATGACGTTGATCGATTAAAACCCCCAAAGCGTGGATTCTTCCAATCAATATTGTGCTGTTGGCGACGCAATCGAACGAAAACCAACCAAAATGGCACCCCGATCGATGGATCAACAACACCGCCACCATTACCGGACCAACAAAGGTACCTACTACCTCAAGTTAGGCATTCGGATATGCATAAAAAATGCATGGTCATCGACTTGGACGAGACCTTAGTTCATAGTAGTTTTAAGGTAAGCAATTTATTGTATCGAACCATTTATTATAAATTATTACAAATCGATTTTGCGCCATTACTAAGAAAGAAGAACAAAAAAAAAACTCTCTTAAATATCAATCGATATTATAGTATAGTTTCTCTAACATTCGCACATACTGCAATTGGTAGGCGTGGGCAGGTGGGCAAGCTAGCGGGCGGTGGCCTTCTCATTTGGCTTCTGTGCGTGTCTTGTTTTTATTATTAAAATAATGATATTTTTTTTATTATTTCAAATTAAATACTCTCATGCACATGTCTTCATTTAGCCCGAGTTCACTTCCCATTTAAAGATAAGAAAACTACAAATGGGAGTAGAATTGGCGGTGGCGAACGACGACGGTGATGGTGATAGCTATGTGCTGAAGAGTGATTTGAAAATAAATGTCTAATAATTCTTTCCATTATAAGCGGATTCCAATGAGCAGCACACCATCATCGTGGTGCGACGGCGGCGTCGAAACACCGCAAGTTCTTCCATGGAGTTGGGTGCTTTGTTTTATTGCTTCCATATTCTTCTTTGGTAAAATTGATTTTATTTTTCTGAATACCCACCCCTTGGTTGGACTCAAGGCTAATTATACACCAACATACATCTGAGAGACAACCAGAACAGCACCCCTTTTAATCCTTTCGTGGTTTTTACGTCGTCTCTGATGATATTCTTCAATTTTATTTTGTTCAAGTATCTCGTCGGCTCTTACAGTCTCATAGGAAGGAAATCATTAAAAGATACAAAAAAAAAACGGAACGATGGTTGCGGCGCATATTCGCCGAAAGATATATATAGATGAATTTTACTAAGCCTATCATAAGATTAAGGAAGTGAACTCAGGTGAACTGACCCTACTTTCTCATTAAACAGTGGACTTACGATGCAGTTGGTATTTTCTTTATGATACTTTAATCTAGTTTTTTATTGGTAAAAAAAATTCAAGAAAATGTTTACCACCTGTATAAATGATTGTCATTTTTGAAACTACCATTAATGGTGACCTTTTAGTCACATTTCATATAGAATATTGCTGCTTTTCTTAATACCAGATATGGGGAGTTATGATGCAAAAGGCGCTGACTTTATACATTTCTACTAATCAATCGCAACCTTCAGCAACAGAACGAGTTCCAAACACTCTGATTTGTTCCTTAAGCACCATCGAACTCTGTCATTAATTGACATTTTGTTAATCCACTTCCGCCGTGTATTGTATTATTTATTAAAACAATTTAATTCTGCCAACTTCTTCCGCAATTTCATTTACATATATAGAGTATTTTTTTCTTCACCTTTTGCTCTGGATAAACATGACATTTGCTCTGTTCAGCAATTAACACACAATGTTTAGTCGGTCTTGTCTCTGGACTCATCGATCGCTCTCTTAACGTTCAAAACGAAAAAGTGCGCTCTGAACAGTTCTGAGTGATAAACTACACAAACATTTTTTTTTAACAACGCAGCCTCTGCTCTCAACTAAAAATTGAAAACGCCTACTGTTTCGCTCAATAATATCACTTGTCGTTCAACAACTACGTGGTCCCAACCACACAATACGAACATTTATAAATTTGTCAATGTCAAAACTATGAAACTGACAAATGGTATATTTTAACACGAAGCTAAGAAGCTATTTATTATCTCTAAAGAAAATTGTATTTTATTTTGATTTTTAATTTTAAAGCTATACCTACAATTCTTTTGAACCAAAAAGAAAATGTGAAAAAAAATTCGAGAAAATAATCGGTGGTGGAAACATGGCATTGTTTTCTTTTCCCACAAAAAATCTTCTGGGTTAGTTCGATAAAAAAATGTATCTATAAAACATTCTTTGCGGAAAAATCACTATTGTAAGAAATTCATACATACAGTTTTTTGTCGAAGAATACTAGGCTTAATTAGAATAACCTATGTCGTTTTCGATTTATCGTGTCCGAATGCTTCTGAAAGTGTTCAATTGGTATCAACTGACAGTTCTTCTCCTAGAAAGAAGATACATTTTATTCTGGATTTGAACTCCGAACGAAAACCAGAGGCACGAACACACTCACACCAACTAAATGTCAAACTCGAATTCAACTTTGTTTCGGCCATATTTACAAAATAATATATAATAATCTCAAATGTGCGTTTGACATGTATTACACATTTTACGCTTTACACATATACTCATACATACTTACATCAAAATTCAGCATAAAGAATTAAAGCATCACAGAAAATGACCAGTGGATTGCTCACTTTCATTAGATGTAGTCGATTGGCTGTTCGGAGTTATTCTTTCTTAAATCCTTAATGCTCCACTCCTATACAATATGGAAAATTCGGAGTAAAAAAAAGTAACTCCGAACGTCCACTCAAAAACGATATAAGATAAACAAGCTTCTACTGTCAAAGCTGTCAAAAAATTAATGTCACTCATTTCAAGCCAAGTGCATTTGGTGTCGGAATTACCAGCTGTTAATTATTTAAGATGTCAACTTTATATGAATTTTGTTTGCGCAGTCAAGTTATAAAAAAATGGTATTTTTCTCAAACTACAATAGATTTTTTTTTATTGTTGAGGATTGTGCAGACATTTTTTGAAAGTAAATCGAATAGTAAGAAATTTGTACAATTTAACAAAAAAAGTTATTTTATGAAGATAACAATAAAATATTGGAATTACTTTTCCTTGCAGGTTCAGCTAATGATGAATGTTTGAAGTAAAGTTCCAAGTTTGACATGTATATGACATCTACAAAAATGCTTACAACCAAACAATCCATTTTGTCTGAACACAATCGATTTTATGATATCAAAACAAGGCATGCGGTTGTAGAAAGATTTCATTCACATTACATGCACACTATTTCTTGCAAGTTCTTTACATTGAAAATTAAATCGATCCGAAATCGATTTAAAATGGTTGTGAGGCATGCGACATAATTAAATTTGTGTTTATGAAGTATTTTGTGTCCAATATCAGTGCTTGCATTCACAAACCTCTACACAATGCTCTATCTCATCTGTTGTATTTTTTTTCGTTTCTGTTGCTCATTGCATGACTGACACCTTCAGATGGGCACTGGAGTATTTATCTTATAAGTGCAGATTATTTTTTTCCGCTTTTAGAGTTTCACTTTTATTTTCATAATCGAGAAACTCTGGCATATGCGAAAGTGACATTAGCTTTGTTCAGTGACTTTTTCTGAACTGTTCTGGGCAGAAAAGTACAACTTGTTGCTGTTCAGTAGTGAGAAATTTTCTGTTCTGAATGATGATGATGATTTGAATTTCAGTAAAGTGTTCTAAAAAAAAACCTACAAGAAAAAAGAACAGGATTTTCTGTTTTTAATTTCGAGTGAGATCAAACTAGAATAGAATCGTGAGAACTGTCAAAATTATTTGTTTTTTTTTATTTCTGTTTTTATTTATTGGGTGGTTTTATTTTTATTTATCAAAAATTTTCCTTATCATCAAGAAAAAAAAACTCAAAAATTCTGTTTATCATTATTTTAACAACTGACGTTTAATTAGCCGTGTTTTAATATCGCCAATAACCCATATGGTTCACCTCGTGAAAATAAAACGATCTGGGTTATGTACTTAAATGTACCCTTTGTTTGCCGAATTTAATACTAATATTTGCAAACCCAGATAGAAACCCCGATAGAAACTTGTATCTCGTATTGTTTTTGTAATATGTGTTGAAAAATAACCCAGACCTAGACCCGTAGATAATAAACCGCAGCTATTGTCTTACTTGCTGTGACTTTTCTGTTCTAATCTGTTCTGTCTTGTGCTTTTCTGACCTGATCTTTTTTTCAGTGAACACAGCCATTAAAAAAGGGAATAAAACAAGAGATAGATGAGTTAAAGTAAGGTATGTCCGTAAGAGTGTCTTTTTTGATTAGGTGGAAGATATCACAATCAATACCAATCATTGCCGTTTTTGATATGCATAGCCATTTCATGGACATCGTGTGGACGCTAAAATATACCAACATAGTGGCTATGATCTGTCAAAAACTATCAATATCTATTGCTGTTCAAAGGCACTTACATGTCTACGAGTGTATTAATTAATGGGCTTAGAGGGTGTTAAAAATAGCATTTTGTCTTCAAAATTTAAAACACCCATTTCTCCTAAACTAATATATCAGATAGATACACATATAAATTTGTTTCAATTGATTTGCGATGAATAATAAATAAAAAAAATTCTAAATTATTCAGTGGAAGATAAATTTATTCATGACCCTTAAAAGCTCTAATTATCTTCGTATCGTTTTATTCAATCGACAAAAAAGGAGCAAGTAATTTAAAATTAACTCATCGTTAACCCTCATATGATATGAATATGAAGTGCCCAAAAGGAAATAAAAATATTTGTCTTTCTCTCTACAACCATTTCCACCATAAAACATTATATCATTTAAAGAAAATTCAGTTAGAATACATTTATGAAGCTGGGTGGTGATGTGATACCTGCCTTGTGTTTCGTTTACTCTTTAGAAGGAAGGAGTAAATTCCATTGAATACGCGTGTAAGTTGGCCTTCGTTGCTGAACTTTTTCATTCCAACCCCTGAAAAATCTGTGTGTTTTTTTTTTGTAAAATTGCTGGACCTTTTCAATCTCTCCCTCATGAATGATTTTCCATTATGATTTCCATCTAAAATTAGTCATAATTTCTTTCCGCACGAGCCAAAAAAGGACATCGTAAAGTTGGGTCCATCCTTGTTGGGATGCGCTACTAAATATACATCACTATTATCTTTATAGAATCCTTTAAGCATCATTTTTTCTTTTTTTGTTTCATTCTCTCTCTCTCTTGCAGCCAATTCCCAATGCAGATTTTATAGTACCGGTAGAAATAGATGGAACCATCCACCAGGTGTACGTATTAAAACGTCCCCATGTCGATGAATTCCTTCGGAAAATGGGTGAACTTTACGAGTGTGTATTGTTCACAGCATCACTAGCCAAATATGCAGATCCTGTTGCAGATCTATTAGATAAGTATGTCCTTATATATTTGTTTGTATATTTTTTTTTAATTAAACAAAATTGCTTCTATTTTCAGATGGAATGTGTTTCGTGCAAGACTGTTTAGGGAATCATGTGTTTATTATCGAGGAAATTATATTAAGGATCTTAATCGACTAGGACGTGATTTACAAAAGATTGTTATAGTTGATAATTCACCAGCTAGTTATATATTTCATCCAGATAATGCGGTAAGCACAAATGGGGTTTAATTTATTTATAATTTAATGTTATGTCTTCGTTTAAATTGAAAGCCTTATCTTCTCATGGTAGATAAAGCTTTCAAATGGTTGGTCGTTCGCAAAATATTTTTTAAAAATCTTTATCAATTTTTATTATGGGAAAATACCAATATATTTTTTAAAGTTAGAATTTATATATGTAGGTATTACGAGTATAATAGATAATGGGCATTAGGGTGGGTCAGATAGTCAACTCTTATTTCTTCTTTAAAACAAATATTTCGCTGCTTGGGACATTTTAAATATTAACACAATGGCCACGTTCAGCAGATGTAGTCGACTTAAAGGCTAGTCAAGTTTCTGATTGGGCAACTTTCAAAAAAAAAAAAAAAAAAAAAAAATCCTTCGAATAGGGGGACTTTTTACTGGAAAACTAGTCAATAAAAATCTCTCTTCATCTTAAGTCAAGTGCCAGACTTATTAGCTGTTAGTTGTCTACCAGTTCAACTTTAAATAAATTGTTTGTACAACCAGTTATTGAAAATATAATGGGGTTATCGTGAATAAAAATTTCAGTGGAAATTTTTATCTCATTAGGGAACGAGAATGTTGCTCAAAACTTTCCCTCGGAATTTATTACTTTTCCAGGAAGTTTTGTTGTCATTTCATACAATTATTTGTTTGAGGGAAATTTATTTTTCCAAACTAATTTTTTGTAAAATTCCTAGACATTTTCCACGAGATTTTTGAACGTGTATCGAATGATAAAAATTTGTACAATTAAGAAGAATTTTTTATCACAAAAATATTGGAGTTACTTTTTTTTTTTGTAAGATGAACTAATGGAACATTTTTGACTTAAAGTTCCAAGTTTGACGTGAAAAATTAACTATTTTTTTTTTAAAGGAAAATTCAATGAATGCTGTTAGCTACATTATGTAGTATCTTGTGTCTTCCGAGCGTGGCCAATGGATTTTTTTTTTATTATATAATTTTGAACGGGCTCAAGGGATTATGAATAACCTTTATATATTTTTAACACAGCGCGGGCATCCAGTGAAAGAAGAGAAAGAAGGATAGGAAAGATGTGTGGCGCAATGTTCTGAGACTAATGCTGGTTGTTGTCTCAGATTTATCTCCAGGGATGCCGGCTGAACTAATGCGGAGAAAATTACCGTGTCTTATTTATTTATATATGTCTCTTATAATTCGCATTGTTTTATTTTTTTCATTGTCATATTTATAAGTATACTAGTTTGCTCAATCACATGTTGTTCGTGTTATGGCTGAGCAGCATGTAATAAGTAAACCAGCAATTCATGACAATTTAGAGAATTGTTTTTTAATGAAATATAAGAAGACATAGACAGCGGCAGGAAAAGAACCTGTGACCTAGAGGTTGACAGGCGAGCACACAACTATCGCGCCACGGCCACCCCCAAATGCGCGATTATTTCTTCGTGTTGAATAGAACTTTATGGATGTCACACGAGCTTTTTGAAAATAACCCGGACATGGGTGAAAAAAACGCTAAATATATTTTGGATGACATTTTAGATAAAAAAAGAGTGAAGCACTTTCAGAAGGGCTTACACGCACTTCCAACGGTTCCGAATTGCCAATGGAAAAATCCTGAAGTCAGATTTTCGGTCCAACTAACCTAGTTGAACTACAGTACCTACTGTTCATAAACGTCAAAATATCATCGGGATCGAACAGATTGCGCAGCCATTATTTTTTGGCTCCAGGAAGAATGCGAATGCAAGAAAATGTTTTTACTCACGAACAATGAACTAAATATTTTTAATCAAAAATTAAAGTCCATACAATTTTTTTTCATTGTCATTTTTGACGTTTATAAATAAGCACATGAATGGTACTAAACCAAGTCTTCGTGTTGACTGCACTTCATTTTCTGCAGTGACAGCGTTCAACCATTCATGAAAAAAAATGCAAGCGCAGATTGCCTGCGTTTATGAACACATCCAATTTAGCAGCTTATCAGATTTTGAAGAATGGGGATGAAATTATCTCATAAAGAGACAAAGTCCGAAAAAGTCTGGACCGGCTCGAGCACAATTTACTACAAATTGTTTAAACGTCAACACATTTGTTTTTTTTTTTTTAATTTTTGTTTGTTTAAAATTCAAAATGTTTTCTATTCAAACTAATAATTTTGTATTTTAAATTAAATAATTTCTTAGAAATTGACAAGAAATTGTCAGGAAGGTGAAATTTTTAAGTCTGGAACAGGAATTGGCAGATATTTCTGCCAATTCGTGTCATTTTCCAGTTTTGTGCAGAGTGAGAATCAGACCTATTTTTTCCATAGAATAAGTTCAGATCCCGTACTTACATTTTCTGTGCATTTGATGGATTTTTAGTCTAAAGTAGTTCCCGTACTCAAAAATTGCAGTTCTGTTGCATAAGAGAATGGTCCCCCTACCTATGATTTTTTGTTCAAGAATTTTGTTCGGGCCAAAATTACACCACAGAAAACCCACGCTGCTGAGTCGCCGTGAGTAGATATATTTTTGCAGAGAATTTCACCTCCACTCTTCGATATTTAACATTTTATGAGTTTCTGTGCAGAGAGTACGGAATCAGACCTAATATTTTGTGAAAGCTGTGGTTCAAACTAGGTTAATTTTCCGAAACTAGTCAGTTCATGTTTTTGAAACATCAGGCCAGTAGTTTTTACATAACAGGAGGACAAATCTCAAAGAAATTTCCGGCCATTCCGTTTGGGCATTAGATAACCAAGAAGGCGATTTTGAGGTGCGAATTGTTCATAGACTTTTAGACTTTTAGTGTTTGTTTCAGTTTTTGATGGTCAAATTTCGAGGTAACCGTCGCGTCGGAGCGGAATTTTCTTCGCAACGCATCTTCGTCCGAAATTCAATTTCACTTCGAAGTAGCGTTCATCTTAAGAAATTTGAAAGAAATACGACGACGCATTGCGATGCATATAAACTTCAGGCAGAGATGTGCAACTTAACTGATATATGGAAAATGCGATATATTTTCGATAGTTTTTTTGTTAAATAAACACTATAAAATTTTTCAACCATGAAAAATTGGCGAGAGAGTGTAATTTATTGTTTATAGAAAGTATTTTTTTCAATCATAATGCGTTAGCGTTTTTAAGAAATGTAATTAGATGCATCGATTTTAAAATCAAAACTATCGAATAAAGTCCCCTCACTATTTCCAAACATATGTGTTTTGTTTCCATTTGAACTTTCAACAAAAGAATAATGAAAACAAAACTTTTGAAATACAATATAATTTATTTAGAAAATAAAAGAACATTGCGAAACGAAAGCAACTAATTGGTATCAGCTAATTCTATAATTCTCTTCAAGATTCAAAAAAAACTTTCGCCTAAATAAAAATGTGTTTGCTTTTGTTTTGGAGCAGATTCAACACAAATACAAAACAAATGATCGGTCTGATGGTGTCACTCCAAACTGGTTAAAAAATATATGATGTAGCTATGCTATGCTATGTATTTTTAGATATATGCAATATCGGGATATTCGTTGGGCAGATTCATCATCCGCTCATATTGCTGTGAACTTGTTTTTTCGTTCTGCCTAAAAACAAAAAGTCCACAAGTTAACGTAAATAAGGTTTATTTCTTTATTACTTACATTTTAATTAACAATTTTTTTGAAAAGAAAACACTTTCCGCAACGAGAACTTGTCGGAGGACTTCGGAGAATATTTTGTTTGTATCTGTCAAAAATAAAACCATTAAAAGTACTTCATCGCATACAAAGGGCATGCGTTGAATTTCGTCGGACAAAATTTCAGATCAGCCGATCTGAGAATTACCTCGAAGCAAAATGTTTCCGATTCGTAGTAAATCGGAGACAATTCCGCTCCGACGGTTACCCTGATAGGGCAGACTAGCTCGAAAATATTTTGCATTATTATAGACAAATATTAAGACATTAACCAAAGTTCTAAAAAATAAAAATTGGATTTTAACACGCAAAAACCAATTTTGTATTGTCTTCTTGTTTACAAATGTTTTCATGTTTACAAAATAGAAATGTGAAACAATAATTAAAGGCATAGACATATATTTGGACATGTGACAATATCATGCAGCGATATAAAAACTTCAAAATCAAATTGGATGTGCTCGTTTACATATTTTATTGCTGTTCTGGATCGGAGAAATTTGGTCATGAATAGTGAAGGTCTTTGTTAGGCAGGCATTTATGAAGACAACCTTTGTCAAACAGAATGAGTGATGATTAAAAGCTTTATGTAATTATAAGTTGAATAGATTAATAATAAGAGACATTTAATTCATAAATTATAATCTGTGTTAATGTTTATTATTAATTTGTTATCGGTTAATAATAATTGCATTTTAATCCGAAATAAAGTTTTACTATTTTAATTATTTTTTTCAAATAAAATTATATTTTTATTTTAAAGGTTCCTGTAAAGTCGTGGTTCGACGACGTCACTGACTGTGAACTGCTGGAGCTGATTCCTCTGTTTGAGAGGCTTAGCAAAGTTGATTCTGTATATAGTGTATTATGCAATTCAAATAATCCCCTTAACAATCACCTTCAACAACAGCAGCAACAACAACAACAACAACAGCAGCATCAGCAACAAATTCTCCAGCAAACCCATTTAACACAATCACATCAAATGCAAATGGTGCAACCGGCACCACCAACGACATCTATTATCACACAACAACAACCACAGCAACCGACACAAGTAGTTCAGTCGCAACAGCAACAACAGCAACAACAACAACAACAAATCGGTAGTCCGCCCAGTTTAAACGATCTAAGTAATAAAACGTAACAGTGGGAATATATGTTTATTAATATTTAAGTTTTAAAGCTTAATTGTTTATTTTTGTTTTAAATATAAATGTTTTAAAAATATAAGACAATAGCAAGAGGAATACAAAAAAAAAGATTTAAAATGACAAAATGGCATTTTAAACGACTAAACTAACTGCATTCAAAAATGATATAAAAAATGTACTCTTACTTTAAAAAAATATTTTTTTTGTTCTGTTTAAATTTGTTTATAATCAGCATGCATGTAATACACTTACATATAAAAATTATTAATACAGAAACAAATATCAAATTGAGTGTGTGATTTTTTCTATAAGAAAAAATCTCACAAAACAAACTATAAATACATAAAAATATCAAAACAATGCAATTGCTGTTCTAAACAAACAATTCAACAAATAATATAACTAAAAATATAATATTGACTAAACGAGCGAAGCGATAAAATATTTAAAAAAAAATTTAACCTAATGGACGTTGTAACATGTTTTTAATTTTTTTCGTTTACTACAAATGAAATATTTAAACAATTAAGTAGCATATAATAATTTTTACTAAAATTAAATTGTGAACGTTATGCATATGTATTACATTCATAAAGATAATAACTTAATTTATTGTAAATATTTATATAATAATCTATATATGTATGTATATGTTTGGTTTTCATTTTTGTTATGTAAATAATAACATAATCTATAAGCTAAAAAAATATATATAAATATATCGAAATAGTCTTATATATATAAATAACTTTTTTTTACCGACCACAAACAAAGGGAAATTGTAATTTAAAAAATACATATATACATAAATTAAGGACACAATGGGAATAAAATATTTATATTTATACTTATACTAAAAAATATACACGTATATTATACACAAAAAAAAGAAGTACCAATTATAGCTTATCAATATAATTAGAGAAAAAAAAAGAGAAAATAATTTTATATCAGTGTTTTAAATTTTTGTTTAACAAAATTCTAGTTTTATATTTTAATAAATTGTCACTTTCAAATTCCATTAACCATTAAAAAAAAAAACAAACACACACACAATTGGTACATCAAATGTTTTTTTGTGTAAAATACGACACTCCTGATATTTCGCCTTTTTCTCAATCTCTCTTAAAACAAAAAAAAAAAAATAAATAAATAAAAGAAATTAGATATTTTTACATGAAATTTTTTTTAGAATTTTTAAAGAATGAAATAGTGCTGTTTAGAATACGCAGCAGAGAACATATTATGAAATGAAATGAAGTAAGAATGTTTACAAAGTATATAAGTATTTTCGTTTATTTACAAAACGAAAATTAAATGATTAAAAATTTTGTTTAAAACCCACAGATCGTTCATACATACACTCTGCCATATGATGACAAATTATGCATTTTTTTAAATTTGTTGAAAAATAAGTTATTTAATTTTACTCCAAAAAAAGATTGTTTAAAAATAAAAAATAAACCCAATGAAAAAACTACGAGAGATGCAAACAAAAATGAATAGAGAACGTTATACATATTACATAATTATAAACACATATTATATTATTATTAATCATACAGAAAAAAAAAACAGATGATCCTTAATAAATTATCAAATTAATTTATATAAACAGAAGAAAATAAAACAAAATAAAAATATCCGCGAATAGCTACGTGCTTATTTATATCATTTTTATCAATTTTAACAAATTATAACGCTTTTATAATAAACAAAAAAATAATAAATTAAATCTATGTATGTAATATTAAATTAAAAAAAAAATACAGACAAATGTAAAGGGAAAAACAATTTATCATGATATAATAATAAAACAAAAATCTAATTATATATTTTTAAAACATATATATTTGTAAGAAATAATTAAAACAAACAAAAATCTATATGAAATGAAATACTTAAATAAATTATTTTCTAAGGCATGAACCATTTGGAAAAAAAAATTGTTGCCTTTCTTTTTTTCTTTGTTTGTTTGTTTAAGTTTCAACCAAATAGAATAACATACAGATTGTATGAATTCGGGAGCACGAAAGATGCCCATTTAAATAAATTTATAACAACCATGAAATTCGATAATTATTTCGCGGATAAATTTATATTTATTTTCAAAAATGATGATATTAAGATTAATGGCCTTTTCGATTGGTCGTCCGGAATGCTTCCGAATGCTTCTGAAACTGTTCGATTGGTATGAAATGACAGTTCTTCTCCTGGATAGAAGAGAAATTTCCTTCTGGATTAGAAGTCAGAATCAAAACCAGAAGCACGCACACACTCAAATACTAAATGTCAAACGCAAATTCTATGTCAACATAAATGTTGTGTAGGGATGAGCGATATTGTAAAACAATGATGTAATATTGATATCAAAACATCGATGTTTTTCAAAAATCAGTTAAAAATACAATATATTATAAATTCAAACTATCTTCAGGGTTTTGAAAATTGAAGCAATGTTGTTAATACAAATTTCGTTGATTGGACTTTTTTGGTCAGTTCTATCTGACTATGTAAATGAAAACACGTACAGGAATTCTATCCCGACGTTTCGCTGGAGTTTCTCAGCATCTTCAGGGGTCGTTTATTGTGTCTACATATGTATATATATAAAACAAAATATATAGAATACAATTTTTCAGTGCATAATTTTTAGAAGCAAAGAAAAAAAGGCTACAAACGAAATATGACAAGAAATTAATTCTTACAATTTTTTTAAAACTTACTTTAATTTTATAGCATATTTAAGTTTTTTAAATTGCACGTCCCTACATCTAACATCTAATAAATAAATAAAACGATTACCAAAAATTAGACTAACACAAAACATAAATATCACAGTATGGCAATATCGTATATTAAATTTGTTCCGTCAATGTCTTCTTTAGGTTAATTGATGTTGTTCTCTTTTGTTGAATTCGTATTCTCTCCAATGTATACCTCGTCCCTGTATTTCTCTCCTTGTCTACAATGTTGACGTTGTCGAAGTCTGGTTCATGTCACAAATAAGCCATAATAAAGATTGGAAACCTTCGTACGTTTCACCCCTCAAAACCCATTTGTTTACATTGTTGTATTTGTAGCTTTGAAACTCTATCCATGAATAGATGGGAAATCGAAAAGCAAAACAAAAACAAATTACTAGGGCTGTGTTGTCTATGTGTCTATAGGAAGAGGAACATAAAAGATTCTTGTGTGCGTTTCTATCAATGTGTCTATTGGAAGAGGAACAGAAAAGTTACTTGTATGCGTGTTTCAGCTTGTAGGCAAATGTCAAATGAAAGCAGAGGTTTCCGGTCTTTACGTTTTTAGTTTATGGTTCATGTGCAGTGTGTATCATGTGTTGGGATATTCCAGTTGTTTTTCTTCCGTATTTGATGTCTCTTATGTTCTGTCATCATTTACATAGTCAGACAGAATTGACCAAAAAAGCCCAATCAACGAAATTTGTATTAACAACTATTCAGCCCTATCGCCAATTCCATCGTAACAAATCCCCGCACGGAGAGCTACGCCCCGACCTACGATAAATTGTCTTCACAAAATCCATGTGGAATCAAAAAAAGTATTGCCTACGGAACGCTTTCATTTTTGTTTTCGAAATCAGCTGTTTTATGTCAAATCATTTTGAAAATTTTGATCCAATCCTGTTGGTTTATTTAGAAAGATAGTTTATTTACAAAAAATTTAGTTTATATTCCAAACAAAAAAAATAGTGTTGTTCAATAAAAATTCGTTCAAGCAAATACATATATGGATTCATTCGCCTACGCAATTATTGCCAGCCAAGAGGAAGCTGCCGCGAGAAAGAAGAAACTGAAACTACACCGAAAAATACTGAGGAATGAAAGTGACCCATTTCTGTTAAATGACCATATGTATGTAACAAATTAAATAAATGTGTATATTTTTTTAAAGTGCTAAAGACGTTAACATCTTAATTTGTTGACTTGGTATATCCTTGTGCTAAATCTGGTCTTCCACTCATCAGCTCATATTGGGCCTTATTAGTTGTTTTTGCCCTTTTAAATAATAAATAAATAATGAATAAATTATTTTACGCCATACAATTTATAAAATACTCACATCTTTGCAAAATAAAACTGTTTTTGTTCAGAGTCCGACACAAATGACTTGTCGTAGAAAAATATAGTTCCATTCCATTCCATTCGAAATTAGTGAAGCCAATTTTTACGAATTTCGAAATTCGTAGTAAGATTTTCCACTCCGAATCCACTACGATGGAATTTGTGATACTTTTATCTGGAAACGTAGCAGATTTTTCACTACGATGGAATTTGTGATAGGGCTGATTAAATTCAAAAAGAATTGGTCACATAGATAATCTCAAAAAGCAATGTTTGTTTTTTCACAATTTTCTTTTCCCTTATTGTGTGTATTACATTAAATTCCACTAAGCGGGAATTGAACTTCAAACAATTTCACATAAATAATTTGAAGCGTAGTTTCGCTGAATTGCAATTCCGCTGAAGTGCAGTTCCGTGGAGTGCGGCCTATCCTTTATAAGCATGAGTTCATTGACGAAAGATTTCAGCTTATTTTAAGTCGATCTTTTGAATTTTAACATCGATGATGCGATGTTTCACTTGCTTGAACATCGATGTTGAAACTTCGATATTTTTTTCCACTAACATTGATGATTTGCCAACATCAATGAGCATCTACATTTTCATGTCATTGTTTTGTTTTTCCCACCTTACGCATACACTCACATTAAATTTCAAAATCCAGAATCAAGTGTTAACTTGTTCGATTGGAATCCCGGTTCGGAGAGTTCTTCCGTATTACCAATCGAAAAGGTCATAAGTTACCTACGTAAACATGCTGATTCAAAGAAAATAAAAAAAAAAAACAATCGTTGACAACACTCATTTATTTTCTATTCGCATCTCCATTTTGATTGACTTCTGTAATATGCTTGCAAATATTTAGGTTGTAAAATGCTAACGTAATCAACACAGTGCTGGTTTGTTGGTCTTTCATCATAAGTTCTATCCTCTACAGATGTTGTATTGTAAAAACCGAGACCAAAACTGGACGAGTTGGATGAACGGCGAAAGTGTGAGTGGTATGTGGGGACTAACTTGTGTGCATTTTACATACTTTTTTAAAGTCCAACCAAACAATCAGGGCCCGAATCGCGTGAAGCAAAAGCGATAGCTCGATTAATTGACTGTCGTTTTGATTATTCTTCTCTCTATCGTTCCTTATAGATATGATAGAGACAGCAATCGCCAAAAGGACTATCAAAAATTGACAATCAACTATCACCTTAGCCGATTCCACCCCAGTGTCATGAATGCGTTGATTCTCGAATTGCAATACCAATTAATAGAATAAAGACCGTTCACAAAACGTGCAACATGAGGCGAAAAAGGCATACCTCACTTTCGACCGTGTTCGTCATTTTAGGGCCATTTCTTCACTATAAGTTGAACTCAACTTGAGAATTTTTATTTTTAACCCGTGATTTTGCTTTTCTTCACTCAAAGTTGACAGTTTCAACTTTCGATTCTCAACTCACGAGTTGATCAATTTCTTAACTTCTGAAAATAGTAGAAGTTGAGAGAGCAAACTTGAGAGTTTTCTGTCAAATTCAAATTTGTAATACATTTGTTGCATCTTCTCTCAAAAATTATTCTCGATTTCGTGTTGTATACAAATATTTTTTAAATTAAAATGTTTCGAGAAAATTATTATTGGGAAAATAGTCCATCGTCTATT
Source organism: Philhelius pedissequus (assembly GCA_910595825.1). NCBI lineage: Eukaryota > Metazoa > Arthropoda > Insecta > Diptera > Syrphidae > Philhelius > Philhelius pedissequus. The sequence goes on along the minus strand of OU343163.1, from coordinate 2,714,695 downwards.
TCCAGTGGCGAAGATGAAGAAGAATTGTTGGCGATTGTAAGAATAGCAAAACATGATTTTAACTTCGTATTGCTTGGAGAATAAGTTTCCGAATCGAACATTCTATGTATCTGAAATCCCTTTCGAGCACTAGCATCCGCAGGTTTTTGCGGGGCTTGGTTGCGGAGATATCACCACCCAAAGCAAGTCAAATGCAGTTGGGTGGAAAATCATGCGAATATCTTCCAATTGATATATCTCAAGAATCAGATGCCGCAGATACTTTATGTCTTCAGCTGTGTTCGGTATTGATCAGACCTTTCTTTTGATGTATATATCGATGTGTTTGGGGAACATGGTTGAAAATGTAATTTTTTTGCAAGGGTTTAGCCTTGGTTTTTCTAAAATTTCGAAAAAAGTGAAGTCAAGAATTGTACAACAAGTTGTACAATAATGGAAAGGTCTGTGAAATCCATTTCGAGCATTGGCAGCCGCAGGTTTTTGCGGGGTTTGGTTGCGGAGATATCACCACCCAAAGCAAGTCAAAATATCTCAAGAATTAGATGCCGCAGATACTTGATTTTTTTCTAAAATGTCGAATAAAGTGAAGTTAAGAACTGTACAACAAGTTGTACATCAGTAGAAAGGTCTGTGAAATCCCTTTCGAGCATTGGCAGCCGCAGGTTTTTGCGGGGTTTGGTTGGGGAGATATCACCACCCAAAGCAAGTCAAATGCAGTTGGGTGGAAAATCATGCGAATATCTTCGAATTGAAACATCTCAAGAACCAAATGCTGCAGATACTTCCTGTCCTCATCTGTGGATAGGCATTGAACAGACCTTTCTATTGATGTATATATCAATGTGTTTGGGGAACAATGTTGAAAATGTAATTTTTTTTTCGCAAGGGGTTAGCCTTGATTTTTTTCTAAAATGTCGAAAAAAGTGAAGTCAAGAATTGTACAACAAGTTGTACACCAATAGAAAGTTCTTTGAAAGCCCTTTCGAGCATTGGCAGCCCCAGGTTTTTGCGGGGTTTGGTTGCGGAGATATCACCAACCAAAGCAAGTCAAATGCAGTTGGGTGGAAAATCATGCGAACATCTTTGAATTGAAATATCTCAAGAACCAGATGCCGCAGATACTTTCTGTCCTCAGCTGTGGTTCAGTTTTGAACAGACCTTTCTTTGGATGTATATATCGATGAGATTGGGGAACATTGTTGAAAATGTAAATTTTTTTCGCACGGGGTTAGCCTTGATTTTTTTCTAAAATGTCGAAAAAAGTGAAGTCAAGAACTGTACAACAAATTGTACACCAATAGAAAGGTCTGTGAAATCCCTTTTGAGCATTGGCAGCCGCAGGTTTTTGCGGGGTTTGGTTGCGGAGATATCACCACCCAAAGCAAGTCGAATGCAGTTGGGTGGAAAATCATGCGAATAGCTTCGAATTGAAATATCTAAAGAATCGGATGCCGCAGAAACTTTCCGTCCTCAGCTGCGCTTCGGTATTAAACAGGCCTTTCTTTTGATGTATATATATCGACGTGTTTGGGGAACATTGTTAAAAATGTAATTTTTTTTGCAAGGGTTTAGCCTTGATTTTTTCTAAAATTTCGAAAAAAGTGAAGTCAAGAATTGTACAACAAGTTGTACACCAATAGAAAGTTCTTTGAAAACCCTTTCGAGCATTGGCAGCCCCAGGTTTTTGCGGGGTTTGGTTGCGGAGATATCACCAACCAAAGCAAGTCAAATGCAGTTGGGTGGAAAATCATGCGAATATCTTTGAATTGAAATATCTCAAGAACCAGATGCCGCAGATACTTTCTGTCCTCAGCTGTGGTTCAGTTTTGAACAGACCTTTCTTTGGATGTATATATCGATGAGTTTGGGGAACATTGTTGAAAATGTAATTTTTTTTCGCAAGGGGTTAGCCTTGATTTTTTTCTAAAATGTCGAAAAAAGTGAAGTCAAGAACTGTACAACAACTTGGACACCAATAGAAAGGCCTGCGAAATCCCTTTCGAGCATTGGCAGCTGCAGGTTTTTGCGGGGTTTGGTTGGGGAGATATCACCACCCAAAGCAAGTCAAATGCAGTTGGGTGGAAAATCATGCGAATATCTTCGAATTGAAATATCTCAAGAACCAAATGCCGCAGATACTTCTTGTCCTCATCTGTGGATAGGCATTGAACAGACCTTTCTATTGATGTATATATCAATGTGTTTGGGGAACAATGTTGAAAATGTAATTTTTTTTCGCAAGGGGTTAGCCTTGATTTTTTTCTAAAATGTCGAAAAAAGTGAAGTCAAGAACTGTACAACAAATTGTACACCAATAGAAAGGTCTGTGAAATCCCTTTTGAGCATTGGCAGCCGCAGGTTTTTGCGGGGTTTGGTTGCGGAGATATCACCACCCAAAGCAAGTCAAATGCAGTTGGGTGGAAAATCATGCGAATATTTTCGAATTGAAATATCTCAAGAACCAGATGCCGCAGATACTTCTTGTTCTCAGCTGTGGATAGGCATTGAACAGACCTTTCTATTGATGTATATATCAATGTGTTTGGGGAACATTGTTGAAAATTTAATTTTTTTTCGCAAGGGGTTAGCCTTGATTTTTTTCTAAAATGTCGAAAAAAGTGAAGTCAAGAACTGTACAAGAAGTTGTACACCAATAGAAAGGTCTGTGAAATCCCTTTCGAGCATTGGCAGCCGTAGGTTTTTGCGGGGTTTGGTTGCGGAGATATCACCACCCAAAGCAAGTCAAATGCAGTTGGGTGGAAAATCATGCGAATATCTTCGAATTGAAATATCTCAAGAACCAGATGCCGCAGATACTTCTTGTTCTCAGCTGTGGATAGGCATTGAACAGACCTTTCTATTGATGTATATATCAATGTGTTTGGGGAACATTGTTGAAAATTTAATTTTTTTTCGCAAGGGGTTAGCCTTGATTTTTTTCTAAAATGTCGAAAAAAGTGAAGTCAAGAACTGTACAACAAGTTGTACACCAATAGAAAGGTCTGTGAAATCCCTTTCGAGCATTGTCAGCCGCAGGTTTTTGCGAGGTTTGGCTGCGGAGATATCACCACCCAAAGCAAGTCAAATGCAGTTGGGTGGAAAATCATGCGAATATCTTCGAATTGAAATATCTCAAGAACCAGATGCCGCAGATACTTCTTGTTCTCAGCTGTGGATAGGCATTGAACAGACCTTTCTATTGATGTATATATCAATGTGTTTGGGGAACATTGTTGAAAATATCATGCGAATATTTTCGAATTGAAATATCTCAAGAACCAGATGCCGCAGATACTTCTTGTTCTCAGCTGTGGATAGGCATTGAACAGACCTTTCTATTGATGTATATATCAATGTGTTTGGGGAACATTGTTGAAAATTTAATTTTTTTTCGCAAGGGGTTAGCCTTGATTTTTTTCTAAAATGTCGAAAAAAGTGAAGTCAAGAACTGTACAAGAAGTTGTACACCAATAGAAAGGTCTGTGAAATCCCTTTCGAGCATTGGCAGCCGTAGGTTTTTGCGGGGTTTGGTTGCGGAGATATCACCACCCAAAGCAAGTCAAATGCAGTTGGGTGGAAAATCATGCGAATATCTTCGAATTGAAATATCTCAAGAACCAGATGCCGCAGATACTTCTTGTTCTCAGCTGTGGATAGGCATTGAACAGACCTTTCTATTGATGTATATATCAATGTGTTTGGGGAACATTGTTGAAAATTTAATTTTTTTTCGCAAGGGGTTAGCCTTGATTTTTTTCTAAAATGTCGAAAAAAGTGAAGTCAAGAACTGTACAACAAGTTGTACACCAATAGAAAGGTCTGTGAAATCCCTTTCGAGCATTGTCAGCCGCAGGTTTTTGCGAGGTTTGGCTGCGGAGATATCACCACCCAAAGCAAGTCAAATGCAGTTGGGTGGAAAATCATGCGAATATCTTCGAATTGAAATATCTCAAGAACCAGATGCCGCAGATACTTCTTGTTCTCAGCTGTGGATAGGCATTGAACAGACCTTTCTATTGATGTATATATCAATGTGTTTGGGGAACAATGTTGAAAATGTAATTTTTTTTCGCAAGGGGTTAGCCTTGATTTTTTTCTAAAATGTCGAAAAAAGTGAAGTCAAGAACTGTACAACAAATTGTACACCAATAGAAAGGTCTGTGAAATCCCTTTTGAGCATTGGCAGCCGCAGGTTTTTGCGGGGTTTGGTTGCGGAGATATCACCACCCAAAGCAAGTCAAATGCAGTTGGGTGGAAAATCATGCGAATATTTTCGAATTGAAATATCTCAAGAACCAGATGCCGCAGATAGTTCTTGTTCTCAGCTGTGGATAGGCATTGAACAGACCTTTCTATTAATGTATATATCAATGTGTTTGGGGAACATTGTTCAAAATGTAATTTTTTTTCGCAAGGGGTTAGCCTTGATTTTTTTCTAAAATGTCGAAAAAAGTGAAGTCAAGAACTGTACAACAAATTGTACACCAATAGAAAGGTCTGTGAAATCCCTTTTGAGCATTGGCAGCCGCAGGTTTTTGCGGGGTTTGGTTGCGGAGATATCACCACCCAAAGCAAGTCAAATGCAGTTGGGTGGAAAATCATGCGAATATTTTCGAATTGAAATATCTCAAGAACCAGATGCCGCAGATACTTCTTGTTCTCAGCTGTGGATAGGCATTGAACAGACCTTTCTATTGATGTATATACCAATGTGTTTGGGGAACATTGTTGAAAATTTAATTTTTTTTCGCAAGGGGTTAGCCTTGATTTTTTTCTAAAATGTCGAAAAAAGTGAAGTCAAGAACTGTACAACAAGTTGTACACCAATAGAAAGGTCTGTGAAATCCCTTTCGAGCATTGGCAGCCGTAGGTTTTTGCGGGGTTTGGTTGCGGAGATATCACCACCCAAAGCAAGTCAAATGCAGTTGGGTGGAAAATCATGCGAATATCTTCGAATTGAAATATCTCAAGAACCAGATGCCGCAGATACTTCTTGTTCTCAGCTGTGGATAGGCATTGAACAGACCTTTCTATTGATGTATATATCAATGTGTTTGGGGAACATTGTTGAAAATTTAATTTTTTTTCGCAAGGGGTTAGCCTTGATTTTTTTCTAAAATGTCGAAAAAAGTGAAGTCAAGAACTGTACAACAAGTTGTACACCAATAGAAAGGTCTGTGAAATCCCTTTCGAGCATTGGCAGCCGCAGGTTTTTGCGAGGTTTGGCTGCGGAGATATCACCACCCAAAGCAAGTCAAATGCAGTTGGGTGGAAAATCATGCGAATATCTTCGAATTGAAATATCTCAAGAACCGGGTGCCGGGGATACTTCTTGTCCTCAGCTGTCGATAGGCATTGAACAGACCTTTCTATTGATGTATATATCAATGTGTTTGGGGAACATTGTTGAAAATTTAATTTTTTTTCGCAAGGGGTTAGCCTTGATTTTTTTCTAAAATGTCGAAAAAAGTGAAGTCTAGAACTGTACAACAAGTTGTACACCAATAGAAAGGTCTGTGAAATCCCTTTCGAGCATTGGCAGCCGCAGGTTTTTGCAAGGTTTGGTTGCGGAGATATCACCACCCAAAGCAAGTCAAATGCAGTTGGGTGGAAAATCATGCGAATATCTTCGAATTGAAATATCTCAAGAACCAGATGCCGCAGATACTTCTTGTTCTCAGCTGTGGATAGGCATTGAACAGACCTTTCTATTGATGTATATATCAATGTGTTTGGAGAACAATGTTGAAAATGTAATTTTTTTTCGCAAGGGGTTAGCCTTGATTTTTTTCTAAAATGTCGAAAAAAGTGAAGTCAAGAACTGTACAACAAGTTGTACACCAATAGAAAGGTCTGTGAAATCCCTTTCGAGCATTGGCAGCCGCAGGTTTTTGCGGGGTTTGGTTGCGGAGATATCACCACCCAAAGCAAGTCAAATGCAGTTGGGTGGAAAATCATGCGAATATCTTCGAATTGAAATATCTCAAGAACCAGATGCCGCAGATACTTCTTGTTCTCAGCTGTGGATAGGCATTGAACAGACCTTTCTATTGATGTATATATCAATGTGTTTGGGGAACATTGTTGAAAATATCATGCGAATATTTTCGAATTGAAATATCTCAAGAACCAGATGCCGCAGATACTTCTTGTTCTCAGCTGTGGATAGGCATTGAACAGACCTTTCTATTGATGTATATATCAATGTGTTTGGGGAACATTGTTGAAAATTTAATTTTTTTTCGCAAGGGGTTAGCCTTGATTTTTTTCTAAAATGTCGAAAAAAGTGAAGTCAAGAACTGTACAAGAAGTTGTACACCAATAGAAAGGTCTGTGAAATCCCTTTCGAGCATTGGCAGCCGTAGGTTTTTGCGGGGTTTGGTTGCGGAGATATCACCACCCAAAGCAAGTCAAATGCAGTTGGGTGGAAAATCATGCGAATATCTTCGAATTGAAATATCTCAAGAACCAGATGCCGCAGATACTTCTTGTTCTCAGCTGTGGATAGGCATTGAACAGACCTTTCTATTGATGTATATATCAATGTGTTTGGGGAACATTGTTGAAAATTTAATTTTTTTTCGCAAGGGGTTAGCCTTGATTTTTTTCTAAAATGTCGAAAAAAGTGAAGTCAAGAACTGTACAACAAGTTGTACACCAATAGAAAGGTCTGTGAAATCCCTTTCGAGCATTGTCAGCCGCAGGTTTTTGCGAGGTTTGGCTGCGGAGATATCACCACCCAAAGCAAGTCAAATGCAGTTGGGTGGAAAATCATGCGAATATCTTCGAATTGAAATATCTCAAGAACCAGATGCCGCAGATACTTCTTGTTCTCAGCTGTGGATAGGCATTGAACAGACCTTTCTATTGATGTATATATCAATGTGTTTGGGGAACAATGTTGAAAATGTAATTTTTTTTCGCAAGGGGTTAGCCTTGATTTTTTTCTAAAATGTCGAAAAAAGTGAAGTCAAGAACTGTACAACAAATTGTACACCAATAGAAAGGTCTGTGAAATCCCTTTTGAGCATTGGCAGCCGCAGGTTTTTGCGGGGTTTGGTTGCGGAGATATCACCACCCAAAGCAAGTCAAATGCAGTTGGGTGGAAAATCATGCGAATATTTTCGAATTGAAATATCTCAAGAACCAGATGCCGCAGATAGTTCTTGTTCTCAGCTGTGGATAGGCATTGAACAGACCTTTCTATTAATGTATATATCAATGTGTTTGGGGAACATTGTTGAAAATGTAATTTTTTTTCGCAAGGGGTTAGCCTTGATTTTTTTCTAAAATGTCGAAAAAAGTGAAGTCAAGAACTGTACAACAAATTGTACACCAATAGAAAGGTCTGTGAAATCCCTTTTGAGCATTGGCAGCCGCAGGTTTTTGCGGGGTTTGGTTGCGGAGATATCACCACCCAAAGCAAGTCAAATGCAGTTGGGTGGAAAATCATGCGAATATTTTCGAATTGAAATATCTCAAGAACCAGATGCCGCAGATACTTCTTGTTCTCAGCTGTGGATAGGCATTGAACAGACCTTTCTATTGATGTATATACCAATGTGTTTGGGGAACATTGTTGAAAATTTAATTTTTTTTCGCAAGGGGTTAGCCTTGATTTTTTTCTAAAATGTCGAAAAAAGTGAAGTCAAGAACTGTACAACAAGTTGTACACCAATAGAAAGGTCTGTGAAATCCCTTTCGAGCATTGGCAGCCGTAGGTTTTTGCGGGGTTTGGTTGCGGAGATATCACCACCCAAAGCAAGTCAAATGCAGTTGGGTGGAAAATCATGCGAATATCTTCGAATTGAAATATCTCAAGAACCAGATGCCGCAGATACTTCTTGTTCTCAGCTGTGGATAGGCATTGAACAGACCTTTCTATTGATGTATATATCAATGTGTTTGGGGAACATTGTTGAAAATTTAATTTTTTTTCGCAAGGGGTTAGCCTTGATTTTTTTCTAAAATGTCGAAAAAAGTGAAGTCAAGAACTGTACAACAAGTTGTACACCAATAGAAAGGTCTGTGAAATCCCTTTCGAGCATTGGCAGCCGCAGGTTTTTGCGAGGTTTGGCTGCGGAGATATCACCACCCAAAGCAAGTCAAATGCAGTTGGGTGGAAAATCATGCGAATATCTTCGAATTGAAATATCTCAAGAACCGGGTGCCGGGGATACTTCTTGTCCTCAGCTGTCGATAGGCATTGAACAGACCTTTCTATTGATGTATATATCAATGTGTTTGGGGAACATTGTTGAAAATTTAATTTTTTTTCGCAAGGGGTTAGCCTTGATTTTTTTCTAAAATGTCGAAAAAAGTGAAGTCTAGAACTGTACAACAAGTTGTACACCAATAGAAAGGTCTGTGAAATCCCTTTCGAGCATTGGCAGCCGCAGGTTTTTGCAAGGTTTGGTTGCGGAGATATCACCACCCAAAGCAAGTCAAATGCAGTTGGGTGGAAAATCATGCGAATATCTTCGAATTGAAATATCTCAAGAACCAGATGCCGCAGATACTTCTTGTTCTCAGCTGTGGATAGGCATTGAACAGACCTTTCTATTGATGTATATATCAATGTGTTTGGGGAACAATGTTGAAAATGTAATTTTTTTTCGCAAGGGGTTAGCCTTGATTTTTTTCTAAAATGTCGAAAAAAGTGAAGTCAAGAACTGTACAACAAGTTGTACACCAATAGAAAGGTCTGTGAAATCCCTTTCGAGCATTGGCAGCCGCAGGTTTTTGCGGGGTTTGGTTGCGGAGATATCACCACCCAAAGCAAGTCAAATGCAGTTGGGTGGAAAATCATGCGAATATCTTCGAATTGAAATATCTCAAGAACCAGATGCCGCAGATACTTCTTGTTCTCAGCTGTGGATAGGCATTGAACAGACCTTTCTATTAATGTATATATCAATGTGTTTGGGGAACATTGTTGAAAATGTAATTTTTTTTCGCAAGGGGTTAGCCTTGATTTTTTTCTAAAATGTCGAAAAAAGTGAAGTCAAGAACTGTACAACAAATTGTACACCAATAGAAAGGTCTGTGAAATCCCTTTTGAGCATTGGCAGCCGCAGGTTTTTGCGGGGTTTGGTTGCGGAGATATCACCACCCAAAGCAAGTCAAATGCAGTTGGGTGGAAAATCATGCGAATATTTTCGAATTGAAATATCTCAAGAACCAGATGCCGCAGATACTTCTTGTTCTCAGCTGTGGATAGGCATTGAACAGACCTTTCTATTGATGTATATATCAATGTGTTTGGGGAACATTGTTGAAAATTTAATTTTTTTTCGCAAGGGGTTAGCCTTGATTTTTTTCTAAAATGTCGAAAAAAGTGAAGTCAAGAACTGTACAACAAGTTGTACACCAATAGAAAGGTCTGTGAAATCCCTTTCGAGCATTGGCAGCCGTAGGTTTTTGCGGGGTTTGGTTGCGGAGATATCACCACCCAAAGCAAGTCAAATGCAGTTGGGTGGAAAATCATGCGAATATCTTCGAATTGAAATATCTCAAGAACCGGGTGCCGGGGATACTTCTTGTCCTCAGCTGTCGATAGGCATTGAACAGACCTTTCTATTGATGTATATATCAATGTGTTTGGGGAACATTGTTGAAAATTTAATTTTTTTTCGCAAGGGGTTAGCCTTGATTTTTTTCTAAAATGTCGAAAAAAGTGAAGTCAAGAACTGTACAACAAGTTGTACACCAATAGAAAGGTCTGTGAAATCCCTTTCGAGCATTGGCAGCCGCAGGTTTTTGCGGGGTTTGGTTGCGGAGATATCACCACCCAAATCAAGTCAAATGCAGTTGGGTGGAAAATCATGCGAATATTTTCGAATTGAAATATCTCAAGAACCAGATGCCGCAGATACTTCTTGTTCTCAGCTTTGGATAGGCATTGAACAGACCTTTCTATTGATGTATATATCAATGTGTTTGGGGAACATTGTTGAAAATGTAATTTTTTTTCGCAAAGGGTTAGCCTTAATTTTTTTCTAAAATGTCGAAAAAAGTGAAGTCAAGAACTGTACAACAAGTTGTACACCAATAGAAAGGTCTGTGAAATCCCTTTCGAGCATTGGCAGCCGCAGGTTTTTGCGGGGTTTGGTTGCGGAGATATCACCACCCAAAGCAAGTCAAATGCAGTTGGGTGGAAAATCATGCGAATATCTTCGAATTGAAATATCTCAAGAACCAGATGCCGCAGATACTTCTTGTTCTCAGCTGTGGATAGGCATTGAACAGACCTTTCTATTAATGTATATATCAATGTGTTTGGGGAACATTGTTGAAAATGTAATTTTTTTTCGCAAGGGGTTAGCCTTGATTTTTTTCTAAAATGTCGAAAAAAGTGAAGTCAAGAACTGTACAACAAATTGTACACCAATAGAAAGGTCTGTGAAATCCCTTTTGAGCATTGGCAGCCGCAGGTTTTTGCGGGGTTTGGTTGCGGAGATATCACCACCCAAAGCAAGTCAAATGCAGTTGGGTGGAAAATCATGCGAATATTTTCGAATTGAAATATCTCAAGAACCAGATGCCGCAGATACTTCTTGTTCTCAGCTGTGGATAGGCATTGAACAGACCTTTCTATTGATGTATATATCAATGTGTTTGTGGAACATTGTTGAAAATTGAATTTTTTTTCGCAAGGGGTTAGCCTTGATTTTTTTCTAAAATGTCGAAAAAAGTGAAGTCAAGAACTGTACAACAAGTTGTACACCAATAGAAAGGTCTGTGAAATCCCTTTCGAGCATTGGCAGCCGCAGGTTTTTGCGGGGTTTGGTTGCGGAGATATCACCACCCAAAGCAAGTCAAATGCAGTTGGGTCGAAAATCATGCGAATATCTTCGAATTGAAATATCTCAAGAACCAGATGCCGCAGATACTTCTTGTTCTCAGCTGTGGATAGGCATTGAACAGACCTTTCTATTGATGTATATATCAATGTGTTTGGGGAACATTGTTGAAAATGTAATTTTTTTTCGCAAGGGGTTAGCCTTGATTTTTTTCTAAAATTTCGAAAAAAGTGAAGTCAAGAACTGTACAACAAGTTGGACATCAATAGAAAGGCCTGCAAAATCCCTTTCGAGCATTGGCAGATGCAGGTTTTTGCGGGGTTTGGTTGGGGAGATATCACCACCCAAAGCAAGTCAAATGCAGTTGGGTGGAAAATCATGCGAATATATTCGAATTGAAATATCTCAAGAACCGGTTGCCGGGGATACTTCTTGTCCTCAGCTGTCGATAGGCATTGAACAGACCTTTCTATTGATGTATATATCAATGTGTTTGGGGAACATTGTTGAAAATGTAATTTTTTTTCGCAAGGGGTTAGCCTTGATTTTTTTCTAAAATTTCGAAAAAAGTGAAGTCAAGAACTGTACAACAAGTTGTACACCAATAGAAAGGTCTGTGAAATCCCTTTCGAGCATTGGCAGCCGCAGGTTTTTGCAAGGTTTGGTTGCGGAGATATCACCACCCAAAGCAAGTCAAATGCAGTTGGGTGGAAAATCATGCGAATATCTTCGAATTGAAATATCTCAAGAACCAGATGCCGCAGATACTTCTAGTTCTCAGCTGTGGATAGGCATTGAACAGACCTTTTTATTGATGTATATATCAATGTGTTTGGGGAACATTGTTGAAAATGTAATTTTTTTTCGCAAGGGGTTAGCCTTGATTTTTTTCTAAAATTTCGAAAAAAGTGAAGTCAAGAACTGTACAACAAGTTGGAGACCAATAGAAAGGCCTGCAAAATCCCTTTCGAGCATTGGCTGATGCAGGTTTTTGCGAGGTTTGGTTGCGGAGATATCACCACCCAAAGCAAGTCAAATGCAGTTGGGTGGAAAATCATGCGAATATCTTCGAATTGAAATATCTCAAGAACCAGATGCCGCAGATACTTCTTGTTCTCAGCTGTGGATAGGCATTGAACAGACCTTTCTATTGATGTATATATCAATGTGTTTGGGGAACATTGTTGAAAATGTAATTTTTTTTCGCAAGGGGTTAGCCTTGATTTTTTTCTAAAATGAAAATGTCGAAAAAAGTGAAGTCAAGAACTGTACAACAAATTGTACACCAATAGAAAGGTCTGTGAAATCCCTTTTGAGCATTGGCAGCCGCAGGTTTTTGCGGGGTTTGGTTGCGGAGATATCACCACCCAAAGCAAGTCAAATGCAGTTGGGTGGAAAATCATGCGAATATTTTCGAATTGAAATATCTCAAGAACCAGATGCCGCAGATACTTCTTGTTCTCAGCTGTGGATAGGCATTGAACAGACCTTTCTATTGATGTATATATCAATGTGTTTGGGGAACATTGTTGAAAATTTAATTTTTTTTCGCAAGGGGTTAGCCTTGATTTTTTTCTAAAATGTCGAAAAAAGTGAAGTCAAGAACTGTACAACAAGTTGTACACCAATAGAAAGGTCTGTGAAATCCCTTTCGAATATTGGCAGCCGTAGGTTTTTGCGGGGTTTGGTAGCGGAGATATCACCACCCAAAGCAAGTCAAATGCAGTTGGGTGGAAAATCATGCGAATTGAAATATCTCAAGAACCAGATGCCGCAGATACTTCTTGTTCTCAGCTGTGGATAGGCATTGAACAGACCTTTCTATTGATGTATATATCAATGTGTTTGGGGAACATTGTTGAAAATTTAATTTTTTTTCGTAAGGGGTTAGCCTTGATTTTTTTCTAAAATGTCGAAAAAAGTGAAGTCAAGAACTGTACAACAAATTGTACACCAATAGAAAGGTCTGTGAAATCCCTTTTGAGCATTGGCAGCCGCAGGTTTTTGCGGGGTTTGGTTGCGGAGATATCACCACCCAAAGCAAGTCAAAATATCTCAAGAATTAGATGCCGCAGATACTTGATTTTTTTCTAAAATGTCGAATAAAGTGAAGTTAAGAACTGTACAACAAGTTGTACATCAGCAGAAAGGTCTGTGAAATCCCTTTTAAGCATTGGCAGCTGCAGGTTTTTGTGGGGTTTGGTTGCGGAGATATCACCACCCAAAGCAAGTCGAATGCAGTTGGGTGGAAAATCATGCGAATAGCTTCGAATTGAAATATCTAAAGAATCGGATGCCGCAGAAACTTTCCGTCCTCAGCTGCGCTTCGGTATTAAACAGGCCTTTCTTTTGATGTATATATATCGATGTGTTTGGGGAACATTGTTAAAAATGTAATTTTTTTTGCAAGGGTTTAGCCTTGATTTTTTCTAAAATTTCGAAAAAAGTGAAGTCAAGAATTGTACAACAAGTTGTACACCAATAGAAAGTTCTTTGAAAGCCCTTTCGAGCATTGGCAGCCCCAGGTTTTTGCGGGGTTTGGTTGCGGAGATATCACCAACCAAAGCAAGTCAAATGCAGTTGGGTGGAAAATCATGCGAATATCTTTGAATTGAAATATCTCAAGAACCAGATGCCGCAGATACTTTCTGTCCTCAGCTGTGGTTCAGTTTTGAACAGACCTTTCTTTGGATGTATATATCGATGAGTTTGGGGAACATTGTTGAAAATGTAATTTTTTTTCGCAAGGGGTTAGCCTTGATTTTTTTCTAAAATGTCGAAAAAAGTGAAGTCAAGAACTGTACAACAACTTGGACACCAATATAAAGGCCTGCGAAATCCCTTTCGAGCATTGGCAGCCGCAGGTTTTTGCGGGGTTTGGTTGGGGAGATATCACCACCCAAAGCAAGTCAAATGCAGTTGGGTGGAAAATCATGCGAATATCTTCGAATTGAAATATCTCAAGAACCAAATGCCGCAGATACTTCTTGTCCTCATCTGTGGATAGGCATTGAACAGACCTTTCTATTGATGTATATACCAATGTGTTTGTGGAACAATGTTGAAAATGTAATTTTTTTTCGCAATGGGTTAGCCTTGATTTTTTTCTAAAATGTCGAAAAAAGTGAAGTCAAGAACTGTACAACAAATTGTACACCAATAGAAAGGTCTGTGAAATCCCTTTTGAGCATTGGCAGCCGCAGGTTTTTGCGGGGTTTGGTTGCGGAGATATCACCACCCAAAGCAAGTCAAATGCAGTTGGGTGGAAAATCATGCGAATATTTTCGAATTGAAATATCTCAAGAACCAGATGCCGCAGATACTTCTTGTTCTCAGCTGTGGATAGGCATTGAACAGACCTTTCTATTGATGTATATATCAATGTGTTTGGGGAACATTGTTGAAAATTTAATTTTTTTTCGCAAGGGGTTAGCCTTGATTTTTTCTAAAATGTCGAAAAAAGTGAAGTCAAGAACTGTACAACAAGTTGTACACCAATAGAAAGGTCTGTGAAATCCCTTTCGAGCATTGGCAGCCGTAGGTTTTTTCGGGGTTTGGTTGCGGAGATATCACCACCCAAAGCAAGTCAAATGCAGTTGGGTGGAAAATCATGCGAATATCTTCGAATTGAAATATCTCAAGAACCAGATGCCGCAGATACTTCTTGTTCTCAGCTGTGGATAGACATTGAACAGACCTTTCTATTGATGTATATATCAATGTATTTGGGGAACATTGTTGAAAATTTAATTTTTTTTCGCAAGGGGTTAGCCTTGATTTTTTTCTAAAATGTCGAAAAAAGTGAAGTCAAGAACTGTACAACAAGTTGTACACCAATAGAAAGGTCTGTGAAATCCCTTTCGAGCATTGGCAGCCGCAGGTTTTTGCGGGGTTTGGTTGCGGAGATATCACCACCCAAAGCAAGTCAAATGCAGTTGGGTGGAAAATCATGCGAATATCTTCGAATTGAAATATCTCAAGAACCAGATGCCGCAGATACTTCTTGTTCTCAGCTGTGGATAGGCATTGAACAGACCTTTCTATTAATGTATATATCAATGTGTTTGGGGAACATTGTTGAAAATGTAATTTTTTTTCGCAAGGGGTTAGCCTTGATTTTTTTCTAAAATGTCGAAAAAAGTGAAGTCAAGAACTGTACAACAAATTGTACACCAATAGAAAGGTCTGTGAAATCCCTTTTGAGCATTGGCAGCCGCAGGTTTTTGCGGGGTTTGGTTGCGGAGATATCACCACCCAAAGCAAGTCAAATGCGGTTGGGTGGAAAATCATGCGAATATTTTCGAATTGAAATATCTCAAGAACCAGATGCCGCAGATACTTCTTGTTCTCAGCTGTGGATAGGCATTGAACAGACCTTTCTATTGATGTATATATCAATGTGTTTGGGGAACATTGTTGAAAATTTAATTTTTTTTCGCAAGGGGTTAGCCTTGATTTTTTTCTAAAATGTCGAAAAAAGTGAAGTCAAGAACTGTACAACAAATTGTACACCAATAGAAAGGTCTGTGAAATCCCTTTTGAGCATTGGCAGCCGCAGGTTTTTGCGGGGTTTGGTTGCGGAGATATCACCACCCAAAGCAAGTCAAATGCAGTTGGGTGGAAAATCATGCGAATATCTTCGAATTGAAATATCTCAAGAACCAGATGCCGCAGATACTTCTTGTTCTCAGATGTGGATAGGCATTGAACAGACCTTTCTATTGATGTATATATGTTTGGGGAACATTGTTGAAAATTTAATTTTTTTTCGTAAGGGGTTAGCCTTGATTTTTTTCTAAAATGTCGAAAAAAGTGAAGTCAAGAACTGTACAACAAGTTGTACACCAATAGAAAGGTCTGTGAAATCCCTTTCGAGCATTGGCAGCCGCAGGTTTTTGCGAGGTTTGGCTGCGGAGATATCACCACCCAAAGCAAGTCAAATGCAGTTGGGTGGAAAATCATGCGAATATCTTCGAATTGAAATATCTCAAGAACCGGGTGCCGGGGATACTTCTTGTCGTCAGCTGTCGATAGGCATTGAACAGACCTTTCTATTGATGTATATATCAATGTGTTTGGGGAACATTGTTGAAAATTTAATTTTTTTTCGCAAGGGGTTAGCCTTGATTTTTTTCTAAAATGTCGAAAAAAGTGAAGTCAAGAACTGTACAACAAGTTGTACACCAATAGAAAGGTCTGTGAAATCCCTTTCGAGCATTGGCAGCCGCAGGTTTTTGCGGGGTTTGGTTGCGGAGATATCACCACCCAAAGCAAGTCAAATGCAGTTGGGTGGAAAATCATGCGAATATATTCGAATTGAAATATCTCAAGAACCAGATGCCGCAGATACTTCTTGTTCTCAGCTGTGGATAGGCATTGAACAGACCTTTCTATTGATGTATATATCAATGTGTTTGGGGAACATTGTTGAAAATTTAATTTTTTTTCGCAAGGGGTTAGCCTTGATTTTTTTCTAAAATATCGAAAAAAGTGAAGTCAAGAACTGTACAACAAGTTGTACACCAATAGAAAGGTCTGTGAAATCCCTTTCGAGCATTGGCAGCCGCAGGTTTTTGCGGGGTTTGGTTGCGGACATATCACCACCCAAAACAAGTCAAATGCAGTTGGGTGGAAAATCATGCGAATATCTTCGAATTGAAATATCTCAAGAACCAGATGCCGCAGATACTTCTTGTTCTCAGCTGTGGATAGGCATTGAACAGACCTTTCTATTGATGTATATATCAATGTGTTTGGGAAACATTGTTGAAAATTTAATTTTTTTTAGCCTTGATTTTTTTCTGAAATGTCGAAAAAAGTGAAGTCAAGAACTGTACAACAAGTTGTACACCAATAGAAAGGTCTGTGAAATCCCTTTCGAGCATTGGCAGCCGCAGGTTTTTGCGGGGTTTGGTTGCGGAGATATCACCACCCAAAGCAAGTCAAATGCAGTTGGGTGGAAAATCATGCGAATATCTTCGAATTGAAATATCTCAAGAACCAGATGCCGCAGATACTTCTTGTTCTCAGCTGTGGATAGGCATTGAACAGACCTTTCTATTAATGTATATATCAATGTGTTTGGGGAACATTGTTGAATATGTAATTTTTTTTCGCAAGGGGTTAGCCTTGATTTTTTTCTAAAATGTCGAAAAAAGTGAAGTCAAGAACTGTACAACAAGTTGTACACCAATAGAAAGGTCTGTGAAATCCCTTTCGAGCATTGGCAGCCGCAGGTTTTTGCGAGGTTTGGCTGCGGAGATATCACCACCCAAAGCAAGTCAAATGCAGTTGGGTGGAAAATCATGCGAATATCTTCGAATTGAAATATCTCAAGAACCGGGTGCCGGGGATACTTCTTGTCGTCAGCTGTCGATAGGCATTGAACAGACCTTTCTATTGATGTATATATCAATGTGTTTGGGGAACATTGTTGAAAATTTAATTTTTTTTCGCAAGGGGTTAGCCTTGATTTTTTTCTAAAATGTCGAAAAAAGTGAAGTCAAGAACTGTACAACAAGTTGTACACCAATAGAAAGGTCTGTGAAATCCCTTTCGAGCATTGGCAGCCGCAGGTTTTTGCGGGGTTTGGTTGCGGAGATATCACCACCCAAAGCAAGTCAAATGCAGTTGGGTGGAAAATCATGCGAATATATTCGAATTGAAATATCTCAAGAACCAGATGCCGCAGATACTTTCTGTCCTCAGCTGTGGTTCAGTTTTGAACAGACCTTTCTTTGGATGTATATATCGATGAGTTTGGGGAACATTGTTGAAAATGTAATTTTTTTTCGCAAGGGGTTAGCCTTGATTTTTTTCTAAAATGTCGAAAAAAGTGAAGTCAAGAACTGTACAACAACTTGGACACCAATATAAAGGCCTGCGAAATCCCTTTCGAGCATTGGCAGCCGCAGGTTTTTGCGGGGTTTGGTTGGGGAGATATCACCACCCAAAGCAAGTCAAATGCAGTTGGGTGGAAAATCATGCGAATATCTTCGAATTGAAATATCTCAAGAACCAAATGCCGCAGATACTTCTTGTCCTCATCTGTGGATAGGCATTGAACAGACCTTTCTATTGATGTATATACCAATGTGTTTGTGGAACAATGTTGAAAATGTAATTTTTTTTCGCAATGGGTTAGCCTTGATTTTTTTCTAAAATGTCGAAAAAAGTGAAGTCAAGAACTGTACAACAAATTGTACACCAATAGAAAGGTCTGTGAAATCCCTTTTGAGCATTGGCAGCCGCAGGTTTTTGCGGGGTTTGGTTGCGGAGATATCACCACCCAAAGCAAGTCAAATGCAGTTGGGTGGAAAATCATGCGAATATTTTCGAATTGAAATATCTCAAGAACCAGATGCCGCAGATACTTCTTGTTCTCAGCTGTGGATAGGCATTGAACAGACCTTTCTATTGATGTATATATCAATGTGTTTGGGGAACATTGTTGAAAATTTAATTTTTTTTCGCAAGGGGTTAGCCTTGATTTTTTCTAAAATGTCGAAAAAAGTGAAGTCAAGAACTGTACAACAAGTTGTACACCAATAGAAAGGTCTGTGAAATCCCTTTCGAGCATTGGCAGCCGTAGGTTTTTTCGGGGTTTGGTTGCGGAGATATCACCACCCAAAGCAAGTCAAATGCAGTTGGGTGGAAAATCATGCGAATATCTTCGAATTGAAATATCTCAAGAACCAGATGCCGCAGATACTTCTTGTTCTCAGCTGTGGATAGACATTGAACAGACCTTTCTATTGATGTATATATCAATGTATTTGGGGAACATTGTTGAAAATTTAATTTTTTTTCGCAAGGGGTTAGCCTTGATTTTTTTCTAAAATGTCGAAAAAAGTGAAGTCAAGAACTGTACAACAAGTTGTACACCAATAGAAAGGTCTGTGAAATCCCTTTCGAGCATTGGCAGCCGCAGGTTTTTGCGGGGTTTGGTTGCGGAGATATCACCACCCAAAGCAAGTCAAATGCAGTTGGGTGGAAAATCATGCGAATATCTTCGAATTGAAATATCTCAAGAACCAGATGCCGCAGATACTTCTTGTTCTCAGCTGTGGATAGGCATTGAACAGACCTTTCTATTAATGTATATATCAATGTGTTTGGGGAACATTGTTGAAAATGTAATTTTTTTTCGCAAGGGGTTAGCCTTGATTTTTTTCTAAAATGTCGAAAAAAGTGAAGTCAAGAACTGTACAACAAATTGTACACCAATAGAAAGGTCTGTGAAATCCCTTTTGAGCATTGGCAGCCGCAGGTTTTTGCGGGGTTTGGTTGCGGAGATATCACCACCCAAAGCAAGTCAAATGCGGTTGGGTGGAAAATCATGCGAATATTTTCGAATTGAAATATCTCAAGAACCAGATGCCGCAGATACTTCTTGTTCTCAGCTGTGGATAGGCATTGAACAGACCTTTCTATTGATGTATATATCAATGTGTTTGGGGAACATTGTTGAAAATTTAATTTTTTTTCGCAAGGGGTTAGCCTTGATTTTTTTCTAAAATGTCGAAAAAAGTGAAGTCAAGAACTGTACAACAAGTTGTACACCAATAGAAAGGTCTGTGAAATCCCTTTCGAGCATTGGCAGCCGTAGGTTTTTGCGGGGTTTGGTTGCGGAGATATCACCACCCAAAGCAAGTCAAATGCAGTTGGGTGGAAAATCATGCGAATATCTTCGAATTGAAATATCTCAAGAACCAGATGCCGCAGATACTTCTTGTTCTCAGATGTGGATAGGCATTGAACAGACCTTTCTATTGATGTATATATGTTTGGGGAACATTGTTGAAAATTTAATTTTTTTTCGTAAGGGGTTAGCCTTGATTTTTTTCTAAAATGTCGAAAAAAGTGAAGTCAAGAACTGTACAACAAGTTGTACACCAATAGAAAGGTCTGTGAAATCCCTTTCGAGCATTGGCAGCCGCAGGTTTTTGCGAGGTTTGGCTGCGGAGATATCACCACCCAAAGCAAGTCAAATGCAGTTGGGTGGAAAATCATGCGAATATCTTCGAATTGAAATATCTCAAGAACCGGGTGCCGGGGATACTTCTTGTCGTCAGCTGTCGATAGGCATTGAACAGACCTTTCTATTGATGTATATATCAATGTGTTTGGGGAACATTGTTGAAAATTTAATTTTTTTTCGCAAGGGGTTAGCCTTGATTTTTTTCTAAAATGTCGAAAAAAGTGAAGTCAAGAACTGTACAACAAGTTGTACACCAATAGAAAGGTCTGTGAAATCCCTTTCGAGCATTGGCAGCCGCAGGTTTTTGCGGGGTTTGGTTGCGGAGATATCACCACCCAAAGCAAGTCAAATGCAGTTGGGTGGAAAATCATGCGAATATATTCGAATTGAAATATCTCAAGAACCAGATGCCGCAGATACTTCTTGTTCTCAGCTGTGGATAGGCATTGAACAGACCTTTCTATTGATGTATATATCAATGTGTTTGGGGAACATTGTTGAAAATTTAATTTTTTTTCGCAAGGGGTTAGCCTTGATTTTTTTCTAAAATATCGAAAAAAGTGAAGTCAAGAACTGTACAACAAGTTGTACACCAATAGAAAGGTCTGTGAAATCCCTTTCGAGCATTGGCAGCCGCAGGTTTTTGCGGGGTTTGGTTGCGGACATATCACCACCCAAAACAAGTCAAATGCAGTTGGGTGGAAAATCATGCGAATATCTTCGAATTGAAATATCTCAAGAACCAGATGCCGCAGATACTTCTTGTTCTCAGCTGTGGATAGGCATTGAACAGACCTTTCTATTGATGTATATATCAATGTGTTTGGGAAACATTGTTGAAAATTTAATTTTTTTTAGCCTTGATTTTTTTCTGAAATGTCGAAAAAAGTGAAGTCAAGAACTGTACAACAAGTTGTACACCAATAGAAAGGTCTGTGAAATCCCTTTCGAGCATTGGCAGCCGCAGGTTTTTGCGGGGTTTGGTTGCGGAGATATCACCACCCAAAGCAAGTCAAATGCAGTTGGGTGGAAAATCATGCGAATATCTTCGAATTGAAATATCTCAAGAACCAGATGCCGCAGATACTTCTTGTTCTCAGCTGTGGATAGGCATTGAACAGACCTTTCTATTAATGTATATATCAATGTGTTTGGGGAACATTGTTGAAAATGTAATTTTTTTTCGCAAGGGGTTAGCCTTGATTTTTTTCTAAAATGTCGAAAAAAGTGAAGTCAAGAACTGTACAACAAATTGTACACCAATAGAAAGGTCTGTGAAATCCCTTTTGAGCATTAGCAGCCGCATGTTTTTGCGGGGTTTGGTTGCGGAGATATCACCACCCAAAGCAAGTCAAATGCGGTTGGGTGGAAAATCATGCGAATATTTTCGAATTGAAATATCTCAAGAACCAGATGCCGCAGATACTTCTTGTTCTCAGCTGTGGATAGGCATTGAACAGACCTTTCTATTGATGTATATATCAATGTGTTTGGGGAACATTGTTGAAAATTTAATTTTTTTTCGCAAGGGGTTAGCCTTGATTTTTTTCTAAAATGTCGAAAAAAGTGAAGTCAAGAACTGTACAACAAGTTGTACACCAATAGAAAGGTCTGTGAAATCCCTTTCGAGCATTGGCAGCCGTAGGTTTTTGCGGGGTTTGGTTGCGGAGATATCACCACCCAAAGCAAGTCAAATGCAGTTGGGTGGAAAATCATGCGAATATCTTCGAATTGAAATATCTCAAGAACCAGATGCCGCAGATACTTCTTGTTCTCAGATGTGGATAGGCATTGAACAGACCTTTCTATTGATGTATATATGTTTGGGGAACATTGTTGAAAATTTAATTTTTTTTCGTAAGGGGTTAGCCTTGATTTTTTTCTAAAATGTCGAAAAAAGTGAAGTCAAGAACTGTACAACAAGTTGTACACCAATAGAAAGGTCTGTGAAATCCCTTTCGAGCATTGGCAGCCGCAGGTTTTTGCGAGGTTTGGCTGCGGAGATATCACCACCCAAAGCAAGTCAAATGCAGTTGGGTGGAAAATCATGCGAATATCTTCGAATTGAAATATCTCAAGAACCGGGTGCCGGGGATACTTCTTGTCGTCAGCTGTCGATAGGCATTGAACAGACCTTTCTATTGATGTATATATCAATGTGTTTGGGGAACATTGTTGAAAATTTAATTTTTTTTCGCAAGGGGTTAGCCTTGATTTTTTTCTAAAATGTCGAAAAAAGTGAAGTCAAGAACTGTACAACAAGTTGTACACCAATAGAAAGGTCTGTGAAATCCCTTTCGAGCATTGGCAGCCGCAGGTTTTTGCGGGGTTTGGTTGCGGAGATATCACCACCCAAAGCAAGTCAAATGCAGTTGGGTGGAAAATCATGCGAATATATTCGAATTGAAATATCTCAAGAACCAGATGCCGCAGATACTTCTTGTTCTCAGCTGTGGATAGGCATTGAACAGACCTTTCTATTGATGTATATATCAATGTGTTTGGGGAACATTGTTGAAAATTTAATTTTTTTTCGCAAGGGGTTAGCCTTGATTTTTTTCTAAAATATCGAAAAAAGTGAAGTCAAGAACTGTACAACAAGTTGTACACCAATAGAAAGGTCTGTGAAATCCCTTTCGAGCATTGGCAGCCGCAGGTTTTTGCGGGGTTTGGTTGCGGACATATCACCACCCAAAACAAGTCAAATGCAGTTGGGTGGAAAATCATGCGAATATCTTCGAATTGAAATATCTCAAGAACCAGATGCCGCAGATACTTCTTGTTCTCAGCTGTGGATAGGCATTGAACAGACCTTTCTATTGATGTATATATCAATGTGTTTGGGAAACATTGTTGAAAATTTAATTTTTTTTAGCCTTGATTTTTTTCTGAAATGTCGAAAAAAGTGAAGTCAAGAACTGTACAACAAGTTGTACACCAATAGAAAGGTCTGTGAAATCCCTTTCGAGCATTGGCAGCCGCAGGTTTTTGCGGGGTTTGGTTGCGGAGATATCACCACCCAAAGCAAGTCAAATGCAGTTGGGTGGAAAATCATGCAAATATCTTCGAATTGAAATATCTCAAGAACCAGATGCCGCAGATACTTCTTGTTCTCAGCTGTGGATAGGCATTGAACAGACCTTTCTATTGATGTATATATCAATGTGTTTGGGGAACATTGTTGAAAATGTAATTTTTTTTCGCAAGGGGTTAGCCTTGATTTTTTTCTAAAATGTCGAAAAAAGTGAAGTCAAGAACTGTACAACAAGTTGTACACCAATAGAAAGGTCTGTGAAATCCCTTTCGAGCATTGGCAGCCGCAGGTTTTTGCGGGGTTTGGTTGCGGAGATATCACCACCCAAAGCAAGTCAAATGCAGTTGGGTGGAAAATCATGCGAATATCTTCGAATTGAAATATCTCAAGAACCAGATGCCGCAGATACTTCTTGTTCTCAGCTGTGGATAGGCATTGAACAGACCTTTCTATTGATGTATATATCAATGTGTTTGGGGAACATTGTTGAAAATTTAATTTTTTTTCGCAAGGGGTTAGCCTTGATTTTTTTCTAAAATGTCGAAAAAAGTGAAGTCAAGAACTGTACAACAAATTGTACACCAATAGAAAGGTCTGTGAAATCCCTTTCGAGCATTGGCAGCCGCAGGTTTTTGCGGGGTTTGGTTGCGGAGATATCACCACCCAAAGCAAGTCAAATGCAGTTGGGTGGAAAATCATGCGAATATGTTCGAATTGAAATATCTCAAGAACCAGATGCCGCAGATACTTCTTGTTCTCAGCTGTGGATAGGCATTGAACAGACCTTTCTATTGATGTATATATCAATGTGTT
The DNA here is from genome assembly GCA_910595825.1 of Philhelius pedissequus. NCBI lineage: Eukaryota > Metazoa > Arthropoda > Insecta > Diptera > Syrphidae > Philhelius > Philhelius pedissequus. The sequence continues at coordinate 2,691,066 of OU343163.1, read as the reverse complement.
TGGGGAACATTGTTGAAAATGTAATTTTTTTTCGCAAGGGGTTAGCCTTGATTTTTTTCTAAAATTTCGAAAAAAGTGAAGTCAAGAACTGTACAACAAGTTGGACACCAATAGAAAGGCCTGCAAAATCCCTTTCGAGCATTGGCAGATGCAGGTTTTTGCGGGGTTTGGTTGGGGAGATATCACCACCCAAAGCAAGTCAAATGCAGTTGGGTGGAAAATCATGCGAATATATTCGAATTGAAATATCTCAAGAACCGGGTGCCGGGGATACTTCTTGTCCTCAGCTGTCGATAGGCATTGAACAGACCTTTCTATTGATGTATATATCAATGTGTTTGGGGAACATTGATGAAAATGTAATTTTTTTTCGCAAGGGGTTAGCCTTGATGTTTTTCTAAAATTTCGAAAAAAGTGAAGTCAAGAACTGTACAACAAGTTGTACACCAATAGAAAGGTCTGTGAAATCCCTTTCGAGCATTGGCAGCCGCAGGTTTTTGCAAGGTTTGGTTGCGGAGATATCACCTTCCAAAGCAAGTCAAATGCAGTTGGGTGGAAAATCATGCGAATATCTTCGAATTGAAATATCTCAAGAACCAGATGCCGCAGATACTTCTTGTTCTCAGCTGTGGATAGGCATTGAACAGACCTTTCTATTGATGTATATATCAATGTGTTTGGGGAACATTGTTGAAAATTTAATTTTTTTTCGCAAGGGGTTAGCCTTGATTTTTTTCTAAAATGTCGAAAAAAGTGAAGTCAAGAACTGTACAACAAGTTGTACACCAATAGAAAGGTCTGTGAAATCCCTTTCGAGCATTGGCAGCCGTAGGTTTTTGCGGGGTTTGGTTGCGGAGATATCACCACCCAAAGCAAGTCAAATGCAGTTGGGTGGAAAATCATGCGAATATCTTCGAATTGAAATATCTCAAGAACCAGATGCCGCAGATACTTCTTGTTCTCAGATGTGGATAGGCATTGAACAGACCTTTCTATTGATGTATATATGTTTGGGGAACATTGTTGAAAATTTAATTTTTTTTCGTAAGGGGTTAGCCTTGATTTTTTTCTAAAATGTCGAAAAAAGTGAAGTCAAGAACTGTACAACAAGTTGTACACCAATAGAAAGGTCTGTGAAATCCCTTTCGAGCATTGGCAGCCGCAGGTTTTTGCGAGGTTTGGCTGCGGAGATATCACCACCCAAAGCAAGTCAAATGCAGTTGGGTGGAAAATCATGCGAATATCTTCGAATTGAAATATCTCAAGAACCGGGTGCCGGGGATACTTCTTGTCGTCAGCTGTCGATAGGCATTGAACAGACCTTTCTATTGATGTATATATCAATGTGTTTGGGGAACATTGTTGAAAATTTAATTTTTTTTCGCAAGGGGTTAGCCTTGATTTTTTTCTAAAATGTCGAAAAAAGTGAAGTCAAGAACTGTACAACAAGTTGTACACCAATAGAAAGGTCTGTGAAATCCCTTTCGAGCATTGGCAGCCGCAGGTTTTTGCGGGGTTTGGTTGCGGAGATATCACCACCCAAAGCAAGTCAAATGCAGTTGGGTGGAAAATCATGCGAATATCTTCGAATTGAAATATCTCAAGAACCAAATGCCGCAGATACTACTTGACCTCAGCTGTGGATAGGCATTGCACAGACCTTTCTATTGATGTATATATCAATGTGTTTGGGAAACATTGTTGAAAATTTAATTTTTTTTAGCCTTGATTTTTTTCTGAAATGTCGAAAAAAGTGAAGTCAAGAACTGTACAACAAGTTGTACACCAATAGAAAGGTCTGTGAAATCCCTTTCGAGCATTGGCAGCCGCAGGTTTTTGCGGGGTTTGGTTGCGGAGATATCACCACCCAAAGCAAGTCAAATGCAGTTGGGTGGAAAATCATGCAAATATCTTCGAATTGAAATATCTCAAGAACCAGATGCCGCAGATACTTCTTGTTCTCAGTTGTGGATAGGCATTGAACAGACCTTTCTATTGATGTATATATCAATGTGTTTGGGGAACATTGTTGAAAATGTAATTTTTTTTCGCAAGGGGTTAGCCTTGATTTTTTTCTAAAATGTCGAAAAAAGTGAAGTCAAGAACTGTACAACAAGTTGTACACCAATAGAAAGGTCTGTGAAATCCCTTTCGAGCATTGGCAGCCGCAGGTTTTTGCGGGGTTTGGTTGCGGAGATATCACCACCCAAAGCAAGTCAAATGCAGTTGGGTGGAAAATCATGCGAATATCTTCGAATTGAAATATCTCAAGAACCAGATGCCGCAGATACTTCTTGTTCTCAGCTGTGGATAGGCATTGAACAGACCTTTCTATTGATGTATATATCAATGTGTTTGGGGAACATTGTTGAAAATTTAATTTTTTTTCGCAAGGGGTTAGCCTTGATTTTTTTCTAAAATGTCGAAAAAAGTGAAGTCAAGAACTGTACAACAAATTATACACCAATAGAAAGGTCTGTGAAATCCCTTTCGAGCATTGGCAGCCGCAGGTTTTTGCGGGGTTTGGTTGCGGAGATATCACCACCCAAAGCAAGTCAAATGCAGTTGGGTGGAAAATCATGCGAATATATTCGAATTGAAATATCTCAAGAACCGGGTGCCGGGGATACTTCTTGTCCTCAGCTGTCGATAGGCATTGAACAGACCTTTCTATTGATGTATATATCAATGTGTTTGGGGAACATTGATGAAAATGTAATTTTTTTTCGCAAGGGGTTAGCCTTGATGTTTTTCTAAAATTTCGAAAAAAGTGAAGTCAAGAACTGTACAACAAGTTGTACACCAATAGAAAGGTCTGTGAAATCCCTTTCGAGCATTGGCAGCCGCAGGTTTTTGCAAGGTTTGGTTGCGGAGATATCACCTTCCAAAGCAAGTCAAATGCAGTTGGGTGGAAAATCATGCGAATATCTTCGAATTGAAATATCTCAAGAACCAAATGCCGCAGATACTACTTGACCTCAGCTGTGGATAGGCATTGCACAGACCTTTCTATTGATGTATATATCAATGTGTTTGGGGAACATTGTTGAAAATTAAATTTTTTTTCGCAAGTGGTTAGCCTTGATTTTTTTCTAAAATGTCGAAAAAAGTGAAGTCAAGAACTGTACAACAAGTTGGACACCAATAGAAAGGCCTGCAAAATCCCTTTCGAGCATTGGCAGATGCAGGTTTTTGCGGGGTTTGGTTGGGGAGATATCACCACCCAAAGCAAGTCAAATGCAGTTGGGTGGAAAATCATGCGAATATCTTCGAATTGAAATATCTCAAGAACCAGATGCCGCAGATACTTCTTGTTCTCAGCTGTGGATAGGCATTGAACATACCTTTCTATTGATGTATATATCAATGTGTTTGGGGAACATTGTTGAAAATGTAATTTTTTTGCAAGGGGTTAGCCTTGATTTTTTTCTAAAATGTCGAAAAAAGTGAAGTCAAGAACTGTACAACAAGTTGTACACCAATAGAAAGGTCTGTGAAATCCCTTTCGAGCATTGGCAGCCGCAGGTTTTTGCGGGGTTTGGTTGCGGAGATATCACAACTCAAAGCAAGTCAAATGCAGTTGGGTGGAAAATCATGCGAATATCTTCGAGTTGAAATATCTCAAGAACCAGATGCCGCAGATACTTCTTGTTCTCAGCTGTGGATAGGCATTGAACAGACCTTTCTATTAATGTATATATCAATGTGTTTGGGGAACATTGTTGAAAATGTAATTTTTTCGCAAGGGGTTAGCCTTGATTTTTTTCTAAAATGTCGAAAAAAGTGAAGTCAAGAACTGTACAACAAATTGTACACCAATAGAAAGGTCTGTGAAATCCCTTTTGAGCATTGGCAGCCGCAGGTTTTTGCGGGGTTTGGTTGCGGAGATATCACCACCCAAAGCAAGTCAAATGCAGTTGGGTGGAAAATCATGCGAATATTTTCGAATTGAAATATCTCAAGAACCAGATGCCGCAGATACTTCTTGTTCTCAGCTGTGGATAGGCATTGAACAGACCTTTCTATTGATGTATATATCAATGTGTTTGGGGAACATTGTTGAAAATTTAATTTTTTTTCGCAAGGGGTTAGCCTTGATTTTTTTCTAAAATGTCGAAAAAAATGAAGTCAAGAACTGTACAACAAGTTGTACACCAATAGAAAGGTCTGTGAAATCACTTTCGAGCATTGGCAGCCGTAGGTTTTTGCGGGGTTTGGTTGCGGAGATATCACCACCCAAAGCAAGTCAAATGCAGTTGGGTGGAAAATCATGCGAATATCTTCGAATTGAAATATCTCAAGAACCAGATGCCGCAGATACTTCTTGTCCTCAGCTGTCGATAGGCATTGAACAGACCTTTCTATTGATGTATATATCAATGTGTTTGGGGAACATTGTTGAAAATTTAATTTTTTTTCGCAAGGGGTTAGCCTTGATTTTTTTCTAAAATGTCGAAAAAAGTGAAGTCAAGAACTGTACAACAAGTTGTACACCAATAGAAAGGTCTGTGAAATCCCTTTCGAGCATTGGCAGCCGCAGGTTTTTGCGGGGTTTGGTTGCGGAGATATCACCACCCAAAGCAAGTCAAATGCAGTTGGGTGGAAAATCATGCGAATATTTTCGAATTGAAATATCTCAAGAACCAGATGCCGCAGATACTTCTTGTTCTCAGCTGTGGATAGGCATTGAACAGACCTTTCTATTGATGTATATATCAATGTGTTTGGGGAACATTGTTGAAAATTTAATTTTTTTTCGCAAGGGGTTAGCCTTGATTTTTTTCTAAAATGTCGAAAAAAGTGAAGTCAAGAACTGTACAACAAGTTGTACACCAATAGAAAGGTCTGTGAAATCCCTTTCGAGCATTGGCAGCCGCAGGTTTTTGCGGGGTTTGGTTGCGGAGATATCACCACCCAAAGCAAGTCAAATGCAGTTGGGTGGAAAATCATGCGAATATCTTCGAATTGAAATATCTCAAGAACCAGATGCCGCAGATACTTCTTGTTCTCAGCTGTGGATAGGCATTGAACAGACCTTTCTATTGATGTATATATCAATGTGTTTGGGGAACATTGTTGAAAATGTAATTTTTTTTCGCAAGGGGTTAGCCTTGATTTTTTTCTAAAATTTCGAAAAAAGTGAAGTCAAGAACTGTACAACAAGTTGGACACCAATAGAAAGGCCTGCAAAATCCCTTTCGAGCATTGGCAGATGCAGGTTTTTGCGGGGTTTGGTTGGGGAGATATCACCACCCAAAGCAAGTCAAATGCAGTTGGGTGGAAAATCATGCGAATATCTTCGAATTGAAATATCTGAAGAACCAGATGCCGCAGATACTTCTTGTTCTCAGCTGTGGATAGGCATTGAACAGACCTTTCTATTGATGTATATATCAATGTGTTTGGGGAACATTGTTGAAAATGTAATTTTTTTTCGCAAGGGGTTAGCCTTGATTTTTTTCTAAAATGTCGAAAAAAGTGAAGTCAAGAACTGTACAACAAGTTGTACACCAATAGAAAGGTCTGTGAAATCCCTTTCGAGCATTGGCAGCCGCAGGTTTTTGCGGGGTTTGGTTGCGGAGATATCACCACCCAAAGCAAGTCAAATGCAGTTGGGTGGAAAATCATGCAAATATCTTCGAATTGAAATATCTCAAGAACCAGATGCCGCAGATACTTCTTGTTCTCAGCTGTGGATAGGCATTGAACAGACCTTTCTATTGATGTATATATCAATGTGTTTGGGGAACATTGTTGAAAATGTAATTTTTTTTCGCAAGGGGTTAGCCTTGATTTTTTTCTAAAATTTCGAAAAAAGTGAAGTCAAGAACTGTACAACAAGTTGTACACCAATAGAAAGGTCTGTGAAATCCCTTTCGAGCATTGGCAGCCGCAGGTTTTTGCAAGGTTTGGTTGCGGAGATATCACCACCCAAAGCAAGTCAAATGCAGTTGGGTGGAAAATCATGCGAATATCTTCGAATTGAAATATCTCAAGAACCAGATGCCGCAGATACTTCTTGTTCTCAGCTGTGGATAGGCATTGAACAGACCTTTCTATTGATGTATATATCAATGTGTTTGGGGAACAATGTTGAAAATGTAATTTTTTTTCGCAAGGGGTTAGCCTTGATTTTTTTCTAAAATGTCGAAAAAAGTGAAGTCAAGAACTGTACAACAAGTTGTACACCAATAGAAAGGTCTGTGAAATCCCTTTCGAGCATTGGCAGCCGCAGGTTTTTGCGGGGTTTGGTTGCGGAGATATCACCACCCAAAGCAAGTCAAATGCAGTTGGGTGGAAAATCATGCGAATATCTTCGAATTGAAATATCTCAAGAACCAGATGCCGCAGATACTTCTTGTTCTCAGCTGTGGATAGGCATTGAACAGACCTTTCTATTAATGTATATATCAGTGTGTTTGGGGAACATTGTTGAAAATGTAATTTTTTTTCGCAAGGGGTTAGCCTTGATTTTTTTCTAAAATGTCGAAAAAAGTGAAGTCAAGAAGTGTACAACAAATTGTACACCAATAGAAAGATCTGTGAATTCCCTTTTGAGCATTGGCAGCCGCAGGTTTTTGCGGGGTTTGGTTGGGGAGATATCACCACCCAAAGAAAGTCAAATGCAGTTGGGTGGAAAATCATGCGAATATCTTCGAATTGAAATATCTCAAGAACCAGATGCCGCAGATACTTCTTGTTCTCAGCTGTGGATAGGCATTGAACAGACCTTTCTATTAATGTATATATCAATGTGTTTGGGGAACATTGTTGAAAATGTAATTTTTTTTCGCAAGGGGTTAGCCTTGATTTTTTTCTAAAATGTCGAAAAAAGTGAAGTCAAGAACTGTACAACAAATTGTACACCAATAGAAAGGTCTGTGAAATCCCTTTTGAGCATTGGCAGCCGCAGGTTTTTGCGGGGTTTGGTTGCGGAGATATCACCACCCAAAGCAAGTCAAATGCAGTTGGGTGGAAAATCATGCGAATATTTTCGAATTGAAATATCTCAAGAACCAGATGCCGCAGATACTTCTTGTTCTCAGCTGTGGATAGGCATTGAACAGACCTTTCTATTGATGTATATATCAATGTGTTTGGGGAACATTGTTGAAAATTTAATTTTTTTTCGCAAGGGGTTAGCCTTGATTTTTTTCTAAAATTTCGAAAAAAGTGAAGTCAAGAACTGTACAACAAGTTGTACACCAATAGAAAGGTCTGTGAAATCCCTTTCGAGCATTGGCAGCCGCAGGTTTTTGCGAGGTTTGGCTGCGGAGATATCACCACCCAAAGCAAGTCAAATGCAGTTGGGTGGAAAATCATGCGAATATCTTCGAATTGAAATATCTCAAGAACCAGATGCCGCAGATACTTCCTGTTCTCAGCTGTGGATAGGCATTGAACAGACCTTTCTATTGATGTATATATCAATGTGTTTGGGGAACATTGTTGAAAATGTAATTTTTTTTCGCAAGGGGTTAGCCTTGATTTTTTTCTAAAATTTCGAAAAAAGTGAAGTCAAGAACTGTACAACAAGTTGGACTCCAATAGAAAGGCCTGCAAAATCCCTTTCGAGCGTTGGCAGATGCAGGTTTTTGCGGGGTTTGGTTGGTGAGATATCACCACCCAAAGCAAGTCAAATGCAGTTGGGTGGAAAATCATGCGAATATCTTCGAATTGAAATATCTCAAGAACCAAATGCCGCAGATACTTCTTGTCTTCATCTGTGGATAGGCATTGAACAGACCTTTCTATTGATGTATATATCAATGTGTTTGGGGAACATTGTTGAAAATGTAATTTTTTTTCGCAAGGGGTTAGCCTTGATTTTTTTCTAAAATTTCGAAAAAAGTGAAGTCAAGAACTGTACAACAAGTTGTACACCAATAGAAAGGTCTGTGAAATCCCTTTCGAGCATTGGCAGCCGCAGGTTTTTGCAAGGTTTGGTTGCGGAGATATCACCACCCAAAGCAAGTCAAATGCAGTTGGGTGGAAAATCATGCGAATATCTTCGAATTGAAATATCTCAAGAACCAGATGCCGCAGATACTTCTTGTTCTCAGCTGTGGATAGGCATTGAACAGACCTTTCTATTGATGTATATATCAATGTGTTTGGGGAACAATGTTGAAAATGTAATTTTTTTTCGCAAGGGGTTAGCCTTGATTTTTTTCTAAAATGTCGAAAAAAGTGAAGTCAAGAACTGTACAACAAGTTGTACACCAATAGAAAGGTCTGTGAAATCCCTTTCGAGCATTGGCAGCCGCAGGTTTTTGCAAGGTTTGGTTGCGGAGATATCACCACCCAAAGCAAGTCAAATGCAGTTGGGTGGAAAATCATGCGAATATCTTCGAATTGAAATATCTCAAGAACCAGATGCCGCAGATACTTCTTGTTCTCAGCTGTGGATAGGCATTGAACAGACCTTTCTATTGATGTATATATCAATGTGTTTGGGGAACAATGTTGAAAATGTAATTTTTTTTCGCAAGGGGTTAGCCTTGATTTTTTTCTAAAATGTCGAAAAAAGTGAAGTCAAGAACTGTACAACAAGTTGTACACCAATAGAAAGGTCTGTGAAATCCCTTTCGAGCATTGGCAGCCGCAGGTTTTTGCGGGGTTTGGTTGCGGAGATATCACCACCCAAAGCAAGTCAAATGCAGTTGGGTGGAAAATCATGCGAATATCTTCGAATTGAAATATCTCAAGAACCAGATGCCGCAGATACTTCTTGTTCTCAGCTGTGGATAGGCATTGAACAGACCTTTCTATTAATGTATATATCAGTGTGTTTGGGGAACATTGTTGAAAATGTAATTTTTTTTCGCAAGGGGTTAGCCTTGATTTTTTTCTAAAATGTCGAAAAAAGTGAAGTCAAGAAGTGTACAACAAATTGTACACCAATAGAAAGATCTGTGAATTCCCTTTTGAGCATTGGCAGCCGCAGGTTTTTGCGGGGTTTGGTTGGGGAGATATCACCACCCAAAGAAAGTCAAATGCAGTTGGGTGGAAAATCATGCGAATATCTTCGAATTGAAATATCTCAAGAACCAGATGCCGCAGATACTTCTTGTTCTCAGCTGTGGATAGGCATTGAACAGACCTTTCTATTAATGTATATATCAATGTGTTTGGGGAACATTGTTGAAAATGTAATTTTTTTTCGCAAGGGGTTAGCCTTGATTTTTTTCTAAAATGTCGAAAAAAGTGAAGTCAAGAACTGTACAACAAATTGTACACCAATAGAAAGGTCTGTGAAATCCCTTTTGAGCATTGGCAGCCGCAGGTTTTTGCGGGGTTTGGTTGCGGAGATATCACCACCCAAAGCAAGTCAAATGCAGTTGGGTGGAAAATCATGCGAATATTTTCGAATTGAAATATCTCAAGAACCAGATGCCGCAGATACTTCTTGTTCTCAGCTGTGGATAGGCATTGAACAGACCTTTCTATTGATGTATATATCAATGTGTTTGGGGAACATTGTTGAAAATTTAATTTTTTTTCGCAAGGGGTTAGCCTTGATTTTTTTCTAAAATTTCGAAAAAAGTGAAGTCAAGAACTGTACAACAAGTTGTACACCAATAGAAAGGTCTGTGAAATCCCTTTCGAGCATTGGCAGCCGCAGGTTTTTGCGAGGTTTGGCTGCGGAGATATCACCACCCAAAGCAAGTCAAATGCAGTTGGGTGGAAAATCATGCGAATATCTTCGAATTGAAATATCTCAAGAACCAGATGCCGCAGATACTTCTTGTTCTCAGCTGTGGATAGGCATTGAACAGACCTTTCTATTGATGTATATATCAATGTGTTTGGGGAACATTGTTGAAAATGTAATTTTTTTTCGCAAGGGGTTAGCCTTGATTTTTTTCTAAAATTTCGAAAAAAGTGAAGTCAAGAACTGTACAACAAGTTGGACTCCAATAGAAAGGCCTGCAAAATCCCTTTCGAGCGTTGGCAGATGCAGGTTTTTGCGGGGTTTGGTTGGTGAGATATCACCACCCAAAGCAAGTCAAATGCAGTTGGGTGGAAAATCATGCGAATATCTTCGAATTGAAATATCTCAAGAACCAAATGCCGCAGATACTTCTTGTCTTCATCTGTGGATAGGCATTGAACAGACCTTTCTATTGATGTATATATCAATGTGTTTGGGGAACATTGTTGAAAATGTAATTTTTTTTCGCAAGGGGTTAGCCTTGATTTTTTTCTAAAATTTCGAAAAAAGTGAAGTCAAGAACTGTACAACAAGTTGTACACCAATAGAAAGGTCTGTGAAATCCCTTTCGAGCATTGGCAGCCGCAGGTTTTTGCAAGGTTTGGTTGCGGAGATATCACCACCCAAAGCAAGTCAAATGCAGTTGGGTGGAAAATCATGCGAATATCTTCGAATTGAAATATCTCAAGAACCAGATGCCGCAGATACTTCTTGTTCTCAGCTGTGGATAGGCATTGAACAGACCTTTCTTTTGATGTATATATCAATGTGTTTGGGGAACAATGTTGAAAATGTAATTTTTTTTCGCAAGGGGTTAGCCTTGATTTTTTTCTAAAATGTCGAAAAAAGTGAAGTCAAGAACTGTACAACAAGTTGTACACCAATAGAAAGGTCTGTGAAATCCCTTTCGAGCATTGGCAGCCGCAGGTTTTTGCAAGGTTTGGTTGCGGAGATATCACCACCCAAAGCAAGTCAAATGCAGTTGGGTGGAAAATCATGCGAATATCTTCGAATTGAAATATCTCAAGAACCAGATGCCGCAGATACTTCTTGTTCTCAGCTGTGGATAGGCATTGAACAGACCTTTCTATTGATGTATATATCAATGTGTTTGGGGAACAATGTTGAAAATGTAATTTTTTTTCGCAAGGGGTTAGCCTTGATTTTTTTCTAAAATGTCGAAAAAAGTGAAGTCAAGAACTGTACAACAAATTGTACACCAATAGAAAGGTCTGTGAAATCCCTTTCGAGCATTGGCAGCCGCAGGTTTTTGCGGGGTTTGGTTGCGGAGATATCACCACCCAAAGCAAGTCAAATGCAGTTGGGTGGAAAATCATGCGAATATCTTCGAATTGAAATATCTCAAGAACCAGATGCCGCAGATACTTCTTGTTCTCAGCTGTGGATAGGCATTGAACAGACCTTTCTATTAATGTATATATCAATGTGTTTGGGGAACATTGTTGAAATGTAATTTTTTTTCGCAAGGGGTTAGCCTTGATTTTTTTCTAAAATGTCGAAAAAAGTGAAGTCAAGAACTGTACAACAAATTGTACACCAATAGAAAGGTCTGTGAAATCCCTTTTGAGCATTGGCAGCCGCAGGTTTTTGCGGGGTTTGGTTGCGGAGATATCACCACCCAAAGCAAGTCAAATGCGGTTGGGTGGAAAATCATGCGAATATTTTCGAATTGAAATATCTCAAGAACCAGATGCCGCAGATACTTCTTGTTCTCAGCTGTGGATAGGCATTGAACAGACCTTTCTATTGATGTATATATCAATGTGTTTGGGGAACATTGTTGAAAATTTAATTTTTTTTCGCAAGGGGTTAGCCTTGATTTTTTTCTAAAATGTCGAAAAAAGTGAAGTCAAGAACTGTACAACAAGTTGTACACCAATAGAAAGGTCTGTGAAATCCCTTTCGAGCATTGGCAGCCGTAGGTTTTTGCGGGGTTTGGTTGCGGAGATATCACCACCCAAAGCAAGTCAAATGCAGTTGGGTGGAAAATCATGCGAATATCTTCGAATTGAAATATCTCAAGAACCAGATGCCGCAGATACTTCTTGTTCTCAGCTGTGGATAGGCATTGAACAGACCTTTCTATTGATGTATATATCAATGTGTTTGGGGAACATTGTTGAAAATGTAATTTTTTTTCGCAAGGGGTTAGCCTTGATTTTTTTCTAAAATGTCGAAAAAAGTGAAGTCAAGAACTGTACAACAAGTTGCACACCAATAGAAAGGTCTGTGAAATCCCTTTCGAGCATTGGCAGCCGCAGGTTTTTGCGGGGGTTGGTTGCGGAGATATCACCACCCAAAGCAAGTCAAATGCAGTTGGGTGGAAAATCATGCGAATATCTTCGAATTGAAATATCTCAAGAACCAGATGCCGCAGATACTTCTTGTTCTCAGCTGTGGATAGGCATTGAACAGACCTTTCTATTGATGTATATATCAATGTGTTTGGGGAACATTGTTGAAAATTTAATTTTTTTTCGCAAGGGGTTAGCCTTGATTTTTTTCTAAAATGTCGAAAAAAGTGAAGTCAAGAAATGTACAACAAGTTGTACACCAATAGAAAGGTCTGTGAAATCCCTTTCGAGCATTGGCAGCCGCAGGTTTTTGCGGGGTTTGGTTGCGGAGATATCACCACCCAAAGCAAGTCAAATGCAGTTGGGTGGAAAATCATGCGAATATCTTCGAATTGAAATATCTCAAGAACCAGATGTCGCAGATATTTCTTGTTCTCAGCTGTGGATAGGCATTGAACAGACCTTTCTATTGATGTATATATCAATGTGTTTGGGGAACATTGTTGAAAATGTAATTTTTTTTCGCAAGGGGTTAGCCTTGATTTTTTTCTAAAATTTCGAAAAATGTGAAGTCAAGAACTGTACAACAAGTTGGACACCAATAGAAAGGCCTGCAAAATCCCTTTCGAGCATTGGCAGATGCAGGTTTTTGCGGGGTTTGGTTGGGGAGATATCACCACCCAAAGCAAGTCAAATGCAGTTGGGTGGAAAATCATGCGAATATATTCGAATTGAAATATCTCAAGAACCGGGTGCCGGGGATACTTCTTGTCCTCAGCTGTCGATAGGCATTGAACAGACCTTTCTATTGATGTATATATCAATGTGTTTGGGGAACATTGTTGAAAATGTAATTTTTTTTCGCAAGGGGTTAGCCTTGATGTTTTTCTAAAATTTCGAAAAAAGTGAAGTCAAGAACTGTACAACAAGTTGTACACCAATAGAAAGGTCTGTGAAATCCCTTTCGAGCATTGGCAGCCGCAGGTTTTTGCAAGGTTTGGTTGCGGAGATATCACCACCCAAAGCAAGTCAAATGCAGTTGGGTGGAAAATCATGCGAATATCTTCGAATTGAAATATCTCAAGAACCAAATGCCGCAGATACTACTTGACCTCAGCTGTGGATAGGCATTGCACAGACCTTTCTATTGATGTATATATCAATGTGTTTGGGGAACATTGTTGAAAATTTAATTTTTTTTCGCAAGGGGTTAGCCTTGATTTTTTTCTAAAATGTCGAAAAAAGTGAAGTCAAGAACTGTACAACAAGTTGTACACCAATAGAAAGGTCTGTGAAATCCCTTTCGAGCATTGGCAGCCGCAGGTTTTTGCGGGGTTTGGTTGCGGAGATATCACCACCCAAAGCAAGTCAAATGCAGTTGGGTGGAAAATCATGCGAATATTTTCGAATTGAAATATCTCAAGAACCAGATGCCGCAGATACTTCTTGTTCTCAGCTGTGGATAGGCATTGAACAGACCTTTCTATTGATGTATATATCAATGTGTTTGGGGAACATTGTTGAAAATTTAATTTTTTTTCGCAAGGGGTTAGCCTTGATTTTTTTCTAAAATGTCGAAAAAAGTGAAGTCAAGAACTGTACAACAAGTTGTACACCAATAGAAAGGTCTGTGAAATCCCTTTCGAGCATTGGCAGCCGCAGGTTTTTGCGGGGTTTGGTTGCGGAGATATCACCACCCAAAGCAAGTCAAATGCAGTTGGGTGGAAAATCATGCGAATATCTTCGAATTGAAATATCTCAAGAACCAGATGCCGCAGATACTTCTTGTTCTCAGCTGTGGATAGGCATTGAATAGACCTTTTTATTGATGTATATATCAATGTGTTTGGGGAACATTGTTGAAAATGTAATTTTTTTTCGCAAGGGGTTAGCCTTGATTTTTTTCTAAAATTTCCAAAAAAGTGAAGTCAAGAACTGTACAACAAGTTGGACACCAATAGAAAGGCCTGCAAAATCCCTTTCGAGCATTGGCAGATGCAGGTTTTTGCGGGGTTTGGTTGGGGAGATATCACCACCCAAAGCAAGTCAAATGCAGTTGGGTGGAAAATCATGCGAATATCTTCGAATTGAAATATCTCAAGAACCAGATGCGCAGATACTTCTTGTTCTCAGCTGTGGATAGGCATTGAACAGACCTTTCTATTAATGTATATATCAATGTGTTTGGGGAACATTGTTGAAAATGTAATTTTTTTTCGCAAGGGGTTAGCCTTGATTTTTTTCTAAAATGTCGAAAAAGTGAAGTCAAGAACTGTACAACAAATTGTACACCAATAGAAAGGTCTGTGAAATCCCTTTTGAGCATTGGCAGCCGCAGGTTTTTGCGGGGTTTGGTTGCGGAGATATCACCACCCAAAGCAAGTCAAATGCAGTTGGGTGGAAAATCATGCGAATATTTTCGAATTGAAATATCTCAAGAACCAGATGCCGCAGATACTTCTTGTTCTCAGCTGTGGATAGGCATTGAACAGACCTTTCTATTGATGTATATATCAATGTGTTTGGGGAACATTGTTGAAAATTTAATTTTTTTTCGTAAGGGGTTAGCCTTGATTTTTTTCTAAAATGTCGAAAAAAGTGAAATCAAGAACTGTACAACAAGTTGTACACCAATAGAAAGGTCTGTGAAATCCCTTTCGAGCATTGGCAGCCGCAGGTTTTTGCGAGGTTTGGCTGCGGAGATATCACCACCCAAAGCAAGTCAAATGCAGTTGGGTGGAAAATCATGCGAATATTTTCGAATTGAAATATCTCAAGAACCAGATGCCGCAGATACTTCTTGTTCTCAGCTGTGGATAGGCATTGAACAGACCTTTCTATTGATGTATATATCAATGTGTTTGGGGAACATTGTTGAAAATTTAATTTTTTTCGCAAGGGGTTAGCCTTGATTTTTTTCTAAAATGTCGAAAAAAGTGAAGTCAAGAACTGTACAACAAGTTGTACACCAATAGAAAGGTCTGTGAAATCCCTTTCGAGCATTGGCAGCCGCAGGTTTTTGCAAGGTTTGGTTGCAGAGATATCACCACCCAATGCAAGTCAAATGCAGTTGGGTGGAAAATCATGCGAATATCTTCGAATTGAAATATCTCAAGAACCAGATGCCGCAGATACTTCTTGTTCTCAGCTGTGGATAGGCATTGAACAGACCTTTCTATTAATGTATATATCAGTGTGTTTGGGGAACATTGTTGAAAATGTAATTTTTTTTCGCAAGGGGTTATAGCCTTGATTTTTTTCTAAAATGTCGAAAAAAGTGAAGTCAAGAACTGTACAACAAATTGTACACCAATAGAAAGATCTGTGAATTCCCTTTTGAGCATTGGCAGCCGCAGGTTTTTGCGGGGTTTGGTTGGGGAGATATCACCACCCAAAGCAAGTCAAATGCAGTTGGGTGGAAAATCATGCGAATATCTTCGAATTGAAATATCTCAAGAACCAGATGCCGCAGATACTTCTTGTTCTCAGCTGTGGATAGGCATTGAACAGACCTTTCTATTGATGTATATATCAATGTGTTTGGGGAACATTGTTGAAAATTTAATTTTTTTTCGCAAGGGGTTAGCCTTGATTTTTTTCTGAAATGTCGAAAAAAGTGAAGTCAAGAACTGTTAAACAAGTTGTACACCAATAGAAAGGTCTGTGAAATCCCTTTCGAGCATTGGCAGCCGCAGGTTTTTGCGGGGTTTGGTTGCGGAGATATCACCACCCAAAGCAAGTCAAATGCAGTTGGGTGGAAAATCATGCAAATATCTTCGAATTGAAATATCTCAAGAACCATATGCCGCAGATACTTCTTGTTCTCAGCTGTGGATAGGCATTGAACAGACCTTTCTATTGATGTATATATCAATGTGTTTGGGGAACATTGTTGAAAATGTAATTTTTTTTCGCAAGGGGTTAGCCTTGATTTTTTTCTGAAATGTCGAAAAAAGTTAAGTCAAGAACTGTTAAACAAGTTGTACACCAATAGAAAGGTCTGTGAAATCCCTTTCGAGCATTGGCAGCCGCAGGTTTTTGCGGGGTTTGGTTGCGGAGATATCACCACCCAAAGCAAGTCAAATGCAGTTGGGTGGAAAATCATGCGAATATTTTCGAATTGAAATATCTCAAGAACCATATGCCGCAGATACTTCTTGTTCTCAGCTGTGGATAGGCATTGAACAGACCTTTCTATTGATGTATATATCAATGTGTTTGGGGAACATTGTTGAAAATGTAATTTTTTTTCGCAAGGGGTTAGCCTTGATTTTTTTCTAAAATTTCGAAAAAAGTTAAGTCAAGAACCTATAGTAGTTGAAAAAGCTTAGTAAAACTTTGGTTATCATTTTATTCAAACAAATTGATATAGCTCCTTCCTACATAATATGATGACAGATGAACGAAATTTGTGGATACATTTTCTAACTCGCTTTTTAAATTTATCAATTTCGATATAAATATTGTATACTCGTAAAACTCAATACCAATATTATTTGTGTTTTAACTCCAAAAGGGAAAGTTTTGCATGGGATTTAATTATGAACTAGTATAGGTATATTATTATTATAAATGTACATACATGGAATAAAACGGGCATTTGTACTTTTTGAGGGGAATGTTTAAATTCCAGGTGCAGGATTTAGTCATATCTGAATATAGCTTGTCTGAGACCATTAAAATATCGTTGCCATTAGGTTTGTAATTGGAACGACTTATTCCATCCAACTCCATGTAACATGTTGTCAATGGCATCAGCCTAAAAGGGGGCTTCTTGGCTTGAAGAGAAAACATATTCATATGAATCGCTAAAGATATACATATATATATTTATGCGGATTTGCGTCTCACATCAACCTTTAGCAAACAGAATTGAAGCCACATTTTTATATATAGATATTTAATTCAATAAGTTAAAATAACCCCCCAAAATGGACCCTATCGGTCATCTCCCAGGGAATTTCATTTCCCACGTTATATTTTATTTCCTAAAATTTTTTCTCGCAATCTCCCACGGAATAAATTTCCCTAGAACAAAAAATCGTATGAAATGACAGCAAAATTTCTTTGAAGTTAATTCCATTTCCCAATTCGAATAAATTCAGAGGAAAACTTTTGAGCATCATTCCCGTTCCCTACGTTCGAATGAGAGAAAAATTTCCAACAAAATTTGTATTCACTAAAACCGCAAATATTTGGTCTAATAACCGGTATTAGCCTAGTAAGCTGCTGATGCGAAACGAAAAATCCCATACAAAAATGGCAGAACGAAATCATAAACAAAATGTTCGTTCTGATTTCGTTTTCCAGTACGCTGTTCCATGACGAAATTTAAAAAGTCTCCAATCACTTTTCATAGACAATTTATTGCCGAGGCCAATTAATTGTGTGCGGAAAATTAGATTTGTTGTTTCTTTCATCCTCAAGCTTTCCCAGGGAATTTTGCTGTCATTTCATACGATTTTTTGTTCGAGGGGAATTTATTCCGTGGGAGATTCACTATCGCAGGAAATATTTCGAGGGAATAAAATATTCCGTGGCAAACGAAATTCCTTGATAGATTCCCGCTAGCAGCCATTAAAAATTTCCCACAGAACTTATTGGTCGGATTTTTATTCCGGCATATTCATTATAGCGGAATGAAGAATAACATTCTCGGAGAACAACTTTTAAATTAAAATATACACCGAGAAATTGCATTTTCAATCTTTGGGCTTTACTATTCCAATTAAAATCCATTACATGTCAAAAAGTGACCATGATGAAAGCTTACTTTTGATTGGGCAGTGCACAAATGTAAGACTGTTGGGTTGCCGTTACACTTGATGTTGTATTGTAGGTTGTGTTTTTTTTTTGTTTATGAATTATCATTCGTTTTATACAGATGTATTTTCGAATTTTGCATATATAACAGAAGAAAAGAAAAAATTGGTAAAAAGTTTTCTAAGAAAAAAAAAACATACACAACACATAAACTATTATTGGAGTTTGAATGTTTCAGGAATTGTGGTCTTACGAATTATGAAACTAAAGGCAAAGACACGATACTCTAGAAAAAGATATTCGCAAGTCATCTCGCATAATCCAATATCTATAAAAAAAACAACTTATTCTTATTACTTTTTTTCTTCGCTCTATCGTAAACATTTTAATATACAATTTAATTATTGCCACTAAGCTCTATGCGTTTTCTTGGTACGCAAAGTAAAAAAAAAAGATAAAATAAAACTTGAAAATAATATAATAACATATTTTATCACTTATCAAGAATACCAACACAATAATTACTTTATTTACATATATATTTCTATTTTTTGTTTTCAAAATATATTAATATATAGATTTCTCTCTTTCTTAGAAAATAAGCAACAGGAATGTTGAAGATCTTTAATAAAAATTTACGCAAATTATTAATATAGGGTGAAGTATGCTATTATTTGATACTATGACTTTGACACCAAGTTCGATGTTATGTGTTCATATGCTGCCTAGAAAAGTTAAATAGGTTAGAAACCTTATTTTTCTTGTAACAATTAAAAAAAAAAACAAAATAAAAATACAAACTTTTATTGTTGTGTAGCAATAACCAGCTAGGCCAGACATCTCTAATTGAAAATTTGAACCTCCAGTAAGGTCATCTAATAGCGCCAATTCCGCTCCTAAATGAGGTACTCCGGCTCGAAGGACCAAAAACAATACCAACGGCATCATACTATCTGCCGCCAATATCACAGAGTTTTCCATTGCGGCAAATTTGTGAGCTTCTGTTATAAGTTCGACGGTTCGTTCTAGAACATTTAACATAGCTTTGGGACTGTACTTTTTCTGTACCTGCTTCAGCATAGCTATAGCATCGTGGAAGTATGCATTAGAAACTACAACAAGATGTGACCTAAGGGAGGACAATACACAAATTTAAAACCACAACATTCATAATTCATAATTTTACTCGTACTTACTCATCTAGAGACAAAATCTTTGCAAGTTCTTTATCGGACATCTTATCAACATGTAACAAATTCTGGCGATATTGCTCGTCCTTGCGACTATACTTGTTTGCGTAGAGGACAAACAAAATAGAATAGATTCCCTCGGATAAGACAATCGGATAAAGGAGGCTTATGTGAGAAATAACCTCTCTAGATCCCTCAGTGGAACAAAAGTCCTCCGGGAGGGCTGGAAACAGCCTTCTCACAAAGCTGTACACTCTCTTCGATATAGATTCCCATTCCTGCATTGCTTGTTTGGCTAGAATCGGCGTAGGTTTCACTTTCCAGGAACCATATGAAATGTAAAAGCAATTGGCAATTTTCTGGTTCAACAAATGCAATGGATGATGAGGATCCTTGAATGCTTGTCCCAAGTATTCTTTAATCGAAGTCACATCGGCATCTGTCAATGAATTCACACCAAAGCTTGGAACAAATTCCAAACCATTCGATAAAGCCGACCCCGAATTGATAGTGCTACTATCGATGGAACTACGAGTACTTGTCGAATTAATAGAATCAGTTGCCCAGCCTTCAAGTTGGGCATTTAACAAACTGCTGCTCAGTATGTTTTCCTCATTGAATGATATCTCATACTGATGACCATCCCAGCTATCGTTCAGGGTCTCTTGGCTGTAGGATTTCTTTGGTTGTGCTTCGTCTGTGAGATCAAGATAACTGGCTTTGCCTGATGGCACCAGCAGACTGTTCATGGATTTAAGACTTATTTTATCTAGACTTGAGGAATAACCCATTGATATGTTTTTTGCAAAATAATGCGTGCATGAAGGAATATTGTCCAGGTCCTTGCTTTTCTCGCGATTTTTTTGATTTGTCATAAATACTGCTATGCGATTCCAAAGATATTTTGGAGAGGCTGAAATATCATTCGAACCAAAAATGTGCTCCTCGAAATTATCGAAGAGACTGCGCCATTTTCGGGAATTATCCACTACTAGTTCACCTATAGATCTATTTTAGCAACAACAACACACAAAAATCATAACTAAAATTTAATGGAATGGAGAAAATGGGCACTTACTTGGGAAATTTGGGAAACTTTCGATTGATTGCCACAGATCCAGTTATAACACGAACATCATTCCAATTGCCACTTAAATTTCCGCTTATTACATTTCCAATCATGTTACTCTTGGTGGCTTCTTGGTCGTCCTTTAAAAAAAAGTTAAAGTGGACTTAATAGTATGCTTATTTTAAATACAAAAGTACTACAAGATTACTTGAAAGCTCGTCAAGTTTCTGGATTATGCTTGTCCAAATGCCAAGGAAATCATTGCCGTTTGGCAGCAGACCAATCAGAAACTAGAAATTTGACTAATAGCGAGTTTCATTTAAGAAAAGATCTGATCTATCTGACAAAAGATTTCATCTTTTTGAATTTTGAGAGTTTCATTTCAACAAAAAGAGAAAATCTAGATCAGATTTCAACACGAAAGATCTCATCTTTGGTGGGTAGCAGATTTGATCTGAATGCACGCATACATGTAAAACGTTTTTTCTGTCAAACATCAAATGGAAACTATTTTGTTATTAATTTATTGTGAAATTGTGCCAATCCCTGCTAAAAAATTAAACTAAAAAATAAACAAATAATAGACGAAGAAGTTAATAATTTAAATTTTATAAATTTAGTGGAGTTTTTTATTGCTTTGTCTTCATCAGATGATGGAGATGTTTTTTTTTCAGAAATGTGTGTGTCAGTCATTCAGCACTGGCCGCGTTCGGTGCAATGCCGATAGGCTAGCCAAGCTACCTTAGTAGCGGGTTTGTTTTCGAACGATCCAGGTAGCTTTCTCTGTTAAGTCAGTTGTATTGCATACAAATCTGAAGTTTTGAATCAGCTGTTCCTCAAATTAATAATAATTTTTGGGTAGCTTGAGATTTGTGTTTGACAACATATGTTTAATTCATCATCTGGTTCTTACTTAGGCGTTACAACAACACAAATCAATCCGGATTTTTTTAGAACGCGGCCAATTCTACAATTAAATTTGGACACAGAGTTTCATTTAAAAGATCAAATCTCCATTTTTTGATGAGTTCTTTGAAATTTAAATAAAACTAGCTATAACTGTCAACTCGACTATGTAGTAACCATTTAACATATCGCTTGACAGAAAGGTTTTTCTAATGCAAACTAAGATTATAATGAGCCACCAGTGGAATGTACAATAATCCATGTGGCAGAATATACTAAGAACTCAACTCACTTCTTCGATAGTTCCATGGGGCATGTAGTACGTTCCCTTTCCTGCTGGCCCAAGCATAGTCAGCTCTCCTTCGTAATAGTAGTCATTTTCAAAGACTGCAATTCCCTGTCCCGTGAGCTCGTCATTCACAAATATACCTTCAAAGTAGTCCCCATTCATGGTAATGCAAGTCCCTGCTCCCACACGCTTATTATCGATAAACATTCCCATATACTTGTCCCCGCTGACCATGTCATCGAGGATACCATATCCGCATTTGACATTGAACTGATAATCTCCCACATACGTGTATGTGTTTGTTCGTAGCAAGCCGTGTCCATGGAAGAGTCCATCGCGGAAATTTCCGTCATACACTTCGTTGTTATTCATTTCGAAACAACCATAACCATGAAATTTTCCAGCTTTGAAGTTCCCCTCATATACCCCTACTGATGGGATGGCCATTTTACCATGACCTGGGAAAAAAATTTAAGTAAAAACCATCAATGACCTTTGATATGACTCACCTTCGATTTCGCCATTGCGAACATCTCCAAAGTAGAATTTTCCATCGGGGTACTCCAGATAGCACTTTCCATGCATTATTCCATTCTTCCATCGGCCGTATGCCTGCACTTTGGCATATTTGGGATGTTTGCTACTGAAGACGTACGCAGTTGTTCTAACATTCGATAACTTGCCACCGGGACGTCCTAAGGCTGCCATAATACTTGACTCTAGTTGATCATACCACAGAACCTTATCCTCGTGGCTTTTTGCTTCCAAACTAAACGTCTTCTCCGGTGTGATGATTTTCAACTTGGACTCAGACTCCTTTTTAACCCACACAGCTACTAGCGGATATGTATGCAAGCTGGCGCCTCCATATTGACAGAGACAATCTGAGAAGAGAATAAAGCAATTCGTGCCCAATGTCGTCACTCCGCTATACCACTTCAAAGGAACAGTATTTGGCGCAAGGATGACTCGCCGATGCCTTTTCATAAATGGGCGAATTTTTAAGTTCTTCTCATTTCGTAGCCAAAAGTCATAAGTGTGTTCGGCGAGTTCGATGTCGATTCGACTTTGACGAGCAAATTCTTGCCACAAGAGCAGTTTCTCATTCAACTCATTCGATGCCGGTTCTTCGGATTGATTTTGAGCCAAAGTTTCGAGGAGTTTGACAAAATTCGAAATTTGACCAAACGGATGTGTGAACATCTGCTCCAACATCTCCTTGGGTGCAGTTTCGGAGCCAATTGAAGTGTGGCTGGACTGTCCAATGCCATTCACCGACTTCAGGTCACAGAAAGCCTTCGTATAGTCTTCGAATATTTTTATAACCTCTTTGGTATTTCGGAGCCAAAGAATCTCCTTAAATGAAGAAATATCGCCGCGATAAAAACTCTCTAGAGACTTGCAGCAAGCAAAGAGTGTATAGAGAAGTTGCAAGTAACTATGACAAATCTGCACAAATTGTGATTGAATTCGTTGGTGCAACTGCAGCGAACGAATCACTGTTCTACCACGTTGGCATACATGCAGACATTGCTGGAGGGAAAGCAAGAATGGATAGTAAGCCTGCTGGAATGTGAAATCGTTGAAGAGCGTGAACTCTCTGGCTGTGAGGATCAGTGGAATGTTTTGAGGCACATTCGATACATGCATTGCCAGCAATTGACGCTTCATAATTTCTCCATTGTCCTTTTCTAACCGTTCACCATTCAATTTTAGCAAGACTGTACGGTAATCTCCGCAACAGGCTTCCAGTACGTGGGATTCCATAGAATCAACGGACATGGTGTCCAGACGGAGCTCCGCTGGTGAGCTAAGTTCAGATTTGCCATTCTGAAGTTGTTGGCGTGAGTTTAGTCCCCAATGGAACAAGCGTCCATCGATTGTCCGAGCAATCGAATGCTCTCTACCAGCGGAAATTGCACATATTCCAATTTCACAGAGATTCAGAACACGATTGATCCCAGGACGCTTGATGTGATCGCCCGTGCCCAAAACCCCATTATTAGATGCCCCAAACGAATAGACTGTCGTGTGCAGTAGGGCGTAGCCGCAGCGCAGTATGTCTTGGATATTGTCTTCAAGGCACATAGCCCCATCACTCTCTCGACTACTAAGAGAGTTCTCCGAGCAACGTTCTATTCGAGACGAGTTTCCCGGGCGATTTGAGGCGGTTCTCTGCGAGTTCCGACCAAAGTGTTCACCCTCCTTGTCGTTGTATTCGTTCTCCACAATGACAACGAAGAAATCATCCCCACAACTCACATCCAAGACAGGATTGTCAAAGGATTTCAGGCGAATGGGCAGCTGGCAATTGAAGAGCTCGCCACATGCGCCCATTGCATAGACTTCGCGTTTGTCGGTGATAAAAACAGCTCCCAATGAGTTACACTTCACCCGAGAGATTCGAATGCGTTCCTCGGCGATTTCAAGAGGGTCAAAAGAGATTTCTGTCCAGCTAAAATCTGGATTTCTTGACCGTACCATACCGGATGAGTCAACAATGTAGAATCTCTCCTCCCACATGTCCATGTCGACTATGTTTCGAAACATGACATCAATACAAAGTTCATCATCATCGGTTGTAGTGGGAATCTGTCCTTGGAATAAGATTCCATGACTCAGAAGATAGATTTCTTCCTCTGTCGCGCACATTCGACTCACAGCCTTCAATTCCTGATCGGCGGTGCTCCTTATTCGCAAATCCCTCCCATTGTGGCATATTGTAAATGGATGCATCTTTTAACCTTGGAATTGTTTTGTTTTTAGTTTTTGTTCTATTTCTTATGCAACGTTTGTTGTTTAGTTCGAGTTCCAAATTCTTTTGTTTTCATTTTTGTTGTCCATTTGCTATTGCGTAGGTGGAATGGAATGGAGAATCTAAAGTATGTTCTTATTCTTTTTGTTAATTAATAACGTTAGGAAGACATTTTGTGGAGATTTCACTGTATGCTGTAATTATTACTTTGTTTTTCAAATTACACGAAAAAATGAGACAAAAATTTAGAAAATTTCACGAAAATCAATTCTTTTTCAATTACGAATACCTACGAAGGGAGAAAATTTTTTCTATATTATGACAGCTGGTTTAAAGCTGTGACACATATCTGTCAAATATGTCTGGGATGCCAAGTTTATTTTTGGCTTGTGAATGGAATGTGCAAGTTCACAATAGTGTTTTACCAGAATTTTTAAATGCAATTTATGTGGTTATCGTTTGGTAGCACAAATCAATTTATATTTGATTTATGTCGATTTCGTTTCAATAATTAGGATTCGCTACTAAAACCAATACTTTTTTGCTTTGAAACGAACGATTACGGACCGAATCTCTTTTTGGGACTGTGTGTGTTGCTTGGCAGCTCTAAAAAAAACAAATCTTCAATTCGTTAAAACATCATTATTTCGTTTTAATTTCCCGATTAATTCACAACACAACGATTGAGAAACTTCAAAACAAATATTGTAGTGTGTCTAAGAATCTGTGCACAAATCCGTTTTGAATCCGTCTCCAAAAAGAGATTCAATACGGATCAGTTTTTCCAGAAAAAAACTGGTTTTAATTTGAAACGAATTTGATTTTCAGAAAAAAATTGACGGCGGATCGACAGCAGATCGATTTTTTTGTTGAAACGAAATCGACATTAGATCTGTCCAAAATCGATTGGCCAAATAAATTTTGATTTTAGTGGGGTTTTCTTTTGGTAATTTCAGATTTTTATCGGAAATTTGATTTTTTCCGTCGTGAATGGTATACGATTACAGATTTATTTGTTTATCACGGTATTGGGTTATATTCGTGTCTGTGGAACCAGAAGGTATATGATGGTAAATGATTTGAAAATTGTTTCTTCGTTCAAGTTTTTTTTTTTGTTTGTAACATGAAGCGATTTCAATGCTTAAAATATGAATGCCGAAATTAATTTGGAGGATTACACAATGTATGTTTTCAAAGCCTTATTTCAAAATTCACATAGTTACTGCAAACAAAATCTTGTCAATTGTTCTGATGGTGTTATGATATTAGTAAAAGAGGGGTAAATCTTCCGAAAAATCCAGATCTGCAAAATTGATTTCCGATCAAAAAATAAATTGATTTGTTTGCCCATTGGAACACTTTAATTGTAAAAATCTGTGTTTTGACAGATCTGGAGGAGAAAAAGATTAATTTCTGTTACCAAAAGAAAACCCCAAAATCAATTTTGCAGATCTGGATGTTTCGGCAGATCTACCCATCTTTTACTAACACCACTATGCATTATAATTGACAGCCATCAGTTTGACGAGACAGATGATTATGATAGCTGGTTCAAAAACAGAAATATACACCAATACTATAGCATATAAAAATCAATCTGAAAACGTATTGGAATCGTTACGAAATAAATCAGTTTATAGATCAAAATATAAATTTACCAAACGAAAACCCTATTACATATCTAATATCGGAATGAGTCACACTTTGGAACAGTTGACTTAACATTAAAATGAATAAAATCATTATGAATTATCTACTAGAAGATTTTTCCTAATCACTATAACTGGCGCATAAATATACTTACAGCCTATTCATGAATGCATTTTGGAAACTGATTTGCAGCTTTATACTACGTTTTCACCTACCACTTAATCCAGATTTAAGTGGATTAACCATAAATCCTCTTTGAAATCTTCTAAATCTTAAAGATTTCCTTACAAATTTTAATCTCCATAAATGAAGATTAAATTAAATTAAATTAATCTCATTGAAATCTTCTTCGCAGTAGAAGATTCTCAAAAGAAACACACCTTATTTCAAAGAACATTCTAATTTCATATTTTCTTAATTGACATTCAAAAAAAAAAAAAAAAAAAAAAACTGTCCAACATTATTTAATTTGTTTTTGTTTGGTATAATTTGTCGTTGCCTTCAAATTCTGTTTTTGCTTATAAATAAGTATGAACATAAAAAATGCAATAAAGCTACAAAGACCAAAGCTGTCGGCGCCTCGAATTTGTAATGAAAAATGTTTTAGCTATCCTACAGTAATACTTTGAAGTTGCTCTTTCCCAAATATATCAAAACGAAAACCGTGCAAAGGCGATTACAGTAATTATGTTAATATATCTATATGCTGCAATATGCTGGGATAACAATATTTTAAAGTTATTACTCATTTTAATTTATTGAAATTAAATTTTTTCACTGCACCGAAATTATTATTCTTCCCAATTATTTTGTTTTTGTCTTGTTGTATTCACTTTTGAATGACAATTCATAGTGAAAACGTGAAACTTATCTTTTTTTCACTGGTGAAAATACATGAAGATTAATTTTTAATCTTCTCAATTTAAACCGGATTATCCTTAGGTGAAAACGTAGCATAATAAATACACATTCACTGTGCGAATTATATTAATTATTACGTCTACACGACGATTTCTGAATTTTGACTCATCTTTTACTTTCTTTTGTTCTGAATTTTGGTATCGACATGTTAAATAAATGTGTGCTCAATGAGGCTGTTCGGAATAGATTAGAACACTTTAGAACAGAAACGTTCAGGATTTTTCTGTTCAATGAGAAATTTTCTGTTCTAAACTGTTCTGGTTTGGTGTTCAATGAGTCTGTTTGGAAGACTTTAGAACAGGATTTTCTGCACTTGCTTTTAAGGTAGAACAGGTTATAGGCTTTTCACACAAAACCGTGTTTTAGGGTTTTCGCGAAATTATCGGTTTTGTCTGAAAATCTAAAGCGAAAACACAAGTTTTCCCATACATTTTTGATAAACAACTCGTTTTGATAAACTAAATACAAGTTTTAAATAAAACCTGTCGAAAACATGTTGGAAAAAATAGTCAAAACCAATTGTTGTTGTTAAAAAAAACAGTACGGTGTTAGATTTAGTTTATAAATCATTTTCCGTGTCGGAATCATCTCAATTTCATGAAAATTATTTGTTTAAATAAATTCAACTCCATTTCAGATTATTTTAAAGAATGTTTCTGTAAAAATAAACGAAGTTGAATTGTAGGTAAGCAACAATATTTTTTTTTATAATCTCTATCAGATGACTGACTGTTCTAAGTTGTTCTATCTTGTTCTGAAGTTTCTCACGAATCTGTCCTGATCTGTTCTATTCTGTTCTTAGTTCTTCGTCACTGAACAATCTTTAAATGAATAACAAAAGATAAACTATTACCCGTTCTTGTAAACGTAAGAGTAAAATAAATATATCAATTGACTTTTTATATTATGGACTGCTAGTTGTATCATTTTCATACACAAATTTATAAGAAAACTATCTTGTAATGATTCACTAAGGCTTTAATCACCAAAAGGCTATTTTATCTTATCTTCATATTAATAATATAATCTTTTATCATATTAAATGAAAATGATATTGACATTTTCCAAAGCTAATAAGTTTCGCTTAGTTTTTTTCCTCTTTAAGACGTAAATTAAATAGTGTTTAAAACTAGGAATATTTTAGTGAAGAACGTCAATATTATCAAATTTTTAATCAGTATCTTTCTAATACCTTAATATCAGGATATTCAAATTGCGCCGCCATTATTTTTACACAAATAATAACACTTTCGGTTTCAAAGGTGTTTTTTAATTCTGCGATTTCCAATAATGATTTTAAGTTCGTTTAGGTGCAAAGGAACAACTTTTCAGACTTTTTGATAATAATTATAATTATACGAGTATATGCAACACAAAAAAGATAAAGGGTATTATTTCTGTCGTTTTGCAAAAAAAAGTACTGACTGCCACTTTTAACGTTATAAACGCCGAAAAGTTCCCAATAAAACGTTTTACCAATTTATTGGCAGAACTCAAGACTTTCGGTTTAATAAAACTGACATTTGCTTATCTATTGTCAAGCAAAGAAATTAGTTTAGATAATTTATATGTCCATATATGAAAATCATAAAAATACACTTTAAAAGGAAAATCGAACACAGGCTTTTTTTTTAATATATTAAAGTAATAGTTTTCAGTATTACGGTGGCGGATTTGTAAAGTGCCTTGCCCATAAATTGTGACCAGCAAATGTGAATAATTATATTCTAAATTAATTCTTAGAGCATATGCCAATACTTTTTGTTTTAACTTATTTTAAGAAGAATGTTACTTAAGTTGATAAACAGGATCACAGATGAAAAATACTTATAAATTTTATTCATCTGTCCACAGGATCATTTAATAATTACGTCGAAAAGTTAAAACAACGTTTGATTATTTGGCCTACATCTTGCTTTAAACAAATTCATTTGCATTTGCTAGTCGCATTTTACGTGCGAGCCAGTATAAAGTACCCAAGTTTCCTTCTTAAAATATAGAAAACATAATTTGTGGGGAAATTTTTAGATTCGTACAAGGGATTTTTGTTTGAAAAATACTTAATTATAGCCGTTTTTTTTGCGAAATTTGTCGCCCAATCGAAGGTCAAGAACGTGCTATGAATCTTCGTTACAGAAATATTTTAATGCAACTATTTTTGTCGTGGTAGGATTTTTTCAATTGGCGTCGGAGTCGGAGAGAATCAAAAGAATAGAGAGATTATAACCTAATATACCGACTTGAAAAAAATAAATGGCGATTTTTTGTTTATAAGCAACTTTAATTACAAAAAAAAACACAATTCGTACAATTTATATACAAGAACAAAAATATGTATCTCTATCATAATCTTTAAACGTTAAGAGAGTAGACGAGAGTTCCATCTTGCAAAAGAAATGGTTGTGGTAAAAAATTCTGCTTTTGAAGTCTAGCTGGCTGTCTTAAATTAGCT
Organism: Philhelius pedissequus; assembly: GCA_910595825.1. NCBI lineage: Eukaryota > Metazoa > Arthropoda > Insecta > Diptera > Syrphidae > Philhelius > Philhelius pedissequus. The sequence goes on along the minus strand of OU343163.1, from coordinate 2,662,041 downwards.
GACTTTGCGAATGAGAGTGGTCGTCTCAATTGTGCTGATGCTTGTTGATTAGTCCTTTGGTTTTTGGGTGCCACTAAACGGGATGATTGACCTGGATTTCTTGAAACGAAAACAATTCTCTCTGCCTCAGGTTCATCAGTTGCCTGGTCATCATAATCTTCTGGTAGGGCTTCTTTGGGTTGTGGGGGCCCATATGTTTGGTCAGGTGGTCCATAAAACTGATCTGGAGGTCCGTATGTTGGGTCTGGAAATTGAGCCGCTTCCTGATTGGGAAGATCAAATGGAATATCGGGTTTTTCACCTGCCGGAGGATAAGGAGTAACTGCTGGAGCGGCATTAGGAGCCACTTCTTGCCGGGCAAAAAAACGATTGCGATTTTGAATACGTTGATTTAACCGTCGAGGGGGCTCAGCTGATCCTGCAGCAATAAGCCCAACTACCAAAACTATTTCAAAGAATTTTGCCATTGCAATAAATTACTAATGAAGTTATGTCAGGCAACTGATGTCTATGGCTAGATGTCAAAGGCTTTTATACCTTCCAACCCACCGGCATATTTAAATTAATAAACGAGTAACTGAGATTTTGACCCACCAAAATTAAATGGACTAAGCTTGCGTGGAAAAACCAAAACACCTTCAACCGCAACTCCATCAACCAAAATTTACTATTAAGTCTTCAAACACATTTTAAATAACCTACGACTACTCGTAGCCAGTTCGATTAATTACTAAATTAATGGCAAAGAAAACCTTCACACACCCAGTACCGTAACATAAGCACGTCCGACTTCGCATATGGTACCTTCTGGCCGTTTATGGAATGCGTCAAAGACAAGTCAATTCATATAAAATGTGTTGTTCAACAAGTTGTCATTATCAGTTGATTAATATCAGCCCTCAACAACAAACAGAAATAGCGTCTATCGAAATGGCAAGTCTTTTCCAAATTGTCTTTGTGGCTGTAGCTGTAGCTGCCACAGCTACTTTGGCAGATCCAGTTAGGTTTCGAGAAAATTCACGCCGAGGCAGTCGATTCTTTGCTCGTCAAGAAGTCGCGCCTAGTTCTCCTGCTGATCCAGCTCCGGCAGCGGAAGCACCATACCCAGCAGCTGGAGTAACACCTTCGGTTCCGTTTGAACTTCCAAATGAGCCAACAACTGTTCAACCTGATAACACTTATCTTCCGCCGGCACCAGCACCAACACCTGATAATACCTATGGCCCACCAGAAGATACTTATGGACCACCTGCACCACCACAACCAGACAACCAATATGGACCACCACCAGCTGCCGCCGAACAAACCTTGGATGTAGACCCCCGCAGTCAGAGAATCATTGTTCGTCAACGAAACCCAAATGCATTGCCTGTCCAGCTAAGACAGCAAAGATTGAGATCTCAGCCGTTGAGGGTGGCCAGAATTCAATTAGAACCTGTAGAGATAATCAGATCCCGACCAGTCATTCATTACTCTGTGCAATATAAGAGTTTTTAGATATCGATATAAGTGTTGGTGTGACCATCTCATTTGTTTTATTTTATTTTTAAATTGTTGTTACTTAAAGAAGATATGGAAATGCAATAATTGAAGATTTATAAAAAAAAACATAATATGTAGTTTTTGTTTAATTGCGAGTAACAAATTTTTCTACCAACATATAGACACTCTAATTAACTTGATCATCTACTGACATGGAATTTCTGAAGTCAGTAGAGGGCATCTTGCGATGTAATTTGACAACCTGTTAAAAACAAAAATTGAAGTTTGTTTTTACATTTTGTATTCGGATGTGGAAACCGATTAAAATCCTTTATTATAATTTCTTTTTATTAACAATAAAGCAAATTGACGGGCTAATGACGGGAACATGATTGCCAGTACTTGGCCGTGTGACGTAGGTTTAAATGATTGGTTGCTAAATTCAAAATTTGAAGCTAACGTTTTATTTTATGTCAAAACCGAAGGAAAATTGGTTATTTATATAAGTTATTTTAATGGGTTTTAAACTCAATCAGTTCTGTAAATAAAACAACGGTTATTTCACCTCTAATCCACGAATTTTATAAACCACATTGAATATCAGTTAATCCGCGAGTTAAAATTTTCGCTTAATAAAAACAAGGAGCCCTTCTGAAAATCCATGAATGAAAACTCTATTCTTGTTTCCTTATTTTAATTACATACTAGCTTTTAATTGAAGGTTGCTAAATTTTAGTTCACAGTAATTTCTTCGAAATTTAGATAAGTATAAACTTAAGGAATTTAACAAAAGCAGCTTGTAGATTTGATGGTTTTCCGTTCAGTTGGGTGCGTTTGATTGTCATTGTGTTCATTTTTTTTGACAGTTCGTATTTTTTTTTCAGTAAAATTTTACCTTGCAATAAGTTAAGATTTTTAAGATCCAAAACATAAATTTTAACAATACATAGATTTTTTGACGTAAATTTTTCGATTTGAATATTTTTTCACTAACTTTTCACGTTTTCGAAAATTTCAGAAATATAGAGATATACTGAAAAACAATAAACATTTTGTAAATTGTTATTATTAATATTTTAATTAGAAAGAGATAGCGAGCGACTATTCTGTTTTTGTTGTTATTGAGAAAATAAAAAAATAATAATGTCTTATGGCAAAGTTTCTCTTTCTCCTTTTCGAAAGAAAGTCTTTTCTTTAAGATTTCGTAACAATCGGTCATGGTTGTTATTATATTATCGTTATTTTCAAAATTTTGTGGGCAGTAGTATTATTTGTCAAGTAAATAAGGAACTTTTTGCATTAAAATGTTTAATTGAAATCGGGTAAACCGTTTTTGTGAACAAACTATCTAGATCTAAGTATTTAGAATTTGAGCATAAGAAATAGATAGATATGCAAGCGCTGTGATGAAAATCTATGGTAACATAGTCGCAAAATTTTAAACAACCTATTATTAAGGTCTTAAGACGATACTAGTTAACAATTTGCTATATACATCGTAGTCTACTAACTCCTCATAAATTGTAAAGCTTTTGTAATCTAGTAAAATGCTAATTAACCAGATAGAAAAGCATTTGTAGGGTTTGAATTTTGATGAACACAATTATTGTGTTAAATATATGTTGATGGAAACCCAACTTGTGCTCTAAATAAGTATTCGATGTTTATATTTTCATCATTTAACTTCGTTATTGACACAACAAAAAAACATAAATATACACCAGCAGGATTCGAACCTGGCCCCCGCGTGCAAGGCTGAAATACTATCAGATGACATTAAGGATTTAGTACGATACTAAAAAAATAAAGTAGCCATTTGGTGATCTTAATTTAGTAAAATATTAAGATAATACGATACTAAACTCGTTTAAAATTAGCAAAATCCTATTTTTAACCTAGTATCATTCTAAAAACGATTTAATATATTACTAAATCGTTTAAAATGTTGCTCCTAGTTTTTTACTTGTTGTCATAATATGGGAGATAATTAAAAATACATCTTTTCATAAAATAATTAAATTAATAAACAATTTTTAATAAATGAAATAAAACCCCTTTACAATTTTCGGTTACAAGTTTTTTTTTTATTTTTATAATTTTAAACATTGATTGTTTTGTTTTCGATTTCGATTTCAATTTTTATCACAGTCCGCATTTTTATGCAAAAACAGTGTACACAATCCGTCCATCGGCTAGAAGGATAGGTTGAGCAAGAATCTGTGGTTGTTGGAGTTGAAGTGGTTGCACTGGTTGTAGTGGTTGCAATAAAGCAGCCGATTTCAATGGTTGCACTTGCTTCGCTATGCCCGATTTCGCCCTTTTTCCATGCTGGACTAATCTACTACTGCTTCTTAAAGCTGTCGAACGTGTGAGAGCAGGGTCAACACCGAAATTATCCTCAGGTTGGACCGATTCCGATTGGAAATCCGGTAATCCTTGGCCTTCGCTCTCATCAAAAGATGGATCAAATTCAACATCCGGCTTATCGCCTGCAGCTGGATATGGTGCCTGAACTGGAACATCATCGGCAATTTCTTGTCGTGCGAAAAATCTGCTTCTATTCCTCAAAAACCGACCAGACCCTGGAACATTTGCCGAATTTATTACAACACAGCAGCCAAGCAATACCGCAATACTAAGGAACTTCAACATCATATTATTGAATTTTAAGTGAAATATAAGATATCCTTGTAGTGTTTGGCGAAAACACGAATGTTGAACAACTGATAGCAATTTTTACAGTACCCGAGGTATATAAGCGATTTGTTTGGGTATTTCACATGAAATTTGTGAACACGCACTCAGGAAGGTAACGCAAGCCATGTAGGGAGGATATAAATACAACATGTTTACACTGCGGTACGTGACCTGTACACTCAGTGATTTAATTATGAATTACTATAATGTAACCTCTTACTTGATAGAATTTTCGAGTAATTTGTATGCAGAAGAAAAACCATTTACCTTTAGGTTAAGCATTCGTGAGTGGTCTTTCTCAAGGCAAATTGTCTGGTCTGAGAGTGCATTAAAACGAAATCAAGAGTTTGAAGGATTTATACACGAAAACTTAAGGTTCTTCCCAATGGGTTGAACGATATTTACATAATGTTCCATTAATGCTGCTGAATATTGTATAATAATTTAGAAATTATTGGATAATTTGTATGATAAATGAGATACAAGAGAAAAAAAATGATATAAATATTGATTTCATGCTAAAATTTGTGTATAGGTGTATGTATGTTCGTTTTATAAAAAAAAAATGATAATAGCCAAGAAAAAATAAACTGCTCTCAAATAAGACAATTATTAGCTGAGCTTATTGAAAGAAAGATCAGAGTAATTAGAACAGAATAATCAGAAAAAGTTACTAGAAGATAGTACGGTCAATTAAACGTCATTATTTGTCAAAAAAAAAAAAATAACAAGAAAACAAAAAATTTTTTTTTCAAAACTAAAGAGTAGTCATTAGTCAATTAACTCTAACCGCAAACAAAAAATAAACAAAACATCAAATGAATAAAACAGAAGAAAAAATAAATAGTTTTGACAGTTCCTACGATTCTCTTTTAGATTGATCTTACTCGAAATCCAGCACAGAAATCCCTATTACATATTCTTTTCTGTTTTAATCTCTTCTAGAACACTTCATTGGACATCAAAAAGGAGCAATTTAGAACGGAAAATTCTTCAGTGAACAGCAGAAAGATCTACTTCTTTGCTCAGAAATGTTGAGAACAAGCCACTGAACAAAGCTATTACGCAGTATCACATGCTAAGCCTGCTTTTACATCATGCAATTTTACCTTATGATTTTGAATCATTGCGATGAGGGACGTAAGTGGTGGTCAATGTAGAAAACATTGCTCAGGTTGAAAATTGCAGAGGTATCGCCATTTCTTCTTTGTGATTTTCTAATACTTTAGTATTGCGTCAATATTGTTTATGGCTAAATCACAATCGCTGGTTAGGTCGGTCGAGCCACAGTACAAATCTTCAAGTTTTAATTTTCGTTCAAACTTACGTGCAAATTGTTTTTAGAGACCTTGTCACTTTTTTTAAATATAAAATGTACCATAATTTCTCGAAGGGGTCTCAGAGACTACATTGTGTGTCATTATCTGACAAGGGGTCTCGGAGACTACATTGTGTGTCATTATCTGACAACCGATTTTTGTAAACATGCGCAACATTTTCATAAAGCGTGACCTTAAGATTTGCAAAACGAAATGTTGCTTCAACGAACAAAATCCAAATAACGGGTGATTTTTTTGCTACTTGGTTTTTGACGTTTATATTTTTGACAGATCACACATGACAAATTCCACGAACATTTGACATTTCGATTCAGTATTGTTTGCCATTTCATCATGAATAGACTTACGCCTGAACAACGTTTGTAAATTATTGAAATTTATTATCAAAATTCGTGCTCTGTGAAAAATGTGTTTCGCACGCAAATTGTCTTCAGCGACGAGGCTCATTTTTGGCTAAATGGATACGTGAATAAGCAGAATTGCCGTATTTGGAGTGAAGAGCAGCCAGAGGCAATTCAGCAGCTAACAATGCATCCCGAAAAATGCACTGTTTGGTGCGGTTTATGGGCAGGCGGCATCATTGGGCCGTACTTCTTCAAGGACGATGAAGGCCGCAGGGTTACGGTCAATGGAGAAAGGGACCGTTCGATGATAACAGATTTTTTTTTGCCGAAAATGCAAGAATTGAACTCGGTCAACATGTGGTTCCAACAGGACAGTGCCACATGCCACACTGCACGCGAAACCATGCATCAATTGAGAGGCGAATTTGGTGAGCAGTTGATCTCACGTTTTGGCGCAGTCAATTGGCCACCAAGATCATGTGATTTGACCCCGTTAGACTATTTTTTGTGCGGCTATGTTAAGTCTATTGTCTATGGGGACAAGCCAAACACGATTGCTGCCTTGGAAGCCAACATTGAACGCGTCATTGGTGAGATTCCGGCCGAAATGTGTGAAAAAGTTTGCCAAAATTGGACCTTCAGAATGGACCACCTGAAGCGTAGCCGCGGGCAACATTTAAGTGAAATTATTTTTAAAAAGTAAATGGCAGAAATTGATTTATCGATCCAAATAAAAATTTCATTCACTTTTTACAAGTTTCTCTGTTTTTTTGAATTTTAAAAAAACCAAGCTCTTGAAAAAATCACCGTTTATATGTAATTTAGATGTGTGTAGCAACGCAATTTTCAACTTAACAATAATATTAATATTAATAGGATTTTTATTCAAAAATAAATAACTTTGGACAAATTAAATATTACTAGATTTTAATTTTTAATGTCATTTTAAACTCAAGACTTAAAAACGCTGTGATAATACGACAAGAGAAAATGAGAAATAAGACAACCAATGACACTAATGAAGATGGACTGTCACTTCTATTTGACTAAAAACTAAAAAAACAGCTGCATCATATTTTTGTAAAAGTATGCGGCACATCTATTGAGATGAATAAATGAATCGATTTTTACGACTAGAATCCACACAACGGCAGAGTTAATATTTCAGATTTCTTGTATGTAGACTTATGGCGATTTCGTTTCAATAAATAGGATTCGTTACTAAAACCAACACTTTTTGGCTTTGAAAAGAACGATTACGGATCTAATCTCTTTTTGTGGCTTGGGTGTGTTGCTTGGCAGCTCTAAAACAAAAACAAATCTTGAATTCGTTAATACATCAATATTTCTTTTTTATTTGCTGATTCCTCCTCAGGAAATTCCTAAATCCACTTGCACTTTTTCAATATTTGTTTCCAAGAAGTTTTTAGCAATAATTTTATTTTTTAAGAATATTAATTTATTCTCTCTGTACACTGCCACAAAATAAAAATTAATTGACAACACAACAATTGGGAAACTTCAGAACAAATATTGTAGTGTGGTAACGAATATGTGTACAAATCCGTTTTGAATTCGTCTCCAAAAAGAGATTCAATACGGATCTGTTTTTCCAGAAAAAAAAATTGGTTTGAATTTGAAACGAATCTGATTTTCAGAAAAAAATTGACGGCAGATCGAGAGCAGATCGATGTTTTTATTGAAACGAAATCAACATTACTTTCACGCTCACTTAAACTTGTCCCTTCATTATCAACATTTGGTCTAAGCTAAATCACCTTTCACAATTATCAAGTAAATTCTAACAAAAAACGCAAACTAAATATTTTGTCTCAGTCTCATAAAAAAAAATTGTCAAATTATATAAGGAACACAAATTTGACAGAAGCCATTTTCCAAACTGTAAACTGTCGCATGTTTTAAATATTTCAATGTTTTTGTCTGAGAATGAGCAAATATATAATTTGCCACTTTGTACTGGGGACTGAATCGCGTATTTGTTCTAATACAGTTGAATATTTTTTTAAAGTAGTTATTTTTTTACTGATTTTTTATATAAACACATTATATGCTTTGTGTATTTTTTTATTTTTTATTTTTTTTTGTTATGGTTTTTTTAAATTAATTTTAATTATTTAAAAATATAAATTTAGAAACATAAATTCCAAAAAAATGCACTCGTTTTCGTCATATTGAATTGTTAAGAAAAATATATTTTTTTTTCAAAAATCAAAAAAATATATTTTACGAAAATGTTGATATGAGGTATTATTTATAATTTGAAGGACCACTTTTTTCGTGTTCATTATCATCACAATGTCAAGTTTGATCAATCTCGATTTTTTTTTCCAAATGCAAAACTTGCCCTAAGGTACTAACCTAAATATATCGCAAGTAAAAACGATAAACGATTGGTTAAGAAACGAAATCTTTGCAATTATAAACAAATCAAAGCTAAATAAAAAAGTGCTAAGTTTAACTATGGTTATAAAACTTTGATAAATACAAATTTATATTAAACAAAATAAGTATACGCCTAGGTGTCCTTCAAATGCGAAGCGATAAAGATGTGTTTGACATCAAATTTAAGTAGTATATTTTTTAGTTACAGGAAGTCAATATCGATTTCGTCTTTACTTGGAAGTCGAGTACACTATAAAATACCGTCAGATTGGCTTTACGTACACGTTTTGAAGTGAAATCAGTTTCGGTATTCGTATTTATGATTTTTTTACTAGCTCCTCATCATGCCTAGTTGTATCGTAAAAATACATAGTAGCATTTGGGACTTAAGTGTAGAAAGGATAGCTGCATTGAAAACCATTTTTTGTTTGGAACAAGGGAATGATAATAGGACCGACCGACCATACCTGTTATGAACACTCAGTGACATGTAGAATCCCGATTTCACCACATACCATTTTCTTAATAACTTGATATAATTTAAATTGAGAGTCATTATATGTAAGTATATTTAATTATTCTCCATTTTATTCCGAAATGAACCAAATGAATCTAATTAATAAAACTTAACCCAAAATGAAAATCCAATTTGAAAAATTAAAAGCCTTTTGAATTAAAAATAGGACGGCCGAAACTTCTAAGAATATACATATTTCCACAACTATTGAAGGGCATCAAAAGCAAGCCCTTCTCTTATTTTAATAATTTTGACTTCCTTATTGTTGGTAAAAATACCAAAATACACGTCAATAAATAATGTTGGCCATCCACTACACATATATGGCAGGCAAATAAAAAAACTTTGACCTCTGGCGGTCTACAATATTTACACAGTTTCACTATTTGTAATGTTTGTGCTGCTATCAGCAAAGAGTAAGTAATTAACAAATTAAATAACTTTTGCTTACAAACTACGATCAAGTTAAATAAGTACTGGCGTCACGTTCACTCAATTCGAATGTCATTCTAAAATTATGGATTCCATTGCCTAAAATTTGGACAGAAAATTCAAAGTGTCTCTGAATGGTTTTCTTGCTATAAAAACAATTGCCCAATCTGACATCGATATCAGTCAATTGAATTCAACAGATTAATCACTACAATGGCAGGATACATTAAAATTATTTTCATGGCGACGCTGATTGTTGCCTGTTCTGCTGAGGCTCAACGTTACAGGAATTCAAGACTTACTAGATTCTCTGCAAGACAGGAGGAAGCTCCCAAAGAAAACACCACTCCTTCGAAGGCACCATATCCTGCAGCTGGATTTCAGCCATCTGTGAGATTTGACTTGCCAACAGAGACAACAACTGCTGTAGTTCCAACAGAGATGAGTACCGTTCAATTGGATAGCACTTACAGTCCACCAACTACATACTCGCCAACAACCTATGAGCCACCCACCACCACAACTGACTTTGCCGACTCTGATACTGAAGTTCCTGTTTTAGTTCTAGAAGACGATGATGCTGACGATGATACAGAATCTGTCATTTCAGTTGCAGTATCTTACGATAATGACGACGTTCCTGAGCAACAACAACGGCTCGTATTTGGACAAAGGATTCGGCCAATGAACGATGCCAAAAGAGCACCACAGAAATTGCGAACAGCCTTGGCAGAACCAATTTATCTCGAAGATGGATCATTTGTTTATTCTGCACCTTTGTAGAATTTATAGATTGTGATCGAGGTGATTATACAAATTTTGTGCATTTTTTTTAAATTTGTGTTTGAGTTAAAATTAATTGTTAATACATTTTTCTGTTTGAAAATCTTATACAAAATATAATTAATTGCTTAAATGTTATTTGAGTCATTTTAATATGGGAAACTACATATCTTAGCCATGCTCGTAAAAAGATTTTAGCAGTGAGGTATGCAACTCCAGCTAAATTTTGACAGAAAGTTTTTTTTTTGACTTTGTGTCATTTTGACATTTATTACCTATTACATTATGCCAAAGTCTAAACCACCAAATATTCGATTTTTTTCTGATCATAATCGGATATTTCTAAGCAAAATCGAGTTTATACTGTCAAAACAGATCTTGCGATTTTAAAAAGATTTCATAGACTTCACACGCACACTTTATTTTGCAAAATCGATCTGAAATCGATTTGAAATGGTTGTTTGGAATTCGAAATTATTATGGATCTGACTAGAATGTTTCACCCGTATTTAGAGGATGAGCATCCAACAAATTCATCTCAAGTCAAAAGAATGCGGGGCAAAACAAAATCACGTTATACCTAGACAGGTTTTGATAGTGAAGCAACACTAAAGGAATATGGTTTCCAGGAGGAAAAAAACCATTGCAATTTGAAGTCCATAAACATAATTGGAGGCAGATTTCTGTGAAACTGCGATAAAGTGATATGTACCGACAATTTATTTTTAATAAATGCATTACACTTTTAAAATTTGAATAATATATTTCAGAGAACTGTTGTTGACATTTTCTTCATAAAACTCGCTTGTAAAATTTCAAATTCTTCCCATGTCAAATTTTTAAAAGGGTCTTAGCTTATATTTGGAGATAAAAGTGGCAGTGAAATCTTATCGCGAGGTGCCGTACTAGGCATAAATTGAGAAAACTATGACATCTAAATGGATTGTATTAATTCTGGATGAATCGGAATTGGCAGCACTGACAACGTATTTACAAATGATAGCATAAATCATTTTTTTGTAGTCTACAAACTCGAAAGAATTGAGCGACCAACAAATATAGCGGAATTTGGTTCTTTTCTCAACCTTTGACAGTACTGAGTTAAAATGGTGTCATTTTTGGATTATTTTATGACGCGTGTTATGTAGATCAAACTAGAGGCTTAATGGGCTTACTGCATTTAAAAAAAATCCACTAACACGGCTATAACATTTTCGTTAAGACTTCGTACCTGCAACGTATTTACGACTACAACTTCATACCTTATTTGACGTTTTTTGAGCAAATTTTCTCAAAGAAAAATTTTGTTTTAATATTGATTCAGATTGGCTGTTCTGAATTCGAAAAATAGAATACACATTCACAGTTTTTTTGGTCGGATTATTTGTCAAAATTATATATTCGTTGAAGAAACCATTTTTTTAAATGGTGTTTGTATGCGCTATTTCTATTTGTATGTGATAATTTCTGAAAACCTTATTTTCATATTCGATTCGGAATCAGAATACTCCGAAAATCTAATCGAAAACGTAATTTAGTTATTTCCCATATGAAATTGAAATGCAAAAAGTTAAACTAACGGGAATTAAATTCTCCGCTGTATCCAATACTGAACAATGCGGAGGAATTTCCCCATGGGTAAGCTATAGTACCCATGCTTAATTTTTTGACACACTAATTAAGTTTACGAAATTTACAAAACGCATATTTCTCATATGAGTAACCTTATTGTGCGCCGGCCACTCGGCTAAAAAGAGTTGACATATATTTATCTTAGGACTTCACAATTTATAGATCACATAAATTCTCAGGGTCATATCAGGTTTATTACCCTTTTGCTTAAATATTGCACCGCAACATTTTCTAAGTGACTTGAGAACTCATTTGGAAACAAAATTCAAAGCTGTCATGTAAGTAAAAATAAGTAATTTTCAAATTTCAAATTTTAAAATCACTCGACACTCTCGCCAGTCCCATCCATTAAGTTTCCCTTGTTGAAGAGTGCGCAAGAGAATTTTCTGAACCAAAAAACAAAACAGAAAATACAATCTCTCGCAAGATTGAAAACCTCTCGTAAATTTAAAAATATTTATTTTTTATTTTTTTTTTTTCTAAAACACTGCTGATCTTGTCGAACAGTTTCGAAGTGCAGGTAAACACGGTATATTGTCACTCAGAAACGTTGATACATTAAATCGGTATTCTGTCAGTAAATATTTAGCCATTGATTTATGATTCAGAGTGTAGGCTTTTTTAACTTCCGCAATTTATTAAATCGATCAAAACATTTTAAGTTAACGAATTAAAGTGACGTTTTTTAGTTCGAAAATGCCGTTTTCAACCTAATTTTTGTGTCACTGTTGCAGATTGTGTATGATTTTTGTTTGTCCGCTTTACAATATTTTATGTGCTCTTTATGTTTAAATTCTTGTATACAACACTCAGTTCTCTAAATAAACTATACAGTTTTTTAATAGTGCCGTGAACATACGGACGACATGTTGTGTTAGCAATTCAAATGTGGTAAGCAAAAAAATTATTATAAGCTCATAAAAAATGTGCTGGAAGCATGAGTGAGTAAAACTAAAAATAAATTAATTGTTTTTTTTTTGTTGAAAATATTTGTTATACTGTAGTGTTCTTTATTTTTAAAATAATTTACAATCAACTTAGAATTTAGTTTAGACTCTGACGTATTGTGGGGTAAAAGCGAAGTACCTTCCATCGGCAAAGTAGAGCTGTTGGCCGATTAGGCGTTGGGATCTGTAGGGTATTGGTTGGGCTATCACAAGTTGAGATCTCAGAGGTGCTGATGGGCGAGCTTGTAACCTTGCTGTCCTTGATCTGGGTGTTAGGGGGACAACTAACAAAAGTTCTTCATCATCGGGTTCCGTTTCGACTTCGTTATCCTCAGCTTCATCATTTAGGGGATCTTGAACTTCAGGTTGGTCCAAGTTCTCAGGTTGCTCAGTTTCGGCTTCTTCAGGTTCATCCGTTGTATCGTCATCGATGGTAGTAGCTCTTGGATCAACAGCTTCTGGTGGGCCATATGTCTTAGCTGGTATTCCACTGGAGGCATTATCCGGTGGCAGGTATGTGTTGTCAGGCTCAACAGCTACATCCTGTGTCGGAAGGTCGAAACGGATTTGAGGAACGATTCCCGCTGGAGGATATGGTGTCTGTGCTGGGATATCCTCCGCAACTTCCTGACGAGCCAAAATTCTCGATTGTCGATTTCTCAAGCGAGCCGGTTCTGCACAACAGATGGCAGCACAAGCGATAAGTAGAGCAATTTGAATGAATTTAGCCATTTTCGAGAGAAGTTACTGTTGCTTTGCTGTACTACAACGATTGACTGATATCGTCTCCCAATCACTGCTGCTTATTTAAACATATTCTGAAATATTCTAAAGCACCTCATAGTGATTAAGCTACAGATCTTCCACACATAAATTAGAAACCTTCTACCACTCGATCCGCTGACATTACTTGAAAAAAAAAACTTCCGGTGGAATCTATATGATTCGCTAATTTACATTCATGGAACAGAGGCCTATATAGTTGTGATGGGCAAAAAACGCTGCTGCAATGTCATTTGTCTGATTAGTTCATAGCAAATACCTTTCGAACGGAAAATTGGCCAGCCTTATGCATTGCACGTAATTTTATTAATCGTGATAGTTGTGTGAATATTTAATTGTAAGGCAGTGGCAATGTTTTCGATGAGCGGCATGTCAAAGTTGTTATTTCTGCAGAATTTGGGCTGTCATAATGACTTAATATAAATGACATTGAAAATATTTGATTGTTTTTTTGTGCGTATGTCAAATATCTTAACCGGAACAAAGCAATTGCAGCATTACTATGGTATTCTGGATGGGCTTAAAGAAAACAAAGCCATACTCATGAAGTCATTGAACTTTTTCATGGAATTTCGAAAACATATTTTTGTACATGTGTTTGAAACGTCAATTCAGTACAATTTTAACCATGACTCTAAATAGTTGTTCAAATGTGTTAACTAAAGGTGCATATGGTGACCAAAGCATCGTCTTTTATGATCTTGTGATTTAAAAAAAGAAAAAGTAAAAAAAAGGAGTCTAGGAAACATCGCAAATGATATTTTAAATTTTTATAACAAAACAAAAACAAGGAGAGATATCAGATGTTACATATAATTGACGACTACTGTTCTTTTTTTTAAGGTTATTCAATTTTCACATACCGACATAAGAAAAGGCGCACGATATACAGTGAATATAGAAAGTTTAATCAAAATCGTTGCACCCGTTAAAAAAAATGACACTGAACTAAATTCAACAAATCAATCAATTTATCCGTAATAGAAATTCGATGATAAAAATTACAACATTTCATATTCAAATACATACTTTTACTCTTTGTTTGCAAAATCTTTCCATTGCTATTTATGCTCTCAGTTCTGAAAAATTACAGTTCAATAACCCCAAAAAATAAAATAACGTTTACTTTACTTTACTGCTACATACAAACATGATTTTTTCGTAGTGCACACCTGTGGGAAAAAACACGAAACCTTTCTAACGGCATACGAAAACATACGAAAAAGAGCCCTAAAGTTTTCGTTTACCTATTGTTAAAATGATGCTGATTGAATTGAAAAGTTTTAAATGCAAATACTAAATTCTTTTAAATAGAAACAGAAACTTTTCCTATTGAAATGTTTTTCTTTCTTAAAGCAACTGATAGTCCAGGAAAATTAGATAAAAGAAATGATGTAACTTCGAAAAAAATTGCGACAAAACTGAATTTTGGTGGAGAGCTTCATATTTCTTAATATTTTCTAAAAAGTACCCTAAAATTGGAACGGAGCAAAAAATGTTAGAGGGGGAAAGAGGTAAAATTCAGTTTTTTTTTTTCAAAATTACTCGGAAACCATAGGTTATTTTGGAAAAAAGTTGTTGGTACATATTGTAGATCATGCGTTATTCTACACAAACAAAGATTAAAACACTGTTTATCGTGTAATTGATAGATTTGGTGAAAAATGGTCGAAAACATTAGGGTGTAGTACATTCTTTCAAAAATGTAAGTTCTTGAGTGGGGAAATTTTTTGTTCTTAGTTATGTTTGGAAAAACATGCTCTATAATAAAACAAGTTTAAAGTGTGGAACCGGAAGGGAAATGCTGCCATCCTAAAAATAATAATTTATTTTATTTTGTTCAATAACTTCAAAAACCTTTGTTTTTCTCAAAATTTTCTAAAAACAACTTGTAGACAGTACAATTATCTACAAAATGACATAATGTCACTTCGTTCTTAAGTAGCGTACCAAAGTTAAATTGTTCAGCTTAAAATGGATATATAGATTAAATTCATTCGTTATAGCAACCAGACTTAATATAGGTCTCATTTTGACGAACAATTAAACTTTGGTACGCTATAACTATATAAATGTTACCCCCTTCCTCCCGCCCCTCTAAAATGTTTTTGTTCCGCTCCAAATTAAGGGTACTTTTTAGAAAATGCTTAGGACGTAATAATGAACCTCTCCACCAAAATTCAACTTTGTCGGAATTTTTTCGCAGTGAATATTTTATTTTCCTTGACTATGAGGGGACTGTTGCAGATTTTTACAGAAACCTTATTTACAAGCTTTAGTTTCATAACAAAATTGGAAATATTTTCGAAAATAAGTTAAGAATTTGTATTTTAAATCCAACACGCTAATTCTAACTCTAATTTACTAGAGCATAGAATTGAAGTTAATCCGCAAGCTTAGACTTTCGATCCATGGAAAATATATATTACAATAAGCATAAATTCTATATTTTTTAAGTAAGATGGTGTTTTAACGAAGGAATAAGTTTATAAAGATTAAATAGCACAACATTTTATTTTATTAATAATATATTGCTCTTAATGCACGTATTAATAACTAAATCGTGTTTTTTCAATGTAGGTTTTTGTTGACTCTAACAGCCGTATTAATAAAAAATGTTTATTCCATTTCTAATCAATGACCTTTGAAAAGATTAATAACACATCGAAAATCTACGAACAAAATCTACTACAATAAGTGTACATTTTGTTCTTAATGTCAATACTTACTCCTTCACTAAGCCCCCCTGTTCGATGGATTAGCGAAGAAATAAGTTTGTAAATGTCAAATAGCAGAAATTCTGTTTTAATAATAACATTTTGCACTTAGTCTGCGGGTTAAAGATAAATCGTCACTAAATCGTGTTGTTTAATTTGGGATTTTGTTGAATCTAAATGCTTGTTATAATTTGCCTAATTTATTTTAAAGAAGAAAAAGTAAATTAAACACACATCTTTCCTATCATTCTTTCTCTTCCTTAACCTCACCCTCACGCCCGCGCTGTGTTGAAACATTTAAAGGGTATTCATAATCCCTTGAGCGCGTGTAGATTATAAAAAAAAAAAAAAAAGAATTTACTCTTTCTTAGACTACAAAATTATTCTGTTTTTAGTTTCTGGACATTTGACATCACAAAAATGGTTGTCTCTGTCGGGATTGATTTATTTTTCTCATTGTATAATAAAGCTGAATTGACACCTTTTACATTAAGCATTTAGATTTAGATAGACTCATGACGGGATATTTTAGTTTTTCATTCAATTAAATAAAATAATATAACATGAATTTTTGGCTCTTATTCCTAAGGAACTATTTTCTCTTATTAAAAGATCACCGGGTTCTGACAATAAAATCAAGACATATGATATATGTAGGGGATTAAAATTACCAAAGTTATTAAATAATGCAATATTTTCTGAACGAAACAATATTTCAAACGAATTTTTATGGGGGGATGAGTGGAATCTTTTAAATGCCAATTGCAGCGTTTAAATTCGATTGAATTCAATGAATGATTATTAAAGACTTCATTCACAAAAAATTGCATTATTTTATATTCCTTATAATTACATGTTGGAACTCTCTTCGATTATTGCGAAACTTAAAAACCGAAGTTATTAATAGCAATTTTTGTTCGAACCTTATAGCATTTTCTCCAAACCATACTGGTAAAGTGGCTATGTTATGGATACTGGCTGTCTTATACGTCAACAGCTGGAAGAAATATAATTTTAGTATGGGATAAATGCTGGAATGTAAAAATTTCCAATTAAAGTAAAATCCAATTAATGGCTGAATAGTATCATTTTTGTCGTTTCGACTGGAATTGATGTAGGTTTACGACGAAACCCTTATTTTGTTCTGAAATAAATATGTATTTGTTTTTAACAATTGAAAAAGCCTGTTTGACATTCATTTCGCTGGACCCGCATGTATATCTTTAAATAAATTAAATGTCCTATTCCACGCCTAGTGTCGTTCGAATGTAATTCAAGGACAACGAACATCCAAACTAACAAACATTTATATTAATGTACATAATGTAGTGGATATGTTTAAAAAGACGTAGCTCAATCAATTGTCAAAATTAACAACTTCCGAGTTAGTTTTGACATGTAGGTTTACATTAACTAAAGAGCTGTTTACTCTTTTGCTAAACTGTCAAATGCCTTCTTCTTGACAGACACAATCTATTTCAACATTTTACCGAAATTGAATCTACTCAACTCATCCAATATAATAGCCTTTTTACAAAGCATTTGTATTCTTCCGTATATGACACTCAAATTGGAGGAAAACAAATAAAAAAAAATTAATTTGTTAGTTAGTTTGCTTACACTCTGAAATGTATTTCAGAGTGTAAGCATTCGTCAAACATACTCATAGGTGCTTTAATAACAACAACAAAGAATAATGCCTGTTTACGAAATTACAAGATATTTTCAGTATCACACTTGACTGAAGTTGGCACACTAACACTATACCTCTCAAATAGAATTATTGTAGTAATAGCTACGAACGATACGCTTGAAAAAAAAAAATGAAATCGCAATTGATTGTTTGATTAAATCGACTCGTGAGTGTATTAAGAATTTTCGAATGCTAATTTATGACTTAATCTTGTGCTTTATTTTGCTATTAGCGCGGTCGAACATTTTATTAATACAATTTTCAAGTTGATATCATTCTCAAAACTGGGAACTCTGCCAAACTCATTTGTTTTGCAAAATTAATTTAATTTATTTTTGTTCATTCCAAGCTCATGGCTGCGGCGGCATTAAATTAAACTATATTTTACTTTTATTTTTAAATTTTATTTTATAAAATAAATACGAGAGTAAGAGATATATATAAATAAACTTAATTTAATAATCTAAAAAGTTGACCATTATAATTGAAGTAATAGATTGGTTGGACAATTTGAGGGGTTGCAATTTGCAACCTTTGTGATTTTTGTTTGTTGCCTCTGGCTTTAACCAGACGAGCGGGTAGCTGAGTTTTGACTTCTTCTTCGTTCTTAACAGCTTCAGCTTCAATTTCTTCTGCTTCAATGCCAGCTGGTTCGGTAGAAGGATCTTGTTTTTCAGGACTTTCCTCGTCAGATTCTTCAGGCTGTTCCGATGAGTCTTCTTCTGCATTTGGTTTTTCAAATCTGGGTTCTCCGGAATTAGAATCCTTTGTCTGAGGCTCATCGTTGGCAAATTGTTCGACTTCGTCTTTTACACTAGCTTCAGGAGTACCATACGTCTTAGCTGGTGGTCCATAAGTTTTGGCTGGTTCTCCAACTACTGGAGGAAGGTACGTTTTCTCTGGTTCATTGTCGAGCTTTTGTTCAGTTGGTAGGGCAAATTTTACCTCGGGTTGGACACCAGCTGGAGGATAAGGGGTTTGCGCTGGAATATCCTCAGAAACCTCTTGTCTAGCTAGAAATTTCGACTTGTTTGGTCTTAGCCTGTCCAATCTGGCGGGTAATGCACTACAAATTGCAATTGAAACAATGAGTGCAATTGAAATATTTTGAATATATGAAGCCATTTTTTTTTTTGGGATTGAATGTTTCAATTGGTGCGCTGATACAACAAATCTGATACCCTCAGCTCAGGTGGAGCTCCTATTTAAACAAATTGTTTTTTGCAATGAATTCTCAAGTTCATGTTGGTAATAATCGATTGTATACTGGTGAGGCGGTGGTGACGCAAGCGAATCTGCATAAAATCCAAATTTAAATGCAAAATATCATTGCGGATAGTATAAGTAAAGTAATACTTCCGAAAATGTTGAATTTATATTTTTATTGATTACACGGAATCAAAAGATTTGTCAATGAAAAATAAAAAAAAAACAGTTTTGAAGGTGAGGCATATACATGGTACGTTAATACCATACATACTTGTAGTTAGATTGATATCTCTCAAAAGTACAAACTAAAGTTAAAGTTAAGGTAAATAAGGGATTTGAGCAAATTAATTATTAGTTGAAATCCTTATTAGATTCATAATGCGAGAGGTTTGCCTTGAAGAGATGTGTTTTGGAGACAAATTTGAAATAGTTCACTTTCCGAAAAAGGTCAATTATTAGATCAACAACCTGAAATGAAACTTCATATAACAATATTTCAGCAACTTACTATTTTGCAATCCTATCAGCTTTTGTACTTAGTTGAGAGTAAAAACAACCTATTTTTGAAAGCTCAATCAAACAGATCTCGTTTTAAGACCCGCGGGATATTTTTGATTGCGATACGGTAAGATTATTTTGATATCGCATTGGTTACGTTTTGAAGACGTGAGAGATTTGAAAATAATTGAAATTTCTAGTCACTTATTGGATAACTGTCAAAAAATGCCTTCATGTGTAATCAGCAGCACTTACTGAACGAAAATTTGACTAAGGTAATCAAATATTTTATTTTTCACTTGTCAAACTTTGCTGCAAATATTTATCTTTAGATGTTTTTGCAAAAAAGTATACCTAACTATATAATTTTATTTTTGTGATAAAAAATACTTTTATGTGAAGCTGTACAAATTTCCTACCAGTGGGTACACGTTCTTAGATTTCTAAGAATCTTCGACATAATAAATAAAATATTCGACTGTATGGCACGTAGTAAAAACAGCAAAAAATGTTTTTTACTTAATTTTTTGTATACATAAAACATTTTTTAAGTTTTTTTCTAAAAAAAGGTTGATGTAACAATTTTAAGTATCTAACAATATAAATTTAAAAACATAATTGCAAAAAAGTCGTCCACCCGTTTTTGAAAGAATTTTCAACAAAATTGGATTTTTTTTTCGAAAGTTTGTTTATGCAGTATTATGTAGAATTCCAAGGAACGCTGTATAAAAAAATTGATCGAAATCCATTGAGATGTTAACGGGTGAGTCCAAAAAAAAAGGTTCTATGGCAAGTACCGTGAATAAAATGTAGACAACTGCAGTTTTCATAAACGCAGAACATCTGTTCTAGTACAATCGTTTTTCTTCTTTGCTGAATATACTCAGTCTGCTGAATTTGTGCAGGCTGCTTAGGCAAATTAAGGACGTCACTGAATATTCATAAACATCATACAAAAATCAGAAATGACCGCGAAAGTAGTTGTGCTCGATCTAATTTGTGAATTATTGAATGAAAAAAGACAACAGAGACATAATAATTGCCAATAAATCTTAAATTTTGCTAACTTTAAATTTTTTTCTTTACCTCCCGCGCTTTCTGCAGTCGAACAAATATGGATGCACAATCTGCCAGACGGTGATGACATTTATGACGTTTATGAAAATAACTTCTGCAATACACATGGGCATCAAAACACACTTGGCGAATAATAGTGCACTGATTTTTTTCTTAAATCAAAATCGTTAGAGCCGTTTTCGAGATAATTAAGAATTACCATTTTTGGTACAAAAAATTGTATGGCAGGTTCGGCTAGTTTTCGGACTAAAACATTTTTTTTTTAAATCGTTGGTGCAGCAGTTTAAGCTGCAGATCGAATTACGGCATTCACTTTTTTCGTGGTTTCTGCCACGTCAAGTTTGATTATAAATAAAATATCGAGTCCACTGATTAGTGCGGTTTATGGGCAGGCGGCATCATTGGGCCGAACTTCTTCAAGGACGATGAAGGCCGCAGGGTTACGGTCAATGGAGAAAGGTACCGTTCGATGATAACAGATTTTTTTTGCCGAAAATGCAAGAATTGAACTCGGTCGACATGTGGTTCCAACAGGACGGTGCCACATGCCACACTGCACGCGAAACCATGCATCAATTGAGAGGCGAATTTGGTGAGCAGTTGATCTCACGTTTTGGCGCAGTCAATTGGCCACCAAGATCATGTGATTTGACCCCGTTAGACTATTTTTTGTGGGGCTATGTTAAGTCTATTCTCCATGGGGACAAGCCAAACACGATTGCTGCCTTGGAAGCCAACATTGAACGCGTCATTGTTGAGATTCCGGCCGAAATGTGTGAAAAAGTTCGCCAAAATTGGACCTTCAGAATGGACCACCTGAAGCGTAGGCGCGGGCAACATTTAAGTGAAATTATTTCTAAAAAGTAAATGGCAGAAATTGATTTATCGATCCAAATAAAAATTTCATTCACTTTTTACAAGTTTCTGTGTTTTTTTGAATTTTCAAAAACCAAGCTCTTAAAAAATCACCGTTTACGTAGAACCTATTCATATCTCAAGTAAAAAAAACGTTATACCTATTTTGAATAGAATATTATTTGTCAATAGTTTGACTGCACAAATAATTCATATATAAAGTTGAACTGGTGGATAATTAACAGCTGATAATTCTGATACAAATGCTCTTGACTTGAAATGATTGATTAGTTTCCCAGTTATTTCCCAATAAAATGTCCCTGAATTGGAATACGATTTTTTGACAGCTGGCCAATCAGAGACTAGAAACTTGTCTTACTTTCAAAGTCCCTTTTGTCTTTTGAACGTGTCCATTGTTAACGCGCCGTTAAACGTCAAACAAACAGAAATCAGTGTATACATTTTCAAAACTGTCATTTTTAATTTTAATTCTTATTATGTATGTTTAATGTGTCGCCAATTAAATTTTCTTATACCATTAATCTGCGTTAAACAAAACTTATAAGGTCTATAATTTGACAGAACTCGGTTTTTCACCGTTGTGTTGTAACTCTGTGTCAAAGGTGAATTAAAGTCAAATTTAAAACGCGTTCTTTGTTGGATTTAAAAAAAATGTATTAATAATAATACGCCGCATTTTGATGTGGCAACTGTATACAATTCCAACATTAAAATAAATATAATTAATTCTGCCAAACAACCCTAAAGAAGAAAATACTTTAAGGCGAAATATACCTAAAGAATGATATAAACATCAGGAAGAAATTCAAACAAAAATGACACATCACACACGAAAGCAGCTTGGAGGCGTCATTTTGTTTATCCAAAAGTTTTGTGCCGTTAACAAAAAACAAAACAAACAAAAAAAAAATTAAACAAACTTCACAACATTCCTTAATGTCAAATTAGTCGTGTACATATATGACTGATATATGCTTTTAAGGTATTTTATTTGTGCTTAACTACCCCACATAAATATGTACTATGTACTTCATCTTGATAACAGACATTCCTTTTTACGACAAGAAAACAAAAAGGGAGTTTACAACTTCACAAACAAGTTGAAAAGAGAATCAAGTAAATGAACAACACTTTATAAGGATTATTAAATGAAATGGCTAAACAAGAATTATGCCAATTATGAGTTTATTTTGTTGAGTTGAGAGGACCTTGCGCTTAATTGGTTTCAATTGTTTCGGATTATTTCGTCTGGCAGATTAATTTATGTAATTTCTTTAAATTTCCAATAATACTTCATTTACACCTGGAAATAATAAGCCTCGGCGAAAAATATTCTTTCTAAAAATACACATCTCTTGCCGTGATTAAGTTTTTCGCTCATCTTAGCCATTCGTATAATTGTAGGTGTCCTCCTTTCCGGCCGAGCAACAACACGCACATCTGAATGCTTGAGGGTGTAAATCAATAAGTCCTTGTTCTCTACGGGCTGTCACACCATTAATTAATTTATTGCTTTTTATGTTTACAGAGTCGTTATAAGGCGAGTTTTTGCGTCTCTGGCTTCTTCTGGAAGCCGGGCTCTCAAATTCGGAACCGAAATTATTACTTTCCAGGATTTTCTAGAATGTTAAAGTTTTGACATTTGATGGGTTTCTTAAGAAGAACAAGCATGAAATATGAATGTGGTGATAGACTTAAATTACTTTCTATAATGTCTTGTATAAATCTTTTTTTCTTTCGTCCTTATACCTACGCCCGACTGTGCAGTGTTAACCTGCGCCACTGACAAATTCCACATTTTCGATTCTTTTGCTATGGAACTGTTACATATATGCTTATCTTCTCTGGTCGTACGTTATTTACGACGTTGCTACATGGCAACTGCTGTTAAAGCAAGGGACGACTAAAAATTCCTTCCATCTTTTTTGGCAATAGTATGCGTAAGTAATGGTCAAATGTGCATGGATGGGTATGTGTATAACTACCAAAAGTCATAAATAAAAAAATTTCGGTTTTTTTTTTAAAGAAAATTGATAATCAAAAGAGAAATATACATACATAGTATTAACGGTCATGAACCGTGCGGACTTGTTGGAGTCAGTGATTATTGTGAATCGCAATTTACTCGCACTAGATGGACCATTAACGAAGGGATAAGCTGACATTAGCATATGAATCACTTGCAAATTGTCTTGCAACATTTATTTTTACAATCTAATGTTATCTTTCATCCCAATTTGGTATTAAAAATAAAATATATATATTTTCCTACAACCTTCTTGTCCTGGTTTCTATTATATACATGCATACATACGATTATAAACCAACTTAGTTCTCTGTTATAACATCATTTACTTAACATAATTGAACATAAAATGATAAAACTAAATCGTTTTAAAAATTTCCACAACATTATTTATGCATAAGTGTAGGAGTGTTTTTTTTTTTGCTTTTTGCTTTTAACTGTCACTTCTATGTCTCTATGTCTCGTCTTGCAGCAGTACAGCAGCCACAAAGCCATCAGAGATGAAGACTTTTGGCGCGTGTTAGAAAAAGGTATAAGTATAATAATACATTATCATAATTCCCTAAAGTGTATTATTTTGTTGATATATTTTTAACTTTTAAGTTTTTTTTTCTTCTTTTATTTGTCCTATGAATGGCGCCTTCACTTAACTTTTCTGGCACACACAATTTAGAAACTCAAGTATTAGATTTACATTAAAAAAAGGATGTCGAAAGGACAATTTTTAGAGCTTTGTCCTTTTTATTCATATACACTCTGTGTCATTTGATTATGCGTTCTGTTTAAATTTTTGTGAAAATTTATTTTTATTTTAGAGGGTAGCTATTATGTATATGATATATGGGTTGCCAGATTTCATTATATGGGCAGTAGATTGAAAGATATTAGCATATTATGAAAAAAATAGATAAAGTAAAAATAAGTTAAAATAAAAATTCATAAAGAAGATGTTAGATTTTTAAATTTGAACTGAACTGAAGTAAACCCCAAATCCCAGAAACTGGAGAAGCAATCCAGCAAAAGTTCTGTTTATTGAAAAAAATTGTTGAACACGCCATTTTAATAATTAAAACAAATTACTCTAACTTAAACACAACAACTAATTTTTCATTTTATATATATATATTTTTTTGTTTAATTTCAATTTCGGGGAAAAGTTAAGTGTTTTCGGGATGTTGACCCCAAGCCATGAAGTAACAAATACTGGACTTCTAAACATTTTTAAATATAAATTAAAAGCCTACGAGTTTCGTTACAATATAGGTTAATTTTTTTATTCCGATTTGCCTTCACACTCATCAGTGATATATTTGTCAAAAATAATAGGGAATATTAAATGGAGAAATATTTAGCACAAGATGCAATACATATTGGCTCTGAGTCGGTTAAAACTTCTTACATTTGTTAATTAAGTGTCATTGCAATTGACAATGCGTCCGAAGTTGAGTCTTAAGTTACGTAAGCATTCGAAAAGAGTGTCTTTTACGTCTGAACTGATTTATTTTATGGGAGGAAAGCAACTCAACATTATAGTAAAACTGTGTTTATGAAGATGTAATGATACAATTATACAAATGTAGAATAATTGTGAAAGATGTTTCCGTTTAATTTTCTAACTTATCGTTTTTATGACTGTATCTCAAATTACATCCAAAAGATTACAGCAGTTTCGGACTAGCAATCAAAGGCCCGGGATTTTAACATAAGGGCCTCTAATTAATATTATTTTATTATCTGATAGGCCCAGCTCAGTTGGTTGGGCCCTAAGTGCTTAACTAGTTCTACATATATTTGTTATAAGCCCTTAGAGGTATTGTTGGGTTCACAACATCTCAATTATTATTAATATATCAATAAACAAATTACTAAAATGAAAAAAATATACTACTAAGTATCACAAAATTTCGCGATAAGTGCCGGGGCTCTCCAATCAATTTCATGGCTGCCGCATCCACCCCTGGACTGAAGTCTGTTACCCAGATTTGATAATTTGTATAATTGTGTTAATTTGATCTCAGCATATATAAATAGGAGACATTGGTAAGCCAGTCGAGATCAAAATTGAAGAATATTGATTTGAATCTACAAAGGAATAATATCGTTAGCACAAAATTTTAATGGATTAATGTCCAATTTCACGAAGGCTTCTAAAGCTTAAAATTGGATTTTTTGGTTATACCAAGTGCCTTTAAATTACTAAAAGATTGTGTAACACCCTTATAAACTAAATGCCCATTTTGGCTCTCTTAATTTTAAAAGTTTAAAAGTGTCATTCAAATGGCATCCGATGCAGTTAACAAGTTGGTATAGCATTTCACTTTTTATTGCACGATAAAGAGCACCACCTCACTAAATCGGCGTGCCGGCCGAATACCTATTCTGATGAATACGCTATTCAAATGTTTACATTTTGTTAAGTTGTCACAGCTAGTCAAATTTGTATCAGCTTTTTTATTAAAAAGACCATTCGAAGGAAAAGAACTTTTAAAGATTATGATTTTTTTTAACAAATACATTCTTCAAAATAAACTCTTCAGCATGTTTCCAAACAAAAAAAAATAAACCAAAGTTTGCCACGCACACACTTTGGATTCCTTGGCATTTGATTCAACACCCTCTGCTTTCTCATTTTTTCCAATACATTTCGGTTATCAGAAAGAAAAAAAACTATTTATATTTCCAGGGGTTTAAACAAAAAATTCCTTGAAATTTATATAGATTGGTGAAAATAAAAAAATGTAGAGGATAAAAGTACTTTTAGTGTTTCTGTTTGAAATTAGTCATAAGAGTTTTAGACAATAAGATTTATTAATTAATATGATAATAAGAGCTAAAGGCAAAACGGATACTTGAGTAAGAATTTCTTTTACAATAAATTCAGGATGATACTGTTATTACTAAGCCTCACTCAAATCTCAATAAGTAAATTTAAGAAAAGAAACAAATGATTTTATTATGCAAACCTTACCAAATTTAAATATAGGTACAATATTTTTTAACAAAATAGAATAATGGAAGGAACTTAAAATACTATATTGGAATTAATGGCCAATAAAGGGGAAATACAGTGATTAAGGCGGTCTTGCAAGTTCAAATGAAATTTTCGAAAGTCCTTTATATTGTGCAAAAAACTGAACTCTACATTTTCAAACCCCCCTCTGCTTTGAAAAAAAGTGGATTACGACGATATATCGTTTTTAATAGTTTTATCCCAATTTCAACTAGACATACATATAATAACGAATGACTTCAAAGTTTGAAAGTCCATAACTACCTAAAGAAAATATATTATGATTTACAAGTACCTACTAAAAACTTCAAAGTCTAAATATACTATTTTCCAGACTAATAGAAATTTAGTTTGCTTAAATCCAAGAGACACTAATCAAATAACACGGAGTGTTCATCGTGTTGTGTTTCTCGCACATTAGCTGGCATAAACTGCGCTTTGGTTTTCATCGACTTTGATGCTTGAAAGATATTTATGACGAATTATGTGGCGGAGCAAGGGAAGAATCAGAGCGATATACATTATACCTACATAATTTGTTTTTAAAAGGACACACACAATACACACCACACAACGAACAAAGGAACGTGATTTTTGTTTTGTCCTTAGGATGAGAGGAAGTAGGTATTTTATAATATTGAAACGATAATCTAGAGAGCTTTAGTTTTGTTAGTCGCTTTTGAAAGTCAAATATTTGCATATAAAACGTTAATCAAGCTTTAATTCTAAGTAAAATTAGGTGAATTATGGCAGGAGGTTTTATAAATAAGCAACATTTTAATTTTATGGGCTGAAATGAAACCTTAAGTTAGGAAGTTTGTCTTTTAAATATGGTTTAGATTTTCGTATAAATTTACAAGTAATGTTGTTTTGCATAATCATCTTACTAATTATATGACCCAAAGGTGTTTATTTGGCAGAAAGTATTTTTGGCGACAGAATGGAAAATCAACTTGTTTACAGGTGGTGGCAGGACAAAGGAGGTAAGAAGAATAACGTAATCTTATATGTACAAGTGGCTCGTGGCGTGGGGCGGATGGTGAACGTTTAAATTTCAACTTAAATTAATTGTGTAATAATTGTGAATTCATGTTCTGCTTTTGTCTAGGTTATAATAATTTGTTCTAGGAATAATAAATTAGGGAAAATGAACTTTTTGTTTTATATGTTAATACGGGGTGTATTTGTTGTTAAATAAACCACACAAATTCCATTAAATAGGCATTTATTTTTGTTTATTTGTTGAGGATATAGGGGAGAGTACCTACGATAACTATGGCGCCAAGATATAATAACGGTTTTTGGTAGAGGGGCTTAATACAAGCATTTCTTACTATGGTAGGGGGGGGGTCTATCTCCCCTCGTTTAGGCGGGAGGGGCAATTTTATAAAAATTTACTTAAAATCTTTAAAAAAATATTAAAAAAGAACGGCAACACTTACAGTTATAAATTATACCTTATTCAAAAGTCCGAACTCTACAATTTATAATTAATTTTAAATAAAGTTGTTTTAGTCAATAGTTTTTTAAATAATTGACTTCAAAGTCAAAATTTATGAAAAAAAAAGTTACAAAAATCACTTTGAATATAATTTTTCTCATGATTATGGATATCGATAAAAAAATAATTGATGTAGTTAACTGCTCCAATTATTTTTTTATTAAACACAGAAAACTACTTCTTTTTATGTCTTCTAGTTTTAAAGATATGTAATTGAAAAATAGTAAAACTATACTTGTTCTTTAAACCCAAAATATTCTTTAATTTTAAAGAAACTTTGCATATAATAAAATGTTCGCCCTCCCCAAAGCCTATAGTGAGCCCAAGCAGGGGGGTTGCAGGGGGGCAGCATGCCCCCCTTAGGTATCTCACTGTTTGCATCGTAAATTTCATATATACCTTTGTGATTTTATTACAGTTAATGCGGTTATTTACCAACCGAACTTTGCACTTTTTGAATTTTCCACGGTCATTAAAATATCACAACACAGAGGTGGAGTAGACGTTTTGGAGGGAATTAACCCGATTTCTTCTAAAAACGGGATACTTTTTTCGTTTGTTGACACCAAATCCCCAAACGAACAAAAATTCGAAAAATTATTTAATTTTGGGTGAAGAAGTGGATGCTTAGCCGCCATTCTTAAAAAGGAAACACTACTCTTTCAAACGTTAAATGAAGAATGGCTTTGGTAAACAATAACCTGCACCAAACCTGCATAAAAATAACGGTACAAACATCGAATGCTTGGTCTTGTTTTTTATGATCTAACTATATACATACTTTTTACTGTGGCTGCATTATATGTGTGTACATAGTTATATGCATATCTATGTATGACACAAACATATGTGCATATTAAGAAACTATGAGAATTTGCTGCCGTTGTGTTGTCGTAAAGGTAATGCAAATTTTTTTATAATGCAATAAATTTTCATGCTCAAATATATTAAATGTTTAAGTTTTGGCCAAGTACCTAACCGGATATTTAGAAAAAAGAGATTGAAATGGACATGCCATATGTACATACGTTTATGTATATATTATCAATTATTTTTTTTAATCCAGATTCTTTACATGCAAAAGACACTTTACATGCACCCATCTGATACAAAATTATTTTTTTTTGTTTTTCAATTTTCTCAAAAACTAGAAAACATAGAAACGAATAGTTTTCAGTGTTTGATTAAAAAATAATTGGAACAGGTAACTACATCAATTATTTTTTTATCGATATCCATAATCATGAGAAAAATTATATTCAAAGTGATTTTTGTAACTTTTTTTTTCATAAATTTTGACTTTGAAGTCAATTATTTAAGAAACTATTGACTAAAACAACTTTATTTAAAATTAATTATAAATTGTAGAGTTCTGACTTTTGAAAAAGGTATAATTTATAACGGTAAGTGTTGCCGTTCTTTTTTAATATTTTTTTAAAGATCTTAAGTAAATTTTTATAAAATTGCCCCTCCCGCCTAAGCGAGGGGAGATAGACCCCCCGCTCCCATAGTAAAAAATGCTTGTATTAAGCCCCTCTACCAAAAACCGTTATTATATCTTGGCGCCAAAGTTATCGTACTCGTGCCAGGATATATTCTGCAATTAGTTTTTAAATACAACTGAGGGCAAAGTTTTCGATCGTATCTTCTCAGAAACATGAATAAATTTTAACTTCAAATAATTGACTTTAGAGGCGTTACGAATTCCGGAAGAAAATAATGTATCATACACCTTGCGCTATTTAATGTTTTCTTCAATAAGTTTATTGTTGCATTTTTTTACCAAAAATACTGCTGGTACCGCATTTCTTGGGCATTTATGTGGTTGATTCAGTGAACCAAGAAATCATTAATCATTGCTCTTTGACCTTAACTCACTGATTAACCAACAGATCTCACTAAATTATGCACTTTTAGGGATGTAACGGAGGATAATCTCATTGAATTTTTCTCAGTTCAATAGTAACAATTTTCGCTAAACATTAATACCCGGATAAGTGCCTAACCCGCAAAGGTACTTTTTTTAGAACCAACATTTTTCATATAAAACTCAGCTTATAAGTACCTTCCGCTTAACTACTATTGAAATTTATGTGGTCAATTTATGTGATCAAAATTTCTTAAAGTACACATTTGAAATCAGCTGATAAAATACAACAGTTTGTTTGCCTTTATCGCTTCCTTTTGTATTATGCTTTAAAATTCATAAATAAAAAAGTAATAATCTTAATCTACTACAATGATCCGTGGACCAAAGGCCGATAAAATCTGTTTTCAATCAATAATTCAACAAGTCCGATTAAATATAATACAAAACACCTTCATAATTAACTATGCCTGAAGCAATTAGAATGATTAAAAATTTGTTTTTTTGTTTAAAAAAATCCATGTATAAGATGAACTAAACTTACCAAAAAGGGCGTCTTGGTAATGCCTCACTAGCCAACTGATGAGTCCAAGTAAGATCGCCGGGAGGAAACAAACATTTTGTGGACTAAATATAGAGATAAGTAACTATGTGCACTTAAGCGGGTTTTTATAACTTCCTAACCCGCATAAGTGCATATTAAAGTGGGGCATTTAATGTGAGGTACTTATCCGGATTTTACTGTAGATCCAAAAATGAGTTCTTCTTCTAAAAAAAAACACCGTCATAAAAAAAACTATATGTATTTCGAAAATGTTCGTATGCACGATTATTTATAATTCCAGGGACCCGCTGTTTAAAAATTTTGATCGAAATCCTTTCAGCCTTTAAAGAGAAAACGAAAATAAAAAAAAAACAGTTCTACGGCAGGTACTATTAATAACATTTTATGTAAAAAGAATTTTAGACTAAAATCTTGATACACCTAATGTATAGTATAGTGGAGTGATTTTTATCAAAATTGTTAGAGAAGTTGTCGAGATAATTGAGATTTCCCTTTTTTTATACAAGAAATTGTATGTATGGTACTACGGTATCGTTTTTTTGGCTAAAAAAATTAGAAAAAAGAATTGATCCAATTGCCTAGGAAGCTTAAGTAACAAGTTTGAAAAAAATGGCTTCAGAAGTCCATCTCGGCTGCAGTTACACATACAAACTGACGAATGGAAATGCGGGAGCCAATTTGTTGGTGTTCTCTATCGTCGTAATTATTTGATCAAAGTCTCAAGTTCGATTTTTTTCCAAATGCAAAACTTGCCCTAAATGTAGTAACTTTGCACGTACATTATATCGTAAGTAAACATAAAATTTACTATTTACGCACAAGTTTTAAAATGACCATAAAATTCCCCTTTACGAACGAGGCTCAGTGAAATACAATTTTGAATTTCATTTTCAAGTTGGTCTGAAAATTTTTAAAATTGAAATTAAGTTCCAGTCGTAAATAAAAAATCAGAGAAATCCCTGGAGCAAAAAAATGTCCTTTCAAATATCATTTTATTCAACAACATCATAATATCTACATATGTAATGTAGTTCCTTATGATTTCGTTCAGTTATTAGTTTATGGTAATTCCATGTCAAAAACTTAAATATTGAAAACTCAACAATAATATTTCTGTCGGCACTTTTTTTTCTATTAGACAACTTTATATTCCCAAGAACTTTTATTATACTTTATCAGAACTTCAAAATATCAAGCAAAAAAAATTGCTCCACTTGACTTGCTTGGAGATTTATGGTTTCTGTCATTTGAAGCTTCCTTCCTAACTCAATATTTTATTCCCTCTGAACACAATATAAAATTTTGTTGTTTTCCATATCATAAAATCTAAAAAAATGCTAAATTAAAATGTCATACAATATTATGACTATACCTATTTGAAGTGTCAATAAAAAAAAGAATATCTTAGCCCAACATTTTCATTCCTTATTGCTGGATATGGGCAGCCCTGCAAGTAGAAAGAAAATAAAATTCTATGTTGATAAGCAACAGAGTCCATCTATCAAAAACAAAACCCTTCTCAGTTAAATGGAATTATGTATTGATATTTTTTGTCACCCCTATCACCATATGTAAGCTTTTTAGAAAAATCATTTTAATCTACATACTCGTACGTATAGTTGGAAAAACATTTTCAATATAAAGTTAGTGAATAGCAAAACCATAACCGCACAAAAAGGGATAAAAAGGAAATTCAGTAGGGGCCGAGATTTACATGTCCTTTTTATGTGTGTGTGTTTTAAAAGAACAAAGTAATGTGGTTTTCACCCTGCTTCATAAATTTCAAGATCACACTCACAACCTAACCCCTTAGGGGAGGATTATTCTTTGGCTTTTGGTGGTGAAATTGCGAAACACCTTTATCTCTCAAGAAAAGTTTCTATAGTCCTATCGATGTTTAAAAAAAAAAACAAAGAAAGATTATCATTTTTTTTTTTTGAATCAAATATTCATTTATTCACATACTCATACATCACCACTTGAATGAATCAATTGCGGAAAAAAATTTTAGTACAACAACAAAAAATTGATTTCCACAATAATTCCTCAATTGGAGACAAAAGGATTCCATCTATCATAAAAACCAACTGAACCATAAAACCAAATGAGCTTCACTCATCTAACGACCCAGCAGCATATCTGTAATATCTATAACAAACCAACCAAAGAAACAGAAAAGGTTTGGTTAAAGAAAACATTTGAATATCATAAATACATATGTATATGTAGAATGTAGGTATTTCTTTTGATTTAATTTCTAGAAGCTATACAAAATACTACAACGCATTTTTGGGAATGTATTCAAGAGATAGTGTGGTGTCTAGAGAAATGTTTTATGTTTTAAAATTAAATTAAATTGAATATGACAGACCTTGTGTGAAGGATAACAAAATAAAATTGATGTGGTTTTGTCCATGAGTTATATTTTACGACAGAAATTTAGCAGAGAGATATTTTATGACTTTACAAAGCCACAGTAAATAGCTAAAGTATAAAATTCTCCTTTAGATTTGAGGGCGAATTTTAGTACAAAAAAAAGCTCTTGACATATTAATGTTTTATTCATTTTCTCGCAAGTGTCGAAAAAATTACTGACATTGACATGTATACATAGTTACATATAACCAAATATAAAAATGACGTAAGATTAAGATTTCTATATTATATAGAAATTTTTCGAATAATTAAATTCAAACATTTATAAACTCAGTTGGTCTCATATGTTTTTACAGGTTGCTTCAGTCAGAAAATATGAAGACTTCAGTTGTATTTTTGATGCAATGGAGCAAAATTTTATGCAGCCTAATATTAAAGCACTTTACTAAAAATGTTGCTAATTTTAAACACTTTTTAACCAGCATCATTTTACAGCTGTTTTTTTATGTGGTTTTCTGTTGGTAAATCTAGATTACGATTAAGATTTGCCAATGGAAAATGATTTCAGATTTGGTTTTTTTTGTTATTGTATTTGTGTAATGTCTTGTATGTGAAATTGTTATCTGTGATGTGAAAGGAAATATTTAACATTAATGAAATTTATTTGGACGATGCTGTAACTAATGATAAAGGATATGTTTATGTTGGAAACAACATGATACTTTTGTTGAATTATTGTTTTAATGTGTCCAGTGCAACACATAAATTGTCAAGCTGATTGATGAAAATTAACGTACTAAATCATCTTAAATTTTGCGCCAATATTTTTATTCCGGAATGAGGTATCAAACGTTACAAACTATCGTCTTTGAGAAACCAGTGCTCAAATAGTTTTGTGGTTTTTATTTGCGATTAATCTGTAGATATTACGGCAAGTTTTGGATTCGTAAAAAAAATCGAAGACTCTTAGCAAACTTGACATTTCGATGACAGCGAAGTCGAATAAAGTAGGTCTAAGGATGTTGATAGGTTTGCTTCAAACTTGGTGCATACTGTTTTTTGGGTAATATGCCCACACATTTTTTGTGTTTTTTTAAGATCAAAAATAACCGTAGCTGAGATATATTTTTGTTTTTTTTTTGTTAAAAATGGTAAATCTTATTTTTCTCAAAAACCGCTCTAGTAGAAGCATTTTATGTTTTCGATTTTCGGTTTCAATTAATTTTAAAATTTTTTTTTATGGAAAAGCTCCTAAGCCAACATTTTTTAAAACATCTTTTTTTTGAAAACTCAATATTTCGAAAATATTTCGATTTTTTTTCGAAACTCGGTATTTGATAGTTTTGGAAATTTTCTTGGATACTCGAAAACCCATTTTCCTAAAAAAAGGAACGGTACCTACCTCACAATTTTTAAAAAATCCATTTGAATTTTTTTCCAAAACGTCACCAAGAATTTTGGTAAAAAATTTGTCTTTTCTTTAATTATTGCAGCATTCTTTCTCGTTATTGGATGAACCAATTGAAATTATTTTTTTTTATGCGGATGCTCCTTAAAAGTATAAATAATATTGCATATTCCAATTATAAAGAAAATGTTTTTTCAAGTTATAAAAAATAAATACATATTTTTTTTTGAAAAATCGATTTTTCAAAGTCATTGATTTTTTTTAAATTAAAATTTTATTTATTTTTATTTACTTACTTATAATCAAAATTATATACGTATATTGCGTATATTATTATATAATAAGCATATTAATAATTATTTAATTTGACGTTTCAATTTGGTTTTTCAAAAAAGTTTTTAAAATTTTATATTTTTTTTTAAATTCGCTTCAACTCCAACGATTTTTATTTTTTTTTGTTACAGTGAAACCAGTTTAAATAAAAAACCCGCATAATTGAAAAAATCCGTTCAGATTTTCTATTTCTTCTAAAAAAAATAACTAGGCTAAGTGAAAAATTAAAAATCGAACAAAAAAATTAATCGGGAGATGAATAGTTTAATATTTTTATACGGTCATCTCCACTTCCATTCATATGATATGTAAATGCTAAGTTTTATAAACGTAAGGAAATTACAATAAAAGGGAAATATATATTCCATTTATCAGAGATCCGCTTAACAGAACTTTTTTTTAATTATCCGAGGTCCACTTTAGTCGAAAACTCGCTTAACTTAACATTTTTCTGATTTTTTGTTGTTTAACTTAAGCGGGTTTCATTGTATATTCATATTTACTCAAGAATTCAAATGGCGTATTTTTTCCCTTAAGCTATAACAACTAAGCAATCTAAAAATACTTTATTATGTATCATCCATTTATATCTACATAAATAAATATATTTTTTATTATTTCCTCATTGTTGCCTTAACTATACTACATACACTTGGTTTTGCTAACTACGTCACTGAATATATGTAGTATGTAGGGTCTGATGTCTTGCTACATTGTAGATAACTACCTACAAGAGCAGTTCGTACGATCAAGTCGTGCATTTTATTTTTCTGAGGAATAATATAAAATTAATTTTAAATTCAATCAGGATTGCACGATACTATAGTTAGAAGGAATAGGTGCATATACTATCTCATTATATCCCACGGGTGGCATCCAGTTAAAAGAATACGTTCTAGTGTAAATATTTTTGAGTAAGCTATCAAGAACCAATCCACTGTTTCATTGACACACAAATAATCTTATTTTTGAGTAATTCACGCATTCATCGATAGTGCGTAAGCCGATTTTATTTGAACCTTGTGATGCGATACTTCTATGCAATTTAAATAATATCACATTTAAAAATTTTGTAAATATTTTTTTTTGTAAATTAAATTAATTCCAACAATCGATGTTATACAGAAAATTTTGCTTTTTTTAACCCTTTTACCTATTTATATTTTCTTGTAGGAGAAGTCGGTAAGAACTGTTTAAAAATACAAACTAAAATCAATCTTACGTTTTTTATTGCTAAAATCTAATTTTTAGATAAGTTTTTCGAAGCAAAAAAAAATAAAAAGATTTGAATTTGAGCTAAAAATATATTAAATAAGTTTATTTAATCCATTTACCAACAATAGATAACAAAATAAAAAAAAAGTTGTAAAATTAACAAATTATTAAACTCTTAACATTCTATAAGCAATCAAAGCTCCATTGGTCGAATAGATTGGCTGAGCAATCAATCGCTGAGACTTTGGACGTACTGCCGCTTGAAGCTTAGCAGCCCTCAATTTGGCTGGTCTAGCGCCTTGCTTACGGAAACGTTGGAACTGTGGATTTATAATCTCTTCAGCTTCAGGATCAACATTTGCCAAGTCATCTTCTTGAAGCTCATCAGCTTGTTCTTCTCCAGGCTGTGGGAATGCATCATCGTCAGCCAAAGGTGCACCAATTCCACTGCCTTCTGCATCACCTTCTACTTCTGGTGGTCCATAAGTCTCAGCCGGTGGTCCATAGGCTGCTGCTGGAGGCAAAATGTTGTCTGGAGGCAGATAGGTCTTCTCTGGATCTTCCGCTACGTCAGGTTCATTTGGCAAATTAAAACGCACCTCAGGAACTATTCCAGCTGGAGGATATGGAGTCACAGCTGCAACATCTTGTGCAGGATCCACCTCCTGACGGGCCGAGAACCTCGATTGTCTAAAGTTCCTCAATCGGGCTGCTTCTGTTGCACAAACTGCAACTCCCACAACAACCAAAACAATAGAAATTAGCTTTGCCATAGTTAGTTTGATTTGATTTTTGTTTGTAAGACTCCAATGAAGCTACTGATACCTTTTACGGCTCAGACTTGTCTATTTAAACAATTTTTTGATCAGTTCAACTGACCTTCAATTCGCAATAAAAACATCTTTCTTTTATTAGAAACCTTCTATTTTAAAATAAAAATTATATTTTGAATGGCTTAACTAATTTTTATGCATCGACTGTCTATAAATGGATTACCTACATGCCGACACTGACCATCGATGAAGTTCATCGGACTACGTCGCCGTCGCGTCGGTCGTCTTCGTCATCATCAGCAGCGATGAAGTCTTTGGAATCAGTCACAAAATTTGACCATACTTATGCATTGCACGCACGTAGAAGTCTAAATGCGTGAGGTTTATTTTTAAAATTGTTTTGTGGTTTTTAAACAAATAAGCAGAAAAACAAACAACTTCGAATTCGTTAATCGAAAAGGTCAGTTTTTTGAATTAAATAGCTACATATATTTATTTGTTTCATTTTATTCAGTTTCATTTTAAATGGATAGCTTGAGTACTTGAGTTTATTTTAAAACAACACCCACATTGGGGCTCCTTCAATTTTGCTACACCCATGTGCATAATATTTCACTTACCATCAACACCGAGAGCGTGCTGCAGAATTTTTAATGAAAACTGACACAGCACGCCACCTCGTAGCTCTCTCGTTGTTCAAAACACTTAACTCCTGCTGCTGTGTTATTGCATGGCTTTCCAAACAGATCATTAAGAGCACCCTCGACCGCACACACACAGGTGATAGCATAATTTAATCGCTATCCCATACTCTGTATATCAGCAAAAAAGTTTAATTTTCTTTAGTTTTTTTTTCGTCGTCGCTGGAAAATGGGGAAATTAATTGCAAAATGTATAAGCGGAAAAATGAAATGTGAACGGTTAATTTTACAAAATTACGTAAATTTAATTGAAATCCATAGATTGGGCAACTGTAAGGCACAGAAATAATGGCCACGTTCAGAAATAAGGCAAGTTTCTAGTCTTTGATTGGCCAGCTGTCCAAAAATCGTCTTCCAATTTTATTGGAAAGTTACTGGAAATCTTATCAGCTATTTCAACTCAAAAGCAATTGTTTCAGAATTATCAGCAGTTAGTCTACAAGTTACAGTTTATAAATGCATTTTTAAACACGTATCGATTGGTAAGAAATTTGTACAGTATTGCAGGAAATGTCATTTTAAATTACAAATAAAATTTAAGGTAACTTATTTTTTGCAAGATCAACGCATAGCGTTTTCGTTTGGTAATCCAGAAGAACTTTCCAGACCTCTGCCATTCATAATAAGTTACAACTCTTGTTTTGTTTCCGTGGTTTGTGATTCAATGCATTTCCCATAAAATTATCATCTTGCTTCTGAGATCTTTTATTAACTTAGTAGATTCCTGAAAAGTCTAACGACAGACGCTTCCTTCGAATACTTTCAATGTAATGCATTCAAGCGTCAAAACCCTCCTAGAAAATGTCAATGTGGTAAATCGATTGTCAACCCGAAACAAAAGGCTGACTTTTTCACTGACCATCTCGTGAATGCTTTTGAGCAATTTCCAGCAAATACAGCTACATATTTCTTACAGTTTGATGATATGTGAAATTCTCTTCGTCATGCTCAAAGAAGTAAGAAGCACGTGTCAAGATAAGTTATTTAAAATAAATCAAAAGCGTATCTAATAACTGCTCATGTTTCGAAAAAAAATCCTCCAAAAAAATTCCAATTTATGAAAAACGCATGCATTGCTTAAGCTAAGACAGGTGTCACATCATTAGAAAATTGCAAAAATCATTGTTTTATCTAAACAAGGTCTACCGACGAATATCGCTCATAACAATAATGGCAAAAGTCTTCGAAAAACTGCTCTTTTAAAGGTTTAGAAAAATTACAGAAAAAAGAAATTTAATTCCGACCCATTGGCTTGGATTTAGAAATAAACATTCCAAGACAGACCAATTGCATCCAACTACGAATATTTTGGAACAGGCACTAAAAGGAAATACAACTGTGTTCTTCTCTATTCGTAGATGTTGATCAAGTCGTTGAAAAGGTTTGGCACTTCTAACTTGACTACAAACTGCCAAAATTACTCGCATCTCAAGAAAATTGAACCCGGTATACCACAAGGAGCTGTCCTGGGACCAACCCTGCAACTGTTATAAACTAGAGATGTTCCAGTGGATGATCACGCTATCACGGCCAACTTTGGTGGTAATACTTCAATATTGGTGCCAGATAAATCTATTATAGACGCTTCTCATAAATTGCAACTCATTGACGTATTTAAAAGTTGAGTAATGTCCAACCTTGAAATGGCTTTAGATACAAAGCTCAAATAGAAAGAACACATACAAAAAAGAGAAGAAATTAACTTGAACTGCAGGAAAATGTACTGGTTACTAGGAAAGAACGCTGACCTATCTATCCGGAACAAATTACTGTTATACAGGCAAATGTTGAAACCCGTTTGTACATATGGTATGCAACTATGGGGCTGTTCAATCAAAACAAATGCTGAACCTATCCAAAGGTTCCAAGACGAAGTCCTTCGTGGAATAGTAAATTGCCTTTGTCACATACGAAATAGCGATTTTCATCGTGACCATCAAATAGAAATGGTTTAAAAAAACGCTGTATCACATGAACACCGATATGGAGTCCCTTTTAAAAGTACGAGGCATTGTTCGGAGATTAAAAAGAACCAAGTCTCATGAGCTGACGAACTAAAGCTGTGGGAAATTATTAAAACTTAAAATTTGATGCAATGTGACTTTAAATTAAGAAAGAAAAATCGTTTGTCAATCTTGTACAGATTGGCACTGATTTACCGGTGGTTTTGTCACACATTAGTTCAGCTCTCCCGGATAAAAAAAAAAAACTTGAAGGTCACGATGATGGGAAGAATTTGAAATGTTAAATTACAATTCTAAAATTAAATCAGGTAGTCAGGTATTACACAGGGGTTCAATTGGTAATTTAAAATAAACTTAGAAGTTTTTTCCTTGCTCCATTTAAATTCGTCAGCCATTTGGACTGGTGTTTATTCATCTACAGCGAAAATTAAATGAAGCAAATTCGAAAAAGAAAGAAAGATGTCTTCGAAATTGTTTTCGTCGTTATAAATGAAAACTCAGTCCAATTTATTTTCAAATATATTTAAATATTAAGTCTATCCGTTATGAGTAGTAGTTCCAGAATCATCAAAATTCT
The DNA here is from genome assembly GCA_910595825.1 of Philhelius pedissequus. Taxonomy (NCBI): domain Eukaryota; kingdom Metazoa; phylum Arthropoda; class Insecta; order Diptera; family Syrphidae; genus Philhelius; species Philhelius pedissequus. The sequence goes on along the minus strand of OU343163.1, from coordinate 2,622,295 downwards.
TCAAATATTTTCTAATTGAAATTTATAAACAAACAGTTAACTCGATTTGAATAAACAAAAAAAAAACTAAGTTAAAAACATGCAAAGTAATTAAATTTTCTTAACATTCTCCCCCGCGGTATTGAAGCCGCCATGGTCTTCAGTACCATTACGATGAAAATTTAAGATACATAACTTGACCAATGGTCTTCTAAAAACGCCAGTTGATGTCTTAACTTCTACAACTCTAACTTCGCCATCGTGTCCAGGAAAGATTTTTGTAATAATTCCTTTCGGCCAGCATCCACGGACGATGTTATTGTCAACAACAAGTACAATGTCTCCTACTTTTACTCCTTCGCCTTTGGCTAACCATTTCGTTCTACGGTTGAGTGTTGGGAGGTATTCTCTTCTCCATCGTTTCCAAAACTGGTCAGCTAAATGTTGTGTTGCTCGCCAGTGTTTACGAAGAATCAAATCGGTTTTTGAGAATTTTCCAATAGGCGCTTTTGCTGAAGAGCGTCCTATCAATAAGTGGTTTGGCGTTAAAGCTTCTGGTTCATCGGGATGAATAGGTACATCAATTAGTGGCCTTGAATTGATTAGATGTTCGGCTTCTGTCATTAACGTATAAAGAACTTCTTCAGTCGGATATTGTTCTTTAAGCACAGCTTTTAACGCATTCTTCACTGATCGCACCAAACGTTCCCAGCATCCACCCATGTGAGGTGCTGCTGGTGGAATGAAGTTCCAATTTATTTTTTGAATTGTCAACTGTTGTTTTATTTCTTCTTGATCGAATTCAGCAAGACTTCTTTCTAGTTCTTTTTCAGCACCTCGAAAATTGGTTCCGTTGTCTGAAAACATTTCTTGGGGACAACCTCGTCTTGCAATAAATCGTCTAAGAGCCATTATAAATGAGTCAGTCGAAAGATTTGTGGCTATTTCTAGATGAATAGCACGACATGTCAAGCATGTAAATAGAACCCCATACCTTTTTTCGTGACGCCGGCCTATTTTAACAGTCATTGGTCCGAAGTAGTCCACACCAGTAAAACAAAATGCTGGCATTCCGTCTCTAATACGAGCTGCAGGTAGTTGTCCCATTATGGTTGCTGCAGGTTTCGCGTTATTTTTAATGCAAGTGTTACATTCACGTCTCACTTTCTTCAATGTTGGTCTCACTTTGATGATCCAGTATCTTTGATGTAATTCATTTAGAATACTTTCATGTCCGATATGATTCCCTTGTTCATGATAGTGTTTTACCAAGAGCTTAACATAGTCATCATTGCCATGAAGTATAACTGGAAATTTGAACCAGTCGTCGCCATCAGACAATTTACACAGTCTTCCATGTAATCGAATTACATTGTCGTCTGTCAATTTTGGCGAAAGATTGTATAATGAACTATTTTTATCGATTTCTTGATTATGTTTAAGTTTTTTGTAGTCTTTCGCAAACATTTTTCGCTGAGATTGTCGAATCCAGAGAAGCTCTGCATCATGCATTTCGTCTGTTGATAGTTCTCCGCTCCGATTTTGTTTAAATACATAATTTTTTATGAAGCGTAACATCCAAGCTGTGGTACGAATAAGTCTCAACCACGATGAAAATCGTTGAACGTCAGGTAATTGAAATAGCTTTTCTTTAGTTATGACTCCAACAAATTTGAGTAGTTCGTCATCTACCGGATCTAATTTATTCTTGGGCCATTTTGATTTTTCTGAATACAAAAACTCAGGTCCTGTAAACCAACGATTAGTAGGGATAAGGAGCTTAACGCCACTTCGAGTTGCATCGTCAGCTACATTTAATTTCGTTGGAAGCCATCTCCAATCATTTACGATAGTCAATTCTGATATTTCACTAAGACGATTAGAGACAAACTGTTTATGACGAGAGCTACTTGATTGGATCCAGTACCAAACAGTTGCGGAATCAGTCCAATAAAAAGTTCTATCAAACTTTCGGTCTAGCTCTTGTTTCAGGTAATTTGTTAGTCTAGCTCCTAGTAATGCAGCTTGTAGCTCGAGTCTTGGTATCGTCATGTTCGGTTTGGAAGGTTTTACTTTTGCTTTGGCTGCTGCAAGAGAAACTATTATTTTATTTTTGTTCAATGTTCTTACGTATACAACTGCAGAGTAAGCTTCGTTGCTGGCATCTACGAAGCAGTGTAGCTCCACAATCGGTCCATCCAAGTAGGTGTCAGAGAAACATCTCGGTATTTGCACGCAGTGGATTTGTTGTAAGTTGTTTAACCACTGTTTCCACTCAGCTCCTAATTCAACAGTCAGTTTTTCATCCCAGTCAATTGATGTCTTCCAAATTTTTTGAAGAATAATTTTACCAACAATTACAAGGTGGGCGATGAAACCAAGTGGATCAAAAACTGACATTATGATTTTTAAGGCCTCACGCTTAGTCGGAGTTCTTTCTCCACTTAAAAGAGCTGAATCAACTTTCGAGAAATTTGTATTGAAAGTGAAGATGTCTTCTGCAGTGTCCCACACAATTCCTAGCACTCGACTTAATTGCTTATTTTTATCAATATTGATTTTTTCGTTTTTGTTAACAGGCAGGAGATTTTGAGGAATAGATTGAGTTACATTTGCTGACGTAGAATACCAATTTCTTAGCTGAAAACCACCATAGCTATGAACTTTAATAATATCCTTAATGATTAAGATAGCCTCTTCTTCATTTCTAGCAGTCCCTAGGTAGTCGTCCATATAATGGTTTCTTTTAATATCATTTACTGCGTTCGGATAGTCAGCAACAAATTCGTCTGCATTTTTGTCTTTCACATATATGGCTGTGCATGGTGAACAGGTTGCTCCAAAAGTCATGGCTGTCATTTTATATGTTTTTGGTTCGCCTTGCTTCTTGTCTCCACGCCAAAGGATCAGCTGACTATAGCAATCATTATCTCGAATTTGCACACGATGAAACATCTCTTTGATATCAGCAGTGAATCCTATAATTCCTTGCCGAAATCGAAGAATAACCCCAGGTAGTGACTTTAACATATCAGGTCCTTGTAGAAGCATGTCATTTAACGATAAGCCATTGTACTTTGCTGCAGCGTCAAAAACCATTCTAATTTTTGTTGGTTTGTTAGGGTTTACAACGGGAAAACGGGATACCATTGTCTCTGTTCTGGATTCTTCAGGATTGTGATTTCTTGAAGATAGCCTTTATTGATATACTCATTTATGTTAGAATGGTATGCTGATTTTAGGATGTCGTCTTTATCCAGTCTCTTTTCTAGCATGAGTAATCGTTTAACAGCCATGTTCTTGCTGTCTGATGGTAGTGGCACATTGTCAAATCGCCATAAAAGCCCAGATTCCCACCGATCTTCAGAAACTCGTTTTGTTGTTTTTTCCAAAATCTGCAAAGCTCTGTCATCATCACGAGATTTTTCGATGTTCCCTTTAGCTGAACCTATGCCATCCAATTCCCAAAAGCACTTGACTAAGTCATGGAGATCAACGTCTTTTGAATTTGAAATAACATTTGCAACAAGCGCCTTCTTGTCGTGATTATGACTAGATCCGTCATTTCCGCTTATCGTCCAACCCAGCCATGTCTTGCTGGCTATAGGTGAATTCCATTTGTCATGTATTAATTGCCTTGTTGATGATAGCAATCCGTTGTTTTCACCTATGAGAATTGTTGGTTGACCATTTTTAAAGCTTTCAAAGTCAATTTCATTTAAATATGGATATTTTTCAGTTAACTTCTTTTTGTTGACTGTTTGTTGAATTAGAGGCAGTTCCTTTACGGTTCTAACATCTCGTAATTTGTAAAACTTAGCTCCATTAAATGTCCCTTTGATAGATGTCGAGAAGCATTTTGAATCTAACTCCTTGGCTGAATCTCCGTTGAACCATTTAACGCTTAGAGGAGAATGAGTTCCGTTTATTTTTAATTTATCTGCTATGTCACTTCTCATTAAAGTAAGACTTGCTCCAGAATCCATCATAGCTAATGTTCTGACTTCGATATCGCCATTTTTAAGACAGACTGGAAGAATTCTTAAATTTGTCGGAACATCTACCGAAGAGCTTTGAGCACATAACTCACTATGTTGATTCTGTGGTGAAGTTCGATTGGAGTGTAGCAGATGATGATGTTGTTTTTTGCAATTATCTACATTGCAAGACACTTTTTTCCGACAAGCTTGCATTGAGTGATTTTCATTGAGACAAGAAAAACAAAGGGAAGCTTTTGTAACGAACTTCCATCTTTCGTCCACAGTCATCTCGAAAAATTTCTTACATCTTGCTACAGATTTGCAATTTGATGAACAAACCTTGCACTTGATGTTATCGTCTGTTTTGATAGCTGTGTTTACTCTTGATGTCCGTTTTGTATCTCCTCTTGATGTAGATGTTGATAATTCTGGCTGTACACGAAGAGATGCAGCATGCGACTTTCTATCTAACCAATCAGCAAAGTTCCTAAGATTGTAAGAATCCTTTTCATATATGAAATCTGACCACATAATGTGTAATGTTGATGGCAGTTTCCTTTCGAGGTCTTGGATAAGCTGTGGATTGGACAAATACTCATTTTTATTTAAAAGTTCAATCATACCAGTAAGATTTTCTACTGCCGTAGCAAATTTTATGATTGACATCGGTTTATCTTCTTTAGGAGGTAAAATCTCCTTCGTCTTCAGGATCAATGAATTGATGATATAGTCCGGTCGTCCAAAACGTCTCTCCAAAATTTTCATGATTTTGTCGGCACTGTCTGGCGAAATGAGGAGCGATCGAACAGCATCTAGTGCTTCGTCCTTCAAAGCTATGCGAAGTCTGGTCACATTTTCGTTGCTTGTAAATTTGCACATATCTGATGTTCGATGGTATTCATTTTTAAACATCAACCAGTCTTCAGGATTTCCTCCAAATTTCGGTAGATCCATTTTGGTTTGTCTTGACATAAAAGTTGACATTATTTCCATGTAAGGTATCCTATTTTCATTATCTTCGGTGCATGGAATCTCAAATGTTCTACTAGTAGTCTTTTTAATCTTCTTTACATTATTTGATTTTAGTTTTGATCCGTCGGACTTCAACCTATGGAGCTCAAAAGATAATTTTCTTAGCTCCTCCGACAATTTAAATATTTTGTCTTTGGTTTTATCTTCCACAGGTAGTTCATTTTCTTCCTCAGTGTCTTCTGATTGGTCATCTGAAGAATTATTATGATTTTCTTCATCCGCCATTATTGTATGGTCTGCAGAACATTCGGTCATTTCATCAGTTCCTTCTTTTCCATCATCATTAAATGCTATACAAGATGTGCTTTTCCTGATTGGAAAAACATTGTCTTCACCATATCGCGTCGGTGGAATTCCCTTCGATTTCCTTGTGCTTATCCTGCTTGCTGACATTTTCCAAGTGCTGTATTCTTCTGGTTTGAAGGACCACGATGTCTTCGAAATTGTTTTTATTTTCAAATATATTTAAATATTAAGTCTATCCGTTATGAGTAGTAGTTCCAGAATCATCAAAATTCTTCAAATATTTTCTAATTGAAATTTATAAACAAACAGTTAACTCGATTTGAATAAACAAAAAAAAAACTAAGTTAAAAACATGCAAAGTAATTAAATTTTCTTAACAAAAGAGAACGTCAAAAACACGCAAGGAAAATCCTACCCGCGCGTGTTCAGGTAGATTTATTTCTGTTTCATCTTTCGTTCTTTCTTTCTCTTTCGCACTTCTTTCACGAAGGGACAGTGCTACTGTCCGAGTATTTTGGAAAATCAGGAGATTTCCTGTTTAATGAGTAGAAAAAAGCGGAGATTACAGTTTACATAAAACCAACTATTATGGCGGGCGAATCGAACGTTTATTTGAATTTAAATTAAAAAAAAAAATATCATTGGTTTTTGTACCAAGTTTTCTTCTGAATTGAATACCTATGTTCTAAATTTTCCAAAAATATGAACGTTTGATTCCCCAATCTTAACAAGCGGTAAAATGAAAAAAAAGTCTCAGATTTCGATTTGGTCTAATCAGACTATTAATATTTTTATAATTTTTCTAGTCCAATTCCAAATCAAGGGCCTATTTCAGCGTTACTACATCAGTTACACCAACTACATCATACAACTACTTTCCACAACTACATCAATTACATTTTCCTGTTTCACAACTATAACTGGAAGTGCTATGTGCTGTGGCTTGATGATGTAGTTGATGTAGTTGACTTGAAGTGTCTTATGGTAGGTTTACATCTATTTTGATTTGGTTTCTCCAAAAAATGACGTTGTCAAATGTATACAAGTTGGAAAATATCAATGAGTTAATCCAAAATATGCTTCTTAAGAAAGGCAGATTAATTAATTTATGAAATCAAGAATAAATATAAGTATTTTCATCTTGACAAAGGTATTTGTTAATACACTCATATTTTGGTATATTATTATGTTCATAACATATCTGCCATGCTTTACTCTTACTGATATTTACTGATGAAGGTACATGTTAATGCAGCACTTGTTTCTTTACTTCTTCAAAGCTAGACACAATTAAGAATACAAAAAAATAGATCTCTGACAGTATCGTATTTCTTTAAGGGCCAGTTAACGTTCCAAACAAATCGCTCTTCGAAGAATAAGATTCCCTAAGAAAAACTATTTGTTCTTCCTTGATTGACTAAAAAATATAAACGAAAAACTTTATAATGATTTTTTATGTTAGTACACAAAAACTACTAACATTCGTATATTTTTCAGCTATTATTTTCGTTACTACATCAACATTTTTTATTGTAAGATTGTACCAAGAATTGACTCTTAGTTGTACTACAACAATGTAGGATTAAAAACTTTGAAACTTAATCCTACATTTTCCAATAATTCCAGTACATTCTCCATATCTACACTTGTGTACTACAACTAAAAACCGAACGTTTCTGTGAAACAGAACTGATATAATAAAACGGTTAAAATGCTACATTGTATTTTATGTAGTAGCGCTGAAATAGGCGCCAGAACTGCAATAATTGTCAAACTGTCATGCACACTTCAAAACAGGGATGGACTTGAGGAAGAACTTGAGCAGGTATGTTCTACATATAATAACATTTTTCCCTGGAGTTGAAGATGACACATAATGTGTTAAGAAGTTACATACACCTTATGAAACATGTAATACGTAATAAATTGTTTTATTAAGAAGCCTATAAATGTAATACGAAGACGAATCGGAAAAAACAGGAGAATTGAGGAAAAAATGTCGTGGGAACAGGAGACAGTAGAGTTGAATTTTTTCGAGCGAAAAAACAGTATTCTACTGTCATAACAGTAGAAACGGCAGCACTACGCAGGGGTAAACGTTGACGTTTAAAGTTTGCTCATGTGTATGTGCTTCTAATTTGAATTCTTATATTCAAATCCAAAATGCATTTTCCCTTCTTTTCAGAATTAGAATATATTACCAAACGAAAAATGTCGGATACTTCGAGACGATCAGAGCAAAACACGCTATAAAGGTACATTTTTGAAATTTGAAGTTTCAAGTTTGACATACCGATGACATGTGAAAAATTAATTGGTTTTCTATAATTTCGCATTTGTTACAACTAAACATTCGATTCTTTTCTGAACCCAATCGAATTATTTCTAAACAAAATCGATTGTATGCTGTCAAATCTTGCTTTTTTAGCAATATTTCATTGACCTTACACGCACACTATTTTTTGCAAGTTCCTTACAAAAATCCCTCTGAAATCGATTTGAAATGATTGTTAAGGAATTCGACTACATATGTTGTCTCCTGTGTCTTCTGAACGTGACCAAATTAAAATCATCACCAAATCCAGTGGAATCCCAATCATCAACAAAAATATTATCAGAATTGGTTGTTAACAAAATTCAGCTTTATATAGGAAAAATGGTAATATTATTGAAATGGGTTAATTGCCCTAAAACCTTGCCGCTACTCCACTACCAGCTAAACAGACATAGATGAAACGATAATTTACTGTGGTTCTTCAATTACATTACATCATCATCGTTGCATGTTATCACATAATTATTAACGTTTCATCGCAAGGAGAATGATACACAAGGACCACGACCAGCAACAAGAAACCAGACCGCAAGAAGAAGGCCTTATTAATGTTGGTAGCACAACAATAATAATAATTCGTATCCTTCCATGCGAATTGTGGCGACTGCCTTGAATCTTGAATTTGATCTCAATGGCGACAACCAAACCGACTTTAATATCAAATGATGTCTCTCCGAATAGAGAACACACAACTCATATGAGACTATTCCATTCGCTCCCATGATGATTACAACATCGCACATCGCACCACCCACAGACATATGTATACACCATAGCCAAAGAGAATGGAATTTAATATACTTTTAATGGTGGTTAAATGCTTTTGTCGTCGCCCTTTTCGCGGCCACCACCCAAAGGACTCATCTCCTATGTGATATATGATCCACAATGATGTATGGGTAGATATTTTTCAAAAAAAAAAAAAAAAAAAAACTCAAAGGATGCTACTTCCAATTCTGTACCACACACACAAAAGTTTCGACTTAAATAATACAAAAATTCCCCAAAGCGCCATCGATCTCGTAGGGAGTGAGTTCCTGTAACAAAAAAAAAAGAAAAAAAAATTAAGGAAGCTGATGGTTTCCCTTCCTAATGTTCTTCCGCCGCATTCCGCACATCTGTCTTAGAAACTTTGTATGCCTCCATTTGGTTATTTTTTTAAATTATCGTATCCCCAGGTGGTGGCGCGCTTGTTGACAGCCGCAGGCACAGCCAGAGCATTTGTCTTCGTGCCGGCTTCCAAGTATTTCATCCCAACAAACTGTCGTCCTTAATTAGCTGGCTAACGAGCGTGATTGACAAATTTGAAAGGATCTGGCTTGGATATAGTGTTGCGCCATTATGGTCCTGATAGATAGATAGAACGTTCGGGACATTTTATATTCATCGGATGAAGGAGAAAGTATAATCTGTGAAATGCGACTGAAATGTGAATTAACTTAATTCAAATGGAACCGTCTCATCGCATCGCATCGCAGCATATCATTCCTTAGGCAAAAAGCTGTGCCATGCTGCTGATATACAGTTAACGGTTAATGGCTCTGTGTTCTTTATATAGAGGAAAATGAGAGACAGTTTACTTTCATTAGGAAATATCGGATTTAAGTATCTTAAATCTTTTATGTCATTTGGCCTAAAAGAGCGTGTATAACAACTTTGGCAAATACATACCTTCATACATATATTTAGAACTAAAAGGTCGAAGTTATAAAAAAAAACAAAAACTTTTAGTCTAGAAGAGATTCTGTCTGCTGATTAATTATTACTTTTTCAATTAATTGAAGAAGTATTTTGTGTTCGAACTAGGAAAAGTTTTGTCGGAAAATGAAGTTTAACTGCACAAAGTTTGACTGAGCCGGACATGAATTATTGACAAAGATTAATCTTAAAACAAAAGTAAACAAAAAAAAAAAAAAAAATAAAGACAAATTGATTTGGGTGGTGCGTTTTATTTAATGGCAGTTTTGGGCAAATTATTTTATTAGTTTTGCCGCAATTAGAAGACGCGCCGTCATGATTTATTTTGCTTGTAATTTTTTTTATTGACAATTAAATGGAATGCTTTTGTGCCACTTCAGTGATTTCGATGTGATTAGCTTTCTTATTTTAAGAGGCCAAATTGCGTTTTGAAATGTTTTATGCGCTAGATAAGTCTGGAAACGTATTCAATTATTATTTCTTTTTATAATTTATTTGAACATCCTGTGAGAAATCAAGTGGATTGAATATAATCTGCTTCATTTAAAATGTTTTTATTTTGTAATATGGATTGGGTATGGGCAATAGAAGCTCAACAGAAATAGCGAAATTCTAAAAAAAATTTCAATGGAAACTTTATTGAAGAAATAACTTTCGAAAAACTGATATTTTTTACTTGCGATATAGGTACCGTAGGTCAAGTTTTACATTTGGAAAAGAAATCGAATCGAACTCGAGATCTTAATCAAAGTTGACATTACGATGATAGAGAATACCAAAAAAGTGGGACCGGCAATACCGTCTGTATGTAGAACGATCTACAGCCTAAACGGCTGAATCGATTTTGTTCAAACTTGGTGCTTGGGCTTTTTAGGTGATTGTCCAAAATACATTTTTGAATCGTTGTTTTAGCCCCAAGAATAACAGTACTTGCCATACAAATTTTTCTACCATCCTAATTATCTCGAAAACGGCTATAGCGATTGTGATAATAATTGGTGTGTGTATTACGTTGGGTATGTTCTACATTTTGGTCAAAAATCTTTTTTAAATATTTTGTTATTAACGGTACCTGCCATACAACCATTTTATTGATTTTCGACTTTCTCAAAAACGGCCCAATGGATTTCGATCAAAATTTTTATACAGGAGATCCTTGGAATTGTAAAGAATACTGCATTTCAAAAAATGTTTTTTTTATTAAAAAAAAAATATATATATTTTTTGTTTTTGAAAATTCAATATATCGAAAACGGGTAGACGATTTTTTCTTAAATTTTGTTTTTAATTTTATATTGTTAAAAAGTTAAAATTTTCATAGCAATTTTTTTTTTAAATTAAGAATTTTTGTACATAGAAACTTAAGTAAAACTTTAAAAATATGTTTAGCCGTTTCTATTAAGAATCTTTTGCATACGATCTGATCGAATATAAGAGCAAGTACGTGCGATCCAGTCGTGCATTTTATTTATATTTACATTGGGAATTCATATTTTGTATCAACTTTGTACTTAAAGTACTTCAAAATAACTTTGAAAAACGTACTATTTCTAATACAAATATAAAACTAAATTATTACTTAGACTATCTTTGAAGTACTTAGAGGGGCTACTCCATTTTAATAATATTTTAGAAGTTTTTAACCAAGTTGGTTTTTATTTGGACTTTGGAGCATTTTTAAAAAGTGATTCTCATCGGCTTTATTGGTCATAATGATGATTAAATGAAAGCAATTTTCATTTTATTTTCCCAACGTTTCGATGAGAATCACTTTTTAAAAATTCTCCAAAGTCCAAATACTCAATTTTTAAGTTCATAAAGAATCGAATTGCAGATTTATAATTATATTATAATTACATAATTATATTATACAAATTGTAGAAATTTGAAGAAAAAAAATTTAAGCTCATAAGAAACGAAACTTAACAATAAGGAATTTAAGGGTTTTTTTTTAGAGGTATAGATAGATTTAGATTAGATTATGAATATGAATTCTGACATATGACCACCCATACCGGGGCTGGTTCGATTTTTTGTTTTGTATGTTGGCAATAACGCGGCAAATGTTGTTTTGCAAGTCGTCAATCGTCTCTGAACGGCGGCAGAGTCTCAACAATGGCTTGAGGATTATTTAAACTCCAAATGCGGCAGTTTAGCATATTGACGTAGACAAAAGCATTTAATCAAAAATGAGCTACATTGCTTGTGTACGTCGGATTTATTTGTAACAACATAATATAACATTTATATACGGGTAGGAATGTATCCGCATCTCCGGCAAAAGGCCAAAGGAGTAAACGGACAGATCTTTGTCTCGGCCACACTTTGTACACTTAAAAGAAGTGGAATGGAGAAATAAGCAGATAAATACTATATCTTCTGCTTCTTGCTCCTAGTAATAAATTAGAAATCGTTTTCTGTTCGCGACAACAGCCTGGTTTATAGCACTCTTAGAGGAAGGAAAGCCATAGAAATAGGTATGCAAACGATACATCGATATTTTCAAAATATCATCGATGTTTAAATAACCGATACATCGACGGAAGAACCCTCAAACATCGACATCGTTGATTCATTTCGTTAAACATTACCAAGATGTGCTAAACCTAAAAATGTGATTGTATTTGTGTTGCATTTAACGGAAAACCATTTATCCGTACTAGCGTTGTCCACATCTCATCTGAACACTAATTTCAGGGTTGGGGAAAGTTAAGTTTTTCACAAATGTTATGTATAAAGCAAGTAGCAACACTGCATCGGCAGTCGCAACCTCTACATGTGAACACCAAATTTCCAGACGTGAAGTGTACCTAAGGTAGGGTATACATTATCGAACCTGCGTGACATTCTTGTGATATCGAACACGCGTGAAAAGTCCGCCAAAAATTATTTTCATTCTTAATACAAGATTAAGCTCAATAAACACATTAAAATATTATTTTTCATATTCCATACTGACAAAGATTCAAAAATGAACTAACTAACAACAAAAAATACAAAAATAAAATAAATAAAAATAGAGACAACAATTTGTGCTATGGAGATTACAAATAAGACATCGAAAAAACATCAATGTCGATGTATCTATCGTTCTTATAACCATGTTTTTTAACATGGATGTTTGTTATGGAACCATCGATGTTTTTTTCCCTACACAGAAATAAACGTTCGGGATTACGTTGCCCGCCACTAGCACACAAATTTAGTAAAAAAAAATCAAGTTTAGGCAAAGCCTCGTCTGCAATCAATTTATAAGAAGTGAATTGCAGAAATAAAGAAAAGTGACAACAGGTAACGGGAGATATAGGCGTTGGTTAGTCCAGACAGGTGCTCGAAACTACTACCGGATACAATTTCGTGCACAAGAGTGTGTTTCTTATTTCAAATTATGCAATCGGATCCGGTGCTGGTCTTGCCTTTAAATACTCTGAATTGGTACTAAATACGGCAAAGGCAAAGAACACTTTTTCACTAAAATAGTACCTCCCTTTACGGAAATTTACGATCACCAGTAAATGTAATCTTAAAAGAGTCAACCGAAAAACATGTGATGCCCAATCTATCATGTGGTTGCCTGTATACCTTCTCTGTGCGGTTGTATGAATTCATATCGTCCAAGGGTTCGGTGCGATGGTTAACTACACACCATACTTAGGGTGTGGCGTTGTGAAAAAAAGCAATTTAATCCATGGTTTGATAAAACGGTAGGGGTGCTGAAACTGACGAAATAAAATAACCCAAGGGTCGGTGCGGTTAGGGTTAGGTGCAGTAGATATATGCAAATAATATAAATTAACCAATTTAAATACGGCTGTTTGTTTAATCGATGGTTCGGTCGGTGGATAGGAGAAAAGTGTAACGCTTCGTTACAACCTCTAAAAAAATCAATTACATCTTCAAATACCTTAAAATATATAACTCCATTTTCTTTAGGCATTTTCAACTACACTGACTACAGCTTATGTCCCATCGCCACCGATCAATTCCTCCTGAATCCGATAATACATATTTCAGGAGTTAATTCGAGTATTATCGCAGATATCTTCCACCAAATAATATTTTTTAGAAAAATAACTATACGGTTAAGGGAAATGGATCATTTTTTAAAGACTTTTTATAAAACTTTTCAGCAAGTAGTCAAACTGCGGCCTCATTAATTAATGGATCGAGTGCTATTTGAGTTTAAAAGTTATACATTAACTAATCTTTTCCTTTTTTTTTCTAATTAACCAAATTTTAAAAACCGTCCTTATTTCATAAAAATTTGCGTTTTGTCGCGGAGCATTAAGGTCTTTGCCAAAAAGCAATATTCATTGAAATGACTTCATCTTACATGGATTTTTAAACAATCATAAATCATGTAATCATTAAAGCTTGAGTATTTTTCCCCTGATATCCAATGCCTTTTCCCATAAGAAGGACTTTTTTTATAATACAAATTCTTTATATAGGTACATTATTGTAATAAATCATCCAATTAGAAGATTTAACATTATTTAATTGAACTTGTTGTTAAATCAATAATTCAAGAAGTCCAATCAGATAATGCTCATTCTTCTACTTCGCTGATTTATTTCAATAGAATATAAAATTTGTATTATAAAAAAGACCTTATATCCTATAATTAAAATTTTTTTATGAAAGATTCTAAATGAAAAAATAAAATATGTGAGGCTTTGATTATTTTGTATGAGGGACTCCACACCCATAATCAAAGCCTCACGCTTATTTTATCTTCTTTAATACCTAGCAATTTTAATTAAAATCGATTCATTGATTCGGTGGTATTTTGATTTGCTTTGAAATAATATAAAAATGAATGTTAATTCAAAATAAAGCAATTGATGTAGGGGTGTCTTACTTACCCTACAAAATAAAGCAAAATTATTTCGGAACAATTTAAACGGAATTATCACAACAGATTTAAAAAGAAGGGGACGGAATTAGCTGAGAAATAAAAAGACAAATATTTTTGGACTTTTGTTAAGCAAACCAGCAATACAAAAAAACACCCTTTTATTTTTCGAACATGTTTCATTATTTTCTTGAAACTTTAAATTTTTTTAACCAACATTTTTTTGAAACTATTTTTTTTCTTTCATGCAAATGTTAGCTACAGCATATTTCAATTTTATGGAATTCTGTAAAAAAAAAAAAAAAACGAAGCTGACATTTTTTGAATCCGGCCTTGTACTTGCATAAGCACATTCCCCACAACGAACCCATCTTCCAATTATTGAAATGCCACCGGTGCGGCGCGTGCGACGTTCAAACTTTGATCCCGTGGTTCGGCAATTTTAGTTGACCGATTTCGGCAAGTTAAGTAAGGTTCAATGTTGGTTCAAATTTGGATCCGTGTTTTAGCAATTTCAACTCACCGATTTCAACTCAACAATTTAATCTCACCGATTCACCTCAGTAAAATCTCCGAGATAGGGACTAGATTTCACAAAGGAATGATTCACAATGCGCAAGAAGGACCAGGCGAACTTCGTCTTGCCCCAATTTAACGCTTTCAAATGGACTGCAGAGCTATAATAAAACACAGATAGTTCAAATTTTAGTGTGATTTTTTAGAATGGAATAAAAATAAGGAGAGAGTGATATGATAAACAATGTTTTTCGATTTGTTTTCCGGCGCAAAAACAAACAACAAAGACCGTTTACCAAGCTATAGACGACGTCTTTCTTCTACACTGCTAGTATTGCCCGTTCACAAAACCTATCGAGATTTTTATAATTTTTTGCAATGCCGGAGAACACTTTACTTTGATGATGAGTTTCTCCTTCGACGTTGTTAACTCGCAAACATTTGCCGGGAATGATATCAATCCAGTCTACACATTAACAGAAATTTGGCCATTGCCAAGAGGTCAACTACCTTCAAAGCTCATTTATGCACCATCGTGCATTCATCCCAAATTATGATTTTGCATTCTCGCATCAATTTCGCTGTCGCCGAATTCTTGGTCATTGTGCACGTTATTGGGGTATCAACCGTGAGAAAATTCATCGCCAGCTTCAAAGCGGAATGTGCAGTTCCACCGCCTTTTTTTTAAATATTTGGGTAAAATTTTGTTTAGAGAACTAAAGCAAAATCTGTAGCGAAAAATTCTGTGGCTTTTGACAGAAAAAATGTCGTCTTGACATTTCACTGACAGCTCCATAGAAAAGGCTTACTCCCACACACCACAAACGATGTTTTATTTTAATCTTATACTGGTCTTAGTAGTATAGATTGGTAGGTTCTGGCGTTCGTAAAGTGGTGCAAACACCACCCTATGGATTGGTAGGTTCTGGCGTTCGTAAAGTGGTGCAAAACACCAACCTTCTTGTGGTTTTGATTTGATTGACAGTTGGATGTTCCAATTGTGGTTAGGGTGTTCCAATTGTGGTTAGGGTGTTCCAATTGTGGTTACGATATTCGGATTGTGATTATGATGTTCCAATTGTGATTTAGTTGTTTATAGTTTTATTTATATATTATGTTTGATGAATGATATATTTTTAGAATTTATTTTTGACTGATAATGATTACAAACGGTATAGTTCATAAATTGGTTCAAAACACGGTTTTGGTTTGATTGTCAGTTGGATGTTCCAATTGTGGTTTAGTTGTTTATACTTTTATTTTTATATTATGTTTGATGAATGATCTATTTTTAGAATTTATTTTGATTGATGATGGTTACAAACGGTATAAGTTGAATTGATTTTCAATTCAAAGGACAGTTGATTTTTTTTTCAAAAAAGAAGCGTGTAATAAAAAACAAAAAGAAAAAAATGAAGTGTAATATCTGTAGTAAAGTGTTTTCGCGAGATTATACATTGAAGCGTCACATACAAACTATGCATGAGGAGATCTTAAATCATTGCGCGGGTTGTGGCAAGAGATTTACTAGGAAATACAAATTGAAGGAGCATATGTTGAAATGTATAGTTTTGGTTGAGCAGAGGAGAAAAAGTAATGAAAAATTACTTGTGACATCACTAGCTACATCAACATTACGAGTAATATCACCGTCGGAGTCATCATCATCATCATCATCAAAAATGATATGCAAAGTGTGTAATATTGAAATTGATAAGAAACGATGGAAACAACATCAGCGAAGCAGTGTACATAAAATAAAAGAGCAAGTGTTCTGCAGTGATAACGTGTATAAAATATTGACATCATTTAAAGATCGAATTGTGTCATATTCCATCCAAAATGAAAAAGAAGACGATTTGGACGTGAATTCATTTTTTGCAAGGAAGAGAGCAAATATTAAAAATCTTTTGCAAGAAAAAGTCGTAGAGAATGGATCAATTAAATTCAATTTGGAATTATTCGCCGAATTTGTGAAGATTGTTAATGTGGATGATATGAATTTTGATGTAAAGTCAATGATGACACGTATGCGAACTCTTCTTCCATTTGATAATATTGATCAATTAATATCAGAAATGGAGACAAATATAATGGAGAAGCTGGAAGAATTTCAGGAGCGAGACAGTGGATGGACTCTTATTAAGATAAAAGCATTGGAATTGAATATAAATAGATTTCAGTGTTTGAGGGGGTCAAAGCACTTCAAATTACCAGCTTTCATTAATAACAAAAAGGCTGTTATTAATATTCAAAACAATGATATATACTGTTTCAAATGGGCTATAATATCAGCTGTGAATCCAAACGTGTCGAATGCTAATTCCCCATATGCTTATAACATATCAGATATAACTAGTGATTGTATTCCCATTGCTAATATGGTTTTAAATTTTAAAGATCTTGTTTTTCCTTTGGGAATTGATCAGATATACAAATTTGAAGCACAAAATGATATAAGCGTAAATGTTTTTGGATACTCAAATGAAGAAAATAGTATTGAGGGTCCATACTATTTGACTAAAACTGAAAAACCGATTCATATTAACTTATTATTTTGCAAGGCTAACGCAATGTCACATTACGTTTGGATAAAAAGTTTAAGTCGGCTTCTACGCGATAGGATACTTAATGCGAAAGAGAAAAAACTATACTTTTGCAATAGTTGCTTACATCATAATTACAGCGAGGAAAGTTTGCAGAACCATAAGAAAGAATGCGGGGGTGTTGATACACATATGCCAAAGGAAGGAGAAAACTGTGTAAAGTTTTCAAAAGTTGAAAATTCTATCAATGTGCCTTTCGTGATATATGCAGACTTTGAGAGCATTTTATTACCTGTCAGTACTTGTCTTCCTGATCCAACCATATCATCAACAACAACAACTCAACAGCATGTTCCTTGTGCATTTGCGTACTACATTAATTGCTTCTTTGATAAAAGAAATAATTTAATGAGGACATTTACTGGTATGTTATATTTTTATTTTTTTATTTTTTTATTTTTTAAATATTCTTGTTTTTTATAGGGCCAGATTGTACGAAGGAATTTATTCTTAGTTTATGTGAAGATATTCAACGTCTTTATGCTGATTATTACAAATATGCTGTACCGATGAAAGATCTCACATCGCAACAAGAATGGTGTCAGGAGAACAAAGAATGCTGCATATTATGTGAGAAAAAGTTTGTAGAATTTGAATATAGAGTAAGAGATCACTGTCATATTACAGGTGAATATAGAGGACCTAGTCATAATAGTTGTAATTTAAGATCAGGTCTTCCCAAATTTATTCCAATATTCTTACACAATCTAACAGGCTATGACAGTCATTTGTTTTTCTCTTCATTGAATGCAGTGGAGGGAGAAATAAATGTCATTGCCTTGAATAAAGAAAAATATGTATCAATATCTAAAAAGATACTTGTAGATGAAAAATCACAGACCTACTTTGAAATGAGATTTCTTGATTCATATCGCTTTCTGAACGAAAGTCTTGACTCCCTTTCACAAAATTTAGGTAAAGATGATTTTAAATTAACAACATCATATTTTAATTGTGATAATCAATTCGATTTAATTAAACGAAAGGGTGTGTTTCCCTATGATTATATTAATTCATGGGATCGCTTAGAAATGAAGTCTTTACCGGAAAAATATCATTTTTTTAACAAACTAACTGATGAGGAATGTTCCGATGAGTCATATGAAGTTGCTAATAAAATGTGGTCATATTTCAATTGTAAGAATATGAAGGAATACATGCAAATTTATTTACAAAGTGATGTTGTTTTGCTTGCCGATATCTTTGAAAATTTTCGAAAAATATGTCAAGAAATTTATAAATTAGATCCCTGCTACTATTATACAGCACCAGGTTTATCTTGGGATGCAATGCTCAAAATTACAGACATTGACTTGGAATTATTAACCGAATTAGAAATGTATAAATTTTTCCAAAAGGGTGTTAGAGGTGGTTTAACTCAATGTTGTCATAGATATTCGAAAGCAAACAACAAATTTATGAGTTCATATATGCCAAACTTACCTTCATCATATTTGATGTACCTGGATGTTAATAATCTCTATGGTTGGGCTATGAATCAAACTCTTCCCTATGGTGGTTTTCAGTGGGTGACTGATGTTGAGCAGTTTACCAAAAATTATATAACATCTTACAAAAATAAAGACATTGGTTACGTTTTGGAAGTAGACTTGGATTATCCCAGTTCCTTACATGATGTTCACAATGACTTACCATTCTGCCCAGAAAATATTTGCACTCCGGGAACCAAATCTAAAAAGTTGGTAAGCAGCTTTTATGATAAACGTAAATATGTTATTCATATAGAAAACTTGAAGCAAACCTTAAAACACGGTTTGATATTAAAAAAAGTTCACAGAGTCATTCAATTTAAACAATCAAATTGGCTTCAAAAGTATATTGAATTGAATACTAACCATCGTAAGAAAGCCAGAAATACCTTCGAAAAAAAATTTTTCAAATTAATGAATAATAGTGTCTATGGTAAGACAATGGAAAACGTTGATAAAAGAACTGATGTTAAAATTCTTACATATTGGGAGAATATTGGTAAAAGAAAAGGTGCACGGGATCTAATAGCAAAACCAAATTTTCACAGTGTATCTATTTTTTCTGAAAATATGATTGCTATACAAATGAAAAGGGTAAAAGTTGTCTATGATAAACCTCTTTATTTGGGCTTCGTTGTCTTAGAACTTTCAAAATTACTTATGTATGAGTTTCATTATGAATATATGAAAGTAAAATTTGATAACAGGTTGCTTCTTAATTATATGGATACAGATTCTTTCATATATACTATAAATACAGAAGATTTTTACTCTGATATCTTGACTGATTTAGTCACATATTTTGATACTTCTGACTACAATCCCTTGAATGTGCACAACTTTCCGATTGTTAATGCAAAAAAAATAGGTATGTTTAAAGATGAGAATAGTGGAAAGAAAATGGTACAATTTGTTGGCTTACGTGCAAAAATGTACTCCTTTACAATTGATGATGGTACTTCAATTCAGAAATGTAAAGGGATCAAGAAGTATGTTACAAAAAGACTAACTATAGAAAACTATAAGACCTGTTTATTTGATAAAATCTCTATTTATAAGAATATGACTACTTTTAGGAATAAGCTTCATATAATTTATACACAAAATTTAAATAAGATGACATTGAACTTTGAGGATACAAAAAGATATATATGTAAAAATAATATAAGTACTTTAGCTTGGGGACATTATAAAATTGAATATGAAAATCAATAAATGTATAAAAATTGCCTATTTAGGTCCTATAGGAAGATCCTCGAAAATAAAAATTGTACCAAAAAAATAAATAAAACAAATTTTTCTTTTACATATAATGTAACATAATTAAATGACTTTTTATTTAATAATTTTTTTTTTGAATCAACAAAACTGCGGATTAAAAAACTATTTTCCAAGGCACAGCAACCAGCTTTATAGTCCTCCAAAATGTATGTAGTTGGATTAGTATTTTGAATTGATTTGATTTTAAAAATTTCAGTCGTCCAATTTGGTGTGTAACCCTTTTCAAAAACATGTTTATATTTACTAATGCGTACACTGTCTCCCTTATGAAACTTTGGTTTATTAAATATTTTCAAGTTGTTGTAAACAGTTTTTAGTAACATATTTTCATTTGTAGAATTTACACTGATTGGTGACATTTTAATGGTTCTATGTTTTGTATTATTGTACCTTTCAATCAATTGTTTGTAAATATTTATCCATTGATATGACCCATGATAACTAAACTCCTTCCACATTAGACCTTTAAAGGTTCTGTTGAAACGTTCAACTATTGATGCCTTTACAATATTAAATGTTGAATAATGATTTATCCTGTACTGCTTCATTAAAAATTGAAATTGTTTGTTGAAAAATTCTTTTCCATCATCAGTTTGTAAGTTTGCTGGCGACCGACGACTCTCAATAAGTATACTTTTCATCGCTTCACTGACACTAGAAGCAGTTTTAGTTTTAAGAGGTACAACCCAGGCAAATTTCGAAAATGTATCTATGATAGTGAGAAGAAAGCGATGACCTTTATTAAATTTTGAATAGATACCCATTTCTACTAAATCTGCTTGCCAAAGATCATCGATTCCTTTCATTATTACTCGACGACGTTGGAAATTCCTGCGCGCTTGTCTATGAAGCTCATCTACTAATCCTTTTTTTATATTTAAATTCATTGCTTTGGTAAATGGCTTTGCTCAAATTTTTTCAAGATTCTTGGTTCCATCAATTTGTTTAAACATATAATTTTCAAACCCTCTGAACCTATCTTCAATATAATTGTTAAGTGTTTTTATTTCATTGTTTAGGTTTTCGTTCAGCAATTTGTTTGATTTTATTTTGGATTCTAAATCTTTTATAACTTTTTCAATATCTTTAATATTGTTTCTCAAAAGTGTGATTTCTTGTTTTGATTTTAAAGACAACTGACTCAGACTTTCCGAGACAAATTGCTTTGACACTGCATCATTGTCTTCAATAGGGAAAGCTATATTCTTCAATCGTTTAAAATGAAGGTTTATATTTCGATCACGGTCCAAATTAAATCCAATGGTTTTCTTTAGTCTATCCTGTCGTACTATATTATTATTAGAAAAGTGACCAAACTTGTCGACGCTCATTTTGTTAATGATTCTATACATTTATATTTATACAATTATATTGCTTTCTTTAAGTTCTTCAATAATGGAAACAATTTCATTACTGTGACCTGTATGACCTGCCGACTGTGATGAAATTAAAAGTCGTAATCTATCGACGATTTCATTGGGATCATCCCAAAAAATATAGTTAGGTTTTTGTGGATTTACAGTCATGATACCATTTCCTTTATGGAGTGTTTTATCATTGTGTTTATCATTGAATAACTTTTTTATAATACTTCTGTACTTGTATGCTTTTGTTCCTTTAATTTGTTCGTTTTCATCATATTGACGTTTATGTGCACTTGTTATAATAAGAATTTTTTTGTAAATTTGCAAATCGGATTTATTATAGTTTTTAGATGGTGTTTTGTAAAACAAAAGCTCAAAGAGTCCGGGTGTTAAAGACCACATATGATCGTCTATAGAAATTTGATTTGATTTTAGTACGAATTCTTTATTACCAAATTTCCATTTAGCATTTGAATCTCTATGTGGACCATATAATTTATCCAATTTGTTTTTCTGTTCCAATGTTGTCAAATTCAAATTTGTATATACACCACTTTTGTTAGTGTCATCATTTTGTGAATAGAAGGTATCTTCATTACTTAAACCATTTGAATTGATTAAAATCGTATCATCATTATCATCATCTTTTTTATAAGTATGATCAACCGGTGAGTTGCTCTTTTTAAGGGGTGTACTTGTATTACCTTTTAGATGGAATTGTAAAGGTTCAAGGTTGGTTTCTTCATTTTCACCATAATCATAACTAGGCTTTGAATTTTTAACGAGGTCTTTGAGATGTTTAGTGATTGGCTTAAAAGTGTCTTCCAAAAAGTCTGCTGCATCTAATTCTTGTAATTTAATACTATTGAACTTTTTCCGCAATACATTTCTCGTGTTTATAACATCTCTTATTATTTTCTTATTCATTTTTTTCATTGATCAGATCAGCTTTTTAAATATCAGATCAGGTTGTTAATAGATCAGCTTTAAGATATCGGATCAGGTTGTTAACAGATCAGCATGCAATTATCGGATCAGTTAATAGATTTACCTACTCTCATGCTATTGCAACAGCACATTGTATACTGATCAGAAACGGTTTAATATTGAATATTTATTGTTTTTTAGATATCAGATCAGGTTCTTAACAGATCAGATCAGGTTCTTAACAGATCGGCTTGTAGATATCAGATCAGGTTATTTACAGATGAGCTTTATCAGATCAGCTTTATCAGATCAGCTGTTTAAATATCAGATCAGGTTGTTAATAGATCAGCTTGTAATTATCAGATCAGATTAACAGATTGACCTAGTCTCATACTATTGTATACTAATCAGAAATTGATTAATTTTGAATACTTATTGTTGAATGAATATATCAAACCCTTTTCTATAACGACCCGCATCGATAGGATCGTCTTTGTTTATAACAAGAAATCCATATTTATCCTTCCAACACTCGGTGCACATATTTGAAAATTTTTCAAATTTCATATCTGCACCCACATGATCATTGTATATATGCTTCATATTCATTTCATCTTGTTTGAACATGATAATCATATTGGCATTATCTCGTATTAAGTGTTTAGGAATTCGTGTGTATGTTTGACATAAATAAAAACAATCAATGTTTTTATGACGCCCCATACAAAAGTATGATCTAATATTGTTTTGTTTCTCACATGCAACATCATCGAAAATAATAATAGAATTATTTTTTGCTTCATCCGGTGGTAGAACATCTTCATTTGCAGAGAATGTATAAATAAATATTTTTGAACTTTACTCCATTTGGACTTTCTATTAAACCTATCATAACATTTGTTTTTTCCACAATTTGATGGTCCCACTATCAAAGCTCTTATTGTGTTTGGTAAAAGTAAACTATGCCTCGGTTTCGATAAACTATTAGTATTTGAAAAATCTCTGTTGCGGACAACAAGATCGTTTTGTTGTTTAATGAAACGCATCTTAATAATGAGTGCACACATATACATTAAAACCTAAGTTTTTAATTTAAATGTTTTAGTCTTCAGTACAAGTACTGACAGGTAATAAAATGCTCTCAAAGTCTGCATATATCACGAAAGGCACATTGATAGAATTTTCAACTTTTGAAAACTTTACACAGTTTTCTCCTTCCTTTGGCATATGTGTAACAACACCCCCGCATTCTTTCTTATGGTTCTGCAAACTTTCCTCGCTGTAATTATGATGTAAGCAACTATTGCAAAAGTATAGTTTTTTCTCTTTCGCATTAAGTATCCTATCGCGTAGAAGCCGACTTAAACTTTTTATCCAAACGTAATGTGACATTGCGTTAGCCTTGCAAAATAATAAGTTAATATGAATCGGTTTTTCAGTTTTAGTCAAATAGTATGGACCCTCAATACTATTTTCTTCATTTGAGTATCCAAAAACATTTACGCTTATATCATTTTGTGCTTCAAATTTGTATATCTGATCAATTCCCAAAGGAAAAACAAGATCTTTAAAATTTAAAACCATATTAGCAATGGGAATACAATCACTAGTTATATCTGATATGTTATAAGCATATGGGGAATTAGCATTCGACACGTTTGGATTCACAGCTGATATTATAGCCCATTTGAAACAGTATATATCATTGTTTTGAATATTAATAACAGCCTTTTTGTTATTAATGAAAGCTGGTAATTTGAAGTGCTTTGACCCCCTCAAACACTGAAATCTATTTATATTCAATTCCAATGCTTTTATCTTAATAAGAGTCCATCCACTGTCTCGCTCCTGAAATTCTTCCAGCTTCTCCATTATATTTGTCTCCATTTCTGATATTAATTGATCAATATTATCAAATGGAAGAAGAGTTCGCATACGTGTCATCATTGACTTTACATCAAAATTCATATCATCCACATTAACAATCTTCACAAATTCGGCGAATAATTCCAAATTGAATTTAATTGATCCATTCTCTACGACTTTTTCTTGCAAAAGATTTTTAATATTTGCTCTCTTCCTTGCAAAAAATGAATTCACGTCCAAATCGTCTTCTTTTTCATTTTGGATGGAATATGACACAATTCGATCTTTAAATGATGTCAATATTTTATACACGTTATCACTGCAGAACACTTGCTCTTTTATTTTATGTACACTGCTTCGCTGATGTTGTTTCCATCGTTTCTTATCAATTTCAATATTACACACTTTGCATATCATTTTTGATGATGATGATGATGATGACTCCGACGGTGATATTACTCGTTATGTTGATGTAGCTAGTGATGTCACAAGTAATTTTTCATTACTTTTTCTCCTCTGCTCAACCAAAACTATACATTTCAACATATGCTCCTTCAATTTGTATTTCCTAGTAAATCTCTTGCCACAACCCGCGCAATGATTTAAGATCTCCTCATGCATAGTTTGTATGTGACGCTTCAATGTATAATCTCGCGAAAACACTTTACTACAGATATTACACTTCATTTTTTTCTTTTTGTTTTTTATTACACGCTTCTTTTTTGAAAAAAAAATCAACTGTCCTTTGAATTGAAAATCAATTCAACTTATACCGTTTGTAACCATCATCAATCAAAATAAATTCTAAAAATAGATCATTCATCAAACATAATATAAAAATAAAAGTATAAACAACTAAACCACAATTGGAACATCCAACTGACAATCAAACCAAAACCGTGTTTTGAACCAATTTATGAACTATACCGTTTGTAATCATTATCAGTCAAAAATAAATTCTAAAAATATATCATTCATCAAATATAATATATAAATAAAACTATAAACAACTAAATCACAATTGGAACATCATAATCACAATCCGAATATCGTAACCACAATTGGAACACCCTAACCACAATTGGAACACCCTAACCACAATTGGAACATCCAACTGTCAATCAAATCAAAACCACAAGAAGGTTGGTGTTTTGCACCACTTTACGAACGCCAGAACCTACCAATCCATAGGGTGGTGTTTGCACCACTTTACGAACGCCAGAACCTACCAATCTATACTACTGGTCTTATATAGTATTTTTGTCCACATCGCATCGCTTCTCATACTACTGTGTGCCTTTATCTTTAAAACATTCAAAAGTGATACGAATTTTAAATTTTTGAAGTAGTTTTTAAGTTTTATTTTTAATATTTGATGGTAATTTTTTTTTTTTGGATTCCTCTCCAAGTAATTAAAATTTCAATGTCAAAATTAATAATTTGCTATGCTGAGTGAGCTCAGAAGTTATTTTTTGCTGAACACTTAATTCATAAAATATATGAATAAATCATATTAAATCAGTCATTATTATCAAACACGAACACATGGCCTTCAAATGTTTTTTTTTTATTTAGTAAGAAAATAACATATTTGAAATCTTTTGATTCAGAGACCATCACGTCTGAGAACTTATTTTTTCAACATTAGTTTTATTTTGTGTAAAAATTTCCATCACAATGTAGTACCTACCATAACCTTAAGTGAATTCCATTAATATTGAAATGGTTTAAAAAAAATCGATTCAATATAAAACCTTAAGGAGGATATTTATCCTTTGCATAATCACCATAAAATCTTAAAATAATTTTCATCTTTATAACATCAAATAGGAAATAATAAAAAAAAAACTATCTAATCCAAATCCTTCATCAAAGGAAATCTTAAGAAAAAATCAATACATTTATGAATCATTAAGCACTGCCACTCTCACAAACCCTCTAGATAAATGCGACCACAATGAAACCTGGTATGGGCTTATGCAAGAGATTTGTCCTTATAGAAGTTATGAAACTTTTCAAAAAGTTACAAGAAATATTAATAAGCTGAAAAAGTTTTCCGGATTCCAACAAAAACAAAAATATATTTTTTTCTGATTCAATGCAACGAACGTCGATTACTATATATTGTAAAGGGATGTGGATGAGTCCTTGTTGATATATTCAACCAATCTCTAAAGGGAATTGGGAATTCTAGAAATTCTACATTCCCTCAATGATTTTCTGGAAAATCTTGTATTGGTTAATTTTATGGATGAAACAACATCAAAGGAGAAGAGGGATTACATAATACTTGAGTTTTATATACTTGATGAAAGAGAGAAAAAAAGCAAACCAACTGTTGACATATTTAAGCCTCGAACTCGGCAGAGCAAATCCTGCACGAAATTCTATTGATCATAAATTCATGGAATGTCTGGACATAAAATCGAAAACAATAAACATCCAGGTAATGTGCAATAAATTTCATTCAAGCTAAGCAAACAAAGAAAAACATATAGAAAAAATGTTAGTTACATGGGTGTGGATTGTAGTGTTCCCTATTGTGGGTTTTCGGCGACCGACGACGTTTGGATTATAACGTTTCAAAAATTCAATGTAGAAAAATTAAACTCTTTTAAACAATTTTAAGAATAAGATTTCTCGTCATGTGCTGGAAAAAAATGAAAAATTGGAAAAGTTTTGCCAAGCACCAAGATATTGAAAAATGTTGATTTTTTTTTATGTTTGCTAATTTTTTTTTAATCGAAGGATTTTTTTTTTTAAATTGACCAAAAATGAAATCAAATATTACAGCATATGATATTTTTGCTTTCAAAGCAGATTATACTTTTCTGAAGGTTTTTTATATTCCTTATTGTCAGATTTTCATTGTGATCTTAAACAGCAAAAAGAAAAATGTCAAAAATAATCAGAATAAAAGAAATACAAAGCAGAAATTCTACTGTTCACGAAAACTGTGTTCCCGTACTTGGTGCACACAAATTCACAGACGTACTCTGAGCAGATCACTAACCTGGACGAACCGATGTAGGTCTTAGCAGAGCATGAGAAATTCAGAGCTATATTGAGAAAACTTCCATGTTAACTCGATGTTTGTAATTATCGAATCGGAAATATCTATCTTTTTAAAATAAAACTCATTTACGTCGAGTTCCAAACAAGCAAAAACGTTCGATTTTTTCTGAGCACAATTGAATTATTTCAAAACAAAAATTAATTGATCTTTCATTGATTTTTTCCTACAATTTATAGATATTTCGAAGTGATGAAGAGGAACTTACTTGTTTTTGTAAGCTGAGCTGAGCTTTGAGCTAATGGAGCATGCTACGATTTAGCCCTAGTTGAAAAAAGAAACACAAGTTGAGTGATTATGTGTCTGAGCTAAAATATTAATTACACGTACATATATTATACAAATCGGTCGTGAAAGCGCGAAAAATTTTGTTCAACTTTCTAGGAACACAACTGACAGCTGAAAGCTAGGGTTGTATTTTTTCTTTCATTTGACAGCTGTCATAATTTGTTTGGCTAAAGTTCACGCCCCTGAAAAATTGCTTTGTTCTCTCGTAAGAGCTCTCTTCTGTGAAAAATTACAAAAAATTTGGTGTAAACACAGTTTTTCTTAAAAGGTAGTTCATTATCGCAGTTTAAGTAAGTAAGAAAACACCCCTTAATTTCGTGGTTCGGATTTAGTATTCCTGTTTGAATCACATGCGTCAAATCGAACTCTTATCAGAGAATGTATACATAACCATTTAGTTAAATTTAGTAAATAATTAGGGTAATATTTTTGAGGAAGATCAATTACCTAAAGAAGTTTGTAAGCACAAACGAAATGTGTCGCAGTTGAGAGAGAAAAAAGTCTGACTTGTTTAGTTCAAGGTTTACCATTTTCCAATATGCGTCATTCAACAATTGCCGAAATTTTTCAAATTGCGAAAATATACTACAAAAAATGTTGATTATGTATTGGACAAGTTTCACACCTTACCATAAGATACTGGTCGAAATAATCATCCCTCCGAGATAGAGACCACGGACCACTTAGTTTAAATGACCAATTTTGCAAAACAAAATTTTCTTCTTTTTCCAAAGTTTTCGATGTGACAGCGGCTATAAATTGATAATCATCATTCTCTGTAATTGAACATGAAGGGAAATCATAAGAAATATGGAAAAAGGTAAATTAAATTTTATATTTGCAATTCCAAAATATGAAAGAAATTTAATTTTAATTATGCAAAAATAAACCTTGTTTTTTTTTTTTTTTTGTTTCACCGAACAGTACCCTATGGTTATGTATATTTAGCCAATGTCGTTTTGACAAGCTTATAAAGAAAACATTAATTCGATTTGGTGAGAAGGATCTTATTATGCTATGAAACCTAATCGCAAATGTACATCGATACCTACATACCTACAAGTATATTGCGTATGGATATAAGAATATGGAACGTTGAAGACAATACGGCAATAAATTGTTAACAAATCCAGAAGTTCTAAAATTGTTTTTATATTTTTCCTCGGAGTATTTTCGATGGCAGCTTAAGGACTCACAATAAACCTCAGCACACATTCAAATCACGAAATATTGGTTGTGCACTGCTTGTCGAGTAATTTATTACAGAATAAACGAAATAGCATCAAAGGATATTACAGAAACGATATGGCGCATTGTTATGAGGTAACAAATTATTTTTTCTTTTTTAACTTAGGCACACAGCTACCGTTGACATCTTGGGATATTAATATGTATGGATGAGATTATGTTATAAATAAAAGAGAACGGAATGTTTCCAGCATTGCTTTCCTTGAAATCATTGATGATCAATTTAGAAAAAGAGAATTTCTTTGATATGTAAATTAACAATATTGGCAGAGAGAAGCAAAATTAGCATTCTCCCTTAGCAATTATTAAGCTTGTATGTACTGAACACATCAGAGTTTTTGACGTTTCTGTATACCTGATATGGCAAGGGCTAATAAATTTGAGAGACATCTACTACATGGTGGATATGAATGTGAAGTAACGCCGTTTACGGGAAGGATGATTTGGATAGCAACTTTTATCATCGGAAATTTACTATATAGACATCCCTTAATACACAGTGTCTGACCCAGGCCAATTTTTGGTGGACTAAACGCTTTTAAAAGCTATTTTGAATCAATATTCATTATATCTTCTTGTAGATTCATTTGGGAACTACATACTCGTTTGAAATTTAGTCTAAAACAAGTTAATACAATAGAGCTAAAGCGGTATTTTTGGTACAAAATTGTTGGCATTATTTTAGTTGGAGACAAATTTAAGCATCAAGATCAAAGTTTTTGAAGAAATCAGCAGACGGTCAAAGAATTTATTTTTGTTTTTCATCAAAATAAGGTCGAAACATTTGAGACAAACATCCATTAAGATACACCAGTGAGAAACCACTCGAGTGGAGCGTCGCTAGAGCCATTTTGTACCGTCGAGGAAAGAAATTAATTCTTTGACTTTTGTATCAGACAGTCTCAGTCTGGTCAAAGCGGGACACATGCAGACGAAATGGAGCACTGTTTTCTTATCCGACTAAAGGTACTGCATGGCAAGTTTTGAATTCGTAAAAACATCGAAAAATCAGTTCTCATGCAACTTGACATTACAATTATAGTGAAGACGGAAAAAGTGTGTCTCACATGCTTGTCTATCTGCCCAGAAGTCTACAGAATAAACGGTTAAATGGATTTTCCTTAAACTTGGTAAATATTGTTTTTTGAGTAATGTCCACGCGTTTCTTTCATTTTTTAAGACCAAAAATAATGGCACCTTGCCACATTATTTTTGACCAAAAGGATAAATCTACTTTTTCCCAAAAGGGGCTCAAACAATTTTTATAAAAAAAATCAGGTCATTAATGAAGGGAAAATGTAGTTTTTGGTATATTTTTTTTGGAAAAAATGGTTATTTTTAGTACCTCTGGTTAGTAATTTTTTTGGTTTTCGATTTTCTGGAAATCGATTCAGTTGTTTTTTGTATACATAAATTTTTTTTTTAATATAGAATGTCTTAAAAAGTTTAAACAGTATTGTAAACCAAAAATTTTCAAAATATATTTTTTTAATTTCAAAAAAGGACAATGGCGCAAGATTTTAAACCGTACTCGTTTAGAGAATAAACCCAACTCTAGTTAAAGCAGCCGTCTAGTTTCCAGCTTTGTCTAACTTTGTCTTAATTTTAAACACACTAAACAACTCGTTTAATTAAAGTAGATCCTTAGGGCTACGTTAATCAAACTTATGTAGAACGCACCTTATTTTGACAGATTGAGTAATGGAACAGAACGAAAATTAAACAAAAGCACAAGACGCAAAAAATATATTCATAGATTTATAAGAGCTCGGGTAAGATTTTTAAAATTTCAGAAGAAAATGTTTATATATAATTCGTTTCAGATATATAAACAAATTCTTCAACAAGAGGAATTGGCTGTATTACCAATCGGCTTTAACGTACATTTTTCAACTAAAATTTGAATCGTTGGTTTTTTCAATTCGATATTTTGAATAAAATTCAAGGTCCAGTTCTGCGAATGGATTAGCTTGAACTTTATTTTTGGTTTTCTAAAAAGCTCAAATCTTCAAAAATATTATAATCTTCTTCTTCATTTTTGTTATGAAATGTCAAACTTCAACTGGCAAAAGTATAGTTTAAGAAAGATAAAGAAGCGTTTTGCTCTGCTTAAAGATAGACGACCTCTTTAACGTTAAAGAATACATTTTCAGTCTTATTTAATAGAATGCTCTAAGCAGATGAATAGCTATACAGTGAATAAGGTCTTATGTAGCCCTTCCATAAATTCCTATTTATAAAACATTTTCCCATTAAATATAGTTATGCAGGGGTTTATGTCCAAAAAGTACCAAGAACGGGTAATCTATTCCATTTGGCTGTCATGATCAAATCAGCTGTTTGTCAGAAATGGCATCTAGAACTTTTGTTGGTGCTGTGATTTAATGAAATCAAAATTAAAGCAAAGAACCAAGGAAACGAAAGCGAAAAGATTTCGTGCAGTAAATTGGGATTCGTCTGATAATGTTTTTATATAATTATTCTTCTAATCAAATTAACCTGAACTTCTGATTTTTTTAGATTCTTCTTAAAAAAATTATTGAAGTAAAACTTTCACAGTTAGACCAAATGTTTTGAAATCTTTGAATCACTTGTGTGCTGAAAAGTATTTTTCAATAAATACACCTCATGTGAGATTTTGGCGGCCTTCGGTTTAGAATCTTTCTTGATTTTCTGACACATTTTGTTAGTTGTTACCGTTTACATCATCATCTACTCAAAAATAATTTAAATTAAATATATTAAGGTTTTTGATTTTTTAAAATTTTAACCTGTGGATAGAACATCATGGAAATGGATCGAAATTATTGAAATCATTTAAAAAGGATACAAAATTTAAAGGCATTTTGTTTTACGTCCAACCCCAAAATGACATTCCGACCCTATAATTTCCTTATGTAGGCTCTATTCAACCTATAAGCGCGTTTAGCTTATAATGGGTCTATTTAACGTTGCATAAGTTTTATAAATGAGATTTTTGAGTTCAGAGGCATTATAAGCAGTGCATTGCGCTATATACTCGCTATAATTCAAATATAAATAAGGCATTTGTCTTTAAAATTATCAAAAAGTCGACCCTCATTTTAAAACTCATTCTTAGAGTCGACTCCTATTTTAAAATTCATTTAGAGTAGGGTTTAAATGTTAAAAAGTTTGCGCTAATGTTTTTGATTTCTTCCAAACTTTGTACTTAGTAGTTTTTTAACATTTTATGGAATACTCGAAAAAAAACCTTTCCCTAAAACAAAAACAATGACATTTTTTTTTCATAATCGGCTCAAAGAATTTTGATACAAAAATGTGGGTGTCCACTAAGGACTAAGGTAAACTTCCCTACATCTAATGATAACTAGCTACATAATGTTCCGGCTAACAACGCCAGTGTATAGTTACATTTAAGTTGTCAGCTACAAGAGCAAGTTCGTACAATTCAGTCGTGCATCTTATATTTACTGAATAAATAACTGAAAACCCTTTTTAAAATATCTTCTTGAACTTAAACATTCTTACAAGTATTATTCATGCCATGTTTGTCTAGACAAATAAATTAAGAACATATTTCTTTAAAACAGAAAAAATGTCACAAAAACCTCTTGGAATTCATTTTCCCGAAAATACACTCAGCCATCAGTTTTATTCAACTTCGAGAATGTTCTTATTGTTTGTCACCTACAAAATCATGAACAATACCACTTTGTTTTCAGCGGAGACCAAAGTTCAACCAAAACCATAAACAATGTCTGCACGAATTTTCAATTCTATTTAGGAAACAATTTAAGCCGTACAAAATGCATCGCACTGTTCTGTTACCGCATCCCAAAAAAGGACAACCATTCCTTAGCAATGTCCATTTGTAGAATTTCGACAAGTACAATGCTAACAAAGGAATGCTTATGAGATAACTACGTCGTGTACAACGGATTGTCGGAAATTTCAAAGCTTTCAAAGATGATGAATGGAATCTTAATCTCTGTGTGTTTGGGTGGGGGTGGGGCTGGGTAACTATAGTATTTTTAATAAAGCCGTCCGCATCGTAAATCAAACGGTCATTCTCAATTTGCCTTAGAAGTCTATGCACAGGACTATGCACATAAAATAGAGAACAAATGGCACATGAATCATCTAAGAGTTGGCGACACCGAATAATAGTCGGGTGACAGACAGACTGGATCTCGTTCTCTTGACCAGCAAATGGCAATAGATTGGTCAATTTGATGCTCGTCGATTGTCGATTGTTTCTGGATAAAAGCCACCACCTTTCTCTCTCTCACAAACCTCTACCATCAGCACTAAGTTAAATGGCATGGATTTAATATGAATTTATTTTCGATTTTGAATATACTCGTACATATATAAATTCCTATCTCGGGAAGCAGCCGGTCAATATTCGTTATGACATTTCACAATAGAAACTTTTTTGAAAGAGAATTTATTGTTTGCTTTCTGAATTTGAATATTGAGAATGCATAAATAAGCTACGAGTACACATTTCCAGATTTTGGAAAATAAACATAAAATACAATTCGGCAAATATATGATATCCCACGCATTGGTGTTTCCACTCAGCAAACACGGAAGATGCATTAGGAAAGTCAATATTTTGTCAAAATCCACACTATGGATTGGTAATATAGATGGATGGCTATACAAAACCAAAGGAGAAAAAGGAATCTGATCCGCAGATCCTGGCCTTAAAAGTTTTCATAGCTTTTTAATTAACTGAAATGACTCGTCGACACATCATGTCCTTGTCAAAATAATGAACAAACCAAAAAAGAGGGGGCGAAAGGAAATGCCCTTAAATCAAATCATTAACAGGTTCCATCCAAGATGCACTATTCTATACTCAAAGGCAGCCAAGGATTTCCTGGGAATACTCGTACGACTTGCATGCACACGTTTCAGAACTTCAACCTTCTTTTCAGATTAGATTTCTCAAATAAACAAACAAAAAACATCGCAAAAGTATATAACACTTGAACTCCATCAACCCCCAGGTGCCAGGTCTCGGAAGCTTTCACTCGAATATAGCTCCTGCGCATTGAGTATCACTCGGGTTTCCAAAGCTTGCGATGTTTTAAGCCCTGTACTGTTATCAGTTCGTGGCACCAGGACCTGTTGTTCGCAAAACGTGTCTTTGACAAATCAGTTTTCTGAAGATCATCAAAGGACACGGTACACCTTTCCGGATTAATAATAATTTTGGTGATTCCGAAAACATAGGGCGGGATATTTTCGAGTGTTTTTTGTTTGTATATTTTTGAAAATCACCAATCTTGATGATATTAAAAGAAACTTATAAAATGTGGCCTTTTAAGGCATATCCATATTCGTATTGGGCTAAAATGTTAATATTACTTCTTTACCGTTAATTTTGTTGAACACATACCAAACCAAAAACTAATTCTCAATCTCTGTCAAATACATTTCCCCCCACCAGACTTTTTGAAGGTTTAAAATCCTGTTTTATTGCAATTTCGCCTTTGTATGGTTGTCTATTTAGAGATCGTATTTCGCGCAAAGATCGACTTGAATGGGGCCGTCATCCTGTCAAAGTGAAAGTGCATTTTTGCAATGCGATGCTGCAGAAATAATTTAAAATTAAATAAAAGGAAAATTCAAAAATTTCCCTCCTGTACAAATAAGCCTCACATCCTTCTGTCTTAAAGTGTATATGTGTGTGTATGTGTCGTGAGCTAAAACAAAATATAAAAGTCTTAAATAAACTTCAAGTACATATAAATTGTGTGAATAAAGGAGCAAAAGTATACCATCAGGATCATCGTCAGCTTCATTAATCTTTTTCAGGAATCCTTTGGGATCTCCTGAAAAGGCCAACACAAACAACAGCAGGTAAGTGAGATGGTGCATCTTACAAGAGTACTAGAACTATTTTGTATTTGCACATCCTGTAGAAATTCCTTGATATCTGTTTTTCCAAAACAAAAAAAATTGCAAATGTCAGTCTGTCAAGCGTTGGAAAAGATCAATATTGTTTTTCTACAGAATAAGAGTTTGAGGAACGAATTTACAGAAATCCATTTGTATGCTAATTTTGTTGAAGTAGTATTTCTGGTTTATGATTGCTCCCCCGCATGTTAACATTTATGTGGTTGTTTTGACATGCAGATGAATTAATTTTGAATTCAAATTTGAGTATTTTATTCAACCAGTCTTGGCATCATACTTAATGGCTATTTAGTTAATTAAGTCACCTCTTTTCTATATGAATATACTTTTCATATGGGACATGTATCCTCGAGGATAAGGACGATTTGTGGTTACCCACATTACTGGGTAGGGTAGATACCTTTTTTTTTCATATACATATGATACAACACTTTAACAGAGATAAACACACAAATCTAGGACATTCCCCTTACTAGTTTGGAATTTAAATGAAGACAGATATGCAAAACAAGCAAGTTGATGAATGTTTTCTAAGGCAATATACATATTTACCTGCAACAAAAAAACTATGGAGGTTGTATACTTACATAACATACAATATGTGAAGTTTTTGAGGTTAAATACATTTTGAGGTTTTCCTTTCGCAGAAGAGTAGATTCATTCTTTTTGATGTACATGAACCTTTTTATATTGTATATTTTTTTACTGAAACAAATGGCTTTTGAAATATTTTAGAGACTAGCAATTTAGCTATACAAAAGCTACAAATAATTTCTAGTATATGGGCACATAACTATAACTTGTGGTTAGTAAAACAAAAAGTTTTAATTTCATATTTAATGAAGATATTATTTATCTTGAAGTTTTGGTATGAAACACAGTTTTCTGGGTTTGTTATATTATATTTTTATTTTTATTTTTATTTTTATTTTTATTTATTTCCATTTGAAAAAAAATATAGCTTATACCATTTTGCATTATTTCTTGAAAATAAAACAAAAAAACAGAAATATTTAGTAACCATGTTTCATAATTGTCAATATTGTGTTTGGTAACATGAAAATTCGTATGATTTTGTACAAATTTTCACATTTTGCTGTCAAAACCCATAGGAAAAAAACAAGTTTGGGAAACTTTGTGAACATTTCTACCACGAACTGCACGAATGTTGAATTGATTATATTTTTAATGGCGAATTATTTACTGGATATCAAGTTTAGCATTTGGATTTGGATTTTCGACTTCTCATTACCACCTCAACGGAGTTTAATCAATTTTTTTTAGAATAAAATTTAGTGAAAACCATTTTAAAAATATATGTACGCTCAGTTTCATAGTGAAAGTTTAAACTTCAGATCAGCTTTAAACTGAGGTTAAATGCATGGTTTAACTCGTCCGATTTCACAGTGAAGTCTGATCTTCAGATCATTTGAACTTCGTTTAACTATATTCTATGTAGTTGACAGCATTTTTCTTGTCCTGTCTTCCCTTTCTCTCTCTGACACAAAAAACACGCGAAACAACAATAAATGCTTTGTGCTGTTGACAAGCAAGGGAAGATTTATTTTGTTTTGAAGTACCGTCATTATTCTGATTTTGGTCAGCGATAGCGAAACGAGTATAATAAATAAAATAATCGGCCCTATCACGAGTTCCATCGTAATAGGAAAGTTTTATTTTTCTAATAATATTTTCTGAAAAAAAAAAACAATACAAATGCTGAACTGAAGTTTAAACGGCAGAATAATCTCGGTTAACTTAAACTGCAAATTGAACTCAGTTCAAAGTTTAAACGGCACTGTGAAACCGAATAAATTATTGATCTGAAGTTTAAACCAAAAGTTGGGCTTAAACTTACACTGTGAAACTGGGGGTTAACCTATTCTACTAAGCTGTTTACGATATGATCATACATAAGATCAAATACGTGCGATCCAGTCGTGCATTTTATATCTTTTCATTTTCTTATTCAGAATTTCAAACTGCAATATTTGTTTTTATATTCTTCCTTATTTTCCCCACACTTGAACTGTGTTCAATATCAATTGTCTAGAAAGAAAATCAAAACACTCGAACATTTTAATAATTTTTGTATTAGTATTTAAAATGTACTTTTGACAGGTGCAATGGACATTGTTTTGACATCCTTTATTTCTATTGAAAGGTTCATGATTCAACTTAATGGTTGAGTTCAGTTAAATTTTAATTATGTTTAACAATAGCTGCGTTTTATTATGTACGGGTTTGGGTCTGGGTTATTTTTTAACACGTATTACAAAAACAACACGAGATCCAGGTTTCTATCTGGGTTTGCAAATATTAGTATTAAATTCGGCGAACAGAGGGTAGATTTAAGTACATAACCCAGATCGTCGTATTTTCAGGGGGTGAACCATATGGGTTAGTGGCGATAATAAGACACGGCTAATGTTCAGCACGATTAAAAAACTCCAGTTGGGCTCATCAGTTAGATGCTGTAGTACCTTTCTAAGACGCAATATTTTTTTGTCGGTGCTTACCGGCTTTTATAAAATTTACAGCGATTCGATTTAGAAAGGTGCTACATCATCTAAATGAGAACCCAACTGGAGTACCTGGGCGAAAAGCATCATTTTCGACTACCGGTCATAAATTTATTCAATTTGGCGTTAAATACACATAGTCCACAAAAACAAAAATATTAGCATATTGTTTGCGTTTTCTTCAAACTTCAATATAAGTTAAAGAAAATCCTGTATAAAACTTTAAACCATTTATAACGTATTCCTTCTTTTGGGAAATAAAAAAAAACTTAGAATTAGGTTTTCAAAATATGCATTTCAAAAAACAAAGAAATTTCCTTGTGTAAAAGCAATTATTATTACAAAAAAAAGGCAAAATCAAACAAAAATGGCGTTTAGTTAAAAGTTATTTTGAAATATCGTCATATTATAATGGGTTATCCATTTTGCGGTTTCAAAAGTAAACCTAAATATTAAATTTTCATGATATTTCTTTTTTATTAAAAAGTTTGAACGTTGACATTATGTGCGAAATACTACATCATTTAAATGACCACCACGCGAATTGTTGCAAGCATCGATTCTTTTGAGGTAATTTTTGACCACTTTTTGACACATATTGGGCGGTATCTCAGCCATAACTTGACGAATGCTGGTTTTCAAGTGCTCACAAGTTAAAAGGTTTATCTGCATAAACACGGTCTTTCGCGTAGCCCCACAAAAAAAATGTCCAGCGGTGTCAAATGGCATGATCTTGGTGGCCAGTTGATATTGCCACGACGAGAAATTACGCGGCCAGGAAGTGTCTTTTGCAATAAAGCAATATTCACTCGAATTGTGTGGCATATGGCACCGTCTTATTGAAACCACATATTCTCCAAGTCGTACTCCTCTTAAAGCGCGGTATGTGGCTGTGGAAGAATCACCATTTTTGTATTAGGTTTTAACAATTTTTATGCGTTGTGCGATAGTTAAGCGATCCATTTTCGTAAATTTCAGACTTTCAACTGAAAAAAACAACAATTTAGTTTGACAGATGTCGAATTCCAGCCCTATACTTTTGAAACCGCAAAATGGATAATCCTTTTAGTCATTTTTGTAATATTAGCAATAGTTATTTTGAATCCATTCAAAGTATATAACAATTCTTTTATATAAACAATTTGAAGCTTTTGAATTTTTGAAGGCAATAAGGTGCTTTAAAAATTCTTATTCTTCCGGTTTTGATTTTGAATTGAAATTTTTGAAAACTATATTTTGCTTTATTACTGTATGTACGTCCTTGTATTTTTATTAATGAGCATTTACTCTTGTTATTTTCCGGATGGTCCTAAACATATTGATGTTATACTTCTCTTTAAAATATACCGACCACTAAACCGAGATTTAAGTATAGATTTAACTAAATCTTCTATAAATCTTGAAGATTTGCCTTACACATTTTAAGTCTCCTCAAATAAAGATTTAAAATAAATTCCATTAAAATCTTCATTGGACTTATAATTGAACAAAACGAACCAACCTTTTTCCATATTGAAATGAACAAATTAATCGGAAAAATTAATTTTTCGCTTCGTTTGACGAAGAAGTGGTCTGTGGCAATTCTACATCCTACAAGTAAATGAAATTGCGTCTGCATTTTGAATGCTGCTGTTTAAATTGATCTACCTTTGAAATGGTGAAAGCACTATTTGTGAGTTGAGTAATCTACATAAGATTAACAACCGGTAAAAATATAGTATTTCCTTTAAATTCAACCCACAGTTAATTTTAGTCAAACAAAGCCAAAAATAAAAAGTTTATGAACTGAAATACAGTTTGAGGGTAAGTATACCTACTCTGGTTTTTTTTTTTTTTATAATCTACACCCGCTCAAGGGATTATGAATACCCTTTAAATGTTTCAACACAGCGCGATCGTGAGGGTGAGGTTAAGGAAGGGAAAGAATAATAGGAAAGATGTGTGGCGCGATATTCCGAGACTGTAGGTGGTTGTTGTCTCAGATTGTATCCCCAGGGATGGCGGCTGAACTAATGCGGAGAAATTTCCGTGTCTTATTTATCGATTTTAAAAACGAGGTTAAAAACGAAAGAAATTTTACAACATATACAAATTGACAACAAACATTTAATGAAGAAAAGTTATTTAATAATAATATTAATAACAATAAAAATAATAATAAAAAATGAGTGAGGCATACTATTTCATTTTATTGCAATTTTTACTTGCGATATAGGTACTATGGGCAAGTCTTGCATTTGCAAAAAAAATCGAACTCAAGATTTTAATCAAAGTTGACATCACGATGATAGAGAATACAAAAAAAGTGGGTCCGGCAATTCCGTCTGTCTGTCTGTAGAACGATCTACAGCCTGAAGGGCTGAACCGATTTTCTTCAAACTTGATGGTTAGGCGTTTTAGTTGATTGTCCAAAATAGATTTTTGAATCGTTGTTTTAGCCCCAAAAATAACGATACTTGCCGTACAATTTGTTCTACCGTCTTAATTATCTTGAAAACGGCTCTAACGATTTTGATAAAAATTGGTGTGGGTACCATACTTGAGGATGGTCTACATTTTGGCCAACAAAAATTTTAAAATATGTTGTTATTAACGGTACCTGCCATACAACCATTTTATTGATTTTCGACTTTCTCATAAACGACTCAACGGATTTCTATCAAAATTTGTATACAGGATTTCATTCAAATTCTAAATAATACTGCATTTCAAAATTTTCGTAAGATAGTTGTGTTGGATTTTTTTTTTTTTTTTTTTTTTTTTGTTGAAAATTCAATATTTTGAAACATGTGGGCTATGTTTTCTGAAATTTTGTTTTTAAGTTTATATTATTAAATATTTAAAATGTTTATACCAATGTTTTTTAGAAAAAAATTAAAATTTTTTATATTTTAAAAATGATGTGAAAAACGACTTTAAAAATACTTTTAGCCGTTTCCATTCAGAATCTTTTGCATATAATGTGATCGAACATAGGAGCAAGTACGTGCGATTCAGTCGTGCATTTTATTTTACTTGCGATTATATGGACGTGATACAGTCAATATCATCTTTGACCTTAGAAAACCTTGCAAACTTTATGAAATATTCGTTTTGCTTGTTTATATTCTTGGACTGTAGAAGGAAACTTTATAAAATGAGAAGCTATATTTTTGAAAATATTTTAAATTATTTTTACGACTGTTGCCTGCGATATTCGACGCAATGCTCCTGAAATAGTAAATAATTAATTATTTACCTAATTACGATATCATAATAGCGATATCAACTTGCAGGTGATTGAAGCACACATTTAGTCAAGGGCTCTTTGATATATGATATTTTTACAGTTTACTTTTTGATAAATCTTTTTGTTTTTTGAAATATAAAATGTCACTAATATTTCTCTTTAAAAAATTAAAATTCGATATTCCTTCTAAGATCTGTATTTTGAAAATAAAAAAAAAAAAACATGAGAAGTCTTTAATTGGTTAAGGGCAAGTTTCCTTGTATATATAAAAATTGTCAATCCTAGAAAAAGTTTTAGAAAAAATATTTTTTTTATACGTAAATCATAGATCGGCGTATTATTTTCAAGACAAAAAAACATATGTTTTTAGTATGAAAATCGCTAACTGATTCATTTAGCATAGACAGACATTTTAGAAGCTATTCATTTACTTTTATAGGACTATTATTTGAGGAGCGAGACTTCAGAAAATCAGATATTTTTTGTATATATAAACTAAGACTCTATGAAAAAAAACATTTGTTTGCATTTTTTCTGACTACAAAACAGTATTGTAATTTTTTCTGTTTATGGTAATAATTGCCAGAGGAAATAATATTTTTCATCTTTTTTTTTTAATTCTAAAAAAAATATGATTGCAGCCATACATGTTGCATATACATTAAAAAATTAAAACAATATACCTCAGAACTCAGACCAATCGCAAATGTTAATTTACATACAATACCATTACTCTTGTCGATACCCGGGTCAACTTGAGGCAAAATAAAAATATAAACAGCTGCCCTAAATTAATGCGCATATTGATAGGTCCCTCCACCAGGTAGCTGATAAAACACAACCCCCTTCCATCCTAAGTGAATCACTTTATTATGTAAATAATAAGCAGAAGTTTTAATTTTTTTTTTGTAACTATGCTTTAGGGGGCATTTTGTTTTACCAGGTATTTCGAAGTACTCGTACTTCATCATCGCAATCAATTTTGATCCATGGGACTTTTGCAAAGCTTAACCCAACAAAGCATCCAATTTAATTTGTTGATGATGTTCACACATGCACAAGAACACACGACATTAACAATCACTCAGCTCAAAACAGGAGCTATTGATTCAGGTGAATCCTTTTATTTATAAAGGGGCACCTCCTTTACGCACCATAAATGCCAGATGAACTTTAACCCAAAAACCATGGCCAGTAACATACATAAACCTATCAACGCACCACCTACAAAGGTTTTATATAGTAATAATGAAAGTTTTCATCAAAGGTCCTTTTTGTGATCAAAAACCATCAACACACGAAAGATGAAAGTTGTGGAGTGTGTGCTGGTGAGACGGAGAGAAAAGACTCATCAGAGTGGTTAAGGTGAATTAAGTGTGTGAAATTCATTTTCCTAATTGACTTTCAAATTTGAGACCTAGTGTTTTCAGTCTCCTGTTTTTTGCTGTCTTTACTTTAGGTCAGTTAAATAATAATATGTGAGTCCTGTTAGGAAAAAGGGCTCCCGCATGAAATTGGTTCAAAAGAATTTCACAAATAAAAAAAAAAATAAAGGTCAATATTATTTTTTTGTTAGGTCGCCTTGGAAATAATCAGGGATCTTGTGCTATAGAAACGTGTCAATTAATTAAGAGATACAAAAAGATGTTCGGGGCTGAAATAATCTTTGGATGGTGTGTTAGTCTTCGTACAAGGAATTAACTTTGAGATCATTTTAATTGATTTTTTTTTTTGTTTTTTTTTTATGTTGGTAACTTTTAATGAAGATTTTTTAAAGCAATATCAATTTCAAATCCTTTCGGTGGAATTTTAGGGGATACAAAAGGGATTTCCTTGATTTTTATCAGCAAAGAAACTTTTAATGTTTTAAATATCTTGGTTTTAATGTTAATGGTGTAAAAGTAGAAAAGTGGGGTGCCTTTTTTAATAAACTCCTCAAAAATGTACTCTAATTCAATAAATAAATAAAAAAAAAACCTAAATTAAAAAATATATAGTATTTCGTTTGTCGGAAGTCGGAACATATTTTAGGCAAACAAAAAACTTTTAATTGACTTTTTTTACTATTTAGAATGAATATTAGTCTTTTTCGACATTTTGTTCACATGGCTTTTTTCTCCTTTGATTTTGAGGTTAATCGTGCGGGAAAAATTTAATCATTGAAGTGTGAATGGTATGTGGAACGTGAATGGAATTTGACAGTTCATAACAATCAGATTGCAATTCAAGAGGATCAATTTATTGTCTCGAATATATCTTGTTTTGGCAATCAAAAAGCAAGTCACTAACAGCTTTCGAGCTTGCAAATCTATATGTAATTACATATACGAAATAGATCCACTAGTGATGTAAAAGTATATCTCACAGAACAGAGGCACCAATCCTTAGATCGTATTCGAGAAAGTAAGATTATTACGCTTGATATTTCTAAGGCATTTGATAGGGTTTAAATTTCTTCTTCGTTGGATTATAAATAGGCTTTCGAAGAGCTCAATACAAATGGTATTGATAGTGTGCCCCAGGGTGCCATCCTGTCTCCGACATTCTTTC
Organism: Philhelius pedissequus; assembly: GCA_910595825.1. Lineage (NCBI taxonomy): Eukaryota > Metazoa > Arthropoda > Insecta > Diptera > Syrphidae > Philhelius > Philhelius pedissequus. The sequence goes on along the minus strand of OU343163.1, from coordinate 2,579,300 downwards.
TTATATTTATCAATTTCTTTTCTGAATCTTCTAATCGGCTGACAACAGTACCTTCGGCTTTTGATATTTGTTTCCAGATTTACATAATGCTGTTGTCCTTGAGCAGCACTTGAATTGAGAAAACTGAACAACTTTCAGCTCTATCACCGACAATAGTTTTTGTGTAATGAACACATATTCGATGTCGACAAAAATGCTGCAAGGTGTTTGTTACGAACAGACCTGTTCACCGAGTTCAGATGAACAGGTCATGTCTAAGTAGTAGTCGTAGAATCCCTTGCGGCTAAAAGCTCTCAACTTAAAATATTCCACGTTGACGGGAAACAAATTTGAAATGTTAAGTTAAATCTGTCTTTTCCCTTTTTTACTTCAATAGTTAAAGAAGTATATAGGTACTATCTATAAGTAAAATAATTAAGAATTAAATAAAAACTAAGACCGAGACATTTTAAGTAATAATTATAAGCGATATAAAAATTATAATGAATTAAAATAAATATAATTTTCTAGAATTTGTAATAGAATTAAACAAAATCAAGTGTTTTTTTTGGGCTATTAACAAAAGGTCTCGTCGTAACAGTGTTTGAATTTTCTTAGAAAATGAAAAGAAAAATTCTTCTACTTCTGAACTGGCTGTAATCTATAAAACCTACATTCGTCCGAAGCTTGAATACAACTGCTATATCTGAGCAGGTGCTCCCGTAACTCACTTCAGTCTCGTGGATAGAATTCAAAAGGAGCCTTAAAAATGATAGGTGATAGAGCAAAAATGGAGGCAATTGCATTTTTCGGATACCGTCGCATGCCTTTCATTGTTGATTCGATATTTTTATAGACAATGTTGTAATGAAACAGTCCCTATTAATTGTTCAATTGTAATTCTCAGTGCTTCTATGAGTGACTATCAGTTTACACTTTAGCTGAGCTTCGGACGTGTCGTTAAATATTGAGATTCCTTCTTGAGCCGTACTTCACGAATGTGGAACGCATTACCTGCTCCCATTTTCCTTCCCATTATGCTATTCAAACGTTCAAAATAGATATTAAAATATGTAAATCTGAAATGAGATAGTCGATAAGATTGGCAACTTTGTCCGATCCAATCTTTTTCATTTTTTTACTGTGTATAATATGAACAACGCTCTATGTTCCTTTCCGTCAATTTTTTGAATATAACAAATCACTTTCAGTGTGAGAAAACAATATAATTCATAAAGAAATCAGCAGATGGCTCATTATTAACCATCCTCTTACATATCTCTTTGTGCCCTTTTCCAAGATAAGCAATAAGTTCCTCCTTAAATTCAGTCCATACTGCTTCCTTCTATATCTCAAGACAGTTTGTGTTACAGATGCAAAAGGAATTTACTAAAATTCTAAATAGTGTCAAGTTTTATTAAAATTTTTGAATTTCATTTCCCAACAAAATGCTATCTCCAAATAAATATAAATATTATATACAAATGTACAAACTTTTGTAATCACTGAAAAACCTCGACCAAACCAACAAAAATGCGGCATGAAAAAATATTAAATTTTCATATTTGCAGTACATAGTTAAGTTAAAGCAAATCCCCAGGATTATTTTCTTTTTGCTTGGTGAGATCAAAATGTAATTTTCACACGTCGATGTGTGTCCCTGGGACCTGAGACCAAAGGACTCCCTATATTTTCAAACAAAAAATAATATATATCCACTTACCATCCCTTTCATTCGTTTGTTATGTTTTTTTCTCTTTGGGCTTATTTAGGAAAACAACATACAAAAAAAAATGTTTATCCCCACAACACAAAAAAAAAGATGAAAAGCTCCTCATTCTCCAAAAAATATCCCTTTCCTCCATTTATTGAGCAAAGAACAAAATTGTCACATCCAACGAACCATAAACCGGCTACTATTATACTGTCATACTGCACTGGTATTCGTATTGTATATGTAGGGTAGCTATTGGTAGTTGCTGCAATCCTTTTATTATTATTATTTTTTTTTTGCTCTATGGAAATACCTCACTTGGAACAACAGCTGTATGGTTCTTGAAAGGATAACATTCTCTAACCCGTTCAGAGCGCAACTAAAAATTCAATTATTTATTTATCTTTGAAAACCACAACGAACTTAGTAGCGTGTAAGTTTTATACGGATTTTTTTCTGAACTCCGAATATACAATAAATCACGTGGGAACAATGACAACTTGATTAATAAATGGATTGTCGGATTTATTTTCCCTCTCGATTTATTCGTTAAAATTTCGCCAGATATAGGTACGTAATCCTTTTAAAGTAAAGCTTAATTGTTTTTACACTTAATCGGTTTGAATAAGAAGTTTAAGGACGAAATATCAATAGTTTTAGCAGCATAACCAAATTTAAGAGAGGTTTATTGAATTGAAAACTGTTTAAGTTATAAGTTGTTAGTTTATCAATTTAATCAGATTATGGTAATTATGATTCGTAGTTAGTAATTTTCAGCTGATTATTCATTAATACTGGGGAGTTTGTAGATTAAATAATGAGTTATAGAGATTTGGGGTTCAAAAACCTAAGGCTGATATACAAGTTGGTAATTTGAGATTAAAATTCTCGAAATTTTTAGTTCATAAAAAAAATTTAGTTTGATCATTAAAAATGCCATTAAAGTTCATTAAATTTGGCAACCTATACGTTTCTACATTTTGTTAATTTGTATTCGTGAGATTGACATTTGTACAGTTTTACAATTTTTTTCCTTTTTTTTTGATTTCCATAATACCAGAATCTTAATCTTGTATGAATTTTCATTCGACATCATTTAATTTGTATGTTGGGTCATCGTTTCGGACTGAATTTGGCATCACTGTCATATGTACGAATATGTCATCCCAGACTGTATATGTCTACAGTTCAACTCTTAACATTTTCCAATATGTATCATTTAGGCAGTTGACCACGGAATAAGTTAAGCATAAAAATTTATATGAACAATTTTCACACCACATTTTCTAAAGTGACACATTTGTTAGTTACGTGAAAATACACATGTAACTGTCGAAAGACTAATTGCATCCACTCTATAATGTACAATTTGGTCGTGTGATGTCATTGGTCAATACTTCTTCGAAAATAGGAAGGTGAAACCGTCAAATCTTATCTATAGCCTATGTGTTATTAATGATCCACCGATTTTTGTTGGCCAGATATCTAAAATGTCAAAAATGGTTTTAACAAAGCGTTGCCACATTTCATACCTAAATTACGATTTATCGCAAGAAAACTTTTCTCTACCAATTATTTAGCGTCTTAGTGATTTGAACTGTTGATTTATCGCAGTTGAATTTGTTTTTCTGGGGCTTCACCATATCGTGTTGATTTACACAATCTGTAATTTTTTGACTTTCAGAAGACGAATATTCGTTGTTGTATAGTTATTGCCCGACACGAGTATTTGTCGAAAAGCCATCGAAAATTATCTTATCAGATTTATTTCTATACATTTTTTTGCCCATAATTGATAGTAAAAGTTAAAAATAATTTATTTAAGTTACAGTTTTAATTTAAATTCAATAGTTTCGTACGTAACACGACAAATAAGAAATCTTATTATTACTTTTTTTGTTAACTTGTTGCCAAATGATTGGATAATTGCCTCGAACCTCTTAGTGACAGGCAGCTTTCTGATGAAGAGGGCTGTTTTACTACCTTGCGATGATCTAAACGAAAATCTAACATTCGCAGTTTATGCCAATAAATCTTGGTTGCAAGAGCGTAAAAGCTGAAATGGGAATGGCCGAGTAGAGTTCACAGTCATAAAATTCATTAGCTCAGCAATTATTGTAACAATTTTCTTCACTGCAAGTTGAACTTGAGGATTTTTATTTTTAACCTGTGATTTTGCTTTTCGTCACACAAAATTGACAGTTTCAACTTTCGATTCTCACTCTCGACCAACTTCTGGGTTTCTCAATTTCCAAAATAGTAGAAGTTGAGAGAGCAAACTTGAGAGTTTTCTGTCAAATTCAAATTTGTAATACATTTTGTTGCATCTTCTCTCAAAAATTATTCTCGATTTCGTGTTGTATACAAATACTTTTTAAATTAAAATATTCCGAGAAAATTATTATTGGGAAAATAGTCCATCGTCTATTTCCAGTGGCAAAGATGAAGAAGAATTGTTGGCGATTGAAAGAATAGCAAAACATGATTTTAACTTCGTATTGCTTGGAGAATAAGTTTCCGAATCGAACATTCTATGTATCTGAAATCCCTTTCGAGCACTAGCATCCGCAGGTTTTTGCGGGGCTTGGTTGCGAAGATATCACAATCCAAAGCAAGTCAATTGCAGTTGGGTGGCAAATCATGCGAATAACTTTGAATTGAAATACCTCAAGAACCAGATGCCAAAGATACTTTTAGTCCACAGCTGTGGATAGGTATTGAACAGACCTTTCTTTTGATGTATATATCGATGGGTTTGGGGAACATTGTTGAAAATGTAAATTTTGTTTGCCTTGATTTTTTTCTAAAATGTCGAAAAAAGTGAACCCAAGAATTGTACAACAGTTTGCACACCAATGGAAAGGTCTTTGAGAACCCTTTTGAGCACTGGCAGCCGCAGATTTTTGCGGGGTTTGGTTGCGGAGATATCACCATCCAAGGCAAGTCAAATGCAGTTGGGTGGAAAATCAGGCGAATAACTTTGAATTGAAATACCTCAAGAACCAGATGCCAAAGATACTTTTAGTCCACAGCTGTGGATATGTATTGAATAGACCTTTCTTTTGATGTATATATCGATGAGTTTGGGGAACATTGTTGAAAATGTAAATTTTTTTTGCAAGGGGTTTGCCTTGATTTTTTTCTAAAATGTCGAACAAAGTGAACCCAAGAATTGTACAACAGTTTGTACACCAATGGAAAGGTCTTTGAGAACCCTTTTGAGCACTGGCAGCCGCAGATTTTTGCGGGGTTTGGTTGCGAAGATATCACAATCCAAAGCAAGTCAAATGCAGTTGGGTGGCAAATCATGCGAATAACTTTGAATTGAAATACCTCAAGAACCAGATGCCAAAGATACTTTTAGTCTACAGCTGTGGATAGGTATTGAACAGACCTTTCTTTTGATGTATATATCGATGGGTTTGGGGAACATTGTTGAAAATGTAAATTTTTTTTGCAAGGGGTTAGCCTTGATTTTTTTCTAAAATGTCGAAAAAAGTAAACCCAAGAATTGTAGAACAGTTTGTATACCAATTGAAAGGTCTTTGAGAACCCTTTTGAGCACTGGCAGCCGCAGATTTTTGCGGGGTTTGGTTGCGGAGATATCACCATCCAAAGCAAGTCAAATGCAGTTGGGTGGCAAATCATGCGAATAACTTTGAATTGAAATACCTCAAGAACCAGATGCCAAAGATACTTTTAGTCCACAGCTGTGGATATGTATTGAATAGACCTTTCTTTTGATGTATATATCGATGAGTTTGGGGAACATTGTTGAAACTGTAAATTTTTTTTGCAAGGGGTTAGCCTTGATTTTGTTCTAAAATGTCGAAAAAAGTGAACCCAAGAATTGTACAACAGTTTGTATACCAATGGAAAGGTCTTTGAGAACCCTTTTGAGGACTGGCAGCCGCAGATTTTTGCGGGGTTTGGTTGCGGAGATATCACCATCCAAAGCAAGTCAAATGCAGTTGGGTGGAAAATCAGGCGAATAACTTAGAATTGAAATATCTCAAGAACCAGGTGTCAAAGATACTTTTAGTCCACAGCTGTGGATAGGTATTAAACAGACCTTTCCTTTGATGTATATATCGATGGGTTTGGGGAACATTGTTGAAAATGTAAATTTTTTTTGCAAGGGGTTTGCCTTGATTTTTTTCTAAAATGTCGAAAAAAGTGAACCCAAGAATTGTACAACAGTTTGTATACCAATGGAAAGGTCTTTGAGAACCCTTTTGAGCACTGGCAACCGCAGATTTTTGCGGGGTTTGGTTGCGGAGATATCACCATCCAAGGCAAGTCAAATGCATTTGGGTGGAAAATCAGGCGAATAACTTTGAATTGAAATACCTCAAGAACCAGATGCCAAAGATACTTTTAGTCCACAGCTGTGGATATGTATTGAATAGACCTTTCTTTTGATGTATATATCGATGAGTTTGGGGAACATTGTTGAAAATGTAAATTTTTTTTGCAAGGGGTTTGCCTTGATTTTTTTCTAAAATGTCGAACAAAGTGAACCCAAGAATTGTACAACAGTTTGTACACCAATGGAAAGGTCTTTGAGAACCCTTTTGAGCACTGGCAGCCGCAGATTTTTGCGGGGTTTGGTTGCGGAGATATCACCATCCAAAGCAAGTCAAATGCAGTTGGGTGGAAAATCAGGCGAATAACTTAGAATTGAAATATCTCAAGAACCAGATGTCAAAGATACTTTTAGTCCACAGCTGTGGATAGGTATTGAACAGACCTTTATTTTGATGTTGATATCGACGGGTTTGGGGAACATTATTGAAAATGTAAATTTTTTTTGCAAGGGGTTAGCCTTGATTTTTTTCTAAAATGTCGAAAAAAGTGAACCCAAGAATTGTACAACAGTTTGTACACCAATGGAAAGGTCTTTGAGAACAGTTTTGAGCACTGGCAGCCACAGATTTTTGCGGGGTTTGGTTGCGGAGATATCACCATCCAAAGCAAGTCAAATGCAGTTGGGTGGAAAATCATGCGAATAATTTCGAATTGAAATATCTCAAGAACCAGAAGCCAAAGCTACTTTTAGTCCTCAGCTGTGGATATGTATTGAATAGACCTTTCTTTTGATGTTGATATCGACGGGTTTGGGGAACATTATTGCAAATGTAAATTTTTTTTGCAAGGGGTTAGCCTTGATTTTTTTCTAAAATGTCGAAAAAAGTGAACCCAAGAATTGTACAACAGTTTGTACACCAATGGAAAGGTCTTTGAGAACAGTTTTGAGCACTGGCAGCCACAGATTTTTGCGGGGTTTGGTTGCGGAGATATCACCATCCAAAGCAAGTCAAATGCAGTTGGGTGGAAAATCATGCGAATAATTTCGAATTGAAATATCTCAAGAACCAGAAGCCAAAGCTACTTTTAGTCCTCAGCTGTGGATATGTATTGAATAGACCTTTCTTTTGATGTATATATCGATGGGTTTGGGGAACATTGTTGAAAATGTAAATTTTTTTTGCAAGGGGTTAGCCTTGATTTTTTTCTAAAATGTCAAAAAAAAATGAGAACCCAAGAATTGTACAACAGTTTGTACATCAATGGAAAGGTCTTTGAGAACTCTTTTGAGCACTGGCAGCCGCAGATTTTTGCGGGGTTTGGTTGCGGAGATATCACCATCCAAAGCAAGTCAAATGCAGTTGGGTGGCAAATCATGCGAATAACTTTGAATTGAAATACCTCAAGAACCAGATGCCAAAGATACTTTTAGTCCACAGCTGTGGATATGTATTGAATAGACCTTTCTTTTGATGTATATATCGATGAGTTTGGGGAACATTGTTGAAACTGTAAATTTTTTTTGCAAGGGGTTAGCCTTGATTTTGTTCTAAAATGTCGAAAAAAGTGAACCCAAGAATTGTACAACAGTTTGTATACCAATGGAAAGGTCTTTGAGAACCCTTTTGAGGACTGGCAGCCGCAGATTTTTGCGGGGTTTGGTTGCGGAGATATCACCATCCAAAGCAAGTCAAATGCAGTTGGGTGGAAAATCAGACGAATAACTTAGAATTGAAATATCTCAAGAACCAGGTGTCAAAGATACTTTTAGTCCACAGCTGTGGATAGGTATTAAACAGACCTTTCCTTTGATGTATATATCGATGGGTTTGGGGAACATTGTTGAAAATGTAAATTTTTTTTGCAAGGGGTTTGCCTTGATTTTTTTCTAAAATGTCGAAAAAAGTGAACCCAAGAATTGTACAACAGTTTGTATACCAATGGAAAGGTCTTTGAGAACCCTTTTGAGCACTGGCAGCCGCAGATTTTTGCGGGGTTTGGTTGCGGAGATATCACCATCCAAGGCAAGTCAAATGCATTTGGGTGGAAAATCAGGCGAATAACTTTGAATTGAAATACCTCAAGAACCAGATGCCAAAGATACTTTTAGTCCACAGCTGTGGATATGTATTGAATAGACCTTTCTTTTGATGTATATATCGATGAGTTTGGGGAACATTGTTGAAAATGTAAATTTTTTTTGCAAGGGGTTTGCCTTGATTTTTTTCTAAAATGTCGAACAAAGTGAACCCAAGAATTGTACAACAGTTTGTACACCAATGGAAAGGTCTTTGAGAACCCTTTTGAGCACTGGCAGCCGCAGATTTTTGCGGGGTTTGGTTGCAGAGATATCACCATCCAAAGCAAGTCAAATGCAGTTGGGTGGAAAATCAGGCGAATAACTTAGAATTGAAATATCTCAAGAACCAGATGTCAAAGATACTTTTAGTCCACAGCTGTGGATAGGTATTGAACAGACCTTTCTTTTGATGTTGATATCGACGGGTTTGGGGAACATTATTGCAAATGTAAATTTTTTTTGCAAGGGGTTAGCCTTGATTTTTTTCTAAAATGTCGAAAAAAGTGAACCCAAGAATTGTACAACAGTTTGTACACCAATGGAAAGGTCTTTGAGAACAGTTTTGAGCACTGGCAGCCACAGATTTTTGCGGGGTTTGGTTGCGGAGATATCACCATCCAAAGCAAGTCAAATGCAGTTGGGTGGAAAATCATGCGAATAATTTCGAATTGAAATATCTCAAGAACCAGAAGCCAAAGCTACTTTTAGTCCTCAGCTGTAGATATGTATTGAATAGACCTTTCTTTTGATGTATATATCGATGGGTTTGGGGAACATTGTTGAAAATGTAAATTTTTTTTGCAAGGGGTTAGCCTTGATTTTTTTCTAAAATGTCAAAAAAAATGAGAACCCAAGAATTGTACAACAGTTTGTACATCAATGGAAAGGTCTTTGAGAACTCTTTTGAGCACTGGCAGCCGCAGATTTTTGCGGGGTTTGGTTGCGGAGATATCACCATCCAAAGCAAGTCAAATGCAGTTGGGTGGAAAATCAGGCGAATAACTTAGAATTGAAATATCTCAAGAACCAGATGTCAAAGATACTTTTAGTCCACAGCTGTGGATAGGTATTGAACAGACCTTTATTTTGATGTTGATATCGACGGGTTTGGGGAACATTATTGAAAATGTAAATTTTTTTTGCAAGGGGTTAGCCTTGATTTTTTTCTAAAATGTCGAAAAAAGTGAACCCAAGAATTGTACAACAGTTTGTACACCAATGGAAAGGTCTTTGAGAACAGTTTTGAGCACTGGCAGCCACAGATTTTTGCGGGGTTTGGTTGCGGAGATATCACCATCCAAAGCAAGTCAAATGCAGTTGGGTGGAAAATCATGCGAATAATTTCGAATTGAAATATCTCAAGAACCAGAAGCCAAAGCTACTTTTAGTCCTCAGCTGTGGATATGTATTGAATAGACCTTTCTTTTGATGTTGATATCGACGGGTTTGGGGAACATTATTGCAAATGTAAATTTTTTTTGCAAGGGGTTAGCCTTGATTTTTTTCTAAAATGTCGAAAAAAGTGAACCCAAGAATTGTACAACAGTTTGTACACCAATGGAAAGGTCTTTGAGAACAGTTTTGAGCACTGGCAGCCACAGATTTTTGCGGGGTTTGGTTGCGGAGATATCACCATCCAAAGCAAGTCAAATGCAGTTGGGTGGAAAATCATGCGAATAATTTCGAATTGAAATATCTCAAGAACCAGAAGCCAAAGCTACTTTTAGTCCTCAGCTGTGGATATGTATTGAATAGACCTTTCTTTTGATGTATATATCGATGGGTTTGGGGAACATTGTTGAAAATGTAAATTTTTTTTGCAAGGGGTTAGCCTTGATTTTTTTCTAAAATGTCAAAAAAAAATGAGAACCCAAGAATTGTACAACAGTTTGTACATCAATGGAAAGGTCTTTGAGAACTCTTTTGAGCACTGGCAGCCGCAGATTTTTGCGGGGTTTGGTTGCGGAGATATCACCATCCAAAGCAAGTCAAATGCAGTTGGGTGGAAAATCAGGCGAATAACTTAGAATTGAAATATCTCAAGAACCAGATGCCAAAGATACTTTTAATCCTCAGCTGTAAATAGGTATTGAACAGACCTTTCTTTTGATGTATATATCGATGGGTTTGGGGAACATTGTTGAAAATGTATTTTTTTTTCAAGGTTAGTCTTGATTTTTTTCTAAAATATCGAAAATTTAAATCAAGAATCTATATAAGGTGAAAAAGCTTAATAAAACTTTGGTTATTATTTTATTCAAACAAATTGGTATAGCACCTTCCAACATAATATGATGACAGATGAACGAAATTTGTGGATACATTTGCTAACTCGCTTTTTAAATTTATCAATTTCGATATAAATATTGTATACTCGTAAAACTCAATACCAATATTATTTGTGTTTTAACTCCAAAAGGGAAAGTTTTGCATGGGATTTAATTATGAACTAGTTAAGGTAAATTGTTATTATAAATGTACATACATGCAATAAAACGAGTTTTTGTACTTTTTGAAGAGAATGTTTAAATTCCAGGTGAAGGATTTGGTCATATATGAATATATATTTTTGTTTTGTAATGATATTTTTAAAAAAATCAAATATTGTCAAAAATTAGGTATCTAACACTTTTTTACCCATTAACAGTATTCAACTGCAACGCAGTCTGAAAATCCCAACTGAATTTCGCTAAAAAAAAAGTTGAAACATACGTATCTGTCACTCAAGTAGGCTAACTTTTAAATTTCAACTCTCGAGTTGAGATATGAAATAGTGAAGAAAAGCAAATTTCAACTACTCACTCAACTCTCAAGTTTGTGCCAACTCTAGAGTTGCAATTCAGGTTGCATTTAAGAGACCTTAGGTCTTACAGGCATATAGTTGAATTAAAAAAAAAAGTGAAGAAAATGGCTCTTAGGATAGTACAACATTTAACAATACTTGAATAATGTGGCAACGCCTACAAAAGAAAAGCAATGCAAAAGATATAAAATGCACAACTGGATCGCATGTACTTATTATAGAAAGCGCTAAATTATTATATATTTAGATATTTAAAGTTGTTTTTTTACTAAATTTTTATACACTAAATTTCTTAAATTTGTTTCTAAAAAAATTGGTATGGCAATTTTAAACAATCCAAAGAAATATTTTTTGAAAATTTTGGGATGCAGTATTATTTATAAGTTAAAGGACCTCATACATACAAATTTTGTTTGAAATTGAAAATATAAATATAAATATATTTATATATTTAAATTTTGTTTATTTTTTTTAAATTTATTTAAAAAATTGTCACAACATTTAATTTATGTAAGTTTGTATTTTATTTAAAAAAGCGACAGTTTTCTGATTTTTATTCATCCATCCTCGGGCTTACTCCGTTGGCTTGTGGCGTATGTTTATTGTATGTGCCAATTTGAAGGTTGAAGCTGCTAGTGTTGCTTAATTGGATGTCTCTTTTTATCGTTGGTTGGTTAGGTGTTTAATTGCTGTGTTGTATTGTTAATTTGTCGTTTAAAATCATATCTTGTCTCGTCCTGTTTGCCTTGTAAATATCATATTCTTCTAAGGCATCTAGTTTTGTTCCCTTCATACATATGTGTATGGGTGTTACGTTTGTTTCAAAGTTGGTGTAGTTATGGTTGTTGTCTATTATGTGTGTGCGAAAGCAGATTATATATTTTGTTTTGGTCTATGTTCTATAAACCTATCATAAAAATGTCTGCCTGTTTGTCCAATGTAGAATTTGTCGCAGTTATCGCAGTGAACCATGTATACCCATGGACAAACAGGATGACATTTTTATAACAGGTTTATAGAACATAGTACCGTTAATAACAATATATTTTTTAAAAAATTTAACCAAAATGTAGACTTTATTTATATAGTAGTGCACATATATTTCCTTATCAAAATCGTTAGAGCCGTTTACGAGATACTTAAGATGGTAGAAAAAATTGCATGGCAGGTACCATTCTTTTTGGGGCTAAAAACCCGATTCTAAAAAAATTCAGACAGATAGATTTTCGTGGTCTCATTCATTCCTAATATCATGTTTGATCAAAATTTGAATTTGGAGTTCGATTTTTGAAATAATATTCCTGACGTTGTTGTTTTTATGTATTAATTTGAAACCATCTCAATATTTACATTGTACTCGTACATTATGTTAAAACACATGTGATTTATTTTACGGTTGATTTCTTTCCTAATTTTTGTTGACGTTGCTACCAAAAAAAAAAACTTCCTTATTGTTCTAACGGGTGATTTTTTTGCTACTTGGTTTTTGACGTTTATATTTTTGACAGATCACACATGACAAATTCCACGAACATTTGACATTTCGATTCAGTATTGTTTGCCATTTCATCATGAATAGACTTACGCCTGAACAACGTTTGCAAATTATTGAAATTTATTATCAAAATTCGTGCTCTGTGAAAAATGTGTTTCGCAAGCTACGTCCGTTTCAGCGACGAGGCTCATTTTTGGCTAAATGGATACGTGAATAAGCAGAATTGCCGTATTTGGAGTGAAGAGCAGCCAGAGGCAATTCAGCAGCTACCAATGCATCCCGAAAAATGCACTGTTTGGTGCGGCATCATCGGGCCGTACTTCTTCAAGCACGATGAAGGCCGCAGGGTTACGGTCAATGGAGAGAGGTACCGTTCGATGATAACAGATTTTTTTGCCGAAAATGCAAGAATTAAACTCGGTCGACATGTGTTTCCAACAGGACGGTGCCACATGCCACACTGCACGCGAAACCATGCATCAATTGAGAGGCGAATTTGGTGAGCAGTTGATCTCACGTTTTGGCGCAGTCAATTGGCCACCAAGATCATGTGATTTGACCCTGTTAGACTATTCTTTGTGGGGCTATGTTAAGTCTATTGTCTATTGGGACAAGCCAAACACGATTGCTGCCTTGGAAGCCAACATTGAACGTGTCATTGGTGAGATTCCGGCCTAAATATGTGAAAAAGTTTGCCAAAATGGGACCTTCAGAATGGACCACCTGAAGCGTAGCCGCGGGTAACATTTAAGTGAAATTATTTTTAAAAAGTAAATGGCAGAAATTGATTTATCGATCCAAATAAAAATTTCATTCACTTTTTACAAGTTTCTGTGTTTTTTTGAATTTTCAAAAACCAAGCTCTTAAAAAATCACCGTTTATTTACTTTATATAGGAAACAAATACTTTATTTTTTTTCCTAAGCATTTAACATAATTCTGCGTTATCTCAACAACATTTAATTTTATTTCTAAGAACATAACTCCAAACTGCACATAAGATCCAATTGTTCTTAAGGGCGCAAACAAATATACTCGTAACAGAAAACAGTTTTCCTACTGCCAATAGCCGTGTTTTATTGGGAAATTTATCCGCCGTAAGTTTATCCGTCGTAGCATTTTACATACAATTCGCTACGGTCGATAAAAAGCTAAAGTAGAAGCTACGGTGGATGGCTGGTTGACGTTCAGTCGAGTCTCGATTCTGATTTTGTTAGTTTTGTTGGTACGATTGATAATTGAATTGAATCTCGATGGATGTGTTCATGGAGTGTTATAATTTTTAATTTCATTCATAAGACAAATCGATCTTTTTGATTCTTTTTTTTAATAGTTGGCCAGTTAATATTTCTCAAATCTTAGATAACTCCATTTTTTAATAAATTATCAGCTGTTCTTCTGAAAAGTTTCTGACTTTTACTATTAAAAACTGTATTCTCTGCTCAATTATTTTCTGAAGTACGTCTAAAATTGCACCTATATTTGCAATTTTGCATACCCCTAATGTCAATTAATCAATTTTAACAAATTTTGATATCCATTTTGAGAAAGAAACCAATATTTATCGAATGAATTCCGTTTTACTTTTATTTTTGACTAACCAAGCCCAATTTTCGTTTTGTGTTCAATTTTTATTGATAGTTGTAAATAAACGGAGTTTGGTGAAAAAAATTATCTTTTTATTTAGATCTACAAAAATGCAATTTGAGAAGACGAACCGCATTGAGTGGAACTGCTCGACACTGCGCCGCAAAATATTTATTCGTATGAAATTCTATGAGCTATAATGCCAGGCGCGCACATATGCAACTTACAGCTTTGCAAGTGTGGTTGCTAAAGTGAATACCATGGACTTATATGAGAGTGCGCGCACATGCAAAAACTATTCAGTCCGCGATTCGAGCAACTTAAAAGTTTGTGTTTTGGCACAAATCGAACGATCGCCCCAAATAAGTTCTTCAGTTTGAATCACACCGAACTATAATGTAACTGCGCGCACATTAAATCAATATGTTATCTGTGTGTTGGTTTATCTCGTTGATTGATTTTTAAGTTGTTTATGTGCGCGATCATCGTTCAAATAGTGATTAAACTATTTCGTTTCAGAAAAAAATGCATGTGCGCGCCTGGCCTATGCGCACTAAGCGGCAACTGAACTTCACAAATTGTGCTTTTTCCTCACTGTTTAATGGACGTTGGCCATGAACGGTATTCGCTTCACTACATGGACATGGACTGGGCGTACAATTTTGTGATACCATTGTTTTTTTTTCTGGACATGCGCATGGAAATTGCAAACCAAATGTTAACTATTTGTTCCTTAATCCGCGTATGTTAAGTGCAGTATCATCTCTGTTGAGTGAATATTGAATTGAAAGCTAAACATACTCAGAAAATAAATTTGTAAATTGACTTGAAAAAGAAAACTCTAGCTATCGATCTACTCAGAAAATAAATAAAATCATGAAATATAAAGGGGAAATGTAAGGGGAGTGAACAATTTAAACTACGTTGTAGTGTGCGTTCAAAACCAAGAAACATTAAAAAGAAACAAGCAAATCTCCGGCAATTGTGTTTCCTCGTGTGAAGGGCATAGACGGTTTTTAAAGCAATACAAAAATTGACCTGTGTAAAAAGGGACTTGACCATAGTATATGAACAAACCCGTTCACTTATCATTTCCTTTCTATTGGTGCAAAATGAATGTTCGAATTTAAAATTGCAAATGCAGAAAAAGTGAACACAAGAAATAGGTTTGAAACATAAATTAAATATTGGTACGTTTTTCTACTTTCCATTTTATACGCATAAAAGCTAATTATTGTTCCTAATTTTTATTTTTTAATAATATTACTTTGCAAAAGACTCTTTCATTACTTGTCACTGCTGTACAGGTGTACCATTCTTACAAAAATAAAAAAGCTACGGTCCATGCTACGGTCGATGGGTTTTTTTGGGAATTACTTACGGTACAATGGATAAATTCCCAATAAAACACAGCTAATGTAGAGTTATGTTGAGGATTTTCATTGAATGAACTCCGTAATTCATGATATTATTTGTTTGCTTTGGAAGAAGTCAATAAAATACTAATCCAAAGCTTTTTCGAATCAATAGCCTTTTCCTAAAATGTTCAAAGGTTCTTAAAAGGAAACTAATTGTACATAACTGTTTGCCTTTTCGTTTTTTTCTACTTTGTAGTTTCGATATAAAATTAATTTCACAATTTCAGAGGCCTTTAAGATAAGTTTATGCTCAGAATGTTTTTCGCCAGATTTACTTTTTCAAAAAAAAATGTTTTTTCTTATGAAAAATTCTAGAAAAAAAAATCAGTGAACTAAGTGAATCAAGTCTTATACATTATTTTGTATGTTGTTCATTTACAAACGGAAATAATTTTAGCAGGCTCAAAGACTGAAAAATTCCTGTATCTATTTATCTCCATAGTCCATAGATCATATTTACACTCAACTGACCATATTTTCCAAACTAATAATATACCTGCAAGTATTCCCTTGATTGAAATTCAATTATAGAATACTTTTAATAAAATTACATCCTTGTGACTATTCCGAAAAACACAAATTATTGTTTTAGTTTGTGTTAAAATCTACGCAAATATTATTGGCATGTACAGTTTCCATCATAAGTCTTTAAACAATTTCCCACAGTTGTTTGAATGTTGAAATATACTTGAACAACACCGCTCGCACAACCGTAGGCAATATTTATTCCATTCAATGAACTGAAACAAATTCCATTTATCCTGCCCAAGTGTCTGTATAGTAAACACAAGTATAACATGTGGTAAAACACATCAATACACAACTATCTGCTCCTTTATCAGCAATGCATCCCCCATTGCAATAAAATAATTGAAATACAAACTCATGTGTTTTATCGAAGGTTTAAAGATTTTTTTGTTGTGTTTTATTTTTCCAACCAAAGATTAATTTGCTAACTTAAAACCAGACGGGAGTATCGTGTAGGGGAATCTGGGGTAAGATGATCCCCATATTCTTAATTGTCACCCGAAAACTACAAAAACAAAAGGATGATGCTTTTAACTATTTACCATTCAATATTATTAAGGTTTGAAGAATAAATTGTTGACCTGCGATTAATTCAAATGTTTGTGCTTTTTCTGACGCTGTCGGAAACAGGTGTCACTCCTTCACTCCCGCAATTTATGTAATATGTATGTTCTTATTTTTTTTTTAGATTTTTATGAAAAAGCACACCTTTTTGTACAACGAAATTAAGAGATACTTATTTCGTTTTCGATTGACTGTTCGGACTTCGGAATTACTCATTTTCTACTCCTATTACTCCAAAGCGTTCGACTGGATGTTCGGAGTAATGTTCTTGGAGTATTATTCTTTTCTCGATTTTATAAGGGAGTGAAAATAGAACACACATATCCATTCACAGTTTTCGTCGTATTTTATTTGTCAAAAGTAAAAATTGTTTGAAGAAGCCATTTTTACTTGCGATTATAAGTAATATAAGGCAATGTTGTGCATTCGTAAAAAGAAAAAAAAAATTCTAACAATCAAACATGACATTACTATCATGGAGAACAACAAAAAAGTGGGTCCCCCAATTCCGTCTGTCTGTCCTCGAGTCTGCAGCCTAAACATTTGGATCAATTTGCTTCAAACTTGGGAGATATTGTTTTTTCGGTAATATTATGCAGATAGGCTTTTTTAAAGTAGCTATCAAAAACCAAAATCATAAGTTTCTCAAAAACGGCTCCCACGATTTTTATAAAAAAAATCAGTTCATTAATGAAGGGAAAAGGTGCCTTTTGAAATTTTTTTTGTGAAAAAATAGTTATTTTTTGTACCTATAAGAGAACCATTTTTTTTTGGTTTTCGATTTTCTGGGAAACGGTTCATTTGACTTTTTTGAACTTTTTTGCGCAGAAGCTCATACAAAGTTTAAACTCAAACCTCAAAAATTCGAAAACGACTCAATGTATTTTTGCGAAACTTCGTATTTGGTAGTTTTTTGACAGTATCTTCACTAGTTAAAAAAACTATTTTCCTTAATAAAAAACAACAGTACCTCACATACAAATGTTAAAAAACCGTCAAGAAAAAAATTTATTTTTGAAAAAGCCTCCAAAAATTTTTTTATAAAAAAATGTGTGCGTTCATTAGTACAGTCCACTTAAAGGCACGAGTACGATAACTCAGGCGCCGCAAAATACTAACGGATTCTTGTACAGGGGCTTAATACAATCAATTTATCCTACGGAGGAGGGGGTCTATCTCCCTCCTTTTAGGCGGGAGGTGCAATTTTCTAAAAAAAATTACTTCAAATAAAAAAAAAGATTTAAAAACAACTAAAATCCAAGAACTTGTCCTCTTATCATTTGTTTCAATCTAGTTATTTGCGTTAGTAGTTTTTTGAAAAAATACCTTCAAACTCATAATTTATCAAAAAAAAAAACAGTGAGGTATGTATGGGGGGCTGTCCCCTGCCACCCCCCTGCCAGGGACACTATAGGCTTTGGGGTGGGGTGCGAGGTTGGGCATATTCAAAGTTTATTTTGTATTGCAAAGTCTGGATTAAAAGAAACTTTGAATTTATCCTCTATATCCAACAGCTGTTTTCTAAATAAGTATACCTACATATAAAAAAAAAACAAGAACTAAGAATCTCATAAAAAACAGTTTTGGTAATTTTTAATTTTAAACTAAGGACATAAAACCATCTAGTTTTCATAGATCAATTACGAGTATATTAGGACATCTAATAATTAAAGCCAATTAGTACTTAATTTCGCTACTTAAAAAAATGTTTGATAAATTTTGTGTTTGAATGTATTTTTTTCAAAAACTATTAACGCAAATAACTAGGTTGAAATAAATGATAAGAAGACAATTTCTGGCTTCAAAAAACCTATAATTTTATTATTGTAAGTGTTGCCGTTGTTCTTAAATCTATTTTTTTTGTAATTTTAAATAATTTTTGTTTAGAAAATTGCTTCTCCCGCCTAAAAGGAGGGATATAGACCCCCTCTTCCGTAAGATAAATTGATAGTATTAAGCCCCTGTACAAAAATCCGATTATTTTGCGGCACCATAGTTATGGTACTCTTCCCTCAAAGTGAGATCACTGTAAATACAAACAAAAAATCTAATGAAAAAAGTAGTTTTAGCAATTTTCAATTTTCTCAAAAAGTAGAATACATATAATCAAATAGTTTTCAGTTTTTGATTAAGAATTAATCAGAGCAACAAGTTTGTAAAAAAAATATTATATAATTTTACAGTTTTGAAAAATTACAATTTAAATCCTTTTTTTTATGTTTTTCTTCCCAAAGTTTGAGTTTAAAACATGTTTTTTCAAAAACTATGCATAGATTCCACTTGATTTAAAAACTAGCTAATAGATTTAGGTATTGGCTTTAAAAAAACTTATAACACTTATTTGTAGGTATTGCCGTTATTTTTAATATTTTGTTTTCTATTTTTAGTACTTTTTTATGAAATTGCCCCTCCCGGCTAACAGGGGGAGATAGACCCCCACTGCCATATTAAACAATATTTGTAACTAACTGTTCTACAAGAATCCGTTTTTATTTTTTGGCACCTGAGTTATCGTACTCTCCCCCACTTAAAAGTGGGGCATCTTTGTTTTCTCTCAAACTATAACAACTAAGCAATATAAAAACATTTAATTATGTGTATTATTCATTTAATTCCACCTTTTTATAGGTATTTGCTTTTAACAAATTTTAAATTTTGCGTAAGTCACTGAATACTACATACAATGTAGACCCTCATACATTTATATATACATATGTGTCTTTAAAAATCACATGAATCTTATGTATGCATATTGCATTATACCTACCAACCTACATCCCTTATTTTCATTATCATAAGTACACAATTACAATCGTATAGGTTCTATCCATGTATGTAGGTACATATTTATCTGCTTCCTTACATAACTAAAATCCATAACACAGATTTAAATAACTATTCCTTGAATTATCCATTCCACAATTAATCACACTAAGAATCAAGGTTATCTTAATTACATCGGCTTTAAGCCTGCATAGGATAACTAGACTACCTACCTACTAAACAGCGTTAATGTTTAGCTTCATTAAAGTTTTTAGCTACAAGAGCAAGTTCGTACGACCCAGTCGTGCATTTTATTTTAAATAGCGATGTTCAAGTGTGTATGGGTAAATTTGTGCATACGGCATTTTCATATTCGATAGGAAGCAAAATGTAGTAGAACACTCTGAAAATCTAATCGAAAACGACATTACTTACACAAACAGGCCCCTATAGGCAAGATATATTAATTTCACGCCATTTAGCCTAAAACAGAACTGGATTTCAAATTGATGACTGACGTTTAAAACCAGACGTTATTTCAATTCAGCAATACCTTAAGCAAAAGTATCCCATTGTATCAAGTACCCCAGGGGATTAAGTAACCTCAGGTTTCCCTATACCTACATGATGGTTTCTGGAAAACCTCAAACAGTTTTAAAGAGAATCAATTTGTCTATGACAAAGCGAGCCAGCATATCATGGGGGGAGGAAAGCATATTAAAGAAACATTACAAAAATTGTAGCACTACATTGCATTCAGTGACCTACAAGGTCTTCTAGACCAAGAAACCATCAAGTACAAAAACCAAACCTCACTCCCTCGATTGTTCCTTTTAACTTCCGAAGAGTTCAAAAAGCCATAAAGAATGATGTCAATTGGTAGCAATCGATAAACTGATAAATTACTCGAGATAAGACTTTTTTTTGTAAATTGCTGAAACATGTTATACGCGTCGTCATATAGTTGATATATGTAAGTTTAAATAATAATCCAATTTGCTTAGAAAATACGTGTTACATTTCATTATCATAATACTATATATCTACTATTCCCTGGTGGTGTTAGGGTAAATCAAAAAAGTTCATTTACTATCAGCATAGTTAATGCAGAAAGGATTTCTTCCCCTTATGTCATGGACATGGACAAGAGCAGCAGCAAATGGTGATTTATTGCTTTTCCATGTCGATATACTCATGTGTATGTATATGTTCTGACGAATTAACTTAATGTTAAAAACGTGCCACTAGGTGGTTTTTACTGCTTATCTTCTCAAAATATATTCAATCCTTAAAGCCAAACGGGATCTCAAAAGAGGCATCAAGTTAAGTTCTGACTTTTGACAGATACTATTCTTTTTTTGTTAAGCAAACAAGAAATTGTCATTTATCTTCAATCGCTTATTGGATGAAGTTGGAAGCAGGAAGAAGTATATATACGATTTGTTCTTTCGTTAAAATAGTTTAAAATTATATAATTTTTAAGAGGATATCAATTGAAATCAATTTACGTTTATGGTTTATGAGATTTATTTAGAAAAATTGGCAATTTTTTTATTGAAGAATATAGAATACTAATTTTTTGACTAGGATTCATCTGTAAACTTTATTTGCAGGCAGATTCTAGTTGTGAATGAATATATAAATTCTTTAAAATTGATGATATTTTTCTTTTTTAGATATTGCAAAATGTTTCAATATTATATTATAATGATTTATCAATAAATTTATTGGGACTGGATTCTGCAGAGAAGACAAATGTTTTTAAACGAGCATATTTGTCAATATTATCCACTTAGCCAGAACGGTAATGTATAGATTGAATGAGAGCTTGGCTATTTAACGGGATCCCAAGCCCGTTCAGAAAAATAATAAATTTATGAGAAATAAGAACGATTTATTTTTTCCCTTAAAAAATTAATAATAAAACAAAAGCACTGTCGTATCACATCGTAGGAAACATTAGACTGGCCATACATGAACCCAATTCCGCAAGCGTGAATGCTTTTCCGTGCGAAAAATTTATTCACCCTCAAAGTATGAGTAAATGTGTTTAATGAGGCTGTTCGGAACAGATTAGAACGCTTTAGAACAGAAAAGTACAGGATTTTGCTGTTCAATGAGAAATGTTCTGTTCTAAGGGGTCAGTTATAGCGATCAGGAAAACGCATCAGGAAAAGTTGAAACAGTATGAAAGTGAATATTTTTTCCTGATGGTCGTTTATAGTAAACAGGAAAATTATGTCAGTTGGTAAGCCTCACTTCTAGTCTGCAATCAAGTTTTCCTGATTGAAACACACACGAAAAAGGTTTTCGTCCACAATTCTGTCAGTGGAACGAGAGAAATTGGGACCCAAATCAAATTGCAATCAGCTGGCACGAAAAATGAATTTTGACCAGGAAAATAATTAAATACATTTTTAACAAGAAATAATTGTTCTATTGCAAATATCTTTTGCAAAAAAAAAATGTCTGAGTTATTCGTCATAAATTATCCATTAGAACTTTTTTCCTGATTCGTTTTCCTAATTGCTATAACTGGCCCTAAGCTGTTCTGGTTTGGTGCTCAATGAATCAGTTTGGAAAAGTTTGGAACACTTTAGAACATAATTTTTTGCACTTGCTTTTTAGGTAGAACAAGTTAGAACAGATTTGTGAGAACTGTCAAAACCAATTGTTAGATTTTTATTTAGTGGATAAATCTCTTTCCGTGTCGGAATGACTCTCAGTTTAATTAAATTCAACTCCAGTTCAGATTATTTTTTAAAAATTTTTCTGCAAGAATAAACGAACTCGAATTGTATGTAAACAACAATATATTTTTTTTAATCTCTGTCAGATGCCTGACTGTTTTAAGTTGTTCTATCTTGTTCTGAAGTTTCTCACAAATCTGTTCTGTTCTGTTCTTACTTTTTCGTCACTGAACAATCTTTAAATAAATTTACATATGTGTGTACACGTTATCTGTCAGAAATAAATGAATCGCAAATATGTATGCGTACACGACTTTCTGTGTACATAGAGAAAACTCACGCTTGCGTAATTGGGCAATAGATGCCCAAAATCCAATCCAAAAACTGTGCGTTTTTTACTGAGTTTCATGTCGTTCATTTCCTTTTGTTGTTTTCCATCAATATTTACATTGTTTATTAAAACTTAGGACAATTTTTCAAAGTAACGGTATGCATCTGAACAACATCAAAAACATAAAACGTCAATGTATGGCCAAGCTTTGAAAAGCGCTCATGTCGTGTTAAAAAAGTAATTCTTTTCGACATGTTGCTGCATGGACATAGATTTTTTGGAATCCATTGGATTTTTTCATGGCATGTTCACAGTTCTGCCATCTTTCATGGCCTGTGGAGGCGGCCTGATAATATAAAAATTGTTCGATTTATGTACACTATATGGGTAATTTTCGCTTGACCTGACTTGTTTTTAATAAGTTGCCATTTTACTTTTAAATACAAATGAAAATAATATGTTTTGTAAACAAAAACTGACAGATAGCAGCTCAAATCTTAAGATAATGACGGATAACTTTTACGCGTGAAGTGAGATGTAGTTTCTTGAATGGATGCGTTCAGCTTTGAAAGGATTTATTTCGACTCGGTAGATTTATGGTTAAAAGTAATAAATATTACAACTTTAAAGTAAGGAAACTTTAATTTTTATTTTTAATTAATGTATGCAATTCATGACTGCAAGCAACAGCGTTTTTTTGTGTTGACAGTTCAATATGAACACATGATATAGTACGTGTTGTGGTATGTGGATTTTTTGTTGGGACTTTTTAAAAAGAAATCTTCAAACCCAAAAATATTTTCCAAACTTTTGTACCCATCCAAATTCCAAGCAGTGGGGGTGTAGAGGGCAGTTTTTTGTATGGAGTTTTGTATGTATCAAAGTACTATATTTGTATAAGTTGTTCGTACCTGCGGATTTTTTATATCTAGTTGAAAACTTTAAAAATATGTTAAAAAATAGAAAAGAAATATATTGATGTTAACATTGTTTCATTTATTATTTCAAACGATAAAGCTACCGAATAAAAGTATACATGTGTAAATTCGTGCTATTTTAACGAAAAATGGATCCAAAAAACAAAAACCACCAAACCTGGAAAAAAAATTAAACATTTTTTAATCACTTTTAACAGTGATTTCGTCACCGTAATGTTTTAAAGCTATTCTATAGTCATCTAATTTAATTTTTAATTGTCAAAATAAGATACGTTTGAAAAAAGAAATTTGTAAACAGAATTTGCAATCTGATTGTCAAACTTCAATAAATTGTTCCCGTGATGCGACTAACCTCAAAATTAAAACGCCATTCCCGACGAAATAAATAGCCAGTGAAGGAAATGTCAAAATGGATGATTATTGGTTGATTGGGCACTTTCAAAAACTATCTTCGTATTTTCTCTTTCTAATTATGGCATTTGAACAACAACAAAATTATGTTGTATATCGTGAAAAGTCATAAGTTTTACTACATCCCACCACATTGACGTATGGTGGAATTATCTAATTCGTTGTTCGCTGATCGATCTCATGTGAATAGTTCTTTACAATATTTTCTCGACACTTTTTTTAGATGTGGGAACACATTGAGATAGTGAGCACATAAAAAATTAAATTTACATAAAAATAAAAATAATCCTATAAGCTTAATATTCAAAATAGCTTTACACTTCTAACTTAAGCTGAATTTCAAGTGAACAACATTGGCCAAACGTTAAAGTTCTTAAAATTGGATATTCTATATAAGTAGGTTAGGTGGCTTAAAGTCTCAGGAACTATGTATAGAAGGACTAGTAAAAAAAACTTGCTTAAAATTTAAAGAATTTATTTGACCTTTTAATTCGTTTATGTCCTTTAGCTGAGTCTGCTAAGACACAATCTTGCATAATACTAAGGCCGATTTATATTTACAAAAAAGACTTAAAGGCGTCCAGTCCAGACAAGGGTACATAACAATCTTTTGTTTACTTACTTCTATTCAGTTGTCAAGTCATATAACGAATAAAAGATTATATTCAAACCATGGTGAAATGGTGAACTTTTTTCTTTGTAATAAAACAGCTTCTCAAGTGATGCGTGTATGACATTTACGAAACAATGCAAACAGGTCTACATTACATACATGTAAACACTAAACAAATACTTTCATTATAATGGACGATATGTCTAATAATTTCCTGTCGTGTCCTCAAGAATCTCCCTACGTGTTTGCAGGCACTTTTCACAAATGACAACAAAAATCTCTTTAAGCATTAAGCTCATATGGGTACGTTATGCTTATACAATACATACATACGAGTACATATGTACATAACTTTTGTGAAAATGTCTTAAGATTAGGGGAGGATATGCACGGCTCCCTGTCCAACAATTCACCAAACCACACAACAGAAAAAAAATAACGACTCCGTTGAACTATAGCACTTAATAATCTCACCGTCAGGTGTCTCTTGGCGACAGAACCCACTCAAGCTGAATGTACATAGATATATGTTCCTTTGTGCTCGTTATACGCAGTCCAGCGCTCTACCTCCAGCTCCATCTCCAACATGAGCCTTGTAGATTTTCTTAATTTGGAAAACGTGGGAACTTCATATATATTCATATCAAGTCACAATGTGGACAGGACAAACATCACATCACCATATACCTACATAGAATAATACTGTTTGTTGAACCAAGGACTATAGTCGTAAAGGACCCACATTTTTTGCTTTTTAGTTCCTTAGTTTTATTTTTTTTTTGGAAAACGAGCATTGGCATAAAGGGAGTTTTCTTGGGAATCGAAACTATTTATCATAATAATTAGATGCTTAAACTAAAATTAGCTACGGAAAGACATAAATACAATATTCGAATTGATAGAAACTTACATACTTACATATATATATATATATATATATATATATATATATATATATATATATATATTTAATGAGAATTATAATAATGGGCTTGAAAGGACATAACACATAAATATAGCTGAAATTATTGATAGAGTCATGTACCTATACTCTATAGGCGAATAAAAACAAGTAGGTATATTATCGAAAAATTCTTACACGCTTTTGAGCAAATAGAAAACTCGAACTCATGCTTATGGATCTGGTTTGAGTTGTTAATTTACTTATGTATACATCCCATTTTGAAAAGCGAATTGGTGCTTCAAAATCTGTAACGCTGAAACCAACACCGCTGAATATCCAATATAGCAACTTGATTCAAACAAAACTCATTTGACATTTGTCTGAAGTGTTCACTAATAACAGTTATTGTGCTTCTGTCACTTTCAATTGTGGCCATTTCTTGGAACATTTATTATTGTGAACCGATTTAACACGATTCGCTCAATTTTGCGCGAAAAACTACGACGAAATTTAATCCAAAAATTGATCAAAAACGAACAAACGAAATGCAACGTCATTGGTAGAAATTGCGGCACATTCACATTACTTTTGCTAAAGCTTTTATATTTCATGTTAACTTTACAGGATGAGAGAGTTTAGCCTGTTCCAGGAATTTGATTTTGTTCGTGGCAAATTGAACGCGCTTTGAATAGATTATTTTGTTTTATGGTTTTGGGGAATACTCGTATCTATAAAACTGTTG
The DNA here is from genome assembly GCA_910595825.1 of Philhelius pedissequus. NCBI lineage: Eukaryota > Metazoa > Arthropoda > Insecta > Diptera > Syrphidae > Philhelius > Philhelius pedissequus. The sequence goes on along the minus strand of OU343163.1, from coordinate 2,553,432 downwards.
TTGTCAAAATAAATACTTCCAATTAAACTAGTACGTAGTTGTATTATCAAAACTTTTTTTTGATTAATTAAATGAAAAATACGGATCTGTGAATTTAATTCACAATCATTGTCGAAATCCGTGTTTTGATTTGCCAAAATAAAAAAAAAAGTAACAAAAAGGAATTAAATTCTCGTACCAATGGAAAACCACATCAGATAGAAGTGGAGAATGAAATGGAGAAAAGTCTAAAACGTCAAAAAGATATGCTAATTTTTTTTGTAATAAATTTGTAATTTTGCTTGTAACTCACAATTTTTGTGTTTTTAAATTAATTTTGTTTGTTTTTTTTACCATTTCTCATTTGATCAACAAAAAATTTTGCAACACTCAGACACTGACGACAAACGTCAAACTAAAATTTGTACATTTTTTGCCCACATTTTGTTGCCTATAAAAACTTACTTTACAGATATTCCCACAAGGCGAAATACTTTACTCTATTGCTGAAGATTTTGATGACGTTTTCTTATAATTGCTATAAAAATCTCTTTCCTTTTAATGTTTCTTGGTTTGAACGCACACTACAAGTAGCTTAAGCGTCAAGAAAGGCATACAAAATAAAAAATAGTAAACATACTTGTTTATTGGAATGTTCCTCAATTACTGTCAGCAATCTGTCCACCTGGGTTATTTTATATCGAGTGAAGTCTTTAAGAAAAACTTCACAACGAATTCATCATCAGCATTTGAAGTTACATAATTACATAACGTGAATGCGCTGTAAGTGTCATTGTACTTTGACATTTTTGTGCTGTAGACAGATAAAGTTAGTTGACAGCAAGCAATATAATGATACACACCTGAACAACACATGCCATTTTGTTTAATTTATAACAAAATGGTAGCCATTTCACTTACAACATCACTTTTTCCCTCTCTGTTACATACATGAAAACATATTATACGTACTTGATGTCAAATGAGCACTTAAACCTCTTATCAATTTGCATATAGGTATTTTGTATAATTATAGTATAAACCTACGTAGGTAATGGATGATAACAATAATACACAATCAGAATACATTTAATTATGTCGATTGCGAATAATTATGCGTTTGGTAATAAAAGCCACTCAGTACCGGATTACTCATTATCGAAATGCCATCATCGCATATAGATGGAAAAAAATCATCATTTCGCGGATACGGGCGAAAACCGATAAACCACCTCAAAGACTGCGCGTGGTATTTATTACTGTAATAAAATTGCAATTATCGCTCTCCGTCTATAGATACATTATATTATATGTTTTTATTATTCACTTAATTAAGTTTTACAATTTTACCCCGCGTCAGACCGCAGAGTGTGCAACCGCATCGTATAAACAAAGTGGCCTGGTCGTATTCATCAGATCATTTATTGTCAGTTTTTCGTGAACAGGATGCGGTAAAGTGGATACGTTTGGCCTCCAATATCCTTTTGTATAGGCCCAACTCGTAATTAGTTTATTGTATTTTAATAAAAACCAATTAATTCTCTTCGAATGTATATACAATTAATTGTTAAGGGTTCTCTATTCTGATGACGATGATGTGAGGTTTATTCGAAAGCCGTTAACTGCAATAAACTTATATAATTTTAACAAAATGAAATTAAACCACAGTGTGTTCCCTATAAAAAGACTGCAAGCTCTGCGACTTAAGTTTTAAGAGCGCTATGACATTTTTAAAAATTCGTGTACTCTGAACGAATTAATTATATAAAATTTATTATGATTTTTAGTAATTAATAACATAATGCATTATACATATATTGTGGTCATTTTGGCACAACAAAAATGGCTTATTATTACTAAATGAATATAAATTGAATAATTAATTCTGGCTAATATGACTCTGAGTTAGCAAATGGACCATCGTCTATTATTCGAATGCAAAAATAAAAGCAAACAAAAACTTTTAATTGATGGATATCCTTGATGCATCCATCACATCCCATTTTAATGATTGATTGAATTCAACATGTTTGTTTTGTGGAGGAAAATAAAACATTTACAGAGCATGAGCCTGAGATTAAAAACAAGCTCCTTAGGTAAAAATAAAAAAAAATTATTTATTAAATTTCTGAAGTTGCTGAAATTATATTAAAAAAATGTAAGACAAAAATGTATTTTCATAAAAGTAAAAATAAAACAGCAATCAGCCAAGATATTTAATATCCACTTAATATTTTGATGACAAAATCTGGAAATTTCACGTATCTTCTGCACTGCAAAGATATTAAAGTTCAGAAAATAAAATAGATCAAAGACGGGCGATCAAAGAAATCACTGAAGCATCCAATTTACAAGTCTCGATTATACGGTAGGTAACTGTTTTACCTACAAAAGTGTGTATATGTTTCGAACGGAATAAAAAAACAGTGCGGAAGTTTTTTTTTTGTGTTCAAAAAATGTCGAACTCTTAATTACAAGTATTAGCATTGCTGTTGCAAGAAACCGCAAACGTAGTGTATGTTATTCCGTCCCCAGTGTCATCTATTCATCCCTATTCCTAGAGATTTTCTGTTTAGTCATATACCTATGTTTTATTTTATTAAAAATATATCTATTTTATAGCCGTGTTTTTTTGGCGAAAGCTATACGCAGCAAAGCAAAATTTGCCCACATAACAAATACATTATTAAGCTACTAAAGGAGAAGTAAAATCCAGATGCGGATAGATATGTGAAGTTTTTTTCGAATATCGAATGAAGTTACAGTTAACGTTGGCACTCTTGATGACTTTTATGAATCTTGAAGGCTTTGTTTGTGGAGTTAAACAAATATATATTGCGTTTTTTTTCTGTAAATGCTTATTTTAATTTTAGAGCGCATCCAATGGTTAATGACCATATACTGTTACATTTTAAGGACCAGTTGTACAAATATATTCTGGTACTAAATCGTGATTCAGCGGTAAGATAATTTAATATTAAAAAAAAAAGAATAGTACTAATATTAGCCGTGTTTTTTGATTGTTTTTTTTTTTTTTTTTTTGAAAAACTTAGAAAAAATTATTTCGGAAAGGTTGGTTAGGATGGGTTATGGAATTCATCTCAGTTGAAATAAATTAATTGTTTATGTATTGGTTTTACTTGGGATATTATAGGAATCTACCTATACGATGATAGTGTGAGAACTCGAAAAGTGGGTCTCGTAATTTCGTCTATCAATCAATTTCTTCACAACAATGATATAATAAAATCTTAGGCCATATAATTTTCTTTTGTAGAAAGTAATAAAGCACAGTTAATATAAAAGTGAAAGTAATAGTTTTTTCTAGTTTTTATTTGTTGCGACATTTATAATTTTTACCGCTAACATTTTAAGCAGGCCAACTGTCAACAAACGTACCCCTCTACTTGCACAACATCCGACTTGAATGGGAAAAACGTTAAGCACAAAAGTAATGATTTCCAATAATGCGTTCTGGTTAGAGATGCTTACATTACTTTGCGGATGCGTCGACACAAGAGATGGCTTCAAGCGAACAAGATACATAAATAACATAAGTATAAATGCTGGGACGTAGAACAATGAACTTGAGCATTGGTGTCGCTTATGTTACGTTGGTTTGTGTACTTGCATAATACATACCGACTCATAAAATTAGTACCCTATGCGTCATTGTAAACCCTTTGCATAAATTGCTATGTGTTTGAAATTTCGCGTTGAAAAAAAAATCATGTCAAAGCGACGCCCAACGCGGCATTGGAAATCATCCATAAAATAACTTTAAAATCAACATTTACGATCACACAGATATGGAAAACTTAACTTTTCGTTGTCAACAGCCTTGTCTCTGAAGAAAGTATCGATTCCCATCGCTTAATCAAACATCATTATGAGCGTGGTTAGTACTTGGATGGGGGACCGTTTCAAATGAACCTAGTGCTGTTGACATAAGCGTTACCACTTTAAAAAATAAAAGCGAAATATATTTGACCCAAAAAGTGAAGTAAATTCAAGAAAAGGGAAGTAGATTTCCAAATCATAGTTTTAATAATATTATTAATTCGAAATTTATTTATCAAGAGCAATGCAGTATTTGAAAGGTGTTTGAAAATAGTAATAAGAATAACTTTGCCGAAATATTTGCATCGTCTTCTTCAATTTCCAATGAAGCCACCACAGACACAGATACTTCTTTTTTACTATACTTTTGGGAAATTTGGACTGTCCAGAGATTTTTTTGGAAAAAAATATAATTTTACAAAGTTATAGTTTTGCCTTCAAAACTTTATCCGCACAATCTTGGTTACATCGAAATATCTTTTCATGGCCAAACATTATTAATCATATTCAATTTTCAGCAGAAGTAGACAGGAACGTAGGTAAACCCAAACGCATCATATTTCCATGTTTGAAGAAACTTTAGAGGAAAACAATAATAAACGTAAGAAAATTGTAATAATTGTAATGTTTAAAGTGAAGTTAGATGCAACTTATTCTTTTAAAATGTGAATCTGGGCTTACATAAAAGATTGTAAGCAATTTGTTACATAATTGTTTGTTAAAAATAGATTCACGATATTTTTTGTTTAAATTGAAGTCGATTAAAAATGGATTCCTTAAAATGAAGTAGCCATGAAGAACTTAACAATAGTGCGAAGTAGGGAGCAGATTTTAATTTTTTTCTGAAATTGAAGTAAATTTACATCAATTGAAGTAAAGTGGTATCACTGGGTGACATGTGGTTTTTCTGCTGTTTATTCATTCTCTCTGTGTCTCTCTCTGTTGTATTACTGTCTTGTAATGGTAAAGTCGATGGTCTCAGTTGCCCAATGTCAGTGTCTCTACTTTGTAGATTTATTCCCGGAGTAATGTTAACTTTTTGTTATTTCTTACTTCTGTTTGATTTTTTTTTTCGATTTCTTAATTCAAGTTTTAATTTTCTTATTTGCCTTTTATCTGAAAAAGTAAAAAATGATTCATATATTGATTTTTTATACTTTTAATTATTTGACAGATGGTCAGGAATTGCAACTTGAAATATAAAAATCAGACAGCTGCGGGTGCGGATCCGTTGTTTTTTTTTTTGAAACCTTGTATGTCTGCAAATACGTTTGTCAAAAAAAAACCGCTTATGTCTAAAAAAAAACAATAAAACTGAGTTAAAGGATTCTTACGAAAAAAATATATAACGTGTCCTTTTTGTCAGTTGATTCCATCTTAAAAAGTTTTAAGAAGGACATGCCATATTGTTTTTCTGACGTCTGCCAAATCTGTTGTTTATTATTCAATAACTGAGGCCAAATCACCATTTTGAATTTCACAACTGATCAGCACTTCCAAATCATAAAATATTTTGTGTTCTTCTTCAAAAACGACTACGGTGAGAATATCATCAATTCGTAAACGAGATAATTTCAAAGGCCATTCTCATAATTAACTTTTAATAAACGTAAAAGTTTGTTTTCTGAATAAAACTGAAAACTGCTGAGTGAAAAAGGAAAACTGTTATGGAAAAGCGTGTAAACGTTTAGTATACTTTCCATTCAATTAATTAGAACCCTTTTCAAGATGTTTTGAGTACACAAGTATAAAATAAGAGTATTTCAAAAACCTCCCAGAGCTCATTTCCAGAATCATATTGCTCCCTAAACGGTTTGTCGTAAATAACTTAACGAAAATACGTATTACAGCATTAAAACTGGTTGTCTTATGCTTACCTTGTTAAGATGTCTGCATTATTATAATTTTTAACAAACATCAAAGAGATTATCTCTAGAGGAGTATCTTTGCTTTTCATCTTTCAATCAACCATTCTCTGATGTCAATCCCTGACGGGATATTCTCAAACCCATCATTAGTGTAATAAATGTACCAACACACAGAGAACAGTATGGAAATGTCGAAGTTTATCTTTCCGAAAGTTAAGTGTTTTAATTACACAAACGTAACACGATAACTCCTGCAAACTACACAACCCTCATATTCACCATTAACCTCATCACTTTTTTGTAATAAATAATCCACAAGAGCAAGGGACTCTATCTCCACCCAATCCAGGGCCAGGCCCACAGCCCACAAGCCGTGGCTGTCATTCATTGTCAGCCCGCGTACAAAATCGACAATCTGACAATCTTGAAAGTGACTCAAAAGCTCCTCTATAAATATGTAGTACATACAAGTAACGAGTAAGTTTTGTTTAATGATTGAGCCTGCTGTTTTTAACCCGCAAATGTGAAGGTTTCGGGAATTTTAGTGAAATAGTGCTCCTGGCACATCGCACGTGGTGGTTTCGGCTCTGAAACTTGAATGATGGGAAACCTTTTAATGGATTACGTTGCACAGAAGCCAAATATAAATTAACGATTTAAATTATTTGCAATTGTTTGCCGTGGAGCAGTTAAAGTTTTGTATATATTATATAGTATATGTAGAAAAGCTGCGCCTCCGGAAATGGAAAAATTGAGCAGGAATGAGCGGAGTACACGAAACTTCCTCACACTGTGGTGAGCGTGATTAATTTGGGCATTATTTGTTTTGGTGGCTTGCTGTTTAGACACGAATTGTGATAGCAATTTGTAGAGAATTGCCAAAGTTTTTCCATTTAATTTAGGCGCTGAGCCCAGCTGAGCAGCAATTTAAATAAACATTGATGTAATATTTCATTCTTTGTCCATGAGCTGCGTTGTTGGTCGGGCTTAAGCGTTGACAAAGCTAACGACCTTGGGCGAGATTATATTTCAATGGGATTGTTTGAAGAAACTTTTGCATAACGCGCCGCCAGTGAAGAAAAGTTTTTCGTAATTTCCAATATATGTACTCGTAAAGTATTGAAATGGGATTGTTGTGGAGTGTTGATGTTGACCCTTGGGGGTGTTTATAACGGAAATGTACAACATAAAATATAAAGTTGGCTACGGTTTTAATTTATGTACAAGCTTAATCATTTGTGCAAAGCCAATATGGCCGCTATTTTCCTTATTATAATTTGCTGAATTTTAAATTATATCATTCTCAAGAATTGATGAGATTATTTTTTTTTATAGAAATTTGAATGATACTACTACATCAATTTAAATTTAAAGGGAAATACAGTTTCAAAGGTTTAATTTGGAGTTTTGAATTTAAACGACCAACAATCTAAGATAGGTATGTGTATTTAAATAAAATGCACAACTGGATCGCACGAACTTGCTCTTATGTTCGATCACATCGAATACAAAAGATTTCTGTTAAAAATCTAAATATATATTTAAAGCAGTTTTTTACTTCATTTTTTATATATACAAAATATCTTTAATTTTTTTCTAAAAAAAAAATTATATGACAGTCTTAAATATTATAATATAAACTTAAAAACAAAATATTAAATCGGCTTAATCAAAGAAAAAATAATTAAAAATTCTGAAATAAATACTTAAACTAATTTAAGCTCAAAAAAGTACGCTATTTTATTTGTTAGATAAATTTAAACTTATGAGACAATTTTTTTTTTTCAATCTGTGGAGCGGTTTTTGAGAAAAAAGTTTTTTTTTAAACTTTTTGAAAACATTTTTCAAAAAAAATTCAAAAACGCCAATTCATAGATATTCAATAAATACATATAAATATAATTTTTGAAAAAAATTTAATAAGCAGTTTTCGAAATATAAATAAATTTTTTTTTAAATGATTTTAAAAATACAAAAAAATACTAACCAAACATTTTGGCACGCGGTATAATTTGGGCAACCTAAACCTATATATGTGTGAAATTTCGAAAGAATCGGTTGAGCCGTTAATGAGATAGTCGGAAGCAAAAAAAACGGTCCTATTGAAAGTACCGTTTTTAGACATTTTCTAATTTTTTTTTCAACCATATGATCGGTCGGGCTAAAAAGCCGCACTAAAAAGCAGACTGACAGACAGACATACAGACGGACAGAATTTTTAGACCATCTTTTTTCGACTTCGCTATCATCGTAATGTCATGTTTGATTTATTATAACAAACCTTTTTTTTTCGACGAATGCATAACTTGCCATATAGTACCTATAATCGCAAGTAAAAATGTAAAAAGATAAAATGCACGACTAGATCGCACGTACTTGCTCATATATTGGATCACATTATATGCAAAAGATTCTTAATGAAAACGGCTAAAAGTATTTTTAAAGTCGCTTTTCACTTAATTTTTTATATATAAATTTCTTAAATTTTTTCTAAAAAAAAATTGGTATGAGCATTTTGAATATTTAATAATATAAATTTAAAAACAAAATTTCAGAAAAAATCGCCCACCCGTTTTCGAAATATTGAATTTTCAAAAATTCAAAAAAACTATTTTTCGAAAATATTGAAATGTAGTATTATTTAGAATTTAAAGGAGATCTTGTATACTATTTTTGATTGAAATCCGTTGAGACGTTTATGAGAAAGTCAAAAATCGATAAAATGGTTGTATGCCATGTACCGTTAATAACAAAATATTTTAAATTTTTTTCAGCCAAAATATAGACCATGCTCAACTTAGGACACATACCAATTTTAATCAAAATCGTTAGAGCTGTTTTCGAGATAATTAAAATAGTAGAAAAATTTGTATGGCAAGTACCGTTATTTTTGGGGCTAAAACAACAATTCAAAAATCTGTTTTGGACAATCACCTAAAACGCTTAAATACCAAGTTTGAAAAAAATCGCTTCAGCCGTTTAACCTGTAGAGAGCTGTACAGACAAACAGACGGAATTGCGGGACCCAATTTTCTCCATCATCTTAATGTCAAGTTTGATTAAAATCTCGAGTTCGATTTTTTTTCCAAATGCAAAACTTGCCCTATAGAACATATGTACATATATCGCAAAAAGTAAAAATATGTATCTAAAGAATTTAATCAAGAAATTCTGAAAAGTTTGCAAATAGGAAGTTAAAGGTCAGTAACACCGGCAAAAACCCCGACTTAAAGTGTTTTATTATTACATTATCGTATATTCTGACACGTACCACACTTAAAAAGCCTTGATTTTCCTCAAGCAAACATTTAACCCTTATCAAGCGACCTTTATTAAAACATAATTAAAATCTTTATCGTGCTTATTTTGTCTGTCAGAATTTTATATTTTACTTCAAGTTTCTGTGTGTTCATGTTGTCAAATGTAAAATCGCAATTATTATATTTCTAAAGCGTCTTATCACATTCGTCTTCTACCATTAATATGCCTTCTTTACATTTACATATTTCAATCAAAAAATCTTGCAAAACTTTTTAATAACTCCCGTGCCTGTATATATATAAGTATATACGCAATTTAAGAGTATTATGTATGTATAAATCATTCTCATCTCAGATCCCAGAAAATGTTAATCAAAAACATTTTACAGCCGACACATTTTGTAACCTAATTTAACTTCAGTGAGTTTTGATTAAATGTTGGTTGGCCGGCGGCGGCAGCGGAAATGTAAGGAGTTATTCGTCCTTTTTGTGTTCATTAAGAAGCAGGTACCTGCTGCACTTGTGAGAATTTCATCAGACTCGTAATTTTGTGAGTGAGTTTTCGTGGAGATGATAAATGCTCAAGATGAATAAAGTTTCTGTTCCTGGTGGATGGTAGTTAGCCTTTATCTTGTGGCTATAAGACTGCTGAAATAGATTGAAGGGATTTTCTTTTGGATCTTTTCTCCTCATACCTCTATTCTTCTATGATGATTTTTATTCTTAGATTTAAGGATGAAAACTTGTTTAATTATAATATAAGTTGGACTTTCTCAAAAGGGATAATGTCAATCAAATATTCTATAACATTCGGAAAACTTTTTATAAAATTTATAGAAACATATATATGTATATATGTATATGCGTCTTTCAGTCTCCACATTCCATATATACACACATCGGCTAACTTCTATAATATCAAACTAAACAGACTTAGTTAGATTAAGTTAATTTGGTCTTATGATAATGCCAGTTGTTTGTGATAAGTGTTTTGAGCTTGAGTGCTTTTGTCGGTTTAATTTTTATGTAATACCACTTCAGGATAAAACCATATACCAGAATATACCCAGTAATTATATAACTTGCGGCCTTCTTAAGAGCAAAAGCAATAAATTATCCAGCGAGACAGCAGCAAGCAACTTGAAACAACCCCATGGTATCAGGCAAAATGCTTCTAGACAATCAGCATGGTCACTAATTAAGGACATATTGCATTTTCAATTTTTTTTTTTTACTGTTCGCTTAGAAGAAGGATCTCCGAACAAAAATGTTCAAATTGAAGAGAAAAGGGTTCCTTTTTTTGAATTATCTTAGGGATTCTATTACAAAACAAAAAAAAATAAAGGATTCACTTGAGTATCCTTATTTCATCTTTTATATTATTTTATCTTTGTCGAGGGTGATGTGGCGGATGGCGGATGGGTGCATTGCCCCTTGTATTATTTTTCTTCTTGTTAGGATTCTTCCTTTGCCACACTCCCAGTGGCGGTCTAATAGGAAACCGCACAATAAGCATGCCCTATGGGCCGCTCGTCTTTAGGGACTATTAAAACGAACGTACGAAACATGATGTCTGAGTTTGAATCTACTCTGAAGTGCGCAGTGTTGTTGACTTTGTCCATATTGAAAGGTAACATTTAGCTCAGTCAGTAGGGTAAAATAGACTTTTGACCTAGAAGAAGTGTGTTTATGATGGGTTGAAGAAATTTTGCATGTGTTGATATATGAAGAACGATACGTGCTGAGCAAAAAATAAATTTTTTGACTTTGTGGACGTGATGGGCTAAAAGCAGCATTTGTTTTTAAACTCTATTACAGAAAATAATGTAATAGAAAATTGTCAAAAAATGCAAGTTGGTTTTGATTTATTGCAAAAATTTTTTCTTTCTAAAATATATATGTCGAGACATATTCATGTTTCACATCAGAACTCTTGACAAATACGTCGACAAAATATATGGTTTATCTCTTTATGTTGTTTGGATCTTGAAAACGGTTATTCCACTCTATATAAAAATTGATTTGGAGTTAGGTTAGCTTAGGTTTGGTTAATGGGCTGAGAGTTGATCTCGTTATCTTCACACTTAGATCGAAATACGTCCATTCTGATACCCTGAAGTATTGTTATTGCTAATTAGATGATCATGAGCGAGTTCAACAGGCTATTGCGTGAAAGATTTGAAAACTTTCCAAATCGTCGTTGAAATGCCAGCCCAATGATTTCTTCCATATTTAACAGAATGCTAGACAATGACAAAGAAAATGAGAGGTATCCTGGTATTCGTCTTCGTCGTTGCAACCTATACATAGGTCATCATTACTGAGCCTCATTTTCTAACGGGTGATTTTTTTGCTACTTGGTTTTTGACGTTTATATTTTTGATAGATCACACATGACAAATTCCACGAACATTTGACATTTCGATTCTGTATTGTTTGCCATTTCATTATGAATAGACTTGACCCCGTTAGACTATTTTTTGTGGGGCTATGTTAAGTCTATTGTCTATGGGGACAAGCCAAACACGATTGCTGCCTTGGAAGCCAACATTGAACGCGTCATTGGTGAGATTCCGGCCGAAATGTGTGAAAAAGTTTGCCAAAATTGGACCTTCAGAATGTACCACCTGAAGCGTAGCCGCGGGCAACATTTAAGTGAAATTATTTTTAAAAAGTAAATGGCAGAAATTGATTTATCGATCCAAATAAAAATTTCATTCACATTTAACAAGTTTCTGTGTTTTTTTGAATTTTCAAAAACCAGGCTCTTAAAAAATCACCGTTTATTTATGGTAGCCCAGCAATCCGGTTATTACACTTTTTCTTACCAAAGAATAAGGCCATATTTTCTTGGTTGTAGCACAGGTTTTACGTATACGTTGCAACTTTCATTAGTTTTTAAAAGAATCTACTTTTAAATACTTGGTAAAGTAACACAGAGTAGGATTTCAATCGACAGATCTATATGGGCAGGGTCAGGTGCTGAACCCTTCCTTGCCAGCTTATTGCGCGATATTGTAACACGGGATCCAACAGAGTCTAATGTTATGCTGCGTGCCAAAAACCCCTCAGCTCTTCGCGTCAGCAAGTTACTAGCTTCGACTTGATAACTGTAGCAGTAATTTCTCAAAAGGGGTCCATTTCTGGCATATTAAATCTTGTCGTGGGTTTATTTGACGTCAAATAGGGCATTTAACTCTAGATTTTTCAAAATCAAATATAATTTTAATGCAGAAGAGAGGTATTAAATAAATCAAGACTTTAGTGTAGAAATTGATGAAGAAGAAATTTATGAGAAAGTAAGATTATTGGGCTTGATATTTTAAAAACATTTGATAGAGTTTGGCATCAAGCTCTTTTATCGAAAATGTGTGTATCTAGTATCGATGACTCTCTTCATCGTTGGATTAGAAATCACATTTCGGACCGCTCAATACAAGTTTTATTGATCACAAGTCTGTGATGTTCACAAAATAAATGCTGGTGCGCCACAGGGCTCAATTTTGTCGCCAAATCTTTTTTTTTCTCATTTTCATTAATGGTCTAATGTATGGAACTTCTATTCCACTAAATGGTTTTGGTGATGATAGTACACAAAGATTTTTATGTTCGTTTTCAGATTCATATCCTTGTTTTTCGGATGTGGAACTTCAACAGCAGCATAAACTCAATAAATTCTGATCTCGACAACATTGTCCATTGGGGAATAAAAATCCGCGTGGAATTTAATGCTTTAAGAACTCAGTCTTGTTTTATGTCGTTAAAGCAGAACATACCCCCATGCCACTATTCAAGAGTGGTACTTGCTTTGAAGAAACAGATCAGCTTTCAGTGCCTGGTATGCCCAGCACAGACCACCTTTTATAGAATGATTACATACTCTATGTCGCTAAAAACGATGAAAAGTGGAGTATAACTCTCACATTCGGACAGAAGCTCCCAAAACCCCTTTGTATCATTTAGATAACTCTTAGATTGATAGGAGTTAATACTACACCAGAAGCATTTACATTTCTAGAAATCCTTCGAAATGTTTCATGCCTCTCTTTTTTTTTCGCTATTTGTATTAACAGTGTTGTTGGGAAATAGCCAGTTGCATTCCTTCCCTTCCTTAAACTATTCAAGCGTAACATTCACGGTTCTAGGAATGCTGATCAGCGTAACTTCGGACGTACGGTCAAGTACAGAGATTCTTTCTTTAGTCGTACAATGCGAATGTGGAATGCTTTACAAGACACTATTCGTCCCTCCTATTTTGATATTCAGAAATTCAAAATAAATGTGCATAGGTATCGCCTATTAAATCTTTCCCATTTTTCCTGGCACTCGTACTGTACTTGATCATTTTAAGAATATTCAAAACCCCTTTAGTGCGTGTATCATTATAAAAAAAAAATATAATAACACGCGGTTCCGAAAATCTTAAACTTCGAAATCGCTAAATATTTCTTACTTGGTGAGATTAAGGCCGAATCCCAATAGCAGTTCCTACAATGTCTTGCATCCCTGTTTTTGGTTTATCACTTTTCTTCTTACTAAAAACTTACCCAACAAAAAATATGACTAATTCGATGTATTTTTTTTTTTTTTTTTTTAAATCTTACATTATTTCTTGATTAGGGCCATACGAAATCCAAGTCCCCCACTGCCCATATCCAAAGGAGATTTCATATTGCTTTGATATAAGACAAAGTCAGGAATGGTACTATCTAAGTTATTCCAGCAGACAACTCTCTGCCCATTCATTTGCTTATTTTTTCGTTTATCCTTTCTGACATTAAAAGAGTGAATGAGAAAGTTTTTTTTTGCTTTTTTTCTTATAATTTGCATGAAATCTGAATTTCAATTGTTTTACTTTAACTCAGACGTGATTTTCGCTTTCTGCTGCTGCGTTAGATAAAAGATACATTAAAAAGGTAAAATGAAAAATGTTAAATATCTCTGTAACGGACATTTTATTGGATTCGTCTGGGTGTATCCTTTTAGCAAATTACTATTTAAGAACAACAAAAGGGGAGCGATGAAAACGACCGTTCAATGAAGTGAATAGAATAGGTTCCTCGACTAAGGGAGTGTCAGTGTCAATATCACTACACATTAAAAAGAACCACAGAAAATGGAACTCGTAAATATTTTAAATTATGAAAAAATTAAGAATGTCGGCATTTGTGTATTGTGTAACTCCTTAAATATTGAAAACCTAATGTTTAGATGTTTAATTGAATTTGAACAAGTACATAATTATTATTCAGCATTTTCTATAACTTTTTTGTTGCTGAAGATAAAGTAAATATTTTTTTTTAATTTTGTCTGAATTGCGAATTGAGAAGATGAACATTTTTCACCGAAAGATTCCTTTTAAATGCCTGCTTCAATATTAAATATTTCACTTAAAAATTTAAAAGTATGTCTGAGGCCTTTCAGCAGCCTCAAGTCTTTTCTTCATGGAAATTATAAATTCTAAGAATTTTTTTTTGCTAAAGGGCATATGAAATAAGATACCTATGCTCATCGCTTTGAGATAAAATGTAGAATTTATCTTTTTATAAAGGTAGATGGATATGTCAACATATGTAAAGACACTAAGAGGACAGTTTATTTATTTTGAATAAGAGAAAAGAAAAACCTAAGAAATACCTAGATATACATTTGAAAAATATGAAATAATTCAATTACGAAAGTATTTTCTGAGATAGTAGATTGGCTTTCTCAAAAAAAGGGTCAGTAATATCTGCTTTTAAGATATCAATTTCGATCCCATGCCTATTTATATACGAGCTACCCAATCGATTCAATCATAAAGAACCTTTATTTTGGAATTGGGTAGTAATTATTAAAAAATATTAGCAAATAATTAAGGCCGGCAGATGGAACATAAAATAAGAACCCTGAAATTGATTGCATTTTGGGAAATTAAAATATGTCAATTCAATAAGACGGATATGGAAATTTGATAAGCAATATGTTGGAAAATCCCAAGCTGAAGCGATATTCTTTAAACTTGGTACCTAAATGTCTTAGAGGATTGCATAAATCCGAAAATAACCATACGTCAGGTATTTAAATTTTTTAGAAAATCATAATTATCTTGAAAACTGCTGTAACGATTTTGATCAAAAATAAAATGCAACTTGCTCTTGTACCAACTTTTATGTAGCTAAATGTTGACGCTTTAGCTAAAGCCGACGTAGTTAAGCTCACCTTGGTTCATAGTATAATGAATTCTACGGATTTTAATTACGTAAATTATGAAGGCATTATATACATACATAGAAAATTTATAATGGACTTTTCTTTTAAATCGAAAAAAAAACACTTTTCAAAATTTTAATATTCAACACTCTTTTAATGAGCATCTTCATGGAAAAAAATTTAAAACGGTTCATCCAATATCTAGATAGGTAAAATGGCGGTGTCAGATCGAACTCGCATTTTAGACCCAAGTAGCGCTAGAAAGCGCCGTTTTAATACCAAAGAACTCGTACGGACCTAAATAAAAAGATTTTTAACAGAAAACGAGAGAAGAAGCACTCAAGCTCAGCGTCGCTAAAGTCATTTCGACCCGTTGAGAAAAGAGATTACGTTCTTAACTTTTGTATCAGACAGCTCTTTTGAAAGAAAAGAAATCCCTTCCAATGTTCATCCAATAATAAGAAAGTTAAAAATATAAAAATTGGTTCAATGTACTTCCCATTTAATAAGAAAGCAGAATGAAATATTGTTTTTTATTTTAAAGTGAACGTCACTAATTGAAGCACTAACATAGAAAAATATATTTTAAAGGATTCTTAGAATATTTGGGTAGGTATTGTTCTTTTTTGTTTTAAGAATTTGTTTTTTCTTCGAGAATTCAAGAAAATGTCAAAAAAACTAATAAAGAAAAGTTTCGAAGAAGTCGTTTTCGAAATATTGAGTTAAACAAAAAAAATAATTTGAAAAATGTTGGTATATAGTATACTGTTTAATTTTTTTTAAGAAACTACAATCATCAACTGAGCCGTTTTGCAGAAAATAGAAAATTAAAAAATGGTTCTACTAAAATTATCAAAAATTACCATTTTTTGGCAAGAAAAAACAACACGAAGGAGTACCATTAAATGATTTGTTTTTTTTTTTTACTTGCGATTACATTATGTAGGAATAGATACTATAGCGTAAGTTTTTGCATTTGGAAAAAAAAATCGAACTGGAGATTTTAATCAAACTTGACATTACGATGACACCAAAAAAGTTGGTCCTGTAATTCCGACTGTCGTAGTGTCGTTTTGTCTGTTTCTCTGTAGAACGATCCTAAGCATAAGCGGCTGAAGTGATTTTCTTCAAACTTGGCACCTTAGCGTTTTAGGTGATATGATCAAATAGATTTTTTAATCGTTTTTTTAGCCCCAAAATAGTGGTACTTGCCATACGATTTTTTCTACCACCTTAATTATCTCCAACACTGCTCCGGACGATTTTGATAAACAAAAATATGTTCACTACTTTGGATATAGTCCACATTTTGGTAAAAAAAATTAAATATTTTGTTATTAACGGTACCTGCCATATAACCATTTTTTTTTATGTTTGACTTTCTCATAAACGGCTCGACGGATTTCGATCAAAATTCTTACGTTAGAGGTCCTTTGAATTATAAATAATGCTGCATAGCCACCATTTTCGAAAATGTTTTTTTTTGGATTTTCGAAAAAAACATATTTTGCCCTTTTTTGGAAAATCAGTATTTCGAAAACGGGTAGATGATTTTTTTTGAAATTTCGTTTTTAAGTTTAAATTATTAAATATTAAAAATTGTTGAAAAAATTAAAGAGATATTGTATATAAAATATTAAGTAAAAGACGACTTTAAAAATAAATGTAGATTCTTAATAGTAAGATTTTGTATACGATGTAATCGACCATAAAAGCAAGTACGTGCGATCCAGTCGTGCATTTTATTTATAAAAAAACGTTGGAGCCGTTTTTGAGAAAAATAAGATTTAACTTTTTGGCTTAAATTTTTTTTATTAACGGTATCTGCCATATATCCATTTTTACTTGCGATTATAGGTACTATAAGGCAAGCCTGTCTGTCTTTCTGACTATCTGTCCTCGAGTCTGCAGCATAAACGGTTCGGTGGATTTGCTTCAAACTTGGTACATATTATTTTTTCGGTAATATGCCTACAAGTTTTTTCATTTTTTTACGACAACAAATAACAGTAGCCCCATTTTTTTTGGCCAAAAATAAAAATCTTATTTTTCTCAAAAACGGCTTTTGGTACCTCTAGTACAACCATTTTTTTGGTTTTCGATTTTCTCGGAAACGGTTAATTTGATTTGCTTGAAATTTTGTACGCAGAAGCTCCTAGAAAGTTTAAACACTATTGTATACCAACATTTTTCAAACAAATTTTTTTTTGGAAATTAATTTTTTGTTTGAAAACTCAAAATTTCGAAAACGATTCAATAGATTTTTTCAAAACTTCGTATTTGGTGGTGTTTTGACATTATTTTGAACAATTAAAAAAAAAAAATTTTTTAAATAAAAAACAACGGTATCTCCCATACAAATGTTAAAACACCGTTAAGAAAAAAATTTATTTCAATGCTCCAAGAATTTTAATAAAAAAAATTGTGTGTTCTTAATTAAGTACAGTTCACTTTCAAGCATAAAAATACTTTTCACATTTTCGATTCTCTCAATATTGGATGAACCGATTTAAATAATTTTTTTTATAAAAATGCTCCCTAAAATTGTTAATAAAACTGCATACGAAAATTTTCAAAAAAAACGTTTCGATTTTTAAAAAATAAATAAAATTTTTTTTTGAAAAATCGATTTTTCAAAAACCAGTCACAGAATTTTTTTGAAATTTGAATTTTTTATGTATATTAATAATATCTTCAAAATAGCGTTTAAATTTTTTTTCTAGAAATGTTTTCAAAATTTTATACATAAAAAATTAATTTATTAAAAAACCGCTCCAACGATTTTTGAAATTTTTTTTGATATATTCTTATTTATCTATGAATTCAAATTGCATCTTTGTTTTCCCCCAAACTATAACGACCATTTATGTCTACCTTATTATTTTTCCCTTTTAACGAATTATTGCGTATGTCACTGAATACTAAATACAATGTAGGCCCTCATACATTTATATATACATATGAGCTTTAAGAATCACATGAATCTTATGTATGCATATTGCACCTAAATCATGAGGTTGTATGTATATAGCTACCTACCCACCTACGTCCTTTATTTTCATTATTATTTGTACATGTTTACATACTTAGGTTCCATATATGTAGATACATTGTACTCTACTGACTTACATAATTAAAATCCATAACTTAGATTCAAATATACATTTGTATGTAGGTACCTATGTAACTATTCCTTGAATCATCCATTCAACAATTCATTATAATAAGAATCAAGGTAATCTTACCTATATAGGCTGTAAACCTGCATAGGATAACTACACCTAACTAACTAAACCTCAATGGTTAGCCGTAAGTTGTTAGCTACAAGAGCAAATTCGTGCGATCCAGTCGTGCATTTTATTTTGTTCGATTTTCTACTTTGTTGTTAAAGAATTTCAGTAAAAATATTTATGAACGAAGTTCTTCAAATTCCAAATAAAACGGTTTTCTAAAATTTTCGAATTATTTATTCTATATTTATTTAAAAAAAAAAGCGTTCAACCGTTTTCGAAATATTGCATTTTCAACAAAATAATATAATTTTTTTAAATCAAACATATTGTTCGAAAATTTTAAAATGCAGTATTATTTTCAATTTTAAGGATCTTCTGTAAAAACATTTTGATCGTATAGATAGTCGGTAGGGTTAATTGAAAAGTGGAAAATATTTAGATTTTTGACATTTTGTGTAAGCGAAAGGTAGATCATATGCCTAGAATAGCACACAGAACTATTTTCTATCAAAATCGTTAGTGCCGTTTTCAAAATATTTAAGTTTGAGTATAATGCTTGTGTGGCAGATTATTCTTGGGGATGACCAAAGACTCTTCATTACTTAGTCGCAGAGTTTGAGATTTGTTTTCAAATGATACACTTACCCTTAAAAAATGTACATAATTATCAGACGCAAAAACCGCTTCCAAAATCGTCAATTTATTTAATCTAAAGCATGAAAAAATATATTTTGTTAAAATTGTATCACTTCAGAGGGTCAACATTAATTAATTGTGTTTGACATGTTGAAGACCTGTAATTAAAATTTTCTTAAAAAAAATATCCCAATTTCGAATTAATAATGATAGAAATTCCAGAGAGAAGAGCACTCTCTGTAAAATAAATCCTCGAACCCAATTAATTATACAATCCGTCATTCAAATGAAACCAAAGTAAACCTCATCAATTAAATTGCAAACAAACTTGTAAATTAATCAGTATGCTCTTTCGACATTTTCCAAACAAAGGTTACACAGATACCTGATGGCTGAAAGGAAATCCTATTTATCCAAGATCCCACACAATACACCCCGTCACCGACACTAAAGGATGTTTCCATCCAAATTGTATATTTGATTTATTTCTGGCAGAAACTTTAATGACTTTCCTGTAAGTTTGCCTCAAAAGAATTTGCGCCACAAAATTCAACAGGTAAATCTTATTAAAAATCAAATTGCGTGGTAAGACCAAATAGTGCTTCGAAACTCTTAGAAAATCTACCGCATTCATTCCCATTTATACAAAAGCAATGCAGAAAAACAGATTTCCTACCTATTATATAATACAACTTGTTTAAATTTTGCATTTTTTTAATTAATTGAACTTATTTTTGCAGATGCAGATGCTTCTTGAATCAAAGTGTAACATCAAAGATGAATACATAATTTCTTGGCAAAAGACTTGTATAAGCATTAAAGAGGAAATCAGTTCTTTGTGAGGATCGCGCACGAAGCACAGAGCACAAAGCACAAATCAAAGCTATGGAAACATAGAATGCAGAATCCATCTATGTCGAAATATTTGGTGCAGATTGCACTTGCCAGTATGAATGCAACAGATGCCATCAAGAATAGCTTCAGTTATGAATATAACAATACTATGCCTCCATCACTCCTCACATCGACGACGATAACAGCGGCAGCGGCGGCGGCGGCAAGAACCATGACAACGGGCACCCAATATTCGTCATCTTCCTTCCTGCCCCTATCCTTATCAACAACAGCAACAACAACAACAACGACAATGCCAACGCCTTCCTCCCTTTGGTCGACAACAATCGCTGGTGGACAGAACGATACACTTATGGCAGCACGGTCAGCAGACTCTCCGGATGTCATCAAATACGAGCTGGTGCAGATTTTCTTCTGCATTCTGTACTCGACGGTGTTCGTCCTGGGAGTGTTCGGCAATGTACTTGTGTGCTATGTGGTCCTTCGTAATCGGGCAATGCAAACTGTGACAAATATTTTCATAACAAACCTAGCTCTCTCCGATATTCTTTTGTGCGTGCTGGCTGTTCCATTTACACCCTTGTACACGTTCATGGGTCGTTGGGCGTTTGGTAAGACTCTTTGTCACCTGGTGTCCTTTGCGCAGGGATGCAGCATATACATATCGACATTGACGCTCACCTCAATTGCTATCGATAGGTATTTCGTGATCATATATCCCTTTCATCCGAGGATGAAGCTGTCCACCTGCATTGCGATTATTGTCAGCATCTGGGTGATATCCTTGCTGGCTACTCTTCCCTATGGCATGTACATGAAGGTGGTCGCCGAAGACACCAGCCAAGCAGCAGAGGTGACGCCTCGACCTGCCAGTAGCGGATTGGAAAACTCAACAGTTCCGCACAGTTCTAGTCGATATCCGATATCAGCTTGGACGTTCGCCTTTGAAAATACAACTTCATCATCGTCAATGGTGCCAACGTATTGCGAAGAGAATTGGCCATCGGAACAGTATCGCAAGGTGTTTGGGTCGGTGACGACTATCCTGCAGTTTGTACTTCCCTTCTTCATCATATCAATCTGCTACATTTGGGTGTCGGTAAAACTGAACGCTCGAGCTCGGGCGAAGCCTGGTAGCAAAAGCTCCCGACGCGAAGAAGCCGACCGTGACCGAAAGAAGCGGACAAACCGCATGTTAATTTCGATGGTGGCCGTTTTCGGCCTATCATGGCTGCCTATCAATGTCGTGAATATCCTAGACGACTTTTACGAAAAGTCAAACGAATGGCGCTTCTACACATTGTTCTTCTTCGTCGCGCATTCGATTGCCATGTCATCCACATGCTACAATCCATTTTTGTACGCCTGGCTGAACGAGAACTTCCGCAAGGAGTTCAAGCACGTACTGCCTTGCTTTAATCCTTCCAACAACAACATTATCAATATCACACGTACTTACAATCGCTCTGATCGAAATACATGCGGTCCAAGGCTGCATCACAATGACGCGGACCTGGATAACGGTGATAACAATCTGATGCTGACGGAGGATAAATGCATGAAGAAGAAGGACATTATCATACCACGTGAAGCAACCTACGGTAATGGCGCCGCTTCTCTGACAGGGAAACGTGATAAGAAGGGAGTAGATATCCTGCTGAATGACGATCCATTGAAGGAGGACAATGACGTGGATTCGGGCGACGAGCACACCATCGAGATGAGATTTTGCGAGACACCATTCATGAGCTCGGACAATACGACGGGATGTAGCAATTTCGAGACGAGTACAACCGACAACGAAAGGACGAATGTTTCGCTGATATCAAACTGAGGTGAGTTTTTTTTTTAAATTTCTTCCTGGAAAAAAATATTTTGATATATATTATATATTATTTTTTATCGAACCGAACTATACTGGGAACAAATTTAACTGTTTGTTTTTTGTTTTTTTTTTTGTTAAATTTAGTACCTTTGATCATATTTTGTGTGCCTTGTACGTATCCTATCCTTTGATTGTCACTGGACATCAAAAAATGTATTTTGCTGCTCTTGACATGCAATTAAAATTAAATTTTATAGCCCTGTACAGAAGATAACTCGAAGAAGACTAGTTTAGGTTTCAATTGCAGTTTAAATTGAATATTTTTTGGCCAGGTATTAAATACGAAAGGTATTACAGCTTGTGAAATTCGTAGAAATCATTAATGCTAGAAAATTTCAAAAGAAAACAAAAATAATGACAAGATTGTAGG
Source organism: Philhelius pedissequus (assembly GCA_910595825.1). Lineage (NCBI taxonomy): Eukaryota > Metazoa > Arthropoda > Insecta > Diptera > Syrphidae > Philhelius > Philhelius pedissequus. The sequence continues at coordinate 2,531,314 of OU343163.1, read as the reverse complement.
AAATGTTATGTCATTCGAAGTTACTTATTTTTTGTTTTAAACAAATAAACTTTATTTCCGTAAATGAGTCGAGAAGGTTCAGCGTAAAATGGACGCCAAAATATGTCCTAATTGTGTCACTGTCACGTCGTGTGATTTTCAAAGAAAAATGTTGTAAATGCGGTGACGAAAACTTTGAATCGAATGAATTTGTGAATAAAGACCATTTAATGTCTTCGGCAACGCTTTATATATACATTAGAGGAGTGTTTAGGACTGTTAGCCCTCGCGTTGCAGATTCCCCTCATTGATATTGCACAATTTTAACTCTACAAACATTTTAGCTTCCATAAGGTTTCGGTAAGGTCTTATCGAATCTAAAATTACTTAGAGAAGCTGAAATGTTAGTTGGGTAAGCACAGTAAACGTGTTCGCTGAGAGTTTAGTTGACACATATCATGTTTGCGTTGTTGTGTAATATAACGGTTTTCCAAAAGCATCGGGTCAATGTTGAAGTGAAATGAAACAAACTATCTGTAAGGTATTTACGAAATTCTTTAATTTTTCGGAAGGCCGATGTATGCCAATTTGTATGAAATATGAGACGCTGACAAGCATTCCATAGATAGGTTCAATTCCACAAAAGTGTCGCTGAATTTCAGCGATATGGTTTAGATGATGTAGAATGTGGGGCAATCGTCGTTTGGGACTTACTAGAATATTTTTTAAGTTATTAATTTGCGACGTCAGAAAAAGCCATATAAAAAATCTAACTAGATAAAATCACACAATTTCGGTAGCAAGCTTACGTCGCACTTGGGTGAGATAAGCTCATGCCTTCAAATCGCTCATACAGAGTGTCCATTGTTATGTTCTCTCTGTGGAATGTAGCGCCATCTATTTAGTTAAATTTAGTTAAACAAAATTGCGTAATCACTGATCTATATAGAATTCTCAAGTGACGTTAAATAGCCAACAACGCCACCAAGCACCGACCAAAATTTGCACCAAACAGTAAAGGACTATTCACATGAGAGCGACCAACGACCGACGAATAAACGAATAAATTCCATTTAAAACAATTCACCAATTCACAAGCTCTAAATAAAATTATAGAAATATAATTTATATTAATGTTTAGACACAATAATTTACTTTTTAATCGCCAAAACTATATAAATTTTAGAAAACAATATTTGTAGTCGCGAATTGTATCTGATTGTTACGAACATTCAAACTCTATTCACGTTCCACATACCATCCACCCTTCAACGAGTAATTTGTTCGCGAGCGTCTAACCTCAAAATCAGACTTATTCGTGACGAATAGAATTAAAGCCATGTGAACGAAATGTCAAAATGGACGAATATTCGTTAATTCGTTGGTCGTTGGTCGCTCTCATATATGCATAGTTCTTAACTTATTATGGATCGTGTGTATTGACATTCATACCATTATGAGAATTGGTTGTTTACAAATCCATTCAACTGGACATGGTTATTCGTTATCAATAACTGATTAATATAAGCAACAAATTAAAAGAGGCAGTCAAAACAACATTACTGTCACGGACTGTTAACATGGCTCCATCCTTAATTGAAACCTCACAAAAGTTGATTTTTTTATAAAAAAAAAAAAAACTCGCGAACTCGTTCTGTCACTGAAACTATAGTTTTTCTTTTGTCAACTTGAAAAATGACCGACTTTCCTTTCTATACTTGGGTCTACAGATTTGCATGCGTTCAAGTCCTGTGGTCGTCAGATTTTTGGCTAGCAACTCATTAAGACGTCAACGTACTTTGGGAAAACATTGACTAACTTGCTTCATTCGTTTCATGGTCAACGTTTAATCCATTGACACTGAGAAAATTAAAGCTACACTGTGACAGAAAAAAGATTGATTCTGTGGTGACGTCGGAGAGTCAACTCGATGGCCAATTATAGCTTTACAATATTCGTAAGGTCAAATTCGATTTAAATATTTTTTTATTTTTCATAAAATGATGCATGTTTGTTGCAAAATAAAGCATATACAATATGTATTTTCCATTAGCCAAACCCTCACAAATCCAAAAGGACATGATGTCCCGAAAGAAAAACAAAAAACATTTAAAATTTGTTAAGTGTTTTCCCGTGTCCTATCAACCTCAGCAAGTTTATAAGAAAAAAATAAAATACGGATACACAGATCAGAGGCAAACACAGGACACAGAAAATCTTGTGCTTCTGACTTAACATCTCCAATGTATCAGTTACACTCGTTACCCAGTAGTTTACCTCAGGATATTTGTATTTTTTTTCCTTTACGGACGATTTAATAAATTGATTTTTGACATTGACAATCTCCCAGTTCAAACCTCTACGACTTGACTTATTTCATTATTATTGCCTTACGTAACATACGGAATGTAGTTATTTGACTTTGGAGGCTTTTTGGCGGAAAATACTCTGTTTTATTGATCAATCAAAATAAAGTGTAGCCTCATCTTGGAGGAAGCACAAAAAATGAAAGATTCTTTTGAACGGAACGGAAGAAGGATCCCAGCAAACATTTATCTGAAGGTTCAGATTCTAATCACCAAAAATGAAGAATAATATTCAGGAAACCTTCAGTTTTTTTAATGAATTATGAATATATACAAAGATCCTACAAATTCTTACCAGAGAGACACAAAGAGATATGTATTCTGTGTCAAAAAAAAACAACACTCATTTTGTTGTTGGATCCTTCATATGGATATCCTTTTTTGTTCGTCCTTTTATTTTTATTTTTACAAAGGGGTAATGATGACGGGTCATTGTAATGACAAAAGTTTCGTTTGCATAGTCGATTATTAGTTCGGAAAAGTTTTTCGAAAGATCAGTTTAGATAGGTATATAACCATCAGCTTGTGTTTTAATAGTAAATTGGTACCTACTTACTTAACAATAAATATATATACTCGTAAAAAAGCAAATGATATAACATAAAGGTATGTAAAAAATGGTGTTAAATTTTCTTAGAAATATAAAAATCATTTCTTTATTTATAGCATCGTGTAACAATTAAGAAGTCCTAGAAGCTATAAAAGCCAAACAAGAGGCAAATCAAAAAATGTTCCAGTCTCACCGATGAAATATTCAATCATAAATGAATCAGAAATAATGAATTCACTTATGATGCAATTTGAATCCTTTTACCTGGGCTCTTAAATACAGATTTGAATCATTTTAGTGATTCATTCATGATCTGAAAATTCTGCAATTAAATGAACGTATATAACCGTTCCATATATTCCTTTAAATGATTAATCCCTGAATCTTTTCTGAATCGCAAAAATGATTCCTATACGATTAATTAAAGTGAAGGCATATACTTAGAAATCCTTCACTTAATTGAATTTTATTGGAATTATTTTTATGATTTAGAAAAGATTCAGTCATTAATCATTTAAATGAATATATGGAGCTCTTAGATACGTTCATTTAAATGACGAATTTTCAGATCATAAATGAATCATTACAATGATTCAAATTGGTGTCTAAGAGCCCAGGTAAAAGGATTCAAATTGCATAAAAAGTAATTTCTTTTTCGGCCGGTTTCTTCACTTTTATGAATTAATTATCGTTCATTTCTGAATTAAAATGTTTGCTGGGATATGGTATGGACTCAGGCTATATGCCATGAAACGAATGGCCGAAGATGAAAATCTTAAGTATGTATTCTTAGATATACATGTGTAATGTGCACAACGTCCTTAAATCGAGAAGAAAGGCCGAGAAAGGAAGAATCACGCGGGTGGGACTTTTTACACAAAGAAGGGAAGAACCTAAATGCTAGTGACTCTCTGTGCGGTAGGGATAAAGCGTCATTAAAACCATTTAGGTTTAACGCTTTATGGTTAGATATCACGTATCTTCGTTGAGCCTTATCCGATAACGAGAAAAGAGAACGTAGCGGGGTTTCTTCTGCCTTACTATTAGTGTATCAGGATACAAAAAAAAAAACAAAACAATTATCTTCATACACCGAAACTATCCCACTTCAAAAACAGGACTTTTGGGTGCTTAGCTTATGAGGATCCTCTTCCGACGATATATACTTACATACATTATGAGGGGAAACATTTTCTTGGAACGTTATCTTTATACGTATGGTCCTATAAGCATATTGGATTTAGTGTCTTTGACAAACCTTATTACTATTAATGTTAAATACTCTTAATTCCTACTTATATCCTCTGAAGTCTGCGGATTTGGAAAGTAGACTAATATTCTAACTTACAAAGAAGATAATACATCTAATTGGACTGGTTTAGGTTACCATTCTTATCCCCAATTTCGAAGGACTATAAGTCATACATTTTATAATCTCTAGCTAATAAAAAAACACTAATATGAATTGTTAATTTATAAAAAAAATACACCACCTCGAAACACGTCAACATGGAGCAAGTTTTGAATTTTTTTTAAAACCTACTATACACTTCTTCGTAGAAATAAATATGTCTTTAAGTTGTTGAAGTGTTTTCTGCGCAAAAAAGAATGTTGACATTTAAATCTTTTTCATCGAACTGCGAACTAGCCCGAAGAAAAAAGAATTGTACCCGTACGAATATTATTTTCGAATATTCCGTGTTTTCACCACAAAATTTTCTCGAAAAATTCTCACCAACTATTTTTACTTGCGATTATAGGTGCTATAAGGCAACTTGTGCATCCGTCGAAAAAAAAAGTTTTGAGATAACAATCAAACATGACAGTACGATGATAGAAAAGACGAAAAAAGATGGTCTAAAAATTCTGTCCGACTGTATGTCTGTCTGTCAGTCTTTCTATCGGTCTGTCTGTATGTATGTGTAGACACTTACAGTCCAAACGAGTGGACCGAATTGCTTCAAAATTGGTATATAGTGTTCTTTACGTATTGTACAGAGGGGAAATTGAAATTTTTTTAGCTCAAAAAATAACGGTACCTGCCATATAACCGTTACGTTAAAGCCTATTTTTCTCGGAAACGGCTGTAACGATTTTGATAAAAAATTCAGTGCAGCTTTTTAGGTACGCCAGATCATATGGTTGAAAAAAAAATGTTTTTTTAAATATCTAAAAACGGTACTTTCTATAGGACCGTTTTCTTTTTTTGCTTTCGACTATCTCATAAACGGCTTACCCGATTCTTTCGAAATTTCACACATATATAGCCTTAGGTTGTCCAATTTATACTGCGTACCAATATTTTTAATTAATATTTTTTGGTATTTTTAAAAGCATTTTTAAGAAAAAAATTTAAAAAATTAAATTTTAAAAACTGCTCATTAAATTTTTTTCAAAAATTATATTTATAATGTATTTGTTGAATACCTATGAATTGGCGTTTTTGAATTAAAAAATTTTTTTTCAAAAAGTTAAAAAAAAACTTTTTTTTCTCAAAAACCGCTCCACAGATTTTTAACATTTTTTTCTCATAAATTCAAATTTATACAAGAAATAAAATGGCGTACTTTTTTTCTCTCCAGAATGGTTCAGAACACCTCACTGAACAAAGCTAGGTCGTCAGAAATCAGAGATACATAAAATGTCATGTTTATAGGTGAATAGAAGTGGTGGAGGTGAAAAACTTAAAAATGAATATTGAATCATTCAAGGCCTGTCTGATATTTTTTTTGTTCAGTTCGATTTATTTAACTTTTTATTTAACGACTATAGGCGTCGGCGTCGTAAGTAATTGGAAAACAGCTCCACGAGGAAGAGCTTTAAGAACTAAAATTTAGTAACTGTAAAGACAATTAAAATTTTAAGTGAGAGCCATGCATTGTATTATATCCAATAACGTAAATTAAGACCAAATTTTTTTTCAATTAAATAACTTCAACTTCAACCTTTTTAGTTTTGAATTAAACGTTTTTTTTTATTTTTTTTTTTTCAATGAAAAAAATAAGGATTTTAGGTACAAGAAAATATTTTCCATGTTTTACGTAAATGTAAAATGTACAAACTGATGATAAAAAAAGTTCTTTTTAATGAAAAAAAAAATTGGCGGTGAGGAAAATTTTCCACATCAAATATCAAAATATTCAGGATGATATATTTTTTTGTTTCTTCGTGTTATGTAGCTAACAGTTGTACACATAATATGTTGTAAGCATATAATTCGGCTCCTCGACGAAAATATTTATGGGAGTGATTTTTGAAGAAAAAAGTTGCCAACAGCCCGATAATGGGTAATTCAGAAAAGCGTAGCAAAATATTAAATTATAAAAAAAAAGTTGTGATTAATATAAAAACTAAGTTTTATTTAAAAATTAAATAACCAAATTAAAATTTTAAAATCTTTTATTTTATATTTACATTTCATATACTCATAATGAATTAAATTCGTATAAAAATTATACCCATCACTAATATTTGTCTGTAAAAATATGAAAATCGGTCTTAAGAAAGTTGAGAACCAAAAAAAAATACAAATTTTGGTAAAATTGTTTCCTGCAAAAGGAAACCGTTTCTGTCTTAGCAAACTATTGTTAATCAAATTCGTTGCAGTTATTTAATTAAGACAATATCATTTTTCCTAAAGTGTTTTCTTAAAAGTATGTATTGCATTACCAACATTTTATTTTTGACTTAGAAATATTAAAAAAAAACATGTCGGGGGAAAAGGTATTGTTCAGAAGACACTTCGTTTTAAATTACTTATGATTAAAATAAATAAAAATACAAAAGGTATCATGTTTAAAAAATCAAACCAGCAGATTAGGAAACTTTGTATTGTTTTGTCTTCTTTATCATTATACAGGCAATTTTGATAAGAATCTCGAGTTCGATTTTGTTTACCAATTCATATCTTCGCATTATATACATATGTAGGATTTTAGGTTTATAGAAAGTAAGAAATGATTAGGATTATTTATTATATGGAAAGGGTTTAGTTAAAGTTTTAACTTCGATTTGTATACGTACCTTTTTTTTTTACAAAAATATAAGACTATTCCAAAACGATATGGTTAAGGAAAAGGATATACAAAATGCTTTCAAATAAATGAGGCATAATTCAACACGAGAAGGTATGATTTTATATGCAAAAATAAAGTGCTTGTGCCTTTTTTTTTCTTCTCTGCCAAGCTATTGTAGAATGATAATAAATAGTTTTGTCTGACTTTCTGGTGCTTATAAAGTGCGGTACAGGGTACCCACATAAATAGAGAACTCAAGTGCTGTGTAAACTTCACATAAAGGATTCAAGAAACTGCTTAGTTATACAAAATTCTATGATAATTTTAAATTTGCATTTCATTTACAAACATATTATAGATATGTAAGTCATTTGTATTCAAGCTCTTAAGTACTTAACTATATAGAGGGTTTGTGAATCAAATTGAGTGCTTTGTTTCCGAAAACAACGACCGTGGCATTTTAGGAGGTAATCAATAATTCAAAACTTCTCATTCGTTTTCTTATTTTTTACAATAGGAAAGTTAATGAAGAAACAAATTAACATTACGGAAAATCTCTATTTTGAGAAACTAATATGTATAATTTATTACAATATTTTGTAGAATTGTAAAATAATTCACTTAAAATACGAAAATTCGTTATTCAACCGTAATACTCGTGGTTCTAGGAATACTCATCAGTTTAGCCTTGAGCCCAATTTCGGACGTACTGACAGAGATTCTTTCTCTAGTCGAACAACACGAATGTGGAATGCTTTAGCCGGCTCTATTTTTCCCTCCCATTTTGATATTTTGAACTTCAAAACCCATGTACATCGGTATCTCCTTTTAAGTCCTTCCCTATTTTCCTAATGCTCGCACTATGCTTAAACATATTAAGGGTAGTCAAAACCCCTTTAGTGCGCGCTAAATTATAAGAAAAAATATTTCAAACTTTCATTTTATACTTGGTTGGGTAAGAGTTATGTCATAAATTGAATTGGCTGCCATTTTGTTTGAAGTAAAAGAAAACTGGGCTCTGATTTCGGGGAAAGTTTAATTGAAGTTGTAAAAAAGGCTACGCACATTTATGCTCTTTTTGTGATATTTTGAACTGTCGCAACCCATCTGTCTCAAACCATCCACATCAGTCACATCTATTGTGGTTATCAACCCAAATTGACAAGAGATAAATACTGAAATTTATTATTAAACCTAATTGATAAGAGTGTTTCTTTTTAATAATCATTCAGACCACTGTGTATTGAATTTCAAGAAAATCGATTCTTACTATGGCATGAGTACGATAACTTTGGCGCCAAGATATAATAACGGGTTTTGGTAGAGGGGCTTAATACAAGCATTTTTTACTATGGGAGGGGGGGGGGTCTATCTCCCCTCGTTTAGGCGGTAGGGGCAATTTTATAAAAATTTACTTAAAATCTTTAAAAAAATATTAAAAAAGAACGGCAACACTTACCGTTATAAATTATACCTTTTTCAAAAGTCAGAACTCTACAATTTATAATAAATTTTAAGTAAAGTTGTTTCAGTCAATAGTTTTTGAAATAATTGACTTCAAACTCAAAATTTATGAAAAAAAAAGTTAAAAAAATCACTTTGAGTATTATTTTTCTCATGATTATAAACACCAATAAAGAAGTAATTGATGCAGTTAACTGTTCTAATTATTTTTTAATCAAACACTGAAAACTATTCGTTTCTGTGTTTTCTAGTTTTTGAGAAAATTGAAAAACAAAAAAAAATAATTTTGTATCAGATGGGTGCATGTAAAGTGTCTTTTGCATGTAAAGAATCTGGATTAAAAAAAATAATTAATATTATATATATAAACGTATGTACATATGTCATGTCCATTTCAATCTCTTTTTTCTAAATATTTGAGCATGAAAATTTATTGCATAATAAAAAAAATTGCATTACCTTTACGACAACACAACGGCAGCAAATTCTCATAGTTTCTTAATATGCACATATGTTTGTGTAATACATAGATATGCATATAACTATGTACACACATATAATGCAGCCACAGTAAAAAGTATGTATATAGTTAGATCATAAAAAACAAGACCAAGCATTCGATGTTTGTACCGTTATTTTTATACAGGTTTGGTGCAGGTTATTGTTTACCAAAGCCATTCTTCATTTAACGTTTGAAAGAGTAGTGTTTCCTTTTTAAGAATGGCGGCTAAGCATCCACTTCTTCACCCAAAATTAAATAATTTTTCGATTTTTTGTTCGTTTGGGGATTTGGTGTCAACAAACGAAAAAAGTATCCCGTTTTTAGAAGAAATCGGGTTAATTCCCTCCAAACGTCTACTCCACCTCTGTGTTGTGATATTTTAATGACCGTGGAAAATTCAAAAAGTGCAAAGTTCGGTTGGTAAATAACCGCATTAACTGTAATAAAATCACAAAGGTATATATGAAATTTACGATGCAAACAGTGAGATACCTAAGGGGGGCATGCTGCCCCCCTGCAACCCCCCTGCTTGGGCTCACTATAGGCTTTGGGGAGGGCGAACATTTTATTATATGCAAAGTTTCTTTAAAATTAAAGAATATTTTGGGTTTAAAGAACAAGTATAGTTTTACTATTTTTCAATTACATATCTTTAAAACTAGAAGACATAAAAAGAAGTAGTTTTCTGTGTTTAATAAAAAAATAATTGGAGCAGTTAACTACATCAATTATTTTTTTATCGATATCCATAATCATGAGAAAAATTATATTCAAAGTGATTTTTGTAACTTTTTTTTTCATAAATTTTGACTTTGAAGTCAATTATTTAAAAAACTATTGACTAAAACAACTTTATTTAAAATTAATTATAAATTGTAGAGTTCGGACTTTTGAAAAAGGTATAATTTATAACTGTAAGTGTTGCCGTTCTTTTTTAATATTTTTTTAAAGATTTTAAGTAAATTTTTATAAAATTGCCCCTCCCGCCTAAACGAGGGGAGATAGACCCCCCCTACCATAGTAAAAAATGCTTGCATTAAGCCCCTCTACCAAAAACCGTTATTATATCTTGGCGCCATAGTTATCGTACTCTCCCCCTTACTATTGAATAGTTGAGCAGGTTTTTTAATAAATTGAGGTATTAAAACCAAATTTCAGTATATTTATCAATGATCAAATTGATAATTGACATTTGCATTAGGGCTAAGTGATTTCTCTTTCAAAAGTCAAAAAAGAAAAATCGACATAAGTCAGAAATTAGTGTTTCAACATTTCCAGCCATGCATGAGCTGTGCAATCGGTTGTCCCATCGAAGTATATATACATTGTGTTCGAGGCCAGGAATGTTCTGTTCTAAATTGCACTGATTTGATGTTCAGTAAAGTGTTCTTGAACAGGAAAGAACAGGATTTTCTATTCTGGCTTTTGACTAAAATTAAACTAAAACAGACTCTTGAGAACTGTCAAAATTATTTTCTTTCTATGGTGTTAAATTTGTGTTTTTGTTTATACTTTTTATTGGTTTGTGGTTAGAGTTAATGGACTCCTCTTTTTTGTTTAATAATATTTTTTTCGTAATAAAATCAAAAATTTTCATTATCAACAAGAAAAAAACTTTTAAAAAATTATTTTGACAACTGAAGTTTTAGTGACTGTTATATCTTATTCTAATGTCGAATTCCAAACAACCAAATATTCATTTATTTTCTGAACACAATCGAATTATTTCTTAACAAAATCTGCCAAACAGACCTTGCGTTTTTAACAATATTTAGCTATTTTTTGCAAAAAATCGATTTGAAATGGTTGTTTGGAATTTGACATAACTTGTTCTGACGTTTCTGTTCTAATAAGTTCTTTCCACTGCTGCTTCTGTGTTATTCTCTTCTGATATTTTCTTCAGTGAATATAACTCAAATAATATAGTGCTTAACTGCACGTAACGCACGTTGCGTTAAAAGAAAATCAGACCGCAAGTTAGTAAAAATGGTCCAGCATTGTACCCCTGTAGCGATCTCCGGAATGTTGGTAACTACTAACTTTTAATAATTTGTAAACGTTATTGGTTTGTAATTTATTTCAGTTCGGTCATTTGATTATTCACTGTGAACACACCCTTAGTTTACAGTGAATGATCAGAGTATATTTTATGAGTTTGACTCAATATAACGGGTGTTTTTAGCTATATGAGAAGTTTTGATAGTTGTTGTCTTTGCTTTGACATTTGAGAATGTAAGCGCTGTTGACATTTCTGTTCAGTAATGTTTGGCAATTCATCATGAATAATATAACGTCGTCGGAACAACGCTTCCAAATTGTGGAAATTTGCTTTGAAAAAATAATTCTTTTCGCGAAGTTCATAGAGCATTTCGTGGCCGAAGATGATAGAGCATTTTAACCGAAGAATTGTGTTTAGTGATGAAGCTCATTTTAGGTTAAATGGCTTTTCAATGAGCAAAATTGCCATATGTGGACCGAAGACAATCCTAAAGCCAATAACGAATCACCATTACATCCAATAAAATTAACTGTTTGGTGCAGTTTACACGCTGATAGCTTAATCGATCCTTATTTCTTTTAAAATGAAGAAAAAGCTGCCGTCATAATGAATAGCGAGCGCTATTGAGTCATGCTGACTGATTATTTGTTTCCAAAAATTAATCAGCTAAACCTCCACGACATTTGGTTACAACAAGACAGCGCAACTTGCCATACAGCGCCATAAATTTATTGCAAAACCAATTTGGTGACAAGTCTATTTCCACAAATGTTCCTGTTAAGTTACCCCCTCATTCGTGGGACTCAACTCCTCTCGACTACCTTCTTAACATCTTAAGTCAATGGTTTATGCCGATAATTCAGTAACTCTTGAAGGATTGGAATCTACTATTCAAGCCGCCATTGACACCATATAGCCAGATTTATTGGAAAAGTAGTCAAAAATTGAACTGATCGAATAGACAATGTAACTCGTAGCCGCGGCGGATATTTGCCGGAAATCATATATACAAAATAAGTGCAATGGAATTATCTACTAGATTATAATAATAAACAATTCATTCCTTAAATATTTCTGTCTTATATTATTATTTAAATTTTTCAAGCTCTAAAAAACACCCGTTACAAACAAACAAAAATTGGTGGTAAGAAAAATTTATTTTTTCTGAGAGAAAACACTTGAGGCTGAAATGAATATGTAAGGCCGTATTTTCATATTTTTCCCACACAAATATTCGTGGTGGGTATAATTTGGTACTTCAGAGTTTGATAAGAACATTTTAAAGGCAAACATTTTTTTTTGCAAGCAAAATCACTCCCATAAGAAATAGTATACTTTTCTTAGTTTTTTTTTTTTTGTCGAGGAACAATAGAGATAGTAAATATCAGGTTAAGAAATTTAAAATTCAGTCCTTCCTTTAAATATTGCTAATTTAATAATGATAATTTTGTCCATATACCTGTAAGACCTAAGGTCTTTTAAATGCAACATGAATTGTACGGCACTAGGTAGAAGGAATAGAAAGATAGGAACAAATTTTTATTGGCACAGTGAATTTGAGAATTAGGTATTTACTATCTCATTTTAACCCACGGGTGGCATCCGATTAAATTCGAGGTATTGAAAAGAATGCTGTCTAGCGTTAGGATCAATCACATACGTCTAAGTTAGCAGTCAAGCACTATATCCACTGCGCCATTGCCACCCAAACAATAGAATTGTTTCCTTACGCCCCATTATCAATATTAGACTTAAAAAGAGCAAAAACCTCATTTTATGAACACATCTACTCGCTTCCATTTCCATCGAAGCATAACGACAGTCACGATTCCATTTTTCACGGAAAATAATAATGTAATAATCTGATGAATAAGCAAGCTAGCATTTCGTATTTGTAGATTTTTCTCCTCAATTTTAACCACGTTAACTTCCAATATCAATTCCATTGTTGAATTTTCATCGAAAAACTGATATGTACCTGGAGACAGTATGACATCGCCAATAGCAATTTTAAATTCGTCAAAGGATTCAGCAGAAAATATTGTGTGTGCATCTTATGTACGCTTACCAGAGGAAGAAGAATAATGCTTATTAATCAGTGAAAAAAATTCTTCTGACCTTTTCGGATTCGACAGGAAATTTGATCCTTAACCAACGTGACTAAGAGACCTTATCAATCGAGCTTGTTAACGTAAAATCCCCAAAAAAGCATGGTATTTGTGATTCGCCTGACAGAAACTATAGCTACAATATGAGCAATCATCAAACCAGCATGAACCCTGTCACAACCTCCACGTCCATGCTGTACAAACTATACAAAATCGTACTTCGTTGCGATAAAAACCCAAAGTTATCCAAACAAAGGGACTAAGGATAAATCTGAAATCCAAAAGCCAGAAGGTACTTACATGCTACAAAGGTATACGCCACCCAATGGAAAAGGTAAAGCAATGAAATGGCATTCCGGTTGAAGTTGGTTGCAGGAAATTAAAATACTGTGTTGGCCACATAATGGAAAAGTTTTCACCACAACATCGTGGATAACAGTATCAGTATCACATACGACTAACCATTATAAGACGAAGGAGCTTGATACACCTATCTACTAGTATTCCTGAGCGTTGCTGTTCTGACCATTTTCGTTGACCGTATAGAGTCCTTCACGTGCCTTCATTTAGCAAACAATCGGAATGAGAATGACTGTGTGTGTGTGAGTTGTCCTTTGGTCAATCCGTTTTGTCAGACTTTAATTAAATTTTCCACAAAAAAAACATCTGCAAGGCGCCAAGGCACCTGACTGCTCTTTAATTATTGTCCAATTGTAGTTCTGGTTATTTGATTCGGACAAATAAAATATTTTCCAGTAATTCAATTCCAATGAACTGTGAACGACTCACTATAGGTGGTAGTAAAAGTAAAGCCAAAAAAATGCTACTAATTCAGTTTAAAGTTTTCGAACATAAAACTTTCAATATCTGTCAAAAAAGAATGGATTCCTTGATGTAATTACAGCTGCAACAGCCTATGTCTAGTAATTAGTCTAAAGCAAGTGGAATAGCCTTGTCATTCGGTCCGCTGCTCGAACTACATATTAATCAAATAAGTTGGCTTCCGCTCATAAATTTTTAACTGAGAAGGCAGTAATGTTGGTTGGATGAGGAGTGTTTTATTGATTTTATTTCAATGTCTCTATCATAGTAGATAGTCACAGGACTTGTGTAAAGCTGAAAACGGTAATATTGGAAGTTGGATCATTGAAGACCCATTCCGTCGGTCGTTACACAATCTAGATGGAAATTAAATACTCTGGCATTTCAGTTTTAACGGCCGTTAACTTAGATGGAGAGGAGCAAGATTGATGTTATCTCTAATCGCTTAATCAACACAGGCTCAGCCTTGCTTGGTATATAGGGATTTTAAAGTGAGATATGTCAGTTGTATCTTCTATGTTCGTATATTGTGGTGTGTGTGGAAATAAATGGCCTAGGACAGAATAAAATTGCCCATAAAGGAATTATAAAGGACATTTGTTTTTGACCATTCCCGATGAACAAAGCCGGGAAACCAATATTTTTGGGAGGTCTTGCCTAGTTTCGTTCTTATTTTAGCAATTAATTTTAATAATCGCTTTAAATCGATCACTTAGTTGTTATGGAAGTTTGGGTTGGTCGTTTATTGGCATGTTCACAAAATTGTTGTTTACAATTTTTGACCTTCCCAAAACAACACGATTAGAACAAACAAAGCAATATTTCAAGTTTTGTATTTTTATATTTCGTATTTCTGCCTAACCGACCCACATCGTAAATCAAATGTATGTTGGTATGTACGTACAGTATGCCTACCGTCTTCAGCAATCTATCATTATACGGTACTCAAAACAAAATACGATTTTTTTTGTATTAAATTGTAAGCATATTATTTGAATTTTGGGTAATTTTTGTTGTGTTTTATTATTTATTTAACGAACCTTAATGTCGATAAGGACGATAAGGGTTCTATACTCCTGAAACCTGACAGCCATTAAACATCGAAACCTGATGAATAATTTAAATGAATTATTAGCTTGGTAATTATGGAGTGTGACACACTTGGATTAGTATCGGTTTTTCCATTATACGGTAGGGGCTTTAATATGTTTTGATTTGAAATCAATTGGAGGGTTGTCTAAGAGCTAAGAGAATTACGAACATTACCAACGTACATATAAGAGTATGTTCATGTAAATGATAATGACTTTAATTCCGCTGAATTCTTTGAACGCTGAATTATTTAAAAACAAAAAATACAGTTCCGTTGTGGGCATATCGTTAAGGTTTTTATTTCAATTGAATGCATTTAATACTGGACAATTACTAATGGAGACCTTGCAGACTTACTTAATTCTGTATATAAACATCAAGTCATCTTGTATAATAATAGTTATAGCGTTAACTTTTTGGAGGTTAACTATGTATATCTCTGCAAGCAAACAAAGGTCTTACAATTAAGCCTTTTGGTAAGCTCATATGTGGGTTGATGATGTGTGCTCCAAAACATAATCCCCAGAAAAAAATCCCCAAACATAAAATCCCCAGCAGCAAATCTCAAAGGAAAAAAAAATCCCCAAGAGAAAATCCCAAAACAAGCAATGCAAATAGTGAATCAAGAAATAGGCGGAAGGAGAAACTATGACTCAATAAAATGTGCAACACTACTTACTGAAACAAAATGTGTCAAATAATAACTGTAACTTATTAACTGCATCGCACTTAGCAAAAAAAAATAAAGGGTTATCCATTTCGTGGTTTCAAAAGTATAGGACTGGAATTCGACACATGCCAAACTGAGTTGTTAAACCAATTTTTTTTTTCGTTTGAAAGTCTGACATTTAAGAAAATGGATCGCATAGCTATCGCATAAGGCATAAAAATTGTTAAAACCTACTACAAGAACGGTGATTCTGCCACAGACACATGTCGTGCTTTAAGAGGAGATTATGGTTCAAATAATCGTCCAACTACGCAAGCAATTGGCAAAATTGTGAAGAAATTTGAAGAGACTGGATTGGTTACAGATATTGTAAGGCCTGTGCATCATCGTTTCGTACCACTGAAAATATCGCTGCTGTAAGTGAAAGTGGTGCCGAAGACCCGAATGTGTCCAATATTCGTCGTTCTCAGGAATTAGGACTGTCTTACGGCACATTATGGCGTATTTTGCATTCGGATCTACACCTACATCCATATAAAGTCCAGCTCACACAACAAATGAAGCCAGCTGACCATTCCCAACGTCGTAGATACGTCGAATGGGTGCTTGAACAACAGGCGGTGGACGTCGATTTTTCGAACAAAATTTTCTTCAGCGACAAAGCACATTTATCACTCGGTGGGCATGTTAGGGGCCCTCTTTGGTCCGGTGTGATTGGACCTTACTTCTTCGAAAACGACGATGGAACGACTGTCACCGTCAATTCGGAGCGTTATGGTCATATGATAACCGACTTTTTTTTGCCTGCTGTTGACTTGGAGAATATGTGGTTTCAACAACACGGTGCCACATGCCACAGAATTTGGACGAATATGGCTCTATTGCAAGAGACATTTCCTGGCCGCGTAATTTCTCGTCGTGGCGATATCAACTGGCCACCAAGATCATGCCATTTGACACCGCTGGACATTTTTTTGTGGGGCTACGCGAAAGACCGTGTTTATGCAGATAAGCTTTTAACTCTTGAGCACTTGAAGACCAACATTCGTCAAGTTATGGCTGAGATACCGCCGAATATGTGTCAAAAAGTGGTCGAAAATTACCTCAAAAGAATCGATGCTTGCAACAATTCGCGTGGTGGTCATTTAAGTGATGTAGCGTTTCACACATAATGTCAACGTTCAAACTTTATAATAAAAAAGAAATATCATGAAAAAAAAATATTTTATATGTTTTTTATTTGCGTTTACTTTTGAAACCGCAAAATGGATAACCAGTTATTTTGGTGATTTGAGATTTTGGCAAAAAATAAAATATATGGGAGATTTTGTCCATAAGACTTTCTTTCCGCATGGGGATTTCGTCGTGGTGGATTTATTTTTTGCGGGGATTTCGTCCGATGGAGATTTTGTTTTTTTTTTATATATTTCAGGTGTTTTTCCTCATATACATATATGTACATTGTACAATTTTAAAGCCTGATAACACAATTGGTAGCTCGATAACAAAAAGAGTGGAACCAAAAGTTTTCTCTTACAGAGTAGATTACTCTGTAAAAATTTCTTGAGAGAAAAAAGTTCGAAAAGAATCAATGATCGTCAATGTCAAACCACAAAAGCCATTAGTAGTCTCGAAATTAAATAAACTTGAGATTTAATAACATCTAATGTGTGGTAAACTTATAAAGTTATGTTCGAAAACGACTCAACTGACTTGTTCGAAACTTTGTATTTACCAGTTTTTTTTTGACATTGTTCTGAACACTTGAAAAAAAAAAACAATTTTCCTGAAACAAAAACCAATGATGCAAATGTTTAAACACCGTTAAGAAACCAAATTTGTCTCAAAAACGGCTCCAACAGTTTTGACAAAAAATGTGTGTATACTTAAGTGCAGCCAAAATTATTTCATTTGGCGTTCTTATTAGCGGTACTTCCCATATTATTCTGTTAGTGCAGATATCCCAAAAATTATAAGAAACTAGCTGACCCGACAGACGTTATCCTGTCTTATTTATGAATATTGAATTGGTATACCTAACTAATAAAAAAAATACTTCAAAAAAAGGGTTTAATATTCTAATACTTTATAATATACAACATTCTTAGTTTTTTTACTTGCGATCTACATATGTAGGTATAAGCCGTGTTCTCGTGACTATCAAGTACAGCAAAGTAAACATTTTACAAGGAAAACAACAATAAGAACATACTGGATATTACTTTTCCTTTTCATCCGAAGTATAATTGAGTTCCGATAATTAGTAAGTCTATTCAATCATATAGGGCATTGAAGTGATTTTTTTTAGTAATGTATGTTTGTATTTCTTTTTCTCCTTGTATTTTGTATGCTTTTTGCCAGAAAAAAAAAACACCGATATGAAAATCCCTACATATTAAAATAAATAAAATCAAGTTGGAGTGTGTATCGTATTCGTGAAAATGTTTTACTTTGCTGTACTTGCTAGTCACGAGAACACGGCTATTATAGGACAAGTCTTGCATTTGGAAAAAAAATCGAACTCGAGATTTTAAGCAAAGTTGACATTACGATGATAGAGAAAACCAAAAAAGTGGGTCCCGCAATTCCGTCTGCCTGTTTGTAGAACAATCTATGGCCTAAGCGGCTGAACCGATTTTGTTCAAACTTGGTGCTTAGGCGTTTCATGTGATTGTCCAAAATAGATTTTTGAATCGTTGTTTTAGCCCTAAAAATAACGGTACTTGCCATACAAATTTTTCTACTATCTTAATTATCACGAAAACGGTACTTACGATTTTGATAAAAATTTATGTGTGTTCTAAATACTTTGAATATGGTCTACATTTTGGTCAATTTTTTTTTTAAATATATTTTGTTATTAACTGTACCTGCCATACAACCATTTTATAGATTTTCGACTTTCTCATAAGGGGTTCAACGGATTTCGATCAAAATTTTTATACAGGAGGTCCTTCAAATTCTCAATAATACTGCATTTCAAAATTTTCGAAAAATAGTTTTTTGGATTTTGGAAAAAAAATAATTGTTTTTTTTTTTTGAAAATTCAATAATTCGAAAACGGGTGGACGATTTTTTCTGAAATTTTGTTTTTCAATTTATATTATTAAATATTTAAAATGCTTATGTTCAAGAATTTTTATATATAAAAAATTAAGTGAAAACCACTTTAAAAATACATTTAGCCGTTTTCTATTAAGAAAATTTTGCATATAAAGTAATCGAACATAGAACCAAGTACGTGCGATCCAGTGATGCATTTTATTTTTTCTTGCGCGTATATAAATAGTTTTGTTGGTATTCCAACACGAGAGCAGGCGACATTATAACTGGCAAATATGAGAAAACATGGATTTTCAAGATTGATGCCACAAACACTTAGCTTGATGCCTTGAGATTTATTTATCGACATTGCAAATGCTAGCCGCACTGGAAATTGCAACTGTTTAAAGTCGAATAGCATGTCGTTCGGAATCGAAGAAATCCTTGGAATCAAAAAGTCTTCGCCTTTCTACTTCCCTTTCAAAATTGTGGCATCGATGACGTTGTTCATTATAATTTCTTCACCTTAATTCGGGTGCCATTACAAAGATGTGGCTGGTTTATATTCCGCAACATAATGATTACCGATCCGATTTTTAATTGCAGATTATGAGGCGGTAATCCAGGCAATTCCAGCGAATTCATAAACTTCATCAGTCTGTATCAATAATAATTCTTTGAACTAAATTTTTTGTTAGTTTCGGAACCTGTAACTGGATTTATTATCTTTATTCAAAAATAATATCCATCTTCACCTTGCTGAAATATGATAGGATATTGTAACGCATCATATGATCGATGTGTTTCAGACACACGCTGCAGTTGATTGCTACGCCGATCTAAAATAATATCTGGGTTTTCTAAATTTTCACCCACGACGACAATAGCGACTTCGTCAATTGTTGGCGCATTAGAACGTCTCGCGAGTTGTCCTGCAGGCGTCTTATCAGCTTTGATGACAATTTTATGATTATCAGACGGCGTGCGGTCCAAAGCGGTCGTGAACCATTCATTATGTTGATGAAAAAACACATATTAATAACTTTTTAAGATTAGCAATCCATTTTTTTCCCTAAAAATGTTTTCACCATTTTATAAATAAAAAAATTATTTTTTTTAAAATTAAGTAAAGAAAATTTTTAACTAAATGAAAGTTGTTAGCTACAAGAGCAAGTTCCTAAGATCCAGTCGTTTAGTTCTAATTAATTATAAAAATGTGGTATGTTAGAAAATTATTCCAAAACATTAATCAAAGTCTGCGGACATTTCTATTTTTAAAATTAATTTGATTTTGTCCTTGTGAGGTAGTTTAATTTGAATACCTAAGTTTTTGGCTATAAAATATTGAACAATTACTAATTAACTATTAAGTATTCAAATATATTTGAAACCTGTGGTTTTTCTCATTAAAAATTTTCATAGTCTTTTCTCACACTTATTTATTTACTTCGGCACATACTCTGAATTCAAACAGAAAAACGATAAAAACTCCATGAAACGGAATTTCGGTTTCTTGGTTGATTTTCTTTTTTTCATATACAAAACCAAAACATTAAATTAAAATACAGCGCGAACCCTAATAAACTTGAAAGAGAAAACCAAAGGTATAAAGCTGAAAGAAAACTGTGAAAAAAACATTGATGAAGGGCTTAGACCTAAATAAGAGCTATTCAGTCTTCACATTTAAAACCCATCAAAAAGCTATAAACGTTAATCTAGAAAAATAACGTCCATAAAGTTAATGTTTTCTCTGAGACCCAAGCCAAAATAATTTATGTACCCAACTCATTAATCAAACCTTTGGACAGTTTGTTTGAGGATGAAAATGTATACTTACATCGGAAGCTAATAAAAATAAAAAAAAAAACTAGGCACACTTTCTCAGACGAACCTTAAGAAATAACTACATAAAGTAATCTAAGGATATCAACAGGGATATTGTATGTTGTATCTTGATATTCACTATTTCCAAAATAGTTATACAAAAACTGAGTTCTTTTTATCGATAAATGTTCGATAAATTAAGCTAAACACTTCAATTTACTTATGCCATATCGTCTCGAGTTATAAATTTGATGAGAAACAATATTTCAAGCTGTTCATGCCTTTGTATCACTGTGACAATAAAAACCCCCAAAAAAGAACGAAATATCCCTTTCTGGGTTTTTTTATACCCAAAATGTCACACGCATGAATGCATTCTTAGACCCCATTTAGGCATTTTCTTTTTGCTATTAGAAATTGACAAAATACATATTAAGGGTTTGTTCGTGCCTTGTTAGTTCAATTGTATATTAGGGTAAATCATTCCAGACGGATTATGGGAACGAAAAACCTGACAGAGGATAAAATTAGGTTTTTTTTTGTTCTTGTTGATCGAAACCTGTCATTGCGAAGATGGCACTTGTGGATCCTAGCCAATTATATCACAAACAAATTATTGTAATAGAAAAACACTATTTATTTATTCAGAAAGAGCACTGATGCATAAAAGGTTCTTCTTGCGTTGCAAACAAGGCAAAAGACCAACAAAAGAAATATGAGCTTTTGCAGTTGTTAAGTCCTTTTTAAATAACATCACTTCCTTTTTTATGTTTTTTTTTGTTCATGCTTTTAGTTCCTTCCGAAATAGTTTGTAGAATTTTGAAATTATGTGTTCATTATTTAACTGGTGTTGTTGTTTGTTTTGTTGTAAGTAATTCTTAGATTTTTTTTTTTTGGTAAGAGTCCTTTAACTTTTTGATGGATTTATTTAACTTTGAACTTTGACTGTGTGTTTGCGCTCTGAGGAGGAACAAAAAAAACAAAAAAACTTTTCTACCCCCACACAGGAAGAATGGGTGTAATATTTTCATTTGGAAAATTCTTCACAGTTTTGGTTTATTGTTGTTTTTTTTTTTTGCAAATACCCAGCGAACCGTGCGGTATTGTTTGTTGTTGTTGCTTCGTCTGTTGGGTGAAACTTTTAACGTTTTGTTAACTTTTAAACCAATAAAGGTGTAGTGTAGGCTGGTGTAGGTAAATAGAAATGCCTTGCCCACATTTTCGTGCTTAAAACTTCCTAGACGCTTTTTGATAGGTAAGCATATTTCTTTACGTGTGGATGATTTTCCCTTACTTAGTTTACTTATCCTCTTCCGTCAGAGAATGTAAATGTGGTATTGGTCTACGTTCATGACTGTTTTTTTTACCTATTTTTAATTTAAAACATTTTTAATGAAAGCTTTGTGGCTAAGAGTCCATTTGAAGCGTATTGTTCTTCCCAGAAATCAGTTGGTTTAATAGAAAATTGTGTGTCAAACAAAGATTGATTGTGATTAAAAAAGTACCAACTGAAAAAGCAGGTAAGCTATGACAGAGAAGCCATTCTTTTGATTTTTTTTCCAGTGGCTGTGTTCGTATTAATAATGTTGGCACTGGAATAAAATAATCGATTATAATCGATTCTTACATTATCTTGAGACATCTCTATACCTTATCTGAAATCATTCGAATCATTTTCATTCATCGTTCGAATAATGTCTCATCTCTAATTCATAAGACTTCTTAATTTCTGCATCACTAATACAGCTTGTTACATGTTGGTTGATCACTCGAGATTCGAGATATACAATGTAGGTAGTGTACCTGAGATTTTTTGTTTTATGGAGTGACCAAATGGATATGGAAGAATCGAATGTTGATGAAACGAAAAAAAAAGTGAACACTTTTATAGAGTTGGCTGTAGTCATGGACCATTGTATTTTACCATTTCTTATGCATTTGGATATGGATTTTTTGTCTTTTTGCTTTTATTTACCATTATATTTACCGCTATGAAATTTTAATTTGGTAAAGGAGACAAGAACTTATGATTGTTTTTCGTACGTTCGGAATTGTGTTTTTGACTTTTTATTTATTTTATTTCTTTATTTAGGAAAAGAAAAATCATGTACTTACAATTTAAAGATCTAAGTATCTATTGATATATAATGAGTAGTTAACATCAATCCCTTTCGCGTCCCTTTTAAATTGAAACTAACTGTAGATTATGTGCGCAGTAAAAAATTGGACTAAACTTTTGATATGTTCTTACTCTTTCATAATTCGAATGAGCATTCCATTATTTTGAACACTTGAATACTATCTCGATTATTGAAAGCACTCGATTATGCCCATCACTAGCTTGTAACGGGTGATTTTTTTGCTACTTGGTTTTTAACGTTTATATTTTTGACAGATCACACATGACAAATTCCACGAACATTTGACATTTCGATTCAGTATTGTTTGCCATTTCATTATGAATAGACTAACGCCTGAACAACGTTTGCAAATTATTGAAATTTATTATCAAAATTCGTGCTCTGTGAAAAATGTCGAAATTATGAAATTTTCGCAAAATTGTCTTCAGCGACGAGGCTCATTTTTGGCTAAATGGATACGTGAATAAGCAGAATTGCCGTATTTGGAGTGAAGAGCAGCCAGAGGCAATTCAGCAGCTACCAATGCATCCCGAAAAATGCACTGTTTGGTGCGGTTTATGGGCAGGCGGCATCATTGGGCCGTACTTCTTCAAGGAAGATGAAGGCCGCAGGGTTACGGTCAATGGAGAAAGGTACCGTTCGATTATAACAGATTTGTTTTTGCCGAAAATGCAAGAATTGAACTCGGTCGACATGTGGTTCCAACAGGACGGTGCCACATGCCACACTGCACGCGAAACCATGCATCAATTGAGAGGCGAATTTGGTGAGCAGTTGATCTCACGTTTTGGCGCAGTCAATTGGCCACCAAGATCATGTGATTTGACCCCGTTAGACTTTTTTTGTGGGGCTATGTTAAGTCTTTTGTCTATGGGGACAAGCCAAACACGATTGCTGCCTTGGAAGCCAACATTGAACGCGTCATTGGTGAGATTCCGGCCGAAATGTGTGAAAAAGTTTGCCAAAATTGGACCTTCAGAATGGACCACCTGAAACGTAGCCGCGGGCAACATTTAAGTGAAATTATTTTTAAAAAGAAATGGCAGAAATTGATTTATCGATCCAAATAAAAATTTCATTCACTTTTTACAAGTTTCTGTGTTTTTTTGAATTTTCAAAAACCAAGCTCTTAAAAAATCACCGTTTATATCGAAGATATAAACTTTGGAAATAGTTATACCTACTTGAAAAATAGATATTTCAGCCATTTTTAGTTTTAAAAAATTTCAAATGTAAACAAAATAATATTTTATACCGTTTTCACTTCAAAAAGTCCTCTGGTGTTCCGCAAGGCAATCATTTTGGTCCATTGTTTTTTCTTCTGTTTGTAAACAATATTCATAATATTATCAATTCCTCTGTTTGTCGTATGTTTGAGGATGATTTTACTATAGAGAGACCTTGATGCAAATCAACTGTTTCTTAATGTTGCTAAATATATTTCACCCCTATTATGATTGTCAATTGCAAATTGATGTTTGATAAATTCCTAAATTTAATATTAAATAACCTCATTGATAAGAGTTTTGGTAATTGAGAATGATGCAGACCATTTTGCATTACAAGAAAATCGATAACTACCATTAAATAGTTGTGCACTTTTAAATAAGCCGAGGTTTTAAAACCAAATTTCAGTGTTTATAAATAATCAAACTATGAAATAATTGGCAATCGTACTAGGGCCCTTTGTCTATCTTTTCGCCGTGTCAGTGGTAATTATTTACTACTAAGTCCAATGAAATTGTTTCCGAAAAAAAAGGATATTGGTGTCAATTTTTATATCAAGTAAAACCTTTCCTCTAGAGATAGATTTTACGGTCGCTGGAGCCAATAGTTTACTAGAATTTGTTGCTTGTAACACTCCAAAAATTTGTCTGATCCCTATATACTTTGGGCGGTGTATTATTAATTTTTTCGACCAACTCTGGAGTATTGGAACCATACTACGCTATTCACTCTAATCGAATCATCCAAAAGTGATTTACCAGACTGACAGTTCTTAGGCTGAATTGCAATACTCAAATGCCTTTTGAGGTTACTAAATGTATTTTACCTTCAAATACTAAAGACAATAGATACTTCGAGATCATGTTCATTTGAGATTAGAGTTGCCATAAAGATTAATTTTCAATGAAAAAAAATTTAACAAAAATAATTTTTTACATTATCAAAATATGATGTTTTCGGACTCTGATGAAGTTCACCATCTTTGATGATTATATGTTCTGACAGACAAATTAATAAAATGAGCTTATAATTTACTTTCACTATTTAACAACGAACTCTTTCTTGAATACAAAAAAAAAACGTAGCCGAAGCAAAGTAACGATAAACCAACAAACAGCTTTCAAATTTCTTAAGAATTTCATTCTATTAATAATACTTTTACACCATGGTGATTTTCAATCCATTTTTCCGTTTTGAACTCTTTTCGGCTGCAAAGATACTTTTAAACACTGCGATATTTAATTGATGTTAACAGTCTTCAAACATGTATCAGCACCCTTTACTCCGCCTTATTTAGAAAAGCTCAATCGTACCATAACGAAAATTTACAAAGAAGAAAGATCGATAAAACTCAACCTGAGCAATTTTGTCTACCCCGGCCACCACTTACATACATACGTCCCTCACCCAAGTGTTTAAAAATCGCAAGCTCAAATCGCGAGATGTAAAAGCCGTATTAGTGGAAATGGAACCTGGAATTATTTTAATAGATTGACAGATAAAGTGTTCGGAAAAGAGCAGAAGTTGAAGGTAGAAGCCTATTATTAAAGACCGAGGTCACATAAGAAATTCTTTTTGGCCTAGATGTTTAGATTGTTTAAGAATAATAATAAATAAATAAATAAGAAAAAACTCATTCTTCTCAAAATGTAGGACTTCTGTCGAAATACCACCAAAATCGCGTGATGAAAAACTGAATTAGGATTGCTGATACTATCTCCAACAACAAAATTATACAATCTAACTTCTTTAATAAAAGAAAAAATGTTTATTAAAAAAAAAACATACAAATAAAAACATTGAGATTTGAGATTATTGAAGGCCGCAATATTGAATAATTAATACTTCGACCTATTCTACTTGCAAAGCCAAAACAAACAAAAAATATAATACAAACAAGCCCACACAAGGCTTTTCAATAATCGGTTAGTAGATTTATCATATTTTATCATAATTTAATTTAAGCCCAATGTGGTTGCAAAATTGCTAATATGTACAACATGTGGTTTTGATCGATACTTCCTTTGAATAGAATTAAATACAAACAAAGCAATATATTATTAATTTATACTAACACAAGATATATCCTTTTCCGTTACGGTTATGTGGCTAGAAGTGTAATTTTGCCTACAAAAAATATTGATGATTATTATTGTAAACAATCAAATTGTCTGTTCCTCATGTTTGTTGGTTTTAATAATAAGTAAATGTGTCTTATTCATGAGCTCCTTTAATTATAAAAAGTATATCCATTGAATCGAGCAAAAGGCAGTTCAAGTCCAGAGTTAGATTTTGAACAACCTAATGCTCGATTGTATGAACTAAAATCGATATTATCAATATCAAACAATATGTATATCTAATCGAAATCAATTTACAAGGCAAAACAAATTATAATATGTGTTGCGTGAAATGGAAAAATTATACACATTTATCATTAGGTATGTGACTTTTCCAAGGCCCAACAAAATTGGATTAAAAAAAAGTGTTGACTGTATAATTTACATGTCAAATGTGTCATCGGCTAGAATTTCATCTTTGGTATCGATACTTTGTAGAAATGTTGTGAAAGTGAACGGACAAACGAAACTTAATTTGCCTGAAAATGTCTTTCAACAAATCTCCTAAATTTCTCATAAACAAAAATCTGCCAACAGCGCGAATTGAAAATTTTGAATCTGACCAGAACTCTGTTCGGTATCTTTTTTTGTAGTAAGAAGTGCAACAACTGTCATAATTTAAGGGTTGGGGAAATTTTGTTAGTCTTGCAACAAAGTAAACAAACGCAAATTGATCATAGTTGTGAGTAAAACGTGAATGATGACTCTCCGGACATAAAGCTAGAAAGTAGTGATAGGCATAATTGAATGATCACTCCAGACATACCAAAAACACACCAAAAAAAAACTTAAAAGAAATAAAATTCACTACTGGATCGTATAAGCTTGCTCTTGTAGCTAACAACTTTAACGAAGCTAAACATTGACGCTGTTTAGAGGAGGGTAGTGTAGTTATTCTATGCAGGTTTAAAGTCGATGTAATTAAGATAAGAATGTATCACAAAAAATTCAAAAATCTCTGGAGCGGTTTTTTAAAAATTAATTTTTTATTTATAAAATTTTAAAAACATTTTTAGAAAACAAAAATTTGATACGCCATTTTGAAGATGTTATTAATATACAAACATATAAAATTCAACTTTGAAAAAATTCAGTGACTCATTTTTGAAAAATCGATTTTTCAAAAAAAAAATGTCATTTATTTTTTAAAAATCGGAAAACTTTGTTTTTTGAAAATTTCAGTATGCAGTTTTATTAAAACTTTTAGGGAGCATTTGCATAAACAAAGATAATAATTTTAGTCGTTCCATCCAATATTGAGAAAGTCGAAAATATGTAAAGTTTAAGTACCGTTAATAAGTACGCAAAATAAAATGTGTTAAAAGTAGACAGTACTAAATTAAGAACACACACATTTTTTTATAAAAATCCTTGGAGCCGTTCTTGAGAAGTATATTTTTTCTTAACAGTTTTTTAACATTTGTATGGAGTTTCAAAAAACTACTAAATACGAAGTTTAGAAAAAATCTATTGAGCTGTCTTCGAAAATTTGAGTTTTCAAAAATAAAAAAGTTTTTCTTTTTTAATTTCCTAAAAATTTTTTTTTGAAAAATATTGGCTTAGAATACTGTTTAAGCTTTCTAGGAGCTTCTGCGTAAAAAATTCAAAAAAATCAAATTAACCTTTTCCCAAAAAAAGCAAAAACCAAAATAATGGTTCTACTAGAGGTACCAAAAATAACCATTTTTTCCAAGAAAAAATTACCAAACCCTTTCCCTTTATTAAATAACTGATTTTTTTTTAAATCGTTGGAGCCGTTTTTGAGAAAAATAAGATTTTTGTTTGTGGCCAAAAAAAATGTATGGGAGTTACTGTCATTTGTCGTCTTAAAAACAATGGAAAAAACGTGTGGGCATATTTCCGAAAAAACAATATGTACCAAGTTTGAAGCAAATCTATCCAACCGTTTAAGCTGTAGACTCAAGGACGGACAGACAGACGGAATTGCGGGACCCACATTTTGGATGTTAGAAAAAAAAATTATGAATGCATAATTTGCCTTATACATAGTACCTATAATCGCAAACGCAAGTAAAAATGTAAAACAACACGCAAAGAAAGAAAGTGCACAAAACAAAAATATTCTGGCAAACAAATATTA
Organism: Philhelius pedissequus; assembly: GCA_910595825.1. Lineage (NCBI taxonomy): Eukaryota > Metazoa > Arthropoda > Insecta > Diptera > Syrphidae > Philhelius > Philhelius pedissequus. The sequence goes on along the minus strand of OU343163.1, from coordinate 2,503,291 downwards.
AAATTTTCCACTTCTGGACTATTTGTTACCTCGTTTATTTCATTATTCCTTATTCTTAATTCCTTTTCGCAGATTTCATTTTAGTCCACAAATAATGAACTTCTTCCTCTAACACAATGAAATAGCAGAATAAAATTAACAGCTTCGCCTTTTGACAGTTTTTACACCACTTACTCCCAGAAATTCGTGTAGTAAGAATTCACAACTTTTTTTCAATTTAGGGAACATTTTTCTGCTCCACTTTGACAGTAGTTACTACAAAGTAATATTTTTGAGTTAACAAACATCACTTTGTGAAATTTTGTACAAATTGTTACGAATTTGTACGAATTCACAAAACAACAAACCTAATATTATTGTCTAATGGTAATCTGGTTGTTTCATGGAGATAACGCTTTTTATGAATTAATTGGCGCAAACTTTTTAACAGTCTGACATAAAGGTTTTTGCATGATACTATAACAATTTTTTAGTATTCAAGCACCTTACTAAATTCTTCTAATTTTAAATACTTTTAAACTACCACCATACTAAACTTATTCTATTGATAAACTCCAATTGAACACGCCTAAAGAGTTCAAAAAATTTAGCAAACATAGCTTTTTGACGTTTGTAAATGTCAAAGTGTCATTTGGATTCAGTATGATGCTAAAAAATTAAAATAGCCTTATGGTGATTTTAGTAAAATGTTAAAAAATAGTTCAATGATTATTAATTCTTTTAATATTATCAAAATCCTCTTTCAAGCTTAGTATCATACTAGAACTCATTTAACATCAAATTGAATCGTTTAAAATTATGCAAAAATAGTTTTAAAAATATTTAGCTCCTCCTTATATTTATTCAAGTTTACTTTTTATTTAGTTATTACACTGAGGGAAAAAATGCAACGTAAAATCTAAGAAATCGTATTTGATTTAACGTTGGAAAATAGTATCATGAACGTATTTAATTTAACGTTGAAAATATGTTGATTTAACTACGCAACATTATTTTAAGTATTGTCAATCTTGTTTTGAAGTGAACCGTTGTCGATTCAACAGTGAAACAACTTTCCTAGTTTATCAAGTACGTTCAACATTGATTTAAAGTGGAAAATGCTAAAATGTATCCAAAACTAAAATTCCATGCACAACTTTCAAAGTGTAACATAGTTCAATCATCATTTTGAAGTTGCAGCCACTTACAAATAACACTTATACATTGAAATATTCTTCCACAAACATTGATGAAAGATTTTCAATGTAAAATCAACATTAATTTGAATTCATTGCTAATCAATTTTAACCGCAACCAATGTAAGACCGAAATGTTTAAAATTTAAAATGGAAGCGATGTAGAAACAAAGTGAAACGTATTCATTTTCACATTGATGTTGTATTTTCAAACTACGATCGACGTAAAATCAAACTGATTCATAGTTGATCTTAAGTGGATTCCATGTAGAATAAAAAAAAAACAGCGAAAAAAAACTACATGCAACGTAGTGTCGATCGGTGACCGTCGGCGTCGTCGATCGTGAAGCGTGGGCTTCATATATTCAGTCGTGTTTTGTCTTTTTTTAAAACAGTCGGAGTTTAAACAGTCTAATGTACCAATTAATGACGATAAACTTTTAATAAAACTATATTAAGAGAATTTGAAATGGAATACATTTTCCCTACGTTGAAAATTTAGTTTTGTTTTAGTTAAATCATAAGAAAATTAATTCTAGTATGATGGAAATTTGTTTAGTTTTTTAAATTAGATTATTTGGAGCCAGTCTTAAGCCAAACCACCATTTTCTGGTGGCTTATCCCGAATCGCGATGCAATTAAGAAATGTGGACATTGATATCCAGTAAATTCAAATTTGTATTAAAAAATAAAAATACAATTTTTATATTTCAAAATTATGGTTTTTTATTAAAAAAATTGTAAAACTCTTATTAAATTCAAATTGAGGTAAATCATGGGTGAATCCAAGTTGTTATTTTAAAAACGTAAAGTAGTAAATTCTACAACGTTTCATGGTTGGTAAGATTAAAACTAAAACATTTCCACTTCAAAGTAATTTCTATTAGAAATTACTTAAATCAACATTGAAACGTAGTGAAATTAAAATTAAAAGATAGTAATTTCAAAGTTGGCTCGTAATATTTTTAAGCTCGAATACATTTAATTTAACGGTGCATCATTCTAAAAATAGAGTGGAATCATTATATTTTCAAAGACGTATGCCTTTGAATCTAATATGGCGCACAGTAGAATCGAAGTTGTTCCATTCCGTTTTTGAGTTGGATGATATTGATTTTTAAATCAAACATGAAAATATTCGTTTTTATATAGGAAAACACGTCGAATCAATGATGTTCCACTTTGATTCTATAATTTTCATGTTTAAACCCCGAACCATTCCTAAATATACTTAAATTAGTGTTTTTTTTTTTTTTGATTTTACGTTGTTTTGTCTCTGGGTGTAGAATTCAAGGAATTAATTTGTAAATGCGTGACTTTAAAAAAAAAAGTTCCCACCGTAGTAATAGTACGTTTAAGCTTTTATCGACAGCACTGGTTATTATTAGAAAAACCTATTTTTCCTACAAAATTAATCAATTTATTATAAACGCATATGTTGTTTGAAGAACGAAAACATTAAACATTGATAGCATCAGTAATTGTTCCATTTGAAATTTGTATTGCTTCGAAGAAATATGAATTCATTGTTGGTTGATTGAAAGGCAAAATTGGCTCAACCAACTCTTTTAAGGATACCAAGAAAAATTTAAAAAGAAACACACACACTTTGTGGCTTTATTAAAATTATATCAATTTGCAATTCATGCCTTTCCGCCAGAAAGGATATTCTATTATACACACGAATTTAACACTATTAAACTATAAAAAAGTATTGGTGGAATAAATGAAACTTCAGCATCGTCATTTTGGTTAAACAGGTACTTCAATTTGTATTTTCGCACCTGTCCTGCAGAATGACTATTTACCCACTTTTATTTCTTGTGATGTATTAAAACCTTGGGAACTGGTGTTTGAAGCAATTGAAGGATGCAGCTCAGAAAAAAAAAAACAAATCATTTTGTTAAAAGCCACATCATCGATGTTTGACAAATGTCATCCTTGCACACAACTTTTTCAGTAGTGCCATTACTTTTCCCATGACAATAACTATTCTTAAAGGATACCACTAAAGGCATACATCAGGACACCTGATGATTGTACAGAATTTTTGTTTTGTTTATTTCTTCTCAGAAATACAGAAGACAGACCCGTCACTTACCTAATATTCACATGGTCATCATGAAGGTTGTGGGCAATCAAACTAATAGCTATCTTGACACTGTGGATATGTGGAAGCTTCGATAAAGGTTTTACGAGGACATTCTAAGAGTAGATGTGAGAATTGAAGTATGTACTGCTTTGATAAGGATGAGCAACTGCGATGTGTGTTATGTGAAAAAGAAATTTTGGATAAGCTGTGAAAGATAAATCCTGCTGATGCTACTGCTGCTGCTGAAGGCTGAGGAAATTAGGCTTCCGCCTGTGGCAATGAATAATGTAACAATAAAGTGTGTTACAAAATATGTCGGTTATTTTGCTTTGGGGGTTAAAATGGAAAGGATGTAGATTGTAGATTCATGTGGCATGTGGGATGTGGGGAGGAATTTATGAAACACTTTTTGGTTTGTTGCTATAAGTATTCTCCATTATTTTCTCGCTCTTCTTCCATAAAAGAAGATAGATTTGCTTTTGCTTCGTCGCCGTTGTCGTAGTTGAGCAAAAGTGGGTGTTCACCCGAGGCTATCATCAAAGTTTGGAGCTCCTGGGAACACACATCCGATGAATGGCAAAAAATTACAATGAATAATCGAAGTGTATACCATGTGTATACACAGGAAAGAAGTGAATCCGTTGATACACACTTTCAATCTGGTAACTGGTTGCCATAAGGTTATACTTTTAACAACAACCTCTTTTTGAAACATGTTCCATTTTTTTTATTGTTGTTGGTTATTTTGTGAAAGGTATGGAACGCAAATAGATCAATATTTGATAGGTAAATTGCGTTTTACTCTTGGTATTTGCGTTTTGTGTGCCCTGCCCTGCCCTAAAAAAATGCACGAAGATATTTTTATATAGATGTTTTACATACTCTCAAGGAAATTTCTACTTGATGGCAGAAAGGTATGAATCCAAAGAATTTGAGTTCTACGGAAGTTAAATTGAAACGTGACTATATGTATTCGTATCCCTATACCGGATTGATATCCGTTTTAGATACCTGTATACTTGTAGAAGAAAAAAAGCTTTTGTAAATTTACAGTGCACCCGGTGAAACTCGTAGATACAAAATTCTATTGAAATTAGTTACAAAAGATTAGTTGCAAATGGGATTCTTGAATTTCTTTAATACGAGTATAAAGTAAGAGCCATATGGAATGTATGAGATAATTTGTATTCTTCCGCTTCAAGTTTCTATTTCACAATCCACAATTCCTGTTCGTTTACAATACTGAGACCTTAGATCTACCTGGTTCTAGGGTCTTGTGATTTCTATTATCAATGACAAAGATATTTTCGTGAAATAAAATAGAGAAAATAGTATTGCAATTTTGAGGCACATTATTTGAAACTTTTTTCATCATTCCGTCCCAATAGAATGACAACTCCTTGAAACTCCTCATTTTATAAAATTAAGAACTTTAATACTTATAGGGTAAAATAACGTATTTTCTCCACTGAAACTTGTTATCGTTGGTCGACGGGTGAGTAGACATTTTATGTTTTCGGTGTTGATCAAGTAGAAAAATGATTTTTTAAAATCAACCTAAAACTCAGGTAAAATTAAACAAGTGGAACTCCTAAAATACGCTTTGCGCCTGCAAGCTAACAGTTGTAGTTCAAACGAGAAAGTTATTTAATTTTCCCAATTCTAAGCCAATTCATAAGATTAAATAAGTCGGGTAGATTGCTTTAATTAAACTACTCGGTAAATTAAACCACTTAAGTTAGTTGAAACAATTTTATAATATTTAATAAGAATGCGAGTTAAATTAACTATATAAACATATCAACTTATTTTGATTCAACTAATTACTCGTTTAAGGTCAAAATTTTTGAAACTGCTAAATAATAAACGAGTTCATCGGTTAATATAGCATTTTTGATTAAATCTAATATAATCGAGCTTACTATGTTAATTTTAATAACATGCACTACATTGTTTTTACATGAGACAAGATTAGATTGACAAATATGAAATTTGAATTCATGGATAAATAAGAATATACCTATCAAAAAAAATTCAAAAATCGTTGGAGCGGTTTTTTTAATAAATTAATTTTGTATGTATAAAATTTTGAAAACATTTTTAGAAAAAAAAAATTGAAACGCCATTTTGAAGATATTATTAATTTTTCTTCGAATATGATATTATTAATATACACTGCCCGACAACCGATTAGCGCCCCCTATGCTTTTTGTCTTTGGAGCTTAATATCAGCCAATAAAATAAAACGTTTGAAATTAATTTTTTACCAATGAAAGCTTATAACATTATAGTCGAAAAGAAATTAAAGTTAAGGTGGTAACTGAATTAATAACCTTTTAACAGAATTTTAAAGAATATAATATGAAAAATCCAATTTTTTTTTCGGACATTTAATTAGAACCCCCACTTGAAAATGCCGAATAACATAAGAAAATGGGCAGAAACTATCCACAAATATTTTTTTTATTTTAATTTGATAAATATACAACTTATTTGTAAAAGAATTAATAATGAGTTGTGCCACCACGGTTGACTATGACCTCGTACATCCTGTTGGGTAAGGAGTCATATAATTTCTTTACATAATCCAGTTAAATAGTCTCCCATGCACTTTTTATTCCTTCGATGAGTTCCGATTCAGTTGGATATTGCCGTCCAGACTCGTATACTTTGCGTGCTAACCATCCCCAAACATTTTCTATATATAAGGTCGGGCGAATATGGGGCCCAGGTTAGCAAGGGCACTTTTTGAAGCTCAATCCAAGACTTTACGAGCTTGGAGGTGTGGATAGGGGCGTTACCCTGCTGGAACTTCCATTCCAAGGGTCCGAAAATATCCTTGATTGCAGGGAAAGCTTTTTTTAACACACCATTATATGCTATGGCATTCATACGAGGAGTGAGAAATTGCAATTCAATTGTGCCATAATAAGTAATGGCTCCCCATACCTACCATGACACCACCAGCACGGATATGCAGTCGATCTAAGGAATGATCTTCCTTTCGAAGGTCATAAAAGTAGAAAGCATAGCCATCTGGACCCTCTAAATTAATTTTTTTTTTCGTCTGAAAAGACTACAAGTCCCCACTCCTTCGCCCAAGTCATATGAGCCCTGCAGAAATCGAGGCGTTGAGTCTTTCGAAGTTGGTTAAGAGGCGGTTTTTTTTATTTTAAGACGTTTTAAATGTTCAGCATTAGAAGTAATTCGTTGCACAGTCCGCACGCATGCTTTTACACCGGTCTTTTCTTTAATTTTGGCTGCAGAGTCGTGCGAATTGCACGCTTGCCTCAAAATAATGCACTTGTCAGCTGCTGAAATCACAGAAGATGGCCGGCCTTTCATGTTCTTTCCATAGTTATGCTCATTGTGTAAGAATGAGGAAATAACCTTACGACTGCGGTTTATTTTTGTTGAAATTTGATGGATTGATTGGCCACACTCACTATAAGCCTTTATTTTGGCCTTTTCGGACTCATTTAATGCTTTTGCTTTTCCCATATTTACTAAATTTAATTGAGAATTATTAAAATAAACCACTGTTAACTTAAATAAGAAAAATACCACAACTTACACGCAAAAATTAATAGTTAAGCGTGGAGGCGCTAATCGGCTGTCGCAAAAAAAATACATTCATTTTTGTCTTATTTGACAGAACAAAGCAAAACAAATCAACGGTTAATTTCCAGAACTCAAGTTATTTTTTAGAGCGAGGGCAAATAAAGGAGCATGACAAATAAAAAGATTGAACACAATACATATTCAGATTTCCGAGTTATATGCTAAATGCAGTTATATGCATTTAAACATAAAGATTAGAAGGGGCGCTAATCGGTTGTCGGGCAGTCTACATATAAAATTCAAATTTCAAAAAAATCTGTGGTTTTTGAAAAATCGATTTTTCAAGAAAAAAATTGTATTTATTTTTTAAAATCGAAAAGCGATTTTTTTTTTGAAAATTTTCGTATGCAGTTTTATTAACAAACATTTAGGGAACATTTTTATAATAAAAATTATTTTACATTACATTACATTACATTACATATTATACTACTCCGTAGATAAATCTACGAAGTAGAGACACTGAAGCACTGGCAACGAGACCATTGGCTTTAAACAATCACATACATTAATACAACAAAGAGAGACAGAGAAAGGAAGAACACACAACAGAAGAAATAAATAAGTCGATAATTAAAAAATGTAATGATGTGGTCGGAAAGTGTAAAAGCAATTCGAGCATGTTTGCCACATAATAAAATTATTTTAATCGGTTCATCCAATATTGAGAAAATCGAAAATATGAAAAGTGGTTCTATGGGAAGTACCGTTAATAAGTACGCAAAAAAAATATGTTTATACTTGAAAGTGAACTGTACCAATTTAAGAACACACAATTTTTTTAATATTTCTTGGTGCCGTTTTCGAGAAATACATTTTTTTCTTAAGGGTTTTTTAACATTTGTATGGGAGGTACCGTTGTTTTTTATTTAAAAAAAAATAGTTTTTTTAACTCTTCAAAATAATGTCAAAAAACAACCAAATACAACGTTTTGAAAAAATCTATTGAGTCGTTTTCGAAATTTTGAGTTTTCAAAAAAAAAAAATTTGAAAAATTTTGGTACATAATAGTGTTTAAATTTTCTAGGAGCTTCTGCGCAAAAAATTTCAAAAAAATCAAATTAACCGTTTCCGAGAAATTCACAACCAAAAAAATGGTTGTACTAGAGGTACCAAAAACAACAATTTTTTTCCAAAAAAAAATTATCAAAAGGTACCCTTTCCCTTCATTAATGAACTGATTTTTTTAAATAAAAATCGTTGGAGCCGTTTTTGAGAAAAATAAGATTTTTGTTTTTGGCCAAAAAATAAATTATGGGGGCTACTGTTATTTGTCGTCTTAAAAAAAAATAAAAAAATGTGTGGGCATATTACCGATAAAGTAATATGTACCAAGTTGTAAGCAAATCCACCGAACCGTTTAAGCTGCAGACTCGAGGATAGACAGACAGGCGGAATTGCGGGACCCACTTTTTTGGTGTTCTCTATGATCGTAATGTCATGTTTGATTGTTAGAAAAAACTTTTATTTCTTACGAATACATAACTTGCCTTATACTACCTATAATCGCAAGTAAAAATAATTTTGTGATTTATCAACAAAATTAACTTAACTGAAAATATCATAAACTTGGTTGTAAAAATAAAGAATTAAAAAAAAAAATTATGTCAGTCAGTAAAACACTTTCTGAAATTACCTGTAACAAATTTAATAATTTTTTCGTCTTTATAATAAAAGTAAAGATTTACAAATCATGTAACTACGATGTACCTTGCACCTATCACATGAAGTTATATACATTGCTTTTATTATTATTTGTTAGTAATAAAATCACAAAATCAAAAACAAACTATCTCAGGAAAATGACGTTTAATTCACTGTTCTAGTTTTTTTTTAAGTCGTTCTGACTTTCTATCTTTTTGTTTCGATCCTTTGTTTTATAACAATGCTAATGTTTCCTTAAAACCCAAATTTGGAATATTTTAATTTAGAAAATAACAAAAACATTGCTTCATAAGTTTCACCATAATTTAATTCCATAAAAGTCTTAAAACATTCATCTGACAAAATAGCGACAATTACGATTTTCTTTATACACAGTATTTATTTGAATAAACCATGAGTTACACAACCACAAAGAGCCAAAGAATATTCTTTTAAATATTAAATTTTCTTCAGGTCAAGTATGAGGAGTGTAGATAACTTACACATGAAAGGAATATCCTTTCAACTTTAGCTAAATGCTGAAAGCACATGTCTTAACTCACGTTTTTTGTATAAATATACACCACCTCCATAATCCACACCCCCAAAAAGTCCATCCTTCAGCAACGACGTCATCGACATCATAAGTTATGACTATGAGTGTGTATAACGCCCACTAAGGACTACCTATTATGTAAGCGCGTCTTTCCTCACAAAACAAGTTCTGCTAGCTTTTAATTTATGACGACGACGACGCATCACCGCCTCGTTAGCGTTTAGAAAATTTTACAATTTAGCGCTCCAATGATATTCATTTGTCTTCATATAAATAATAAAAAAAAAAATATAGAAAACCCCATTACTGAAATTACATTTTTACTGCATTCCTTCCAGTTATTGTGTTTTAAAAATAAATTTAAGTGTCTTAGACATTTTGTACATTAAGGGGGAAATCTTTTTCGCTTTTTCTTCAACATACAACAAAGTTTGTCCTTGCTTTTGCTTGTGTACTTTAGATTCGGTTTCACTCACAAAATAATACAGAACACTCCTTGTGCTCGTCCTGGTACTGGCGGCAGAAGTTTTTTAAATTTATTTCTGAAAATAATGCTCAGCCTGTTTGTATGAATATAATTTTAGTCGAGTCAAAAAGAGTTGGTTCGGTTGCTCTGTTGCCATGTTTCAGTGCAATTTATATGCATTTAATAATAACATGCAAACACACGCAACCATACCGAATCAGGATCACAGTAAAACCTCTAACTGAAATGAAAAAGAAGGTGGGCGGAATGACTGACATAGCTGGTTGATTTCCCGCACAGATTTGAGGTTAAAAAGATTTTATATTCTGTGTCAACTTCTGGTTTTCCATAAAAAGTGCAACAAATCTAAAAAAAAAAAAGGCACTAATACCGATTTCAATGCAAAAAGGCAAGTTATTAAAATACGAATCAGCAATAATAATCCCCAGCTGTTACAAAATTGAAGATTTTCCAGAATCTGCTTGATATCAGCCGAAAAGGGGCTCCCGGGTGTAAGGTACCTATAATAAAATACATCCCATTTATGGATGTATTTTTGATGATTCATTGCTTCAGTGTCTTTTTTATGTTCTGTGAACATTCATTTCATTACTGAATTAGGTAGCAGTCAACAAGAACGAGGGCGTCTATATAGGCATTATGAGCATTATAAGCTGAGCATCTTTTGACAAATGGTTGTCGTTAGTTGTATTAAAAAATATGCCTCTCTGGCATGATTCTTTCAAGCACACGTACAGGCTGTACAGTGGCTTGGAATTATTAGTTAGGGATTTGTTTTTTTTTTTTTTGAGAAAAAATTTACAATGTTATAAATCGTGGAAAGCATTTTCGGGAAAATAAAAATGCAGAACCATAAACTATTGTATAACCCAAAACGTTACACAGGCGAGTTTAAACAAAATTAATTTCGTTTCGGGGATTATACCCCACTACTTAGACTAAAGTAGGTCAAAAACCTTATTTATTATTTGGTAGGTACTGAGACAAAATGTTTTAATGATAATTACAAAATTCCTTAAATATTTAAACCTTTGAACCATTTGAGTGGTTTTATTTTCGTTGAGGTTATAAACGAAATGCCATCATCATCATTTTTGGAGAAGTACGAACCGATTTAGATGCCTACCCAAAATCCACACAAAGAGAACCAAAAATTGACGTCGTCGTCGCACAGTGGAAATGTTTGTATTGGAGAGACGGTCATAATTAAATCAAACTTGCACTAACAAAGCGATTTGGATGAAACATTCTTGTATGATTTATCCGCCTACTGTTTTGACAAAAATCCAAGAAAATTCACAAGAATGTAGATTTATACTATTTTAACCCTTCGGCCATAAAACGTTTTTTGAAACGCTCCATTTTTGTATCTTTTCTTTGACAATTGTTTGTGTTTTTAAATGTTGTGTTAAGTCTGAATGATATAAATGATTTTGATGAAATTTCCATTCATGATATAAAATTATATGATAAATGATGATATAATAATATTTTAATTTAATTAATGATAGGAAAGAATTTTTTGTTGACAAAGTGGATTTGACTGTCTCATTTTAACCCATGGACGGCATCCAATTAAAATTGGAGGTATACAAAAGAATGCGCCTAGCGTGGGGATCGAACCCAAACATCTGAGTTAGCAATCAAGCACTTTATCCACTGCGCCATTGCCACTCACATATTTGCAACCCACTGACACGCCTTTTTAAAAAAAAGTTCATATTAATGCCAGTAATAGGTATGATCGCCTAGAGCTCAATTAAGTGAATCTCTAAGTTTATTCAGTTGATTACATTTTTATATACTATTTTTTTTTTCTAACAAAAGTTTGGTATGGTAATTTTAAGTATTTTAAAAATATAAATTTAAAACACATTATTTCAAAAAAAGAGCACCGGTTTTCGAAATATTGCATTTTCAAATTTAATTAATAAATAAATTTTAAAATGTAATATTATTTTTAATTTGAGAGGCCTCCTGCACACTAAAGTTTTGGTCGAAAGCCTTTGAGTCGTTGATGGCCACAGTACACTGAATTTTTTTATATCAAAACCGTTAGAGTCGTTTTTGCGATAATTACCGTTATTTTTGGCGATAAAAAATATTTAAAAAACAATCGACCCAATTACAAATTACGTTTAAGCTGTAGATCGAACGGGACCCTGTTTTTTGGTGTTCGCCCATCTTCGTAATGTCAAGTTTGATTACAATCTCGAGTTCAATTTTGGTCCAAATGTCATATAGTACTCACATTATTCATACAAGTTTAAGAACATGCACTATGGGTAGATCCCTTTAGTGAATGGTACTTAAGCGTTTTAGGTGATTTTTGAATCGCGTAGCCCCTAAAACAACGGTACTTGCCGTACAATATTTTTCTAGAATCTTAATTATTTCTTAAACGGCTCTAATGGTTTTAATAAAAAAAAGTGTGGGCACTACTTTTGGAATAGTCTACATTTTGGTCAAAACATTTTGTTTACATATTTTGTTATCAACGGTGGCTGCAATACTCGTACAATCAAATTTTTCGATTTTCGATTTTAGATTTTCTCATAAACGGCTCCAAGGATTTCGATTAAAATTATCATATAGCAGGCCCTTAAATTTTAAAAAATACTGCATACCAAAATTTTCGAAAAATAGTGTTTTGGATTAAAAAAAAAAAAATATTTCAAAAACGAGTGGAAGATATATTTTTTAAATTCTGTTTTTAAATGTGTATTGTTATAAATACTTAAAATCCTCATACCAAAATTTTTTTAGAAAAACATTAAATAAATTTTGAATATAAAAAATTATGTAAACAAAGACTATAAAAATATATGTATTTTGCGATTTCTACTAAGAATCTTGTGCTTACGATGTGTTATATAACCTAAGAGCAAGTACGTGCCATCCAGTCCTGCATTTTATTATTATTTATAATTAGTTTGATATGTTCATATATTTTATAAGGGGTTTCTGGTGACAACGACTACACAATTTTGTTCACATTTTTTTTTTATTGTGGCCTAGGGTAATTTCTTTTTGCTAATTCATTTTTGGTTAAGTAATTTTCGTTGCTAAAATTAGATCCCGGTTTCAACTGGGCCATAACCCAGTCAGCGAATACGCAGCATTTGCTATGATCGTGGGCGTTGTAGTTTGCTATAGAAATTTGTCTTATGTGTCTTAATAACTTATTAAACAACCTGGCAACCATGAGCCATCAAAATTTACACATTCCTATTTAAAAACTCTTTTAAACAATAATTCAAATTTCTCTTCCATGGCGAATTTTCCATCATAATAATATTAGGTTTCATTGAAACCATAAGATTCAGTTGACAAAAAAAAAACTGGCAAATACCTATAGCTACCTAATCTTTTTAACCACAGACTATACACCAACTTGAAAAGATGGTCAGTTCAATTTACACTTAAGTACTTTTCATTATGTATGTATGCATACTCGACTCGTATTTTATTGATTTTGTGTTTGGAATCTCAAGTGGAAGTCTTGACATTTTCGATAAAATTTAAAACCACAAAGGTCATTAAAATTCCATTAAGGTTTTTTTTTGCGCTTGCCAATTGAATAGGTTAAGGTATACAGGCTTATACTGTAGATGGAATGGGAAAATATTTGATTTTCTGGTGAAGCTTATTTTGTTTTAAAGGCATTCATTCAAGAGTTTCAAATATTGATTTGTTTGTTTAGAAACAAAATATTAGGATGTTATAATTTTTGATAGTTGAATAGTTAGGTATAAGTAAAATTTGATATAAAAATGGAGGGCTAGGTTTGAGTAATTTTGTTAAATTTGAAACAGACTGTGGTTTTTGAAAAAAGAAATTTGAAAGGATTATTAGCTTAGAGATGTGGAAAATAATGGTTTTTTAAAAGTTGTTTGTATTTTAATCCATAAAATAACACAATAAAAAAATAAAAGAAAGCAAATTATCAAATTCCGGTTGCCATTTTCAATACTTTTTAAAACTCACATAAAAGAAGTTCCCTAAATCCTGATTTCAATTAGTATTCTTGTCAGGTTCGAAGAGCAGACTGAAAGAGAACAAACAAGAAGTCCCAAAATGCCAAACACACACCCAATTTTATATTTTTTGTGTGCAGAGCAATTCCCTCAAACCTAAATAAATCAAACTTCAATTACTTTAAAATCATATCTGTCTTGAATGTCAAAACGTCAACCTTATTCCTTCATTCACCTATATTTTGGCAAAAAAAAAATATAAAAATATAATTATAGGTTATTTTGGATCTGCTGAATAAACTCAAAAATATTAAAATCACAAGAAACCGTGATTATTCAAATTTGCGGTTTATTGGTGTGCATATACCGTTCATCTTTTGACATCGTGACATTTATCTTAAGCTAACGCGATTTTCATGTATCTGAATAGTCAGTAGCTCAGAAAATGAAGGACTCGCACACCTCTGTTGACATTCAAACAACAACTCTCCAATCGCTTACTCCTAACAAATTTCGCACACTTTGCCAAAAACCAATAAACATACAAATAAAAAATAAGAAAGTAAAAAAGACATGACATCACAATGACACTTCGTGGTTCCGTTGGAATTTGAAAATCAACTAATACAAACCGTAAATTCCTTATTTTTAGGAAACCTTTCAAGCACAATTGCGAAGGGTGTGTTGATAACTTTAGTTTGGTTTAAACTTGACATTTAAGTGTTGTGTGACTTAGAGAGTATAGCGTGTGCTTGTGAAATTCCCCTTCCCAAAGGAATGTGGCACCATTATCATCGCTTCTTGACATGCTATCGTGATTTATTAATGTTATTCGAATGGCAACCAAAATTGTCAACATGTCAAGTAAATCAATTTTCCTTCACGCACTAACGAACGGGGCTTCGCCAACGCATTCAAGGACATATTATATGTTCGGCGCGGCGTTAGGTACTCAGGGAGGAAGTATAAAAAAATCTTTTTGATTTGATTTTTCAGTAATTGGGTTTATAGCGACGACAAGACGCTACGCGAAGTTCTGCGGTTTTGATTGTTGACGACCTACAATAATAGAATAAATTAAATTTTTTATTCGTGGTAATTTTTTTTTGTAAATTAAATCAGAGACACATTTTTATTTGGATTGGGTTCAATTTAAATACATATCTATGTACAAACATATAAATGAAGCTCGATGTGAATAGACCTCGCATCTACATTTATTTTATTTAAATCAATCTGAGAACCTATTTGGAAGGAAAATGGGATTTAAAATTGAAATGATGCAGAAAACTTATGCGTTTTATGAAGTGAGGTACCACGTCGAATTCTTCTTCCCATATTCCCTTAAACTGTGAAAATCTGAAAATATTTACGAGAAACACTCAAATCCTAGTCCATATTACACCAAACTTTGGTAATTTTTCACAGAAGAAAGCGCTCACGGGAGAGTAAAATATTTCCCTGCGAACATTGATACGTCAAATGAAGGAAGAAAGAAAAAAATAACAATTGTATAATCTGTCAGTAATCATATCTGTCAATAAGTTAAAAATCAAAATTATCGTTTTTATAAATTAAATTTGTACGATAGCAAATTTTTGATCTTAAAAAAAACTTTGCACAAAAAGCTTTTTATTAAAAATTTTAGAAAATTCTGTTTTGGTTTGACGTTTAAAAAAATCGCTAACATTTTTGTTCAATGCGTTTACGTACTTTTGTGAAACTTTGCTGCTCTCTGAGAGATTTTTACCCCCACTCCTGCGCAAATGAGAGTCACACATTGTTGTACATAAAGTAAGGCAGCACACTTACCAGTTTTAGCATTTTAGCCTTATTTCAGGGATGAGTCACTTTTTCTATACACATCAGTCCGCTTAGTGGAAATTGCATTATTCTATAGTTTTTTTTTCTTTATTAAAGGCTAGAATTTTAAAAATAACTATTCACTTCGACAAAATGTTGAGAAATATTTGAATTCATTTTTTTTTCCACAAATTTAACCATATGAATATCAATTTAAACAATTGTTTAATTTATAAGAATTTCTCTTTGGGGGATTACATAAAAATTACAACAACAACATTTTAAGCAAATCAGACCTAGTACAGAGGCACAGGCTCACTCTTTATAATGAGTGCGTTCACTAATGACATTTGAAAAATGGATTGAAGTTAATGTACAGCTTCAAGTTAGTTTCGACCTTTTATCGATTCGAAATTAGTTTGGTTGGACTCGATTCGATCGCTCAATGAAGTTGAGTAGCTGCTAAAAACGTGAATTATTCATACGAAAACGACCAACGAATAAGCGAATTGTGATTTAAAACAATTTATAAAAAATTGTGGACAAAATGTTAGAAATAATGGGTCATCCATTTTGCGGTTTCAAAAGTAAACGTAAATAAAATACATATAAAATATTTTTTTCCATGATATTTTTTTTTATAAAGTTTGAACGTTGACATTATGTGTGAAACACTACATCATTTAATGACCACCAAGCGAATTGTTGCAAGGATCGATTATTTGGAGGTAATTTTCGACCACTTTTTGACAAATATGGGGCGGAATCTCAGCCATAACTTGACGAATGTTGGTCTTCAAGTGCTCAAGAGTTAAAGGCTTATCTGCATAAACACGGTCTTTCGCGTAGCCCCACAAAAAAATGTCCAGCGGTGTCAAATGGCATGATCTTGGTGGCCAGTTGATATCGCCACGACGAGAAATTACGCGGCCAGGAAATGTCTCTTGCAATAGAGCCATATTCGTCCAAATTTTGTGGCATGTGGCACCGTGTTGTTGAAACCACATATTCTCCAAGTCAACAGCAGGCAAAAAAAAGTCGGTTATCATATGACCATAACGCTCCGAATTGACGGTGACAGTCGTTCCATCGTCGTTTTCGAAGAAGTAAGGTCCAATCACACCTCCGGACCAAAGAGCGCCCCTAACATGCCCACCGAGTGATAAATGTGCTTTGTCGCTGAAGAAAATTTTGTTCGAAAAATCGACGTCCACCGCCTGTTGTTCAAGCACCCATTCGACGTATCTACGACGTTGGGAATGGTCAGCTGGCTTCATTTGTTGTGTGAGCTGGACTTTATATAGATGTAGGTGTAGATCCAAATGCAAAATACCCAATAATGTGCCATAAGACAGTCCTAATTGCTGAGAACGACGAGGAATCGACACATTCGGGTCTTCGGCAACACTTTCACTTACAGCAGCGATATTTTCAGTTGTACGAGCGAAACGATGATGCACAGGCCTTACAATATATGTAAACAATTCAGTCTCTTCAAATTTCTTCACAATTTTGCCAATTGCTTGCGTAGTTGGACGATTATGTAAACCATAATCTCCTCTTAAAGCACGATATGTGGCTGTGGCAGAATCACCATTTTTGTAGTAGGTTTTAACAATTTTTATGCGTTGTGCGATAGTTCAGCTATCCATTTTCGAAAATGTCAGACTTTCAACTGGAAAAAAAATTTGGTTTAACAATTTAGTTTGACAGATGTCGAATTCCAGCCCTATACTTTTGAAACCGCAAAATGGATAACCCTTAATTTTTATTACTAAAATTTGGTCTTTAATTGTGAAAATGAGATAATTTGAGAAACCAAATTGGCATTCCAGAACTGCTATTTAATTAATACGAACTTCCGAACTCTATTTACGTTCCACATACCATCCACATTTCAACGAATAAATTGTTTGCGCGCGACTAACCTCAAAATTACAGATCTATCAATTGACAAAATGGCCAATTTCGTTAATTCATTGGTCGCCTTTTCGTCATGCCACAAATTATAAAATTCCATTATTGGATCTGGAAATGATGTAAATAATTTTAAAAAAATTAAATTAAAAATGTTAACATATCAGTCTATTTTTCGCTTTAAAATAATTTTTCCCCCGTGAGTAGGCATAGGTACCTTCAAAAATCTCTATGAGGACCAAAAAACACGAGCTGATACTTAGGTTTCGCGTGTTCTGTCAACAAACTTAATAGAAATTTGTTTAAATTACAAAAAATATAGAGTTAATAGATTTTTTTTTCAATTTTAGGTTTCACCACATATATATTGATACAAAATTATTTTATTTACCAATGTGCCTTCCTTTTCCACACTACCCAACACAGCTTTTCAATTTATTCGTTGTTACAGATTTTATATCAATTTTTACTTCAGGAAATTCGAATACGAACAAACTGAAACATATTTATTATTTAAAAACCCAAAATGACCGTTCAACACAAGAGTAGAGTTGAACTACTTTTTCACTAATTGCTTCATCCATCACAGTATAAAGTAGATGGGTATAGTAGCTATGCTCAACAAAAAAAAAATACCGAAAAAAATACCAAGTGGAACATTTCCATTTCATTTAATTTTAAGTGCCTATTTTCATTACCTACACACAAATGAAGAACGACACTGATGTACATATGGTTTATTCAATCACACATGAACTCTTTTTTTAACTTTTGAATATTTGAAATATTTTCAACATTTCACTTACATTTATGATCATCTATTTAAATGAAAATGTTAAAAATAAATATTTGACAAAACAAAAAATAAAAATAAATAATAAAATTCATCATTTATTTTGGAATTGATAACAATTTTTTTGTTAATTTTACAGTTGATTGATTCTTGTAAACAAATTCTTTAAAAAATTTTCCTTTTCTTTTCAGTTGAACGAGAATGAGTTACTCTATGCAACATCAGAACAGAATTAAGAGAAAATTGCAACAACAACACAAATCTGTCCATACACCACATGAAATGAATTCCACGAAAAAATATAAAATGATTCTTATCCGTTTTGTTGTTGTTGTTGTTGTTTGAACCGATACGGCTGTACTCAACTTAGTTATGGAGGCTTATTTTTTTCTATGTATCCTTCAAACGTCAAACCTTCACAGACTCCACCGACGACCATCACATCAGTATCCTTTATTCTATTTCGTGTACGCGTGCAACCCAAGAGTGGCGTTTGATGACTTAATAGCTGAACGACTCTATATTCTTTTGAGGATAATAATGAAGCGGATCAAAAAGGATTATGTGCACATGGATCCATAGATGGAACTTCATCGTTCTTATATTCAATTTATTTTCCTACTGTACATAAGGTTCTATAAAAAGTGAAGTCTGTGAGGTAATACATACATGTGTACATTCACTATACATTTTAGTACAGTTGATTGGGCCAAATAGTAGAATATATTATGTAACCAAGTCAAAGTCTAGAATAGTACTGTTTGCTTTTTGCTTTTGTGACAAAGGGAATTTTGAAAAAAAAAACTATGTTCATCTTCTGAATGAACTGATGGAGTTTATAGATGAAAAAAATATCGAAATGTTATTTAGGATTCTGCACATCCCTTACAGACATTTCATAGTTGTAAATGGATCTGGGGTTACCAGTATAATATGTTGGCCAGATTACCGCTGAAAGTTGTGAATAATCTCCGAGATCTGGGTCTGGACGACATTTCGCTGGGTTTTAATTGAGGAACTGAAATCTTAACGTGAGATTTTCTTATTAATTTTTAGAGGGATATTATGTTTTAAGTTAAGGTACAAATTGTTGAAAGTTTAGAGAATTTCTAATATCTGGTAAGCTTTAAGAACCCAAACCACGTGCGTTTTTGTTGATGATTTTTTCCTATTTTTGAAAAAAAAAATGTTAGCCCTACAATATTTAACGAAATTTCAAAAAGAAAACTTGCTGTTTCGAATTTTTTTAAACTGTAATTTGAGAAGTACTCAATTCACCGACAATAATTATTGCTGAGTGTTGGAAACTTAACTATGCCCTATCGGGAATCTCTCAGGGAATTTCGTTTCACACGCAATATTTAATTCTTTCGAAAATTGTTCTGAAATCGTGAAACTGCCACGGAAAAAAATTCCCTCAAACAAAAATTGAATGAAATGACAGCAAAATTCGCTGTGAAATAAATTCCAAATCAAACGTTTGAGTATCATTCACGTTCTCTACATTTGAATGAGAGAACAATTTACAGGGAAATTTTTATTCACGATAGGTGAATAGGTCAAAAATTTTTACGAAATTCTAATAACATTTGTGAAGGACTTGAGTTGTTTTAACTGCAAAATGTAATTAATTCGAATTAAGTCCAAATCCAACAAGGTAAATACATTTCGTCAAAATTAAAATCAGTTCAATGTACAGCATTAATTAACAAAAAGTTTTGCATTGAGATCGAATCAAATCAAATAAGTAGGACGTCAGTTTATGAGTCTAATGATTGCTTTCCAATGGAGCAATCAGGAGTTGGTAACCCTGTATATGAATATCTATACCAACACATATCAATTCGAAAAATATCCTATAGAATAGAAGTCACGTAGATATCATGGCAAATAGTCATATTCTGGAACTGAAACATTCACAAAAGTCATGTACATATTGAAACGGGGATATTTTTCATTTAAGGATTTTTCCATGTGTTCTATTCTATTTTTTTTTTTTTTTAATTTACAGTGCACTCAGCACAAAGACAAAGGCTCTTTATAATACAACAAACCCAAGCGGCGTCGAATAACAAAAAAAGAAAAAAAAAACAATGAAAAATTAAGCACGCCCAACCCCTAAGGAAAGCCCCACAGCCGACCCTTTTTCAATTTGAATTAAAAATGAGATGCAAATGCGTTCCGAATGAATAGGATTTCTTCCGAAGGGATATGGAGCTAGCAGCGTGGGTGTTGGTAAAAGCTTGAAGAACAATTGAATAATAATATAACCCAGATATAAGAATCTCGACTATTAAAATAAACACCTCTGGTTCTTGTTGAGCGAGCTGGCTTCATCTGAGGGTTTTTTTTCTGTAGCTAAACATGGATAAGGGTCAGGATAGAGCAATAAACTCTATTAATATTGAACTCTATACATACACAGACATATATGTATTAGAATGATACGTGGTATGGCATGGAACCATGCGGTGATTCCAATTAGGATCAGGTAATAAGAGTTTAAGCTTAAAAAGGGGGGAATGTAGTTTCCATTTTAACAATTGCGATTTTATGAGATTGTATGGGATATGGTGTCCTCAACGAAAAGAAGCAAATAAGCCGTGATTTCTTTGCGAACTGCAGAGCTTGTTGATGTTAAATTATAATAAAGTTGTTCAATTCTATAACAGACAACTGTATAGCAAGGTTGTGGTAACAAAAAGAAAGTGACGAATTAATCAGCCCTCTTGTTAGTTTCACCCGAACAACATTCCACCCGAAAAAAAACTTTATTCTTTTCCCTTATTATGAGTTTCGGGCGAAAAAAAATCTCATGTTCGAAGGATTGTCAGCATTCATTCCTGGCGGAACGAAACGTCATTTTGGGTTAAAATGTTCACTTAATTTCTGAGGGCGAACGAAAGAATGGCAAGCTGCATCATATGTATGATATTTGCGGATTTTTATGCCAAAAAGTAATAAATTTAGTTTTGTGTATATAAAACATATACATAAATGCAATCCATATTCCATTCATTGACTGTCACTCTGGCTGGCAACGAGACGAGACCAGGCTCGTCTCGGTCATGTTAAAATTGAAACATTTCTGTCACGTCTCGGTCTAGCCTAACCAAATCTCGTTTGGATGTTGTACTCGCCCTTTTCTCGTGAATTTTAATTTGCAGTCTCCTCTCAGTCTGGGTCTGGGTCCCATCCTTATTCTTGTTTTTTTTTGTATGTGTATTATTGGTGTAAAGCGTTCTCAGATTGAAAAGATGGAGTACGAAATCTCAGCAGTTCGATGGTAAGAAAAATGCGGCGTGTCGAGTCTTGTGTAATGCAAATAACATAATCAGAAAAATTTTGAATTTTCTGAGGTAAAACTTGAATTTTGTAGGTTTTTTAATCCATTTAAATCGGAGCCATCCCTCAATTGAATTTGACAGTTTATGGCTTAGCAGGTAGGCAACATACTATATTTTGACGTATTGATAATATTGTTTTTCAAATGTCACTTAAAAGTCTTAAGTCACTTTTTTGCGGAGGGCGGAGCAAAGTCTAAAAATAAGCGATTAATATTCCAACGAAATGCATACATAAATCGTACGTATTCTTCTCTGAGTATAACTATACATACATATATGTGGTTTCTGGTTTGGTATTTTAACGCGCATAGAATATTTCGAAAACAAATATTTGTGCTATGAAATAATTAAATAAAAAAATATTTCTTCTAGCGAAAACCGAAACCAAACCACCGAGACCGCTGAGACCACCAGACCAGCGGGACTCTAGGTGAGTTTCGGTACCAAAAGGTCTTATCTGTGTTTCATCTCGGCCACGTGCTTTTAAAGTAGTCTCGTCTACTTTATATTTCAAAACTTTCAAATGACAAGTCAATCGGTCAAAGTCAGTGATGATACAGGTAGGGAAAACTCCTTTACGTTTAGGGAACTTTTTTTTTCTTATTTTTTTTCCTAGTAAATGATTTGGATGGATTACATAAAATGAATATCTCGTTAAGTAAAACTGTTTCTGAATTTAACAATGAATGCTCTAAAAAACTCACCAACTAGCAATTTCTTCGCAGAAAGTACACAAAACAAAACTTTTCCTTCATTAATTTATTTCCAATATCCCAAAATAAGACAAACAATCGCGAAAACGAAAAATTTGGGATTTTTTTTGTATTCCTTAGGCTTTTTTTAAAAATTTTAATATAACATCACAGACATTATCCCATATGCTTATTCGAAATACCATTTCTTATTCGAAGTGGAATTTTATTCGGGCGTAACTCGCTTTTCGGGTGAAAAGATATTTCATTGGAAACTCACAATAGGGTAGAGTATTTCTATAACGCAATAAGTGTTAAAATGTTACAGTAGTAATAAATGTCTACAAGCAAAAAATTACAAAATGCCCAAAAATTTAAATATGTCTTCATTTTAAAATTCAGTAAAATAGAGCTCTTAATTGAAAAACAATTATTTGTCATTTCTTCGCATCCAGTTTTCCTTAGCATTAAAATTATTTTGAATTTTAACAAAATAACCCCAAGGGAAATTTTCAATGTTTTACTCGATTATGCCTTATTTTTATTCAAGCTTTAACTTGATAGTCATTGAAGCTTAAAGTATCCCTAAAAAAGATTACTTTTAATGGGGAGTATTTTAACAGAACGCCAATGTCAAATTCCTCATTTAAATCGCGTATGGTGTTCTAGTGAGGAATAATATATGTTTAATTGTAACTTGAATCTTTTAAAACAGCTTATTCCATTTAAGGCAAGCAAAAAATGCTCGCATTTCTCTTCAAAAATATTTCAGCAAAAACAAAACCCACTCAATAATTCAAAGCATTCCAAAGTTTCAAAATCCTCAAAATCTCAATGCAGACAAATAGTTTCAAAAAATCATACATTAATGCCATAAGACTTCATGTTATATACAAAAAGTTCAATGGAAAATTTTACATCAAAAATAACAAAACAACCATCTCTGTTTTCTATTTTCCACAAATCAACTGCTACTTCCGGTTTGCTGAGCATTAAACATTCGCTCTTCTATAAAGCGCATATAGTAACAAAATGCATATAACTACAAATGGATAGATATTCAAATGATTAATGACTCTCAACTCTGCAGAAGCGCATTCCGGCATCTCTAATATTTTGGAAAATTGTTGCTTATATTTTTTTGAAGGTATTATTTTGCAATCATTCATATTCAGAGTTCATATAGTGCAACATTGCACAGGGATCCTTACATCCATACCAAAGTTGAAATGCAAAAAATGCAGTTCTGCGAACGAAGAATATTTTACAACTTTTAAACAATTTCAACAACGTACAGATGTATGTATACTTGTGAGTTGGTATTTATGATTTATTACAACCGACATTTTTTTCATATCAAAATATACATATCTAGTATGTTTGGGAAATGAAGCCACATGTAAAAATGGTATTTCTGAAATATGTTATGTGTTATATTTCAGAGGTGGCTTTAAAATGTACTGAGTGAAAATTTATTAGTATTTATTTTTCAACTCATATCAGAGTTAATTTAATGCTTTTTAATTTTACAAAATACACCTGGGTTTTTTGTGCCTCAAATAATGGTTGTTATCAAAAAATGCATGAAATGATAGTACCCTTGCCCAACATACTATATAGGTAGCTTTTAAAGTTAAAGTGGTCTTGAATATTTAATATCTATAGATACAAACATACATACAATTATTATTTACTAAAATCTATTTTTAAAATGTCTTGAGCTTAAAAATAAAATAAGCCATCTGGTTTCATTAATTAATTTGAATTTATGAAAACAAAATTTCAGAAATCCTTAGACGGTGTTATTTGTCCTTAGATATTAAATGTTATTCTCCCGTAACACCTCCGGCTACTATAGACACCCTAAAGAATTTTTATTTATAATTCCTAATTTTCGTTGAATGAAATTGCACAAGCGAAAAATTCCATGCGATATAGTATGCATCATCAGATCAGGACCAGTGAGGGTGCATACATATAGGACCCAATGAATTTTCGATTTGAAAATGACACTTCGTTAAAATCACATTCAAAAACCTTTTTGAACAGATGCCTATTTCTCATATCACACACATCATAAATTTCATAAAATTTTCTGTTTCTCAGATTTCATTGGATGTGATGTATGATATTTGTTTTGTTGTATGATTGTGACATTTCATTATTATTTGAAAGTCTAGTACATACATTTCAATGTTTGTTTCTTTTGAAATTTAAAAGTGGTTAGCCAGGAAAAGTGATTTGAAATGATGGAAGTGATAGTTGATTTAAAATTCACAATGAAGTTACCGTTAAATGGGGAATAAGTGCTGGAACTACTTAAAATTTATAAATATGATGTGTCAGAAGATACCTTAAAAATCATTCTCTAAAAGATCATATTTACTTGAAAAATATTTTCTCTTACTTAAATAGATTACTTTTAAAGACACTAATTAGACATGCACCAACTTTCAAGAATTTCATATGATTTTCTCTTAAGTTCCTTATAAGTATTCGATACGATATGCGATCATATTTGGCATATTTTTCTCTTTAAACTCGTTTTCCTGCTAAGGTGCTTATCCTAGCGACTTGAAAATTCCATATTTGTGATCTAGGGAATGTCACCTTTAAATATCAATGTATCGCACTATAAAAAACTTTTTTTTCCAAAATCTTCATACCTTTAAGCAGGATAAAAAAGTGTTTTTAAGTTCTAAAAAATTAAATAAAAAGTTGCTAAAAGAAAATGTCCTATTAAAAAGAAAACAACTAAGATTGATAAAAATCATTTAAAATATTTATAATTTTTGAATTAAAAAATTAGTTACTTTTGTATACCTACTTCCTTTTAATCTTGAAGCCAGCCGCTTGCAATGACAACAGTGACGCAACATTTTTAGCAACCTATTATTAAAGCCTTAACACTATACTAGTTAACAATTTACTAAAAACATAGTAGTCCACTAAATTTTCATAAATCTTAAACCTTTTGTTAACTAGTAAAATGCTCATTAAGCAGATAGCAGAAAATTTGTAGGTTTTGAATTTTGATTTTTTTTTGTTTTTATAACTTTGTACGCGCTCAAGGGATTATGAATACCCTTTATATGTTTTTCTTAACACAGCGCGGACATACGTTGGAAGAAGGGAAAGAAGGATAGGGATGTGTGGCGCGATGTTCTGAGACTAGAGCTGGTTGATGTCTCAGATTTATCTCCAGGGATTGCGGCTGAACTAATGCGGAGAAAATTACCGTATCTTATTTATTTATGTCTCTTATAATTCGCATTATTTTATTTATTTCCCTGTCATATTTTTTTTTATGGGTATGCTAGTTTACTCAATCACATGTTGTTAGTGTTATGCCTAAACAGCATGTAATGAGCAAAGCAGCAATTTATTTTCTGACAATTTTTAGAATTGGTTTTTAATGGAATATAAGAAGACATAGACAACGGCAGGAATCGAACCTGCACCACGAGGTTGACAGGCGAGCACACAACTATCGCGCCACGGCCCCCAACACAATTATTGTTTGTATGCGTTGTAAATTAATTATATGCTGATGGAAATCCAACATATGTACTAAATATGTATTCGACGATTATATTTTCATCATTTCATTATTTACAAAAAAAATTGTGCACCAGCAGGACTCGAACCTGAAACACTCGGGTCCATCGGTGATACACTATCAGTTGCCATAATGGATTTAGTACGATGCTAAAAAATAAAGTAGCCATTTGGTGATTTTAACGTTAGTAAAATGTTAAGATAGTATTATACTAAACTCGTTTAAAATTAGCAAAACCCTCTTTTTAACCTAGTTTCATACTAAAAATGATTTTATATAGTTACTAAATCGTTTAAGATTTTGCACCAGTATTTTTTCTTGTATCAAATATATGCAAAATTAATTTGCTGTTTGATTGATGCCTATGATAAATTTACATTGTTGTATGATAACTGACCATACATCGAAATTGAGAAACAGAAATCATATAGTAGGCACAATATAGCATTCAATATCATACAATGTATGATGTGTATGATTTAAGAAATAGGCCCCAGAAATATGACTCTATCAAACACGAAATCATTTTGAAATTGTTTCATTCCATAACTTGTTTTTATTTAATAAAACCTATTCCACAAACAATTACCAGCCATTTATATTTACCGTTACGACTCCTCCCTCCACGATGCGTTTTTTTTTAGTTCAGAGCAGAGTTGTCAAAAAATTAGTTTGTGTTTCTTTTTAACTCAGAGCAGACATCCAAATGTGTGTTTCTTTTTTCGTTCTGAACATGTGTAGTTCGCACTCGGCGCGCTCGAACATAATTAACTGAGCATGTGAGTAAATTGCTGAACGCACCAAATGCCATGTGTGATAAGAAGGAAAATGTGAAGAAAAAAATAATCTATGTGTTCGAACTCTGTTCAGTGCTCTGCTCTTGAACGAAAAAAGAAAAACGCCGTATGTCTTAAATTATACCACACCGTGAGCTCATTGGAGTTCAACTCATTCATCTAAGACTTGTGGATTATTCTCATACCATGCAACATCATACATGTTTGTTTAGGTAATATTCATCCAAAAATTCATGCATTCCACATCTACAACACTGAATACGAACTTTAAAAATATCTTTTAATAATTTTAAAAAAATCAGGAATCCTTAAGCCCTGAGTAATAGGACTGTCGATATATTGACACTTGAAAATAAAGGAAAAAATATTACTCTTACTGAAAGACGCTATACAAAATATAAACTCGATTCACATTTATGGCTTTGCTTGTCCGTATTCGACCTAATTCACTCTAAGTTATAATTAGAATTAAATAAAATTTCATTTTATTTGATATTTTTTATACCAACATATTTGTATATAGCTACTTTAAAGCAAGATCAAAACCTTAAAAATTAAAGTGTTGTGGTTATTTGCAAGAGGTAAGGAATATTTCGTATAAAGCAAAGGAATTCTGTTTCTTTCATCTACCATCACTGGTCATCAGGAAAATTAATGATTTTTTTTATCACAAATTAAACCATTTAAATTAATTCTTATATCTTCTGCAAAAAAATGTGTACTACCTCAACATAAAATGATTTTAATTTTGTTTCAATTATTAAACTACCTTACCATTTGTTGATTGGAATTTTAATTGCCCAGATTGAATACGAAAACTTTCGAGTTAATTCATTCTGGTATCTGGTCATGGCGAGAAAACGGATGCCGTTACAGACATAGAAGTCAATTTTAGCCACAACAACAATTTTCAAAAATATAAAAAAAAACTCATTAACTTCTCGAATCCACTCCATAAAATTCCACGCCACGCCACTGCTAATTGAAATCCAGAGAAACAATAGAAATGAACAAGTTCAGAAAGTTTTTTTTTAATTCACAAAAATACAATAGAACTTTTTATGGACACTTCTCGATTTTAAAAAGAATACAAATAAATCATCCTCACAACTATGTAGGATGAAGATATATTTAATGTAAGATCAACATTTTGATTGATATGAAGCACTAAAAAAAAAATGTTCATTACCGCCGCTTTTAGAATTCCCGATGTTGGTTTCCTGGCGACCCGACCGGACCATCTCTCTCTCTCTCTGGTTTGATATAAAAGCTTTTGTTATTTTTTTTTTGTTCTTAATCCCCAAACAATTAAAATAATATCCATATCTGTCAACAGTTAAAAAAACTGGAAAATGTGTTTTTTGTTTCACAAGGCAAATATCCCTTGAGGGGAAAATGAATTACTTCCAAGTAAAAAAGTCCTTGTTTCAATAACTCAGCCATATACATTTTCAAAAAAGACAAAACAAAAAGTCTATAAAAGAGAAGAGGACTGACTGTCTCTGGTTGTGCCATATGCCACTTCCTATGATTGCTTCACCACCACCACCACCAGCACCAGCAGAGCACCACCAGGGGTTAAGGGAACCAACTTTTGTTAATGAAACTTATGCCAAAAACAAAGAACCAAACAACAGAGAGGTACAGCTTTTTTCGAAACCCTATTAAAATATATCTAGAGAGTAGGTAAATTGTATGCCTTGCCTGCACAATTTCTCACTCAAAATCTAATATTTCCTGGACTTTGACTTGGTTTTGATGTATTTTGAGTTTTGATGTTAGCAAACTGCATAATGTTTTCTCAGTTGCAGTGAAACTTTTTTATAGCATTAGAGTGTTGTATATTACGAGTTTATAAATTAAATTATTATCAAACTTGTGTCTATACATAATACGAGTACATATATTTCTGATGATGAAAAATATGATTATTATTTTAGTTTGGATATATGTATGTCCTTAACACACCCACACACTCACACAAACTACAAAATATTGTCATTGTTATCTGTGAAAATTTGTTGTATACTTCAATATTTGTAAAAAATTGATTTTAGGGAATACAAAATTGAATTATGAAGTGTAACTCTCAACAGTCAACACGAACACATAATTATTCTTAATGTAGTATATAAGATTTTAAGCATAAGATTAATATTATTAACTTGAAAAGTTGTATATAGAACAAATTAAATTAATATTTTATCTAAAAAAAAAATGTTTAAGAGTTTAATAAATTAAAAAAGCCTAAGGGTGTACAAAATTATGCATCAAATGAGCCCCGTTTGGAAGAATTCTTTTTAATTTTTTTTCTACATTATATATTAAATAACAATAAAACTTCCAAAAAGTATCGTAGTTTTGTATGCACTTTAGGTTTTATCAAATTATGTTTATTCAATAGATTATAAGGTAGATATATAATACGTAATATTAAAAAATAAATATTTTATACATACCACCAAGTAGACGTATAGGTTTAAATTTACATAACACTTATTAGATAAAATAATATTATAGAAATTGTTAAAAAAGAATAAATATGTATTTAAATTATAAGTCTTAAAAAGAATAATTTAAAATATGTAATTTTACAAAATATAGGATGTTTAATATTATATATTCAGGGAACGCATACGAACATATTTAATGTAATTAAATTCAATGGGTTTTGTGTAAATAGATATGTAATGTAAAAATTTAAAATAGAATAAAGTGGAATTTATTGTTAAATAAAACTTTGCATTTTTATTTATTTATTTCTTTTATTTAGTTAAGGATTTTTAAAAATGAAAGTACATTAGAGTGTACTTGTCTTGTTATTTTTACAGTAAGTATCTACGAAAATATAAATTTATGAGTTTATACAAATATACAGTACAGTACGGATATAAGAAACTGGGAGAATCTATGGAATTTTTTTTCTTATATGCGAGTTGTTTCTTACACAAAACAACGAATGTAAGGACGAATATTTTAACGGATATAATATAGAAAAAACAATAGAAACAAA
Organism: Philhelius pedissequus; assembly: GCA_910595825.1. Taxonomy (NCBI): domain Eukaryota; kingdom Metazoa; phylum Arthropoda; class Insecta; order Diptera; family Syrphidae; genus Philhelius; species Philhelius pedissequus. Next base: position 2,473,818 of record OU343163.1, on the reverse strand, counting down.
ACCAATCAGTTATACAGAAAATGCTCCAATATTGAATAGTATCCGTAACTATTTTCAAATACTATTTTTTGGAAAGTTGGAAGTTGGCATTTCGGATCGATCGGAGTACATATTTTTGGATATGATCAATTTTCGAAAATAATTGTTTACATGCGTATATTTTTAGTTTCGAAGTTGATATTTGTGTGCATGAATAAAAACTTGCAGTGCAGTGAAAGCTCTAATAGCGGACACTCCTGGTCTCCCAATTTTTTACCGGATATGAGAACTGTCCAGTTAGGGGAATGAATAAGAAATTAACTGACTGCAAAAATGAATAGCAGAAGGAAATGAAATGACATGTGCAATAATGGAAAGCTATCAGAAAAGGGAACCATACACTTTCAAAATTACGCAAACTTAGTTACCCGGAAAGTCTCCTAATAACTTTTCAACAAAACATCATTCTGTCCGGTTATAAGAGCTTCGCGTCCAGTTAACTGAGAACGGTTCTTTCGCTTTTTTTTTATTGTTAAAATTATGTGTCCGCGAATGGGAGGTTTTCTATCTAAAATGAGCATGAAAAAGTGCCCACGTCCGTTTATAAGAGGGTTCATTTATAGGAAAGTAATTTGTATGAGAAATTACAAAAAGAATTTTGTTCCGAAAATGTGTACGTTTAAAGGAATTGTGGGCTTATTGGAGCTGTCCGCAAGTAGAGCTTTTACTGTATTTTGGATTAGGTTTCTTTTTGAGTTAGGTTTCCATATATGAGATTTGCCTATATCCGTAAAATAATATTATCAGACAAAAAACATAAATGTTAAAAAAGAGCCAAGTTCTCCTATAGAAAAAATATTTGAAGAGCTAGTTTGTCAGGTCAAAATCACGAAAGATACTGAAAGTGGAAGTGATTCTTATAAATTAAACCTATTTTCAGAAAGTGAGTTGATACCACGCCTCCTATAAGAAAACCCCCAAAATTTTATAGTTTTTTTCCTTTTTACGTACTTTAAGGCCTAATACTCCACCAAATTTCATCGTTGTTCAACAATCAGAAGTGCTCCATTCAACCAAAACCAATTTTGAGGAAATGGGCGGATACCACGCCTCTTGAAGGGAAAACCTCAAATCTCCATATTTTCCTTTAGTTGCATTACAAGATCTACTGTTGTGCAAAATTACAAGGTCGGAAGTGCTCTATAGTTTTGATGATCTGTCAGTCAGTGCGTCAATTACGGCTTTTGCGATTTTAACTCAGGAGCCACTTATACTAAAAATTTCGTGAGGCTTAGACTAGCTTACCAAATATTCGCTATTTGAATTTGTTTACTTCAATCGTACTGAAGATAGAGAGGGGTCAAAAAGCACCAGAGTTTGTTCTTGTAAATGGTTGTAGTACCAGAACTTGGATGGGCACTAGTGTGCCCTTGATATCAAATCATAACATTGTTCTATAATTCTGTTGCAGAAAATTGTGAATTTCTATGTAGGTTATATTTTTTTAATGAAAAGCTAAAAAAAATCTTTGAAATGTGAGAATAGTGAATGAACTGTAATTGGTGTAGTTAAATTAACGTTTTAATAACTATCATTTGGAACATTATAATGTAAAATGTAATGTGCACTTTAATAGGAATGCATTTTTTCTTTGAGCTCAATTCTGGACGTAGGTACTATCAAGTACAAATAATTCTTTTTTCTTTAACTGCCCAACACGAAATTGTAATTCTGGTTTATCCGTTGAGCCGTCAGTAATAAAGTCGAAAAAATTAGTAAAATTTGTAAAATATCAAAATGTCATTAATTTTCTTTGTTTTTCAAAATCGAAAAACAAGATTTTCAATGATCGTTTGAAACGAAAAATAAAATATATCATCTTAAACGTTTAAGAGCCGATTTTTCAATCTCCAAAAAAGTTGCCCGAGGAATAAACTTACTTGACTGTTAAGCAACCGGATAACAACACCGAATTTTTCAATTAATAGAAAACAATCTATGGAAAAATTTAATTTGAACGTCACTTTTATTTCGAGTATCGAACTTTTCAAAGAATTTAATTTTTGTTTGACGTTTATATCAAAGCAATACTCTTCTCAAAATATTTATTACTCAGAATAACTCCTTATTCCGTTCTAAAATAAGCACATAACTTTATTCCATAGATTATAAGTTTATCTCTAGATTAAGTTGTATCTGACTGTTGAAAGACTGATTTTTGCTCTATCTGTCTGCTGTCTATTGAAAAATTGCCCAGCTTCAGCCGCTTAGGCTGCAGATCGACCTACAGACAGACAGACAGAGAAACAGATGGAATAACGGGAGTAATTTTGTTCATGTTCCCTTACGAAATCATTTCCACAGAATGTAGGAAACCGAGCGAAAATATGTCACACATCAAAAAATGCTGTTTTTTTTCACTTTTCCTTCTGATCGTAACATTAAGCTGGGTCACTTCCTTCATTAAAAATCTTGTTTTTCGATTTTGAAAAATTTACACGAAAAAAAAAATTGATAACATTTTGATACTTTAAAACTACTTTTTTACTATTTTTTTGCGACTTTCACATTAACGGCTCAACGGTTTTCGATCAAAATTTTACACAGGAATTCCGTAAAATGCTAAATAAAACAGCATACCAAAATTTTTGAAAAATATTTCCTTGGATTTTTGAAAAACAAAATATCACTTTGAATCTTGTATGATGTCTTGTTCGTATGTACTCTTTATAAGTCTACACTTTTAGTGTCGACTTAAAAAGTCTAATTCTTTGAAATATCATCAAAAATATCAAAAACGCGGGATTAAAAAAAAAACTCTTAAAAGACCTCACTTTTTCACACTGTGAAGACTTTAATTTGTTAAAGGTAGACATGTGAGGTGTGAACTCATATCGGTTTCCCCAAAAGCTCGTCTAACAAAGTGATACGGGCATTGCAGCATAATCCGAAAAACACTCCTTAAACCTTAACAAGAGTTAATTTAACATTATTGTGTTTTTCTTGCATTTACACATAGCTTTTCATATACACACAAAACATTGTAAGCAAAAGGGAAAATTATTAAGTACTTACTCGTACGAAATCATAAACAATTTAGTCCTGTGTTATCCTCCACCCTCAAAAAGTTAGGGGTGCTAACTATTTGAAAGATTTTAAAACAACTATAACTTCAGTGCACTTTACTGCCGATTTAAAATGTGTGACTTTTTTTCGTTCTATTTCTTTTGCTGCTAAATAACGGTAATGAACCAACATGTCTGAAAAAAATGGCGCCACTTAAATTTATTTAAAAAAAAATCCGTTTCCTTTGTGAGCAAACTTCCTTGCCAAATTTTTCGAGTGAATTTATGAGAAGGCATATTGTCAACTTTATGGTTATTCGTTCGTAAGCTCCTTGAGAGTGAAATAAATATAATTCCTTGAAAAAGGACAAACTGCAATAAAATTTCCCATTCCGCCAACTAACCATTCACGCATAAGTTATTCTCAATTTTGTTTGCCAACCATTTCAGGACTCGCGTGGTTGCCAAAGGCTCACTGGCTTTGTTATTACTTCCACTGTTTAACAACCCATGAATTATATATATATGTATTTGTAAAATGTAAAAATGCGCACACAGTAACCTGTGACTGGTGGATGGGATGGTGGGCTCTGATGTAATTGCTTGCAAATGTGGAAATTGCACAACTCGTTTTGCGAACTACACTGCAATTTGCTATAAAAGTGAAATTACACCCTGTGTGCCTGTGAATGATCTCCTTGTTGAAACCAAACATAAATGCCATATCCTGTTTTTTATGTTTCCTTGTCAGAAGATGCAAAGTTGATTATGCATGCATTTTATATAGCAAGTGAAAGCGATTAAAGCGTCCCAACACCACCACTTCAGACACAGACACAGTCTACAAAAACTTCGTTGCTTGACTTCACGTTGTGTGCAACACCTTTTGCTTGCATAATAAACCATGTTGAATTGAAAATGCTATCAACCATATAAAAAGCTATAAAAACGACTCCAACATCGCCACCAGAAGATTGTGCATCTCCATTCCATGGTTTTTGGCTGTGGGTTTTTAATATTGATGTAATTCAAACGCAGACCGTATAGTCACAGATGCGGAAAAATCATCACCTTTAACTGGAGACTTGACTCCCGCGCGCCGGCCGTGCAGTGATAGAGCGATCCTTCGTGTCATGAGTTTCTATTAAACAATATTATACTCACTTCAAATTAAAGCTATCCTTACAACCTACACTCTTCAGATGACTTGCAGACGTTTTTATACGCAACAGTCAATCCACGATAAGTGGTTGTGTTTGTGTATTAAAGCTGCATAAGCAGGATAGCTATACTATATAGATATGAATTTTGTGGTCGTGCTTCTAAGTGCAAAATAAATTCAGTAAAAAATTCATTTGAAGAGTACACTGTTTGTGAGTTAAAGTGTTTTATTGGTTTTATATAATATTTCAGGGGCACACTCTCGTATAGGTGGCGGCGGTAATTACGAAAAGTTCAAGCAATTTTTAAGCAAATTTCAAAGTTCAAAACTATTAAAAAGTTTAAGGATTTTGTTTCTATTTATTTATAATTTGAAGCGAATTATGTATGTACATATATATCTACTTTTTAAATGTTTTCTTTTGAAATTAAAAATGAAAATAAGCACTTCAATCTAATGTGCATACATAATGTCAAATTTTGAGGAGTGGGTATGAAACATTTTAAAATGTCAGAAACTACACTTAAAAAAAATACTGCACTCTCTATTTTAAAGAATCGCCAATGAAGCAAAAAAAAATAAAATGCACGACTGGATCGTACGAACTTGCTCTTGTAGCTAACACCTTTAATCACTGGCGGGTCATCGGAGGGGGTTTCGGTTCCGGACCCACCCCTTGAGTATTGGAAACGTTAACTTAGTTAACTATTTATATGATAATAATGACGGTTAGTTTCTTTTCGATCAATTTTTGGTAAGTTATTAGTTTCACCTGACCATATATAAAGGGTTATCCATTTTGCGGGTTCAAAAGTAAACGTAAATAAAACAGAACAAATATTTTTCTTCATGATATTTCTTTTTATAAAGTTTGTACGTTGACATTATATTTGAAACACTACATCATTTAATGACCACCACGCGAATTGTTGCAAGCATCGATTCTTTTGAGGTAATTTTCGACCACTTTTTGACACATATTGGGCGGTATCTCAGCCATAACTTGACGAATGTTGGTTTTCAAGTGCTCAAGAGTTAAAGGTTTATCTGCATAAACACGGTCTTTCGAGTAGCCCCACAAAAAAAGTCCAGCGGTGTCAAATCGCAGGATCTTGGTGGCCAGTTGATATCACCACGACGAGAAATTACGCGGCCAGGAAATGTCTCTTGTAATAAAGCCATATTCCCTCGAGTTGTTGGGCATGTGGCACCGTCTTGTTAAAACCACTGGTTTCAGTTGTTGTGTGAGCTGGACTTTATATGAATGTAGGTGTAGATCCAAATGCAAAATACGCCATAATGTGCCGTAAGACAGTCCTAATTCCTGAGAACGACGAGGAATCGACACATTCGGGTCTTCTGCAACACTTTCACTTACAGCAGCAATATTTTCAGTTGTACGAGCGAAACGATGATGCACAGGGCTTACAATATCTGTAAACAATCCAGAATCTTCAAATTTTTTCACAATTTTGCCAATTACTTGCGAAGTTGAACGATTAATTAAACCATAATCTCCTCTTGAAGCACGATATGTGGCTGTGGCAGAATCACCATTTTTGTAGTATGTTTTAACAATTTTTATGCGTTGGCCGATAGTTGAGCGATCCATTTATGTAAATGTCAGACTTTCAACTGCAAAAAAAGAATTGGTTTAACAACTCAGTTTGACAGATGACGAATTCCAGCCCTATACTTTTGAAACCGCAAAATGGATAACCCTTTACTTGTGTTATAGGTTTATTCCCACTTTATGTTGACATTCATTGAAATTTAAACAACATTTTCGCGCCACTTGAATAGAATATGCATTTAGTTTGATTGTTATCTTTGACGCGCGGACTCATATTTTTCGTTGATCAAACTTTTTTGTTAATTTCAACAATTTGGTAAAAAAAAGTCGAGGAAAAGCATTAAATGAGACAAAAAATGACAAATCAAAGCTTATATGGACGCTACACTGGCTCATGTATTGCTAAAATAGCTAATCGACAGGAGCCAAGCACTTCCATCGAGATTTTTAAATAATGAATTTAAGTATGGAAAAAATATGAAATGCCGCAAACACAGTGTGCTTACTTATGCGAAAAGACGACTTATATTAAGAAAAGCGTCAAATTCTCACGGCTTCTTAGCAAAAATCAAAGAGTGTGGTATCAACCCAAGTCTCACAAATATGCGCCGTGTTATTTCAAAAGCTTAGGCATACAAAAAGACTTAAAAGAAGAAACCATTATTTAACCCGGTTCGAAAAGAGCAACGCCTCAATTTTTGTCGGGCACATGTGACCTGGACTTCGGAGTGTCATCTCGTGGTTTTTTCAGATGGAAAAAAAATTTAATTTGGAAGGCCCCGATGGATATAGCTACTATTTTCATGACCTCCGCAAGAAAACTCATTATTTGGACCAGCTTCATAGAGAGTTGGAGGTGAGATGTTGTGGGCGGCAATTTCCTATTATGGCACCTGCAAACTTCAATTTTTGCCCACTACAATGAATGCATTGACTGACAGTGGTATATTAAAAGTGACCTTTCGATACCTTCGTACCCATTTTGGACCTTTGCTGAGGACTTATCAACATGATAACGTTCCAATACATACAGACCGGGTAGTTAAAACGTATATAGAGAGCCAAAATGTGCAACTATTAAGTTTTCCGAGCTACTCACCGGATTTCAACAACCTTGAACATTTTTGGGGATGATTGACACGTCAAATATATGGATCAGGACAATAATATTCGAGTATATCCGAACTAACTAAAGCCATCGTATAAGCTTGGAGCTCGATTTCGCTAAATTATTTGGCCACTTTGTATGCATCCCTTTCAAACCAGTTCTGGAGCAGGTTGCTCAACACACTATTAAAAAAAAGGTTGTTTAATCAAAATAACTTTTAATATGTTAAATTTAAGTAATGTTTGAAATAGAAAGAGTCAAAATTTTATAAAATGACCACGCATTATCTCGGACTTTAGTAAATATATTTTTTTAAAACTTAATTCAAGAGCATTAAACTTTTCTTATAACGTTAAATAACAACGATTATGAACTTTTATTTAAAAAAAAATTAAGTCTATATACTCTGTTCAATTTATATTTTCAGTATAGGGAAGATAGGATATTTGCTTTCACACTAACTGATAGAGATTCCAATAAGTTCGTACTGTCTTAAAGGGTTACAGTAATAAGCATACCAAATTACCACAAACGTAGAAGTGGTAAATCTTATTCAATAAGTATATTTTAAAAGCACACAACGAGTATAAGTTTTGAGTGCATGGAGAAGTCACACAAGCAGCTTGCAGTAGGTAGTTCATGGTGGCATAAACGCTGGTTTTAACAAGATTGCAAAAATAATTTGTATGTAACTCAGTGGTTAATTTCAGTGGATTGTAGCGACAGGCACCAGTGTGTTTGAAAAACTCTCCCATCAAGACTTGTACTGTAAATATAATTTGAACAGAGTATAGCATGATTGATTTAGAAGCAATGAATGACAGAAAACAGAACTAAGAGATATACTATTAAATTGGCGAGGAGTGTATGTATAAGCAAACAATTATAAACGCTTACACCCAAAGCCAAACTAACAAAATGAAAAATGTTTGACAGGTACCGTTATTTTTCGTCTTAAAAAAATTAAAAAAAATTGTGTGCATATTACTACCAAAAAACAATATGTGCCAAGTCCAAATAATATGAGAAAAACTTGGTGGTAGCACACTCAAGTTGTTGTTGGACATTCAAAATCATTAAAATATGTACGAAGTTTCAAGCAAATCTATCCAACCTTTTAGGCTGTAGAATCGAGGACAGACAGACGGAATTGCGGGACAACCTTTTTTCGTCTTCGCTATATCATCACAATTTCAAATTTGATCAAAATCTCGAGTTCAATTTTTTTCACGAATCCATGACTTACCTATATGTATATGTCGCAAGTAAAAAGTTGAGTGCACTAATGTACGTATACTGAACATTTTACTGCTCAGAAAAATTTGTTGCGCAGAAATGTCAAGAAGCGAAAATATTTTGCTCTCTCATGAGAGCTCTCTTCTGCCCAAAACTACATCACCGATTTTCATACAAAATCAGAGGACCATATGATACCATGTTAATATATCTTGTGTATATTTGTAAATTTTTGGCCTATTGAGTTCGATAATCAATAAATTTCTGTTCCTGGAAATGATTAGTAAAACAATCTTTGTGATTGTCAATTATCAATTTGATGATCAATGATCAAAACTTTAATTATTTATGCTGTTTATTGTTAAATTTTAGTATTTATCAACTATCAATTGGCAATTGATAATCATAAGGGGTATTTATTTTTCAAATTTTGGTAGTTGTTATCTTCGTCAATTTTTAAAGTTCCGTTTAAGTTATCTCACAAACGACTGTCCGTTTATGTGAGTTTTCACTGTACTTCTATTAGTCAATCAATACTTCAATCAAATTTTGAACCCACATACGGTGCATCTTTCAATTTTCTCCAATTTCATCTTAAATAAACTCGAAGAAGGATACCAAATTGATGTTATTTATACTGATTTTGCGAAGGCTTTTGATCGAGTCAGTCATAGTATATTGATTGAAAAATTGAAACTATTTGGTTTTCACTCAAACATGTTGCAATGGCTAAAATCCTATCTAAAGGGTCGTATACAGTTTGTTTGTATAGATCAAGTGCTGTCAAATCCAATTGTAGTAACCTCGGGTGTCCCCCAAGGTAGCCATCTTGGCCCCCTTCTTTTCCTAATCTTTATTAATGACATGGCTGATATCTTTCTGAACTCCAGTAGGCTTCTATTTGCAGATGATTTGAAGTTTTTCAGATGCGTTAAATCTTTAAATGATTGTATTCTCTTACAAGACGATCTCCATAAGTTGACAGGATGGTGCTCAACTAACCAATTACTCTTGAACGTTAAGAAATGCCAAATTTTTTCTTTTTGTCGCTATTTTTCAAAAATTACATTTGATTACACAGTTGACACGTTTGTTCTTGAAAGAGTTTTGGAAAAAAAAGATCTTGGTGTAATATTTGATTCAAAACTAAGTTTTACCAAGCACATAGAATTTATTGTAGCTAAATCTTATTAAATGCTAGGGTTTATTAAACGAAATACCAAAGACTTCAAGGACCCTTATGCCTTTAAATCTCTTTATAATGCCTATGTTAGGTCTAACTTAGAATACTGCTGTATGATTTGGAATCCTTACTACAATATGTATTCAAACAAAATAGAAATGATCCAAAGAAAATTTACAAGGTATACAATCCAGAAATTAGTTTGGAACATCGAAATCCCGTCATACTCAACTAGATGTAAACTTCTTGGAGCTCAATCTCTCGAAAATAGAAGAAAAATGATGTCTGTAATGTTCATTATTGATATTTTGTCACATCATATCAAATGCCCTATGCTTTTATCATTGATTGATTTGTATGCTCCGTCGCGTCAGATAAGAGAACGTTGTCTATTCCGAGAAAAGGAACACAGAGTAAACTATGCTCGTAATGAACCAATAACTCGTTGTGTCAGAGAAACTAATCTCATTTCAAATTATATTGATTTTAACTTTCATAAAAGCAGATACATTTTAAAAATTAATTTAATTTTGTTCTTTTCAAATTGATTAATCAAATTATGATTATACAATTTATTGTATTAAATACTTAATGTAATTTTGTTAGATGTTAAATGTTATACCTATTTATCTCTTTTTTGTAGTCTAATTGTAGATTTAATTATCTCTAATTGATGTAAATAAATAAATAAATAAAAGTTTGATTATTTTGAAAAATTCTTTATATTTATTTTCAACGTAAATATTTCAACCCTTGCGTAACAATGAATATAGTACACTTTTAGCCAAAATTCTTTTGAAATTCAATTCAACGCACTAAAGACAAACCAATCCTTAATTGTATAAGATTGGCCTATCTCTGCTAATTTATTTGTGTGTGTTAGATGGAAGGATTTAGCACCCAACCTGACATTTTTATTTCAGCTAGAAATGTCTGATCGTAAAAAAATATTTTAATGCAGAATATGAACCCGCACCTGCAGACTTTTTGCCGCTCCTAATTCGTGTCCTCGAATTTGGCCTCATTTCATTTCATATGGCTATATTTTATTCTTCATTGTTAATTTATGGGTTTTTTTTTGTTGGCCAAAAATCATGACCAAACCTTTTTCCTTTTATAAAATTCTTCTTGAAATTTAGTCGTTAGTAGAATTCCAAATTGATTTTATTAAATTATGATACACTTATTATTTTTATTGGTTCTCGGAAGTATCCTTGATTCGAGTCGCAATGCTAAAGAACGCATTGAAGTAAGTCAATTAAATAAATAATAAATTTACCCAATCAATTGCCCGGCGTCATTGTGATTCTTCAATTGACATATTACTCATATTCTTTCAATTTAAAAAATAAAAATAATTACATTTTTTTCGAATTGGTTAGATATATGTAAGTATGTATATAGAGTTAGAGTACCAGTACCAATTTCCATTCTAGGATACAATGAACATGACTGGAGGGAGATCCAAGACAACGATTGAGTATCAATCCATCAAAAGTCGTTTTGTCATCTTCAAATACAATTTTCAAAAGGAAGGCTTTCCCCTCCTCCTTCTTTTTGGGTATTGATTTCAGCATGAAATGTGTTTGAAAATCACTCGAGTATAGTTTATTTGCTTTGATGGAACGTCGCGCCCCACAGTTCAACCATCACTAGGGGGTATTTTTGTTGTTTTTGGTTTTACTTATATTTGTTGTGTTGTCTTTTGATTATTTTATCATTTGCATACATATTGTTTTCCAACAAGGGGTTGCCGATGGTGCGGAATGTTGCGAAAATTTAATTTCAAATACTGAAGGTCTCACTAATTATAACGATGTTTTAGCGCAAAGGGCGCAAATTTTATTCCTTTGAGTTATCATGATTCTTCTTCCTCCTCATCTCCTTAATTTGCACATCCACGTGTCATGGTCGGGTCGCACAGGGCGATTTTGATGGCGAAAGACAAAGGATGCACGACGGGATGTTCCACAAAAGTGTGTTACTATGCAAAAAGTCGATATTAAATTACGTTTAATTTTGGTTCTGATTATACAAAAGATAGGACTTTTATGCAAACTCTCTAATTCCGCACTCCAACTACAATACCATCATTCAGTCTTCATTTTGCTCATTTTATTAATAGCGCATTGCGCTCACCGGGCCGTTATATTGAGGTCGCGCATATATTAAATGTTTGCAATAAGAATTCCCCGAACTGACGTCATCGAAAATTATTGCATTACCTTTATCAAGAGCGGATTTGCAATTTAGGCAAATTATCTCCTGCTAAGGCCCAGAAGGGCAGAATAATAAATCAAACTCAATTTAAGTATTAGTTTGTTTTTTTATTTTATTAAATTTAAAATTTTCTCAGTAATTCATAAGCCGAGTTTAACTAACCCTCATGTCCAAGAATTCCAAATAATATCCCAACCAACATTTCAGCTTCGATAATGCTTCGGTAGGTAATTTTAGCTTCGGTAAGATCTTATCGAGATCTTTTCAATGAAATAAATTGCTTTAATTTAGCTATCAATTCTAAATTATTTAGTGGATAAACAAGCTTTTGAAGAGCGAGCCGCTGGTATGTCGGTAATTTTTGTACTTGGCTTATGAGGTCTGGATGGTTGACATAAATGCGGGACTCACACTTAAATCGTGCCAAATTATGTGAGAGCACACCGGGGTGACCACTCCAAATCTGATTTAAGTGCCTAGATGAACCGCTCCGAAAAACGTTCCCTGAAAATATCAATCGATGACCTTGAACTGTGATGCGTTACTGCGTCCAGTCAGAAGCAATTCCTATCCACAATTCGAAAAATCCGTCCTTCTGACCGTTTTCTGAAAATATCTTCAAATGTATTCCTCAGAGTACTGAACTCACGTTGGGAAAGTTCCTGAACAATCCTCAACTTGTGCAAATGGCAATAATGGTCATCCTGAAGATTTCGCTTGACTGAAAGTTCGGAAAGTGCAAGGGTGGACCCCTTCCGTTGGGATTGAAAAATCGAAGTTCAATATCTCGATCGATTGACACGAAGTACTCCAGTTCTTCGGCTTGTCCCTCTCGCGGTTGGTTTGGAGTTATGGCATCTTGTACCAAATGATTATCATATAGACTTCGAAGCGACTACATTAAGTCGAATTTGGAAGTCGCGGGGTTGCGACCCTCGAAGATTCAAAGATTCATTCGAAAAGTAGGCCTCGAAGGCTACCGCATGTTCATCACTGTTATCAAAGGCATGATTGCAACTGATAAAGTGAAAACTGACCTAAAAGAAAACAGCAGTCTCATGAGACAACTTCCATTAGCTACGACCCTTACAGCCTTAAATGCACGCATTTTTTTTGTTGATAAAATAAATGGTTTGTATTTAAATAAAATTAAATCATCATTTAAATTATTACTAAAAATAACACAACTCTTTTCATGGCAGTTGAGCAATCTAATTCACTTCAAAAACGAAATTTCCAAGTCCGGCCCTGATCATGACATTCCTATTAAAGATCCTCCCTGTTATTGAATTCACGATAGCAGTGTCAGCATAACCCTTTTATTGCAACAAAATTAATTGCGGTAATTTTTGATACAGAAATTCCTTTAATTGGTAATATTTGTCCTAAATTAATAAAAGAAGCTTATTATTTTAAAATTAAAACGAAATTATTTAATAAATGACTGCGGAATTTAACAAACATTTTTCAATATGTGCATATAATTATTATAATACCGAGACCCAGATACAGAATGCCAACTAATTAGCTATGCGAAATTTAAATATTTATCAAGCTACTTTTATCGTGTGTATAGGATAATGAAATGATACACAGAAAAGCTTTCACGTTTTTATCTATAAGTATCTATATACATACTCGTATCTACATGCATAAAGAGATTAAAAGTGAATTTTGATATTTTTTAACAATATTGTTTCGACAGGATATTGAAAGTATGTGCTTTGCTCAGCATGTAATTTAGCTAATAATTTTGAATTGATTTCTACGAAAAAAAAACATGAAATTGTAACTTTACACGAAAATTAATTTATTATCGACGGCAAAATATGTATTTTAAATGTGTATCTTTTAGCTTTAAAAATAAGGAATGATTTCTGCTTAATAGTATTCCGGAATCAATTTTTTTTAAATATCTTCATACATTACAAATGACAAGGTCTTCAATTCTTTAAAATGATTGAAAGCACTTTGGCCAATTTAGCAATTTCTCTGCTAAATTTAGCAGGAAAAGTTTGCTTTTAGCATTTTTTTTTAAATTCTGCCGGCAGTTTTTTTAAAATAAAATATTACTTAAAAAAATTAAAACTAAATCAAACATTAATGCGTATCGCTTATTACAGAGCTTCAATCGCGAACTCCACAAAATCTACGAATTATGCAGCAAGTAAACTACTTTTCTGTTAAAAAATGTTTGCGGATTTATAAGTAACCATTAAACGATTTTTATAAAGATAAAAACATGAATTCTGAACTTATTTCCAAAATTAAATCGAAATGGAACAATTTTGGTGCGACGTAAAAAGGTTCACAGATGCATCCAATGAAAACCCTTACAAAGAGTTGTCAATTCATTTTTAGTTTTGCCTATCAAATGCTGCAGTTGAAAGTGTGTTTAGTTTTAGGATCAATGAAGCAATCGAATTAAAATTGATATGTTGAACAGTATACTTTTTTTCCGAGGTAATTTATCTGAAAAAATGTTGTGATGCCTTCATTATTCCTCCTAATAATGGGTTATCCATTTTGCGGTTTCAAAAGTAAACGTAAATAAAACACATGAAATATTTTTTGTCATGATATTTCTTTTTTATTATAAAGTTTGAACGTTGACATTATGTGTGAAACACTAAATCACTTAAATGACCACCACGCGAATTGTTGCAAGCATCGATTCTTTTAAGGTAATTTTCAACCACTTTTTGACACATATTGGGCGGTATCTCAGCCATAACTTGACGAATGTTGGTTTTCAAGTGCTCAAGAGTTAAAGGTTTATCTGCATAAACACGGTCTTTCGCGTAGCCCCACAAAAAAATGTCCAGCGGTGTCAAATGGCATGATCTTGGTGGCCACGACGAGAAATTACGCGGCCAGGAAATGTCTCTTGCAATAGAGCCATATTCGTCCAAATTCTGTGGCATGTGGCACCGTGTTGTTGAAACAACATATTCTCCAAGTCAACAGCAGGCAAAAAAAAGTCGGTTATCATATGACCATAACGCTCCGAATTGACGGTGACAGTCGTTCCATCGTCGTTTTCGAAAAAGTAAGGTTCAATCACACCTCCGGACCAAAGAGCGCCCCTAACATGCCCACCGAGTGAGAAATGTGCTTCGTCGCTGAAGAAAATTTTGTTCGAAAAATCGCCGGCCACCGCCTGTTGTTCAAGCACCCATTCGACGTATCTACGACCTTGTGAATGGTCAGCTGGCTTCAGTTGTTGTGTGAGCTGGACTTTATATGGATGTAGGTGTAGATCCAAATGCAAAATACGCCATAATGTGCTGTTAGACAGTCCTAATTCCTGTGAACGACGAGGAATCGACACATTCGGGTCTTCGGCAACACTTTCATTTACATCAGCGATATTTTCAGTGGTACGAGCGAAACAATGATGCACAGGCCTTTCAATATTTGTAACCAATCCAGTCTCTTCAAATTGCTTCACAAATTTTGCTTACGCAAGCAATAGTTGAACGATTATATAAACCATAATCTCCTCTTAAAGCACGATATGTGGCTGTGGCAGAATCACTATTTTTTTAGTAGATCTTAACAATTTTTATGCATGTGCTATAGCTAAGCGATCCATTTTCGTAAGTGTCAGACTTTCAACTGAAAAAAAAAATTGGTTTAACAATTTAGTTTGACAGATGTCGAATTCCAGCCTTATACTTTTGAAACCGCAAAATGGATAACCCTTTATAATCAAACAAATTGCTTCATCAAAACAAGAAACTTGTGATATTTTTGAAGATGCTTTAAATGAAGCAGAAAACTTTTGCAGTGAAACATCTATATAAATAACTTTTACTTAATTAGATTAACATAGTCTGATACCTGATTTTTTTGTTTCCCTTTGTTGCGAAATTGATTAATAACTATTTGTAAGGTTGTTTCCTTTTTTGTAAATAAACAACTTCTTTTTTGGTTTTGATTAATTCAACAAAGTAAAGTAAACAAAAAACTACAAACAAATATACACTCGGTATTTTAAACGTCACCCTAAAACAAGTTCGATATTTACGTTTTTTTGTGGTCTAATTACATGATTTCCAAAATTGGCAGGATTTTTGGTAGTTATTTTTCCTAAAAAAAATTAGCATTTTTCTTAGCAGTTTTTATAGTCAAAAAATCCTGCTAAAACCAGGATTTAGCAGGATTTGAAATATTTCATTGGTCACACTGATTGAAAGTATATTTAACAGCGCAATTTGTAACGAGGACATCCATCAATACATGCTTTCTGAGTGATAATGAAATAAAGCAATGAATGTCAACTCATAAAATATGTGCAGCACAAATCCTAACCTTGCTCTAATCTGATTCTGTGGTTTTGTGATTAGGTATCCTTAATCTCCATCGAATGACACAATGTGTCGTTTTGACTCCAGGTCATGTTTAATCGAGTAATTGAAATATTCAACTATGGGGTTAATGTAGACAAATAGGATAAGTCAGTATCAGTACATATTTGAGCTGTTGGTTAAGAAGATAAGTTCAAAGGTAGTCTCACTCCTACTCTCTTTAAGGCCCGTTTGCTAATACACAATTTAAGCATTTGAGTTCTCCTTAAGAACTTATGTGACAGTTTACGCAGAGGAAAAAGTAGCCCTTAAGCGTTTTAAGTTGAACATAAATATTTATGATTCGTATCAGCAAACGGGCCTGAATGTTTTATTGTGGAAAAGTCTATCAATTTTAAAATATTAATTGTGACTAATACAGTAACCAATCTACGACAACAAGGTTCAATAAATAATAAGAAAAGAAAGACAAACTAAGCACAAAATGGCTGCCATGAACTGTCAAAATCTATACATTCCTTTGTATATCTATACCAGTCAATTTGCTTACGACATCAAGGCTGTTGGTCAAATCACGCGTTAATCTACTTTGGATCATGATATAGATATGTGTCAAAAAATACGACCTTAAAATTTGACTTTTTCGGTATTCATTGGACGCTCTTGTATCTTGGATCAAATTCGATAATCCAGAAATGGGCTGAAGAATTTTTCGAAGAAAATTAGGGTCATATTCAAATTGCTCCAGAGTCCATGCAGCGAACACACGTCGTTGTCTATAGTCGTTTACCTTTCAGTTCCTTGGCCAGTTGAATTTTGTACGATTACAGGTCCAAGGCACGTCTTAAAATTGTGGACAGTGAAACACCTATAGTGAAATTGACTGCCTCGGTCTCGGTTGATCGGTTACCGACACATTGGTCCCTATTGGATGGTCCTTTATTTGCCAATACAAAGAACTGATTCATATATTTTTGGCAAAGTTTGCGACATGACATGAATGAAATTTTTTATACAACGGGCCCTATTGTCAATTATCAATTTGATCATTGATAAATACTGACATTTTGTTTTGGACTCATGCAATTTTGCCATTGCGACTACGGACTTGTGCGCCGGTGCGTTGTTCTGATGAAAAAGAACTTTTCTCTTTAAATCGTTTTGGAATAGATCCAGCAGCACTGCGTAATATGCAGCCTTTTCAAGAAATCGATTTGAATGACACCGTGCGCATCCCAAAAAACTGTCACCATGAACATATTTGGGGAAAAGACCACCTTGGCCTTCTTTTGCTTCGACTCACCAGGAGAGGTCAATTGTTTGGATTGTGCCTTTGTTTTTGATGTGTTGTGGTGTTGTTAAACGAATGAGTTTGTTGTGTCGAATGTGAGCAAACGCTTGCAGATAGGTTTTTCATAAATATTTATGTAAAATTGAAATAACTGTCATGTGATACGCCTGTGGGCTCTGCAAGCTCGCGCACTTTCACACGCCGGCCTCTGGGAACCTCATTTGGGCGACCAGAACGTTCGGCGTCTCTTGTGCTTGAACGACCTCAACGAAATTGAATAATCAAGTGGTGAATGGTTCAAATCGATGGTGAAGAGTCTCCATAACATTTGGCAAGCTTTTGTTTGTATTGCATGATAGTTTATTCTCGCAAACGAAATTGCCTTTTTTCGTTTTTTTTTCCAACCCACCTGGAGGAACATTTTAGATTGCCTCATAAGATTTCATTGTTTCTATACTCACATATCAAATTCCGAGCAACCCAACACGCGACATTGTGGTTTGGCTTAAGGAATTCGTTATGACAATTTTTTAAATATCTTGAACGATTGCTCATTTTTCCACAGGTGTCAAGATGGCTATACCTAGTGGCATTCACATCATTCCGTAAACATTTTAGGATTTTAATTAAAACGCAATCGGATGAATGAAAATTTTCTTCTATTTTATGATTGAATGCAATTTTCTTTAATCCCAATCAAAATTACATCTTAAAGTAGTTTTGAAATGTCCTTCCTTAAAAGTAGCATCAATTAAAAATGAATTCGGAAATATCTAAATCTTGGAATTATTGAAATTGTCTTCATAGAATTTTAATAATTGATAGACATAGATATATGTATTATGTTTTAATCACAAAATATGTTGATTGTTGTTTGAATAAATTTTATGATGTATAAATTCAACAATAGATTCTCTAGGGAATTATCATAATATTTCCACATCAAGAAATATTAAATATTTTGCAAGTTAGTATTCCATTCATTAGAATGAATCCATTCAAATTGCTTACACTATACAAACTATCAACAATAACTGGAACAAGAGTATGAATATAAGAATGTGTGCTGATATAGCGACAAGCCGCCGCCGGCCGCCGCCGCCCAACTGGGTAGCAGTAATAGCAAACACCGGATGCGGATCATTATTTGCAAGTGGCACCTTGAGAAAAGGCTAAAGGCAAACTAATAAAGGAGATTGGGATCATGTTACCCACAAACTGATTTCCTTTCAAAGATATGAAACAAATATTGTACAGGGTGTTTCTAGTTTCATTAAGCATTTTGGTAAAAAATAGTTTTGCCTATTAAGCAATTAATTTAATGAGTTTATTTGCTAGTTTTTTTTTTTTTTTTTATTCAAAATGAGTTGGTACAATGTACCAATTAAGGGTTTGGATAGGCCAATTTGCATTTGTAAAAAAAATATAACTCAAAATTTTGATGAAACTCGACATTACGATGACGGTGAATACGAAACGAGTGCAGTCTAAAAGTCTAAATCGATTCCCTTCAAACTTGGTACTTAAGCATCTTAGGTGATTGGCTAGATTCTTTTTTTTTTAATATTTTGTCGTAAAATTTTATGTACCAAAAATCGTCAACCTAAACTTTGTCGAAAACGGCTCTAAAGATTTTGATAAAAAAAAATGATTTCACTATTATAAGTTTAGTTTACATTTTGGTAAAAAAAAACAACAAAACAATTTTGTACTGGATTTTCCTTAAATTCTTATTAAAACTGCATACCAAAATTTAAGTAAGATTTTTTTTCGAATTTTGAAAAAAAAATACAATATTTTTTTTTGAAAATTCTCCATTTTGAAAACAGGTTCTTGAAATTTATTATATTATTGATAAATCTTTAAAATCGCCATACCAAAATTTAATTAAACCAAAGAAATTTTGGATAGAATAAAATGAATGACTGGATCAAACAAACTTGATCTGTATAGTTAAGCATTGACGCTGTTAGTAGGTAGTTTAAATTACCATTAGGTAGGTTTAAGGCCGATACACATAGCTTATTATTTTTAGAGTTTGGGGGAAAAAGATCCCATTTGAATTTTAGTAAGTTTTTTTTTTTAATAATTTTGTATGTATAAAATTTTTAAAACACTTTTAGGAAAAAATGACACGACGATTCAAAGTAATTGTTGATATAAGTATAACATTTAAATTTAAAAAAAAAATCAGTGGTTGAAAAATTGATTTTTTCAAAAAAAAATATATTTATTTTTTATAAATCGAAAAACATTTTTTTTTTCGAAAATTTGAATTAGGAATATTGCTTCGACTTCTATAATTTTAATCGGTTGATCCAATAATGAGAAAGTCGAAAATATGAACAATTGTTCTTTAGGAAGTACCGCTAATAAGTACTCAAAATAAAATATTTTTATATTTAAAAGTGGATAACAAGTTTTAAAAATCCTTGGAGCCGTTTTTTGAGAATCAATGTTTTTTAAGGGTTTCTAATATTTGTATGGGAGGAACCGTTGGTTTTTGTTTTAGGAAAACACTTTTTTAAGTAGGTATTCAAGATAACATAAAAAAAAAACTACTGGGTACGAAGTTTCGAAAAGGTCGATTAAGTGATTTGGGTTTTAAAAAACATTTTTTTTTGAAAAGTTTTGGCTAACAATACTGTTTAAATTTTGTAGGAGCTTCTCCATAAAAGCATCATTTCCAAAAAATCGAAAACCAACAATATGGATTAGAAGCAGTAAAATGAATTAACTGATTTTTTTTTATAAAAATCGTTCTAGCCATTTTTAAGAAAAATGAGATTTATCTTTTTGACTAATAAGTGTATGTCGGGACAGACAGATAGACAGAATTGTAAAGCCCACTTTTTTCATCGTCGCTATCGTCCTTATGTCAAGTTTAATCAAAATCTAGAGTTCGATTTTTTTTCGAATCCAAAACTTGACATAATACCGCAAGTAAAAAAATTAATTAAATAAGGACTTTAACAATATATTTAGCTATTCTTACTGAGAATCTTGTGGATGTGTATTTTATTTCGTATACTCTAGTTTTGAACGATTTTTTATAGGAAAGAAAATATACGAATTTACAGAAATACTTTTTAGTAGTTAACTAAACCAATTTTTGTGATAAGCTTTCTATAGAAAAATCATTCGAAAATTAAACAGGAAAATAATTTTGATTAGGAATTTTAATATTTTACTATTAATACTAAATTTAATATGCTTAGTTATTAATGTGTTTAGGCTTTAATTTTATAAACGAGCACGTGCTTTTAAAAGTTTATAGAAAGAACGATTATTCTGTTTTATTGTTGAATTTCTATTTGTATTTTTTTTTAATTGCTATCATTTTATTAATAATCCTAGAGATTTTTCTATTAAGACTTAAGCCCAAGTCACCCTTTATGTATGATTTAATAAGCGTATATGTACATATATGTGTGTAATGTGCAAAAAATCAATGTTTTCTTTTATGAAACATCCTACATAGTATAGTTTCTAACAAAACAGCTTTATGGTGTTCCATTCACACGCCGAAGGGTGTTGTTTATGGACATAACCCAAGGACATGAAGTACATATAGTTGAAAACATTCACTGTACTTTGTTAAACTAAAGTTGTTGACAGTAATATGTACCTACATTAAGAAATATCCTAAAATCATCGAACCTCCTACTTCATAAACGACGTGGCTCGATGTTCTTGAAATAAGGAAAACAGCAGTTTTTGGTTGGTGTGTTAGTAAATATGAAAATGAAAAAGGACTCATTATAGCAATAGGTTATGTTGTAACATATGTGCACACATATACGTAGAAACTCTTAATAAAAATTGTTTCAAATTTAAAACAGCTAAAACCGGGATTTTATAAATTAGGGTAAAATGGGGTTTAATTAGTAAATGGTCGAAAAACTCTAATTTCAAAAAGAAGTATGTTCTAATTACTTCTAAACCAAGAGAAAACTCGCACACAATAAATTCAGTAATCTACAAATTATAATACGAAACACAGTGAAAATGAGAAAAAAATGTTAAAGAAATATTTCAAAAATTTGTGATTTCTGAGGAACGAGACGTAAATACTGATAGTTGCATGAAATATACAGAACATGTTATTTCGATGATTAGAAATGATATTTTAAGGCTCCACATGTCCCAAAGATTAAAAGAGCAGAAGTGTCTTGATTTTTATATATTTTTAAATGTTATACAAATTATATATAATAAACAGTATTTTTTTTTTGGAAAATTTCTTTTAATTTGATATTTTAAATAAACAGTTGTATATTTTCCATTGCATTTTAACTTAGGCGATAGTGTATAAGGATCCATTGATTAAGTAGAATTGCTGAGCTCTATTAGTTTTTTGAGTCAGAGGAGCAAATTGCTTAAGCTTAGCCGCTCTTATAGTACTTCTGCTTTTGGCCAAAACCAAACGTTCTGGATTGGTTCTCTCTTCTTCTACTTCCGCAGCATCTTCAACAATTTCTTCCTCAGGTTCTTGCATTGAATTCGTGTCTTCTGTTACAGCTTCCTCTGCCTGGATGGCTTCTGTGTTTGCTTCTTCTTCTGGCATTTCTGAAGCACCCTTTTCATTTCCATTTTCAACATTAACTTCAGGTGGGCCATAAGTCTCAGCTGGTGGTCCATAAACCTCGGCTGGTGCAGAATAAAACATAGCAGGATCAGTTAGTGGCGGTAGATAGTAATTAGCGGGTGCCACAAGCTTCTCCTCGGTTGGCAGGTTAAACGGAACCTCTGGTCGAAGTCCAGCAGGGGGATATGGAGTCTGGGCTGGTATATCTTCATCAGAGACTTCAAGACGAGCAAGCAATCTATTTCTTGTTGTCCGGATTCCAGTCAATTCAGCTGGTGTTGCATGACAAAACGCAACTGCAACTACACCAACAATTAAAACCGTTTGCAATAATTTAGACATTGTACTCGTATTTCTTTAAAAGATTTTGTGCTACTGATACTTTAAGGCTAATTCAATCGTCTATTTAAAGAAATCAATTTTCATGAACATCGGTATAAAGTTTCTGCATACATTCCCAATTTGAATACAAAATGACATTAAACTTCCGAAACAGCTCAAGTGAACTAACTCATTTCCATAGAAACATTGAAGACTCGCAATTTGGCAGTTCATCGAACGTTTCAATAAATCTCACCCTCGCACGTATTTCTGACGTAACTTCTTTTTTTTATTTTGTGTGTTCACTGCTTCTCTAACGGGCGACTGTCAGTATTTTATGTATGATCTGGTCGTAAATTTGATTTTGATTGTAATTTAATTGGATGTTTGTCCATGACTACGACATCTCGTACTCAACTTGGGTTCTTTCGTTAACCTCAAGTGGCATACCCGGCGGCGGCAACGACGCGACGGTAATGGCATGAAGACATGTCATGTTATTTAAAAAGAAAAATTTCTAAGTGCTCCTCTTAGCTTAAGTGAATAGGTTTTCCTGTTTTTTGAAGCGAATCAACATGACACTTGCCATCATCGGAAAGGCCTTTATATATCCTGCCACGAAACTGTTTGGGGCTATCATTGAGATGTTAATATAAAATTCAAAATTGATGGCTTCTTGACCTTCATAGGTATATAACAAAACAAGAAATTTATTGTTTGGCCAAAATGAGACACTCCATTTAAAACGTTAGCAAATTTTCCAAAACTATAGCTAAAACATTTGTATGCTCATTGCCTATATCATTATTGCTGTGGGGTTCTTCCACAGGCATTCGCATAAGGCGACACGGAGGCTCCTTGAACTTTTGGATTCGGGGAGATAACATGGTTCCGGTTTATATTTTGCCTATGACACGTGGTAGACTTCCTCCTTTAAATAATTTAAGCAATAGTTGATTTTTTTTAAAGAACTATTCTGCTATTTGGAGAATTAACATACAAGAGTAATAAAATGTTGGGAAATATCACTTTTTATGATTTTTAAGAATTTATCGCATTTTACATATTTTTTTTATTGTAAAGTGGTAAATGTGGTAAATGAGCTGTCAAAATTTGTATAGAAAAAGTTTTGCAGAAAATGAAAAAAATTTCCGCATGTTTTTTTTTGGTGGAAATCTTATCATCTTAATTTGGTAAATGTGGAAAACTTTTGACGTTTAATTTTGGCGTTTTATGTGTCACAATCATGGTATAACTATCTCTCATGTTCGTATTATTTTTGGCAGACATTTTAAATGAGAGTAATAATACACCGTTATTAGTGAAGTTAAAATACAAGAAATAAAATAAACTAAACTAAAATGACTGAAGAAAGAGGTGGAAATACATTTACAAAAAATAAAATATTGAAGAATATTTTAAAATAATTTTTCCTCAGAATCTAGCTCCAAACAGATTCTCAATAAAACGCCGTCGAATGAATCCAATCCACCGCTGGTCAAAGAGGGAAACGAATTTCTTATTAGATATTATTATTGAGGACGTAAAAGAACGCTCTGAATATTTCGAGGTATGTTAAGTAAATACAAATAAATGTCTATAGGAATAAGCGTTGTGATAAATAGATCTTTAGGCAGCAAAAGTAATACTGGTATCTGTAATTGTAAATATAGATATATGCAGTTTTTATCTTTCACAGTGTTCCGATAACAAATTGAACCAGCAAGACTCTAAGGAATTCATCATATAATACACCCAGCTGTTGTGGAACGCATTCCGCTTGTCAAATATTAATCACTTCACATAGAAATTTTCTCCAATTTTTGTTGTAACACCAGTGACAGCGCAACTGATGAAACAACAGCTGTCAGTTAAAGCTTCCCGACGACGAATGTTAAAAGCAGATGACTAGAAATTTGATTTGAGATCTGATTTTTGACAGTTTTAGTGCGATATAATTTATTTAATAACTACTTGAACAATAGAGTTCTACCGTAAGGGTCACAAGCGCAATATTTCAAACAGTACACGTTTATAAGGAAAACATGACTCGAGGTAAATAAGTCTCTTATATGCGAGCCGTTACTTTACATTTTGAACAACTCTTCTACAGTAGAAAATTTCAGTTGAACAGACCTATTTTTGACAGACATAGGAATCAAACAGAACATCAAAAATTAACACATGAACACATCAAACTAAAAATAAATGCATTTGCATTTGCATTCGTGTTTACTTTGAAAATGTGGCTTGGAACGAAAGAGAAACTAAAGACTGGAATACTGTTTCAACTATAAAATCGTGAAGAAAACAAATTATTGAGATTTTCAATTCAAGATCGAACCATTGTTTTGTCGAATCGGTATCTTCAATCAAATTCAAGTTCGGATATGCTCGAGCTTTATATATTTTTAGACTTTGTAGAAGCATTATTGGAATGGGAGAAGCTTTTAACTGGATACCAAAAAAGAAACACACCAACATAAGGTATGTTCCCGTACTTCATAAGACTGCAAAAATATACGAATTTCTACTAAAAACTGTCAATTCATGTTGCCGTATACCAAATTATAGTAGTTCTTCGCAGAGGGTAAAATATTTTCCCAAGAAATTTCATTGACGGAAAAAGAAAAAAACAATATATAAGTTGTCAATTGGCAGGTGTGTCACTACAAAAGTTAAAAATAGTCGAATTTATCGTGTAGTTGAAAAAGCAAATTGGTTATTGAAAACAACTTTTCTTTCGCCAAAAAAAAAAAAAAAAAACTTTTGTAAATGTTTTGGGTTGGCCTTTAAAAAATGGATAATATTTTTGTTCAATGCATTCCCGTACTTTCAGCTGTGAAACTTTATCGCTCTCTGAGAGAGTTCTACCCCTCAATCTTCAAAAAAATGACAATTTATGCATTTTTGTACACAAAGTACGGGAACACAGCTATAATTTATTTCTTTATTGACAATAATGAACAGTAACCATATTTGTTTGTTGTTTTTTTTCATCAGTAGAAACAGGCACGGATACATGCGATGTGGGGGGTATCAATGGATGCAATATTGCCGAACAGAATGAAGATGTGAATAAGGCACATGCTAATAATAATATTTCTACAAATTTTTTAATAATGTGAGTGAAAATGTCAGAAATTAAAAATGGCTGTGTTTGTAAATCTCGTAAACACAACAGCAAATATTGACATTTGTCACAGATTTTGATAGATGCACATAGCTGAAAACGCATATGATATTATCTTTGATATTTGTACCTACTGTACTCCCATGGAAGCCTAGGATACTTTGTAGATGGTAATATTCGTGAGGATTTTTTTTTTTTACTACTACCGTAGAGAAGTTGTATGCAAATTCTACACCTAGGAAGTTGGCAGGGGTATTTGCCAAATTATCTTGTCCCGGCTTAAGAAGAGGTCTAAAAAACTTTCACCCATCGTGCGGGAATAGGAACAGTCGGATGTGATGTTATGCTTTCCGAAATTCAAGATGGTGTGTAATAGACATATACAAGGATGCGAAGTTTTAAAGATCACGCCGTTCAGGACGCATTGGCAGTTATGACATATGTGATTGCTCTCTTCGAATCTAAATGTCATCCACTCAAATCGCTTTGTTTGAACAAGTGGGTAGAGCGTAATAAAGGCGTACTCCAATTTTTCTTTAGACCTCTTTAAGATTGTGGAAACTGTGGAATACAATTTCTCAGTGGTGTGAACCAAAACAGGCTTCTTCACCTGTTACAAATCTATGTAAGACATACATAGGTCATTTATGTCAATATTAGGTTTTAGGGACATATAAATTATCTCTAAGCCAGTCTCTGAGAAAATTCCTAATAAAGCATCGGGGCTTGATTTTGGTGCAAACATTGGGGGTTATCGTGAATAAAAATTTCCCTGGAAATTTGTCTCCAATTTGAATCTCGGGAACGTGAATGATGCTCAAAAGTTTCCCTCGGAATTTATTGGTATCTTTTCATGCGATTGTTTGTTCGAGGGAAATTTATTCCTTGGCAGATTCACGATAGCAGGAAAAATTTCGAGGCAATACAACATTCCGTGCGAAAGGAAATATCCTGGGCGATTTCCGATAGGGCATGTTCTTGCTAGTCGTCAGCAGAATATGGTCGCTAAAACGTCTGGTAGCGTGCAAAAAAATTTTCTGATCACCTGGATTTTGAACTGAAAATTCCTCAAATCTCCCGTCATGATACTCGTATAATCTAAATTTATCGTTCGAACATGACACCAAAAATATTGGATTTGTTTTAGCAAACACTTTTCATCTTTTTTAGGACAGACAAATAGAGCTTTATTCAAACAGACTTTATAGTACCTAATATTCACACTAACGTTATAGTTCCAAATATTCACACAAGTCCTGAATATATTACAAATAAAAAATCATATATTTCTTTTAAAAAAAAATGAATTCACCAGAATTTTCCAGGGCGCAAGGCGCCTGCCTATTGTGGAAAGTCTACACACTATACACATCATCAGCAACACCCTATGTTAATTCAATATTCTTGTTTATCAGCGATTTCCGATCATTGAAATGTGCCCATTACGAAATCATTGCTCAATAAAATCCACACAACTGTCATTACAGTTAAAATAATAATATCATCTCGTCCTTGCACATATTTAAGCACATAATAGGGGACAACAAAACACTTTCTTGTGTGTTATAATAACGTTCCACTCAATTGAACAGGACATATAAGTAAAAACTGATTCCTTTCACATTTTGCCATTGACAGTTAACACAAGTAAAACACAAAATAGATAGAAAGAGGAAACACATGCTTATGCTTATAACATCATTTCGACTTATTGTTGTTTGTTAAATTGATGTGCTGTGTTGTGCATTTAAAGCGGTTTTCGAATTTAAATTCATTCACATCTACATAAGTTGGTACATCATCATCGTATTCGATATTCGAGGACGAAAGCAAACAATTTTGCCTTTAAGTAGATAATCGAATTAATTTCCTTTCGTATATATACCAGACACAGAGGTTACCGCTGCTCCGGCCGCCACCCAAAACCAATCCAAAGCCTCGAGGAATTATAAAGGGATGCGTAGGACATGGTAATTGCTTGCTTATACGCCAGCAACTTCAATCCTTCTGAACTGATCCATTCGCTCACCACTGTGCGTAATGAAATTAATTTATTTAATTGGTTGTATTTTGCCGGAAGCATCGCGCATGCAGAAACAGCAACACCGTTCTGTGGTCAAACGCTAATTAGGTTCGAGGACGATGGCGATGGCTATGGTGGTGTTGTGCATCCTTAATCGCGTACAATAGAATGGGTTTCGGGAAATTGTGTTATCCATTCCATATACTCAGCTCTGGACTAATGAACCGATAAATTACACTTTTACACTCGCATGAGACAGACTGTTTTCTTTTTATTTTTTTTTACTTACCCAGGAGTTTGGTTAATTAAATGGGTCGCCCCATATGCCGTAATTGGATTTCAATGAATTATTATGGTGGCAAATGTGATTCGTTCGACGAAACAGACTATTGAATCGACCATGAAATCAGATTGAGTCGAAGGATATCGAATTGATAGGCAAAATTTACCTTGCGTTTACTTTGGGGATTTATTGGAAATGTGCGGTTAAAGTCAGCAATCACAGAATGTCACATTTCGAAATAGTCACGTGGGACATGCGGTAGATTTTCCATTAAATATATAAGTTAAGCTCCTAAGGATCTTTGTTATTTATTTGATCGGATTGAATCCATAGATTTATTATTAATGTTTTTATTTGTAAAGAGTATAATAGCTTTTGGTTAAATAAAACCCACTTTCCATAAATCAATAATACTATGTATTTGACGGCACTATTTAGCTGCTTTTAGTTATATTGGTTGTGACTGTGTTTGCTTGCGCACACATGGTCTGGCGTATCATTAACCTTTAATATTTACTTTGAGGTTTCAAATTGGGATTATTTATTTTAATTAATCATGAGGACATTACGGTAAAAGAAATTCAGAAACATTTAACCTTTTTGCTTCGATCGAAACTATTTGATTTTTTAATTAACTTATACCATTAAGGATAATGTCAGAGAGATTCAACAACAAAAAAAAGCCTATTGATAGAAGTACCCTATTCACATTTGAAAGGTACACGCTTCTGTATACTGACATTAATTAATTAATAATACTAAGGTTATACTTGTCACTTGAAAAAAGAAATCTAAGTCTTGAGTTACATAGAGTTTAACTCTAGGAAACGGCTCTAACGATTTGGATGAAATTTTTACAGTTTGCTCAACTGAACTATTTTAATTTGAAAAAGTAATTGAAAAAAATATTCAAAATCTCTACTAATAATGGATATGACAAAAGAATTGTGTCTGTGTGTACCCTGCTTTAGAAAAAATATAAAAAACTGCTAAACAATCCATTTTCCAAACTATTAAACTGGATGACCCTATACTATGGCGAAAAATTCAGTACATCAAAGGCATTTCCGAAAATCTACTGATAAATCCTCTTAAGAAAGCGAATATTGGACCAGATTTCTTCAACAAATCAACAATTAAAAATATCTAACTCAACAATAAAATGTTTTCTGAAAACAAAAAAAATTAAGAAGAGCGGCCTCCCGGCAATTGCGCCAGATTTTTTTTCTGGCTCAAAATTGGAAAAAAGAGCAGACTTTAATTTGGAAAATAAGCCAGAAATATTGGAAATTATGGTAGATAGGTGTGGAAAAAGAGCTTGAAAGCAAAATGGAAATTCAGCCTGAAAATTTTCAAAGGGAAACAATACATTTTAAAAAGGGCATGCGCTTCCCCCATGCAACCCCCCTGCTTGGGCCAATATAGGATTTTGATGGGTACAAGTTTGGGTATATGCATATTTTTTTTGGAACTTTTTAAATCAAAAAAGTCCAAGTCCTATATTGGGTCAAGCAAGGGTGGGGTGTTGCATTGGGGAAACATGGTCCCTTACGCGCAGGGCTTTCTGTACGCCGGCCGTGAACCTAATTGCAAAACACATTTCACACAAGCCCGAATTTTTTGGCTGACTTTTTTTCCAATTCCATTTTAGGAAATGGAAACAATACATGAATTTTTTTCGAAAAAAAGGCAGGAAATTTGGAAAAGATTATCAGAAAACTTTAGCATTTTTTCCTAGCAAAAAAGGCCAGAATTTGGTATGGCGTTTTTTTCCGAAGAGCGATATCTACAAAATTAAATGCAATGATTGTGAAGGTGTCTACATTGGAAGAACCTCGAGAAATTTGAAAAAAAAAACGATTCAGCGAACATAATACGGGAAGTTTCTTATCTCGATCCTTCTTCTAGAATTGCAAAACATCTTGAGAGCTCTGGACATGTTTGTTCTTAGGATAATGTTGAACTTCTTTATAATTTAAATTCTGGGGAATTGCTAGATAAATTTGAAATTTTTGAAATAAACAAACATAAAAAGCTTGGAAAATACCTACTGAATAACCAAATTGATTTAACACATAATAGCCCTCTGCTAAATATTAAAATATAATTTTATATAAACAATTTTGTTTAATGTTAATATTTTGTTCAACAAATTTAATTTCCTCAATTTATATTATTTATTTAATTTTATATCTTGAGCTTTTATTGTACAAGCAATGCCAGTATCCTGACGATATAAAATATTTTTAATAAAATTTAATAAATCAAATTGTGGATATTACTTAAATAACAAGTTTTTTTTTTTACTTTCATTGAAACTAAATTTTAGGTTCTCGAATTTCAAAATATGGATCACGGTTTTTTTGCGTTCTGTTTCCTGCAATCTGTGGGAGCGATTTCATTAGAGAATACGAAAAAAGTGGGTCCCGAAATTCTATCCGTCTGTCTGTCTAAACGGCTTAAGCAATTTTCTTCAAACTTGGCTCAAACATTTTTGCAAGGAGATTCTTCGAATTCTAAATAATACTACATAAGAAAATTTTCGAAATATATTTTTTTTTAATTCTTGACAATTCAATATTTCGAAAACGGGTTGACGATTTTGTATAATGCATTGTGTTTTTTTTTTAATATCTTCGCAAGTAACCTTGTCATTTTTCGAGATATTAAGAAAATTCCTGTACCACAATTTATGTATTTTTATTACCTTGTGATTTAACAAAAGGAAAAGTAAAAATAGATTCTAATGTTAAGATTACTTTTCCGTTGATATTTATAATTTTGATAAAAAATAAACCCATGTGATATATCAGATGTTACACATTATAATATGCGACTACTGTGAAGCTCGGTCATGTTTTGGAGGTATCTTGGTTGCATGAAGAATTTTTAAAAACAAATATTCCGTGTTCAATTTGATTAGTTTCTTATATATAACTTAACTTTAAGAAAATATACATAGTTAAAAATTCTGCCAAAAAAATTACAAAAACTCAATTAATTTTATTAGGTTTTTCTGGGTTTGTCATCGTTAATTTCATATTTTGAAACAATAGTCTAAAATTTTCCAAAATAATTTCCATCACGGAAAGTTTTTTTTTTAGTCTAGGAACACTAAAGTTTTCCCAGCTGACAACAATTTCAAAGAAAAAATTCCAGTCAATATCAAAAATTAAACACTTTTTTAGTCTGCTTCACATCAGGTTGTATTTTAGTCGCTTATACATATTTACCACAATAGTGCCAATGTTTAACTATGGTAAAAAGTTGTACCAATATTTTAATACAACTGTAACACAGTCTAAGTAAGAAAATTTAAACAACCCAACCGTCATCCTTCACTACAGTAAAACGGTTTTCTATACAAATGCATGAAAAACGCACTGGAATTTCTCACTATACCTTACATCCTCTTCAATTGTAGAATTGACACGACTTTAATTAAAACTTCTTTTGAAAACAGAATAGGTATATATTATTTAATTCTTCCAATAGATGATACAGCCCTTCTGTAAAAGATCAATATCCCATTCCCTATCACATCTTTTTACAAGCAATTATTTGTGTTTTTTTTTTTAATTTTTTTTCAAAACTATATCGAAACAAAAATCTTTCGAGTTAGTTCTTAAAGAAGTTATCGCATAACAATAGTTCTTCGAGTTTTCTTTTTTATTTTCAAATTCTCCAAACACCTGCGAAATGCATCCCCATTTGGAATAGAACAAAAAATAAAAAACAATGACGACAACGATTCGAACGTTATCGAAGGCTTCAACATCAGGAGACTACTCTACAGCTTCCTCTTGACATTTAATGAGCCTTTAAACTTTTCAAATAAAGAAAATGTTTTTATATATATTTTATTTTATATAGAAAATGGGAAATTGTGAAAAGTTAGAAGTTTGTGCAGAGTGAATTCATTTCATCAATGAACCAAATGTACTGCAGCCAGCCAGGATGGCGCGCGGAGTTGCATCGGGATATAAGCAGAGCAGGATTTGCAAACGCAATGACATAGAATACTTTTGCGTGCAATTGCATTGAGCGGAAATTTTTAATTAAAATACCGCACGCTTCCTTTGTATCTTGTTGAATGCAAATCTGTTATGTCAACTTGTCGTTTTTCACCTCCGCTCCTGCATCGCATAGATATCCCTCTCATCAATCTCTCAAACAACACCACACAACCCACACATAGATAAATGTACGGGGCTTTAGGTTCTTTTAATGTGTTTTGTACACCACGCAGCTTTGGTTTATTTTATCCCAAAATTGCTTTTCGTACACATACTCGTAATCTATACACAAAGGTAAGGCCCCTTTGCTTCCTACACTTTGTGACCACTTTCGTTGCACTACATAGAACTGGATACTACATAGAACGTTAGGTTTATCCTGCTGTCATACATTAAGGGTTTTTTAACCTTTATCACCTTATTTTCATTGTGGTTGGATACGCGCATCAGGGTTGCCATCTTATTCATATAACTTTGAAATTTTTAATTTACTTGAAGGTTCTATTAATAAAAAATCGCTTATTCAACCTCTAATCCAAGACTTTTATAAACTCTAAGGAACAGAATTTAATATGAAAGTTTAATAAAACAAATGGTTCTATGAAGAAAATCTACTACAATAAGTATGAAGTCAATATTTTGATGTTTTATGGATCTGTAAATTATTGTCAAATTTTATTACAACTTCCTTTAGTGAAGGATTAAGTATCTATACAATTTAAATAGAAGTCATTATCGCGTTTTTGGCATTCTATATATGTTTACGGGAAGAGAATACCAAAAAAAACCATTCGCAGTAGGCTGTTTTTTTTATTTTTGTAAATTAAAATCGTAACTTGAGTTGGTTGGAGTTGGTTTCTAATTTACAAATTTGTTGCAGTTCATCAATTAACGGTATCAAATTTAAAAAGTTGCTGAAATAGAGAGAATTTAGAGTTATCTGTTTTTATATTTCGTGCTTTCGATATTCACTCAGGGTCAGCAAACTACAACTAACATAAGGAACAAAGTTGACATTTTGGCATTTGTATGCACATGGCTCAAATGGTCGAAAAATACCAATGGGAGTACAAACAATATATGGTCAATGAAAAACGGAGGCGACATAGTAAAATCACATTTCTGAAATGAAACAAACAATAAATGAAACAGCGAACAAAAAGCAGACCCTTTGTGATTATGGGAACATTCTGCTTTTTTACGTCGAATTTTGGTTTGCGGATTTTTTTCGAAGATAATGAGTGCGAATGAAAAAAGAAATATGAGATGGAAAAAACTCCCCAACACATATGAAACAGAATTTTTACAACGCAAACAATTGAAAAAAAAAATAAGCCACATTTACAAATTGACATCTCAAAATTCTATTACTGTTAGTACAAAACAGTACGTACGAAAGGGAAAGGGAATTCGTTGAAATGGAATTGATTTTTTTTTCAGAATGGAAATCGAAATTTGTTAAAATTGATCTATTGCATCCTGTGCGAAAGACGTATGTGGTAGCGGGGTTTTCAAAGACTTTAGATATAACTGTAATTTTAGACGTGCGACAGGAAGTAATTGAGCAAAGAATGTGAACAATTTCAGTCACTTTTTAGTAGCAGAAGTGAGAAACTTTTGAGAGGAACAATTTCATATTTATTCGCTGAGATTTTAGAAAAATAAAATAACTGCCTTAAAATTTTATATTTATAAGTACTCCATGAACACATTCATCGAGACTCTACATCTAAGAACAAAACTGAGAAAATCATATCCGAGGCTCGAATAAATGTCAAAAATGCAACTAAGATATCATTTTACTTTAGCTTTCCGTCGATCTTAGAGCTAAGTGCGCTGTTGTATGTAAAATCCTACTGTAATATGGATAGATTTTCCAATAAAACATGACTATTTGATACTATAAATGACATATCGTACTTAATCTACTAGTAAGAGTTAAATCGCCAATAAATCGTGTTTTTTTTTATACATATATCGATGTTAGTGAATAAACTATTATTAAAAAAATTTAGTTCTGGGTTGTCAAACTGTTTATATCTCGGCATTAGACATTTTAGTGGGGAAATTTTGCCCTCTTACATAATCATTTTGTAATATTTTTGTTTGTGACAACTCTTCACCTCTTTAAGTCATGAATATGTTTTCCTGCTGCGTTTACACTATTTACATACCTTAGATAAGTTTTTTTTTCAAGATATGTGCCAAATTTTAAATTGTCAAACATTCGGCAACCCTAAAATGTGGTAATTTATTGATTTTGTTGTAGTAATTATATAGATATGTATACCATTCATGCCACCTGTTCGTAATTGAAACGGATTCCTGTTGCGTTTACATAGAAGAGTGTTGAAAATTATCAAACGGAATACAGGGTTTTATTTTGAAATAAAATATTACTGGGGTAAAATGCTGACAAATAATGGAAAGGAGATAGAATACAAATGTTAAAGTATTCAATATATTGGTAAATAAAAATCGTGCTCGAAATAATAAAAGATAACGTTTGTGCATTTAAAATAATACGACAAAAAAAAATATATTAAAAACGCTTTGTTGTTAACTGATCTAAAAATAATTTGTACATTTTATTGAAGCTTAATTCTTTAAAAGGTCCAAAGAGGTTAGGTTAGGTGTATTCGTATAGATTTTCAAATTCCCTATCTCACTTCTTCCACAAGAACGAACTAAGACAATTTAATTTCGAAACTCCTCTCGTTTGGCGAAAAGTATTAAAAGCCAATATTTGAATTTGAGTTCAATTTATTAGATTTATTATCCATATCCATTTTAATGAAACCAAGGGAATGGCAATGGATTATTATCGAATTTATTTTGAGTGTACGTTCCTATTAAGAAGTTATGTTATCGCAAAATTGAGAAGCATAGGATATTTGAATGTATGCACTGGAAAGGGTGATAAATTATCTGATTTAAATTATGTTGTTGAAATTGTTATAAACTGTGGGTAGTCTGTGGGTATTCTTAAAGGTACTAAACTTCTCTAGGGCAGAAGCAAGATTATGTGTCACTTCTAAGATCTCACATTGGTTTAAAAATATCATTGGAGAAGTATAAGCATTAGCATCCATTTTTACTTTTTAAATCGCAAGACCATAAAAATAAATAAAATGTGGTAAAAGAATTTTCTTAATGTTTCAAAAAATGACAAAGATACTGATGAAGATATTAATTTTAAAAACAAGAAAATGCTTCACTAAATGCTTAGTACAATTTTCTAGCATTGTCAACCGTTTTCGAAATACAGTACAATCTCGGAAACATGAACAGTTCTATAAGATGAACTATTGGGAACGATGTACGTTTTTTCCAACAAAGATTGAAATGTTGATAGGTACTCGAAAAGGTGGTACGCTTCATTTATAATTATAATTTTTTTTATATTTCTTTGCCTTCAGTTTGTCGTGTTATATTTAAGTTACAGTAGCTATTTAGATTTGGTAACGTTACTTTCGGGCGAGCTTTGCTATATGTCCCTCTCTAAATAAATGTTAATGCTTAGAAAGATGGACGATTCGAATAAATGGACGGGGCTTGTTTAAAAAATATTTTTCGAAAATATTGCTATGTAGTATTATTTAGAATTCGAAGGACCTTCTCCACAAAATGTTTGATCGAAATCTCTTGAGCCGTTAATAAGAATGTCGAAAATCAAAAAACCGTTCTGTTAATATCATTTTATGTAATAAAAATTGGAACAGTGAACTGATTTTTTTATCAAAATTATTAGTGCCGATATTTTAATATCCCATTTTTTGGTGCAAATAATTCAATGGTAGGAAACGTTATTTTTGAGGATAGAAAAGATTTAAAAAGGAATCGAGCCAATTACCTAAGAAGCTTAAATGCCAAGTTTGAAGAAAATCCTTACAGCCAGCGGCTTAGGCTCTAGATCGACCTACAGACAGACAGAGGGAATGCACTCCTGCAGATTACAGGAAACCGAATGAAAGGTATTACACATCAACAACATTATCTAATCATTATACTCTGTCCAGAAATGGGAGAGCTTTATGAAATACATTGGTGGCTGTTGATGAAATTCAAACTGAGTTACATACAAATTGGTTTTGTAATCTTGTTAAAACCTGGGTATATTCCACCATGACTTATCTACTGCACATCCAAGTGCACACTGCTGCTTGTGTGCCTTCACCGAGCGCTCAACCCACTGCTACGTTTGTGGTAATTTAGTATGCTTATTAAGGAAGCCCTGTAAGAGCTTTAAAACAGTACGAACGTATCACGGGCGTATACAGCTTCAATTCTCGGGGAGGTCACTTTAAAAAAAAAATCAGTAAATTCATAAAAAAGTTTCAATTGGATTTAATTTGCAGCACAACTAGATTTTAATATTAAAAATCGCTATAAAGTTGTTCTGGTAACCTAAACATCAAGAAGTATACCGAAGCATATTGATAATGAAAATACCAATAAAACCACTTATAGCATAAATGGTTCAGAGTAAATACTTAAGTACTTTTCTTGACAAAAAATTAGACTGGGAAATTGGTAACTTGAAATTTGTTCACCCATTTTCGAAACTCTGATTTATTTTTCTATGGGTTTGGCAGCAAAATATGAAAATAAGTGCTCGAAAGAAACACATCAATGTAGTTAAGTAATTGAGGTAGAATTTTTTTCCACCCAAATATTTATTTTCATTTAATGTCGAATTGCTTTCAACGATTTAACGTCGATTTTTTTGAATGAATCTGCGAAAAAATCGATTTTTTATCTATTTGTTAGCGTGTTGTTTGACAGAAATGTTTACACAAAATTTACTGCAGCCAAAGATTCATAACGAATCAGGTGGGACTGGAGAATTTGTTCTTTATATCCGGTGTTTCAATATAACTGATTTTCCATTTCTTTGTTTTTTCTTAAAAAGTGCACAAACCTTTTTATTTTAGCAAAACTACAAATCTACGAAGTAGAGACTCTGAAGCAATGGCAATTGCTTTAAACAGAGAGAGACAGAGAAAGGAAGAACACAACAGAAAAAACACAAAACTTTTATTTGTTTACAATGTAAGTTGTGATTTTTTTCATATCGATATTTTTTTATGAACTCTTTTCATCACCATTTTGGTCAAAAATTCTTCATACCGGTCAAAAGTTTACCAGATACTACCAGAAAGCAAACGATCTCATCATCCTGAAGTACATCTTCAATTTTCACATGAATTTGTATTTCAGTTTCTGTAAGTAAGAATTTTGCTAATTCTTTTAGCTTAGTTTGTAGAATTGGCCCGCTTAGTGGAGTATTAAAGTTTCTTTGTGCGTTGATCTACCTGAGCAAGACATCATCTACGTCAGGATATTGACTGTATCTAATGTTTTTTTAGTTTTTAATTTGGATTCTTCAAAATTCTTCATAATTTTATCTCGGTCTTTGAAAATGGCAGAGATTGTTGAAGCTGATACAGAAAACTCTGCTGTCAAAATTTTATTGGAATCACCAGCTTCGAGCCTTGAAATTATTGCAGTTTTCTTCAATCGCAAAAACTCACGTTCTGAACTCATTTTGAAAAAATAAAACCAACACACTTAACCTTTCTTTATATAAAATATGCTGAGGTTTTCTTTTCTAACTCTAAAAACCGACTTCAAATGGTCATACTGCCCTGAAGTATTCATTGTTAAATAGCTTATAAATTGATTTTGTAAATTGTTTAGATAAATCAATAAATAAATAAATAAATATGACTATCACAGTTCACAGAATACGAAATTTACGTATAAAAAAAAAAAAACAGAAGAAAGTAAATCCCCATAATTTATTATTTGAAATACACGAAATTTCCGTTTTTATTGTTTTTACTTGCGATTATAGGTACTATAAGGCAAGTTATTCATTCGTCGAAAAAAAAAGTTGTGAGATAACAATCAAACATGACATTACGATGATAGCAAACACGATAGCCCAAATGGGTAGACCGAATTGCTTCAAACTTGGTATATAGAGTTTTTTAGGTATTGTACAGAGGGGAAATTGAATTTTTTTTAGCTCAAAAAATAACGGTACCTGCCATATAACCGTTACGTTCAAACCTATTTTTCTCGGAAACGGCTCTAAAGATTTTGAAAAAAAATCAGTGTGGGTTTTTAGCTACGACCGATCATATAGTTGAAAAAAAATTTCACAATTTCACAAAAATATAGGTTTAGGTTGCCCAAATTATACCGCGTACCAATATTTTTCATTAATATTTTTCTTGTATTTTTAAAATCATTTTTAAGAAAAAAATTTAAAAAAATTATTATTCGAAAACTGATCATTAAATTTTTTTCAAAAATTATATTTATTTATATTTTCTGAATACCTATGAATTGGCGTTTTTGAATTTTTTTAAAAATATTTTCAAAGATATTTAAAAAAAAACTTTTTTTTTCTCAAAAACCGCTCCACAGATTTTAAAATTTTTTT
The DNA here is from genome assembly GCA_910595825.1 of Philhelius pedissequus. Lineage (NCBI taxonomy): Eukaryota > Metazoa > Arthropoda > Insecta > Diptera > Syrphidae > Philhelius > Philhelius pedissequus. The sequence continues at coordinate 2,435,876 of OU343163.1, read as the reverse complement.
TTTTCATAAATTCAAATTTATCTAAGAAATAAAATGGCGTACTTTTTTTTAGTTCAAATTAGTTTAAGTACTTATTTCAGAATTTGAATTATTTTTTCTTTAATTAAACAGATTTAATCTTTTGTGTTTAAGTTTATATTATTAAATATTTAATATTGTCATACCAATTTATTTTAGAACAAAATTAATGAAATTTTGTATATGCATACACAAAATTGAGTTAAAAATTACTTTAAAAATATATTTAGATTTTTAATAGAAATCTTTTGCATACATGTGCATTTTATTTTTTTTTAATATTCGTTATAAACGAAAAATCTTCTTAATTTGCAATTTAAAACTGGTCTTTATAAGGGATACTTCGTTATAGCCGATATAGTTAAAACCGATATTTGGTTAGTATAATACAATTAGCATGAACATTGATGGTCGGGAATGAGAGATTAGATTGCAATAACTGATATTTCGTTATAACCGATTTTGACTGTAGTTGTTTTGGTCTATTTAATATATTTTTTATTTATTTTATTTTTCCCTTTTAAGCTTATGTTAGACGTAAAATTCTCGAAAGAAAGTTGACTCCACTATGGGACATCACTGATTCGAATAACATTTTCAACTTTTTTAATGGTAGGTATAGATTATATATGTAATGTATGTACAAGTACATATACCAAGGAGGAAAATACATCTTGTTTTCAGAGTATGGGAGTGAGATGTGAATACTGGAACGTAGAAAAAGTCGGTGGAGTAAGTAATGTGAACGACATTATGGGGTAAGGGGTGGGTTGTTTTTTTTTTAGTAATTTCAATCTGTAAATCTGATTGAAATTATCTCATTTGACTTACAAAATTGTAAGGGAAATGCGTTTTTTTCAATCGAATTGCAAATAAGCTCAATTTCAAAAACAAAGGTAAACAATAAACAATTTCTTATATTTTTTTATTTACGAAAATTTCTCGGTCTGGGGTCATGGACTAAGTTTTTTTGTTTGCAAGAGCTTAAGTAAGAAGAGCCGAAAGCATTTGCTGCTGTTTACTCTTCCTTTTATTAATAGCAATATTAATTGTAAATAAAGAATTTTCTTAAATTCGAATTGTCAACATCTTTGGTTTTACTGCTTAAGGTCGTCTGCTAAGAAGAATACAGCTTTGCAGTTAAATTTGTTGGTTGAAGAAAATCATTGAGCTTCTACCAAAATCATTGTTTTTGATTATTTCTGTAATTGCAATATTGAACTTCAAGACCAAAACAAATAAATTCTAGTGCAGTTGTACATTCACCGACAAGCACTCAGTACTATAATAACATTTCCAATAACGTCCCATTTTGTTTACCTGAGTCCACAATTTTAGTACCTTTAACTGAGTCCCTTATGATATACGTAATTGCTCTCGATACTATATTTTGGGCCTTTCAACTTACCTTAAATCTGCTCGAGAATATCAAAAGTTGAAACCTTACCAGTGAAAAGAACCAATGAATCAATTACCAATAACTCTGTTCTTCCAGTCCATTGGATAGAATTAACTTCTCAAGCAACCTGAACTAAGGGAATCAAAACATGTTGCTGTATCAGCTATTACATCAACTTTTTTGTTGGGGTTTGGGTCTTGTTTTAAGTATTGGTATTTCTATGAAAAATGCTGCGTACATTTGCCTTTTGCCATCAGAGATTGTTCTTTTGCCGAATTTCGTAATGAAAAACATTCCATTCTTGGAATACAAATTTTGTCGACTTTTCACAGGCTTCCACCATTCTTGGCAACTAAACTTGCGACTTTTTTTATTTCATTTTTGTTACTTTGCACTCACACACAAAATAAGCTGTCTCCATGGCAACAAATAACACACGTTTTTAAAAAAAATACCAAAAAAAATAGAAACATACACAACTTAAAAGAAAAATGCAAAAAAAAAATTCTTCCCAAAGTGACTCTTAAGAAAATAATATGTACCTGCAATTTTCTTAGTATGTTTTTTCCCAATGAAAATTCAATTTCGTTTCTGATCTTTGTTCAATTATTCAATTGTTACAAAATCATCTTCAAACTCAAAATGAAAGGAAGTACTACTTCACTTACCTGTTCCTATTACAAATAACAACATAAAACAGCAGGATACACGTGTACGCACGTCGAACATCATCATCTACCCAAGTTTTTATTCAATTGGTAGAATTAATCAATTTCGATTGAAGACAAAAAAAAAAGAATTGAACTTCAAAAATACGAGTAGGTATCTGGAAAGCAAAATTCATAAACGGAACACTTCTCTTTTGGATGAGTTGCTTTCCGGTATTCTTTGTTCGTTTAACTCAATTTAAGGCAACATGGACTCAGGATATTTAGGTTAGGAACTTACGGCCATGAGCATAGGGCAGGAACAAGGTAAGTAAACAAACATCCTTCGTGTGCGTCCATTCTAAATGACAGAATGATTGGAATGAAAAAAAATAAAGCTAAACGATAACCTTTGGGAAATTGGACAGGAAATAAAGTGCACTTTGGTCGCATTTTGTTAAATTTTCATTCAGGCCAGTGGCAGTAGCAGACTTAAGGCGTTTCCTTCAAGGTTAAATTGAAGAGTGAACCTAATATTACTGAATACACATTCGAGAACTCTGCTTTCCCTTACAATTTGAAATGCAAATCTCAGTTGTTTTTTTCTAATTCACTTATGATACACATAGGAGACTATATCAAGGACCTACAGGTCCCAACGGTCGCTAAACTGAACATAAATGTTTTCCTATCCAAAAAGAGGTTTGTAAGAGAGAAACAGACTGTATGTACATATGAGACAAACTTGAATTAACTACCTAAATGTGCAACCACCAAATTAAGGCTGGAATTGTAGGTATTTCCCGGGGCCAATTTGAAGTCTATTATAATCCTTTCAAATTATTGTACTATCGCCTGTGTGGAAACATATATGTATTCGTCGAAACAATGGTATAGACTCCAATTCCATTAAGCAAATTACCGTTGAAGCTTGAAGCGACCATGTTGTGGAAATTGGCGGAAACAAATTAAAATACATCTTCCGTCATTCATTTGTAAACAGATATAAAAGCTTGTTTGTTTGATTTTTTTTTGTTTTGGATCTGTCGTTGTCAATGTACGAGTAGATACTGTTCCCGAAACACAATACAGAACCACCGGCGTAGTTGATGATGGTAATGGCAACTTTAGCAACCGCATAAATTACTGCTTGAATATGTAAATGTGAAGGGATTGCCTTTATTTATTTTTTATGTCTGACTGTTTCCATTCATGAGGAGTAATTAGCAAAATGTTTTACGTTGAAGAATTTTTTCCTAGAAATTGGCTTGACTACACGAGCAGAATTTTTCACTCACAGCCTTATAGACTTTGAACTTTGATGTGTTTTCAATTAAATGGGTTTTGCAAATTGAAAGAACTGTTTTGTATGCAGGGTGTATTTTATTTTCCTGGTCGATTTGGTTGGGCAGCCATTTTGACATATGTCATTGGAAATGTGACAGATTCATAGGGTTGCCAATAGCAATTTATTATGAAGTAGAGCTAAGATCGCATTATAAATGTAGTTCAATTACTAAAAGATTTACATGTATGTAAATTTCCGAAATACTGGCTCTAGTAAATAAAATTATGAAATCTCTTTGGTTGGAAATTTTTTAAACTAAATACTTGTGGATTTCATTATTCCTATATTTTATTTTAACAATTGTATATAAATTAATTTTTTTTTCACAAATCGTTTGTGCTCTAAAAAACGATAAGAAACAACTTTATATAATTTAAATAAAAATTATGAGCCCTATCGGGAATTTCACAAGGAATTTCCGAATTTCCCACAGAATATTGTAATACCTCAAAATTTGTTCTGCGTTCGTGAATTACCCGCGCAATAAAATTCACTCGAACAACAAACCGTATAAAATGCAAGCGAAACTCTTTGTGAAATTTTATACCAAAAAATTTCGAGAGAATTTCTGAGCATCTCTCACGTTCTCTACGTTTGAAGGATGGGAAACATTTCAAGAGAAATTTGTATTTACGAAAAGCCCAAATGATTAAAACAAAAAACACTAATGTCGAATGAGTTAAAAATAATTAAATATTTGTTAAATTAACACAAACATTGAAACTACTTATTTTAGAAAAAATATAAAAGTTTCCTGAAGGAACATGTATCAGAAAATGGCAAATGCTATATTTTCGCACTCGCAACAAGAAAGAGTAGACTAATTTATAATTACAAGAGTTTAATACATATAGTAACAAATTAGCAAAGCAAACAAATGTTCCACATACGCCGCCGGCAATAAAATAAAATAAAATAAAATAAAATAAAATAATATAAAATAAAATAAAATAAAATAAAATAATATAAAATAAAATAAAATAAAATAAAATAAAATAAAATAAAATAAAATAAAATAAAATAAAATAAAATAAAATAAAATAAAATAAAATAAAATAAAATAAAATAAAATAAAATAAAATAAAATAAAATAAAATAAAATAAAATAAAATAAAATAAAATAAAACAAAATTAAATAAAATAAAATTAAATAAAATTAAATAAAATTAAATAAAATTAAATAAAATTAAATAAAATTAAATAAAATAAAATAAAACATTAAATGAGAAGCTTTTGACTTTTTCGCTAACTATGTATTGAACTTGTTGTTGAAAATAAAATTAACCACTGTATCGCTCGAATCGTCAATTGAATTTTAAGGTATAGCTATGTTATTGACCATTGAATTAAAGAATAAAAGATTAATATTTCGAATTCTAATTTTGTTTACGAGTACAAAACTTGCCCTATAGTAAATCGAAATATGCAAAATCTTATGATATCTTTTTGAAAGTGCATATTTACTTAATACATATTTACATAGTTAGAAAGAGAACTAATGATGAGAGAAGGTAATAATGGTAATTTTGTAGAGGTATAGAACTACATATACAAAATTAAATAAAACAAATAAATTCTAATAATTCCTGTAAGATTCACTTTATTTGCATGATAAATCTTTGCCATTTTTATTTGAATATGATTTCTGGCATATGGCCACCGCAGCTGGCTCGGATGTAATCCAATCTTGAGTTCAAATTTACGAATACTCTTTGCAGTATTTGGGGTCGTATATTGGCAATAATGCCAAGTCGTCAATTTATATAATAATGTTTACACTCCAAGTGCGACAGTTTTGCTTATTAACGTAGCCATTCAACCAAAAACAAGCTTTATAACCGAACAAATGTTTTTTTTCTGAAAACCGTGATAAGCAACAATATCGAGTCCATTCGAAATAAATCTGCACAAGTTGTCAAGCGTCAGTCAATTCTTGATGAAATGGCAAGCCAAACAAAATATAAATCAATGAATCAGTGCTGCCGATTTAAATTGATACACCTCTACAAAAAAACACCCACTATTTACAGACTTAGAAAAAGAACTTCCAATGATATAATATTTCATTATCAAGAGTAATACCTACATTAAACATAGTTTTAAGGCCTTGCTTGAAAATTACTGGGTAACTAAAAAATATTAAATTAGCAATTATAAAAAACTTGAACTTAAGTGTTTGTTGTATTTGTAACTACCAAAACAATTTGGTGAAACAGGGAAAATAATCATATAAACACGACGGCAACTCTTACTTGCCAACGAGTAAATTTATTAATTTTATAAATAGTACCTATTTTCATTTAGGAGTTTTGAAAAGTTTTGGAGAAAATACGTTTGTCAAACTTAACAATTCGGGAAAATTGGACAAAGTGCAGATAAAAAAACAAATAAGTGTTTGTCATTTGAGAAAAATATTTTTTTTTTCGAAAATTCGATATTTTGAAAAGAGTTTGATGTCTTTTTTTTAAACAAGATTAATCAATACTGCAAATTAGAGATAGAAAAAATAATTTTCTGTAAAAGTTGTAAGCCTGTTATTTTTACTTCATTGAAATTTATTAAACATTTCAGAGTCAAAATTTCAGAAGTAATAAAATCAATTTTAAGAATTTCAAAGTAAATATAAATACAAGATCAAGAATGTACAACCAAGTTGTGTATTTTATTATACTAAGCTGGTGCATAGTTTTTTTTTCTTTTCTATGCGGAAAAGTAATTTTATTTCCTGTAATAATTTTTTTCCATTTTTTTCTTTCAAACCATGTTAAGTTAACGCTCGTATGTGTTGAAAGAGTCAATAAAAATTCAATTTTGATTCGATAGGCACTGATGAAGATGAGTTTCCACATCAAATGGCGATTAAAAATTTATTGACAGACTCTCTGCTGCGGGTTGTCGTTGTAGGATATACAATAGTATGGGTATAAGGACGTCACATAAATACGATTAAATACAAATATGGATATTTACGGAAGGAGGTTGGCTTCGATGGGCGGTCAGACATAATTAATTTTATGGTTTTTTTTTATTTTTAAGTTTTATCCTTATATGCACGTGATATGTATGTATGTGGAAAAGTTGGTTCCGTAAGGATTTTCAATTAATTGATTTTATCATTTCATTTGGGAAAATTATTGTATTCGTTTGTGAACTTATTATGTGAGAAATATCCTTTGAGATTGGAATTGGATGTTGCGGAAGAGATAATTATCTTAGTGCTTATTTCTGAGAGTATTATTAAGAGTATCAGATGCTTGTGTAAGATGCAGAGCTAATAGATTTTCAATGTCCTTGATTTAACTCTTTTTATAGTAGCACATTCAATACATTTTTAACTCTTAGAAGAAATAAGTATATAGTCTTTTTAGTCAAGCAAGAGTCCATAAAGATTATGAATTGAAAAATATCATAAGTCTTTCTATTATAGCCTAAGTTTCCTTCTTGACATCTGAAAAATAAATATAGCTTATACGAAATTGGGAATGTCATTCATTTCATTAATTTGTCATTTCGGAAGAATATAAAACATTTTTTTAAGACGTTTTCGACCATTCCGTAAGCTTATAGGGTGGATGATTGGGCGCCATTTAGGTGACCGACAAAATGCTTTCTTAAGTCTGCTATCATGAGAAAAAAGAAATTCGAGAAGGGAAACACAATGCTCTGTGAGTCGTGAGCCATATTTCCACGAACCATTTTTAAAAAATTAAATTTTCCTTTGTTTCTTATTGTATAGCATAATATTGCAAATGAAGTATTCGTTATTTTTAGAGCGCACTCGTAGCCCTGACATCAAATACAATGTACCGGGAGAAAATAATTTACATCAATTTCACATGACAGCAAGAGTCAAAGATTGGTAAAGTTAAATAGAAGAAGATCCAAAAAAGCCTTTAATTCAAAAAGACCATCACAAGTATACCTACAGCTTCGCCCAAAATTCAATATCATACGAAAATTGGATAAAATCGCGGCACAGGGTGAAGAACTCCACAAGAACAAATACACAGACATAGCACAATTAAAAACCGGGAAGCTCTTTGCATTTTCTGAAAACATCCCGGCAAATCCCCACAGGCGGATCACAAGGTGTGAAGCAATTAAGTGGAAAAGTAAATATCCCCATCGAACTCATTAACATTGTGAACACGATGAAATATTAATCCGTTTTTCTAATTTAATTAAATCTTACTCCTTTCGAGAAAGTAGAAATGAATACGTTCCACAAATTCAATTTTAATTTTGCAGTCTCATCTCTGGAAAACTTATGACATTTATTTGTAAGGAAACAACTAATTAATACAATATTGCGAAATTTCTGTTGACGTCATTCTGTGTATATCTTCTTTAGGGCAAAAAAACGGCTAATTATAAAGTGGAGAGTAATAGATAGTTAATCATTTATTGATTAATTGATCTAAAATACATAGCTATCGAATTTAAAATTAAGTTCTGTCACACCGCACGACTTAAAATGTGTCTAACAAGTGACCTTAGTTTATAAGAACCAACCAAATCTTTAAAGCTAAAATGCCTACCTACTATTTGCTTACTCAGATTTTTGCTCTAGACCAAGCCTTTTAAAGTATAGGCATAGTGATTGAATGGGATTTATTTTATTTAGGTGACATCAACATTACTTATAATTCATAATTCATTAGGTGATTGATTAATGTGATACTTCCTTGTTGTCACTAAAAAGCGATAACAGTTTGTCAAATAATATCGCCCTCTTCCATTAAACATAAACCTCATTCATCACCATCATCGCAGCTTCCCCTTACAATAAAAGACCAGTAAAGATAAAAGCTTAAAATTGAGGGATGATTCTAAAGCAATATTCCCGTTGAAATAAATATTATAATTTTGTTCACGTATACTTAGGTTGTTTATTGTGCTCGAAAACTTAAGATTTAAAAAGATTTTCTGCACACAAATACATACTCGTATACCTATCAAACCAATATAAAAAAAACATCCCTTACCATAATTTCCAAGTCTCCAGACACTTCCGTTCTATTAAATGGCATCAGAGCCGTTATTAAGCGACTAAATGACTCAGTATTTTACTTTAATGGCGTTTTTAATGAACGAATTTTTATGTTGTAATCAACATAACAATTGCACAACACAACACAAACAAAAAAAAAACCAACCCTCAACCCCAAAGCCCGCGTAGTGGTAATCGCGGTCATAATAGGTTTGATGAAAGCTGAAGGATAAAAATACCCCTCAAACGGTTTTAAAATATAAAACACAAAAAAAAAATAAATAACCCCAATACAACACAAGGACTATACCTTACTCGTAACGTGGCATAAGTATACGTGGAAGTATTTCATGAATTATTAAAAAGGGATACTTAAGGATTCATAAGAAAATTCTTACTCTGCCTGCTTGCTCAGTGCTGCCAGTGCCAGGAGGCACTTCAAGGAGTACTCGTATTTTTGTGGAAGTTGTTTGCATTTTGGCCCAAGCTCATCCCCCTAAAAAAAAACGAACTATATCTTCAACTTCAACCATGGTTGGTTTCAGTTTGTTGGTAGAGCATTGGTCACTTCTATGTACATAGATATATTGTTTTGTAAAATATGGGCATGACTCAAAATTGTTACCCCCATTTTTAATTACCTGCTAGATTCTTTTTATAGAATTTCTCCCACCATCTGTAACTGTGCTCTGTCATCCTCTTTATAGTATGTATTGCCCTTAACTGTTTTTAGTCATGGGCTGCTGCTCTTTCAACATTGTGGCAAATTAAAAAGACATGTTTCGCATCCTTAAGCAATTTTACATTTAATTTTCATTTTTCCCATCCGCCAAATTTTTCATTGGTCCATTGGGGTGGGGGGAGAATAAAGTTTTAAGTTTAAATAATGAAACACGAATGAATTAGTGGAATGAGTAGAAGAATGGTGTTCGAGTTGGAGTTGGATCCTGGTCACTATGATTCTATTGTTAAATATTAAAAAGAGAATCCTTTGGATTGGAATAATTAATAGGGAAAAATTATTAAAATCTGAAAGTTTCATTTATAAATCACAACCAATGGAAATTGTTTTTTTTTTGTTCTTTGAATAATTGAGAAGTCTGTAATAGAAAAAAATTACAAATTCTAATTACAATTAAAATATGAAATCAATAGATTTTTAAAAGTAATGATTGTACATATTTTCGACGAGTTAAATGGAGCGCAGCGGGTTATAAAATCTTTGGGTTGGCTATTGAATTTCAGAGTTTGTTTTTGTGATGTTTCACCAATTGACTTTTCGATTGACAAACATACCCCTGTGGATCATCATTAAGAACACATCATTAAAAAGTTTTCAGTATTTAAAATAAAATTGATGGCATTTTTATACAAAAACGAAGCTTAATTACACATTTAGTTATGTAATTTTTCTCGTTTTTTCCAAAATCATTTTTAATGAATTATTAATTATTTTGGTTTCTGGAAAGTCGAACACTACTATTAGCCGTGTTTTTTAGTTTAAGAAAAGCTTGTCGCAGTAAAGCAAAATTTACTCGCATTACAAATACAAAATCCAGCTACGGTTATAAAGAGAAGCAAAATCCAGCAGAAGTTATAGTTTTTCGTTGGTACTCTTGATGAGGACTTTCATGAATCTCGAAGGCTTTGTTCGTAGAGTTAAAAAAATATATAGGTAAGCAGTTTGTTTTCTCTATGATCGTAATGTCATGTTTCATTCATGGAAATGTAATGTCATTCATAGAGAACTCTATATATTTTTATTTTGGAACGCATACAATATGGATAATGTACATATAATGAAGTATTTTAAGGTATATTTGAACAAATGTTTAAAACACGTTTCAGCCTTAGTTGAATATTATAACCCACCGATTTCAGTGGATTAACTGAGGTCCAAGAATAAAATTGGTTCTTAACATATAATTGCACCATTAGCCCTCAGTTAATGCATCGCACTCGTTGAGTTATAATCTTAAGCCAAGGCAACTACAGCAGTAAGAAAATTTATTCATTTAAAAGTAAATTAAATCTATACAATTTTCGTGCAAAATATTTAAGTAATAGTTCAAAAATATTAAGAAAAGTAATCGAAAAAAGAAAGCATTAAAATGGTGGCGAAAACTATTTGGCACCAAACGTCAAATGTTGGTGGAAAACGTTGAACAATTTCCATATGTTTATGATCCGTGGTTCAGCAATTTTAACCCACCGATTTCCTCAGATAAACTGAGTTCAATAATGGTTCAAGCATTTATATGACACATCACATACCTTGCATTATCTTCGAACCTGAGTTAATCCTTCGAAATCGAATTAAAATTGCTGAAATATAGATCAAATATTTTAACCACATTCTACAACTGGCTTTAAAAATTTGTATTAGAATCAAAAATGGTTTTAAGCCGCGCATTACTAAAATGTATTTTTTTTATTTTTTTTTTTTTTTATTTATTTTTTTATTTTTTTTTTAAATACTTAAATAATGAACGCTACCGTTTTTAAGAAGCAAACACTGTACGAACATACTCCTCTACCTGACTTTAAATATATTTAAAATCTTATTTTTTTTTGTTATTTCCTACTTCCATTTTATTTAATTTTTTTTAAATTCTAGTTTTAATTTTCTTATTTGGCTTTTGTAAAAATAATATTTTTTGCATTTAATTATTTGACAGATGATGAGGAACCCAGGCACGATAGTTGAACTCGTCAGTTAGATGCTATCGTACCCTTCTAAGACGCAATGTTTTTCGGTCGATGATTACCGACTCTTATAAAATTTGCAGCATTTACACACTGCAAGTTATATTATTAAAGGGAATTTGTTTAAATTCGTTCACCTAAATGTATGTTATTCCCGTGGTCTGGCCAGTAATAATTTTGAAGAAAACGCAAATAATAATTTGGTTGGATAGAGTTGCTTCAAACTTGGTACTATTATTATTTCGGTTTTTTTCATTTTTTTTTTTTAAGATGAAAAATAAAAGTAGCTCCTATACATTTCTTGTATTACGATATTCACCTTTATTACGAATGGCGTTTCGATAAAAATATCGAATTTCATTTTCAAATATTTGTATTACGATTGGCGTTGTATTGTCATTTTTCTCAGCGTAACGTCTTAATTCGAGTTGAACTTAAATTCTTATGAGAGAAACGTGACTCATCGTTATTACAATATGAGTTACGCTTTGCTTATACGCCAACTAGAACGCTCTTTTTTGTCGAACAAAAATGTTTAACCGACTCGTCGCGAAATTGCCTAAAAATATAAGTTTTGTTGTTTTGTATATTCTTTTTTAACACTTTATTAAATTTGGGTTTATTAAAAGTAAACATTACAAATGCTGAACAAATGAAGCATCTCGTGGAGTTATTGGAACTAATTTTAAGAGAGGAGGAGGTATCACAAAATGCACAAAACAAAATCAAATTGGAATCATAACACAAAAATGAATTCTATAACACCAAGTTTTAAAATTGACACAATTGCCTTGTGGAATTTTGTACTGCTATTTATTGAAGTAAGGAAAGGCTACACTATTCAGCCTGAAGTATCTATACGCATTACAAATCTGGAAAGAAGAGAATAATCTTAATTGAAAATATTAGGAATTTGATTTGTCAATCTACTTACTTCGTATCTGACGGATTTGATTTGGAATTTGTATCTTTAGTTTGGTATATCAATTTTGTTGGTTTCTTGTTCGCATTTCTTGAGAAAATAAATGCAGCACACAATTTATTTAGCGACTTTTATTAATTTAATCGGCAGAAATTTCATATGAATTGAAAAATTAATGACATTTGCATTGAAAATTATATTTTTCAAAATCAGCTGCTTATGTGGAACGTATTTCGATCGACAACGAGTGGCGTTTTAGTATCGTTATACCGACACTAAAACGCCAAAAAAGTGACTTGACACAAGAAGTGAGAGCTATCGTTCAAGATAAACGCCAATCGTAATAAGGGTGATTATGTCGAGTATCGTATCGAAGTCGATAACGATACGATACGATTAAATAATTTTTTTATTCCACACGATCACGATACCCTGATGTTAAGGGCTTAGCATGCTACTACTTAACAGTTTGCTAATACTAAAGCACTTTACTAATATTTTCCTAATTTTAAACACTTTTTAACTAGCATTACTACTCTGACTCTACTACTAAATCTATTTTCTTAATAAACTACTATAACTAAACACGCCTAAAATAGTGCAAAAAAGTAAGCGAACATAACTTTTTGACGTTTGTAAATGTAAAAGTGGCATATGGATTTAGTACGATTCTAAAAAATAAAGTAGCCATTTTGTGATTTTAACTTTAGTAAAATGTTAAGAAAATAGTACGATACTAAACTGGTTTAAAATTAGCAAAATCCTCTTTATAGCCTACTAAATCGACTAAAATTTTGCACCAATGTCTTTAACTTTGTTCTGTAGGATCTGCAAATGAATTGCGTGTTATGTTAATTCTATAGCGCAATACAAATAGAGAAGGACTTAAAAAAAAGATACCGATGTACTCCTATATTTCAAAATGTAAGGAGAAAATATAGATCCCAATAGCCTAAATCATTTTCTATTAAATAGTTCTTCCAAAGTTGGACTCAAGGGTTAATTGGTAAGCACTCCCAGAAGTACGAGTATTACGGTTGAATTGTTGCAGGGGAGGAATGCACATTTCTTACAAAAATTACCAATAACAGGAATGGAAGACATGAAATATTGAGGATGTGTTTTAACGAATGCATTTTTATAATTCTCTTTTTGACTCCTTTCCAAAATACTGAAATGAGTTATTGAAGCACCAGCCCAAACATGAGAGTTATACTTTAACTCTGAATGGGTAAGGCCTTTGCATTACCGGTGAAAACCTCAACACTTTAGCAACACTTAAACTTTATTTTAGTACGCTTATAATATGTACCTACCAATGAATCAAATAAAACAAGATTACGACACTTCTTTTTTTGTCTTATTTTATTGAAGTCACCAGAGATCGAAACCCATTAATCCACATCGGACACACAACAACAATTTCAGTATTTTTGATCCCTGGAGACATCAATAAAATAAGACAAAAAAAGAAGTGTCGTAATCTTGTTTTTTTTTTATTCATGGTGCCTACCTACTCAAATCTTTTCCCCCTAAATATCTCTTTGCGAACAAGACATAGCTACTTTATACTTCTAAAAATCTAAAGCATTCCCCACACACAGATGAATCCTTGAGTGTTGCATTCAATACACAAAAGTTTTGTACCAAATTATTGTACATATCTTCGCCAAGTCATTCGGAACGCAGTAGGAAATTTAATTTAAAAGTTTATGGTACTTGAACAGGAACAACTGTCGCTACAGCAAATTTAATAAATCTATTTTGCGGTCCAGATTTTCTCTCCGTGTTTATTCAGCTCTGAGAATTTTCTTTGTTCTTTTAATTTAAATGCAAACAGGGTAAATGAAAGTTGCTGTTTCTAAATTTGAAGCCAATTTCACAAAACTTTTTCTTTAACAGGTCTGTCCTGATTTTTACAAGTGATTTTATTCTACCTGCACACATATACTTTTTTGTGTATAATTTCAGGAAAACATAAAATAAATTCAATCTACTTTGTGCGAGCATCTAATGTTCAGGTCATAGTTATCAAGGAAACTATAGTATAAGCCAATAATAGTGTAAGAGATTCCAACATTAATTCTAATATTATGTAGACACACAAAGCCAAACAGTCTTCAGGCGAATAAATACATATGTATGTATATATAAACGTATCCCTAAAAGGAATTCATTGAACAGAAGGTTTAAAGAATTCAAAAACGCCCACAACGCCCACAACGCTCCTTCCAAAGATTCTACATCTACATTTTATACACCACACAATGGCACAAGAAGAAAAATAAAAAATCATGGAAATTAAATTAAACGACAATCAGGAATTCAATGCGGACTGCGGAGGACGAAATCTTCTTTTATCACGGCACGTATATGTATACACCACCAGCAGATTCTTAAAAACCAAGATACATACCAAAGATACAATACTTCTTTAAAAAAAAAATAGAAGAAAAAAAATAACAGATAGAAGAAAACAAGCATTGCTCCTGGCATATCGAAGGAAGATAAGAAAACATCAGAAAATGAGATGACATTCGGTGAATTGCTTCGATGGACAGAGCATTTCTTTTAACATTCATTTCCATTGCCATTGTTGAAGTTGTTATTCGTTGTACTTTTTTTTCTGTTTTTGCTTTGAAAACAGCTACCTAGGTGTTTTAATTTACGTTAGGAGCACCTGTACTGTAGATAGATGAACATCTTTGATTTCCGCCCATTTAAAAAGCTCCATCTAAGGACAAATACTGTGATAACAATTTCACATCGACAATACGAGTAGCATGGATGATAAAAACAACGAGTCCATTAAGGAATATTAACATTTCAAATCATTTCTATACGCACTTCTTGTGCTTATCACTCTCGCAGGATTATTTTCAAATCTCCAACGACTCTAATCCCCTCCCGGATTTGAGCTTCTTAATAATACTTGTGTCAAAACAAAACACACATTAATATTGTAACCACCCACCCATACCCCCATAATCACAAACAAGACTGATTATATTAACCTATGAATGCCGCCGCCATGCCACCGACAATATCATATATGTAGTCGCAGTGCAAAAATGATAAATTCATCAACTAGGACTTGTGCTTGTATCATCATCGCGGGACTATTAGTCACACATTTACATAGCCAGACGTAGACGATAGAAACCAACAAAATGCGAAATAACCCAAGAATGTAAATGTAGACAGCCATTTTGTGAACTGTCACACAGTTTACATGATGACTTTATGGGAAGATTATGCTAAGAATTAATCCTAATATATGTAAGCACGTTCAGCAGTGCGAACTCAGCCATAAGTGGATTTGCAATTTTACCCAAGCAGGACTAAAAAATTGGTCTTGCCTGTCTGAGCTGAGGGTGTGTTCGTTTTGTTTATAATAAAATCATGAATGGTATTTAATTTATACTGACTGACATGACGCGTTATGTAATGGTGCTCCACAGAAAAACGAATTAGAGGTTAAAAGCAAAATAATTCACAGATTTGATTTATTTCCTAATTCAAAAGTATACCTACATATGTATATTACCTACATATTTAGGAAGACGAAGAACCGTAAAATTTTCGTTGGAGAAACTCTTATGCTCGTATGAATACTTTGTGGCTTAGTGAAAAAAAGTACATATAATGAGTTTATTAAAATATATAATAGAGCTGTTGCTTTTTTTAGGGCTTATCTGAAACTTGATTAAGTATTCATACATTGGCTTTGTCAAAAGTAATGAATAATCTTGGAAGTAGTGATTAATTGATTATATAAAATCCTCTCAAAGATGATACGAGTAAGACTAGAATCTTTGATAATATTCTAATACCTGCTGCCATAAGCTATTCGAATTGGTGGGAGTCCCATTTAACAAGTTTGGTTGAGAGAATCGAATAAGACTTAACCATTGATTAGATTTGTAGATTTTCCAAAGAAAATGAGAAATATTTAGATGATAAACATGTATGTCGATAGATATTTCAAGATTATCGATACGTCTTCCACGTACTTATATCGATAACATGGGCGGCAGGAAATATAAATTAGGACATTCATCACATTCGGAATCTTACCACTAAAATGGAATGTGTACACTGAAGCAAGGAAATATTAGCAGTCAAAGGGACTGAATTCTGGAGTTCCACAAGGAAGTGTTATTTGGCCTCTACTATTTTTACTTGCGATATAGGGCAAGTTTTACATTTGGGAAAAAGTCGAACTCCAGATTTTAATCAAAATTGACATTACGATGATAGAGAACACCAAAAAATTGGGTCCCGCAATTCCATCTGTCTGTCTGTCTGTACAATGCTCTACAGCCTAAACGGCTGACCCGATTTTCTTCAAACTTGGTATTTAAGCGTTTTAGGTGACTGTCTAAAATAGATTTTTGAATCGTGTTTTTAGGTCCAAAACTAACGGTACCTACTATACAATTTTTTCTACCATCTGAATTATCTCGGAAACGGCTCTAACGATTTTGATACAAAAAAAACGTGTGTGCACTATTTTACGTATATTCTACATTTTGTCAAACATTTTTTTTAAATGTTTTGTTATTAACGGTACCTGCCATACAACCATATTTTTTTATTGTGAACTTTCTCATAAACAGTTCGACGGATTTCGATAAAAATATTTATATAGGAGGTCCTTCAAATTCTTAATAATACTGCATACGAAAATTTTTGAAAAGAAAAATATTTTTTTTTTTTTTTTTTTTTTGAAAATTCAATATTTTCAAAATGAGAGGAGGATTTTTTTTGAAATTCAGTTTTTGAATTTATATTATTAAATACTTAAAATTGTCTTACTGAAATTTTTTTTTTTAGAAAAAATTTTACGAAATTTTGTAAATGGAACCAAATTGCAAGTAAAAAATCAGTTAAGTAATTTTTTTTTTTTTTTGAAAAAATGTTAATTTTTGGTAATCTAGTACAACCATTTTCTTGCTTTTCGATATTCTGAAAATCGGTTCATTTGATTTATTTTCGATTTTGTTTTGTTTGAAAAAAAATTTAAATTAAAAAAAATAACAACTATTATAAGTCAACATTTCTCAAAAACCTTATTTTTAAAATTAAAAGAAAAAACTATTTTTTTTTTTTGTTGAAAACTCAATATTTTGAAAACTACTCAATCGATTGCTTCCAAACTTTGTCTTCAGCAGTTTTTTGAAATTATCTTAAATACTTGAAAAACAAATATTCCTTAAACAAAACACATACCATACAAATGGTTAGAACCGCTAAGAATTTTTTTCTCAAAATCGGCTCCAAGCCAATCAGTAAAAAAAATGTATTTATTTCTAAATTAGTGTTTTAAATTTTAAAAAATCTTTAAATGTTTTAAATAAAAAATTATTTAATTCGGCGCTTTTGTTAACGGAACTTCAGAACCACTTTTTATATTTTCTTCTCTCTTTATATTGGATGAACTGATTAAAATTGTCTTTTTTTTACTAATGCCCATTAAAAATATAGACAATATTATTGCATATTAAAATTTTCTTCGATTAAAATAAATCATTTTTTTTAACCGATTTTTCAAAAACGGCTGAGTATTTTTTTGGAATTAAAATTTTATTCCCACATTAATAATTACTTCATACTAGCGATCCAAAAGGTTTTCCTGCAATAATGGTTTCAAAATTTAAAAAAAAAATAATATTATTTAAGAACATGGTTGAAAAGATTTTTAATTGTTTGCACGTATTCATATTTGTCCAAGAATTCAATCGCATCATTTTTTTCTCAAACTAAACATATCTACCTAACCTCAATTTAAATACATGAAACAAATTGTCTGTCAAGTAAACTAATTTTTTTTACCCTTATTCTGTATTTCAACGCTTCAGCAATGTGTGCTCTTTTTACTTTTTCAGTTTTTGCAAGATTTGCAATAGCCAATCTCCATTCGTCTTGTATGGAAAAGAAAGAATCTCTGTACTTGACTCGTGATTAACATCAAGAATTTAGAACATAATTTTAGGTATGTACCCATATCTTTGGGAATGATTTAAAGGACACGTATTTCACATACATATGTACATGAAGTCTTATTTTACATTTTCTTAATTTATCGCCTGTCAGACACAAAACATTTGCAATAATTTCATGACTTTCTAAGCAGCTCACAGGTATATCTCACATTTTCCGAATAGGTAAAGGGTTATGCATTTTGCAGTTTCAAAAGTATAGGGCAGGAATTCGACATCTGTGAAACTAAGTTGTTAAAGCAATTTTTTTTTTCAGTTGAAAGTCTGACATTTACGAAAATGGATCGCTTAACTATCGTGCAACGCATAAAAATTGTTAAAACCTACTACAAAAATGGTGATTCTGCCACAGCCACATATCGTGCTTTAAGAGGAGATTATGGTTTACATAATCGTTCAACTATTGCTTGCGTAAGCAAAATTTGTGAAGAAATTTGAAGAGACTGGATTGCTTACAAATATTGAAAGGCCTGTGCATCATTGTTTCGCTCGTACCACTGAAAATATCGCTGATGTAAATGAAAGTGTTGCCGAATACCCGAATGTGTCGATTCCTCGTCGTTCACAGGAATTAGGACTGTCTAACAGCACATTATGGCGTATTTTGCATTTGGATCTACACCTACATCCATATAAAGTCCAGCTCACACAACAACTGAAGCCAGCTGACCATTCACAAGGTCGTATATACGTCGAATGGGTGCTTGAACAACAAGCGGTGACGTTGATTTTTCGAACAAAATTTTCTTCAACGACGAAGCACATTTCTCACTCGGTGGGCATGTTAGGGGCGCTCTTTGGTCCGGAGGTGTGATTGGACCTTACTTCTTCGAAAACGACGATGGAACGACTGTCACCGTCAATTCGGAGCGTTATGGTCATATGATAACCGACTTTTTTTTGCTTGCTGTTGACTTGGAGAATATGTGGTTTCAACAACACGGTGCCACATGCCACAGAATTTGGACGAATATGGCTCTATCGCAAGAGACATTTCCTGGCTGCGTAATTTCTCGTCGTGGCGATATCAACTGGCCACCAAGATCATGCCATTTGACACCGCTGGACATTTTTTTGTGGGGCTACGCCAAAGACCGTGTTTATGCAGATAAGCCTTTAACTCTTGAGCACTTGAAGACCAACATTCGTCAAGTTATGGCTAAGATACCGCCCAATATGTTTCAAAAAGTGGTCGAAAATTACCTCAAAAGAATCGATGCTTGCAAGAATTCGCGTGGTGGTCATTTAAATGATGTAGTGTTTCACACATAATGTCAACATTCAAACTTTATAATAAAAAAGAAATATCATGAAAAAAAATATTTTATATGTACTTTATTTACGTTTACTTTTGAAACCGCAAAATGGATAACCCATTACTTCCTGATGGTTCATCTTATCTTAAACGCTGCTATCAAAACTCCAACATTAATTATGTGAGAAAGTAAAAAGGCACGTTAGAATTAAGATAGTTTTTAAGGAAGCAGATAAGATAAAACAATATTCTTTGCAAAACTACCAAAGCAATCGAAATGTACTTATTTTGAGTGCTTTTCCAACTTAACCATTTAGAAATCTTTTTTTCTTGTATTCCCTTTCAATATTTGTATGCATCGTTTTCCCATAGAAAATCGATTAGCCTGAACGTTATAACATATCTACTTATTCGCAACAGATTCCATCTACATGCACACACAAATTTATATACAAAAGCTTAAACATTCTGAAATGAAGGTTTATGGTCTATTCTTTTTGAAATTACACGTGAAGGACCTTGGGCATTGTATCTGTCACCTTTTGTTTTTCGTACAAAATACTTGTACTGCTGTGACATATTTATGATGCATGCATACAAAAATATTGTAACAAGAAGGCTGCCGTTGGGATTGGATAAGTATGCTGCACTGGTTTTGAATGGATATATATGAGGTAGTGTCTCAAAATTCAACATCATGTATACCCAAAGCTGACATAAGCAAGCTCTTCCAAGTTTAAGGATATCCTCAGGTTATGAGATAGATTTTTTTTATTCTTTCTTTTTAGTACTGAATGGAATGGCATGTGCTAAATAAATGGCAGCATTTGCATACTGGCATTGATGGCGGCATGAATATGGACAGGGATACATTGCAACTACATAAAAGTGAATGTCCTTTAAGACAGAGAGAGAGGGATCGAGAGCTTATGTGTGCGTTGTTCAGTGTCAGTAATGTTTACTTAGCATACTTTATAGTTCCTTTCCTATATTCGGTGAGGTTATTTTGTCTTTGTTCCTTCTGTTCCATACTGTTGCTTGTTTAAGGACATCATGTTTTTCGAAGGATTTCTATTTCTGTTTTTTTTTTCTTTGTAATTTGATGCATTTTGCGAGGAATGTATAAATTTGAAAAGGTTTTCATTTAAAATTCCATATAGCTAGTGGATCATGTTTTGGTTGGTGAAGTTGGACGTTAAGAATTGACTAGATCCTTCATGTGCATTGATGGGTGATTTACCAAGTTTATAGGTGAAACGTGGTGCACCTTCATACCTGCATACCTATGGATATGTTTACATTTGGTTGGTTAGAACAGCTTATCGCATATAAAGACGAGAAGCTAGTTTTTGAAGTTTTATCGATAGTCCTTGAATTATTTTTTTTATTGTCATTCAGTTTACATATTGTACGTGAGCACATTAGTTTCAAGACAACGATTCAAATAAATAACAACAATCCTTCGATTTGATGCATCTAAAGGTCATACTAATATACCTTGATTAAAGTACCTACCTTACTATACATTCTATACGAACAAGCTCTTCAAGTTCAGACATAAACACTCCAAGGATAACCATGCTGATGGGGCTTATAGGTAAATAGAGGTTTTGTTTTACCACAAGGATTAAATAAGCACTATTTGGATTGCATAAACTAAGGCCAATGTTTTTCAAACAGGATTGATGGGAAATTGGTTTGAATTTTTGCCCGCATGGTAGCTTAAACTTGGTAAGTAAAACTCTAAACAAATTGTGGAAAATGTGGTAGAGGGTAGGTATTTGTTTAACGATATTATTTCTCGTGATGAATTGCACATGACACACAACCAGCGACATGCAACAAATAATGAATGTTCGCGAATTTTGAAATTTTATTCACATGAATAATTTTTTGGTCACCTGCAGTCCTGCACAACTCCAAATTGTCATAAATAGCTTCGTTAGCTTAACTTATACACAGGGATGAGTCAGGTTATTTTGACAAACAAAAAAACAAGCAATAAAACAAATTTCCCTTTGTTACTCAAAAATATATAAATATAGTGAACAGAACCAGGAAGATAGAGGTTTGTTCGGGTTCTTTCGAATTTGACATGAAAATATTATGATGTTAGTTCCCGTAGGAAGAGTGGCTTATATTCCAATAATAAACATTATTGTTACTTACAACATTTTTGAATTTCTTGTTTTGCACATAAAAACAAACTCACAGATGTTCTTCCAAATTGTTGGAGCCCTGTCCAAGACACCAAAAAATGATAAAAGCGGGCTTGGCAGTAGGCGGATCTTGCTTAAACAAAATACTTTATGTTTGTCGTTCATACAAATAAACTATGAACATTTCAATAAATTCATTGGAGTTGTAGGTATTCGAAAAGCTAAACAATAATAAAGGTGGGCGTAGTAGAGGGCGGATCTCACTTTTTTAAAAAAATGTTTTTTTTCTGGCTCATAAAAATAAACTTTTAAATTTTCATCTAAATCGTTACAGTCGTTTTCGATAAGCCCAGAAATAATAAAAGTAGGAGTGGTGGTGGGCGGATTTAACTAATATATTTTTTTTCAATTTTTCCCTTGCACAAATGAACAAACTCTGAACATGGCATCTAAATAATTTAGTCTCGAAGAAATAGAGCAATTTCCCAGGAACAATGAAATACAAAACTGGGCGTGGCAGTGTGCTGGCTTAACTGAGCTTATTCGCTCCCTCATAGGAGCCAACTGATAAATTTTCATCCAAATCGTTATAGTCATTCCCGAGAAACGAAGTTTAGCTCGTTTAAGGTAATACGATATTAAGAAGAGTAAATACGAGTGACACATTACAAAATTATATTAACACAAGTGTCATAATTTCTGTCATATTTGATCCACTAATTGTTATAGTCATCATAATTCCATTTTATGAAAGTTAATTGTTTTCAAAAACGATCATCATTATTTGCGAAATGGTGTCAGCATAATATTTACACAATGCCTGTATACATTAGGCGTTTTTCTTTTTTAGTTCAGATTAGATGCTGAGTTGTCAAAAGATTTGTTTGTTTTTTTTTCACTCAGAGCTTTAGGAGCTTCGAATGTTTATTTTCTTTTTTTCGTTGTGAATATGTTCAGAGCGCATTCGAAGTTCTCGGAAATAATTGCCTGAGCCACTGATGATTAATACCAATATTGAAAACATTAGGACGTTTCAGCCTCCAAAACTCATTTGTTTAAATTGTTGTATTTGTAATTTGGCGTCAATGAATAAATGTGAAATAAAAAAATATTTAACGCTGTAATTGAACGCACCCATTTACAGCTTAAGTCAATTCCTTATGCACACCCACACATATATAGCTAAAGTCAATTTTCAGCTCGTAGGCAAACCCGTTTGACAGCCGAGGATACGTATCTTTGTATCATTTATCTATGGTCTGGGCATTCTGAGTAAGCTGATGAGCACAAGTAGGGTTATGTGTGTCAAGAAGGAAAGTGTAAAGAAAAAATAATCAGATATAATTAAAATGGCGCAAAAAATTGGTCGTTTATTGATTTTCTGTTCCTGGTTTGTATCTGTGTACAAAATACGAGCTGTTTTGTGTTTAATTGCTTTTTATGGTTAAATTGAAAATTTATTCTGGTTTGTGTGGTTGAAATGTGTTGAGAAAAACAAATCAGAGTGTTCAGAGCTCGCTCTGCTCTGAATGAAAAAAGAAAACCGACTTTTTTTTATGAACATGCACATTGTTTCCTTTGTGTTTAATTATGTCGTTTTCGATTGGCATTCCGGAGTTACACTTTTTTCACTCCCTATGTTCCCTATCTATGCTCAATTCGAAGAAGAAAAAAAAGAGTAACTCTGAACATCCACTCGAAAACGCCATTAAATAAGTACCTAAGGTGAGTAATAAACATTTTTTTTTTTTTCAAAATTAACATACAAATTATAAGTATACATAATGCAATAAGAATAAATTTTTATGAAAACTATGCTGAATTTTTGTTATGCTGAACGTAAACGAACCCGCGCGTGTTTTTACCTAAACATATGCAAATTAGGAAAAGGTTTTCTCATAAAGATACACTACCCCACATTCCGGCATCCGACACGGCCAATTCTTGGAGGTCTTTACTTTCAATAACGTCTAGTTTAAGTCGTAAAGATAAGATTTTAATATAGAAGAATAAACCCAGATGTGATTCTCTATAAGATAAGCCTCCTTAACTTATTCCTCATCACATAAACATCCTTCATTTGCCTTGAATACTGATGTTGACTTTTAAGAGATAAAGAATCCCCACACAAGTAACAGTAATATGGACTTTGATATCTTCAAGGTTATTTGTTTGTTCATAACTTCTATTTTTATATCTGTAGTGTGTAAATACATACAGTCAAGGTTACGGTCAAAAGGGTACCAGTTTTTCTTGTCCTTAAAGATTAACGAAGAAGAAAACTTTGTTAAGTGGTGTGTTCTTTGTGAAAACGCTTTAGGCTATACGCGAATGGGGGGACTTTGCTTTTATGATTGTTGTTTTCTTTGAATACGAGTATCTTGGCGTGAAAAGGAACTTGTGGTAGTTGTTATCCTTTGATCGCAATTCTATTGAATAGTATCTGATTTTGATGAAGAGACAAATAATAGTATAGCGGACTTGTGGTTAAGTGATAAAAGTGGACGTTTTATGAAAATACTATGTTCTGTTCGTACATTATAAGGGTGTATGTTGTGAATAATTTTGTTTGCATTTTCATTTATGTATAAAAAAGCATGAACATTAGTTTTTTTCTGAAAAATTAAGGGGAACCTTAACGTATTTTTTTAAAATAAAACTAACGTATCCCTATTCTATGAAGTCTGAAAGTCGATTTTAATGATTAATTTTTCATTAGCTACTGAAAATATGAACAAAAATAAGTCTAATCAAATTCCACAATATTAAGACCGAGGAAATTTAAAAAACACAAAGGCTTTAATAATGATTTGATTATATATTATTTTTGGTGCAACATTATACATTAAATAAATGAAGGATATTATCAATTCAACCAAAAAAAACAGGGTACATCCATCAATATTTTATGTCACGTTGTGAATGTCTATCAAATCGCTAGCCTGCAATTGACTCGTAAATTTAATTGAAGCCAACTAAATTATCAATTGTAATCAATCTAGATTTCGGTTACACAACATTCATGCGAAAAAGTGATAAAAGTTTGGTCTGTTCGATTAGATTAATAAAGAAAACTTATCACTGTCGTTTGTTTGAAAGCAAGCTAAATAAGCTAATTAGTTAGAGGACATTATTTAATTAGTTCAATAAATATATATATATATATGTAACATTGTTGTTAAATCAGATGAGAGTGTCACAAAATGAAATCTAATTCATTTCATTTTTATGCAATTTCGGAAAAATTGACTTAAGTTTGAAAAAAAAATAGTCTTTAATTGTTTTTGTATAAAATTTTGAAAAAAAATTGGAGTGCTAATTTAAAGTAATTATTAATATGGGTTTAAAATTTTAATTTCAAAAAAATTCACTAGCACTAAAACTTTTTTTTGAAAATTTAAATATGCAATACTATTTAAACTTTTAAGGAGCATCTTCAAAAAAAATTTAATCTGTTTGTCCAGTAATGAGAAATTAAGTTAATTAAAATTAAATCAGTTGTTCTATGGGAAGTACCATAAATAAGAACGCCGAATGAAATATTTTTTGTATTTAAATGTAGGCTGCACTAATTTGAAAACATACTCGTACACATTTTTTAATTAAAATTCTTAGCCATTTTTGGGCAAAAAAAAACATTTTTTTAAAATTCGTATTTTCTTTTAGGAAAATGGTTTTATTCAATTATTCTAGAAAATGACAAAAAAAAACCTCTAAATATCGAAATTATTTTCGAAATATGTATTGAGTTTTCATTTAAAAATAAATGTTTTAGAAAATTTGTTTTCCAATACTGTTTATTCTTTTTACGAGTTTCTCCATACAAAATTTAAAAAAAAAGTCAATTGAAAATCAAAAAAATTCTCCTATTAGCGGTAGTAAAAATATCCGCTTTTTGGCAACAAAAAAAAAAATATAAATAAATTTATTTGGAGCTGTTTTTTTTTTTTGGGAGAGAAAAATAAGATTTACCTTTTAGGCTAAAAAATGTATGACATGTACCGTTATTTTCATGCTTAAAAAAATTAAAAAAAGGCGTATGTGCATATTACTCTAAAAACACTATGTACCAAGTTTGAAGAAAATCCATCCGTCCGTTTTGGATGTAGACTCGCGGACAGCTAGATGCAATTTTCTGACCCACTTTTTTCGTATTTTGATCAAAACCACTAGTTCGATTTTTTTTACGAATCCAAAACTTGCCAAATTTTCATAGTTTATTTGTATGAACGAAACAAATTATGAAGTTGGGAAAATCCGCTAGCTGTCACGCCCACTTATCTAATTTCTCGAATACGACTCAAATGATTTTAAGGAATTTTTCAGAGTTTATTTTAATAAACACAAAAATATGAATAACATTAATTTAGTAAAATCCGCCCACATTTTTTTGTACCAAACGATTTGGCTCTAACGATTTGCATGGAATTTGTATAGTTTCCTCTTATGATGGAGAACAAAATTATAAATTAGATTAAGTAATTTCAACTAACTGCCACGCCTAATTTTGTTATTTCCTACTATCCTTGAAAATGGCACCAACAATGTGTATGTATTAGCAAAGCTGATCTATCGGTTATTCCAAGTCGGTATTTTCTGGAAATATAAATATCTACAAAGGCATATACACTAATGTTTTTTGAAAGCTCCATTATTTTATTTAATTTTTGAATCAAATTGTTTAAGTAGATAGTTTTTGAGAATTAAATTTCAAGGTAAACATATTTTGTTAAGTAGTATATTGCACAAAAAATGACCATTCATAATTAAATCCTATTTTTTTGTTTTGTATTTCTCAAGAACTAAGAATTATTTTTACATCTAATTTTTAGTATTTCATTTAGAATTAAGCACTAAATATTTCAAAAAATAGTGGCAACATTATGAAAAAAAAACCAACTTGAAAAAAAGTTACAATTTTCTTAAAATTTTTTTCGCAAAAACTATTCTCTTAAACAAATTTACTAAAAAAAAAAAATACAATAAATGAATAAAACATGAACTTTCAAAAAACTTTGTTTATGATGTTTTATGTACTTTCATTGATTTTAATAAATGTTTTTCCATTTGAAGTCAGTTTTTCAAAAAGTCAGTCCTGTGATGTTAAGTCAATTGAATTTTGATTAAAATGTACTCAATCTGCCTAAAACTGCCAATTGACAACTTAAATAAGAAACGTACATTATATAAATTAATTATTTTGCATTTGGATTTCACCAAATTAATGCTTCAAGTCTTAGACAAATATTAAGACTAACTAATTATACTCAAAGTGGTTGCTCAATGATTAAAATTTAATGAATGTTTTTGCAATTAATTACTTTTGAAGCAGTCACAAATTTATTTATGAAGAATAAAAAAAGATATGGACAGGGGTTTTTTGATGGCAAGGTATCACATGTTTATTATTTCATTAAATCCCAAGGATGACACTGAGTTAATTATAGGAAAAATAATAATAGACAAAGTGGGACACGAACCCATATATCTGCTTCCATGTACCATGAATTTATTTTTACTCTCAAAAAAGTATGATTATAGTATATCACACGGAAAAGCAATGTTCTCGACATTTTAATTGTTGCGAAGTTTAAGTTTCTTAATTATCTGATCCTCTTTTGATAAATCTTGGCTTATGTACATGGGCTTACAAATATAAGTGGCAGACATTTAAGCGTCATTATACTTCGAAAGAAGACTGGTTTACTAAATAATGTTTTATTATTTTTTTTTTAATAGGTAGCCAGTTATATATATAATTATAATTAATTAATTATATTTATATATATAATCATAATATAATTTATATCAAATGAAAGATCATTAACACTCGGAAGTTGAGTACAATAAAATGATGGCAGATGCATTTCTCTCTCTCCCCTCAATACTTAAGAGGTTTAAGACTTAAATAATTGGGAGCATTAGAACATCTCGTATCATTTCCCTTACCCAACAAATGTGTGGACATCTATAGGCAGATAGCATCTAGATACTATTTAAAAGCTTATTTAAACTTAAAGATACTTTTAGTATAAGTTTTTATCATTTTTTTTTTTAAAGAAGGACGAAATATTTTTGTAATTTGGACAAAATCAATAATTCAACCTGCGCCGGAGGATATTGTACCTATACACAACTAAAATATTGAGCCCCGACTTCAATTCTACGGTTCCTTAAACAAATTTGCAAATTTAAAACCCACACAGACAACTACTTTGCATTAATTTCGGTTTGTGATACAGAATAAATAATCATCAATCCCGGCATGTCAATCAATTATTCTCAATGATTTTTCACCAATGGCCACATACGAGGTATCGATAGTATATGCAAATACAAAATCCCAACCAAAGCGTAACCGATTCCAATAGCAGCCGTACAAATAAATTAACATTTTGCGGAAATCATCGCTTGAAATGGAAATCCTCGTCAGCAATGGATAGCCAACAGCATTACAATCCACTCAATATTATATGTATTATGTGTATGAGTTGGTATCGCATCTTGTTAGGGGATAATAACTGTCAATTCAATTTGTAACAAAATTAGTATTCACATGCGACACACACGAGGACACAAACGTTCCAAATTGCAGATGCGCCTATATATTCTCTGGGACGCAATTTTCTGCCACGCATGGAGGTCACCATCATTGGACCCAGAACCAGACCCTGGTCAGCAAGCTGATTGAATCTCCCTCCATCTCTCCCTTTGCTGATATTCCCAAATTAATTGTTTCAATATAATCTAAGGGATTAGATCCAAGCAATCTAACATGATGTCTCAGCTTAAGCTTATACATACACCCCGAGTATAGGAGAAACACAAAAAATGTTCCCTTGAATTCAATTAGTCCTTGAGTAAAACAATAACATCCGCTCATCGTGTCAATGTTGGTCGGCAGCATACTATATAAATAAATGATTCCATTCACGTTTCGGAACGAAAATCGTTCGATTGATACTTCAAAAGAAAGACAGGCAAAGCACTTCCAAACCAGATAGACGACTACGGACGGGTTGTATGTGAAAAAAAAGACTATGAACGAGTATGAATAAAATAAAATCGGATCTGCTCGCCCAAAATGACCATCAAGGGGGACAATTCCCAATAGACTCATTTTTTACTCAATTCCAAAAGGATTCTTTTTCTATTACACAGCACACAATGGCGGCTCAATTTGTTGTTGGGTGGGTGGGTTAATCGGCTCAAATCTCATAGGTTTTCGCGGCAGTATGCAATAGAAAACTTAAATTTCCTATTTTTTTTTACTTTCCAATAAATTTGTCGTAAGACTTTTAATAGGTTAGGTTTCTTAATAACCTAGAAACTGATTTTTACATTTATTGGTATCAAAAAATATATATACGTTCCACAATATTTTCACAGCAAGTCATTATATTCCACAAGTAAAATACTGAAGAAATTTGACCAGTTAAAAGGTTTCATTAAGCTACATATTAGCCTCAATCAAATTTAATTTAAAAACAATAACATTCTGATACGCCAATTAACCGTATAAGTCCTTGTTGGCTTAATACAAATATTAGCATATTATTCTTCGCTTTCATCATGCGGTTAAATGAATGTTAACGAAAAATCTAAAGCCATGATTTTTAAGAGATTAAAATTGGATATGTGTACAGTGGCTCACAGCTATAATGATGCAGTGTTTTTACTTGCCATATAGGTACTATTAGGCAAGTTTTGCCTTTAGAAAAAATATCGAACTCGAGATTTTAAACAAACTTGACATTACGATGGTACAGAACACCATGAAAGTGGGTTCCGTAATTCCGTCTGTCTGTATAATGAGTTACAGCCTAAACGACTGAAGCGATTTTCTTCAAACTTTGTACTTTAGCGTTTTAGGTGATTGTCTCAAATAGATTTTTGAATCGTTTTTTTATCCCCAAAAATAAATGTACTTGTAATACAATTTTTTTCTACCATCTTAATTATCTCGAAAACGTCTCTAACGACGATTTTGATAAAAAAAAAAAAACACAGTCTGTACATTACTTTAGGTATAGTCTACATTTTGGTCAAACAATTTTACTTGCGATTATGAGTACTATAAGGCAAGTTATTCATTCGTCGAAAATAAAAAGTTTTGAGATAACAATCAAACATGACATTACGATGATAGCGAAGACGAAAAAAGATGGTCTAAAAATTCTGTCCGTCTATATGTATATATGGACACCTACAGCCCAAACGGGTGAGCAGAATTGCTTCAAATTTGGTATATAGAGTTTTGTATGTATTGTACAGAGGAAAAATTGATTTTTTTTAGCTCAACAAATAACGGTACCTGCCATATAACCAATACGTTAAAGCATATTTTTCTCGGAAACGGCTCTAACGATTTTGATTAAAAAAATCAGTGCAGCTTTTTAAGTACGACCGATCATATGATTGAAAAAAAAATGTTTAAATGTCTAAAAACGGTACTTTCCATAGGACCGTTTTTTTCTATTTCGACTATCTCATAAATGGCTTAACCGATTCTTTCGAAATTTCACAAAAATATAGGTTTAGGTTGCCCAAATTATACCGCGTACCAATATTTTTAATTAATATTTTTTTGTATTTTTAAAAGAATTTAATAAATTTATATTTTGAAAACTGCTCAATAATTTTTTTTTCAAAAATTTTAGTTATATGAATTGGCCGTTTTGATTTTTTTAAATTTTTTTCAAAAAGTTTAAAAAAAAAAAACTTTTTTTCTCAAAGACCACTCCACAGATTTTTAAATTTTTTTTTCTCATAAATTCAAATTTATCCAGGAAATAAAATGGTGTACTTTTTTTGAGCTCAAATTAGTATTTATTTAGTATTTATTTCCGAATTTTAAATTATTTTTTCTTTTATTAATCCGATTTAATTTTTTGTTTTTAAGTTTATTTTATTAAATATTTAAGATTGTCATACAAATTTTTTTTTTAGAAAAAAATTAAAGAAACTTTTTGTATTAAAAATAAAGTAAAAAATGACTTTAAAAATATATTTAGATTTTAAATAGAAATCTTTTGCATACAATGTGATCGAACATAAGAGCAAGTTCGAGCGATCCAGTCGTGTATTTTATTTTTAAGATATTTTGTTATTAACGTACAATATTTGATATTTGATTTTAGACTTTCTCATAAGCTACTCAATGGATTTCGATCGCAATTTTTGTTTAGGAAGTCCAAATTATACCAAATTATAAGCAATACTGCATACCAATATTTTCGAAAAATATTTTGTTGTAATTTTGAAAAAAAAATATTTTTTTTTTTTGAAAATTCAATATTTTGAAAACTTCTGGATGATTTTTATTTTGTATTTCGTTTTTTACTTTATATTAATAACCCCCAGTTTCACAGTTAGTTTAAACTCCACTTTTGGTTTGAACTTCAGATCAACAATTTATTCGGTTTCATATCGTCGCTTAAACCTTGAACTGAGTTCAATTTATAATTTAAGTTAACCGAGATTATTCTGCCGCTTAAACTTCAGTTCAGCGTTTGTATTGTTTTTTTTTTTGCAGAGCATACATATTATGAACAAAACAGAATTGTGTATTCAAATGTTATCGAGTTGTTATAGTGATTTTGAATATTATTTTATTTATTATTTTCGTTGTTTCGCGTGTTTTTTTTTTTGTGCCAGAGAGAGAAAGGGAGGACGAGGCAAGAAAAATGCGGTCAACTATTTTCATAAAATATAGTTAAACGGAGTTCAACTGATCTGAAGATCAGATTTCACTGTGAAACCGGACGAATTAAACCAAAAATTTAAACTCAGTTTAAGGTTCAGTTGGTCTTAATATTAAACTCCCGCTGTGAAGCTGTGGGTAAATGTTTAAAATTGTCACCAATTTTTTTGTTTTTGAAAAAAAATTAAAGAAATTTTGTGTACAAAAAAATTAAGTAAAACCGCACTTTCTAGACAGTAATTATTCACATACAAGATGAATAGTTACACGTTGTACTATTTATTAAAGCTAAGATAAGCCGTAACACTCTCACCATGTTGCATCTTAGCTTAAATGATGCACTCAGATTAAATGGTGTAAAGGGAACCGTTGTTTTTTGTTTGAGGCCTAAATCGAAGTAATTGTAATTTATCAAGTTCAGTTCACCTATTTATGACGTGAAGTTTTAATTTTCTTTTTTTAATATAGCTCCGGGTACGAGCGTTTAAAGTCACGAGTTAATTATTAAACACTTCAATTATGGGAAAAGTCAGAGGAAAATTGCTGAAATGATGAAATTAAGCTTTCCGACAGTTCAGCACATCATTGAGCGTTATGTACGTGAAAATCGAGTCATCTGCAAAGGAAGAATGCTCCAACCAAAATATAGTCTGTTACCGACCGTCGATGGATTTTTGATTTTAAGAAAAGTAAAAAAAGATCCTACCGTAAGTGCCCCAAAAGAGAGGCTGAAAAATATTTAATTAAAAAGAGTAGTGCCGAGACAATACGCCAAATCCTGATAGAGTCATGGAAGAAGTGCGTAGTACTATAAAGGACGGTTGGGGTCACGTAACCTTGTGCCGGTATCGGTAACATTGTTTTTATCGAAGGTAACATGGGTGGCAATGGCACAGGGGATATAGTGCTTGACTGCTAATTTAGACGTGCGGGTTCGAGAATCGAACCCTACTCTAGGCAACATTCTTTTCTATACCTCTAGTTTTAATTGGATGCCACCCGTAGGTTATAATGAGATAGTAAATACCTAGTTTTTAAGTCCACTGTGCCAACAAAAATTCTTTCCTATCTTTCTATTTCTTCTAATTAGTACCGTGCAATTCAGATTGCATTTAAAAAGAGTTTAAAATTATTATTATTAGAAGCTAAACATAAGGGACAATTTCAGATTGTAACAAGACAACGATCCCAAACACAAGTCTAGAATTGTTCAGTTTTGTTGGTTGATATAAAACTGCACTCATGTTATGTATCATCCGCCGGATTAGTCACCAGATTTGAATGCCATTGAAAATTTGTGGGCAAAGCTTAAGCGTGAAATTAGAAAACGTGTGGTAAGATCCAAAGAAGATTACAAAAAAATCGTTCTAAGCAGATTGGGAAAAAAAATCTCCCATCTAAACTAAAGCCTGATAGCATCAATATCAAAAAGTCCGTGGTTAAACTAAATGAATATCCAAAGCAAAATAAATAATTTTGAAATTATCTTTGCTCTTAAAACTCATTCTTATTTTTAATTTAATAATACTCATCATTTAAGCTAAGACGTTGTTTTTGGAGTCAAAAAATGTTGATTTATATGTCTAATGTTAAAAAAATATAAAGGGTTTTTCCACAGGGACGCTACATAAGTAGAGCTACAGGGACAGCACACGACGCCATATATATTGCCGCTCTTTTGACATTTCTCTTCAGTAAGGTTTGTCATTTCATGAAGGAAAAATATACGAGCCAACAACGAGTCGAAATTATTAAAATTTACTACCGAAATTCGGAGTTAGTGGCCTCAACCTTAAGAGCGCTACGTCCAATTTATAGTCGTCATAATCGTCCTAGCAGATCAACAATTGAGCGTCTAGTGGAAAAATTTGAATCCACAGGCCGTCGAGAATATTGCTGCCGCTGAGGCTTCAGTTGCAGAAAGCCCAAATGTGTCTCTTACACGTCGTTCTCAAGCGTTGGGCATCTCTGTGACGTCGTTGTGGCGAATTTTGCAAAAAGATCTTGGCCTACATCATTACAAAATTAAATTGACTCAAGAACTGAAGCCGCTTGACCACCAGAAGCGTCGTATGTTCGTGAATTGGGCTGAGCAACAACTTGAAAATGATTCGGATTTGGTCAGGCAGCAATCCACACGTACTCCATTAATCATCATTGCATCCCGAAAAAATTACGGTTTGGTGTGGTTTATGGGCCGGCGGCGTCATTGGGCCGTACTTCTTCCGTGATGATCAAGACCGGCACGTTACTGTGAATGGGGATCGTTACCGTTCAATGATAACCGAATATTTTTGGCCCCAATTGGATGATATGGACTTGGAGGACATGTGGTTCCAACAGGACGGTGCCCAAAGCCACATAGCAAATGTCACAATCAATTTATTGGAAACCAAGTTTGGAGAACGTGTTATCTCACGAAATGGTCCAGCCGCTTAGCAGCCTCGGTCGTGCGATTTGACGCCGTCAGACTATTTCCTGTGGGGCTACAAGTCTATGGCCAACAAGCCAGCGACGATTGATGAACTTCGTACGAATATCGAACGTGAAATTGCAGCAGTATCGACCGATTTATGCTTGAAAACCGTCGAAAATTGGGTTCAGCGTCTGGACTTCTGCAAGCGTACCCGTGTTGGCCATGCAAAATAAATCGAGTTCCATACATAATGGCATCGAACGTACTTTCACAGGAATAACGAATTTCATTGATATCCAAAACCGTTTTGGTTTTATTTAAAAAAAAACTTTTGTAGCGCTCTTATTGAAAAACCCGATACATACATTTCTTTATTAAATGAACTTTAAACAATTAAATAATAAATAGTTTTATTTAAAAATGTTACTATTTTCTTATAAAATATAACTTTTAAATTTAAAAAAATTGAGTGCATCATTTAAGCTGAGAGCCACTGTATGTAAAACAAAAAATTACATTCAACACACTTCATTTTCAAGTCTCATTTTCGTTGAATAAAGTTGATTAAAATTTCAATAATTCTGGTAAACAGTATTACATATGAGTTTCTCTGTTGACACCGCAATAAAGAAGTGTCAGGTCTCTCATGGTCTTGTGTTGGGCTCCGAATAAAAACGCATTATGTGTTTAAGCTGTGGATTTAGCGTGTGAGGGAGAAATATCAATGTCGATATCTCTACATAATAAAAAAGTAATTACGGATTTTCAACAACAAAACAACGAAACAATGAGATACTGTCAACAATCATATGAGTACCTTCGTTCCTGGTTTTCCCTATTAAACCGAAATTAATATTCTTCGTAGTTCTTCCTTTTCAGCCTCGGGATATGTAACGAGACGATTTTTACCCATAACGTCTTTAGCTCATTTTTGGTACATACCGCATCCGCACATGCTTTTATGAAATTACTTAAAACAGCAATAAGAATATTTGTGAGGTAAACGAACTCGCCTATTGTGATTGATTTCAATTTATGTAAAGACAGTTTTTGATTGATTTCAGTGGCTCTAGTTGAGGTTTCATTTATTTGACATTTTACTTTTCTCTAGGGCAAGTTTAAACAGGCTGTTTTCGTCATAAGTACGTCGCTATGCTTATGTATATGCTTATGTGACTGTGCGCTCGTGAATTTATAGTTCCGTGTGTGAGCATGTGTTTGGTAAATATTATGTTTTTGTTTTATTTTGGGTCTTAACATTTTCTGACAAAGTTATCTAATTGATTTGGTTGTTCTCGTATATCTCGTAAAAAGGTCGACCAAGCACAAACTCTTCCTAATGTTAAATCGTTCTTCCTCTCTTCAACGAGACTTATTATATTCAGTGTCAAAATTATTATTCTTTATTTTCTCGTATGCTGTTCAAGAATATTGTCCTTAGGTTTTATTGGCGGCGTCAATGATAATAAAAAAATTTTCTGCGAGGCTAAAAATAAAGTATGAAGTTTGCGTTAAGATGCCAGATGGTGTGATTTACTGTCAGTAACACTACATATGATGTTATAAAACAAGTCCTTATGAAAGTATTGCACGAAAGTCCTTATACTTCAATATGAATAATGTCAACCCATTAAAGGGTATACAAAACGTTCATATAATATTAAAATGGAAGGAAACCCGGTCAAAGACCTACAACATTCGTGTGGTACGGTTAAAGAGAAATCTAAGGGTTAATAGAAGGAGCTTCAAAACTTATCGAGAAATTGATCAAAATTAAATAAAAGTAATAATTGTGTCCTATAGCTTTAGTGGATTCGATTAAGGTTTTCCAAAATTTGAAAATTAAGATTGAGGCACAAAAGTCTAGTCCTAAATTGATTAAACATCTGCCAAAATAGTTATCAGAAACAAATTTATACGAACAAATGTCAAAAATCTAAAGACACATTTTTTTAAAAACATTTTTTTTTTAACATTGAACGAACTTTAAATTTTGGATTTAAAAAAAAATATAATAAAAATGAATACTTTTATTTGCAATCTTTCTTTGACTGTAAATGAGTTCAAAAATTAAAAAATAAATAAATGAAAATGAAAACGCGCTCAAGCGATTAAATTACCCTTTAAATGTTACAACACAGCGCAGTCGTGAGGTAAAGGAAGAGAAAGAACGATAGGAAAGATGTGTGGCGCGATGTTCTGAGACTGGAGGTGGTTGTTGCCTCAGATTTTATCTCCGGGGATGGTGGCTGAACTAATGCGTACAAATTTCTGTCTTATTTATCTATGTCCCTTATAATTCGTTATCATATTTTATAGGTATACTAGTTTTACTCTATCACATATTGTTAGTTCTATGTTTTAACAGTATGTTATGAGTAAAACATCAACTCATTGTATGACATTTTATTTTAGAATTGGTTTTTAATGGAAAAATAAGGGGACATAGGCTACGGCAGGGATCGAACCTGTGACCATGAGGTTGACAGGCGAACACTCAACTATCGTGAAATGATTTCATCCATTCACAATAAAGTCGAAAACCAAAACAAAATGTTTTTGAATGTAGATATGTTCGATCACATCGCCAGCACAATATTCTTACTAGAAACAGCTAAATATATTTTTAAGTTCGTTTTTTAGTTAAGTTTTATCATACAAAATTTCTTAATTTTTTTTTTCAAACAAAATATTTCTATGATAAATTTAAGTATTTAACAATATAAATTTAAAAGGAGAAATACAAAAAATTGTCCACCTGTTTTCGAAATATTGAATTTTCAAAAGAAAAAAATAATTAATTATTTTTCAAAAACACAAAATTTTTCGAAAATGTTGGTATGCAGTATTATTTAGAATTGGAAGAACCTTCTATATAAAAATGTTGTTCGAAATTTGTCGGGCTGCTAATGAGAAAGTACAAAAATGAAATGATGATTCTATGGCAGTCACCCTTTAATAACATCTTATGTAATTTTTTAAGCCAAAATGTTGACTATCCTTATTTTTGGGACTAAAAAAAGATTTTTAAAAATCGTAGCAGTCGGAATTGTGGGTTCCAATTTTTGGGTTCTTTGTCAATGTAATGTCAATTTTGATAAAAATCCTGATTCAAATTTTTCTAAATGTCTTATAGGACATACATATGTACATATTCATATATCGCGTGGTCTAGAGCATCTACCATTTAAATATATATGTATGTATAACATTTATTTAACCAAAATCATTTCAGCCATTTTTAAGATAAAGACGTGTATCGAAAACCGTAAATATAGACTCCTTGTCGACTTACAGGCAAATCGACAAGACATTGGGACACACATTTTCCCGATTGCCTTTTTTTACGAATCCAAAACTTTGCCTGTAAAAAATATTTTTTTCATAATTTTCATAAAGACCCGACCACCCTAGTCCATCTGCCTCTTATCATGTTTATAAATGGAAACAAATTTACCTTTATCTTTTATTATTTTCCAAATATTTCAATCCATTTTTCTATACAAAGGGCCAATCACTTAATTCGTACATCAAATTATATTATAGCCAATCCAGCAGGTACTTATGTTTCTAGGTACGATTCTCCAATTTCAAAATAAATATTGAATTTGTTGTTATTATTTTTTTCATCATCATAAAATTCTTGGAAAATGACATTTCAAATAAAAGTCGAGCGCACATGTCAATAACCAATTAGTTACAAAAAAAAAATTGTTATTTTAAGTCGCAACAAAAACACACTCAAGGCTCCACCTACAGCTTCTCAAATTCCCTAAAGCCATAAGCCATTGATTTTTGATAAACATAAACAACATTAAACAAATGGGTATTAGTCTGTGTCTAACGCCTTTATGTGAACATAATACGCCAAAGATCGAAAATAAATAATATTTGTTCATTCCGAAAATAACAAAATTGACTTAACTCTATATATAAATATGTACAGACATACTTACTTGTACGAATATAACGGTGGATTCATGACGACAAAGTGCAGTACTTGATAAGGTGTTATATGCTAAATTTGTAAAAGACAGACTTCATTATGATTTATCATGAAATCTTGCTAATCCCTCAGATAAACAATAATTTATTTGTAGACTTTACTTTTTGAATTATGTATATTTGATAGAAATTTCTAAGAAACACGATGATTTGTAATAAGGAGAGTTTCTGATTGATTCCAATTTTCTCATGTATTTCAAGATTTTCATGGACAGTAGACGTTGAAAATATTTATAGAATCGTTTTCAGGAAAAAAAATGCTACTGCTGAAACAGAAAAATGTGAATAAAATTAAATAAGATATGAGTATACGATGGTAATTATGTATTTTGTTTCCAAAGGAGAACAAATAAAATCCACGACTGGATCCTACGAACTCTTGTAGCTAACCCCTGATGCTGTCAGTAGGTACGTAGACTGGTTATCATAAGGTAGGCTTAACGCTTATGTAGTTAATATTACCTTGATTCTTAGTATAATGAATTTTTCATTGGATGATTCAAGGAATAGTTACATAGGTTATGGATTTTAATTATGTAAGTTAGGACAGAAATATGTACCTACAAACATGGATAGAACATATTTATGTAAGTTTGTAGTTGCACAAGGTGCCATTTGCATACATAAGATTCATGTGAATTTTAAAGATGCATATGTATTATATAAAAGGATGAGGGCCTACATTGTCTGTAGTATTCAGTGACGTACGCAAAAAAACATACAAAGGAAATAAATGGATAATACACATAATTAAATGTTTTTATATTGCTTAGTTGTTATAGTTTGAGGGAAAGACAACAAGATGTCATTTTAATTCCTGGATAAATAAGAATATATAAAAAAAATCAAAAATCGTTGGAGCGGTTTTTTTAAAAAATAATTTTTTTTATGCATAAAATTTTGAAAACATTTTTAGAAAAAAACATTTGAAACGCCATTTTGAAGCTATTATTAATATATATATAAAATTAAAATTTCAAAAAAAAAATATGTGACTTGGTTTCGCAAAATTGATTTTTCAAAAAAAAATTTATTTATTTTTTAAAAATCGAAAAAGTTTTTTTTTTTTTTGAAAATTTGAGTAGGCAGTTTTATAACAATTTTAGGGATCATTTTCATAAAACAAAAACTAATTTTAATCGATTCATTCAATAGTGAGAAAGATATGTAAAGTGGTTCTATATGGGAAGTACTATTAATAAGTACGCAAAATAAAATATTTGTATACTTAAAGTGAACTGTAGTAATTTAAGAACACACACATTTTTTGATCAAAAATTTTGGAGTAATTTTTCAGAACACATATTTGACGTTTTTTCTAACATTTTTATGGCAGTTACCGTTGTTTTTTGTTTTAGGAAAATAGTTTGTTATTAACTGTTCAAGATAATGTCAAAAAACTACCAAAATGAAGTTTAAAAAAAAATCCATTGAGTCGTTGTTGAAATTTTGATTTTTTTTTTAATTTGAAAAATAAATAAAATGCACTACTGGATCGCAAAAACTTGCTATTATGTTCGATCACATCGTATGCAGAAGATTTCTATTAAAAATCTAAATATATTTTTAAAGTCGTTTTTTTACTTAATTTTTAATATATACACAATTTCTCTAATTTATTTCTAAGAAAAATTGGTATGAGAATCTTAAATATTTAATAATATAAACTTAAATACAAAATATTAAATCGGCTTAATCCAAGAAAAAATAATTCAAAATTCTGAAATAAATTCTTAAACTAATTTGAGCTCAAAAAAAGTACGCCATTTTATTTCTTGGTTAAATTTGAATTTATGAGAAAAAAAATTTTAAAATCTGTTGAGCGGTATTTGAGAAAAAAAAATTTTTTGAAGAAAAAAAATTAGAAAATTCAAAAACGCCAATTCATAGGTATTCAACAAATACATATAACTATAGTTTTTGAAAAAAAAATTATTGCGCAGTTTTTAAAATATATTTTTTTTTAAATACACAAAAATATTAATTAAAAATCATAGATCGCACTGATTTTTTTAAATCAAAATCGTTAGAGCCGTTTTAAGCTTTAACGTTACCGTTATTTTTTTAGCTATATATAATACATAAAAACCCGTTTGGGCTGTAGGTGTCTATACATACATACAGACAGACTGACATACAGACGGACAGAATTTTTAGACCAATATTTTATCGTCTTCCCTGTCATCGTAATGTCATGTTTGATTGTTATCTCAAAACTTTTTTTTTCGACGAATGCGTAACTTGCCTTATAAAACCTATAATCGCAAGTAAAAATGAATGGCAGGTACCGTTATTTTTCGTCTTAAAAGAAAATGAAAAACCGTGTGGGCATATTACCGAAAAAAACTATATGTACCAAGTTTGAAGCAAATCCATCCAACCGTTTATGCTTTATGCTCGAGGACAGATAGACAGACAGACGGGTTTGCGGATCCCACTTTTTTCCTCTTCGCTTTCATCGTAATGTCAAGTTTGATCAAAATCTCGAGTACGATTTTTTTTTTACGAATCCATAACTTGACATATATTACCTATAAAGGTACAAATAAAAAAAAAATGTGTTACTAGAGAAACGGCAATAACTCTGGTTTCGAAAGATTTACAAAAAAAAAGAAATTATGATGTATCTACTTTTAACTGAATACCTGGCGTTTTTTACGCGTTTTTTTATTTGTTTTTAAAGTCCAACAATAACGGTTCCTGTCTAAATTTGGGAATAGGTTTATAGCAAAATTAAAATTGCCGAATACGAGTATTAAGTTCTGGTCATTTGGAGTGTCAAAATTAGAAAAGTCAAAATTGATTGGTATTTATGAAAATGTATTAATCAGATTGACAGACTAAAGGACAAACTGACAAGATTGATATTAATGCATTTATCAACTAAGGTATGATCTATTGACATATTGGTGTATTGGTACATTGTTAAATTGGTGCATTGGTGCGTTGGTACATTTTTTGTATTTGATTCATTCTTTTATATGACATAGAGTTACCAATGCGAATATATATTCACTATCGCGATGTTTCAAAATATACATTTATGTTATTAATTAAAATAATGATAGGAGTTATTACAATCTCTAGGACAATATTCTTTCCACCCAAAATATTGGTATTGTGAATTTCCCTCGAATAAAAAATCCAAATAAATGACCGAGACGTTCAAGTCCAGAGGTAAATTTAGAGCATGTACATTTCCAATTTACAAAACACGAAAATATTCTCAAGAAAATTTTTATTCGTAATAACTTTCAATACTTAAAAGGTATTTTTCTTTTTTTTTCTAATTTTTGTATGTAAAAAGTTCTTGTGAACAATCGAAAAAAATACGTACTTGCAATAGAGGAAAGAAATTAGCATTGAAAACAGCCTATTAGCATAAGACCTTTTAGCTACATTTTTTTATTGACATTTTTAAAGAAAAATTTATATAATTTTATTCACGAATTTTAATCATTTTTTTTATTTTTCAGGACACGTTCCCAGTATAGGCGGATACGTACCATATTACCATTCAGAATGGACCATCAGCTAAGTGTGCTGCCATGTCACATACCTCAACCAAAGTTACCCTCAAACTTCTACCGATGATAATAATGTTGTTGGGTATTACGAATTATTTTCGTATCCTAAAACTTTTTGACAGGATTATGAGAGTACATTTTGTAAATAATGTCATTTTGTCTGCAATATGTTGTATTTTTTATGTAATTACACGACGACGATTAGAAATATGGGATGTATAGGAACACCATTAAAGCGATTAGCATTCTTTGTAAGTTTCAGGAATTTGAAGGAAATACAGGATGTCCGCCGGGAAGGCATACTACTTTGTTTGATTATAATTTTTGATTAAATGAAAGATAATTGATCTTATATTGATAAATGTTTTATTAAATGTCGGCAATAATGTATGGGATACAATATCAGGTAAATGTCCGCCTCTGTTAGTCGCACAAATGCGAGCCCTATTGAGCACATTTTTCATTACATTCTCACAAATTTCACGCGGTATTTCCTTGTTTTTCAGATATCCCCACAAAAAGAAGTCGGGAGCAGTCAAATCAGGCGACCGTGGAGGCCAATCAACATCAACATTTCTTGAAATAACTTCTTGTGGAAAGAGGTCTCGCAGTAATTCCATTGTAATCCTGGCTGTATTCGATGTGGCACCGTCTTGTTGATCCCACATATTAATCAAGCCCAAAACATGCAGTTGTGGCATTAAAAAGTTTAATCACGATATCGCTCGTCATTCACAGTTACCGTTACGCGGTTTTCATTTTCAAAAAAGTAAGATCCTCCTGACCAAATTGCACACCAGACTATAACTTTTAATGGATGCAAAGGTGACTGATGAATAATTTGAGGGATTTCCATTGCCCAGAAAGGACTATTTTGTTTATTCACATACCCATTCAAATGAAAATGTGCCTCGTCACTCATTATGATTTTTTCATGAAAATCGGGGTTGTCATGGGCTAGCTGTAACATCCTATTGGCATATGTATGGCGTCGTAAAAGATCTTGTGGAAGAAGCTCTTGTGTCAACTGAATCTAAAATGGAAACAAATGCAAATCCTTGTGCAAAATTGTGACCAAAGTTGTTCTTTGAAGACCAATCTCCTGAGCACGGCGTCGAATTGAGGTTGATGGATTGTTTTGAACACTTCCTTGAGCAGCAGCCGATATTTCTCATCGTCACAGTAATCGATGATTGATTTTGATAAAATGTTTTAACGATTAAAACACGTTGGGTTATCGAATATTTTTCCATAATAAATTTGCCACGTGTCTACTTCACCACTGCCAAATATGAACTGTCAAAACTAATGTTTACTAAAAAAAAAGTAGTATACCTTCCCGGCGGACACCCTGTATTACAACGATGTGAGCACTTTGCGCGGTCTGCCGGCGTGGGGTTGTTGTAAAAATTGTTCTACTCAAATGAGGAAATTTGAGATGTCTTTTATATGTACACGTATTCATCAACTTAAATGTGTGCTTTTATGCAAGATAGTGTTGATGTGACGTACCAGAACTATAATATTGATTAATTTCGTTGGGTGTGAAAATTGCATAATTGTTTGTTTAGTTTTTACTTGAAGCTTGGAGCAATTTATCTTATCACATATATATTATGTGCATACGTGAGTAAAATATGCTACGTGCTTACAATTTACAGCTTTCTACTCTTTCACTTCATATAACTTTGGACGATTAATCGATAATAAATTATTACACTTTTTGAAAAATAAATATTATGAAAAACATAAAGAATTACATGTTCCTAAAAAAATATATATGCAAATGGGTATAGACTATACACTCACCTAGAAATCTATCGATTGATTTTCATCCCACAAGTTTTTTTAGTTGCAAATGTCATTCACACTCTTGTATTTTTTATTAAAATCACCACATGAAATTCATCAAAATGCACTAGTATGCGTGTATTTTCGTTTGTTGACATGCCCATAGATTCTTTGGGGTTAATCTTGATCTTCTTACCGTTGCACAGTGGTCGGATTCACCAATCTAGCGGAACAAAATTATTTTTAATATGAAAATCATATTTTAAATTAATGAAATTTTTAAATTTTAATTTTTTGCCTTGAAATAATATTGTTTTAACGAAAAATAACCAAACTATTATCGTTTTTTTTTTGTTTGTTTATAAAATAAGTTTTTGGAATAATCCAAGTTTATTGGAATAATACTTTAAGACATTGTTCAAATGGCATTATTCAGGTTTATGATATATAAGAATAATTAGATAAATAAAATGTTAAATTTACCCATTTTGCGAAGCACAACTTCACGAGCTTTTATTGTTTCCCTAGGGCTAGTTGATGTAATTAAATTTTGAACTTTACGTTTTTTTAGATTTTTCACAGCTTCCTTAAAAGGCTTTCTAGTTCTTCCGGTCTTTTTTTTTTAATTTCTCAATATGCCGGCAACGTATAAGTTTCCTCTAACCAGGCTGAGTTTGCAGCTAAAACCGGTTAACATGTCTACCGCCGTTTACCCCCTTTTCACCAATTTTGGACAGCAAACTTTTAACGGAAG
Source organism: Philhelius pedissequus (assembly GCA_910595825.1). Lineage (NCBI taxonomy): Eukaryota > Metazoa > Arthropoda > Insecta > Diptera > Syrphidae > Philhelius > Philhelius pedissequus. Next base: position 2,392,234 of record OU343163.1, on the reverse strand, counting down.
TATTAAGTTTTTTTTAGAATCTTCAGACAGCTCAGAAAGCTTAAACTTATCTATGATAATTACTCTAACAACATCAACCCTTTTGTTTCAAAAATTTGCTTTCGTGATATTAGGGAGGCAGTTCTGAAAATTGAAAATAATTGTATGGGTGTCGCAAAAACGCGCAAAAAGTGTTTGTTTTACCTCAAATCCAACACTCCACAGAATAATTTTTACAATTTTCTCAAGTTGGAACTCGGCGGAACTATTGAGTTTTATTCCAGTCGAAAATTCAATAAAAAAAATCCTGTCCAATTTTTTACGTTGAACTTAAGAGACTATACAAAAATGATTTAATTAACCAATTAACTTCTGGAATCGTTTTTACCATCGTTATTACCCACAAATAATTCTATTCAAGACGCACCGTTACACTTTTTATAGCTAAACAAAATTGCATAAAAACATCTTTAATCTGCTGGCGCTAAGTTGCTTTCATCAGCTACTAACTTCAAAGCTTAGTATTTTCTTATCAGTGAAATTGATAAAAAAGAAAATATGGATAACAATTACTTACTATATTGAAAAGTAAGCCACATCATTTTGAAACGATTCGCATGACTTTAATTTTTTTATTTTGTCCCGCTAGATTGGTGAATCCGTCCACTGTGCGTTGTCGTAAATTTCAAGCTCTCTGTCTGATATAAAGTCAAATTGTGTGGTGTCTAACATTTTTGTTAATGTTGCTGTTTGGTTTCTGTTGGTTTTTGGATGTTTGTTTTTCGTAAAGTATTTATTCACAGTGGGCAGTGATTTTCTTGTGGTTTTAAAGTTCTGAATGTATAGTGTTTGTAATTATTAACTGATACAGTGATTATATGTATTTGGGCATTTTAATAACCAAGATATGCTTTGTATAGGAACTTTCGTCAACGTATCATAAGTTTAAATCCGAACTAAAAAAATTAAATCAATGAATTCTAATTTATTTTACGAGTATATCAATAAATTCAATAATTTAATGAATTTCTACCCTTGGACCACTCGTTCAGTGAGTCAATTTTTTCACAATAACCTCCATTACCATCCGTAAAATTTGGCCATTGTGCAGAGATTTCCCAAGCGCGACTTCAGTGCTCAGTGGAACCCATGTAAAGTGTTGATCGAAAACGTTCCACAGAACGCAATCGGTATTTTAGCGATTTTTTTTTATAATCTACACGCGCTCAAGTGATTATGAATACCCTTTAAATGTTTCAACACAGCGCGGGCGTGAGGGTGAGGTTAAGGAAGAGAAAGAATGATAGGAAAGATGTGTAGCACGATATTCGGAGACTGGAGGTGGTTGTTGTCTCAGATTTTATCTCCAGGGATGGCGGCTGATCTAATGCGGAGAAATTTCCGTGTCTTATTTATCTATATCCCTTATAATTCGCATTAATTTTTTTTATTCTCTGTCACATTTTATCGGCATACTAGTTTTACTCAATCACATGTTGTTAGTTCTATGAGTAAACCAGCAACTCATTGAATAACATTTATTTTTAGAATTGGTTTTTAATGGAAAAATAAGAAGAACTAGACTACGGCAGGGATCCAACCTGTGACCATGAGGTTGACAGGCGAAAACACAACTATCGGGCCACGTGCACCCCATGATGAATCTCATTTTCAGTTGAACATGCATTATTGTGACACCAAATTCCCAGAAATGCTTAAAATTCATTTGCCGTCACTCAAAGTCCCAGTTTGGCATTCAAATTAATCAGCTGAGACTTTGACAAAACCATACCCATACTATTTGTAGGTACAATATTTATTATTTGAACAAAATGATTCATAAAAGAGGTTTTATTGCATTTTGAAAAAAGAAAAAAGAAATTTACCCTTTCCTATTAATTTCGTGTTAATTAAAAATAAATTGTCTGTTTATAAACACAAGTTACATTTTTCTTTTTGTCAACAATTATGAAACACAAGAAAGTACCATTTTTAAATAATATGTATCGCAATAATGTTTTCTAGTTTATTTCACGACTTCATCATCTTCTTTACCAATTAGGAAAAGTTTTCTAGTTGTTGCATTTTATTTCATTCACTTGTTTGAGAGAGCAAGGCACATCTCTGTAAAATGCAACTCAGTAGATTCATTTGGAAAATTTAATTCCTTTATTGTTTTGTTTATGTTGACTTGGAAAAAAAATTAGTTAAGAAAATTTTCTTATATTCCAGACAATGGAAAATTTAATCTAATAAAATATAAATATTAAAAAAAAACAAGGTAATTCATTTAAATCTATACGACGGATGTTTGAGATGATAATGATCTGATGATTTTTTTTTTTCATAAAAATTCACTTCCACTTGATTCCGACTTAAAAAAAAATATGAAAAAAAGGTCAAATTTTAATTAAAACTAAAGACTTTCCTTCTTATTTTACTGAAAGCATAAGATTGATACATTTCAAAGGAGACACGTAATTCTATAGCTTATGAAATATAACCCAGCCAGATGCTCTCATTATTTCCTCACTAAATATAAGAATATAATATAACCCAACTTTTTTTTTGGCTTAAGGGCGAAGTTTACTAACCATTCATTTTCAAAATTAAAGGAAACGCCACCCCTCATACCACACATGGTAACCATTTTTTTTCCTTTAGCCTCATTATCATTAGCCAAGAAAACGAATATAAAGAGGATGTACTTTACCAAATGGATATAGGAAACCAAGAGTATGTATAAATAAATATTTAAGAAAATGTTTTCATTAGATATGTTATTTGCTGAACGTGTCCCTCTGTATTATGTAGTGTATAACGATTTGCGCTATAAGTAGTCCTATAGTCAAATCTCGTTGATCTTGAAAAAACTGAATATGCGTGCAGCATTGAAATAGATTTTTAACGAAACACGTTCACCAAACATCATAATAAGCATTGGTTCAAGAAATCAATATTGATTGGTTGATATTTGGATTATTGTAATTCTTCGTTAAATTAATTATTCTTCATGCGTTTCTTCGATTTTTACCATATGGAAAGGTTAACTATGTTTTTGTTGCTTCTCTTAAATGGGCATTTTTAAAAAATAGGAAAGTGGGTGTAATGTCGTAGTTCAATTCCAAGAGCTAGATAAACTGCCTATAATTTAATAGGATGTTATTGGTTTTTAAATGATATCAACAGAGATGATGAACTGCAATTAGAAAGAATCCAATTGGAAATGTGAAGAAAGGGTATAAATGAGCTACGAATCTTGAAACTTAAAAAATAAAATGCACGACTGGATCGCACGAACTTGCACTTATGTTCGATCACATCGTATGCAAAAGATTTCTATTAAAAATCTAAATATATTTTTAAAGTCGTTTTTTACTTAATTTTTAATATATACACAATTTCTCTTATTTATTTCTAAACAAAATTGGTATGACAATCTTAAATATTTAATAAAATAAACTTAAAAACAAAAAATTAAATCGGATTAATCAAAGAAAAAATAATTCAAAATTCCGAAATAAATACTTAAACTAATTTGAGCTCAAAAAAAAGTACGCCATTTTATTTCTTGGATAAATTTGAATTTTTGAGAAAAAAATTTTAAAAATCTGTTGAGCGGTTTTGAGAAAAAAAAGTTTTTTTTAAACTTTTTGAAAAAAAAAAATTTTTAAAATCCAAAAACGCCAATTCAGCAAATACATAATAAATATAATTTTAGAAAAAAATTTAATGACCAATTTTCAAAATATAATTTTTTTAATTTGTTTTGTTAAAAATGCTTTTAAAAATACAAAAAAATATTAAATAAAAATATTGCTACGCAGTATAAATTGGGAAACCTAAGGCTATATATTTGTGAAATTTGGAAAGAATCGGGTAAGCCGTTTATGAGATAGTCAAAAGCAAAAAAAAACGGTCCTATGGAAAGTACCATTTTTAGATCGGTAGTGTCTAAAAAGCTGTGCTGATTTTTTTTAATCAAAATTGTTAGAGCCGTTTCCGAGAAAAATAGGCTTTAACGTAACGGTTAAATGGCAGGTACCGTTATTTTTTGAGCTAAGAATTCAATCAATCGCATCGCATCGCTTTGTTGCACCACTTCACGCGCCGCATAATACATTTAAATGTCATATTCTACACAAAAGTAGATTGTCTATAGGTTTCAAATACAAAATGGAGTCAAACAGCATATACTGTTTTCATCGGTGAAAAGCAATGCCCTGAGCACAAACTTGGAGGAAACATAGGCACTCGGTGGACCCTGACATCTTACGTGGAACATCTTGATTATGCGTACGACGAATGCTGACTCTTCCATGGGATCATCGATCTCCATCATATAACAACAATGGTGGAGAGAAAAGCAGAAATTGTGGGGGGCTCAAAATCAATACCAGTAAAACAAAGATATTCAGCCTCGAGACACAGAGTTTTCAGTACCTTGGGAGTATTATCTCTATATCTACCGAAGGTGGTGCCGAACAACTGTACAGCTATGAAAAGTACATCAGCCATCATAAGGAAGCTGCAAATGTTCATTAATAGATGTCTACGAAACATTCTTAGGATTTTCTGGCCCGATTGGTTATCCAGCAAAGACGCCCCTAGCAGAACAGGTCGGGAACCCATTGATTCTATTATACATCAACGAAAGTGGCAGTGAATTAGACATACGCTTAGTAAAGGTATTACAACTCAACCAATGCAGTGCAATCCGCTCACACAAGAAGGAAGAAGAGTTGGCCGGCCGAGTAGCACATGGCGGAAGACACAGTCTAGGAGGAATCAGCGAAGAGTTGGAGGGAACTGAAACCCATTTCCGGTAAACGCACGTAGGGGTACTTGCAACCATGTGCCCTAATAGTGGTCTCCATAAACTTAATATATCTGAGGACCTAAGTATGTGTGGCTAATAAAAGCGCTAGTCGTTTCAATGCAATTGATAAACAGAAAAACCTACATTGGATTGGATGTAATTATTTGGGTTCGGTGGCGTGATGCGTAGTGTGTTGGCTTCTAAGAGCAAGCTGCATATTCAAAAATCAATGGAGGCATACGAATTTTTTCAATTAAAATTTTTATATATATATATACAGTTGCTAAATATTCCTTCCCCAGCATAATTAATGCTTCACTGTTTATTTTTTGAGTGAATTGAATGCAAAATAATTGCAAAAAATATGTTTATCTAATATTCAGTTCAGAAGGTTGTTCTGATGCATCATAGTTAAACATGTATCCCAATGACACCAATTTCTAGTAATTTTTTTTTTATGTTTTGTTGTTGTTTAAATGCTTATATGGTTTTCCCAAAGGTCCTTTATTTGTTATTTTGTGTGTTTACTTTTTTTGATTTTGGGCTAGTGAAACTCTCAATACTTGTTCTAGCAGAGGCACATACACTTGCCCGTAGCAAAACATTTACCTACAATTTGTGCCGAACTTTTGTGTAATATTTCATCGTTTCTCCTTATAAAACGATTCCCTCTAAAAAATATTCTTTAACGTATGCATACGTTCTTTTCAGAATACTTTTAGCCTGGGAGTATACATGTACATGCCCCTAAATTAATACGTGCTTCTTGTCAATTATTTGTGCTTTGTAAGAAGCTATCAGAAATCTTTCCAAAGGGCAACCACTTTTACCTTAAAACGACTAAGAAAAAAGGTCCAATATATTATTATATTAAATTTTATAAAGTTGTAGTGCACCTCTAAGCCCAGTATGATTACCTGCTGTACAGTAGTTACATGCTTTACTCATTGATTACTCTATTTTGCAAAGAAAAGCTTTCATAAGCAGTTGCCATGTTTGGCATTTCTTGACAGAATTATTGTTTTTTTTGCAGTTAATTTTATTTTCAACAAACTTGTCATTTTCAGTAAAGTTTTTGACCGTCATCGATTGACCATCTGCTGTTTTTCAAGCACAACATTATTGTGAATACTCTTTACTCACTTTAATTAAACACAAATCTGTCATCCTTGAAGTATTACTTTAAAAAAAATTATTTAAAAAAAATTTAATAAATAAATGTTTTTTTTTTTCAAATGAACAAAAGCGATTTTGTAGTATTAAAAAGTATTAAAGATGGAGAAAACGGATCTCACAAAGGCAAGCATCAACAAAGCCATAAACTAAAATTAAAGATCCTATATCATTTGGATCCTTCTCTCTCTTCATCTAGTCGGAGCGAAAGATGCCGCGAACAGAGATGTCAAATTTTGTCAGCAAAGTGAGTAAAATGCAAATACCGCCAAAATACAAATGTCCCTAAATATATTATTTATACAAAAAAAAACCACATACATTTAGGGAACAAAAATGTTTTTAAAAAATAAGTATACGCCATGTATGCCTAATCAATATCGTATCATTAATTTTGATTTGTGTTTCAGTACACTTCGTAATGTTTTTTTTTTGGAGTGAAATAAATTAATAAGATTATATTTAAAGTTTAAATTTTAAATCGAGCTTAAAAGTAATCTCCATTTGCAAAATGGAGTGAAAAATAAGTAAAAAAAATGCATTTCACTAGAATCTGTATTTCTTGTACGATCTAGATAATATTTATTATATTTAGCATTATCAAATTAAGCAGACACCACTTGTGTAAGTAATTTGTGAAATTTATAGCTATTGTTGGTGAATATATTTTTATGGACACTTAGCTTATCAATAGTTTTTGAAAAAAAAAATATCGGTTTTAGTTGAGTGTTTAGTTATTACTCTCGCTCCATCATATGATTCTATTAAGTGCGGAATTCGGGCACTATCGGGGATTGTGCCGGATTCTTAGTCACATGTATCTGGAACTTCTTAAGCCAGGAAATAGTGGTCCCGATTAATATGACATATATATTCAGGAACATATCCTGCATGGCGATAAAAAGAACCCCGGACTGTATACATCAGTTGAAAATATGTCAGAAGGGTAAAACGACACAGATTTGGGTAGAAAACATGATTAGGACAGCGCACATCAGAACCTAGATAATATCACGGCCGATGGCAATAAAGATTCCCATTAAATTAAATTAAATTAAATTCACGACTGGATCGCACGTACTTGCTCCTATGTTCGATTACATTATATGCAAAATATTCTTAATAGAAACGGCTAAATGTATTTTTAAAGTGGTTTTCACTTAATTTTTTATATATAAAAATTCTCAATTTTTTTTTCAAAATAAATTGGTATGAACATTTTAAATATTTAACAATATAAACTCAAAAACAAAATTTCAGAAAAAATACTCCACCCGTTTTCGAAATATTAAATTTTCAAAAAAAAAAAAAAATTCTTTTAAATCAAAAAAAAAAACGATTTTTCGAAAATTTTAAAATACAGTGTTATTTATAATTCGAAGCAGATCCTGTATAAAAATTTTGATTGAAATCCGTTCAGCCGTTTACGAGAAAGTCAAAAATCAATAAAATGGTTGTACGGCAGGTACCGTTAATAACAACATATTTTAAAATTTTTGTTGGCCAAAATGTAGACCATTTTTTTTTTTTTTTTTTATTTAACTATATGCCCGTAAGACCTAAGGTCTTTTAAATGCAACCTGAATTGCACGGTACACGGTTTGGCACAAAGGATTTGAGAACCAGATATTGACTGTCTCATTTTAACCCATGGGCGGCATCCAATTACAATTGGAGGTATAGAAAACAATTCGCCTAGCGTGGGAATCGAACCCACACGCCTAAGTTAGCAATCAAGCACTTTATCCACTGCGCCATTGCCACCATACTCAAGGTAGTACATACACCAATTTTTATCAAAATCGTTAGAGCCGTTTGAGATTATTAAGATGATAGAAAAATTTGTATGACAGTGCCTTTATTTTTGGGTCTAAAACAACGATTCAAAAATCTATTTTGGACAATCACCTAAACCGCCTAAGCACCAAGTTTGAACAAAATCGGTTCAGCCGTTTAGGCTGTAGATCTTTCTACAGACAGACAGACAGACGGAATTGCCGGACCACTTTGTTGGTGTTCTCTATCATCGTAATGTCAACTCTGATTAAAATCTCGAGTTCGATTTTTTTTCCAGATGCAAAACTTGCCCTACAACTTTCAATGTTCCTGGTTTGTTTCAATTTAAATTATATGTTTTTATTACAATCTTTAATTTTATTTTATGACATATTCTCTTATCACAATCGTCTTATTTAACTTTAATTTAATATACGGTTTAACTGTGGTAATTTTGTTTCAAGAATAAAAAGGATTTACCTTATTGTCACACAAAAAAAAATAATTAATTAACATTTCCTTAGGAATATGTACACATGTGCATTTTTTTCTTTTATAATAATTAAACTCAACAGTAGAAAAACTTGTACATTTAAATATATATATTTTTTTTATTAATATCTGTTGGTTTTATAAATCTTACTTACACATATCACACACAAATAAATGGTGTACATGAACAAATTAATAAAGCAAACCAGGCACTCTTATACGAGTATCAACCAAAACAACATTTCGTAAACATAAGCTTCATGATTAAATGTGCCAATTAATTCACTCAAAGGGAATTATACGACCTTGTCCATGTCAGCAGCCCTCTTATAAGTAAATACACAAATAGAGAGTACATACGATTTTACCAGGTCATTTCTGTTTGCACCCTCACCAAAAAGGACCATACAAAAAAAAAAATAAAAATATTCAGCTTCCTTGAATTGCAGATGTGTATCTTGGAAATCTTTCAGTAAATTAATCCTCATCATGAAATGTCACAAATCAATGGTACGTGACCGAAGTCTATCTGAAAGCTTTATAGAGATAAAGAACTAAAATACATCATTCCGAACTCGTGTCAATTCAGACCAACCCTAAAGCTAAAACTTTATATATGTATGTTTTATATTTAAGAATATTCCAAAATATGTTAAATGGTAATTTGTTTACGGAAACCGCTATCATTGTTGAGCGAAGAAAGAGGAATGGTGCTACACCATATCAATTCTCTGAACTTTTCTATAAAAAGGAGAATTCAAAAAAGGCCTTAATGGGTCCACGGAGCCATATAAAAATATTAATAAAAAAGTTTTTTATATTTGTCTGTATTTTTTTCTTGTTGGCTTTATATACAAATTCGTATCTAAGTCAGACAACCAAATAATAAAAGATGCGATAAGCTGACAAAATATGAAAATACCTTTTTCATTTTTAATTTTTTCTAGCACAACGATGATTATTAGGTTATAATAATGATGACAGTTGAAAGCCTCGAAGGATTAATCAACCGTCTTTTTACTTGAATAAAAAAATATGAATCAAAATTTAAATAATTAAATGAAAACTGGTCAGTATGAGACCGGAAATAAGATAAAACAATGGAAATTTTCATAAAGTATTCTATATCTGTCCTGTCCATGATGGGATATTAATTAGAGCCCTGTTGACATAATATACATATACAATATCCTTTTGCTCTCTTGGCGTCATTCAGGGAATTGTATCTATATTTATTGAAGTTTGTGAACCTATTTTGGAGACACATGAGAATTATGATGATAAATTTCTGATTATTTCCTTAATTTATTTTTGATTGGGTATAAATGTTAAATTAATTAATTTAGTTGTTTTTCTTGGTGTATAGTTTCTATTTAGAAGTCATGGCAAAGTTATGTGTAAAACATGCACAAACACAAAAACTTTTATCTGTTCAAAGGGTCCCTTGAGATAAATACATATATATTTTTTGTAATGCCACTTAGCCAACATGGTTGTCACTTTGTATGTGATGTAATTGGTCTCTAAAGATTGTGTTAAAATGTTTTGGAAAACTTTACTCAAATGTGTCCTGAAAGAGTTTGTCTCAAGTGACCACAAACTTATCAAACGCTCATTGGAGTAAGTGTATGTTGGATGTGTATAACTGCAAAATAAATCTTTCGTACTTAAAACAGTAACTTTGATATTAAAAGTAAAATAAAACTGAGTTGTTCTTTTAAGGTGACGAGTTATGGCAGTCTTATGGTGTTTTTTGCAAAAGTAAGGATAATGGGAGGATAACACAAGAAAAAATTCAATCGCGACAAATCACAGGATCTATCTGTTTGTGATCTAGTCCGATTTCAGGCATAGAAAAAATCTGAAGATTACAATTTTTGAAGAAGCATGAACCAAGAAACCGTTAACGGGAAGTTGGTAGAGAGGTGTACTCAGACAGACTAAATTAAGCATATTTAAGCGAAAGTTTAGGACATCAAAGATGTTTTATCTTAGTTTAAAAAACCGTATTTTCAACAGGTGCTCTACGCATCTTCTCCGATTGCTAAGTTCCATCACTAAAACAATAAAACAGCTTTTACTGGGTGGCGGCCTATAGGGGCCATTCTAGGAAATTGTAAAGCTATGATGAACTCGCCAAAAAAAGAGTAAGCTATTGGTGTACTAACCACTCCATTACGTACAAATTTATGACTTGAAAAGATGCTCTAAGGGGCTTAGATGCAGGAAATCGTTTATGTGTACAAATCTGGATTTGATTTCTTTAAGTAGATTGTACATTAACTCCGTAATAGGCGCCATAACTTTACAATGTCTAATAGGCATCAAGGACGAAACGGGTACCATGGTGGAAATGAAAGAATTCGGTGGCAATGGTGCAGAGAATATAGTGCTTGCGTCTGCTAACTTAGACTTGTGGGTTCGAGTCCCACACTAGGCAGCAATGTTTTCTATACCTCCTAGTCTGAACTGGTTGCCACCCCTGGGTTATAATGATACAACAAACGCCTTATTCCCAATCTACTGTGCCAACAAACAAAAAAAACATCTTACCTTTTCTTATATTCCTTCTAACTTGTGCCGTGCAATTCAGGTTAAATGTTAAATTTATAAAAAATCCCTTAGATTTTACAGGTATATAGTTAAAATTGTTTTTAAAAAAACACACACACATAATAAAAATTATTAAGCTGTTAGGTTAATTGAATTGTTGAACAAATATGTGAACATATAAAATAAAATAAAAAACATGTTCTAGCGCTTTTTTAAACAAAATGCACGACTGGATCGCACGAACCTGCTCTTATGTTCGATCACATGGTATGCAAAAGATTTCTATTAAAAATCTAATTTTTTTCATTTTTTACGTAAATTTTTATATATGACAACAGTTTTTAAATTTTTTTTCTAAAGAAGAAACTTGGTATGACAATTTTAAATATTTAATAATATAAACTTAAAAACATATATCCAAAAAAAAAACATCCACCCGTTTTCGAAATATTGAATTTTCAAAAACAAAAAAAAATGTTTAATGACTTTGAAGTTTTTCTTAATTATTTTTGGCTGGAATTATAGCTATTTCACGACTTTTCAAGGCCGATCATCAGATTCCTTTGATCTAGTGGTGCAAAATATGCAAAATAATAGAAACGGCTAAATATATTTTTAAAGTCATTTTTCACTTAATTTTTATATATAAAAATTCTTAAATTTTATGATAAATAAATTGATATGATCATTTTAAATATTTAATAATATAAATTCAAAAACAAAATGTCAGAAAAAATTGTCCACCCGTTTTCAAAATAATGAATTTTCAAAAAAAAAAAATATTTTTTTTTTTTTTCAAAAATCCAAAAAAACTATTTACTGAAAATTTTGAAATGCAGTATTATTTAGAATTTGAAAGAGCTCCTGCATAAAAATTTTGTTTGAAATCCGTTGAGCCATTTATGAGAAAGTCGAAAATCAATAAAATGGTTGTATGACAGGTACCGTTAATAAAAAAATATTTTTTTAAAAAATTTTGGCCAAATTGTAGACCATACGCAAAGTTGACAGTGTTGTACAGAAAGACAGACAGACAGAAGGGATTGCGGGGCCCACTTTGTTGGTGTTGTATATCATCGATTTTTTTTCCAAATGCAAAACTTGCCCTATAGTACCTTTATCGCAAGTAAAAATTAAAGGACATACATATGTATAATTTTCAAAACAATTTAAACATTTTTAAGTAAAAAAATCGGGTTATCAATTTAAACAATTATTAATATGAATATAAAGTTTTAATTTAAAAAAAATCACTTGTCTTGGTCTTGGAAAAATTTTAATTTTAAAATCAAAAAAATATTTTTTTTTGAAAATTTGAATATGCGATATTATGTATACTTTTAATGAGAATTTCCGAAAAAAAAATACTTTATATTATATATTTATTTATATGAAAAGTGGTTCTACATACGTTAATAAGAACAACAAATATTAATATTTCTTTACCTAAAAGTGAACAACACTACACATTTTTTTTAGCCAAATTCTTGAAGCCGGTTTTGAGGCACAAATTTGTTTTTGAACGGTTTTTTTATAACATTTGTACCGGTTGTTTTAGGAAAATGGAAAATTAGGAAATTAAAAAACTACTAACTGCTACAAAGTTTTATAAAAAACCAATAAATCATTTTCGAAATGTTGAGTTTTAAGAAAAAAATTGTTTTATTTTTTTAATTTCAGAAACAAGTTTTGCAAAAAAAAAGACTCACTCCATTTAAAAAAAAATCAAAAAAATAAACTGAACCGTGTTCCAGGAAATCGAAAACCAAAAAATTAAAAAAAGACCCTTTTCGCTGGCTGTTTTTTATATAAATCTTGGGAGTCGTTTTTTTTTTAGAAAAATATGATTTAACGTTTTGGCTAAAAAAAAATGTGTTATACATTTATTTCACTATTATTTTTGGTCTTAGAAAAATTTAAAAAAACATGCAATGTACCTACTAAGTTTGACGAAATAACATCTACCATATTAGGCCGTAGACTCGCGGACAGACATACAGAGAGACAGAATTGTGAAACCAACTTTTTTCGCCTTCACTAAAAACTCGAGTTCTGTTTTGTTTGACGAAAAAAATCGGATTTGGTCAAAAACCAGCATTATATCCACTAATTTTCCCATATGTATTTGACATAGCTACAAAAGTTATGGTAAACCACTGGTTTTGCCGAAAAAGACATAATTTAAACTATTCAGCCCTCAACTGGATTATTTACATATTTGCTTAAAATGTCTACATCCCAGCATTTATCCCATACTAACATTATCTACTTCCCAACTGTTGACAGCCATATCAAAAAATTGATTTGTCAGACAAAAACCAGTATACATATGTGCAGAGTGAACGCTTTTCGCACGCAAGTAAAAAGGTCAGAACTTAAGTAAAGACATTTTGAAGACCTTTATTATGTAAATATGTATAAATATTGTCGATGAGAAATTCAATTTACAGTGAACCTTTAAACATTGAAAGTTGTTTCCTTCAAAAAAATATTGACACATCCTGTCATAGCCTTTTATATTTCATTTTATTTTGTATATGTGATGAGGATGACTTATTTATTTATATATTGGAAATGATGACGATGATATTAAATGTTCAACTGGTAATATATTTTCCATATTTGCGTAAATATACTTGTACATTACAAACAAATAACCAAATGCCTTTCCAACATACAAGCATTCGATTTTTTTTTTTTTTTGCAATATCAACTTGTTAAGCTTTCCTTTCCTGATTTAATCTTAAAAGTCTTGTTTTGCTTTTGGCAAGAATATTATAATATGTTAAATTTTGCTTTCAATCTAATCATCCCACTCGTAGTCTTCAATATATATGTGTATATGTACATTTTCACATATTTCCCGCCGGTATTTTTTTTCTTCTTGTTTTCATAACATTTTAACTAAAAATTTATATCGTCCTTGTTCACTTATTCATTCAAGGAGAGTATACTCGAGACAGATGCGTTTTCACCGCTCCATAATCCCTCGTTAGGGTATTGTTCGGCCAAATGTTTCCCTTACACTGAAAATAAGCTTAAGTAAGTCTGCGAATTTTAATAATTTCACTCCACGTGCACAATGAAGAAATTGATGATTTGTTGATATTAGAAAAGAAGAGGTCATAAGTCCATAAATGTTCCTTATAAATTCTTCAGGTATTTGATTTTTAAAAAAATCCATCGAAACCCATGATACCGTATGCTTAGCATTCCCATTTCCGAATGTCTAATGTGTTTAATGTCAAAAAATCTGGTTGAGTTCGATATCCCGCTCTTTATAATACAGTTTCTTTAAATCCCGCTTTTTATAATCCCGCTTTTTATAATCCCGTTTCTTAGTATCCCGCTTTTTTGAATCAACATAAGGTAAAATGAATGAAGAAAGTAACCCCCTTGCTTGTGCCAATATTGGTTTTGGGGTGGGGTCAAGTTTGGGTGTATGCAAAGTGTTTTGTGTAACATTTATCAAAAGCGGAATTTTAAAAAGCGGTATTTTAGAAGACGGGATCTTAATACTTTTTTTTTGGGATTTTCGAAAAGCGGGATTTCGATACGCTTTCGATACGCCCAAAAAATCTTCTATACATTTGAAAATGGCTCCTAGATTTAAAATTTTTACTTGGAATTTCCATTCAAAAATATCGCATATGAGATTTGGATCAAACTTAAGTATGTTGCGCAATTTCGTCTGTCTGTCTATCTGTAGGTCGATTTACAACTGAAGTGATTTTCTTTAAAAAGGTGATTTCCTACGTTGTTTTTTAAAACTTTTTTAAAACTGCATACCAAAATTTTCGAAAAATATTATTTTGATGCCATTTTTCTTTTTAATTTAATATTTCGAAAACGGGTTGCAATTTGTTTAGGAAATTATATTTTTAAATTTATAAATATTGTTCAATATACCTAAACTTGCGATACCAGCATTTTTTATTAAAAAAACAATAAGGAAATTTTGTTCATACAAAATTAAGTAAAAATCACTTCGTTTTCTACCATGAATTTTGTGCTTACGTGCAAGTACGTGCCATCCAGCATTTTATTTTGTAAGGCATTTAACAATTATTTAATCATAGAAATTTTTGTTTCTCGAATTCGTTGTCATGTTTATTACCGTGTAAAAAAATTACGAATATAAATATACATACCTAACCATGATAATTGTGGGATGGGGTTGGGGCGATGAAGAAGATAGATAGCACAGTGCTTAAAAAACACAAAAGTCTGCACATTTTTGATGCCATACTTTAAGCCACATAACGATGTTAGATATACCTAAACCTACAGTGAACTATAAAATAGGTATTACATTTTGTAAGTGCTATAGTTAAAGAGCTTTATAAATTCTTTTCAAAAAAAAAAAAATAATAATAATAAAGCAAAAATTATGTTATAGTTGAGATTTTGTTATGCTTTCTTGTCTGACTTTTCTGTTTGATTATATCTTTAGCTTGCTTTGTTATGCTGGAAACTTATGCATATTTAGGCTTGGCAGGAATATCTTAAGGTTTCTGTGTTTTATTGAAACAGAGATTGCTATGAAAGTGTAATTTTATTTGCAAACTTGCTTACTTAGTTTGTTATCGCATGCTTCTTAATTTATTAAAAATTTCTCAATGGATATTGTTTTAACCAATTTAGCGATGGATATTTTTATACCTACATACAATATTTATCCGGCTTACATTTTTGAAATCCTAGAAATAATAAGTTTAATTAATAACATTTTCAAAAATAAATAAACAGAAAATTCGTCATCTTTTAAATTGAAATAAATTGCCGTGAAAGATTTTCGATAAGAAGATTTTAGAAGGCCATATGGCAGGCATGTTTTTATTTTTAACACTAAAAATAAATCACCATGACAAAAAAAAATTATCTTCGGTGACGAGGCTTTTCTCTATAGGTACTCTGTCCAAGAAAAATTGTTAGTGTTAGGGCTTTATTTGAAGGCTTTTTTCCAAATCAGTGGCGCCGGTAGGCCTATGAAGCATAGAGAATTGGAAGTCAAATAACAATTTTTATAAATTATTTACTATTCGAATTTTACAATTAATTACTCAACACTTTATTATCTATATTCTGCTATTCGGTTAGATTAAAATAAAAAATTAGAAATTGTAAATGTTATTTCAATAACAGGGTTTTTCGATCTTATGTTACCTCTTACTGTGAAATATTTAGCCATCCCTATTTGTATTTTGTTGTGTGAAAAATAAGTGTGTCAAATCTCAGAAAGCTTTATGTCAACATGCGCAAGAGCAGAACTTGTAATACCTGCACCTGAAACACGTTTAACTTAAGTGCAGACTAATTGTTCTTTTCAGTGCTACCATTCAAGTAATAACTAATTCTCTTTGGTTTTATTGTTAAAGAGCTTTCAGAATTCATGATTTTTTGGAGCTTTCAAGAACAAATAGAGGAAAAGTGTTATCGCTTGGTATTTATTTTTACTTGCGATTATAGGTAAACCTATTTGTAAAAAAAAAAATTTCTACCAATGAAACATGACATTACGATCATAGAGAACACCAAAAAAGTGGGTCCCCCAGTTCCGCCTGTCTGCCAGTCTGCCTGTCTGTCCTCGAGTCTGCAGCCTAAACGGTTCGGTGGATTTGCTTCAAACATAATACATATTGTTTTTTTCGGTAATATGTCCACATGTTTTTTTCATTTTTTTTTTTTGAGACGACAAATAACAGTAGTTCCCATATATTTTTTTTGCCAAAAACAAAAATCTTATTTTTCTTAAAAACGGCTCCAAAAATTTTTATAAAAAAAATCAGTTAATCAGGGTACCTTTTGCTGTTTTTTTTTTTTTTTGAAAAAAATGTTAGTTTTGGCACCTCTAGTAGAGCCATTTTTTATGGTTTTCGATTTTCTGGAAAACGGTTGATTTGATTTTTTTGAATTTGTTACGCAAAAGCTCCTAGAAAGTTTAAACACTATTGAAAACTCAAAATTTAGAAAACGACTAAATAGAATTTTTCGAAACTTCGTATTTGGTGTTTTTTTGACATCATCTTGAGTGGTAAAAAAAACTATTGTTTTCTAAAATAAGAAACAACGGTACTGCCCATACAAATGTTAAAAAACCGTTAAAAAATAAAATGCACGACTGGATCGTACAAGCTTGCTCTTGTAGCTTTAGTGTTACTCACTGACGCTGTTGGTAGGAAGCTATTCTATTTATTATAGTTATCCTATGCAGATTTAAAGCCCATGTAGGTAATATTATCTTGACTCTTAGTATAATGAATTGTCGAATGCATGATTCAAGGAATAGTT
This sequence comes from Philhelius pedissequus, assembly GCA_910595825.1. Lineage (NCBI taxonomy): Eukaryota > Metazoa > Arthropoda > Insecta > Diptera > Syrphidae > Philhelius > Philhelius pedissequus. The sequence continues at coordinate 2,375,151 of OU343163.1, read as the reverse complement.
AAATAGGTACCTACAAATGTATATTTAAATGGATTTTAATTATGTCATTTAGGAGGGTAATAATGTAAATATATACAATTACATACATGTATATGTGTATAGGTTGGAAAAAATCGTTTTTTAAACTTAAACTTTAAACTTTTTAAACTGCCAAAACCATCAATTTAATCAGTTTTTCGAAAAAAACCAAGAACGCCATTATATGCCACGGATCAATAAAAATTTTATAAAAAAAAGTATCTCGAAAATTGTATACGGGTTTTGATGAAATCCTGTTTTATATTTTTTTGTTTTTTGAAAACAAAATTCTTTTGAAATTTTGGTATGCAATTTTTTAGAGACTTTTAATATTCATGTGAATATAAAATTTAAAATTATTTTTTTTTATTAGTTTTAAAATTATTGATTTTTCAAAAAAAAAATTTAATAAATTATTTTAATTTAAAAAAAAAAGTTATTCATAATTTGGATATGTAAAAATAATTAAGATACTTAGATCTTCTCAGACATAAAATTTGACAGAAATCCAATGTACCGTTACCGAGAAAGCCAAAAATTAAAAAAAACAGTTATATGAAAGGTACCGTTAAGACACTTTTCTTGCAAACTTGGTTCATATCAAATGTTAGCTATTAGCAACAAAAAAATTCTCAAAAACTTTTATCAAAATTGTTGGAGCCGTTTTAGAGAAAAATAAGATTTTCCTTCAAGATCATATGGCAGGTACCGTTATTTTTAGGCCTAAAAATAAAATTTAAATTTCCCCTCTGAAGAATGCCAAGATAATCACACGTACCAAATGTGAAGGTAATCGTTTAAGCCGTTTAGGCTGTAGCTCGTTCGTTATACATACAGACGGACAGACTGACAGACAGACATTTTTTGGCGATCACTTTTTTGGGCTTCTCTATGATCGTAATGTCATATTTGATTGTTAGATTTTTTTTTTATGAATGCATAACTGGCTTTATAGTACCTATACTCGCAAGTAAAATTGTAGGTATTTCTCGAAAATGGCTCCAAGAATTTTTATAAAAAAATGTGTGTGTTCTTAAACTAGTACACTCCACTTTTATTTTTTTTTTTGAAATCTGAATTTTGAAAATATTATTAATAATATTTTCAAAATGGTGTTTCAAATTTTTTTTCTAAAAATGTTTTCAAAATTTTATACATAAAAAATAAATTATTAAAAAGCCGCTCCAATGATTTTTGAATTTTTTTTTGATATATTGTTATTTATCCATGAACTCAAATTGCATCTTTGTTTTCCCTACATAACTTTTCGGCGTTTGCAAATAATATCAAATTGTCTTATGGATTTAGTATGATGCTAAAAAGATAAAACAGCTTTCTGGTGATTCCAACTTTAGAAAACTGCTAAGTGATAGTTCCATCTTAGCTGATTTATATGTTTAAAATTAGCAAAATCCTCTTTTAAGCTTAGTATTATACTAATACTGATTTAATATCGTAACAAATTGTTTATAATTATGCGCTATTGTTTTTAAATAGTTTTGAGGTGAGTTGTGTTTAATTAGTAAATTAATGGTAAAAACAGATTAATTTGAATTAACTTTAATATTTCTTATTTTTTTAATTATCACATGGCAGCCCTTCGTTTTGAGGTGATTATAATGTAAACTATGGAAACCCTGTAGTGGATTTAAACAGGAAAATATTTAGGCTAGTAAATGAATACAGAGTTAGAGGCAAACGTCCTATCTATGAACTGGCAATTTTTTTTCTTAAGCCCAGTATAGCAAATTACAAGATTTGGGACAAAAAATATATAATACACACGTTTTTCACCAGGTGGCACTGCACCCGAAGAAAGGCTATCGAAATTGTGCTGCTTATATTATTTATTGTGGGTTACAGTCACAGTCACAGGTGCATATACAGATTTCAAAAAGCTCGAAACGGCCAGTGCCCTTAATGTCAACATCATCCGGACCCTCCCACTAATTCAACCAAATCTATGCGCTAGAATCATCATCTGAGCGCCAACAGTGCAACTAAGCCTAAAGATATTCACGTTTTCTAGGAACTATTGGCCGCATTTTGAATATTTTAACTTTTTATTTGCAAATAAAATTACATTCGTTTAAAAGATACTAAATTCTTTTAATTCAAAAAGTTTCGGGGAAAATCATTTACGCATATTCGAGTATTTGTATAACAGCTGGAATCAAGAAAGCAAACTACAAAAAGATACTTTATGTGCAAGAGAAAAGTCAATAAGCTCTTTCCTTTTCAAAATCCAAATTGCTTCAAATAAACTTTTTCAATAATTTTCATCAAATCAAAGACATTTCATGTTTCGTTATAAAAAAATAAAATTGTATATTTAGGTAAGTCTGGTCCTCTGTTGTCTGTTCTGGCGCTCGTTGAATGAAAAGTCTCTTTGAATTATTAACTGGACTTGTTCGAGATAACAAAGTAAAGAATTAACGAAAAATGCCTTTGTTACCACCAGAAAATGGTTTCTCAGATTAAGTCGGTATTAGCTTTCAAGGAATTCACGTTTACGGCATTTTTATAAGATTTTAATTAAAAAAAAGCCTGGCCCGGTTTCAGACGGGCAGCTGAAGACCCAAAGCAAAAAAAATGCGGTTATGACTAACAAAAGTCACGTTAACACCACGGTCGGTTGCCTTCAACGTTCGACTAAACTTCCTAATGCCAGGATCCTGCTTACATATATTGGATATCAACGAAAACGAAACGGTAAATCCAATTAAAGTAAAGATTTTAACTTTTCTGTTTACTGTTAAACTAATTTTCGGCTTATGAAAAAGATTCCGCTTGGGGAAAAGCATTTCAATTATATCAGCTTCGACCCGCCCCACTTAGAATTTGAAATTTAAAGGCTAACTCTCATCAAGTCGGGCCGCCGCATACCCTAACCATACACAATTATGGTTGTTTCGATGACTTTTTAAGGACAAAAAAATACCAACAAAATGACTTCCATAAAAAAGGTCCTTAAATAAGTTTCGTTTTGTCGATTTTCTCTTGAGCTCGTCAAGTACTCACTACAAAATATTTATGGATTTATTTTGTCATATTTCAAAAAAAGCTTTTGACTCTCACTCCTGGAAAAAGGAATGTTTTTTTTTTTTATTCAATTTTTTGTTGTCTTTTTAACTATGATTTGACATGAACAACAAGTCGTCAGTTGGGTATAATTTGGATATGCCATTATGAGGCCAGACATTTTCATATTGATTTCGAAAGTCCTTTGTCATGAACCATGAAGGAAATGGTTGGTTATTGTTTGGTACTATCTACGAGCTATGAGTTGTTGGAGATGGAGTAAGGCATTGATATGCAAAGGGACAGAGAAGAGTCACTTGTTGATTATTATTATAGACAGTCCTCGAAAGTAATTGCTGTGGGTAAATGTGTTTTGTGTGAGCGAGGATATTTGTTTAGCTGCGCCGCCGGCCGGGCCGTTCCGTGTTGTTGTGCTGAGTGGGCGGGCACAGTTGAGTAGTGTGAGTAAAACTTATTGTAAAATATGAACACGCGGAGAGAATAAAAGTTATGTCCTTTTTTATGCTTTCTTTGATAGGGTGCTCTAGATTTTGTTTGCTGCTTTTAACTAGAAGAAATAGTTGTGTGTTTTGTTTTTATTTGAGTTCATTGCAAAATATATAAATAGTTAAGGAATATTTTTTTTTCTAACCGTCACTATAGTTATTCTCATTAATTTCACTAGTTTATGTGATATTTTTTTAACTAGTTTATTATAACAAGGCTGATGCCATATCCTTTATATTGACTATGTTGTATCAAAAGCTAATTCCGAAACTTATTTTTTTACAAGTAGTTATTAAGTTTTTTTAATTTCTAAAATTCCTACACCATTAAGTTTGCAGGTCATTAGACATACTTGAATACCGTGCTAGTGTTTGGTGCATTATATCTACGTAGTTCTATTTCAAAATTACGATCAGTGAGAGTTTAAAAATTCTTTACCCTATACTTGGTACCTATATACCTACATCGAACGTTTAAAAAATAAAATGCACGACTGGATCGCACGAACTTGCTCTTATGTTCGATCACATTGTATGCAAAAGATTTCTATTTAAAATCTAAATATATTTTTAAGGTCATTTGTAACTCCATTTTGTATATGTATATACGAAATTTCATTGATTTTGTTCTAAAATAAATTGGTATGATAATATTAAATATTTAATAATATAAACTTAAGAACAAAAGATTAAATCTGTTTAATTAAAGAAAAAATAGTTCAAAATTCTGAAATAAATACTTAAACTAATTTGAGCTCAAAAAAAATTACGCCATTTTATTTCTTAGATAAATTTGAATTTATGAAAAAGAAATTAAAAATCTGTGGAGCGGTTTTTGAGAAAAAAAGTTTTTTTTTAAACTTTTTGAAAATATTTTTAAAAAAAATTCAAAAACGCCAATTCATAGGTATTCAGAAAATACAAGTAAATATAATTTGTGACAAAAATTTAATGAGCAGTTTTCGAATAATAATTTTTTTTATATTTTTTTCTTAAAAATGATTTCAAAAATACAAAAAAACATTAATTAAAAATATTGGTACGCGGTATAATTTGGGCAACCTAAACCTATATTTTTGTGAAATTTCGAAAGAATCGGTTAAGCCATTTATGAGATAGTCGAACGCAAAAAATCGGTCCTAGGGAAAGTACCGTTTTTAAACATTTTTCTATTTTTTTTTTCAACTATATGATCGGTCGTAGCTAAAAACCCACACTGATTTTTTTTATCAAAATCGTTAGAGCCGTTTCCGAGAAAAATAGGTGTGAACGTAACGGTTATATGGCAGGTACCGTTATTTTTTAAGCTAAAAAAACTCTATATACCAAGTTTGAAGCAATTCGGCCCACCCATTTGGGATGTAGGTGTCTATACATACATACAGACAGACCTATGAATACCCTTTAAATGTTTTTCTTAACACAGCGCGGGCATCCGGTGGAAGAAGAGAAAGAAGGATAGGAAAGATGTGCGGCGCGATGTTCTGAGACTAGAGCTGGTTGTTGTCTCAGATTTATCTCCAGGGATGGCGGCTGAACTAATGCGGAAAGAATTACCGTGTCTTATTTATTTATGTCCCTTATAATTCGCATTATTTTATTTATTTCGTTGTCATATTTTATGGGTATGCTAGTTTACTCGATCACATGTTGTTAGTGTTATGCCTAAACAGCATGTAATGAGTAAAGCAGCAACTTATTTTATGACAATTTTGAGAATTGGTTTTTAATGGAATATAAGAAGGCAGGAATCGAACCTGCAACCACGAGGTTTATTTTTCATTAAATAGTTATTCGCTGTAGGCAGCGGTTTTCTTGTGACTTTAAAGTTCGAAATATTTTGTGGTAATAATTGCTAAAATTTGTTAATTTCATTGAGTGAAATGTCTTCGAAAGGGAAGTATTACTTGTATGTTTATTTGAGTCTTGTTTAAGTAAAAAAGAAATGCATTTAAAATGAATATTACTTATTCAAATGTTTTTTTGTTATACCTATACTACTATTTTGTTTTTGTAATATATACAGATATCATTTGTAGGAACTTTAGTCAACATATTTGAAAGTCCAGGTTTTTATTGAAAAACAACTATCTTTCTTTTTTTATGGAAATATAAATTACTTTGTTTGTATAATTCTTGTAAAAAATTAGATTGGCATGTGGGTGGTATGCCTTCATATTATGAATTGTATTTTATTTGTTCACTATGGTTTTTCATATAAAAAAAATGTGTCCTACAAGACAGTAGTATCAGAAAAAGAAATATCCATAATGTGAGTCAAGAAATGGTCATTTCGAATTGCATGGTATAATGCGAATGCAAATCTCCAATTGGTAGGCATAGTGTTCCTGTATGTTTTTTTGCTGTCAAGAGGAAATATTTTTTTTTCTGTTGTTGCGGATCGAGCTTGGAATTCCAGTGAATTCCTAAGCAAATAAAAGTTGTAATGTAAACACTGTTGACAACCCAGTAAACAGAATTTGTATACATTCCAACATGGAATTGTAATTTAGAAATTTGAATCGGTATAGATTTGATTGCAATTTTTTTTTTTTTTTTTTTTTTTGTTTACCTTCATTTTCTTTTTTATGTTGCTTCTTGTTGAAAGGCGATTATGTCTTGACTCATGAAAAATTTAGAGCTTCAGGAAAATATTTAATAAAATTGTGTGTAGTGTATTAGATCCTTAATTTTATTGAATTAAAGATGAACGTAAAGTCGAAGGTAAAGTTGAACTAAAATTTTTGTGAGACATTTTTTTTATTTCATTCAATTTAAAAAGGAAGTAATGACACACTATTTAATTTCTTTATCTAATTAAGGCAAGAGAACATTAATTTTTCATTTCAGGACAGATAAGGTCTTTAAAGAACTATTGACACTAGGGTAATCAACGACCCACAAATGAACGAATAAATGTGATTTAAAGCAATACATTTTAAACAAAATGGTAGAAATATAATTTATATACATAAATGTTTAAAAACTAAAATTTGATATGTAATTTGAAAACCAAGATGAATAAAAAAAAAAAAAAAAAAACAATTTTGACGTCGCGAATTGCATCAGAATGTTACCAACTGTCAAATTCTATTAACTTCAATGAATAAATTGTTCGCGGAGAAACTACCTCAAAATCAGAGAGCTGTCAGTAATTCAAATTCAGATAAACAGATTTAAGACGAAAAAGAAAAAAAAAGAAACAGAAATAATTTTTTTGACAATTCAGCCTATGATCTGAACTAAGCTTGTGAAGAAGAAGACCGTGAGCAAATGTCAAAATCGATGAATATCGTCGGTCATTCATTTTATGTGGGGTAAAACAATACGTTTATGTTTAATTGAGCTAGAAAATTCCTAAGTTGTTTTGCCAACAGTTTGTGAACGAACTTTTGTTAAACCCTAAGATGTATACAAATTCTTAGGACAACATTCCTAATGAAGACTATGGGACATATTCATAGTCGCTGATAAACCCAGGTTTCACTAAACTACAGTTTAAGACAATTTTGGCTCAATGAATACAGGCCGATATTACTTAAAAATTGTTGGTTCTATATTTTTATAAGATTATTAACTTGTCTTACTACATATAGCGCTGCAAATATTTTTGAATGATAAACTTAAAAAAATAGAATCAATGTCCGAAAACTCAACTAAACCTAGGCTTAACTTAGACTCAGTTTTAAAATTACTATGAATACGCCCCTATGTTTATTAAGCAAATTTTGCCCTTTCTATTCCAAGCTATATATATATCTATTATAAATTATCTAATAAAGCTTAAAGTTGAAAGAGATTTCTTAAGAAAAATTGCTATCTACCAACGCAATGGATCATAATGTTCTAATTTTTGTATTTATTTATTTTTAAGAAGCTTACACAATCCCTTTTAAGCAATATACATATATTGCCACATTTTTAACAGTCTTTTGGGGAATTTTGGTAATTTTATATTCTACAGTGATAGGTGCATTAAAATACATATACAACATATAGATTAGAAATGACACACAAAGGGTTCATATTTGCCAAAAAATGACAAAGAAATCCAAAAAAAAAATCCCTCAGAAGTTATACAAAATACAGAAATGAAAAAGCCGGAAAAAAGAAAAACCATTCCATAGATATAAATAAAATATGCGATTGATGATATCCAAAGCTGTTTAACTGTGTTGGTTTTCCGGCGCAGTGAATTAGAATGATGGCTGAGGAATACATCCTATATCGATTGATGAAGCATAAAACATAAAGCACCTCATGACTGATATCTTTTCTACTTTCTCAGAGAGATTGGTTTTTGATGTCTTGGGAAATAAACATACTCTCAAATAACTGTTTCTAGTGATTTTTACGAGAAAAAGCACACATGACTGCAAGCTCTTTTGAATAAAGCGACTTTGAAAGACACTAAACTAGAGTTTATATGCAGAAATCCATTTTTGGAAATGAAAGCCGCTTACTCACTGAAATTTTGTTTACAAGAGGCTTCAGTTGGTAAAATATAATTTTATTTCATTTAAATTAATTAGATATCCATTTAACAGTATCATTTAAAATCTTCTTAATAAATTTAATATATTCTGGAAAATAATGGCAAGAAATGAAAATGACCTTTCTAAATTTTAATAAGTATAATAATCACTGTGATTTTTACTCCAAAATAAAATTGTAAAATTAACAACCGGTCGTAACAACCTGTGAATGTCCTAAAAATGTGAAAATTTACAAAAATACGCATATGGCAACAGACTTCAGGTACGCTAATTGTTTAGTATTTTTTTTTTTTTTGAAATTAAATTTAAGTTGTTACGAAGAAAAATTGCGTTTCGATAATAGCTTTTAATACAATTACGCTGTAAGCCTCATGAAAAAGATTGTCACAATGTCCCAAAGGAATATTATAATACCCAACATAATTTAAAAATATCAGAACGGCCAAAAATAAAAAATATCCGCAAATAAGCGAGAAAAGTGCGAAGGGTTGCCGTCCGTTGATTTAAACAATTATTTAAAATAATTCGAATAAATCTTTTTTTACTATTCCATTTAAAATCACCTAAAAAACAATATTATTCACTTTTGATGGAACACAACATCAATCATCATTAAGCGAATCAACAAATAACTACCGAAATTGAGAATATACTACGGCCAACACCAAAATAAAGAATTAAAGGCATTAGACTTACCTAAAAATAAATGCAATATAACCACGCTATTGTATATGATATTTATTTATATGATTTTTGTGTGTCTATTTATTATTTTTTATTTCATTTCATTGCATTTATTTCAAAAATACATGTACATGAGCATACGATAAAAAAAATACCAAGCGATAACACTTTTCCTCCTTTGGTTGAATTATTTGTTCTGAAATCTCTAAAAAAGCACGAATTCTGAGAGCTATTTGGCAAAAAGGCAAAGAAAAGTAGTAACTACTTGAATCAAAATGGAAATGATAACTCTAAATCAATAAGAGGGTTAAATAGGTAGCTGATTGCTGATCACACGCATCACATCACACTAACTAGAACTAGGGTTGCTTAAACATCGATAGTCGGCGCTGTCGTAGTATCGATAGTTTAAAGATAAAACAATCGATACTATCGATAGTATTTTTCATTTTAAAAGCCCTAGCCGTTTGTGTATAATTTATCCATGCGAATACGAATCTGACTGGCCGAATTACCGAGCCACTGACCGATTGAATGAGTACCATCATCAGTGGTCGAATGAACGAGTAAACACTATGGGATGATGGCGTGATAACGTGCGCAGTAATGCCAAACTTGCATAATTCAGTCACGTATTACTCGATGATAAACTGATGGTGTAATTCAGCCCTTAAAACAAACAGAAGCAAGAACAGGAACAGGACTACCGAACTCGAAGAAATCAGAATAATAACAAATATAATTCATAAGAGATATGAGACTATAAACAGCGAATCAGAGATAAAACATAATGCGCGGAGTCTCATAAGTATGTACAAGTGTTAGCTAATGACAATGTTTCTTATTGCTTATTTTGTAGCATAATTGTGCATAATTAGGACATTTGCTGTCAATTAATTATATTTCAATTTCGGCATCTTTTATCTCGCATGAATGCATAAGGGGTTGTGTGTTTTCCTTTTCAAGCTTGTGAGGTGAAAAACTATCGGAAAAACAATCGATAGTTTTTTTTAAACTTTCGACGTACGCGATAGTTTTTTACTATCGATACTTTCGATAGACTATCGATGTTTAAGCAACCCTAACTAGAACAAACAGTATGCAACTGCCTTATGCGTAAAGTGCCATCTAAACGCAGGGCAGGTCATGATGAAAATTCAGTGGCGGGTAAATATTTGTTTATGGAATTTCTTCCAATTTAGTACGGTTCAAAGGCAACTAACGCTAATGATTTAGAAAGCTCTTCCATGAGGCCTATAATGACATGATTTCTTGGACAGAGTATAGGGGAGATTTTTGCGGAAAAAAATGTTTGACGTTTAAATTAAATTATGAACTTATCCCAAGAAAATAAAATATACGACTGGATCGCACTTGCGCTTATGTTCGATCACATCTTATGAACAAAACTTTTAGTAGAAATAGTTCATTATGTTTAGTCTTTTTTACTTATTTTTTTATATACACAATTTCGCAAATTTTTTTCTAAAATAGTTTTTAGTGTGACAATCTTATGTATTTAATCATATAAATATAAAACCCGAATTTCAAAAAAAAAATCTTCCACCAAATCGTCCAATTATTATTGTCAATATATTATATTGAATATTCAAAAAAAAAGTATTTTTTTTTTTCAAAAATCCTAAAAAAAAATTCAAAAATTTTGGTACCCAGTATTATTGAGAAGTCAAATGACCTCCTATATACAAATTTTGATCTAAATCCGTCGAGCCACTTATGAGTAAGTCCAAAATCAATAAAAGGGTTGTATGGCAGGTACCGTTATTAACAAAATATTTTTAAAAAATTGTACTAATTTGTAAATAAAAAAAATGTGGACTGTACCCACAGTAATGCACATATTTTTTTTTATCAAAATCGTTAGAGCCGTCTTAAAGGTAATTAAGATGGTATTTTTTTTTTATTACTTTGCACGCACTCAAGGGATTATGAATACCCTTTATATGTTTTTCTTAACACAGCGCGGGCATCCGGTGGAAGAAGAGAAAGGAGAATAGGAAAGATGGGCGGCGCGATGTTCTGAGACTAGAGCTGGTTGTTGTCTCAGATTTATCTCCAGGGATGGCGGCTGAACTAATGCGGAGAGAATTGCCGTGTCTTATTTATTTATGTCCCTTATAATATAAATAAGACCTGCTAACTTAAAAATATAAATAAAACCTGCCATATACAGTAAAAGATCTACTTGCGGACATCTCCCATATGCGGACAATGCCTTAAACGTTCATATTTTCGGGAACAAACTTTTTTTGAATTTCTCAAACAAATTACTTTTCTATAAACAGACACTCTTATAAACGGACGCGGACACTTTTCATATTCATTTTGCTCATTTTAGACAGAAAATCTCCCTTAAGCAGACACATAATATTAATTAAGGATTATTTTTTATCAACAAATCAAACAACAACAAAACGAAAGGACCGTTTTCAGTATAGTTTCTCTTTTATTTTCAATACTTAAAGAAAATCCATAGAAAATCTCCGATAACCGGACGCGAAGCTTTAATAACTGGACAGAGCGATATTTTGTTAAAAAATGATTAGGGGACTAAGTTGATGTAATTTTAAAAGTGTATGGTTCCCTTTTCTGATGGCGTTCCATTATTCCATATGTCATTTCCTTTCCTTCTGATATTCAATTTTGCAGTCATTTCATTTCTTATTCCTTCCCTTAACCGGACAGTTCTCATAACCGGACAAAAATTAGGTGACCATGAGTGTCCGCTTATTAGAGCTTTCACTGTAGTACGAATATTTTTTCGTGTCAAACAACAATGTCAGTGCCAATGGGAAAAAAAGATAATTACGTTTAACTACTCTTTTTCACCATACGTAGATGTTTTTTCTCGATTTTTTTTACCAATATATCACCAATTTTTTTCGTTTTCGTTCAGAAGAACCAATCCCCAAATTACCAATATATATACGCATGCAAAAACTAATATGCATTTTCATCTTGATCTTCTATTAAACCCTATCCTGTTAAGGCTAGTTTATCGCATTTACCCTTAATTTCACAAAGCTTTAATAAAAACAAACATTTTCATGTGATTATATTTCATAACAATTTTAACAAACATTATAAAATGGCAATGGTGAAATTCTTCTTTTTTTCTATTAATTTTTAAAAAGCTCAACGTGTGGTTTATGGTTTATACAAATAAAGTTTTCATAAAACTCCTCCTTAAATTTTCTTTGTTTTGTAAATTTACCAACGACTGCACACCCCAAGAGATATTGATTAAATCTTCGCTGAAAGTCCATCGGAATTAATTCATCCCCACTTACATTCTTCCACTGCCATTCTAACCATATACCACACACATCGTACATTAAACTTGCCGGATCTGTTACTTCTTCTTAGAATTTTATATAGATGCATATAGTACAGTATTTTGTATGTATGTGAATTTATAAAACAAATATTGAGCAATTCTTAAGCTGGGATCAACAGAAATAATACATCAGAGTTCGGCATTAATCTCATAAATCAGTATCCGCATTACGAAGGAGTAGATATAAGAACGCAGAGAAGGATGTTGTTAGGGATGTGGATATGGATGCGATGGTAATGCAATGGCTTAATGGTAACCGTCGAAGGACCCTTCATCGCATAATTTTTATTTTCAATCTTTTGATTTTATGGTGGCTTTCAACGTCCTGCATAAAACACTCTTACTTGTTGCTGGATGCATGGGGACATTATATGGATATGGATGCAAGAGGCGACTTGTGTACAAGGACTGATGGCTTTTAATTAAATCTAAAAATAAAATGAGAATTTAATAAATCGCTGCGGTCAATGGATGAAAGGACACGATGTAAAAGTGTGTGACCTTGCACAGGGCGCCCAATGTAGGAGAGGGTTAAAAGAATGGTCTTCCTGCCTTGTTTTATGTTTACAACTTAACTAACACGGGTGAAATTAATTCGTCCAGCGAAATTGGCGTAAGGTCCTTTTGATTTGTGTACAAATGGCAACGGTTCATAGATTAATTAATTAAAAGTAGCTCAATCGGTGCTGTTTTGAAAATGAACACGAAAATAAAGTACATACTTGAAAAAAAAAAAAAAATATTTCAATTGGTTTTGTGACGTCATAACACAGAAGCAAATTACAGAAAAAAACTTCGATGTGTAACTTTGTTACGCTTCACTGCTACACTATAATTAATTTGCTGAAATATTTTTACAACTGTAAGCATTTCAGAATAAGAATTACAGTAATTTGTAACTATTAAAAATGTATGATGATAAATAATGATTTATTAATTATTAAAAATGTAATGGGAAGCTTTTACACTAAAATGTATCCTGTAAATTAAGATGGTAAACGATGAAAACTTTTAATAGCTGATTTTGTGCAGCAAAGACAAAGTTATTTCTATTAAAATGATTGCGAACGAATGTCAGTTACAGTTTACTAAGAAATTACGTTCCAATTGTAAATTGTGGTATTTAGTTTTAAGCAGAAGAGGACTTAAAGTAATGCAATTTTCTACGAGTAGTCACTGATTAGTCAGCTGCGTCAAAAATGATTGTCTTTCAATCAAAGGAACTTTTACGGGAAAGCTAGTCAAGAAATAGCTTAATTCATACCATTTCAAGTCAAGTACATTTGTGTCAGAAATATCAGTTGGTAAAATTGGGAAATATTATTTTCCCTTTTACACCGATTTTTTTTTATAATTTCGAGGATTTTCAAGAAATCGTTGAACAATTTTATATAATTTTACAAAGTATGTAATTTTTTTAAACACAAAATACGGTTGGTACTTATTGCTAGGTATATGTTTAAGGTAACGTTCTAAGTTTGACATTGATCACATATACTACACAATTAACTAGTTTACTCACTCAAATTTGAGTTGACTAAATTAGGCGTGTTCCCGTATTTCCAAAAAAAAAACTGCGAAAATCTACGAATTTCCACGAAAAACTGTCAAATTGCCGTCTAGTTTTTAACAGAAGAAAGCTGTCACGAGAGAGTAAAATATTTCCACAGTCTGCGAATTTTAGTCTAGGAAAATGTCTTCCGACAAAATTATGAAGACTTTCAAATTAAGGAAAGTAAAATAAAATAACAATTTTAAAGCTGTCAGTCCTCAGGAGTGTCATTACAAAAGTTGAAAATCGAATTTATCGTCGTCGCTCTGAAATGTGCAATAAATTAATATTTGCACGTATATCAAAAAACTTTTCATACTTTGGGTTTCACGTTAAATTTTGTGATCAATGCGTTAACGTATTTTTGTGAAACTTTGTAGCTAGTTGAGAGATTTTTTACTCCCACTCTTAAACAATGTGGGAACACAGCTATTATGCAATCACTTAAGACTTCTGAACGTGAGCAATTAAGTTCTCCTAATTTTGTTGACAACTGACCAATTAGTTGTTACCATTGATACGCCTCCTCTTGAAATAAATGAATGCAAGAAATGTGCAATGTAGTCAATATTTCTTGTGGAGGCCTCTTCTGTCTTTATTATTTTCAGACATTAAAATCTGTATTTATTTCTTGTCTTCTCAGAAGAAATAAATGCAGAAATAAAATTTGACGTTTCATGATACCCCACAATTATCCTGCACAAATTTTTCAAAAGATAATTAATCTTGTTCATAGTTTGCGTATTTTCATGTTAATTTTCAATATTTTATTTAAAAAAAAAAACGGATTATACCTATAGTAGCTAAAGTATTTGGAGCTCTTTAGAAAATAATGAAATTTCACGATTTATTTGTTCCCACTTAGCAAATAAATATAAATTTCAGTAATAGTTTCTGCAATAATGGCCGAAATATGTAAATATTTGTAATGGAGTTACGGCCTTAATTTCAATTGATTAACTTTTACAAAACAGCTGATGGATTTACACAAGCAATTAAAATATCAATTTGAAAAAAATATATCAGAACTTTACTATTTTACCTCAATGGAAAAGAGTTTGTTTGAAAAAAAATGAAAAGCACTAAAAGTGTACAATACTCTAAGCTTTGACCAAAAATATATTTGAAAAATTCCTTATTTAACTCTTTAATCTTACACCGCTTTTTATTTATTGATGGCGTACTACGAACACATCCTAGATATATTATCTTCTGTTCCTTAACGAAATGACATGCAGTATAGTTGGTAAAAGATGTATGGCATCAATTTTAATTTGATTTAGGTACGTAGAATTTCAAGCATGCTCCAGAAATACCTCAGATTTATGGTTGAATTTGATTTAAAAGAAAAAAAAAACAAAGTAATTCGGAATATTCTCGAGTGTGGAACATCCTGATTTATTCACCAGCAATATGTTCTTCTGAAAGCAATATATCAAAAGGTCGTTGTACAAAAGGGCTGCAGCAGCCAGCGTGCAGATATTATGTAGTGTAGGTAATCAAATTCCGTGGCTATATCTAAAGAGCACTGGACCATTGGAGATATCCTTTTCAAAATAAGGTAATCGCCACCGCAAACTCAAGGCCTTTTTGTTAAGCACGCAAGGGAATAACGAAATCCAGATTTGCCACCTACTACATTTATGGAATGTATTTCTTTTCGTTTCCTCAATGTTCCTCCTATCAAACGCGTGTACATAAATCTTGCACAAAAAAAAATAATACAGAGGTCAACTGTATCTGTGTTGCTTGCGAATTTGTATTTGTATGTGCTATTCGGCAAGCATTAAACAAGAATAAGAAAAGGCAAGGCACCCAGTGATGTGCTGTCTAATCATGATGTCCAAATGATATATACCTACATTTTTCCAACAAGACGGTGCATTAATTTTCGTATTTGTTTACTTTAACTGCATTTGCTAATTTTTCACAATTATTAAAAATTGCTAAAATTGTTTTGAAAATTATTTTAAATTGATAAATATATATATACAAATTCTAATAAGAAGTGTGTTTTTTTAAATACACGAAAAAAAAACGACATCGTGAAATAATGACACAATTACAGGAAAAAAATTACATTTCAGTACAAACTCTCGATTTTTTTTTGTAATGGATGCGCGCACTAAAGGGGTTTTGACTACCCTTTAAATGAACAAGCACAGTGCGAGCATTAGGAAAATAGGGAAGGATGTAAGAGGAGATACCGATGCAAATTTGTTTTGAATTTCTGAATATTAAAATGGGGGGGGGGGGGAATAGAGCCAGGTAAAGTATTCCACATTCTCTGTACTTGACAGTATGTCCGAAGTTGGGCTCAAGGATAAACTGATGAGCATTACGGTTGAATAGTTTAAGGGCATGAATCAAAAAATCATTCATTCGTGGTTTAAGGGGAGGAATGCAACTGGCTATTTCGCTGGAACATTGCTTATAAAAATAGCGATAAAATAATGAGAGACATATAACATTTCGACGGTGTTCAAGAGATGTAAATGTTCCCACTATAGTTCTTTCGCCAATCATTCTTAGATTTCTATTATGAATTCTATCCAAAAATTCAAATTAGTTTTGGGAGCTCCTGTCCAAATGTGAGAGTTATACTTCAGATTTGGAAGAATGAAGGCCTTATAGATTACAGCCAGATCAGAGGGCGAGAAGAATTTCTTGCATTTAACAATAAAAGACAGCACTGAATTTTTAAAGCATTAAATTCTACGCGGTTTTTTATTCCCCATTTGACAATGCTGTCGAGATCAGAATTTAATGAGCTTATCATACGCTGCCGTTGCAGTTCCACATCCGAAGAACAAGGAATGAATCTGAAAACGAATATGAGAAGCTGTGAGTACTATCGTCAGCAAAGCAATTTAGTAGATTAGAAGTTCCAGATAAGGGATCATTAATAAAAATGAGAAAAAGGGTCGGAGACAATACGGAGCCCTGGGGCACGAAGAAGACATTCATCGATACCAAATGCACGCACTTTCGTTAACAAAGCTTAATGCCAAACTCTATCAAATGCTTTAGAAATATCAAGTGCAATAATATTACTTTCTCCAAAACAATGTAAAGATTTGTGCCACTGTTCGGTGAGATATACCATCAGATCACCAGTGAACCTAATGCTACAAAAGCCATACTGCCGGTCATTAAGGAGCTTTCGTTCTTCAAGATATTTCTTAAGCTGATAATTAATCAGCGTTCCCATGACCTTGGAAAGAAGGGACGTGAGGAAGATTCGCCTTTTTTATGGACAGGCTGGACAAATACTGTTTGCCATCCACTCGGAAAGAGACCAGTAGAATAGCACAGATGGAAAAGCTTACGCAGTGGTTTTACCAGCTTTGAAGAACACCTCTTCAGGACGATGGGAGGGATACTATCCGGGCCAGCGCATCTGTGCATATTAAGGTCCTTGAGGACTCTGGTAACTACACGAGTGCGAAAGAAGATTCGTCCCATGAAATGGCTTACGCTCTCAAGTACTGGAGGAGTCATAACACTTTCTGACAGCGTCGAAATAACAGCGAACTGCGCTGCAAGCAAATTGGCTTTTTAACGAGAATTGACAAAAGGGGTATCGATTACATAAATTCTCCGGTATAAACCCAATGAAAATTTTATATTGGCTTTGGCATTCAGAATGCTATTCTCAGCATCATTATGGCTCACCTGAATGAAATAGTTGGTGTTGGACTTAACTCGAAAATTATGTAGTCAATAAATCGCCTTTTTGTCCAATTTTTGTTGCGCTCTGGAAAAATAAATACTTTATATCGCTCATTTGCTGAAATATTCACATAGCTCAAAAACATTCAATTTTGAGCCAAGTACAAAATTGTGTAGGAACAGTTTGTGTCTCTGATTTTTAGAGCATCAAACGTCGAAATCTCATCTCAATTTCATATACACCCGTCATTTCTTTGCATTACGAATCGTATTTATCTCGAAACTTTAAATTTTAAGTTATGACGTTCTTGTAGCAAATTAGCGATATATGTTAAGAACATGCACCTACAATTTACAGCACCCGTGACATGACGTTTTTACACTAGGAAACTGGGTTGTCAGCAATTTTTACTTTTAGCGTTTTGATTTTTTCGTTCAGAGGAGACCACGAACACATAGATTATGCACTGAACTTGTTCCAAACAGAGCGAGCTCTGAACACTGATATATTTTTTAAACGCACTAGAACAACACAAATCAGAATACATTTTCATTTTTAACCATAAAAAGCAATACCTACCCTTTTTTGTACACTGATACACACCAGATACAGAAAATCAACAAGCGATCAACTTCTTTCGCCAACTTATGTATCCAATTATTTTTTTCTTCACATTTTTCTTCTTGTCACACATGGCATTTGGTGCGTTCAGCAATTTACTCACATACTCAGTCAATTAGGTATGTTCGCGCACGTCGAGTGCTATCTACACATGTTCAGAACGAAAAAAGAAACACACATTTGGAGCTCTGCATGCTTTGAGTTAAAAAGAAACACAAACAAATTTTTTGACAACTCAGACTCTGCTCTGGACTAAAAAACGCCTTTTGTAAGACAGAAGGGCAAGCCTTTTGTAAGACAGAAGGGCAAGAAGTATAGCGAGTGAAAAAAACCAACCCGGTAAGCAATTTGAAGAGATTTTTTCGAATTTTCCTTGTGATGTGAGTTCAAACCAAGAAACATTTAGAGGAAATACAAACAAAATTCCGTAAATTTTATTTCCTTATGTTTAAAGGTACAAGAGATGTTTAAAGAAATTAAAAAAAAAAACGTAAAAAAACTCTCCAGCAACAAGTTGCCTTGTTTGAAAGGGGACTACGGAGACATGGGAGCATTCAGAAATATGTGCATAATTATCCGTTTTATAGGTTTGTTTGTTTTTGTAATTGTTTCCATGTAAAATTGTAAAAGAATTGCATACAACCGGTTTTTGGTGTTCAGAAACTTATGTGGATACTAGCCTCTATCTTAAGTCAAATATTCGATTTTCACTAATGTCAAATTCCTAACAACCATTTCAAATCGATTTCAGATCGATTTTTTTTGTTTGTTGTAAGGAATTTGATAAAAATAAGGTGCGTGTAATAATTGAGTAATAACTTAAAAATATTGTTATCCCAACATGAAATCTGGCCAGGACACGAGGTCGATAATCTAGAAGGAAAATGAAAAGCCAACTTGCTGAATTAACAATAAGGGTATTCATAAAACGGCGGAAAACCCGTATAAGCCTCAGAAACCAGATAATTTCAAATAAATTATCTGGTTTCTGCGGCTTATACGGGTTTTCCACCGTTGCATGAATAACCCTAATATTTGAAGCTTTATCTGACCAACACTTCCAGCTAATGGATTCCCTGTCAACCTGAAAAAAAAAACAAACACTCGAAGACAAGCCACACTATCCACCTCGCTTATGAGATTGCAACTCGTCGATAAAACATTTTCATTACAAATTCGAGGCACCACATTGGTCTTTGTAGCTTTATTGCATCTTTTATTTTTATATATTTTTATAAACAAAACAGGATTCAAAGGCAACGACAAATTTCACCAACCAAAAACAAATTAAATAATGTTGGACAGGTTTTTTATTTTTTGTTGAATGCCAAAGGAGGAAATGACATTAGAATAGGCGCGTTCTATGAAATAGGGTTTGTTTCTTTTGACAATCTTCTACTTGGAAGAAGATTTCAATGAGATTAATTTCTAATCTTCTTTTAAGGAGATTAAAATTTGTATGGGAAATCTTCAAGATTCAGAAGACTTCAAAGAGGATTTATGGTTAATCCAATTAAATCTGGATTAGATGGTAGGTGAAAACGTAGTATAAGGTCTATGAAGTTTGACAGATTTTGTTTAGAAATAATTCGATTGTGTTCAGAAAAAAATTTTTGGTTGCTTAAAATTTGACATAAGCACAATCGAATTATTTCTAAACAAAAACGATTTTATTCTGTCATAAAAAAATCATTTATTTTTAGCAAGATGTCATCGTCTTTATACGTCAAATTAATATTATTTAATTTTTTTTTGCAATAATTTCTTATTGACATTGTTAAATTTTCTTTTGATGGGAGTTTTGTTTTAATATTTGACAGCTTTCACCTAACCCATCCGAATTGTTCACAAATGTATTCGTATAGTTTTGTATCCGAGATAATTTATGTAATAAATGCGTGTGAACGTGGCAATTGCTTCTTTAAATTTTGTTAGAAATATTTGATTTGTTTCTTATGCGATGGACGAACTGAAAACAATAAACTGAGCATGACTATTTCTATTCGTATGGGAGAATAAATCGACATTCTTTATGTTTTTGTTTACAACTTATAGAGTTCTTGAAAAATAAGCAATATCCCAGAGAAAAAGACTGCATCTTCTGATATGGATGACCGCATTTTATGTTGAGCTTGAAAGTAGCAGTAGCAGTGAAGTAATAGTGAATGTTCCAGTCACTTGTGATTTATTTACATTGTTATTTATTATCATAGTCGTTTCGTTGTTTGTTGTTGGGATTACTCGATTGGAAAGCAATAGATTCCTTTGGGGGAATTGGTGAAGCAAATTAACTTGATTAACATAGAGATTGATTTCCATTTTCATTCCTTGTAAGTATGCGTTGTTTGTTCTTCATATAAACGAACAATTTCATTTTGCATTTTTGCAGTATTCGCGCTACTCGCAGCTTGAAGAGAGAAATTAATTATATCCGATTACTTCGAGAAATACTCTATTTCTTCGCACAGAATTAGGAAATCGATCGGAATATTGCGTATGGAAAAAAAGCAAGTTTTATTGGTTCCTGTTTTGTTTGTTCTTTCTCTTATTACACCCTTATATATATTTTAGGTTTGTTTCATGGCTATAATGCGCAAGGAACGTTTGTAGCGTCAATTCGCTGTGAAGTGTTTTTATGTGGAACACTTTCCAACATTTGAATTTCAAATCAAGTAGCTAATATGTTTGCGTACTTTGTGTACAAAAAATGCACAGACTGTCATTTTTTCAAGAGTGGGGGTAAAACTCTTTCACAGAGCGACAAGGTTTCACATAAGTAAGGCGACACATTAAACACAAATGTTAGTCATTTTTTAAATGTTAAAACAAGCTTTTTTTGAAAACGCTTATCACAGCTTTTTGTGAAAAAGGAAATAAAAAGTTTTTTACAACTAATCAATTTGCTTCTCCGAATACATCATTTTCAAGCTTTAATATTATTCTTTTTTTCTTCATTTGACAATTTCATAATTTTGTCCCAAGAAATTTCTTGGTCTAAAATTCGTAGTCTGGGAAAATATTCTACTTTCTCGTGCGCAGCCTCCTCTGTAAAAAAAAAACTACGGCAACAGTGCTTGACATTTTTTTGTTAGAAATTCATCGATAATCGCAGTTTTAGGAAGTACGGGATCCCTGTAGTAATAGGTTAGCAAGTTCCTCACAAAGTACGAAAATACGAAAGTCTAAATGTAGCTTTGGTGTGAGCTCGCTGGACTATGTATGTTAAGCCTCTATAATTAATGTTTTTCAATTAAAGCGAAATAATTTACCAGCATACTTTAAAATAAATTAATCTGATTATCGGCATGGAAAAGTCGGGCAATAGCTATAACTCAAATATGTTTGGGGCATGTCACATTTTCGTAGCATTTGGCAGTTTTTTTTTGTCATTTGGTTTCTGTTAATAAAACTTGTATGTATATGAAGTCTCCTGAAAAAAAACTAAACTATTTCCTCCAAGGCAATTTGGCTCATTAATACCCTTACCCTAGTAAAAATTCGTTATCGCTGAAAACAATTAACGCTTACGCGACAAACTGCGTAATATATCTCCATATCTTTCACAATACTAATGGGCCCTATTTCATAAACATTGACAGGCGCGACAGGTGACAATTTGTAAATGACAACTTGACAATTGTCTAAACCATAAAAAAATTGACAATTTTGTAGTGTTGTCAGGGAATTTGCGACAATTGTCAAGATTTCGGATCATAAAAAAATTGTCATGACAATGAATTGTTAGGGATTTTTTGAAAATTGTCACAAATTCTCCGACAAATTTGTCGTGACAATTTTTTATGGAACAGAAAAAAAATACAAGTTACAATTTTTTCAGAATGTAAGTGACAATTGTGACAGGCAATTGAATCTCAGTCATGAAGTGACAATTTAGGCAAGAAATTTCTAATATTGATGAAAGTTATGAAAAATTTAATGTGCCATTTTAGCGAAGTAGGCCATCCTCGAATTTTTAAGTGATTCTCAATTAAATGGAAAAATTCGCGTCTGCAAAAGTACAGCGGAATACATTTTGTTAAAAATCGGTCGACAGCTCCAGCATCCCACAAAGAGAAATCATGCTCTTGACCCAAACTTTTATGGCGTTAAACTGGCTTGTAAGTGGAGCTCAGTATCATGTAATTGGTGATGGACAGGGTGTTTCTAAAAAAAAAACTAAAATAATACTCTGAAACGGAAAAGAGGCCAAAATTAAATCAAAGAAAAAAAACTGTTATTTTACTTATGTAAAACTTACTTATGTACATAATGTATATGCATGTACGTAAATACATAGTATATATGTACATCCATTCATATATACATAAATAATATTTTAGATCAATTCGCCCTCTTGAATACGTTACAAAAATTACTGAAAATATAAGCATGACAAAATTGTCACGAAAAACTTGTCATTGTCGTTAACTGACAATTATGTCACCTATCAATACGATATGAAACGAAAACTTGTCAGACAAGTGCGACAAATTTGTAGAATTGTCACTTGTCAATGTTAATGAAATAGGACCCAGGTAGAAGACATTCTTGACATTTAATCACAAATTATTTACTAATCTCAGCTTTAAAGAAAATGTTTCAAAATTTAGTCTAATCATTAGGTTATACCTACCTAAAAAATGTACCTTCAAATGGTTACCAATATTGTCTTTTCAACTTTACAGCAGCGAATCATAGGTATTGCATTTCCTGTAACTTTGCTACTTCTGGTTTTGATTTATTAATCATAATATGATTTTTCGCAACATCTGGATGCCATTTCACCATTCCTAAAGACTTAACTTTGGTATTTAATGA
Organism: Philhelius pedissequus; assembly: GCA_910595825.1. Taxonomy (NCBI): domain Eukaryota; kingdom Metazoa; phylum Arthropoda; class Insecta; order Diptera; family Syrphidae; genus Philhelius; species Philhelius pedissequus. The sequence continues at coordinate 2,352,404 of OU343163.1, read as the reverse complement.
ACAAACAAGAAACTATAGGTACTCTACTAAAAACAATAATATTCTTAAACCAGACAAACTTTTAACTGCAGATATTTACCAAGCAGATGCAATACACGATACAACAGTGAATCTCCGGGGAAACTTTATCTTCAGCTTAAGAAAACTGAAACTTTTTCCATAAATATTTAAACTTTATTTTTAATTTGACTTTTTGAACTTAATCTGTATATAAGATATTTGGTTTTTACCACAACAATGCAAATTAATTCAGTCAAAGGAGGAAACACTTGGTGTAGCGTTTCATAAATCTTCGCATCTATTAGAAGTTCCCTATTAAAATTGAACACCTTGGCAAAGATTTTATTAGCAAATACTTAGATATTATTTAACCAACTAGTGTACAATTTCGTGAGATACGTAGGTACGAGTTTTCAAAAGAATTTACTTTTAAATACGACAGACCATAATACTCGAGCTTTTAAAAAGGATTATTACTTTATACTGTTAGGTACAGAGCCGCACTACACGAATGTTAAATGGCATTATAATGGGTCAATTTGTTTACTTCCATTTCAATATGCATCTTATTTTCCAAATAACTCCTTCCAAACTATCCTATGCTATCCTATCCTATGCTTTTGAACATTTTAAAGTAGTTTTAGTTTGCGAAAGAGTGAGGATAAATTTGGGGTCGTTTTCTAGTATAGCACAGATCAACACTATTTTTGTTTCTGGGTTCCTGATATGATTTTCTTGTTCCTCCCATATAACTTACTAATTATTAAAAAGTTTTACCTGAAAAAGTTTGTTTTTATAGCTAGAAGTTTGATATTATGGTTTTATGGAAAATCCTATTTTTTGGTTTGTTTTAATGGTATGTTAAAATAAAACTAAATAAAATGATTTCAAATAAAGAATACATGTAAATATTGAAAAATTAATATTTTGTGTGTGTGCTGTTGTGTATGGATGAACTTTTTCATATAGCCTCCTATCATTCTTTCATTAACAATTACAAGAAAAATGTAATTGGAAACAAAATTGGATCCCGTGCCTTACCTTCGAAAATAACTTTGCAGCAACTACATGAAAAATGAGGAGCCCACCAGTGCTGCCGTCCGAAGATTTTACAAAATCAGGAGATTTCCTATTCAATGAGTAGACAATTTACATAAAACGACCTATTACGCCAAGCGAATCGAAATATTAATTGAACTCAACTTTCTTCCAAAGTCCTCTCAATCTTATCATTGGAAATCACTTAAAATAAAATATAATTGATTTTTGTACCAAGTTTTCTTCTGAACTGAATAACGTTTTAAGTTTTCCAAAAACGGGTAAAATGAAAAAAAAATTCTAAGACCACGATTTGGTCTATACAGACTAAAAATAATTTTATATTTTTTTTAAGTTCAAATTAGTCCAAATTCTAAATCAGCTGTGAACTGAAAAATTTTTCAAGCTGTCACACAGACATCAAAACAGGGATGAACTCGGGGAAGAACTTGAACAGGTATGTTCTATAATAACATTGTTTCTTCGATTTGAAGATAACGCATAATGTTTTGAGAAGTGACATAAACTTTTGGACGTAACAAAATGTTTTATTAAGAGGCCTATAATTGTAACAGTAAGGCAAATCAGAAAAAACAGCAGAATTGTGGAAAAAACCTGTTTCCACAGTAGATTTGACGTTTTTGGAGCGAAAAAAGAGTAGTCTACTGTCGTAATAGTAGAAACGGCAGCACTGCAGCCCAACAGTTTTAATGTAACGTTAAGCCTAGTACGCTGCTGATGCGGAACGAAAAATCCCATACAAAAATGACACGACGAAATCATGAACGAAAAATTTCGTTCTACTTTTCGTTTTTAGAGCTGTGTCAATCGTTCATTTTTAAAGATTCAATCGTTCAAATGTCGTTCATTTCAAAGATTCGGTCTTTTCAATCGTTCATTTTTTCAATCAATCATTTGTTACAGTTGCGACCCATATGGAAACATTTTTGAATTGAAACTATCATATGGTTTGATGTGTGTGAAGTCAATCAATCTATTACTTTCATTCAACAAATATACATATGTATGTGCATATGTAATGTGGTTGATCCGAATGTTTGTGAAATTTAACTGATACTTTAAAAAAAAAATTAGGAACAAAATTGGTAAAAATACACATACATTTGTTTAAAGGTATTTCTTTAGTATCAAGTAAGCAAACCATTAACCCATAAAAATTATGGGAAAATAAAGAGAATATCTAATACATACATATTTCATTTCCATTCAGTTTCGTTCGTTCTTTAGAACGATAGAATGTAGTGAAAAGTGAAACCAATCAATTTTGATTGTAAATAAGTGGAATGAACGAAATATGATTGCCTTGCGTTCAATCGTTTGATTGAAACTGTAGTATAGTGTAAAACGGTTGGTATTGAAATTGATTGATTCGATTTACTTACTTTGATTGCAATCAATCAATCTTTTTAATGAACGGGTCATAAAGATCGAATCAATCACGATTGACACAGCTCTATTCGTTTTCCAGTACGCTGCTGAACGACGAAATGTGTAATTTTAGTGGATAGCTGTAGTAGATTTCTTAGTACAATTCTCCACTGTTTTCGTTCTCAATTTAATTGACCTGCACATTAATTGCTTGCGAAATTTTGACATTTCATTTTTTTATATAAAAAAAAAAGTCAAGCTCTTGTAATGCTTATTTGATTTTTCTTTGGCTTTGTGTTTTCTCTAGTGTCTGGTTTTTCTGTGCAAATTATTCAAAATACATTCAATTCTAATTTTGTATCAAAGCCAATTTTAAAATCGACTAAGCTAAATCTGCAAAATGAAAATGGGAAGTTGGAAAGAAGCACACCCTTCACATATCTTATCGGCGAACAAGATATAGCTGAACTTTATTTGGAGTGCTGATTATAACCAACTATCGACTTTTCTCATACCTAGTGCTAGTGCTTAGATTAAAAATAACCAATGTCCTTTTAAAATTAATTTATTTTAAGTGACTACTAAATAAAAATATTATAATCAAGATTCAGTAGTTTGTTCTGCAATTAACTGTCCATGTCATGATTCTTAAAATACATTTGTTACTCCGACTTTTAAATTCTATGCGACCTTTGACACCATATAAATATAAAAAAAACACTCACCATTTCTAACTACATACTTTCAACACATAAATTAACTCAATTGCCACAATGAAAAAATCAAATCGACCGCCCGCTACTGGCAGTACGAATATGAATTTCCGACCTGGTCGGGACAAGATGTATCCAGGCCGGAAGCCAAAGGTAAGCGGCCTTCCGCTGCACCGACGACAATTGAAGAAATCATCGTTACCACAATAATGTTTGGTTGCAAAAAGGCCATCTTAAACGATACCCACCTCTATTTACAAAGCCTTTTTCCGATCTCATTGATTGGCGATTATACCATACCCCAGAACATATTTCTCAAGTTAAGATAATCTGTTTATATGTTTACTTCGTGAAAATCGGCACGGGATGGACATTGTTATTTAGTCTACAATTTCAGGTGATGACCTCGCTAGTCCTTTGTTGTGTTGATAGAAAGAAGATGATGACAAATCACTTACCTCGCATTGCCATCGCTACCTTCTTTTTCTTTTCTGGACGAAGTTTTTTAATGTAATTGAACCATCGTATGGCAGATGCCCTGCTCGTGGGTTTGATAGCAAATCAAGTTCCTTGCAAACTGGTCACTTGTCAATTGGATTTGACATATAAGGCCATGCATTTTTACTATTCATTCGATTTTGGTATTAATTGAGGAAGCAAGACCTATAGTTAAAATGGGAATCCATCAAAGAGCATTCGCAGCGTAGCAGAGCGGTCAAGTACAAACCCACTAAGAAAACTCACTGATGAACAAGTGAAAAAGCAACCCGTTCCAAAAATATATTCTAAAAGCTATTCACTGTTCTCTTGGAATATATAATCTGAAAATACTTTGGAGTGTATCTTTGGGACGGGTTATCCTAAAAACTTGGTTGATACCTTTTTGTAATCTACTCTTGATACTCTCAAAATCAGCATCAAAAGTTTTTATGTAGAAGCCTTATTGCAAAAAATCACTCTTGAAATACGCATATTTAGAATGATGTATGCGTATTCCTGGAGCTATTTTTTTTAATACAACTTCTTTGCAAAAAATGTTGATGCTTCCTTTGAAAGTATGAAGTGCTGATTCTAAAAAGATATCGCTCACCTTTATTGGAAAACCCGTTCCAAAGACACACTTCAAAGTATTTTCAGATTATGTATTTCAAGGTGAACAGTGAATAGCTTTTGAACTATATCTTTGGAACGGGTTGTCCAATAAAGGCGAGCGATATCTTTTTTGAATCAAAACTTCATACTTTCAAAGGAAGCATTAACAAAACCAAAAGTAGTTTTGTCACCATATTACTTTTAGATGTATTTTTTTGTCACCAAATTTCCTTTATATATAATTTTTTTGAAATAATTCTTGGACTTGAAAATGGTATCCGGAATTAGTAAGAAACCATAAATTAGAACTCATAACCGTTTACACCATCCCAATGAAGGACGTAGTTTTCGAATTATAGAGTGGTTTACGTCCCTATTTCATTGATTTTCTTTAAATTGATAGAAATTTCATCAAATCGACAGATAAACCAGTTAATAAGTCCCAAAGTATTTGCTTAATTTCCATCATTTAAACGGTTCTGAGTTTTATTTTAAATCCTCTATGTGTAACAAGAACAATTTTTAAATCCAAGAATTATTTCAAGAAAATTACATCTAAAAGTAATTTGGCGACAAAATTACTTTTTTTTTACAACTTGTTTTAGACAGCTTACAGAACTCTCCGCAAATATTTTTTCACTGTGGTTTTCGTTAGCATTTCGCTCTCCTAGTGGAGACCACCGAAAAATTTCGTTTCGCATCAGCAGCGTACTAGGCTTTAAGATGAATCGCTGAAATGTGATTTTCAGCATTGATTCGACACCACGTGATGCGTTAAACTTCATTATTCTCTCACTGTTCATTGCACTCTTACTAAAGAGAAGAATTAAACCTTATAATCGTAGTTGACGACACGTAATATTTATTTATCATTCTAAAAGGTATAGAAACAAACTTTGAAAAAAAAAAACAAATGTACAATATTTTTCAATACAAAGATTGAGATCACAGAAACGAAAAAAAAATATTTTTTTTGTTGACCTGTGTAATGTTTACAGAGCCGTAAAATTAGTTACTAGTCCCAAAAAGATTTAGTTTCAATATGAAAACAGAAACTTCCCTAATGTGATTGTCGAATGTCGACAATTTACATATATAAAAAAATTGGATATTTGTCTTACATTTGATTTATTTTTATAGATTTGAATTTTCGCTGCTAACTTTATTAAAATATGTATGTCACTAAAACAATAAACAATACAAATTAACTAAATATCAACAAATGAAAGATGTCGAAACTGTAATGAAAGTGTTCAAAGTGAAATATTATATTTAGTTTTTCGGCAGTTGCTTGTAATGCACCAGTGCCGCCTGGAGCAGAGAACGTCGAACATTAAATTATCAAGACAACACAAATATAATTTCAAAAAACAATTTTCGAATAAAGAAAACAAACTTATAAAAAGAAATAAAATTAAAAAAATATAAATATCAAATTATTCCTAAACTCCTTTTTCATTAAAAAAAATAAAAACAAATTTTAATTGTAAAAAAATTGTATTAAACAATTGCTTTTAGTATTATTTTATTCAAATCCTGCAGACATTTTTTTAGCAGGAAATCTAGTAGGGATTCTTATTAGTCATAGCTAAATTAAAATATGAGAGCAAACTACGAAGGAGCGAAGGAATCTAATAAAAATTCATATGTTAAAAAGTATACTTCTTAACCGAGATAATTTATCATAGAAATGTTCTGACACACCTTAGTTCTTCCCCCAAATATATTTGACTATTGAAGGAGACGCTTTTGATATTTTTAAAGATGCCATTTTTTGCAGAAAAAGTGAATTATTAACTATTTATAAGGTTTCTTTTTGTTTAATGAACTTAGCAAAATAAACAATTATATTTTTTGATTTTGATTATTTATTAAATATTTAACATACCAGAGGCAAAACAAATCAAACTCGATATTTTAAACATAACCCTAAGACAAGTTCAAGTGGTCCAGGCGTATATTTACGTTTTGTTCGTTCTAATTACAGAATTTCCAGAGTTAGCAGGATGTTGGCAGTTTTTCCCTAAACAAAAAAATGTTGCCAATATATTAGCAGAATTTCAACGCTTAGGAAAAAATCTTCTGCAATTATTCTGTGTTTGTTCTATTAAAAATCTGACTTTATGAACACGCCTAACGCAAGCCTTATTTCATAAGCCGACTCCACTGGTCATACAGAATACGTCCAAGATCCAATCGTGAGCAAAACTGTCACGCATGTTCGATAATGTGTACCTTACTTTAGACAAATTTTGCAGGACTGCTTTTACCTTTCGGTTGCAAAGATACTTTTCATTACTGCCATATTTAATAGATGTCAACTTAATTCAAACATATATCCCCACACTTCACTCGAATTAATTAAAAAAAAGTTCAATCCTACCATAGAATGGGAGATAACTCTACATTTTTTTAACCCGAGCAATTTTGTCTACCCCGGCTACCACATACATATGTACGTCCCTCACTGGTGCTTAAAATCGCAAGCTCTAATTGCGTGATGTAAAAGCATTCAATTTTCCAACCTGAGCAATTTTGTCCACCAAGGCCACCACCGTGCTTAAAAGTCGCTAGTTGAAATTTCCAAACATAAATGTCTGTATATATTTCTTGGTTTCTAAGAAAAGATAAATTTAGAAATGATATTTGACGTTTCTTGAAAAATTTCTCACAAGATATTGAATCTTGTTTATACATTGGGGTGGCCGTGGCGCGATGGTTGTGTGCTCGCCTTTCAACCTCGTGGTTGCAGGTTCGATTCCTGCCGTTGTCTGTGTCTTCTTATATTCCCTTAAAGGCCAATTATAAAAATTGTCATAAAAATGAGTTGCTGGTTTGCTCATTAAATGCTGTTCAGGCATAACAATAACAACATGTGATTGAGTAAATTAGCATACTACCCAGAAATATGACAAAGAAACAAATAAAGTAATGCGAATTATAAGAGACATAAATAAATAAGACATGGTAATTCTCTCCGCATTAGTTCAGCCGCCATCCTGGAGATAAATCTGAGACAACAACCAGCTCTAGTCTCAGAACATCGCGCCACACATCTTTCCCATCCTTCTTTCTCTTCTTTCACCGGATGCTCGCGCTGTGCTAAAAACATATAAAGGGTATTCATAATCCCTTGAGCGCGTGCAAAATTATAAAAAAGAAAAAAATACATAGTTTACTTATTTTCATGTTTTATTAAAATATTTCATTTAAAAAAAAGGGTTATACTTTAGTCTAAAGTACCTAAAGTGCTTAAAGCTCCTTGGAGAAGAATGAAATTTCACGTAATAATTTTGCCCACATGCTGACAAAATATAAATTTCAGTAATAGTGTTTGTAATAATGTCCGAAATAAATATTTGCAAAGTAGACGCGGCCACAACTCATGTCTTGATCAAAAAGTAGTTTTTTTCGACACAAATCTCGGATTTCGGCAATTAAATCCTTCCATTGGGCAAAACAATTTTTTTTTATTTTTGAATCAAATTCGCAAATGAGTATTTTTTGATGACTCTACCCCTCTTCTTTCTAATGGGGTTATCGTTTGGTTATGTTGATCTATAAATTGATTTTTTTTGTAAGGAATCGAATACGTTTTCAGATTGATTTTTATGTGCTATAATATGTATCATACTGATGGCTGTCAATTATGATACATAGTGGTGTTAGTAAAAGAGGGGTAAATTGGCCGAAAAATCCAGATTTGCAAAAAATAAATTAATTTGTTTGGCCAATCGAAGGCAAAAATTGTCAAAATCAGTTTTTTGACAGATCTAAATCAAAAATAAATTGATTTTTGTTACCAAGCGAAAACACTAGTACAATTGGAAGCATTTAGTTTGACAACTACCAGTTTTACAGACACTAATATTCGCCAACACCATTAAACAAAATAATCTATTTAAAATGCGTTCCATTTGCCACGAAAAAAATCAAATTCTGCATCAAATCCTAAATTTATCAATGGAAACATCATACATTCAATTCAATTCAATGTATTTAACATATGACTGTAATAATTCAATTAGCCGAAATCCATCCTATACATTTGCTTTAAGATTTTCAGTCACTAAAAAGTTGTAAATTAAATTCTATTGTTAAAAATGACATTAAAAACTCCATCCATTTCAAATAGATGCGTTAAACAAAAAACTTTGGTCAATATGGTTTTGAAAACTCACTGGAAATTAATTCAAGTGTCGAGATAAGGTATTTAAACCTAAAAACTCACAAACTACCCCATTAGGGAAAACTTTTTATTTAGCTTTGGCAACTAGTTTTCCTGAAAACGCAGCGAGCCAATAAAATGTCCAGCTAAGCTAAATATATATTAAAAAAAAAATACTTAAATATAAATGCTTTATATAAACTTGCCTGCAACCATCCGGTGGAGCCATAATAGGAAATGCGAAACTCATCACCCAGTAATGTTATCGTGCGGTTATATCGGTGCGCGGTAGTAGGTGGCATTACGATGGTCGAAATAACCAAACAGATGGAAATCCAATAAAATTTGCATTCGTCCAAGGCCAAAGGAACCCCCAAAGAGAACACGCCTTCAGCAACAAAAGTCGATAGATTCAAATGATGGGGAATGGTCTTTTTTGCACATGAAAGCACAAACTTTACACACTCTTAAATAATATATGAGCTTCAAATGATTCTAATTCTATGGTAAAAAATTGTTTAGAGCAATATGATATCCGCAGTCATAGACATTGGATAAGTTCATTCAATTTTCTATTCCGTTTTCGATAAACGCATAATGAACTTATGAGACTTTTTCAAACTATGAACTGTTGCAAATAAAATTCCATTAATGGTGACAGTTATTGAAAGCGGGGATTTATATATCGATCTGGTGGTTATCGCATATGAAAATTTGCCTGGGAATGGTTACATCCTTCTTTCTAACGAAACGGAGGGAACGTGAATGATGGTCGAAAGTTTCCTTTGGAATTTATTGAAATAGGGAATAAATGTCCTTACGGAATTTAACTGTCAATTCATTGAAATTTATTTCGAGGCAGCTCCACGATTGCAGATATATTTTTTTTCGGGGGAATGTAATATTTCGAGGGAACCAAAAGGAATGTCTATGAAAAACTGTCAAATCCTGTTCGCGTACAACAAATTTTGGTAGTTTTTCGTAAAGGAGTAAAATATTTCCCCAGGCTGCTGGTTAATCCAGATTTTTATTTTTGTTTTTCGAGCTCAATAAAACGCGATTTTGGATTTGGTTTTTTGTTTGTGAAATTTGCTATTGGTGTAGCAAATTTGATAATTTTTGTTCAAAAGATTTGAAAGTATTTAATTTTTCAATAAAGAACACATTTCAAATAAAGGAAAATTATTTGGATTATATATAGCATCGTCATTAATTATCCAGTATGTGTTTTTGTTGGAAACAGTGTCATACTTTTGTAGAATCTTTTTAGCAAGTCCAGTGCAATACATACATTTGTCAGGCTGACAAATGTCTTTTGGTAACAAAAATTGATTTTTCCCCCTTCAGATCTGTCAAAACACAGATTTTTACAATAAAACTCTTCGAATGGGCAAAAAAATCCTCTGAAATCAGTTTTGCAGATGATTTTTTCGGCAGATTTGCCCCTGTTTTACTAATACCCACACCAACAGAACAATTGACAGCCGTCATTTTGACAAAATTTTGTTTTCAGTAATTATGTGAATAAGGAAATGAAAAAAAAAAATTAAAAAGCAATAACGATTGTGAAATCCTATATAAATTAATTTCGCCATTCATTTTTTAAACATTGAAATCGCTTTGTGTTACAAAAGAAAAAAAAAACTTTGATGAAGAAACAATGTTTGAGTCATTTGCCATCCAATACCGTTACTGGTTTCACAGACACGAATATTCACCAATACCATGATTAAAAAAAAAATCAATCTGAAATCGTATACCATTCACGACAAAAAAAATCAATTTTCCGATCAAAATTTGAAATTAACAAGAGAAATCCCCATGAGGTAATGTGGTTTTCTTTTGGCAATTTCAGATTTGTATCGGAAATTTGATTTTATTCTTATTGTGAATAAATCTGGATGTCTTCTCTCATTAAAACTTTTCCTAAGAATTTTCTGGTATCGGGAATAACCTTTCTAAGGGAGTTTTGCTGTCATCTTATAAGATTTCTTGTTCGAGGGAAATTTATTATGTGGGATATTCACGATCACATGAGAAGTATTTTGTGGGAACCGAAATTTCCCGGGAGATTCCACATAGGGAGGTGAATCTCCCACGGAACAAATTTTCCTGAACCAAAAATCGTAAGAAATGACAACAAAACTCCCCGGGAAAATTTATTATCGATGCCATACATTGAGCATCATTAACGTTCTCTACATTCGAATGAGAAACAATTTTCTAGGGAATTTTGTATTCACGATTATTCCCCCATTAAATTTCAAAGCCGAGCAACCTTTTAACACTCAACAAATACCAAATCCGCAACAGTTTGAAATGTATGGAATGAGTGAATAGCGAAATAGAGTACAATATTACCGACCTTACCAATGTGTGTCAGATTCACTTTGAATGAACAGCAGAAGTGATTAGTGAAAGGTCTTAGAAAATTCTCCTGATGAATATCAGGATTTTGATCAGAACAGTGCACAAATTCAAAAGGGCAATTCTCAATTGATTGAAAATCTGTCAGATTTTAATGAAAAATGACATAAGCTTATAGCGTTTTCGATTGGCCGTCCGGAAGGTTTCCAAAGTCTTCCGAATGCTTATGAAACTGTTAGATTGGTATCAAATGATAGAAGAGAAATTTCCTTCTGGACTTGAAGTCAGAATCAAAACCAGAAACACGCACACACTCCCGCCAACTAAATGTCAAATTCAAATTAATTTATTCATGTCATTGTTATGTTTTGGTTTGTCTGAAATTTTGTAGTTTCAATTTCAATCTTTAGGGAGTTAAAATTATGGATATCTGTTCCCAAGACAAATTTTCACTTCAATAACTGTAATTTCGCATTTTCATCAGGAATAACTTTCAAATCTTCTACATTTGTGTCAACCATGCTTACAAAATAAAATAATCATAAATATGAGTTTGACATTTCCCGTCTTACACATCCACTCACATAAATTTTCAGAATCTAGAATCTAGTGTTTACTTGTTCGATTAGAATCCCGGATCGGAGAGTTCTTCCAGATTTCCAATCAAAAAGGACATTAGGCAAACAGGATAAATGAACTGAACTGAACAAAAAAAAACACTTTCAGATTTTACATAATAAATAATTTTTTTTTTATTTAAATATTCTTTTTATTTTCCCAAAACATGAAATATGTATCTTTATGTTATTTTTATTTATTATCTTTTGTATAAATATTTACAAATTATTTGCTTTTGCTTTAATATTTCACACTATTGCCCCAACTGTCTCATGCTATTTGTTTTTTTTTATAATTTCTTATCAAAAGGAGTACATAAGCTTATTAAAAGAAGAGGGTCAAAAATAATAATAAAAAAAGTACAACTTAAATCTGTTATAATAGAAAAACTATACTTTTTGTTTACCAAATATTTTTTAGTAAAACAGACAGCATCAACACAATATTGAAGTATGTAATTTTAAACTTAAATAAAAGTAAAAAGATCTTTCGGCTTAAGGCATCATCCAACTTAATTCTATTCATTTTATCAAAAAAAAAAATATAAGTATTTTTTTTTAAATTAAGTTTTTTTCATTATTCAGATTAATTTTTTTGTATATTTTTTTTTGTACTTAATAAAGACATTTTTATACATGTATTTTAATTTAACATTTTTTTCTGAATATAACCATCTGAATATATATTTATATATGTTTGTGCTGAATAACCGAAATAAAATGTCCGCCTTCTTAGTAAAACAACCAATAAAAGATTAGTGTTGCGCAGACAATCATTTACTAAAAAAAATTAATTTTGCTGGTTTTGTCTGCTTTATTGAAATGACGGCCACACGAGAAACCGTGGCAAATCATTTTGTTGCTGGAAGATTGGTAAGTTCCTATAATATGGAAAATCTCGAGTGTAGTCGAGTTCCGACTTCCGAGCAGAAAATCAACAATATAACAAACAAAGGAAGACGAAAACAACAATAAGATGATGATGATGTGGGAAGATGAAAATGCCAAACCAAGTCCGAAAAATAATGTTTTTTATGATAAAAGAGTGTTTGTCATTTACTTCCTACACCCACTAGGGTATCGTCCATTAGTTCCTCGTCAGTGATGCAGGGCGAATTGGAATGGGGTGATGGCATTACCACCAGCGGCGATGGGACAGGAGATTTGAGAATGTGTACCGACACTGAAGGGGACGACGGATGTTGATGGAAGGGCAGTTTGTTAGAAATTTGAACTGGTGGGGGTTGTGCATGCACCACTGGTGGCATCAGTTTAATATCATTTTTGAATGTGGACAACGAAGAAGTCGAAGAGGACGAATCTTCAGGGATACTGGGTTTCAAGGGCGGACGCATAGTGAGATCACTCGCATGATTGTTCGTATCTATGAGTGGACCCCGATATGAATTGAAATGAGCAGGTGGGACAGATGATGAGGTTATAGACGCGGACGACAAAGAAGTGGCGGTGTTGGTCACTAAACCACCGGTATGACAAGATAGATTAAAAAAATCTTGTTGCTGACCTTTATTCGGTTGTGTGGCAGCGGAGATTTTTGGCAGATTCTTGTTCGAATCATTACTATTTCCGCTGCTCTCGGAACTGCTCGGTGTCGGAGATGGAGTGAAAGAGGTAGCGGGCGTTGTAGGTGCCGAAATAGGACGAGGTTTGTCTCCGTCATGTGCTTGTGAGTTGGAATTCCTGGCAGACAATTTTGGAATTTGAAATTTGGTGTTGAAAGTCTTCATGAATCCCTCCATCGCGGCCATATTGGGAGAAGCAAATTGTAGGATCTTCATCATGTCCGTGGGATCTGGTCGAGGCGTAACCTTTTCAATAAAACTCGAAGTCGACCTTGATTTGTTGTTGCTGGAAGAGGAAGACGATGAAGAGGAAGTTGATTTGCGAAAGGTATCTGAATGAAAGGAATTTGTACTGTGAGATTTGGTCAGGGAACTTCCACCGCCCGTAGAATTGGCGGACAGTTTCGTGGAGAGATTGCCCGATGAGTTGGATTTTTGAAAATTATGCTTTGTTCCTTGAGAGCTGCCCCCAGACGACGAAGACGATGATTTGTTTGTTGAAAATGGTGGTGCGGCAGGAAATGAAGTTGTTGAGGATGACTTCTTGGAGGCTGGTCCACTGTTTACGCCTGGTTTCAAACCGGTGTGCTTTTTTGGAGAATTGCTTCCTGTGTCGATAGGTTTGTTATTGACTGCCTTCGATCGATTGAAAGTGCCTCCGCCACCACCACTATCCTTACTTTTAGTTTTGTTGATTGTAATTTTTATGCCATCTTGTCCGGGCTTAACCATGTACTCCGAGCCAGGAGTGCCAGGGGTGATTGATATTATTGAATCACTAGACAAGCCAGAGTTAGTTAGCTTATCGGTTCCGTCGGAAGAATTCTGGGAAGATTTAAGTTTATCTATCACGGCATTCAGTGAGCTTTTACGAACATTGTCGCTTTCATCAGATAACCCCGAAACACCCAAATGGTTGCCAACGTCAAGGGGTTTGAGTTTTATTGTCGCCGACTTTACTTTCGGACTTGTAGGAGTTTTCGAGTTCGGATTAGGGACACTCAGCAATCTTTCCTTATTGTCTTTTTCACGATTTTTCGAAGAAGACAATCCAGGCGAAGACAAAGGTCGCGTAGGCAGTGCGAGTGTAGATTTTTCACTCTTTGGACTTGTTGCATTCTTTAAAGTAGACATGCTGGGCTTTCCCGAACTTCCGTGCTTAGGAGACAATGTGCCAAACGGGCTCTTTGGGCTGGACGAAGCATGTTTTGGACTTGTGTATACTGGAGAGTGTTTTGGACTTGGTTTTGTGCCTGGCAAAACCAAGGAAGGTGTTGTGTGTGGAGAATATTTCCTAGAAATGGGATCAGATGCTGGGGAATTTTGCCGAGAAAACAGCTTTTCTGGTGGGCCCATCGGTGAGTCTTCACGCTTTTTCTTTCGCTTTTTCTCGCTTTTGCTATCCCTATCGTCAGCTGAGCGTTTTCCCGAACTGGAACTTTTCTTTTCTACGCCCTTAACACCGGTAACCGAGACCGTGGGTATAGATGACGTTTGAGATGTTGTCGTGGGATTAATCGGAGTAATGGTTATCGAAGAAGACATTGAATTTTGTGATGGTGGTGCCGTCAGTGGGATTATCTCAATTCCTGGCCTCTGCTCTAGACTGCTTTGTGATGGATTAACTATGAAGTCCGACGAACTTGGAATCGGAGTGATGCTGACGGTGTTTTTTACGGTGTTGGCTTTATCTTTCCAGATTTTCTGGTATTTTCCAGCAAAATCAGCGCTGTGCTCTTGATCGCTCTTCAAAAGCGTCGACGATGAAGCGATGGCGGCGGTGACAGTGACTGTGGTGGATGGTGTTGATACAGCGACTCCGGATGCAACAACAGTAGCTACATTAGCATCAACCCCGCCGGAATACATTGATGTATCGTGGGTGTTGCCGCATCTTTGTTGTGCTACTGCTGATAATGTGCCCAAAGAGCTGGAGTCGTTGCTGCTAATATCAGACTGCAATGTATGGTTACTCTTTGGGCTTTTACAAAAATCCTCCTGCTTTACTTCGGATTTGAATTGCGTTTGTATGAGACTGTTTGTACTAACGGCTGGTCCCACCGACGAATTCAATTCAGGGAACCCCTCAGCTCCAGTAGCTGTTAATCCAGTCGTATGAAAGAACGGTCGATTGTTTCCTGCACCAAAATTTGATCCCCCACGATCAGTTGCTCCAGGATTTGGACCCTTTATATCACGAAAGTCACCACCTCGGCCTCCAGGATCGATGGAACCCTGCTGCATGTTAAAATTCCCATAGTCCCCACCGTTGCCGCGTTGAAAACACTTCATACGCTCCTGATGCCAATATTTAAGTAAACTCCGTATTGTTATCGGTATCGACAGACTCTGTTTTACTATTAATGTTAGCTTAGCAGCCAATGATTCATAGTTGTTCGACAGAGAGTAGATCTCACAAGTCACCATACCTATGTCATTTAAATTAAATTCGACTGTAGCCATGGATTCCTCATATGGATGCTCGAGAGCTACGGAAATCTGATTAAACGAAATCGCGTTCACCTCGAGAATAGTTGTCGATTCCATATCTGTAGTAAAAAAAAAAAATATTTCACTTTGCTTTACGTTTACATGTTAAACTTAATTAAAATAAAAAAACATGGTTTCACATTTGCTGTTTAATGGGTGATGTTTTCTAAACTGATGATGTATTATTTAATTATTTCTATATTTAGGATTTGCTTCGCAATGTCTAACTAAATTTTAATGCTATAATAAGTCCAAAGGTCAAAGGTATGAAATTGAAGACTTTTATCCCATTTAGGTTATTCCGAAAATAATTGTGGCTTTCGACTTTTGGCCTTTTGACCCTTCTATGTTGCATATCTAAAATGATCTATTAGTTTGAACATCTTAAAAAATAATATTTAATCCTAGATTAAATATTTTCTATTACATATTTCTAATTTATGGAAAACTTAACCCAAGTCTTTCGTCGCTCTCGTCACCAGTGTGACCAATAATACATTTGAAATCCCGCTAATTAGTGGATTGATTTGATTGGAAATCCTGTAACCCTGTCTTTCGCCTGTCTTACAGTAACGTTTAAAATACCGAGTTTGAATTTGTTAGCCTCTAGTGCTTTTTCTTGTATGATGCGTTTGGTTTTGACTACCCTTAAAATGATCAAGTTTAGTGCGAGTGTTTTTTTAATTTATAGCTGAGATAGCGTGAGCCGTTCGAGGGTCTGACCAAAGAAAGCAATGAAAATAGTTGGGTGAAGAGTTCAGAATTTCATTTAATTGTCAACTATCAATGTCCTTTAAATATTACAGTAATTTTATTAATACGGTAACAAGATTTTTTATATATGTACTTTACAAAAGGTTTCCTTAATTAATCTTACACGGCATTTTTTATAAATCGGAATAGTCCCCGGCATAGCCGAAGCTACATATGTCACAAAGTTTTATGACTCAAAGTCAAACAATTGCGGAACTCGTATCTTGTGGACACAAAAATAGCAAACTTGGTAGCTAAGTAGTTTATTAATCGAACCTTACAGGAAAAAGTTATTTGTTTTGATTGTGTACCATTAAAATAAACAGGTGATTGCAAAATAAGGGCAGACGCGTTCATTGTACTCTTGAAAAAGAGGAGTGTTACCTATGAGTTCCATAAACATGGTACCTGACCTAAAACAAAAAAAAAATCGCAAGCCCCGTCCTCGCAAAACTACTTTAATACGCGTTGGCAGTGTCATCCGTCAAAAAAGTGTAAGCCCGATCCTTTCGATTCATCCGGCATAATGAAGAATTTGGTATTAATGACTCCAGGCGACTTGTAAGAAGACAAATATACATATAGGCGCCAAATTATATGGCCGCGTTAGCATACAAAAACCACTGCTTTCAAAAAGACTTTTTTGAAAAAGAGTACTGTGGAGTGATGAAACAAAGATTAACTTTGGACCAGATGGCTTACAACTCGAAATTCGAAATATATCTACAAAGCACGGTGGAAGAAGGGTGAGTGCCTTTTCATGGCATGTAGTCAGACGAATAGAGTAGTGGTAAGATTAAATGGAAGAATGGATGAATTTTCATACCTTAACACAATGAAAAATACAATGGAACCATTTTGTTCTAGGAAATGCCAGTCAATTGGATTTTTGACAATAATCCAAATCATGCAGCCAATGTGGTAATTGGTGGGTTGGTTTATCAAAGAAAATATAAATGGTCTGAGCTAGCCAGCGCAAAACCTCGATCATAACCCTATTGAAAACTTGCAGTGATGTAAAACTAAAGATCGGGCAAAAAAAAACAAAATTCGGAAGAACATTGTATGGTACTCTATTCCCAGACCAAATGCGCCAAAAATTAGTGGAGTGTTTAACACGGAAATACCAAGCAACTTTAAAAACTCGTGGTCGGTCAACAAATTATTAAATTGGTAAATAGAGAAACAGAATGAAAATAAAGTTTTATTTTCTAAAATTTTATTTTTTAATAGATTTTTAAATCTATGGTATTTCTGTCAAGCAGAAATACTGTAAATTTTAGTTTTAAATAATAATCTACTTGAGTTTCGTATACAGATATATAAATGTTTAATTTATTAAGTTACAAATAAGTTTTGATTTTATAAGAAAATTCATGAGTGTGCTATTTATCTATGCAAAGGTAGGTAGGTAGGTTAGGTTACCGCTAATATCAAGCACAACTAAGGCAAAGTACCTGAAAACCGAGATAACCTACATGTCATTGAATCGTTTTTTTTTTTCTGATTGATTCCTGTCTGTATTTTTTTTAATTTATTTTCAATTTTGTGTCAGTGCCATGTGTCGTCATCGAGATGATGTAATTGGGAATTACAATTTACTTTCCAATGTGTAATAATGATTTAGTAAAAAAGTAAGAAAAATGTTTATTTTTCAAATGATGGGTGGTGACGTTTGTTAAAAAAAACTTTGGGCGAAGAATGTGATAGTATTTGATAGTCTTTTTTTCGAATTCTAAAATCAAATAGACCAAAAGAGCCTAAGAAAACATCATTAAAAATAATTACAAAGCTTGACTACAACTGCCACATTTGAGCAGGTGCTTCCGCAACTCACTTAAGTAAGTCTATTGGATATAATCAAAAACAGAGCTTTAAAAATGGCAGGTGATAGAGCTATAACTGAAACAATTGAACCTCTCGAGTACAGTCGTAATGTTTCATTGTAAAATTAAAAAAAAAATCTGTTACAATACAAGAAATTTAAGTTTATCACAACTAATTATTGCCATATTTTGTGGAAAATAGCCCATGTGCATATTATTCAGGCGTGTAGAGTGTGTCAAGACATGCTGCACATCGTGGAAGCATTTCTCTAGGTTTACTCTAGCCTCACAGTAGGTCGGATATGATGTGTAACACATGACATTCTGACCTTGGTTTTTTTATCAAAATTAAAAATATCCATCACGAAGTTTCCTAAACATCCATTTTTGATTTATTTTTTTTTAAATCGCGAGATCAGAAAAATACATACAGTAGAAGAATTTTCTTAATATCTGGAAAAAAAACGCAGTCACTTATGAAGATATTTCAGGAGTAAATGTTTTCATTTGTCGCCTATATTTTTAATAGCTCTATTTTGAACTCTATCTTAAACATTTTGAATTATATCGTTTCTTCAATGCAAGTGCATGGATATCGGCATGCGTTGTGGGTTCTGCTTTAACGACATTGAGTTTTTGAAGCATTAAATTCTACGTGATTTTTATTCCGCATTGGGCATTGATTGTCGAGATCAGAATTTAATGAGCTAACGTTACAAGCTGAATCTGAAAACGAATATGAAAAGCTGAGAGTACTGTCATCAGCAAAACAATTTAGTGAATTAGAATTTCCAGATAAGAGATCATTAATTAAAATGAGAAAATGATTTGGAGACAAAATGGAGCCTGCCCACCAGAATTTTAAAGAAGGAAAAGAAGAGATTCATCAATACCAAATTCAAAAGAACTTGATACCAAACTCTGTCAAATGCTTTTGGAATATCAAGCACAATATTCTTACTTTCTCCAAAACAATGTGAAGATTTGTGCCACTGTTCGGTGAGATATACCATCACATCACCGGTTATTAAGGAGCTTTCATTCTTCAAGATATTTTTTTAGCTGATAATTAATCAGCGTTTCCATGACATTGGAAAGAAGAGGCACAAGTTAGGTAGTTAGAGGGTGAAGAACGTTCGCCTTTTTTAGGGACAGGATCGACAAAATGCGGTTTCCAATCCACTCGGAAATAGACCAGTAGAGTAAGACAGATGGAAAAGATTACGCAGTGGTTTTGCCAGCTTTGAAGAACACTAGGACTTATAAACATTTGAATAAAAATTAGGACAAAATATTAATAATTGGTTTATAATTATTTAGAAACACCCATAAATTATTGTGAAAGCTCATATCCCAGCTAAACATGGGTATAAAATAAGTACCACCTCGCATATGTATATATATATGTATAAGAAAAAACATATAAAAACTAGTCTTACCAGCAATTTTATTTTGAGGTCTGACACAGCTTGAGAGGAGAGTATAAAAGAGCGCATGCTTTTTAAGAACAGCAAGGATCTTGGGCACTTGAGATGGTTCAGTAAATGGCACACTGGAAACAATGGATGCCTACATAAAATAAAATAAAAGGTAATTTGTTATGAAACAATCTCAAACAATAACATACCTTCATTAGTTTGTTTTCAGTGAAAAAATAACAATGCGTCTGATCGGGCAGACAGACAATTAAGCCCTTTGATGAATTTTGAATTTGATTCTCGGAAGCGGTTTGTATGACCAGCTTCATAATGGATGATGTAATCGGTTGTTTGGTGCCCGTTTCTCCGGATGCTGCCGCAACACCGGGTTCAGTCGTCTGCACTGGCATGATGGTGCGCAGCAATGTCTGACACACAGGCAATGGTGTATTTAAGCGCAAGACAAAAGTCGCTGGCAGAAGTGTTGAATTCTGTGGAGTCAAAGGCGAGTAAACTGGCACATCAGTCATGCCCTCCTTGGTAAATGAAACCGTTGGTAGAATTTGCAGTTTATTGGCAGATGAAGCCTCCAGATTCACAGTTACACTCATGCCCAAGTTTTTACTTGTAACCAAGTCGACTGTGAGGGGAATCATAGTTTTCAGCTCGAGGCTGATAAGGTCATACGGCGAGACAAAGTAAGTCAACCTCATTGGGTGTCCACCACGCCTTCGCAAAGCGATCCCAACTGACGACTCTGTTAGAATTGTCTTAGCATCGTTGGATAAATTATTGTCGGCTTGGTAGAGGCTGTAGAGATCAGTTTCCATTGCCTGCAATGCAACGAATGCCTTCGTCTTGACCTTGGGCTCTGCATTTAGTTGGTATATCGATGTTAGCCCATCCAGCTGAACGGTGAAGTCAGCAAAATCTCCGCGATTCAGGCAGTTGACGAGTTCGCTGCAAGATTGCTGTTCGATCTTGCACTCGTGGTGCACTTTGACATCTGTCAATGAGCCTTTGGGGTCGAGAATTATCTCCAGATAGAACATGTCTGTGGAAATAAACAAGCCAGACTTGTCTTCCATGAACTTTAGGCCAAGCTGACGGGAGAGCGACTCCAGACGTTCCACCAAACCCTGGCGCGAAGTCACTTTGATGCAGTGCTGCATGCTGTCGAGGCATTTTTGAAGATTAGACTTCTCGACTGCGTCGAGGGCATATCGTTTCTCCAACATAGACAGGCGCATTGCCTTGGAGAGTTCCTGAAAAGTTTTGTGCTGCGACGAGTGCGATCGTATTTTCTCCATCAGTAGCTCACGCTGCCATTGCTTGTTCTTCTCAGCGGCGATGCCCAATGGGCCACCAACGGTTGAGGGATCTAAAAAAAACCAAAACCATTTATTTGAATTAAATTTATCAAGGCCAACTCGCGGAAAATGGCTACAGAAATGCACCCCACTCTTTGGTTGGGTTTACTTCAACTTACCAGCAGGTGCGGAGGAAATCATCTTTTTTTTAGTTGTTTGCTGGCCTCTTCTCACAGAATTGACATTTGAATTATGCAATTTGTGTTTCGGTATTATGTTTGACTACTGTTTTACTAATTAATAACCTAAAAGATTCATTTCTAGAATAAAACTAGTTATAAAGGTTTTTTTCTTTTTGAGTAAATGGAAATCGACAACGACAACGACTAAAAAATTCACATCGCTCCCACTTTCTGAAAACTGAAAGATTAGTTGTAAGCGAAGTTGGTGTTAGTTTGAGCGTATTGTGTCAACGCCAATGAAACGATACTCGAATATGTAATTAGCTAAGTCCCCTTTCACACAAGAAAACTTATGGCCTTTTCGATTGGCCGTCCGGAACACGTTCCCCCAATAAAACAGCCGTAAACAATTTGACTGATTCTGAATTATATGTAACACTGTATTTGTGAAAATTAAATTAAAAGAAAATCACATCGGCTAAAAAGAATTTCCAAAACACTTGATTTCAATTTAGATACACATTTTCTTGTATCAATAATAATTATAACTTGCTTCTTTTTATGTTATTTTACCAGTAAATGAGTTTAAATTCAATAAACACAACGAAATTACACAACAAATCAAGCCGATTATTTTGACATTTTAATTGTGTAAGTGTATTAGTGATTCTGTTTTCGATTCTGAAATGAAATCCAGAATCGTTTTCTGTTCTGTATAGAGTAACAACTGTCATTTTGTGGGGGTCAGAACAGTTCTGGACGGTCAATCGAAAAGGCCATGAGTTGCCGGCAACTGTGGGTTTGTTAGCGAGAGGGGCAAGAAGTAAGGGGAATGAAAAAAATCTCCCCGGTCAACGATTTGAAGAGATTTTTTTGACGTTTTGCTTTGCATTCCAATTAGCCCAACAAAATCTTCCCAGTTTCCTTCTCAGTTTCTTGGTGCCAGTTTCTTCATGTGAAAGCTACAAGGCAATTAAAGGAAAACGTCAAAAAAATCTCCAGCAACTGGTTTCCATGTGTGAAAGGGGACTAGCTAAGTCCCCTTTCACACAGGGTAACCAGTTGCTGGAGATTTTTTTGACGTTTTCCTTTAATCGACTTGTAGCTTTCACATGAAGAATCTGTCACGAAGAAACTGAGGAGCAAATTGGGAAGATTTTGTTTTGGTAATTGGAATGCAAAGCAAAACTTCAAAAAAATCTCTTTAAATCGTTGACCGACGAGATTTTTTTCATTCCCCTTAAGGAGGCTTTACATGCATCTTCATCTTCATCTGCATTGACATCTGCAGAAAAAGAGGAAACAAAATAAAAAATTCATACTTGTGCGATAGAGAGCGAAAACCAAAATGGAGGTCATCTTCATGTATGAAGATTATAGGAAGTACGAACCTGAAGGCGGCTTTACATGGATCTGCATCTGCAGATTTGAAGAAAAGTAGAGCGGGCCAGTAATATAAAACAAACATAAAAGTAAGACAGGGTACACACTAATAACTTACTCGAACTGTGCTATAACTTTCTTAACACATCTCACAATCACATGTTCTTAGCGTTCAGGTATGTAGTTTTGAGAAGAAAATGTTCGCTATTTTCGTTGTTTTTAAGCAAACTGAGGTGAAATGGTAAAAAAAATCTTTAAAATTCGTTATCTGAACGGAACAAATTATGGTGCAGATGAAAATGCTATAATGAAGATGAACATGTTCATCTTCACTATAATCTGCAATCTTCAGGTTCGTACTTCCTATAATCTTCATACATGAAGATGATCTCCATTTTGGTTTTCGCTCTCTATCGCACAAGTATGAATTTTTTATTTTGTTTCCTCTTTTTTTGCAGATGTCAATGCAGATGAAGATGAAGATGCATGTAAAGCCTCCTTGAAGATTGCAGATTATAGTGAAGATGAACATGTTCATCTTCATTATAGCATTTTCATCTGCACCATAATTTGTTCCGTTCAGAAAACGAATTTTCAAGTTTTTTTTTACCATTTCACCTCAGTTTGCTTAAAAACAACGAAAATAGCGAAAATTTTCTTCTCAAAACTACATACCTGAACGCTAAGAACATGTGATTGTGAGATGTGTCAAGAAAGTTATAGCAGAGTTCGAGTAAGTTATTAGTGTGTACCCTGTCTTACTTTTATGTTTGTTTTATATTATTGGCCCGCTCTACTTTTCTTCAAATTTGCAGATGCAGATCCATGTAAAGCCGCCTTTACTCGCCCTTCTCGCCATCAAACTCCCAGTTGCCGGCAACTCAGTTTTTTTGTGTGAAAGGGGACTAAGCAGATATATTGGCCTCGTTCGGTGCCACAACCTAACCGATCCGGATTACTTGGTGTTGTTGTAACGCCTAAGGAAAAAGCAGCTGATGAACTAAACATATGTTGTCAAACACAAATCTCAAGCTACTCAAAAATTATTGGATTCGTTGAGATTCGGTTGGAAATGTAAGGAACCGCTGATTCAAAATTTCAGATGTTATGCAATACAACTGACATAACGAGAAAGCTACCTGAATCGTTCGAAAATAAATCCGCTACAAAGGTATCTTGGATAGCCTATCGGCCGCGCACCGAACGAGGCCATTATTAGGGAGATGTCATGAATTAAAAAAAAACAGTTTGCAACACTTCTTTGTTTTGTTTACTTTATTGACGTCATATGTGAAACAAAATCTGCAAATTGTTTTTGTTTGTTGTTTTTGGATTTACTGGCTGAACAGAATGGACGCGCGGTCGTTCGCTCACATCAGCCGCCTGCGCGAGAAGCAACGCTTCCAAAAAAAATTGAATACAATGGACCGCGCGGTCGTTTCAAAACTTCGGTGAGAAATTGTTGAAATTGATTTTGTGCTTATTTTTGCAAACTTTTAATTTGGAAATTTATCGTGAATGTGTATTTTTGCGTCGGAGGGAACCGACGAAGATCAACAATTGTGTAGATGCAACAACTAAGATTTTTCTTGATATAAGTAGAAATTTCTTGGATTTGCTACTTTGGACAAGCTGTCATTTCCAAGGTACTTGCTTGATCTCGATGATTTAAACTGTTGTGAGTTTTAATTTTCAGCTTGTAAATTCTTGAAACCGTTTTCAATTCGAGCAAATATTTCAAAAAATTTGCATCTGAAAGTAATTTTGTAATTTTTCATTTTTTTATTTTTTATTGCAAGGATTTAGAAGCTGAGGTTAATTTACACTCAGAACAGTTACAATCATCGAAATCAAGCAAGTAGTTTGGAAATTAGAGCTTTGCGTAAGTACTGATTTCAAGATTTTTCTTGATACAAGTAGAAATTTCTTGGATTTGCTACTTTGGAAAAACTGTCATTTCCAAAGTACTTGCTTGATCTCGATGATTGTAACTGTTCTGAGTGTTAATTTACCTCAGCATAGGGCTATAATACTTACCTATGTGTCATTGAGGCACACAACATTACATTTCCCTTTAAAAGAAAAGAATTTTTTTGAACACCCATAAAGAAAATGTAATCGAAAAAAAATTAAGTGAATCACAATTCTTAAGCTATATACATATATATATACATAAGGAAAACACTTTAAAATATTAAGCCCAATGTATTTAATTATAATATTTGGCAATAATGACTTCCTGTTGGGCTTCATTGTTTGTGTGGTCTGACCTTGTTGTTCGTCATGATTTTGAGATGAATGGCAGGCGCTGTTTATCCTACAAAATTAAAAGAAAAACAAATACTCAAAATTACATCAAATTAGGTTTTTTTGTATTAAACGTACCTTATTTCTGCTTGACTGAATGCTGATCCACAGACAGAGCAAAAATCTGTTTAGAAGCTACAGATACAGACCGAGGTGTTTCGGTCAACATGTGCATATCGATCTCGTTCATGAGATTGCCACTCACGATATATTTCTTCCAAAACATCAATTAGATATGAATTTGCACTTGCAAAATAAAGTTTTACTTACTCTGTCATTTTGCTGGCGAAATTGTTTCCGGAGCTTGTGTTATACCAAGACATGCCCTGTCGAAGAATAGATTCTAAGAAAAGCTTTCAAATGCGACGGATCTAAGAAAATATATATACGACCACAGACAATCCAGTCGCTGCTGTACTACAGCAACAACCCACCACTACTAATGGCTCATTGTATTGTTTCTCTTTACATAGACGAGACACTTCATGTGGCAGCGAATCGCTTCTTCGTGAGATTTCACATTGTGTCCGCAAATGTGAAGCCTCCTTTTCTAAATAAGCAATTCGATCTGCACTTTTTGTTGATGGATTGGTTTTTGTGTAAAGTGGAGTGTTAGTGGTATCACTCCCAGATGGACTAAGTACGTCTTCAAACCCAATCTAAAAAAAACAACAAAACAATTATAGAAAACAAGAAACAATTGAGTTTGGTTTCTGAATTTCCAATCTAAGATATGCCTTTGGATGTACGCTTTCCATCGGATCTCCGTCATTGTGGCCAAATCTTTACCAAACAAACATGAAAAACAATTTTTTTTATAGTTATATATATTTCTTCCATTGAAATAAAGAAAAATTAAATAAATATGAAATAAAACTTACCAAATGTGAAAAAAAAACTATTATTTATGTTTTGGTAATTAAAAATGTCAGACAGACTTTTGACAAACCAAAAACAAAAAAAAATATCTGTCAGTTTGAGCAATAGGGTTTTTTAATCCACCACTCACATGTATTCACGGATAGGAAAAAATGAGTAAATTAAGAGTTTTCTCTTACTCACCTAAAAAAAAATTTGCGGGTGCTTAAGGCAAGGGGGTACGATTCGCGCCTCTATGTAATTATTTTCTCTATGACTCTATCCATGAATAGATGGGAAATCGAAAAGCAAAACAAAATCAAATTACTAGAGCTGTGTTGTCTATGGGTCTATAGGAAGAGGAACAGAAAAGATTCTTGTGTGCGTTTTTATCAATGTGGCTATTGGAAGAGGAACAGAAATGTTACTTGTGTGCGTGATTCAGCTTGTAGGCAAATGTCAAATGAAAGCAGAGGTTTCTGGTCCTTAAGTTATTAGTTTATGGTAACAACATGCATTTAGGCGGCTTTACATGGATCTGCATCTGCAGACTTGAAGAAAAGTAGAGCGGGCCAATAATATAAAACAAACATAAAAGTAAGACAGGGTACACACTAATAACTTACTCGAACTCTGCTATAACTTTCTTGACACATATCTCACAATCACATGTTCTTAGCGTTCAGGGGGTCAATTCCCGATCTGTGAAATTATGAAGTGATAAAATAAATATCATTTCAGTTTTCACACAGGTTTTTCATTTTCCAACTTCACGCACACGCCTAATGCGATTCTAGAACTCATTGTGATAAAGTTTGTACTAAAAAGTACTAAATGATAAATTCTGTCATTTCTGATTAGATTTTTTGTTGGGAAAGGTAAATATTTCATTTCAGTTTCTAAATTTGCTTAAGAATAATGTCCGGAATAATAATTCGTTTAATAAATTAATAAAAGGCGTCGTACTGAACAATTGTGGGTTTTATATTATATTCAATAGTATCTCTGTTTTGAGTAAGATTTATTATTTTTTTTATGTGAGGATATTGAGGCTTTCCCTTCGAGATGTGCAGAATATATTCGAAGTTACAGATAGGATCACTTTATTGAACTTTATAGATTCCCAAAACATTTATGCATGGATTTAATACGCGAATTGAGAGCCATTTAAATATGGTTAAGTTCTCTGCATTTTTTTGCAATGGGTAGTTTCCAACGATCTGTCGCGGGAATGAGCACCGTCGGCGTCGTCGCGTCGGCTGTTGTGAATCTGTTGATTTAACAATTTCGTTATTTACTCGAATACACACAAATATAACTTATAACCAAAATATATTTGTGTATAAATATAATGGTTGCTTACTTGTCATGTGCCAAATCCTGTTTTTCTTCTTAATATTCGATTAGAAACATTTTCTTCACAAAACAATTGACTGTGATAAAAAAATTATCATATGAAAAATGTTTGGCATTTAACTTCACTTTTTCACGAATCGAGAATCGAATTAGACGTGAAAGCGTGATAAAATTTATCACTTCACATCTTCACAGATCGGGAATTGACCCTCAGGTATGTAATTTTGAGAAGAAAATTTTCGCTATTTTCGTTGTTTTTAAGCAAACTGAGGTGAAATGGTAAAAGAAAACTTTAAAATTCGTTATCTGAACGGAACAAATTATGGTGCAGATGAAAATGCTATAATGAAGATGAACATGTTCATCTTCACTATAATCTGCAATCTTCAGGTTCGTACTTCCTATAATCTTCATATATGAAGATGATCTCCATTTTGGTTTTCGCTCTCTATCGCACAAGTATGAATTTTTAATTTTGTTTCCTCTTTTTTTGCAGATGTCAATGCAGATGAAGATGAAGATGCATGTAAGGCCTCCTTTTTGCTTTGAATTTTTCAATCTGATCTGTCAATCGATGGTTCGAAATCTAAAAATTTCGATCTCCCAATCCACTAATGGGAACGTCATTTTTTTAATTCGACCTCGACAGAAAAGTTAAAACTCAAACCGACAAAACTTCGGCCGTCAGGCCAAGTCGTCCATTTTAATTTTGGTGCCGCTGAAGTGAGCACGTTTTTCTCTGTGATGGGTGATTATAGAATTTCTGAAAACCTTCATAGAATTAATTCTATCAAGAAATTGAACAAGAAATATGTACTATGTATGTATATTAAACAAAAAATAACATCGTGATTGAGAGTAATATTTTTGAGGTAAATAAAAAATAATTTTTTTCTGCTCATGTGTACTTAAATTTTATTGAAAATTAAATTCACCTTGCATGCATTACGAACTGACTTCCAATCGTAAAATGTTCTTCAAAAATTGTATTTTATGGGGATTTTCAGATATACAGTATTGTATATATAATGCCAAAAAAACACTTAAACAAATAATCTTATTTTCTTCATTTTTACAGGGAGTGATTTCTTACTACGTTTTGTCTACAAAATGGAAAACGAAGGAGTAATCTCTGTGTAAGTTGAAAAAAAATTCGTATTGATTTTCATGAGAATTGAATGATGAACACATGTTTTATATGAATTATGATTATATTTTTACATGCACCACCAACTGAACTTGTTTCAAAAATCCAATCAGCATTAGTTTTGATGGAAGCACACATTAAGAATTTGTAATTTCTTTTCTAGGTTCTACAATCCGAAAAAAAAATGAGGAAACGGATCAATCCTTAATTTTCCAAATGAATGTTTTGAGATTGAGATAGAAATAAACGGAGATGAGATTATTCTACCTAATGTAAGTTACATCAAAAAATCCCTTGTCCTTATTTTCTTTATGATGAAATCTTCTTTTATGATCAACTTCCTATGGAAATTGATTGATTGATATCATTTTTAAAATGTAGCTTTCAAAGTATGGACACAATGTTGGCTTTTGTTAAGACGAGATCATTTAATCAATTTCGCTTTTAATGATTGCCCAACTATCTAAATATAATAAAGAACCCGCTGCATAAATAAAAATCTGCTTTTCAAAAAAAATTACAACAAACATTATTTTTGTTTTCAGAATGGATTGTTTGGGCACATGGTATTCTACTACGTTTTGTCTACAAAGTGGAAAACCAAAGGAATAATTTTCACGTAAGTTAAAGTATGTTAGTTTTGACTTTGAGAAATTGAATGATGAACACATGTTTTATATGAATTATGATTATATTTTTACATGCACCACCAACTGATTTATTTTAAAAATGCATTCAATCAGTTTTAGTTTTACTGAAAGCAGACATTTAAAAAAATTTTAACTTCGTTTCTAGGTTCCAGTTTGTTCTGATAAACAAGAGCTGGATCGATCCTTAATATTCCAAATGAAATGAATAACTTGAGATTAACAGTCAATTAAGCAATCCGAAAGCGAGGTTAAATAATTCAATGTAAGTTAAATAAAAAAAAATCGCTTTACCCTTTTTTCTTTATAATGAAACCGTCGCCATTGGGGAATTGATTGATTGATATCGTTTTTAAAATGTAGCTTTCAAAATATAGACCCAATGTTGGCTTTTGTTAAAACGAGATCATTCAATCAATTTCGCCTTTAATGATTCAAGGATTTATCTGAAAATAAAAAAAGAATACCTTACATAAATAAAATCGGTATTTCAAAACAAATAACAAAATTTTCTGTATTTTTCAGATAAGGATTGCAAATAATTTCTGGAAATTTTTTTTTGGTCTCAACAGCTGAAATGCTGCAATGCATAATTATATAAAAACTTTGTAAATTTTAAATGATGAATAAATAAAATTTGTAATATACCTACATATTAGAATTACATGTGTATATTAATTTAGAATTTAAAAAAAAACGACGTACATTATCGTATTTCGAGGTGTCGGCTTTATCGGGGATTTCAAAGCGCTTGAGAATAATCGACTACACCATGAAATAATATTTGGTTAACGACAAATATTATTCCGCCATCATAGCGCCCAATTACGGGATGTGCAATATCAACATTTTTAGTAAGATATAAAGACCGCCACGTACATTATGTGGAGTTTTGGTCTATCTACTTCATAAATAAACAGCCTACACTTAAAAAAAAAATAAGGAAATTCTCTTAAAAGGAAGGAGTGAAAGCCTAGTCGGTGTTCGCGAATTACGTACATATATTTTCATTCATCGTATTAATTATTATCCGCTGTTCTTCTAAGGTTAATCCAAATGCTCTTTCCTTTATTATTTGATGGTACTGATTCTTTTCTTGAAGTTTTTTTCAGGAACATTTTTTAAAAGTGTATCTTTCAGTACATAAGGTGCTTTTATAAATGCATGGTCGCGAAAGTCCGACGAATGCACTCGTTTCTTTTTTAAATCAGTACTAAATCGGGGCATGAACCATTAGCTCATAATAAAATGACTGATCAAACGGAGCAAAGTGCTGGGCGCGGCTAACTTTACTCATAATTTTAACAATTATCATTAAAGTAAAACTGATTAAAAACAAAAACGAATTCGGAAAACGAAAGCTTTGGATTTGCTGGTAAATAAGTTTTAATAAAAGCTATTATAATGTGCCCTATCGCGGTAACCGTCGGAGCGGAGTTTTCTGCGCAACGCATCTTCGTCGGAAATTCAATTTCAGTTCGAAGTAGCTGTCATCGGAAGAAATTTTTAAAGAAATACGACGACGCATTGCGATGGATATAAACTTCAGGCAGAGATGAGCAACTTAACAGATATATCGAAAATGCGATATATTTTCGATAGTTTTTTTAATTAAATAAACACTATAAACGTTTTAAACCATGAAAACCATTGGCGATAGATTGTAATTTATTGTTTATAGAAAGAATTTTTTCAATTATAATGCGCTAGAGTTTTAAAGAAATGTAATTAGATGCACCGATTTTAAAATCAAAACTATCGAATAAAGTCCCCTCCCTATTTCCAAACACATGTTTTGTTTCCGTTTGAACTGTCAACAAAAGAATAATTTGAAAAAAAACTTGAAATTCAATACTTATTTAGAAAATAAAAGAACATATAATTCCATTCAAGATTGAAGAAAAACTTTCGCCTAAATAAAAATGTGTGCTTTTGTTTTGGAGCCGATTCAACACAAATACAATCTGATGTCGTCACTCCAAACCATTAAAAAATATATGATGTATTCAAAACTAAAACACAGGCACAACTTCTGGTGTCCTTGTGTACTTTTAGATTATGCAATATCGCGATATTCGCTGGGCAGATTTATCATCCGCTCATATTGCTGTGAACTTGATTATTCGTTCTGCTTAAAAACAAAAAGCCCACAAATTAACGTACATAAGGTTTATTTCTTCATTACTTACATTTTAATAAACAATTTCTTTAAAGAGAAAACACTTCCGCAACGAGAACTTGTCGGAGGACTTCAGAGAATATTTTGTTTGTATCTGTCATAAATAAAACCATTAAAAGTACTTCATCGCATAGAAATGGTATGCGTTGAATTTCGTCGGACAAAATTTCCGATCAGCCGATCGGAGAAATACCTCGAATCAAAATGTCTCCGATTCGTAGTAAATCGGAGAGAATTCCGCTCCGACGGTTACCTCGATAGGGCAGAATATATGACAGTTCTGCGCTTAAGTTTATTTCAAAATTAAATCGAAAATATCTGACCATGCTCTACTCAGATCTAAATCGGTTTACTCAGCCTCTGCTCAGAGATCTGCTCGGAGATAAAAAAGAAGAACGCCAAATGTAAAGCGCAAATATAATATTTCACATGCATTCCGAATTTTTTCTTAAAGAAAGAGACAGTATGATGTAAACGGTGCTACACCTTCCCTTACTGTTCACATCTGTCCAAATTTCCCCTAGAAAATTCAGAGTTGAATTCAAAATTAAAAATACACATCAGAATTTTTTCTGGTCCACAGGAAAATGGAACAAATCAGAGAAAGTATTCATAAATTCAATTAAAATGCATGCGCAAATAGTTATTCTGACGTTAATATGATCGCATGTATTCAAAGCAACCACGCATTTATGAAAGCACCCATAGTCGCTCTCAACTAATTGTTCTGAGCAAACAGTTTTTTTTTTTAAGAATCGCCGTTCTGTATTTCACTTTTTGTGAATTTAAGGAACGAAGTGAATTTGGATGTTCTGTATTCCACATTTTAGATGGTCTGTATTCCACATAAAATAAAGTTTGTAAATAGCACATTCCGAATGTGGAAATTTAGGGTTCTGATTATGAAAATTCGTGTTACATTCCGATTATGAACCGTTTTTATAAAAATTGTCTGTGGAAGGAGTTGAATCCACTCGAAATGCAGAACAAGTTATTTCAGTTTAAGTGAAATTGAAATTCGTTTTGAATTCATTTTCACTCGGAATGCAGAACATTTGCACATATTAGCGTCTTTCGGGAAATATAGATATTTTAATTTTGTTCACTATTTTTTATGTCCGGTGTATATTACACCCCAAAACAGCGCACACAACCCTTTTAAAATTCACTTTTTAAACTAGGGGTATTCACGATCTGGTGTACCAAGTCTTGTAAAAGTGTAAAATTTTATTTTTTTACAACAGACTGTGAACACACCTTTACTAATCTGTAGCAACACTGAAGCAAATGTCAAAATCTGTTTCACATTTGTTCTGAAGAAGGCTTTTTGTGTTAAAAAATCTTACAACCTTGTATTTTTCTGTTACAATAGGGATCGGGTATTGTAAAAGTGTAAGATTTTGATATTCTGTATATTTTGTTGTTGTAGTGCAAAAAAATGCTACACTTTTACACTTTTACAATGATACAAGACCAGATACATCGGATCGTGAATACCCCTAATATATTGAATGACGTTTTTCCTAATTAATTTTTTTTTTTTGAAAAATAAATACATATTTTTAAAACTAAAAAAATTATTTTAAATGTTATAATCAAATGTATATAATGTGCCCTATTTTAGTATCCGATCGGAATTCTCTCCGAATTTTAAGAAATATAAGAAATATCACTTCAATTTTACCCTTTTCAACCGCACGTTGAAATAATTTTCCGAGGGTGTAAACGATATATGAGAAATTTGTATCATTAAAATGAATGAGGGTGGCCGTGGAGCGATAGTTGTGTGCTCGCCTGTCAACCTCGTGGTCGCAGGTTCGATTCCTGCCGTTGTCTATGACTTCTTATATTCCATTAAAAAACAATTCTAAAAGTTCTCACAAAATGAGTTCCTCGTTTACTCATTATATGCTGTTCAGGCATAAATAACACTTACAACATGCGATTTACTAAACTACTCATAAGTAAGACAACGAAATAAAATAAAAATAATGGGAATTATAAGAGACATAAATAAATAAACACGGTAATTTTCTCCGCATTAGTTCAGCCGCCATCCCTGGAGATAAAGGCCCTTATTCTGTAAGTCGTTGAACGCCATAAGAAAAACGGCAGCATGAATTTGGTATTACGTAGGGCGTTCAACGCCAAATAAACGTCCATTTGTCGATTCTCTCTTGTGGAACGCGTACTATATTTTTTTCTTATTCCGAGTCATTTCTATAGAAAAAACGTCTGTAAGAATGTCAAAATCTGTCGTCGAGAAATTTGTTGACGACAGGAGTAAAAATCTAATATTTTTTTGAACTTATTTTAGTTCTTATAATTTAAAATTCTTTGCTTAGGGTGAAAATATCAAACCTAAATTCATATGCGACGACTGATCGAGCTCATGGACGAGAATGAGCACCTCGACAAATGCTTTAAGAGGTTATGAAACAAATATTGGATGGGAGAATGGGATTTTTGCTTAGAGTAGGCTAGTCGTTCACAACCCCTTTTTGAAATCTAAGAGTAGCGGTTAGTTTTAAAACCATTGGAATTGACACAGAACGTTGCTGAGGAAAATGTTTTCTATCAAAGCTAAAATATGCTTAAAAGCTTCTTTGTCCAGATAAAGGAACATTTGAATCTGTTAACAATTGTGATTATATCAAGAGTCAAAACCATTATTAGAATTACCTACTGCATATATTTATTATGTACATACATACTTTGTGCCAAGCAAATCAAAAGGATCGAATGCACCTCCTGCAGTATCAAATCTTTCTTTTTTTTTCTTCCTCTTCGTCGTCACTGCTGCTCCAAGAAAAAATAACTTGCTAAATTATATATTTTTTATTTTTTTTCTTATGTTTAAAACATATTTACACAAATATTGTTTTCAGAAACCAAATAATTCAATTTGTAAACAATTTAATATTTATGCCAACGGAAACCTCTCTAACAGCGAAATCGAGAAAGTCATCAAAGCTATTGCCAACGCTCTGGATAAGCAAAAGAGACCGAAGAACTCGCAGGACAGATACCAGCATCTCCCAGAAGGGATTGTTCGACTTTACAATCATCGGCAGCGATTGAGAAACCAACTACAAAGAATTCATCAAAGGGATTGGAACACGATTGGCAGCAACTATCAAATGTTGAAGTGATCTTCTATGTACGCAAGTTATGACATTCTGCACCGCTAACCGGATCGTTCCGGATATGCAGTTCGGATTTCGTGAGCAACATTCAACCTTACATCCACTCTTGAGATTCCAGAAGGATATTGTTAATACCCTCAATAACTACCAGGTTGCGGTTGGCTGCTTCTTGGATATTGAGAAAGCATTCGACAGCATCTGGATACAGGGACTTATACACAACCAACCATTTTTAATTTTCCAAATACACTAATTAAAATAATTTTTAGCTTTCTTAATTCCAGATCGTTCTTTGTCCAAATAGAAAACAGCAAGTCAACAACCAAAAGGATGAGAGCAGGAGTTGCCCAAAGATCGAAGCTAGGTCCATACCTCTACAATATTTTCACATCGGATCAGCCCCAACCAAACAATTCCATGAATTTGTTCTATGCAGATGACTCGCTAACATATGCCAAATCTATGTATCCAGTTATTGCAGCCCGAAGAGTAGAAGAACATGTGAGATGCCTGTGGGAATTCTACACAAAATGGGGCATCAAAGTCAACTCAGCCAAATCCGAGCTGGTTTGCTTCAGAAGACCAGCGGGGCATCGGAACACGCCGTCAGCCACAAGTTGCCGAAGTATTATTATCAATCTGCCCGACGGGTCACAACTAAGATCCAAACCAACTGTGAAATATCTGGGTATCCATTTCGAAGAGACGTTTCGTTTCAACCCGCACGTGACAGCTACCCTAAAAAAGGCAAATTTCGCTATTCACCGAATCCACCCCCTAATGCGGAAAAGGAATGGACTCAGCCAGAAGACGAAACTGCTTATCTATAACCAACTTCTCAAGCCCATTATCACATATTGTTTTCCTGCATGGTTTACTGTATCCAAAACCAGCATGAGAAGGCTTAGAATGTTTGAGAGGAAAATCCTCCGGATCTGCACGGGACTCCACTTTGACCAGCGACGACAAAAGCACTTCAGCAACAAACGACTTTTCGAGGCGTCCGGAATAACACCCCTCGACAAGTACATGATCAGTGCTGCCAAAAGACTGACGAGTATCCTAATCAACCACCCAAACACCCTAGTGAATAGCATGACCAGCGAAGAGAGATACCCCCAGCCAAGATATCTGGATGTGACAGCGCTACTGGACAAAGGACTTATTTATATCAACGACGACGAAGCAATCCAATTTTACGAGAATGCAACGTCAAACTACTACCGTGGCTAGATGCCACATTAACCCCCACATCACCAGAAAACAGCCGGGTTTGAACAACCTGAGATTATCCACACAGGTTTTAGTAAGTAGTACAAGAAATTCAAGGACAATTTTTTTAATAATTTTAACAAAAAAAAATTAAAACAATGTATAATATTAGCCCCTTAAGTGCTAAAACAAATTAAAATATCAATGTAATATAAGTAATGTAAAATAGAATTAAGAGCCAATTGTAAAATTCAAAAAAACACAGAAACTTGTAAAAAGTGAATGAAATTTTTATTTGGATCGATAAATCAATTTCTGCCATTTACTTTTTAAAAATAATTTCACTTAAATGTTGCCCGCGGCTACGCTTGAGGTGGTCCATTCTGAAGGTCCAATTTTGGCAAACTTTTTCACACATTTCGGCCGGAATCTCACCAATGACGCGTTCAATGTTGGCTTCCAAGGCAGCAATCGTGTTTGCCTTGTCCCCACAGACAATAGACTTAACATAGCCCCACAAAAAATAGTCTAACGGGGTCAAATCACATGATCTTGGTGGCCAATTGACTGCGCCAAAACGTGAGATCAACTGCTCACCAAATTCGCCTCTCAATTGATGCATGGTTTCGCGTGCAGTGTGGCATGTGGCACCGTCCTGTTGGAACCACATGTCGACCGACTTCAATTCTTGCATTTTCGGCAAAAAAAAATCTGTTATCATCGAACGGTACCTTTCTCCATTGACCGTAACCCTGCGGCCTTCATCGTCCTTGAAGAAGTACGGCCCAATGATGCCGCCTGCCCATAAACCGCACCAAACAGTGAATTTTTCGGGATGCATTGGTAGCTGTTGAATTGCCTCTGGCTGCTCTTCACTCCAAATACGGCAATTCTGCTTATTCACGTATCCATTTAGCCAAAAATGAGCGAAAAAAAAAACGGACGTAGCTTGCGAAACAAATTTTTCACAGAGCACGAATTTTGATAATAAATTTCAATAATTTGCAAACGTTGTTCAGGCGTAAGTCTATTCATGATGAAATGGCAAACAATACTGAATCGAAATGTCAAATGTTCGTGGAATTTGTCATGTGTGATCTGTCACAAATATAAACGTCAAAAACCAAGTAGCAAAAAAATCACCCGTTATATATATCAGTTCAATAAACATTACATTTGATATTTAAAATGTCAGCTGTTTTGGTTGATTGTTTTGTGGAATGTAAGAGCGAGAAAAATGTTGGCGTTTTAGTTACGGAATACCAATAAAAAAACGACACGACTCAAAAAACGACAGTTGGCGTTTTAGAAAAAAACGCCTATCGGAATAAGGGTGCAAATCTAAGACAACAACCACCGTCTCAATACATCGCGCCACAATCTTTCCTACACTTCTTTCTCTTCTTTCACCGGATGACCGCGCTGTATTAAAAAAATATAAAGGATATTCAAAATCCTTTTAGCGCGTGCAGATTATAAAAAAAAACATTTTGTGATATAGGGCACATTTGTTCTTAAATTTTTCAGATAGAAATATTCATCTAATGGAACCAATATCACAAGCAAGATAAGAAAATAGAATAAACCGAAATGCAGAAGACCCAATTTCATAACGAAGTTCGAATTCACAATAATCTCATTTGTCATTTCCCTTTTTATGAGTTTTGGGCGAAAAAATGTAATGTTCGAAAGACATTCCATCATTCATTTCGGGCCGAATCATACGTCAATATGGTTTAAAATGTTCACTTAATTTCTTGAGGTGAACGAAAATCGGGAATCTTCCAAGGAATTTCGTTTCCCACGGAATATTTTATTCCCTGGAAATTTTTCTTGCAATCGTGAATCTCCCACGGAATAAATTTCCCTCGAACAAAAATCGTACGAAATGACAACAAAATTCCCTGGGAAATCGTATTCCCGATACCATTAAATTCCGAGGGAAACTTTTGATCATCATTCTCGTTCTCAAGTTTCGATTGGGAGAAAAATTCCACATTTTCAGTATCCTAAAATGAGACAAACTTACCGAAATAATTTTGTTTGTTTTTTAGTGGATTCTATTGCTAGCGGTACAATTTGGGATTTTTTTGAATTCCTTATGATTGTTTTGATTTTAATATACCACCACCAACATTTGTGGTTATCGTGAATAAAATTTTAGCTGGAAATGCTTATCCAATTCGAATTTTGAGAACGTGAGTGATGCTCAAAAGCTTTCCTCGGAATAAACTTTCCCAGGAAATTTTAATGTAATTTCATACGATGGAAATTTATTCTGTGGGAGATTCACGATCGCATGGAAAATTTTGAGGGAAATTATTCGGTGGAAAACGAAATTCCCTGGCAGATTCGCAATGTCATTTCTCACTCGTAGTGGGATTTTTTTCGACCGAAACTAGCAATAGCTTTTAAAATTCCAAGACAACAATATTTCGGGCGAAACTCACAATAGGGCTTAATAGGAAATAAACAGAAAGGACAGGGAATGACAACCATGCAACAAATATTACAAAACATAACGCCCAAGACAGTACCCACTTCTTTATAACCCATAAGCAAAACACATTTTTTGTTTTGTTGTACATACGTAATATTTTTTTTTTCATAAAACAAACAAACTAAAAAAAAATCTCAGATAAATTTCATATTTTTTTTCTTTTCATAATGTTTGTTTTGTTTAAAGATAACATAAAATAATAATTATAATATAGAATAAGAATAGTTGAAAATTATATTAAGCATAAATACTTGATTTTTGTTATACTTTTTTTTAAAGATTTTTTCAATTTTTTTTTGTTTATGTATATATATGTTTCTTTTTTTAAAGACGAAGTTCAGTTATTTTGTGTGTGAATGAATAATATGCCTTTCCGCTCTGCAAGTTAGTACTAGGTTTACTTTTTTGAAGTGTGCTTCTGGGAGCACTCGTTTTTTTTTCAATGTGTAATTGGTTCCTGCTTACATTTTTATTTGTTTACGCAACGTCTTGCTGCTGCCTTGGGTTTGGTTGTCTGGAATTAACGTAGGATGATCCGCCGCCTGATGGGCGATTGCCCCCAGTGCGTGGTCCATTAATTCCACCGCCAGATATAGATGACATCGAGGATCTGGTACCGCCATTAGTAGATCCTGTGTTGTTCCGACTGTTGCTGGTGTTGTTGGTGCCGTTATTGTTGCTTCCACGAGATCTGTAATTACTTGTGTTTTCGTAGCGTTGGCCATTGCCACCGCCATCTTTGTTGTAGCCACCATTGCCGCCATTATTACTACCGCCATTCCCGTTGTTAGAATTTCCATTCTGATAATAACCGTTATCACGGAAATAGACATTGCTACCTCTGCCGCCGCCATTCTGCTGTGATTGAGATGAGTAATTGCTCCTGCCACGATAGCCACCACTTCCTCCCATACCTGGTCCACCGCTATTCCCACCGCGCATGCTCCCACGATCCATTCGGTCCATGCCATTGTTAGAGCGTCCGCCATCACGTCCACGTTGATCGTTTCTGTTGTAGTTGTTATGGCGCGGTCTTCCGCCGCCATAGCTGTCGTTCTGATGGTTGCTGTTTGACCAGTGGTTACTCTCGTGCCGGCCCTGATGGTGGTTGTCTTCGTTCCAGTCGTTCTTTCGGGAATTGGAATTAGCGTTGGAACTCGAATCAGACTGATTGCCGCCACCGCCGGTGAACAGAGCAGCGCTGTTCATTTCACTGCTCCATTGATTCGATTCTACAGGCTTGGATTGCGAGTCATCACGTTCACGCCGACGGTCATCCCGATCAGTTGGTGTTTCCCAATCACTTGAGGGGCTTCCGATGATGGTTTCTTCTGTAGCAGATAAAACAGCAACATCATCCTTGATCGCCTCAATTTGCTCAGTGTATTGATCGTTTGGCTGCTGGATAGTCGGTGTTGGGTTAACCACCTGCACTTGAGCAGTAACTGGGCTTTCGAATTGCTGAAAACCAGCCAATGGAACGCGGTTCATCATTACAACCGCTGCTGGCTGTTGCTCCATTTGTGGGTGGTGGCCAGTGGCTGCAATCATCTGATGCTGAACAGATAGAATTGCAGGACTTGCGTTCACTGCCGGGGAAAATACTGCTTGGGGCAGCTGTTGCTTATCTCCTGGTACAGAACCAAGGGGGGATTGAAGTGATGCGGCTACAGAATTGGCCGCAACAGGATAGATTGCCGGAGGAGCTTGTACTAATGGAGGGAATGATTGGTTTGTGAATGTTTGCGTGGGAATTGGCGCAGCCATATTGACATGAGGACCTTTTGGTAAATGTTGTTTTTGTTGTTGTGGTGGTGGTGGTTGTGACTGTTGAGTTTGGGGTGGTGGTTGTTGCTGGGAAACTGTTGATTGCTGAATTATTTGTATTGGGTGTTGTTGCTGCTGCTGTTGTTGTTGTTGTTGCTGATGTGTAGGTGGTTGAGATGAGTGTGGATTGAAAACGTTTGTGCACTGTGTTTGAACCTCGATGGGGTTGTTGTTATAGGCTGCGGTGCTACCTCCAACCTCTGGAGAATCTAATTCACTGTCCTGCAGGAAGAAGAAATTACCTCCGCCAATGACTTCGGCCAAGGGACGCATTTGCTGCAAGTATTGCTGCTGTTTAAAATAAGCTTCCTCAACGGCTCGCACCGTTGTTGGTGGGAAATGGGGTGGAACTGCTGCAACTGCAGTGGCAACTACTTGAGGCATTACAGTTGGTTGTTGCTGATGTTGTTGCGCTTGTTGTTGTTGCTGGTGTTGTTGTTGTTGCTGCTGCTGCTGTTGTTGTTGTTGATGGTGTTGTTGCTGCTGCTGCTGTTGTTGTTGTTGCTGCTGCTGTTGTTGATGTTGCTGTTGTTGCTGCTGTTGCTGTTGTTGCTGTTGTTGTTGCTGTTGTTGCAAATTTACTGAGCTAGGAACCACTTGGCATGTATGCTGTTGGGGTTGCTGCTGTGGTTGATGTTGCTGATGTTGCAGATGTTGTTGCTGCTGCTGGTGGTGCTGTGGTGGTTGTTGATTGGGGACAATTCCACTGGGAGGTGGTGTAGATTGCATATGGTTATGAATCTGCTGTCCAACATAAACCGGTGCAACTTCATTCGCATCTATAACAAAGACATTGCTTACCAGAGGAGTACTGGAATTATAAATCGCTGTAGTTTGAATCATTTGAAGAGGTTCATCTTCATGTTGTTGCTGTTCAGAAATTTCATCTGCAACGTCATCTTCTTCTACTATTATTTCATCGCTTGCTTCGAGTTGTTCTTCTTGTTGATCGGACACAATCTGTTCCTCTGTGACAACAGACTGGTCTTCAAGATCTTCAGGCTGGTTGACACAATGAATTTTATCTAAGAAGCCAGATTCTTGAATTTGTTGGTAAATACGCTTCAAGTTTTCAAAAGTAGTATCGCCGTATTGCTTAGGGCGCCCGTCAATAGTCATCGACAAGTACTCGGCGGCCTTTTGAGCATGAGTCAAAAATGGAACATCTTCAGTCTGTTCTGGGCGTCTTACTTGAATGTCCAAATAGCTGAATAAAGATTTAAAAACAGATAATAGTTTAAAATAAAATATATGTTCATTAACAGTTACATAGTTATACGAATTACAAGTTATATAAACTAACAAAAAAACATTGAATTTTGTATTTTTGAACGCATTCAATTACATACTTATTCGATTCTTCAGTTGAAAAAAAAAAATTAACAACTATATGGGTATTCACGATCCGATGTATCTGGTCTTGTATCATTGTAAAAGTGTAAAAGTGTAGCATTTTTTTGCACTACATCAACAAAATATACTGAATGTCAAAATCTTACACTTTTACACTTTTACAATACCCGAAACCTATTGTAACAGAAAAATACAAGGGTGTAAGATTGTTTTAACACAAACTTAAGCCTTCTTCAGAATAAATGTGAAACAGATTTTGACATTTGCTTCAGTGTTGCTACAGATTAGTAAAGGTGTGTTCACAGTCTGTTGTAAAAAAATACAATTTTACAATTTTACAAGACTTGGTACACCAGATCGTGAATACCCCTTATGTATTAGGTTCAGAGAGCATGTTTTCTATTTTATATTGGGCGATTATTAGATTCGGCTGAGTATATCCAAAATAGACTTAAATCTTTACACTGCGTTACCGTTCATAAACTATGAGATGGTAAACGTTGGTTTAAATAAAGAGTGCATATTTATGAGCATGAGAACTCTAAATAATAACATATGACAGAAATATTGTTGGAATTGATTTTTTTATTACTATAATCTGGTAGATAATTTGATGGTATTTATTTTTTAAATATGATTTCTGGCATATGTCTGCCGCGGCTACGATTTAAATGCTCCACTTTGATCAGTCTAATTTTTTACTACTTTTTACAATTACTCTGGCCGTATGCGTCAACGGTGGCTTGAATATTTGCTTCCAATGCTTCAAGAGTTGCTGGATTGTTCGCAAAAAATAATGATTTAACATATCCCCACAAAAAGTAGTAGAGAGCCGTTAAGTCGCACGAACGCGGGTGCCAGTTAACATGAACACTTCTGGATATAAAGCTATCACCAAATTGAGTTTCCAATAAATTTATGGCAAGTTTGGCCGTCTTGTTGTAACCAAATATCGTGGATGTTTAGCAGATTAATTTTTGGAAATAAAAAATTAGTCATCATGGCTCGATAGCCCATTCAACATAACGACAGATCCTTCTCATTTTGAAGGAAATAAGGACCCATGATGCCGACAGCTTGTAAACCGCACCAAACAATCAATTTAAATGGATGTAATATTTTTTAATGGCTTGAGGTACCAAATTATTTTTCATTGATTATTTTCATTTCTTCAAATGTAACACTACTGCCAGCTTTCTCACCACCCCCTTGGTCATTTTTTTCATTTCCCCCGGGGATTAGAAAAAAAGAACCAAGTGTTGACCAAGCAGTTTTCTTTATTAAATTTAAGTTTCACCAGTGGACTTTTTGCTACGAAGCTTTCGTTCTCAAAGATATTTCTTAAGCTGATAATTTACCAGCGATTCCATGACCTAGGAAAGAAGGAGTGTAATTGGATATTACCAGGAAAATATGGCCATGCTTTAACAAGCAGAGGACAGATAAAATTATGCAACTCAACAAGAGATCCCTTCGCTCTCTTGTCAGCACAATCACCAGACATAATTTACAGGGACATCATAAATTCAAAATAAAACTCAGTACAGGCTACCTATGCACGGGATGGGTGACGAAGAGGTTCATGAGGACACCTCACACTTTCTCTGCCATTGCCCTGCACTCTGCCACAAGAGAAGGAATCTACTAGGCAGCTACTTCTTTAATAATTTAGAAGAGCTCTCTAATACTCCAGGAATTAACGTATTGAACTTCGTCCATGCCTTCAAATGGCTTGACTGACTCAGAGAACACAGGTTTTTATGGGATAAGAGTGATTACACTCCCGGGTTACCCAATGGATCTACATTGATCTATAAGTGTGACAATAACGTCATTAATTGTAAGCCCAATTACCTAACCTAACCTAAGTGTAATTGGGTGGTATTTAGACGGTAAAGAAAATGCGGTTTTCCATCCACTCGGAAAGAGACCAGTAGAATAGGACAGATGGAAAAGTTTACGCAGTGGTTTTGCCAGCATTGAATTTCTTCAATGCTGGCAAAATTACTGCATAAGCAGACT
This sequence comes from Philhelius pedissequus, assembly GCA_910595825.1. Lineage (NCBI taxonomy): Eukaryota > Metazoa > Arthropoda > Insecta > Diptera > Syrphidae > Philhelius > Philhelius pedissequus. The sequence continues at coordinate 2,309,521 of OU343163.1, read as the reverse complement.
ATGGCAGGGATATTATCCGGTTATATCAAAGTTTTTAATGACTCTAGCAACGGCACTTTACTTAACATTTAGTTTCTTTAATAATGAGGACTTATTTTTTTCTGACTTTTAAGTAAACAAAAATTCTAAGAAAAAGTCACTAAATCAAATAGAAATGTCCGTAAATTTCAAAATGTTCATTAAATACACATTTGTGATAAATTTGATTACCGAATCAGTTATAACAATAAGGTAAAATTGTTCCAAATTACCGAAAAACAAAACACTTGAGGAACATTTTAAGCCTTATGAAAAATTCCTGAAAATTGTTGGTCCACAATTCTGTCCGTCGGACAACAGAAATTCGAGTTCTTTGTTTGAAATAATTTTTTATAAGTAAATAAATATGTACATGTTTTAACAAAGGTCTGATCCACACTATTCATAAAACTGCTATGATTTCCCGAAAACAATTCCCACGATAACGATTGCCCGCAAAACGAATTCCCATATCACGATTCCCAATTTTCCGCATTTTCTGCCTTTATCATCTGTGAAACTAATGCATTTTTTTTTATTTTTAATAGTACGGAGAAGCGGGAGAATCAAAAACGAAGCATGCAGAAATGAATTATTGATTTTTAATTTTGGAAGAGGAATTTCTTTTTGTCATCACGTCTTGTGCACGTTGTCCCCCTGCGGCCACTGTACTTGGTCGAGTTTGGGTGCATGCAAAGTTTTTTTTGGATTTAAAAATTTTTGTGGACTCAACCAAACTGCAATGAGGGTTCTACAATTATTTTTCAAAATCGTCATTTTTTTCTTTCACATAGGGTGTTGGAGCCAGTGGTCGGCCACATAACTTTTTTTTTACATTTGACTGTCCCTTAAAATTCAGTTGTTCGAGTTTTTGATATAAAATTTAGTTTATCTGATTTTTTGGAATGTCTAAATTTCGAAATTCTTGTTTTTTCAGTCAATTTGCCATAAAAAAAAACGAAATATATATTTCAAAAAAATGAAATGACAGTGTGATTCTTATGAAGTCGGCCTCCTAAACTCCAAAGGTCGGCCATATGAGTTTCCAGTAGTCGGCCTCAATATAAAAATTTATATTTTCAGTTCAGTTAAATACAAAAATGTGATGGTAAGATTTTATTTGGTCTAAAAACGCCATTTCATATTAGGTACAAAGACAGACTTTTTTTTACAAAAAAGTTAATTAATAGGAAAAAAATAAATTTAATTTATATGAAAATGATAATATTAACTACATGCCTTTAAAACCTAAGGTCTTTTTAAATGCAACGTGAATTGTACGGCACTAATTAGAAGGAATAGGAAGGTAGGAATATATGAAGCTACTAAGTTTGTTTTACATGTAGTAAATATTTACATATTTCAGGCAAATGGTATTAAAAATTGCTTTAGATAAAACAACAAAAAAGCAACTCATATTTGTATTTATACTTATGAAAAAGTTTGGTTTTCTTCATATGTTTTTTTTTTGTTTCTGAAATGTTTTGTCATTTCTATGGTATAGCATATAGTAATGTAATGAGAGCGGTCAGTGGTTGGACGGTACGTACACAAAATAATGAAATTATTACTGCTAAAAATCACTTAGATCCATGGAAAATGCGTTTGTTGAGTACACCGACCCGAAACATTATTGGCCGTTTAATAATAATTTAATAACAAAAGCCGTTTTCGATCGCATCTGGCCAATTTCTGACCTACCTAAAATCTACTTGCCGGGCATAGTTTATCATTTGGGAACCAAGCCAATACCTGATTTCGAAAACAGACAGAAGGATGTTTCGTTGACATTATCAAAATATATGAAGCGTCTCCCAAAACGTCTTCGAGGCATCTATTTTTCCTAAATACTATTTGAGCTCCAGGAACTACTTCGTCTCTGTCGTTTGTATTGACAAAGTCGAAGATATTGGAAGAACTCATAGTAGCAAGTCTCCCATCTAAGAGTGGGTTATTGAAATTCTCTTTTAAAATGTTTGCACCGTTTTTAATAAATCTGACCATGTTTGTGAGAGTTCACATTTGTCAAAGGTCTATGGACCACTTTAAAAAAAATTGTATTCCGTAGTCGCACTTAGGTCTGTATTAGAATAAATTTTTATTATAATTTATTATTATTATTTCGGTCTTGTAGATTACTTCTACGAAACCCGAACTCCCGAATTTCCTATTTCAGTTTAAAATGCCTATCTAATTTTGTTTAGTACTGAAGAAAGTGCCTCTTTCGTGTAGTTATAAAATATTCTTTTGCTCTTCGTTGTTTCCATTTTTAAAGTTCTTTATAACAACATATTAAACAAATTTTCGAAATTGGTAAAATCTATCCATGATCATTTTTGTAGACATTGTACATGTATACGTTTTATTTATAAATTCCGAAATTCTTTAATAAGTGCCTTACAAGAGCAATTAGGTATACATTACATTACATATTATACTACTCCGTAGATAAATCTACGAAGTAGACACTGAAGCACTGGCAACGAGACCATTGGCTTTAAACATCACATACATTAATACAACAGAGAGAGACAGAGAAAGAAAGAACACACAACAGAAGAAACACATTCCAACAGCACGTGATTGGTTTCCGACGGTTTCGCTTATCTATGGGAAGCGATGCTTTCATCGGAGCCAAGGCCGTTGACATTAGGTATAATAATGGCGAGTGCAGTGAATTCTTCTTACGAAAAGCAAAAAACTTCTCAATACTAGTCGAGTATGTTGCAAGTTCTTCTTGAGTAAAAACAACGTACGGAAGTTAGTAAATTTTACTGTAACTCACTTACAGATCTATTTACAGTAATATTTCTTATACTCGGGATAATTGAAAAAAATTGCCTCCTAAACCCCCCCCCCCCTGTAAATTATTAACAAACAATATTTTTTGAGTTTTAAAGCCAAAAACAACAAATATAAGCTATAAATAAATAAAAAAACAATCACAAAATTCATCTACATTCGATAGTTTGACGATTTTAGCTCTTTTTACAATTTTTTTTTCTATCGAAAGGCACATTTCAAACGAAAATGAAAACTTGAACCAAACATGCTTTTTTACAAGAAAACCAGTAGCTACAATGGAATGAAATTTTGCACCGTTGAAGAAAAATTGTTATTCTTTTGGAAAATATTTTTTGCCGGGAGGTTAAACGAAAACTTTTGCTATTAACTGGTACTTTACAACGAAGTGGCCGACTTCACATGCCATCACCCTAATTATTAAAAAAAAATAAGATTAATTAAGAAAAACAAAAAATATTTAATAAATAAATAAAATATTTTGCCATAAATACAATATAGTAACATATTAAAGGAATAAATAAAATATTTTTAAGTACGAAATAGTACTTTTCCAAAATTTCCAGGAAATCGTTAATCGGGCAATCATGAACTAATAAAACTACCTATTCTAATGGGGTTTTCGTTTGGTAAATTTATATTTTGATCTATAAATTGATTTTTTTCGTAACGATTTGAATACGTTTTCAGATTGATTTTTATTTGCTATAGTATTGATGTATGATGTAACGGGTGATTTTTTTGATACTTGGTTTTTGACGTTTATATTTTTGACAGTTCACACATGACAAATTCCACGAACATTTGACATTTCGATTCAGTATTGTTTGCCATTTCATCATGAATAGACTTACGCCTGAACAACGTTTGCAAATTATTGAAATTTATTATCAAAATTCGTGCTCTGTGAAAAATGTGTTTCGCAAGCTACGTCCGTTTCAGCGACGAGGCTCATTTTTTGGCTAAATGGATACGTGAATAAGCAGAATTGCCGTATTTGGAGTGAAGAGCAGCCAGAGGCAATTCAGCAGCTAACAATGCATCCCGAAAAATGCACTGTTTGGTGCGGTTTATGGGCAGGCGGCATCATTGGGCCGTACTTCTTCAAGGACGATGAAGGCCGCAGGGTTACGGTCAATGGAGAAAGGTACCGTTCGATGATAACAGATTTTTTTTTGCCGAAAATGCAAGAATTGAACTCGGTCGACATGTGGTTCCAACAGGACGGTGCCACATGCCACACTGCACGCGAAACCATGCATCAATTGAGAGGCGAATTTGGTGAGCAGTTGATCTCACGTTTTGGCGCAGTCAATTAGCCACCAAGATCATGTGATTTGACCCCGTTAGACTATTTTTTGTGGGGCTATGTTAAGTCTATTGTCTATGGGGACAAGCCAAACACGATTGCTGCCTTGGAAGCCAACATTGAACGCGTCATTGGTGAGATTCCGGCCGAAATGTGTGAAAAAGTTTGCCAAAATTGGACCTTCAGAATGGACCACCTGAAGCGTAGCCGCGGGCAACATTTAAGTGAAATTATTTTTAAAAAGTAAATGGGAGAAATTGATTTATCGATCCAAATAAAAATTTCATTCACTTTTTACAAGTTTCTGTGTTTTTTTGAATTTTCAGAAACCAAGCTCTTAAAAAATCACCGTTTATAATTGTGTCTGTGAACCAACTATGGGTATCAGCTGTCTTGTCAAACTGATGGCTGTCAATTAAGCTAGTATTAGACGGTCCTTGTAATGTGTCATTGCCGTGACACTCTGACGTCACAACAAAATAGGTCCTACCACCGTCATGGCCGTGACAAATGTAATCGTGTCATGGCTAGCTACAATGACTATCACACGAATGAAACATGTCTGCCATTGTTGTCCCAAAATACAATGAACGTCAAAGTGTGTCACGGTGATATTTGTGTCTCGGTGTCACGGCAATGGCATGCTAAACAATGACTACCACACGACGTGACAACTCTCAAACAGCTGATCATTGGCGCGGTGAGCCTAAAATGCAATGATATTTATCATTTTTATAAGTGACGATCACACGGCGTGGATCAATCGAGTCATTGTGTCTTGGTTGGTAAGAAAAAGCTTCTTTTTCTAAAAAACGGCTCCAACGATTTTGATACAAAATTTTGAGAATTGGTTATAGCTATCATTTAATCTAAACAAAATGTACGGTATTTGCTCAAGAATTCAAATGGCATCTTTTTTCACTCAAACTATAACTAAAACATTTTTGCAAACGTCACATATATATAATTACCTACCCACCTATATCCTTCACTTTCATTATATATATCCATATTTACATACCTAGGTTCCATATATGTAGAAAGGTTCAAATTACCATCCAAATTTACATAATTAAAATCTATTTAAATATACATTTGTAGGTAGGTACCTATAACTATGCCCAACCGTGACAAATAATGACATGGCAGAAATTCCTGCCGTTTGGACACAGTCCTTGCAGCGACAGGCAACGTGTCAACAATAAAAGGGCTATCACATGGTCACGGCAATTTGTCATTGCAATGACCTAAAAGTTACGTGTCACGGTGCCTGTCATTGTTTTTGTCACGGCAATGACATGCAAGACAATGACGATCACACGACGTGACACTTTTAGGGCAGACAACTACGTCATAGTGACGTCAAAGTGTCACGGCAATGACACATTACAAGGACCGTCTAATGGCGTTTTTATTTGCCAATCCGGAATTGTTCTCCGATCCGGGATCCCAACTGAACACTTTTGTGTGATTCTGACGATTCTGAGTTTTAATGAGATTGTATGTGTGAAAATAATTGTGTACGTGAGAATATTCAAATTCAAAAAAATGTTTGTTGCACAATTATGATACAAAAAATGATAACAGTCTAGTTTGACGTTCAAGTATATGAATGTGTGAGTGCTTCTGGTTCTGATTCTGATTTCAAATCCAGAAGCAAAATTCTCTTCTTTTCAGAATTAGAACTGCCATTTTTTCCCAAGTTAACGCTTTCAGAAGAGTCCGGAAGGCTTCCGGATTGCCAAATAAAAACGACATAATACTAGCTTTATAATGCATAGTAGTGTTAGTAAAAGAGGGGTAGATCTGCCGAAAAATCCAGATCTGCAAAATTGATTTAAAATCAAAAAATAAATCAATTTATTTGGCAAATCGAAGGCAAATATTAGGTCTGATCCACACTCTGCCAATTGGCACCAATTTCTGCCAACACCTGTTTCAGACTTACAAATTTGGTAGTTTTTGGCAGAAGAGAGCGCTCTTGAGAGTAAATATTTCCCCTTCCTGACAATTTCTTGCCAATTCATACCCAATAAATTTTTGTAGGCAGCAATTTGTGGGCAGAAAATTTACAATTGTCAGACTGACGTTTGTCATAAACGAAAAAATAATTAGTTTGAAGAGAAAAAAATGTGAATTTACAGCAAATAAAGAAATAAAAAAAAAAAAAAAAAAAAATGTGTTGACGTTTAAAAATTGGCAGAAAATTGTCCTCAAGCTGTTCCAGACTTTTTCGGACTTTATTTCTCAATGAGAGAATTTTATCCCCACTTTTCAAGTTTTGACAATCCGCCAATTTCTGCCAAAAAAAAGTCTGGATCAGACCTATTGTCAAAATCAGTTTTTTCACAGATCTAAATCAAAAATAAATCGGTTTTCGGGCATTTCTTTTCCCGGAAAAAGATACGCTCCCGTACAAGTTATCTATCGAAATTCGAAAAATTGCCAATAGAAACACTTCTGAAGCGTAGAAATTTTCGCTTGAAAAACATGCGACATACCGGATTTTTCTGCGACAGAAACAATCATTTAAAAGTTCTTGTTTGTCCGAGGTTCCTCACATATTAACAAAAAATTAAGAAAAAAAAAACAATAATTAAAACAAATTTTTTTAAGCGAATCCACATAGTGTGAAGCGCAATAGGTGATTTTATATTTTTTTTTTGTTTTTTTGCAAACACAAAATAACTGTTATCTCTTTAAAACTGCATTTGAATCGTGGCGTCACATAAACAGACTTGGTTAAGTACAAATAATAACACTAAAATACCATGTTCTAATGAGTCACAGGTATTTTCGTCGGCCCAATTGGAAAGAGTAAATATAAACACAAATCTCATAAAACGACAAACGAATTACGTATTAATATAAAAACAATTTTTTAAAATAAATGACTGTGATATTTGATTACAAAGAAGAAAAAAAAAAACACTTACAATTTATCCAAGTTCTCCAGATCGGCTGGCTCCAATTTAACAGCACCATTCTCGCCACTCACAAAAGCATCACGGATCTCATCGATTGACAAATTTGTCAGAATGTTCTGTATAACCAGAACCTCACGAATTTTATTTGTTTCCGTTTGTGCCCTTACGATGGCATCCTGGAGAACAATAACCACAATAATAAACAAAAAGGATTAACAAGTTTCATGAACAATACACAACATACCTTTCTTGATTGCTTCTTCTGCTCCTTTTCGGCATCCTTAGAGAATTGGAACATCTGCTTGGAGAGATCCCGGGCAAATTCCAAAGTTTGAATCACAGCATCGTATTTAGCAACAGCAGATTTTTGGTCAGAGCTCAATTCCTTACCAGAGGCCTGTATCGCACGATAGGACTCCAATTTGGTCTAAGAAACACGAAACAAACAAACATTATAGATTTACTAGCTACAAATTTTCAAATTCTTGAATAAAATCGACCAACACTGAATATAAAGAATGAGTGGTGCTGCTGGATAATATAGTTTGAGGAATTAAAAACCACCAAAACCAAAGCACATGTAAATATGGCGTCTTGTGAAAATCGCGACATTGCCTGGGCCTCGGTCTGGGTTAAACTTATTTTTCTACGCTAACGAATAAAATAACAAATGCCACTTTAAAAACCGTTCCTTACCAACAATTAACAACTAATTTCGTCATTTACACTATCGATTACTGATATTTATAGATTTATTTACTACAAATAAAACACAAATTGCTATAAAATAATATTCGTAATATAAATTTGTTTTTCTTTGAGGAATCGGATGGGAGGTGGAACGTCGTCGTATATACATCTATTGGGGGAAGCCATTGTGCCATTTTACAAAATATTTTAGGGTGGCTCTAGGGTTTTGGACAACAGATTTTGGAATTTTTCACTTACCTTGCGCTTTTCCAAATTGCGAATTTTATGTTCAATTGTTACTAAAGCTTGTTTCATCGGATTTGTGGCATTATTATTGTCACTTGAAGACTCCGCTGGGGTGCCGGAGACCTGTTTTTCTAACTTGGTGTTGTTTGAGGCAGACGGCATCATTCACAGACAAAAGCTGAAGCAGGAATGGAAAAAGATGAAAGAATGAAAAAAATGTTCTTTTCCTTTTTCAGAGAACAAAAAAATTAATTTTCACTTTGTTTCAGGAGTGAAGTTTGATATGGTTTCGAAAAGCTACAATGCTAAAGAGGTGTGGGAAATTGTAAAAATAAAAAGGATTTTTTTTAATTTTTTTTGGGAAGTTTATTAAAACTTCCGAGACCAATTTCCGCAAACGTGAGTTTTCTCTTTGTACACAGAAAGTCGTGTACATATATATATTTACGATTCCGCAAGGTTGTGATTAATTTATTTTCTTTTGTTACATATAACGTGTACACAGATTTGCACGCATATTTCGCACCGCCTGGTTACTAACTTTTTCTTGCTAAGTTAATTATCTAGAACTATACTGAAATCTGTAAACCTTACATGGGGTCTCCAATACATGCGGTCTCCATTAGCGATGAATCTAGAGCATTCTTTAAAGCATGCTCTCAGTATCGCAAATGGAGACCGAAATCGCAGGTTTATTTTCATAGCATGCGATTAAAGCTCATCGCTTGCTTTATCGCAAGGAGAACTCTCATTTTGTTATGGCGTTTCCAAATATCATTTGTTGTTGTTGTTTCTACCAGCATCAGTTGCCTTCGATAACTTAAAAAGTATGCTATGAAATGCCCACCGAAGAAAATTTGTCTGTCCTTCTGCTACCTGCTTTCTGCTATTGCTATTGTGTACCATATATACAACAAAAATCGAACAGGACGGACATACAGTCTCCGATAGATAAACATATATTTAAGTATATTTATATGTTCATTAGTAAGAGATATATATAAAAACTCGTGTAAAAAAAAATAAAGGAAAATTTACTGTGGTTTTTCATTGGTACAAGAATCAAATTCGTTTTTGATATGAATCTATCAAAACATGGATTTTGACAATTAAATCCTTCCATTGGGCAACAAAAATTAATATTTTTTGATTCTGAATCAAATTCGCAGATTCGTATTTTTTGGCGAATCTACCCCTCTTTTACTAACGCTACTAAACGCAAGTGCAATTGGAAGCGTTTATTTTGACAATTACCAGTTTCACTGACGCGAATATAAGCCAACATCTTAACAAAAAAATTAAATCCAAATAACATTCCATTTGCCATGAAAAAAATCAAATTCCGCATCAAAGTCTTCATTTACCAATGGAAAATCACATAAGTCTCATTATCGATCATTAGCGTATCATTACGACCGTTACGTCAGTTTGAACAACTTTTTCACAGATTGTGCAGACTCTCAGAGAGCGAGAATTTGAAGGATTGACAAATAAAAAATAAGGTAAGACAATTGAGGGAGAAGAATGCAAAAAGTTAAAGCAGGATAAAAGAAAATATATTTTTGGCATTTTTCTTTCACATTTATCATAAGCTGGAGAAAATACCTGTGTAGGAAGAATATACCAATTTCAGTTTGTAAGTATCCCTACTTTTGGTTTAGGTACTACCTAGGAATACTTCGCTTTGTTTTAGTTCTTTTAACCAAGATATTGTGTAATTTTTCTTTGGACATGTTGGTACGTGTGTGAAATATATTTTACCGTCGCGGTTGTGTGTAAAAAAAAAGATTTAATTTGATTTCGTACAAATGCAATTCGCTATTTTTTTTATTTTTGTGTGATAAAGTGTTTTTGTGAAGTTGAAGTTAATTAGTGATGTTCGGTGAAAAAATTGTGATGTGTATTTATACCTATATAGTATAGTTACCTACCTATAGGGAGGTAGGTACATAAAAATATTGTGTTCAGATCAAAATACCTAGGTATGTAGGTACCTACCTCCAGTGAGTAAAATTGCATTCTTATAATAATAAAATGCACCACTACTGGATCGTATAAACTTGTGTTGCTAACAACTTTAATGTAGGTAAGAATTGAAGCTATTAGAAAGCAGGTATTCTGGTTATTAATTGAATATGCAATTTGAATACCTGTGCAAAATTATTAAACATTTTTGGAAGCATTTCCATATAAAAAAATTATTTTGATCGATTCATTCAAAAATGATAAAGTATAAAATATGAGAAATGGTTCTATACCTACATACCTACAGATTTGAAATTTGAAGTGCACATATTACATTATATCAAGCCTTGAAATTGAATTGAAATGTTACAAATAATAAATAAATCCGAAAAGAATACCTACATATACAAATATTTTATGCAAATATTTTATTTACAAACATTTAAAATAAAAAATGTTTCCATTATATATTAATAACAAACATTAATAGCAAACAATTTATCTCTTTTTCCAGTATGACAATTATATTTCACGTTTACCTACTGCAACCAGGATTGGATTTGACTTTAAAAAACTATTCGGAAGATTGCCTATGAATATTTTTAACTTTTTTCAAAAATACAAAACAAAAATTGTATCATATCGATAAAGAAAGTAGAAAATAAAATAATCAAGAATTTCGAAAATCGTAAAAAAATGATTCTATGGTTCTTTTTTCTACGCACTAGAACTTAGAGTTTGCCTGCGTAAGTTAATATTGTCGTCATTATGAATAACCAACGGAGAATTCCACTTTAAGCTAATGTATTTCTATTACTAATTTTCACACATTTATTAAAAAAAATCGAATTGTATTTTCGACCAATAACTAATACTAATAGTTCAGTAGAATATTCAAGTAAATTTCCGAAATTTGATTTTTTTGGTGACTAATTTTTTTTCGACATACCTTCTGAAACTATTCACGCCTCGGCACTGATACATACCCACCTATATCTTTCACTTTAACTATTATATGTACATATTTACATACCTAGGTTCCATCTATGTATGTATGTACATAAAATATAGCTATTACCTTCCTAATAATTAAAAATAAATCCATTTAAATATACATTTGTAGGTAGGTACCATTCAACAATTTATTATTCTATTTGAACCTGCGTAGGCTACACCTACCAACTAACAGTGTCAATGTTTAGCTACATTAAAGTTGTTAGCTACAAGAGCAAGTTCGTACGATCCAGTCGTGCATTTGATTTTAATCTTTTCATGTACTTTTTCATCTTAATGTCAATTCTTATTCCTTCACTAAACCACCGTCTTCGATGTTTGTAAATGTGAAATATCAGAAATTCTGTTGTATTATTATCATTTTGCACACACCATATGGAATAATTCCTAAACTGTGTGAAAGGGGACTAATAGCCTTTTCACACCAAACCCAAAACACGGTTTGCTCAAAATTATCGGTTTTGGCTGAAAAACTAAAGCGAAAACACAAGTTTTCTCATACATTTTTGATAAACCCCTCGTTTTGATAAACTACAAGTTTAAAAAAAAAAGTTGAAAACATATGTTGGAGTTGCAAGATGAACTAAGCAAACACACCTTGTGAAACATTCAATGCACAATTAATCGTCACATAAATAGCTGACGGGTTGCTGCCAGGAAAAAACGAAAAAAGACAGCCGTCTGGGGTAATTTTAATGGGGACGTTCACTCAATTTTTATCAGCAATCTGGAATAACTTTCTGTTGTTGTAATGCGTGCAAAACCACATCTCATGAATAAACAGCTGCTCTCATGAAAGCTATATTCAGTTATCCCAAAAAATTTGGAATAACTAGCTATCCGAGAACAAATGTATAGAACCAGCTGACTGCAAAATTCATTGGTATGCGTTTTGCTTTGATTTTTTGACAGCTTTCAGCTAAACTATCTGATTCGTCAACAGATATACTCCGATAGCTTGGTATCCGAGAATAAATGAGTGAACGCCCGCAATTTCAATTCACAACGTATTTGTTGTTGTCTGTGGTGCCAAAATAATTGAAATGTCAAACGAAAACATGTAAATGTTCAGTGTGAACGGTTTTTGAGTTTTCGTAAACTTTTAGCTGAAAACCCGATTTTGGGTTTGGTGTGCAAAGCCTATGAAAAAGTCATATTTTTCTGAACAGCCTAATATTGGGGGCGTTCGGTAGCGCACAGCTTTGCTGTGCAATACGTTCCTTGTTGCTGTAATACGTGTTAAATATCTGTCAATCACCATCTGACGACCATAACAACGAGCAAAACATATGATTTCCAAATCGAACCCAAGCTAGCGCTAAATTTCTGGTATACTTAGTTATCGTAGTGCAAAGGTGACTACGAAATCAGCTGTCTTTTCAATTGTTGTTTGTGAACTAAGCGTAATCATAAGCAAATAGTTTTTTTTCTGTTTCGACTTTTGACATTTTGACAGAAATGGTTACCTATTGGATTTTATACGTTCACAAACGCACAATATAAATTTCAGCAATATATCAGAAAGCTGTGCGCTACCGAACGCCCCCAATGAAAGTACATTCATATTCCTACTGAACCTTTTCATCGGAATAATAATTAAAAAATTAGGAATAAAGCCGACATTTCTGTTCGTACTGTACCGACAAAATTTATTTAAAAAATGTAAAACAAATGTAAAGCCGGCGATTCTTCCAATTTCGATTCGACCAGATTGCGATTAGCAAATTACAATCACGGCACCAGTTTCATTTTTTCTTTAAATGTTATTTTAAAAATAGGTTTAAAATTCAGTGTCCATTTATAAACAAACTATCTCTGAAATCTAAAGTTTTGTAAAACAAACCTGTTGCAGTGTCTGGCTGTTTAAGTACACCGTTATTTTCATACATACATATATATACTTACATGCATATTTACCTAAATTCAGATTTCTGTTGGAGCAAGGAAAGTCGAAAGCAAGGTAAGTGTTTTTTTTGCTGTTTTTTTTTATTCTCGCGCTTATCGTTGAAGAATGCAAAGAGCTGAAACTAGTTTATACATTTTAATATACTTATATTCTTAAGTATTTATGTAGGTAGATATAATGTATATGTTGCGCGAAGTAAAAAAATCAATTTCCAAATTGTACAGCTTCTAACCTCAGCAACTAACCTCATTAATGATTAAAAGTTGACCCTCATGCTTTCAAAACTACAAAGCGACAGCCGCAATTCTGAAAATCCTTATTTCCAAGGACTTTGATATCCAAAACTTATTCGTCCTCTGGGGTCCTATAATTTTCAGCATAATAAAAAATAAGGTCAGAGAACTTCAGGTTTTCAAAAGAAAGATTACGAAATACATAGATACCTACTTACACAACATCTATGTGTTTTAGACCCCTTTCACACAAGGAAACTGAGTTGCCGCCAACTGGGAGTTTTACGGCGAGAAGGGCAAGAGTAGGGGAATGAAAAAAAATCTCCCCGGTCAACGATTTGAAGAGATTTTTTGACGTTTTGTTTTGCATTCCAATTTAGCCCAACAAAAGCTGCGTTTTATTATATACGGTTCTGGATCTGGGTTATTTTTTAACACGTATTACAAAAACAACACAAGATACGGGTTTCTATCTGTGTTTGCAAATATTAGTATTAAATTCTGCGAACAGAGGGTACATATCAGAACATAACCCAGATCGTTTTATTTTTACGGGGTGAACTATATGGGTTATTGGCGATAATAAAACGCGGCTAAAATCTTCCCAGGAGATTTTTTTGACGTTTTCCTTTAATTGCTTTGTAGCTTTCACACGAAGAAACTCTGTCACCAAGAAACTGGAAAGATTTTGTTGGGCTAATTGGAATGCAAAGTAAAACTTCAAAAAAATCTCTTCAAATCGTTGACCGGGGAAATTTTTTTCAATCCCCTTACTTCTTGCCCTTCTCGCCTTCAAAGCCTCAGTTGCCGGCAACTCAATTTCCTTGTGTGAAAGGGGACTTACTTCTTGCCCTTCTCGGCGAGAAACTCCCATTTGTCCGCAAATCAGTTTCCTTGTGTGAAAGCAGAATAGTAATTATTGCGACTGAATTCCCATCTCTTATTACATGTATACATATTAGGGACCTCTAAAAATTAAAAAAAAAAGATTACGTATTTTAAACAACTACATAATTTACATTATGTAATAGCCTGTCAATATATTTGTTTACTCATAACCCTATACATTTTTTATATTTAAATAAGCATTGTAAAAAGCACAAAAATAAAAATTAGACTGTCTAAGGGCCAGTTGTACAAACGTGGTTCAATTTCGATCCCTGGTTGGGGAATTTTAATTCAACGATTTCGGCGGATTAACTGAGGTTCAAGGATGGTTCAAGCATGTATTTAACTCGTATGACATAGTCTGATAGCTAAAGTCGATAAGAATCTATGGCTTGGCCGACTTACATAGATTTAGAGAAATTAGGTATAAGGAACAGTCGGGGTGGCATACAAAAAAAAATTCAAAATATGTTTGTATGCGGAGGCATAGGTGCATGCAACTGCGCGGCTGTATATGTATGTGTATGAGTATATGTATGTAGGTATATACATGTATGTGTAGGTGGCATGTGTTGTGTGTCTGCATACGTACACAAAATATAAAAAAAAAAAATTAAATCGAAAAATGCTGCTGTGGCTGGTCTAGTTTTTAAGTGGTTTTGGATATTTTTAGGTATTTTAAGTAGTTTAAGTTATTTTTAGTTAGTATAAGTTGTATCTAGTTTTAATTATTTTAAGTCTAGCTTTAGGTAGTTTTTAGGTAAGTTTTTGTAGTAAAGTTTTCTTGGTTAAATAAAAATAAAATAATTAGATTTAATTAAAATAGTTTTTAGATCGAAAGACATTAGTATTAAGAGATATAGTTTAGTTTAGAGCGCCCGTAAAGGGCCAGTAAATTAGTTTGATAATTAGGCAATTTTTTAAACATTTTTGTCTAGCTTTGAGATAGTTATAAGTTAAGATTAAATAAAAATGAATACAAAAACAAAAAAACAAAACATATTTGAACCATCGTTGCACCACAGCTAACCCAAAATTGGTGAATTAAAACTCCGCCACCACGGATCAAATATGTAACTTTTTGCGTTTTGTAAAACTGGGCCTTACAGATCAGAGAATTAATTGGCCACGTGCACATAATAACTCAACAATTTGAATAGCTTTCTGTGGTAACAATGCTGTCACCCTACTCCTTAGCCAGTAAATCGACTGCGCTAAATCACACTAATGTTAATGTTTTCACTCCTTTTATACAGTAATACCCGGATAAGTGCCTCTAGGTTAAGTGCCTAACCCTTTTTCTTAGAACCAAAATTCTGAGGATTTTTTTCATATAAAACTCATCTTATAAGAACCTTCTGCTTAACTACCTTTCCCGCTTAATTGCCTTTTATTTTGTATACTTTTATTGAAATTTACCCGACAAGAATTCTTTTAAGTACACATTCAAAATAACTGATAAATAACAACATTTTGTTTCCTTTTGTTTTATGCTTCAAAATTCATAAAAAAAAAAACTAATAATCTTAATCTACTATAATGATTCGTCCGTTAAAATCTATTTTGAATCAATAATTCAGCAAGTCCGATTAAATATAATACAAACAAAACACCTTCCTAATTAAAAATCCTAAGTAAAAATTTTACAAGGAAAACGACAATAAGAACATCTGACAATTACTTTCCTTTTCATCTGAAGTATATACCCTGCTATTTTTCATACAAATTTCCTCTTATAATCGGGGTACCCGCCAATCGGACCGTGGACCACTTAAATAACAGCCTATGAAATACGAAATATGAACATATGTATGGCATTGGTGTTTTCCCAATAAGAGTGTGTAATTTTACATTTCTTTAGTTGGTAAATGAAAAAAATTGAATTTTTTATGTTGCTTATAGGCAGATGTTTCAGTTCAGTCAGTGCAATTGATTTGTTAAAGGTGTTTTGTTCTTGGTTTTAATAAAGCTACTAATTTAAAAAAAAAGTAAAAGTATCTACAAATAAATAACCGAAATTACAGTGAACTTGATCTGAAAAATAGGGTCTTTCTGACAAGAGATTTCATCTTTTTGGATTTTGAGAGTTTCATTTCAGCAAAAAGAGCAAATCTAGATCAGATCTCAACACGAAAGATTTGATCTGAATGCACGCATACATGTAAAACGTTTTTTCTGTCAAACATCAAATGGAAACTATTTTGTTATTAATTTATTGTGAAATTGTGCCAATCCCTGCTAAAAAATTAAACTAAAAAATAAACAAATAATAGACGAAGAAGTTAATAATTTAAATTTTATAAATTTAGTGGAGTATTTTATTGCTTTGTCTTCATCTTCCTCATCATCTGATGATGATGATGTTTTTTTTTTTCAGAAATGTGTGTGTCAGTCATTCAGCATTGGCCGCGTTCGGTGCAATGGCGATAGGCTAGCCAAGATACCTTAGTAGCGGGTTTGTTTTCGAACGATCCAGGATCTGTTCAGTCAGTTGTATTGCATACAAATCTGAAGTTTTGAATCAGCTGTTTCTCAAATTAATAATAATTTTGGGTAGCTTGAGATTTGGGTTTGACAACATATGTTTAGTTCTTCAGCTGGTTTTTCCTTAGGCGTTACAACAACACAAAGCAATCCGGATTGCTTTAGGTATGCCACCGAACGTGGCCAATACTACAATTAAATTTGGACACAGAGTTTCATTTAAAAGATCAAATCTCCATTTTGAGAGGAGTTTTTTGAAATTTAAATGAAACTCGCTGTTTCGAAGATGCACATTTGTCTCAGAGAGATTTTGCAAAGAAATTTGATTGCAACAAATCTCAAATCGAAAGAATTTTGAGCGCGATGGATGACATCAAACTGTCATTTAAAAATTCGTTGGCTTGAAAACAAAACGTATGAAATCATTTATATCTTTCAAAAAAAAAAATGCCTACTCGTTGCATTTTTTTTTAAATTCCGTTTTTAAATTTACATTGCCATATCAAATTTTTGTTAGACAAAAATTAAGGAAATTTTTTAATTAAAAAAAAATGAGGTAAAAAACACTTTAAAAATATATTTAGCTGTTTCTACAAAAAAAAAATATTGTGCTAACGATGTGATCGAACAAGTAAGTAGGTGCGATCCAGTTAATTTTATTTTATTTTTCAAGTTATTTTGGATACCTCTAGTAGAAACATTTGCTTGGTTTTTCATTTTCTGGAAGCAAATCGTTCAGTTAAGTTTTTTTTTTATGGGAAAGCAAAAAGTACAAATAAAATTGGTCATTTAGTTTTATCAACAAAAGACACATTAAACCAATTAGAAAAACCAGGTGTTTGATCGCAGATTGTAGTGAGAAAAATTGTAAACTCATGTATGTTGGACAAACTTTAAGAGAGCTAAATTTTAGAATTAAAGATCATATGAAGAATAATGCTGGAAATATTTTAAAATCAAATCATTCTTTGACCATCGAGAGCATTACTCTAAAAAAATTCGAACAAAATTATTCTCCCTTAAATATTCTTGAGTCACTTTTTATATATTTAAATCAAGATAACACTGTAAAGAGAGTCAATGTCCCTCTTTTTTCTTTGTTAATACATAATCACATAATAAGCATATTAAACATTTTGTCAACAATAATCTTCAATGTATGCCACTATAATAATGTTTGTAATTTAATAATATTTATCGTTTGTATATATTTATAATTTGTAATTTGTCATTTACATATTCTATTCTCTGTACACCGACACGTCTAGTCAGTCGACAGTTAAACTGAAGATGATGCTCATTGGCATCTAAACAATTGTTTATTTATTTTAAATAAATTTATTATGTACCATAAAGGGTGATCTGCTTGTTAATTTTGTTTTAAAGTTGAAAATTGTCCAGGTAAATAGCACTCAAACCTAACAAAATTTATAAAGTTATCACAAAATATTTACATAGTTTTAAAAAAACTTTTTGTGGAAAATAAAAAAAAAAATTGTTTGGAAAAACTCCATACGTACATATTTCGAAAACAACTTAACCCATTAAATCGTGTTCCTAATTTTTTTTTATGGACACGACTTAGAATTAGAATTTTGATAAAAATAAATTGCACGACTGTTCGATCACATTATATGCGAAAGATTTTTAATAGAAACGGCTAAATGAATTTTTAAAGTAGTTTTCACTTCATTTTTTATATATAAAAACTCCTAAATTGTTCTAAAAAAATTGGTATAAACATTTTAAATATTTAATAATATAAATTTAAAAACAAAATTTCAGAAAAAATCGTCCACTTGTTTTCGAAATATTGAATTTTCCCAAAAAATAAATATTTGTTTTTTCAAAAATCCAAAAAAAAAACAAGTTTTCGAACATTTTGAAATGCATATTTAGAATTCGAAGGAGCTCCTGTATAATATCTGAAATCCGATCGAAATACGTTGAGCGGTTTTAGAAAATCGAAAATCAATAAAATGGTTGTATGGCAGGTACCGTTAATAACAAAACGTGTACCATACCATACCACATTGTAGACCATACTTAAGGTAGTACACGCACCAATTTTTATCACAATAGATAGAGCCGTTTTAGAGATAATTAAGATGGTAGAAAAGTTTGTATGGCAAGTACCGTTATTTTTTGGTCTAAAACAACGATTCAAAAATCTATTTTGGACAATCACCTAAAACGCCTAAGCACCAAGTTTGAACAAAATCGGTTCAGCCGCTTAGGCTGTAAATCGTTCTACAGACAGACAGACGGAATAGCGGGACCCACTTTTTTGGTCTTCTCTATCATCGTAATGTCAACTTTGATTAAAATCGCGAGTTCGATTTTTTTTCCAAATGCAAAACTTGCCATATAGTATCGCAAGTAAAAATGTGTGTACTCTTAAATTGGTGCAGTGGCCCTTATTGCGCATTCTCATTAATAGTTCATTCCAAAGAATCACTTTTTATATTGTCGACTTGATTGGATATACTGATTAAAATTATTTTGATATATAATAAAAATGTAAATAATATTGTAAGTATATAAAAATTTTATATATGATTTTTGATTTTTAAAGTTTTAAGTTTTTTTTTAAATTAAAGTTTTATACGCATATTAATAATTACTTTAAATTATCAATTATAGCAGTAAGTAGGTGCGCCCCTAACACAATATATTGAAACCTTATATTTTGGCTTTCATGCCTGGTATAGTAATCGTTTCTGTTTTTTTTTTTCAAATATGTATTTCTTTTATATTTAAAGTACTTTCTTTTTTAAACTGCTCCACCACCCAAAACGAGGGGGAAATTGACCGCCATACTATAAAAATGTTTATATTTTGACGCACCGTGTGCACGGAATTCTCCACTTCTGCTGAAGTTTTATTTTGCAACAGTCAAACGTTAAACATTTTTACCTTTCCGTTGATTTGCTGCATCTATGTGAGAAAAAGTGCAATTATTAATATATTACATTTGTCAATTATTAACACGACGTTAGATGTGTGATGAAAGTTAAAAGTTGGTATTTACAACTACATAATAGGTCTGTCTCTTTACTCACCTTAGGGATTCCAAATTCACCCAAAACGTGTTTCTTTACTTTTTCTGTCAGGAAAACAGAGCTTTTGACTTTTCTTAAATTTTTTTCATTTCCCCACAGCAAAAATCTACCCGAACATTTTAGCTAAGAAACTTTCTTGCTTGTCAAACAAGAAATCAACTGATCGAATAATTTGAATTTGAATTTGTGAAGTATCGTGAATATAACTCTTTTGTACAATTTTAAGAAGAAGAAAACCAAACGATTGAAGCAAATATAATCATCCTTATTACGAATGGCGTTTCGCTTAAATAACGAATGTCATTTTCAAATATTTGTATTAGGATTGACGTTGTATAGTCATTTTTCTCAGCGTAACGCCTTAATTCGAGTGGAACTTAAATTTTTGTGAGAGAAACGTCCTCATCGTTATTACAATATGCGTTACGCCTTGTTTATACACAAACTAAAACGCTCTTTTTTGTCGAACAAAACTGTTTAAACGACTCGTCGCGAAATTGCCTAAAAATATAAGTTTTGTTGCTTTGTATATTCTTTTTATTAAATTTGGGATTATTAAAGGGTAAAAATTATAAATGCCGAACAAATGAAGCATCTCGTGGAGTTATTGGAACTAATTTTAAGGGAGGAGGAGGTATCACAAAATGCACAAAACAACGAAATTGGAATTTTGACCTGCAATTTTTTGAAGTAAAGCAAAGCTAACTTCTTCAGCCTAAAGTATGCATTACAAATCTGGAAAGAAGAGAATAATCTTAATTGAAAATATTAGGAACTTGATTTGTCCAATTTATTTACTTCGTTTATGGTAAATCTCACGGTTTTAATTTGGATCTAATTAATCTTCTTTCTCTAATTATATGAATTTTGTTGGTTTCTTCTCCTCTCTATTCTTTATTATTTTCGATGTTCGCATTTCTTGAAAATAAATGCAGCCGCACTATTTATTTTGCTATTTTTATTAACCAAATCGACAAAAAATGAATATGGATTTAAAAATTATGACAGCTGCTTTGAACATTATTTTTTTCAAAATCAGCTGCTTATGTGGAACGTATTTCGATCGACAATGAGTGGCGTTCTTGTATCGTAATACCGACAATAAAATGCCTAAAAAGTGAATCGACACAAAAAGTGAGAGTTGTCGTTCAAGATAAACGCCAATCGTAATAAGGGTGAATAATAAATTTATCTCCTCGTTCTGTTGGTAGAGCTCAAAATGATAAGTGCATACAAATTAAACTGTATTTCATCAAAATATTTGTATATATGTTGAGTCCAGCACATCTTATTTCTGTTGCTATATGTGGCATGTACCCAGAAACAACCCAAATGTGTTTCTTTACTTTTCGTTTCTGGTTTAAAATTACAAGTACAATATGAAAAGGCTTGAGCCCAAACTTTACTCAAAAAGTAAAGAAACAGACCTAACTGAAGTCGTTCTTAAAATAGAGAGGCGATAACTGATTTGTCATGACACAGGCAGTCCCAAAACTTCCTTACAAATGCACATTTTACTGCTTCAGAATTATTGTTTAATGATAAAACTTTAGTTAAACTACAATTTGAACTTTATATTTATATGTATATTTCTTTTTATTTAGAACTTTGTTAAAAATTAAAGAACAGATAAGATTATAAAAATATAAATTACATTTGCTATTTAATAACACATTGGGCTACACTCTTCGTATTTATAATACGTTTGAATTTATTTAATTTAAAAAAATTTAATTTCATCGTAAACTATTGATTTTCTTATCTTTGTAGAAAAAGAAAAATATTCGTCGATTGTAAAGATATAAATGTTTTATTAGTTACTCAACACACGCTGTGCATTTCTTTAAATACACTATACATACATTTGTTGCATAGATATATATCCTAAGTCTTGACACAAAATAAGAAGACAAATTAATGTTGGTTTCACAAGTAATGTAAATATACATATATAAGTATTTATGTATAATACTCTATAGTGTAGACTTTCGCTTAAAAGACATAAGGCAGTTTTTTATCTACATAAATAATTATAATTAGTTTCTTTTTTAATTTTAAAAATTAATAATGCTGCTAGTTAAACATATGTATTCTCATATACATAAACTTATATTCTGAGTAACTTTAACTTTTACAAATAACTAACTTAAAAATTTTACAAATATTTTTCCAAACATGTTAAGTGATTAAGAAATACATAATATTGTTGGTATATACTTATATAATATAAATGTATGTATTTTTGTATACTGTATGGAGAGTAAGAGTGATGCATTAAGTGACATTTTTGTTTAATATTTATGTAAGTTTTGAGCTTTTGTTCAAAATTGTAGATCATTGAATTTTCATAAATATAATTAATTAATCAATACTGTAATACCATTGAAGTAGAGAGATGAGAGAAAAAAAGGACACACACACACTCTTATTGTTATTTGTGTACTTTGGTTGTTGTTTTTGAATTTCATATAATTTAATATAAAAAAAACATTGATATGCCATGTTAGGAGGATTTCCAATTACCTACATAAGTATACAACATTTTCTTCTAGAACTCGTACTATCGCCGACAACGTCCCCGGTTATTCCGCTAAACTTCGTCATGGACAAGGCTCGTCGATCCATTGTAGATGGCGATGATGTTGAGGCAGCATCTGCGCTATTGTTGGTTCCTATAACAGAACCGTTTTCGGTTAGTGCATTTGAACGCGACTGTGAGCGTTGCTTTTTCAAATTGGCTAGTGTTGCTCCCGCGTATGCATTATCTACATGATGAGTGTCTTATTTAGGATGGTTACATTTAATGTTTTGAAGAAAACAGGAACCAGGGTTTATAACAAAACACAAACACAGGGTAAGCAGTTAACAACCAGGCAATCGCAATGAGCAAAAACAAACAAACAAAACAAAATGAAAATAAATCACTTATTCAAAAAAAAAAAAAAAATCAAAGCATGCAATCACAAATTATTATTCCTAAGGGAATATTTGAATATTTTTTAACTTAAATTTAAATGACTGAATTATGTACTATGCAAGTATAAATGAAAAAGCATTTGCCAAAAGCAATAAAATTATAATTAAATATATGTATTACCAATGGGAAACAATGATAGTACAGCGTTCAAAAATGAATTCATGGCTTGTTTGAAAAAAGAAAAACAATTGTATGTCTATTACTAGGTTCTCGCACATCAGACCCTCATGCATTCAAAATGCATTATTTAATGAATGGAATGATGATAAACTTTTTATCTACTTTCAACTGCTTCATGATGAGTCCAAAATTCTTTACCCATACTATCATCACTTTCCCGATCGAATTTTTGACTATATATATTGAACAATGTTATTATAACGTCTTGTTGCAGCTTGTACTCACCTACAAGCACAGTAACTTGCACATTTATTTTTCCATTTTCTTTACTCGTTTGAAAAATACCTGTCGTCGCTCGATTATTTCCGCTTGACCTCTTTTCCAAGCTGTTATTATTGCCATTCGAACAATTCGCAAAAGTTGAACTCTTCATCATTGTCATAGTCTTCGTCTTGTCCAGTCCAGTTACATCATCATACTCCTTTCCATCAGGCGGAAACCGAGAGTTTGATAAGTAGGTTCCAGAATCTACATTGTCTACGCACAATTCGTTGGTTTCAATAGCACCGCCGCCATGATGCCCATTGACGAGGATCACATTGTTATTGGAACCAATGTGGTGAGTGTTATCTTTTTTACTATCTAATATCGGGATTTTATTATCGCCACTCTCAGTACCACTGGCTGCTGAACGAAATTCAATTTTAAGCGGTGGAATAGTTGGAGTTGTACTCGTTGGCAAATGATCGTGGGTTTTCGTTGCATCGCCGGTTTGTTGTTGTTTAGTCTCTAAATTACTTCGGAGATATGTTGGAAGTATTTCTGTTGTGCTATCTGGGGTTGTATATACCTAGAATTTATTTTTTTATATCAACAAAATATAATAAATAATATTAATTTGTTAAACCTCTTGTGCTTGTAATCGCAGTCTTGTTTCTTCTACCGCATCCTTTTTTGTTGTCAATGTTTTATCTCTCAAAGAGGTCCGTCGTACTGATTGCGCCCTATTAAACAAAAATTAAACACATTGCAAAAAAAATATTTTCATATTTCGAAGTAATAATCGAAACAAAATATTGCCACAGAAAATATTGAAAACAGAAAACATGGACAGTTTTGCCTATTGAAAAAAAACATGTTCCAAAGGCTGAAACACTATATATAAATTGAAAGGGTTTTTTTTGTTAAAACATCCACCATTGTATTATGAATCAATGTTTTAAATGATCCGGGCTCGACAAAAGAATGGCTGCGACTTCTCCGAATAATGGGTTATAATATCAAATTTGTTCATCGCACTGCATACTGCAGGGCGGTGGCAATTTTGTGTAATATTTATTATTACTCATCAGCAGTCAAATATTTGTGCTAGTGTATAATATATGAGTATTTCGCAAACACATAAAAGTAATTACATTCGCGAACCACAACTTATTTCAAATTATACATCCAAATCCTTTACCAATTTACCTTGTATTACTGCTTTGTGAACGACGTACTCGTCTTATTTGTGCATCAGCTAAACGTTTTGTTTCTTGTTCGGATTTTAATTGTTCTATTCGTTCTCGTATTTCCTGATCCTCACATATATCTTTAATGATGGACACAAAGTTAATACAGTTTTTGTTTTAGTTTATCATATACCTGAGGGTGTTTCGTCGTCTTTGTTTTTAGCATTTAAGTCAGCGCCATACTGAGCTAGCATCTCCAATACTTCGAGCTAATAAAACACCTGTTTAAATTCATTTCGATTGCTAGTATTTATTAAATACTTACATGACCCCAACATGCAGCTGCATGAACTGGTGTCCATAAGTCTTTATCAACGGCATCGACATTGACATGGTGTTCCAGTAAAAATTCCACCACCCTATTGTAGCCATTTGCGGAAGCAATGTGCAGCTAAGGTAAAATTAATAACTTGTTAATTTCTAAATAATCCAGTTAGGTGTAGCACTTACTGGTGTAGCACCTTGATGGTCGGGATCTTCTAGGTCGCCGCCGTTACTGGCTAACTCAAGTAAATCACTTAGCATTTGTTTCTCAGTCATTGATCGTGTGTCATCGATGAGCTCCTGTGTAACACCCCTCTTGGACATTTCCGCTTCGATAAAATCCAATGTGTCCTCATCATCACAAAGGTCGTAGGGCATATTACCGTCAGTATTAACTGCCAGTAAATTTGCACCCCTCTCAATAAGAATTTTAACCAAATACAAATGACCACATGTAGCAGCTGCATGCAACGGGGTCCACTTATCACTGTCCTGAGCATCGACATTAGCACCATAGTCGAGGAGAAGCTTAAGCATTTCAATATTGTTATCGATGCAGCATTGGTGTAATGCAGTAAGGCCGTCTTCATTGGCGGCATCCGGAGTGATGCCACGTTGAAGCAGATTTGCAACTTCCTGTATGTCATTGCGACTAGCTGCTTCTAAAAGTATTACGCTATTCTCGAAGAAGATATGTTTTGAACTTTGCCTCCCAATGGAATGCCGATCATTTTGGTGGTTGTTCTTTTGGCTGCGCTGCAATTTTAGCCATTCTTTTTCTTTTTGCCGATTGATTTTCAATTGTTGAGCTCGCCTCCTGATATCAAAGAAATTTCT
Source organism: Philhelius pedissequus (assembly GCA_910595825.1). Lineage (NCBI taxonomy): Eukaryota > Metazoa > Arthropoda > Insecta > Diptera > Syrphidae > Philhelius > Philhelius pedissequus. Next base: position 2,284,268 of record OU343163.1, on the reverse strand, counting down.
TAGAACTGGGAATTTAAGTGATTGTGTGTGTGTAAAACTTACATTCGTGCCAATTGTAGTCTTTCGTGGGTGGGAAGATTTTCAACGGTTTGCATTTCAGCGACCAAATCCGAGTGATCCATTTTTAATGCACTCAGTTTATCCGAATCATCCGGCCTTGGCCGATGAACAAGTATGCCCTTAACCATTTTAAAAAAGGCATCAATTTTTGGAGTCACTTCAACAATTGCTTAAGAGGATTTCGCGTATTTTTTCGAAGTCCAGAAACACACATGTATTAAAACTGGAAACTGAAAAAGAAATGAATTGTTATTAGAAGTGAATATACTGTGAATTATTCACTGTCAACTTTGTGTACACGAAAGTCTATATAATATCACTTATGTAGGTACTAACTTTTGCTGTTTACTTCGATTATTGAACAAAAAAAATTATAAGTAAAGATAAGATAATAAAATTGAAAATTTTCATTTACCCACTGACTAAATGTAGATATCTTTTGTGAACTAATAAACAATATAGGTAGGTACTTTTTTTGTAAAAAAAAAAAAAAAAAAAAAAAAACATAAAAGGTAATTCCTTTAAAAGGTTTATAGCAGCCTCGATAAAAAATTAAGTAACGGTCGTAATATCTTTTTATTTTATGTAAATAAACAGTTAATAAGATATGAAAACAATGTTGAACACCTACATAAATATATTTTTTGACTGAAGCTACTAATATTTTTATAAGTGTTAATGTCGCAAATATTCTAATATCAGTTACGTGATGTGAGTGATAACAGCACAGCAATTTTCGTTGGCAGAGTATGTGTACGAGACGAGCAGTTTATTGCTAACAAAAGGGAGTCGTGCGTATATGGATGATGCCAATACATATTTATGGATACTTAAAATCAGCGTGACATTAAATCAATAATGAAACTAAACTTCCTACCATGTGATACTTAATGAAAAAAAAATTATATCAATTAGCTATATTATATTAATTGTATTTGCTATATTTTTTTAATAATTTTTGAGGACATGAGCGCCCAAAGAAAAAAAAGTAGATTTAAAAAGAGCGCAATAAATTGAATTTAAGTTGAACAACACTTAAAAAAACACTCGTGGCATAGTTTAAATTCATCAATCAGTGCGACATGACGGCAGAAGTTTGTTTTTTCTTTTGTTTTTAAATTCATCCCAATCAATACTATTAGCAATGCAAAACGAAGGAAAAGAAAACAAATCAATTACCTGATGCTACTGAAAAAAATGAAACTAAAATGGATGTTGTTTTGTAAAATTTCCAAGATATGTTAGTGATAGTTATGCAATTTTGTTTTTTGTCAATTAAATCGTTGAAGAAATTGGAAATGCATAGGTTGCAATTTTTTTAAAAGATGGGCACAAATAATTTTGTTGGCTTTAGATAGATAAGCTGCTAATTAAAAACGATTCGAGCTTTGACAAAGAAATGCAAGTTAGCATTCTTGTATTAAATGTTTTTTTTTAAATTAAGACAACTAACGTCAATTTGAATTTATTATGTTTGTGTTTTTTTTTTTGCCTAATATTTAATGAAGACCACAGAACAATGTATCAAATTGAATGCCAAAAGATGACACTTACATTTAGCTATTTTTTTTTAATATCTTACATAAAAATTAAGAAAGCGATAGATATCTTATAGTTGTTTGTCATTAAACATTCATTGAATCTAATGCAATCACAAAAGTATGTGAACATAAGTAAGTATTAGATCAAAGAGAAATAACTATCATCAATAGAAAAGATTGGACGACCTCATCTAGAGGTGGTTCAATTGGAACGATATCCGCACCTGAATTTTCCTTCGTCAACGCAACAGAGGTAAAATTGCTAGTGATGCATGAAATAAACGCTTCTAAGTCAACGAAAGTTTATTCACTTGTTCAGAAAGAACAAAATCTTAATGACATCATCAACATCTTTAAATGTCAACATGTTTAAAATAGGCTTAATGACATAATCACCATCAGTAAATGTTAGCTATTCAGCACGAGAATTATATCATTGTTTTTTTTTTTTTTTAAATTGAACCGAGAAACTCATCAGATGCAGTCTTCCTGTTAGACTAATGTCGTTTTTATTTGGAAATCCGGAAGCCTTCAGGACTCTACTGAAAGTATTCACTTGGCGAAAAATGACATTTCTCGTTTTGGAAAGAAAAGAAATTTCTTTCTCTAATTCAAATCAGAATCGAAACATTCAGGCCGCACCTACATTAAAAATATTTATTTAGGACTTTATTGCAAACGCTATTACTGAAATGTATATAACTGCAATTATGTGGGCAAAAATATGTCGTGAAATTTCATTTTTCTCTTAGATAATTTAGAATAAGTATGACCTGTTTCTTAAATGAAATATTACAATAGAACATTAAAATTAAACAAACTATGATCAATATTTAAAGTTGTTAAATGTATGCACGATAAATTTTGAATACCACGAGACGTCAAATCTTATTGAGAAGACAAGATATAAAAACATAAGTCTATGTACATACATATATGTCTGAAAATTAAAAAAAACTCAAGAAACACTTCTTGCAATCATTTATTGCAAGTGGTGGGTGGGCAGCGAGTTCAGGGCGAACCTAGGTTTCTAAAATACACCGAATTTTTATACCAGGGTGTTTTTTCTTAACATTTTTTTCTTAAAAAAGGGCAGCTACTGAGTTATTTGGTAAAAAGTAGTTTCTGGCTAATAATTAATGTCCGACCGAAGATGGATTTCTGGCCGATTAATCGGCTATCACTATAATTTTCCTCTGAAGTCGAAAATACACCTAAGTCATTTCAATTATGTTAATTATATTTAAAACAAGGACCAGAATCCAGCTCCTCTGATAGTTAAAATTTGTTTAAAATTAAATATTTTTCATTTGATCTTAGAGCCTCTTCTGGAATGCATATGATTTAACCGGATTCGCCCGCCTGAGATGTACAATCCACAACTTCAAATTTTTTATTCATGAAATTGTTTCTATTTCGAAACTAAATTACAAATTACATATAAAACACACATCCACAACAAAACAAATGCTTTCTGATATTATTTTGTCCTAAGTTTTTCGTCATTTTTTTCGTTATAAAAAATTAATCAAATTATGTTATAAAAATGCATTTATTTATTTAATCAAAACACCAGATTACCAATTTCAACTAATGGGGTTTCGTTTGGTAAATTTATATTTTGATTTATAAATTATAAATTTATTTTTTTCGTAACGATTCGAATACGTTTTCAGATTGATTTTTATTTGCTATAGTATTGTTGTATATTTGTGTCCGTGAACCAGCTATCGGTTTCAGCTGTCTTGTCAAAATAAATTGCTGTCAATTATAATGTATAGTGGTTTAGTAAAAGAGGGGTAGATCTTCCGAAAAATCCAGATCGGCAAAATTGATTTAAAATCTAAAAATAAATCAATTTATTTCGCCAATCGAATGCAAATATTGTCAAAATCAGTTTTTTGACAGATCTAAATCAAAAATAAATTATTTGTGTTACCAAACAACGATAACCAGATAAGTTATGTCCCTTATTATTTAAAAAAAGTAAAGATTTCATGAACATTTTTCTATTGGATGGTTTTAATGCGATTTGTAATTAAAACGCTGTATTACTCTTTCATTGCAAATAATTCAAATAACATTCTTAATCGAAAAACTACATCATATAGGAACCTTCACATTTTAAAGTATACAATTTTTACTTTAAAACTTTCCCCTATTGATTACAAACTTTATTACTTTTTTAGGAAGATCATACAAACAAGTTAGTTCTGTCATGCATGACCCATGGTAACTCTTTCATATAATAATGATTTACGTCAAGCATGATAGTTGTGATAAAAATTGGTTATTTTTATTCATATCCTGGTCTCAGCTTTTTATCTGTTTTGTAAGATTAATCTTACTGTGTATATCATTTATTAATATTTTTTGAGAAAAAAACAAATGTATTCAGTTGCAATAATCAAAAAAAGGATTATTTGTTAAACAATTCTCTTTTTGTATTGCTATGAAACGATTTTAACGTAAAATGGAAGTTTTAGCTTCAAATTAACATACGATGATTGATACATATATTTAACAGAAAACTGTTAAACAAACATTTAAACACATATCAACCCTTTAAACGCCGCTAACCTAATTGTATGCAAAAACCTACTTCTTAAGTACCCATATGTTGTTCAAACAACGTGACTTTAAAACACAATCAAGGCACAACATGATTTATTCCAACTTCAATAGGCAATTTCAAATGCCCTCAAATGAAATGCCAACTTTGCATCTGATAAATTTACAAACGATTTTAGCATATGTACATTATGTTCATGGAAGCTCAGATGTACATATGTACATGCATTTATATATATGTAAGTAAGTTTAATAAATTGCAACTTTAGTCCTTTGCGTTTATTGAATTTGTTTTGGATTAGATTTGTGTACCTTCATACCTATGCTATGAATGTCGTGTATCTGTTAAACTGTTAATGAAACCCTTTACCTTCAAGAGTTGCAAAAGGAATAAGAATGATGTAATACACTTGCTAGCATTTTTTTTTCATTTTATTGGAAGAAAAAACACATGACTTCATTCTATATAATACCAAAAAATACATCAACCTTCTTCCACTACTCATCCTAACCTAAAACTTGTCTCCTTTGTCATCGCCTTGTTTGTTTTCCTTGCGTTTGGTTGTTAATACTTATTTTTCCTATCCTTCGTATTAATTTTAAATACGAAGTTCAAAAGGTTCGAACCTTTGACAGATTTTTTGATACAAACAATTCTGTCCTGCATCAGGAAAAAACATATTTTGATAAATCAATCATGTTTTTCTCAGTAAATTTCAAACCCTTCATAAAGTGTTACGTGTAGGTAAAAATTTTAATTGATTCGCTATACTCTCATGATTAAATTGATTCGGTTTTCCTTACATCAAAACAAATAGTAAAATGTGGGTTAAAGGTTGCAAAGAAAAAGTATTACACAATCAATCTGTAGGTACATTCGAAGACGATAGATAAATTTAATATGGAATTTTGAGAAAAATAAAATTTTCAAAAACCTGTTTTATGGATCAATTTATTAGATTGCCTGAAATTTTACTTTTTTTGCAAACTTGATTTACCGAATCAACTTAAAACACATTCTTCTAAATATTGTATACACATATGTACATACATACATATACCTAATATAATATAAATAAAATTAAGCAAAAAAGATTGCTTATTGTATCCAATTTAAACAAGTTTGATAACATTATTCCAATCTGTTGAATTCTAAGGGTCAGGAAATATATAAATCTTAAATTGTCCGGAACAATTACCAATAAAGCTGTACCAACACAAAACATGCTTGTGTTCCTTTTTTTTGTTAAACGTATGTATATGTAAACTGTGTTTAACAGACGTATATATATAGCTTAATGGGTATATCCTCCGATATCCATATATAATTGAACTTTGAAAAGCGATGCTACATTCAAGTTCAGTGAACCCAAATAACTTAATTGTGCGGAAGTCGTATCCTTCGTTCTGACGACAGTTCAAAAATAAAAACCCCGAAAAATAAATTAATAAAATAAAAGTCCCCCCTCTTAAGGGTCATAGCACCCGTACATATTCCAGATTAAATAAATCGGTTTTTCAAATCGACGATTTACCCTTTTTTAACTGTGCCCTTAATCACAGCCTACACAATACTCCACAAAATGGGTCAAATATTACATACCTAAACAATACATACAATACACCATAAACGAACTGAGAACATGAATGGTTTGGTTTCGTATCAAAAGGAATCGCATAGCGTGTAAACCATCAATTAAGCTTAAAGTATGGCAAATATAACAAAAAAAAATAAAACAACAACTACCTACAGCATTGACAAAAAAAATCAATATTGTATTTGCATTTCAAGTAACACTCTTCTCTCGCCGTGCCGCGCCGTGGTCGTCGGATATCCACCATAATGAACAGGTAATCTCGGCCCAATTAGTAGGTAAATCCTGAGAATTATTTTCTCATTTATGTACACGTAAATGTGCCAAGTTGCCAAGTGCCACCCTGATGAACTAAAAAAAAATATCCTTCCCGGATAGCATTACCTTGCCCTGAATTACAAAATAATATCCGGGGTAGTTTGTCAACTAAAAATTTACTCTCGATTCGCCCTATGAGGACGTTGCGAGTTTGCCTTTTACCCTAGCTTGTCTTCGTCTTTCGTCATCGTCGTAACCCCAACAAATTAAGGGAAGGCTGCTTTTCCTATACCAGAATTTGTGTCACCCAAACATATTCACCTATCCACCTAATTTGTGTCTCATAATTTCAAATTGACAAATTGATTAGCCTTAAGGTATTACGTTATGAGAAATATTAATTTAAGTTAGTTATTTTATTCAAGCACTCACTGGCTTGATGATTAAAGGCTTACACATATTCCTAGCGAATTTCAATTCAACCGGTATTTCCGGATCAAAACAAGTCTGGCTGAATCCATTCCATATTTCAGTTTGGTATGGGTGTTTGATTAGGTACCAGTCCAGGGCAGGCCATGCCAGACCAGCCTTGCTGCTTTAAACTTTTCCTCTCAACTAGCAGCGATGTATAAATATTTTTATTTATTTTTTTATATACACATATATACATATATACATAGGTATAATGTGTTACTATTCGAATTTTATTATTTTTTTCTCAATGTTTAATCAATGTTTTCTTATTTTTGTTTTTTGTTATTAAAATAAAAGGAATCACATTAGTTAGGCTTTCATTTTTTGCACATTGAATGTAAATAACTTATTTAAAAAAAATTTTGGTAGTGAACGGTGAGGGCGATCGCCACCGTCTTGCACTTTCCATATTCAATTGTTGTTGGCATTGAGCAAAACAAAAAAAAAGAACGTGAACATTAGAGATTGGTTATATTTTTTTTATATATGTATATAGTCGTTAACAGTACACAGAAAAGTAATGACACGTCGGAGAGAAACCATAGAAGACCGTGAACCACCTTGCGTGTGGATAAAGTGGAAGTAACTGCCGCTAGGTTGGAAAATGTTTATCGAGCTACCTATTTTACTACTACAGTTACATAGAGTGCAAACAATGAAAGTGTAAAGAAAACAGTGCTCGGAGGTTAGGGAAATTTGCCTTTGAGAAATTTTTTTTTATTTATTATTGTTTTCATATTATTGAATACGAATTTTAATTATTGAAACTTGGTTGTTGTATGGAATATACTTTAAACCATTTCCTTAACTTCATCAGTCTCTGGTTCCAAATATCCAATTACAAAAAATGTATAATATTTGATTCTTGGAATATGAATTTCAAAATATCAAAATTCGGCTGTAGGTACAGTTTATTCGACATAACATAGCAAACAAAATTGATTTACACGGGCAAAAAACAAAAATTTCCAATTTGATGATTAGGAATTCTAGTCTTGTTGGATATAGTTCACACTAGATGTTCTTCACAAAATCTATGTAAGATGAACTGAACTTGGCAAAAATTGCGTATTGACAAAGGTCCTCACTAGTCAACTGATGAGTCCATGTGAGATCGCCGGAAGGAAACGCAAATTTTTGTTGGTCTAAAGGCCGTTAAAAGCTATTTTGAATCAATAATCTAACAAGTCCAAATATTATAGTGCTAAGTCTTCTACTTGGCTGATGTATTTCAGTAGTATATAGAATTTGTATTATTAAAAAAACCTTCTTGATTTACTAAATCTTGAATTGCCGAAATGTAACATTTCTTTTTTTACTTTAATATTTTCATATGTACAATACTATAAAAAACCGGGTTAAGCATTGTTTATGAAAATAGCGATAAAATAATGAAAGACATACATCTAGAGGTGCAATCTTTCCATTCTGGATCCATTGCATATCATTCTTGAATTCTATCTATGTTCAATCTTAAATAAATAATAAAACAACAAAACAGAAATTGTTTACTTTGCTAGGTTCATTAAACAAAAAGAAAACCTTCAAAAAAAATCAGGTACCAAAGTATGTCACTCTAATTAAGTACATAATTATTTCAAGGATTTTCTCGCCTTAGGTGGCGCGGTCTAGTAGAAGATGACCTCAACCAACTTGGAGTGTGGAAGTGAAGGCAGCTAGCCAAAGAACGAACTAGCTGGAGAGTAATGTTGGTTGAGACCCACCTAAGTAAGTAAGTAAATATTTTAATTATTTACTTCAAAAGTTGTCGACATATTTTAAAAAGCTATTAAAATATCAAAAAGCGTCTTGTTCTTCTACAGTGAAATAAAATTTCAAATTGATTATATTAGGAGGAATAACGAAGATTACCGAACATTTCTCAGATAAATTGTTTCGCAAATTAATTATTTATGATTATAAATAATAATTATTATGATTATTTATGAAAATTGATTAAATTATATACTCATTATACTATTTAATCAATTTCATTCGATTCCTTCATTACTCCCTGCTAAATTTCCTTATAAAAAATGCCGGCAGTATTTAAAAAAAAAGCAACATTTTACTTGTAAATTTAACAGGAAAAATGATAAAATTGGCCACACTGTTTATTATAACACATTTTTACCTCACCATAAAATTCATTAGTTATTACTAGTTAAACGTGAGAACAACCGATATATTACTGTTTTTCGTGAAGATTATAACCGGCGAAGCAAATAAAATAGAAAAAATTATTATAATAATCACAAAAAGTATAAAAATATGAATTCTTTTAAACTAGAATGCATTCCAGAACACATTCTAACCAACCGAAAAAAAATCTGCATTCAAATTAAGCATTTGTTTGGTTGGAGAATTGTGTAAACTAATAAGCTTTATGAAATAACACTGAAATTAGGCTTATATACAAAGTTAAAAACTTTTCTGAACTCCGTAATCCAAAACTATATAAATGTTAGAATAAGAATTTTAACTATTAGATTGGAATATTAACAGAATCATAATACAAGGTCCTTACATTCTTAATTGATTCACCTAATTAAATCATATTTCTTTACAATTACAGGAGCTATTGATAACGGCAATTGTAAAAGACCAAACAATCCAAATGAACCGTGTAGCATCTTCATAATTGACAAGTCTTATCAATAACGATTTAGAGGTAATTACTTTATCGTGTGTTTATAGAACATTACAACAGACATCATGCAGTGGGGTAGCACATATTTAAATAAACAAAAAAGTGAAAATATCTTATTTAAAAATATTTTCAACATTTTACAGAATATTTGTTTATAAAAGTTTTTATTCTGTAAGCGAGCTTAAGTGTATGCCTGTAAATCCTCAGGTCTTTAAATGCATCCGCTCGCAGTACACTAGTAAGTAACAATAGAATGATACCGATAATCAACTGCTTTAAGAATTAAAATAAACAGTATGTTTGCCAGTACAACCATACAAAACTTTCATGGAAATATTTATAATATAAAGATTATTTAAAATCCTGAAGAAGTATTAACGCTTTTGGAATTTACAATTTTGTATTCATTTCAAGTTAACTTAAAACGGATTATTAACACAAAAAAGGAAAATAATATTTAATTTTAGTAAAAAAGTGACACATCTCTGAACACTTCATATTACCTTACGAATCACCAATACTATTCAATATTAACACTACCACCAACTGCAATTGGTTACATTAAAAACAAAATTTTGACATTTGTGAGGTGGATGCCTTTCACGCAGCTGTACAACTCACCACAGATAAAAAAAAAGAAAAAAACACTGCGAACTCCAAGTTGGAGAGTATCTTGGAATGGTTTACTATATAGGCAAAATGCGTGTTTCTATTTGTCCATTAGTGCATGACATACATGAGAAATGAGAAATGGAAAACAATCTGAAAATTATTTTTGATCAGAGCTTTCGCACACCTTTACATGTTGTGTCTTCCTTTGAAACTTTTTTGTTTGATACTTACTTAACATGCTATGCCCTTAAATTTATATTCCATATTTTATTTTATAATAATAATGTTATTGCCAAGCCGACAACAGCAATTGCTTTAATGATTCTCTGTTTATCTATTTATGTCTGGCGGTTTGTATAATCGGCTCTTGCTACAACACTTCCACATATTCACACCACACTAACAAATTAGGTTATAATAATTTAGGGTTTTGTTATAAATCAAATATGTACTTTTTTCATAATTTTATTTGCAAATTAGATTTTGAACCAATGTTTTACATATTTAAAAACAACACATAAACAAGACGTATTTAATCCACTTAACAGAAATATAAAAGAAGAAAAAAAAAACACATAAAAAGAAGACACATAGAAAGGCGAGTGAAAGAATCCAATATCGTCCGACCATCCAATTTGATATCTAAAACAGCACTAAGTAAAGAGAGAGAAAAATTTCGGCGCTCTGATCGGTGATCTTGCCGACAGATTGATGATGATCTTGCGGAGCACATACACCACACCACACAGCAACAAATAAAAATTCAATGTAAAAGCGAAAGCAAGTTGATTTAACAAGTGCGATGTCCGCTTTGCTTTGAAGAGAAAAAAGACTGCAAATTGGTTGGTTAAGTATATAAGATTGACCATGATTCAAACTGTTAGGTAGGGAGTAATCAAAAGGTGTTTTTTCGTCACAATTCAGGATTCCCATTTATTTGTGATTTTTTTTCGTTTTTTTGCACCGAGTGCGTTTCCGGTGTATAGTGGGGAAGTGGCGGACGTTTGGTGTAGATCATAATGTGTTGTGTGTATAAAAATATAAATTTCGTTAGTGACGAATATTGGTTTTAAAAAAATATTCAATTTAATAAATTTTCCAAAATAAAACTACATGGATTGAAGACTTATAGTTTTGTGTTACGAAGAAATCTTTTCGAACATAAGCTTAGTTTTAGTTATCAGTATTTGCAATAAATATCATCTCGAACGAGATTACCACATGTTTGACGATGCTACGGAATGTTTCATATATTTCCTTAATATTTGAATGGTCCCTAAAAAGCTCGTTCCTAAATTTGAGTGAAATTCTTATATCTTGGCAGATGCTCCCATAGCTCTCCTGACGGTAAAAGTATAATGGAAACGTACATTTTTTCCTTTCAACATATTATCAATTCGACTATTTCATTAGAACACTGCTTATAAAAATAAAATGCACGACTGGATCGCACGTACTTGCTCCTATGTTCGATCACATTATATGCAAAAGATTCTTAATGGAAACGGCTAAAAGGATTTTTAAAGTCGTTTTTCACTTAATTTTTTCTAAAAAGAAATTGGTATGAACATTTTAAATATTTAATATTATAAATTTAAAAAAAAATCGCCCACCCGACAGACAGACGGAATTCCCGCACCCACGTTTTTGGTGTTCTTTTTCATCGTAATGTCAACTTTGATTAAAATCTCGACTTTGATTTTTTTCCAAATGCAAAACTTGCCCTATAGTACCTATATTGCAAGTAAAAAGCTAAACAATAATGATAGAGATGGAACTTTAGAGAGATGTCCGAGGGATTCATTTCGCTTTTTTTGAATTCTATTAGAAAATGTTTATAAGGCTTAGCTAAGTTTTGGGATTGTTTGTCCAAATATAATGTGGCATTTCGAGCTGTAAAACTAGTGTATACCGCGTCGCGTCTTTTGAGTACTTTACAGTTTTTATTTTATAACTACTACAGCTGCTTTGAAGTTTTGGAATTTAAGTAATGTTTGTAAATACATTTTATATCAATAAATTAAAGCTTTTTTCACGTTGGTTTTAAAATAATTTTCCCGAATATACGCAAACAAGCCATAACAAAACGACCAAGCCTTAAATTTGTTTGCTCTGAGGAACACTTAGATTTTGCTTTTATTTTGTAAACAAATCAAACCCAAATAAACTGCTTGCCGAAATCGTATTGTTTGTTCTGTGGCAAATGGCTGTTTTGTATTTGTTCTTATTGAAATAAATATTTCTTATTTCTTTTCTTCAAATATTGTTACTCAAATAATAAACTAAACTGTGGTTCTATGACGTAGCAGTGCTTATTTTTAGAAAGAAACACATTTTATTACAGAAGAGTTATTACTTCCCGGAAAGTCTTTATTACTTTTATGTACGTTATTTAAGTGGTGTACTATTTTCAAAAGCTTACCTTGCGAGTAAAGTTAAGTGTTAGGCTAAGTAGGTATGTTTGTAAAAAAAAAAACTCGACGACAACCTTATATTTGTGTTCGTTGGTTTTTCTAATAATCTTCGTATATAAATCAAAATTGCTTGTTAACTTTTTTCCCTTTAATAATAATTCCTGGTACCCCAATGTATGTTATCCAGAATTGTTTGGAATTTAAGTAATGATTCACGTTCCCATTTTTCGAAGAAGTGAAATTTTATTGGTGAATATCCCTTTTTAAGGGAATCTTTCAAAACCATGTTTTCATATTTTTGAAAGAACTTATCCAAAGACATTATTTGTTTTATTGAATTTGTATTTCATTTCGGTAATAATTTGTATGGACTTAGCCTTAAAAACTACAAAATACGATAATTGAAAATATTGATGTTTTTTATATACATTCAATTTTCGTTTTTGCTCTTCTTAAATCTTTAAAGTAATGATAGAAAAATTGGTCTCTACTACGAATATCCTTAATAAAAAATTGTATTATGCTTGAGGGTATCTTCATTATATGTTGCATATGTTTGAAGTGATTGTTTCAAAATTCATTTAAAATTTATGATTTATTTCTTCAGCATTTCCGGTAAGAACGAACAAAATGTTGGCAAAGGACCGTCCAAAAAACACGGTAATTCCTGACAAATTAACTTTTTATAAAAAGTTGCGCCAAAAATTAAGTTTTCAATATTTGAAGATGAAGAAAACATTCAAATCTACACATGAGCAAGATAATTACATAATAAAAAATACTCTAATTTTTGTAGGCAAAATAGACGACAAAGCTCTATCTGAGCAAATTGCATTATTTTGCATTTTATGATGCGTGCATAAATTAGAAATTTTGTTTTTGGTGCTAATAATAATTTTACAAATGATTTGTTGACTCGGAAGTTTTACGTATTTACTTTAAAGAATTTCGTGTAATGCATTTGAAAATAAGATCGACGAACAAAAGATATAAATTCAGTAATTTCAAATTATAAAAAAAGAATAGGTCATTAACTTATTATCTGTACTCGCGACAGATATCAAAGTAAAACAGTTAAAATATATAAATATAATTGCAATCAAATTGCATAACATTTGCTATCAAATTTCCCAATACATGTTTTGTAAACATATGCCACTTCTGTTTGGCTGACATAATGCAATCTACGAATTGGGCTTAACCCTCTACTGCACGCACATAGATCCAACAAAAAAAAGTTAATTTTTCTCTTTCATTTTGTTCAATGAAGAGACTAAAACAAAAAAAAAATAGATTAAACAAATTTTATTAAAATTGTATAATATTTGCCATATATGGCTGCTTGTGTATTCACACATTTTCCAGCAAAATTAACTTCGCCATATATGGCCGGTTTTGCAGTTACACATTTTTCAAAATAACACAAATATTTCCTCCCTCCGCCTACATGGCATGGTCTCATAAGCAAAAGGCTGTCCTAATTGAGAGTCCAAAATGGCGTCTAGTAGAAGGCAACTTGATGAGGGACGTGATATTGATATACCGGCAAATTGTTCCATTTCACTTCGAGTAATGTTGCCCGGCTTGTTTTATTATATTGCAATGCTTTTGCTATTGGTTTCCTCAACAATCATTTCAAACAGTTCTCAAGTGAAAAGAAAAGAAGTTTGGGGGTCTTTAGAGAGTATATTTCCTATAGAAGCTCTTTTGCCCCTAAGAAGGGATAATCACTGTGTATGAGTAATGAAGGAGACTTGTTCCCACAAATAAGCTATACTAAGATTAGAAACCTCATACGTTTCACCCCCAAACCCATTTGTTTACATTGTTGAATTTGTACCTTTGACACTCTATCCATGAATAGATGTGAAATCGAGAAACAAAAAAAAACAAATTACTAGGGCTGTGTTATCTATGTGTCTATAATAAGAGCAACGGAAAAGTTACTTGTGTGCTCGTTTCAGCTTGTAGGCAAATGCGAATGACGTCAGAAGTTTCGGGTCTTTCTTGTTCCTCTATGTTACATTTTGCTTCTTCTTATCTTTCGATATCAAAGTGTACAATAGTTTTTCATCATCAGAATCGTGCTCGCTTTCATAGATTTCAGGCACCTTCAGGTGCTCTACAATCCATCCCTATATACGGCTCATCCTCCAATTCGAAGATTTCATCCTCACTCTGATATTCATCAGCAGTATTAATACAACATCTTTTTCCGTGGAAAGAATTTGACGAGATCATTGTTTTCTCTATGCAAAATTCAAAAATTTCGAATATTCATATTTCTGTGAATGGATAAGGAGCCATATATGGATATTGCCAAAAACGCCCCGTGTCTTGAAATCGACAGTTGGTATTGAACATTTAACACTTAAATTTTAATTACAAATATTAAATCTTACTAAAAAAAAAAGTTAACAACCTTTAAATTATTTTCTATAACTTTTATTTATTTGTTTTTGCACTGCACTCCGACGCGCGCACTGTAAAATTTTGAATACGGTTTTTGGCGACTGCGCAAAGATAAATAAAAATAAAAATTAAAAATTGGAAACACATACACAAAGAACTTTTCTAAAGGATAAGAACGATATTTTCCAATGGCAGTTGCGTAATCCTTGTAGTCGGCATTTAAAAATAAAAAGCCATATACATATGGCTGCTTGTACTATACAGTAGAGGCATCAGCATCAGTTTTGCAATTTTTTTTTCAATGTCTACTCATTAAAATTATGTATAAATTTATTACAAAAATTCGGTCCAAAATTATTTCGTATGATTTAAACATGGCACAATTTAAAACAAATGCAATTTTATTTTATTTTTGTTTGTATGTATAATATAAAGTAAAAGTTCACTTCTTCGTTACTACTATTTCTCAGACTTAAATAGTAATACCATTACCTTAATGTTTTGGTTATTTGAGTACAATATTTTTTGTTTGTTTTTTTTACAAAACACAATACCTAATACATATTACTATTTTAATAACCCTGCGTTTTGTATTATCTTTTATCTTATATAATTTTTTTTCAGTTTCTCTATTAAATAATATTACAAAATTGTAACCAAAAAATAATCTACAATTTTTACTTTAAATATTACATAATATTTGATAAATTTAACAAATCAGATGGTCGATGAGGGATATTTGTTTGCCTAAATATATGTATATATATATATCTATATACATATATATTGGATACATACATAATTGCTTTGTAAATACTTTTTAGTAAATCCTATACATAATGCACACATAATGTATGTAATATAAACATGTAAACGCGTTTCTCGATACTATTAATTAATATTTTTCTTATCAAAGATAAAAATTTATAAGAATATTATTGTTATACAATGTTGTTGTGTTTTTGTTTTTTTTTAAATTTTGTTTTTGTTTTCTTGTTGCTTAGGAAGATTTTAATGACTGCAATACTCAATATTAATTGTCCTCCGCATGTACACATTTATTCCCAGTCTTTCTTTATTTCAAATGTCCAATCCCATTTAAGATGAACATTCTTGTCATCATCCGTAAATAGTGACGAAACAGAGTATGTTCCTCTTGCCATCATTCCCGATGGTGCTTCCTCGAAAGGTGTTAGGTAAGATATAATGTCCTTTTTTGGTGGGTAGGATCCAACCATATGTGTCATTTTATCCACTGGGAGTAAGAAAAATGAAAAATTTTAATAATTAATTTGAAAAATTAAAAATTATAACGGTTTACAGAGCTGTGACTATTGTGTCCTGATTAAAATAAAACATGGTGAAGCTTTTTGTATGCATTAAAGTTATAAAAAATAATATAAAAACGCTTAGTCCTTACCAATAGCTTTTGAATTCCGATTCAAAACAGAGTTAGCAAATAAAAACAAACATTTTATTTTATTTCTTTGAATATTTATATAAATCAAGTGAAACTACGTTAGCTTTTAAAAGTTGACAGTGTTTTTTTTAACATTAAAAGAACAATATTATCATCTCGATCTATTATCTATTTAAAATTTTCTAAGCAGTCCAGCTCGAGGACGGCTTAGTTCTCTATTTTTTCCTGAGAAAGGCGGATTAATATAAATCTTTACCATAGTTTATTCATCAAGGGAAACTAGAGCTTAAATCGAGCCGAACCTCAATAGATTTTATCACTTTCATAACAAACTGCTTTTCCTGTCGCCAAATTCATTTCATTATATTTTATTTTTATAGGAAAAAGTCATGTTTTTATAAACTAGGGTTTTTTACGTAAAAAATAAATAAATTTCTTTGATAATCAAAGCAAGTCTTGTAAATATTGTATTTGAAACCAATATTTTTTTCAAGCACCTTATGAGCAAACCAGTTAATTTCATTTTACTTTAAATTTGTAAATATACAATGTATATTCATAAGTCATGTCATAGTACTGGTTGATCTGGAACCCTTATGTCTTCACATCCTAAAAAACCGTCTAGCAATTAAGTGCAATGCATATTTTTTTTATTTTCTTTCGCTGGCGATGTTTTCGAATTCAGAAGAGACAATTTAAATTAAAAAAATATACAATTTAACATTTTTTTTAGAATTGTTTATTTTCAAAACCCAATTTAATTAGTAGAATTTTTGCTGGGTATTTTTTTTTTCATGACTTAATTTTTTTGTAATTCTTAAAACTGGTCTAAGATTGATCATCAGTATCTATTGGGTACATACTAGGCTTAAAATAGAACTCTTCTCAATTGAATATAACACCAATTCATAAGAAACGCCAAATAGTTATATAATTTGCCCCTAACAATATTTAGAAAATAACTACCAAATGACAATCAGGATGGTAAGATAAAAATATTTTTTTCTAAAAATAGACTCAATATCAAGGGCACTGCGGCGCTTAAGATTTTCAAACAAGTCCAATTATGAACATCTCTTTGATGTTTATAAATATATTTATGTCGTACTAAGGCAAAAAGATATGTTAATTTGTTTTTGTTTACTGTTTCGCTGTAAATCATTTTTATTCGTTCGCCAAGATTTCTATTTAAAAAGAAAAAAATCTTTAAAAAAATAAATTTTTTTACCGAGTTTGTTGAAATATTGGTTATTGACTTAGTAGCAAAGATTATGAATATATGCAATATTTATCTCCATCCTATTTTAATTTAACTTAAATTAATTGCCTACACTGTACTTTAGTTAGATAAATTAACCAGAAAAAGATTCCTATTTTTAAACTTGAACTACAAAAAAGCATAAAACCAATAGGAATATTTAATCTTACCTGGAACTCCCAATCTATAAGTCTTTTGTACATATTTAAGGCCATGGACAATTTCTCTTTGAACTATAAAATCGATTCGCACCTTGTAGCGTATACCTTCCTTAATAACAAAGACCTAGACAACACATGTTACGGATTAACATTACCAAGTAGGCCACCAGGTGGAAACATGAGAAAATAAATAAACAAAAGAAAACAAGAAAATAACATTTGTTTTACTGAGCAAATAGTTGCAAATTAAATTATGTAACTACCTGTTTTTTCAATTGTGTTAAGTCACCAGTTAAATCCAATTCCATGTCATCTCGGCCATCCACGCAAAGGCATAGTTTTTTAACAATAACTTTTCTTGGGTCACTTGTGTCTGGAAAATTCATAGAAATTAATAAAACAAAAATTAAATGAAGCTGAATAATTTAAATTTTGTTTATCCTTACCAACGATAATTTTTTCACTCTCAGCTTCTCCAAGCAGCGCCTTTTTGTATACGATAAGACTTTTGTCGTCTTTGTCGGCGGCCACTATTTCATCAATAGTCTTTTCCGGTGGTGGCTGGTAGTTTACATCATGTTCAACATCATCGAAAATCTCTCCAGAAGCAGGATCAGCTTGATTGTTTGATGACATTGTCAATTTAAATACCTAGTTTCTGAAAAAATAAAGGAAAAGTGTAATATAAATCTCAGACTAAAAAGAGGACGTAAAGCCCAACAAATAACACCTTGAAATGCACAAAGCCTCGCTATAGTAACCACACCCAATCAATTCGATTACCGTCCAGCCGTGTGAAGCTCTTTGCACACATAATTTCAATAATTGTTTTCTCTTATTTTTTAATGGTTGTTTTATTAAAAAAAACGTATTTTTAATGCAAAATCAAAAAACACAAAAAGAGATAAAAGTTAAAGAATTTTGTTATCACAAGTGTGTGTCATAGAAGGAAACGAAAGGAGAAGAGTTGCACCTTGCTGCCCATATAAGAAGTCAATCAATCATACCGCTTAGGCAAATTTTGGAGATTCTCATACTGAATATATTTAAAAAAAAAAACTTGCCACTAGGCATTTATGATAATGTTGGAAGCAAATTATTTATCGCGTCTGTCTAATAATTCCAATTAGATGAATGGGCCCACTGATTGCCACCAGAAATTAATTCTAAGAAGGTATTTCCATCAAAATTTAATAACCAAATGGCGTTTTTTTTTACCAAAGGTTCAGATCAGACACAAGGTTGCCTTTGGGAGACCGACATGAGCGAGTAGTGAAACAACCCATATAAAATGTATAAAAATGATTCACCGGTTTTATCAGATTTTTTTTTGTTTTATCTCTGAAAATGTCGGCCTTTGATAAAAACTACTTTAACTTACCCAAAAATATTGAAAATTGTTTGAACGGAATTGAAAGTATTTACTTTTTTTTCAAATGAAAAAAATATCTTGTAGAAATAGAGAAAAACGTAACAAATAAACGTATTATAGTACTGCAAAGGAAAAGAATCACATTCAACTTATACACAAGAATCAACGTAAAATAATAAACGCAAAATTGCACCACAGTGTAGAATTACACACACTCAGACTATATTATATAGAAAGAGAAAACGAGTAGTTATGCGAAACGTTTTAATATTGTGGAAAAGATGGAATTTTTTGGATATTGGGCAACGAAAGAGCCGGAATGAGATAAGCCTGAAACATTACAGACGAAGTTATACAAAGTGGCCATTTCTTTAAATCATTTGAGTGTCCTACACAAATTGTTGGACTACAAGAATATTAGAATCTATAACTTGTTCTTTAATTTTGATATGAAACGACATTAAAATCACACATCCATCAAATGTACGAAAAGTTCACCGTAACGAAAAGGGTGTATTTGCCGACTCGCTAAAACTCAAAATTGTTTTCAGCGATTTGAATTATTTTTGCTTTGTTCGCTCTAATACTGAGGTGGTCTTAGACAAAAATAAAATTGGAAAACCCCATAAAACAATTGAAACATTCATTTCTTTTATTTTGTATGGTAATCTTGATTTGATTTTGTTTTCATTTCAATCTTTTACAATGAAAGTGTAGTGCTGGCATACATTTCACATTTCGCAATTCCATTTGACGTTTTTTTAAACTGAAAATAAAATATGTATGCCATTTTCTTAAATTCTATATGAATTAGAACTGTTTTTATATACATATATGTAATATCTTAAAGCTTAAAAACAAAATAAAGAAAACTTAAAAGTTCCCACCTGTGAGTGAAATTAGTGCAAGTTCATATACACATTCAAACTTATGACCCTTCAAACAAGATTATAATAGCTTAAAGCAAACATAAATATTAGTCAAAGCAGAACAAAAAGTACCTTTGTTTCCAAATTATTCCGCATCACTAATAGCTATTGTCCGTGTTTCTTTTAAGGCTTTTCCAAACTTAAAACAAAATTATTGAGTCCTTTCAATTTAAAAACTGTTGTTCCTATGAATTAACAAAACATCAAAATACAAAAAAAGAAAAGAACTTCGTCGAACTTACGCAGATTTTGACACTTTGTTTTATTAAAACCCACACAATTTCAAATGAGCGCTTTAATTTTTTTGAAAATTCTGAACTGAATTATTAATTCATCCTATATTTTGTTGTTTAAAAAAACAAACTTTCATTTAACATTCAAATTATCACTTATTATTTTTTTATTGATTTTGGTATACCCTACACACATTCGTTTTTTCTGGTATTAAAAAAACTAATTTAGTACACAAAATTTAAGTTTGTTCTTAAGAAAATGAATATATTTTAACTTACATCGCCGACCGCTTACTTAATTTGTTGATGATTCATAAAAGATCGTAAGCAATTTTTGGTAACTTGGTAACAGGTAAAGCATACCTCTGCAATGTTGGATGTTAGTGAAATAATGTCGTTTTCAAATGCTCGATGTATATGTAGTTTTCGTTTTCATATATTTATGAATTGAGCTCTTATTCTTTGTTGTTGTTGAGTCGGACAGAACTTCGAAATAAAAAATCCTGAAACAAAATTTACTTAATAGTCGTGTTCTCTTGATTAGCAAGTACAGCAAAGTAAAAATTTCAAAGTCTATTCAATCATAGAGTGCACTGAAGTGATTTTTTTTAGTAATGTAGATATGTTTTTATTTCTTTTTCTCCTTGTATTTTTTATGCTTTTTGACAGAAAAAAAACAGATGTGAAAATCTCTCCATATTAGAAAAATAAATAAAATTAAGTTAGTTAGGATCGATTTCGTGAAAATGTTTTACTCTCTCTCCGATCCTGGATTCCAATCGAACAAGTAAACACTAGATTCTAGATTCTGAAAATGTATGTGAGTGTATGTGTAAGACGGGAAATGTCGAATGCACATTTGTGATTATTTTATTTTGTAAGCATGGCTGAGACAAATGTAGATGATTTCGAAGTTATTCCTGATGAAAATTCGAAATTACAGTTATTGAAAATTTGTCTGCGGAACAGATATCCATAATTTTAACTCTTTAAAGATTGAAATTGAAACCACAAAATTTCAGATAAACCAAAACAAAACAATGACATGAATAAATTGATTTGAATTTGATATTTAGTGTTTTTTTTTTTTTTTTTTTTTTTATAACTTTGCACGCGCTCAAGGTATTATGAATACCCTTTATATGTTTTTCTTAACACAGCGCGGGCATCCGGTGTAAGAAGAGAGAGAAGGATAGGAAAGATGTGTGGCGCGATGTTCTGAGACTAGAGCTGGTTGATGTCTCAGATTTATCTCCAGGGATGTCGGCTGAACTAATGCGGAGAGAATTACCGTGTCTTATTTATTTATGTCCCTTATAATTCGCATTATTTTATTTATTTCGGTGTCATATTTTATGGGTATGCTAGTTTACTCAATCACATGTTGTTAGTGTTATGCCTAAACAACATGTAATGAGCAAAGCAGCAACTTATTTTATGACAATTTTTAGAATTGGTTCTTAATGGAATATATGAAGACATAGACAAGGGCAGGAATCGAACCCGCAACTACGAGGTTGACAGGCGAGATAAACAACTATCGCGCCACGGCCACCCCCAGGTGTGAGTGTTTGCGTGCTTCTGGTTTGGATTTTGACTTCAAATGCAGAAGGAAATTTCTCTTCTTTCCAGGAGAAGAGCTGTCATTTAATACCAGGCAAACAGTTTCAGAAGCATTCGGAAGTTAGTATAATATCAATATATTTATTTGCGGATAAGATATATGTACATATGTATATGTAAATGTTTTTTTTTTACAATCCGAGTATATTTTTATCAACGTTCTGTGTTTCATTTCAAATTATTCAAATTTAAATTTCCGTTTTTTCAAGAAGTGATCAAAACTTACATTTAAAACACCTAGATACTAAAATAATAGAAATGTGTGTACATTTATTAAATGATTTTATATTCTCAATGTTGGATTCCATCTAATTTTATATAAGGAAACAAATATTTTTGGAGAACCTTTGACATGTTTTAAACTAGCTTAAAATATGTCAAAGGTTCTCCAAAAATTTACGATATCATTAATTATTATTATTGATCCGGTACCACCACACTTAGTTTTTAAGCCAAAGTTGATACGTTTGTTTTGTGATATTTATTTAATAAAAAAATAACGATTCACAAATGCTAAACGAATCAAAAGAATTCTCTGCACGAAAAATTCGTGCACGCAACTTTTTGTTTTAAATCTCATAATGTACCAGAGTTCCATGTGATTTCTCCATTGCTTCTATTCCATCCGACCTTCATGGAGGAACGAAATATTTATCACAAAATTTCCGTAAGGTAGCAGCAGTAGCGTTGCTGATTGCAAATAAATTCTTTTCAAGTTCTCGTATCGTGTCCGTGGTTGGTGTGCTGTTAATTGTAAGTGCAAAAATTCTTCAAACAAAAACTAATTTTAATTATATTCCAATAAATTGGTAGCAAATCAACTCTTATAAAATATTGTGTCTCATAGAAATAAAAAAGTTGGCCCATCATTTGGTATTTTTTCTTTTTCATAACTTAAAAATTATGTAACCTATATTGATTTTAACCTTGGACCTACAAAAGAGAAAAAGTCACGGAAATAACTTTACATATATGAAATTATTTATCTTCCAATAGCATAGCCGATCCCACTATAAATATCACCCAAGATGTTCCAATCAATTATAGAAGCAGCTAAAAACTCTCCCTTCAAAACACCATTTACTCGTGTTCAGTGTGAAGCTGCACCCGGTAGGGAAATTCAAGCAGCATCCGCAGTAGTCAGTCAGGATTCGTGTGAATTTGGCTCAACCAAGTACTTCGTACTTTGTGGGCTTGGTGGTATCTTATCTTGTGGTACTACTCACACTTTTGTAGTGCCATTGGATTTGGTCAAGTGTCGTCTGCAAGTTGACTCTGCCAAATACAAAAATCTATTCAATGGATTCAAAGTTTCCATCGCCGAAGAAGGAAGCCGTGGTTTAGTCAAAGGATGGGCTCCAACTTTCTTTGGATACTCTGCACAGGTAAGATATCGCCAAAAATTTAAGAAATACAAATTTACTGGAATTGTTATGTAATTTTCTCTACTCATCCAAATCTGAAAAAGTATGATTTTGCTAAATTAAAAAAAAATTGCCAAACGAAGATTAATAATCTCATTTGTGACCTCAGAAACAAAAAGAAAAGGGCAGCTGAATAAAAGGGAGCACTAAATTGCATTCTTGCATAATTCAGCCATTGCTAATTTCATTAAACCTTTTTCCAAGTTTTAAAAGGGTGTTTCTTAAAGCTGGTTAAGCTAACGAGTGTTATTCTTGTAACTAGTTACATGTCCATTAGTCGTTAACAGATAATATCGTTACATAAACTTAAAAAAACTTCAAAGTATAAAAATCTTTTCTTTTTTTCGCTTGATATTCACTATTAGTGGGGAGCGAGAA
Organism: Philhelius pedissequus; assembly: GCA_910595825.1. Classification (NCBI taxonomy): domain Eukaryota; kingdom Metazoa; phylum Arthropoda; class Insecta; order Diptera; family Syrphidae; genus Philhelius; species Philhelius pedissequus. The sequence goes on along the minus strand of OU343163.1, from coordinate 2,260,883 downwards.
CTTATGAATTACCTTCATTTAAAGGATTGAAATCCTTAATTAGATTAACAAAAAGGAAATGCATAATTATTATTCCAGTCATTAATGAATATTTTTTTACAGTATTTCGTCTAACTTAAAATGTATTATTTATCAGGGTCTGTGCAAGTTCGGTCTCTATGAGGTCTTCAAAGTACAGTATGCAAACTTGCTTGGCGAAGAGAACTCATACTTGTATCGTACTTCTCTTTATTTGGCTGCATCTGCTTCGGCTGAATTCTTTGCCGATATTGCTTTGGCTCCATTCGAAGCTGCAAAGGTAAAGATCCAAACCATGCCTGGTTTCGCTAACACATTCCGTCAAGCTGTTCCGAAAATGGTGAAAGAAGAAGGTATTGGTGCATTCTACAAGGGACTGGTGCCTTTGTGGTGCAGACAGATTCCATATACCATGATGAAATTCGCTTGCTTCGAAAGAACCGTTGAATTGCTTTACAGGTAAGAAAAAAATTTCGATAAGAAATTTCAACAAAAAATTCTAAATGTATTTTATATATAGTCACGTTGTTCCAAAACCACGACAAGATTGCACCAAGGGTGAACAATTGGTTGTCACATTCGCTGCCGGTTACATTGCTGGTGTCTTTTGTGCCATCGTCTCTCATCCAGCCGATGTTGTTGTATCGAAACTCAACCAAGCTAAGGGTTCATCTGCCTTCGATGTCGCCAAGAGTCTTGGATTCATGGGAATGTGGAATGGTTTGGTTCCTCGTATTATTATGATCGGTACATTGACTGCCCTGCAATGGTTCATCTATGATGGTGTCAAAGTAGCTTTGGCCCTCCCACGACCACCACCACCAGAGATGCCTGAATCCCTTAAGGCTAAATTGGCCAAGAGCGAGTAAATTTTAAGGAAAAGCAGTGCGTAGTTAAATTATAAATCATAAATCAGAGAAACGAGAAGAAAAAAAGAACCACAACCAAATACACTTAAGATAACCACATCTGGGTATACTCAACGCTTAGGGAAACCAATAGAAACCAAAATATAACCCTCACAAAAAAGGGTCATCGATGTCTTGGGGAAAACAACGTTCTTCAATTCCCCATGACTTATAAATAATTTAAACAAATGCATTTAAACGAAAGTAAAGCAAAGAAACTGTTCATTCCACAGGAAACGATCATTCTCGAGGTAAAAGTTACTGTTATTTATTATTCTTTTTAAATGACATATGTGTAATAAAAAAATAAACGTGTATCGATCCAGTCAGAAAAGCAATAAAATAATCCATGTTTCCCTATGTGAAAATACCTCAAAACAAATGTTTTCATTTACATAGAATTTACTTTCTTTAGATTTTAAGGTTACCTATTGATCACGTCACAAGAACGTGATATCATTTGCAAAGAAACCACAATTTAGCGTCACAAGACGTGATAGAAGGGGAAATACATATTTTCTAAGTATGAATAAATGAATGATAAAAATGAGTCGGTTTTTGCTACACCTTGAAATTCTGTATTTATGTTCTTACGATAAATTTGAATGAATTTAGTTAAATAACAGTTCCATCTGTTGAAAACAGTGAAACAGTGAGGACATGTTCTTTTAGCCAGTTGCGCAGAAAATGATGCACTTTTGTATTCTTCTATCCATCAGATGGAATGGATTTTGGCAAAAAGAAATAAAACAGTTAAAGCAGAAATCTAACAAACACAACTAAAATCGCTTTAATTAAGCTACAAATACATCGGCTATTTAAAGAATCAAATTACAGACAATTTCGATAAGGGCGAAAGTGTGTGTGAAAAATTCAGATTTAGAAAGAGAGGTAAAGTGTAGTCTTTGATGATAATATTCTTGCGGATTGTAGTAAATTCTCGAAATATATTGGTATGTGGTTTATATTTTTTATAAGTCACAAGAATCTGCGTAGTAGATTTTATCTATTGAATTAGAAGGTGAGGTTAGATTCGCTATCGAGTTTTTAGAAACAACATTTTACGCCCAGGAAATCGGGGATATTCAGCCCTATCACAAATTCCATCGTAATCGAAAATATGCTACGTTTCCCGATAAATCTATCACGAATTCCATCGTAGTGGATTCGGAGTGAAAAATTCGCTTAAGATTTTCGAAGTTCGTAGAAATTGGTATCACAAAATTCGAATGTAATGAAATGAAAGAGACTTTCTACGACAAACCATTTGTGTCGGACACTAAAAGTAATGTGTCGTTAACCGTTATTTTAAAGAAAAATATAAGAATTTTTACAAATTATATGGTCTAATGAATAATATTTGATTTTAAATTTCAATATGAAAGTCTAATGAGCAAGATATGCGACCTGGCCTCCCAAAGCTGCGACCTGGCCTCCCAAAGCTGCGACCTGGCCTCCCAAAGCTGCGACCTGGCCTCCCAAAGCTGCGACCTGGCCTCCCAAAGCTGTAAGAAACCTGCAAAATAAGAAATTGAAAATTTCTGGGAAATTGTAAAAGGCAACCTTGACTGAAGATTGGTTTAAATTTTCACATAATCATGGGTGTAAGCTTAATTATTAAATATTTTATCCTTTCATTTTGACATACACCGCTGATTTCGAAAATAAGAATATTCCACTCGGATTTTGTGAAAGCTGTTCGTCGTAGATCGGGGCGTAACTGTCCTTGCGGGGAATTATTACGATGGAATTTGTGATATGGCTGATTGTATATTTGTTTCGGACGAGATTAGAGAAATGTCAATTTAAAATAGTAATATTTGTTCGCCCTTAAAAAAAATATAAAAGTTCGCCTTCTTGGCTTTATCGAAATTTTTAGATTTAAATTAGATTAGACAAATCTTTATTGTTGAAATTAAATTATCGAAATTCCATTTTAAATTCGCTTTTGATTTTGGTAGTTGGCAAAAAAACAAAAATACTATACTATACTAAAGGAATGCAAAAAATGATGCTCAAAATATAAAGAAGATCCACATTAGTCGTTTTTCTTTTTTAGCTCAGAGCAGAGCCTGAGTAGTCAAAAAAATTATTTGTGTTTCTTTTGACTCAGACCTCCGAATGTGTTTCTTTTTCCGTTCTGAACATGTTTCAATTGCTGAGCACATCAAATGTCATGTGTGTAAAGAAGGAAAATGTGAGGAAAAAAAATTACCATTTTAAATTAAAATGGCTGTTGTGTTTTTCATGTGTGTTTAAAAAATAAATCACAGTGTTCAGAGCTGGTTCTATTCAGAATAAGTTCAGGGGCCCTACTTTGTAACTTTATTCTACTTTCGAAACTATTCGAAAGTTTCTATTTTTAAGTGGTACTGTATTGGAAAGTAGCATTCGATGTTCTCGTATATTGAACTCTTCGCCTCATAATCTCAAATTAACTGGTATTTTCAGCGACTAAGTGCTTTACTAAAGAATTAGAAAGTTGATATTCTGGGAATTCAAACAACTTTATTGTAACGGGTCCGCCATCTAACGTTTTTTTCAACTAGTGCTTATTTCGTGAATGGTAACACTTAGCTCATGTCTGATTTGACAGATAATTAGTTTTATCCTTCCGCTATATGAATATGGTTGTGTATACGCTTGAACAACGCTCTCTAAGTGGGCTTGCGATCGACTTAGAGAAGATGCCGATTTTGCCAAAAAAATCATCTTTTCAGATGAAGCTCATTTTAATCTTGGCGGGTATGTAACAAGCAAAATTGTCGCATTTGGGGCACAGAAAACCCGCACGCATACATTGAAAAGCCGATACACCCAAAACGAGTCACTGTTTGGTGCGGATTTTGGTCCAGAGGCATAATTCGAAAATGAGCAAGGAGTGGCCGTTACAGTCAATGGCGATCGTTATCGGGCCATGTTGAACGAATTTTTGTTCACAAAACTTAAAGAGGAGGATATTGGGAATATTTGGTTTCAACAGGACGGCGCTACGTGCCACACAGCCGAAGCTACACTCGATGTTTTGCCCCCATTTAAAAAAAAAAAGTTATTTGGCGGACCCTGTAGAATCCAATTACATAGTTGTGCCCCAGAGAATATATCGCGATAAAATGATAGAAAAAAAATAAATTATAAACACTTTTTTATATATCTTTTTTTTATATTTTATTCTACAATAGAAAAGTTAAAAATCTGTAGCAGTGTATTATACAATAAATGTTTTAAAGTTAAATCTTGTCATTGATTTTCTCTTCACATAATGAACAGATATTGTATAGTTTAAAAAATCAACCTCGAAGTTTTATATATCTAGAGTAGGTACATTAAAGTAAATAAAAATTATAATAAAAAAAGTAGGTAGCTCCTTATATTATACATCATCGATCACTTAAACACTAAAAACTAAAAAAAAAATATAATTAGGGTAGAAGTACATTTAATTACAGACTATCATCGACATTATTATTATTATCTATTTACATAAAACACAAACATGTTATTTTTTTTATCAATTTTTGTTGTGTTTAGTACGAAATTCACCAGTATCTCAGTCTTTTGGTTTCAGTATTTCTTTTTTTTTTACTAAATTTACTTATAATTTCAGATTTGTTTCTTTATGCGTTTTATATATTTATTATAATTTCTCCAAATATAACTTCATTCAAAATGATAAATACATACTCCCTGAATAAAATGAATTTTTTTTAGTTGGTATAAAAAAAATCCATTTTGCATACAAAAAAAAAACACTAGTAGTCCAAAGGATTGTAAAAAAAATGACATTAATCACGACTATGGCACGGTTGGAGACTATCGATTTTAAAAATCTTTAACTAGGACAATTGGTCAGAGTTAAAACTAATGGTATAGGTACTGTGTTGTATACACGATTTAAAAGTATAGTTATAAAATTTTTGTTGAGTAGATTTATATAGTTATTTTTGTTTGTTTTTTTTTTGAAATAGTCAATTAAAATATTTGTTCCAAGGTCTAATGTAAATTGCCGTTGAATGCAGCTTGGCGCTGCTAGCTGAGGCTTAGTTAATGTGCGTATCGATGGACAGCTCAGTTAATCCTTGCTCATTTATTTACACCCAACCTTCATTTAGGATTCTTTTCTGGTTTTATAATCTATAAATAAAAGTAATATAATACAATAAATCTTAATAGACACCGAAGAAGCTTACCTTTAAACTGAGTCTTGAATTGCAAGAAATTGGTTCCAATTATTTGAATCGATACGATCAGTAATACGGACTGGGTTCCTGTGCGTTGTATAGGCTTGCAGTTTTAGATAGAGCATTCGAAAGCTTGGATATGCCTGTGCCGGAACTCTGATTGTTGCCATGTCGGTATGGCTCATAAGGAGCAAGAGCGTGATAATAGAAAGGTGATCTTTTTGTGATTGTATAGTTTTTGCTGTCGTTGTTATCCCAATATTCCTTGCCAGCTGTTCGGTAGCATATACAGAACTCCAATCGCTTTGATGTTGGGGGCAGGGTTATTTTAAATGAAAATGTATCAAAGATCACATAAGCTGCAGTTGGCCCGTATGTCTGTAAAGAAAAAAAAAAAAAAACAGGTTAGTACAAAAAATACGTCATTGTGTTTTTTTTTTAACTAACCCTTGCATATGAACAAAACATGTCTTGTTGGGTCTTCCAATCGTCCCATGTAACACGGACAATGACTTCCTTCTCAAAGTTGGTATTTTTAACTTTTACAGTTCCAACGATGAGAGATTCGTCATCTTTAACAATAACATTCTCCAGGCAAACATAATCTTTTTCGATTTTTTGTCTAGAATTAAATTTTGTATAAAAATAAAACATTAGTACGATGTTGTTTTTTTTCTGTTTGTTTCATTGATACCCACCTAAATGACAAATAGTCGGATGCGGGCTGTTTAAAATCCACAGCCCATTGGTCAGCTGGATGTGGACTAACAAGACCTTGTGTGATTTGTTCCAAAAATTTGACACTCCAATATGGGGGTACATTTGAGGGTTCAGACATCACTCGTACCTCGGTTAATGACAAACCCTCATCATCAGCAAATATCACTTTTTTGCGCAAACGGCTGGAAGTAAAATTAAAAAGAAACAAAAACATTATAAATTTGGAAAAATTCCAAGAATTTTGTTTATATAATTTTTAGATGCGCAAAAGAGAATTATTCTTGACCTTATCCTAGATCTATAAGTGTATATGTGGCAACAATAAGAATAGCTGTCGTTAAACTAATTTAGCAAAAGTCACATCATATAAAATAGATTGTGAGTGCTTTTTTTTTGATAAACCGTTATTTTATTATGTTCGAGAATTCACTTGAATCCAACAGTGAATTTTATAGTAGAGAATGGTTTATTTTTATTGTTTAGGAAGATTAAGTTGCCGAATGAAAATAATTTTTTTTATTTTATGCGCGTGCAGCATTAAAAAACTCGAATGGCTTTGGGTTAGCAATGCATTCTAGAAAAAATTCAATAAGAGAAAAATTATTTTGTTCACACTATCAGAATTGGACGAAGAGAGCCATTCGCGACGGTAAAAATCAAATTTCTGATCAAAATCTGAAATTACCAAAAGAAAACCCCATAAGTATTATTAATCAAAATTCTCTTACATCGATTAAGTTCTTGACTTTGTCTTGACTGCTTCTTGATATCAGTTATGTCGAATTCCAAACAACCAAATATTTGATTTTTTTCCGAACACAATTGAATTATTTCTAAACAAAATCTGTCAAAACAGATCTTGCGTTTTTAGCAAGATTTCACAGACTTTACACGTACATTTTTTTTGCAAGTTCCTTTCAAAAAACAAAAAAAAAATCGATTTGAAATGGTTGTTTTGAATTCGACATTACAAAACCATCGGAAGCATCTGTCAATTTAATTTTTCATCATTCTCATGGACCTACTCGTTTTTGTCTATGGTTCTTTTAATAAATAACAAAAAAAATAATAAATTTAAATTTAATTTGGTTTCGTTTCCCTAAGTTTCTAAAACGCAATAAATTATAACTTGTGTAGCAATTGAATTCAAACATAAAAAATAAATTCAATCTCATTTAAATAAAAAATAATTCACCTGTTTTACTGTCAAGATGTGCTACTCAAGCACTAGGAAAGGAATGTCTTAAAATTTCGTAATACATTAAGTAAAGTTAGAGACTAAAAAAAAGTTTTAAATACCAGACAAATACCGAATACATATATGCGCAATTTGCTTCTCTTTATCAAGAAGAAAAAGCAGCAAAACATTCATCACACATTACAAGCCGAAAACGATTCACGTTTTTCCTTTCGTAAGATTCGGTGTACAAAATCAAAACAAGTCCCAACCATAAGGTACCTACGATACCTATAATAGAACAAAAAAATAAGATTCTATTTTTGGGTGTAAATAAATTGCCAGAGGTCATAGAAAAATTAACAATAATTTGACTCTGATTTGCTGCATTTTATTCTGAGAATATATATTTGCCGTCTGTGAATTCGAAAATATAGGTACATACCTACAGAATTCTTCAAAATTCTATTGCGGGGGCACAAGCAAATGTTTGCTATGGATATTATTAAAGCATACACAATAAAAAAAAATAATTTAATTTTGCCAATGAAAATGGGGGAATGAAACATCCGAGATCCGAATAGAGAACGCGCGTCAACAATTTAATAAAATATTTTTTTTTTTCTAGAAATAATATACATAGTTAAGTATACAAATTTAGAAGATTTTTTTTTCGGCGTCACAGAAAAACTATACTGTGTGTGAGTAACATTTCAACATTTCATTAATCAAAATAAGTGGGTATTCATCCATATTTATGGGTTTCACGAAAAGTAAGAAATTGAAGCAAACACTAACAGCTGTCTGGGACGAATTTTCAAAAATATTCCTATAAGTAGTGCAGGGAGATCTTATTAAATTCTGTATTAAGATCCATATTTCAAAAATCTGTATTCCTAATTAAAGCTTTAAAAAATTGTTTATAATTAAATTGTGTATGTAGATTAGATTTTTACTTACATCGTAACCTTAATTTAATCATTAAAAGTTTATTGTAACATTTAATATATAGATAGCTATGAGCCGTGGCCAATCCCCGTTCATGGACAAATCAAATTAAAAAATAAAGTCAAGGAAATTTATTATTGATTAAAATGTACCTTGTATGTACATCACATACATATATTTCTTTAAAAATATTTGAATATTTCACAAAATCTATTAAGAATTTTTTCTAAGTTTCATCATTAAAAAATTGCTGAGATAAAAATTTTGCTTGCTCAAAAGGAAAATCATAGGAAGGAAGGAGACATTTCGTTTCCATTAAGATTGTTGATTGGTATCTACATATTAAAATAGAAACACAATTGTTATAATTATTATAACTCTAACGTGCCTTAATTCTACTAGCTAATAACTACTCATCTTCTTGTAGCTTACAATAAGCGTTTGTTTATGTCCATTATGTAAGATTTTGGTAATAATGGTGAACCTCTTATCCTGAGTATAACAGTTATAAAATCATTTTAATAATCAGTGTTTTTTCTTATACCCGTTTAGATAGAAAACTTGTAAATCTTGGAGTTTTTAGTTCGTTTTTCTAAATGGAGAATTTGTTTTCTATTGAGTTAAATTCCATTTGGATTGGCTCGATTCTTTTTTTATTTTAATATTTCATTAGACGGAATTTATTCGTATGGGGATATTTTGTTTTCATTTTATATCATATTTTGTTCAAGGGAAATTCATTCTGGGGAAAGTTCAACATCGTAAACAAAATAAATTCGAGGAAAACAAAATTCTGTATATCTAATAACTTTTGGCTGTATTTTAATCATTCAAATTATCTTCCTCGAAGTTTTTGTGCAATATTTTTTAGCTAACAATAAATTTGATCTAAAAAGTCTGATAGTTGCCATAGAATATTGTGGAGAGCTGCATTAAAATTTCGTCTGATCGTTCTTGTCTCTAAATTATGACTTGAATCATATTATGCCGTTACTATATACTTACACACTTATTTAAAGTTAAATTAAAAAAATTAATGGCGTTTTTATTTGGCAATCTGGAATCCCTGTCCGATCACGGATCCCAACTGAACACTTTTTTTTTATTCTGAATTTTAATGTGATTGTATAGCTAGCTACATTGTGGAAATAATGGTGTACGTTAAAACAATCAAAATCAAAAATAGTGTTTGTTGGGCAATTATGATACAAAAAACGGCAACAGTCGGGTTTGACGCCCAAGTATATGAATGTGTGAGCGCTCCTGGTTTCGATTCAGAAGCAGAACTGTCATTATTTCCCCAGTGAACACTCTCGGAAGAGCCCAGAAGCGTTCCGAATTGCCAAATAAAAAGGAAATATATAAATATTCTCTTTTAAACAGATGTGAAGTGTATAAATGTATACTCGTACCTACCTACACTAAATTCATTGATAAAATCTATTTTCATTTGCCTTGAAATATCCGAAAAATTTGCAAAAATTTTGCAGCTGTCACAAGCATTCATACAAAATCTGAACAAGATCAGTAATTACCCTTGAACAGGTATACATATTTGTACATATGTAAATTAAAACTGAAAATTAAAGGTGCATTTGAACTCAAAAACATTAAAGATTGGCATCAGATCAAAAAAGAAACTAAAAATGTCCTTCTGGTTTATGTAACGAAAGTGTGTGTTTAAAAAAAAAATGCTGTCAGAGTATCAATTTGTTCTAAAATGTATAGGTTCAACTTTCGTACTTGACATCGAATTTCCTATCGACGAGTAAGTACCTATATGAATTCATTAATTTCAAATATATATTCACGTGATGGTTAAGTGATTCAAAACTAACCCAGTCGGTTACATACACAAACAAATAGGTATCGAAATATTAGTTTTGTTTCTTTCGAAACATTCTTAGAATTAATCTAATAAAATGTGTAACGTTTGCGTTTTGGAAGAAATGTCAACATGATTTTTTGTTTGTATTCTTACAATTGAAACGAAAACAAATGAACAAAAATTTCCATAGTTCACAATATTTAATGACGCAATAATAAATAGTTAATCTACGGGTTGGAGTCGAAAAAAAATTTGTCTGCTGCCTACAACGAGATAAGATTATACGTAGAATTTCTCTGGCGACGGCTAGAAACACTTTCCAAACCACTACCACCAGATCTTAAAACATCCAATTTTATAGGCGATACTCCCTTGGCTGGTAGTATGCACTAATCAATGGAATCATTGAAACGAGGAAACGTCCCCACACTCGTCAATTCAATGTAGGCCTACGCATACCCGTGTTTCCCACAACCGCCGACTAAAATAAATCCTATCAATACCGAAATAAACCCCAAAACAAAAAAAAAATAAACCAAACAACTTATTTAGTCCACCTCACTATCCGCAGTTCGAGTGGCGTCTAGCTGATACAAATTCATGTGTATGTATATTTAGATGTGAACATGAAATCGGGGTGCGCGTTTTTGACTTTATATATTACGGGTTTTTATACAAGCACGAATTTTGTAGATTTTTTAAACCTACGAGTATGTATGTATATGTAAATTTGTATATTATGCTAAAGACATTCGTTCACCTAATAAAACAGCGTGTTCCACCACCAGGTAAATCCTTAAATGCAACTCAAGCAAGACCCAACCATGACTGCTACTGGCATCAGGCACTTAACACAGACGACTTGACAAGCCGAAGCCGCCCAAAGTCAAATAAATACCTGCCCACTGCGTCCGCTTAAATGTTGCACTTCAAGCAGCAAACTTGCTTCATGCTTCAGGATAGGATAGTACTCGTATAAAGGAAAGATGTGATTGACCCATTCTTTATAGAAAGCGTGGTGAATGTGATAGTACCTACGAGTATGTAGCATGAAAACAATCACGCCGCTGCGGCGCGGCGTTGGTCGACCAAGATCATGATGGTCTTGATGGTTGATAATAATCACGCAATAAATGCGTGATCGCAATATGTTCGATTTTCTGTTTTTGGAATACATTTACATATAAGAATTTTCTTTTTGTATTATCTTTATCATTCTCAGTGAATTATTTTGTATTAATTTTATATACGATTACTCGTATAATTACAAATAAATAAATTATTGCAAATAATGGATGTATACATGGTAATCAGAGTCACCCCACAAAATTATTCAAAATCATATGTTTTTACTCTTTAAATTTAAACAGACTTTGTTTAGGTTTTTTTTCTTTTTTTTTTTTTGTTGATGTTTGTATTATAATTAAAAGTGTTGGTTTTTTTCTAGTCTGAGATAAGACAAGAATTTTTGTTGGATTTGGAATTTTGTGATATTATAAAAAGCTTTTGCTATTATTACACAAAATTGGAGGTCATTGTTGCTTACTAATTAATTTCAAGTCTTTTGATATGAAGGTTTTAGGTTTTAGTAACAAGTTAAAAAGGTCTGTAATTCTTCGAAAGGTTTTAATAATCTTCTCAAAATTAATTATTTCATTTACAAACTCACGTTTTAGAATGATCTTGAATTCCAAGAAGCCATAGGTACGTATTTGCTATATTCATATTTATTTTTATTAGAAGAAAAGATGTTATTTCTGGTAATTATTTGATTGCCAAGGTACTCATTCTTGAAAATGATCAAACAATTGTTTTTAATAGCATAGCGTAAAAACGATATCGATCAACCGTTCTCGTTTTACAGAATGAGTACCTTGTATAATGGAAATCGCTGGCTGGGTCCAAGTTAATTATTGGCACTACCAAGCAGCTTTTAAAACAAAGGATCTCAAATCACAAATCTGATATCAAGTCCAAAAGTTCTTAAAAAACAGCTCTTGCTAGTGACAGCTTAGAAAGAAATCATGCTCCAGACTTTAAAAATGTGCAAATTCTTCAAACGTAAAAACATACATCGAAACGATATACGTTAGAAACTTTGCACATTTTGAATAACAAAAATAACCTGAACAGGAAGCAGGATACACAGTGTATCTCGTCGGTGTACTGTTACCTAGTCTCTTCATAACTGCGATACATACATACATACATCAATAGTTTTGTTGCTCCCTTAAAAAAAAATTGTATTAAACAGTTGTTGACTAAACTTCTAACTAAGAAGAAGTGCTTTAATTTAAATATTCAATCACAAAACTGTCATTTTTTTAATTTTTATATATATATATGTAATTTGATAATAATAGTTTCGTTCATATAATTGTAAGTGTAAAATCTTAACAACTAAATGTAAACATACAAATGTTTCTTTTATTTTGTTTCATGGTTAATAAAGTGCCCCTGAAGAAGACTGAAAACTCAGTCGAAACGTTGGGAAAACTAATGAATATCTTTCATTAATAAATTATCACGACCAAAAAAGCCGAAGAATTGAAATCTTCAAATTGAACATATCGAATTGGGTCAAAACACTTTTAATTAAAAAACATATTAATTATACCGTACCGAATGAACTGTGAATTCGAATAATTTTAACAGTTCTCAGGAATCTGTTCTAGCTTAATCTTACTCAAATTCCAGGACCCACTCAGGCGATAACTTTTCCTCACTTAACGCCTCTGAAAAAATGGGTTTCTGTGAGTTGAGGCGATATCTTAAATTTTTATAATTTTTTGGGATTTTCCAATGGAGGGAGATAAATTGGAAAAGTCATTTTGGCATCTTAACAACAAAACAAACATATTTTTTTTGTTTCTCGACTACTTTTATCGATTCGAAAGTTACAGAACATGGGCGCTGAACAGAAAAATCATCGAACAAAAAAGTTGTACTTTTCTGACCAGAACAGTTCATAACAAGTCATTGAACATAGTGAATGTTTTCTTCCGAGGTTTCCATTGCAAATTCAGAAATTGATGTGGAATTTGATTTTTCTCGTGGCGAATGCAACGCAATTTGAATTGATTTTTTTCTTGTATTGGCTTATATTCGTGTCTGTGGAACTAGTAGTTGTCAAACTAAATACTCCAATTGTACTAGTGGTAGTAAAAAGGTATATTCACTAAAAAGTACATTTGTTCTGCGAATTTGATTCAGAATAAAAAAAATTCTTTTGTTGTGTTTTGACATATTTGAATCAAAAAAGTGAATTGAATATTTGTGCGAATGGAAAACCACATTAGGATAAGCATAATGCTTATACGTACTTTGTGCACTAAAAGAAATAATAGGGTGGTTTCATTTTAATTTCCAAACTGATAAACATTCGATTAGTTGATTAAATCTTAATAAAAATCAAATTAAAATTTAAAGAAAATAAAAGTAGACAGTTTTATCTTTTCGGAAATTCAATAAAAATTCTTATATGTAATAAAAAAAAAAAAACATAACAAAAATCTCAACATGAAATTATATTTTGTGTTGGAATGTGATCCATTTTTAGAAAATGTAGGTATATCCTTTTTCTATTTATGACTTCATGCCCATAGGTATGTAGGAATTGGGTGAAATGTCATGGGAGCTGTGCTAAAAAATTTTTATTTTTTTTTTTTGTTTTATTTTTTTATTGAAACTGATTCACGAATTTATGTTTAAAGAAATTCTAAGAACGCCTTATCTTATCTTAATAACAGAAAATGTACAAAAAAAAAACAAATTCAACTGTACACCTCTCATTATGTTAAATGAAGTATAATATAACCCTTAAATTTGATGAGCATTTCAATAATGCGAATTTTATATAAAGAAAAAAGTCTACTACTGTACATAATGTAATTCGGCAAGAAAAATTACATATACTACGCTATTTGAAGTACATCAATGGGGAGGAAAGGAAACAGAAAGGGAAATCCTATTCAATATCAACGATTACAAACAGATGTTTCCACAGTGAACTTCCTACTATAGGTTTAAATAGTTCAATGTTTTTTTTTTTTTTTGAAGAAGAAAAATTGTTTTTAGAATAAGATAAGGAGCATACACGTGTCTTTGAAAAAAGTTAGACAAACATAGCTGGGTATTTATGTAATTTTGCTAAACGTAAATTCAAATCTCTTTTGATAGTGGTGAGTTAAAGCGTCATAAAACTTGATTAAACTTAAAGCACGTAGGTACATTACACAAGGTGAACGAAAAATAATGCCATCAAAATGTCAAAGGAATTGGCCAATCAGGGGCTAACTTGTCTTTCTTTCAAGTCGTCTAAGTCTTTTAAACGTGGCCATTGTTAAATATTGATGATGATATTGATGCCATTATCCACCAACTTTAAGTGGTCTATCGGAAATCTACTAGGAAATTTCATTTCCCACAAAATATTTTATTCCCTAAAAATTTTACTTGCGATCGTGAATCTCCCACGGAATAAATTTCCCTAAAAAACGAAAAATCGTATGAAATAACGGTTAAACTCCCTTAGAGACTGTTTTCCCCTTTTTTTTTAATTTACACGCGCTCAAGGGATTATAATGTTACCCTTTATACATATGCTTTTTAACACAGCGCGGGCGTGAGATAGAAGGATAGGAAAGATGTGTGGCGCAATGTTCGAGACTACCTCACAAGTCACAAGCAGAGGTGAAATTAATTTTGTGACTTTTTCGGATTCTCCCCCAAAGTCACAACTTGTGAGAGTCATAAAATTAATCGAAATTGTGATCTACTTCAGAGCATATCACAACTCACAAATAGTTTGAGTTTCGACATTTCAATACGACATTCGATTCAATATTTTGTGAAACAATTTATTTTATATCCCAACATGAAGTAAACAGAAATATGAAACTTTAATTTGAGATGAAAACTTCAGCAGCGACTACCAGAGTGAAGGAAAAAGTGCCAGAGCTGCCTTAATAAACACTTTATCAGTAATCACACAATAGTGTGATTGCCTGTAGGTATTCTGTTCATTCTATACTATTCCAGATCAAATATAAATGCTTTTACATTTTCTTGTTTGAAAATTAATTAATACGGATTCTCTTTGATAGTTGTTTATTTGTTTAAACATAAATGAATTAATTTATACATATTTGTTTATCTTTATTATTACATCTATAATAAATAATCCGCATCAATTCCAATTTTTAATTTGTTTTTAATATTCAGGTGTTCCAATAATGCCACTAATCAATTCACCTTTAGCTGTGGTGAGTTTCGTTGTGAGTTTTCTTGTGACGATTGGAGGAGAATTCGATAAATGTTATCGAGTCACAATAATCCTTACAAGGAATAGTCACAAGGGCTTGTGACTTTTGATTCGTCACAAGGGGGAGAATCGGGCTGTAGGCTGGTTGTTGTCTCAAATTTATCTCCAGGGATGGCGGCAATAAATTCAAAGGGAAATTTCTGAGCATCATTCAAGTTCCCCAGGGAAATTTTTATTCAGGGTAATCCCTTATATTAACTAGATTTTGTTTGACACTAATAATCAGAGATCACTAAAGGCTTATGGCCTTTTCGATTGGCCGTCCAGAACTGTTCTGACCCCCACAAAATGACAGTTGTTACTCTAAACAGAACAGAAAACGATTCTGGATTTCATTTCAGAATCGAAAACAGAATCACTAATACACTTACACAATTAAAATGTCAAAATAATCGGCTTGATTTGTTGTGTAATTTCGTTGTGTTTATTGAATTTAAACTCATTTTCTGGTAAAATAAAATAAAAAGAAGCAAGTTGTAATTATTATTGATACAAGAAAATGTGTGTCTAAATTGAAATCAAGTGTTTTGGAAATTCTTTTTAGCCGATGTGATTTTCTATTAATTTAATTTTCACAAAAACAGTGATACATATAATTCAGAATCAGTCAAATTGTTTACGGCTGTTTTATTGGGGGAACCTGTTCCGGACGGCCAATGGAAAAGACCATTAGTTGAACACATTCAAAGCTGAATATTTGACAATTCTTAAGTGCAAAATCCCTTCTTTGTTCCACTGTATTTGTATTTAATTTCAAAATATAAAAAAAAATCACACTTCTTTTGACAATATAGTTTCGTTTCAATGTCTACAAATATATGCATATAACACCACTTTCATGATGTCAAATTCATTATAGCTTTATTTGAAAAAAAGATTGATTTCTTATATTTGGTTATTAGTCCTCTGACTTGTGCTGAGTTAAGCAAACTTTAAACCTTTAAGCCATTATATTTATTCAACAAAACAAAAAAAAGACAGTTGGTAAATTTTAAAATAGATTCTTATTTGCTTTTCTTAATTTAACAAACTTTGAAGTCATGCTTTAATAGAGTGATCAAAAATCTTTCAGATGTTTATTTTGTTTATTCCGATTATTTTTTTTTAATTAACGTGCAACCAAAGTGGTTATTTGATTAGTCCAAAATATTGCAAACATTATTACTTAAAACTTTAAATTATGATAGTTTTCTATGTATACACTACATTTTGTTTATTTAAATAATTTCAGCTACAAATTAAACTTTAAAGCTTGGAATATGAACCCAAGTAGGTACCTGAAGAATAAAACAACAAACAACAAAGAAATGTGAATTACGTATTAAGTCCATTCTCAGCCTCAATGCTAGTTACCCCCTTTATCAAAAACAAAATAATAAATTGTTCATTGTTGCACTTTATAAACGATTTCACGCCTTAACGTTAATAAAACGAACAGGGGCTCGTTTATTTCGTATACCATAGGTTGATAATTTAATTAAGAACAAATTTTCCGGCATAATTAACAAGTCAAGATTGAGTAACATCTACAAATTCAATACACTACTGGTACACAACAAATAAGTAAAAACCGGCGCAACCGTAGATTTCTCTCAGTACCATACCTGCACATATTGCGCTCCATTGGACAAAGTCACGATTTGCTTCAAAAACGTCGCCGTCGCGCAAAAAGACGTGGCGCTATTTTGCTGCATTTTCAAGACTTGAGCTTAATATATATGTATAAGGGATAGGTTATATGCGAAATGAGAATATAAAATAAAAATCATTGTATTTCATTTTGTGTAATTCGATTATATCGATCAACCACAAATCCATGAATATAGTTTTTTTTTCGTCTAATTACAACATCAGACTATCTTGCGTTTATATACGATTACGGCTAACTTAGACTTGGAAGATTGACGACCGGAGCGACAATTGGCGCCTGTTTTTTAATTTGGTGAACACAATTATTCTCCTACTTATAAAAAAGCCTGTACGACTTGTATGTACTTAGGTACCACACTTGAATTAACTTCAGTCTATAAGACGCTGAAAATGAAAGTTTGTCTCGTGGTTTCAAGTGACATATATATTAAGTACCTACTTATATGTCTGTCCGGAAGAAAATCTTGGCCTTTTCATAAGTTACTATTTATACCTATAAGTATATACAATTCATGATAACGTTATGGAAACAAAAAGTACTCGTATATTATTTCAAAACTTATTTATTTTTTTTTTTTAACGGAAGAACTACCCACGACCTTTTTTAAATATAGAACATATTAAGTTGTATACGTATATCAGGTTTTATGTACGAGCAGTAAAGATTTCAATAAATGTATATTATATTTTGTACCCTATTGAATTACGGTTTGGATTTTGCCGCCGATTTTGTGGTTGTTAATCCGTCTTGTATTTATTTATAAAACAATTTTTTGTTTATAAGTGTAGATGTAAGCAAAATTTGTTTTAATATTAACAATGTAAGAAATTGCGCCGTCAAATTAATTCAAGAACTTCAAATCAGACAATTTCACGGTTTTGGGGAAATCCTGATCGAAATCGAGCTCAAAGAAACATAATTTCAATCGATGACAAGGCAAAAACAAAACTACCAAAAATCAGATTTCAGCTATTTTTAGTTTAGGATTGATTGAGAAAATTGATTTTGTATCGAAATAGATGCTAAAACATTTACATTCCGTATTAAATAACGCAAACCAAATACTAATAATTTATCTCTAATCAATGTTTTAAGTCTTAAACATTATTAATCCGAAATGAGAAGTTAAGAATACAAGAAATAGAGGCGAATCAAGCTAAAGTAACATGTAACAAGCACAAATTACGTAAAATTTGTATTACATTATGGATAGTGAATGCAATGCTAAGTGTAATTAATATTTTTCATTGACAGATTTTTTGTAGATTTTTAGTATAAATAACTATTTTACGCAGATATCAGGTGTTTTTCGTAATTGAAAGCTTAAAAGAGCTACAAAAAAGCAACTTCGGAAACTTCAGATGTAAGATCAATTTTTTAAAATGGGTTCAATTAAATTAAGATTACAGTGAGTCAATTGCACTTGATAGATATTTACTTGCGAAGAAAAATTGAACTCGAGATTTTAATCAAACTTGACATTACGATGATAAAGAACACGAAAAAAGTCTCGCAATTCCGTCTGTGTGTATGTCTGTAGGTCGACCTACGGCCTAAACCGCAGAAGCGATTTTCTTCAAACTTGCTAGCTTCACTTGATTCCTTTTTTGTTTTTAGCTCCAAAAATAATACTCTCTAAAGATTTTGATTTTAAAAAATACAGTGCACCATTATGTATAGTCTACATTTTCGGCAATACAAATTGTAATTGAAATATAACCAAATAACCGTTTTTTTTTTCTATTTTCGACTATCTCATGAACGACTCAATGGCTTTCAATATAATGGAGGCCCTTAAAATGTAAATTATACCGCATACAAATATTTTCGAAAAATATTTCTTGGGATTTATTTTTTGAAATTTATATTAAGCTTATATTATAAAATTGCCAAATACTTTCGACCCAGTCGTGCATTTTATTTTTTCTTAATTAAACATCAGTTTTTGATTATAAATAGAAAAGCAATTTTCAACTATTTTATTATAGGTAACAGTGAGACCCAAACTAATGTCCTTTTCGATTGGTAATCCGGAAGAACTCTACGATCAGGGATTTCAATCGAACAGGTAAACACTAGATTCTAGATTTTGCAAATTTATGTGAGTGTATGTGTAAGACGGAAAATGTCGAACGCACATTTGTGATTATTTTATTTTGTAAGCATGGCTGAGACAAATGTAGAAGATTTCGAAGTTATTCCTATGAAAATGCGAAATTACAGTTATTGAAGGGAAAATTTGTCTTCGGAACAGATATCCATAATTTCAATTTTCTAAAGATTGAAATTGAAACTACAAAATTTCAGATAAACCAAACAAAACAATGACATGAATAAATTAATTTGAATTTGACATTAAGTGGTTGTGGGTGTGTGCGAGCTTCTGGTTTTGATTCTGATTCAAATCCAGAAGGAAATTTCTCTTCTATCCAGGAGAAGAACTGTCATTTGATACCAATCGAACAGTTTCAGAAGCATTCAGAAGACTTCGGAAACCTTCCGGACGACCAATCGAAAAGGCCATAATACGGAGTTCACATAAACTGAATATTTGAATCCAATATTCAATTTTTATTTGCTTTAAAATCTCAATATTTATTATAACAGTAGGTATTATATAATTTTTATATAATCTCCGCATTTTTTAAATCTGAGCACCCTCAATATTGTTCCATAAAAGCTTTGCAATCAAGAAACTGACAGTTTTTTTTTTTTTTGATTCGCTAGCTCTCGATTATCTCAATTCAATTATTTTTTCGTGGCATGAAATTAAATTTATAAAGACATGAAAGATAGTACTTTTGATTTCTTACTGAAAATAATCAAGTTTCTTCTTCCACTTCATCAAATTGAGGGCGGAACAAATTTTAAATCTCATTTACGTGAACTGTCTTAATAGGTCAACTTTCTGAATCCATGTTTCTTGTTGCAGTCATTTAGGGTTTTGTTTTTTTAAATTACCTACGACGAAAAAAATAGCACTTGATAAATCGTATGCCGTTTTCCATTGGTTTCACTCAGGTATTCACTCATTCTGAAATCCAATGAAACAGTGATAATTTCTTCTCCTCAATTCTGATGTTTTGTTTTTGTATGTGTGTGGTTTTCAATTATAAATTCATCATCCGATAAGGACGAAGGCGAAGAACCAATTAGAAAATTAGAGGTTTGATATTTGAGTTTGAATGTATTAGTGCTTCTAAATGGACTCTAATTTGAAATAATCAAGAAGAGATCTTCTCAGAATAGCGAAAAGAGGATTTTTTGGCAATGGAATGGTTTTAAAAGATTACCGGACGATTCTGGGTGCCCAATGGAAAACGGAATTACTCTTTTAAAGGTTTAGGGTTATTTGCATTCCTGGAAATACATTAATTATCCAAAAAATAATAATACACCCACTGCAGCACTGTGTTTTAAAATGTTAAATGTTTATGAAATCACGAAAGCAAATAAATTCAACAAAATAAATTTCATTCGTTAATAAATAATAATGGTTGGTTATTATATGTACAATATTACACTCTACTTTGTTTGTATTAAAAAAATCTTTTCATAGATAAGTTTGATTGAATAGGAAATCAAATGCATAAATATGCATTTTTCTATCTTTTCAATGCCTGAACTTAGAGTTTCATGTAACCACAATATTTGTTTTTATTTGGGTTACATATGCGAAAGGATACCTCAAGATTTTTACCACATATAGATAAATAAATCCAGGCATATCCATTAACTATACATATATCAGTTCAAAAGGTACAATCTTCTTTTCTCAAATTTGATAGAGGAGAAATCTGATTTTAGTAATGATAGTAATTTTGATTTCTAAACAATAGCTTGTCCCAAAGTGTTATTTTTTTATGTGTAACATCTTTTCGCTCCGTTTTCTGCAATCTGTGTAAGTGATTTCGTTCGTAAGAGAAAACGAAAGAAGTGCCTCCTGTAATTTTGTCTGTCAGTAGGTCGACCTATTCTCTAAACGGCTGAACCGATTTTCTTAAAACTTGCCACAGAACGTTTTTTCGACCATGTGATTTTTTGAAATAACTTAATAAATAACTGTAATTTTTCGATATATTAAGAATATTCTTTTATCATATTTTATGTATTCTTATGTTCTTGCGATTAAAAAAAAAGAAAACGTAAAAATGGATTCTATAGTTAAATTAATATTTTTAATTTTGATTAAAAAAAAAAAACAAGGGACGTTACACATCATATGCTCGTTTTTTTTCTTTTATTGAAATGTTGAAATTATTTCTATTTCCATGAATTATATATTGATTTATCAATGTTCTCTTTCACCAAATATGTTTAAGAGCAGCAGTTTTATTTTTAAAATATCATTATTAATATCTTAATTATTTACTTCTTCTTATCTTTTTTAAAATGATTTAAAAAAAAATCATAGGCATAAATTAATGTTGTTGACCTATTTTTGTATAACAACATTTTTGTAATTTTTTGAAAAAAGTTTTATTAATAGATTACTAGATTAATTCATAAACTAATCAAATATTTTCTTTAAATGACAGCGAAAGACAGAAGCTTCAGTTGCACTGCCGTAATACCTTATGTTCGGGATATCCCAAACAAATTAACAAAAAAAAAATAAAATCAAAGATTAAAACAAAAAACTAGCTAATCTGGTCCAATCACGCCATTCTACCGCATGATTTAAAACGATTTGATTTTTGCAGACGAATTTTTATCGTTTTTTTTATGTAGGTAGGTAGGTGGTATTCATGATCACGATCAAGGAAAATGATCAGCTGGCTAAGATTATGAAACGAGTAAAAGCTATGGCAAATCCAGTTGAGTTTCATCAGCTGGTTTTGAAATGCTATTGATTACGTTGTACCTAAATAGATAGAATGGAGTTATGTGAATTGGGTAGTTTGGTAAAATGTCGGACATTATAAAGTAGACGTAACAAAAAATTCAATTTTTTTAAATGTTTGTAAAAGTACCCCAATATCTAGGTTATCAAAGAGGACTAGGTATATCATTTTAGACAAGAAAACAAAACCAAGTAGGTACTTTAGTATTCTTATTCTGCGAAACGTCTTAACAAGAAAATATCTGACTTTGACTCTGACCCCAATTTAATCACAATATTTCCATAGGACAGATGATTTTAAGTCAATTAACACTCAATTTCTACTGACAGGCCTTCTGAAGGGCATTGTTTTTTTTTCAGCATATACGTATATATATATTTTTTTTGTATTAATTAATTTTAACTACATACCTCTCATTGCTATTTTTCGCACATGGACTCTCCTTGGCATGATTATCTGTTTGCGAACGTCGAATACACGATTTAGGTGGCAACAGAATCTCTGGAGCTGATGACATACGTTCAATTCCATTGGTTCGTCCTCGGTACACTTGTGAATTTGCATTGTTGGCAATGGCTCTAGACGCCAGAGTAAGTGCCTGAGGCCGACAGAACCTGCCCCGTTGATCATCAGGGAAACTGCACAAAAATAGATACAACGTACCATAAAGTGTAATTAAGTACATTATCTCATTTTAAAGAAGCATTCTTATATGCAATTAAGCAACAAAAAAGTAAAATACAAAAATAATCTTTTCCCTAGATAAAAAGTTTGATCAGGAAAAAAACTGAACTTATTATAGGTACAATTGTGGAATAAAAAAAAAAACATTAATGTTTACTTACGGTAAATGTTGGGTACTCCTAAATTCAGACAGGAAACTGACTGGAGGACTATGGCTAAATATAGGCGGACTGTGAGAAATCATCATTGATTTTTTCTAATTAAAACTGCAATTAAATAACAACAATCACAATCAAAAGTTTCTTAACTATGAACAAACAATATTGTGTTTCTCAAAAATGACACTAGCTCAAGTTATTGGTTTGAAAGGAGAAGTGTTATAATCACAACATACTTTTTCCTTGTTTCTCTAGAAATTTGAGATGCTTTCAGAATGCCACAACGAATTTTATGAGTTGTTGTCTAAATTATGTTTTATATATTAGCACTTTACTCGTAATTTAATTTAAATTTTTGTTTTTGAATTATTATTTTATGGTTAGTTTGATAGAAGTAGAGTAAAAATTTCAGTCAACACAGTCGGAAACAAAAAATAAAATTAAAGAAAATATTGTGGGAAGAAGAGAGTGTTTTTTCACGCGTCTGAACCGTTCAGTACGCCGGAGTAGACTGTTTCGCCGCGCGACAGGCCGAACCGAATCAACGACGAATTTATTAGATAAATATAAAAACAGTGCCAGAGATTTTTTTTTAAATTGTTTTATAATTTTTTTTTTTTTTTTTTTTTGACACCAACAACCAGCGAGCAAGACACGCGATCGCGATCGTGGTTGGATTCAAAGTGTGCTCTGCTCTAGAGTCTAAGCAGGAGCACCTTCGATTGCTGCAGGTTTCCCTTGAAAAATCACAAAACTGCTCATTACGTAGAGAAACTGCTTCTGGGATCAAGGCCGTAGTCTGAGAATTTTTTGGTAGGGTTCTTATACACTTAATATAAAAAAGGTTTGAAATGCCATAGAGATTTTATTACTAAGAAATATAATATATAAATATTGGGGTTTATTCATGCAACTTCGTAAGTTTACCAATTACTCGTATATAAAGTGGTAAATTTCGCATAAGTTTTCAAGAACGCCCCTTTGTTACAAAGCTATAAAAATTAGAAAGAATAATGTCAATTTGGATAGATTTTTTTGACAGTTGAAATTTAAAGTTATCGATTGGGAAATTCGGATTAAATTCATTTGTAGAATTAATTTCATTTAACTCAGGGTTAACCCTAGTTAAAAAATTGTTTAATTTATTATTGCTGAAGAAATATGCTGGGAGCAATTTTAATACATATATGTAAATAACTATTTTTCAATTTGACTTGACAACACAGTCGACAAAACAAATATTCTAGTTTTGTTTGCGTTTTCTTCATTACATTATTGCTGTTTATTTTATTTCTAACCAAAACTGTTTTTATGCAATAGACCCAACTAGTCAAATAAGACAAACTCCAAGAATTCAAAATTATGGTTTTGTCATTTTATCTCGGAGTAATCATTTATTGATTCTGAATTTTAATTCAATAGCATTTTTCTTCTATTCAGAAGAAAAACTGTCAGAAAAAGATGACAAAAATGTCAAATTTTTAACTTGCATTTGTATGGTCGAAATTTTTAATGTGGTTTCTAGATTTCAATTATCAATTGCAAGATTTCAATTATTTATGGTACAAATTTGTCAAAACACGGATATTGACAGTTAAATCCTTCCATTGGACAAAGGGCAAATAAAAAATATTTGTTTTTGATTCTTCGCAGATCCGTATTGTTCGTTGAATCTGCATCTCTTAAATTAAACCGAACATTATAACAATGTGAAGTGGAAGCATTTAGTTTCAAGAGCAACACAGAGACGAATAAACGACAATACCATAACAAAAAATTAATTTAAATTAAGCCCATGAAAAACTTGAAATTCCGCATTATATTCTGAATTTACGAATGGAAAACGTTTAAATTTAGATTTTTAATATTTTTTCGCAATTCACATTTAATTTAATTTTTTTTTGAAATTGATATATAATAAATCGATTATTTTGAACCCCCAATTACCCCCCTCTGGCTACGGGTTTGTTCCTGGCAAGCCATACTCTACTCTATACAAATTATGAGAGATTATTCTTATCTCTTCCGTATGTGTTTTTTGGTCGATCATTATTTTTAAGCTGTATGGGTGCTCTTTCATCTGAACCACTTATAGGTACTACATACTACTTGTACGTAACTAGTAGAATGTCTCTTATAAAATCTACCTGCAAGTAACTTGCCAGCCAAGAGTATATTTTTATATGCGGCTTAACTCTATCGAGTTATCGAAATCGAAGTGCGTTATCAATGCAATAACCTAGTTTATTTTTATACGCGCTGGTGAAAATGTTTAGAGTCATAAATAGAAATAGAATGTCAATTTAATTGTTGAATTGCAATTACTGGTGACTCACTAAGGGAAGTAAATAGTAAAATGGAAAAATTGATTAAATAAGTATCTAGGTATACACTACCAATTTACAAAATGCATGTGTGAATAATTTGGGAAAGAACATGCTATTAATTAATAGTTTTCTCGGTAAAAGTCGGCTTCATAGTTAGTAGATGATAACTAACTTCTCGACAATGTCACTTAATATGCTGTGTATTATTTATAAACACTGCATATGCAGGTAGGTATGTAACTATCACTAAAAAAAAAGTTCAATATTTTAAGACTACAATGGGTAATCAATTCAGTCTAATCTCGAATAGACGCGAAGGACAGACAGTAAATATTTTATTACGCACTCGTAAAGGGGCCGATGTGTTCCATGGTTATTTGTATTATGACCCTTATGAGATTATATGTCTACCTACCCTATCAGGTATGTTTTATATCATTTCTTATCATAAATTCAATGCTCAATAAATTTAAACGTTCAACACATTAATAATATTGTTAAACAAATATAGAAGAGCTAAATTTGACAAGTTTTGATAAAATTTTGGAAATGCAAAATAACGATAGGGTAGAGTCCCCAGTGGCCGGCCCCTTAAGGAATTTTTCGTTAAAAATATGGCACAAGCTGCAAATATCAACCTTTTCCACTCATTCTTGAAGCAAATTATTTTTTATTTATCGCTCAACCGATGAAACTAAACAAAAATGTGAGTTTTTAAATGGAACAAATATTTATTTAAGTTTTATCAAAAAAAGTGATATTCTCCAGTGTCCGGCCGCTAAGTGTCCTATTTGCGGCCACTTATGCTCCTGAACTCGGCCACACAGATTTAGACATGAACCAGTTTTTTTTATATGAAGAGGCCGAACTTAGGACACACATCCCAAAATTCGTACCATTAGGGCTACTTCCAAAAAGGCGGCCGAATACTGGATTTTATTGATTTTTAATGGTAGTTTTTGCTCGAATGTTCGTGTTATTACTCATTTATTTATTTTTGTAATTTTCTCAAAAAATTAAATGTTGCCTATTTTCGGTTGGGGGCCGATTTAAGGAAACTTCAATTTTTTGTGTTTCCTATGTTCGGTACCTTGAAAACGACAATAATTACAAAATATTTTTCAATTTTAAAGCAAATTTTAATTGAAATATATACTCTTATATTATATAAACACCATATAAAATCATTAACCCAATGAGATTCCTTCAAAATCACTAAATTCTGGTACAATGTTCACTAAGGGCTTCCAACAGTTATCCAGTGGAAATAATTTTTCCCGATGGGTTGCGCATTTAATTAACTCATAACTCTGAAAGTGCAGTAAATATCTAATGAAAATGTCAAATCGTAATAAGGCTCTAAGCAGATAAGTAGGTCCTTAGATTTCTTAATTACAACGCTTTTATTTGCCAGGGGCCGGCAATAGGCGGCTCTACCCTACTTAAAAAATCTTAGAAACCCTTCAGGGAAAATGTTTATATTCTCAAAAACTGCTCTATAGATTTTGATAACAAACATTTTTGTGTTTAGATTGAAGTGGTCTAAATTTGGGTACTAAAAACCGTTGCTATCAGTAAGTGCAAGTTCTAAATAAGGCCTAAACCGAATTGAATGATACAGTAGTAGTGATACAAATTAATAATATTGTCAAGTAAATTGTTTTTGAAATTCAAAAAATATAACTTTTTGAAAAATTGTAATTTCCAAAACGGCTAGCGATTTTTCTTATTTTGGAAAATTAGTTTCAACTTGTTGTATTTTTTGTAATTGTTAATTTTATTCATTAAATCCTAAAACTATATACTATAAGCAGTCTGTAACGTAAATATCAATAACACCGGGTATGCAGTATAATTTGGCCTCAAAAAAACTACAAATACTAAAAAAAAATAAGAAAATCTATTTTGGTTTAAAATATGAAAAGTATGGGAATTACGCACGGAAATTTCAAATTGATTTTCTTAAAAAAAAAAACATAAATATGAACATACAAGCTTTCTGTTTAAAGCTCATTCTTCTATTCAGGCAATTCATATGGACATGTGACATGAGGATATTTTGTCAAGTTTTATTTTCTTCTAAAATAAATAATAAAATACGTTAAAAATTGTTTTCATGTTTCAAACTGTTGAGTATTTTTGCAAGTAGCAGCCATGTATATTTTCAGATTGTTTTTACCAAGCTTTGTATGTACATTACATAATAATAATGGTCGAAATACCAATAAGATATTTTCGATAAAAACTAAAAAAATGATTTTTATCATCTCATCTCTGTCACATTCATACAAATATTTTGTTGGTACATGTTTTTTTATTTGTTTGAATTACCTATACCTACACTTACACCCAAATTAATAAACATGGACTAGGGAAGGTTTAAGAATTATTCTGTGGTTTTACAAATTTAGTCCATCGCTAAACCATCGAAGACGGTGGTTTAATGAAGGACTAAGAATTGACATTAAGAACAAAAAGGGACAAGAATAAAAAGAGATAGAGTTGATATACTTAGTGTAGTAGATTTTGTTCGTCTATTTTCGATTTTGTATTAATTGAACATTTTAGTCCGCCGACTACCTTTTATTCTATGGTTTAGTAAAGGCATGGACTAGCTGTGGGCTAAGCATTTATTATTAATAGGGCTGTTAGAATTCAATTTCGAAAACAACTATTTTATTTTCAAACTTATACAAGTAGGTAAGTGATGAAAATCGGTTAAGTTGTTTTAAATGAATTGACAAAACCGCTATTAGTGAGACAGAACATTTTCCACATTATTGTGATTGCCAAATATATTGAATTTATTTCCAAACATTGTTTATTAAACGGTCTTAAGTTTTCTCAATTTTTATTTATTTATTTAATTTAATAAAATTAATTTATTTTTTTTCTCCATGAATGTATATTTTAGTTTTTCTGAAAATAATTCATTAATTGGAATCATTTCTTTTTATTTTTCAATTTAATTTTAAATTGTAACATAAAAAACTCATTTAGGGAGAATAAATTAAATAACATATACTTTAAATGCATTTTGATGCTTTGCACTATTTTAATAAGATATTTTATCTTAATGTGTTAAGTTGTTGCCCAGATAAATAAATAAATAAATAAATAAGAGTTTAATTTATCTGCAACTAGTAAATTTACCCTATATGTAGATAAGTACATATTAAAAAATCAGATAAACGATTGTCGTAGAAAATATTTTTCAATTTCCCTACCTAATTAACCAACCCCACATAATTTTAATAGAAAACTTGCTTTGGGATGTGGAACATTCACTCAATTTTTTTTTCGTATATTTATTCACAGGCCTTTATGTGTGGTTTAGGAGAAGATGCAGCAGCATTAAGCCGTTTGAAAATATTGACAAAAGAGCCGGTTTCCTTCACGCACATCTATTTCGAGTGAAATGTTAATAATGCATTGAGTATCTGTTTCGATTTGAAGCTAAACTGGTGAGACCAGATCTGCGGTGCTCAAAAATTATATGAGTTCATATTTTGTATTTATTTATTTTTTTTTTCAAGAATCACAATCAATGCAAGTGGGACTTTTATGTATTTGGTCTTAAGAAATGTCACTACTCTATGGAAGAAACAGAAATATTTTTGTTTGTACATATGCTTTCTATCAGAAAAAAATGCATACATACAAAAAACACGATTGTTTGAATTTTTTAGGTATTAATAAACATATCATCTTTGTGCATAATCTATGTATGCATTCAGAAAATTGTTTATTAATTCAATAGATTTTATTTACCAAATTTATAATCGCATAACAATGCCCTGTTGATAAAACAAAATTAACTTTTTATTTTACATATTTTCAATTTTATAACTTTTTTAAATTAAAATAACCCACGTTTTTTTCATAATACACACGTATTTTATAGAATATTTTAATTTTGTCTATCCCACCACTGTTCTACATAAGCTACCTACTGGTGACATGGATTTTTTTTAAAGAAAAGGTTCAATTGTAAATACATATGATTTTACTATTAAAATCTAAATTAATTTCTTGACGTCTAAATTTTAGGTCAAACAAATAATAATTCAAAAATCTTAAAACCTGATTTAAAAACTGATTTGTACATTGTTTAAAAAAGTTTTCCTTAATTACATAATTTATTCAAAGTATATAATTCGAGTCCCGCATATTTTATACTAGGTTTTTCTTCCTGTTTGTCATGTAAAGGGTGTTTTTTTTTTATAAAATCGTAAAACTATAAAATTAAATAAAACACAAATAAATTCAATGAATTAACATAGAATTGATTATTTGAAAGATAATTCTTTGTCAATTTTATTTGAATATGATATCTCGTACATGACCACCGCTGCTGGCTCGGATGTATAGTCCATTCTTGCGGTAAATTTCCTATCACTCTGCAACATTTGGTGTTGTATATTGGCAATAACGTGGCGTTTGGTATTTTCCAAGTCGTCAATCGTCCCTGACTTATCGGTGTAGACTAGCTACTACTCATACCCCCACAGAAAATTGTCTAGTGGTGTTAAATTGCACCTACTTGGAGGCCAACTCACAGTCCAAAACGCGAAATTATGCACTGTCCAAACGTATCATTCAACAAATCAATTGTGGCGCGCGCTGTGTGAAATGTTGCACGGTCTGGTCGAAACCACAACTTCGCCACATCAAGGCGATTCAATTCAGGAACGATTAAGAGATTGATCATGGCTCATAACGGTCCCATTGAATGTAACCCTTTGGCCGGCATCGTTTTTTTTTAGATGTGAGGACCAATGAGTCCACACGCCCAAAAAGAATACCAAACTCTCAGCTTTTCTGGACGTAACGGCAGGCATCGGCATCTCAGCAATGGCCTGAGGTTTATTTCCACTTGAAATGCTGCAGTTTGCCCTATTAACGCCGCCATTCAGCCAAAAATGAGCTTCATCGCTGTGAAAATCGGGATCCACAGCAATCTCATTTCTACCCCATTCACCAAATGTTGCATCTGCTTGCGTTGTTTAGGCATCCATCTATTCACGATGAAATGGCAAACCAAACTACCACACGGTAGATGACAAAATGGCTATCAATGAAACAGTGCTGCCAACTTTAAGTTCTAAACTTAAAAAAAAACACCCTTTATAGATCGGTGATCCATCTGGGCGAGCTGCTTCAATCACTTTCTTTACAAAGGCATAAATTACACCCACCTTTGTAGTGAAAACTATAAGCAACTGCGAAGCAAAACATATTTTTTCCTAAACTTCGTCTTGCATATGTATATATGTACAAATATAGGTCTTAGAAATTGAAAATATTTAATAATAATTAAGTCAAATATTTTTTGTTTTAAGGAATTGAACGAGATTAAGTCACGAAACAAAATAATTCATTTACTTGTTTTGGCAGTGTGATCAGCCCTATTTTTATTAATAGTAAGCGCCCTCTTATTATAATAAAAACTATCACTGAACAAACATCTACAACCAAATTAATAAACATGGACTAGGGAAGGTTTAAGTCTTATTCCGTGGACTAAGTCCGAAATACTTGCTGCGTTTTATTATCTACGGGTCTGGGTCTGGGTTATGTTTTAACACGTATTACAAAAACAACACGAGATCCAGGTTTCTATCGGGGTTTCTATCTGGGTTTGCAAATATTAGTATTAAATTCGGTGAACAGAGGGTACATATCAGTACATAACCCAGATCGTTTTATTTTTACGGGGTGAACCATATGGGTTATTGGCGATAATAAAACACGGCTACTATTAATAAAACACAATTTCTGCTATTTGACGCTTACCAACTTAGTCCCTCGCTAGACCATCGAAGACGGTGGTCAAGCGATGGTCTAAGAATTGACATTTAAGAACAAAATTTACAGGGACATAGCATAAAAAGAGGTAGAATTGATACTTATTGAGTAGATTTTGTTCGATTTTCTATTAATAAGAAATTTTAGTCCATGTTCTAACTCTTATTCCATGATTTTGTAAGTCCATGGACTAAAGGTGAACTAATCGTTTTTTATTAATATGGCTGTTAGTTTCTAAATCTGACAGACCCATATAATTGATTTTGGAAACTTCGAAAATATTAATTTATTTTGGATGAAAATCGAGGTATTGTACTAATTTATGCCATGGCGCATACTTTTAAACAATTAAGTACGATTGTTACCGCCGCACCATAAAATGTATCATTTAAACATAAATCTTATTTTATTTAACTCTATGTTAAAACTCTAACTTGAAATGTATTAATTTGTTAAGCAAAAATATAATTTTCAATACTATTTATATTTATAGCACCCTGTATTCATATAAGTTTGCGAGAAAATTTATAATAGAATGTAAAGATGTACAAATGTAAAAAAAGTAACGTTTATATATATGTAAGTGGTATTATTAACATTGTCTAAGCAAAAAGAGGTAGAAGTAATTTGGTTGCGAGCGAGTGAACAAGTACACAAAATATTTTAAAGCGCTTAACGCTTAATGTCATACCATTTTCAAATAAAGTAAATTAAGTTTCGCTATTAAAAATTGTGTTTGGTTTTGAAGTTCATTCTTGTTGTTTCAATTTCAACAACGATGTTATAGCAGTTTTAGTATAATACTAAGTAAAAAGAGGATTTTGATAATTTAAAACCAGTTAAAGCGTTAGTATGATGCTAAAAAGATAAAATTGCCTTTTGGTTAAAAGATATTTCGATGATCTTTCAACGAAAAGGCAATTCTATCTTTTTAGCATCATACTAACGCCTTAACTTTCGCATTTACAAAGGCCAAAGAGTTATGTTCCCTTAGTTTTTTGCACTTTCTTAGCCGTGTTCAGCTGGTGTTTGTCAAGAAAAAAGGTTTAGTAGAAAGTGCTTAATAGTAGGAAAATCTTAGTAAACTTTAAGAAGTATTATGTTTTTTTTTTGGTTGTAAGGAAGGAAATGAATATTATGTATCCACACTTTAAAAAATATGTATACATTTTTATTTCACGTATGTAGTTATGTATAAATGTTATTTTCTTAATTTAAACCAAAATAAGTTTGACGAAAGTACGTGCCATGGTGCTCAAAATAGTGTTTATACAAATGAAATTTGTTTTTGTTTACATATTTCTTAGACCTTCTCGTAATGAAAATAAATATTAGGATTCTTAGAGTAGTTCGAAGTATCAGGTATCATGTCGATACTAAATAACACACACGACTGGGTTGCACAAATTTGCTCTTGTTGTTACTTGAACATTGCTTATTGTTTTTAAGATTTAATATTTATAGATTAAATTAGAATTTATAACGTAAATTAAACTCCATATTTAAAATAATTTATCTTATAGCAATATAACACTAAAATTCCTATGACGAAACATTTTTTTTTCTAAAAGAAATGATGGTTCCATACCAATTTTGACTATTATCAATCTAAATTTAAACATTAAAAAAAATTCCCTTTTTCGAAATATTTTCAAAAAAAAAATGTTAAGCAAATTTTTGATAGAAATGTTTATACAGGAGGTTCCTCAAATTCTAAATAATACGGCATACCAAAATTTACGAAAATATTTTTTAATTTAATAAAAAATCAACATTTTTTTTCTTGCAAATTCAATACTATGAAAACTGGTGGATGATTTTGTTTTGAAATTATAGCTTTAAATTTTTAATGTTAACTATGTAGTCACAATTATTTTAGGAACATTTTTTTTGTAGAAAAAAGTTTAAAAACATTTGTGTAACAAGTTAAGTAGTAAAAAAACTACTTTAAACACATACATAAATATTTTGCTTTTTCTAACAAGAATCTTGTGCTTACGATGTAATCGAACACATAAGCAAGTACGTGCGATCCAGCTGGGGATTTTATTTATTTAGGCTTTGTTATGTTACGTTTTCACCTAAATATAATCCGGTTTAAATTGCGAAGATTAAAAATTAATCTTCAAGTGTTTTAACCAGTGAAAAAAAGATTAGTTTGACGTTTTCACTATGAATTGTCATTCAAAAATCAATACAACAAGACAAAACCAAAATAATTGGGAAGAAGAATAATAATTTCGGTGCAGTGAACAAATTTAATTTCAGTAAATAAAAATGAGTAATAACTTTAAAATATTGTTATCCCAACATCTTGCAGCAAATAGATATATTTACATAAATACTGTAATCGCCTTTGCACGGTTTTTGTTTTTATATATTTGGGAAAGAACAACTTCAAAGTACGAGTATTACTGTAGGATAGCTAAAACATTTTCCATTACAAATTCGAGGCACCGACCGTTTTGGTCTTTGTAGCTTCATTGCTTTTTTTATTTTTATACTTATTTATAAACAAACACAGAATTTAGAATTTGAAGGCAACGACAAATTATACCAGACAAAAACAAATTAAATAATGTTGGACAGTTTTTTTTTTTTTTTTTTTTGAATGTCAATGGAGAAAATATGACATTAGAATAGGCGCGTTCTATGAAATAGGGTTTGTTTCTTTTGCGAATCTTCTACTTTGAAGAAGATTTCAATGAGATTAATTTCTAATCTTCATTTAAGGAGATTAAAATTTGTATGGGAAATCTTCAGGATTTAGAAGATTTCAAAGAGGATTTATGGTTAATCCACTTAAATCTGGATTAAGTAGTGGTAGGTGAAAACGTAGTATTAGATAACCAGATTAAGAAGTTCTATCTAAACAGCTGGTGTATTTTGGTAATGAATAGTAAATTGCACAATAGTTAGTACCAGACCTGTAAATTTTCGATGTGAATTGAATTGCAGTCAAAAGATAGTTTTTTTTTAAGTGCATAATTTGATTTTTTTTTAAGGATCTCAAAAGCCTTTTGCATTCTTTTGTAATCCTTGCGATTTTTAATTGCATTTTTCAACGTAATGCAATCCAATAGATGGTTTAACAAAATATTTCAAAATTTACTGGAATTTTTTTTTTTTTAATAAAAGTACTAGGATAGCAAGATTTAAGGTATGACTGAAAAATCAGTTAAATCAGTTACCACAATGAAGCACGAATTTTTGAGTTACATAACTTACAAAAATTGTAAACTATTTGAGCATCACGAAGTGCTTTTCAGCTTCTAAAACTCTTAAGTCTAAAATTTGATATCATGTCGATTTTTTCCTGTAATAAGAAAACGTCTTTGTAATTTGCTTTACTCTGTCATCTAATCTGGTCACCATTGTTTTAATGTTGTTGGCATTAGCGTCCAAACTCGTAATTATCTGTGTGAAGCAAAATACTCGTAATTTAAAAAAAAAACATTTAACATTTAAATGCCTTGCGAACTAAATATAATATGTAATTAGCTTCGATTGTACAGAATGCGTAAAACATTACGTTTTTTTTTTTAATTTTTTGAAATTAAATTTATAGACTCTGCCTTCACGTTGCATTATTTATTACCATTATCAATATAAAATCACCTCTTGAACGAGGTTTATATACATTTATGAGCCATTTACGTATACTCGTACTCGTACCCGTTTATAAATAGCACGCGCTTGTTATACGCACGCTGGCGCAAGCTGATCTGATCAGAGTGGAATATTTTTCAAGTTAATCGACCGTATTTCTAATCGCACTCAACACCATAATTGTTTTTTTTTTTTTGTCAATATAAATAAATTTTTTCTCTGAAATGAATTTGAGTGCAGTATTAGTTTTTCGTACCTAGTAATAATGTCAATATTTGACACATAAATTGAGTCAATAATAATACGTGCCATATGCCACCGCCTAGAAAAAAAATTAATAACGAAAATATGGTGTTTTTTTTTATTTAATTTAAATTTAATTGTTAATCTTATCTTTTGTGTTTCAACTAAGGCTACTCGAATATAATTTGATCTTGTTTTGGATTTAGAAGCTTTATTTTTTGTTTTAGCTTTGAGCTAAAGATCACATCTGGTTCGTCACGTCCTTGAAATATTTAACTATTGATAACAATATGCACATTAAGTAATCATTTGCACTTCTTCGCGCATATGAAAACTTAATTTTAGGTCAACAGGCGCCGCCGCCCGCTGCTGAAGAAATTTTAACAAAACTTAGTTCAATCGAATAAATCTTAGAGGTAGAGTTTGTTTTTTACGTATTTAACTGCAATTGATATAAACGAACCTGCGTCAAGTAGAATTTTTTTTCATTTAATTGCAATAAATTGTTTACTTTTATTTTGAAATAGACCTATCTGAATTTAAATTTAGAATTGACTTATTTTAAATCCATTTACATATGTATGTAGGTATCAATACAATATTTACAATTTTTTGTTTACCAACAGTGTTAATGATAATTGAATCAAACTCATACAGCTTCTTTATCTCACAAGTTGTAATGTTTTGATCTGCCCTTTGATATAAATATACTTACGTATTCAGTTTATATTGCGATCAATTCATTAAAAGGTGATGTACCTACTGAAATTATAAATTTAATTTAATTTATTTTTTTTAGAATATTGTTAGTAATAATTATAAGATGATTTATTCGTAATACAAGAAAAATTGTAGTTTCTCGGAGCTAATTTTTTGCGTTTTCAGCGATAATAATTTAAGTATTTGCATTTTTTTTATAAAAGTGGTGGAAAGTAAATATTGAGCTGCTGTGATAACTCTAGATGCACTTAACTAGGTTTGGCAGCGAGACCGAGAAGAGACTACTTTAAAAGCACCCGAGACGGGAACATATTTTTGGTACCGAAATTCGCCAGCCCGAGAGTCCCGGTGGTTTGCTTTCGGGTTTCCCCAGAAGAACTATTTTTTTATTTTATTATTTTTTAGTACTCATGTTCAGTTTTTATAATATTCACAAATTTTTGTTTGCGAAATATTCCATGGGTGTTAAAATATCAAGCCACAGAACGTACATAGTTATACTCAGATAGGCACTCTGCGAACATCCTGTGAAAAATACGAGTACGTACGATTTATGTATGCATGTTGTTGGAATAGAAATTGCTCATTTTTCAGACTTTGTTTCCCTCTCCGGAAAATGGTGACTTTAAGACTTTTAGGTGACCTAGAAAAAAATAGTATCCAATCCTCAAAATATAATATGATGCCTACCTGTCAAGCTATGAACTGTCAAAATCGATTGAGGGATCCATCTGGATCAATTCTGGTAATAAAAAAAACGGTTTTATTGCTTGCATTAGGACTTGTTTAGATAATGGAAAGCATGAGTAGGTACTGACTGGCAAGTTTCATTGTGATTACATTAAAAACTTCGATTCGCCTCAAAATACATTTAAAGAATAAACAACAATTTTACAATTTCACTGTTTGTAACAACTACAAAAGACAAAGCAGACTCACAAGTTTGTTTTAAACATTTTCTTCGTGCTTCACACAAGTCTGCACACCTCGCATTTTTCTACCCAACAAACTGCTGAGATACCGTACTCAATCTTTTCAATCGGAACACGCGTTTTATCTTACATCTGTTTACTACCAAAAAACACGAGAGAAACCAAGTCTATCGATGAGGTCGAGACCGTGACGAGACTGCACATTACAATTTTCACGA
The DNA here is from genome assembly GCA_910595825.1 of Philhelius pedissequus. NCBI lineage: Eukaryota > Metazoa > Arthropoda > Insecta > Diptera > Syrphidae > Philhelius > Philhelius pedissequus. The sequence continues at coordinate 2,224,586 of OU343163.1, read as the reverse complement.
GAAAAACTCAAGACCAAGGTTAGTCGAGACCCAGACCGAAACCGAGACGAGACTTAAATGTTTGGATTTTGACGAGACCGAGACGAGACTAATAAAATCTCGCCTGGTCTCGTATCATTGCCAACCCTACCCATAATAAATATAGAGCTATCTTAGCAAAAAATTATTAGGCTAAGAAAGAAAACATTTGTTAAGCTTAAGCTTTATATTTTACTCAATATTTTCAAGTATTAAGCTGAAGCACTTTCAGTTATTCTAATTGAAAACTTTTTCATAAAACTGTAGTCACTCATGAGACCCTAAATTAAACATAAATCTGTTAGAACCCTTCGATTATCTCCGGGCCCCTCAGATAATAAAATAATTGTATGGGCCCTTTATTTTAAAGTCTAAAGGGGGCCCTTTGATCACCAGTGCATCCCAGCTTGAATTCATAAATTTCATAGTATTGTTGGGAAGCAACTCTAAACACAAACATTTCGACATGATTTTAAATACATACGAGTATAATTCACAAGATAAGGGTTGTAAAGCGTCGAGAATTTTCTGTAATATCAGAAAAAGTTAATGAAATATCTGATTAATGTGTGAAGAATTTAATATATATGTATAAATATCTTGAAATCCTTTTTACCAAAACATTTCTAGCAAAAGCTCTCTTTCAGTTAAACAGCCATGAATATTGATTCAATGAATATGCCTGAATAATAAGTAAGTTCAATCAAAAGGCTGCACATTCAAAAATTAAACATAAACATATTTCTACTTTTAATCTAATAGATATCATACAAATCAATACAATAATTTAAAATTTGCCTCATTGCTGGGTAAAAAATCCTTATTATCTATTTCGCTTATTTTGTTTGCGTGGGATCTTAAAAATGATGTAAATCATTAGTTTTAATCCGTTAACCCCATGGCCGTAGCCAACATCATTCGTTATAGTTTGCCTTTCTCGCCTGGCATTTGAAACCTACGCCAGGACTTGTCTAATGCCTACAAAAATGTCTATATAGGTTCTTTTAGCCGGTTTTCTTGGTGGGTGCTACTTTGCAAATTCTTCTAGCGCTCTTGCTGGCGGGAAATCAATTCAGGTATCTGTCTCACCACTCTTTTGGTGGACCAGGGACCAACATTCGTTTGGTAAAATAATTTTCAACTGATCCAGTGTGTTGTGTAGCTATATGATACACTTTGACTTTGAAGCATTTCCTTCCAACACAGATAAATTGTTCAATTGTGAACTAAATGTGATTATACAACTATACCATAATCCCACGCAGTGTCTGGCAGGAAAATAAATTGTAAGTACATAGTCTATCTAGTGCATTTATTAAAAACGTATAAAGTATACAGGGTAGCCAAATTAATTTTTTATTTACTGAAGGTTGTCACAGTGTTCTAGTCTTTGGAACATTATTTGGAATATTAATGGTTTATAAAATAGCTGGTGATGTTTTCGACTTTAAAATGTACACAGCAAAAATGTCCATCAAATTCAGATCTAACTGCATGACAGGAACAAAACAAGGGTATTCATGCAACGACGGAAAACCCGGATAAACCTCAGAAACCAGATAATTTTATCTCCGCAGAAATGAACTGTCAAAGTTTGTATGGGAAAAATATTCTCCAAAGCAGTAAATTTATCTCACAAATTTGATATAGATAGAGCGGAAAGTTACATCTTTAACAAAAATTTACGAATTTTGTGGCATGGCAAAAAAAGCAATTTTCATTATGATCTGTAAATTGTATGCTTAATTTAAATGAATTTTCTTTTGCAAATTTCAAAACAAGTAGAATTTGTCGGTTTTATCAAAATACAAATGTTTGTTAGATTTTAGTAAGGACAACAAATGTCACAGCTTAGCGCCCAACTCTGCAAGCGTGAATGATTTTACGTGAAAAAAATTAGTTCGCTCTCAAATTATGCGTGAGTAAATTTGCCTACCTGTGTACACGTTATCTGCCAAAAAAAAAAATTAAATCTCACCCTTGCGATTTTGACTTTGAACGAACAACATTTTTTGGCACTTTCGGACACCGAAAAAAAAAACCATCTGAAATTGATTTGAAACGGTTGTTGTTAGGCCACTTTTACACAAGGAAACTGAAGTACCTGCAACTTTTATGTCGTTTTTATTTGGCAATCCGTACTCTTCTGAAATTGTTTACTTGGAGAAAAAATTACAGTTATGGTTGTGAAAAGAAGAGAATTTTGCTTCTGTATTTGAAATCTGAATCTAAACCAGAAGCACTTAGACATTCATATACCTGAACGTCAAACTCGACTGTTGTCATTTTTTGTATCATAATTGTGCAACAAACATTTATATTTAATTTTTATTAAGGGCATTCATGCAACGACGGAAAACCCAGATAAACCTCAGAAACCAGATAATTTTCTCTCCGCAGAAATGAACTGTCAAAGTTTGTATGGGAAAAATATTCTAAAAAACAGTAAATTTATCTCACAAATTTGATATAGAAAGAGTAGAAATTACTCTCATTAGTTTAACGAACAGCTGATTATTCCCCACATTTATGCAAGGATTTTTAACGGGGTGTTCATGCAAACGTCTGTCGGAAAATTATATCTTTCTGCAAAGCAGAAAATTATCTCGTTATATTTTAACGTACACAATTATTTTCACATATAGAATCAAATTCAAATTCAGAATGGAAAACAAGTGTTTAGTTGGGAGACAGATTCCGAATTAACAAATAAAAACGACATTAAATGGGAAAAGAGGGGCAATTAGTAAGGGGAAATAAAAAAAATGTCCGGAAATTTTGTTTCCTCGAGTGAAATGTGCAAGAAATGTTTAAAACAATTAAAAGAAAACAAAACAAAAAATCTTCAACAACTAGTTACCCTGTGTAAAAGGGAGCTTCGAAATTTTAAAACGACTTGAGATTTTTGAAATTCATTTCAGGTGTCAACGTTTTCGGCAATGATTTGACTGCATTTTTCTTTGACAATCAACCAAATCGTTGGATATTAATATTGACTGTGTAATTTTAGGGTTATTTTGAGTTTTCGTGTGCAATGTAGGGTATATTCTAAAATTTCCAAACAAAAAGAGTACGAAGGGTTTCCTTAAAACTGCTTATGATTAAAATATGTCCAACAATTGAAATTTTAAGCTAGATCTATTTAAGAATAAAATAGTATCCAGCTTGATCAATCCAACTAACCTTACACTGTGGCTCCACTTGCAATATTTGAAGCAATGGCAATAGCAGTGCCAATAAAAATACTGGGTGGCCATTTAATTGCTGGCAATTTGAATTTCAATAAACTTTATTGTATCTTTTTTTTGTTAATTAAAGCTCACTCATTTTTAATTTATATTGTATTTTGTATTTTTAAGGCGCATTTATTTATTTGTTTTGTTTAGTCAGTAAATTGTTTCACGCACAGTACTCTTTTAAAATAACGGGAAGGCAGTCAAATTGACCGGAAGCCATTTTGAAATGTCCCACTATATTTCCTCGGTAGAAAGAAAGTAATTATTGGATTTTATTATTGCTATTTGGCAATGACAATATTCAAGTGAGGCAATTTATTGGCTTAAATATTGCATGTGGATCCCCTGGGTTACCTTACCTTGAGTTATCCTATCCACACAATTATGACTTAGCTGTAGCTAATAGAATCTCCTAATTATTAGCTCTCATTACCAGAAAAGTGTCGAACAATCCCACAGAATTGTCAAAATGCAGTTTGTGGCTTTCATTCAAATTTGAAGTCGGCACAACTTTTCTTAAAATATTAGTTTTTGCTTCAGCTTGATACTAGGGGCACAATAGATCTTAAGGTCGCAGTGCGTCTATACCCCAAATCATTCATTCATACTAGGTTCGTTCGTTGAATACAAAATGCGAATCCACGATAAAACAAGTGCTTCAGAACTCATGTGACTCGGACAGTTTATTCGTTATCTCAACACGCTACGGAGAAAAACGTATTACAAAAAACTCCGTCGAAAATAACACTAGGGTGACCTTAGACTGGCTAAGGGCCCATCGAACAAACATATTATTTTCCTATCATTTAACTTTTAAGGTGCTACGATTACGTACGATCCATATACCCTAAGATTCGGCCAGATTTAGTTCGTGCAAAGTTCGACCAAGAAAGTTAAAACAAATATTTAATCATGAATGACAAGCAAAATATGCAAAGGGTTCACGCTGGCTGACAATGACAAGCTGACACAGATCATACAAAACGAGAAAGATACAGAATTAAATTGGGAGCAATGTACGGTCGTGGTTTTTCACTGATTTCACATGGCTTTTATACAAGTTGACGGTTATTTTATGAGCGTTTTCTAAACCAAAACAAAATGTGAATTGGATGTCACTAAGTTTTGAGCACATAATTATTATACGTTCAGGTTTTAATGTTGCGTTGTGCAGACATTTATAAATTATTCATGAGCCCTTTAGGAATTTTAAAATAAAAAAAATAAAAACACCTACCTATGTGGGTATAGGTATATCAAATTCGAACGTACTTGTTGTAAGGTATAAAGATTGCGGCTGACACTTTCTACACGTCACTCGTAAAGAGAAAACCTCTGTCGTTTCTAGTGGCAACAACTGACAACCTATAAGAATAACTTTATGCATGCACCACTCAACAATGTATGCTGATGCTCACAACCAAGAGCTGCATGGATCTTGTTTTACTGCCTAAACGTGTTTTTCTTACCTCTTGACGCTGCTAGTTACACTTAATTGTTTTACGAAATTATATGTTGTGTGGGGTGGAGTGCAACTTAGTCGAATAGTGTGGAGTATGTTACCTATGTAACTTTGCATATATGATATTGAAAGAAGCTGTGATTAATAAACTAACATGATTTGACGCATACCAATTTAGCTTGTTCTTTTATTTGTGAGGTTGTTCCTACATGCGAGTATAATTATTGCAATATGTAGTTATCGCAAGTCGCGAGAGAGTTTAATATATTTACAAGATCAATGATTTTTTCAACCTCAAGAAACTGCCTAGAGTTTTATTAGGTAGACATGGTTTTTCTTGTACATATGTAGGTGAGTTTATTTTATTCAGGTTTTAGAAAATTGTCTGTTTTGACTTTATGACTTGGACGGAGACTAACAATTGTGTGTCAGTCTCTTCTCTTACAGAATTCAGTAGATCAAGTATCAATATCTACATATATTTTTGAGGCGAGACTAGAGAAATGCCAATTTATAACAGTTGAAACAGTCTTCAACAGAAGAACTGTTGAAATAAACAACCATAAGTTCCGGTAGGTGGAAGCCCCCCTGTCCCTGAGGACTCCCCAAAACAGTAATTTTACTGGATTTAGTAATATGTTAAATCATTTTTTAATATGATACTAGGTTAAAAAGAGGAATTTGGTAAGTTTAGTATCGTACTAACTTCTTAACATTTTACTAAAGTTAAAATCACCAAATTGCTACTTTATCTTTTTAGTATCCTACTTAATGCATATGCTACTTTGACATTTACAAACGTCAAAAAGTTATGTTCGCTTAGTTTTTTTTTAACTCTTTTGAGTGAACCCTGCGTATTCAGCTGCAGTTTATCCAGAAATTAGGTTTAGTGTGGTTCTAATTAAAATCAGTTTAAAATTAGGAATATTTTTGTAAAGTGCTTTAATATTACGAGTAATAAATTGTTAAGTAGTATCATGCTAAAAAAATTAACATCAGGTTGTTTAAAATTTTGCATCAATCCGGATTGCTTTAGATATGCAATCGAAAGCGGCAATTGATCTTGTGCAATACAGGCAAGAAGAATACGTAAACGACTTTTCCTATAAATTCTAATTAAAATATTCTATATAATGAAAACTTTTTTAAGAATGCATAACTAAGAATGTATAGAAAGTAAAAATGAATATTGTTATGACAACTCGGCAACTTTGACGTGGCAAAATTACACTCTGCTTAAACGTGTCATATTTGACATTTGTACTCCAAAAATGTCATTGGAATGCAAAATAATAGATTGTGAGAAAAAATAGATTGTGCCAAAAATAAACAACAATAGTCTGGTTGTTTAAAAAAAAAATAGTAATAAAAATAATGGTTCATAGGTATATAAGTTATCTCGTTCGACTTTATTTACTAATAATAACATTCAACTTGTCAAATATGATCTTTCATGCAGAGGTCAGTTGATTTGAAAATGTTATTGTATAAAGTTATTAGATTACCTTTTCTGTACCCCCGTCATTAAGTTGTTTACCTTAAAGTATTGGCTATCAATATTTCGTCTAATTACTGTGACAAATAAATTGAGCGTTTACGAAAATAAGTATATGATCCGCTTGGATAGATTCAAGACGTCCTTATAAAATATGGGTTAATTCATATTAGCTATTTTGACTTTAATTGCTTTCGACTCCCTCTAAGGAAAAGATTTTGATTTCCAAATGGAAACCAATGGGTTACCAATTAAAAATACCGTCAGACACTTCTTCTTTGGTTTTTACTATAGCTAATGACATTGCCAATACTTAGGGACTGTTGACGCATAAATTCTTGGTTCTTCTCGATCATGCACGTGATTTTAAAATGTCAATGTTGCAACAACTTTTGCAGCACCGCGGTACAACTTCGCGGCAATTTTGATATTTCGCGCCATTTTTTTATGAAAAAAAAAATGGTGAATATGCAATATTTTTTGCTTTCCAAAAAGGATTAAGGGTGTAGTATTCGATATGCATTATTGTAAAATTGTTGCATGAAAATGAACCAAATCAAGGGTAAGGCTATCACGGGTTGCTTGTGTCATAAAAATGACAATTAGATTATGTAATGTAGAATAAACTTACAACAAGAAAAATATGGCTTTAAAATTATTTTTCGCTCTTATCTTATTCTGATTACTTCCTATATACATATTCACCTATAAAAAATAAATGTTACATTTCCTATTTTGTACGCTGTTGTACGAGTATCTATCTACAAAGGACTGTCTGTTTTCTACGAATAGTTTCGAATTGTACAGACTGAAACATATTAGGAGTATTCACCATTCGGTGCAACTAAAAGGTGTAAAATTGCGAAATCTATTCTGTTCTATTGTAACTCTGGAGTCAAAATGCAAAAACAGTTTCACTACAAACATTTCTGACAGAAAATAACAGCTGCCAAACAGGCAAATTTTGCACCATTGTATTTTTCTGTTGCATTAGGGTTAGGGTATAGCAAAAGTATTGTAAAATCTTAGTGTACGTTGAAAAAAGTTGCACTTTTGCAGTTTTACAATGATTCTACACCTGTTGCACCCGATCGTGAATACCCGCCTATTGTATATTTGTGAAAGACATGACTTATACTAGGTTTCCGCTTCTCTTTGAATTGACAAAGTTTGACAGCTCACGATTTGGTATTTGAGGACCCAATCGTAATTCAGTTCAGAAAACTGAGATCTCAGTTTTCGATCCGTCAAAAATTGTGACTACTAATCCGAGTTTTATTCTTAAATACGAGGGATCATGTTCATATGAAAGAGATTGCTGATAATAATGTGACATCTCGTTTTTCAATTCCACTATTGTCACCCGTTTTTCCAATTCTTTGTCTTTCATTGACAAACAGTGCTTGTCAGTTCAAAGACAAATTGATTCAAAAGGTGAGTTTTTGAGGTTTATAATTGGTGCCATAGAGAAGAACAAATTGCTAAAAAGCAGCAATTTGAAAACCCTTATTAAACAATTAGCCTTCCTCTAATTTAGTTGTAAAGAGGTACGAACAAATTTTAAATTAATCGAGTAACGATTTGCAAAGTACTATATAAGACCTCGATTTTGTCTAATTAGCACTTTATTTATTTTCGATTTAAACAAATAAACTTAACTCTGTGAAATCAATTGTTTATGCTAAATTCAAAGTTTACTTTTTGCCAAACGTCCCCCCTTATAATCGCCAATGCATCTCTTTAGGTCGTGATGTCAATTTTCTTATCAGAAGTTATGAACCTACAGTTTTAATATTTCAGGTTTCATAAGCTTATATACTAATGTATTATTACAAATTTCTGATGTAAGGTCCTGCCACTCATGTTTGTTTTAACCTTTAAAAGAAAGTTCATAATAAGAGTTTATAAATGACAATCTCCCGAACTCTAGAATAAATATCATTTTAATGATTCCCCGTATTATATTTATTAATAGGAAAAGTTTTACACCTTAATTCAATGGCGCCAGTTTCGAATTATTGAAATAGCACGAGCAAATGATAAGCTTCTCAAATTAAATTTGTTTACTACAGTTATTGCGTTTTTTTTTGTAGTTTTTTTTTCTTTGTTTTTCAAAAATAATATTTATTTACTTTTTTGGAAAAGTGCTTATTACATTGGTTTCAGGTTCACAATTTCGTTTAAAATAATTTCTATGGGAATAAAAATGGTATTATTAACTTTTTCTTTTAAAGCATGTTTAATACCGAAGATTCAATCATGTGGTACTTTATATCCTTTAATTTAATAAATAGATGGAAACAAATTGCAGTAAATAAGGCTTCTACTGAAATAAGGCAATTTCGTTAAATATGAAGAGTTTTCTTGAATTCGCCAAAACTAGTAAACGCTGAACACAATACCATAAAGAATCATTGATACGTGATTCAGCAATTTTCAATTTCGGAGGATTAATAGATGTTTATCGATGATTCAAGGTTAAAGTGCGAAAAGAGCTCAATACATGCTTGAACCTTAGTTAATCCGCCGAAATTGTTGAGTCAAAATGCTAAATCATGGATCAAATGTTTGTACAAAGGTCCCTTAGTATTTTGCACAAGTTTCGGTAAGCGACTAGTTCTCGAGAAAACCACTCAAGACGATAAAAGTGAAACAATGCAGCACTCGATTTGTCTCTACAAAACCAGATGCAATTTAGTATTTTTAAAACAGGTGTTGAATATTGAACGTCAAAAACGGTTAGCACATATGAATCGGCATAGAATTCATTCGTTTTGTAGATTTTGCCTTGCAATAAAATCAATTGTGAATGTCAACGCAATTTAATTTAATTTTATAAATGTTTTCCATGCATCGATGGACAAATTTTGCAGCTGGTGTCAAACTAATTTAAAAGTCAATAAAAAACGAGTTGATGTTTGCTGTGAGCGCTCAAAACCTTGCTTTCGATTCGGTGTGAAAAAGTTGTCAAATTGCGCCTTAACAGGATTAGTATTAGCCACCCAATAATTAAAAATTTCAGACACACCTCGAAAATCACTATAATTATAGATTTAGATTCGAAAATATATGATTTTGACATTTTAAATATTCCAATGTGCTAGTCTTTCTTGTTTCGATTCTTAATTTAAAAAATGTCAAAAAGTACTACTTCACTCTGACTATGATGACGAAGAGAGAGAAGGGGTATTCACGATCCGGTGCAACTGGTCTAGTATCATTGTAAAAATGCAAAAGTACAACTTTTTTTTCGCACCACAACAACAACTTACACTGACTAAGATTTTACAACACTTTTGCACTTTTCCTATACCCTAACCCTATTGCAACATAAAAATACAATGGTGCAAAATTTGCCTGGTGTCGTTGACAGTTTAGCAGCTGCTATTTTCTGTCAGAAATGGTTGTGTTCAAACTGATTTTGCATTTTTACGCCAGAGTTGCAATAGAATAGAAAAGGTGCGTTCACGATTTATAGGAAAAAATCGCATCGGATCGTGAATACCCCTAGAGAGATCTCATAGACGTCAAAATAAACTGGTTGAGTGGGGTGGGGTGAGTCATACGACTTATACTATGCCAGTCGTATTTATAAGACCACCCTAAAACACCTCTCAACGGTTACGCATCGCATAAGCATTTATTAAGGTTCTAAACGCAATGTAACTGTACACAGTATCTAAAATGCGCTTATGAATAAGGTTACATATTTTTTGACATTTTCGCCAGTAATTTAAATAATTAAAAAAAATTCACAAAAAATTGCCATACAAATCTTTTAGAGGTTAAATGAGTTCTATTGCGCGGTTAGATGATTTGTTGTTTTTTGAAAGCATATGAGATTAAGTTAATTTATGAGAACATTTGGTATGACATTATCTAATTGTTCTAATTTAACGATTCAATAATATAATTTAATCATTTTGCCAAAAAATTATAAAACCCAATAATTATTAAAGTCGAACTTACATTTACTTTATATATTTTATTATTAACACAATTTTACATTTTAATTTAAAACTATTAAAAAAGGTAAAAGTGACTAAACGCAGCACTCTGATTGGATAATTTTTGTTTTAATTAAAAATTTAAGTTTCACGATTTTTATGTGTGTACATAATTGATTAAAGAAGAGATTAGTCCTATGTGGAACAAACGTTTAGGCACCACTTTAATAGTTATATTATCAGCACTTGTCTGAAGCGTGCTATGAATTGTCCCGAAGTTATCAGTTTTGTTTTTTTTTTTTTGAAAAAAAAATAAATAAAATAGACTAGACGGCAGCCTTAGAGTTCACTATAACAACTAATTATATAAATTAGTTATTTATTACATTGTTTATCAGATGCACACAATTCTATTTTCGTTCCTATTTCTATTTTTTTTATCAATTAAAGTTGTCATGTTCTAGACGTGTTAATCATGAGAATTCGTTAAGTGCGGATAGCTACACGGTGAGATAATATTGTTTTTAAATTTCTCTTTCATTTCAGATAAAATTTATCAATGAAAACTTGATGACACTCGACAATTAAATTAGAACTTTTAATTCTCTTCATAATTAGGGTATTCAAGTTTTCTATATATACAATTCTCAACATTTGTACTGAAGTTTTCAGTGGAGTTACTCGAACTCCAGGTCAGAATTAAACAAAAGTACACTTCACACAATATATACCACTAGCGGACCAGGCGAACTTCGTCTCGCCCCAATTTAACGCCTTCAAATGAACTGCAGAACTATAATCAATAGTTCAAATTTCAATGTGATTTATTTGAATGGAATAAAAATAAGGAGAGTGATATGATAAACAATGTTTTTCGATTTGTTTTCCGGCGCAAAAACAAACATTAAAGAACGGTTATCCAATCCAGATTTTTATAATTTTTTGCATGTCCTCACCAAATCATCTCGAATCACCTTGTAAATCCTTCATTCTTAGGTCAACTGCCTCCAAAGCTCGTTTATGCGCCATCATGCATTCATTCCAAATTATGATTTTGCATTTCGCGTCAATTTCGCTGTCGCCGAATTCTTGGTCATTGCAGGTTTTGGCTTGTCAACCGTGAGAAAATTCATCGCCAGCTTCACAGCGGAATTTGCTTCGACCGCCTTTAAACAGTGTTGCAGCAATGCCATAGGATAAGAGATCTTGGCCGAATTGTTGCTAGAATCAACTAAATGACAAATGTCTTGCATGTGCATCGAGAAAGTAAATACGATTGCGGAATCGTATTCCACAGCAGCGCCATTGAAGTCTACATTTAGCAATTTTCTTCTTCTGATAACTTTTTGTCGAATTTGTGGTGGTGATTGTGTAGTTTGAAGCTGTGCAATATGGACACGTCTCCATTTATTTCTTCTGCACCTACCTCTTGCGTTTGATTATCACGGACATTCTGATTAATTATTGCAGGTACGTCGTCCAAGTTTACATCGCTATTAGTGTAATACTACGCAAAACTCGAATCAATTTTAGCTAGAAAAATAGCGCATTTTCTGAATAGGAAATTATAATGTGAAAAGTAATCCTTTCAAATCGTGCACATCCTAAGTCAATGTATAACGCAATCTATCGGGTTATGGCATTGATCGCAGGACAGCGTCATCTAATATATATCACATAAACTTCTCCACCCAAAATACACGCAAAGCGTCTTCTATCACAATGAATTTCACAATTAACTGAAATATTCCAAGCTTCACAACGAATTTTCAACCTTTAGACAAAATAAAATATCAAAATCCATTTAATGGGAATCAAATCCTGTAGTTCTGATCATACACGCGGCAACAAAGAGAAACCAAAATGAATTGTGTGTATACAAAACAAAACACATTATTTATACTAATAAAGCAACAAACATGTGAATGACACTTTTGGTCATAACTCCGGTTCTAGACATCGGTCGGCAAACAGATTTCTTATATGCACTCTCCAAACATGTCCCAAGATTTCCTGAAAATGTCATTCAAAGATAGCGCACAAACATAATTTGGATTGTTCTTTATATATAAGATTTGTGCTAAACAGATAAGCCTGATCTATTGAACTTAAGAATACGTTTTACGATAATATGGATACGAAATATAATAATTGCTTGACAGATGCCTTTAGTAGCAAATAAAAGTAGAGGAGATAATAAATATGTTTAACTAATTGAATGTTTTAATCAATAGATAGTAGATAAATATCTCAAGCGAACTTTGTGTTCAACTTTGTTTTTTCTTGCGATAAATAATAATTGTTTTATAAAATGACAAGTTATTAGTTTAAGAACCACTCGTTACATTTTACTTTTGTGTTGTATGAATTAAATTAGTTTTTATCCGTACATGAAACCGTGGTATCCCAAACTCAAATGGCGAACGCCTAGTACAGTTAGACATTTTTAATGAAGCTAAAATTCAATATCACAATAAATCAGGATTTTGCTTCTCATATTGCTCCCAATATTTTCTTGTTCCAGAGGTTCTGATCAGAACACCACCCATTTTTGCCCAGTTTGTCTGTATGTACAGTAGACATATACATATGTATATGCATATCACGGTGTCCTGGGAGTCAATACCTCTTCTCATTAAATATGTTAACTGGACAACATTTTGACAACCATTATACGAAATGAGTAAAAGGTATACCATAGAGCTTACCTTACATGCTTATGAGATCGATCCCATATATTTGACTTGCTTTTTGTATTTACATAATATATCAAAGCGGGAACTGTCAAAATAGATTGTTGTATATGAACGCGTGAAAAATTGCACGCACACCATGGATCGAGGGGCCTTTTGGTATTATTGAAAAGGTGTCTATCTATATACGCAAACACTATATGTTGAATATGTCCATTTAAAAAGAAAATATAAATCACTACCAGAATCTACTACATATAATTACCAATTATATGGAGCTTTCACACACACTTTCTCACGTAATCGTAATCCATTTTCTAGAACAGCCTGAGCTTCCTTTGCAAACATTAGTTTGCACTCTGGCGGGTAGATGGCCATTTTGTTTTGCAAAAAAGACAATCAATAATTGCAAATAATAAAGAGAGAGGGGTATATAACTCCTTAGCCATAATCAAACTCAAATGTAAATTTTCGATTCACATTTCCTGTAATCCCCATTCATAAAGTAATGTTAATGAAACAATACCGTTTATGCTTTTTATATTTTCTTATCTTTGCATCTAAAAATAAAAAAAATATATAGAAAATTATCTAAATGAGCATGTGTGAATTATCATTCATATTGAACATTTTCCTGGAAATAATAAGGGTATTCATGTAATGGCGGAAAACCCAGTAATACCCCAGAAACCGGATAATTTTATCTCTTGTATGGGAAAAATATTCTACAAATCTGATTAAATTATCTCACGAATTTGATGTAGAAAGAGATGAAATAAACCTCATAAAGTTAGTTCAACGAACATTCTGATTAGATGCGTTCCCGTACTCCCTAAAACTGCGAAAATCTATGAATTTCTACGAAAAACAAAATTTTCGCAGTTTTTCACAGAAGAGATAGCTCATGAGAGAGTAAAACAGTTCCCCAGGCTGCGAATTTTAGTCCATGAAATTTCTTTGGGCATATGAAGAATGTCAAATGAATGAAAAAAGAAAACAAACAATACATAAGCTGTCAGGTGCCAAGTGTATCGTTACAAAAGTTGAAAATAATAGAATTTATAGTCTGGTCGGGCACCCGTGCAATAAATTGAAATTTGTGATATCAAATTGGTTATTTTAAGAAATAATTTCACGTAAATCTTTAATAAACATTTTCAAAAATACACTTTTATGTTGACGTTTAAAAAATGGCAAACATTTTTCAAAGCGTTCCGGTACTTTTGTGAAAATTTGTTGCGCTCTGAAAGATTTTTACCGCCACTCTTCCAAAAATGACAGTCTTCACATTTTTGTGCACAAAGTACGGGAACACACTTATTATTTCCCAGATTTATGCAAGTATTTTTAAGAAATTCTTTCTTTAAAGCGGAAAATTGTCTCGTTGCATGAATACCCTTAGTATTTCCTACAATCGTCATTTTTCAAATGTTATCATTCTATACAGCTAAAATATATTTTAAGGGTACTCATGCAATGAAATGATGTTCTGCTTTGCAAAAAGATATAACTTTCTGCTTAAAAATACCAGCGTAAATGTGGGAAATAGTTAGCTGTTCGTTAAACAAACTATGAGGTTTATTTCTACTCTTTACATCAAATTCGTGAGATAAATTTACCTGCTTAAAAAATATTTTTCCCATACAAACTTTGGCAGTTCACTTCTGCGGTGATAAAATTATCAGGTTTACGCCGTTGCATAAATACCTTAAATAAAACGCTGATATTTTGTACTCCGGTTTTGGCTTGCAGAAAAATGAGACAAAATGTTATTCTACAATTTTTTTTTCATAGTACCAAACCAAATCATTAAAGTGTCAACTCTTATTTCGAATTCGAACAAGAGAGTTGTGACACATGAAATGTCAGCTGTCAACAACTGACGACACTACTTGCAAAACAAAATCAAAGCGCAAGTTGAAAAATATTTATCATTTAATCAATATTTAGTTGCTAATAAGATAGAAGAATATTTAACTAAAATGCCGGTAAGTAAAATAAATAAATTTACAGTCTTTCTATAAAACATAAACACTTTTCATTTGCAGTACGAACAACACCCAGTGGATCTGGAAGAAATCGAAAATGTTCGAGTGGTCGTTCGTTCTCGTCCCATGGACAAAATGGAAATACAAAGTACTGCATTAAATGTTGTAAAAGTTGATAAAATCAATAGATCAATAACTGTTATTAAGCCAAATGCAACACCAAATGAACCACCAAAAACGTATTTCTTCGATAATGTTTTTGGTGATGATTCGAGTCAGGTAAGTGAAAATTGTGTGAGTCATTTTTAAATGTATTTCTCCAGAAAACCAAAGAATGGGATTGCTGTTGTTTTGATAATCCTTTTTCAAGCTGGAATGTAATTAGTGTAGTCATAACAGAAAAGTGCCACACTTGTACATCTGTTTTCAGAATAAAAACTTTTAATTTCATTGAGAGAGGACTTGAAAATAACTCGATTTTCCATTGCAGACGAAGCGACAAGAGAATATTGTATAAATACGCCCAGAAAATCTGTAATAGAAATGTGTATCAATTTTTATTTGAATAGGCAATATGTAGGATATTTTTTCGTGGTTATTGTCTTCCTGGAAAATAGATTTTATGTTAGGATTTAATTAAGGACGTTTAAAATTAAATACCGCAATAAATATAATTTCTATGTTCACTTCACATGAGATTAAAATATAAAATCTAAGCCCATTGAGATAAATATATAAATATCAATAATGCTTCCAAGCTTCTACAATGTTATTTCTAACCGAAGGTGCTTGATTTTGCTACAAAAAATTGATATTTACCGCAGCGAGCAAGGAAAGACTATAACACAGGAAAGTTTTCTTAAAACCGCTAATTGTGTGTGTGGTCAGCAATCGAAAGTTTTGTGTCTTAGAACATATAACCGTTTATTTCTTGAAAAAAAAACGATTTCTTTCTCTTCGTTTTTGTATGGTAATAAAAATTAACACTGTATAAAACTATTACCCACATTTAAATTTCATCTTAGAGGGCCAGAATGCGGAGATGAATAAGAGCTTAACTTATATTTTTTGAGTAGACACACTACACAAGACAACTAAGACTAAACTTGTAGTTCCTTTACAATTTTTTAGTGTATTGATTCAAATTACAATTAATAGTAGGTATCGCCTTTTCAAATTAAGTTCACCTTTTTATAAATCAAATTCAACTTTTTGCTAATTAAATTAAACTTTTTGCAAATAGAATTAAATTGATTGCAAATCAAATTCACGTTTTTTTAAAGCAAATAGTTTTAAATGAGTTTATATGAAAAAAAACATCAAATCATATGAATAACAACGTTACATGCAATTCAAATAATTACATAATAACATGGTATGGACATAAAGACAAAGATAAATTCAATAAATACCTAGTACAACATTAAAACTGTATACTAGTCTTCAATGGTGCTGGTATCTTACATATGTACATATTCATACAGGGTGGTGCACGAATCGTGCTACAATAAGAAATTTAAATAACTATTATTTTAATCGATGTATTTCATTAATTTTTTTTATTGGATTAAAAATTAAATTTTATTTTAAATAACTAATAATTTTTAAAGATGATAGACCGCAAATGACCTCCACGCTCATCCACGCATATACGGCACCTGATTAGAAAATTGTTCATTGCAGCCTGAAGGGTTGAAATTGGGATCGCCTCAATTATTGTCTTAATGGACAGTCAAATTCCTGGATTTTGTTTTGTACACTTCCTGCTTGACATAACCCCATAAAAAAAGTCTGGTGCAGTCAGGTGAGGTGACCTTGGGGGCCAGCGGAAAGTGCAGTTTCTGGATATCAATTTGTTTGGGAATTTTCGTTGGAGCTCCGCCATAACTTGTGTGGCAACGTGTGCACTTGCTCCATCTTGTTGAAACCAAATCCTGCTGAAAGGGATACGTCTTCGGCGAAGTTCTGGGTAAAAAAACTCCTTCAACGTCTTTAAATAACGGTCCTCATTGACAGTTTGTATTACACCGTTTTCTTCAAAGAAGTATGGCCCGACAATACACCTCGATGAAACTG
Organism: Philhelius pedissequus; assembly: GCA_910595825.1. Taxonomy (NCBI): domain Eukaryota; kingdom Metazoa; phylum Arthropoda; class Insecta; order Diptera; family Syrphidae; genus Philhelius; species Philhelius pedissequus. The sequence continues at coordinate 2,207,671 of OU343163.1, read as the reverse complement.
CGCACCACACAGTGACTCGTTCTGGGTGCAATTCCGTCTCATGGAACAATTCTGGATTAGATTCACTCCATATACGGCAATTTTGCTTGTTAACATTGCCGTTTAAGTCAAAATGGGCCTCATCAGTCATAAATTATATTTTTCGGCAAAATTCCACGCGAACAGGCAAATCCAGAGGGTTTAACTTCATTGTAATTTGGAAGGAAACAAGTTTAAGTGATCATGAAGTATCCGTTTTAATGACCGTCTGCTAACTCCAATTTAGCCCGATAAGTTTCGAGTTGAAACACTTGGATTTGCCTGAACCCGAACATTGGGATCTCGATGATACGGTCTTCGTTCGATGCTTCCAGATTCGGCAAACATGTTCACCAGCCTCATAATGGTCCATCTACTCGGGGGAGTACCGCTAAACTCCAGCCTAAATTCCCTTTGGACGGAAATGACGGACTGCAAAGAATGGTATTGCTGCACTATCCAAATCTTTTTTTCAGTATTTCAAGCATTCATTTTGATAATTCTAAAAAAACAAGCCGATTACTCACACTGAAAAAAAATTATTACGTTTTATTTTTATAGCACGATTCGTGCGCCACCCTGTATAATACTATAACAGTATGTAGAAGTTACAGTTGCAACAGAATTATTAATAACATCAACTAAACTATTATGTCTAGTAGGATCTTTTAGTAAATGTTTGCATGGTACTTGATCTTAGAGAATACTTCTTCGATGGGGTTTAGCACTGGGGAATAAGATGGCAGAGAGAGTAGAGTGCGCCTTCTCTGATCGGCAAGATCGAGGTTCTATGGCTGTCGAAAATTAACCAAACTGCGTTCAGATTAGCATCTTGCACTTTCCCAAAAATTCTTCTTAAAAATCGCAACAAAAAAAGTTTCTACATCAACTCCATATAGGTACTTAATTTGAATTCCAGCAGGCGAATTTGGTTGTAAAAAGTTTAATTTGATTTGCAAAAAGTTGAATTTGATTTGTAAAAAGATCAATTTAATTTGAAAAGACTGTATGCAAGGTGTTCCCTAATTCGTGTAAGATATTTTGGATGAAGATTCCTGGAATAATTCCAATAAAAAACTTTAATGGCAGCGAAATTCTATAATGAAATGGGAGCCATATATGAAAAACTGATTAAAACGGAAAGAAAACTGTTAAAAATAAACGACACAATGATGCTGGATGGCTTTTTGTGAAAGGTATCATCCGTTCAGTCATTTTTTTAAAATCAAGTTGTATAAATGAATAGTTTTCGAGAAATTAAATTTCAAGGTCAAACATTCTTTAAAAAAATAATCACTTAAAATAGGAGTCCACTATATCAACTCTTTAGCAAAATAAAGTATACTTCAACGCTAAAGCACTCGTCTAGTTTAAAGAGCTAAATACTTGTTTTGCTCAAAATGTTAAACATTTAAAACCTACTTTAAATCAGTCTTAAAATGGCAGTCGACTTTTTGATCATTTTTAACGATAAAAATAATACTTTAACGTTAAAGAGGGGGTCTAACTTTAAAAACAGCAAAACGCTGCTTTATCCAATTGACATTTTTCTGGTGCCTGGTAGAAAGAGGTTAAGTCATAAATAGTAGTTTTACGCAAAATGAGATCTAAGATTGAATATTTATTTGTAAATCCAGATATTGCTTTTTCAAAAAATGAATGATGCAGAATAATCATCAAAGCGGTATTCTGTAATAACATTAAGCTATGGACAAAACAATTTGAGTACCTACCCGATTTTCTGATGACTTATCTCCTTAGAGCCATCTGTTTTTTGTGTACCTGTTTAAATTACGTTTTTTCTAGGGCTTAAGTCAAAAAAAAATCTTTTTGTACATAAATAACTCAATTTAATTGAAAAATATACTTTAAAACAATAAATTAATTTAAATAAATAATAAGAATTGACATTTTATTCTGGTCATCTTCTAACGAATCTGAATTATTATTTGGTGCCTCTTCCGAAGTTGCTAAATTTTTGTAAAACTCATGAGAAACAGGTGGAACTAAGGTTAAAAGTGAGCACAAATCCTTTTTGGATTTGAAGCCTTGTATTTTTTTAGGACATTAACGAAATTTATTATTATTATCTTTTGTTAAACTTAGAAATGTGTATCCTTTCTATCGCAACCGACTATACTAGAAGACTTAAGCCCTTAGGAGCAACAAGATTTTTGAATTATAAGATAACTTAAGCCTTTAAAATTTAATTAAATACAAGGGACTTAAGTCCACTTACACCCTTTATACCAAACAAATTTGAAAACTTTCTGACTTACACCCTTTGTACCGAAATATTTCTATAGGAAGGAGTAACTTAACCCCTTTCTACAAGACACCAGAGCTTCATAACAAAAAAATTACAGAAAAATGTTTGCTGAAGAACAATAAGATTTTATTTCGAGCTTTTTAAGAAGCCAACATTTTCGAGCAAATTCATTCAAAGAGCTTGTGGGCCTTGAATTTTAGTCAATATACCGATTTCATTAACTAGAATCGAGTTTTCCTTAACCGATAACTGTTTGAAATTTTGCACTAATTATTTTTTTAAATAATAAAAATTAAATATGCATTTTCCCCATATAATTTGTAGTTAGAATTATTTTAGGAATATTCCCCAAAAATATCCTGCACAAATTAGGGGACAGAAGATGTAATATTTTAGTCATGTTAGGGACAATTGGAAGAAGCAACAGTTGACCAGCAATTTCATTTACTCCAAAATGCTTAAGTTTTTTCTAATTATAATGTTTTATACATATCGTTGATTAATTGCTGCGTGCATATATATGTACGAATAACGCTGGGCGAGATTTCTGGTATTAATGGGGGTTATCGTGAAATTCCGTTAGAGATTCACGGATGCAGGAAAAATTTCGAGCGAATAAAATATTCAGTGGGAGACGAAGTTTCCTGGTAGATTCCCGATAGGGCCCAATATTTTTTATTTGATAGCTCAATCATATTTCGACGTTTCCGAAATATCTCTATATATATATATATAAACATCAACTCCAATGTAGGCTGTCTCAAAACTCAATTCCTTCTTGTTTCTTGCTCTAAATCCAGGACATTTATGCAAGTTTTAAATGTATGTGCGTACTTCACCTATTTTTCAATTTTAACCGGATTCGTGCATTTGCTTAGCATGAGACTTGATTTGCAAATTTTCTTTTAGGAATTTGGGCTAATAGTGCAACTCAAATCACAAGTTCGTAAAGAGTTACTTATTGCATTTAACTTGTACATTTTTTTTATCAAAAGGCTACTTTTTTCGTCCATTCATTCAATTCCGTTGAGTCTTGGAGAAAAACAAAGGTGTTATTTCCACCAAAATGTGTCTTATTATTAATTGACATTGGTGATAGTAGCAAAAATTTTGTATACACGTCTGTAGAATACTTTGGTTCAATAAAAAATATTCATTAACAAAATTTAATAAAATTAAAAAAAAAACAGTTGTTAACAAGTGATTGAATGGCAATATGACACATACATACATACTATAAAATGTTTAATTCGTATTATTGTTTTAGTTTGGCCTTTTCGTTCATTTTTGTTGTTGTTTGAAAATAAGAAGAAATGTACAAGTGAGATTATAAGAAAAATAATTAAACTTAACATAACAATGCACGAAAAATATAATCCTATAATTAATTCTTAATTATAAAAAAAAATAAAGCAACTTTTAATGATCAATCTAAATCTCCACGAGATCCAAAACGTATCGTCACAAGCAAATCGGCCAAGTATACCAGTGAAGTTAATAATGCAACCCATGCTGTGGCCATTACTAAATCCAATCGTTGTGTATTAGGTTCCCAGTAATTGCGTTCTTTTGTATTTGACCAGTCTCTAAACAAGAGTGCTGTACTAGACAAAACCAAAAAGAATCCAACAAACGACCATACGGTTGCTGTTTTCCATGGAGTTCTATTAAAAAAAAAAAAAGAAATAATAAATAATTGATTTAAGAAAATCCATTGAGCTATTCAACTTACGCATCCCCAAACATAGCCATAATTAAATAAATTGACGTATAAATTAGAAGACAACCAAAGGTCACATAGCTGAGGGCAACAACGCGTGGTGTAATGAAAATTCGAAAATGGGAATGTGTGGCGGGATCATCTATCAGTCCGATGCAACAGATAATCAGGCACTGTGAAAAAATTCAATTGAAATTAATTGACTTTAATCGAATTGATAAGTTCTCGGGGAAATTGTACGAGTATATAGGCTGGTTGCTGCTTACCAATTCGAGAAATTTAAGCGCGACCAATGTGTAGGTGGCTTTTTTTGATGTTGTACTCGGAAAAGTTGAATCATCCGCCGGCGACATTTCTACTCTTGATATTTCTATTTAAAAAAAAAAAACTTAAATGAATTTTTTTACAAGAAAATAAAAATAAATAAATATAAAACAGAAGGAAGTATTAAGAAACTGACAGCAATAGAATTAATTTGAAGTCTCAAAATCTTGCAACTCATTGTCTTCGAGAATTTAGTACTTTATTTTATTGGATATGATACCTAAAACGATTAATAAAAGTTGTTTCTATGATCTGACTTCTGACGGTCTAAACAAATAAGACTTTCTGTTTGTTCGTTGAGCCTTGAGGTCGCCCTAGGGTCGCCCTAAAGCGTTTTTTGAAAAACCTGAAGTCACCCTAATAAACAAATTCTGTAGATCTAGTTTGTAGTTGGGGCAAGTTGAGGTAAATGAAGAAACGTCAAAGTCACATGAGATCTGATTTCATTTGATATTTTTAAAATGGAAATAAACGAATGCTCAAATTAATTTTCAGACACAGACATGCAAAATGAAAGCCTTTGAAGTTGTGGATTGTTCATAGGTCCATAGGTGCTTTTCTGCATAATATAATTAATATCCCTCGGGTGTTTTTTGAGAACCGAAAAACCCATGTTCTTTGACAACTCTTGGGGTTATCAAAAAAACCTTGGTCGACCCTGGGTAAAGTTCAACGAACGACCCTTCAAATGGCGTATTTATTTGGCAATCCGGAATTCTCCGATCCGGGATCCCAACTTAACACTTTTGTGTGATTCTGTGTGAAAATAATTGTGTACGTGAGAATATTCAAATTCGAAAAAAATGTTTGTTGCACAATTATGATACAAAAAATGACAACAGTCGAGTTTGACGTTCAAGTATATGAATATGTGAGTGCTTCTGGTTCTGATTTTGATTTGAAATCCAGAAGCAAAATTCTCTTCTTTTCAGAATTAGAACTGTCATTTTTTCCCAAGTGCATGCTTTCAGAAGAGTCCGGAAGGCTTCCAGATTGTCAAATAAAAACGACATAACTGAACTAATCGTCAATAATTATTACAACGAGTTTCATTCAAATGTCAAATAGGTATCTCTCAAAATCGAGATTTGATCTTTTCAATGAAATTTGTTTCCAGATTTAATTGTAGTATTGGTGAATGGCTGACACACACAATACTGATGATGACGAGGAAGACGAAGCAATCGAAAACTCTACTAAATTTTGAAAATCTAAATTATTAACTTTTCGTCCATTATTTGTTTATTTTTTTTAGCACGGACTGGCACAAGTTCAAAACAAATTAATAAAAAAATATTTTCCATTTGACGTTTGACAGAAAAGACATCACCCATCAGATATCAAATCTTTCGTGTTGAGATTAGATCTAGATTTGATCTACTTTTTATTACTATGAAACTCTCAAAATTAAAAAAGATCATTTATTTTGACAGAAAGAGCAAATCTTTTCATAAATGGAATTAGCTATTAAACAATTCATTCATATTTCAGTTTGGGGCAACAGACATCCATAAATGGTTGACATAAAATCTAAGAAAGATTAACAATTACATATTTAAACGGTTTTGAATTCACCAAAAGTTTTATTTAATAGTTCTCAAATTACAAATAAATAAAATGAAATTAACATCTTCAACTTTTCATTTCTAGTTAAATGTCTACTCGTGTTCCCTATGAATCACTAAACGATTCTTAATTAATGGAATTTGGAAAGAATATAAGTATCTATCTCATTAATAGAAACGACGATCACATAATGTTTTATTTCGTGATCGACTAAATTATAATTACATATACATATGTAAGATGAGCATACATTCAAAAACTTGTTCTGTTTGCTGTCAGCTGCATAAATAAAACCAAAACCAAACAAATGAAATACCTATGCTTCGCAAATAATTCATGATATTGTTTTTAGTTTATTTTTCCAAATATAATGGAATTCCAAATGACACCAATCTAAAAATATATATATGTATATATAAGCTACAATTTAATGAAGAAGCAATTTAAAATTTATAACCACCACACGTAATAATTTTTGTTTAGTTTGTTAAAACGAGAAAAAATGTTAGTTACGACTTACGAGTAACTACTACGATTTAATTCAACAAAATTTGTCATGCACCAAAGAATAATAATTATTACTAAATTGTTCTTATCCGTAATCGTTGGCAGGTAACTAAAATTATTAAAAAAAATATTTCAAGGTTAGTATAATTACAACAAGCTACTTTTTCCTATGCACACAGATTTTTCAACTTCTAGCTTAATCTGGGCATTCTAGTTTGTTTATTGCCAATTTGAAAGTGCAATGTTATTTTTAATGAATTGTTTATTAGCAACTTTCTACAAGGCAGCAATTGGTTTAGGTGCGAAGTGTTAGAAAAATCTCTAAAAAAAATAATTGCCAATTATCACTATCAATGCATTTGACTGCTTTTGCCTAAATTACAATTGTTGTGATAAAAAATCGTGAACAAAAATTTTATAAAAAAAAAAAATAATCAAAACAAATCACGCAATCCAAAAGGTATAGGTACGAGTATGTATTTTACAAAATGTGTGTTCTATTAACTTTAACGCTTCTAGCCTAATTGGGCCATAGGGTAGGGCCAAGAAAATATTAAACATCTCATAGTCCCCCTATCACGTACCTACAACATCACGCTCCTACCTAAAGATTATTTGATGGGTAAAGCTATGGAATTTTAGTTCTCTGTCCCTTCTCCGCACCTTCACGAACTAGAAAGCAGTTTCACTGTGTTAGTCTCTTCGAAGCTCAGCAAAAAGAAAATTATAAACTTGAATAGGTAGGTATATTGATTCAACTGAAAGCCTAAAGGTTTATGGCCGAGACCCGGGAGACTCCGATCCGATATATGACGACGTAATATGGGAAAATGTAAACAAACAAATCGAAACCACTAGCGTGTGAGAGTTAGAAGAGAGTAGCTTAAAAATATTGAATGAAAAGACAAAACTACTGTGACCACTGTTGCCAAATGATTGAAAGATTTCGAGATAAAATTGTTGAAAGTAATTCTTCAAAGTCAAATTAGCTGTTATAGTAGGGGAAACAAAATTAAAAAACAAGTAGTAATTTAAGATTTGTAATTAAATACTTAAAAATTACATTCAGGCGTTTTTTTCGCTATTGATGTTTGCAAGTTCTTAGAAAAAACATACAAAAAAAAACAATATTATGGGGCCTTCCATTTATAAATTCAGAATTTCAGCCATCCGTCTGATCGAATCTTTCGAATCACCTGAATATTTCACTCAATTTGTCACTATTTATTTTCAAATGTCTTCTATCTTTTGAGTCCAAAGCTTTGCTAATATATTTGTTTGTTTAATTCTTAATATAATCTAATTGTTAAAATTTATTTTCAATCGAAATTTATATACTTTTTGGAACAATTACTTTTTTCCGTCGGATAGCAGAATACAAATAAATATTCACGTGACAGGGTATTGACGTATTTCGTGCCTGTAAAACTGGTAGTTGTCAAACTAAATAAATTCCAATTTTACTACTGTTTAGTATTGTTAGTAAAAAGAGGGATAGTCTCACTGAAAAATACCGATCTGCGAATTTGATTCAGAATCAGAAAAAAAGATGAATGAATAAAAATTTCCCTCTTATTCGAAAGTTGGAAATGATGCTTAAAATGTTTCTCACAATTTATTGGTATTGGAATAAACTTTCCCATGGGCCCAATTCCTCAACCGTGAATGATTTTCCGTGAAAAAAAATATTCACGCTCAAAATATTTTTTGGTCGAAGAAAATTTCTTTCGTTGGAGATTCACGATCACATTAAACATTTCGAGGTAATAAAATATTTCGTGGGAAACGCAGTTCCCTGGGAGATTCCCGATACTGCCCATTTTTTTTGTTCTCCCAATGGACGGATGTAATTGTCTGAATCCGTGTTTTGAAAAAAAAAAGAATCACAATTCTTTTAAAACCAATTAAAAAACCACATTACTTTTCAGCAGGTTTTAAATGACCTCGATTCATCTTCAACAAATTGTTTGATTTTAACCCATTTGGCAATATTGTCTCAAAACTTGATTGTTTTTCTTTATTTTCCCTTACGTTTCAATCGTTTATTTACCATCGCGTCATGCCACACCTGTATTTTGATTTGCAATTAACATGTATTTCAGCGATAGAACAAAACAAAAATTTAAAAAAGTCTAAATTCCCTTTTCTATGTATGTGCATAGGTGTTTTTCGAAAATAAAGACATTTCAGGTGTTAAATTTCCCAACAAAAACATCAACTATCTATTGGCGCTCGTTTTTTTTTGTTTAATACCTTGTAGGTAATTAAACTAGAAAAAAGTTCCCCCTATCAAACTAACAACATGCCAATGCAACCTGACATAAATTCGAAACTATGTGCATGAACCATTATAAACAGGGTTCGGACATAAAAATTTTATATTTCAAATTAAAATATAAAAATAGAAAACAATTTTATAAAAAAAAAAACGAAAACAATCAAAAGGTGTGGAATTAATTGAATCGTATATGTAATATATTTTAGGAATGATTATTGTCTTTTATACAAAATATACGTAGTTTTTGTAGTTTTTTTCTGACTCAGAACAAGAACTGTCTTTTTTCAACTTTTTATTTTGATTTGTATTCTCAAAAAACTGTTCTTGGTTTTAAAAATTGCAGTGAATCTAGACATAGCAATTCATAACAGTTCTGTTTATATAAACGACGAAACTAGATAAATGCAAATATATAACAGTTATATTAAAAAAGTGTGAAATATTTGGTTGGGCTGCTGAATGAGACAACGAAGTCCCGGAAGTAGAATAACAGAAATGTTATAAATTGACATGTCGGGAGTCACTTCCTTATATACAGATACTATTTATTTATGTGGTTCGCAAGGTCAGAAAGGCAATATATATCCCGAATTTATTCCAGACTCCCCAAGCGCCGTCTCAAACGTTTTGAATATTTGTTCCTTTTGTTGTCACACAACTGTTATAAAACTGTTATAATAAATTAGCATTTTTCTAGTCGCGTCGTTTGAAAAAAAAGAGTCAATAATATTTTTCACATTTTAAGGCAATTCTTTAGAAATGTATTGTCTAAACGGACCCAACGAATTATTCACACTTTGACGTAAACGATAAAAAGAGTAGCAGATACTCCACTTGAGATTTATTAATATCCGAACCCTAATCTAAGCTACGCTCTGTTGCACTATCCAGCCCTGCTACCACGTCTAATGCATTAAAAGTTGCAACCCACTCTATGGTGCTTGTATGTGTTTTCATTTTAGTAAGTTTTAGTCGAAAGTTGTTTTGTTTTTTTTTACAATAGGATTTTGTGTAAACTACAAAGAGATGCAAAGAAAAGAAAAAAAAAACTAGTAGGAATTTACTTCACTCTTTTTCGTGCTTAATTGAGTTAGACTGTCTATTTGGATGTGCTTTTTTTAAGGCGTTTCCCAGACAATAACAAAAACACAGATCACTCTCTGTTTAAGTCTAATGACTCCTTATGATATAAACTGACGCTTTAATTGATTCCCGCGCTCGTATAACAATAATTCGATTTAAATTTATTTCGAAAACATCAAGAATTAAAAATTAAAACAAAAAAAAAGGAAAAATTAAACCAAAACGAACTAACGACGACGGCAAGTGGACGTACTAGAGAGAAACTCGATATCCGTTGTAATTCCACCACGTTTCAACTACGAATGGTTGACGGTTGGCTCGAACTCATAGTATTAACTCTACAAGTCTACAACTTCGCGTAAATTCGTTTCTATCTCTCTAGATCTGGCTATGGCTCTGGGGCTTAGCTGAACTGTGTGTTGTTTTCCAAGCAGCCCATCTAGCAGCAGCTAAGAGAAACTCTTTGAATCATCATGTTTTTACGTCGCGTCGTCGGCGTCGGTCGTCCACATTGAACCGCGAGTCTAGATGAGCAGAAGCCTCGGCTAAATAATCGTGTCGTTTGTTATTCAGAATTCCAAGACCAGACTTTTAATAGTTTGCTTTGTCTGAACGCGAAGAGTGGAATAGCATTGGGTTTGGATGGCTTCTTACATGCTTATAGATACATAGCAAATACAGAGTTTGAGTTTTAAAACTGTTGTAGGTACTTATATGTACTTAGTATACAGGGTGCGTTTCTATACAGCTAATTAGATGAAGAATTAGTGGGGGGTAGGAGGCATCTTAATGCATCTGGTAGGTTAGGTATGTATGTATATTAGTGAGCAATGAATGGGTTGAATTATAAAATATATATTATTTGTTGTGTTGTTTCACATCATATTGTGAATTCTTTTATATGTATGAACAGTAGATAGCTATTATTTAATTTGCTCAGAAACAACAAAAAAGAAACACATGCCTACATTCTTAAATTTGGATTTACAGTGGTTTAAAAAAAATAAGTACACTTTTATTTTAAAACAAATTGTTAAAATGTTGATGTTTCTAAAAATGTGTGCAATATAGATAGAAGGTGATTCGCATAAGGTGTGACAAAAAGCTACAGTATGTAAGTTGGGTAAAGGTAAATCCACAAAAAAAATTGTAGACTAAAGGCCGTTAAAAGCTATTTTGAATCAATAATTCGACAAGTCCAATTTTTTTGGTAACTTTGCACGCACTTAAGGGATTATAAATGCTTAACACAGCGCGGCATCCGGTGGAAGAAGAGAAAGAAGGATAGGAAAGATGTGTGGCGCGCTGTTCTGATACTAGAGCTGGTTGTTGTCTCAGATTTATCTGCAGGGATGGCGGCTGAACTAATGCGGAGAGAATTACCGTGTCTTATTTATTTATGTCCCTTATAATTCGCACTATTTTATTTATTTCGTTGTCATATTTTATGGGTATGCTAGTTTACTCAATCACATGCTGTTAATGTTATGCCTAAACAGCATGTAATGAGCAAAGCAGCAACTTATTTTATGACAATTTTTAGAATTGGTTTTTAATGGAATATAAGAAGACATAGACAACGGCAGGAATCGAACCTGCACCACAAGGTTAACAGGCGAGCACACAACTATCGCACCACGGCCACCCCCAAAATTAAATATAATGCAAAGTCTTCTACTTGACACTGAGTAATTTCAGTAGTATATAGAATTGTATTATAAAAAAAACACCTTCTTATTTTTTTTTGTATAAAAACAAACTAAAGAAATAAACAATCATTTTTTTTTTGTAATAAACGTGTAGACGTCCAAGACAGCAAGACACCAACCAGCAACAATTTTCTCCGCTCATCGAATTTATGAGGGAAAACGAAGGGATAGCCAAAGGACACAACATACAACGTTCTCTGCAATATGTCTAGTGCTTCGGACATTGAATTGCGTTGCGCCTGCCCAACCACTTTCTGGTATGATCCGTCTGCAACGAATCTCAATGTTGCAGCTAATTTTATAATTGGTGGTGTCCCATTGTTGTTCTGTGGTATTTGTATTTTATTTCGTCCAAGACAATTTTAAATGTTTCTTTTGAAAGGCGAAACAATTTATCGAACCAAGTTTTTATAAAATAAAGCTAAAAGGTGAAGAAGCACTTCTTAATAATTTTCTTCTCAAGTTTGAATTTTAAGATTCTTTTTCTTCCTCACGTTAAGCATTTATATAAGTCCATTTTTTTTTTAAATAAATATTTTATTACAAAGTTCATGCACCTCGGACAAAACACAAATGGTTTTGATTGAAATAATAAATATTCATTGGCTGTCAATTATCTGGAAATCTTGGAAGTAGCATTTACGATTCGCTTCGAATTCGTTAACTGATCAAAACTATGCAAATCGAAAATGAGATATCGAATTGAAAACGATTCGCTTCGTATTCCCTAATCAGCCCACTATAGATCGTTCTACAGACAGACAGACGGAATTGCGGACCCACTTTTTTGTTGTTCTCTATGATCGTAATGTCTTGTTTGATTGTTAGAAAAAAAATTTTTTTACGAATACATAACTTGCCTTATAGTACCTATAACCGCAAGTAAAAATTGACTTAAACAAGAAAAAAAAACATCGGTAACCCTCACTATGTCACCCTATACCTTTTTGCACAGCTCAAAATCTGTTCCTTTATAAAGTCTTTTAAAAAAGTTGCTTTAGTGAACAGTTTCTAAAAATTAATTTTTAAACTCAAAATTTTTAAATAGACATTTTTTTTATAATAAAACTATGTTTTTTTTTAATTTTACGTCATAAAGTACTATGTATCTTTGTTTTCAAAATTTAACATTCGTATTAATTTTTACATAAAAACAGAAAACTCTTGTATTTTTTGATAAAAATTAACTACCTACTTTTTGGTCTAAAAAAAACATTTTTTTATTTTTAAATATCCAGAATCTAATTATTACACAATAACGTGATGCTTATTAATTAACAACACATCACTATTTCAAACTTCTCTCAAAAAATTAGTGGGCTTGCACTTCTTCTACTAACGCTAATGCTAATGGTCGAGATCGTGAAGCCCGAAGACTACGCTGAAACATATTCCAGTAGGAGGTGCCTTGTCTCCTACTCAACCTAAGCGCTCTAGCTCTAGCAATGTCCCCAAAAATACATTTTTGATGGGTCAATACAATTAAAATAGGATAAATGTGAGTGAATTATAAAAAAAATCTTTACAGTCTGTTAACTCTCGATTCCATTTTTTAAAACTTTTTTTATCCCCAAAAATAACGGTACCTACCATACAATTTTTTGTAGCCGAATTGGTAAATCTTAATTAACTCGAAAACGGCTCTAACGATTTTGATTAAAAAATTTTAGTGCAGTGTAATGTAGGTAAAGGATTAATTTTGTTGCAAAAAAATTATATAAAATGTTTTTAACAGTATATGCTTTAGGGGTCCTTCAAATTCTAATTAATATTGCACCTACCAAAATTTTCGAAAAATATTTTTTTTTTCAGATTTTTCAGCGATTTGTTATGCATACTAAAATTTTGTTCGATTTTTTTTGGAACTAATGCACCTGGGTCGTTCTAAAATTTTTTTTCTAAAAATGTGTTTTTTTTTTGTTACTTTACAAAAAAAAAATAGAAACAACCTATGAAATTCTGATCCAAAACTCACTTTAAGGCGATTAATAAAGATAAATATAAAAAAGACCCTTTCCTAGAGGCATTGCAAAAAACCAATTAAACTTAACATCATTATAGTTTTATTTTTGTTTTGTTCAGCTCGAAAAAAACACGCTTTACAAGTACATTAACAAACACCTTTTTGTTAAGCTCTTCTTTGCTGTTCATACGGTGAACTTATTTTATTGGCCGGCCGTGTAAATCCGTTTCATAAGGCCAGGGGCTAATTTCACAGATCATATACTACATACATTTCATACATCAAACACCAAATCGATTATCATACATTACATCAAAATGTCTGTTTCACAGATACCATTGGAAGGTAGTGTATGATTCGTTTATACCTTCCATGAAAATGTATGATTTGACGTTTGATTGACAACTGTCAAATGAAATATGACATTTTAAAGAACGACACTTCTTTTTTGTCTTATGATGTCACCAGAGATTAAAATCCATTAATCCACAAACAATAACAATTTGCAGATTTTCAAGAGGATCTATAAGGAATCTAAAAAGGTATTAACCATTCTTCTAGGTGTAGTCGTTTCTTGTGGACGCGGAATTTTGTTCATGTTTTTTTTGAATTTGCACCAAACAGTCAAGGTTCAATGACCACTTGGGTGTAATTTTCTTTTTCTAACAATTAAAATTAAAAATGTTTGACGCAATTTTCAAGAGGATCCTATAGGGAATCTAGAAAGGCATTAACCATTCTTCTAGGTGCAGCCGTTTCTTGTGGACGAGGACAAGCATTAATTTGCCTCAAACATTCAAAGTTCAATAACAATTTGGAAGGAATTTTCTAATAATTAAAAGGAAAATGGTTAATGCAATTTTCAAGAGGATTTCGAAAGAAATGGCCCCAGGTTTTTAATATTCATATCCTCTTCCCCAAAATCCACACAATATTGTAATTAAAAAGAAACAATTTTTTTACTATTGATTTTATATTCAAATATAGAGTAGCTATTGTATTAACAGTATTTCAGAGCACATTCACACGTGAAAAACTTGTAAAAAAAAAAAAAACAAATATAAAATTTATTTTGAAAAATCAAATTGAGGTAAAACAAATAAAAAAAATACTCATTGGTCGTTAATTTTTCTCCCACAGTGTATTTATTTACCTTTCCCGTCCTCGATATAAGTTAACAGCAGACGCCATTCCTACGTCATGCTTTATACTCTACACTCATGCTTAGGGGTTTCTAGAAAATCAATAGGGTTAGTCATTGGCTGTATACAAACATGTTCCAAAAATCACCAATGACCAATTTCTATGCAATTACTCCTTATTCTAAAATTAAAACGGACATCTAATTTAAATTTAATGATGTTTTTATTATGAGTTTGTTTTCCTTGGATATCGAATTTAAAATTCAGAATAAAATACCGCAATTTCCATGAAGAAACATTGTTACACTTTTTCGCTTGAAGAATATTTTCATTAAATTCCTTTTTGGTGAGTCACTATTTCAAATATGTACATAAATAAATATATGTATGTGAGAATTTCGTTATATTTAACAATACCTGCAAAAATATAACCACATACCTATTACCTTCTGTTAGAGACGTTTAATGACCTTGAAAATTGTATTCTCATTTTCTGCTGTCAATTGGGTGTTTTAGGGGAAATATCCAAATGGTTATGAAAAGATTGAATTGTTTTCAAAAGTTGGACGCTTAATGACAAATTTTACGCTCGAACAACCAACGTTAAATTGTTTAATGAATCGTACAAGGTAACTCTATTTAATTGTATATTGTGTTTTTGTGCTCCTAAACCTGGTGCGTGTGTATTTTTGTTTCTTATGAAAATCTAGGTCACTAAAAATCCAACATATTTTTTTTGTAATATATTTCAATTTTATCTTCTATTCGAATAAGACTCGTGGGACAATTAATTCGATTATTTTTAAACAGACAACCATAATGATAATAATTTAGAACACAGATGTGAATATTTTTTTTTGAGTTGAATCAATTCATAGTCATGAATTAGATGCTGTCGTTTGAGAATCTCGACAAGCACAAGTAACTTCATTTTTTCTCATCTCACATTTAATCATCATCTCATTTTTTGCGGGAACCGATTTTTCAACCCAAGTTAACATTTTCGTTTTTTTTATAGATTGATCTTTATGTAGACACAGCTCGTCCCATTGTAGAAAAAGTGCTTGAAGGCTACAATGGCACTATTCTTGCTTATGGACAAACTGGAACAGGCAAGACATACACCATGTCTGGAAATCCTGATTCTCCACAGACCAAAGGCATCATTCCAAATGCATTTGCACACATTTTCGGTCACATAGCCAAGGCCAAGGATAACCAAAAGTAAGTACATCCCCAGAACTTCATTAAATGCGCTGTATTAACTTCCAGAGCTTTTTCTTTCAGGTTTTTGGTTCGCGTCAGCTATATGGAAATATACAATGAAGAAGTTCGAGATCTCCTGGGAAAAGACGTTAATAAAAGCCTTGAGGTCAAGGAGCGTGCAGATATTGGTGTATTTGTGAAAGATCTCAGTGGCTATGTGGTGCACAATGCTGACGATCTTGAGAATATCATGAAATTGGGCAATAAAAATCGTGCTGTTGGTGCAACTAAAATGAATCTTGAATCATCTCGATCGCACGCTATTTTCTCGATAACTGTTGAATCAAGTGAATTAGCGGATGGAACTCAGCACGTTAAGATGGGTAAATTACAGTTGGTTGATTTGGCAGGGTCTGAGAGGCAAAGCAAGACCCAAGCAACTGGCATACGATTGAAAGAAGCCACTAAAATCAATCTGTCGCTTTCGGTGCTCGGCAATGTCATAAGTGCATTAGTCGACGGAAAAAGTACACATATTCCCTACAGAAATTCTAAACTTACAAGATTGCTACAGGACTCTTTGGGTGGAAATTCAAAAACTGTCATGGTAAAAAAATTGTTTTTTTTTTTTTTTTTTTGAGAGATCTATTTTAATTATCCATTTCAGTGTGCAACAATAAGTCCAGCTCATTCAAATTATGTTGAAACTATCTCAACATTAAGATATGCCAGCCGAGCCAAGAGCATTCAAAATAAAATGCATATTAATGAGGAACCAAAAGATGCTCTACTTCGTCACTTCCAAGAGGAAATTGCACGTTTACGCAAGCAACTTGAAGAAGGATGCTTCGAACCATCTGAATCGGAGGCCTCTGAAAGCGGTGAAGATAACGAAGAGGAAGAGATTGAAATCGAAATAGAAAATGATGTAACTAATGGACAAACAAAGAAGCCAAAGAAGAAAAAGAACTCAGAAAAATCCGATGCTGAGAAAGAAGCTTTGGAAAAGAAAGCAAAGGAGCGTGAGCGTGAATTGGATAGAGCAAAGTAAGATGTTTTGTTTTTATTAATAAAACAAGACTTACACGATGATATCATTTATCTTAGATCCGAACAGGAGCAATTGAAATCGAAACTTATGTCGCTGGAGACGAAGATATTGGTTGGAGGCGAGAATTTCCTAGAAAAAGCTCAGACACAGGAGAAACTTTTGGAAAATTCACTTGCAGAATTAGAAATGCGAGATAAAACCGAAGAAGAATTAAGAAAGTCACTTCAAAAGAAGGAAGTAAGTTTCATCTAAAAAAAAAACTCTTAAAAATTATATGAGGGCAATTGTCCAACTAGAAATTTGCAACCAGCAACTTACTGTTGCTTCTATTTTGTGTAAATTTTGTTACGGAGAAGTTTCAGTATAAACCTCGAACATAAGCTACAAATTCCCAAGATAAGAACGTGACTGTGATAGCTTTTGTAAATCACGTATTCTATGCTAAATGTTTTCTCTTTAATTTATAGACTGAGAGAATAGATATTGAAGAGAGATATTCAAGTCTGCAAGATGCTAGTACTGGAATAACCAAGAAGATTCATCGTGTGATGCAAATGTTGATGAGTGTCAAAGCTGAACTTGCCGATCAGCAGCAAGAACATCAACGCGAAAAAGAAGGAATCTATGAAAATATACGTAGTTTGTCCAGAGAATTGGCATTATGTGAACTTGTTTTAAATTCCTATATTCCTCAGGAATATCAGGTAAGCATTCGAAAATGTAAAGCCAAATTCCTAAAATTAAAAAAAAAAAAACATTTTTTTAGATGATGATTGGTCAATATACCCATTGGAATGAAGACATTGGCGAATGGCAATTGAAATGTGTAGCTTATACGGGAAACAATATGCGAAAACATATCGCTGATAATGAACAAAATGCAAAAGAGGTTTGTTTTAGTTTTTTAATTCGAATACTTATGATTATTTAATTAAATTTATATTTACTTAGTTGGATTTTGTTGATCTATCACATGTCTATTTGAGTTATAACACAGAAGCTGTTATAAATCCTGTTCGTGCTAAGTCAGCAAGACCAAGAACTTCTGGTGTACCAAGACCAACCACAGCGAGGCGTTACTAGTGTGGGAAAATATTTAAAAAAAATATATATTTTCGCAGCAAAAAGCACAAGATATTGCGTTTTAGATATTGTGATAAGTTTTAGTGTGCAATCATTTTGTTCTTTTTACATTTTGAAATACCTAAATTGTTTAAATTTTTGAATTGAATTATTGTACTATAATATAGTACTTAATATTATATGTATAATTTGTAACTTGTCACCCAAAATCTTTAAAAAAACAGTCTTAAAATTGTGTTATTTATTAAATTAATTTTAAAAATCATTTCTATTTAGTTATTTAGCTAATAGAAAAATAATATTTCATTCTTAAATATCTCATACAATTATCCTCTTTCCACCGCTTTTTATAGTTACAATTCTTATAATGAATGCATTTTAAAAATTAAACTATGTATTTTAGTCTGCTAATGTAAAGCTTAACATGTTTTTTATAACATCATATTTTTGTTGTATCTACAATATTTTTTAAGGTATTTCGTTTTAAGACATTTTATTTATTGCACTTAAATAATTTTTAATATACATAAAACATAACAATTTATTTTACTTTGCATTTAGGAATAAAAACAAAAAATGTAAAAATGAAACAGTATTTCCACTTAAATAATATGGAAAATGAGTAGTTAGAGGAAATTGTGCTAAACATTACGATCTCTTAAGATTAGACTCAATGGAGTTTTCGGCACAAGTAGAAATTCAAACTCTGTTTCTAATGGGCTGGGAAAACTTATATCAAAAGCTAGGACCATCTGAGAATAAAAAGAAAAATATCGTTTATTTAAAATTGTTAAAAATTTTGTAAATGTAACTCGAAGAGTTTCTGAAAAAAAAAAATAAACTTGAAAATATTGTTTGTGATTACGATAATATAGAAGTTAGACAAAAATGCATAGGTTAATTTCCTTATTCAAAAATTGAACCATAGCTATCCACATAGGTCGGTGTTGCTGTAATCCCATGTTAGAACACAGCTGATGACAAAACAGTTTCTGCAAAAAAAATCTCAAGCTATCCGAAAAACGTTTGTAACTATACTTTTGTATCCCATGAGAAATGTCAAAAACACATGCACAGCCCCATACAAATTTAACCTATCCGATGTTGGTCTTTCAGGAACTTAAGTGGATACTAAACTATCTTAGATAGGCTAACGTACCGACATTTGAATGTACTAATTGTAAAAAAACAGACATTTTAGGTTACATCTGAAGAAGAAAAGCAGCTCTCTCTTAAGGAGATTTGAACTCCATTCACCGTCACCCACACGTATGGCTCTGGCGATGCATGGCGTGCTATGTATTTATTTTTTTAAATTAAATATTATTAATTGTCGTTGTTTTTTGATTGGTAATCCTGAAAAAATCATCGATCAGGGATCCCAATCGAATACGTTAAAACTAGAATCTCGGTTCTGAAGTTTAAATTGAGTATGTAGATATGCTTTACACAAAGCGGGCACATCTGTGCTTTTTTTAAATTTTTTTTAACATGGCCAAGTAAACAAGCTCATGAACTAGAGATTTTACAAATCTATCAGCCCATATCTGCAATCAACATGTTTCATTTAAAACGGCAACTCTCGATTTTGAGTGTAAATCTTTCAAATTTCAAAGACCAACAAATTAACGTATAACTGCCAGCGATTCGCGTTGCAGTCCGATAAGTGTCAGTTTTATTCGGCAATCCGGAAGCCTTCTCGCCTCTTCTGAAAGTATTCGCTTGGCAAAAAATTACGGTTCTGATTCTTAAAAGAGAAGTTTGCTTCTGAATTTGAAACCAGAATCGAAACTAGAAGAACTTCATATACTTAAACGTAAAACTCTACAATATTGTGATTTTTGGTATCCTATTTGTACAACAAACTATTTTATTTTTTTTTTATTTTCATGTATACAATTAAACACCAATCTTCATAAGCGTCAGAATCAAAAATAGTGTCCAGTTGGGATCCCGAATCGGAGAAATATTCCGAATTGCCAAATAAAAACGTCATAAATGGATTTGTGTTTGTTATATTTTTTCATACAAGTTGTTTACTTATCCTTCAATTGCATTTTTTTGCGTCGAAAGGATATCTCGATAGGCTGGAATACCTAATGTTTTTGTCCGTGGGACAGATATACCTACTTTATTTTTCATTGTATTTTTATTGAAAATACTGTGAAATAAAAATGAAACTTGGCTTCTCAGATTTGTTCAACGGTGCGGCTACGATGATATATTTTGTGATCTTCTTTATCAGAAATTCTTCAGACATATCAAAATTCAATGTTTAAGCACATACTTTTGCATCATGAAAGAAGTACAAAATTAGTTCCCAAAGCCCATATAATAAAAATGACAAACCTTCCATACAAACGGAATTTATTTCCTTTTTCGTTTGGACATTATTTCACACAGATTAACTTTAATTTTGAAAAGGGCATGATTTTACAGTTTCCTGATTTTATAGATATATTTTATGTTGCCTTGAGAAAACATTAATGAGAGATCTTTTAAAGTTTTTTTTTTCAAGAGATTTCTGGTCATGGAAATCTAGTTTTAATATTGTCTGATAGATGTATCACAAATCTGTAAATAAAATCTACCTACCTTTGCTAACAGTAAAATAACTTCCATTTCCACGAAGCGTTTTCCCGGACAAGTACGCTTTCCAATTCCAAATGGAACGACTATCGAAGAACTTTCAATGTTCACGTTAAATGTCCCATTTTCAATCCATCGTTCGGGTATGAAATTCAAAGCGTTTTTAAAATTGGTATTTTTATGGCAAGCAATCATATTTTGGCACAGTACCACTGTCTGGGGAAAAAGATATAAAACAAAAACTACATATGTATATATTTACATAATTTTAAAAATATTTAGCTCACCCCTGGTTTAAGTTCAAATCCTGACAAAATTGTATCTTCTTCGAGAATTCGAGCTAAGCAAAAAGCTGTTGGTTGAAGACGATAAGTCTCCTGTAGACAGGCCTTTGTGAATTTTGCATTAGTTATAGCATCTTGCAGAATTACACTGTTCGAATGAGCTTGGAATTCAGCTAGAATTGCTTCCGTTGCACTGTCGTGACTAGTTACAAAATTAAGGACAAAAACTAGTGTGTTTGCCAGCTAAAAATAATCGAAGATAGATAATTTAAAATTTTTTCAAAAAGTTTTTCAAAAAATAGATATACAGTTTCTATGCCTGCAGCAACAAAGTCGATAATGGCAGATTTCTTATCACGAATATCGATATCTTTCAACTGCAAGATACTAATGAAGATTTTTTTTAAATCATTGTCGTCGAGATTAGTGATTTCGACTTCTTCATCTCGGAGAGCTTGTTCCATCATCTCTGAAATCATACTAAAGAATCATTAAAACGACTATCAATAGTCAATCTTATAGTCAAACATACTCATAAACAAAATCCTCGCTCTTCGAGAACTGCGAGTAGGTTCGAGTTGGTATATACTTCCAAAGGCCATATCCATAGTATGAATCCCGTTGTGATACAAAAAGTTGTTTAACAGCTTTGGCCAGTAATTTCACATTCTGAGGCTGTTCGGAGTCTGTTGATAGAAAACCCATTCTTCGTCCAAGCATCAGGGTGCACACTGCCTCTAGGCCCATTAAATTGGCAAAGTCTTCAAAGTGTCCAATTTCACAGCTATTGGGGTTTCTTTTTTGCCGAAGAAGTTCAATAAAGTCGTCACACACCGAGTTCAGAGACGGAAGAAAATTTTGTAGAATTTTTGGCGACGTTATGTGCGAAGTGAGTGCTGATCGTAGTCGTTGCCATGTTGGGCCTTGCCTTTCAAGAAAAAAAAAAACAATAAGTTTCAAAAGGCGATTACTAAAAATATATTAGGAAATTTTTCTCCAATTCGAAACTTGGGAACATGAATGATGCTCAAAAGTTTCCCTCGGAATTTATTGGTATCGGGAATAAGATTTCCCAGGAATGTTGCTGTCATTTCATATGATTTTTTGTTCGAGGGATATTTATTCCGTGGGAGATTCAAGATCGCAGGAAAAATATTCCGTGGGAAACGAAATTCCCTAGAAGATTTTGATAGGGCCCATTATTCAACTCACTCATTAGTTATTCCAACACTAGCGTAACGCTCTGGCCTTGAGTTTCTATAGTACACTACTATTTCCGTCGGTGGTCTAAATGGATACTTGCTGGGATATTTTAGCACTTTTTCAATATCGTTTTTATCGAATAAGTGAGTGATAGGAACTCCGCCAGGTGTCACCTCGAGCACAATTGGACCGTATTTCTCGTTCATACCTAAAAAAAAGGATATTATTAGATTTACTTTATTGAAGTCACCTTAATAATAAATAATCACATTTATAAGCTTCGTGCAATTGAGATAATTTGTACTGTCCCAACAGAAATGTCCATTTAGTTCCCAGAAATGGAATTGGACAAGGTCCTGGAACGTCCCATACTCCTTTTTTGGTCACCGGCAGCTTGTCACGTCGTTTGCCAAGTGAAAACAAACTCGATTGTAATTTCTGGAAATTGTAGTTCAAATAAACCGCCAGCAAGATTGCTAACGAAATAAGTAATATAAACGCCATGATCGGAGCTCGAAGTCCAACAACCGGTCACATTCTAAACACAACCGACTAACAATAGACTTAGTAGAAAAACTAGCTTATCAGTAGCTAGTGACAGCAGTAGGCAATTTGTTTACTGGAACAGCTTTCACTCTATACTGCTGAATTGGTGTCGTTCTAGCTTTTGCGATAGCGTTTTGCAAAATTTGTCACAATCTTCAAAAGTCGCACTTATCCACCTTGTCGATGTGACAGCCATAGATTACTGGAACATATGTCTATGGGTTTTTCTATAATAAATCAAATTCAAATGTGTCAGTAAAGTAATTAAGTATATGAATAAAAAATATTTATTTTTTAGCACTTAACTGATACCTGTTTGATTTGGGACTAAGTTAAATGTTTTTTTTTTAAATCTATTCCAGCGAACGCGTGCAATGTTTGCATTATTATTATTATTATTATTATTTTTATCAAAACACTCAAGTTTGCTAGACAGGATTTGTTGTGTGTGTGGTTGACTTTGCCCCAATTAATAAATTACATGCAATTTCATGTAATATGATCTGAATATGATAGTGACACCGGGTCGGCGCAATAAAAAAATTATATATGTATATTCAAGCTATGAAAATAAAATTAAGAAAAAAAAGTTCATTGGTTCGTTGAAATTTGAGTTGAACTTGAAAAAAAATTTGCTTTTGAAGAGTGTGTGAGTGTAGCTATCAAGTTTAAAATAAACATCGTATTCAGGGCTCTCATGTATATAATTTCAGATTTGAATTAATAAATTTCTTTTGACAATCAGGAAGAAAATATATGATACGTTTGACGTAGTCTAAATTACAGAAAACCCAAAGTAACGGTTTATTACTTCTCTAAATCTAGACAATAAACGATAAGTATGTACTGCGTATAAAAAGAAATCCAATGTCAAGGTCATTGATGATAACGCCCGGCAGTGGTCTTCATTATCACCGAGAGTTTTGGTTGAGATAGCGTGACAATTTAAACTTGTGATTTAAAGGCAAGTTCACTTACGCATGTTACACATTTTGACATACACATCTTATGTATGCACTTACATATATATTTTTTTATTTATATCTTTTGAACTTGAAATCAAAACGCAAAAATTTAGAATAAATATCCTTTGACAAAATGTTAGGTTTTCACCGTTAAGGCCCACCTTCATGTTCAAAAGTTTCACTTGGAATTTATTGGTGTCGGGAACAAACTCCCGCAGGGAGTTTTGCTGTCATTTCATACGATTTTTTGTTCGACGGAAATTAATTCCGTGGGAGATTCACGATCGCACGAAAAATTTCCAGGGAATAAAATATTCCGTGGAAACGAAAATCGCTGAAGATTCCCGATAGGTCCTAATATATGCATGAGCTGGAAACTGGATCAATTTTGCGTATAAAAAAAAACATTCTTCTCACCAATGGGTCTTGAAGTATTATAGTAGGATAAATTGGATAGAGAGCAATTACGACAAACAATTTACATGAAAATCATAAGGCATCTCTTGTGGCATACATTCTAATATGAAGACATAATATTATCGACCCAATTCAGCATTCTTTGGTCATTCCTCGTAAATTTTTGCTTCACCGCCTGCATTATACTTATGTTAACATCATACACAAATCGGATTCTTAATACGACACGCATATTAAAAATTTTATGTGAAGATCGAGGAGATGTTGTGAAAAGGATAGCGTTACATATATCATTCAGTACTTGACAATCATGCTAATCAAAGCAAATATTCCATGAACATATTTTTTTACACAAAATTCCTCAGTCCTCACCGATCATTGCTCGTCATCTTGGGGTTTACTATACCAATGTGATATTTTTTTTCCATTTTTGAATTCTTATAGTTAAGTACCTACTCAAAACTATTCTAGAAATCCAAATTTTAAACATTCAATTTTATAATATATTTTCAATGTCTAAAAATTAGGTTCTTTATAAAGAACAGAAATAATCAAAAACCCATAAAATTTGACATACAAAATTTTAACTTTCAAAAAGTGTATGCACATAATAATCTTCACTCCAATACAAGACCATCCTGATTTATAGTCAACTAGCAGATATCCGTGCGTTGTATGAGAAACCGGTAAGTCTTAGGCGTGATTGCAAAAAACACAATTGCATTTACATACATTATTAGTAGGATTCAAGACGCCTGAAACGTACTTAGGACGTACGAAGAATTTAATCATTTTCTATAGCTTTTCAGCATTTACTCAAACTTGCTTCTTTTTACCCTACTTCATGGGGTTTTCTAAGTGATGAGAACCAATCTTTAGATAAACTTGGATAAATATTATATGAACACAAAATTGTATTCAAATCGTTAGAGCCATTGCCGAGAAACCCGATTATAAGTACCCACATAAAAGAATAACACACTTAAAGCCGAGTATATACTGTTCCTCCACGAAAAAAGATATATAATTTTTGCGCAAGAAAAATGTTTAAAATTAATATTTCGGTAGAATTGCGGACTTACACTAAGAAATAATAAAATGCACGACCAGATCGCACGTACTTGTTCGATCACATCGTAGGCACAAGAAAAGGCTAAACATATTATTTTTAAAGTCGTTTTTTATTTAATTTTTTAAGTTAAAATTATACTTTTTTTAAAAAAAATTTGGTATGGCAATTTTATGTATTTAAAGCTTAAAAATATAATTTCGAAAAAAAAATCGTCATCCGTTTTCGAAATGTGTATTGAATTTTCAAAAATAAAACATTTTATTTTTTTTATATGTATATCCAAAAAAAATATTTTTCTAAAATGTTGGTATGCAGTATTGTTTAGAATTTGAAGGGCCTCCTACATTTTGATAGAAATTCGTTAAACCGTTTATGAGAAAGAAGAATATCAAAAAATGGTTGTATGGCAGGTACCGTTAATAACAAAATGTTGACTAAATTGTAGACTTTACCCAAGGTAGTGCACACCATTTTTTAATCAAGATCGTTAGATTCGTTTTCGAGATAATTAAGATGGTAAAAGAAATTGTATGGCAAGTACCGTTATTTTTGAGGCTAAATAAATGATTCGAAAATCTATTTGAGACATTCACCTTAAACGCTTAAGTACCAAGTTTAAAGAAAATCGATTCAGCCGCTTAGATCGTTCTACAGACAGACAGACAGACGAAATTGCGGGGCCAACATTTTTGGCGTTCTCTATCATCGTAATGTCAAGTTTGATTAAAATAACAAAGTTAATTGTAGCGCTATACAAAAAACAAAGCTTTCAATCTTTGAAAATTAACGAATATTCGTCAAGTTATGTCTGAGGTATGAACTGTTACGTGGTGAACAAATGGAGGACATTTGTGTATAATTTATGATGTTCTATTCCATTTAGAATAGCAAGATCCAAACAATATATACAGAAATAAGTATTTGATCGAAAGTTTACTTTCGGAACCCCAAAATGGATCCATATAAACTTATCCACATTCCAAAACAACAAATTTTTAAATGACACAATATTGCTCATTTCATTTGCTTTAATCGTAATTAAAATGCCAACGATATCACATCAAAAAATGCATATCAAATTTGTAAAGTGCAATGGAAAAATTTCAATTCTCAATCATCTCAATCTAATTTAAATATTTGTTTGTTCAAAAACAAAAACAAAAACAAAAATACTCAAATTGAATTAAAAATAAAGGACTGTAATTAACTTATTTGACAAATCTAGTTAGTCCAGCCAATTAAATTGAGATAATTTAAGAATCACAAGGGTTGCCTATATTCTGTTGTGTCACAATGATGTCATTTAACTGATATAAATTTGTATGATAATCTTATTGTTTTGCTTCCTATTTTTAAAAAAATATAAAATATATCTTTCCAAGGCTGGAATTATAAAAATACAATATACATTCTTTATGAATTAAATCAAAAAAATAAAATAGAATCTAGAATCTAGAATTTTAAAATTAAACAAAAACAAAAAATATCAACACATGAAATTTGAACAAAAATAACTCCATTATTTATACCAGTTAGACCAACACGACACACAGTGGGCAAACGTGATGATTTTGTAGTCAAAAGTGCTTAACTTTTAAACTTATTGAAATGTTTTCATATTTATTTATGTAAATATCTTTAATATAAATTTATAAATAGCCTAAGTGGTGATAAATGTTCTTTATTAAACAAATATGTATCTTGTTGGTAAGATGTTTTAATCTGTAGCTTAAGTAGATTATGTAGGTATTTTTTAAAAATATTTATACACACTGTGGCTTGTTTCTCTGTGCGAAGATTTGAGTTAAGTGAAACAAGCTTATCCAAAACATGTCAAAAAGAATGCGATATGCTAATCTCACACGGCATATCGTCAAGAAAAAACGTTCGACTTTAGTGGTGCCGATGCACTGCATTGCATATACACTCCGCCTCACTTGATTACGAAAATGCAGGTTTTTGTTTTAATTTTACGATATTTTTTGGAAAATAAATTGCACAATTAATGAAGGATATATGTAGATTGTTAAAAAAATTGGGCTAAAGTTGATAAATTCAACTTCTATGACGCTTTTCCCAAAAATTTCATAAAATATATATGTACACTTTTTCGTCGTACTTGACGTTTTAAATTTAAAAAAATACACTTGGAGTATTAAAGAGCTTATCTCAAGAAATAATTTGATAAAATCTACTGTTATGGGTAAGTAAAAGAAAGACATTATCCAAGGAGGAAATAGGTTTACCGGGAACAAGGAAGATCCATCCGAGGCATCACTGTTGTACACAGCTATCTTAGAAACCAGAAGAAGTATGGACAAAATCGCAAAGGAAGGTCAGCACAGAAACAACATGCCAGGAAATACGAGATACTGAAGGCTGCTTCAAATCCAGGGATCTCCGTAAGTAAATTAAGGCAAAAATGGAGTAAAAGCTAATATATCGACTGTTCACCGCGTGCTTTTCCGCATTATTCCAAATTATTTGGTTGAAATCGATTGATTTTCGAAAAAGACAGGGTATATTTTATGGCCTTTTTGGGAAAACTTTTCTTTACAATATAAAATAATGCATAATGTCCTTCATTTATTGTGCAATTGGGTTTTATTTGATATGCGAAGGGTTTAAAAAATATCGTAAAATCAAAACAAAAAATTTATGTTAGTAATCAAGTGAGACGGAGTGTATCAGCAGAGCAGTGGAGTTATATTTGACGTTTATGAGTTTACCGTTGCATTCACTCCCATTTTACTGGGTGGAATGGAAAGAAGTTATGCGGTGTGGCTTTGGAACACACCTAACCTATCTATGGTAATAGTATGCATCAACAGTAATATCATTACATTGCACTGCAGTATAGTCTAGTACCTTCGTAGTACTATTTTACTTGGACAGTACTACTCGTATGTGATAAAAGTGCTAGTACATATGCACAACATCTTGTGCTCAGCAAGTTATACCTTTCAATCGGATGTACTTTTTAATTATTATACATGGTGCAGCTAAGAAACTAGGGTGTTGAATTTGATGTATAATATTACAAACAAATTTACAAAAAGATTTTCTTAACTTTACGACCATTTACTGTACATATTAACAATATATCTGTGGAGTTTATATAAGACATGCTAATTGCACACATTAATGTTTTAACTAAAGCCTGTTAATAATGTTTAATTGTGAAATTATGTCGCTGTTAATTTAATTAACTATTCTGATATTCATCGGGGAGAATTAAATTGGTAAAGTCGGTAATATTGTGCGGTATGCTGTTATTCATGTAATGCGCCATACAATTCAAACCCGCATATGAAATGTTACCGATTTGATAGGTATTTTTTCTATTGAAAAGTAATATTTTTTTTTGAAAAATTTGATGGGGTTGTTCATAAAAATCATCATACCACGTTTCATCAAGTTTTTTTTTTCTCCTCTTTAGTTATACTAATTTGGGAATTTCCTTATTTATGTTTGTGGCAGGGACAAAAAAAATCCAATACATACATATAGGTAGATACTTTTGTAAAAAAAAAATAACTACAACATTTTATACAGACTTCATACGATTTTCGCATGAACATTTGATAACAAATGTCAAAATGAACTTGTGATAGTGCAGTTCATCTGACGTGTAGCAGAATGGTGAGGTAGAGCAAAATCGGATCGAATGTGTGAATCGAATTCACAGTTCACGTGAATAATAGAATAGGGCAGATTTGCTTTGTTGTAAAACGTAATTTTTATAAGATGTGACAAAAATTTAGGTGTATGCTTCTATGGAGATACAAAAATCGTGACTACCTGAAATAAACTACAATTTGTTTTTGTGCACAATTTTTTTTTAAATTTCGAAATTAATTTCGGAAAAAGACCAAAATGAATTTAGGTTTAATTTCCAATTTTTTTTTTTAAATTTTAACTTTATTTTTTAATTAAAAGAAAAATCGCACTCATCTTAAAGTTTTTGTTTTTGGAAAACAGAAAACTTAGAAAATTACTTATGGCCGTTATAGACTTTTTTTTAGCTAATTCAGAGAAAACAACCAAAAAAATATTTTTTTTTCCAAAATTTATTCACTCCCAGAGTAAGTGAAATCAATTATAAAATAATTGAAAAAATACTTGTGAAAAAATTAGTATTTTAAGTTTATAGGTTTAATAAAAAACTAGTTTTAAAAAAAGTTCACTAATACTAACGTTAGAAAACGCCCAACATTTTTTTTTTAGAAAAAAATGATCGACCCGTATCTACCGATGGAAAATAGACACATGGAATTTTTTTTATCCTAATCTTTTTGTCTAAATTTATTTTGAGTATTAAGTGTTCTCCATCTGAAACCGATTTAAAACCATTCAAAACTCGTATGTTAATGAATGTCCTATTATGTATGCGGTTATGTGCCTATTGGAGGTACTTACAGAACAAGTTTTAAATTAGTAAAAAAAGCGACATGTTACCTAACCTGCCATTAGTTAAGGATAGAGAATTTGATGGTGTGTCCCTTAATTATTCTGTTCCTTTGGCTGTTTGTAAGACCTGAACATTCGAATAACATATTATTCCACTTGAATCTCCTAATGTTTAAAGAATGATAAAGAACAAGAATTCGACAGTGTGGCTGTAGAAGTGCAGTGTCTAGCGTTTCGTTACGTAACACTATGGTAGTGCCATATTGTTTAACTTTTTTAATCGCAGTTTTATTGCATACGAAAGCAACTTTTGCATGACAAATAGCTCCAAGACAGAATATTTACTGTCATCAGTTATCAATAAAATATAATAAACAAATTGAAGATAATAAGAAGACAAAGACATTGCAGATTGGAAAGCGCGGAGTTGAAAAGGATAAAAAAGGCATAGTTTTTATTTTGTTAACGTTAGAACATTCTACTATAATATTCTGTTCTTGGTTGTCTTTAAAAAATAAATATAGGATTTTGGTTTATAAAAATTAAAACAATTTGGAAATGTATTTATAACAGTTGTTCTGTATAAGAAATATGAAATATTAAATTCGATTCCCGCCAGCGTTAGGGGCCGACTGGCAAACACTTAATTTCTGGAAGTCAAAAGTCCCGCGGACTTTTATTAACAGAACACTTAATTATAAAAAAATCCATAATATATATCGCGAATAAAATTTCCCATGCAACGTAAAAGTTTCACTCGGAATTTCATGGTTTTAGAAATATTTTTTTCGGTGAATTTTGGCTGCAATTTCTTTGGATTTTTCGTTCAACGAAAAAAAAATAACCTGGGAGGTTAACTATAGCAGACATATTTTCGAGGAAATAAAAATATTGGATTAAGCTAAGTGAAATTTTTATTAAAAAAAAACTTTTATGTATGAAATGTGCGGACAAAATAAAATTGTACGCAATTATTTTGAAGTGGTGCAGAAATAAATTTGTTTCGAAACAAACGGAAGTCAGTGAACATATCGTGATTTTTTTTTATTTTAACGTGAGATCTATCCATTTTGATTTCACTTCACAAAATTTTTCACAGGCGGGTATATTGTATGCCATTATCCATTAGTTCGGTTGTCGAAAATATTTCTCGCTTCGAAACGAAATTCAGAAGTTTTTTGCATCTTTTTAGAAAAAAGAAAATGCACGACTTGCTCTTATTTTCGATCACATTTAATATGTGATACAAGATTTGTATACAAAATTTAGTAATTTTTTTTAAACTGAATTTCAAAAAAAAATCCGTCCACCCATTTTCGAAATATATATGAATTAAAAAAAATATTTTGTTTTTCAAAAATCCAAAAAAAACATTTTTCCAAAATTTTGCTATGTAGGTAGTATTATTTAGAATTCAAGAGAACTTCTATATACATTTTTTTATCGAGATCCGTTGAGCCGTTTATAAAAGTCCAAAATCAAAAAAAAATTGTTGTATGGCACGTACCGTTAATAAGAAAATATGTATGTAAAAAATAAATTAACCAAAATGTAGACTAAGTAGTAGTGCACATATTTTGTTTATCAAAATCGTTAGAGCCTTTTTCGAGACAATTAAGATGGTAGACAAAATTGTATTTCAGGTACCGTTAGGTTTGGGCTAAAAAACAAAACGATTCAAAAATCTATTTTATCGTAAAGTCAAGTTTGGTTAAAATATCGAGTTCGATTTTTTTTTTCAAATGCCATGTACCTATGTACATATATCGCAAGTAAAAAAGAACCTTATATTGAGGCTTTCAGAAGGATTCTAACAATTTTAAAAAATACATACATTATGTAGGTATTGTTCTAACTCAAAAGGTTTTTGTTGTTTTTCTCTTTACTAGAATGCTGGACGATTCCACTGGCCAACAATTTGATAATTTTTCCCACTGTAGTGCAATTGTACAATATTATAAATTATTTTCAAAAAAAAAAAATTAATGGCATTCGCTGCTTTTTTCAAAAACTCAAAAATTGTACTCCATTGTTCGTTTCTTCATATTTTAAATGTCGAACCTGTATCTTTATCACTTATCACCAAAATTCGTCTTGGGCAATTAATACATAAAAAGTAAAAAAAAAAGTAACAACCACGGAAATACACTCACTTTTCACACATAAAATATTCATTACATACATACAAAACAATTATTTATAATAAGAAAAACGGAAAATATTTGCGAGCGTTATATGTATACGAACCAATTTCCGATAAGATGCAAAAATTAGCAACCTTTCTCACAAAAGGCTTAGGGCACACAGAACACTCTTACTTAATATAAAAATCTAATTAAAACTCAACCAAGAATAAAATGATAAATCGAGTTTATTCTTCCATACTTGTGTCTTTCTATTGGCCTTTTCTTTAAGAAAAAAAAAAAACAAAAAAAAAAAAAACAATCCAATCTTATGAGTCTATTCAACATCACCATCGAATGAAGAATTGTGCAAAAACCTCCATCAACACACCGCACAAACCTGCTTATGGTTTTTATTCCTAATAGACTCCATTAACTCTTTCACTATGAAGATTAGGTTAACGCAAACATCTAACATTCTAACATTTTATATATTAAGTACATTGAACTTGCTTTTACTCATAAAGCCTCCAGCGATATATAATTTTTAAATAACAATCATAAGCATATTTAACAAAAAAGTCATCATCAAGTTGTGAATTAAAAAAAAAAACAAAAAAAAAACATGAAAACAATCGTCACATGCCAATTCACCTGATTTCGCGTTAAATATGTAAATCCTCAAATTATAATCGAAGTGTAAACAAATAATTGACACATGTCAAACACAAATCGTTGCACTTTTTTATATATATTTTTTTTTTTTTTTGAATTGTCTATGCGCCCCATAAATGCATAAACCACGCCGCGCTGCGCCGAACAAACGAGCAATAATACAATAATTTGATGAACAAACAAACCCAACCGAACTGCGATCACTTTTCAAGTTGAATGTCAATAACGTCGCGAGCGCCGCCACCACACAACTCACAATAATTGTTTGTTATCTGAGCTCTCCTCGCTCGCAGCAGACGTCACTTACTTGTTAATACCAGAAGCGAATTCGAGCCCTCGAATCGAATTAACGAATAATATGAAAGAAACAACAAAATAATAATAGTAATCTTACATTCATGTAAGTATGTACATACATATATTTCGTATTGTAGGCTTTTCCGCCGCCTCTATATTGGTTTGCCGAACGGAACGGACACCAACTAACCGCTTAATTATTGTGTTTATGCGATATGCGATATACTAATACTATAGTAGAACGACACTAACTACTCTAATGATTGCGCAGAATTGGCAGGCGTTTTTCTTTTTGTATTCTGTCAATTTTTTATCAGCTGCTTTCTATGCTGCTGAAAAGTGAATTTACGATCGCGTTACAAGAACAGATTAGAATAGTCCCTGTTATTCCTGTCCCTGTCCCTGATTGTCCTGCATCATTACACACACACACTAGAATGAAAATAACGATTCACTAATTATACAAATATACCTACCTAACGATTGTGGTGGAAAATTTAACGGCCGATTTCTTCAATTAATTCTAAGTTTCCCAACTTGGTATATTTATAGTGTGTTACAATTTTTTTTAAATTCGAAAATCAAAGATCAATTTTAAATTTGTATTATGTAAATTAATTTAGTTAAGGCAGTTTTTAATCCTTGAAAGATGAACTTTCTTCAAAAATCAAGGGTTAACCAGTTTAGAAAATACTGAGTGACAGGAGCATTCTGTCGTAGGGTGTTCTGAAGTAGACTAGATTGATCTGGGTTTAAGTGCCTGTTTAATTCGAACGTTATTATTGTGCAAACGTGGTTTAAGAATTTAACCCGTTGTTCAGCAATTTCAACTCTCCATTTCGATGGATCAACTGCAGTTCAACGATGGTTCAAGAGGTTATAGTATGTGAAAGAAGCCAAATACATGCTTATCCCATCGTTAGACCTAAGATAATCCGCCGAAATCAATGCGTTGCTGAATTACGGATCAAATATTTCTACAACTGGTCCTAAAACATAATGAACATTAAATGGAAATTTCAAAATTGAATCCAGTTCTTTTTAGTTTGTTGATAAATAAATGAGATATAAAAACAACGACGTTGGCAACCAATAAAAAAAACGATCATCATGGTAAATGGACTCTGGAGTGCGGAAGAACGATATCTATTGATAGATATGCGGGCGAGGATGGATGAAGATAAATCTGGTTCTGGTTTGTGTATCCGATCTAACATATGCATAGGTTTAGGTTATTCTTCAAATTAGACAGTCCAACTATATAATAGGGAGGAAGACAAAACAGAGAAGTTAGTTAGTAACACCTAAGAATCAAAGCGTCACGTCGTCATGGTTCGTCCGTCGTCTCGGAAAACAGGTTCGAATAGAACTATACACGAGTAGAAGACTAAAACGACAGCGACCGAAGATGATCATCGATAGATTCTCTATTATGTAATTTTTTCTTCCTTGCGTGAATTTTTCGATCTTCCAATGAAATTCTGAATCTGATGTGATGTCTTGTGAAGCTGTTGCAGTTGATTGGGTTGGGTTTTAATTTTCATTTTCCTTGCATCAACACCACAAGAGAGTCTTAGTGCGTCGGTCGGACGCGTCGCCCTTCGGGATTAATTTTATTTGATTGAATTACGTTGATTAATCCAATCTTTGTGTTTTTTTTTTTTTGTTAAGATGTTTTCTTTCTCCACACATTGTGTGACAAGCGGCAGTTGTCCATGCTGCTGTTGTTGCTGATGCTGATGCACTTGGGTTGCAATATTCATTTATGTATGAAAAATGATTACAAATTCACACTTCATAATTCTACTGGGGTTGATAATAACACCAGACCATGATGGTAACGTAATGAATGACGGACGGGCGCGCCGCGCCGTTGCGCAGATCGTATACGGAAAGGAGATCATCTAAGAGTGCTGAGGCTGATAGTTGGTTACAGTGCACTAATAATAATAACAACAACAACAATAACTGACATCAACTAGCGTACGCGCTTAGATTGGTTTTTATCAACGCGTGAATTGTGTACGAAACTTCACCACGAGTAAATTGTATAGAAAGAGGGATAAGATTACATTTTATAATATTTTTTGCTTCCTTTTATGACGCTGAGCTGCGGCTGACTCGGCTATTCTTGGCACAATAATAATGCATAATACCTACATAATTGTATTTTCTTTTTTTTGATATTTTTTTTTAAATTAATGCATTTTAATCTTTGATGTAATTTGGGAGAGTAAATAAAAATAGGATAGTAGTTGATTAGTGCGAGATATTCTACACATATATTAATTTGAAAATTCAAAAATTTAGGTTTTTGTATTAGAACACAGTGTGTGACATTTCCGGATAGTTACCAGATTAGAAAATGGGGCGAGAAGTCCTTTACAGGCATAACTGTCGAATGTCGAAATCATTATAGACACTTACATATACATATCTGTTTATATTTATATGTATATGTAAGTGTTCTATGAACTTCGCGAACAGATTTATTTTGTTTTTAAAGTAAATTTCTTCAATTTAAAAGCGTTGTTCCGACGTTAAACGATTCGTGATGAATTGCCAAACCTTCCTGAACAGAAATGTCAACAGAGTTTGACATTCTCAACTGTCAAATCATAGAAAACAACCATCGAAACCTCTCATGCATCTAAAAAAAACACCCGTTATAACTTTCAATGTAAATGCATTGCCTGTTTCCTTAATGTTTTGTATTTACTATACATAGTTACTTTCAACATTTTTGTATCACATGAACTTATCAAATTCAGCATTTTGTATATAACACTAAGAATTCGTATAATTTTCTTTTGAAATTTTTGTAACTGTTCTATAGAAAACACTGATATTTTAAGAGCCATTTTTGCCGTAAACTCTCAAGTTGGCCAACTCTAGAGTTGATACAAACTTGAGAGTTGAGTGACAAGCGAAATTTGTTTTTCTTCACTATTTTAAATCTCAACTCGAGAGTTGAAATCTCAAAGTTAGCCCACTTGCGTTTTTCAAAAATTGCCTGGGAAATTTCATGACCATGGACACATTATATATTGTCTTCTTTCAATCGCCAACAATTCTTCTTCATCTTCCTTCCGCAAGCAGACGTTGGATTATTCTTCCAATAATATTTTCTCGGAATATTTTGTAATTTTAAAAACTATTTTTATTCAAAACCGAGAATAATTTTTGACAGAAGTTGCAACGTATTACAAATTTGAATTTGACAGAAAACTCTCAAGTTTGCTCTCTCAACTTCTACTATTTTCGGCAGTTGAGAAAACCAGAAGTTGATCAACTCGAGAGTTGAGAATCGAAAGTTGAAACTGTCAACTTTGAGTGAAGAAAAACAAAATCACAAGTTGAGAATAAGAATCCTCAAGTTGAGTTCAACTTGTAGTGAAGAAAATGGGCCTAAAACTATTTACTTTATTTTGTTGATTGAAGAGTTTGTCCGTTATTAAATATTCTAAGTGCTTTTAACTACCATTTCTAATTCAAACAAAATTTTCTAAAAGTGGACATACATATTACCTATGTGTAACATGATTCATTATTTTCTTGAAAATTACAATTTTTTGTACCACCCTATTTCGAAACTGTGATAATTCTGTCAGCTACCATATTTCAATTTCATGTTCAAAGAACAACGAAGGTGACATTTTTTAAATCCTGCTTGGGGCCCATTCCGTAACCGTGAATGATTTTCCGTGCAATAAATTTATTCACCCTCGAAATATGCGTGAATAAATTCGCCTTATCTGTGTACACGTCATCTGTCAAATAAAAATGGATCTCACCATTGCGAAATCGAAAAAATGTATGTGTGCACAACTTTCTGTGTACACAGAGAATACTCACGCTTGGGGAATTTGGGACATGTACTTGTATAAATAAAACCCCCATACGACACCATCTGCCAATTGTATATACAAACGTCACCCTCATTGCAACTGTGATCTGTGGTTCAGCAATTTCAACTTATCGATTTAAAATCAACGATTTAATCTCACCGATTTACATCAGTAAAATCTCCGAAATAGGGACGAAACTTAGAAAAAAGAAGAAGAACGGCTATATCACTTCACACTTACGTATTGTTTTCTTATCGCATCTATTCCGTTCAAGAATAAAGAAGTCTTTCAAATGCATGACAATGCTATTTTAGATTTGTCGGCGGACTTAGAATTCCTAGTATATGGCAATGCTGGTCTCGTTTTTCAACAAGATAGTTTTGTTTATTTTGTATATTAGGAACATTTATTTTTTGTTTTAAGTAGTTAGATTGTGAGTAAATTAAAAAAAAAAACGTGAAAAGTGTTATTTAGACTTAAGTACATTATTCCAAGGAAATGCTCATAGAGTATAAGCTACGCATATAATGAACCTATATCTCGAAGTCTTAGGGAGATAAATAATTTATCGAATAATATTGATTTTAATTTTCAATTGAGTAGAAACTCATTCAAAAATATGTTAAATTTGTACTTTTTAACAAATTATATGTATGTTTTATTTCATTAGTAAAAAATATTTTTACAAATGGTTTTTGGTTAGGTGGTTTGAAAATATTTGTTTAAATGTTGTGCCAGTTAATTTGTGTTTTTTTTTTTTTTGCAAAAAACATTCTTTTTTATATATTTATTTGTGGGTAAAAATGTTGTTAGAGAGTTAGAGCAAAATCTGTCACGAAAAATTCTGTAGCTTTTTGACACAAAATGTGGCGGTCTGTAACTGACAGTTCCGCGTTGATATTTTTTGATAATGAATTGATTTTTGATAATGAAATTCAAATCAACACGCTTTCGAGATATCAGTTGTGTTTGTTAAACTCACAAGAATCAGTAACATTTCTACTGATTCACAAATAACCCAACTCCCTAAATAAAAACTTCATAAATAGTCTCTTCATAATATGTTCCTTCCTTGGGCTAACCTTGGGCAGTGCCAAAGCCTTCAGCTTGTTCACGTTAACCCGTTACTTACTTTAGTAATTTTGTACCGATATATTCCTTTAAAATTTATAGTAAGCAGTTCTTAAATGGACTAACTAAAGATATATTTATTTATAACAGTTCAGTTATGCAGATTCGTAGGTATAGAGCAGAGGTCCTTCAACGGTTAGCAAAATTGTGTCCCCAATTTTTCTTCAGTCGCGCAAAACTCGTAAATATATCTTATTTTTAATTCGGAAATAATTAATTAATTAGATGGTTCCTATTCGTACAATATACAATTTATTTTAATTTTTGTATGTTTTAACACCCAACAAACATATACAGACCAACAGCATGTACATATAAGTAGCAGATGGTTAATTTTCTTTTTCTTTGTTGTTACCAAATATTTTTGATGATACATACAAAAGTTTAACGCAAAAATAACACACAAGTTCGCATTATGAAATTTTCCCAAAAAAAAAAAGATTTTAACAGCCCCAAAATTTAAATAACTAATGACAAAGTAAAATTAATAATATTTCTGAATGAATTGCCATACAACCTATGTATATCCGACACACTCGAATGCGACAAATAGCGCAACTTTTAAATTAAAAGGAATTAGCTATAACGTTTATTGCAGAGCAATATTTCACGAATTACATTTTAATTAAATGCGAATTGAGAAACAAAAACAATCAAATTCTGGAACAAACAAAAAAAAATGTAAAAAAAAGTCTTCATAGTCATAAATTTTATTGAAGACGTTAATAAATCGATTTGAAGAAACTTTCTCCACCTTATGCGAATCAAAGGCTCTCCTCTCATAGCAAATATTAATATAAAACAAGTAAAACAAAAAAAAAAAACAACAACAATGTAGAAGAAAACATAAGGAAATATAAAAATTATAAAATTCTGCGACTGCGACCCTTCACTTGGCAGGCTGATCAGGACGTGTGGATTCCGCGTGCCAGTGGACTGGCAGTGGAAAACGCCCGTAAAAAAATATTTTGTCCCCTTCAGCATATTGGCGAAATTGGCATTTCCTCCAATAGCCACCAGTTATCACACGGGGTGGCTATACAATAAGAATTTGGGATGAATGGCATGGTGGCACGAGGGAATTATTAGCAAGAATGTTTCTTTTTCGCGTATTATTTTTTTCTTTTTTTTTTTGCTTTCGAATTAAGCTATCCTGCTTTTGAGCTCTCCACAATATTGAAGGGTAGTTCCAATGGACGAGAACCTTATAATCGTATATAATCCAAAATACATTTCCGCCCGTTCTATTGGGGTTTGATATAGCCTCGACTCGACTTCATACCTTCTTCTACTCTCATACTCATGCCTCATGCTTCCGTGGAAAATGGCTTTTAGTCGCCCCAATCGAATCGATGGGTGCATTTTTATTGAGGCAAATCGAAATCTTTGTTTCCAGAAAGCAATGCAATAAGCAAACTTTTAAAATGTCCCATAAAGAATAAATGCCGCATATTTTTATGACAATATTGGTAGCTGCTGAGGTTTTGTTTTGTGTCGGCAATATTTTTTTAACGTAGCAGTTATATGTTCTTTTGTTTTTAAATACTTACAAGAGTAGAGAATATAATATTAAAAACATTTGTGTTGCTTACAGCCAAGATTTTGTATGATTTTAAATTTTATTTAGAAATTAATTTGAAAGGAAATATCAAATCTTAAGCCGCCCGTGTAATATTTCTAAGCTGAGATTAGGGGATTAGCATTTTTTGAAATATAAGTTCTAAGCAAACTGGTATACCTATACTAAAATTTATTGTTTAAGTGCCAAAATAAGCGCCTTTACATGAGTTGCGAAGTGCGAATGCGAATAAATCTTTTTAAGCAATTTCAAGAGGAAATGTTAACTTATTTTTGTTCTAACTTTTCAAAGAACTTAATAAATTATCTTATTTACAAAATTCAAAAAGATAGCACTACCAAAAAAAATTGTTAAAAAAATACATTTTGATATTTCCTAGGCGACCAACAACAGACTTTTGCGAACTATCAAATGCAAATTCGCAATCCACAACAACTGGACGCATTCCACAAATCAGAGAATAAATAAGAATTAATTAATTTAAAAAGAAGAATTAATTCTAAAATTTTAGACGCCACTTTATTTGATTGTTCTTTGAGTTTGTTTAAATTATTATAAAATCATTAATTATTTTAAGCATTTTATTTATTAAAGCATTTGATGCAAAGCTAATAATTGAGGTGGAAGCCTGTCTTGCAATGTACTGGAACTGCAAGTCCTCGAAATCTTACTCCATCCGTAGTCAAAAATATAATGATTGAAAAGAAATAGTCTCTTTTTGAAGGCCAAATCAACAAAACTTGGATAAGTTGCTAGAAACTTAACAGCGGTAACTTATTTAAGGTAAAATTGAAATTATAATAACCTCAAAGCAATGACCAGCTTTTTTTGGGGAGATATCTCATCTATTCTGAAACTCAATGGTTTCAGCTTCAAGTCTTCTTCAACAATATATGAAAAAAATTGGTAAAATTTTAGCTTTTGTCTTCTTTTACAGCATAAAACTGCATAAAAAAACACTTTTGTAAATCAAGTTATCTTGAACTCATTTTGCTCCAGTTATGCTTACCAAATTCGAAACATTAGGGGTATTCACGATCTGGTGTACCAAGTCTTGTAAAATTGTAAAATTTTATTGTTTTACAACAGACTGTGAACACACCTTTATACTAATCTGTAGCAACACTGAAGCAAATGTCAAAATCTGTTTCACATTTGTTGTGAAGAAGGCTTAGTTTGTGTTAAAAAAATCTTACAGTCTTGTATTTTTCTGTTACAATAGGGTTTGGGTATTGTAAAAGTGTAAGACTTTGACATTCAGTATATTTTGTTGTTGTGGTGCAAAAAAATTCTACACTTTTACACTCTTACAATGATACAAGACCAGATACATCGGATCGTGAATACCCCTATCATTTATTTACATATCATGATATTTGTCAGCTTAAGTTGTCGGCGACTAAAAATTACTTATGTGAAGGAAACGTCAAAATTTGCGACCATTCGTAATTCGCCTTCGCAATTCGCAGCTCATGAAAGGCGCTTTACGGAAGAATGCTAAATCAATAGAATGAAATACATCAACGCGAATATGTTTGACTGCTGCGTTCAGTTCCGCGCTTTTATTGAACACTGCAAGCACCATTTGGGCGTAAGATCGCAATGCGTAATCGCATTGATATATGAGCATTGATTATATATCGTGCGACCAACGCGAACGCGATCGCTACCGCCAACGTTTCGATTTGCTCAAAGCTTTATTATTAAATCGAACAAATCTTTTATTCGCTGGTTTGTGGAATGCATGTTGATGTTGTGGGTGGTGAATTTACGTTTGACACTTGATATAACCCATTTAAATTTACTTAATTTATAAACGAAATCATTTATTGTCTTTTATTGAAAAAATTAACGTAAGAACAAGGGAATTTATTCATAATTCGACTGCTCGCAGTTCACGGTAGTTGTTAAATATTCAATAAATTTATATGATAATGATACCTTTTATCTTTGTCCAAACGATACCTAATTTAAAGTCTTTATCGCTCAATTAAAATAGATTGAAAAGTTTTTTGTACAATGTTCTATTAGGTACGTTGTGGGACCATCCAAAGCAACTCCAATGCAGTTGGGTGGAAAATCATGGGAATAATTTTGGATTGAAATATAATAACAACCAAATGCCGGAGATGATTTTTGTTCTTAGCTGTGAATAGGTCTTGAACAGGACTTTCTTTTGATATACAAATCGATGGGTTTGAAGGCAATTGTTGAAAATGTAATTTTTTTGCAAGGGAGACTTGGTTATTTCTTTCAAAACTGTCGAAAAAAGTGAAGTCGAGAATTGTGCAACAAATTGTACAAAAATGGAGAGGACTTTGCAATCCCGTTCGAGCACTGGCAGCCCCAGATTTTTGCGGGTGTGGGTTGCGGAGATATCACTATCCAAAGCAACTCCAATGCTGTTGGGTGGAAAATCATGGAAATAACTTTGGATTGAAATATCTCAACAATCAGATGTAGGAGATGATTTTAGTTCTCAGCTGTGAATAGGCCTTGACCAGGCCTTTCATTTGATATACATATCGATGGGTTTGAAGAAAATTGTTGAAAATGTAATTTTTTTTCGTTAGCGTTGATTTTTTTTTTCAAAAATGTCGAAAAAAGTGAAGTCATAAATTGTGCAACAAATTGTATAAAAATGGAGAGGACTGTGCAATCCCGCTCGAGCACTGGTAGCCGCAGATTTTTGCGGGTCTGGGTTACGGAGATATCAACATCCAAAGCAACTCCAATGCAGTTGGGTGGAAAATCATGGGAATAACTTTGGATTGATATATCTCAATAACCAGATGGAGGAGATGATTTTTGTTCTCAGCTGTGAATAGGTCTTGAGCAGGCCTTTCTTTTGATGTACATATCGATGGGTTTGAAGAACATTGTTGAAAATGTAATTTTTTTATGCAAGGGGTTGGCCTTGGTTTTTTTTCAAAAATGTCGAAAAAAGTGAAGTCGAAAATTGTACAACAAATTGTAGAAAATTGGAGAGGACTGTGCAATCCCGCTCGAGCACTGGCAGCCGCAGAATTTTGCGGGTCTGGGTTACGGAGATATCAACATCCAAAGCAACTATAATACAGTTTGGTGGAAAATCATGGGAATAACTTTGGATTGAAATATAATAACAACCAGATGCCGGAGATGTTTTTTGTTCTCAGCTGTGAATATGTCTTAAACAGGCCCTTCTTTTGAAGTACATATCGAGGGGTTTGAAGAACATTGTTGAAAATGTAATTTTTTGCAAGGGGTTAGCCTTGGTTTTTTTTCAAAAATGTCGGAAAAGTGAAGTTGAAAATTGTACAACAAATTGTAAAAAAATTGAGTGGACTATGCAATCCCGCTAGAGCACTGGCAGCAGCAGATTTTTGCGGGTCTGGGTTGCGGAGATATAACCATCCAAAACAACGCCAATGCAGTTGGGTGGAAAATCATGGGAATAACTTTAGTTTGAAATATCTCAACAACTAGATGGAGAAGATGATTTTAGTTCTCAGATGTGAATAGGTCTTGAACAGGCCTTTCTTTTGATATACATATCGATGGGTTTGAAGGAAATTGTTGAAAATGTAATTTTTTTTGCAAGAGGTTAGCCTTGGTTTTTTTCAAAAATGTCGAAAAAAGTGAAGTCGGGAATTGTACAACAAATTGTACAAAAATGGAGAGGACTGTGCAATACCATTCGAGCACTGGCAGCGGCAGAGTTTTGCGGGTCTGGGTTGCGGAAATATCACCATCTAAAGCAACTCCAATGCAGTTAGGTGGAAAATCATGGGAATAACTTTGGATCGAAATATCTCAATAACCAGATGGAGGAGATGATTTTAGTTCTCAGATGTGAATAGGTCTTGAACAAGCCTTTCTTTTGATATACATATCGATGGGTTTGAAAGAAATTGTTGAAAATGTAATTTTTTTTTGCAAGGGGTTAGCCTTGTTTTTTTACAAAAATGTCGAAAAAAGTAAAGTCGTGAATTGTACAACAAATTGTTCAAAAATTGAGAGGACTGTGCTATGTCATTCGAGCACTGGCAGCCGCAGATTTTTGCGAGTCTGGGTTGCGGAGATATCACCATCCAAAGCAACTCCAATGCAGTTGGGTGGAAAA
The DNA here is from genome assembly GCA_910595825.1 of Philhelius pedissequus. Lineage (NCBI taxonomy): Eukaryota > Metazoa > Arthropoda > Insecta > Diptera > Syrphidae > Philhelius > Philhelius pedissequus. The sequence continues at coordinate 2,164,508 of OU343163.1, read as the reverse complement.
TCATGGGAATAGCTTTGGATTAAAATATAATAACAACCAGATGCCGGAGATGATTTTTGTCCTCAGTTGTGAATAGGCCTTGAACAGACCTTTCTTTTGATGTACATATATATGGGTTTGAAGAATATTGTTGAAAATGTAATTTTTTTTTGCAAGGGGTTAGCCTTGTTTTCTTTTCAAAAATGTCGAAAAAAGTGAAGTCGAGAATTCTACAACCAATTGTACAAAAATGGAGAGGACTGTGCAATACCATTCGAGCACTGGCAGCCGCAGAGTTTTACGGGTCTGGGTTGCGGAGATATCACCATCCAAAGCAACTCCAATGCAGTTAGGTGGAAAATAATGGGAATAACTTTGGATCGAAATATCTCAACAACCAGATGGAGGAGATGATTTTAGTTCTCAGATGTGAATAGGTCTTGAACAGGCCTTTCTTTTGATATACATATCGATGGGTTTGAAGGAAATTGTTGAAAATGCAATTTTTTTTTGCAAGGGGTAAGCCTTGTTTTTTTACAAAAATGTCGAAAAAAGTGAAGTCGAGAATTCTACAACCAATTGTACAAAAATGGAGAGGACTGTGCAATACAATTCGAGCACTGGCAGCCGCAGAGTTTTGCATGTCTGGGTTGCGGAGATATCACCATCCAAAGCAACTCCAATGCAGTTGGGTGGAAAATCATGGGAATAGCTTTGGATTAAAATATAATAACAACCAGATGCCGGAGATGATTTTTGTTCTCAGCTGTGAATAGGCCTTGAACAGGCCTTTCTTTTGATGTACATATCTATGGGTTTGAAGGACATTGTTGAAAAAGTAATTTTTTTTTTGCAAGGGGTTAGCCTTGTTTTTTTACTAAAATGTCGAAAAAAGTGAAGTCGAGAATTCTACAACTAATTGTACAAAAATTTAGAGGACTGTGCAATACAATTCGAGCACTGGCAGCCGCAGAGTTTTGCATGTCTGGGTTGCGGAGATATCACCATCCAAAGCAACTCCAATGCAGTTGGGTGGAAAATCATGGGAATAGCTTTGGATTAAAATATAATAACAACCAGATGCCGGAGATGATTTTTGTTCTCAGCTGTGAATAGGCCTTGAACAGGCCTTTCTTTTGATGTACATATATATGGGTTTTAAGAATATTGTTGAAAATGTAATTTTTTTTGCAAGAGGTTAGCCTTGGTTTTTTTCAAAAATGTCGAAAAAAGTGAAGTCGGGAATTGTACAACAAATCGTACAAAAATGGAGAGGACTGTGCAATAATATTCGAGCACTGGCAACGGCAGAGTTTTGCGGGTCTGGGTTGCGGAAATATCACCATCTAAAGCAACTCCAATCCAGTTAGGTGGAAAATCATGGGAATAACTTTGGATCGAAATATCTCAATAACCAGATTTAGGAGATGATTTTAGTTCTCAGATGTGAATAGGTCTTGAACAGGCCTTTCTTTTGATGTACATATCGATGGGTTTGAAGAACATTGTTGAAAATGTAATTTTTTTTGCAAGGGGTTAGCCTTGGTTTTTTCAAAAATGTCGAAAAAAGTTAAGTCGTGAATTGTACAACAAATTGTACACAAATGGAGAGGACTGTGCAATCCCGTTCGAGCACTGGCAGCCGCAGATTTTTGCGGGTCTGGGTTGCGGAGATATCACCATCCAAAGCAGCTCCAATGCAGTTGGGTGGAAAATCATAGGAATAGCTTTGGATTAAAATATAATAACAACCAGATGCCGGAGATGATTTTTGTTCTCAGCTGTGAATAGGCCTTGAACAGACCTTTCTTTTGATGTACATATATATGGGTTTGAAGGAAATTGTTGAAAAAGTAATTTTTTTTGCAGGGGGAGCCTTGTTTTTTTTACAAAAATATCGAAAAAAGTGAAGTCGAGGAATATACAACCAATTGTACAAAAATAGAGAGGACTGTGCAATACCATTCGAGCACTGGCAGCCGCAGAGTTTTGCGGGTCTGGGTTGCGGAGATATCACCATCCAAAGCAACTCCAATGCAGTTAGGTGGAAAATCATGGGAATAGCTTTGGATTAAAATATAATAACAACCAGATGCCGGAGATGATTTTTGTTCTCAGCTGTGAATAGGCCTTGAACAGACCTTTCTTTTGATGTACATATATATGGGTTTGAAGAACATTGTTGAAAATGTAATTTTTTTTGCAAGGGGTTAGCCTTGTTTTTTTACAAAAATGTCGAAAAAAGTGAAGTCGAGAATTCTACAACCAATTGTACAAAAATGGAGAGGACTGTGCAATACCATTCGAGCACTGGCAGCCGCAGAGTTTTGCGGGTCTGGGTTGCGGAGATATCACCATCCAAAGCAACTCCAATGCAGTTAGGTGGAAAATCATGGGAATAACTTTGGATCGAAATATCTCAACAACCAGATGGAGGAGATGATTTTAGTTCTCAGATGTGAATAGGTCTTGAACAGGCCTTTCTTTTGATATACATATCGATGGGTTTGAAGGAAATTGTTGAAAATGTAATTTTTTTTTGCAAGGGGTTAGCCTTGGTTTTTTTCAAAAATGTCGAAAAATAGTTAAGTCGTGAATTGTACAACAAATTGTACAAAAATGGAGAGGACTATGCAATCCCGTTCGAGAACTGGCAGCCGCAGATTTTTGCGGGTCTGGGTTGCCGAGATATCACCATCCAAAGCAACTCCAATGCAGTTGGGTGGAAAATCATGGGAATAACTTTGGATTGAAATATCTCAAACAACCAGATGGATGAGATCAGTTTTGCTCTCAGATGTGAATAGGTCTTGAACAGGCCTTTCTTTTGATATACATATCGATGGGTTTGAAGGAAATTGTTGAAAATGTAATTTTTTTTGCAAGAGGTTAATGGAGAGGACTGTGCAATACCATTCGAGCACTGGCAACGGCAGAGTTTTGCGGGTCTGGGTTGCGGAGATATCACCATCCAAAGCAACTCCAATGCAGTTAGGTGGAAAATCATGGGAATAACTTTGGATCGAAATATCTCACCAACCAGATGGAGGAGATGATTTTTGTTCTTAGCTGTGAATAGGCCTTGAACAGGCCTTTTTTTTGATGTACATATCTATGGGTTTGAAGGACATTGTTGAAAAAGTAATTTTTTTTGCAAGGGGTTAGCCTTGTTTTTTTATAAAAATGTCGAAAAAAGTGAAGTCGAGAATTCTACAACCAATTGTACAAAAATAGAGAGGACTGTGCAATACCATTCCAGCACTGGCAGCCGCAGAGTTCTGCGGGTCTGGGTTGCGGAGATATCACCATCCAAAGCAACTCCAATGCAGTTAGGTGGAAAATCATGGGCATAACTTTGGATCGAAATATCTCAATAACCAGATGGGGGAGATGATTTTAGTTCTCAGATGTGAATAGGTCTTGAACAGGCCTTTCTTTTGATATACATATCGATGGGTTTGAAAGAAATTGTTGAAAATGTAATTTTTTTTTGCAAGGTGTTAGCCTTGTTTTTTTACAAAAATGTCGAAAAAAGTAAAGTCGTGAATTGTACAACAAATTTTACAAAAATGGAGAGGACTATGCAATCCCGTTCGAGCACTGGCAGCCGCAGATTTTTGCGGGTCTGGGTTGCGGAGATATCACCATCCAAAGCAACTCCAATGTAGTTGGGTGGAAAATCATGGGAATAGCTTTGGATTAAAATATAATAACAACCAGATGCCGGAGATGATTTTTGTTCTCAGCTGTGAATAGGCCTTGAACAGACCTTTCTTTTGATGTACATATATATGGGTTTGAAGAACATTGTTGAAAATGTAATTTTTTTTGCAAGGGGTTAGCCTTGTTTTTTTCCAAAAATGTCGAAAAAAGTGAAGTCGAGAATTCTACAACCAATTGTACAAAAATGGAGAGGACTGTGCAATACCATTCGAGCACTGGCAACGGCAGAGTTTTGCGGGTCTGGGTTGCGGAAATATCACCATCTAAAGCAACTCCAATGCAGTTAGGTGGAAAATCATGGGAATAACTTTGGATCGAAATATCTCAATAACCAGATGGAGGAGATGATTTTAGTTCTCAGATGTGAATAGGTCTTGAACAGGCCTTTCTTTTGATGTACATATCGATGGGTTTGAAGAACATTGTTGAAAATGTAATTTTTTTTTGCAAGGGGTTAGCCTTGTTTTTTTTTCAAAAATGTCGAAAAAAGTTAACTCGTGAATTGTACAACAAATTTTACAAAAATGGAGAGGACTATGCAATCCCGTTCGAGCACTGGCAGCCGCAGATTTTTGCGGGTCTGGGTTGCGGAGATATCACCATCCAAAGCAACTCCAATGTAGTTGGGTGGAAAATCATGGGAATAACTTTGGATCGAAATATCTCAATAACCAGATGGAGGAGATGATTTTAGTTCTCAGATGTGAATAGGCCTTGAACAGGCCTTTCTTTTGATGTACATATATATGGGTTTGAAGAACATTGTTGAAAATGTAATTTTTTTTTGCAAGGGGTTAGCCTTGTTTTTTTTTTCAAAAATGTCGAAAAAAGTGAAGTCGTGAAATGTACAACAAATTGTACAAAAATGGAGAGGACTATGCAATCCCGTTCGAGCACTGGCAGCCGCAGATTTTTGCGGGTCTGGGTTGCGGAGATATCACCATCCAAAGCAACTCCAATGCAGTTAGGTGGAAAATCATGGGAATAACTTTGGATCGAAATATCTCAATAACCAGATGGAGGAGATGATTTTAGTTCTCAGATGTGAATAGGTCTTGAACAAGCCTTTCTTTTGATATACATATCGATGGGTTTGAAAGAAATTGTTGGAAATGTAATTTTTTTTTGCAAGGGCCTTGTTTTTTTACAAAAATGTCGAAAAAAGTAAAGTCGTGAATTGTACAACAAATTTTACAAAAATGGAGAGGACTATGCAATCCCGTTCGAGCACTGGCAGCCGCAGATTTTTGCGGGTCTGGGTTGCGGAGATATCACCATCCAAAGCAACTCCAATGTAGTTGGGTGGAAAATCATGGGAATAGCTTTGGATTAAAATATAATAACAACCAGATGCCGGAGATGATTTTTGTTCTCAGCTGTGAATAGGCCTTGAACAGACCTTTCTTTTGATGTACATATATATGGGTTTGAAGAACATTGTTGAAAATGTAATTTTTTTTTGCAAGGGGTTAGCCTTGTTTTTTTTACAAAAATGTCGAAAAAAGTGAAGTCGAGAATTCTACAAGTAATTGTAAAAATATAGAGAGGACTGTGCAATACCATTCGAGCACTGACAACGGCAGAGTTTTGCGGGTCTGGGTTGCGGAAATATCACCATCTAAAGCAACTCCAATGCAGTTAGGTGGAAAATCATGGGAATAACTTTGGATCGAAATATCTCAATAACCAGATGGAGGAGATGATTTTAGTTCTCAGATGTGAATAGGTCTTGAACAGGCCTTTCTTTTGATATACATATCTATGGGTTTGAAGGACATTGTTGAAAAAGTAATTTTTTTTGCAAGGGGTTAGCCTTGTTTTTTTACAAAAATGGCGAAAAAAGTGAAGTCGAGAATTCTACAACCAATTGTACAAAAATAGAGAGGACTGTGCAATACCATTCGAGCACTGGCAGCCGCAGAGTTTTGCGGGTCTGGGTTGCGGAGATATCACCATCCAAAGCAACTCCAATGCAGTTAGGTGGAAAATCATGGGAATAGCTTTGGATTAAAATATAATAACAACCAGATGCCGGAGATGATTTTTGTTCTCAGCTGTGAATAGGCCTTGAACAGACCTTTCTTTTGATGTACATATATATGGGTTTGAAGAACATTGTTGAAAATGTAATTTTTTTTGCAAGGGGTTAGCCTTGTTTTTTTACAAAAATGTCGAAAAAAGTGAAGTCGAGAATTCTACAACCAATTGTACAAAAATGGAGAGGACTGTGCAATACCATTCGAGCACTGGCAGCCGCAGAGTTTTGCGGGTCTGGGTTGCGGAGATATCACCATCCAAAGCAACTCCAATGCAGTTAGGTGGAAAATCATGGGAATAACTTTGGATCGAAATATCTCAACAACCAGATGGAGGAGATGATTTTAGTTCTCAGATGTGAATAGGTCTTGAACAGGCCTTTCTTTTGATATACATATCGATGGGTTTGAAGGAAATTGTTGAAAATGTAATTTTTTTTTGCAAGGGGTTAGCCTTGGTTTTTTTCAAAAATGTCGAAAAATAGTTAAGTCGTGAATTGTACAACAAATTGTACAAAAATGGAGAGGACTATGCAATCCCGTTCGAGAACTGGCAGCCGCAGATTTTTGCGGGTCTGGGTTGCCGAGATATCACCATCCAAAGCAACTCCAATGCAGTTGGGTGGAAAATCATGGGAATAACTTTGGATTGAAATATCTCAAACAACCAGATGGATGAGATCAGTTTTGCTCTCAGCTGTGAATAGGTCTTGAACAGGCCTTTCTTTTGATATACATATCGATGGGTTTGAAGGAAATTGTTGAAAATGTAATTTTTTTTGCAAGAGGTTAATGGAGAGGACTGTGCAATACCATTCGAGCACTGGCAACGGCAGAGTTTTGCGGGTCTGGGTTGCGGAGATATCACCATCCAAAGCAACTCCAATGCAGTTAGGTGGAAAATCATGGGAATAACTTTGGATCGAAATATCTCACCAACCAGATGGAGGAGATGATTTTTGTTCTTAGCTGTGAATAGGCCTTGAACAGGCCTTTTTTTTGATGTACATATCTATGGGTTTGAAGGACATTGTTGAAAAAGTAATTTTTTTTGCAAGGGGTTAGCCTTGTTTTTTTATAAAAATGTCGAAAAAAGTGAAGTCGAGAATTCTACAACCAATTGTACAAAAATAGAGAGGACTGTGCAATACCATTCCAGCACTGGCAGCCGCAGAGTTCTGCGGGTCTGGGTTGCGGAGATATCACCATCCAAAGCAACTCCAATGCAGTTAGGTGGAAAATCATGGGCATAACTTTGGATCGAAATATCTCAATAACCAGATGGGGGAGATGATTTTAGTTCTCAGATGTGAATAGGTCTTGAACAGGCCTTTCTTTTGATATACATATCGATGGGTTTGAAAGAAATTGTTGAAAATGTAATTTTTTTTTGCAAGGTGTTAGCCTTGTTTTTTTACAAAAATGTCGAAAAAAGTAAAGTCGTGAATTGTACAACAAATTTTACAAAAATGGAGAGGACTATGCAATCCCGTTCGAGCACTGGCAGCCGCAGATTTTTGCGGGTCTGGGTTGCGGAGATATCACCATCCAAAGCAACTCCAATGTAGTTGGGTGGAAAATCATGGGAATAGCTTTGGATTAAAATATAATAACAACCAGATGCCGGAGATGATTTTTGTTCTCAGCTGTGAATAGGCCTTGAACAGACCTTTCTTTTGATGTACATATATATGGGTTTGAAGAACATTGTTGAAAATGTAATTTTTTTTGCAAGGGGTTAGCCTTGTTTTTTTCCAAAAATGTCGAAAAAAGTGAAGTCGAGAATTCTACAACCAATTGTACAAAAATGGAGAGGACTGTGCAATACCATTCGAGCACTGGCAACGGCAGAGTTTTGCGGGTCTGGGTTGCGGAAATATCACCATCTAAAGCAACTCCAATGCAGTTAGGTGGAAAATCATGGGAATAACTTTGGATCGAAATATCTCAATAACCAGATGGAGGAGATGATTTTAGTTCTCAGATGTGAATAGGTCTTGAACAGGCCTTTCTTTTGATGTACATATCGATGGGTTTGAAGAACATTGTTGAAAATGTAATTTTTTTTTGCAAGGGGTTAGCCTTGTTTTTTTTTCAAAAATGTCGAAAAAAGTTAACTCGTGAATTGTACAACAAATTTTACAAAAATGGAGAGGACTATGCAATCCCGTTCGAGCACTGGCAGCCGCAGATTTTTGCGGGTCTGGGTTGCGGAGATATCACCATATATATATATGGGTTTGAAGAACATTGTTGAAAATGTAATTTTTTTTTGCAAGGGGTTAGCCTTGTTTTTTTTACAAAAATGTCGAAAAAAGTGAAGTCGAGAATTCTACAATTAATTGTACAAAAATAGAGAGGACTGTGCAATACCATTCGAGCACTGACAACGGCAGAGTTTTGCGGGTCTGGGTTGCGGAAATATCACCATCTAAAGCAACTCCAATGCAGTTAGGTGGAAAATCATGGGAATAACTTTGGATCGAAATATCTCAATAACCAGATGGAGGAGATGATTTTAGTTCTCAGATGTGAATAGGTCTTGAACAGGCCTTTCTTTTGATATACATATCTATGGGTTTGAAGGACATTGTTGAAAAAGTAATTTTTTTTGCAAGGGGTTAGCCTTGTTTTTTTACAAAAATGGCGAAAAAAGTGAAGTCGAGAATTCTACAACCAATTGTACAAAAATAGAGAGGACTGTGCAATACCATTCGAGCACTGGCAGCCGCAGAGTTTTGCGGGTCTGGGTTGCGGAGATATCACCATCCAAAGCAACTCCAATGCAGTTAGGTGGAAAATCATGGGAATAGCTTTGGATTAAAATATAATAACAACCAGATGCCGGAGATGATTTTTGTTCTCAGCTGTGAATAGGCCTTGAACAGACCTTTCTTTTGATGTACATATATATGGGTTTGAAGAACATTGTTGAAAATGTAATTTTTTTTGCAAGGGGTTAGCCTTGTTTTTTTACAAAAATGTCGAAAAAAGTGAAGTCGAGAATTCTACAACCAATTGTACAAAAATGGAGAGGACTGTGCAATACCATTCGAGCACTGGCAGCCGCAGAGTTTTGCGGGTCTGGGTTGCGGAGATATCACCATCCAAAGCAACTCCAATGCAGTTAGGTGGAAAATCATGGGAATAACTTTGGATCGAAATATCTCAACAACCAGATGGAGGAGATGATTTTAGTTCTCAGATGTGAATAGGTCTTGAACAGGCCTTTCTTTTGATATACATATCGATGGGTTTGAAGGAAATTGTTGAAAATGTAATTTTTTTTTGCAAGGGGTTAGCCTTGGTTTTTTTCAAAAATGTCGAAAAATAGTTAAGTCGTGAATTGTACAACAAATTGTACAAAAATGGAGAGGACTATGCAATCCCGTTCGAGAACTGGCAGCCGCAGATTTTTGCGGGTCTGGGTTGCCGAGATATCACCATCCAAAGCAACTCCAATGCAGTTGGGTGGAAAATCATGGGAATAACTTTGGATTGAAATATCTCAAACAACCAGATGGATGAGATCAGTTTTGCTCTCAGCTGTGAATAGGTCTTGAACAGGCCTTTCTTTTGATATACATATCGATGGGTTTGAAGGAAATTGTTGAAAATGTAATTTTTTTTGCAAGAGGTTAATGGAGAGGACTGTGCAATACCATTCGAGCACTGGCAACGGCAGAGTTTTGCGGGTCTGGGTTGCGGAGATATCACCATCCAAAGCAACTCCAATGCAGTTAGGTGGAAAATCATGGGAATAACTTTGGATCGAAATATCTCACCAACCAGATGGAGGAGATGATTTTTGTTCTTAGCTGTGAATAGGCCTTGAACAGGCCTTTTTTTTGATGTACATATCTATGGGTTTGAAGGACATTGTTGAAAAAGTAATTTTTTTTGCAAGGGGTTAGCCTTGTTTTTTTATAAAAATGTCGAAAAAAGTGAAGTCGAGAATTCTACAACCAATTGTACAAAAATAGAGAGGACTGTGCAATACCATTCCAGCACTGGCAGCCGCAGAGTTCTGCGGGTCTGGGTTGCGGAGATATCACCATCCAAAGCAACTCCAATGCAGTTAGGTGGAAAATCATGGGCATAACTTTGGATCGAAATATCTCAATAACCAGATGGGGGAGATGATTTTAGTTCTCAGATGTGAATAGGTCTTGAACAGGCCTTTCTTTTGATATACATATCGATGGGTTTGAAAGAAATTGTTGAAAATGTAATTTTTTTTTGCAAGGTGTTAGCCTTGTTTTTTTACAAAAATGTCGAAAAAAGTAAAGTCGTGAATTGTACAACAAATTTTACAAAAATGGAGAGGACTATGCAATCCCGTTCGAGCACTGGCAGCCGCAGATTTTTGCGGGTCTGGGTTGCGGAGATATCACCATCCAAAGCAACTCCAATGTAGTTGGGTGGAAAATCATGGGAATAGCTTTGGATTAAAATATAATAACAACCAGATGCCGGAGATGATTTTTGTTCTCAGCTGTGAATAGGCCTTGAACAGACCTTTCTTTTGATGTACATATATATGGGTTTGAAGAACATTGTTGAAAATGTAATTTTTTTTGCAAGGGGTTAGCCTTGTTTTTTTCCAAAAATGTCGAAAAAAGTGAAGTCGAGAATTCTACAACCAATTGTACAAAAATGGAGAGGACTGTGCAATACCATTCGAGCACTGGCAACGGCAGAGTTTTGCGGGTCTGGGTTGCGGAAATATCACCATCTAAAGCAACTCCAATGCAGTTAGGTGGAAAATCATGGGAATAACTTTGGATCGAAATATCTCAATAACCAGATGGAGGAGATGATTTTAGTTCTCAGATGTGAATAGGTCTTGAACAGGCCTTTCTTTTGATGTACATATCGATGGGTTTGAAGAACATTGTTGAAAATGTAATTTTTTTTTGCAAGGGGTTAGCCTTGTTTTTTTTTCAAAAATGTCGAAAAAAGTTAACTCGTGAATTGTACAACAAATTTTACAAAAATGGAGAGGACTATGCAATCCCGTTCGAGCACTGGCAGCCGCAGATTTTTGCGGGTCTGGGTTGCGGAGATATCACCATCCAAAGCAACTCCAATGTAGTTGGGTGGAAAATCATGGGAATAACTTTGGATCGAAATATCTCAATAACCAGATGGAGGAGATGATTTTAGTTCTCAGATGTGAATAGGCCTTGAACAGGCCTTTCTTTTGATGTACATATATATGGGTTTGAAGAACATTGTTGAAAATGTAATTTTTTTTTGCAAGGGGTTAGCCTTGTTTTTTTTTTCAAAAATGTCGAAAAAAGTGAAGTCGTGAAATGTACAACAAATTGTACAAAAATGGAGAGGACTATGCAATCCCGTTCGAGCACTGGCAGATTTTTGCGGGTCTGGGTTGCGGAGATATCACCATCCAAAGCAACTCCAATGCAGTTAGGTGGAAAATCATGGGAATAACTTTGGATCGAAATATCTCAATAACCAGATGGAGGAGATGATTTTAGTTCTCAGATGTGAATAGGTCTTGAACAAGCCTTTCTTTTGATATACATATCGATGGGTTTGAAAGAAATTGTTGGAAATGTAATTTTTTTTTGCAAGGGCCTTGTTTTTTTACAAAAATGTCGAAAAAAGTAAAGTCGTGAATTGTACAACAAATTTTACAAAAATGGAGAGGACTATGCAATCCCGTTCGAGCACTGGCAGCCGCAGATTTTTGCGGGTCTGGGTTGCGGAGATATCACCATCCAAAGCAACTCCAATGTAGTTGGGTGGAAAATCATGGGAATAGCTTTGGATTAAAATATAATAACAACCAGATGCCGGAGATGATTTTTGTTCTCAGCTGTGAATAGGCCTTGAACAGACCTTTCTTTTGATGTACATATATATGGGTTTGAAGAACATTGTTGAAAATGTAATTTTTTTTTGCAAGGGGTTAGCCTTGTTTTTTTTACAAAAATGTCGAAAAAAGTGAAGTCGAGAATTCTACAATTAATTGTACAAAAATAGAGAGGACTGTGCAATACCATTCGAGCACTGACAACGGCAGAGTTTTGCGGGTCTGGGTTGCGGAAATATCACCATCTAAAGCAACTCCAATGCAGTTAGGTGGAAAATCATGGGAATAACTTTGGATCGAAATATCTCAATAACCAGATGGAGGAGATGATTTTAGTTCTCAGATGTGAATAGGTCTTGAACAGGCCTTTCTTTTGATATACATATCTATGGGTTTGAAGGACATTGTTGAAAAAGTAATTTTTTTTGCAAGGGGTTAGCCTTGTTTTTTTACAAAAATGGCGAAAAAAGTGAAGTCGAGAATTCTACAACCAATTGTACAAAAATAGAGAGGACTGTGCAATACCATTCGAGCACTGGCAGCCGCAGAGTTTTGCGGGTCTGGGTTGCGGAGATATCACCATCCAAAGCAACTCCAATGCAGTTAGGTGGAAAATCATGGGAATAACTTTGGATCGAAATATCTCACCAACCAGATGGAGGAGATGATTTTAGTTCTCAGATGTGAATAGGTCTTGAACAGGCCTTTCTTTTGATATACATATCGATGGGTTTGAAGGAAATTGTTGAAAATGTAATTTTTTTTGCAAGAGGTTAGCCTTGGTTTTTTTCAAAAATGTCGAAGAAAGTGAAGTCGGGAATTGTACAACAAATCGTACAAAAATGGAGAAGACTGTGCAATACCATTCGAGCACTGGCAGCCGCAGATTTTTGCAGGTCTGGGTTGCGGAGATATCACCATCCAAAGCAACTCCAATGCAGTTAGGTGGAAAATCATGGGAATAACTTTGGATCGAAATATCTCACCAACCAGATGGAGGAGATGATTTTAGTTCTCAGATGTGAATAGGTCTTGAACAGTCCTTTCTTTTGATATACATATCGATGGGTTTGAAGGAAATTGTTGAAAATGTAATTTTTTTTTGCAAGGGGTTAGCCTTGGTTTTTTTCAAAAATGTCGAAAAAAGTTAAGTCGTGAATTGTACAACAAATTGTACACAAATGGAGAGGACTGTGCAATCCCGTTCGAGCACTGGCAGCCGCAGATTTTTGTGGGTCTGGGTTGTGGAGATATCACCATCCAAAGCAACTCCAATGCAGTTGGGTGGAAAATCATGGGAATAACTTTGGATTGAAATATCTCAAACAACCAGATGGATGAGATCAGTTTTGTTCTCAGCTGTGAATAGGTCTTGAACAGGCCTTTCTTTTGATGTACATATCGATGGGTTTGAAGAACATTTTTGAAAATGTAATTTTTTTTGCAAGGGGTTAGCCTTGGTTTTTTTCAAAAATGTCGAAAAAAGTTAAGTCGTGAATTGTACAACAAATTGTACACAAATGGAGAGGACTGTGCAATCCCGTTCGAGCACTGGCAGCCGCAGATTTTTGCGGGTCTGGGTTGCGGAGATATCACCATCCAAAGCAACTCCAATGCAGTTAGGTGGAAAATCATGGGAATAACTTTGGATCGAAATATCTCAATAACCAGATGGAGGAGATGATTTTAGTTCTCAGATGTGAATAGGTCTTGAACAAGCCTTTCTTTTGATATACATATCGATGGGTTTGAAAGAAATTGTTGAAAATGTAATTTTTTTTTGCAAGGGCCTTGTTTTTTTACAAAAATGTCGAAAAAAGTAAAGTCGTGAATTGTACAACAAATTTTACAAAAATGGAGAGGACTATGCAATCCCGTTCGAGCACTGGCAGCCGCAGATTTTTGCGGGTCTGGGTTGCGGAGATATCACCATCCAAAGCAACTCCAATGTAGTTGGGTGGAAAATCATGGGAATAACTTTGGATCGAAATATCTCAATAACCAGATGGAGGAGATGATTTTAGTTCTCAGATGTGAATAGGTCTTGAACAGGCCTTTCTTTTGATATACATATCGATGGGTTTGAAGGAAATTGTTGAAAATGTAATTTTTTTTTGCAAGGGGTTAGCCTTGTTTTTTTTTCAAAAATGTCGAAAAAAGTGAAGTCGAGAATTCTACAACCAATTGTACAAAAATGGAGAGGACTGTGCAATACCATTCGAGCACTGGCAGCCGCAGAGTTTTGCGGGTCTGGGTTGCGGAGATATCACCATCCAAAGCAACTCCAATGCAATTAGGTGGAAAATCATGGGAATAGCTTTGGATTAAAATATAATAACAACCGGAGATGATTTTTGTTCTCAGCTGTGAATAGGCCTTGAACAGACCTTTCTTTTGATGTACATATATATGGGTTTGAAGAACATTGTTGAAAATGTAATTTTTTTTTGTAAGGGGTTAGCCTTATTTTTTTACAAAAATGTCGAAAAAAGTGAAGTCGAGAATTCTACAACCAATTGTACAAAAATGGAGAGGACTGTGCAATACCATTCGAGCACTGGCAGCCGCAGAGTTTTGCGGGTCTGGGTTGCGGAGGTATCACCATCCAAAGCAACTCCAATGCAGTTAGGTGGAAAAACATGGGAATAACTTTGGATTGAAATATCTCAAACAACCAGATGGATGAGATCAGTTTTGTTCTCAGCTGTGAATAGGTCTTGAACAGGCCTTTCTTTTGATGTACATATCGATGGGTTTGAAGAACATTGTTGAAAATGTAATTTTTTTTTGCAAGGGGTTAGCCTTGGTTTTTTTTCAAAAATTTCGAAAAAAGTTAAGTCGTGAATTGTACAACAAATTGTACACAAATGGAGAGGACTGTGCAATCCCGTTCGAGCACTGGCAGCCGCAGATTTTTGCGGGTCTGGGTTGCGGAGATATCACCATCCAAAGCAACTCCAATGCAGTTAGGTGGAAAATCATGGGAATAACTTTGGATCGAAATATCTCAACAACCAGATGGAGGAGATGATTTTAGTTCTCAGATGTGAATAGGTCTTGAACAGGCCTTTCTTTTGATATACATATCGATGGGTTTGAAGGAAATTGTTGAAAATGTAATTTTTTTTGCAAGAGGTTAGCCTTGGTTTTTTTCAAAAATGTCGAAAAAAGTTAAGTCGGGAATTGTACAACAAATTTTACAAAAATGGAGAGGACTATGCAATCCCGTTCGAGCACTGGCAGCCGCAGAGTTTTGCGGGTCTGGGTTGAGGAGATATCACCATCCAAAGCAACTCCAATGCAATTAGGTGGAAAATCATGGGAATAACTTTGGATCGAAATATCTCAACAACCAGATGGAGGATATGATTTTAGTTCTCAGATGTGAATAGGTCTTGAACAGGTGTTTCTTTTGATATACATATCGATGGGTTTGAAGAACATTGTTGAAAATGTAATTTGTTTGCCTTGGATTTTTTCAAAAATGTCGAAAAAAGTGAAGTCGAGAATTGTACAACAAACTGTACAAAAATGGAGAGGACTGTGCAATGTCGTTCGAG
This sequence comes from Philhelius pedissequus, assembly GCA_910595825.1. Classification (NCBI taxonomy): domain Eukaryota; kingdom Metazoa; phylum Arthropoda; class Insecta; order Diptera; family Syrphidae; genus Philhelius; species Philhelius pedissequus. Next base: position 2,149,371 of record OU343163.1, on the reverse strand, counting down.
CACTGGCAGGCGTAGATTTTTGCTCGTCTGGGTTGCGGGGGTATCACCATGTGTGTCACATTTGGAATTCGACTTTAACATTTATTCCATGTCCTTAAATAATTCTTCTGTGACATTTACAGTGATAATATCATTTCCCATGTTTAAAATGACATTCGTTTTTTTTTTAATACAAATGTCGGACGTACATATAATAAATAAGTGAAAATGCGATGCGAAGACGATCATTTCAAAATAAGATACCTATAGTAGCCTGTCGTCGAACCAAATTAATAATAATAATTAACTATTATAATTTTAATCTTTATTTATTTATTTTTGAAAATGCAAAAAATCAAATTTCAAATTCGAACATTCAAAATATTTATTCACCACGATATGCAAAGATGGAAAATTCCGAGGTAGGTACTTGTTGCCCTCATCTAATTTTATTGCATATTTTTAGGCCTTTTAAAAAGAATAATTCGGAGGATAGTTCATGCATGTATGTATCCATTTACATAAATTTGTGTATGTATGTATTCATTCGATTGGGAATTGAGATTAAAGGATCTTGATTTTGAAAATTATGTACTGTTCCATGGTTTGAATCATTTAAATTTGTTTGTCCATCCTTATTCGATCATTCATAGCTTTTCTTCAAAATAAACATAATTTTGTATGCATAATTGAAACAAATATATATATATATATATATGTAGAAGGAACTGTAAATTTAATTAAAAAATATACTTATTCAGCTATCTTCCCTACAAACAATCTCTAAACAACCATAGACACTAGAAATACACGGCATTAAAAAAGTTACAAAATATTCTCCTGACTTTCTTTGAGTTACCCTTCTTCCCCCTCGGTTATCATTGAATTCAAAGTGAAAAATGATTTAAATTTGAATTCTATAAAACTTTCTCTACAATATCTATAATTGGGGTTGGTTTGAGAGACATTTTTGAATACTTAAAGATACAACAAGTGAATACAGTGCTAAATTTAGTATCCTTGTTATGGGATTTCATTGTTTCTATTTTATTCATAACGACGTGTCAGCCATAATAACAAATTCCATTAATTCGGTAATATTCATCATGATGCTATATTATATATATTATAAATGTATTGTAGTTCGGAGAGCAAACGAGAAGCTCTACAAAAAGGGAACGCGTAACAGGAACGGGTATTCGGAAAATTAATTACTATTTATACAAAACTCTGGGCCATTAATAATAACGAAAAAGCACGACTTAACCGCGCTACGCGACGGAAGGGTTGTTGTTTTGTTACCGAACCGAGTTTTTTGCTAAAACATTATTTGCTGTGTCCTGTTTCCGCATATACAGATTGTATATACCTCCGAATAGCTATAAAGATACAACACACTTTTATGCACTCTACAGAATCACAAAACTGGCTTGTTGATGAAGCAATATACCTATACCTATTATATGGGTACGTACAGATTGTGCGATGTTATAGTGTTCGAGTGGCGCGTATCCCTTTTGCAATGAATTGGCGCCAAACAATTCTTCCCCCGCAACTCTAGGCATATATAAACTTCCCCATCTATCTCTCACCATTAAGCTGTTTTAATGAAAATAAATGCTCTTAATTAATAAACACGCATTTTGAGGTGGCAGATATGTTGTTTCTGACGCAAAAACAAATTCAATCTACAACCTACATTGAGAGGGGTGCATGCGGCAGCAAACGATAATAATTTTGTTAAGCAGGGATTTTTATAAGCCTACAAAATGGAGTGATACAAAATGCGCGGCAACAAATTATGAGAGCAATAAAATTAATGAAAATTGTTTGTGATTTTTTTTTTTACATTTTTTTTTTGTAATTTTATATTGATGAGGGGTTTTATGAAGGGTGTAACCCGCTAGTGGATTTTTTTTTGAAACTGCATAAACTTTTGAAACTTTTAAACGTCATTATCAGTTATTTCTTTAGGATTGAGCTTTTTGCGAGTAATTTTACATTAGGACTGAATGGAAAAAGATCAAATTCTTGTTATAGTTCGCATATTGTGTTGGTTGATTTGGAAAACAAAATAATTATGATAGACATTCACGAGATCCGATGTTGGTGGCCCTAAAGCGACGAGAAGTTCTGGAAATCTACGTTGGGTAGTATAGTAAGTTAGTAAAAAGTGTAATTTTATTCTTCAAAAGAATTAACAATCATGTTTACAGATTCACACAGACTTATTCATTTACACATCATAGCGAGTACCTATGTTTTCTTTATTATTTCTCTAAACGCGAAAATGTTATTCTTTACCTTATGTAACGTTGCATAGCAGCAACACAAGCCTAGACCGTCGGAATGTTGTATAGAGCATAACATAATAGTGACTGTGTATTATAAAAGACATTTGCCATCACCCCATATCAAACTCCTTTTTATAAGGGATGGGTTTTTCTTATTGCTTTGAGGACAGTGCAGATTGTTAAGATATGACAGGTATTTGGTGCCGATCTAAGGTTGAATAGTGAATTTCTGGACGTTTCGATTGGTAATTTAGACAAAGCATCACCTATCTAGTTTTGAAGATTGTTTAGATTGCATGAATGAAATATCAGCTAACACCAAGGTTATGCTGGAGGGTTATGTACGTAGTTCCATTCTCATTTTACAGAACTTGATTTAACCATCTCCGTGAACTGTTCAAAGCAAGATTCTTTGATAAATTGGCAAAAAAAAAACCTTAAAGGTTTTATTGCAATCCTCCAATTCTCTGTCCACAATTTTGTCGATATATTGAAGTTACAGCCGTGACCATTCCGCGAAAAAATGTGATTTTTGGTGTAGCAGATTCCTTGTAATTATTATTTGGCTGTCGAATATTTGGCAGGGCTAATATATTCCCTATATGTGTTAAAATGCATCCTGAGTAAGAATATACAGATATGGACAAAATAATACGAAAACTAACTAATTTCTGGTAATATATTTTTTTTTTAATTTTAACTATATGCCTGTAAGACCTAAGGTCTTTTAAATGCAACTTGAATTGCATGGCACTAGCTTGGCACAGTGGATTTGAGAACCAGGTATTGACTGTCTCATTTTTAACCCATAGGCGGCATCCAATTAAAATTGGAGGTATAGAAAAGAATGCGCCTAGCGTGGGGATCGAACCCACACGTCTAAGTTAGCAATCAAGCACTTTATCCACTGCGCCATTGCCACCCATTGTGTAGTACTTATGCTAGGCAAATATTAAAAATAATATTAGTGTTACTTATAAGTGGTAAGTATGTTGTTAATCTATTTTATATAATTTTTTTTGAAAACTAAAAGGGGTTTGTAGAATTTTTTTATTCCGTTTGATTTAGGCCTCCCAAAAAGCTGGTCATAAAAATAGAAATACTTGATAATTTTAACAAAAAACAAGACATTTTGATAACCAATGCATTTTTTGTTATTTATTAGCAAAGAATATTTAATATTTCTTGGACAAACCTTTATTTTTCAACATTGCATTCATTCGATTTGGCATATAATACCACAATTCTCCAGAGATTCGTTTTGTTGGAAGGTTTATGCTTACTAACCTCAATCTTCAGCTCATTCCAGAGGTCCTCAATATAGGATTAAGGTCCGGTGATTGAGAAGGCCACTCCATAACGTCCAATTTGTTTCGCTGAAACCAGAGATTTGGTTACTTTGCCGTATGCTTAGGTTCGTTGTCTTACTGAAAAGGCCATTTAAGTGGTATATTTTCTTCAGCACACGAAAGCATAATATTTTCCAGTATGTTCACATACGACTGCTTTGTCATTATGCCGTCTATAACGAATATTGGGCCAACACCCGACCAAGAAAAACAACCCCATAACATTATGCTGTCACCTCCATGCTTCACGGTTGGTTTTGTGTACCAAGTATTATAGGCCTCGGAATTTTGGATGACGAACAAACGGTCGGAATAAATTATTTTCCATTCGTCGCTCTAAAGTACATTCCTCCACTGCTTCTTGGCCTTAAGTTGGTCGTCTTTCATTTGATACATTTTGGCATAACAGATCCGCTTCTGGGTGTATATTTTTTTTAAAAGGGCACCTTCCTTGGAGATCGTGCGTGAAAGTCAGCATCCTGCAAGATACGACGAATAGTTCTAGGAGTGACTGGCATCTCCATTTTTCGATGCAGATCTTTTGAGGACATAAACAGATTCGTTTTAGCTTTTCTCACCAGCAATGTAGCTTTGTCTCTTACAGTCATTTTAGACGGACAACCTCTGGTTTCTTCAAAATGTTTGGAGTTTATAGCATTCCACACCATCCTTGCAGCGCCTAATGACAGTTGCGATCTCTCTCATGGATCCACAGTTGTTATGTAGAACTAAAATGGCTTCGCATTGGTCTTCAGTACAGTTCTTGGCTGTTCCCATTTCTAAGTGGCTAAAATTTAAAAATTATTCTCAGATAAAAAATCTCGACAAAATCTTGACTTCTTTAAGCTAATAACAAATGTTTTTGAGCTTTTATTCAAATGTTCCTTTTTTTTTGACCAGCATATTTTGTAGTTGCAATCTACTAAGTGCATAATATTACAAATACCTTCTGTTTAATCACAAGATCATACGTTGAATAGATTGACAATATATAAAACGTTACAATTACGCACAAATTTGTTCACATGTTCGCCTAACTAATGTGCAAGATACATAATTACCCAAAAGTAATGAGTGTTCCTATTATTTTGTCCATGTCTGTATAAAGCGGCGAAACACCCATCTCCAAATGCAGCATATAGGCAGATTAGGTATATGGTGGATTTTCTGGCAGCTGAAAGATTTTTTTGATACAATTATAATGGCTCATCGATCAGATAATTACGATCGACAAATTTCGATCAAAAACCACAGTTATTTTGTGAAATGCAGAAATCGACGATTGATAATCGAAAAAATTTGTTCATCGATCAGTAAATCGACAATCGCAATTGGGGACTATGAGTTTACCTTGAAGATGATTTTTGAACAAAAGTTGCGACCATATTAGTATTCCGAGGTATTGGTATTCCTTTGCGATTTCGTGGAGTTCATTTTCCCAGGTCCATTTTTCATCTCTCGCATAGCTGTCTGTTCCATTTCGGAATATCATTATTACAGTAGATAATAGACTTGAAATTTGTTTATCGCATCTTTTGCATTATTTGTGGGGATTCAACTAGTACTCGTATGACGATGTCGTCAGCATACATCAGTAAAACTATAATTCCTCCAGCCATGGCCGCTGTGAAGTCATGCAAAAAAAGCGAAACAAGAAAAGCGGGCTAAGCAAACTGCTTTGTTTAACCCCAGCTATTGTGTGAAACCAAGCAGACCCTTTGTTTTCATTCCTAGTTGCCGTTGCATTATTTTCGTAAAGTCCTTGTTTTAACGTTAGCATTTTTGTGGACAGTTCAAGGCAGATTAGCTTATAAAAGTCTACTTACATGATCTACGAAAAACAAAGTTAAAACTAACCGTAGGACTTGCCGAATAAGTTGCGATCAAAGTTGGTGTACAACAAGGAAGCATCTTCAGTCCTTTACTTTTTATTAGAGATTATTTGCTTTAATGTAAAATATCAGAAAACAGAGTAAATAAGTCCTTTTTATCTGACAATGAAACCATCAATAAGTGAGGATCATACGTACTTGCAACGAGCATGTGTACAAGTGGATTTTTTTATTGCGGGAAATGGGTACCTATCTGATACATGGAAAGTTTGTGGTGTTGACAATTTCTGAACGTGAGTGTAAGATCAAATGGAGTAAAAAATACGCTATTTTTTGTGATTGGAAACGACAGCAGGAGTGGCAAAGCATATGATAAAATTAGAATGAATATACGAGAGTCTTCACGTCAAGCAAGCATACCAATGTACATCAGCTTGATTATAATGTTTCCTTCAAACTTCAAATACCTGATTTTCAAAGCTTCTCCAAGAATTCAATCAAAATGAAGTTTCTGCCCACATGTGCATATTTATACTCTTCTCAAGACGACTATACATGCGTAACAAATAGAAGGATTACCTATATTCATAAAATATTATTCAAAAATAGATCTATTACTCAAAGAAAACTGCCGAAATTTGATTTAACCATTTTCGGGATTAAGCCTGGAAATATTTACAAAATAAATAGCCGAATATGCTTCAAAGTAAAAACTTATATATTCTGTGCACACAATCAAACTGAACAGCTGAGACTCATCGCCGTCGCAGCCAGTTCACACCTTCTTGCAAGAACACAAAAAAAAACCCTCAGTATTATGACAATGATGACGCCACATAAAATCTCATCAATATGTGTCGATACAGCAATGTCTATGTATGGCCGTAACATGTCATGTCCATTCATATGCTCAACCCCTTTCGGAATGCCTAATCTGCCAATAACTTTGCATTTATTCAATTTAAATTTTCAGCATTCCCATTTGGAACAAGCTCTATTCACCCTTCATTTGATATGGGGGTTCGCGCGGGAAAGGTGATGCCATTTCTCTACGTATCAAAAAAAAAAAACTAAAAGTGGAAAAAGGATTCCATAATGATGGTGAAATTCGGACAGCATAATCCAGGGACCTTATCTACGTATAAATGTATATATATGTTTTGGTAAACAGGGTAAATAGCCATTGAATCGATGTGCCTTTCTGGCTTGAAAGACAATCAAATGCCAACCCTACGCCATTGCCTTTATACATACCCAACCATTTCCCATCGCCAATTCCGAATTTCTTGTAGGAATGGCGCAAGGAAAATCCGTAATTTAATATCTATAAATGGACCAGAGAAAATCCTTGCTGAAACCCTTTGTTTACCCATTTGTTTTCTATATATCTCCCGTTGTTTTTGCCAGGAACAAATGTTGTCATTGAGTGCCGTAAACCGCTGCGCTGGTTGTTGTATACCATCATAGCTACTATGGAATGGAAAGGGTAAGTATAAGGATTTAAAGTTTGAAAAAAAGGGTTCAAGCCAATAGGTCTAAATCGAATCGTTTTGTGGTCAAGTTTTAAGGCCTTGGCATGTCAGTTAGAAAGTATTTGCACCCTTTTTTTGTTATTGAATTTGTGTAGTGGGATGGTCACGGTGGGTAGCCGTATACACAGAAAGGTTATTTTTTAATAATATTTTTTTATTGATTATGATTTGGGCATGTTTTGTGTGTAACTCAATGAGAACAACATATATCCATACATGTGCTGCCACTTCGTTAGATTCGTTACAATTGATTTCTGATTGATAAAATTGGGGTGTTGATTTATTTAATTGAAATTGGATAAGGTACGAATGTGTTCTTCTGTTCAAGATTTTTACTATATGATAAGAAATCTCATGAAGGATGTTAATTATTAAACTATAATTTTTAGTTCTGCGATAGACCCTTAAAAAAACGTTTGATTAACAAAATCTTTGCTTAGAAATCTAGCTTTCCTGTAGTTTGTAGCTAATGGTGATGGGTTTACACAAACAAGGAAAGATGCCATTAGCAAAGCATTTTTAGATTTCTTAGTTATCAAATACTGAGGACGAAATTTTTGGATTGGCTCTCACTTTATAACGGAGCATAATTCGTGAAATATGCCATTGTTCTAAGCTGGTCAAATACTTTCAAAAAAAAATTTTTTTTAATTGAAGAGGTTTCTTAACGATGTAAGATTTGTCAATCCGAATTGGCAAATTTGCTTACAAGACTGATATGGAACTATTGAATAAGGGTTTGTCAGTCATAACTGTTACTCAGAAATTTGTTTGATATTTTCGATAAATTGGATCGATAACGTGTACGTAAACATCAGCTGTCAATGGTCAACGTAATTGGCCATCATTTGTGTAACATCTGGCATCTCGCCTTCGTTTTTTTATATCAAACTTAAAAATATCAATGGAGAAGTTTCCTAAAGATTAGCATCCATTTTTAATTTTTATTTGTTGAAGATATTTAAAAAAAATACAATACTTCATTAAATACTTGGTACGATTTTTTAGCATTACAAAAACCATCACCCCGTCAACATTGAATTTTAAATAAAAGGGTTTTGTTTTTTAAGCCCAAAAACAATTTTTTATAATGCGAATGACCTCTTGTATAAAAATTTTGATCGAAATCCGTTGCGCCGTTTTGAGAAAGTCAAAAATAAAAAAAAATACTTTGGCAGGTACCTACTGTTAATAACATTTTATGTAAACAAATTAAATATTACTCTGAATTTTATTTTATAAAAATCGTTAGAGTCATTTTCTAGATAATTAGGATTTACAATTTTGGTACAAAAAATTGTAAAGCAGGTACTGTTATTTTTGGGACTAAAAAAAAAATGGAAAAAAATCGACCCAATCACCAAAAACGTTTAAGTACCAAGTTTGACGTTAATGGCTTCAGCCGTTGAGGCTTCACAAAATCACAAAACAATTATGTAGGTATGTAATCTGCCCATATTCAACTGGACATTTTTCACTATTTTATTATTATTAACATTTTATTCACAGTATATCCAAACACTTTGAACTTCTAAAATTTGGAAAAAATATTGTAAAAAATAACAAATCAAAACAAAACCAAATTAAATATAAAATTTACACACACGCATTGAATAAGTTTCTATTTACTGGCAATTTGTTTGGCCTTTGGCCTTGATATGGCAAAAAAATAATATTTTTCATTTAACTCTCTTACTCCTTTTATTAATATAGGCAATGTATATAATCTACCCAAGGATTCCAGCCCAGAATAGAAGCCTGTCGTGATAAAAATGGTAATGTCGTAGGAGATACGCAGACGGTGCTAAGAATTTGGAAGGAACACTTTTCCATAGCTGCTAAGCGGCGAAGACTGCCAACCATCCGTTGCTATGCAGAACAACCCATTCAACTTGGACGATGATGGTCAAAATATCCGTCCACCTGACCTAGAAGAAGTAAGAACGTCGATATCCAAACTTAAGTCGCACAAGGCCGCGGGTTCAGATGGCCTGCCAGCTGAACTGTTTAAGGCAGCGGGAGATGACTTGGTCAGGAGCATACACCAACTCATTTCTAGAATCTGGTCGGAGGAAAGTATGCCCAATGAATGGAAGCTCAGCATAGTGTGCCCTATCCACAAAAAGGGGGATGCTCTGAACTGCGCCAACTACAGAGGTATAAGTCTCCTCAACATCGCATACAAAATTATGTCGGCTACATGTACAACGACCTGATCGGATCTTATCAGTGTGGCTTTAGGCGAGGAAAATCAACTAACCATCAGATTTTCACACTCCGGCAGATCCTGGAAAAAACCCAAGAATTCCAAATCGATACGCACCATCTCTTCATCGACTTTAAAACCGCCTATGATAGCGTTGATAGAGACAAGTTATACAGAGCCTTGTCACATCTCGGCATCCCTGCCAAACTTGTCCGCTTGTGCAGAATGACAATGAAGGAATCTCGCTGCTCCGTCAGAGTCGGTAAGAACTTCACCGACGACTTTGATGTCGAGAAAGGTTTGAGACAAGGTGATGCGCTATCATGCAATCTCTTTAACATCGTGCTGGAAGCAATTGTGCGCAACTCAAATGTCAACACCAGGGGCACAATTTTTCAAAAGTCCGTTCAACTCCTTGCTTATGCTGATGACATTGACATCATAGGCAGAACAAAGCGAGTTGTCACTGGAGCATTTGCAAGTATAGAAGCGAAGCGGCAAAGATGGGTTTGACTGTTAACGAGACGAAAACTAAGTATATGCTGTCATCGAGAAGAGAAGTCCAACAACATAGACTGGGACAAAACGTCACGATTGGCGGTTATAACTTTGAAGTAGTCAGAGACTTTGTTTACCTTAGATCCACTATTACATCGCACAACAATATCAGCCCGGAGATAAAACGAAGAATCACACTTGCAAATCGCTGTTTCTTCGGGCTTAGAAAGCATTTGAGTAGTAAAGCCCTCTCTCAAAGAACCAAAGAGACCCTATATAAAACTTTAATTATTCCAGTCCTGCTGTATGGGGCAGAGGCATGTACACTGACAAAATCGGATGAAAACAAGCTGGGTTGCTTTGAGAGAAAGATTCTTCGAGTTATGTTTGGCCCAGTGTGCATCGGTGGTGAGTGGAGAAGAAGATTTAACGACGAACTTTACGGGCTCTACAGCGATATCAACCTGGTCAAAAAGCTTAAAAATACAACGACGGAGATGGCTAGGTCACGTGGAGCGCATGCACATCGACGCACCAGCCCGACGAGTCTTCGTATCCAACCCCAGTGGACAACGCGACAGAGGAAGGCCTTATCTTAGGTGGCGCGATCAAGTGGTGAACGACCTCAACCAACTTGGTGTGCGTAACTGGTGGCAGCTAGCTAGGGACCGGGCTAGCCGGAGAGGTTTGCTGGTTGAGGCCGTGATCCATCCTGGATTGTAAGCGCCATCTAAAGTAATGTAAGTAATGTATATAATATAACTTGCTCTTTCTAAAATGGTGTGTATATTCAAAATGTTGCGACAAATCTGAAAATGTTGCTAATTTTTATGTAGAAGCTAGCGCCCTCCTCACGAGTCGTTATCGAGCGTTAATAAAAGCTACCTCGTGATATTACTATATATTATATATACAATGCCCCTGTTACGCTTGGGGTCATTTAGTATATAATGAACTAATACGAACTTATTGGCATCTATTACAGTCAGAGTGAGAGGTAAGCGTCCTATCTTCCCTGTACTAACTATTTTTGTTGGACATTCGTGAATAGAAATACTGGTCAATCAGCCCTCTTTAATTACTTCCTAAACTTCTGGTAAATTTCTTGGTTTTCTCGATGCAACCTGGCATTCTACACCGTGCTGTATAGATTTTCTATTGGATTCAGGTCAGGACAACGCAAAAGATTGATTTAGCAATCGCAGTAATCCACTACTTAATCAGCCAGGAAGTATACTTGGGATAATTATCATGCATAAATTTCTAAAATGAGCAAAGGGTTCCATATGGTTTTCTAAGTTGCTCTTATGCTGATACTGATTCATTCGCTGCTCTATTTTTACTATAGGCCGTACACTGTACCATGAAAACGCCAGCCACACAGTTTAGCCCGGATTATAAGCTTCTGCTTTTGGGTGACTCGAAACATGGAACTTTCGATACTTGGACTCATTTCTCAAAAAAAAAACAACGATTTTGATCCGTAACTCCGCGAACATCAGCCTGACTGCAATATTTTTTAGCACCAGCTGACTTCAACTCGAACTAGGGATCATCAGCAGGACTTGTCTTTTTTGAAGGTTTCTTTTGATGGCGTTTGTTGTTCGATTTTGGCATTTTAACCTAAATTTCTTGACCGTTCCAAATAATTTTCGATTTCGTAAATTGTTTACCCGTTGTTTTCTATCATGTTGGTGAGATTTCAGAACGCACGTGTATACAAGATTTTTGTCGGCCTGTCTGTCAAATAAATTTCCAAATATTTAGCAATTAAATTGTCACTTTACGCTCAATTTTTAACGACTACTCATCTTCAAATAATACACAAACATGTGTAAAGCCGGTACATTTCCAATGATAATAAACAGTCTAATAGATTGCAACAGGCCGCCTCCGATGGCGTCATACAGATGTCAAAAATCCAATCCACAAAAAGTGCATTTTTACTCCAGTGGACAGTTACATGTCTTGTCGTTCATTTCCTTTTGACCACAACTTCTATTTTTCTATCAACATTCACATTTTTATTGAAACTTAGACATATTTTACGGAGTAAGTAATAATACGCATTTGAAAAAAATCAAAAGCCACTACATAGTATAAACACATACATGAAACGTCAATTTATGACCAAGCTTTGAACAGCGCTCATGTCTCTTTCAATAAGTAGTTTTTTATCGACATGTCGCTGCATAGACATGAATTTTTTGGACTCCAATTGATTATTTTCATGACATGTTTATAGTTCTGCCACCGTTCTTGGCGGAAAGGCTTTTGCCAACTGATAAGGCTATGCTAATTGAAAAGGACCATTATGTGCTAATTCTCTGTCTAAAATTAGCAGCTCATTTATTTAGTTTGTTTTATTATTTTTGGTCTATATTTGTTTGCAACAAATTTTCTTTTCACTAACAACAGATTTGACATTTGACAGTTCTGAAAATTTCCCCCAAAGAAAGCAACGAACAAACCTATACTTCAAAACTAGAATCTCTAAAAACTTTGTTTCCTTTCATAATATCAATACTCATTTACTATAAAATACCTACAACTATAGCCAAATGCATAAATAATACATATCAACCTAAAAACGATGTCCTTAGCACCAGTAAAGTGTGTTCTCGCCATAAAACCATTTAACAATAAATCAAACAATAAAAGTCTTTTAACATCATCCTCGTCGCCCATCCTCTTATACAAAATACAACAAACAAACAAAAAAACACATTATACGCGAATATATCACCTCCCCGGGGCGAAAAATTATGTGCAAATATAAGAAAGGATATATAACAATAACTGTATTTAATACCCATATACTCTTTTAATAATACCTTCTTCAACAAGGGAGCAATTAAAATTGCCTGCATAGAATGTTTTTGAAATGTTTTGGCTGATATGGCAAAAGGGCTATACACAAGAATATGTAGCAATAGGCTTCTAACTGAGGGCAGAGAAACTTTTTTTTGTTTTTGGTTCTTCAACGGCTTTTTGTTTCTTTGAAAAAAAGAAGATGTATCATTCTATACATATATGACCAAAGGGAAGTGCAACTTGGCAAGCTTCAGGGAATGAACTAGAGCACAGCACATACACACATCCGTGTTCAAAAGTGCGATACAGAATGCATTTAAAGTTCAATAAGAATACATTTTTGCTAAACGTTCATAAATTAAGTTGCTAACTCTTTTCGTTCAGGAGATGTCAATTTAGAAAAAAAGGAAGTGTTTTATTTTAAAACTTATATTTTTTCTCCAACTCTTTATCCATTTTATTTAAGTATATACATATTCTTATATATAAAGAACAATCCAAATTATGTTTGTGCGCTATCTCCTTTTTTTCGGCTCGATAGATTTGAATGAAATTTTCAGGAGAACTTAGGACATGTTTGGAGAGTACATATAAGAAATCTGTTTGCCGTTCGATGTCTAGAACCGGAGTGATAACCAAAAATGTCACTCACATGTTTGTTATTACTTTATTAGTATAATTAATGGCGCAAAATCTTAAACAGCCTGATGTTAAGGGCTTAGCATGATACTATTTAACAGTTTGCTAATACTAAACCAATTTACTAAAATTTTCTTAATTTTAAACACTTTTTAACTAGCACCATACTAAATCTATTTTCTTAATAAACTACAAATAAACACGCCTAAAATAGTGCAAAAAAGTAAGCGAACATAACTTTTTGACGTTTGTAAATGTCAAAGTGGCATATGGATTTAGTACGATACTAAAAAAATAAAGTAGCCACTTTGTGATTTTAAATTTAGTAAAATGTTAAGAAAATAGTACGATACTAAACTGGTTTAAAATTACCAAAATCCTCTTTTAAGCCTAGTATCATACTAAAAATGATTTAACATATTACTAAATCGATTAAAATTTTGCGCCAATGTGTTTTGTTTTGTATTTTGGTTTTTCTTTGTTGCCGCGTGTATGCACACAACTACAGCATTTGATTCCCAATAAATGGATTTTGATATTTTATTTTGTCGGTTGTGTAGAATGTTCCATGGATCTTTTGGACGACTTAAAGGTGGAAAGTTCGTTGTGAAGCTTGGAAAATTTCGGTTGATTGTGAAATTCATTGACGTTTTGCGTGTATTTTAGGTGGAGAAGTTTATGGGATATATATAAGTTGACGCTGTACTGCGATCACAGGTGTCCTTTACACATTATAATTTTCTATTCAGAAAATGTGCTATTTTTCTTGCTACAATTGATTCCAGTTCTGCGTATTATTACACTGATTCCGATCTTATCTTGGACGACTTATACGTCTTGAAATAATTAATTAGAATGTCCGTGATAATCAAACACAAGAAGTACGTCCGGAAGAAATAAATGGAGACGTGTCCATATTGCACAGCTTCAAACTGCACAATCACCACCACAAATTCGACAAAAAGTTATTAGAAGAAGAAAAGTTGTAAATGTAGACTACAATCGAGCTACTTTGGAATACGATTCCGCAATCGCATTTACTTGCTCGATGATCCGGTCGGTGGGAGATGCAAGGCATTCGTAATTTAGTTGATTCTTGCAACAATTCGGCCAAGATCTCTTTCGTTGCCTGTTGCATTCTATGACATCTATGGCATTGCTGCAACACTGTTGAAGGCAGTCGAACTGCACATTCCGCTTAGAAGCTGGCCATTAATTTTTTCACGGTTGACAAGCCAATAACGTGCACAATGACCAAGAATACGGCGAATTTGGGATGAATGCGAATGATGGCGCCTAAACGAGGTTTGGAGGCACTTGACCGAACAATGATGGATTTACAAGGTGGGGCTATGATATTGCTCAGCGGAGATTTTCGTCAAACGCTTCCTATCATCCCGAAATCTACTCCTGCTGATGAATTTAATGCATGATTGAAATCGTATTCTTTGTGCCGGCATGTCAAGAAGTTGAAATTGACCACAAATATGAGAGTGGCATTGCAGAACGACCCATCAGCTGCTGAATTCTCAAGGCAACTGCTGGCGCTTTGCAATGCCAAATTTCTGTTAATGTCTCGACTGGATTGATATCATTTTTGCGAGTAAACAACGTCGAAGGAGAAACTCATCACCAAAGTAAAAGGTACACCAACATTGCAAAAAAATTTAAAAACCTCGAAGGATTTGTGAACGGGCAATACTAGCAGCGAATATAAAGGACGTCGTTGATAGCTAGGTAAACGGTCTTTGTTGTTTGGTTTTGCGCCGGAAAACAAATCGAAAAACATTGTTTATCATATCACTATCACCTTATTTTTATTCCACTCAATTAAATCACATTGAAATTTGAACTATCTGTGTTTCATTATAGCTCTGCAGTTCATTTGAATGCGTTAAATTGGGGCGAGTCGAAGTTCGCCTGGTCCTCTAGTTATGTATAGATATCTTTAAGTTCAATTTTAAGCCCCGCAATAAAGGAATAAATCATTTTGGGGAAATAACAATTTAAGCCAATCAAGAAGTTTATTTGGATATTAAAAATGTTTATTGTACCTATACACATGCACGTTTCTTTTGGGATTCGGTAGAATTTTTTTAACCAGATCCCTGGGAGATGGGATTGAGTTCCTTTTTATTTTTTTTTTATTGCCAAAGTCAATCTTTGATGAAAAATCTTATCTGCATATATATCAACTAAATTTGTTGGAAACCTTTTAAAAAAAAAACACATGTGGAGACCGATTGAAGGTCTTTTTTTCGTGCTTGTTTAAAAGAGAGGCTCCCAATAAATGGTCCTGATTAAAAATGCCATAAATTATTGACAAATCTTTGAATGATTGGAAGGAAGTTATACGTACGACTGATGTGCCGATGTTGCTCTAAAGCGGGAATTTTAAAATTGAAACAAAAAAAACAAAAAAAATCTCAGCAACTGTCTGTCTATGTTTTATTGGGATACAATATATAGGTAGGTATACTCGTAGAAGCTAAAAGCCATTACCGAACTTCTGTTCAAATAAAATATTGTGGGTTTTCTAATTATGTTTAGGTATTCAAAAATGGCGACCAGTTGAATACGAAAGAACAATAATTATCTTTATGGAACTTAATCCATATAATCAAAAGTGGAAAGATACAAAAAAGAGTGCCTTAAAATTTTAAACATCCTGATATTAATACCCTTATTATCTCTACGCTAGTTGATATTTATCCATAAAATTCTTTAATTTGTATTACAGTTGTTAAAAATCAAAATTTTTGATAGGCAGTAAATGATCTTCAGATTTGAGTTATATTGTGAATTCGTCCCTTGGTAATTTTGGTATAGATGTCAAACGTTTAGTTGGGTTTCAAATTTAAAATGTCAGTTGGAAATTCGGTTGATAAAATTATTTTACGGATCACATAACATTTTGATTAAATAAAAACGTCTACAATAGAACTGTTTTTTGTGCAATTGAGAAGAAAAAACTTCGGAACAAGCGCTTTCGGGGAAAACTACGCGATGCTTCAATGTATACTGAGTATATATGAAGATATAAAAAATATAAGCAACAAGCAAATTTGGTTTTGTTTTAGGTTTGTTCAAAACTTTAGGTTTTCAAAAGAAGCCTTCCTTCATATATATATATATATATATATAAAAAATAAAAAGGGTCTATATTCCGAATATTCGTAAGCTTGCAGCTGTCTTAAGATTCCTTGCGGAAGGAAGCTTACAATTGATTGTTGGATTACATAACATTGGCATGGCCTTCCGGTGGTCCTAAGCTTTACTTTATTCCAAACAATATCTGCCCACTTCCTACTCATAAGCGGCTTTGAGCAAATTCCATTTATTTAATTATTTATTTATTTCAATATACGATAATTGAATCCACAGACTTGCTTAATGCTAAATTTAGAAGTAATTATAAGTAATAGTATTGTGTGCAATATAATTAAAATTGATTATTTTGTAATGAAAAAAACAATAAAGATTTAAATTAATATCTTGATAAATATACATCGAGATCATTGTAATACATACTAAGAAATTTACAACAACGAGAAACAGGCTCACGCTGTCCATAGTTTGTGGAATGGGGAATTTCAAAAATTAAATGTCTCGTTCTCAGAGATCGACTTGGCGCGTGAGCAAAAACTCACAATCAATATCATTTGCAAGAATATCGCGAACAAACAAAACACTGTTCATTCTACGTCTTGATTCAAGAGATTGCATTCCTAACAATAAGCATCTACTATTATAATTAAATATTCTCAATTCTTACTATAATTTTTTAGTATCCGGATTTCAAATTATGGAGAAATATTTCAATAATTGTCAAACAATAGTTCAAACATTTTTTTTCAAAGTGTACGGATCTTTAAGATCTCCGGAATTTCGTTTAAGAAAACCTAATATGCAATTCGACTTTAAAACAACATAAGAAATATGTGACTCAAAATTTAGTTTATCATGAAAAATTACGTACTCGGGATAATTTGTATCCTTCTATTGAATAGTCAAAATTGACGCGATAAATGACTGTAAGTTGAAACAGAGCATTTTGATAAGTTAAGCTGAAGGTCATTTAGTTTACACCAAGACACGAAGTTCGAAATATGATGTTGAAACGCAACACAATCATTATAATTATATATTACCTTGAACATTTTTATGTCGTCAGCGAAAATTAAGCACTCAGATCTAAGATTGACGGAAAATCTTTGATAAATAAGTCAAACAACGGTGGACCTAAATGGCTTCCTTCGGGAACACCAGAGTGAACTATTATCGACTTAGATACCAGAACACCAATTTTAACAAATTGTTTCCTACCAGTTAGATAGGAACTAAACCACTTTAGTAGGCTTACATCAAAACCATATAATTTTAATTTTTTTAATTAAGTGATTTACCCCACTGAAAGCTTCAACGAAATCGGTATAAACCAAGTCCATTTGACATCGCTTTTAAGCACTGCTTTAAAACAAAGATTAGAAAACCAAGCCTTATTTGTAGTGGTTGATCGACCACTTAGAAAACCGTGTTGAAATTTAGAAATATGGCATTTTACTATATCATATGATTTATTTTTTACTATTTTATCGAAAAGCTTCGGAATTGTAGAAAGTTTACTTATTGGGCGGTAAGGTTACAACCTTCCGTTTCCCTTTGTCTCCGGATTTAAAAATTGGGTTAATGTAAGAAACCTTCCATTCATCTAAAAAATGACCACTTAAAAGGGATTGATTAAAAATAAATTGAAGTGGAAAACTTAAATATTTAAAATAATGTTTTAATACAATAGAAATATACCATGAAAATCTGGTTTAATAGAGTGTTCAGTTCAAATAATGCAGTTGAAACATCTTCTAAATCACAATATAAACTACAACAATCTATTAAAGGAGCTTATAATTCCGTTTGCAAATTCAGGGCTAGTTCCCATTGTTGCTTACAAAATTTACTTTTAATGTTTAAAAACAATTTTATGTAAAAAAAACTTTCTTATTGCTAAATACTTACATTTTAACACAAATCGGGTAAAAGGTCCTTAATACTTCCTAATTTATGAATTTAATATAAGTACCGCAAATCATAGATTGTTTTGAAATGTCAAACTAAATGAGCAGTATTCAATTCACAATAATATTTCGATTATTGTTCACAGTGGGTCAAAAATGTATCAATTCTTGTGCATAATACCGATAGATTGACAAATCTTGCCAATCGTCAACTAGTTCATGTCTGACAACCGTGATAGGGGTGCAAGGTTTTAGCATTACACTATTTAACAGTTTTGCTAATATTAAAACACTTAACGAAAATGTTCCCAATTTTAAACACTTTTTAACTAGCACCATACTTACAGTGACCATATTTCTCTGAGCAAAACCTGGGACATAAATTTAAAAAAAACAGCACAAAATGCAAAAACTTTCCTTTTTTTCAACATTCATCCTTTTTTTCCAAAAGACTTGGTAAAACATTAATATCATCTTACCAACACAATTTTTGGTACTACGTACTTATTTGCCTAACAAATTTCTTTGATGATCATTATCGTTTCCTATTAAATATTTTTAAATTTTCTGGCAGCTAAAATTATAGTTTAATTTTACCATTAACATGGCTCTGAGAGTTTCAACATTCAGTTGTGTGTTTTCATTTGTCCAAATATTATTCATTATGCAAAGAACTTTTTCGCTTGGAGCATTTGAACCTGGCAGGCAGAGGCCTAACTCGACACTAAGTAAAAGATTTTTAAACTTTATACTTCGTCTGTAAAAATGCTAAAATATGTCTTTCCATTTCTCGGCCACTGTTATTTTGTTCTTTATCACACACAAGGTCGTCAAACAAGGCGGAATCATTAATAGTTGTATCCCTCCACTTTTGGTTGGCAAAAGATAACGAAGATTCTATTTCTGGCCAGGTAGGAAATAGGAATGTTTCGAAGAATTACCCAACTAAAAACTTCATATTCTTTAAAAGATAGGTACATCCCAATGATTTAAGTATTCGTAACACATTATGTAAAATTGATGAATATTTGCTTTACATTACTTTTGGTCAATTAATATTTGTTTGAATTATTCACTGATCAATTTCTTTGCAAACAAAATATTATCAATTGGTCTCCTAATCTAGATTTTAATTTTAACTTAAGGCATAACGTTTTTCAACATGAACAGTAAAGAGATAAAAACGCGAATAGTTATTTAAATCGTGAGCAGCACAATTAACTCCAATGAGATCATTACCTGTAATCAAAAAGTGTTGTTCTTGCATTTCCTTGCTGACCCGCCAAAATTACAGTTTATGTTGTAAGCACAAATTGCTAAAATTGTACCAAAGTCTTATTTATGTATTTTGAAGTGATGTCCGGTGTTTCCCTTGGAAGATTTTCAACTTCCAAAATCTTGACAACGATACCTATTTGTTATGAAAAATAACGAACCAAGAGCGGACAGTTTTGTACAGCCATGATTAGAACAATCAGAAAAAACTGGCACAAATCTTACTCTGCGCAGAGAAGTTTTAATTCATTCGATATAATTTGGTTCAAGAACATTGAACATAATAGCTTCACATTTTGTGCATGCACAGGAATATATTTGATCAAAACAGCTTTTAATAAGTTTCGATGTGCATTGTGCAATCATTTGACCTGAATGAGTGCAGGTGCGTTCATTAATGGCATTCTGCAAGGCCCTTCAAAATTTGTCAAATTAAAAAAGCATCGTATATTTTTCTTGAAGTGGCATCAAAGTCAGATTCTTTGTTTTTTTTTTTGGTTTTAAATGCCGTTTAATATCATATCTTCCACCACTACTTATAGAAAACGTAGAAACGTAATAATTATAAGAAACAAATTCTATTTGTTTGTACAAGTAAACACTCACATTTCAAATTTATGTATTGTGTTTTTTTTGAAGATACAGTTTGAAGTTTGTGAAGATACAGTTTGAAGAGAAATCTGACAGCTCAACGAAGGTGACAAATTAATGCGTTCAGTGAACATGCTTTTATTGTAAATCCCTCTGCACCATTTCTTTCTTTTTAAATTTTTTTAACGTCATTCAAATAATATAAATATATCCTAATATGAGAGAAACCCGGGACAAACCCGCGACAAAAAATAAAATTCGGGACAGTTGTACGTCCCGGGTTTTCTTAAAATTTATCCGCGACAGTCGAGCGTAATACGGGCCCGTCCCGGGAAATACGGGATGGTCACCGTAACCATACTGAACGTTTTCTTGAACACGCCTAAAAGAAAAGAGTGCCAACAACTAATCGAACATAAACTTTTAAGCGTTTGTAAACTTCAAATTGTCGGAATAATTTAGTATGATGCTAAAAAGAAAAAACCAGCCTTCTGGTGATTTGAACTTTGGTTAAATGTAGATAGTTCGATGATTAACTTGTTTAAAATAAGGAGAATTCCCCTTAAGAGATGCTGAAGCTAAGCTATAAGCATCATACTAAAACATGATACTAAAAACATCATTGAAATTGTTTGAAATTATGAAACAATAGCTATATTTTATGAGTCAGATATTTTTAAAATAAAGTTTGTTCTTTTTTTATCAGTTCGCTCTTTATTTATATATTTGGCTAGTTCAGAAGAGGAAATCTCACAATTGTTTCTCTATTAAAATTATAGCAATGTTTTTTTTTGCATCTGATGAATTCTGTCTATATTTCTGAGATTAAAGGGATCTAACTAATTTTTGTGAACTGTAGATACTAGTATATAGATATTAAATAATGTATAATGTAGTTCATGTTTACACACGATACCTACAACCATTTAAAATTGATTCCAGATTGATTTTTCTATTGTTGTAAGGAACTTGCAACAACTTGCGTATAAGGTCGACGAAATCTTGCTTAAAACATAGGTATATCTCCTCTTAAATCCTACCATTCTTTCCTAATGGTCGCACTGTGATTGATCATTTTATAAAGGTAGGTAGTCAAAATCTCTTGAGTGGGCGCTTTATTATAAAAAAAAAAAGAAAAAGTCTATAGCCATATAACATTGAAGAGTGAAAAAAAGCAACTCCGAACGTCCAATTAAAAACGGCAGTAGGAATTCATTTTGACATTAATTTTAACCCATCTTATATAAATACCTATGTATATGCGAAATGCGATTGTAAAAATTTTTTTTAAAACAGGAAGAGAATCGTTAGAACTGTCAAAATCGAAATTATTTTTTTTGTTCGTAGTTAAAGGATCTGTGGTTTTAGCAATTATTTATTTGTAGTATATATGTAAGTTCAAAAAATTACAATACAACAAGAAATAAAAATTCACAAATTCTGTATTTTTGTATTTGTTTTTATTTTGACAGCTGACTATCTTGTTTTGACGTTTCGGTTCTAATGAGTTCTGTTCTGGTCTTTTTTTGAGTTATAACTCAGATAACGATAGTTTTTAGTAACTGGTTTACTAATTCCTGATGTATTTTTTGTATCCCAATTCCCTTTGAGCTAAATAAAAGCATATAGGTATATATAGGTACCTTTTTATTAAAAAAAAAAATAGGTACCATGAACCTTAATAAAAAAATGAAGGTGTGAACAAGGTGGAGTATGGAAAGTCAGCAGTTTGTACGATCAAATTTGCTTACACCTAGATATATGCAGGTACCAGTTAGTTAAGTATAAATAATATTTTAATTGACTTCAAAGGTCTTTGACTTCAAGCTACCTATACGAATACGAGTTATAGAGAACCATGCAACTTATTTCGATAAAAATCAACTAAGTATAGGTATACAATATAAGTAAAATGCAATTGTTTAAATATTTAATAGGTCCTCTTAAGAGCATTGAACTTCAGCTTATAAATATTTAAACAATCACAAAAAACATTTAGAATTCAAGATTACCTTTAAGTACCTACCCAACCAATATCAAGCTGTCAAGCTTGTTTGTCACCAGCAGCAACGCACTTCAACGTCAAAAAAAAATTATTTCCATTCAAAATAACTTCGCTTCAGAGTTCAGACATAACAATAATTAGTTATTAGAACCTCAGATGAATTGTACCTACCTTTTTCTATCTACATAGGTACATATAAGTATATAGGGATAAAAGAACTTATAGCTAACCGAAATCAATTATACGCCAACAATTAGGCACCTTCTTATTTTCAAAAGCCATTAAAAAGCACATTATCTATTAAAAAAAACGCACAATATCAACACAACATCAATCCATCATAATTAACAATGAACGCATATTCAAAAGGTTAAAATACAAAATTCATTTCTCCGCAATAATAATACTCTTATTAAGCAATTTGGGAGGTTCTACCGGCACATGGCAGCAGCAAATCTTCCTGAGCTCAAATTCGATCCGCCGTCTGACATAATACACAATAGAATCGTACGTACGTAAATAGAACACCTCGGTCTTCTCAGCTTCAACAGGGGCAACTTGCGAAGAGAGATCATTAAGCCAACAACAAAACAACAATAACAAAACAACAGCAAGCCACCAGTGGCAACAAGAGATATCCAGGCTGAATCTGAGTCTGAGGGGACAGAAATATTAACTGCTTCTTTATTTACCTACATCGTTATTCTATCTCATTTTCACTTCATTCCCACCCAACAGCAGCATCAGCTGAAGAGAATTCACTTCAATATAAAGTTCAAGCCACCACAATTCTTGGACAGGATAAATGCTGAACCAGAACGTAGATATATTGCAGCCGTCCGCTGCCGTGCTGCGCTGTTGACAAAAGGAAAAAAGATACTTCTCTCTATTTAATGAGAGATCATATCATGTCGAATATAAAAAAAAAATGACATAGTAGTAACTCCGCCCACGGAATTCCGGAATAACTTGGAATTTATATGGAAACTATGAAATGAACTCATTGATAGCCTGTTCCCCTAAACAACGCATGTTCCAAATGGCTGCTCTGTCTTTTAATAATGGCGAAATACATTTCCCATCTCAGCACGAGGAGGCGTGGTTTCGAATAGTGTAATAGTGTGCAAAACGACGTTCCATTTCAATTTCAACTCAATTGCAATGGAACAGAATGAAATTTGTGTGCGTGGCTGGGCTGTGTGTAATCAACTTTTTTGGGATGTTTTATTTTTCTTTTTGTTGATGATACTGTTACTGCGACTGTATTTGTGTGTTAATAACTTTCCACTCTCAACCAAACCTACTTCTTCTCCCTTTCTGAATCGATCAAGGAAGTTACTGCATCACTCCGCTGATTCACTCACTACTCGACTACCGGAATCCAAGTCAGATTTCGGTTAATGAAATCTAATTTCGTTTCAATTCTCATTTTTACTTAGTGACTCTCTGTATACGAACGCACACACTTTGAATCGTTTTCGTGTCAAAGAATTCTGGGTTTTGTGTATCTTCCCTGTTAGCTAGCTCATTGAAAAAACGTCGGCAGTCAATTTCGAAATCATTCTTTGATTTTGGGCCTAATCATTAGGACACGGTAAAACGGTAGCTCGCGAGCAATTTCTTTTTCGTGTGAAACTCTTTCGTGTCAATGCTGCAGCACGTGTAAGGTACAGGCAGTGTTTTTTAAACGGTGTTAAATTCAAAATTCCAATGGGATTACAGTGAATATTAAAAAAGTATATTGAATTTTGAATAGTTTTTTTTTTTTACTACTTATTGTGAATCGTATCTCGAGTATAGAAAGGAAACTTGCTTAATGCTTAATCGGTCGTGTTAAGGATATTTTCGTACAATTTCCAAACCGAACAAGTTCGTTATCTCGTCAATCTGGGTAGCCCGTATTTGACTACATCAGCTTCGGGCTCCGAAAGCCCCAAGTTGTCAAGACCGGAACACCATTTGATAGGCGGTGGTGACCCCAAGCAATTCCATTTATCTGCCAGTTCATCTTTTAATTTCGGAGCATTTCGGGCACCGGTGGGATTTCCGTTTGGAGCACATCAATTTTTTAACGGCAACATTTATCCAAACTTCCGGGAAGAAAATCCGGAAAACAACAATCTGGATTTAGTGAATCCGTATATGCGTCACAATAGTGGCGGATACGCAGCAGTTGCTAACAATCATAGCCCACCATTGCATTCGGGGACTAACGGATATAGTAATTCGGACAATTCGCCGCAAGGTGAATATCTGCCACATCACTCCTACGGAAAGCGAGAAACTATCTTGGACTATCACAACGCTTACAACAATAACAACAACAACAATAATAATCTTCCTAATTCTCTGTTAAAAAAATCCGCCGAAGAACCACCATCATCGCTGAAATCCCACTCAGAAGAGGATAACGCCTGCACACCACCACCGCCTTTGTGTTCTGTTGATAGTACTTATCGAGTAGATTCTCTAGCATCATCCCGACTGCATTCGGAAAGCCCCACAGATTGCAATCAGTACGGTAACAACAACCATAACAACAACAATCGAAACAATCGCAGCTACGAGAACTCCAGCCCCGTCGACAGTAGTAAATCCTTTTCGGTGGTCAGCCATCGGAGCAGTGAAGAGGCCGGCAATAATAGCGAATCAAGAAGTCCCCCGCGCAGCGATTACAGTCCGGAAAATCTATCGAACAAACGGTACATTAGTTCCGGTGCAATGTTGGATCATAAATTGCCTTTGAGCTTTCTGGGGCCGCCGTTGGCGGCGCTACATTCTATGACTGAAATGAAATCAGCCGTCGGCGGCGTCGTTGGCAATGGCAGCGGCGGCGTTGGATCTATTGGTAGTGCTATAGGAAACTCGAATGGCTCCAATGGCGGATATGGATTGAGCAATAGCCATCATCATACGTCCACCACACATACACAGGGTGCAGCGAATCCGCATGGAATCGATACGATATTGTCCAAACCGCCGCCACCTGTGACGTCATCAGGATTAAGTGCTTTAACTGGAGGTAAGTTGAAAACACAAAAAAATGGATGTAGATTTCGTTTATTGTTAAGGCTTAGTGTTAAAATTAAAAAAAAAACAATGATGATAAAGGTTACACAATCAGAAAAGGTGATTTGTCATAAATGATGATAGTCAATGTCAAGGATTTAGATTGGTAGGTGATATTTACTAACAGTAAAAGTGGCTTGTCAAAAATGAAATTTCCATCATTTCTATAAACTATTGGACCATATGGGGAATCTCCCAGCGAATTTCGTTTCCCACTGAATATTTTATTCCCTGGGAATTTTTCCTGTAATCGTGAATCTCCCACGGAAATAAATTTCCCTCGAACAAAAAATCGTATGATATGACAGCAATATTCCCTGGGAAAGTGTATTACCGATACCAATAAATTCCGGGGGAAAACTTTTGAGCATCATTCATGTTCCCAAGGTAACCCCTATTTAGTTTGTGATTAGATTTGTCACAGAAAAACAAAACAACGAAGGTTCTTGTTGCATATAGCTTCAAAGTATGACCCGAAAAAACTATTAACTCATATTTTGACAGTTCTTAAGTTTCAAACTGTAACTGGTTTTTGATAAAACAGTTGAAAGACAGATAATTTATACATATATATTTAAAATTGATCCTTAAATTAGGAATTAATTGTACCAAAACTTTTAAATTAAAACCATTGCAAAGTTGCATTAAAAATCAATAATTAATTTTAATAAATTTAAATTATAAAGAATTTTGCATTTGAACTTTCTAAAAAAATGCTGAATAGTGAACAACGATATTTGTATTCATATCTCTCGTGGCGCGGTGTAATTAAGAATCAACCTATAAATTAAGGAACCAGATTTGTTCTTTTGGCAAAAAAGACCAATAATTCAGTATTTTTCAGAACACTGAGAAATTCTGTTCATATTTCCGAAATCGCTGTTATGAGAGATCTTAGAACTTCAATCTTATGTTTATAAACATGTCCATATTTCTAATTTTTTGACCCTTTACCTGGTTGTTTAGAAATTCTTACAAAGGCCATAATTTGTCTGGTTTTTGTAACATTTTATAAATTATTCGCCGACCTGTCAATTAGTGTAAGCACAATCTGAAGGTCATTGACATTTACCAGATATTGGTTCTGTTCGCTTTGACACTAGGAAAAGGAGTTAAAAGAAGAGACTAGAGAAATGCGAATTTTAACAGTTGTTGCCGACAAGAAAAAAATGATCGTGCCAAACTAAAAAAACAGGGTATTTCCACATGAGAAATCACAATTTCTTCTTTAAAAAATAACAAATTTACTTTATTATTTGTATACAGTCTCTTCCTCCATAAGTAAATGTAATGGTTGGAAGCAGCAGTTCTTGTCAATTTCTTCACTGCATATACATTTACAGTAGATTAGGTTAAATATCAAATAAAAAAGAAAGCGGGCCATATCGAAATTTCTCGTGGCAACGTGTCACAGTAAAATTTCCGTGAAAAAATGTGCACAATGGTGTCACATCGGCAACGCTGGTTGTTGGTCATTAAAAGTGCGAATTATTAAAAGCGATTAACGCTGTTAAGAAGCGGATACAATATGAAACTAAGTTCCGGAAGTCAAATGACATCTCTGCATTCACTTCTTTCGTTTAAAGCGCCAAACAAATTCTAGTTTAATAGTAAGTTAGGAGCATTCAATGAAATTTTGTTAATTGTTGTCGAGATCCAAGATTTTGGTTCGATAACTGTATTAGCTCTTGTGGTTAGATTTTTAGCTACCTTCAAATATTAGATATAAATTGACATATTATTGATTTCTTAAAAATTTAAATTGAGTACCTAATGTCCAAAACTGAATATTTAATGGAGGGTGGATAAATACATTAGGAAATTTATAAAGAAAAAAATCGAGTGTTTTTTTATGAAACAAAATTTAGGTATGGATGTGCCACAATCTGATGTTTTGTCATGAAATGGAATGAACAGGAATGGGTGTGACCATCGGCAGTTTTTTTTTAACTTTCCACTCCAAAACTCCTTATGCATTTTCTGGCGGATCAATGTTTATTTTTAACTATATTCTGATTACTTAAGTCCTATTTAATATGTCGAATCAAATTTAACAAAAAATTCGTACACATTATAATAAACCATACATCCGACATTTTTAAAGCCAGACACCTATAAACCTAACTAAGATCGAATTCTGACTTTTGTGACTTTTCGCAGTTGTATTAGCATGCTAATTTTAGAACTGATCCAGCGTCAAACACACAAATAATATTAAAATTAAATAAAAAAGAAAAATAAATGAATTAATAAGCGCGATGACACAATGATAATTGTATAAAGATATATATATGTCCACACAACCTTAAAGTAAAATTACAAATTCTGAGTCACAAAAAACTGGTCTTTGAACTCTCGTAAATTAACTAACTTTTTAAGGAAATATAATTCACAACCAATAAAAACTACATATCATTAAAACAAACACAAACAAAAACGTATATATATTTAAAAACACACAATATAATATGAATTTTATTCTACTTAGCTTTTTTGTCAGTAAAATTAACCACAATAACCAATTAATACTCAATGCTAAATTAAATCTAAATCTATAATGAAAACATTCGCAGACCTATCTACATATATAAGTCGTTCATAATAATTTATGCATCTCTTTTTCGCAGGCGGAATTCCTCGTTTTTCAATAGCTGCTGCTGCTGCCGGTATGGCGCAATACCTGTCACAGAGTCAAGGAGCGCCTCTCAAGGCTCACGCCGGACATATTGTGGACCGGACACATCTGTATTGGCCGGGACTTCAAGGTCTTGTGGCGAATCCGATGGCATGGAGAGAACGACTATCGAATACAAGTGAGTACTAAATTGATCTGTTAACTTATAATCTTCATTGAAACTGACAAAATCCGTACATTCTTCAGTAAAATATTATTGACTACACAAACAAATAGGAAAAAAAAAAACATTCGAGATCGAGAGTGTGCCTACTCGCCAATTCTAGAATATGATTAACTTAACCGAAATCTGAAATCTCAACACTTCTTAACTCAACGAAATTCATTCGTCATTGCCTTTAAAAACGACTGAAGACATCATAAATATTATTGTTGTGTATTATGTTTCTTCCGATTGAGATTATTAACCCATGTATACAGTCTGGGGCAAGAAACAACCCACGCTTTATACTTAGATATGTTTATTCAAAGTTCAAACATTTTGGGATTTGATTGAAGGCTAAATTATTCTTTGACAAAATTCCTGTCTGTTTTTGGTAAATGTATATTTAGTTCTGTTGTTTATAGACCTTCAAATCTGCCTTTCTCTACTTATATATTAATCGTATATACTTAAAACACAAAAGTTATTATGAACCCAAAAGGAACTCAGAAATTAAAAAAAAACTTTCAGATGTTAATTTTTTTTAACAAATAATAATAGACGCTTTTTATTTTTTTAAACATTTAAAAAACAAGACAATATTTTTCTTAAACATTAAAAAACAAAAAATATACTGGTACCTCTACATCAGTTAATTGTATTTAATACTAAACATTTTAAAAAGAAAATTAAAATTAAATACAACTTTCAAAATATATATTAAAATTTAGATTAAGAATATTTTGCTTAAATCTAAAAAATAAATACTTATGTAAAAAAAAGTAAGAGGTATAGGTACCTTGATTTCTTATATGAATTGATGGAATTATGCCATTCGCCCAAAGTCAGAAATAAAAAAAAACCGTTTTCGAAATATATTTTTTATTTAAAAAAATGTTGTCGAGAAATATTAGCTTCATTTTAAAAGTTTCATGATGTTTAAGGACTAGTCACATGTGAACCACCAACAAATTAACAAAAGTTCGTCCATTTGGACTTATCGTTGACATGGCTTTTTTATTCGTGACAAATGACGTTTTATGTATAATTTATGATCTCTGATTTTATGGCAAGAGCCGCGAGACTTGGAACACGGATTGAGTTTGACATTTCATAACAATCAGACGTTCAAAAAAGTAAATTTTACTAAACATTAGTATAAATAAAATGTCTGCTATTTTGTTTAAGATTTATGAAGAATTTAGGTATATATAAATCGTTAAAAATTATTTGTGAATCTGCCCTAGCTGCCTTTTTTTGTTTATTTTGAAAATTCTATATGAAGAAAATAAATAGTGTATAGGTTCTGAAATATGGCATACTTAAATTGATCTTTTTTGTTTTCAATTTTTTTTTTATTTTTCCTAAAAAAAAATATATTTATAATTGTTTAAAAAAATAAGGTAGATACTTATACGCAGGAGCATTATTGTTTAAATTAAAAAATACGTTATATTTTTATAATATAGTTTATATAACTTAAATTTATTTGTTTAACTATTTTTTTAAACTAGCTGCTAAAAAAATTATTCGTTCTAAAGATTTTGTTGTTAAGATCTCAATTGAATTCAATCAAGTATAAGGGTTGGGGTCATAATTATTCTAAATTCTAAAAAAAAAATGTTTTCTGAAAAAAATGTTTTGCTAATTTTTATATTTGACAAATTTTAAAGAAATTAAAATTTAGAGCAACCTATAGTACCTGAAACAAAATATTATAATTCGGTAAGTCTTCAAAAAAATTATAATTTTCGGACATTTTTTTTTCTATCCCTACTGTCCAACAAACAAAGAGACAAGAAACTGCACCTAATACATTCACATAATGAACAATATGAAAGTGATCGCATAAGGAGATTGAAGTTTATTTATTTTTGTTTTTGTATTGCGGGTGAAGTTATTCAAAATCAAGAAAGAGGGGAACAGCATAGCAAGTGGCTCAACTTTGTTGACACTTTGTCATCTCATTGTGTATGGTTTCACAATTCGATATTCATTTTGAGAATTATTATTAGGTGCATGTTTTTTGTATTTCAGATCATCATAATAGTCATCTCGTCGAAGGCAAATTGAATTATTTTATAAATTATCTGCGTCAAAATGCATCCACACGCATCCCTCTTAAGAGTTCGTGAG
The DNA here is from genome assembly GCA_910595825.1 of Philhelius pedissequus. Lineage (NCBI taxonomy): Eukaryota > Metazoa > Arthropoda > Insecta > Diptera > Syrphidae > Philhelius > Philhelius pedissequus. The sequence goes on along the minus strand of OU343163.1, from coordinate 2,119,300 downwards.
TACTGCATATCCCCATTGCATCGCCTCATCATCAACAGATATGACGCGTAGTGTGAAACATAATATTAAGTAATTATGCGACCATATAATAATTATGGATTGTAGAATGATTGATTCGTTGTTGTTTTTTTTTTTTAACTATAAATGTCATCGACAATCATATGATGAACGTGATTAATTTTAATTAATTTAACGTGTAGATTTCGGGAAATCATCATTAAAATATTTTTCAACAAAAGAGTAAACAAAAGACATACATACTCGTATCCGTATGAGTACGAATCCACGGACGTAGACAGAATATTAAGCATGTCCTATTGAGAGACATTTGTGCGCAAAAGGAAATCGATAAACAGGAACCATTGTAAAAGAATTAACAATAACTATGAGATTGTTATTGTGTTCTGATATCCTGCTTTTTGATTCGAGAAAAAGATTTAATTCGTGTAGTTTTTCTTGTGGGCACTCCGAGCAGCCTGTATATGGACCACATGATGTTTTTTATTGTTTTGTTTAACAATTAATATTTAGTAAGGGACTTTCATATAAAAAGAAAAGAGCAGACGATACATTTGGAAGCAAATATTGGGAAATATCTATGTTTTCAGGCAGAAGTATTTCAATTTTAAAAATATTTAACCTAGGTAATTAATATTTTAAGGTTATGAGATTATTTGATTTTATTTCATATTTTAGGTATTCAAAAGCTCTGTTTTATTTCATAACAATTAAGGGAATTTATTTGAAAAAGTTTTTACGTTTTACCGAAAAGAGTATCGATAACGGGCGCCCGAGCAACGATCGGTATGGAAAATGACAATTCTAAAATCATCGAAGGCATAAGCGAGAAAAAAATTAATAATGTAAATGTTTTCAAGAAAATTTAAGTATTAAGTTGTAAGGTTCATAAGGTAGAATAGAAATATGAACTGATGTTTTGCACACGATTCCATTAATGAGGAGTTATTTAACACAAACAGCCAAAAATATCCTTTGTTTGTAATGTGTACCTCTGACAGTCAGTCTGTTTAATGGTTTTAGTGTCATGATCTTGGTGTATTGTAAATGCAATGCAGTTTGGCCTACTGGTCAATGACATAGGATTGGCGCCCGAGCATGGACGGCTGTAGAAGATGCCGATTCTAACATAATCTACTGCATGTGAGAAAAGGTTTTATAACAATAGGTACATACAAATAAATACACTTTGTTGTTTTATTTTCAAGCAGGCAGAGGTTTTAACTGAATTTTTTCACGCAACTGTAGGAAGATGAAGAAGATGATAACCAGCCAGAAGTCAGATTTGCTTGAAATGGGTAACTCAGAAAATCGAAAAACGGCATTTTTAGTATCATGACATTGATGGTTTATTACAAATGCAATGCGGTTTGGCTAACGTGCTTATTGAAGACGATGCACCCTTAAATGGCGCCCAAGTAGGTATTGATCAATTCAGCTCTGGTTTTGTTAGTTCTGTTTTTGTATTTTTAAAACCGTATTAAGCAGAATTCGAATGCGTTATTTTTAGTACACGGAGTGATTTTAGAAAAGTTTTGAAAACACTTTTTTGTTCTGCCTTATATGTACACTTAATCTTTTTACAATATCTCATGTCTGTTACTGGATAAATGGACACCTCGGTAAATTGATTGATACTTGGATTCAAACTAGGAGTTTATATAACAACACGTGTATGTGTTTTTAACTATTCTAGTAAATGCGGTTTCTATAAAATAAATACCGTTTCTAACTTTTTCTAACACACGAGAAAGTAAGTTTTTAAATTTGATCCATAAATGTTCTTTTCTTTTACTTCGAAAAATAGTTCAAAATGAAATTGTAAGTGAAAATTTGTCAAACAGCCGCGCCGCCAATAACCTATAATTTATTTTGAAATTACCATACAATCTCCACTGTTTCTTTTCCGCTGTTAAAGTACTTGCCTATAACTGCAATAATTGACATTCGTAATCATTAAGCAATAAAATAAAATTTATCAAACGTTACAAAAAAAATAAATAAAAGAATTAAGAGGAAAAAAATAATGTGTTTGGGAACCTACCCTTATACATACATACATGGAAGAAGAAACCCCTAAACAAAAATATAAATCTCCATATAACAAAATAATTCTGCAATGTTTATCAAAATCCCCTCATTCTCTTTTCACAACTTGCATACATAATTCACTATAATGTTCATTTCATTCGATGAAAATCATTTTCACATATTTATGTATCATGAAACCATAGCAAAAACATATACGCGCAAGCAAAATAAACATGTTCATCCGCACACAGCATCCTCCGTTTTCACAATCCCTTTCACCGAGCCCCTTTTCTATCAAGCTCATCTAATAAATTCTCCATTTTGTAAGCAGCAGCAGCACCCACATTCTGCAGAGCAGACAGAACCTACATGCGAGAGATAACATCCTTTATACACGATGTAAATGTGTGTTATCCGCACCCTCTTGAAATCGTCCCAAAAATTATTTCCATAGACATTGGCAGTTGGGTGGGGGGCGAACGATGAACTGACATACGTATAATAATAATATATGATTGCATTATTTTCACAAACCATTTGCTAAGAGGCGTGGGGATGAGGTTGTTTTTGGTGGGGAGCCCCCAAAACACAAGAAACACAACACACCAGGAAGGATCTTGTAAATCTGTGAAGAACAAACCTACTAACAAGTCTTTTATTGGTGTGTGCGTGCTCCAAAAATATGTGATGTATCTACATTATTCTACAAGCATATCTACACAACACAACCCCTGCATTGAAACAATTGTTGTTTGGGTATAAAAAAAATGAGTTGGGGGGAATAATTTGGTGTCGCCCGACACTGCCGCTGCCGCCCGTCACACCGTCGAAGGATACATAATAAAAAGCTCGATGGACTCCATTGTGAAACGAAGGATAATACACACAACATGCTCAGTTGATGCTGCTTCTCCACACTTGAAAAGCTGGTAGGACATTATATACTATGAATCCACAAGCATAATATCCCTCACACAATATACCATATAAAGAAGTACCCACACAAGGTTAAGAGAAAAATGGCGCACAAATAGGGAGCTTTTTTTTTTTTTTTTTTTCAAATATAGTTTTGTTTACAAATTCCCCTATAGGTTTGTTTCCGTGCTTTTGATAAACAAGACAAAATCAGGCCAAATAGTATATGTAAGTTTGATTTCAAGGATTTTTAAAAAAATATTTTATCTATATTTAAGCTTGAATTTTAAAGCCTAATGATTGGCCCTAATAAATTATGGTGAATAAGTCCATGCAAAATAAAATGAAATTATCATTACCTACATCTTGTTCAAAATAATGTAAGTTATGGCTTCTTTTGAATGATTTATCGTTGTTTTAAAAAACAAAGGAAATTTGCAATAGAACAATTATTTTCTGTTAAAAGTAAAAAATGTATAGGTGTGTATTTATTTTGTGATAAAAATAAGTTTTCGTTCCAGCTGATTACCATTTCAATAAAAAAAAAATGGAACAAATCATTCCAATGATTTACGTTTCGATTTCACTTGTTCCACTGACAGAATTTAGTGACGGACTCGTTGAGGGCAGCGTTGCCGGCATAAACTTATAACATAAAGACCCGAAACCTCTGCTTTCATTTGACATTTGCCTACAAGCTGAAACACGCACACAACTAAATTTTCTGTTCCTCTTCCAATAGACACATAGACAACACAGCTCTAGTAATTTGTTTTTTGTTTTATTTTTCGATTTCCCATTTATTCATGGATAAAGTTTCAAAGCTACAAATACAACAATGTAAACAAATGGGTTTTGGGGCGTGAAACGTACGAAGGTTTCCAATCTTATTATGAATTATTTGTGGTTGCCGGACACAAAATATTGTAAGTGACAACAGAAAGTGCCATTTTAGGCCACTGGGTGCCGCCAACAAAAAAGTAACAAAATTCCAAAGATTACATATGTAATTTAGTTTTATTTATTGCGCCTAAAAACTTAAGGAATAATAAGAATAAATAAACACAATTTAATAAAAAAATAAATGAATATATAAAATAAAAGAATTTCATTAAACGAAACATGTGTGTTCAATGAGGATGTTCGGAACAGATTAGAACACCTTAGAACAGAAAAGTACAGGATTTTGCTGTTCAATGAGAAATTTTCTGTTCTTAACTGTTCTGGTTTGGTGTTCAATGAATCAGTTTGGAACACTTTAGAACTGGATTTTCTGCACTTACTTTTTAGGTAGAACAGGTTAGAATAGATTTGTGAGAACTGTCAAAACCAATTGATGTTGTTAAAAAAAACATTTTCCTATTAGATTTAGTTGATAAATCATTTTCCGTGTCGGAATCATCTCAATTTCATTTCATGAAAAATATTTTTTTTAATAAATTCAACTCCATTTAAATTTTTTTAAAGAATGTTTCTGCAAAAATAAACGAACTAGAATTGTAGGTAAACAACAATAATTTTTTTTTAATCTCTATCAGATGACTGACTGTTCTAATTACCCCCATATACTTTAAGACTTCAATTGATTAAGCTCCCATCGCTTTCTGGTCACAGAGAAGAGAGTACTTGCAGTTCTGCTTCATAACTGGAGTAATACATGGATCTATTGTATGTCCATTGTTTCTCGTTCGAATAGGATTCAATATGAGTCAGACTAGCTTAAGAAGGAATTTACCACTTCGAACTATTTTTAGCAGATCAAACTATGGCGCTAATAGTACTCTTAATCAGTTAATCAAAAATTTCAATAAATTCTCTATTCTCAATGATACTGCAAATGATAATTTTAAATTTGAGAGCCCTAAATGTAATTTTTTTGCTCTGAGTAGTTGAAATTGTTATAAATCATAATTAATTAAATTTAGATGTAAGTAAATGCTTGTAATTTTAACGTTAGCATTTTACGTATTAAATAAATAATAATAATAATTTGTTCTTTCTTCTTCTGAAGTTCCTCACGAATTTGTTCTATTTGTCTTGTTCTGTTCTAACTTTTTCGTCACTGAACAATCTTAATATACATTTTTAGGTGATATGAATCGCTGGCAAGTTTTAGCCTTTATTATTTCATTAAACGACAAAAGCGATTTTATTAATTTTTAAGAAAGTCGATTTTTATTATGGGTTTTAATGTTATTTAAGCGTGAAAAAACCCTTTCAGCTGATGCACTACCTGATCCGATCATGAACTTGGATATATTTGCAAACTGCTCGTTGATTCATAGAGTGCGTTTGAGTGCCAGAGTGCCATTTAAATTAAAAAGTGCCAAAAATGCATAATCGTACCACTTCGGCGACGTTGGTTGAGGGTATATTTGAATTTTCCACTGACATAAGGGGCCAGTTATAGCGATCAGGAAACGTATTAGGAGAAGTTGAAACAGTATGAAAATGAATATTTTTTCCTGATGGTCGTTTATGGCAAACAGGAAAATTATGTCAGTTGTTGGCAAACCGCATTACCAGTCTGTCATCAAGTTTTCCTGATGACGTTTCTGTCAGTGGAATGAGAGAAATTGGAACCCAAATCATTGGAATGATTTGTTCCACTTTGTGTCGAATAGCAATCAGCTGGCACGAAAAATAAATTTTCATCAGGAAAATAATTAAATACATTTTGAACGAAAAATAATAATCGTTTTATTTCAAATATTATTGCCAACAAAATTTTCAGTTGGAGACTTCCGGGCGACTCTGCAAGAACAACAATGTCGTCTGCAAGCATTAAGACTTTGACTAAGAGGTCAGCTGTAACACGTGCTCCTCCTTGTAATACCTCTTCGATGTCATCAATAAAGAGCGCGAAAAGTAAAGGACTTAAGCTGCAACCTTGTCTCAATCCTATTTCTACTGGGAACTGGTCGGATACTTTGCTTCCAAGGACGACAGCAGAAGTTGTTGAGTCGTAAAAAAGCTCTACAATGTTTCCAAACTTTGTCGAAACTCCTTTGTTGTACAGCTTAAGTATAAGTCCTCTCCGGTCTATGGTGTCGAATGCCTCTTTAAAATCAATGAAAAATGCGTAGAGCTTCTTTTTGGCATCTATAAATATTTCGGCAATGTTGGTAAGTGGATATATTTGGTCAACCGCTGAGTAATTATACTGACCAGATATACTGTTTTTTAGTTAGGTTAGGTATAAGGAATGTATGAGTGCTAAATGTTGACATTTTCGACTTGCGCCGCCCCTCGTAACCTGGCGCCCGAGCCGTATGGCCCTCTTGACCCTACGGTAAATACACACTTGATTATAACTATAGGTAATCCTTATTGTTGAACATTAAGGAAGGATTTAAAATGTAGGGATACATTGTCGGTCCGATTTTTATTAAACTTTGTGAGCGAATCACAAACGTTTGAAAATTAAATGATAGCTACTTGAATAATTTAATATCTCTTTTCATATAACGATTCTTGAAAACAAATATGGCCCTCTCTTATCACGTTTCCCGCACATAAATACATAAACCTTGTATGTACATGTGCATGTACATAAGTGTGCTCCAAAGGTGCTGTATCCAACTATAATAGGGCTATGAAAGATAATGAAAATACTTAAAACTTTAAACAGCCCACATGGGAGCAATAAAATAATTGTAGTATAATTTAAAATTACCAGCAAACACTTTCCTCGCTTTATAAATATACAGCACGTTCTTAAGGGCACATATGCTTGTATATGTATAAGTTATATGAAGCAAAACATCTTTAAATTAAATACATAGGTACCCTTTTTCTATATGAAGACGCCAGTTTCCGCGAACATTCATATGTTTAAGCTTTTTAATTGAATTTATAAAATGAATACGACCTCGTGTACGGCTGTGTGTGTCTGTGTGGTTCTTAATTATTCAAGTCCCTTTTACCATTAAAATGATGACAAAAATTTCGAAAAGAGGCAAGATCCTGTTGTATAGTAATAATCTCTCTTTACCCAACATATACTCGTACTTATCTTTTGGTGTGGCTCGTTTTGAATACGAATTGTTTTATTTAAGAAATATAATACATAACTTAAAATGAAACATAACGAAATAACCGTATGAGAGATAATTAATATATTTACCTCCACACACACAGGAAAACACATACCTACATATATGTAGTCCTCATTAACCGTAAACTGTTATTACCCTAATTAAACCGTATGTAAATGTCAGGACGAAGGCTCTGCGCCTTCTGCTCCGTTTTATCCTGTACTCACTCGCATGATAAACCTGCAGTAGAATTATCTGTAAGAAATTATCTACTCGTCGTGAGTGTCCTCAAAAATTTCACGTATAATTTTATTAGTCACACACAACTGTTGAAATGGCAAGCAAAAACCCATCACCGCGCCGTATCGTAATCAGGGGGAGAAAACACAAAAAACGATTAGCTCGTTCCCGGTCCCAGTTCAGATCCCCGTTTAGCAGAACATTCCATCCCTGCTATGTTTTTCTCACTTCGTCTGGTTTTTTATGGGTCTAAATCATTACAAATAATTAGGGATCACTTAGCAATGGGGTGACATTAATTGCCCCAGGCTTGCACATCGTCATCATCTGATCTCCCTGAATCCGAAATTTGATGTATTCAATTTAATTGATGCGAACGAGGGAAAGGGCTGGATTGTTTTGCTGCCGCATTGCATTGAATGCAAAAATGATTTCTTCCATTTATCATCATTTTTAGGTTTCTCGCTTCAGGTAAAGATGCTAATGTTTTGTTTTATCATTAGGGTGTCTCAAAAACCGAAAAAAGAATAAAAATCGTATCGATTAGTTTTGATACCTAGCAGAATACTGCAACACTAGAACAGGTAGTGTCAGCTGTGCAGTTTTTAAATTGCAATAAATATAAATTAGCATGGATAATACAATTTTCTCAAGAAATCATATTACCATGAATTAATGATCGGATACAAAAGTTCTGCACCAAATTTGCACCACCCGTTTACTGGCTGAACACATTGGAGACAGAGCTGTATGTGGAGCTGCAGCTGCCTAAACACAAATTCAATGCAAGAGTTGGACATAACTTTTAACTTGTGCATGAAGTTTTTTTTTACGTCTCACAGTCGAAAAAGTTAAACTATATCAATAAAGGTTTACTTAAGGTTGAAGTGAACTTCAAACTCTGTTCAATTCCTCATAGCTCTTCATCGTTGATTTTTTTTGGCAGAAAGCTGTACAGCTTCATTGTGGGCGCAGACAAAACATAACGTACGACACTTTTTGACAGCTATTAAAGTGGCAGGAATTTTCTGTATTCAACCACGGTTAAACTCTATCGCTACTTATAACAGCAGAATGGGGAGAATAGAACAATTCAACAACAGAAATTAAATGTGCGTGATTATTAGTGAATGCGACACAAAATCTTTAAAAGTAATCGTCAAAGTCAATATACTTGGAAAATTTATATAATAATTTTGCACGCGCTCAAGGGATTATGAATACCCTTTTTATGTTTTTAACACAGCGCGGGCATCCGGAAAGAAGAGAAAGAAGGATAGGAAAGATGTGTGGCGCGATGTTCTGAGACTAGAGCTGGTTGTTGTCTCAGATTTAATTCCAGGGGTGGCGGCTGAACTAATGCGGAGAAAATTGCCGCGTCTTATTTATTTATATCTCTTATAATTCGCATTATTTTATTTATTTTGTTTTCATATTTATGCGTATACTAGTTTACTCTATCACATGTTGTTAGTGTTATGCCTGAACAGCATATCATGAGTAAACCAGCAACTAATTTTATGACAATTTCTTCTTTTATATTTTTTTTTATTAATTTCAGACTTTGTTCTTTCTTTAGTATTTGTTTTTAATTCCAACTACAAGGTGGTGCAAATTTAATCATCAAATTGTTTTTGAATTACTTTTTTTTACTAAATAAAATAAAATGCACGACTGGATCGCACGAACTTGCTCTTATGTTCGATCACATATTGCATACGAAAAAGATTTCTATTTAAAATCTAAATATATTTTTAAAGCCATTTTGTACTTTATTTTGTTTCTTTAATTTTTCTCTAAAAAAAATTGGTATGACAATCTTAAATATTTAATAATATAAACTTAGAAACAAAAAATTAAATCGGATTAATCAAAGAAAAAATAATTCAAAATTCTGAAATAAATACTTAAACTAATTTGAGCTCACAAAAAAGTACGCCACTTTTTGAAAGAAATTTAAAAAAAAATTCAAAATCGCCAATTCATAGGTATTCAGCAAATACATTATAAATATAATTTAAAAAAAAAATTAATTAGCAGTTTTCAAAATATAAATTTTAAAAATTTTTTTCTTAAAAATGCTTTTAAAAATACAAAAAAAATATTAATTAAAAATATTGGTACGCAGTATAAATTGGGCAACCTTTATTTTTGAGCTAAAAAAAATTCAATTTCCCCTCTGCACAATACCTAAAAAACTTCATAGACCAAGTTTGAAGAAATTCGGACCACCCGTTTGGGCTTTAGGTTTCTATATACATACATACAGACAGACTGACAGCCTGACAGACATACAGACGCACAGAATTTTTAGACCATCTTTTTTCGTCTTCGCTATCATCGTAATGTCATGTTTGATTGTTATCTCAAAAGTTTTTTTTCGACGAATGCATAACTTGCCTTATAGTACCTATAATCGCAAGTAAAAATTGATTTTGAGTGATGGTAATCTTTATTTGGACCCTTGCAATTTTTTGTTAAGTGGCTGTCGCCATCGTTCATAAACATTTGTGCCCATTTTATGTCATATTCCATGATTTTCCGGAAGATTTCCTGTAATAACTGTTCGCGTTCCTGTAGAATATTCTGCTTAAAGGCTGGTTTCATGAGGCTTGATGGCATAAACCCGCGACTTCAAGTATAGCTCCAAAGAAAGAAGCCTCGGATGGTTTGATGGTCATTTTAAATCGCCAGAATTGGATATTACGCCACCAGGAAACATAACCGTTTAAGTGAAAATAAGTCCAATCGCTCATGATGATTTTCGACACAAAATCTTCTTCATCGTCGTTGAGATTGAGGATGACTTCACAATAATTCACACTCGACGGACTGTCAGCAGGTACTTTGAACGGGAACATGTGTAAGTCTCACTAAAATTCGTCTGGTGATGCCCAATTGCATGTCGTCGTCTGGTTGATGTTTATTCGTTCTCAGCGCTATCGGCAGTTACAGTCGATAAATTCTCGGTCGAACGACCAGTATGTTGGCAGCCATGCTCTGTATGTTTGCCCAGTTGAAGTGACACAATTATGAAATCGACGTCGAAATTCACGCTGCGCTAACACCACCGATTGATTATAGATTGCAAAAAATCAACACAATTATTCCACGCTCTAGTCAAATATTGCTTGTCAGTTTGTATACATATACTGCCGCTGTATAGTTCACAATTGTCAAATATGATTGACGTACGACAACATTAGCAAAAATTATAACATCTTCCGGTAGAGTGATCAAATTTGAGCCACCTTGTATAAGTTTGCTAAATGCACTGAATTGCTGTTCTAAATCTTACTCAGCGACCACTGAACAGGATCGCTTGAACGCGGCTGTTGAATAATGTTTTTTTTAAATTTATACAGAATATATTTTTAAATGTGTTTTTACGAATACTAGTTTGCTTTCGTGTTTTACTTAATTATTCGCAGCAAAATCTATTTATCAAAAAAAATATAACATTTCGATGGCGCCCAACGCGGGCACTCAGTTTAAGCATTCGTTAAAATTTATTCAAATAACGAAATTCATCACCAGTTGAACAGACAAAAATATATAAAATAATTTTATTTTATCACTGACACAAACATCTCCATAAACATCGCATCAAACAACTACCAAACAGCAAGAAATAACAATCTTCTAACGTCCCCATCAAGAGCATGCTAACTATACCATTAGCGCTTAATGTCCTCATCCCCCCGGCCATGCACGGCCGGCAGTAAGGTGGTTTGTTTCATCTTTCCAGTAGCTCTTCCACATTACGGACAGTGTTTTCGCCCCATTCTCATTACAATATAAATGAGGCAAAATGTCGCACAAAAAGCACAGCACTCCAAACGACACAAAAACACCCTCTCTCGTTCATTAACAGCTGCTGCGCTTAGAGAATAATTAATAAATGCCACAACATGACCGCAAAATCAGGGTAGCGTTTAACAAAGTCTGTAGTCCGGGGATGGAGGGCCTATGGTATATAGTTAAAGTAGTATAGAGGTACCGTATTGCACCATGGAACGGTGTATAGCATACGCGCCGCGGTAATTGAATCGACACTATATACTCGTACTCGAACAAATAAGCAATTGTCTGGTTACATTGAGTTATTAATTCCAATTCAAGTCGTGAAACATAGAAAAAATGCTCGTTAATCGAACATAATTAAATTTTATTTGATAAATTAATTGCAATTGTTCTTATATGCGCTCCTCCGCCAATATGACGCGCTCGTATATATTGGCATTACAATAAAAGTGTTGGTGTTATTGTGTTTGCAGTTTATTTTGCAAAAATTTGACTCGGCTTTATTTGCATTGCATATTTTTTTTTTTAGAATTTATTGTGTTGCTATTTTGATAATATTCTAATCAGCCTTCATACGCATATTATATAGGTACTTGAATTGATAAGAAAGTTTGCTTGTGCCACCGACCGATGCATGAAATCACTTTAACTGCATTTTAATATGCCTCGAGAGGCAGAATAATAATATCTGTTTGCCTAGTGGTTATGATAAAGCTTAATAAAATTTTAATTGCGAAAACCTAAACAAATATTTCTTAAAGATAAGGGTTTACTATGCTCCTTAAGGTTAGGTTTAGTTTTCAGAAGTTTATTGATTCCATACCATTAGCATTTGGGAAGATGGTGAAATGAGCTCTTATATTTATGGTAAGCAAAATACACATAGTTAATGTTAATACTGATTTATTTCTAATTTGGAAAGTACTTATGTCGAATTCCTAACCCAACCAAACATTCGATTGTTTTCTGAGCACAATGCTAGTGGAATTATTTTTAAGCAAAATCGATTGTATGCTGTCAAAACAAATCTTGTATTTTAGATGCGATTTTAATAGAAAAAAGCAAGCAAGTCTAAAAGAAATAAAATGCACGACTGGATCGCACGTACATGCTCCTATGTTCGATTACATTATATACAAAATATTCTTAATAGAATCGGCTATATGTTTTTTTAAAGTCGTTTTTCACTCAATTTTTTATATATAAAAATTCTTAAATTTTTTCTAAAAAAAAAATTTTATGAACATTTTAAATATTTAATAATATAAATTCAAAACAAAATTTCAGAAAAAATCGTCCACCCGCTTTCGAAATATTGAATTTTCAAAAAAAAAAAATATTTTTTTTTTCAAAAATCCAAAAAAACTATTTTTGGAAAATTTTGAAATGCAGTATTATTTAGAATTTGAAGGCGCTCCTGTATAAAAATTTTGATCGAACTCCGTTGAGCCGTTCAAGAGAATGTCGAAAAAGTAGTACACACAACAATTTTTATCAAAATCATTAGAGCAGTTTTCGAGACAATTAAGATGGTAGAAAAATTTGTATGGCAAGTACAGTTATTTTTGGGGCTAAAACAACGATTCAAAAATCTATTTTGGACAATCACCTAAGACGCATAAATACCAAGTTTGAAGAAAATCACTTCAGTCGTTTAGGCTGCAGAGAGTTGTACATACAAACAGACGGAATTGCGGGACCCACTTTTTGGTGTCCTTCATCATCGTAATGTCAACGTTGATTAAAATCTCGAGTTCGATTTTTTTTCCAAATACAAAACTTGCCCTATAGTACCTATATCGCAAGTAAAAAAACTGGAACATGGGCGTCAATATCAATACGACCAGATGTCAGATTTTTGACAGATTGATTTCAATTAACGTACACAATTTTTGTTTCTGAGATTGAAGAGAATTCTCTCCGTTAATTAACTGTGTTGTATGACAGAACCGAGAAAGAATCTCCATCTCTTTCTGATTGATAAGCTGCGACGAAAAATATTTTTAAATGTATACATAAATGGAACCATTCAGAATAATCGAATCTCAAGAATTTTTTATCCATCAAAAATTGAGTAAGCGAATCCATTTTTTTTTCCTCATAGAGAGGAATATTGTTTATATATTTTTGCATTGCAGATATCTATTATTTTATTTGTCCGGAACTGGTCTAATGAAAGTTAGTTCATATATCTGAAACTACCAGTGTTGCGTACAATCTTATAGAAAACAAAAACAATGTTTCACTTGAAAAAAGTTGAATTTTTAGTTAAAGTAAAAGAAACCGAATTTGTCACCCATTATCACATCTCAGAAGATATAACAGATTTATAAATAAGAATTAAAATTAGATAACTATATGTTATTTTTTGTTTATTAATAAGGATTGAGTATTTACTTATAAGTACTTCATGAATTTTGAGAATTTTTTTTCCATAGTCTTTCCGTTGGTTCGTCAGCCAGAAAATGTTTTCAGATATCAGTGCTTGAATGTTCGCTGAAATATATTTATCGTAAGTCCAGTTTTTCCGTGTGAGATAATTAAAGTTTTGGGCATAAACGTACATTAACACCTAAAACATTTTCCGTGAATTTACATTTAGAAGTTTGTAAAAATGAACTGACTTCTAACAGCCCTATTGATAAAAAAACACTTAGTCCACCTTTAGTCCATGGACTTACAAAACCATTGAATAAGAGTTAGACCATGGACTAAAATTTCCTATTAACAGAAAATCGAACAAAATTTACTACAATAAGTATCAACTATACCTCTTTTCCCTTTAAATTTTATTCTTAAATGTCAATTCTTAGTCCATCGCTAGACCACCGTCTTCGATGGTCTATAGCGAAGGACTAAGTTGGTAAACGTCAAACACCAGGAAGTGTGGTTTATTAATAGTATTGCGCACTTAGTCCACGAAATAAGTCCTAAATTAATTAATTTGGGTGTAAAAGTTTTAAGTTAACCCTGAACTGATAATGCGCTTCTGAGGTTAACTAGAAATTTATGGAAGAGTCTACAGAAAAGCCAATTTATAATAATTATAACAGTTGTTCGATCTAAAAATTGGTAATTATAGTCCACGCTTCAAGCGATTGGAGGGCACCTGAAGCAAACAACTAACTTTTTCGGAAGCCGAATGCCATTTTAACCCTATAAAGGGCCGCATAAACTCTACTTTTCTGTCACACTGTTGGCATATGTGTCGAGATATGTATATATGCATGAATATAATAAAGTAACTCTAAATCAACTAAGTACTGCAAAACTGACATTTAATGGAATTTTATGAATGTAGAATTGTTGACCGAAGTGTAGAAAATGTGTCTAAGTGAAGCATGAAGCTTAAGAAGAAGTTGCTTTTTCGTATGTAAATTTTTGTTTTAATAAACTAATTTTAAGATAACATGAAAAAAAAAATCAGCTTTACTTAAATTCTTCAGCAAAGTAAGGATTGAAGGTCAAAACAGACAGTGTTTCTTTTTAAAATTCATATTTTAATAGTTCATCGTTTCATGTATGTTCGTGACATTTGGAGAGTTCTAAAACTGATATTTCCCAACTCCAATATACCATCTCCCCGACTTAGTCGTTACATTCCGTTGTCAACAACTTCAGCAAAAATAAAAAGGACATCCATTCAAATAATGCATCCCATGCAAATCCTCAATAATCTTCATAAATGACAATTTGTTACATTCACACCCAAGCGGCAAACAACACCCATCTATACATAAATATTACACCGCCTTTCAATGAATCAATAAAACCGTAATTTATAAAAAAAAAGAAAGAAAAACAAGTGAAAACAAAGTGTATGTCCCTGTGGACGCTTGTTTAAGCGTTCCCCATCAACACGCACAGGAGGGTGGAATTCGGGTCTTTATGAACCATAAATATTAAAAATGAAGCGCGCACAAAAACCAGATGAGACGCACTGAGCACTGACTGCGTATAAGACCATAACACATTGCAGACAAACAGACATTTTTTGTTTATACCCAGAGGCGAGACTATTTTTGATGAGACAACAAGGACGACCCCTGAATATGTTCTCTTTTTTTCATGATAAATGGCATAAAACAATCTGCGCTAGCTTTTTCTTATTTTATTCAATTTGAATGTGCGTTCTAATAATTTACACCATAATGTGCAACGCGCAATTTTACTTAATATTTTTGTGGGCCCCGGTGGGCAAATAAAACGAAAAAGTGTTTACGACAACCGTGTTGTGCATATTTGCTCATAATCAGTTTTTATGATAACTTCAACACTTTATATGCGATAAAAATAAATCTATCTTAATCAAATGCTTCTCAATTTTTATTATTCATACAAAAAGTTTTTTTTTTACTATACAATTCGTTTTTTTTTGGAATTTGACTAATATCAAATTGAAAAACTTTCAATGCCCTACATGAAATATGAAAACGCAGATTTAAACTTTATAGTTATTTTTGAGTTGTTAGCAAGCGTTTTAATGGCGTGCGCTTGTTAGTTTATAATTAACTCGAAGGATAGATGCAAATTGTTGCCTTGAGTTATCAGCAAACTTCTTATTTTCCGGCATTTTGTGGGTCTTGTCACCCTTTGGTTATGCAACTGAACAGAATGTTAAAAAATGTGGATCAAAATTAAATTATATTTTTGTATTGAAAATGATATCATTTTATTTTCGTAAAGAATGATTTTTCAAAAAATCGTACTCAATTTTTTAGACAGATCTATTAAATATTTTGCTGTTCCAGCTATTTTATATATGCGTGAAAAATGAATTTCGAGTGCTCATTAAACACTAAATTTTGCAAGAAAAATCTATCAGACAAACCAAACAATAGCTTGACAAATATTATGGTGACTCTTCACCATCGATTTGAACCATTTACCACTGGTTTATTCAATTTCGGTGAGGTAGTTCCAGCACAAGTGAAATGGTCTACGTGATCTAATTGACGACCGGCGAATGGAAGTGCGCGAGCTAGAAGAGGTCACATGCTTATCAAACGACTGAGTGATTTCGATGGGGGCTGCGTTTGCTTACAATCCATAACAAACCGATTCGTTTGAAAACTTTAAAAGAGTGTGTTGAGGCGATGTTCCAGAAAAAATCGACTGAAATTTTGCCACCATCACAACACACCAGAAGCGAAGGAACATTCAAAACAATGGACTTCTCCTGGTGAATCGAAGCCGAAGAAGGCCAAGGTGGTGAGCTGCTCGATCGATTCCAAGTCGATTTGGCGAAGAAAAAAGTTAATTTCACGAGTAAAACTCACCGTATCGCACAAGTCCGAAGTCGCAATAGCACAATTGCATGAGTTAGGCTACGAACTCCTCCCTCATCCAGCATATTCCCCAGATTTAGCTTCCTGCCACTATTTCTTGTTTCCAAACATGAAAAAATGGCTCGAAGGTAATTGATTCAAGTCATCGCTGAAACAAACGCTTATTTTGAAGGGCTCGTGAAATCGTTTTATTTGGAGATGCCCTCCAAAAAAATAGAGAAACGTTGAAAAATAAAATGATTTATGCTGGAAAGAGTATTCCTTATTTAATTTTTCAAGGACTTATTGACCCACCGTCGTATAGCTATAAAAGTTCTTTTTTTTTAATTTCTAATTTGTACAATGCAATGATATACCGACTTTCTAAAAGTTGGGCTATCCAATCCAATGGTAAAAAATAAAAATTGATTTCAATTTTGGAGAACTACAGAAGATTACGCAGTTTGTGTTTTATTATCACACCGCCGAACAATTTGCAGCTATCAGTTTGATAAATTTAAATTTGACTTAAATAACTTAAAATATAAAACAGATAGTTATTTAGTTCAGATGTGAAAGTTCTTAAATTTGCAAGTAATTAGTTTGATTTGATATCCCTTCCCACTACACTGCACGCCACTGACTAAACTTTTAACTCTACCTCGAATACAAAAATTCATTTAAAACGCCTATTCCTTCTGGTAGGTCTTCTCATCTTAGGTACTTATGTAGGGGAAAGATGAAGTTGAGCTTTAAAAATACCTTAAGATCAAATATTATTCGTATTGTCATATGTGTGAATGAAAGTTGTTGCCAAGTTTGAACTTGAACTTTCGTAGCACTATTGTTAGTTTTTCACATTCAACTTCAATTATTAAAACAAAATTGAGAAATGTCATTTAAAAACTGTCAATACAAACAAAAAATCAGATTAATAAAGTGAAAATGTGGTTTGACATGAAAAATCAAAATCATTAATTACCTTTCCGATGCAAGAGCAAGCTCATATTTTGGGGAATCTGTATGTGTATTCTAAGAGTGATTTTTTTGGATATTGATTATAGATCAAAAAAAAAGTTTGATGCTTCTTCCAAACAGATTCCAAAAAAAGCTCTAAATGACTAACCGCTCCACCCAGTCACTTTCAAAACTTTTTAGATTTAAAATTTATTTCAGTGCCAAATAAGCAGAGCGCTGAACACAGTTCGAACATACAAATTATGCTCTGAACTTGGTCCCAACAGAGCGCGCTCTGAACACTGATATGTTTTTTAAAAACACTCGAACCTCACAAATGTGAGTTCATTTTCATTTTAACCATAAAAAGCAATATAACACAAAACTACCCTTTTTGTACACAAAAATCTGATACACACCAGGTATAGAAAATCAACAAGCGATCAACTTTTTTCGCCGACTTTATTGTATCTGATTATTTTTTTATTCACATTTTCCTCTCCACGCACATGACAATTGGTGAGTTCAGCAATTTACTAACGTGTATGGTCAATCGATTATGTGCGAGAACATCGATTGCGATCTGCACATGTTTAGAACGAAAAAAGAAACAATACATTTGGAGCTCTGAGTGATCTGAGTTAAAAAGAAACAGAAACAAATTTTTTGACAACTTAGACTCTGAGTTGAACTAAAAAAGAAAAACACCTTATGTGTCTTCCAAGTGCGTTTTTTGTTTGGCACTGAATGAAAACTAAAAAGGTTTTGGAGTATCTTTGGTTTTGACTGGTTTGCGTTTCATTATCTCGACGATCTTTTCAAGTTACCTTGGTGTTATACTAAACGAGCAAATTAACTTTAATGACCATGTAAATTATGTACGTAAGAAAATATCAAAAAAAAAGTTGGAATTTAAAAAAAAATAAGAAAGAAACATATCGATGAGTACTGCTGTGAATTTATATACAGCCTTATTTTGAAATTCGAACGAATAGTTAATGCGATAGAATATATCTATTCTTTCGAATGAACTTTATATATTTTGACATTCGAACGAATATTATTCATTTTAAAACGATTCCGCAAAATGAACTTGAATGAATCTTATTTTAAAAGTCAGATGTTTGAAATTTACTGACATTTCTATTGGATTTAGTATGACCAGAGTGACATTTTTTTAGTAGATTTTTTTTAATTAAAAAAATTGGTCGGTCAATAAATCCTTATTATAACAGAAACATAAAGTAAATTAAAGTTATGTTTTATACTTGGGAAATCTAAGACTTTAAAAACTACATCAACAACAAAATTAGTTCTTATTTTGAAGCATTTAGGAAATAATGATCAGTTTATTGATACGAAAAAGAATCAACAACTAAAAAACGTTTGTACCTACAATAAAACACTAGATTTTTTCTGAACTTTCGTTTCACTTTAATTGTGTTTAAAAAATTTTATAAAAAACAAAAACAGTTGTTCAACAAACAACTTCAGTGGTTATTATTAATTTACACACACCTGGTCACACTTTTTAATTGTCAAAAGTCAAAAGTAAATTCGCTTGCCGACACAATTAATTCTTTCTTTGAACAAAATAAAAAAAAATATTAAATAAGTTGAAGATAAGCTTTTGCAATTGTTTTATGTGTGAAAGGTGAACACGCCTCTAAGTAGATAAAGGATAATGGACCCATCAAATAAGTATATTATATTCAAGAGTGAAATTTGTGTGTACAAAGTGATAGTTAATCCATGAAGCACAAAACACTGGGGACAAAATTGCTGCATTATTTTAATTAAAAGTGTACACATTTTACACTTTTATATATATCAATATATCGCACTTATTTATTTCGGTTAAAAACTAAACTCAATAAAAAAGACATAAAATAACTCTTTTAATTCAGAAAATGGAACTTATTTTTTCAATATATATTTATCACGTTTACTTCTTTCTGCTCCCGGTTGGTCCAATTGGAATGCGATTGCGACATTTATTAAAAAAGCCAACAAATAACTCATAAAATTAATTTATTTTAATTAATTTTCAGGAAAAATATCCAAACTTACATATTTTGTGAATCTATTAGTCCGAACAAACTTGAACGAGAACTAAATGACATTTAATTTGAATCATTCGAAAGTCAAAATTTGGTTAGTTTTGACGAAAAAATGAACTTTCGATTGTTTAAGTGAACTTTCGAATCGTTCGAAACTCAAAATACAAATCATTCGAATTCGACTAACTTTCGCATGGAAGTGAATTACAAAATAAGGCTGATAATGTATTGATTAAACCTCATATTGATTTCTGTGCTACTTTATTATATATGTGTCCACAAAGTCACAAAGATAGATTGCAATTACAACAAAATAAGGCTATGCAAGCAATTTTAAGATGTGGTAGATACAATCCAAAAAAATCCATGTTGAATACTCTTAAAGGGTTAAATATAGATCAAAGACTTTATATGTTGTGTATATGATATTTGTTTATAACTAAAATTAAAAATAATATGTTTCGGGTTACTTATGTGAAAATGTTAGGACTAATGAAGATTTTGAACACAATCTAAGAAATAATAACGATTTCAGAATCGAACGGACCAGAAAGTTAAGAGGTGAAAAAACCATTGGGTTTCCAAGGCTTTAACAGTCTACCAAGAGAAATTAAAAACATATACAACCTTCTTTTATGCAAAAGAAAACTTATTACTTATATTAAAAATTATTATACTTAATTTATGCAAAATCAAATAAAATGCACGACTGGACCGCACGAACTTGCTCTTATGTTCGATCACATCGAATGCAAAAGATTTCTGTTAAAAAACTAAATATATATTAAAGCAGTTTTTTACTTAATTTTTTATATATACAAAATATCTTTAATTTTTTTCTGAAAAAAAAATTGGTATGACAGTCTTAAATATTATCGAGTATAATATAAACTTAAGAACAAAGTATTAAATCGGCTTAATCAAAGAAAAAATAATTCAAAATTCTGAAATAAATACTTAAACTAATTTAAGCTAAAAAAAAAGTACGCCATTTTATTTGTTAGATAAATTTGAATTTATGAAAAAAAAAAATTTAAAATCTGTGCAGCGGTTTTTGAGAAAAAAAGTTTTTTTTTTAACTTTTTGAAAACATTTTTCAAAAAAAATTCAAAAACGCCGATTCATAGGTATTCAATAAATACATATAAATATAATTTTTGGAAAAAATTTAATGAGCAGTTTTCGAATAATAATTTTTTTAAATTTTTTTCTTAAAAATGATTTTAAAAATACAAACAAATATTAATTAAAAATATTGGTGCGCGGTATAATTTGGGCAACCTAAGCCTTTATTTTTGTAAAATTTCGAAAGAATCGGTTGAGCCGTTTATGAGATAGTCGAAAGCAAAAAAGACGGTCCTATGGAAAGTACCGTTTTTAGACATTTTTCTAATTTTTTTTAACCATATGATCGGTCATATCTAAAAAGCCGCACTGAAAATCGTTAGATCCGTTTCCGAGAAAAATAGGTTTGAACGTAACGGTTATATGGCAGGTACCGTTATTTTTTGAGCTAAAACAAAATTTCAATTTCCCCTCTGTACAATACCTAAAAAACTCTATATACAAAGTTTGAAGCATTTCGGCCCACCCGTTTTGGCTGTAGGTGTCTATACATACATACAGACAGACTGACAGACTGACAGACTGATAGACTGACAGACTGTCAGACTGACAGACTGTCAGACTGACAGACTGACAGACTGACAGACTGACAGACTGACAGACTGACAGACTGACAGACAGACAGACTGACAGACTGACAGACTGACAGACTGACAGACTGACAGACTGACAGACTGACAGACTGACAGACTGACAGACTGACAGACTGACAGACTGACAGACTGACAGACTGACAGACTGACAGACTGACAGACTGACAGACTGACAGACTGACAGACTGACAGACTGACAGACTGACAGACTGACAGACTGACAGACTGACAGACTGACAGACTGACAGACTGACAGACTGACAGACTGACAGACTGACAGACTGACAGACTGAAAGACTGACAGGCTGACAGACTGACAGACTGACAAACGGACAGAATTTTTAGACCATCTTTGTTCGTCTTCGCTTTCATCGTAATGTCATGTTTGATTGCTATCTCAAAACTTTTTTTTTCGACGAATGCATAACTTGCCTTATGGTACCTATAATCGCAAGTAAAAATGTGCAATTATAACTAAGATAATTTTTTTTATTAATTAATTTAAAAAACAAAAATTTTGTGATACCTACATATAGTTAAAATGTAAGATCTAAAATTGTAAAAAAATGTAAACTAAGTGGCTTATTTTTAAAGCTAAATAAAAATCATTCATTCATTCGTTCAAACTGGCTTCTAATCATTGTTTTTTCGGAATAAAAACGAAAACTGTATTCCAGAGCTTTGAAATGTCAAACCTTAGATAGAGTGCGGAGGGCTGATTATTCAATAAAATAAAAAATAAAACTACGTTACCGACATCCCGGCAATTCTAAAGGATTTTTTTAAAATGTAATCTACATGAATTATCTTTAACACGATTTGCAGCAATAGAAACTACTCTTCTTTTTTTAAGTTGAAAGCGTCAGTATATATAAAAATAGTAAAAATAAACATCAATGAATATTTTTTTCAGAATTTAAAAATTAAATTTGTATGACAGCAATATGGATCCCTTAAGACTTTAACAAATAATCGATCTGCATAAATTAGGTATAAGTCAATAGGACATAATATTGCTAGAGTGTTGATAATATGATGAAGGAACAAATAACAAAGAAATAGGTATATGTGACAACAGATAACAGAATAGCTATATAGTATAGAAAATAATAAACACGTACATATTCCCTGAATTAAAAAGAAGGGAACCCATTTTGTATACACATACATGTATGTATTTCGTTTGATTTTTTTTTTCATAACATCCAGATCATAATAAAACAAATTACACAATAAAATGCTAAACTTTATTATTTTCAATATGAATTTGTTTTTTTTTCCAGTGTCAGCAAATCTATCACAATCACATAATCATCAGCATCATCATCACCACCAGAGCACAGATAAGGATGGAAAAAAGAAACACACGAGACCCACGTTTAGTGGGCAGCAAATATTCGCCCTCGAAAAAACCTTCGAACAAACCAAGTATCTGGCTGGACCAGAACGTGCCAAGTTAGCGTATGCCTTAGGAATGACTGAATCACAAGTAAAGGTGAGTTCGCTATACATGTTTATTCAGCATCATACGAAAATGTTTAAAATAAATTTTATGTTTTCAAATGGCAATTCGTATTTAAAAAAAAAAAAAGATAAAACAAAAAAGATACTTTAAGATTTAATTCGAGGATAACACTATTATCTGTAGCTTGTGCGAGGGCGTAACCAAAACCCACACTTTAAACAAGGGATGTCTATCAAGTGATTGAGTCATGTTTTAAATTTATTTCCTTTTTTTTTTTTAAACTTATACAATCCTCGAAACGTGTGTATATGTCTATCTCTCTCGCTATGTTGTGTAAAACCATCGGATGGATATCACAGAAAACATTAAGTTCTCGCTGATAAGCGAAGCCATTACAACCACCGCGCCGCGCGGCGGAATATACATTTTCTACATCTACTCGTAAACTTTGGAGGTCCGTGTCGTGTGTTTTCGAAAAGACATTTGCATATTTATTGAAACAAATCCAAGTGGATTTAAAAACTTGGTTGGCTTGCTGCTGTTCTGTTCTGTGCTGTGCCACCACGTTGTCGATCGTCATCGTTGTGCCGCACTTTATACGTCCACAAGGACTTACCGCAACTCTAAATTGCTAACGTGACACGGGTGCGGGTGCGGGTATCCTTTTTAAAAGTTTTTCTCCTCTCGTATATTTTCTTTTTTTCTCGTTCATTCACTCCTTCGATGACGACTCCGGATTAATGTCTGGAAGAATAGGATTACCTACCTATCTATATGGGGAGCAAGGATGTATGACAGTGGGTGGTGAAATGGAGGGTTTCACAGTGGTGTTAGCAGCCTTGTCGACGAGGCGAGAGGATATACATTATTTTATTTTTAAACATCACGAACATAAGAGAGAGAAAGAGAGTGTGTGTCAGTATGTGTTGGATTTATACAACACTGATACTATTATCTGCTCGTATCAGTGCGGATGCGGAAGGAATCCTTGGAAGCGAAACATTTTAAAATGTTAGTTTCCTTATTTGATGATGGTTAATCCTTTTGAAGGGAAGAGTTGTCGTTTTACAAGCGAACAAGCGTGTTATTCAAATGAGACATAATCCATATTTTAATTGGGAGTTTTAAGTGCTGTATGGAAATTTCATGCGAAGAAGGTTTGTCTTATTTTTTCTGTTTAATTTTTTTTAATATGTATATGGGTTAGGAGCGTGATTTTATTTCTTTATGATTAATTACTTTGAAATTAATTGAATCTAGAATTATATGCATAATAATAATTGCTTGCGCTTAAATTGGTCGAAAACATGTATGTAGTATCTCAAAACACATGCCAAACATTGGAAAATTCATATTACTTAATTTTATATTCTATTTCTGCCTTACGTAAATATGTATATGTGATTGAATCGTGAAGAGAAAAATGTGTGAAATATAGGTACACTGCTCTCCATTTAACCAGTGCTGTCGAACAAAGTAGATGGTGTATTAAATTTTTTGATGAAGCAATATTGTTTATCGACAGAAATGGAAAGGACCCAATATTTACTGCCACTGATTACGTCGAACAGCTATGGTGATAGTGATGGGTACTTTTTAAGATAAGTAATACTATTGGAGGATTTGACACTTCCTTTGCAAAGGGAAGAGGTGGAATGGTGGGAATCGATCTTCAAAATTCAGGTCTTGAATATACTATTGTTTAATGGTTAAAAATTTTCCAAAAGCTCACTGGAAAAAAATGGTCGCTGATTTTTATTTTTCACACCCCAAAGTGAGAATTTACTTAAGAGGAAACCAATTCGGGTGAATGTTTAATGTTGACACCCTAGTAACTTTTCCTTGGGAAAATGCAACCATTATATTTACTTCAATCGCTTCAAAGTAATTTAAGCTCTTCAAGGCAGACATTTTTACGCATGATGTTAACACATAGTTTTGAAGTAATGGCTTGCCTTGGTATAGTCCTTGTATGATCTCCATACATTTATCTTGATTTTTGAAGAGTATCTGCTCGCATACATCTATTTTCATGACCCAGTACCTTTCTCCTGAGAAATTCCCTGAGAGTATTTTATTCTTAGTCGTAAATAGTAGAGTAATTAAGTCATTCTGCACTCTTTGTTTTAAACAATAAAACTATGGATTTCTAAAGCCGATCTGGCGATATTTTCACAATCAAACTCTATAAATGTATTATGGCGTCCTTCCGCCATTTTTAGGCCCGATATAATGGCTGAACTCAACGGAGATGGTGCTGGACAAGAAATAGCTCTCAAAATTGAATACACTCAATTTCAAAGTTAAGAACACGAAACGCAGCTGTAAGAGTAAACTTTTAATTTTAGCTTGGAGCTTTTTTGACATTTTTTTTTTCAATCCCAGAAAAAATTCGCAGCTGATATCAAAATGACATCAAATGTGTAGGGGAAGCTACGGCTCCAGTTCCACCACTCCATTGTGTTCATTAAGATACATAGCTTAGGTATAATAGGGCAAGTTTTGCATTTGGAAAAAAAATCGAACTCGAGATTTTAATCAAAGTTGACATTACGATGATAGAGAAACCAAAGAAGTGGGTCCCGCAATTCCGTCTATCTATCTGTCTGTCTGTTCATCTCTCTACAGCCTAAACGGCTGAAGCGATTTTCTTCAAACTTGGTATCTAAGCGTTTTAGGTGATTGTTGAAAACACATTTTTGACTCGTTGTTTTAGCCCCAAAAATAACAATACTTGCCATACAAATTTGTCTACCATCTTAATTATCTCGAAAACGGCTCTAACGATTTTGGACAGTTTTTTAAAAAATATATTGTTATTAACGGTTCCTACACTACCACCATTTTTTTGATCGACTTTCACGTAGACGGCTTAATGGATTTCGATCAAAATTTTTATACAGGAGCTCCTTCAAATTCTACATAATACTGCATTTAAAAATTTTCGAAAAATAGTTTTTTTGGATTATTGAAAAAAAAATTTTTTTTTTTAAATTCAATATTTTGAAAACGGTTGGCCGAAATTTTATATTATTAAATACTTAAAATTGGCTTAACATTATTTTTTAGAAAAAAAAAATGTATAGGTTCATAAACACATAGATATACTAAATAAAAAACTTACGTAGCAAGGTAAATTTTCCTTGCATACATTGATATCAGTTTCAGAAATCAATTTGCGTTCTAATACCTTTCGCGATTTGTTCTAACATAAGAGCAAGTACGAGCGACCCAGCTGTGCAGTTTAATTTTATACTTTTCTGGCCACACACAAATCAGTTCAAGAAGCTTAATATTTTGACAAGCCTATAATTTTCTTTGTTCTTATTATGGAAGTGTGGTACTTAAGGGTCAAGGAGCCCCATAATGCCCGAAGTTACCCTATACCTTGAAAATAATATAACTATTCAATACACCATCTAATCATTCAATCATCCGAAATTAAAGTCGTATTATTATTTTGGTTTACTTATATCTATGCTCATTCATCAACAAATTTACTTAACAAGAATAATTACCCGAAAGCATTCATAATTTAACCCTTTGAAAATAATTCTGTTTCGAGAATTATGTAAAACCCCAAACACAATTAAGACCAAAGAGACAGATTTCCATTTGCCATCAGCCGTACTGTGACACTCCATCGCAATTCACAAAATACCATCTACCTAACATACTTCTATAGACACAACGTCATTGTCAAACCCTTCTGTTCGTCCTAGAATACAACAACAAGAACAACACAAGTATAAACGAATGTATAAAATTATACAACATCTCTGGGGTTATTAATGGTTGAATCAATTTCGGATACTAAATATGTTTACCTAGATACATGTGTATATACTCGCATAATGTTTCAAAGTTTATATAGATTCACAGTTTTGAAAAGGAAAGCCGATATGCTCTAGGTTTTGGCTCAGGCTATGAATGATGTCCTCTTATATATATGGATGATTGTAAACTGTAACAAGTAAATCAAGACCGAGATTTGTCAGTTTAGATAATTTTGATAAATTGCAACCCACCATCAGTACTTTATACCATCACCGCACCTCTACCAAACCACCGACCGCCCATCAGAGCTTACGATACTGAACTGCGATGATGCTCAGCGAGAGGCTGTGTGCGTTCGTTTGGTCCTAAATGGTTTTTAATTACCATCACCCCGTGATGCAGAGTGCTTTCGAAAATGTTTACCAAAAATCGAGTTTGCGCCTGCTGTGCTAGCCCATCAGAAATATGGAAATTAATTATTTCATCTATACTATAGCCGTATACCAAACCAATACCACTTTACTAAGTACTCGGCTATATAACCTTCTATTGCAGAACGAAACGATAACGAATAACTCTGTGGTCTTGGTTTTTTTTTTTGAGATTTTCCAGGGCAGGTGATTGGAAAGAATACCTTTTGCACAGCAACACAGAAAAATTAATTCATTTTTCAAGTCTCCCTTCGACCTAACCTATATATTCTATCGAGCGACAGCCAATCGTTGCATAAAAAATGAATTCTTGAAAAAAAAGGAACGATTCCGACAACGATCATCAGCGTGCAGAACTGAGGTATATTCTCGTATTTGAATAAAGGATATACACGCGAAATGATACATGGCGCAAAAATGGTACGGTATGCCACCCTGCATTGCATGCATTCCACATTCGTTCACAATATGGATTGGGGCCATGTAAAATTGTAAAAAAAGGATACAGGTATATCCAAAGCTATAAGGATGTACCTAGTTTTGCATATAGACAAATACGTATACCGTGTAAAAGGATACGGATATTTATGCAATTTCACAATTCGAATGTGGAAAATTATGGGTGTTTTTTTTTGCATTTTTTTAAAATGGCGCATATGTCGCCATCGTAGGCGGATGATCAATGCGTTTAGATTATGATTGCATATTGTGGATTTTTCAAATGTTTAATGGACCAAAAATGTGTTCTCTTTTGAAAACTGGTGGTATAAAATTCCTTGGAAAACCCATTTACCAAACCGTTCTCATTTTTCAATCTGAAATTTCTAATTTCTATATTAATAATAAACAAATTGATATTCGCACTTGTCCTGATTATGGAATACTTATTCGATTTGCTCAAATAAGTTATGGAATTATACTTCCCAAATTTCCTGCCAATTGACAGCTAGTTTCCTCCCCGAACCAGACGGAACAATTTCATAGTACGAGTACGCCACTGTGTCAAATAAAATGTGCATCTCGGGACACCCGACAGAAGTGATAACTTAAACTAATCAAAGTTGAACAATTTATAATTGAAATTGTTTAACTGGCGAAAAGCTTCAAAAGTTCTGCGTTGATTTGATTAATTTTAAAAGTTCTCATTATGCGTGAGAGAAAGGGAAGCCAGACAGACTGGCGCCGTAACGCGTTACGTAACGAATCGGTTTATCCCATAAGAAGTTATCACTTCAAAAAATATTTTTTTTCCAAAAATCTTTTTTTCAAATATTTTGGAATGTAGTAGGTTATTTAGAATTTGAAGGGCCTCCTATATACAAATTTTGATCGAAATTCGTTGAGCCGTTTACGAGAAAGTTGAAAATCAAAAAAATGTAAATAGTTGTATGGCAGGTACCGTCAATAAAAAAATATATAAAAAAAATTGTATAAAAAATGTAGAATAAGCCTATAATAGTACACAGATTTTTTTTTATCAAAATGGTTAAAGTCGTTTTTGAGATAATTAAGATAGAAGTAACAATTGTACGGCAATTACCATTGTTTTTGGGGGTTAAAAAAAACAATTTTGAAGAAAATAACTTCAGTGGTTTAGACTGTAGACGATCTACAGACAGCAGACGGAATTGCGGGAAACACATTGTTGGTTTTCTCCATCATCGTAATGTCAAGTTTGATTAATATCTCGAGAATGATTTTTTTCCAAATGCAAGGCGTGCCCTCAAGTAAATCTCAACGGTACAATTGGATATAACGTGCATAGATATCACATCTCTACTTTTTACTTCAAATTTTGTTCACATATTTTCTTACCTGCCATACAATCATTTTTTTGGATTTTCGACTTTCTCATAAACGGCTAGACGGAATTCGATCAATATTTTGATATATTTTGATATAAATTCTAAATAATATTGCATACCTACCAAAATTTTCCATCAAAAATTTTTTTTTGGATTTTTGAAAAAAAGTATTTGGTTTTTTTTTGTTGTTAAATTTCAATATTTCGAAAATGGATTACGATTATTTTCCCAAATTATATTTTTAAGGTTATATTAATAAATACATACAACTGAAATACCTACCAATTTTTTTTTTTTTGAAAAATTAAAGAAATTTTGTATATACAAATTTAGTAAAAAAAAACGACTTGAAAATATAACCGTTTCTACTAAGAATCTTGGGCTTACTATGTGATCGAGCTTAAGAACAAGTACGTGTGATTCAGTCTTGCATTTTATTTTTTTTTATATTCGACTGTTATCATAAGCGACTCGACGGATTTCGATCAAAAATTGTATATAGGAGGTCCTATATCTCTTTTTTGGATTTTTGAAGACTCAATATGTCGAACACGGGTAGACGATTATCTTTGAAATTCTGTTTTTTTTTTATAAATTTATATTGTTAAATACTTAAAAATGTAAATAACTGTTCTCTTCATAGATACATACGAAAGCAAGATGCTTTTGATTAGGGAGAAAATCAAACCAAGGGAGATACAGGGTGTCCCGTAAGTCAACTTCAAGTGGGTACAGAGTGATAGCTTAGTGTATACCTGTATTGGGAAAAGTAATACACAAAATCCATCTCGCCTTGTTAAGTAATAATTGCAATATTTAGAAAAATGATGAAAATCAATACCCTAGGCCATATTTTTAGGGTACGGTTGTCACAAATTTAAACATTTTGGGGTGTTTTTATTTGAATCATACTTAGTAAACTTTATTTTTCTAAGGAAACTGTCAATATTTATTTTTGGATTTGTAATTGGAATTAATAGCATGCGGATATTTAGAAGTAAAAATTAAAAGACTTCAAAATTTGGGAATTTGTGACCACAATACTTAAAAATGTTCCCTCCCTAGGGTATTAATTTTCATTACCCACTTTTTTAAATATTCCGATTATTACAACATAACCAATCGAGATGAATATTTTTTTAATTCGTTTTTCCAATACAGGTATAAAGTACCCTGTACCCGCGTTGACGTTGACTTACGGGACACTCTGTATAGCCCACAACAGAGTTTTTACTAGGGAACAACATAGATCTGTAGAAAAGTGGATACAATGCACTGTCTGTAAACTGTCACGAAAAGTGCACAGAAGGTTGAAACTCATATGTTTGCCACAATTGCGACTCGGAATATTCCGATTAATTTATTATTTTTTGTGAAAAATTATGTTTGAAGTAAGGTTTGTTTCGGTCTATTTTAAAAATTGTTTTCGTTTAATTTGTTTTGTTTGGGAAAGATATGAATTTTTTATTTATTTTCGTTTGGAAATACTGTAGATTTTTTTAAATTTTCTTACATGAATTATTATTAAGTAAAAATTAAATATAACTTCTAAGACTGCAATATGTGATAAGTATTGCCAAGCATTGTTATATTAATACTTAAAAATAAAAAAAGAATGAATTTAACGTATTTAACACTAGTTTATGTTTATTGTTTCCATGTGTTTCAACCGCCCTCAATCGCTGTTTCAACCGCCCCTGGTATTGGTACGATTGAATTGAATAATTGTAGAAGGAAACCCGATTTTTCATTAAACATGCCATCTTCATCGCTCAGCTTAAAGAAATGAATATTATGGACGATATAAGCGAAATTGTCTAAACCGTACCCAGTCTACCCTACTCTGTTCTGAGCTGAGGGTTTTTGAAATGCTTCTCTGTTTAAAAAATCCAATTTGGAATTTATAGAACTTTGCAGAGAGAAGATTGTAGGGTACGTAAATAATTATTTAATTTACCTTTTATTTAATTTGGCGTGCACAAATGAAACCAAGAATAAAAATCAAACACAAAGAATCTCTTCAAAACCTGAAGGACTCAAGTCAAATAAATATCCACGTTTTGTTTAATTTGTCAGGATTTCATTTGATAGGATTACTAGAAGACCTCTGAATGTTCGTATACATTGAACAAACACGCAGCCAAACACAAACACCTATAGCTTTCTCTTTGGATTTTCTCAGCGAATAAAATCCGATGGTAATATTGATTTGATTGCTAGATATCTATCTATCTGTCCGACTGTCTCGTTCCTTTGTCCAACCCCAATCGTCATAAAGGCATAAAATGCATTTTCCACTTATACGGCCATCGATATATTCTGGCAGCGAAGGCATCGAATAGTCATCGTGGTATCCATCCAATCCATACACGATTTACCTTTATATTCCGTCATTTTCTTTTCGTTGTTTTTTGTATTTGTTTTTTTTTTTTTAAATAAATATAAATCACATAGCAATAAAAATTCACTTAAACCATCACTCAAAATGAGATTTATTGCAGTTATTAAAATGTTGCGCTCACCGACGACCAAACGACCAAACGACCAACGACCGACGCTATAAACTATATATTCGGCCAAAAAAAAAATCAACCACATAGGTATCTGGAGGTGGAACGGAGTCATGGCTTTAATGGCACAAAACGTCCAAATTGAAGGATATGTGTAAGAAGATCATGGCGTCCAAACAGTTAAATTTGGAAATGGTTTTTTTTTTTTTTGCTTTAACTATTTGTCTGTCTTGTAAATATTTTATTTGTTATTGCCACAATTATCAATGTATGCACACATAAATTAATTTTGGACTCCCCTAGAGTTCAACCCCTGGTAGATTGCACATCACCTTAAAATTTCCCTTTTTTTGCTTTTTTTCAGTCAGAATTCAGATTAAGGTCTAGAAAAATGTGCGAGTAACTTTTATAGCCCCCGCCGCCCGTAACGTTTTTTTGTGTTCATAATACAAATTTTATATGGGGGTCTACGTATTTGAGATAATTGGCTATAGGTATACAAGATCGATAGACGACCTTTCTGATGAACAACTGACAAATTGTCAAAACCATAAATTTAAATTCTATTTGATGTTGTTTTGACATGGTCGACCAGCCTAGATCTGATAGTTTTATACCTTTTCCTCCTCTGCCTTATTAAAAAGACGTCATATAAATTCCTTCTTTACAGCGAGACTGCCGGCCGCACTAGCATTGAATTTGTTACGCTCTTTGAAATCGCCTAAACATGTATGTGCGGCTTTGAAATTTCTGCAAACATGGCATCCCTTTTTTTTCCAACCAAACACATTGATATTGTTCCATCAATAAAAATGCCAATGACTTCTGATTTATGTTGTTTTTCGCAAGAATAAATCTGACGTAAACATTTTTTTTCCTCGGACAATGGTGGTCAGGTCAATCTTTCCGAAAGGTATTGGGTGATTTTATATTCAAATTCGTTTATCCAAAATTGACAGATATGTATGTTACACTAAAGAAAATTAAGAAAGTGCTGTCTTGTATGTGTATAACCAATACTGCATATACATAGGGATAGGAACTCAACTCGTTTTGACAACAATTATATGAACTGACAGAAAAAGTTAAATAACAGTTGGAACTTTTAGGCTTACACTCCACACCCGCACAGTTGCCAATATTTGTCATCTATACGCGTGTCGGTTAACTGGTTAAGAATCCATAGAAACTTGCCGCATGAAAAAACTATTGAAGCTTGAGTATAGTCGTGAGGGCTTGTAATATGTATTGTTGTTGATTCATTCAATTAGAAATGTACTCTACTGTTAAAAAGCTGTCAATTATTCAAATTACATTCCAAAGAAGTGTTCTTTACATAGGAAACGACAACTTTCATGGCTTGGTAAATTTTCTTTGGATTTGAAAGCTTTGTTTTTTTATGGGATGATATATTATTTGTTATCACCACCCTCCGCCGGGCAACATCACACTCCGTTATGAAAAATTTGCTTTAATTTTTAAGAATCAGTATTTCACTTTGAATTTTTTTTAAAAAATATTTATCATATTGGCGCAAAAATTTGAATCATTTAAAACCGACTCTAAGTCACTTTTAAAATTGGACTCTTTTTAAAGTGGAAATTTTATAATTTTAAATGACATTAAGTATAGTGCAACGCTAAAGAAATCGTCTAATTTTAAAAACAGTTAACAGCTTGTTTAGTGAAATAAAAATTTGTAATTTTACAACGAAAAAAAATTACCAAAATGTTTTCAGATTTTTTTAAAATATTTTGAGCTTTGTAAAAATGCGAGCCATTCAAAGAAGCCTGACAATTTCGAATGTTGTAATATTGCAGCGTGCGCAAGACAAATAAATCTGTGGATATACGAAAATTCGGCAGTCTACACTTCGACAGGAACAACAAAATAGATTTTTTTTAGAATCAGTATTCAAATTAATTATATTTCTTTTACCTTAGTACACAACATGTTTAAAGCATATTTTGTAAATTTTATTTACTTGGACGAAAAAAATAATAAGGGTATTCACGCAACGATATAATTTTCTGCTTTGCAGAAAGATATATCTTTCCGCTGGACATTTCCATGAACGCCCCCTTAAAAATACTTGCGTAAATGTAGGAAACAATGTGTTCATTGAACTAACTTTATGAGGTTTATTTCTACTCTTTCTACATCAAATTCGTGAAATAATTTTATCTGATTTGTAGAATATTTTTCTCATACAAACTTTGACAGTTCATTTCTGCGGAGATAAAATTATCTGGTTTCTGAGGTTTATCTGGGTTTTCCGCCGTTGTATTAATACGCTTAATATATTTGTGCGTGCCTAACTTATTTTTTGTTGTTGTTGTTGTTTTGTATTGTTGTTTATCGCATCATCTGTCATATTTGTTCTTGTTGAACCTAAATTTTCTACGTTACGAACAACTACTTACTGAAAAACGAACCTCCTGCCACTTGCCACATTTGGCAATCAAACAATATAATTTCAATTAATCATTTAACTTCCGAATGTACTAAAATTAAACATATTTTTCAAAAATTATACAAAAACACATTTACTAACCTACTTTCAATCCCATCAGAGGATAATATAAAAAATGTATTTAAAGTATTGCAAGATCTCAAACTCGATACAGGTATATAATATGAACTAAGTTATGCTTTACTAATGGGGGAGCGGTCGGGAGTGGCAGGAGCGAGCGCACCGTAGCGCACTGTAGAGCTCACTCCTGGTATTCCCGATCGCCCCCCCTACCTTGAGATTTTCAGCCTGTATTACTATAATCACATATTTTTAAGACAAAATTTGTAAGATCCCAGCCTAAAGCCATAGAGCTAGTGCTGTTAGTTTAAGATTAATCTGTACATTTATGTTTTGGATTAATAAATAATAATAATAATAAAAATTTTCTACGTTACGTTGCGGAATCCATTATTATTTAGAGGAGTTGTTTAAAGTGCTTTAAATTATAAAATAGTTTGACAAGGGTTCGGATTTAGGCGAATACGTTAACTAGAGCCGGTTTTTTTCCTTAAAGGACTAATGTTTAAAATTTTGCGTCTTTACCTCTATTTTGTGTCATAATACCAATTTTTCTTTCTGGATCTATAGATCAAATATTGTTGTCGTGTTCTTTTTTATTTGAGGGTATATTTGCACTCAACATCATCACAATGGATATATATAAGGTCTAAGTCTGTCAGCCGTTTTTCTGACAGGCACTTCAAAACTACACTCAATGTCAATGATGGAGAATTTTCTAAAAATGATTTTAGACCGTCTGTCGTTTTTGATTAAAAAAATCTGTGCATAATTATAGACATAGTCTATAATATAAAAGTGTACGTAAAATGTTATTAACGGTACCCGCAATAGACCTATTTCTTTGATTTTCAACTCTCTTAGTAACTGGTCAATGGATTTCAATCAAACATTTTATACAGTAAATCCTAAGTTCTAAATAAAACTGCATACCAAAATTTTCGAAAAATATTTTTTTTTTTTGAAAATTCAATATTACGAAATCAGGTGGAGTATTTTATTTTTTGAAATTTTGTTTTTCAATGTATATTCTTAAATACCCAAAAATGTCATACCAACATTTTTTTAGAAACTGTACCTAAATAAAAAATGGAGTAAAAAATCGATTATTCTCTCATATTATACTGTGTAGCGATCCTGTTGTGTTGTTCAAAAATATTTCTTTGCACTAACTTAGCCACAACTGATGACATAAGCTTACAACAAACTTTTTCAATGCCCGTTATAATTGATATTATTAAGATTCAGTTCCCGCTAACAGTATAGCTACTCGTATAAAACCATTCATTCCACATACCAAATTGTTAAAGCACGTAAAGCCAGTGGTTTTCCATCTACAAATAATGGATGTTGATTCTAACATTTTAATGAAAATTAAGAAAATGATATAAGTATATAGAAAAGATTTAAAAATAAATTTCAAATTATTATAAAACTCTTTGACAGTATCGTTTTTTCTTCAGGGCAAATTAACTTACCAAACAAAACGCTCGCCCAAAAACAAAATTGCTTCAGAAAAATAAACTTTATATTAAAGGGTTATCCGTTTTGCGGTTTCACAAGTATATGGCTGGAATTCGACATCTGACAAACTAAGTTGTTAAACTTATTTTTTTTTCAGTTGAAAGTCTGACATTTACGAAAATGGATCGCCTAACTATCGCACAACGCATACGAATTGTTAAAACCTCCTACAAAAATGGTGATTCTGCCACAGCCACATATCGTGCTTTAAAAGGAGATTATGGATTACATAATCGTCCAGCTACGCAAGCAATTGGCAAAATTGTGAAGAAATTTGAAGAGACTGGTTTGGTTACAGATATTGTAAGCCCTGTGCATCATCGTTTCGCTCGTACCACTGAAAATATCGCTGCTGTAAGTGAAATTATTGCCGAAGACCCGAATGTGTCGATTCCTCGTCGTTCTCAGGAATTAGGACTGTCTTACGGCACATTATGGCGTATTTTGCATTTGGATCTACACCTATATCCATATAAAGTCCAGCTCACACAACAACTGAAGCCAGCTGACCATTCACATCTTTGTAGATACGTCGAATTGGTGCTTGAACAACAGGCGGTGAACGGCGATTTTTCGAACAAAATTTTCTTCAGCGACGAAGCACATTTCTCACTCGGTGGGTACGATGGAACGCCTGTCACCGTCAATTCGGAGCGTTATGGTCATATGATAACCGACTTTTTTTGCCTGCTATTGAAGATTACGACTTGGAGGATATGTGGTTTCAACAAGACGGTGCCACATGCCACACAACTCGAGCGAATATGGCCTTATTGCAAGAGACATTTCCTAGCCGCGTAATTTCTCGTCGAGGCGATATCAACTGGCCACCAAGAACATGCGATTTGACACCGCTGGACTTTTTTTTGTGGTGCTACGCGAAAGACCGTACTTATGCAGATAAACCTTTAACTCTTGAGCACTGGAAACCAACAATCCTCAAGTTATGGCTGAGATACCGCCCAATATGTGTCAAAAAGTGGTCGAAAATTACCTCAAAAGAATCGATGTTTGCAACAATTCGCGTGGTGGTCATTTAAATGATGTAGTGTTTCACACATAATGTCGACGTTTAAACTTTTAATAAAAAAGAAATATCATGAAAAAAAATATTTCAGATGTGTTTTATTTAGGTTAACTTTTGAAACCGCAAAATGGATAACCCATTATTATGACTTTTTATGTTAGCACAAAAAAAAATAATAACATTCGTATATTCTTCCGATATTATTTTCTTCGTTACATCAACATTTTTTGTTGTAAGATTATAGCAAGAACTGACTCTAAAAAGTCAGTTATTATATAGCACCAAAAGCTCTGAAAGAGAATCATACATTTTTCAAATAATTCCAGTAGATTCTCCGTATCCAAACTGGTGCACTACAATTAAGCCACGAACGTAACTATGCAACAGAACTGCTGGTATACAATAGTCAAAATGATACATTGTACCTCATATTGTAGCGCTAAAATAGGCCTCTGTCATCCTCAAAAATTACATTACTCTTTGAGGAGTCAGAGTTGACTTTTTCTCCAAGATTTTTATTAAATTACATACAATATAAAAAATAGGTTTGTTTTTTCTTCTTTGAATAAAAAATAAGCATATGGCTTCTAAAAAAAAACCTTGTACACTTTTAAACATCATAGAGTTAAGAATATAGCCTTGGCTTAAATATTTATTAATAAATATTTATATAACGTTATATAATTTTTAATATTTTGTTAAAAAAAAAACTAAGCTGCTCAGAGTTTAAAAATTTTAATACCTGATCAATCTAAAATTTCCAATTGTTTGTGAACATTTATTTAAAATTTTTTAAAAGAAAAAAAAAACTTAACAATTAGGTGCTACTTTTTTCAGAATAAAAAAAATTTTACGATCAATCATTTCGTATTTTTTTTACCTATAGAGTACCATACGTTGAGTCAACCAACATTAAGTATTTGGCAATTAATTAATTTGCTTTAGACGTTAATATTCACATATACTCATCATCTTCGGCTGAGTTGTCTTGGCTGGTTTTTTTTTCAATAGTATCTAATCTCTTTTATGTTCTTCGACTTTATGACCCTATACACTTAACATCTAGCAATTAGGGTCTGGTTGGCTTTATCATCACAAATGTTTATTGTTCTTCAAAGCTCAACGAAATAAAAAATGAAGATGCTTCTTCCTCTATATAATACATTAAGTCATTTGTGTTCATTTGCTGTTATAGGATTGAATGAATCAAAAAGAACTTTTTATAAAAATACCTATATAGATACTTTATTTTTTGTTTGTTTCCTATAAGCTTCTGAAGACCGCATATTGGCGGTTCGAGAAGAGTAGTACGAGTAAATGTAATCAAAAAAGGTTCTTTGGTCATTAGGTAGGTACGTACATTGGGTTCTTCATTAAGATTTATTTTCCATTAAAATCCCATCCATCATATTCTCACGCGAGCATCATCAGGAACTTAATCTCGGTTACTTTAAAATGTGTTTAATTTAGCTAGGTTCTAGATTCTATAGGAATTGGACACAAAATTAAATTATGTGACTTTAATATTTACTTGAAGATTTCATATAGTCAATTTTTGTTAATAATATTTGTGTGCAAAAAATTCAATTGATATATTTAATTATCTCAATCACTTTTCATTAGGTACATTTTACCTACCCGAATTCACGAATTCGGATAAAGTGTAACTAATTAATTATCCGCTTCCCACGACAAAGTCTACTTGTAGAATTTAAGAAAATAATCAATCATCTTTCAAAATTTCACCATTATTTTGCCTTTTTTTTACTAAACACCTTCCAAAAATTAAAAAAAAAAAAAAAACTTTTCCCATGAATTAAATACAAATTTATTTAGGCAGAAATCCTTCTGGGCGCAATAAGCGCAAAGAATAAAAAATATTATTAATGTCCATGACCAAAAACCGTATCATTTTATGAACTACACCTACACACCATAGTGGCATCTGAGTGGGAATTTACGATTATAATTTCCATAGTCGTTATTTTATGACATAGTATGGCACAGATGTATAGACACTTTATGTGTCCTTATTAAGCCGGGTGGCCAGTGCCAGGTTAATACCAATGAACAAAAAATTATATTTAATGAAAATCCCATGCCAATATTCATATCGTTTTTAAGTACGAAGTTTCTGCCACACAGACTTTCCTTTCGTTTATATATAGAAATCATACAATTTTGTGACCAAATATTAGGGATACTATAAAAGCTTATGTTCCAAAATACTCGTATGTAACGTACGAGTACGAATATACTCCTCCTACTCCAAAATAAAAGAATTAAGAGAAATGTGTGTTAATGACCTAAAATACCACACAATACCATAGAATTATCCTTAAAGGGATACAATATACATCGAATGATTATTCCAGAGGACCCATTTGTTTGCTTCTGCAAAAAGTACATTTGCCAACATTTTATTTAATCTTAATCTACGGTTCAATTACATGAGCCCAATTAAAATATCCACCATACTCTGACTCTGACTCTGACTCAACTTTTTTTTTCCTTTGTTTTTCTTTTTCTTCGTAGGTTTGGTTCCAAAACCGACGAACGAAGTGGCGCAAAAGGCATGCAGCCGAAATGGCTACTGCCAAACGGAAGCAAGATGATATTAATGATGGCGGCGATGCTGATGGGGATTGTAGTGAAACAATTGACAGTGATTCAGAAAGTTTGGACATGGGTGATCCGAATAGGAAACGATGTCGAATGGAGGATGACTTTCATCATAATTAGTTAAAAACTTTGAGGGCCTTCAAAAGGCTAATTAAAGTTATAATATACATATATATATATATATAAAGATACCTACACGCATACATACACATACACTCTCACACAAAACAGGAATACAAAAAAAAAGCTTGTATATAATATTATTTTTACTCTAACGTATATTTACTTTTACTTTTTAATTATTATTATTATTATATAATTATAAATATTTAATAAACAAAAAAAAAACAAAATAAAATGATACAAATTTATAGTTATTATAGATTTATTGTAGAGATATGGCGATAAAATGTTTTAATAATAATTAATTTAAATAAAAACAAAATGAAAGAAATATTATAAAAGCAAAAATTAATTTTAAATAAGGAAAATTAAATTTCAATGGGAACTGAGAAATTATGGGAAGAGAGAGAAAACAAAAGAAAAATAAATAAGTTAATGAATACATAAAATTGTGTTGTGTTTTTAATTGTATATTTTAATCAAGACCCGAAAATCAAGTACGCACAGTGAGGTGTAACTGTGTTGTTCGCCGGGTAGTATGATATTTATTATTTTAAAATATTTAATTGGTCCTATCAAAGCTTTAAGTGTGTTCACTGACGAAAAAATCAGAATAGAACAGAAATCAGAACAAGAACTAGTTAGAACAGTCAACCAAACGTCATTTGTCAAAACAATAACAAACGAACAAAACTTTTAATATTTGTGTTTTTTTTTCTCTTGTTAATAATGCATTTTTTATTTTATTTCCAATAAATATTTATTGAAACAAAAGAGGAGGCGATTAACGCAAACCAAAATTAAACAAACCACCAAATATAACAAATGAAATATATATATTTTCCTAATCGAACTCAGTTATCAATAACATTCGAAAAAGTGCTTATAATTTTTACGAATAAATAAAGATTTTTCCAATTTGGTCAATTAAGAAGATCCACAGTTTCCTGCACCGTTAAAGTTTGTGCTCCTAAATATTGTTGTCTGCATAAGTTGGGCATACTCCAATTAGGTAAAAGCAGTCTTCTTTTGATCTAAGGTTACACAAAGTACAAAACTGAT
The DNA here is from genome assembly GCA_910595825.1 of Philhelius pedissequus. Classification (NCBI taxonomy): domain Eukaryota; kingdom Metazoa; phylum Arthropoda; class Insecta; order Diptera; family Syrphidae; genus Philhelius; species Philhelius pedissequus. The sequence goes on along the minus strand of OU343163.1, from coordinate 2,079,374 downwards.
AAAATCTTCTGTTGTATTGTGCTCCGTAAGTCCGAAGACCTTGCGCGAGAGAAAAACAAATAGTTTTGACAGTTCGCACGATTCTCTTCTAGTTTGATCTTACTCAAAATCCAGAACAGAAAATGATGTTCTTTTCAGTTTTAGAACACTTCACCAACTACCAAATCAAAGCAATTTAGAACAGAAATTTCCTTACTTAATAACGGAACTTGTGCCATACAATTTTTTAGGAAAAAATAGTAAAGCTTAATTATCTCGAAAACGGCCCTAACGAATTTGATAACGAAAATTCAGTGTACTATTATAAGTGTAGTCTACATTTTGGTCAATACAAAATTCAATTAAAGTGTTATTAACGGTACTTGCCACATAACCGTTTTTTTTCGATTTTCGACTATCTCAAGAACGACTCGACGGAGTTCGAGAGAAAGAAATTTTATGCAAGAGGTCCTTCCAATTCTAAATATATACTATACCAAAGTTTTCAACAAATATTTCGAAAATTGATCGACGATTATTTCTGAATTTTTTTCAAGTTTTTATTAAATACTTAAAATTAACATACCAATTTGTTTTTATAAAAAGTTAGGTAAAGAAATTTTGAATATAAAAACACTTTAAAAATATTATTAGCCGTTTTAACTAAGAATGTTTTGCATATGATGTGATCGAACGTACGTGCGATCCAGTCGTGCATTTTTTTTTCTTTTTTCGTTTCTGATTTTATTTTATTTTGTTATTTTTTTTTTCGTTGTCCCTGAAGCGTGTTTGTCAAATGGCATTTAATAGAATTTGAAGAGCATTGGGCTCACTGATAGACAAGATATTTGTTATAGAAACCAAAATACGCCTCTGAAAGTTGTTTATGTGTTGAATTCGAATATCCTTTTGATTCTTTGATAAAATGTTATTTGAAGTTTATTATAACGGATATAGAAGACAATTTCTTGATAGAATTTTTATGAGTTTCGATTAAAATTCAGCACATCAAAACCCTTTTCATATCTAAAGTCTGGTGTCTGCAACGAAAAACATTTAATTTTGACAACCATCGTAATTTTATAGAAATTTATTGCGGGCGTCCATGTTGTTTAGAAAAAATAGACCCCTTCTATCACAATATAGAGGAAATGATGAAAGCTTGACTGAATAAGCACATGACGTCTGAATGCACTATACCTTTTTAAATTAACTCGTAACTGCTAGTCTGAAAAGTATTTAAGTAATAGCTGTTTCAATAACTGTCCAATTTTGCCATTGGAAAAGCAACACTGTTGGAAGTATAAATTATTTTCAATGTTTGTGTGCTTAGTCTAGCAGGTAAGATAATTTCAAATTGAAAAATACGTTTGTCTTTCAGTTTTACTGCGAGCATATTATCACATAAAAGTCCTAGAGGAAATTATTTCATCCCTAAATGAAGTACTGTGGCATTTTGGCCCTGGACCATTTTCAACCAAACTTTTAAAATAAGACTTTCGCTATAAAATTGGAACTAAGCACATATGGTTTGACAGTAGTCCAAAGCATACTAAGCGTAACGTCACGGGATACTAAATTTTGTAAAAAAAAAAATACAGTTAAATTTAAAACAGATTTAAAAAAAAGTATGAGACGGATGAATGAAGAGAAAAATAGAAAAAGTACTAAACTAAACTAAACATAAAATCAATTTGTAATAACGTGTTTTATTTTTACCATTGCCCAACTTGCCAGAAAATCCAAAGTCGGCCAACTCCGGAGTAAGAGATTTTTTTGCGAGTTGAAAATTGTTATTTTTCACTATCTCCATTATACCTTTAGATGTTGAATTTCTAGTGTTGGCCAACTTGAAGTTTTTAAAATTTTCCAGAGATATTTGAAACAGATGACACATAAAGGCCTGTCACAACTTTGGATTTAAAAAAAAATGCAAGCCTAATTATTATCGAAATAAAAGTGAAATAAGGTCGATTTTAGAAAAACAAGACCTCCGGTGCTACCAACCGCCATAAAGGCGAAACTTGGGAGAAGATCAGAAATGTATTTAATGTTGCAACGCCTGCCGAGTCGGTTAAGGGCAATTAATCGCTTTTTGCAGCAGTTTATGTTTAGTTCAAAATTAATTTTATATATTTTGAACATCCTATGTCAATAGCAAACTTTCACTAACTAGATTGAATAAAGAAAATCCTTAGTTATTAACTTATACAATTTCGGAGAGTTGAGAACATTTAAAGTTGAGCAACTCTAAAGTTGAAAACAGAAAACTGAAATCGTCAGTTTTTAGTGAATAAAACCAAATACACAAGTTGATAACAACAACCCACAAGTTCTGTCTAACTTTGAGCGAAAAAAATCGACCTTAGGCTGTCATATTTAAATCTATTATTTTTGAAAGTAGTTACAAATCGTTAAAGTTTGCACGACAGCTCTTTCGTTTAATGCTACGAGTAAGGGAATTTTAAATGTTTTCTACACAATTCTTTGAATCGATTATAATTATTGGTTAAAAAATTAAGGAAAATTATAATTCTAAAAGCAAACTTAATAATAAGATTCCCAGACACGGCCCAGATGACAAAATTAGAATAAAAATTGATGGTTATAGTACACACATTTAGTTACAATTTTTACATTTATGTACTTGCATACACATGAGATAATGCACCTCAATTGGGATGCGAAATAGCATTTTTAAGTTTTCTACAGTTGTTGTCGAAATTTCGTGGGTTAAATTACGATATTAAAAAGAAAGAATGAAAGAAAAACTAACGTGATATGGATATCAATATTAACTCTAATCCCCGTAACGCATGTTACACATTTCGGTGTACCTCTCTTCTGTAGCTTCCTTAACAGCTACCTTACCATATATCTTTAATTACCTTTCACTTCATCAATGATTGATGGATGGCCTTTGGAGACAGCTCAAGAATTCATTCATAAAATTGTATTTCAGATTTTCTCTCATCATTTCATTATTTATCCTTAAGAATCTTTTCGATAATAGAAAAGAAAAAAAACACTATTCACCTACGCTTTAGGAAGGCTCGATTCAAATCAACCTGCATTTGGGTGCGTATACCTACGTAACAATGCAAACCCAAGAGAAAGAAATGTCATCTTAACATAATTCCTTCGTTTCTTTGGTGTGATATCATTTCCAAATATATAGGTATATAGGTACATATGTCTGTCAGAACCAGAAGGTTTAAATAAAGTGACAAGTGATCTGGAATATAATGCGCAACTTAGAAGCGAAAGGGAGCGATTGATTAACTGTCAATCATGAAGTGATTTAAGCGAAAAGTACCTAATAATAACAATTTATATATGTACTAACATAACAAAAGTAAAAATTCATTGTTTAATCTCATAAATTTCATTAGCATTCATTATTCAGTCATGTGAACAATTACAGAAGCTATTTAAGGATAAGAATTTATCGACCGAAAGTATTATATTATGTACTGTTGATTCGGCAGGCCATTAGCGGGTAAATGATAATGGAATTCACCCTTGTTGAGTCATGCTTTCGAAAAGATAAACCCATATGTAAAGTGGTGAGATAGAATATCTAACAAGTGATTCAAATAGTTTTTACTCAAAACCCTCAAAACCCTTTAAAAAAGGAAAACAAAACAAAAAATAAAAGATCAAACAATCCATCAAAATCCCCACAAACAAAAGGATAGACATCCGGAAATTCCAAAACAGGCACGAATGAAAATATATGTAGTTCCTATATATGATAGCAATTTCAGATCCCAACCAACGAACAAAAACAAACAATCAACCTCAAAGTACAGCCTATCGATCCTCCTTCTTTTTATGTTTGAAAAAATAAATAGATATCGTGCGTCTATGAATGCAGTAACTGATCATCGCTCTTAAAAGGCCATAAAGTCAAGAAAGATTACATTTTCAATCTTTGAAATCGATAGTCTATACTCTATAGGGATGTGCCGACGACCGACCGACGACGACGCCTGTTGTGGACAAAAGACAGGATGACAGGAACTAGGTTTCCTTGTGCCAAATTTTAATCCAGCATTTTGGTAAAATTTCTGTTTCCTATTTTCCAATAAACCAGGTGTGAGATTTTTCTGACATTTGCATTTGTTTTTTTTTTGTATACCTGCGAAACTGAAGCCAAACGGGAGGTGAAAGGTTATACAAAAAATTGAACTCATTTCTCCCTTGGGATGGAATATCTTTTTTCTGGCACATCGGAAGGACACAAAAAAAAAATAAGTAACAAAGGAATTATGAAAATTCTAAAACGACTTTGCGGATTTCCTTATAGTAATCGTACTCAATCGGATTGGATTTTGTGTTTTGTTTGTTGGCATTTTTGTTTGTCAGCCAGGAGTTTGCCCTATTTTTTTTTATTTCTGTTTATTTCATTTTGTTGACTGGTTCGAGTTAATTGGTTTAAATCGATTCATTGTGTTTAGTGAGAGTGAACTCATCTGGCAAATTGTTGATTGTAATCAATACAAATTTCTGTTAGAAATTCAGGTTTGTCATTTTTTTAGGGAAAGATTATATGAAATTTTGGAAACACCGTTTTTATTTTTTCTATAAATTGTGCCCGAATTTCATAAAAAGGTAAATATGCACCCATTTACCGGAGAGCAAATTTTTATTACATATGTTTTTTTTTAATGAGAATTCTTTACCATTACTAACATTACAAATAAAACGTTATTAGTGATAACACAATTCTTGATGGGAGTTTCAAGTTTGCACTGCTCTTGATAGAGAGCACAAGTCGATTTGAAGAGACAAATTGTTCTTTTATGGCGAACATATATTTCTTTTAAAATAACGTTAAGTCTGTTAGTTGGCTAATTTCAGTAGTATATAGAATTTGTATTATTAAAACCAAAAACAGTGAACAAAATCTTCCAGTTTTAATGATTACAAATGTTATTCTTGTTGGATATAAGTAAATAGTTCATATTGTATTTTTCTCAAAAAGTCCATGTAAGATGAGTTGAATTTAGCAAGAGCTATAAGAACTGGGTATTAGCAAGTCCCTAACTATTTAACTGATGAGTACAATTAAGGCCGCCGGGATGAACCCCCAATTTTGTCGACTAAACGCCGTCAAAAGCTATATCAAAAAACCTTTAAGTTAAATTCACAAACCATCTTTTGAAGAAAGCATTATCCGGGAAATTTTAGTTCAACTAGCATAAGTTCTCGTATCGACGACGGCGAAGAAGCGCTTTATTTGACGTTCTAATGAAATTCAAAAATATAATTCCTAAATAATGTCCACTACTAAGGGGCCAGTTATAGCGATCAGGAAAAAAGTTCTAATGGATAATTTATGATAATTTAACGCGTTTTAAAATACAAAAGCTACACTAATCGATGACGAATAACTCACAAATTTTTTTTGCAAAAAATATTTGCAATAGAACAATTATTTTTTGTGAAAAATGTATTTAATTATTTTCCTGATGAAAATTAATTTTTCGTGCCAGCTGATGGCCATCTGACACAAAATGGAACAAATCATTCCAATGATTTGGGTCCAATTTCTCTGGTTCCACGGACAGAATTGTGGACGAAAAACTTTTTCGTGTGTGTTTCAATCAGGAAAACTTGATGGCAGACTAGAAGTAAGCGAACTGACATAATTTTCCTGTTTGCTATAAACTACCATCAGCAAAAAATATTCACTTTCATACTGTTACAACTTTTCCTGATGCATTTTCCTGATCGCTATAACTGGCCCCTAACCTAGTCTTCCAAATTTTGTATACCTACTTTTGACGAAATAATTTAACATCACAAACTAAAAATCTCCACTTACTTTATCCAATTCGTACTTATAGTTTTCCTAGTTTTTGGATGGATCGTAAGACAATAATCTTTGGAGAATGTTATGGGTTTAAAACTTTATTGATCTATACAACAAGATCATGGTTTTCTCAAACATTTTTTAAAAGTATGATTTTCTTTAGGTAAGGCGTAAAATATAGCAAACAAGGATTGTGTATTTAAGAGCCGAAAAAATCTTATATGCTCTGTTAGGGACATATCTTGCAGAGATTTTTGAAGTTGAATCTTCCGATAGTTTGACGAAGAAAAAATTAAACTAAGTATTTAATTTTGGTAAGACATGTTTTTTTAAGCTTTGTATAGTGAAATGCTTTATTATGGGCTAAATTTTCACATAGTTAACTTACCTGTGGGACCATAGCCTAAGGTAAGGTGTTTCTTAAAGTTCACTTACCAACAATAAATTAACCGCACAGATTTAATTCAGTAAAATATATGTCTTAGCGATTAGAAAAATTAATCAGTAAAAATGTTCTAATGGGCAATTCATAATGTTTGCATGCGTTTTTAAAATTACAAATGCTACACGAATCATCCATGACAAATAGCCCTAAGATTTTTTTCCAATAGAACATTTTTTGTTTGCTACAAATGTTGATATTTATTTCATTTCCTGATGAAAATTCATTTTTCGTGACAGCCAAGTATTGCCACAGATATATGTCTCTTGTTCCATTAACAGATAGCGCAAAAATTGTGCAATTAGAAAATTGGTTTTCATAATAATTTAATAATAATTTTAATAATATTTTAACTATATGTCTAAGGTCTTTTCAATGCAACCTGAATTTCACATTTTTTGGCTTATCAGCTGCTCGTCCATTAGAAGTTATTATTTCAGAATTTTATATTTCTTTAATATCTGGGCAAAAATATGTCGTGATATGTCATTCTTCTACAAGGAGCGCTAAGCACTTTAGATAATTTAGAATAGATATAACTTATTTTTTGTTTATTGAAATGTTAGAATGTAGGTATATATATGTAACATGAAAATAAGAACACTCAAAATTCAATGTCTTGTAAGATAATTTGTGCACGACGAATTTTGTATGTCAGTCACGAAACGTCAACTTTTAGTTCTCTCTGTATTTTTCCAGTGTGACCAATGAAATATTTCAAATTCTGCTAAAATAGTGATTTTAGCAGGATTTTGATGTGACGTTAAAATACCGAGCTTATATTTTTTGTAGTTTTTTTGTTTTGAATTTAGTATGTTGAATTTTAAATAACTAATCAAAACCCAAAAAGAAGTTGATTATTTTGTTAAGTTTATTTAAACAAAAGGAAACAATCCTACAAATAGTTATTAATCCATTTCGGAACAAAAAGAAACAATAAAATTAGGTATCAAAGTATGTTAATCTAATTAAGTAAAATGTATTTATAACAGACAGCTTTTGCAATAAAACTAAATAAATGTTTTCTGATTCATTTAATGCATCTTCAAAAATATCACAAGTTTCTTGTTTTTCTTTTACGGTAAAATTAAATTTTGATGAGTTGCTTGGATGTTGTTTGATTATATTAGGAGGAATAATGAAGGCATCACAACATTTTTCAGATAAATTATCTCGGATAAAAAGTATACTATTTAACATATCAATTTTTATTCGATTCCTTCATTGATCCTTTACAAGATTAAAAAAAGTAAACACTTTTTTAACTGCAGCATTTGATATAGGCAAAATTAAAAACGAATTGACAAAGTTTGACAACTCTTTGTAAGGGTTTTCATTGGATGCATCGGTGAACCTATTTCCCTAGCACTAAAATTCAGCAGTATTTTCAATATTCTCCCATTTATTTAGATTTATGTTGTTCAATTGCGATTCGATTTTGAAAATAAGTTCAGAATTCATGTTTTTATCTTTAAAAAAATCTTTAAATGGTTGCTTATGAATCCGCAAACATTTTTTAACAGAAAAGAAATTTACTTGCTACAAAATTCGTAGATTTTGTGGAGTTCGCTTTTGAAGCTCTGTAATAAGTGTTACGAATTTATGTTCGATTGAGTTTTAATTTTTTAAAGTAATATTTTATTTTAGGTTTGAGAAATATGAAAACTTGCTATATTTCCTGCTAAAACCAAATTTCCTGCTAAAAAACTGCCGGCAGGATTAAAAAAAAAATGCTAAAAGCAAAATTTTCCGGCTAAATTTAGCAGGAAAAATGCTAAATTGGCCACACTGATAAATACAGACATTTATGTCTGAAAATAAAAACAAATCTAGGCATAAAGGGCCTTCACAAGAAATATTGTAATTATATTCAAGTGGAAAATTCAGGTTTAGTAGGTAGGTATATGATTTAATGTAGAACATTGTGGAATCGGCACAATAATTAGCCCAACAAAAATGCCACTAAGCTGAGTTTATCAGCTTTATCAGTTCTGCCCTAAAAAAATCAGCTGCCAAAGATCAACTAGTTGAAAATAGACAAGAGATTTGTAAAATTCAATTTAGTATTCGGTATTATGAAAACAATTGATATACATTTTTGATCCACTGTGAACTAAAAATAAACGACTGTGAATACTGTACATTTCATTTGAAATTTCGATACAAATTAATTTTGGCTAAATTGAGAAACTGAAATGGAATTTAAAAAATTATACCTCTTATTCAAACATAACATTTGGGTTAACAAATCTAGGTCGAGCAAATTTTTACTTAAACGAAATTTAATTAGAGATTCTTTCAAATGCAGTATATTAGAACGCAATTTTTTTTTCATAAAGTCTTCATCGACAAATTTCATTCTTATATAGTTTATGATTGAGCTGAAGCAATCGATAGAAAAAATGTATTTTATTATTGCAATAGTAAGAAAAATCTGTATCAACTAATAACTTGTTAAAAACAAAAATAATAACGATAATACCAAGTTTATCAATAGAACAATTCACAATAGTTACCCCGCACACCATTTTTTTTTTGTAATAATGGGCGCTCTCAAGGGGTTATGATGACTACTAAAATGTTTAATCACAGTGCAAGCGATTTTAGCTAAATAGGATAGGATTAGACAGGAAATACCGATGTACATTGGTTTTATTTTAAATGTTTTACTATCGCAACGAGAGCGAAAAATACGGTCGGATAAGGAACTCCACATTCGCGTGGTGCGGCTAAAGAAGGAATACATATTTGACAGTACGTCCAAAGTTGGACTGGCAACTGGGAACTATTTCAATAGAACATTGTCTATAAAAATAACGATATAGAACAATGAAAGGCATGACACATTGCGACGGTGTGCGAGAGAGATGCAATTGTTTTAATTATTGATCTATCACCTATCATTTTTGACTTAAGTAAATTATGTGAGCAGTTGCCCAGATATTGCAGTTGTATACTCAAGCTTTATACGAATGTGGGCTTTATAGATTACAGACAGATCAGAAGGGGAGAAATATTTCTTGCGTCGCTTAAGAAAACCTAAGCACTTTGCAGCGTTTTTGGTGACATCGAATATGTGGTTATTCCATAAAAGGTGGATGGTGACGCACATACCGAGTCCCGTTTCGTCTATGCAATCACCGCTTATAGACAACGGCATTGGGGTTTGTCCCGCTTTAACGACAGGGGACTTTATTGAGTTTTTAAAAGCATTAAACGCGGATTTTATTCCCCATTGTTCAATGCTGTCAAGATCAGCATTTAATAAGCTTATTATACGCTAACATTAAAGAAAAGAATCTAAAAACGAATATTAAAAACTAAGGGTACTATTTCAGATAAGAGATCATTGATGAATGTGAGAAAGAGAGTCCGGATCGGGACAGAAGGAAGCCCTGTGGCATACCAGCTTTTATTTGGTGAAAAATTGATTAAAACAAAAACAAGAAGTTATTTGATATCGATAACACGTAAATAAATAATATCAATATTTTTAATAAAGACTAAATATCGTCTTGAATTCGATTGTAAATCTTTTGACGGAGAGAACTGTCAAATTTATTCATCATTAGTTTTCTCAATTTAACAACTCATTACAAGAGAGAGTTTGAGCTAAGAATTGAAACTGTTTGTGAAGTTATAATAAAAATGTTGGTGGGAAAAAAACTATGTAAGAGTCAAAAATATTTCACATAAATTTTGTAGGTATCTATGACTTTTTTTCAAAGTTCTTTTAACTCCTTACTAATGATCTATTCGTTTACCTACATTTAGGGGCGCCAGCACGTAACTTGATACAATCGAGTGTTCTCTAACTATACAATCGAGGACACTCGATTGAACCAAAACAATACTCGATTGTATCGACAAAACTCAATTGTTTTTTAACGTACTTACTTCTGAATTCAAGTTTCATTTCAATTGACATCACTTTTTCATGCTGTATTGCAAAAAATTGATAAAAAGTGAGATACCTATACTATATTTGGTACGTTTAAAGTTAAAACAGTGTCGAATTTATCCCAATGGTGTATTTTTCGTAAAGAAATTTTTGTCAACAAATAAATAGATATACTATAGCGAAAAAAAACATACAAATATAGGTACCTATATACTTAGCTAATTTTTCCACATAATAAATATTTCACACTCCTATACCTATACATACCTATATGTACCTACATGATCAAAAACTGTAACCTATAATGTCCATTTTGTGACCACAACGCATAACCTGAAAAAGCTCTCCTATCCGAGCGCAGGGATTTGATAAAAGTTTGGCCTGAATCTATCGACATCAATAGTCTTCTCCCCCAGACTATACAAGGAAACATCAAAACCGATTAAAGTTTTTTATTCGAGGAAACTAAAATAACAATATCTCGTCAGCCTGTGAAGGACCTAAGCATAAACTTACAGCTGCAAAAAAAAAATGTATAAACCAAAAACAGAAAAAGTTTTTTTTTTTAACATTATTATTATTTAACGGACACAATATAGCATGACTTCATAAAACCGCCCAAGCGCAAGCCACTCCATCAACTCTATATATGAACGATACGGATACGCTCTGCTGGCAACTTTCAATTGTCTTTCGAACTGTGATTATGTAAAATCCCGTCTGATGATGACTATACAGAATACACTGCGAACACACAACCAAAGCTAGCCCCTCGCGCGTCTTTTGATAGGTAGGTACTCGACTCATACATATAAATTGTATAGCACAAAACCAAGCCAATTTAACAACACCAATGTCGATTACAAATTCAGTACGAACTTTAACAAATTCGAAATCGATAATAGATTAAATTCGTCGATAGCTTACTGGTTAGATACATAGCACCGTGATCCTGATGCTGGTGCCCGAGCCATCAGGATTTTCTATTGGGTTGAGAGAGGAAGGCAATGGAACAAGCAGCAACGCCATTGCCATTGTCGTCTTCGTCATTGTTACCGCCGTCATAGCCACCACCACCGATGTTGGTCGAGGACGCTCGGGGCAACACTCCAAGTTAATGAAGTGGAGTATATCGTGTCCCATGTATTGTTCATTTTGCACGCCTTCTCTCACTCTAATGCCAAAATCGTTGCATGCTCCTCTCTCTTTCACTCATTAAATCAACTCGTGCATGGATGTGTGTGTGGTGGTGGATAAATCCGGACCGAATCCGACTCCGACTGAATGATTTTTACTCTAAGATTTTTATTTAGGCATTCAGTGTTCTTCTCCTCGTGCAAGCAATGTTCTCTTCGTTTTTTTTTTTTTTTGCTTTTTGTTTTGTTTAATCCCTTCGAATGGCATTTAGCTCAACAGAGTCAAAGCAAATAATGAGCATCACCACACCGACACCACTGCCTCTGCTACACACAACCCCATGGAATCGGAGAGCACACATTGCACAATTGTATTATTGTGATGGCGATGCGATGATGGTGAATACTGACTGTGTGGCTTAGCCACGCCTCTAGGTGTGTCTACATCAAACGGGTTTTCTAAAATGGCTCCCACAGGGGTGCAATTCTATTTGAGCATTGTTGGATTGATTGCCAGTTCTATTTTCACATCGTTCCAATTCAGTCAGTGCGAATGCAGATGATAAAAAGGATTCTCTTCTGTGGTCGTAGTTGACCCGGAGTCCATTTCGAGTTTATTGTTTGATGATTTGAGCGCATTTGTATTTAGTTATTTTTTTTTCAGCTGTGCTGTAGTGGTGGTGGTCCTTTTGGGAAGCTCTCTTTTAAGTGGAAAGGGTTTTCTTATGGAATGTTGTTCAATTTTATTAGACAGATAGGTAGAAGCAAAAAAGTTACACAAACATAATAGATATGTATCTATCTTAAATTGTATCTGTATATATCTTTGATTGAATAGTTTATTTTATATATAAACTATCAGGATACATATATACGTAGGTAGGTACATTATGAATGAGTAAATGCGAGTTAATGGAGACATATGAAAAACCATCAGACAGTAGAATATCTATTTCATATCAATAAATTATATAGGAGCCAATGGCGCACGGGGACGACGGGGTAACGTAAAGGTGTATACGTTAACTGAGAAAACATATATCTACCCACTCAGATTTCGGTCTGGACAGAACAAAGTAAAAATAGGGGACAATCGATAATTGATTTCGATTAATAAAAGAAAAATTGGCCAAAGGAGCACACAGCTATACAATTCATGTGACAATAAGGGTAGGCTGATATAATATATGTTGGTTATCCTTATCAGGATTTAGAGTCTATTAAATGTATGTTTAGGGTAGCTAGGCACCTATACATTATAATGTTTATTACCTATAAGTTGAGGAACATACATATACCCGACACCAGCTAGAAATGAAAACAAATTAAATGTTTGCTCAGTGAAATTAAAATCAAGATTAAGTATATAAAAAAACCGGATTTATTTCAAGAAATTAGTTCTTTTAGGAGGTACCTACTGCAAGTAGGTACACAACAATTGACATGAAAGAAGAATTTTTCAAAATCAAGATTTCACGGGCCGCTTACATATGTATATATGTACATCATATGAGCCTTAAGCCACTTCAGATGTGAAGTTGATGTTCATAAACGCATAGAATATGTAAGGTACCTATTAAAATTGGTATTCGGGCACAAGCACAAAACCCGAAATCCACAAAACTCATAATCCCAAATACCCAAAATCCAAAAATTACAAAGTAACTACCTACAGTTTTGCGAAATTTTTTTTTTGAAGATTTGCGTGAGCGGTATAGATGACCCAAAATGGGAGTTGATTGAAATCCTTGGAACCCGCAAACTTCCAAAACATGTATAAAATATGAGCATTTTGGATTTGGTGAATTTTGTTTTCAAGATTCTGAAGCCAACACTGCAAAAATAGTTTTAACAGAATGTAATGTTAGGGTTATTAAGAGTTAAATGTAAAAGTGTGGAATATTCAAACGAATTACACTTTCAACCAATTTGTTCAATTCAACTAGATTCTTACCGACAAATTGGACCTGCCAAACACGTGTCACAAATCAAAGTTGCTGCGGACATTTGAAGAAAGTATAAACGATATATCAAACTACTGACGGATCCACGGGGGGGGGGAGTTGGTTTCGGGCCCGGAGATAGAACATGCATTTAGTTTGATTGTTATCTTAGACACGCGGACTCATATTTTTCGTTGATTAAACTTTTTTGTTAATTTCGACAATTTGTTAAAAAAAAACCTAAAATGGGTCGAGGAAAAGCATTAGCTTAGGCAGAAAAATGACAAGTCAAAGCTTATAAGGACGCTACACTGGCATATCTATTGCCGAAATAGCTGAAAAGAAATCAACAGGAGCCAAACACTTATACATATCTAGATTTTTAAGTAATGAGTTTAAGTATGGAAAAAATATGAAAGGCCGCACACACAGTGTGCTTACTAATGCGGAAAGACGACTTATATTAAGAAAAGCTACAAGTTCTCATGACTCTTTAGCAAAAATTTAAAAAATGTGGTATCAAGCCAAGTCTCACAACTATGCGTCGTGTTATTTCAAAAGCTAAGCATATAAAAAGACTTAAAATCAAGAAGAATTAATTTGGAAGGCCCCGATGGCTATAGGTACTATTTTCATAACTTCCGCAAGAAAATTCGTTATATGGAACAGCTGCATAGCAGATTTGGAGGTGTGATGGTGTGGGCGGCAATTTCCTATTATGGCACCTGGAAACTTCAATTTTTGTCCACTACAATGAATGCATTGACTGACAGTGGTATATTAAAAGAGACCTTTCGATACTTTCATACCTTTTTTGGACCTTTGCCGCGGATTTATCAACATGATAACTTGTCAATACATATAGACCGGGTAGTTAAGACCTATATAGAGGGCCAGAATGTGGAACTATTAAGCTGGCCGACCTACTCATCTTGAAAATGCTGGTGGATGGTTGACACGTCAAATATATAGGCCAGGACAACAATATTCGAGTATACCCGAAATGTGTGAAGTTCTGGAGCAGAAATGTGGCTCAACACACTACTAAAAAAAATTGTTAAAATGACCCCGCATTATCACGGTTTTTAGTAAATAATTTTCAGCGACAGGCACCAGTGTGTTTGAAAAAGCTCTCCCATAAGACCCGTACTGGAATATAAATTGAACAGAGTATAGCATTAATGGTTTAGGAGCAATGAATGACAGAAAACAGAACTAAGAGGTGTCCTATTAAAGTGACGAGGAGTGTATGTATAAGCAAACAATTATAAATGCTTAAAGTCCTCGGCTATGTGTCTCTTTATCTTTCGTTACGATTTCTCGGTTCTCGACCTTCGGATTCGAGTTGTCATTGCTTAGGCACAAAGTGAAGCTGAATCGTATCAAATAGCTGGAATTGAAGTTGTAGCTGTAGTAAAAAAAAAAGTATAAGTCGCATGGTATAAAGAATACTGGTATGATATTCCGCATTTCATTATCCTATCTCTCTCGCACACATTGTCACCGAGTGACGTAGTTCAGCATACGTTTGTTTTTGTTTCTAAATTTGTTTTGTATGCTTTTTTGTCACCAAGTGACGTGTGCAACGCTGAATATAATACCATGTGTTCCTTATTATTTTTATTATTAAAAAGTTCTTTCGAATATTTGTTGCTGTTGTTGCACAATCAATTTTTCATAGGATTGGTTTAAGACAAAATAGCTCCACAGTTAACGTAATAAGAACTATTTAGTTAGCTCGGTAAAAATTATGAAAATTTAACTTTTAAATCGTTGGAACCTAGTTAAAAAGTGTTTAAAATTAGGAAAATATTAGTAAAGTGCTTTGGTATTAGCAAACTTTTAAGTAGTGACATTCTAAGCCCTTAACATCAGGCTGTTTAAAATTTTGCGCCAATGTTTGTATTAAGTTTTTTTTTGCAAATTCAAGAAACGTCAAAAATTTTGATAGTATATTTAATAAAAAATGTGACATTCAGTTGACAGTTCTGTTGTGATATATTTTCATAACAACAACAAATTCCGCATTGAATATTGAAATTTTGCGAAAAAGTGTATTGTTATCTGGTGGTGATCATATATGTGATGTCACTAAACCACTGAATAGACTGGTTAACTCATTTTTAAACTGTTGCCAAGTTAAAGGCCAATTCAATTGAGTTTTCTAAAATCAATGCTAGCCGTGTTTTATTTGTTAGTTGCTAGCCAGTGCAGTATAATTTTCCTTTGCAAACAACAACAAAATTACTGGTGAAGAAAAAGAAATCGGTAACAAATGGCAGTGATGGCTATCGCGCTTTGAAATTTTGAATTAAAGGCGGTGCTGAGTAGGTTTTTGGAAATTAGTTTGTCTCATGAATGTTGGCAGACTTTGGTCTTCAAAAGGTGTATTCGTCGATAATGTACTTCGACTGCTGTTACACGACATTTGTCTATTTGAAATTCTGTCATATGAACGTTTTGAAGGTTCATATGTCAGAATTTAGCTCAAGCAGCATACTAGGCTTAAGCTAGAAGTGCGCTTGCATTAAAAACAGTTTTTGCTGTGCTATTTAAGTATAATTTAATTGAATATATCATAGAGATTAAGATTCCTGTTTTTCCTTCCATATCCGGTTGTAAAATCGTTATTTAATAGATGCTAACTTTGTTCAATTATGTCTCCGCACTCTTTACTCCAATTTATTTAGAAAAGTTCACTAGAACCATATATATCGTGCTTAAAAATTTAAAGTTGAAATTGTGTCGTGTAAAAGCAGTCTCCCAAAGCAAAATCTACTTTCGATGAGTTAGTTGATGTTGTCAGCAATAATTTACTTGTTAATAAAAAAAAATATATGGAACAGAAGTAAATAATAATTATTTGTAAACCAATTTGCATTGTTTTAATTTACTAAATTATTTGTTAGAATAAAGAATTAGGTTAGGTGAGCAGCTTAGATGGTATTGCGTACACGTGGGGGCCTATTTGTCCATTGTGATCTCCTTAAAAGACAATGTTTACCATTGATATCTGCGCCAGATTCCTATTTCTGAAGTCGCGGAGGTTATCTATTTGTATGGAGGTTTGGACAATCGCAGAGCATTTGCTTAATTCTTCTATTTCTTCGATGTCCTGTCCGCTCCTCCAGAAATCGGAAAATCGCCTTTTAAGGTTCTAATATTCTTTTTACTTAGCTATACAAAATTCTGAGTTCCTTGTCATTAATTCTGGGCCATAAGCTTCTAGAGATAACACAGTTGTTCCTGGACAGGGACACCCTAGAACTAAATGAAGGATCTCTTGCATTGGTACAGCTAGAAGAAAAAAGAATTCTGACGTTTACTGGCTTCCCATTTACCTATACCAATGAAACACTACATTTAATTTCAATAGTATTTTCATATTTTTTTATGAAAGATGTGTGCCGCGATGTTCTAAGACTAGAGTTGGTTGATGTCTCAGATTTATCTCCAGGGATGGCGGCTGAACTAACGCGGAGAGAATTACCGTGTCTTATTTATTTATGTCCCTTATAATTCGCATTATTTTATTTATTTCATTGTCATATTTTATGGGTATGCTAGTTTACTCAATCACATGTTGTTAGTGTTATGCCTAAGCAGCATGTAATGAGCAAAGCAGCAACTTATTTTATGACAATTCTTAGAATTTCTTTTTAATAAAATATAAGAAGGCATAGATAACGGCAGGAATCGAACCTGCAACCACGAGGTTGACAGGCGAGCACACAACTATCGCGCCACGGCCACCCCGTTTGAGCCATATCTGTGCCGTACAACAAATTATATTATGAACTTTTATTTTCCTTTATCATTGAACTATTTGATGTATATGATCAATTAACCTATAATAATTCAGTCGCCTTTTAAAATACATAACTCAATGAACCAGAAAAAAATCAAAATACAAAAATCATGGCATCTGGCTCACATTGGTAATGTCTATATTTTTCAATGCCCATCAGTCAATCTTTGCGCTTAACACTTTTTGTATGTTTTTTTTTTGAAATTTATGAACTTCTTCGCTTCGCATTCACATCGCTTAATATTAATATTATTTTCCATAAAATGTGTGATTTTTGCTGTCCCAATCCCTTTATGCATTTAATTTCACGTCTATTTGAACAGTTGTCATTTTACAAAAAAAAAGAAGAAATAATACTCGTTTAGAGTCAAAAAAAAAAAAAAAGAATAAGGGATGAAGAAATGGGAATCTTGCGCCAGATCTGAGTCATATATAAACCCTCCTTGCGGATGTGAATTCTGATTTTGGTTCGCAAATGTACATAACTATGTATACGAGTGAATGCGGCTACTCTATATGATTCCATATATGCGCTTTTCAAACCAACCCATTAAATTAAAAGGCAATAAATTACCCGGTCTTAATGCCATTTATTTGAATCATTATACCCATTATCAGCTAGCTGCTCGGTTGGCTCACTTTGGAAAGGAGAAGAATGCACTTTTTCGTTATAATTAAGTGAGTGTGGAAACAGTAGCACCAGGACTCTATTGTCTGCAGCGCCGGAAACAGTTTTACTTTCAAAAAGACAGATTATTATTATAGAGGATGGCTATTTGTAGAAAGAGGGCTAAAATATATATGGCAATTAGAATTATTATATTACATACCTATCTATAGACTCGTATAGGTACACTTTGTTTAATTGAGATGTTTTCATCGCATCGCTATGGTCCATTAAATGGGCAATGCGTGCGACCTTGAATTAGTGATATTTCTTTTTTTTTTTTATTGATGTCGACTGAGTATAGTTTCGAAAATTCGTTATAATCTGTTGCTCGACGGATTGAGCGGATGAACTTAATTATTTTGTTTACATACCTATTGGATGCATTTGATTTTTAAATAAAACTAAATTAAATATAAAAGAATTAGTTAACTAAATTTTTGAGTTTAGAGAAGGATTGAGGGTTTCGCATTTTTTTTATTTAAAACATTAAAAATCTCAATACGCGACAATTATGTGCCATCTATTTCATTGATTAGATTAATTTTAAAAAGACTTTACTGAACATAGAAAGAAGGACTTTGCAAATATGACTTCAAAATATGTCAATTGCGTCACGGCATGCGATTGTCAACAAAAAATGATGTTAATTAATGCCCTGGCAAGACATATTCTTTAACACGAATTGAACAGAGAAATTGGCAGCTTATCAAATTTTGAAGAGTGGAGGAAAAGACTGGAACGGTTTGAGCATAATTGTCTGCAAATTCTTAAACGTCTGCACCACATTTGTTTTTTTTAAATATTTTTTTTGCTTTAAATTTAAATTAATTATTATTAATCTAAATTAATTTATTGTTCAACAAATATTTTCCCACAACAAAACCACGAAGCGTTTTTTTTTCTGTTCTGACAAACGTCAAACCTGACAATTGTAATTTTTCTGCCCACAAATTGCTGCCTACAACTTATTTCGATCAAAAAATAATGCGTCTTAGAAAGGTACTACAGCATCTAACTGATGAGCCCAGCTGTAGCACCTGGGCGAAACGCATTTTGGACTAAAGGTCACAAATTCATTTAATTGGCTTTAAATCCACACAGTCCACTAAAACAAAAACAAAAATAATATAAACATATTGTTTGCGTTTTCTTCAATTAATTACAACTTATTTGTACCTAAAGTCGTTGTCTATAATAATTCTAAGCTTCAAGGATGAATCGAACTTAAATAATAAAAATAAAATGCACAACTGGATCGTACGAATTTGCTCTTGTGACTAACAACTTTAGTGTACTACTGATGCTGTTAGTAGGTATAGTTTGTCTAGTTATCATTTGCAGGATTAAAGCCGATATAGGTAAGATAACCCTAATTGTTAATATAATGAATTGTGGAATACATATGATTCAAGGAATGGTTACATAGGTACCTACCTACAAATGTATATTTAAAGGGATTTGAATTATGAAACTTAGGAGGGTATTATGTACCTACCTATATATAGAGAACCTAGGTATGTAGATATGTACATACATTTGTATAAATGAAAGTGAATGCTGTATAGGTGGGTAAAATTCGTTTTTTAAACTTATAAAAACTGCCAAAACCATCAATTTAATCGGTTTCTCGAAAAAAAAACCAAGAAAACCATTAGATGCCACCGATCAATCAAAATTTTATAAAAAAGTATCTCGGAAATTTTAGAACGGATTTTGATAAAATCCGGTTTTTTATTTTTTAGTTTTTTGAAAACAAATGTTTTTTGAAATTTTGGTATGCAGTTTTTTAGAGTTTATTAATATACAACACGTTACCATAAAATTTGAAATTATTTTTATTGATTAGTTTTAAAAATATTGATTTTTTCAAAATAAAAAATTCAAAAATTAATTTTAATTATAAATAAAAAGTTATTTAAAATTTTAATATGCAGAATTAGTTTGGCTACCTAGGCCTTCTCAGATATAAAATGTGACAGAAACCCAATGCACAGTTACCGAGAAAGCCAAAAATTTAAAAAACCGTTATATGAAAAGTATCGTTAATAGAATTTTCCCGTAAACTTGGTTCATACCAAATGATAGCTATTACCAACCAAAAATTTTTTTTATCAAAATCGTTGGAGCCGTTTTCGGGGAAAATAAGATTTTCCTTCAAGGTCATATGGCAGATACCGTTATTTTTAGGCCTAAAAATAAAATTAAAATTTCCCCTCTGAGGAATACCAAAATAATCACACATACCAAATTTTAAGGTAATCGCTTACACCGTTTAGGCTGCAGCTCGTTATACATACATACGGACAGACAGACATTTTTTGTCCATCACTTTTTAGGCTTCTCTATGATTGTAATGTCATGTTTGATCGTTAGAATTTTTTTTTACGAATGCATAACTTGCCTTATAGTACCTATAATCGGAAGTAAAAATAAAGCGTATAAATTATATCGAAATTCCGTTAATGTTGTTGCACTCAGGAGTAACTATTTACGTCTCCAGAAAAAAATCGATTTCCTACATAAATTCTTGTACAAGGATTATCTGTTCCGTACTGAATTTTACGCAAAAAAAAAATAAACATTTTAGGTCCATCAATATAGACAGCTTAAGCTTGTGCTGCAAAGATTGGAAAATCTCCTATATTATTCCTATCCATAAATCTGGCTCCAAACAAGATGCTTCTAATTACCGTGCAATAAGTAAATTGTCTACGATTTCCAAGATCTTTGAGGAAATACACTCTAAAAACTGCGTGTAAATTAACCATGAATTTGTATGTAATTTTTAGTGTAAAAGTAGGCAATTTGCGTATTTATACACATCTTATTGTCATGTGAAAATTGAACACTTTATGTTGGATATTACCATTATTTGTTGCAAATTTTCAACCTCTAGGAGCCTTTTAATCACCATTGTTCACTATTAAACTAATAGATTCAAAATAGCTTTTAACAGCCTTTAGTCCACAAAATTTGCGTTTCGTCCCGGTAATCTGACTTGGACTCATCAGTTGGTTAGAGAGCGCCTTACCAATACGCAATTTTTGTTAAGTTCAGTTCAACTTACATGCATTTTTTGACAAAAAAGCAATGTGAACTATATCCAACAAGATTAAAATTGGAAGATTTTGTAGTTGGCCTGACATAGTTTATAAGAAGGTGATTTTTTTTATAATACAATTCTATATACTACTGAAATTACTCAGCCAAGTAGAAGACTTAGCATTATATTTAATTGGACTTGTCGAATTATTGATTCAAAATAGCTTTTAACGGCCCTTAGTCCACAAAATTTGCGTTTCGTCCCGGCAATCTATAAAAAAACACCTTCTTATTAAACTAATAATGATTAAGCATTACACCAACAATGTTTATATGAAAACTGCACATAAAGTTTTTGTACTTAAACAATCAATGCTTATATTAACTACAATTTGATCTAAGTTACACATTTTATGTGTACATTTGCAATTCGTTTCTGACGATTATTTTTACTATATTTGAAATTATACATAAGAGGTATAAGATTTACACATAATATATTTAGAATTAATACGTGCATAAAAATACTGCAATTATGGTAGGCAACAAGTTTCCTCGCTTTATGATAGTAAAATTACACGATTTTTTTAGAGTGCAGTTTATCAAAAACTAAACTTTATTATTATGGGAATTATTTCTCCCTCTCAGCATGGATTTATGGCTGGAAGATCCAATACAACAAACCTAGTTATTTCTGGTAACCAAATCACTAGAAATCCTGAAAATGGTTTTCAAACTGATGTTGTATTTACGGACTTTTCAAAGGTTTTCTATAAGGTAAAACATATTATATTATATAAAAAAAAAAGATGTAATCTATCGGTTTTAATGATCTATTTTCAAGTAATTCAGTAACGTCTGGTGTTCCTCAAGGTAGCCACCTTGGGCCCCTTGTGTTCCTGTTGGTAATCAACGACATACCGACGTTTATCAACAATGCTCTCTGCCGAATGTTTGAGGATGTTAGCATGTTTATGTTCATTTACTTCAAAGTGACCTTGAGTGCATATCTGAATGGTGCATTGCTTGAATACTTTTTTTGAATGTTTTGTAATGCCAATCTCTATATTTCTCTCGTTAACTTAGACCAATTATTTTTTATTACGAAATTGATAAAACAAAACTTATTAAGCTTAAAGAAAAGAAAGACCTTGGTGTTATATTCGATTCCAAGCTAAGCTTCAACTCCTACATTGATTTTGTGGTTGCTAGAGCAAATATTATGCTGGGTTTTGTGGTTGGCAACTCAAAAGAGTTTAAAGATCCATTTACCCTTCGCGAATGGTAGTTTACAGGCTAAATTTGAACATTCCAATACGCATATCCCCTTACGAAACCAGATGTAAACTGCTTCGACTAACACCACTTGTTATTCACCGTGGGTTTTTTTTTTGTGGTTTTTATACGTGATATTATCACTTCTCATATAAATTGTCCTTTACTTTTATCCTTAGTTGATATAATATGCTCCATATAGGCAAACGCGATCCTGTATTATATTTCATAAATCTTATCATTGGGTAAGCTATGGTTTCAATGAGCCTCTAACTTGAAGCATTAGATAATCAAATATCATTTGTAATCATGTTGACTTCTTTTCCAAAGAAGTCGAGAATTTTTTGGAAAATATTTATTATATTTATTAGTTAACTCCTACACTGCTGGTTTAGGTTCAATTCACTGTAAATGTATTTATTTATGTTTTTTACTTTATTGCTTGTTCTGTAGTCTATCAGATTATATTTTATTTCTAAATAATATTATATCAATCAGCTTGATGATATAATAAAAAAAAAATATTTAACTCTCTCAAGAACGCTCTCTTCTGCCTAAAATTACCAAATTTGTAAGTGTGGAACAGGGTTTGGGAGAAATCGGTGTTAATTTAAATTTTTTTTTTTCATATAAGAATCACAGTGTCAAATGTCAATGCAAAAAATGTTGATAATCACACATGTCAACGTGATTTATTAGTAAATAAAACTTTTTCGCTTCAATTCTTCTTCAGGGAAAAAAATGTCAATTTGCTGAAGATAAAGGGGATTTGTCGAAACGCATTTTATAACTCGATAGCTTTAAAATTGCTCTTCTGCTCATTGGAGCGCCTGGATCCTACGCCGTTTCTTTTATTTTTTTCAAATCAATATTTGAGTGCGAATTTGGTAATTTTTTAAGTAGGGTAGGGCGGGATAGTTGGACAATGGGGCAAGTTGGACCACACGAATTACTCAGAAACCGAAAGCACTAGAAGAACATTACTATACGAACAAAGCGCGTGCTCTCTTAGAAGAACTTGCCATACAGGTTTCAGTTACATTGTGTCATCAAAACCGAAACCACGCACAGTATTTTATTTTTCAAGTGTTAAATTAAAAAATACAAATACGATAGTTTTTTATTTTTTCTAGTGAAAATACCTGATTTTTAAACTGAGATATAGTTTTTTTTATAAGTCAATATATTGTATTTTCATATTCTGTGTGTTAAATTGAACAGTTTTGAATGCTTTCATATTTATGATGACATAATGTTCATCAAACAATGGTGGGGTCAGGTGGTCCAACTAGCTCGCTGGTTTAAGTACACGTGTTTTATTTGTTCGTTTGCCCGATCCACAAAAAAGGAGACCCTTTAAACTGCGCCAACTATAGAGGAATAAGTCTCCTGAATATCGCGTACAAAATCATTTCTGCTGTATTATGTGAACGTCTGAAACCATTTGCCAGCAACCTGATTATACCCTATCAGTGCGGTTTCAGGCCAGGGAAGTCCACAATCGATCAAATGTTCACGCTGCGGCAGATCCTGGAAACTACCCAAGAACTCCAAATCGATACCCACCATCTCTTTATCGATTTTAAGGACGCGTACGATAGCTTTTATAGAGACGAGCTATACAGAGCCATGTCTGGTTTTGGTATCCCCACAAAACTCATTCGACTGTGTAGGATGACGATGGAGAACTCTCGCTGCTCAGTCAAGGTTGGTACTGACCTCACAGAAGCTCTTGATGTCAAGAAAGGATTCCGACAAGGTGATGCGTTATCGTGCGATTTCTTCAACTTAATACTTGAAAAAATTGTAAGAAATTGGCAACTTAACTCTACTGGCAACTTAACTCTTACTGACTTTTCAAGTCTGTGCAATTGTTAGCATACGCTGATGACATAGACATCATTGGCAGAACCCAGCGGGCTGTCACTGGAGCGTTTGCTAACATTGAAGCTGAAGCGGCTAAGATGGGAAAAAAGTCAATGAGGCCAAAACGAAGTACCTGCTGTCCACAAAAAGGGACACACAATACCGGCGGATTGGACAAAACGTCACAATAGACAGGTACAGCTTTGAGGTAGTTAGGGACTTTGTCTACCTCGGATCCGCTATAACATCTAACAACAACATCTCGTTAGAAATAAAGCGAAAAATAACTCTTGTCAATCGATGTTCCTATGGGCTAGGGAGGCAATTGAGTAGTAAAGCCCTCTCTCGAAAAACAAAGGAGACTCTTTATAAGACTCTAATCATGTGCTCTATCTAAAGCGGATGAAGATATCCTTAGTCGTTTCGAGCGTAAGGTTCTTCGCAAGATTTTCGGCCCTATCTGCGTTTACGGGCTTTGGAGGAGAAGGTTCAACCACGAACTATACGAGCTCTACAGGGGCATTGACCTGGTACAAAAAATACGTATATCACGTTTAAGATGGCTAGGTCATGTAGACCGTATGGACAACAATGCTCCGGGTCGCAGGATCTTCGATTCCAACCCAGAGGGAAGACGCAGTCAAGGAAGACCTCGCCTAAGGTGGAGCGCTCAATTGGAATATGACCTCAACCAATTTGGAGTGCGTAACTGGAGACAGCTAGCCAAAGACCGAGCTAGCAGGGGAGGCATGAGGGTTGAGGCCCAGGTTCGTCCCAAACTGTAGCGCCACCTAAGTAAGTAAGTTATATTTGTATGTTTTTAATTGCAATTCGTAGAATACGCACTTACAAACGTGTAATAGAGAGATACGCAGCTAGTAAATCATAGATGGGTACGTAAATACAATACCGATACCAAAAACTTTATTACAAGGTATCTTATTAAGAAAAACAGATTCGCAAAAAAATTCTCGAATGGGATATGTTGGTTTTTTGTTATTAATAAATTAAGTATTTATTTTTTGTTATTTTTGGTAAGTTTGTTTGGCTGTTTGAAATAAAACTCTTTAATTTTTGGATTTGTTGACCTTTAAAGAACTTGTTTTGCATTTTTCAGGGCTTGGTCCTACTACCCCAACTACTGATCCAACTAGCCCCCACATAGGGGCAATTTGGACCACTTGGACTTGACACAATTACATATTTTAATTTTTTTAAAACTTCATTTGGAAGACAGAACCCTATTCTTTCTTGCAATACAAGCTCTACGGTTGTACTGTAAATAGTTTGATAATTATGAGGCTTAAAGTAAAAAGTGGTCCAACTATCCCCGCCCTACCTTACTATAGTTTTCGTCTACATACTCGATTATCAATTTCAAATAACATGCCTTTTTAAGCAAGAAACGGGTCTCTGGTGTAATTTTTGTGGTCCTCAAAGAGTACAAATTACCATAACTTTACCCCAACCCACACATAAGCTTTGTAAATTTATTATCAATTCTATAATAGTTTTGAAATGCTTTCAATAATTTATACTCTTGTCTGCTCATCATAAAGCCTCCATTAACCAAATTATAGAACTTCAGAAACATATTTTTAATCTCAGAAATCTCCTAAAAGGCGCCAAAAATTCTTCCGATTCAACCGCTTATTAGTTAGTCAAATGATGCCAATAACAAGGTTTCCCCATATACTCCATGAGATCCCCTCTCCATTCCCCACATATTCAAAATACAAAAAAAAAATTGACGAAGGACTAAATCTATCCTTTCATATAATTATCATTTTCCGATTTCCATTTACTTAATAAGGCCAAACGCATATACGAGAAAGGAAACATCAGTTCCATAGTTCCGCAGTAGTCCCTTACTATACGAGTATGAGTATACTATGTATATGGAATGAATTTCATGGATATGCCAGGGCATAAATTAAAATTATGAAAACCACACAGCAAACAGCTTTCACATTAAGTGAAATTTTGTTATTATCTCCAATTCCGAGTCCTGATCTCCCGATTTGTATAGCAATAGTCAGAATAGTGTCGGCCCTCGGGTTGGGTATACTTACTTACATATGATGGGGGGTAGGGTCTCGCTCGGTCTTCCAACTCTCTCGGATGTAATTGATGTTTTATTATTTTCCATTTCCCCAAAGCCAAGCTGTGCGAATGTCTCTGGGGAAAAACATATTGAGATCGTGTTTTTAAAACATCGACACGACGACAGCCCTTTTCTTTTTAACTCTATAGGAGGACACGGACAAGTTGGGACCAGGAACGGGATCGGGACCGATTGCTGTGCCGACGCACGCGGGCCGGCTGGCGGTGGGAGATATGTAAGACTTGGTGTTCCTTCAATGTTGTCGTTGTATTGGATATAGATGTCGCTTTTACGACTTTATTTCTCCGACACAGTGCTTTTAGTGTTATTTAATTTTTTTTGCTCCTGTGCTGGGCCGGGCTGTCATGTGTGGATGTGGAATATGGGGATGTTCGTGTGTGTTTGTAGTTGTTAATTGAATTAGAATGAAATATATGACATCAGAGCAAACTTTTAGCAATTTGAGCCCGAGTCTGTGTACTCGTATTTGGTATAAACTACTTTGCATATATCTTAATTATTTCTCAAGAATACGGGATAAATGTATAAAGAGCTTGGATTTAGATATTTGCTTACGTATGGTGGTTGCGTTTGTTGGCATTTGCCACCCTATTGCATGTCGTCGTCGCCGTCGTCGTTAAGTGGTTATTGCCAAAGTGGAAATCACAAATTTTCAAAAAGGGACATTTTCTATACCAAATCTAATCTATATAGTACTACTCGTATGTATATGTATATTACGAGTAATGTGTTTTTGTGGGTTTTTTGTATCCTTCTATCTGTAAAAGTATAAGGAAAAGAATGTTGGTACAGCAGTTTTTCCATCGGGTATTGTTTTTCTCGTTTATTAAGTTGTGTCGGACAAATGGGTAAGTAAACGAGTAAAAATCACTATTTGCCAAACCGCTATATAAAATACAAATTTATAACTGGCCCCATGTTGGCTAGTTAGTTGACGAACATTGCGGCTTTTTGCAAAGTGGTTAGAAAATTTTCATCTGAAGGTACATAAATCTATTTTTTAAAGAAAATTGTCCTTTTAACACATCGGGGTTCTGACATTTCGAAATAGAACTATACCATTGTCATTTGGGGGTTTCAAAATCAACTTGATATACAAAGGGTCGAAAGAAAAATAATACAATAAATTAGCGGCTAAGATATTGTATCTTCTTTTGACTTTTTTGGTCACTCACTATAGTTGGTATAGTGGCAATGAAGCAAAGTAACATTGATTTATTTCGAAACATAAAAATATTCCAAGGGTCGACTATAAATTTGAATACAAAATGTAAACAAAAAAACATAATTAATTAAAAAAATGGGCTAGACAGAGATTGACAGTTAAAAATGAATAACTTGGCAACGAAATAAAACATTAGCTTTGAATTTTAAGTTCAAGAAAAACGTTTGTTGGAAATACTTACGTTTATATTCTTATTTAGTAAAAAGTTAGAGAGACAGGTGTTTAAAATAACAGTGGCGTAAATGCTTATTTATTTAAAATCGACTCTAAATCACTTTTAAAATAGGAGTCTACTCTAAAAACGTTTGTTTAAAGTGGAAGTCGACTTGTTTTGCAAACGATATAAAATATACTTTAACGCTAAAGCAAACTTCTAACTTTAAAAGCAGCTAAACTCTTCTTTTAAATATATCAACCGTATTAAAAAAACACGATTTAGTTGCGATTTATCTTTAGCTCGTCGTCACTTTTTTTTTATAAAGATGTACGCACTAAAGGGGTTTTTAATACCCTTAAAATGACCAAGCACAGTGCGAGCATTAGGAAAGTGGAGAACGATATGTAACAGGAGATACCGATACACATTGGTTTTGAATTACTGAATATCAAAATTGGAGGGAAAAATAGAACCGATAAGGTAGTCCACATTCGCGTTGTACGGCTAAAAAAAGAAACTCTATACTTAAGTTGGCTCAAAGGTAAACTGATGAGCATTCCTAGAAGCGCGAGTATTACGGTTGAAAATTTTAGGGGAGGGATGCAACTAACTTTTTCGCTAGTATAGAAAATAATGGACATTTTGACGGTGTTCTAGAGATGAAAATGTTTCCACTATAGTTCTATCGCCAATCATTCAAAGACTCAAATGAGTTTTGGGAGCTCCTGTCCAAATGTGAGAGTTATACTCCAGCTTTGGTTGAATGAAGGCCTTATAGATTACAGCCAGATCAGACGGGGAGAAGAATTTCTTGCATCTTCCGAGAAAGCCCAAGTGCAACTTAAGTGCAATATCAATATGTCATTAATAAAAAAAATGTCTGCTATTTGACATTTCGGACTTAATCCTGCTCTAACCCATGGAAGATAAGGTATAGGTTAGAGAAGGAATAAAGAATTGAAATTTGACAAACTATTTACTGAACCATATAATACAAAAAAGATTAGATTTTGACAAGGGAAAAAGGTGCTCTATTTTTTGAGTTATGTAAAAATGCAACCACATTTTAATTTCGAATTTTTTAAAAATAGAAACACGCGAAGGATAAAGAAAGCCATGCAAATCTATGAAAATTTTCCACTGAGAAGAACAACAAAATAAACCACTACATTAAGTAGAGCCGGTTTTGTTCTTTTTTTGAACCAATTCATGTTTTTTTTTGACAAGACCTAAAAACGATACTTGTCTAACTAATTACCTGTATTCTTGCAGTTGATTTAAAAATAAAAGGCGCGACTGGATAGCACGTACTTGCTCCTATGTTCGATCACATTATATGCAAAATATTCTTAACAAAACGGCTAAATATATTTTTAAAGTTTTTCACTTAATTTTTTATATATAAAAATTCTTAAACTTTACTAAAAAAATTGGTATGAACATTTTAAATATTTAATAATATAAATTCAAAAAAAAAAACAAAATTTCAGAAAAAATTGTCCACCCGTTTTCAAAATATTGAATTTTCAATTTTTTTTTTTTCAAAAATCCAAAAAGACTATTTTTTGAAAATTTTGAAATGCAATACTATTAAGAATTTGAAGGAGCTTCTGTATAAAAATTTTGATCAAAATCCGTTAAACCGTTTCTGAGAAAGTCGAAAATCAAAATAATGGTTGTATGGCAGGTACCGTTAATAACAAAATATTAAAAAAAAATTTAGCCAAAATGTAGATCATACCCAAAGTAGAACTCACACCATTTTTTTAATTATGCGTTACATATTGAAAATGTGGAAAAACACGTTGTTTTAAAAACAAAACAATATAAACTAAAATTATAGACTTTTTCAAGCTACTGTGATTCGAATTCTTCAATAAATTTCGCAAACGAAATTCACCACAGCAATGTGATTCTTTCATTTTTTGGAAGTTTTGTTTGTTTAGTTAGCGGATCTAATAGATAAAGCCTAGTTTAGCTGTGTTCACTGCAGAAAAAGATTAGAGGTGAATGTACAGACCAGCAGAGGGCAGAACAAACTAGAACAAAAAAGTGAGAACAAGATAGAACAGAAAAAAAACGTCATTTGTCAAGCCAGAATATCAAAAAAAGTATGCATTTTTTTTTTGTTGATAATGCATATTTTTTGATTTGAATACTAATAAATAATTATTAAAAAAAAGAGGAGGAAATTAACTTTAATTACAAACCAAGAGTAAAGAAACCCACAGTACACATATTACAAGGTAATATATTGCGGATGTTGTCAAAAATTCGGTTGTCATGTTTGACAAAATGTCTCTGAGAGTAAACACATGCACTCTGATTTTTGGCAGGTTCACATACAAATAGGGATGGGTCAATATTTCAGTAAGAAGTATTAAGTAACAGGTATTAGGTATAAAAGTAGCATAACAGACATTGCAACTAGAAGTCTGCGGCCCATGAATATGTACATGAGCATGTCATGTTTGGAACGAAGCTCTCTGAGTTTTGGCAAATGCGCGAACTTAAACGAAAATGGAAACTCGGAATATATTACCTTGTAATATGTGTACTGTGAAACAAACTATAAAATAAACAAAAGAAAAAAACAAGAAATTCTGACAGTTCTCACGTTTCTGTTCTGTAGTTTGATCTTACTCAAAGCCATATCAGAAAATCCTTTTCTTTTCTGTACTAGAACACTTCACGGAACATCAAATCAGAACAATTTAGAACAGAACATTTTTCACTGAATAGCAAAAAGTTATATAGTTCAGTACAGCCAAGAACAGTTCAACACAAGTCACTGAACAAAGCTTTTCTTTTTTTAAGCAGAATTAAATCTAAAGCATGATACAACTAATCATATAGCGGATTGCGCATCATGGGCATAGGATGACGTCATTGATTCACAAATTTTATTTTTATGAAAAATAAGCCAATGATTTTTTGACTTAAATTTTATAATTAAATATGAAATATTGTTCTTACAAACAGTACACTTGTTTTTTTTTTAATTCTTAAAGTACCAAAACAAAATGTTATAAATCTATAAATTTTTGGGACTCTACATTTCTTTATTTTGAAGTCCTGAAGTAAGCACACTCATTGAAAGAAGTCAAACATTATTTAATTAAATAGTTTTTTTACTCAATTTTTTTTATACCTACACAAAATTTTGTTAATTTTATTCTAAAAAAAAATTGTTGTATTTCAATTTTTTTTCGAAAACCCAAAAAAAAATAATTTTCGAAAATTTTAGTATGCAGTATTTAATAATAATGAGAAACTCGAAAATCAAAAATAAAAAAAAAAAGAAAATTTGATCTTTACGACTATTTTTTTCACAGCCCTTAAAAATAGAAGCTCCCAATTAGTAAGTTTAAATGTTTGTTAAGCATTGGTTTCGAAATATACGCGAAGTTACCACCGCCATATTTGACTTAAAAAAAACTTAAATTGTGCATTTTTGTGCGGCCAAGTGGCGTATTTGTTTTTTTCTTTTAATTTGACATTTTGAGAAAACAATCGAGACAAACCCCATTTCAAATCGACACAAGTTAAAATTTCAAGCTCACTGCAACTCTGCACGAAAACGAATAATTGTTTTTTTTTTAAGACGCTGACATACCTGCTATTCAATATAAATACAGTAAAACCCGAATAAGTGTCTCACGCTAAATGACCCACTTTAATATGCACTTATGCGGGTTATGCAGTTATAAACAACCCGCAAAAGTGCACATAGGTACTTATCTCCGTATTCACATGTACAAAAATTAAAACAAACATTTTTGATAAAAAACGATTAATTGAAAATAGCTTTTAACGGCCTTTAGTCCATAAAATTTGCGTTTCGTCCCTGCGATTTCACTTGGATTCATCAGTTGGCTAGTGAGGGCCCTACCAATACACACTTTTTATTAAGTTCAGTTCATCTTACATGGATTTTTTGACAAAAAACCAATGTGGACTATATCCAACAAGATTAAAATTTTTAATCATTAAAATTGGAAGCGCTAATTCACATGTGTACTTAAAAGAATTTCTGTCAGGTAAATTTCAATAAAGGTAGTTAAGCGGAAGGTACGTATAAGATGAGTTTTATATGAAAAAATCCTCAGAATTTTGGTTCCAAAAAACTGATTTCACAGTATTTCCAATTAGCAAAAGAAGTATTTTAATAGTCTAAGGCTTCTGAGACTCGCAAAAGGATTCGAATAGGTTTTTTAGTTACTATTTTTGATTTTTCTCTATAGGGGAAATATTTATATATACATATGTACATTTAAGAAACTATCACAAAACCTGTAGAGTTAAATTGTAACAAATAAAAGTTGAAAATCCCAAATTGTTCCCCATAGTCCTCTTCATTGCAGCATAAGTGTTTTAAAAATTCAATCTCACCATCCTCGTCCAATGGTTAATGAGATTTTCGAGAAACTCAGAAATTTACAGAAAGATATGAATAAAAGAAAATTAAAAGAAAAGGGAAAGAAAACGTAGAAAAATAACAACTGGAAAATTATTTTTTAATTAATACCTACGTACCTAGGGGTGGTCAATATATATAGAAGCGCATCAAGCTCTCACCATGTGCCTCGTCGTTTTATTTTTCTTCCATTAAGCTGGAGCTAGCTACCTTATTCCTTCTTATAATATCTTTACAAAAAAAAAAACACGTCATGAGTTTAAATTAAAAGTTTAAGGTGACATTTGCCGCTGACATCGCGGAAAAGAAAAAAAAAAAAATATTTAATTTTTTTTCTCGACAATTTCCCTGAGTTTTCTCAGTTTTTTTTTTATTACTGATTTGATTTATGATTCGTTATTAAGACGCTCGAATCAGAGAAAAATAAGACTTTGTCTAAATTATTATATCGCCGCCGACCGTCCAGTGAGGGCAGGTTTAAGTAATCTATCAAATGTAATTCCAATTAAAGACCAGAAGTAAAGTCCCAACTTGAAGGACCAACATCTGTTTTATTAAATCTTATAATGTTGACTCCACAAACTAGTTCATAATATTATTATACCTGCATACACAATATAGATACATTTTTGGTAGTAAACTTAGATTAGATCATAAAGTTAATGTCCTGATGGTTTCTACTTGTGAAGCTCTCTGATGATGATGCTGCTGCTGGCTATCGTAAATTTAATTGGCTTACAAATTTTTAACGTTTCACTAATGACTGTGACAACAATTTTTCCACCAGCTAAAGCACGCCACACAATATTTGATGCTCACTCCTTAATGTTTGCCGAGGACATTATATTGTTTTCCTTGTCTCCACCTTTATTAGCGAGCGCGCTTCACCCTTATGTCATTATTATCCCCCGCGTAAACGATCCATGTTTAGCTTTTAAATTGAAAAGAAAACCACAATGTTCACTCACGAACACACTCACATGACAATGTAGCTATACCAACTTCCTTGAGTTTGAGTTGGGGGTGTGTGAGCAGCGAGTGGTAGGATAATACATATACCCACCGACAAGAGCGCACCCCCAAATTACATCTCCTTGATTCTGTTTGCGGGGATAATATGATACACAAGGATATACAAACGAGATAACTACTACACGTGTTAGCTATAATACGATTGTAGTTTCCCGCTGTAAACATTAAACAAGTGCTTCTTCCTTATGTAGTCTTCCTCAAGAAGACTGGTCTCATACAAATCTATTGTATTCCGCATTTAACAACCCTTGTGGAAGAGAAGAAGCTGTGCTGGCTGGCTGTTGCTGTGTTGCTGTATTGCTTTTTGTCTGCGTATCCTTAAATAATAGCAACAATATACGAACGTTACGAGTACAATGGCAGAAGCAGCACACAGTACATGTGTTAAGAACGAAATCCTTCTATTATTATTATTGAAATCCATTTTTTATTTGTGTTTGCATGACTTTATCGAAACAGTAGGGCTTAAAAATTTTCAAACATTTTTTATTTTGCAAAAAAAAAATACATTAATGCCTTTTTTATAGGTATAATTATTGGACACAGGAGAAAGTCACGAAAAGTCTTAAAATATCTGACCAGATAACTTTTTTTCAGAATATAAATATAGGAAGGCTTTTATTGGATAAATATTTTAACATTAGAAGAAAAGTGTCGTGCTTCTATATTCAGCAGGTAAACACGAGCTTGATTGTGGAAATTTCCAAGAAATGTGTTTTTTTTAAATTCCTTTAGACACACTGCCGGTAAAATGTCATGATATGATTACTGTCAACTGTCAGTCTAAACGACACAAATTCACCATTAATTTATTTACACATGGTCTAGATGGGCAATAAATATAGTGCAGTAGTTTAAAACGAGCTCGAGTTTTATACACGAGATTCAATTAATTCGATCCTACCTACATTGGTAAAGGTATAGAATTTTAATAAGAATCAGAAACTCACTGATACTATTGCAATATACAGTGGTCAGCATAATTATTTTGACAAAACAGATATCTTCATATTTTGAAAATAAAAACACTTTTAAATAAAACAGAATATAGGATTACGACTTGTGGCAATAAGGAAATATTTTATGGTAGAATTATTTTGTAAGCATTGGATTATAGTTAAGTAGAAACAAATACAAAATCTAATCGAAGACGAAACAGGCGTGTCTCACAATTTGGCTGTTTGTCCGCGAGCCTATAGTCTGAACGTTTGGAACTGTTTTATTCAAAATTGGTACATATTGCTTTTTGGGTAATATGCCCACACGTCTTTTTTATATTTCATTTTAAAACCAAAAGTAAAGGTACCTGCCATATATTTTTTAAGCCAAAAAGCTCAATCTTTTGAATCAATTTGTTTTTTCAAAAAATTGTTATTTTTTGGTACCTTTAGCAGAATCATTTTTTTTTTTTTTGTGGAGAACCTCCTAAAAAAGTTTAAGCTGCCAATTTTTCAACAGCTTTTTTTAAATAAAAAAACATATTCCTAAAATATCAAAATGTTAAGAAACCGCTAAAAATGATTTTTTTCTCAAAAACGGCTATACGAATTTTGATAAGCAAATGTGTTTTCTTAAAGTAGTGTAGTCCATTTAAAAAAAAAATATGATATTTTATTTTCCGATCTTACTCGTAGGTATTAACGGTACTTCTAATAAAAGTTTCCGTTCAAATATTTTCGACTTTCTCACTATTGAATACACTGATTAAAATTATTTTTTTATGCAGATGTTCCTTTAATTATAAATAATATTGCATTTTCAAAACATGTTTTTATCAATTTAAAAAAATCAATTTTTTTTTTCAAAAATCGATTTTTTAGAAACGGGTTTGTGATTTTTTTTAAATTAAAATTTTATATGCATATTAATAATTATTTTAAATTGACAATTAAATTTTTTTCCAACAATTTTTTTTTTCATATATTTATATTTTACCAAAAATTTAAATTGCATCTTTTTTTTCTTCAAACTTACTATCAGCTAAGCATTTTAAGCAATTTTTTTGCAAGCCAATTGAAGAATTCCTTTTTTATGAAAGCCGTTTTTTGTGGTTATCAGTTAAGCGTTATAGTGATTTTGGACGGTACCAAATTGTGAATAAAAACGAAACTTTGGACACAAATATTTCGCGAACTTAAGCCGCAGAAATATTTTAAATAATAAAAACTACGAAAACACACACTCTAAAAAAAATCGTGTAATTTTACTATCATAAAGCGAGGAAACTTGTTGCCTACCATAATTGCCGTATTTTTACGCACGTATTTATTCTAAATATTTAATGTGTAAATGTTAAGCCTTTTGTATGTAATTTCAAATAAAGTAAAAATAATCGTCACAAACGAATAGCATTGATTGTTTACAAATACTTTATGTGTAGTTTTCATAAGGGGTTTGAATTTAAACAATATTTGTGTAATGTTTAAGCATTATTAGTTTAATACTGAACAATGGTGATTGAAAGGTACACAGAGGTTGAAAATATGCAACAAATGTTTGTAATATCCAACATAATGTGTTCAATTTTTTTTTCCCTTTTGTCATGTGTATAAATACGCAACTTACCTACTTTTACACTAAAAATTACATACATACCAATCAGTACTTGGACTTGAAGAGTACAGTAAAAATGGAGTCGAATTTCATATTTCAATTTTCCCAAATTTATAGCATATTGATAATAATTCAACACTTTTTCACACCAGTGTACAACTCATGTGTACATTTTTACTTTAACAAATTTCACCCTCATTGTCATTATGTTGTGTGCGCGAATATCATCGCAACTCCAGCAATTGAATTAATTTTCTATAAAACGGCCGTATATCAGAGGGTATGAGAGTGAATAAAATGATTTGATAGTCTTTAAGTTATATCAAGGCAAGCAAGCAAAGCAAAGAAGGAAGTATTTTTTTTCCTCACACTCACTATATCTATAACAGGACTTGGGATGGGGAATACTGCGGGAGGTTGCCACAGCGCCGGGTTGGACCTTAGAGGCGCGATCTGTGTGCTTTCATTCTTGTTGTACTGCGGTAACGATATTTTTTTTCTCTTCTCTAGAACACAGCCAACAAAAAAAAAGCCAACCAAGTGTTTAACTTTGGTAAATTGAGCGCAACAAAAAGGATACAATTCTTTTGTTGTGCGATGATCTCAGTGAGTGGAGGAGGGTTGCACTTGTGCTTGTTGGGTAAATAGACATTTTATTTTCGGAAATTTCTACACGAATTTGTGGGGTGGATTGTTTATGGTCGCGCTAAGGACAATACTTAAAGAGGGGTGTTAAATACCGAAACGGAATCAAGAGTTACTTAGTAAATTACACTTTAGTTATGGGTCTTTTTCGCTGCATAGCTGCATCATACCAATAAAAAGTGTTCATACGTTGTATCTATATGAAAGATAGATCTTACGATTTATTAATATTAAAGGCTGCTAAATGGCTTTTATTTTAAATTTATAAATTATGGTAGTGCTATATCACTCAAGTAACTAAAGGGGTTTTGGTTAACGGTATTTATTTTTATAGTATCTATGTAGTCTTAGTATGTAGGTTCTACACTATACACTTAAGTTAACAGGAGAACTTACTTAGGGGGCGCTACAGTTCGAGGCGAACCTGAGCCTCAACAAAAATGCTTCAACAGCTAGCTGGGTATTTGGCTACCTGCCCCCAGTTTCGCACTCCATGTTGGTTGAGGTCATCTTCTTTTTAAGCGCGCCACCTAAGGCGAGGTTTTCCTTGACTGTTACCCCGTTTATATGAGTGAATTGAGGAATCGAATCGAATCGAATTGAGATTTCGATTCAGGTATATGGCCTCGTGGGATCGGAAGATTGAATTAAAATGGAATCGAAGTGACAATTTGGGTTTACAGAATAAACAACAAAAACATGCAACAGAAAAAAATACAAAGAAATCGGAAACCCACTGAACACAAAAAAAACACTATTGGTGCACACACACACCAAGAATCAGATGTGAATTCGATTCTTTAATTCCTTGATTCAGGTATATAAGTACGTTTTCAATTCGATCCAGCTCTTCTAGTGGAATCGGATCGAGTAATCCTATTTTAATCCGATTCAAGTATTCAAAGCCCTAAATCCTGATTCAATACCGATTCAATTCTCCATATAAACGTAGTATGGGTCTTCCCTCTGGAATGGAATCGAAGATCCTCCGAGCCGGAGTATTGTATGTCCATTCTTTCTACATGGCCTGGCCATCTTAAATGTGATATATGTACGTATTTTTTGTACCAGTCGATGTCGCCGTACAGCTCATATAGTTCGTGGTTAACGCAGATAGGGACGACAATCTTGAGAAGAACCATACGCCCGAAACGACTAAGGATATATTCATCTGCTTTCGATAGTCCATGTCTCCGCGTCATAGAACAGGACTTGGATGATTAGAGTCTTATAAAGAGTCTCTGTCTTTTTCGAGGGCTTTACTATACTCAATTGCCTCCCGAGCCCATGCGAACAGAGATTGACAAGAGTTATTCTTCGCTAAATTTCTAACGCGATGTTGTTGTTAGATGTTATTGGGGATCCGATGTAGACAAAGCCCCTAACTACCTCAAAGTCGTACCTGTCTATTGTGACGTTTTGTCCAATCCGCCGGTGTTGTGTGTCACTTTTTGTGGACAGCAGTTACTTCGTTTTGGCCTCATTGGCTGCTAGTCCCATCTTAGCCACTTCACCGTCAACGTTAGCAAACGTTCCAGTTCCAGTGACAGCTCGATGGGTTCTGCCAATTATGCATGTGTATGTGTTCAGCGTATACTAGCAATTGCACAGACTTGAAATTAACAAGAGGAAAGGCTAAATATAATTTTACAAAATTTTTTTATAATATACAAAATATCTAAGGATATGCTTCTATAAAAATGTTGGTATCAGAATTTTAAGTAGTTAACAATATACATTTAAAAAAAGAATTTCAAAAAAAATTGTCCACCCGTTTTCGAAATATGTATTGAATAATCAAAAAATATTATTAAAATTAATATTTTAATTAATTGTTAATCCTTTATACATATCTATATAAAAAATGATCGAAGTCCGTCGAGCCTTTTATGAGAAAGTCGAACATTAAAAACATGATTATATGACAGGAACCGTTGATAACAAAAAAATGTACAAAAATAATATTTGGATCAAAATGAAGGCTAGGTAAACTTATAGTATTGCACAGATTTTTTTAAATCAAAATCGGTAGAGCCGTTTTCCAGACAGATGGTAGAAAAAATTTTATAGCAGGTACCGGTATTTTCGGGGCTAAAAAAACTATTCAAAAGTCTATTTGAAACAATCATCGTTTAATAGCAATTTTAAGAAATTCGCTTCAGCCGTTTAGTCTGTAAATCTACCTATACAGATAGACGGAATTGCGGGACCCAGTTGTTTTTTTATGTATATATTTGAATGACGTATTTAAATTTACATTTCGTAAATTTACTATTTACTAAGTAAGTAAGTATAAGTAAGCTGACGGTTAAGCCAGAGCTATCTCAAATTCATAACCATATTTAAACTATGTTACTAAATATTGTTCGAAAAAATGAATTAATTATTTACTTATTACTTACTTAGGTACCTACTTAGTAATTGGTAAATTTACGAAATATAAATTTAAGCATGTAATTCAAAATACATGTATATTTAATTCATCGTAATGCTAGGTTTGATTAAAATCTCGAGTTCGATTTTTTTTCCAAATGAAAAACTTGCCCCAATTTACATGTTCCTCAACATACCTAGTATATGTACAGGGTGGCCCACGAATCGTGCTACAATAAGAAATTTAAATAACTTATATTCATTATTATTATGTATTTCATTAATTTTTTTTTATTGGATTAAAAATTAAATTTTATTTTAAATAACTAATGGTTTTTAAAGATGATAGACTGCAAATGACCTCCACGGTCATCCACGCACATGCGGCACCTGATCAGAAAATTGTTCATTTCGGCCTGAGGGTTGAAATTGGGATCGCCTCAATTATTGTCTTAATGGACTGCTTCAATTCAGTCAAATTCCTGGGTTTCGTTTTGTACACTTCCTGCTTGGCATAACCCAATAAAAAAAGTATGATGCAGTCAGGTCAGGTGACCTTGGAGGCAGCGGAAAGTGCAGTTTCTGGATATCAATTTGTTTGAGAATTTTCGTTGGAGCTCCGCCATAACTTGTGTGGCTACGTGTGCAGTTGCTCCATCTTGTTGAAACCAAATCCTGCTGAAACGGATACGTCTTCGTGGAAGTTCTGGGTAACAAAACTCCTTCAACATCTTTAAATAACGGTCCCCATTTACAGTTTGTGTCACACCGTTTTCTTCAAAGAAGTATGGCTCGACACTACACCTTGATGAAACTGCGCACCACACAGTGACTCGTTCTGGGTGCAGTTCCGTCTCATGGAGCATTTCTGGATTAGATTCACTCCATATACGCCAATTTTGCTTGTTAACATTGCCATTTAAGTCAAAATGGGCCTTATCAGACACGAACAAACAATTTATCAATGTGTTGTCATCTTCGGCTATTGCAATCATTTTTCGGCAAAATTCCAGGCGAACAGGGTTTAACTTGTTTGTAATTTGGACTTTGTCCGGAAACAAGTTTAAGTCATCATGAAGTATCAGTTGTAATGATCGTCTGCTAACTCCAATTTGGTCCGATAAGTTTCGAGTCGACTTGGATTTGTCCGTATCCTGAACCCGAATATTGGGATGTCGATGATACGGTCTTCGTTAGATCCTTCCATATTCGGCAAACATGTTCACCAGCCTCATAATGGTCCATCTACTCGGGGGAGTACCGCCAAACTCCAGCCCTAAATTCCCTTTGGACGGAAATGACGGACTGCAAAGAATGTTATCGCTGCACTATCCAAATCCTTTTTTCAGTATCCCAAGCAATCATTTTGATAAATCTA
Source organism: Philhelius pedissequus (assembly GCA_910595825.1). Lineage (NCBI taxonomy): Eukaryota > Metazoa > Arthropoda > Insecta > Diptera > Syrphidae > Philhelius > Philhelius pedissequus. The sequence goes on along the minus strand of OU343163.1, from coordinate 2,039,589 downwards.
AATAGTAGCCTATACAATAAAAAAAATAAGCCGATTACTCACACTGAAAAAAAGTTATTACGATTTATTTTTGTAGCACGATTCGTGGGCCACCCTGTATATTGCAAATAAAAAAAAATCATATGATAAAAATATATCTTCTGTTTATTCAGCGTTATAAAATAATTTCATAGTGCAATTTTATACTCACCCTGAACGTTTCGAAACAAATTACAAAAACACGGCGGGAAAAATCGGCAATTTGCCAACACATCTGGACAATCCAAATGAGCATCACTGGTTGAATAAGCAAAGTTGTTATAGCGCAGAAAACTCACTACATCCCCAGATTGGTCCGTGAGTCGAATGAAAAAAAAAAAATCACAAACATTTCAATCAAGGTGGCAGCTACTAGCGCGATCTTGGCACCTTGGACCTTCCAACTGTAAACTTTGAATATCCTGTTATGTACCCAATCCCTGAAACGCTCTTCAATAATATTTTAATGCGAAAATATATGTTCACCATTAAAAAAAAAAACAGCCGCGAAAGCAGAAAAAAAATCAGTCTGAAATCGTTTTCCATTGGCCAAGAAAAAAATCAAAATCTATATTAAAATTTGGATTTATCAATGGAAAACCACATAAGTTATACTTTCAAACCAAGTTCTAAATGACGGCATAATTATAATGGCTTTCTAAACAGTGTAAACAAGGTGTAAAATTTATTTATTTTCCAATGCATTAATTTTACGTACATCTATGAGTGTATGAATATTTTAATTTGAATTGAATTTTGAAAATAAAAATATCTTTCGTTATAAAAATATTTATAACAAACATTTTTTTCATCATTCCATTGATATTATCAGTACAAAAAGGCTTTTCTTTTAATTAGTCAAATGTTTATGACTGCCATCCTGCTGTGGTAATATTCTTTTCTTTTTTTTTTCTTCTTCGCTAAAGAAAACTCAATATAAAACGAAAGGAACAGGAAAAACAATATTAATTCCCCTGAACAATAATGTCAACCGCATAGCTTATCATTATAGAGAGTGTAACATTTTGTAAAATACCACGATGCTGCACACCGTCTACCGTCTTATGGACGAAGTATAACCCTTTTTTCAACTTTTATGATTTTATAAGGTAGAAAAGCATATAAAATTTAAATATTTTTAATTTTTGAAACATTTTTTTTTTGCCTCATTCTCTCCCTTAAACCGAATGCCTAAGGCTGGCGAATTAATTAAAAAAAGTGAAAAAGTTAAAAAACAAGATAAGAAATTATGCACGCTATAATGATTACGATTACTATAACTCCAGAGCAGTATAAGGTGGGATTGTTTTATAGACTTTTTAGGTAAATTAAATACAATATTTTTCGTAAGAACAAATTAAATGGAGAGGGACGATTTTTTGTAAGGTAAAAGAATGTTTCTATGTGTGAGTACATTGTAGATAAAGGGTTTTCCAATAGACACGGGTAGATTTTGACAGTTTATGGCGGCCATTTTTGTTTACCAAAACTCACGTTCGCTGATGGGGTTCTGACAAAAGCGGCGTAAGCTATATAGGTGAATCCAGGGAGAATTGACTCCATTAGAGTGTTTTTGTGCGGTCGCGGGTATTATATAAAATTATTATTAATTTTTGGTGCCAGTGATATTTTAATGAAAGTTTAGCTGCTAGATTTTTTACACAAAATATAAATTAAGAAAAAATATACATAGGTACATTTTTTTTAGAAATTTTCTATAACTAATAAAAAATACAAAAAATAATTATTATTCTATTAATTCAAGTCTTTTCCTAATTAACTTTTTCTTTTCACATATTGATGTCAAACCATTATGGTCCTTTTCGAAGACAAGTCACTCTTAGTCACAAGTCACTAATCGATTTTAAAATCGTTTTATTTGTCAATAAAGTAAACATTTAAAACGAATGAAATTAATTTGGATGATTAAAGCATCGTCACTAATTATGATGTAAGTACCTGAGTGTTTGTTAAAAAAAAAAACATGAAATTTTTAGAGAACAGTTTTAATAAGTCGAGTGCAACACCTGAATGTGTCAACCAGACAGCTCGAAATCGTATTGTATTCTACGTACAGCAAAAGGATAAATCTACCGAAAAATTCTGAATAATGATCTAGATTCAAAAAATAAATCAATTTATTGTGCGCGATTGAACGCAAAAATGTGTAAAATATGTTTTTTGACAGACCTAAATTTAAAAAAATTATTTATTTAACCAATGGAAAACCATTACTGCATAGCATATCTACATAAAATGTCACTTCGGTAATGTTTATTTTTTTCAATAACAAGGACACACAAGTATATACATATATAAGTTATACAAAAATAGACCATAGTTACGAAAATGAGCGTATAGAGTAGATATGCTCTAAGTTTGTTCCGAACTGATAGTTTTAAATTAATTGACATTTTGTTACTGTATTTCTGTCTTACATTCCTTATTAAAAAAAAAATACCTTTTGCCGCCATTTTAATTGTGAGTATTTTTTTCTTCGTTTTTCGCTCTCTTTTCTTGGCACACACATGACATTTGGTGTATTAAGTAATCGACTCAAAACACTCAGATGGTTAATGTCTAAGCTCATCAAGCTGCTCCGAACATATACAGAACGAAAAAATAAACAAAAGAGTTCTGAACACTCTAAGTGAAAAAAGGAAACAAAATCTTTTTTGTAAACTCAGATTCTGCTTCTGAAATACAAAAAAACGCCTTATGTAAGACTAGAAATTCGTTAGACAGATATTGTCAAAACGAAATCGATAAAAGCTGTCAATTCCACTCTTCAGAACCCTACCAATATCTCCGAAAAAATTGAACCGATTAATTTATTATCGGTAGCTTTATCAGATCACTATTTTTTACAGAAAATTTAACAATAGTATTATGTTAATTTTGCTACTATATCTACAAATTGCAAAAACCAAGACACAATTTTTTCTTTTACATTTCTCTTTGCAAGTTTAAATACCGCCACGCCGCCGATTGTGCTTTAGATACATTTACATAGTAAAATGTATTAAATATTAAATTGAAGTAAGTTCTACTTTTCAAAAATAATAAATTTTCCCTATATAGTATACGCAAACTAAATAAATTAAAAAATAATTTCCCCCTAAATGTATTGCAGTGATTAATCTTATTTAAAACCGTTTAACAATTACACATTCAATATATGAACCTTAATCCTAAGTTTTATTCAACAACAAAGAATTGACAAAAAATAATAAAAAAAAAAACACAAATCGAGAGCAAAGCAATTAATCCCATAATAATGCTATCAATTTCAAAAAATCTAAACCGACACAATACGATCAGGAATATTAATTCCGAAAAAAGAAACAGAACCCATAACACAAAAGATCTCACAAAATGAGCAGGCTGTGACAGATTTTCTAGACCCTCATCATAAAGAGTCGCCATATCACCAGATTTATACCGCTAAATAATTGGCAGAGATCGTTTGTAATTGCTTGCACACTCATATATGATTTCAGTTAAAAGGTAAATAGGGTAATTTGTCTCCCTTATTAGTGTGCTTAACAAAAGAAGAGCAATTTTTTCCGACCCGGCTGTCATTCATTCACACACCGGAATTCATTTTTATTTTATAATAAAATGTTGACACGATAAGGGTAGCTTATGGATTAGAAAAAAAATTGATTTTGCGATATCGGATCGAGTTGAATTTCTATTCGTATAGGATGAGAGCGACCAACGAATAAATGTGATTTACAGCAATGCATACACTTATGTCTTTTTCGATTAAATGCTCGTTATCTACATACTCCTTTTCGATTCAAATCGAAAGGTCGCCATATTAAAAATGGTTCTTTAAACAATTATTACTTTTGACAAATAATACGTCGAATGTTTAAGTGCCTTTTTGACGTTTATATTTTTGACAGATCACACATGACAAATTCCACGAACATTTGACATTTCGATTCAGTATTGTTTGCCATTTCATCATGAATAGACTTACGCCTGAACAACGTTTGCAAATTATTGAAATTTATTATCAAAATTCGTGCTCTGTGAAAAATGTGTTTCGCAAGCTACGTCCGTTTCGGCGACGAATTTTTTTTGGCTAAATGGATACGTGAATAAGCAGAATTGCCGTATTTGGAGTGAAGAGCAGCCAGAGGCAATTCAGCAGCTACCAATGCATCCCGAAAAATGCACTCTTTGGTGCGGTTTATGGGCAGGCGGCATCATTGGGCCGTACTTCTTCAATGACGATGAAGGCCGCAGGGTTACGGTCAATGGAGAAAGGTACCGTTCGATGATAACAGATTTTTTTTGCCGAAAATGCAAGAATTGAACTCGGTCGACATGTGGTTCCAACAGGACGGTGCCAGATGCCACACTGCACGCGAAACCATGCATCAATTGAGAGGCGAATTTGGTGAGCAGTTGATCTCACGTTTTGGCGAAGTCAATTGGCCACCAAGATCATGTGATTTGACCCCGTTAGACTATTTTTTGTGGGGCTATGTTAAGTCTATTGTCTATGGGGACAAGCCAAACACGATTGCTGCCTTGGAAGCCAACATTGAACGCGGCATTGGTGAGATTCCGGCCGAAATGTGTGAAAAAGTTTGCCAAAATTGGACCTTCAGAATGGACCACCTGAAGCGTAGCCGCGGGCAACATTTAAGTGAAATTATTTTTAAAAAGTAAATGGCAGAAATTGGTCTATCGATCCAAATAAAAATACAATTCACTTTTTCTGTTTTTTTGAATTTTCAAAAACCAAGCTCTTAAAAAATCACCGTTTATTTATATTTAGATACTAAATTTCTCTACTTCAAAAATCTGACTGTTAGGAACTGATAAGCTATATTCGTGTTCCACTTACCATCCACACTCCAACGAATAAATGTGAATAAAATGGACGAATATTAGTTCGTTGGTCGCTTTGAAGTGAGAATTACTTAACGTTCGATAAAATGCTAGGTGGACCAAATGACCTTTTGGAAGTGAAAGTGGAGTTAGGTCCACAGTTTTCCGGTCCCATGTAATGATCAAACTCGAATTAGTTGTTCCAATGAAGCTGTAGAATGTAAAGTTTTCATACGGTGTCGATTATTCAATTTTTACTTGCGATATAGGTACTATAGATATTTTGATCAAACTTGACACTACGTAAAAAGTGGATCCAGTAAATCTGTCTGTAGGTCAATCTGCAGCTTAAACGGTAAAGCGGTACTTGCTACTTAATCGTCTTAGCGACAAAAAATACATACAATCTCTTTTATCGAAAAACGTAAGTCTTAATGATCTCGAAACCGACTCTAACAATTTTGATAAAACTTCTGTGTATCAAAACAAAATTACATAAAATATTACTACCGATGCCTAGAACCGTGCTTTTGATTTTCGACTTTCTCATTATCGACACAACGGATCTCGATCAAAATTTTTATAAAGGAAATTTAGTTTGAAAAAAAAAATTAAAAACATTTTATGTTAAAAGAAATTAAGTTTTTTTTTATAATCTACACGCGCTCAAGGGATTTGACTACCCTTTAAATGTTTCAACACAGTGCGGGCGTGAGGTTAAGGAAGATAAGAAGGATAGGAAAGATGTGTGGGGCGATGTTCTGAGACTGTAGGTGGTTGTTGTCTCAGATTTTATCGCCAGGGATGGCGGCTGAACTAATGCGGAGAAATTTCCGTGTCTTATTTATCTATGTCCCCTATAATTCGCATTATTTTTGTATTCGTTGTCATATTAAATCGGTATACTAACAGCATGTATTGAGTAAACGTAAACCATCAACTCATTATACAGGGTGGCCCACGAATCGTGCTACAATTTTTTTTTATTTTATAGGCTACTATTTAGATTTATCAAAATGATTGCTTGGGATACTGAAAAAAGGATTTGGATAGTGCAGCGATACCATTCTTTACAGTCCGTCATATCCGTCCAAAGGAAATTTAGGCTGAAGTTTGGCGGCACTCCCCCGAGTAGATGGTCGATTATGAGGCTGGTGAACATGTTTGCCGAATCTGGAAGCATCGAACGAAGACCGTATCATCGAGATCCCAACGTTCGGGTTCAGGATACAATCTTGGCTGTTGCATTGGCAATATAGACAAATCCAAGTGTGTCGACTGGAAACTTATCGGGCCAAATTAGCAAGTTAGCAGACAATCATTACAACGGATACTTCATGATGACTTAAACTTGTTTCCGGACAAAATCTAAATTACAAGCAAGTTAAACCCTGTTCGCCTGGAATTTTGCCGAAAAATGATTGCAATGGCCGAAGAAGACAACAGATTGATAAATTGTTTGTTCATGTCTGATGAGGCCCATTTTGACTTAAACGGCAGTTTAAGTGTGGTGCGCAGTTTCATCAAGGTGTATTGTCGGGCCATACTTCTTTGAAGAAAACGGTGTAACAGAAACTGTCAATGGGGACCGTTATTTAAAGGTATTGAAGGAGCTTTTTTACCCAGAACTTCGCCGAAGACGTATCCCTTTCAGCAGGATTTGGTTTCAACAAGATGGAGCAAGTGCACACGTAGCCACGCAAGTTATGGCGGAGCCCCAACGAAAATTCCCAAACAAATTGATATCCAGGAACTGTACTTTCGGCTGGCCCCAAGGTCACCTGACCTGACTGCACCGACTTTTTTATGAAGTTATGTCAAGCAGTGTACAAAACGAAACCCAGAAATTTGACTGAATTGAAGCAGTCCATTAAGACAATAATTGAGGCGATCCCAATTTCAACCCTCAGGCCGCAATGAACAATTTTCTGATCAGGTCCCGCATGTGCGTGGAGGTCATTTGCAGTCTATCATCTTTAAAAACCATTAGTTATTTAAAATAAAATTTAATTTTAATCCAATAAAAAAAAAATTAATGAAATACATCGATTAAAATAAAAGTTATTTAAATTTCTTATTGTAGCACGATTCGTGGGCCACCCTGTATGACATTTATTTTAGAATTGCTTTTTAATGGAAAAATAAGAGGACATAGACTACGGCAGGGATCGAACCTGTGACTATGAGGTCGACAGGCGAACCCACAACTATCGCCCCACGGCCACCAAGAAACAACGGCCAGTAAGAAATAACTTTAAGAATATATTTAACTGTTTCTGCTAAGAATCTTGTTCTTATTAAATTTTATTTCCTTGGCATTTGAGCATTTGCTGATATGTCCAAGATCTTAGTTTCCTGAACTCTCCTATTAAATTAGAACAACCATAAAAATGTATCTATAAATTGATGACGAATGTATTCGTATAGTCAATAGGAAACAGGGCAAATTCGTGCGACACCTTCTCACCATTAATTGTATATAAATTCATTATAATTTGTATACAAATTTGGTGTGATATCCTTAACTGAATTATTATTTAACAATAAAAATTCAGTCAGTCACAAAAGGGAAGGGAGCGAATTGGTATATAGTATAGTGAGTGCGAGAAGTCAACATGATTACCGAGGGTTATAATCGTATCTAACATTTAATATAATATGAGAAGTGATTCCTAAATGAATCTATGGATAAGTAGTGTACTGCTGCAGATGTTGATTGATCACATAATAGTTACAAAAAAACATAAAATAAGAAAGAAATGCACAAAATCGGTAAGGAAGGAAGGATGTCCTGTCCATTTTTGGTGGTGTTTCTACCTGCCCCACCCAAGGGTCTTTATATATGGAGTGTCTTTTTGTATAAGTCAATTTTCCAATTGACTTCGTTTCGGTGATGGCTGAGTAGATGTATACTGCGTAGCGTATACAATTTTCACAACAGATCGTTTACTTTTGTCGAAAAATAATGCGATTTGCAAATACGGTTTAAACAGAACGTGTACGACGTGTCATTTATTTTATGGGTTTTCTATAGTGCTACAGGAATTAGTCAAATAACGAAAAACATATAAAGGCTGTAAACGTGATTTGCTGAATGAGAAATTATTATTTTTGTCAGCAAATTTAATCCTTACAATTAATAGGAAGAGAATTGATCACTTTTATGGACAACATCAACTGATGCGGAAAATCAGTTTATGTTTTGGAGCTGAGCTGGTATTTCAAGTAGTTTTGTTTCATATGAGAAAAATACCACATGTCCAGGTGGAAAACTTGTTTATACATATTTCGGTACTGCAATTCAAAAAAAAAAACAACACAAGTGAGTTTCTGTGAATTGATTTTTGGTTTATTTTGAACAGCGCAAATTTGTTTAGATTACTTGCGGAATATGATATCGCCGTATAGTGTTTCGGATAGCCAACTTCCTAGGCTTCCCAGGGTTCATAGCTTATGTTGACAGAAACTATGGACTTAAAATAAACCCACAGTAAGAAATCTGAAGGGTTTAAGTCGAGTGATCGCTGTAGCCAGTCATGAGCAACATTTTTCGAAATGAGCCGAACCGGCAGGCACAAACGCGTTGGTCGTGGAGAGATTGCTCATGAACTAATTGTGAGTTTTCATAGCGCAAGACCGACATTTTTTTTTATTCACAAAAAAATTTGCCTCACTCGCTCATAATAATTTTTTCCCACGAATCTTTGTCGGTTTGAGCCATGTTCAGCACGAATTTCGTCTTGTGATGGCGTATACTGTTCCATTGCACAAATTCACTTGGAATGGCTGGAACGAAAGCCGATTTGAAAAAAAGTTACAGGGTTGCCATATGTCTCACCATGTAGGTTACCCAGTAAAACAATAACCTCAAACGCTAATAATCTAGCGAGTGCAGCGAATCGGTGTATGTTCTATATGCAGGCTTCAAATCTTTAGTAAATTCAAACTTCAATTTTATAAGAATGTAGACGAAAGTCCAAATGATGTGGGGCAAACCAAAAATGCTGTGCTTTGCTCAATCGCAATCAATAAATAAGTTTAATTATATGCCTGTGGGACATAAGTTGTTTTAAATGCAATTTGAAATACAAGACACGACGTTAAAACGAATGAAAAGAATATTTGTCGACACAGTGGATAAATTTATCAATAGATTTCTTATACGGCAGAGTGTTAATTTAGATGATGGATGAGGCTTAAAACATCGCATCGTTAACAAATCCAGTTTTGACTGTTTACGCTCGAATAGACGATTATTCCGAACATAATCCACTTGTTATGCTCTAAACGTATACTTGATACAGGTATAGAATCACAATTTTTGTATTAAGTGTTAATAATTTTAGCACGTTAAACAATAGTTTGTACCGGTGGAAATCTTCAAAAGGCACTTGGTGGTAATCGGCACCAAGTAGTGTTGGATTCTTACCACACCAAAACCACTGGTAAATTAGGACCAATCTATGAAAGATCAACAAAAGACTTTTCTTTCTTAATTTAAAATCACATTGTTCGAAGTTTAAAGTTTTACTACTTTCACACAGTTTTTAGACCATCAGCTCATTAAGTTTGCTTCTCAGAAAATTATCGCGCAAATTTAAGAAGGCCTTCATTACGGTGTTGACATGACTTTTTTACAGTCGTTGATTATGTGATACATCGTGTTTGTTAACCACTTTTGTAACAATTTCTATTTGAAAGTCACGATGTAAATCACTATTTCTAGATACGTCAAAATTCTTTCCTAGTAGCCAGTATATTTTTCTGCAGCATTTATTACATGATTTTTAATTCTAATGAAATCAAAAGAGAGTCTAACACAAGAGTGACCTGCGGCGTGCCTAATCGGGAAACTGTTGAGTGTCTTTAACCTGGCAAAGTTTAGCAGCCCAACTTTAAGACACGTCGAAGTGCTTCCTTTACCTCCTTCTGATGGCCCTCGGGCAATGATTTGTGTATCCACATAAATTAGCTAAAATTGGAAAGGCTAGGCCTTACTCGTTAGGATAGGTTACGGAGGCTAGCACTCTTCCCTAACTGAAAACCATCTTGCTACCGAAAAAAAGAAACAACACCCCGGATAACTAATGATAACATGTTGACGACTTTTGGCTATCGAATAAGGACAACGATTGGTTTCTGGAATGTGAGAACACTCCTGGATGATGTCAGTGAAGGTCACAACAACGCCAGATTCCTCCAACTAGAGAAGGAATTCATGAAGTACAGGCTGGACATCTTAGGCATTAGCGAAATACGTCCGTTTTTCGTAAATTGAAACTCAAAATTTTGCAATTGGTGGTTTTTCAATTCTTTCCGTGCAACACTTCTGGTATTTACCTGTTAAAAAATTGTAAGAATTTATAAACTTAGTTCTTTTTTCCAATTACAAAAAAAAACACTTAAATTCAGAAGTGTTCACCTATAAGATAAAGAAAAGGTTGAAATGTTTCGAATTTCAAATAAAATGCTCGTTTCTTCTTTATTTTACTGCTCTGTTTCTTTTCTCATTATTATAAGTTAAAGATGGCAGGAAGGGCGCGAAATTCAAACATTATATCAATTTTAAAAATACATGTAGTTCACAATTGTATTTAATTATTTCAATTTAATTATTATTTTCTATTTTAATTAATGTTTGCATTGTCAAAAACACCTGTTACTAGTTTAACCATTTTATTCTTAAAATGTTATGAGAAATTATCGTATCTCGAAATCAATACGAACATTTAAAAAAGGACAATGAGAAAGAATTGGTCTCGTGGACTCCTGCTGCCGAAAACTGGGTCTACGAATAAGAATCTGCTCTGCCGGTTAGGAGAATTCGTATTATTTTCTTTTTAGTATTAAAAAAAAAATAATTATATCGTCAAACATTTCCAACTTTTTAAATATGAAACCGAGAATAAAAACAACAACAACACGTTTTAGGCTTTAATCGAAATGCACTAAAACAATAAGGCTGAACTATTTTAAAGTTCATCGAAACATAAAGTGCTAGACATGAAATATACCGAATAAGTGACATATTATTGGAGCCTTTAACTCGTTATTGAATTTCCTTGTACAATTTCCTAAAAATAATATTTGTAAATCTTTGAATTTGTGAATTCAAAACATTAATCAAAATTGGTACAATTTCATATTTGCATTAAAAATAAAATGCACGACTGGATCGCACGTACTTGCTCCTATGTTCGATCACATTATATGCAAAAGATTCTTAATGGAAACGGCTAAGAGTTATTTTTAAGGTCGTTTTAAATTCTTAAATTTTTCTAAAAAAAAATTGGCATGAACATTTTAAATATTTAATAATATAAATGTAAAAACAAAATTCCAGAAAAAATCGCCCACTCGTTTTCGAAGTATTGAATTTTCAAAAATCCAAAAAAACTATTTCTTGAAAATTTTGAAATACAGTATTATTTAGAATTCAGAGGAAATCCTGTATAAACATTTTGATCGAAATCGGTTGAGTCGTTTATGAAAAAGTGGAAAATCAATAAAATGGTTGTATGGCAGGTACCGTTAATAAGAAAATATTTTAAATTTTTTTCGGCCAAAATGTAGACCATACTCAAGGCAGTACTCACACAAAATTTTATCAAAATCGTTAGAGCCGTTTTTGAGATAATTAAGGTGGTAGAAAAATTTGTATGGCAAGTACCGTTATTTTTGGGGCTAAAACAACGATTCAAAAATCTGTTTTGGACAATCACCTAGAACACCTAACCACCAAGTTTGAACAAAATCGGTTCAGCGGTTTAGGCTGTAGATCGTTCTATAGGCAGACAGACGGAATTGCCGGACCAGCTTTTTTGGTGTTCTCTATCAACGTAATGTCAACTTTGATTAAAATTTTGAGTTTGATTTTTTTTCCAAATGCAAAATTTGCCCTATAGTACCTACCTATATCGCAAGTAAAAATAATAGTCAATAAAATAAATATTGCTCAACAACCACAAAGCCAAAAAAAAACCTTAACCCTGCAACAGCTATAAATTCCTTCAAAACAAGTTCCACATACAATTGGAATTTATTAAACCAAAAAAAATAAACATTTAAAAGCCTTATAATATAAATACAGCAATAATAAATATTCACTATACCTATACCTCTTATATTTTACGAAACCCTTTCGAATAAGGAAATTTCATTCAAAAAATATAGGTACCTATACAACATCATTTTGGCCTATAAAACCTTTGCTTTGGTTAAACTCGTATTTCCATATATATTTGTTATTCGAACCAACCAATAAACCCATAAAATCCCAGGTTTGTTTAATCGGAACCATATTTTTATCCCACTCACTCCATATTGCCCAGAATTTAAACATAAAACCTCTAACTCTATATAGAGCTTAGGTGCAGATGCGAAGTCAAAGTATGGGTCAGGTTTAACTAAATATATGTATACGACAAGCTCAGCGAATCAACTTAAAAATCCTTCCTTGCTGACTATACAGTATACGAGTGAGTACTACAAATAAAAATGAAGAATACGAAATATTAACCAAAAGAGGTCGTATAAAGTTTACAACTCGCACATATGGTCACGTCCTTCCTACCTTTTCCTCTGATTCCCGATTCTGATTTTGATTCCGTGATATGCTGCGCTGCTCGAGTGCGAGTCTCTTGCCTATGCCAAGTTCTTCGTGGGCTAAAAATAATGTCATTAAGCGCCTTATTTGTCGTAAACTTTTGTAAACACACGTTTGAAAAAAAAACACACACAAAAAATGCAAAGTAATCTCAATGCAATACGCATAATATGCCAATTTGCCATTTTGCGCAATACACACACTTTGGCAGTCGCACTTATATAATGACAATATTAAGGATAATAAAAACAGTCGAATTCACAATCATAGGCTGCCTTCGATTTTTATAGCTTAGCATCATCATAGAGAATGACGGTTAGGGGGTTTACAACCCCAATTTGAAACACCTGAAAGAGATATAAAAATGTTAAATTGAACAGCCCCACATTAACCTGCGCCTTTAGATATTTAAATGTCCTTTGTATTCGAGTATGTACATAGACATAGATTTCTTTGAATTCTTTGTTTAAATACTATAATGTTCTTGTAGATTAAGGAAAAACACGAATTATCATAACCAAATTGAACAATTTTTAAACAACCTTTTGGGACTATCCGTATGGTGCCTGTATATGGTCTCCAGGGAAGCCTATAATATTGTGATGTGATTGAAAGGGGTCACCAACCACATTCATCAGTTGTAGTTGTCGTTCACCATAAGCGAATGCGCGTCGATCCATTCAATATAATAAATATTTAATTTGGTATTCAGCTCATCTCAACCATGTTTACCGCCAATAAGGACATGATTATCCTGCAATTATTCACCCCTTGAAACTACAAACGAGTAGGTATATGGAGAAAACTTGCAGCTTTCAACCGGGATATGGTTTGCGGTGGTGGTGTTGGTGTTGCCAGCGGCGCGGCGCTTGGCAGTGGCACGTGATCAGTCACGTGCCTGATGCCCAGGCGATGGGAATATTTATTCCTGATACTTTAACACTCGGTTACGCATAATGAAATCACAATCTAAGTAGTCCTTGTTTGTAAGTTGTTGTCATTCATGTAATTCCTATCTTTAAATTGATTGGAATATGTTTACGCTTGGCTTTCTGTTGTTTCCCTTTTTTTTCCCGAATTAAAAAATAAAACCAACCCGGACGAGCAAGTCAAAGTCATGTTGTTGTTTTTTGCAATAACTTTTAATCTGTTTTTTGAAAGCAATTACAGATTTTAAAATGGATTCGGTTTTGATTGAAAGAGGAGATAAATGACACGGATACACCGCATCCCTTGGGAGTTTCTAATACTTTCTAATTTTTAAGAGATATGATTAAACTGTGAAAACATGCGCTAGCATATATTATTACCTTCCCTATCTATCTTAAACGTGCATATGTAATTCAATTTCTTTTTAGCACGAGACTATAGAGAAATGCGAATTTATAACGGTTGTTGTTGTATTAAAGGAGTCACTTCCATTTTTGTTTTTATTTTATCATTTTCTTTTCTAGGAATTGGCTTTTACAAGGATTTTAGGGGTTTTCTTTCCCTGGAAATATTTCCTTCATTTGATAGTAACCCCGCACCACCACAAGCAATTTTAATGTTTGTTTTTATTTCAGCAATTATTTCAGACATTTTTATATCTGCGTTCAGTGGGCAAATTATTTCATGAAATCTTATTGAAAATCAGAGTGCACCTATTTATTGACATTTTCGGTCTGGAATTCCAACTCAACCCAGCAATATACAGATGTAAATGTAAAAAGCACACAAATGTCAGTTGAAATAACATTAAACGTCAAATTATTTCTTCATTTATTTCCACAGAGATGGTAACAAATAAATGCTGAAATCGATTTAGTAAAATAATTTATTTCATGGAATTTGTGGTCAGCATTGGAGATTTCCATTGCATGTTCGATTTTCTGAAAGAAATTATTGCTTGTGGAGGCGCGGGGTAAGGGAACGTAAATGATGGTAAGACATTTCCCTCGCGATTTATTATTATCTGGATCGGGACAATCCTTCCCCAGTTAGTTTTGGTGTCGTTTCATACGATTTTTCTTTCAGAAATTTATTCCGTGGGATATTCACGATCGCAGGAAAAATGTCTACGTAATAAAATATTCCAAGAAAAAGGAAATTCCCTTGGAGATTCCCGCCGGACTAGAATGCCACTTTGGGTGATTCCACAGAAAGATTATAAATAATTATTATCTATGCAAATGTAGAACACGATCCAGACTTTTTTAAGGCAGAAATTGCCAGTTAATAAAATATAGAAAAGTGGGGAAGGGGATGCAATTCTCTCAGAGAGAAAAGAAATAAATTAGAAAAAAAAATCTGGAACGATTCGACTGCAATGTTCTGCCCATTAAAAAAAAGTTCGAAACGTCAAAAACAAACGTTGGGATTCACATTGCTTTTTATTTTTAAATTAATGTTGTTTATTTTTTTTACCACTTTTCATTTCTTTAACCAAATTTTTTGCAAGCAACCAGACATAGCGACAACGAGACAGACTCATTTTCTTGGGTTTTATGACAAACGTCAAGCCGCCATTTGTAAATTTGCTGCCCGCATTTTGCAGGCCACAAAAATGTATTGGGGAGAAATTCCAAGAAGGAGAAAATATTAGATGTGTTTTTTTTTTGTAGTAACAACAAACTTTAAAGAGTGGAGCAAATTTTGTAAATCTTGCAACAAAGTAAACAAAAGCAAATACCTAGGCTACTTTTGTGTGTAAACGTCAATGAACAAAATAGACGAAGAATTATCTTTCGAATAAAGTCAATTTTATGGCAATTAATTAATTTATCTGTGTTTTATTTCATTTTATAATATGTACCTTTAAAAAACACCATTTATATTGAATTAAAAAATATTGAGTGGTGCCAGACTGCTGAAAAATAATAACCAAATTTAATAAGTTTTTTTTTTTAATAATACAAATTCTATATACTACTGAAATACATCAGCCAAGTAGAAGACTTAGCACTATAATATTTGGACTTGTTGAATTATTGATTCAAAATAGCTTTTAACGGCCTTTAGTCCAATAACCAAATTTGTTTTAGTAGATTTTTCAAAAAAAAAAATGTGCATATACACATGGGACATAAAACAAAATTTAGACTTGAACCAATGCACTACCTTCAGAGTCCCGGATAGGTGAGGTAGAAAAATAAATTTTATCAAAATAGGCCAAGCCGAATTACGAACACAGGTACATGTGCACTGAAGGTGTTATTAGTGTTAGTAGAAGTCTAAATAATATACATAGATGTAAATAAAAGGCTCTATAAAGCAATACACAAGTCTACGTATTTAATTTCAAAGTAAAAAATAAAATGGGCACTATCGGGAATCTCCCAGTAAATTTCGTTTCCCGCACGGAATATTTTATTCCCTCCAAATTTTACCTGCCATCGTGAATTTCATACGGAATAAATTTCTCTCGAACACAAAATCGTATGAAAAGACAGCAAAATTCCTTGGGAAAGTTGATTCCCTATACCAATTCCTCTAAAGAAACTTTTGAGCATTATTAACGTTCCCAACATTCAAATGAGACAAAAATTTCCCGGGAAATTTTGATTCACGATAACCCCCAATGAAACGGAATTTTTGAAAACTAACATTTCTAATTGACTATACTTCCCCCTGTTTCAAGTTCATTAAGAAACTTAATTTTGTTGTTAATGATTTCCCCAATTTATAATAATAACAAAACATTACCTACATTTTCTGTCAACATATTGAATGGACGTTTTCCCTTAAAATAGTTTTATTGTTTTAATCTTTTGTGAAATACCTATATCCAACTTCTCAAACACTTTACCCGAAATCACTAAAATGAACATGTTGCTTCCATCCACATCATCCATGCACACAGTAACATACACCTACATAAGTATATACCTTTACCGCTGACCAACTGTTTCCCTTGGGTATAAAGAGGCAGTTAAATTAGAAGGATTAAAGATTATAGCACATCATAAATTCTGCCAATAGTCATAGCAATTACAATTACAAATCGTACCCAGCATATGTGCGCAAAACTTGCGACTTATATAAACTGATTTTATACTCTCTCTCTAACTAATTCAATGAAACGCGCGGATTACAAATAATTTTCATAACTACCCAAATATGTACCCACATACGAGTATGCATGTTGTTAATCGTTAAGCGAGGAAGGAGAACAAATAGAGACAGAAAAACCCCAACTGACCCTATTACGACAACGCTTACGAAAGTAATCATAACTAATAATTTCATTCGACATAACAACCCCCGAGATACTCAGTGTTTTCGACAATAAGTGACGCTACTTATGTAAATGGTATTCGCTCCAGAAAGCAGTTTATGTCGCATAAATCCAACTTATTAGGCCTTTTTAAGGTGACACAACCATCAGCCATGCTGAGGCTGACGAACCAAGATTCTAATTCTATACGAAGGGCAACTGCGGGCTTTCATTTGTACAACATAGGCTACATGTGAACATGATGTTGCGAAATGTACAAGAGTCAGTAGTAGTAGTTGTCAATCGCACATGCTGCAACCTAACTTCTGATTCTGTATGCCATTTCCAAAGAGGACAATTATTCCTCCCCCGATGCCGATATGGTAGTCAATCAATTTATATCTTTTACCCGGTTTATTCAAATGTGCGAGTCGTTTTTGCATAGAACCCATATGCTGCTACCTACTGTGAATAATCTTAATAGTACCGGGCGGCTTTGGACAGGAAAAATTGCATGACAAATCTGTTCCACGAGTATTCCTACAGAACAGATGTGAAGGTATATTGAGCGAGACCAAGACCAACCATCAGTATTCAAACACAAAAAGAGTATACTCGAATCGTAGACAATCCGCAACATTTTGATTCAAATTTCACCTTTATCTCTGCCAAATATTCGAATAAATCATTGAGTAATGAATGAAATATGATGACGTTTTCTCCTCTCGGAAGCCGGAACGCTCCGTTATATAGCGAGTATGAAATAAATTTATGCGCAACTATACAACTGCTAGGAGAAATCATGGATGGATTCCCATTTCCCATCATCATATACCTCCTACCTACAGTCAAATAAGAATGCTCGCTCACTTTGTGGGAGGATATCGATGGCGCGGGGGGCGGTAGAGGCAGAGACGGCGACGGCAACCCCCAAGGGAGAAAATATATCTGATATTCTAAATATTTTGCCGTGATGTATAGAAATATGAAATATAACCAAATATTGGATTGTATCTAGATTTTTAGATTTGTTTCATTTTTTTTTTTTTATTTTTTTGAAATAGATAACTATGAGATGTGTTATTTGGCATTGTTTTTTTTTTTGTATGATTTATCTATTGAACGTCGATGAAATTTTAACCATACAAAATTTAACACACAAATTGAATATTTCAAAATATTAACATTCAGATTTGGTAAAAAAAAATAATAAAATCATTGAAACAATCCTCAGGAGCACGATGTGTTTTTTATCTCTAGATTGAAGTTTGCATTAGAAAAAAAAAATAATAAATTCAGTATTTCATTCTAAAGATATGCCATTCATCTCACTCACTTGAAATATATAAAATGAACACGTTCCACAATTCGGCTGGTGTATGAGTCTTATGAAAACAAAATATCTAAACGTCAAAATGTCGGCGACATTCGTGAATTAATAGGTCTGTTTGTTATCATGTGGAATTCGTAAAAATTTGTACACATTTTCACAAAATGCTATTTGTTAACTCGAAAAAATAACTACAGACTGTCAAAATGGAGGAGAAAAACTCCTCCTACATTGAAAAAGTGAAAACACCAAGCTGTCAAGTTTTGTCTGCTATTTCTTTGTGTTAGTGATGGGCACATTGAAAGAAATGAGAACTCGGGCGAAAAATTCATTATTTGCGTTTTAGAATGAAATCTTTGTATTGAAAACGAAAGACAAACAGGAATAAAGAAAGAAACGCAGTAAGGAAATACAAATAATCGAGAAGTGGAAAATTTTAATATTTGATCACTGGAATTCTCGAGTGTTTTCTCATTTTTTTTACAGAATATTTTCGTTTTGTGCACTTTTCTTTGAATTGCGTGTTGTTTTTCTCTTTTGCTTTACATTTTTTTTTAGTTTGGTGTTGGTAAGTCTCGAAGTGATGATTCAATTTTGCCCATCACTACTTTCTGTCTTTGCGTCCGGAGGGTCACCATTGACGTTTTACACACAGATGTGGTCAATTTGCATTTGTTTACTTTAGCTGTGTTTTATTATCGAAAATAATCAATATGGTTTACCCCGTGAAAATAAAACGATCTAGGTTATGTACTGAAATGTACCCTCTATTCGCCGAATTTAATACTAATATTTGCAAACCCAGATAGAAACCTGGATCTCGTGTTGTTTTTGTAATACGTTTTAAGAAATAATCCAGACCCAGACCCGTAGTCTTTGTTGCAAGATTTACAAAATTTCCTCCACTCCCGAAGTTTGACAGTTGTTACACTTTTTGCTACAAAAAAGAAACCAAACAGAGCTAATGTGAATTCATTTTTTTTTTTTTTTCAAAGAAGAGAAAGTGGATTGTGAGTCGAAATACAACTTCCGGTTAGAACTCATTTGGAAGGCATTTGAATGCAGTTATCTTCTGTGTTCCCGTTGTCCCTAAATATCCGAAAATCTATGAATTTCCACGAAAAACTGTCAAATCTTGTTACCGTATAGCAAATTAATTATCGTTTTCACAGAAGTGAACACTCATGATATAGAATCAAATATTTCCCTAGGCTGCGAATTTTAATCCAAGAAATTATTTTGGACAAAATTATGAAGACTGTACTAATTAAAGGAAGTATCAAATTTATCTTTTGGTCGTGTTTTTTTGTGGAATAAATTAAAATTTGTGATATAAAATTGGTAATAAAGTGTTTTTTTTTTAGGTTGACAGGGAATCTATTAGCTGGAAGTGTTGGTCAGATAAAGCTGCAAATATTGTTCAATCACCAAGTTGGTTTTTCATTTTCCTTCTAGATTATCGACCTCGTGTCCTGTCCAGATTTCATGCACCAGGAAGATTATTACTGCTTGAATTTTGAAGGATAAAATGTTGGGATAACAATATTTTTAAGTTATTATTCATTTTTATTTATTGAAATTAAATTTGTTCACTGCGCCGAAATTATTATTCTTCTTTCTAATTATTATTTTGTTTTACTCTTGATATATTGACTTTTGAATGCCAATTCATATTGAAAACGTCAAACTAATCTTTTTTTTTCTCTGGTGAAAACACTTCAAGATAAAATTTTTAATCTAATCAAATTAAACCGGATTATCTTTAGGTGAAAACGTAGTATTACGTTCTCTGGGTTTTACCCCCTCTCTTCAAAAAATGTACACAAAGTACGGGAACACAGCTAATGGTCACGTTCAGAAGACGTAGTCGACTTGAAAACTGTGAAACAGTAAAGAATTTTATTATAGCAGCTGGCCAATCAGAAACCAGAAACTTGACTAGCTTGACTTGAAAGTGTACTACGTCATCTGGACGTGACCAATGTTTAATGGCCTTTTCGATTGGCCGTCCGGAACACTTTCCCCCAGTATAACAACCGGAAACAATTTGACTGATTCTGAATTGTATGTATCACTGTATTTGTGAAAATTAAATTTAAAAAAATCACATCGGCTTAAAAGAATTTCCAAAACACTTGATTTCAATTTAGATACACATTTTCTTGTACTTGTATCAATAATAATTATAACTTGCTTCTTTTTATGTTAGTTTACCAGAGAAGTAGTTTAAATTCAATAAGCACATCGAAATTACACAACAAATCAACCCGAAGATTTTGACATTTTAATTATGTGAGTGTATTAGTGATTCTGTTTTCGATTCTGAAATGAAATCCATAATCGTTTTCTGTTCTGTTTAGAGTAACAACAGTCATTTAGAGGGGGTTAGAACAGTTCTGGGCGGCCAATCAAAAAGGCTATAACAGTAACGAATTAACGAATATTCGTTAATTTTGACACTTCGTTTATTCGTTGCAATGAAAATGGGTATATGGAATACGAATAGAGTTTGACAGTCACCAAAGACGATTTACTCTGGAGCGACCAATGGCGAATATTGGTGCATTTTGACACGTAAGTAAAATTCACTTTGTAGCTACCTACGACCTACGGCCGATGAATTAACGAATAAATGCGATTATATTAACTTTTTATGTGCCAAAACAAAGGTAAAATTTGAGACAAAAATATTGGCCGTCGCGAATCGTTACGAACAGTCAAGCTCTATTCGCGTTCCACATACCATCCACACTTCAACGAATAAATTGTTCGCGCACGACTAACTTACATTTGTGACGAATAAAAAAAAAGCCATGAGAACAAAATGTCAAAATGAACGAATATTCGTTAATTCGTCGGTCGTTGGTCGCTTTTCTCCGCATAGTCCTTTACATAGTTTTACTGATCACATTTTACAATTAGGTTCGTTCGTTGAACTTTACCTAGGGTCGACCCAGGTTTTTTTGACAACCTCAAGAGTTGTCAAAAAAACCTGGGGTTTTCGGTTCTCAAAAAACTCCCGAGGGCCATTAAATTTATGTTTGCTGAAAAGCAAGTTATGTCATTTAATAATTAAAACTTAAAATATGTTATATTTAAGTTCTTAGTACATTTTTTGTGAACCTATGAACAATCTTTAACTTCAAAGCTTTCCCTTTTTCATGTCTGTGTCTGAAAATTAATTTGAGTATTGTTTTGTTTCCATTTTAAAAATAACAATTTGCATACAAAACGAGAATTCACAACAAAACAAATACTTCAGATTAGGGATGATGGATAAGTCCATCTATGTTATTGAAATATCGATATTAAAACAAAAAATCGATGATTCAATATCGATGTTGAAAGAAGAATAAGGAAAACCCTTCAACACATTGATGTTTTCGATTCGATAACTATTAACATCGATGATGAGTACTCGATATTCTCCTCAATATCGCCCATTCCTACTTCAGATCTCATGTGACTTTGACGTTTATTCATTTACCTCAAGTTGCCCCTGCTAAAAACCTAGTTCTACTTCAGGACGAGTTGAGAGCGACCCTAGTTTTGAAAAAACACAGAATTTGTGTGTCAGGGTGACTTTAGGTTTTTCAAAAAACGCTTTAGGTCGACCCTAGGGCGACTTCAGGGCTCAACGAACAAACCTATTGTTAAATCTCTGATTTTTTTTGTTTTGTTTAAGGAGTGGATTGTGTGTGGAACACGAATAGAATTTGACAGTTCATAACAATCCGATTGCACTTTGCAACGACCAAAATTTGTTTTATCGAATGTATCTTATTTATGAAAATAAAAACCAAATTTTAGTATCAAAACATTTTACAATTTATATTTCTCCCATTTTGTGTAGAAGGTATATTAAGGTTTATAAAATGTTTTAAATCACATTTATTTAGGTCATTCGTTGGTCACTTTTATCTGAATAGTCCTAAGTTCTCTCTCTTTTTTCAAGAAAAAGTGTCATGATTTATTTGAATGTTGCAACAGAAATGTTTGCATTTATATTTGTGCAAATTATTTTTAGGTAATTTAAAATTCATGCCACTTCAATGTTCATACAATCAAAATTCTATCTAAGAAAATGATTTATTTTTCTGGATGGAAATATCTCTATTCTAAGCAAAACCATGACACAAAATGAACAAATTTCACAGATTTCTTTATCTAAATACTACACCTTTATTTCATTCTATGTGGAAACGTTAAGCTGGCGATGATGATAACTGCGAACACCATCTGGAAATGAACTTAGGTATATATAGGTATTTTGATAAGGACAAATTACCCTGAAATCCTTAAGGCATAGATATATATCTTTAACATAAGGACAGATTGCACATCGCTCCCCTAACAGCACAGCACATAGAATTCCTATTCTTCACTTTAGCGAAATGACACGTCTAGATGATGAGCATGATGACGAAGTGGATATTTTAGAGTAAGGGAATATAGGTGGGTAGGTGTGTGGGTGTGCGATTCCCTCATGGCCTACAATTGCAAATGCAGACTTCGTCCTAAATTCAAATATAATCGAAAAATTAAATCACTGAAAGCATTTGCCTTGAATTAGGGTTGTAATTTTCAAAATGGTTAAATCTTTGTTTTTTTTTTTGTTCGTGTGTTAAGTTGTTATTTAAATACAGTAGGGATTGCAAAACAAAATTCACAGATGAAATTTAAGCAAATTGTAAAATTACATACAAAGCTCCTGGCCCACTGAACAGAAAACAACTGTACACAACTTCAAATTCGGATAGAAGAAATATTGTATTACTTTTTGTACTGCTAACTGTTTTTCTCGGTATTTTCTCGAACTTCAAATTTGACATGAAAATGTTATGTTATAAGTTCACGTGGGTAAAGTTGCTTGTACTCCAATAATAAGTGTAGAGATTTAGATATAGTTATATATACATACTCTTTGATTGTAAATTTAAATTAAAAATATATTTTATACACAAGCATAGAAAACTACACGCAAGAACAAGCTTTGAAAATGTCATCCAATTTGAGTCATATAGGTAAGTCGTCTATAAGACATGGAGCCATTTGCGAGAAACTATGAAATAAAAACGTAGGCGTGGCAGTGGGTGAATTTAACTAAATCAATTTTTAGTTTGTTTTTCTTGCTAACAGGAATAAATTATAAAAATCTCATCAAAATTGTTACATCTGTTTCTAAGAAGCCAATAAATGATAAAAGTGGACGTGGTAGTGGGCGGACTCTACTTTAACCAAAATCTTAATTTTCTTTTGTTCATACAAATATATTCTGAACATTTCATTAAAATCGTTTGTCTTTTTCGAAAAACTTAGGGTGGTAGTGGGCAGCTTTATCTTACCATATTTTTTTTTGAAAATGTTTGTCTTGCTCATAAAAACAAAGTCTGCATTTTTCATCAAAATCGTTAGAGTAACCAAAAAATTTTGAAAGTGGATTGTGGTGGGCGGATTTTCGTAAAATATTT
This sequence comes from Philhelius pedissequus, assembly GCA_910595825.1. NCBI lineage: Eukaryota > Metazoa > Arthropoda > Insecta > Diptera > Syrphidae > Philhelius > Philhelius pedissequus. The sequence continues at coordinate 2,016,121 of OU343163.1, read as the reverse complement.
TTTTTTCATTTTTCTCTTACACGAAAAAAATTTGAAAATCCATCCAATTGAGTATAGTTCTCATCTCATTTGTATAGTTCTCCAAGAAATAGATCCATTTTCGAGAACCCAAGAAATAAAGAAATGAGCGTTTTGTTGGGTAGATTAAACGAAGTCTTTTTTAATTTTATTTTCTCGCTCATATGTAGAAGCAAGCTGTGAAAATTTCATTCAAATCGTTGGAGCAGTTTCTGAGAAACCAAATATTGTGTTATTGTATATACAAGTTTAGCTCGTTTAATGTAATAATATAAAGAATTCTTACTTCACACACTGTGGTTTGATTAAAAAAACAAGTTAATTAAACATCTGACTTTCTATTTTTCTAAGACATTCGATGTGGATCATTAATATTGTTTTCGATTGGTCGTCCGGAAGGCTTTAGAGTTCTTCTGAAAAATCCCAGATGTTCTCCTGGTTCTCCTGCAAAGAAGAGAAATTCGATTCTGATTAAGTCAGAATCAAAACCAGAAGCACGTTCACCTTCTCAACCATTAAATGTCAAACTCAAATTCAATGTTGAGTCTGTCATGTTTACAAAATAAAATAGTCACAAATGTCCGTTTGAAATTCCCGCCTTACACATATATTCATACTTTTAACTTCTGAATCGAGAATCTAGTGTAAACTTATTTGACTGGGATACCGGATCAGAGAGATCTTCCGAATTACCAATCGAAAATGACATAGGTTAATTTAAAAAAAAAATATACATATATATTTATATTTTTACTTTCATATCATACTGTATTCTCGTTCCAACATGTGAATCCTGTCTCATAACAAAATTTTGTAAATGGATGCGCATTACACAGAATTATTACAGGAGATTATTTTTTTCTACGTGTTTATTACTTTTTGGGGACATCTGTGTACGCGCTGTGCTGGCTGGCTCCCCGGAGCTGGAGCAAAGAACGAAGGTAGGGATATAAATGTTAATTTAATTATACATGAAAAACGGATCTACATGAGTAAAACAATTACATTCAATTACATTATTTTCAGCGCCCGCCTGTATTGTATTAATGCTCTAACCATTATAATGGCGTGTTAAATTATATTTTTTTTGTTTTTTTTTTTTTTTTCATTTCGAAATTTATCACACAAAAATTATTTGGTTAACGTTTTTGAGAATTAAATGCAAAGTGGAAAGTCGCATCAATTTTGAGAGAATGTTTGTTATAAGCCATGTGGTGTTTTATAACGCAACACAATACATAGCGCCAGGCGCCGAGCAATGCCAACCGACAACCAACTTAGCTTGAAAACACCCTTAATGATGCGATGCGATGGAGCGCCGAAACATATGCTACAATTATTATTCTCCTTTATTTTGAAACGTGCCTTTGCTTTAACACAAATTCACATCATTTTGATGGCGAAATCAGAATGTGTGTGTCTATATATCAACAATGTTAAAAGTCATCATTTGGTCATTACCCAGCTATATTTTACTATTCACAAGTGAGCTGTAACACGTGGTACACGGCATTGGCTTTATTAAACAGGGTGGTTCTGTCCTCGTCAGCATTCAAATCTGAAGGTTTATACACAAACACAATCTTTTCGCCTAGTCAGTCTTGTGACTAGAGGAAGATTTCAAAAGGAAAAAGTAAAAGAAAACTTATGGTCGGGAATGAATTCCAAATGAATACGTAGCTCCGTGAGTTTCTTCTTGCAATGTGCCAATAGGTATACTTCAAAGGCAAGTTATGGATTTCTAAAAGAAAAAATTCGAAAGTTTTCACGCAAACGTGATTTACTTTATAATAAAATATATAAAAATATTAATTCTCAAATAATTTATTTGTTTGTAGATTTAATTAGAGTCGGTAATCATGGACCAAAAAAATATAGCGTCTTAGAAGGGCACGTACGCATCTAACTAATGAGCCCAACTATCGTGGCTGGGCGAAACGCATTTTTCACTATAAGGCGGTCCTACAAAAAGCTTTCAACTTGGCTTTAAATCAATACAATCCACAAAAATATTATTCAATTATTATTGTTGGCGTTTTATTCATTATAATTTATTTGTTTAATTTTATAAGTGTGATGTTTTGACCTCGTCTTTTATAAATAATAAATATTAAACTTTGATACCAATTTTTTCTATAATATGTATACTAAATATTTAAATAATTTGCACTCAAAACTTACAAACAAAACTTACAAGCAAAAAATTTTGCGGATTAAATAACTATATTAATATCATCAGGTACATGCGACGAGGATTGTGCACTTAATTCTTTTAGGAGGGTTGGAAAAACAAAAACGGTTGATTTAAAATTCAGTCCAAACAGCATCACCTGTGCGAAGCGTATCATGTTCAAAAACGTATTTTCAATCATATTCAGGGAATTTACAATCATAATGAAATCCAGGATTCCATGTTGTGGGATGATATGGGGTGATGGACTAACACCAATGAGCAGCATGTTATTGTTTTATTAGGTGTTATTGAATTTGGAAAGTTATACTGTTGAATTTAATTATATCAATGGAATGTTGTTTTCATGATGGCAAAATATATTCGAATGGGGGAGGCGAAAACATTGTATTAATTAAGCTTGTGCACAAATTAAAAAGCACATGGTTGTGATATAAGCTGCATGGCAAAGCATGCATCTGATAATGGTTGTTGCTTCGGATAAAGCTACTCACATTTTCTAGAGTCGACAGTTGCATTATGAAATCATCTTCAAAATATGTTTAAATTAAAAAAAAAAACAAAAAAAAATGTATGTACAAATGTACGTAGGTTTAGCGAAGGTAAGGAGAAAAAACTCCTTTTTAAAGTAACTATTAGGTCTGTATATAGATACATAACTTGTGGACCAAGCAATTTGGGCAGTACTTATGCAAATGGCATTTTTCCTCTGTATAACCGTTTATGCAAAAATAATACATTTTTATAAATTGAAAGGGGTATTTGAACAACATTTCAAGTCATATTTTTTTTAATAATTGCATTGCGGAATAATCTCATTACTATAACTAATTTTTTATTGAATTTAATTTTTTTAGAGGTACATATATGTATTTCAAAGCATTTTTTAAACGAATTAAAAAAAAACTAGAAAGCAATTAAATTCTTAAGACTAAATTATTAAAACTAAGGGGAATATAACAAGGACATAAGAGCGATTAAGTTAGGAGACACAGTTGAAGAGAGGATTTAGAGAGACTTAGATGGTTCAGTTGTTAACTTTCTGAAGCATCCTTGTCATAGATTCCTATTGGCCATACTCAGTACAATAGAAATGGATCCAGAACATTGTATGGACCTGAGATGACGATGGTTACCGTTCCGTATAATTTTTCCATGCAGAGCTGGCCTATCAATACCACCAGTCAAGAGCTGATTTACGAAAATTATGTAAAGGTCTGCAGGTTTATAAGCTTAAGACGATTTTCATAGGTAAGTAAGTTATATGGATGTTCCCAACCAAGAACGCGTAAAAAAACCTGAAAAATGTATGATAAAATACCTCACAATACGTTGAAGATGGGCATGATGGTAAGGTGAGTATATTGGAGAAGCATTCAGGAAGCCTAACAAAGGGGCTGGTAACGTAGGTGTTTGAGAATTCTCTTGACTAGTGAGCCCAAGAGTAGAATTTGCTCTATTAATGATACGGTTTATATGTTGACGCCAGTTGAACTGGTTGCCTGAAATAACACCTAGATTACAAATGGAGATGACTGTGGGAATTGGTTGATTATTTATAAAACATTGTGGTTGCGACAATTGCAATCATTTTTGGGAATAAGTAATGGCTTTGAGACATGCATATTATCGTCATAAATCCCAAAAGCAAATATTCCACATCATTAATTGTTAACAAGATAATCAATGACCCTTGGAGACTTCCTTGCGGGACACCTGATGTTCAACTAATAGGGTTAGAAAATCATTATCTATCGAAAAATTACGATGATTTAGGTAGGACTGGATCTAAGATATATACAGGCGAGAGAAGTCGTATGCTTTAAGTTTAAAATCAACAATTTTGTTCAAGATTTTGTCAAATGCTGTGCAGTCGCAATTGCATTATTTCATGAGCATCTTCAGAGTTTGACAATGGGTCTATGGTTAGATACATCATTCTTACATCATTTTTTATGAACGGGGATAATCAAAGAGTCATTCATTTTTTTTTGGAAACCGCATGGGATAGATAGTTGGAAGAGACAGACAGAGCTATAATTCTGATTCTGAGTATATCGACTAAATGGCTTTCACATTTGATGTCACACTTTGTATTAATTTTGTTATTTTCATGAATAATTGCAAAGTTTATCTGGCAACTTAACATATCAACAATAACTACAAAGGCAATTTAAACCACATCACATACATATTTATTTGGACTTATTGTTCGTAATGATGATTATATGAAAGTAATTTTCTTTTTATTTTCCCAATGTTTCGACGGTGGTTGCCGTCTTCTTCAGGGGTGTCTTTATTTACAAAATTAAACAGAGATATAATGTTTGTACATATTGATATAAGTAAACGAACAAAATACTTACATACTGCAAAATACGTTGATGATATCTTTGCGATTGTGGATAGAGAAGAAATTGAAAATGTCTTACGATGATTTAACCAGTTTAATGAAAAAATACAATTCACCGTAGAGAGGGAAAAAACAGATCGATAGCGTTCTTGGACGTTAAGGTTTACTGTGAAAATGATCGACTTTCTTTCGATTGGTACCAGAAAGATATGCCATCTGTGAGACTTGTCAATTTCCGATCTAATCAAGCCAGACACATTCGTATAGACACTGCATCGAACTTAATAAACAAAGTCTTTGAGTTGAGTGACCGTAAATTCCACTCCGCTAACGAAGAAAAATTTACGCAAATACTCTTAGACAACAGCTTTCCATCAGAAGTTATAAGGAACTTGATACTTCGTCAAAAACACCACGTTCGTTCTGAAAATAAGTTGGAAGAGAGGAGATGTCGTACAAGAGTGTCGTTTATGTGCCCAAACTTTCCGAAAATTTCAAAGATATAGGTCAAACCAGACTGTTGCATCCCTATTCACCAACCTGAAGACGAAAACCGACAAAGATCGCCGTTCAGACGTAGTTTATAAAATAAATTGCCAAGAGAAAACGGATGAATCCTGCAATCTTTGCTACATCGGCACCACCAAACAACTCCTTCGGCAAAGAATGGCGAACCACAAGTCAGATATTCGCCTAAAAAGTTCTGAGGACACACTGGCTTCTCACAACATTGATACCGGTCACACACTAAACTTCAAGGGAGTGGAGATCCTTGCAACAGAAAAACATACATCTAAACGTTACACACTAGAGACACTACATATAATTAACAACAAAAATAATATGAACCGCAAACAAGACACACAAAATATATCAGCCGTTACTGTTCCTTAGTTTCTGACAGTAAATATCTTTAAACATAGACTAATCTTCAAATAAGAAGTGTTCAAAATCTGTTTCTTAGTCTGTTTTTTTAAATATTTTAAACAAAATATTGTTTAGCTTATGTAAGTCATATTTTGTTCGTTTACTTGTATATATATGTTCAAACATTATACCTCTTTTTAATTTTGTAAATAAAGACACCCCTGAAGAAGACGGCAACCACCGTCGAAACATTGGGAAAATAAAATGAAAATTGCTTTCATTTAATCATCATTACGACCAATAAAGCCGATGAGAATCATTTTTTTTTTTTTAATTATCCAAAGTTCAAATAAGAACCAATTTGGTCAAAAACTTCTAAAATAATACATATTTATATCACGACATATTTTACTGAGTCATTTTTAAATAAAAAAAAATTAATTGGTTGCAAAACATCAACATCAGCACAAACTCATGCTAAAAAACACTTCACTTCACTATTTAGAAGAAATCCTTTTAAATTCAGATAATAGTTTCGCCGAAATTTTAGGTGAAGTTGCGAAACAGCAACATGAAAATGTTCATTTTCAAAACTCCGCAATCCCTCTTCTTCATCCTCGTCACTATCGCTAATTATGTTATACAAATTTTCAACACTAATCATTTTAATTAATTATTAATAATGAAATTAAACCTAATTTCAATTTGGAACATTACCTATACATAAACCGAATTTCTTTTCGTCCAATGATTTTTTTTTTTCAATTCCATTTGAGTTTAACAGATATACTTTTTCATCGTTTAAAAATCCGCAAAGATTTGTCGCGTCGTAAAAGTTGTGCAATGATACTTGAAAAACCACACGACAGAGAATACGAGAGTCTCGAAAACACTACTTTGGTAATAGGCATGATTTTTCGAAAATTGTTTCATATTAACTTTAACTTAAATTTGAAAAGTAAAAAAAAAAATGTGGGATCAATTCATGTTCGATAATAATTAAATTGATGGTTCATTTTCTCATTAAAATTTTTCATCACCTAGGCATGATAGCGATTAGAAGGTGTCATGATTTGTACCCTTGTATCAATATAGTTTAATAACGAAAAAGTTATAATCTTTCAACTTACATAATATTTTCTGGAGCCCCGTAATACATTTTGATTTCTTTTTTTTTTTTGGAAATTCTGGTAAATTTGATTGATTAACATTTTCTTGGGGTTTTTTTCTTAAATATAATTATATATTTATTAGTACACTATTTAACTAAATGATTATTACATTAAGCAAACCTCGAAGAAAGCTTGAATGCAGTCTTGATGTAGCTTATAACTTTGTCTAAATTCAACTTATATATGTATGAGCTAACATATAAAATCTTTGCAGTATTTTCCTTCGAAATCATATTCTCGTATGATTTCTCTAGCTTCCCTCATATCCTTGAGTAGAGCTATCAGATTTGCTGAATCAATATTAACTTTATGAATAACATCCTTTGGGAGACCTGCGCCATTAAGTTCCTGTTGAACTTCAAGTTCAAGTTGAACACAGTCTATTGTGTTTTCTGGTTTATTAAATTTCACAGAACCCAATTCATTAACTGAAAGAAATTAAGAGTAAAGAAAATTCAATTAAAATAACACAAAAGAAAGGTTGGTCGGATTAAGGAAACAGATATTTTAGAAATTAATTAATACATAGCTTAATCTAGTAAATATTTTACTAAATATAATATCTGTATCCGAAACCGAATGAAAATAGGTTATCATTTTTGTATACTTTTGAGAGAAAGCCCCATAAGTTTTTTTCTAATAGGAGCTGAATAGTCTGATAGAACACGACACATTGCAGCAGCATGATCTTTTGGAAGGCCCAACTGCTGTAGTTCTTCATTAAACACAGTTCCATCTGTACTATGCCTGGCTGCACTTATGAGTAAGTAATTTATACAAGCTACTGCTGATTTCCCATCGTCTTCTAAGATTGATGTGATAGATCGAACACCAGTTTCCTTAAATTATAGAAAATAGTTTAAAATATTGTTTAACATTCATACATCGAATTTTACCTCAAATTTTTCACCAATAATTTTTTTAGCCACAATACAGGCTAAGTCCATAAACTTTTTTGAGTCCAGCACAGATAGAGTTGATATGATTTCGGCTAGAATCCAGTCTGGACAATCTCCATCACCACAGAATCGAAATTTCTGTATGCACAAGAAATAGAAACAAAAATTATTATGTATACAAAATAAGATAAATGATTAAAAGCTTGACGTCATTCTTAAAACAAAATCAAGGAGGAGTATTACGATTAATATATTATGTAGTATTTAGAAAATCACACTTGACTTCACCGCGTTAAATTGTCTACCTAAATAATAAGTACTCAATTCGTTTAATGGCATCTGCAGAAGCTACTGTGTCAATAATTTAATTACAGACATCATCCTTAAAAAATTATATGTATATTTGTAGCGAGCTCTTACCATTTTATACTGCTTCTTCTATGATACTCGTAGGTATTACTAGGAAGAAGTCTAATTTCTGAATACACACGCACGCAAGACGCAACCACGTTTAAAACTCAAAGGGTTGCTTTGGCATAAGGAGCATTAATGCTATTTATTCTATTATGGGATAATGTAAAAAAACACAAACATAAATCAACCCCTGCAGCAGAGACATGTCTTATTTACCCTATTTTCTTTTAAATATATTAGTCAACTGTAGGGCCCTTCAGTAATACCCTTTTTATGATGTAGTGGAATATTCTTACAGTAACTTTTGAAAGGAATGTTGGGTTTTTCATTGGGAAAAAAATCGAACTCAAGATTTTAATCAAAGTTGACATTACGAAGATATAGAACCCGAAAAAAGTGCGTCCCGCAATTCCGTCTGTAGGTCGTTCTAAACGGCTGAAAAGATATTGTTTAAACTTGGTACTTAAACGTTTTAAGTATTTGGCTCTAATACTTTTTTAAAGCTTTTTTAGCTGCCAAAATAACGATACCTGCTATACAATTGTTTTGGGCAAAAATGGTAAAACTGAATCATCTCGAAAACAGTTCTAACGATTTTGATAAAAAAAAAATCAGTGCACCAGTCTACATTTTGGTCAATAAGAAATTGTAATTAAATTATTATTATAACGGGTGATTTTTTTGCTACTTGGTTTTTGACGTTTATATTTTTTGACAGACCACACATGACAAATTCCATGAACATTTGACATTTCGATTCAGTATTGTTTGCCATTTCATCATGAATAGACTTACGCCTGAACAACGTTTGCAAATTATTGAAATTTATTATCAAAATTCGTGCTCTGTGAAAAATGTGTTTCGCAAGCTACGTCCGTTTTATGGTCGTCATAATCGACCCACCGAGCAGGCTATTCAGCTCATTGTGAACAAATTTCGCACCAGTTTCACTTTATTGGACATTAATCCACCAAATCGTATCCGTAGAGTGCGTACCGAAGAGAATATTGCTGCTGCATCCGCCAGTGTTGCTGAAGATCGCGATATGTCCATTCGGCGCCGATCGCAGCAATTGGGTTTGTGTTATTCGACCACCTGGAAGATTTTACGCAAAGATCTTGGTTTAAAGCCATACAAAATACAGCTGGTGCAAGAATTGAAGCCAGGCGACCTATCACAACGTAGAATTTTCGGTGAATGGGCCTTAGAAAAGTTGGATGAGGATCCGTTTTCTTATCGCAAAATTGTCTTCAGCCACGAGGCTCATTTTTGGCTAAATGGATACGTGAATAAGCAGAATTGCCGTATTTGGAGTGAAGAGCAGCCAGAGGCAATTCAGCAGCTACCAATGCATCCCGAAAAATGCACTGTTTGGTGCGGTTTATGGGCAGGCGGCATCATTGGGCCGTACTTCTTCAAGGACGATGAAGGCCGCAGGGTTACGGTCAATGGAGAAAGGTACCGTTCGATGATAACAGATTTTTTTTGCCGAAAATGCAAGAATTGAACTCGTTCAACATGTGGTTCGAACAGGACGGTGCCACATGCCACACTGCACGCGAAACCATGCATCAATTGAGAGGCGAATATGGTGAGCAGTTGATCTCACGTTTTGGCGCAGTCAATTGGCCACCAAGATCATGTGATTTGACCGCGTTAGACTATTTTTTGTGGGGCTATGTTAAGTCTATTGTCTATTGTCTAAGCACGATTGCTGCCTTGGAAGCCAACATTGAACGCGTCATTAGTGAGATTCCGGCCGAAATGTGTGAAAAAGTTTGCCAAAATTGGACCTTCAGAATGGACCACCTGAAGCGTAGCCGCGGGCAACATTTAAGTGAAATTATTTTTAAAAAGTAAATGGCAGAAATTGATTTATCGATCCAAATAAAAATTTCATTCACTTTTTACAAGTTTCTGTGTTTTTTTGAATTTTCAAAAACCAAGCTCTTAAAAAATCACCGTTTACAAGCGTTTTCTTTTTTAATTTTGACTATCTCATCAATGGCTCATCGGATTTCTATCAATTTTTTGTACAGGAAAAAAATGTCAACCGACAATCGAACATAAGAGCAAGCCCGTGCTATCCAGTCGTGCATTTTCTTTACATTGCTTGGGGATGGCAATGGCACTGTGGATATAGTGCATGACTGCTAACTTATAGCGAGTTTCATTCAAGAAAAGATCTGCTCTTTCCGACAAAATATTTCATCTTTTCAATTTGAGAGTTACATTCCAACAAAGAGCAAATCTAGATCAAATCTTAACACGAAAGATTGGATCTCTGATCGGTTGGCAGATTTGATCTGAATGCACACATACATGTAAAGTCTTTTCTGTCAAGGGTCAAATGGAAAATATTTTGTTATTAATTTATTGTGAACTTAAGAACAAGTGCCAATCCGTGCTAAAAAGAAATAAAGAAATAATGGGAGAAGAAGTAAATAATTTTTTATTTTATAAATTCTGTGGAGTTCTTGATTGCTTTGTCTTCGTCTTCCTCGTCATCTGATGATGAAGATGTATTTTGTTTTTAGAAATATGTGTCAGTCATACACCAATACTACAATTAAATCCTGAAAAAAGTTTCATTGAAAAGATCAAATCTCGATTTTGAGAGAAGATCTTTGAAATTTATATGAAACTCGCTATTAGACGTCTAGGTTCGAGCCTCACGATAGGCAGCATTCTTTTCTATACCTCCAGTTTTTATTGGATGCAGCCGCGCCCGTGGGTTATAATAAGTGGTAAGACTGTATGAATATAATGTGAAATGTGTCGAAAGGATGTGTTTAAAGGCAAACATTTAATTTATTTTGGGTTGTGTAACAAAGAATTTATTATTATATAGGGATTAACAGTACGTTTTTTCTTTTAGTTAAAAATGACAATTTTTCAAAAATACACCCTATGATAGTGACATCTACAAGTAATTGAAGTACAAAGACGTGGTAATTGACAAAAATTAAAGGATACATATCCTACAGACCTACATTACATAACAAACAACATGGAAAAGAGAAGATATATAAAAAAAAAATAACAAACATTTCTACACCTACCATCAATCCATTTTAACACTTAAATTTATTATTAACCATCATAAAGCTGGTTCCCTTTTTCCGTTACTAGAGCGCACATCCTGAATACTGAATAACAACACATAGTAGATACATCAGTACTTAGTTAGCTGTTGCTTCATTATTCCCCAATGTTTAACAGTGCCTTTTAAGCAAATAAGCTGCAAGAGAGCTCTAAAAACGGATCTGAGTGAAACGAATTAGAAATAATAATAATTAATTAATTCAAGTGAAACGGAAAAAATTAAAATTATTATGAACGACATTTCTGTCGCGTAATTTCACTTTATAAACGCCAATCTTTAAAATAGGGGCAATTTTTAAAATACACATTAGAATGAAGCCTTGAGTATAAAAGTAAGGAGTTTCAAGTCAAATAATCGCAGTTGTTTCTAAGTGTTTCGTGAATCAACAAGTGAATATTTAACAGTGGGCTTTTGGATTCTTTAAGAAAATACCGAATTTGCATATTCAGGTACCTTCATATTATTAAGAAATAAAGACTTTTAATTTTTAAGTGGAATGCATAGAAATTTGTATGTAAAATTCGTGTCCCAGAAGAAATGTTACTAAATGGCATTATTAATTAAAAAAAAAAAAGAAATGTTCGTCTAACGTATAAATCACAACTTCGACTAGGACGAATTAGCGGTTCCAAAATGCATATAAAAAATCTTTTTGTGTAAAGTAGTTTTTTATAACTCTTTTAACCTTCTTACATTGAGACTCAAGCCACTTGAAGCTTTTTTTTTATAAAATTCTTTAACTAAAAATTTAACCAAAATTGGTGTTGTTATAAATTAATTTTAGATATTTGTTATGAATATTTTTGTATTCTGATATCCGGCGGAGAGACACAATTACTCCAACGTCAAATAAGACGAGAATAAATTGCAAGTAAAGGCCAATTTAAGCAAACAGAAGCTCTCGGAGTGTGAAAAATAATGTTCATGGCAACTCACTTTACTTTCCAAAGAGTTTTACAAGCTATGACCTTAAAATGTTACTAATTATGTAAATATTAATGATACAAAATACATTTCTTAATTAAAATGTATATAATAATCTAAAAAGTTGGCAGTATTGAGTGTTGGAGTGCAAAGGATATCTAGGAGTGACCAAAGGAAAACATTATTATATCAATTGGCATAAATTATACAGTTTTTTTTTAATGAAATTGGTTAATATTTTAACGAGGTTAAGCATTTAAAAATAATTATAACTGTTGCATTATTGTATAATAAAATTAAGTTTCCTTCGGTTGCAGTGGCATACATTAAGTAACATATGAAAGTTTGAAGAAAATGATTGTCCATATGAATGGAAAAACATTCATAGTAAATTGACAATTATGTGGCGGAAAAATCACCACCACTAATTAGCTTCTTACTGGAAAAAGTATAATTTGTCTCTTTAATAAAAACAAATAAAGAAAAATCACTGCAATTTTTCAAACCTTAACAAAAATATAACCCGCCCTCACTTAAAAAATCGCAATTGCATCGTACAAAAGCAGTCTAGGGGCTAGTGTGAAAATATTTGATCCGTGCTTCAGCAGTTTTAACTCCTGATTTCGGCGGATTAATTTAGGTTCAATTAACTCGCAGTTAATACTCAGGCAAAATTCCTAAACGCAAAGCAAGTCTCAGCTAAGCCTTTTTTAAATTTCATTTTCAGTAATTTATTTGACACTGCAATCCTCAATTTTACATCGATCACATCGTATGCACAAGATTATTACGAGGTTTCGTTTGGTAAATTTATATTTTGATCTATAAATTGTTTTTTTTTTCGCAACGAATCGAATACGTTTTCAGATTGATTTTTATTTGATATAGTATCTGTGAACCAGATGGTGGTATCAGCTGCCTTGTCAATCTAATGGCCGTCAGTTATAGGTCCGTTCCCGTACTCCCCCAAACTGCGATAATCTACAAATTTCAGTCAAATCCGTTCCCGTACTCCAAATTTTCGTAGTTTTTCACAGAAGAGAGCGCTCATGAGAGAGTAAAATATTTCCCCAGGTTGCGAATTTTAGTCTAAGAAATTTCTTTGGACAAAATTATGAAAACTGTCAAACGAAGGAAAAAAGAAAAAAAAACAATACAGTTAGCTGCCAAGTAGTGTATCGTTATAAAAGTTGAAAATAATGGAATTTAAAATTTGTGATATCAAATTGGTTATTTTAAGAAATAATTTTACGTAAATCTTTAATAAGCATTTTCAAAAATACACTTTTATGTTGACGTTTAAAAAATGGCAAAAATTGCTGTTCAAAGTGTTCCCGTACTTTTGTGAAACTTTGTTAGGTTCGGAGATTTTTATCCCCCCTTTTGCAAAAATGACACTCTTCACATTTTTGTGCACAAAGTACGGATACACACTTTATGATTTATAGAGGTGTTAGTAAAAGAGGGGTATATCTGCCGAAAAATCCAGATCTGCAAAATTGATTTAAAATCAAAAAATAAGTCAAGTTTTTCAGCCAATCGAAGGCAAAAATTGTCAAAATCAGTGTTTTGACAGATCTAAATCAAAAATAAATTGATTTTTGTTACCAAACGAAACCCCCATTAGTAGAAAGGCTAAATATAAACAAAAATTATTTTTTTTTTTCAAAAAATATGGTATAAAATTGCCATGCCATATTTTTTAGTATGTATGTAGTTAATAATATAAATTTTTAAAAAAATATAATTTCAAACTCAATCCGTTTCCGAAATATTGAATTTTCCAAAAAAAATATTTCTTTTTTAATCAAAAAAAAAAAAAAAAAAAAACATTTTTCGATTTTTTGGTATGCAATATTATTGATAGTTTGGACCTATGTAAACATTTTGGTGGAAATCCGCCAAAAGCCGTCAAGTACGTGAGAAAGTCGAAAAATAAAGCATTTTTCTAGAGCAGGTATACCGTTAATAACAAACTATGTAAACAAAAATGTTTGAACGAAAATGTAGACTAAACCTATAGGTCTTCAGTTTTTTTTAATTAAAATTGTTGTTAGAGCCGTTTTCGATATAATTAAGATGGTAGAAAAATTGTATGGCAGGTAAAAAACAGTTAAATCAAACAATCACCTAATTCCCAAATTTGAAGAAAATTGTTTCAGCCGTTTAGGCTGTAGATCAACCTACAGACAGACAGACGGAATTGCGAGATCCACTTTTTTGATGTTCTCTATCATCGTAATTTTTAAGTTTGATTAAAATCTCGAGTTCGATTTTTTTCCAAATTCAAAACTAAACCAACCTACAATCGCCAGTAAAAATAGCGTGTTTAACTCAGTACTCGTAATAAAGTGAAACAGGGTCTATTGAAAACAGCGTGTATTGTAAAATATAAACTAACTAATAAAGAAATAACCTTGACTATTTACGGTGTCGGTGACTGAAATTCAGGAATATTGTATACTCAAATACAGACAACACGGTTTTTTGTTATAAAAATGAATCAATATTTTTTATATTTTTTCATATGATTAAAAAGTGCTTGATATTGTACTTAATTTAGTTTGTAATAATTTAATCAATTATTAAATAATTAGAGTTGTACCGAATAGTGATTTTGGCCGGATACCGGACACCGGATATTCGGCCCGCAGCTAGGCCGGATAGCCGAATATTCGGCGGCCGAATATCTGCTCAAATGAAAAGTTTAATAATTTGGTGGTCTGGTACTCAAATCAAACCGGTACAAATAAGACCTTAATAACTTAGACATGCTTTTCCTTCTCCTCTACGCAGTGCCAGGGACATCAATAACAATTCGAGTTGCATAGATTTTAACTTTCATTTTAGTAGAAGTGCGTTTAAAAATATGCTAGGCTTTTAGATTATTTAACAAACTATTAGTTATGAACTTATGTTAATTATTGTTTGTTTACATTATAAATTAAATATCTTTAAAGCGTAGCATTGTGCCGTCTGCCTTATTGACAACACCATATACATTTTTAACCATTCTGTTTTTTTTTGTAATGTTCATTTATAATTCTATTTCTATAAGTTAATGCTATTTTACAAAATTTACACAGTAAAGGTACTTCAATTTCATTCAGATATTGTATCGTTAGCTCATCTGATAGAAAATCCGTCCCCAAAAAATGTTCCCTTTTTTTGCCGGAGAATAGGACATCTACCGATAAAATGAAAAAAAAATGTCCTCTCTTTCGCCCATATTACACAAGTCGCACAGCATGGCCAAATCTTCACGGTGCGCAATGAAGTTGAGATTAAGCAGTTCACCTCTTACTCTAAATATCATTGATATTTGTTCCGTCGGGTAGTCATTACGGAAGTAGTTTTTTGGTTTAGGTTGTGGTTCAGCTTACTGTACAACATTCGATTCTTCTGCTTCAGCTGCGAACCCCAATCTAACTCGATCATCAATGACAGAAATCGGCTTCCACATTATATACTGATCCTTCGCAAGTTCTATATTAGCTTCCATCCATTATTGTTTATTGTATACTACGTTTTTTTATTTTCTGCTTTAAATGTACTATTAATTAGTCTATTGTGAGTATTTTTATAAGCTCTAATTGATGAAAGTACATAAAATAAAAAAAAATGCAGAAAAACTAATTTTCATTCATAATAATTTTTCTTTAGTAAACGTACAATATTAAATTGCTGATAGCCCAACTTTATTATATGAAATAAAATCAATCAGATCATAAAACTTAATATTTTATTTTTTTTTTCTTACTGAAAAACAACTATCCGGTATTCGGCCGGATATAAAAAGATTATTCGGCTCCATCCGAATATTATAAAAAGAGCCGGATAGGCCGGATACCGGATATCCGTCACATCTCTAATTATTACTATTATTTAAAAATTCAAAAACAAACAAATTCATTTTGAAACTTATTATTAAATGTAGCTAATTATAAAATATTTCATATTTAATAAAATAACATTGATAAAGTTGGTAGAATCCAACGAAAGGTAGGGAAAATTATGAAGTAAAGTTTTTTATTTGAATAAATAAGAAGTTTTTGCAAAAAAAAAGCCTGAAAACCCCATCAGAATCAATTTTCGTTTAACTCAATTTTAATATGTTCTTTTCAAAAAAATCGTTTTAAATATTTGTACAAAAAAAATGCATTAATATCTTATCTGTATTTAAATATATCTTGCATGGAATTCCCCCTGATAAATTATAGAGTTATAGATAATTTAGCAGGAGTACAACGACATTTTTGGCGATTTTGCTCAATCAACATAACCTTACAAATACAATCCTCACTGCAGCAGAATGGCGGCAAACTGTTTTGTAATAGAATTTGCAAGCATTGGGAGTGGTTTAAAAATATCTCTAATACATCAAAATGACTGATATTATTTTTTTTTGGTTTGATTAACAAAAAAAATACAAATTCATAATATGGTACATTCAAAAAATAATTATAGTATCAAAAACTCAGACATTTGTATTTACGCAAATGCGTTTTGACATTTTCATTAATTAATGCTGACTGACAAATATTGCATTTCAAAAAATTCTTACACTCAAGATCCTAAAAAATTAGCTTTTATGTATTTCGAACCATATATAATTTAAATTTTTTGCGCAGTTTCCATTTTAATTAACGAATTTAAAAAAATGCACACAAAATGACATTTTCCGTTTTGGCTGCAATAATAATATGAATTATCAAAAAATTAAAACTTATTCCAATATAAAATATATAAGCATTTTACTTTTAATCTACCAACTACCACTAAGCTAATAAATAATGTCAACATTTAGCATGACGTTTCCCAAAAATTTAACCCTGATATTTCACTCTCAACGCGCCCAAAGAAGTTTAACATTATTTACAATTTTGCATTTTTCAACGCAGTTATTTCAAAACCGCATCTACGCTTTAGTAAGTAAGTATTCATTTATTGATTCGTTGTTTTCATACATTTGTTAACAATTTAATGAATTTAAAGCTATGGCATTGCCGTCAGCTCGGTTAGCAATTTTGAAAAAAAGTATATAAATGATTTGTGTTTCATTACAAAATAATAAATAAGTATTCCTATTCAAATTCTGATATTAGCAACATCATATACTTGGAAATCTCTTTCAAGAATGATGCGAGAATTTTCCAGTCAGTTTCGTTCAAAAGCTTTGTTGTTTCTTCCATTGATAATCGGTTGGATGCAAATATTGGACATATACTAATGAAATGAAAGCAGTCTTCCTTGGATTTTATATTACATAAAGAACAGAACTGGTTAAACTTCCATTGTAAGGGGCTCCATTGAGTCCAAAAGTTTACATCTTGCTTTAAAGTCTACACTCTATTACAAGATGTTCCCTTATAGTACAAAAGCCTACAAAATATTCTGAGAGTGGAAGTATAACAAAAATATGAGTATGAGGGTTAATAATTATAAAACTACTAATGTCATTTTTTTAGAAATTCTAAAATTTTGTAGTAATTTTTGTATTCTTAAAAAACAAAACCAAATTGATAAAACATTTACCTTCTTATTATAAATGAAGCCTGAAATTTCTGCTATTTTTAAAGACAATTTTGAAGATCAGAAGTGTCTAATTAGAACCGAAAAATCAACATTTCTTGGCAACCCCTGGATAATGGAATTAAATTAATACATACTTGAAATGTAAAGCATTGTCAACATACAAAATTACATCTCCTATAGTGTCATTTGCAAAGATAATAAGAAATAATAAGATTAAGCGTGGCAATTAGTGAATTTTATCTAGTTTTGAAATTATTTCTCAGTTATATGAGCAAACTATGAAAATTTCATTAAAATCCTTAGATTCGTTTGCAAAAAATAAAATAGAACATGAAATGATAAAAACGGGGTCGTGGGTGGGCGAATTTTACTAAATCAAACTTTTTTTTTTCTGTTTTATTAAAATAAACTGAAAAAAGTCCTTTAAGATTGTTTGAGTCGTTTCCGAGAAACTAAGAAAATTAGATAAGTGGATGTGACAGCGAGCGGATCTTACTTAAAACATTTTTGAATTTTTTTTTCTTGCTACAAAAGCAAACTCATAAATGTTCAAATCATTAGAGCCGTGTCCAAGGAACACAGAAATGGTACAAGTAGGCATGGTGGTGGGCGGATTTTAATAAATTAATTTATTCTTGCACAAAAAAAAAACAAGCTCCGAAAATGTCATCGAAATCACTTGAGTAGTCTTCATGAAAAAGAGCCATTTCCGTGTGAAAATTTCATCTAAATCATTGGAGATGTTTCCGAGAAATCAATCAAATATGTATACATATACACTGCCGGTAAAAAAAATAGCACCACTGCTGAAAGTATAATTTTAACTTCTTTAAATGAGTGAATAGAAAAATATTTACAGCTCTACTACTATTATGTCATTGCTTGAACTATCACCTCTATCTATTGTATATCTCTGGCGTTAAAATAGTAACGGTTCCTTTCTTACCAGGCCATAATGCGACAATCCCATTTTTTGTGCGGTAAAAATAATAGCACTCATCGCAGATTTCGTTACAAAAAAATATTTTTTCTTGTGCATATTTTAAAATAAGGCGGTCAAGTGTTAGAATTTGCTTATATTTATATGGTATATTCATTTAAAACACAAAATTTACAGTTTTTCAAAGAAAATGGGTCGCGAAAAGCATTGTTCCAACGAAAACCTGGAAAATATTTTAAAATGATATCGGTAGGTAAAACGTATGGAGAAGTTCGACGGTTTGTTGGCTGTTGCAACAAAATGATTCGAAATGCAATAACATACACACCTAAAACCGAATCTAGTCCGAGAAAGCGATAACAATCCCTTTAAGCCTGCAACTGAGCTAAAAAAAAGAGCTGAATATTACAGCTTGGGTGGGAACCGTTCTCCACAGATTGAAATAACATAATTTAACTGCTTGCAGTACAAGAAAAGTCCCTATTTTAACAGCAAAACATGCTAAAAAGCGTTTAATATTTGCAAGACATCATTTTAATTTGCCAGTAGAGAAATGGCGCAACGTTCTATGGACAGATGAAAGTAAAATCGTATTTTTTGGAGGTAAAGGATCTCGTTCCTACGTGAGAAGACCTCCAAAATTGGAATATGATACCAAATACACAAATAAAGTATTTAAGCACGGAGGTTCAAGCATAATGGTGTGGGTTTGTTTTTCCTACTATGAAGTTGGGCCCATATATTGGATTAAATTCATCAGGGATCAACACGTTGACGTTAATATACTCGAAAACGTCATGCTCCCTTATACAGAGGGTCTTCCAACAGGACAACGAACCCACTTACTGGTGTAGTAAGAAGGCTAAAAACTGTTTTGGAGATCATCCAGTTAATGTGATGGGGTGGCCAGAGCAATCGCCTGACCTAAATCCCATTGAAAATATGTGGGCTAAGGTGAAGAAAGCAGTCTCTGAAACCAAACCGACTAGTAACACAAGACTATGGGCTGCAGTAAAGGTCTCCTGGGAGAATATTCCGGTAGAAAGGGCCAACATTTGGTAAATTCAATGACCAGACGTTGTGCATCAGTAATAGCCAACAAAGGCTATTCAACAAAATACTAATTTTGCTGGACTATCCCTTAAGAATAATATCATAGAAAAAGATTTTTAATTTGTATGATATTTTAGTTTAAAGTTGTATGATGAAGCAATGGTGCTATTTTTTTATCGCTTATTTATTTGAGTTTTTGGAAAAAAAAATAATTTTTTTAATAAGTTGATGAACAAAATTTGGAATTCTTTTTTAAATGGGAATTTTTGGACTTAATATAAGCCTTTTGCATATTCAAAATGTTCCTCAAAAGATTATCTAAAATTTTAAAAGAAATCTGGTGTTCGTTATGGTGCTATTTTTTTTACCGCAGCTGTATATGTACAAGTTTAGCTCGTTTAAAGTAATATAATAGTTACTACTGATATAAATACAGTGGTGGTCCAGTATAACGAATGGCGATATAACGAATGATCGATATTACGAACACTTTTGTCAAGTCTATTAGGTATTCTATATAACGGACAAATAACGAATTTCGGAAAATGAAACAATTTTTTTTTAAAACAACAAATTTGAAGGAAACTCTTGACTTGTAAATGTGTTAATATCTATACTTATATGTATGTTTATAATATTATCTTTATAATATTATAAAACAGCCTCTTTCAACATTCTATGCGCACAATAAAATATATATACAAAAATATCTGCTTAAAACATGGAAATATAAACGTAAAACAAACCGGTCAACCTATCAACATATTTATAAAAAACTTTAACCCTAATGCTGCCTACAGATGTTTCAACAAAAAAAATAAAAAAATTCTTTACGACTACGGATGGGTCATACTAACTAAACCCATAAACATCTTATTACTAAAGAAACCCCTCCACTCTGCCATCTTTGCAACGAAAACAATACGCTTACCATAAGTCACCTTATTTCTTGCAAAAAAATTAACCAAATGTTAAAAAATATTGTTAATAAAAAATTATCTGAACTTGGGTTAAACCCAAACTTTAAAAGAAAATGTAAACAATGTATATATGCTAATGAACGCACTCAATTTAGAAAATCTCATATAAATATTATTTATTTTTTGTTTTAAACTAGCTGAAAGCCTCAGTTGCTTAAGCTACAAAAAAAATATTATTGTTAATTTAAATTATTTAGTTGTCAATAAATTTATAATAATAATAATAATATTGAAAGATGCATACACAATTTTCCATTACTCAAGTGATTCTTGCGAAACACAGCTTGCTCGTGAATTCCGAAAAGGGCATAATCAATGCTCCAAAAGATCTTAATCTTTACGATGCTGTATAACTCATAACCTTGTCATGGCAAAAAGTTTCCGCGGTTGTGCTTGGAAGAACATTTTATCTCCAAGTTGGGATAAGGAGTTTGATGGGGAGGATGATATTTCTCTGTCAGCTTTCCCTAACCAAGACGATATGATCGTTGTAAATAGTTAAACACAATTATCAATTTCGAAAACATTCTTGTAAGCTATGAAGTCTTTTTATATCATTTTTTCATATTGAATTCAGTGCACATGATTTGTAGTCCTGGAATAATGCAGATGGACTAATCCTTCAACCCGACAATATTGATAGCAACAATGAAAGCGATGAAAATGCTAGCTCATAAACTGAAGTTCAAGGAATGAGTCCTTACGAAGCTGTCGGAAATTTTTACAATATTACATCCAATGGGCAGAACAAAATGACATTGAAAACTCTAAAGTCTTAGTTCTTAGCTTAAAAGTTTACGGCAGAGGCATTCAATCATAACATTCAACGCCCAAAAAACACATGCATACTGACGATTTTTCTCTTAAATATGAGAACAAATATCTTCATGTATTATTTATGTACATAATTTGAACAAAATTAACCAGTCTATTCCTAATAATGCATATTGTATCAGTATATATGTAAATGAAGTTAAATATGTTTTTTTTTGTTCTTTTAAGTGAAGTATGAAATAAAATAATGAAAAATTCAATTGTACTTTCTATTCACCTAAAGATTTGTATGAAAGAAACGTATTCGATATAAAGAATTTTCGAAATAACGAATTGACTCTGCACATTATATCATTCGTTATACTGGACCACCACTGTAGTAGACTTATCACTATTTTAGGGAACTTGTTGTTTAAAAAAAGCCACCACAAAAGTCGTTGTTTGGTTCCAGTGAACTATGTCGAAAAGTATAGAAAACTATAGCATTTAGTTCATAATATTAAAGTCGTGTTTTTTGGAAAACTCTTAGCCAATTGTTACGCAAACAAAAGCTGCGTTTTATTATCTACGGGTGTGGGTCTGGTATATTTTTTAACACGTATTACAAAAACAACACGACATCCAGGTTTCTATCTGGGTTTGCAAATATTAGTATTAAGCTTGGCGAACAGAGGTTAGGTACATTTAAGTATATAACCCAAATCGTTTTATTTTCACGGGGTGAACCATATGGGTTGATAGCGATAATAGAACGGCTAAATATAAATATACATTATATTAAGTTATTAATAAATAACTTCAGCATTAAGAAATACCATCTTATAATATTACCTTTATTTACAGTTCAATGGTTCCTACAAAATTGTTGACTCTTTTCATTTTGCTGGCCATTTGCTACATTCGTACAGAAGCAGCCGAAGCCGCTTCATATGAGTGCAACGTATGTGAGGAACAACTTGCCAAATATCGCAAATTCATTCTGCAGGCCATTATCAACTTCGAAGACGTTTGTGATTCTTATCATCCCGACAATGGCCATGATTTTCTGCACAGCTATCAACCAAGAGAACGCGGTGACATCTGGGCATTCTTTAAGTTGCTCATGGCTCAATTCAATGATGTAGACTTTGTGAATGTCGTCCATGACGCGGTTTTAGAGAGATGCCGCACAAGATACCAACGAGAAGAAAAGCGCGACCCTATGGTATTGGGAAAGAAACAGCGTTTTCATTCGTGGGGTGGCAAACGTACACCACAGGTACAGCAGCCGGTCTTGAACGACTTGAACAGTCGTTTAATAGATGAAAAAACTTCTGACAAACCATATTTCATATAAAAAGTAACCCAAATCAGAAGAAAGGATTGTGTACATATTAACGATGGATGGCTAATTTCAAATTTAATATTTTTATTTTGATGTTAATGCAATAAAATAAATGCTCTAAAATGCGAAAATCATTTTCTTTATAATCGAATGTTTCTAAAAATTTTTCTTATTTAATTATTTATTATATAAAATAACTTACCATTATGTTGTTTGCTTATTTTTAACAACAATACGAAACAAATACAAAAAACAAACAATTTTTTAGAAATAAAATCGGCTAGGTGCGGAAACTTCACAAGCATATGTTTCTGATTGACATTTGCCACTGTTCGTGTAGGTAACGTAGTTTTGTAGTTTAGTAGGGTTGATTTTAACTTGGGAAAGGTTCGTGTATGTACTGCAATAATGTATTGGATTACTTTTCTACTCCCTTGTGTGTATAACACTTCGTTGATACCATTTTTCTGGTTTGGTAATTCAAAGTATAGTAAAGCACAAATGACCCATACATAGATCGGAAACCTTCGTACGTTTCAGCAGCAAAACCCATTTGTTTACATGTTGTATTTGTACAATAAGCACCCTATCCATGAATAGATGTGAAAGTGAAAAACAAAACAGAAACAAATTACAAAGACTGTATTATCTCTTACCCTTATTACACGTCGCGAAACACTGTACCAATACATAGTGTCGATAAGGTTTTATGGACGTTTGAAAAGGAGATATACTGGGGGCGTTCGGTGTCGCACAGCTTTCTGATACATTTTTGAAATATATATTGTGCGTTTGTGAACGTATAAAACAAATAGGTAACCATTTCTGTCAAAATTCACACAACAATTGAACAGACAGCTGATTTCGTAGTCAGCTTTGCACTACGATACCTAAGTATACCAGAAATTTAACGCTACCTTGGGTTCGATTTGGAAATCATATGTTTTGTTCGTTGTTATGGTCGTCGGCTGTTAATTGACAGATATTTAACACGTATTACAACAATAACGAACGTATTGCACAGCAAAGCTGTGCGCTGCCGAACGCCCCCACTGACCCAGTATTTCGATAAATATTGTTCCGGTATAGTGTGCCGACATATCATGTAAAAAGGTTCGGAAACGTTTACCGATGCGGTAAGCTGTTTTGTTTTTGTAATTTGCCTGTTGATTGGATTGTTTTGAACTGAGTGATGGCTGAAAACGATAAATGTATCAGGTTTCAACTTGAAGTAACTATTTTGTTAGAAATGATTACAGAATGAGTTGTAGGACAGACATATTTAAATCATCGTCCAATTTCACCATTTTTTTTTTTATTTTTTTACGATTGATTTTTGACAGCCCCAAACCGGCATATATGGTATGGTGTGTAAATGTCCATTCAAAATCGGATTGCTTTGTCGGTAAGGTGTTTCGATACTGGCGTGTAATAGGGGTGTATGTGTCTATAGGAAAAGGAGCAGAAAAGATTCTTGTATGCGTTTTTATCAATGTGTCTATTGGAAGAGGAACGGAAAAGTTACACGTGTGTGTGTTTCAGCCTGTAGGCAAATGTCAAATTAAGGCCGAGGTTTCGGGTCTTTATTTTGTTAGGTTATGAAGTAAAGTTTGCAAAACCTTAAGATGCAAGTCAGTGCATATCTTTTATTTAGTAATAAATAAGCAATCATTAGCAGCATGTAGGCTTATGTTATCGATAGAGCACTTATAACATGTGCAAGAAATACTAAAGGGGTATTCACGATCCGGTGTATCTGGTCTTGTATCATTATAAAAGTGTAAAAGTGTAGCATTTTTTTGCACTAAAACAACAAAATATACTGAATGTCAAAATCTTACACTTTTACACTTTTACAATACCCGAACCCAATTGTAACTGAAAAATACAAGGTTGTAAGGTTTTTTTTAACACACACTTAAGGGTTCTACAGAACAAATGTGAAACAGATTTTGACATTTGCTTCAGTGTTGCTACAGATTAGTAAAGATGTGTTCACAGTCTGTTGTAAAAAAAATAAAATTTTACAATTTAACAAGATTTGGTACACCAGATCGTGAATACCCCTTATGAATTTTATATACAAAGGTTTCGGATTCTTGAACGTATTCAACTAAGTTTGGACGAAGTTGAATTCTGATATAAAGCCGCATAAGGAAATTGTGCATTGGAATTTGCATTTGGAATTTTGCAAAAAGTATCTTACTCCAATTGGACTAATATATTTTGATCCGAACCCTAACCATCTGTTTTTTGTGTGGCTCGTTAACTGTGTTTTGTTGTGATGTGATTTTTAAAAACAAGACTTGCTTATCGAAATTTAAAAAAATTGAATAATTCCGATTTTTATTTCTAAAAAATAAAAAAAATTCTAAAATGTGTTTTGTGTGCTTTGCATGTTTCTCAGTAGAAAATTGTTTTTGGCGGCGTATATTTCGTAAACTTTTTTTAAAAAAATCTGCAATATGGACCACAAATATTTAATGTAAGAAAATTTGCATTATGTACATATTGTATATATATATTGTTTATTGTTTTAAATAAATTTAAAAAAAACTGCAGTATTAAAAAAAATAAAGACGGAGGCTAGAGAAATGCAAATTTATAAAGCGCATTTCATATGAGCTGCGAACTGCGAATGCGAATAACCTTTTTAACCCATTAAATGCCAAGCACCTTAAAAACGAAGATAAATAAAAAACCTTTAAGATCCTGTTTAATGAGTTACAATTTTCGAGCATTATCCTGAGTTGAGTTTGACCTCTACTGCTCCTGGGATGCTAAAGGAAGTCATCCTCACATAAATCTTCCCCGTCCGTTTGAATATCATCATAGTGGAATTCCACTAGGTATATCCTTCATTTCTTTCATTTCCATCATCCGGAATATCATCAACAGTCATGTAGAGATTTGCGTAGCGCTTACCATAAAAGCTGTTGCAGGAATTTGTTGAAAAACCCATTTCTCTGCAAAACCAGTGAGAAAGAAAAATTAGCACGGTTTTGGCCAGTGTACTCAATTGAGTACACCACTTTTGTAGACCACTTACCACGAACAAACAAAATTTTTTGAATGAGAACTGGTCACAATGTAGTTCTTTGGCAAAAAATCTATTGAACAGAATTGGTCAATCACAAATTAGCCGATAGTGTACATTTTAACTAACATCTTACTTTCGCAAGGACACAAAACTGCTTAAAACAAAAAATGCACGACACAAGAGTTGACCAAATTATTTGAAAATGGCTTTCAACCTCAACGAAATTCTTCCGAATAACAAAAATACATGTCCATGCTTGCTTTCAAATCGAAAGAAATTAAAATTAAAGCATATTTTTCAAAAAAAAAAATATAACTGAAATTTTCAAAAATACTGTACTCAATTGAGTACAATGGCATGTAATGGGTTAAGCGATTTTAAGGAGTTATTAACTTCTAATTAATATATATTATTTTCTACGCGATCAACAGTAGAAAATATTAAAATGTAATTTTTTGATATTTAAACAATTTTGTTTGTAGTGTTCTTTCTTTTGCAGCTAATATGAAATGCGCTTAACAGTTATTCGCGAATAAAAGTGTGAAACAGCCAACTCGCTTCTCACGATTGGGGGAGGCTGTAAGATGCAAGTTCCAGAAAAAAAGTCAAAAGCCATTCTGAACTTGCGCGGCCGTATAATGAGAAATGTTATAAATTGGAATATCTGGTGTCACTTCCTAATATAAACCCAAACATAAATTGCAATGAGTAAGATTATTAAATTATTAATTGCATTTTTTCCTAATTGCAATCCTCTACCACTTTACACATGTAGCAGGCTCAACCTTTCTAATTGCCCCATTTGCCCAGATTTCTACAATTAGGATAGTTTTTTTTGACCTAGTAAAATACAAACATAATTGTTTACCTCGTTGGTTTTGTTAAATAACTAATAAATTTATTTAAAATTAAGTAAATTTGATCTCTCTAAAAATTCCTTAATATTTTGTCTGAGTAGTTTAAGGGAGACCAAGTCACTTTAACACCGCACCGGCCTGTTGGACGTTTACTAGTGATAAAGGGAAAGTTCTAGAGTAGGAATTAAATTGATTAGCTCCAAAAATAACAGTAGCTACCTGTTACAACAATTATGAAAAAGCTTTACGATTGAAAAAAATTAACATTATTAGCCGCTTTATTTTTTTTTATTTTGGTTATTTTCGACTTATCTGTACTGATTTCGATAGAGAATAAAATGCGCTACTTATAGCGAGTTTCATTCAAATTTCAAAAGATCTCATTTCAAAATCCAGATTTGATCTTTTCAATGAAACTGTTTTCCAGATTTAATTGTAGTATTGGCAAATGGCTGACACACATTTCTGAAAAAAAACACATCTTCATCATTAGATGACGAGGAAGACGAATCAATCAAAAACTCCACTGAATTTATAAAATATAAATTATTAACTTCTTCCATTATTTCTTTATTTTTTTAGCCTGGATTGGCACAATTAATAACAAAATATTTTTCATTTAACCCTTGACAGAAAAGACTTTTCACATGAATGTGTGCATTCAGATCAAATCTGCCAATCCAACGGAGATGCAATCTTTCGTGTTACGATTTGATGTAGATTCGCTCTTTTTGTTCGAATGAAACTCTCAAAATTCAAAAAGATGAAATCTTTTGTCAGAAAGAATAGATCTTTTCTTGAATGAAACTCGCTATCAGTCGCACAAGATTCTTATGCCGATTTGGTTTCAATAGAAACATCGATCTTCAGTCGATCAGCCATCAATCCGAAAATCATATTCGTTTCAAATTAAAAACCAATTTTTTTGTTTGACTTCTTACTTATGGGGTTTTCGTTTGGAAACAAATATCAATTTTTTTTAAATTTAACTTTATGCCTGTGACCTAAGGTCTTTTAAATGCAACCTGAATTGCACGGGACTATTTTGGCACAGATTAAGATCTTTCAAAAAACTGATTTTAACTATTTTTGCATTCACTTGTCATTGGCAGCCATCAGTTTCACAAGTTTTTGTTTGATTTGATAATAATGTAAATAATAATAATGTATAAATAAAATGTCATCAACTTAACTTGAAATTAAAAACAAATTTCAAGTCAAAATTTGACTGCTGATACCGCTAGGTGGGTCACAGACACAAATATACTACAATACCAATAGCAAATAAAAATCAATCTGAAAACGTATTCGATTTGTTACGAACAAAATCAATTTCTATAAATTTACCAAACGAAAACCCCACTACTCTTTGGAAACGGATTCAAAACCGATTTGCACACAGATTCTTTGTCGTTTTCGATTGGTCGTCCAGAAGACTTCCGAATGCTTCTTAAAGTGTTCGATCGGCATCAAATGTTCTTCTTCTGGAAATTCGATTCTGGTTCTGAAGTCAGAATGAACATCAGAATCGAGAATTAATGTTCAATTGAGATCCGGATTACCAATCGAAATGACATTACACACAGTTCAATATTTGTTTTGAAGTTTCTCAAATATTCTGTTGTCAATGAAGTGTTGTTTATTAAAAATAAATTAATAGAAACGTCTTTGAAACAAATATTAAAAAAGTACAATTGGATTTAGGAATTCCCCCGCGGCGGAACCAGAAATCGAAAACAAAATGATAAGTATTCATTTGGGAAAAAATAGCAGTTCTGATTGCTACTGGATTTGAAATCAGAATCGAGTTCATATAGTTGAACGTCAAACTGGACTGTTGTCATTTTTATCATAATAATAACATTATTTTTTCATTTCAATTATTTCATGTACACAATTATTTTCACATATACAATCTATTAAAATTCAGAATCGTTAGAATTAAAAATGTGTTCAGTTCGAATCCCGGGTCGAAAGGGTTTGCGTTTTGTCAAATAAAAACGCCAATAGCCACAAAAAGAGATTCGATCCGTATTCGTTCTTTAGGAAGCTAAAAAAGTATTGGTCTTAGTACCGAATCCTATTTTTTGAAACGAAATCTCTATTATTAGAAACAGAAACAGCTGCCTGAATATATTTTTCACTTGATTTTTCAATACATACAACATTTCTTCATTTTTTTTCAATATTTCAAAAATCGTTCGAAATACCTTAATTTCAATTTTAAAATACAGCGATCTACAGACGATACAGACGGAATTGCGTGGCACGTTTTTTCGTGTTTGATCAAAATATCTAGGGGTCATTCCGTAACTCGATTTTCGTCAGACGATATCGTCTGAACCAGAGTGATCCTTTTATTTGCTTCACGTAAGTCGATAATCGTCAAAACGCTATCGTCAAAATGATAGCGTGTGGACGATAGCTAAATAGTTATCGTCTTGCATTAATTTTGAGTAGTTTGTAGGTGACTGTAGTTGAATAATTGAGTAGTCACTGTAGTTTGACATTTTGTTTTTGTCTATTCAATGCATTTGCATTCGGCACAGCAATTTTCTTGTCTTAGAAAGTGGAAATGAAAACACAAGTTGGGAAAAAATACAATTAATACGAATGCGAAAACATTTGAGAAAACAAATCGGGATGTTCATCCATGTATCGAGTCAAAATTCCAATCTGTGTGGCTGCCCTATATATAAATTGATGTACATTATTTACATTTATATCAATTTGTAAAAAATTACAATAAAATAACTGACATTATATAACTTTATTCCCGCCAAATACAAAACAATAAACACAACTTTATTGATATTTACGACAGTCCATTTGAACTCAATAAAAGTTTGAGAGTTTCTGAAATGTTCCAAATGCTCTCAAATTATAAACGATTGACAAGACGATAGTGGTTGAGTTACGTGAAGCAAATTAAAGACGATCTCGTCGACGACCATCGTTTTGACGATTATCGTTTTGAAAATTACGGAATGACCGTCCTGGTTTAATATTTTTTTCCAAAAGAAATACACGTCCTATAGTACATACCACCGACCTATGTATATCGCAAGTAAAAATGTTCTTCAAACTTTTATAAAATACTACTTATTGAAATTTCAAATATTTTTTTTTCAATTTTTTTTTGTTTCTTGGAAATTCAATACATATGTATATTTCGAAAAAACCAAATTTGTGTTTTTTTCTTTAATTAAAGAAATTTTGTATATAAAAATTAAGTAACGACCTAAAATATATTCAGCTTTAGACAGTAAAAATATTGTGCTTATGATATGATCGATCATAAGAGTAAGTACGTGTGGCCCAGTCGTGCATTATAATTTATATGTACATTATGTACTGATTTACACTCAACATTTTGAAATGAAAGATATCTCTACCTTACCTATCGTCTTCAATAAGTTTACAAAATATACACCCAAATTTATAAAAACTCTATTTTTTTTTTAAATAATTCGGTTTGACAAAAGTCACCCCCACAACTGTTAAATTGGATACCATCTATTGGAAATGGAAGTGACCGTTTTCCGTCCAAAACAACATACATACACCAATATGTGAAAAAAGTAAAAAAAAACTTATATTATCAATATAAAAATAACTATAAGAAAACGAATTTAATTTATTTAACAAGATAAACATTAGTTTTTATTTTTACAATTATTTAATTTAATACTTATCTTTCATTGCTTTTGTTAGTACAGCCCCCTTTTATACACAAAATTGTATACAGTGTATTTTATTAGCACTTATCGTACGAAAAATTAGACAAAAACAATAAATCAGTCTTCTTTTTTTGTATGATTAGTCGCCAAATAAAGTAAAATCTTCCAAAGTACATTACAATTAATCTAATTAAAAATAATAATAATAATATATGCTTAACACTAACCTTATCCTAAGTCCCTAAATCTACTTACTCAATATGAGTCACTTTCTAAAAATAATGCATTTCCCGAATAACATTAGTTAACAAAATTCATCGCTTAGCTTATAGTCTAATGGCACTGCGTTTTTTTAAACAAAATGTAATAATTTTAAGATTAAAATTAATGGAATTGATAAGGAAACTTTTTGCTTTTGAACGAAGTTCTTCATTGAATTGAGAAATACTTATTTTCGCTAAAAAAATGAATACCGTTTTTAATTGCCAGAAATGATGTCTATAATCAGTCAATTAATTATGGAGCGAATTGAACATACATTTTTAATTAAAAATGATAAACTTGACGTCGCAATGTTTATTTCGAACTCTTGTAAAAGTAACCGTTATACATATTACTACTGTTTCAGTAGACTATTGTATGATGACAACATTTTTGAAAGTCGTTTCAAATATTTTTTTTTTAAATAACTCGAAATTCAATGAAAAACTCCATTAACGTAGATAATAATTTGCAGTGTTCTTTTTTTCAAAACTTTTCATCGTCGATATTTGTCCGATAGTTGTTTAAACCGTGTGAATTACGCTTTAGAGTTCCAGTTTCACAATCGTTATAGGTCTTTGCGAGTACCTTTGGGGTATGATTGTTCTGAATGTTATTGGATTTATTTAGAGTTCCGCTGGTATTGCAATTCTTTGAGCCGGAACTCATGCTAAAACTACTTTGTCTCTTGGGCTTTTGTCGGGGTTCATAGATCTGCGAAATTGGAGGATGCCGTGTTATTAATTTTTAAAAAATGCTGTTTACTGCTTACATCTTTGGTTGGAAGACTGGAGTACTGATTAGGGTATGCATCGTAACTGGGTGTTGGGGAATTATTTTTCGGAGTCTCGGGCATGAAACGACGTCTAGTGATCCAAAATGTTAATAGAATTGTCAGAGCGTAGAACAAGGTGAACAGAGCAACCATGGTGCTTATTGTTGAGAACGAAGCCATTGCTGTGCCTGTAATGAAATTGTGTACATCAGAGAATGTTTTTTTTTTTAGGATTTTTTTTTCTGTCACACTTACCACTGCAGGGATCTGGCACACAAAGGGCTTTTTCAAATTGCTCACCCAGACATTCGTTTGGGTTGGGTTGATTTAGTTGGCATGTACGTGTTCGATAACGGATTCCATCATTTGAACAAGGTGACCAATCGCTCCAGTTGCTCCAGCCTAAGTAATCTTAAAAAGGAAAGGAATCAAGTGAGAATCTTTTTTGAAAGAAAAACTATCTACAATGACTTACAAGCACATGATGGCATTTCGCATTTTGCTTCCTCAATTGACTTGCCTTTGCATGAAGACTTTTCTGGGCCAAGACATTTTCTAGATCGTTTGCGAATGCCGATTCCACATGTGGTAGAACAAGGAGACCAGTCCGTCCAGCAACCCCATTCGTTAGGACAAGGTGGCGTGTTGCATACACGACTCACGGTGTTCTTGTGATGCTTGCCACCATCCCCAGACCTAGTTTTGTACTGAAGTCCACCTCCGCAGGAAACAGAGCAGGGACCCCACTCACTCCATACACTTTCCTCTTCATTTTCGTTATTCCCTCGCTGGCATATGCCGTCCGAATGACAGATTCTAGTCTCCTCCTTGGAGAGATTTATCTTCATGGATCCAACATCTGAGGTTGTCGCACGACACACAAACCTGAATCTTTTTTCAACATGTGCCGCCTCACCACTACTTTCGTTGTTGTTCAATTGGACAAGCCACGGGGTCCACTGGCTGAGCTTTTTCACCTCTGGGCACCCCTGAGCATTACATACCTCGTAGTCTATGTTGCAGCCAGGGCAATCCATTCCACCATTCTGAGGACTCGGGTCATTACATTCGCGTCGACGGATACGAAATCCTCCGCCACACTCGGCACTGCATTCACTCCACTGACCCCAGGGTCCCCACCCACCATCGATTGCCTGTGGCTTTGGTGCTGGACAAGGCGGCAAATGCGAGCAATAAATCTCTCCGCGATCTGTACCAACACACGTACGTCCACCGTATGCTGGCTTCGGATTGCCACAGGACCTTCGACGCGTCTTCACTGCCACACCACACGTCTGAGAACACGCAGACCACGCACTCCATTCAGTCCAGCCGCCATTCACGGTGCAATTGGTGACCTCAGTCATGATTCCCACGCATTGCTCGCCCCCATTTTTCGGAGCAGGATTTATGCAACTCCTTGATCGACACAAACAAGAACCCTCCTCGTTGTACTTGGTGCATTTAAACCAATCCGACCAGGCCGACCACCCGCCATCAATCGGTGCTGTAAGAATCGGACACTGAAGCTCCTTCTGCTTCCAATATTTCTCCGAGGTGTCACCACCAATTGGCGGAGGTGTGCATTCCTCCATTAATTCATTCCACCCGCAATACGGGTCCATGGCGTTCAGGCATGTTGTCTCAGAAACATGCCGTTTGCAGTGATGCGAGTTGATACGCATTAGCGCTCGATCCGTGCCCACATAAAGAGAGTCGGTTACCTTAAGGTATTCCATTGAATGGATATGCGAATTCAGTTGTTCTTCCTCGTATTGCCACACTTCGATGAGACAAGTCTGCATCGAAGGCAGTACCGACAGTTTTTTGATAATGTTACCTTCTGTAGAGATATACAAAACATGCGTGGACCCTATGTGCTTGGTGGATACTATGTCAATGGCTATGTGCGAAAATCGTTCCAGTGGTGAATAGTAAAGGGGAGCTGCAGTCATTGGCTGCACTGCGTTGTCCATCAGCTGGTATCGGGAAGACTCTAAAAGGTGCTTGTAACTTAGTCCTGCCGTCGGGCTTTCACACGAAAATTGACTTCGATGTGGCGTGTTGACATCTTTCCAATTCGAGTCGATATGCTCCTGAAACTTAAATGGACCTTCAAAGGCTGCATTAATGGCAGACAGATTAAATGCACAAACTGCTGATCCATGGATGCCATTACTATAAATTAAAATAAATTAATTAGAGATTCTAGAATGACAAAAAAAAACTCACTTGGGTGTTGTAAATGTGGCGTAAAGGACATCTTCCTCAGCTGAATATGTCATTCCTTGAATTTCATTGAAGTAAAATGGATATTCTCCGGGCAGAGAACAGTTTAGACGCGCTTTCAGGAAAGAAGTCCAATTGTCATTGAGAATTTGATCACCTCCAGGGTCGGATTTGCATACTCTGGCAATTCTTGAGTAAACTACTTTGCCACAATTCATGTATTCCGCAGCGGTCTCTCGGAAAACAAAATAGACAAAAGCCCCTGCGTCAAAACTGCCCACAAACTGTGGATTGTCCAGCCACTTGGAGTTATACTGTTTTGTTCGAATAAGGTTGCCGTTCCTTCGACGTGCAGAGTGCTCCTGTGGATGAGCAACATTCGTTCTCAGAATTGCTGGGTCGGATCCTGAGAAGTCTGTGGGTGATCCAACAAAGATTTGACCCTCGCTCGTCAGCAAAGCGGTTATATTTGAATTCGGACTGAATGAACACTTTCCAACGCCACTGTCGTACGCTGTTACGGTTAAATTCTCCATCTGTGGAATGTTCAATTATGCATAAAATAATAATTAGCAAAACTGGTCCCCTGGACTTTTTAGCCCCTGTCTCACATTCTACCAGTTAATAGTGAGTGAGATGAAGTGAGAGTGCCAGAGCCAGTGCAAAATAACTTACCTGGCGCCACGAACAGTTCGGGTTGAATGCATACGTCCCACACGCGTACAACTGATTCTCGTAACTCTGCAAGACCATTATATAGTTGCGACAATAGTGATCCGATTGGCCTTTCATTTGGCACATTTGAATTTGTGACGAAGTGGCCTCCCAGATTGATTTCTCCAACAGATTCAGGTCAAAGGATAAGCGAAAGATTGCATCTCTAGAAGTATAGAAGAAACGAATAAAAATATTTTATTATTATTATTGGACCAAGACGATGTTATCAATTTTTGTTTCTCTTTTTATCGAGATTGTGTTTACAAAATGTTTATATGGCAATGCAACGCGACGAAGCTATCGAATTTCATTATGTTGTGGCGAGCGAGAGATATAAATCGACTTGAGTTGAGGTGAGTGGGCATCGCGGGCCACGCGTACAGGTTCTGGTTTTGTAATTTATTTAATTTTTTTTTCTTCTTCTGCAGGCAAATTAACGATCTAAAGTTGGTTCGGTTGCAATATCACACATTTTAAAGCAGAATAAAAAAAAAGTCTAAATTACGAGGTCTTAAGTAATGTAAATGTGCAAATTTTTTTGTCTTTGTTTTAAAATGAAAATTCACGAATTTTGAAAAGCAACAAAGCTGGCATCGTGGGTGAACCTGGGTTTTGTTTAAGGAATCTGTTAAGTAACAAACAAACAATTAAATGTTTTTTTTAAAAGGAGCCTCCAATTGAAGCATGGTTTGCGAATGATGGGGTTCTTAACAATCGAGCATTTTAAAATATCATAAATGGTGGGGCTTTACAAAAAAAAAATGAGTGGTTTTGTAAGGGTGAACGGTTGGGGTGGTTGATGAACCCTCATACCCTCGGTATTTTCATAAAAGCTTTGTTCAGTGACTTGTTTTGGGCAGAAAAGTACAACTTTTTGCTGTTCAGTGAGGATTTTTCTGTTCTGACTAGCTCTGATTTGATGTTCAGTGAAGTGAACAGATTAAAGCAGAAAAGAACAGAATTTTCTGTTCTGGTTATTAAATAATAGGCTTTTCGATTGTCAATTCCATTTCCATGTCCACAAATGAATTTTTATTGTTTTCTTTTTTCCGCCATGTTTACAAATTGACATGTGAAACTACACACATACAGCAATACAAAAACTGCAGAATCAAATTTGTTTGTTTTATTGGTGTTCTGGATCGAAAAGTTCCTCCGAATTGCCAATGGAAAAGACCATACGATCAAACTAGAACAGCATCGTGAGAACTGTCAAAATTATTTGTTTTTATTTTCTGTTTTGTGTTATTTTGTGGTTGTCTACTTTTGGTTTATGGTTAGAGTTATGGCGTTTTTATTTGGCATTCCGGAATTGTTCTCCGATCCGGGATCCCAACTGAACACTTTTGTGTGATTCTGACGATTCTGAATTTTAGTGAGGTGGGTTGTGTGAAAATAATTGTGTACGTGAGAATATTCAAATTAAAAAAAAAAATGTTTGTTGCACAATTATCAAACAAAAAAAGACAACAGTAGAGTTTGACGTTCAAGTATTTGAATGTGTGAGTGCTTCTGGTTCTGATTCTGATTTCAAATCCAGTAGCAAAATTCTTTTTCAAATTCTTCTTTTCAGAATTAGAACTATCATTTTTTCCCAAGTAAACGCTTTCAGAAGAGTCCGGAAGGCTTCCGGATTGCCAAATAAAAACGACATTAGTAGACTTTGCTTTTGTTTAAAAAAATATGTATTATTATTAAAATCCAAAATTTGCATTTTTAACAATATTTTTTGTTTTGTTTATTATTGTTTTGACAAATGCGGTTTATTGAATGTTTTATCTTGTTATTCGGTGCTGATCTTTTATTCAGCAAACACAGCTAATGTTAAAGAGAACAAAACCGATCCACATTAGTTTTGAATGTTTGAATATTCGGTCAGGTAAAGAATTCCACATTCGTGTAGTGCGGCTGAAGAAGGAATATCTATACCTACTTGACAGTACGTCCGAGGTTAGGCTCAAAGGTAAACTTGAAATAAATTAAACGGTTAAATCGGTTTTAGAGGAGGAATGCAAACAATGAAAGGAATAAAACTTTGCGACACGGTGTTCGAGAGGTGCAATTGTTATCCGTAATTCATATATAACCTATCATTTTTAAAGCTTTTTTTTTGGATTCTGTTCAAGAGTAAGAGAACTGCCTTAGTTATGTGAGCACGTGCCCAGATATGACCGTTGTACCCAAGCTTTGGACGAATGTTGTAGGTTTTATAGATAACAGCCAGATCAGAAGTGGAGAAATATTTCTCGGATCGTCTTAGAAAACCCAAACACCTTACAGCGTTTTTGGCGACATCAAATATGTGGTCAAGGACAACGGCATTGGGTTAGGTCCCTTTTTAAAGCATTAAATTCGACGATTTTGTATTCTCCATTTCCTAATGCTATGAAGATCAGATTGAATTAAATGAGCTTATCATACGCTGCCGTTGTAGTTCCACATCTTGAGGACATATGTATGTGAATTTAAAAAATCAACGACTTTAAACTCATTAAAACTCGGTAGCGCGACAAATTTTAAGTACCAGGGCCTAATGGATGTGTTTGTGTTGACTTGTGTTGGGACTCCTATGATTTCTCGCAAATAGTTTTCTATGAAAACTGGACAAACAAAGAAACATATTTTGAAAAAGGTGCGTGGAATTCCCTTTAAATCCATTGAGTATGTACCTACAATGAGAGAAAATTCAACTTTTACGAATAGGAACTTGGAAACTACTCCTGCTACCATATTATATTTAGCTCCCTGAAGATTCAATGGCATTATATTGCGCTCTTAATTAATGATCACGTGCGTATTGATCAAACAATTAATTTTTAATTAACAATCTTTTGCATTTATCTACGTGCAATATTTTATTTGAAGAATTAAGTCATACAAAATTACTTGGCTATAGAAGAAACATTCATGTGTTCATATAGTGATCATATAGTATCAAAAGCAAAAACCCACAAAGTGTGCCAATTGATTTTTTTTGCAAAGAAATATAAAACGTCGCCATTAATAAGTCAAAGTCATGCAATTTTGCGTTCTTGTTTTATTTGTTCGCAAGCGAACCAAGCCGATCAGGTCAACTGGTAGGTATAATAACATAATTATGGTTCGTCGTAGAATCGCCCCCATGCCGCATCGGGCTTCCAATGACGTTTGGTGAGGGGGGCATTGAACTACAAGGCAAACTAGTTAATCGACGAAGCGCGCGCGGCATGCCTGACACACTCACTATTCGATATACTCATGTGTTCATATATTCAACTGTGTGAGATCAGAAGATTTCTATCTTCTGGTGGTGGACGTTGGCGGTCGTCCGTCACATACATAAAACATCAAGTACCACGAAAGATCCAACCTGCCCACAAGCCACAAAAATCAAAACAACATTCTATAGCGCCTACCCCATATACACTGAATGGGCTGGGGCCTCTTTGTATCTTGATTTAAAAACAAGCTACATGTATTTACTTCCAAAGTTCTCTCTCTTATACTCTGATCGATTTCTAAGTTCTGTGTTGTGATCGTGTGAGCCTTGCCTGCTCCTGGTCGCCGGTAGGCCGGTGACGCGGACGAGGAGCACTGGTCACAATTATAGAGAAAACTTTTTTTGTACGCGATCGATTTCAAAGGGAGATCTGTACTCTGTTTTGATGTGATGGCCATGTGAAAGTGTACCGAGTTTATGGAGTTTTATATTTAAGAAAAAAAAAACACAAAAATTATTATTAATTCAATTTTGTGTGTTTATTTGTTTTTCTTGTTTTTGATTAGACAAGTTTGTCCCAAGGGTTGCCTTAATATAGTGGGCTGTTTATGTGTCGCGTTCGATGTCGCTGAGTTGCTATCGATTTGATCGATGGTTGAATTTCTATGTAGGTTCCATTAAAGTTGTTAGATACAATTTTTTTTCCCCCTGATTACATATTGAGGACACGCGGGTTATGGACGGGTTGCTTTTGCTTTAGCAAGAAATAAATCGCATTTTTAATATAACTTCAACTTTTGAACGGATTTAAGTTTTAATGTGGATTGACTTGAATTTGAATGAAATACTTTTTCATTATTGCGTTGTCATTATGTGGTGGGCGAATTAGCGCCTTTGAGTCGGCATTCTTGTGGCAGCAGCCGTTGTGTGGCAATATAATATTTTAATCGTTGAAATGTTGTGTTTCAACCTTCGAGTGGTTTTTTTCTTCTATTTATGTTAACTGCTATTTAGTTTAGACTATTTAATAAAAGTATAGATACTTATTTAGTTTGGAGAATGGAAATATGATGTCCCTAATTGTAAATTGAGACTAAAACCATAGTGGACATAGAGGAATATAAATTTAGTTTCATCCAGTTAAAAGTAGATAATATATAGATGGATCAGAAACAGATAACTTTTTTAAAACAAGTCATTCAGATATAACCTTCGAGGCTATCTAACGTCTAAAGTTGCAATGTTCCATTACTTCAAAAGGTTCAGGAAATTGCAAAGCTTTTAAAAATGATTTGAAAATTAATAATTAAAAAATTGTCTTTAGCGTTTTTTTCTTATATCGAAATAGTAAAATTGCTTTGTCAACATTGGAATGCATTTAATTTGTAAACAAGACAAGCAATTCAACTTAAGTTCTTTGTTTGAGAACCATTTGGTTTTTCCATTGAACAAGTTCCCTGCTTCTAAAAAAAAATATATAAATTGTTATAGTATTTACATTTATAGTATGTATTTAATGAAGTCATCAAATATTATTTTATAAGAAACCAATTAAATACGTTTATCAATAAAATTGTTAATTTCTAATAATTTTTATGTACCTACGTATGTAATTTAAAGTAATAAAATTATTTAAGTAGGTACCTACCTACCTGTCTGTGAAAGACTATACTGTACTTTCCCTAATTTAAAGAATATTAAATGTTAATGCATACCTTTCTACTTAAAAGTATATGATAAAAAAAAACTATTCTTGAGGTTATTGAGGACAATTCAAGTTTTTAAGTGATTTCTAGTAATTAGGTTCAATGATTAAGTCCAAGTATATTATTCATAAAAAGTTATGTAAGATTATACATACTTATTTTTTAACTTTTGTGTAAAAATGAAAATCAAGTCAATTCAATGAAAAATACACCAAAGTTTTTTGCATATACAAAGAATTTGGGCAACTTTTTGCTAACAAAAATTGTGAACTATTAAGTTTGTTGGTTGAAATTTACCCAGTTATTATCGACAACCCCAAATTTGTCAATACAACCTGGCTTTCTCGGTTCTCAAAAAGCACCCAATGAATGTCAATTATGTTGGTGGCTTTCAAAAAGCAAGAAACAAGAAGTTACATCCTCTGATAATCAAAATTTGTTTAAATTTCTCAATGAAACTTATGAAAAAATTTGTTCACTAGGGTGAGCTCAGGTTTTTCAAAAAAAAAAAACATTTTAAGGCGACCATGGGGTGACTTCAGGGCAAGGCAAAGTAAGAAACAAACCTCTTAGCTGTGTTCCCGTACTTTGGGCACATACTCTCATTTTTTATTCAAGAGTTTGGGTGAAAATCTTTCAAAGAGAGTCAACGTTTCACAAAAGTACGGGAACGCATAGAAAACATTTTTTGTTTTCATTTCTTAAACGTTAAAACAGAAGTGTTTTTTTGAAAATGCGTGAAATGAAAAGTTTTTTAATATGAACAATTTGCTTCGCATATTAATTGATTAACGAATAAGCCTGACGATACTATAAATTCAATTATTTTTAGTCAATAACTGACACCTGAAGACTGTCATTTATAACAAAAAAAAACAATACATCATTTTTTTTGTTACAATTGACAGTGTTCATATTTTTGTCCAAACGTATTTCTTCTGCTAAAATGTTAAGCCTGGTTAAATATTTTACTCTCTCGTGAGCGCTCTCTCTTCTGATAAACTACGAGCATTTGTTGTACGGCAACAAAATTTGACAGTTTTTCATAAAAATTGTAAGATATTCGCAGTTTCAGGACGTACGGGAACACACTTATTATATTTCAAATCGAACAACTACAGTATGTCGTTTATTAAGGCCCTCATTAGTCAACAAATGAATCCAAGAAAGAGGTCGCTGAAACAAAACGCAAAATTTTGTTCATTTTCTGTGCTCTGGAAACTACTCGAAAGCCAACCTTGATTTCGGTTTTGGTTATTGTTGAGACCAAGTGGCAGGAAGCTTGATGATCAATTCCGTGAACTTTAATTGGTGCACTGGTGTGCCTTTTAAATCGGACTTTTTAGGCAATAAAATACAATAATTTTCCCTTGGGTTAGCCTTGGGCTGGAATCAGATTCATATAAACCACCGATATCCCTACTTTCTCCTTCAGACTTAGTTTAGGGACAAGGAATTTTTCCTTAGATTAGCCTTGGGCTGGAATTTATATTCCTAAAACGTACTATCTCCAGATCCCTTCTTCAAAGTGGACGTTTTGGGGTTGAGTCTACTACTGTTGCTCTAATAAACTAGCTTTGCAAAAATGCGGAATACCTTGTTAGTTATTTTAAGAACATAACAATTGTAAGATTGTAAAAGAACCTGATTTAATTAAAGAAATAATTAAAACTCCTAATTGGCGAGTTCTCCCTTCTTTTTTTTTAAATTTAACTATATGCCTGTAAGACCTAAGGTCTTTTTAAATGCAACCTAAATTGCACGGCACTAGTTAGAAGAAAGAGAATAGTTTTTTGTTGACACAGTGGATTTGAGAACCAGGTATTGACATTTTAACCCATGTGCGGCATCCAATTAAAATTGGAGGTATAGAAAAGAATGCGCCTAGCGTGGGATCGAACCCACACGTCTAAGTTAGCAATCAAGCACTTTATCCACTGCGCCATTGCCACCCACAATATCCGATATTTTGCTTTCTTTGGACAAACCCTGAACACTACGAGCTGTGGCACTGAATTAGAACATTTTATTTTTTAATTTTAAAATTAATTTAAACATTGGTCCAAAGTCTATCCGCTACTTAAACATTTCACAGATTTTGACATACGAGACTGCTCAAGAGAGATTAAAAAATTTCCCCTACCTGTGATTTTATGTTCAAGAAATTTGTTCGTCAGGTATGTCAGGTTTTTACCGTCCTTTTGCACTGGTTGTATAATTTTTGAGAGAATTTCATTCCCGCTCTTCGAGATTGGACATTTTGTAATTTTCTGTACAAAAAGAGACCTATTTTGTGAGTTGTGAGAGTAATAATTTCAAGAAGGTAGATTTTTAATTAGCTCAAATTTTAAAATTAGCTCGATCTCTTTAGATACTTAAAAAAATCAAATATTTTCTGTAGATTCCGAATTGAATTCTGAAATGAAATTAATCGCTTTTGAGGATCAAAAATTTGAATACATGAAAAATATTTCCCATTTCCAAAATTATCTCAAATTTGAACCCTGTCATTAGTCATCCATGAACAGACAGCAAGTGTGTACGACCGAAACGATCACACTATTATATTTACTTCTATTACGATAACATCTCAAGTTAACAAGTTTAAAAATAAAGAAATAAAAACCAGGTAAATATTATACCTAACCTACCTGCTTATCTAATATATCACACAAATAGGTATATACCTTCTCGTATATGTTCTTAAAATACTGTTTATTTACCCCCAACTCGACGACCGACTGCTACGTGAAATATATCACGTCAAATAGTACTCTGTTATTTGTCTTTTAAACCAAAGAAATCTAAAAGATAGGTAAATGGACATTTATTATCGTTCGCGCGTAAATTGATATTCTAACTTATATCTTTTTCTACTCTATACGTATGGTTGAACTTTATCATGCCAATGACTTTCATATAGACGATTCACCCAATTGCCTTTTGCTATCTGCTGAGTTGTATTATAGATACATACATAGTTATATAATATAACGAGTTATTGTTCTAAAGATATCACACTATTTAATATCAGATTATTTATGAAGTCAGACAAAGTATCTTCATTTCAAACTGGTGTCAAATGATCTAATGGCTATGTCCGTTAAGAAGTATGAACAGAATTTCCATGGAAAATTAATTGCTTTGCGAACATAAATATATGCATGCATACCTACTCAAATTTTAAGTAAGTTGAAAGTGTCTATTAAGTTCTTTTTTTAAAGGGTGTTTTGTTTTAAGGTAGATGACATATGTATTTCTTTTGGAATGGTTTATATCTTAAAAAAAAAACATTCACCGATTTTTTTTTATTCGACGGATTTTGACACATTGAGGGAATATTTTACCGAATTATTGGTCGAAAACCAATCTTGATAAATGTGTCCAAATCAGTGAAATAAAAATTAGGGCCATAGTTTAGTTAAACATGTGTTTGGCTAGGGGTTATATGAATACGCCGCAATGTATCTAGATGCCTTTTTCATGAAGTTCGTAAAATTATTGGTGATCAGATTGAGGTATCTGGTGTAACCAAATTAAGACAAATAAAACCCTGATAAATGCCAATAGATACCATTCTAAAATTTCCTTTTTTGTGATTTAAATTTCATAAAAATCTGTTTCAAAAATTAAATGTCATCTTTTTTTACCTGCGATATACATAGGTACAGTAGGGCAAGTTTTGCATTTGGAAAAAAAAGAACTCGAGATTTTAATGAAAGTTGACATTACGATGATAGAGAACACCAAAAAAGTGAGTCCGGCAATTCCGTCTCTCTGTCTGTCTGTAGAACGATCTACAGCCTAAACGGCTGAACCGATTTTGTTCAAACTTGTTGGTTAGGCGTTTTAGGTGATTGTCCAAAATAGATTTTTGAATCGTTTTAGCCCCAAAAATAACGGTACTTGCCATACAAATTTTTCTATCATCTTAATTATCTCGAAAACGGCTATAACGATTTTGATAAAAATTGGTGTGTGTACTACTTTAAATATGGTCTACATTTTGGCAGAAAAATTTAAAAACATTTTGTTATTAACGGTACCTGCCATACAACCATTTCATTGATTTTTGAATTTCTCATAAAAGGCTCAACGGATTTCGATCGAAATTTGTATACAGGATCCCCTTCGAATTCTAAATAATACTGCTTTTCGAAAAAATGTTTTTTTTTTGGATTTTTGAAAAAAAAAATATTTTTTTTTTTTTGAAAATTCATTTTTTTTTTTTAGAAAACATTTAAGAGTTTTTATATAGAAAAAATTAAGCAAACAACGAATTTAAAAATACTTTTAGCCGTTTCCATTAAGAATCTCTTGCATATAATGTGTTCGAACATAGGAGCAAGTACGTGCGATCCAGTCATACATTTAATTTCTTTTACCACGCCACATTTAAAAAAAAGACACCCTTTAAAAAAGATTCTTACTATTTTCTCAATCTAAACACATCAGCAATAAAAAAAAATAAGACATATAGCAAGAGTATGTACAGTGCCAAAGGATTGGTTAGCTTTGTATTCTTTTGACAGATAAATTCTATACAGAGATAGCGATCCTCAAATTACGGTCTTCTTCAATTTAGAAATGAGGTTATGAACATAAACGTCATATCGGGAGAGTATAAGCGAAAGTAAAAAAAAAAAAAAAAAATTTAGTTCAAATGTAAAGCTTCTGACTTAAATTTAATTGAGTCTCAAAGTCTGCAAGTCAAACGACGACGCAACGCAACAATCCGATCATTAATTTATAGTTGCGTAACCACTTTGCGACAATTGTACTTGTTCTATTTATATGTTTATATTATTATGTGCACAAAATTATCACTTCATCAATTTTTACAATAAGTTTATGTATGCATGGATGTACGAGTATGTAGGCTCACTATCAATCTTATTTGATATATTTTTTTTGTTTTTTTGCTAAAGATGACTTTTGTGTAGAATGTGATAAGATAAGTCAACAAGTTTACATTGCGATTGAAAAAAATATCTTCAATTTGTGTTTACTTACCTTGCTCCAACAATCATTTGATTTCTAGCAACATCGAAGAGCATTCTTGAGTATGTTGTGATATTCGTGTCTTCAAAACGATTTGACGACGACATTAAGTCTGTGAAGGAAAGGAGAAAAAAAATAATAAGTAGGCAATTTGCGTAGAAGAAAGTTAGATATAGTTAGGTACAATATGGAAAACAAAATGTAACAACAGACATTGAAGTCTTGTCGCGTTTCAAGCAGGTAGTCTTTATTTTACATTAAAAAAAGAAGACATATTCTACGTTATTTATTTTTGTAGCCGATAGTCCATAATCCAATCCGTTGTTCTAAGTACTGATGATGGTTAACATGAATTCCTAGGAAGTCCAAAAATTGAAAAGTGATAATATCTCTCCTCTGCCTAAGTTATCTAAATACTCGTAGCCATGTGTTTTTTTTTTATTTGATACAAGAAATGAGGGCTATTCTAAACGCCTTACATGTTAAATACCACAACGGCTAATTCCCTACTGTTTTAGCTAAACGCCGAGAATTTTCGGGAAATAACTCTCATTCAGAAGAAAAGCCCAAATTATCTTTTATTTGTATGGAAATGTCAATGGGAATATAAATTTCCTTTAAGATATTTCTCTCATTCTAACCTAGGGAACGTGAATGTTGCTGAAAATTTTACCTTGGAATTCCTTGTCATCGGAAATATACCTTCTAAGGGAGTTTTGCTGTCATTTCATACGATT
The DNA here is from genome assembly GCA_910595825.1 of Philhelius pedissequus. Taxonomy (NCBI): domain Eukaryota; kingdom Metazoa; phylum Arthropoda; class Insecta; order Diptera; family Syrphidae; genus Philhelius; species Philhelius pedissequus. The sequence continues at coordinate 1,971,369 of OU343163.1, read as the reverse complement.
TTTTGTTTGAGGGAAATTTATTCCGTGGGAAATTCACAATACCAGGAAAAATTTCGAGGGAATAAAATATTCCATGGGAAACGAAATTCCCTGCCAGATTTTTGATAAGGTCCAATATTTCTGTGAAGATTATCAATAGAATTTGCAAATTGCATTACAATTTAACTCTGTCAGTGATAATTATTTATTCAAAAAATTCAATTTCGGCCTGTCAGAAAATGTGCAGGTAAATCCAATTTCTGACTAAGAAATCTTTCTGAGGAATCCTACTCATGTAAATGAGTTTCCTGAGCTATTAGGGCGATTTTGTTCAATATTGTTCAACATGCGGGAAAATCCAAAGTTTGCTAACTCCGGAGTTGGTTTCAACTGGAGATTGATTTTTTTCTCACTATTTCAATTCTTGAAATTCAACCAACTTGCTGTTTTGAAAATGTCCCTGCGACATTTGAGACAGATGACAAATAAATGTCAATTTTACCTTTAAATTCGACACATTTATTTACGGTGCAAGACATTTTGTCGCTATTAGATCCTTTTTCCTATATCTTTATTTTGCAGTAACGAAATTTGTAATGCCTGCTCGAAAGATATTGTAAAATAAAACAGATATTGAAAGGCCAAACCTTTTATTTTTCCAAAGTCGTTAAAAAGACTGGCCGAAAAGCAATTAGCAGCAGTAAGCTTCAAGCTTGGGTCTTGCTGCTATATCCGGTGATAGCGACCTATTTATTAGCCAACGTGACGCACTGCAAGGCGTTAATCGTAAAATTGCTTCAGCTGAAGGACAGTTGAAACTTTTCAATACTTAATTTTTTAATTAAAATTTGTTTTTGACATGTGATGTCAAGCAAAAACAATATCGGGTATCTCCCAGAGAATTGCGCTTCCTACGGAATATTTTATTCTCTCGAACAAAAATCGTATGATATTTCAATTTGTTAAAAATATCAAATTGGAGTGAACAAAATCACAAGTTGTTAATAAAAATCATCAACCTTAGTTCAACTTCGAAGTAAACAAAATCGCTATTTTGCTTAACTCGCCTAATAAATTAAAATTAAAATGAACTGATTCTGACATTTCAAACAATCATTTCACAACCAAATTTTTTCGCAAAGAATATTTTTTTATAATATTGGCCACGTTCAGAAGACAAAAGAGACTACTAGTCAACTGCCTTGATTGATCGCAAATTTGAGTACGAAAACTAGTTAATTTTTCACATGTTATATATGGAACTTAACTTCAAAAATGTTCCTTTAGTTGATCTTGCAAAAAAATAACTCCAATATTTTGTATGATACAAATTGTTTTTTCTTGTGAAATTGTACAAATTTCTTACTTTTCAATACACTTTCAAAAATTTGGTCGCAGTCCTCGACATTTTAAAAAATCAATTGTATATTATTACTTTTAAATTGACTACACAATTAATTAATTTAAAGCTGAACTTGTAGATAACTTGGGATGAACTTGAAATGGAGATATTTTTGACTATAGATTTCCATAAAAGTTCCCTTAGTTGGAAGGAATATTTTTGACAGCTAGAAACTTGCCCTACATTTAATTTGACTACGTCTTCTAAACGTGTCCATTATTTACTCTCTCGTTGAAACTTATGTCGAGTTCCAAACAACCAAACATTCGATTTTTTTCTGAACACAATCGAATTATTTCTAAACAAAATCTGTCAAAACGGATCTTGCTTTTTTAGCAAGATTTCATTGACATTGCATAAGCACTTTATTTTGCTTACAACAAGCAAAAAAAAACCGATCAGAAATCGATTTGAAATGGTTGTTTGGAATTCGGCATTAATTATAACTTAAACAACTGCTATTTATAAAATTTGCAATCCAAATATTTTTGCCTATTTTCACTTACCTTGATGTGAAATGTATCTGGAATCATCCTCAAGTATATTAGATTGACGTTTTCCCATAGAAACACTGGGCTCTGTCACTATCGCAAGTAATAATATAATTAGAATTGATCTTCTCTCCATTCTGCAAATACAAAAAATAAAAACACAACACATCATAAACAAAATTATCAATTGGAAATTTTTCTCATAACAAAACCAAAAACAAACAACAAAATAAAAAAAAATAAATAAATACAAATTACTTGCACAATAAGACAACAAAATATTGAATTTTTATTCCACTTGTTGACACGAGATGTTTACAGAATCACTCTTTCCGTTCAAATGACAAATTTTCTGGGATACGACGACAACTACTCATATTTCATGGACCCTCGCAACTTGACTCGGATGTCACGTTTCGAATAAAAGGAACATTCGGTTATACAGATTGTCTTATCTGCCATTAAGACACACGTGTGTTTTCAGGGAATTTTCGGGCGGGATCCTCTAATAATAATCCTGTGCATCTTTGTTGCGCACACGTAAATGATGTTTTTCCACCGTAAAACATGCTCTTTTAAAATATCTAGTTCGAGTTGAAGTATTGTTCAAAGAAGTATGTATATCGAACCGACACTAAACCGACCTTGCAATATTGTTAATCTGCACAAAACAATAGTTATTCAACCGACCATTAAATACTTTATAGCACGCAATCTCTGTTTCGATTCTGATCACGTAGGTGTGATGGAAATAAAGGTGATTTGAGCACTGCGCTGCTGGGTGATTATTAGAGAGACAAAATTTGCAGGAATTTTACATGATCGTTAGTGTTGAACTCGCATACTTAACGTTTGTTAGTATTATTGTTTCAACTTAAGGGATTTCCTGTCAACGTGATGGAAATGGATATTAGAAGAGGTCTATTGGATTAACTTCAATGATGGTGTCAAATGTAAGTCTGTGTATTTCGCGTAGGCCGGATATATCAGTTATCCTATAGCTGGACTCTTCTTTAGATTGATTAATAGGATAAAGACAGGATATCAAGCTGATTTATGTAGTTTTATTCAAACTTCCTAATTAAAGAGTGTTTTTTTTCTTCATAACACTTAAAAAATTGTTAATGAGGTGTCATACTGAGAAGTATATACATATTGAAAAAAAATCAAATCGGAAAAACAGAACAAATTCGTGTGAACTGGGTGGCCGTGGCGCGATAGTTGTGTGCTCGCCTGTCAACCTCGTGGTGCAGGTTCGATTCCTGCCGTTGTCTATGTCTTCTTATATTCCATTATAAACCAATTCTAAAAATTGTCATAAAATAAGTTGATGCTTTGCTCATTACATGCTGTTTAGGCATAACACTAACAACATGTGATTGAGTAAACTAGCATACCTATAAAATATAACAACGAAATAAATAAAATAATGCGAATTATAAGGGACATAAATAAATAAGACACGGTAATTCTCTCCGCATTAGTTTAGCCGCCATCCCGGGAGATAAATCTGAGACAACAACCAGCTCTAGTCTCAGGACATCGCGACAGACATCTATCCTTCTTTCTCTTCTTCCACCGTATGCCCGCGTTGTGTTAAGAAAAACATATAAAGGGTATTCATAATCCCTTGAGCGCGTGCAAAGTTATAAAAAAAAAACAAAAAAAACGAACAGATAACAGATAAGTAGAACAAATAGTAGAATCCGGCTTTCGTATATAGCCAAAGATTGATTATAGATAGGTATCTTATGGAATAACTCTCCGCATAGTTATACAAATCTTTAAATCGTTTTGGAGAAAATAAGATTATTGCGCTCGATATTTTAAAAGTATTTTATTGAGTTCGACATCAAGTCAAGTTTACGTATCGAAAATTAAAGAATTTGGTGTTGAAAATGCCAATTACATTACAACTCTTGACTTTGTGGTAATATCTAGCTTTATTAATATATACTACCATCCCTTGATAGTTAAGATAAATTAAGTTCAATTGACTTATATTTCAATAAATAAGTTACAAAATAATTTTAATCTGTTCGTCCAATAGTGAGAAAGTCGAAAATATGAAAAGTGGTTCTATGGGAAGTACCGTTAATAAGAACACAAAATACAATAATTTTGTAGTTAAAAGTTTACTGCACTAATTTAAAAACACACACATTTTTTAATCAAAATTCTTCTAGCCGTTTCTGAGAAAAATTTAAACGGTTTTTTAACATTTGTATGGGAGGTACCTACCATTGTTTTTTGTTTTAGGAAAATAGTTTTTTTTTAAGTATTGAAGATAATGCCAAAAACCAACTAAATACAAAGGGGCGTATTCATAGTCAGTTTTAAACCGTGTCTAAGTTACATCTAGGTTTAGTTGAATTTTCGGACGTTGATTCCATTTTCTTAACTTTATCATTCCAAAATATTTGAAGCTATTCGTGTAGTTAAACAAGTTAGTAATCTAATAGAAGAGGCACAATTTTTCAAAAGTCCGTTCAACTCCTTGCTTATGCTGATGACATTGACATCATAGGCAGAACAAAGCAAGCTGTCAGTGGAGCATTTGCAAGTATTGAAGCGGAAGCGGCGAAGATGGGTTTGACTGTTAACGAGACGAAAACTAAGTATATGCTGTCATCGAGAAGAGAAATCCAGCACCATCAACTGGGACAAAACGTCACGATTGGCGGTTATAACTTCGAAGTAGTCAGAGACTTTGTTTACCTGGGATCCACTATTACATCGCACAACACTATCAGTGCGGAGATCAAACGAAGAATCACACTTGCAAATCGCTGTTTCTTCGAGCTTAGAAAGCATTTGAGTAGTAAAGTCCTCTCTCAAAGAACCAAAATGACCCTATATAAAACTTTAATCATCCCAGTCCTGCTGTATGGGGCAGAGGCATGGACACTGACGAAATCGGATGAAAAGCAGCTGGGTCGCTTTGAGAGAAAGATTCTTCGAGTTATGTTTGGCCCAGTGTGTATCGGTGGTGAGCGGAGAAGAAGATTTAACGACGAACTTTACGGGGTCTACAGCGATATCAACCTGGTCAAAAAGCTAAAAATACAGCGACTGAGATGGCTAGGTCACGTGGAGCGCATGCACATCGACGCACCAACCCGACGAGTCTACGTATCCAACCCCGGTGGACAACGCGACAGAGGAAGGCCTTATCTTAGGTGGCGCGATCAAGTGGTGAACGACCTCAACCAACTTGGTGTGCGTAACTGGTGGCAGCTAGCTAGGGACCAGGCTAGCTGGAGAGGTTTGCTGGTTGAGGCCGTGATCCATCCTGGATTGTAAGCGCCAGCTAAAGTAAGTAATCTAACAGAAATATAAAACCAACAATTCGGCCTCTATTCATTGAGCCAAAATTGTCTTAAACTGTAGTTTAGAAAAACCGGGGTTTATCAGTGACTATGAATATGCCAAAGTTTCGAAAACATCGATTCAGTCGTTTTCGAAGTATTGAGATTTCAAAATAAAATTTTTTTCTTGAAAAATTTTGGCTTACAGAACTGTTTAAAATGTTTAGGAGCTCCTCCATAAAAAAATCAAATGAACCGTTTTCCAGAAAATCGAAAAAAATGGTTCTACTGGATGTACCAAAAATAAACATTTTTTTATAAAAGAATACCTTTCCCTTCATTAATTAACTGATTCTTTTATAAACATCCTTGGAGCCGTTTTTCGAGAAAAATAAGATTTACTTTTATAGTAGGACACTGTTATTTTTGGTTTTAGAAAAATTTAAAAAAGAACAATTGTACCAAGTTTGAAGAAAATCAGTTTAGGCTATACAGCCTTTTTCTTCTTTATCATCGTAATGTTTGTTAAAAATCTGCAGTTCCATTTTTTTCCTGTAATATTTTCCTTTGTATATATTGCGAGTAAAATAACATTTTTAGAAGAGTTCGAAGAAGTGCAGACATTTTGTTTTTCCAGTCCTTTTAAAATAGATTAACCAAAGAGCAATCAAAATATTTCCCATCCGATCTGAATAAACAACAAAAATTAGCACAAAGTGGAAGAACTTATTTGAAATAAAAAATCAAATGGGAAATTCCGCTGTAGATTTTGCTGAAATTTGAAGTCTTTTGTAAAACAACAATCATCTTTTCGGGTCGAATGCAATCAAACAACTTTAAAGTTGCAAAGAATTCAAAAGAATTCTGAAATATCTCAAAGAATGCAGGCAGTAAAAAAGTATTGCATTCTTGATGTGACTTCTAAAAATGAGTGCATTGAAAAAGACTTCAAAATTAACTCGGATCTTTTTTTTAAGTGAAATTACTTTAAAAAAAAACATTAATGACTGCATCTTTCACCTAAGGAAAGAACCAAACAAACTTCTACAGTGTTCTTACTCTTTACAAAAAACAAGACTAAAACAAGAATAATATTCAAACTCAAATATACCAAATCAAAAGATTAACACTTTTTTTGGTTTAAATATATGTATCTGTGTAAATATATTTTAAATCTGTCATAAAATGTCAAATGACCATTCGTAAGCGCCATCAATTTGAATAAAATGCCCATTTACAATCTAAAAATCCCTTTTTTCAAACACGATTATGTTAAACAAATATGCACTTGATTCAAACAAAATCGAGTTATTAATTTAACTTAACAACAATAAATTTGCTACCTATCTTAATTTACATGTTTTTTTTTCTTTACAATTTTACTAGCTAATCCCCGCTGTTTGCAAACATACGCTTCGGCTTCACATGCGGTGGCGACTTAAATCCCAGCCATTTTTGTAATTATGCGACTCCACTGTCAGCCGTCAACTCTCACTGGCAGGTTTTTCTTTATAATTATTCACACAATTGCCGAAGAAAAACCGAACCTCAAAATAAATTTAAAATATATTTTTTTGTATCAAGCTGAGTTAATTAAAACACTATACTCTTTCAAGCTATAAAGTACGAACAAAGTAAAATGCCAAACAAGCTCAGGAAAACTGGATCCTACATACATACGTTAGATGCATTATGGATCATTTATAGTTCTAAAAAAAGCATACATTTAACACCCACTCGGGCATTTCTAAAATTTTATTACCGATTTAAAAATAAAACTTAAAGAAGATTGTTATAAATTATTTACCACTCTATTCATCAAAATAAGTGCTAGATTTGTGAGGGAAAGTCACGCCTATAACAAATAATAATAATTAATGTATTTAAATTAACAACAAAAAAAAAACTCTAAAGCACGGTAATAAATAATTATCAAGTGAATGTTTCCCCTGGTCGCTTAGCAATAATTTATTTATGGCTTTTGAGTAATATAATGCTAATTGATTGTTAGGAACAAAAAGGGCTATTAACTGCATTCTTTTGTTTAGAGAAATTATTATAGTGATTAATGTATTTGTGTATGTGTTTGTGTAGCCTTGGTTCAACTAATAAATTGTAAATTAAAAAAAGCATCTGTTGAATAAATAAATGCATTGCATTCTCTGGTAACGACATTTTATTTGCAGTTTAAAATTACATTTACAGTGGGATTGATTTTTAATTTAAACATAATATACCTAAATCATCATATAGTTACAACTTTATTAGTCGGACATAACTAATACTAGATTATAGCGACCGCCTACTCTGACTTTGCATCAACTGTAATAGCATTATTAAATTTTATGTGAACACATGAAATCTTCAACTGATGTGATCTGATGGGTTTTTACCAGTGCGACTTAGGTTGGAATATAGCTGTCAGATGTCGTACGAAACAAATTGAAAAAAAGGAAATCCCAATATGGAAGATATGATTCTTAATGCGAATTATTATTTTTTTTGTCCAGGAGCGCTCCTGCACAGGATCAGTAGTTTTACTGACATAAGCACACGTGTTCTGCATTTCACTTTGTGTGAATTTTTTGGAGAGAAAGAGTTATTGGCCGCATTCAAAAATCGAACACGTGTAAGAACACAGCTGATAACAAAACAGCTGCTGTCTAAAAATAAATCTCAAGCTATCCGAAAAACTTTGGTATACTTTTTTATCCCATGAATAATGTCAAAAACATATGGACAAGTCCATACAAATTTAACCTAACCAATTTCGGTTGTTCAGGAACTAACATATCTTAGGCGCCAGTTATTGAAATTCATCATTGAAAACTTTGACTATCAATTTTCTGAGGGACTTAAATAATTAAAACTGATGTTGTTTTTATACCAAAATGAAGATATGTAATATTTTTTGTCAAAAAAATATTTTATTTGCTTTACCACTATCTTGTAAATTCACTTTTGATTTTTCAATGATGAAAAGCGTTTTCAATGAACAGCTGACATCATTGAAAAATCAAAAGTGAATTTATAAGAATGTGGTAAAGCAAATAAAATTTAAAAAAAAAAAATATTATATATCTGATTATCTTCATTTTGGTACAAAAACAACATCAGTTTTATTTGTTTAAGTGCCTCAGAATTGATAGTCAAAGTTTTCAATGATGAGTTTCAATGAAAGCTATAACTGGCGCCTTAGATACGCTATCGTACCGACATTTGAAATTCGCGTTTTGCTTTCCGAATATAAAGATCCAGTCCGGAAAAGTTGAAATAGTATGAAAGTGAATATTTCTTCCTGATGGTCAGGAAGAAAATTGTCAGTTGGTAAGCCAACAAGTCTGCAACAAAATGTTCCTGATTGAAGTACACAATTCTGTCAGTAGAATTAGAGAAATAGGAACTCAAATTATTGTAATGAGTTGTTCCATTTTGTAACTTTAAGATTTTTCAGAACTTACCGCGTTATTTTTTCAAGAAAAATTAATTATTTTCTTCCGAACGTTTCGAAGTATAATCCCTTGACCATGAAACGTCGGCAGGAAGAAAGTAATTATTATTTCTTAGATAAATAACTTGGAAAAATCTTAAAATTTACAAGTTTTAAATTTCATATTTTTCCATTTTGTTTCAAATGGCTGTCAGCTGTCACGAAAAATTTATATTCAGGAAAATATCAGGGAAATAAATAATTGGATTCTTAAGAAAAAATAGTTCTGTTTGAATTTTTTTTTGGTAAAAAGATTTTTAGATACATATATCATTAGTAGGAATGAAAACATCATACATTATCCATTAGAACATTGGTCCCTAAGCTGTTTTTATGTGAATTTAATTCACATTATTTTGTCTTGTGTAGCTTTAGAGTTGTTCGGTTATTTGAAGGTTTTTCCATGATATTTTTTCAAATACAATTTCGTTCGCAGAGAAATAGCACATAAACTCGTGGCAAGAAATTATTTTGCTCAATTTAAGGGAGGATCTTTGGGATTTAGCCAAAAGCTTTAAAAGGATATACATCGAATATCTACAACCCTACAAATGGTCACCATTCATCGATATAAATCGAAAATGCTTCACTTCTAGTTTCGGTAGATTCCCATGCAAAACTGATGATTCTTGTAAACAATGCCGACATATTTGACGTTGGCGTGATGAAAAATCGAAGTACTATATAATTTTATATCTATAGAGAATATCCTCATCATAATTTTATTCAGAACTTAAGTATGGTCATCAAGTTAGTTTATTAAAAAACTGATTAAAAATCATTTTTTTGTTTTTATTTTCTGACCTAAATTATATATTTCAAATTTATGTATGTTTATTCACCTGCAGAAAAGAAAACGAAAAAAACTAGAAATTTCGAGAAAAAAAATCAATTTATTTTGGTTTGTTCAGTTGGCATTCAAGTCTAGTATTGTGTAGCATTGGATTTTTATCTCGAATTGAATTTCGATCATTCGTAAAATTGGGCTGTATATGTAGATACTTTTTTATTAATTATATCATGAACCCAACATTAATCTTAAAAGATGCATAATGAAGGTACTTGATATTTCCGACGCGTAATTCCCAAAAATCTTACGTATGGTTTTATGTATTTTAAATACAATTATTTAACATATCTTTACTGCGATATCAAATCCTATGAATACCTAATATATAGAAATTATCTCACAGTTCCAATTATGTCAACAGATCACGAAAAGTTTAATGATAACCCGTTCTCCTATAATAATCGATCAATTAAGTGAATTGACAAATTGTTAATTAAGAGAATTTTGAGTTTGCTATTTGAATTTGTGTTTAAGCAGCCCTGGATTTCTTTCGATATAATTAATTACTTGCCTGGGCCCATGTTTCAATGGGGCCCTAATGAAAATTTTAATTTCTAAAGATACTGGCGCAAAATTTAAAACAGCCTGATGTTAAGATTTTAGCAATATACTACTTAAAAGTTTGCTAATATTAAAGCACTTTACTAAAATGTTACTAATTTTAAACAATGTTTAACTAACATCATACTAAACCTATTTTCTTGACGAACACCAACTGATGAACGCGCCTCTAAAAAAACTAAGCGAACATAGCTTTGTTGTATTTGTAAATGTCAAAGTGTCAAATGGACTTAGTATGATGCTAACATACCAAATCTACCTCTGAACTCCTTTAACTTGAAGTTTTCCAAAACTGTACCCCTTTCCCTGTTTTTAATTCTGAAAAAAAATGGTCGAAAACGAAATGAGACAAAATGACAAATGGCTTATACTCCGAAAATTATTTTCAATACTCAAAATATTAAAAATAAAAGGGTTTTATGTTCGCTTACCTCGTAAGCAATGAAAAATGATTGCCGGAAGACCTGTGGAAATTCTATCAATTTATGTAAACTAAATTTAAAATTAGAGTAATTTATTGTTATTAAATATTTAATTTTATATACAAAATTTCCTTAAATATTTTCTTACAAAAATTGGAATGCCAATTTTAAAAATATACAGTCTTATATATAATTGCAATATGTACTCATTATAATACCTCTGAACTTGATAATCTTATTTGTAAAACTTATGCAACGTTGCATAAAGCCATTATAAGCTAACCGCTTTTATAAGTTGCATATAGGCTACATAAGGAAATAATACTGTCGAAATGTCAATTTGAGTTTGGATAATTAAAAGATTTCAGTAATTTAAATGCAATACTTGCAAGTTGCAACGTGAATAATCTTTGAAACGAAGACTTAAAAACAAGTACGGGGTTTCCAAAGAATATATGCTTAAAATTATTGAAATTGTTCACTTGGACCTCAGCAGCGAAAATCCCAATAGATCTGAAAGTAAAGGCTGCTTTCGTTTCCATTGGTCTTTTATCAATCATAACCACAACTGATTTTTTGTTTTCTGACAAACAGCTGATTTGAATATGACAGCCAAATGGAATAGATTTTAAGAAAAGAAAATGTTTTATAAATAAGAATTTATGCAAGGTAACATAGATGCTACATAAACTCTTATACATTCTATTAAATAAGACTGCTATTTCATACTAATATGCGTTTTTACAATTCTGAAAAAGAATTGATTTTTTTTTGAAAATTTTGGCATGCAGTAGGTAAGTTAGGTAGCTATTATTTAGAATTTTAAGTACCTTCTGTTAAAAAAAAGGTTCTAGTTGAGGTGCCCTTAAAACCAATTGATTGTTCATTTTGCTGACCATAATATACACACAACCTACCTACAAAAGTAAACATAATTTTTTTGTATCAAACACCCACTTTCATCCTAATTAACGCTCGCACTGTGCTTATTCATATTAAGGGTAGTCAAAACCCCTTTAGTGTGCGCAAACGTTTAAAAAAAAAAAAAATGTCAAGTTTAATTAAACTCTCATAAAGCCTTACAAAAATATCGTAAGCAAAAAGTGCCAAAGTATTCTCCCTATACTGAACTCCGTTTAGGTTATTCCGGCCATGTATCTGCAACTAATTTGCCCATATAATTTCTTCAAGGCGCAAACACGAATAAAGCCAAACCAAAGTCAGGAAATATTTCTTAAGCAGATAAATGCAACTATATAACTTTTGTCACATTAACGACGATGTTTTTTTTTTCTCTTAAAATTCTCTCCTTATATTTAAATCCTTTATTCCTATTCTTTAAACACGACCAAACGTGGGTGCTACAGCACAAGGTTTTATATTTTGATCAGAAGAAAAAGTAATTTATGTCGTCCTTGACTTTCTGCTCTGACCGACCACCAACCAACATGCCTTGAATTCAAAAGCAGTCGTACATATATGAACTATCGCAAAGTCGGAAGATTCTTTTTGATGAGATTTGTTTTTTTTTTCTCGTTTGCCAAACCCAAGCTTAAGTTTGAGAATACATACCTATACATTAAGGTTTACACACATTCGTGGAGAAACAACACAATTTATGACAGAGCCTTCGTGTCGTCATGCCATTTACGGAGTGTTAGTTTTGGATGAATAAATTTTGTTTGGGTGATCAACAAATCGTATGTAGGTATAAATAAAATTATAATTTAATTTGGTGTTTGTTTTAAATTAAAATATGTAATGGTTATTTGGCCACCAATTTCGAGATGTTTTAATGTAAATATTTACAAGCTAATCGATTGCTGGTCTTCTGATTAAAAAATCATTATTCCGCACCGGAAGAGGTTTGCTTTTCCAGTCACTAGTCACTGGTAAATTATGGGCAAAAAAATATGCGTAACTTCCTCCGATTGTACGCAACTTTTAAAAACAGATTTATACTCGTTTCTGTGTGAAAGGTTTCATGTAAACGCCCTCGCCCTTTGGGACACCAATTAATTGAGACCTTCATTTTCAACACATGCTGCATGCATGCATTATGCTTTACAGATTAATATGACAGTTTAAGGCCACCTTCCAGCTATTCAATCAACAAATATATTCCACATCTATAAAAAAAAAAGTAAGATTGATACAAATTAGGAAATTGAGGGTTTCCCAATGGCTCTTGAGTGCTTGCTATAGGTGTGATATACGATGTCGATAATATGTAGAAGCCCGCATCGCAGCTCGGCGTGATGTAGGGCCATGTAATCGACATCTATACTCATCCAACATTTTTATCGGAAACAGATAGTGTGTGCATTAAAAAAAAAGGTGTAAACGGAAGGGTCTTACCACGCATATTGGAGCCTACACGCTGCTGATGTAAGCTATGCTATATGTATGTTGATGTCGCGTCGCCTATGCACGATCATAAGAAAACACCAACAACTTCCTACAACCTTTATATGATCGTAGTTATTGATTTTTAAAACCCAAAAACTTGTGTTTATATTTATTCAAAAAGAGACTACTGAATTGTCTTGCCCTAGAACCAACACAACCGAAACCTAGAGGGCCACCGCGAGCGCAACCGCACCATCGCATACAACTTGCTGTTTGGTTGGGTTTCTAAGTAATCAATTTGACAAATATGGGTAGCTTTATAACGATCATGGAATCAATTATTTGGTATACTTTCCGTTACAAATTTTGTTGTTGTTGTTTTTTTGGCTGTCCCGATTTAAGTAAAGTGGCTTATTTAATGGTTAGAAATGGGCGCAAGGTCAACGCTTTGAGTTATTTGATTTGTGTAATTTAAAAGAAGAAAAAAAAACAAGTGCAATTGTGTGTTTCTTTTCTAAATTAAGTAATTTGTTTTTCTTTTAATACATTATCCGATAGAAGTGTCTATTGTGAATGGTTTTCGAATTTCACACTACCCGCGTGACAACTAACAAAATTTCACATCTTAACTCAATCAACGAAAGTTACAGCAATCACAACACAACATTCAACAGCTTCAAGGTATAATTCGGGAAAACAATTATTTATTTGAGAAAAATGTAGAAATAATAGATATAAATGTATCTGTCCTCGAAATATATTAAAGCAGGTATCTTGTTAAGAATTTGTAAAAAAAAATCACAATTTTGATTTTGATTAAATATGAAATATTGAGTTGGGTCGATGTTTGGCCTAGAATAAATTAACCGATTTTTTTTTGATTTTCGGTTTTCGTTAACACCTTCACCAATTTTGTTTAATATTCTTATACAAAAGGTTTTAGAAAACTTTCTCATTGATGGCTCCGCCGATTTCGATTTTTTATACATAAGACCTTCCAAATTCTAATAATACTGTATATTTAAATTTTCGAAAAAAAAATATACTTTTGGAAATTAATTCAAATCTTCGAAAACGGGTGGACGATTTTCTTGAGAGTATCTTCTTAAATTTATTTTCTTGAATACTTAAATTAGGCTTTACCATTTTTTTTTTGCAAAATTTTGAAGCAATTTTGCTTTTTTTTATTAAAAAAAATTGTTTTAAAATTTTTTAATTAATTGAATTAATTATAGTTTCAGAAATCAGACGGTATTCTATTTTCTGTGCTTAAACTATTAATTTTAAGAGTTACTTTACCAATTTGAAAATTGAGTTTTGCATTTGAACATTATTGTTTCATGATTTTATACATATATACAATTTTTGTTTAAACTCCAAGAATTTTGAACTAAAGAGTGACCCAGTCGTTTATTTTAATTTAATGCGAAAAGGTGCCGCAGTTTAAATTGGTATTTTTCTGACTTATTGTCCAACACACAAAAATTCAGGGTTATTTTTTTTTTATTTAAATCCCTTTTCTCCAAAAAGCGAACAAAAGTTTGAAAATTAATCTAGAATTTAATACAGATTTTTTTTAACATTCCTGACCAATTGAGTATAGACCACAGGTCCGTACATACACATGACAAGTTTTGAATTCGTAAAAAAATCGAACTGGAGATTTTGACCAAACTTGACATTAGGAGTTATAGGGAAGACGAAAAAAGTGGATCTCACAATTCTGACTGTCTGCCTGCCCCGGAGTCTACAGCCTAACCGGGTGAGCCGTTTTTTGGTACAAAGAAATGTTATTTTAATTTTTAAAAAAATCAGCGGGGAAATTGTATTTTTCCTAATTTATTTTATCAAAAATGTTATTTTTGATACCTCTAACCATTTTCTTGGTTTTCGATTTTCAGTTGAACGGGAGAAATTTCTTAAAAGTTTTAACAGTATTGTAATCAAATTTCTTTTAATAACGTTTTTTGAAATTAAAAAAAAATATTTCGAAAACCACACAACCGATTTTTTCAAAACTTTGTAGTTAGTCGTTTTTTTTTTGAGATTCTCTGGAATACTCGAAGAAGCAAACATTTTCCTGAAACAAAAACACAATGGCTACTACTACACACATACTGGAAAAACATTTAAGAAACATTTTTTTTTTTTTCAAAAAAATGGCTCCAAGAATTTTTATAAATAAAATGCACGACTAGTTTCCACGTAATTTTTCTAATGCTCGATGACATCGCATCGTAAGCATACTATTTTTAGTATAAACAGCATATATTTCCTTTTACTTAGTTTTGTATATACAAAATCTCTTACATTTTTTTTTCTAAAACAAAATAAATTTAAAAACATAATTTCAGAAAAATCGTCCACCCGTTTTCGAAATATTGATTTTTCAAAAAAAAAAATGATTCCAAAATCAAAAAAAAAAATATTTTTTCGAACATTTTGGTATGCATTTATAATTCGAAGGACCTGCTTTATAAAAATTTGATCGAAATCCGTCTAGTCTTTAATAAAAAAAAGTCGAAAATCAAAAAAAAAAATGGTTGTAATGCACGTACTGTTAATAATATATCGTTTGATTAAAATCACGAGTTCTATTTTTTTAATGCAAAACTTTAATGGTTTCTGACATTTTCCAAAAATCAGGATAATTTGTGTTTCTTATTTAAATCATTTTTTTTTTTTTCAAGAAAGTTAACAAAAAATGATAATTAATTAGAAATTAAAAAAAATAATAATCTTTAGCATTTAATTGTAAGCAGATTTTTTGCATGGATATTTTATTAATATCGCTAAACAATTGAACACAGGTCTTTTATACTTTATTGTTCTGTTTTAAAATAAAATTATTTGATTGGTTTTTGCCGTATTAGAACTCAACATTTTCAATATATTTATTCATTAAAAATATAAGGGGAAAGTCAAATAGTAAAGGAAATTAAATAAAATATATGTACACCACGGCTTTTAACAAATAAAAATGATATTGGCAAAACGTTAAAATCAATCAGCCATCATCAATTTTTTTTTAATTCAGTCATTAAAAATATATCATGTATCAATTCTCGTCACTTGATACGTCAATATCGAGTCCATTTAAGGAAAAAGAGAGCACAGTTTTTTTTTTTTTTAATTTACATCAATTTATGATGCGAAGAATAAAAATCGTTTAACGAAGTGTGCCCATATTAAATGTGTGCTTTGCATTGAAGCCCTGTTTATATTTTAATGATGCATGTCTTTTCATTATTGATGCGTGGAATCGAACTCGTTTTGGCACATTTTGTTTACCTTATTTTGGTTAAAATCTATTTAGTGCTTATATCTAATTTCACCCTCGTAATGAGGCCATATCAATGTTACGATTATGTAAGTCAAAAAAGTGCTATGGCCATCCATCGGTCTGCCATACTTAAATTAAAAGTCGACCCACACTTGAATATATTTTGTTAAAATCTGTTGAACAAAAAAAATTTTTATCGGTGTCGCACATGTAGCTTTGAAGTTTTTTTTTTGTGGCGCTTTCAATTTGATAATAACACTTACTATATACCAACATACATTATGTAAGATTTTTTTAATAATAAATTTGATAATCAATGTATGTTGTATATTCGTCAAACCTTATCTAGTTTTTTTTTAATAAAAAAAACTTTGTGTCCGATAGTCCGATTAAGAATTATACAAAATCTTATTATTGAAAACGGATTTTTACACAAAGTAAACTACGAAATCTTAACCTAGTTTTCGTTTTCATAAAACAAAAAACAAAAACTGATAATAAAACGGCCAACATAATTTTTACTTTTTGTTTGTTAATAAATATACACAAACGGTCTTATCTCGTTAACAAGCTTATTACAAACACCTACATAAAGGCTCTTAATTAGAGATATAATTTTTAATTGATTTTGGTTATTCAAAAGTCTGCAGTATACACTAGGGTGGTCCATAGACATGTATGTTATTTAGGTGACGTCCCCAATTTGTTGTTAACCGTCCATTGTTTGCCGGAAGAAAAAAGACAAGTTCAACGATTAAGAAATGAGGGAAAATATACAAATTTATAGCAGAAGCCCTGAAAAGATCCCAAAATATTGTAACAAGTGCTCTTGAAGGTAGATTAGTGCTCAAAAATCGGGGAAGGCTAAAAAACATCAGTTACCACTGATGTTTTTTTCTCCTTTTAGCGAAATCGAGCCCTTTTGTTTCGTCATAGATTTCAGGCGCACATATCAATAATGAAGTCAGTGCAAGCACAATCCACATATTTACCACCGAAGTTTCAATAAAAGTTGAAGCGGATCTGAAGGTGCAAGAAATTTGCGTAATACGAGTATACTCTTGAGAAACGAAACAAAAAACAATTTGATCTCTCTCATCGGATTCTGGGCGCAATGTCAGGCGACCAAAAGGAATAGACTCCCACCCTCACTATACCCAGAAAACGATTAAACACGGAAAAGGAAATATTATGGTCTGCCGCTGTTTCTCCTGATACTGGTTTTGGGTCCTATATTCAGTATATTAATAACATCTTGACTAAATACGGGTATACGGATATTTTAGAAGATGTAATGCTTCCATTTGCCAAACATACCTCTCCGAAGGAACTTTCAGCAGGATAACGACCTAAAACATACTGCGGGTCCTGTCAAAGATTGGTTTAGAGAGGAAGATGTCTCAATTATTTCATGGCCAAGTCAATTCACAGAACTCAGCCCAATTGAGAAATTGTGGAACGAGCTTTAGCGAAAACTAGCAGACCAATATATATTCCAAATAGTGACCTATTCTGGGATGTTGTTCAAAGGGAATGATATTCTATACTCTAAAAAAATATGCCGAAAGCTTGTGCCGTGGCGGCGATGACCGCCTCATTCGACTCAAATTTCTGTTTGGCGAGTGATTTTTTCAAGTTTGGAAATAAAAAAAGGCAGTTCGTAGTGCAATTTGACCAATTGGCCGTGGCGACGTCGCGTCGCGTTGGAGGTGTGAGCCGGGGCGTTGTCATGGTGGAAGAGCACTTTTTCTTCGCCAAATGGGGTCGATTCCAATAATTCGACATAGTAGAGCCCTGTGATCGTTTTGCCCTTCTGCAGGTAGTCAATGCAAATCACACCTCGTGAATTTGAAAAAAACGGTGGCCAACATCTTTCCGGTCGATTGGACAGTCTTCGCCTTCTTTGGACCACGTTCGCCGGGTGAAGTCCACTGCTTCCTTGGTCTCTGATGTGTACCAGTGGATACATGTTTCGTCGACAATCACGCGCAGCTTCAAACAGTACTCCGAAGTGTTCTCACGGATCGGTTTTTTGTCCGGAGTGAGCAAACGCGGCACCCATCGCACCGACAGCTGTCTCATGCATGCCCAAAATTTCATGGACCACGCGGTCTTTCAGCTATCTTGCGCACCTTTAATCGACGGTATGCCAATACGAGATCGTGGATTTTTGACACGTTATCCTCCGTGATAGCCATTTTCAGGGCACCTGGGCGGGGCTCAATAAGAACCGATGAGCAACCACGTTGCAACTCATTATAGCAATTTTTGACGGTCGCCATCGAGAGAGAAGATTCACCGCACACAGCATCTAAGTGCTCTTTGATTTCGCTGCGTGATTTCCATTCCGAAAGCAAGAATCGATTCACCGCCCGATATTGCTCTTTTTCCATTTTTCTAAATTTCCCGGATAAGCTGGCTTCCACAAGTAGTCAAAACAAAACTACGGGTCCGATTCGGCTGAAATTTTGACAGTAGCCGTCTAAGACTACTAGACGATAGTAAGTCTAAGTACTTATCGGACCACCCTTTGATCACGATCACAAATTTGAATTTTAATTTTAGTCCCTATATACTCGTATCTAGCAATTACCAATTCGACATTTAACTTTTAATCAAAACTAAGAAAAAGCTCACCTGCTATGCTATGTTCATTCCACAAAACATTTAAGAGAAATTATAAGGTCTTGAACATCCACTAGGTAAAGCAATCAACTGAATCTGTCTTAAACTTATCTTTTTAGTATTTAATAAAGAATTCCAATTGCGGTTAAAGAATTTCAAAATAACTTCAATCTCTCGATTGGAAAGATAAAAATACCTAAGATCAAATTGAAATCTCCCAACGTATCAGATTTGTTTGCTTGCAATTTATCGATGAGCGTGGGAATATAGGTTGCTCTTGCTATATAGGCTTGCATCACAAGGCGTATTCACATGTTGCGACTTGGGAGTGAGTGCGAAGATTACCTGGCCTATTAGATTACATAAGACGTCATATCAATATTGAAGCCTTACTGAAATTTCCATACCATTGAGGTTAAAACAAAAATATTAAACAAACAACAACAACAATAAATAAATTTTATGCGGTAAGGATACCGCAGAAATTGCATTGCATTTGTTTGGCGATTATGAAAACGTGATCGTCTCGTCGCGTTTCTGGAAAAAAAAAGCAAAAGCAAATGCCAGATGGCTTTCTTAAATGAAGAAATATAATTAAGATACCTAAATAATATTAAATGGATGCGATGTTGTCATCTTTTGTTGTTGCATATATTTATTGTTTATTACTAAATATGTTTTGTTTGTTTGGCTTTAAAGAATTTATTTCTATTGAATTGTTTTTTAATGAAGAAAATTGTTTATCGTTTGATTGTTCTTTTTGTTTTTTATCGCGCTGCCAAGTTTCAATAAAAAAATAAGTAAAATAAATAAAGAATAAGTAAAATAAATAAAGAATCTGTTGATTGGCAATTTTATCAATAAATTAATTTTTGTTTAAAGATAAAGGACGTAGAATGCACAGATTAACGACAAAGTTTTTATTTCATTTTCCTTAGAAATGTAAAAAAAAAATATGATTTGGAACAACCATATGTTTTTAGTTACATTTTTCTGGTTGGAAATGTCTTAAATCACAGTTTAATAATAACGCAGTGTTTTTTATAAGAAAGCATTCATATCAATCGTTATTAATTCATGTAAGATTCGTTTGTTGTAAACAAAAAAGCTGTGAATTTACAAATGCCCGAAATCAGACCATAGGGAATTAAGGCCTAAAAAAAACAAAAAAAAGTATAGGATCTCAGACATTGTACTAAAAAATTTAATATTTAGTTAAAATGCCCTATTCTGTTTTGGAGCTGTCGTGGACGCGGAAAAATACATGGCGGCATTCCAATGCAAATTTTCAGTTTCGACTTAGTTTTAATTTCGTCTATCTAAGTCTCATCTGGTACCCTTTACGGTTTGGTTTCGACCTATATTTTAAATCTACAAGCTGCACGATTGTCTAGAAGTTGCAAAATTTTTAGATTGAAAAATAAATTTTGTTCTCCATCAAAAATGACGAGATTCTCGGTTAAAAAAAAATTAACGTCGGATGATAAAAGGTAGATACATATAATATCGTTTTGTTGTCAGTTCTAAAGAAAAGTAGGAATAATAAAGACAAGTTGAGCGGGCTATAATTGTTGGATGATCGGTTGATGTAAGTTGACTATTTTTTTCGGAGCAACTTACTCCGATTTTTTGTGGCAGAAGGAAGAATAACAAGTTTTTTTTTGTAAAAAATAATTTCATTACCCGGTATTCCTCCATTCTCCCCTACTAACATAGAGGTGAGTTATATTTATCACAAAAAAAGGAAATTATTCGGTCAAAATGCTTTCCACGGCAAAAAACTTTACCAGAAAACAATGTCAGGCTTTGAATGAAAAGAAAATCGAATATTATTGTGTAAGTGCTGCCATGTTGTTAAGTATTTTGTTTTCAAGTTCAGTTAATTTTTATTTGAAATTGTTCCTTCCGCGTAAACGGTGAAAATAGCTCCACCATAACTTTATGGGACTACCTTTATTTTATGTACATAGTATATAATGAAAAATAACATTCAATTTTTATCATATAGTGACCTATGTATATAAAAATTAAAATAATATTATTTTTTCAAATCTTGGCCAACCTAACGTGTCGGTAGAGGTACATACATTTTAGAACTAGGACTAAGAAATAAGTAACTGCCAAGACGTGCACCACATAAATTATTTAAAACTATCAATTATTTTTAAGTTTTGTATATTCAATTTTTTACATTTAATTGCTTTTTTTTTATGGAAATAAACTTGAATTAAACTTTTATTAAAGTCAGTGTTTCTCAATTTTCTGAAAATTAAAGACTTCAGATGGATAAGGAAGACTAGGGCAAGTTTTGGAAAAAAAATGAGATTTTGATCAAACTTGGTACTTAGTCTTGGGCGATTTTTTAGATTTTTAGCTTCAAAAATAACGGTACCTGCCACACAATTTTTTGTAACAAAAATAGTATGTCTTTATTATCTCAAAAAAGGCACTTATGATTTTGATAACAAACAAATTCTGTGCACTACTTTTAGTACAGTCTACATTTCGGTACCAAAAAAATTTACATAAAATTTTATTAACGGTACCTTAACGGCTAGCTCAACGGTTCTTTGAATTCTGCATATCAAAACTTTCAAAAAAAATATTTATTTCAATATTCAGTATTTCGAAAATCGCTTTTTTTTAAATTTCGTTTTTAAATTTATTTTTTAAAATAAATACTTAAAATTTCAATAGGTGCCAATTTTTTTTCCAAAATTTAAGGAAAATTTCATACAAAAAATTAAGTAAAAAACGAAAAATATATTTAGCCGCTTCTAGATACTACGAATCTTGTGCTTACGATGCGATCGAACATAAGAGCATAAGTACGTGCAATACAGTAGTGCATTTTTTGTACAAAACAGCTGACCTGTGTTATGACTGCTAATTGTAATAGATTTCCTCTTTTTTCTACTTTATTTGACATAAGGATTTGTATATTGAAGTGGCTAAAGAACACCTGATGCACTGCAGATCTATTCACTTTTTTAGCGAATTCTAATGAATAAAACTAATAATGCACATATAAATGTTACATGTATTCTTGATCAATGGTGGAAAATAGCTTGCAATATCCAAATATGTACTTTCAGTGCAATGTAATCACCAATAGCATTTTTCATCCTAGATATATCACACAATTTTGTAAGTCTCCTCCGAAATGAACGACCCTTATGTTAAATTTACATTAAAGTATCAGAAAAGTTAAAGACAAATCACTTTGACTAGCTTTCGATGGGTTCAATAAATACAATTCAAGGTCAAACTCAAGGTTATAACTGATTCAATTCAAAGAAATAATAACAAAATGTGTTGTTTATTAGGAAAAAAAAATATTATGTAAAATCAGCAAAACTTTCGATGAATTTTTTTTATTATTTAAAATTTGTAAAAAAAAAGCGAAAGCAATTTTCTTTATAATGCCATACCAGTTATTGGTGTAGAAGATACAATAAGGTGGTTAAATATGCAAATTACACCACAAACTTGCACTTCTCTGACTCCCATCCAAATCGGTTTTTGCAATTTAACTCTCACCTCTGAAAACGGATGTTTATAGTTTACCAAATATGGCGCCTAACTCTCTATCTCTAGTATACAAACAGGTCAATGAAACACACATGGAAAAGGTTTTAAATTGACTATAGGTATACTCGTAAGTTTGTTGGTCAATAAAAAAAATCAAGCTCACAAAACTCTCCACAAGATTATAATAAATGCTTACCTAAAATTTCTAACGAGTTATTGTTTCACAAGAAAAATAATAATCAACAAACCTGGAATTAAAGAATACACGGAAGTATAAAAGATTCTTAACATCAATCAGAGAGCCACAATTCTGACCTCATATACTTTATCATCCACAACAACCAGCAACCAGCTCAGCAACCTAATTATAACCTCTTAACAGTTCCGAAATTACTTAATTAGCAAAACAACCCAGCATAAACTCAATGTTTTCCCCCCGTGCATATAGTTGCCAGTTGGATTAATGTGCCAACTGGCAATTGTTTCCATTTATGTGTGACTGGCTGTTTTGCATTGTACTAGGTTTTTTTTTCTTTTTTTTTAATTCCATCAGCAACTCTCGCTATAGTATAGAGATCGGTCGTAGGTTGCAGATACTCGTAAGTAAACAGTAGAGTGTAGAGTATCTGATTATCCGAGAGATGGAACTCTATGTAGGTAGGTCGCTGTCGTTCGTTGCCGTTGCCGTTGTCGTCATCGTCGTCGTCGTCGCCTTTAACTGCCTGTTGCTGCTGATGTTGTATCAGCTCAGCTCAGCTTCACTTGCAAGTTGCACCAACAATAACTCCAACTCCATCATCATACCTACATTTGTTTTGTTCAAAAGATTTGCCATTGCAATTGTACGTTTCCCAATGCCGTTGACTTTACACTGCACAGTACACATAAAACATCCATAGATATAGTTGAAAGATACATTAACAACTTTGAAATCTCAAAACAAAAAAAGCAAAAAAACATAGGTAGCGCGCGCTCACGCTTTGCTCTCGCGAGCTAAAACTTGACTTCATCTTATATATCGCAAAGCTTGTTTTATGCTTCTACTGATTTTTTTAATAAGAAACAGAAGTACAAAAAAGAAAAACGAGACTCCTGTCAAGTCAAGGCATAAATATTTATGGAAACTTATACAGCTCTAGCTCATGATCGTGTCAATTTAGCAGCGGAAGAAGAGACAAATGTTTACAAAACATGCCATAACCCTAAGAAGATACTTACTTTGATAAGATCTTTTTCGGGAAATATCCTTTAATTGTTGTAAATTTACACTTGAGTGAAAGTTTGAATTTACCAAAGCATATTCTTTGACGAACCTTTGGCTTTGACCGGAATTTTCACTTAACTATAAAAACAACACTGAATCTCGGATTTTGTTGTAAACACAATTTATGTATATGTTTTGTGCGATCAAAAGTCGCATATGTTAATTTCCATGCTCATAAAACTTCGAGCAACAAAAATATAAAAAAAAAATAATAAAAACATTAAAAACGCTCCAAACATCAACGATCAACAATCAACAATCAGCGATCACCGATCAAAACGAACACGGATCCGCGTTTGAACATACAATAACAGAAAACGTACTATCGCAACTTGTAAGTACAATTAAACCTCATATGGATATTATATCTAGATATATTGACGAAAAACACTACTTTGATGTACTATATAACTGTGTATAATGTGTAAAAGAAAAAAGTACGGTCGCGCGTTGCTTTGCTGCTGCATAAGTCAGCTAGCAAGTTCCAATGAAGACTGATCGTCGAGAAACATAAAGGCTAAGGTTGGCATGGTTGTTTTTAGTTGATGGTAAATTGTACACAATTCAGGTTTCGTTTTTTTTATTTATTTATTTTCTTCATGGGCCAAACATTGAAGTGTGTAAAACTTGAGGTTACCAGGTGTGTGGTACTTTCGACTTTCAAAAATACAAAAAGTAAATTGTGTCTTTCCCCGGCGGACATTCGTAAATGTGATATTATACTATAAAATATGAATCACATCACGGAAATGAAAAAAATAATTGTATTGAAAGTGCTAACAGCAAAAGTCAAGTTCTGATAAGTGTATTATTCTAGATAACCTTTTGACTTTACCCGCTCAACTTGAGATTGAAAAAAAAATTACATAAAAAATCTACTCGAATACAAAGAACAACTGCGTTTCTCATAAAACTCTTTAGCTTGGGTAATCAGTTGTAAATTATAGCTTTGGACGATGATGATAACACAAACACTTGATGGTGGGTAATAAATTAGAATTTTCTAATTTTTTTATTTGAAGATTTTTTTTTTTTTTTGATGAAAGGACCAGTCTCTTATAACACCACAGGGTACATCCATACAAGAAAATGAAAATATTTATATCCTTCCTTTTATTTGAACTCAATTTTTTTAAAACTATCTGAATACAATTTTAAAATGTATATATTAGATGATTTAACCGACTCAAGAAATCAGAATAGATATTGTGGAGATTTTAATATTGTATTCAGATAATTTTAAAAAATTGTACAAACATAATAGTTTTTAGGACAAACAAAATTTGAGCAGGCCATTAAGCTCCTTTTTTTTAAATCGGAAAATAAAAATATTTTTTATTTTAATTTCAGTTAAAAAAATTGTTTAGGTTTGATGGTTGTAAACGAATCTCGCACAAACATACAGTTACAGCTATTTCATGAATAACAAATTGTGCTATCTTAGTTGTCTTGCTATATTCAAAGGATCCTTTTAGCTCCAAAGTTTTCGATTTCAAATAAAAACCCGAGCAGCTATTCAGTTTTTAGGCAGCAAATTGAAATTCACTGCCATTACTCAGTGCGCCCTGGCGCAGAGAACGCCGAACAAACCTTATGTTACATCAATTAGTATCTAATTCAGCTATTAAAATCGAATTTACAAATCGACTGAATTTGTTTTTAGTGTTCTGAATTTCACTCGATTTCAGGGCTTAGAAAGTCTTTCTAAATCACTTCAAGTGAAATCAAACAATACTGAAATCATCAATAAACTATTTTGCTGGATATAATCTGTTTTCTGTATTTCTATTTTTCGCGCAAAATACTATGTTGAAATTTATCAGTTTTAACTAATAAATATATTCTTAAGTTAAGTACACTTAACGATTTCTCAAAGAAAATGAAGTAATTACTAGAGCTAAGAACATAATTTAAATTTTGAGAAAGGTAATTAGTTCCTTAAAACTTGGCAATGTTCTTTTATTTTTAAGAAAAAAATTTATCAGAGCTTATTATGATTATTGTCTGAAAAGTTACAAAAAAGCACTTTACTTAATTTGTTATATACAAAATTTCTTTAATTTTTTCTAAAAAAAATATTGATATGGCTATTTTAAGTATTTAACAATATAAATTTAAAATCATAGTGTCGAAAAAAAACTTGTCCATCCGTTTTTAAAATATTGAATTTTCAAATCAAAAATATAAAAAAAAATGATTGGTATTATTAATAATTCAAAGGACCTTTTTTATAAAAATTTTCATCGAGATCATTTTAGCTGTTAATGAATTAGAGTCGAAATTACAAAAAAAAAACCGTTCTATGCCAGGTACCATTATCAAGATGTAGATTATACCTATAATAGTGGACTGAACTTTTGTTTGTTAAAATCATTAGATTAACCATTTTTGGTACAAACAAATTGTATAGCAGGTATCGTTATTTTTGAAGCTAAAAAAAGATTTAAAAAAGAATCGAGCCAATCACCTAAAACGCTTAAGTACCAAATGTGAAGAAAATCGCTTCAGCGTCAGCGGTTAGGCTGTATGTAGATCGACCTACAGACAGACAGACGGAATGGGGTACCCACTTTCTTGATGTTCTCTGTCATCGTAATCTATCGTCCAAACGCAAAACTTCCTTTATAATACTTGCATATATCGCAAGCAAAAATCGTAGCACAACATCTCGTGGAAAACCAGGGCATAGTGACTTACACATCTTAACCATTCCTGCGTGTTGTTATTCACCAAATTTGCTTACATAATCCGCACGAAAAATGTGAGAAACACAGGACAATGGACAGTAAAGTACCAGTAAAAAAAAAATGGTTTTAAGGTCTCTGGACCATTAATCCCAACCATTTTAAATTTCAGTAAGAATATACAATCTCGTCTCTTATAAATAAAATAAAACACATGACATTATGATTGTCTTGTATCAGTAGATTAGCAACTAATTTAAACATTCTTTGGAATTTACGTTAAATTTTACTATTTTTAATAATTCTAAAAAAGTTATATACTTACACACAAAAGGTTTTTTTATATACATTTATATACATTCAAAAACGATTTGCAAATAAATGACGCAAAGTATCAGAAAGTATTCTACAATTCTTCGAATTCCTTTCAAAATATATCAGCGTCCAACAAAGTACATTTATATTCGATTTCATTTAAATTGTCCATATAGTCAAGTCTGGGGCATGGAGCTTAAATGAATCATAATCAGCATGCAAATATTCCAAAAACAATAATTACAATAAGAAAGTATAAGCATTCTCCTTTCTTGAAGTTCCAGAACAAACAACAAAAATATCCCCCTGGTCACACCAACAGAGATAGAATCAGTAAACAGAGTATGGACGGAGTACGAAACGACTCCATCCTCGGAGAGAAACTAAACTATACAACAAAAATAAAAATAAAACAAAAAGGAACAAAAAAATAATACGAACGCCTCTCATTGCGACCGGTTTTCCGATCACGTTTACCTGGCCACAGGTAGGCACACTACAAGGCACTTTGGCATACGACAACTCAACTGCTCGGTGCCACGCCGCGCCTCGCCGCACCGAACTGAAGCATTAGTATTATCATCAGCGCACAGCAAAAAAGGGTAGAGACAGGTAACCCCCTTAAAGTACATCAGCCATCGCCCCCATTTGGTGCCTTGTTTTGGTTAGACCACTTCTTCAATAATAATTCTAGGTACGGTAACGCTAACGCAAGTTTACCTCTACTTTCCTCAATCATCATTGTTGCACAGTTTTTATTCTGAAATCTGAGTTCAGCTTAGAAAGTTAGAACTAGATTTATACACAACCAAGGCACAACCAGCATCTTATTGCAATTGCAACTACCTACATAATGAATCTCTGGAGATGGAGAGACGGAATAGATACACACAATTGATTATTCAATTGCAGATGCTGTACTATATCTACTCTGATGCTCGAATTCGGCATCTTGATGGGTATTGCTGTTGTTCTATAGAACTAAACTCATAAACAGATATTCTGCTTATTTTATGATCTCTGATTGATTTTGTTGTTGTCGTCTTCGCAGCATCTCTAGATCTTCTACTTTTCTTCCGTCGCATCGCGTCCGTCACCATATCGGTCGGTATCGGTATTTTTTTTTCATGACTTGGCTAAGATTTTGTAAAAAGCCTCCCTCCCCAAGGTTTTCTCTCAATCATAAAATGAATAAATAAATTGAGCACAATGTATTCAAATCACTGGCTTATACGTTGCAACTGAGTTTTAGAACCAAATTGCCCATAAATTCTTAGATGTTTTACCTTTATTTGAGCAAAAACAAGACATCAGCTATATAAAGATATGTATGAGTAAAGTAGGTAGGTACATAAAAAAACAAGTTTTGCTTTAGCAAATAATTAATAATAAGCTCAAGATTAAGAACTTCGTGTATAACTGAAGACGTGAAGCTTCTTCATGAGTTAACATAAGTAGTACACGAAGTACGTGTTTGGCAAATAAATTATTTATTTATTATATCACTGTGGGACTGTGAACTAGGGTTGGGCCACTTTAGAAGTAGCAGCGAAGCGAGCGCATCATAGGCAGCATCATAATTTGTTCATTGGTAAGATATTTATTTATGGATCGTGATTTGTGAAAATAGAAATTGACAAACAATAGTTAGCTTTCTGCTATTTGCGTGTCGTTAAGCAGGATTATGACCAAAATGACAGAATTTTGTACGTTAGTCGGGTATAAATTTGGCCTACCATCAGCGTAGAAACAAGATCCGTTAATCCTTTTAATGACTTTAATTCCCTTGTGTTATAACTTTTCATTAAGCGGATTGCTTCCGAGTCTTAATTTTAAACAAACTATCAAACCTCTTGTCAACGAATTTCGAAAATCTCGGTGGAATCAATATAAAAGGTATTTCGATAAATTTACAACTTTTTGTTCCACAAGTAAAGACTCGGCGTAAACATAAAGAAAAAATTAATTTCAAAAATAAAACTCACGAATGGGTTGCAAGGACTTGCTCTTTTAGAGAACAAGCAATGGGAGAACATGATTCATGCACATGAAGTCAAAACTATAGAAAGGATTGTACCTCATGTTATTGTTTCAATGTAGAGGCTCGGAATTCAATCCCATATACACACCTCCGCCGCATGAGTCCAAACCACACTTAAAACGATTTTATCGCACTTGCAACTTGCCGGAAAATCCAAAGTTGGGTAACTCTGGAGTTGGACTCAAATAGAGATTCCATCGGAAAGTTGAATTGTTTTTTTTTACTATTTCTTCTTCAACTTTTAAAGAAGATGAAATTCAAAATTTCGCCAACTTGCAGCTTTCAAAATTTTCCTTTGATGACAAATGTCAATCTAAACTTTGAATTTGACACTTTTATTTACACTTTTATTTGGGGGTTGGCCGTGGTGCGATAGTTGTGTGCTCGCCTGTCAACCTCTTGGTCGCAGGTTCGATTCCTGCCGTTGTTTATGTCTTCTTATATTCCATTAAATACCAATTATCAAAGTTGTCATAAAATGAGTTGCTGGTTTACTCATTACATGCTGTTCACGCATAACACTAACAACATGTGATTGAGTAAACCTGTATACTCATAAATATGACAACGAAACAAATAAAATAATGCGAATTATAGGAGACATAAATAAATAAGACACGGTAATTCTCTCCGCATTAGTTCAGCCGCCATCCCTGGAGATAAATCTGAGACAACAACCAGCTCTAGTTTCAGAACATCGCGCCACACATCTTTCCTATCCTTCTTTCTCTTCTTTCACCGGATGCCCGCGCTGTGTTAAAAACATATAAAGGGTATTCATAATAGCGCGTGCAAAATTATAAAAAAAAAAGTTTGTTCTGTTACATTACAAAAAAAATTAAAATAATTTCTTAATAAAAGTAAGTCAAAATGGACAAAACAATTGATTAAAAACAAACACCAAGAAATTGTGTACACCCAAAGAGGAACATTGGCTGATTAGGATCGCATTGGAGTACAGTTCAATAATAGAAAATAAAAAGACTGACGGTGGTACCAATCGCGATAAAGACAAATCATATGGGAGAAAATGCATTCAATGTTGCAACGCCCGCCGCCGACATTTTGTTGCAATTAAATCATTTTTCACCCTTAATCTCTTCTCCACGGCAAACTGTATATCAAAAAAACGGTAAAACAAAAGCTGACTAGTGGTGCAAATTGGGTTTGAAGATTTTCATAAATGCCCTAACGATCCACGAAAAAATAGCAATGCTATACACCACCAACGGTTTGTTAATAAAACTTATTCTTTTTTTTTCATAGTTTCAAATTTACTGTGTAATTTTCCATTCCCAACAGGGTAGCAACTCATATATGTAGTTAAATTTGTACCCCTTAAGTGGCCTTTTATGATGGTTCTCGTCTTTGGTTTCTAGTAATTTCCTTTCCAGTATTAGGGAAATTAAAAATAAGTTCAGTAAGTTAAATTTCCCTAGGTGTGTGTCATTGCTAACGACTTGTTATATTTATATTGGAGTTGACGTTTCAAACAAATATTTGCTATATGTACAAATAAAGGGTGTTTTTTTTTAGTGGTATATAACTTTTGATTTGCAATTTCTATTTGAATATGATTTTCGGAATATGGGCACCGCAGCTTGTACAGATTTAGTGCACTCTTGAGCAATCTTGTTTCGAGTCCATTCACCGAATGTACGTGCTGTGCCCGGTGGTCATGCCTGATATAATGGCAAGCAACACTAAAGATAAATCACACGGTAGATGACAAAATAGCAGTCAGTGAAAACAGTGCTGCCAACCTAAACTTATATACCTCTACAAAAAAAAACACCCTTTATTTGTTACATCTAATATTTTCATGCAATTATCTCTTTGTACCTAGCAATACCAGATAAGGCGGTTTTACTTCCACTTAGCTCGACTCCCGCTGTAATCCACAAAATTTTTATCGCAACTTCGTATTTTTTTTCTCATAATTTGGAAAATTCTCTAACACTGTAACAGTATTCAATCTCTATACGATCTGCAGAAGATTTTTGTGCCCAATCAATTAATCTATCCTTACTTCTATTTGTGATTGGTCATAAATCCTTGATATTTAAACTTCTCGGCATCTATGGTAAATACTGATTCATTTACACAGTTGTCTGCAATATGTCTTGGAGGATAAGTATTACCTCTTATGTCCTAATGCGGTATCAATTACTTTCGAAAACGACACTTAAACACCAATGCTAGTTGTAAGAATGTAAAAGGTCCTCTCTTTTGATGGATTTATCAGCAGAAGAGGGAATAATTCATTTAATTTCGTAAATAATAATTCGTAATAAAGAGCATTGGTCCCATGACGCTTCCTTGGGGTACACCAACTTTTATTGAGAATTCTTCATTTTAGATCAAAAGCCTTTTCCAGGATTAACGTACTAAAAATATATTCCATTAAAATTAGTCCCGCTGCCATTCATAATAAAATATTAACTTGAAACTGGTTCTGTATGATATCGATCAAGTGTATTTAAACAATTTTACGAAACAGAACTAGTTTTGGAAGAAAATATAGAGTTCCGCTAAGTTTGAATAAATCAAAAGCCAATGACTTTTTTTTAACGTGCCTATAACTTGCCCTTAAGGTACTTTATTCGAAAGATGAAATCAAAGAACGTGAGTTCTTCTCGAAGTCGAAGTCCATATTGCATTTCTTTTTCAACTAAGCGGCTATTACTATTGTTTGCATTTGAATACATCCTTAGCGTAAACGACATTGTAAACACTATAAGCTCATATGTATGCATACATTTCTTAAATATGCATCTTATATACTGTATTCTATACACCTACACTTATCAATTGTATGTTATGTGCGGTTGTGATATTGTAAATCAAAATTCATGCAACGTAAGTTTTTTTTTTCAATCCTCCTTACGATAGGTACTATCTATATACTGACGCTCCACAAAAGAAGCTTGGCTTTTTTAAATTTTGTATCTTTTTGTTATTATTAGCCGTCACCGTGGTTGTTTATGAATACAGTATCTTTGATAGACACGAAGGCATTAGATAGCTTTTATTATCATAATTTTGAATATCATTTAATC
This sequence comes from Philhelius pedissequus, assembly GCA_910595825.1. Taxonomy (NCBI): domain Eukaryota; kingdom Metazoa; phylum Arthropoda; class Insecta; order Diptera; family Syrphidae; genus Philhelius; species Philhelius pedissequus. The sequence goes on along the minus strand of OU343163.1, from coordinate 1,939,715 downwards.
TTGCATTAAATAAAGCGTGTCACCTCCAATCTCCATCCTCCTAAGCCGAATGTGTTTTTTTGTGATTTACTCAGCACGCGTTACGGTCGTTTGTGCTTGAATGCAATCCATCATCAAAAAGATGCTTGAACCAAACAATGAAGAAGAAGAAAAAAAGATACCCGCGCTTAGAGGGTTATTTTATGATCGCACAAACAAAATCAAATAAAAAAAAAAAAAAACAAAAATAAAAACCTGGAGTTAATGATCGGTCTCTTGACTGTCTGCCTCGGATTCAATTCGAGAATCTTAAGGAAAGTGCACTGTTAATGTTGTATTTTTTCTTAAAAAAAAGCAAAAAAAAAAAAACAACATAAACAAACCCATGGAATAAGGCAATTTGTACATAATGTGGGTGTTTCTTTGTTTTTCACAATTTGAACATAAAAGCAGAGCTCTTAGCTTATGTAAAGATATCAAGCAAAGACGTTAATAAAAACTCAACAATATAAAACAAAATAAATATTTTAACAGCTTTAATTTATTTATGCATTCGGATTGGATTCGAGTATATATTTCGGTTTCAGTATAGCAGGCTTGCTTGTTGCTCCATCTTCTGTCATAATGTTATACCTAGTTTCATTAGAGGGCTCAATTTGAATATTGAAGGAAGTCTCATTTGTCATTTGACATGAAATATTATCATTAGAATCACTAGAATATATTTTGCACATCTCAATGTTGTTCATTGCATGTGATTTGAGTTCTTAAAATCGAGGATTGCTCATTTGAATAAAACATGTGGCCTTATTTTTCTGTAGTGTCAGTGACGGTACAATTTACACAAACAGAATGTCAGTTAATAAATATGTTCAAGAACAAACAGAACAGCAAATGATAATCGCCATAATAGCCGTGTTTTATTATCGCCAATAACCCATATGGTTCACCCCTTAAAAATAAAATGATCTGGGTTATGTACTGATATGTGCCCTCTGTTCGCCGAATTTAATACTAATATTTACAAACCCAGATAGAAACCTGGATCTCGTGTTGTTTTTGTAATACGTATTAAAAAATAACCTAGACCCAGACCCGTATATAATAAAACGCAGCTAATAAGTAAATAGAAATAATACTCATACTAAGAATAGTGTTGCCAGTTACAAAATAAGGAAAAAAAATCAATAATTTTGACCGAACATTGCAACCTCTGCTTCTTTAGGCTTTAAATGTAATTTAGTAGCGAAGCCCTTACATACCATTAAAAATTTAATTGCCATCTGGCTTGTAATGCTTAAGTTGTGATTGTACCTAATGATGTGCGAATTCGAGTGAAATAATCGATTTTTACATTATCTCGAGACATCTGAACTCATTGGAACGATTTATATTCATCATTCGTATGATGTCTCATAAATAGAAATTCTTTATTTCTATTTTACTACTGCTCGAGCAAGAACCAAGAAGTATTGTGATGTGTGTAATCTAGTATTAGTGTGGATTGTATGTAGGTATTCTTATTATTTATTTATTTAGGAAAGAAATATCATGCACTTAAAATTTAAAGTCTATGGAGTTTGGTCATAACAACATAAGTCTAAAATCTGAGTTTTGACATAAATGCATTTTAAGTTTAGAAAAAAATTCTCCAAATCCAGTTTTATTAAATACAAATTGGGATACAATTGTTTTAAATAATAACATTTACACGAATATAGTAAACAAAAATTTATTTTTAAGCTTGTTTATATTTTTTTAGTGAGATATGCTGTTTTGACTAAACTGTTTTTCGTTCAAGAAAAAAATTATTTCGAGTTGTGTCCTTAATACCAACATTGATATAAGTTGTAAAACAAGATTTTTTATTAGGAAACGAATTTATTTAACTTTATTAACAAAATAAAATAAGAAAAAAACTTAAAAAAATATATTATTAAAATGCAGTATTAAAAATCATAAACGAATAAGGAACTTATACACCAAAATTAATAAACATGGACTAGAGAAGTTTTAGGAGTTTTTTCTGGACTAAGTGCAAAATGTTATTAATAAAACAGAATCTCTGCTATTTGACATTTACAAACTTGTTCTTCGCTAACCCTTCGAAGACGCTGTTTTAGTTAAGGCATAAAATTGACATTAAGAACAAATTTTACATGGGCTGTTTTAGCTAAGAATATGAATATAGATAAACATTGACGCTGATAGTAGGTAGGTAGTCTAGTTATCCTATGCATGTTTAAATAGAATAATGAATTGTCGATTGGATGATTCAAGGAATAGTTACATAGGTGCCTGCCTACAAGTACATATTTAAATCTAGATTTTGGATTTTAATTATGTAAGTTAGGAGAATAATATGTACCTACATATGTACATAGATGGAACCTTGATTGTGGGTGGCAATGGCGCAGTGGATAAAGTGCTTGATTGCTAACTAGGACGTGTGGGTTCCATCCCCACGCTAGGCCCATTCTTTTCTATACCTCCAATTTTAATTGGATGCCGCCCATGGGTTAAAATGAGACGGTCAGTATCTGGTTCTCAAATCCACTGTGTCAAACTAGTGCCGTGCAATTCAGGTTGCATTTAAAAGACCTTAGGTCTTACAGGCATATAGCTAAATTGAAAACAAAAATATGTAAATGATGTACATATAATAATGCATATGACTTTATAATTAAATGATCTGATACTAAGTTCTTATAGTAAAGTTTTCTTGGTTAAATAAAAATAAAATAATTAGATTTATTAAAAATAGTAAACTCAAGGACAGAGAGACATGCGGGACCCACTTTTTTGGTGTTCTCGATCATCTTAATGTTTAGTTTGATCAAAACATCGAGTTTGATTTTATTTACGAATCCTAACTTGCCATATTCATAGTACCTATAATTGAGTTATGTTGTTTTGACCATACACTGATTTAAATTTTAAAAAAATTATTAGGTCAAAACAGCACAAGTTGAGTTATACCATTATGCTCAAACATTATTTTTAAAAAACGGAGTTAAGTGTGATTACGACCATTGAATATCTTTGGAACCAGTTTTCTTAGAGTTATGTTGTTAAGACTAAACGAAAATAGATTTTTTTAACAATAATTCTGCATACTTAACTCATTTGCGAAAAAAATTGACTTATGCTGCTATGACCAGAGACTATAGAAGTTTAAATTTAAGTATCTATTGGCATATTAGTTCTTTTCGTGACCTTTCTCAATTCAAACGAAATATGGAACATGTGCATAGTAAAAAATTGGATTACCTAATACCTAAACTATTGCAATTATCTTACTCTTTCATAATTCGAATGAGCATTTGATTATTTTGATCACTCAAATACTAATAGTTTGAATATTGAAATCATTCGATTATGTCCTTCACGAGTCGTAATTAATTTTTTTTTAAATTCCAAAAATATATTTTTTTTTTTAATTTCGGTATGAGTATTTCCAATCTGAAAGAGTTTTTTTAATCGAAATCGGAAGATCCGTTAATGAGAAACTCAAAAATTAAGAAAACTGTTCTACAGCATGTACCCTTATTTAAATTTTATGTTTAAATCTTTTTTAACCAATTGGTAGGAATTGCCTAAAATTTTTCAAGAATTTTTTTTGTCAAAATCATTTAGACGTATTTGAGATAATTTTTTTTCTCTTGTATGATTGATAATTACCTAAGACGTTCAGCACTGAGCTTGAAGAAAATGATTTCAGCGGTTCAGACGGTAGATCGAGGTACAGAGAGAATTGTGGTAACCATAGAGTTGGATTTTTTTCCAAACATAATATTTGCCCTATAGATCGGTACTAATAAAAATCTTAAATGGCCAAAACAGTTTTCTTATGGTCGAGTGAATAATGGTACTGTAAATACGAATATGTACATATATCTACATTTATGTAGATGGCGTGCGTAAGTGATGTTACATTTTCTTTTTGGAGATTTTGTTTCTTTTGGTCTTAGAGGTTTTAAATTTCGATTTTTTTTAAAACGTGGAGGATTTGAGATTTGTGGAGTTAGCCCTTGGATTTCTTTTGTATTTTTGTAGTTAAACACAAATTGCTCACAAAATGTGATCTTCTTAAACTTAAAAATTAACACTGTAGCAACTAGTCCCTATTATGTCTCCAACATCAAAAGATGTTAATATGCCGTTTTACTCGAGCTTTTTTAATATTTAAATAATACTTCGGTCATAACGTCATAAATACAAATTAATTTTATATACTTTTTAATTGTCTTAATAAATAAATTTAATAACATAAAAAATTAATTTGTACCACCCTAATAAAACCAAAAAAAAATCTGTATAAATACTTATTTAAAATTTATATTAATATTGCAGTAAATTTCCTAAGAAGCTTGGCGGATTGAGCAATAGTCCTTATGATTGATTTGTGCTAAAAATGGTACAATTCAGTTCTTGGATGTGGAGATGTCCTTGGCCTAACAAAACATTAAAAAAATATAAAACTCTTCCAAAAAACGAAGATGGCAGCTACTCGTATGTATAAAAAGCATCCCACCAATCCAAGAATCTTTCAATTTACATAGAAAACAGATCAAATGAGGACCCCACAATTTCAGAAGTGGGTATAGCGAACTCAAGCAATATGGTGGGCGTAGCTGGAAGTGCTTGGGCTGTATGGAAGGGCTTGACAATTTTTACTATAAACTCTCCTACAGGTGAGTTCTAGAGTTTATAATATGATAATATAATACAGGGTGGGGCAAAATCAATCATCCTGCACAAAATCAATCACCCTATGCAATGGAGCACTATACTCTACCAGAGCGTGTAATAATTGTGTCGAACTATTTTTTTTTATTTAGTTTAAAAAGTAATTCAAATAGAATGAATAATTTTGCGCAATACTGTTTATTATGAATCCCACGTGTGTAAAACTGAACAGTTTCTAGGTATACATACTTTGAACATTTGCAGTGTAGAAATTTTCAAATATCATCCCTCATTTTTTTCTTTCTTCAAAATTCAATAAATATAAAAATAATAATTCAAAAAAACTTATTTTTAATATCCAACTACCGTAAGCGCAAATCATTATTAAATCATACAATATATTTCATTAACTTATCTAAAACGAAAAGTATTTTATTAGTCCTGCTCGGCCAAGAACTCGATTTCATCAAGGATTGCATCGAGTTCATCTTCGTCAACAACCGGATAGCATGTGAAGATCATTCGAATGAAATTTCCAACTCCTCTATACGCTAGCGGTGAATAACCAACCATGAGAGTTCCACTTCGGATCATCTTCTCCTTGATTTTTGGTGCAACCTGTCATAAATCATCATATGCCAACACACAAATAGTCAAACTCTACAACACACATCTGATAAGGTCAATTAAATTAATTACCATGTACAACTTGTCTTCCCACTCGCTGGTCTCCTCCTGACCTCGCATTGCCTTCGGAATATACCAAAAGCAAACATTTGTATACGAAAATGAATCTTGCACCAGACGATATCCCTTTCTGTGTTGCAGCTTTTGCACTAGAACTTGTGCCATTTTAATGGCATGGTCAACTAGTGCCCCTAGACCATTCACTCCGCGAGCCTTGAGCATTAGCCAGAATTTAAAAGCGTCAATTTTTCGGCCACATTGAATACTTTTATTTCCGGTGTCATATGAGATATCGTAGAATTTGTCCTGTTGGAACAGATACTTGACTTCGGTACTATTGCATTTTGACATTAGATCCGTCTCTCTGGTGAGAAACATTGCACATTGCAAAGGGGCACCTAGCGCCTTGTGTGGATTCCAAGCCAAAGAATCACTTCGCTCCACGCCGTTCATCAGATGGCGATTTTCTTTTGAAATAAGAGCAGATCCTCCATGGCATCCCTTTTGAGAAAAAAAAAAAACATTTTTCGTAATACATATGTACTTTCTTTTTTGAAGGAAAACTATATAAACCAACATCGACATGCAGCCAAAGTCCATAACGTTGACAAACATCGGCAATATCGTTCAGGTCATCAAATGCACCCAAAACTGTCGTTCCGGCTGTTGAATTCACAAAGAATGGTTTTTTGTCTTGAGCTTGGGCTTGTAAGATCTTTGCCTCCAGGTCCTTGGGCAGCATTTGACCCTTTGAATTAGTTTTGACTGACACACAATTATCGGTCCCGAGCCCAATCCAATGCGCTGCTTTCTTGAAACTGTAATGAGATTCTTCCGAGGTAAACAGCACTAAAGGCTTCATTCCGAAAATTCCTTTCGCCTTTATGTCCGGGCAAACCTTGTACCTGGCTAACACCAGGGCATACCTGGAAAATAGAAACAAACATTTTATTTAAAAAAAAATGTTTGTTAGTAACTTCATTATACGCACATGTTTGAAATTGATCCGCCAGGGGCAAAAATACCATCACCATTAGCATATCCACAAATGTCGCACATTTTCTTTATGACTTCCGTTTCGATGAGCGAAAAAACTGGAGCCACTTCGAACGTATACCTGTCAATTGGAAAATGTATATGAATAAATTAACGCAAAAGTAGATACCTGTATCTATATTATTGACATTCTCAGATTCATTTTGTTTTGGTTATTTTTTTTTTTGTTTGTTTGTCATAATAAGTTTATCTATATATTAATTGTAAATGCCGGAAACTTACGCACTTGTGTTGAGTGCCTCGGTTATCCAGGAACCAAACAGACCGTAGGGGTCCATTTGACCGAATAATTGATTATGGAATCGGTTGTGTGTTGTCTTGACGGAATATTGAATTACTTTACGGCACATGGATAGAATTTCGGTTTCATTCAAAGACTTGTCATCGGAAATAGTAAGATCTATGAGTTTCTGCGGAAGAGGAAGAAATTAGTTTTTTTTTTAAGTCGATTGCAACGATAACAAAGAAAAACAGACTTTTCTGTGATTTTTTTCTTGTTAAACTTATGAAAAAGGCAACACATTTACTTATTGCTGCATTCATTCGACATTTAAAAAAAATATAAATATTGTCGTCTGACCAAATAATTAATGAAGTTTGTTGATACAGTCGAATCTCGCTAACTTGAACACATACGAAACGAGGCCTGTTTAAGTTATTGGATTGTTCAAGTTACTGGACAAAATAAAAAGTCTTCGTTTTTATATGTATTCAATTTATTATTATAAATTTATGTAAATGAGATAAAACACAATTGTATTTAAACCAACTTTGGAAAAAAATGTTATTTTGCAAAAGATTTTTTAGCGCAATTTCTCTGAGGTTTTGGAGAACTGTGAATTCTTAGGATGTCCTATTGTTTTGGCTGGCCCGGTTGATCTATTTATCAATTGTTGTATCACATGTACCATAATAACATCACAGGGGTCCGATTCAATTTGTACAACGTAACGGTTTTTCATTTGTTAATTTGTCCAAAAATGACTGCCTTTTGTTTAAGTGTCAACATTCTAATTTTTAGTCCTTTTTTTAAACCCATTTTGAACTTTAAGACTTCAACCTTAAACTTAACTTCCAAAGACTCACTTTAAAGTCTTGCAAAAAATGTACTGGATAATTTTATTAACATGTTTTTGCTTGAACTGGAAAACAAATAAAGACTTAGGTACATACACAATAACAAATTCGGGGAATTTCCCTTGAATAAAAAACAATTTACAAACCTAGTATCCTACAATGAGGAAATTCAAACTTCTGTTGATATAAAATTTTGTTCAAGCTAAAGAGTATCAAATATAGTAGTTATTTAACGTGTAGAGTCAGCAACAAAAAAGTTCAAGGTAAAGAGTCTTAAAAATTGCCTGTTCAAGCTACAGAATATATAAAAGGGAAAACAGCATGTTCAAGTTATTTGATTGTTTAAGCTATCGTATGTTCAAGTTAGCGAGAGTCTACTGTATTTTAAAACCGATAGAGCATTTCCTTTTTAAATATCTAAACAAGTAGGACAGATTTTGATGAAGTCCTGTTTTTATTTTTAGTTTTTTTTTGAAATTTTAGTATGCAGTTTCTTAGAGTTTGTTAACATTATTATGCAATTTAAAACAATGTGGTGTATTCATAGGCATTTTTGAACTGTGTCTAAGTGAAACCTAGGTTTAGTTGAATTTTCAGACATTGAATATATTTTTTATGCTTATCATTCCAAAATATTTGAAGCTATTTATGTAGTAAGACAAGTTAATAATCTTATAAAACCAACTATTTGCAAGTAAAATTAGTCTGTATTCATTGAACCAAAATTGTCTTAAACTGCAGTTTAGAAAAACCTGGATTTATCAGTGACTATGAATATGCCTCAATGTTTTTTGGTTAGTTTTAAAAATATTGAATTTTCAAACAAAAAAAAATTGATTTTAATTAGGAAAAAAAGTTATACAGTGAACGTCCAGTATAACGAATTATATAATGCACAGTCATTCGTTATAACGAAAAATTCGTTATAACGATCGTCTTTTTTTTTTCTTTGTTTAATAATGCTAGAATATAAAAAAACAAGTGATTTTTACAGTGAAATTTATGTATTTACTTATAAGAAAATAGAAATTAAATAGTAAGTTGTTGGTAAACGAGAATCAATTACCTATAACAATTATTGACTTTATTTTTTAATAAACTGCAAACACACTCGATCACTAGAAATATATACTTCCCGAAATGAAAGGCGTGAAAATAAAACCTAAAAAACCTAATAAACTAAAACAGTTAATTTTCCTTTAAAATTACATCAATGTATGTATAACTGATCATAAGAACCAGGAAATAACAAAAAACACATACACTCAAGAACAGTTGTTGTTGTTACTAGAAGAAGTAAGGATACATACAAGAAATGACAATATCGCAGTTAACTTGCGCCTATACAAATTTGCTAGACATTCATTATACAGAACGTAACATTTTTAAACCATTCGTTATATAGAAACATTAATGTTAATTCATTCGTTATATTGGAAATTCGTTATATCGAGCATTCGTTAAACTGGACGTCCACTGTATATGTAAAATTTTGAAATGCAGAATTAATTTGATTGCCTAGGTCTTCTTAAATATAAAATTTGACAGAAATCCAAAGAGCCGTTACCGAGAAAGCCAAAAATAAAAAAAACGATTATATGAAAGGTACCGTTAATAGACTTTTCCCATATATTTGGTGCTGATTAATTGTACCAACACAAAAATTCTCAAAAATTTATATCAAAATTGCAGGAGCCGTTATGATCGTAATGTCATGTTTGATTGTTAGATTTTTTTTTTACGAATGCATAAATTGCCTATAGTCCCTATAATCGCATGTGAAATAAAATCCACGACTTGATCGCACGTACTTGCTCACATCTTAAGCTCAATATTTTTAGTAGAAACAGATCAATATGTTTTTACAATTTTTACCTAATTTCTTAATTACAAAATTTCGTAATTTTTTTTCTAAAAAATGTTCATATGACAATATTATGTATTTAATAATATAAATTAAAAACTAAATTTAAAAAAAAATCGTCCATCCATTTTCACAAAAAAAAAAAAACAATATTTTTTTTCAAAAATTTAAAAACATATCTTTCGAACATTTTGGTATCCAGTATTATTTGAAAATGAAAGGATCTGCTACACAAAAAAATTTAGCGAAACTCAAGAAAATGGTTGTATGGCAGGTACCGTTAATAACAAAATATGTATAAACAAAAATATTTAACCAAAATGTATACATATAGTAGTGGACATATTTTTTATTTTTTTTTCAAAATCATTGAGTCGTTTTCGAGATAATTAAGATGGTAGATAAAATTGTATGGCAGGTACCATTAGTTTTGGGCCTAAAAAACGATTCAAAATTCTATTTATTTCTATCTATAGTTTGAAGAAAATTGCTTCAACCGTTTATAGACTGTAGAGCGTTGTACATCCAGACAGACGGAATTGCGGGACCCAATTTTTTTTGGTGTTCTCTATCATCGTAATGTCAATTTTGATTAAAATCTCGAGCTCGATTTTTTTTTTCCAAATGCAAAACTTGGCCAATAGTTCCTCCTACATATATCGCTAGTGAAAACTTACAATTTACTGTTTCAGTAACGTCTGGAATTCCTGCGAAACCGATCTTTAAAATTATTCAATTTGTTATACATGTACTTCTCTTTTGTGGAAAAAAATTTCTTTCAGCAGAAATACTCGCAACAAAATTTATATTTAGTGGTTTTTGAGTTGTCGTTTCAGAGGTTTTGAAAAAAAAATCACTTCTCCCAATCAAATTCTTTTAATAATAATAATAATAACAATTCATTTATTAGCATAGTTTTCTTTACATGTATAATAGCTTGCATGAATTTTCAAGCATTGGTGTTGCCGTCAGCTCGACTGGAAACTTAATTTTAAATTAATTGCAAAATTGAACTTTCTTTTTTTAATCATACTCAGACATAAACAGCATTCTAAAATGGTAACTTTCTTTGATAAAATTGGCGAAATTTTTCCAGTTTGCGCCATTCAATATGACTATCGTTTCCTGCATTGAAAGTGTACGTTTTCCGAAGTAGATGGATCTTTGTTGTTTAAAGATTGGGTATATACTTAAAAAGTGAAAACAGTCCTTTTTAGCCTTGAGATTTCAAAGATTGCAAAACATATTAAAATTTCCATTATATGGCGTTCCATTCATATAGAGACCCTCACTTCTTGTTTTATATATAAAAGAAATATCTCTCAAGCGCAGATCATCTTGGAAGTAGTTTCTGTCACACAGGTTACAATTTAATTGGCTTTTAATAATGTCCATTCTTCGGATTCCTAAAAATCTTGCTATGATTTCTTATCAACAAAATTAATTCAGTGTTGAAGATCAAAATGATAAAATATGATTTGATGCTTAAGACACCTTGTATGTCATAATTTTTTTTAAGAGCTTTTTAGGTTCAGATTTTCAAAATCGCACAATTTGTTTGCCACAAAGTGACGCAACTTCTTATAATTTAAAAAAAAAAACTAGTTTTGTTGTTTTATTTTTAGTTTGTATTGAGATTGTTCATTTAATGCAAAATAATTAATCAAAAGGAAAAAGCTTACGAAATGCGGAAATACAAAGACGACCAACACCTTTAACACGCATTTCTGCAAATCAGTTACGTCACTTTGTGCGATGACTGATGACCATTCTATCGCAAGGTAAAACTATTTAAAATGTAATAAGAAATAGGCAAACAAAATAATTTAATAAATTAACGTGATACTCATGGTTTCCCGGAGGTTAATAATATCCTAAATTAAAAAAAATTAAAACTGGAGTAAGTTCACGTGATGTCATTAAAATTAATTAGTATCGGTTGTTACTGAACTAAAACAAATAGAAACGGTTACAAACTGATGATAGGCGAATTGAACATCTAGCGCCGTATGGCTAGGGTCATGATCGCCCCTGGCAAGATTTAATTTTTCCTGTAAAAACACCAAAATCGGAATCTATGGCAGCTAAACTTTTAAATCTTCATTCCATTTCCTGAGTAGTTGCGTCTAATGCACAGTAAACCTGTATTTTAAACTTTTGAAGAGGAATCATTATGAACGCATCACCCTTGGCCCCTTACATTACATTACATATTACACTACGCCCGCCGCTGCACGCCGACCGTAGATAAATCTATGAAGTAGAGACATTGAAGCACTGGCAACTTAGGCCATCGACTTAAACATTACAAGACATTAATACAAGACAGATCAAACAACAACAAAAAAAAACTCATGTCAACAACACGCAGTACTAACCACGCGTAATAAAGCTTGATTTCGCTTATCGATGGGAAGTGATGCTTTAATCAGAGTCAAGGTCGTTGAACATTGTTTTAATCTTTCGTTTACACTCTTCAGAAAATTCCATTAAAATTCGTTGGTTTGATTTTTTTGCCAAATCAATTACACATTTATGCAGGGACGAATTTATTGTTTTGAATAACCTTAAGCATTTTTTGTATATTTTGCACATTTTTTGTATATTTTGCACATTTTATACATTTTTTCTGTAGGTAAATTTTGGACGTGGCTTAAAATGAAATAAAAATAAAAATAATAATCATTTGACTAAATCTGTCCATAGTAAGAGGATTTTTTTATTATGTTTTATTTTTTTGTATTTTTGTGCGCCCCCCAGAGAGGTAGCCGCCTCAATGGCCAGTCCCTACATACGACACTGGGAACACAAAATGTTCGCTAGGCGTAAAATCTTCCATGATTCTGTTTGATTTTGAAAAAAAAATCAGCTTGTTGATTAGATTAGGAATAATAAGAAACAAAAATGTAGACAAACTATCCAATTGCTGGTGTGACAGATTAATTTTACGGTTAACTTTTACAAAAATAAAGGATATTCATATAATGATCTGCATTATAAAAGTAAACAAATACTTCTTTTGAAATGCACTAGTTTTTTTCTTTTACTAATTTTCAATAAATTTCACACCACACTTCAATAGGTAATTTCCCACTTAGAGTACCTAGATTAAATTTTCACATAGAATTCATGTCTAGAATAAACAAAATTTAAAAACAAAGGGGAAAAGCGGAAAGATTATGTTTTAAAATGCGATCTTGTTACGACTGTAACATAGCCTTTAAACTAAAGGGTTATCCATTTTGCGGTTTCAAAAGTAAACGTAAATAAAAGACATTTAAAATATTTTTTTTCATGATATTTCTTTTTTATTTTAAAGTTTGAACGTTAACATTATGTGTGAAACACTACATCATTTAAATGACCACCACGCGAGTTGTTGCAAGCATCGATTTTTTTGAGGTAATTTTCGACCACTTTTTGACACATATTGGGCGGTATCTCAGCCATAACTTGACGAATGTTGGTTTTTAAGTGCTCTAAAGGTTTATCTGCATAAATACGGTCTTTCGCGTAGCCCCACAAAAAAAGTCCAGCGGTGTCAAATCGCATGTTCTTGGTGGACAGATGATATCGCCACTACGAGAAATTCCGCGGCCAGGAAATGTCTCTTGCAATAAAGCCATATTCGCTCGAGTTGTGTGGCATGTGGCACCGTCTTGTTGAAAACACATATTCTCCAAGTCGTATTCTTCAATAGCAGGCAAAAAAAAAGTCGGTTATCATATGACCGTAACGCTCCGAATTGACGGTGACAGTCGTTTCATCGTCGTTTTCGAAGAAGTAATGTCCAATCACACCTCCGCACCAAAGAGCGCCCCAAACAGTGATTTTTTGTGGATGTAATGGCCTCTCTTCAATTACTTGAGGGTTCTCAGAACCCCAAATACGATAATTTTGTTTATTAACATACCCACCGAATGAGAAATGTGTTTCGTCGCTGAAAAAATTTTGTTCGAAAAATAGCCGTCCACCGCCTGTTGTTCAAGCACCCATTCGACGTATCTACGACGTTGTGAATGGTCAGCTGGCTTCAGTTGTTGTGTGAGCTGGACTTTATATGGATGTAGGTGTAGATCCAAATGCAAAATACGCCATAATGTGCCGTAAGGAAGTCCTAATTCCTGAGAACGACGAGGAATCGACACATTCGGGTCTTCGGCAATACTTTCACTTACAGCAGCGATATTTTCAGTGGTACGAGGGAAATGATGATGCACATGCCTTACAATATCTGTAACCAATCCAGTCTCTTCAAATTTCTTCACAATTTTGCCAATTGCTTGCGTAGTTGGACGATTATGTAAACCATAATCTCCTCTTAAAGCACGATATGTGGCTGTGGCAGAATCACCATTTTTGTAGTAGGTTTTAACAATTTGTATGCGTTGTGCGATAGTTAAGCGATCCATTTTCGTAAATGTCAGACTTTCAACTGAAAAAAAAAAATTGGTTTAACAACTTAGTTTGACAGATGTCGAATTCCAGCCATATACTTTTGAAACCGCAAAATGGATAACCCTTTACAAATTCTAGCTCACTAGAAATTTTAAATTCAATGAAGTTCAATCTAATGGGTAATTCGCTTTATTCTCTTTAATCAGTTTTTATTTTGTAGTGATAAACATTTATATGTATTTAACTATTAGTGATACAGACGTGACCATTCGCACTTAATGAATCAACGGCCCGAAAACTTTATTTTTATTTTTACTATACTGATTACTGATTAAAACAAAACGGCAAAACGTGCTCCGAGTTAATATAAGTTAGATAAGGCAAACTAATTAATTGCTTTCAAATCTGCTAAACAACTTAACAATTACTACTGGAGCACGAGCGCTTCTTATTAGTAGTTGTATCAGCGAAATAAGAAATATTAAATTACATAACATGTACATGTACATGTGATATTTTTGTTTCTGAACTAAAAATTTAAAATTTTATTATTTTTACTTGCGATATAGCTACGCAATTCCGTCCGTCTGTCTGTATAATGCCACATAAACCTATACGGCTGGAGCGATTTTCTTCAAACTTGTTATTTTAGCGTTTTAGGTGATTGTCTAAAATAGACTTTTGAATCGTTTTTTTAGGCCCAAAACGTCATACAATTTTTCGACCATCTTAATCACACTTAAACCTGTCAAATTTGATCAACCTTGGGATCGAAGAAAAGTGGTTTTTAATATTAGATTTGTTAGTATATAGCCAGTGCTTTTGCTGGGAGAATTGTACCAGAAATTGGCACATTATTTTGCCCAGCTAAGTAATCCCATTTGAATGTCAAGACGTCAATTTCGGCAAAAGATACAAATGCTTTCATACGCTTTGTTTTCAATCCAACGAATTTTTCAAATCACAGCTTGATTCCTCCTTCGCGCTCAAAATTCTTTGTATTTGAGATTTGAGGGTGGCAATGGTGCAGTAGATGAAGTGCTTGATTGCTAACTAGGTCGTATGGGTTCGATCCCCACGCTAGGCGCATTCTTTTCTATACCTCCAATTTGAATTAGATGCCGCCCATGAGTTAAAATGAGACAGTCAATACCTGGTTCTCAAATCCACTGTGCCAAACCAGTGCCGTGCAATTCAAGTTGCATTTAAAAAGACCTTAGGTCTTCCAGGCATATAGTTAAATTAAAAAAAAAAATTTCTTTGCAAGATCTCTCTGAGATAAATGTGCATCTTCGAAACACTACTAACCAACTTTTTATTTTCGAGATCAAGATCACTGTAATTTCGTGTACTCATTGATCTTTTACTTTTTTTTAAAACTTAGTAGCTTTATTGAAAACCAAAAACAAACCCCTTTAACAAATCAGCAATTGCGCTGACTTACCTGAAACCTCTGCCAATACCCAATAAAAAAACTCAAATTGTTTCATTTTCCAACTAACGAAAGCTAACATTACAAACTTATTGGGAAATCACCAAAAAGTAACAATTAACAAAAAACAAGCGATGCTTACATATTTCATATTTCCTATGCTTGGACCAATTAGACAGGTGAATTAAGCAACGCATGTTATCTTAGTGGTCCATAGTCCGATTACCAGGTGCCCCGATTATAAGGGGAAATTTGTATGAAAAATAGCAGTGAATGCATAAGGTGCGGTCCGATTATAGAGTGTCCCGATTAGCAGGTTTTACTTTATCGAAAACGGCTCTTAACGATTTTGACAAAAAAAAAATATGTGCTCTACTAAAGGTACGAGACTATACTCTAATTTTTTTTACATATTTTGTTATTAATGGTACCTGCCATACAACCATTTTTTTTTGAATTTGGACTTTCTCATAAACGGATTTCGATCAAATTTTTAATCAGAGGTCTTTTGATTTCGAATAATCCTGCATACCAAAATTATCGAAAGATATTTTTTGTGGGTTTTTGATTTTTTTTTAAATTAAATATTTCGAAAATGGGTAAACGATTGTTTTCGAAATTCAGTTTTTAAATTTATGTTATTAACTACATAAAATTGTCATACTTAAAATTTTTTGGAAAACGAAATTTTGTAATTAAAAAATAAAGTAAAAAATACTAAAAACCTAGCTGTTTCTGCTAAAAAGATGTTATCGAACCTAAGAGCAAGTTCGTTCGATACAGTCGTATACATTTTCTTTGACTCTATTTTTGTAAAAGGCCCGATTTGTTATAAAGTCAACAAAATCAGAATATGAGAAATAAATTAGATCATTGGAAAACCTATTAGTTAGTGGGTTCCGTTGGACTGTCAAAGCAGAGGCCTGGAGATCAAATCCCAGGCTATTCCACCTAAAAACAAAAATGATTTCTTGTTCACAGGCAATATGTCTTCCCCCAAAAGAAGTCCTTTCCTAAAAAATGCTCCTCACCTTTCTGTCGATAAACAAGACGCGCTTAATAAAGGTTAAGAGTGTATGTCAATAGAGCCTTGTCTCAGAACCGTCAGATCTGTCAAAAAAATGAATCTCAATTGCGGCTTCGCAAATTTGTATTTGTATCTGTTCTTTATTCTCTAAACACAGAGATAACTCATAGGTTTATTTGTAAAACCAGATAATTGTATCACCTTTGAAACAAGCTGTCAACATTTGTATGGAAACATTTTCAGCATGTTATGAATTTGATACAGAAAGAGAAGAGATAAACCTGAATTATTTTGTTTGACAGCTGAATAATTCCCACACTTACTCCCTGTGGTTATTCCCTGATGACAGTTCGAAGAGAATTGTTTCGATTCCGAATTTCATTTCCGACTCAATTCAATTTCTACAAATTATCAAATGTGAATATATGTACTTCCAATATTTCCAGACGTCTACGTCCATGGAAATATGGATTGTATTATCAGCGCCAGCGTTTCCGAAAGTACTATTATAGTAGTACTGTACTACTTACTACAGTGTTCCTTCTTTCACACCCGTAATACTATTTATTTTTCAAAAGCCAGACAAATCTTGTACATGCTATCTATGCCCGATTTGATAATACATAAAACCAATATTGAAAACCTTGAGAACACTTCTTAATCAAAGCATGGTATCTAATTCATTAGATATCGAATAATTTTGGTCAGAGATATTTATTTTGAAAAATGCTCTTAATGAAACACTTTTTCCTCTAACCCGCGATTTTGCGAGTACATTATTAAGTATTCCCCACAGAAGCACAGCTGCGGATATCACATAAAGGATAAAACATGAAATAGATTGGAAATAAGTACTTTGAACGCAATTATGAGCTGTAAAGAATTACTAAATTAAGTTGATTGCAGTAGATGGAATCATTCAAAACGCCTTTTGAAATCATATTAAAATTATTTTTTGTTTCTTTTTTTAATACTTTAGAATATTATGATAATATTGATAAATCAAAATACCTTAACATAAAAATAGTCATTTTTGATCTATTTATTTATTTCTTATATATAAATGTCTCAATTTTTTCTTCTTATTTTAAACTACCATTATTTGTTAAATAATATTGTAAAAAAATTATGGTAAGTCATTATAGACAATGGTGGTTTTTGAAGAGGTCTTTGTTTTTGATTTTATTATTACCATTTTACAAGTAATATTTATTTAATTTATATTATTTTGCTTAAAGAATGCCTACATACATTTTTAGGCAATACAGATGATTGTTTTTACTGCAAAATTAAGTTTTAAAATAAAAATTTATTTCACGCACTTTCATTTTTAAACTCTTACAATTCTGGAAAGGTGCTACTATTTTCTTCAAAATACTACTCTTTTTTGGCTTCTGTGCTAATTTTGAACGTTTCTCTCCGGTAACACTGATCAGTGCACTTTTCTGTTTCTCCACTTGTTTTATATTTTACTTTAATAGGGGAAAAAATAAATTTATCTTTAATGAATGTCATCATCTTTATTGCAAAATATTTAACTGTGTACTATTCAATTTGTTTTATTTGTATTGTTCTGATATTTTTCTTATATGTATTACCAATAATTGTTCAAAATAAAATAAATATAGGTAAATATAATGACTTTGATTAATTGTTATTTTAAACAACAATCCCAAATTAAAAATCAAAAAGAAAAAATAACATACAAAGTCATTATTGTTTAAACAAATTTCCTGTCTTAAACTAATACTACGTTTCCTCCGAACTTTAATCTCTTGTAGTTTTACTAATCTCAAAAGGTGTTTCCACCGCTCCAAAATTAAATTAATTTTGACAGCACTATTCAAAGTGCATATATCTTTTCATTTTCTCTTTTGATGTAGAAGTGAGACAGGCAGCTTCATCTGTGTCAACCGAATAGAAAAATTCACTTTCCCGATGAATGTGTTCATTTCGATATGGAAATAGGGTAGTTCGCTTGAAGATTTAAATGAGATTTATTTTAAATCTTCATCTGAGAAGATTAAAATTTGTATGGTAAATCCTCAAGATTTGTAGGAGATTTAGCCAAATCGACTTAAATCTCGGTTTAGTGGTCGGTGGAAACGTAGTATAAGAAACAATCCACATTGGTCTTCACTTTCTTTCACCATTTAATGCATATATGTAAGTTGTGAGAGAAATTCACTTTTATGAAAATTAATCTTCCTCTTGTGCATTTTAGCGGAAAAATAATTTTTAAACCCTTACGAAAGCTACCAATAATATAGATCCATTATTTATTTTTGTTTATTATATAATCATTTATTTTTCTGTAATCTATTAAAAATTGTTTTCAAAATAATCTGGAAAGAACTACATGAAACTACAAAAATCTTAATTACGCAAAATCAACATTATATAAACTCAATTTCATATTTTTTTTTCTTAAATATTAGACTCAATAAGTTAACAAATTTGACAGTCACATCACAACACATGCCTAAGGCAATTAATTTATTTATAACTATTGCTACAGAATGGAAATAGTATTGTTTTTTGTCATGTGCAAAACCTTTTTTATTTTCATGAATTAGCCATTAACTTCTTCGAACTAAAAATGAAAATAAAAAATATAATCACTTAAATTGTGTCGTTAATAAATGAATGAACATAAACTTCGATAAGAGATCAATAACTATACAGAGCCCACCAGAAACAAAAAAACAACAAATAAAAACGATTATCTTTTGCTGCAAATGAATATTTCTCATCATCTTTATTATTATTATTTTTTTTTTAAATGTGATAGACAAGTTCATTGTTCTTTCCGACTACTCTCTATTATTTTTTTAAATTTTCTTAGGAGCCCTGTGCACATTCAGATTTAATTTAACAATTTTGATTGGAAATTTGGTGTAACGATGTTTTTATAAATCATCAGGAGCCGGTTCAAAAAAGGTATCAGCCATCTTTGAAGCGCTCCAGAGTCTTTCACTTCTCACTTTTTCAGAAGTTCGAAAGGTACACTCTAACAATCAAAGTAATAAACGTGGAATAGGGGTTAACCCAAGAGTAGATAGGAAATTATAAACTGAAAACAAAGTAGTCAGTCAAATTCTATGACAGTTTTAAAAGGAGATACATGTATCTCAAATCCAAAAGAAATTGCAAATTTATTCAACAATTATTTCACTAATGTTGGTTAAACTTCTTTTCCTCGTGATATCACAAACTCTTGTGAATGTTGTAATAGCTTCAGCTCTTCAAATGTGGTACATAATGGAAATAGTTTCTTCTTCGAAACAATAACTGGCCTTGAAGTACTGAAAACTATAAATACACTGAATAACTCAAGCTCAGTTGGCTTTGATGGCATCTCTAATACAAGTGCTTTATATTTAGTGGATGTTTGGATACATGTTTTTAATAAAAGTGACGATTTAGTAATATGTTAAATCATTTTTAGTATGGTACTAGGTTAAACAGAGGATTTTGCTAATTTTTAACGAGTTTTACTAAAGTTAAAACCACCGAATGGCTACTCTAAATTTTTAGTATCGTACTAAATCCACATGTCATTCTGATAGTATATCGGCTTTGCACCCGGGAGGCCCAGGTTCGAGTCCTGCTGGTGTCATTTTTTTTTTATTTTTGTAAATAATGATGGTAAAATGATTAAAATATAAACATCGAATACTTATTTAGAGCACATGTTGGGTTTCTATCAACATATAATCAATTTACAACGCATAAACATAATAATTGTGTTCATCAAAATTCAAACCCTACAAATGCTTTGCTAACTGCTTAATTAGCATTTTACTAGTTAACAAAAGGTTTAAAATTTATGGAAAGGCTACTATGTATATAGTAAATTGTTAACTAGTATCGTGTTAATGCCTTAATACATAGTAGGTTGTTTAAAATTTTGCGCCAGTCTCTTTTCAGGTGTCTTCCCAAATGACTTAAAACCTGCTTTTGTAATACCCACCATTTTCAAAAATGGGAGCAAAAAGGAGGTAAAGAACTACAGACATATTTCTTTATTACCATCAATTTCAAAAATTTTTGAAAAAAGTTATAAAAAGTAAAATCTTACGATATATGACAAGCAAGAATTACTTTAGTCCCTCACAGTTTGGATTTAGATCGGGAATGTCTACAGGAGATGCTTTATTAAATTTCTGCTGTTCAATACAACAAGGAGTTGACAACAAAATGAAATGTGCTGCGCTTTTTATTGACATTACAAAAGCCTTTGATATGGTCAGTCACTCTATTCTTTTGAAAAAATTGCATAATGTTGGTTTTTGAGGATTCATCCACAATTGGTTTGAATATTATCTGAGTAATATGTCTCAAATCGTCAATGTAAGTAAGGTTTTTTAAGTGATTCTATGGATATCAACTTGGGTGTACCACAAGCGTCAGTTCTTGGGCCCATACTTTTCTTGATTTATATAAATTCCATCTTCAATCTACCATTTTTAGGGAAAGTTAACGCCTTTGCTGGTGATATACCAATTAGATACAATTTACTTAGTCCATTAAATTTGGTTTCGGATATAAACCATGATGTACATTTATTAAGGCTATGGTTTGCGGACCATAAACTTGTAGTAAGTAACAAAACCAAACTCATGTTGTTCGGCAATGAACTTTATGGACTAAATGACATTAATGTATTGTTCCATACTCCGTCATGTTCTAGTTTTAAACTCTTCAATAGCAATTGCTTAGTATCTCAAACAATTAATAGCTCCAATTCTGAAGTAACCTGCTGCAGTACATGCTTCAATATTGACATAGTGAAAGATTTTAAGTATCTTGGCGTCAAAACACATTATAGATTTAAAGCAATATCTTCTTTCAACCGTAAGATGCTTTTATCGGTTGAAAAAATATTGTTCATTCTCCACGTTAAAAAAAAGTTTACTATGGTATTTTCTACTAGAAGTTACAATATGGTATTAGTTGTTGGGGAGGCGCATACTTAAACAAAATCCAACAATTGACAGTACTTCAAAAATGTGTCCTCAGAAAGATATGCAACGCTACCTACCTAGCTAACTCTTCAGATTTATTCAGACAAACAGGTATTCTACCAGTAAGATACTTGTTCTATTTTAAGGTTTTGAAGATATTTTTTATGAGGGGTGGTTATTTTGAAAGCCCTATAAATAATACATATAACGTGAGAAATGCTAACTTGGTAAGAACAATCATTTTTCGAACTGCACTTTTTAGGAATAATTAATTGTAAAAATAATATGTAATTAAATTAGAAATAAGATATCTAAAAATAACAATATGATATTAATAAAAAAAAAGAAATATTCCGTGGACTAAGTGCGAAATGCTATTTAAACAAAAAAAAATTCTTCTAAGTGACGTTTACTAAGCTAAGCCACCGAACAAGATTGCTTAGCGAAGGAATATGAACCCAGATGTGTCGAAAAGAAAAATATATAAAACTAGATTTAAACCATGCAAGTGCTTAATGAGGAGAATTTCAGGAAGAACTATAGGTTTTCCAAGGAAGATGGTTGAAGATGATCTAAATGGGGATACACTAGGTCGACATAGTCCTGTGGATCTACAGGTTATGGCTTTCATTAGATACTGGGCTCATAGTGACGCTTGGTTTCACATCTTACTTATTGTAATAAATGTTCTTAAGGGGTTTTTGCTAAACGTCAATTTAATATATCGACGAACATTCTGTTCTTATTAATAGGATATTTTAATCCATGGTATAACTATTATATCAAGGTTTTGTGAACTCATGGAATAAAGTTCACCTCGATTACTCTCACTGTATTTTTGTATTTTGTTGGCACTTTGAAAATTACTCTCATTTTTGTTTGAGATGAATGTCTAAAACTGACGGAATCGGTAAAGCTACAATTACACGTCACCACAAAACTAATACTGACTCTGCCACTACAGCGTCAATGTTTATAGTGTCAATGCTTCAAACGTTGACGATCACACGAATGACAAAAGTCGGTCAATGATGTCCCAAAATGCAATGAAGTGCCTTGTGTGTCAATGTAATTTTTATTCGTCACTGCCAATATCTTGACACTCAAAACTTTGACGATCACACAGGTTGACCAAATTCAAACGCGTTGACCCTATGACAGAAGAAAGGCCCGGTCATTTTTCACGTTCTGTTTGAGTTTGTAAAAAAATCTCTTAAAGTTAAGTTTTGATTTGGAAATGGCTGTTTCAGCCGCTTTTATAAATGAGAGCAGCACAGATGAGGACGAAGACAACTTTAGCAGCGCAAGGCTGCAAAGAAATCGTCGTTCCGTCTGGACAAAAAGTTCGTTGATGTTGCAATGACGAATATTTCTTAAAACTCTGTCAACGCGTCCCAATTACGTTGACACAGTCATTACACGGTCATCGAACTGGGCGAATGTGATGACCCACAAATTCGGGTCAACGTAGGTGTCAACGTTCTCGTCAACTCATTGACAACATTTTTCGTTAACTATCACACGACATGACACAATTAGGACATATTTTGACGTCATTTTTACGTCAGAGAGTCAACGCGTTGAACGATTACGTTTACCGTCTAACTATAGCTTAAGTAAGTTCGAAAATGATAAGGTAGTCTTATGAATAGACAATGTAGTTCTTTCAGCGCATCTTATACATTTTTTTTGCCAGCGCTGATGTAAATGGACTGTGTATCGAATCAACTACCCAAGAGTAAAATTTTACGAAGTATGTAATGACCGCTTAAAGCGTCCCATACACATAACACTGGTGTATGACACTTGTTTCAGTGTTATTAATTGTGGATACACAGATTTCTGGTGTCGAACACTGTCGACAAATCAAAACATTTTGATTTTTCGTGGCTGTATCTGCGTGTGGGAATGTGTATAACACAGTGAGATGCTTGTCGAAATTACCATTACTCGAAATTTGTATACTAAGTTAGTTATACTTTCGCTCGACTTCTATCTCTTCTTCACAGTGGAAAAATTATTGCTCATTCCTGGCGTATCTCCTGTTTCCTCTTCGAAAAATCAATGCTTTTTTATATTTACTCAGACTAACAGTAAGATTCCAAGTATTGCAGTATTCTGCTAGGCTGATAATCATTGACTGCATTGAATGGGTGAATTCTGCCATGATGACCACGTCCTTGTTTAAGCCCCGCTGTTGTCTCAAACTTCCCAGATAGTTTCTCACCATCCCAAACTTGGATGACTTTGATAAACTTATACGATATAAAATATACAGTGGCGACAAAATAAATAGAACAGCTTTATTAAGTAATTTGAAAAAAGCCTTAAATCATAGATTCATTTGCAATGCCAATAGTGTAAGAACTTTTTTGCTGTAGCTTTTGAGTCTAAAGCAACAGAATATTACTTCTTTTCAATTTATTTAATAAATAAAGTCAAATGTAAGTCAGAAGGTAAGAAAGGTGCATTCAAGTGAAGACAATTTAAATAGCACATATTGTTTTCTTTGTAAACATAATGCATTTTTGGTAAATATTTAAAAAAATGTAAAGATAAGTGGGAAAGCTTGAAGTTTTTTTAATAGAATTAGTAAAATTTTAATTGTTAACAATGTAGTATGGGTCGTGGCAAGCATTCCCCAGAGGCATTTATACTACGAGTTCTCAATTTTAAAAATGAAGGTCATCCATATTATTCAATAAATCGAAAATTAACATGTTCGAGGAAAAAGGTCGTTAATGCTCTTCACCATTGTCTAGAAGCAGGAAGTGTTCAAAACAAAATACGCATGAACCGAACTGATGTTGCCATCGCCCGCATGATAAAACCAGATCTGTTCACGCCTGCTCTAAAAATTAAAAAAGCAATAGAGAAATATCTTGGTGTGAACGTGCCTGTTAGCACTATTAAAAACCGCCTCCGTGGAAAAAATCGTTTGGAAGAATTGCCAGAAGATGCAAAGGAGCATATTTTAAAAGATCAAAATTGATGGAAAAATATTTTGTGGACGTATAAGTTAAGTTAAAAATATTTGCGACGCAGAAAACATTAGGAATATTATCCAAAGTATACCATCAAAAGTATTAAGCATGGCGGAGGTAGAATTCTTATTTGGGAATATTTTCCTAGTATGGTGTGGGACCGCATAGTAGGTATTATGGATCCGATAAAATACAAAGAAATCCTGAGGAATACAATGCTACAGTGTGCTGATAAAGTGGAAATTGCAAACCGGCCAACGACCCAAGGTAAGACCGCTAGGTCTGTGAAGCAAGTGTTATCCATCCAAAAATCGCGGTCATGGAATGACCAGTTTAATCAGCAGATCTCAATCCTATTGAAAACTTGTGGAATAATGTAGATAAAGCCATTAATCGATACGCTATTTCAAATTTGGACAAACTTTGGCAGGGAGCTTAGCTAGCCTGGTACTCGATGCCTGTTGAACGATTTGATATAGTCTTGTTTTATCTATAAAACGTTTATAATTTTCTTTGTATCACGATCAAATGTTAGGTTTTTTTACTTGTTTTTCTTTTTCTAATGCAGTGTGCTATTTATTCTGTCCTAAAATAACATAACTTGTTTCCATAATTTTGTTAAATTTGTTTCTTAATAAATCCAACATATTATTGTTCTTACTATTTCATAAGTCAACAGTTCTTTAAAGTGTAACAAAGTACGAAAAACTTTGGTTACAGGAATCATGGGATACATGTGCTAAGAAGGCTGACCTAGCCCAAGGCTATAAAAAACTGGCAAAAGAAGAAGTCCAACATTTTTTTTATCTACACGCGCTCAAGTGATTATACTACGTTGTAAATGTTTCAACACAGCGCGGGCGTGATGTTAAGGAAGAGAAAGAATGATAGGTAAGGTGTATGGCGCGATTTTCTGACACTGTAGGTGGTTGTTGTCTCAGATTTTATCTCCAGGGATAGCGGCTGAACTAATGCGGAGAAATTTCCGTGTCTTATTTATCTATGTCCCTTATAATACGCATTAATTTTTTTATACTTTGTCATATTTTTATCGCTATACTAGTTCTACTCATTCACATGTTGTTAGTTCTACGCCTAAACAGCATGTAATGAGTAAACCAGCAACTCATTGTATCACATTTATTTTTAGAATTGGTTTTTAATGGAAAAATTTGAGGACATAGACTACGGCAGGGATCGAACCTGTGACCATGAGGTTGACAGGCGAACACACAACTATCGCGCCACGGCCAACCCCAATCGCCACTGTATGTAAAAATCAATTCATTTATAAAAGACGTCGCAGCTAAAAAAGCTTTCGGTCCATATTTTATATAACTCATTCTTTATTAACTTCTCTACTCCAACTCGAGCATTTGAATCGCATATAAACGAAGTTCATAAAAATACTTAAAAATGAACGCTAACATTTTTAGCAATCAAGCACTCTATGAACATACCCCTGTATTACTTGCACAACATCAGATTTGATTGCAAAAAAATGCAAACCCATAAAATAATCAAAATTTAGGACTACACAGATATGGAAAACTTAACTTTTTTTTTGTTATTTATTACTTCTTTACATAATGTTCTATTTAATTTCGATTTTCAGTTTTAATTTGAAGAAACACAAACAAATAATAGGTATGTTGATTTTTTGTATTTAATTATTTGACAGCTGATTAGGAATTGCAACATTAAAATATTAAAATCAGGCAGCTGCGGATCCGTGATTTTTTGGGAATCCTGTTTGGCCGCGGTGAGATTTCCCTTAAAGAACACGGCTTATTTCGTTGTCGTATATTTTAGATCTGATGGAACAGATTGATTTCAGATAAATTATTCTAAACAACAGCGCAGAATTATTCCTGATGGTATATAGGGCCCCTTGGACAAATAATTACCGACAGAAACAAATTTTACTGTCAAATGTCAAACTAATATGTCTAGACCCAAATCATAAATAACGCAGAAGCCAACAATTTATTAGCGGTTTCAACAAAGGTCCATTTGGAATAGAGTCACTGTCGCTATAGTTGTCGGTCGGTCTGATGGCATTAGTGATACAACAAAAAATTATACATAATTTAAATTTTGTTTTTATCACTCAAAATGAACATCTCATTTATTTATTGGTGGCACACAAGGAATAAAGATCAATTAAGGCGAGCAAAAACAAAAGAAAAAACAAACAACAATTAAGTCGAATAAATTGCAATATGTCCCCCAGATTTGATAGTACATATTTCAAAAAAAAAAATTCAAGACCTTCGAACTTTTGTCGCGAAGCTATAGAGAGAGAGACCCACCTTCAATTCTGCAGGCTGGACAAATTCTACAATTTTCTCCTGGTTATCGGTCACACAAAAGACGTTGGAATTTCGCAATAATTCATAGACCGTCCGTAAGGCTTCCCAATCAGCTGGCAAGCCTTGTCGAATTTTCTCAACTGTGGTCGTCGTCGTTGTTGTTTGATTCATTGATGCACTTTTGATTTTATATATGTATTTACACAAATTATTACAAACTACAACACTTAATTATTTTCTCGATCTTCTTTGCACTTTATAGATTTTTTTTTTGTATCTCATATGCTCGTATGCTATGATGAGAATATTCTAATTCAAAATCGGTTTAGACACTTCCAATTGCAAACTCGTACTGATCCCGCATTCAGGCAATCCGTCTGAAAGCCCAACTTGGTTTCCATATAGATCTTTACGCGTTCAAGCTGTCAATGCTTCTGTGGCAGCTGCTACTGAAGTGTGATGGTGTCTGATAGCCTTATTTGTAACAAATGGATTTTTCATTTGATTGGGATTTTTTTATTTTTTATTTTCGGACTGATTAAAATGTGTCGAAGAGATAAGTGCTTGAGACGCAAGGAATCGAACCAGAATATATAATCAATCGGTCAGTTGAGTTGTGTACTTCATCATATTACAAATAGGGGTGTCTGTAACGCTTGGTTCTTAATTACAGTTTGCTTGATTATATTGTGTAGACTATGCTAGGCACGTTCTGTTTAGATTTGGTTTTAGATCGTATGGATACATGGTTTTATTTTTGAGGTAAGAGTAGAGAATCAATGCCCCATTCAATGGAACAGTTGTTGAAGTCTTAGGTTACTGAGGTTTGAAAATTATATCTACTCGTATGTAGATTACATAGTGACTTGCTATAATAGGTGTATATTGTTAATGTGTAGACAATGTTATGACAGACAGTAAATTACTTAGAACAGGTGTGGCATTAAGAAATGCACTGCAATCTACGAGTAATTGCCGTTTTAGAAAGAGAGATAAACCCGTGGCAGCCCCCAGCGGAACTTATTGTGACTTTTCCATGACCCGGTAAGCGCTTATAAGTATATTGAAAATTATGTAAAATTCCATTCACCAATTGAATGTTTGAGTTAATTTCAATTATGGGTGTGTGTAGGTACAAAATTACCCTCTATAATTATATGTAAGTATTTCTGAGATTTTTTTGTTAATCAATGAATAGATCTTGGCGCCAAATCAATTTAAATTGTTATTAAATAAAATTGCATTGAATACTCGTGTTATATTGAGTTATTGTGAATTATTATTTGAATTTGATTTCGACCTCACATAACATTATTGATAAGATTTGAATTCACACAATATTTCTATAATTATTTTGCGCTATTTATGTTTGTAGATAACCCTATACATTCATAAAACGTAACGTAGAAAACAACAATACATTTTATTATCGACTCGATGGATCGAATTAAATGCCGTAACTTAGTTTTATGAGTCTGAGTTGTTATCTGTAAAATGAACACTATCTTATAAAATTAACAGCTGCGATAGGGGACAGGTGGCTATTCTATTCTGTGACACAGCCTGACAATTTGTCAAACTGCAAAATTTTGAAACATTTTCTTGAAGAATTGGTACGTACTCATTTTTCAATTGGCTGCAAATTGAGCAGGAGAGTAGGTATTTAACGAAATCCTGCTCATATGAAAGAGATTACTGAGATGCCATTTTTCTAAACTAGCCTAATTTTTCTCTTTAGTCTTGTTTGTCTTGTTTTTTGTATAAGGATTTGTAACAACTGTCAAACTACAAGAGTGGAGGAAATTGTTTCATTTTTGCAGCAAAGTATACACATTTTTGGGTATAACGTCAAATGTGACACTCCGGAATTTGTGTGTAATTTTGAAAAAAAAAAACATAACTTGCCATTGCTTTAAATTATGTAATTTGTTTATAGTTTTTTATTGGAAATCTTTTAATTTGGAATTTATTTCTTATTTCTTTTTTCATTTTTAATATTAACTAGTGACAACAGATAAACTCAAATGGTAAACAAAACTTGACAGCTTGCTGTTTTAATAATTAGGTCTGTCTGTTATCTTGTGAGTTCGTACGAATTCGTAACAATTTGTACAAATTTTGACAATATGCTGTTTGTTAACTCGAAAACATTCCTAGAAAGAGTGTCAAAGTGGAGTAAAAAAAACTAGTTGCGAATACTGTCTACAAGAATTTATGTGGATAACTGGTGTAAAAACTGTCTAAACGCATTTAGGACTACAGGTCATAAAGGTATTCAATTTGGTTTTAATCCACACAGTCCACAAAAACAGAAACAAAAATAATATTAATTTATAGTTTGAGTTTTCTTCAAGATAAAAACTGTCTAAACAGGAAGCTGTCAAATTTTGCCTGCTATTTTCTTGCGTTAGTTATGGGCACATTCGAAAGAAATCAGAGCCCAAGCGAGAATGAAAATCAAAGACAAATAAGAATAAAGAAAGAACCACAATAACGAAAACCAAAATAATCGAGAAGTGGAAAGTTTTAATTATTGATCACTGGAATTCTCGAATGTTTTCTTCTCATTTTATTTTGTAAAATATTTTTATTTTGTGCACTCTTTGTATTACGTATTTTTCTTCTCTTTTACTTTTATTTGTTTTTTTTAGTTTGGTTGTGGTAGGTATGTCTCGAGAGCGATCATTCAATAATGCCCATCACTACTGTCTGTCTTTGTGTCTAGAGGGTCACCAGTGACGTTTTGCATACAAATGTGGTCAAATTGTTTACTTTTTTTTGTTTTTATAATCTACACGCGCTCAAGGGATTATACAACACGGAGAAATTTCCGTGTCTTATTTATCTATGTCCCTTTATAATGCGTATTGATTTTTTTTTATTCTTATCATATTTTATCGGTATACTAGTTTTTACTCAATCACATGTTGTTAGTTCTATGCCGCATGTAATGAGTAAACCAGCAACTCATTGTATGGCATTGATTTTTAGAATTGTTTTTTAATGGAAAAATAATAGGACATATGCTACGGCAAGTATCGAGCCGGTAACCATGAGGTTGAAAGGCGAACACACACGAATAGCGCAACGGCCACCCCCAAGATTGCAAGATTTAAAATGTTTTTTCTACTCTTGAAGTTTGACAGTTGTTACACTTTTTACTACAAAAAAAGATACCAAACAGATATACATATTGTGACACAGAGTTACTGGCTGAACACAATGTAGATGCAGCTTCAATTGGTGTCAAAATGTTGAATACACAAACATTCAATTTTACGAATACTACGCTGACAGAGCTGAACTCGGTGCAAAAGTTGACCAACTTTTGAATTTTGCTTGCAGCTTTTCTGACATTTCAAAATAACGTGCATGGTCGAGTCAAAACCAGCGCTTACATCATGTAATTCAAGGAGCTTCAAACTGTTTTCAATCCGGAAAAAGATCACAGCTAATAGTATCAAATTTGAGCAAACTGTACAGATGCATTGTGGGAAAGTAAAATATAGCGTGTTACATTTGTTGACAAGTGTTCCAGATACGCATACATTCCCAATTGCAACACTCCCTTGTGTTCAGCCAGTTACTCATAGAAACTCGTGTAACTAGATACCAACATATTAAAATTTTTCAATTTTTTCAATGTTGGAGAAATTTTCTCCTCCTCTTTGACAGCCGTTGTAGTAAATTTCTCGAATTAACCAAACAGCATTTTGTGGAAATTCGGACAAATTTTTACGAATTCGTATGAACTCACATCAAGATTAACAGACCTTTTGATTCTTCATTATGCCACTCGTGTTCTTGACATGTTTTTTTTTGTTTGACGTGGGGTTGCTTAAACATCGATAGTTCGCGCTTTCGATAGTATCGATAGTTTTAAGATAAAACTATCGACACTATCGATATTATTTTTCATTTTAAAAGCACTAGCTGTTGGTGTGTAATTTATCCATACGAATACGAATCTAAGGGGTCGAATTACCTCCTCAGTGACCGAATGAGTGAGTGCCATCAGCAGTGATGGATGATGGCGTGATAACGTGAGCGGTAATGCCAAACTTGCATAATTCAGTCACGTATTACTTGAAAACTGATGCGGTAATTTGTATTTTTTATCTCGTATGAATTCATAAGTGGTCGTGTGTTTTTTATTTTATGTTGCTTATTATGAGTTTCACCACTAATAAACTTGGGAGGTGAAAAACTATTGGAAAAAAAATCGGTAGTATTCTTAAAACTATCAATACATTCTATAGTTTTTTACTATCGATACTATCGATGGACTATCGATGTTTAAGCAACCCTAGTTTGACGTTTTATGCCATCATTTCACATCGGGGGCTCTGAGTGCCCATCGAATGAATGCCCTTCTCTGGTTAGTGGATTAACTCTGGAAAAAAAATTAATAAAATTACAAAAAAAAAAACAAGAAAACCACAAAATATAAAATTTCTATGCAAATGTTTAAATTGTGTGATAAAATCAATTAATATGCTCATGAGAATTAGATAATTTAACAATACAAAATCTAATTACTTAAATACAATTCGCTGTATGAAGCTTAATTATGCATTGCATCATTTCCAAAACTTAGAACAGGCAAATTGTAGAAAAAAAGGGGACCTTCAAAGTTTCCTTTCCGCTGGCAGAATCCAACCAGTTCCCATCACGCCACTTCATTTCTTGGTAAACGCAGAAACTATTTTTTTTTTCTAGATCCAACACGCGCCCATAAACACATTAAAAAAAAGATCACATCACTCTTAAAAAGTGGAGGAAAAAATTAGCCATTCCACATCCAAACATATTAAAAACGAAAAAAGCGGATCCCAATAATACAACCTTGACCCGTAATTATTTAACAACGCCTTGACCCTGCGAAATAAAATCATAAAATGGAGTAACAAAATACATAGGGGAAATAATAAATCAGCAAGTCAACAAAACAAAGCCGAAACCTACTGAAAAAGATTCTTCCCAACAACAAATTACAAAAAAAAAATAAAAACAACTTAGAATTCGATCCGAAGGGGTTAAAACAGATAATGTAGAAGATATCGTTTTTTTTTTAAGAATCTTTTTGGTTTGGTGGTCAGAACAGGTAGATGCGCTCAACCGCTACACACCTTGTCGTTGGCGGTGGCGATATAGATCGAGTCCGAATGTGATATGAGTACAGAGAGCCGTAAACTGATTATTACTATTTTATACTCTCTTATAGTTTTGGAAGTAGTGTTGGAAATCGTGGTCGTGTTTTACTAAAAATTGCTTTGTTTTATTGTGCACTTTATGTTAATTTTAAATATGTTTGTTTCATATAAAATTAAACAACAATTGTGCTCAGTTCGCTGCGGTAAACATATACGCTTATAAACCAAGAATAATAAGGTCTTACAACAGGATTATAACTGTTATATATAGGGAAGCGGTGATGGCGTTTCTTCGGCTATTATTTTTAATCTAAACATAGGGGCACAAAAAAATCACATTTTGATAAATAAAATCAAAAATAAACGATTTTGTTTAAATATAAAAAAGTCTTCTTTAAAAATGAATTGAAATGAATTAAATTTCATTAATTTTTCCTCACCTTAAATTTAATTTTCTTTTTTGGTTTGCTTCTGTACTTATTCAAATGGCTACAATAATTTTCGATGTTGTTACATATTGGTTTTCTTTTAAGCAATATTTTGGACCTGTTCAACAATATAAAGTTATCTTGTATAGAAATATTGATGCTGACTCTCAAAAGATACGAAAATCAAAATTTCACTGTCATGGATGTCTTATCTATAAATCTACAAATTACCTTTATAATTCCCTCGTGAACTTATGACCATGTCCCAAAATGTATGTGCCATATAACTACTCATCACCTTACTCAAAAGGTCCTTTAAATTATAAGAAATTTCTTTATATTGATTTTATAATGTGTATCCAGAATGCAACCCTACCTCCTTGTCTATTAAAAAAAAAGTTGTAGGAAAAGTTCGATGATCTATCTAATGGAAGGTAAAACAGATTCTAATAAATGAATATACATATACCTACATATACAAGTAGGTACTAAAAATTATTTAAAGAACAAACAAACGTGCAAATATTAAAAATGTCAATGCACAACTTTTTTTAAATTTTTAAATCGCATTTAATATAAAAAAACAAAAAATGTACTTATGAAGATATTTCCAAAAACAAAAAAAACACAATATATTTTATTAAATGCTTGGTACGATTTTCTAGCATTATACTATTTTCAAAAATTTTGATATGAGGTATTGTTTAGAATCCGAGGGACCTCCTGTAGGTGCAACAAAAATTGATCCAAATCCGTTGAGCCGTTATGAAGGTCAATTGATTATTTATTAACAATATTTGTGGGACTAAAAAAAGATTTAAAAAAGAATCCAGCCAACCACCTAAGACGCCAAATACCAAGTTTGAGGAAAATCGCTTCAGCGGCTTAGGCTGTAGATCGACCTACAGCGAGGCAGACACTGACATGGAATTACCCACTTTGTTCGTATTCTCTTATGGAATCACTCCGACAGAATGAAGGAAACCGAGCGGAAAGATGTTGCACATCAAAAAACCTTGGATGGTGTAAAGGCTTTATACATAAAAATTTCGAAAATGTTACGCACGTTACAAATCGTTTTTATAATCGCTGTCTGGCTAAGCCTGGAAAGAATCTCAACTATCAACCCATAATAAATTTACTTAGTACAACAGCTTGATGTATGATTTTTGTTAATTACATAAAGATTTAATTGAGACGCTAAATGTCGCAATCATTATATACAAAAAAAAAATTATCTGCAGAGGAAGATTGACAAATAATAATTAATATACCTATGAATATATACCCAAATCGATTATGAGATTCTCTGCGAATGGCAACATAGTGTTCTTTTTTGTTTTCACAATTAAAATGAGTCAAGAGCAAAATGGAGCGCGGCATTGCGAATCCAACAAAGCCCTAACGCAAGGACAAATAGCAATCCTATTATGTATAAATATTCTTTAATCCAGGTGCCATTTTTCTTAAAGAAATAATAATATGTTACATAAACAAAATATGGACATATTATATTATAGCAACCTAGACAAGAACCATTTCGAAGATTTCTACTGTTACTGCTTGAAGTATGTTGCATATCCGCGGGAGTTCACAATTATTTGATACTCAAAAAATCATGTTTAAAATATTTTGTTGTAGCCGGAAAAGGAAACTGATTTTAAAAATATCGGAGATAAATTTAAATCAATTCCAACTATTTCCGTTTGAACATCTAGGTGTTAGAAATATCTAAATTATGTAATTATATGCCCTTGTGCTGTAATTATTTTAGTATAATTCAAAATAAGAATGAGTGTTTTTGTGTAGAGACTGATTATTTGTTGCGAGATCATTTTGAATTTCAATTGGTCGTCATAGTCGATTGTTTTTACGTTTTTTTCTTCTATTTTTTCTACACATTAACGCTTGATATTGTCCACGTTGTTGTACGTGCCATCTGCGGAATCTGAGATATCTTAAAGTTTTATTATGGCTTACGAAATGAACAAACAATTTAGCTGGTGAATCTCTAGGGTAATTGCGGGAGAGATGCCGCGCTTTTTCAAAAATCAATGAATTTTTTTTTATTTTAGTAAAATGAACTTTCTTTATGCAAAAAACTTAGCAATAGATTTATGTTCTACCATAAAAAAAAAAACAATTAAAATTAAAAAAATAAGTGTGCCATCCCTCCCTGCATGTGTGGGTGAGATGCCGCATGATATATTCATTGAACTTAAAGAATTAATTTGACTGTGAAACATGTTTCTTTCGTTCTTGCTCACGTCCTCAGTCTGTGCAAAGCGTAGATTGCAGTTTTTTGTAAGTTGTACAGTAGTTTTCTAGTAGTTATTTTTGACATTTTGTACATCCAGTCTTCTCGTTTTTTGTTCCAAAATAATTTTCCCAACATTCAACACAAATATTGGGATCTTCAGTCGGCTCAACCTTCCTTTTAGTATAGATTTTGGTTCTTTTTTTTTAATCTTTCGGAGACTTACAGGTTTTCTTTTTTTCACTGAAACTGGGAGAAGCTATAACCTCTACTAACTGCCTACATACGTCTAAAAAAAATCGTCATTGGAGTTTTAGGTAGTGGTGAAATTGCTTGCAGTAATTTTGCTGTCAATGGGTTTTCGAAAGATGATGAAGTGTGTGTTTCATTTTCGGAATGATTGCAATCATGCGATCCATTCCTGGTGGTTTGAATTACGGGTTCCACGATTGTTTCATGACATGGAACTTTGTTTTCAGAAGGAAGAGGTTTCTTTAAAACTTTCCATTTTTTAATTGTCTCCAGTAGTGTTCTAGCTGGTACGCCAAATAGTTCTGTCTGCCTTTCGGAAAGACATCCCACTATAAATGTTTTTTTCGGGATTCTTTCAGTACATCTTAAGTCTAATTACCACTTCTATTCTTATTATTCGCTTTTTAAAAAAAAAAGGTAAACAAATTTAACATGCGGAATCTTTTCAAAAAAAAAAAACTGCGGCACCACACTCCCCAAAGTGACGGAGAGATGCCGCACCACACTTCAAAACTTAAGAAAAAAATTAAACAAAAAAAAATATACCCACGTATTCTTATAACACTTATTTATGATATAAATTAATTTCCATTCGAAAATTACGCGAAAACTTCTTTCCGCATTAACTTTTTGTAACAAACTGAAAAATTTTGCATAGTGAATAAGGGACCGTAAAATGAAACAAATATAAAAAAAATCCCGGCTGCAACCAATTTTTTGTCCTGCGTTTTTGATTGAATACCTAACGCAGAAAAAGCAAGATAAAATTATTTGCGCGGATGACTGGATGTATGAGTTTGGTTGAATGCGGCATCTATCCCGACGCGGAATCTCTCCCGCAATTACCCTATGTGTCTTAGATCATTGGGGTCGTCAAAAAAGTATTCCCCCAGATGCAATCTACGTCCTTGGGAGAGAGCAGGACATGAGCAAAAAAGATGGGAGATAGTCTCTTCTTCCTCCTCATCCATACAACTTCCGCAAAAGTCATTGGAGAATACGCCAAGTCTTTTTGGCGTGTCTGTCAATTAAGCAGTGCCCAGTTATGACAACTATTACGGAGCCACGATGGTTCCTGTTTAAAGAGAGCAGAACTTTTGAGCGTCTTGGATCCATTATTGTCTGGTAGTCAGGCAAGTAATGATGTTTGACCATCGTATGTTTGCTTGTTTTATGGCGTTTTGATGTAACACAAATGACGCAAACATATCACAATTAACATTTGAACTATCACCAACTTCACCATCTAACTCCATTTCAGAAGGGATACCGAAACAGCTTTTTAAGAAAAGTCAAAAGCGCTTTAGAATTTTGCTTGATTTTAGCTTTTAATGAAACATAAGCGCGATCTAGTCGTGCTTTTTATGGGAGGGTAAAATGATTCGTTACGTAACGCATAACGCACTATCAACTAAAAGAATTTTATCTTTTTAAGGAGTATACCTAGAAATCTAAAATTTTCAGGAATGATATATATTGCGGTAAATGTTTTGTAAAAAAAATTGTATTCCTAGAATGCCAATTACCGTAAGAAAACTGTAATTTTGAGAAGATTGCATATATCATTCAATTACTTTTGACTGGTTCCATGAATAGATTTGGTTTTAATTAATAAGTAGACAATGTGAAGATTATTTTGATGTATCAAACATTACTCTATGACCTATACAAGCTTTGCAATCTTAATTTCAAAACAGGAAAAAAAAACTTTCAAAATTGCCTCCTTAGTTCGACTCTCACTCATTATCGATGTTCAGTTTAGAAGAAGAGTTGTTTGAAAATTAATTAAAAAGAAAAGATGTGGTGGCTGTTTTAAGCTTATATCGTCAATTGTAGTGGTCCAATCTTTAAGGTTAAGGTCTTAAAATTGAGGTAAGACTTGGGGCTATAGTCCTGCGGTAAATAACAGGACTATGTCCTACAATATATATATATCTTAGAGGGGTTAAAAGGACAATTTTTTTTTCATTTTTTGACATTATAAATGCAAAAGTTGATGAATAAATTCAATATTTTTAAAAACAGTGTTCCACACAGTTATTGCCCCAGTCATCGTCTACAAAAGTGCTGGCGCGACCATAAAGATATATGCACCAGAAAAAGCGTAAGGAGGTTTTCAAGTAATATACCTACCTACAAATGTGTCGATTAAATTAAAGCAAAATAAAGTTGTTGAAAGTCAAGACAGTATCTTATGTATATTGTATACGCATATATTATATATGTATCTAAATGCTTAGCTCTTTACAAATGGAGTCGGTATCTCCAATATGAGGGTAGGTTTTCTAGCCACATATGTATGTTTTATGTATATACACATGTGTATATAATAATATGCAGGAAAGAGATAAAGACCTTTGGTGGCATCTAATCTGGCCACCTCTCTTCTCTTTATAGACACGTTATATCCAATTGTACCGTTGCGATTAACTTGAGGGCAAACTTTGCATTTGGAAAAAAATCGCTCCCGAGATTTTAATCAAACTTGACATTACGATGGTGAAGAACACAGTGTAGATCGTCTACAGTCTAAACCACTGAAGAGATTTTCTTCAAACTTCTTTTTTTTTTAACCCCCAAAATAACGGTAATTGCCGTATAATTGTTTCTTCTATCTTAATTATCTCAAAAAATGGCTTTAACAATTTTGATTAAAAAAAATCTGTCTACTATTATAGGCATGTCGAAAGCAATCCCAATATGTAAAAATAAACCCCAGCCTCAAAACTTTCCTTCCCTTTTCTTAAACGCCTGCCAAATCGAATATGTAACAAATGCGAAAAACCTAGGTATAATTTTCAACAATAGACTAACGTGGGATACCCATATAGACTCTGTTATCTCCAAAATTTATGCTTCACTTCGAGGACTATCTGTTAGTAGATCAATTCTGCCTACTCAAGTTAAATTGAAGCTGGTTAAATCTATTATCATACCAATAGTATCATATGGGTGTGAGATATTTGCAGATCCTGACTCACATTCGCTTCGTAAGCTAAAGGTAGCATTCAATGTCATTGCCAGGTTTGTCTTCAACCTCCGAAGATACGATCACGTTTCGTCTCAGGCTCGTCAACTATTAAATTGTAACTTAGAAGCTTTTTTCAAGTAACGGTGTTGTTCCTATGTCTTCAAATTAATTGCTAACAAGACTCCTAACTATCTGTTTAACAAGCTTGATTTTTGTTCCTCAAATCGTTTTACATTGTTGCGCTCCCCCAGGTTTACCTGTTTGACATCACGGAGGCAATTTTTCGTTTATGCTGTTAGACTGTGGAATAATCTTCCCAGTCACATGCGCTCTGGAATCGAACATAGAAAGTTTCATCAACTTTGTTTTGAATATTTCTCAAATTTGAACTGATATAATTTTTTGTACTTTAATTTTTTTTTGTCTACATATCTTTCTTCTTGCGACTTTGATTTGCTTTTTAATTTTATTAAATTGATTTTTATATATTAAATTATTATCAATATTTTGCTAAAATTGTTTAATATTTAATATTTACATTCTTGCATTATCCTAATCAGTAAAATGTATTATATCCTGTACTATTTATAAGTGAATCTTGATGTACAGCAGTTATTTTTTTTAAATAAATAAATAAATAAATGTTCTACATTTTGGTATACAAATTTGTTTATATATTTTTTGTCAACAGTACCTGCTCTACAACCATTTACATTTTTTTGATTTTCAACTTTCTCATAAACGGCGCAACGCATTTCGATCAAATTTTTTATATAGGAGGTCTTTCAAATTCTAAATAATACTGCATTCGAAAATATTTGAAAAAAAGTTTTTTGAAAAAAAAAGTGATAACTTCTTATGGGATAAACCGATTTGTTACGTAACACGTTACGGCACCAGTCTGTCTGCCTTCCTTTTGTCTCACGCAAACGGAAAACTTAAATTAAATGAAATTAATCAAATTAACGGAGAACTTTTGAAGCTTTTCTCAAGTTAAACGATTTCAATTATTAATAGTTCAACTTAGATTAGTTTAAGTTTTTTTTTTTTTTTTTTATAATTTTTGCACGCGCTCAAGAGATTATGAATACCCTTTATATGTTTGTTGTTTTTTTTTTTAACACAGCGCGGCATCCGGTGAAAGAAGATAAAGAAGGATAGAAAGATGTGTGGCGCGACGTATTGAGATGGTGGTTGTTGTCTCAGATTTTATCTCCAGGGATGGCGGCTGAACTAAAGCGGAGAAAATTACCGTGTCTTATTTATTTATGTCTCTTATAATTCGCATTATTTTATTTTATTTTGTTGCATATTTATGAGTAGTTTACTCAATCACATGTTGTTAGTGTTATGCCTGAACAGCATGTAATGAGTAAACCAGAAACTCATTTTAAGACAATTTTTAGAATTGATTTATAATGGAATATAAGAAGACATAGACAACGCCAGGAATGGAACCTGTGACCACGAGGTTGATAGTTTATCACTTTTGTCGGGCATCCCGAGACGTACATGTTTTTTTAAATTTTAATTCGACGTGCGTCGGTTGCAAATACCTTACTCATTGCCTATCAATTTATGTTGAATTTCATGAAAAAAATATACCCCTCAATTACAATCATTTATTTTTCTTTTGAAGTTGAAAAAGTCGTTAATCAATTTTAAAATATCAAAAATTAAAAATATGTATATGTATCGCAGGATCAATGTGCAATTAACTTTATAACTTAAATTTAAAAACTGTAAATAAATGCCCAAAACAATTTTGCTACACAAAATCACCCAGTTCCGGATATAAAACAATAAAATTATTGAGTCCCAAAATAGTTCCGAACAGAAGAAAGGAAAATCCCATATTATAAAAATACTTCACCTACATACCACACGGAATTCATTTAAAGAAGATTAATAAGCTCTGTTTTTGAGTCAACGAACTCTCCCCTCGCCACGTTACGGAGTCGCCGTCGCTCCACACTTTCACAGACAACGACAACAAAGACGATAAAGATGCTAATTCACAATAAGAAAGGATTCTAAATTCCGTGTACAAATTTCAATTGTTTCTTTTATAAATATTTAAAGTTAATAATTTTTGTCTTTAATTTAATTATAGATAGGTACCTAGAGTAATGATTATAGTATTTGAAAACACCCAAGGTACAACAACCTTTAACAAACAAAAAGGTCAATGTACCAAACATTTGTAGGTATGTACCTTAAAACCAACATGTGGTGTTATCTTTTTAATGTCACCCCAATATCCTATCGTGCGTCGTCATCGGTGGGTCGTCAGCTTGAAAATGTAACGAGAATTTCAAATACGACTTCCTAATGACAGCTAAGATATCACAATGCATTTATCTCTGATAGATACATATGAGGTAACGTACACCCAGAGTATCCAGATCCATAGATCCAGATAGACTTGCAGCACCTATCAGATGAAGTGGCATTGCTCTCGGGACTTGGTAGTCTTTCGATCGAATTTGTTGAAAAATTATTTTTAGAATTTGACACTTTCTTTCTTCCCATTTCCATATAATACCCATCAGTGTGTTGTGTGTGGCAGGAGGAATTTTGCTTGATTCTTGTTCTCAGCGAGGAACTAAGGAAGACGACATCCCCAACATTTAGGGGATGATGAGTTAAAGAAGTGCATCTCTTATGTGGATTCTAGATCCAACATTCAATCTGTGCGCAGTTGCCGCCGATTTTAGTTTGAACTTAGTGCAATTTCGTAGCACACCGATGTAGGTTGTGTCGATTAAACTTTAGGTGCGTTCGTGATCTTGATTAGTGTGAAAACAAAAAATTGGCGGACAGGAAAAAATTTCAAGAATTTATTATTAAAATTGGTGATGTTTTTTTTTTACTTTTTGGAAAAACAATTTTAGATTTAAAAGATTTATATGAGTTAATGATAAGAAAGTGCAGCATTGTTTAATATTATAAGGTAAGAAAATAAAAAACATTTTTTTTAATAAAATTTATCAATCCTTGAAGTGTGGACGTAAAATAAGGAAAGTGTTACAGCGGAAAAAGTGCGAAAAGTTGATAACAGTGTTTGCCGACAACGAACCTTATTAACATACTTTTGTTCCAAAACTCCGTTTTAATAAATAATTTTTCGATCAGCTATTGTTTCGAATCACTTACAAACTTCCCTCTTTCAAACAATGAACAAACGTGGAACCAAAAATGTTTGGTTATAAAGCAAAAGTGAAAAATAAATGTTTTTGTGAAATCTGTCGTATTGGTATTGTAAAATCTTCCAGTCTAAACTAATTACTTACCGAATTTTTACCAACAAAAAAAGATGCGATTTCTGAGGGTTTTTTTTCAAAGTTTGTCAACATACGCGCAACGAACTTGCTCTTAAAAAATAGTACCCTTGAAACAAAGACACACAGAAAAATATAACAATAGTTGTTTTTTGTCCAAGACCGAAGAAAATTTGACTAACAAAAAAGGAGGCACTAAAGCGATTGTCAATTATCAATTTGATCATTGATAAATACTGAAATTTGATTTTAAAGCCTCAATTGCAATTTGTAAATCGATTTTCTTGGAATTCACAACGGTAGTTTGAACATTATAAATGACTGAAATTGTTTTCAATTGTTTAGTATTCAATTTTTTTATCAACTATCAATTTTCAATTGATAATTAAATAGGGCTAATTGGCTACAAAATATACGCGTGAAATGCAACAACAACTAATTTCTTTCGGAATAAGCTAACAGCATTTAAGTGTCGGCCGGCGCGAATTACCTCTTTTTTATATCAAGAGTTTGTATGGAAATGTCAATTTTATTCTGTTATGGCGTCGCGATTGCAAAAGAACACGCCTAATAAAATGTATAACTTTTAATATGTAAACCAGCTACTTTATCATTGAAATAATGAAAAGCATTGTTTAGTGACTTGTTCTGAACTGTTCTGAGCATAAAAGTACACCTTTTTGCTGTTCAGTGAGGAATTTTCTGTTCGAAATTGTTCTGATTTGATATGCTCAGTGAAAAGTTCTAGAACAGGATTTTCTATTCTGGCTGAATAAGTTAGAACAGAAAAGTCAGAACAAGAAAGAACAGTCAATTGTTTTATCTTGTTTTGACTTTTTTGTTCTAATGTGTTCTGCCCTGATCTTTTCTTCACTGAACACAGCTAAAAGCATTTTATTAAGAAGGTTGAGCTAGAATGAGAATTAGTTGACTAAAACCATTAATTCAATTCATAAGTTTTAATTTTATATTAAAATAATTGCTCATTTTGATTTTAAAACGTCTTCAAAAATAAAAATATTCAAAACTGAATTTTATTTAAATCGAATTCGATATAGCAAAATAGAGCTTTTAAACGCTAAATTTGAACTTTTATTGACTTTAAGAAGGGAAAAACTGCAAGTATAAGAAAAGTGGGCAGATTTTTATAAACATAATATTTTATAAAAATCGGTGAAGTGCTGTCGAGACCTATAGAGTACCAACAAAATACATTTAATTTTTATATAAACATAAAAAATACTTTTTTATTATAAACAAATCTAAAAATAAATATAAAATTTGTTAAATTTAAACTGAAATATGAAATTATGAGGAAATATGGGACGGAGAGCTTTTAATTCGTCCAATCCGCTGAATTAACTAGATCGAAACGGTTTTTATTAATTTTCTTTTCTTGGCACTAAGTAAACATATTATTTGAATTTTTTTGCAACAAAAGAAATCTTCAGAGAATGAAAAGAGGTCCCTAATGATTTCCCTGTGGTACTTCAGACAAATAGTACTAGATATTGACTGTCGGCCAATCCAAACGAGAAAAGCAAGCTTTTTAACTAATCTATTGCAATCACATCTTCACCAGGCATCGTCCCGAAACAAAATCAGTTACGTTAATGCTTGGGGGCCTGACTTTCAAGGACAAGTCCTGCTTAGGGGAATTTATATATACCAATTGGCGCAAAATAAATCACCCTATCGCAAGATGGTATAATTTTATTTGCTAATGGCGGCAGATATCAATCGAAACAATTATTCCGCGTTTTCTTAGATAATTTTTTTAAATTACACCATCTTCCTTAATACTACGTTTCCACCGACCACTAAACCGAGATTTAAGTAGATTTAGCTAATCTTCTACAAATCTTGAGGATTTACCATACAAATTTTAATCTTCTCAGATGAAGATTTAAAATAAATCTCATTTTAATCTTCAATCGAACTACCCTTTTTCCATATCGAAATGAAGATATTAATAAATAAGTGAATTTTTCTCATTTCTACATCATAAGAGGAAATGAAAAGATATATGCATTTTGAATAGTGCTGTCAAAATTAATCTACTTTTGGATCGTTTCCACCGAACTTAAATCTTGTAGATTTACTAATCTCAAAAAGTGTTTCCACCGCTCCAAAAGTAGATTAATTTTGACAGCACTATTCAAAATGCATATATCTTTTCATTTTCTCTTATGATATAGAAGTGAGACCGGCAGCTTCATCTGTGTCAACCGATGAATGTGTTCATTTCGATATGGAAATAGGTTAGTTCGATTGAAGATTTAAATGAGATTTATTTTAAATCTTCATCTGAGAAGATTAAAATTTGTATGGTAAATCCTCAAGATTTGAAGGAGACTTAGCCAAATCTACTTACATCTCGGCTTAGTGGTTGGTGGAAACGTAGTATTAGGATGATTAATTTTGCGCCACCTGGTGGAAAAATAACTACTCATAAACTATGTTTTCCAAAAGTTTCGTTTTTTTAGAAGAATTCATTGTATTCTTCACTGTTCCTGTTACCGGAGCAGAATCTGAAAAAAATTTTTGTTTTTATAATTCATTGAGGTTTTTTTTTACAAATAAGGCCCCACATTTGGTTTTGCGACTAGGCCCCTCCAGCTCAAATTACGCTCCTGTCTAGTTTACATTATGAAAGCTTAATAA
This sequence comes from Philhelius pedissequus, assembly GCA_910595825.1. NCBI lineage: Eukaryota > Metazoa > Arthropoda > Insecta > Diptera > Syrphidae > Philhelius > Philhelius pedissequus. The sequence goes on along the minus strand of OU343163.1, from coordinate 1,896,237 downwards.
AATCATTTTAACTAGGTAACTTAATGGAAAGAACAATTAGGAACATATTAAATTTAAACTAGATACGTTTGATCGGTCACTCTAAAATAATAAAATAGGACAACATTTTACAAGATAATTTTTATTTGTAAATTTTTATTATCCACTGCAGGAAATACATACATTAATTTTCAGACAATTCCTCAATAAATATTTATGTACGTTTTTTGTTGCAATAAATTTTTATTAAAAATAAAAAAGGCATAGGATAAAAATTTGAAATAAAAACATTTATAACAAAATTAACCTGTATTTCAAATTACTGTTTTTAGATTCGTAGATGCATTTATTGTATTATAGATTCCGAGTACGACGACGCCAATGAACAATTTAAAAAGCATAAACTTTTTTCTCTTAAGATTACAAAGAGACTTATATGAACGGGGAGACAGCTGTAGCTGTATAGCTATCGATACAACTATCGTTGCTGCCAGAACTGTCACCAAGCATCCATTTAAAGGTGATAAAATTTTATGTGTCGCATAGCATCCCGAATGTCTGTCATCACTAATCAATATTGGGAGAATGTCGCATTTAGCGCATTGAGGGGTATATACTCACTTTGATACTCTGAATTGGGAGTATAGGGTCATTGGACCAAACCAAACCCAATCAACTCAAAAGACACTGTTTTTACTTACCTTTTAGAGCATCATCCCAATGATGTCCATCCCCACTCGGTGTAAGTAGGTATGTATGCATAAGATCCGCTCAGATAAAGGACCCCTCGGATTCTCTTTGTACTGCAAGTCATTACATAAACCATCTTTCCTCTATAGCTATGTGCGCTCATCTTAGAGCAGAAGTATTTGTCTAAAAATAGTTCAACACTGTCTGAGGATGCATCCGTTCATCAGAATCAGACGACGACGACGAAGACGCATAAGGCACGCGCTCTCACTCTTGCGTTCGCTCTTGCCAGGCGATAGATCTATCTTCAAAATATGTACCTAGTTGCGCCACGATAAAATCACCAAATAAACAAAAAACTAGTTCAGTTTGCTGGGGATCCATCCACTGTTGTTCGTGTGTCCCGTGGGATATCTATTTTGATACCGGCATTTGTCTAAATAGAGGACTAAAATCCTAGCCTGTGTGTGTGTGTGTGCTCCTCTATAATGGAGTTAAGTTCTCCTTCTTTATTTGGATCGTATACCTATAGGTGTATATTTTTTTTTTTTTTTATTTTCAATTATTCCCGCCATTCAGTCACAAATTAAAAATAGAATAAAAATGTTTCGTTTTGGTGAAATATTATTTTCCAACTAAACTGATTGCGTTGTTTTTGTTTTCCTCTTTTTGTTGTTGTTTTATGGCAATACAATGACTATATGGGGGATAATGGAATCCCTCTAGATTCTAATGTCAGAAACGCGTGCATCACCGCAACACAGTACACAGAAGTCGAGCCGTCAAGAAAAGAACCCCAGCCAAAAAGCATATTGTTTTGTTGGTTGTTGCTCCTGTCGTTGGCTTTGCTTAGATTATTGTGGAAAAGGAGAGAAACAAAACTGGACATGAAAATATGTACATTTGTGTAAATTTGTTTGTATGTAGGCTTAAAATAAAATTATAACACATTTGTGTAGAATGAAAATAATTGGGATTTTAGAATAGTGTTGGGGGTCCAACAACCATCCCATCACATCCAGAGACTTCCTCAACTTAGATGTTAACGTATAATGTTCAACTCGTATACATACATATGTAAGCTATGACGTGGGGTGAAGAATAGAAATGTGTTGCCAGACAGGATATATTTATCTTGGCGATGCATGTTAGGGAAAATAATTTTAATCAACAGCTAGGGAAATTTTTAGAAAATTCTAATTATTACTTGAAACAAAGTGTACTACCTACACACAACGTACATATATAAGTACCTAAATATTTTGAAATTTTAAATTCTATTTTATTTTTGTCTGTCAGTTTGTTTGGCAGTTCGGCTCAAAGAAATTTGCAATCGAATTTTAAAATATATACCTACAGTACCGGTTTGGCATGACGGCCTTATTTCCAAAATGATCACACTTAATTTTCCGTACAATTCAATAAAAATAATCGACAGTTTCCTATCGAATAGACATTTTAAAGTCAAAATGGGCCCTCTTATTCTGATTTCAAAAATATCTGCACCGGCATTCCCCAAGGCTCATTCTTGGGTCCTTTTCTATATAATATCTTTACTCACGACTTACCTTCTTCATTCGGTCCATTCAAGAGCATTCAATATGCGGATGACACTTTAATTTTTGCTGCACATGAAAGGCCACACATAGCACTTATTACAATTAAAGCTCGTACCGAACACTTACTAAACTATTTCAACCACTGGGGAATTTCAATAAACCTTCAAAAATGCGAATTTATATGTTTCAGGAACGCTTCGCCAAGAGGCCACCATCTGGCGGTTAGAGAGAGTAAACTCTTAAAACTTGAAATCAACAGTCACACAATCCCCCTTAAAAAACAGATTAAATATTTAGGAATCAACCTTCACGAAAGACTCAGAATGAACCCTAATGCCCGACTTTCCTTAAACAACGGCAAGGCAGCAGCAGCTCAACTAAAATTTCTATTTCGATCGGCATTTGTTGAGAAAAACACGAAAATCCTCATGTACAAAACACTTATTAGACCAGTGATCTCATACGCATTCTTGACATAGTTCAAAATATCACCAACTGTAGCCAAAGAGATACAAATATTCGAAAGATATATATTAAGATCGTGAGTAAATAAATTCAAAAGACCTGGAGGTAAGTGGTTCAGTAATTTGACCATTTAGAACGAATCAAAAATTAAACCACTCTTAGCATACTTATCAGAATTAGCCATTAAAAGAATTCATACTTACAATTTTCACATAAACCCTCTTATCAGAAATATTTACACAACGAATATTAACTTTGCTGTTGACAAAAGGCACTACGCATCTCCTATTAGTTTAGCTAATCCATTAGCTACACGGATTCTATCAATTCCAGACAGCGAATTCCTCTCTGGCTTCTACGGAAGGGGTAGTCCCAACATATATAGAGGCTAACTAAAGCTTATGTAAAAAAAAAGTGTCGCTCGGGGTTGGAGTGAACCTATAACTTTTCGGAGCATAGCTCTGGGGAATTGTGGGTTCGGTTCGACCCCGGGCTTCTTCTTCTTAGACATATACATTGATTCATAATTAAATATGAACTATATAAAATTACAACATAAATAATTCAAAATTAACAAAAAGAAACAACCAAATGTAATCTTTATATAAAAATTAAAAGATATAGCAAAAAATTCTATTATTATTATTATTATTTAACTTTATTCTTTTTTCAATAAAAGTATGCAAACTTAGAGTTATAATAAAGAAATTTACAGGCATGGCTATTAGCCGTCTGCCGGTTAGATATATGTCTATAAAATATAACAATGTGAGAAAAAAAAATTCAAAAATCAGAAAGTAATAAAGATAATGTTAAACCAAAATAAAAGCAAATTAGTTATGAAGAAAAAAACACAGAAATTTATACAAAATTGCCAGATTTATTTTTTTTGTTGACTTTGTCTTAATCATAATTAACATAATATTTTTTTTTATATAAATAATGTTGATTTTAAGCTTTAATGTGCTGTAAAAAGTTGAAATAGTAATATTTGAATGAATTATATATACAAATTACAAACAAAAACATTTTTGTTAGGTGAAAACCAAAATTTTGTTAAAGGGCTTTTAGTTTAGCTAAAACAAAAGAAAAACAGCGCAGTAGTTAAAGCAAATTTAAAGACTGGCAATATCAATTTAAAATTAAGCTTTTAGTTTAGCTAAAACAATTATATCAAATTTATTCTAAAATAGATTAGCATAAATATTTCTATATGAAACTGCATGAGAGAAAAACTGTAAAAGCAACTTCCAGATACCCTCTCCATTCATAACACTTATACATTCATCAAACGAGAAAGAACTCTTACTAAAATACAATCTTCGGATTTCCTGCAAGATTGGGCAAATTGCCAGGAAGTTATGTATGTTTTCGACTTCATTCAGGTTACACAAGTTGCAGATTGGATTAATATCGGACCTGTGGGGCCTGTAATTCAGCACTAGCATTTCCGTGCGAGCTTTAAATATCAGGCTCATCTCAATTACAGTAAACTCATCTCGAAAGTAATTGTCTTCCCCCAAACTGAGGTTAAGTTTACTATACATTGTTATCGATAAAGACTACTTTGCCCGATCAATAAATGTCTTGAACATTTGATCATCTATGACGGAAATGAAGTCGTGAAGATCTCCCTTCCACGACTCTAAGTTATCAACAGAAAGGCTCAAAGGAAAGTTGTGGGTCAAGGCCAACTCATGCCACTCTTTAATAGGGGTATATCGACATCTCAAAGACACCAACAAAATTCTTTTTTGCAAATTGTCAACTGGTCTTTGCATGACTTTAACGATATAGTCTGCACTTGCTTTTAAATTTCTTAGAAACAGTGGAGGCAAACCTGATTCAACATGAATAGCATAATTAGCTTAAAGATACGCTTGAAAAAATATTTTTGAATAGATTCAATTTCTTCCAATTGCGTGTACCCATAAACTTCATTGCCGTTGCAAAAACAGCTTTTAATTCAATTCAATTCAATTCAATTTTATTTCAATTTGGTGTACAAGTAAGACTTAGTCTTTTATAGTACCTTACTATGGTTAAATACAATAATATAATAGTATTCTTAAATATAATTTCCTACTATAACAAATATTAATTACTAAGTATTTATAAAACAAAATAAAGAAAGAAGAAAGAAAGAAGCCTGTGTTATCCTAACAATTTACATATATTACAATTTGTGTTTTCGATGTTGCTATTTGTATGTCAACCATTTTCTCCCTTTCATAACCTGTCCTTACCCCCCTCCCCCTCCAATTAGTTGTAGGTTTAAGTTAATGGTTGCATCAAACACTTTAAACTTAGAAACCGGATCTATTAGTATGTTATTGAAAAAATTTCGCCACATACAGTTAATTGATGCTTTAACTACACCTAATTTGTCTTTTATATGGGCTAGAAGATTTAAGTTGTGTGTTATAGTAAAGCCTAAGTATTTAAACGCTTTAACTACTTCTATATTTAAATCATTGATGGTCCAAGTACGGTTATTTATAGCGCTACGAGACTGTGATCTAAAAACCATAATCTTTGACTTTGCAGTATTGATTTTGAGGTCCCACAAATCACAAAAATCAAAAATAATATCTTTGTATATACAAAGATATGGGTCAAAGGCTTAATCTTTCCGGAGCGGAGTCTTCTCTCCAGCTGAGTCGACTGAAGTCCCCTATGTTGTTCCCTAGTATTAAGTTTAATCTAGTTCTAAGCAGATAACCGTTCGATGCTACGGACCCACGGAAATCTAATGAAATCATGTATCCACCAACAACATTTCTTTCAAAATCATTCAGTCGTTGAATGTAGGCACAAACGACGAACATGCTCATATGTGTATGTGGGCTGGTTCGCGAGCCGCTTGCTGTTGGCCAAAAATTTAGATTTTGTCGTGTTCGTTGGTTTCGATGTTCGTCGTGTATGATCATATTCGCGAACAAAGCGAAGATTTAATATTGGATTCAAAAAGTAAGAACTACAAAAATAAAGTTGGGAAAAATAAATCATGGCTATTCTTCCAGCTGCTTACCAAATTTCATTAAAATCCATTCAATGGTTGAGGCATGAATGCGGAACAAACACCCAAGTATATATTTTGTTCATATTTAAGCCTCTCCCATAGGGACCCTTTCGTTCCATTTTTCGAAATAAATCCTGTGCGATAATCCATACCCCATCCATCTACCCATCAAATTTCATGCAAATCCGTGTGCTTTTAATCGCCTTGTGAATAAAAGCTATGTTGTTTTTTTTGTAGAACGAGCTCAATGAAAAACTAAAACAAACCTATCCCACGGGAACCATACATTTTACCGTGTCCTATTCCAAGCTATAATCTATCTCTGTGCCAAATTTCATCCAGATACGTTCAGCCGTTCCGGAGTTATTGAGCAACAAACATCCATACATCCATCCAAGCTTTCACATTTATAATATTAGTAGGATAAGTAGGATATTAATAGGATACATACAATTTCTTTTATTTTTTTTCCAAACAAAAATTGGGCGTGGCCGTGGCGCGATAGTTGTATGAACGCCTATCAACCCCATGGATTAAAACCCAATTCCAAAATCCATTAATCCACATCGGACAAACAAAAACAATTTCCAGATTTTTGGTCTCTGGTGCCGTCAATAAAATAAGACAATAAAAAGTGTCGTAATCTTGTTTTATTTGATTCATGTTCTAGGCCCGTTCATGTTGCTAACACCACGAACCAACTTAATGCGTTGAGGTCATGCGTACACTCATCGCCCTCTATGTAGTGCGCATGAACAATATTTTTAAATTATGGTATGGTGTTTTTTAAAATAATAGTAATACTAGTAAATAGTTAAGTAGTTTCATGCTAAAACCATAACATCAGCCAGATTAAAATTTTACGCCATTTATTTCATTCTTGTTGGTGCATTTCTAAAACGTGTGAACAAGTTTAAATATTACTTTTTTCCACTGAATGAAAAACCCTCCTGAGAGATGTTATTTTTTTCTAAGAGCGCAACACATTCAAAGTGATTTTTTTTCTAAATTCAAAACATTCCTTCGTTCGTTGCGCTTTACCCAGAATTGACCCATGTTTTCTGAACTATCCCAATTTTATCAAAATAACCAAAATAAAATAAATATTGTCAAAAAAACATCCAAGGGTTCTTGATATAACAAGAAAGAGCAAGTTTCGTCATCTTCCCGATGCACAATCCACTACTTCAAATGTTTTGAGTTTCTTTTTTCTTTGTTTAAAATTCAAAGCGCAAAATTTTAGTCCATTTAGTAATATATTAAATAATTTTTAGAATGTTACTAGGCTAAAAAGAGGATTTTGCTAATCTTAAACCAGTTTAGTATAGTACTATTTTCTTAACATTTTACTAAAGTTAAAATCACAAAATGGGTACTTTATTTTTTTTTAGTATCGTACTTAATCCATATGTCATTTTGACATTTACAAACGTCAAAAAGTTATGTTCGCTTACTTTTTTGCACTATTTTAGGCGTGTTTAGTTGTAGTTTATTAAGAAAATAGATTTAGTATGGTGCTAGTTAAAAAGTGTTTAAAATTAGTATAATATTAGTAAGTGCTATCAAACTGTTAAGTAATATTATGCTAAGCCCTTAACATCAGGTTGTTTAAATTTTTGCGCCCATTTCTTTTCATTTTAAAAATAGCAAATTGCATATGTCCACGAAACCACAACAAAAAAAATACTTCAAATTTCAGTGACTTTGACAGTTGAACAGTTGATTCGTTACATTAACTCACCTAGATCTACTTCAGAGCAGCCCCAGGTCCAAAGAACACAGAATTTGCTCACCAGGATAAGGTTTTTCATGTGATTAGTTTTCAAAAGAATAATATGATATTTTGGCAGGTGTGTTTTCTTTGAATTTTGCACGAAATGTCACTATTTAAGGCATGTTCAATAGCTATTTTAATTTAATTTTGTTTACCTTTTGGCAATGTTCGACAGTTGTGCTATTGTTCAATCCACTTATCAGACGAGGGAGTTTAATCTGTAGTTACTTTTGTAGTTTGCACCCCGCTCTGTCAGTAGCTTCTTGTAAAAAAAGTGAAAAATTGTTAAACCTGTCACAAAATGTCAAAAAATTCAGGGTTTTTTTTATTGCAATATTTTTTTATTTTAAGATTTTCAGTATGAAACCAAACAAAAAAATAACTGAGGGCGAATTATATAAATATTGAAACCGATATGGTTCAGTCAACCTCGGTTCAAAAATTTAACTCGCCGATTTTGGTGGATTATGTAAGTTGCAACCAACCATGGTTAAGGTTCAACCATGTAAATGCTTGTACCCTCATTGAGTCTCAATTAATCTGCTGAAATTGAACCAGTACAGTACCAGTACCACGGCTAAAATATTTGTACAACTGGCTCTAAAAGACGTTGGTACAAAATTCTTGCTCCTTATTTAGTACCTACTTACTAATGTGTGTTGTTCAATATTACTTGTTCCTTCCTGCAGCTAAATAAGTTCAAGCGTTCTGCGTTTGGCTTGGGAATTCTCCTTTTGTACCACATATATGTAAGTGATAATATGATAATGACCATTCCATATGAATCAGTATAATATATACCGATTTTGTACATACAAGTTTTTAATTAAAACAATCTGAGCGCACTTGTCAATATACTTCGAAATAATGAACAAAAAAATAGCAAAAGTACAAAAACTTTGGCCACACATACGTTTGCTTGCTAAATGCGTTTGCGTTCAATAAAATGCGCACCCGTAACTAAAAATAAATAATTAAATTCCTTACTGGCGGCGCGCGCGGACTTGTAAGTTGCAATAGCAACCAAGCCAACAACATAAGACATAACACACGCGACATTGCAGACGGTGGCAGTGAGCGCTGGCTGGCGCGCTATTACCGCCAACTGATGGTCTAGGTCAGAGACGCATAAGACACACTCGTTTTCGTTTGTACATAGTACGTACGCTCATTCGTAATGAAATCGGAATTCAATACGTCCATCGTCCGTTCCGTGCGTCGCGTCGTTTATTTATGGTTGAAGAATGTTTAAGTCTATTTTTATTGATCTTTGTTTTTTTTTCTTAGACTCAATTAGATATTTTTTTTTTAATTACAGAGGCTGACTGACAGCCGCGATTGATAATATATAATGCTCCAGAGCAATGATTTGAATTCTTCATTTACATCCGATCGGACCGATTACTCATATGACTCGGATTTAAATTTCTCTGGATTTGTTGGCGATGAACTGCAGTTTGTTGAACAGCAACTACCGCCGCCGCCACCTCAACCAACACAACAAGTTCACGCCCATTATTATGGCTTTCGCACGAGACATCTATCATGTATTGAGGAAAATGATTCCGATTCGCACCACTCTGTGCCGTACGATGTTATCAAAGATGCCGACGAAAGCTTTAGAAAAATCGTGGAGCAAAAATCCGATAGCTGGGATGCGGCAGACGCCATAACAACCCTAGACGAATCGCGACTCTATAATATCGACTCGTTCGAAGAACTACAACTTAGCAAGACAGAAGAGGATGAGAACGAAGAATACTGGCAATCAACTGTATCAGAGCCGCTACACAGAACACACTTCAAAGACAAAAATGGCTTACCTGCTATTATGACCACTTCCTGCTATGGTGCTCTGAACAGTTCATTTGGAAGTGATGTTAGTCCAGTTAAGAGTCAAATTAAAATCGGCCATCAAGAGCCTTTGTATGCTACACCGGAGAAACGCAAAGATCATCACTATGCCATGAGCCAGTCTCAGTCGAGTTCCATCTATGGCGATCAGACCAATCTATCATTGACGTCCTCCATTGATCTGACCAGTTTTAAAGGCAATTCCACAATGGAGTTTTCTGTGTTTTCGCTGGATGACCCAACAAACGGCGGCTGTGGCGGCGGAGTCGTCGGTTGGTGTGATGATGATGTTTCGGAGGCAACAGCTGCCAAATGCATAAGTTCCGCACAAGCTGGTAAGTCCAGATAGAAATTGTATATTACCGAAATATGTATTTTTAATTAATTTTAATGAATTTTCTATGAAATTTCACTATTCTGCTGTTTATTCCAAGTGAATCTGGTATACATAGATAAAGTCGGTAATATAGTCTGCTAACCCACTCACTGCTTGCAATTCAAAACCGCATATGAATTTTTGCGGATTTTTTGTCTGTCTGGCTTAGTTTTATGTTTAACAAAATTACTAATAGTAATAATTCAGTTGTACAAGTATTTAATCTCTGGGTCAAATCTTTTAACTCACCGATTTCGGCGGATTGACTGAGGTGCAGCGATGAGTTAATCATGTATTTGAGTGCTATTAGATACTTTAACCATTAAAATTGCTGAACCGCGGATCAAATATTTGAACCACGTTTGTACAACTATACCTAAATAGTTTAAGAAAATCAAAGCATTTTTTACAATAAACTAAAAATGAAAAATTGAAATAACTTCCACTACATCAAATTTTGAATTTTGAAGTGTGTATATTCGAAGTTGATTCAGTTGAGTAAATATTTAAACAATTGTTCAGCCTCGGGTCAAGATTTAAGCTTTTAGATTTTGGGGTAGAAATCATTTTTTAACCAACGTGTACAGTACCTATATTACACACACTTGAACCCTAAACAGTGGTTGAACCTCACTTAGCCCGCCGAACCCGTAGGTTTATATTTTACGCCGATGCTAAATAATAAATAATAAATATTTATACAACTGGTCTCATTTTAATGAATATGGTTTCAAATTAAATACATACTTACAATACAAACAAAAAAATAGTTGCTTTTGAAGATATGTACTAAACTCTTCAATCTTAGACACTTCTTTAATTTTGTACTTGTACAAGCTAAAAAATCTTTTAATAAAAAAATAATTGTGTAATTTGGTAAAATTAACTAAATATCATTTTGATTTTTAGAATATTAGGATTATTTTTGTTCATTATTTTTGACATCTCTTAAATATTTTTGTTGAAATGATATGAATATAATAATAAGGGTATTTATGCAACGTCGTCAGTTAACCTATTGTAAAAAATAAATCAGCTTTTCGTTAAATTAATAATCAACGACGAAAATTGGACGAAAAAACCAAAATATTAACTACACAACTTTTTAAATAAAACAACTAATAACTTACATAGGGCTCATATAAGTGCAAAAAAGTTTCTGTGCTTTACTCTTATTTCAGTGGAAACTGTTATCGAATTACTTTTTTGTTATCGATGTATTATATGCAAATGTCAATTTTTTCTGTAATGGCGTCGCCAATTCAAGATGTCGTTTTTACTTTTGATATAGTATAGGTACTATGTATATGGCAAGTTTTGAAGTCGAAAAAAATCGAACTCGAGATTTTATTCAACTTGACATGAAAGCGAAGACGAAAAAGTGGTGCTCCCAATTCTGTCTGTCTGTCCGCCGTCTGTCTGTCTACAGCTTGGTACATATTATTTTTTGAGGGTTATGTCCACACTTTCTTAAATTTATTTAAGACAAAAAAATAGCGCTACCTGCCATACAGTTTTTTAGCCAAAAAGATAAATCTTATTTATCGTAAAAACTGCTCCAATGATTTTTATAAAAAAAATCAATTTATTAAGGAAGGAATTGGTACTTTTTGGTATTTTTTTTTGGAAAAAATTGTCATTTTTGGTACCTCTTCTAGTAAAACCAGTTTTTTTTATTTTCTGGAAAACGGTTCAATTGATTTTTTTGAAATTTTTTATGAAAAAGCTCCTAAACCTTTTTTTTTCAAAAAAAATTACATTAAAAACAAAAACTCAATATTTCTAAAACGAAGGAATTGATTTCTTCGAAACTTTGTTTTACTAATTTTAGTAGTTTTTCGACTTATCTTAAATTCTTGAAAAAAAAATATTTTCCTAAAAAGTGATCCAAGAATATTGATACATAATGCTTTTATTCTTAAATTAGTGCAGTTTACTTTTAAGTAAAAAATATTTTATTTTCCGTTCCTATTAATGGTACTTCCCATAGAGCCACTTTTCATATTTTCGCTTTTATCACTATTGGATGATCCGATTAAAATAATTTTTTTAGGCAAAAGCTCCGTAAAATTATAAATAATATTGTATATTAAAATTTTCAAAAACAATTTTCTTTACTATAGCCATCATATTTATATGTATGTATGTAGCTGGAAAACGTATTAGATAAAATTGAGAAAGTTGTTGATCATTCAAAATCATTAAATGATACAAAAAGTGCTGTAAAGCACAATGTAAGCATACAAAAATTGAATATAATAAAATTGAAACCGTATGAAAGTGAATATTTTTTTCTGATGGACATTTATAGCGAACACGAAAATTATATCAGATAAGAAACAAAATTTTCCTGATTTAAATGCATCCAAAATTCGGTTAGTGGAACAAGAGAATTTGGAACTTAAATCATTGTAATGTTTTGTTCCATTTTTACTTGCGATTATAGGTACTATAAGGCAAGTTATGCATTCGTCGAAAAAAAAAGTTGTGAGATAACAATCAAACATGACATTAATATGATAGCGAATACGAAAAAAGATCTTCTAAAAATTCTGTCCGTCTGTATGTCTTGTGTATATTTGTACAGACACCTACAGCCCAAACGGGTGGGCCGAATTGCTTCAAACTCTATTTTTAGATATTGTACAGAGGGGAAATTGAATTTTTTTTTATCTCAAAAAATAACGGTACCGTTACGTTCAAACCTATTTTTCTCGGAAACGGCTCTAACGATTTTGATAAAAAAAAATCATTGTGGGTTTTAGCTACGACCGATCATATACAGTCACAAATTAAAAAAATGTCTAAAAACGGTACTTTCCATAGGACCGTTTTTATTGCTTTCGACTATCTCATAAATGGCTTAACCGATTCTTTCGAAATTTCACAAAGATATGGGCTTAGATTGCCCAAATTATACCGCGTACCAATATTTTTAATTAATATTTTTTTTGTATTTTTAAAATCATTTTTAAGAAAAAAATTTAAAAAAATTATTATTCGAAAACTGCTCATTAATTTTTTTCAAAAATTATATTTATTTGTATTTTCTGAATACCTATGAATTGGCGTTTTTGAATTTTTTTTAAATATTTTTAAAAAGATTTAAAAAAAAAACTTTTTTTCTCAAAAACCGCTCCACATATTTTTAAATTTGTTTTCATAAATTCAAATTTATCCAAGAAATTAAATGGCTAAAATTAGTTTAAGTATTTATTGCAGAATTTTGAATTATTTTTTCTTTAATTAAACAGATTTAATCTTTTGATTTTAAAGTTTATATTATTAAGTATTTAATATTGTCATACCAATTTATTTTAGAACAAAATTAGTGAAATTTTGTATATGCATACACAAAATTGAATTAAAAATGACTTTAAAAATATATTTAGATTTTTAATAGAAATCTTTTGCATACGATGTGATCGAACATAAGAGCAAGTTCGTGCGATACAGTCGTGCATTTTATTTTTCCTTGAAATACCTGCCACCTGGTACAAAAATGAATTTTCGTCGGAGAAAAAATAAATAAATTTTCAACAAAAAATAGGTAATTTCTCTGTTGTGCCTTTTGTTTGCAAAAAAAAATCTTAGGTTATTTCTTATCGATTAGTCTATTTCAAAATATGAAACATCATAAATTATCCATTAGAACATTTTTCCTGATTCGTTTTTCCATGATCCCTTATCTAGTGCTTTTACGTCTTGCAAAATTTTTTTAATTTAATTTTTATTGGTTTAACGATTCAATCGCACATCATTTACACATTTTTATGTGACTTTCATTTGATTGGGAAATAGTGCTGTTCTAAAAATCAAACAATTTTTGTATAAATAAAAAATATTGATCTCCTGAAGCTTATAGGTATCTTAAACTCACTCAAATACCTAACACCAGTTTAAACAAATTCAAAAAATATCAATCCTCGGTTACAACAAAAAACAAAAAAAAACGACCAATGAATGTCAAGCCTGCATTTTATCTATACAACTAGAAGCTAGGAGCATTAAATAACATTTAGCATTTCGAAAAGATTCTCACACTCTCTTTTATTGTATTGCGTTTGTCTGCCCTAATCTTGCTGCCGTTTAAAAGGTGAACGCAATTGTGATATTTTATATCTCGCATAGGTTTTCTTTATATTCTTCGTATCCTCCTAACTGGCACTGGCCTGGCACTGGCATATCGACATGGATGGCGTTCCAATGATATGCTTCTTCTTTTCTATAAAGTATCTATGTTATGTAGATGTAGATACATACATATATACTATATGAATGCAGGTCCTCTAAAGACTTTAAAGAACTGCTACAGGTAGATTGAGGCCGGTTATTCATAGATATTTATATTTTTATGTTTGTATACAAAAATACCTGATGATGGAGAGGTATCTTCTTGTTTTGTCTGAATCTGAAGTCTCTGAGAAGCCAAGTGTCTTTTCTTATAGGACAACAACAAAAAAACATAAGCAACACGTTAATGTGTGGACTGTGGACACAATAATGTATGTATGTTTTCGTACTTATAGTATAGTTGTTTTTGCCGTTCTTTTTATTTTATTTGGTCTTTTGTTTTTATTTTGTTTTATGTTTTTCTATATATTATTCGTGTAAGCACGAGTTTGCCCAAGCTCCAGCTCTATAGCCAACTCCAGTCTAGATAAAATGTGAGAACAAAGTGTGCGCGCGAGCTGAAACATGAAGAAGCAGGGAGACGAACGATAATTCAAAGCAATGGAGGTAAATATCACTTTTAAAGTGGGAAAAATTGATAAAGTTATTACTATAGGAGAGCCACTTCATCACATTTGAATAAAAATGCATACAAGAGTTTGACAAGCAAGCAATTTAGGTACATATACAAAAATATTTTATTATGGATTATCTCATAGGTTAATTTTAAGCATAGCATTTTTAAGACTCGTAGACAAAAACAAACATATGTAGCTATATGAAAGTTTTTCCGAACAAAATTAATCCCAAACAGCCCTATTAATAAGATACGCTTAGCCCACCTTTAGTCCATGGACTTACAAAACCATGGAATCACTGTTACCACTGGGACTCATTTCTTTTAGGTTGGCTCAGGGACACATCTTTTTTAGATTTGACTCATTTTTTTAAGAACGAGTCAATTTATAGTTTAAAGCGCTTTTGTTTCATTTGCAGAAAATATTTTAAAAAGGTTGAATAGTCTGAACTACGCTTCTATGTCCTTTCCATCCTGTGGATAAAACATATAAGTGTTTTGTATGGATGTTTTAAAATTAAGATATGCATGTGAAGAGCCTAATTTTCAGAGCATTTCTAACTTCATTATGAAATTGATGACGTTTCGTCAAAGTTCTGCAGCCGCAAAAAGAAAATTTTCAGATCTCAGCTAATCAAAACAAAAATGTTTAATAGATTTAAATTAGAAACACTGTTATGTTTACAAAGGAGTTATGTGCTTCAAACGATAAAGTTAGGGCTCCAGATTAAAAACTTTGCCTAATTGTTTATTTGTTTTCTTAGTTTTGCCTTATTATTGAATTGTTCCCTTTTGTTTACTTTTTAAAAAATGTGTTCTTAACACTTTTTATGAATTTGATATTTCTTTATGTTTTCAAAGTATTTATTTTAGTTATAAAAAAAAGTTATTATTATAAGCTTAAAAGAGATTTTATATTGGGAATCATTTATTTTCAAAATTACTCATTTTTCACCCTCTGGGACTCATTAAAAATTATACCTGTGGTTAACACTTCATGAAATAAGAGTTAGACCATGGACTAAAATTTCCTATTTATAAAAATTCGAACAAAATCTACTAGGTACAATAAGTATCAACTTACTTTTTATTCTATATATCCCTGTAAATTTTGTCCTTAAATATCAATCCTGAGTCCATCGCTACACCACCGTCTTCGATGGTCTAGCGAAGGACTAAGTTGGTAAACGTCAAATAGCAGAAATTGTGTTTTATTAATAGTATTTTGAACTTAGTCCAGGAATAAGTCCTAAACCTTCTCTAGTCCATGTTTATTAATTTGGGTGAAAGAATTCTTATTCCCCTAAGACAAATTCTTGTCAAGTGTCAGCAAAACGAAATAATGAACACCTATATATGTATAAGTCGATTATTTGGGAAGATCGAATCATTCAAGTATCGGTTTGCTTAAAGATTATGATCTTTCGATCATATTCATTTCATTCATTTAATTTTGATCATTTTCATTTTCGTTGTTGTTCCAATCTAAATTTGAGTAAAAAACAGTATAGGACTAATACGACTGACGTTAGTGTGTATAATATGTATACAATGCTTAGATAATCTAAATCCAAAATAAAATCATTTTTAAATTCGTAGTTTCAATTCCAACTCCAATAAACATGCAAAGCAAAATTTGATTTAGAATTTGGTGAGAATGGGATACACTGAAGGATTTAAACGATATAATGGAATAAGTATATTGTATTAAATATCAAAACTACATGAATCGATCGAGAAAGATTGAGATTTAAATCGAGATTCAACTAAATCATCGACATTATGATCGATTAACTCGATGTTTTGTGATTTTAATCATCAATACTTTTCGATTATCGAATCAAAAATATTGAATCAGTCATGATTTCCACAGCTCGATAATCACACATAAGAAGAATGAGCATCGAATAGATGCATTCGATAGGACGCAGGTATAAAACAAAAACGGCATTTTTCATTCAAAAATTATCACACTTATTACCGTTATCAATTATCACTACAGTAGAGTTGAAATTTATCCAGAAAATAATTAAATTGGTATTACCGTTAACAAAAAAACAAATTTTTTAAAAGCAGTGAATGATCTTCAGATTTAAGTTATATTGTAAATGGGCCTCTTGGTTGTTTTTGTACTATAGATGTCAGAATTATTGTTTCGTTTCTAATTTTAAGCCATTTGGAAATTCAGTGTTGATTAAACTATTTTACGGATCGCATAATCTTTTAATTAAACTCTTTTTGTGCAAATGATATAGAAGAAGAAAATATTTTTTATTTCCTATAACCCCCATTTGGCATTCAAAATGACATTTCCTCAACTGGAAAACGAAAAAGGTTATCGATGTTATTGCTGAATCGTAAGCAGAAAGCAAAACAGGAAGTTCTGAAACGTCATTCTAAGTGCACAACACTTTCGTGTTTAGATTTTGAGATTCAAGAATCTTATTTTCAAAATACATAGTGACAATATTTTTATTTTATAACGAAAACAAAAATTGAATGTCATTTTAATTTTTTTTTTAATTGCACACACCTATGTCTGAGGTGCTATTTAATCCATCAGTCATTTAATCATAGCTGAATTTTTTTCTGTGAATAGATACCAAAGTAGATAAGAACAAATTGACATTCCGAATTTTCAATGCTGGTGGTTTTCGGAGATATGCAGTTTTAACAGTGCATAGGTACCCAAGTACTTTATTTTAACAATCAAACATCACATTACGATCATAGAGAAGTCTAAAAAAGTGATCGGCAAAAAATTTCTGTCTGTCAGTCTTTCCGTCTGTATGTATAACGAGCTACAGCCTAAACGGCTTGAGCGATTACCTTCAAATTTGGTATGTGTGATTCTTTTGGCATTCCTCAGAGGGGAAATTGAAATTTTCTTTTTAGGCCTAAAAATAACGGTACCTGCCATACAACCGTTCTTATTTTTCTCGAAAACGGCTCCAACGATTTTGATAAAAAAATTTGAGAATGTATTTGTTAGCAATAGTTATCATTTAATCGGAACCAAGTTTACGGGAAAAGTCTAATAACGGTACCTTTCATATAATGTTTTTTTTAATTTTTGGTTTTCTCGGTAACGGTACATTGGATTTCTTTCCAATTTTATATCTGAGAAGATCTAAGTAGCCAAACTAATTCTGCATATCAAAATTTTTAATAACTTTTTTTTCTAATTAAAATTAAATTTTTAAAACTTTTTTTTTAATCAATATTTTTAAAACTAAGCAAACAAATTAATTTTAGAATTTATAATCACATGTGTATTAATAAACTCTAAAAACTGCATTCCAAAAAACAACTGTTCAAAAAACTAAAAATAAAAAACAGGATTTCATCAAAATCCGTCCTACAATTTTCGAGATACTTTTTTATAAAATTTTCATTGATCCTTGGCATCTGTGATGTTCTTCGTTTTTTCGAGAAACTGATTGAAGTGATGGTATTGGCAGTTTTTATAAGTTGAAAAAAAAAACGATTTTTACCCACCGGTACACTATTCACTTTCATTATATTCATATGTACATATTTACATACCTAGGTTCACTAATAGTAGGTAGGTGCATATAACCCTCTCATTTACATAATTCAAATCCATTCAAATATACATTTGTAGGTAGGTGTCTATGTAACCATTCATTGAATCATGTTTTCCACAACTCGTTATATTATGAATCAAGGTATTCTTTCCTACATCGGCTTTAAGCCTGCATAGGATAACTAGACTACCTATACCTACTAAAAGCGTCAGTGGTTAGCTACACAAAATGTTGTTAGCTACAAGAGCAAGTTCGTACGATCCAGTCGTGCATTTTATTTTATATGTTTAAGGGGATTGTGTCTAAAACTTTGTTTGACACTTGGCAAACACCTACAGTGGGGCGTTTCGTCTTGCAGACACCCTTAAGATGCTTTAATTGGCATTTCGAATTGGAAATATCTTCCGAATTCCCATTCGAACATGTCATAAAGTAGGTATAATTTTAAACGGAAACATATGTTTAAATAGCTTGTGAAATCACCTCTTCTTCTTTTCAGTTTCAAGGAAAATAAAGTCAATTGCTGCAGTTAATAATGGCTTTAAAAAAACCTATCCAAAATTGTCTACTATCTCTATTCTTATTCAATAGAAAATATAGTTATCGAAATTTATATAAACTTCGCCGATTACATTTATAATTAAAATACAAAAAAAAAAAACAATTTATTTACTATCTAAAGTAGGTACTCAAGCACATTTTACCATGAACATTTTGAAAAAGTGATAAGGAAGTTTGAAAACCGCGAGGAGCCACATTTTATTAGACTGTATGAATGGAGTATGTGCATGGGGGCACTGTAATAAAAGTAGAGAGGTTCTCTGCTCCGTAAAGTCATATACGTACCTAAACACCAACGAAGGCGACGGCGACAACGACGAAGGCGACGGTGACGACGACGACGATCGACAATGAGACGACTACGACAACGATGAGATTATTCGATTCGCCGCTGCATAGTTGTTGTTGCCTTTTAGCCGATACAACTTGTATAGAGCCAGCCCCAGCAGAGTCTGGCTTTTTATTGGAAAGGTACACGAAACACGAACTCAATTCAGTTTCAGTTTGTCAGTTTGAGGTTAAACAACAGCTACCGCTTGGCTGCTGCTGACACATTCTCGTCGTCCGTCGACCGTTGTGTGTGCGTTTTCCTTTTTGCGCAACCGTCAGTCAAACAAACCGAACCCAATAACAAAAAATATTTCAATGAATCTTTGGAATTTTGTGTAAGGGTCGAAATTTTACGTTACATGATGATGTGCACTTATATGTGATCCGATCGACATTATACGAGGAGTACTCGTTACCTGGCTATCTTATACCCTTATCGCAATCGATACTGTTTTTTTTTTTTAAGTTTTGGTTTTGGTGTTTCAATATCTACAGAATTTCATGTGTTTGAGTCTCGGCTCCTCGTGTCGTGAATAACAGTATGGTGTATCTATAGGGTTTGTCTATTTGCAACAAGCAAACGAAGGTGCAAATTAAATAAATACAAAAAAAAATGTTATCTCGATCAATATTGGCATAAACTAGAATCGAATTCAATCTAATGGTCTTCGATAAGACTGTCATTGACTACAACCAGCAGTGAGCTTTATTGCAAATAAATTTATTGTCTGTGATTTTTTTTTTTTTTTTTGTTACCATCATTTTTTTTATGGACTTGGCAAAGCGGCTTCTTGGAAAACAACGCAGCCAAGACTTAAGCAAGTTTGTGTGAAAAAGAATGAGAGCATACAAGAGCGGCCCCAGTGCGGCGGTGCGACTGTCCGACCCGTCAGGCTGAGTTCTTGTTTTTGAATTCTTAAACAGAGAATACGTTACAAAAAAAACAAGTTTTTTGTTTTATTGCAAATGAAGACGTTGCTTCCTAAAAATACATATTAACATCTGAAAAAAAAAATTCGCACTAAACAAGCGAAGAACAAAAACCGTGAGTCAGAATCGGGCCGAAACATCGAAAACGACAGCGGCAAGTGTTTGAATGTTTTTTCACCGTCAGAGATTTGTATCTGATTTTTGCAGTTTTTTTTTGTGGTTTAAAGTCTGTGGAGTGAGTGAAAACGGGCGTCTAAATTTAGATACCAGAAGAATAACATTTAAGCATTTAAAAGAAAAATACCAAAAGACAAAAATTCCAATGTGGACTCCAGCAACCCAGTGACAATCATCATTATACCTATAAAGTTTGGCCCTTTGCTTTAAGACTTTGCCATCGACTCGACGACGAAGAAGAAGGTACCTATAGCTCTTAACGACCAAACCATTGACGGGCGAATCGGGGAAATGTCTTTAAAGGATAAACTATTTCAAAATACTTGGGGCAGCAATAAAACGACTGGTCGCCGGGCTGGAAGTGGGTATAGCTGCAGTTTTTTAGGTAACTCATCACTCATTACCGTGGGAGCTTTGGTTTTTTTTTTTTTTTTTTTAATATTTGTAGATAATGGTCTTGGACAAAAGAATGTGGTATGCTGGCTAGGGGTTCACCACATTTAATTTTTAAGTTTTAATTATATTTAATATAAGGATGTCTGTTAAGAGAGAATTCATGGGAATTATTTATATTATATGTGGTATTGCAGTCTATAATGCGCAAACATTCGAATTTTAGGGTTTTTTGTTTTTGAAGTAAATGTTCTTTTGCGGCGTTGCGTTCGGGATAAACATTTTCTATGGAGCTGTCATTGACATGTCAAACCGAGACGTTTTCTGTCAAAAACTGACAGAATTTCTCTCTGGGACAGAATTTGCTTTAGCTCTCTAAAAAAATTACCCATCAATAGAAACTATAAAGATAAACCGGATAAACACATATTTTCATTTAAAAACCCTAAACGTTTTTTTTTTAACTTTGTTAATTAATTCCAACGGAAAACAACCACCAGAACTAAAACCATTCTCATTTACAAAACAAACACCATCAATCATCTTTTTTTTTTAATTTTTTTATTTAAATCAAAAACACTTAATTCTAAATATCATTTTCAACTTTTACTAACAATAACTATTTAAAATTAAGAAATAAATTTTCCTAAAAAATTAATTAGGGCTTCTAAATTTTTTAATTAATTTTAATTATATTATAAATTGTATATCATTGCTAAACTTTTATTAAGTTTTTAACTTCCTTTCCTTAAACTTTTCTTTATTTTTATTTATTTTTTGTTTTAAATACGACTTTAACTTTAAAGTTTAAGTCTTATATCTTAATTAAAAATATTTAAAAACCTTTAAACTAATTTTAAATTTTCACATTTACGTTATTTAAGATACTCATTGTAATCTTTGTGAATGTTTGTTAAGATCGACGAATAAATATCAAATGAAATAAAACTCAAAAAATAAACAAAACTGTCAGGTTGACAAACGTAGACTAGCATCACCATATACAAGGAATTCTAATACTACGTTTCCACCAACCACTAAACCGGGATTTAAGTAGATTTAGCTAAATCTCCTACATATCAGGAAGATTTACCACACAAATTTTAATCTTCTCAGATGAAGATTTAAAATAAATCTCATTTAAATCTTCAATCGAACTACCCTTCTTCCATATCGAAATGAACACATTCATCGGGAAAGTGAATTTTTCTCTTCGGTTGACACATATGAGGCTGCCTGTCTCACTTCTGCATCATAAGAGAAAATGAAAAGATATATGCATTTTTAACAGTGCTGTCAAAATTAATCTACTTTTGGAGCGGTGGAACCACTTTTTGAGATTAGTAAATCTACAAGAGATTAAAGTTCGGTGGAAACGTAGTATAAGTCCACTGACAAATCTAAAATAGCATTGCCATTCATTTGAAAGAATTCTTTATTCTCAAGCAGAATGAATGCGATACGAAAACGATACGTGAGTGTGACGAGATGGATTCGTAGTTCTTTTTAAATTACTGTTAAACTATGACCAGGATACACATAACAAATCATTTTATTTTATAACGTAACGTTACGTTAAATTAATAGATTAAAAATAATGGAAAATCAATTAGCTTCAATATTCATTTTCTTGAGTCATTCTTTTTGAAATTTCGTTCCGATTTCGGAGATTTTTTTTCGATAAATCGGTGAGATTAAATCGTTAAGTAGAAATCGTTGAGTTGAAATTGCTAAATCACTGATAAAAATTTGAACCAACGTCTCACTTAACTCGCCGAAATCGGTGAATTAAAATCGCTAAACTGCGGAACAAAGTTTGATTGACGGTGACGTTTGTGCAATTTAAGGTTTGATCCGTGATGCAGAAATTTTAAATCAACGTTTTGGTGGCTTAACTGAGGTTCATCGATGATTCAATGCGCATGCGAAAATAGCAAATTTCATGCTTGAACAATTAGTGAACCTCAGTTAACTTGCTGAACCATAGATAAAATTTTGAACGGCCTTTGCACAACTGGACCTTGGGGCTAATTTTCAAATGTTGTTCAGATATTGATGTGTGGTTCAGCAATTTTAACTCACCGATTTCGGCTAATGATGGATCAAGTTTTAAGTAATGAATCTCATTAAAGCTTTAAACGACGCTGTGAACCGAATAAATTTTTGTTGAACTGCAGTTTAAACCAAAAGTGGAGTTTAAATTTGCACTGTGAAACTGGGGGGTTTGAATACTTAATTTAAACCTCACAAAAACTTCAATCATAAAAAAAAGTAAATAGTCTTAAAATGTCAGCATTTTGTTTATAACAGTTACACAACACTGTCAACTACTTACTGGATTTCGATTAATAAAACGGTTCTCAGTTTCAAATTAAATGCTGTAAGACTTCTAGCGCGTGTACAAAAGTACAGACACTCTTTTTTTTCATGGAGCAAGATTATCTTTTAAGCCAATTTTAAAGTAAATTTTAAATCAATTAATGTACATAGGTATCAATTTATATTTTTGTTTTACAAAAGAAGCACCAAATTCCCGAACAAAAATAAAGTATCTTTTCGTCTTGTAGGTACTTTTCTCTATTCAAGCAAATATTTATCGATAGGCTTTCCATTGGCTAAACAAAAATCAATTTAATTTTTGATTGATTTATTGGGTATTTCCATTGCCTTTTGCGTCAGTAAAATTGTCAGCTGTCAAGATAGTTCGCGGTTTTTATTTAAGGAAAATTTATTTCAATTGCGAGTATTGTGTTCCAAACATGAAGGAAATTAATTAAAATTGAATTTAATAATTCTAATCTTTTTCTTGCATCATTTGATGAACGTAAGAATTACCTACATGAATACAATGAAAAACAAAATTTAATTTAGAATGTGTATTTACATGTTTTTGATCTATTGTTACCGCTTGTTTAGTTAAATGTATGAAGAATCACTGTGTAGATTTGTAGGTCACATTTTGACAACAACAACAAATATAGGAATTAACGTTTTATTAGAATATGGAGATCTCAGTAAGATAGATTGGTCAATTATAGTGTAAATAAGTCCCTTCGTGATATTTTGATTAATACCCACATAAAGTACATACATTTTAGATACAATGCTTAGGTACTTTCGTGTACTTTATGTCAAATCTTTTCAAGCAGTTTCCTAAATAGATTTTATTAAAAGCGAAAGACAACTTAAATGGACCGAGATTTTCTGAATAGAGGTCAGAATCAAAGGCGTAAGATTTTAAGCAGCCTGATAATGTTAAGGCTCAAGCATGATACTACTTATTAGTTTACTAATATTAAAGCACTACAGTAAAATTTTCTTAATGTTAAATACTTTATCTTAACTAGCACTAATAATAGCAGATTTTACGAATGGCTTTTAAACATTTAACAGGCTTCTAAACCTTATCATTGTATATATTGGTGTTACCAAGGGCTTTTCAATTATAGAATCTTTTAAACACCCTTATAATTTAAATCCCCCTTTTTGGCTCATTAAATTTTAAAAGTGGCATTCAAATATTACCAGATGCAGTTAACAAGTGGCTGACATTTTTGTTTTTTAAAATTGTAATTTTAAATTTTTGGATATACAAAATGAATATGTACGCAAATTTCGACTATGCATGTTAATAAGAATAGTTTACTGATTTGCTTTCTATTAGAAAAGAGATTGATTTTCGTCATCCAACGATCACGTCATGGTGAAGAGCAATACCTTGTAATTCGCCGTGCCGCCCGATTATATTCCGGGTTCACAGGAATCCGCCTTTTATTTTTTACATTTTGTTAAATTCCATCAGATGGTAAAATTTGCATACGTTTTTTTTTATAAAAAAGTACATTCTAAGGAAAAGTAATACATACTAAAGTTTAAAACCCCAATTTCAGACGGGACACTTAGGTCTTGGAGATCCCGTGGGGATCTTGGCAGGAAAGATTATTTCGTTGTGGGATTTTGTCTACGTGTCATGTGAGAAGATTTTAGCTTTCTGGATTTTATTTCGATTTGGATTTATTTTTTGGGGGATTTCGTACGACACGCAATATTTTTGTTGTCATTCAATAATAATTCACAAACAATATTTTTTATTTGAATATGATTTCCGGCATATGGCAATCGCAGCTGTCCCGAATGTAGTCCAATCTTGAAGTCCAAATTTCGATCACTCTTTGCAGCTGTTACTGTCGTATATTGGCAATAACTTGGCGAATGTTGCTTTCCAAGTCGTCATCCATCTCTGGCTTATCGGTGTAGGCTAGCGACTTCACATACCCCACAGAAAATAGCAGAACGGTGTTAAATCGCACATTCTTGGAGGACATCTCACGGACCAAAAACACGAAATTATGCACTCACCAAACGTTTCTTTCAACGAATCAATTGGCGCTGTGTGACATGTTCCGCCGTTGAACCACGGCTCCAAACATCAAGGTAATTCAATTTAGGGGCGAAAAAGTCATTGATCATGATAACCCTCTGCCCGGCATTGTTTTTATATATATATAACGACCAATGATTCCACCAGCCCATAAAGCACAACAGACTGTCAGTTTTTCTAGATATAACACCGTCTCAACAACGGCTTATTGACGTAAGCATTCAACCAAAAATGAGCTTCATCGCTGAGCAAAATGTTCTTGTGAAAATTGCAATCTCGTTTCAAGCTCATTTTGCTACTTCTAACAAGAACCCTTGTTAATTGTTGTCAATTGAAGAACACTTGTAGTTAAAAGGAAAACCGTTGTTAAAACTTCTAAAATAACTTCTAAATTTATTGACTTCTTTAGTAGTAAAGTCTTTAAAAAAAATTGATAATTTGAAAATTTTGTGATTTACTTTACTTGTTATTAAATTAAATTTCTAGTTCTTTGTGGGTGGCAATGGCTGGATAAAGTGCTTGATTGCTAACTTAGACGTGTGGGTTCAATCCCCACGCTAGGCGCATTCTTTTCTATACCGCCAATTTTAATTGGATGCCGCCCATGGGTTAAAATGCGACAGTCAATTCCTGGTTCTCAAATCCACTGTGCCAAACTAGTGCCGTGTAATTCAGGTTGCATTTAAAAAGACCTTAGGTCTTACAGGCATATAGTTAAATTTAAAAAAAAAAAAACAAAAAAGCGTTTTTCCTTATTTTATATAGCATTTCCCATAACATTTATTTCTTTCCAAAATATAAAAATGTAATCTATACTATCATTAACTTCAAAAACTGTTTGGAAAATATTTTTTTTAAGAAACAGGCTGGTAATGTGCGACGATTACTTATATGAGTTACCATTACAACTTGAAATTTATCTCGCACTATTGCTCACTAATTGACCCATTTTTCTTCTTCAATAGTGAACAACCACAAATGACTTAAGCCTTCAACAAACCTAGTCTAAAACTCTCTCCTTTTTTCAACATAAAAGTCTTACCTTAAAATATTATACATTAGGCAACGTCTTGGTGAAAAAAAAACTAAACACCCGTATACTCGTAATACGAGGCTCTTAATTGAAAACGGAAAAATAAGACAAAAAAAAATAACAACAATCATCAACTACTTCTTCAGACTCATTAAATCGGGTGAAAGCATCGAGTAGATACGGAAGTCCAGTACTGAGTTTGGAGTGTTAGTACCTATACCTCTGCACTGCCTTAGTTGTAATAAAAACAAAAAAAAGTAAAATTCAAGATTCGAAAAACGAAAAACAACGAGGTCCATAACCCCTTTCTTGGGATTTATTTTAAAACCTCTTCCAAGTCATTGATAGCAATATAATAATAATAATTCTGTTGGCTATTGGCGAGCTTTTAATTGTTGTTGTCCCCCCCCCCCCCCCCCGTTTGCTGACATTGCCATCATCTCAAACCTGGTGCAAAGTTAAGTGCTGCGCGTATATAAGATACAACCCATTAGATACTTTATTATATCTTTTATGCTTAGTAGTTACGGCTACGACTGAAATCCGCAGTAGCTAACAGCAGCTCTAGCAACCTTTTAAGACTCCAGTCAATTAAAATGTAATGAACAAAAAAACTTGTCTCTTGTGAAATTTACAACTCATTAACCAGGCAAAAAGAGACGGCACCGATCGAACGCGAAAGAGAGAGAGAGGAAACCAGTTGTGGAAATGGACTGTTCTGTTGAACTTTTTTTTTGCTTATATCTTAATGCACTTCGAAGTTTGAATGGTCCTCTCGGATGAGATACCTTGCATCTGAGCGCAAAAACACCTATGAAAAAATACACTACGTTGTATGTGGTTAAACACACTTCCAAATCGCTAAGTCGAGATTTTAATCAAACTTTACATTACAATGATAAAGAACAGCAAAAAGTTGGTCTCGCAATTCCGTTTGACTGTCTGTCTTTACAAACTTTGTCTTTTCTTCAAACTTGTTCCCAAAACTAACGGTATACAATTTTTTCTAATATCTCGAAAACGGCTCTAACGATATTCACAAAAAAATTGTGTGCACTACTTTGGGTAGGTATACTCTACATTTTGGTCCAAACATTTGTTTGCATATTTTGTTATTAACGGTACCTGCCATACAACCATTTTTAGATTTTCGACTTTCAAATAAACGTCTGATTTCGATCAACATTTTTCTGTAGGAGGAAATTCAAATCCTAATCAATACTGAATGACAACATTTTCGAAAGACATTTTTTTTTTAGATTTTTGAGAAAACAATAATTTTTTGAAAATTACCGAAATCAGGTTAACGATTTTTTTTTTGAAAATCTGTTTTTTAAATTTTTATTGTTAATACTTAAAATACACATACCAATATTTTTGTTTAAATTAGAGAATTTTTGTTTATGAATAATTAAATAAAAACGACTTTAAAAATATGGTTCGCCGTTTTTGCTAAGAATCTTGTGCTAACGATGTGATCAAACATAAGGGCACGTACGTGCGATCCAGTCGTGCATTTTATTTTCTCGAGAACTGTTTGACAGCTTAAAACGCAGTTCCGAGACTGATTTTTAACATTCAGAAATACACGAACTACCTTATCGGCATCTAAAATGGTGTGGATCAAAAACAATACATTTGACATTTAAACCAAAGGTGAAAAGTTACCGACTTCCCGTACCTACTGAAATAATAGCTGAGTTTTATTGTCTACGAGTCTGGGTCTGGATTATTTCCTATAACACGTATTACAAGAACAACACGAGTTTCTATAGGGGTTTCTTTAGTTACATTTTACTACATAACCCAGATAGTTTTATTTTCACGGGGTGAACCATATGCATTATTGGGGATAATAAAAAACGGCTAATGTGGATTGTGAATGAGATTTTTTCATAAATTCGTCTAATCAATTGATGTGGAGTGTTAGTGTGTAGGTGCTCTTCGGAGATTGTAATTGAAAGATTTTTTGAAAATCTGATAATTAATCATCACCATTACCTCATACGAATGCCTACATAAATTAAACTCGATATGAGTATTTAGACTAAAAATGGCGTTCATTAAAATCCCATATCATTTTAACTATACGGCCAAAAATACCAGTAGTAGTTGTACCCGTAGTATACTTCTGCCCACCTTACTTCCTTTAGATATATTTCTCTGCCTTACCTGTCTGAATGGAAAAAACAGTTGGCTACCAATAAACCGACGACATAAATAAATAAAAATCTCTGTCAACATGGATATGTGTGTTTTTATTAAATAAACAGATGTATGTCATATCGAATAAGAGAGAGGTACCTCTACAATCTCGCCCATATGATACATGAGTGTTTGGGTGATATCACTTCCTGTCTCGTTAATATGGATTGCACGACTCTGCGGCGTTCTAACTGACCTAAGAGCCAGCTGGATGACGAAAGAGTAACCTACCTATGCCTAGTTTCAATTTTTATGTAGTGCACGAAGCTTAGGTGGGCTGTGCGCAGTGTAATATTTTCTATTTGTTTTGTTCATTCTTCGCCCGGCGGCGAAGGCGATAAGATAACACTTGTTTGCATGTTTCAACAGGTAAAATTGTGTTCAACATTATTTTCTATGCCTTGCGTCATCGAGCTTTTTTTTTTCATGAAATAACTCTTACGAATCATTAGCAATTATAGATCTTTCCAAGATTGATGGCATGGGAGCTGGTGGCAGTCGCAAATTTTATATAATCTGCATTAATTCTTAATTGTAAAATTCCTAAATGTATCTACATTATTTTTTAACAACTTAGTTAGATTTATTTTTGTAATAAAATATTCAGACCTATCGAAGTACCCTTTCGGAAATTTTCCAAAACGTAAGTCAATTCCGATCGGAACTTAGCTTGTTTCGGAAGTATCGGCTGCGGAACAAAATGAAGCATACAATCGGGTTTGTTTGACATATCAATGAATTGACATCATCCGCAATGTTTTGGCAAAGTATCGGAACTTCATTCAACTTTCGTCGACAACATTTTAACAAGTTTCTCTTGTTGAGCACTTGACTCACTTATTTTTTTACTTAGATTCTTAGACTTATTATGTCTGTGGGAGACCCTTAAGGGGGAACAGGTCTTCAACTACACCTAGGCGCCCTCGTGTGCAATCCTCTAACTCTTCCCTAGTTGCGCTGTAGTATTACGGACAAAAAAAAATATTAAAATCTTACTCACAATTTTGGAGTAGACGCCTTATCGAAACAGATTCCGCAACAAATCTTCGTCAGACAACTTCGGAGATATTCGACGCACCGGCTGTGAAAAATTCTTTACTGGACGCATTTCATCGTGATCTATGTTATGTGCATTAAGGTTTGTCCACATCAAAGAAACATTTTTGAAATATTTCAGAAATATTCCAGAAACATTTAAAAAAAACATTTCAGAAACAGAGAAACATTTCTGAAAATATTGTTAAATGTTTCTAAAATGTTTATATTGGTCTGGACACTCCCGAAAAAATTCTGAAATGTTTCTCTGTTTCCCATTCCGAATGGAAAACCGTCTTTGTTTCCCAATCATTTACAAAGGTAGATAGTGCGTGAGTGTTTGTTCCTATAAATATAAAAATGTTGTGAAAAGTGTGGAGCAACGAGGATTATATCCAATTGATCAACATTTAAGAAATTCGTTGGATCCACTGACAAAAATTTTAAAAATAAAACCAAAAAAGTCGATGCTTTAAAGTGCAAAACAGGCGAGACAAAAAATTACACGACGCTACTTCTTTACCATCTATTTTCACGCACCAAACTGGATAAAGTTTAAGTTAAGTGAAACGTTTCAGAAATATTTCTCAATGTTTCCACACCAAAAAAAAACATATACATATGTATATGTTTTTACAGAAATGGGAAACATTTCAGAAACGTTATAGACAATGTTTCTTGAAATATTTTTTTTTGTTGTGGACACATCTTACAATGGATCGGAAGATCTGTCCGATGTGGTTTTCTGCCATTTCGAACCGATGGGTAAAAATCTTTCTCCACACGGAAACCTATATATGGCGGATCGATCAAAGAGTATTATCAAAAAAAGAAGAAGAACTGATAACTTCAGGTCTTTTCATAGTGTATCTATTCTTAAATAAATTCGAAAAATGTTTAAGAAATGTTTCGGAATTTTTCCCTTCGAAATTGGTAACATACATAAAACATAGATAAACATTTCAGAAATGTTGCAAATGGACATTTTACCTTTGAAATATACATACATATTTTCTTATTATTTCCTTTAAAACCTTTCTAAATAAATATTTTATTGAAAGTCGACAAGACACTGAATTCATATTGTTCATTAAGGGGCAATTTTTCAATAGACAGTTAAACAATCAGTTACAGCTTAATCCTAGAAATAAATCTTTATGTAGAAAAGTTATATGCTCATTTTAGAACGGAATAAGGAGTTATTCTGAGGAAACAAAATAATTAAAACTATTTTCGATGCCAAAACATATTTTGAAAAATTATTGCTTTGAAATAAACGTTAAACAAAAATTTATTTCTATGAAAAGTTCGATACTCGAAATAAAAGTGACGTTCAAATTAAATTATTCTATAGATTATTTTTTCTTGATTGAAAAATTCGATGTTATTATCCGGATTTTTTACAGTCAAGTAAGTTTATTCCTCTGGCAACTAACTGCCTCTTTATCTGGAGATTAAAAAATCAGCTTTAAGGAAAAATAAATAAATAGTTACTTACCTGCCACCAGCGCCCTTACTAATTGGCTTGTCAATCATTTAAAGGCGCCAGAAATCTAGATCCGTATTTTTTTTTTATAGGTGGTAAACAGAAGCTTAATTTCTTCATTAAACTTGTTGCTAATTCGCTATATCGTAGGTTGGTGAACTCACTCTCATCAAAATAAGGCAATCTGATCTTGTATCTATCAAAAAAATAAAATGAAAAAAAAGAACAATAAATATTGCTGGTGTGACACATAAGTATTTAAAGATTTTTTTATTGTGAATTCTTATAAGGAGTTACTACATTCCAATTAATTGAGACACGAGAATAAATTTATTTATTGAGAAAATAACAACAACAAAATTGTATCAGAATTGATTTGTTTGTTTGTTTTTTCTTATGAGTGTGGGACATGGCACGCTTTTAGTAAATTACTTAATATCTAAAATAAAACTATATACATTTGTATTTGAGAAACAAAAGTACATGCTGTTGTCTTTAAGTATTTAGGATTTTAGAAATACTATTTTGTATGAAACATTTATTTTTTTTTTAGCCTTGAATGGCTTAATGTTTCAAAACTAAATCATTTGTAAAATGCATATTCCATCGAAATTATTCTGATTTGAGGTAATATTGCATTCGATACAATGGAGTACTCAGCCGATTTATGTTGACGTCTATAATGAGCCCTATCTCTCACACTTAAAGCGAGATGGTAAAATAAGGCAGGTTTTTTTTAAGATTTATTAAATCTCACTCAATTTTTTGGGACATTTCGACAATTTTCTGGCTACGAAATTAAAATAAATTGAACAATTTAATTGAAGGGGTTTTCATGTGCATGTTCCATAGCAAAGCAGCAGAGCAAGAACTCTTTAAAAAATAAAAACAATTGATACACTTCTGAAAGACGTCAAAGTGAATCCGGTGTGTTCATACTACATTATGTGTCCGAACAAGAGGGATTTGACTTACGTCAAAAAATAAAACATTGATTTTTTTAGGCATTTTTGGTTATTGGTATTAAAATTTACATTATTGCAAATTTATTGAACAATCGTATTGTTTGAACTAATTAATATAGGTATCAACTTAAAAAGAACATCACTTCTTGTCCATACTATGATTTCTGTTTTATTTGAGTAACCAGTCAAGATTAACTCTTTAAACAAGTCAAGTTCAATTTTAATATTTTGAGTTGGCAAGGTCAAAAAATAACCAACATTTCAAACCAGTCCCCAAAAAATTACATCACACCTCACTCTAGGATCTCTTTTTCACCATAAGGTAATCAGATATAAAAACCTTCTTAGACTCCTTGCACACCAAGAAGCAAATCGAAAGCAGAAGGGAAATGAGTTCATTTTTTAATGCACTTTAGATTAAAAAAAAAAATGTGAATAGAAATTTCTTAAAAAAGAAACTTTTAAAATCGTTGGTAGAGTAATTTTTCTGACTTCTCCCTTCAATCCTAAAAACTCGAAAGTTGCCATTTGGAAGTTCTTGCTATTGCAATGCCTTATTCATTCGCCTATTTGAGTATTCTTATGTGCTTTTGTTTATTACTTGCGATATACATATGTATATAGGTAATATATGGCAAGTTTTGGAATCGTAAAAAAATATTAAACTTGAGATTTTGATCAAATTTGTATTATTATGTATTTTTGGTACCTCTAGTAGAACCACTTTTTTTCTCGAATATCCAAACAAATTAATTCCAAGAATTTTGATTAAAAAATATGTGTGTTCTTAAATTAATACAGTCCACTTTTAAGTAAAAAAAATATTTTTTTTGCGTATTTATTAACGGTTTTTTCTTATTTTCGACTTTCTCATTATTGGATGAACCGATTAAAATTATTTTTTTAATGCACATGCTCCCTAAGAGTATAAATAGTGTCGCATATTCAAATTGTCAAAAACATGTTTTTTTTTCGAAAAATCTATTTTCAAAAACAAGTCACAGATTTTTTTTAATGAAAATATACGTACTATATTAATAATTACCTACTTTAAATTGGCGTTTCCATTTTTTTCTTAAAACTGTTTTCAAAATTTTATACATAAAGAAATAATTCTTTAAAAACCCGCTCCAACGATTTTAAATTTTTGTTTGCATATATTCATATTTGTCAAAGAATTCAAATTACATCTTTTTTTTTAAATATTATCATACAAAATTGTCATCATCATATAAAATTATGTGCATTCCAACTTACCTACCTACATTCTGTACACTTTACTTTCATTATAAATGTTCCTTCTATGTATGCAGGAAATACATTCATAATTTACAGAACTAAAATCCATAATCTAGCTTGAAATATAGGTATCCTACTATTCCTTGAATCATCCATTCAACAATTCTACTATTAATTATAACAATGTACTATTAATTATACTAACAACCAACTAGAAAGACTACCTTACTAACAGCAGCGTTAATGTTTAGCTATATTCAAGTTGTTACGCACAAAAGCAATGTCGTACGATCTAGTCGTGTATTTTATTTCATTAGTTGGGCATATTTTTTCCATGATCTTTTGATGATTTAGGCAAATCAAATAAAATTAACATTGCAAGCTCCCTTTGTTTCAAAATATTTATTTTTTTATTATTATTTTCCAAAGCAATAAAATTATATTACACCCCTCATAAAAGATATGTCATCTTATCTATGTTGCTTAAGAAGCTGTAAATTTCATTAAAATATTCTAGGTCGTTCTAGATATCATTAGATTTTTTTTCAAAATCTAAGTTATACTAGAGCCAATATTTACAGGTACAGCAGACTGTATTTTATGGCACAAAGTTAGCATGAAAAAAATAAAGCCGCGGGATTTCGTAGAGAACAAACTGCCAAATGACTTACACACTTATATTATGCATGCGTGTCCCTATACATAATCATTGAGTATTTTCTAATCAATAAAAAACAGCTAAGGTGAAACGAACTTAATTATGACAACAGATTTGTCACTTTCTCACAAAAGTATTTCTTTGTAGTTAGTCTGGTGTTCTGTTCTGAAGAATGTTCGGCTTTGAAAAATTAGGTTAAATGTATAAGCTTTTTTTATAATTTTATCAATTACTAATATTTAATTTCCGAACTGAATCAAATTTCTCGAAGAAACTGTAATTTTGGTTCAAATTTACCTAAAATACATACATCGGTTCACTAGGGCGTACGCGGAACATTTTTTTTTAACTCATTTTATTTTTTCGTTTTTAACGAGAAATCTACTGAGAGTTAATTGTATTATCAACTTGCAAATATGTGATAAAAGATTTGGTCATTTTGTCGAGGAATACTTTTCACTAAATTTCACACTCGTTGTCATTACCTACAACTCAGCTCCGAAAAATTCGAATTTTTTTTTTTAAATGTTTTTTGATGAAATCGCATTTCAATTTATTCATCACACTCTGATTCTGATCTTTTTAATAAATCTTATTTAAATTAAATTTACCATAAGCAAAAGTCAGACGACCAATTCAGAGCTGCGTGCATGAAATAGCCTCAATTAAATTACGAGTACTAACCTGAAACCCCCTCTCATTTTCTATTCAAAGGTCACGACTTAAGACTTAAGCCAACATTAAATTAGAGATAACACTTTGCCAACAATTTTGTCAGTGTCGTTCGTTCCTACCATATTTGGTGTACTCTCTTATTCGCCCAACTGACCCAGTATACTCGACTGAAATCATAGGTAGGTGTGACATAGATTGACACTTAAAGCGTGGAACTTAACAAATTTAGCAAAATGTCTTGTGGTATTTTATTGAGTTTTGTAACATTCAGTTCCGTTCAAAAATCAAATACCTACTCGTATGTATGTACACACACAATACCACGAAGTGTGTGTGGCCTACACGTTTGGGTCATTATTTTTAAATTAAAAAAAAAAAAACAGACGAAAATAAATAAAATAGGTTATCTATTCGATTGTGATATACTTACAGCGCCAGTGTATGATGTCAACAATACAAAAAAAAATTAATAATCTGAAATTTAAGAACGCACAATTCAATTTACAAATGGTATTTTTTTGTTTATGCCTTCAGTTTCGATTTAAATCTAAACACACCTAAATTATAAGTATTAAACAAGATTTATGGTGAGATTGCGGCTTTTACACGGTGATTATATATAAAAGGTAATCAAAAGGTCTATAGTTTCTTGATTTTGTGTCTTGACTCTTGTAAATCTTTAAGCGTTTGTTTTTTTGATATATTGTTGGTTGCGAATGCCAGCCAAAGCCAATTATTCATTAGCCAAATTAATATTTGCATTTCAATTTTGAAGACTGGTATTTTAGTGAGAGATGATCGAATTACAGGTTTGCTGCTTAATTTCAATGATATTGAATATTCAATTATCGTTTTTATTTTTAATTTTATTAATATTTTGCTACGTTTTATGTACATGCTCTAGTAAAGCAGTTTCTTAACTCTTTTTCTATCCCTATTTTGTAGTGGCGATTATTATCACAACTAGTTAAGCAGCTATTTAAGCCATTTGTAATAAAAAATAATAATTATTATTATAAGTATTACATAGGGGAGAGTAGGGTAAGAAAGCACTTCAATATTTAATGAATTTAATGTAATATTGTTAAAAATCAAACAAATTTGTTTGTAACAATATGTTAATATTTAAATTTCAATAATCGAGAAATTATTATTTGAGAGATTAAAATCATCGAATGATCATTCGAATTATGAAATAGTAATAAAATTCACTCCAATTTTTACTTACGATATAGGTACTATACGCAAGTTTTGCATTTGAAAAAAAAAATGAACTCGAGATTTTAATCAAAACACCAAAAAAGTGGGTCCCGCAATTCCGCCTGCCTGTCTGTCTGTTTGTAGAACAATCTACAGCCTAAGCGGCTAACCCGATTTTCTTCAAACTTGGTGCTTAGGTGATTGTTCAAAATAGATTTTTGAATCGTTGTTTTAGCCCCAAAAATAACGGTATTGCCATACACATTTTTCTACCATCTTAATTATCTCAAAAACGGCTCTTACGATTTTGACAAAAATTGACGTGTGTACTACTTTGGGTATGATCCACAATGTCGCCAAATTTTTTTTTAAATTATTTTGTTATTAGCGGTATCTGCCATATAACCATTTTATTGATTTTCGACTTTCTCAAACGGTTCAACGGATTTCGATCAAATTTTTTATGCGGAAGTTCTTTCGAATTCTAATTAATACTGCATTTCAAAATTTTCGAAAATTAGTTTTTTTGGATTTTTGAAAAAAAAAAATATATTTTTTTCTGAAATTTTGTTTTAAAATTTATATTATCAAATATTTAAAATGCTCATACCAATTTTTTCTATAAAAATGCGTATACATAAATTAAGTGAAAAACGACTTTAAAAATACATTTAGCCGTTTCTATTAAGAATCTTTTGCATATAATGTTATCGAACATAGGAGCAAGTACGTGCGATCCAGTCGTGCGTTTTATTTACTATGCACATGTTTCATATTTCATTTGAATTTAGAAAGGTCACGAGAATTAATAATGTTAACTACTCATACATACATATATTAATAGATACCTAAGCACACGATCTTTCCTTTCATAAATAAAGACTTTTTAAAAGAAATTTGTTTTAAATTACTTAAAATATAATTGCTTAATTGTTTAAAAGAAGTTCAGCTGAAAAGACTTAAATTAAATTGATAAAAAAAAATTATCTATTTAAAATATAATAACTCAAAATAGGATAATTTATTTAAAACTCAAACACACGCTTTCCTAGTCGAACTTTTTCTTTAACATATTCTAATATTAATACATTAGTTAATAAATATAAATATATAACATGCATAAGAAATGCTCAAACCCACCATGTCCACATCAAACTCTATAAAAGTAAATGAAATCATTCGTTTCAATTTCATTCGGTCATTCCATAAAACAGAACATCTCAAGTACCTGTATCTCGCATGATTAACCAACATGGAAAACACTTTGTTGGAGAACCGAGTGATTACTATTACTATTTTACTAATTCATTCGAATGATAAATGCTATACAGAAGCACATAAAAATTCTTCAATTTCAATTCAAGCCTAAACTTACGCGTACATACATTACCGTCCACACTAGACTAGATATTCACACATCATAACACCTGTTGGCTCTTGCTCTTGCCTCTTGGTATTGCATTTGCATTACGCTTAAATAGTAATAGTAACGAAGTAGAAATTGAGAAGTCCCATCATCATTCGAATGGTGAATGGAAACCATTCGAATGATTTCAGATTAATTATCTAGATGTCTCGATATAATGTAAGAATCTATTATAATCGATTATTTCATTCGAATGCGCGCATCAATTTTACAAAAAAGAGCAGTTTTCGTAATAATTAAGCTTTTTCATAACGGTTACGTATGGAAGGTGCCGTTGTTTCTGGGACTAACAAAATATTCAATTTCTCCTTTAGGGGCGCTTACGTACCAAGTTTGGAGAAAATTCTCTATCGTTATGATTTTTGATCAAAATCTCAAGTTCAATTTGCAAAATTTCGAAATGCAAAACTTGCATGCTTAAACTTTACGAGTATGTGTCGGATAACTAATCAATCAGAACTAATTAGTCAGATGTTGTGAAAAGGGCCCTTAATCACTTAAAATAATTTAGAATTAACCACTACGTCGAAAATCGTCTTACACCATGGTTCTAATTACCCCCCTCTCCCCTGCATCTTTCGTAATTAGCTAGGTAACTGTTTGTTTTTTTTAAAGGACATAATTGATTTAAAAACATTTTAATTCAAATCTGCAATAAGCTAAGTAAAATACTAGTTGAATTTTAAATGTTTACCAATGTAAGGTTACGTTGGGTAAGTTTAGACAGCAATCAAGGACTCGACTCTGAGGATCGGCACAAAGTTGTATAGTTGTTCATGAAACTAATTTAGCATATTTATTTTGCTTGTATTTTAATTATTAGTATGCAGTATTATTTTGAATTTAGAAGACCTGCTGTACAAAAGTTTTCATCGAAATCCGTTTAACCGTTAATATTAGAAAGTCGAAAATCAAGCGAAGCGTTATATGACAGGTACTGTTAATAACATTTTATTTAAACAAATTTTTGAACCAAAATGTAGAGTATATCTAAAATAGTGTATTGAGTTTTTTAAAATCAAAATCATTAGAGCCGTTTTCGACATAATTACGATTTACGATTTTTGTACAAAATTTTGTGGTAGGTGCCGTTATTTTTGGGGTTAAAAAATATTTAAAAAAAGAACTCAGCCAATCACCTAAAACACTTAAGTACGAAGTTTGAGGAAAATCGCTTCAGCGATTTAGGCTGTAGATCGACCTTCAAATAGAGAGACAGACGGAATTGTGGGACCCACACATTTGTTGTGTTCTTTATCATCGTAATGTCAAGTTTGATCAAAATCTCGATTTCGATTTTTTTCTAAATGCAAAACTTGCTCTAAATACTACCCATTTCGCTAGTAATAACAGTAAAGTACTCGTAATATTTATAAATTCTTAAGTAGCATGATGCTAATACCTTTATATCAGATACATATTTTAAAATGTTGCTGTTAACGTTTTAGGTGCAGAATATTTTGATTTAGGGAGCATCAGATTTTAAAAAGAAGAGCTTGAAAAATACTGGACGCACCCTAAAATACATATTATTTGATTTCTTCTATTTTTTTAACTTAATTGCTATAATCAGCAGAATAAAATAAAAAAAAAACCATTCGTAACACAAAAACAAATCTAATGTTGATAGTTTTTTTTTTGTATTTCAATGACAATAAACCAGCAATGGCCAA
This sequence comes from Philhelius pedissequus, assembly GCA_910595825.1. Classification (NCBI taxonomy): domain Eukaryota; kingdom Metazoa; phylum Arthropoda; class Insecta; order Diptera; family Syrphidae; genus Philhelius; species Philhelius pedissequus. The sequence goes on along the minus strand of OU343163.1, from coordinate 1,857,853 downwards.
CCCAAGCCCAAGGATTTATTACATCAGTTTCTTGAGAGAGGGTTTCAAAGGTTGACTTGATTTGTTTGTCGTGTCTTGTTTGACTCACAATCAGTTTGCTGACAGCATTTGTATAAATTTCTTAAGCAACAATTTGTTATTCTAAAAAGTAGAAACAAAAAAAAAAACTTCATTAAGTGCTCCGATAGAAAAATATGGGGTATAGAAATAATCACATACATAATTAGAACTGGTTGGTTGCCACTTAACTAGTTGTTAGATAGAGTAGTAGAATTTGTTTTTGAAGTTGGTATCTCACGACCACAATTATTATCATTATATGTATATTAACTAGGTTTTTCTTTACATATTTATACATTCTACATATTACATACTTTTGTGGCTAAAATCATTAAAATTGTATTGTAATTTTCGCAAGTTTAATGTACAGAGACTACGTCATTTAGAAACAATGCTTCAACTTATGGCGTAGCAGTGACTTAATGCGTTTAAATTTAAAAAAACTATTAAATTTTTAAGAGGTTAACAACATGCAATTGGAATAATTTAGAGAAAGGTCTTTTTAAGTTAAGGTTTCACCTGTAGATTGCCCTCAAATAGTTCTTAGATACTTTTATTTGCTTACAATTTTGAAGTAGAAAATCTGAAGGCAATACTCCGAATTAAATGTATTTTTCCTATAAATATGCATTATGTATGTATGTATGATTCTGCGAAGTTTGGAAAGATGAAAACGTATTTATTTTATTCTCAACAAGAACTTGTCTTTTGTTACAATTTAATATTTATGTATCTACTCGTATGAATAAAATACTTTAAGCTAGCTTAGAAAAATGGGATCTCAGAAATAATATCAGCAATCTCTTTTATCTAACCAGGCTTCCTTAGCACAATTTCTTCGTTTTGCTGTCAAATAGTGAGAGAACAAAATTTTATAATTTGCTTCTCAATTTTTGACGATTAGCAATTTGTGGGATCTCAGGTTTCTGTACTGGCTGCTATTTGCTTCAAACCAAGCCTTGAAAGTTGGAACGCACTGGCCAATCAACAATCAGTCATCGGAAAGTTATCAATAGCACAGACAAGGGCTCGCTTCAAAGACTCAATAGCTGTGGTGAGTAGAATAAGCCATTGCCTCTAAAATGGACGACAACTTCTAATCCAAAGGGCTGTGGTCGGGGCTACCAGCTACCCAATCATCCGTTGATATGAAATCGGGTACGTTTTTTTAGCCATTCTTGAGTTTTTTGCATTGTGGGATAGAGAAGAAATCTCCATTGAGCTGGAATGCCCATTTCTTGTTTGAAAACATCGTTTGGTCAAGAGGCTTAACAACGCTCCCCAAAACAGTGGCTTAGTAAATTTGTGAAGTCTTGAATCTTTTGTTCATAAGAATAGGCAAATGCCATTACATTTGTGGGGTGGGGACCTTTTTCAACCCTTGGAATGATTTCTGATGCTTCTTTGAACGTCCGCGCATACACTCGATCATTTTGCTTATTAAATATTTCTTCCACAGTTAGAATTTTTTGGGTACCGCACTAAAAGAGGTATAGGTATAGTGACTCACTTATTTTACATTAAGTGAAAAATACGATACATATTTCTCTGTGCGTTTTTGAGCTTCGCAAATGCGTGCGATCCAGTCGTAGATTTTTTTTTGATTTTCCCTTAAAACCATAAACGCATCTCTTCTGTTCAACTACTTCCACAAGTATGCCACAGTTATGACATAGAAAGATGACAGAGAAAGTTAAACGATAATTATTAAAAAAAAGAAGTTGTGTCTATTTGTCAAACATTTTGACATCGTCTTTTAATGATAAATTTATTTCTATTTTCCTCAGAAGCTTTTTTTTAACAATAGATCAAAAATTAATTCATTTCTGCCTGGGCCCGTCCGCGTCTATAGTCTTTATTTTCTTTAAGAAATTAGATAAGATTAAAGCCTTGTTGGATTCGATTATAATTTATATCGTGCCTCCTATTATGTTAAGATAGATTGTCAATTAGCTTCTTTTTTTTGAGAAATTAAAAAAAAAGAAAGACACGAGAAACTCCTGTTGTGTTGTAATGTTTTTTTTTTTCTTCCAATTTAAAATGTTAATATTGTGAACAAAAAAAAATATATTAAGCGTGAATAATTATACGAAGAAAAGTTTTATTGTTTAATGAGTGTTGTTTAAAAACGCCCCTTTTCCATATATTTTTAATATATTTTATCATTTTCAAACGTATATTTTGGATTTGATAGTGTAAAATATAAACTAGTGCAGTTATGTTTTATTTTTTTGTAATAAAGGAACATGCATTGGTCTAATGAGTTGTTGGGTTTCAGAATTAAAATGCAGGAATTGTTAACAAACTGCATTTTAACTGAATAATCTGTGAAGAATATATGGGCAACCCAGCTTAGTTTATGATTCCGATAAATTAAAATAGCTTAAGGCATTAACAAATTAGTAAAGTAAACGGTGATTTTTTAAGAGCTTGGTTTTTGAACATTCAAAAAAACACAGAAACTTGTAAAAAGTGAATGAAATTTTTATTTGGATCGATAAATCAATTTCTGCCATTTACTTTTTAAAAATAATTTCACTTAAATGTTGCCCGCGGCTACGCTTCAGGTGGTCCATTGTGAAGGTCCAATTTTGGCAAACTTTTTCACACATTTCGGCCGGAATCTCACCAATGACGCGTTCAATGTTGGCTTCCAAGGCAGCAATCGTGTTTGGCTTGTCCCCATAGACAATAGACTTAACATAGCCCCACAAAAAATAGTCTAACGGGGTCAAATCACATGATCTTGGTGGCCAATTGACTGCGCCAAAACGTGAGATCAACTGCTCACCAAATTCGCCTCTCAATTGATGCATGGTTTCGCGTGCAGTGTTGCATGTGGCACCGTCCTGTTGGAACCACATGTCGACCGAGTTCAATTCTTGCATTTTCGGCAAAAAAAATCTGTTATCATCGAACGGTACCTTTCTCCATTGACCGTAACCCTGCGGCCTTCATCGTCCTTGAAGAAGTACGGCCCAATGATGCCGCCTGTCCATAAACCGCACCAAACAGTTCATTTTTCGGGATGCATTGGTAGCTGCTGAATTGCCTCTGGCTGCTCTTCACTCCAAATACGGCAATTCTGCTTATTCACGTATCCATTTAGCCAAAAATGAGCCTCGTCACTGAAGACCATAAAACGGACGTAGCTTGCGAAACACATTTTTCACAGAGCACGAATTTTGATAATAAATTTCAATAATTTGCAAACGTTGTTCAGGCGTAAGTCTACTTATGATTAAATGGCAAACAATACTGAATCGAAATGTCAAATGTTCGTGGAATTTGTCATGTGTGATCTGTCAAAAATATAAACGTCAAAAACCAAGTAGCAAAAAAATCACCCTTTATAAGGAAATACATTTTTAGATATTTTGACATTTCTATACAAACTATCGATAACAAATTTCCGCCGGTGAAAAATTTAGTTTCTACTAAAGAAAGGTTAAACTCCTAAAATTATCTAGGTAGGGAATTATTATCGTTGCATTAAGCATGTAAATTGTTTAGCTCGGGTCGTTTTTTTATCACAATGATTCAATCCAGATCAGATCAAAAAAATTAAACATCTCGGATCATCATATATTTATTATTTCAAGTTTGCTATTCGGCTGTTTGAAATTTTGTTCTGTCAAAAATGACATTTTAATATAAAATAAAATGGAGATGGCTGTGGAAACACTGTTTTTATTGACTATAGTTGGCAGTAATACCAACCTTTCTAAGAAATCACTTTACAAAATATCACTTTATGTGAAATTGAAAAACTAATTTTTGGATCACAAAAATAGATCCAAGCATAAGGAAGGTTTTCGTTTTGTTGTTGTAACGCAAATAAATAGATGATCTGATCTGGACCACGATGGAAATAAAACACAGCTAATATCAGCTAATGTGAAGCTATAATTTTATCAGGACTTTAGCTCGTTAACACATAATTGACTGCCTAAAAGGCATAAATCTGCGAACCAGATGACCACCATTTTAGAATTTCCTCGTCAGTTTTTCGAGATATTGTAATATTGAAGTGTCAAAATACTGTTTTTCTCTTGATTGGACGTCTTGTTACAAATACCACGATCATTTTTTTCCATACAAATCAATAGAACTATAATCCTATCCTTTTTCCAAATAATTGGTAGCGCAAAATTAATCGGAAGACGTCATAATTTTTGCAAATGGCGTCGTACGTCAATCATATTTGACATTTGTGAACTAGACACCCACTTGGCGGATATCATCTTGTCTACTTAACAGAAAAAATTAAAGCATTTTTTTTTTGTATTTAATAAAAATGTGTATTGGCTGTGTTCACATACTTTGTGCACAACATTTCTCAGACTCTCACTTTTACAAGAATTGGAGTAAATATCTCTCAGAGAGACAAACTTTCAAAATGGTACGGGAATACGGCAACGTAGTGAACACAAAATTTAGCCGTATTTTAAACGTCAAGTTTTTCGGTAAGTGTTTTTGTGAAAAGTGTGATCGCTATCACAAATATTATTTAACTGTTTAATTAAGCCCGACAGCACGATAAGTTTGAACATTTTTAGCTTTTCGAATGACTCAGCTAACGAATTACAACTTTTGTTTAGTTTTATTGGTGTGACACCTTTCCGGTCGGTTTCCTGCAATTTGTGTAATTGATTTCGTAAGAAAACACGAAAAAAGTTGTTCCCTTAATTCCGCCTGTCTGCCTATCGATTACAGCCTAAAAGGCTGAAGCGTTTTACTTCTAACTTGGTATTGGCCCTATTATTTATATAACACAAATACTAAATTTTAATTATTTAGAAAAAGACTCTAACAAATTTTATAAAAAAAATTCAACATAAAATGTTATTAACGGTACACCCGAAAAATATATTTTTTTTTTACTTAAAAAATTATTTTCTTCTTGAAAATTTAATATGTTTTTCGAAAATGGTTGGAAAATTTTGTATAATGAATAAAAATCAAACTTGTCAATTTTTTAAATATCTTATAGTTATTAAGAAAATTCTTTTACCACATTTTTTTTGCATTTTTATGATATGCGATTTAAAAATGAAACTTCTCCGTGGATATTTTTAAATTTGATAGAAAAAAAACTTTAGGAGAAATGTCAGACATTTATAAATCATATGCAAAATTGCAATGCTCGCTCGTTTTTTCTTGGTCGATTCTTCTAAAATTCTTGATGATTTTTCAAAGGTGCTGAATGTGGTATATGATCTGAAGCCGATCATCCACACATTTTGGGGAAATATAACATGGCCGCATATTTCCATAGTTACGAGCTTACGCCGTGCATAGCAAGCAGCCTACGTCCGGTCCCCCCCGGAACTTAGCGTTCTGCTCCTTCCTTTCCAAACACTTCCTACTCTATTTTCCTATCTTTTCCTTTTTTTCCTGCCCTTCCATTTTCCAACTCTTTCCCATCCTCTTGCTCGCAACGAAATGGCTAAAATTCTCAGCCCGGTAATTAATCTCTCACGAGCGCCCTCTTTGGTGAAAAACTGTAAAAATTTCATACTCGGTGACAGAACTTGACGATTTTTCGTAGAAATTTGATGTCGGGAACAACTAAACAATACAGAGATCGACAGCTCTCCATTTGAACAAATCTTCTCCAACTTTTCAAAACTTATACTAAGTACTTTTATTTCTAATGTTTCGAAGGTGAAACTTTTACAAAATATAAACTTCATTTTTTTAAGTCTCAAATCCATTCTTTTATTTCTGGTTATATTTGACTCTGTGTCTATACCAGTTTGCTAAAGGTACTACAACTTAGAACTTTGAACTTCCTTCCGTTTAGCACTCGAACAAGTAAGAGCAGACCTCAATAGCCTGCACACACATCCGATAAAATAAAATAGAAGGGGAATAAACGTTACGCTGCACTGCCGCCAAGCCGCAGCGCGCCGGCCGCACCGCTGCTGCCAACATCATCAACAGCTTGCGTTGGCGATATACTCGTATGTAAAAAAAGTTAAAACAGGAGTAAAAAAAAGGATACCTGTCTGTTTTTTTTTTGTTCGGTCATTCCATACATACCTACTAGTATGTATATGTACATACACACACAGCATATGGTATACAAAAAACTCGAATTTCGCCCACATTCGTTCTTACATCTACAACATTGAATCAATTGAATTCAAATGCATTTCGCGCACAGCATCCGCAACGAAGAATGGATAAATCTATTGGGCGTACGCGCGCACTTTTTCATTCATATTGTGAAGATTTGTTTAGATTACTTTTGGCAGACATACAGTGGGAAAGATTTCAGCGAAGCTTGAAAGAAAAAATAGTAGCTAGGTACATTTCTTCATATTTTTTTCGAAAAATGCTCTTAAGTTTAAGATGAAATTTTTCAGCGGTAAAATTGTTGCAAAATTTCACATAAATTCTTTATAACGAATTAAAGAAAATTCGTCCATTTTGACATTTCGTTTATATTTCTTTTATTCGTCACGAATGACATATTATAATCGAAAATCCTTAATTTTAAGGCGAGACGCATGCAAAAGATTTATTCGTTGGAGTGTAGATGATATGTGGAACGCGAATAGTATTTGACAGTTCGGAACAATCACATTGTCAAATTTGCTGTGTACATACTTTTTTGTGTTTTAATTGTCATTTTTTTATTTTATTCCAATAAATGAAGTGCATATAAAAAATATATTCAAAAATTACAAACTTCTCGAAAAAATTCGACAAAAGAAATATAAAACAACAACACTTTTTTTTGATTTTCTGTCCCACTGTAAGCTCACCGTGCGCCGGCTGTTAAAATACGCGGGTAGATTAAGTTTACACCAGCATCCGCAATAATGGCATTAACTAAAATGTAGATCTAGTTTTATGTATGTACAAGTACGAGTTCATGCGTCTATAGTGGTCGTTAGGTTTATAGTTACATTCTCTTCATGTTTTTTTTGCTTTGGTAAATCGGTTGCTGGAGAGGCGGCCGGCGGCGGGCGGTACGGGAAAAATCTTTATTGTTGAAACAAGTGTCGCACAGTTTTTTTCGCAGTAGATACAGTAGGTTAGTGAAATTGCTAAACTAAACCCAGGCTCCATGATGGCTTGTTAGGCTTTAGATTGAATTTAATGACCAGATTCCAGAGCTAGATTGTCATTTGTATTTTTTTTTCAAACTCTGGGTCATTGATCTAAAAAGATAAAAATGCATGGTAAAAACAATTTGATGTGGGCGCGACGTGATGAGATTCAATTTAGTAGTGCGAAGTGAATATTGTGGCTCATCTATATATTTCTTGATTTCCCCCCGAGGCTATGATTAAGAGCTAGAAAAGTGAACTTGAAATAAATATTTTGAAAGGTACATACTCGCAATCATTATGACTAATCGGTTTACTTGTCATAATCTAATAATATAGATAATACATGTTTTTCAATTAACAAATTGAGACTTGTGCAATAAATTGACCTCAACTCGAATCGTTTTCAAAGCGTCTTATGTGACACACATTTATCCCACTATCCGTTTGCCGTTTGGACCCACTCACCATTAAGTCCACGCACTTGTTGACGTTTTTTTTTAAACCAATGTGTTATTTATTTGAAATGTAGTTACGTATGTAAATTTTAACTCAGCCATCTGGCCAAGAGTGAAAAAATATGATGGTAATTACTTCTATACGGTAATTTCATGGCAATGAACTTTATAAAAGAGATTTTGGTATAACAATAAGAGGATTAGCGAAATTTGCTCATTCAACCTCAATGACTAAAGAAGTTAATGGGCCTTGCTTGAATATGGCTACAATACAAGCTACATCTGTATACATGTCTAACCAAAAAAAAAATAATAGCTCTCAAGCTCAACACATAATATGAACCTTTTGTTTGATATTTTTTTTTACGACTTGTGGAAATTTTAAGAAGCACAGCAGTTTGCGCTTTTAGAACCAGTTCCAGCGAATTCCGGTATCCGGTTGTATGTAAATTCAAATAATAATAATTTATGATTTTTTTTTCAACTTTTTATATTGTCCTTTGTTGTCAAAAAAAAAAAATATAAAAAATATCTTCTATGGTTTTCGTATATATTATTTTCGGATGACTAATTGTTTTTTACATCTAATAAAGTTGCTTTTTCTAGACCAAGGCTCCACAAACTGCGCAAACTACATTTTATACTCCCATTTATGTGGCTCTTAAAAATCTATAGCACAAAATACAATAGTTCATAAAATATTATTCGCGAGTCGCTCTTTATCGAATTGCTCACGAACCATAAACATATAATTTCCACGAGCGATAAACATTAATTTATAATTCTTACACATAAACTAATTTCTTTTTGTATACGAGTAGGCATATACTAGTATATTTTTAGTTTGTGTGAGAACAACAATTCACGTAAAATTTAATAGAATTCATCATTTTTCATTTATTTGTTTCCCTTATAGCTATATTTAATATTTGAATGGTTCGTGAGTGGTTCTTCACTGGTTCTCGCGTGATGTATTCGGAATTAATTATATTTTCCAGATTCCCAGCAAATTTATCGTGGTAAAAATAAAAATTAACAAATAGTAAAAGAACTAAAAAGAGAATTCTCTTATGAAATTTTTACGAAAGAACGAATCGAATTTTATTATTCGCCGAACGCAATTCCCAATGTTTCCATTTTAAGAAAAATATTGTTATAAACGGTGATTTTTTAAGAGCTTGGTTTTTGAAAATTCAAAAAAACACAGAAACTTGTAAAAAGTGAATGAAATTTTTATTTGGATCGATAAATCAATGTCTGCCATTTACTTTTTAAAAATAATTTCACTTAAATGTTGCCCGCGGCTACGCTTCAGGTGGTCCATTCTGAAGGTCCAATTTTGGCAAACTTTTTCACACATTTCGGCCGGAATCTCACCAATGACGCGTTCAATGTTGGCTTCCAAGGCAGCAATCGTGTTTGGCTTGTCCCCATAGACAATAGACTTAACATAGCCCCACAAAAAATAGTCTAATCACATGATCTTGGAGGTCAATTCACTGCGCCAAAACGTGAGATCAACTGCTCACCAAATTCGCCTCTCATTTGATGCATGGTTTCGCGTGCAGTGTGGCAAACACATTTTTCACAGAGCACGAATTTTGATAATAAATTTCAATAATTTGCAAACGTTGTTCAGGCGTAAGTCTATTCATGATGAAATGGCAAACAATACTGAATCGAAATGTCAAATGTTCGTGGAATTTGTCATGTGTGATCTGTCAAAAATATAAACGTCAAAAACCAAGTAGCAAAAAAATCACCCTTTATTTACTTGTTTCCATTTGGTCGGAGAGAAAATGCGGATAACAACAAAATATATTCAGCTTAAAATTTTGAAAATATACAAAAGTTTCTAAACACAATATATATATCTTTTGTGGAGATCCTTAAAAGGTTACATATTTTAAGAATTTTAAATATAATGGCCAAATCACAATCCAATGTCCGATTGTTCTGAGTTTAATAAGCTTTTGCATCGACTTTGCAGTGTTATGTTTCGTAAAGAGCGACCTTTAAATTTGCAAACCAACCGATGACAAATTTCCAGTATAAACTTAATGCAGATGTTGAACTCACTCTACAACTTCACAGTATTGTTAATGTATAAGATCTGGCTTTTACAAAAAAAACCTACGAACAAACTCACAATTTTGAAAAATTTTTTTTTTAAATATTAGATTTTCCTTTTTTTTAATGTCCTTTAATTCAAGATTAAAAAAAAAAAAAAACAATTTTATGCTACGGCAAGACAATTAAAAATAACATGTCAAAAAAATGTTTCGTGTTTTTTTTACTAAGAGCGTTTAGAGCTCCGAATATGTGTTTCTGTGTTCGTTTTCGTTCTGAACATGTTCAGAATGCGCTGTATGTTCTGGGAAATATTCGTCTGGGCATTCTGAGTAAATTACTGAGAACATGAAATGCCCGGCCATCATAATTGACTGAGAATTCTGGGCTAATTTCTAAACACACCAAATGTCATCGGTGGTCATGGCCAAGACCCAAATGTGAACAAATAAAAACTCGTAGAATTAAAATGACAGAAGTTACTTTTTTTCTAACAAATTAACAAATAATAAAGTAATGTCGTTTTGGATTGGTTATTCGGAGTTACTCTTCTACTCTGTTTCTTTCCACAAACGTTCGATTGGTTGTTCCGACTAAGGTTTTCAGAGTATTTTTCTGTGCTCGATTTCAGTAGGTGTTATAGTATAAAAATAGAAAAAACATAATGACGACGTTCAAGTGTTTATGCGTAAATTTGTAAATACGACATTTTCATATTTGATTGGAATAAAAAAAGAGTAGAACACTCCGAAAATCGAATCGGAAACGACCTAAGACCGAAGTAATTTGACAAATGTCAATAAATGACAGCTAAGAGTTCAATTAATACACTTGAACATCAAATCACAATTTCGGAGCCCACTCTATTCGGAACAAATTCGGCGAATACTTTACTCTGGACTACCAATATAATAAAATGTGAAATGACTAAAATGTAAGGCATGAAATTGCGAAACGAAAAATCGCGATGACATGGTATATTCCCGTACATCCTTAACGAATATTCGTCCATTTTAACATTTCGTTCACATGGATTAATTTTATTCGTCACGAATACAAGTTGAAAGTCTGGTTTTGAGGTTAGACGCGCGCGAACGATTTATTCGACGAAGGGTGGATGGTATATGGAACGCGAATAGAGTTTGACTGTTCGTAACAAGCAGATGCAATTCGCGACTACCAGTATTGTTTTCTCAAATTTATCTCATTTTGGCTATTAAAAAGTTAAGCGAAAGCGAATTTAGTCCAAGAAATTAGGCAAAATTATGTAAACTGTCAAATGGAGGCTGTCAGTTGGCAGGTCCCAGGTGTGTCGCTTCAAAAATACAGTTTTGTTTTGACGTTTAAAATTGGTTAAAATGTTTGTTCATTGCTCAATTGATCATTCATTTTGTGAAAATGTCTCGCTCTCTGGAAAATTGTTTACCCCCACTCGAGCAAAAATGGCAGTCTTCATAAAGAACAGGAACTCACAGAATTCATACAATTCTAAAGTATTCCAATTGAGCATTAAAACAAAGCGATGCATCACACGCTCACGCCTAAATAAGTTCATTACTCGTATCGTGGAGGTGGGCTTGGCTTATATTTCGAAAGTAATACACCTTAACTACGCATATCGATATATGTACATACATATGTATTTGATTTCTTTATAGGTACCAGACAGCTGTTATCACTTTTAGATAAGTGACATAAAGAGATATTTGAACCTGCTTAACTTAAGACTATACCTACAGTACAGACAGTGAATTTCAAAGACTTGCGCCAGTGTGTCTACTCAAACGAAACTCGAGTATCTCAAAGTCGCACCTATGTATATCTGTCCCTCAATTATTATAACAGGCGGGTGGCGCGGCGGAACGCAGTCCAAGTTTCAAAAAAAAATCTTTTTCATTGATCAAATTCATTCACAAAAATCCAATTCATAAATTAAACAAAATCGAAAAAGCCGACACATAAAATTCGACAAATACGACATTTTTACGTAGGCAAGCGACTGCCAATGCGTGACGTGTTAAACATCTACGAATATATGCCTACAGATAGGTATAGCAATTGTACAATATTATTAAGATACAAGTCTACCTTCACAACACCCTTTCATTAAAACACATTACATTATGTATCTACATTTTCGTACCTAGACGTTGAGATATGTAAATGCGTATATAGATACATAAATTTTGTAGGTAGGTTTGCACACTAGGCTTAGGAGTTATTTCATCTTTTCGCAAAGAGTCTGACATTGTGTGGGATGACCGGTGCTGTGCTACGATGTGGTATAGACGGACAATCTTTTTATTCGGTCTTGTGTCAGGTTAAAACGGCAGAAAGTCTAGCAACGCAATGGTGTGGCTGCGGCTATGGCTGGGGCATAGGAAACGCCAAGCCCACGTTAATCATTAAAACATGGTGTTGCCTCTACGACCGACGACGACGCGACGCTAGTTCTGGAGCTGGCTGCTGCTGTTGATAGTGTTGATGCAGTCCTATATAGCTTTATCCGAATACGTCAAGCAAATAAACAAACTGCCCTCAAAGTCTCAGCTTGATTGTATGTGTTACTGTAAATGTATAGTTGGAATATTGTAATGCATGTGGTGGTTTAAGCAGCTCCACACCACTCGTTTGTTGCGGTGCGGCTTCGAGGAACGACGACGATGCGACGAACGCCTCACTAGGATGCCGAATCGCGTCAGCAAGCTTTGCTTTAATTTTTGCTGCGAACTACTATACCTACTAGCTAAAGTATCTTTGTGTCGGGAAGATGTGATTTTTAATTATTAACATCACGTTAGCTCCTTGTCGTTGTTGTCTTGTTACTGACTGGCACTGGAGATTGCTTCTGTTCGAATAGGATAGGTTCGGTTTGGTTAAAAGTGCGGTGCTACCATTAAAACTCTGATCGTGCAGCTTGAAAGAATCCATTAAATTATAGATAGGTAGTGATCTTGGTTACAAAGAAATGCCTTTTTATTATTATTTTTTTTTTCACATCCAAGTGAAGGTCTAAATCGTGAAACAATTTGACATTTTGAAATCCCACTTTTTCTTAAATTCCCTAAAAAAAAAATAAAAAAAGTAAAACAAAATACATTCCTCTTACACCGCGGAGTCCCATCAGTGTTGTCGAAATTAAAATTGTATCGCTTCGTGTGCTGCGGGAAACGTCTATGCGGTGTTGGTGCAGTGCATGCTAAATTGAAAATTGCAATTGTTTGCTTAATTATACAATCACGTTTTTGAATTAATAAAGAGCAAATGAAAACTTATTGTATTTTGATTAGCTGTAGCCTTGTAATAATGTGTATTGATATCAAATTATATAAAGTGTATGTAAATTGGTCTTTTTTTTTCTTCTTGTATCTACATTACTTTGAGTTATGTATTTTTTATTTGTATTTTTTTTTTATTTTGCAATAAACTGCATTCTTGACGTATTATTTTTTTTACAGACCTTCAATCGATACGACGATTGCTAGAACATGAAACCAGTGGCGCAGTTTGTCCAAGTTGTCGAATTTCGTTTGACAAAGGAAAGCGACGGAAACTGATTGACACTTGTGGCCATGAGAGATGCTATTCCTGTATGTTTCGCAACGATCAGTGTCCAATGTGTATGAATAGCTCTTTGAAAGGTTTGTATTAAATTTAATTTTGTTATGCATGCATATTACTTACTTAGTCAACAAGGAGACTGTAACTGATTTATTAGAGACAGAAAGTTAACAAATGATTCAATTATGTACCTATTTAGATTAAAATGTTAATAATGGTATGCAATTTACGCGTTTTAGATTTAAAGTACCTACGAATAGTTTTATTTTTTATTTAAATTCGTTTCGTATCATTAAAATCATGAGTAAGTGGTTTTTATTTCGCGCTAATGCTGATTTAGAATTGGCGGAAATAAACTTTTCGATCTAAGATTGCGAATAAGTAAAATGTTAAAACTGCCGCACCGAAAGCTCACGAGTTGACCCCTGACTTAAAAAAAAATCATTTTATCGGAGTTACTTAACATTCAAAGTTGTGTACGGTTTATTATTTCGCAGTTTCGGAATGGTCTTAAGATGAATAATATCGCTTTTTCGCATTTAAATATTATAAATGTTTCAAATTGCTTAATTTTGTATATATAGTAGTTTCCCAAACTATCTGCATATTAAATTTGTGTTAACGTGTCTAGAATATTCGCATTTTATTTTATTTATTTGTTATGTCAAAATTTTGGCACATACATTTTTGTATTATACAAAAAATTGAATCGATTTACTGCAATCTGTGGGAGTGATTTCGAAAAAAAAATTGTTCCCGTAATTCCGTCGTGTATGTCTGTAGGTCGATCAACAGCTTATATCTGAAGCGATAAATTAGGCTTATTTGGTGGTTGAATTCTTTTTTTATGAATCTACAATTGCTTGTACCAAAATAGTAAATTTTAATAATCGCGAAAACGGTCAACTCGTTGACTCTCTGACGTACGTCAAAATCTATCCTCATTGTACTACGTCTTGTGATTGTCAACGAAAAATTTTGTCAATGTGTTGACGAGAACTTTAACAGCTGCGTGAACATACCAACAAATATTGCGTCTTAGAAGGGTACGAAAGCATCTAACTGATGAGTCCAACTAACGTGCCTGGGCGAACGAATTTTGGACTACAGGTAATAAAAATCTTCAATTTGGCTTTAACATACACTGTTTACAAAAACAAAAACGAAAGTATTTAATTATTGTTTGCGGTTTCTTCAATATCATACCAATTTTTCGATCAGAATTGACAGTGTGGTAAAAAAGTGAAAATTAATATATGTTGAGGCGTCATACGACTTAACGCGATGACCGATTACGTGGACCGTGTAATTCTTGCATAACGATTTTCCTAAAAAAAAATCAGAGCAGTATTATGAGTGTATAGACTTTTGCTTAACATAATCTTACATAAAATGTTATTCACGGTATCTCTCATTGAACGATTTTTTTTATTTTCGACTTTCTCATGAACGGCTCAACGGATTTCGATATCAAAATGTTTGAACAGGAGTTCCTTCAAATTTATAATAAAACTGCGTACTAAAATTTTCAAAAAAATATTTTTTTATTGAATTCTGGAAAAAAAAATATTTATTTTGAATATTCAATATTTCGAAAACGGGTGGACGAGTTTCGTACTAAGCATTTAATGAAGCATTTTTTTTTTAAATATCTTCATGTACCTAACTTTGTCATTTTTTGAGAAATTAAGAATATTCTTTTACCGAATTTTATGTATGTTTACGATCCTGCGATTTAAAAAAGAAAAAAATAATTCTAATATTTAGAAAACATTGCCATTTATATTTTTAATTTTGATTAAAACAAACAAGGTTAAACGTTAGATGTTACACACATAATATGTGATTGAGGCTCGTTCTCTTTTTTTTTTTAGATAAAATCGTCTTTTGTATACTATGACTAAAAAATATAAATTTAAAATAATGCCAACAGAAATATAAAGCTGTTTTCTTTTTTTTTTTAATCAAACAATTTTTACGGTGGAACTAAATATTCTCACCAAAATGTTTCTATTTTTGACTTTTTTTATCATAACTAATTTGATATAGTATAAAAATAAAAAAAAGTACAACAAAACTTGTGTGACTAATAAAAAACGATAGTCGTTAAATTAAAATGAGAAACTAGACTAGCCCCAATAAAAATTAAGGAATCTGATGATCGACCTGGCCATAAATAAACTGGTGATAACTTTTTTACTACAGTAATATACCTGACGTTTTAATATATCTTAAAAATTTTTATCCGAATTGCGCCAAAAATTTCATACTTCATATACGAATTGTTATGAAATGATTTTTGCTAAAAATTCACTTTCGATATTATGATAAACATTAGATCTCAGCAATCTCTTTAATATGATCACAACATTTTTGATGTGAAAAATGCCTCCTCAATTTTGCACGGAGCAAAATAAGTGAGATCTCAGTTTTCTGTACGTTGCCTTTTGTTGGCCATATTTGTATTTGTTCCTTAAATTCTCATTCTGCCCTATTGTGAGTTTTGACATTTCACTTTTCGCCTAGAGTGGAGTTTCCCCTGAAAAATGTTTCATGTTTGAAAATGTACCTATATTTTGATTCAATTTGGACGAAGTTAAGCGCCATTATAAAAGCTAAAATGCGTGCTTATTTTTCCGGTGCATTTTAGTAAGAATTATTACAACTGTCAGACTTTAAAAGGGTGGAGGAAATTTTGTAACCCTTGCAACAAAGTAAACCTACGTAAATTGACCACATTTGTGTGTGAAACTTCAATTGTGACCCTCCGGATACAAAAACAGAAAGTAGTGATGGGCATAATTCAAACATAACAAAACCAAACTAAAAAAATACAAGAATAAGAAAAAAACAACACGCAATACAAAGAACAGGGCACAACACAAACATTTTGTTTACTGCGTTTCTTTCTTTATTCTTAATATCAAGATTTCATTAATGATTTTCATTCTGAACTTGGCAGCCGAGTTCTCATTTCTTTCGATTGTGCCCATCACTAACTTGGTCTAAGAATTCCCAACTTTCTCAATGTAGGGGTAGTTTTTCTCCTCCACTTTGACAGTCTGTACTAATTTTTTTGAGTTAACAAGCAGCATTTTGTGAAAAAAATTCGTACGAATTCACTAAATATACTAAATGTTTTATTTGTATTCGATGTGAAATTTCATTCGAGCAAAACTCGTTATAGTTTTCGGGTGAAAGATTTTCCGAACAAAACTCACAATAAGGCTTATTATAAACATCATTATAAATAGTCAATTTCTTGCAATTTAATAAGCTTGTGGGATCCAATTGGGGATCTTAGAATCGTTGCTACTAACTAAAAGTCGGGGCCTTAAATAGTTCATTGTATAAAGAAAAAAAAGAAAATTTACATAAATAAAATCATTGGCGCAAAATTTTAATCAATTTAGTAATATGTTAAATCATTTTTAGTCTGATACTAGGCTAAAAAGAGGATTTTGCTAATTTTAAAGCAGTTTAGTATCGTACTATTTGCTTAACATTTTACTAAAGTTAAAATCACAAAATGGCTACTTTATTTTTTTAGTATCGTACTAAATCCATATGTCACGTTGAAATTTACAAACGTCAAAAAGTTGTTTTCGCATTCTTTTTTGCACTATTTTAGGCGTGTTTACTTGTAGTTTGTTAAGAAAATAGATTTAGTATGGTGCTAGTTAAAAAGTGTTTAAAATTAGGAAAATATTAGTAAAGTGCTTTAATATTATCAAACTGTTAAGTAATATCATGCTAAGCCCTTAACAACAGGCTGTTTAAAATTTTGCGCCATTTTGATTTGTGGATATCATGTGCTCTCAAATTGCAAGTAGTTGAGCAGCGGAAATATCATGTGTCCACCTATAGCCTTAAAAGGTCCTATTACATTTCTTTTCTTGAAATGCACATTGTACGTATAAATCAATATTTAAAAAAATATATTCACATTAAAGTTATTCCTCTTGAAAGTAAGAGTTAAAGATTGTTTCCATTCCACAAGAATGCTGATAAAATGCGTCAAAAGATATATTATTACACCATGTATGTATTTTTGGATCGAAGACTATCAATCACAAGAGCCTTTAAGCAAACTTTCACAACTTTTACTATTTTAATTGCCTACACAAGAACTCACAATGTATATACATACTTGGACGCTATATTTACTAAATCCGCAATCATGCGAGTTGGATTTTATATCATAACACTAAAACATACAAAATATTGTTGAACATTACACCAATTTTTTTTCATATTTAAGATTTTATAATAAAAAAAAAACAAACAAACATAACATACCATAATTACATCGAAATAAATGATCGCTTGTTTGATTTAGCTTTTTTCATATATTTATGTACAATTTTTCATTTGACTTTTTTACAGATGTCGATTGTAGTAATACTCAAGGCTATGATACGGGCATTGGCGGATCGACATCAACAATTGTTAGTCCTCTGGGGTCTCCGCAGCCACAGCTAAGATCACAATTGCGCACAAATGCCGCTGCTTTGTCAAAATATATGCAGGTAAGGTGCCAAGGTGTTTTCATATATTATTATGGTGACCATATTTTTTTTTTTTTTAAAGGAGGATACATAATTTTTCTGTGTTTTCACGAATAATCAAAAATCATTTTACACGAAATTTTCAATTATGAAAAACTATTTCTAAAGCACTAACATTTTTTTTAAGAAATTACAATGGACGAGTCTAGAGAAATTTCAATTTACATATATCAGTTTTATAATAGTTGTTCGCCCCGTGGGAGGCTGTTGAAGCGAACAACTAATTTTCTGAAGTCAAATGCCCTTTTAACCCTCCGGGGCCGCATAAAATCTACTTTTCTGTCACACTGCTGGCATGTCTCGAAACACGTCCAAATAAAATACATAGACTTTTTCTCTGAATATTTATTTTTACTAATTTTAAAATTAGGGTTCTTCTTCGAATTTTCGTCCAGTTTTTCGAAAGTGGCTTGTTTTATTCAATTTTCTTAATTTTGAAGACTAGAAAAAAAATCCTTTAATTATTTTTTTAGTAAAATATAGCTGGTCACCACAGCATGTATATTGTATATTTTATTCCCCATCGAATTGCCCTGCTCTATACAACAACGTGTCCACGTTTATAAATCGTCATTAGATGTGAGCGCACGGGCACGCTAGCTAAAGCTAGTGAATGTACACGAGATCTTGTTGTTGCTTGGTTTTATTAAAGGCATAGTTTGACTGACATTTAAACAATTCAAATTTAGGTCAGGCAAAGATTGTAAAAGTCTATTAGAAAATTATATTTATTCCGTAAATTATTATGGCTTAAGGATGAACAGATTTGTTGTCTGTCAAGTGTCACCTTGCTCGCTGCATGTTTGTTTTTTTTTTTTGGTCTGAAAGTTTAAACGTTTAAGCGAAACAAGTGTACTCGGAGCACACAGCACATTATGATCATGATGTTCAATGAATGTAAACATAATTGAGGTCATAAGCTTTTAAGCTGTGGTGTGCTCGCGCCCTTAAGGCGATTTTATAAACTTATCGACACTTCAATAAAAATCTATTTACACATCTGATGAGATATTGAATGTCAGATAACACTCCTATATCAGCGGTATACACAATAAAACTCACTCAGGCCCGTGGCGAGAGTGGTGGGGGCGTGGGCGGGCGGACAAATCAAGATAATTTAAAGCGCAAGGGAAAATATTTACATGAGAATGAATCCATTCATTTTTTTAAATTTATATGAACTTTATCTGTTAAATAAGCAATAGATTGTTATTTAAACGAATTTGTAGAAATTTAAAAATCAAATTAATTTTATTATATAATTACTGAATCCGTGACAGAATATGATCAAGTAAGTTTGATGTTCGTGTAAATGTCCACCATTACGAACATACCATAAACACACAATATGTGATCACAATATGTCTTATCAACCACCCTCAGTATCATCTTCTTGACTACGGGCTTGTTGTCATTCTTGTGCTGTATTTGTCTATCTCCATTAATGATAACTAAAATGTCACACAACATTGTGGAAACTACTTCATAAATAAATTCCGGCAGATATCGTATTTTCATTTATGTGCCTGCCCGTATATAGATTCTAAAATTGATCGTTATCGTTAGATTTATCAACTGAGTGAAAATATTATATTGCCCGTGCGTTGGTCTCATGCGGAGCCAACAGGTTCTTTCCAATTTGTGTTCTGAAATTTTATTAGAATCCCGTGTTTGGTAGACTTAGAACTCAACTGTAACCATTGTATATTTTTTAAGCCTGGAGCCTTGACTGCGCGATAAATATTAAACTCATGAATGATGTAGGTTTTTTTTTAATGCACTTAAGAACATCTTCCTTCCGGTTCTCACTGCCTCTACACACATAAATCGATAAGTGAGATTATTATGCATAGATTAACGGTGATTATGTAGTTATTTTACGAGGAATGCTTGTAAGTTATTGGTATTTGATATCTTAATATTTAATGATAAAATATATTTATGGAGGACGTCGCACGCCGACCGTAACTGACGATATTAAGTGGGAAACACAACAGATACATTGTAGCTTTTGCAGAGTGAGAAAGTTGTGATTAAATTCAGTGCGAGGCATAGGCCAATTAATTTATTTGTAAAATGACATTTGTTATCGATATTTTATATGGAAATTTTTATGTATAATGGCAGCACTAATCCCCAATTACGTTTTTTCGTACAATTCAAGTCTTCATACGATTGACTTGATTGTTAATTCATTGTCGTCCTAGCAACAGCACAAAACTTAACTGAAGTAGGAAACGAACAATGAAATAGAATTTTAAAAAAAACTGAAATTGTGATTCCTTTCGCTTAAGTAGGGTACATACTGTCATTTCTTAAATGACATTCCAAAACTGTCATTTCTGAACGTTTCATTTGATGTTACACATTATCATTTACACATGTCCATTTATTTCCTACACACCATCATTCCAGCCATACCCACGAAAAATTTTGATCTTCATCATTTCTCTCATCATTTTATTCATCATTTATCATTTACATCTACACACTATCATTTTTTTCATTATTCCAGCAGAAATGATGTAAAATACTGACAGTGTGTAGCCTACTTTAAGGGCATTACCGTAAATATATCATTCAATTCGGAAAAAAATATTTTTTATTGGCTTATGAATGACTTTATGCTAAAGTGTGTCGTTTTGCCTTTATGTTTGCCAAGTGAACGAAACTAAACGAATCAGAGCTGTAAAATGTATTCAGTCGTTAACTTACATAAATATGAACGCATAAGCTGACCAATTAGCTGATAACAATCGAGTGCTGCATTTGGAACTGAAGATGCAACTGCAATAGCTGTTAAAAAGTGTCTGTACGTGATATTTTGTATGTGTCAACGTTGGAGCTGTACAAAAAACAACGAAGAACCGGTGACAGACAGAATTTGAACTTCACTTAAATCAAATGTAAACCTTCATGGATATGGTTTGACTTGTTCGGTTGTTAAACGTCAAAAAAGCTGTATACAAAACCGTATATGCAACTACGTTTCGTTGTGTTCTTAACGTTGGTGAGTTGCATTCACTGAACCCAAATTTGACACGGAACAATAGTTAATTTTTCACATTATGTCAAACTTGAAACTTTACTCCATTTTTTTTTTTTTTTGTGAATAAATTACTTTTCTTGTGAAATTGTACAAATTTCTTAAAATTGCGCTGTTGTTTGAGTAAAATACTTCACTGAACAAAACATTTCTTTAAATTTTTAAATTCTGACACAAAAGCACTTGATTTGAAATGAAGGCAAATATTTGTTGATTAGCCTTACAGTAAAAGTTCTCTTAATTAGAACGGACATTTTTGACAGCTGGCCAATCAGAGAACAGAAACTTATCTTTCTTCAAGTCACCTACGTCTTCCGAACATATCCATTGAAATACTCACTATTTTGACAGAAAAGTTGCATTAGTTTTACTTCGTTTTTCGTTCGTTTTGTTTTTGGGACAATGCAAATAGATTTGAGTCAACTTTGTTGTCCCAAACTCTTGTGAAATATTTGATTGATATCTAATGTCGTTTTTAATTGGTCGTCCAGAAGACTTCCGAATGTATTCGATTGGTATCAATTGACAGTTCTTCTCCGGAAAGAAGAAAACAGAATCATCTAGTTTTGAATCTGCTTTCTGCATTAAATTGTCGAATTATGTCGGCCATGTTTACAAAATAAAATAATTACACATTTGATTCAGAATCGAGAATGTAGTGTTAAATTTTTCGATTGGGATCCCGGATCGGAGAGTTCTTCAGGATTACCAATCAAAAACGACATAAAATTGTTGGATATGTTTTCAAAAGAAAACCAAAATCATTTGAAATCAAATTATACTTTCTTTAATATTGTTTTGCTTTCCCCTGAAGTATTCCCACCAACGACCGGAAGGCCTTGGCCCTGCAGGCATGTAGTCATGTTCCTACAAAAAAATCTACCCCGATTCAGACGTTGAATATTGACGAGTGAAATTTTTAATAACTTATCTTTCAGCCAGCGCGCCGGCCGGTCGTTCAGCATAGCCCCAATTATGACAATTAAATCAGTTAATTTTTTAACCAAAAGATTTCTCTCAGTCTACCACTGGATTCGTGTTCATTGTCTTGCGGTCTTCATCTCTTTTTGTTGAGAAAACATTTTAAATTGTGGAATTGTTCGGATACTCTGAGCTCTTTGATGTTACTGCTATAAATTTAAAAGACTCAGCCAGCGTCAGCCAGCAAGTGCTTGCATGTAGATGTGTGTATGTTAATTTCGTTAGCTGGCATATTCCAGAAGTCCATTCACTCTTTTATAATGCAATTAATTCTCGATGTTGGCCACACTATGTATCACGCAGACTATAACCGACATCACAGACCTGCCGTCGTCGGCGTCGTTGTGCCAGTTTAAAAGCAAGCCAACAAAACATAGTTTTCTATTTCGTAACACCTATTCCACGCTAAATATAACCTCATAACTCCTCAACTCATAACGTTGGCTATAAGTTGACCTGCAATGCAATGCCGGTTTGGCATGGCTCTGCGGCCGGCACTGGATGCGGCGCGCGGCCACTTAATAAGCCAAATGGGCAAGCGCGAATAAATCTACAAGCTCTTATAGCGAAAAAAAAATATTGAAAAATTGTGTTCATTTTCGAAATGCAAATCCAAATAATCAAAGTTTATAGCCAACACAGGTTTTGATTTCGTTTATCTTAATCTGTTTCTATTGCATCATGGAATAATGTCTAAATCGGAAAACGGGGTGGGGGGAGGTTGAAAATACACTTGAGAGCGCGAAAGTTGAAGGTGTAATTGCGCGCCTTTCCCATACACAAGCATCGAGTTTTCAATCTCTGAAACCAGAGCAAATTTTGTATCGAATTCAAACTTTTGCAAGAAGGAGGCGCAACTATTAATATTAATTGGGCGTTCAAATCAGCCTTTTCGTCTGCGAAGCCGTAAAACGATTTCAAGCCGATCTTAGCAATCTAATAAGCAATCTAATGATGCAATTCAATAAAAAATCTGTAGAGGTGAGTTAGTAATCTAGGCAAATATTCAAATTAATTAATATGCGTCGTAATTTCTCGTTGGTGCAGTGGCTCCTCATCATTAGGCTTTATCTTTAATCTCTTTAATCACTTTAAATAGATAAAATGTTATTCTATACAATGTCCCTCTTCTTAGAGAGTGTTTATTAACCGATAGTTAACCGTTTGATTTAATTGATGGTTGTTATTCTGGGAAGACTGCGCTATCCTTTTCCTTCAAAATAAACCCCAAAAATATGATTGAATATTTTGGTAGTAGATGAAAGTTTCAAAAAAAAATTTCCATCCGTTCTCGAAATATTGAATTTCAAAAAAAAAAACGATAATTTTAGTTTGCAAAATTGTATTTAGAATTTAAAGGAAATACTGTATAAATCGAAATCCGTTGAGCCGTTAATAGGCGTTTTTCTTTTTTAGTTCAGTGCAGAGTCTGAGTTGTCAAAAAATTTGTTTGTCTTTCTTTTTAACCTCAGAACATGCAGAGTTCCAAAGGCGTGTTTCGTTTTTCGTTCTGAACATGTGTACATCGCACTCGACGTGATCGAACATAATTGACTGAACATGTGAGTATAAATTGCTGAACGCAACAAATGCCATGTGTGTCAAGAAGGAAAATAGGAAGACAAAAATAATTAAATACATAAGTTGGCGAAAGAAGTTGATCGCTAGTTGATTTTCTGTATCTGGGTGTTTATTAGTGTACAAAAATAGGGTAGGTTTTGTGTTATATTGCTTTTTATGATTAAAATGAAAATGTGTTCTGAGTTTTTTAAGAGTTCAAGAGTTTTTTTTTGTTTGTTTTTTAATTTAAATATGCCTTTAAGACCTTAGGTCTTTTAAATGCAACCTGAATTGCACGGCACTAGTTTAAAAAACATATCAATGTTCAGAACTCGGTCTGTTTGGAATAAGTTCAGTGCATAACTTATGTGTTCGAACTCTGTTCAGTGCTCTGCTCTGAACGAAAAAAAAAACGCCTAATGATAAAATCGAAAGTCAAAAACACGGTTTTATGGCAGGTACCCAGTGTTACCGCAGGGTTAATTTTAAATGAGTCACACAAGCTGAAAAAAGGAATTTAAAGTAAATGTGTCCCAATAAAAATTCTCTTTTGGTTTTATAATAAGATTTTTTTTTATTTTTTAATAATAAAAATTATTACATATTTTGAAAGCATAAACAAAAACATTTAATTCATAGGAATTTTTCGCTTGTGAAAAAAACAGCGCCTCTATAGGTTTATAAAAGAAATAATATTATGTGTTTGAACTTTCCAAATGAAAGCGTTCAAGAAACGAAATAGAAGCGTAGTTCACACTATGCAATCTTTTGAACATTTTTCTCTGCAAAATAAGATAAAAGTGCTTTAACTTATAAATTGATTCAACAAACCGTATTATATAAAGAGCTTACGTATATTCTTAAAATAAAATGCACGACTGGATATCACGTACTTGCTCTTATGTTCGAAAACATTGTATGCAAAAGACCCTTAATAGAAACGTCTAAATATATTTTTTAAAGTTGTTTTTCACTTAATTTTTTATATATAAAAATTCTTAAATTTTTTTCTAAAAAAAAATTTGTATGAACATTTTAAATATTTAAAAATATAAATTCGAATACAATATTTGAGAAAAAATCGTCCACCCGTTTCGAGATATTGAATTTTCAAAAAAAACAATGTTTTTTTTTAATTAAAAAACATATTTTTCGGAATTTTTGAAATGCAGTATTATTTAGAATTCTAAGGAGCTACTGTATAAACATTTTGATCGAAATCCGTTGAGCCGTTTATGAGAAATTCGAAAATCAATAAAATGGTTGTATGAGAGGTGCCGTTAATAACAAAATATGTAAAAAAAATGTTGGCCAAAATATAGACCATACACAAAGTAGTACACATACTTTTTTTTTATCAAAATCGTTACAGCCGTTTTCGAGATAATTGAGGTGGTAGAAAATTTTTTATTGCAAGTACCATTATTTTTGGGGCTAAAACAACAATTCAAAAATCTATTTTGGACAATCACCTTAAATGCTTAAGAACCAAGTTTGAAGGAAATCTTTTCAGCGGCTTAGGCTGTAGATCGCGCTAGAGACAGACGGACAGACCGAATTGCGGGATGCACTTTTTTTGTGGTTTAAATGCCAAACTTGCCCTATGGAACCTACCTATCTACATATATTTTGCAAGAAGTTGGCTTTGAGCATTTTCTCCACTGGCGATAAATTCATCGCAATCCCAATAGCAGCATCAGAAAGCAGGTCACAGAAGAACTGTCAATTATTAATTGGATGGGCATTTCCTCGCATAATATTATTACTTAAGTGAAGAATGTCGATGGCAACTTTTAGATACATTCCGAGCATTTATTGCTCTTAAGAAATGAAAGCAGTTACAAAAATTACTATAATTGTGAAAAACTTATGATGGCAACACAAAAGTGACAGCTTCTTGACAGTTTTGTTTTATCGCTTGCTTTGGTGGATTTATCGAGAGTTGATGTTGACATGTCGCACTCGAATTTCCTAAATAGCACGCATGAACAACCCGTACAGATATTTTGTCCTGGTTCCGATATATGGTCTCCAAACTCTTTGTTTTATTATATTATCCATTGGTAATATCCGTTTGCAGTTTGCAGTTCTACAAGCTTACTTTCGTTGTATAAGATCCCACATATTTTTACTTCGCATTTTTCATTTTCACGTCTATTAGTTGCTTGCCATTTCCACATCATGTTTTATGATAGAAAAAAAATATATGAAAAAATCGCCGAATTTTTCTATGAGTAGGAAGCAAACAAGTCTATAAAATATTGGGTATAGTTTAAATGCGCGTCGTAAAATGATATTCATCCCTTTGTTCATTCGTTGAAATATATTTAGGACACGTTCGCACGATGTATTGGCGAAACGCACCGAACACCCAATGTGAACGCTGCTGTACCGGCAATAATAGAAAAGAAGCAAAACAATTTAAATAGATCAATCTTAAAACTTTCTTTTTTTATCATCTTTGTTGTTGAAAATTTCCATTACTCACGTTCAATTGAATTGTGTAGTTTGGCGGCTAAATTAAAAAAAAATAGTAAAAAAAACTAACAGTTAATCTACTCTGACTTACAATGGATCTTTATAACCAAGCAAGTTTGAATAATCACTACGGTGCATTACATCACATCTTAATACGACTATGAGCCAGAGCAAGTCGCTGCATAAAAGGGTCAATCCAGAGAAACAGGTATCGAGGAGAGCCTATGGGAAAGAACGGTTCTGCAGAGTTTCAGCCATTAGCCTCACTTAATAACTTACATACTTAATACTCTCAGTATCCATTCATATACATACCTTCGAGTGTATCCTACTTTGAGACCACGTTCGATACCAAGCTTGTAACCAAGCCATAGCCTTAAAATCGCGAAAATATATTTATATTTTTGTGTATCTTATGCGTTTTATTTTAATTATGATTGCATCCGAACGAGAAAATGCATGCACATCAACGTAAAACTGGTATGTCTTCACATATATACCCATGCTCGCACACTTGCGCACATATTCCACATCCTACATTCATTCTGATGGTCCGAACGTGACTCATCCCATATACCTACCTGCATCCATACATACATTTATGAATATGGGTTGACTGCCAGTTGTTAGAGAAAATGAACTTGAGATGAAAATCTTGGAAGACGAAGACCCAAAGCATCTTCATCAGTTCTGTTCCTTGGTGTATAGACGATATGGAGTATGGGTTTCGTGATTTCTTTTCCTGAAACTGGTCAGTGTTTTTTTGTTTTTTTTTTCTTTTTGTATTTTCAAGTCTAAGGGAATTTTGTGTAGGTCTTTTATAATGAGCTTCGTGTTTGCAAAATTATTATTTTTCTTTCTTTTGTTTTATTAAAATTATGTTCATATAAAAAAACTTGATCATAAATTATCATTAATAATTTTTTTTTTTGAATAATAAATGACTTTCACACAGAATCGCCAGGAGTCGATATCACCAGATTTTCGATATGCAAGCGTTGGCAAATTACCTAAATCATTAGGTTCGACGAATGGAACGGCCACAACACCACCAACAACAACAACAACAACACCAGCCAACACAACATCATCTTCAGGCAATGACAACAACGGCTTTGGAGAAATCACTAATGCTGCATCAGCAGCATTTGCCACACCACCACCAACTAGAAGAAGATTTTTCAATCATAAAAATTTAAGGAGTGCACTGACCGGTGGTCACCGTAGAACGGCATCTAATGGTTGTCCAATTGATACGTCATCAATTTTATCTGGTAAGTGATGGTTGAAAGATACTTTATTAAATAAATATCTTGTAGAGGAAGAGGGATACTTTTATATTTATAATCAATTGCACACTATAGGACAAATTTTCATTTTCTTTATTTAAACGAATAGAAAGCTCTTTGAAAATTCTTTGAACCCAACCGAAGAAAATTTAGTTTTTTTGTGTAATATATTTTTTTTTTATTCTATTTACTCTTAGTAAAATTCTGGAACATATAGGTGGGTACTTACATATTAAATAATTGCTTTTCCCAATAGGTCGAGTTTTGTATCATTTTCTAACTGTAATTTTAATACAGTTCTGTCAAAACACTGACGAAAAAATAAACGAACTGTCGAACTCAATTTGCGGTCCACATATCAACGAATAAACAGCTGTCAAAAAATTCCTTGTTTTTTGGCAGCTGCCCAAAAAATAAAACGTCATTCGAACCGAATAAAACTAGACGTTTAAACGAAATGCCAATTGTGAATCTCATTTGAATATTTTTGAATACTTATTCCACCCGTCATTTTGAGAGACGTCAGTTTAACTGCTATTATCAGCACAGACACAAATATATGCAACTACCAATACGTTTACAAAAAAAATCAATCTACGTACCTACTCGTCAAGAAAAAGAGTCAAATTTTAAATTTAAGTTTTTTAAAAGAATCCTCCAATAAGAGAGCTCTTTTCCCCTACGTTGTGCACAAAAATGCCCAAACTGCCATTTTTTTCTAAAATGATGAGTCTTCGATGTTAACATCGATGTTTTGTCAATATCGCTCAACCCTACTTCGATCTCATGTGACTGTGATAGTTTATTCGTTTTCCTCAACTTACCCCATCTAAAAAACCTAGATCTACTTTAGGGCTAGTTCAGGGCCACCATAGATTCCAAAATAAAAAACAGAATTTATTCACGAGGGTGACTTCAGGTTTTTCAAAAAAACACTTTGGGCGACTTCAAGACTCAACGAACAAACCTAATACATATATTAGCTGTGTTCCCGTACTTTGTGCAAATGCACAGACTCACATTTTGTTCTCAGAGAGCGATAGCCTTTTTTTCATTACACGCGGTCTCCATTAGTGATAAATTTAAAAGCAAACGCAATAGCAATAGCAGAAAGCATGTAGCAGAAGAACAGATAAATTTTCTTCGGTTGGCATTTCATAACATACTTTTTTAGTTACTGAAGAACTTCGAAGGCAACTGATGCTGGTAGAAACAACAACAAATTATATTTGGAAACGCCAAAACAAGATGAGAGTTCTCCTTGCGATAAATCAAGCGATGAACAGTAAGTGATGAAAGCATGCTATGAAAGCTGCGATTTCGGTCTCCATTTGCGAAACTGAAAGCATGCTCTAAAGCTTGCTTTAGACTCATCACTAATGGAGACCTCATGTTAAAACCAAACAATATTTTAAAATCACGTGACATACGACTCGAATTTCATGCTTTAAGAACCCTAAACGCAAAAAACTCTTTTCAGCCCTTTGACTTTGGCTCTGAGCGGAGTGCACAATTTTCAATTATGAAAACTTTTAATAGTTAAAGACAAAATAGCCAAAACCATTATCCTCTTCATATTTTATAGCTTTAAATTTTATAAAAATGATTTTCGTCCTTGTTCTGGTTCTACAAATAAATCAATTTGGCCCATAGTGTACAATAATCTTATGTGGTTAAACTTCACAATACTTTTCAATTGCATGCTTCTTAGTATCTGTATTGAAAACATAAATGGTAAATGTACTATCGCTTAGTTTAAGTCTTCTTTTATCCACGTATGTATCATCCATCCATCATTAAGGTAACAACAATAATCCATTGGAAACATCCACGTGCTCTGATTCTGTTGTTACTCGCCGTCGCCGAAAGGCATTGAACAACAGTAACCTCAACGGTGGAAGTAGTGAAAATCGCTTGAATCGATTAAGTTTGGCCGGAACATCAATCTATGCTGGACACTTATCATCGTTGGTCTTTGGAAAGATCAAATCTCTGTGGAATGTGAATTCGTCGACCACAAGTTCGGGCCTAAATCAGTTAGCAGGCAGGAAACTTATATTCATATTTTCATTACCTCGAGTGATTTTTCTCCACCATTTCCTTGCATGATAAATTTAACTACATAAATTTCTTAAGCATGACATTTGGGTGTACCAATAGTTTTTTTTTAATATTTTGCTTATTCTTGAGAGGCTTTTGCATTTTAATTTCTAACAGATGTCGCCACTATTCGATTATTTAATGCATGGTTTTGATTTTGAAGAGACTTTCTTTTTAACTTTTTCTTATACAAGTTTTTCTTAAATTTATTTTTTTTACATTCTGTATAGGTGGCGTTGGAGACGGTATCAATCTACCATCAGTTTCTAATGAGAAGCAGAATGAAGAAGAACTTCGAACTCGACTGGGTCTGCTCCTGGACACAGGAAAGTCGAGCAGCTCGACAAATATCAGCCCCGACTCACAAACTCTTACCGAATCGTCCGAGTACACCGAAGCCAATGGACGTTTCAAATCGTCGAAAGACTACAACAAGACATTTGGTAGTCAATTTTCGGTGGCAGCAAAAGATGAAGTTGGAAGTATTGCTGGAAAATTCAAAGCATTTTCCATCAACGAACGAACTGATGCATTTGATTGTCCGAAGTTACGAAAAACAATGGTTAGACGATCGGCACGGTCTCAACTACGAAATACTGCTGGAGTCTATAAGTCTAACCCAAGCCAAGCCATTCAACTGGCTCTAAAACCGCTATTTTTCGAAGTTCCCCTTCAAGAACCCGATCCACCATTTATTGGGCGACAATGGCTTCTGCGAGAATTGTCTAACATTTTGACAACCACCGAAACACCAGGAGTACTGATCAACGGAAATCCTGGCACAGGAAAAACCGCCTTAGTATTACAGCTTGTAGAGTACTCGTGTTTCGGTCGGCGAAAGGATGTTCCTTACACTGAAACTGATGGAATCTACTGTCAGATCAATATTGGCCATGATAGGCTAAAAGCTCTCGCCTCTCACATTGTTGGTTATCATTTTTGTCAAGCCGACACGAATTTGACATGTTTGGTGCCAGATTTCGTGCATTCTCTTGCCGCCCAGCTGTGTCAGGCTCCCCAATTGGTTGCATATCGGCAGTACCTGATAAATGAGCCACACCTCCAGAATATACTTTGCGTAAAAGAGTGCATTGCTGATGCAGAAAGAGTTATGCGAATGGCCATCCTGGAACCGCTGACCATTTTGAAGCGCTCTGGAAAAATTGCCTCGAAGACTTGTGTGATTTTGATTGACGCTCTGTGCGAGGCTGAATATCACCGTCCTGATCACGGACACACTATTGGAACTTTTCTTGCCAAGATGACACAATATTTCCCGTCATGGTTGAAGGTAGTTGCTACGGTGCGGACACAAATGCTCGAACTCGTCAAGGGGCTCTCCTTCACCAAGATGACTTTGGACAGCTGGGCATCAAATGATCTCCTGCAGAAAGACATGCTCGACTACATCACATTCCGAGTTAACCATAGCGCAGAAATCCAGAACAATATTGCCGGAACCATCAAAGAACACTCTTCGGGACAGCTAAAATTCATTGGTCACCTACAGGCATTAACCAAAGGCTCGTTTTTATATGCAAAGCTTATTCTAGATCTCATCGAACGTGGACAGTTGGTGATTAAATCGACGAGTTACAAAGTCTTGCCAGTTTCGCTGGCACAAATATTTTTACTGCACTTTAATCTCAGATTTCCGACTGGCTGCAGTTTCGATAAAGCATCTCCCATTCTAAATGTTTGCCTTGCTGCCCTGTATCCCTTAACCCTGAATGCCATTTACTATACGATATGTGCCCTCAAAACAGACGAGATTATGAGTTGGGATGAATTCCTGCAACGTTTCAAACTTCTAGATGGGTTCTTGGTGAAGCGTATAGACAATACCTACATGTTTTTCCATCCGTCATTTAGAGAGTGGCTTATCCGGAGAGATGACGGAGAGTCTTTAAAGTTTCTGTGCGATTTTAGACTTGGTCACGCAGCCATAGCTTTTCGATTGTCAAGGCTACAAGCTCCCCTCGATCCGGAGCAGACCTTAGAACTGGGACATCACATTTTAAAAGCGCACATATACCGTAATTCCAAAGGACCACCATCACCACGAGATATGCAGTCATTTTGGATAGCCAGTGTCACAGATTCAATTTCGGCAGCTTTGGGTTCCTTGAGAAATGTCTACAATCCGAATATGAAGGTTTCTAGGCTTCTTCTTCTGGCTGGAGCATCACCTCATTACCAAACAGAGTTTATGGGTGATGCTACGATACTGTGCATAGCCGCCCACGAGGGAATAGTTCCGATGGTTAGTTTGCTGCTGGAGTTTGGAGCTGACGTGGAAAGGACGAATAGTCAAGGATGTACACCTTTAATTTTGGCCGCCATGAAAGGCCATTGTGATGTGTTGCGTCTTTTGGTTGCTGCCGGCAGCAGCCTGGGACAAACAGATACTACGCAGAGATGTGCACTGGTCCATGCGGCTAGAACTGGAAGACTGAATGTTGTGAAGTATTTGCTGGCAAGCGACTGGACACCGAGGCATAACTCAAATGACATAACTCTCGAGAAGGCTATGCAGCAGGCTCTGATAGGAGCAGCTTCGCAGGATCACACAACAATTGTGGAAGACTTGTTAGAGATGGAGAATGTCTACATTAATGATATTGAGCCGTTAAGCGGCGAAACAGCCCTAACAGCCGCTGCCAGGAATGGGTGTGTCGATACTGTGGCAGGTTTGCTATCTCGAGGAGGAAAGGTTGATGGGAGGAATAAATTCGGAGCTACACCACTCTGGCTAACGGTGAAAGAGGGACACTGGGCTGTTGCGGAAAAGCTCCTCCAGAACGGAGCTCAAATCGACGAAGCGGTTATATCAAACAAAAAAACACCGCTGATGATAGCTGCCGAAGAGGGCCTTATAGGAATACTAGAGCTGCTAATCGACAGAGGTGCTTCAATAGACTCTGAAGATTCTGAGGGTTTTACCGCTCTGTCTTGGGCTTGTTTGCGGGGCAGACATACAGCAGCGAAATGTCTTATTGAAAAAGGCTGTGACAAAGAGCACGCAGACAACAATGGTAGGACGCCACTCGATCTTGCCGCTTACCAGGGTTCAGCGAGCTTGGTGCAATACCTGCTTGACCAAGGGGCAAAAATTGAACATATCGATGTAAATGGCATGCGGCCTCTAGATAGAGCTATAGCCTGTCGGAATATCCAAGTAGTCCAGGTCTTCCTTAAGCGCGGAGCTAAATTAGGACCGACTACTTGGAGTATGGCAATGGGCAAACCAGAAATACTAGTTGTCCTATTAAATAAGCTTCTAGAAGATGGCAATGTTTTGTATAGAAAAAATCGGTTCCAGGAAGCCGCCCACAGGTACCAGTATGCGCTTAAAAAAATCGCTAACATTGAAACTCTGTTGGACAAAAACTCTGTGTTCACGCAACTGCGGGCAAATTTGTTGCTAAATCTATCACGGTGCAAGAGAAAATTAAATGTGAGTTAAATAAATAAGTTATTTAAAAAAAAAAATGTTTTTTATTTTTTTTTATTATTAGGAACTTGACGAATCTATTGAATTAGCCACACAAGCCATCGACCAGAAACCCACGAGTTACGAAGGTTACTATGCCAGAGCAAAAGCTAAAATGGAACAAGGTGAACTAAATGATGCTTTGGTGGATGCAAACGAAGCAATGCAGAAAGCTGCACAAAGCGGTGTCTTGCCAGAGGTTGTTGAAGTTTTGAGGCGAATTCAAAATGAACTTCTAGTAAGAATTAACGAAACCAATAACTGTACCGTTGTTGGAATTGGAAACAATAATTTCAATGGGCCTGAGTCTCAAAATGAAATGACCGACTTGTAGTTTAAGTTCTTTTTTTTATTTTATTTTGAACGAAATTTTCAAAATGTAACTTCCGGGTGAAGTTTTTCAACATTTCATTTTGACACACTTTATGTTTAAAATATGATATTTTAAACAAATTTTATAAATAATTATCTATATTTTTAGTTGCTTAATATCTATATCAATTAGTTTTTTTTTTTAAATATTTATATGTCTCAATACCCCATGTACATATTTAACTTTCGTTCTTATAATGTGTTATTGTATATCGTTTTGTATGTGTACTTTTAAAATGTAATTAGATACCTACAAATATTAATATTTATAGAAATATGCCTACGTATTTTTAAATCTAAAATTATAGTAACAAGCATTTGAAAAACAATTGAATTTTAAAGAAATGTAAAAAAATGTTGTATAAAAATAAATGCAAGTCCATAAAAAAATTGGAATGTTTTAATTTTATCTGTGAGCTGATTAGGGAATACGAAGCGAATCGGTTTTAATTCGATATCTCAATTTCGACTCCCTTCGTTTTGATCAATTAACGAATTCGAAGCGAATCGTAAATGCTACTTCCAAGATTTCCAGACAATTGACAGTTGATTGCCAGTGAATATTTATTATTTCAATCAAAATCATTGGTGTTTTGTCCGAGGTGCATTAACTTTGTAATAAAATATTTATTTAAATAAAAAATGGACTCAAATGTTATTTATATAAATGCTTAAAGTAAGGAAGAAAAAGAATCTTAAAATTCAAACTTGAGAAGAAAATTATTAAGAAGTGCTTCTTCACCTTTTGATCTTCCTTGCTTCCAGTCAGTGTTTTTGCTTAACGTGTTTATTGTTTGTTAAATTAGCTTTATTTTATAAAAACTTGGTTCGATTAGTTGTTTCGCCTTTCAAAAGAAACATTTAAAATTGTTTTGGACGAAATAAAAGACAAATATAGACCACGGAACAACAATGCGACACCACCAATTATAAAATTAGCTGCAACATTAAGATTCCTTGCATACCAGAAAGTGGTTGGGCAGACAGGATACAAAAATTGGAATGGCGCAACCCACAGTATGCAATTCAATGTCCGAAGCGCTAGACATATTGCAGAGAACGTTGTATGTTGTGTCCTTTGGCGATCCCTTCGCTTTCCCTCATAAATTCGATGAGCGGAGAAAATTGTTGCTGGTTGGTGTCTTACTGTCTTGGGCGCTTACATGTTTATTACAAAAAAATGATTGTTTATTTCTTTTGTTTGTTTTTATTAAAAAAAAAATAGTTAAACTCACATTTTTATTTGTTTAAATGAAAAAAATCCACCAAAATATCAGTTTCGACCGTGGCTGTCGATAAACCAATCCGCCAAAGAAACCTTATCGGAAATACAGGCGCTAAAAATTGAAATGTCAAATCAAATTCGCTTTCGATTTCGAAAATAGGGCGAATGTAAAACGAAAGAGACGAAAGCGAAAACAGTAATATCAAATCTCATTTTCGCTTCGTATTCCCTAATCAGGCCAGTGTTTATCAACTGGTTTTTGCCAATGCCTTACGTCAGATGTCGGATTTTAATTGAATTTGCTTTGTTTATAAGAACAAACAACAGAAGAAACACATGTCAACAGCACGCAGTTGGTTTTGAATGATCCCCTATACAAGTACTAACCACGCGCAACTATGCTTGATTTCGACGATCGGATTGGAAGCGATGCTTTCATCAGAGCCAAGGCCGTTAACAATTTCATACCTATTCAACCCTATTTCAAATTCCATCGTAATCAAAAATATGCTACGTTTCTAGATAAAACTATCACAAATTCCATCGTAGCAGATTCGGAGTGAAAAATTCGCTTACGATTTTCGAAGCTCGTATAAAAGTGGTATCACTAAATTCGAATGAAATGGAATGGAACAATTTTTTTCTACGATAAACCATTTTTGTCGGAAACTGAAATATATTCGTCATTTAATGTTATTTTAAAGAAAAATGTAAGTATTTTTACAAATTCTATGGTTTTATAAATAAAATTTGATTTGAAAGCACATAAACAACAAACTAAGTTCAATATGAAAGACTTTTTTTTTTTAGATAATGAGCCAGAGCCTGGCCCACGGCTATAAAAAACTGGCAAAAGAAGAAGTCCAGCATTTCTGGGAAATTGGAAAAGGCGAACTTATTATTCTTGGAACACAAGATTGTTTTAAATTTTCAAATAATAGGTAAGTTCACAAACTTCAAATAATTGCCCAGCGATTCAGCATCACTTGTTTCCGATGGTAATGATGACAAAACTAATTAATTAATTAATTACAGGAGATGTATTGTATATGTATCGATTTTTTTATTTTTCTCTTTTAAATTTTAGTCTTTATTTGAAGTTTTCATTACCATAATATTTTTTTGAATGAACTTAATATTTATACCTAACAAATTTGATCGTATGTGTGATTGTTAAACCTATAAACTTATAATTGCTTTAAGTAGTTTTTCTTCATTATATGTATACATATATATAAATAACAAGACTATTTTATAAGAAAAATTATTCGTAATGTAAAAGCATTCAATAATATTTAATAAGTTGTTGCGGATGCGATGCTGATCGTTTATTTATTTGACGTTGAAAAACTATTTGTTTCGAATGAGGGACATAATACTATTAAAAGCTTTAATTTATTTTTAAAAAAGTGATATTTTCTTATACAAAATGCGTTAAGCGAAGCAAATAGACCTTGGGAGAAATGATATATCAATTAAATGCATTAATTTCATTTTCATTCGCCATTATTTATACAAGCCGAACGGCATCACGATATTTCTTGATGCTTTTTACTTGCGATTATATATAGGTACTAAATATAAGGCAAGTTATGCATTCGTGGAAAAAAAGTTTTTAGATAACAATCAAACATGACATTACGATGATAGCGAAGACGAAAAAAGATGGTCTAAAAATTCTGTCCGAAATAATATTTAAAAATATTATTATTTTTTTTCAAAAATCCAAAAAAACTATTTTTCGAAAATTTTTAAATGCACTATTATTTAAAATTTAAAGCAGCTCCTGTATAAAAATTTTGATAGAAATCCGTTGAGCCGTTTATGAGAACGTCGAAAATCAATAAAATGGTTTTAATGGCAGGTACCGTTAATAACAAAATATTAAAAAAAAATTGGCCAAAATGTAGACCGTACTCAAAGTAGTAACCACAACAATTTTTATCAAAATCGTTAGAGCCGTTTTCGAGATAATTAAGATGGTAGAAAAATTTGTATGGCAAGTACCGTTATTTTTGGGGCTAAAACAACAATTCAAAAATCTATTTTGTGCAATCACCTAAAACGCTTGAATACCAAGTTTGAAGAAAATCTCTTCAGCCGTTAGGCTGTAGAGAGTTGTATAGTCAGACAGACAGACGGAATTTTTGGTGCTCTCCATCATCGTAATGTCAAGTTTGATTAAAATCTCGAGTTCGATTTTTTTTCCACATGCAAAGATTGCCCTATAGTACCTATATCGCAAGTAAAAACTGTTTTTTGGAACTCTGTTCAACGAACCATTAAGACAGATGACGCAAATCAGAAAAAGTGTGCTAATATACATTATATATACGGTGACCAACCGTCCCGTATTTCCCGGGACAGTCCCGTATTTCGCTCGACTGTTCGGGTAAATTTTAAGAAAACCCGGGACGTACAACTGTCCCGTATTTTATTGTTTGTCCCGCGTTTCTCCCATATTACCATATATTTATATTATTTGAATAATGTTAAACAAATTTAACAATTTTATTTACAATAATTTAAATATGTGTTTAATATTTTATGTCAAAGTAAGAATTCGCCCTAACAAACGGTTCAAAGGGATTTACTATAAAAGTATGTTCACTTCATTTGTCACCTTCGTTGATTAGTAAGAACAGTTAGATTAGTAGAACAATTCAAAATTTTGTTTGCAAACAAATTGATCAATGAATAATTCGAACAAAAATTAATTGACCAAAAGTAATGTAAAGCAAATATTCGTCAATTTTACATAACGTGCTCCGAATACTTAAATCGTTTGGATGTATCTTTTAAAGAATATAAAGTTTTTAGTTGGGTAATTCCTCAAAACATTCCTGTTTCCTACCTGGCCAGAAATAGAATATTCGTTATATTTTTTCAACCAAAAGTAGAGGGATACAACTATAATGATTCCACCTTGTTTGAGGAATTTGTGTGTAACAAAATGGATGAAGAACAAAATAACTGCGACCGAGAAATGGCAAGACATATTTTGTCATTTTTGCAAACAAAGTATAACCTTCAAAAATCTTTTACTTATTTTCGAGTTAGGGCTCTGACTGCCAGGTTCAAATGCTCCAACCAAAAAAGTTCTTTGCACAATGAATAATATTTGGACAAATAAAAACACACAACAGTGTTGAAACTCTCAGATCTATGTTAATGGTAAAATTAAACTATATGTAATTTTAGCTGTCAGAAAATTAAAAAATATTTAATAGGAAACGATAATAATTATCAAAGAAATTTGTTAGGCAAAAAAGTACCAAGTACCAAAAATTGTGTTAGTAATGTCTTATAAATGTTTATGCTTCAAAGACTTGGTAACAAAAAGGTTGAATATTAAAAACAAAAATGTAAAGTTTTTTGCATTTTGTTCTGTATTTATTATTTTTTTTTTGTTTTTGAGAATTTTGTTGATTTCGTACCAAAAACATTTTTCAATTTTTAAATTTATGTCACGGGTTTTGCTCAGAGAAATATGGTCACCGTAATTATATATGACGTTAATATGATCGCAAATGATCACATGTACACAAAGCAAGCATGCTTTGAATAACTAGGTACCTACAATAAAAAATACATGAGCACATTGTACGTTGTACCTACATACCTACATAAATCATCACGATCATTCAACAAACAAAACGAAATATTTTTTTCCATCCTCCAATTGCCAATTTTCTATAAGAAAAAGAAACTACCTTACCAAAATCAAAATAAAACACCAATACCAAGCACAAAATTGTGTCTGGACCTAACGTAACTGTGAATAAAATATTTTCATTTCTCTCCTTGAAACTGCAATAAGCTGTTCTTCTTATGCTATGGATGGTAGGGTAAAGTCGCCAGTGGCCGGCACCTTAAGGAATTTTTCGTAAAAAATATGGCACAGGAACTGCAAATATCAACCTTTTCGATTCACTCTTGAAGTAAATTATTCTTTATTTATTGCTCAACCGATGAAAATAAACAAAAATGTGTATTTATATATTTAACAATTATTTATTTAAGTTTTATAAAAAAAAAGTCAATAGGGGTATTGACGATCCGGTGCAACTGGTCTAGTATCATTTTAAAAATGCAAAAGTGCAACTTTTTTTTGCACCACAACAACAACTTACACTGACTAAGATTTTACAACACTTGCACTTTTGCTATACTCTAACCCTATTGCAAGTTGCAACAGAAAAATACAATGGTGCAAAATTTGCCTGGTGTCGTTCACAATTTGGCAAGTGTTACTCGTATTTTGTCTGAAATGGTTGTGTTCAAACTGATTTTGCATTTTTACTTCAGAGTTGCAATAGAATAGAAAAGGTGCGTTCACGATTTATATAAAAAAATAAAATTTCGCAATTGTACATCTTTTCGTTGCATCGGATCGTGAGTACCTCTAATATTACCCTAAATTCGGCCACACCGATTTAGATACGAAAATTTTTTTTTATATGAAGCGACCGTATTCAGGACATATATGTACATACCAATATTCGGCCCCCTAGTTTATTCTACAAAAAGGCGGCCGAATACTGGATTTTATTGATTTTTAATGACCGTTTTTGCTCGAATGTTCGTGATATTGCTCATTTTTTTTTTAATTTTCTCAAAAAAAAATTAAATGGTGCCTATTTTCGGCCTTGGCCGATTTTAGGAAACTTCAATTTTAATCGAAATATATACTATTTTACTATATAAACACCATAAAAATCATTAAACCAACAAAATACCCTAAAAATCACTAAATTCTGGTACAATGTTTACTAGTGTTTCCAACAGTTATCCTGTCCAGAAAGTTACTATACGTAGGTATCTAATGAAAATTTTAACACATTATAAGGAATAGATGTCAAATCGTAATAAAGCTCTAAGGAGCAGAGAATTAGGTCCTTGGATTTTTTTGATGTTTTCGATTGGTAAATTCAGATTTCAATCTAAAAATTGATTTTTTTCGTGGCGAATAGAATACAATAGCATTTTTTTTGACATTATATTAGTTAATTTCGTGTCTGTTAAACTAGCAACAGTTCATTCCATTTTTGTATTTGGATTAATTTTCTTCAACTTCTTTGTTTAACTCTTCACTATCGAAACAAATTACAAAGTCAAACCCACATTTTCCAAGCTGGCAGCTGTAAATTGCATTTGTATTGGTGCAAGGAGGGATAAATCTGTTGAAAAATCGAGATTTCCAAAAATGATATAGATTCAAAAATAAATCAATTTACTATGCCCAATGGTACACAAAAAAATCGGTGTTCTGACAGATCTAGATTTAAAATAAATTAATTTTTTTTACAAGTGGAAAACCACATTAATTACAACACTTTTCTTAGATAAGGGCAGGGTACTGAAGGGTGCCGGCAATATGCGAATCTACCCCATCTCTGTCTACTTCTGTTTGTAATTTACCGTTTTAGTTGAAGTTAAAGGCCTCGTTCGGTGGCGCAACCTAACCGATCCGGATTGCTTGGTGTTGTTGTAACGCCTAAGGAAAAAACGGATGATGAACTAAACATATGTTGTCAAACACAAATCTCAAGCTACCCAAAAATTATTGGATTCGTTGAGATTCGTTTGGAAATGTAAGGGACAGCTGATTCAAAACTTCAGATGTGTATGCAATACAACTGACAACGAGAAAGCTACCTGAATCGTTCGAAAATAAATCCGCTACAAAGGTATCTTGGATAGCCTATCGGCCGCGCACCAAACGAGGCCAAAGTTTCAATTTGGTGTTAAAGCAAGATCATTTTCGTTTATGCCAAATAAAAACATTAACTAGGTGCGAACATTAAAGAGATCCTACATATTTGGTGTTTTTTTGTTGTTGTTTTGTTTATATTTAAGTAATATGGAGAGCGTCTGGGAAAAATTGGCCAAAGTGGATATCTTAGATGTATGTAAATGCTATTCGTTATTAATCGCTTAACTTGTAAGGGTTTTGTTTTAAATATATTTTTGCAGATTTATGACGAAATTGCTGAGCTACCAATAACAGATGACCAAGTGAGAAAAATGTGCCTATCCACCCCATGCAGAGTGGCTCTCACAAAAGTAAACCTGGTATATGCAGTCGAAGAAAAATACAAGGTCAAACTAGAGTTATATAGCCAAGGGAAAGTTTTAAAATGGTTAAGAGTTTATCTCCCTCAACTGTTACCAGATCCTGAAGCTAAATATTTTAAATGGCAAGAGCGCCGTCAGCGAAGGGACAAAATTGAATGGATGCTAAGGAAGGCCGAAGCAATACAGCCATTACCGCCGCCAACAAATGGTTCTTCGGGATCTGAAAGCGAATATGGAGAGTGTTCCCGCTCCGGTTTTTTGAACTATCCAAAAACGGTTGAAACTAATATTCCAAGAATGTCCATAACTACACCATGCAAAGTGGATCTTCGCCAGCTAAACTTGGTATATTTAGTCGAACAGAAGTACAAGAAGAAACTATCCACATATAAGAAGAGCAAAGCTTTAGAATGGTTAAGAGTCAATCTTCCAAAACTATTACCCAATCCTGAAGCTAAGTATTTAAAATTGCAAAAAAGCTATCAGAGAAAGGCCAACATTCCATGGGTGAAAAGGAAAGCCTTATTACAGGCGCCTATAAGTAGTTCTTCGGAATGCGAAGAAGAATCTGCAGAGAGACATTCCAATTCCGGTTTTTTGAACTATCCAAATACGGTTGAAACTAATTTTCCAAGAATATCCATAACTACACCATGCAAAGTGGATCTTCGCCAGCTAAACTTGGTATATTTAGTTGAACAGAAGTACAAGAAGAAACTATCCACATATAAGAAGAGCAAAGCTTTAGAATGGTTAAGAGTCAATCTTCCAAGACTATTACCCAATCCTGAAGCTAAGTATTTAAAATTGCAAAAAAGCTATCAGCGAAAGGACAACATTCCATGGGTGAAAAGGAAGGCCGAAGCAATAACGCTCTTATTACCGGCGCCTATAAGTAGTTCTTCGGAATGCGAAGA
This sequence comes from Philhelius pedissequus, assembly GCA_910595825.1. Taxonomy (NCBI): domain Eukaryota; kingdom Metazoa; phylum Arthropoda; class Insecta; order Diptera; family Syrphidae; genus Philhelius; species Philhelius pedissequus. The sequence continues at coordinate 1,816,536 of OU343163.1, read as the reverse complement.
AGTATCTGCAGAGAGACATTCCGAACCAAAATCCGCACAGCTGATGGCGGAATTTTCAGAATTAATGGAAGCTTCTATTTCATCGATAGTAAGTGAGGAGTTACCACCGCCCTACAGTCAATCTGAAGGTTCTTCCAATTCAAAATCCGCACAGATGATGACGGAATTTTCAGAATTAATGGAAGCTTCTATTTCATCGATAGTAAGTGAGGAGTTACCACCGCCCTTCAGTCAATCTGAAGGTTCTTCCAATTCAAAATCCGCACAGATGATGACGGAATTTTCAGAATTAATGGAAGCTTCTATTTCATCGATAGTAAGTGAGGAGTTACCACTGCCCTTCAGTCAATCTGAAGGTTCTTCCAATTCAAAATCCGCACAGATGATGACGGAATTTTCAGAATTAATGGAAGCTTCTATTTCATCGATAGTAAGTGAGGAGTTACAACCGCCCTTCAGTGAATCTGAAGGTTTTTCTTCGGGAGATGAACATTATTCAGTTCATGTTGTTACGTCCAGTCAAGAGTTTGGTTAACTTTTCGTTTTAATTATCTTTAAATAGCTGTTGTTAACGTAAAATTTACTAATGCACATATGTATATATTTTTGTCGAATTTTTTTTGTATTTAACTTGCTGCATCTAGCCATTCTTGGCTTAATTAATTTTCGTCTGTGCCTAGGTACTTGCTTATTTACTTAATTATGCTTAATTTGTTTAAAATACAATATATATTAATTTTCTATATATTTTTGTCGAAGTTTTTTTTTTATACAAAAACATGGAATATCTCACTGTTCAGAGAATATTCACGTAAATTTATGTGTATGATCACAACCATAATCCAATCAAAAATTGGTAATCATCAAACAATATTTTTTTCACCAATACTTTACATGAAGTGGTTATAATGATTTGATATTTTCGTCCTGTTCTACTCTTTTCTGATTGGAACCAAAACAAATTGTCTTTACAAGATCTTTGATCTTAAAAACAACTTTTTCGAAGGAATTAGTTTATAAATGTCAAATAGCGGAAATTTTGCTTTATTTGCATATGTATGACAAATGTGAATCCTGCCCCCGTATTACAAATTACAAAACGAAAGACAAAAAACGATACACAAGAAAAAGATATTCATTACATGGATCTATAATCGGTTTACGATAATGGATGCATGAAAATATTTGCCAATTAAATTCAAAAAATCATTTTTTTAAACGTATCCAACTTCATTCCTTCAATACTTACTATAGCTACAGTCGTGTCAAAAAAATTAAAATACGATAGCCAAACGCATTCGTAAGAGAAAACGAGAATCGTGAAAAAAAAACGACTATCGTAAAACGTAATCGCAATTTAACAATAACGAGGGATTTTGAACGATAATCGTAATTCGGGTCTGAATATACTTAAGCTAACCATTTGACGAGCCGCCAAATAATGTCAAGAGTATGTACATTGAGCCCCATCACAAATTCCATCGTAATCGAAAATATGCTACGTTTCCCGATAAATCTATCACAAATTCCATCGTAGTGGATTCAAAGTGAAAAATTTCCTTACGATTTTCGAAGTTCGTAGAAATTGGTATTACTGAATTCGAATGGAATGAAATGAAACACTTTTTCTACGACAAAGTATTTGTGTCGGACACTGAAAGTAATGCGTCGTTAACAGTTATTTTAAATTTTTTTTTATTTATATTAAAAATATTTTAATATTTTTATATTCTGTACCCATATAAATGAGTTTGTGTGAATAACAAAAGGCATGTGCTAATAAGTTATTAATGCAATAAAAACAAAAAACTAGACATAATCTAAATATTAATATGAAGCTGCAAAATGAACAAAACAATTATAAATATGTTCCATGCTTCATTCGAATAATAATAAGAATTAGGCCCGTTGGGTGATACTCTTCATAAATATTTATGTTCAACTTATAAAGCTTAGGGGCTACATTTTCCTCTGCGTAAAAACTGTCACATAAGTGCTTAAGTAGAACTTAAATGATTAAGTTGTGTATCAGCAAACGGGCCTTAGTAACATAATTATAAAGCAACCATAGAAATAATTACAATGTGTGTATATATGTTTATATATAACTTTATATACAATAAATTATATTGTAATGGAAATTTTAATTAGAATTTTCTCCCGCTAAACTGATCAATAAATTAAAAAATGGCCGTCTTCAAATGTTTATATAAGTTAATTACCCTTATTATTAATTTTTACAGCTACAAATATATTTTGTCTTCTTATTGGATGAAACATTTGCTGAAGTTGATTATTGTATTTTCTACCAAATCCGCCTTTTGTCGTCTCGGCTTTAGTAAAGCAGGATCAACATCATGAGGCTAGATGGAGCAATATTGGTATTTTAATAATCAATAAGCAAACAAGATAAAGTGCAATTTTAAAAATGAGTCGCCGAACGGCATAGAGTAATAAACACTTCTTTATATTTGATCCATTTTTTATTAAAAACTTTTAGTGGTAGTTGTTTTGTCATTTAGACCACGATTCGTTCATCAACAAAAAAATTGAATTCCTGTATCCAATGCGGTGAGATATTGAACTGAATTCTGGCAGGACCTGCAAAGAAAAAAATTTGATACACATTACTTTATGTCCTTATGTATTTGTACACAAATAAATTAATATGATAGTCAGAATGGATTTGTGTCATTTATAAAAGAAATGTTGGGGAATCCGAAATATTGTCATCAGAAAAAAATGTTCTTAAAGTTTAATAACGAAATAATATATACCTTTTGTTTATTATTTCTTCTAGATCAAGTGAGACGAATTTCAGATTTCGAAAATAAACTGAAAGTAGACAAAAAACTACAATTAAAAAAATTACTCTATTATAAGTAATACAAATTAACGATATTTTTCTATCTAATTTTATCAGAAGTCAATTTTGCGTTGGATAAAGAACAAGTTCTCTTCATGGCTTGTCAAAGCGAGCTGGGTAATTGTGTCATCATTTAAAATACAAAAAAAAAACAGTTAACTCCTACTCGGACTAGATGGAATTTAAAAAAAATATAAGAGACCTACAAAAATATTCGGCGACCATTGCAAGGTAAACGGCAGAAAGATGAATTTTCCGATGCCAAACTAAGGATTTTTGCGTCAAAGTACTTTTCTTAAATACAAAAATCCTACGGTCCATATGAAATCGGGTAATTTTTCGTTCCGACGGATACTTCGCTATGCTCGATTAAAAACCGAATAAAATATTTAAAAAAAAAACTGAGCTTGTACCTAATTATAAAATGTTATGGAATAGGAAAAGCAAATACTTACACTAACGAACAGCAGTTTCTATCCAATATTTTCGAGCAATTATGACTGCACTCTGTAACGCAAATAAAAAACTTCATATTAGATTTGAATGACTTATAAAGGCTCATGAGGAAATACAATTTGTTTTTATCAGCAGTTAATTTAGCGTTGGATAAAGAACAAGTTTTCTTCATGGCTTGTCAAAGCGAGCTGGGTATGTGTGTCATCATTTAAAAAAAAACATACTAAACAGAGGGCTTACAAGTATCCCCTGCATTGCTTAGTTATATTTCTGAGTATTATGTAATTTGTTATCCTGTCGGAAAGCTGAAGTATACATATTAGGGGTATTCACGATCTGGTGTACCAAGTCTTGAAAGATTGTAAAATTTATTTTTTTTACAACAGACTGTGAACACACTGAAGCAAATGTCAAAATTTGTTTCACATTTGTTCTGAAGAAGGATTAAGTTTGTGTTAAAAAAATCTTACACTCTTGTATTTTTCTGTTAGAATAGGGTTCGGGTATTGTAAGTGTAAGATTTTGACATTCAGTATATTTTGTTGTTGTAGTGCAAAAAAATCCTACACTTTTACAATGATACAAGACCAGATACATCGGATCGTGAATACCCCTATTAGCTTTCATCAACTGCAATTTGAGATTTCTCAGAAATATAAATAATCTAACAAATTTTAGATATAAAACTGCACAAAATTTTAACTTACATTAGCATTAACCAACATTATCCAATCCAACATTTTCTAGTATGTAGTATGAATGCTTGCCAAAACTCTGTAACCCAAAAAGAAAGATTATAATTAGATTATTCATATAAAAAGAAATTGGAAAAAATATTCAATTTTTTTTTATCAGCGATTTATTTAGCGTTGGATAAAGAACAAATTCTCTTCATGGTTTATCAAAGCGAGCTGGGTAAGTTTGTCATCATTGAATTAAAATTCCCAAATACAAAATACAATCGAATCTCGGAAACACGAACTGTTCTAACGGGTCCGCCATTTAACTTTTTTTTTTCAACTAGTGCTTATTTCGTGAATGGTAACACTTAGCTCATGTGTGATTTGACAGATAATTAGTTTTATCCTTCCGCTAAACGAATATGGTTGTGTATACGCTTGAACAACGCTGGGAAATATTGCGACATTACTTTGAAAATATGCTGCAGAATGTGTGCGAAAATTGCGTACGGATTTTGGAAGAAGAGAAGCACCGTCAGCTCCGTATGTTCGTTGTCTTGTGAAAAAAGTGAAAGAAACTGGCATCCTCATCGATAAACCAAAGCGTGAAAAGCCAAAAATAGTTCGTTCACCCGAGAATATTGCTGCTGTGGCATAAAGTGTGAGTGAAGCGCCATCAACATAAATTCACCGTCGTTCTCAAGAATTGAACATATCGGAGACATCATTGAGACGAATTTTGCATAAAGATCTTGGTATGACGCCATACAAAGTCCAATTGGTTCAGGATTTGAAGCCAACTGACCATCCAATGCGTTTTCGCTTTGCTAAGTGGGCCTGCGATCGACTTAAAGATGCCGATTTTGCCAAAAAATCATCTTTTCAGATGAAGCTCATTTTGATCTTGGCGGGTATGTAAACAAGCAAAATTGTCGCATTTGGGGCACAGAAAACCCGCACGCATTGTTTGAAAAGCCGATACACCCAAAACGAGTCACTGTTTGGTGCGGATTTTGGTCCAGAGGCATAATTGGGCCATTTTTCTTCGAAAATGAGCTAGGAGTGGCCAAACAAAAATTGAAGAGGAGGATATTGGCAATATTTGGTTTCAACAGGACGGCGCTACGTGCCACACAGCCGAAGCTACACTCGATGTTTTGCGCCCTGCTTTTGAAGATCGCATTATCAGCCGCAAAGCTGATATCGTTTGGCCACCTCGTAGCTGCGATTTGACACCGTTGGACTATTATTTGTGGGGTGCCGTAAAAGATGAGTGTTACGCCGACAAGCCAGAGACAATTGACGCTTTAAAGGACAATATTCGTGAAGCCATTGATGAAATACAGCTGCACACAATCGATAATGTGCTTAAAAATTGGACTGATCGTGTAGGCTACTGCATGGCCAGCCGAGGCAGCCATTTGAATCAAATTATTTTCCATTTTTAACCGGAAGGATTGTACTTTCAAATAAAAAAAGAAATTTGAGAAAATATTCAGTAGTTTTTTTTATGGCATTTTCAAAAAAAAAAAAGTTATTTGGCGGACCCTTTATAAGATGAACAATTTGAAAATTGTGAAAAAGTCGAAATGATGGACGGGACTGTGCTATCTTTGTTCATCTTTCTGAGATTTTACTGTATAGCGACTGAAAATGTATTGAAAAAAAAACTGCGGACTTTTGATAAACGAATACTTACATCAATGGTCTTTAAAGGAAAAATTGTGTTCAGCGATGGCGCCTCAATTCTACCTGTAAACAAAAAAAAGAACAAACATTTTAAATTAGAATTGTTATAAATGAGTAATAAAATTAAGCAACTTATAACTATGTATTTTGGTTTTGTTTTTTTTTTTTGTCAGAAGTTAATTTTGCGTTGGATAAAGAACAAGTTCTCTTCATGGCTTGTCAAAGCGAGCTGGGTAATTGTGTCATCATTAAAAAAAATATCAGAGGGCTTACAATAAATTAACCCCTACATTGGTCAGTTATATTTCTGAGTACTAGTACAACGACATGCCTGTGTCGTGTGTGGTGAATTTTGTACAGCGAAAAAATTTACGGCGCAAACATGAACAAAAATAGTGAAACACAATTCTGGGTAGCATTTTTAGAAATTCGTAAAAGTTTGCCGCTTTGTGGCAAGTTTTAAAAGTGCTGATCATTATTTCTAAAAATTTCTTGCTTCAAATTCTTTTTTTTTGTATTCATATTTTTTTTTTTTTGTTCATTGTCAGAGCAATGTGTGAGCCCTATTAGATTTCTTCAACTTCTTCAATTTGCGATTTCTCAGAAATATAAATAATCTACCAAAGTATTTAATAGAAAACTGCAGAAAATATTAACTTACATTATCTTTCATTAATACCGTCCAGTCCAACATTTTCTAGTATGACTGCTTGCCAGTACTCTGAAACCCAAAACAGAAAAAATATCTTTAGATTATTCAAATAAAAAGAAACTGCAACAAATATTCAAATTTTTCAATCAGCGATTTATTTAGCGTTGGATAAAGAACAAATTCTCTTCATGGCTTGTCAAAGCGAGCTGGGTAAATGTTTCATCATTGTAAATAATAAAATATAAAACTACAAATTTTCTTCGAAATAGACATATCGCTCATTTCCTACAAGAACGTCATAACTTAAAATTTCTAGTTTCAAAATAAATGATATTTAAAATTTTGTATTCACGAAAAACCTGTAGTATTAAAGTACCCAAACTGTTTCTCCACAATGTTGTACTTAACTCAGAAACGGATGTTTTTTTTTAGCTATGTCGCTCTTGCAGCAAATTAACGATAACGATATGCATTTTGTTTTGCATTTAATTGTAAATTTAAATTTATTAGTTAAGTTAGAAATTATCTTACCTCAAAACAAATTGGATTTGTTGATTTTGCCCCTCTCTTAATAAAGTCTGAATGCTTAAACTGAAAAAAAAAAGGAAAGGGAATTAACGATTTGTTCAGGTGTAAGTCAATAAATTGTATTACTTCAAAATATTATCAGAATGGATTTGTGTCATTTATTGATCAAATGATGGGGAATCCGAATAAAATATCATCATAAATAAAACAGAACTTGGTTTAAAAAAATTACCTAACCATAAGTTTGTATTATACGAGAGGAAATCTGGACAAAATGTAGTGTTGGACAGAGAATTAACACATAATGCTAATGATAATCAGCCCTTTCATAGATTCCATCGTGAAAAATCTCCGAATGGATTGTTACGCTACGAACCCCGAAAATTGTGTTCAGGGAATCCGAATAGAATCGAAAAAGCTTTGCCTCATTTAACGCTCTCACTTCTTAATTTCGAAATCAGCTGTGTTACGTCAAATCACCTCCAATTATAAAGAAACAAATTTCAATTCATATCAATTGTTAATATTTAATATATACAAATATTTCGGCTAAAAGATATTCCGGGCGAAGCTCACAATAGGGCTGAATATACTTTAGTGTTCATTTTTGTTATTTACGCATAAAATGGATTACATAGAGATTGCAAATGTAGCTGCAAATAACGAGGCTGTAAGGCGAAGGCAAAAGATTAACATCCAAAGAAAACAACAGAGAGATGCATGCAATCCATTTGATTTGGATGAAAACTTGTAGCCATCATTAATTCGAAACTTTTTCAGTTTTATAAGATATTTTCGAGTGAACAAACGTTTAAGTACCTACGTTTTAAAGAAACTGCAACAGGAGTTTCAAAAAGTTAGATTTTCCTGATCAATAAACTTGTTTTGTCGGCTGGCTGCTGGGCTGAGATTTTTGGGAGAAGGTAGCTATCAGCTTGGTGCTGGTAAGGATTCCGAAGTTGACATGGCGCAGTCTACATTTTTTTTTAATTTAAAAAAAAAAGTGCTCAATGAACTGAAGAGAAGACTTGAACTTGAATAAAAATTCATTAAAGATACCTACATTCTTACTAAGATAACCGTTTTCCATTTGACTACGAGAAGAATAACTCGTCGTAGAGAAAGCTAAAATATTTCCGTTTTCTTCTGATTCAGAGATACGAAATTCTATTCCCATTCATCGATGCCAACGCTTAGTAGAGAATGTTCCTCGGCGGTCACAGGCTGTATTAATAAAGACTGAGTTTTCAACAAAATATTAAACACAAATAAGTTAACAGTGTATTAAAAGTATCCAATTCTCTACTTATGATAATTCTGTAACCACCAATTTTATTCTTTATTGTTAAATTCTTATCTATTATCTATATCATTGAATTAAACACTTTTCAATAAATAATGTTCCAAAACACAGCAAAAAATAATAAATCTCGCTTAATCAAATATTGTAAGATAATTCTCTGTCCAAAATTTTATTTGTAATTATAATTTTAAAGGTTTTCCGGTTGTTGGACATAATTATTGAAATTATCGATTATTTCAATTAGCCGCGTAATTAAAACTGCACTTTTGTACTCAGCCCGAACGTTTCGCATCAAAATTCATTGAACTTGGTCGCCAGAAAAGTGCTATAAAAAAGTTATGCGTTAGATTGGCTACATAGGCTGTTGCAGGGTGAGTACAAAATTGCACTCTTAATTTTAATTACGCGGCTAATTCCAAAAATTCGTATTTGTAATTTCTTTACTTTTGGGGAAAAAAACAACGACTAGTTCTTAAGTTTTCACAAAATTTTAAATGAGTAGTGAAACTTACATCAAGTTATATCATCGAAGTTCAAGTTAGTGTCCGTTTTTCCTTGACAGAGTTTGTGTGTGCTGTAAGATAAATAAAAGAATCCACTTTAAATCGAAATTTATAACACACAATGGCGTTTAATAAAAAAAACAGCAATATTTTTTATCAGCGATTTATATTAGCGTTGGATAAAGAACAAATTCTCTTCATGGCTTGTCAAAGCGAGCTGGGTAATTGTGTCATCATTAAAAATATTGAAATACAAAACTACATATTTAGCAACAAATTTATTGTTTTATATTCGAGTTTTGTTAAATTAGTTTTAAAATAATATCTTACCTCAAAACAAATTCCATTTCCTGATTTAACTCCTCCTCTTATTAAAATCCGAATGTTTAAACTGAAAAAAAGAAGTAAAGAGAAATAACTTAATAACTTGTTCATGTGTAATTTAATAAATTTGAATTGCTGCAAAATAGTATTAGAATGGATTTGTGTCATTTATTGATCAAATGATGGGGAATCCGAATAAAATTCATCATAAAATAGAACTGATTTAAAAATAATTAGAACTCAAACTTACTTTTGCATTATATTAGATAAAATTCAGACGAATTTAAATTATTTATTTCCGGAAGTAAAACACTGGCAACATGTACGGTCGGCAGTTAAAGAAATCGCTTCTTCCTGAAATAAAAAAAATAAATGTTAAAAATTCTAGAATAATAAGATCCAACATCTATAATATTATTGTTGGAAGAATAATTATTGGAATGTAGTAAAATGATAAAAATACTAAAAATACATAAATACAAAATTTGGTTAACGTTTTTTTTAGGATTTTGTAACAAATTATTGATCTTTTTTTTTAATTTCTGTCAATAGCCATATACATTTTGTATATAAATGTATTTTGAAGTGTATTTCATATATTCAAAAAAGTGTTTGAATTATAAAACAAAAATGTGGCGCGACTGCGTGTTACATCCAAAGTGGTTTATCTTATTCGTATAACATAGCGAAAGTCTACGTCTTATTATTTAATCTCACAGCATTTTAAATAAAACCGATAAACAAGAATTTAAATTTTATCAGTTTGTCAGAATTCACTGTGTTTCAGAAAAGAGCTTTAATGTATTTGAAAATGTACAAAATGTATAATCCGATGTAAATTAATTTTAACAAAACTTTAAAATTGAAGTTTAAAATTTTCTATATTAATTAATTGTGTTCCTCAGAGCTAATTATCCTAATGGATGGTTCTTAATATATTAAAATATATAAAATTTAAGTTTGTATGTACATATGTATATATGTATAATAAAATATTTAAATATATAGTTTTTTTGGGTTGGTTGATCCTATCACAAATTCCACCGTAATCGGAAACTTGTTACGAATCCCGAAAAAATATATCACAGTAGTGGAAATGCTCATAAAAATTGCCATTACGAACGAATTCTACGATAACTTTTTTCGGGATTCGTAAAACTCCGATTAGGATAGAACTCATAATAGGACTGATAAGAACTAAATGCATTTGGTTTTCGAAGATGTCAATAAAATCAATGACAAATTTGGCCTGAAATTATCGCTTTTTTATAACGCAAAGTTGCGTGTATTATATATGTAAATTTCCGCTTGCTGAAATGCATTTTTTGCAACCGCACTTGGTGTCTTCAAATTAGACCTTTCATTTTGCACAAACGATGTTTTCTTAAAAGTACTAATAGTCTTATTTGCAGTTTCGAATTAAAGATTTATTCAGTTTGCTTTAAATGCAAAAACTTTTCACAAATGTATTTTTATTCATTATATAGGAGACGCATTGTAAAAAATAACGTTTGTGAATAAGTAGTTTCTTTGGAAAATTTCATTCAAATTTAGTTGAAGTGAGAGTTTGGAATAGAATTAGGAAATGTTTCTCTTATAAAAACGTAGGTAGTAGTTGTATACAAATCTAAACCGAGCCATATTTTGAATTCAATGAAATTTAAAGAAAAACATACAAATGTAAGTGCATTTCAATCGTAAGTGGTTAAAATATGAAGTTTACTCTTGATCTGACTCTATAGATTAAAAAGTCGTATTGTTTTCTATTATTTCAAGTGAAAACTGCATATGAGTCTATATATAAAGGGTTATCCATTTCGCGGTTTCAAAAGTATAGGGCTGGAATTCGACATCTGTGAAACTAAGTTGTTAGACCATTTTTTTTTTCAGTTGAAAGTCTGACATTTACGAAAATGGATCGCTTAACTATCGCACAACGCATAAAAATTGTTACAACCTACTACAAAAATGGTGATTCTGCCACAGCCAAATATCGTGCTTTAAGAGGAGATTATGGTTTACATAATTGTCCAACTAGGCAAGTAATTGGCAAAATTGTGAAGAAATTTGAAGAGACTGGATTGGTTACAGATATTGTAAGGCCTGTGTATCATCGTTTCGCTCGTACCACTGAAAATATCACTGCTGTAAGTGCAAGTATTGCCGAAGACCCGAATGTGTCGATTCCTCTACCTCCTCAGGAATTAGGACTGTCTTACGGCACATTATGGCGTATTTTGCATTTGGACCTACACCTACATCCATATAAAGTCCAGCTCACACAACAACTGAAGCCAGCTGACCGTTCACAACGTCGTAGATGCGTCGAATGGGTGCTTGAACAACAGGCGGTGGACGGCTATTTTTCGAACAAAATTTTTTCAGCGACGAAACACATTTCTCACTCGGTGGGTATGTTAATAAACAAAATTGTCGTATTTGGGGTTCTGAGAACCCTCAAGTAATTGAAGAGGGGCCATTACATCCATAAAAAGTCACTGTTTGGGGCGCTCTTTGGTCCGGAGATGTGATTGGACCTTACTTCTTCGAAAACGACAATGGAACGACTGTCACCGTCAATTCGGAGCGTTATGGTCATATGATAAACGAATTTTGTTTGCCTGCTATTAAAGAATACGACTTGGAGAATATGTGGTTTCAACAAGACGGTGCCACATGCCACACAACTCGAGCGAATATGGCTTTATTGCAAGAGACATTTCCTGGCCGCGTAATTTCTCGTCGTGGCGATATCAACTGGCCACCAAGATCATGCGATTTGACACCGCTGGACTTTTTTTTGTGGGGCTACGTGAAAGACCGTGTTTATGGAGATAAACCTTTAACTCTTGGGCACTTGAAAACCAACATTCGTCAAGTTATGGCTGAGATACCGCCCAATATGTGTCAAAGTGGTCGAAAATTACGTCAAAAGAATCGATGCTTGCAACAATTCGCGTGGTAGTCATTTTAATGATGTAGTGTTTCACACATAATGTCAACGTTCAAACTTAATAAAAAAGAAATAATCATGAAAAAAAATACTTTGTGTTTCATTTACGTTTACTTTTGAAACCGTAAAATGGATAACCCGTTACAATATATATTAACTAATAATTTGCCATTGAATAATAAATCGATAAATAACTTTTTTTTTATAACGATAATAGCAAGCTTTGTCATTAAAAATCATAATAAATTAAAATAACCTAACGCTATACAAAATTATAAAAAATATTGATGTTTTATAATGATAATGATACTTAAATATCAAATTTGTTCATAAACATCAAATGTCGTATTGCAATTTGACAACTCACCCTTTAATATATGTAGTAGGAAAATCATTCAGTTATTCTTCCAAAATTTCCAGATACCTAAAAACAAATTTAAAAAAAAAATTAGTAATAATGAATAATTAAAGAAAGGCTCAGAAAACAAAATAAGAATAAAAGAAAAATATCAGTTCTACTATCAAATATGTATTACAACATTGTTTGGTTCTGTTAAAAAATTGTCATCATTCAAATGTTTATCGTCTTTATTCGACCAAAACTCAACTCACAACACACAAAATCAATATGTCGAAATACACCATTTTTTTAGTTGTTTTTCTTTTAATTTTATTAACAAACGATAATCTTTTGCAAAATACGCTAAGCGAATTATTCCTAAACGCAAAAAAAATATAATATTGACGAAAAACTATAAATCAAAAATTAAGAAAAAATATATTTCAACCAATAGTCATTAAATTACAAAGCAAGACTTTAATTACCAAAAAAAAATTGAAAAACTGCATTATTAAATGATTTTTAATTATTTTTGGTTTTACTGTAATGATGAGTTTTGGTCACATTATCAATTTATAAATAATTACCTTTCACTCATACGGCACTCCTTAACCAAATTGAAACAAAACACCCCATTCCCGTTTCTCTAAAAAAAAAAAAAAAAAAAATTAATAAATTGATTAAATTCAATAATTATGAAAAATATATTTCCGGATAAGTAAATCAGATAGTATGTATTATTAACATCACATTCCACTCAGAGTAGCAAATAATAATCGAACATCATTTAAAAAAAGTCAGACTGAATTTTATTGTCACTGTCTTTTTCCCTTTTGTGAAAATAAAAAAGAGCAATGCATTGCAAATTCAATCTTACGCGATACGCACGAAATTATTACTAAAACTAACCTTTTTCAAAATGTTGCAGGTACAGAAATGTTTCACTTCAAAATTGGAAATTATGGTACTACATCTGAAAGATAATAGAGAGAGAGACATATGATTATTATAAGGAAAGTCAGTATTTTTTTTATCAGAGATAATTAATCGTCAAAGCACTCAGAAGTAGCAAATAATCAAGGAAAACATCATTGAATAAAATGTAATAAATAATGTATTATTTAAGGCCTCTCTCATAAAGAAGTAATGTGTAAACAATTATTCTTTTCTCAATAATTAAAACAGTCATGTTGTCTTCAATTGTATTCCCAAATTTATCAATTAAGTGATGTGAGTTATATATGTATATGCACATCTAAAGCGAACACAAACATGCATAGTACAAATTAAATTGAGGTCAGGCTTCAAATAATGCATTGGAGAAAAATAAAAATAACTATTGCTTACCTTTGTTTAAAATGCAGTTTTCTTTATCACCAAAAAACCTGAAATATAAGAAAAACATAAATAAAATAATATAAATTTATTCAAACATAACATTCAAAGAAGTATGTAGATTAAACTATCAGAGATTCTCATTTAACATCAAATCGCTCAGAGTAGCAAATAATCAAGCATCATTTAAACAATCATCAACATATGGTCAGAGGATATAAATTATAATGTGTATATTATGTGTATCAAATATTGTACAAAAGTTATTAATAGACTTAACTGTATTAATAATTAGCGAGTTCACCGTTCACGTCGTTTCTGCATCTCACAAAATTTTTCGGCAAGAGCAAGAAATCAAAAAACACTCAATTTCCTTGGAATTTTTTCCCTCATTCGAACCTAGGTAATTTATTGGTATCGGGAATATACTTTCCCATGGAGTTTTGATGTCAATTTATACGATTTTTTGTTCGAGGGAAATTTATTATGTGTAAGATTCACGATTGCAGGAAAATTTTTGAGCAAATTGATTAACTGCGACCAAAAGAATTTGAGCAAGCCAATCAAAATCACTCACCAATTTTTAAGTCGTTAAGAGCAATGTTGAAATTGTCATAAAAACAACTAAAAACTGCCCAAACTACAAGGGAACCTCGGAACCTCATAAAATTTCGTGCTTAATGTAAATGCATGACATGATGTTTGATTTGTTCTTTATTAAGAAATTTCTTATGCGGAAATTGAAATGTCGTGTTCCAGTGACAAACAAGGAAAACTGGGAAAACAAAAACATACTGAGAATTTCGTCCGAAATATAATTTTGAGTTCCGATGATTAGTTAAGTGTTTTCAGTCTTATAGGACACTATAATGATTTTCATAGTGATGATGATGAGGCAAATTCATAAACGCAAATCTTGCGCAAAGTATGCTAAACAAACTGTTCGTAACGCAAACATAAAAATCCTGGCAAAGTAGACTGTCACAAAACGCAGCTCATTCTAGTTTCTTGCGCAAAATCCGCTTGCTTTTCAATTTTAACCGGGTTCGTGCGATTTATAAGCATGAGACTTGCTTTGCAGATCTTACGTGGGGTCTCCACGATCTAGTTTTTCTAGTAAGCTAGGTCACGTTCTATGAAAATTGCTAATGGAGACCGCAAATAGCATTTTATAAAATATTTCATACTAGACGTTGCACAGCTCATAGCATTCTATCGATGGTATACTATATTGCTGCCATTTTCACATTAGCCGTGTTTTAGTATCGCCAATAACCCATATGGTTCACCCCGTGAAAATAACACGATCTGGGTTATGTACTTAAATGTACACTCTGTTCGCGAATTTAATACTAATATTTGCAAACCCAGATAGAACCCCGATAGAAACCTGGATCTCGTGTTGTTTTTGTAATACGTGTTAAAAAATAACCCAGACCCGTAGATAATAAAATGCAGCTATTGAGGTTAGCGTTCGCGGCTGGTGAACGTTTGTGGTGTTTGTATTGTTATAATTTCTTGTTTTTTTTTGTTTGCTTAATTTCTTTAGTTGAAGGTTTTTAAATCTATTAATGCTACTAGAGCAAGAACACAGCGATACATATTCCTTCGCGACATTTGTGCAATAGAAATAGTATACTATGAAATTCCCAATGCCAAATTTTGTAGCATTCTATTTTTCTTTCTTTCTATCAAAATGACAGATAGTATACTATAAAATATAGAAGGTGAAGACACCGTGTTACGTTATAAATTTGGTCATGTATTTGGAATTGTTTTTCTAATTGGTATTTGTTTTCTCCTTGTATTTTTAATGACAAAAAAAAACAGATATTCCAATACCTTCATATTAAAATAAATAAAATCAAGTTGGAATGTGGTTTTCGTAAAAATGTTTTACTTTTCTTTACTTGTTTACGTTTTGTACTTAGAACGACTTTATTTGCAAGGATCGTGATTATCCATAGCAAATTTCTTACAGTGAGCTAGGAGACTCTATAGAATAGCTATAAAATATTTTCCCCCCTGAAACCCCCTGCTTGACCCAATATCGGTGAATCGCATTGAAAGCTTCTCAAAAGCGACAAGGGTAAAAATGATTGTTCCAATTTTCCATTTCAATGTCAGCGCTATTTCCAAGTTGTTTCCAATTTCATTTCCAATTTTATTATTGAAATTCCAGAAATTTCAAAAATTATGTAGTAATTTCCAGACGAATTGTTTTTTTTTTTTCAGTGAGAACTCCTAGGTTGGTAAAGGTAGGTAAAATGGCGGTAAAGACCAAGCTCGCTCTTGAATAAAAAGACGATTTTTCGCGGAAAAATGAGAGAGCGAAGCGTTTCTAGAGTCATTTCCTAACATTGAAGAAAGATTAGGTTTTTGATTTTTGTGACAAGAGTTCTTTTAGATCAGAAAGTAAAGCTTTTCTAAATGAATGCATTCTTAGTCGGGCCAAAGCAGGACACTTGCAGATAAAGTGAAGCACTGTTTCCGTTTCCAACTGGTTTTTACAGCTACGGTAATAGGAGTTGTTGGAAATACCCAGCTTTGCTGCGTGCTGCTTACCTAATAGCCAGTGTCCATTAAACAAAAAATTGTTTTTATATTAAAAAGGATAAAAAAATAACGGATTCCCTTAGTGTTTTATGCATTTTGAACAGGAAGAGGGAAACGAGAAACGTTAGCAACGACATGTAATTCAAAAGGAAATTAATCAGAAATTGGTCTTCTTCGGTTGAGGTTCTTCTCAGTCAGTTTAGTAGTCGAGAATATACCTCCTTATAATTTGAAATTGATAAAATTATTTCGATATTAGAAGATTTCTTCTAAAAACGAGTTCAACAGACAAAATGGGGGTTATCGTGAATAGAAAATTCCCTGGAAATTTTTCTCCAATTCGAATCTTGGGAACGTGAATGATGCTCAAAAATTTCCTAGGGAATTTTGCTGTCATTTCATAAGAATTTTTATTCGAGAAAAATTTATTCTTTTTGGAAATTCACGATCGAAGGAAAAATCAAGGGAATTCCATGGAAGATTCCTAATACGGACCAATAGCTCTGCGCTTTTTTTATTGAAGTTTGGTCGCATTCTTCGATTTTAAGCAGAAGGTTCATACCAAAAGAGCTTGGGACAAGATTTTTCACATATTTATTGAATACTAAAATAATAAAAGATAAACAATCTTTTAAAAGTATCAATGTTTAGCTTAACCCACCGCCTCGAAGCTTATGAATGGAAGTGTCGAGTTTTATTCAATATTTACCTACATTTTATTATAAATGACCCACCGCAATTTGACACTCAAACACCAACCTCTTTCAGAACATTTGGAAAGTTGTTTCGCTTTCTATGAAATATCAAATCACTTGTAGCAATATCAAAATACAAAATCAACCCGATCTGTCCCCGCCTTTTGGAATCGACCTACGCCCTACCTATTCAAAAATTGTTAACAAATTATGTGACAAATTGCAAAGCAAGCTAAGCAAATGCACGCACCCATTTAAAATTGAAAAGCAAATCAAGTTTACAACATAACTTTCAAACTTATGCAAATCTACTACTTTTTGCGCAGGAAATAAAATGCAAGACTGGATCGCACGTACTTGCTCTTATGTTCGATCATATTATATGCAAAAGATTCTTAATAGAAACGGCTATATATACATATTTTTTAAGTCGTTTTCCACTTAATTCTTTATATATAAAAATTAATAAATTAAAAAAAATGGTATGAACATTTTAAATATTTAATAATATATATAAATTTAAAAACTAAATTTCAGAAAAAACCTTCCACATTGAATTTTCAAAAAAAAAAAAAAACTATTTTTGGAAAATTTTGAAATGCAGTATTATTTAGGAGCTCCATCATAAAAAATTTGATCAAAATACGTTAAGCCGTTTATGAGAAAGTAGAAAATCAAAAAAAATGGTTGTATGGCAGGTACCGTTAATAACAAAATATGTAAAAAAAAATGTTGGCAATGCCTAAAGTAGTACACATACTCTTTTTTCAAAATTGTTATTGGTGTTTTCGAGATAATTAAGATGGTAGAAAAAATTGTTGAAGTACGGTTATTTCTTGGGCTAAAACAACGATTCAAAAAAATTGCAGCAGCCACTTTTTTGGTGTTCTCTATCATCGTAATGTCAATTTTGATCAAAAACTCGAGTTCGATTTTTTTTTCAAATGCAAAATTTGCCCTATAGTACATATATACTGTAGCGCAAATAAAAATAATGCATTGCAGGGATTTTTGCATTTACGTTTATAGACAATATTCCTTGGCTTATTTTGGGAAAGATTTGCAATTAGGAATTTTCCCATGTATTTTTTCTCGGATTCTTCATTTTATTGAATACAGAAATTTAGATTTATAAAAGTATTGGTCAATATAATTTGGTACTTAATTTAAAAAAAAATATGTAGGTACATATTAGATTTTAAAATTAGTAGGTATCCTTCTAGAGCCACATGTTTAAAAAATTAAAAATCAGAGTATTCATACATACGACATAAAAAACTTTCAAAATACGCTAGCCTAATCAGGTTTCGTGCTTACGCATTTATATTGGGTCTACGTCATGGAATGAATACTCCTAAGTAAAATTAAATTAAAATAGATGAAAACATTTTCCACTCACCTTCTAATTAAAATCAATTCCTTTTGTCAACAAAAAAAACGGATTCATCAGGAGTATACAACGTTGAAACGTTCTGAAAACAAAGGAAAAAAAATTGATCATTAAACTGAAAATATAATATTGTGCAGGAAAACAGCCAAGGTTTTTATCAGACAGTTAATTTTACATCAAAGTACTCAGCGACGAAAAATAAAATATGAACATCATTAAAAAAAAAAAAAACAAGACCAACTTTACATGAGATCAACTTACCTAAGGGAGAAACATTTTCCGCCTGATGAATAGTGTAGATTTGATTTCCTGGTAAACATTGTAGAATTCGCCAATCTAATCCCAGAAATTGAGCCAATCAAGAACCTAAAATGAGAAAAAAAGAGAGAAACCCCAACGCCTAGAATCAACAATCTCTCCCAAATGAAAACAAAACCCCGGCATTGATATTTTCACTTTGACCGAAAACAACAGAAATGTTCACGTTTTTCGCATCATTTATTTTTGTACAAAATAATTTTTTTTTAATAAAATTAAACCGACTGTTGTACTGGTGGCTCGTAGCCTTCGGGCCTCTCAACAACAGCTCCCTCCGACACAACACCTTCGGTGCCCTTGCCACCACCGTCACCGTGCAACTCCAAAAGTCGCGACAAATCGAAACGGGGCTTCTTCAAAACCTTGACTTTGCGGATATAAACGTCGTGCAGGGGATAAATAACTTGGCACAACTTTTCAATGTCCTTGGCAATGGAATCGGGGGTGAGTTTGCTTACGACATCCTTCAAGTCGGAGCCGCCGACATCACGTTGGATGATCTCCACCATCTTGTTACGGATCTTCCTCACTTGAGATTGTTGGGCGTAGCAAGTCTTACGCTGTGATAATTGATCCTTGGCAGTGAATCCAATGCAAAAGACACGCAGCAAGTAGCCATCGGTTGTCTTTACATCGACATTGGCTTCGATGAGGGTTTGCCATTTCTTGACCATTGACCTGGAGAAAGAAGGTTATACATGGTTTGAATTCCGGTTGAAGAAACACATCGCTCGACATGCAACTTGCACTTTTTTTTTACTTCTCGTTTCCAAGACTCGGTGCACACACATTTTACTACTGAAGGTTAGAATTACTCACCTGAATTTGTCTGTGGTCAAATCCATACCATGGAAATTGGTAAGAACATTACGTTCTTGGACATCCTCGGCGATCAACCTGAATTTACGGAAAGAACGCTCGGCATCACCATCCTTTTGTAAATCGGCCAATGAGACCTCGAACACGCGACCTTTCAAACCTTCGGAAGCGATTTTGGTTCCTTGGGTACGGTTTACCAAAGTTTTACCGATTTGACGGGTTGTAAACATGTTTGGAGCTTTAACATCGTACCAATCTTTTCTTGAAAAAGGATCAATCACCTTCTTTTTACCACCTTTCTTGCCACCTTTGGACAGACCCTTATTTTTACCGACCGCCATCTTAACAGATCACAAGGAAAAAGAGCGATACACGTTGCCGCTGTCAAATAGGCGGAAATTGGAAAAAGAGGCCACTGAACTGATTATTGAGCACAATTGGGAAGTGTTTCGATATTTTGGTATTAATTTCAAACTGAGCTAAAGTATATGATGTGGCTGAATGGACTCACATTCAGGTTTGAAGTTTTGATATTGCAGCGTGATTTTGATTTAAAATCTTGTACAAGAAACTATTGTTTTCAAACAATCTATTTTTGGAGCTAGATAAGAGATAATCCACTGATCTCAATAAAACACTGTGTATTGTATTCTCTATAAATACATGAGTATTTTTTGAAGCCATGTGAAGATGCACATCAGTTGCGATGGTACCGCGCATCCTTGAAGTGTATATCATATAAGAAAAAATAAGCAAGTTTACAGTTGACATTTAATTTTCAAAGTGTTGTGTAAGAACAAAGTAAGTAATATTTTTGTAATGCTTTGTACAAATTAATACCTGAATTTGAAATATGAGGTGCAATCAAGTTATACTGGCATGGTACGAGCGCACTTACAAAAGTCTTCAAATGGCTTCATCTTTTTTGTATGAATTCGTTATCCAGTGTTTTATAAAGATCAGTGAGATAAACCCGCATGCGGTTGATTCAGATATTGGCCATTCTTCTCCGTTGGAAATGATTTTTATGTCGACGAATTTTAACAACGAACAATGGACGCGTGGCATTTCATGTAACAATATGTAAACAATTTATTTATTCGATTTTATTTTTAAGCCTAGTACATCAAAGCCATGGCGAAAAAAAAACTTGTGGCAAACGGTGATGTTTTCCAAGCTCCGAAATCTGTGTTTGACGCCCATGTTATTTTGACGTATCTGAACACTAGAATTGCAGCACGCATAGTATAATAAATAATATTATATTACGCAAGTTAACAAAATTCGGCTGTCATACAAATCAGTAATGAAACTTGAGTATAGCGCTCCCTATGAAAGGTCATATTTGGAATATCAACAGTAGTAGTAGGTGTGAATTGAATGTGTTTACGGACCAAATGCCGCAATCATGGGTTTTCTCTACCGTGTACACAAAAGGGCGCTATTCATTTTTTTGACAAATAATGTGTACACAGATCAAATTTATTCACGCATATTTTGAGAATGAATAAATCTTTTGCACGGAAAACATTCACGCTTGCGGTATTGGGCTCCAGAAAATCAATCGCCCTTGAAAGGGTGGGTTTTCACTATGTGTACATGAATAAAAATTTCCCTGGAAAATGTTCTCTCATTCGAATGTCAGGAACGTAAATGATACTCAAAAGTTTTCCTCGGAATTTATTGCTATCGAAAATAAACTTTCCTTGGGTATTTTTCTGTCATTTCATATGATTTCCTGTTCGAGGGAAATTTATTCCGTGGGAAATTTACAATGACAGAAAAAATTTCGAAGAAATAAAATATTTCGTTCGAAAAGAAAGTTCGTGGGAGATTTCCGATATTGCTAATTAAGTGAAAAACCATTTATTTAGTTAGGAAAATTTATTCACACATACTTTTGAAGGTGAATAAATTGTGTACACAGATAATCGTTCACGCTTGTGGAATTTGACATATGGTTGCTGCATAATTTCGTAAGCGTGAATTATTTTCAGTATACAAAGTCATTCCCCTTCAAAAATATGCGTGAATAAATTTGGCTATCTAAATAAATCAAGGATGCTTTCATAAATGCACGGTTGCTTTATTTACATGCGATCAGTTGCGATCATATTAACGTCAGAAAAACAAAACAAAAAATGCGCATGCATTTTAATATTCAAATGAATACTTTCTCTGATTAGTTTAACCTATCTTATGGATCAGAAATAATTCCGATGTGTATTTTAAATTTTGAGTTTGAATTTTCTACCGGAAATTTGAACAGATGTGAACAGTAAGGGAAGGTTTCCCACCGTTTACATCATATTGTCTCTTTCTTTAAGAAAAAAATAAGAATGCATGTGAAATTTTGTGTTTGCGCATTTGCGCTGCAAATATTTACGTTTTACATTTATGAAACTCTGACATTCATCATTTGCATTTATGAATGCTATGCATTCGTCGGACTTTCGCAACCATGCATTTATAAAAGCACCCCAACTCTCACTTAATGTGTACACAGAGTGAAATTCACCATTCCAAGCGCAAGTGCTTTTTCTGTGTACACAAAAAATGGGGTATACATATAGGCATTGTATATGAAACCTATAGTCATAAACTAATAACTTAAAGACCAGAAACCTCTGCTTTCATTTGACATTTGCCTACAAGCTGAAACACGTACACAAGTAACATTTCTGTTCCTCTTCCAATAGACCCATTGATAAAAACGCACACAAGAATCTTTTTTGTTCCTCTTCCTATAGACACATAGACAACACAGCCCTAGTAATTTGTTTTTGTTTTGCTTTTCGATTTTCCATCTATTCATGGATAGAGTTTCAAAGCTACAAATACAACAATGTAAACAAATGGGTTTCGGGGGGTGAAACGTACGAAGGTTTCCAATCTTTATTATGGCTTATTTGTGCCTATAGTACTACTACGAGACTGAATTTTTTAGCTACTTTTCCGTCGATGAGGGCGCTAGTTTCTCTTCTCTTGATATTGCGGGCGTTCACTCATTTATTCTCGGATACCAAGCTATCGGAGGATATCTGTGGACGAATCAGATAGGTTAGCTGAAAGCTGTCAAAAAATCAAAGCAAGCCACATACCAATGAATTTTGCAGGCTGCTGGTTCTATACATTGGCCTCGTTCGGTGCGCGGCCGATAGTCTATCCAAGATACCTTTGTAGCGGATTTATTTTCGAACGATTCAGGTAGCTTTCTCGTTATGTCAGTTGTATTGCATACACATCTGATGTTTTGAATCAGCTGTTCCTTACATTTCCAACCGAATCTCAACGAATCCAATAATTTTTGGGTAGCTTGAGATTAGTGTTTGACAACATATGTTTAGTTCATCAGCCGTTTTTTCCTTAGGCGTTACAACAACACCAAGCAATCCGGATCGGTTAGGTTGCGCCACCGAACGAGGCCATTTGTTCTCGGATAGCTAGTTATTCCAAATTTGTTGGGATAACTGAAGATAGCTTTCTTGAGAGCAGCTGTTTGTTCATCAGATGTGGTTTTGCACGCATTACAACAAAAAGTTATTCCAGATTGCTTATAATAATTGAGTGAACGTCCCCATTGAATTGTTGATGAGGAAGAAGTAAATGTAGAGGCAAATACGCAAAAAAGCAAGGGAGACGGTCGAAACTTATTAGTTCTGACAACAATATAGAGGGTAAGGGAGAAAACCGAATAAGCTGTTTTTGTCATGGCAACCTTCAAAATATGGTGGGCATAAATAAATTATATCAAGGCTATTGGCGTATACATGAAATTGTATATGGATATACATGCATGTATAGGTTATTATAGAATTTATTTTAAATTTTTCTTTCAAATTTTAGATATTTGGTGGATTTTAGGATTTTGAATTGTAGCAACGTTGCTACTTTTCACTTTTTCTATGCGAAAATACCAAAGCAATGTTGAGATATTTCAATGTTTTGTTTAGGTAGGTACATGTGTACCCAGATACCCATCTACATACAATATGTATGTAAATAGGTACTTTTTCAGTCTTATTAGGAAATAAAGTAGGTATAGGTACCTAGGTAGTATTTTTTAAAATTTTTTTTTGACTAGCGATATTATATATGTAGGTATTATATTACAAGTTATGGATTCGAAAAAAATCGAACTCGAGATTTTCATCAAAATTGACATTACGATGATAGCGAAGACGAAAAATGGGTCCGCAATTCCGTCTCTCTGTCTGTCTGTCCTAGAGCTTACACCCTAAACGTTTTTTTCATAAACATGTCACCAGTTTTGTTTAAGTTTTTTTAAGACGAAAGATGACAGTACCTACTTAGATACCTGCCAAACTTTCTTTTTGACCAAAAAGGCAAATATTATTTTTCTCAAAATTGTTTGTTCTAACAATCAAACATGACATTACGATCATAGAGAACACCAAAAAAGTGGGTCCCCTAATTCCGTCTGTCTGTCTGTCCTCGAATGAAGGGAAAGGGTACCTTTAAATAATTTTTTTTTTGGAAAAAATTGTTTTTTTGGTACCTCTAGTAGAACCATTTTTTGGTTTTCAATTTTTTCGAAAACGGTTAATCTGATTTTAAAAAAAAAAAATTTACGCAGAAGCTCCTAGAAAGCTTAAACACTATTGTATACCAAAATTTTTCAAAACAAATTATTTTGGAAATTATTTTTTTTTTTTTAAATTGAAAATTTCGAAAACGACTTAATAGATTTTTACGGAACTTCGTATTTAGTAGTTTTTAGACATTATCTTGAATAGTTAAAAGAACTATTTTTCTAAAATAAAAAACAACGGTATCTCCCATACAAATGTTAAAAACCGTTAAGAAAAAAATTTATTTCTCAAAAACGGCTCCAAGAATTTTCAAAAAAAATTTGTTATTAAATTTTATTTTATTTTTTGGGTTTGAAAAAAAAAACAATATTTTGCAAATAAATATTAAATGTTTTGAAGATTTTTTTAATAATATTTTCAAATGTATACATATATTGTTGAATACTCATTTAAAAAAATAAGTAAAAAACGACTTGAAAAAATATATAATACCTATAATAAACAATTCATATTTGAAAATTCGTCAACTCGATTTTTTACGAAATTACTTATCAAATCTGAATTTTTAAAAAAAAATTTTCTTTTTTCAAAATCCAAAAAAGTTATTAATATAAAATAAAAAAAAAATTGTCACAAGAACAATTTTTTTTGCACAACGATTAACAAAATCTCAAATTTTAACTGTTAAATTATTATCATGTTTGTGCATTTGGTAAAAAACTTTATTTTATTGAGTAGTGACCGTTGCACACAAGTGTATACCTGAATATTTAAATATTCCTTACATCCATCAAACAATTTTCATTCTATCTTCACATAGAATAAAAACACACACACACGTCCAGCTCCTACTCAACAAAAAAATCCTCATAAAAAAAAAAAAAAAAAAACCTATGAAATACATTGTTTTCCGTTACTCCTCTAACTTATAATAAATTTTGTATATATTTCTCTCATTAATTTATTATCACACTATTTCCCTTCATACGCATTTTCATAACACACCAACACTACCTAACCTCCGATTTGGTAGTGGAAATCATGATGAGTAGTAGAACTTATTGCAGGCTGGATGAATTTCGTCGTCATGATAGTACTATTAATATCTATATACAATGCAAATGTAAAAAATATTAAAATTTATTTTGATAGTTTTCCGGGCTGGAAAACTTAAAAATATTTGTGTTCATTTCAAAAACACTCTAATTTAGCACAATCGCGCTAAGTAAGATTGTGTATTTGTGCATTTAGGCGTTTTGTTTTGAACCATTTATAGCTGCGTTTTCTACAGGTTATCACAAGATCCAGGTTTGTATCACAGTTTCTTTATGGCTTTGCAAATATTTGTATTAAGGTTGGCGAACAGAGGCTGCATACAAGTACATAAACCAAATCGTTTTATTTTCACGTGGTGAACCATATGTAATAAAACACGGCTAATGTTAGCTTATAAATATTTGTAGTTAGTTTTTTTTGTTTAATTTGAATTGGCAGTAGTCCCATTTTCAGACAAATTAAATTCTAATTCAGCGCGTAGTGTTCGTTAAAGTTAACGCTTAATTTTTGAAACTAGTTTTGTGCAAATTTTGTTACCTTAATTGCTCCATTCATTTCAATTCTATCACGATTTGCTGGTGAACTTTTTTTATTCAACTCTTGCAATAAGTGCCCTATATATTAGTACTTACTTTACTTCAGTAGGAAGGGCTACAGTCCGGTGTCAACCAACAAGCCTTCTCAGCCCAGCTCTGTCTCAATATATTCTTCAGCTTCGAACGCCAAGTTGGTTAAAGCCATCTTCCACTTGAGTGGGCCACCTCAGAGGTGGCGGTCATACACTCGAACATGTTTGTTTTTGTTGGGCTGTGAGTAGGTGCGATACTAGTATGAATTATATTTACTCATGTATTCTTTTTTTGTTTAATATTATAGTTTTTCTATAAAGAAAATTATTACCCAATAGCACCCAAATATACATATATGAAATATTCGGAATATAAAATAGACACAATAATATAATATTATACACATTAAACTTTATCTACTAACATATTTTTCAATGTCAGCATCATTTGAAATCATCTTGGTTTTTTTGAATATATGACCAATAAAGTCTTTACATTTATCCTTCTCTGAAAAAAAAAAATAACAAAACATTAAAAAAATTATACAAACATTTTAAAATAACGTTTCACACGACACTAATTTATCAAAACGTGCCTCAAATATACAAATATATTTTTATGAGACCTACAATTTTTTATATACCAGACAGGATTGATAGGCAAGTTTTGATATTTAGCGTTACAATATGCAAAGTATATTTACCTAATTGTTTAGAATAAACCATATGAGATATTTTCTTAGCAATTGCTTTAAACACATCCTTATTTGAAATATTAACTTTATAGTGGGGATTTAAACACTTGACGACATGATCGCCAACAGCCGCCTTGAATTTCTTCATTGCTTCAAATTCTTGCTTTGAGATTGGGTTGGGTTTTCTTTCTTTGTGATTCGTAGTTGAATCTTTTTTTATTGTGTCGTTTCTGTTCTCTTTTGTTGTTCTATCGTTGTGTGGCACTTTCGTTTCAACTTTCTTTACACTTTCACTTAATCCACTGGAACTAGGTTTTTCGTTATCTGAAGAAGAGCTTGCCTTACACATTTTCGCCAGTTCTTCACTTAAACTTAATTGTGTCGTAACTTTATGCCTCTTAGTTCTGGACTCATCGGTATTAACATTATTAGCATTATTAGCGTTCGGTGATACATGGCGTTTTTTGCTTCGAACCGGACTGGATTCTTTTTCTGTTGAATACGTACTAGATGTTGTTTGGTCATGCGAATTATCTTCTTCGAGTGGCGGGGAATTTTCAATAGTTATGAATTCTGAAAATTTTGGTTTTATTGCAGTTTTTTCAGGTTTTGCATAGTCATCTTTGAATGTATTTTCGTTTTTAATATTTTTATTATTATGCGAAATCCTTTTGTGAGCCTTAAAAAGAACTGATGCTTTTACAAAAGTTGGCTGTATGCTTGTATCTGTATCTTCGTCTGAATTTTCAAATTTTTCTTCTTTAGGAACTGTAGGTTTTATAAACGTGCATGTAGCATCCAGCTCATCTTCAAAGTCTTCGTTTTCTTCTTCCTCTTTAATTTCTTTTTGTAACGTTATATTATTACTTGGAGATTTATTTGGTTTGATATCAAAAAATGAATTAATATCGGTTTGTTTGTGCGGATCCTTTTTATAACTAGATTTCTTGTTCAACTTTGATTTGGAGGCAGCAATAGATCTCTTTACTTCATCAGATGCTGAATCTTGCAAATCTTTTAATTTCTGTTCATAATATTCAACGGATCCACCGTGTTTACTAATTTTCTTTGGGACGTAATCTTTCATAATTGGAAAAATTCTAAGTTCTAGTGTACATTTGCGAATCGCAGACATCTAAAATAAAAAATAATTATTTAAACTTACGTAATATTTAAAATGCATCCTGAATTGGGAACAAAAATAGCGCAATGTTTAAAGGGACTAGGGCAAAAGTAAATTCTATACAGAAATATACAAAAGGGTATGTTAAACGAAATTACCGCAACCAACCACCATCAAGTCACACAATCAACCTGATATAAGCGTTGAAACAGCTAAGAGGAAAGTTGGTTGTGAATTTTTTGATACTCGTTTTGACGAAAACTTTATAAACCACATCGACTAGGAAAGATTGAAAGGTACAATTTTCTAACGTGATACATACCATTAAATTGGATAGAAAAAAACTCAGGAATTATAACTGAATATTTTTGTCTAAGAAAACAGTGCGCGACGTGCAGATTCTACAGCTTCCAATGGACAGCGGCTTTTATTAGAAGGTAGATGGTGTTGTGAACCGAAAATATATACATCTGGAACAACGGCAGGTAGAGAATATTGAACTACTTTCTCTCTCTACTTAATGGAACAAACTTGGGAGAAAAGCTGATTTGAAGGTCGCAGTGCTTACCCCTTAAATATGTATATTGAATGATGATAACGAAGAACTTGTGAATAATCTAACATATAATAACAATCTGAGAATCGAAAAGGGCAGAACGTTGAGAGGTGGAAGAACCATTTATTGTATGGGTTTCAATGGCTTTAATAGACTGCCAAGATAAATTAAAAACTTAAACTACTTTGTATTATTTAATGACTTTGAATGTCCAACAACTTGAGTGTGCTACCACCAAGTTTTTTCCTAATTATTTTTGGCTGGAATTATAGCTATTTCACGACTTGCCAATGTCGATCATCAGATTCCTTTGGTCTAGAGTGGTGCTGGTCTACTTTTTCATTTTAATTGAAAAACTTCTTGTGCCTTCATCGTGTATTGAACCATGATCAATCTTTCGCTTAGAAGCCAATGCACTACGCATCACTCCACCGAGCACACATGATCAGATCCAACCCAATGCAGGTTTTTCTGTTTATCAATTGCATTGAAACGAGCAGCGCTTTTATTAGCAATACAAGTTTGTTGTTGTTCATTCGGGTTCTTTCTTATTTTCTCCTTACTCGTATATAAGCCAACATTTTTGTTGTTCATATAAGGAGGGAGATTTTTATTTGAAAGACTTTGACACTGGTCACTTTTATTTGTATTATATTATATTCAGTTTTTGTATGATTACATAGTTGCTTTCAAGCACTGTATCACTTTATCAAAGCACTGTATCATTTAATGACTTTAAAAATTTGGTGGTAGCACACTCAAGTTGTTGTTGGTCATTCAAAGTCATTAAATGGTACAAAAAGTGCTTTGAAATCAAGTATGTAATCATACAAAAACTGAATATAATACAACTTTGTATTATTCAAAAGAAAACTTATTGATTATGTTAAAAATTATTATACATAATTTATACAAAATCATAAAATGTGCTATATAACTAAGATAAATTATTTAAAAAAATTTAAGTTCTAAAATTGTAAAAAAAATGTAAACTAAATGGCTTATTTTAAAGCTAATAAAGCTAATTAAAGATCATTCATTCATTCAATCATTCATAATGTACATACATTTTTTTTAAATGCTATAGAGTTGATACGAGGTAGATATTTGTTTAGTTTTTGAATTCAATATAAATAAAAAAGTCTTCCTAAATCTTACAACTTTAGCTTAGTATGAATATTTCAATCCCGAATCGAATTATAATCTCACCTCTTTGGCCACGCTGAGCCGATAGATATTAACAACTTTGTTTGTAGTAAAACATTGATATTCGATTTCTTTAGCAATTTCCTCAAAGTCCCTGTACTTTAAGTCATAAGTAGGGCGTTCGGCAGCAATGGCACACTTTTCAACATTTGTTTTAAGAGCATCTATCAACGTCGTTAGATAGTTTTCCCGCAGACTGTTCTTCAATCCAGCTACTTTGGTTTCGGTAGCTTGAGCTTGCTTTACACGAGACATCTGAGCGCCGGGCTCATTTTCTAACAACGTAGCAGCGCTGATTGCTTTGCGAATTTCAAATTGTTTTCGTATAAAATCCTGGGCTTCTTTTTTTGCTTTCTTATTCAAAGACTCCCGACTATTATTATCATCACTGTCATCGTCATCCTCAGCAAAGCTTTTTCCAGGAAATCCGGACCTACCACCTGATTAAATCAAATAGTATTAATTCAAAATAGGTTTTAATGAACGTTAGTCCTCCAACAAAAAAAAAGAGAAAAATATTTGTGTAGATCATTAAAATATGTTAAAGTAATAGGTTTTTTTACCTTCATAGAGATCCGAGCTGTCGCGCAGACTTATGTCAGACTTAAATTCAGAATTCATCGAAAGTCTATGAAAAGTTTCCAATGCCTTTTTAATATTTTTGGGGTTCTTACAGACGTCACACTGATTGGTACAATTTGGAGGTGGGTCTCCGAAGTAATCTGAAAAGAGTTTATGTCTGCAACGAATAGATTCGCAGTATTTGACCATTTCATCAAAGTTTTTTATAGCACGCAGGGCAATTGCGTTCTCGGCATTTTTGCTTCTATTGACGTCGTTTTGCAATAGGAATGTTATGGACTTGACATCATCTTTTCCATAGTATAAACGACAGTACGATTGTTTTCCATCTCTACCAGCCCGACCGGACTCCTGGTAGTAAGCCGCCACGTTCTGCGGGATGTCCCAGTGAACGACAAACCGAACTGTTGACTTATCCACTCCCATGCCAAAGCTGTTCGTGGCACATATTACAGTGTATTTGCCCGACATCCAATCCTCTTGAGTCTGTATGCGCTCCGAAGTTTTGAGTCCTGCATGATACGCTACTGCTTTAATTTTTTGCTTAGAAATTCCATGGGCCACTCGCTCGGTTGCTTCGCGAGTTCGGCAGTAGATGATGCCACAGCCGCGTTTATATGCTGGCAAACTGTGATCCTCTTCACTGAGGCAGTGCAAAGTGAATTGGGCCAAATGAGCAAAGTCATCTTCAATCGAGTTCTTGAAGACTATATCGTAGAACAAATTGACTCTAAAGCAGGGTGTTTTGAATGTGGTTACAGGACATTTTAGTTTCAACTGGGTTATGATGTCATTGACTACATGCTTCGAAGCAGTCGCAGTTAGAGCAATCCAGGGGATATGTAGATACTTCTGACGCAAATTACCCAACTTGAGATAGTCTGGCCGAAAATCATGGCCCCACTGGCTGACACAATGAGCCTCGTCGACGGCGACAAAGGCGATTTTGTCATACTTAACCAAGTGGCTGAGAAGGGATTGAAAGGATTCCGTAGCAGCTTGTTCGGGTGTGATGTATAGGAAACTTGTGCTTGGGTTAATGCTCTTCAAATCACTCACAACCCTTTCACGATCTCTTGTGGACATTTTTGAGTTAATCGATTCGGCTGAAATCTTGAATTTACCCAGATGATCGATTTGATCCTTAATCAGAGCCAGCAGCGGAGAAAATACCAATGTGATTTTTTTAGACAAAAGTCCTGGCAATTGAAAACAAAGAGATTTTCCGGAACCTGTGGGCATTGAGACGTAAATATCCCTATTGGCTAAATAAAAAATTTTTTTAATAAAAAAAAACTTAAGCAAATGGAAATATTGTATTGTTCATTTACTGTTAATTGCACATTTAGCAGCTTTTTCTTGCAGTTCATTTTTGAATTTTGTGAATCCAAAAAATTTATATAGGCCAGCATATATTTCTTCGTCTGTTAAATCACACATTTTAAAAAAGTAAAATATTAATTTTTTAACGAGCGGAGTATTATTTTAACAACACTTTTCAGGTTTTGTAGTTTTGACAAATGTGTTGAGTGCTACCAATACTAATTTCCGGCATTTGTTTTGATTAATTTTTGGCGGTTGCACGGATAAATTTAGATAAAAGGTGGAAGCACAATTAAGTGCGTGCTAAACATTATCCTAACTTTCCAGTTTCTTCACATTTCTTAGGTTTGCGGCGAAAAGTCCAGTCGTACAACTGTGGTTAAATATTTGATCCGTCGTTGAACAATTTTAACTACCGAATTTGGCCAAGTAGTAGAGGTTTCACTATTGTTCAAGGTTGAAGCGTGCAATAGACTACTTTAATTCATGCCGGAATCATTGTTGAACCGCAGTAAGTCCGCTAAAACCGGTGAGTTAAAATAGTTCAAGGGTTGAGTTATAATTCCAGGCCGAAAATAGGCGTTTTTCTTTTTTAGTTCAGAGCAGAGTCTGAGTTGTCAAAAAATTGTTTTTTGCTTCTTTTTATCTCAGAGCATTTAGAGCTCCAAGTATGTGTTTCTTTTTTCGTTCCGAACATATTGCATAGATCGCACTCGATGTGCTCGGACATAATTGACTGAGCATATGTGAGTAAATTGTTGAAACGCACCAAATGCCATGTGTGCCAAGGAAAATGTGAAAAAAAATAATTAAACACAATTAAGTTGGCGAAAGAAGTTGATTTTCTGTGTCTGGTGCTTATCTCTGTACAAAAAAGGGTAGTTTTGTGCTATTACTGTTTATGGTTAAAATGAAAATGTATTCTGATTTGTGTGGTTCAAGTGTTTTTTAAAAACATATCAGTGTTCAGAGCTCGCTCTTTTTGGAACAACCTCAGTGCATAATCTATGTGTTCGAACCCTGTTCCAGTGATCTGCTGTGAACGGAAAAAGAAAAACGTCAAATGTAAATACATTAGGTTTTGTTTGCTTGGCAGTCTGATTGCAAAGAAGAATTCATGAAATAATTTGCCCACTGAACTAAGAAATAAAAATGTCTGCAATAATTGCTGATAAAAACAAAAATAAAATTGATTGTGGAGGCACATGGTAACATACTGAACCAACGTTAAGCTATTTAGTTGATCCGTGTAAGTCGGGAGTTAAGCTTGCTAAGCCTGAGGCCGAATTCTGCAAGCGTCAATTTAGTCTGCGTGTACAACAAATCGAGTATACATACATAATTAGAATAGAATGGCTCTTATGGGATTGGCCCTCAGGGTGTATCGCATGTGGTGATATGAAATGTTTAAGTTTTCATTCATAAGAGTACTATACAGGGGTGGATATTTGTAGAAAAAAAATAATTTTCTTTTCTTCCTCTTTTTCAGCGGTTAAGCATCGCTCAAATCCATGCATTTGCGAAAACGGTCACGACTAATAATTGATGACAGTATGGATAAATCAATAGAAAGACATAATTTGTTATACATATATTATTTTTCTTTTCTTATTGGATTTTCGGAGTTCCACACTTTATTGTATGTGTGTTATTAAGAGCGTATGTGAGTTCTATTATTTATATATTATAAAATCGATAACTGAAAAAAACTCCCACAGTACATATATTACAAAAATGTTACATTGCATCAAAATTCGTTATATTCCACTCAGGAAAAAAATCTCTGATACAAAGATCTCGGATTTTAGACACACACGAACTTGAACTAAAATGGAAATTCTGAAGATATTAACTTCTAATTTGAGTACTGATTGAACAGCAATTAAACATTTTTGGAGCAACAGGAATGGAAAAAGAGGCACTCTGAGCAGCCAATCGAAAACTATATTTTAGTACTAAAAATAAAAGAAGTGGCTACACTGAATGCTTTTCTATCCATATCATTTCTTTCAATTGTCAAAATTAACCTGTCTTTTTCCCGACAAAGATTTTCAGCAAAACGAACATGTCCGATGGCAGTCAGCCGCAGCGGCAGGCAGTAGTAGTTGAAAATTGTTCAGACGTGCGCCGGGACCTTCATCGGGTGTGCTTGTCGCCTCCATAATATTGTTTACAATAAATTTTATCTATTGTTTTTTTTTGTTTTAACGTAATAATTTTTTACTTTGATTTTTGGCTGTAAGAAAAAAATCAAGCATAACCATTAACCATTGTCAAAATGAAAATTTTAAAGTTCATTCATTGGCCTTCGTTTCTAAAAGTTTTAAATGTGTTTCGCAATTTATTTGTTTAAGCTGTGCCTTGGAATATAAAGTCAATAAATTATCCCAGCGATAAGAAAAATAACCATTGATCTACAATAAATTAATAAAATAAAAATTCAATAGTTTACTCGGTGTCGGAATTAAGGTAGAAAATAGTAGAAAACATAGTTTACACGTAACGTATCAAAAACCATACCTACCTAAAAAAAAAATTAAGCTTACACAAAATCCAAATATAATGGCGATAGTTTTGAGAACTTTATCCGATGGCAAAATCCATCACCGGCTACGATGGGGAATGAATAAGATTCTAAAAGTTATATTACTCCTTTGCCTCTCAGCACTGGTGGGTGGAGACGATTCACCTGCGACTGCCGTTCCAAGTCTACAGCACAGCAGTGTAGTGGCACTGGCGGCTGTGCCGTCTGCCAAACCTCTTGTCGGCTCTATTTTAGACTTTAGCCCCAATTGTTCAACCGTAACGCATATATTTGAAGGTCGTGGGATTCCTTTGGCGGATATACCACAAAAACCAAGCAATGGTAAGTTAAGGATATCGTATTACAAGTTTCTCGCAGGCTAGTTTTTTGATTACATCCGATATTAAAAAAAATGATAACATAATGCAAAATGGATATATGATAGTGAAACTTTACTTTGGCAAAAATAAAAAATGAACCAGCATACCTACATAAAAAAAATCATCCCCCCTTTAAGCACATGCAGCAGCATTCCCAATTCCAATCCCATAAATTTGCCACCACAAAAGAAACAGAGTAAGTAAAAAAGGACTAGCAAGACGAAAAGAATTTTCATAAAAATGCCGTAGTTCTACTCCAAATCTCTGCCCCTCAACAATCCCTGTGTGCCTCATTGCCAGAGCCAGACGATTCGATTCGAACTCGACAGAACTACATTACTCTAAGCAGAAAATCTCTTGCTCCTTGGATTTTATTTTACCTTGCGTATTGTCTCTTGCCTCGACTCGGCTTCTTTGTGGCTCTCCATGTTTCACTTGCTGGCTGGTACAGGCGTACAAGTTAAAGGACGTAAAAGCGAGAAAGAATGATATGGAGCAAGAAGGGTAAACACCTCGTCGCCGTCGTTAACTCTTAACTCAACTAAGCTAAACTCATCAACTTTTAAAATTGCACCTACGTTTCACAGTTTTACAAAAATATGAAGCATTGGCTTTGATTTTTAGCAGCCAATGTAAACTTTTACTAAGTATAGTTACGTAGTCTTTATACCCGCTGTCCTCGCTGCATTCTTTCTCCTCTTCTGCACTACAAGTCATGGATGTGAATCTGGTGGACAGTGGGCAGGCTGCACTGTCGCTTAGTGTTTCTTTTACATGTCTTCAGTCCGTTTGCCCACACATATCCTATCTCAATTCCTACCACGACAACAACGATAGCAATAAGCAATGACGACGATGGTGACGGCCACGCTCGCTCGAGAAGAACCAAAGACATCCTTTCCTTAGACGACAGGAATGCAATGATATAATGTGCTGCATCGATGGACTGACTACGTTGCGTGGACAATTTAATTGTGTTGGTTGTTGCTTTGGTAGATAGGCACCAACTATCCAACTACGGACCGGTCTGCTCTCAGAACTAAAGTTATCTACCTGTTCTTACACTCTGATGAATGAAGACGGAGCCAAGATAGGGTTCCGCTGATCAGAATCGATTGCTTTATCGTTGCATTTTTTTGTTTCTTCTTTTTTTGTGTGAACTTTTATACAATAGCTTTGCCTATAAGCTAACGAATGAAAGAAAAAATAACAAATCGAGTTGGATAGAATGTTAGAATTCCGACACTTGTAGTAATGGTCGTTCTCACGCCATTTTGCGTAAGCTATAAATATAATAATTCAGATCCCCCACTATGCTTGCAGATTAAAAATATAAACTTTGTTATTTAAACGTATTCTTCTTTTTTTTTAATTGTTACTAAATGATAAAAATAAAAGTTCACCATGATGAAGAGTTAATTAGTTGCATATCGTCGGTAAAACTGTTGAAAAATGTGTTACTTCAATTTTTCAAAAAAAAAAGAGATTTCAACGTTATTACGCTTAAAAGTTTTTTTTATTTGTTCATTTTTAGTTATTGAAAAATGCTCGTAGGTTTCGTATTGACAACACGAAAATATCAAATACGTATAAATAGATAGATATCAATCTCAAAAAATGGCTTTTAATAAATATTGATCGAGCTTGAGAGTAATTTTTTGTCAGATATCGATTTCCAATTAAAAAAAAAGTCTTAAAAAAAACATAATCTGTGTAGGTGTATGAGAGTGGCATTAGTTAAAGAACAAACAAAAGAAAAGAGGCCAAAACATACATACACAATACGTACCTTCGATTGTATCGAGATTGATTTTGTAATTTATCAATCCGACATCTATAAACATAACCCACTTTATTGTTTTGCTTCTGTTAATCCAAAATGTAAAGTATAGCTTAACACCCACTTGACAACTGTTTTAAACTACCTACTGCCTACTGTGTGTTTATTGGATAATATCTTATGAAATAATAAAATGTAAATATGTATGCATGTGTGTACATATTGCTATTATTTTTTAAATGTTATTTAAAATACCTTTTTCGTTAAATCAAAATTTTATTCATTCATAATCTTAGGCTCACGCAATACCCAAAGATTTTGAATATTTTTGAATCACTGATAAGCGTGTGGGTTATCTCAGTGCGCTTACTTTACATTGGTAGGTAGGTGCCTATTAAATACTTGTGTATGGAATTGGGTATAAACAAACGAAATACCTATTTGAGGTGGTTTTTAAGACTTGTTGCAATTTCCTGATAGCCTTAGTTTAATTTTTGCCTGACGATGAGGACAAGAGAAGTATGTAAATACCCTTTTGTCTAAAAACATTTTACGTGACGAGCTGAATAGTTTATGAATAAGCGCCACTTTGAGTGATGGTTAATTTGAGAAGTGACTGACCTAAGATAAAGAAAGGAAGAAGAGACAAGTCAAAAATGAGATCACCTTCATTTCTGTTAAATTTAAATTAATTATTTATGTTAGTTTGAAGAGGTACCTCTACCTACGCATATGCGAAATAAAAAGTTGTTCATTAAACTTTTAGCTTAGTCGAATTCTTGTTCTTTTTACGAGTAGGTATTATGTGAACTGATTTTGTTCCTAATTTCACTTAAAGACTGCAATATTCCGAATGGTCCATGGACGATGGTCGTCCTCATCAGATGACCAGTTTTATGTGGGAAGAGTAGAGAGGTGAAAAAAGGTAAATTTATTTTCTTCACAGGTATTTGGAGTGTTTCTTTTTTTTTTTTGTAAGGAGCACGAGAAGAGAACCAAACAAAAAGAAAACAAGTGAAATCAAAATCAAGTAAAAAGTGGCGATAAAGAAATCTAAAAAGGAAGCCGCCATATCGTGGCACAGTCGAGTCGTTAGGATCACACGAAAATCTTGCTCAATCTTGATTTGGTAAATTGCGCGCATACTATTGATGAGATGCGTATCTTTTACCTGCATTCTTTCTCTTCTTCTTCTTCTACTTCAGCCTCCTTGTGTGCTGGATTTTTTTTTGACGAATCTCCATTTTCTTTCTTTCATGCAGACCAGCAGGAAAAAAACGTCCAAGTCCACATCCACACAAATTAAAATTACACGTATTTGGGCATTCTACTTGATCTTCGAGTGTGGGATTTCCTGAATGAACTTCGATAAATACCTACCACACCACCGAGAAATTTCTTAATTTCTTCCATTATCTCTGGAGGTTGAAAAAAAAACAGGTATTGATGGGAGGATATACAATAAGTATCGAATGCGTCTCAGCAGCGTACACTTAAGTGGCAACTACCTACATTCTTTGTGAGAAATCATTTAAAGGATTAAACATTCCACAGCTCAATACACATAATATAGGATAACGTTAGCTAATTCCTGCTGCACACAAATGCTCGTCTGGTTTTGTTGTTCTCAATGATTGAGAGATTCCTCAATATTATTTTATTGTTGTTATTCGTATTGTATTTGTTGCTTTTTCCTATTTATTTTGTTTTTGTTGTTTCTTTGTTGTTGTGAAATTCCTTTGTTGGTTATAGGTATTTTCTTGCAGTACAGACAGAGTGTTGTGTATTCTTTGGTTCAGGATCGGTAGGTACAACAGGACACAACAGGCATGGCAGCCGGAAATGGACCGAAATAGAGAAGTGTAGGATGAGAGAAGATAGAAAATACCTACTCAGCTCAGAGTTGTGAACTGGAAAACTAAGATCTAGTTCAGGATTTGTATTTCTGTAGGCGGTGTTAACATGTAATCATAGCCCACATAAATTATATGAGCGACAGTCTTTGTACTTAGGGATTCGCAACAAAGGAGTTTCCACTTGATTAGTTGGGTGTTAAATAAAAGAATGGATGTTGTTTCTAGCCGACCATTACCAACAGCCAGCTAATACTTAATTTCTAAATAAACTCGATTAGTCATGTTGAATGAGCAGTAATTGTGCCTCGGCTGAAAAAGGAAAAATAGACTGAGCAAGAATTTACCTGCAGCTCTTGCCTCTGAATTCTGTGGACCAGCTTAGACCGACCCTTTAGATAAAAGAGTGCGCTTAGGAAACAATAAGCTAATTCCAAATAACACACACGTTTGACATAACCACTTTTGAAGAAGGAAATACTTTATGAATGTTAACTGCAACATCATAATACACGTAGGGTTTCATTTAAGACCACACAAGTTTAAGTGGTCCAGTGATATAAAAGAGAGAAGAGATAACATAGATGGGAGGTAAGTGGAAAACGATTACGATTCCCACTACAGCTGGTAGAGAAGTAGTCGGTCGGTCGAGGGACGGCGTGGCGCATCTGGAACCATAACGTTTTTAATAACTATTGTGAGACAAAGCACAGCATATCAAATGCATATGAATGAATGCTAACAAAAGACAATAATGAACGGCTTCTTAGGTACCTACCTACCTACTACCTATCTTCGTTAAAGCAAAAGGTATGTTATTTTAATTTTCATGGTTCTTCGTGCACAAAATGGGAATTATTATAATCAAGAAATTTAAATTTGTAAAAAAAGATGTCTCTTTCAATTTACAGAGTTGTGGTTTATGTTTGTTTTTTTTTCAAGTAAAATTCTTAAATAGTTTAGCTATACAAATATGTATGTAGCTATGTTCTACGTATACAAACGAGTCCCACCTCAACCTACAGCAAGTTGGCACTTGATCCTCGCTGACACTGATTTGCTTTGAGAATTTTAATAAAATATTTATTAAACGAAGGGACAGAAAATTAAATGGGTGATAACTCAAAAACGAGAACCATTAAATAGACTCCTGAATATGTTTATATAAACAGGAAATGGAAAAAGGAAAACAAATTTCAATTTAAAACTCAAAATACGTTTTTATGACAAAATTATCTTATATAGACATCCAGGAATGGAATTATAAACGGAAATTTTCATCTCTTAGTCCTAAGGTCCTTTGTGAGAGAAATGAAAACTATTTTAAGTACGTACCTAGATACATACGAGTACATACATTCCAACAAACATTAATATGTGTAGTGTATCTACCTATATTGTATACATTGTAGGTCTTTAGAGTTTTCTTTTTGGATTCATTCATTCATTCACCTAAGCGACTTTGTTTAAATGATGACATCCTCGAGAACCGAGTATATACCTATTTCTCAACATCAATGCGATGAGTTTTCCTTCCGACACCGACTTTGTATATACAAATAAAGTGAATGACTGGATCGTTTAATGGATGGTAGTTATCAAAGAACTTAGATTTGTAAAAAACATAATTAATGAAAGTCTCAAAAAGAAATCAGAATTCATGGTTTCAAAGTTTTTTTCCTATAAAAACTGAAATAAAAATATATGAATGTAATTAACTACATCATCTAACAAAAACTGGGGACTTTTTTCAATTTAAATGTGCGACAATTGGATCACATGCATGTAGGTACTAGTGGTACATCTTAAGTTTTGTCTCAATTGATACTTCAACAAGAAGTATCATCCGGAGTAATTGCCGAGTAAAATGAGTATTATTTATGTACATACTATAGTATATACAGATATGGACAATATAATAGGAACACTCCCTAATTTTTGGTGATATTGTGTGTAGTACTTATACTAGCCAAATATTAAAAAAATATTAGTGTTACATATTAGTGGTAAGTATATATGTTGTTAATCTATTTTATAAACTAAAAGGGGTTTTCAAAATTATTTTTTAGTCCGTTTGATTTAGGCCTCCCAACAAGCTGGTCTTAAAAATAGAAACACTTGATTAAAATCAACAAAAAAAAACAAGATAACCAATGCATTTTTTTTATTTATTAGCAAAGAATATTTAATATTTCGTTGAAAAACCTTTATTTTTCAACATTGCGTTCATTCGATTTGGCATAGAGTCTGACAACTGCTGGCACTTTTCTTGTGGAAGCAAATACCACACTTCTTGGGCAATTCTCCAGAGATTCGTTTGTTGGAAGATTTATGCTTACTAACCTCAATCTTCAGCTCATTCCAGAGGTTCTCAATATAGGATTAAGGTCCGGTGATTGAGAAGACCACTCCATAACTTCCAATTTGTTTAGCTGAAACCAGAAATTTGTTGATTTTGCCGTATGTTTAGGGTCGATGTCTTGCTGGAAAAGCCATTTAAGTTGTATATTTTCCTCAGCCCTCGAAAGCATAACGTTTTCCAGTATGTCCACATACGACTCCTTTGTCATTATGCCATCTATGACGAATATTGGACAAACGCCCCACCAGGAAAAACAACCCCATAACATTATGCAGTCACCTCTATGCTTAACGGTTGGTTTTGTGTACAACGGATTGTAGGCCTCGCATTTTGGGCGAGAACAAACTGTTCCCCTTCCATTTAGAATATTATTAGAGCACATTCCTCCACTGCTTCTTGGCCTGAAGTGGGTATTGTTTCATGTGATGCATTTCGGCAAAACAGATCCGCTTCTGGGTGTGTTTTTGTTTTTAGAAAGGGCACATTCCTTGGAGATTGTGCGTGAAGATCAGCATCGTGCAAGATACGACGAATAGTTCTAGAACTGACTGGAGTCTATTTCTCGCTGCAGAACTTTTGAGGACATAAGCGGATTTGTTTTAGCTTTTCTCAGCAACGAAGCTTTGTCTCTTACATTTTAATTTTGTTTTGTCTCTTACAGTCATTTTAGACTGACGCCCTCTGGTTTCTTCAAAAATTTTGGAGTTTATAGCATTCTACACCATTCTTGCGGAGTGCCCAATGACTGCTGCGATCTCGTTCATGGTTCCACCGTTGTTATGCAGAACTAAAATGGCTTCGCGTTGGTCTTTAGTGCAGTTCTTCGCTCTTCCCATTTCTGAGTGGCATATTTAAAAAAAAATATTCTAAGATAAAAAATTTCACCAAAATCTTGACTTCTTTAAGCTTAAATCAAATGTTTTGAGCTTCTATTCAAATGTTCCTATTTTTTTGACAAGCATATTTTTTAGTTGCAATCTACTAAGTGAATAATATTGCAAATAACTTTTGTTTAATCACAAGATCATACGTTGAGTAGATTGATAATATATAAACCGTAACAATAACACACCAATTTGTTCACATATTCGCCTAACTAATATGTAAGATACAGTATTACTAAAAGTAAGGAGTGTTCCTATTATTTTGTCCATGTCTGTATATGTAGTTTTCTTGTGGATCAGAATAACAGGTTTAATAGCATTGCTGTTTTTTAATCACCAATCAGGATACAGAAATAGTGGTCAGTTAGGTATTTTATCTAAAATCTGGTAAGCAAAACAAATACATGTGTTGGTATTTATCTGCTCAGTGGCAAGAAATGTAGGATAGTTCTATAGATCTTTTATTTTTTAAAGTAATACAAAAAAACATTTCTATGAAAATTAATGTAAAATATGTATATTAAAAAATTTAATCCACATACAATTTCCCAGCTCGTAACTTATACAATCGAGCTTTGTCGTTACAATCGAGAATTGTTTTGATTTAATCGATTGTACTCGATTGTATCGTTAGATGAAACTCGATTGAATAGAATAAAAATACCCTATTTCAAAACGTTGTAAACCAAATGTATTTATTTCTCATATTCAATTGGATCAAGTCAAATTAAATGACAAAAATGAGGACTTTGTATACTACCCATGTGATACCGATTTTTGCTGGCAAAAGAGATCGATTATTACCAAGTATCATCGTACGATGCTCGATCTAGCAAAAAAAATATATGCTTAACAAGTGCATAAAGGGATTAACGGCTACAAATTAGCATACATTGAAAAACAAGTAATAATCAATAATGTTATATGACTTTGTTTGGCATTTGACAACAAATTTAAATTTTATAATTTAGTTATCTAAATTTTAAAGATTGAATTTAAAAATAAATTTAACAATAAAAATTATGATTTCTGATGCAAAAACAAAATAAATATAATTCGTTTCGTTCGTTGAAAAAACACCCAAAGACCATTATGTTGCAGAAAAGCAAGTTATGTCATTTAATAATATTTAATATTTTATAATATGTTAAATTTAAGTTCTTAGTACATTTTTTGTGACCCTATGTACAATCCACAACTTCAAAGCTTTCCATTTTTCATGTCTATGTCTGAAAATTAATTTGAGTATTGTTTTATTTCCATTTTAAAAATAACAATTTGCAAACAAATCGAGAATTCACAACAAAACAAATGCTTCAGATTAGGGATGATAGATAAGTCCATCTATGTTATTGAATCATCGATATTAAAACAAAAAATCGATGATTCAATATCGATGTTGAAGGAATAATAAGGCAAAACACTTCAACACATCGATGTTTTCGATTCGATAACTATTAACATCGATGATTAGTATTATTCGATATTCTCCTCAATATCGCCCATTCCTACCTCAGATCTCATGTGACTTTGACGTTTATTCATTTACCTCAAGTTGTCCCTGCTAAAAACCTAGTTCTGATTCAGGGCGAGGTGAGGGCGACCCTAAGTTTAAAAAAACACAGAATTTGTTTATCAGAATGACTTTAGGTTTTTGAAAAAAACGCTTTAGGTCAACCCTAGGGCGACTTCAGGGCTCAATGAACAAACCTAATGTTCATGTCTGTATACCGCCCGTCTTATAATGAGATCAAAGACCTAATTTTCAAATCCGCTGAGCCAACAAAATTCTTTCCCATCTTACTATTTCTTCTGACTACTACCGTGCAATTAGCTTGCATTAGAAGACCTTAGGCCTTACATTTTTGTTATTATTATTGCTATTAAGAAATTTAA
The DNA here is from genome assembly GCA_910595825.1 of Philhelius pedissequus. Lineage (NCBI taxonomy): Eukaryota > Metazoa > Arthropoda > Insecta > Diptera > Syrphidae > Philhelius > Philhelius pedissequus. The sequence continues at coordinate 1,773,788 of OU343163.1, read as the reverse complement.
GGTAGGTATATTGTGGAATAGGATTGAGGAATTTGTTCAAAACGTCAGGTGAATAGTATATTAGGTTTTATATATAACATTTTGTTTTTATCTTCATGTCTGAGTATATTTCACAATTTTAAAGTCTTAAGAGGAAACATAAATTTCATGTCATTGTCAAACAAATTGCTACATTAAATAGACTCCTCTGAGTTTACATACCTCATATACATATGTAGGCATTGTCGATTGTTAAGATACCGTGCATTTGCAATTATTTGTATCAACAAAAATTGTGTTGCTGCGTATTTGTATTTATTCAGTGTCTTATCGCATTGCATGCTATTGCCGTGAAGTACATACTAGAAAACGTTCATAGGTTTATAAATTTTTTTTTCTTTCTTTATGTTTTTGCAAAAGCATGAATATAATTTATGTACATATGTACATCTACATCTACGACGATATGCGTAGATGTAAATGTTGTATTATGAAGGATGTCGAATCACTTTGAAAAGCATCCTTGTGCGTCGTTATTCGTTATACATACCTGCATTCTGCATAACCATTCTCATAATTATCATTTCACTCTTTTATCTCTGTAAAAATGTCTCCCGATATTATGTTGCCTGTAAGCTGAGCTAAGCTGATATGCTCCTTGTCCTTATAGTCAACGCTAATCGTTGATGGCTGGCGCTGCGAACAAAGCAAACATTCTGTTGTCACATCTTCGCTCTTCGTTCTCAGTGTCATTGCATTAATACGATGAGTGTAGGTGCAAGTTCAACTTGTGCCACCGCCTTTCATATGAACAGAACTGTGCAAATTTTGTTGATGCAAAATAAAAATATTGTATGATTATTTTGTGTAAAAATTCCGAAACCGACTTATTGTTCTTTGTTTCCACAACTTAGCAAAATAAATTAAGCTTATATGTCTTATGCGATTCCTAGTCACGTCCAAAAAATGCAAGGACTTCGGTTTAGGCAAGTACAAAATTTAGATAGTCAAAATAGTCAGATCTCTGATTTGAAACCTTTCATGCGAAGCGCCAAGAACCTAATTTTAACCAAATTGACAAATGAAAAAGAAATACATTTGACAAAAAAATCCACAAGACTGTACGTAAGTCTTCTGTTCCCGGCACATATTTCTTTCTGCATTCAAATTCCAGAAGAATTGTCTGTGCAGAAGGGAACGCAGCAGCTACTTGAGGTTCTTTTTCATCGTCAAAAAATACTATACTTTATATGTATATTATGGTGCCTATGTTGTACTTTATGTCCTTTACATTTAATGCTGCAAGGCACACACACCTTTTGCTCAAACATGTGGAAAAGGTAAAAAAAAATAGAAGAGTGCCTCTTTGTATTTTTTTTTAGATTAGAGGAAACGAATGCATAAGTATTTTGTCTTCAAGTTTTTTTATTTTTCTCGTTCCGTTTTCCACTGAAGTAGGTAAATAGTTATGCATTTTTGTACATTTGTGCGGTAAAAAAAATACCTTCTAACGATATGGAGTTTGCCGAAGGTTAAAGAGATACTTTTTCACAGACCGGGTCATGAAAGCTATGCAACTGTCCATTCATCAAAAATTCTATTTACCTTATTTTTCTTCCTTTAAATACGAGCAGGTAGGTACATACGAAATGAAAATGAAGTTCCTTCTATGCACTTCAAGTCCTACCGCTCTGCCAAATTTCACCATTCAGCAGCTTTCGAAAGTGATCCTAAAATTATGAAAACTCCAAAATGTCTTTTTTATATTTTTTCTTCGCATGCACCACAAGGTCTACCATTCCATCAGGAAGTGCTACGTAATTCTGATGATCTGTCAGTCCTGAGTCAGTATCGGTTTTTGAGATTTTTCAAGTTCTATTTCTCTGGAACCACACGTGCTAAAAAGTTGTAAGTTTAAATTTGACTAGGCGCTTGTGCTTGACCAGCTTAGCAAATATTCCAGTTTATGACCTGAGGGGCTCGAAAATCACTAGAACTTGGCTACCGTGATCTTTGATCCCGAAAGAAAAAATCAATGAAAACAATAGTTATTTTTGAAAATGAAGAAGTAAAAAATGTCTAGCCTTGAAAAAAATAAAATGCACTACTCAATCCCGTGTACTAGCTCTTTTGTTCGATCTCATTGTAAGCACAATATTTTTAGTAGAATCGCCTAAATATATTTTAACCAGAAGACCATGCGAAAATTGCAATTAAATTTTTAAATAGCTTTGAACAAAATAAATAAATACTTTATTAATATGAACATATGTACCTATTAGCTTTATAAATTCTTTAATTGCAACACACGATCAAATCAGCCACAATTTTGAAGAGTGATACCTAATTTAGTGCATTATGTTTTTTATAAATGAGAAAAAAAAAAAGAATTCGAACCGAACAATAGAAGTGACAAATACAGTAGATGCTCCATATAGTGAAGTAATAAAAACCGGGCATTTTCAGTATTACGAGATTGTTCACTATTTAGAGAGAAAATTTTTATCAGTTTTTCAAAGCTAAATTTAATAACAACTACATTGAGAGTGTGAAGTACATAAAACTTTTTTATAATTCTTAATTATAAATAAGCAATTTTACAAACATTAAATAAAATACATATGCAGAATGAGGCTTGACAAAAAGCATAGGTGTTTTAATTTTATTTTAAAAAAATTCATCAATAAAACAAAAAAAAAGAACATTTCATTATCACGTAAATAACAAAAAAAAAAACATAAAATAAAGCTCTACAACTCATAAAAACAACAACAAACAAATTGATGGAAATTAATATTAACTATCGGGTACCAAGGTAGAAATAAAGTTTTGTACTCGTATAACAAAAAACTAAAATGTGGAAAAATAATTCGTCACTTTCTTTTGTGCCTTTCTTAATTTTAAACTGTTTTGGACAGTTTTTTTTTAATATTTTAAAACTAAAATGTCAGATCTAAACAAAAACTAAATGATAACTCTGCATTATTATGTACCGCCCATTCAGTGATCTTATCAATATAAATAACAGCATCATTTAATGAAATAGAAATAGTTTATGGTTAAAACGACATGAAACTTAATGCATTGTAGATGGGAGAGATTTTTAGAATACCCTGTATAAAATGTTGTGCGTGTTCACTATAGGTCTGATCCAGACTTTTTTTGGGCAGAAATTGGCAGCTAATAAAATTTTGAAGAGTGGGGATGAAATTCCCTCAATAAAAAATATAATCCGAAAAAGTCTGGAACAGCTTGAGCACAATTTTCTGTCAATTTTTAAACGTCAACACATTTTTTTTTTTTTTATATTTTTGTTTGCTTAAAATTCACATTTTTTTCTCTTTAAACCAATAGTTTTTTATTTTAGTGCTTCGAAGTTAATTTATTTGTTCAACAAATCTTTTCTCACAACAACCACGAAATGATTTTTTGCATTTATAATAATCGTCATTCTGACAACTGTGAATTTTCTGCCTACAAACATTTATTGGGCAGAAATTGTCAGAAACGGGCAATATTTTACTCTTTTAAGAGCGCTCTCTTCTGCCCAAAACTACCAAATTTGTATGTCTGGAACAGAAATTGGCAAAAATTGGTGCCAATTTGTGCCAATTGGCAGAGTGTGGATCAGACCTTATATTGGATATTTCACTCGAACGACATTCACTATATCGATCGTCTACTGTAAATATGTTTCCCCCCCCCCCCCTCATTCGTGGTGGAGCGAAACAAATGTTTCTCCTCCACTCAATGTACAAGCGAAAAAAAGTGTATTTTAAATCACAGAGGTAATACCTATATGTATATAAAAGTACATAAATATATATATATTCTTTTACCACGTGTTTGCAACGGACCGTGTACCCGGCAGTGGCGGCAGTTGATAAAAAGTAGTTGACCAGTGTAGTTTACGTAACAAACAAAGTCTATTTTTTTAATTGCAAAATTTGGTGTGTAAAAACAGTTGTGTGAACTTTAATGAAGTAACTACACATTTTCTATTTATAATTTTGTTGTTAATACTTTACGCATATACTTTGTTTATTTAATTAATAAATAATAATTATTGATTTTTTGTTGTGACCATGCAGTTTCTTTTTTTTTTTTTGAGCTCTTAAAGCATTTCGAGGATTTCTCGATTTTCCAGAAGGCAGATCTACAGGCAATCGCAATGAAGTCGACTTGAAAAAAGTTGTTCGGGAGTTATAGAAGTTTGTTGTATTCATATTACTTACTTTACTTTAGATGGCGCTTACAATCCAGGACGGATCACGGCCTCAACCAGCAAACCTCTCCAGCTAGCCCGGTCCCTAGCCAGCTGCCACCAGTTACGCACACCAAGTTGGTTGAGGTCGTTCACCACTTGATCGTGCCACCTAAGATAAGGCCTTGTTGTATTCATATATTAATGAAAAATATACCCCAGAGAAATGGTCGCATTCGACGAAAAAAACAGTCGCCACTAACTCTATCCGCAGATCTCTTTAGCTTTGTAAATGGTCCTCTGAAAAAAATTAATTAACATAACCCTGGAGCTATGTTATGAGGCATATTAAAATACCAAAAACTGTCTATTTTGTTAAAATTTTATTCTTATAATTATTCTTTTTTTATTTATAAAATAAGTATTTTTTAAAATGAATTTGATAGTGGAGATATTATCGTGCTTTTAATTTTAATAAATTAAATATTTTATTTCATTAACTAAAAACATTTAAACATTATTTAGTTGATTATATGTACATTTCGGAAGCTATGCTTTCATCGTCAGTAAGCTCTTAGAGCTTTTTTTTCAAAAATCCAAAAAAAATATTTTTTTGCAAATGTTGGACTGCAGTATTATTTAGAATTTAAAGGGCCTCCTATATAAACATTCTGATCGAAATCCATCGAGTCGCTTATGAGAAAGTCCAAAATCAGAATAATCCCAGGTACCTGAACAAAATGTGTAAATGAAATTTTCCAACCAAAATGTAGACTATCTGTAGTATTGCACAGATCTTTTTTTATCAAAATCCTTAGAGCCATTTTCGAGATAATTAAGATGGCAGGAAAAATTGTTGTTTTTGGGGCAAAAAAAAAATTTAATCTATTTGAGTAATAACCTAAAACGCTTAAATACCAAGTTTAAAGAAAATCTCTTTAGCCGTTTAGGCTATATAGATCGACCTACAGACAGACAGACAGATGGAATGGGGGGCCCACTTTTTTAGTGTTCTCTATCATCATAATGTATAGTTTGATTAAAATCTCGAGTTCGATTTTTTCCTGCCCTATAGTGCCTACATACATTACATTACATATATCTGAAGTAAAAAACGGACTAAATTCCAAGAGCTCTTGCCAATAATTGACCATTGAATATAATACGGGAACTGTTGGTATGAGCTGCCGTATCAGAATGTACATATGTGGCCGCAGACAGTGGGTTCGAGCCCCACTCTAGCCAGCTTAATTTTGTATATTTCTCATTTTTTGCAAACTGAATCGTTTTTTATCGTGGAATTCGGAACGCTAAAAAAATTCTCATTTCAGACTCAGTCAATTGTTTAATATCTAAATGTTTATGAAGTTACTCTTCGTACAATGTCGCAAGGTACAGAGCATGCTTTTTTGTTATCGAATACACATTATAGAAAAAATTCGCTAACCCTTACTTAATTAAGTGGCATAAATTCTTCTGTTTTTTTTTTCTGCTGATGGAAGGGTCAACATCCAATCAAACCACACTTAATTTCACATACTGCATACCTACGTCTGATACGGTTTCGTTATGAAAATTAATTATTGTTGAGTGTTGTTCGATCTTTTTTTTATTTCTGAATCATCAATATCAATACCACACTCACAGATGATATCTATACTGCCAGCCTTTTGGTATCAATCCATTGTGGTATAGAAAAATTAAATAATGATGCTTCCAATCAATTCATTCGCTACTGTGTTATTATTTTTTCGAGACGAATGCATTTTTACAAATAACTGGGCGACATACAGTAGGACAATCTACAAAGTTGAGTTGGCTTAAAACAAAAAAAAAATGTGATATTTAAAATATATACATATAGGTGTAAGATTAACATTGACGTAAAAAAATAGTGGTATTATTTCCGTGTGATATTTTATGAGTTGTGTAGTAACAGAAGTAGAAAAAGTAACTCCGAATAACTAATCGAAAACGATATAATAGAATGTAATGATACACAAATACAGTTTTCGATGCAAACAGAATACTTGCTGATTGTAGTAGATTCTTGTAATACATAATTTGAGAAATTGGCTATTTATCTACGTTTACATAATGATTCTCAGAAATCTGAAATAAATTTTTGTATTTGGGGACGTTCACTCAATTATTCTCAGCAATCTGGAATAACTTTCTGTTGTTGTAATGCGTGCAAAACCACATCTGATGAAAAAACAGCTGCTCTCATGAAAGCTATCTTGAGTTATCCCAAAAAAAATGGAATAACTAGCTATCCGAGAACAAATGTATAGAACCAGCTGACTGCAAAATTCGTTGGTATGCGTTTTGCTTTGATTTTTTGACAGCTTTCATCTAACCTATCTGATTCGTCCACAGATATACCCCGATAGCTTGGTATCCGAGATAACATATCTAATAAGTGAGTGATCGCCCGCATTGTTAGTGCAAAAATACAGCTGGTGCCATTAAAGTTATCCCAAAAACATAGAATATCTAACTATCCAGTGACAAATGTCTAGAACAGCTAATTTTAATTAATTTTGATATGAGTTAGTTTTTGATTCTTTTAGCTAACCTATTCGAATCCCTCACAAACAGATTCGTATAGTTTACATTCTGAGATAACGAATTTAATAACTATGTTTGAATGTTGCCACTGATATTAAGCCTCAATTATGTCGCTTTCGGAATTATTGGTCTTTTTAATCTGATTTTTTTATTTTCTATAGGAATAGAATACAAGGAGTGAAAAAAGAATAACTCCGAATATCCAATCAAAACAACATTAGCTAATGTTTTGAAAGAATTAGGGATTCTAAACAAAAAAAAAATAACATCCTTTGGGGAAAATTTTTAGGCAATTTTATTATTAGACGAATTCTCCTCGAGCTTTAAAAAACCTATAATGGTGCTCCCGTACTTTGTGCACAAAAATGTGAAGACTGTCATTTTTGCAAGAGCGGGGGTAAAAATCTCTCAGAGATCACCAACGTTGTACAAAAGTACGGGTACGCTTTGAACAACAATTTTAGCCAATTCTTAAACGTCAAAATAAAAGTGTATTTTTGAAAATGTTTTTTAAAGATTTACATGAAATTATTTCTTCTGTTGTGTGTTCTTCCTTTCTCTGTCTCTCTGTGTTGTATTAATGTATGTGATGTTTAAATCCAATGGTCTCGTTGCCAGTGCTTCAGTGTCTCTACTTCGTAGATTTATCTATGGAGTAGTATAATATGTAATGTAATGTATTTCTTAAAATAACCAATTTGATATCATAAATTCAAATTTATTGCACGGATAATCCCGACCAGGCTATAAATTCCATTATTTTCAGCTTTTGTAACGATACACATGGCAACTGACAGCTCATCTATTTTTTTTTCTTTTTTCCTTCATTTGGCTCTCATGAGCGCTTCTTTTCTGTTAAAAACTACGAACATTTGAAGTACGGGATCAGGATTTGACTGTATTTCGTAGAAATTCATAGATTTTCGCAGTTTTAGGGATTACGGGAACGCACCTTATAATATAATTAATATTGTTTGGCAGATAGTTTTAGTATGACATGTCATACGTCTCTGGTTTTTAGCTCATGAATTGATAGGTAGGTAGGCATCTATACATAATTTTCAAATTTAGATCTAATTTGCCCCACTGTATGATGGAAGATATCGCCACTCACTCAAATTGCGTGTGTTCTATGCTATCCCAAGTGGACTTTAAGTAGTGTTAAGTAACACTTCAGAAGATTTTAATTGATTGATGCCACTACTTGAATTTATATATAGTCTCAGTATAATTTTATTCGATACATATGTAGGTACCAACCTAGTGCAGTACATATACTTATACATATATAAAATTGTCTTCCAATTAAATAATTGCTAGCCATGTCACCAAAAACGTAAAAATGTCCGGCTTATGAATAAAGTACCTAGTATGTATACACATACATATATACAATATACATGCCTATATACTTACATACATACACAAGTAGAGTAGTGTTGTTTAAAAAACAAATTAGGAGAGAAGGATAGTAAACTTAATGTGCGAAAAATATTTTACGTCTCAAAGAAAATAATGCATTCCTTAGTTTCTCTAAAGCGACCAAAAAAATATATCACTTGCATCATGGGGGCACAGGTGATACGAATACATAGGTATACTTATACTTACTAAATCTGAATCCAACGTACCTACCTAACTACCGGTTGAAACGATAACCACGATCGACATTCATGAATCGACTCGTTTCATCGGAAATATTTAATCAAACAATTTACCCCTCTCTCGTCTTGGGCGGCTGTCGCCGCACCTTGCTTTGCCGGCCGCAAGCAAGAGAGTGTGAGAAAACCTGACTAACTAACCTGACTAACTGGGCGCTATACTCGTACCTACATGTGCTCATCATCTTGGTTGGGTTGGAGCTCTCAAAACACACGCACAGTGTAGAGTAGGGTATTGATGTAGGTATATCTACAACATATCCAACCTCCGCCATCCCACCTAACCCAAAATTTATATATTGCATGCCAGTTGACAGTGTAGTGTTTAAACTTTGGGGCACTCCACAGAGAAATGAACATCACCACACCACGGCAACCAAACCAAACCAAACCAAGGCAGTAGGAAGGCATTGATGATCATCATCTGAACTGTGGGCACCATGAAGATAAAGACGATAACACAACTAGTTAAGGAACACGTTCTGCTGTGGTGGCATGCATGGGAAATGGCATCGTCAACCAAACGGATTTAGCAAAAAAAAAAAAAAAAACACTGCGCACACATCAGAGCCGGAGAGGTGACTCGCACCAAAGGAATGTTGAGCATTTTTGTGTACCTTCTCGGCGTGTCTGTTTTAATTTGGAAAATAAAAAAAATGTTCATCGTTTTGCCACTCTACATTGTATAAATCTATTTTAATTTTGCGTACTTAAGGTTCACTGCCTGTATGCGAATAAATGTTAATCTATTCAAAGTAATTAAATATTAGTTAGTTCATCTAATTCTTATATATATGTACATATGTACGTAGGTATCTAATCTATGTAGGTACATATGTACAGGTGCCAACAAAAATCAGAATATCTAATATGAATAGGTATCGGTTTTATACCTACGCATTTTTTTAAATTGTTTTTTTTTTTTTTTGTTTTCTTATTCGAAATTTTATTTTGAAAAGTTAATGTTTCGAAAAGGACTTAATCGAATTTCTTGAAAATTTGCAACTCAGTTGTTCAAATGAAACATTATGTAGGCACCTACTCGTACCTACCTTCTTTTGAATTTTTTTTATTCCAACTTTCTTAAAAACTTATAAAAAGAAATTCATTAAAAATTACCTACTTAATTAAATTTAAAAAAAATGTAAGATTTTTGGAGTCCGAAATTCTATGATCACTGTTTTCGTTGAGAGCCATTTTGTTATCTGCCCTGTGATTTATCTTCAGTTTGAATGGCTACGTCAATGAGCCAAACTCTGGCATTTATGGTGTAAATAATCCTCAAGGGATTGTTGAAATGCCATTACATCCAAAAACACTGAAAGTTTGTTGTGCTCTAAGGGCTGGTGAAATCATTGGTCCTTACTTCTTTAAAACCGATGCTGGCCAGATCAATGACTTTTTCGTTCCAGAATGGAATCGCATTGATTAGGGTTACCAGGGGGTCAATTCCCGATCTGTGAAGTTTTGAAGTGAAAAAAAAATATTATTTCAGTTTTTACAGAGGTTTATCATTTTCCAACTTCACGCACACGTTTTAAAACTTTGCTCTTGCTATATTTCGATGCTTTGTGCTTGTACATCTGTTCATATACCAGGTTCAGCTTCCGAAGATCCTATATATACGATTTGTACACACTTTCGCTTAACCTTTCAATAAGCTTTAAGCTGTCATTTTTCATTTAAATACAAAAGAAAATATTTTGTTTTGTAAACAAAAAATGACGAAGGACAGAAAGTAACACAAATCATAAACTGACAGATGAAGGATGACTTGAACACGTGAAGTGAGATGTAGTTTATTGTGTGAATGCGTTCAGCTTTGGATGGATTTTGAACTTCAAATGGATGTGTTCACAGAGAATATTCTTAAGCATATATAATGACAATTTTTTTACAATTTTAAATTGAAGGTTTTCTTTTTTTTTTAAATTAATAAGTGGGACGTATGGTTACCCTGGCTTTGATATGGGGAAGCTGTGGTTTTAACTAGACGGTGCAACATGTCACACAGCGAATGTCACAATCAATTTTTTGAAGGAAACATTTCGTTACCGATGGGGGATATGTGAAGTCGGTCGTCGATTAACGACTTGCAAAACAAAATTCGCCGCGTAATTATCAATATACGACCGCGAATGCTGCAAATAGTGATGGAAAATTGGACCTCAATATTTGACTAGGTACATCAGAGTCAGCCGCTGGCGCTATGGCCAAATGCCAGAAATCATACTCAAATTAAAATGGCAAACAAAATATTCTATGGAAATTAATACAAATTGCCCATGTTTTTTTTTCATTTCATGTGTAGTTCTGGATCTCAAAAAAAACACCCTTTATTTCTTCTTTTTGTTTTTTTAATTTATGTATCACAATTTGAAAAAGCTCCCAGTTCTATATAATGTATGTACTTATTTTATATAACCAGCAATCATAAAATAACGAATTTAATACATATTAGTATACCTATACAGCATACAATGGGACAAAATAACTTAAAAACTGACCCCTTATTTCTTTCTTTAATGTTTTGAAAATTTAAGTGATAAATTCTGTTTTGGCGAATAGTGTGATACATTTGCAATACAAAAATTAGAAACTAGAGGTAAGTTCACAAACGTCAAATAAATCGCTGCGCAAGATTCAGCATCACTGCTTTTTTCCGATGCTAATAAATATCTGTTGCGGATGCGAAGCAGAGCATATTAAAAGCCTTAATTGATTTAAAAAGTGATATTTTCGTATACAAAATGCGTAAAGCGAAGCAAATAGGATTTAAGAGAAATTCGCACATATTTATACCAGCCGATCACCAGCATCAACAAGTAGATAATCTTGATACTTTTTTATTTTGTTTGCGCGTCAGAATACACAACTTTGCAATAATGAACAGTTGACGTTCAAAGCGATGCGAAAAGTGAAAAAAGAATCAAATCCGTTTTCTTGCAGCCACTTATTGCATTAATAATTTTTATTGACTTGAATTGTTTCCGTTAAAGCAGTCTGTATGCTGATAAGGCTGTTTAAAACAATTGGCAGCCTCGAACACAAATTTACTTATGGCCTGGTTTGCATACCTAACTATAACACATTGCATACTCAAATCGATAGCAAATAGAAGTTGATAGAAAAGAATTAAATATAACTTCACTTCTTTATTTGGTTTTCTGCGGTATCTGTTCCCACTGTGTTTTAATATAATTGCAAAATACTTCGTATGTACCTATAAATGTGCCATAATTTTTATTATGAAAGCAATCACCTGGAGGATATCTAAATTTATTCATTTCTACCATTTAGATAGAATAATTCTAGTGATCGTCTCATCATCAATTTGCATACATACATATATATATGTATGTATCTATATATTGGTAGTTGTATAAAAAAAACTTCTTGTCTTGCTTCTTTATTCTCTTTCGCAAATAAAATTCTCTTAGTCACTAAGCTAGATAGATATTTTAAATGTTTACAAATTGCGATTTGTATGTAGATCGTATGTATAGGTTCTAGATGTACATATATGTATATACGCACTGCATACATATGAGTATGAAATAATTTTATCAATACCAATCTTTCGAATAAGATTATAAGAAAATATCTTCACTTGTATTTTTTAATTAATTAGGTATTTAAACTAATTGATTTGCCATTAATCAGCTAATCAAACATTTGTAGCAATTAATCCGCGGTGTAAACAAATTCGGAATTAAAAATACATTATACCTATTCCATGTTTACATTTACATTACAAAATAAAAAAAAAAAACATCAAAGAATACCTTATGAATTAATTACCGCGTACCACCTTTTGCTATTAGCTACAGTGCTGAGTAACACTTCGTATATAGCATTCCAATCACCTGCCACAATCATTTCAAGCCCGCTTTTGGTTTTTTTTTCTCTCCGAAACGAAATTGAATCGATGATGGATTTATATATTAATTTGAATTCGATCGAGAGGTATAACTTAATTCTGTGGCTGTGATCTTAGAGGCTGAGACCATATATTATATATGGAGCATCGGCTTATTATTTAAATTAGGAAGGATTTACATAAAAATGAGATGACTTACCAGACTTAAGATGAGAGAATGGGTTCGGATTCACAACGTACGTCGGAGATCAGATGATTAGCTTATTAATTGACAAAACACATACATACCTACATAGCTAAATTGTTTTTTATTGAAAATTTTCAATTATGTCATAATTGGCTTAGGGAATTATAGTTCTTTTAAATAAAGAGGTTTAAGTTTTTTAATATTGAATATTTGACTGCACAATGAGAGTTATATACCGGAGACTAAACCCGATATCATCGAAATTAGAGGCCGGTTGTAGCAATAATTTAATGCATTAACACGATTTGAAATATGAAAAGGATACTACTCGATACGAAATCACCTGAAATCAGTTTTTTTCCAAAAATTCTTCGGAACCAATACTTCTTTTTACTAAAACAAATATTTTGCTTATGAAAATTACATAGGAAACAAATCTGTACGGAATTTTCATCAGCAAAAATAAATTAAATCCATGACTGGGATCGTAATACTAGCTCTTATATTAGATCACATCGTAAGCAGAAGATTCTTAGTAGAAAAGGCTAAATATATTTTTAAAGTAGTTTCTTAATAAATGTTTTATATAAAAAAATCCTTAAATTTGTTTCTAAATTAAAATTTTGTTATGCCGCCAATATTTAACAATATGCATAAATTTAAAAACATTATTTAAAAAAAAAATGCTAAACCACTTTTTGAAAAATTGAAATTAAAAAAAAAGATGTTCTTTTTTCAAAAATCCAAAAAAAAATATTTTTAGAAAATTTTAATATGCAGTATATTTTAAATTTGAAGGACCTCCTGGGCCTATATACTGTAACTTTCGAATCGATAACAGTAGTCGAGAAACAAAACAAAATGTTTGTTTTGTTACTATAAGATGCCAAAATGACTTCTTTAATTTATCGCCTTCCATTGGAAAATCCGAGTCAAATAAATTAAGAATTTAAGGATCGCCTCAGCAAAAACCCATTTTTTCAGAGGCGTTGCGTTAAGTGAGGAAAAATTATCGCCCGAGTTACAGAACATGGGCTTTGTACAAAAATGTTGATCAAAATCGCTAATGCCGTTAATGAAAAAGTCGAAATTAAAAAAAAAGAAGTTCTATGGCAGGTACTGAATTTTTTTTTATTAAAATCGGTAGAGCCGTTTTTAAGATAATTAAGATTTACCATTTTTGGTTCAAAAAATTGTATTTGGCTGGCAAATACCGTGACGTTATGGTTAAAAAAAATTAGAAAAAGATTCGAGGCAATTACTTAATAGGCTAAGTATCGTGTTTGAGTAAAATCGATTCAGTCGTTTGGGTTGTAGATCGACCTAAGCCAGATAGACCGAATTGCGGGACCCACTTTTTTCGTGCTCTCTATTTTTTATCGTTCTGGAGTAGGCTATTCTGCAGTACACTGTTCCATTGCGAAATTTAAAAGCATCCACTCACTTTGCGCAGACAATTTATTACCCAGACTAATTAATTGTGTGTGGAAAATAACATTTGAGTTTTTAGTCGCGTTTTTTTGTTGTTTCTTTCATCAAAGCTTGTTTTTATGTGATTGGGTTTTTTTTTTGAAAATTTGTTCGCTCATATTTTCGTTAGCATTTCGCTATCCTAGTGGAAACACTAAAAATTTTCGTTTCGCATCAGCAACGTAACTAAGGTTTAAAAGGAAAAAAAACGACAAAATCTGTCGGATAGGGAACTTTTTAAATAAAGTCGTATTTTATTATCAGATTTTATTCACGCATAGATCATCAAAAAGATATTAAAGAAAAAAGACAAGGAATACATTTCACTTTTCTATGAAACAGTTGGGTATTAAAGAAGAACCTAATCAATGCTAAAGTTATTTATTTAAGCACGGTGTGGAAACATATGGTTTTCCAGAATTTACTTTAAATAACTATTTGGGCATTTATCTTCCCAGTAACCTTACATAACTGGTACACTGCTAAACAGAAAATGATCTTTAAAAAAATAAAAGAATTATTAGCGCAAATTTCATTTCAACAATTTCTAAAATGGCTTGCACCACACCATAATTGATCCCCGCCTTGTCATCGGAATTTGATATTTGGGGTTGTATCATTGCTCCAGATGACTTCGCACATAGGGATTATACTATGTACATATATATTAATAATACAATGATACAAATATCTCAAAAATAAAAACAAAATTTAACCGTTACGAAGGATAAAGCAATAATAATTGATTTTGGTGTGACCGTTTGCATTTTTTTTGCTCGCTGCTTTAAATGTACATATTGAATTTCTCATAATAGTTTGTTTTTCCTGTTGCATTTATTTCTTCCTACATTAAGGGCAAGTTGTACAAATATTTAATCCGTGGCTCGGGAATTTTTACTCTCCGATATGGCTTCTATCATATATGTATATGTACCTACTTGATGATTGAACCATCGTTGAATCTCAGTTAATCCATCGAAATGGAGAGTTAAGTGTTCTTAAACCACTGATCAAATAATTGAACTCAGTTTGTACAACTGGCCCTAAGCAATGTGTCTTCAAAATAATAGCCAACCAAAAGACGCGGTATTCCGCGGAATAATTTCTTCAAACAATAATAATCCAAGCTATGTAATCCCTAAATTAAAATATCACTTGTTTGTCCAGGTCTATTTTTAATTTTTTTGAACACGTTGCCGGGCCTTTATGTAGGTAAGATAGATATAAATGTTTACCTTGTGGCGTTGTTCTTTTAGGTCCGTCGCGTCCCGTCTCGTTTTGGTCGGTCGATGCGGGTGAAAAATTATATGTACATACCTTTACCTAAACTTCCTAACTTCTCCATTTAATCGAAAGAGGGAATGTGAGTGTGTTGTTTACTCACCTGAGAAAACTTATGCTCGGTTGGACCTTATTATTACCTTTTCATATTCCCATGCATTCCTTTTATGTTAAATGGCTCTTCGAACTCACCCCAGATACGATTTTTGTCCATCATGGCCAAGATTTCGAAACAGCTAAACCTCGAACCTTTCAATATTTCCCTTTTCCTCATCAGGTTTAATAAAATGTTAATATGTAGTATTATGTATGAATGTGTATGTAGTTTATGTCTTTTGTATTGTTTATGTTGTTTTTTTTATTCAGTGTGCTCCGATCCGATGTGGTTCTTTTCAAGAGAAATACCTAAACCTACATATCGGTTTGGCGGCGCTCTTGCTGCCCCTGCCACTGCTGTTTGTGCTGCGCTTCATGCTGTGCTGTGAGTTAAATTTAATAGCTAGGAATTATTTTTTTTTTTGTTTCGGAAGAATTTGGAATGTGACAGGTCATTTTGTTTTTTTGACACCTTAATCGATTGCCGGATGTCGTTTAGGTGCTGTTGTAAAACTATTATGTCTAATAATGGGAACAGAAATTTGCATAACATCTTGGGCGGTTGATATGCACAAATATTTTTTTTTTTTTTTTTCAAATTTAAAATTGAATTGGCACATCTTTGGATGTGATCATATTTGTGATCAGTTAAAAAAAATATAAATACCTATTAGAACATGACATTTGACCAACATCCTGATAAGCATTCATACAGACGTAAACTATTACACACAATTTTAAACATTTAAAACCAACTCTTAGGCCCGTTTGCTGATACACAACATAAGCATTTAATTTCTACTTAAGCACATATGTGACAGTTTACGCAAAGGAAAAAGCAGCCCTTAAGCGTTTTAAGTTGAACATAAATATTTATGATTCGTATCAGCAAACGGTCCTTAATCAGTTTTAAAATGGGATTCGAGTGCTAGTCTAGAAATGAGTTTTAAAATGAGAGTCGACTTTTTGATTATTAGTTTAAACGACAGAAAGTATACTTTAACGTTAAAGAGGTCTTTATCCAGTTGACTTATGGCATTTCATAACAAAAAATTAAAGAAAAATGTTTTCTAAAGAAGATTATGTATAATATTTTTGAAGATTTTGAGCAAATCCGTTTCGAGAACTTGAGGACCTTGAATTTTTTCTAAGATAAAGTTTTGGCAAAACAAAGCTTGGTGGGCTTCATATTTGGCCAGAACTGCAACTCCTTGTTATCTTACATTTTGACGGAAGAAATGTCCACCATACCGATGTGGGTAAATGCCTTCTTTTCAACATAAACCGATGAAATGGTTTTATTCTAATATTTTAGAAGCAATTCATGGAATTGTACAGTCAACCTCATCGCTTTACGCAAAACAATTTCATATTAATCTGTCCACTGGGTATGGATTTTAATTTCTTCACCATTTTATAATTGAGATACTAGCCGAGTCTTTAGTTTTAATTTGAAATTAATGTATTTCATGTGTATATGTTTAATTCTGGTTCTGTTTGATTCCTATATTTCTCTCAAAAATAGGCGCGTTCAATTGAAACTTTCTAAGATCGCATTTAAAACCTACATCATAATAAATTTTCACCTAAAGTTAAACTCTTACAGACATATTAATAAAAATTGCTTATTCCACCTCTAATCCATGATTTTACTAAATCATAGAATAGAAATTAATCTGCGGATTAAAATTTACAATTACTAAAAAATCGAAAATCCACGAAGAAAATCTACTACAATAAGTATAAACTCTATTTTTTTTTTTATTTTATGTCCCTGTCCCTTTTCGTTATGTCTGTTTTATGAATTACCTTTTGCACTTTGTCTACGCGTTAAAGAAAATACCGTCACTAAATCGTGTTTTTTTAATATGGGTGTTATAGACTTACTAAATTTTAAATGGTATTTTTTACAGCTTCAAAAGCAGTATTTAAAATGCAAATGGTGTTTTATTTGTTCTTAGGATGTAGAAGTTAGGCAGCTTCGTCTGTGCCAACCGAAGGGAAAATTCCACTTTCCAGATGATTGTGTTAATTTCGATATTGCAATAGGTTAGTTCGACATTGTACATTTATTGTCCCCATGAAGATGTTTTAAATCTTTATCTGTGCAGATTTATATTGTATTGTTTAAAATTCAGGTTTCGTTTTTAATGAAGTATTTTGGTTTGCACTGACTTATGCTTTCATTGCTGCGGTAGATATCAACCATAACAAAATCTGTTACAATTCAAAATCATATCCAGTTTCTCAATGCAACTTCATAAAGATTCTTTCAAGTTTGAAAAAGGACATAATTTTGAAATTAAATATTCGTCAAATATTGTTTGCTTAAAAAGAAAAATAATAAACGTTATAAAGATATGTATCTAAAGTAACAAACATGATAAAAAAAAAGACTCGGATTTGACAGATAGACAATAGTTTTTTTTTTGAAATCCCCACTTAGTATCCACTTTATTCATTTGCTTCTTGGTTGTCACACTGCATTACATTACTTCGCAGCCACTTGAGAATGAAAATATAAATAAATAATATCACGAAGTAATTTTAATCAGATAATACAATGGATATTAGTGCATACACAAAATTTCTTGGAATATGGCTAACGTATCTTTAAGAAAAATGATGGAATTTTATAACAATACAATAAAGCAGACAGTAGCAAGATGCGTAAAGATATGGTACAAAGACCTTTTTAAACATGCAGACAAATTTTGTATGGAATTCAGTTGAAAATGAATTTGTATGTTTTAATAAATAATAAACCTGTAAAATCATGTGAAATTTTAGAAATTCCCATTTGTATATACATATTTTGTATATGTTGGAATAAAATTAGCTATGTTTTAGGGCTCATTGCGATAACAGTATAATTTGTTCGATGTTCTCACTATGGCGGACTTGGACGCATTGAAGTGTTCGGTATTCGATTTCACACTTTTTTCCCACAGTGCATTTGCCAATACTAAGTGCGCACTGACCAGCCTCAGGTTTTTTTCTGAGGTAATGTTTGCAGAGCCGTTTAGCGGTAAGATTAGTTGCAAATTAAAATTATCTATTTGCTATAATCTACAATTTAATTAATTCGTGAACATAAGATATTTGCCTTAAATTTCTTGTTTATGTCAGAAGTATAGATTGGTAGGTTCTGGCGTTCGTAAAGTGGTGCAAACACCACCCTATGGATTGGTAGGTTCTGGCGTTCGTAAAGTGGTGCAAAACACCAACCTTCTTGTGGTTTTGATTTGATTGACAGTTGGATGTTCCAATTGTGGTTAGGGTGTTCCAATTGTGGTTAGGGTGTTCCAATTGTGGTTACGATGTTCGGATTGTGATTATGATGTTCCAATTGTGATTTAGTTGTTTATAGTTTTATTTATATATTATGTTTGATGAATGATATATTTTTAGAATTTATTTTTGACTGATAATGATTACAAACGGTATAGTTCATAAATTGGTTCAAAACACGGTTTTGGTTTGATTGTCAGTTGGATATTCCAATTGTGGTTTAGTTGTTTATACTTTTATTTTTATATTATGTTTGATGAATGATCTATTTTTAGAATTTATTTTGATTGATGATGGTTACAAACGGTATAAGTTGAATTGATTTTCAATTCAAAGGGACAGTTGATTTTTTTTTCAAAAAAGAAGCGTGTAATAAAAAACAAAAAGAAAAAAATGAAGTGTAATATCTGTAGTAAAGTGTTTTCGCGAGATTATACATTGAAGCGTCACATACAAACTATGCATGAGGAGATCTTAAATCATTGCGCGGGTTGTGGCAAGAGATTTACTAGGAAATACAAATTGAAGGAGCATATGTTGAAATGTATAGTTTTGGTTGAGCAGAGGAGAAAAAGTAATGAAAAATTACTTGTGACATCACTAGCTACATCAACATTACGAGTAATATCACCGTCGGAGTCATCATCATCATCATCATCAAAAATGATATGCAAAGTGTGTAATATTGAAATTGATAAGAAACGATGGAAACAACATCAGCGAAGCAGTGTACATAAAATAAAAGAGCAAGTGTTCTGCAGTGATAACGTGTATAAAATATTGACATCATTTAAAGATCGAATTGTGTCATATTCCATCCAAAATGAAAAAGAAGACGATTTGGACGTGAATTCATTTTTTGCAAGGAAGAGAGCAAATATTAAAAATCTTTTGCAAGAAAAAGTCGTAGAGAATGGATCAATTAAATTCAATTTGGAATTATTCGCCGAATTTGTGAAGATTGTTAATGTGGATGATATGAATTTTGATGTAAAGTCAATGATGACACGTATGCGAACTCTTCTTCCATTTGATAATATTGATCAATTAATATCAGAAATGGAGACAAATATAATGGAGAAGCTGGAAGAATTTCAGGAGCGAGACAGTGGATGGACTCTTATTAAGATAAAAGCATTGGAATTGAATATAAATAGATTTCAGTGTTTGAGGGGGTCAAAGCACTTCAAATTACCAGCTTTCATTAATAACAAAAAGGCTGTTATTAATATTCAAAACAATGATATATACTGTTTCAAATGGGCTATAATATCAGCTGTGAATCCAAACGTGTCGAATGCTAATTCCCCATATGCTTATAACATATCAGATATAACTAGTGATTGTATTCCCATTGCTAATATGGTTTTAAATTTTAAAGATCTTGTTTTTCCTTTGGGAATTGATCAGATATACAAATTTGAAGCACAAAATGATATAAGCGTAAATGTTTTTGGATACTCAAATGAAGAAAATAGTATTGAGGGTCCATACTATTTGACTAAAACTGAAAAACCGATTCATATTAACTTATTATTTTGCAAGGCTAACGCAATGTCACATTACGTTTGGATAAAAAGTTTAAGTCGGCTTCTACGCGATAGGATACTTAATGCGAAAGAGAAAAAACTATACTTTTGCAATAGTTGCTTACATCATAATTACAGCGAGGAAAGTTTGCAGAACCATAAGAAAGAATGCGGGGGTGTTGTTACACATATGCCAAAGGAAGGAGAAAACTGTGTAAAGTTTTCAAAAGTTGAAAATTCTATCAATGTACCTTTCGTGATATATGCAGACTTTGAGAGCATTTTATTACCTGTTAGTACTTGTCTTCCTGATCCAACCATATCATCAACAACAACAACTCAACAGCATGTTCCTTGTGCATTTGCGTACTACATTAATTGCTTCTTTGATAAAAGAAATAATTTAATGAGGACATTTACTGGTATGTTATATTTTTATTTTTTTATTTTTTTATTTTTTAAATATTCTTGTTTTTTATAGGGCCAGATTGTACGAAGGAATTTATTCTTAGTTTATGTGAAGATATTCAACGTCTTTATGCTGATTATTACAAATATGCTGTACCGATGAAAGATCTCACATCGCAACAAGAATGGTGTCAGGAGAACAAAGAATGCTGCATATTATGTGAGAAAAAGTTTGTAGAATTTGAATATAGAGTAAGAGATCACTGTCATATTACAGGTGAATATAGAGGACCTAGTCATAATAGTTGTAATTTAAGATCAGGTCTTCCCAAATTTATTCCAATATTCTTACACAATCTAACAGGCTATGACAGTCATTTGTTTTTCTCTTCATTGAATGCAGTGGAGGGAGAAATAAATGTCATTGCCTTGAATAAAGAAAAATATGTATCAATATCTAAAAAGATACTTGTAGATGAAAAATCACAGACCTACTTTGAAATGAGATTTCTTGATTCATATCGCTTTCTGAACGAAAGTCTTGACTCCCTTTCACAAAATTTAGGTAAAGATGATTTTAAATTAACAACATCATATTTTAATTGTGATAATCAATTCGATTTAATTAAACGAAAGGGTGTGTTTCCCTATGATTATATTAATTCATGGGATCGCTTAGAAATGAAGTCTTTACCGGAAAAATATCATTTTTTTAACAAACTAACTGATGAGGAATGTTCCGATGAGTCATATGAAGTTGCTAATAAAATGTGGTCATATTTCAATTGTAAGAATATGAAGGAATACATGCAAATTTATTTACAAAGTGATGTTGTTTTGCTTGCCGATATCTTTGAAAATTTTCGAAAAATATGTCAAGAAATTTATAAATTAGATCCCTGCTACTATTATACAGCACCAGGTTTATCTTGGGATGCAATGCTCAAAATTACAGACATTGACTTGGAATTATTAACCGAATTAGAAATGTATAAATTTTTCCAAAAGGGTGTTAGAGGTGGTTTAACTCAATGTTGTCATAGATATTCGAAAGCAAACAACAAATTTATGAGTTCATATATGCCAAACTTACCTTCATCATATTTGATGTACCTGGATGTTAATAATCTCTATGGTTGGGCTATGAATCAAACTCTTCCCTATGGTGGTTTTCAGTGGGTGACTGATGTTGAGCAGTTTACCAAAAATTATATAACATCTTACAAAAATAAAGACATTGGTTACGTTTTGGAAGTAGACTTGGATTATCCCAGTTCCTTACATGATGTTCACAATGACTTACCATTCTGCCCAGAAAATATTTGCACTCCGGGAACCAAATCTAAAAAGTTGGTAAGCAGCTTTTATGATAAACGTAAATATGTTATTCATATAGAAAACTTGAAGCAAACCTTAAAACACGGTTTGATATTAAAAAAAGTTCACAGAGTCATTCAATTTAAACAATCAAATTGGCTTCAAAAGTATATTGAATTGAATACTAACCATCGTAAGAAAGCCAGAAATACCTTCGAAAAAAAATTTTTCAAATTAATGAATAATAGTGTCTATGGTAAGACAATGGAAAACGTTGATAAAAGAACTGATGTTAAAATTCTTACATATTGGGAGAATATTGGTAAAAGAAAAGGTGCACGGGATCTAATAGCAAAACCAAATTTTCACAGTGTATCTATTTTTTCTGAAAATATGATTGCTATACAAATGAAAAGGGTAAAAGTTGTCTATGATAAACCTCTTTATTTGGGCTTCGTTGTCTTAGAACTTTCAAAATTACTTATGTATGAGTTTCATTATGAATATATGAAAGTAAAATTTGATAACAGGTTGCTTCTTAATTATATGGATACAGATTCTTTCATATATACTATAAATACAGAAGATTTTTACTCTGATATCTTGACTGATTTAGTCACATATTTTGATACTTCTGACTACAATCCCTTGAATGTGCACAACTTTCCGATTGTTAATGCAAAAAAAATAGGTATGTTTAAAGATGAGAATAGTGGAAAGAAAATGGTACAATTTGTTGGCTTACGTGCAAAAATGTACTCCTTTACAATTGATGATGGTACTTCAATTCAGAAATGTAAAGGGATCAAGACGTATGTTACAAAAAGACTAACTATAGAAAACTATAAGACCTGTTTATTTGATAAAATCTCTATTTATAAGAATATGACTACTTTTAGGAATAAGCTTCATATAATTTATACACAAAATTTAAATAAGATGACATTGAACTTTGAGGATACAAAAAGATATATATGTAAAAATAATATAAGTACTTTAGCTTGGGGACATTATAAAATTGAATATGAAAATCAATAAATGTATAAAAAAAGTGTGACTGTTTCTTTTTATTTTTAAAAAATATCTACATATAAAATCCTTGTGAGGAGGTCAATGATAATTTTTTTATAATAAAAAAAAAAAAAAAACAAAGCTGATATGTGGGTTGTGGTTTATGTAATGACAACATTACTAACTAACTACAGTTTTGAAATAATATAAATAGGGTGAATTCATGTTCCTAGTGGACAGTACAATTAATAATTTGTTTTCTACAAGTACCATCATGGATATTGAAAAGGAACTTGAAACTATAGAGGAGCATAAATTTAAAACAACTATAAAGGTAAATAGCTTGGTAAAGGACTACTTATACGATATTGAACATATCAAAGTGGTGAACACCAAGTACGGGAAAAAGATGCTATGCATCTTCAAAGATTTTCAAGTAAGTAAAAAAAATAAAAAAAATAATATAATAACTTTTTTTTTTTGTTTTTAATAGATTTTTCTTCCGGATCGCTATAGAAGCTTATCGGATGATGCTATTAAGACGATAAATAGTTCACCATACACCCTTACCTATTTAGGTCCTATAGGAAGATCCTCGAAAATAAAAATTGTACCAAAAAAATAAATAAAACAAATTTTTCTTTTACATATAATGTAACATAATTAAATGACTTTTTATTTAATAATTTTTTTTTTTGAATCAACAAAACTGCGGATTAAAAAACTATTTTCCAAGGCACAACAACCAGCAGCGTAATGATGTGGGCATTGTATTGATAAACAGTTGTTTTTTTGAAGAGACTTTAGATTTTCACATCCCAAGTCTTCAATGTTAACAACCTGGTACCAGTTGTCACCAAGGATATCTTCGATCCACTTTGTTTTCTCTAATCCTTTCACATAGATGACTGTGGTTATGCAAATGTTTTCTTTTAAAAACTTTTGCACACTGTTAAAGCTGACCGAACCATCACTCCAAGCCAGATGATGATAATGGTTTCTTAACCAATTTGCTTCTTTTTGTTTATTAACTGGTAGTCTCTCAAAGGGGAATGGTGGTTCGATCAGAAAATTTTGATATTCATTATAGTTAAAAGTAATCGCGAGTTCTTTAGATATAAAACTATTAGTTTCATTTTTGAAACCTTGTGCGTCTATTGTAATAAAATTTTTCGCAACCATTTTTTTTTAATTTTATATTGTTTAAAAAAAAAAAAACTTTTCAGACTGAACAATGCGTATGGGACGACTGCAAATTTGTAACTGATAAAAATTATACGATTCGTTTTATCACTCCAGTAAGAGGTGTATACTCAATTATACGTTCATGTATAAGTACGCAATATGCAGAAGTCTGGTCAGGGATATTCTTCGTTGTATAAAATTCCACTCTTATATCTATAGGGCCAGTTTTGATAGTTTCGTTTTGGTGTGTTACATCAACTACAATGATTGGCGCGACTTTCTTGAAATCTTCACGCGATAAAATAGGTTGAGGGTCACGCATATAATAGCTCTGTTGAAATTTGATATACATATCGTATAAGATGGCATACTGATTACGATCAAACTTTATATTGAGATCATCATACGGATATGAATCAGAGTTAAGATGCACTTTAACATTACTCAAATCACAGTGCTGAAATCCATTTGCAGACTGGAAGACAATTAAAATAAACCGAGGCCTCTCACTTTGTGGAGAAAGTTTCACATTCCAAAAATTGTGTAGTCCTTGAGATAGTACAGGATTATAATGACAATCCCAACTTCGAAATGACATTGTTAAACATCGTCCGCTGTTTATTGTTTTGAGAATTTCCAGTTTTGAAAAATCAGCCAGTTGTATATGAGGCATCTTCCATGTAATATTAATAATGTTTAATTTTATTTTCTCTTTATCATCAGTTGAAAAAAATGCATCCTTATCAGATTTTGAACGTAGTAATATGAGCTCATGCTTAGAGTTCAATACAATTTTATTGAAGTCCTCAGCAAAGCCCATGAGCATTTTGAGTGGTACGCAAAAATTGAAATACCCATTCTCTAATTTAAAATCGGTCTCTTCAAACCATCCAGCATTTTTTAACATTTTGCTTTCATTGTTATTTAATGAGACATAATTTTTAACCATCGTTGCTATGCCTAGATATCTTGTCCGATCTACTTCTATTCCATTAATTTCATATCGGATCTCATCAAAGAGAAATGCTACGCAATTGTTTTTTAATTTTATATTATGTGATATTGTTCCATTATCCAGCGTTATAAATCCCTCGATATAAATGTAACTTTCGCTAGGTAGCACATAGATATCTTGATTCTGAATCGATATTCTTACTTCATCATTATTTTTAAATGATTGCAAATATGGTGTGTAGCTATGATATTCTTTTTTTATGATGCTCTCATCATAGACGGGCTTTTGTGAAACATCCAATACTTCACTCATTATTTTTTTAGTAGGAAACCTAATGATTTTAAATATTTCTTATTGTTGGTAGTTAATTTTTTTCTTTTTCGCGACGGTTCCTTCCAAACTACTGTTGTTGGTCGTGTGACTGATAGTGAAGAAGTGATGGAGGGTTTTATTTTAGTGTTATTTTTATTGTAAATAATCATTGGTCCTTTGGTTTTAAATGAAGCCTAAGTGTGATGGTTTCTCCACGAAAATTTATTAGATTACCGTTTTGATCAATAACTTTAACAGTTATTGAACTTATCTGTCTGGTGGTTACAGGTAAATAGATGACATTTTTGGGGATTTCATCTACTTTATATCCAGGACTACCATTAAGCGAAAACTCATGAATGGTGTGTGCTGGTGCATTATTAATATATGATCCACTTACAATGTTACATTCAATACGTACTGCATTGACTTTTGTTATGTTGATAGGTAAGTCTGATTCGTACGCTTTTCCTCCTCTTAACATTCTCTTACTAAAACCCAATAATGAACCGATGGTTCTATTTGCACTAAAGTCGATATCATCACTACAATAAATTTCTGTTTTCAATGTATTATAATTAGCATCAATATAAAATTCTCCACTTTTATTTATACTCTCATAATTTTTCTCCAAGTATGTAGCTATATCTTCGAATTCATACGAGCCAACTGGAAGTTCAATGAATGTGTTTTGTACATGAAACAAATTATTTTCCAAATCAACATTGGGAACAGTGTTATATGCATGAAAATCAACAAGACCGCATTCGTAATCCCTATCCAAATTTATTGATGGAAAGTAATTTGCCTCCAGGTTTGAGATATTCCCAGTTAAAGTTAGCGTTATTGACATCTTAAGCGATAGGTGAACAATGAAATTAAAAGCATATTTTATATATATTTTATAAAAAAAAAATGTTTTATTCGTGTGTGTGTGTGTGTGTGAGTGTGTGTGTATGTATATATTACAATATATGTTTTTTATTAATCCATGAATTATGGTCGTTTGAAAATCCCAACCATTTTACTAGAACTTTGTTTCCATTGGTATTAAGAATCTTTTCAACTAGATAACTAGTTGGATATCTAGTTTTCAACAGCTCAAACTCATAGACTCCTCCCTTGATCACATGGCCTTTATAGTCCTCCAAAATGTATGTAGTTGGATTAGTATTTTGAATTGATTTGATTTTAAAAATTTCAGTCGTCCAATTTGGTGTGTAACCCTTTTCAAAAACATGTTTATATTTACTAATGCGTACACTGTCTCCCTTATGAAACTTTGGTTTATTAAATATTTTCAAGTTGTTGTAAACAGTTTTTAGTAACATATTTTCATTTGTAGAATTTACACTGATTGGTGACATTTTAATGGTTCTATGTTTTGTATTATTGTACCTTTCAATCAATTGTTTGTAAATATTTATCCATTGATATGACCCATGATAACTAAACTCCTTCCACATTAGACCTTTAAAGGTTCTGTTGAAACGTTCAACTATTGATGCCTTTACAATATTAAATGTTGAATAATGATTTATCCTGTACTGCTTCATTAAAAATTGAAATTGTTTGTTGAAAAATTCTTTTCCATCATCAGTTTGTAAGTTTGCTGGCGACCGACGACTCTCAATAAGTATACTTTTCATCGCTTCACTGACACTAGAAGCAGTTTTAGTTTTAAGAGGTACAACCCAGGCAAATTTCGAAAATGTATCTATGATAGTGAGAAGAAAGCGATGACCTTTATTAAATTTTGAATAGATACCCATTTCTACTAAATCTGCTTGCCAAAGATCATCGATTCCTTTCATTATTACTCGACGACGTTGGAAATTCCTGCGCGCTTGTCTATGAAGCTCATCTACTAATCCTTTTTTTATATTTAAATTCATTGCTTTGGTAAATGACTTTGCTCAAATTTTTTCAAGATTCTTGGTTCCATCAATTGTTTAAACATATAATTTTCAAACCCTCTGAACCTATCTTCAATATAATTGTTAAGTGTTTTTATTTCATTGTTTAGGTTTTCGTTCAGCAATTTGTTTGATTTTATTTTGGATTCTAAATCTTTTATAACTTTTTCAATATCTTTAATATTGTTTCTCAAAAGTGTGATTTCTTGTTTTGATTTTAAAGACAACTGACTCAGACTTTCCGAGACAAATTGCTTTGACACTGCATCATTGTCTTCAATAGGGAAAGCTATATTCTTCAATCGTTTAAAATGAAGGTTTATATTTCGATCACGGTCCAAATTAAATCCAATGGTTTTCTTTAGTCTATCCTGTCGTATTATATTATTATTAGAAAAGTGACCAAACTTGTCGACGCTCATTTTGCTAATGATTCTATACATTTATATTTATACAATTATATTGCTTTCTTTAAGTTCTTCAATAATGGAAACAATTTCATTACTGTGACCTGTATGACCTGCCGACTGTGATGAAATTAAAAGTCGTAATCTATCGACGATTTCATTGGGATCATCCCAAAAAATATAGTTAGGTTTTTGTGGATTTACAGTCATGATACCATTTCCTTTATGGAGTGTTTTATCATTGTGTTTATCATTGAATAACTTTTTTATAATACTTCTGTACTTGTATGCTTTTGTTCCTTTAATTTGTTCGTTTTCATCATATTGACGTTTATGTGCACTTGTTATAATAAGAATTTTTTTGTAAATTTGCAAATCGGATTTATTATAGTTTTTAGATGGTGTTTTGTAAAACAAAAGCTCAAAGAGTCCGGGTGTTAAAGACCACATATGATCGTCTATAGAAATTTGATTTGATTTTAGTACGAATTCTTTATTACCAAATTTCCATTTAGCATTTGAATCTCTATGTGGACCATATAATTTATCCAATTTGTTTTTCTGTTCCAATGTTGTCAAATTCAAATTTGTATATACACCACTTTTGTTAGTGTCATCATTTTGTGAATAGAAGGTATCTTCATTACTTAAACCATTTGAATTGATTAAAATCGTATCATCATTATCATCATCTTTTTTATAAGTATGATCAACCGGTGAGTTGCTCTTTTTAAGGGGTGTACTTGTATTACCTTTTAGATGGAATTGTAAAGGTTCAAGGTTGGTTTCTTCATTTTCACCATAATCATAACTAGGCTTTGAATTTTTAACGAGGTCTTTGAGAGGTTTAGTGATTGGCTTAAAAGTGTCTTCCAAAAAGTCTGCTGCATCTAATTCTTGTAATTTAATACTATTGAACTTTTTCCGCAATACATTTCTCGTGTTTATAACATCTCTTATTATTTTCTTATTCATTTTTTTCATTGATCAGATCAGCTTTTTAAATATCAGATCAGGTTGTTAATAGATCAGCTTTAAGATATCGGATCAGGTTGTTAACAGATCAGCATGCAATTATCGGATCAGTTAATAGATTTACCTACTCTCATGCTATTGCAACAGCACATTGTATACTGATCAGAAACGGTTTAATATTGAATATTTATTGTTTTTTAGATATCAGATCAGGTTCTTAACAGATCAGATCAGGTTCTTAACAGATCGGCTTGTAGATATCAGATCAGGTTATTTACAGATGAGCTTTATCAGATCAGCTTTATCAGATCAGCTGTTTAAATATCAGATCAGGTTGTTAATAGATCAGCTTGTAATTATCAGATCAGATTAACAGATTGACCTAGTCTCATACTATTGTATACTAATCAGAAATTGATTAATTTTGAATACTTATTGTTGAATGAATATATCAAACCCTTTTCTATAACGACCCGCATCGATAGGATCGTCTTTGTTTATAACAAGAAATCCATATTTATCCTTCCAACACTCGGTGCACATATTTGAAAATTTTTCAAATTTCATATCTGCACCCACATGATCGTTGTATATATGCTTCATATTCATTTCATCTTGTTTGAACATGATAATCATATTGGCATTATCTCGTATTAAGTGTTTAGGAATTCGTGTGTATGTTTGACATAAATAAAAACAATCAATGTTTTTATGACGCCCCATACAAAAGTATGATCTAATATTGTTTTGTTTCTCACATGCAACATCATCGAAAATAATAATAGAATTATTTTTTGCTTCATCCGGTGGTAGAACATCTTCATTTGCAGAGAATGTATAAAATCCTATACCTTTTATAGGTTGTATTAATTGTTGTAGATATTGATATTTTGATTGATATAATGATTTTGAATATAAATAAATATTTTTGAACTTTACTCCATTTGGACTTTCTATTAAACCTATCATAACATTTGTTTTTCCACAATTTGATGGTCCCACTATCAAAGCTCTTATTGTGTTTGGTAAAAGTAAACTATGCCTCGGTTTCGATAAACTATTAGTATTTGAAAAATCTCTGTTGCGGACAACAAGATCGTTTTGTTGTTTAATGAAACGCATCTTAATAATGAGTGCACACATATACATTAAAACCTAAGTTTTTAATTTAAATGTTTTAGTCTTCAGTACTACGTTCATCAAACTTGATCACCACATTCAATAAAAATCAATAAGATAATAAAAATGGTAGTTTTTTATAAAAAGCCCTCCAGTATCAATCGAAACACAGTTGGAAGAGGACTAATAGATAAAGTTATTAACTCCTTACCTGTTGAACTTCACCTACCAGGCTATCAGTTTTGTGGACCCGGCACTAAACTTAAAGAACGTTTAGCTAGAGGGGAAAAAGGAATAAATTTCTTGGACGCTGCCTGCAGAGAACATGATATTGCTTATTCTCAATCAAAAGACATAAATAAACGACACGCAGCAGACCAAATATTAAGCAACAAGGCGTGGACAATAGTAAAATCCAAAGACAATAATTTTGCTGAACGTGCAAACGCTTGGTTAGTGACAAACGCTATGAATACTAAAGTAAAATTCGGTATGGGTAACAAGTTAAACAAAACGAACATGAAATCGATAAGAAAGAAAAAATGCAATACTGGAAATAAACTTTTCAAGATGGCTGTAAAAAATGCAAAAAAAATTTTGATACAAGAAAAACCGAACGATATTGAGAGCGCAATACAGATTGCTAGGAAAGTTATAGATAATTCATTTAAAAGAAAAAAATCAACGATTCAAATTCCACGCATAATACCGCTTCCTAAAGTTGGTGGATTTTTACCTCTAGTTCCTATACTAACAGCCCTCGGAGCAATTGGAGGTCTAGCATCTGGTGGATCAGCTATCGTTAAAGCTATAAATGAAGCAAAATCTGCTCGAAAGCAATTCGAAGAAGCAAATCGTCATAATAAAACTATGGAAGCCATAGCAATGGGAAAAGGTCTATATCTGAAACCGTACAGGAAGGGATACGGATTATTTTATCATTCACAACCAAAAAACTATTGAAGAACCTACCCAGGCGAGCGCTTACAGACATCGATTTGCTCAGATATACAAAATATCTACCACATTTTAGAGGTGTTTTTATGCGCGATACTTTACCAAGGCAACCTTATCCAATTGAATGTGGCATCGTTAATCTGGATTCTTCTTTCGGTTCTGGAACACACTGGGTAGCATACAAAAAAAACAAAAACGATAAAGAGTATTTTGATAGCTTTGGAAACCTTCAACCACCCCAAGAAATTGTGAAATATCTAGGAAACAACATAAAATACAACTATAACCAACAGCAAAATTATAATTCTTTTAACTGCGGTCACTTGTGTCTGAAATTTCTTTATAAATAAAACAAAAAACAAAAATTTAATTTTTTTTTTTTTTTTTTTTTCAAAAATAAACCCGTTTTCTTTATTACATTTTTTTATAAGTATATTTTGATATACAATTAGATGATGATGATGATGATGATGATGATGATTCTTTTTTATTGTCCATGTATGTTTTAAAAGGGTTCCTTATTACAAGATACTGCAGCTTCTTAAGTGTTGTATCTTTCATTCCAACCTTATCTTTATCCATCCTTCTCGATTGGATGCTGTGATCAAACTAAAAGTGATCCCAGCAAGTTCAGTTTTTCGTTCGCATTTTTATCTCAACTTTCTTATAAATGATTTCACAATCTACGAAATTGTCATATCATATATCTGTTTATACTTTTTAACATCGATCAGTTCAACATCAGATCGGAACTCTGTGTCTTGTGTTGTAAATAATTCAATTTCACCATTACTCATAATTCTTTCGGTGGAATATTCACGATATTCATAACAAGCTATTACCAAAGTACGTTTCTTATAATTACTATCGTATGAACAACGAATTGTCAGATCTAATTGATCATATTCTAACTTAAAATGTCTGTAAAAAATATTTTCACTTTCAATTATTCCTTGTATATCCTTCTCTTTTCTCAACAAATCTTGCCTGAATGCCTCTATAGCCTCTTTGACAGTAAAATATTTTACTTGGGACTTTTCTGTTGTTGTTGTAGTTGTTGTTGTTTTATTATTATCATTTTGTTGATGAATGATCTCATTGATCTTCATTAATTGAAAGGACAAATCAATTTTTAAAGTATCATTGCTAGGTAGCAGCAAAGAGAATTCCAAATTTCCTTTATTCTCAGCATTAGCTGTAATATTTAGTGGTATTGGGATAGCTTGTAATAAACCCAATGAAAAGCAAACTATCAGCAAGGAATATTTATACATTTTGTTTGATTATTCGGAAGAGATGAACACACCTTACCAGAGAAAAGTCAAATTAATACTAAATTAAAATTCTTTAAATTAAATCTTTTTATTTATTCTGTTATTATATAATGACATTATTTTCTTTGCACGTATTACTATACTCT
Source organism: Philhelius pedissequus (assembly GCA_910595825.1). Classification (NCBI taxonomy): domain Eukaryota; kingdom Metazoa; phylum Arthropoda; class Insecta; order Diptera; family Syrphidae; genus Philhelius; species Philhelius pedissequus. Next base: position 1,741,657 of record OU343163.1, on the reverse strand, counting down.
CCATCATATAACAACCACAAGTATCGGGTCCGTCTTGACATGTATCTGATGACCAGCTGCATGTTGAATAATGGTATCCATATTTAGAAGTAATAAGAGAAGCATGAGTGTATTCACATAATTTTATGTAGCAATGTTTAATATCCTCTTAATGCTCATCCAACAAAATGTCCTTGTTGCCTATTAAAAAGTTAGAAATTTGCTTCCTAAGCTGATCGAAATTTATGTCCACCATCCTTTCTATTATCAGTTTCAGCAATAATAAGTTGATCCAACAATTTTATGTCTTCTTCATCAATATCACTTAGCTTAGTATCAAAATCATTAAATACACAATGTTCATTAAAACGATTTGTTGTTCTCAGGGGATGAAAACCATCAGTTGTGACTCCTATTAATGTTATTGTACCACCGACTACTTCAATTTTAAGATGCTCATTAATATTAAATTGATATAATATTGATGATAAACTTCCAGATAGTGAATCTCCTCTACACATATTCAACAATAAACATTTATTCCCATCCTCCGGTGTTAGATAAACTGATAAATTACTATAAATTATATCTACTCTTACAATTTTAAAATATTTCCACGATGAGAGGCAAGTGCAATATCGATCACCCGATTTTATAGTTTGAATCCAAAACATCCCTTACACACAAATTCTTCTATAAACATGTATGCAGCAAGTACACCTCTTAGAAGACGAAGAGTGACAATTGCAATTTTTATTACACGTCTTGATCAGATGTATCCAATACATTTCCGACAAATAATGATTAATTCATGATACCAACTCTATTTATATAATTATAAGTGTGCACATCACAGCAAAATAAATCCTAAAAATAGATCATTCATCAAACATAATATAAAAATAAAACTATAAACAACTAAACCACAATTGGAACATCATAATCACAATCCGAACATCGTAACCACAATTAGAACACCCTAACCACAATTGGAACATCCAACTGTCAATCAAATCAAAACCACAAGAAGGTTGGTGTTTTGCACCACTTTACGAACGCCAGAACCTACCAATCCATAGGGTGGTGTTTGCACCACTTTACGAACGCCAGAACCTACCAATCTATACTACTTATGTCGATTTCGTTTCAACAAAAACATCGACTTGCCGTCGATCCGCCGTCAATTTTTTTCTGAAAATCAAACACACACTACAATATTTGTTTTGACGTTTCTCAATTGTTGTGTTGTGAATTAATTTTTATTTTGTGGCAGTGTACAGAAAAAGTAAATTAATATATTAAAAAATTAAAAAAATTGTTAAAAACTTCTTGCAAACAAATATTAAAAAAGTGCAAGTGGGTTTAGGAACTCCCCCGCGCCGGAATCGGGAAATTAAAACGAAATAATGATGTATTAACGAATTGAAGATTTGTTTTTTTTTTTAGAGCTGCCAAGCAACACACATTCCCAAAAAGAGATTCGGTCCGTAATCGTTCTTTTCAAAGCCAAAAAGTATTGGTTTTAGTAGCGAATCCTAATTATTGAAACGAAATCGACATTAATGTTATTTCTTTTTATTGTTCTCCTTACTCTTTTTTATTAATATATATGCCACTGTAGTATAATATGAGTACGCATGCAGTTTTTAGACAGTAGGCTGAAATTTGGACTTGCATTTACGTTACTAACATATTGGACAACGATTCGCGTTTATTAACTTACGATTTATTGCCAGTTATAATAAAAACAATAGAATGGCGTGGCAACAGTTTTTCATGAAGAAAATTATACCAAATTCTTTTAATTTAACCCATCTTAGTGTTTCTAAACGGTGATTTTTTAAGAGCTTGGTTTTTGAAAATTCAAAAAACACAGAAACTTGTAAAAAGTGAATGAAATTTTTATTTGGATCGATAAATCAATTTCTGCCATTTACTTTTTAAAAATAATTTCACTTAAATGTTGCCCGCGGCTACGCTTCAGGTGGTCCATTCTGAAGGTCCAATTTTGGCAAACTTTTTCACACATTTCGGCCGGAATCTCACCAATGACGCGTTCAATGTTGGCTTCCAAGGCAGCAATCGTGTTTGGCTTGTCCCCATAGGCAATAGACTTAACATAGCCCCACAAAAAATAGTCCAACGGGGTCAAATCACATGATCTTGGTGGCCAATTGACTGCGCCAAAACGTGAGATCAACTGCTCACCAAATTCGCCTCTGCATGGTTTCGCGTGCAGTGTGGCATGTGGCACAGTCCTGTTGGAACCACATGTCGACCGAGTTCAATTCTTGCATTTTCGGCAAAAAAAAATCTGTTATCATCGAACGGTACCTTTCTCCATTGACCGTAACCCTGCGGCCTTCATCGTCCTTGAAGAAGTACGGCCCAATGATGCCGCCTGCCAATAAACCGCACCAAACAGTGTATTTTTCGGGATGCATTGGTAGCTGCTGAATTGCCTCTGGCTGCTCTTCACTCCAAATATGGCAATTCTGCTTATTCACGTATCCATTTAGCCAAAAATGAGCCTCGTCGCTGAAGACAATTTTGCCGGACGTAGCTTGCGAAACACATTTTTCACAGAGCACGAATTATGATAATAAATTTCAATAATTTTCAAACGTTGTTCAGGCGTAAGTCTATTCATGATGAAATGGCAAACAATACTGAATCGAAATGTCAAATGTTCGTGGAATTTGTCATGTGTGATCTGTCAAAAATATAAACGTCAAAAACCAAGTAGCAAAATAATCACCCGTTATAAGAGTGATCCAGTCTTAATATTGTGATTTTTGACTTTAAAAATGTCATTTTTGTTCAGAGCTATTTTTTTTTAATTGGCTGTTCCGAGTAAGGTTTTCTAGATATTTTTTTCTGTTCTGTATTGCATGTAAACATAAAACACACACATACCTACATTTAAAGTTTTGCGTCTGATTATTGCTCAAATGTAAAAAATGTAATTTTTCTATGCCAATCTTCAAATGTAAATTTGTCAATTCGACATTTTTCATATTCTATTGGAATCGAAGGAGAGAGAACACTCCAAAGATCCAATGGATAACGACTTTTGTACTTGAGTTAAACGAATGTATGGTGAACTGATTCTTGTATGAAACTTAAATTATTAAAAATGACTTCTTAGTTCACAAATTAAGTACAAAATTTAAAAGAACAAACTGCTTACAAATTTATTCTGAAATCTATTACAAACCATAAAAAAAACTCTACTATCGTGTCGGCTATAATTCATGTTTTCCCACAAACTCGAAAAACAGCTGATACATACATTTATGCAAAACCATGCGTGAAAGATACAAAAAATGGCCTCGTTCGGTGCGCGGCCGATAGGCTATCCAAGATACCTTTGTAGCGGATTTATTTTCGAACGATTCAGCTAGCTTTCTCCTTATGTAAGTTGTATTGCATACACATCTGAAGTTTTGAATCAGCTGTTCCTCACATTTCCAAAACGAATCTCAACGAATCCAATAATTTTTGGGTAGCTTGAGATTTGTGTTTGACAACATATGTTTAGTTCATCAACTGTTTTTTCCTTAGGCGTTACAACAACACCAAGCAATCCGGATCGGTTAGGTTTTGCCACCGAACGAGGCCAATGTCATCTTTATCTTTTACCACATTAGAACTTTTGCACACACACTTTCACACGTAATCGAAATTATTTCTTTTTGACACTTGAGCTTCTAAATACCATAATGTGTGTTGCAACTTGCAAGCGTTCTGGTACTCTAGTCTTTGGCTAAACTCCCAGATTTAAAGTAATTGTTATTTAACTTGCATTTATTAATAATGTTTTAAGAAATTTATTTGTTGCCCAAATCATGTGAAATTGGTCTTCTCCAAAGAAAAAAAAAACTATCTTCCTAAATAAAATATCCATCAACATCCCTAAGTTTCAAAACAAGTGTTTTCCCCCTTCGTTCGTAAAAAGGAATTACAAAATATTTAATGCTCTTCAACTAAGGCAAGGCGATAAATAATATACTGTTAAAAGTAATGGCTCCAATTAAAATTGTAAAATAAGCTTCATTTAAGGCATTGGAATTGGGTGTGTTTTGCAGAGTTCATAAATTTAAATGTAAACATTGCATCCAAATATAACTTGTGTTGTTTTTTTTTTTTCGTTTTTTGTTTAATAAGATAGGTACACTAAGAAAACAGAATCCTATAAAGTTTGAAATGAGAAATTTCCAATAATCTTAAACTGGTTCATTAAACTGAATGTTTATATGAAAACTTTTTTTTAGACAGATGCTGTGCATAGTCTCACAATGTTTACATTAAGAAACGCCAGAATACCTCAAGAGAAATTTGTACTTGTACATTTTTATGTAATTAAGAAAAGAAAAAAACGCAGCGACAGCAACAGTATACACCGTTATTACATATATATAGTAGTGTGTCTACTATATTTATGTAGAACTTCTTCAGAAAAAAAAAGAATCTCCTGTATAGCTCCTTGAGCTCGCTCTGCAAACGCACACTTTCGTCGGGGGTTAATGAATGCAAACAATCGCCTTCGCCTCTGTTTTAAGAGAGCAAAAGCATGGAAATAATAATAAAAAAAATACGCCACATCCCAAAGGCAAACATGCTGTGATGCTGGCAGGCTAAGGCTGTAGGAAAGAGGAAAACTCAAAGCGCAAACATTTTATCACTTCGAATACCTACCTATGTACCTACATATTTGTATGAAGGTACGTTTCATTCAAGATTCCCAGGGTCGGGAACGCTTTGCTTACAAGTCTTTCATGAGGCATTTGTTTATAGTAAATGAATGGATGTATAGTTTGTGTTATGAGTGTTAGGTAGGTGCTTGACAATTTATGTTCTATCGCCACTAATCAATGCGTGTGCAGTGTGATATTTTTTTGACGGAAAACAGACCTTTAAGATAGGTAAATATTTACCCATTTAAAAAGTCCTAACTCCTACATATGTATGTATATGTAGGTGCCTATAGTGGCAACAACTGCAACTCTTGAGGCTCCTCGAAAAAAAACTTCAGTGCAACTGACACATGACATCTAATAGTGAAAACTTAGTTCGAAATAGGTTTGCGCAAACATTTAAAATTTCCATGCCATTAAAATGGTGCACGGTCTTGGCTCCGTTCTTTAGTCTCTTCCCCGGTACATGGCAAAATACTGATTTTCTCGGTTTCTTTTCAGCACGGGTAACGCAAGAATATAAGAAACAAAATGTATATACTTACTCGTACATACGTAACGTAACCCAATAAGTACACTCCAGATTCCAGAAAAAAAAATTGCATGCCTCCATTCAGTGCGTTCGCGAGTGCATTAAGAATTCACTTACACTTTGTGTGCCTATTTTAAAACTTGAGTTATGTTTCTTATTTTTATTTTGTTTACCATGTCTTTATGCTTTTAGGTTGTCTACAAACAACTGGACGCATGAAGTTGTATTTAGTGTTTTTGAAATATAATTTCCGTTCTTAAACCCTACCCCTACCCCTACTTCATGTGTGCCTGTGCAGGATGCAAAATTATTATACTTTCGTGAATATGAATTCTTTTCTCTTTGCAGTATCATTTGGCAATATACGAGTAATGGAAATGGAGTTGTGTTGTAAATGGAATTTCTCAACATCTGTCAGGCAACTGCAGAACCCCGCAGATCCCAGACACTTGTATAATTGCATTGAAAGCGCAAGTTTATATATATTCCCTCACCTTTTTTTTTGTAAATTAAATCAAGGATATACCTAGGCGACTTCAATATTCTACATCAGTCAACATTAAAACCTTCCCTTATATTTTGTTTTTATCCTTTGAATTGTTCGTTCAGGGCTTGATAGTCGTTGATGGTGCGAAATGTGTTTAAACGAGGGTAGTTTTCTTTTAGAAAAAGCTAATGCTTTAGGTGGGGTATTTCTATTTCATATACTAGATACGAGTATAGTGTGGATTGTGAAAATAAAATCAATAACATTTCGGTAGAAACCACATTTTCATTTTATAACTGTACTGATTCATTCCTTTGTCCGTGCTTATAGAGCAACATATATTACTATTTCGCTTTGAAAAAGCCTTTCTTTTCGTAATCTATCCTATATTCATGCCATGTAAGGGTAGAATATTTTCGTTACTTTGCGAGTCAAAAGGAGGGATGTTTCGTCGTCTTTGTCGTTTATAATGTAGGTAGGTAGGTATGTAGGTACTATATGTTCAAGTATAGCAATTTACTTAACTTAATTCTCTGAGGTGAAAGCAATATTATTCTTCTGTTGTACCTATAAAGCTTTCTTAAAACGTGATAAGGCAAAAAATAACAATCGATACTTATACATCCTTAAGAAAATAAAAAAAACTATAGAAAATATTATGTCAGTGTTGCCATAAAAGCAGTTTCCCTTACCTACATACTTATATGTATCTATATAAGTTCACACAAAAATATATATGTACATATGTAAAAAATAGATATAGATAAAAGTAACAGAGGGGTTTTTTTGAAGCGTAGGCATTTAGAAATAGTTCAAAAAAAAATTAAATAACTGGTCCGCCATCTAACGTTTTTTTTTTCAACTAGTACTTATTTCGTGAATGGTAACACCTAGCTCATGTCTGATTTGACAGATAGTTAGTTTTATCCTTCCGCTGAACGAATATGGTTACGTATACGTTGCGCCCATTTTCAAAAAAAAAAGTTATTTGGCGGACCCTGTATAAGGTAAATACCTAGGTAAGGCTAAACAGTTTAATTTTTTCCTTATAGATTAGGCATTCCAAAGTATACAAATTGCAGCTATATTCTCTTACGGATGTTGTCAAACTTCGGTTGTCATATATGACACAAAAGTCTCTGAAATTTGACATATCCACTCTGATTTTTGACACATCTACATACAAATATGGATGAACCAATATTTCAGTATGAGGTATTCAGTAACAGCAGATCGAAAATACCTTTTATTGAAATAGGTGCCTAACATTTGAGATTTCTAAATTTCTATTTTGCTCGAACCGAATAGCGGAATATAGATGATCAAGTGATAAATAAATTAATTTTAAAATTCGAGTATTTTACTGACAATTCCTGTTCTATAATTGTTATTTCAGTAACAGGTATTTATAAACTGTTATCCAAAAGTAGGAATAAACGATATCTTAAAGAATTTTTGTCCATTGGCATTGGGTATGTCAGTAATCAAAAATATATTGCATTCGGAATTCGGATCGAAGATATTCTAAAGTGAGGCTTATCAGTCTGTTACGATCATCTTGAGGTGGAATCGGCTAAGGTGATAGTTGGTTAGATATCAATTTTTTGATTGTAGTTTTGACGATAGCTGTTTCTATTATATGTATGGGGAATTTATATCAGGATTTCTGGTAGATGTAATGGTGCGAAAAGAAAAAATAGAAAATTTTCTAATTTATGAAGAAGGAATATAAGAATAGCTAGTTTCATTCAAATTTCAAAGATCTCTCAAAATCGAGATTTGATATTTTCAATGATACTTTTTTCCAGATTTAATTGTAGGATTGGTGAATAACTGACACACACATTCCTAAATAAAAAACATATATTCATCATCAGATGACGAGGAAGACGAAGACGAGGCAATCAAAATATCCACTGAAATTATAAAATAATTATTAACTTCTTCGTCCATTATTTCTATATTTTTTAGCACGGATTAGCACAATTTCACAAGAAATTAACAAAATATTTTCCATTTAATATTTGACAGAATAAAAGACGTTTTACATGTATGTGTGCATTCAGATCAAATCTGCCAACCCATCACAGATCAGATCTTTCGCGTTAAGATTTGATCTGGATTTGCTGTTTTTGTTGGAAAGAAACTCTCAAAATTCTTTTGTTAGAAAGAGCAGATTTTGACTTGAATGAAACTCGCTATGAACAGAATGTGAAGTAAATTATACATACAGTAGAATCTCGAAAAGCTTAACGGTTCTATAGCACGAACAGCTCAGAAAGGTGAACTCATTTCCCCACCATTTAAGTGTTCCAAAAAATGAATCTGGGTACTCGAAAAATTGAACGCTTTGTTTCCAATATTTTTTTTTTATTTTGTTTCCTTTATTTTGTCACTGTATTATTTTTGGTAACGATACTTTTAAACACGGCTTACCTTACAGTTTGTTTAAATTCTTCAATTAAATATAAATTTTGAATAGCAAAGAGGCACAGAACTCTGTGAACAAAAGATTCCAATTGAGCTATCATCAACGTGTTTTTTTACTAGGTATTATGAACACTTTTTTATTTTGCTATGCGTAATGTTTTTTTTAATAAAACGAATTGTTATTTTGATGTATGCAATTTTTATATATTGCTACTTGCTTCTCTTAGACTAATTTCTTGATGCTTGCAAAGATGCAACATTCTAAAAGAACAGGGTCTGTGCATCTTTTCGAGATTCTACTGTATATGACATTAAAATAAAATCTATGTAGATATGATAGGTAGACATAACCGAAAAAATCATTTCTTATGGAACGAATGATATTGTCAATTTTTTTTAAATGTTCACCCCAAAAGTTTTATCCTTAAAGAACTGCAAACGTTCTATCATCATCAAAAAATCCCATGGTATGCGCATTTTCTAGTTGAAAATTCACGCATAAAATCAATGGCCCCTGTAATACCTTTTTTGATTCATAATTGTTAAAATATATTTAGAAGCTGGGTGACATTATGCACATACTATGTATGTATGTAAATATGTATATGATTTTGTGTGGCAAAGTATATACATACATATTTTATTTAATAGAAATGAAATTGTCGAATTGTTTCAGATAAGTTTATTTAAAAAAACTATGTGCAGGTACCTTCTACGAGTAACGTTACAATTTCCAATTATTTTTTTCAAGGTCAAATTTATGTATGTGATATTTTTTTTTCTTGAAAATAATTTTTAAAATTACTTCCATACATACTAACACATAAGTATTTGAATAATTTAATTTTAATACATTTAATTTAACGCACACATATTTTTTGGACGTCGCGTCGTCGGCTCGGCGCGCGGCGTTTTCATCGAACTTCGCAGCAGCACATTTTGTTCTTTTTAACCTTAATAATTTATAGCCTTCTTTTACTTGTTGTTAGCCAAAGGATTAAAGTTTGTAATGTTTATTTTTGTATTATTTACAGAAATGGTGTTGAGATATTGTGAATCACCCTCAGTTGGAACGTGTTGTACTTACAGTATGGAAACAAAGATGGCCATGTCCTCGAGACTACACCTCGAGAAAAATTCCAAAGAAGAAATAAACAGACTATCATCGGTGTTGGGTGCTAAAGCACATAAACTCAATGGTAAGTGAATCATTAACCTATTTGTAAATGAGTTTCATTGCTTCATAATAACTTATCCTTATAGTAATTGTATACATTTTATTGTAGCTGTTGTATGTACAAATGTATGTTTATATTAACGCCCACTCTCCATATTAAATTCAATACCCTGATGCTTGTGGCAAAAAGAGTGTTTATTTAGAGTACATAGCTTTTCTGGCCTTTCATATTATTATTAAGACAAATGTCTTTTAGAGGAAATGAATTTTTTTTTCTCTTCAAGTGTAGACGTGTAATTTTTTGAAATGCATACGCCATAGGAAATGGTGGCACATTCATATTGTTGGCACAATTATATTGGTGAGCAAATTTGTATACTCACTTTACTTAGATTTTACCCGCAGACTTTATTTGAGAATTTAATAGTTGTGATCTTGAATAGGATGCAAGTGATAATATCTACCCACATGCGTTCATAGACTTGTTGAGATTTGAGTGTCAACGTCAATTTCATGTTCATTGAAGTAAAGTCGCACATTACTTTTGGGCTTTAATGTTTTTTGTGGTACTGAATTGAATGGTTTTTTTTTTAATTCCCATACTTAGAAAATGTTTTAGTCTTTAGTTGTAAGATTTCCTTTCCTATACATAGTTTTAATGCTGACAGATATCTGCAGTTGTACCTAGATAAGTCGACATTTCTTCAGTTGTTATTTTTTTTACAAATAATCACGTTCCCAATAAAATACCCCACCTCATCAGCTGTTGCGAAACACACTCCACTTTTCAAATATTGGCTGCGTTCACATATTAATTCTCAATCTTCAATAGGCGTTTTTCTTTTTTAGTTCAGAACAGAGTCTGAGTTGTCAAAAAATTGTTGGTTAAAAGTTTCTTTTTAACTCGGAGCATTCAGAGCTTAAAATGTGTGTTTCTTTTTTGGTTCTGAACATGTGGAAATGGCACTCGATTTGTTCGGACATAATCGACGCAGAAACGCAATCCACACAGCAAAAGGCTAAATTTGATACCACCACAAACGAAACTTCAAAATTTAACCCAAGTAGAAAATTTAACCAACATTTTACTGCAATTCACACACGGCCTTAATATATGCTTGTTCACTGTGTAAATATTTAACCATTCACAATGTGAATAATGAAATATCCAATCCGGCTAAAAAAGTGGATTTAGCACGATTTTTTTTTACTACAAAAACGCGAAATTTTTATTAGAAAAAAAATGCCAAAAATCCTGCCATCTCTTAAATGTTTGTAGATAGAACAAAGAAAAAAAACGTAAATACCTCTATACGCCTGGACCACTCGAACTTGTATTAGGGTGGGCGTTTAAAATAGAGTTCAATCTTTAATAAATAATCAAAATCAAAAACAGAAATTGTTTACATTGTTAAGTTTATGACTTGATTACAAACAAACAACGTTGTGATATGCCGTTGCAATTTGGAAATGAAGATGAATGGAAGTAATGGGTTCGAAGAAAAAACTAAAACTAAAAATGACATTTCCGAAATTGAAGACTTCATGTCTTTGTCAACTAAAGGCTTGTCGCATTATGCTCTTTGATTTCGTTGAAATTATGTGCGTTCAGGCAAAAATTGATAAGGGCTAATGGTCAACGTATTTATGTTTAATTGAGTGCTAATTCCTTGAAGTAATATTTTTTTTTAGCAGTGAGTAATATGAATTCCTGCTCCTGCTTAAAAAAATGCCGGCAGGATTTAAAAAAAAAAATGCTAAAAGCAGAATTTAGCAGAAAAAAAACAATGACGCCAAAATTATTTGTATAGTATACAAATTACCAAATTTTCTACGAGTTTTCCGCCAAAAAAAAAAACAAATAAGGCAAAAATCATCAAAGAATATGTAGAGGTGAGTGGCTAGGTCGCGTCGTAGGAAATATGTGTTATGTATACATAATAGGCGTTTTTTTTTTTAGTTCAGAGCAGAGTCTAAGTTATCAAAAAATTGCTCCAAATGTGTGTTTCTTTTTTCGTTCTGAACACTCGCACTCGACGTGCTCGAACATAATTGACTGAGCATGTGAGTAAATTGCTGAACGCACCAAATGCCATGTGTGCCAAGAAGGAAAAAGTGACAAAAAAAAATAATTAGATACATAAGTTGGCGAAAGAAGTTGATCGCTTGCTGATTTTCTGTATCTGGTGTGTGTCAGTGTACAAAAAAGTGTAGGTATTGCTTTTTATGGTTAGAAATGAAAATGTATTCTGACTTGTGTGGTTCAATTGTGTTTAAAAAACATATCAGTGTTCAGAGCTCGCTCTGTTTGGAATAAGTTCAGTGCATATTCTATGTGTTCGAACTCTGTTCAGTGCTCTGCTCTGAACGAAAAAAGAAAAACGCCTAATGTAAATATTTTGCATCTTGAAATTAATTCTGTAGCTCTAAATTTTCAATACAAAACAGTCCCTGTAACCAAACTGTTTTCAAATTGTAAAAGAATTTTGGCCATTTATCTTAGTCCCCTTTGACACAGGGAAACCAGGTGCTGGAGATTTTTTGACGTTTTCCTTTAACTGAGAAGGAAACTGGGAAGATTTTGTTGGGCTAATTGGAATGCAAAGCAAAACGTCAAAAAAATCTCTTCAAATCGTTGAACGGGGAGATTTTTTTCATTCCCATTACTTCTTACCCTTCTCGCCGTCAAACTCCCAGTTGCCGGCAACTCAGTTTCCTTATGTGAAAGGGGACTTATTCCTTCGATTTCCCTAGCTTGAACTTTGTCTTATAATATTTAATAGTTAAAACTAATAATAAGAGGAATATAGTTGATTCAGGTACACATTTCATATAATACGCATTTTGACAAAAAAAAAACAATTGTAACAAAAATGTATTTTTTTTTTTAATTTACAGATGTGTTTAATCAGCTCCTTGCTGAATCGAAAAAAGAATTCCATTCAATGTTCAAAAGGACATATGGTGTTATATACGAACAAAACGCATACGTATTTTCCGACTTATTTACCGAGCTGGAAAAGTATTATTCCCGTGGAAAGGTGGATCTTGGTGAAGCAATGGATTCATTTTTTAATACACTTTATCAAAAGATGTTTACAGTTTTGAACGCACAATTTGCCTTTGATGATAAGTAAGTTGACAAAGATTCTTATACGATAAGTTTTAATTGTTATTTTTTTTTTTTGAAAACCTATATGCACCTTTGTGGATCTCAAACCACAAAAAAGGATTTATCTTTTTTGTTTTGTCCGCTTCTGCGGAAAAGATCAAAGTATCTTTTAATCATATATACCTACAATGAGCCATAAAATAGAACAAAGAACAACATCCGTAATCTATTTAGAATGGTATAAAGTATCATTACAAGTCGGCGAACCTGTTACATCCAGCAGCTTGCAGCTCTTTGTTTCTCCTTTATTTCAGTTTCAGTTTTTTTTTTTTTTTTTTTTTTTAGATAGATATGAGTACATAGAGGAAACCCCCGATGATAAATGTAGAGTATCACTATAATATCAAATTTCTGCAGACTGATGAAAACAGATAATTCTTACTAAATGCGGTCACACATAAGCACTACGTTGGAGGTATAAAACCACCGATCAACACACGTCTTTATTGGTACAATATTGAATTTAGGTGTGAAGTAACCAGTTAATTTTTCTATGATCTGCTATAGCTTCTGTCAATTTTCTGCAATTGGCAACCAACCCACTTAGGGATTTAAAAAAGGAACTCTAAAGCGTCTAAGTACAAGTGTGTTGGGTTGGTTGTTGCCAAATAAATGCAAGTCAAAGAAAGCTGACACCCGGATCGCATCGCAGACTTATAAGTGCACTTTAATTATTTATTCATGCAACACCTATCTGCATGGTCTGTGGGCTCTCTGGTCTACGTTTGATATACTCGTTACATGTATGTTGGTAGTGTTTGAACTATGTTCATGCGATTACTGGATTTATTTGCATTTACTGCAGAGAGTCAGTTGGGGTTGAGTTAGTGCAACTTATGGCAATTCAGAACAACCAACCTTTGTTATGAAAATGATTGCTTCTAATAAATATAATATACGCAACAATAGAGCAAACAACTTACGTGATATTGTTTATCTACATTGAAATTATTTTTAATTTCAAGGAAAGATGAGAACTTATCAGTTTAAACGTTAGACCTTATAAAAGTGTGCGCTACTTAACTCTTAACTTCAAAATTATCTTATTTAACAAAGTTTATTACTGTTCTAAATTGACATGTTCATATGAATACGTCTTATTAATAACGAAAAGTTTGATATTCTTAATGTTATCTCTTGTTGGAAAAAAGAAGATCTTAAAAAATTTAGACCTATTTTGTATTAAGGAGTTCGATCTTTTATAGAATTCTGTAACGAAACTTTGAAAACTTAAATCTTATATATAAAGAACAATCTAAATTATGTTTTGGCGCTATCTTCTTTTTTTTTTGGCTTGATCGATTTGAATGAAATTTTCAGGAGATCTTAGGACATGTTTGGAGAGTGCATATAAGAAATCTGTTTGCCGTCCGAAGTCTAGAACCGGAGTTATGACCAAAAAGGTCACTCACATTGTTATTATTGTTATTGTTTTATTAGTATAAATAATATGTTTTGTTTTGTATACACACACTTACAATTTGGTTTCTCTTTGTTGCCACGTGTATGCACACAACTACAGTATTTGATTCCCATTAAATAGATTTTGATATTTTATTTTGTCGGTTGTCTAGAATGTTCCATGGATTTTTTGGACGACTTAAAGATGGAAAATTCGTTATAAGGTTTGGAAAATTTCGGTTAATTGTGAAATTCATTGTGATAAAAGACGTTTTGCGTGCATTTTGGGTGGAGAAGTGTATGAGATATAATTATATTAGAAGACGCTGTGTTGCGATCGATGCCACAACCCGATAGATTGCGTTATACATTGAGGCAGTGTGTGATTTGATAGATGTCCTTTTCACATTATAATTTTCTATTCAGAAAATGTGCTATTTATCTTGCTGAAATTGATTCGAGTTTTGCGTATTATTACACTGGACGACGCACATACCTACACCGCGTGCAATAATAATTAATCAGAATGTCCGTGATAATCAAACGCAAGAGGTTCGCACAGAAGAAATAAATGGAGACGTGTCCATATTGCACAGCTTTATACTGCACAATAACCACCACAAATTCAACAAAAAGTTATAAGAAGAAGAAAAGTGGTAAATGTAGACTTCAATCGCGCTGCTTTGCAATATGATTCCGCAATCGCATTTACTTTGTCGATGCTCCCGGTGCGACATGCCAGACATTCGTCATTTAGTTGATTCTAGCAACAATTCGGCCAAGATCTCTTTCGTTGCCTGTTGCATCCTATGGCATTTTTGGCATTGCTGCCACACTATTAGAAGGCGGTCGAACTGCACATTCCGCTTTGAAGTTTGCGATGGCAAGCCAATATCGTGCACAATGACCAAGAATTTGGCGACATCGAAATTGACGCGAGAATGCAAAATCATAATTTTGGATGAATGCGCGATGGCGCATAAACGAGCTTTGGACGCAGTTAACCCAACAATGAAGGATTTACAAGGTGATTCGAGATGATTTGGTGGGCATATGATATTGCTCAGCGGAGATTTTCGTTAAACGCTTCCCGTCATCCCGAAAACTACTGCTGCCGATGAATTTAATGCAAGCTTGAAATCATCTTTGTGCCGGCATGTCAAGAAGTTGAAATTGAACACAAATATGATAGTGCATTGCAAAACGATACACCGGCTGCTGAATTATCAAGACAACTGCTGGCAATTGGCAATGGCCAAATTTCTGTTGGTAACTCGACTGGATTGATATCATTCCCGGCAAATGTTTGGGAGTTAACAACTTGGAAGGAGAAACTTATCACTAAAGTAAAGTGTTCCCCGGCATTGCAAAAAATTATAAAAATCTCGATTGGATTTGTGAACGGGCAATACTAGCAGCGACGAAAAAGGACGTCTTCGATAGCTTAGTAAACGGTCTTTGTTGTTTGTTTTTGCGCCGGAAAACAAATCGAAAAGCATTGTTTATCATATCACTCTCTCCTTATTGTTGTTCTATTCAAATAAATCACATTGAAATTTGAACTATCTATTTTATTATAGCTCTGCATTTTATTTGAATGCGTTAAATTGGGGCGAGACGAAGTTCGCCTGGTCCGCTATAGTCTGTTATAAATTACAAATCAAATATATGTAGGTAACTAAAATCTGTTGTTACAATCAGCTGTGAATGTAAATGGAAAGTTTGTTATTGATTTACGTGATCTTTAGGTCAATAAAAGATGTTAATTTAATGTAACAACGCTTCGAACGTGTATACATTCTTCATCAGCAAATGGAATGGCTGCATGTGTGACTTTAGTAAATAATTTGTTAAAAGAAGGAACTAAGCAAATTCGTTAAACACCGATTTTCCGGTTGTTTTCTCAATATCGCTTATCCCTACTGCTACTACAGATCTCATGTGACTGTGACTTTTTACAGGTTATTCGTTTACCTCAACTCGCCCCAGCTAAAAACCTAGACCTATTTCAAGGCGAGTTCAGGGCAATCGGACCCTAGGGGCCTATAACAGAACGCTACAAGTACTTGTAGGACAAGTAAAATACGACAAGTCTTAAAAAATCGTAACACAAAACGACAAGTCTACAAGCTCTGTAACAATTGTCGATTTAAAATGTTTAAAGAGGGACATTTTTTTATTTCCACCCTTTTGTAACAGAAAGTTTCAAATGTCACTGATAATTTGTGTAACTATTTAATATGTGACAGGCACTGATCTCTATAATAAACTGGATAGTGTATTATCTATATAACAGTTTCTTGTCAGGCAATTTGAAGATGACATAAGGTGCACTGGTACGATCCGTGACATTTATCCGAGTTATAAAGTTATACTGGCATGGTACCAGCGCATTTACAACAGTCTTTAAGTTCCTCATTTTATATGAATGCGTTGTATATTGTTTTAGAGAGATTAGTGGTGGCAGGTAATTTAAAAGTTGTCATTAGTTGCTTAAATGTTTGCATTTTTTGTAAACAATTTGAGAATAAGAAATTTAAGTTGTGGAAGAATGTACATATACCTAAATAATTTATAAATTTGTTTTCAACACATATTCAATTTAATATTTTTTGATTTTGATATAAACAATGAGAATATACAATGAATCTTTGTACAGATTAAAAGTCATTAAAGTAAATCTCTGTCCACTTTTTACATTTTTTTTTTCTTTTCTTAATATACCAATAAATGTATTTTTTCTTTTCTTACTTTAAAACAGTATTTTTTGTTCCTTCCAGAAATGTTGCCATCTTTTATTGTTGCAAGTTTTAGGCTGTTGGACAGAATAGATACACTTGTCCTTGTCGTACAAATATAGTATTAGACTTGTCTACTTGTCATTTTGTGATAAAGGCACCAGGTCTCAAAACACATAATTTTCTCACCAGTTTAGGATTTTTAAAATACGATCTAAGGCGACCCTAGGGTGACTTAAGGGCCAACGAACAAACCTAATATATCCATTATGAAACTTTGACACTTTCAAACGTCAAAAAGTTATGTTCTTTAAGTTTCTTGCACTGTTTTAGGCGCGCTCAGCTATGGCGTTTGTCAAGAAATTAGATTTAGTATGGCGCTAGTTAAGAAGTGTTTAAAATTATCAACATTTTAGTAAAGTTCGAAATTTAAGACTTTTTTATCATTGTACTGAGACGTTAGGCAAATAAAAAAATCGAAACAACATTTGTTTGATTTTAATTATTAATAATCTCGGTAAGTCCGTAAAGTTTCAATTATTTCATTTATAATTTTATTAAAATGCTTTAATACTACCAAACTGTTAAGTAGTATAATGGTAAAACCGTATCATAAGGCTGCTTTAAAAACAAACTTTATGGTGCCAGTTATAGCTTTCATTGTCGTTGGCTATCAATTCTGAGGCACTTAAACAAATAAAACTGAATTCGTTTTGATACCAAAATGAAGGTAGTAGGACATATAATTTTTGTTACCAAAAAAATATTTTATTTGCTCTACCACTTTCTTGTAAAATCACATTTGATTTTTCAATGATGAAAAGCGTTTTCAATGAACAGCTGACATTTTGTTCCCAAAAGGGGAACAAAATCGTTCCACTGATTTGTGTTTCCTTTTTTTCTTGTTCTCATGCTTCAGTTTTTCTTTCAATGATCAAATCTAACCTCAAAATTACTTTTGGCTATCAAAGATCTTTTCAATGACAACCAAGTTTCAATGAAAGTAACCGACTTGCCAAAAAATTCACTGATTTGTTTTCAATAATGAATTTCAATGAAAGCTATAACTGGCCCCTATGTAGGTAGGTAAGTTGCGAGGGATTAGTTAGTGGGAATAAAGCTGATAGGAAATATTTAGTTTCACATCTCTCAATGTTAATAGTCAAGTACTACATCCACTGTGCCAATTGGCACGATCCAATCTTGAAACAAAGTAGAGATTTTCAATGGCTTATAATGGTGTTTATTTATTTATTATTTGTTTAACAGTAAATATTCAATAATTTTATATCTTTTTAGGTATTTAGGTTGTGTTAGTGAACATATGAAAGAATTGAAACCATTCGGAGATGTGCCCGATAAACTATCCGTCCAAATAAAGAGATCGTTTGTTGCGACACGAACATATGCCCAAGCACTAATGACGGCCGCTGATGTTACGAAGAAAATGATTAATGTAAGTTTATAAACAGTTTGATAAAAATAAAATCCAATTTCGCGCTGTCTTAAGAAAACAAAAATATGACAAAAAAAAAATAATCAAATGTAACTATACATACTTCCTATCCATCGTATATTATGTAGATCCGTTTGAATGCTGACTGCACGGCTGCGCTGACAAAGATGCAACATTGTGGTGCATGCAAGGGCTATGCAGAGAAACCCTGTACGAACTACTGTGTGAATGTGATGAAAGGTTGCTTACACTATTTTCATGAGCTGGATATGGAGTGGGATAATTTTGTGTCTTCGATGGAAAAAGTCTCTGAACGTTTGTTAGGCTCATTTAATATTGTCATGGTTGTGGAGCCAATCAACATAAAAATCTCTGAGGCAATTATGAATTTCCAGGTAAGACATTACTAATCAATTCAAGCGAAAATATATGTACATTAGGTATGTAGTATGTCGATAACACTATGTGCAATTGAATTTGACAGTTATTTCAATTTTTGATGTATTCTTTTAATTTAAAATGTTAATGTTTTTTTTTTTTAATTTGATGTGGCTTTCAGTTTAAAGACTGAAAACTTCAAGATAGTAAAGACAACTAACAGTTTAGATACCTTAGTTAACAAAATCAGAATTTATAACAGTTCGATTTAAATACTGTTCATCAAAACTAAATAAAAAATCTTAATTATCAATTTTGTAATAAAGGGTGTTTTTTTTTAGAGCCGAAGAAATGTAGGTATATTGGCAACATTCTTTTCTGTGACAGTCGATTTGACAGATCTTGGTTCTTTCAAAGTTATGTGGTTTTCCATTGGTAAAATAAATAAATTTATTTTAGATCTAGATCTGCCAAAAAACCGATTGCCACATTTTTGTATACCATTGGGCATAATAAATTGATTTATTTTTAAATTTAGATCATTTTTGCAAATCTAGTTTTTTCAGCAGATTTACCCCTCCTTGCACCAATACAAATATAATTTTTAGCTGTCGGCTTGACAAATGTGGTTTTGAATTTGGAATTTGTTTCGATTGTGAAAAGTTAAACAAAATATTAAAGAATATTAATCCAAATACAAAAATGGAAGCAGTTTTAAATAAACTGTTACTAGTTTCACAGACACGAAATTACACTACTACAATATCAAAAAAAATCAATTGCTATTGTATTCTACTCAATAAAAAAATCAATCTGACAAACCAATCGAAAACACCATTAGTTTGCGTATAACGATTCATCACACACACGATACACGCTAGAATTTTTTTAAATTTATTTTGAAAAACATTGTTGAATTCGAGAAATTCTTCTGGTGCTCAACATTTTAATTTTTGCCAACTCGTTATTTCGATTTGACACCATATGCAAAGTCGCATGTCTATGCCGATTAACATTATAAGAAAAACTTGAAAACTAACAATGGATGCGTTATTGTCGGAATACAGAATAAATGTGTGAAAATTGGACCTCCCAACTTCGCAAACACGAAATCATATTCCAACGTTAATGCCATATATTCTCACCCTAAAATTAACACACTGCATGTATTAATTGTAGTCATTTTTTAAAGATTTATACTGTTAGACATGCCTTGGTAAATTAATCTAATGTAAATATCCGCTAGGTAAGATTGAAAAATTGAAATCGTCAAGTGGTTATTGTTTGTCACGTCTAAGTATAGATTTCTGACGAAGGGTTTATCAATTTCATTTGCAGTAGGTACATATTTTGTTTTCATTATCATTTCATCACTTGTTTGATTAAAGTTTGATTTTTTTGATTGACTTGATTTATATTTATGTAATTGGGTTTAATTTACAGGAAGCAGGACAAGACATATCAAATCAAGTATTCCAAGGCTGTGGTCGCCCTTCATTGGGTCGAAAGAAACGTACAATAAATCCAAAGTTCTTAGAACCAAATAATGTAATGGCTTCAAGTGAAATCATGGAAGCCGATACTCTAGATATCGATGCGAAGCTTGATAATGAAATTATTTTGAAGGAAAGTCCTTACCAACGTGTAAAGCGCACCGTTGAATCGACATCAGAAGATGTTGCTATTTCTGATCAAGAACAAAATAATCCACCAAAAAAAGGTGGTGGTGCCGGCGGCGGTGGTAGTGGTAGTGGAAGGAAAAACAAAAAGAAACAAGGAAACCGCAAAAATGACGATAGTGACTATGTAACTCGTGAACCAGTACTCGACAAACTTATTAAAGAGATCAGACAAAAGATCAAGGAATCAAAAAAATTCTGGTCAAATTTACCATATCAAATATGCAACAACGATGATATAGCCGCTTCCTCAGACGCAGACAATAATTGTTGGAACGGTCATACAGTAGATAGGTTTGTACATATTATATTTTTACAAATCTTATATACATACATATGTATCTGCTTGAGTATTTTTTTAACGAAATATTATTTTATTTGTAGATATATGCACTCAGTCACTACTGAACACGGATCGTCTAATCCGGAGTTCCCTGGCAATCCAACATCCACTAAACAGCAGAGTTCAGTAACTTCTCAACTTTTTTATCTTAAAACTGCTATTAGTCATTTAAGAAATGCCTATAATGGCCAAGATGTTGAATGGTCAGATCAAGGTAAAAGTTTAATATTATTCCTCTTTTTTTTTCTTTTGAAACAACAAATTAATTTACTTTTAGAAGAACCGTACTTTGGTAGTGGTTCAGGATCTGGTGGTGGAATCGATGACGAAGATGATGATGATGAAGGTTCAGGCCTTGGTCCTGGCTCATACCCCACATTTCATAAACCAACTACCGCCAGTGGCAATACTGAACATCCGTCAGTGCGAGTCAATAAAATTGATAACAGCGATGACGAAGACGACGTTGGCGGCGTTGACGAACACACTTCAGGTCCTAGTCGTAATGAAGGTGCAATCAACAATGGTGGCACGCATAGGAACACTCATGAAGATGAGGATGAAGTGGGTGATAATCATTTAGAAAATGAACCCAAGTTCAGCAGTGCAACAAAACTGAAAAATCTTCGGTGGTCTGTGCTTATATACTTACTAATCCCGTTCTTTGCTGTGATTCGATTTAGTGGATACCAACACAATTTAGATTTTCTGTGATTCTGAAATCTTTAGGAGGTCTTGTATCTTATATTATTTTATTATTATTATTTTTTTACCTAAACTTACGAATCAATTTCTGCAAAAAGGTACATACGTGTGTTTGAATCGAAACTGTATTGAGAGTATTTGAACTATAGGCCTTTGTTTGAAGGTATATCATGATGATAGACGATGAGAAATTTGAGGATGAGGGTCTTTAAAGTTTATATTGGCTTGTTTTATATTATAACAATAGTTGTAATTTATATATATATATATATACTCTCTAGGGAGTAAAACTTACGTCATTTTCGATTGGTCGTCGGGAAGGTTTACGAATGCTTCGGAAATTCAATTGGTAGCAAATGACAGTTGTTCTCCTGGAAGGAAGAGCAATTCGATTCTGGTCTAGAAGTCTAAATCGAAACCAGAAGCAGGAGCACACTCACACCGATTAAATGTCAAAATTCATTGTTGTGTCTGCCATGTTTAAAAAATAAAATAATCACAAATGGCCTCGTTCAATAACCGATCTAAAGCTATCCGGATAGGTTGGTGTTGTTGTATTCCTATGTAAGAACACAGCTGATGACAAAACGACAGCTGCCAAAAAAAAAATCTTTTGGCCTTTTCGATTGGCCGTCCAGAACTGTTCTGACCCCCACAAAATGACAGTTTTTTACTCTAAACAGAACAGAAAACGATTCTTGATTTCATTTCAGAATCGAAAACAGAATCACTAATACACTCACAGAATTAAAATGTCAAAATCATCGGCATGATTTGTTTTGGGTAATTTCGATGTGTTTATTGAATTTAAATTACTTTTCTTGTAAAATAACATAAAAAGAAGCAAGTTAATTATTATTGATACAAGAAAATGTGTATCTAAATTGATATCAAGTGTTTTTGAAATTCTTTTTATCCGATGTGATTTTTTTTTTATTTAATTTTCACAAATACAGTGATACATACAATTCAGAATCAGTCAAATTGTTTCCGGGTGTTTTATTGGGGGAACCTGTTCCGGACAGCCAATCGAAAATGCCATTAAGCTATCCGAAAAACTTTGGTATACTTTTGTATCCCACGAGAAATGTCAAAATCATATGGACAAACCCATACAAATTTAACCTATCCAATGTTGGTTGTTCAGGAGCTAAGGGGATACTAATCTATCTTGGGTATGCTATCGTACCGACATTTGAATGTACCCAATGTGCATTTGAAATTTTCCGCCTTACACATATCTCAGAATCGATAATCTAGTGTTAACTTGTTCGATTGGGATCTCGTATCGGAGAGTTCTTCCGGATTGCCAATCAAAAACGACATTAAAAAACATAGGCATTCTTATATTCCTCTATACTGAATTCATAGTTCACTATCAGATGACATAAGGAACTTCATTATGTAGCCAACTGCATTCATTGAACACATAATTTGACTAATGCTGTTTTTTATTAAAATCTGAAAGATTTGCACTTAATATTGAGAACTGCCCTCTTGACTGAATCATGTTTATACATACATGGGATTCCAGATTTGTAGAGTCTGCAGTTCATGAGCTTGGTCACTGTTCAGATCACAACGGAACCAACAGTAAAGAAGATATGTCAGAATAGTTTCAGCAAAATAAAAATAACTTAATAATATTGAACTTAAAATGAAGGGAGATATTTTTGGGTAGCTTTCCAGTGAATGTCCACTAAATTGACAACTGATCAATGAGATTCTAGAAACTTGATTTACTTTCAAGTTGACTACTAGCTAGTTTCATTCAAAGTTCAAAAAATCGAGATCTGATCTTTTCAATGAAACTTGTTTCCAGATTTAATTTTTGTATTGGCGAATGACTGACACATTCATTGACGAGGAAGATGAAGCAATCGAAAACTTCATTAAATTTATAAAATCAAAACTTCGTCCATTATTTGTTTTTTAACAGAAGAAAAAAAATATTTGTTTATTTTTTTAGCACGGATTGGCACAAGTTCACAACAAATTAATAACAAAATATTTTCCATTTGACGTTTGGCAGAAAATACTTTTCACATGTATAAAATTTGTTTGTTGCAATGAAACTCTCAAAATTCAAAGAGATCAAATTTTTTGACAGAAAAAGCAAATCTTTTCTTAAATGAAACTCGCTATACATCTGCTGAACGTGGGCAAATACTTTGCCCTGCAGACGAAAAGAAACCGAGCAGCAAAAAGTGTGTTCCCGTACTTTCTGCACAAAAATGTGAAAACTGTCATTTTTGCAAGAGTGGGGGTAAAAATCTCTAAAATCTCAAAATCTCAAAGTTTCACAAAAATACGGGAACGCTTTGAACAACAATTTTTGTCATTTTTTAAACGTCAACGTAAAAGTGTATTTGTGAAAAAGTTTACTAAAGATTTACGTGAAATTATTTCTTAAAATAAGCAATTTGATATCACAAATTTCAATTTATTGCACGGATAAGCCTGACCAGACTATAAATTCCATTATTTTCAAATTTTGTAACGATACACTATGCAACTGACAGCTTGTGTATTGTTTTTTTTTCTTTTTTTATTCATTTGACAGTCTTCATAATTTTGTCCAAAGAAATTTCTTGGACTAAAATTCGCAGCCTGGGGAAATATTTTACTCTCTCATGAGCGCTCTCTTCTGTGAAAAACTACGAAAATTTGGAGTACGGGAACAGGATTTAACTGTTTTTCGTAGAAATGTGTAGAATTTCGCAGTTTTAGGGAGTACGGGAACGGACATAATGTTTTCATAGGTTTAAAAGCAGATTGTCTTATTGTTTTTTCTATTCATACATAATTATTGAAACAATACTTGTCACGAAAATTATTCAAAATATGTAAATTCAAGCTTATATGGGAAGAAATTACTGTTTAACTTATGAAACGGTCCTCACATCACAAAGTGAAGCCTAGCTTATGGCGTTTTTATTTGGCAATCCGGAATTCTTCTCCGATCCGGGATCCCAACTGAAGACTTTTAAGTGATTCTAACGATTCTGAATTTTAATAAGATTGTATGTTTTAAAATAATTGTGTACGTGGAAATATTCAAATTCAAAAAAAAAAATGTTTGTTGAACAATTATGGTACAAAAAATGACAACAATCGAGTTTGACGTTCAAGTAGTTATATGAATGTGTGAGTGCTGCTTCTGGTTCTGATTCTGATTTCAAATCCAGAAGCAAGATTCTCTTCTTTTCAGAATTGGAACTGTCATTTTTTCCCAAGTGAACACTTTCAGTAGAGTCCGGAAGGCTTCCGGATTGCCAAATAAAAACGATATTAGGCTTCACTTTTTGATGTGGGTTTGGCTATCTAGTTAAATAAAAATGAAAACTAATTATTCATTCTTTTAAATTAATTTTGTTATAAAATACGTTATTGAAAAAAACACTAAATAAAGTTTTTAAAAATGTTAATTTTTTGATGGCAAATACTCTCCTGTATAGAAATTCAAATATGCACCTACTATGTATATGTATTTACTACCTTATAAACGACTGGATCGATTTTATTTAAATTTTGTATATACATATGTATGTGCATACATATAGTTATAGAAGGTGCTTCTTTTAGTCCTCGAAACGAACATTCTTATTTTTTTTTTAAACTTTTTACTTAGAAATTCTCTTGACCCGCTGAATTGATTTTGATGAAATTTTATGCCCAACAAGTTTTAGCAATTTAAACATTAAATTTTATGTTTGCACATAAATGCCCACATGAAATGTTCACTATTCTAGTCCCTAGGTACGTCAGCCATAACGACCCAGTCGTGCACTTTATATTTTATTTTTTTTTGCACTGGCCTTCTTGCCTAACTCATATGCGACACTTTAGATCTCCATAGATTTCACAAAAAAAATCTGCATTATCGTCCGCATGACTAAAACTCACATGTCTGCATTTCATCAAAAAAGATTTTATTTTCAATACAAAAAAAAAAATAGCCAAATAAGATCGAGAACAACAAAACTATTATGGTAATTACAATTATACTATATAGTTTCGATTCTCTCACAAAACTCTCAGAACCTTAAAAGAATTATTTATAAAATTTAATCAAAATAGATTCAGAGTGCATTTATGATGAAAAAAAAATGTAAACTACAGATATACGTAATTCAAGGAGTAATTAAATTTAATCATAATAAAAGTGTGTGTGATGCGTGTATGAAAGCGAACATTATGGGATGAATGTATGTTATTTTTTTTAGAATATCAAATAAAATAGTATTTTTTGGATATATTTACCAGAGATAGATAAAACATAATAGTGTGGTTGTAAGGTTTCAACTAGCAAAATTGCAGCACAAATTTTCTGTTTTCTTAACTTTCATGATGCAAACAAAGATGTTTTTATCTGAGAAAAGTTTAAATATACATACATACATAGGTATTTTTTACATAGAAACATTTTAATCAAAATAAACAATAAAACTGAAAATTTTCATCCACAATATTAACAAGTAGGTTCCACAGGCAAAAGAGCTTGTTTAGATTTATAATGTTGACAAGAAATGTTTCGTTTGTCGTGTTTATGTATATGTAGGTTCGTTTTTGGTTTTGTCCGTTAGATCATGCTAAACATTTTATTTTAGATTCAATACTTTATAATGTATTTCTGAATATAATATACATATTAAGTATACCCATTTTAAAACCTCAGATAATTTTAGAAAAAAAAGTCAAATAGTTTGTTTAATTGCAGTCAATATGTTTTATCAAATATTTTGTTAATATAATAAATGATTTAAAATCTTAAATTTGGTATTTATATTTGACTGAACGCTATACACGTTATTATAATTTTTTTACATAAAATATGTATACCCAATAGATAATATATTGTATTAGGCTTTTATACGTAAATGCTTTAAATAGGTTTTTTCGTATTTTCAAAAAAAAAATTGTTTGTATTTAATTATTGCCTGCAACTACTTGAACAATCAATTAGGTATTATGTTTTATAAATATTACTAATTTGTCCTTTGATAAACAATTAACCAAACTAGTTTGATTATACATATTACATTAGTATTAAAATTAATAATGAAAGCATGAGGATAAGATTATCAGCAATATATTAAGATGAAAAGTTTATTGTATACATACATATATCATTATTTTAGTAAATTTTGTTTATATATAGTATTTAAAAAAAATCCCTAACATTAAAATAGGTATTTCGTAAATTATAATTTTAAATGTTCGTCGTTAAAAAATAGAAAGAAAATTATTGTTTTATTAAATGTATTTTAATTTGTTTGTTTTTTTTTTATATTTTTTGTAATATATATATAAATATTATATACATTTTGTGCGTTAAACTGCTAAATTATTATTTATAAAATAAGAAATTTTAACTAATTTCGTAAATCAGTGAATATGTTTAGAAATTATTTTATTTTTTTGTAATAAATGAAGGATGTGATTTAAGTTTATTAACATAAAAAAATGATTGTTTTTATCTTGGACATTTCTTCTTAAAACGTAAGTGCATATCATCGTTTCAATCTTTTAAATAAAATTAAAAAAATATTAACGGTTGATCGCTGCTTATGTAAAACGAATCATAAAGACGAACAATTTTATACAAAACTGAGGCGAATCCAAGTTTTTGTTCCTCAGTAGTTGACTTCAAAACTGAGAAATTTTGCTGAGGAATGCTTTGTCATAATGGGCCCTATCGGGAAGCTCCTAGGGCAGTTCGTTTCCCACGGAATATTTTATTCACATGAAATTTTTCCTGTGATCGTGAATTTCCCACGGAATTCATTTTCCTCGAACAAAAAATTGTATGAAATGACAGCAAAATTCCTTGGGAAAGCATACTCCCGATACTAATAAATTCCGAGGGAAACTTTTAAGCGTCATTCACGTTTCCAACGATCGAATGAGAGAAAAAATTCCAGGCAATCAAAACTGCCATATCTATAACCGTTCTTTCGATTTATGACTATCTTATGAACTGATCAATGCTTTTCGACCAAAATTAGACAGGATGTCCTTCAAATTCCTAATGGTACTGCATACTAAATTTTTTTTTTTTTAAATTCGATATTTCAAAAACAGATAGAAGATTTTTTTTGAAACTATACTAACTATATTATTAAATAATAATACATTTATATTATTATAAGTACTTAAAATTGCCGTACCAATTTGTACTAATTTGTAGAAAAAATTAAACAATTTTTGTATACATAGGTAAAAAAATGTAAGTAAAAAAACTATCTTAAAAATATATTCAGCCGTTTCTACTAAAAATCTTGTGGTCGAACATAACAGCAAGTATGTGTGATCCAGTTGTCCATTTTATTTTTATTACAATTAGTGAAACTCAACATGAATATTTCCCACTAAGTTTCCGTTGTCATATTCTCTAATTTGTTTTTATATTATTGACATATTTACCGCAACTATATTATGAGGGCCTACATTGTATTTAGTATTATAAGTGACGTACGCAAAAATTCTTAAAAAGGGAATAATAAGGTGAAATAAATGGATAAAACACATAATTAAATGTTCTTATATGGCTGAGTCGTTATAGCTTGAGAGAAAACAAAGATACTGTTTGAATTCATTGATAAATAAGAATATATAAAAAAAAATCAGAAATCGTTGGAACGGTTTTTTAATACATTAACTTTTTATGTATAAAATCTTGAAAACATTTTGAGAAAAAAAATTGAAACGCCATTTTGAAGATATTATTAATACACATAAAATTCAAATTTCAAAAAAATTCTGTAAATCGATTGTTCAAAAAAAAATTATTTATTTTTTAAAAATCGACAAACTTTTTTCTGAAAATTTTCGTATGCAGTTTTATCAACAATTTTAGGGAGCATTTGTATAATAAAATGCACGACTGGATCGCACGAACTTGCTCTTATCTTCGATCACATCGTATGCGAAAGATTTCTATTAAAAATCTAAATATATATTTGAAGTCGTTTTTTACATAATTTTGTATATATACAATAAAAAAAATTGGTATGCCAATCTTAAATATTATAATATAAACTTAAACTAATTTGAGCTCAAAACAAAAACTTATTTCTTGGATATATTTGAATTAATGAGAAAAAAATTTTAAAATCTGTGGAACGGTTTTTGAGAAAAAAAAGTTTTTTCCTTAAAACTTTTTGAAAAAAATTCAAAAACGCAAATTCATAGGTATTCGGGAAATACGTATAATTATAATTTTTGAAAAAAAAATGCTTTTAAAAATACAAAAAAATATTAATTAAAAATATTGGTACGCAGTATAAATTGGGCAACCTAAACCTATATATGTGTGAAATTTCGAAAGAATCGGTTAAGCCATTTATGAGATAGTCGAAAGCAAAAATAAAGGTTCTATGGAAAGAACCGTTTTTGGACATTTAAAAAAAAATTGTTCAACCGTATGATCGGTCGTACCGAAAAAGCTTCACGGATTTTTTAAATCAAAATCGTTAGAGCCGTTTCCGAGAAAAATACGTTTTAATGTAACGCTCATATGGCAGGTACCATTATTTATCGAGCTAAACAAAATTTCAATTTCCCCTCTGTACAGTACCTAAAAGACTCTATATACCAAGTTTGAAGCAATTCGGCCAACCCGCTGTAGGTATACATACATACAGACGGACAGAATTGTTAGACCATATTTGTTTCGTCTTCGCTAAGAGGGAAACAAAAAATTGTATGTATGTAAATTCCAATTCGATTTTATACAAAACTAGCGGACTAGGCGAACTTCGTCTCGCCCTAATTTAACACTTTCAAATCAACTGCAAAGCTATAATAACACAGAGATATTTCAAATTTCAATGTGATTCATTTGAATGGAATAAAAATAAAAAAAAAGAGCCATAAATCGTAAACTAATACACAAAAGCACATATGTCGATTTCGTTTCAATAATTAGGATTCGCTACTAAAACCAATACTTTTTGGCTTTGAAAAGAACGATTACGGACCGAATCTCTTTTTGGGACTGTGTGTGTTGCTTGGCAGCTCTAAAAAAAAAAAACAAATCTTCAATTCGTTAATACATCATTATTTCGTTTTAATTTCCCGATTCCGGCGCGGGGGAGTTCCTAAACCCACTTGCACTTTTTTAATATTTGTTTCCAAGAAGTTTTTAACAATTTTTTTAATTTTTTAATATATTAATTTACTTTTTCTGTACACTGCCACAAAATAAAAATTAATTCACAACACAACAATTGAGAAACTTCAAAACAAATATTGTAGTGTGTGTACGAATCTGTGCACAAATCCGTTTTGAATCCGTCTCCAAAAAGAGATTCAATACGGATCTGTTTTTTCAGAAAAATATTGGTTTCAATTTGAAACGAATTTGATTTGAATTTGATTTTCAGAAAAAAATTGACGGCGGATCGACGGCAAGTCGATGTTTTTGTTGAAACGAAATCGACAATAGCTTAAAACCTTCATCTCGATCATATCTTTCATACAAAAAAAGTATAGGTATTACCATTAGTATCATTAGCGTCATACGTTTCTATATATAAATACAGATAAAACGCTTAGGGTAGTTCTGGATCCAGAAGCATAATCAGGTTTTGCCGCTGAAAAGATTGTGATATTTTTGTTTACCTGGAGATATGTAGGCCTTACGTGTTGCTTCATTTAATTTAAATTTATTTCTCTGTAATACGAATGATCCACAAAAATAACAAACAAACACTTGTTGTTATACATTTTAATTATTAGAGAATAACGTTGTATATACTAGTTCTATAATAGTTAAACAGAAAATACATCATTTAATAATTAAAAGCCTTGTACGTTTGAAGTTCTAAGTTATGTACATTATGTAGGTAGATAGATATGTAACAAACTATTGAGAGGATAAGGCAATACACATCTTCTTATTGCATTTTGTTAAAATATTCAAACTTATGCCTCCACAGGACGAGTTTTTATATAAACATATACACTTATTAGTGCCACCATAGCACCTAAAATTGGCAACACTACAGTGGTGATTTTCTTTTGGATTTCAGCATTTTCCAATTTACGTTCTTTCTTCTGTTTCCGGGTTTCTTTGACTTTTCCTTTAAGTTGCCTCATTTTTATCTGCACGAAAGCGTATTACAATATTCAATTAGATGAGATTTTCATTTAACTTACCAAAAAATTGAAATTCTTATCAAGAAATGCTGTTTTTCTCTTTCCAAAGGACCGCAGGCACCTGTACCTGTACTTGACATTGAGAATTGAATATGAATAGTTCAATTCGTCTCTTAACTCGACGAGGATGACGTGTAAAACCGAGCACCAAGATTTCATGAAAAATAAAACCAATAGTCCAAATAGGAATATTATGGAATGGTACAAAAACCAAACGAATAATACCACAATGTTTTTTTTGCCAATTTTTTTTTTCAAAACCTCAAATTATTTATTGAAAAATAAATCATAATGTTCAAAACTCAATTCTAAAAATTAATATGTACAATACCAGGGCTATCGTCGTTAACGATTTTTTTTTGTTATATATGTATTTGTTTTCAAATCATTTACTATTATCTAACAAATCCTTTGCTTCGTTTATTTTTGCTGCCAGATAGGGGGAGCCTCCTCGGTCGGGATGATTCAGAAGCATGATTTTTTTATGCGCATCTTTTACCTTAGAAAATTATCAATCGAAAAATTGCAATGCATAAAAAGGAATACCTATTAAACTTACCTTTCCTTTGGATGCTGTTGGACTTACACCAAGTATTAGGGAAGCTTCTCGTTTGTTCATTTTCGGATCGAATCCACCTTTGTAGTATTTTGAATTCGCTATTGATTCGGCATCAAACTTTGGTAGATTTTTTATAGTCTCGTTAATTTTAACACTCATTGCAGGCATACGTCGCATTAAGTGTTTTCCTGCAAATCCTACGGCTGCTACTCCAAGACCCGCCAAAATGACTGAACTAGCCTATCATTAATAATTAAATTGGTTAATTTTGAAATACATCGTGCTATTTACGATTTCCTTACCATTTTATAGTTATTTCTACTTGTGCTGTATTGTAATTCAATTTAGTTTCACACTAATAAAATTTAAATTTCCCAATAAGACAAATTTTGTAAATTGACATTTAACAGCTGATATAAGTGTGGCCCGATTTCTATTTGTGTCGAATTATAACATTTACATTCGGGATGTTCCCGAAGTGGATCCACAGGGTTCGTTCACAGTGTGCACTGTATTTTATACATATAACTCGTTCGCAGTCATTTTAGTACTTAGTAGTATTAATAGCTGCAATAGGGCTTTTTACAAAGCTATCTCTCTCTAAAGTGTCCCATCCCTTTCTCTATACATCTAGTGACACTTTGGGGCAAAACAAAACATTTTGATATAGAGAATCCAACAATGTTTTCCCTCAAAGTGACTTATCTGCCATTTATTTTCGATTGACGTATTCCGCCAGTAACCTATATACGTTTTTTTTTTTTTTTTGTGAGCTTGATAAAGTAAGGTACGGATTAGTAAACCTTCGTGACATTCCTGTTGGATATCAAACATGCGTGAAAAGTTTTGGGTACACATTTGTCAGTTTTGTTGGCCGTCCGCCAAACAAAATTTTCATTTTCAATCCAATAAACACATCAAAATTTTTTTTACTTATTCCCTACTACAATTAACTAACTAACAACAAAAATACTTGTTGAATGTTGTTCGATGAATGATTTGCATCGATCAAGAATGCTGCCCGACAGGCATTGAGAGCAGTCCTTCATGAGTGTCATTCTATCATGCAAATGTCGATAGTGTGTACCTAAGAGCTTGTCCCCTTTCACACAAGAATACTGAGTTGGTAACTGGGAGTTTTTTGAAGGAGAAGGACTAGATGTAAGGGTAATGGAAAAAATCTCCCTGGTCAAAGATTTGAAGAGATTTGTTTGACGTTTTGCTTTGCATTCCAATTAGCCCAACAAAATCTTCCCAGTTTCCACCTCAGTTTCTCGGTGCCAGTTTTTTCGTGCGAAAGCTACGAGGCAATTAAAGGAAAACGTCAAAAAAATCTCCAGCAACTGGTTTCCCTGTGTGAAAGGGGATTTGAGTACGCTGTGAACTTGTTCTGAACAGAGCAAGCTCTAAAAACTGATTTGTTTTTTAAATACACAACACTTTTGCATCACACAAATACATTTTCATTTTAATAATAAAAAGACAATATAATACAAAACAGAGCCTTTATTTTGTACACAGATACAAACCACATACAGAAAATCAACAAGCGACCAACTTATTTCGCCATTTTAATTGTATCTAATTATTTTTTCTTTACATTTTTCATCCCGACATACATGCCATTTCGTGTGGTCAGCAATTTACTCATAATGCTGAGAGGATTTTGTGCAAATTTTTGTTTAAGCAGCACATCGAGCGCGCTCTGCACATGTTCAGAACGAAAAAAAGATACACACACTCAGAGCTAGAACGCTCTGAATGAAGAAGAAACACAAACAATTATTTTGACAACTCAGACTCTGTCCTTGAACTAAAAAGGAAAAACGACTAGTATGTGCCAGCTTGTAGGCAAATCCAAATAGCTGCCGAAATTTCCCTCCCCGTATTACTCATCTCTGAACAAATACTTGTAAAAAAGAGGGAAAGTAGTGAGGTTATTCGAAATTATAGACCTGATGGAAAAATGCCAGAGCTATTCTTTCTTCTCTGAATACTTTTGCACGTTGCTATGTGAGTAGTGGCCTGTGGTGAGAATCGGAATTAATTTTGATATTCCTACTGTAGAAATATTTTTCAAAATTTAATCAAAGTCCTCATTTATTTCTGTAATGTGGGTTGAAACATTTTCTGTCTATTTTATACTATGTTCTCACCGAACGAAATAACGGATTTCGTTGATTTCAATCCAAACCTATTCGCATTTCACAAAGACTTCAGAGATATCGAAATTAAAAATATTCACCCCGATTACATAATTCGATGTCAAAAAAAAGTCCGATTGCCTCCGCAGGGTACTCATCGAATACTGGGAGTAAAAATCGCTCGAGGATTAAATAATGTTTTACAGCTCTATATAATACGACTATTGCTAAATTCGGCAGCGCAGTTCAAACTCTGCGCATACATACGAAATGTTCTCTGGGTTCTCTCGTTGCAGCCCTTGCTCAGAGGAAATTTTTCTGACGCTCGACTGTCAATTTCGTGTAGCTCTAGCTGGTCATTTTTAATTAAAGACATACGTGGTTAAAAAATAAGTAATAAGCACCGGTAGTTCTATATTTAATAATAAAATTATGTTTTAAATTATTATCAAATTTCCCTGAATCAATAAAACAAAACATGAGTGCTTTTAGGTAATTGCAACTATAATTTTATAAAAAAAACATATTGCCACCTTTTCTTCCATGTCGCACAGAAAACTTGTTACCTGCATTTTACTAGTTGTTTTTTGCTTCACATTCGTGGATTCGACATCAAAAAGCTATCCCATCACCACCCTTATCAATGCGAAATGGGAACAAACGCCCTTATATCTGGAAATAGCAGAATATCTAGCCGATGAAAACCCAGCACTCTATTGGGACTTTCTAAGAGATATCGCTATACTAGATTCGCCCCTTGCACAAATTGGTAATTTTTAATAATTAACCTAGCACATTAATATAATTCCTAGAATACAATTTTTAGATACTGAATCAAAGCAATATATCACGTCAATGAATGTGGTTAAAAATTTACTAGGCAGTGCCCAGATTTCACTCCTGAAACTGGCTGTATCGATGCACAGCCTAACACCACGAATTCAAGCGCATTTCCAAATAGCAAAGGAAATACTTGCCAAAGGAGATTGCGGTACAGACAATTTTGTGACTGTTAATAACGAAATTGCCTGCACAATTGAGGAAATGAAAAACAAATTAAAAATAATTCTGTCCGAAAACCAGGAAGAAAACATGAGTTATGGATTTGATCATGTATATCCTGGATCAGAGAATGTAACTGGTAAAGTAGTTGTTTTCTATGGTGATATAGGCTCCAATGAGTTTAGGGCATTTCACAAGATTCTTGAAAAACAAGCAGTGAAAGGCAACATTAAGTACATAAGTCGTCATTACTTGCGGAAGTCATCTAATAAGAAAGTTAGACTATCCGGATATGGTGTCGAATTGCATCTCAAATCGACAGAGTACAAAAGTCAAGATGATTCACAAAAAATTGTTGATGAAGATACCAAAATTAGCGAACCTAATGAGACTGAAATAGATGGATTTGATTTTAAAACGTTAAAGTAAAATTTTAAATTTTTTTTTTTTGGTTTTGAATGAAGGCTCTTTTTTTTATTCAAGATGGTAGATAGTTTTCAAAGTTTAATAAAGAGCCTTCATGCATAGATCCAAATATACATAAGTATCGTAAAATTTTGATTGTTCATATTTAGAGAGAAGTTTCCACACCTTTCGAATAACCTTGATCGTTTGCGAAACAACTTGCTTGAGAAAAGTGAAGAAATTGCTCCATTAAAAGCTTGGGAATTCCAAGATCTCGGTCTTCAGGCCGCACAGCGAGTTGCTGAAATACAAGGTGAAGAAGCGCTTCAAATACTTCAGTTTACATCTCAAAATTTCCCAACACAAGTAAGTATTTTGAGCATTTTTTTTATATTTTATAATGTTAACGTACATATTCTTATTTTAGGCAAAGAGTCTTTTGACACAAACAGTGACAGAAGACCTGCGTCAAGAAATTAAACACAACACGGAAGTATTCGGTCGAACTTTGAACATTGCCCCACCAGACGGGGCTTTATTTATTAATGGATTGTTCTTCGATGCTGACACACTTGATCTCAGCTCACTTATGGAAACATTTAGATCCGAAGTACGAGTGCTTGAAAACCTCTACCGAAACAGTTTGTTTTTTGTTTTGTTTTGATATTTAATTTTAGTTTTAATGTTTGAATATTTGTAGGCATTGAAGGTAAAATAGCTTCTTCTTTATTAACATTGGACCTATCAAGCTCTTCGACTAAAGACTTTGCCATTGATATACGAGATACTGCAATTATGTGGGTGAATGATATGGAAAGCGATGTTCAATACCGTCGTTGGCCTTCTAGTGTAATGGATTTGCTGAGGCCAACATTCCCAGGAATGCTGAGGAACATACGGAAAAACGTTTTTAATTTAGTAAAAATGTTAAGAAATATTTTGTAGATTTAATTTACTAGTTAAAATTTTTTTTTAGGTTCTAATCATCGATCCACTACATCCTGATAGTCGATCATTAGTCAAACTCGCGGAGAGTTTTATTATTCATCTTGCACCAATTCGATTAGGTTTAGTTTTCGATATTAGAAAGGAAACTCAAGAAACTTCTGCAGATTATTTATCTATTTTCTGTGCTTACAACTATGTGTCACAGAAGAAGGACTCTCGTGCGGCACTTAGCTTTTTAACTGATGTAAGTGTAAATTTTTGAAGGTTTT
Organism: Philhelius pedissequus; assembly: GCA_910595825.1. Lineage (NCBI taxonomy): Eukaryota > Metazoa > Arthropoda > Insecta > Diptera > Syrphidae > Philhelius > Philhelius pedissequus. Next base: position 1,705,994 of record OU343163.1, on the reverse strand, counting down.
TTATTTTGAAAATACATAGTTTTTAAAATTTTTTAGGTATTTGCATCAGTAAAATCAAATAAAATAATAACCCAAAGGGATATTCGCGCTCAGATAAAATCTACGTTTGATAAACTGTCCGTTTCAGAGCTCGATGAAATTTTAAGCGAAGATTCGGACTATGATTATGGTCGCAAACTTTCTGAGGAGTTTGTAGAACGACTTGGATTTAAAGAGGCACCTCAAGCACTTTTGAATGGTGTTCCTATGCAAAAATCTCTTTTAACTCCCGATGAATTTGAAGAGACAATTTTAAGTGAAATAATTCAACAGACCAGCAATTTGCAAAAGAGTGTATATCGAGGTGACTTGACAGACTCGGAAAATGTAATGGATTATCTAATGAACCAGCCGCACGTCATGCCACGACTTAATCAGCGGATACTCTCAAGTGAAGATGTCAAGTTTTTGGATCTTACTGGAAACGCTAATAAAGATCTTGCTAATGTAAAGGTGTTGGAGAGGCTTTCTAATCGTGACATGACTGCTACTTTGATGGATAACTTAAAGTATTTCACCGGAAAACATTCGTCAGAGAAAATAGGTAAAAATGATATTCATTTCCTAACATTGTGGGTGTTCGCTGACTTGGATACAGCAGAAGGAAGAGACCTTTTGGCTAGTGCTTTGAAATACACGGTGAATATAATTGAATTTAAAAAAAACATCTCACAAATAATAAATGTTAAATTAGAAATCTACAACAAGTGCCAGAGTCGCCTTCATTCCGAATGTAGAAGGTGGACAAGTTTCGAAAAAGGATAATTTAAACAGACTTATATGGGCGCTATCACAAACTATGCCTGGACCCAATGGCCTAGAAATAGCTTTGAGATGGTTAAAAACGCCCAAAGGTCCTTTTAATGATATTCCCGTAAGAATTGCTTTATCCCAAAATAACTTTGAAAACTAAATTTAATATCTTGGAAGGCCCCGTTGAAGGATATCATCGCATCAACGGAATTACATTTGAAAATGTTGCGCGTTTACAGCCAACGGGTTATAAATATTAAAAAATCAGATCGCCTTGTAATTGCCAATGGAAAAATGTTTGGGCCTCTAGAAAAACAAGAACAGTTCAATATTGAAGATTTTGGTCTTGTAGATCGCTGCAACACTCATCAGTATGGAGATAAAATTAGAAAAGCTTTGCTAAATAATGAAGATGAAGGTCTGTGCATGATTATGAAATTTAACAAAACTTTAAAATGTGTTTTTTTTTACAGATTTTGAAATTTCAAGTGACACTCTTTTGAGGATCTTATCAACTTTGTTGCCAAGGGAAACAAAAACCCGATTTAATATTCCACAAGAGGCACAAGAAAATCACTCTGTTGTTAAATTGCCTCCCAAGGAACCAAAACAATTGCAATTCGATATCGTCGCTGTAGTAGATCCGGCCTCTAGAAGTGCTCAGAAACTCGCCTCTATATTAGTCCTTCTTCGTAATACTATCAATTGTCAAATGCGTGTTTATATGTTGCCTGTTGCACAACATAGTGATATGCCTGTTAAAAAGTAATATGTTTAATTTATATATTTCTCAGCTTGTTATTAACACTGACATTTTTTTTAGTTTCTATCGTTATATCGTCGAAACAGAAATTCAGTTCTTGCCAAATGGCAAACAATCTGACGGACCAATTGCAAAATTCAGCGGATTACCAGCTAATCCATTGCTTACTCAGAATTTGCAGGTAGATATTTTTAATAACAAGAAAAATTCACTGATTAGCGATCTGATTCTTCTAAATGGTTATTTAGGTTCCAGAAAATTGGCTAGTTGAGGTTGTGCGTTCGGTCTACGATCTTGACAATATTAAATTAGCTGAAATCGGAGGACCGGTACACAGTGAATTCGAGCTGGAGTACTTACTTTTAGAGGGTCATTGCTTTGATTCAATGACGGGATCACCACCAAGAGGATTACAAGTTACATTGGGCACTAAAGACAACCCTACATTGGTTGATACAATTGTTATGGCAAACTTGGGTTACTTCCAATTAAAAGCTAATCCCGGAATTTGGGAGTTGCGATTGCGTGATGGCAAAAGTTCAGAGATCTATGAAATATCCAAGTAAGAATACAAAGTATGTATATGTAATAACAATGTAATGAATTCATTATTCATAGTGCTGAAGGCACAAACACGATCCATACCAACAACTTGACACGAGTCATGATCAGTTCTTTGCGATCACATGTGATCAAACTTCGTGTAGCGAAAAAACCTGGTATGACAAATATCGATTTACTGGGTGACGATGAGGAGGGAAATAAGGGCATCTGGAACTCTATAACGAGTTCTTTCAGTTCTGCTTCTGCTGATACCGACACAGAAACTATTAACATTTTCTCAGTTGCATCTGGGCATTTGTATGAGCGTCTTCTACGTATAATGATGATATCTCTAATGAAACATACGAAAGTAGTTCAAGCTAAAATTCTTTAAATAGAAATAAAATATATATTTATTAACTTACTTAACATATTTGCAGTCTCCGGTTAAATTCTGGTTCTTGAAAAACTACCTATCACCGCAATTTACAGATTTCTTGCCACACATGGCAAAGGAATATGGATTTCAATACGAATTAGTACAGTACAAATGGCCAAGATGGCTTCATCAGCAAACTGAGAAGCAGAGAACCATTTGGGGTTACAAAATCCTTTTCCTAGATGTACTATTCCCGCTTAATATTAGAAAAATTATATTTGTGGATGCTGATGCTGTGAGTATTTAATTAGTAAAAGCAAAATTAGAAGGCTAATATTTTAATTTTTTTAAAAAGATTGTCCGTGCAGATATGAAAGAACTTAACGAATTGGATTTAAATGGTGCTCCATATGCTTACACTCCTTTCTGTGACTCGAGAACGGAAATGGAAGGTTTTCGTTTTTGGAAACAAGGCTACTGGCGTAGCCATCTTATGGGTAGACGATATCATATATCTGCCCTATATGTAGTCGATTTGAAAAGATTCCGAAAAATAGCAGCTGGTGATCGCCTAAGAGGCCAGTACCAAGCTCTAAGTCAGGATCCCAATAGTTTGTCAAATCTCGATCAGGATTTGCCAAATAACATGATTCATCAAGTGGCTATAAAATCTCTGCCAGATGAATGGCTTTGGTGCCAAACCTGGTGTAGTGATAATTCCTTCAAAAAAGCGAAGGTTATTGATTTGTGCAACAATCCACAAACAAAGGAAGCAAAACTAACTGCAGCAGAGCGTATTGTGCCTGAATGGAAAAATTACGATCTCGAAATCAAAAAATTAATGTCTAAAGTCGAAGACCACGAAAACAGTGAACATGACGATACCTTACATCAAAAAGAAGACGATCAATCAACAGAAAACTCCCATCCAAACAAACATAGCGAATTGTGATCATATTCAAAGTAAACTCCAACTCATACACATCCCTTAATTAGAATATGTATCTATATCTAAAATTCTTAAGAATAAAAAAAAAAATAATACTTTGTATTCGAGATCAAAAAAAAAAAAAAAATATTTTTTTAATTAACACTTTTATAGTTAATTTTTATTATATTTTTTTTTTTTTTGTAACAACTTATTATCTAATACTGCCGAGATTGGGAACCAAAACCCAGGCCGACTCCTCTCATTGTATGTGTAACTTGTCGGGCGACTTCATACTGCTGTTCCATGTTTGAAAACATTGCTTGCCTGGATTTGACGTCGGGTCCTTTTTTCTCTACCTGGGGGACAGCTGCTGGACTATCGAGGGGCTTAGGTGCAGATTTAATGCCCATTAAGCGCATAAATTTCGATGCAACTTTGCCATCAGAGTCCTCCGAGAACGTGGCATGTCCCCATTTAGCTGATGTATCTTCAGCCTTCTTTGCCCCCCATATAAGTTTCCTTTTCTGCACTTGGTCTGCGTATTTTGTCGGATTAATTATATTTGGGTTATAATACGTAGGTAGCGTAATGGGGGTGCCTTCTGCTTTGGTTATGACAATTGATGTTTTCGGAGCATCATCACTAAGTGGTGGGGTTAGAACAGCTTGCAAATTAATTGCGCTTTTATTTTGAGATACTGAGGCTGAAGCAGTTGGTTCCTCTTTTTGGGCATACTTTTGATGTCTTCCACCAGCAGGTGGAATTGAGGAAATTAATCTTTGCTCTTTGGATGGAGACCGTGACCTTGAACGATTGCGATTACGACTGCTTGGTACATTGTGAACTCGGCTACTCGGCGCAGGAGAATCTGACGACCTTCTTCGTCTGGCTTTATCACGATGGGAATTATCTTTACTGTATCTGTCACGACGATGTTTGTCAGAACGATCACGACGTTCCCTATCTAGTTCTCGATGTTCGTAGTCTCTATCACGTTCTCGGTGACCATCCTTGCGTCGGCGGTCGTCCTTCGAATCTCTTTTCTTTTCGTGTGATCGTTCAGAACGTCTGTCGTCGCGATGGTCGCGATGTTGATCTCTACTTGATGAAGGCCGAGAACTTCGATTTTCCTCTTTATAAGAATTCTAAATAAACAAAAAGAAGCTTTTTTAACAAATGCATTATATTTCTAGTTTTCTTAGCTCTAAGGTTATTATTGGGTTCGACGGAGCTTATTTTTTTCTTTTATCAATTTAAGAATGCTTGTTAATCAAAAAATATTTGTATTATTACATTCGATACTACCATATTGCCAAGGAAAATTTTGAGCTTTATTTTTTTAAAAATTCAACCTCTGAATTTTTGGAGAGCTTTATTTCGTTGTCCTCAACATTTCCTCAAAAGTCCTGAAGATTTGGACAGGGGCAAAACTTGCATGTGAATTTAAATATCCCGAAAACTAAGTTATTTGAAAAAAAAAAGACTTGATTATTTTAAACCACAAATATCATGATTCTCTTTTTGTAGTCCAAAGATTTTGAGGAAAAACGATACATAACATGAGCAGAGATAATTTATTTCCTCGATTCAAAATCCGCTACCTAATTGAAAAGTTCTCCCATGTGAGGTAATTTGTACACAACGCATCTAATGTCAATTTGAGTTGAATGAAAATATTCGTTTGAAATCAGGAACTAAGCTGTGGACCAAAAACTTGGATAATCTGACGGTATATCTGAATTTTCTAAAATTGTCAGTTTTACAGAAAATTCGTGTTTGTACTGATTTTTGTTATAGGCTGGGCTACTTAATTTCAATTCTGACAATAGGATGTAATTAACAAAGCATCTAATCTAGGACTAAATTATTATATTAGTAGCTCTGATCCAGACTTAGGTATGTACATATATGTATGTATTTGGGCAGAAATTGAAAACGTCAACACAACATTTGTTCGTTTAAAATTCGCATTTTTTTTTTTGTTTAGCGCTTTTAAATTATTTATTTATTTCTTCAACAATCTTTATTCGCAACAACCACGGCAGGTTTTTTTTTTACTTGCGATTATAGGTACTATAATATACATATACCTACATATGTATATATAATATATAATATATATTCGTAAAAAAATCTATCAAACATGACATTATGTTTATGATCATTGAGAAGTCTAAAAAAAAGTGTTCGACAAAATATGTATATCTGTCTGTTTTTTTTTCAGTATGTCAGCTGTAGCCTAAACGGCATAAGCGATTACCTTCAAACTTGGGGAAATTGAAATTTAATTTTTAGGCTTAAATTATACATACTAAAATTTCAAAAAAAAAAAAAACTAAAAGTTAAAAGTTAAAAACACGATTTAATCAAAATCAGTCCTACAAATTTCGAGATACTTTTTTATAAGATTTTGATTGATCCGTGGCATCTAGTGGTGTTCTTGGATTTTCGAAAAACCGATTAAGGTATTTGGTAGTTTCACAAGTTTACAAAATGATTTTTACTGCGACAAATATTTTTTTTTTAATATTATGTACTTATTCATATTTGTCCAAGAATTCAAATGTCATCTTTTTTCCTCAAACTATTTATTTTTACATACGCCACTGAATAGCTACATAATGTACTACAGTGCGCCCTCGGTAAAAGTAACCCTTGATAAACGCAAAACCTCGATTAAAGCAACACATAAAATTTCAACATTAGTGACTCAGTAATTGCAACTTTTCAAAAAATTCTTTCATTTATTCTGCGCGTCTATTTTCTGGAATTTGGTAAAACTGTAACTGGCAATTATTTTACAGCTTCTTTTCTTTGAATTATGTAATTTTCTTGATCGTATGTGCAATTCATTTGGGATGTTGTTATTTAGTTTTATGCAATTTTTTCCGCTCACTTTCGGGTCGGTAACTAATTGTAAGTTTTATTTAAGAAGCAGTGGCCATTGTTAAAAAAGTTCTCAAACTGTCAATTAAGCAGAAGACCGAGATTTTAACTAAATTGAGTTATGATTAATCTGTTTAATCGCTTTGTGAAACTTATACATGCAAAAAATCAACCGTTTGCAGAATGGTGGGCTAAAGAACACTCAGTTTCACTTAAAGACATTAGGAGTTTATTTATTTCTCAATATTAAAAAAAAAAAAAAAATTAACGAAACCAAGTATTGTTTTTTCAAGATTTTTCTTTGTTGAAATTACCATAAGTTATTTTTTTTAAAAACATTCTAACAAAAATAGGTAAATAAAATAAATTGTTTTTACTTATATACCAGTAGGCCTCATACATTTATATACATAATATCTTTAAAAATCACATCTCGTTGCGCAGCCCATCCAAAAAAACACACTAGCATATGGTTTCATGTATGTTTTTGCATACAAAGAATTTTATCCAGATCTAAACAAAACTAAATACATAACTGTAAGATAACGGCAGAAATAACGACCCCAAAAGAGAACATGCAAAAAAACAGATGACTAAACACAAGAACTAATCGAAGTATAACTTTTTAAAAGTTGCACTTATAGAGTCAAGACATGCTACGACTTTAGTTTTGCGAAAATCGAGGGTTGCGTTAACCGAGTTCGTACTGTAGTTGCCTACTCACCTATATCATTCACTTTCATTATATATGTAAATACTAACATACATAGGTTCCATCTATGTAGGTATATAGGTACAAATTTCCCCTTCGAATGTACACAATTAAAATCCATTTGAATATACATTTGTAGGTAGGTAGGCATGTTAGCTACAGAAGCAAGTTTGTACGATCCAGTCGTGCATTTTATTCCTTTTATGGCAAACGTCAACCTGATATTTGTAAATTTTCTGACCACAATTTGCTACCTACAAAATTTTTTTCTGATTGGACAGAAATTGGTAAGTAATTGTTAGGAAGGAAAATTATTTTACTCTCTCAAGAGCGCTCTCTACCTAATGTTGTAAGTGTGGAACAGGAATTGGCAGAAATTAGTGCCAATCGGCATTAATGGTATAATTTATTGCTACTTATTTTTCTTCAAAACGGTACCGGTCATACAAACATTTTTTGATATTCAACTTTCTCATAAGCGGCTCCACGGATTTCGATACAAAAATTATATAGGAGGTTCTTTGAATTCTAGATATATACATACATATTTCAAAATTATAGAAAATTGTTTTTTTTCCGATTTTTGAAAAAAATACATGCATAATTTTTGTTTTTGAAAATTCAATGGGTACTTCGAAACCGAATGGACGATTTTTTTAAAATTTCTTTTTTAAATTTATATTATTTAATATATAAAATTGTCATATCAATTTTTTTTTTAGAAAAAAAATTTAAGAAATTTTTATATTAATTTATAAAAAAATTAATTAAAAAAACTACTTAAAAAAATATATTTTGCCGCGTCTACTAAGAATCTTGTGAATAAAACACAAGAGAAAGTAAACCAATACCTCGCTTTGCGTGCGTCGTTTCGTTTTGCATTTTTTCGAAGTTGCGTCCCTGCTTAATTAGTACTTATTTTTACTGTGCGTTGTTGGAATTTCGATGTTGCGTTGTTCTGGGATCGAGTCTTTAATTTTTTTTAAAATTTCTAATTTAGCTAGTCTAATTTTGAAGGTTGGAGGAGACTGACATAAATGAATTGCTAACCTCGCACAACCAAGAATTCTCTAATGAAGAACTATTGCCACTGAAATTGCAATTTGCTAATGAAGATGACAGTGACCGTTCAATAGAAATCACCGAAGAACAAAATTTAACTTCCAAACAAATTCCCAAAGCGATGTGTTTGATTGACGAAGCTATGGAGATTTAAAAAAAAAACGATCCTGACATCGTATTTCGTATTTTGTATTTATTAATGACAATTTCACATTAAGATTACAATCTTCTTTTAAGTGAGGGCTTTACAATATTTAAGAGTGTTCGAAATGTTTAACAAAGTAAGATATACATTATAATTATAAAATTATTCATTTTATGTTAATAGAAAGTAAATGAAGCATTTTTATTAAATATTACTGGCCAAGTGTTTAAAAAGACGGTTTTGAATGTATTCGCGTTGATGATGCTTCTAATCGTTGCAGGTAACGAGTTCCATAATTGAGTGGCATGGACGAAAAGTGTACGCTCAGATTGCAAGCAATAAAATCTGGGTTGAATTAAGACCGCAGTTCTTAGTGAACTATCAAAAACTAATCGGTTGTACAGGTACTCAGGTTAACGAGACTTTATAATTACATGTAAATGGAGAATTGACCTAAACTTTAATAGATTATCAAATGTCAGGACCCATTATTTGTTTTGAGTAACTGGAAATATGCTCAAAATATCTTATATTGAATATAAATCTTGCAAGGTTGTTGTATATGACATCAAATGTTCGCCTTGTTGAAGAGTCAAGACTGCAGAAGACTTAACATCCGTACAACAAGATGGGTAGCAGGAGTGCTTTAACAAGCAACATCTGGAAAGGTTATGCTTGAGAGCCACTGCCATCTAATGGACTGCATAAGTATAATTGGACGTCGTCTGCGAACATACGAACGTTGCAGGACTTAACTAAATGGGGAACTTCATTGACATATAGCGAAAATAATATCAGCCCAAGAATGGAGCCCTGTGGCACTCCTGCAGATATGAAGACAACTGGCTTCCCAGTACCACGCATTGCTGACGATCTGTTAAATATGAGTGCCATAGTTTTACTGCATAAGAAGAAAAACCAAAATCATCTCTAAGCTTTTTACAAAGTGTCTGATGATCAACCGTGTTAAACGCTTTACTAAAGTCCAACAACGTTAAAAAAGTGGCACAATTGATGTCCATAGATCTTCGAATATCATCTACAACAAGTAGAAGAGCTGTTTTACAACTTCTGTTTTCTCGAAAACCTGATTGGTTTGAGTTTAAAAGGTAGTTTGCATTTAGATATGCTTGAATTTGTTTTAAAATCAACTTTTCGAATACTTTTGACAGGTATGACTAAATAGCAATGGCCCTGTATTCAGGGTTGGCAGAGTTTTTTGTCTTAGGAATTGGAAGTATCTTGACATTCTTCCATAGTCTCGGATACTCAAAAGTAGTTAATATATTGTTGAATAAATGAGTTAAACAATTTAGGATCTGAGGCAGAACAATTTTCAAGAATTTAGGTTTTATTTCATCGATTCCCACCGCGTTCGACTTAATAGACAAATTAGCCTCTACTATATCTACTTCTGTGAAATGAGTAAAGTAAAAACATTGTTTAGGATCAATAGCATTTTCGATCAAAGTGAAATGCTCTGGGTCATGAGAACTAGAAGAATTATTTGTTGAAGGAACTGATACAGACACAAACTGGGCATTGAGTAGGTTGCAATCTATATCATGAGTCTCTATGAATCGTTTACCAATACCTAGCTTACGCAAATGTTGCCATAAACTTTTTCCGGATTGGTTTTTATGGTTCAATACATTTTCGTAGCACTGTCTTTTGGCAGTTTTAATGCGAAGCACAATTAAATTATGGAGAGAACGATAACTTTCATGAAAAACATCAAGTTTATAGCGCTTCCAACGACTATAGATAAGATTTCGCTTACGAATTAAATCGGTAATAAATCTACTCAGCCAAGGCGGGGAGTTACAAACAATCCTTTTAACTTAAGAGGGACATGGCGTTCATAGAGCACATACAAATTTCCCTGGAGAAATTCTACCTGTTGGTTAACAGACTGCATTTGATAAATTTGTTCCCAAGGTGTATTCTCAACGTCATATTGCAGATTCACATATTCAATCGCCTGAAAATCCCTATAACTTATAATAGTTTCTGCTGAATCAAATTGTATATCATACGTTAAATATATTAAGTCATGTTTGGAGAAACCTGACGCGGAAAGTTGATTATAAAATAGGCTTTTCACGACAACAAAGAACAAGTCAAGGAGAGTAGAGATTTCATGTGCTTCCAATTCTCGATTGTATCGACAAAACTCGATTGTATCAAGTTACGTGCTAGGGCCCCTGTTCAGCAAACATTGGACCATTTACATATTTTTGTTTTTTAAATGTTTACTTCGTTCAATTTTCTTTTTAAAAAGTAGTATTTTCGTACCTATCTTCGATCCTTCACTTTGCATCGTGTTTTTGGAACGGAACACCGACGCAAAGGGAGGTATTGGTGTACTAAAAATTGTCTCTAGAAATCGCCTCTTGAAAAAGTAGAGCAAAAGTTTTACTAAAATCAGTCTATTGGATTTGTCTACACCTACAGAATCAAAACAATGAAATATTCTAAACCTTTTCATGAAGGTAATAATAATATAAAGTAGGTATAACCTTTTTATATGAGTTCAGTGATGCTTCCTTATTTTCTCGATGAAATGAGGAACTCTGACTTCTGTCACGATTGCTCTAAAAGAAAAATAAGAAAAAAAATTATTTATTATTTAATGGTGTTGATTGAAATTGTAAATTATTGTAATTGTAATTGCAATAGTTTTTTTTTATAAATATTAAATCATTTTTTAATTGAGATGCATCCAAGTGTCTATATCATCTGGATTTTATAAACGTTTGTTTTTTCCTTCGCATATAGAAATATCTTCGCATTTTGCTTGTCCTGTAATAAAACAGTTAATTGGAATTTACTTTATACTCACGTTCTGAGGACACATAGGAGTTTAATTATTGTCTGGCGCAACGGTAAGAAGTCTAAATCTTTGCAATTGCATTTGCACACAAACTAACTTCTCTATTTATCATCTTTGTGATTGATGTGACTTAGATGGGGTAGTAGTTGATTTGATTTGAGAATTGATACATAATAATAACACAGTGGATTTTTGTTAATACAATCATTTTTAGGCAAAGACATTTATATTCTTATTTTCTATTCAAAGTTTGTAAATTATAAAGTGCATTTTGTTTTTGTATTCTTGTCTTTTTTTATAATTAAAGATCAAAAACAGGATGCACTATTTTTTTTTTTTTAATTAGATCTAGGATTTATGAATTTTTTTTTTATAATTTCTGTTAAAGCCACAAAATTATGGTAAAATAACGTCTCGACGTAGATTTTAATGTTTAATACTAGTTTGTTTAAGACTGGTAAATATAAATAATATGTACATAGTATAAGGACTAATTGAATAAAAAGCGGTTACCTCTTCTTTGGAATGTCGACTAGAGAAATCTCCTTTACTCCGCTTGTTCGGGTCGTTTTCAAGCACCGGACAGCGTTCAGCCTAAAGAATTGGCAACTATTCAGAAACAGCAAACTATGTTATTAACTTTAATACTAAAAGGAAGTTTTTTTTTATGTTTTTATATATTGATGAAAGGTTATTTTTCTATACATATATAATGAAAGGAAACCATCGAGTCTCTCGTTTGTATCGGTATAAGGACATGTCCTTGTCATGCTTAATAATTAGTGATATCAGTTATAATATACAATAACCCATAAGCAATATTTGTAAAATAAAATCTTTCGAACATAATCTTTTTGTAAAAAAAATACGTAGGTAGGTATTTAAATTAAAAAAAAAATTATTGATTATTGCAGTTTGGAGACGCCATTTTTACCAAAACTTCCCTCATGACATGTTATACTTTTTTTTAGATAATGTTTCGGGTTAAAATAAGGAGTTAAATAATTACCGCATTTCTTTTTGGGGAGTCCTCGCAATCGTCCTCACTACTGTAGTTTACAATTCTTTCCATTTAAAAAGGAATTTATGTCGTTTTCTACGATATAAGAAAAAATAGGTACTACAATTTAAAATTTTATTTTTCTTCCTTGATTCACACACACTGAAGATTTAAGTGAGAAGCGAAGCATGTAGCAGTAGCTGTAGCCGTACCAGAAGTACCAACTGTATCACAACATAAATCATATAAAAGAAAAATGACAGCCGGGCGTAGGGATGCTTAAATACTGATAGTATATCGATAGTAAGAAAAACGATCGAATGTATTTAACTATCCTTTTGAGAGTTTTTCCACACACCTTTATTTTTCATAAGAAACCAAAGATAATAGGGTACTGGCGGAAAACGTCAACGGCAAAAAAAAGGCAGATAAATCACCTTGAGCGAAAACATTGTTGGATTCTCTATATCAAATTGTTTTGTTTTCCCTCAAAGTGTCACTAGATGCATAGGGAAAGGGATGGCACACTTTAGAGAGAGATAGCTTTCTAAGAAGCTGAGATAGCTTGGTAAAAAGCCCTTTCTTTTCATAATATAGAGCCCCAACATATCTCAACCTCATAACAATATACAAATAAAAAAAACCAGCAAGCTTTACAGTTCGCATATATGATGTGCAACATCTGACATCTGCTGGGCCCATGTTCTGTAACTTCCGAATCGATAAAAGTAGTCCAGAAACGAAAAAAACTGTGTTTGTTTTGTTGTTAAGATGCCAACATGAATGAATGATCCCATTCAAATAAATTAAAAATTTTAAGGTATCGCCTCAACTTACAGAAACCAATTTTTTTAGAGGCGTTAATTGGGAAAAGTTATCTATCGCCTGAGTTACAGAACAGGCACTGTTTTTTTGTATCGAAATTGAAAATATCAATGGATTCCTAAGCATTAGAATTAAACTAGATAGAAATAAAGAAAACACGCACTCAATTTGTCATTGTTGTGATTTGAATAGGGTAAGGACTTTTATAATGAAAAAATATCAATGATATTGATAGTTTTATTGTAAAATTATGGATACTTTTATTTTGCAACTATCGAACAGCCGAATATCGATGCTATGTACCGCTTTCACATGCCGCGAACTACTTCGTTGATCTACAGTGACGACACAGCAGTTAGATTTCTGGAAATCGAAGTGGTATGTCGACAAGACGTGTAAAAAGGATCGAACTAGTACACCGGCACAGTATCTGTTTTGTTTTTGTTTTTTATGGTTGTCTATGCTCATGTTCATAATTTGAAGTTATCTTATTTGCATTTTTTTCCATATAAAATTAATCTGCAATTAATTGTAATGTAATTATACATCGGCATATGGGCGTCTGAATGCTCATGCAACAACGAACTACTTTGTCGACATGATAGATCGATGTGGCTTGCGAAAGCGGTAATAGCGACGAGTATCGAAAATTCAAATCACTCCCCATTCGCCACGAGATATATATTAACATTCTGGATCAAATTTTGAATTTACCAATGGAAACAAGCATTACTCAAAATTGGCTTTAAAAATAAAAATTGGGGAAAAAAGCATATCTTAAAATATAAATAAATAACATTTGATTAGACTTGCGAATAATTATTCTAAATTAATTTCTAGTATATCGGCAAAATGAATAAATGATAATTCTTTTTAAAAGGTATTTGTTTTAAGTTTCTATTTTTAATTTCGTGGAAGAATTAAACCAATAGGTTTAAATTTAATTGCATTCGTATTTCATATGCAAGACACTTAAAAATTCCATACTTTTCTGATGTTAAAAAAGAAAATAATAGGGGTATTCACGATCCGATGTATTTGGTCTTATATCATTGTAAAAGTGTAGCATTTTTTTGTACTACAACAACAAAATACACTGAATGTCAAAGTCTTACACTTTTACACTTTTACAATACCCGAACCCTATTGTAACAGAAAAATACAAGAGTGTAAGATTTTTTTGACACAAACTAAGCCTTCTTCAGAACAAATGTGAAGCAGATTTTGACATTAGCTTCAGTGTTGCTACAGATTAGTAGAGGTGTTTTCACAGTCTGTTGTAAAAAAATAAAAAATTTTCAATCTTACAAGACTTGGTACACCATTAGGGGTATTCTTGAAAAGTTGTGAATGGGTGCGTTATCATTTATTCAAAGCAATCTGGAATAACTTTCTGATGTTGTAAATGCGTGCAAAAGTTTATCTGATGAAAACACTGCTGTTCTCATGGAAGCTATATTTAGTATCCCAAACATTCTGAAATAACTGACTGAAAAATTTATTTGGTATGAGTTTTGTTCTGGTTTTTTGACGGATTTCAGCTAACCTAACTAACCTAACATATATAATTCGATATTTTGGTATCCGCCAAAACATATCTAATATATGTAATATATGTATGAACGCCCCAAATGAGAAAAAAAAATTCGTAGTAGGTGGAGCGCCTAAGGGAACGTACTGAACGCGAGTATGACAACCTCAAGGAACATTGGTGAAAAGTCAGTCATAAATGTCAAACTGGCACTTGGTGGTAAATTGGTAAAATGTCGTTTAAATCTAGTAATTTTTTAGGTGTTGGTTTGGTCGAGTCTAGTGACTCATTTTAATAATTTTTATAAATTTTATTATAAAAGGATATAATAATATTTGTATGCAATGGCTGCAACTCTCAAACCATATTTAACTGCTGTGCGCCACACACTAACCGCAGCAATGTGCTTGACCAATTTTTCGTCACAAGTTGTGGAACGACACAACAAACCCGAAGTTGAAGTTCGCAGCAGTAAAGAGCTTGTCCTTACGCCCGTCGTTATCTCTCGAAACGAAAGAGAACGAGTCTTAATCGAGACTAGTGTAAATTCTGTACGTGTTAGCATTGCTGTAAAACAAGCCGATGAAATCGAAAAAATACTCTGCCACAAATTCACTAGGTTTATGATGAGAAGAGCCGAGAGCTTCGTAATTCTGCGGAGAAAGCCAATCGAAGGCTACGATATCAGCTTCTTAATCACCAATTTTCATACTGAACAAATGTACAAGCACAAGCTAGTAGATTTTGTAATTAATTTCATGGAAGAAATCGATAAGGAGATAAGTGAAATGAAGCTGGCAGTCAATGCCCGGGCACGCATTTGTTCGGAAGAGTTCTTAAAGCGATTTTAAGTCGATATTGCAATAAAAAAACATTAATATTTCCATTTATATAAAACTGATATCCTTTACTATACATGTATTAGAAGTAGCTGTCCTCGTTTTTCTTTTTTTAAATTCGTAGAAAAATACAACATTGTTATTTAAACTGAAATAATCGTTTAATTATTGCATTGAACAGCGTCTTAATACTATGTTTCTTAATAGCTAATATGAGATTCAGACATGTATTATATTTAGCTTGACGGTGGCATTCCTAAGCCTTGGAAATCTATTGCAGCACTTATGGCTTGCTGGTCGAAGAAGTTTAAATCGTCATCAATACTTGCAGCTTCTATTGTCTGAACACTTGGAAGTACAACTCTAGTAGCTCTTCTCTGGATACCATGAGACTCGATTGCCATATTAATGGCTGATTCCTCTAGGATTTCCGAGACTTGCGGAAGGTTTCCATCAATTATGGTGTTCAAAAAATTATCGAATTCACACCAAACGATTGCATTACGTTGCCACTGATGCAGCTCGTCGTCAGTCATTAAATCTGTAATTTCGCATAGTACAATATTTGTTTCTTTTATTGATACTTTTAATTTAATTACAATTGCTTTTTCGTATATACCCAGCTAAATACATATTTAGCGTTTCAATATTTTGTTTTCGATAAAAATTTGGTTTGCAATAGACTGCTGCTCTTGAAAATTGTTTGTTGATGTTGATTTTTGTTTGTCAAAGTGCACATTCCAAAATAGTTCTGTTTCTTTAGATTATTGATAAAGAATCTATTGGCAATTCGGAAGGATCGCCGACTTTCTCTCAAATTTTCTCAGCAATCTTGAATAACTTTTTGTTGTTGTAATCCGTGCAAGGTACATCTGGAGAAAAAACAACTGTTCTCATGAAAGCTCTCTTAAGTTATACAAAAAAATTTGGAATAACTAGCTATCCGAGAACAAATGTATAGAACAGCTGACTACAAAATTCATTTGGTATGCCTTTTGTTCTGATGTTTTGACAGATTTCAGCTAACCTATCTGATTCGTTCACAGATATACTCCGATAGTTTGATATCTTAGAAAACATATCTAGTAAGTAAGTGAACGCCCACAATGTCAACTGTTTTAATTTTGTGCTCCTTTTGATACAGATGGAGTAGATTTTTGATTGGCTGTTTGATTGTCTGTTTCGATTAGGTTATTTAATTTTGGAGCTTATGTTTTTCAATAAGTATGTATTGGTGAAATTTTAGATTAAGCCTCTAGATTGTTTTTGTCCGCACGATAGATACTGTTAGTAAAAGAGGATAAAGGATGCTTTACATGGATCTGCATCTGCAGACTTGAAGAAAAATAGAGCGGGACCATAATATAAAACAAACATAAAAGTAAGACGGGGTAAACACTAATAACTTATTCGAACTCTGCTATAACTTTTTTGACACATCTCACAATCATATGTTCTAAGCGTTCAGGTATGTAGTTTTGAGAAGATAATTTTCGCTATTTTCGTTGTTTTTAAGCAAACTGAGGTGAAATGGTAAAAAAACTTGAAAATTCGTTATCTGAATGGAACAAATTATGGTGCACATGAAAATGCTATAATGAAGATGAACATGTTTATCTTCACTATAATCTGCAATCTTCAGATTCATACTTCCTATAATCTTCATACATGAAGATATGATCTCCATTTTGGTCCTCGCTCTCTATCGCACAAGTATGAATTTTTTATTTTGTTTCCTCTTTTTTTTGCAGATGTCAATGCAAATGAAGATGAAGATGTATGTAAAGCCTCCATAAGATTCAACGAAAAATACGGATCAGCGAATTTGATTCAGAATAAACAAAAAATCAATTATGTTTTGAAACATTTGTATCAAAAAAGAGGTATATTTCTATACCACATATATTTAGGAAAACGACTTGTGTGAACTCTTGGCCAGTTTAGAAATTCCACCATTATGTCAATATAGGTGAGATCTAGAAAATGAGAAAATATCTTCTTACGAACGTACAAATAAAAAATGAGGGAAAGATAGATTATGACGTTTTTTAATTTCTAGGATTTATGAACGTGTAAATCTTCATTTGGGATTTTGCATAAAAAAATCGAAAATTTTCGTTCAAAAGAACATGAACAGTCCGGGAATTCTTTAGGCTACCGGAACAAAGCTACGACTATTAAATTGGTTGTCATGTTGACAATTGAACTTGCAGCTCGCTCATAACCATTTGCTTCTTTTCTAGCTCATTCGTCGGCTAAAATTAATCTGTTTTAACAATATATTTTAATAAAATAAAAAAATGTTGTCGCGTATTGCAAAATATCGCACAATTTCACGAAATCTAGCTTTATTAAGTCAAAATCGTTCAAAACTTGCAAGCAGGCAATTCATATATAAAACACAAATCGTCAACAACTCGCGAAATATTTCTGTTCTCTGTTCGAGATTCTTTTGTAGTGCAAAGAAAGATGATGAAATTGACGAAGCCAATGGGTATGTTGTCAATAAGGACCCACAGCTTCCGGCAACAGTAGCGGTTCCAGAAGTATGGCCACATGTGCCACTCTTGGCTACCCGCAGAAATCCTGTATTTCCAAGATTCATGAAAATTTTGGAGGTACGTCAATCAATAATGATTGTTCTAGAAAATTTAATTTTATTGCGTTAATTGAAGGTATCAAATCCAATGGTTATTGATCTGATAAGGAGAAAGGTTCGATTAAATCAGCCTTACGTTGGTGTCTTCATGAAAAAGGACAGCGAAAATGAGTCGGAATTGGTTGAGAAGCTTGACGATGTTTACAAGTTCGGTACATTTGCGCAAATACAGGAACTTCAAGACTTGGGAGACAAATTGCGAATAGTAGTTGTTGCTCATAGAAGAATTAAAATAACAGCGCAAATGATGGAGGATTTAACTCAAGAGCCAAAAGGTTTGTTGATGGGATTTATTAATTGTAATAAGGAAGTCTGGTGGTATGCTTAATCATCACTACATAAGTGTTGTATGTTAATTTGATATTTAGAAAAAATGACTATACATTATCCGATGTTTAATATTAAAATGAACGTCTCAGTTGATGAAACAGATATTGATCGGCGAAAACGAAAACCACGCAACGTGCGAAATAATAAGTCCAATCGCCAAGAGACTACATCAGCTACACAACCGCCTGCATCATCTAAAGTTCCATTGTCGTCGTTAGATAATATTTCAATGGCTGATAAGGATGCCGATGCCGGAGAAGCTCCTTTTAAACAGCCTGTTCTAATGGTAGAAGTTGAAAACGTTAAACATGAGCCATACACCCAAACGGAAGAAGTTAAGGCACTTACTCAGGAAGTTATTAAAACTATTCGCGATATTATCACCATGAATCCACTTTATAGGTTTGTTAAACATATTTTTTTTTTGCCATCATTGAAATTTAGATTTGAACTTTATAAATGTTAAAAAATGTTTCATTTTTGCATATGGAAAAAATGAGATTTTGATAAACACGAAAAAGTTTTCTCGCAACTTTGTCTGCCTGTCTATCTGTATGTATGTCGATCTACAACACCCTAAATTGCTGAAGCGATTTTCTTCAAACTAACTGCTTAAGGCTTGCAAATCAACTTAGGCAAGTTAGTTCTACATAAAGACTTATTTGACAGCTTACGCAGAGGATAAAGTAGCCCATAAGCGTTTTGTGTTGAACATAAATATTATAATTTATAATTTATTTATTTATGATGCGTATCAGCAAACTGGCCTAAGTGTATTAGGTGATCCCGTACTGTTTTTTAAAATATATTTTTTTTAGCCCAAAATAATACGGTACCCTCCATACAACTGTTATAAAAAAGATTAATTACGAGTATCTCCAACGATTTTAATAACAAAAATTCTGTGTACCCTAAGTACGTGTACATATATGTATGCTATAGTCAGTCTATATTTTGTCCACAGAAAAATGTACATAAAATGTTCGGATTTCTGAATAAAGGTTCTACCGATTTCGAAATTTATCAAGATATTTTTTTAGATTTTCGAAAATGATTATTTTTTTAATACAATACTTCGAAATGCGGACGGTGTTTTTTGAAATTATGTTGTTTTATACTTAAAAGTATGGCAATTTTTCACAAAAAAAAAGATTAATAACATATTGCATATAAATAAAATGCACGACTGCATAATTTCAAAAAAAAAAAAGTCATCCGTTTTCAAATATTGAATTTTCAAAAAACAAAATCATTTTTTTTGGGAAACGTCCAAAAAAATATTTTCAATATTTTTGGTATGCAGTATATCATTTAGAATCTGATCGAAATCCGCTGAGGCGTTCATGAGAAAATCGAAAAAAACGGCACTTGCCATACCGTTAATAATATTTCAATTACAAATTTTTATTGACCAAAATGTAGACTACTTCAATAACGGTGCACTATTTTTTTATCAAAATCGATAGAGCTGTTTTCGAGATAACTAAGGTTTGCCATTTTTGCCCCAAAAATTTGTATGACAGGTACCGTTATTTTTGAAGCTAAACAACAGATTTAAAAAATAATTTAGCCAGGCACCTAAAACGCTCAAGTACCAACTTCGAAATAAATCGCTTCAGCCCTTTAGGGTGTAGAGCCACTTACAGCCACATGTAATTTCGGGGCCCAATTTGTTGGGTGTTCTCTTTCATCGGAATGTCAAGTTTGATTAATATATCGAATTTAATTTTTTTTTCAAATGCAAAATTCGCCCTATAATACCTACGTAGTATATCGCAAGTAAAAATCATAGAAAATATTTCATCCGCATTAACACTAAAGATATACTATTCCTCGTTTTTTTATTTCTAAAGAGAGAGCTTGCAGCAGATGCTACACCAAAACCAACGTGTCGTCGACAACCCAGTTTATCTATGCGATTTGGGAGCATCTTTGTCTGCCGCTGATCCCGAAGAATTGCAAAAAATCATGGAGGAAATGGATGTATAATTTAAAAGTGAAATAAATCACAATGCATTCTTTCTAAATTTATTTTATATTTTTTTTAGATTCCTAAAAGACTTTTATTAGCTTTAGCACTTTTAAAAAAGGAATTAGAGCTCTCAAAATTACAACAGAAAATTGGGCGCGAGGTTGAGGAAAAAGTCAAACAACAACATAGAAAATATATCCTTCAGGAACAGCTTAAAGTCATTAAAAAAGAACTTGGCATAGAAAAAGACGACAAGGATGCAATCGGAGAAAAATACAGAGAAAAGCTAAAAGACAAAACAGTTCCTGAGAATGTAATGACTGTTATTGACGAAGAACTTAACAAGCTAAACTTCCTCGAAAGTCACAGTTCTGAATTCAAGTAAGTCTTGATTTTTAGTCCCGAAAACTTTGTTTAATATTTAAACTGATTTAACTCTGCAATCATTTTGTATTATTCACATTTCTGTCATCCGACTAATACTTATGCTTTAGTGTAACACGAAATTATTTGGATTGGCTCACTACACTGCCGTGGGGCGTTTTAAGCGAAGAGAATTTAAGCCTAGACCAGGCCACATCAATTCTTGAAGAAGACCACTATGGAATGGAAGATATTAAAAAACGGATCTTAGAATTTATAGCAGTAAGCCAACTTAAAGGTAGCACCCAAGGCAAGATCCTTTGTTTCCATGGTCCGCCTGGTGTTGGAAAAACAAGCATAGGTAAAGATGTTTCGAAATTTAATATTAATAAACAATACTAATAAAAATGTATTTTGCAGCAAGATCAATCGCAAGAGCACTTAACCGTGAATATTTCCGGTTTAGCGTTGGTGGAATGACTGATGTAGCTGAAATCAAGGGCCACAGGCGTACTTATGTAGGTGCAATGCCTGGTAAACTTATTCAGTGTTTAAAAAAAACTAAAACCGAAAACCCATTAGTGCTTATCGATGAAGTAGATAAAATTGGAAAGTAAGAATTAGAATGAGAATTATAGGCTCCCCTCTGGAATATTAATTTATTTTTGTTTAGAGGCTACCAAGGTGATCCAAGTTCAGCTCTGCTAGAACTCCTTGATCCAGAACAAAATTCAAACTTTTTAGATCATTATCTAGATGTTCCAGTTGATCTATCCCGTGTTTTGTTTATTTGCACTGCCAATGTGACCGATACTATACCTGAGCCATTGCGTGATCGAATGGAAATGATTGAAATGTCTGGTAAGATTTCTAATCAAAAAAAAAAAAATCAAAAGAATAGTTTTCATTTTATTTATTTTTATTTAAAGGATACGTTGCTGAAGAAAAAGTTGCAATAGCGAGACAATATCTCATTCCAACAGCGATGAAAGAATGTGGCCTTAATGAACAACAAATTCAGATCACAGAAGAATCACTTGGCACACTTATTAGGAGTTATTGTCGTGAATCAGGAGTAAGAAATTTACAAAAACATATTGAAAAGGTTAGATTGATTTTTAAATACTCGTCCGAATTCATAACTTTAAATCAAAATTTGTTTGCAGGTTGTGCGCAAAGTTGCTTACAAAATTGTTAAAAAAGAAGCAGAGAATTTTGAAGTAAAGAATGACAACCTTGCGGTATTTCTTGGCAAACCAGTATTTTCTCAAGAGAGAATGTATAGCGAAACGCCTGAAGGTGTAGTTATGGGCTTAGCATGGACGGCCATGGGTGGATCTTCTTTGTATATTGAGACTGCATGCCGCAAAATGGAAGATTTAAATAAAGATGGAAGCTCAGCATCTGGATCACTTCATCTCACAGGGCATCTTGGTGATGTCATGAAGGAATCAGCCCAAATTGCTTTAACTGTCGCCAGAAATTATTTGAGAGAGATTAACAAAGACAATACATTCTTAGAAAAGAGGTAAGCACTAAAAATAAAACATAAATAAATTTTGAATTTGATGAGCACTTTTCGGATTAGTCACATACATCTGCATGTACCTGAGGGCGCAACGCCAAAAGATGGGCCCAGTGCAGGTATAACAATAGTTACTGCCTTAATGTCATTAGCAAATAAACAACCAGTTCGACAAAATATTGCAATGACTGGAGAGGTGTCTCTAAAAGGGAAAGTTCTACCTGTAGGTGGAATTAAGGAGAAAACTATAGCAGTATGTTTCTAATTTGTTTTCCCTTTACAATACACGTTCTTGTATATACACAATTTGAATATTTTCTTAAAGGCAAAACGAAGTGGTGTAACCTGTATTATATTACCGGAGGAAAACAAAAAAGATTTCGCCGAATTACCCAGCTATATAACCGACGGATTAGAAGTTCATTTTGCGGCGAACTATGACGATGTTTACAAAATTGCATTTGCACCAGCTTAGGGTTAATATTGTTCAGTTTTTTTTTTTTATTGTATAGGTTATGTTATTTAATATTTACTTGATGGATTAAGTGAATAAAATTATATACTTAAAAATTTACTGCGGACAGACTTTTCTAAAAGCTTTTAATAAATTTATGAATCAATAGAATTTTCAATAATCCAAGGAAGATATTTGTCAACTCGTGTATATAACCCAGGTCGATTTTTCTCACCACAACGCAGTCCCCACGAAACAAGGCCTATTACAATCCATCGACGATTAGGTAGTTGTGCCATTAGCGGTCCTCCACTATCACCTTGGCACGAATCACGACCGCCTTCAGCAGCTCCAGCACATAATAAAGTATCATCAACACGTTCTACAAATAGCTTCTCACATACACTCTGTTTCCAAACAGGTACACTCACTTCCATCAGAATTTTAGAATGTGGCCCACTAAAAAACAGAGTACCCCACCCCGTAACAATGGCATTCCAGCCCTCCCAATTCTCTCCAACTGGTGGTATGCAAATTGGCCAAATGTACGTGTTAAACAATGTTGGTCGTTCCACTCGAAGCAAAGCTATATCATTTTGATAAGTTTGTGCATCAAAATCCACATGATGTACCATGCTACTAACACGAAAATCTCTCGAACGAGTTTCATTGAATAGCTGAAAGTCGTATTCGCCCAAACGAACAAATATTTCGTCTTTCAAAACATTATGCACACAATGCGCTGCTGTCAATACATGTCTATCAGTAACTAGTACTCCTCCACAATGAACATGTGGTACACGATGGCGAAGAACTGCAGCCATCCATGGCCATTCATCGGGCTCGGCAGGTCTTCCGCCAGCTATTCGAGGGAATTGTTTTGTTGTAATGCCACAACCTCGCTCTTCAGGTCGATTAATAATTCTAGTTTCTCCATTTATACGGTTCTCATTGATGTTTGTTATTACTTCAGGAACTGATATTGAGTTCGCACCGGAACGATAATTATCTGGACAGCAAATGCCAATGGAACTGTATAATAAAAAAGATGAAAAACAATTAATTTGCTGAGATTATCCTGGATATTGTTTAAAACACATGTCAGTAATCCAGAAAAGGTTAAAATTAGAAGAATGAGTCAAAACGTTGACCTACTTTTTCTCAAAAATAAACGGTCAATCTTATCAGTGTTCGCAAAACAAAAAAAAAATAGCTTTCGAAAGTCAAGATAAATTTATAATGAAAAAAAAATAGGTACTTAACGATTTCTCAATCACACATAGTTGATCGACAATCCTCCAAATATCATTTTTAAGTTCCGGTATCCGGCAATACATAATGTGTGTGCAATGTCCAGGCTGTCCAATTGGAGTCATACATGCTGAATATTGTTTATTCGGCTAAAATAATTAAATTAAAAATTAACCCAAAAGGCACAAGGTTAGGTTCATTGAATTACGTTTTGAAATACGGCTTGCCTTTTGAACCTGACTGATGGAGCGCTTGATTTTTTCCATTCTTTTAAATCGAAACCATCATACTTATTCCGCCAATCCAATAAATCTTGAAAGTATTATTTTCTTACTTGCTTTTCATTCAAACACAACATGACTCACCTATATATGATTTATCTAAGCCGAAGGTATTCTCAATCCAGAAAAAAACTATTAATAAAAATAGCAACTTCATTGCTCTTGTGAATGTTTAAGACTATAATTGAAGGAATATTACTAGCAACTGATATAATTATAAATAACTTTAGTTCTGGCCACCGATACGGATTCCCTTATCACTCTAACTGAAACCTAAGTTTATTTTAATTGTAAAACAAGAAATAATTCAACAGCAATAATTAAATATTCGCAGCTCTTGTCGAGTGCGGTTTCAAGTAAAATTTCATTGCTACCAAATTATTCGTATACATTTTCTAGCACTGCTACACACATAGATATATCAATAGGTACATACTTATATATACATTTACAAACTATGTATGAATGTACTGTGTTCAAGCGAAGTACCATGGAACGAGTCATTATTTTTCAAGACGATCGTGTCTGATATATAGTATTGTGTATTTATAAACACTAAAGTGGTTATTTGGATGCATGCATTGAATAATAATTTTATTAAATTACATGTACATCTGTTCAGCCACTGAATATAACCTTTCTAAAAAGTTTTTACTTCGCGCTATTATTTTTGTCTTAATTTAATGAATGCATTCAAAAATGAATACACACAATTAATTGTATGTACTATGTTCTTTTAAATCAATAAAATATTTTTCAAAATTTATTTGAACGTTGAAAATATCTTATGGATAACATAAAAGTTGTTAGTACATATGTACATATATAATTCATAATATGACGATATTGTATTGTTTACTTTGTATCGTCGATCCAAAAAATTCTACTTATCTTTGCAAAAGCAGTTTAGTTAAATTACAAAAAAAAGACCGATACTGTCATACAAATTTTATTTTTATAGGTAGTTCCGGAATTTTGTTCTAAAGTTTGGTAATAGAGATTTGGAATTACGCAGGGTTGTAGAACTAAGGAGTATTTAGTGAAATGTACCCGAAACGAAAAAAAATATACCGGTGCATTTAACATAATTCTAAAGTATCTCAAAAATATATAGAATTTTATTTGTTATTATGATACAGTTTTTTTTGGGATTCGGTCATAAAACTGTTTTTCAAAATTGTGTATGACAAAATTCTGTGCGTTCAAAATACTGTAACACCTTAATTCTGTATGTCATTATACTGTAAATACAAAATTCTGTATATCAATATACTGATGAGCAGACAGAGTATATAAAAAATTATTATAATAAATTGATGTAAAAATTTACATTTAAGAAATAATTTTAGAGAGGGCGAAACGGAAAAGTAAAAATAAGTGTAGCTGTTTTCTCTCTTCTTTTCCCTTAGCTCCTAATTAGATACCTAACCTATGTATATTGAATTTTTATTAAGTTCGATCTTTTATTATCTCAGGTGGTGAAAATAAAGTTATGACGTCATTATAAAACCTCTAATAAATAATCTGTATTTCAAAAATCTTTAAGAATGCTGTAAAAGTAATATCCTTTTGATAATGTAAAAAAGGGGCTCAAACACTCAAAAGCATATTTCTTTTACAGATTTTTGACATACAGTATTTTGCTCATAGAGCATTTTGCACATACATAATTTTGACTTAGAGTATTTTGAATACAGTAATTACCTATTTTTATACCAACCGTTCCGTTAGATTTTAACAAATATAGTTTTATTCACCAATCGATTCCGCGTCGTTATGATATCATACATGATTCTGTTGTGTACTATTCTATAAAAAAAGTTATTATTTGAGGGCAAATCATGAACAACAATTGTACATAATTAAAAAAGAATATAATTTTAGAAAATTGTAAAATACGTTAAACGATGTAGAATCGAATCTTATTATATAGCGTTAAGTGTTACAATTTTTTATAAAAAAAAAAAAACATTTTAAGCATAAGACTGTATACATTTTTTTTTATATAAACCACGTCCACAATTTTTGTATAGTTATTATCAAGCGTTGAAGAAGTTAAAATGAAAACTGATTTTTTTGCATTTTTTACAAAAAAAAAATAATAATAAAATGCACGACTGCATCGCACATACTTGCATGTTCGAGCCGTAAGTATTAGATTCTTAGTGGAAATGGCTAAATATATTTTAAAATCGTTTTTACTTACAAAATTGTAGCTATTTACAAAAATTCATTAATTGTTTGTAAAAGCAAATATTATATGGTCATTTTAAGTATGTATTTAATAATATAAATTTAAAAATATTATTTAAAAAAAATGGTCAACCCGTTTTCGAAACATTGACTTTTCAAAACAAAAAATGATTTTAAGTATTCAGTATTGCTTAAAAGTTCAATGACCTCCTATACAAAAACTTAGTCGTCGAAGTTAGTCGAAAATCAAAAAATCGGTTATGTGCCAGTTACCGTTAATAATAACAACCAGCATGTAGAAAATCGTCAAAGCATTTTTTGAAATAATTAAGATTTACTATTTTTGTTAAAAAAAATTGTATTGTATTTAAAAATCTAATCTAGGAAATCACCTAAGACGCTTAAGTACCAAGTTTCAAGAAAACCGCTTGAGCTTGAGGGGGTGGCCGTGGCGCGATAGTTGTGTGTTCGCCTGTCAACCTCGTGGTTGCAGGTTCGATTCCTGCCGTTGTCTATGTCTTCTTATATTCCATTAAAAACCAATTCTAAAAATTGTCATAAAATAAATTGCTGCTCTGCTGTTTACTCATAACACTAACAACATATGATTGAGTAAACTAGAATACCCATAAAATACGACAACGAAATAAATAAAAAATAATGCGAATTATAAGGGACATAAATAAATAAGACACGGTAATTCTCTTCGCATTAGTTCAGCTGCCATCCCTGGAGATAAATCTGAGACATCAACCAGCTCTAATCTCAGAACATCGCGCCACACATCTTTCCTATCCTTCTTTCTCTTCTTCCACCGGATGTCCGCGCTGTGTTAAGAAAAACATATAAAGGGTATTCATAATCCCTTGAGCGCGTGCAAAGTTTTAAAAAAAAGCCGTTTAGGCTGTAGAATGATCTTAAGACAGAAAGACAGACGGAATTGCGGGACACACTTTTTGGCTTCCTATATCATGGTAATCTCAAGAAACTCAATTTATTTATTTCCAAATGCAAAACTTTCCCTGTAGTAATTCTGTGGTAAGTAAAAAGAAAATACAATAAAATTACCTTAGTGTTTGGGGCGGTTATGTACATTAAGGTGCTCCCGAAGAGTTACTATTTTGTTCCAATGCTCAGCAGGAAATAAATAATTTAATACGAAAATCTGTATTCTGTTTTGATATTTTATTATTTTATATTTTCAATTAATTCTACATTGATTTTTTCACATTTGTACACAAATTACAACTAAGCACTAATAAAGGAAAAGTAAACGATTTACATAGGAAGTAGATCACAGTACAAAAAACTATTTTTTTTTTTAGATTGAACAACCAAAATTAAAAATATATCATGTACCTAGGTATTGTTTTACATTTGTTTTTTTTTTAACTAACATTTAACTACAAAAGTGAAACTTAGAAATACATTGAAAATGGTGGGAAAAGTTCAATATATAGGTATTTATGGTTCTTTTTCGCATTAAATGCATTCATAGTAAAAAAAACTTATAGGGTAAGTTTTGTTTTTTTTATAAATATGAAAAGTATATAATAATATAGCTTGTGCAGTTAAGACCTTGTAAATTGTCGCGGCAAGATCCGGAATAAAAAATAAAATATTTAAATAGAAAACCTGTCAAATTTTACATACAACATTTAAAAAATGTCCATTCATTTAGTTTTTGATTGTATCTTTTTTATTTACTTCCGTAATTGCTGCAAATTGTCGATTGTGTTGTATATATGTAGGTAGTCGTTGTAGATCATCGACTAAATTTACTTAGGCTGGGAAGATCGTTTACGTCGCATTCTTTGGGCTGGAGCCGTTGCAGAGTTAGCACAATTACAAATGGCATCAAATAAACGAACTACAAATCCCTTGGCTCTGTTTACTTTTCCATTTTTCAGACCGCCTATCGTGAAGCCTAGTAGAGAAAAGATTATTTTACGTATTTTTTTTAACATCTTATTGTTTTTTCCCAAGTGTTGAACTTGTCACTAATAGTAAGCAATTAAATTATGAACTTATGAGTGGGTGGATTTTAAGTATAACGTTTCAATTTGAGATGCTTTATCTCTCTACTTTGCAATTAAAAAATATGAACCTTTAATTAAATGGTAAACCGACATGTTATGTTAAGAGAAAGTCTATAAAAACTTTGATGTGTGTCTTGATTTGTTTTTAAATTTATTTGTGCTGTCCCGTTTGAAAGTCATTATAGTAATTTAATTCAAAGACAAGAAGCATGTTTAAGGATTCGATGATTTGGTTAGCGTTTGTAGTGTTCTTAGCACTCTTCACTGCAACATATTCTGTCACAATGAAGCAATTCGATGCTTCGCTGGATATGATGCGATCAGGGTGTGCTCCAAAATTTAAGGTTACTATAGAACAACTGGATGACATGCGGCATGGCAAATTCATTGAAAACAATATGGAGTTAAAGGTGTTTTGAAAAAGCAAAAACTTTACAAAATGTAACATTTTCTTTTCAAAATTAGTGCTATTCGAAATGCATCGCTCAGTTGGCTGGAACAGTGAGTTGAAAATGTGTGCAAAAGCAATCTGTCTATTTTTGTTAGAATGAAATCTAAATGGACGATTGATTTGTGCACACAATTTGAAAAATAATTAAATTAATTGATAGAATTATACACAACTAGCTAACAAAAAAGGGAGAATTCAGCTTTCAAAAGGCTCTTGCTCAGATCCCTATAATTTTGCCGCCAGAGATTCAAGGAACCGCGAAGAATGCTCTTGAGGCTTGCAAAGAAATTCGTAAGTATACTTTTTTGTTTAATTCTATTCTGTACAAATAACACCTTTTTTTTTGTTTTAGAAAAAAGCTACACCGATTCTTGTGAAAAAGTTTTCTATGTCACAAAGTGCGTGCATGATTTTGATCCGCAGAGTTTTAAATTCCCTTAAAATTTTAATCGTATCGAAGTACACACAAATAGTTTATCTAAATATATAATAAACATTAGAAATGCTACTTACTTTGGGTACAAGATTTTTCCTTTCCAGGTGTCTAGATAGAAATTAAACTTAGATTAGAAATTTAACATATCGACTTTAGAAGATTATTTATTTTACCTGTTGCAAATCTTGCGATTTCTTATGTTGAGCTTCAATCTCTGCAGTTTTGATGACATCTTCAATAAATTTAGACAACACCTCCATTTTTTCAGAGTCATTTTTAAACTTATCGATTTGCACCTCAAACGGTTCGTTTTCACTTTCATCGTTTGCAAAATGAGCTTTCATATTTGCAAATAAAATTTATTTAAATGACTGCCTTTATTTTATTTTTATTTTTTAGAAAATTTCTTCTCAGTCGATGTAGTTATTGTTGTGCAATTTCCGTCGCAGATGTTTGAATACTCACTTCTTCTATACTACTGATAAGAATTTGATATAAAAGGACATCCCAATCAATAATTTTCGACCTGCGCATGGCGAAAAACCCTTACGCTTTGTTATTTTCTTTATAATGTTTTGTTGTATCAATTAACTTTTACAGAATGTTGTCGAAATTTTTAGAAAACCTGGCAAACAAAAAAAAAAAAATAAAACGCCAACATTATTAATGAAATATAATTTATTTTAATTCATACAGATTTCTAATATTTTCATTTGATCTCCTAACTACTCCAGGTGGGATAAATCATCTATGTCAGGGATTTGTCTTTCTTCGGTGTCAATAATTACAGAACTGGGATCGACAGACGTCTTGAAATAGATTTCCCAATATTAATTATTTCAAAATTTGTTTTAAAAAACTTACCCTTAGGCTTACAGGAGTTGTATTTCCATTCTGTTGAACTTGCAACATACCTGGAATTAAAAATTATTTATTAAAAGAAATTAGTATTTTTCAAGTTCTGAGTGATGACTACCAGACTGAGGCGTAGATGGACGTTGTTGAGGGAGAATGACGTATTTTTGTGTCTGGCCTACCTGCACTTGTGACACAGCTCGGAGTTGAGGAATAGTCGTGTTCGGTCTACAACAACAACAACAAAAAATAACGATCATTATTAAGATAAGACTTTTGATTTCACTGAAATTGCTGTTACATGTTAGATGGTGGTCGTGGTATAGCTGTGACTTGTGGCCTTCCTATTGTTGATGCAGTTTGCGCAGCTGAGGTTATGGGGGCGCTAGATATAGAATTTCCCATGTTGCAGGGAACACTTGCTGATATTGGTGCATTTCTTGCTTTGATTACAGCTTGATGCAATGTTGGACCCAAGAATCCGAACTCAGTCCTTTAAATTGACATGAATTTGCATATATAATTTTTAGAATAGTAATTAAGAGGTATTTTTTGTTTGTATTTCTTACTTGTATTCGTCGAGTGCATCAGGTGGATTGCGCATTGCCTTCAAAACGGGTGCACAGCACTTTTGTAGCATTGCTCGTATGTGTCCTGCGGCTATTTTGTCTGTATTGCTTAGAGACGTTCCTTGCAAATGCACTTCGATGCGTTCCGATACAAATTTAAGCCTGGGAACAATGAAAACCTTAATAACTTCACCACCCAATTCGGATAGACCAGCAATAGCTCCATATAGCGATGATAGATGGGTTTTATCGTTTTGCAGCGCTTTGCTAAATATTCTGACAATTTGTTTTAAAAAAAATGTTAAAACGTAAATATATTATTTTTGTTTAGCATAATATAAAAATCGTACCTCGTCACTCTTGTCTGTAAATTGTTAGTGGATGTGTTAAAATTTTTGCAAATTTGAGCCATTAATCGAGCAGCAAAGTCCCGCAAAGCCCAGTGGTTATCCAACTCGGGACGCATACAAAGTTGTTTGGATACAATACAAGTTGAAACTGAAGGTATCAACTCGTGCAGCTGCATTAAATTAAAAGTCAAAAAATGCCACAAATTAAGAATTTACACATTACATATTTTTCTAAGTAAAGTGAAGGATTGTCCAGCAGAGCCTTTACCATTCTCATCAAATAGATAAGAAGTGCCAAATTATTTTGTACCACATTTACTTTGACACCTTCTGCAATAAATGTGCACATACGAGGCAGCATTTCGTGCAAACCTGGGTCTGAAGCCAAACTCTGGAGTGCTTCACCTCTTCTGGGTTCATCGGCTCCAACACAAGCTTCGGTAATCTCCTTGTAGTAGAGCTGTTGCTCCACAGATAACTCGTGTGTTGCCAATTGTTTAACATGAACTGTTTCTACGTTCTTCAATTTATGGATTTTTCCTGTAGCAGGCTTTCCGGCGGTATCTTTCGTTACACCTTGCTCTAGTTTAACAACCGGATTGACAGAATCCAGAGCTTGTGAATCTTTGGATAGGGGTGGCGGATTCTCTGGGATAGTAGGCTGTATTCCATCAACACACAACCAGTGTGAACGTAGGGTTATGTCTAGTGGAATCTTAGGTGGTCCAGCTTGAACTATATCGTTTAGATCCATTTCTTTATCTTCGACAAAATGCAATTCTCTACCACCACCCGAAGCAAAGCGGAACGGTATGAAATCGTTTGAGGTGAATCCATATTGAGGCTCTATGTTGCGAACTTTAATGGCATTGTCAATGTCACCAAGGCAAAGTTTTTCGCGTTTGGAGTGGTGCATGAATTTTGCGGCATCTTGAACAATCTTTTTAATTTTAAAGGAAACATCATCGGCTAGTTCTTTGGCTGCATCATCGGGCAGAAATCCAACGCCGATGCTTTCAGCAATAACTTTAATGGACTCAGCAGATAATGTTGTCCCATATAACATATTAGATCCACTCATTTTGAATTGATTTTGATTAAAATTTAATAGTTAAATGTTTTATTTATAATTTTGTGTTTTTAATACACTGTATCGAATGCAAAAAAAAAAAACAATGACATCTTAGGCTTGTTTAGCTTAGTGTCGTTTTAAAAAATCGCAGATCTGTACGTTTATGTTCTACACATCGTAGGTAAATTTTAATTTGTGGATTAGCTTCTATTCAATTAAGTCCCCTTTCACACAGAGAAACCAGTTGCTGGAGATTTTTTTGACGTTTTCCTTTAATTGCCTTGTACCTTTCACACGAAAAAACAGGCACCAAGAAGCTGAGGAGGAAACCGGAAAGATTTTGTGTGGTTAATTGGAAAGCAAAACAAAACGTCAAAAAATCTCTTCAAATCGTTGACCGGGGAGATTTTTTCATTCCCCTTACTTCTTGCCCTTCTCGTCAACACACTCCCAGTTGCTGGCAACTCAGTTTCCTTGTGTGAAAGGAGACTAACTGACAATAAGTTACGGATTATACGTGAAAAACCCATTTTTTATTAATAGGGCTGTACATTTTTGGAGTCTTAGCATTCGTTTCTATTAATACGTTTATATGGAGAATTAAATCGGTATTGAATCAGGATTTAGGTCCTTGCTTGCTAGAATCGGACTATTCGATCCGATCCCACTAGACATTCTGGATCGAATTGAAAATATAATCTGTATACCTGAATCGAGATTTTGAAGTAACATCTGGGGCCTAATTCCGCAATTGTGAATGCTTTTCCGGGAAAAAAAATTATTCACCCTCAAAATATGCGTGGTTTTTCCACTATCTGTGAACACGTTATCTGTCAAGAAAATATGCATCGCACATTTGCGGAATCGGAAAAATGTATGTGTACACAACTTTCCATTTTTTTGACAGATAACGTCTACACAGTTCGGAAAATTTTTTTACGCATATTTTAAGAGTGAATAATTCTTTGCACGGAAAATCATTCACGGTTGTGAGGCCATATACCCAAATCGAAATCTCAATTCGGATTCGATTTGATTCCGCAATACACTCATATAACCTAGTTATGTTTCCAGTTTTGATTAAATGCCACAATATGTGAGATAGAAGACATGTGATTCTCAATCAATTGTAAGTTTATGTTGCATTTAAAAGACCTTACGAATTTAGTTAAAGTGTTATTGTCAGATCAAAATAAATTAAATCAGTACTATCACTTCATGTACAAATATGAAATTATTTATAACCCTATTTAAATTGTAACTTTCCATTACGTCCGTGTGTAGAGTTTTTTAAGGTATGACAATGAATGCTCAATCTATTTTTCTATTTTCTAATACATTCAAATATTTTTCCAACAAACTTCTTCAAAGTTTATTAAAAAGTCACTATCTAAACAGGAACTGTAACAGATAACTACGGACACACCTCGACCACTCCGAAACGGGTCCTTTCAAATTTGACATGAGCGTTTTGTCTGATTCGGAATGAAAACTTCGGAACTGGTTAGGCGCCAGTCGACGTTCAATCAGCTTTGATGGCCCTGTAAAAAGTGTAATTTGTTGTTTTTTTATTTTTATTTTTTTTTCATAAAAAAGACATTGCAATTTCAATCGACTATTTATATATTTGTTCAAAAAAAGAAAAATAAATCGATCTACACTAAAAATATTCCATTCAAATTATATTCCATAAAGATAGTTTAGTGATGTGCTTGGAATTAAAGTAAAATTGTGTCGTCCAGAAAGTGGCTCTGCTGGCCAGAATATTTTCATCGTTGTCGACGCTTATAAAACGGCGCCATTTTAGAATGTGAATAATAAAAAATTAAATAAAAACATTTTTGCTTCCGTAAGTTTTGTAAACAATGTTATTCTTAATATTTATTCAATTAATATTTTATTGTGTGAAAAAAATTAATCAACAATTCTATGTCTGGTATGTAACATAATTAATATTTTAAGTTTTCGTAAAACTTGACCTAGATAGTAAGAGCCGTGTGGCATATTAATCTGAGAAAAAAATACAACTATACCAAATATGATTTGCAGAACAATAATTATAAATTAATTCGCAATTGATTGTTTGATTAGAGAACTAAAATTTCTAAAGGTATCTTCATACAAATTTTCTACTGAATATACGTATTGATAGACAAAAAAAATCCAATTGCAATGAATGCGCTACTTGGTCTGCATTTATATTCTCTAGTTTTAATTTTGTTTTTTTGAATGCTATTTGCGATGAAGCAAATAATATTTTCGTATTAATTTCAATAGCATTAACTTGTGGTCCATAATTGGAGTTCGACATACATACTTAATGCATTTTCTTATGTCCTGTCGACAGCCGCACCGGGATTCTCGAGTGATAACATCTGCGCTTCCCCTACCGAATAACATCTGTTTGTATCCGCGCTCGACCGGTTTTTTAAACTTAAAATTCGAGCAGACTATTTGCGAGGGTTACAAAAATGCCCGTCAACTTTATGACACAAGTATCTAGGTAAACAATTTATGAATTGGGCAAAACTTTGGCAAAAGCCGAGTGCCCATATAGTAACTGCATCCTGCACTTTACGGTCATGGTTTCAAACAAAAACCTTGTCTTTCAAATGAACATTAAATTAAATTAAATTATACGTACACCTATAATTTGAGAAAATTTCCGCATACTTCCATATATAAAAAAGTTAAAATATTTAGGTATTAGCAAATAAAAAAATTCGAATTTAGAATTAGAAGAAATTTTGTTTTCAATGAAAACTCGCTAAATGTTTTTTTTTTTTTGAGGTAGGTACCTATGTATATAGGTATATGCTGAACATACATACATATTTTCATTTGCCGATTTTTTTTTACCGACAAGAATTTGGACTGGGTAAAATATAAAAAGTAGGTATTCACGAGGAGGGAGTTTTGCCAAAATTTTAGTTGTGGATAGGTATAGACTTATGACTCTTTACTTTAATGTCAAGAAAAAAGTATTTAATTTAAAAACTTAAAAAAAATTTGCATAAAATAAATAATATTTTTTGGCGCGCAAATAATCTAGCAGTCGTCCCGATACCAGTTATTGAAAAATAGAAATATTTACTGGCCAGGTACCTACCATAACATTTATTGACTGACTTGGTAAAAATTAAATTCATACATATTTATGTATGTAGGGTAGAGTCGCCTATTGCCGGCCCTCTCCAGTAGCCGGCCCCTTCCAAATAGAAGCGTTATAATTAAGAAATCTTAGGACCTACTTCTCTGCTTAGAGCTTTATAACGATTTGACTTCTATTCCTTATAATATGTCAAAATGTTCATTAGATATTTACAGTAATTTCAGAGTTATGAGATAATTAAATGCGCAACCCATCGGGAAAAATTATTTGCACTGGATAACTGTTGGACACCCTTAGTAAACATTGTACCAGAATAGGCAACATTTAATTTTTTGAAAAAAATTACAAAAATAAATAAATGAGTAATAACACGAACATTCGCGCAAAAACTGCCTTTAAAAATAAATAAAATCCAGAATTCGGCCACCTTTTTGTAAGTAGAAACTAGGGGCCTTGGGATGTGTGTCCTAAGTTCGGCCGCTTCATATAAAAAAAATTGGTTCAGGTCTAAATCTGTGTGGCCGAATTCAGGAGCAGAAGTGGTCGGAGATAGGAGCATAGCGGCCGCACACTGGAGAATATGACTTTTTTTATAAAACCTAAATAAATAATTGTTCCATTTAAAAATTCACATTTTAGTTTAGTTTCG
Organism: Philhelius pedissequus; assembly: GCA_910595825.1. Taxonomy (NCBI): domain Eukaryota; kingdom Metazoa; phylum Arthropoda; class Insecta; order Diptera; family Syrphidae; genus Philhelius; species Philhelius pedissequus. Next base: position 1,670,192 of record OU343163.1, on the reverse strand, counting down.
TCGGTTGAGAGATAAATAAAGAATAATTTGCTTCAAGAATGAGTAGAAAAGGTTGATATTTGCAGCTTCTGTGCCATATTTTTTACGAAAAATTCCTTAAGGGGCCGGTCACTGGGGACTCTACCCTATATTCTTCTCATACCATATTTCTATAAATAGGATATTATGTCAGTTCTTTTACTTATACGAATATTGATTGGTTGCGAACATTTACTTCCAACTTATTGTGACTTCACATCATTACAGTGCAAATGATTATTTTATAAATTGATCAAATGTTTAACACAATATTTAAAAAAATTCTTTAAAAATTTCACTTTTTTATTTAAATGTACCCGTTCTATATGATCTAAAAATGAAATGGCAAAATTTACCTCTAGTTTAGGCAATCACATTAAAATGCTGTTCAAATTTGCCAAACAAATCTACCAATTATCTAGGGAAGGTATGACCAAACTTGATTATTCGTTGTACTTTTCCATAATCGTAATCTCATGACTGATGAGGGTTTTTGGCCCTAGAACCAAACTCTCCGTTCCGATGGGGCAGTCTACTAGAACTTTCTAGGCGGAGATAAACGCAATAGTTAAATGCACAGAAGATAATCTCGAAAGAAACTATAGGAACCAAAAAATTTTTATCATGTCAGATAGCCAAGCTGTATTAAAGCAAGTCACTAAGCTCTTATTACATCAGCTCAAAACTGGCATGGGAATGTATGAGCAGACTAAATGAGCTGGGCAAGTATAATAAAGTTTCACTTCATTGGGTGCCTGTCATAAATATAAATCCAGGGCAACGAAGAAACACAATCCCTAGCAAACAGGAGCAAAACGTGATCAAAAACAAGATCAGATCCGAAGAGGAACCCAAAAGATCCACATTTGGAATAAATTCCCCAGGTTAACACGAGGAACTTACTTGGGAACTACAACCAGAAACGGTTTTATCCTGTATTAACCTAAGTAGGAAGAAACTAAGGGTAATAACAAGTCTTCTCACTGGCCAATGTAAACTGAACAGGTACCTCAATATCCTGAGGTTAGAGAGCAATGCTCTCTGTAAATTCTGTTTTATGTACAAGGAAGGATACACCAGAACATAATACTAGGAAATTGTAATGCCATCATTCACCAGAGAAACAAATGTTTGGAACATCATCTAATAGAGGAAAAGGAACAATCCTCTATTAAAATATCCCAAAAACTAAAATTCTTCAAAGGAATTTATTTTCAGGACCTACTGAAGAATGAGAAACCTCATCCAGTTCTGTACGGGGTACAATAGATCTCAGGGTCCGCAGTGCATCAATACCCCAAATACATTCATTCATTCATTCAAACACAATCTAATAGGAATTTAGTTTTGTTTTGCAAGTACATACATAAATTTCCCTCTAAATAATGTTTTTGAATAAATGACAAAATTATAACTAATGCTTACGAATTGGAATTTAGTAATAATTATAAATTTCAATTAACTTGTTGCATTTACTGTCTTTCTGATAGAGATTTTTAAAAATTTTATTGTTTTTTTTTTTTTTGATTAGGATTCCTATTCTGTTAAACGTTCACGTAAATATTTGTATTCTGCTATCCGACGGAAAGAAGAATCGTTCCAAAAAGTATATATGTACATGTCGATTAAAAATAAATAAATTTTAGCAAATAAATTCTCTTAAGAATTAAACAAAAAAAATATTAGTAAAGCTTTGCACTCAAGAGTTAGAAGACATTTAAAAATAAATAGTGAAAAATTGAGTGAAATATTCTCGTGAATCGAAAGATTCGATCAGATCGGATAGCAGAATAGGGCTGTAAGTACAAGAATTGGTACGTGGGTAAATTAACTCAGGAGAATTTCTCATCTTAATATAATGCGAGTGATTAAAAAAGCAAAGATAATTGACTAAGAAACATCGATGCACGTTGGTTAGACAGAAGGAAGAGAGAAAAAACCTGAGTGCCTTGTAATCAATTTGCAAACTATGACGTTCGTTCGTTAAACGTAAGCCAGGATGGACCGAGAGTTTTTTCGGTTTTCAATAAACGTCCGAAGGCCATTAATGTTATTATTATTAATGTTTGTTATGTGATCTAATAATTAAAAATTAAAATATGCTTAAATTTAATTCCTTAGTGCATTTTGTTTGGCTGTATGCACAATACATAACTTCAAAGGTATATGTAACTTTTTGTGGGCTGTAGGTCACCTACTGTAGGTTGACCTACAGCACACAAAAAGTTACATATATCTTTAACGATAAAAGGTCACAAAAATTACATATAATTTTATAACTTCAAAGGTTTCTATTTTCTAATTCTGTGTATGAAAATAAATATATGTATTCTTTTAACTTCCATTCTAAAAATAAGAAACTTCATACTAGACGCGAATCCACTACAAAACAAATACTTCAGAAGGGAATCATGTAAATAAAAAAAAACAATGCTTCAATATCGATGTTGAAGAAACGAAATTCGTTAAAAACATCATGTTATCGATTTTATAATTATTAACATTCATGATAAGTCTTCTATGTTAACATCGATGTTTTCTTAATATCGTTAATCCCTACTTCAGAACTCATGCGATTTTGTTTACCTCAACTCGCCCAGCTGAAGATCTATCTCAGGGCGAATTCAGGACGGATTCTGTGTTTAAAAAACCAAAGAATTTGTTCCCTACGGTGACTTCAGATTTTTGATTTTTCAAAAAACCGCTTAACGAGGGCGGCCCTAGAGTTACTTAAGGGCTGAACGACCAAACCTAGGGCCTTTGCTTTTTTATATCCAATTTTTTTTCTTGCGTTCGGTATTCTGTAAAGTATTTTACTAAAATGTCTATAAGACTACATTGCTCTAGAAACTACCACCACGGAAGTTTTAATAAAAAAAAATAAAAGTTCAGTGTACTTTCTGCTCTGCAACTTGGAACTCGAACTTTCTTGTGTTGAGGTAGTTAACACAAGAAAGTTCCAACAACATAAATATTTTCAAACGAATTATGTTAAGTTGCATGTGAACTTAAAACATAATTCATATAATTATGATTAAAATTAAAAGGATTTTTAAAATTTTAAATATAAATATATGCATTTATGCTAACGCAAGATTTGCAAAGCAAGTCTCATGCTAAGCAAATGCACGAAACCGATAAAAATTGAAAAGCAAGTGAAGTGCGCAACACAAGTTTAAAACTTGCATAATTGCAATGAAGTTTCCGATTGTCGCTCCCAGAGCAGTCTCGTTTTATTGAACACCTTTATGGAATAAGGGTGACCATCATTACCACTCGTAGTTATATTCTCAATCTTTTTGCTTAGAAAAATAGAAAAAACATTACCTCAACCCTATCGGCTTTATAGCTTTGAACTACAAAACCCTCTTTAACTTCGAACAAGTCGTGCATTTTAGTTATTCTGAGATACGCATTAAATAGCAAACAATAATTACCAATAAAAAACAAACAAATTAGCGGTATACGGTATGTATATTTAAAAAAATCCTATAAACTGTTTATGCACAAAAAATTACAAACTGAATTGAATATCCTTTTTTTTTTAATCAACCCCTTAAAAATTAAAAAAAAAAAAAAACAATAAATAAGAAATAAACTCCTGGAAGGAACAAAATTATAATAACCCACTCGAGTCAGGCTAGCCAAAAAAAAAGTTTCAGTTCGATGAACACAGCGACAACACAAGTGTGTAGTATTTTCTATATTATATTTTTAGTGAATTACTCATTTTTTTATTTCATTGTAAACTTGCATTTGATGAAAGTATCTACATATATTAGTTCATTCTATTCCTTATGACGTAGAAAGCATTTTGTTTGCTTTTACACACATGTGCGTGTATTTAATATTCGCCGCTAGTTAAAGCAAAATGCGAGTCCTTTATAAAATCCATTGTTTTTACCTTTTTTTATAGTTTTTATTTGCGATATATGTATGTAGCTACATACATATGTACGTACGTATGTAGGTATCACAAGTTTTGGATACAAAAAATTAACTGGATATTTTAATCAAATAAGAAAAGAAAAAAATTGTGGATCGTTTCCTTGGAAATTAATAGCAATTTCGTTTGGTTGTCAAGAAGCATCCGGAACCATTCCGAATGAATTTCGGATCGCTGTGTTTGGGATTACTAAACGAAACATAATTTAAATGGTATGGAGCATAAAGAAGAATTTAAGGTTAACCTAAAGAAGCATACAAAAAAGTATCTATCCTCAACTTTGGCATTCATTGAAATTTATTTATTATCCTTTTGGTTTTCTATGTAGACCTACTTGTACACCAGTCTCAATATTTCCCTTGTACAGAAATTAAATGAAATTAAAATACACACTAGCCAAAAATTGGTATTGGAGGCAGAATTTTGTTGTAAAAGTAGTTATCAAATTCCTACGGTAACCATATTCCCATTAGCTAATTTTCTATAGTAATAATTTGTAAGTGGTTTACGTACATCTACATTTAAATCTACCTTTCTATTTCTTTCGGGTGTGGTAAAATTAGACTACAAATAATTTTCTATAGTTCAATGTGTATAAATAAAAACAAAGTTATACATTTTTAGGGACACGAAATAATGAAACACAAAAGTCATCATCATGAAGCGAAGGTTGTGGCTCAAGCAGCACCACAGTCGAGCGAAAATGAAGTATGATGCTTTATATTATTACGCTTTTCTCTTCTACCAATATATATATATTTATTTTTCAATTTTAGGAGTCCGATCTTACGGCCACAGAATCAAGTTCAATGTCCGAGCGTTTGCATAAGAAAAGACGAAAAAGTACCACACAATTTAGCGTTTTAAGGTGAGACATTATTGAAAATAATCAAATATCTATATTTATTTTTAATTTAAATTATATGTTATAATATAGGTCTGATACTGATGGCTTGCGTATGAAAATATCAGCCATTCGACGCAAGACCACTGACTTGAGGCAAGAGGATGTGAAAAGCCGTTCGGATAACAATAACATCGAGCCAAAAAAATTGATCAATGACAAAATGTTAGCACCATTTGAATCTGTAAAGCCAACAGTATCAGTGGGAAAATCATGCTGTTCAATATATGTTAAGGAAAGTGACTCAAGATCAGAGGCTAGTAGTTCGGGAAAAATTAAAAAGTTAAAACTAAAACGAAAAAAAGTAAGTTGACTAATAAATTTAATTAATTAAAGTATATTAAACTAAAAAAACCACACACAGGCAAGTAAACACCACGATACCAAGCATATGCCATTTGGGGTGACAACTCATAATCCCCAATCATTGGCACCACCTAAAGTGAAGGATATAAACACAAATCTTATAAAAGATCGACGATTAAGCAGCTTAAATCAGCCATCTGTGCTTCCCGATGACAATATAGGACTTTCTTCAAGTGATAACGAATTGCCAGCTTTAGTGAATGCCGCTATCAAATGTGTTGAGAGTGATTCGGACTCTCATTCAAATTGTACCCAACCAAAAATCCAATACACTTCAACTTTGTTGCAAGACTTCATGGAAAAAACGCAAATGCTATCCGAAAGTGCTGATAAAAGAAAGAGAACCAACGAAACGCCCTCAACATCTACAATAAATACAAATCTCTTTAATGGCGGCGATCAGACTATGTTGCGGAAGAAACGTGGCAGACCAAAGAAATCTGCGACTGCACCAGTTGTTAATGAATCGGCTGATTCGGGAGTTGTTTCATCCACTGCTCAAAGCACATCTCCATCCCCAAAAAACCACTTTGAGCGATCTCGGCCACAGGCAAAATTGGAGCGAGATGTTTCACCACCAAAAATCGACTTTGTTAACTTGGATAAAAGAATGTATGCTATGAACGAGCGAGTGCTCTATCCTCCTCCAAAGAGCAAACTTCGAAAACAAACAACTTCTGCAAAACAAGTTTCTGCAAGTGCAAGCAACAAATCGCTACAAAGCAAAACAAATAATAAAGACGATTCAGTAGACCCTCTGTGGCGAAAAATCGATGTTAATTCAAAATTTCGAAGACCAAGCGTTAGTGGATACAAAAGTGATGGATGCGGTTTTTCTAATACGGTATGCAGTAAAATATTAACAGCGAAAAGTGGATATGTGAGCGATTATAGCGTACGAAATAACCATTTCTCTGGATACAAAAGCGACGCCAGTGGCAAGAGTCGTTGCAGTATGAAAAGTTGCTACAGTCGTGTGAGTAGGGCCAAGAGCTGTGATGGAAAACATCGAACGAAATTCCGTCGAAAGCGAAGACCTACTCTAAGCAAATCTAAATCGGTTGTTAATCTAAATGACCAAGATATTTTACAATTGGCTGGCCTGAGCCTCGGACAGAGTAGCGAAGAAAGCAGTGGGTCTGTGGTCTGTAAACCAAAAATTTTAGTTGAATACGCTGAAGCCTCGAATGTATACAAGAAATACGGTGAAATAAATCGATACATAACTACAGGCGAGTACTTCGGAAGGAGTAAGACTTCCCAATTTTCAGGAACAAAACATTTGGAGACCAGTAACGCCGATCACGAGTCTCAAGATACATTCAATTTCTTAGGCTCATTAAGCAACAAACTATGTTCTCGTTCGAGGAAGAATTCGGTCGCTACCGAATTACCCCTCCATTTGAGTTCTTCGCGTAAAATGAAATCACGACGTTCGTCTGTTGCAAGTTTATGTAGCAGCAGTTTCTTTTCAGGAGTTACCAAAGTCAAAAAACGCCACCGAAGAAAAGGCATAAAATTTGGCTGCAGCAAAATGGTGGTGGTTGATTCAAAACTATTGACTGAAATTGAAATAATAACAAATTCTTTCCCGATCATGTGCCGTATTCATTGTGATAAACCAGTTACTAGTAGTTGTGCCAAAGAAAAGAATGGCAGCGAACGAGTAGCTCCACACAAATCAGTTAACCAAAACAAAAGGAATCTAAAGAAGCGAAAGATAAGTGAACATATAGATTTTGCATTATCTAACGGAATGAACATCACGGCAAGTACAACAAGCAAGCGACGTCACAAGAAGACAAGCAATTCTGGCCCTGATGATCACAAATTGCCGCTCAAGAAAAGACATTACCTATTGACGCCTGGCGATAAAACAGAAAAGTCCTCAGTAGCTCATGCTTCTGAAGCTTTAAAGCATAAAGAAACAACCGATCCAAAGACGGGTGGTCATTTGGTAAAGTCCAGTGGCAGGACAGTTTCCACCAGAGCAGCAGTAACTCCGAAAAAGCGGCATCTTCTACAGACTTGTGGATCCGATGGTCGTAGTAATTCACCAAACTATACAAGCGATTCAAAACTATATTCGGGAAAAAGTACGGAAAATGCCCCAACTGAAGTGGTGAATAACAAAAAACGCAACCGATTGGAGGGGTTAGTTTCTAAAATAGCTAATGCTAGTGGTAGTAGTTCGAATGAAGTGATGGCAACAAATGCTTCACTTGTGAATAGTGAACCTTCGTTCCCGCCGCCGGGTATATTTGAACCATCAGTAGAACTGGAAATTCAAATTCCTATATCGAAGCTAGGGGACAGTTCAATAATTACAAAAGCCGAAGCTGAATCTCCGTTAGATCTGTTGGATCTGCACAACAAAACTTTTCCAGAAACTTCTTCAAACGGCAAAGTAGAAAGAGTTGTTGAATCATTGCTTAATAAAACTGGATGCAATTTTATGCTAAAGAGAAAACGAAAGAAAATCAATAGAACCGGCTTTCCGACAGTTAAGCGTAAAAAGAGAAAGGTTAGTGAATTGTCAGTAGCACCCGAATCGGAGAACAAAGCTGAACCCGATTCGAAATCTGAGCCGATTTGTGATCGAGTTCCGCAAACGGGTGAGACAAGCGCCACATTTTTGGAACGTAATAGAACCCCGCGATTGTCAGTTGTTAGTCTTGAACGATTGCAGGGAACAAATAGAAAACAGCTTTCACGGGAGGCCACACCGAGCAGAACTCGTTCTGCAAAAATTTCCACACCAGCAAATATAAATAAGAACCAAAGGATTTTGCCGAAGAAGGATCAGCCCAGACCTCTTTCAAAAAAGAAAGAATTAACTGTAGAGCCAGTAAAAGTTGTTGTTAATCCTCTTTTAAAAATGAAGTTCCCAAGTTGTAAAATCCGCCTCAAACGCCGTTTAACAATACCCCCGGCAACAAACAAAACTATCGTCGACCAAGCAAACAAAAATGAAAAAGAAGCAATTCCTCATAAGGATCAACCAGGAAAAACCGCTAAACCGACTATGAAGAAAACCGAATCAGAAGGCCAAGACTTGTTGGAGCAGGAACCACTACCGCTTATTGCATTTTGTGATATTCCGCACGCGATCGATTCCGAATCATCATCGTCGATATCAGTGCTTAGCGAGGATAGTAAATCGGTTTCTCGTAAACAAAAATGGAAGAAAAACTATCTTGTAGCCGGACTTTTATCAGATTTCTATAAGGTAGTGGATCCTAATAGGGGAAAGAAAATTGCATTAAATCAAGTCAAAGAAGCTGCCTGTGAAGCAGTATTCCCTGTTAGTCTGCCTTTATTACCTGCACCGCCGTACTGTGAAAAGTTCTTCCGGCGAACGGAGATTGACTTCCAGTTACCCTATGATATATGGTGGTCATACACCAATGGTAAGCTTCCTACAAGAGAAACTGTACCCAGTTGGAATTACAGAAAGATTCGAACAAATGTCTACCGTTGTGCAGAAGTAAGGCCAAATACGAACAACATTGATTGGCCTACTTGTAACTGTAAACCAGATATAGGGTGCAGTGATGATTGTTTAAACCGTATGGTTTATACGGAGTGCTCTCCATCAAGTTGTCCAACTAGAGAGAGGTGTAAAAATCAAAAGATACAGCGACATGAAGTTGCTCCAGGCGTAGAGCGATTTATGACCGAAAACAAGGGATGGGGCGTGCGTACGAAGCTTCCAATAAAGAAGGGAACATATATTTTGGAGTACGTCGGAGAGGTTGTGACTGAGAAGGAGTTTAAAGACCGAATGGCCACGCTCTACGTAAACGACACTCATCACTATTGCTTGCATTTGGATGGTGGGTTGGTAATAGATGGTCATCGAATGGGCAGCGACGGGCGGTTTGTGAATCATTCATGTTCGCCCAATTGCGAAATGCAAAAGTGGTCTGTAAATGGCCTGTCGCGAATGGCTTTGTTTGCTGCACGGAATATTGAAGCAGGCGAAGAGATAAGTTACGACTATAACTTTTCGCTATTCAATCCATCGGAGGGTCAAGAATGTCGTTGTAATACTCCACAATGTCGTGGCGTGATTGGCGGCAAATCTCAGAGAATTAAACCCCTTGTGGAACCACCAAAACCAGTTGACACATCTGCAGGACAGACAGATGGAAGGCGAAATGGTCGACAGCGAAAGAGGCAGGGATCACCACGTAAAGATGTTATACGTCTTCAGTCTAAGGATATTGTAATGACTCAAATGTTGCAGCAGTTGTCAGAAAAAGACAAACGTTTGATTGGGTTGCAGCGAATCTTCTTAATTAGAAATTTTGAAAAGGTTTATAAATTTTTTTAAATTGTAGATCTATAAAAATTTTAATGTTAATATTTACACTTTTTATCATAAAAGGTGCGACGGATTAAATCAAAGAGGTCACCATCTGATGTGAATAAGCCGGAGCAAATTGCAACTGGAGCCCTTCAGAGAAGACCTTCGACCCCATCATCAATTGCTGTGCAAATATCAGCTTTGCGGTCACCAAGAAGTATACAAACTCGTGGTCTAGCACAAGCTGTTCAAGATCCCGAAGTTGAAAAAATGGCCAAAATGGCAGTTGTATTCAGGGATATATGTTCAGCTTTACAAGAAATTAAAGGTATTTGTATATTTGATCCAAACCTAATTGAATTAAAAGTAACTTTTCTTCTTTTAGACGATAATGATAAACCAGAAATTATTAAACTGCATCCAACATTAATGAAAAAGAAAGGCAAACCAGCAAAACAGCAAGTCAATACATCCAAACCTGTAGATTTTGCTACTATTCAGGCTAACGTTGAGAAGGGTTATTACAAAGTTCCGATGGAGTTTGACGAAGACGTAGAAAATCTGTTATCTTTAATGCGAGACTTTCATAAAGAAAACACCGAGAAACTTTCAATCATTAAAGACATTTCCGAATTATACTTTAAGACAAAGGATAACGCCTATGATCAACTAGTAGACCTAGCTATTGATAAAAATTCTCTCAAGAGATTTCGCCCGAGTGCAGGCATTCAAAAACTTCCAACGGGTGTTGTTAGCAAGAATTTTTCATCCAAGTCCAAGCACACCAAAGCAACAACAGAAGACATCATTAGTTGCATATGTGGCTTGTTTAAAGATGAAGGTCTTATGATCCAATGTGCACGATGCAATGTTTGGCAGCATACGGAATGTACAAAAGCTGATGTAAATGCAGATAGCTACTTGTGCGAAAGGTGCGATTCGCGTATTGTTGACCGAGAAATTCCTTTAGATGATTATACTGAGGATGGTCATAGATATTATTTATCTTTGATGCGTGGTGATTTACAAATTCGTCAGGGTGATACGGTTTACGTTCTGCGTGACATTCCCATCAAGGATGAAAATGGCGTCGTTTTTCCAAACAAAAAACACACATACGAGACTATAGGTGAAATAGACTATTCGGAGTGTGACATTTTTCGAGTGGAGAGACTTTGGAAAGATCAAAATGGAAAGCGTGTTATTTTCGGCCATCATTTTCTGAGACCACATGAAACTTTTCATGAACCATCTAGGCGTTTCTATCCGAATGAAGTTGTTCGTGTGCCATTGTACGAACTTGTACCGATTGAACTGGTTATTGGTCGTTGTTGGGTTCTAGATCGTACAACATTTTGCAAAGGTCGTCCTGTCGATTGTACAAATGAAGAGCATATTTTCATTTGTGAACTCAGAGTTGATAAGACAGCAAGATTTTTTTCGAAAGCAAAAGTCAACTGGCCAACATGCACAAAGAACTATGCGTTTAAAAAATTCGAAGAGAAACTGAGGATTTGTAAATCATATGCGGTAGGTTTTTTATTTGCACATTAGCAATTATAGATTATTAAAATACCAATATTGCTCCATCTAGCCTCATGATGTTGATCCTGCCTTACTAAAGCCGAGACGACAAAAGGCGGATTTGATAGAAAATACAAATACGGCAACGATTGCAAAATCAACTTCCGCAAATGTTTTAAAGAAGACTACTATGGTTGCTACGGTGCAAAAACGGAAAGAATTTCTACCTGTTAAAGTAAGCTCTAATGATAACTTCAGCTGATGAATTTTTTTGTATAATCTCTTTTATTTTTATACAGACTAGGAAGCAGAAACGAAATAATCTAGAATTGGTGCTAGCAGCTTTAAAGAAGCTCAAGTCAAAAAAGAATACTCATTACAATGAAGGCGTAGTGGATGCATCATATTTGCTTTCAGGACGCGGTGCAAGGAATCGTAAATCGTTTGCGGCAAACGTGCCTACGTAGTCAATAAAATTAATTTAAATGGCATGCATCCATTGTTGATCCAAACGATCAGTAATATTGTAATTTTTTTTCATAACATGATAATCTTGCATTAAATGCAATCGGTTTTGCCTTTTTGGAAAGTTAAACTAATAAAATAGATTGTTTTCCTTTTATGATTAATAATAACTTTGGTCAACACAACATTGCTTGTGGTTTAATAATCGTACATAAATCTTGTCTATTGATGCTGTGAGCAAAATATATTTGTATCTGTAAAAAATATAATTATAAGGTTAATTAACTTATATAAACATTTGAAGATGTCCATTTTTTAATTTATTTATCAGTTTAGCGGCAGAAAATTCTATTTAAAATTTCCATCACAAGGCACTAGGAATAAAATTTATTGTATATAAAGTTATATATATACGTATATACTTACACACTGTAATTATTTCTATGGTTGCGTTATAATTATGTTACTAATTCTTATTATTATTCGAGTGAAGCATGGAACATATTTATAATTGTTTTGTTTAGTTTGCAGCTTCATATTAATATTTAGATTATGTCTAGTTTTTTCTTTTTATTGCATTAATAACTTATTAGCGCATGCCTTTTGTTATTCACACAAATTTGTTTATTTGGGTAAAGAATATAAAAATCCTTTAAATAAAATATATTTTTGAGCATCCATCATACATATATTTCTTATTGACTTTTTCTCTTCTTTAAATTATTATTACTTGGAAAAAGTACATACTCACCCAAATGAAATGATAGAAATAATGATTAGGCTGTGAAAACCTTAAAAAAACCTGCTTGTTTTTTATAAAGTAAATACTCTTGACATTATTGGACTCGTCAAATGGTTAGCTTAACTATATTGAGGGCCTGTAGTTCGAAGTGAGATTTATCGTTCAAAATCCCTCGTTACTGTTAAATTGCGATTACGTTTCTTACGACTGCGTTTGGCTATCTTATTTTATTTTTTTGATACATGACTATAGCTGTATTATTGAAGGAATGAATTTGGATACGCTAAAAAATTGATTTTTTAATATATCTGGTAAATATTTTTCATGCATCCATTATCGTAAACCGATTATAGGTCCATTGTATGACTATCTTTTTCTTGGTTTCTGCTATTTGACATTTATAAACTAATTGCTTCGAAGAAATTCGATTTTAAGATCAAAGATCTTGACAAAGAATTGTTTTTGGTTCGATTTAGAAAAGAGCAGAACAGTACGAAAATATCAAATCGGAGCACTTCATGTAAAGTACCTATTGGTGAAAAAAATATTGTTTGATGATTACAAATTTTTGATTGGATTATGGTTGTGATCATACACCATAAATGGACCTGAATATTCTCTGACCTGTGAAATATTCCATGTTTGTATATAAAAAAGTGGGTGGCAATGGCGCAGTGTATAAAGTGCTTGATTGCTAACTAGGACGTGCGGGTTCGATCCCCACGCTAGGCGCATTCTTTTCTATAACTCCAATTTTAATTGGATGTCGCCCATGGGTTAAAATGAGACAGTCAATACCTGGTTCTCAAATCCACTGTGCCAAATTATTGCCGTGCAATTCAGGTTGCATTTAAAAAACCTTAGGTCTTACAGCCATATAGTTAAATTAAAAAAAAAACTTCGACAAAAATATATAGAAAATTAATATATGTATTTCAAACAAATTAACAAAAAAATGTAATCATAATTAAATAAATTAACACGTCCAAAAATCAATAACATATTGAATAAATAAACAAGTACAAACGTAAATTAAACAAATTCATGGCTGGAATACAACAAGACATAAATTTAATACAAAAGAAAAACTGACAAAAATATTGATGTACATTGGTAAATTTTACATTAACATTTAAACATAATAAACACGAAAACTAATCAAACTCTAGAGTGGTCGTAATAATATGTAATGAATAATGTTCAGGTTTTTTCTTCTTTTCTGATACTTTGTGCTTGGACTTATGTTCAACTAAATTTAGCTGGCTAAGATCCTCTGCACATTTTTCCAACTTGTTTTTTGTTCCCCAAGCCGGAGCGGGTTTACTCGGAATCCTAAGAAATGCTTATTGACTGTTGTGGTGTGACTAAATCTACCACTTCCAAACCGGAGCATGACAACTCTTTATATTCTTCTTCTGATTCCGAAGAACCACTTATTGGCGGCGGTAACGGTTGAATTGATTTGGCCTTCCTCAGCATCCATTGAAGTTTGTCCCTTTGCTGGTGGCGCTCTTGCCATTTTACATATCGAGCTTCAGGATTAAAGTCGTGGGAGATAGACTCTCAACCATCCATTTTAATACTTTCCTTTTGCTGTATGACGCTAGTCTCACCCTGTATTATTGCTCAACTGCATATACCAGGTTCACTTTGGTTAAATCCACTCGGCATGAGGTCTACGGGCACATTTTTCTCACTTGATCATCTGTCACTGGAAGTTGAGCTATTTCATCATAAATCTGCAAAAATAGGTATATTTAAAACAAAAGCCTTACAAGTTAAGTGATTAATAAGGAATAGCATTTACATACATCTAAAATATTCGGTTTGGCCAATTGTTCAAATACACTCTCCATATTAGTTGTTTGTACAAAAAAAACACCAAAATATCTTTTTACTTTTTGTAAAGTTTAAAGTTTTTATTTGTCACAAACGAAAAACAACTTGCTTTAACACAAAATTGAAACTTTAACTTCAACTTCAACTAAAACAGTAAATTCCAAACAGAAGTGGACAGAGATAGGGTAGATTCGCCTATTACCGGCCCATAACAAAGAAAAGCGTTGTAATTAAGAAATCCAAGGACCTAATTCTCTGCTTAGAGCCTTATTACGATTTGACATCTATTCCTTATAATATGTCAAAATTTTCATTAGATATTTACAGTAATTTCAGAGTTATGAGTTAATTAAATGCGCAACCCATTGGGAAAAATTATTTGCAGTGGATAACTGTTGGAAGCCCTTAGTAAACATTGCACCAGAATTTAGAATTTAGTGATTTTGAGGGAATTTTATTGGATTAAGGGTATTATATGGTGTTTATATAGTAAAAGAGTATATATTTCAATTAAAATTTGCTTTAAAATTGAAAAATAGGTCCTTAGGTTTCTTAATTACAACGCTTTTATTTGGAAAGGGCCGGCTACTGGAGGGGGCCCAAGTGAACGCTTTCAGAAGAGTCCGGAAGGCTTCCGGATTGCAAAATAAAAACGACATTAGTTGTCAATTTGGAGCAAACGAATTTACAAAAGAGATGCTTCAGATTGCAGGTGGAAGTCAATCAGGATTTAAAAAAATATTGCCGCAATATCCTTCTATATTTCTGGTTGATGGTGATTATGTTCAAGTCAATTCATATCAAACAATTACCGATGGTCCGAACGGCTGCTATGTCGGCCGAAGAGATTATTATATTCCAGAGGCAAAAGACTACTTTACGAATTCAATGCTTCAGTACGTAATAGGTTTCGAAGTTCCAGTTAAAAGTCTCCTCGGTAATCGAAGTCAAGCGTCACCACAAGTTAGGCATATCTCAGGTCAACATATCAGGAATTCACTGATTTTCTCATAAAACACCCCGACACATTTAAAGTAGTAAATGATCATGTGATGTGTTGAGAAAATATGGACGATCTTCCAACTGCAGAACGTTTGCATTTGACCTAAACATATTATAATGACACTAATGGCGTTTTTATTTGACAATCCGGAATCCCTCTCCGATACGATATATTCTGATAATTCTGATTCTCATATACAGCAGGCTCAAGCAAGGTCACGGGAGCAATGCAATATACAATGCAATTAATAATATAGTTAACAATAATCAAATGAATACTCAATTAATCACTTCATCTCCGGTTCAACAGCAACGAATCCATTCACCAGTATTCCGTAGTGTAAGCAACAATTCAAACTATAGTAACAATTGCAATAATAATACCATAGCCCCAGATTTCAAGCTGAACGAACCCTGTTTCGAATTTATCCATAAATAATGTATTGCCATCATGGGGTGAGCCTATTAGTGGATGTGAAAGTTTTATGATGGCTTCAGAAATCCAAATTGAAAATCTGAATTCCTATGGCACATTCTCAACAACCAATGGTTCCCGAAAGAGTTTACAGTCAGAATAAAACACTTAAGCAGCGAATAACTTAGTTATAAAGACCCTTGCAGAATATTTCGAAAAAGATAAACATTCAATGGCTGCTCTGGGAGATCATGCTAAATCGGGAATGGAATACGTGCCCCAACAACAGCAGCAGACATTACAATACAGACCAGTTTATTCACCTAGTCACAATTATTTTGTAGGCGACATCGACACATGGAAAATAAAGATTCTACAAAACACTCGAGTCATTTCTACTATAAAAGAGAGCCTCCTTGTTAGTCTGGTATTACACGTTGAAGCCAGATGCATGCGACTTTTCGAACATCGTATAAGTGCAAGAGAGAAAAAAATTCGAAAGATGAGACGTCAAATTGTTGCAACGAAAATTTACCCACGCGACACACGGCAGTTTTTTTTTGTCTCATCTTTTCGAATTTTTTTTCTCTCTTACACTTACGTTGTTCGAAAAGTCGCATGCATCTGATTTCAACATGTAATACCAGACTACTGATGCTATTCACCCTTATTGGGAAAGTCGTTTAACTTCATCGACAATTGTCGTTTTTGTAGTCGTGTCGCTTTTAAATCGGTATTGCGTAACTTAAACACCAGTCTCTTCGTTTCAACAAAAAAATCGATCTGCCGTCGATCCGCCGTCAATTTTTTTCTGAAAATCAAATTCGTTTCAAATTAAAACCAATTTTTTTCTGGAAAAACAGATACGTATTTAATCCCTTTTTGGAGACGGATTCAACGGGGATCGGATTTGTGCACAGATTCTTACACACACTACAATATTTGTTTTGAAGTTTCTCAATTGTTGTGTTGTGAATTAATTTTTATTTTGTGGCAGTGTACAGAAAAAGTAAATTAATGGCCTTTTCGATTGGTAATCCAGAAGAACTCTCCGATCCGGGATTCAAATCGAACAAGTAAACACTAGATTCTAGATTCAGAAAATTTATTTGAGTGTATGTGTAAGACGGGAAGTGTCAAACGCACATTTGTGATTATTTTATTTTGTAAACATGGCTGACACAAATGTAGAAGATTTCGAAGTTATTCCTGATGAAAATACGAAATTATAGTTATTGAAGGGAAAATTTGTCTTCGGAACAGATATCCATAATTTCAATTCTCTAAAGGGAAGAAATTGAAACTACAAAATTACAGACAAACCAAAACAAAACAATGACGTGAATAAATTAATTTGAATTTGAAATTTAGTGCTCGTGAGTGTGTGCGTGCTTCTCGTTTTGATTCTGACTTCAAATCCAGAAGGAAATTTCACTTCCATTTAGGAGAAGAACTGTCATTTGATACCAATCGACGACCTTCCGGACGACCAATCCAAAAGGCCATAATATATAAAAAAAAAAAAAAATTGTTAAAAACTCCTTGGAAACAAATATTAAAAGAGTGCAAGTGGGTTAAGGAACTCCTCCGTGTCGGAATCGAGAAATTAAAACGAAATAATGATGTATTAACGAATTGAAGATTTGTATTTTTTTTTAGAGCTGCCAAGCAACACACACAGTCCCACAAAGAGATTCGGTCCGTAATCGTTCGTTTCAAAGCAAAAAAGTATTGGTTTTAGTAGCGAATCCTATTTATTGAAACGAAATCGACATTAGATTCCACATGAGATCGACTTAGTCTAAGAGCTAGCGACAAAGATAGTTACGTCATTTGATAGCGCAAATAATTAATTTTATTGTAATCTTTCAACACTGGTGACAAAATAATCCCGAAGTCCGCCAAGCTTGTAGTGGTGGGTGTGGTGGCCACGGACCCCGAAAGGGATACAAAAATTGATGAATTTACTTCATTTGATATCGGCTGATTTTTGCCTAGGTCGTAGCCAGTGATGTCACGGATTCGTTTTTGAAAATGGCAGACATTTTGGATGGTGGAAACGGCGCGGAAGACGCACCCAGTGGGCGGAAAAATCGGACCTACTTACGTCATTTGATAACGATTCTGATAACAACCATTGCAAAGGTTAGCTCCTCAGTAGTTTTTATACGCGTTCCGGTTCCCTGACGAAAATCTTGCTGGAAAGTGCCCAGCAGACGGTAGGTATATATGTAATTTTTTTTGCAAGGGGTTAGCCTTGATTATTTTCTAAAATGTCGACAAAAGTGAAGTCAACAACTGTACAACAAGTTGCACACCAATGGAAAGGTCTGTGAAATCTCTTCCGAGCACTGGCAACCGTAGGTATTTGCGGGGTTTGGTTGCGGAAATATCGCCATCCAAAGCAAGTCAAATGCAGTTGGGCGCAAAATCATGCGTATAACTTTGAATTGAAATATCTCAAGAACCAGATGCCGCAGATACTTTTTGTCCTCAGTTGTAGATAGGTATTGAACAGACCTTTCTTTTGATGTATATATCGATGGGTTTGGGGAACATTGTTGAAAATGTAATATTTTTTTTGCAAAGGGGTTAGCCTTGATTTTTTTCTAAAATGTCGAAAAAAGTGAGGTCAAGAATTGTACAACAAGTTGTACACCAATGGAAAGGTCTGTGAAATCCCTTTCGAGCAATGGCAGCCGCAGATTTTTTTCGGGGTTTGGTTGCGGAGATATCACCATCCCAAGCAAATCAAATGCAGTTGGGTGGAAAATCCTGTGAATAATTTCGAATTGAAATATCTCAAAAACCAGATGCCGCAGATACTTTTTGTCCTCAGTTGTAGATAGGTATTGAACAGACCTTTCTTTTGATGTATATAGCGATGGGTTTGGGGAACATTGTTGAAAATGTAATTTTTTTTGCAAAGGGGTTAGCCTTGATTTTTTTCTAAAATGTCGAAAAAAGTGAAGTCAAGAATTGTACAACAAATTGTACACCAATGGAAAGGTCTGTAAAATACCTGTAGAGCAATGGCAACCGCAGGTTTTTTCGGAGTTTGGTTGTGGAGATATCACTATCCAAATCAAGTCAAATGCAGTCGGGCGGAAAATCATGCGAATAACTTCGAATTGAAAAATCTCAAGAACTAGACGCCGCAGATACTTTTTGTCCTCAGCTGTGGATAGGTATTGAACAGACGTTTGTTTTGATGTATATATTAATGGGTTCGGGGAACATTATTGAAAATGTAATTTTTTTTGCAAGGGGTTAGCCTTGATTTTTTTCTAAAATGTCGAAAAAAGTGAGGTCAAGAATTGTACAACAAGTTGTACACCAATGGAAAGGTCTGTGAAATCCCTTTCGAGCAATGGCAGCCGCAGATTTTTTTCGGGGTTTGGTTGGGGAGATATCACCATCCCAAGCAAGTCAAATGCAGTTGGGTGGAAAATCATGTGAATAACTTCGACTTGAAATATCTCAAGAACCAGATGCCGCAGATACTTTTTGTCCTCAGTTGTAGATAGGTATTGAACAGACGTTTCTTTTGATGTATATATTAATGGGTTCGGGGAACATTGTTGAATATGTAATTTTTTTTGCAAAGGGGTTAGCCTTGTTTTTTTTTATAAAATGTCGAAAAAAGTGAGGTCAAGAATTGTACAACAAGTTGTACACCAATGGAAAGGTCTGTGAAATCTCTTTCGAACACTGTCAGCCGCAGATTTTTCGGGGTTTGGTTTCGGAGATATCACCATCCCAAGCAAGTCAAATGCAGTTGGGTGGAAAATCATGTGAATAACTTCGACTTGAAATATCTCAAGAACCAGATGCCGCAGATACTTTTTGTCCTCAGTTGTAGATAGGTATTGAACAGACGTTTCTTTTGATGTATATTTTAATGTGTTCGGGGAACATTATTGAAAATGTAATTTTTTTTGCAAGAGGTTAGCCTTGATTTTTTTCTAAAATGTCGAAAAAAGTGAGGTCAAGAATTGTACAACAAGTTGTACACCAATGGAAAGGTCTGTGAAATCTCTTTCCAGCAATGGCAGCCGCAGATTTTTTTCGGGGGTTTGGTTGCGGAGATATCACCATCCCAAGCAAGTCAAATGCAGTTGGGTGGAAAATCATGTGAATAACTTCGAATTGAAATATCTCAAGAACCAGATGCCGCAGATACTTTTTGTCCTCAGTTGTAGATAGATATTGAACAGACGTTTCTTTTGATGTATATATTAATGGGTTCGGGGAACATTGTTGAATATGTAATTTTTTTTGCAAAGGGGTTAGCCTTGATTTTTTTCAAAAATGTCGAAAAAAGTGAAGTCAAGAATTGTACAACAAGTTGTACACCAATTGAAAGGTCTGTAAAATCCCTGTAGAGCAATGGCAACCGCAGGGTTCTTCGGGGTTTGGTTGCGGAGATATCACCATCCCAAGCAAGTCAAATGCAGTTGGGTGGAAAATCCTGTGAATAATTTCGAATTGAAATATCTCAAAAACCAGATGCCGGAGACACTTTTTATCCTCAGTTGTAGATAGGTATTGAACAGACCTTTCTTTTGATGTATATTGCGATGGGTTTGGGGAACATTGTTGAAAATGTAATTTTTTTTGTAAAGGGGTTAGCCTTGATTTTTTTCTAAAATGTCGAAAAAAGTGAAGTCAAGAATTGTACAACAAATTGTATACCAATGGAAAGGTCTGTAAAATCCCTGTAGAGCAATGGCAACCGCAGGGTTCTTCGGGGTTTGGTTGCGGAGATATCACCATCCCAAGCAAATCAAATGCAGTTGGGTGGAAAATCAAGTGAATAACTTCGAATTGAAATATCTCAAAAACCAGATGCCGCAGATACTTTTTGTCCTCGTTGTAGATAGGTATTGAACAGACTTTTCTTTTGATGTATAAAGCGATGGGTTTGGGGAACATTGTTGAAAATGTAATTTTTTTTGCAAAGGGGTTAGCCTTGATTTTTTTCTAAAATGTCGAAAAAAGTGAGGTCAAGAATTGTACAACAAATTGTACACCAATGGAAAGGTCTGTAAAATCCCTGTAGAGCAATGGCAACCGCAGGTTTTTGCGGGGTTTGGTTGCGGAGATATCACCATCCCAAGCAAGTCAAATGCAGTTGGGTGGAAAATCATGTGAATAACTTCGAATTGAAATATCTCAAGAACCAGATGCCGCAGATACTTTTTGTCCTCAGTTGTAGATAGGTATTGAACAGACGTTCCTTTTGATGTATATATTAATGGGTTCGGGGAACATTGTTGAATATGTAATTTTTTTTGCAAAGTGAGGTCAAGAATTGTACAACAAGTTGTACACCAATTGAAAGGTCTGTAAAATCCCTGTAGAGCAATGGCAACCGCAGGTTTTTGCGGGGTTTGGTTGCGGAGATATCACCATCCCAAGCAAGTCAAATGCAGTTTTGTGGAAAATCCTGTGAATAATTTCGAATTGAAATATCTCAAAAACCAGATGCCGCAGATACTTTTTGTCCTCTGTTGTAGATAGGTATTGAACAGACCTTTCTTTTGATGTATATATTAATGGGTTCGGGGAACATTGTTGAAAATGTAATTTTTTTTTTGCAAAGGGGTTAGCCTTGATTTTTTTTTATAAAATGTCGAAAAAAGTGAGGTCAAGAATTGTACAACAAGTTGTACACCAATGGAAAGGTCTGTGAAATCTGTTTCGAACACTGTCAGCCGCAGATTTTTTCGGGGTTTGGTTGCGGAGATATCACCATCCCAAGCAAGTCAAATGCAGTTGGGTGGAAAATCCTGTGAATAATTTCGAATTGAAATATCTCAAAAACCAGATGCCGCAGACACTTTTTATCCTCAGTTGTAGATAGGTATTGAACAGACCTTTCTTTTGATGTATATTGCGATGGGTTTGGGGAACATTGTTGAAAATGTAATTTTTTTTGTAAAGGGGTTAGCCTTGATTTTTTTCTAAAATGTCGAAAAAAGTGAGGTCAAGAATTGTACAACAAGTTGTACACCAATGGAAAGTTCTGTGAAATCGGTTTCGAGCAATGGCAGCCGCAGATTTTTTTCGAGGTTTGGTTGCGGAGATATCACCATCCCAAGCAAGTCAAATGCAGTTGGGCGGAAAATCATGCGAATAACTTCGAATTGAAAAATCTCAAGAACCAGATGCCGGAGATACTTTTTGTCCTCAGTTGTAGATGGGTATTGAACCGACGTTTCTTTTGATGTATATATTAATGGGTTCGGGGAACATTGTTGAATATGTAATTTTTTTTGCAAAGGGGTTAGCCTTGATTTTTTTTTATAAAATGTCGAAAAAAGTGAGGTCAAGAATTGTACAACAAGTTGTACACCAATGGAAAGGTCTGTGAAATCTCTTTCGAACACTGTCAGCTGCAGATTTTTCGGGGTTTGGTTGCGGAGATATCACCATCCCAAGCAAGTCAAATGCAGTTGGGTGGAAAATCCTGTGAATAATTTCGAATTGAAATATCTCAAAAACCAGATGCCTTGATTTTTTTTTATAAAATGTCGAAAAAAGTGAGGTCAAGAATTGTACAACCAGTTGTACACCAATGGAAAGGTCTGTGAAATCTGTTTCGAACACTGTCAGCCGCAGATTTTTTCGGGGCTTGGTTGCGGAGATATCACCATCCCAAGCAAGTCAAATGCAGTTGGGTGGAAAATCCTGTGAATAATTTCGAATTGAAATATCTCAAAAACCAGATGCCGGAGACACTTTTTATCCTCAGTTGTAGATAGGTATTGAACAGACCTTTCTTTTGATGTATATTGCGATGGGTTTGGGGAACATTGTTGAAAATGTAATTTTTTTTGTAAAGGGGTTAGCCTTGATTTTTTTCTAAAATGTCGAAAAAAGTGAGGTCAAGAATTGTACAACAAGTTGTACACCAATGGAAAGTTCTGTGAAATCGGTTTCGAGCAATGGCAGCCGCAGATTTTTTTCGAGGTTTGGTTGCGGAGATATCACCATCCCAAGCAAGTCAAATGCAGTTGGGCGGAAAATCATGCGAATAACTTCGAATTGAAAAATCTCAAGAACCAGATGCCGGAGATACTTTTTGTCCTCAGTTGTAGATGGGTATTGAACCGACGTTTCTTTTGATGTATATATTAATGGGTTCGGGGAACATTGTTGAATATGTAATTTTTTTTGCAAAGGGGTTAGCCTTGATTTTTTTTTATAAAATGTCGAAAAAAGTGAGGTCAAGAATTGTACAACAAGTTGTACACCAATGGAAAGGTCTGTGAAATCTCTTTCGAACACTGTCAGCTGCAGATTTTTCGGGGTTTGGTTGCGGAGATATCACCATCCCAAGCAAGTCAAATGCAGTTGGGTGGAAAATCCTGTGAATAATTTCGAATTGAAATATCTCAAAAACCAGATGCCTTGATTTTTTTTTATAAAATGTCGAAAAAAGTGAGGTCAAGAATTGTACAACCAGTTGTACACCAATGGAAAGGTCTGTGAAATCTGTTTCGAACACTGTCAGCCGCAGATTTTTTCGGGGCTTGGTTGCGGAGATATCACCATCCCAAGCAAGTCAAATGCAGTTGGGTGGAAAATCCTGTGAATAATTTCGAATTGAAATATCTCAAAAACCAGATGCCGGAGACACTTTTTATCCTCAGTTGTAGATAGGTATTGAACAGACCTTTCTTTTGATGTATATTGCGATGGGTTTGGGGAACATTGTTGAAAATGTAATTTTTTTTGTAAAGGGGTTAGCCTTGATTTTTTTCTAAAATGTCGAAAAAAGTGAGGTCAAGAATTGTACAACAAGTTGTACACCAATGGAAAGTTCTGTGAAATCGTTTTCGAGCAATGGCAGCCGCAGATTTTTTTCGAGGTTTGGTTGCGGAGATATCACCATCCCAAGCAAGTCAAATGCAGTTGGGCGGAAAATCATGCGAATAACTTCGAATTGAAAAATCTCAAGAACCAGATGCCGCAGATACTTTTTGTCCTCAGTTGTAGATAGGTATTGAACCGACGTTTCTTTTGATGTATATATTAATGGGTTCGGGGAACATTGTTGAATATGTAATTTTTTTTGCAAAGGGGTTAGCCTTGATTTTTTTTTATAAAATGTCGAAAAAAGTGAGGTCAAGAATTGTACAACAAGTTGTACACCAATGGAAAGGTCTGTGAAATCTCTTTCGAACACTATCAGCCGCAGATTTTTCGGGGTTTGGTTGCGGAGATATCACCATCCCAAGCAAGTCAAATGCAGTTGGGTGGAAAATCCTGTGAATAATTTCGAATTGAAATATCTCAAAAACCAGATGCCGCAGACACTTTTTATCCTCAGTTGTAGATAGGTATTGAACAGACCTTTCTTTTGATGTATATTGCGATGGGTTTGGGGAACATTGTTGAAAATGTAATTTTTTTTGTAAAGGGGTTAGCCTTGATTTTTTTCTAAAATGTCGAAAAAAGTGAGGTCAAGAATTGTACAACAAGTTGTACACCAATGGAAAGTTCTGTGAAATCGTTTTCGAGCAATGGCAGCCGCAGATTTTTTTCGAGGTTTGGTTGCGGAGATATCACCATCCCAAGCAAGTCAAATGCAGTTGGGTGGAAAATCATGTGAATAACTTCGAATTGAAATATCTCAAGAACCAGATGCCGCAGATACTTTTTGTCCTCAGTTGTAGATAGGTATTGAACCGACGTTTCTTTTGATGTATATATTAATGGGTTCGGGGAACATTGTTGAATATGTAATTTTTTTTGCAAAGGGGTTAGCCTTGATTTTTTTTTATAAAATGTCGAAAAAAGTGAGGTCAAGAATTGTACAACAAGTTGTACACCAATGGAAAGGTCTGTGAAATCTCTTTCGAACACTGTCAGCCGCAGATTTTTCGGGGTTTGGTTGCGGAGATATCACCATCCCAAGCAAGTCAAATGCAGTTGGGTGGAAAATCCTGTGAATAATTTCGAATTGAAATATCTCAAAAACCAGATGCCGCAGACACTTTTTATCCTCAGTTGTAGATAGGTATTGAACAGACCTTTCTTTTGATGTATATTGCGATGGGATTGGGGAACATTGTTGAAAATGTAATTTTTTTTGTAAAGGGGTTAGCCTTGATTTTTTTCTAAAATGTCGAAAAAAGTGAGGTCAAGAATTGTACAACAAGTTGTACACCAATGGAAAGTTCTGTGAAATCGTTTTCGAGCAATGGCAGCCGCAGATTTTTTACGAGGTTTGGTTGCGGAGATATCACCATCCCAAGAAAGTCAAATGCAGTTGGGTGGAAAATCATGTGAATAACTTCGAATTGAAATATCTCAAGAACCAGATGCCGCAGATACTTTTTGTCCTCAGTTGTAGATAGGTATTGAACCGACGTTTCTTTTGATGTATATATTAATGGGTTCGGGGAACATTGTTGAATATGTAATTTTTTTTGCAAAGGGGTTAGCCTTGATTTTTTTCTAAAATGTCGAAAAAAGTGAGGTCAAGAATTGTACAACAAGTTGTACACCAATGGAAAGGTCTGTGAAATCTCTTTCGAGCAATGGCAGCCGCAGATTTTTTTCGGGGTTTGGTTGCGGAGATATCACCATCCCAAGCAAGTCAAATGCAGTTGGGTGGAAAATCATGTGAATAACTTCGAATTGAAATATCTCAAAAACCAGATGCCGCAGATACTTTTTGTCCTCAGTTGTAGATAGGTATTGAACAGACCTTTCTTTTGATGTATATAGCGATGGGTTTGGGGAACATTGTTGAAAATGTAATTTTTTTTGCAAAGGGGTTAGCCTTGATTTTTTTCTAAAATGTCGAAAAAAGTGAAGTCAAGAATTGTACAACAAATTGTACACCAATGGAAAGGTCTGTAAAATCCCTGTAGAGCAATGGCAGCCGCAGATTTTTTTCGGGGTTTGGTTGTGGAGATATCACCATCCCAAGCAAGTCAAATGCAGTTGGGTGGAAAATCATGTGAATAACTTCGACTTGAAATATCTCAAGAACCAGATGCCGCAGATACTTTTTGTCCTCAGTTGTAGATAGGTATTGAACAGACGTTTCTTTTGATGTATATATTAATGGGTTCGGGGAACATTGTTGAATATGTAATTTTTTTTGCAAAGGGGTTAGCCTTGATTTTTTTTATAAAATGTCGAAAAAAGTGAGGTCAAGAATTGTACAACAAGTTGTACACCAATGGAAAGGTCTGTGAAATCTCTTTCGAACACTGCCAGCCGCAGATTTTTCGGGGTTTGGTTGCGGAGATATCACCATCCCAAGCAAGTCAAATGCAGTTGGGTGGAAAATCCTGTGAATAATTTCGAATTGAAATATCTCAAAAACCAGATGCCGGAGACACTTTTTATCCTCAGTTGTAGATAGGTATTGAAAGACCTTTCTTTTGATGTATATTGCGATGGGTTTGGGGAACATTGTTGAAAATGTAATTTTTTTTGTAAAGGGGTTAGCCTTGATTTTTTTCTAAAATGTCGAAAAAAGTGAAGTCAAGAATTGTACAACAAATTGTACACCAATGGAAAGGTCTGTAAAATCCCTGTAGAGCAATGGCAACCGCAGGGTTCTTCGGGGTTTGGTTGCGGAGATATCACCATCCCAAGCAAATCAAATGCAGTTGGGTGGAAAATCAAGTGAATAACTTCGAATTGAAATATCTCAAAAACCAGATGCCGCAGATACTTTTTGTCCTCAGTTGTAGATAG
Source organism: Philhelius pedissequus (assembly GCA_910595825.1). NCBI lineage: Eukaryota > Metazoa > Arthropoda > Insecta > Diptera > Syrphidae > Philhelius > Philhelius pedissequus. The sequence goes on along the minus strand of OU343163.1, from coordinate 1,643,937 downwards.
GTATTGAACAGACCTTTCTTTTGATGTATATTGCGATGGGTTTGGGGAACATTGTTGAAAATGTAATTTTTTTTGTAAAGGGGTTAGCCTTGATTTTTTTCTAAAATGTCGAAAAAAGTGAGGTCAAGAATTGTACAACAAGTTGTACACCAATGGAAAGTTCTGTGAAATCGTTTTCGAGCAATGGCAGCCGCAGATTTTTTTCGAGGTTTGGTTGCGGAGATATCACCATCCCAAGCAAGTCAAATGCAGTTGGGTGGAAAATCATGTGAATAACTTCGAATTGAAATATCTCAAGAACCAGATGCCGCAGATACTTTTTGTCCTCAGTTGTAGATAGGTATTGAACCGACGTTTCATTTGATGTATATATTAATGGGTTCGGGGAACATTGTTGAATATGTAATTTTTTTTGCAAAGGGGTTAGCCTTGATTTTTTTTTATAAAATGTCGAAAAAAGTGAGGTCAAGAATTGTACAACCAGTTGTACACCAATGGAAAGGTCTGTGAAATCTCTTTCGAACACTGTCAGCCGCAGATTTTTCGGGGTTTGGTTGCGGAGATATCACCATCCCAAGCAAGTCAAATGCAGTTGGGTGGAAAATCCTGTGAATAATTTCGAATTGAAATATCTCAAAAACCAGATGCCGGAGACACTTTTTATCCTCAGTTGTAGATAGGTATTGAACAGACCTTTCTTTTGATGTATATTGCGATGGGTTTGGGGAACATTGTTGAAAATGTAATTTTTTTTGTAAAGGGGTTAGCCTTGATTTTTTTCTAAAATGTCGAAAAAAGTGAAGTCAAGAATTGTACAACAAATTGTACACCAATGGAAAGGTCTGTAAAATACCTGTAGAGCAATGGCAACCGCAGGGTTCTTCGGGGTTTGGTTGCGGAGATATCACCATCCCAAGCAAATCAAATGCAGTTGGGTGGAAAATCAAGTGAATAACTTCGAATTGAAATATCTCAAAAACCAGATGCCGCAGATACTTTTTGTCCTCAGTTGTAGATAGGTATTGAACCGACGTTTCTTTTGATGTATATATTAATGGGTTCGGGGAACATTGTTGAATATGTAATTTTTTTTGCAAAGGGGTTAGCCTTGATTTTTTTCTAAAATGTCGAAAAAAGTGAGGTCAAGAATTGTACAACAAGTTGTACACCAATGGAAAGGTCTGTGAAATCTCTTTCGAGCAATGGCAGCCGCAGATTTTTTTCGGGGTTTGCTTGCGGAGATATCACCATCCCAAGCAAGTCAAATGCAGTTGGGTGGAAAATCATGTGAATAACTTCGAATTGAAATATCTCAAAAACCAGATGCCGCAGATACTTTTTGTCCTCAGTTGTAGATAGGTATTGAACAGACCTTTCTTTTGATGTATATAGCGATGGGTTTGGGGAACATTGTTGAAAATGTAATTTTTTTTGCAAAGGGGTTAGCCTTGATTTTTTTCTAAAATGTCGAAAAAAGTGAAGTCAAGAATTGTACAACAAATTGTACACCAATGGAAAGGTCTGTAAAATCCCTGTAGAGCAATGGCAACCGCAGGTTTTTTCGGGGTTTGGTTGCGGAGATATCACTATCCAAATCAAGTCAAATGCAGTTGGGCGGAAAATCATTCGAATAACTTCGAATTGAAAAATCTCAAGAACTAGATGCCGCAGATACTTTTTGTCCTCAGCTGTGGATAGATATTGAACAGACGTTTCTTTTGATGTATATATTAATGGGTTCGGGGAACATTATTGAAAATGTAATTTTTTTTGCAAAGCCTTGATATTTTTCTAAAATGTCGAAAAAAGTGAGGTCAAGAATTGTACAACAAGTTGTACACCAATGGAAAGGTCTGTGAAATCCCTTTCGAGCAATGGCAGCCGCAGATTTTTTTCGGGGTTTGGTTGCGGAGATATCACCATCCCAAGCAAGTCAAATGCAGTTGGGTGGAAAATCATGTGAATAACTTCGAATTGAACTATCTCAAGAACCAGATGCCGCAGATACTTTTTGTCCTCAGTTGTAGATAGGTATTGAACAGACGTTTCTTTTGATGTATATATTAATGGATTCGGGGAACATTGTTGAATATGTAATTTTTTTTGCAATGGGGTTAGCCTTGATTTTTTTTTATAAAATGTCGAAAAAAGTGAGGTCAAGAATTGTACAACAAGTTGTACACCAATGGAAAGATCTGTGAAATCTCTTTCGAACACTGTCAGCCGCAGATTTTTCGGGGTTTGGTTGCGGAGATATCACCATCCCAAGCAAGTCAAATGCAGTTGGGTGGAAAATCCTGTGAATAATTTCGAATTGAAATATGTCAAAAACCAGATGCCGCAGACACTTTTTATCCTCAGTTGTAGATAGGTATTGAACAGACCTTTCTTTTGATGTATATTGCGATGGGTTTTGGGCAACATTGTTGAAAATGTAATTTTTTTTGTAAAGGGGTTAGCCTTGATTTTTTTCTAAAATGTCGAAAAAAGTGAGGTCAAGAATTGTACAACAAGTTGTACACCAATGGAAAGGTCTGTGAAATCCCTTTCGAGCAATGGCAGCCGCAGATTTTTTTCGGGGTTTGGTTGTGGAGATATCACCATCCCAAGCAAGTCAAATGCAGTTGGGTGGAATAACTTCGAATTGAAATATCTCAAGAACCAGATGCCGCAGATACTTTTTGTCCTCAGTTGTAGATAGGTATTGAACAGACGTTTCTTTTGATGTATATATTAATGGGTTCGGGGAACATTGTTGAATATGTAATTTTTTTTGCAAAGGGGTTAGCCTTGATTTTTTTTTATAAAATGTCGAAAAAAGTGAGGTCAAGAATTGTACAACAAGTTGTACACCAATGGAAAGGTCTGTGAAATCCCTGTAGAGCACTGTCAGCCGCAGATTTTTCGGGGTTTGGTTGCGGAGATATCACCATCCCAAGCAAGTCAAATGCAGTTGGGTGGAAAATCCTGTGAATAATTTCGAATTGAAATATCTCAAAAACCAGATGCCGGAGACACTTTTTATCCTCAGTTGTAGATAGGTATTGAACAGACCTTTCTTTTGATGTATATTGCGATGGGTTTGGGGAACATTGTTGAAAATGTAATTTTTTTTGTAAAGGGGTTAGCCTTGATTTTTTTCTAAAATGTCGAAAAAAGTGAAGTCAAGAATTGTACAACAAATTGTACACCAATGGAAAGGTCTGTAAAATCCCTGTAGAGCAATGGCAACCGCAGGTTTTTTCGGGGTTTGGTTGCGGAGATATCAGTATCCAAATCAAGTCAAATGCAGTTGGGCGGAAAATCATGCGAATAACTTCGAATTGAAAAATCTCAAGAACTAGATGCCGCAGATACTTTTTGTCCTCAGCTGTGGATAGGTATTGAACAGAGGTTTCTTTTGATGTATATATTAATGTGTTCGGAGAACATTATTGAAAATGTAATTTTTTTTGCAAGGGGTTAGCCTTGATTTTTTTCTAAAATGTCGAAAAAAGTGAGGTCAAGAATTGTACAACAAGTTGTACACCAATGGAAAGGTCTGTGAAATCTGTTTCGAACACTGTCAGCCGCAGATTTTTTCGGGGTTTGGTTGCGGAGATATCACCATCCCAAGCAAGTCAAATGCAGTTGGGTCTAAAATCCTGTGAATAATTTCGAATTGAAATATCTCAAAAACCAGATGCCGCAGACACTTTTTATCCTCAGTTGTAGATAGATATTGAACAGACGTTTCTTTTGATGTATATATTAATGGGTTCGGGGAACATTGTTGAATATGTAATTTTTTTTGCAAAGGGGTTAGCCTTGATTTTTTTTATAAAATGTCGAAAAAAGTGAGGTCAAGAATTGTACAACAAGTTGTACACCAATGGAAAGGTCTGTGAAATCTGTTTCGAACACTGTCAGCCGCAGATTTTTTCGGGGTTTGGTTGCGGAGATATCACCATCCCAAGCAAGTCAAATGCAGTTGGGTCTAAAATCCTGTGAATAATTTCGAATTGAAATATCTCAAAAACCAGATGCCGCAGACACTTTTTATCCTCAGTTGTAGATAGGTATTGAACAGACTTTTCTTTTGATGTATATTGCAATGGGTTTGGGGAACATTGCTGAAAATATGTAATTTTTTTTGTAAAGGGGTTAGCCTTGATTTTTTTCTAAAATGTCGAAAAAAGTGAAGTCAAGAATTGTACAACAAATTGTACACCAATGGAAAGGTCTGTAAAATCCCTGTAGAGCAATGGCAACCGCAGGGTTCTTCGGGGTTTGGTTGCGGAGATATCACTGTCCAAATCAAGTCAAATGCAGTTGGGTGGAAAATCCTGTGAATAATTTCGAATTGAAATATCTCAAAAACCAGATGCCGCAGATACTTTTGTACTCAGTTGTAGATAGGTATTGAACAGACCTTTCTTTTGATGTATATAGCGATGGGTTTGGGGAACATTGTTGAAAATGTAATTTTTTTTGCAAAGGGGTTAGCCTTGATTTTTTTCTAAAATGTCGAAAAAAGTGAAGTCAAGAATTGTACAACAAATTGTACGCCAATGGAAAGGTCTGCGAAATCCTTTTCGAGCACTGGCAGCCGCAGATTTTTTCGGGGTTTGGTTGCGGAGATATCACCATCCCAAGCAAGTCAAATGCAGTTGGGTGGAAAATCCTGTGAATAATTTCGAATTGAAATATCTCAAAAACCAGATGCCGCAGATACTTTTTGTCCTCTGTTGTAGATAGGTATTGAACAGACCTTTCTTTTGATGTATATTGCGATGGATTTGGGGAACATTGTAGAAAATGTAATTTTTTTTGTAAAGGGGTTAGCCTTGATTTTTTTCTAAAATGTCGAAAAAAGTGAAGTCAAGAATTGTACAACAAGTTGTACACCAATGGAAAGGTCTGTAAAATCCCTGTAGAGCAATGGCAACCGCAGGTTTTTTCGGGGTTTGGTTGCGGAGATATCTCTATCCAAATCAAGTCAAATGCAGTTGGGCGGAAAATCATGCGAATAACTTCGAATTGAAAAATCTCAAGAACTAGTTGCCGCAGATACTTTTTGTCCTCAGCTGTGGATAGGTATTGAACAGACGTTTCTTTTGATGTATATATTAATGGGTTCGGGGAACATTATTGAAAATGTAATTTTTTTTGCAAAGGGGTTAGCCTTGATTTTTTTTATAAAATGTTGAAAAAAGTGCGGTCAAGAATTGTACAACAAAGTTGTACACCAATGGAAAGGTCTGCGAAATCCCTTTCGAGCACTGGCAGCCGCAGATTTTTTCGGGGTTTGGTTGCGGAGATATCACCATCCCAAGCAAGTCAAATGCAGTTGGGTGGAAAATCCTGTGAATAATTTCGAATTGAAATATCTCAAAAACCAGATGCCGCAGATACTTTTTGTCCTCTGTTGTAGATAGGTATTGAACAGACCTTTCTTTTGATGTATATTGCGATGGATTTGGGGAACATTGTAGAAAATGTAATTTTTTTTGTAAAGGGGTTAGCCTTGATTTTTTTCTAAAATGTCGAAAAAAGTGAAGTCAAGAATTGTACAACAAGTTGTACACCAATGGAAAGGTCTGTAAAATCCCTGTAGAGCAATGGCAACCGCAGGTTTTTTCGGGGTTTGGTTGCGGAGATATCTCTATCCAAATCAAGTCAAATGCAGTTGGGCGGAAAATCATGCGAATAACTTCGAATTGAAAAATCTCAAGAACTAGTTGCCGCAGATACTTTTTGTCCTCAGCTGTGGATAGGTATTGAACAGACGTTTCTTTTGATGTATATATTAATGGGTTCGGGGAACATTATTGAAAATGTAATTTTTTTTGCAAAGGGGTTAGCCTTGATTTTTTTCTAAAATGTCGAAAAAAGTGAGGTCAAGAATTGTACAACAAGTTGTACACCAATGGAAAGGTCTGTGAATTCCCTTTCGAGCAATGGCAGCCGCAGATTTTTTTCGGGGTTTGGTTGCGGAGATATCACCATACCAAGCAAGTCAAATGCAGTTGGGTCTAAAATCCTGTGAATAATTTCGAATTGAAATATCTCAAAAACCAGATGCCGCAGACACTTTTTATCCTCAGTTGTAGATAGGTATTGAACAGACCTTTCTTTTGATGTATATAGCGATGGGTTTGGGGAACATTGTTGAAAATGTAATTTTTTTTGCAAAGGGGTTAGCCTTGATTTTTTTCTAAAATGTCGAAAAAAGTGAAGTCAAGAATTGTACAACAAATTGTACACCAATGGAAAGGTCTGTAAAATCCCTGTAGAGCAATGGCAACCGCAGGGTTCTTCGGGGTTTGGTTGCGGAGATATCACTGTCCAAATCAAGTCAAATGCAGTTGGGTGGAAAATCCTGTGAATAATTTCGAATTGAAATATCTCAAAAACCAGATGCCGCAGATACTTTTGTACTCAGTTGTAGATAGGTATTGAACAGACCTTTCTTTTGATGTATATAGCGATGGGTTTGGGGAACATTGTTGAAAATGTAATTTTTTTTGCAAAGGGGTTAGCCTTGATTTTTTTCTAAAATGTCGAAAAAAGTGAAGTCAAGAATTGTACAACAAATTGTACGCCAATGGAAAGGTCTGCGAAATCCTTTTCGAGCACTGGCAGCCGCAGATTTTTTCGGGGTTTGGTTGCGGAGATATCACCATCCCAAGCAAGTCAAATGCAGTTGGGTGGAAAATCCTGTGAATAATTTCGAATTGAAATATCTCAAAAACCAGATGCCGCAGATACGTTTTGTCCTCTGTTGTAGATAGGTATTGAACAGACCTTTCTTTTGATGTATATTGCGATGGATTTGGGGAACATTGTAGAAAATGTAATTTTTTTTGTAAAGGGGTTAGCCTTGATTTTTTTCTAAAATGTCGAAAAAAGTGAAGTCAAGAATTGTACAACAAGTTGTACACCAATGGAAAGGTCTGTAAAATCCCTGTAGAGCAATGGCAACCGCAGGTTTTTTCGGGGTTTGGTTGCGGAGATATCTCTATCCAAATCAAGTCAAATGCAGTTGGGCGGAAAATCATGCGAATAACTTCGAATTGAAAAATCTCAAGAACTAGTTGCCGCAGATACTTTTTGTCCTCAGCTGTGGATAGGTATTGAACAGACGTTTCTTTTGATGTATATATTAATGGGTTCGGGGAACATTATTGAAAATGTAATTTTTTTTGCAAAGGGGTTAGCCTTGATTTTTTTCTAAAATGTCGAAAAAAGTGAGGTCAAGAATTGTACAACAAGTTGTACACCAATGGAAAGGTCTGTGAAATCCCTTTCGAGCAATGGCAGCCGCAGATTTTTTTCGGGGTTTGGTTGCGGAGATATCACCATCCCAAGCAAGTCAAATGCAGTTGGGTGGAAAATCCTGTGAATAATTTCGAATTGAAATATCTCAAAAACTAGATGCCGCAGACACTTTTTATCCTCAGTTGTAGATAGGTATTGAACAGACGTTTCTTTTGATGTATATATTAATGGGTTCGGGGAACATTATTGAATATATAATTTTTTTTGCAAAGGGGTTAGCCTTGATTTTTTTTATAAAATGTCGAAAAAAGTGAGGTCAAGAATTGTACAACAAGTTGTACACCAATGGAAAGGTCTGTAAAATCCCTGTAGAGCAATGGCAACCGCAGGGTTCTTCGGGGTTTGGTTGCGGAGATATCACTGTCCAAATCAAGTCAAATGCAGTTGGGTGGAAAATCCTGTGAATAATTTCGAATTGAAATATCTCAAAAACCAGATGCCGCAGATACTTTTGTACTCAGTTGTAGATAGGTATTGAACAGACCTTTCTTTTGATGTATATAGCGATGGGTTTGGGGAACATTGTTGAAAATGTAATTTTTTTTGCAAAGGGGTTAGCCTTGATTTTTTTCTAAAATGTCGAAAAAAGTGAAGTCAAGAATTGTACAACAAATTGTACGCCAATGGAAAGGTCTGCGAAATCCTTTTCGAGCACTGGCAGCCGCAGATTTTTTCGGGGTTTGGTTGCGGAGATATCACCATCCCAAGCAAGTCAAATGCAGTTGGGTGGAAAATCCTGTGAATAATTTCGAATTGAAATATCTCAAAAACCAGATGCCGCAGATACTTTTTGTCCTCTGTTGTAGATAGGTATTGAACAGACCTTTCTTTTGATGTATATTGCGATGGATTTGGGGAACATTGTAGAAAATGTAATTTTTTTTGTAAAGGGGTTAGCCTTGATTTTTTTCTAAAATGTCGAAAAAAGTGAAGTCAAGAATTGTACAACAAGTTGTACACCAATGGAAAGGTCTGTAAAATCCCTGTAGAGCAATGGCAACCGCAGGTTTTTTCGGGGTTTGGTTGCGGAGATATCTCTATCCAAATCAAGTCAAATGCAGTTGGGCGGAAAATCATGCGAATAACTTCGAATTGAAAAATCTCAAGAACTAGTTGCCGCAGATACTTTTTGTCCTCAGCTGTGGATAGGTATTGAACAGACGTTTCTTTTGATGTATATATTAATGGGTTCGGGGAACATTATTGAAAATGTAATTTTTTTTGCAAAGGGGTTAGCCTTGATTTTTTTCTAAAATGTCGAAAAAAGTGAGGTCAAGAATTGTACAACAAGTTGTACACCAATGGAAAGGTCTGTGAATTCCCTTTCGAGCAATGGCAGCCGCAGATTTTTTTCGGGGTTTGGTTGCGGAGATATCACCATACCAAGCAAGTCAAATGCAGTTGGGTCTAAAATCCTGTGAATAATTTCGAATTGAAATATCTCAAAAACCAGATGCCGCAGACACTTTTTATCCTCAGTTGTAGATAGGTATTGAACAGACCTTTCTTTTGATGTATATAGCGATGGGTTTGGGGAACATTGTTGAAAATGTAATTTTTTTTGCAAAGGGGTTAGCCTTGATTTTTTTCTAAAATGTCGAAAAAAGTGAAGTCAAGAATTGTACAACAAATTGTACACCAATGGAAAGGTCTGTAAAATCCCTGTAGAGCAATGGCAACCGCAGGGTTCTTCGGGGTTTGGTTGCGGAGATATCACTGTCCAAATCAAGTCAAATGCAGTTGGGTGGAAAATCCTGTGAATAATTTCGAATTGAAATATCTCAAAAACCAGATGCCGCAGATACTTTTGTACTCAGTTGTAGATAGGTATTGAACAGACCTTTCTTTTGATGTATATAGCGATGGGTTTGGGGAACATTGTTGAAAATGTAATTTTTTTTGCAAAGGGGTTAGCCTTGATTTTTTTCTAAAATGTCGAAAAAAGTGAAGTCAAGAATTGTACAACAAATTGTACGCCAATGGAAAGGTCTGCGAAATCCTTTTCGAGCACTGGCAGCCGCAGATTTTTTCGGGGTTTGGTTGCGGAGATATCACCATCCCAAGCAAGTCAAATGCAGTTGGGTGGAAAATCCTGTGAATAATTTCGAATTGAAATATCTCAAAAACCAGATGCCGCAGATACTTTTTGTCCTCTGTTGTAGATAGGTATTGAACAGACCTTTCTTTTGATGTATATTGCGATGGATTTGGGGAACATTGTAGAAAATGTAATTTTTTTTGTAAAGGGGTTAGCCTTGATTTTTTTCTAAAATGTCGAAAAAAGTGAAGTCAAGAATTGTACAACAAGTTGTACACCAATGGAAAGGTCTGTAAAATCCCTGTAGAGCAATGGCAACCGCAGGTTTTTTCGGGGTTTGGTTGCGGAGATATCTCTATCCAAATCAAGTCAAATGCAGTTGGGCGGAAAATCATGCGAATAACTTCGAATTGAAAAATCTCAAGAACTAGTTGCCGCAGATACTTTTTGTCCTCAGCTGTGGATAGGTATTGAACAGACGTTTCTTTTGATGTATATATTAATGGGTTCGGGGAACATTATTGAAAATGTAATTTTTTTTGCAAAGGGGTTAGCCTTGATTTTTTTCTAAAATGTCGAAAAAAGTGAGGTCAAGAATTGTACAACAAGTTGTACACCAATGGAAAGGTCTGTGAAATCCCTTTCGAGCAATGGCAGCCGCAGATTTTTTTCGGGGTTTGGTTGCGGAGATATCACCATCCCAAGCAAGTCAAATGCAGTTGGGTGGAAAATCCTGTGAATAATTTCGAATTGAAATATCTCAAAAACTAGATGCCGCAGACACTTTTTATCCTCAGTTGTAGATAGGTATTGAACAGACGTTTCTTTTGATGTATATATTAATGGGTTCGGGGAACATTATTGAATATATAATTTTTTTTGCAAAGGGGTTAGCCTTGATTTTTTTTATAAAATGTCGAAAAAAGTGAGGTCAAGAATTGTACAACAAGTTGTACACCAATGGAAAGGTCTGTGAAATCTGTTTCGAACACTGTCAGCCGCAGATTTTTTCGGGGTTTGGTTGCGGAGATATCACCATACCAAGCAAGTCAAATGCAGTTGGGTCTAAAATCCTGTGAATAATTTCGAATTGAAATATCTCAAAAACCAGATGCCGCAGACACTTTTTATCCTCAGTTGTAGATAGGTATTGAACAGACCTTTCTTTTGATGATATAGCGATGGGTTTGGGGAACATTGTTGAAAATGTAATTTTTTTTGCAAAGGGGTTAGCCTTGATTTTTTCTAAAATGTCGAAAAAAGTGAAGTCAAGAATTGTACAACAAATTGTACACCAATGGAAAGGTCTGTAAAATCCCTGTAGAGCAATGGCAACCGCAGGGTTCTTCGGGGTTTGGTTGCGGAGATATCACTATCCAAATCAAGTCAAATGCAGTTGGGTGGAAAATCCTGTGAATAATTTCGAATTGAAATATCTCAAAAACCAGATGCCGCAGATACTTTTTGTCCTCAGTTGTAGATAGGTATTGAACAAACCTTTCTTTTGATGTATATAGCGATGGGTTTGGGGAACATTGTTGAAAATGTAATTTTTTTTGCAAAGGGGTTAGCCTTGATTTTTTTCTAAAATGTCGAAAAAAGTGAAGTTAAGAATTGTACAACAAATTGTACGCCAATGGAAAGGTCTGCGAAATCCCTTTCGAGCACTGGCAGCCGCAGATTTTTTCGGGGTTTGGTTGCGGAGATATCACCATCCCAAGCAAGTCAAATGCAGTTGGGTGGAAAATCCTGTGAATAATTTCGAATTGAAATATCTCAAAAACCAGATGCCGCAGATACTTTTTGTCCTCTGTTGTAGATAGGTATTGAACAGACCTTTCTTTTGATGTATATTGCGATGGATTTGGGGAACATTGTAGAAAATGTAATTTTTTTTGTAAAGGGGTTAGCCTTGATTTTTTTCTAAAATGTCGAAAAAAGTGAAGTCAAGAATTGTACAACAAGTTGTACACCAATGGAAAGGTCTGTAAAATCCCTGTAGAGCAATGGCAACCGCAGGTTTTTTCGGGGTTTGGTTGCGGAGATATCACTATACAAATCAAGTCAAATGCAGTTGGGCGGAAAATCATGCGAATAACTTCGAATTGAAAAATCTCAAGAACTAGATGCCGCAGATACTTTTTGTCCTCAGCTGTATATAGGTATTGAACAGACGTTTCTTTTGATGTATATATTAATGGGTTCGGGGAACATTGTTGAATATATAATTTTTTTTGCAAAGGGGTTAGCCTTGATTTTTTTTTATAAAATGTCGAAAAAAGTGAGGTCAAGAATTGTACAACAAATTGTACACCAATGGAAAGGTCTGCAAAATACCTGTAGAGCAATTGCAACCGCAGGTTTTTTCGGGGTTTGGTTGCGGAGATATCTCTATCCAAATCAAGTCAAATGCAGTTGGGCGGAAAATCATGCGAATAACTTCGAATTGAAAAATCTCAAGAACTAGTTGCCGCAGATACTTTTTGTCCTCAGCTGTGGATAGGTATTGAACAGACGTTTCTTTTGATGTATATATTAATGGGTTCGGGGAACATTGTTGAATATGTAATTTTTTTTGCAAAGGGGTTAGCCTTGATTTTTTTTATAAAATGTCGAAAAAAGTGAGGTCAAGAATTATTGTACAACAAGTTGTACACCAATGGAAAGGTCTGTGAAATATGTTTCGAACACTGTCAGCCGCAGATTTTTTCGGGGTTTGGTTGCGGAGATATCACCATACCAAGCAAGTCAAATGCAGTTGGGTGGAAAATCCTGTGAATAATTTCGAATTGAAATATCTCAAAAACCAGATGCCGCAGATACTTTTTGTCCTCTGTTGTAGATAGTTATTGAACAGACCTTTCTTTTGATGTATATTGCGATGGATTTGGGGAACATTGTAGAAAATTTAATTTTTTTTGTAAAGGGGTTAACCTTGATTTTTTTTCTAAAATGTCGAAAAAAGTGAAGTCAAGAATTGTACAACAAGTTGTACACCAATGGAAAGGTCTCTAAAATCCCTGAAGAGAATTGGCAACCGCAGGTTTTTTTGGGGTTTGGTTGCGGAGATATCACTATACAAATCAAGTCAAATGCAGTTGGGCGGAAAATCATGCGAATAACTTCGAATTGAAAAATCTCAAGAACTAGATGCCGCAGATACTTTTTGTCCTCAGCTGTGGATAGGTATTGAACAGACGTTTCTTTTGATGTATATATTAATGGGTTCGGGGAACATTATTGAAAATGTAATTTTTTTTGCAAAGGGGTTAGCCTTGATTTTTTTCTAAAATGTCGAAAAAAGTGAAGTTAAGAATTGTACAACAAATTGTACGCCAATGGAAAGGTCTGCGAAATCCCTTTCGAGCACTGGCAGCCGCAGATTTTTTCGGTGTTTGGTTGCGGAAATATCACCATTTCAAGCAAGTCAAATGCAGTTGGGTGGAAAATCCTGTGAATAATTTCGAATTGAAATATCTCAAAAACCAGATGCCGCAGATACTTTTTGTCCTCAGTTGTAGATAGGTATTGAACAGACCTTTCTTTTGATGTATATATTAAAGGGTTCGGGGAACATTATTGAAAATGTAATTTTTTTTGCAAGGGGTTAGCCTTGATTTTTTTCTAAAATGTCGAAAAAAGTGAGGTCAAGAATTGTACAACAAGTTGTACACCAATGGAAAGGTCTGTGAAATCTCTTTCGAGCAATGGCAGCCGCAGATTTTTTTCGGGGTTTGGTTGCGGAGATATCACCATCCCAAGCAAGTCAAACGCAGTTGGGTGGAAAATCATGTGAATAACTTCGAATTGAAATATCTCAAAAACCAGATGCCGCAGACACTTTTTATCCTCAGTTGTAGATAGGTATTGAACAGACGTTTCTTTTGATGTATATATTAATGGGTTCGGGGAACATTGTTGAATATGTATTTTTTTTTGCAAAGGGGTTAGCCTTGATTTTTTTTATAAAATGTCGAAAAAAGTGAGGTCAAGAATTGTACAACAAGTTGTACACCAATGGAAAGGTCTGTGAAATCTGTTTCGAACACTGTCAGCCGCAGATTTTTTCGGGGTTTGGTTGCGGAGATATCACCATCCCAAGCAAGTCAAATGCAGTTGGGTCTAAAATCCTGTGAATAATTTCGAATTGAAATATCTCAAAAACCAGATGCCGCAGACACTTTTTATCCTCAGTTGTAGATAGGTATTGAACAGACCTTTCTTTTGATGTATATTGCGATGGGTTTGGGGAACATTGTTAAAAATATGTAATTTTTTTTGTAAAGGGGTTAGCCTTGATTTTTTCTAAAATGTCGAAAAAAGTGAAGTCAAGAATTGTACAACAAATTGTACACCAATGGAAAGGTCTGTAAAATCCCTTTCGAGCACTGGCAGCCGCAGATTTTTTCGGGGTTTGGTTGCGGAGATATCGCTATACAAATCAAGTCAAATGCAGTTGGGCGGAAAATCATGCGAATAACTTCGAATTGAAAAATCTCAAGAACTAGATGCCGCATATACTTTTTGTCCTCAGCTGTGGATAGGTATTGAACAGACGTTTCTTTTGATGTATATATTAATGGGTTCGGGGAACATTATTGAAAATGTAATTTTTTTGCAAGGGGTTAGCCTTGATTTTTTTCTAAAATGTCGAAAAAAGTGAAGTCAAGAATTGTACAACAAGTTGTACACCAATGGAAAGGTCTCTAAAATCCCTGAAGAGAATTGGCAACCGCAGGTTTTTTCGGGGTTTGGTTGCGGAGATATCACTATACAAATCAAGTCAAATGCAGTTGGGCGGAAAATCATGCGAATAACTTCGAATTGAAAAATCTCAAGAACTAGATGCCGCAGATACTTTTTGTCCTCAGCTGTGGATAGGTATTGAACAGACGTTTCTTTTGATGTATATATTAATGGGTTCGGGGAACATTATTGAAAATGTAATTTTTTTTGCAAAGGGGTTAGCCTTGATTTTTTTTATAAAATGTTGAAAAAAGTGCGGTCAAGAATTGTACAACAAAGTTGTACACCAATGAAAAGGTCTGTGAAATCTCTTTCGAACACTGGCAGCCGCAGATTTTTTCGGTGTTTGGTTGCGGAAATATCACCATCTCAAGCAAGTCAAATGCAGTTGGGTGGAAAATCCTGTGAATAATTTCGAATTGAAATATCTCAAAAACCAGATGCCGCAGATACTTTTTGTCCTCAGTTGTAGATAGGTATTGAACAGACCTTTCTTTTGATGTATATATTAAAGGGTTCGGGGAACATTGTTGAAAATGTAATACTTTTTTACAAAGGGGTTAGCCTTGATTTTTTTCTAAAATGTCGAAAAAAGTGAGGTCAAGAATTGTACAACAAGTTGTACACCAATGGAAAGGTCTGTGAAATCTCTTTCGAGCAATGGCAGCCGCAGATTTTTTTCGGGGTTTGGTTGCGGAGATATCACCATCCCAAGCAAGTCAAATGCAGTTGGGCGGAAAATCATGCGAATAACTTCGAATTGAAAAATCTCAAGAACTAGATGCCGCAGATGCTTTTTGTCCTCAGCTGTGGATAGGTATTGAACAGACGTTTCTTTTGATGTATATATTAATGGGTTCGGGGAACATTATTGAAAATGTAATTTTTTTTGCAAGGGGTTAGCCTTGATTTTTTTCTAAAATGTCGAAAAAAGTGAGGTCAAGAATTGTACAACAAGTTGTACACCAATGGAAAGGTCTGTGAAATCTCTTTCGAGCAATGGCAGCCGCAGATTTTTTTCGGGGTTTGGTTGCGGAGATATCACCATCCCAAGCAAGTCAAACGCAGTTGGGTGGAAAATCATGTGAATAACTTCGAATTGAAATATCTCAAAAACCAGATGCCGCAGACACTTTTTATCCTCAGTTGTAGATAGGTATTGAACAGACCTTTCTTTTGATGTATATTGCGATGGGTTTGGGGAACATTGTTGAAAATATGTAATTTTTTTTGTAAAGGGGTTAGCCTTGATTTTTTCTAAAATGTCGAAAAAAGTGAAGTCAAGAATTGTACAACAAATTGTACACCAATGGAAAGGTCTGTAAAATCCCTTTCGAGCACTGGCAGCCGCAGATTTTTTCGGGGTTTGGTTGCGGAGATATCGCTATACAAATCAAGTCAAATGCAGTTGGGCGGAAAATCATGCGAATAACTTCGAATTGAAAAATCTCAAGAACTAGATGCCGCATATACTTTTTGTCCTCAGCTGTGGATAGGTATTGAACAGACGTTTCTTTTGATGTATATATTAATGGGTTCGGGGAACATTATTGAAAATGTAATTTTTTTGCAAGGGGTTAGCCTTGATTTTTTTCTAAAATGTCGAAAAAAGTGAAGTCAAGAATTGTACAACAAGTTGTACACCAATGGAAAGGTCTGTAAAATCCCTGTAGAGCAATGGCAACCGCAGGTTTTTTCGGGGTTTGGTTGCGGAGATATCACTATACAAATCAAGTCAAATGCAGTTGGGCGGAAAATCATGCGAATAACTTCGAATTGAAAAATCTCAAGAACTAGATGCCGCAGATACTTTTTGTCCTCAGCTGTGGATAGGTATTGAACAGACGTTTCTTTTGATGTATATATTAATGGGTTCGGGGAACATTGTTGAATATATAATTTTTTTTGCAAAGGGGTTAGCCTTGATTTTTTTTTATAAAATGTCGAAAAAAGTGAGGTCAAGAATTGTACAACAAATTGTACACCAATGGAAAGGTCTGTAAAATACCTGTAGAGCAATGGCAACCGCAGGTTTTTTCGGGGTTTGGTTGCGGAGATATCACTATCCAAATCAAGTCAAATGCAGTTGGGCGGAAAATCATGCGAATAACTTCGAATTGAAAAATCTCAAGAACTAGATGCCGCAGATACTTTTTGTCCTCAGCTGTGGATAGGTATTGAACAGACCTTTCTTTTGATGTATATATTAATGGGTTCGGGGAACATTATTAAAAATGTAATTTTTTTTGCAAAGGGGTTAGCCTTGATTTTTTTCTAAAATGTCGAAAAAAGTGAGGTCAAGAATTGTACAACAAGTTGTACACCAATGGAAAGGTCTGTGAAATCCCTTTCGAGCAATGGCAGCCGCAGATTT
Source organism: Philhelius pedissequus (assembly GCA_910595825.1). Classification (NCBI taxonomy): domain Eukaryota; kingdom Metazoa; phylum Arthropoda; class Insecta; order Diptera; family Syrphidae; genus Philhelius; species Philhelius pedissequus. The sequence goes on along the minus strand of OU343163.1, from coordinate 1,627,459 downwards.
TTTTCGGGGATTGGTTGCGGAGATATCACCATCCCAAGCAAGTCAAATGCAGTTGGGTGGAAAATCCTGTGAATAATTTCGAATTGAAATATCTCAAAAACCAGATGCCGGAGACACTTTTATCCTCAGTTGTAGATAGGTATTGAACAGACCTTTCTTTTGATGTATATTGCGATGGGTTTGGGGAACATTGTTGAAAATGTAATTTTTTTTGTAAAGGGGTTAGCCTTGATTTTTTTCTAAAATGTCGAAAAAAGTGAAGTCAAGAATTGTACAACAAATTGTACACCAATGGAAAGGTCTGTAAAATCCCTGTAGAGCAATGGCAACCGCAGGGTTCTTCGGGGTTTGGTTGCGGAGATATCACCATCCCAAGCAAATCAAATGCAGTTGGGTGGAAAATCAAGTGAATAACTTCGAATTGAAATATCTCAAAAACCAGATGCCGCAGATACGTTTTGTCCTCAGCTGTGGATAGGTATTGAACAGACGTTTCTTTTGATGTATATATTAATGGGTTCGGGGAACATTATTGAAAATGTAATTTTTTTGCAAGGGATTAGCCTTGATTTTTTTCTAAAATGTCAAAAAAAGTGAGGTCAAGAATTGTACAACAAGTAGTACACCAATGGAAAGGTCTGTGAAATCCCTTTCGAGCAATGGCAGCCGCAGATTTTTTTCGGGGTTTGGTTGCGGAGATATCACCATCCCAAGCAAGTCAAATGCAGTTGGGTGGAAAATCATGTGAATAACTTCGAATTGAAAAATCTCAAGAACTAGATGCCGCAGATACTTTTTGTCCTCAGCTGTGGATAGGTATTGAACAGACGTTTCTTTTGATGTATATATTAATGGGTTCGGGGAACATTATTGAAAATGTAATTTTTTTTGCAAAGGGGTTAGCCTTGATTTTTTTTATAAAATGTTGAAAAAAGTGCGGTCAAGAATTGTACAACAAAGTTGTACACCAATGAAAAGGTCTGTGAAATCTCTTTCGAACACTGGCAGCCGCAGATTTTTTCGGTGTTTGGTTGCGGAAATATCACCATCTCAAGCAAGTCAAATGCAGTTGGGTGGAAAATCCTGTGAATAATTTCGAATTGAAATATCTCAAAAACCAGATGCCGCAGATACTTTTTGTCCTCAGTTGTAGATAGGTATTGAACAGACCTTTCTTTTGATGTATATATTAAAGGGTTCGGGGAACATTGTTGAAAATGTAATATTTTTTTTGCAAAGGGGTTAGCCTTGATTTTTTTCTAAAATGTCGAAAAAAGTGAGGTCAAGAATTGTACAACAAGTTGTACACCAATGGAAAGGTCTGTGAAATCTCTTTCGAGCAATGGCAGCCGCAGATTTTTTTCGGGGTTTGGTTGCGGAGATATCACCATCCCAAGCAAGTCAAACGCAGTTGGGTGGAAAATCATGTGAATAACTTCGAATTGAAATATCTCAAAAACCAGATGCCGCAGACACTTTTTATCCTCAGTTGTAGATAGGTATTGAACAGACGTTTCTTTTGATGTATATATTAATGGGTTCGGGGAACATTGTTGAATATGTAATTTTTTTTGCAAAGGGGTTAGCCTTGATTTTTTTTATAAAATGTCGAAAAAAGTGAGGTCAAGAATTGTACAACAAGTTGTACACCAATGGAAAGGTCTGTGAAATCTGTTTCGAACACTGTCAGCCGCAGATTTTTTCGGGGTTTGGTTGCGGAGATATCACCATCCCAAGCAAGTCAAATGCAGTTGGGTCTAAAATCCTGTGAATAATTTCGAATTGAAATATCTCAAAAACCAGATGCCGCAGACACTTTTTATCCTCAGTTGTAGATAGGTATTGAACAGACCTTTCTTTTGATGTATATTGCGATGGGTTTGGGGAACATTGTTGAAAATATGTAATTTTTTTTGTAAAGGGGTTAGCCTTGATTTTTTCTAAAATGTCGAAAAAAGTGAAGTCAAGAATTGTACAACAAATTGTACACCAATGGAAAGGTCTGTAAAATCCCTTTCGAGCACTGGCAGCCGCAGATTTTTTCGGGGTTTGGTTGCGGAGATATCGCTATACAAATCAAGTCAAATGCAGTTGGGCGGAAAATCATGCGAATAACTTCGAATTGAAAAATCTCAAGAACTAGATGCCGCATATACTTTTTGTCCTCAGCTGTGGATAGGTATTGAACAGACGTTTCTTTTGATGTATATATTAATGGGTTCGGGGAACATTATTGAAAATGTAATTTTTTTGCAAGGGGTTAGCCTTGATTTTTTTCTAAAATGTCGAAAAAAGTGAAGTCAAGAATTGTACAACAAGTTGTACACCAATGGAAAGGTCTGTAAAATCCCTGTAGAGCAATGGCAACCGCAGGTTTTTTCGGGGTTTGGTTGCGGAGATATCACTATACAAATCAAGTCAAATGCAGTTGGGCGGAAAATCATGCGAATAACTTCGAATTGAAAAATCTCAAGAACTAGATGCCGCAGATACTTTTTGTCCTCAGCTGTGGATAGGTATTGAACAGACGTTTCTTTTGATGTATATATTAATGGGTTCGGGGAACATTGTTGAATATATAATTTTTTTTGCAAAGGGGTTAGCCTTGATTTTTTTTTATAAAATGTCGATAAAAGTGAGGTCAAGAATTGTACAACAAATTGTACACCAATGGAAAGGTCTGTAAAATACCTGTAGAGCAATGGCAACCGCAGGTTTTTTCGGGGTTTGGTTGCGGAGATATCACTATCCAAATCAAGTCAAATGCAGTTGGGCGGAAAATCATGCGAATAACTTCGAATTGAAAAATCTCAAGAACTAGATGCCGCAGATACTTTTTGTCCTCAGCTGTGGATAGGTATTGAACAGACCTTTCTTTTGATGTATATATTAATGGGTTCGGGGAACATTATTAAAAATGTAATTTTTTTTGCAAAGGGGTTAGCCTTGATTTTTTTCTAAAATGTCGAAAAAAGTGAGGTCAAGAATTGTACAACAAGTTGTACACCAATGGAAAGGTCTGTGAAATCCCTTTCGAGCAATGGTAGCCGCAGATTTTTTTCGGGGATTGGTTGCGGAGATATCACCATCCCAAGCAAGTCAAATGCAGTTGGGTGGAAAATCCTGTGAATAATTTCGAATTGAAATATCTCAAAAACCAGATGCCGGAGACACTTTTATCCTCAGTTGTAGATAGGTATTGAACAGACCTTTCTTTTGATGTATATTGCGATGGGTTTGGGGAACATTGTTGAAAATGTAATTTTTTTTGTAAAGGGGTTAGCCTTGATTTTTTTCTAAAATGTCGAAAAAAGTGAAGTCAAGAATTGTACAACAAATTGTACACCAATGGAAAGGTCTGTAAAATCCCTGTAGAGCAATGGCAACCGCAGGGTTCTTCGGGGTTTGGTTGCGGAGATATCACCATCCCAAGCAAATCAAATGCAGTTGGGTGGAAAATCAAGTGAATAACTTCGAATTGAAATATCTCAAAAACCAGATGCCGCAGATACTTTTTGTCCTCAGCTGTGGATATGTATTGAACAGACGTTTCTTTTGATGTATATATTAATGGGTTCGGGGAACATTATTGAAAATGTAATTTTTTTGCAAGGGATTAGCCTTGATTTTTTTCTAAAATGTCAAAAAAAGTGAGGTCAAGAATTGTACAACAAGTAGTACACCAATGGAAAGGTCTGTGAAATCCCTTTCGAGCAATGGCAGCCGCAGATTTTTTTCGGGGATTGGTTGCGGAGATATCACCATCCCAAGCAAGTCAAATGCAGTTGGGTGGAAAATCCTGTGAATAATTTCGAATTGAAATATCTCAAAAACCAGATGCCGGAGACACTTTTATCCTCAGTTGTAGATAGGTATTGAACAGACCTTTCTTTTGATGTATATTGCGATGGGTTTGGGGAACATTGTTGAAAATGTAATTTTTTTTGTAAAGGGGTTAGCCTTGATTTTTTTTATAAAATGTTGAAAAAAGTGAGGTCAAGAATTGTACAACAAAGTTGTACACCAATGAAAAGGTCTGTGAAATCTCTTTCGAACACTGGCAGCCGCAGATTTTTTCGGTGTTTGGTTGCGGAGATATCACCATCCCAAGCAAATCAAATGCAGTTGGGTGGAAAATCAAGTGAATAACTTCGAATTGAAATATCTCAAAAACCAGATGCCGCAGATACTTTTTGTCCTCAGCTGTGGATAGGTATTGAACAGACGTTTCTTTTGATGTATATATTAATGGGTTCGGGGAACATTATTGAAAATGTAATTTTTTTTGCAAGGGGTTAGCCTTGATTTTTTTCTAAAATGTCGAAAAAAGTGAGGTCAAGAATTGTACAACAAGTTGTACACCACTGGAAAGGTCTGTAAAATCCCTGTAGAGCAATGGCAACCGCAGGTTTTTTCGGGGTTTGGTTGCGGAGATATCACTATACAAATCAAGTCAAATGCAGTTGGGCGGAAAATCATGCGAATAACTTCGAATTGAAAAATCTCAAGAACTAGATGCCGCAGATACTTTTTGTCCTCAGCTGTGGATAGGTATTGAACAGACGTTTCTTTTGATGTATATATTAATGGGTTCGGGGAACATTATTGAAAATGTAATTTTTTTTGCAAAGGGGTTAGCCTTGATTTTTTTTATAAAATGTTGAAAAAAGTGAGGTCAAGAATTGTACAACAAAGTTGTACACCAATGAAAAGGTCTGTGAAATCTCTTTCGAACACTGGCAGCCGCAGATTTTTTCGGTGTTTGGTTGCGGAGATATCACCATCCCAAGCAAGTCAAATGCAGTTGGGTGGAAAATCCTGTGAATAATTTCGAATTGAAATATCTCAAAAACCAGATGCCGCAGATACTTTTTGTCCTCAGTTGTAGATAGGTATTGAACAGACCTTTCTTTTGATGTATATATTAATGGGTTCGGGGAACATTGTTGAAAATGTAATATTTTTTTTGCAAAGGGATTAGCCTTGATTTTTTTCTAAAATGTCGAAAAAAGTGAGGTCAAGAATTGTGCAACAAGTTGTACACCAATGGAAAGGTCTGTGAAATCCCTTTTGAGCAATGGCAGCCGCAGATTTTTTTCGTGGTATGGTTGCGGAGATATCACTATCCAAATCAAGTCAAATGCAGTTGGGCGGAAAATCATGCGAATAACTTCGAGTTGAAATATCTCAAAAACCAGATGCCGCAGATACTTTTTGTCCTCAGTTGTAGATAGGTATTGGACAGACCTTTCTTTTGATGTATATAGCGATGGGTTTGGGGAACATTGCTGAAAATGTAATTTTTTTTGCAAAAGGGTTAGCCTTGATTTTTTTCTAAAATGTCGAAAAAAGTGAAGTCAAGAATTGTACAACAAATTGTACACCAATGGAAAGGTCTGTAAAATACCTGTAGAGCAATGGCAACCGCAGGTTTTTTCTGGGTTTGGTTGCGGAGATATCACTATCCAAATCAAGTCAAATGCAGTTGGGCGGAAAATCATGCGAATAACTTCGAATTGAAAAATCTCAAGAACTAGATGCCGCAGATACTTTTTGTCCTCAGCTGTGGATAGGTATTGAACAGACGTTTCTTTTGATGTATATATTAATGGGTTCGGGGAACATTATTGAAAATGTAATTTTTTTTGCAAGGGGTTAGCCTTGATTTTTTCTAAAATGTCGAAAAAAGTGAGGTCAAGAATTGTACAACAAGTTGTACACCAATGGAAAGTTCTGTGAAATCCCTTTCGAGCAATGGCAGCCGCAGATTTTTTTCGAGGTTTGGTTGCGGAGATATCACCATCAAAAGCAAGTCAAATGCAGTTGGGTGGAAAATCATGTGAATAACTTCGAATTGAAATATCTCAAGAACCAGATGCCGCAGATACTTTTTGTCCTCAGTTGTAGATAGGTATTGAACAGGCGTTTCTTTTGATGTATATATTAATGGGTTCGGGGAACATTGTTGAGTATGTAATTTTTTTGCAAAGGGGTTAGCCTTGATTTTTTTTATAAAATGTCGAAAAAAGTGAGGTCAAGAATTGTACAACAAGTTGTACACCAATGGAAAGGTCTGTGAAATCTCTTTCGAACACTGTCAGCCGCAGATTTTTTCGGGGTTTGGTTGTGGAGATATCACCATCCCAAGCAAGTCAAATGCAGTTGGGTGGAAAATCCTGTGAATAATTTCGAATTGAAATATCTCAAAAACCAGATGCCGCAGATACTTTTTGTCCTCTGTTGTAGATGGGTATTGAACAGACGTTTCTTTTGATGTATATATTAATGGGTTCGGGGAACATTGTTGAAAATGTAATTTTTTTTTGCAAAGGGGTTAGCCTTGATTTTTTTCTAAAATGTCGAAAAAAGTGAAGTCAAGAATTGTACAACAAATTGTACACCAATGGAAAGGTCTGTAAAATCCCTGTAGAGCAATGGCAACCGCAGGGTTCTTCGGGGTTTGGTTGCGGAGATATCACCATCCCAAGCAAATCAAATGCAGTTGGGTGGAAAATCAAGTGAATAACTTCGAATTGAAAAATCTCAAGAACTAAATGCCGCAGATACTTTTTGTCCTCAGCTGTGGATAGGTATTGAACAGACGTTTCTTTTGATGTATATATTAATGGGTTCGGGGAACATTGTTGAAAATGTAATTTTTTTTGCAAAGGGGTTAGCCTTGATTTTTTTCTAAAATGTCGAAAAAAATGAAGTCAAGAATTGTACAACAAGTTGTACACCAATGGAAAGGTCTGTAAAATCCCTGTAGAGCAATGGCAACCGCAGGTTTTTTCGGGGTTTGGTTGCGTAGATATCACTATACAAATCAAGTCAAATGCAATTGGGCGGAAAATCATGCGAATAACTTCGAATTGAAAAATCTCAAGAACCAGATACTTTCTGTCCTCAGCTGTGGATAGGTATTGAACAGACGTTTCTTTTGATGTATATATTAATGGGTTCGGGGAACATTATTGAAAATGTAATTTTTTTTGCAAGGGGTTAGCCTTGATTTTTTTCTAAAATGTCGAAAAAAGTGAAGTCAAGAATTGTACAACAAATTGTACACCAATGGAAAGGTCTGTAAAATCCATGTAGAGCAATGGCAACCGCAGGTTTTTTCGGTTTTTGGTTGCGGAGATATCACTATCCAAATCAAGTCAAATGCAGTTGGGCGGAAAATCATGTGAATAACTTCGAATTGAAATATCTCAAGAACCAGAAGCCGCAGATACTTTCTGTCCTCAGATGTAGATAGGTATTGAACAGAACTTTCTTTTGATGTATATATCGATGGGTTTGGGGAACATTGTTGAAAATGTAATTTTTTTTGCAACTATTTAGCCTTGATTTTTTTCTAAAATGTCGAAAAAAGTGAAGTCAGGAATTGTACAACAAGTTGTACAACAATGGAAAGTTATGTGAAATCCGTTTCGAGCACTGGCAGTTAGTAAATTATCTTATTTACAAAATTAAAAAAGAAAACACTACAAACAAATTGTTCTACTTTTGGTAGAAAATATTAAAATGTAATTTTTTGATATTTAAGCAATTTGTTTGTAGTGTTTTCTTTTTTAATTTTGTAAATATGTTAATTTATTAACTTCTTTAAAAAGTTAAAACAAAAATAATTTGATATTTTGCCTTGAAATTGCTTAAAAGGTTTATTCGCATTCGGAGTTCGCAGCTCTTATGAAATGCGCATAATTCCACTTACACCTTGCCCTTCTCGTGGAATTCCCCTTAAATTTTGCCTTTCTCACTAACAATACCCTCAGTTTTCTGCAACTCAGAATTTTTGTGTGAAAGCCGTCTGTCTGAAATAAAAGTGCTACCTATTCTATTTTATTGAACACATTTTATACTAATAAATGACGTGCTACGATTGAACTTATTTTGACATGTGTGTCAAAATTTATACCACCCAAATAACCAACCCAGCAGAGCAGTCACGATTCACGAAGAAAGGCTCCACCAAAAATCCACTTACAGGTGTTGGGATTTCATTTTTTTTAAATTCAGTAACATTTTAATTTATTATCTTAAAAAACTAATAAAACCAACCAAAATCTCTCATTACCTCAATAATTAAATCAAACTATCAAGATGAGTGCTTTCACTGGTATTCTGCGACGAGAATTTCCCGCAATGGATGATGAATTGAAAGACTATGTAGAGGGTAAGGAGAATTGAATGAACTGCAAATATAAATATTTTAATCTAAATAAAAACTATTTTAGGTGTGTTGTGCGGTAGTCTGGATGATTTTGAAAGTTGTGATGATATCTATGAAGCGGTTGGTGATATACTACAAAGCATAAACGCAGAAAAAACTGAAGACAATATCAGGTAGGGTGCTTGTCTGTGAAGTTTGATAAATTTTTAGTTGTAAAAAATTAAAACGTGCGATTTCACAAAAAGTGACACATCCGACATGTACAAAACACAACACAGAAAATAATGTATTGCTTTCCAGAGAACTTTGTGATCAGTTCTTTAACATCATCAAATTAAAATCTTCACATGAAACTAAGAAGGTCCTTAATGCCCCAGTAAACATAGCCGAAATGGCTGCGACCATGGAAGCAACCGACAAGGACGTTCAAAGTATATGGGTCGTCAACAAGGATGCTGGAAATGTAAGTTGTTTTGTTGTGATTCTTCTATCATTTGCTAATTGAATCAAATATACAGAAAGTAGACACGAAAAAACTGGAAAAAGCGGAAGCCAAACTACAGCAAAAACTGGAAAAGAGATTAGACAACAGGACGATCCAACCAACTCAGGTGAAATTACAAACTGCTACAGCGTCGCAGGTCATTAGCAAAAAAAGCAACAAAATGGAGCAGAAAGGTACAAATCGTTCTATGGACATCAAAATAGAAAACTTTGATTTGGCTTTTGGCGATAAGTAAGCATTAACACTAAAAAAATACATTATGGGATGTAATTCTAAAATCTTGTTTGGTTCAGGGTTCTCCTTCAGAATGCTGACATTCTTCTCTCATTTGGAAGGAGATATGGGTTAGTCGGTCGTAATGGCTTGGGTAAAACTACTTTACTTCGGATGATATCTGATCGTCAGCTGGCCATTCCAAGTCATATTTCAGTGCTTCACGTCGAGCAAGAAGTAGTTGGCGATGATACTCCAGCCGTCGACAGTGTACTCGAATGCGACTTTGAACGTACTAGATTGTTGAAGAGAGAAAAGGAAATCCTTGCCGAGCTGAACAACGGAACCCAAGATGCGGCACTAAGTGCAGAATTAAGTGAAGTCTACATTCAGTTGCAAAATATCGAAGCCGACAAAGCCGTTTCGAAGGCATCAGTTATCCTCAAGGGTTTGGGCTTCACCACCGAAATGCAAAGTAATCCAACAAAGTCTTTCTCTGGTGGCTGGCGAATGAGGCTGGCTCTGGCTCGGGCACTGTTTTCTCGACCAGATCTCTTGTTACTCGATGAACCGACTAACATGTTGGACATTAAAGCTATTATATGGCTTGAGAATTACTTACAAACCTGGCCGACGACGCTCCTTGTTGTTTCTCATGATCGCAATTTCTTGGATGTTGTTCCAACAGATATAATTCATTTGCATTCCCAAATTCTAGATGTTTACAAGTAAGCTACATATTTATAAAGTTAAATATTCCAAAACCTTAAAAAACAAAACTTACATTCAGGGGCAACTATGAGCAATTCGAGAAAACCAAAAACGAAAAATTAAAAGCACAGAGAAGAGAATACGAAGCTCAGATGGCGCACAGGTCGCATGTCCAGGAATTCATTGACAGATTTCGTTATAACGCTAACAGAGCTTCTTCGGTGCAATCCAAAATTAAAATGCTTGAAAAGCTGTAAGTTTTGAAACTTATTCCTATTTATTTACTATTATTATTATTATTATTATTTGTTATAGCCCTGAGTTGAAACCTGTAGAAAAAGAAATAGAAGTCAAACTGAAATTTCCCGAAGTTGATCCGCTTAATCCGCCGGTCATGGCTATGTCTGATATTCAATTTCGTTACAATCAAAATGATGCTCTGCCAGTTTTTTCTAATGTTAATCTATCTGCGAATTCCGATTCACGAATTTGTATTGTAGGTTTTTCAAAATTTTTAGTTCAAAAACAAATATGTAAATTTATATTATTACATAGGTGGGAGAAAACGGTGCCGGAAAATCGACGCTTTTAAAAATAATTGTTGGTCAATTGAGTACGATCCATGGAAATATTGTTATGCATAGGGGTCTGCGGATAGGATATTTCGCGCAACATCACGTCGATCATTTGAATATGAATGTAACGTGTGTGGGTGTTTTGGAAGAACTTTTCCCAGGAAAACCCGACGAGGAATATCGAAGGCAGCTTGGTAGTTTCGGAATTTCTGGTACCTTGGCTCTGCAGAGTATAGCTAGTTTATCAGGAGGTCAAAAATCCAGAGTTGCTCTGGCAAAAATGTGCATGGGTAAGAAGTTTTGTAAATAATAATTCTCTCATATATTTTTTTATTGAATTTATTGTAGCTCAACCAAACTTCCTGGTTCTCGATGAACCTACAAATCATTTGGATATTGAAACCATTGATGCGTTAGGAAAAGCTATCAATTCATTTGCCGTACGTAAATATCCTAGTTAATTTTATGAATCTCTTGAATGTTATCTTTATTTTCAGGGTGGAGTTATTCTAGTTTCCCATGATGAAAGGCTAATAAAAGTTGTTTGTAAAGAGCTTTGGGTGTGTGGCAATCGAACTGTGAGAGCCATTGAAGGAGGCCTAGACGAATATAAACGTGAAGTGTACAAGGAGATTGAAGAGAATAGCTAAAAAGCATTTAATTTATTTCAAAAACCATGATATTATTAAAATGCCCCAAGGCACTTATATACGCTATAAGAAAACCGGTCTGTTATTAAACTGAGCTATTGAAAAAAAAAATAATAAAAACAAATATACCTTTATATCCCAAAGGAATTTTTTTTTATTCCCAGTTACCAGTTATATTTCTACTTTTAAAAACCAACATTTAAATTCTGTTTAGTTTAGTATACATTTATGCTTTGGTTATTCCAATAACACCACATCCAATTCGAGCACCAGCATTGCCAGTTGACTTGCTCAATTCATGTCCACCCTTTCCTAAATCGTCGGGATCAGCGTGAACGACAACAGTTCGTCCGATAATACTGTTCGATCCAAATAAAGTAATCAGCTTGTCTGTGATTTCAACCTGCAAACAATTATACAGTTTGCGAGTGTAAAATTATTTTTTATTTGTATATAAATAGTAATTTTAACCTTTGTTGGTCCATTTCCTGAGGCTACAATATTTCCCAAATCACCAAGATGTCTGTTTTCATCGACAGGTGCACCATGCTCCTTTCCGTGGGGGTTGAAATGCGGGCCGGCTGAAGTACAACCATTTGTATTATCTCCAAACTCATGCACGTGGAAACCATGCTCGCCCTTAGAGAGACCTGTAACCTCTCCAGTTACGCTTACGGGTGCGTTTTCATTCTTAATAAAAAAAAATATATACATTTAAAAAAGTACCTAATATAATTAAAGTACTTATGCTGTACAACTTTAACAAAACATAAGGCTAAATACTTTGAATATTTAATTTTCTCAAAAATTTGTGACATATTTTAGTTTTGCAGAGGTTCCTATACCTATGAACGTAAAGAAAACGATTATGCAAGAATATGAAACTAATTTAGAACAAAGAAGGTGCATTGTGTAAGGGATGATATATTTAATATTTTAAAATACACGTACAATTTATATTTACATAATGCACCATAAAACTCAGAAAGTTGCATATTAAAATTTGTAGGTACCTAACAGCTAATAACACTCTAATAATATGCATTTTAAATTTGGAGCATTGGAAGACAATTTTCCGACATTTAATTTTGTTTTTTTTTTCAACAACTTCAGGCGTATTAATTTATTAAGACCTCATACAAAATAAATTTTTGAAAACATTGGTGTTTATTTTATTAATAATTACATAATGGAGGTATTCGTGAATATAAACTTCCAAAAAAATGTTTTCCTCATTCGAGTGCAAGAAACGGGAATGATGCTCAAAAGATTCCCTCGGAATTTATTGGTAACAGGAGTTTGCTTCAATTTCATATGATTTTTGGTTTGAGGAAAATTTACTTCGTGGAAAATTCAAGATATCTGGAAAAATATTAAGAGAAATAAATATTGGGCTCTATCGGATATCTCCGAGGGATTTGTATGAAATGATAGGAAAATTCATTGGGAAAGTTTATCCCGAGACCAATAAATTCAGCATTATTTACAGCTTTATCACGGGCCAATATTCAGCCTTATCACGGGCCCCGTCGTCGGTCGGTCGTAACATATTCATACTACGAATCCCAAAAAAATGTACTCGCCGTATTGAAAATATTTGCTACGAAATTAGGTGTTCGGGAAAATTGGCAAAACCAGCCCCGAATGAATAGAAAGTTTGACAATATTTAACTAAAAGAGAAATGTAAGTTTTATTAAGAAATTAAATGTGAAAATGTGTATTCTATAGCCGTGTTTTATTATCGCCAATAACCCATATGGTTCACACCGTAAAAATAAAACGATCTGGGTTATGTACTGATATGTACCCTCTATTCGCGAATTTAATACTAATATTTGCACACCCAGATAGAAACCTGAATCTCGTGTTGTTTTTGTAAAATGTGTTAAAAATAACGTAGACCCAGACGCGTAGATAATAAAACGCAGCTAATACTAAGGGCAAAGAAAGTAATTAGAAATCACATTCAATATAAAAGGCTTTTTGAAATGCTCCAAGAAAAAATCCTGAAATCGCCCAAGAATATTCCAAAATTTCTTTTGAATCCTTTTTTGATTAACAAAACATTCGCTTTTTCTTCTCATATATTGACGTAAATCAGATAACTTTGAAACTACGAAAAACGGGTTGCTGTGAGGCAATGATGTTTGATTTCGTTCGGGAATTATGATGTGAATTTATTCCTATTCGTAGCGTAACAAAACATTCGGAACTTAGATACGAGGGACTCTGTGATAGGGGTGATTATGCATGTATACAATGAACGATGGGTGACCTGATGAATGTAGATTTTTTGGTTTTGCTGTTTGAGCTTTAGGGCATACTCATTTTAAAGTGTAAGGTTATAGAGTATATTTGTTGTATTTTCACGATATAAATGTAATTAGTAATATTGTGATTTCACTTGATGATGGTTATAGCCATGGATGTCACGTCACCATTGTTTCATTTATTGACCTACATCCCAAATAGAAATAAAATGCAATAAAATCGCACGTACTTGCTCCTATGTTCGATTACATTATATGCAAAATATTCTTAATAGAAACGGCTAAATGTATTTTTAAAGTCGTTTTTTAGTTAAATTTTTATACATAAAAATTCTTAAATTTTTTCTAAAAAAAAATTAGTTTGAACATTTTATATATTTAATACCTAAAATAAATTCCAAAACAAAAGTTCAGAAAAAAATGTCTACCCGTTTTCAAAATATTGAATTTTCAAAAAAAAAAAATTGTTTTGCAAAAATCCAAAAAAACTAGTTTTCGAACATTTTGAAATGCAGTTTTATTTAGAATTTGAAGGAGCTCCTGTATAAAAATTTGTACAGTTGTACAGAACGACGGAATTGCGGGACCCACTTTTTTGTGTTCTCTATCATCGTAATGTCAACTTTTATTAAAATCTAGAGTTCGATTTTTGTTTCTAAATGCAAAACTTGCCCTATAGTACCTACATACATATATCGCAAGTAAAAATAAAATGCACGACTGGATCGCACGAACTTGCTCTAATGTTCGATCACATCGTATGCAAAAAAATTCTATTAAAAATCTAAATATAAATTTTATTTTTTTTTTTACTTTATTTTTTATATATCTATACATACATATGTATATGCAAATATACAAAATTTCTTTAATTTTTTTCAAAAAAAAATTCGTATGACAATCTTAAATATTTAATAATATAAACTTAAAAAGAAAAGATCTTTTAATCAAAGAAACAATAATTCAAAATTCTGAAACAAATACTTAAACTAATTTGAGCTAAAAAAAAGTACACCATTTTATTTCTCAGATATATTTGAATTTATGAGAAAAAAAAAACATTTTAAAAATCTGTGCAGCGGTTTTTGAGAAAAAGTTTTTTCTAAAAACTTTTTGAAAACATTTTTTTCTGAAAAAAATCAAAAACGCCAATTCATACATGAATCAAAGTAAACAAAATTACGACACTTCTTTTTTTTATTATTTTAATGGCGTCATCAGAGATCAAAAATAGTGAAATTGTTGTTGTTTGCCCGATGTAGATTAATGGATTTTGATCTCTGGTGAAGTCAATAAAATAAGATAAAAAAAAGAAGCGTCGTAATCTTGTTTTCTTTGATTCATGCAATTCATAGGTATTCAACAAATACATACCTAACTATAATTTTTGAAAAAAATATTAATCAGCAGTTTTCAAAATATAATTGTTTTTAATGCTTTTGAAAATACAAAAAAATATTTATTAAAAAATTGGTATGCAATATAAATAAATTGGGCTACATAACCTATGTAACGGGTCATCTAACGTTTTTTTTCAACTAGTGCTTATTTCGTGAATGGTAACACTTAGCTCATGTCTGATTTGACAGATAATTAGTTTTATCCTTCCACTGAACGAATATGGTTGTGTATACGCTTGAAAAACGCTCGCTAAGTGGGCCTGCGATCGACTTAGAGAAGATGCCGATTTTGCCAAAAAAATCATCTTTTCAGATGAAGCTCATTTTGATCTTGGCGGGTATGTAAACAAGCAAAATTTTCGCATTTGGGGCACAGAAAACCCGCACGCATACATTGAAAAGCCGATACACCCAAAACGAGTCACTGTTTGGTGCGGATTTTGGTCCAGAGGCATAATTCCAAAATGAGCAAGGAGTGGCCGTTACAGTCAATGGCGATCGTTATCGGGCCATGTTGAACGAATTTTTGTTCACAAAAATTGAAAAAAAAAGTTATTTGACGGACCCATTATATATGTTTGTGTGAAATTTCGAAAGAATAATTATATATTTTTTAAAATGTTTTTTTTTCAACCATATGATCGATCGTACCTTAAAAGTTGCTACTGATTTTTTAAATCAAAATCGTTACAGCCTTTTCCGATAAAAATAGTCTTTAACGTAACGGTTTTATGCTAAAAAATTTAAATGTCCCTCTGCACAATACCTAAAAAAAACTCTATACCAAGTTTGAACCAATTCGGCCCACCATTTTGGGCTGTACAGACTGACAGACATACAAATTTTTTAGACCATTGGGTTTTTCGCATTCGCTATCATCGTAATGTCATGTTTGATTGTTATCTCAAAACTTTTTTTTTCGACGAATGCATAACTTGCCTTATAGGTATAATCGCAAGTAAAAATCGAATACAGTGAAGTCTCTTACTGACGGTATCAAGAAGTTTGTCCGGTATTTGGAAGTTTCCGCGTAAGGGAAAACAATAAATTGACACCCTTTACAAAAATAAACAAATTGAAACTAATGTGCATCTGCTATTAAATTCTCTCCCATTTTACTAATAGCTCGCACTATGTTTAAACATTTTAAGAACAGTCATAACCCTTTCAGTGGACAATAAATAGATTTTAATAAAATTTAGTAAAAAATAGCTGCATACCGTACAAAAACAAAAAGCTATACCTTACTACCTTACTTTTTTGTATTGTTTTGGTAGTCATGCTATTTTTAATTCATAGACAAATTAATTAAATTGACAAGATTCGATTCCTCAACTTTAATCGCAGCGACAAGAAAATACAGGCATTTATAAAAAAAATACCTATTAGGTATTATGTATGTGGGTAAGGTATACATGGTATACATATACATAGATTTCATATGGCAATCATTTAATTTTCTAGAGCTGAGGTCTGGCCAGTTCAGATTCAAATTTTAAAAATTGATTTTTATATGAATATGTATAATTCACTTAGCTTCGATGTATATACATACATATGTATAACCTAAGCTTTATTTGATACTTAACTTCTAGAATTTTCAATAAAACTTTTAAAAGATAAGAATCGACTTAGGGACACACATTATAAAGTTGGTATATTAGCCGATTCCCAATTGAATAGGTATTACCTACGGTAAATTAAAATAAGATCAAGGGGCCATTTTTTTTTTAAATTTAACTTCACTTCATTCCATAGAAGTGCACTTATTTGTAAATATGTACATACATATTAAAGATGAGTTTTAAACAAATCGTGATGTGTTCGATATTGATATCAAGCTATAGCAAGCAGGGGGAGACAGAAAAAAACCAAACTATATCAATTGATTGATACGCATTGTACAAATCAAAAACTTGAAGGTATGCTACATACCTACTTAAATCTGATCGAAAATAATTAAGTTCTGAAGTTCAAGGTTTATTGTTTGCTGTATATATATTTAAATATGTGCATATGGGTATTATGTAAATATGATTACGTATGAATGTATTGAATTTATATTTTTGCATTTACAAATGTATGTACATACATATACTAGGTACTTACGGCTTTTTCCAATAAATTTGTTGCTTTTCTACTTACTTCTTGTTGGAAAAAAATTGTTCCCTTTGCATCTCCGTTTATAACGCAAACAGCTTTAGCAGGCATTTTCTATAATTATGATAAGTTTATTAGAAAATTCAATTAATTTTAATTACAACCGGACCGGAGCCGCTCTGGAGAAAAAATCGGCGAATGAAAATTGCTTAGCAAGTGGACAAATGCAGGCACATAGGCACCGACAAAAATCCATCAAAATAATGAGCTTTATTTAATATAACTATTGTGAATAAAGCTTATACCAAAAATTATTATGCCGGATTTACACGTGCATAACATTGCCATTCATTTTATTGACATTTAACAAAATCGTGTAAATTGTTTGAAAATTTGTTCAACAACAGTTCATTGAAAACACTTTCAATCATTGAAAAATCGAAAGTGATTTTACAAGAAAGTGGTGCAGTAAAAAAGTATGATACATGGTGTCTCCACGATCTAGATTTTCTAGTAAGCTATGTCGCATTCTATGAAAATTGGTCATGGAGACCACAAATTGCATTCTATAAAAAATTTCACACTAGACATTGCACAGCTGATAGTATTCTATCGATAGTATACTATTTGGCTGTCATTTTCACTTTGAGGTTAGCGTTTGAGTCTGGTGTTTTTGGTGTGTGTATTGTTATAATTCCTTGTTTTTTGTTTGTTTAAATCCTTTTGTTGAAGGTTTTTTAAGTCTTGTAATGCTACTAGAGCAAGAACACAGCGATACGTATACTTTCGCGACATTTGTGAAATTGAATTAGTATGCTTTGAAATGCCCAATCCCACATTTTTTAGCATTCTATTTTTCTTTCTTTCTATCAAAATGACAGGTAGTATACTATCAAATACAGAAGGTGGAGACACCGTGTTAGGGCAAGTTATATCGATCAGAAAAAGAATCGGGAAAATAGTTCTAATGGATAATTTATGTTTTCACGCGTTTTGAAAATACAAAAGTTACACTAATTGATGACAAATAACTCACAGAATTTTTTTTGCAAAAAATATTTGCAATAAAACAATTATTTTTTGCTTAAAATGCATTTAATTATTTTCCTGATAAAAAATCATTTTCGTGCCAGCTATGGGCCCCTATTCCGGTCCTGTGAAAAAAGCGAATATAAATCTTTTCATCGATAAATTTGATTTCTCGTTTGGTGTAAACATGAAAACTTCTGTCAAAAATTTATTAGATGAAAAGTTTTTTATCATCGCATGATTTTGTCTGATAAAGTAAAGATGGATAAGGAAAATGAGGTGTACATTTATTTACAAGTTTATTTGGGTCTATTCGGCGAGATCTTTTATTCTGTTATTCTGCTATTCTGTTATGAATTTTCATACAAAAGTTTAAGCTGTCAAAAAATCTTTTATGAATTATAACTTTGGTATTCTGCATGCTAAATCTGCTATGAAATCTTTTAAGAAATCTGCTATTGAGCTGTCAAAATTTCGAAATTCTCAACAAGTCTTTTATGAACTGCATTTTTGGTATTCAGCATGCCACAATCTGTTATGGAATCTTTTATGAATCATAAAAGAATAAAAGACACATTTTGGTTACTTTTATCATAAAAGATTTCAACATATGTAGTAAAAACTTTTATTTCGTGAATGAATTGTTCTTAAAAGGAGACAGATATAACCAAAAATAATTAAAATGCATAATAACAAACTCAAATATTTAAATAATTTGAAAACTAAATTATTTCAATACACTAAAGCACAGAACACATTTGATGGATGAAACATAAGAAATTAGTCGCTTATCTTGCCGATGTGCGTTTTGTACAACTTTTTATATTGGATAAAATAAATTCAGGAACTGTTATGGACAAATTGCAAAAATTAAATATTATTTATCTACGTGAAACAAAACACGATAATTGCGCAGGTTAATATTTTCATTAGTCAGTGCCTACTGCCGAGAGTTTTTATTTACCTACCACAGCTGATAATTTGATAGCAGATTTTAGGTCTGTTCGTATAAATGTTTCTTTTTCGAAGTTCCATAACAGACTTTTATAAAAGATCGAACTCCGGAATACCAATTATAAAATATCTTTTATGGTGGAGATCTGTTATGCATCATAACAGAAAATTCGTAGCAGAATAACAGATGTGGCAGAATAGGCCTAATTATATTGAACAATTTAAGAAATTGAACACCATGTTTACAATTTTATTCAATTTGTGATTTTGAATTTCACGTTAATAATAAAAATATGCCGACTGAGTAAAACACTTGGAATTCAATTTGCATCATGCGAGGATCCACCAAATCCTGTATTAATTTAATATTCAATATAATAAAATTATTGTAATACAAAATTTTCATATTTTTTGAATATCCACTTTTCCTGCAATAATACACATGTTTAATGTCTTTCTTAGGAGAAGTAATCTTGATGTCGGATCCTTTCCATTGATCCAATTACTTCTGCTTCACACTAATTATCATAAATCCTGAAATAAAAAAAAAAACTTATTATAATTTACATATGCACAAATTTAATAATAATAATAGAGTTTCCGCATACCATCCGGGCTTTTAAGCCTAGAGTACCTATCTTTGCATTGCAAAAGATTAGGCTCTATACTTTGCCCTAGATAAATATAAGAAAAAACAAAGTAGTTAGTTAAAAAAAACTTTAAGAATAATAAAAAATAAAATTATAAAATAGTTCACGTCCAAATGATATTATTTTTAATAAAAAGTTTCACTTTTCTTTTAAATTGGTTTATTCGGTTTTCATTCTTCACCGCACTTGGAAGATTATTAAAATAATTGATTCCATCAATTCATTCTGAGTATATGAATAAAAATAGAACTAAAATTCTAGTTCATTAATTTTCTTTTAGCCCCAAACAAATTTCAGTCTAAAATATTACAAGACATGTTCTGTCAAATGATATTTTTGTCATTCAGCACGCATTCAGCACACATTCAGAGCAAAATCAGCTGATATTATCATAGGTGGAACCAGAATCAAATTTCTGGATAAAATGAAATGAAAAAATGAAATCGTATGAAAACTCTGGTGATAAAGCTTTTATCATTTCATTTTATCATACAACCGGAATAGGGGCCCTGATTGCCACAGCAAAGCTGTGCCCTACCGAACGCCCCCAATTTTATTACAAATAGTCCCCTTTCACACAGGAAAACCAGTTGCTGGAGATTTTTTTGACGTTTTCCTTTAATTGCCTTGTAGCTTTCATACGAAAAAATTGTCACCAAGAAACTGAGGTGGAAACTGGGAAGATTTTGTTGGGCTGATTGAAATGCAAAGCAAAACGTCAAAAAAATCTCTTCAAATCGTTGACCGAGGAGATTTTTTTCATTCCCCTTACTTCTTCCCCTTCTCGCCGGCAAATTCCCAGTTGCTGGCAACTCAGTTTGCTTGTGTGAAAGGGGACATAGCTGAGAATGGCCTCATTCAATAACCAACTATAGCTATCCGGATAGGTTGGTGTTGTTGTATTGCCATGTAACAACAGATCTGATGATAAACCAACTGCTGCCAAAAAAAAATCTTACAATGGAATACAACAACACCAACCTATCCGAATAGCTAATAGTTCTGTTATTGAATGAGGCCAATTTCTGAATAAACGTCCCCATAAAACGGCTGGGTTTCACTTTTTGCGATGTTAGTCCCCTTTCAAACCGTGAAACCAGTTACTGGTGATTTTTTTGACGTTTTCCTTTAATTGCCTTGTACCTTTCATACGAAGAACCTAGCACCAAGAAAATGAGGAAGAAACTGGGAAGATTTTGTTGGGCTAATTGAAATGCAAAGCAAAACGTCAAAAAAATCTCTTCAAATCGTTGACTGGGGAGATTTTTTTCCCCTTACTTCTTGCAATTCTCCACAACAACAATTCTCAGTTGTCGGCAACTCAGTTCACTTGTGTGAAAGGGGACTTAGGTATCTAGTGGTAATATATAGAAATCTGTGGTTTCTGAAATGTCAAAATTAGACACTTCGATTTTCGGGTTCAGATTTCATTTGAGTGGTCCTCGTTCATTATTATTTTACTGCAACACATAAAATATGAATAACTTGGCTCGTTTATTTACTCAAAATCTTCGTATTTGCAATAAAACTGTTCTTGGATCTTCAATACAATATCGTGAAAAGTGTAAAGTTGTTGAAAAACCAAAGCCAGGAGCAGGAAATTCGTTCCGTCGTATTGTGCACTTTACCGATGAGTATACGGTTGAACCATTGAAAATAACCCACCTTGCTGGCCGCGACCCAGTGTCTGGACGTTTGGTGGCAAAAGGTATTGGCGGTGGTATTAAACAACAATACCATTGGGTTAAATGGGTGAGAGATGGACCGCTTGAAGGTCCACCTCAGTTAGAACGAGTTGTAGATGTTATAAACGATGGTTGTAGGACATCTAAACTTGCATTGGTTGCATGTGGGGATGAACTCAAATATATACTGGCAACCGAGAACATGAAGGCAGGGGACGTAATAAAAACATCTAGGTTTATTCCCAGAATTCCAGGTGCCTTACCTACCATTGTTACATAATTCCAATTATTCAATAAAAGCTTTTTTTTTAAGTTCGTCCTAACGAGGGAGATGCTTTTCCTCTTGGGGCCTTACCCACAGGTACAAGGATACATTGCCTTGAGAAGAATCCTGGTCAGTCTTGTCACCTTATTCATGCTGCGGGAACTTTTGGAACAATTCTAAGAAAGTTCGACGATCGAGTAGTCGTTCAACTGCCTTCTAAGAGGGAGTATGCATTCGATAAAACGTGTATGGCTACAGTTGGTGCGTTGTTAAATTTAATTTAAAAACAAAATTGTTTCTCTATAAATTGAGATGAAAAAATAACTGTTTGAATTTCAGGGCGTGTTTCTAATATTGAGCACAATAAAGAACACGTTGGTAGTGCGCAGAAAATGAGAGAAATGGGCAATCGACCTCGGTCTGGTTTATGGCAACGTAAAAGTGGTAGACATGGACGCAAAATTAGAAGACTACCTCCCATGTCCATAATCAAACCACCCCCTGCAGCACCTGAACAAACTATTAAGCTAACATTAAATTTATAAATAAAATTGGAAAATACATACCTATAAACTTTATAAATTGTATGTACTCGCGGTTCTTGTTGTCATGCTGTTTTTGGTCGTAATAAATTATATTTTTCTTTTAAAATAAAATCTCATGGCGGCTTAAGTAAATTTCAGAGACAAACAAATCAAACGTTAAAAATGATTACTAAAATTTGAAATTTATTTTTTGGATTTCTTCATCGAAAATCCTTGACCCTCGAAATCCGGAGGTTTGGCTACTTCCGTTTCCTTTTGTTTAACACGATCACTGATAGGCTTGACAGTGCGATCAAATTTAAGAACTCCTCTTTCATAATCATAGTCAGGAATACCTCGGGTTAAAATCTAAAAAGCACATATTTTTCGTTGACCAAAATTTTAAATTTTAAGGAAAGTACCTTTTTCACGACAGGTTGCGATAATTGACCTTCCTTCTTCTTTTTACCATCTAGGCGATTTCCAGAGCCGCTAAAAGTGTTAACATCTTCTTCCATACTTTCAACAATTTCTTCTTCGGGTTTTTCTTCTTTTTTTGATGAACCGGGCTCCTTGTATCCAACTGGAGCTTCAAATTCAACCTTGAAAATTATTTTTATTAAAAATATCATAATACCAATGAAAAGCAAAGATTTACATACATTCATATCACATTCAATAATGCTGACCGCATTTCCAGGTTTCGTCTCAAGCACACATAATTCATAAACTTTCTTGTTATATTTAATAGCAACAACATCGCCGGTTGTGAGGCAAGCAAAATTTCTCAAAGCATTTTCTAAAACAGCCTTTGGATTGGTTATGTCCAAGAAGTCAGTATTATGTGGTTGAAATTTCGAAAATGTTGCTACTGGAAGCGATACACTTTCAATAGTTATAATATCTCCTTCCTCTAGAAGTAAATTATCCATCATCTGCAAGAAAATATTTTACAATCAAAAAAAAAAAAATATAGTGAATGTAGTTATATTCACCCAATATGGAAGATACACTTTTCCTTCGTCAGCAACAAATTCCAAGACACCAGCATGCGAATGTTTATTCTTTTTACTGTTTATCAATTTGAAGAGCATGGGGTATTCAACATTTAGACGTGTTAATGCATCAAGGGCCGAAGGTGGCATTATAACTAAAAATAACAAACAAAAAAAAGACGCAGTTATCATTAGCCCTGTTTTATTATCGCCAATAACCCATATGGTTCACCCCATGAAAATAAAACGATCTGGGTTATGTACTTAAATGTACCCTCTCTTCGCCGAATTTCATACTAATATTTGCAAACCCATATAGAAACCCCGATAGAAACCTGGATCTCATATTGTTTTTGTAATGCGTGTTAAAAAATAACCTTCACCCAGACCCGTAGATAATAAAACGCAGCTATTGTTTTAAAAATTGATAAACGCAATAAATAGTCATTGGTTGTCAAGTGTTTAATTAAAAACACTTAGTCCAATATATCGCAAGATCATCGTCGTCATTTCTTTTATAAAAGCTCACCCGGCTTGATTTTAATCAAAATTAATCCATGAGGTTTTATTACTTGAGGTTATGACTCATGATACGAAACCTGCAAAAATGTAGCAAATTTTAAAGAAGCTCAAGAAAAACTAAGCAGGATGTTGTCTAAAAACACTGAAATTGTGTTAATATAAGTCGAAAGTGTGAAACTTTTATATTTAAAATCAAAAAATATTTTCCGAGTCTAATTTTTACTAGCGGTTTGAAGTGGCAAACTTAACATTTCAATCATAGAGTAACTATTTAAATACGTGGTTAATTTGTTCACCCTATAAGCTGAAGTGATCGATTTTCTTCGATACAAAGAGCATGCAAATGGTTTAGTGAATTTTTATTTGTTGACCATAGCATTGATATGGAAAGATACATTCAATGAACATAATGCAATATTTTTAGGTTCTGTCCAAAATAGGTACATATGATTTGGGAAATGTAGTTTCAAAATAATTAGATTGGAAACTAATCTTAAGTCCGAAGTGCAAAGAATCTGGCAAAAAAAAATTTTTTAGTGGATTACTACTGCCAGACTTTTATATAATTAAGCATACACATTTTCTAGCAAGCTACCAAGAATCAAATTTTGTTTAACAACTTTAGGTCAAGACCTAGTTAGTTCTTGGTTCATATGGTTAAATACATAACCGAAAAGTATGATTTTATCAAAATATCGGCAAGATCGGGCTGTCGAATATTCATAAATATACATAAGTTTTTAATAGCATTATTTCAATATGAAATAAACAAAAAAATACTTACTCTTTCCACCCTTTTCGACATCGTGCCTTTCGTTTCCCGGGAACATGGACACAGAGAAACATTTGTACGATGATTGAAAATTTCGCCCGACATCCGGGAATATCATATTGAATCCACCGAATTGAAACTAAAAAAAAATTAATCACAGTCAAAAAATAATTAAAATAGAAAATGGAATACTCTAAAGCTTTTGATTTTTATATTGTAAGTATATTAATTAGCAATTATCTTATCGTTTTTTATTCATTTACGAATAGTAAATTAAATAAAAAAATAATTTTAGGAATCGAGTAATACTACGACTTAGCTTAAAGAGAACAAAATATTTATTCAACATCAATATAAAAAATTTCTTCGGAGTTAATTAAATTCTATGATTTATAAAATAAAACAAAGTATACGCACCATTATTCCTTTTTTTTGTCAATGAAATTTTTATTTAAAATTTTAAGTTTTTTTATTTTTCGAGAGGACGACTGGATTGACAAAACAATGACAATTAAAAAACAGCAAAAAGTGAAGGCACAACAAAACTATATTACCGACAAACAAATTGAGTTCTCGACCTCTGTTGGTGGAAAAAGAATCTAGTAATTGACTGCTTTTATGCAGACTATACACTATTCAAATACATGTCATGAATATGAGAGTGTAGTCGTGAAAAATTCACAGGTATTCAACGTACTATACGCAATTGAGCCAATTCTTGCATGATCAATCATCAATCTTGCATATACACCATTTCAATGCAGTACGCTTGATTGAAGGAAAATCAAAAAGATTTATAAAAAAAAAGATCTATAGATTGGGTGTATGATTGAAGTAAAATCAAATCTTTTTGATTTTCCTTCAATCAAGCGTACTGCATTGAAATAGTGTATATGCAAGATTGATGATTGATCATGCAAGAATTGGCTCCATTGCGTATAGTACGTTGAAGTAATAAGAAAATAGGAAGCGGAGAAGTAAAAAAAAATGGAAAAAATGTATGTTAGAATATATCGATGTAAATATTAAAATAGGAAACAAAAATTGTATGGTGAAATGGACAAAAACAAATTACTCGGGCAAAAATAAAAAAAATATCTTTTATATAGAAGAACGTCACACCACATTGTGGATGTAAAAATTAAAGATTGAAGACTCATGCTTGATGTATGTATATGCAACTACAATTGGACGTGCATGTCATGCATTTAAACAGTGTACATCCCGCATTATATTAAACCCATCAATTAAGCGACTCCGTTTTGGATCCGAAACCACTTCATAAACGAACCCAAGAACGGAGAAACGATTGCAAATCGGATCAAATTAGTGTGGGAATTAGAATCACCACGGAGCCATTATGTGAATGTATTGTGAAAGAGAGAGAGTTTTCTACTTCACCATACTCAGAGAAAACGGAACCTAAATGGAATCCAACAAAAATGAACTAATCTAATAAGAAATATGCTCTTTTACAAATATTAAACACTTCTCTGTTGCAATAATCCTGTTTTTTTTATTTTAAAGTATTATTCAATAATTTTTTACACTTGTTATGTATTTTAAGGTTTCCTTGAAGATACAAATTTCCTTGTTGCTTGCTTATTCTGCAAAATTGAAAAAAAAAACAATTACTGTTTCTCTCCATTTGTCTTCATTTCTACTCCATAAAAAATACTCCCCACTCGAATATCGACTACTGTCTCTATTTTCCGGCCCATACAAAAATAATTTCTTCTTTTTACATGCGTACACAGAAAATTTGTTAATATGTGTGAGACGCTCAGTTTTTTTGGATACCAATGTGATGCACCGAGATTCAGTTATTTCGGCGAGTAAAGTGAGATGACTCGCCAGTCACTGCTGAAATCTCAGGCGAGTAATCTGACAATTCATTTCACTCACTCACTCCCTCACTTTTACTAGCTGAATAATCGAAAGTAATCAAAAGTGACTCATATCACTCACTCACTGCGGTTTCGAAATAGGTGAATCTCGGTGATTTTACAAGTCTTGTAAAATTGTAAAATTTTATTTTTTTACAACAGACTGTGAACACACCTATACTAATCTGTAGCAACACTGAAGCAAATGTCAAAACCTGTTTCACATTTGTTCTGAAATATCTTAGTTTGTGTTAAAAAAAATTTTGCACTCTTGTATTTTTCTGTTACAATAGGGTTCGGGTATTGTAAAAGTGTTAAAGTGTAAGACTTTGACATTCAGTATATTTTGTTGTTGTAGTGCAAAAAAATGCTACACTTTTATACTTTTACAATGATACAAGACCAGATACATCGTATCGTTAATACTCCTATTATAGATTTTCTAATGGTGGATTTCAGTTCATTAATAACCTTGTTGTTCCCTTGGAGGTTGCAAAGTACTCGCGAGTATCAATGGAACGCACAGTTTCGCTTTTTTCCCGAAATTAGAAGTAGTGAAGGTTTGGAATTATTATTTAATTATTTAAATTCCCAAATGAAAAGAAAAAAGGAGTGAGTTCAGCAAACGCTATGTTATGCACACAACGCCGAAAGTAAGCTAAGTTCGGTGCTGCAAGAGTTAAAAACTCGATTTTTGTATTGACTTCTGAAGTTTCATAAATTCAATTTGTAAAATTTTACATTGAACACCATTTGTTAAGCCTTTTCTGTAACTCGCGCGTACCACTCTTTGTACGATGTCTGGTAATCCAATCCCAGCCAAAATATTTAACAAACATAAGTTGGTTCTAGCAAAAAAGTTACATTTTGGTTTTAAAAGTAATTTGTCTATTCTTTTCCGTAATCAAGCAGTGCTAAAAAACTAAAAAACTTAAGCAAAATGTAGTTTAGGTAGTTATGCAATTAACATTTATTAAAAATCAAGGCATTTAAAAATATTTTTCAACTGAGAACAAAAGAGAAACAATAAAAATATATCTCACGTAAAAGCGGTCTTTGATCGGACACACTCAGTAAGCACCACATTTATTTACTTACTTATCTGGTTCCCGATCCATGGAGGGTCTCTGACTGAGTGGTGTGCATGAATAACAAAAATTGGCCAAAAATAGCATTGTGTTTCACATCGTTAAAGTCTTCTTTTACTCAGGAAAACTAGTTCTCTTGTAATTTACACGAAAAAACAACAAAAAGAAACTGTTTTGATAACCTGGGGCCCAATTCAGAAAGCATGAATGTTCTTCACGGCAAAAAATATATTCACCCTTAAATTATGTGTGAAAAAATTTACCTATCTATGTACACGTTCTATGTCAAAAAATAAAATGAATCACAAATTATGTATGTGTACACGACTTTCTGGGTGTGTATAGAGAAAACTCAGACTTACGGATTTGTACCACTGTCTTAATTCCGCGGGATGCAAACATAAGTTGACATGAGGCATATTGTTCACTCCCTTTTACCACCAATAAACTGAAAGTTGCTAGCATCTCAGTTTTCTCGTATGAAAGAGAAATAAAAGAAAATTTTGAATGGAAACACAGCACACTGATACTAAGAAATACATAGCATTAGAATGCCCAGTATTTTTCCCGCAAATAAAGTCCGCGTTGTTTTTGACGTGCACTTTACACAAGAAAATTATGAGTGGTGTGCAGCCGGCCTTATGATTTAAAAATCCGCCAAACAAAAAACAGTAGCAGTTTTTTTGTGTGACGTCGTTTGGTAGGAGAATGACAACGACAAGGTTGAGACGGGAGCAAAATAGCAAAAAGCCCAAATCCAAAAACCAGCAATCCGCAGCAGCAGCGTCGTCGACGTCAATCCCGAGCTTCGTGTTCGTGCTTCGTGCCATCGCGTAGATAGAACTCCGAACGAATTTTGTTTTTCGCTCCCAATGAAAATCAAAATAGTTTTAAAAGTACTCGTCTGTTTCTTTTGTCGGGCGCAGTGTTAATTCATAGTATAATTTTTTCAAGTATGTAGCTTGTTAATTTATTTAATATTATGTATATAATTTGTATAGCAACTCATATGGGAAACAATTATCTAGGATCCTATAATATTATTTCGATGTAGTGAACTTAATTACTTCGATTTCGAAAAAAAAACTTAAGTGAATTATTGCACAAGATTTTTAAATGAATCCTTTTTTTTAAGTGGAATACCTAAAAAATGGCTAGTATCCGTGGTTGTGTAAAAGTTCTGTAAAAATCGATAATTCTGCCGTACACCTTGATTGAACTGTGGAGAATACATAGAAAATCTCACTCCAGAAATAAACAAATTATGCAATGAACTAGGCAAGGACCCTTCTTCCTTAATGATTCAATAACCTACCTTCGCCAGAAATATAAACTTCGATATGTATTACAAAAAAAAAATACATAATTTATTATTTTAGTTTGCCTTACGCGAAGGTTTTTATCATTCTGCTAACGTCATGGGAAATAGGAAAGAAAAAAAGTGCAATAAAATAAATAAAAGCCGACATGGGTACTTATTGCGATCTGTCAGCATTTTGCAACAACCAACAAGCTATTTGTGTAAATTGTTTTGTTGTAACATTTTTTCTCATAATGCAGTTCACTTTGAAAAGTCATTGTACATTTTTCTCTATCGGAATTGTTGTATGTTATATGTGTATGTATATATGTAGGTATTTTATTTCAATAAATTTGTTTTGCGCTTGGTTTACTCTAGATAGGTATTTATTATTAGTAATAAATGTTCATTGACCATTGTCTCTGACAAACTAAACGAAAGGAGCACGTGGATAAGATTTTTATTTTTTCGCCTTATAATTTTTAAAAGCACAAAAAAAAGTAAAATTCTTTCGGTTGCGTTCACCTGTCCTAAATGGTTTTATTTTCATACGAAAGACGTAACAGCTTGCAAGTCGCTTCATAATAATCCACTTCTATCATAAAGTGAGTCACATAAGTTAGTGTTAGCTAAAAGGGATTCCCTCTTTGGTTTGTTTATTATCTTTTTATATCTTGTCTCGTGTCTTCAACATGTGCGACGGCGTCAGTGCGCCTTCTTTATAATCTGTATCTGTATTTATGATTACCGCGATTGGATAATTTTTGTATTGCGTATATAGCTAGGTATACTTTTCTATTTTCTACTTCATGTGAAGCGTTTTATGTTTGTAGAGGGTGTGATGACGATTTTAAAAAAAGTTTTGTGTAAACAAATCTATAAAAATGAAATGACACAGAACATCATTGATCAGTTTTCGGTTTGATTATATTTATCTATTCTTGATTGGCACAATAAATTAACCGGTGTGTTTGAAAATCAGCCTTAATTAATTCAATATAAAAATATAGGTAGATAAATACCCACATATGTATGTATGTACCTACAGATGAATATACATACCTATAATATACTTTCCTGTTTACATTTGTCACAGAGAATTAATTTTGCCATGGTGAATAGTGATTTTGCATCATCGCTGTGTTAATTGACAATTTGATTAATTAAAAAAAATTACAACTACTCTGGCGACTGCTATGTAACCCACCTATTCTATAACGTAGGTAGGTACCTATTTAAATTGATTCAGAGTCTACTCATGCATAAATTAATTGAATGTGTTTGAATAAATAGATGAGACTATTAAGAACTGAAATTAAACAAACAAAAATCGCACTTTAAATAATACGTACCTACCTAAATATATATCATACCTATGCAATTCTTATTGCGCAATTTATGGTATTCTTTATCATTTCATAATATTGGTTGATTTTTCATGGAAAATGCTGAGTATGTAACCTTATAGTTGAGTAATTGTTTGTTTGTTGATACTTTTGTCTTCATTGGGTTATACCTACTTCCTTATAGAAATCAAAAATATCTATCAATTAGTTACTATTAGTAATAAATAATTACCATGCTTCTATCAAACGGAGTAGCCACTTTTATCGAGTCTGCTAATTTTCAAGTGTGAATTATTATTTTTTACTGAAACTATTGATTTATGGATACAACAGGCTGTTTGTTTGAATTATAAGTAGTATATTCATTATTCAGTTAATTGATCCATTTAGAATCAACGAAAAATAATTTCTTACTTCTACGTACATGGTCATATGGTCATACCTTAAGCCTTAAGGGTTCTAATTGTTGATTAAGTTGGCAACTAGCAACTATTTTCAACTCTCTCCAATAAAGTCGGCAATTATCCGAAAATAGTCAACACTTAATTTTATGCGAAAATTGCAAAAGAAAATAAATTACCTATGACACGAACCACAAATAAGCCATACTAAGATCGGAAACCTTCGTACGTTTCACCCCCTAAAACCCATTTGTTTACTTTGGTGTATTTGTACCTTTTAAACTCTATCCATGAATATATGTGAAATCGAAAAAAAAAACAAAAACAAATTACTAGGGCTGTGGTGTCTATGTGTCTATAGGAAGAGTAACAGAAAAGATTCTTGTATGCGTTTTTATAAATGGGTCTATTGGAAGACGAACAGAAAAGTTATTTGTGTGCGTGTTTCAGCTTGTAGGCAAATGTCAAATGAAAGCAGAAGTTTGGGGTCCTTAAGTTATTAGTTTATGACACGAACATTCGAGCAAAAAACGGCCACTAGAAGGGCGAATATTGGGACGCATATGCTAAATTCGCCCGCTTTATATCTTACTCGGTGTGTAACTTTTAAGGTTTTCGCGGTTGTTTACATATGACATTTTTAGTTTTCAGAATAAGCCGCGTTATAACTCGGTGTGGCCGAATTCAGTAGCATAAGTGGCTCGATAAGACGCTATGGTTCGGACACTATAGAATATGTTATACATATATAAATATACACATGTATGTATCTGTATTTACACCGGTTGGGCGTTAAATAAAGAATAATTTAAAAATGAATCGAAACGTTTGGTATTTGCAGATTCTATGTTATATTCTACAAAAAAAAAAATCCTTAAGGGCCGGCTATTGGCAACTCTACCCCATATCTACATAATGCATGTACATGTAAGGGGTTTTCCAATAAGAGGTGTTATTTTGAATAGCCCGCTAATTCGGTAGCTGTCACTTTTGAAGCTGTCATTTTTTGACATTTGACAAGTAGAAACTACGCTATTAATAAAAATGGAACGATACACGCTTCAACAACGCATTTCTTTTTTTTGAATATCAAAATAACACCTCTTATTGGAAAACCCTTTATATACCTACCTATTCTTCTTAATTAGTCTCCAGATTAAACTGAATATATAAAATTTATTATAATTTATGTAAAACAAGTACATAATATTATTTATTATGATGCACTTTGTTTTTTAAATATCTACATAAAAAAGAAGGGGGCAATCGCGCAGTTAAATCTGTTGAATAGCAAATGGAAATTTGCATTTTTATTTGCGATACCTGTATGTAGGTACTGTAGGGCAAGTTATAAAAAATCCAACTCGAGATTTTAATCAATTTTGACATTACGATGATAGAAAAAAACAAAAAAGTTGATCCTGCAATTCCATATGCATGTCTCTCTGTCGGTCTGTACAAAGATCTACAGCCTAAAGGGCTGAAACGATTTTCTTCAAACTCGGTGTCTATTTAAGCGTTTTAGGTGATTGTCTCAAATAGATTTTTTAATCGGTACCTACCTGCTATACAATTTTGTCTACCTTCTTAATAATCTTGAAAACGGCTCTAACGATTTTGATAACAAAATCTGCACACTACAATAAATATACACCGAGATTCAGCTATTTCGGCGAGTGAAGTGAGATGACTCGCCAGTCACTGTTGAAATCGCAGGCGAGTAATCTGACATTTCATTTCACTCACTCACTCCCTCACTTTTACCAGCTGAAACGATTTTTAATCAAAATTGACTCATCTCACTCACTGCGGTTTCGAATTAGCTGAATCTCGGTGATAGTCTACCCTTTGATTTAAATTTTGTTTTACATATTTTGTTATTAACTGTACCTGCCATACATTATTTTTATTTTTGACTTTCTCATAAGCGGCTTGACGGATTTCGATACAAAATTGTATAGTTTTTAGAATTATAAATAATCTGCATACCAAAATTTATGAAAAATATTGTTTTTATTTTTGAAAAAAAAATATATATATACCTATAACTAATATATAAAAAAAATATTTCGAAATCGGATAACGATTTTTTTTTTTAATTAGCTATACATATTTTTAAGCTTATTATTTACATAAAGTTACCATACCAAATTAAAAAAAAAAATAAAGAAATTGTGTATATACAAAAAATTAGTAAAAAACTCCACTTTTGGTTTAAACTTCATATCAACAATTTATTCGGTTTCACAGTGTCGTTTAAACCTTGAACTGAGTTCAATTTGTAGTTTCAGTTAACCGAGATTATTCTGCCGTTTAAACTTCAGCGTTTGTATTGTTTTTTTGTTTCAGAATATATTATGAACAAAACAAAATTGTGTATTCAAATGTTATCGAGTTGGTATAGTGATTTTGAATATTATTTTATTTATCATTCTCGTTGTTTCGCGTGTTTTTTTTTGTGTCAGAGAGAGAAAGGGAAGCCGAGGCACGAAAAATGCTGCCAACTATTTTTCATAAAATATAGTTAAATGAAGTTCAACTGATCTGAACATCAGATTTCACTGTGAAACCGGACGAATTAAACCAAAAATTTAAACTCAATTTAAGGTTCAGTTGATCTTAAGTTTAAACTCCTACTGTGAAACTGTAAGTTAATCAATCTTTCTAAAACCAGTCTGAATTGGTCTTCGAATTCACAACTATTTTTTTTTTTAAATTAAAAGATTTTCGCCTTGTTCATCTAACAAAAAATTTAATTTTGTTGACGAGTTTGAATAACTATGATTTGTGTTCTTTGCGTTGTCTTTTCATCGGTTCTAATATAATTAATAAAAATATTTATTTGACAAACTTCATATATTTTATTAAATTTTATTTAATATGTACTAATTTGTATCTTATGTATTGTTTGTTATTTCAGACATGATACTTCATAAAACTGCAGTTAATTTATGCTGTCCTCAACGCCAGGTGCGACATAGCATCAATCAACTTTGACAAAATTAACTAAGAGACAAAAAATATTTTATATATAATTTTAGATAAAACAATCGGCGTCCTCAACGTAATAAAAATACTTAATAATTTATATATAAACATAACCTTATATAAATACTAAATTGAAATTTCAAGCCAAAGTTTAAAAATACTAACTAATCCAAATTTTAATTTTTTATAAATTATTACTGTAATTGCCTTATTAAAAATAATAACCTATTTGTTTTATAAAGAGCATAGCTCATTTTCTTACGAATTTGTAATTCTTCTAAAGATTTCCCGATTATTAAGTCTTTTTTTTTTTTTTTTTAAAAAGGCTTTAAAAACTATTTAGTTTAAAAACAAAAAAATTGTCTCAACAATGAAGATTTCAAAAATGAAATTCAAACGCAAATATGGATGTTTAAATGTTTGAAAAACATTTCGCAGTATTATCTAAATTTTAAGTTTTTTAGTTTTGTGTAATTATTAACTGTTGTCAAACAGGTTTGATATTCGGACACCTTTTACCTTTGTAACATACCCATCTTTTTATTTCCATTATTTTTTTTATTCCTCGTAACAAAAATTATTACACATTAAATTCACATCCATCTGCATCAGTAAATAGTGTTGTTTATTATTTCTGCTGCAAGAAAACTAACAAAAAGCAATAACCAAACAAAAAAAAACCGTCAAACCTAAAAAAAAAACCATGGATCCTTACTCACCGGAACTTTTGTGGATGGTCATAATTGGCTTTATAATTGCATTCATTTTGGCTTTTGGCATTGGTGCGAACGATGTTGCGAATTCATTTGGAACGAGTGTTGGTTCAGGTGTTTTGAGCATTCGGCAGGCATGCTTATTGGCTACAATTTGTGAAATTTCAGGCGCTGTACTTATTGGTAACTTGTAAAACACAATTTTTTTTATCTTAGATTAATCTTTATTTATTTGCTATTTAAAGGATATAAGGTTTCCGACACAATGCGAAAAGGAATTCTTGAAGTTGGTTTATATGAAGGTTCGGAAACTGAACTAATGTTGGGTTGTATGTCCGCTCTGGCTAGCAGTGCTGCATGGTTACTAGTAGCTACGTTTCTCAAGCTACCTATTTCTGGGACACACAGTATTGTTGGTTCAACTATCGGTTTTAGCTTAGTGGCGCGGGGAACCCAAGGACTTAAGTGGTCAACGCTGGCAACAATTGTTGGCTCCTGGTTTATTTCGCCAGTTATGAGTGGCATTGTTAGCATTTCGCTGTTTATTCTTATAAGAAAGTTCATTTTACGCGCAAGTGATCCCCTCAAAGCAGGACTAGCTTCTTTGCCTGTGTTCTACGGAGTTACTTTTTTCATAAACTTCATCAGCATTGTATTAGATGGCCCCAAACGTAATTGAAGTGCAAACATATAAATATCGAAATATTAATTGAATTACTCTTTGCAGTTTTATATATGGACAACATACCAACTTGGGTAGCATTGGTTTCAAGCATTATTCTGGGTTTATTTGTCGCATTTTTAACTCAATTGTTCGTCGTTCCCTTGCAAGGGAGAAAGATCAAGAGCAAAATCCAAGCTACAAATCCAGTCAAATTCAATTTTGAAGACTCTTTAGGTAATATTATTGAGTGTTCTATTTTTGTTTTCAAATTTAAAAAAAAAAAACTTTTTTTTATATAAAAAGAATCTTCTCCATCGGGCAGTCCCCGCAAAAATCGGCGTCCTGTATCTCTCGTCAGCGACGGGAAACAGTTACCTGCAATTGCCGAAATAACAGAACTTGTCTCATTGACAGACAATTCTCCAACAACTTTCAAGCTTTCTATTTCAAAGGGATATACCAATGAAAAGAACTATAAAATTAACCCGGAAATTGTGAAAAAGGCCGAGGATTTGCTAGGAAAGGCCAGTCTTGATAATACTGACCTTACTATTACAAGTCTGAATTTTATTGATGAGCAGCATACTAATGGCAACGGAAATTCAATGTTTTCAAATAGTAAACCACTGCAAGACTTTTTTGTGAACAAAGAAGATCAACAAAAATCACCCGTGCTTGCAGAAGAAACTCGAAACAAAACTGCCAATCCCGATGCAACCGATTTGCTTGTTGATAATCCAATTCCAACTAACCAATGTGCTTCCAAAAATAATGATGAGCTCAAAGTAACTGAAAGTGGTTCAAGCTTAGAGCTTATGATCTCGTCAACACTGTCACCTAATTCTAGTAAAGTGCCTCTTATAGAAAGCAAGGATCTGAACGAATTTACGATTCCAGCCAACAACGGTGAGGAAACTGAAGAAGTGTCCATGCTGTTCTCGTTTTTGCAAATATTGACTGCAACGTTTGGCAGCTTTGCTCATGGTGGGAATGATGTCAGGTAAGTAAGATAATTTTTAAGAACAATGTCATTTTAATAATGTGGACATTTTTTTGTTTTAAGTAACGCTATTGGACCCTTGATCGCGTTGTATATGATTTACAGAGAAGGTTCTGTGATGCAGAAAGCTGAAAGCCCCATTTATATATTAATATATGGCGGAATAGGTATTTCAATTGGGCTGTGGCTTTGGGGTCGTCGAGTGATTGAGACTATAGGCAATGATTTAACTAAAATCACATCTTCAACGTAAGTAATCTTTACACGCGATCGATCAGTCAAATTCAAAGCAATGACAGGAATGTATAAAATGAATTGCCCGTATGCGTGCAGAAATATAAAAACTTCCTGCCTAGTGTTGGCGACTGAACACGCAGCGTGCGCCTTCAATTTAATTTTATGATTTTTTTTAAATAGCGGGTTTACTATTGAAATTGGAGCTGCCATAACAGTACTTCTGGCTAGTAAAATTGGTTTACCAATTTCGACAACACATTGCAAAGTGGGTTCTGTGGTCTTCGTTGGATATGTTAGTTCTAAGGGCAACGGAAATGGCGATAAGAGCAACAGTAAACCAAGCTCTACAGCTCCAAATTTGGAGAACGGCACAGCGTCTACTACCTTAACACCAAAATGTAAAGGCAGCGTTGATTGGCATTTGTTTCGAAACATTGCTTACGCTTGGATTGTTACAGTGCCCATTACTGCAATCCTCAGTGCAGCTATTATGTTTTGTCTATGTAAATTTGTTTTGCCTAGTTAAGTCTGCACACTAATGTTTCAAAGGCAAAATAACTATAATATAAGTTATAACATTAATACAAGAAATACTAGTTGTCCATCATTGTTAGCTTCATACCAAATCAAGTACAGTGCAGATATAAGATTGTTTATCCTTTTATCAATGAAATTTTATTTTACTAATATAATTTTATTTACTTAGTTTTCCATTTAATTTAATTTGTATTTATTTTGAATAAACTATAGAATTGTTTTGTTATATGAATGTATTAAAAAAAATTGTGTTTCAAAAGTAAGCAAAATATAAAAGAAATCAAGGTGTTTTGAAATTTTAAATGTTAACTTTAAATCTGGATTATTAATTGTGTAAAAACAGTTTTTAAAAATTTAACAAACAAATATGTTTTTAAATTTTGTTGGCACAATTTGTCAATTATGTATACGCGTTAAAATCATTCAAGTATTTTCTAAGTAGACAACACAATTATTGTAAAATGTCACATCCTTTAAATAACTAATTTTATTTTACAAAATTAAAAATTCCCGATGAGGGGTTTTACATAGAAATTTAAACATTTCATTTCATATACATTAGAATCTCTACACCTTGATGAGAGATGTTCCGTTTACACATTTTTTACCGTTATGATGTTATATTAAAAAAAAAAACATATATTTATATACAATAAAATAAATGAAAAAAAAACAAAAATATTAATTATAAAGAGCTGTTTTCTAACTTGTCAGCGTGGATATAACTGCACAGAAATTATTTTCTCTTAAATCTCTTGAGTGCAGTTTGACTTGTAAAAAAAGTTGTCTTATTATATTACCAACACATTGTTTCATTTCACCATCATTGTAATTAACTACTGTTATAAACATAAAATAATAAAGACAGATATTGAAAACAACTCATACTCTGTAGTATAAATTCTAAAAAAAATGTTCTTTAAGGTCAACGGATGTTGTTATGGAAATACTAGCAGATACCCGTGCGATGCTATAGACTTTCTATCCCACGGGAATCTAATGACATCATCTATCCACATACAAAATTGTAATAAAAACCGTCTTATAATTTTTGTAGGATAATCCAGTTTCTCATCCATCTGCTTACCAAATTTCATTTAAATCCATTCAATGGTTGAAGCGTGAATGCGAAACAAACATCCAAGTACATATATATTTTTTTCATATTTATGTAATATGGTTTTCCTTTCTAAAATTCAATTGTTTTTGATTTGAAAGAAATTTGAAAAAAAAAACGTAGCAATATCTTTTTTGAATGTGTATGTGGAACTGTAAAACTAAATTGTTTTCGTCATTTTGAAATTCTTTGTAAGTGTAAATGGAAATCGAATTGAATAAACTTGATGTTGTCCTCGATTATGAAGGAAATGAAACAATTACAGGGCTCTTTCAAAACACGAAATATTTGTGTTCATACTACCTTAAAACACAGTTCGTTGCGTTATTTAAGTTATATAAATTTGTATATATTTTTCTAACAAATATAATGTATTAACCAATTGAACTTGCATCAAAATGTTTTGCAAATAATCACAAGAAGTTTGTCAAGTTTCTGGGTGGTGTGTGTGAAAATCCGTGTATAAATTCGTCTTCAAAAAGAATTCAATTCTTTCAGAAAAAAACAATTTCTATGTCTATGGAATTCGTTTAAGGCAACAAAAAATTCCTACAGATCCGTCGCGAATCAATTGTGTTCCAAGTAAATCGACATAAGCCTCTCCCATAGGAACCGTCAATTTTTGTTCTATCAAATTTCATCTAAATCCGTTATGTCGTTGATGCGTGCGTAACTGCAATTCAAACATCCAAACATATTCATTCAAATTATTAATAATTATTAAGTTTAGTGTATTCAATTGATATTAATTGATATTTAATTACAAAAGCATACAATTAAAACAAACAGTATGTACCTGAACTAAAACAAAACAGTTTGCTTGTCCCTACTACTGATTTGGTGTAGGGCTTTCGTTTTGCTTTGGTTTACTGAAATACGGGATTGGAAACTGAAACGGCAGCTGCATGTTGTGTGTGTGTACTTCCTGGCACATTATAAATAAAAGGGGTATGGTTTGTTTCGTTTTTTTCATCTCGTTTTTGTATTATTTCGTTTTAGTCGTTTCTCATTTTCCTATTTTAATCAAAATGTTTTTCAATTACATATTTTGTTTACATTTGTTTTGAAAAAAAAAATCATTAGGTATTTTACTTAGTTCGTTTAAGTTTATTAACCCCAAGTCTCACAGTGCAAGTTTAAACTCCACTTTTTTGTTTACACTTCCGATCAACAATTTATTCGAAAGGGAGGACGGGGCAAGAAAAGTGATGCCAACTATTTTCATAAAATATAGTTAAATGAAGTTCAACTGATCTGAAGATCAGATTTCATTGTGAAACCGTACGAATTAAACCAAAAAATTAAACTCAGTTTAAGGTTCAGTTGATCTTAAGCTTAAACTCCCACTGTGAAACTGGGGGTAAGCCTTTTATTGTTTACTTTTTCGATTATTTCATTTATTGTTCATTTCGATTTCGATTACTTCGCCAACGTGTGTTTCGTCTTTATTTATTTTATTTTTTTTTATGAAGGAATTAAAGTTCATGCGAACAGTGCGTAACAGGGCATCCTGCCCTCCTGCAACCACCTGCTTGGACCAATTATAGGATTTGGGGTGGGGTCGTGTTTGGGTGGCTGCAACGTTTTTGGTGTAACATTTATCAAAATACAAAACGGCCTAAGCGGGATTTTTAAAAGTGAGATTATAATAAACCAGGATTTTTAATATTTTATTTAAATAAAATAATTCCTTCATTATACAAAAAAACATAAACAAAAAATAAATGTACATAAATTGTAATAAAGTCTTATATTAGACGCCCCTGACAATAGATTCTAATAACAAAGAAAATACGAAATAAACTTTTGGCCAGATAACCTTGACCTAAATAACTCATTGCACTTTTAACGCAAATGCAAAACGAGTAAAAAGGGGAAGAAAGAAATGCGGAATGATTGAAAAACAAAGTGATACAAAAACGAACTTATTATAAACGAAGGAAACAGAAATCGATGTAAAAAAGGGGGAAACAACGAAATGCGAATTGAAAAAAACGAAGCAACATGCAACCGTATAAAAGCCGTTGGCTATTTTTGTAGAATGAGCAGATATGTTATATGTGTTCTATGCAAAATTCTCACGGAACCATACATTTTACTTTTACAGGAATAAAAAGAAGCCTTTGTTCTATTCCAGATTATAATGTATCTCTGTGCCACATTTCATCGAGATCCGTTCAACCGTTCTATAGTGATTTAGTAACAAACATCCATCCATCCAAATCTTCACATTTATAATACAGGGTCCGCCAAATAACTTTTTTTTTTGAAAATGGGCGCAAAACATCGAGTGTAGCATCGGCTGTGTGGCACGTAGCGCCGGCCGTCCTGTTGAAATCAAATATTGCCAATATCCGCCTCTTCAATTTTTGTGAACAAAAATTCGTTCAACATGGCCCGATAACGATCGCCATTGACTGTAACGGCCAATCCTTGCTCATTTTCGAATTATGCCTCTGGACTAAAATCCGCACCAAACAGTGACTCGTTTTGGGTGTATCGGCTTTTCAGTGTGTGCGTGCGGGTTTTCTGTGCCCCAAATGCGACAATTTTGCTTGTTTACATATCCGCCAAGATCAAAATGAGCTTCATCTGAAAAGATGATTTTTTTTGGCAAAATCGGCATCTTCTCTAAGTCGGTCGCAGGCCCACTTATCTAATACAATCTCTTAGACGACAACTGTCAAAATTTCATCCGAATCGGACGCGTAGTTTCGTTTTGGCCACAGAGAGCAATATCGGTCGGTGATTCAAGACAAAGGCTTGCTTTCTGCAGCCAAAAATGGCAATGGCGCAGTGGATAAAGTGCTTGACTAACTAATACTAACTTAGACGTATGGGTTCGATCCCCACGCTAGGCGCATTCTTTTCTATACCCCCAATTTTAATTGGATGCCGCCCATGGGTTAAAATGAGACAGTCCAAACCTGGTACTCAAATCCACTGTGCCAAACTATTGCCGTGCAATTCAGGTTGCATTTAAAAGACCTTAAGTCTTACAGGCATATAGTTCAATTAAAAAAAAAAAAATAATAATGACTGCACAATCTGCTCGCTGCCGATGATATTTCGAAGTTTATGAGCAGTAGCTGCAGTTCAACTAGGTTAATTCAACCGAAAATCCGACTTTATGAATACGTTAGCGCAGGTTTTAGTTAGTCAGACGCTTATGAAAACACCCAAAATCATAAATTCTCGCGGGGCGGGGCCTCCGTTGGGTCAGTCCACACCCCTGTACTCAAACGTATGTTGCGATATGGAAATTGACAAAACTATGATGTCAATAGGTATACGAAATATGTAATGCTTAGAATAATCTTAAAAAAATGACATTAAATAGTCAATTAAATGTAAACTTTGTTTTAAGCTGCATTAAAACAAATGAATTTAGGCTTGTCGCCAATAGGCAATATCAACTTGGTCACACGTTCGATTTACGTCTGCATATAGTGCAACTACAATTCTTTCTGGGCGATTCAAGTACTTTAAAAAATATATTCTGTGCCAACAACGTACATATAGTTTCATATATGTATATATTGATGAACTGAAGTGATCCTGAATTTTATATATTTAGGTACATTTAAACATTCGCAATAATATAATAAATGTTCCACATACGCCAGCGTGTACAAAATGCAATAATTATTATTAGTATACATATTTATGAAGTAGATTTATGATTTTTGTTTGATTAATCACGATAGCACTTAAGGAGATATAAATACCCTAAAATGTTTAAATACAGTGCAATTGGGAAAGGATTAGATAGGAGATACCGATACACATTAGTTTCAAAGGTTTGAATAATCGTAATGGGAGCGACAAATTCGGTCGGGTAAAGCATTCCACATTCGTGTAGTGCTGGTAAAGAGGTCTGACAGCATGAGGCATGCACTCTATATGGTATAAGACGTGATCCGGTTCCGGTCTAAAGTTTTATATCATAAAAAATTGTATCCATATTGTCTGCTTGAAATTTGATTTGTTTACAAACTTCATTGCTTTAATAATTTTTTTAAGTCAGCTGGAAGAATGTTTATTTTTTTGGAAATTTTTTGGAAAGTCCTATATCGGCATTGAAATTTTCAAAATTTCTAGATTAATATTTTTTAACTGCACATTTTTTCTCTATGATCAATTGTAATTGAAATACTGCGTATGCCTCACTTAACACGGGACATACGTTCATTAAAAAATGCCTGGATTATACGTCTTATGTTCCATTATTTCAACAACAAAAAAAAAACACCAAAAACATATTTCTTTAGAATTTTTTTTATTAAAGTTAAACCCATATAAAGGCCGCGACTCCATTCGAAATATTTATTTCGGCCATTATTGCAGACACTACTACTTTATGTCGATTTCGTTTCAATAATTAGGATTCGCTACTAAAACCAATACTTTTTGGCTTTGAAAAGAACGATTACGGACCGAATCTCTTTTTGGGATTGTGTGTGTTGCTTGGCAGCTCTAAAAAAAAACAAATCTTCAATTCGTTAAAACATCATTATTTCGTTTTAATTTCCCGATTCCGACGCGGGGGAGTTCCTAAACCCACTTGCACTTTTTTAATATTTGTTTCCAAGAAGTTTTTAACAATTTTTTTTATTTTTTAATATATTAATTTACTTTTTCTGTACACTGCCACAAAATAAAAATTAATTCACAACACAACAATTGAGAAACGTCAAAACAAATATTGTAGTGTGTGTACGAATCTGTGCACAAATCCGTTTTGAATCCGTCTCCAAAAAGAGATTCAATACGGATCTGTTTTTCCAGAAAAATATTGGTTTTAATTTGAAACGAATTTGATTTTCAGAAAAAAATTGACGGCGGATCGACGGCAAGTCGATGTTTTTGTTGAAACGAAATCGACATTAATTTATTTTTCTTTGATATGTGGACAAAAATACATTTGTCACATTTGTGACATTTCATTGTTCTCCAAGCTAATTTAGAATAGGTATAACCCGTTTTTTTTTAATGAAATATTTTAATTAAACATGAAAATAGGTAAACTATTGGCCTTTTCGATTGGCCGTCCAGAACTGTTCTGACCCCCACAAAATGACAGTTGTTACTCTAAACAGAACAGAAAACGATTCTGGATTTCATTTCAGAATCGAAAACAGAATCACTAATACACTTACACAATTAAAATGTCAAAATAATCGGCTTGATTTGTTGTGCAATTTCGTTGTGTTTATTGAATTTAAACTCATTTTCTTGTAAAATAACATAAAAAGAAGCAAGTTATAATTATTATTGATACAAGAAAATGTGTATCTAAATTGAAATCAAGTGTTTTGGAAATTCTTTTTAGCCGATGTGATTTTCTATTAATTTAATTTTCACAAATACAGTGATACATATAATTCAGAATCAGTCAAATTGTTTACGGATGTTTTATGGGGGAACGTGTTCCGGACGGCCAATCGAAAAGGCCATATGAACAAGATTCAATATCTTGTGAGAAATTTGTGCAGGATAAATATGGAATGTCACGAAACGTCAAATTTTATTTCTGCATTTATTTCTTCTGAGAAGAAAAGAAATAAGGTACTTGACCAAAGGTCTGTGTAACATCTTACTGCATAATGTAAATTTAATAAAAAAAAACATAAATAGACTATGCATGTGGTAATAAGTCTTCTAAGCAACAAAAATTATTAAAATATCCTAAGTCCATTTATTATTTATTGGAAATTATATGCCTATCTAGGTGAATAGTCTTTTCTTCCTTTGAAATAAAAGTTCTGTTCGGCTTTTTTGGCCCAAAAGCCAAGTTTTATCGACATTAAAGACCTGATTTGTTACGTATCTTTGTTAATCAATACATTTTTGAATTTCTTGCGGGTAAATCAGCCATATGCTAACACTCCTTGATTTTTTATATCATCATCATCTAACCAGCCTCAGCCCTTACTATAAAACCTGCGTCTCAGTGCTTTTTCTTTGAGGATCTGTATCTTTTTCCTCAACGAAACGGAATTCGTTTTTGATACGAGACAAATTTTATTTGTTTTCGATAGTTTGCCAGAACTGTGTATGTCCTGAAAAATATGTATATATGTGCATGTATTTAGTACAGTAAAATAATATACCTACATACGTATTTCTATATAAAATGTACATACAGGCACACTATATACAATAATGACAATCTTCGGACTGTACCTATACGAATCTCAACTTATATTGAATAAATCAAATTATATCTACCTATATATATTATGTACATAATTACTTGATACCTACATAAAGTTATGAGGTCATTCTCGTACATAATGTCAACTTAACATAAAAGCTAATTTTGCAAACTTCTAAGATTTTCTTAGAAAAAGAAGCAAACGTTGTATGTAGGTGTATTTTGGTAATCAATCAGCTTCCGTTGTCTCTTAAATCTTAGGTTATATGCTTAGCAGTAAAAGCCATATTCTAATACAAACTGATAGAAAAATCTAATGTTTATACGTACCAATTGGCATATTAAGGGTACCTACACATTATTACTAACTATACATTTTAAATAATAATTAATTTTGATAAGATACTTATTGATTTTTTTTTTAATTTAGCTGAT
Source organism: Philhelius pedissequus (assembly GCA_910595825.1). NCBI lineage: Eukaryota > Metazoa > Arthropoda > Insecta > Diptera > Syrphidae > Philhelius > Philhelius pedissequus. Next base: position 1,583,593 of record OU343163.1, on the reverse strand, counting down.
TTTCCTAACTAAAATACCTAACAACATAAATTACGAACCTTATTCCATTGAAAAAAGCTCTAACAATTTCCAAGAAAGCGAAAGTATTATAAAAGCTAGTAAGTAGCTAGACACACACGATTGTCTTAAGCCTTAGATACATTGCTGCATGGCACATGTTGGATACATAAAGTCAGATACGCTCGCTGGTGGTGGCTCCTAAGGTGTGTTATTAACTTTTTTTTGTTGGCTGCGTTGTTGGTAGTTGGCTGGCAGGTTGGTTGGCACTAGCATGGCACACAAGATATTGTGAGGCTCTCTTTCAAGTTTTAAGACAAGACTGAAGCGACTCAGTTGTGAGGTAGCTTACGTAGAAGTTACACGTGAATAAAAAATCTTTATTTGCCCGCATTTTTAAAAATCTCACAAGAAATCACCAAAACTTTATCTTAACAAACAACAACAAAATAATAAAAAAAAAATCAAAGTATTCCATTGATTTGATCGTAGCGGGACAGGTTTTTCGTTCGTTTTCGCGGCTTGGAATGCACGTTGAGCTTAACGTTTCTTGTTAGTTATACTATAGTGTTTTTGTTTTGTAGAAGGTATAATGAAAACTGCCTCCTCCGCCCGATGTGTTCATGCTTAAAAATTCTGTGTGTATATTTATAAACTTTTTTTTTTAATTCAAAGCTTACGTTAAAGTAAAAGGAGTTACCTAGATATTTTAAAATTTTGTGTCTATAAAGGTATAGAAAAATTGAAAGAATTTTCGTGGTGTCTGTTTTATTGCGTTATTTTATTTTACTTGTAAAAGTTGCATATTTGTGGTTTTACAATATTTATAAAAGTCACTGAGCTAAAGTTAAAGATTGCGTTGGATTAACTGCGAGGATAGCGATACATTTTAATCTCACAATTACAAACAAACAAAACGATACAAGGTAAGTCATATGACAGATTAAAATACATTTCAATAGATATGTTAATTAATATCTACAAATGTGTAGGTAGGTATTTTTGTAGAATTTTTTTTTTAAAAGTTTGTTTGCATAATTTAACAGTTATGCTCCCAATCTCGGCTTTTGTCCCCAAATGAGGTCTACATAGATGTAGATTAGGCATATACAAACAAAATCTCCTTAAAATGTATATGCAAATATCAATTTATGATACCATAGTACCGCACTTTTAACGGTTTACAGGTGTGTGGAATGCAGATTGGAATCTTTTAAATTTGTTATTGTAGATATGGTTATACAATTTTTTTTTAAAAGCTAAATAAAAAAGTATATACCTACCTTTACAACATATATAACGTTTAGTAGATTCAAATTTTTTTATAAAGGAACTTTGAAATTTTTGAAAGGTATTTTATTTTATATCAAAGTTTCTAGGTTTTTTTTAAAATAATATTTTAACTATACACCTGTAAGACCTAATGTCTTTTAAATACAACGTGAATTTTTTTTGTTGGTAAAGTGGATTTGAAAATTAGGTCTTAACTGTCCCTTTATCCACGGGCGGTATCCAATTAAAATTTAAAGCATAGAAAATAATGCTAGGCAGCATCCACTGCGCCATTACCACCCGCAATGTGATGTATGATAATTTTAAAAACGGATTTTGAAAGAAGAATAACTTTAAAGTACGGTTTATAGCTTTATCTTTTTTCTTTAAATAAACCAATAAAAACATAGATATATGAATGTATATTGATTAAGTACTATTTAATAGTAAATTATTAGAAAAGTATAATAATTTATTATTAAAATCAAACAAAAGTTTTTAAATTACAGAAAATACTATCAAACTGGAATTCAAATTGTAATTATTTTCCTCAAAGTGTAAAAATTGTTCTTATCCCCGTAAGCGGAAGAAATCAAAAACACTCGAATTCTTCTTCCTAAATTGATCAATCACCACAAAAAAAAAATAATAATTGCGAGATCGAATTGAGTATCACCACAAATAATGTTTTTTTTCACATACATATATTTGTATTCAAAATTAAAGAAAAATGCCTTTTTTTACAATTTTCCACTGGTGCTCAAAAAAAAAATCACATAAGTCTTAAGTAAACCTCTAATTTTACATTTTACAAAAAAAACATGAAAACTATTTCTCGCGACCATTTTGAGTTTTCCAATTTATTCACTTTTGTCCTCATTAAATAAACAAAAAATTCAACATCTGTATGAAATTTTATGAATTTCCTTTTTTTATTTAATTAAATGTAAAGTGGATAAAATAGACCTAAAAATGACCAAGGACCAAGCTTTTTGAGAGCAAAATGATTTATTTTGATATGTATCTATAATTTTTGTTTGCCCTGTTCAGTTTGCTAAAGTAGAATCCTAATACAAGTTAGAAGATTACGTTAACTAAAATCTTGTTTTACTTAAACGTTGACTGGTTGCAATTTTCCGCAACTATTAACGAGCAGTATTTAACTTCAGAAAAACTGTTATTTGCAAAAAGTTAGTTAGTCATACGAGTACATCTAATCCAAGCGACTTTTCTAAACAAGAATAGAATAGAATTAAATCCCGGATTAAAATTTGTGGATTAATAAAAAATAATTGGTCCTGCCGAAAATACATGAAGAAAATCTAATGCAATAAGTATGAACTCTACTATTATTGGTCTATAGTTCTGGAAATTATGTCAATATGTAAAATTTCAATTCTCATTTCTTCATGTTGTAGACAATATTTCTTGTGGAGTCCCCTTATAGCTATCTGGATTTTGTTTTAATTTTCTGACAAATGACATTTCTCTATTTATTTCTTGTCGTCTTCTTAGAAGATTTATATATAATTAATATTGTCGTTTTTGATTGGCTGTTCGGAATTACTCTTTTTCCACTTTTGGGGTAACAGCAAAAACCGAGTAAGGTTCTTGGAGTATTTTACACATACATATGTACATACATTCAAAGATTTTCGTCGGATTATTTATCAAAAGTAATAATTGTTGGAAAAAGCCATTTCTTTAGATGACGCCGTTTAAGTGTATGTTTGCGTTAATTTGGCATGCACGTACGACATTTTATATTCGATGGGCATCGAAAAGCGTAGGGCACTCCGAAAATTCAATCGAAAACGACAATAATTGGCACAATTTCATTTTACATTCCTTTATATAATTTAAAAACTTAAAAAAAAATTCCAAATTATATAATGCGCTATAGAAGAATATAGAGAAAAATGATGTCTCACTCAATTACATATTTCAATAAGAACTCCTCTCAAAATGGAGATTTGATCTCTTAAATGAAACTCTGTGTCCAAATTTAATTGTAGTATTGGCCGCGTTCGGTGGCATACCTAAAGCAATACGCATTGCTCTGTGTTGTTGTAGCGCCTAAGGAAAAACCAGCTGATGAACTAAACATATGTTGTCAAACATAAATCTCAAGCTACCCAAAAATTATTATTAATTTGATGAACAGCTGATTCAAATCTTCCGATTTGTATGCAATACAACTGACTTAACAGAGAAAGCTACCTGGATCGTTCGAAAACAAACCCGCTACTAAGGTATCTTGGCTAGCCTATCGGCATTGCACCGAACGCGGCCAATGATGCATCACTGACACACACATTTCGAAAAAAAACATCTTCATCATCAGATCATGAGGAAGATGAAGACAAAGGATTAAAAAACTCCACTAAATTTATAAAATTTAAATTATTAACTTCTTCGTCTATTATTTGTTTATTGTTTAGTTTAATTTTTTAGCAGGGATTGGCACAATTTCAAAATAAATTAATAACAAAATAGTTTCCATTTGATGTTTGACAGAAAAAACGTTTTACATGTATGCGTGCATTCAGATCAAATCTGCCTACCCACCAAAGATGAGATCTTCCATGTTGAGATCTGATCTAGATTTGATCTTTTTGTTGAAATGAAACTCTCAAAATTCAAAAAGATGAAATCTTTTGTCAGAAATAACAGATCTTTTCTTAAATGAAACTCGCTATAAGTAGCATAAAGCATTCTGCTTCTTCATCTGTCAATTTAACATTTGAGTGGTCAGTAAAATAAAACTACCTATAACTCCTGTCATCAGTCATCAGGATTCAGGAGTCAGAAGGACTTACACTCATTCCGAATGATGGGATTATAAAGGAAAAGACTACTAGTTTCACCTTATCTTTATCGTAATTCCAACACGTACTTTTTTTTACGTTGCCTTAAATTTAAGAACCTGTAACCATTATAAGATAAGTTACATATTGATCAGAACGTTCAGACGAAGCAGCAAAAAACTATAGGTGTACATATTAATATCAATATGTGGATTTCTTCCTAAGCTCGAGTTGTAAACCGTATTGTAGGTTGAAGTATCTCTTAAGTTTAAGCACTATTTTAACTGGAACCTAGTGTAAGTATTAATCACGTGGTCATCGTAATTATAATAACTCGTAGTTACAGATATTAAATGTTCCTCTCAATTAATTCGATATGTTGGCGTTCGGCACCAATAATAGTCTATATGCATGAATACATGTACATTGTACACTTATGCACAAAAAAAAGAACGAAATGCATTATGGCAAGAGGTCACAATTTACAAAACGTGTATGCAAAGATTGTGGCGGGCAGTATTTTTTTTTGTTTTTAATTTTTTGCAGAAAATAGAAAGTTGACGGAGGAAGAATGGCGAGGAGCTTTAAAACATGAATATGGTTGTTGCTCTAAGATAAGTTTAAATCTTTTATTCACACGATTAAACATCATCAGCTGTATTACAATCTCTCATCAGACCAAAAGTACGTACTTACATTATTTACTACTAGACATGTATATTTAAAGTAGTTATGACAAGACGAGAAAGTAAAGTTGATATTTATTGGTAATGATGGAAATACATCAAATCCGTTCGAGTGGCTATTATTTAGTATTTGAATTCATCTGTATCGATGGATATTTGTAAATTATGGTCATTTTGAGACGAAAACATTGTTATTTTTCTTAATTAATTATTTATCTTTGTTTACTTGTGTTAGGGGCATATACTTCTAATTAAATGATTAATAAATATAAATTCAAGTAATAAAATACAATGCTAATTGCTAAAGATCTACATCTCTGGACAGGCGTCGGTGGGTTGCATTTACAACTGAATTGTGAACAAAGCGGATCGTCTTGATTGTAAAATATTAAGATGCGTAACGTTTTTGAATTCAAGTTGGAATAAAATATGAATGTTGGTAGAAAACTGAAAACGATTAGGCTCGACTAATTGGGACTATTTTTAACCATTCACTTGTTGTTTTCCAAATCTTCGATCGTCTCTGGCTTATCGGTGTAGACTAGCAACTTCACATAGGTACTCCCACAGCAGAAAATAGTCGAGCGGTGTTAAGTCACACGACCGATACATAAGCTGCATTTTATTATCTACGGGTCTGGATCTGGGTTATATTTTAACACGTATTACAAAAACAACACGAGATCCAGGTTTCTATCGGGGTTTCTATCTGGGTTTGCAAATATAAGTATTAAATTCGACATAACCCAGATGGTTTTATTTTCACGGGGTGTACCATATATTGGCGATAATAAAACACGGCTATGGTGTCGTGAAGGTTTTACGGTCGTGTGAAAAGGAAATATACCGACACAGTATTTAGATAAATATTGTTCCGGTATAGTGTGCCGACATGGCATGATTCGAGTTTACCGATGCGGTTTGATATTTTGTTTTTGTAATTTACCTGTTACTGATTGTTTTGAACTGAGAGAGTGAATGCATGATTGCTGAAAACGATAAATGTATCTGGATTCAACCAGAAGTAGCTATTCTGCTGGAAATGATTAAAGATAATAACATGAAAATCTATTAAAAATAGTATCCAATGAGTTGTAGGAGAGAAACATTTTTAAATAATCGTCCATTTTCACTTAAACGATTTTTTTTTGATTTTTGACAGCCTCACACGCCGGTGGGGCTGTACGCCGATACATGGTGTGTAAAGGTCCATACAGAATCGGGTTGCTTTACCGGTAAGGTTTTTCGATATCGGCGTGTAATAGGGGTATAATACGCACATGTCCAATACGCAAAATTATGCGCTCACCAAAAATTTCCTTGAACAAATCAATTGTAGCACTCGCTGTGACATATGTTGCACCGTCTTGTTGAAATTGAAACCACAGCTCCACCACTTCAATGCAATTCAATTCAGGTACGAAAAGGTCAATGAGCATGGTTCTAACGGTCTCCATTGACTGTACCTGTGCTGTAACACTCTGGCCGGAATCGTTTGTAAAGACGCAAGACCATTGATTCCACCAGCCCATTAAGCATGGCGGCATGGCGTCTCAACAATGGCTTGAGGATTACTTACACTCCAAATGCGGCAGTTTTGCTTATTGACGTACCAATCAAATACAACGGTTGTGGTGACCATAATATGGACGTTTCACGAACAGAACCATGTTTTTCGAAATAAACCTGTACAATGTATACTACATTTCCACCGAACTTTAATCTATTAGATTTACTAATCTCAAAAATTGTTTCCACCGCTCAAAAGGTAGATTCATTTTGAAAGCACTATTCAAAATGCATATATCGTCTTATTTTCTCTTATGATGTAGAAGTGAGACAGGTAGCTTCATCTGTGTCAACCGAAGAGAAAAATTCACTTTCCCGATGAATGTGTTCATTTCGATATGGAAATAGGGTAGTTCGATTGAAGATTTAAATGAGATTTATTTTAAATCTTCATCTGAGAAGATTAAATTTTGTATGTAATTACTACGTTTCCACCGAACTTTAATCTCTTGTAGATTTACTAATCTCAAGGTTTGTAGGAGATTTAGCTAAATCTATTTAAATGTCGGTTTAGTGGTCGGGGGAAACGTAGCTTTACATGATTTTGTTCAGGCGTCTGTGGATTCATGATGAAATGGCAAAAGTAAACGAAACTAAAAATATATCAGATAGCAATGGCAGATGACAAAGTGGCTGTCAATGAAAATAGTGCTGTCAATGCAAAGTTCCTTTTACATATACTACACACTTATATAAGATTTGAATACTTCTGCATGCATTATGTATTTATGAAATTGTAGAGAAAAACATTATATCGGCAGATTAGTAGATATAAATTGGTCTATGGCACTTAAAAAACAATGTGACTGCTTATTGATGGCAATGTCCTGGACAAAATCTCTTTTAAGCAATTATTGCAAATGCCTGGTACGTGACGACAAAATATGTATGTTGTACATCTATAACTTCTTATAAAAAAAAAACTTAAATTTGGCTTCAAAGCCATTCCAACAATTCTGATTATTTATTCTTAACATCATTATTACAAAACTGTAATTTTATAAATAAATAAATAAAACTCCGACTTGCAAAAATTTGAAAACTCGTGAATTTTCATTATTTTTATCATTTAGAGTTTCTCATAAAAGAGAAAAATATTCTGCTTATATATACATACAGATACATAATGTACATTTATATATACATAATGTACATACATATATTATGTTATTTTTTTTTCAATTTCTGCATTTTAAAGGTCAATATAAAGTTTAATCTTTAAATAAGTGCTAAATACATTAATAACAGATTTTGTAATGCTTTTCTTCCTCATTGTAGTAATAAAACTAAATCAAACACACCACGGACATTACTATGTCTTTAATGTATTTAAAACGTGACAGCAAAATATAATCACTGTTACATATGTACATATATTTTATATGCAACACACGTACTTTTCCTGGCACTAATCCAAATTTTACGACCAAAAACTTAACTGAACTAAATTTGCTGTCTTTTTTATTTGCTTTTAATTTAACAGGCACTATTTAAAAAAATAAAAAAAAAAAATTTGCGATTTATTTAAGATAATACCGTATAAGTTTCCATTAATTCAGCAATAATCTTATAAGTACCTATCTTAGTTTCAAAGCAGAATTTTTATTTAAACTATAAGATCAATCATCAATGGCAAAGTATGCGAAAATTGGTTAAAATTATATTGGGCCATTAGGCCAATAGACATTAAATAGTTGAAATGGCTTTCTTTCTTAATTTGCTCAAAAATTAAGTTCAACAATTCTTTTATTTGTATATGGCAATTAGAAAGTCCATTTTCAGGGTTTTATATTTTAAATTTGTTTAACCTCAATTATTATACCATGATATGTTTAAACCAGTTGAGCTAATGAAATAATGGTACATGTAAGACTTTTTCAAATATATCTTAAAAACTAAACATTGTGCTGCTTAAAAAAATGTTATTACTCACCACTTTATAGTTAAATCACAAACTGTTGTATGATAATAATCAACAAATAATCATAACAAACAGTTTTCTATGTTGTTAACATTAATCATATCTTTGCTTTATCGCAAGTTAACATTGTTATGTCTTAATCATAAAAATGCGACAATCCAAACCAAAAATTTAATTATGATAAAAGGAACTTTAACGAGATCAAGCATCAATACTTGTTCTCAGAAATGCTACCATTTATAATCTACGCAGCGAAATTATAAATTACAATCGATCTACGTGTGAGAGTATCTTCAGGCACAAGACTAGATTTTTTTCTTTTTTTTCTGCATTATTTGTTCCCTTGCAGGTAATGAACAAAAAATAATAAGATCTTGATAGAAAGTGAATAAAATTCCATATAGATATTCTACGTGCAGACTGGAAAATATCTTGACTTTACAAATAAACACAAGAAGGTGTGGTAGTGTATAACAGTGTTTGTTTTTGTGTACATTGCTAAGCTTAGTCCAAGAAAATTATAATAATTGTATGAAAAATTATTTACTTTCGACATGATATGAGTATTGGGCCCCTTTTTCAGTCCATACTGCAAAATAAAAAAAAAAACATAAGCATAGTATATATATATATATATACATATATAGTAACGCAATAACACAGTGCGAGGGCCCTGAAAGTGGGGCGCCCAGCAAATTGAGATTTTGACTTTTTAAAATACGAGATTATATGTATGTAATTTTTTGAGCTTAGAGTAGTTTTAATACCTAAAAAAATGCGAATTTTGAAATTTTGGTGAAAACGATATCTTTGTTTTAAAACTAAATTCTAAGCAAAATGGTGGAAAACTAACGTATACTAATGATAAGATACTAAAATTTGTTCGTTTTAATTGCTAAAAACTATTAGTTTAAGAAGCACTATCATCTTATGGAACGAGAGGGTCGACACCTACAGACTACGAGTTCAACACTTATTCAACCCAATATACAAATGTTTGTGGCGATACTAGCAGCTCTTTATGGCTATGCATTGCACTAAAAAAATCGGCCAAATGGTAAGCCTACATGGTTTCAATCCCATGACTGTCAAACTCTATTTGCCTTCCACATACCATCCACACTTCGACGAATAAACTGTTCTAGGTGTTCGAGATTTAAATATATCTCTTTCGGCTGTTTTGGTCGTAAAAGAGATATATTTAAATCTCGAACACCTATAATAATTCAACCAATTGGTCAATAACTTAAATTGTTGGCTCAAAACTCACTCTTAAATCACGAGTCATTTGTGGAAAATAAAAAAAGTCATGTGAAAGAAATGTCAAAATTGAATAATATTCGTTGATTGCTTCTATCTGAATAGTCCTTTAAAACATAAAACCAATAATAGAATCGTTCCCATACATTGAATTTGCAGTAAGGTGCGTTCTTAAACTTTTTCGGAAAGACAATATTATTGAGTAAGTTTGATTTCCTGCTTTTACATCACAGCAATTTTTAATCCATGTTTCGTTTTGGATTCCTTTCGGTTACAAATATACTTTTAAGCAATGTGATATTTAATAGATGTTTACTTTCTTCAAACAATTTTGCGCACTCTTTATTCCTCTTAATTTAGAAAGGTTCTAGCATACATAACAAAAATTTACAAAGAAGAATAGGCGATAACTCTGCAATTTATCAAGTTGAGCAATTTTGTCTACCCCGGCCACCACATACGTCACAAAAGTACTTAAAAATCGCAAGTTCAAATTGTATGATGTAAAAGCAGTAATTGTTGATTGTAGCGGTGTTCACTTAAAAAAAGATCAGCACAGAACAGAGTAGCAGATAGAATAGAAAAGTCAGAAAAAGATAGAACGGTCAATCAAACGACATTTGTCAAAACAATACAAATATGTAATTTTTGTTGTTTTTGCTAGTTGATAATTCCAATAAATAATTATTTAAATAAAAAAGAAGTCGTTAACTCACACAGGCCGAATCCACTGGCAATAGAGATGTCCAACATCACAACCACAATCAAACCCACAAGCTGTGCGTTTTGCTGGACATGGATTATTTGACTCTATTGGATTTTTTCATGGCGCGTTCATAGTTCTGCCATCGTCTATGGCCTGTATAGGTGGCCTGTTACTCATTGGGCAGTTTCATGTTATGTCGTTCATTTCATTTTTACCACTAACTTCTATTTTTTTCCATCAACGTTAATATATATGGCCAAGCTTTTAACAGCGCTCATGTTTTGTTATAAAAGTAATTTTTTTCGACTTGTTGCTGCATGGAAATGAACATGCATTTTTTGCCCTGTGACCGTAAACCAAACAAAAAATAGTTTTGACAGTTCTCACGGTTCTGTTCTAGCATGATCTTAGTCAACATCCAAAACAGAAAATGCTGTTCTTTTCTGTTCTAGAACACTTCACTGAATACTATAAATAATAATAAATTAGAGCAATTTATAACAGAAAATTCATATTTAGATTAATTAAAATCAATTTAGCGTTAAAATGGCATTCGACTCCCGGAAATTAGCATTCCCCCCAGACATTCGAAGCGCAAGGAATATTAAACGCATGACTCGCCCATATTGTTTACTCTCATTCGCATCTTTTTTTTTAACAAATACATAATAAAATATAAAGAAATTTTGTGGAGCCTTAGCATTTTGACAGTCTTCGCCGTCATTGTTAAGGCACTGGAATAAGTACGAACACACAATAGCAGCGATTTTAGCTTACCTCAAAGCTGGAAACAATATTGTTGGGTTGAGCTCATGGTCAAATTCTTTGAAATCTCTGAGATAAAATTACATAGACGTTGAGCTGCTTTGCTGCACAGTCCAGTGCTGCTCGTGAGAATAACAATGACTTCAACATTTAAAAATACATACAATTACCCGTACTGGCTTCCTTTACTGCTCGCAAATAATGCGACTTAGGTTTTTGTAGTAATGTCACGTTGTGGTTTGATAAAATTATTTTCCATAGCAATGCTATTTTGCTAAAGTCTTCTTAGGATTTAATATAGTCCAGTCAAAATCCACTGTTGCGCGTATTTTATTCATTAGCAGCTTAAATTTAAGTATAAGTCTAACAGATAATACCCATAATTTATTCCATAAATTCATATTCTTTCTTTAGTGTTCATTGAACTCTTTTAATACATATTATGCGTCTAACGTGATGTAATAGTTAAAGTTCAAATTTCTTGTTATTTGATTTTTTTTCTACTCACCGTCACCATCGACATAATTTACTATCGTCCTCTGGAACACACCATCTTTGAACATTTATAGATAAAATAAACACGTTTAGATACAAGTTTAACAGCTTTTCAACTTTTACTGCAGCAGTTTCATTACTTATATTGTCGATATACCTACCACTACTATGCGGTATGGAATAAAAGGAAATATGTTTACAGATTGAAGTTTCAGGAAGAAAGTCAATTTGGTTGATGCCAAGAAAATGTGAAAGTCAATGCTTTACAAATTGTCGTAAATTAAATGATGATAAAATTAATTGTCTTTTTGAAAATTTAAATTAAGTAAGTACCTAACCATTATATGTACTTTCATTTTGATACCTATACAAGCAAACAAAATATAATAAATAACTCCCAATCATGATGTGAACATAATGGTGCAGAATTTTAAGCAGCCTGATGTTAAGGGCTTACCATGATACTACTTAACGTTTGCTAATATTAAATCACGTTACTAATATTTTCCTAATTTTAAGCACATTTTAACTAGCACCATACTAAATCTATTTTCTTAATAAATTACAACTAAACACGCCTAAAATAGTGCAAAAAAGTAAGTGAACAAAAATTTTTGACGTTTGTAAATGTCAAATTGGCATATGGATTTAGTACGATACTAAAAAAATAAAGTAGCCATTTTGTGATTTTAACTTTAGTGAAATGTTAAGAAACTAGTACAGTACTAATCTGGTTTAAGATTATCAAAATCCTCTTTTTAGCCTAGTATCATACTAAAAATGATTTATTAGTAAATCGTTTAAAATTTGCGGCAATGTATTTAAGAATAACTACTCTTTCTATCCTTCTTTGAATCAATTTACATAAACTCCCCAAGAAAATAAAACATATCGTCCAAGATTCCACGAAGTTCAAGTTAAAAGACTTTTAATTGTTGAGGTGTGGTATTTAATAGGGTTAGGGGCTTAAATGAAACTCAATATCCATTGAAACGAACAGCGATGTATGTACATACGTACGTATAAATGCTGACATTAAAAAAGTAACTTAGACATTATGAAAGTAATAAAAAAACGAATAGAAAAGCTTTAATTATTAATTTTTGTGTAATATTGCTTTGGTACAATTTTTTTGTGCCATCGTATTGCCGTTTTACTGTCATGATAATATAACAAACAGGTTAATAGTTAAAAGGGATGGCCTTTCTTCTAATGTTTAATTTTTGTTGAAGATACCTTACCAACGCCACCTACCTATCAAAATAAGAACTAATATTTCTACTTTTACTTCTATTATGATATTAGCTGTGTTCACTGAAGAAAAGATCAGAACAGCAGAGAACAGAACAGATTAGAACACAAAAGTCAGAATAAGATAGAATAGTCAATTAAACGGCAAAACCGCAAAAAATTGAAACACTAAAATATATTTGTGTTTTGCTTTCTTGTTGATAATGCAAAATTCTGATTTTCTTACTAATCAATATTTTTTAGTCTATATTATCTATCCATAAACCAAAAGTATAACCAAACCACTAAATAAACAAAACAGAAGAAAAACAAACAATTTTGACAGTTCTCATTATTTTGCTCTAGTTTGATCTTACTCAAAAACTAGAACAGCCTGTTCTTTTCTTCTCTTGCCTGTTCTAGAGCATTTCACTGAATATCAAATCAAAGCAAGTCAGGCCATAAGATTCCTCACTCAACCTCAAAAAGTTGTACTTACTTTTCTATTCAGAACAGTGTTTAGAACAAGACAATGAACTAAGCTCTTGTCAACTATCAACTTTCAATGGATAAATATTGAATTTCGGCTTTTAACAATTCAATTGCAATCAGTTTTGATAATTGAGAATAATACAAACCGTATTATGGACAGAGTCCCTCGTAACAAAGTTTTGAAATTTTCTTTCCGCTACGAATACTAATATATTTAGGTATATCATAAGCCCCGATCGAAACTCAAAAAAGCATTGCCACACAGAAATCATTTATTCGGAATTTACAAATCAGTTCACTAAAAATGTCAAAATGCAGTTATTATAATTAACGAGGAACATTTTGAGGATATTTAGTTCTTCTTTTACTTGATCCCAAAAGACTTTAACTTCATCTTTTGGAATTTTAGTGAACGCCTGGGCAATGTCTGTCGTTTCTTGAATCGAATCCAATAGCATTTGGTATTGTTGTTTGTTTGTTATTAGTTTGGACATTTTAAAGACAAAAATTAAATGTTGTTCACTATACATTTCTATTTGGACTTACATCTTTTTTTGTTTAATATTTCTTTGCATTCAATTTCGATTAATAAAATAATATGTATTGCCTGGCTTTGAATTTGTCTCCGATCAAAATAACTGTTCTTAGAACAGTCTGTCAAACTTCCTATTCATTGTGTGCTAGTGATACCACTTACCACGAACTCCGAATTTCGTAGCAAGATTTTTGATACGACTGGAGCTATGATATTTTTTCTTTGATTCGTAGTAAGGATTTTTTAGGTTGGGGATAAGTCTTAATATGTACATAATTGATAAATCGTTAAAACATTAATAATTAGTGGTATATGGTCTAAAGGTATATACATATATATGTATATATATCAAACTATTATTAAATTTCTTGAATAGGTAACAATCAGATGAACTTTAATTGATATTTGTTTGCCTATAATGTTATTAATTATTAATGTTATTTCAAATTAATGTTATTTCAAATTTTTAAATTTTTCTACAAACTGAATATTTCAAACAGTAAAACAATTAAGAAAATACAATGTTTTTTGGTTTAAAGAGTTAAAAATATGTTGATCATTTATTGCTTAATTAAGGGCACTTAGATGTTATATATCTGCATACATATACATACATATAAATATAGGGTAAGTGAACAAAATACTTGAAATCTGTTCAAACAAAGTACAGCTTTTCATTTGAATATATTGCCAAACACAAGAATGCCTTAATATTAATATAACTAAAGCTACGTATTCTCATATAACACTTGTACGAGTATGAGCTGAGTAAAGCGACCTCATTGAGATGAAAATGATTGTGTGTGAAAATAATAAAATCCATTGAGATATATCGCGCTAACCTTGAAAGCAATAGGTATAATAATGTTCAAAGGTGTACGAGTACACTGAATATTGTAAGCAGATATGACAAATAACTTAAATTGATGGTGGTGACGAGAAGAGGAAGAAATTTAAAGTCAGGTGTAAAACTTGTATCGGTTTACCTCGTTTTAATGCAATTTCAAGTGAGGATATTAGAAACCATTATTCTTGATTGCTTGGTATATGGAAAAAATACAAATAAAATGATTCATAATGTTGGTATTGGATGGACTCTATTTTTAAGGTAATAAACTTTAAACTGATGATGTAAGCTTTCTTTGGAGGTTGAGCAAAATGAACAAAATAAGATACCTATACTATCTAATATTCTTTTAGGTAAATATTCTTACAAAACAATTTATTGAAATATTTTGTATTGCATATACTTGTTAGTTTGTTCTTAAATTCATTTATTTAAATTGTTTTTAGACTCGTGATGGTATTTGATTTAGATTCCAGTTTCGCAGTGCAAGTTTAAGCAGCTCATTTTAAAGTTAAAACTGACATGTTGCAGTTCTTTTAATACAACAAAACAACTTTTATTTGGTCAAACATTGATAATATTTAAAATTAATTAAACATTGATTTGAAAGCTGGGTACGCTGATTTAAAAAAAAAAAAAACAAAGACAAGAGTTTATTTGCCAAACTAAACACAAACCAAATCAAGGAAATCCATATTGCAAAACCAACAAAGTGTTTCGAAATTCTCAGCCAACAAAACATTGTTCAAAAGAATCTGCCTCAACTATTTAATTTTGCACCTAATAATCCTAGAGGTACCGTTACAAATGCTAATGTAATTTTATATTTTACTTAAATTTGTATCGTACATCTCTCTCTCGCTCTGCTATTTCATGTGAATACCGTACAATATTACCGAATTTATACACCGATTACACCGATGCATACAACAGATTCTCTTCGAATGAACAGCAGAAGAGTGAATAGTGAAAATTCATAGAAAATGATGAATAGCAAAATAATAAATCATTTTTTTATAATAATAAATTTAACTGTATGCCTGTAAGATTTAAGGTCTTTTAAATGCAACCTGAATTCCACGACATTAGTTAGAAGGAAAACAAAGATAGGAAAGAAGTTTTGTTGGTACTGTGGATTTGAGAATTTTTATTTACCCTACGGGCGACATTCAATTAAAGTTTGAGGTATAAAAAAGATAGCATGAGCCTTGAACCCTCCACACTCCTAAATTAGCAGCCAAGCACTATATCAACTGCGCCATTGCTACTCCAAGGGCTGCATATCAAATCATTCTGTTTTGACACCTGCAAATACGTTTTTATATGTATACCTATTTAGATGGTAGAGATAATATTTAGAAAATGTTTGCATTAAAATTAGCACAAGTTGAATTTAGTAAAACTTTTTATTGAGATTTTTCTATCTCATAATATTGTTCACTTATTGAACTAGAAAATCTAACGTACTTAAAATGCAACATGACTTCCTTGATTATTATTCTTAAAAGTTGTTTTACTTGTTGTTGTGTATTTTTGTTGTCTATAACTATTATTTTTTTGTTTGCTAGTCTATAAAGACATGGCAGCATGGTACCAAGTCCGCAGCTAGCTAGACTCATCAAGCACGATCACATTAATGCCAACTTTGCTCAGTAAGTGTTGTACGACGGAGAAGTTAATTTGAGCTCTATTTGAAATCGTATTGCGAATTAATTTGCATTATTTCAAAAAAAGAATGTTAAACAATAACATGTCCAAGGGTGTCTAGAACTCTTAAGTATAAAATATTTTGAAATAGTTATGCATTGAATATTTTGTTGATACTGTCAACATAAACATACACACATACGCATAATTTTATTACAAAATGCACCAAAAAACAACATTTTTTTAGATTATAATAAATTGCAAATTGCTCAAACGATATATAACAAATATTTGTTGTTGAACCCGTGAAGGGGATCTGCCGGAAATATGCCATATGACACCACGATCACATTACACAAGGCATGCTCTTGCGCATGTTGTTAAAATTCTGTTGTCGTATATATGACACACAGGTCTCTGAGATTTGACACATCCACTATGATTTTAAACACTTCGACAAACAAATAGGAATGTGTCAATATTTCAGTAAGAGCTATTCAGTAACAAATAACAGCAACAATAACGATACATTGCTATTCTGATCGAGCTGAATAGCGGAATATACATAGATGAATAAGTGATAAATAAATTAATTGTAGAAAATATTATATTAAAATTTTTATTTTACCGACAATTTTTGTTTCATAATTATTATTTCAGTAACAGATATTTATAACTGATATTTAAAAGTAGCAATATGCATTGATATTGTCCCTTGCCCATGCCAAAACAATGTTCTCTAAGCTATGATACATGATCGAACTTTAACGAAAAACAAAACTCGCCTTAAATCAGGAATCTATAGATTTAGCCTTATAACCTAGAAAAGCAGGTCGGATAAATATAGAATTTAAATACAAAGGCAAAGCCCCAATATTTTATACATAAATACAACCTAGACACTATTATAAGTAAATTTAGTAGAAATAATATTTGTGGCAAACTGAATTGTGAACAAGTAGTTTGTCACGACCATAAAGAGTGAAAAAGGAGTAACTCCGAAAAGCCAATGGAAAATGAAATTACTCTATATGGTTCATTAAAAGGGTATTAAAGAATTTCACCTTAATTATTTAAAATCAAGTTTATGTTTAACCAAAATTAAGCAAACCAATGTGAGCACAGGTCTGTCAATCATTATTTATAACTTGTACCTTTTACACAATTGCAGGAACGTGTTTTCTATTATTTTTTTTTAAACCATAAATGTATCCAAATTTTATGTAAATATAGCCTTTTGTTTTCTCTTTTTAGATATCGAACTCAAAATGTTATCGAAAGATACAATCACTGCCAAATGATAATTTATAAAATCAATACCACAAATCAAATACTACATCATATTTTTTTCCGAGTGAAAGGGTCAACGATACGTAGGCATAACTGGTCCGGTTCGCCCATTAACTTCAAAAATAACAAATAATATCGTCAAGATAAATAAATATTTAAAAGTTGTGCCCCGTTGATTTTAAAAGCAAGATTCAATATCCAATCCAGAATGGAAGCTGAGGAAATTACAAAACTAGTTGATGGAGTCTATAAGGTATGCACACCAATACTCAAATTATTTATTATTATGTATTTGCTGTTACTTTTTTGTTTGTCAGACAAATTATATTTGTTAGTTGTACCTACTTACTCGTACTTAGGTATACGAATATAATGTATGGTACATTTTAGTTAGCAAACTTGATTTCAAACAGCGGTGCGATGTCACCTTATATTAATACTTGATCAAAATTATTTTTATGGTTTTGTCGAATATATGGATACAATTATAGCCCATATATGTATTCACTGTATATAAATAAAATGAAGATTTAATGTATAATTTAAAAGAAAGTTTTAAATAAAAATATTTAATCACTTCACCTAAAACATTCAAGAGCGGATGTTATTAATTAAAAAAATGTAAAAAAAATGAAGAAAAGTTAAATGAGCTGATTTAAATTTAATTTTCCCGCGAAATATTTAATAAAATTCGTAAAAATAACCAGTAACGATTTTTATAACAAATTGTTCAATACCTTTTGAGTACTAAAAGACGGAGCTTGTTGTTGTTAATTTCCAAAGCAAATCAAATGCAGTTGGGCGGCCAATTATGGGGAAACATTTGGATTGAAATTTCTCGGGAACCAAAAGCTGCCGAATCGTTTGGTTTTCAGGTTTGGATATGCATTGAATAGACTTTCATTCACGTATATGTAGACTGGTTTAGGAAACATTGTTAAAAATGTATTTTTCTGTACTTGATTTTTTTCAAAAATCTTGAAAAAAAGACGAAGTCGACAATTATTGTAGGTCTGAGTTGAGGAGAAAATCAATCACCATCAAGTCAGTCTTTTTTGACAAATCAAAATTATATAGGGACATATTATCAATCGGGGTCAAAACTGACATGCAGTTGTACAAATATTCCATTATGGTGAAATAAATGTAAATAGATGCGATCCCATACTTTTGTGACTTTAAAGAAAAATATAAGTATTTCTACAAATTCTAATAATATTTGATTTTAGAGCACATAAATAACAAAG
This sequence comes from Philhelius pedissequus, assembly GCA_910595825.1. NCBI lineage: Eukaryota > Metazoa > Arthropoda > Insecta > Diptera > Syrphidae > Philhelius > Philhelius pedissequus. The sequence goes on along the minus strand of OU343163.1, from coordinate 1,564,827 downwards.
AAAGTTCAATATGAAAGACTCTTTTTAGCTAATAGGCCAGAGAGCCGACTCGGTAAAATACTGATTAAAAAAATCAACAAAAATATCATTAAATTCGTACAGATTACGTACGATTTTTTATACATATTTATTTAAAAGCATTGCCAAAAATTATTGAGGTTATCATTAATACAAATTACCCTGGAAATTATTCTCATTCGAATACAAAAAAACGTGATTGATGGTCAAAAATTTCCATCGGAATTTATGGTATCGGGAATAAGTTTCCCAGGGAGTTTTGCTATCATTTTATACGATTTTTTGTTCTAGGGAAATTTATTGCGTGAGGGATTCGCGATCCCAGGAAAAAATCGATTAAGTCGTTTTCGAAATATTGAATTTTCAAAAGAAAAAAATGTTTTTTCTTTTCAATTTGAAAAAAAAAGTTGGGTGGCCAATCATTGGAATAACTTCGGACTGAAATATCTCTAGAACCAGAAATTGCAGAAGCGTTTGGTTTTCAGGAATGGATAGGTTTCAATAGACCTTTTATTTTATATATATATCGATGGATTTGGGAAACATTTTTGAAAATGTATTTTTTTTTTTCGCAAGGGGCCTTGAATTTTTTCTTCGAAAATAATAAACAAATTTAAATCGGAAAATTGTACACCAGTAGAAAGGTCTGTGCAATCTCTTTCAAGTACTGAAATCGCAGCTTTTTGGAGGCTTGGTTGCCGAGATATCAGCTTCCAAAACAAGTCAAATGCAGTTGGGTTGACACCATACATATGTGTAAATCGCTCTCTGTAATCCAAATCTGTGATCTTGATCCCGGATCAAAAAAAAAATCTATAATAGAACGCCAAAACTGGTCTCTGATCAAAAAACCGATTTCTTTGGTTGAACAGAAAACGATAGTATTTTTTTTTGGGTTTAAAGTGTTCACGTACTTTAGCCCTCTTTCTGAGTTTTTGTGCAAGTACGTGATCAGACCTAAAAAAATAAATACATATAAATCCATAATGGATATTATATTCTAATGCAACTTGAACATTTTCTTCTCCGAAGAAAAAATTTAAATAATGTAAATTTATACATAAATATATATATGTGTGTATGTACATATATATGTGTTCTATATCTTTATGATATGATGGATACAAAAAGTCTCTGAAAACATTACTCAAAGGTAATCGAATGTTTTTGTAGAACATAGTAGAAATAAAACGTTATTTTTTCTATGGTTAACGCCGTCTTAATAGCTTGTCATTCTGGGGCCTATAACACAACGCGGCAAGTAATTATAGGACAAGTAAAATACAAATAGTCTTAAAAAAATTGTGACACAAAACGACAATTATAAAAGCTCTGTGACAATTGTCATTTTAAAATATGACAAGTGGGAAATTGTTAGATTTCCCTCCTTTTATAACATAAAGTTACAATTGTCACAGAAAATTTGCTTAAGCACGGCTAGAGTGTGACAGGTAATTTTAAAGTTGTCATTAGTTTACAAGTATGTATTTTCTGAGTAAAAACAGTTTGGAAATAAGGAATTTAAATAGTGGAAGAATATAATGGATGTATATAGCTAATGTCGATTTCGTTTCAATAAATAGGATTCGCTACTAAAACCAATACTTTTTTGCTTTGAAAAGAACGATTACGGATCTAAACTCGTTTTGTAACTCGTAACTCTGTGTGTTGCTTGGTAGCTCTAAAAAAAAAAAACAAATCTTCAATTAACATCAATATTTTATTTTTATTTGCTGATACCGGCGCGTCGCCGCGGGTAAATTCCTAAATCCACTTGCACTTTAATATTTGTTTGCAAACAGTTTTTAACAATATTTTTATTTTTTACAATAATAATTTACTATTTCTGTACACTGTCACAAAATAAAAATTAATTTACAACACAACAATTGAGAAACTTCAAAACATATATTGTAGTGTGTGTAAGAATCTGTGTACAAATCCTTTTTGAATCCGTCTCCAAAAAGAGATTAAATACGGATCTGTTTTTCCAGAAAAAAATTGGTTTTAATTTGTAACGAATTTGATTTTCAGTTGTCAAAGTCAACGGCACAGTATGTACCTTGCCGAAAAAATATTCGTCTTTATTTTGGGGAATAATATTTAAGCTTTTTGCCAAAGTAAATATCTCTGTCCACTTTTCGCTTTTTTTTCGTTTGCTTAAATATCATGCTTTATTTTGAGCCACTCTTGTCAAACAATGTGGACAAGTCAAGGGAAATTTATAATTCTGACAAGTGCAATAGTTTTGCGTGGTGTTACAGAATACACTTCTCCTTGTCGTACAAGTAGATATAATTTGACAAGTGAATTAAGATTTGTCGACTTGTCGCATTGTGGCTTAGGCTCATTGTTTAGCTGCTTGCTAATACAATTAAAACCAAAAAAAATGAATCTTACAATATTATATTAAGCTCAATACATCTTACAAAGTCGTCATCTACTAACTCCTCATTTTAACTATTGTTGGGGCTTACTTTATTTTTTTAATTTTCGAAACACCTACGAGTAAACGATAAAAGTTCTTAAAACAGAGGTCATTTGCTTTGTATTTGAGAGAGTTGTGTGGTGACTAAAGTAAGTATCATAATATCGAAGGCTAAATTTGAGATCAGCCTAGAAGTCAGCTGCATGCAAATGCTTCAATAGGTTGACGATGGTTTCTGCCATATCAAATAGTAAGTACATAAATACACATTTTTTTGAGTGTGTGTACAGCATTAAGGGCTTCTAGAGGCCTTTTCCGCACACAATTACCTGTACACCTTGTCATGGTAAGCAACGAAAAAAAAGCAAAAAAAAAGCAAAAAAAAAAATAAAGAACAACAGTGAATCCATAAAAGTTTCAATTTAGTATTGTTTTAATTCTTTGCATATAGCTATTAGATTGTTGGTAGGTGAGTTTTCAATGGTTTCTTTTTGTACATTAAGGGTGGTCAGTTCTAATTACTTAATGTCTTTCTATTCAGATAGTGTAGTTAAAGGGTGGTTGAAAAAAAGTATAGTTTCAAATGCTTCCTACCCACACTTCCTTTGCGCCAAGTATGTAAAAACAAATTTAATACAATAATATAGTAGAATGAAATAAAGTGTTCCCTTGCCGAGCTTTCTAGCTTTGGCATGTTTTCTTTTATTTCTAATAGTATTACTGATTTTTAATGAACACATACATACATATATACATATGGAAGTTTATGCAAAGAATTTATATTATTAACCCTTTTCTAGAGCAAACCCCGAATTGTACTAATTATACTTTTTGAGAATTAGTTTATACAGATCAGCTATCCGCAGTCTATTTTTTGATTAAAGAAAAAGAATTAGAACTTTAGCAGGGATAAAAAGCCATTCGATATTTTCTGGGTTAAGTCTGTTGTAAGAAGTTTTTGAATGAAGAAGTTGTAATACGCCACAGATAAGCGTTTTTCGAATTATTAAAATAAAAGTATCTGCCGGAATTAAAAAAAAAAACTATACGTAACGTAAATTTAGTAAAGTAAATTACAGTGGAGTGCTTATATTACTTACTTAATCCATGCAATTCAAAAGTTCTGCTTCTCCCGAAAAAAGACATTGTGTATATTTGGCTTGGAAAAGATTCAAAATACGAATTCAGTGAAAACAGTTTCATCTAGTGTACAGATCGCTTTTTTGAGAAATGTGTGCTAATTTCAGGTTATTACGAAATTTCAAAATACGAATTCAGTGAAAACAGTTTCGTCTAGTGTACAGATCGCTTAGCTTTTGAGAAATGTGTGCTAATTTCAGGTTATTACAGCTTGCATACTACGTTTTATTAATTCCTTGAGGCGACCGAAAAAGCACATAGTAAACACAAGAGTCTTAGTGAAAACGACTAAATATATTTTTAAAGTGGTTTTTAATTATTTTTTATATACAAACATTTTTTGTATTTGTTTTCTTTAAAAAAAATTGGTATGGCAACTTAAATAATTTAAACTTAAAACATGATTTAAAAAAAAGAAAAAAAAATCATCCGTTTTCGAAATATTGAATAATGTACATATTTGAAAAACAACTGATTTTTTTTAAATCCCAAAATATATTTTCGGAAATTTTGTGTTTATTTTAAATTTGAAGGACTTCCTGTATAAACATTTTAATCGAAATCAGTTACTCCGTTCATGAGATATTCGAAAGTCGAAAAAAAAAACCATTATATGGCAGGTAACGTTAATAACATTTCAATTAAATTTTTTTATTGACCAAATTGTAGACTATAGATACCTATAGAACAGCACAATATTTTCAATATTTTCTATTTTCTCAGTTTATTTTCGATTAGAATAAATGCTTAAGTACCAAGTTTAAAAGAAACCGCTGTACCCGTTTAGACTGTAGAGCGAACTACAGACGAAAGAACAAAATTGTTATTTATCAAATATTTTGTCAATTACATATCCGTAGTCGATGAATGATTTTTTTGAAGCAAGTGCGCAAAGAAAATGTTTCGATTAAAAATCATAATACCAAATCGTTTATCAGAACAAAATTTTTACTTATCATATATTTAGTCAATTGCTTATCCGTAGTCGATGGATGATTTTATAAAGTTCATATTAAATTCGAATTTTACTTTGAAAGAAAATAAAATATTGCAATTAACAATCATAATACCAAAACGTTTATCAATTGATAAGGTTCTCTCGTTCATGAATTATATTTGACAACAGTAAATGGTTTTAGTTTGAACATAATCGATTTTATGGTTTATTATTTTTAATTTTAAACAAAAATACTCATTTTATAGTGTGACTATTTTCTTATATTTTGAGGTTCACTTATTCGGTTTTTATTTCTTGTAATTAATTATGTGATAAGATTTTTAATATTAGAGTGTAAAGCAATTAGTGAATATGTTCACACAAATACCATTGAACGTAAAAAGCATCCACTAATGGATCATTAGGAGAATTTTGATTTTTTTTAAAGACCAACAAAATGGTACGTATACGCCCAGATGTACCATTGTAAAAATACACTTTCTTAAATGAAGTTTATTAAAATGTATGGATACTTGATTTTTTTTGTATAATAAATTATTTTAACAATAATGAAACGGCTTTTCGCTAGTTTTAAAATTTACGTAATGTAAATTTGTTCGAAGAAAGTCCCATTTTTAACAACATTGAATATGTCATCATTGCACAAAAGTTGATCTGAGGTGCATATAATAACTGAAAGCTGTTCAGTTTTGTTTCGGTAAAAACCAATATATTATTTGGAAACCCAAACTTTTGTTGAACCATATTTTTTATGGTCTTTAGTCCACAAAATATTGCGTTTCTTCCCAGCGATTTCACTTGGACTCATCAGTTGACTAGTGAGGGCCTTGTAGATTATTTTAATTTTCCGTTGTTTTAAAACCATACACATTATTTATTTATGTTTATTTACAGAATATTCTCGAGAAATTCAACCCTGGTGCTAGACAACTGATAACTGCTGGCAAGGCATACTTGAAGGCCTTACATGGTATGTTACCCAATAAGATCGGTTTCAATTATTGAAATTTGAGTACACTCTTTTATTCTTCCGATATAACAATTATTATTGTAAATAGAAGCCTCACTTATATATTTTTATTATATTTCCGTAGGTGCTGCTTCTGCTTCAAGAATGTTCAATGAGGCGTTAGCAAAAATTGCTATGAATGCCCAACAAAGTGGCACTGGAGATATTGGTAAGTACCTATTTTATTTACCATATTTATTGTTTGTTAACAATTGTTTTTTTTACAAAAAGGTTCAGCGCTGATGAATGTTGTGACTGTGTATAAGGAAATCCAAGATCAACAAATGAATATTGTAAGTTATATCGTTAAGATCTACTGTATGTCTGGTATCAGATTTTTTTTTCATTTTATTTTTAAAGCTTAAGGCATTCTATGTTGACCTTCTCGTGCCATTAGAGACGAATTTAGAAAAAGATACAAAAGTCGTCCAACATGAACAAAAGAAATTCATGCAGCAACATAAGGTTAGAACGGAAAGTTATCAAAAGGCTATATCTACAATGAAAAAACAACGTAAAAAAAAGAACAGTCCTGAGAATACAGAAAAAGAAATCAAGGTATGTAAATATGTATAATTTAACATTCGGTCTTGTATATATAAGAACTTGAGTGAAGCTAGTTTGCAAAAATGTTTGCTTTAAATTAGAAGTGTTTACCTTAAAATCTTAAGAATGGGTTTAGAAAATAATGTGATTTTGAAGTAAAACTTCTTTTACGACGTTGGGGGTAAACAGTTTCTATGGAGCTGTTAGTGACATATTCAACCAAAAATGAGCTCGATCACTGAATAAAATGTTCTTGTGAAAATCGGGTTCAACAGCAATCTCATTTCGAGCCCATTCGAAATAAATTTGAACAATTTGCATCCGTTGTTCAACCGTCAGTCGATTTATAAAGAAATGACAAACCAAACTTAAGATAAATCAAATGGCAGATAACAAAATGGCTGTCAACAAAAACAGTGCTGCCAACATACATTTCTAGACCTCTAAAAATATACACCGTTTACTTTTACTGAGATATAAACATAATTAATTTTTAAAATTCTGTTTTTTTATTTAGAGTCTTCAACTTTTGGACGATCAAAAAAAGAAATTAGACAACTTTTGCGAACAAAGTTATAAGAGTGTAAGTTTAAGATTTTTAATGTTTTCTTTTAAAGAAAATTACAACAAATTATTTCGCAGGCAATGACACAAGAACGTCGTAGATATGGTTTTGTATTAGAAAGACAATGCTCAATATCGAAACATTGGATGGCTTTTTATGCCCATGGAAAAAGTGTCATCGAAAATAGCTTGGATAACTGGCAGGAAGTTGCTGCTTCAAGAGAGGTTATTCCTACAGTGTATGATAACAACTTATTACGGCGAATGGTAACTACATATATATATTATTTGATTAATAAACAACGCTAAAAAGAAAATATTTTAAGGAAAAACTTAAAGAAGATGAAAGTCATTCTGGGTCGTCAATGCTTAAGAAAGCCAGGAGTGTAGATGCTCCGTATGGTGATATGAGAACACTCAACGAACATAACTATTCGCAAAATTCTCTACCTCGTGCCAAATCAGACTTTAATCTGACAGCTTCAGCATCGAATATTAGTGCGTATATATTATTTATTTTTTATATTTAGCGGAAACTTTGAGAACCTGTTCTTGTTTTACCAATAGGCAATGAAAATTGGGATCAGAGACCTGTTGTCAAGGCTTTATATGCATATATGCCATCTGGAGAGAACCAACTTCCTTTTGCCGAAGGTGACCGAGTCGCTTTGGTTGGTAACAAGGCCAAGGGTTGGCAATTTGGCGAAAATCTACGAACCCAAATGTTTGGGTGGTTTCCGATTGCTTACACTAATGCCGAAAACAACAATGAAAAGAAACACGATCGGGAACGTGATAGTAGTTACGAGAATGTACAATTTGATCGAAATGGTATGCGAAGCTACCAGGAATACCTTGCGAACCAAGCAGATATAGCCGCCGAAAGTGACTCTACATATCGAAAGAGAAATAACAGTGCAGACGAATCATCGCCCACTAGAATGTTTGGAGATACTATCATGCTTAGAAATCAGAAAAAAGTAAAAAAGAAAAAAACATTAATAAGCTTGGTCAATATTTGAAATATTTTGTTGAATTTTTTTTTAAGTATCGGGGTGTCACAGGAGGAAATCCAAAGCCAGGTCCTCCACCAACATTACCAGCACCAGTGCCATCAGGTACCAATTCCACTAGAATGCTTAACTTATCACAAAGCTTCTGTTTGCCCAATGGACCACCTTTAATAGAACGAAGAAAGCATAAGAATCAAAATGGTCCTCCACCAACACAGGTAAGTCAATCAAAATATATACACATTTAGCAAAACGTCAAATAACTTTTAAGCAGCCAATGATACATGGCCACCAAAAGCATCTGCGTGAGGGAACTGCCAAAACATCATTGCATAGTAGTAATGACAGTGGTTTTGCAAACGAACCCCCTCCACAGCCAGAGGTTGATTATTCAGACGAAGAACATTCCAATAGGGTACCAATAAGGTAAGTAAGCCGGCAGTGTCGCCCTAGATGACTTTTCCAACCAAATAATTTGCTTAATGTTTTAGAACTAGCATTTATTTAAATATTAATTTAGCGGAATTAAATTGGAATTGTATTGTAAAACTAAAAATTTAGTGCCAGTTTTTTTTCTACTGTCAACACTTAAATACAAAAGTATATAACGTAGAAGTAGGTAAAAGTAAAAAGTAAATTTTTTGAAGAATGTAAAAGTTTTTGCGCAAACCGAAGCGGTGACCGTCACGATCGCGATAATTTTGCTCGCGCAATATACTTGCGATAAAAACGTGCTTACATCAATGCATCATCGCAATACATGTTTGAAGCGAGAAAGTTGTCAAAAAACAATAACAACCTTTGAAAATTGAAGCAAAGCAAACATTTTCAATATTTAAAATTGAAATTTAGTCATAAAGAATATGCTGGCATTTCTTATTTTTTCAATTAGTACTCCATCAAAAAGAAAAAAAATATATATAAAATTCATTGCTTACTGACGCTCATTGTTTGACAATGCGATTAATCGGTTAAATGGTACATGCAGCGTTCAAAAAAAGTCGCAGAACTGATCCCAGCAGTGGAATGTATTCGCAATCCACATATCGCGTTGATGTGACTAATTTACATGAGCAGAATCCATATTGTTATCGTGATCGCTACCGCCACCGCTTCGGCTTGCGCGAGCTTATCTCTTAAGTAATATGCATGGGAGCGACCCACGTTCAACGAATTAACGAATATTCGTCTATTTTGATATTTCGTTATTATTGGTTTTTTTTATTCATCACGATTGTAAATTGATAATCTGATTGAAGTGTGGATGGTATGTGGAACGCGAATAGAGTTTGACTGTTTGAAACAATCAGATGTAATTCGCGATGTCCAATATTGTTTTCTCAAATTTATCTTGTTTTCTCAATTAATAATTAATCCACCCAATTAATAAGAGTTTTGGTCATTGATAATGATGCAGACTGTTGAGATCTATAAGAAAATCGATAATAAATTATGAATAGTTGTGCAGTTTGTTAATAAATTCATGTTTTAAAACCAAATTTCAGTATAAATACTGATGATCAAATTGATAATTGACAATTGCAATAGGGCCCATAGTATCAGAAAATTAGTATAAATTATAATTGTTTTAAATCGAATGTATTCGTTTGTTCGTCGGTCTTTGGTCGCTCCCATGTTAATAGTCTGAATTTAAATGTTTTGTAATCAACGAAAGCAATCAATTACAATAAAATGTAATACGAATTTCTTGTCACCGATTTAATGGCTGTTGTAAGGATTTTCGATCGCTACCACAATTCTAGTGCAATTTTAAGTCGTATTAGTACATCACAAGATTCCCAACAAAGGAACAAATTGAACATTGATATCATTGGCAAAGTAACTGCAACGAGTTTCAAAGAATCCTGACTATTTCTATACTTAGAAAAATTACAAACAATAAAGGAAATATTGAAAAACCTCATAAAACCCTTACTTTGCTTTTACGATGGATTGTCAAAGTTAAAATCTATAAATCAAAGTTTAAATTTGACTTGCAAAATGCTGGCTAAGCTAATAATTTGTTTAAAAAACTTAACCTTTTTTTTAAATTTAACAGCTAAAAATCGATACAAATTTTCAAACAGCACAATTCCATTTCATTTCCGTTACCTAATTTTAATTTTTTGTTAAATATTTATTTTTTTTTATTTATTTTTCTTTTGTTTATTTTTATGCATTCGTCATACTTTCATTTTGTACCCATGTCCCTCACATACACAACATACTCGTACAAAAAAAAAACTCAGACGTAGAAATGATGCTAGCTACAAGTCATCCCGAGAAGTTAACTCATGGACGTTAAGTAGAAACTTTAAAACTGGCACTGCCTCTGCCAATGAACAAAAAATGTCGACAATACTCAGAAAACCAATGAAGCAATCGGCGAGTTTTGAAAATATCATTGCGAGTGATGATGAAATTCTGAATGGGGGAGGTATAAAACGAACAAAGTCCTTTTGGAGATTTGGCAAATCCGATGAAGTATTAGCAGGGATGTCTTTATGGCGACACAGAGATCTTGTCCAACTTCCAGAGCCTGAAGTAGGGGATAAGACATTGGAAACACTTGAGCCAAAACCAGAAAAATCACCAAGATCTTCAGTTCTTTTAGGGGGGAAAAATTCTTCTTCCCGCCAATCGGAATCTTCGAATGAGACTACCAAACAACGAAAAGAAAGCTCTTCCACTGTAGAGAATTATGACGAAGAAAATATTTACGGTATCGCTCCAATAAATGAAGATACTATTCAAAGAAAATACAAATCTCATCAAAAACACCATAGCTTTCAGGAAAAACACATGCCGAAATCCAGAATGAAAATAATGAAAACTATCGAAATAGACATTGAAAACCCTTCAGATGCGGAGCGGCTAAATAGTTTACAACATGGCCAAAATAACGATTACAGGGGCGAAAATACACATCAATCAGCAAGTAGTAAAGCTCAGCAAAAACAAAAATCTCAGTCATCTACAAATTTGACCAATGGAAATGCAATAAAGAAAGTAAACAATAAATCTAACAATGGCAAGCAGCTTATTCAACAAAATATAATTAATAAGTCACGCGAAAGGCCCTATTCAGATGATAGTGAAGACAACGATGATGATGACGACGATAATGGAACATTGAAAATGAGTGATGTAAATAATTTTTTCGACGGTATTTCGGCTCAAGAATCTGGAATGGTGATGAAAACCGTCAAACGACAAGATATTCTCAAGCAATATTACACCAGTGAAGACGAGGAATCTGATGGCGACATAAAGTCAACAAGTTCGGATCCATATGACTGCATAGTTATCAATGACCATCTTGTTCGCAAAGACGAAAAGAATCGAAGACAAGTGAACTCCTATCAAAAACAAATGGAATTTCAAACTTTTAGATCTGTGCCAAAAAAGTCGATTGGTAATAATTCCAGCAAACCTAGTACACTTAATAATAGTAGTGCTAAACATGATGAACACAAGAGAAACTCTGAGTCATATATAGTGGACTCAAAAACAATTGGTCAAACAGCCACTATCTTGCCACGCACTAGACTCGTGAAATCCAGCAATCTTACACTCGAAAAGAATTTAAAAAAGAACAAGGAAAACAATTCCAACATTAATGCTGAAAACGCAAAAAGCTTTTCAAAGACGTATGGTCCGTGGTATGATTTTTGGGACCATCAGGACCAACAGTCAGAGGATCACTCTATTCAAAATTCAAAAATTATTAAGAATTAATAATTATTTTTTTTATAACTTAAATACTCGTATGTATATGTACATTATATATTACCGAAAAATACTTGTAAAAAGTTATTACGGTGCAAAATTATTTCTTGTAAAAATACAAAGTCTCTATATGAATTGGAAAGTTTGCGTACTACTCGTACTTACCTGCTGGCACCCCCAACAGAACAAACATATTCGCATACAAAATTTTAACAGCCTAATGTTTTTCATTAGAATCTTAGCCACTTTAGTACAATGTTCAAGCTACAACTTTTAAGTATATTTTAATCGCTTATGTCTAACATTTTATTACAGTTAAAACCATATGATGCTTTGACATTTTGTTATATAAATACCAAATGGGCTATTAGTACGAAACGTCAATTTTTTATATTCATAGATAAATTTGGAATGGATGCTCAAGTGACAATTGGTGCAAAAAATAAAACAAACACACACCTTTTGACAATATTTAATGTCAAATTGTCACATGGAGACATTGTGTATAGTATACGTATACCTACATATAAATATACAATACCTACTTAAAAGATAAATCGGCGATAATTTTTTAAACTAATTAATTTGATACAAGCACAGTTATGATACTAAAATGTTTTCCACAATCTTTCTTTATTGGGCGTACTAGGAAATGAAAAATTATCGTAGCGTATTCCAGCATAATATATGCGAATGTGAACGCAAACTATTTAATCCATGTAGAGACTTCACGATAATTGAATTTAGATATTCCAATCGATATTATATCCATGATGAGTTTATACATACCTACATATTATAAATTCACCGTTGTGTTGATTGTACTTTTATGTACTTTTATCATGCATATTAAATAATTGTATATTAAAATTACCATTAGATGCTTATTTTTGTATTATGTTTTTTTATTGTTGTTTTTTTTTTTTAATAATATGCAATATTTTGAATAGATCTTATAGCTATATACATAAGTAAAATTGTTATATTATATTTGTTTATTATATGCTTTTTGATATAAGCAAGTGCTAAAGTCTTATAAAATATTTTTTTTTAATAATTCACGCCTTGGCTTAATATTTGATTAAATTGGACTAAAAATCAAGCTTTGTGATCTTTTATTTTTCTAGAAAAGGGGGACGGTTTAGCCACATTTATATAAATTTCTGATACAAAAACCGTCCTAAAAGCTCGAAATTACATCCCTATCTATTTCTCCGTATAACACAAAGAACATACATATGTACGTACCTACCTACAACCCAAAACAAACTGTTAAGTTAAAAATACTATGTACCTCCCTGCAAATAGATTTAAGCTTTCTTCTCCATATCTCCAATAAGGTTTGCCACAGATAATATATAATGTTTGATTAGTATATTTTTATGTTAAAAAATAATGATTAACTGTGTGTTTGATTTAAATAAATGTGGTTGGTATTTAAATGTATTTTTATAATTTAATTTTTAATTCACAGAGCATCACAGTTTGCTACAGTTAAGCTAAGGCATACTAAAACAAACGACCGATCAGCACCGATGATTCATAAAAACAAATGATCCGGAACCGATAAATAGAATAATACTATACATTTTTTTATAATAAAGAAAATATAAATAAAAACATACATTTTAATGAATATATCGGAACATTGTACTTTTCTTTACGTTTACTATATTAATGAGAATAATTATCTAATTAAAATACTATCAGCCAATCTTTTGAAGAAGGTCTAAACTTAGTTACATTATTAGTATTATAAATCGGTATATCTTGGTTTTAGGCCCAAATTAACGCTACCTGCCATATAACGGTTTCTTATGAAACTTGTATACTAGGTCTTTTAATAATACTGATTTTTTTTTAATTTTCTTGGATTAAAAAAACGTTTTTATACTTATTTATCTGAAATTCATCCTAAACAAGACAAACACACAAAAATAAGAGTTGAATTAAACAAAATGTATACAAAATAATCTGCCGCATAAAAATAAATGTTTATTTCAAACAATTAACAAATAATGTATTTTTACATAGGTACATAGTTATATTATCACAATTTTTTTTTATTTTAATATTTAGTTGGGATACGAAAAAAATTATTTTATTTGAATTTTGACGTAGTAGATAAAATTAATTACCATTACCAACACTATAATTATTAATAGTTTTTTTATACAATAGATTAAAAACCGTACTAAAACAAACTAAAAATAATATTTTACGCGCTTTTTTGTAAGCCGCCAGATCATTTTAGGTATATTAGCAATTCGGAAACGGATTATTTGAATTTAATTTTGGTCTACTGAATAAACACTATAATGGACAAGAAAAAACGTTTTATAAATAAGGATTTATCCAACGTTGTAGAAAGGCTGCAAAAATATATACATAGGTAAACAGTAAAATTGTGATTTAAAATACTGAATTATACTTTGATCAAAAATATTAATATATAAGTATATAATTTAGAAAAAATCTCTTAAATCATAATGGAAATCACAAAATCAAAATCTCTCTGCACTCTGCAATTCTTTAACCTAACACAGTGTCTCCACGTTCTATATTTTATAGTATATTATCTATCATTTTGATAGAAAGGAAAAAAAATAGAATGCTAGAAAATTTGGCATTGGGCATTTTCTAGCATACTAAATATATCAATTGCCCAAATGTCGCGAAAAAAGAAGTATTTGTGTGTTCTTGCTTTATTAGCATTACAAGAATTAAAAAAACCGTACACAAAAGGAATTAAACAAAAAATCAAGGAATTATAACAATAACACACACCACAAACGTTCACCATCTACAAACGCGAAACTTCAAAGTGAAAATGGCACCCGAATATACTATCGATACAATGCTATGGACTGTGCAATGTCTAGTATGAAATTTTGTATAGGTTCTTTTTGTGGTCTGCACGATCAATTTTCTTAGATTGCTATCTAGATAACTAGAAAATCTTGCTCGTGGAGACCCGATGTAAGAAAGTTTATCTATTTCATCCCTCACCAACGTTAAGTACGTTCCAAGGAAAATGACTGGTTTCTGAACTAAGCATTTTTATTTACACAACTAAATAGTAATTTTATGCTCGTATATATTGTATTTGATTTTAAGAATATCTTTATTTTATCTTCGTTTCATATTTAACAATGATTAAGTTTAGATTTACGTTTTTTTTTAACCTCGTTTAAGAGAACTCTTTGCAGTCACATCAAAGACTAGTACCCCGATTTCACCACTTGGTGTCGTGACCTTGCATTTAAATTTGTGAGGCCATCCCTGTGTTGGTTGCTGAAATGAAATGTCAAGCTGACATTTCGTATATTTTGTTTGTTTACGCAATGCCATCGGCTTATTTTCTAGAAAAATTGTTGGAAGTTTCGTTTGTTTATCAATTATTATTATGGCGCATAAAGCTATCAAATTTATATCACCATTCATATATTTTGTGGCTTCTATTCCAATATTCAATAAAGTATATGGCACTACGCACTCGGTTATTGACGAAGAGTTCCACCTTCGGCAAGGATTACACTATTGCAACAAACGTTTTAATGAGGCAAGTAAACAATTTGATTTTACCCCTAGCTGCGTTTAACTTTTTCTTATCTACAGTGGGATCCTAAAATTACTACATTCCCCGGCCTATATATCGCTTCGATAGTCGTTATTCCCTTCGATATGTGCAACGTCTATGGCTTGCGCTTAGTGTCATTGCTAGCTTCTGTTTGCAACGTGTATCTTATTATTAAAATACGCGAACGTATTGTGCTCCACCAGAATGTTCTATCTCTAGTTGTAGAATCCATATCGATTGCTCTCCTGCCTCCATTGTATTTCTTCAGTCATCTGTACTACACTGACGTGCTGTCCATGACATTCTTGCTTGCAATGTACTATTTTTGGAGCAAACACTCTCATGGTCTAGCTTCAATATTTGGTATACCAATTAGATTTTTAAAAAAATTAAAAAAACCTAAACAATGGATTGTTTAGGGGCATTCGGTGTACTTGTTAGACAGACAAACATTGTGTGGGTAGTATTGTTCCTAGGAATATGCTTTCTGGACGAGCTAATCGAGATGTATGCCTACCGCAAAGGAATCAAAAGAAAATCCACAATTTCTTTATGTAGTGCCAAGGCATAGAGCAAACAGAATTGCACATTATTTATTACTTTTAACAAAATTCCATTCTAGATCATATGGAATATTGCCAGTTCTTGGGGATTAGTTCTGCAAAGCATCGTTAATACCCTAAAGGTCTTTTATGGATATATAGTTGTGGTTGTTGTTTTCATAGCTTTTGTTGTTGCTAACGGTTCGATAGTCGTTGGAGATAAAAGTGCTCATGAAGCTACACTACATATTCCTCAGGTTGAACTCATTGTTAATAATTTTGTTTTTAATCATTAGAACTTTTTTTTTATTCCAGCTTTTTTACTTTGCAATTTTTACACTTATCTTTGGAGCTCCGGTACTATTCGAAAGATCAAGAGAAGTGCTTGAAAAAATCACACGTTCATGGAAATTCTATACTATTAGCTCAATTTTAATTGCTATTATTGTTGGTTGGAATACAATGGTTCACCCGTACCTACTGGCCGATAATCGTCACTATACATTTTACATTTGGAATAGATTTTATGGGAAATATGAATTGTTTAAATTTGCTGTTATTCCCCTTTATGTAATAGGTTTAACAATAATTCAATCGTCTGTGGCACACTTATCAAGTGGCTTTCAATTAATGTTTTGGATCTGTTGTTTTACTGCTCTTTGTTGCCAGAAAATGCTAGAGGTTCGGTACTTTCTCATACCGTTTATGATTTTAAGATTAAATTTCAGAATCTCCGCTCGGAGATACTTAGTTTTTGAATTAATATGGAATTTATTAATAAATCTCTTAGTGTTTATAATTTTTTTCAAAAAAGAATTTTACTGGTCAGATTACAGCGAACCTCAGCGGATAATATGGTAGAGCGATTTAATTTTTTTTTAATAAATTCTATAAATGTGAAAATACAATTATATTCATATATCAAACCAATCGTATTTACTTTGAAGCTAGGGATACAAGCAAAAAAATAGGTGAAATACTTGTACCAAGCAGAAGCTGATATTTGGTGATACTTTGCTTGGCTTTGTTTCTGATGATCATTGCTGTTTCTAGTTTATTGGAAGAATGTTCCTTAAATGGTATGTCACTGCTGGTGAGTGGTTCTTGTATTGAAGAAACAGAACAATTTGCTATTCTTGGTATACACTAAACAAATCATCTACTTTGGAACAGCTATTTGAAGTCGCCAAAAATGATGCCGAATGTTTAGGATTCCTCAGAAGATGCAAGAGATTTGTTTTCCGTTTGATCTAGCTGTAATTTGTTTATATATACGCCCAAAACTTGAGTATAACTCCCATGTATGGACAGGTGCTACCAAAACGTACCTGAACACATATATAACATTACGTGTCCTGCTTAGCATTGTTTTATTTGTTCTACTACAGTTAGTGTTCAGACGAAATAACTATGTGCATAAGAAGGCTTATCAGTTCACCCTTCAGTCTAATTTCGGACGTAACGCCAAACAGAGAGATTCTTTTTTCAGCCGCACTACACGAATGTGGAATACATTACTAGGTTCGGTTTTTCCTTCCAAGCCAACTTAGGTTCTTTTTGACAACCCCAAGAGTTGTCAAAAAAAAACTGGGCCCAAGTTCTGTAAATCAGGCGATAACTTTTAAACGCACTTAACGCCTCTGAAAAAATGGGTTTTTGCAAGTTGAGGCGATAACTGAAATTTTTAATTTGTTTGACTTCGAATTTCCAATAGAAGGCGATAAATTGAAAAAAGTCATTTTGGCATTTTAACAACAAAACAAACATTTTTTTATTGTTTCTCGACTACTTCTATCGATTCGAAAGTTACAGAACATGGGCCCTGGGTTTTTCGGTTCTCAGAAAACACCCGACATTAATTTTATGTTGCAGAAAAGCAAGTTATGTCATTTAATAATTAAACTTGAAATATGTTAAATTTAGTATACTTATAGTACATTTTGTTTCGCCATGCACTATCTACAACTTCAAAGGTTTCCATTTTACATGCCTGGGTCTGAAATTTGGGGATTCGTTTGTTTCTATTTTAAAAATAACAAATCAAATCAGATCTCATGCAACTTTGATAAGCAAAATAATCCTATTCGTCAGATAAATTTTGATTTCATCTATGCTCAAAGCAGCCACATCAACATAACGATTACTCGATTCTATGCACTTATTTTTTGATTGCTTTTCTAAATCAATACCAATGCTTTCACAAAAAACATTGGCGCAAAATTTTTAACAACCCATTGTTAAGGGCTTAACATTTTACTAGTTAGCAATTTCCTAAGTGCTTATTAATTGAATAACTATTTCAAAAAATTTTAAACCTTTTCTAAACTAGTAAATTGCTAATTAAGCAGAAAGCTGAGCATTTGTAGGGTTTGAATTTTGATGAACACAATTATTGTTGTTATGCGTTGTAAATTAATTATATGTTGATAAAACCCAACATGTGCTCTAAAAAGGTATTAGTTATTTCTATTTTCATAATTTTAGCTTCATTATTTACAAAAAAAAAAACAAAAAAAATTGTGCACCAGCAGGACTCGAACCTGGGCACCCCGCGTGCAAGGCTGATATCCTATCAGATTCCATAATGGATTTAGCAAATTGCTAAAAGTTAAAGTAGCCATTCCGTGATTTTAACTTTAGTAAAATGTTAAAATCGTTTAAAATTAGCTCAAGCATCTTTTTAGCTTAGTAAATTGCTAAAAGTGGCTTTAACATTTTACTAAATCGTTTAAAATTTTGCGCCACTGAATGGTTACTTTAACTTTTAGCAATTTCCTAAGTCCATTATGGAATCTGATAGTATATCAGCCTTAGACGCGGGGTGCCCAGGGGGTCAATTCCCGATCTGTGAAGATGTGAAGTGATAAATTTTATCACGCTTTCACGTCTAATTCGATTCTCGATTCGTGAAAAAGTGAAGTTAAATGCCAAACATTTTTCATATGATAATTTTTTTATCACAGTCAATTGTTTTGTGAAGAAAATGTTTCTAATCGAATATTAAGAAAACAAAACAGGATTTGGCACATGACAAGTAAGCAACAATTATATTTATACACAAATTTATTTTGGTTATAAGTTATATTTGTGTTTATTCGAGTAAATAACGAAATTGTTAAATCAACAGATTGACAACAGCCGACGCGACGGTGCTCATTCCTGCGACAGATCGTTGGAAACTACCCATTGCAAAAAAAAATGCAGAGCACTTTACCATATTTAAATGGCTTTGAAGCGCACTTATAAGTTGAGTGTTTTTCAAGAATGCTCTCAATTCACGTATTAAATGCATGCATAAATGTTTTGGGAATCTATAAGGTTCAATAAAGTACTCCTAGTTGTAACTTCGAATAGATTCTGCCCATCTCGAAGGGAAAGCCTCAATATCGTCGCATGAAAAAAAAATAAATCTTACTCAAAACAGAGATACTATTGAATATACTATAAAACCTACAATTGTTCAGTACGACGTCTTTTTTTAATTTAATAAACGAATTATTATTCCGGACATTATTCTTAAGCAAATTTAGAAACTGAAATGAAATATTTACCTTTCCAAACAAAAAATCTAATCAGAAATGACAGAATTTATCATTTAGAACTTTTTAGTACAAATTTTATCACAATGAGTTCTAGAATCGTATTAGGCGTGTGCGTGAAGTTGGAAAATGATAAACCCCTATGAAAACTGAAATGATATTTTTTTTATCACTTCATAATTTCACAGATCGGGAATTGACCCCCAGGACTCGAACCCTGGGCACCCCGCGTCTAAGGCTGATATACTATCAGATTCCATAATGGACTTAGGAAATTGCTAAAAGTTAAAGTAACCATTCAGTGGCGCAAAATTTTAAACGATTTAGTAAAATGTTAAAGCCACTTTTAGCAATTTACTAAGCTAAAAAGATGCTTGAGCTAATTTTAAACGATTTTAACATTTTACTAAAGTTAAAATCACGGAATGGCTACTTTAACTTTTAGCAATTTGCTAAATCCATTATGGAATCTGATAGGATATCAGCCTTGCACGCGGGGTGCCCAGGTTCGAGTCCTGCTGGTGCAAAATTTTTTTTGTTTTTTTTTTTTGTAAATAATGAAGCTAAAATTATGAAAATAGAAATAACTAATACCTTTTTAGAGCACATGTTGGGTTTTATCAACATATAATTAATTTACAACGCATAACAACAATAATTGTGTTCATCAAAATTCAAACCCTACAAATGCTCAGCTTTCTGCTTAATTAGCAATTTACTAGTTTAGAAAAGGTTTAAAATTTTTTGAAATAGTTATTCAATTAATAAGCACTTAGGAAATTGCTAACTAGTAAAATGTTAAGCCCTTAACAATGGGTTGTTTAAAATTTTGCGCCAGTGATTTTAACTTTAGCAAAATGTTAAAATCGTTTAAAATCGGCTCAATCATCTTGTTAGCTTAGTAAATTGCTAAAAGTGGCTTAAACATTTTACTAAATCGTTTAAAATTTTGCTCCATTACATCTTCCCCTCCCTGGTATACCAAAGAACTTCGCTCTCACCGCAATAAGCGAAACAAACTTTGGAAAAAATTTCTTAAATCAAAATCCAGCTCTGACTTTTTTAACTACACCTTTACTTATGAAAATTTCTCTGTTTTATGTGAATCTCTATACGCAAACTGCCTTTCTAAAATGCAAACTGATCTGATATATAAACCGAAATTGTTTTTTCAATTCATAAATAACAAAAGAAAACTGGATAATTATTCAGCAATATGAAATTGTGCGAAATTTCATCTGCTGATCCTACAACTATATTCAACCTTTTCGCGGAATTTGTTGGTACTGATTTTTCTTGCGACAACACTGAAGCAGATTTAAATTATTTTAGTTACATGAATGGCTGCGCTCAGACTTCATTAACTTTCATCATAATTGATGTATCTTCAGTCATCGATAAGATAAACCTGCTCAAAAATGATTATTCTTCGGGTCCTGATGGAATTCCTTCAATTGTATTAAAAAAATGTATGGACAACCTAGCCCAACCTCTCACTGCCCTTTTTCAACTGTCTACAGCCCATTGACGTCTAGAGTACAATGGCTGTTCAGTACGAACTTTGTATTGGCCTCAACAAGGGACATAAAACGACAAAAATAAAGAATGTTAAGTACACCGGTGACAAAAAAGTGAAAGGACTTAATGGGTTCGTTTGAAAAATATTCAAACACGCCATACCAGTTTCATGAGGGATATTGTAAGGGAAGTGGTTGGCCATGCTCCATACGAAAAGAGAACCATGGAATTGTTGAAAGTGTCGAAGGATAAGCCTGCTTTGAAATTCTTGAAGAGACGATTGGGAACACACATTCGCGCTAAGAGGAAGCGTGAAGAACTTTCTAACATTCTTACTCAAATGAGGAAAAACTAAAAAAAAAAAAATAGAAATACTGCAACTGGAGTTTTTTCTAAGCTATGGAAGGATTCTTTCATAATACCGATTCATAAAAAGGTACCTAAAAAGATATTGCTAACTAAACTATAGACCTATAGCAAAACTCTCGAGTATCCCAAATCTTTTTGAAAGCATTATCTACGATACCTTTTTTTTCTATTGCAAACCAATTTCCTTGCCTAAGCAACATTTTTGAAAGGAAGGTCAACGACCACCAACCTCAAAATATCGCATAATATTATTCTACTCAAACTAAAAAAGCTCGGTTTCTCCCTTTTAATAATACTTGGATTACTTCCTATTTGGCTTACCGTCAATATAGGGTTATATTTAGGTCTTGTGTATCAAACTTAATCTGTGGAACGTCTGGTGTCCCACAGAGAAGTCACCTAGGACCTCTTATTTTTTTAACCACAAATGATGTAGATAAAATCTTTTCTGATTTAGATGTTTTAATCTATACAGATGATATGGGAATATATAAACATATTTCAAATTCTACAGATGCCCAATCACTGCAATTCGAATTGGACAAATTCTTTATTTGGTGTCAAAAAAAAACCTTCTGGAACTTAACATCAAAAAATGCCTACTCCCTCCTTACAAAGAAAATATATTGTAAAAAATGTACCAATTCCTATCCGTCCTCTATAGGTCTTTTATGTGACTCCCAACTTAATTTTCGTGACCACATTGATAATGTCATAAACAAAGGATTTATTAAACACTGGTCTAAAGAATTTGCCGATCCTTATGTCACTAAATCCCTTTATATTACTTTCGTTAGGCCCCTTCTCGAATATTCATCTTAGGTCTGGTCCCCTATTATCAAGTCCACATTCAAGGAATTGAAGCCGTCCAGCGAAAATTCATTCGTTTTACCTTACGTGGTCTGGGTGGGGATGCTCCTTTCAACCATCCACCCTATTCAGAACGTCTTAAACTTTTAGGCTTACAAACTTTGTGTACCTGCCGTAAGAATGCTGACATCCTGTTCATTCATCAGTTATTAAATGGTTGTATTGATTGTCCTATTCTCCTCCAAAATATTTATATTCATACGAATCGCCGCCGTTTTAGGTCCGTTACTTTATTTCGACTCCAATACCACAGCACTGAATAAGGCCAAAATGAACCCTTAACTAGAATGTTGAGCACAGTCAATAATTCCAACGTATTTGACCTTTTGAGTAAGCCCGCCTTAAGGCATGCTCTCTTAAATTCCTGAAAACCTTTCTTTAATATTGATTCAAGGCTGTTCTTTTTTTTGTTTGTATTATACTGATTGTTTAGAATTTAAGTTACTATATTGTATATAATTTAGTAAAATATAATGTTATTCTAGTATTTAAGACTTAGTTTTTAAGTGGCTTTTATTAAGCTTAATAAAATAAAATAAAAAGAAAACAAAAATAAACCATTTGATAAATCCCTGAAAATTGCTCAACATTTTTTTTGGTTCAACGATACTTTAATGTGAGTATTTATGAATGTGAACAAAAAATCATTTAACTTTTTCTTGTACTTATGAACACAATTCACGTGACTTTATTTTATCTACAACCTTGAAGCTTCCCATTCCAAAGATTTTCAGAATTAACTTAGTGGGTACTATAGGTGACGAGTCTATTATTTCATAAAAAAAAACAATTCTCTGCTCAAAATTATTTTCTTCCTTTTTTGCTTACACCAAGAGTTGTTAGCACGAAATTCAATTCACGCTTTTAACTGCTTTTCAAATAGTTAAATCCCCCCAAAACTCCACTCGTAAAGCCTATATAACTTTGGATAAAGAAGTTATCGGTTTATTGAATTTCATACATACACTATAGTAGAAAAGGTTTGAATAATGAATTCGGCATATAGGATGCATGTTACGGGTGTCTTCTATTAAACGTGCGTCGTGTGAAAATGGAATCACGAAACGAAAACCCTTAAGTGCCAAAGAAAAATATTTTCATAAGTGATTTACAAATTAGTTTTTTGACTGCTATTCAGACGAGAATAGAAAGCGAACGTTAACAGTAGTTGTTTGCTCTGAAATTTAGGTGGGCAAAATAAAATTTAGGATGGATATACAGTTTCGGGCTCAAGGTGGAAATCCAATAGCTCCAGAATTGGCAATTGTCAGTAAAATTAATTAATAATTTTTAGTCTAAAGGATTATTTTTGAATAGGATCTACGGCAGCTTATTTTTGGAACTGCAGCGGTACCAGTTAGATGTGAATGGGTTACGACAGCGCTGAATTTTGCGCCTCCGAAAGAAGATCAAGCATATGGCTTGATATCACCCCGCAATGCAACCCGAGGATTATTGTCCGTGCTTCAAGGATTTATTTTAAAACATTTACTTTTCAAGCGTTCGTACTCACGCAGTTCGGGAAGTTCTTCAACTACAGAGTAAGTTAAATATCCATAAAAATGTGTTAACATAATGTTATGTGCTTACAAACTTTTATTAAGCTTGCTACGTCCTAGCGAAGAACAGCAAACCAATGCCTTGATTGCATCAATGGTAGAAATTTTAACACAAATATCCGAAAAGGGCAAATTTATTGTAGCCTTACCGGGTGAAGAGTCATTTATTGTACACAGTATCACATACTTCCAGGACACAATTACAGAAAAAGTTAGATAAATATCCAGTGTTGTGAAAGTTGAATAATTCATATATTTATTTTTAGCTCTATTTGTTCCAGCTTGATTCAAAAGAAGCTTTAGAAACGTTCTTAAAACGCAATATAAATTTCGTAAGTCTGTTTAATGCATTGCTTTTATGTTTGTACAAAAATTCTATTCCATAGTACACAGCCGAAGATAGTCCAGGCGCTTTGCTATTTCTCTACAGTGCAGTTTTAACTAGATCTATAGGAAAGTGAGTAAAAGAAAAAATTTTGATATTCGACAAATAACTTTTTAATGAAATATCTTCAAACTTAAAGAACTCGTTCAGACCTGGATAGAAAAGGATCCGGAACAAATTCTTTAGTTGGAAACACAGAAGAAGGTTCATTGAATATCGTAACTCTCTTATTAACTGGAAGGGCAACTCCATACATTCATAATGGTGTTATTCATGTCGGTGATGAAAATAACTATGTAATGTTACTTTAGATTAAATTTGTAAAAAAAAAAAGAAAACTATTTTAATGTTTTCTATAGGCCGCTCCACAGTATGGTACTCTAAATCGTTGCTCGATTGGATTACTAATTTGTGAAAATGAAAGAAATCAGGTACGTACCTATACACACGTATGTATATACATATAGGTTTGTATAATTACATAATATTTTTATAAATTATTATATAACTTCGTAAAAAAGACAGTAGCTCTACAACCTGGTTCTCGTTTAAAAACTCCCCATCTTCCAATATGGATAACCAGTTGTATTGGGCACTTTGGAGTTATTTTCAACAACAACCAAGATCTTCTAAGAAACTACCATGCTGAAAGTCGATTTGAATTGGCTTACTACAGTTGTTCTGGTATTGAAGTTGTAATGACAATTGATAATAGAGGATTACATGAGCAATCTGCAACTTTGGAAAATCAGTCAAAGGAAAGTACCTCAAGTTTGGCTGGTCCTGTTCCAGCTGATGGAAAAGAGGAATCTATTAACACACCACTTCAGCAATTGATACATACAAAATGGGAGGATGCCTCTATCACTTTTCATTGTCAAACTTCGGTCGTGCGATGTTTATTTAGCAATTAAGTAGTATTGGGAAATTATAATACAGTTATAGAAATCCGCTTCTGGTTAAACAATTTCTTTGATGACACTGCAGCTCAAAACCACTTGCACATAAGGTTGAATAATAAACATTGCACATTTAAATTAATAAATAAAAGCTTTCAAAACAGAATAAAAGTAAAAAAAGTTTGTTTTTTTTTGTCAAAATTTACATGAACAAATTGATGTCAATTCAAATATTTTTGGTCTAAACAAGGGTTAAATAGTTAGTCGGTTATAAAAATCTATCACAGAAAACAAATTGGATGGGTATGCAAGGGAATTTGACAATAGACAAGGAACCTAGTAGGAACGAGGTACCTATGTACACTGTATCGTACCGGGGCGAAACGCATTTTGGACTAAAGGTCATAAAATTCATTCAGTTTGCCTGTAATCCACAAAGTCCACAAAAATAATATTTTACATATGTACATATATTCCAAAGGTCGATTTCTAGCCGAAGCCGAATATTAGGCTAAATAACAACTTTCAGCCCATGCCTATAAGCTTTAATAACTTAAGCAATTTCCGTATACGATTGACTAATGCAAGTCGTCCACATGCTCAGCAAACTCAACCAACTTCGTTCAACTTTTCATTCAACTACATGGTTGGATGAAAAAATTTACAACCTCGTACACTAGTCCAGAAACTTACGTTGTTCACGTGAATCAACGAAACCAAACGTAAAATTGAATATAACGTGTTGGGAGCCCCGTACACATAGTTGACAATCTTAGTGAAATTCTGAATACCCTCGTACACCTTGTTGATCATTTCGTTCAATTGTTTGACAACTCCGTACATTGTTGATAAACGTACTCAACCGTGGAAAAAAAAAACGTTTATCAAGTTGATCAACTGCGTTTTTGATGTGGTTGTTCAATAAGTTGATGGGCAACTTGATACCTTCACACACCTAACTAAGACTCACTCGTTGGGAAATGCGTTCAACATACGCACTATATAATAATATAAAATTATGATATAATTTTGACTTAAGTTCAGTTAAATTTTTAGTGTCAGTTACCACTTTCAGACGCGCGCCGCGAACTACTTCATCGATCTATAGTGTCGACACGGTTTTTTGGACGTGTGAAAAAAAACTGTATGTCGACCCAGAAGTTCGAATTCTGGAGATCGAAGTGGTATGTCGACATGACGTGTAAAAAGGAACGAACTAGTTCAACTGCAGAGCTTCTATTTCTGTTTTTTTTGTTTGTAGTTGGCTACTCATATTAATAATTATGTATTATATTATGAATTTGACCAATTTTTTTGAGTAACTTTTCCACTGTGTTGACTTACGCTCTTTTGGTCTATTCGTAAAATATGCGAATAAAATCAATTTTATTCCATTTTTTCCCAACTGCTTTTTTTATTCTACTATTGTAAATATTATTCCTGGAGACGGCACTAGCACAAAATTGAACATATAAAAATAAATAAACAATAAATTAAGAACAATCCAGCAAAAATAATCAAATACAAAATTAACAATGACATTTATATCACAGGTGAGCTTCAGGTAAGTTAATTCAATTGCTACAGCATAGCTTTGTTTAATGTTGTCGACAACGTTAAACAAAGCTATGTTGTAGCAATTTGTATTCTGCTGTCCGATTGTTCCAAAAAGTATATAAATTTCGATTAAAAACAAAATTTAACAATTAGATTCTCTCAAGATTTATCAAAAGATAGAAGACATTTGAAAATAAATAGTGAAAAAATGAGTACAATATTCACGTGAATCGAAAGATTTCATCGGATCGGATAGCAGAATATTGCTGTATATTAAAAATGTTGCTCAATACTTTAAACCAACATTTTCAACGTACACTAGCCTTATACTACGTTTTCACCTACCACTTAATCCAGATTTAAGTGGATTAACCATAAATCCTCTTTAAAATCTTCTAAATCTTGAAGATTTCCCATACAATTTTAATCTCCTTAAATGAAGATTAGAAATTAATCTCATTGATATTTTCTTCGAAGTAGAAGATTGGCAAAAGAAACAAACCTTATTTCATAGAACGCGCCTATTCTAACGTCATATTTTCTCCATTGACATTCAATAAAAAAAAAACTGTCCAACATTATTTAATTTGTTTTTGTCTGGTAGAATTTTTCGTTGCCTTCAAATTCTGTTTTTGTTTATAAATAAGTATAAAAATGAAAAATGCAATAAAGCTACAAAGACCAAAGCGGTCGGTGCCTCGAATTTGTAGTGGAAAATGTTTTAGCTATCCTACAGTAATACTTTGAAGTTGTTCTTTCCCAAATAAATATATAAAAACGAAAACCGCGCAAAGGCGATTACAGTATTTATGTAAATATATCTATATGCTGAAAGATTTTGGGATAACAATATTTTAAAGTTATTACTCATTTGTATTTATTGCTATTAAATTTGTTCACTGCCCCGAAATTATTATTCTTCTTCCCAATTATTTTGTTTTTGTCTTGTTGTATTGACTTTTGAATGACAATTCATAGTGAAAACGTCAAACTAATCTTTTTGTCACTGGTGAAAACACTTGAAGATTAATTTTTAATCTTCTCAATTTAAACCGGATTATCTTTAGGTGAAAACGTAGCATTATACATGATCTTCAACCGGATTAAGCTCGATGGTTTTTTTAGCCCAATGTGGCCGAAGCTTCGGTCAGACACTTCCCTAACGTAATTATTATTCTTATACTACGTTTTCACCTACCACTTAATCCAGATTTAAGTGGATTAACCATAAATCCTCTTTGAAATCTTCTAAATCTTGAAGATTTCCCATACAAATTTTAATCTCCTTAAATGAAGATTAGAAATTAATCTCATTGAAATTTTTTTCGAAGTAGAAGATTCGCAAAAGAAACAAACCTTATTTCATAGAACGCGCCTATTCTAACGTCATATTTTCTCCATTGACATTCAACAAAAAAAAAAAACCTTCCAACATTATTTAATTTGTTTTTGTCTGGTATAATTTGTCGTTGCCTTCAAATTCTGTTTTTGTTTATAAATAAGTATAAAATTAAAAAATGCAATAAATCTACAAAGACCATAGCTGTCGGTGCCTCGAATTTGTAATGGAAAATGTTTTAGCTATCCTACAGTAATACTTTGAAGTTGTTCTTTCCCAAATATATAAAAACGAAAACCGTGCAAGGGCGATTACAGTATTTATGTAAATATATCTATACGCTGCAAGATGTTGGGATAACAATATTTTAAAGTTATTACTCATTTTTATTTATTTAAACTTAATTTGTTCACTGCACCGAAATTATTATTCTTCTTCCCAATTATTTTGTTTTTGTCTTGTTGTATTGAATTTTGAATGACAATTCATAGTGAAAACGTCAAACTAATCTTTTTTTCACTGGTGAAAACACTTGAAGATTAATTTCTAATCTTCTCAATTTAAACCGGATTATCTTTAGGTGAAAACGTAGCATTAGATAATAATCGTGTTCTCGTGACAAGCAAGTACAGCAAAGTAAACATTTTCAAGGAAAACAGCAATAAAAAGAGAGTGCCAATAATTTACTTTTATTTTCATTCGAATTATAATTGAGAAAATTAGTTAAGTGTTTCCTATCATAGAGGACACTGTAGTGATTTTTTTGTAATGCATGTTTGTTTTTGTTTTGCTCCTTGTATTTTTTATTCTTTTTGACAGAAAAAAACACCGATGTGAAAAATCTCTCCATATTAAAATATATAAAATCAAGTTAGAATGTGGATAGTTTTCGTGAAAAAGTTTTACTTTGTTGTACTTGTTTGTCACGAGAACACGACTAATATCGTTCTGTTTGTTATTAGTAAAATATTAATACCTACATAATTTTATATATAAAAAATATTTGTGGTTGAGTTAGAAAAGTGGCGATCCCAATAATTTGTTCACCTCGCTTGCCATTTTTTCTTAAACCACCACATTTTGCGTGATGTGGCACAACCATTTAAAGTGCCAGCAAATAGAGCACCATAACATAATAAGTATATGCATTTAGTTTAGCTTAATATTTAATTAATTTAAAAAAAAAATACAAACATGCGAATGTTTTGTTGGGACACAAACCTAAATGAACAAAAACCATCAATTTATCGATCCGGTAAGGGTCTAAATAAAAGGCATTATTTTAATAAGGCCTTGTTACAAGTTTTTCTTATATTACAACGATTTAAGTTAGAAATTGTTTTCAAACAAGTGTTTGGAATGAAAAGAATAAATTGGGCGGTCCTACTAATGTCTCACTCTAACAAGGTCGATCACGTCCCTTAACTGAATCGTGTTGACATATATTAATCAGTATGTCCTACTAAAACAAGGCAATAAAATTAAATATCAATTTAGTTTTAAGTAACCAGAAATGAGAATAAGCCGGTGATCGCTCTCGTTTTTATTAAATTATTTTTATTTAAGAACGTATGTATATTTAGCTTGTAATGATTTAGGACTGAAGAAGTATGTAATACTATAAACTTCGCTAATAATAATATAGCTGGCAAGTTTAGAAAAATGTGATTTTATATATTGTGATTCTTTAAGGAGTGCAAATATCTTGTATAGGTATCGTTTCTTGCTCAAATTCTGTAGGTTTTTTTTAATTTGAATTATAAAAAAGTACATACATGTGAAAGCAGATTTTGATTACAAAAGGAACTTTTTTTTTGTTTAAACATGTAAATTCTTTGTGTGTTTTTTTTCACGTTGCAAAAGTTTCACGTTTGAAGTTTCAATATGTATGAATAGATAATAATCGAGTACAACAATTTAGTTTAGTTATTATTGTAATAACTTTTAATGAAATTTAAGAAATAATAGCTATTGAGTCTTACTTACACTGTAACTTCTGTTACGATCGGTCAATTACCTACTTTTGTTTTTAATCTCAAATCGGAAAAACTGCAAGTATTTAAAAAGTGGGAAAACATGCTTTTGAAAAATATCTAACCCAGAGTTAAAAACGTGAAAATCATTCGAGTTTTTATTATAAAAACAATCATAAAAATCAAAAATTATAAGTTATCAACAAAAACTAATGAATGAAACAACAAAAATAATTTACTTAAACAAAATTAATAGAAAAAACAAAAGTACCTAAGGTAAATGCTGGTAAATTCATGATATAATGGGAACATGAATTCTATCGGTAAAATTAATATAAAAAGTATATGATTTATACATACTTTTCGCTCGGCCTGACTTTATAAACTAACTGTCATTTCACTTTTAAATACAAACGAAAATATTTTTAAGAAAAATATGACAAATACAGATATAGGTACTGCTTTTACATCATGCAATTTTAGTTTGCGTTTTTTAAGCACGTTGGTTAGGGTTAGGACGTATGTGGTGGCGGGGGTACGATTGAACTTTTCTAAGTGTAATTAAGATTGCGGATATATGTTTGAAGAAAGTTAACATCTAATATCGCAGTTTTTAAAAGTACCTCTGCAACCGAAAGAAGTCCAAACTAGAAACATGGATTGAAAATCGCAGTGGTGTAAAAGCAGTATAAGCTGCACAAATGATAAACTCACATAATGCGTTCAACTTTGAACTTCAAATGTATATTTGTATGCATAATTAATGAAAATTTGTATTACAGTGTTTAATTGAATGTAAGGTTTACTTTACTTTAATAAGTTTTTTATAGAGTGGACTTAGCATTTTGGTATGAAAAAGGAGGACTCTGGTAACCCTAGTGTAAATTCGTGAGATGGTAAATATGTATGTTATTTATATTAATACAATTTGACTTTTATTCGTGGTGGATCTATAGATTTTGGATATAATGCGTGTATGAGTTTTCGCCCGCGCCTAAATTAAAGGCTATTATACTACAATTTTCCATAGTTCAAAATACTTTTTCAAACGTGCTGAAACCGTTTCCAAAAATTAAATTCAATCGAAATGTGAGAAAGTAGAAAATTGTACACACAAAATAGTGCTTTACCTAAATAGTTTCCAAAAAGGGAACACATAAAGGTAATTTTTTTAAAAGTTATATAATAGACCGAGTTAGGTACTTAAACAAATTCGAGGCCATGTCGATAATAAAAAAAAAATGAGCATTTTATTTTTTAATTATTTTTTTTTATTTATTTTGTTTTACTTAGCAAAATATTGTAAAATTATTTTTTTTTGTATTTTATTTTAGTAGAATTAATTTGTAATTAGTGCTTTAAAAATTTAAAATTTATAATTCCTATCTAATTTACAATAATAATAATACATAATTATAAACACTAGTGCTAATTAATTTTACAGTAATATACAGAGTTCTATTAAGTACCAAAAGTATTTTAAAAGATTGTTTTTTTTTTTGGTATTCCGTTCGCTGAAAAGGAATTTTTCATGTTTTTTAGTTTTTTTTTTTAAATGTTCATTTGAAAAGTAAGTGTAAATTTAATATAAAATTTGTAGTTAAAAATAGCTTTCGCAGCAGTAGTATGTACTTCTCAATCAAGTAATAAATAGATAATCGATAGTAGTTTACAGCGAAGAAAATATTGCAGTTATAATTTTTGTAATACTGTAAGATTATTTTTTAAATTTGTTTTCACCAATCGATAAAAATATCTTCTAATCGAATTTTTTTAGAAACATTTTAAAAAGCATTTCTCTGGGAAACAAATTGTTAAAGAAATTTCCTGAATAGAATGTTGAAGTGATGTTTTTAACACACCCCGTTATCAGCTGTAACGGCTTTGACTATTTTTGTCAAACATTTTTTTTTTCGAAATTTTATGTGCGAATTAAACTTCCATCTAGCCTGACTAGATTTGTATGGTGATACTTTGTCATATTTAAAATCTGCGCCGGTGGATTCTTTTTGGTTTGTGTATGCCATGTTAGGATCTAAAATTAAAAATATTTTTAAATGGATTTTTAGATATATAAAATTAAAGTCTTTGAGTTACCTCAGTACAGGCAGATGCCAAAAGTTCTATTTCTGTATTGTTAAGAGGCGCTAAACTCTTTAAAAATCCATCTTCTTCGTAGCCGGGTTTGAATGGCATTTTTGCTTTGGGCCTATCCAGTAGAAATTTTACATTCACAGCAAATCCGGCCATATCGACAGGATATTTTCGTCCCCCGATCCATCCATCGTAAAATCCATCTATTTTACCATTTCGTATGATTGGACTACTGATGCCTAATTTTGTTACTAAGCCAACGGGCCACATAGACACTTTCTTAGTATATCGCATCTAAATATAAAAATATGCAATTTAAATTTATTAAAATTTATATAGGTATAATGCTTTTACGTAAGAACAGAATATGGCTTGTATTTATTTATATATAAATTGTTTACATTTTACTGTTTTAATTAATGAGTTAACAATGTCATTCGCTTAAGCCACCTGTGTAAACAAGTGACAGACAGTTTGATCAGTCATAAAAGTCTATTGGGTAATAACTCGTGGTTTAGGAATATTTCAGAATAATAAGAAACCTAAACACACAGAAGTGTCTGTTTATATTTTTCTAACTATGACCTTGTTGAATTGTGCAAAAATAACACATGCTATTTGTTTTTTTATTCCAACATATATCCCATAACGAAATTTTCCATATTCCAGCTATGACGTATGGCGGACTTTCTTTAAAGGCCATTGGCCATGAGGATGTCCAACATCACAACCACAATCTAATGATAGACTAATCAATTAACTAACTAATTTATAACTTTTTAAGCTTCTTACAACAATTAATTGAAGTCCTTGGAATACTTACTTCACTTTAAAATATTCTCTGTGTTTAGTGTAGAATAATTACAATTCAATTAGTTCAATGTTATCTTTAAGTTAAGGACTTATTTAAGACGAGAGAAATGGTAATTTCTAACATTATAACAATTGATATTCACAGCCCTTGGCGCTGTTGAGGAGAGGTAAGCAAAAAACAAAATACAGTTCCAGAAACCGAATGTCTGTCTGTCTGAACTTTTATAAACAGAACTATGTAGGTCACGTTCAGAAAACGTAGTCGACTGGAAAACTTGGCAAGTTTCTGGTTTCTGGTTGGCCAGCTGCCAAAAATATGGCTTACAATTAAGGTAACATTTACTATAAAGCTAGCATTTGTGTCAGAATTATCAGTTCTTATCTACCAGTTCAACTTTAATGTTTTCTGGAAGTGTTCGATTGGTACCAAATGACAGTTCTTCTTATGGAAGAAGAGGAATTCGACTTTGGTTTTGAAGTCAGAATCAAAACCAGGAGCACGCACACACTCATGCCAATTAAATGTCAAATTCAATTTAAATATTGTGTCGGCCAGTTTACAAAATAATCACAAATGTGAGCTTGGTATTTCTCGATTTACACATACACTCATATTAAACTTCAGAATCGAGAATCTAATATTGAATTCCAAACAACCATTTCAAATCGATTTAAGACCGATTTTTTTGTTGTGTTTTAAGGAACTTGCAAAAAATAGTGTGCGTGTAAAGTTTATGAAATATTGCTAAGCGATTACCAGGAAAAAATATTCTATTTCATATTGTTTCAACTTTTCCTGATGCGTTTTCCTTATCGCTATAACTGTCACCTAAAAATGCAAGATTTGTTTTGACAGCTACAATCGAACTTAGAAATAATTCGATTGAGTTTAGACAAAAATTGAATGTTTGGTTGTTTGGAATTCGACATAATTTAATTGTTTGTGGATTGAAGATATCAATAAATAATATTTACTTCAAGCTACACCGGATATAAAAAATATAATGTAGATGTATCCAGACGATTGCGAAGAAATCTTTAAGCGTGTATCGAATGGTACAAAATTAGTACAATTTAACAATTAAAGTCATTTAATATCACAAAGAAATATTGTAGGCGGAACGACATGTAGCTTCATTTGATTTTTAATGATTTTCTGACATGTAGGTAGGTACATAAATATGTTCCTTCATTTTCGAGGTGATATGGATTTTATATTATGTATATATATTTTGTATACTATGTACATACATGCAATCATTTTTAGGAGGAACGGAAAATAGAAATTTAATAAAAAACTCGTATACCTCTACATATAATGCACATTCGGTTGAATCGGGCTTAAAAACTTTAAAATACACACTTGGTCTTAAGCAAATGGCACGGAGTGTTAATATTATAGCTGACCAGTAGCTTACTAATAAACCATTTGCGTTTTTTTTTTGTTGACATAGATTTTCCCAGTTAATTGCCTTAATTGTTCTTATTTATAAAGATATTACTTTGCTACTCTCTAAACTTTGATTAACTACTGCTACTTGAACATTATGTACATATACATACATAATATGTACGTATGTATTTCGAAAATATTCTATTCATTCTCACCTGGTCGAAAATTAAAATATCGTAAGTGTTATCATCGTCAGCGAAATAAAAAACTCCCTCCGTTGCATTTTCTCTTAGCCACTCCAGGCCTCGATTTCTGTTTGATACCCCACGAGGTTTCGCCTTGTTCTTCTTTTTGTATTCTTCTGGCATTGGAGCTTTATATGTTTAATTAAAAACAAGAAAAAATTATTGGTTAATAACAATAGTACGTATACCAGAATAAATTTTAAAATCCCAAGATTTAGATACTTACCAATTAAATACTCATAAGGAATACCAATGCGGTTAAGGGTTTTGCTCACTAAGTATGATGTCTTGTTGGCATCTTCGATTACCAACCATAATAAGTTGGCAACATGCTTAAGTGTATATCCTAGTCTAGTTAATTCTGCAAGTTGTTCAGGTCTCCTATATGTTGGGGTTATAATATACAATGGAGGCTGGAAATATATCATGAAGTAAGTGATATATATGTAATATTACTTTGTAACACCACTGTATTATAGTACATTTCAATATGCAAAGTAATACTCATATCGTCATCTCTCAGCATTAACTATTATGCTTCTCTCTATATTATCTCTTATCTCTTATCATAACACTAGTAAGTAAGCATGTACCTAATTAGTATAAGTTGTGTAACAATAAAGTTAGTCTTCAACTGATCGTCGTGGTATCATTTATCTCCACTCCTCATATAATCGCATACACTAAATTGGCGACGAGGATAATTGGATTTTTTTTTTTTAAGATAAGAAGTATTTCGGTATTTAATGACAGTCGAAAGAGAAGAAATAAGTAAAGTAAAAGAAGAAGAAATTAAAACCGAAAATTTAAGCGGCACCGTTATAATGTCGAATTTCATCGGTCGCATTGAATATTTCAATGCAGGTGATGATTTCAATAGCTATATTGAGCGATTAAACCATTTATTGAAGCTGAACAAAATCACGACAGATGAAGACAAGGTGTCCTTTCTGATTGGAGTTGGAGGTTCAGATTTGTACAGTATCTCTAAGACGTTGGTTGCGCCAAAAAAACCAGATGAGCTGAAGTATGTGGAGTTGGTGGCAAAGCTTAAAGTACATTTCCAGCCCAAAAGAAATACGACGGCAGAGCGTTTTAAGTTTTTAAACCGTAATCAGAATATGGATGAAAATCTGTCAGATTACATTGTGGCGATCAAGCAGTTGGCAGATAACTGCAAGTATGGGAATTTTTTAGAGGATGCACTAAAGGACAGGTTGCTAATGGGCATAAAAAACAAAAAGATACAAACTAAACTTATCGATATTGGGGACTTGACGTTCGACAAGGCGTGTGAGTCTGCATTAAATATGGAGATGATTGAACTTGAGTTGGTTCACATGAGTGGAACATCAGCATCAGGGGCTTTGCATTCCATGAAAGCTAGATATTCGAATGAGGCAGCAGGAGGTCGGTCAAAGAGTCAGGAGAATTTAAGGAAGCAAGGGCAGGCTGGAGGCCATGTGTCAAGGTCTAAGTGGTCAAATTTGTCGGATGTCCAGTGTCATTTTTGCAAAAAGTGGGGCCATGTACAAAAGTACTGTTTTTTGAAGAATAACAGTAACAGTAGAGTCAGATCGAAGAGCAGATCGAGAGTGAAAAACAGCAATCACAGTTATGACGGAAGCAAAGGTAATAGAGTGAGTTGTATTAATAAAAATTCAGAAGGCGAAAATTATGAGCCAAATGAGTTAGGTTATATTAATAATTTAAGAACAGAAAATAATCCTTTATTTTTCAATTTAATTTGTAATGGTTTATGTATAAAGATGGAACTGGATTCAGGGGCCTGTACTTCGGTCATGCATATTGGCACATTTAAATCTTTGTTTCCGAATGTTGAGATTTTAAAAAGTAATCGGTCTTTAAATGTGATTTCAGGCGACAAAGTTAAGGTTGTTGGTTGTATTGAGGCGTTGGTCAGTTTAACATGTGAAAGTGTGTCGTTTAGTTTGGAATTGGTCATAGTGGAAGGCCCGAAGGTGTTTGTACCCCTTCTTGGAAGGACATGGCTTGATAAGTTGCTACCTACCTGGAGAAATACGTTCCTTAGTGAAATTAGGTGTGACAGTTTAAAGGGTTCAGGTTATGTTTCTGAATTAGTGGAAAGTTATAAAAACGTGTTTCATGGTAATAAAAAAGATTGCGTTCGTCATTTTAAAGCTAAAATTCTTTTAAAGCAAGATAGTGTTCCAGTGTTTTTCAAACCGTACACGGTTCCTTTTGGTGTAAGAGACAAGGTGGAAAAAGAGCTTAAGAAAATGGTTTCCGAGGGAATTATTTATCCTGTGCGTTATAGTGATTGGGCATCTCCAGTAGTGGTTGTAGTGAAACCAAAGGGCGATATTCGGCTGTGTGTCGATTGTAAGATGACTATTAATCCTTGGGTTCGCACAGATCATTCTCCTATGCCACTATCTGAAGACATTTTCGCGAGTTTGCATGGTTCGACGTGTTTTTGCGTTTTAGATTTAGAAGGAGCCTACCAACAGGTCGAAGTAGAGGAAAATTGTCAGGAGTTTCTCACAATTAATACCCACCTTGGTCTTTTTCGTTTTCGACGTTTAATTTTAGGTTTAAAGTCAGCTCCTGCCACGTTCCAATCGATTATGGATGATATCTTACAAGATATTCCCAAGGTAAAGTGTTACATTGACGATATTATAATCGGAGGGTCGGATGAAAACGAATGCAAAACGAATTTAATAGAGGTTTTAGAAAGGCTTAATAAGTATAATGTTAGGGTCAAATATGAAAAATGTCAGTTTTTTCAAAAAGAAATTTTTTATTTAGGCCATGTGGTGAATGGCGAGGGTATTAAACCTAATCCGAAGAAGCTGGAAGCTATTCGAGATGCACCAAGACCAGAAAATGTTACTCAGCTCAAGTCGTATTTGGGAATATTAAATTATTATGCACGCTTTATACCAAATTTGTCATCAGAGTTAAAGGATCTGTATTGTTTGACTAAGAAAAATATTAGTTTTGTGTGGTCGAAGGATTGTGAAACCGCATTTCAGAAAAGCAAAGATTTAATTTTAAATGATAATCTTCTTTATCAACGCCAGCCCATACGGTGTGGGTGGAATTTTGTCACATATTATTAATGGAATTGAAAGGCCGGTATTGTTTGCGTCTAGCACTTTAAGCTCTTCAGAACGAAAGTATTCTCAACTGCATAGGGAGGCATTGGCAATTATTTTTACAGTGAAAAAGTTCCATAAGTATATTTACGGAAAAACTTTTACGATATACTCAGATCACCAGCCATTAAGAGAAATTTTTAACCCAAATAAGTCAACACCAGCGGTTGCAGCGGCAAGGCTTAATCGTTGGGCCGTGATTTTGAGTATGTATGATTATAAAATTGTTTATAAAAAAGGTTCTCATATGTCAAATGCCGATGCCCTCTCGCGGCTTCCCTTAACTTATCCAACTGATATAGAAGAAGATAGTATAAGGTCGGTTGAATGTAATAGCTACCTCAATGTAAAATTTTCAGATATAGCCATGGAGTCAGAGAAGGATTGGAAAATCAGAAGCGTTTTAAACATGATTCAGTCAGGTTGGCCGAGCAGTGTGCCTGACAACTTAAAGAAGTATTTTAATAAGCGGTTGTTGTTGTCTGAAGATGAGGGCTGTTTGTTTTATGCTGAGCGTTTAGTTATTCCTGATTCTGTTCAGAAATCCATCTTAGAAATTCTTCATGAGTCTCATGTAGGAGTTGTAAGGATGAAGATTCTTGCGCGAAAATATTTTTGGTGGCCAGCGATTGATGCTGACATCGAAGCATTTGTTTTAGAATGTAGGTCGTGTAATGTGTAATAACAAACCTGTTTCTAATCAACATGTATCCTGGCCAGAATCGAAAGTATTTTTTGAGCGTATCCATTTAGATTTTTTTTATTTAAAAGGGTGCACTTATTTAATTGTTGTTGATAGCTATACCAAATGGATAGATGTTAAATTAATGAAAAATACGAACGTAGAAAGTTTAATTGCGATTTTAAGACCTATTTTTACATATTTTGGTTTACCTTCTGTTTTGGTATCAGACAACGGCCCACCATTTAATTCAGTATCGTTTGAAGATTTTTGCAAGAATAATAATATAAAGTGTTTAAAAAGTCCGCCATACCATCCACAGTCAAATGGAGTGGCAGAAAGGGGAGTACAAACAGTCAAAAATTCCCTTAAGAAATTAGTTTCGGATCAACACTATCAAAATGTCCCGTTGGAACGACTTATTTTAAATTTTCTTTTAAAGTATCGTTCGACTCCATCGACTACAACCTTGTTTTGTCCGAATGAAATGATATTTAAAATAAAACCGAAGACTCTTCTTGATGATGTTAATCCAAAAGTTCGTGAGGTTTGCGATTCAAATACAAAAGCAAAGGTAAATAACGAGACGATTAACGTTGAAAGTTCCAAAGGTCCAGCATTATACACAAATCAAAACCCTATAAAATCACTAAGTGTTGTTGAAAAAGTATTGTATAAAATGAAACACAATAATTTGTATACTTGGATTCCTGGAATCATAGTTAAGAAAATAGGAAGAGTTGTATATTCAGTTAGCATTGATGGAAATAATAAAATGGCTCATATATCTCAATTAAAAAAATGTAAATTTAAAGAATTGGCGTATGCGCCGTCAAATATTAAAGGTAAAAGACGAGTAAGATTTAATGTTCCATGTAGAAAAAGAAGATCGACTTCTCTATCTGAAGTACCGAGAAGATCGGCAAGATTAAAACAAATTATAAATGAATTATAAATCGATAGATAAATTGAATGAAATATAATACATATTTGTTAACATTTGAAATGTAATATTTTATGTTTATTTGGGTTTTATACTACAAATAAATTTTGAACTATTATAAAATTTTTAAATTCCTTAACTTAAAATTGTTAATTATTTTTCAATTATAATAATATAATTATAAAATATAAAATGAATTACAATTATAAATTAAAACAAAACGAAAATTAAAAATGTTATGGATTGATGTTATTGATTTGTTTGAATATGAAAAAGCTAAACATTACTAAATATTAAATGAATAAAATAATTATTTAAAGTTTTAATTAAGTTTGGGGGAGTGATATATATGTAATATTACTTTGTAACACCACTGTATTATAGTACATTTCAATATGCAAAGTAATACTCATATCGTCATCTCTCAGCATTAACTATTATGCTTCTCTCTATATTATCTCTTATCTCTTATCATAACACTAGTAAGTAAGCATGTACCTAATTAGTATAAGTTGTGTAACAATAAAGTTAGTCTTCAACTGATCGTCGTGGTATCATTTATCTCCACTCCTCATATAATCGCATACACTAAAGTAAGTAGGCATAATATGAAGAATCTTAATTCATTATTTATTTTAATTTGAGTAGAAAACGTACACTAAATATCTTATCACAAAATGACAAGACTGAAGTGAAAATATATAAGTTATAATAAGTGCGCAATCATGCATCTGTTAAAGTATAGTAGGAATTTTAGTATTTTCATGCAGTCAGTCTTTCTAAAAATGTATAGTTTTCCGAATTCCAATAAAAGAAGCAGCATCTAAAGCAGATATTAGTCAATAGGAAACAGAAAAAAATTGTAAATTCTTAAAAATATGTAGGTTACTTAAAACCATATATAGCAATATATCATGCATGCATTCCAGAAAAAATAAAAAGATTATTTACTTTAGTTCAGTCAACGAATGGTTTAAATTTAGCTAGATTTCTGTGCGAACGTGTTTTAATATTAATTTAGTTTAGTTAACAATAAGGTGTAATGGGGTCTGTCGAGCTGAGCTTTCTTAAGATCATTGGAAAATTCAACTAAGTACTTACTGAAACTCATTTTACAATCAGTAAGGTACGTAAGTAAAAACTATCACACAAAGTTATATGGGCAGCTTTAATACCCATCGTCTTCCTTACGATATCTCTTGTATTCTGATAAATCTACATAATGTAAACGTAATATAAAACCTTAGGAAAGAGCTGCATAGAACTATTGATAATTAGTTTAAGCAGAAACTTTGTTCCATTATAATAAAACTAAATCTCAACAGAGCATATCCCAGAACATGTGTGAAAACTGAAGAAACTAGTTGTGATAGAAAGAAACTCAACTCTTAAAATTATCTTCATCTATAAATAAACTTAAATTTAATTTAAAAATGTTTTAATCTATCAAATTTTATTTTTTATAGTCCAAAGTTTTGTATAATAGTTAATAATAACTTATAAAATTACATTTCGCAAATTGTTTATTCAGATTAGGTTTGTTCTTGACCCTGAACTAGTTTTTTGAAACAACCTCGCAATCAATTTCGGCTTTTTTAGTTGCAGCCTAAAGTATATTTATGTTTTAAGCTGTCGCTATAGTTACATAAGGTAACGGAATACTGTCAAAGTGACAAGGATGTGTGGCGAATCCGTCCACATCAAATGCACTTCGGAGCAGAAATTTGAAACAAACTTTAAGTTTCATTACATACCCTAGCGTCAAGACTGATTAAATATCATCGCATTTTTATGGTTTGGTGTTAATTTCAAACTTAGAGAATTTTATAAGGAATAAAATATTTTTGCTCATAAACCCTTCGGGTTGCCAAGAAAGCCTAGCTCAACTCTACTCTTATTAAAGTTCAACGAACGAACCTAATGACAGCATTGTTAATAGGTCTTTTTCGTTATTTTTTGGGTAAAATTTGGGAAAAAGCTTCGAAAAAAAGTTCGAACTCAAGCTTTTTGATGTTGTTATTGTATTTTTTAACAAGAAATGTAAAAAAGTCAAAAAAAGATAATTAACTTACAATTTTAAATAGTCGTTTTATGCACACTAGTCGGCAAATTAAAAAAACGTTCAGAAGACGTATTCGGCTTGAAAGCTAGTAAAGTTTCTGGTTTCTGATTGGCCATAAACTTCGCTAAAACTTTCAAGTCGAATATGTCTTTCGGAACGAAGCTAATTTCAAATTATTCAATCAGCTGACAAGCAAAAAAGTGCATTACTTATAATATTCTTGCTGGAAGGGAAATGAAAACAAAGAATTGAAGAGAAGTCAAAAGCTCTAG
Source organism: Philhelius pedissequus (assembly GCA_910595825.1). Classification (NCBI taxonomy): domain Eukaryota; kingdom Metazoa; phylum Arthropoda; class Insecta; order Diptera; family Syrphidae; genus Philhelius; species Philhelius pedissequus. The sequence continues at coordinate 1,523,645 of OU343163.1, read as the reverse complement.
CATTTTCGTGCTGAAAAAAAGTTAAGAAAAACAAGTTTTGCATAAATTTGGGATTTCGGTGAGTATCAAGGTGAGTAAAGAAACATCAGACCTTTTGTTAACAGAACTGTTTTAAATTGGCATACCTGGAACGATTTCTTTAAGAAAAATCAACTGCCTAGTAAGTTCTGACCTTAACCTCATTTACCCTAGTTATACCTATGTACATTGAAATTTAAAATAATGTATTTACTATTTGTCGTTTAATTACACGTGTATTTTGAAGAAGCACGAAGTGAATTGGACCGAAAAACTATTGATAATAAAATTGTTGTTCGCTCCGATAAAACATAGTTTTTTTTTCTGCGCAATAAATGAATTTTAAGATTCGAGAATTTTCTGTGCTCTGACAGGATGTTGTTACGTTTATCATATACATATACATATATTTTGTAGTCCTTTGGGTTTCGACAATACACCTCTATTACATTTTCTTTGATTTGCACTAAGTCATAACCGTTCATATGATATTTTATTAATATTATTTATAGCATATTACAACTTTGTAACAAGAAAGTTGAATCAGATTAATGAGTTAACCATAAAATTGATTCTTTAAAATATAAATAGTGTTTACCCTTCTTATAAACCATGACTTTTGGTATTATAGTTAAGGTGTGTTCACATCGAAAAAAACGTTTCAGCAAACATTCTTTATAAAATGTTTCTGAAATGTTTTCCCAGAAACACTTCAGAAACATTTGTTAGTGTCGACGCTTCGAAAAACGTATCTGAAATGTTTCTTTCCTTTATGTTTCCCATTTTATGTATCCAGTTTTTTGCTTGAAGATGGATAGTAAAGAAGTAGCACTGATAGCGTCGTGTTTTATCATTAAGGGTATTCATGCATCTGCGGAAAACCCGGATAAACATCAGAATTCATATAATTTTATTTCGGCAGAAATAAGCTGTCAAAGTTTGTATGGGAAAACTATTCTGCATAACAAATGAATTTATGCCACGAATTTGATGTAGAAAGAGAAAAAATAAACCTCATCAAATTAGTTTAACGAACAGCTGATTATTTCTCACACATTAATGGCCAATTTTTCAATAGACAGTTAAGCAGTCAGTTAGTGCATATCCAGATAGAGCCAAAATCATTTTTACAACAGTCAGTTACAGCTTAATCCTAGGAATAAAGCTATCTGATCATTTTTGAACGGAATAAGGATTTATTCTGAGGAATAAAATAAATAGCTATTTTCGATGTCAAAAACATTTTGAAAACTTATTGCTTTGAAATAAATGTTAAACAAAAATTAATTTCTATGAAAAGTTCGATACTCGAAATAAAAGTGATGTTAAAAATAAATTATTCTACAGATTTATTTTTCTTGATTGAAAAATTCAATGTTGTTATCCGGTTGTTTAACAGTTAATTCCTCTGGCCTCTTTATCTGGAGATTGAAAAATCAGCTTTTAGGCAAATATTTTTAAGGGGAGGTCTAGCGGAAAGTTGTATCTTGAAAATTATTTCGTTATTATGAAAAAACACACTTTTCGCGACATTTTTATTTATATGAATGATGAATCACTCTCTCCCTCTCTCTACCTTGGAAAATGCTTGAGAAACAAAGAAAGTTTTCCCTTCGAAATATGAAACAGAAAAACATTTCTGAAATGTTTCTTTGTTTCTGAAATGTTTCTTAAATGTTTCTGAAATGCTTCAGGATACAGCTTTATACACAAATATGGCTCAACAAATTTAAATAAATACAAACATGCGCACAAAAGTAAGTATAAACATTATTGTGTTTAGATTCCATTCTTTGACTGAACTTATAGGTATTTTGTTTATGTAGAATATTATTTAAGTTTAAGACGATTATTGTTTGTTTTATTTACGGGCAGATTTTCAGCAGTTTTGTTTTTGACTGTATGGGCATTGGTGGATATGATTGTGGTGATGGAAGTGGTAGTTGTTGTTGTTATTGTGGTAGCACTAGGAGTACTATCTTTAATAATGTAGTTACTGTTGTTGGTGCCAAGGGATTCTACCGATGGAGTTGATCCAACATTAACACTGTATTTTTGAAGTGATCTGTTTTTGGCTCGTGTTTTAGAAGCCTGTAAAAATTGTATAAGTAAAAAACAAAATTGATGGATAATAACTCGTACACTTGGAAAGATAATTATCAAAGGTGAAATTTTAAACATTCCTAATTAAAGTGGGTCCTTATTCATTCCATTTGAATTTCACTAACAATATACATTAATAGGTCCAGGCGCTTTGCTATTTCTCTACAGTGCAGTTTTAACTAGATCTATAGGAAAGTGAGTAAAAGAAAAAATTTTGATATTCGACAAATAACTTTTTAATGAAATATCTTCAAACTTAAAGAACTCGTTCAGACCTGGATAGAAAAGGATCCGGAACAAATTCTTTAGTTGGAAACACAGAAGAAGGTTCATTGAATATCGTAACTCTCTTATTAACTGGAAGGGCAACTCCATACATTCATAATGGTGTTATTCATGTCGGTGATGAAAATAACTATGTAATGTTACTTTAGATTAAATTTGTAAAAAAAAAAAGAAAACTATTTTAATGTTTTCTATAGGCCGCTCCACAGTATGGTACTCTAAATCGTTGCTCGATTGGATTACTAATTTGTGAAAATGAAAGAAATCAGGTACGTACCTATACACACGTATGTATATACATATAGGTTTGTATAATTACATAATATTTTTATAAATTATTATATAACTTCGTAAAAAAGACAGTAGCTCTACAACCTGGTTCTCGTTTAAAAACTCCCCATCTTCCAATATGGATAACCAGTTGTATTGGGCACTTTGGAGTTATTTTCAACAACAACCAAGATCTTCTAAGAAACTACCATGCTGAAAGTCGATTTGAATTGGCTTACTACAGTTGTTCTGGTATTGAAGTTGTAATGACAATTGATAATAGAGGATTACATGAGCAATCTGCAACTTTGGAAAATCAGTCAAAGGAAAGTACCTCAAGTTTGGCTGGTCCTGTTCCAGCTGATGGAAAAGAGGAATCTATTAACACACCACTTCAGCAATTGATACATACAAAATGGGAGGATGCCTCTATCACTTTTCATTGTCAAACTTCGGTCGTGCGATGTTTATTTAGCAATTAAGTAGTATTGGGAAATTATAATACAGTTATAGAAATCCGCTTCTGGTTAAACAATTTCTTTGATGACACTGCAGCTCAAAACCACTTGCACATAAGGTTGAATAATAAACATTGCACATTTAAATTAATAAATAAAAGCTTTCAAAACAGAATAAAAGTAAAAAAAGTTTGTTTTTTTTTGTCAAAATTTACATGAACAAATTGATGTCAATTCAAATATTTTTGGTCTAAACAAGGGTTAAATAGTTAGTCGGTTATAAAAATCTCACACAGAAAACAAATTGGATGGGTATGCAAGGGAATTTGACAATAGACAAGGAACCTAGTAGGAACGAGGTACCTATGTACACTGTATCGTACCGGGGCGAAACGCATTTTGGACTAAAGGTCATAAAATTCATTCAGTTTGCCTGTAATCCACAAAGTCCACAAAAATAATATTTTACATATGTACATATATTCCAAAGGTCGATTTCTAGCCGAAGCCGAATATTAGGCTAAATAACAACTTTCAGCCCATGCCTATAAGCTTTAATAACTTAAGCAATTTCCGTATACGATTGACTAATGCAAGTCGTCCACATGCTCAGCAAACTCAACCAACTTCGTTCAACTTTTCATTCAACTACATGGTTGGATGAAAAAATTTACAACCTCGTACACTAGTCCAGAAACTTACGTTGTTCACGTGAATCAACGAAACCAAACGTAAAATTGAATATAACGTGTTGGGAGCCCCGTACACATAGTTGACAATCTTAGTGAAATTCTGAATACCCTCGTACACCTTGTTGATCATTTCGTTCAATTGTTTGACAACTCCGTACATTGTTGATAAACGTACTCAACCGTGGAAAAAAAAACGTTTATCAAGTTGATCAACTGCGTTTTTGATGTGGTTGTTCAATAAGTTGATGGGCAACTTGATACCTTCACACACCTAACCAAGACTCACTCGTTGGGAAATGCGTTCAACACACGCACTATATAATAATATAAAATTATGATATAATTTTGACTTAAGTTCAGTTAAATTTTTAGTGTCAGTTACCACTTTCAGACGCGCGCCGCGAACTACTTCATCGATCTATAGTGTCGACACGGTTTCTTGGACGTGTGAAAAAAAACTGTATGTCGACCCAGAAGTTCGAATTCTGGAGATCGAAGTGGTATGTCGACATGACGTGTAAAAAGGAACGAACTAGTTCAACGGCAGAGCTTCTATTTCTGTGTTTTTTTTTGTAGTTGGCTACTCATATTAATAATTATGTATTATATTATGAATTTGACCAATTTTTTTGAGTAACTTTTCCACTGTGTTGACTTACGCTCTTTTGGTCTATTCGTAAAAAATGCGAATAAAATCAATTTTATTCCATTTTTTCCCAACTGCTTTTTTTATTCTACTATTGTAAATATTATTCCTGGAGACGGCACTAGCACAAAATTGAACTATATAAAAATAAATAAACAATAAATTAAGAACAATCCAGCAAAAATAATCAAATACAAAATTAACAATGACATTTATATCACAGGTGAGCTTCAGGTAAGTTAATTCAATTGCTACAGCATAGCTTTGTTTAATGTTGTCGACAACGTTAAACAAAGCTATGTTGTAGCAATTTGTATTCTGCTATCCGATTGTTCCAAAAAGTATATAAATTTCGATTAAAAACAAAATTTAACAATTAGATTCTCTCAAGATTTATCAAAAGATAGAAGACATTTGAAAATAAATAGTGAAAAAATGAGTACAATATTCACGTGAATCGAAAGATTTCATCGGATCGGATAGCAGAATATTGCTGTATATTAAAAATGTTGCTCAATACTTTAAACCAACATTTTCAACGTACACTAGCCTTATACTACGTTTTCACCTACCACTTAATCCAGATTTAAGTGGATTAACCATTAATCCTCTTTAAAATCTTCTAAATCTTGAAGATTTCCCATACAATTTTAATCTCCTTAAATGAAGATTAGAAATTAATCTCATTGAAATTTTCTTCGAAGTAGAAGATTGGCAAAAGAAACAAACCTTATTTCATAGAACGCGCCTATTCTAACGTCATATTTTCTCCATTGACATTCAACAAAAAAAAAAAACCTTCCAACATTATTTAATTTGTTTTTGTCTGGTATAATTTGTCGTTGCCTTCAAATTCTGTTTTTGTTTATAAATAAGTATAAAATTAAAAAATGCAATAAATCTACAAAGACCATAGCTGTCGGTGCCTCGAATTTGTAATGGAAAATGTTTTAGCTATCCTACAGTAATACTTTGAAGTTGTTCTTTCCCAAATATATAAAAACGAAAACCGTGCAAGGGCGATTACAGTATTTATGTAAATATATCTATACGCTGCAAGATGTTGGGATAACAATATTTTAAAGTTATTACTCATTTTTATTTATTTAAACTTAATTTGTTCACTGCACCGAAATTATTATTCTTCTTCCCAATTATTTTGTTTTTGTCTTGTTGTATTGAATTTTGAATGACAATTCATAGTGAAAACGTCAAACTAATCTTTTTTTCACTGGTGAAAACACTTGAAGATTAATTTCTAATCTTCTCAATTTAAACCGGATTATCTTTAGGTGAAAACGTAGCATTAGATAATAATCGTGTTCTCGTGACAAGCAAGTACAGCAAAGTAAACATTTTCAAGGAAAACAGCAATAAAAAGAGAGTGCCAATAATTTACTTTTATTTTCATTCGAATTATAATTGAGAAAATTAGTTAAGTGTTTCCTATCATAGAGGACACTGTAGTGATTTTTTTGTAATGCATGTTTGTTTTTGTTTTGCTCCTTGTATTTTTTATTCTTTTTGACAGAAAAAAACACCGATGTGAAAAATCTCTCCATATTAAAATATATAAAATCAAGTTAGAATGTGGATAGTTTTCGTGAAAAAGTTTTACTTTGTTGTACTTGTTTGTCACGAGAACACGACTAATATCGTTCTGTTTGTTATTAGTAAAATATTAATACCTACATAATTTTATATATAAAAAATATTTGTGGTTGAGTTAGAAAAGTGGCGATCCCAATAATTTGTTCACCTCGCTTGCCATTTTTTCTTAAACCACCACATTTTGCGTGATGTGGCACAACCATTTAAAGTGCCAGCAAATAGAGCACCATAACATAATAAGTATATGCATTTAGTTTAGCTTAATATTTAATTAATTTAAAAAAAAAATACAAACATGCGAATGTTTTGTTGGGACACAAACCTAAATGAACAAAAACCATCAATTTATCGATCCGGTAAGGGTCTAAATAAAAGGCATTATTTTAATAAGGCCTTGTTACAAGTTTTCTTATATTACAACGATTTAAGTTAGAAATGGTTTTCAAACAAGTGTTTGGAATGAAAACAATAAATCGGGCGGTCCTACTAATGTCTCACTCTAACCAGGTCGATCACGTTCCTTAACTGAATCGTGTTGACATATATTAATCAGTATGTCCTACTAAAACAAGGCAATAAAATTAAATATTAATTTAGTTTTAAGTAACCAGAAATGAGAATAAGCCGGTGATCGCTCTCGTTTTTATTAAATTATTTTTATTTAAGAACGTATGTATATTTTGCTTGTAATGATTTAGGACTGAAGAAGTATGTAATACTATAAACTTCGCTAATAATAATATAGCTGGCAAGTTTAGAAAAATGTGATTTTATATATTGTGATTCTTTAAGGAGTGCAAATATCTTGTATAGGTATCGTTTCTTGCTCAAATTCTGTAGGTTTTTTTTTAAATTTGAATTATAAAAAAGTACGCACATGTGAAAGCAGATTTTCATTACAAAAGGAACTTTTTTTTGTTTAAACATGTAAATTCTTTGTGTTTTTTCGCGTTGCAAAAGTTTCACGTTTGAAGTTTCAATATGTATGAATAGATAATAATCGAGTACAACAATTTAGTTTAGTTATTATTGTAATAACTTTTAATGAAATTTAAGAAATAATAGCTATTGAGTCTTACTTACACTGTAACTTCTGTTACGATCGGTCAATTACCTACTTTTGTTTTTAATCTCAAATCGGAAAAACTGCAAGTATTTAAAAAGTGGGAAAACATGCTTTTGAAAAATATCTAACCCAGAGTTAAAAACGTGAAAATCATTCGAGTTTTTATTATAAAAACAATCATAAAAATCAAAAATTATAAGTTATCAACAAAAACTAATGAATGAAACAACAAAAATAATTTACTTAAACAAAATTAATAGAAAAAACAAAAGTACCTAAGGTAAATGCTGGTAAATTCATGATATAATGGGAACATGAATTCTATCGGTAAAATTAATATAAAAAGTATATGATTTATACATACTTTTCGCTCGGCCTGACTTTATAAACTAACTGTCATTTCACTTTTAAATACAAACGAAAATATTTTTAAGAAAAATATGACAAATACAGATATAGGTACTGCTTTTACATCATGCAATTTTAGTTTGCGTTTTTTAAGCACGTTGGTTAGGGTTAGGACGTATGTGGTGGCGGGGGTACGATTGAACTTTTCTAAGTGTAATTAAGATTGCGGATATATGTTTGAAGAAAGTTAACATCTAATATCGCAGTTTTTAAAAGTACCTCTGCAACCGAAATAAGTCCAAACTAGAAACATGGATTGAAAATCGCAGTGGTGTAAAAGCAGTATAAGCTGCACAAATGATAAACTCACATAATGCGTTCAACTTTGAACTTCAAATGTATATTTGTATGCATAATTAATGAAAATTTGTATTACAGTGTTTAATTGAATGTAAGGTTTACTTTACTTTAATAAGTTTTTTATAGAGTGGACTTAGCATTTTGGTATGAAAAAGGAGGACTCTGGTAACCCTAGTGTAAATTCGTGAGATGGTAAATATGTATGTTATTTATATTAATACAATTTGACTTTTATTCGTGGTGGATCTATAGATTTTGGATATAATGCGTGTATGAGTTTTCGCCCGCGCCTAAATTAAAGGCTATTATACTACAATTTTCCATAGTTCAAAATACTTTTTCAAACGTGCTGAAATCGTTTCCAAAAATTAAATTCAATCAAAATGTGAGAAAGTAGAAAATTGTACACACAAAATAGTGCTTTACCTAAATAATTTCCAAAAAGGGAACACATAAAGGTAATTTTTTTAAAAGTTATATAATAGACCGAGTTAGGTACTTAAACAAATTCGAGGCCATGTCAATAATAAAAAACAAATGAGCATTTTATTTTTTAATTATTTTTTTTTATTTATTTTGTTTTACTTAGCAAAATATTGTAAAATTATTTCTTTTTTTGTATTTTATTTTAGTAGAATTAATTTGTAATTAGTGCTTTAAAAATTTAAAATTTATAATTCCTATCTAATTTACAATAATAATAATACATAATTATAAACACTAGTGCTAATTAATTTTACAGTAATATACAGAGTTCTATTAAGTACCAAAAGTATTTTAAAAGATTGTTTTTTTTTTTGGTATTCCGTTCGCTGAAAAGGAATTTTTCATGTTTTTTAGTTTTTTTTTTTAAATGTTCATTTGAAAAGTAAGTGTAAATTTAATATAAAATTTGTAGTTAAAAATAGCTTTCGCAGCAGTAGTATGTACTTCTCAATCAAGTAATAAATAGATAATCGATTGCAGTTTACAGAAAATATTGCAGTTATAATTTTTGTAATACTGTTAGATTATTTTTTAAATTTGTTTTCACCAATCGATAAAAATATCTTCTAATCGAATTTTTTTAGAAACATTTTAAAAAGCATTTCTCTGGGAAACAAATTGTTAAAGAAATTTCCTGAATAGAATGTTGAAGTGATGTTTTTAACACACCCCGTTATCAGCTGTAACGGCTTTGACTATTTTTGTCAAACATTTTTTTTTTCGAAATTTTATGTGCGAATTAAACTTCCATCTAGCCTGACTAGATTTGTATGGTGATACTTTGTCATATTTAAAATCTGCGCCGGTGGATTCTTTTTGGTTTGTGTATGCCATGTTAGGATCTAAAATTAAAAATATTTTTAAATGGATTTTTAGATATATAAAATTAAAGCCTTTGAGTTACCTCAGTACAGGCAGATGCCAAAAGTTCTATTTCTGTATTGTTAAGAGGCGCTAAACTCTTTAAAAATCCATCTTCTTCGTAGCCGGGTTTGAATGGCATTTTTGCTTTGGGCCTATCCAGTAGAAATTTTACATTCACAGCAAATCCGGCCATATCGACAGGATATTTTCGTCCCCCGATCCATCCATCGTAAAATCCATCTATTTTACCATTTCGTATGATTGGACTACTGATGCCTAATTTTGTTACTAAGCCAACGGGCCACATAGACACTTTCTTAGTATATCGCATCTAAATATAAAAATATGCAATTTAAATTTATTAAAATTTATATAGGTATAATGCTTTTACGTAAGAACAGAATATGGCTTGTATTTATTTATATATAAATTGTTTACATTTTACTGTTTTAATTAATGAGTTAACAATGTCATTCGCTTAAGCCACCTGTGTAAACAAGTGACAGACAGTTTGATCAGTCATAAAAGTCTATTGAGTAATAACTCGTGGTTTAGGAATATTTCAGAATAATAAGAAACCTAAACACACAGAAGTGTCTGTTTATATTTTTCTAACTATGACCTTGTTGAATTGTGCAAAAATAACACATGCTATTTGTTTTTTTATTCCAACATATATCCCATAACGAAATTTTCCACATTCCAGCTATGACGTATGGCGGACTTTCTTTACAGGCCATTGGCCATGAGGATGTCCAACATCACAACCACAATCTAATGATAGACTAATCCATTAACTAACTAATTTATAACTTTTTAAGCTTCTTACAACAATTAATTGAAGTCCTTGGAATACTTACTTCACTTTAAAATATTCTCTGTGTTTAGAGTAGAATAATTACAATTCAATTAGTTCAATGTTATCTTTAAGTTAAGGACTTATTTAAGACGAGAGAAATGGTAATTTCTAACATTATAACAATTGATATTCACAGCCCTTGGCACTGTTGAGGAGAGGTAAGCAAAAAACAAAATACAGTTCCAGAAACCGAATGTCTGTCTGTCTGAACTTTTATAAACAGAACTATGTAGGTCACGTTCAGAAAACGTAGTCGACTGGAAAACTTGGCAAGTTTCTGGTTTCTGGTTGGCCAGCTGCCAAAAATATGGCTTACAATTAAGGTAACATTTACTATAAAGCTAGCATTTGTGTCAGAATTATCAGTTCTTATCTACCAGTTCAACTTTAATGTTTTCTGGAAGTGTTCGATTGGTACCAAATGACAGTTCTTCTTATGGAAGAAGAGGAATTCGACTTTGGTTTTGAAGTCAGAATCAAAACCAGGAGCACGCACACACTCATGCCAATTAAATGTCAAATTCAATTTAAATATTGTGTCGGCCAGTTTACAAAATAATCACAAATGTGAGCTTGGTATTTCTCGATTTACACATACACTCATATTAAACTTCAGAATCGAGAATCTAATATTGAATTCCAAACAACCATTTCAAATCGATTTAAGACCGATTTTTTTGTTATGTTTTAAGGAACTTGCAAAAAATAGTGTGCGTGTAAAGTTTATGAAATATTGCTAAGCGATTACCAGGAAAAAATATTCTATTTCATATTGTTTCAACTTTTCCTGATGCGTTTTCCTTATCGCTATAACTGTCACCTAAAAATGCAAGATTTGTTTTGACAGCTACAATCGAACTTAGAAATAATCAGCCCTATCACCAATTCCATCGTAACAAATCCCCGCACGGAGAGCTACGCCCCGATCTACGATAAATTGTCTTCACAAAATCCATGTGGAATCAAAAAAAGTATTGCCTACGGAATGCTTTCATTTTTGTTTTCGAAATCAGCTGTTTTATGTCAAATCGTTGTGAAAATTTTGATCCAATCCTGTTGGTTTATTTAGAAAGATAGTTAGAAAGATAGTTAATTTAAAAAAAAATTAGTTTATATTCCAAAAAAAATAGTATAGTTAGGTAAAAATTCGTGCAAGCAAATACATATGTATATGGATTCATTCGCCTACGCAATTATTGCCAGCCAAGAGGAAGCTGCCGCGAGAAAGAAAAAACTGAAACTACACCGAAAAATACTGAGGGATGAAAGTGACCCATTTCTGTTAAATGACCATATGTATGTAACAAATTAAATAAATGTGTATATTTTTTTAAAGTGATAATAAAATTGCTTATAGATTTCAAAGAAATTTTCGCCTGAATAAAGCTGCATTTAGGTACGTTTTAGAGGACCTGAAACATGACTACGATCCGGGAGTTTTTTCTTCTTCTATACCCTTGATATGTCGACTCGCAGCTGTCTTAAGGTTCTTGGGTGAAGGTGGGTACCAACTTGGTGTTGGTAATGACTACGAAGTTGGTATGGCACAGTCAACGTTTTCCTCAACCTTGAAAAACGTTTTAAACGTACTTGAGAGACGTTTATGTCCTTTGTGGATCAAAGTTGAGATGACCGAGTCAGAAAAGAGAGAAGCAAAAAGGGAATTCTATTCCAGGGCGAGTTTTCCAGGTGTTGTTATGTGCGTTGATGGGACTCACATTAATATTGTTGCTCCATCGATTGAAAAAGGCTTGTATTTTAACCGTAAAGGCCACTTTAGTATAAATACTATGCTGGTAAGCTCTTTTAACACATTAAACTACACATAGTCATTTAGCTGTTTGGTTTATTAATTTGTAGCTCAGTTTGTTACAGTTCATTAAACCAAACAGTTTCCAAACTAAAAATTGATTGTGCGCGTTTGACCTTAATCTGTCTTATGATAGATATGTGACAACAATCTTAAAATAAGGTGCGTTGATGCTCGATATCCGGGATCAAACCACGATGCTCACGTATGGAATTTGAGTACCGCTAGAACATACTTCCAAAGGAAATACCAGGAAGGCGATAGAAATTCTTTTATCCTGGGTACATCATATAAAATTGTTTCAATTTTATTGTCTGGCTAAAGTTTTCAGTGTAATTTACTTAGGTGATGCTGGCTATCCATTGGAACCGTGGCTCATGACGCCATATAGATCTGCTGAACCCGGAAGTCCGAAAAGCATTTACAACATAAGGCACAGCAAAACGCGCAACGTTGTAGAGAGGACTATCGGAGTTTTAAAAAATAGATTTCGGTGTACCCTGGGTGCAAGACAGCTGCATTATAATCCCCGAAAAGTTGCACAGATTATAAATGTTGTTTGTGCGTTGCATAATATTTGCATTCATTATCGGGTTGAAGATTATACCAACATTAATCCCACTGTGATGGAAGAGCCAGAAGAAGTTAATATAGACCTAGAAGAAATAAATACTTACCGAAATGCAGCAGAGATTATGAGGGAGAACATTAAACAAACATTTTTATAGTTATAATCATACAAATAAAAGATATAAAAACAAAATATGATAACTTGAATTTATTTTTAAGTAAAAACAAAACTAATTCTAATTTAAACATAATTTATATTAAGAAATATGTAAATAGATTTGAGGTGATTGCTTTTCTCCGTCGATTTTATTCAATCCAGTTCCTAATGATTCAGCCTGGCCTCTTCAATCTGGAGCATTTTCATTTTGATTTCCACTTTTTTCTCGAGGAGCTGTTCTTGAATTTTATTGTGCCGGTGTGTTTCTTCAATTTGTTTGTTTTTTAAATCGCCCAGCTTATCGAGCGCTCTATAGATTCTTTTTGTATTAAATACAAGATCTTCTAGGAGCTTTGATTGATCTTCATAGAACATTTCAGTGTTTGTATAAAAGTTTTTTTGCAAATCTATTTGCTGCCTCAGAAGATTTGCCGTATCCTCAACTTTTCGAGGGATGTTTTGCCGATGTATCCCGCGATCAGAGGACATAGACACATCTAAAAGCTCGGAATTCTGTTCAGGAGGCACAACGCTTTGACTTTTATTTGGTGTTGGAATTTTTTCAACGCCAGGAGGAATTCCACATCCAAAAGAATACGTGTTTTTAATTCCTGCCGTTGAAGTTTGAAGTCCTGTCAGTTGTCTAACTCCTTCTTCTAATTTGGAGAAGGAATGTTGCCTAACTTCTCCTCCCCCAGTAGCTTTCACTTCTTTTTTGTTTTCTACTAGTTTTCTCTTAATATACGATTTCCAATCGAACCACACCTAGTAAAATAAAAAACCATTCTACGTGACTAATTCACAAATAAATGTTCCACTTACTTTCTTCCAAACAGAAGCATCTTTAGAAGGTGGTCCAAGAATGTTAAGCTCTGTTTTTACCGTTTCCCAAAAAACGTTAACTTCTTCCTTTGTTGACTTGGTATATCCTTGTGCAAAATCTGGACTTCCACTCATCAGCTCATATAGCCTTTCATATTGCGCCTTATTAGTCGTTTTTGCCCTTTTAAATAATAAATAAATAATGAATAAATTATTTTACGCCATTGAATTTATAAATACTCACATTTTTGCAAAATAAAACTGTTTTTGTTCAGATTCCGACACAAATGTTTTGTCGTAGAAAAATATAGTTCCATTCCATTCCATTCGAAATCAGTGTAGCCAATTTTTACGAATTTCGAAATTCGTAGTAAGATTTTCCACCCCGAATCCACTACGATGGAATTTGGGATACTTTTATCGGGAAACGTAGCAGATTTTTCATTACGATGGAATTTGTGATAGGGCTGAATTCGATTGAGTTTAGACAAAAATTGAATGTTTGGTTGTTTGGAATTCGACATAATTTAATTGTTTGTGGATTGAAGATATCAATAAATAATATTTACTTCAAGCTACACCGGATATAAAAAATATAATGTAGATGTATCCAGACGATTGCGAAGAAATCTTTAAGCGTGTATCGAATGGTACAAAATTAGTACAATTTAACAATTAAAGTCATTTAATATCACAAAGAAATATTGTAGGCGGAACGACATGTAGCTTCATTTGATTTTTAATGATTTTCTGACATGTAGGTAGGTACATACATATGTTCCTTCATTTTCGAGGTGATATGGATTTTATATTATGTATATATATTTTGTATACTATGTACATACATGCAATCATTTTTAGGAGGAACGGAAAATAGAAATTTAATAAAAAACTCGTATACCTCTACATATAATGCACATTCGGTTGAATCGGGCTTAAAAACTTTAAAATACACACTTGGTCTTAAGCAAATGGCACGGAGTGTTAATATTATAGCTGACCAGTAGCTTACTAATAAACCATTTGCGTTTTTTTTTTGTTGACATAGATTTTCCCAGTTAATTGCCTTAATTGTTCTTATTTATAAAGATATTACTTTGCTACTCTCTAAACTTTGATTAACTACTGCTACTTGAACATTATGTACATATACATACATAATATGTACGTATGTATTTCGAAAATATTCTATTCATTCTCACCTGCTCGAAAATTAAAATATCGTAAGTGTTATCATCGTCAGCGAAATAAAAAACTCCCTCCGTTGCATTTTCTCTTAGCCACTCCAGGCCTCGATTTCTGTTTGATACCCCACGAGGTTTCGCCTTGTTCTTCTTTTTGTATTCTTCTGGCATTGGAGCTTTATATGTTTAATTAAAAACAACAAAAAATTATTGGTTAATAACAATAGTACGTATACCAGAATAAATTTTAAAATCCCAAGATTTAGATACTTACCAATTAAATACTCATAAGGAATACCAATGCGGTTAAGGGTTTTGCTCACTAAGTATGATGTCTTGTTGGCATCTTCGATTACCAACCATAATAAGTTGGCAACATGCTTAAGTGTATATCCTAGTCTAGTTAATTCTGCAAGTTGTTCAGGTCTCCTATATGTTGGGGTTATAATATACAATGGAGGCTGGAAATATATCATAAAGTTAGTAGGCATAATATGAAGAATTTTAATTCATTATTTATTTTAATTTGAGTAGAAAACGTACACTAAATATCTTATCACAAAATGACAAGACTGAAGTGAAAATATATAAGTTATAATAAGTGCGCAATCATGCATCTGTTAAAGTATAGTAGGAATTTTAGTATTTTCATGCAGTCAGTCTTTCTAAAAATGTATAGTTTTCCGAATTCCAATAAAAGAAGCAGCATCCAAAGCAGATATTAGTCAATAGGAAACAGAAAAAAATTGTAAATTCTTAAAAATATGTAGGTTACTTAAAACCATATATAGCAATATATCATGCATGCATTCCAGAAAAAATAAAAAGATTATTTACTTTAGTTCAGTCAACGAATGGTTTAAATTTAGCTAGATTTCTGTGCGAACGTGTTTTAATATTAATTTAGTTTAGTTAACAATAAGGTGTAATGGGGTCTGTCGAGCTGAGCTTTCTTAAGATCATTGGAAAATTCAACTAAGTACTTACTGAAACTCATTTTACAATCAGTAAGGTACGTAAGTAAAAACTATCACACAAAGTTATATGGGCAGCTTTAATACCCATCGTCTTCCTTACGATATCTCTTGTATTCTGATAAATCTACATAATGTAAACGTAATATAAAACCTTAGGAAAGAGCTGCATAGAACTATTGATAATTAGTTTTAGCAGAAACTTTGTTCCATTATAAAAAAACTAAATCTCAACAGAGCATATCCCAGAACATGTGTGAAAACTGAAGAAACTAGTTGTGATAGAAAGAAACTCAACTCTTAAAATTATCTTCATCTATAAATAAACTTAAATTTAATTTAAAAATGTTTTAATCTATCAAATTTTATTTTTTATAGTCCAAAGTTTTGTATAATAGTTAATAATAACTTATAAAATTACATTTCGCAAATTGTTTATTCAGATTAGGTTTGTTCTTGACCCTGAACTAGTTTTTTGAAACAACCTCGCAATCAATTTCGGCTTTTTTAGTTGCAGCCTAAAGTATATTTATGTTTTAAGCTGTCGCTATAGTTACATAAGGTAACGGAATACTGTCAAAGTGACATGGTGTTGAAGGATGTGTGGCGAATCCGTCCACATCAAATGCACTTCGGAGCAGAAATTTGAAACAAACTTTAAGTTTCATTACATACCCTAGCGTCAAGACTGATTAAATATCATCGCATTTTTATGGTTTGGTGTTAATTTCAAACTTAGAGAATTTTATAAGGAATAAAATATTTTTGCTCATAAACCCTTCGGGTTGCCAAGAAAGCCTAGCTCAACTCTACTCTTATTAAAGTTCAACGAACGAACCTAATGACAGCATTGTTAATAGGTCTTTTTCGTTATTTTTTGGGTAAAATTTGGGAAAAAGCTTCGAAAAAAAGTTCGAACTCAAGCTTTTTGATGTTGTTATTGTATTTTTTAACAAGAAATGTAAAAAAGTCAAAAAAAGATAATTAACTTACAATTTTAAATAGTCGTTTTATGCACACTAGTCGGCAAATTAAAAAAACGTTCAGAAGACGTATTCGGCTTGAAAGCTAGTAAAGTTTCTGGTTTCTGATTGGCCAGAAACTTCGCTAAAACTTTCAAGTCGAATATTTACGTAGTGAATTGGACCGAAAAACTATTGATAATAAAATTGTTGTTCGCTCCGATAAAACATAGTTTTTTTTTCTGCGCAATAAATGAATTTTAAGATTCGAGAATTTTCTGAGCTCTGACAGGATGTTGTTACGTTTATCATATACATATACATATATTTTGTAGTCCTTTGGGTTTCGACAATACACCTCTATTACATTTTCTTTGATTTGCACTAAGTCATAACCGTTCATATGATATTTTATTAATATTATTTATAGCATATTACAACTTTGTAACAAGAAAGTTGAATCAGATTAATGAGTTAACCATAAAATTGATTCTTTAAAATATAAATAGTGTTTACCCTTCTTATAAACCATGACTTTTGGTATTATAGTTAAGGTGTGTTCACATCGAAAAAACGTTTCAGCAAACATTCTTTATAAAATGTTTCTGAAATGTTTTCCCAGAAACACTTCAGAAACATTTGTTAGTGTCGACGCTTCGAAAAACGTATCTGAAATGTTTCTTTCCTTTGTGTTTCCCATTTTATGTATCCAGTTTTTTGCTTGAAGATGGATAGTAAAGAAGTAGCACTGATAGCGTCGTGTTTTATCATTAAGGGTATTCATGCATCTGCGGAAAACCCGGATAAACATCAGAATTCATATAATTTTATTTCGGCAGAAATAAGCTGTCAAAGTTTGTATGGGAAAACTATTCTGCATAACAAATGAATTTATGCCACGAATTTGATGTAGAAAGAGAAAAAATAAACCTCATCAAATTAGTTTAACGAACAGCTGATTATTTCTCACACATTAATGGCCAATTTTTCAATAGACAGTTAAGCAGTCAGTTAGTGCATATCCAGATAGAGCCAAAATCATTTTTACAACAGTCAGTTACAGCTTAATCCTAGGAATAAAGCTATCTGATCATTTTTGAACGGAATAAGGATTTATTCTGAGGAATAAAATAAATAGCTATTTTCGATGTCAAAAACATTTTGAAAACTTATTGCTTTGAAATAAACGTTAAACAAAAATTAATTTCTATGAAAAGTTCGTTACTCGAAATAAAAGTGATGTTAAAATTAAATTATTCTACAAATTTATTTTTCTTGATTGAAAAATTCAATGTTGTTATCCGGTTGTTTAACAGTTAATTCCTCTGGCCTCTTTATCTGGAGATTGAAAAATCAGCTCTTAGGCAAATATTTTTAAGGGGAGGTCTAGCGGAAAGTTGTATCTTGAAAATTATTTCGTTATTATGAAAAAACACACTTTTCGCGACATTTTTATTTATATGAATGATGAATCACTCTCTCCCTCTCTCTACCTTGGAAAATGCTTGAGAAACAAAGAAAGTTTTCCCTTCGAAATATGAAACAGAAAAACATTTCTGAAATGTTTCTTTGTTTCTGAAATGTTTCTTAAATGTTTCTGAAATGTTTCAGGATACAGCTTTATACACAAATATGGCTCAACAAATTTAAATAAATACAAACATGCGCACAAAAGTAAGTATAAACATTATTGTGTTTAGATTCCATTCTTTGACTGAACTTATAGGTATTTTGTTTATGTAGAATATTATTTAAGTTTAAGACGATTATTGTTTGTTTTATTTACGGGCAGATTTTCAGCAGTTTTGTTTTTGACTGTATGGGCATTGGTGGATATGATTGTGGTGATGGAAGTGGTAGTTGTTGTTGTTATTGTGGTAGCACTAGGAGTACTATCTTTAATAATGTAGTTACTGTTGTTGGTGCCAAGGGATTCTACCGATGGAGTTGATCCAACATTAACACTGTATTTTTGAAGTGATCTGTTTTTGGCTCGTGTTTTAGAAGCCTGTAAAAATTGTATAAGTAAAAAACAAAATTGATGGATAATAACTCGTACACTTGGAAAGATAATTATCAAAGGTGAAATTTTAAACATTCCTAATTAAAGTGGGTCCTTATTCATTCCATTTGAATTTCACTAACAATATACATTAATAGGTATATGTATGTTGTATTTAACTCACATTCATATTATAAGTGTAGGTAGGTATATCACGTAGTGAATATGGTGCAGTAAATTAATATCAATCCATAAGTAAAACACTTAAAATGTCCAATATAAGTGGAGAGCTGTTTAAAATTGTTGCGCCTAAGACATTCTATGTTGTCTTGTTCAAAATTAAAAAAAAAAATTTACTTTATTTTTCATCTAGTGCTTACCTTTATTTCCTCTGCTGGTAGCACAGAATTGCCTTTGGACATATGATACTGATACAGTACCATGTAAAAACATGTTGTTGCTATGAAAATAGTCAGGTACATTTTGAATGAACTCGCTATCGCCATTTTGTGTGTTTGTGCTTTTATTTGTATTGTTTTTAATAATAATTAAAAGCTAAAGCCTACCAAAGTTTATATCCAATGCTAAGTAAACTTTATAACAACAATGCATCACAGTTGAGTTGAATAAATTTATTTTTTTTAACCTGAAATGAAAAATTAAAGTTATGGGTTTTTATGAATATTTTTTGTGAAATATACCAACTGTTTTTTTTTTTAAATAGGTAAAAATTCATAATACGTTTCCAAAAGGACAAACCCACAAATTATGATTAATTCTTAAAATATTTATGTATTGCTTCCCATCTATAATAGCTTAAAACACTAATATATTATACAACAGGGAATATAACAATTGACTATAAAAGCCCTTGAGTTTAGTGATTATAGGAAACAAAACAAAAAATATCTGTATCTATACATTCCTATTCTATTATCTGAGTTGATCGTACTTATCACTAGATTCACTTATAGTCCAGTAATTCAATTCGTTTTAAAACCATTTTTATATTTCCAAAGTATAATATATGTATACTGTGCAAGTTATACATTCGTCAAATGTCGAACGACATACTTTGATGAAACTTGACATTATTATAGGGAAATTGAATGTATTAGGGTGGTAAATGATTATAATTTGATACCTGTGTACATAAATTTGTATGTATTGCAAAAAAAATCGATCTCGATATTTTAATTAATAAGATAACCAAAAACCCCTGATAAGAGAAATAAAAAAACATATTAGTAAAGAAGTTTGCTTAAAATTTAGGAAAAAGATAGGTACCTATAACATTTAAGACAAAAACAAATATTTCTAATTTGTTAAACAAACTTCAAAATCACTAAATATCATGGACTTTCAATTATATAATATAATATATAATAAGTAAGAAATTAATTACCACTATTTATTGATGGATTATTTATTTTATTTAAATAATTTTTTATTAATGTTTTGTATGTATGTAATTTTTGTTTACAGAGTTTTTTTATAGATTATTTTTCCTTAAACAGGCTATTAACTAATAAACACAAAATAAAATGACTAAGGGCCAATTTTCAATAGTCAGACAAGCAGTCGTCAGTTAGCATTTAATCCTCAGATAGAGCAAAAATCTATTTTTCAATGAGTAGATATAACTTATTCCTAGGAATAGAAACAGTAATTGTATCTGCTTATTGAGAATTCAGATAAAGTTATTCATAAGAATAAATATTTTCAAAGGCAAACATTGCTGTTTGTAAACATTGCTTTGAAATGAACGTTAAATAAAATTAAAATTACTTTTGAAATGTTCGATATACAAAAACATAATATACAAGCATATATGAAAGCGACTTTCAAATTATAATATTCTATAGATTATTGTTTCTCAATTGAAAAATTTCAATTTTGCTATTCGATTGTTAAAGAACCAAATAACTTTATTCTTCCAGTAGATAACTGACTATTGACAAATCGGCTCTAATTTGAAAAAACAATTTAAAAATTCTTCTTCTGAACTATACAAATCTGTGGTCCAGCACGTAACTTGATACAATCGAGTATTGTCGATACAATCGAGTGTTCTCTAACTATACAATCGAGGACGCTCGATTGAACCGAAACAATTCTCGATTGTATCGGCAAAACTCGATTGTATCCAGTTACGTACTAGGACCCTTCTTTAAAATATAACTACAGTCTTACTTCTATAACTCAGACTTTCTCAATTCGAATTTCTATATAACTCAAACTTTTATTGTGAATTTTGCGTTTTCAACTTTATTTTCAACGATTTTTCCATCCATAATTCTAACTTCTTTTACTCGAATTAATATGTTCGTTCGTAGAACTTTACCCAGGATCGACTAAGGTTTCCTTGTCAATCTAACAGTTGCCAAAAAAAAAGGGTTTTTCGTTTTTTTTTCAAAAAACACCAGAGGGCAATAATACATACATACATATGTCTGATCCAGACTTTTTTGGCAGAAATTGGCAGCTTATAAAATTAAGAGAGTGGGGATGAAATTCTCTCAATAAAGCCCGAAAAAGTCTGGAACAGCTTGAGCACAATTTTCAGTCAATTTTTAAACGTCAACAAAACATTTTTGTTCTTTATATTTTTGTTTGTTTAAAATTCACATTTTATTCTCATCAAACTGATAATTTTGAAATTTAGTGGTACTAAATTAATTTATTTGTTCAACAAATCTTTTCTCACAACCAGCACGAGAGTTTTTTTTTTCTTTATTCATGAGAAACGTCAAGCTGACAATTGTAAATTGTCTTCCCACGAATTGTTGCCTACAAAAATAAATAAACGGTGATTTTTTAAGAGCTTGGTTTTTGAAAATTCAAAAAAACACAGAAACTTGTAAAAAGTGAATGAAATTTTTAGTTGGATCGATAAATCAATTTCTGCCATTTACTTTTTAAAAATAATTTCACTTAAATGTTGCCCGCGCCTACGCTTCAGGTGGTCCATTCTGAAGGTCCAATTTTGGCGAACTTTTTCACACATTTCGGCCGGAATCTCACCAATGACGCGTTCAATGTTGGCTTCCAAGGCAGCAATCGTGTTTGCTTTGTCCCCATAGACAATAGACTTAACATAGCTCCACAAAAAATTGTCTAACGGGGTCAAATCACATGATCTTGGTGGCCGATTGACTGCGCCAAAACGTGAGATCAACTGCTCACCAAATTCGCCTCTCAATTGATGCATGGTTTCGCGTGCAGTGTGGCATGTGGCACCGTCCTGTTGGAACCACATGTCGACCGAGTTCAATTCTTGGATTTTCGGCAAAAAAAAATCTGTTATCATCGAACGGTACCTTTCTCCATTGACCGTTACCCTGCGGCCTTCATCGTCCTTGAAGAAGTACGGCCCAATGATGCCGCCTGCCCATAAACCGCACCAAACAGTGCATTTTTCGGCATGCATTGGTAGCTGCTGAATTGCCTCTGGCTGCTCTTCACTCCAAATACGGCAATTCTGCTTATTCACGTATCCATTTAGTCAAAAATGAGCCTCGTCGCTGAAGACAATTTTGCCGGACGTAGCTTGCGAAACACATTTTTCACAGAGCACGAATTTTGATAATAAATTTCAATAATTTGCAAACGTTGTTCAGGCGTAAGTCTATTCATGATAAAATGGCAAACAATACTGAATCGAAATGTCAAATGTTCGTGGCATTTGTCATGTGTGATCTGTCAAAAATATAAACGTCAAAAACCAAGTAGCAAAAAAATCACCCGTTATAAAAAAAAACAGATTTCGTTCACCAGAATGATTTCAGATTTCACCTCGAACTTTTGCTCTTAAAAAAGAAACTCCCTTTTTTAGGCTACCTGGTATGATGATTTTTTCTGGAATTTTATTTATGGAGTAATCGTTTTACAAATCGAAATGCAATGAAAAAAAAACGCCAGAGAATGACTCCTGTGATTTTTTAGAGGTATTTTTAGTTAAAAATCTTTGTTATTCCTTTGAATATTACTATATTTAATGAAACAAAATAAAATAAATATTATTTTTTCATTTCTTTAAATCGAAGTTTCTATAACTCGAATTTATTTCCTATCATTTTGATAGTTTAAGTTACGTAAATTACACTTAAATTAAAGATTTATTTTATTTATTTATGCAATGCAAATATATAAAGAAATTATTTAATTTATTTATATCATTTTTTTTAATTCTTTTAAAATATTGTTTGGCTAAAGACCAGTTTTTATTATGACTCGCGCTATTTTTCATAAGTCTGTTCTTAAAAATTGTGCAAATATGTTGTGAAAGAAGTTCGATAATGTAAACAAACATTTTACAATATATATGTAGGTATACAAAATAATTTACAGAATTTTAAAATGCATAATTTTAAAATACAAAAGTATTATATATTATAATTAAGAAAAATTAAATAAATTAAAAGAATTTCTGCTTTGCGATGTCCCGACCCCGAGTATACATACATATATGCTAATATTGTAGACTTTTTCTACATAAAAAAATAAATAAATATTATAAACATTTTTAAATTTTAATATACAATATTATTAACATTTTATAGGGGCATTTGCATAAAAAAATTATTTTAATCGGTATATCCAAAATCGAATATATTAAAAGTGTTTCGGTGGAAAGTACCATTTATATGAACTCAAAATGAAAAACCTTATTATGTAAAAGTGGACTACACTAATTTAGAAACATTACATATTTTTATCAAAATTCCTGGAGTCGTTTTTGAGAAAAAAAAATGTGTTCGTATCTTTTTTTTAACATTTGTGTGGTCCTACCAATTTTTTCTTCTAGAAAAAAATTCCGAAAAAGCGCCTTTTACATTTATTAATGAACTGATTTTTTTAAAATAAAAATCGTTGGAGCCATTTTTGTGAAAAATAAGATTTACTATTTTGGCTAAAAAAAATGCCTGACAGATACCGTTTTTTTGCTGTTATAAAAAATGAAAAAAAAAATGTGTGGGCATATTTCTCAAAACACAATATGTAGGTACCAAGTTTGAAGAAAATCCATCCTACGTTTAGGCTGTAGACTAGCGGATAGACCCACAGACAGATGGAATTGCTGGACCCACTTTTTTCGTGGACTCTGTCATCGTAATGTCAAGTTTTATTAAAATCTCGAGTTCGATTTTTTTACAAATTCAAAACTTGCCCTTTAGTACCTACACTCGCAAGTAAAAGTGGATTGCTTCTTATAGTTTCATAGTAGGCAGATGCGTCATCTCCTATCTACTATTTACGAGGAAATCCTGTCATTCATATTGATGCACATAAAACAGTTATTATCAAATTGGTTCGATTTTTTTTTCAAATAACTTCAAACTTTTCACTATCTGTAAACATACCTCTAGTAAGTGCCGTGAGCTAACCTACATTGCAAGTAGTAAATATTTATTTAAATATTTTTTTTATTTTTTTCTTAATTACACAACAATAATAATAATTTACTCAACAAACCATGACTTAAGTAATGAAAATAGAACTAATGAAATACTTTTTTTTCAAGTGCCTATAATCAAAAAACTTTATTTTTGTTATTAAAAAAACAGTAGCTATTTACATTCTAGGAAACCTTGAACATAAAATCGAGACAAACAAAAAAGCAAATTTATAAAAAAAAAAGAGTAGATGAGTGTGTGTTGCTGATTGCCCGACGACGGACTACGGGTTTTCTTATTTAGCAATCTGGAATCTTTTTCCGATCCGGAATCGCAACTGAACACTTTTTTGATTCTGACGTTTCTGAAATTTGGTGTATTTTATGTAAAAATAACCAACATTAAAAATAATAGCGCACAATTTTAAACATTTTTCCTTTAAGGAATAAAGCCGGTTCTAGTTAACGTAGTCCTTTAGATCCTAACACTTGTATAACTAACATCATAATTTTTTAACTCGGCGAATTTATGTTCAAAAAGATAAAATATGACAGACGAAGAGACAAACTACAACTACAAAAAAAAAGTTAGGCAGACACACGAAACGACTTTGAAACGAATATTTTTCGCCAAAGAAAATAAAATTTACTAAATATGCATGTTTTAGGTAAAAGAGACAGAATAAGGATAACCAGTGTGATCAATTAAAAATTTCAAATCCTGCTAAATTTAGCAGGAAAATGCTAAATTGGCCGCACTGAGGATAACCGGTTCTAAAAAAATATTTTGTTTGTTTCTCTCCAGTGGGCATTTTTGTAGAATTCGCTGTTTAAATTTCTGCGGAAATATTTTGGTTATTTATTTTTTTATTGTGAAATGACTAGTATTGTTAACTCAAATAAAGTGTAGTTTTACGAGATAAAGAAGCGTTTTGCTGCTTTTAAAGTTAGACCAACACTTTAACATTAAAGTAGGTAGGTATATTTTTTCTCGATTAAAATTTCGCGACTCTCATTTTAAAACTCTTTTATGTATAGAGTCGACACCTATTTTAAAACTGATTTAGAGTAGATTTTAAATGTTTTTTTGCGCCATTGTTTTTTGAAAGAAAATCACTTCGCACAGGGTACACAAAATGACAACTGTGGAGTTAGATGTATGTATATGAATGTGTGAGTGCTTCTGGGTTCGATTCTGATTTCAAATTCAGAACGAGTCTTATTTCTTTTCAGAATCAGACTGTTATATTTTCAAAGTGAACACTTTCGAAATAGTCCAGACGTCTTGGCTCGCTCGTGTACAGCCAGCTTTAGAAATGCTTTCGCCTGACCTAAACAATATCTAGAATATAGTAGTATACATTATGTACGCTTACATTTTATATACATATATAATCAGAAAAATAATAATAAATAAAAACGAAAATAGATACCTGCTTTTTATGCAGGCGTCATATTATTAAAAATGCACTTTTACTCTCCAACACAGTCGGAATTTAATTATCAGTTATTTTGACCGGAAGACTCTAATACATAATGTACATTTTTCTAAAGGGGGTAGCGAATTGAAAAAAAAAATAATATTGATTACAACCCCTTTTTCAAGTGGATAGGCAGATACCAGGTTATGTAAAGAAATAAACAAACATGAAACGTGTAGTGACACTCCACTCAAAAATAAACGTTCTCTATATGATTATGGTGTTTCTTAATGACTTCCTTTACGATAAGTTTTTTTCAATGAAAAAAAGCTTAAGGATCTTTTTAAGCTCTTACCTATGTACCTTTTTATAGGTACCTGCACACATATGTACCTAGTTTACTTTTTTACTTGCGATATAGGTATGGATAAGTCTCTTAGGGTGTTGCATTTAAAAAAAATCGATCTCGACTTGACATTTATTTATTAGAATCAAGATAATATTTTATTATACATAACATATTTAAAACCAGTATTTGATACATCAGAAAAATTTATTAATAAGTTATGATTTACGTTAAACAAATTAAACATTTTATTCAAAGGTGAATTCCGTTCATAGTTGGTACGATGGTGTGCTATATAAATTAAGTCAAGTAGACCTCTGCTTACATTATGATGATAGAGAACACCAAAAAAGTGAGTACAGTAATTCCGTCTGTGAGCTTGTAGGTCGATCTACAGCTTAAACTGCTGAAGCGTTTTTCTTCAAACTTATGGCACTTAAGCTACGAAAATCATCGAATCGAAAAAAACGATTCTATGGCATGTACCGTTAATAATATTTAAGTAAGATAATTTTGAAACCAAAATGTAGACTAAACCTATAATAGTGCACGGAATTTTTTAAATCAAACTCGTTAGAGCTGTTTTCGAGATAATTAAGGTTTACTATTTTTGGTACAAAGAATTGCATGGCAGGTACCGTTATTTTTTGAGACTAAGAACAGATTTGGAAAAAAGAATAGAGCCAATCACCTAAGAAGCTTGAGTGTATACTACGTTCGAAGAAAATTGCTTTAGTGGCTTAGGCTGTGGATCAACCTGCATACTGACAGACAGACGGAATTACGGGACCCACTTTTTTCTTGTTTTCTGTCTCGAGTTCGATTTTTTTTCAAATACATTTCAATGGTGGCATCCAGATGAAACTGAAGAAATAGAAAAGAATGCTGACTAGAGTAGGACTCAAACATTCCTCTGCGCCATTATTGTCACTCGGCACTCGTAATCTGTTCATGGAGTCCGTAAAAAAAAAAGTCGAAATCGAGATAACTGATTCGATGGTAAATTTTTAACATTTCTAATCAAAATATTCTTGGTTGATTGGGTTAGAATTATGTCAGGATGATTAGAAAACTATTTATCAATGAAAACTTCTTCAATGATACTATGACTATCTAATCTGGTTTTCCATTTGTATATCCAGATTTCGATTTAGATTTTGATTTTGTTTGAGCCTAATGGAACATGATTTCAAATTTGATTTGTTTTGTGTAGTGTCGTGTTTGTGAAATCGCTGTCATTGTATAGTTGTCTAATGTTGTTTTCTATTTGTCAATAGGGAATTTCATCAGGATTTGCGGAATTTTTTTTGGAAAAAATAACGCAAAATCTTTTCTTTTTTTTTCATGTGCGTGTTATTATTATTTTTTTTTTTATTATGAAGAGTAAACAAAAAGTTTGACTTTTAAGCAAATGTAACATTACTTTGTTGTGTGTGATTTCGAATCCGGATCAAAAAATATCGATAATTTTAGTAATAAGAACCCTAAAACTGGCCCGGAATAAAAAAAATCCCTGAGGAATCGATTATTCCGGTTGAATAGAAAACGACATAAATTAGTTTTTTTTTTTGCTGAAGTTTAGATAAGTGAGTGATTTTAAAATATTTATATTTTTTAAGAAATTTTATTGTAAATAAAATTACCTATGACAAAAATTGAAAATTGTATTTGTATTAATAGATCGAAAGGTAAATTTGCCGAAAAATCTAGATCTGTAAATTTGATCTAGAATTAAAAACAAATCAATTAATTATGCCAAATGGAACTCAAAAAAGGAGAAAATCTGTGTTATGACAGATCTAGAAGATGCAAAATAAATTAATTTATTTTACCAATGGTATTTTGGCCAAACATTTTGTTTGAAGATTCTAAAACTTTTACCCGATTCCGAAGCCTTGCATTGCGCACAGATATCATAATATTTTTATGTCGCATTTATTTCATCAAACACACTTTTGAGCAAGTCATTAATGATGAATTAAATAATCGATTATAATCGGTTCTTACGTTATCACGAGACATCTCGATACCTCATCTGAAATCATTCGAATGATTCCCATTCATCATTTCAATGATGTCCCATCTTTCATTCATGGGACTTATCAATTTCAAGTACTAATATTTAAGCGTAATGCAAATGCAATACAAGGGATTCTAGCAAGAGCCAAGAGGTATTATGATGTGTAAGTCACTAGGCTTTGTGTGGATTGTATTATGTATACAATTACGTGTAGGAAGCGAATATGTTTCTGTAGCATTCAACAATCATTCGAATGAAATAGTGAAACAGTAATTACTCGGTTCTCGAATACAGATCTGATATTTGTTGTTTTATGGAATGACTAAATGGAAATGGAAGAATAGAATGATTTCATTTGATATAAATGAAAAAAAAGGGTGAGTGATCTTACAGTGTTGGCTGATGTATTCATGGACCATGGTGAATTCAAACATTTTCTTATGCATTTGTACGGATTTTTGTTTCTCTCTTTGTTTTAGTTCCCGTTATGTGAACGGCTACAAAGTTTTAATTTGGCAACGAAGTACTTAAAATTAAAAGGTTTAAGTATCTACTGACATATTATTATTTATTATTGTACATAAAAAAAATTGGAGTACGCTATACCAATTTTATTAGTCTTTCATAATTCGAATGATCAATCGATTATTTTGATCACTCAAAAGAAAAAAACAAAAAAACAAAAAACAATCCTTGTGAATGTATTTACCTCTACTTATATATGTAGATATGTAAATATATTAGTTATAACTTTAAACTTTGAATAGTTTTCAGGTTCCATAAACTTAATCCTTTTAAAGAAGCGATCGATAGATACATAGGTATATTATCGTTTTCAAATTGTTAAAAATACATTTTGTTCGAATCTTAAATATAATCATATATGTACATACATAAAATGTATTTCACATAAGCAAGAATGGGAAACATTAACTTAAGCGCAGATAAATAAATTAACCCCTTACACTAGGGGAAGCCTTAAGAAAAAAAAAATGAATATTAAAATGAGGACATCAATTTGTCTCATGTCCTAGTTGCGCCTAGTTTTCAATTAAATGTGCCCCGTAAAGGATCAACACCTACCCATATTTATTGAGTCAGGTCAAACATAAAGTCTCCATATTTGAGCCTTAATTAAAATTAATTTATTTTTTTAATTTACCTACAATGTACCTACCTACATACGTATTTTTTTCATCTCTATAAGTAGGTAGGTACTTATAATAAAGTTTTCCCAATTAGAATGAAATAATAAGAAGTATGTAAGCTGCCACTAAACAAATCGCCCCTAAAGTAAACCAATTGATACTGCTATCTATTTATATAGGTATAAATTTGTATGTGCATAAATCCTACATACATCAACCAAATTACAATAATTTACCTTAAGCGTGTAGATTAACTTCAGAGGGTTGCTGAAACTTCTAAAACAGGAAGGCAGGTTCTAGTATTTTCTGTTGCGTTATAGATTGTTGATGTTATTTAGCTTAACCACTGGGTGCTGAGATCTTTAATATATACATACATATATGTATATTTTTTATTATGTTTCCATAGCACTTAAAGGCTATAACAGCAATATTATTCGTATAAAATTACACCTTTTGCACATAAGCCAACTACATTATGTTACCGCAGAAATAAAAAAGAATACCCACATATAGGTACACCATATGTCCGTACAAATATTAGTATCTATGTATCTTTTATAAATTTGTGGTGTAAGTATGTTTATCGCATAATAAAAACAATGAAAGGGTAGGCATATGTGTGTATGATTTCACTTTTGGGGTTAACACTTTCTGCGGCTTTGATTCTGAAGAACTTTTTTTTTTATTTTATTTTATCAAAATATTTATTTTTAACATTTTTACTTAACGCAACAAAAAACATTTACCATCATCGCTTTTTGATAACGCAGAAATTAAAAAACAAAAGAAAAAAAAAACAAACTTCCTTTTCCGATAAAAAAATTAAAGTATGGCAGAAATAAAAGAGCAACAACAATAAATCGGTTTAAATCTATGAGACAGAAGGACTCCACAATGTCGGCGGCGACATACCTATTTTATTTGTGCCAGTAAAAGTACAATGCAGGAAAAAAAAAGTTATGGCGATGTAGGATATCCGCAATAAGAGTATAGTTGCTCTGGATCAAACGTTTTTCAAGGTTATAATATCTTTTGACTTTTCACAAGTGAATATTATGTACCTACTCGTATTCAAAATGAATAGATACATTTTTCCATTTTCCATAAACTTGCTCCGCTACTTGAAACAATAATACTAATTAAATACCTACACAATCCTTTAATTTCTATGCTTCCGTACACAAACATTAATAGTGATTTTATGTTAACACTAACTTGTCAGTCACACTTGAAATTTAATTATTTCTTTTTTTTAATGAGATTATAAAGATTCACTCGTATACATAGGTAGATGTAGTTTGATTGTTGAGGTTTTTAAAGTGTTTTTGTTTATGTCCTTAAGGACTATTTTAGTTATTAGCTATGAATGTATATTCTCACAAAGTAAATTATTAATCTGTCGAATATATAAGTTTATTCATCGCGGCAACGGCGGCGACGGCGGCAGCGACATCGGTTGGTATCTCGATACTAGCTGAGCTGTGTTTTTCGTTTGCCGATGTATGCAAGACTTTGCCGTTGGAGCTGGGGGAAGATATCAAATATAAGTATGTAGATACTATATGGTAGAAACTACAGCAGAACCAAACAGCTCCAGCCCGGCGCAGTTGAGTCCATGAAATCGGCGAACGACGACAACAACTCATGATGTAATGTGGTGGTGTGCGTTGGACTAGCACTAGACGACCTATGTTTCCCGGCGAAAAGAGAGTAAACCGAGAGCAATAGTGAGCAGTGAGCAGCAGAGCATTAGGGGTGGAGGCGAATACCTACCTACTTAGTATGTTTATATTTGGGACTTGGAATCAGAATACGGACCTATAAAAGTTATCGGTTTCTCGCATAATTCAACCACCACAACATTTCTACTGGCACTCGCATACTGCCACCAAAACAGCTGGACATATGTTGGTACATTACATACCTATCAACCACATGTTTCGTTAATCTGAATCTAAAGATTCAAGTGTCTATAACTGTTCCTACCCTAAATAGAGGGTTTCCTTTTTCTCTCTAGGTACCTATACTAGACTATATAATTGAACACACCGCTCATAAGTCATAACATTAGAGCGAGTTGCACTTATAAAAAGAGAATGTATGGGTGGGTATATGCACTAATAATTGGGCATGTTTGAAAAAAAAATTGTTGAATACGGGTAGGTACGTCTTATCAGAGTGTACAGCAACTCGCTTTGGTGGGTTCTTATTATTTTTTACTTGCGATACATGGGTAGGCCAGTTATGGATTTGTAAAAAAAATCGAACTCGAGATTTTGATCAAACTTGACTTTACGATGGTAGCGAAGCCGAAAAAAGTGGGTCCGGCATTTCTGTCTGTCTGTCTGTATTCGAGTCTATAGGTACAGAATAAACGTTTAGATTGAGTTGCTTCAAATTTGGTACATACAAATTGTTTTTTTTTTCGGTAATTTGCCCACAACTTGTGTTTTCATTTTTTTAGACGAAAGGTAACGGTACCTGTCATAGGAACATTTTTTTGGCCAAAAAGAAAAATCGTATTTTCCTTATAAACGGCTTCAACGATTAAAAAAAAACAATTCATTAATGAAGAGAAAAGATACTTTTTGGTATTTTTTTTTTTGTTGAAAAAAAAAGGTTATTTATTCTGGAACCGTTATTCATTTGATTTTTTTGAAATTTCTTATGCAGAAGCTCTTAGGAAGTTTAAAAACTAATGTAAGCAACAAATTTTCTAAACATTTCTTGAAAACGACTCAATGGATGTTTTGAAACTTCGTATTTGGTAGTTCTTTGAAATTATCTTAAAGAGTTAAGAAAAAACCATACAAATGTTAAAAAATTCGTAAAGAAAAATATGTTTTTTTTTGTTTTTAAACGGCTACACGAATTTTGATAAAAAATGTGTGTTTTCTTAAATTAGTGAAGTCAACTTTTAAGTAAAAAAATAGTTTAACTCGCACAATTATTAACGGTAGGCTTTCCATAAAATCACTATTCATATTTTCGACGCTTCCTATTATATGAGCCGATTAAAATTATTTGTTTTATGCAAATGTACCCTAAAAGTGTTAATACTACTGGATATTCAAATTTTCAATAAATATTGTTTAGTGATTTTTAAAAAATAAATACAAATTTTATTTTGAAAGATCGATTTTTCAAAAAAATTTGTCTGATTTTTTTTAAATTAAAATGTTCAATGTACCTACATTACTAACTACTTCAAAATGGCGTTTCAATTTTTTTTTCTAAAAATGTTTTCAAAATTGTATAAATAAAATGTTTTTTTTTTAAACCGCTCCAACGATGTTTATTATTTTTTATATGTTCAATACATTTGTCCAACAATTTAAATGACATGTTTTTTTCCCTCAGAATTTAACAACTAAGCAATGTAAAAAGATTTTATTATGTTATTTGTACCGAATTATATCTCCATTTTGCGTACGTCACTGAATAACGGAATATGTTGTATACAATATGGGCCCTCATACATTTATATACATGACACGAATAATATGTACATAATGCACCTAAATAATAAAGTTATATACATATGTACATAAAGCTACCTACCCACCTATATATCCTTCATCCTTTTTACATACCTAGGTTACATTATGTGTAGGTACATATTACTCTCCTAACTTATGTATAAGGATTATTATTAATCCATAATCTACATATATGTAACTATTGAATCCATTCAACAATTCATTATATTAAGAATCAAGGAAATATTACACCTAATGATAACTAGACTACGTACCTAGTAACAGCGTCAGTGGTTAGCTACAAGAGCAAGTTCGTACGATCTAGTCGTGCATTTTATTTTTTTTTTAGCTTATCACTCATATGTATACTCGGACAGCAAGTGATAAAGAGTATATTGAAAAGCCCATTGCTAGCCATTCATAATTTATATAAAAATGCCTTTAATAGATTTGTTCTGTTATTGTCAACCAGTTTGTCCCGGTCTTGAGAGTCAACTTGAAACCACAATTGCTTATTGTGTTTTAATTCGTTTTAAGTCCCTGTAATCGTTGTACACAATTCAAAGGTAATGACCCAAATGGCAAATGTGCTTTACAACACAATACAACAGAACTTATTTATGATTGTAGGTATATGAAACAAAACGAGTGCAGACAATAATTCAAATGTGGGCGTCAGTAAGAAAAAAAAAACATCACTTAAATGTTGATCTTTTCCAGATTTTGTTATATCATCATATAAGGTACGTATGTACTCAGAAGGTAGGACGACGCGCGGTGCCGACCGGCCGCATCATCTAAGCATATTATGTTAGCTATGAATTAAGAAAGTTGGTAAAAACATTTGAAATTAATTAATTAAGAAAAAATAACTTCAGACACTTTAAGATCCCTGCTACCTATTTGTTGAAATCGCTGTAGTATTTTAAATTTAAAAAAAAATTAAATTAGAACTTTAAACTGAATATCCTCCGAAATCATCCAGAAATTTGTTGGTACCTAAATAGATTTCAATTATAAAGATCGTGTCGTGAGAGTATTTTTGGAATAGACCGACTGTGAAACTTCAGAAACACCAGGTAAAAGAAACTATAAATCACGACAGATGAATTTTAATTTTGTGTTGATATATTCATCTATACTTGAAGTGGTAAAATGCACTAGACGTCGGTCGATAAAAATAAAATAAAAGTCGTTTTTTCCTTATACCTATTTTTGTTTATAACCAAATATTTCCTAAAAAATATTTGTATGACAATTTTAAGTATTTAATAAAATAAATTTAAAAACATAATTAAAATGAGCTTTTTTTCAAAAAAATCCAACAAACTATTTTTCCAAAATTTCGGTACGCAGTATTATTTAGAATCCGGAATCCAGGAGTGTGTATAAAAGTTTTGATCGGAATCCGTTGAGTCATTAATGAAAAATTTAAAATAACATTTAATGTAAGACAAAATTTTGAACAATAATGTAGACTATACATAAAATAGTGCACAGATTTTTTTTTTCTATGAAAAGCCCTTTTCGAAATAATTAAGATTTACCATTTTTGGTACAAAAATAGTATGTTAAGTACTAGTTTTTTTTTTAGGGGGGGGCCTAAAAAAAGGTTTAAAAAAAGAATCGATCCAATCACCTTAAACGCTTAAGTACAAAGTTTGAAGAAAATCGCTTCAGTCGTTTGGCTGTAAAATAGCGACAGAGAGAGACAGACAGACGAAATTGCAAGACCCACTATTTTCGTGTTCCTTATCACCGCAATGGCAATTTTGATTAAAATCTCCATATCGATTTTTATTAAAGCAAACAAATAATACCCTAAACAATAATACCACATAAACAACCATTTCAAAATGATTTTTTTGTGGTAAGGAACTTGCAAAAAATAGTGTGCGTGTAAAGTCTACGAAGTCTAGCTTAAATGGCAAGATCTGTTTTGACAGCATAAAATCGATTTTGTTTAGGAATAACTCTATTGTGTTCAGAAAAAATAGAATGTTTGGTTCTTTTGAATTCGATCGTGATGGGATACACTCAAAGTATGGAATTAAGAGTGAGTTCAAGAATAATGCTCACTAATTTCATGCCGTCAAAAACTGAGGAGCTGAATCTAAAATTTTTTTCCTCAGTATTTGACAGCAAAACTGAGAAAATTTTTCTGAGGAGTTTTCTCTCAAAATCAGACATTCTATTCCTTTCCTGCTGTTCCTTCTCATAATTTTTCCGACTACTCCGCACGAACGCCACCTATCCTCACATCATATTGCCTCATATGAGTTTTTTGTATTACGTAGAAAATATTTGAAATATTGGATGGAGTATTGAATCTTCAGCAAAAGGTGTATTCGCATACTCCCTAAAACTGGGAAATCTGTCAAATCCTGTTCCTGTACACCAAACTTTCGTAGTTTCTTAAAGAAGAGAGTACAATATTTCCCCATGCTGCCCATTTATTTCAGTCCAAGAAATTCCTTTGTATACAATTATGAAGACTGCGAAATTAATTTAAAAAGAAAATATATTAATTATCTTTTTCAGACAAAAAAGCTTAGCAAGCATTTTCCCAAAATACGCTTTTGTTTAAACGTTTAAAAATTGGCTCTCTGAGAGATTTTCAACCCCGCTCTTTAAAAAAAATGACAATCTTCACATTTTTCTGCACAAAGTACGGGAACACATTTAATATTTATTTTTTGCGATTGGGGGTCGTGGGACACGCCTATTTAACAAAACGTTGGGTCTTTTTGTACCTTGTTATGTAGATTAGGTACATATAAATATATACATATTCATATATGTAGGTAAGAATTAGATCGTACATAATGTATATCAAACAGTGGTATACCTATACATAGTAAACAAACGCCAAAATCTCAATTTAATAAAACCGTTATTTTATTTATGTACCATCAATGCAGCAAAATAATTTATGCATATTATTTTAATGAACCATAAGTGTAATTTATTCATGCATTTTTTTAAATAGGAATAAACCTACATAAGTATAGTTAGCAAAATATAGCTAATAATAGTCCCTCAGTTAATATGTTACACGTGACTATCTTTTGTGATACATTTAAATATATGATTCTTATTAATTTATTGTTGTTAGTCGAGTAGTAAGAGGTGATCCAAATTCTGGCACATAATGTACCTAGGTTATAATGAAGAAAGATCTACGATTCTGCTAATTTGAGCTTCGTATTATGTTAATATTTCTAAAAAGGTGTAAATAACTAAAAGATGTAGAAAGGGGCAGTGGAGTATTTATTATGCCAAACGTTCTCCGTTTATTATGTCTAAACAGTTAGATTTGCTTTCAAATTGCCATTCTTCTTAATTAATTTGTGACGTAGATCAATTAATTGTGTCGGTTTTGTTAAGAATAGAATATAAAACTACCAACTGAAATAGTTATCTATTAATTATGTTAAATAAATTCCATTCCCCCAAAAGGTTCTCTTGAGGTGTATGACTTGTTCAATATGTACATAAATAGTAATCTAAGAAATTGTAAAAGTATTTTATATAATTTGGATTACAAATATAAAAAATATTTTAATTCAATTAATTTTTAATTTTTAAATCGACAAGAAAATAACATCTATTGAATTTTATACCCAATTAATTCTTTTGATATCTTATTAGTTATCCAATACACTTTTTGCGTCAGGGGCATAAGTCAACATCCCAAAAGTATTAAATTGTGTATTTAACCGATCCCTGGTGGGTCGAAAGATATTAGTAGGTTCGTTCGTTAAAATTTACCCAGGGTTGACCTAGGATTTTTTTGACAACCCCAAGGGTTTACAAAACTGACTAGAATTTTCGGTTCTCAAAAAACAACCGAGGGCCATTAATTTTATGTTGCAGAACAGCAAGTTATGCCATTTAATAATTAAAACTTGAAATATGTCAAATTTAAGTTCTTAGTAATTTTTGTTTGGCCCTATGTACAATCCACAACTTCAAAGGTTTCCATTTTGCATGCCTGTGCCTGAAAATTAATTTTAGTATTCTTTTATTTTCATTTTAAAAATAAAACATTCAAATCAGACCGCATGTGACTTTGACGATTGACCTTTAATTATTTACCTCAACTTGCCCCAGCTTAAAACCTAGATCTACTTCAGGGCGAGTTGGGGCGACACTAGGTTTCAAAAAACACAGAATTTGTTTATCAGGGTGACTTCGGGTTTTTCAAAAAACGCTTTAGGGCAACCTTAGGGCGACTTCAGGGCTGAACGAACAAACCTATTGTGTGGAAACAAGTTTCATTGAAAATATCATATCTCGATTTTGAGAGATCTTCGAAATTTGAATGAAACTCGATATTACTGTAGGAGATTTTTTTAATGGATTTGTGGTAAATGCCACTTTACTATTCCAAAAAAATGCTGAAAAACTTTATCAAAATCGGCATAATTGCCGTATCAGATATAATTTTAAGTGGTTACTTATCTATGTAGGTATAAGGTATATAAACTCGCACGTTCCTTAAAGCAATTTTCCAAAATAAATTTGTATAACTACACAACAGTTATAAGCTACATAACCCAATTTTATATTACATTAGGAAAACTAACGTGGATTGTTGCAGAATAGAAATTGTTTAGTAATTGCACAATGTATGCATTTAAGCATTACTAACATGCAACCTAAATTAAATTAATATTTTTATTGTACCTATTGTCCCATAGTTTATTTGCATTTAAGGTTGATTTAATAAGTTTAATGTTATTGTTTCAATATTTTATTAATTAATCAAATATCTACTATGTACAGGGTGGCGCACGAATCGTGCTACAAAAATAAAAAGTAATAACTTTTTTTCAGTGTAAGTAATCGGCTTGTTTTTTTTTATTTTATAGGCTACTTTTTAGATTTATCAAAATGAATGCTTGGGATACTGAAAAAAGGATTTGGATAGTGCAGTGATACCATTCTTTGCAGTCCGTCATTTAGGTCCAAAGGGAATTTAAGCTGGAGTTTGGCGGTACTCCCCCGAGTAGATGGACCATTATGAGGCTGGTGAACATGTTTGCCGAATCTGGAAGCATCGAACGAAGACCGTATCATCGAGATCTCAATGTTCGGGTTCAGGATACAATCGTGGCTGTTGCATCGGCAATACAGGCAAATCCAAGTGTTTCGACTCGAAACTTATCGGTTCAAATTGGAGTTAGCAAACGGTCATTACAACGGATACTTCATGATGACTTAAACTTGTTTCCGTACAAAGTCCAACTTACAAGCAAGTTAAACCCTCAGGATTTGCCTGTTCGCCTGGAATTTTGCCGAAAAATGATTGCAATGGCCGAAGAAGACACACATTTATAAATTGTTTGTTCATGTCTGATGAGGCCCATTTTGACTTAAACGGCAATGTGTACAAGCAAAATTGCCGTATATGCAGTAAATCTAATCCAGAAATGCTCCATGAGACGGAACTGCACCCAGAACGAGTCACTGTGTGGTGCGCAGTTTCATCAAGGTGTATTGTCGGGCCATACTTCTTTGAAGAAAACGGTGTAACACAAACTGTCAATGGGCACCGTTATTTAAAGATGTTGAAGGAGGTTTTTTACCCGGAACTTCGCCGAAGACGTATCCCTTTCAGCAGGATTTGGTTTCAACAAGATGGTGCAAGTGCACACGTAGCCACACAGGTTATGGCGGAGCTCCAACGAAAATTCCCAAATTGATATCCAGAAACTGCACTTTCCGCTGGCCTCCAAGGTCACCTGACCTGACTGCAGCAGACTTTTTATGGGGTTATATCAAGCAGGAAGTGTACAAAACGAAACCCAGAATTTGACTGAATTGAAGCAGTCCATTAAGACAATAATTGAGGCGATCCCAATTTCCACCCTTCAGGCCGCAATGAACAATTTTCTGATCAGGTGCCACATATGCGTGGATGAGCGTGGAGGTCATTTGCGGTCTATCATCTTTAAAAACCATTAGTTATTTAAAATAAAATTTAATTTTTAATCCAATAAAAAAAAAATTAATGAAATACATCGATTAAAATAAAAGTTATTTAAATTTCTTATTGTAGCACGATTCGTGCCCCACCCTGTAGGATGTTCGTATTTTAGTGTACAAAGAGGTATACATACGTTTGTTGATTAATAAATAAATAAACAAGTAGGGGCTGCGGAAAATGCGTTATTCATTTAATTTAAATAGTTAAATGTTAGCATTATTTGATTCTATATTTTGTTTTCTTTCATTTACTTTCAAATCCACAGCGAGATTGTTCTAATCGAATCTTTTCCACAAATAAAATATGTTTATGTTGTGTTTTTTGTTACTGCCAGGTGAGGCAGTAATTAAAATTATCAATAAGGATTCATCAACAGCAATTTGTTTAATAGAAAAAACTAATATTTTTACACACAAATAATTTTTCCACTTGAAGCAGATCGATCCAAACGACAGTCAAAATACCGATTTTTCAGTTTTTCGACCATCTTTATTATAATCGTCTATCCTTCAATGACGACTATAGATTAAAATTCAGATATACCGTCCAGATTTCAGAAATAAATACGATTTAAAAAAAGTATTTTAAGTATTCAACTATAGATCAAATTATAGTCTGCAGTTTAGCTGAGCTAAAATACACATCGGTTGTCGGATTGAAAAAAAATCGATTCCCAGTGACCCTGCAAAATAATTGTATTACTTTCTATTCAAATTACACTTGAAAATAACCGGATACACATCGAAAATGAGATATTAGATGTACATGTATGTTTTGTTTATTATGCCATGCGAAAAACAGTTTTGAAATGCAATAACCGACTGGCTTGCGCTTACTTGCTCTAATGTTCAAACACGTAGTAAGCACAAGATTTTAGTAGAAATTAGGAAACCGACATATCATCAAATGTAAACTTTGAGTAAAATTTCGAGTCCTTTAGATTTACAATATGCCTTTATATGTACATATTTAAAAAAAAATATAAGCCACAAAAACCGATACTGAATTAGAAAATTTGACAATGTGATAAATTCTCTTAAAACAGAATATAGGATATAGATAATGACAATACTATATAATCTTTCCTATAAAGACAAAAGGCACACAATATAACAAAACATTTTTCCGATTTATTTCTTATCACTAGAAAAGTACAAAATTCGCCTTACATATTCACATTACATTATATGTTTTGTTATATCTAAAATACATACAAGTTATGATGTGTACTAAGTATTTTTATTCGAGAGCGAGCCTCAATTTAAAAACAGACCAATCGGAATACTAAAAACAATGCTTAATCATATGATTTATAAATTGAGAATTATATTATTCGAAGTTTCTAAACTTATTTTAATTATTTATTTTGTAATGCACATAGCGAATACATTTACAAAATTCAATTAATTATTCTTAAACTTATCCAAGTATCAAGTTGTTTTTTTGGAGAATAGTATCTTTCTTATGGGTCAACAAAAGAAATCATAATGTATCTCGTACCATTGGTGACTTTTAAGCCCTCGTGGAAATGCGTCAAACGGCCTGGATGTAAAAGCATCCAACCCATTTTTGTTGCTGTGATAGAGCAGTTATATCTTATGAAGTTACATCCTCCACCCTCGTAATCGACTCCGGCACGATTTAAGGCAATGTTCACAGTGTATGTGGATGAATCATGATGTGGCCTTAAAGAAGGCTGTTCATCTGGTCGATAACGAACGACGAAATTCATTAACGAACGAGGCGGCTAAGTAATATAAAAAAAAATTAATTGATAAGGAAACTAAAACAGACTCCACCATCTCAGTGTACATACGTTATGGAAATATCCAATGAAGATAGCTTCTTGCAGTGGACGCACAAATAGGTCAAGAAACTTCAGCCAAATGGTATTCAAACCGACCTGCTTCATATGAATGTCTCGGGTTGGAACAGCTTCGTAGCCCCCTTCCAAGCGAGAATCCTTAAATAATATTTAAAATCAAATATTAAATTTACATTCGAAACTTTAACTGGAATTCATTATTTACCTTGTTGCTGCCATCTGACCATTTTCCATAATTTTCCACAATGGCGACCATATCTTGGCAAAATCGTTCTGTTCCAATTCTAAGCCAGAATACATCGTGGCATGGCTGTAGATAAGTTTTATTTGGTTTCAATTGGTCATAGTATTCTGGATGAATGTAACGTTGTTCCCAATCTTTTTGATTTGTAAATAATGTATAAAAATCAGGACGAGCAACAGATATATCGAAATTGTCACAATTAACTAAATGAGCATAGTCTCTGTCATTTATTATGTACATAAAAACACCCTTTGAAAAATAAATAGATAGAATTTTATTATTAAGGTTATTTTTTTATATAAAATCAAGTGAATAATTTACCTCACTGCGCAAATTTTCGCACATAGCCATGTCTGCGTCCAGGAATTTATGGTCGAAGTTTAGTTTCTTAAAAATGTCTTTTTTAATAAGGTAACAACTTGACACGTATGGAACGTTCCACATGCCACTAGAAAAAAAAAAAATAAAGATGAACAATGTACTCAAAATTCGTATTTTTTAGCCATGTTGATATATTTTTATAATTTTAGGTTATTTTTTTAAATTTAATATGTATAATATATGTTTTATAATAGTAAATCGAAATATTAAAAAAAATTAAGTTTTAAAAGCATGATTTCATGATATTTCATATTATACCAACATCAATTTCCGTGGAAAAGCTTAATTATATAAAAGATGTTAATCTTAATATTAAGTTCCTTGAAATAA
Organism: Philhelius pedissequus; assembly: GCA_910595825.1. Classification (NCBI taxonomy): domain Eukaryota; kingdom Metazoa; phylum Arthropoda; class Insecta; order Diptera; family Syrphidae; genus Philhelius; species Philhelius pedissequus. The sequence continues at coordinate 1,482,514 of OU343163.1, read as the reverse complement.
ATAAATACAAATGTAGATATGAAAATATGAAATTAAGCAAAATCCTGTAACACATTATTTACTTTTACTACATATGTACATAAGTATGTTTGTATATGTCAAATTTTTGATTCGTTAAAAAGATCGAACTCGAGATCAAATGTGACATTACGATGAATACGAATAAGAACAAAGTGGGTCTCTCAATTATGTCTGTCTGTCTTTCCGCGGGTGTACAGCCTAAGCTGTTGGATGGATTTTCTTTAAACTTGGCATATATTGTTGTTTGGGTAATAGCGTACCCGTTAACAAAAATAAAAAAATATAAAACAACGATACCTGCTATACATTGTTTATAGTTGTTCTAAAAAACGGGTCCAACGATTTAAAAAAAATTCAGTTCATTAATGAAAAGAATAAGTTCTTTTTAGTTTTTAAAAAAAAGTTGTTTTTGGTACCTCTAATATAATTATTTGTTAGTTATCGATTTCTTGAAAACGGTTGAGTTGATTTTTTAGAATGTGTTTTTATGCAAACGCTACTAAAAAGTTTAAACAATATTGTAAACTAAAATTTTCAAACACTTTTTTTTTAAACTAAACAAAAAAAAACATTTTTTTTGAAAACTCAATAAATATTTCAAAAACAACTTAATCGATTTCCTCGAAAATTATCACTTGTAGCTTTTTTTGACATTTTCTTGAATATTAAACAAAATATATTTTCCTAAAAAAACAACAATGGTGAATTTTTTTGCAATTAAAATTTAAGACGCATATTAATAACAACTTTAAATTGGCAATCCAGATAAGAAAGATATCTTTTTTAAAAACAGCTCCAACGATTTAAAAATGTTTGTTTGATACATATATTCATATTTGTCTAAGAATTTAAATTGCATCTTTTTTTTCTCCTCAAACTATAACAGCTAAGCAATTTTAACAATTTTAGTACGTCTTTGGTACGTAATTGTTTCACTTTTACGTAGGATATGTATACTTGCCTTTACTAAACAACATTCACAAATGTTTGGTACCTTAGTTACTGATTATTTACATGAATGAATGAATGAATGTATGTATTTAGGGTATTGCTGCACTGCGACGTTGAGATCTATTTTGCCGCCCTACAGAACTGGATGAGATTTCTCATTCTAATGTAAGTCCTCCAAATTAATTCCTTTGAGGAATTCCCCTTCATTTATTAGGTGATGTCCCAGAAATGTATATCTCTGGTGAATGATAGCTTCACAACTCTCTAGTATATGGTTAGGTGTCTCCTAGTACACCTTACAGAACCTACAGAGAGCATTTCTCTAAAATCCTACGATATTGTGGTCAGTTATTGCCCTGTTATTGCCCTCAGTTTGTTCCTACTTAGGTTAACACAGTATAAGAACCATTTTTGGTCGTAGTTCCCAAGTAGTCTTAACCTCGAAGTTCATGCCAAATGTTGGATCTTTTGGCGTCCTCTTTGGATCTGATCTTGTTTGTGATCACGTTTGTCTCCCAATCTGCAATAGGGCTCTGGTTTCATTAAAGGTAACTTAACGTAAATAGGAATCTATTTGCTAGGGAGTGTTTTTTCGTTGCCCTGGATTCATATAATGTCCAGGTACCCACTGAAGTGAGACTTTATTATACTTGTCCAGTCCCAATTTTGAACTGATGGAGTAAGAGCTTAATGCCTTTAGTGCAGCGTGACTATCTGACATGATGGCAATTTTTGATTCCTACAGTGTTTCTTTCGATATTACGTTCTACGGATTTTCCTATTGCGTTAACCTCTGCCTGGAAAATGCTAAAGAGTTTGGTTCTAGACTCAAAACTCACTCTTTCTTAGTGTTGTGTATACGTGTAGCAAAAACCATTTAAAAAAATCGTTAACATAGCGTTATGTATTTTTTTCAAACAATTGCGCAGATCAATTCCCAGTAAGAAGGTATGTAGTTTCAGACCACAGCTGAATTCATATCGTTTTCCTTTAGTACATGATAGAATCTTATTGCGATAATGTCGGCAAAGTTTAGACAGAAGAGGCTTTCAATTGCCGAAAATTGCATCATTTTAAAATATGTAAATACACCTAGAAACACATGTATATTTTCTTATTTCACGAACAAACATATATACTTTCAAAAATTTAATAGGTATCTCGGAAAAGTCAAGAATTCAGAAAAGTTAAGCACCCAAAAAACAAATTACTTAACTTTGTATGGATTAAGGCCAAATTGAAGATTTTTATGACCTGTAGTCCAAAATGCGTTTCGCCCAGGCACGATAGTTGGGCTCATCAGTTAGATGCTATCGTACCCTTCTAAGACGCAATGTTTTTCGGTCGATGATTACCGACTCTTATAAAATTTGCAGCATTTACACAGTGCAAATTATATTATTTAGGGGAATTTGGTTAAATTCGTGCACCTTAATGTATGTTATGCCAGTGGTCTGGCCAATAATAATTTTGAAGAAAACGCAAATAATAATTTAATATTATTTTTGTTTTGCAAATTACTATTCCTTGAATCATTAATTCGACAATTCATTATACTAAGAAAAGAACCAATCAAATATGAACTAGACCTTACTAACAGCTGCGTTAATGTTTAGCTACATTCAAGTTATTAGCTACAAGAACAAGTTCGTCCGATTCAGTCGTGGATTCTATTTATTTATGTGTACATACGAACATATGTACCTGATCGGACCAATGAGAACTTAACCTACACTATTAACGGAGGCCTTTACTTGATCACCTTACACGTGGCCATCGGAAATGCTGCTTCCTTCGCCCAGAAGGAAACTAGAATATACTAAATTTACAATCGAAACAGATATTTTTCCATATCTACTCGATATGTTATTGCAAGTACTTAATAATAAATAAAATCCGTTTTAGCTGGCAATTGCAATTGCGAAACAGATTAAGATATTTTGTTACATATAAGTAGTTATGTACTTGTAAACTCATGACCGTTAAATATGCACCTTGCACCGACATAATATATACGTATATCTTTTAGTCGCCGCCACTAAATCCAATCAAACTCCCTACTCAGTCTTTTAAACAATAATTGAATTTAAACGTGGCGTGAAAATTAAATCAAAATGCGCGACCATTAGTCGACCACTGCGAGACTAGCACAATGCAAAACACAGCTCTTAATAATAAAAACGACCGAGACGGTCAACAAACATCCAAAACCATATTCTCGAGTGTGGGCGAAATTAGTAACAATCTTTTAGTAGATGTGCGATGCTCGCTCTGAGCTGCCTATTAGAGGTGGATAGAATAGTATTTATCATTAAAAACAAAATATAATCCTAGTTCAAAAAAATAAATACAAATAAAGTGCTTTCGAAATGAAAAACTATTTAATAATACTGGTATTTGTGGGACTGTTGGCCAATAATAATTCAATAGCTCAGAGTAGGTCCAAATCCAGAATGCGTCATCTCATCAGTATAATATTTATACATAATTTTATATTTTAAAATTGTACAGGATCAGTTGGTGGCAGAGGAATTTTACGGCGAAACTATACCGGAAAAAAGCCAGTCTTAATTCAACATCGCACACAAGATGCAGTTAATTATTACGACCATGAGAATGTGAGAAATTATGAAATTACGATATTACAAGAGTGTTGTAACTTATTTATCGTTTAGGGTGCAAAAATTATAAAATCTTCACATTTTGAATTAGACTACACACTTGGCAGGAAAATTACATTTTTCTGTATGGCACAGGGTAATTCGAAAATCTAATGTACAAATGTAAATTGTAATCATATGTATTTACTATTCTCTCAATCCTAGGACAGCCAAGACCTTCAATAACTTGGTTCAAAGATGGCGCAGAGCTTTACCAACATCGATTCTTTCAGGTGAGGATTTGTAATCTTTTTTTTTGTTTGTACAACTTATTATAAAACTATTAATATAGGTCCATGAATCCATGGTTGACAGTGACATAATTAAATCAAAAATGGAAATTGATCCAACAACACAAATGGATGCAGGTAAAGAATTTCCTTTTAATATTAAATAATATCTTCTAAGCAAATATTTATCTAGGATATTATGAGTGTCAAGCAGATAATATCTACGCCATTGATCGAAGAGGATTTCGAACTGATTACGTGATGATTAACTTTTAAATCTTTATAATAAAATTTTTAGTTTCAAGACCTATTTAAAGCTTAAAGACAACAGCGAAAAACAAATGTATACTGTTTTTTTTTTTTTGTATTATTATTTTAATATAAATATAAATTATATTAATTTGGTTCATCAAACTTGCCACCCAACTTATTTTTATTTATTATGTACACATGGGGGACACTACGAGTATTACTGCTGATCTGCAAGTGGCACAAAACTCTTGCACAATTGGATCAATTATTTAATTCAGGCAATATCACTTTGCTGCGAAGAGAATCGCGCTTAAGCGAAACAATAATCCCTGGTAGTTGAAATATAAATAAACTACATATATTTAAGTACGAGTACATATAAATTAAAGTGAGCCGGAAGGGGTGATGGTTGCCATAAACTAAGCACACATAGAGATTTCTTTTGCATTTGGATTAAAATCCATTTTCATTTCGAATTTGTCGGAGTTTGGTGCGAATCAAAAGTCGCGCAGTTTTTCTTTCATAGTTTACTGCTGAGACCATAGCCTGCAGCTCTTCGAATTAACGTCACAAAGTCAAAATTGAAGTTTAACAAACTAATACGTAATGAATATCAGATTGCTGGCAATTTTTATTGGAGTCTTAGTGTTGTCGAGTAATTTGTGCGAAGCTAGAAGGGGCCGAACAAGAGGAAGGACTAAATCGAGAGTTTGTTAAAATGTTCAATAATTTAATTCGATTAATTTATAAGTCTGATTTTGATTAGGTGCAAATTGGATTACCTATTACTGGAAAATACAGAGATCCTGAATCTGATCAATATTACAACAATAATAATGTAAAGAAAATTTAGAATGTAAATAATAATTAATTCATTTAAAATATTTCAAGGGAGCCAAAATTCTGCAAGCATCACATTTCGATTATGAATATGTTCTGGGTCATAAAATTGCTTTCCTGTGTGTGGCAAAAGGTAATCCAAGGCCACATATAACCTGGTATAAGGATGGAACTGAAATATTTCAACATCTCTACATGCACGTAAGTCAAAGAGTTGTTGACAAATAAAATTAACTTTTATTAAATTAATTAAATTTGTACGAAGGTACACGAATGGCGGATCGGCGAGGACAGAGTTAAATCCAAAATTGAAATTGACCCAGCTACACAAATGGATGCAGGTGTATATGAATGCACAGCAGATAATATGTATTCGATAGACAGAAGAAGTTTTAAAACTGATTTCTCCATTGCATTTGATTAGTGGTTGTTGGCGTTCGCAACAAATAACTGTGTTTGTAATAAAATTGTGTTTTAGGAATCCTGATTTGTTTTACTTTTTGAATAATTATCAAACTTCAGAAAAAAAAAGAAATACTAAACTTCTAGAATTAAACATTTTTGGAATATTTTTGTGGAAACTCTCTTTTTCGGGTAATAATATTACGTTATACAAAATTTACTTACAGTATATTTCCTTTTACAATATCTACATAATCATGCGATCTTGCGTAGAATCCATCGTCTGATATAGCTCCCCAGAAGTTACTCCATAGTTCATTGTCACGAGTAATAACTGCAGAGATAAAATTCCTAAGCGAAAACAAACATCTCAAACAGTTGTTTAGTTATTTAATTTGTTAATGTACCTGTTGTATGTCAGAAGGTGTTTAAGTAAGCCAGGATCGTCAAGATGTACCTCGCCATCAACGACAAACATATAGTCACTTTCTTTCTGAATTGCTTGATTGCTGTGTTTTAAAAATAGAACGTGTAAAAACTCTTACCGGGTAACTCTTACAGAAGTATTGTTGACTGTTTTCAAAACTAGTTCAATAGAACACAAGTATGAACGTTTTCAAGTTTTCAAATATTTAATAACAAATTTCAAGTTCAAAATGACAAAACCTTAATTTCAGATATACATTTTTTGAAAAAAAAAAAAAATAAATTCTTTGGTTTTATCTGAACTAGTTTTCACACAAAAAAAATCAATAATACGACCGTTAATAAAGTATTTACTTACGCTGCTAATTTCCTGGCTTGCTTTTCATCAATCTCATCGGTGGAAACAATAAGTTTTGCAGTTAAATATTCCTTCTCATGAGCCACATAGAATGATTTCGACAGCTCATCATGGAATTCGACCTTAGTAGGGAAAAAGATTCATAACTTTCTTCTGTTAAGACCATGCAAACAACAGTTTCTATACTTACACCACTGTAAATTAATAGATTGATTTTGTCCTTAGGATAATTTAAATTAGATACTTTTCCCAAGAATTCTTCATAGAATGGAACTGCTTTGGTTGCAAAAACAGCTAAGGTTACAATTGGCAATTTGTCCTCCTAAATAACAAAAAAAAAAATTTTAAAAATCTTCAATAATAATAATTAAATAATTGTTTGCAATATTAATGCTCACATCTACTAATTCCTGCCTTTCTTCTTCGCAAATCACACACTTCTCGTTGAATGTGCCAGCTAGGTAATTGCCAAAAGCATTCAATTCAATTTTACTTGGTCCATTACCGTGAACAACGCTTGGATTCGTCATAAAGTCAATGTTTTGTAAAATGCCAGCTCCAGTTTTTACATTGACATCTAATTTAACATCATCCTTGGCACCATTCAAGTTCTGGAAAATTTTCGATTCAACATCTAATTTCATGCCCAAGTGTTCTCTTAATTCAGAATTCAAAAACTGTTTGGTATAGAACAGTTGATCATCATCGGTATTTTCAATAGGGCGCTCAATTAATTCGAAGATGTTGCGAGCATATCCTTTATGAGTGAAAAAAGAGATTATGAGAAACAAAACTGTTATAAATTTTAAGCTATGAACTTACCAATAAACATTCCAGAATTTAAGAAACGCGAGGCCTTCAATGACACAGTAGGATATTGTTGTGCGAGTTTTTTATCGGGCCAACAAAATTTTTCAGCAGAAAATACAATTTTAGCATTCATTTCTTTGAATTTTTTTTGAATTTCATCTAAAGTTGACGTGAAGATTACATCATAGCTAAAATTATAAATACATTTGTGTGAAAATAATGTTAACTATATGCATGTTAGAGCCAAGGTCAAGGCAATTTAGTTAAAAGGAATAGATCTAGAGATACGAATTTTCGTTGGTACAATGGATTGAGAATCAGGTGTTTATTATTTATTTATTTATCTACGATATACATAAATCTACAAATTCGAATTTATAGCGGATCATAGCGGCAAACACCCAGGGAATTTTATTTTCTCGCATTTTTTTCCTGCGATTGGTTATTTTCTCGCATTTTTTTCCTGCGACTGTTAATCCGACACGGAATAAATTTCCCCCGAAAAAAATCGTATGAAATACTGTCTTCTGTCGTTAATGTAGAGGATACTAAATAAAAAAAATTAAAACACAAAAATTGGACCTAACAACTCTGGAACCTACAATCAATTGTCTAAATAAGGCGCAAATTTTTTGTAAGCATTATGCAACGTTGTTTAGTATTTAGAAACAAAATAAAATGCACGACTGGATCGCACGAACTTGCTCTTTTATTCGATCACATCGTATGCAAAAGATTTCTATTAAAAATCTAAATATATTTTTAAAGTCATTTTTAACTCAATTTTGTATATACATATACAACATTTTTTTTAATTTTGTTCTAAAATAAATTGGTATGACAATATTAAATATTTAATAATATAAACTTTAAAACAAAAGATTAAATCGGTTTAATTAAAGAAAAAAATAAATCAAAATTCTGAAATAAATACTTAAACTAGTTTGAGCTAAAAAAAAAGTACGTCATTTTATTTCTTGGATAAATTTGAATTTACGAAAAAAAAATTTTAAAAATCTTAATAATTAAAAATATTGGTACGCGGTATAATTTGGGCAACCTAAATATATATGTATATGTGTGAATTTTCGAAATAATCGGTTGAGCCGTTTATGAGATAGTAGAAAGCAAAAAAAAACGGTCCTATGGAAAGTACCGTTTTTAGACATTTTTCTTATTTTTTGTCAACCATATGATCGGTCGTACCTAAAAAGCCGCACTGATTTTTTTTATCAAAATCGTTAGAGCCATTTCCGAGAAAAATAGTTTTGAACGTAAAGGTTATATGGCAGGTACCGTTATTTGTACAATACCTAAAAAACTATATACCAAGTTTGAAGCAATTCGGCCCACCCGTTTGGGCTGCAGGTGTCTATACATACATACAGACAGACTGACAGACTGACAGACTGACAAACAGACAGACATACAGACGGACAGAGTTTTTAGACCATCTTTTTTCGTCTTCGCTATCATCGTAAAGTCATGTTTGATTGTTATCTCACAACTTTTTTTTTCGACGAATGCATAACTTGCCTTATAGTACCTATAATCTCAAGTAAAAAGGAATTAAGTAGAATATTTTGATCTAAGAAGAAATACCTTTAAGTGGGAGATATAACGAGTTCATTCAAATTTCAAAGATCTGCTCTCAAAATCGAGATTTGATCTTTTCAATAAAACCTGTTTCCAGATTTAATTATAGTATTGGTGAATGACTGACACACGTTTCTGAAAAAAACATATCTTCATTATCAGATGACGAGAAATACGAAGACGAAGCAATCAAAAACTCCACTAAATTTATAAGATATTTTTTGTATTTTTTTAGCACTAACTGGCACAAGTTCACAACAAATTAATAACAAAATATTTTTCGTTTGACACAAAAGACTCAAAATGTACGGATGTGTGCATTCGGATCAAATCTGCCATTTAATCAAAGATCAAATCTTCCGCGTTGAGATTTGATCAAGGGTTGCTCTTTTGGTTGCAATGAAACTATCAAAATTCAAAAAGATCAAATTATTCCTCGAATGAAACTCGGTATAAATATGTATTTTAAACCTGCTTCTTTGATAACTTCAACATATATTTGTATCTGCAACATAATTAAATGTATGTATCAACTAAAATATATGTGGGAAAATAGCTAATAATAAATGCGTCATTTCAGCAAGTTCGATTGGTCGTCCGGAAAGCTCCAGAAGATCGTGTTATATTGACCAATGTTAAAAACGAAAAAACAACATCGGTGGATGTTTTTTAACACTGATGTTTTTTTAATGCGTTTTAAAGAATAGCGCGTTCAAAAATCTATTAAAAATTTAATAACATATAATAAATTCATCATTGTTTTAATTTCAATTTTCTTTCCTTTTTCGTCTGTATGAGTTACATACATACATCAAACTAAGCGGATATTCAAACAATTTCACATAAATAGTTGTGAAGCGTAATTCCGCTGAAGCGCAGTTCCGTTGAGTTCGGTCTTACCTTTATAAGCATGAGGTCATTGACAAAAGATTTGGGTTTATTTTAAGTCGATGTTTTGAATCTTAACATCTATGCTGAGATGTTTCACATGCTTCAACATCGACATTTTTTCGTATAACATTCATGTTTTGCCAACATCCATCGAAGTCGCCCATCCCTACATTTTCATATTAGGTACGTATTTTTCCAAACCCCGGGGAAATTGGATGCAAAACAGTGGCAGCACTGTTACATTTGATTAATGAAACTTATTGAAAAACAATTTGGTAGCACAGTTTTTATCCTCTCCAATAGCTAAGCCAGGATAATTCTTTGGGTTTAAGCTAAGCACCCCCGGGTATTAGTTATTGTTGGATTTAACATGTAAATTGTTAATCCCACTGGTCGTTTTTTTTCGTCCAATTTCCCCGGGGCTTAGAAAAAACAATCCTATTATTGTTTTATTTTTGTCCGCCATACACATACAAATTACATTACATTTCAGAATCAGAATCAAAAATCTAGTGTTAACTTGTGCGATTGCAATCCCGGATCGGAGAGTTCTTCCAGATTACCAATCGAAAAGGACATTATTCTCATTTTCTGATACAGAACTTAAGCATTTCAGTTCCACAAGTAGCCCCTAAGCATTTTAAGTATAACATAAATATTTATGATTCGTATCAAGAAACGGGTCTAATAGTCGCCAGTGAATATATATACATATATAGCTCTAGTTGTTATGGAAAGTTTATAGTATATTGATCGTCTACTACACCATATATAACATAGCTTCTTCACATATTGAATTAAGTTTCTCATGAATGCACATTATTTAAACGTGTGCTAATAAAATTAGGCAATTATTACTTGGTTCTATTTTTAATAAAATTCTTCAATCTTACCTATCTGTGAACATGAGGATTGTATTGTTATCATCCTTGAATGGGGCTATAGCTTCTTTCAAGAGATTAATCTTGAAACCACCCCCTGGTCCACTCATGTCTCCACCTCTCCATTCCATACCTAGTCCAAGTGTCGTAACCTATAAGATTCATAACAAATATTAATTAAATTCTTGCATTTTTTTATTAAAACAAATTCTAATCTATATGGTTCAAATTATATCTCTACCATATTGTTCTAGAATAAATTAAGAATAAGACCCATTATACATACTCTTACAGATAAGAACATATTATATTAATCTATAGCTAGTCTTCTCGCATAGGTCAAACTATGGTTGATGCCGATTATCATTTTAAGATAGAATCTCGAAAACTGTTTTTTTGGAAATTCAATTTGTTGTTATATTAATACAACGAGCGAAGATATTGTACGCAAAATTATACTTTACTCTGAGATGTAGGAGTAATCAGCGTTTTTAATTCTCACAAAAAAAAAATACCATAATGTTCAAGTGACCGGATATGAATGAGTTTAAATACTTATTCCAGATGTTTTACAACATCTGGCAGAGTAGTGCATCATCATAATTATTATTCGAGTTTATGCACTGAAAAAATACTCTAAATTATTGCCTTTTATTATTCCATCTGAAAAATAAATTGTTTGGCAAACTAAATCAAATATGTACATAACTAAATTTTTTAAGATTGCTAATTTATTAGAGACAAAGGGTCAACAAACGATGTTTCATAAATCTTTACGTTTAATATATGCTAAGATATGGACCATTATCTATTCGCGAAATTTTACCGTTCTATTTTATTTTAATGTTAAGCAAATTAATTCATTTCCAGTTCTATAAACGTTTCAAGCATTTTTACATAATATACATACACATATGTATAGTTTCAAAACAAATTAAGAATTTACAAACTTAACTGATTTAAAAAAAAAATAGAGAATTCATATGGTTGGTAGATCGATAGGTAAATTGGTAAGGACAACTCCTGCAATCGGACCGGCAAATTTAAAGCTATTTTCGTTTTGCGGTTAACTTAATTTATATATAGGTATGTATGTACCCATGAACATGTTAATTACCTCAAATTTGTTTATTTTGGCTGATCGAATATAACGATGATACCCATCATTTTCCTCTGTGGCAACAGTGAACACTTTGATGGTTTCTAGACCTAAAATCAAAACAAACAAACAAACAAATAAGAGAATTAAATTTCATAATGCTGCTGAATTCTATGATATTATGCATTCTATTTTATTGCACACTCAAGCATTGTTTTTTTTTTTTTTTTTTTTTTTTAATTTAACCAATTTATCAGCACATGCAACGAAAGGATGGAAAAATGAGATCATGCTGTTTATTCTCCAGTGAAATGGACGTTCTTCAACACAAATATTTTGTTTGATGTACAAACTGTGCGGTGCCTACGCCTCCGCCTCATATCATCCCTCGCCGACATGCGTTCATATAATTGTTTATACAAAAAAGTCACAAATAGATTTTTAGTTTAGATAGTAGGTAGCTACAGAGTGATCTTTTAAAAAAGTTGATAACAAGAGATAGGTATATACATAGGTATATGGTGATTTTTAAACATAAAGAAGACAAAGTACTTACCAGATTTTGCTTCCTTCGACCAAGTTGCATTACTTGTTGCAATTATGAAAATGCACAGTACACTTATTTGCACAATATTGATTTTTCCCATGGCTATGCTATATTATTTTAGACTGAATATGACTAACATAAAACAAAAAAAAAACACGAAGCTTTATATCAAATTACAAAAGATTTTGCATTGTAAATAAAAAAAACGATAGAAATTACGCCGGGAGGACAGGAATCCACAACCTAGCAAAACGAGCTCACGAGTTCGATTAATGAAAAATTAAAAAAAACTGACATATATATTTATGTATGATTGTCAAAAAAGTACTCAATTTGTCTGTGTGCAGTGTTGCCCCCTTAACTTTATGAAAATGTAGCGTAGCGGATTCAAAATATTATGCAAGCTAGTGTACTTAAAACCAACCACAAAATTTTAAAATAATTTAACCTTTTAATAAAACATATTCAATAAAAGTAACTAAAATAATCAATTGGAACAAAACTATAGATTTCAATTAGTTAGAGTTAAATAAATAATGTAATTAGGTACACATACATGAAGCAATATAAAACCCAATAAATCGCTGCAAAACATGGAACTTTTCTGATATTACGAAGTTGTAGTGTTTAACGACTTGGTTGCGATTGATTGTACGTAGTTTTTTTTTTTGAAAAAAATAATGTACCATAAACGCTACACTTGTAGTAGTAGGCAACGCTGGTGTGTATCATTATTATTAATCTACTCAATAAAGTTTGCAGATCATCTATTTTACGGTAGATGGCGATACAGAAAACAACAGAAATTGTTCACATTTGAATTTTAAATGTTTGTTTTTTCCTGTTGCCTGATAAAAATCAATTGATTATAATTAACTTTAGTTACAATAATCAGGTAAGCATTATTATTATTGTTAATTACATAAATATCGAAAAGGAATGTATTAAACTGCAGCAATAGAATTTTCCTTCGGATATTAGGAACTTGTTTTTGTGTGTGGAAATTGGACTAATTGGAGTAATGTGTACTCATTAGCACAACAAATGAATAACTTCTAATATAATAAATCCTTTCCAGTGACGTTGTAACCTATAGGTTAAATTGTTCATTCTACATTGAGCTGATTTGTTTTTCAGTAAAGTTGTCTAGAGAAGATGATATAGCGATATAGCGATATTGGTACTAGAGCAAGTTTTGCATTTGGAAAAAAATCTACTCGAGATTTTAATTAAACTTGACATTTGGTTCTCTATACCGATTCCCGCGATTCAGTCTGTCTGTCTGTAAAACAAGCTACAGCCTAAACGGATGAACCGATTTTTTTCAAAGTTGGTACAGTTTTAGGTGATTGTGTAAAATAGTTTTTTGAATAGTTGTTTTAGTCCCAAAAATAACGGTACTTGCCATACAAAATTTTCTACTATCTTAATTATCTCGAAAATGGCTTTAAAGATTTTGATTAAAAAAAAAGTATGTACATATGTGTACTACTTTAGGTTTGGTCTACATTTTGGCCAAACATTTTTTTACATATTTTGTTATTAACGGTACGTGCCATACAACCATTTTTTTTATTTTCGACCTTCTCATGAACGGCTCAACGGATTTCGATCAAAAATTTTGTACAGGAGGTTCTTTGAATTATAAATAATAGTTTCCCCTTTTTTGAGTATGAAGTATATAATTGATTTATTTAGTAGACTGGTAGTACAAATATCAGCAATCAGCTAGTAAGTGTTTGTATTGTTTTAATTTCATTAATCTTAAATGTTACCTTTCTTAAAAAATTAAATATTTTTACTACTTTCAAAGGCGACATTACACAAATTCAATAAAAAAAATCAAATCTGAAATAGTGTTCCATTAGGTTCGAACAAATTCAAAACCTTTTATTGGAATCTGGACTTACCAATAGGAAACCTCAAGCTTTAATTAAGCTATTTGTAAATAAAATATTCTTCTTCAAAGTCTGCATTTGCAATAATATTGGGATCAAATGAACAATAGATCCTTATGGCGTTTATATTTGACAATCTGGAATCTCTCTCCAATTCGGTAAACCAACTGAACATTTTTGTGTGATTCTGACGATTCTGAATTTTAATGAGTGTATGTGTGAAAATAATTTTGTACGTGGAAATATTCAAATTCAAAATAATGTTTGTAGCACAATTATGATACAAAAAATGACAACAGTCGAGTTTGAAGTGTTTCCGATCCAGCAACAAAATTATCTTCTTTTCAGAATTAGAACTGTCATTTTTCCAAGTGAACATTCAGAAAAGCCCAGAAGATTTCCGTATTGTCAAATAAAAATGACATAAAACTTTATTGGCACATGCACTGACAATGGCAAGACACATTCCAACGAAATGAAGCCATTTCACACAACATGGCACACCTGATATATATATTTTAATATACCAAAATTAGGTATATGATTGCAAAAATTTAATTTCCACTTTTAATTTTTCCATTTGATCAGTGAAAATTTAAAAGAACACAGAAATGATGGATTTAAAAAATCAAACATTTTTGGCTTTGAATTTGGAAAAAAAAATTCAGAACTGTGAATTCTGAATTGTAAAGAAAAATCCCGCAACATATTAAAAGGCGATTTTTTTATTGGAGGTTATCGTGAGTAAAAATTTCTCTGGAAATTCAAATCTTGGGAACGTGAATGATGCTCATCAGTTTCCCACGGAATTTATTGGTATCGGGAATAAACTTTCCCAAGGAATTTTGCTGTCATTTTATACGATTTTTTGTTCGAGGGAAATTTATACCGTGGGAGATTGGCGATCGCAGGTAAAATTTCGAGGGAATAAAATATTCCTTGGGAAATAAAATTCCATTGGAGATTCCCGATAGGGCCCAATATATTAAAATCGGTATAACGTCAGAAATAAATAATGGATATTTTAGAGACGATATATTCACCTTAGGTGAACATTTTCAAATGTAAAGAAGTTGTTTAACATGTACCGTTACTAAAAAGGAAGGTAGACATGGCTGTGGGCACTATAGAGAATCTCCCAGGGAATTTCGTTTCCCACGGAATATTTTATTTCCTGGAAATTTTTCCTGCGATCGTTAATCTCCCACGGAATAAATTTCCCTCGAACAAAAAATCGTATGAAATGACAGCAAAATTCCCTGGAAAATCTTATTCTCGATACCAATAAATTCCGAGGGAAACTCTTAAGCATCATTCACTTTCCCAATTTGCAGAAAAATTTCCAGTTAGAGAAAAATGTCCAGCGAAATTTTTATTCACGATAACTCCCATTTATTTCATAATCAATCAAAAATTCACGCCCAATAGTTCATTAAATTGCTTTCCAAATTGTTTTTGATGTTTTAACATAAATGCATTATTATGAAGAAAACGCAAGCATGTAAATATTACTTATGTATACTCGTACATATTACCATTTTGTTTCACTTTTGTAACAACACAAATCAATAACACACCTAACACTAGCTTTGAAAAATTCAGACCAATTTTAAGTTAAGTTTATGTTACACTATGACCACTTTAGGGATTAATTGAATTACAACCAAAAGTACTTATACTACTACTTACAGGAAATCTAAGAAGGGAGAAAACAGGAAAAGAAAATTTACAATTTTCTGCTTCATTAGTTATCATAACTATTGATTTCCAATGTTGTACGTGATTCATTCATGTGCTCCAATAAAAACTTGCCACATAAAAGCAAAATTACACAACCATATTTTATCTGAAGACATACCTACTACATTTCAATCAATAACAAGAAAGCTATTTATTTTAAAGAAAAATGCATTTTTGTGGATACTGGAACGAAGCTTTCTATTTTTTTTTAGTTGTTTCTCGAGAAATTATCATTCTTCTCTACCTAGACCCTTGATAATAGTTAGGTATACAAAAAGCTAATAAAACTGTTAAGTTACCTACCAATTCTGGAAATATAACAACCCTCGAAACGCAAATAATTATAGTGGCTGTAATTGTTTAATCCAGTTAGCTAATTGCATTAAAGAAAAAAGATGTAGCATTTTACGTGACTGGCACTATCTCGCTGAATTTGAAATGTGAACAATTTAGTTCGATTTGTTCTGTTAAAGTAGTTGCGGTATTGCCCGAGAAATATTCGAATCGTGAAAAGTTAAACGGAAACGGATACAAATAAGTTCAAGAACATCAGTTATTAACCAAGATGGTGAAAGACGATCCTGAAACAGCTGCGCTTAAGCAAGAAATCAATGACATGATACAAAAATTCAAGGTTTGAAAAAAAAATATATCAACAAAAACATTATAATGTAATAATGTTGTCATTGAATACAAATTACGTGTTTTTTTTTAAGGATGCGGGAAAGGCTCAAGCAGACTGTAAGCTAGAGGAAAAATGTGCTGACATGTCGGATATACCTAAAATAAGGCTTGCGTCAAAAAAAATTCTAAAGGGTCACATTAATAAAGTCAATTCAGTACATTTCGCTGCAGACAACAGACATTGCGTGACAGGATCGCTGGACGGAAAATTAATAATATGGGACACATGGACAGCTAATAAAATTCAAGTCAGTAATAAATGTTAAGATCAAAGGAATCGATGGCTGTATGAGTAGGTTTCAGGTTATACCACTTCGATCGGCGTGGGTTATGACGGTGGCTTTTTCACCATCGGGAAACTTCGTTGCTTGTGGAGGAATGGACAATCAGTGCACAATCTATGATGTTAATAATCGCGATGCATCTGGTGTAGCTAAGATGACCAGAGAACTCTTGGGTTATGAAGGATTTTTAAGCTCTTGCCGATTTCTAGACGATAATACACTAATCACTGGCTCAGGAGATATGAAAATGTATAATTTCGAAAACCGTATATTTTTACTATATCAAATATTTTGTAGATGTCATTGGGATCTTGAGAAGGGTGTTAAAACGATGGACTTCAACGGACATGCTGGTGATATTGCATCAATTTCGCTCGCACCCGACATGAAAACATACATAACAGGTTCGGTGGACAAAACTGCTAAACTTTGGGATGTGCGGGAAGACAAACACAAGCAAATGTTTTTCGGACACGAAATGGATGTTAATTCTGTTTGCGTAAGAGTTGCATTTTTTTTTTTCAAACATACATATATGAAACTTTTTCGTTTAGTATCATAATAGTGGACATGCTTTTGCAACTTGCTCTGAAGATCAAACAGCCCGTTTATATGATATTCGATCAGATCAGCAAATTGCCCATTATGAGCCGCCAAACAAAAATACTGGCTTTACATCTTGTGGTAATTAATTTCTACATTATAGAATTATTTCGGAATTCAATAAAGGATCCAATTTTTTTGCTCAAGCTTTATCTTACAGCGGCAGATATCTTATATGTGGTGCTGTAGAGGGAACTATTCATGCATGGGATACCATGAAAGCTGTCCATAATGGTGAGCTTTAAATTTAACATAATTTTTGTATAGAAGTATTTAAAACGCAATATAATATTCCCACGTTAAGGAATACTGACGGGCCATGAAAACCGCATAACGTGCATAGCTATGACACCAAATGGAATGTGCTTAGCATCAACTAGCTGGGACCAGCAAGTCCGTATCTGGGTCTAAGAAAGATTGCTTAAATATTATAGAAAAATTCAAAGGAATGTTTTTATCATGTTATCAATAAATAAAATGATTTATTTGCTTAACAAAATAAAATTGTTGTTTACAAGAAACTGCCCATATGTAGGTAAGCTTGTGCCAATGTATTCAATAAAACTTACGCAGTGAGTTATTAAGGGCCGTCAAACATTTCCGGACTCTCATTTTAATGCACTTGTGCCAAATAGATTGCATAAATACTACTGTCAATTTTCTTGAAAAATCTTAAATCCTTAAATTATATATAGAAAGAAGCAAAAGTACCAGAGAAGTTCCAGAAATCAATAATCTTTCCAAAATTAAAAAAAGGTGATCCTAATAATGCAGCGAACTATAGATGAATCTCTTTTATGAATACTATAATGATTTACGAAACTTTTACCTGGGTTATTGAAGGCAGGCCTAACAAAATGAGTCGAAGAAACTAGAAAGTTAAGCCAATTTCAGGAGGAATTTAGAGAAGGCAATTCTACTGTATATCAGATATTTAATCTAACAAGAAAAGTGCAAACCTACTTAAATAAAGGAACAGTGCAAATAAATCGGCAATATGGAATGGGAACGAGCTGTCAGACTGGTTTGGAATTGAAATAGGTGTACGACAGGGATGCTTGCTAAGTCCGCTAATATTCTCACTGTTTTTGGATGATATCTCAAAGAGCAGGAGTCGTGGTTGAAGGTATCAAAACCACCACATTACTTTTTGTCGACGATCTGGTAATGCTAGCAGAATCACATAGATCTCTTCAGCTTATGATAACAAAAATTAGAAACTTACTGCAAATGCCACTGGCTACAAATCAACACAGCCAAGTCTAAGGTCTGCATGTCTGAAGTAAGGTATATGACTATCATCGTACACACTCACATGGTCTGTATTTCCCTTTTTGTGAATTTGAGGATCGAAAGTGAATTTAGATGTTCTGTATTCCACATACAAATGTTCTGTATTCCACATAAAATAAAGTTTGTAAATAGCTCATTCCGAATGTAGAATTTTAGGGTTCTGAATATGAAAACTCGTGTTCTACATTCTGAATATGAACCGTTTTTATACAAATCGCCTGTAACAGGTGATTTTGACAATTCAAAAATAAATTCGAAGTAAATTGGAAGGAGTTGAATCCACTCTAAATGCAGAACACGTTATTTCATTTTAAGTCAAATTGAAATTCGTTTTGAATGCATTTTCACTCGGAAAACAGATCATGTGTGACAGATTGATTTTCTTGATTTTGACTGTCCTTTATCAAAAATCACCTTACACACTTCCACCCCTGGTATTCAGAAAAGGAAAAGGCCGATTAGCTGGATACGAAAAATGGATATATATATTGGCGAGGATTACCTAGTTAAATTATAGAACAAGAATTATAAATGAAAATTTCTAAAATATGTACCAAACTCACATTTTTCCTATTTAAAAATGTGTAAAAAATACTTTTAAATTCTAAATTTTGTGTACAAAACAACTTCTAAATTTGTTGTAATTTCTCGGCAGACGGCTAAAATGTACTTAATATTAAACAATTACAATTGTAAATTTTATAAATGAATTAATAAAGTACCAAATAATTGCTTTTGTTTGTAATAGATTTGAAAATGAAGAACAAGAACGTCACTTTAAAACCTAAGGTCTAATTCTCATTTCTCATCTTAAGCTTTCCATTAAGTTCCGAAGGTCAACAATACTAAAATAACAATTATGTAGGTTAGGTCATTGCTGTTAACATATTCGTCGTGCTAAACAGAATTATTTCATTTATTTTATATTTTGTGCACGCCTATTTATTGACTTTTCGGCACTCGAAACCGAAACATCTTACGAGGTTTTGCTGATGAGAAATCACCATCTTTAAGGCACTATAGGTCAATGTTACAAATAAAATCCAATTCTCTATTTGGTTGTGGATTTACGACTTTTCAAAATGTATTTCAGAACTAATTGTACAATCAATCATTCGAGTTTGAACCAATTTTTTTGAAAAATAATTAAACAAAAAATAATAAACCTTTCTTCTTTTCAAAACAATGTTAAACAAGAAATATGTAAAAATTTTATTATAATTTTGTATTTACCTTCTTTTACATAAAAACGCTAACAACTATTATTTGCTAATAAGAAAGGAATGCACACAATCTTAGTACATCGCCATGATTTGCTTTAGATCTCTATTTAAATATTGATTTGTCCAATCATTTTCTGGATTGTCTAAATGATTATCGAAATCTACAATATCTTTCATAGCACCGCGCTTGAGGAGCGCACTTACGGCATCCAAAGTGTTCTGGCAATGGATTAAAGCAAACGATGCCTTCTTCCAGTGCCCATCTCCATGAGAGAATACTTTTATGGCAGGTTTTTCGGCTGAATGACAAACGAATTTGTTATCAATCACTACAAAACAGGCATTCTTGAAGTTCTCTTGAATTTTTTCAGCAATTTTTCCAGCTGGAGCCTTTTCGATAGAAGCATCGTAGAAATTTTCAGAAGCGCCATAGTAACCAGCAATTAATAAACCTTGGCTATCGGCCATTGCTTCAATCTAAAGTAGAATTTAGTTAATTTAGATTGTAATGTTTTTTTATTAATTCTTACCTGCGAAAGTGCTATTTCAACCATTGGAGTGACGTACAGACACTGGTGGAAAAGTGGAATTGCATCGGCAATGACCAGAGGTTCGCTGCGGCCAGATGTAACCTTCTCACCTAGTAAGATCCCATTAATTGCACAATGAGGGTATTTGGCAGCATGGAAAATCATTTTAGCGTATGCTTTTCCTGATATTTTATAATCTTCCATTGTTATTTATCAGAATAAGAAAACTGCTCAGTTACACAAAATTAATTAAAATACTACAATGTTTTTTTTTTTCGTGGCGTTTGTGAATGGAAGATATGTCATGACACGACGAACGACAAGAAAAGATCTATAAGGATAGGGAACTTATGGCCGTTTCACCCTCCCACAAATTTGTTGACATTTGAATTTTTAGAATTTCTTTTCGTGTACCTGAATGGGCATATGAATCCGAGTAATATACGTAACAAGTGTGAGAAGGATGACAAACCATAAAACCTGATTATGTGTGCACAATTTTACACACACCTTATCATTTTAATCAACCAATATGTGAATCGGAAAAGTTAATGTTGCTTAGCTTGTAGTTGTAGATTTAACCATTTTTTTTTCTTGAAAGGTGGTGTTTTTATCATTGCCAGATGTGTGGAATTGTATTCGGAACCTTTAATCGCTAATGGTACTTTTTGTGTGAAAATTTCCTTCTGTAACAAACTATCAGTACGTTCAATTTGAACGTATTTTTTTTATAATAATTTTACAATTACGCGTGCAGATCTTATATTATTTATTTTAAGCATATTAATGTACAAATTTATAATTATTAGATTAGTACTGAAACCTTCATACAAATAGGTGTAAGTAGTCATTTATGATTCATGACATCTGAAATACAAAAACGAAATATGATTCCATTTTTATGTGGAATGGTACGAGTATTTGATCATATGAATTGAATAATTAAATGAAAAAAATTGGGCTTTATGATCCGTAAAAAATGTTGGAATTAATTTTTAAAAAAACAATTCATGCTTTCGACGACGTTTCTCCGGTTATTTTCCGTCTTCTTCAGGGTTAGTTTATTTATTCTTAAAACAAATAATAACATCAAATTCAATTTATGTTCGTGTGTCAATTTGTCAAATATAATTAGGAACCTATATATGTATAATGTAAATATTTTAGAAAAATTATGTTTGACTTTCTTTTCTTAAGGATATCTCATTTAATTGGTTCCATTCAATTAACAGTATGTTGGATAATTTCTGCTTTAGATGCAGTGGAATGTTTGGTTGCTTGATATAAGCTTAAGTGAAAAAATCGTTTTCGACTGGCTTTTCAAAGTTAGTCCTTATCCTCCGAATTTTCCTTATTCTATAGGAATATAGAACATTAATGAGTAAAAAAAGAGTAATTTCGAATGCCCAATTGAACACGACATAAGAGATTTAATCAAATAAAATGGATTCCTTCATTTATAATTCGGTTAAAACAAAATATTTCTTAATTTCCATTTTTATTTGATAATCTGTCAAATTTTAGATCGATAAAAATGTACCAATTAATAATTTCGTTAGCTAAGCTTTGGCAGATAACTAATGTAGGTACAGTAAAAAATAAACTTTTGACTTTTTAACAGAATCTGCCTATAATAAATATATTAAACAAATTATATTGCACATGTTTACATAAATCGGTTGTCAGATAATGAGAAA
The DNA here is from genome assembly GCA_910595825.1 of Philhelius pedissequus. Taxonomy (NCBI): domain Eukaryota; kingdom Metazoa; phylum Arthropoda; class Insecta; order Diptera; family Syrphidae; genus Philhelius; species Philhelius pedissequus. The sequence goes on along the minus strand of OU343163.1, from coordinate 1,460,598 downwards.
AAATTTTATGTCGTTTTCGATTGGCAGTTCGGAGTCACTCCTTTTCCACTCCTGTTCTTTTCCTTTAAAAAAAACGAAACTCTGATTAAAAAGTGCAACTCCAAACAGATAATTGAAAACGAAATTAGAGGTAAGATTAATCTTCACATTTTTGTTAAAATTGCATACTTGAAAATAACTCAATTGCAATTTTATTAAACATACATTAGGCATTCAGTAGTTAGAACAACAGAGTTTTTGATGATTTGTTAATTACTTAATACGAATAACAGTTTTTAAATTTAAATAATGGGAAATGGTCTCCGAAAACTTTTTTTTTTAAATGCGCAAAACTTAAACAAAAATAAAAATTTTGAATGTATCTAATTATCTTTAATTGACTGTGAACGCAGCGTTGCTCTTGTCTTAAAGGTTTCGTTCATTTAGGAGAGAATCTGTATGTGAACTAAAATGTAGTAAAATATACCATAAAATATAGACCATGTACCATTAACATAAACAAAATAGTTTATAGATGATTTAATGGTGTTTTTGTTTTGCAATTCGGAATCCCTCTCCTATCAAGGATCCCCACTGAACACTTTTTTGTATTCCGAATTTTAGTGTGATTGTTTTTGTGAAAATTATTGTTTACGCGAAAATAATCATAATCAAAACTAATGATTGTTGCACAATTATGATACCAAAAAATGACAACATTCGAGTTTGACGTTCAAGTATATGAATGTGTGAGTGCTTCTGCTTTAGATTCTTCACTTGACTCCTCTGAAAGTGTTCACTTGGGAAGAAATGACAGTTCTGATTCTGAAAAGAAGAGAATTTTGCTTCTGGATCTGAAATCAGAATCGAAACCTTTCATATCCTTGAATATCAAACTCGACTGTAGTCATTTTTTGTCTCAAAATTGTGCAACAAACATTATTTTTGATTTTTATTATTTTCACATACACAATTACATCAAACTTCAGAATCGAGAGTAAGAAAAAAAGAGTTCTCCCGGATCAGAGAGGGATTCCGGATTTCCAAATAAAAACGCCATTATTTACCAAAAGAAAATGGGTATGTAGGTATAGCTAGCAGCCAAGCTTATAAAGCACCACTGTTTCAATACTACAAGCAAACTGACAACGAATTAGAATGCTGGCATTTTTTTAAAAGAAACTCAACACTTGCGTTTAAAAAAAACTTAAAATTTATTTCATATTAAAAAATGTGTTATTTATAAATATGTATGTTCCTATAATTCATTGTGTTCCTTACATTATTTAATGCGTATTTCATGTTTCCGATAGTAAACATTTTTCTCGCTTATATGATTATTATTAGATACAAAAAAGCTTATACATACACATAGGTGCATAGAAAATAATCATTCACGTCAACAGTTTTTATTGGAGCAATTTTGAAATAAAAATTCTAATTTATGGAATATTTACCTATGTACATACATTATACTTCACTTTTTATTGTATTATTTTTTTTAATATATAGATAAATATAAATTTAGTTTAAATTGTAAATTTTTCTTACTAAATGTTTTATTTTATTATTCTCTTTTCTTAAATACGGTTTAAAAGTCCTTGTTATAAGATTTATTACAAGATGTCAATCTTAAGATCAAGCTAATATATTAATAAAAATACAAAATACAAATTCTAAGCAATGTTCTTCACTGAAAATTATTTATAAAATATAGTTAGTTTTTTACTTGCAAGCATTTGTAAACAAAATCGAAATTGAGATTTTAATCAAACTTGATATTACGATGATAGAGAACACAAACAAAGTGCGTCCCGCAATTCCGAGTGTCTGCCTGCAGTTCGATCTACATCCTAAACCGCTGAAGCGATTTTATTTAAACTTACTTAAGCGTTTTAGGTGATTGGTCCGATTCTATTTTTTAATATTTTTTTTAGCCCCAAGAATAACGATATCTACCATAGAATTTTCGTACCATATCTTAATTATCTCGCTAACGGTTCTAAAGATTTTGATAAATAAAATTCTGTGCACTATTTAAGGTATAGTCTACATTTTAGTTCAACAAATTTCTTACACAAAATGTATTATTAACGGTTCCTGTCATATTACGGTTTATTTGATTTTGACTTTCTCATTAACGGTTAAACGGATTTCAATGACAATTTTTGTACAGGAAGTCCTTCAAATTCAAAATAATTACTGCATATAATTTTTTTTTCGAAAAATTATTTTTTTGGACTTTCAAAAAAAAAATCCTTCCTTTTTGAAAATTCAATATTTCGAAACTGGTTGAGGATTTTTTTTAAATTATGTTTTTAAATTTAATAGATTAAGAACTTAAAATTGCTTTATACCTATAAATTTTTTACATACAAAATTAAGTAAAACAAGACTTTAAAATACGTACATACATATACTTAGCCGTTTCTACTAAGAATCTCGTGCTTACGGTGTGATCGAACATAAGAGCAAGTAGGTATACATAATGTACGTGCGAAAATATAGAACATCCTCGAACAATATTCGAATGCTTGATTCAAAAAACATCGGATGGAAGTAAACATATACAAAAATTATGTATGTACCTACTCTACATATATATTTATAAAAAAAAATCTTAGAATTTAAACACCTAAAAATAGGTAGGTGTCTACATATTGATTCCATGCTTCATTCCATGTAGATTTGTGGTAGGTAGATACATGTAAATATGAATGTGTAACTACAACCCAAAGAATTGTAATTTCGTTAAATGCTACAAAATGGCTTTATATTGTGAAATTCATAAATTTTTGTGTATATCATTGCATGCACCTCTTCTAAGGCAATTTAAATAAAAGGGATGTACCTACCTATATGCATCATCCCTTAAATTAAGCTTTTTGAAACCTGGACAATTTAACATAAATATAGGAAATGCTTTTTTTAAAAAGCTCTACAATTTGGCTTTCAACATTGATTGCAGGAAATACCTATACATTCCTATAAGATTTTTTTTTTTTAGATTTTAGATGATTTTGTGTAGATTAAATAATACATAACTGTTTAAAGTCTTATACTTACCACTTTGGTTCTTTTTTAATTTTCGAATTTTCGAGCTTCTGTCCGCTTGTGACCAAGCGACCAAGGACCCTACAAGATCTGAAAGCCAAAATTCGGGAAGAAATTGCCAAAATGGGTAGCTACCTACCTCCCGCTGATATGATGGTAAGTGTCATGAGAGATGCTCATTACTTATTCTCCCTGAACAATAATTAAACAAAAACACATGAAACTACTTTCAATTTGGATAACCTAACTATTTATAATCTAAAAGGTAAAGTAAAATTAAAGTTTATATAATTAAACAAACATGTGTATTTTCAAAATGCGTGCCAAATAATCAGGTCTTTCTTTACGATTTCTTCACCCAAAATAATGATTTTCCCTTTTTTTCGCCAATGACGTAGTCGCTGGTGCTAAGCTGGGAGCTGGGACGAGCCCCTTTTTATTTTTAATGCGATTTTAGTCACAAACACAATGCAATAACAGGTATAAACTTATTTAAGTAGGTATTTGTTGAGGCGTATAGACGATTATTTTGTATAATATGTGGGTAGGTACACACTTGTAAAAACAATCATTATAAATAGATATCTATCTCACAATATTTTTTGTCACAAGACATACATAGCTGTCCTACCAAATTTGTCCAAGCAAACTTATTTGCACTTTTGATTTCTTCTTCGTTTTTGTCATTGTAGAATTCGTGAAGGTCAAAACCCGGTCTGATTATAGACAGTATACATAAATAAACATATGTTCTTAAATTATTATTTTGCAAAAAATAGAATTTTATTGTTTTGAAATTCAAAAGTAAAAGTGTTCGTCCAAGCTAGTGGTAGAAAAACATCTTGTCAGTACGCACGACTCAATGGGTCACAAGATTCTTAATAGATGCAGCTAAATATACATTTAGAATTAATTTTTAGTTAAATTTTATGGATGTGTCTCGAGACATGCCATAAAAGGACATTCGACTTCCGGATTCAGCAGCACACTATCCGCGTGAAGCGCTGGGAATATTTAACACTTTTAAGGTTATGTTTGTTATAAATTGGCATTTCTTTAGACTCGTCCAAATTTTATAGGTATCTATACACATTTTTGTTTAAAATCTGTAGATATTAAATAATGCTCGGTATTTAAATCTGAAGTACTTATTTACCAATAGAAATTGTAAAACATAATAATTTAAAAAAAAGTTCACATTTTTTTCGAATTTTATTGAATTTTCAAAAAAAAATATTATTAATTTTGAAAATGTTAATATACAGTATTATTTGGAATTTGAAGGACTTTTATAAGAATTTTGATCGAAATCAATTAGTCCCAGATAATGAAAAAAATCAAAAATAAAAAAAAATACGTATTTTATGGCAATGTAGTACATACAGTTAAACCAGTATAAGTGCCTCACGGTAAATGCCCCACTTTAATATGCACTTATGCGGACTAGGCAGTTATAAAATGCCCGCTTAAATGCACATAGGTACTTATCTCTATATTTACATTACAAAAATTAAAACAAACATTTTTGATAAAAAAAAAAAACATTTAATTCAAAATAACTCTTAACGGACCTTAGTCCAAAAAATTTGCGTTTCGTCCCGGCGATCTCACTTCCATTCATTAGTTGGCTATAGTGAACTTTTTGTTAAGTTTATTTCATTTTGATAAGAAACCCATGTGAACTACATAAATCCAACAAGATTAAACTTTTTTATCATTAAAATTGAAAGATTTTGTCCTGGGCAAGACATAGTTAAAGTTAAAGGTGTTTTTTATTATATTTAATCGGACGTGTTCAATTATTGATTCAAAATAGGTTTTTAACGGCTTTTGGTCCACGAATCATTATAATAAGTTAACGCACGATCACCCCATACATGACACATGCAAAAGACACTTGTCAAAACATCAATTTCATAATTGATTGATCTTAAGCAAAGTGAATATCGAAATGAATAAATGCAGACTAAGCACATCCGGGCAATCCGATACCCCTGGGACCAAGGCCAGCATCCAGACCAAAGTATGATATCATCAACTACGACGATACAGTTAGGTTAGTTTAAGAAATGAGATTGTAGATCAGTATGACTTGTATTTCAGACACCGAAGTGAACGGTTGAATTTGTAGTTTAAGTAGTATAGCTAAAGATTTCCCCCCACCAGTGGTAAGGGATCTGAAGCTTATTAGGTATTAAGATTGAATAAAGTTTTTTAAAACTACAAATGTGAAGTACAATTATTAATTGGCGACCGTGACAGGACAACCAATATTGTTATAATCAGAAATACAAAGTATGATTGATATTGTGTTGTCTCGCGTTTGTGAAAGTAAATCGCGAAATAAGAACATATAAGTATCCTTCCGAGAAAGGAGAAAAAATTTATATAAGTATCCTAAGAAAGGAGAAAAAAATTTTTAACAAGTATTCCTATAAACTGGAAGAAAAGAAATAAGTGAAGAAATGAACAATAAATATTCTATTGTGAAGAGTGAAAAATAAATATCCTATGAGAAGGAAAATAATTAACAAAAAAATATATAAAAAATTTCTAAAATAAACTGGAAATAAGCTGAAGTGAAAATTGAAGAAAATTAGTGGATTAAAAAAGTGAAGAGTGAAAATAAATTGAAAAAAAAGAAAAATATCTGAAAGTATAAGGAAAAATTAAAAGAAAAATAAACGAAAGTGAAAAAAAATAATTAATTAAAATTTCTAATAAAAATAAAGAGTGGACAAATAGTAAAGCAAAAAAAGTGATATTTGTATAAAAATAATAAAAAAAAACTCTGAGAAAAAAGACAGATAGTGAAATTTTTGGAACAATAAAAAAGACAATTTAACTAAACAACAGACGAAGATCATCATCTAGCAGATCCTGAAGAAGCAGAAATTTAAAAGAAAGTAATTAATTTAAATTTAAAAAAAAAATATATTTCTATTATTTTATTATTTTACTATTAAAAAATTATAAATTTATTTATAAAATTAAAATCTTTCAAATAAGTGATTGTGAAAAATATAATTTTTTTATTAAAACAAAGACATACATCCTGGACAATTTTATTGACAAATTTAGTAACTTGACAATTAGTAATCCTACGACAATGCCTACTTCCACTGAAGAACTAGTAGCTAGGTTGGTAGCAACCAATACCCTTTCATTACAATCAGAGATTGCATCTCTACGAACAAAACTCGAAGCAGTGACCAATTCAAATCTAGTCACAGAATACACGACACAGACCATTTCAGAACAAATTAACTGTACTGAGACACTTGACGTTATAAAGTCATTACCAGAGTTTTCTGGATTTAATTCAAATTCATACGTTAGTTGGCGGGAAGCCGCACACAATTCAATTTCTCTTTACTTAAAAGGTAGTCGCAAATACTTTGCAGCCCTTACCATTTTCCGTAATAAAATAACTAATAACGCAAATGACATTTTATCAAATCATGGCACAGTACTTAATTTTGACGCCATAATATCTAGACTCGACTTCGCATACGCAGATAAGCGCCCAGCTCATATAATAGAACAGGAACTGAGCATCCTTCGACAAGGTAACTTGTCAATAGTAGAATTTTATAACGAAGTTAATAAAAAATTGACACTCTTGATCAACAAAACAATAATGACCCATGGTACAGACACTACTTTAACCAAAGAATTAAATAACATGAACCGTAAAAACGCTTTACGAATTTTTATGACAGGCCTTAACGGTCAACTATCCAATATCATGTTCTCTCTATCACCTGAAGATTTACCAAGTGCTCTTGCCAAAGCACAAGAAATGGAATCAAACAACATGAGAGCAAATTTCGCACTTCAATTTAATCGTGCTCAAACAACTAATTCAAATAACAATAATCTTAGATTTCCTCCACGGATTCAAAACCAAACTAAAAATAATATACCAATGGAACTTGGAAGTTCAGCGCACAGGCCAATAACATGGCATGAACAAAAACACTTTGATTCACAAAAACCAAAATTCAATCCATTTACTCAAAGAAATAATGAATTCAACAAATATAATAATAATAACCGTCAATATGCTAGACCGGTTTACAAAAATAATTATGTAAATCGTAATTTGTTCCAAGGTGACAAACGTCCTCATGAAAGTGCACAAAGAAGTGTGCAACCTCCTGTAAAACTAGAAAGAGTAAATAACATGAACGAGGATGCTTTTTTAGAACAGCACCCGGACTGCCCTTCATTTTCAGGAACGGTCCATGTAAAAACAAATTAAAAATTTTGATCGATACAGGCGCCACAAGTTGTTATTGTAGGCCTAATATTTTAAAATACAGGGAAAAGTTAGTAATAAATAAAAAAGTTAAGACAATAAATGGTTTCACCATAATAACACATTATTATAATGTTCTAATTTTTGATAGGATAGCAAGATTTTATGAAATAGATAATTTAGAATCAGATTTGCTAATAGGATGTAATTTATTGAGAATTTGTGAGATCAAAATAGATTTTGAAAAAAAGGTATTAATTTATGGGAATAAAACAGAAAGAATCTTTATACCACAAGATGAGAATATACATTTAAACTCAATTCAGAAAGTTGAAAATATTGAAGAATTAAATAAAAATATAAGGGAAGTAATAGGACAACTTCACTCAAGAATAGATACAAAATTACCGTTCAGAACGGATGTAAGAGCTGAGATTCGTACAACTGTTGAAACTCCTATATGGAGTAAACAGTATCCATATCCATTATCAGCAAATAGTTTTGTGAATAAAGAATTAAAAAAATTGTTAGGAGAAGGAATAATAAGACCTTCTAAAAGTCCATATAATTCACCAGTGTGGGTTGTTTCAAAAAAGGGAACAAATGAAGATGGCACAACTAAAATGAGATTAGTAATTGATTACAAAAAGTTAAATGAACAAACAGTTTCTGATAAGTATCCCATTCCCGATACTAATGCTATTTTGTCAAATTTAGGGAAAGCAAAATATTTTTCCACATTAGATTTAGAGTCAGGATTTCATCAGATAAAAATGAAATCTGAGGACATAGAAAAGACGAGCTTTTCTGTGAATAACGGCAAATATGAATTTGTAAGATTGCCTTTTGGATTAAAAAATGCTCCAAGTATATTTCAAAGAGCAATGGACGATATATTAAGGGAATATATAGGTAATATATGTCATGTTTATATCGATGATATAATCGTATACTCAGAAAGCTTGGAAAAACATTCTGCAGATTTGAGTAAGATAATTAACGTTTTGCGGGAAGCTAATATGAAAATTTCCCTTGAAAAATCTAAGTTTTATGAGAAAGAAGTAGAATTTTTGGGTTATAAAGTAGGATATAATATTATTAAAACAGACCCGAAAAAAATAGAAACTATACAAAATTATCCCATTCCTTTAACACTTAGACAGCTAAGAAGTTTCTTAGGACTAACCGGATACTATAGAAAATTTATTAAAAATTATGCAGGTATAGCCAAGCCTTTGACAAAGTATTTAGCGGGAGAAAACGGAAAAGTATCCCAATACATATCAAAGAAAATAGAAATATGCCTAGACGATGAAGCTACACAAGCTTTCGAAAACTTAAAAAAATATTTAATGAATGAAGTCGAATTAGCTCAACCAAATTTTGAAAAGAAATTTGTTTTGACGACTGATGCTTCTAATGACGCAATAAGCGGAGTTTTATCACAAGATGATAAACCAATAACATTTATTTCTAAAACGCTAAATAGTACTGAAAGAAATTACGCAACAAACGAAAAAGAATTATATGCAATTGTGTGGGCATTAAAAAATCTTAGAAATTATCTTTATGGAGTTTCCAATCTAGAAATTCATACAGACCATCAACCATTAACTTTCGCAGTTTCTCCACGAAACCCTAATTCAAAAATGAAAAGATGGCACGCGATAATTGAAGAATACGCACCTAAAATTATATACAAACCAGGCAAAACAAATGTAGTAGCTGATGCATTATCCAGACAAAATTTAAATCAAATAAGTGATAGTTCCTCAACGGACAATACAGTTCATTCTGCAGAGAGTAGTGATAATACGCAAATTAAGGAAACGAATAAACCATTAAATGATTTTCGACAACAAATATTGTTATCCAAAGGTAGATTTACAATACATGAAAAAATACAAAATTTTCCAAATAAAATGCGCCATATTATAGAATATGACACTACAGACAATTTAATAATAATTTTAAAAGAATATCTAGCACCAGGGGTAGTAGCTATCCATTGTACATCTGAAGATTTATATGATATAAAATCAAAAATTTTAGAAACTTTCAGTAATAAATTCATATATACTAAAATTTTTCCAAACGACATCCAAAATAAAGATGATCAAGCAGCAATTGTAGAACAAACACACACCAGAGCCCATAGAAATTACAGGGAAAACATAAAACAAATTTATAATGTATATTATTGGCCAAATATGCGTAAACAATTCAAAGAATATACCAGAAATTGTGATATATGTAACAAGCTAAAATATGATAGGCACCCACAATTAGTACCAATCGGAGAGGCTCCAATTCCAAAGAAGGAGGGGGAATTCCTACATATAGATATCTTTTCGGCACAAAAAAATAAATACCTTACATGCATTGATGCATACTCGAAATTTTTAATTGTTAAATGCTTAGATACAAAACTAAACTTAGAAAACAAAGTTTTAGAAATATTACAAGTCTTTCCTAATTGTAAGAAAATAACTTTAGATAATGAAAGAGGATTCCAGTCGATAGTATTTAAAAATTTAATGAATAGATTAAATATAGAATTATATTATTGCGACCCAGGTCATAGTTCAACAAACGGTCAAGTAGAAAGAATTCATTCAACCCTAACGGAAATTACAAAATGTTTAATAGATGAATATGAAATAATTGATACAACTGAAGCATTACTTAGAGCAGCACAACAATATAACCAAACAATACATTCTGTTACAAATGCTAAACCATTTGACATTTTATATAATAAAATAAATCACAATGATATTAATACTAAATTGAGGGAAGCACAGGTTAAAATGTTAAAACGAAATAATGATAAAAGGAAGGTTAAGGTATATAAACCAAAAGAGGTCATTTATGAAAAAATATTGCAATTTGGAAATAAAAATAAAATGATGGGTAATTATAAAAAACAAATAGTTAAGGAGGACTTAGGCAATAAAATAAAAACAAATAGGAGAATTATTCATAAAAACAACATTAAAAGTTAGATACATTTTATTTCTATTTCAGAGAAATGGAAGCATCAATCTTATTATTACTACTAAGACTAATCTTAGCAACCGCTGACATAGTGGACTATACTAGAGAGAACTACATACTTTTAGAGAACGGAAATACTGCACTATATAGCGATTATGGAACTATTTTCCATATAACACATTTATCATATTTTGAAAATATATTAAAAAAAACTGAAGTAGATATTGAAAAGAATTATTTTAAAAACAAAGCATATGAAAGTTCTGACGATGAATTATTAAGCAATAATAAGGATACCGATATAACAGTAATTAAAACACTTTTAGGACAGCTTAGAATGACAAATAGATTCAGACGAGGCATTAACGAAATAGGTACATTATGGAAATGGATTTCAGGTTCACCTGATCATGACGATTTAACTTTAATTAATAACAAACTCTCAGAATTAGTAACAAACAATAATAAGCAATTTATAACAAACTCGGAAATATTTAACGCAATAAAAAAGTTATCAGAATCAATACACGAAATAAGTAACGAAGCAGAATTAAGATTAGCAAGGGAAAGAAATAAATTAATGTTAATAGAATTACAAAATATTATCCAAACTATAACTTTAGCGAAATCAGGGATCTTAAACCCCACAATTTTAAATTTATATGACATTAGAGAGATTACTAGACATGAACATGGTAGTATGACAATAACTGACTTAATGGATGTATCAGAATTTAAAATTTTACAAAATAATGATGTAATCGTTGTATTTATAAAATATCCAATAGTAAATAAAAATTGTAAGCTTTATGAAGCAAGGGCCATAAGCCAAACAGATGGAAAACTTATTATTGAAAAAGAAATTGCAAAATGTAATAATGAATATGTTAATGTAAGAAATTGTAAAATAGAATTAAGATTTAATTTTTGTAAATTACTATATAATGAAACATGTTTATCAAATCTATTAAATAACAAAAAAGCAACATGTAATAAAATAAAAGAGAAAAATTTAAATTTAGAAATTATAAAAGATGGATCAATTTTAGTATCCGGAGAACATATCGTCGATAACACAGCTATAAACGGAATATACCTAATTACCTTTGAAAACAAGACAGTAATAGACGGCATAAGTTATGAAAATCCCACAGCTGAAATTCAGAATTACTTAAAAACATACACCATAGATAAATACGTAGTCGAAAATTACTTTGAGCCATTAAACGAAGACCTAAAATTGGATAACATAAATCTAATTGAATTTTTGCAAAACGAAGCTTCAAACAGTCCCATCATCACATCAGTAACATTAATGGTCATCATAGTAGCCGCAGCTTTATGCATCATTTATTATTTTAAAACGAAATCGTTTCAAAGAGTTCCAACAACAAAATCGGAAGAGATTAGATTCAGCACATTGCTAAAACGAGTCGAAGAACTCACAGAAGAAGCGGGACGTTCTTCTTAAAGAAGGAGGGGAGTTAACGCACGATCACCCCATACATGACACATGCAAAAGACACTTGTCAAAACATCAATTTCATAATTGATTGATCTTAAGCAAAGTGAATATCGAAATGAATAAATGCAGACTAAGCACATCCGGGCAATCCGATACCCCTGGGACCAAGGCCAGCATCCAGACCAAAGTATGATATCATCAACTACGACGATACAGTTAGGTTAGTTTAAGAAATGAGATTGTAGATCAGTATGACTTGTATTTCAGACACCGAAGTGAACGGTTGAATTTGTAGTTTAAGTAGTATAGCTAAAGATTTCCCCCCACCAGTGGTAAGGGATCTGAAGCTTATTAGGTATTAAGATTGAATAAAGTTTTTTAAAACTACAAATGTGAAGTACAATTATTAATTTAATATATTAAAATTCGGCTGAAGTGATTTTATTCAATCTTGGTATTTAAGCGTTTTTCTTATTGTCTCAAATTTATTTTTGAATCGTTTTTTAGCCCCAAAAATACCTGCCACACATTTTTGTTCTACCATCTTAATTATCCCGAAAACAGCTGTAACGATTTGGATAAAAAACATCTGTGCACTACTATGGGTATTTTCTTACGTTTTGGTTAAAGATTTTTATTTTACAGATTTAGTTTTTAACGGTACCTACCATACACCAATTTGTTCGATTTCCAACTTTATCATAAGCTGCTCAAGTGATTTTGATCAAAATTTTTATGTAGGAGGTCCTTTGAATTGTAAATAATATTGCATACCTAAATTTAAGAAAAAATATTTTTTTGGATTAAATAAAATATTTTTTTTTTAAATTCAATATTTTTTGGAAATTATATTTTTAAATGCATAAAATTTTTATACAGTAATACCCGGATAAGTGCCTCTCGCTTAAGTGCCTAACCCGCATAAATTCCTTTATTTTTTTAGAACCAACATTCTGAGGATTTTTTCATATAAAACTCATCTTATAAGTACCTTCCACTTAACTACCTTTCCCGCTTAATTGCCTTTTATTTTGTATACTTTTATTGAATTTTACCTGACAAAAATTCTTTTAAGTACCCAGACATTTGAAATTAGCTGATAAAATAAAACAGTTTGTTTTTCTTTAGCGCGTCCTTTTGTTTCAAAATTCATATATAAAAAAGTAATAATTTTAGTCATCATAATGATTCGTGGACCAAAGGCCGTTAAAACACTATTTTTGAATCAATAATTGAACACGTCAGATTAAATATAATACAAAACACCTTCCTAATTAACTATGTCTTGCTCAGCACAAAATCTTTCAATTTTAATGATAAAAAATTTTAATCTTGTTGGTTATGTAGTTCAAATGGGTTTCTTGTCAAAAAATCCATGTGAAATGAACTGAACTTAACAAAAAGTTCACTATAGCCAACTGGTGAATCGAAGTGAGATCGCCGGAACTAAACGCAAATTTTTTGGACTAAGGTCCGTTAAGAGTTATTTTGAATTAAATGTTTTTTTTTTATCAAAAATGTTTGTTTTAATTTTTGTAATGTAAATATAGAAATAAGTACCTATGTACATTTAAGCGGGCCTTTTATAACTGCCTAACCTAATATTAAAGTGGGGCATTTAGCGTGAGGCACTTATCCGGGTTTTACTGTATGTACTACATTTTTTTTAATTAAAAAATAAAGAAGTAGGTACGTGCGATCCAGTCATGCATTTTTTTCAAATTAGTTATGATATAATTGGCACTAGCTTATAGCTAGGAAGGTACTTACTACCAAAAAGATACAAAATTGCTAGTCCCTGTCATAAATATTGTTCTTTTCATTTTTAGTTGGGATTCATGCATTTTCCCGCAGCACAGCTGCCAGCATACCATTTGCACGCCGATTTATGAAAAGCAACTTTTGTTGTTTATCCCGTCGATTTTCCACTATACCTACTATTTGGTGGCAGGATAAGTTCAGTACTATTCAACACGTTTAAAGAGTACGTTTTGCTAATTATGGGCATATTTTATAATTTGTTTATTATTTATAAAACTTTGCATAGCCCTAAACTCAACCCCATCCCAAATCCTATATTTGGTCAAGCAGGATTTTGTAAGGAGGTGCAGAGGGGCAGCAGGCCACTGTGTATACCTACATAACCTACCTACTTAGAATTTAAGACGAAATCATTTCTAAAAGTGTCTATCTGGCGTAGGTGTCTGTCTACCTGAAGATTTGCACGCACGTAAGTAAACTCTTTCTCCTTTCATTTTCCGAAATAATGATTTTTCCTAATTTCATTTGAAGTCTTTACCAATGACGTCATTTCGTGCTAGCAGGGACGAGCCCCCTTTCATTTTCAATATGCAATACTCACAAACACAAGCAAACATTCAACGCCTTGTTGTGAAATCATTATTCACCTACCAACATGATTTTCCCCCTATTCATACATATATACATAATAATATACATACATACATATCTATATATGCAAGTATAAAAATATTTGAACTTTTTATTTAAATCCATTTAATCATTTGACATCATAAAATTCGTGAAGGTCGAAACCCAGTCTAATTATAGCATCATACTTAAATTGCATATATATAATTATTGCAGTTAAATATTTGTCCAAAAATATAATTATTGCGGTTTCCAAATTCAAAGGAAACAATATATGTACATATATGTGATATGTATGTGTATGTTATTCATTGTTCGTTGATATATTTACATATGTAGCATCTCAATAAAAAAGCCTTAAAATAATAAGTACCTATACCTACCTTGTCAGACAATATCAGGAAGTATAATCTTATAAACCACACCGGCAGCGGTAGAGGCTGCGGCGACCGGTGTAAATGAGGCAGCATTGCAAAATTGCAACCCCCTTTTTCAAATTGATGTTGATAACACACATCTCTCATTGATGCCAGAATAGTTTTGGTTTGTGTGTGTAGTTATATTTTTGAATTCCCTAAGCTTTTATTTCGTTAACGTTGGCTGGCGCTGGTGCCGCGCAAACACACACACATACAAATCCAACTATCTCGTAAGAACTTGGTTCTTAGCAAATTTGTCTGATTGAATGAATGTGTCTTCCAAACGACATGACACTCCGTATCAAGTATTTGCCAAGTGAAAACGTACCGACAAATTTGATATCAACGCAGTTGTGTTTCCGCCGCCGTGCTGGACAGGAAAAAAAAAACAAAAAAAAATTAATACCTATTTGAAAAAAAAAGCAATTTAAAATTTTTGTCTTTTTATAATTATTTATTATACACAACTTTTAAAGGATAATACCTACCTACCTAGTAGCTATACTTATAGGTATTATTTTTATTTTGAAAAAAAAAAACGAAACTGCATATTATAAGAATTTTGCTTCAACAAACAAATTTTCAATTGTGAATATTTAAAAAAAAGTGATTTGTGCGTTGTTTATTATTTCTCATCGGAAACTGTCAAAAACATCAAATAATAAAAGGTATGTAAAGTAGAACATTAATAAGTTTTTTTTATGTTATATTATTGTTCTGTAATAAATCAGCTTCATGTTGTGTACTTAGCTCTTACACCAACTTACTATTCGATTATTTATTTATGGCCAAGTGATATTAAACATGTTTAGTTCAAAGTTCCAACCGATAAAGGCCTCACTATCGCATATTTGTGATTAAAAAAGTGTCGGATTTTTGAAAGGAATTTTTATTTTTTATGTACTGATGTTATTTAGGGATAGTAAACATTTATGCTTATAAGATGTTTTTTTAGTTTTTAAGACGCAGTCAAAATAAGGATTCGTTTCTAAGATCCCTGCAACATTATGCTAACATACACAAACAAAAAATTGACCTTCAGAATGTCAAATTTTGATCGGAATAACAAATTTTTAACAGAAATTTTTCCGTTTGTTATATTAATATATAATAAAGGGGGAACTACCTGTAACTTGTGATTTCATTTTATGCATTTAAAGTTTTAATACATACCTGATGGGGGCGGCTGTAAAGGAGTTTAGCTTTATGACTAAATGGGAATTCACTAACCGATTGTAGTATGCAGTACACCATGTCGTAAGCGTCATTTGAATATTAAACAATGTTTTTTTTTCAAGGTACAAGAAATCCACTTGTACATTCGATTTTCAATGAAAATGAAAACTTGCTTCCTAAAGTGAGTCGCCATCACCAGCTATTTGATGGAGTAGGCGTCCGTCGCATGCGTACGGATATATAAATGTACCTATCTATTAATTTAATTAAATTTGCAAATAAATCACGTTTACTTAATCACATCAGATTAATACCAATAAAATGAAACATGGAAGTAAATTAATTTTTGAATTTAGAACACGGAAATAGTTGATTTCTTAAATTATTTATTCATGATGGAGTATCGATCACACTTACGAGTAAGTTACCGAAAGGAATATGTACTGTGCAATCGAATGTACATATACATAGCTATAGGTGTAATGTACTATTCCTTTGTTTTGTGCAGCCTTATTTACAGATAAGGACAGAGATACGAGTAAGGTACCTTGATATTTATATATACGAGTAGGTACCCATTTTTGATTCTTAATGGGGCGGGCCTATAGCATACCTCTATCATGTGTGATCATTAAATAAAATTGCAAAAACTGGAAATCCACACAATATTTATGCCTTTAGATTAGATTAAGTATATTTTTTACTGTACTGTACGATAAACATTTACATAATGCTATACTTTAACCAACGGTTGGTATTTTAACAATAAAATCGAACTAAAAGGGCTTGATTAATTTGAATCAACAAATTACGCAATTATTATACTTATGACCTCTGTTATTGATGTTTGTTGTGTTATTTACCTATTAGTTATTCCATTTCGATTGCACAATGTACTCAATGTAGGTACTCTCTGTTTGTCAGTTCTGTGAGATGCACTGTTTATCAGATTCAGATTATGCATTCAAACAAAATGTGATAAAAATCCCTTCGTCCACTCGCACTTTGATGGATACTGGAAACACAATGAATACCATTCTTATCAACACTTCAAAGAACTGCCTTTTTTCAAATAATTAGATCATTGTGATAAAATTATTGAGAATAATACATATGTATATATATATATATATATAGTACCTATTCATATTTATGATTTGGCGGAAACTTACGATCTCCGGGACCTACCTCAATAATATATACTTACAAGCAATAGGTATCTACTGAGTCAAGACGCATAAATTTCCATAAAACTCACTAAATCATCGAATTCCCAGAACACAAAATAAAAAAATTCCTAACTTTTGATAGATTAATAGCTATACAAAAAAAAGTACAAAGAATTTTATTGAATTAGCTTAGACAATATTTGTAATTGGAAATTTGTACATACATATATGTAAGTTCAAAAAAAAAACTGAATAAATATTTTCTCTGCACGAAGGCTTAATCTGATTTGTATACTTTTATCTTAGTTATAACAGCATTTAGGTTAACTTTTAAATTTCTTAAGCCTACATAATAACAAATTTGATGTGCCTAAATCGCATGCCTTGCAGCTTCAGATGCATTCAATCAGGCTTACCCCCAATAAAGTCTGAATCAGCTTCATCACGAATTGTTTATACATAAATTCCATATTGAACACTGATATTTATTTACTTAATTTTTGGTAAAGATACATTTGGTAGAGTTAAAAAAATTGTCTGCAACAAGGGTGTTTGGTGTATGCTAGGGTTACCAGATTGAAAATGATGAAAAGGGGGATAAGCGTTTAAAGAGGGGATAAAACTTGTTTTTTTTTACTATAACAACCGAGTAAAAAAATTAAGTAAAATGTTGCAATCAATTTTTTATTACAAAAAACATCACACAAATTATAACTTATCAACAAAAATAAATTAATGAGAAACAAAAAAAAACAAAAAATACTAACGATAAAATTAATATAAAAAGTATACGATTTATATTAAGGATATTTATGTAACGGTGGAAAACCCAGTTAAACCTTAGAACCCAGATAATTTTATCTCCGCAGAAATGAACTGTCAAAGTTTGTATGGGAAAAATATTCTGCAAATCAGATAAAATTATCTCACGAATTTGATGTAGAAAGAGAATAAATAAACTTCATAAATTTATTTCAAAGAACATCTGATTATTTCCCACATTAACGCAAGTATTTTTAAGGGGTCGTTCATGCAAACGTCTGACGGAAAATTATATCTTTCTGCAAAGCGGAAAATTATCTCGTTGCATGAATACCCTTATTATATACTTTTCGTTTGACTTGACTTTTTTTCAATAAGCTTTCATTTTTTTCTTTTAAATACAAGCGAAAATAAATTGTTTAGTATACAAAAAAAATGACAAGGACAGATAGCAGCACAAATCATAAACTGACAGATGAAATATAAATTTAACGCGTGAAGTGAGATATGCATTTAGCTTTGAAAGTATGCATTTTGAACTTCAAATGAAGAGAATATTTTTAAACATATTTAATGAAAATGTTATTACAGTTTTCAATTTAGGGTTTTGTTGAATTTATACAGAGGTTTTTATAGATCATTATGGTATGAAAAAGGGACGTTTGGTAACCCTAATGTATCTGAAATTTAAAATTTTAGTTAAAATTTAAAACAAAATGATTAATGCTATATGTATGCTCTATCTTTTTGTTTGAATAAAAACACAACGTTAAAGCATCAGAAATTGTGATATGTGAAAAAGTCACGTTGACATTCCAATCTACTTTGAAGTAAAATAATACATACCTATGGGTTTTATTAATAAAAATATATGTATAGGTACATTATTATTATTATAAGTATGTTTATTTTTCTTTGAAATTCATAAAATATAATAGTTTTTAACATATACAAACATATGTATAATTTTAAAGCATGGCCCTAGCCGTCTACCAGTTGACAATTTAAAAGTTTCTATTGTGTGTTTTATGTTTTAACTATTATATGTTTTCTATAAATCAGTGCAATCTTTACATATTTAAACAGAGATTCCTAGTTAGATCAGTTAAGAACACCATTCTTACCAAAAACACTCCTTGGGGTTTCCAAAAACATTGGGCATTTACCAACAAAATGGAAGACGTTTTCTCTTTTCTTTTGATTATCTACAGAAGCCGCAGATTCCTGGGAGATCAACTATATTTGGAATAAAGTTAAGCGGCAGCAACTCTGCTCTTTTTTTTTTTTTGTTCAAACAAGCGACAATAGGGCAGTTGGATAGTTATCCTTATAAAATAGTTATTTGTTAGCAGGTTGTACTCGAGTCTTGATTATATGAGTCTATTTGTTGATTGTCTCGCTTTCGCATCGAATGCGCTAATAAGGTTATAGAGTTGTAATTTCAAACCATCCGTCAGAACTATCTTAAGCAAAGCTTGGAAGATGTGAAACTTGGATTTGAAGTGGATATCTCTGCTCTGCATAACTTTCTCCCATGTTGCATTGAGTGCGTTTTTTTGATTTTGCAATGCCTTCCTTGAAACATTTACCCCGTGATGTTGTATTTACTCAAAATTTCAATTATTTCCTCCTCAAATTTTCATCTTTCATCAAAAAAATTTGAGCCAACGCACGAATGCGAAATATCATGTATACCCTACAAGTATTTTACGTAAAAAAATGAATTATGTAGTTTACTTATAATTTTAAACCTCCTACTCAAAAAAAGGCCAATTGCTTCTTTTGTCATTAAAGTCATACACAAAAATACAGAATATTCAAAAATTCAAAGTTATTTAATTTCTAATTTTCCCCTTTCTTAAAATATAAAATAAATTCATCTGGAAAAGCTCAAAATACCAGTACACCTATGTATAATAAATTTAACTAAATTGTAAGTACAAACTATTTATATCTACTATAATAATAAAAAACCCATAATTTCAACAATAATTAAAAATAACTTTCTAAGTTCGACAGATGCTAGAACGTTATCTGAGTTATCTGAGATCAGCCCTTTTAGATTGAATATGAAATGCCGAGAACAATAAATCGCAGAATAATAATTATTGCATTTTTTCTATAAATTACCTATCTATACTATATGTATATGCACCTACAATATTTACCTGAGGGGAATCACATGCAAATGTTTCGTTCTCGATAACGTGTTACTTAAACTTGTTTTAGAAACATGTACTATATATGTATGTGAACTTAACTTAGGGAAAAAAAACACCCACAAATTGATAATATGTATAATTACTATGAATTTTTTAAGGTATGCAATTCAAAGAAAATGACGACAATAATAAGTGGGAGTATAAAATAACAAAGTCATTGTACTTCTAGATATATTATATATGTAGGTATGTATATTTGTATACCTTTTGTCTATCTGTAAATTAATTTTTTAACAAAATACCAAACCCAAACGATTTGGAACAAATCAGTCAAGAGTGAAATTCTATGCTCCCAAATGTCATTGCAAGTTGCATATATTGCTGTGGGTCTATTTGGTTTCGTTTAATTTGTTAAACATGCAATTATAATGTCGCTGGATCCGATTTCTACTTGGGACTTCAACATAACATAATGATAATGTTATTAATTTATGTTTATTGGAAATCCATTCAAAATGTTTTCCGCAAATTTGTAGATATGTTATGTTATATTAAATATAACAGATATATTACATACATAATTATTGGAGCTAGAAAATATTTACAAAATTTATGAAGTAAACACGTGTATGGTCTTAACTTAAAGATTAAAATTTTTAAGTACATATATGTTATACATAGAGTATATATTTATAACGAGCAAAAATGTACTTCGAACTTTGTTTACTATATTTGTCTATTTATTGAGCTAATTTGACAAATAAATTTTTACTTTCTATGCTTATTGCTGACTGACCCTATAATCATTATTTTATTTGACACAAATATTTACGGTTCAAGTTTAATAACAAAGTCTGATAAGGTACATTAAAAACAGATTCTTAAAAAAAAAATCATGAACTTTTGCTTAAGGGTGTCTGCGATTTTGTTATCATCAATTTATAACGTTAACGTCACAAGATACTAGTCTAAAAGTCAAGGCGTTAAATGAATGTAATCGCACGAAGTTAGACGAACAAACTAATCTACATAAGTTGTTTTGGCAATTGCGATCTCTATCGTATTTTTAGAGCCGCCTTTTATTTTATCAATAAACGATTAACTTAATTTTAAAAATTTATTTGAAAAATAGGAATATAAGCTACTGATATTCATGAAGCTTAAAATTATCAAAGTGTTACCTTACAATTAATTGTAAGCCGGGCCTCTCAAACTTGTAAATATTGCTTAGCCGACGCGACGCCGGCTTCAGAACATTAACGAAACTAAGAAAATGCGGAAATAAGATTTTCAAAAAATGTTAAATTCCTTATAGTCAGGTGGTGTATTTAATTAACATACTCTCTACGTCGACAGTGACATTGTGTTCACTAAAAATGTAGATAGTAAGTAGTAGCTAAAACGATCGTGAAAATATTTTTGCTATATCTGCTTTTTTTTACTTATTCTTTTTCTTCTTTATTTATTTAGTTAATTGCACCCCAACATAAAAATGTACGCGCAGCTCAATCGGACACACGCTTACTATTGTGGTTCAAGGCAGGCTAACACAATGGCTTAGCATTAAAGAATTCTTAATTCTTTTTAGCACGATTAGGTACATTGTTAATGAAAATGTACAAACAAAATCAAAAGTATGAAAAAATATTTTTGGATTTTTTTGTTTTACATAACATTTAAGATTACTTACTCATGTATGTACAGTATTAATGGTAATGGTATTGCAGTGGACGAGTAAATGATATATAAAAGAATAAACGCATAAACGCCTTGTGTGAAGTTTTGGCCGCAGAAACCTTAAGAAAGTATTTTTATTTCCTTTGGGAAGTGTACGAAATTCAATTCAAATTATTGCAGCCATATAATTTGGCAAAAACTTCCAAGCCACCATCCCTCCAAGATCTGTCTGGGAGGAGTTAAGCTTCTTGGAAGATGGGTGCTATCCATTTTTATACTGATGGATCAAAAATTGATGACAGGATTGGTGGGGGTGTGTACTCAAGCAGACTAAAATTAAGTCTCTCTGTACGTCTTCCTAATCATTGTAGCGTGTTTCAGGCGGAAATTATGGCAATCGGAGAAGTCCTCTCCTGACTGAAAGAAAAAAACGTGATATCAACTACTGATATCCGTATTTTCTCGGATAGTCAGGCGGCTATTAAATCTCTGGAATCGTCCTCTTCAAACTCCATAACTGCTCTCAACTGTATCATCTTTCATGGAGATGGCGCAGCAGTTCAATATGCACCTATGTGAAAATGGAACCACGCTACCTTTATTACCTGAAAAGGCAAATATATAGGTCTACCAATCGCTACATGTAAGCTAATGCTGAAGCAAGATGCTGTAGAAAGGACGAACTGAAGATGGAGAAATGAAACAACCTGTATGACGAGACGCCAAAACAGTTCTGTTCAAAACTTGATCTGAAACGATCCAAGTGTTTGATATCCTTAAGCAGATTGCACATCATCTTCTTTGCATATGCCCTGCTCTATCTCAGAGACGTAAGCTTCATTTTGGAGACTTTTTCTTCGATGATCTCAGCGATCTAAACAATACAGGCATCTATAGTCTCTTGCGCTTTATTACGAGCTTCAAATGGTTCAAGTAATTGGAAGTTTATCTGAGGATTCATGTGGAATCACAATGGACCAACTCTGGTCTAAGTGTGTCAGCTACAACGCTGACAGCCACTTCAACCTAGCCTAACATATTGCAGCCATTTTTGAGTAAATTAAAAACGAAAACGAGCGAGCCTTGCAATAGTTCCATCCTCACACCTGTTGTTTTTTTTATCAAAATTAAAAATATCAATTAGCATTATTTTTTATTTTCCCCTCTTAAATCATAAGATCACTAAAAACACCCAAATGTGGTAAAATAATTTTCTTAATATCTCAAAGAATGTCAAAGTTACATATGAACACATTTCAGAAAAAAAACAATGCTTATACTTAGGACAATTTTCTAGCATTATAAAAAGTCCATAACCGAATTTGAAAAACATTGATGTTATATTTTAAATCTAAAGAAATAATTTTTCAATATTTATGTACAAAATTTTGGTCGAAATCCGGTAAACCGATAATGAGAAAGCTGAAAATAAAAAAAAACATTTTATACCAAAATGTATCATCATATACCTACGATACAAAAATTCGTTGCAAAATGTACCTACATGTTGCAACGAATTTTTGTATCAAAATCGTTAGAACCGTTTTCGAGGTAATTAATATTTAGCAATTGTATGACAGGTACCGTTATTTTTGGAGAAAAAAAAGATTTAATAAAACAAAAATTACAGGACACGCACCTTTTTCGTATTCTTTTACAAAAATCACTTCCACAGATTGTAGGAAAGCGTGAGTAAAGATGTTACAGTTCCTGTTGTTACACTGTTTGTTACATATTTCACCAAAGCTATTAAGTTAAAAGAAGCATTTAAATTTTTCCTTTGAACCAAATCCATTCAACCGTTTAGACTCCATCAGCCCTATTAATAAAATACGCTTAGTTCACCTTTAGTCCATGGACTAAGAAAACCATGGAATAATAGTTAGACCATGGACTAGATTTTCTATTAATAAAAAATGGAACAAAATCTACTACAATAAGTATCTACTCTACCGCCATCTATTCTATGTCCATGTAAATTTTGTTCTTAAATGTCAGTTCTTAGTCCATCACTAGACCACCGTCTTCGATGGTATAGCCAGCGAATGACTAATTTGGTAAACGTCAAATAGCAGAAATTGTGTTTTATTAATAGTATTTCGTACTTAGTTCACGAAAGAAAACCTAAACCTTCCCTAGTCCATGTTAATTATTTTGGGTGCATATATCCACAGCAAAACTGAATAATTTTGCTGAAGAATCCTGTTCATATATGAAAGAGTTTTCTTATTTTTTCCTGATCTAGACTAATACTTTAACCGAAAATTCGTTAAACATATCTTTAATTTCAAGTGTTGTCATAGAACCTATCGCATTCGCTTGTATAGGTATACATATTTGTGTTTTTTATAATTATCAGCGTTTTTGACTAGCATAATTAGAATATGTATAAGAAAGGATGATAACGGAAAAAGTTAAAAATGTACTGTCCATTCCTAAAAGTTCGAGTATGGTTAATTAATTTGGGGGCAGAAATGTAGTTCTGGCTATTTCACTATGTCAATAAAAATAGCGATTAAATAACGAAAGATATGAAACACTGCGATATTTGTATCACAAAACATTTTTAAAACTTTGTTTTTAATCTTTCCCAAAAGGTTCAAGTTTATTAGAAATGCTGTCGATTTTTTCTAAAAAGTAGTTTACCTGTATCTATACTTACCAATTTATTTCAAATTACCCTTTAAAAAAGAGCAATTTGTTTGAAATTCTAAAAAACACCTACATGTCGGTGCATTGTATCTCTACCAATTCTAAATGAACCATGATCTTTTAAAATATGTAAGTGCACATCGCTGCATCATCCATATACATATACACACAATACGTTTCAATCATGCATAATACGAGTAAACAAACGTAAATTTATTTTCTTTTGAATAATTTGAAAAGCTAGCAAATTGAATTCCGTAAAGTACTACGGGCACGTGCTCTTTGACAATCGTGAATTGATTTTAATTGAAATCAAACATTCGAGCGTTGATTTAGCCCGATTTGCATTCACAAACGATAACATTATTGAACTTGAAATGTTATGTTACTAAATCTACGGTGTAATCGAAAAATATAGCATTTCAAACGTCAATTAACGGAAAATAAAAGTTCTCAATATGCCAAGCAATATCGTGTACAAGTAATGAAGAGCAATAATGACGTGCCCACAATTCAGAACCAATGGAATTGGAGTGGAGATTGATTTGCGTTATCATCTTGTTTGTGTTTTCAATAATGGGGTTTGGGAATGTAAGCAAGGCTGGGAAGTGATACTTTGAACTATGTATTATGTAATGTAAACCACAGAAAGATTTTGGTTTTGCGTATTGCACAAGTGTTTGTAATGGAAGATGTCTTATATAGGATTTTATTTCAAAATTCGCAGGTAGGTTATGTCTAATAATGGAATCTTGCGTTTTTAATTGAATTCAATAAGCAATGCCAATGGCATCAGATCAGGTAGGTACCATACTACACATAGATCATGGGGATTTTCTAAACATCGAATTACAAAAAATCTATCCATAAAAAAACGTGCTCTGATGAAAAAATCTCACAAGAATGCGCGCAACACGTTCTATTAAAAAATAAATAAACAAACTTATAAACAAGCTTAATTTAAAACGTAGTTTAATATAGCTACACGAAGCAATTTGTTACCTATCAAACGGTATAAGGTTATTTACATCATTAAACGCAGTTAACTAGAAAATGTTGCAATTTTGTTATTGATTGGATAAGAAAATTTTAGTGAACCTATAATTTTGTTATTCAAAATTAATAAGCCTTGATGAGATTACGTCCTTGGTTGTTTGGAAGTCGAATGTTTTGTATAATATTAGAAGTTCACACAGTAAAATGTATCAATTCAAGATCATGTGCCACCTGTTGCTTTTGTTTGAGGGACAATGTGTTTTATGGGAGCGCAAATTCGACTGGCAGCAAACATCAAGACACTTTCGCAAACAAAAATATATCATCCAACACTTCAGCAGGAGTCCATACCTATAATCTTCACTTTTTTTTTCTGCTAAGCACTCAGAGCCTTATTTATTGACGCATCATAGAGAGTACATAAAGCTATGATCTCTTTATAATTTCTCTAAACGCAAAAATGTTATTCATTACCTTATGTAACGATACATACATATCAACAACATAAGCTAAGCCCGTTGAAGGTTGTATAGAGTCTACATATAGTGCGTTTTTTTGCAATCTCCGGGGTAATTGGTTGAAAAAAAACGACCAAGGCGCTTAGTGAAAATTTTGGCAGCACTGTTACATGACAGAGATGACATTTAGTAAACCGCTGCCAAATGAAGAAAGGAATCACCTGCATCGTCCAATGAAGAAAAATTCTTGGACTCAGATGATTTTTTAAATGTATGTTGTTTTAAACTGGTGAAATAGCAGTAGACGCAGCAGATGATAAGGAAGAGGATGTGCCAACGACAAGAAAAAATTGTATGACCCTTTATAGCAAATGATCGGGCACAAGAACAACTGGTGCACAAATGTACTACAATGTGTTGGATGGAATTTAGAGCCAGATCTCAGATGTGAATTTATTCTCTTCGGATTTATTACCATCTTGACACATCTTGGACGAGGCCACAGATTGTTTGTTAGAATATTGTTTTGCTTGGTTGTTACTCCAGAAGGCGGCTTGCAATACTTTGTGAATTATTGGTCTTATTATTATTATCGTCTAGTTGAAAACGGGCAATCTGAACAATCGACGGAATAACAGCCTCATGAACCACGCAGAACTTTTGCCATTACGGCTTATTTCCTGACAAGTGCGAAGATGTTTAGTTAACTCCAAGCGCATCATATGGCAGAATCGGTCGAATACCCTTCCAATATGCTAAAAAAAAAGATTAAAATAAATTGCAATAGTCAAAAGAATATTTCCAAGCCACTTTTACCTTTGAATTTTGAAATTCACAAAATGATAACTGACATGTCAAAATGTCACTTTTGAAGTTTCTATACATTTTATCGATAACTTAATAAAAAATAATTTGGTAGCACTGTTTTTATCGTCTCCAAAAGCTAAGCCCCGAGAATTCTCTGGGTTTAAGTTAAGCACCCCCGAGGATTAGTTGTTGTTGGATTTAACATGTAAATTGTTAATCCCACTCATCATTTTTTCGTCAAATTTCCCCGGGGCTGAGAAAAAACACGCCTATAATCTGATTTTGTATCGAAAAGTTATTTGACTTTCCTTTTAAGGGTGGGTAAATGTGTACTTTCGTGTTGTGCTTGTCTGGATCGTCGTCTCGATGTCGACCGATCGATGTGTTTTTGTTGCACAACTCTCTCATGTGTCAAAAAGAGTATGCATGAATGCCTACTTTATTTTGACACCAGCCCATTATAACTTAATAAATTTAAAAGCAATCGCAATAGCAGAATGACAGACAAATTTTCTTCGGTGGGCATTTTATAGCATACTTTTTTATTTACTGAAGGATGTCGAAGGCAACTGATGAAACAACAACAACAAATGAGATTTGAAAACGCCAAAACAAAATGAGAGTTCTTCTTGCAATGAAGCTGGCGATGAACAGTAAGCGATGAAAGCATACTATCTAACGCATGCTATGAACATATAGCTGCGATTTCGGTCTTCATTTGCGATACTGAAAGCAATCTTGCTCTATATTCATCGCTAATGGAGACCACAGCGCATGTAATGGATATAGCTTGAACCAAATCACTTTGCCATTTTACTACGCAGCTCTCTTCAAATTTGTTTACTCACCTCATAAATTTTGAAAGGTACACAAAATCACCTTCCAGGTATGGACTTTATTAACATGAGATATAATCGTGGCTTATTGTGCAGTTTTTAAAAAAGTATTTAATCACTGGCATTGTAGTCATTAAATCTCTTGCGCACCATTTTTGTGCTCTTGAATCCTCTCTCTGTGCAACCGACCTTTGACCAAGTGATTTGGTTCCAGCTATACAAAAATGTATATTGTACAAGGACTTGCATAGCCTCTACATAAGGCCTTATACACTGCATAACTATTCATGGCCTTAGCTTATTTTATTGAATAAGACTATCAGTGATCACATTTTCTTGATTACAAATTGGATCACAGTTATGCAATTGATTGCTATCTTGCTTTGTGTAATATTATTTTTAGTGTATATTTTACAACATTATTAAATTGATTTCGCAACAATACAAAATAATTTTATAACATAATCGTTATCGGCAAGTGTTCACCTTATTGTAATAGCCGCGATGTCTATCTGTCTCTCCACGTAGCTGCAGTGTTTCGTATTTCTCTATGGAAAACGGTTCAACCAATTTCAATTAACTTCCATGTGCTGATATTTCTCTCCAGTAAAAAAAGTAGTTGACCCTACATTTTCCTTGTTCAACACAGATCAGAGGTACCTCAAATTATTTATATCTAGTTTCATTTTTTTTTAATATTATTTATTTAACCTTAATATTAAATAATAAAAATACTAAGCAACTTGTCGTGTTTTTTAATTGAACATTTCCATAGCTCATAAAATTCACTAATAAATAAATAAATTGAAATAATAAACTGTCACTATCAAAAGATATAAATAAATACATTTTATATTAATGACTTTAAAGAAATATGTAGATCGTACAATACAAGTTCTGATAAGTACACATACTTAAAAATATATTAAAGTAGCAATTATAGCATAATGTACACTCTATAATGAATATAAAACTAATAAATGGTGTATATCTTATCCGTATCAGTTAATCAGAATTCAAAATGTTTTATATCCCAATGCTGATAAAATGTTTATTTATGAGACAATTTTAGCGTGATCAATCCATAAGGAGTTAAAAACGTTTTCGAAGATAAAACCTTTCAATAATAATTATATCAAATCTGAGAAAAGTAACATATTACTGAAAAAAAAAATTCACGAGTAGGTATGTGTCGCACGAAATTGCAGGCATATGAATGTATTTGTATAAAATGTCATTAACTTAAGCTATAAGTTTTTTTAAATATTTACTAAACTAAAGGCGATGCTAACTAATAAATAGTTCACACTGCTTATAAAGTCTTCATTTTCTCTTAAGTCCGAATAATGGACCTCTTAGTGACCCGCAATTTATTCATTTTAAAATTCCGAATCAAAAAATTTTTTCTTCATGTCATCCTCCCTAACATAATTAAAATTTAATCGGATTATCAAGACAGACACCGATATCGATGTTTCACCTGTCTATTGTGAAGACACTCCGAGAATATCGATTTCCATGATAAAATGTTTCTTATCCTAGTTGTTCAGATTCGACATGCACAGAGAAATGGTTGACACTTGACAGTGTAATAATATAATAGGTTCTCACTGGCTTTTCAGGCACCATAAATTCAACAACTTCGCAGGAGTCATAATTTACCTCTAAAAGTATTCGATTTTTCTTTAAAATATTCCGTTTTATTTATTCTTAAATACAAAACTCATCAAAATGTATCTCTTCGTTTTGCTGCAAAAATTAGTGAAAAAAACAGTTTTTTTTTTCAAAAATACAAAGTTATATTTTTAAAATTTTTATTTTAAGCTTAAAGGACCTCCTGTACAAAAATTTGGATCGAAATTCGTTGAATCGTTAATGAGAAAGTCGAAAATAAAAAAAAAAGTTTATATGAAAGGTACCGTTTATAACATTTTATGTACAAATCTGCTTCAACCAAAATGTTTTCCTTACCTAAAATAGTGCACTAAATTTTTTTTTATCAAAATCGTTAGACCTGTTTTCGAGGTAATGAAGATTGACTATTTTTGAAACAAACAAATGTATGGCAGGTAACGATTTGGGCCAAAAACAAAAAAAAAAACAGGCAATCACCTAAAACGTTTAAGTACCAAGTTTGAAGGAAATCGTTTCGTGGTTTAGGCTGTAGGTCATTATGAGTACACAAATCCAAACCGCCAGCCATTTCAAACACACATTTTTTGACAAACATCTCGAAAGACACTGCGTAAAAATACAATATGTGAGTTGATCAATTTTTCTGTTAGATTTTTTAAAAATATGTATACGTTTTTCAAACTGGCGCACTTACTCGTATCGTAAAATAAACCTCAAGTCACACAATTTTTTGTACTTCAGGTACATGGACGAACCACTGAATGATAATATTTCATACTAATAAATATTAATTGCAAACGCACATTTTAAAAATTGTTAAGAAAATTGTAAGGTATGATTAAAATCTTCAGCTCAATTTTTTTACGGATATAAAATTTGCCTTATGATTAATTGTTTTTTTTTTTCAAAATCTAACCTCGAATTTCCTTCAAAGTAAATATGCGGTGAAAACACTATTTATCTAACTCAGCAAACAATAACATTTCTGTTTCTTATTTATTAAAACAATAACTAGGCGCTATTCGATTAAGATGTCTATTCAAAGTAGGTAAATGTGTATACAACAAAAAAATATAAGTCTTATTCCGACTAGTACAAAAAAAGGAACACACATTTATTTTAACTTGTGTTATTTAATGTGTAAGGCCTGAATAAGTTGCGATGCATTTAAATTTTGAGATGCTGTAATTGAACTGATAAGAAAACAATAATATTTTATTTTGCCAAAAATTAAGCTCATTATGACCATGATGGGTATTGATCTTTCCGTAGGAAAAATTATGAATGATTGTTTTAATTGTAATGTAAACATGTTCTTATCAATTGATTAGACTTATTGTACTGTTATATAATATGTTATTGAAATTAATATTTTGGGTATTGTCGTATAGTTCAAGATCGTGGCGAATAAATCGCACTTCCTGTTCGCACTTAGAAGTGGTAAATATTCCCCGCCCTTTGCAGCCCTGTTGCGGGCTGCTAAATCAAACAACTTTAATTTTCTGAATCGAATGCCCGGGGCCGCATAAACTCTACTTTTCTGTTATACTGTTGGCATGTCCCCAATCACACCCTTAAATTAATCTAAGGCTTTTAATCTTGTTAAATGGGCACATTAAAATGTATTGCTGTTATACCACACACTATCTAAAATTTTTCAAAATCTTTTGTGCAAACATAAAATTTAAATTGCATATTAAAACGAACAAAAAAAAAACTAAATGCTATATTATTGACGGCATGGTAGCTTAAGCTTAACAATGTGTTTAGGTACTATACTTTATATTTTTATATCAAATTACATTTTCACGCATTAATGTTTGTAAAACGCAAACGCGTATAGATAAGTAATAAGAACGCGCATAAATGCATTAAAATCACTTTGTTCTCACTCAAAGATAATAAAATAACATTCGTAGTTAAGAGGGAAACATAATGTATATACTTGAACAATTTGGGCGAAGTGTATGCATATAGTGTACTTCCTACTTAATCAAACTTAAACTGTATTATTAACATGATATTAATATATACAACAGGGTCGCATATACTTGCAATATGAATTGAGACTTAAAAAGTGGTGCAGAACGATTATTTTAATACAAAGATGTTTATTAAACATACATGTATGTACAACATACATATATTTAAAATTGTATAGGGTTATCCATTTTGCGGTTTCAAAGTATAGGGCTGGAATTCGACATCTGTCAAACTAAGTTGTTAAACCAATTTTTTTTTCCAGTTGAAAGTCTGACATTTACGAAAATGGATCGCGAAAAACTATCGCACAACGAATAAAAATTGTTAAAACCTACTACAAAAATGGTGATTCTGCCACAGCCACATATCGTGCTTTAAGAGGAGATTATGGTTTACATAATCGTTCAACTACGCAAGCAATTGGCAAAATTGTGAAGAAGTTTGAAGAGACTGGATTGGTTACAGATATTGTAAGGCCTGTGCATCATCGTTTCGCTCGTGCCGCTGAAAATATCGCTGCTGTAAGTGAAAGTGTTGCCGAAGACCCGAATGTGTCTTAGGACTGTCTTACGGCACATTATGGCGTATTTTGCATTTGGATCTACACCTACATCCATATAAAGTCCAGCTCACACAACAACTGAAGCCAGCTGACCATTCACAACGTCGTAGATACGTCGAATGGGTGCTTGAACAACAGGCGGTGGACGGCGATTTTTCGAACAAAATTTTCTTCAGCGACGAAGCACATTTCTCACTCGGTGGGTATGTTAATAAACAAAATTGTCGTATTTGGGGTTCTGAGAATCCTCAAGTAATTGAAGAGAGGCCATTACATCAACAAAAAGTCACTGTTTGGGGCGCTCTTTGGTCCGGAGGTGTGATTTGACCTTACTTCTTCGAAAACGACGATGGAACGACTATCACCGTCAATTCGGAGCGTTATGGTCATATGAGAATCGACTTTTTTTGCCTGCTATTGAAGAATACGACTTGGAGAATATGTGGTTTCAACAAGACGGTGCCACATGCCACACAACTCGTGCGAATATGGCTTTATTGCAAGAGACATTTCCTGGCCGCGTAATTTCTCGTCGTGGCGATAACAACTGGCCACCAAAATCATGCGATTTGAAACCCCTGGACTTTTTTTTTGTGGGGCTACGCGAAAGACCGTGTTTATGCAGATAAACCTTTAGTTCTTAAGCAGTTGAAAACCAACATTCGTCAAGTTATGGCTGAGATACCGGCCAATATGTGTCAAAAAGTGGTCGAAAATTACCTAAAAAGAATCGATGCTTGCAACAATTCGCGTGGTGGTCATTTAAATGATGTAGTGTTTCACACATGATGTTCAAACTTTATAATAAAAAAGAAATATCATGGAAAAAAATATTTTATATGTGTTTTATTTACGTTTACCTTTGAACCCGCAAAATGCATAACCCATTGCATTCAAACAATCTGAGCTTTAGCAGGACACATAGAGGAAACACTAAATTTAGAGTGTTATACATGAAAGGACAGTTAAATTTTCAGTTCAGTTTTGATATGTTCGATGTTTTTCATCATACCTTATGTCGTTTTCGATTGGCAGTTCGGAGATGCTAGTTTTGCATTCCTTATATGTTCTATTCCTAGAATATAGAAAATTCGGCTTAACTCCGGACAGCCAATCGAAAACGACATTAATTTATAAGAAAGTATGAGTAGTTCATGTAAAATAACATGCTTAGTTAACCCCGAATTAACTTAAAATGTTTACTTCTTTTAAGAAATACAAAAACGCTTTTACGTAGACACATTCTTATACTTCAAAACATTATGTTGTGTTTTACTTTCCAGCGTTTCATCTGCTGTCAATTTGGGTAGAAAGCTAGAAGAACACATTTAAAGTTCGGTCATTGCGTTGACTCTGACGCCCACCAAAAAATTTGATTCCACTCTGTCACCAATAACCATACCGTCAACGCCTTGATCAAAAAATAATCTTAACGCATGTGTTAACGCTGTCGTCATCATTTTCTTTGACAATCACAAGATTTGGCATAATTAGGATATATTTTTGATAGCTGCGTTTTATTATCTACGGGTCTGGGTCTAGGTTATTTTTTAACACGTATTACAAAAACAACACGAGATCCAGGTTTCTATCGAGGTTTCTATCTGGGTTTGCAAATATTAGTATTAAATTCGGCGAACAGAGGGTACATATCAGTACATAACCCATATCGTTTTATTTCTATGGGGTGAACCATATGGGTTATTGGCGATAATAAAACACGGCTGGTGTCATTTTTATGTCAGAGAGTAAACGCGTTGTGCAAATACGTTGACCGTGTAATCTATCTGTTGCTGGAGAAATTGATTTGGTAAAATTAACCACTCCTATTTTAGAACTGATTTAGAGTAGGTGTTAAATGCTTAAAATGTTGCGATATTGTAGTTACCAAAAGATTTAATGGGTTTTTAGATTTGCTCCCGCGTCGATTCATTACAATTGTTTGATTAACATCTCAAGTATGCTTTTTTTCGTAAATGCATAAATTACCTTTAAGTATGTATAGGTGCCTGGGCATACATATTATGTATGTATGAATTCATCATCAGAAGATGTATTAATATGCTCAACAATCTGATTGTCATGAACCTAATTGTTTAATTTCCTGCTTGAATTTAATACGCATACAGCATTTTAAAATTGTACACAAAATAGAGATGTGATATTGCGACCAATGGATCACTTTTAATATCAGGCTGGTAGTTTCGGAATTGCTATGAGAAGTTTGCATGTCCAAAATTGTGTGATTAATCCAAAATTGACACAATTTTTTCTGCTGTCTGTGAGAGTATTGGTTTGGCTTAGAACAAAAATTAAACACTTTATTTTTGGACGAGACTAGAGAAATGTCAATTTTTAACAGTGTTGATTGTCACTGAAGTCGTTTTCGATTGGGTGCTCGGAGTTACTATTTTTTTATTTTTGTTACTCTAAAAACGTTTCGAAGTTTTGCAGTAGTTTTCTGTTCTTGATTACATAAGGGAGTAAAAATAAAATACACATATTCATTCAAAGTTTTTCGTCGGATTCCTTGTCAAAAGTAATATTTTTTTCTAAAAGATGACGGACTTCAAGTAGTGAGTATAAGCGTTAACTTGAGAATTGAAATCAAATTGTAGTAGAACACTCAGAAACTACAATTAAAAATGACATGAATGATGTGAAATATTGACAGCCAACGCTTCACGCGGTTCGGGATGTCTAAAACAAACAACTAAGTTCCGGAAGTTGAATGCCTATCTGGCGAGGCCACATAATCTGTAGTTGTACTTTTATAAACAGAACTGTTATAAATTGTCATTAATGGAGTCAACGATTTATTTCTTACGAAAACAGCACGTTGATTTTTCTTTAATTTCATATTCATGATAGTTGAGTAATCTTCATTTGTGATTCGAATTTGTAAGAGTTTAAGTCACCAAATAATAATATTACCTATGTAGTTAATATATTATCCCACAAAAGATAGGTAAAGGAATTGGCAATGTCCATAACTTAAAAATCTGGAAACGATTTATGTACAAAATGAACAAAGGTAGTTTATTTTTGAAAAACAATCCCTCTTTTTACAATCATCGTCAAATCCTTGAGTTTTCTATATCCAGAGGCCACCAACCCTTTAAGTCCGTATACTCTTAGATATACATATGTTTGTGTTATAAATACGAGTAATGTACATTCATCCGTCAATCTCTCCATTCAACAACTAATATGTGGGATCAATAAAGAAAAAAAGTAGTACAAAAAAAAATGGTCCTGTTTGTATTGTTTTTGTTTTCTTAACAATAAAATATTTTGATAAAGCGGAAACTTGCTCTGATGTGAATAACACAATAAAACAACTGAATAAAATAGTCTCACAATTGAAATGATAAAGACGCGTGGTATTTAGTCGCTGTTGTAAATGTATGAAATTGTCAGAGTTGGTAAATTAGTGCCGCAGCTTTTCAATGATATTTTATTATAAAATTAATGATAGTATGTATGTACATATATACATACGTATGTGTTTGAACTTTTAAATAGAATGTTTACTTTAAAGATAAACCTTCATTTTATAGATTCTTTTTATTAATATAGCATCATGATGCATATGCAGTCTGTGTACACATACATATAATACGTTTATTTATTATAAAAGGGGTTGATGATTTAAAGTTAAAGGGAATAAATAACAAAGGAAGATATTTATTACAAAACAGTTTTTTGTGAGGAGGGCGGTAAAGCGCCATAACGGCGGTAAACAAGTCCTTAAAAATTAACACAAATTGCGTCGCCACCTTTAATTTATCACTTTTTGTTGTCAAAAACCACTTTCAGACAGATCTGTCGAATAGTTTTGTTATGGCGGCCATTTTATACAATGAGCATTTTCAATGGAAAAAAGCGAATTTTGAATTTTCAGTAAACACTATTTTTTGAGAGAAAAAACTATCATGCAAACCAATAAAAAGCTTAACAAATATTATGGGGACTCTTCACCATCGATTGGAACCATTCTCCACTGGTTTACTCAATTTCGGTGCAGTCGTTCAAGCACAAGTAACTCAAAACAAAAATGCTCGAAAAAATTCATGGTTAATAACGGACAATCGAGGAAGTAAAGTGCGCTAGCTTGAAAAGGCCACAAGCTTGTCACATAGCTCAGGGATTTCGATTTTACATAAATATTACTTTGGGCAAGTTGGTTTGCTCACAATCGACAACAAACGCATTCGTTTGACAACTTCAAAGGTGTGTTTGACGATGTTCCAGAAAAATTCGACTGAGTTCTTGCGCTGTTTCGTAATAGTGGATGAAAACTAGATTGACCACCAACACACCAAAAAACAAGTA
Organism: Philhelius pedissequus; assembly: GCA_910595825.1. NCBI lineage: Eukaryota > Metazoa > Arthropoda > Insecta > Diptera > Syrphidae > Philhelius > Philhelius pedissequus. The sequence continues at coordinate 1,424,822 of OU343163.1, read as the reverse complement.
ACAGTCAAAACAGTGGAATTCTCCTGGTGAATCGAAGACGAAGAAGGCCAAAGTGGGTTTCTCAGCCAACAAGATCATGACGACAGTTTTTTAGCATGCGCTGCTAGATCGATTCTTAGCTGATTTGAAGCAAAAACGGCAGCATTTGGCGAAGCAAAAGGTCGCAATGGCAAAATTGCATGAGTTAGGCTACGAGCTCCTCCCTCATCCAGCAAATTCTTCAGATTTAGCATCCTGCGAGTAGGTATATCTTGTTTCCATTTCCAAACATGGGGAAATGGTTCGGAGGTAAGATATTTGGGTCTAATGAAAAAGTCGTCGATTTTTTTTAGAAAATCACCCTCCCACCCAAATGAGGTGTGATAGAGACCCCCTTCCACAGTTAACAAAACAAATGTTTGCAAATTACTGTTCTATACAAATTCGACATTAAAATTTGTCGCCTACGTTATCGTACTCTCCCCTTATCCATTGACATTTGTAAAGAAATCTACCTACAGTCAGTCCAATTTTTTTTTTTTTTATAATCTACACGCGCTCAAGGGATTATGAATACCCTTTAAATGTTTTAACACAGCGCGGGCGTGAGGGTGAGGTTAAGGAAGAGAAAGAATGATAGGAAAGATGTGTGGCGCGATATTCGGAGATTGTAGGTGGTTGTTGTCTCAGATCTTATCTCCAGGGATGGCGGCTGAACTAATGCGGAGAAATTTCCGTGTCTTATTTATCTATGTCCCTTATAATTCGCATTAATTTTTTTATTCTTTATCATATTTTATCGGTATACTAGTTTTACTCAATCACATATTGTTAGTTCTATGTCTAAACAGCATGTAATGAGTAAACCAGCAACTCATTGTATGACATTTATTTTTAGAATTGGTTTTTAATGGAAAAATAAGAAGACATAGACTACGGCAGGGATCGAACCTGTGACCATAAGGTTGACAGGCGAACACACAACTATCGCGCCACGGCCACTCCCAAGTTCAATTCTATCACAATTACTTACAAGCGCAATAATCTTAATTATTATCAATTCTGAGTAAACAAGAGTTCTTTGATTTTTCCAATGTTATAGATACTTTCGATTGCTGTTCAATTTCAAAATTATTTTTAGAACATTTTCCCTTTTAAGGCATGTCTAATGGACAAGAGACTTTCTCAGGCAATAGGTAGGTATATGGGCTTGGTACCTATACATATCTTTGAAACGCATTTTATAATGATATCTACCTATAATAGAATAATTACACAGATTGATTTTCTTGTTATCTTATATGTATGTGTACTCGGTATAGGTATGTTTGGGCTTGCTTATGCGATTTAAGTCTATTTTCGCCATGTACGTTTTTGGGAAATTTCCAACAAAATTTAACCTTACTTCAACTTTTCGATGAGAAGACATAGGAGGCGTGTCTGTTTGTTTAGTTTATTAAAACATTTTATAACACAAGCCATACAGACCCATACATACATCTACGTATTTGTATTTTGCAGCTAAATAAAATGAATGCTATTTTATTAACCTATATATAAATCTCTGCAAGCATTTTTGATGTTTTATAAATCGACACGGTTTTGACGTTAACATTATACAAAAAAAAACAAACCGTTAATTCGATTTACATAATGTGTAGATACCTGCATTCAGTCAATATTTTTTATTGAAAGTAAATAAAATTGCCGAAAATAATTGGTAAATATTGCCATATGTATTTTTTTATCCGTTTCCTGTTCCGCTGAGATTAACAAAACAAAACATCTTTGATCATTATGAAAAATGAAATTACAATTTATTTATAGATATTCATGTTTTTTGTATACCTACTCATTTGACACAACACATTTCAATGTAGACTTCAAAAATTTGAAAAAAAAAAACCATTATCCCGCTACTTTTTTCTGAATGAGAACCACCACATGTTTCAGAACCATACAAATATTCTAAAATTAGGTACATAATTCCTTTCGAAAAAGTTTTAGCCTTGAATTTTAACGAAAGCTTATATTGCGGAAAAAATATATTTATCATAAAAACATTAACATTTTGGAATTAGTTCAGAACCCTGATCTCAATTACTTTTTTATAACCGACATTTAGATAAAAAGTATTTTTGTTGAACAATACCAATGCCGTCTGACCGGTTAATTGTGATAGAAATTTGAAATTTCAAAAAAACATTTACATATATGTATGTATGGATTGAATCAATTTTAAAGAAAATTATACAGCATTTAGATCAGCTATAAATATATACCCACCTGCCACCCCCACACCATTCAAATTGTGGTGGTGGCAACCTTTGTTCACTGACCGATTGCTTCGCAACTATATGCCTATACCTACATATGTATATAGGAATTGTTAAAATTACACAAATTTATGTAGATGTACCTACATTACATACGTTCATAATATATTTACCTAATTAGTGTTTGAATTACTGACAATATGCAATAATTTCTCTATTAATAACAAATTAGTTCGTTTTATAACGAATAATGGCTAATAATGGGAAAAAAATGTTCTTAATTTTTGAGTCGTGTGAGGAAAATATCAATTTTCTGCTTACATGTAGTGAAGTTAATAAAAAAAAAAACGCTTAACAAGTTTATCTTTGATTTTTCTTATAGACCTGATAGTAGGATGTGATAATGTTTTAAAAATTACGTAATTGATAATAGGCTACACCTACATTGCAAGCAAACGTTCGCTTTGTTTTATCTTTTTTTTTTTTGTTTGCAAAACATCTACATACTTTAAGGCGACATATAAATTATTGTAGAAAGGTTGTATACACCATTTTTACCATCATTGAATTAAAAGAAATCATTGTGTTTTCTTTCTACAGGGTGCCCCCTAATTTGTGCAGGATATTGTAGGCGTGAAAATTTTACCCCCACCCTCTCTCTCTCCATTGGGCTTTTTTTTTGTTGAAAAATTAGCTTAATGAACGAAATCACACAATATTCATGTGAAAGCTAATTTTCCGTTCTATTATTTGTTCTTTTTTTTTTACTTTCGATTCGATATACATTTGTGCATATATATACACATACATAATAAACTCGAACTCGAGATTTTAATCAAATTTGACATTACGATGATAGAGAACACAAAAAAGTGGGTCCCTCTATTCCATAAGTATATATGTCGATCTATAGCCTAAAACGCTGAAGCGATGTCCTTCAAACTTGGTACTTAAAGCCTTTTAAGTGATTGCCTCAATTAGATTTTTAATTTTTTTTTGCACCAAAAATAACGGTACCTGCCATACAATTTTTTTGGTACCAAAAAAGGTAAATCTTAATTATCTCGACTAGGTATAATGATTTTTATAAGAAAAATTCAGTGCAATACTACATTTTGGTTTACAACATATTTACATAAAATGCTATTGACGGTAGATACCTGTCATAGAACCATGTTTTTATTTTCGGATTTTGATCAAAATGTTTATACAGGAGGTCCTTAAAATTCTAAATAATTGAGGATACCAACATTTTCGAAAAATATTTTTTTTGCATTAAAAAAATGATTTTTTAAGTTCAATATTTTTTAAATCATTTGCATACTAAATTTGAAATTAAATAATTAAGTAAAAAAAACCTTAAAAATATATTTAGCCGTTTCTACTAAGAATTTTGCCCTTACGATGTGATCGAATATTTGAGTAAGTACGTGCGATCACGTCCTGCATTTTATATTTTTTTAAGTTTGCTTAATTGAATATAAAAATTAAATAGAAAAAAAACTTTTATTATGAAAATAGCGTCTCATGATATCTATACTATACATTTAGTTTAAGACGGGTTGACAATCATGGGCATAATTTTGGATTGAAATATCATTGGTTCCAGGATTGGAATGCCTTTCAAGTACTGAAAACCGCAGCTTGTTGCGAGCCTTGGCCACCGAGATATCAGTTTCTAAAGCTAAACAAATGCAGTTGGGTTAAGGAATGTTAAGTACAATGTCTTAGGTTTGATTGCTTAAAATTTGCCACCATGGAACACTCGGTTTTTTAAACAATAAATTAACCCTTAAAAATAGATTTAAGGAAATATTAGAACTTTACTGAATTCAAAATATTATTGTATTTTTCGTTTAGCTTAACGTCTTCCAAATAGATAGATATACATTATGTACGTAGATGCATATTTTATCGATTAATACTTACATCCCATTTATTGAAATTTGTTCATACAGAATACTAGGTTTATATATTAAAATGTACCAATATAACTATTATTCTGTACCTACTTCGTTGCATTTTACAAAAATCAAGAGAATTGTTTTGCTCTTTTTAAGTTAACACACAGCAAGCAACAGCACACTCTCTATGCCAAACAATGAAAATTGTATTAAAGCCACGGTTGAGAAAGTCCATACAATTGTACTGTTTTCGGTAATTTCTACGAGAATTTTGAATACATATTATTCAATTTGTATGCGATTCATATTGTTTAAATCTTTATGTATGGACATGTGTACATACCCATATGCATGTATACGGCAAAGCCATTGACATGTATCTTATTGTTAAACAATATTTTTTTAGAAGAAAGAAAAATAATTTACTGACTTATGTATAATTTGCATCGTAATTAATTTAATTTTTATACAGCTTAAAAATTGTCGCAGGTAATCGAATATCAAATCAAATGCAATCTTCAATGTTTGAAGCCAATATCCTGTGTTTAAAAATATTATAAGAGGACAGGTATTTTCAAAATTTTAAGATCATTTTGCAACGCAAATACATATAAAATATATACATGAAATACATACAATGCAATGATCTTCTCAGAAGTCAAAATGTTTGTTATTGTTTTTATAAACTTTCAAAATCTAAAAATACAAAAAATTTAAGTATATTTTAATGGGCCATATATTTTGGATAAGGTATCAATTTTATAATAAATACATTAAAATGTGCATATATGATTATTTAAAAAAAAAACCTGATTCATTTAAACCAGATCTTCTGACATTGTATACATTTAAAAACATACTTTAATCTGGTGATACTAGAAATGTTATTATTGGAAATGGATTCTCAGTGATTCTGCCAAACAGATTTTTTTTTTATCCGAATATTACACTTGAAAATAACCCGAAACATTTTTATATAAAAAAACACAAATTAATACTTCGAATTTTTGATATAAAAGTGGCATGCTTACTGAAAAAATGAGTTGATTTTTTAATTTTGACCGATCCGATACAAAAACTTGAACTAAACTAAAAACGCGGCAGATCTTGCCTTTAAAACGTGTTATTTATCAAGAGAGCTATTAAAATTATTGGTTAAGTACCTAGTTTACTTTATTTTTTGTTTGTCCATTCTTCTACGGTTTTGTTTGAATTAATTCTCAACATTAATAAAAAGTTTTTTTTTTTCAAAAAAAAAAAAACATATTTTATCTACCTCGCCAAATCAATAAGTGTCTACTCAATTTTGTACGCCTTATGTGAAAAGGGTAAGTACCAAATAATTTGGTATCCTATATCTATAAAAAAAATGATAAGATGTGTAAACACGATGTATTAAGTACCTAATATTTCGAATGCAAAAGGGATATCAAATGTAATTTTCTGTAAGGTAAGGTGCTAGATGGAACGTGTAACGGTATACACGAAAACGTATACTTTAAGGACTATTCATATGGGAGCGATTCGATTTAAAACAATTTACCAACGTAAATTCTTCACAAATTTTAAATTAAATTGTAGAAACGTAATTTATATTAATGTTCAGGCACAAACCTTTATTTCTTAATTGCCAAACAGTCAAAGTCTATTCGCATTCCACATGTCATCCATAGTTTGACGAATAAATTGTTCGTGTGCGACTTATCTCAAAATCAGACTATCAACTTACATTCGTGACGAATTAAAAAAAGTGATGTTATAAATATCAAAATGGACGAGGCTCACGTTTTTGGTTTTCCCTGCCGTCTACATAGATGCGTTTGCACACTAGAAATATTTTGTTGTACTAAAATCAACTAGCTAGCAAAATTTGAATAGATGCGGATATACAATTTTGTTTCAACTTTTCATAATATATTATCGAAAAGTAGTTTTTTTTTCAACCCTGACTATATAGTGCTGGTATAGTTTTGGTACTAGTTTCTCTCTGTTTATCCAATCAAATACCAAACCAAAGCCATTAAAATTTGAAATTTCCTTTTTCTAGCTAAGAGTTTTTCTCTGTATTATCTATTTGATGTTGCTCACTCTTATATTTAATTCAGTCAATACCTATTATGTGGAATGTAAATGTGGAACGAACACAAATTTGCTATTGGCTTTAATAGGGGGCTGGTACTGGTGGTACTCATTGTACGATGGTCACGTCACAACTTTCCCGCGTCAGCACTTCTATGTAGTTTAATTTAACAATAAAGTCGTTACACAACATTATATGCTCGTATAATAAGAATAACAATTTCTACGTCGATAAAAAAAAATTTCGGGGTCGCCCACCACAACCTTTAGTCGTGTGTTTCGTGTACCTTCATACTTGTGCCGTGTGATATCGATAAAATTTTAATATTCGGGAGCTTTTATCAAATTAAGCATTTTATAGCCCCACTAAAGCCACTAGCTTAGAACCAATATTAATAATACCTACATTAAACAAAGATTATATCAATTCAGCTGCCAGTTGTTTTGCTTTTTTGGTGTACCGTACCGTTTTGTGTTTTAATCATAATCTCTTTCAGCCACTCTCCGTCTCCGTGGCTTTGGCTCTGGGTCTAACTGGCTCCATTACTGAATCGAGTCGAATTCGAATATAATAATGACCACTTCCTTGTGCTGGGTATCAAAAATAGTTTCTCGTCAGTTGGAGACGCAGCACGTCAGTCGTCAATAGCCAGTGCGTGTACTAAATATAAACCCTCCATGATAAAGAAATTTTTCTCGTTCGAATACATTTTGTTTGCTTCTTCTGTTGATAATACATACGTTGATATATGTACATATTGTTGTTTTTGTATCATACGCCTTAAATGTTTCGCGGCAGTAAGAAGTGAATCGTGTTAAATTATTTAAAATCAGTCTTTTGTTTTGTTTTTTGAGCAAAAATTTGTTCGTTGCGTCTTGCGTGTGACATTAAGGAGCAGATTCAAAGTCAAACGTTTCTGAGCATGCTCTAAATTTTTGGGAAGGACATAGGTACCTACTGCTTGGCGCTCTTCCTTTGCATATGACAAGACAATAACTTTCGAAGGGCAAACGGTATATTGCCACCCGCACATTATAAGCTGTAATATTTTAAATAACACTCTCTCGAAGTCTGGTTGTCTTTTCAGTATTTTTGCTCACTTTAAATTTAATTAAAAAAAAATAATAATACGTAAATTAAAACTTACTGCAAACTTTGGATAGTTTGCATTATTTATCTTTTGAAAACATTTGCATGTTTATTGTTGTGTTTTATTTAATTGTGTAAATATAAATAATCTGTTAAAAAATGTCTGAAACAAAAATGATTGAGAGCACAGAAGAAAGCTCACGGCTGCTGGAAACCACCAATCCGGAGAGCTATGGAGTCCGACAGCCGGTTAAATTATCCGTTCAGGTAAACTGTTATTAAAATTATATGTACCTACCTATTTAAAAATTCCGCTGCAATTTAAAAATAACTTGTTGATTTTTGAAAAGGTCAATCTGATTTATTTACATATAGTGTACCTACTATATAATATATAATGAGTATGTATATGTATACACTGTGCGCATCAGTGTATTAAGGCATATTTTTAATACCCAAATATATGTATGTACCTACATCGTTTTGCATTCGAAAAGAAAAATTTGCTTGAGTCCTCTGACGCATGCTGAAACTTTTTGCGTCACACATAAATTCAATGGATGTACCATAACATCACCTATACTTATTTTAAGGTCAACCTTTGTTTAAAAATACTTGTAAGTATCTACATAGATGCATTCCCTTTTTAGATCAAGTTTTTTTCTACATCAGATTAATTCAGGTTACCTATGTAAATAATTATGTTATATAGGTACTGAGCAATTCTAATACTTTAGTTGACCAAATTAATTACAAATTAAGTATCTACGTACTTACGTACCTATCAAACTTGATTAGAAATCAATTGCCTATAAAAACAGTTGAGTGCCAGATAACCATATAATGTCTCCACTCAAATGAACTAGCTATACAACGGCAATACACAAAATAATAGCTCTTACGAGTATATGTATAAAGATGTACCTACATTTTACTCGTACATTGTGTAATTGTTTATAATGCATTAACGATTACCAAATACAAATTTGGCAAGGTATTCAAAGTTTACGCATAGATAATGAGTTACCTAGTTCAGACATTCGTTTTAAAAGCTTTTCGATACAGGTGGGTATATAGATAGTTGGGAGTAGATAACAACATTTGTTGTTTTTATTTAATAATAATAATAATTTTAGACCTAGACATTTCAAAATCTCAAACAGGACAGGATATGCAAAAAAGAAAAATCAAAAACCTGTTAAAAGTTGAGGAACGTCTTAATCTTAAAATTATAACGACGACTATTTATAATCTTAATGCTACACTGCTGCCACATAAGTCGTTTTGCCATCTCAATGGTGCTTTGATGTTGTTGGTTCGATTTCATTTTATGAAACCGGAATGAATGCAAATTCATTATATCTATGTATACTCACAATATGCACTAGTTAAGCTTCATGCACTTTCTTGTGCTGCTCTAGGATAGTTTCAAGTTTAATGACCTACAAACAAGTAAACGCCCATTCCAGTAGCCAAGCCAAAGTGCCCCCCAATACAATATACAACAACTAGGTAGATAGGTTTCTCTGTCTATATGCACCGAGTACCCGTGACCTGTCGAAAAAAATTCCAACTTTAAATCGTATTCGAAAATTATTAACACTCATTGTCATTTGAATAGGTTCAATGATTTTATTGTTTTTTTTTTTGTTCTTTTAATTATCTGAGTTATTTAAGATAAAATTGAATATGCGTAGGTATTCACTATATATTTACAAACAGTAGATATACAGGTCAACATGTATAATCACAAAATCAACAAATGAACTGCTTCTTGTCGTGTTGAATGAACGTGTGTTTATATTATAGACGTGAGAGCTTCCGTCTTTCAATTCATTTCAACAAATTGTAAAGTGACCAAATTGAGAATTAATGAGAAAAAATAACAGAAACACGCTTAGAAAGAAAATTTACAACTAAAATAGCACTTTATCACGTCGCGTCGAGTCGAAACATAAAAGAAACTACTTTACTAAATAGTCTAACTAAAATGTCACCTGGGTAACTTTATTTTATTTACCCTCAAACTTTTAGAGTACCTACTTAGAATGATTCATGTAATGTGGTATTCAGTATTGAGCCTTAATCGGAATTGAAATTCTTTATTTTGAACATGTATCTTATGATCTTCTTTGATTGGATTAAATATCCCAAAATATAACTTGCTTAATCTCCAAACTTTTCTCCCGTTGCATAGATATTCCAGTTAAATATAAATTGCTTAATTCCACATAGCAAAAATGCGAGCTTTTTTTAAAATATGAAGTATTTGGGGTGTAATGTTATTTTGTCCATTTATACAAAAATATATTTAAGAAAAAAAACGTTTATTAGCTGGATCATGGACATTATTTAGATGATCCAGAGTGTATATGTAATTCTTGGACATTAACTTGTTTACAATTGACAAATGGAAAGTAGGTTTCATTGAAAAATTAATACGTTTTGTTTGAATTCAGCTGCATTTTTATGGAAAAAAATTTCAATAACCTTGAAAGAAACAATTAGACATTTTTTGGCACAATAAGAATGTTAAAATGTATAGATTAATTTGAATAAGAGGATAATATCTAGTATAATGTTTTTCAAGTCGAAAAATTAAAATTAAAATTTCATGTTAACGGGCTTAATGTCACCAGGTTTTGAAGCGCATTTTTTACTAAAGTCGTAACGTTTTTTTTTAAAGCGGATGTATTTTTTTATTCCGCTAGTTATTCGATGTATGTATATATGTAAGTTTTGGATCATGGAAACAACCTACATATAGGAATATGTGCTCGTTGGTTTTTAATGATAGTTGAATTACTTCCGTTCCTAACTAGGTAGTATAGCCATAGCTAGGTAGCACTTGTAGCTACATGTATTTAAATGAAACTACTTTCAGCTTGAGTTACAAAAATAGACAAATTAATATTAACTTATTTTACATATATAGTCGACACATTTATTTTTAAATTATAAAATATATGACATCAAATACAAGTACGAATATTATTATTATTACAACAATATTTCCCTGGATGTTAAAATTATTAAAATATTTTGATTCCCTTGCTTAAAACATCATCATGAAATTTTAATAGATAGATAAATTGTTTTGCATGCATCTAGAAGCAATAGAATAATAACACTCTAGGTATAATACCCATTTTAAAGATAGGAATTATTTTGTTAATAATTACAATTACATAGGTAATAACTCTTGATTTGTCTAGCTTAAATATTGAAAAAAAATGTATCAGATACATTTTTATATTACCTGCATATTACTCCTAGCAAATTACCTGCACCTAATCTAAGTATATAGAGCCTACAGCTAGGACACTAGGGCCAACAAAAAAAAATAAAATGTTAATCAAAATTTAAAAAATTAAATAGATTTTTACTAAGGTACAATTAAGTAAAATCAGTAATTTTTTTACCAAAAAAAAAAATAAGTATATCGAGGAACTTTTATATTATTCAGTCTCATATACATAACATAGGCTAATACATTAAGATCAGTCTTATTAAATAAAATACTCTAAACGCATGCATATAGTTATGCAGTCCTAATATACAAAACACATTTTTGTATGCATTTTAGTTATGATGAGATTGTATCAACACAAAACATCATGTATTCTCTTTTTGACACATAAGAGAGTTTTGCAACAAAAATACAAATAAACCCTGCTCTCAAACATATTATGCTCGGTCGATGATCAATCGAGTGAAACAGACTGGTCCCGTATCGCGTAAGACAAAAGTGATAGCCCTATAAGTTGACTGTCGTTTTCATGATTCTTCTCTCTTTCGTTCATTATAGAAATGATAGAGACAAACGACTATCGAAAAATTGGTAATCAACTTCACATTGCCCGATTCTAACTCTAACATATTTACCCACCCTTTAAAATGGGGAAATTGATATGGGTGATGTCAAATGACTTTTTGATGCAAAAGCTCTTATGTAGGCTTTATACAGCCTTCCAACTCATTTAGCTTATACTGCTGTGCTGCTATACGGAACGTTATATAAGGTAATGAATAACATGTTTGCATCTAGTGAACTTATAAATAGAACATAGCCTTATATACTCGCTTTTATGCGTTAATGAATAAGGCTGATTATGTTACTTAAATTAAACTAGTATTTTACATATTCTTAAAATAATTGGGAATCTGTTTTCTGGCAAACTAGATCTTCATTTAAAGTGCTACAAAATTCTTTACAATAATTAAAAATTTTATTAAAAAACTCTGCTTCTAATGTACCTATCGAAAAATTGGATAGTCACTATTTGGCCATTATTTAGGAGCATCATTAAAGAAAGGTTTTCAACATTTTTCTTAAAGACTAATGCCGTTTTAATTTGGCAATCCCAAAGCTTTTTAGATCTGGAATATTCTGAAAGTGTTCACTTGAGAGAAAGTTACAGCTCTGATATTAAAAAGAAGAGACCTTTGTTTCTGGATTTGAAATCAGAAACGTTGATACTAATGCTGATGCTGGAGGGACATTCCGTAATTTTCAAAACGATAGTCGTCAAAACGATGGTCGTCGACGAGATCGTCTTTAATTTGCTTCACGTAACTCAAACACTATCGCCTCTTCAATCGTTTACAATTTGAGAGTGTTTGGTACTTTTCAGAAATTCTCAAACTTTAGTTGAGTTGTCAAATGGACTATCAAGTCAAGTCTTATTATTGGAGGTATATAGGTTGAACGACACCCGCTTGATAAATTTATTGTTTCAAGCACCATCACGAATGCTTCCTTTGATAGTCGATAGATAGGATAGATAAATTATTACAATTATATACTTTTACGATAAAAAAAACATCATACTCACATTTGATTAGGAAGAGATAAGGGATTTGATTTGTCTCTCAACTGTCTTCGCATTCGTATTAATTGTACTTTTTCCCAACCTGCGTTTTCATTTCCACCTTCTAACACATGAAAATTGCTGCGCCGAAACATTTTACCTTTAATTTGCAAATGCCGCGGATAGCCGAAAACAAGATGTCAAACTACAGTGGCTACTCAATTATTCAACTACAGTCACCTATAAACTCAATCAATCAATCAAAATCAATGCAATACGATACATATTTAGCAAATAAAGGCATCACTATAGCTCAGACGATATCGTCTGACGATAATCGAGTTACTGAATGACCTCCCTGATCTTACGAGTATGTATGCTAAATGATTGAATGTCACTCAAATAATGGCTGCTGGTATTGATGGTTCAATCTAATTCCTTTCATTTTCAGTCTCTATTTTAATCTATTTTATTTGTCAATTATTCAGAGAAATTTCCACTGTGAAAATGGGAACTCATAGTAGGTACTTCTACTAACTAAGTAAGGACATATTGTTATTCTGCTGTGGGTACACAAGAAACAAAAAAATCTATTCAGTTTAGTCTACATTTCCCTATCTCACGAGCTTAATTTCCATATTTGTGTCACGCACACAACAAACAAACAAAATTTCAATCTTTATTTGGTTAAAAATGTTAAATAAGACTATGTGGATCACACTTAAGTATCTTTTAAGTATCGTATGACACTTGCTATTTACATATACATAAATGACAAAAAAAGGTGTGTTTGCTTAGTTTCTTTCTTATACAAACCATCACTCATTTTTTTTTACAAAAATAGATGTAATCCAATATTAGTTAAAAATCCCCTTAACTATAAAAATCTAATTATTATGAAACTTAAATTGTGTTCTTTTTTAAAAAGCATAATAAAAAATGCTAAATTTTTGCTAATACATATGTACAGTTTCTCATTCAGGAGCAATTTTAGATAAGAGAAAAATTAAGTTTATAAAAATTATTTGATTAGTTTAAATCATTAATAAATTACAAAAATAAATGTGACACTTTGCCAGCTTGTCAACACGTTATTTTCTTATTTTTTTATAGATAACATTTTTCCATTGTACTATATATACTAGTCAAAAATGCTTATCAAAATGTGTAATACAAACTTTATTAAGGCATTTGTTTCTTAGTATAAAACTGCCCTTACACAATCATATGCATGTGTGTTTGAAAAATATAACTGAATTGATTGTGTCGCTGGCCTTAGTCTCGATGTAATCTCTAGAGGTCAAACGGAAAAAGGTCGCGACTAGGTCTCAGCAACTCGCTTATAAGAAAGAAATATTCATGAACCATATAGGTACGTTTACAAAAAAAATTGTTTAATTTTGTAAATAATTGGTTTATTTAATTTTAAAGACCCTGCGACTTTCCAAGTCCCTCTATGCTAAACAATTTGTATTTAAGGTAAAACGACTCTCTAAAAGATTTAACACTAAAAGGATATTCCCATGGGAGCGACCTCCAAATAATCAAATAAATGCAATTTAAAAAATTTGCAAACCTAAATTCCTCATAAGTTTTTAATATTACTTTTTAATTGCCAAAACAAAATAAATATTGGTCGTCGCGAATTGCAATTTGATTGTATGAACAATCAAACTCTATTCGTGTTCCACATACCATCCACACTTTAACGAACAAAATTTTCGTGTGTGACTAACCTCAAAAAAAGCCATGTGATCGAAATGGCAAAACGGACGAATAATAGTTGATTCGTTGGTAGGTCGTTACATGTACATATAGTCCTTAATTCTGCAGAAAAATTGTTGCTACACAAATTAGCTCTTTGTTTTCTATAGTTTGTAAGGAAATATTAATGGCGAGTGCCGCATATACTAAAGCGTTTTTTTGCTTAGTTTTTAAGCGGAGAAGTTTATTGCGGAATTTTTGTTGTATTTGACATGGACATTATTTTTAAACTAACTTAATGGGTGAAAAAAACACGCATACTATTATACCTACCAAAATTGTCGTTACACATATGAAGATAGGACAAGACTGCTTCAAGTTTACTCAACTTACAAAATCATTGACCTACGCGGAGAGACTGCAAAAAAAATCCAATCAGTAAAAGAAATTAAACAAATTTAATTGGTTCTTCCTTTTTCTTTTTTTTTTTTTTTTTTTTTAAATTCGATTTAATTTCGATTACCTACCTACCTATCTATAATTCATTTTTCAGCTGCAATTGCAATGCAAATTTTTATGAGGTATCTATGTATTCATCAATTTATTACTAAAAAGGTATAGACTAATATGTAGATATAGAAAATAATATCAATATGTCTTTGAATGAGCTTGCAGTAAAAATAACGTAATAATATACTAGGTTTTTTTTTTTTTTTTTTTTTAAATTCATTTTTATTTCATATTAACTTATAACTATCTTAAAGCTAGACAAAAATGTTTAAAACTAGCCTAATTATCAATAATATACTAGGGGTATTCACGATCCGATGTATCTGGTCTTGTATCATTGTAAAAGTGTAGCATTTTTTTTGCACTACAACAACAAAATATACATTGCAGAAATATAAAAAAGGTAAAACTAATGTGACGGCGATAATCGCTATATACTAACAGGCAAGGAAGGTAACTGTAGTTTACGCAAATTGCGAGTGAAAACGATTGAATGAATTAAGTAACAATTCTTTTGGGGTAAGAATATTCTATTAAGCGGTCAGTGACATTTCAGACCGACGCGTTTTCTGTCAAAAACCGACAGAAGAACAAACACCAGAACCAACACCGTTTTCACTTTTTTTTTATAATTTCCTTATAATGTAATAAATGGCCTCGTTCGGTGGCATATCCAAACCTATCCGAATTGCTTGGTGTTGTTGTAACGCCTAAGGAAAAAACAGCTGATGAACTAAACATATGTTGTCAAACACAAATCTCAAGCTACCCAAAAATTATTGGATTCGTTGAGATTCGTTTGGAAACGTCAGGAACAGCTGATTCAAAACTTCAGATGTGTATCAAATACAACTGACATAACGAGAAAGCTACCTGAATCGTTCGGAAATAAATCCGCTACAAAGGTATCTTGGATAGCCTATCGGACACGCACCGAACGAGGCCAATAAAACTTGCATGTTGACAAAGAACGTAGAACAGCATTGCCTTATACCTACGAGGAATCCTAAGCCCGCTGACAAATCCAAAATAGCATTGCCATGCTTTTGGAAGAATTCTTTTGTGATGAACAGAATAATAAATATGTTAAAAAAACGAGACATGAGTGTGACGAGATCTCGTCGTTCCTGTTCCTGTCCTTCTGAAAGTATTTACTTGGGACAAAATGACAGTTCTGATTCTGAAAAGAAGAGAATTTTGCTTCTGGATTTGGATTCAGAATCGAAACCAAAAGCACTCACACATTCATATACTTGAACGTCAAACATATCTGTTGTCATTGTTTGCTCATAATTGTGCAATAAACATTTATTTTTTTTTTTTTTTTGAATTTGAATATTTCCACGTACCTATACAATTATTTTCACACATACAATCACATTAAAATTCAGAAACGTCAGAATAAAAAAAGTGTTCAGTTGGGATCGCGGATCGGAGAGGGATTCCGGATTGCCAAATAAAAACGCCATTAGTGTCAAACTATGACGAGGATACCTACAAATAATAAACCATTTCATGTCGTTGCGTTACGTTAAACTAATGGAAACTTTTCGCTTGATTTGGGGAAAGCTCTCGTCCTATTTTCTTGCGCATTATTAGTATTCTTTTCTTAAAACTCGTCTCCATTTCGGAGATTTTACTATGGTAAAGCGGTGAGATTGAATCGTTGAATTGAAATTATTGAAACGTGGATCAAAGTTTAAACGATGGTGACGTTTATACAATAGAAAGATGGCGTCGTGATGGAGATGCATTTAAAGCAAGTACAGGACCGGTTTCAAAAATGTCAACTTCGTTGTTCTTTAAGCGATTTTCATGAAATTGGAATATGTTATAGCTGACATAAAATTATGAAATTAAAAAATAGGGTGGGTTAAAAAAATTATTTTTCAAGAAAATATTGAAACATCTTCTATATACATAATACATCTATGCATTTTTTTTTAAACTTTGTTGAATCAGAAATGTTTTTTTCAAGCACTACTTTATTTTATTTAATTTTTTTATTAATTAATTTGAATTTACTCACAAACGCTTCAATCTACAAAATAAAGTATGTAAATAGTTTTAAAATGTTGGCGTTTTTTATATAAGGGTTATACAAATTTCAAAAGAAAATCGTGCGAATTTTTGTAAGTGTTATTATACAAAACGCTATCATTCCAAAGCTATACTTAATTTCGATTATTAAAACGGTTTTGAGTTTCAAATTAAGTTCTGTAAGTGGTAGGACCCGAAAAATAAAAACGGCTTTTATTTCTAGCGCGTGTATATATATGTACATAGGTACACACATTTTTTTTTGTTTTTTTACATTTAATTTCTTGTTGATAAACAATTATAAAAATGGTGCCTTATAACTTTGTTAATAATAAAAAAGAAAAATTTCTAATTTGCCTATATGTATTTTTTTTCTTTTAGCAAGAACAAGAAAACCTTCTTACTATGGTCAGTGGAGAAAATAATTCGAAAACATTTCGCCAGTATGTTGCAGCTTTGGCAGCTACTGGGGGAGCATTAGCTGCTGGTGCCCTTTTGGGTTGGACATCTCCGGCTCAAAAAGAATTAGTTAGCCCTAATTACACGTTTCCTTTAACCAATGAACAATTCTCATGGATTGGCTCTGGTGTGACGCTGGGAGCTGCTTTTGTGTGCATCCCAATTGGATTTTTGATAACAATCATTGGTCGAAAATTGACTATGTTGTTATTGGTGCTTCCGTTCACCCTTGGATGGGCGTTGCTAATTTGGGCGCAAAATTTCGAAATGCTGTTCATTGCTAGATTCATTTTGGGAATATCAGGAGGCGCATTTTGTGTAACGGCCCCTATGTACACAGGAGAGATCGCTCAAAAGGATATACGTGGCACATTAGGAAGCTTTTTCCAACTTATGATAACTATTGGAATTCTATTTGTGTATGCCCTTGGAGCAGGACTTAATGTTTTCTGGCTGAGCATCATCTCTGGTATGATTCCATTGATTTTTGGAGCCATCTTTGTTTTCATGCCAGAGTCTCCAACTTATTTGGTAAACATTTTAATTTCACCTTTTAATTTGATTGATTTTTTATTAAATCAATAATTCTATTACAGGTGAGCAAGGGAAAGAATGAAAGTGCAATAAAATCTATCCAATGGCTTCGTGGTACTCAATACAATTACACCGCAGAGCTAGAGGAACTTAAAGAAATTGATGCTCAAATCAAGCAAAATCCAGTTTCAATCATTTCTGCATTAACTCGCAGGGTAACAATAAAAGCTCTAATTATAAGCTTGGGTCTTATGTTTTTCCAACAACTCAGTGGAATAAATGCTGTTATTTTCTACACAAATGATATTTTCCGAGTAAGTTAATATAAAAAATAAAAAAAAAGAAAACTCATACTAATCAATATGTTTTCTGTATATCTATATATTTATAGGATGCTCACACTGGAATTGACGAAAATCTATCAACTATTGTTGTTGGAATCATGCAAGTTATTGCCACTTTTATTTCTGTTATGGTTGTAGACAAACTTGGCCGACGAATTCTTTTGCTGGCTTCATCAGCTGTTATGGCTATTTCCACCGTACTTATGGGAGTGTACTTCTACATGCAAGATAAAGACAAAAGCTCTGTGGATAGTCTTGGATGGTTGCCAGTGGTATCTTTGTGTGTTTTCATTGTGATGTTTTCAATTGGATTTGGGCCAGTTCCATGGCTTATGATGGGTGAACTTTTTGCTTCGGACATAAAAGGTGTTGCTGGCTCAATCGCTGGAACAACAAATTGGGTCTTGGCGTTCATTGTAACCAAAGCTTTCTTGAGTCTCAAAGAAAGCCTGGGTTCAGGAGAAACCTTCTGGCTGTTTTCTGGTATTACATTTATTGGCTTTATATTTGTTTATTTCTTCGTACCAGAAACAAAAGGTAAATCCTTGAATGAAATCCAGAAATTATTAGAGGGAAGAACTGTGGAAAACTCAACGCAGGCCGAAAAGTCTCCGCAATAATTTAAAAACGATGTTAAGTCCGTTTAGCCATGAGTTTTTTTTTATTTGTTTAGAAGTTCTCTTTTTTTTGTATGTAAAAAAAATTGAAGCATACTTTTACAATACCTAGTTCTTAAGGGCCCAATGGCTTCAAGTCATTTGTTATTGTTTTTTATGAATTTTATTCAAAAAGACAAATTATTATTTGTTAATATTTATCTAAATAAATATTGATGCATGCACTCATACATTCAGCTCCAAATCCTCTAGATAATGTTTGAGCTTTTAACTTTTAAGACTGAACGTCAGAATTATTGTTACCGAAATTCCTGCAAGTTTTAATTAAGATACAAAATAAAAGAAAAGGTGACCGAACGATTTATACAAAATTTTATTGAAGAAAGCATTTAGAAACCAATATGAAAATGAACTTAACATATTCAATATGCATTTACTAAAATTATTGTTGTTACCATACATAAATTAACATACGGCATTTTCTGGACGTGTTTTAGAGAAAATTGTGCATATATTTTTAGATAGTGTATTCTTATTGGAAGTGTGGAAAATCAAATAATATTATCTACCTATTATGTATATACAAAACACATCAGATACATATGTGTTGTTTTTGTATTGTCATAAAAAAAATTGCAACATGAGTATTTTTAATCGACTTAAGTCTTGTCTTTGTATTTAGAAATAAATTATTTAAGTTTAATGTTATAATTCTGTTTTGTGAAAATGATATTTTTCTTTAACTATTTCACATTTAATTATTTTAATTTTTAAGATAATTTGTTTGTATAAACTTTTTTTATTATTTTAAGATTTTAAACTAGAAAAATAAATTAGTCAACAAATAATATATATATATTGTAACGATGTTATCTATATCTCTCTTAAATAAAAAATATTTATCATTTTATGTAAATGTGACTTTGTTTGTAGTTTGTAAATAATTTTGCTGTAAATACGTACATGTTATGAAGAATATTTTCTGTCAATTTTAAGTTTAATAAAACTACTAAATACTATCGTGTATAACCAAATCTGATATACACGAAATGATTCTAGTACCTACCTAGCCATAATTGTACACAAGACATTCCATAAGGGACAAAATTGCGTTTAATTTTAACTTGCAAACACTAAAGTTTGAAGGTTTTTTTCTCATAGTAAGTATAATATTACATCAGAAATTATAACACATAATTATATAAATAAATAGATATATATGTACCTATATAATTATACAAATGCTCAAACCGTTATTTAAGATTTTAAGGTTTCTTCTTTCCTACAATATTTTGCAAGAAAGTTAGTATGACAATAAGCGGTACTAAAAATAATTTAATTTTAACTATGCATGTAAGATTTTCAGACCTTTTTAAATGCAATCTGCATTGCACCCCTGAAATATTTATACCGTGGTTTAGCCTTCATTAAAGTCAGTGTTCAAGTACAAGTAGTAGGTAACTCTGACGTAAAATCGTAAAATGGCGTCCCAATCTGTCCTAAGTGCGCACCGTCTTGTGATTGTCAATATCAAAGGTTGTCAATTTTTTGACGTGAACCTTTACACTTGCGTTGAAATGAATTATCGATCAACTCTTTGACGGTGTGCGGACATAGTATGAAAATACATTTTTAGCCGGCTAGAACCTCCTGTGCATGAAAAACAAAAGTTACATAGTTTTTTTCAGAAAAGAATTTATATTTGGTGTCCATGGAGAAACATGAAACCCTCCATGGACACCAAATGTAAATTTTTGTAATTTTTTTTACATGTTTTTGGCATGACTCGTAATTTTTTTAATAAAAATCGCCTCAGAAAGGCACAATCCTTGTCGAATAGTCAGGAAAGAAAATGTGACCAAAATCCGAAGACGGAAGCATAAAGGATTTTCCATCCACGCAATCCATTCTCAACCTCAAAGTATGCGTAATAAATTTTCCACCTGTGTTCACGTTCACTGACGGAATTGTGGACAAAAAAATATTCACTTTGATACGGAATTGCGGACCCATTTGTTCGTCTTCGCTATCATCGTAATGTCAAGTTTGATCAAAATCTCGAGTTCGATTTTTTTCCAATCCATAACTTGTAATATAGTACCTACATATATAATATCGCTAGTCAAAAAAAAAGTAATAAAAATACTACCTAGGCATACCTACTTTTATTTCCTAATAAAACTGTGGAGAAAAAATTAAATCATTCTCAATAGATATTATATTTGAAAATACATATTGTATGTAGAAGGGTATCTGGGTACACATGTATCTACCTGAACAAAACATATTGAAATATCTCAATTTTGCTTTGCTATTTTCGCATAGAAAAAGTGAAAAGTAGCAACGTTGCTACAATTCAAAAACCTAAGATCCACCAAATATCTAAAATTTGAAAGAAAAATTTAAAATAAATTCTATAATAACCTATACATGCATGTATATCCATATACATTCTTACTTCAAATTCATGTCTACGCCAATAACCTTGATATAATTTATTTATACCCACCATATTTTGAAGGTTGACATGGCAAAAACAGCTTATTCGGTTTTCTCCCTTACCCCCGATATTGTTGTCAGAACTAATAAATTTCGACCATCTCCCTTGTTTTTTTTCGTATTTGCCTCTACATTTACTTCTTCCACATCAACAATTCAATATCAAAAAAAAGAATCTAGCGCCCTCATCGACGGAACTACTAGCTAAAAAATTCTGTCTCATAGTAGTACTATAGGTTTCATATACAAAGGTGCAGACCGAAAAAATCTCAGGCGCCAATTATAGCTTTCATTGAATAAAATCCATTATTGAAAATATTATCTTTCAATTTTGAGGCATTTAAACGAATACACTTGATGACATTTTGACGTTCAATTAAATTTACATATTATTTATTTTCAAACAAATATTTCATTGGCATTACTACTTTCCTATAAAATATTATTTAATTTAATTTGAAGCTTAATACAAGCACAAGTAAAACTATGAATTATAAATATCTAAATTACAATTGAATCTTAAACTAAGTAAACTACAATTAAATAGAATTGATAAAGAGGAAATGGGATTATTATAATTGAATCACCTCTTAACTAATTCAATGATCAAAACGGTTTCCAATGAATAGCTGATTTGTTCGTTTCACAATGTGTCCTTTCATTGATTAACTCTAACTTATACCTACATATATATACATATATAGCCGTTTTATAGTTATTTCACTGACAGGACCTACGTCAATAGACAGCAAATTTTCAACGATTACTATAACTGTAACTGATTCCGATTTGTCAACCAATTGCACTGATGACTTTCAATGAAAGCTATAACTGCCGCCTTAAGCTTGTATGCTACTTCTTTTTTGTCTCATTTTTAATGCAAAAAATGCAAACAGAGCAGTACAACGATTATTAAATGGAAAAACCCATTAAGTGTGAGTGTGTACACAATAAACAAAAAAATGCTAAACTGTCAAGAAAAAACTACTAAAAATGAATATGACCTTACATTTCTTCATTAAAATTTGTCACATCAAAAGAGGTTTATTTTTTTATCAAAGTGTTTGGTATTGGTTCAGCAATTGCATTAAGGCAGCTGAAAGGTTACAATTCACCTTAAAATATTTGGCGACTGGTGGGTATTTCTTCGACTTTATCCAAAATAAATTTTTTAAAATGCCAATATTTCTTTTAGCGCACAGACAATTCGTAATGCTGGCGACTGAAACCTTTCATGCGAACGATTATAATTGCTAGTACAGACATCACCTCAAATTTAAAAGAACCAAGTAATGAAGGTTTACTTTCGCATCAAGATTTTTTCAAGGCTATATTTTAATTATTAGCTAAACGTATTTTTTTCTTAATTGAGTGTTTATATTGTTGAATAGTCAACAATAAAAAAAAATTAAATTAATAAAATGACGTTTGAGGATATACCATACATATACAATGTTTTGGTAAAACAACATAATTTCTCTTTCACACAAAACTGACACTTTCATGTGATTTAATGAATTAAAAATGGGAAAAAAAGAAGTATAATACGGGCTTTACGCTCGCAGAATTGGGACCAAAATTCTTCAAAATCATTCGTTTCTTTGTCGTGGAATTCTGTCGCTTGTTGCTAATTGTTGGACATATTTTTGATACCCAGAACGTATACACAAAATTCATCAAAAAAAAATTCATTCTGTTTTGACTTTGACGTTTAGTAATCAGTGGAGATTTATCATTTAGGTTATGTAATTTAAACTGTAAAACTTTTGTATGAGTTAAATATACAAATACAACCAGCAGTGCATCCTTCCTGGTTTTGATTTCATAAATTCGCACATTCTTTACCTAAAATATGGTTTCACAAACTTTGGCTCTTCTTGTTCGTTCCCGGGGCCCGGATGAATTCTGGAGAAAGAGGAAAATCTTTAAAATGGCTGCTGTAAGTCAATCGTCTCCACGATTTGTATGTTATGAAAAGTTATTAGATATAAAATTTGTCTATAGCATTATCGCAACCGATCAAGGAATTGTTATTCTATTGCAATCAGGAGTGTCCACAGAGCCCTAGCTTATGCGACCAAAGGACGCAAGCTGAAAAAGCTTGACATGTCTGAGGTAGGATTTCATATTAACTAATACACAATTAAGTTCAATTTTGTCTCGCAGCTTTGGAAGACTCGTGTCGAAGCCGGTTGCAATCAATATGGTATTTCATTTGATACCTTCAAAGAAGGTCTCGTCCGAAGTGATATTCTGCTCAACAAAAAAGTGTTGGCTGACCTTGCTATCTGGGAACCCAAATCATTTGAATCTCTTGTTAAAATTGCCCGAGAGAGAGCAACCATTGAGGGACTCCCCGATTTGAAAGAGAGGTCGACAATGAATCAAGTCTATGGACTTTCCAACATGATGAATGAAATGAAAATAAAGAAAGACTAATTAGATTTTTGTTTTTTTATTTTTGTTAACTAAAACATAACAATAAGATCAACATGCAAAATAGTTGACAATATTCCGACAAATACCGGCAGTCAGAATGTTTACACGAACGAAGTGGTTAAGCATCTTATTCGATTTTTGCCAGTATGTCTGACTCTCTAAATAGAATGTACTCCGTTTTGTCTGCCATTTCGATTTTGGTGCCTCCGAATTCCGGTAGTAAAACTTTATCTCCTTCTTTGATGCCAATTGGGACGTTCTGTCCACTCTAGAATAAAAAAATAAGAATTAAACCTACTCGAGCTATTATACATGACGCAACATACAGTGTTCCTGGCGCCGGGTCCAACAGCGATGACCAGTCCTTCCAAAATTTTTGCTTGCGATTTTTCTGGAAGCAGAATTCCGCCTTTGGTCTTTGTAATTGACTCAGCACGTTTTATCAGGATGCGGTCTAGCATGGGGATTATCTTCTTGATTGAACTCTGTCAGTGAAACAAAAAAACAAAATTAGAATTGAAGTCATTACACAACTGCAGAGAATTGTTCCAGAAATATCCAAAATCAAGTTGCGGCTCAAAGGTTTATTAAAAACATTTTTCAGATAAATTATTAAACATACCATGTTGCTTTGTGTATTAATTTCGGAATGAGGTAGCTAAGTCTTAAATTTAAATGAATAAATGCGGTTTTTCCGGGAAAAAAGGATCCTGGCACGTGCGGTCCGACTTCTCGAAAGGAAAATTGATTTCAAATGAATGAATGATGATTTCTTTTGATGAAAGGATGAATTTTCTACACAAGTGAACTTTTTGCTAATCAGAATTTTTTCAAGTATTCCAAAAATTTGTATATGTGACAAGAAGGTGGCAAACCGGCCTTTATTTTGGCAGAATTCAGCTCTTCAAGTATAGTTTTTTTTTTATGATTAAGGCCATTGTTCATTGGGTAATTGATTCGGTCAAACTATAGAATTGTGTAGATATTTTTGTTAACAATAATCGCTGAATGCTTGGAAAATAATATGATTACAATATTGTTAAGCAATGCTAGGATAATTTAAAGTTAGCTAAAAACTTCATGGACATGAACATATGAAGGCAGTTCATTTTAGCTTTTAAGGCCAGTTGTACAAATTAATATTTGATTCGTGGTTCAGCAATTTCAGTTCACCCATTTCGGCGGATTAACTATGGGTTAAAGTTCAAACATGTATTTGGCTGTTATGACATACTTGAACCGTGAACCATTGTTAAATTACAGTTAATCCGTGAAATCGTGAGTTAAAATTGCTGCACCACGGTTGAAATATTTGAAGCACATTTTACAATGTATAATATTAAAATTATTTGATTTTTTTTTTAACTAGAACGTTAATGTAAATATACGTTAGGCTAGACGGGCACATTCAATTTTTCTGAAACGAAATAGTTTAATCACTAGTTGTACGATGATCGCGCACATAAGCAACTTAGAAATGAATCAACGAGATAAACCAACGCACAGACAATTTTTGATTTAATGTGCGCGCAGTTACATATAATTCGGTGTGAAACAAACTGAAGAACTTATTTTGAGCGATCGTTGGATTTGCCAAGACACAGACGTGTTTTGAATCGCGGACTGAATAGTTTTTGCACGTGCGCGCACCCTCATATATGTCCATGTTATTCCCTTTAGCAACCAAACTGTTGCAAAACTGAAAAGTTTCATGTGCGCGCCTAGCCTTAATGTAAATACACACAAATTCAATCCAGTAATCTAAATGAAAAGTATGTATTTTATTTTAATTTAATGTTTTTGACATTTAAGGCTATCGGGTCCACTTACATTTTTGCGATTTCGGAAGTGTGAGATTCAATTTGCTAGCCGGATAACGTGTACACACGTTATTTACCCATATTTTGAGCGTGAATATATTTTTTTCCACGAAATTCATTCACGCTTGAATGATTTTGAACTGGGACCAAGAAACAAGAATTAAAAATTACATAAACAAGGATTATAAATTCACATGCGTCTTCTGCTGGCTTGGTTGAATTTTTGAAGGTTGAATATATCTACATCAATTGGCTCACTGAACATTCTCATTTTTTTTTTTTTGAGAATTTGACAGCTCAATTTTGGTTCTATTTTTGTATATACATATGGATATGTATGTTAATTCTTTAAATCATAACATAATTTTATGACTCTGTTGTTCGTTCGCAGTTGAATTAGTTTTATTATAAATATAACTTCGAAGTTGCTAAAAAAATTATTATTTAATTTAAATACTAAAATACGAGTATGCTCTGCCATGAAGGGAAATTAAGTCTTTACTGTTTTTTTGGAACAGCAGGAATCGTATTAGCCTTGTGTGTCCCTCAGTTTCTTTTAGATATTGTGCCAAATGTGTGGGGTGCCGCTTTATGGGGACCATTTCTATATTATGCTCTAATTAACATGATTTTAAGATTTGGTTTTAAAAACAATGATTATCAGGTAAGAACTGCACTTGAGTGTGAGTAAACTAATCCAAAAATACTGCCAGACTTTCTCGCAGGACTGTTTAGATTGGGAATTTAGGTCTGGTACTGCCGAAGTTTATGTATGCACGTAACTACGTTGTGACGACTCCTGTGAGGCACGAAGTAAGTAGGTATGCATTTCAATAGCCCTCATATAGTGCATAAAATGATGATATTGCCCTTGGCCAGTACGTAATATCGATTTATAAACGTGATAGGCACATCAGATTTTAATGGTTACAATATAACTTTCAAGTTAGGCACCAATCTTCCCACTAAACAGAGTCTAAAATGCACAAGTCAAAATTTTATACTATCTTATTGTAAAGTCATCTTTACACGGTCACACTAATCTTTATTTACATCCTTATATTTCAGATCGCTATAAGAGCTTCCTTACTGGGCTTCGTATCTTCAGTCAGTGCTCTCCTTATTATTTTTGCCCCTGGCTCATGGAAACAATTCGGTGTATATGGATTTTTTCTATCATTCTTTCATTACTCAGAGTTTTTAGCTATAGCCTGGTCAAATCCGTCTAGCCTCTCAGTCGATTCATTTATTCTCAATCACTCTGTGCACTATGCCGTTGCTGCATCTATGAGCTGGGTGGAGTTTTTACTGGAAACTTTGTTTGTGTCTGATTTTAAATCAACTTACTCGATTTGGGTTATTGGAGTGGTATTGTGTCTCTTTGGAGAAGTAATGCGAAAAACAGCTATGATTACAGCTATGTCCAATTTTAATCATTTAGTGAGTATAAATTTTGTTTGTAATACGAACAAAATAACATCTATTTGTCATTATCTAGGTACAATACGTTAAAGCCAAAGACCATCAACTTGTTACACACGGTGTATACGCTTATGTGAGGCATCCTTCCTATGTTGGCTGGTTTTGGTGGTCTATTGGTACTCAAGTTAGTATGCTACTTTAAAAAATTAGAATAACTAATAATTAATAGGATCGTTTCCTTTTTTAAGATTATTCTCTTGAACCCAATTTGTATTTGTCTTTACACAATTGTAAGTTGGAAGTTCTTCAAAGATCGGATTTTCGTAGAGGAAATAACATTGCTCAACTTTTTTGGCGTCCAGTATTATGATTATCAGCAGAAAGTGCCTGCCGGATTACCATTTATTAAAGGTTATGAAATTAATAAGACGCAATAAGTGTATGTCTAGTTTGCCAAAATTGTAAATAGCTCGCAATGTAAATTTTACTTAATTTTGAAATTGTATAGATAGAAAGATTTAACTGTGTTAACTTCCATTAACAATTTATCAGGATGTATGTATATGTATGTATTTATATTTCTTTTACTTAAATATAATTTAAATTAAAATTAAAATAAAATAAAAAAATTAAGCTTTAGTTATTGCGCCTAACCTTCGATGCGATAAACATATTATTATTTTCCATGCTGTAATTCTATGTAAAATTAATATTAGCCTGTAAGAATGTTTTTGAAATATACCAAGTTCCGCCCATCATAAATGACATTCTATAATGGAAATGGAAAAGTTGCTTTCTAAAAAATTAAACCAAAACAGAAGATTTTAAAAAACCTACGTTGATGATATATGTTTGTTATGGGAATAACCAACCTTATGAGTTTGGACTAT
This sequence comes from Philhelius pedissequus, assembly GCA_910595825.1. Classification (NCBI taxonomy): domain Eukaryota; kingdom Metazoa; phylum Arthropoda; class Insecta; order Diptera; family Syrphidae; genus Philhelius; species Philhelius pedissequus. The sequence goes on along the minus strand of OU343163.1, from coordinate 1,397,405 downwards.
ATGTACATGAAAAAACTTTAATTCACGTTCAAAATTTCAGAAACTGTTGTACCCTGCCAATATCATTATAAGGAAAGAAAAACGGTTAGGAATTGATTGCAAGAACCAACATCGGGGTGTATCATGAGTTTCAAACCACAACATTTAGAAATAACCATTTCTATCACCGCTCTGGAATATAGTTTACTAATTGCAATATTCTGCAACTACTTCCTATCGAGATATTTCAATCCAATATAATTTCCATGATTGGCCATCAAACTGCATTCGATTTGCTTTGGATGGCGATATCTATGCAACCAATTTTTTTTTTTAATTTTGAACAAAATCCGTTCAGCCGTTAATGAGAATGTCAGAAATAAAAAAAAATAGTTCTATGGCAGGTACCGTTTAAAAATATTTTTAAATTTTTGGAGTAAACAGGAGACTAGAATTTTTTAATTTCGATAAAGGCACTATAGGCCAAGTTTTGCATTTGGAAAACAAATTGAAATTGAGATTTTCATTAAACTTAACAATTATGTCAGTAGGACGATCTACAGCCGATGAAGCGATTTTCTTCTAACTTGGTATTTAAATGTTTTAAGTGATTCTGTCAAATAGATTTTTGAATCGTTTTTTTAGCCCCATACATATAACGATACATGCCATACAATGTTTTCTACCATCTTAATTATATCGAAAACGGCTCTAACGATTTTGATAAAAAAAAAAGTGTGTGCACTACTTTGAGTATAGTCTACATTATTGTTATTGTCTAACATATTTTTTTACGCACTTTGTTATTATCGTTATCTGTCATACAACCATTATTTTGATTTTCGACTTTCTTATAAACGGCTTGAACGATTTCAATCGAAAATTTTGTGTGAGTACCTTCAAATTCTAAATAATCACACATGTTCTGCATTCCGAGTGAAAATGAATACAAAATGAATTTCAATTTCACTTAAAATGAAATAACGTGTTCTGTATTTCGAGTGGATTCAACTCCTTCCAATTCATTTTCGAATTGTCAAAATCACCTGTTACAGACAATTTGTGTAAAAACGGTTCATAAACGGAATGCAAGACACGAATTTTCGTAATCAGAACCCTAAAATTCCACATTCGGAATGAGCTATTTACAAACGTTATTTTATTTGGAATACAGAACATTTTTATGTGGAATACGGAACATCTAAATTCACTTTCGTTCCTCAAATTCACAGAAAGTGAAATACAGAACATGTGCGAATACTGCATACCAACATTTTCGAAAAATAATTTTTGAAAAAATTTATTTTTGTTTTTGAAAATTCAATATTTCGAAAACGGATGTAGATTTTTACTTGCGACATAGGTACTATAGGGAAAGTTTTGCATTTGGAAAAAAATCAAACTGGAGATTTTAATCAAAGTTGACATTACAATGATAGAGAACACCAAAAAATTGACTGGCAATTCCGTCCGTAGAAAAAATTTTTTCTACCTTCATAATTATCTCGAAAACGGCTCTAACGATTTTGATACAAATTGGTGTGAGTACTACCTTGAGTATGGTCTACATTTTGTTTTTTAGTTTTTTTGGATTTCTGAAAAAAAATTATTTTTAAAAAAATCAATGATTTTTTCTGAAATTTTGTTTTTAAATTTATATTATTAAATATTTAAAATTTTCATACCAATTTTTTTTAGAAAAAATTAAGGAATTTTTATATATGTATAAAAAATTAAGTGAAAAACGACTTTAAAAATACATTTAGCCGTTTCCATTAAGAATCTTTTGCATATAATGTGATCGAACATATAAGAGCAAATAGATGCGATCCAGTCGAGCATTTTATTTTTTATCAAAATCGTTAGACCCGTTTTCGAGAAAATTAAGATTTACCTATTATGGTACAAAAATTGTATGGCAGGTATTGTTATTTTTGTTGGTGCTCGTCCTATTCGCAAGTAAAAGTGTATGTGTGTGTTGATAGAAGAAAGATGGCATTAATGTTAATCAACAAGCTGGAACACCACATTTCCCCCAGTCCATAAAAGGTATGTATGCTGAATCAATAAATAGGATTTTTTAAAAGAATATTTATTGTATATCTATATGGTAAACGTATAACCATGGATGTTGGTTTGTTGCTATGATAAATATTTATTGATGTTAAACACAACTTGTCCATATTGCTTCATTGTGTCTGACAAAAACAAACTAAATTAATACAGTATTAAAAAAATCGCCCTTACATAAAAAGATAAAATTATGCCAGAGCAAAATGAACTGGATGTTCTTGCAGCTGCAGAGTATGCTCGTCTTCAGAAACAGGTTTCTATTAATTTATATTCCAATTACAAAAAAATATTGATTTGTTAACTTTATAGCTTCGAACATTGCAATTGGAGTTAAGAAAACTTCTAGACGATAAAGCGAAACAGCTAAAAAAGCAGAATCGAATGATTTCCGTTCTCCAACAGGAGCACCATGATTTATTGGTTAAAATAAATTGTCTTGAAAGTGGAACTCATGCTCGAAAAAATTCAATAGTTCGCACTTTGAAATTATGTAGTTTGGAGGATTAGAAACCAATCATTTTGATTTATTTCAGATTGAAAAAAAACTAGTCAGAATTCAGGAGGAATTTATTGAACAGAAAAAAACTATTCAAATCGAAAAAACAAGCTTATGGGAACTTGAAGGTCATATTAAAAAGGTGGTATAAATGACCAAATGGTGGTCAATGATTTCTTTGTATTTTCTTTTCAAGAAAACTAAGGACTTTGATTATATGTAGGTTGAGAAGGAAATTGAATCACTACGAAAAATTGAAGTTCCCGATAGTTGCTACAAAGAGGCAATAACAAAAGTTCAAAAGAGTGTTGTTAAACTTGAAAACCGTCTGGATGTTGTTAATAAGAAGTATAGTGATGTCCTGACTGAAAATTCAAAATTCAGGGAAGCTATAGATCACATGCTACAAGATAGGTAAGAGTATCATGTAAATCAACGCATTGTACTATAATACATTTCCTGGCCCTTATTATGAAATTCGAAACGAACGGTAGACAAAACGAAACCCAGAGAAATGATAGTCCGTAGGGTGATTATGACAAACGAAAATGGAATCAAGAGAAATGTTGCTGACAAAATTGAAAAATTATATTTTTTTTAAAACGCAACTTACTCCACACCTATTTACAAATATCAAAATGTGAATGTTGGAGCGATAGCTGATAGTCACTCATAAATAAAAACATGAGTGATGATTCTTGGTTTTAGTAATCGCAATTAACAAATCTTTCGCTTCAAACGAGTACCGCTTCTTAAAATAATACCCCCAGCGTTACCATAATGTGCCCCATCGGGCCATTTGGCCATCTGTTTTTTATTCTGGCCCTTGGCCCGGGGTCAACTAGAAATGGCACGCATATCTCATTTTTTTTGTAATATTTTATAAAGTAATGTTTCTTATTTCATAATAAAAATTGTCAATGAGTTTCTTCCATAACCAATTTCTCATATTAGGCGCTTATCTTTTAAAGCTCAGAGCAGGGAACTGAGCTGTCAAAAAAGATCTATCTTTCATTTTAAGCTCAGACACATCAGATCACTCAAGTTGCGATTCATTTTTCAATCAGAGCTAGCTGCGAGCTGTGAGCTTAGAATAAAATGTACGAGCAGATTACGCCATCAATAAAATAATATGTAACTTTCTCTTTATTCATCTTTTCCTTTTTTCAACATATTAATCATTGTTTTTGTTTTTTAATTGTCTTTCTTTGTTTTATTTTAAGGCATAAAGCTGATGATGGCATGTAGATCATGACAAAATGCATTTTGTAAAATTTGTAACGTCTAATGAAAAAATATTTGACAAGTGTTTCGTAAAAAAATATATTTCGTGCCTTTTAAACGTTATTTAAACAAAAAACGTTTTGTAATCAATAAGGAACTTAACATTAAACAAAAAAAATGGAGTAAACTTTGTTTGTGTGATATGACAGGCATACGGGAAAAAACAAACATAAAAATGGAGATTGAGGCCATTTCAGTGCTCGAGTATGTTTTTCATAAGTAAATCGGAGAGCTCTGATCAAACTCAAGCTCAGAGCTCAAAAAGAAACCGCTTATTTAAAGCGCACTGAATTCATTCATTCAGAATGACGTGACTATTGCCGTTTTTCTTTTTTTTTATCTCCAAACAGATCTCTGAGCAGAGCCTAAGTAAACCGAGTTAGATCTGAGTAGAGCATGGTCAGATATCTCCGATTTAATTTTGAAATAAACTTAAGCGCAGAACTGTCATATATTATTATAATTGTTTTTATTAAAACTTATTTACCAGCAAATCCAAAACTTTCGTTTTCCGAATTCATTTTTGTTTTTAATTGGTTTTACTTTAGTGATTATTGTTAATATTATGAGTAAAATTAGCCGCGCCCAGCACTTTGCTCCGTTTGATCGGTCATTTAATTCTGAGCTTATTGTTCATGCCCCGACTTAGCTCAGATTTAAAAAAGAAACACGAGTTGAGAGATTAAATTTGTCTGAGCTAAAAAAGAAACACAGATCTTTTCTTGACAGCTGAGTTCTTTACTCGGAGTTAAAAAAGAAAAACGCCATATATGAATAAATATTTATGTTGCCTAGAAATTGATAAAGTTTTTTTTTGAAAAAAAAATTCTGACGAGTATTTACCCTCACTTTTTGGAAATGGCCCTTAAAATGATTTTCTTTGTGGCAACGCTAACCCCTTTTTTACTTTTTACCTAGGACGAGTTTTAATGAAATGTGGCAATCAATGGTAGAACAATTTAATGAAGGCAAGAAATATATAATGGAACTGATTGATCAATCTACACTTGCATTTGATCAGCGTGAGGAATTAAGTACAAAGTTGCAATCTCTCAAAGACCGAAATGAGAATGATAAGCTGATGCATATACAGGTTCCAACAAAAATGTTTACTATTTATATTTACAATATGTGAGTATATCTATTTCAAAAATTATATTATTCTACAGGAAATGCGTGAAATGCAACGTCGATTAGAACATGATGCTAAGCTTCAACAATTCTTCGATGTCAAGGGACAGAAGCGATCTAATCCAGAATTGGAACAGAGGGAGTTTGATAAGAAACAACAACAAAAGGAAGACTTTGAAAAACAACTTTCCGAATACAGTGGTATTATCAAGGAAATTAAGGTAATTATTTGAAAATTTAAAAAATATCAATTCTATATGTATATTTATTTTTTATTGAATCTGAAAAAGCGCCTGTACCAAGTAGAAGACAGCAATTGTTTAGCCGCACAGTTCAAAAGACAAGAAGAAGAAAATTTTGCCCTATTTAGTTATGTGAACGAATTAAGTCATGAAGTTGAAATCCTAAACGATTCCACTCAAGAACTTAACGATGAAATAGGTAGCATGTATAAAAAAAAAGTAAAATTTTAATTGATAAATCTAAAACATTGACCCACAATATTGTAGAGCGACAAAAAGCTGACCAAGCCGAGAAGGAGTTTAAGCAAAAAACTGAAGACATTGATTATCTCACAAGCGAACATCTTGCTATTCAAAATTCTACTGTAAAATCAACTACTAGTAAAAAACTCGTTGAAGAACAACTAAGCAAGCTATTAAGTGGCATCGAGATCGTTTACAGCTTAATCCACTGCGATAACTCACCAATTCTTAATGTACTAAGTGCAAAAACAGCATTAACTGTTCATAACGTTAAACTGATATTGGGCGTTGTGGAGCGACGCATTAACCTAATTATCAGCGAAAATGTTGAGGATTTGTCTTCGAAAATTCTTGCTAAAAAGGATCGTGTTCCTAAATTTAATATTAAGGAAACATCAAAAACGAAGAATTAGTTTTATTTTGCTTAAATTGAAGAGGTAATACACAATTTCCTATTTTTTTTGTTGATCTAAACATTGAACTTTTCTAGAAAATAAAACTGCGTTAGACGTGTTCATAAAGTCAGATTTTTGATCTAACAAACACAGATGAATTGCAGATTATGCAACCATATTTTTTTGATTACAGAAAGCGCGAGATGTGAAGAACATTTTAAAGTGGGAACAAATTTTAATAATTTTTTTGGTTTACAATTAAATGTATCCTTTTTTTTTAAATACAAAAAAAAAATATAACATTTAATTATTTGATATTAATATTTTTGTAATTTTATGAAATTCCTTTGTATGGCTTTGTTTCTTTTCTTTATATGGAAATTATATTTCTGTTGTCTTTTTCATTCAACAATAATTCTTAAATAAATTGAACACAACTTTCTTGGGGTCATTTCTGATTGTTGTGTGACGTTTATGAACATTCATTTACTACTTAAAATTGTCCTTAAGCAGGCCTGCACACGTTCTACACGTTACATTGTTAAATGTAACAAAGAAGAAAGACAATTGTACTAACGCAGATTTTTGACATTTGTGAACACACTCTTACTATTGTACTGATTTCAAAGATAATCAGAATTTATTGAACTTTTTTATTCTTAAAACATTATTGAAACATATATTTTGGCTCAAAATGATTATGAGCAAAAGAGAAACTTGAATTTTTTTCTTAAATGATACTAAAAACTCTAATTGAACATTTAAGATTTTCTGGTTGCAAGTAAAACATAAATATTGATTTTTTTTAAATATTCAGTAATTTTTAGAGGAATAATTCTATCGTTTATTTTTAAATATATTATGTGATTATTTTGTCACAAATATTCATATGTACGAATACCATTTTTGGAAAATTACTTTTTTTTATTTAATCAGCAGATATTCATCATTTATAATAAGACCTAATAATTTATTAACTTTAATTTGGTAAAAAACTGTAAAAGAAATATGAATGTTGTTGGTCTTAATTATACAAGTATAATAGCACTTAAAAACCTTACATCAAATACAAATATTTAAGAAAGTAAGAAGTTGCCAAACAGAACATTGTTAAAATGTAAAGAATAATTTTAATTTTCTAAATGCTTCTAAGTGTAATTTTCAAAAATACAAATTTACCTAAAATCGTTCAAGCACTGGGCTAAAAATCTCGAGTATTTTTCTTATTTAAGAAATCAATTTTTGTTTGATATACATACATATGTTAAAATAAACTAATAACAAATAAAAAAATAATTAATTAGTACCAGCGAGTGATGAATTTTTTATAACTTTAGAACCCTTCCTATAGATCTAAAACCTTATTTATTAACATTTTTCGTTCGCTTAACTTATCCTTCATTTACACGACTGATAAAATGTATTTTGGGATTTTCTTAAAATCATTTCTTGACTCTAGATGAAGCTTTATGAAGATTTAATTTTCGAAAATAACAGCCACAGGTTGAATTGTTAAATATATTTTATTAAGCACGTGACAACTTTGCTTTGTAAAATACTTGCAACGAGTATTTAAAAATAACAATTCACACCAATAACCTAAGGTGAATAAACAAAAGTCGAATAATCTAAAAAAGTACGTATACGCCTGAGTGACCCATTAGATTAGTACAATTAAACAAAACAAAATAAATAAAATAAATTAAAAAGATATATTTTTACCTATTTTTCTATTCCATACTCGGTAATGAACAAAAAAATGAACATAGCAATCTCATGGCTTTGAACTGCCCAAAATAAAACAGTATTATAGAGTGAGTTTTCGATGTTAAACATTTATTTATTCAATTTAAATTGTTTTACAATTAAGTATATTGATCTCTTTTTCAATAAGGCAAGTTGTGAAAGATTTATACAACTACACATATTTTGTTTAAATTTTGTCATAAATATTAACTATTCATAATACATACAATTTTTATTTTTGTTTTTTTTTTGTAATATTAATTAAAATCTTAATAAAATCATTTTTAAAGAGTTACAGATTTTGCTCTTGATTAAAAAAATAATAAAAATATCAGATACAAAAGAAAGCTATTTGTGGTTCAATTTTTTTTTAAATGCAAAAAGTCGATTTTATTGGAGTTACCGTTGAAAAAGACTCCAAAGCTTGTACGAAGAAACTCTCTTGGCCAAAGTAATAGATTCTGGTGATTGTTGCTGTTTTGCTTTTTTGCTTGAACGTAATTTGCTTTTCATTTGCTCATCTATCAGTTCCTGCATGTCCATCTTGTAATTGGAAAAAAATACCAAATAAGTGTTTGATATATTTTTTTTTAACATCAGCTTAACTTACCTGCCATTGTTCCAGTTGTTGAGATAGTTCAACCTTTTGCTGAATTGATTCCAAAAGCTGGCTATTAGCCTGCATAAGATCAACCCTTGCTTTAGCCAAATCAACTTCAGCTTTCGTTCTCTTGGTATTGGCTGCATCACGATCTTTTTGTGCTTTTGCAAGTATTTCGTCACGGTCACCATTTTCCGAAAGGTCCCCGCGAGCCTGGTCACGTTCTTCTTTCACATTGGCCAATTCTACATCAGCCACAGTAAGCTGAATAATTTTACAGTTAAATTAATATAAACAAATACTATTTAACCAAAAAATCAATCAATTACCTTGGATTCAAGCTCTTTGATAATGCTTTGATTTTTCTTGATTTCATCGTCCTGTTCTAAAACAATATTTCTCGTTTGATCGAGCATTTTTTTAAAGTTCCCTGCGTCTAAGTTAAGTAAAAGCCTAGTTAACTCATCTGCGATTGCCGAAAGCATTCCTTGTCGGAAATCAGTTTCTCCTTCGGATTTGAAAGTTGAGAGTGTAGTGTCCATTGACTCCAATGATATGTCTGAATGTAACCCTGCAAACAAAAAAATATGTCGTGATATTACTACAAATTATAAATGGTTTTTGTAGAAATACAAATATACCTGAATCTTCTTCGTCACTTATTTTCAATGAATCAACAAGCGTTTTCAGCTGAATGAATACAGAACGTGCTTCGACCCACATCTGATTTGGCTTCTCTGAATAGCTTGAGTCGTTCATGTCATCGTCACATTCCATTTCGAACTGTAGTGACTTTTTTCCATGTGAACTATTTGAACTACTTGAAATTCCATCCGTACCTAAACGCTCAGTAAGGACATTGTTTTCCCTCTGTGATCTTTCAAGGGCTTGCAAGGTTGTCTTTGTTGAATAAAAAATTACGAACCATATAATGTAGGTCACCATAATAATTTAAGTGTAATTATAACTTACTTCAAGCTTAGTTTCTTGCTCTCGAGCATGCCTCTCAAGCATATGTATCCTATCGGATGCTTCTTCCAAAGCAGATGTGAGCGATTCTTTTTCTTCCTGAACATATTGTAAACGCCTTTCAAGATCCAGACGCTTCTCAGTTGTCAAATTCAATTCGCTTTTGATGGACTCCAAACTGTTCACGTGCTCCTGTATAAGAAAATAAATTTACTAAAATTCTCTCTTCGAAAACATTTTAAATCTTAATCATACTTGTAAGCTAGAGCTTCTGTAATTGTACTGGTCTTTGAGCTGTTGAATTTGTGCAATGAGTTTGGCTTCTGTTGAATGGGCTTCTTGTATCTGCTCAGTTAGTCTAGAATTTTGATTAGATAATTCATCGATAAGAATTGTTTTCTCCTTCTCTGCTTGTCGAATTGCGTTTTCCTGATAAATTTAAATAAATTAAATATTAAATTCGATAGATGTGAGTTTAATAGAATTTGTACTTGTGCTTGTAATTTGTCTTTTAATTCATTTAAGTCGGATTGTAGTTCCAAAACTCTCTGATCGCTTTCTTCTTCTGCAATGGCTAACTTTTGGCGCAAAATGTGTTTTTCCTGTTCCAATTTCTGAAATAAATAAAAAAATAAATTTTAAAGACTAGTATTAATTTGAAATACTTTTTAACTAATAATATACTTGAACTATTATTTTGTTCAACACTCCTAAAACAGTGACAGTTACGACACTAATTTTATAAAATATACTTAACATCAATAAAATATTAGAGATAGATTGCCGAACTCGATTATTATTTGCAAATGTTTTTTTTTGTCTTACGGTTGGGTCAATAAGTATAAACTAATAGCCCTACTTTTCATCGGTGTGAATTTTCTATGAATAATTTAAATTTAATTTGAACTATTTGCTATTTTGCTGTTCACTCGAAGTTAATCTGGAATATATTGATAAGGTCGGTAATACTGTGCGGTATTCTTTTATTCACGTACCACGTTTCATAAAGTTTTTCTTTATGTTCCTTCGTAATTATATATTTGGGAATTTTTTATTTATGTTTGTGGCAGGGAAATAAAGTCCAATACATACTTTTGTAAAAAAGATAACCACAATTTATTCCAAACTTCATACGATTTTCGCATGCGCATCTGTTTAGAGATGTCAAAATTAACTGATGATAGTGCAGTTCACCCTACCGATAGCCGAATGGAAGGTAGTGCCAAAAAGGGATAAATGTGTGAATCGAATTCACAGTTCATGTCAATCAGCCCTATTCTGCTATTCATCGGTGGGGATTTTTCTTGAATTTTCACTCATCACTATTCTGCTATTCATTCGAAATGAATCATTGGTAAAGTCGATAATATTGTGCGGTGTTCTGCTATTCACGTGAACCCAATCACTCCAAAAAATTCAAACCCACATATCAATTGTTGCAGATTTGGTATTTGGTTATGTCTGGTTGAGTGTTAAAAGGTTAGTGGTTCTTGAAATGTAATAAATTTGATAGAAAACTCTGATGGAGTTGTTTATAAATACATCTTAAGCTTCAAAAAACAAATTTTCTGTTTAAGCATTAAAAACAAACATCATACCACGTTTCATTAAGTTTTTCTTTATGTCGTTCCTCCGTAGATATCAATTTGGGAATTTCCTAATTTCTGTTTGTGAAAGGCAAAAAAAAAGTCCGATACATGCATACATACACATTTTTATCCAAACTTCAGGCGATTTTCGCTTGTTTTAAATGGTAATATGAACTTGGGATAGTGCAGTTCACCCGATGGATAGCAGAATACAAAGACGGTGTGAAAGGGAATCGAATGGGTGGATCGAATATACGATTCACGTGAATAGGGCTGAATAGCTGAATAGGGCAGTAACTCATGCAATTTTGCAATTGCGACTGTGGAAAAAAACTTATTTCTTCAACAAATCCAGCAGCTCTGCTTAATATGCGCCGGTGATCGGCAAGGCAATCGATGTGAATAACACCGCGCACATCCCAAACAACTGACATTATGATCTTGTTTGCTGACAAACCCACTTTGGCCTTCTTCGGCTTCAATTCACCAGAAGTCCATTGTTTTAACTGTTCCTTAGTTTCAGGTGTGTTGTTGTGAATCCAGGTTTCATCCACGGTTATAGGAAACGGCGCAAAATCTCAGTCGAATTTTTGTAGATCATCGCCAAACACACTTTTGAAGTTGCAAACGAATGCGTATCTTGTCGATTGTGAGCAAACGTTGCACCATCTTGCTGAAAGCTTATTCATGTTCAAATATTTATGTAAAATCGAAAGCACTAAGCCATGTGATAAGCCTATGAATCTTCATACTCAACCATTTCACCGCTCATTGGACACTATCAAATCATGGATTTTGTCGACCATTTCTGGTGGTAGTAATCTGAATTTGACAACCTGTAGAACCTTCAGCGTCACTATTGTGCTGGAACGAACGCACAAAAATTGGCTAAACCAGTGATGAATGGTTCTAATCGATGGTGGTTTCCATAATATTTTTCAAGCCCTTGTTTCGTTTTCGTGATTGTTTTTTCTCGCAAAAGAATAGTGTATAATGAACACTCAAAATTCACTTTTTTCCATTTTAACGAAAATGCTCATAAGCCTCTATATAAAATGGCTGCTACAACAAAACCATTTGACAGGTCTTTCTGAAAATTTGGTTGCGTTCTTTTGAAAAATGATTCTTGACAAAAGAAAATGATAAATTTAAGGTGACGACACAATTTGTGCAAATTTTAAATGACTTATTGATCCACCTAGCTTAGTATCATACTAAAATAGTCCAACGTTAGCAACATCAACGTTTTCTCGATGTCAATATAATGTAGGTTATGTAAGTTAGCTGTAAAGCCTTAATTTAATTGTTTTGAACAGCTAAAGTAAATATCGGTTTGTCTGTTAAATATATCTGTTGTCGAATGTCTGCTCGAGTCGTATTTTTACCCACTATCTCCTTTTTTTTAGCAAAAACATTTGCTTAATTAAGTCTCTTTTATACTTTTTTTAAAGAGTAGGTACATGTTATTGATATACAGTGTTCACAAACAGTCGTCAGCAATTATTGTCTACTTTATTTTAAGAACAAACAAAGTTGGTAATGCAAATGTGGATACAAAACAAAAACACAATTTTTTGCGTAATAAAATATGTTTTAGCGACAGTGGCACATGTGAACGAATAAAATATTCAAATTATTTATAAGGAAACATAGATAGTGAAAAATCTAAGAAAAAATCAAATCTGCCTTCAAGCACACTTTCTCTTGCTGTGAACCAGCCAAATAGCGCCAAACTATTTTATACATAAATATATATGTATATAAATAAACGCAGTTAAAATTATAAAATGAAGAGATAATTAAAAACAATTGTTACATACCGCTAGTTTGCGTGACATGATATACATAGCAGTTGCAAAAAATCAACAACAAAATAATGTTTAATGCACCCAAAAGTTGTTGTTCGCATAATATAACACTAGCAACTGACACCTTAAATGGTTACACAATGCACGAGCCCAAGTCAGTCCTCCTGAGCTATAATAGCAAAATGATTTTTAAGAGAGAAATAAGGCTTTTGTCTTTTGATGTTGCATAACCTCCATCCATGAAAAAGTCTATTAAAAGCAATTTAGTTGCTCCATTAATCCGTATAGAAGCAAATCTGCAAATATGCAATAATGGTCCATATGATATGGTGAACATAAGTTGGCTTAAGCTTTTTATTTAACTGGCAACAAACACTAAGGGTTTCATTGAGCCAAGCTTTGTGTGGTTATGAAATTTGCAAATACTCGTATCTACTGAACGCGGATGAACTTGACCAATTTGTTGTGATGTGAATTTTGATTATAGACGTAAGTACAACTTTCGACCATGATGTCATTGTAGTTTTTCGGTGTTATTATATTATTGATATAACGATACTTTTCACTAAATTATTTTAGGTTTATAGGTAGGTTATAAATATTTACATTAGTGGTAGTACGCCTGTAAGATCTTAGGTATTTTAAATATTAACAACTCATATGTCAGTAGATACTTAAACCTTTAAATTTTAAGTATAACGTCTTTTCTTTTCTAAATAAAGAATTAAAATAAATAAAAATATTAAATAAAAACCAATCAAAAACACAAATCCGAATGACGGAACACAATCCTAAATACTTTTCTCATTGGCCAAATCAAAATTCTATAGCGGTAAGCATAACGATAACAAAAAAAAAAAACAAAGCGAGATAAAAATGTCTATACAAATGCATATGGATGATCGCATGTCCCATGACTACATCCAACTCTAAAAAAGCACTCACTCTAGTTTATACGAAATGAATTGTTCCCTTTTGTTCCAGTCATTATTTCTAATTCATTCGAATGATGAGTGCTACAGAATCAGATACATAAAAGATATGTAATTCCAATTCGAACTTACACGTACAACCCACACTAAAACTACTCACACATCACAATACATCTAGGGTCTTACTGGACTCTCTTTTATTGCATTTGCATTACGCTTAAATATCAGTAGTAGTGAAGTAGAAATTAAGAAGTCCCATGCATGAGAGATGAGACATCATTGGATTGATGAATGGAAATCACTCGAATGATTTCACATGAAGTATTAAGATAATGTAAAAATCGATTATTTCATTCGAATGTGCACATCATTAAATGCCTAGAATGGAATAAGTAAGTATAGTCAAGCACTATATCCAATCCCCTATACCATTGCTTACCGTAAAACACACAAAAAACCTTAGAAATTTAATGCATGAATGTGTGATATGTCAAACCTTTGGTAAAACTTAAGAGTTGTTAAAAGTTTTAAGTCGAAGCTGGCGGGCGTTTCAACACCAAAACTAACTCAATTAATCTAGATTATGTAGTGTTTTTGTTATTTTAATACAAAAGTTTTGCCTAATTTCTTAAAATTAACATAAAAAAGCATATTGGACTGTCTTGTCTTAAACCTGCGGTTAATAAATAATGCGTCTGTGGAAATGTTTGCCTTGCTTCTGTGCATTTTGTATGTATTGGGCCAGCAAAGTATTCAAAAAGACTTTGTCTATATCAGTCAAAAATCTTGTTTGTGCGATGTTGCATAAGGAAAACAAGTTTTTATCATAATAGGAGTTTTGTGTACGAGTATGGTACATATTTATTTATTTACACATTATTTAAATTAAATTTAAATTTGGCAGAAACATGAAAATTTAAAATTTTGAACTATGTATCTTATTTATTTCCTTGTTGTGTGTTCTTTTTTCCTGGCTGTCTCTGTTGATTAATGTAATGTTTAAGAGCAAATGGTCTCGTTGCCAGTGCTTCAGTGTCTTACTTCGTAGATTTATCTACGGAGTAGTATAATATGTAATGTAAGGTATTTCCTTACCCTAGGCCTCCACTTAAAATAAATGATTTCAAGAAATGTGTCATGTAGTCAATATTTCTTGTGGAGGCCCCTTATGTCTGGATTTTTTTTATTTTTAGACATAAGAATTTGTGTTTATTTCTTGTCTTCTCAGAAGAAATAAACGCAGAAATAAAATTTGACGTTTCATGACATCCCATATTAATCGTGTACAAATTTCTCACAAAACATTTAATCTTGTTCATAGTTTCTTATTTTCATTTTAAATTTTAATAATTCATTTCAAAAACAGATTATAACTATTCTAAAGTACATAAAGGGATTAGCGCTTCTTATAGAAAATGAAATTTCACGATATATGTTTGCCCACATAGCAAAGAAGTATAAATTTTTAGTAGTAGTGTCTGCAATAATAGCCGAAATAAATATTTCTAATGGAGTCGCGGCCTTAGTGAGAACCATTATGAGATTAAAATATGAACACGTTTTAATAGGTGCTTTGTTGTACCTATTTATTTGTTGAGAATAATGGGACAGGTTAAAAAAAATACCAAAGTGATTCATTCTCTGTACTATCGCAAAAAATCTACTTTGTCTTTTTTCTACCATCAAAATAAAAAAGATAAGATACTGATCCTACATGTTTGTCTATGTACATACTGAATAGCAATTTATGGCAAGTGCAGAATAAAATACAAATAGTTGAGATAAAAACAAAAACAAAAAAAAAAGATTGTGCTGAAAGCTTGTGCTATATGGAAATGGAATTGTGCAAATAAGTTCCATGTTTTAGTTAAACAGAACATTTTGTTTACTGGTTGAAATTTGAACATCAAATAAGTACCTAAGTAAATAAATAGCGAAAAAAAAACAGAAACTCGAAAACAAAAAATGCTAAACAGTTGAATATCCACCCAATTGAAATAATTATTTATTTTTATCAACCAGACGATTGAAACATATACATATATATGTACTCGTATATACAAAATCCTGTATCAAACGTAATTAAGCGCATTATTGTGATTTTGATCTTTTTATCGAACCAATAATTACCTTTAAGAAAAAACATTTAACCATTAATAATTGTCATGTACCTTATTAAGAAGTATATTTGTTTTGTTATCGAAATCTTATAGCAAATATATATGTATGAGTAACAGTATGTTTGTTGATATAAATTTAAAAAAATAACAATTCATTGTTTTTATCATGACTATTATTTCAGATTGTACGAAATTCATATGAATATGCCAACGTGGATGCATTTTTTAATACGGCTACGCACTTGAATACCGAATAAATAATCTTCTATAGGGGTAACCGGGGCTAAATACCCATAACTTCAAACCTACAAAATGTTATGCATGTTTTTTGTTGCCCTTTCATTAACCACAGCTATCTGCATAGCCCCACATTGTCTTTCGTCAGGAGTATAAGTAGTTCAAGAGTTATTGGGAAAAAAACATTTTTTTTTGTTTTCATTTGTTTTGCTTTTTTCGGTACGTTTTATGTGTCTGGCGGAGACTTTTTTGTTGCATACATACAATATGTGTATCTAACTTTGCGTCTTTGTTCTTATATTTCTATATATTAATTTCCTGTTGCCGAAAAATTGACGTTCAGTGCCACAAGATCAGTTAGTTGACTCATTTTTGTTGGGGTAAGTTGACTCATGATTTTCTCGTGTGATTAACAGCAAAAAAGAACTTTTGTAAGAAAAATATCCAGAGGCACTATATGGAGCAATCTCTAATGGTTCGTGCGTTAAAGCTCATCTATACTAATCGGGGAAATAGTATAGGTACCAGCTGTTGCTCACGACAATAGTGGATTTGTGGCGACACTGCATCGCCAGTCGCAACATCTAGGGGTGAACACAAAGTTCCAGAAACCTGTCTAAGTGTAAATCAATAGGTTGACTCCTACTGTACCTAAAAGGGGAACAAATAATAACCCTAATTGTGAACTGTACAGAAAAGTCCTAAAAGGGAACTTCCCAACATTTAAATAATTCCCGTCTGGGTTTCAACCGATCGAAGTCTGTCGTCTGGCGTCCAATAGATCACACTCATTAAATTAACTTTCATTCTCAAATACTTGTTAACTTTTATAAATACATTTTTTCTATCATTAAATTCGTAGAAGTGATTTATTAATCATTTAATATAAACAGTCTTTCATTTTACCAGAATTATCATCTTTAGAGAGGCGTTCAAAAACCTAATAGTTGGCATCAAGGAAATACTCCGAATAGAACGCTACATTGGAATTTCTACTGCGTAGTTCGAACAAATTAGTTAGTGTCAAAATACCTGACACACTACAGATTTACTTACGAAAACCGTGAATGAAAACATTTATCCTAATTCAGAGCTTATGGGCTATTTTGCACCTGACAGGTATTACAAAATACATATCAATCAATGTATTTCTAAGCAGCAATTTTTTTGTTTTTGCAAAATTTCAGTTTCATACTCCAAACAATCAACATTATAGCATAGTCAACTTACCCCATAGCGTTGGTCACCTTACCCCAGTGCTGGAGCTAGTTGACTCACGGGTGGTCATTTGGCAAAATTCAAAAAAAAACAACAATACTTATCTATAATATATTTTAATGGGAGTATTTTATTTAGAAAAACAAAAGGATGCTTTATTTATGGGAGTTTAAATTTTATTGATACCTATCTTAGTTTTTTGTGTATAAAAAGAATAGTAAATTTTGAGTCTATAAGCCCCGGTCTCCCCTACACAAATTATTTTAAGATTAGAAACAGAATTCATAAAATAAAATTTTATATTAATCTTCAGAAGATTCAAATTTGGTGGTACAACTTTTATCCAACTTTTAACTTACGGGCTTAAATGCTTTGATAGGACTAATTAATTTAAATAAATATACTAATCAAATACTTGCATGCAGCTTATGCATCTCCTCCTTCTAAATATAATTCATATTAATATCAGTTTAACCTTAATAGCCTAATTTGGGGCTTCCACATATGTGGGATATTCGTATTAATACTTAAATCTATTTTTCTAATTTTTTTAGCCCCAAAAAATAATGGTTTACCTGCCGTAAATTGTTCGTACCAAAAATGGTAAATCTTAATTATGTCCAAAACGTCTCTAACGATTTTATTAAAAATAAAATGCACGTTTGGATCGCACGAACTTGTTTTTATGATCGATCACATTTCTATTAAAATTCTAAATATATTTTTAAAGTCGTTTTTTACTTAATTGTGTATATATACAAAATATCTTAATTTTTTTCTGAATAAATTGGTATGACAATCTTAAATATTTAATAATATAAACTTAAAAACAAAGGACTAAATCGGATTAATCAAATAAAAAATAATTCAAAATTCTGAAATAAATACATAAACTAATTTGAGTTCAAAAAAAGTACACCATTTTATTTCTTGGATAAATTTGAATTTATGAGAAAAAAAAATTTAAATGTGTGGAGCGTTTTTTGAGAAAGTAAGTTTTTTCTTAAAACATTTTTCAAAAAAAAAATCAAAAACGTCAATTCAGGTATTCAGCAAATACATACATATAACTATAATATTTGAAAAAATGTAATGCTTTTAAAAATACAAAAAATATTATTACGCAGTATAAATTGAACAACCTAAACCGTAATACATGTGAAATTTCGAAAAAATCAGTAAAACCATTTATTAGATAGTCGAAAGCAAAAATAACGCTCCTATGGAAAGTATCGTTTTTAGAAATTAAAAAAAAAAATGTCAACCATATGATCGGTCGTACCAAAAACGCCACATTGATTTTTTAAAATCAAAATAGTTAGAGCCGTTTCCGAGAAAGACTTATTCATTTACGATTCAACGGATTTTGATAAAACAAATTGTATACAGGAGCTCTTTCATGTTCTAAATAATACTGCATACTAAAGTTGTCGAAAAAAATCATTTTTTTTTTGAAAATACAATATTTCGAAAACGAGAGTACGATTTTTTTTATATTATATTGTAAAATTTGTATTATTAAATACTAAGAATTGAAAAGCGATTTTAAAAATATATTTATCCTTTTCTACTAAGAGTCTTGTGCTTGCGATGTGATCAAACATAAACGCAAGTACGTGCGATTCGCAGTGGTGCATTTTATTTAAATGCGTTAAACAATCACATATTTCCCATCTTTCTATTTATATGCTTAAATAATGTAATTATTAACTATGTACCACTCTTACCAATGTCCTGCATAACAAACACAAAAAACAAAAACTTTTGTTATATTTTCTTAACATCGGTAAATTACTCTTGAGTTCAACGTTTTGACCTAGTCCCATTTTATACAAAATTTATTGGGCTTGGCTTCAACTATCTTTAGCATAGAGAGACGACAGATAGCCCGCAAGCAGCACGCATTTCCATCGATGATCAAATGTGATGCGGGGCGATATGTTAGATCAGTTCCGGGACCATAAGTGGTAGGGGTTTTGTATTTTGTGGCCGTACTGTGGTTGGTTGCAGTGAGAACCTAGCACGATTCTGGCTGAGTTTATTTTTGTATCACGATTGTGGTTTTTTTTTTTTAAATTTGAGAGGTTATAAAGGGGGGCAAATTCGTAAACACAAATCTTGCGAATAATATGCTAAGCAAACTGTCCCCAAAACGCAAACAGAAAAATCTCTGCTAAGCACACTGTCCCAAAACGCAGTTCATTCTTTATTCTTGCGCAAACTTCATTGCATTGTGCAAGTTTTAAACTTGTGTTGCGCATTTCACTTGCTTTTCAATTTTTATCCGGTTCGTGCATTTGCTTAGTATGAGACTTGCTTTGCAAATCTTGCGTTTAGGAATTTGGCCGGGGATTGCTTTAGGGAAACGGTTTACATGAGAGTGCTGTATTGGTTATGACTTCTATTATTTTGAACAAAAATGTGAAATATTTCTGTATTGCTATTTATCGATTGTTATGTGTCGATTTTTCATTATGTTTTCTATTATTTATGTGAAGAAGTAAAGAAAGTAAGTTTCTGTTTAAGAAAAATGTATGTATATCATTTCGATGTGAAATTCGACTTGAAGTTAATCCAGTTTGTAATAAACTCTCATTTATACTACATAAAGTTTTTTGTGTATGTATTTGCACTGTTGAAGGTCGCTTGTTCTTTATTGAATTCATTATTTTAAGTTATGTTCATGTTAGGAAATTTATTACTCACTATAATGTTTATTATTACATATATTCTGACATCTAAAACAAAATGACCATTTCGTTGGGACAAAAAAATTAGAGCGTTCTAGTGCGTAAACACAGCTCGACTATGTACAAAAACCTCTGTATTTCATAATGGCCTTCACGGATTCATAATTATGTATAGCAAACCAAATCTGTTTTTTACACTGACAACTACATTCATAATTTTATTTTCAATGAAACTCACGTACTTTTTTAATTATTTTAAAATTCGTACAAAATATTTGAGCTTAGAATATCAAAAATTTATTTAATTGATTTTCAAGTTCGACAACCCTAAAGCATTTAATCGTTGGCTGTCGATTAAATGCAAACTAAATAATAACTTATCGCTTTCATAGAATAAATGGAAATTCTACAAATTATATAGATATATTTTAAATAATGTTCTTCTCAATAGAGTCGATACGACTATATTAGACTTTGTTCTCATGAGCAAATAAAAGCGAAAACGCTTTCACCTTAAAATTTAGAGAATTGAATGGGTGTCTATCAAATGGATTCCTACTTTCGCCAACATCATTCCATGGAAAATTGCTTACAATGGTCTGAAGATTCCTAAAAAAAAAACATAATGAAGAGGTTGACGTTGCGTTGGTTGATGGCGAAACGAATGGGAACTAACTATGGTATGTTGTGTTCTTTTGCATTTATATTTTTATCTCAGTGATTTATTGCTTATTGTGGTTTTATTAATGCAAAAAAAAAACTCTATTGAATGTTCAGTAGGATGGTGCACGATTTCATTTTTGGACTTCTCAACAAATTAAGTTTGTATGATCCCAAAAATGTTTCAAAGTTAATTGAAATCACTAAAACAAGGCAGGTCTATGTACCGTAAGTAACCGCTTTGGACAAACATTTTGATAAAATAGTAAACCATATGCGTAATAATAAACTGAAATTTTGTGTATATGTATTACATGTATTACATTCATATTTTTAACGACGTAGAAAGAGATACATATATTTATTTTCAAACATATTTACATATGTACTATACATAAGTGCTATACAGATCACTTCTGTTATTCATGGGCGGGAATTTTTTATGAGTATTCACTATTCTGCTATTCATTCGAAGGGAATCTGATATACATTTATAAAGTCGGTAATATTCTGGGGGTAATCTGTTATTCACGCGAGAACCCATTCCATACAATTTAAAAACCAATATTATGAAAAGTTCTGATTTGGTATTTTGTTGTCTGCCTGGGTCAGTGATGCCAGATTGTGGGCTAATGGCCTGAGTATTTTGAAAAAATGGCTTTTCAGTTTAAAAAACAAAAGATTTTAATTTTTCTAATAAATTCAAATTATTTCAATACTTTTGAGCGATTATCAAAAATGTTCACTTAAAAAACTTACTATTGGCAAGAAGTTGCATGAAATTTGCCATCTTCAAAATTTCAATGATGAAATAATATTGTTTCCCAATTTATGAAAAGTTGTGAAAAATAGCATTGACTCTTCCTTATTATAATGCTAAGGCAGAACGAATTTTTGAATTTTTGCCATAATTAAAGATGTCAAATGTAAGAACAAAATCGATTAGGCAAATAGTTATATTATCAACAGCATATAATATAATATAATAGATAATCTTTCTAATCAAAGGAAATAACTTGTTCGAATTTAGTTGTAAATAAGGATCACCTATTTGTACATTGTGCAAAAAAATATTTATTCTACTAATTGAGTTAATTTTAAACAGTTTAATGATTAATTTCTACGTTATACCAAACTTATTTAAGAATTTTGAAACTGAGTTCCTTATTTTTAAATATTTTTCAGAATACTTATGGTTAAATTTATTTATTTTAATTAAAGAATTAATATAAATTTTTGTTATATTTTGGGAGGTTTTCTTTATGTTCCTTCGTAGTTTTCAATTTGTGAATTTCGTTGTTTGTGTTTTGTGTTAGCGAAAAAAATCCAATACATATGTGCATACTTTTGTAAAAAAAAAAAATAAACACAAAGTTTTATTCAAACTTCATATGATTTTCGTACGAAATCTAAAAGGACCTCAAAATGAACTTGGGATAGTGCTGTTCACCCAACGGATAGTAGAATGGAGAGGTAGATCGAGTGATCGAATGGGTGAATCGCATTCACAGTTCACGTTAATAACAGAATAGGGTAGTAAGCCCAAGTCTTTGGAAACGTTTTCGACAAAAAGGAATACTACGTAGATACTACATACCTATACTTACCAATTAAAAATTATGTATAGTGGAGATATGTATTGTATAACATTAGCACCATTGTTTATGGTTATAAGCAAAACTTTGTCGTAGTAATATCCAAAGATCGATAATAGTAACAACCTAACCAAGTTTAAAGAGAATCGAGCCTGGAAAGCAGATTCATATTTATCCCTACTGAAAACTAACTCGGATTTCCTCTGGACCTCAGGTTCTGCTCTGTTTAACTCGCAGCTTCTTCAGACACTCTTTCTTCGATGCATCTTTTCTTTACTTAGAAGATATGAAGATATAATAGAACAATAGGAAGAAATAGCAGTGTTTAATCGGCCCATTTGCTATAAAAATTATGGTTTGTTGTTTTTATTCTGAAAACAATTTTTTTTTTGCGTCTCCTCCAAATCATAGATATTTCCCTACTACCTATGAACACATCTTGCATTTAAATACCTACAGTAAAAAGTACGACAAGGTTGCCTCCAAGTATTTTTTTATAGATTAATAATTCACATATCACAAAAGGGATAACATTTTTATTTAAACCTTATTTTGACACGAGATATAAATGCATAGGTTATAGGTATATGAATGCATGCAAAGAAATTAAATTTTACAGTAAGAGCTCGTGCCAAGCGCTAATAGCATGACGTATACATGGACCCGGATGCCTACTTAAATAATTAATGGGAACAATTATTATCTTCCATGTGTATATCTTATGTATACATAAATAATTGCTCGAAAAGAGACAAGAAAAACCATTTGCAAGAAGCAATATTATGTACCTACCTTCGTATATAGAGCTAAGCTACCATTTTTTAATAGCTTTAGATAGATAGATTGGTTTGTAGGTAAGGTAGGTATATGTACCTACTTATTTCTCACGACAAAACTAAGCTGCGTTCTGCATAACCAAATTAGGTGAAATGCTTTGTTTTCGAAGGGGTCGACTATACATTATAGCAAATCAACTACCTACATATACATAGGCATGAGCAAACAAATAAACGTTAGCACTTCCGGAATTTAATTAATGAAATAGTAACTACCTTTGAAGTTTTCGTTCAAAGTTATGGGAATTCACTCTGACATTGGGATTTGTTTGGCAAAAATTCAACATGAAAAGAAGAACACAAAAGAACTAAACTTCGTTTATTATTATTTTGTTATCAAAAACCAGAAACAGCCTATTGACTATCTACGTGTTAATTAAGAATTACAATTTCAATTTCCTCGTTTGCAAAATATTATAGTCAATCACGTGGATATGATGCTTTTTTTTTTAAATAGAGATATCGCACTCGAAAGCTATGTACATATACCTACCTTTGGTACTGTATAATGTGACGAGCTTCTTCTTTGTGTAGCTAGCTTGTTTCAAAAATAAATGCCAACGTCAGCCCAAAAAGGATTAGATCATACAAACGAGCTAGTAACCTATTCAAACACGACTTTCAAATTAATTGAATAAAGTCACTTTTTACCATGACATCACCTTTAAATCAGGTTATACCTCCATATTACCTATTGAAACCAAATATGATCCGTTCTGGTAAAAGTTGGTGCTAATAGAATATTATATTAATTCATTATAATTTGTAATTTGGGTACAAAAGATTTATAGCAATTTATGCAAATTCTTTTTTAGAGCTTGACAAATTGAGCAACAATATAAACCTAAAATATTTTTTTAATGATTTTTAGCGAATCTCAAAAGATTTAAAAACAACATTAATTTAATGTTGTTGGCTATGAATTGGATATTGTCATATGGACAAAATAAACCTAATTTTAAAAGACAAAAAAGTCTTGTTAAAGGGAGCCAAATGTTTAACGTTAAATTATACTTTATCAGCCCTATCTAACGCATCATAGCGAGTGCATACGTCTATGATCTTTTATAAATGTCTTTAAACGCAAAAATGTTATTCATTGCCTTATGTAACGTTGCATAGCATCAACATAAGCCAATATTGCAACATTCGAGACTGTCAAGCTTCTTTTAAATAAATGAACCACATTCAAAATATTAAAACAAATTTCTGAAAATATATGTTGTTTTTTTTTCTTTGTGGATTGATTAATTGTGAATCTGGATAAAATATACTTTTAAGAGATAAAGAAGCTTGTATCTGCTTTTAAAGTTAAAGGAGTGCTTTAGCGTTAAAGTATACTTTACTATTTATTAGTATATACTATACTATAGTATATACTATACTATTTCGTTTAAAATCGCCAAAGAGTCGACTACCGCTTTAAAAGAGTTTTAAGAGTGGACTCCATTTTAAAAAGTGATTTAAAGTCGGTTGTAAATCATTAAAATGTTGCGCCATTTTGTTTCCCTTAAAAAGTCATTTAAATTACCAAGAGCACTAAAAACCTGATAAATTGTGCGTTTTTATGGAGATAACACTTTAATCGAGTTTAAAAATTCAATTAACATTTTGCTGTCACAGTGAAATGTCAAGTAAAGTGCACAAGTGTAATTAAAGAAAAAGAGTTATTCTATTATTTTAGTCGCAATAATTTGTACAGTTAATAGAAAAGTTATTTTGAGTTAACCAGGGCTTTCAGTTAACAGATAACTTCAGTATAGCGTCGTTGCAGTTGACTATGCCTACCTACAGATCGGCGATTACGTCGTTTCAAACATCATATTTAGAGGTAGAATTTTAAAAATGAGTTATAGGTTAGATCCGATAAATTTTACAGAAATAGTTTTTAATCTATGATGTGTCTTTCTATTTTATCGAAACGTTATCGAAACTGAAGTTAGTAGAGTAGACTATTTAATTTTTTTATTACAAATGTTTTAGAAACATGACTTATAAATAAATTTCGTCCAAGGTTAATCGATTATTTTTTATCCAAATACCCAGTTATTTTTTTATATACTTCATAGTACGTTAAATTACACTTAATGACTTAATTTAAAAACGTTGAAATAACAACATGTATGTATTTGCCCAAGAAAAACTGTTCGTCAAACTTTAAGAAAAGTAAACAATAGCAATAATAATTACTTCTTTATCAAATATTTTATTTAGTTCCCAAACTAAAAAAAAAAAAATAAAACATTAATTAAAATTTAAACATCGTCTTAACCATTCTCATCTTTTTCTTGCATTATACCTACATTATGTCTAAATTCCCATTAAATGTTGAAATATTAAAGACACGGTTTCTCTGCACCCAAAGACACATCATAATGTCTGGCCTTTGAATTGCTTATAATTTTGTTAAATGAATAAAAGAAATATGTATACTTATCACACCTATTTCTCATCTTCACGGTCAAACTGTATAAATGGAATGACTGGGAATCAGTGATTGAATTAATCACTTGACTCCTGTCATGTCGTCATTCTTTTTATTATCATATAACTACCTCAGATGAGTATAAACAAATGCCAGTTGTTAAAAGAGAAACTTGTTCCCTATGATCCATTTTACATTTCTTTGGTATTTTGAGGGGTATGTATTACCAAAAAAAAACAAAAACAAAAGAAGGTCAAAGGTGTAGGTATACGTTGAAAAGCTTGCAAGTTATCACACAGTTTGGACTGGCCACTGTTAAACCAGTTCAGTGGATACTTGTTTAAATGTTCAGACCTTTACCGAATTTATATACTTACATTGAAATAGTTTAGGTGGGATTGCTAGCGATCGTGACTAGCATTTGTATGTAGGCGCACTTGAAACTGGTCTGGCTACTAAAGAAGGCAATGCCTTCATGATAGTGTTCTGAACTGAACAGCAGCGACTTGTGCGAAACATAAACATACACTGCACAGATATTTCATAAATACATTCGTCATGGCATTTCACAGGGTCGCATTAGCTAATATACATTGTTGTTGTTTATGGGGGGCCTATCGAGAATCTCCCAGGGAATTTCGTTTCGCACGGAATATTTTATTTCTTCGAAATTGCGAACGTGAATCTTCAACTGAAAAATAATAATAGCTAAAAAAAATCGTATGAAATGACAGCAAAACTCCATGGAAAGTTTATTTCCTTATGCCAATAAATATCGAGGTAAACTTTTTGACATCATTCCTTCGAACGAAAGAAAAATTTTCCAGATAAATTTTTATTCACGATAAACTGTGGGTTTAATGTTAACATAATTAACTAATTTGTTAACATAATTTACTAATTTGCAATTTTTAAGGTATTGAAACTTGAACGGGTTTTTACCTTATAGGTACATTTAGATTATGCTTTGATAAATTTCTACCGTACGTTGTCATTTTTAACATGCTAATTTACTGCAAAAAGTAAAATAAATTTCTGATGTGTTTCCAACTTGCAGGCATGTATTTATATAATAAAAATATATTTAAAATTTAAACGTCCGTCAGTATGTCTGTCTCTCTGCCTGTTTGCCTGTATGTATGTATGTATACATACACCTACAACCCAAACAGGTTAAAACTTGGTATATGGAATT
Source organism: Philhelius pedissequus (assembly GCA_910595825.1). NCBI lineage: Eukaryota > Metazoa > Arthropoda > Insecta > Diptera > Syrphidae > Philhelius > Philhelius pedissequus. The sequence goes on along the minus strand of OU343163.1, from coordinate 1,370,941 downwards.
TTTTAGGTATTGTACAGAGGGGAAATTGATTTTTTTAGCTCAAAAAATAACCTAATCTAACCTAACCTATCTAGGGACACTGGAAAGAAAAAATAACTGTGGATACACCCAGTTTGTGTTTACATGTCTACTGAACTGATGATGTCGAATATAAATGTTTTTAAATTTTCGAAATAAGCGCACACAGGATGGCAAAAATATTTGTAATTCTTTTTTTTTTTTATTATCCACAACTCTGTATATAGGGCGAAAAATTCTTTCCAGAACTCATTATTGGGATAAGCGGATATTTTTACAACTCAGCTAAATTTTGTTAGAATTCAGTACATTTTAATGGGAATTCCAAAATATTATTGAAAAACTGTTAAATTGCAGAAGGTACCAGTAAAAGCAGTTTTTGGTGTTTTTTTTTTTACAAAATTGTAGGTCACAGGCGAACAATGGAAATGTTTAGAGGAGAACTTTTAGTGTCCATTCTTTGAACGAATATGAACATATAATTTATAATATCTAAGCTTTCTACATATTTATTTATTTTATTTTAGCGCCCTACGTTAATATATGTTTAATGAAACACCAACCCTGGTTTTCAAATATGTATGTATACTGATACGAGAAGTCTTAGCTTTGACTACTTTTTGTAGAGCGTGAGATTTAAAAACTTGTTTCTGAAGCTGCTTTAAGCAGGAATTATGCTTAGATTTTTTCATGGTTTTGAGTTTATAGGTATACTTTCCGTACCTACTTTTTTCAAGTTTATGTAATACAGTTATCCGCATTATAATAACTTGTAACTCATAAAAAATTCATTGCTATTATATTAATGTTACCATTTCAATGTCTAATACAGCGTCATAAAATTATTATTTCTCTTTTGAAGTTAATTTAGGTTCTCTGGGTACCTAAGTTTTGCATTTGCAAAAAAGTCGAACTCGAGATTTTGATCAAACTTGACATTATGATGATAGAAAACACCAAAACACAGGCTACTTAGTATTAAGGGGATTGTCTCAAATATAATTGTCTCAAATTGAATCGCTTTTTTTAGCTCCAAAACTAATGCTACCTGTCATACAATTGAGTCTACCATTTAAAAAACCTCGAAAACGGCTCTAACGATTTTGATAAAAAAAATCTGTGGACTACTAATATTACATTTTTGTCCAGCATTTTTTTTTTAATATTTTGTTATTAGCGGTAACTGGATTACAACCATTTTTTTGATTATTGATTTCGATGAAAATTTTTATATACGAGGTTCTTCGAATTCTAAATAATACTGCATACAAAATTTTTTAAAAATATTTTTTTTTGGATTTTTGAAAAATGTTTTCTTTGAAAATTCAATATTTCAAAAACAGATGGACGATTTCTTTAAAATTATGTTTTTAAATTTATATACTTAAAATTTCCATACCAATATATATATTAGAAGCAAATTAAAGAATTTTTGTCTACCAACAATTAAGTACTAAGAATATATTTAGATAGAAACATCTAAAAATCGTGTGCAAACGATGTTATCGAAAATAAGAGCAAGTACGTGCGATCCAGTCGTGCATTTTTTTCTTTTAATAAATAGAATTGAAATAAAAAAAACAACCTGCGAAGTAAACAAAACAAATTCTTTTGATTTATAAACATACAGCTAGGTACATAAGTGGGTATTTACATGTACATTGTGTATGAATACTTATAGGTGCATAATGTTTGTAATTGATGTTTTTTTTTATCATTTTGCAATATCTTAATTTTTATTTACGGTTATATTGCAACATTGAAAGTGAAGTGGATATTCAGCGGACGGTTGTTTTTGTAGTTTTCTGTTTCCATTGGAATGGAAGTCTTGAAGTGTAATATCCAAAAGATAATAATGTTGTTTTCCGAGCGGCAAAAACGAATGCGCTAAATAAATTCAATAGAGTCAAACGCGTCGGACGCTTTAGCATGAACGTGAAAACGCAATATAAAATTGTAAACATGCTTATACACGAGGCGAGTAGGTATAGGTATAGAATTTGAAATGGCGTTAGCGCGCACTGAGTCATGATGCGCGAATGTTTTTGATGGCGCTATTTACAAGGGCCTTAACGAAGCGTAAACATAAGAAAGAGCATACAGCATATTAATGCATCAACTTATGTAGGTACGTATATATAGTTGGTTTGTCCCACAATAAATTCTACTACAAACGAAATATGTTTGCATTGTACACGCATGTATATATACCTACCTACATGTTAATTAATAAACCGTTGGTTTATGCTAGACTGCGTGTTTCCATTTGACATTGTATGGCACAATTGTTATAACGGGTTATCCATTTTGCGGTTTCAAAAGTAAACATAAATAAAACACATATAAACATTTTTGTTCACGATATTTCTTTTTTATTATAAAGTTTAAACGTTGACATTATGTGTGAAACACTACATTATTTAAATGACCACCACGCGAATTGGTGCAAGCATCGATTCTTTTGAGGTAATTTTCGACCACTTTTTGACACATATTGGGCGGTTTCTCAGCTATAACTTGACGAATGTTGGTCTTCAAGTCCTTAAGAGTTAGTTAAAGGTTTATCTGCATAAACACGGTCTTTCGCGTAGCCCCACAAAAAAAAGTCCAGCCGTGTCAAATCGCATGATCTTGGTGGGCAGTTGATATCGCCACGACGAGAAATTACGCGGCCAGGAAATGTCTCTTGCAATAAAGCCATATTCGCTCGAGTTGTGTGGCATGTGGCACGGTCTTGTTGAAACCACATATTCTCCAAGTCGTATTCTTCAATAACAGGCAAAAAAAGTCGGTTATCATATGACTATAACTCTTCGAATTGACGGTGACAGTGGTTCCAGCTTCATTTTCGAAGAAGTAAGGTCCAATCACACCAGCGGACCAAAGAGCACCCCAAACAGTGACTTTTTGTGGATGTAATGGCTTCTCTTCAATTACTTGAGGATTCTCAGAAGCCCAAATACGACAATTTTATTTATTAACATACCCACTGAGTGAGAAATGTGCTTCGTCGCTGAAGAAAATTTTGTTCGAAAAATCGCCGTCCACCGCCTGTTGTTCAAGCACCCATTCGATGTATCTACGACGTTCTGAATGGTCAGCTGGCTTTAGTTGTTGTGTGAGCTGGACTTTATATGGATGTAGGTGTGGATAAAAATGCAAAATACGCCATAATGTACCGTAAGACAGTCCTGAGAACGACGAGGAATTGACACATTCGGGTCTTCTGCAACACTTTCACTTACAGCAGCAATATTTTCAGTGGTACGAGCGAAACGATGATGCACATGCCTTACAACATCTGTAACAAATTCAGTCTCTTCAAAATTCTTCACAATTTTGTCAATTGCTTGCGTAGTTGGACGATTATGTAAACCATAATCTCCTCTTAAAGCACGATATGTGCCTGTGCCATTTTTTGTAGTAGATTTTAACAATTTTCAAGCGTTGTGCGATAGTTAAGCGATCCATTTTCATAAATGTCAGACTTTTAACTGAAAAAATAATTGTTTTAACAACTTAGTTTGACAGATGTCGAATTGCAGTCCTATACTTTTGAAACCGCAAAATGGATAACCCTTTACTAAAAAGATAATTAGGTAGGTACTATACCCACAAGATTTAGATTAACCTTAGACGAGTAATTATATTTTAACATTCTTTAAAGATGGGTAGGTATAATCATTGGTCAATGCGTACCTACATATACATACATACATTATGTATGTAGAAATATTTAGATACATATATGTATGTAACGAAAATTAATTAATAAATTAAGTTAGAAAGAGTTTTTGAAATAGGTAGGTACCTATATTGTGAACATTTTTTTAATTACAAAAAAATTATCAACGAACATAGTTACAAAAGTAGCTGTACGTAATTGTACAGTAAGACCTGGTTTATTGCGCAATCCAATCTGACAGATTTAGTAAATCCTCAAAATAATTAGCCCAACATTAACTAGAAAACCATTTTGCAAAAAATTATCAACTTCAATTTTTAACTTTTAAAAATCTATCGAAATCGATTTATACTTCAATATAGAAATAGCAATTTCCATCGTTTTGAGCGATCTAAATTGACTAAAATTTTTTTTTCAGGATACTGGAAATTAACTTAATCTGAAACTAGGATGATCTCGCTAAAGATAAGTAAGCTAACATTTTAAAAAATATAATCATTTTGTAACAGAGTGTTAATCAAAAGAGTGCTATAATACGAAGACATCAAATACATTACAGCTTTGTTTACAGAGTTTTCGGGCTTTGATGCTTTTTTAAGGATTTTGAGAGCAAATTTATAAAAGTAGGCATGAAAAAAATTTCCAATAAGATTGAACATAGTTCTTTAAGCAAGTATTTGAAATATTCTTAGTACTTATATTCATTATAATTAGTGTGTTAAAGCTATTTAAGCGCAACATTTTAAACTAGTTTATGTCAAGGTTTAATCATATTATTTCTTAACAATACTTATCTTAAAAGAGTTTACGAACTCTTTCTCAATTTTCACTAGTATCTTATAAGATCTATTTTGTTCGCGGAACACACCTAAAATACTAAACTTTTCAATTTTTATAAATGTCAAAGTGACATTTCTATTAAGCACGAGACTTATGCCGGATTTACACGAGTGAGTTATTTTTTCCATTTTATGGACATTACTGACTAAATCGTGTAAATGGTTTGAAAAATTTGTCATTATTTTCGTCATTAAAAAAATGACAGGGAAGATTGGCATTAAATATTGCCATTATAATGGCGTCATGTAAATACACAATGATGCCATTTTGAAAATTATGGCACACCGCGAGGAAGAATGAACTTGCTCATTCTTTAATGACAGATTGCCATTATTAATCAAACAGTCATTATTTTGCCCCGTGTAAATGGGCTTATCATTATTGATTTGATTTTATCATTATTTTGCCATTTTTAATGGCATGAATTAATGGCAATTTGTCACTCGTGTAAATCCGGAATTATATTCTTTTATTCGTTTATAGCGAGTTTTATTCAAATTTCAAAGATCTTCTCTCAAAATCGAGATTTGATCTTTTCAATTAAACTTTTTTCCAGATTTAATTGTAGGATTGGTGAATAACTGACACGCACATTCCTGAAAAAAACATATCTAGATCATCCGATGACGAGGAACACGAAGACGAAGCAATCAAAAACTCCACTAAATTTATAAAATCTAAATTATAAACATCTTGGTCCATTATTTGTTCATTTTTGTTAGCACTAGTTCACAAGTTTACAACAAATTAATAACAAAATAATTACCATTTGAACGACAGAAAAGACTTTTTACATGATGTATGTGTGCATTCAGAACAAATCTGCCAACCCATCAGAGATCAGATCTTTCGTGCTAAGATTTGATCTAGATCTGCTCTTTTTGTTGGAATGAAACTCTGAAAATTCAAAAGATCCTATCTTTTTACAGAAAGAGCCCATCTTTTCCATAATGAAAATCATATTGGTCTTTTTTAAAGATTGAATAAAGGTCGTAGGTACTGTACACTGCAAGTGCATGTCATTTTTCATATACATATTTAAATTTAACAAACCACAATCTTGGTTAGGCACAAATTTTTCGCCCAGCGAATAGGTTTTAAATTGACCTACATTTACAAAAACGACATTTTTCGAGAAGTGTCTTCATATAAAATTAACTTAATTTAATTTGGCGCTGTTGTGCTCAATCAAATAGAATATGGTAACTATACGTACATTAGGCTCCAGTATATGATGTAAACTAGGGAAACCGTGTGACAAAGTGAAAGGATTATGCAAACAAAATCAACCAGACAGAGAGACAATGTTACTACCTTCCATGTACTGCTAATTTTTATTGGATAGAGATAGGATAAGTATCCGCATTCTCTGAGCCAAAGAGCACGCAAAATAATTTACGAAAAACAATATTGGCTCTCACATTTGAAATAATGCTTATTCTTTTTTTACATTTTTTTTTCAACATTCTGAATGTGGTCTTTAGCGCCTATAAAATAAATCCAATACATTCTTTTATTAATTCCTCAATTTAATGTATACAATAAATTAACCCAAAAATATTTCAAGTATTTTGTAATATCACCTCATGATATTCAATCTACATTAAACTAAAACTGCACTCGATTTAACGCAGCAAAAAAAAACACATAAAACTATTCCGCACCAAGCAACACCACAGCAAAAGCCATCACCTGAATCTCATTGCATCTTCAATGAGACCTCATTATTTTATTCAAGCCTGTCTATCTATGGTTCTAAATAAAAGTGTAGATAATATTATCTTTTCGTAACCCATCTCTAGTACTTAAGGTTAGACATCGTTTCTGCGGCCTCTTGTTAAATATTCCATTTCAAAACTAGATTTATATTTCCGTTTCTTCTTCGTTAGTGATTTAATGTAGGTAGGTATCTGAACGGAAGCAGTTTTTTTTTGTATCTGTTACATTCAAAATCGAAAGTAACAATAAAGTAGGTACAGCTGTTCAGTTTTTTGTACTAATGGAGCACTGTTTTCAATAGACGCAATCATTTTCCATCTAAACATGGAAATATTTATCTCTAATAAAGTTCGAAGAACGCGCAAGAACATACGCCATTAGATTGGGCTTCAGTTTTATTAGTAAGAGAGCCATATGTAACGAAGATGTATAAATATGAACATTTATTTGTTTTTTTTTTGTTTTTAATAAAAGTTCCATTTGTGGTTAAGATTTTTTTCCTTCGCGACATAAATTGAGATCATATTGGTATCTACATACATAGAAATCGATAAAACAATTAAACAAAATAAAGTCTTCAAATTTCCAAACTCGATAGGAACTTAAATAGTGAAAAAGAAATAAGCTCCGAACTTCCAATCCAAAACAACATGATGCAAATCGAAATATATCTATGTATTTCATACCCTTCTTGGTTCTCATATAGAAACACAACATGTTAAGTTTGTTCGCTGAGGACCTTAAATATTTTCAGTGAAATATGTGAACATAGGATCGTTCGTTGAACTTCACTCACGCATGGTCGCCCCTATATACACTGGCGCCCCGAGCAACATATTTTGTGGCGCCACTGCAGTCAGGTGTAATTTGTTATTAATTATTAATTACATAATGCACCCATTGGTTAATTTGTGTGGTTGAGAAAAATAACAATTTATTTAATTTTTTAAATACTAGGACATATTTTACAAAATTCCAACACGATAGCAAAGAAGAAAAGGTAAAGGCAGACCAAAACACTCCTGGTACAAGCAAATGAATATGGAACAATTATAAAACCGGGAGTCTTGTCGACACTTTCTGAGGTCAATGCGGCGTACCCTATAATCGGATCATTAGTGTGAAGCAGATAAGTGGGAGAATTGTGATCTCTTCGAAATCACCATAGTGACGAAATTAAGAAGAAGAAGATACTATTTGGACATTGGTAGGTATCAAATTATTCCATAAAATATAATATTTTACCTCGTTAAATGTTAGAAATGTCACTATTTTAGACGTGTTGAGCTAAGAAAACAGATATAATACTACACTAGTGAAAATTGGTTAAAATTTGAAATTATACTAAACTGTTTTAATATTATTAAATTGTTAAGCAGGCCTGAACATTATTCGCGAACCCCTAATGACTTCTGCGATCAACGAACAATTTTTATGTGTCATAATTTTTGCAAATGGCGTCAATGTTTTGATATTGAAGTTATAAAATGAGATAGAGAATTAATTAACTAGTAACACCTTGAGAACAAACAAAAACAGATGCCAATTTTGTTGTAATTTTTAAAACATGACATTATGGCCCCAGTCTGTACTCGTATTGTATATAGTATATGCATTTGTTGTTGAAACTCAAATAAATAAAAATTGAATTTTTGAGTGTGTTTAGATATTTGAGTTGATGTTTTGGTATAATTCCATTTATAGTTTAGCTTTTGCTATATACAGAGAAATAGGTACATTTGTTGAAAAATTTCGGTCTTCTAATGGATTAACACTGACGATATGTTTTGCGTCATTTTAAGTTAGAACTATGCAAATGCTTTGTTTGTTTTATTATAAAATAGTTGTAGGTAATTAGGTGTTTAATTTAATTAGAAGCGTGAGTTCAAAATATCTGCGCCCTATTAACAACCGACAAGCGACAGCGAGTTAGCACTTCTACATCTGTTAACGTGTAACTCTTAAATTCAATAAATTTGTAATGGTCTGTGAAATGCGATATAGAGCGGTTAGCTTTAACTCGAAAATTCATGACTTAATGAGTGGATAAGTTTTAAGCAGATAAACATAAACATATTATGTATTTAACTTAAACATTTCACATTATTCAGTGATCGAATGTATGTGATATGTTACAATTTATTCACAAATAGATGACTGAAAAAGAATTAAAAAAGTAAAAATAAGTTTATTAATAGGATGATGTTATCAAACAGACAAGTTCTTTTCGTTCCATGTATCAACTATTAATATATACATGGAAATAAATATATGTATTATATGAAATTATTATGAATTTTGACAATTCCTAATTGCAAAATTTAAATATTTTTCATTGATAATAATTTTAACTAGTTTAAATTGTCGTTAAATAACATTCCAATTTTTGGTTTCTTTATACAACATTCGAATCAATATTAAAACTAAAACCACTTGAAATATTGAAACTAACTGAGTCATATCAACTATCGCCATCACACATTTCAACAAAAACAAATACGCGCAAATAATTTTGCAATACACAGTAATCGAAACAAAAATTCCTGACGCATAACTTTTCAAGGCATTTGTAAATATTTCTTCAGGTTAATATAATTAATAACAATAACGAGTACCGAGTACTATATACGTAGTATACGTATGAGTTTAAGCAGTGAGGTAGATATACAAGAGTTGGATTTTGTGGTACGATCAATTAAAATTTCCAATCCCATACCTGCACCTAGTGCAATAATTTCTCTTCGGGTTTCGGATTCGGATACAATCAAAAGTGAAATTGCTTTTTTCCCAAAGACATTTTTTTTTAATTATTTTTATATGGACAGAATGATGATATGTAAAATTGGGTGCTAATGCTTAAACAAATTATAAATAAATGATTCATTTTTGAGTTGAATGAACCAAACTCTCTTAGCTATGTACATTTTATGAGATTCATAACTACAAGTATCTAAAACGAAGTATAAATAATAATTAAAAAAAACTTGTACGTTACTAAATTTAAAATTAATGTTTAATGACTTACACCTGAGTCACTGTAGATATGTATACATATATCAAGGTCTTAAAAAGTTAAAATATTGAATTCATCCGTTAAATGTTCTCTTAATGGTTTCTCATATTTTCCTATATCTATTTTCTCTGGGGCAATGCAAATTAGTCATTTATTTTAATAAGCATAAGGTTGATTTTTGTTTCTCTTTTTGGTCAAAAGCTACCTAATTTTGATCGATAGATCGTACGCAAATTTGTTGAAAAGAGATTTTAGTTTTTTGGATGAATTGATTTTCATATACATATATATGTACTTATAAATGAATATACATATATATATATCTCCTTTTATAATCCAGTTTTTTTTTTGTTTGCAAATTTGTGTTTAAAAATTAAACTGGTTCTTACGATGCTTTGTCCAACGTATATGACTCATCCTAACTTACGGATTGGAGTGTGTTAAACTTTGGCATTTTAAGCTTAAACAATTTAAATTATTCGCTTTCATCAAGGTTTAGCACTGGGCTTGAATGGCGGTTTTGCGCTTTCTGCCTGTTGCCTGTATTATGTTAATTGATGACTTCAGTTTCGAGTTTCATCTGCTTGAGTGCTTGGACAACAAATATAAATTTAACTCGTTCGTTAAAATGCTGCACGATAAATATTTAATAAAAACGCCCACAATAAACAAAGCAAAATAATATAATAAGAAATATGGAAAAATATGTAAATAAAAGGTTATTTGTAATCGATTGTATCATACCTATATTCGATATTGTATGTATATCCTATTTACATTTATTAAATATTTGATGTATCTATTCATATAGGTATACATACCTGTTCCCAAAAGATACAAAAAATAGTTAGACACATTACTCGTGATATATAGTGATAATTTACAGCTACTAATAAACACTTTATATAAACATGCTTTTATTAGGGCAACAAAAACAATCTGGTTATTTTTTTTTTAGAAAAAAATATAATTTAATTTGTTTATTTATTTTGTTGGTTTTTAGTCTTGTCATTGTATTATTGTACAGACAGGTTCCTACTTATATACATACATATATGAAGATATGTATGTATGTGTTTTTTTAGGTACTATAAATTAAAATAAAAGAATCAGAGGAAAAAATAAATTAACTGTCTTAATTAATACCTAGGTGCTTAGCGTTTTTTCATTTTTTTTTCTTAAGAGTATTATTTTTTTTTTGTTGATAATATTTTAAAAAATGTATACCTAAAAACAAATCAGTATTTTTTTAAGATAGCATTGTTCCTGTATTTTGCACACAAAAAAGCAAGACTCTCATTTTCCCAAGAGTGTAAAAAAATCTGTCAGGTATAAAAATTCACAAAAGTACGGGAATGCATTGAACAAAATCTTAGCCAATTTTTACACGTACTAAGGCAAAAGCGTATTATTGAAAATTTTAAGTATAAAAATTTCTTGTGAATAGTTTTTAAGAGTTAGTGTTCTCAAATTTGTATTAATTTATTGCACATATAAACCAAATGGCACGATATATTCGATTATTTCTAACTTTTGTAATAGAAATAAAATTTTTGGTCTGGGAAAATATTTTACTCTCTCGTAAGCGCTCTCTTCTGTGAAAAACTACGAAAATTTGGTGTAGGGAAACAGGATTTGGTATTTTTTCGTAGAAACTCGTAGATTTTGACAGTTTTAGAAAATACGGTAACGCTACATGGACCATTGCCATACATTTAGGAATATGCCCGCACTACCCACGAAATCTACGGTCCATCAGTGAATCAGCAGAATAGTTGTGAAAATAAAACTATCTGCGTTATGTACTTAAATTTACCCTCAGTTCGGCAAGCTCAATAGAAACTCAGATAGAAACCTCGATCTCTTGTTGTTTTTGTAATTAGTGTTAAAAAGATAATGTCACTGTTTGGTGTGGAGCCTTACATCACCACCGGTACATACATTTTCAAAACCGACGATGACATTGTCATCATCATCACCATCAATCGAAAGTGCTACCGAAAGAATTGAAAATTTGAAGTTTCTGGTTTCTGATTGGTCAGCTGCCAAAAAAAAGAAATCTTCCAATTAAGAGAACTTTTACTTTACCCCATGTTTGTTAATGAACATGTTTCATTTAACAGGGCGGTTTTTGGACTTTGAGTGCAAAAAGAAATTATCTACATAATTCTACTTTTAACAAAGTAAAAATAAATAAAATTATGTTTAATATTACACTCCAGCGTGATCATTGATCTCTTTAGATACATCGTTTCAAACAAAAAAAGTATGTAAATACCAACTTAATCTTTAACTTAGAAGAAATGAAGTAGGTACCTATACTAATTAGTTATGCCCGAAGAATAAGGTATGTAGAAATAGGCTTACAGAAAAAACATCCAAGAAATAGGACTTTCCTGCAGTCTGCCTATAAGTCAATCAACAGCCTACGATTTTCTTAAAACTTGGTACCTACCTAACACCCGTATTAAATAAAATGCACGACTGAATCGGACGTACTTGCTCTTATGTTCAATCACATCGAATGTAGGTATTTATTTATTTTTAAAGTTGTTTCTTACGTAATTTTGTATGTATAAAATTTCTTTAATTTTTTTTCTAAGAAAAATTGTTATGGCAATTTTAAATATTTAATAACATAAATTTTAAATTTAAAAAAAAGCATCCACCCATTTTGAAATATTGAATTTTCAAATGTTTTTTTTTCAAAAATCCAAAAAAAAAAAAAATTTTCGTATGCAGTATTGTTTATTCGAAGGACCTGATATATAAAAATTTTGATCGAAATCCGTAGAGCCGTTTATGAGAAAGTCGAAAATCAATATTTAAAAAAAATTGTTGACCAAAATGTAGACTATACCTAGAGCAGTGTACACACTTTTTTTATAAAAATCTCTCTAACGATTTTGAATCATTAAGATGGTAGAAAAAATTGTATGGCAAATACCGTTATTTTTAGGCCTAAAAAACGATTTAAGAATCTATTTGAGAGAATCACTTAAAACACTTAACTACAAAGTTTGAAGGAAATCGCTTTAGGCGTTTAGGCTGTAGATCGTTCTATAGACAGACAGACAAACGTAATTGCGGGACCCACTTTTTTTGTGTTCTCTATCATCGTAATGTCAAGTTTGATTAAATTGACCCAACAAAATTTGTTAACATATTTTGTTATTATCGGTACCTACCATAGAACATTCTCATTAACAACTGCTTAACGGATTTTGATCAAAATGTTCTTTAAATTTAAAATAATACTGTATACTTTTTTAATTCAATGGCGCAAGATTTTAGTCGATTTAGTAATATGGTAAATCGTTTTTAGTATGATACTAGGTTAAAAAGAGGATTTAGCTAGTTTTAAAAAAGAGTTTAGTATCGTACTATCTTCTTAAAATTTTACTAAAGTTAAAATCGCCAAATAGCTATTTTATCTTTAAGTATCGTATTAAATCCATATGCAGCTTTGACATTTACAAACGTCAAAAAGTTATATTCGCTTATTATTTTGCACTCTTTTGGGTGTGTTCAGCTTGTTCAGCTGTAGTTTATCCAGAAATTAGGTTTAGTATGGTGCTAATTGAAAAGCGTTTAAAATTAGAAATATTTTAGTAAAGTGCTTTAATATTAGCAAATTGTTAAGTAGTAGGTTTGTTCGTTGAGCCCTGAAGTCGCCCTAGGGTCGGCCTAAAGCGTTTTTTGAAAAACCTAAAGTTTTTAAAACCTAAGGTCGCCCTCAACTCGCCCTGAAGTAGATCTATTATTTTTAGCTGGGGCAAGTTGAATTAAATCAATAAACGTTAGAATCACATGAGATCTGATTTGATTTGTTATTTTTAAAATGGAAATGAAAGAATACTCAAATTAATTTTCAGACATATGCAAAATGGAAACCTTTGAAGTTGTGGATTCTGTTTAGGGCCAAAGCAAATGCACTAAGAACTTAAATTTAAAATATTTTAAGTTTTAATTATTAAATGACATAACTTGCTCTTCTGCAACATAAAATTAATGGCCCGGGCGTATTTTGAGAACAGGAAAGCCCAGTTTTTTTTTTTGACAACTCTTGGGGTTTCAAGAAAGCCTAGGTCGACCCTAGGTAAAGTTCAACGAACGAACCTAGTATCATGCTAATAACCTTAGATTAACAAAATTTTATAAGATCGGAAATTTAGTCAGTTGTTTTGGTTTGCCTACAAGCTACGGCCGTTGTGAAACTCATATTTTTGCATATATATATGTGTAGATGCAAAATGGTTTCAACCAGAAGAAATGGGTTTTGGGGGTGAAACCAACGAAAGTTTCCCACCAAAATTATCATACAAAATTAAGGAAAAAACGACCATACAAATATATTTGTATGTTTCTAATAAAGGGGTTTTCGTTTGGTAAATTTATATTTTGATCTATAAATTGATTTTTCTTTCGTAAAACGTATTCGATTAACGTTTTCAGATAGATCTTTATTTGCTATAGTATTGGTGTATATTTGTGTCTGTGAAATAGCTAGCTAGCAAGGCTTGTCAAATTGATGGCTGTTAAATTTGATGCATAGTGGTGTTAGTAAAAGAGGGGTAGATCTGCCGAAAAATGCAGATCTGCAAAATTGATTTAAAATATAAAAATAAATCAATTTTTTTTTTTGGCCAATCGAAGGCAAAAATTGTCAAAAACAGTTTTTTGACATATCTAAATCTAAAATAAATTGATTTTTGTTACCAAACAAAAACCCATAAGAATCTTGTGCTTACGATGTAATTTAACAACATGCAGACATGGTAGATCCTGGATTTGTACCTAGTTACCTTATAAATAAATAATTACCATTTCAACACACCTACCTACGCAAAACGCATTTGCAAAATGTTACCTACATATCCTGTATAAATAAGTAAAAGTATGGACCTATATGTCCCTTTCATGAATGAGGACAATAAATTAATTCTACGAAATTGACGTTCCCAATTTTGTTGCTTTCAACCAAAATAACTATGATGTCAAAACAAACAAAATTCATATGTATATACCACAAACTGTAGCATTATAGCTCTTACAGAGCTTGTATAAAAAGGAGTGGATAATTTTCTACGTTTGTCTCTCCGTTCATTTCGTCTACATACCTATCTTATATCTTTAAGCTAACTATACTTGCTGCTACCAACCTACTAAGTATGCCAATGTTTGCCATACTTTAGATGATTTATTTAAATTTTCATTTCACGAAATACTCAAGGACATTTCATGTGAAAAAATGGCGTTCGTTTTTTTTAATGTGCTGTGTGCTTGTGGTATGTTTAGAGTCAGTGTCCACTTAAGTATACTACTAGCCTATTTATATGTTTGAACTTATGACAGTGAAAAAAATCAATAAACTTCCAACCTTCTACAAAATGACAATATTTTTTTTTTATATTTTATGGATGACTTGGTAGGTAATATAAATATGTATAAAAATAAATAAACTTACCTCAAGTTTTTGGGAATAATCTTCGATTAATTTTTCTTGTTGTTTAACCAACTCCTCATTTTTCTCCAACAAAGCCTTGCCCAGTTCTGCTGCTAAAAGTATATCCGCTTCCTTTTGCTGTAACTGGCTCCAAATATCGCCGTCAGCTTTCTGGCCAACTAGTGTTGATCGGGCCTCCATATCCAAAATATAATCCTCTAAATTTATCGAACTCGTGCTTTGATTACTTATATTCATTAAATGGTTTTGCTTATTCATACTTGAATAAGGCATACGTGTGATTGAATCAACTAATATGAAAACTCATCAATACAATGTGTTGTACACTGTTTCAATCACTTCTTTTTTTGCATTTAAAATAATTATTTATGCATTTATTAATTAATGAAATGTTAAATTTAACATATTTGATTGCTCAATAATTTTTTGTACATAGGCGAGATATGTATGTATGTATATTTATATTATGTGATGGTAAAACTTTATATTTTCTTTTCGTTAGCAATTTTGTTAAAAAAGCGAGACAATAAAATAATGAGAGGTCGCATTCGCATAGAAGGAAGGTAAAAATTATATGATTTTTATTTTTTTTTTATTTAGAAACAATGGATGTACGGGTTAGTCACTGTCACAATTAAAATAATAAAAGCAAGACTTCCACTTCATTCCTTACGATTTTATTTATTTTAAAGAATTTAGGAAAAAGGAAACGTATATTGCATCACAGTAGAGGGTTATTTTTTTTTTTATTATTTATTTTTATGGTATCGACAAAACACTGTGCCAAACAACGTTAACCCGCGAACACAACGTTGACTTACTCTTAACCAAGCAGGCTTTGTTTTGACTGAAAAGTTACTAAGCAACTTCGTTCTACTCATGCCAAGCCAGGCCAGTCGAGAGTACCTTACATTCAAACTGACAAGTGGCGCAATCAAAAGTAAGTTAAGAGTATCTCCTAACCTGTTATCTATTTTTGGTATAGGTAGATTGTTGGTTGGTGTGGTTGTGGTACCTATACCATGTTCTCTTAATTGAAAATATGTATGTATGTACCTATACCTCTATCTACTGATATTTTGGTTATTTACAAATTACCTACCTCTTTTTAAAAATATGAAAGTAACACGAGGCAGTGAACCTAGGAAAGCGAATAATGGAAATGGGACTTGGGACATAAGGTGTAGAAGACTTTTTCTAAGAACAAAGGTATACTATACATCTATTTAAATTTCATAGGTACGTTACAGTTAGGCATGAACATTTTCTCTTAAAATGGGATAAGACCAGATCCATTCTAACTTAAAAATCTTACTTTAATTTGTTTCAAAGATGAAAAATCAATTTGATAAGCTTTTCCCTCAAGGGAAGTTATTAATTTTCTCATCGACATTTTTTTTGCAATTTTTGTACCTATAAGAATGATAAGCATCTGAGAGATATTAATTGAAGGGTAGTAAAGAAGAACTAAGTATTAAGGAAGCAATGCACCGCACGCATGAGGTAATTCGTCTCTTTGTTGCAAAGTAGCTATGGTTAGATGTGCAGAGGATATAGGAACATGTAGGTAAGTTAGAAACCTAATGTAGGTAGGTACTTCATTTATTAACCAAATGGCATTGAAGCGTTAAGAAAAGAATTTTCGTTTATTTTATTTATGAAAGAGAGTTTTTGCGAGGGTGTTTCTGTTTCTATTTTTCCAAGTCCAAATGGGGTTTCTCTTTATAGCCCATAGAGGTTAGGTATTTTTTTCTTATTATGATTGATGAGTCATAGAGACAGCATTTTTACATTGGTAGGTTAGGTAGATACATAGGTACCACTATTCTCTTCAATAAGATTAAAACAAAAACAATATTGCCTAGAAGGAATAAAATAGGTATGTAGGTACATATGTACTAATTATAGATAGGTAAGTAAGTACTATAAATTTGGAAATAGGGAGTAAGAAATCTTCTTACTTTACAACATTTGATGGCAAAATGATTAATCATTTTTAAATCTTTGTACTAATTTGGAGTAAAGAGAACGAAATTTCTTCGCTTTTGTATAAGACATAATTCAGATGATATATATGTACATATATGTAAATGGATAGGGTTCGGATCTTACTCTCATTTAAAAGTTTGTTATTTTTGCTTACCTTTATTTAGATTCTAGGTTTCGAAGCCTGCTTTAGGTAAGTACGTAGGACATTCATATGATACCTAAGTATATTATAGTTTTAAATGAAACTATGAATGCAGAAGGATTCTGCAATTCTGTCAACCATAGAGATATAATGATAAATTTGAAGAAATATATCTAAACAGTAGTTTAGGAAGGACACACGAATGATCAGAACAATTGGTAGGCATGCTTAAGGCCTGATTTTTTTGAAAATATTAAAAAATAATCTGCACGACTGGATTGTAGGTAAGTACGAACTTGGTCTTGTAGCTGACAACTTCAATACGTATACCAAGCTAAAATCGATTGTGTTGTTTTCGAAATATTGATTTAAAAAAATAACCATTTTTTTCGTTAGCCACAAAGATAACGGTACCTGCCATCTATAAATCTAAATTATCGTGAAAAGGGCTCTAACGATTTTAATACAAAAAAAAAATCAATGCACTATTATAGCTACAGTCTACATTTTGATCAATACAAATCATAGAGTATTGGTAACGGCTGAACGGATTTCGATAAAAAATGTGTATACAGGAGTATCCTCAAATTATAATTTATACTGCAAACCAATTTTTTGATTTTTTTTTGTTTTTTTCTAACGCCATCAAGTTAAAAAAAATCTACGAAAACCAGAGTGCAGCGATCAAAAATCACTACAGTAGAAGAGACAAATTGTCATTGTTAAGGAAGAGTCTGAACCAAGGGAAACAAGTATCAGTGTTAGTTGCAGAACGATCCATCCCTTACTATAGAATGCATATCTAACTTCGCAATTGGTAAAAAAAAGATTCGTTGTTAACGAAAATTACACAGGCAAAAGGCGACTTCTTTTGAAAAACTCCATCAAAACAACTAACTAAGCTTTTGATTCTTGCTACATAAAGCTAAGAAGAACGAATATAACGCTTATCCGAAAAAGTCATAAGATTAGATAGCGCAAAACATTTTTTCTTTCAAGATTCGCACCATCCTCGTGAAATTCTTGATTGAAATATCATTTGTCCTATAAAATAATAGAAAGTCGCCAGAAAAAAGAACTTTTGTTAAGATTTAAATACAAAAAATTATGTAAAATTAAACAAGATTTTGTTAATATACCATTAATTTTAATTTTTCTCCTTTTTGTGTTTTTTTGATTTTTTGTGTTTGTGTTCGTCCTTGTTCTTTCGATATTTTTTCTTTTTTTCACGTTTTTCTTTTTTGCTTTTTTTCCCAGATATACTTTTCTTTTCAACCCATTCTTCAACAATACGGGTAGCTTTTATGGGTCCCGACGACAATAACGCAACGAGCTTTTTGTCAATATCAACTTCATCTACTTTCGTCTCAATTTTACTGTACAAAAGACGATGTGGTATTTTAGGACCATAGGTGTTTTCTAGTTCTGGAGGAACTGTTTCCTCGTTGATTCTCTCATGTCTTGGCTTGAAAGTTATTTTGTTTTTATTATCCGTTTTGTCTGTTTCAATTTCCTCTTCCTTCTTGCAAGTATTTTCTTTTGTTTCAGAATTTGAAAATAGAGCAGCAAATATGCCTCTAGGCGGTGAATGGTTTCTTAATATATTAATAGGAACGGATGGTTTTACAAGACTTTCAACTATTTCTGTGGGAATCACTACGTCAGTATTGGATTTTGTTTCATCGTCTTCGTCTTCACTAGATGAATCGAATATGCATTTGAAAAGATCCTTCTTTTCAAAAGGATGTTTGTTTTTGCTCTCTTCAATTCTTAATTCTAGCTCAGTTTTTGGTTTTTTGTTATCGACAAAAGGGTTTTTCACAGCAGGTTTGTCTAATAAAAATTTGCGTTGAGTATCTTTAGATGTTGAGGCAATTTCTTTTTCAGAAGACAAAATAATTTTATCTTCATCAATGACTTGTGTCTGTAATAATTTGGCCTTAGGCTTTTCAATATGCTTGGGTATAATAATCGGTGTAACAAAATCCTTTTTGGAATTAACAGAATTTTCTATGTAGTCGAAAACAGAAAATTTGTTCTTTTTTGGGACTTTAGGTTCCACTAAAGTTCCCCCAAATGGTTCTGGTATATTGAAACGTTTGCATATCAAAGAACATGGTTTCCAAAGGATTTTAGTTCTTTTTACTACCACTTCAATTTTTTTATCTGGTAATTTAGCTGGAGTTTGGAATATATTTTCACCAGTCGATTTGGAAACAAATCTAAAAATGAAGAGAAAAGTTAGTCAATTGAATAAAATGCAAGCATTTTGTGAGTGTACCTTTCAGACATCATTCCATTAAGAGGTTTGAAAATGTGTCGAGCTTGAACAAACTCCTTTAGCTCCATTTCTCGGTCCCATTCTGAGAGATGAACAGGTTGGATTGTGGTCAAGAATGCTTTGATATCTTCCTCCTTTTGTAGATTTGCCTCTAAAAACTTTTCATATCGTTCTTGCTTTGCGTCATCCCCAGCAAAAGGTTTAAAAACTCCAGATGTGCTTTCTGTAATTTACACAAAAAATGTGGTAGTCAGCATTTTTTTCATTGGGTATGTTGAAAAACGAACTTACCTAAATTCTTAGTAATTTTTTTAGCTTCAAGTATAACTTTCTGGTTTTCGGTCTTCACAGATTTATCAAGTTCTGTGCTTTGCATTATTTCAACTCCATCACTTGTTACAAGACCTCCTTTGACAAAATTATCATCTTTCGATGAGAGAAGATCTAAAAGTTGTTTGGTTCTATTTTCCCGAGATCTATATTTTTCATTGATTTGCTGTAAATACGATTTTTTAGTTCCAGTTTCGGTGGTTTGCTCTATTGCATCTTTGTTTTCCCCTTCTAGTATTTTTCTACGTTCATCTGGGTTCAAATCATGTCGGCCTAGTCCCTTTCGCTTTGATTCTTCATTTTGCTTTAAAAGTGCTAGTTTTTCCTCTGGAAGAGGGTCAAAGCGCGATTTTCTTTGTAACCAGTTTCTTGGTTGAAAGTTAGCCTTAAGGTCAACTACATGCAAAGCTTTGTTTACATCTAAATTGTTAGATGGTTCCGCAAAGCCCTCCAGCACTCCCAGCTCTTGCGTTCGAGGTAATTTTGCCTTTTCCCGTTTCCTTTTATCACTTAAGCTAAAATCATATTTGGTCATGTCGTCTCTAGCGTAAATGTCTTCGTCTTCTTCTTCGAGAGCACCAACTCCGAATGCCTGTCCACGTATGGATAGTTTTTTGTTACTTTTCCCTAAGACCTCTAAGGGACCAAACAAGTTTATGTGAGATTTCGTTTCACCAGCTACTTGACGACTTAGTCCACTATATCCCAAACCAAATACGTTATCCTTGACACTGCATACAAAAGGTTCATAGTCGTCGGGAGCAAATGTTAAAGCTTCTTCTTCTTCTTCGTCATCGTCATCAGATCTATCCGATCCAAGTTGTGTTGAGATATCCAATTGGCCATCATTTTGTTTGGATGAGCAGCCATACATTTTCATCAAATAATACTCTTTATCATTTTGTAGTTTTGACCGCTTTTTTTCAAGTTTTGTCTGTCGTGCTCCAATACCTTGGTTAGGCTTCCAGCCCATACGTCGCAACATACGTACGGCTACTTTTTCTCGAGCTGGTTCAAGAAGTTGGTGCAATACTGGAATTCCTGGTATTGCACTATTATCTCCAGTGGGTAATCTCCGTTTTCGATTAGAAGACTCGTCATTTTTTGAAAAATCTTCTCGCGCTTGTATGCGTTGAGGTGCTATTCCAAATTCTCCCAAATCTTCATCGTCCATGAAGTCAGTAGGTAATTGTTGTTGACGTTTCTCTGCCTTTTCGCTACGAGAACTTTTAAAGCTCTGTGGTTTCCAGCCTTCAAGCGATCCAACAGTGTTCCAAAAACCGGCACTGAATCCACCCGTAAATGCTCCATGGAATCTACGTCTACCGTTTTCATCGGTAACAATTTGATCTTCAATTGCAACTGGCTTTTTTGAAGGTACCTCATCTGCGAGGGAGAAATAGTTGAGAATATTATAAATTATAAATTTATTCATATACTAACCTTCTTCTAGCGGTTCTAAGGGAGTTCCATATCGACATAGAAGTGTATCTTCTGAAGTATCCATTTGTTGGTCTATATATTTAAATAAAATAAAATTTTTAGTTTAACGTTTGGGATAAATACTGGAATGAAGAAAAAGGAAATGTTCTTTACGTTGTTGTTGTTTAAATGTCAATATTGGAATGGGATGAAGTTTTAAACGTCAAATGGGGTAAATGGCGGGCACTGCCAGGAAATATTTTCGTTTAATATCACGGAGGCGAAGTTTAATGACTGCAGTTATACGACCACCCTTGTTTAGGACTTGGTAAAATCGGTAGGGGATTTAGAATTATTCTCAAATAGGATAGAAATACTAATACTACGTTTTCACCTAAAGATAAACCTGTTTAAATTGAGTAGATTAAAAATTAATCTTGAAGTGTTTTCAATAGAGAAAAAAGATTAGTTTGACGTCCAACCTCAGAGGAAATCGAATCACTGAGAGACATTAACCGGAAATTGTTCTCTATTTCAACGAAAAATATACGCAATAATTAAGCAAAAAAATATTGTTTTGCTAAAGTAGACACTTAAATAACAAGAAAACAAACTCCTAATCTTTCCATTATTTTGCTTCGCTTTCCGAATGATGCATGTCGGGATTGGAATGCAAAAGTTCCTCAAGTCTTTTATTTTTATACTGTTTTAGAAACAAAAACAGAATTAAGGCAACGACGAATTACAACAGACACAAACAACTTAAATATTGTATGACAGATTTTTTTTTTTGCCGATTGTCAATGGAGAAAATGACATTTGGATAGGCCCGTTCCACGAAATAAGTTTTGTTTGTCTTGGAAATCTTCTACTTCGAAGAAGATTTCAATGAGATTAATTTCTTATCTTCATTTAAGGAGATTAAAATTTGTATGGGAAATCTTCAAGATTAGATCTGGATTAAGTGGAAGGTGAAAACGTAGTAAGGCTATTCATGCAACGACGGAAACACCAGATAAACTTCAGAAACCAGATAACTTAATATCCGCAGAAATGAACTGTCAAAGTTTGTATGGGAAAAATATTCCAAAAATCAGATACAATTATTTCACGAATTTGATGTAGAAAAAGAATAAACAAACCTCATAAATTTATTTCAATGAACATCTGATTATTTCGCACACTAATTCTTCCCGAATGTGCAGGTTAAAAAAGGTAATAGATATAAAGAAAATATAAAAAATTAAGCTTGCTCCAAATATTTCATATTCTATACGAATGGAACAGAGGAGAGGAGAAATGGTTATTGCTATTTCTTCTATAGGCGCTTTTCTTTTTTCGTTCAGAGCAGAGCACTGATGAACAGAGTTCAAACAGATAGATTATTCACTGAGCTTGTTCCAAGTAGAGCGAGCTCTGGGGCTCAATTCCGCAAGCGTGAGTTTTATCTGTGTACACAGAAAGTTGTGTGCGATCCATTTTTATTTGACAGATAACGTGTACACAGATATGCAAATTTATTCACGCATATTTTGAGTGAATAATTTTTTTGCGCAGTAAAGCATTCACGCTTGCGGAATTGGGGCCCTGAATACTGATATGTTTTTTAAACACACTATTGAACCACACAAATCTGAATACATTTTCATTTTAACCATAAAAAGCAATATGACACTAAACGACCCTTTTTATGTACAGAGATACAAACGATACAGAAAATAAACAAGCAATCAACACACATGTCATTTGGTGCGTTCAGCAATTTACTCACATATGCTCTAGTTAATTATGTCCGCGAACATCCAGTGCGATCTACACATGTTCAGAACGAAAAAAGAAAAAAACATTTGGAGTTCTGAAAGCTCCGAGTTAAAAAGAAACACGAACACTACATAATTGTTGTTATAATTTAATTTCATATTATGTGAAACAATTTCTAACACACTTTATAAAATTGTAAGTTTACCAACTTTGCTACTTAAGTCGATTATTATTGTAAAAGGTGACTCATTTAATTTACTCACTGCGGTTTATATATACATAAATTTTAATCACAATGTTCTATTCAACTACACAACTTTTAAAGTTATCGCAAGCACAAAATCCTTTATTTATTATTGTAGAAATGTAAAAAATTGAGACACCGCAGTTCATTAGTAATCGGGATTATTAAAAATTCGGGAAATTTAAATTCAATAAGATTGTCAAAACTGGTTCCGTTTTCGTACATCTGTTAGCACTACTGACACAGAAGTCGTCATTTACGTTTCTGTATTTTTTTTCCAATTACCAAGTTATTTCGGAAATACATCAGTTTTTAGCAAATTTTAATAGATTTTTAGTTTAGCTGACTTTAAAATTGGTATCCGAACAGCAAAAATTATTCTAAAATATTTTCTGGATTTAGGCAGGTTTGCATTATGACTCATTTCTTACAAGTTTCGATTAAAGTTCATTTGTATTTAGAAGGGGTTCCACTTGGAGACTACGTCACTATTGGGGACAACATCTCTGCAAAATATCCCCTAGAAAATATTTTGGTAAAAAACAAATTTCACTTTGCCAAAATACTTAAATAAATTATTTCCGTAGAGAGCATCCATTCGCAATGTCTGAGAAGACCATCAAAGTAAATGCAAGAGTAGAAATAGCTGGAAAGAATGTGCGAGGTAAAGTTGCTTATGTAGGTGTGACGGGATTCGCCGGTGGCAAGTGGGTTGGTGTCATACTTGATGAACCGAAAGGTAAAAACAATGGAAGCGTAAAGGGTCATTCCTATTTCCACTGCATCGATAAGTATGGCACCTTTGTGCGGCCTACGCAACTTATTCTGCTAGACGAATCTACGGAAGATTTAACGGACGGAACACCAACCACAGCACAACCTATTTCGTCTCGAACTCGGTTAAGCACCTCGCGTACCTCTCTCTCTTCAAGTAGACAAAGTTTGGCTGGATCCCGTACACAACTCTCAACTTCTCTGACCGAACGAAACTTTACTGCAGGAAGAAAAAGTTTGATGACCCCGCCGACAACAACAACGACCGCAACATCCTCGACAGCTTCCTCTGCAGAATCTCATCCATCGTCTAAGCGGGCTTCTTTTGTGGAAACGGGATTTTTGGAGATTTTAAAGCCACAGTTTACTCCTAGTCAGCCAATTCGATCTCCGTCTTTTACTACGCTTCCTACAGCCTTGGTTGCTACTACTAGCGCAGCAGGAGTTGAAGAAAAAATAACTAATGCAGAACAACAGCAGATAATCGACGGTCTAAAATCTCAAGTGGATGATCTGACCGAAAAAGTAGAAACGCTTAAGCAGCGTCGCACTGAAGACAAAGAACGTCTGCGAGAGTTTGACAAAATGAAAATTCAATTCGAGCAGATGCAAGAGTTTAGGTCGAAAATAATGAACGCCCAAGCTCAGCTCCAGAGAGATCTGCAAAGAGCGAAACAAGAAGCTAAAGACGCCATCGAGGCGAAAGAACGCCATGCACAAGAAATGGCCGATTTATCAGACAACGTAGAAATGATAACTCTGGACAAAGAAATGGCAGAAGAGAAAGCCGATACTCTTCAACTTGAACTGGATTCTACTAAAGAGAAGATCGAGGAGCTAACTCTAGACTTAGAGCTTCTACGAGCAGAAGTCCAAAATAAATCAGACTCAGAACATGGCAATAGACCAAGCGGCGATGGAACTGTTAGTGCTTATGAAATTAAGCAACTCGAACAACAGAATCATCGCTTGAAAGAAACACTAGTGCGTCTTCGGGATTTAAGTGCACACGATAAACATGACATACAAAAACTAGCTAAAGAGCTTGAAATGAAAAAGTCTGAAGTAGCAGAGCTGGAACGTACAAAAGAAAAGCTCTCAGCTAAATTAGACGAACTCGAAGCGACTGTTGCTGATCTACAAGAACAAGTAGATGCAGCTTTAGGTGCCGAAGAGATGGTCGAACAGCTGGCTGAAAAGAAAATGGAACTGGAAGACAAAGTAAAGATGCTCGAAGAAGAAGTATCCCAGCTGGAAGCATTGGAAGAAATTCACGAGCAGTTAGTCGAAAGTAATCATGATCTAGAAATGGATTTGCGAGAGGAACTCGATATGGCAAATGCCGCCAAGAAAGAAATACTTCGAGAGCGTGATGCTGCCATTGAAACCATATATGATCGCGACCAGACATTAATGAAGTTCCGTGAATTGGTACAAAAGCTTAATGAACAGATTATCGAACTACGAGATAGGAACTCGGAAAGCACTGCAATGAAATCATCTCTTCCCGACAATGGAGTTGGAGCAAGGAAGGACGCACTGGTAAATGACTCAATTGACTATAAACAGATGTTCGCCGAATCCAAGGCTTACACGAGGGCCATTGATGTTCAGTTAAGGCAGATTGAGCTAACTCAGGCTAATGAAAGGGTTCAAATGCTGACTGCTTTTATGCCGGAGTCTTTTATGAATCGGGGAGGAGACCACGATTCGATTTTAGTTATATTACTTGTGGCTCGAATTGTTTTCAAATGTGGAATAATTGTAAGCCAGACGAGGGAGAGATTCCCAGCCATTGAGAATATCTCCAAAGACGCTGTCATTCAGGGTCATGGAGTGCATCAATTTTCTTTCAAGTCCAGATTGTTGCACTATATTCACAATCTTCAATGTGCTCTGCATCAAATTCTATATGGACTGAACTGTTGCCAGCCTGATACTCTACTTAGAGCAGGTAGTTCGCTCCCGGAAATGATTGCACAGGAAAAAACTGTGGATTCCATTATAGAACTACTGAAGCAAAATCAACTAGATGAGAACTCTTTTACCGATAACATAGAAAAATGTGTTTCGTTTTTCAATGCAATGAATTCTGTGCTTTTGGCTGGAGAGGATCTCCTCAACGAAACTCAAATGATAAGAGATTGCGTTGCCTCGCTGGGCTCTGCTTGTGATTCCATTTTAACAGATGCATCTATGATACGCGCAATCATTCAAGAAACAACCGACACCAGTGACACTATACTTTTGATGCAGTATGTCATTGAGAATGCTGAGAGTGTAAAACAAAATATAAAGCTTATTAAACGCCGCCTGCCCCAAGATCTCCATGTGGTGAAATGCAATATATCGCCACATAAAATTGAAACTATGCGCACAATCACCAGCTCAGTGAGTAAAATAATGTCTGCTTTACACATCGCTTCGAAACAAGCTGTGCAAACTATTAATTCATCGATTGAAAGCGATAATGCAGCGGAGACAACTATTGAACATTCGAAATTCTGGGAAATTTTATCGTCCGCCTGCGAACGTGTATACGAACAAGACGATAGAGGCCCATCGCAGAACTTTAAGGCCGTGATGGCTCCTGCTAATACAGATCTAGCTCAACTCGCTCAATATCTGCTGGATAACGAGTATGAGATCATGTCTAGGGCCAATGCAAGGGCAGCTGAAAAGCAGGTATCTCCAATTCTGTTGCGTGCTCAGTTTATCAAGAAACAACTTGAGCAGAAGAATGTTCTTGCAGCTACACTGGAAAATCGTGAGGCTGACATAAAGCAATTGAAGTTGGCCGCTAAGATGAAACAGAGTGAACTCTCCGAAATGCAAATACGTAAAGATATCGCAGAGAAAAAACTGTCAGTGCTGCAGCATGATCATGAAGTTTCAATAGAAAAATTGAAGCGACAGTATGAGGAGACCTACGACCTTCTTAAAAAGAAGGAGAAGGAATTCGAGGACACCATGGACCATTTACAGAGTGACATTGAAGCTTTGGAAAGTGAGAAATCGACACTACGGGAAAAATTAAAACTTAACACCGGAAGCACGTCAAAGAGAAATGATACAACTGCCCCAGCTTCGTCGACCATCGTAAGCGCAACAGTAACTGCAGGATCACCAATACTTGTGGAGGAAGTTAATCTTTTGAAAAGTGTACTTTTGGAAGAGAGAAACGAGCGATTGCGCCTGCAAGCTGACTCAATTAAACGTAAACTCAAATTGTTCGATCCCATCCATGTACCACAGGCTAAGGATAAACGTATTATTGAGCTGGAAAATCAGCTGGCAAAAATGAAGCACGAATGGGCAATGTCCTTTTTGCAAACGTCGCCTTCAGCTAAAGCTTCAAGTATTGAAATGTACAAGCGACAGAGACTCGCAATCGAAAAAGAAGCACGAACACTAGCATCAGAAATTCTCGGTGAATATTTTCATAGAAACCCTCATCGGGCAGCACCCTCAGACTTTTCTCAATTCCCAACTGTCGAAGTTAAAAAAGTATTTCAAATGTGAAATTAACTCTTGATACTCTTATTTCTTTTTTAAACGTAAACAAAAGACATTTAATGCGCGGCAGCCATTGTGTGCTAAAATACCTTAAAATCAAAATTAACTGTAATACATTATTCTAACTTATTTATATAAAATTTAAAATAAAATTGTTATAAAAATAATAATTAGCTGTATTTAATTTGTTGCTGCCAAGTTATGTTTTAAAGAGAAAAACAGATATGTAACTTCATATTTTACAGAAAATAATTAATATAACTGAATTGTCCACAAATTCTCTAATTACAAAAGAGATTTTATTCTGCTGGGACAAATGCATGTTTATGCAAATAAAATCAAAAAGTTATTAGAAAACCATACAAAAATATAACGAAAAAAAATTAAAGTACAAGATACGCATGCTATTCTCATTGTTTCAATATTTGTTTGTTTTTTGTAAATTTTCGTTTTGTATAGTAAATCTTTTGTTAATAAAGTGCCATTTTTTGTTAAATAATTATTATTTATGAATACAAAAAAAAAATCAAAAAATATACGAATATTCTAGTAAGAATACCGGTGTATCTTGTATAATCAGCCCTATTCTGCTATCCGATATGATCGAATATTTCGATTCACGTGAATATTTTACTTAATTGTTCACTATTTATTTTCAAATGTCTTATCTTTTGAGTCCAAAGCCTTACTAATATTTTTTGTTTAATTCTTAAGAGAATCTA
Organism: Philhelius pedissequus; assembly: GCA_910595825.1. Classification (NCBI taxonomy): domain Eukaryota; kingdom Metazoa; phylum Arthropoda; class Insecta; order Diptera; family Syrphidae; genus Philhelius; species Philhelius pedissequus. Next base: position 1,343,018 of record OU343163.1, on the reverse strand, counting down.
ATTGTTAAAATTAATTTTTGATCGAAACTTATATACTTTTTGGAACAATTCGTTTTTTCCGTCGGATAGCAGAATTCAGATATTCACGTGAACGGTTAACAAATAGGGATAAATAATTTTTTTATAATTTTGTATTAAAATACACATATACTTTTTTAAATTATATTTGCATATACATAGCTCGGCTACACTTTGTCTCCATAGGGCAAATTATATGAGTTCATATACATATGTATATGGATATATGAATGTTTATATTTACTTGCGAAATAGGTACTACCATAGGAAAAAAATCAAAATTGTTTTTTTACGCTACAAAGCTACAATTTTTTTTTAAATTTTAAATCCAACGGAAACCCCTGATCGTGTCAAAATACAATTCTATATCTTTCTTATTAGATTTAAAAAAAATTTTACTACGGGCGGGGCCCTCATTTGCGTGGAAGGAGCAAAATCCTAAAAATCGGCTAAATATATTTTTAAAGTCGTTTTTCACTTAATTTTTTTATACAATTTTTTTAATTAAAACAAAGACTGGCGACAACTTTAACCCCCAGTTTCACAGTGCAAGTTTAAACTCCATTTTTGGTTTAAACTTCAGTTTAACAATTTATTGCGTTTCACAGCTTCGTTTTGTTAATTTGTTAACCGAGATTATTCTGACGTTTAAACTTCAATTCAGCGTTTTGTATTGTTTTTTTCCAGAAAATATTAATAAAAAAAAAATTGTTTAAAATGTTATGATGATTTTTAATATTATTTTATTTATTATTCCCGTTTCGCTATCACTGACCAAAATCAGAATAATGACGGTACTTTGAAACAAAATAAATCTTCCCTCGCTTGTCAATAGCACAAAGCATTTGTTATTGTTTCGCGTGTTTTTAATGTCTAGTTAAACGAAGTTCAACTGATCTGAAGATCAAATTTCACTGCGAAACTGTACGAGTTAAACCAAAAATTTAAACTCAGTTTAAGATTCAGCTGATCTTAAGTTTAAACTAGCTTAAACTTAAAAAAAAAACGTCCATCCGATTTTGAAATATTGAATTTGCAAAAAAGTAAATTGATTTTTTTTTCAAAAAATCCGTAAAATATTTTTCGAAAATTTTGCTATGAAGTATTATGAATGGGGCTTCTGTATCCAAATTTAGCTCTATCGTATCGAGACAAAATCATAACAGAAATTTTTTTTCAAATAGAAAACAAAAAAAATCAAATTTAAAGAACTTAAAATTTTATTCAATAATTTGAGTTGTCAATCAGGTAGGACGTCACAGCACTTAAATTACAATATGTAATTATAATTTAAATTTATATAAGGTGAAATTAAATTTGGAAAAGAATTTAAACTATAAAAATCTTGATCGAAATCCATTGAGCTGTTAATGAGATAGTCGAAAATTAAACAAAAAACGGTTATATGGCAGGTACCATAAATAACATTTTAATCAAAAATTTGATTGACTAAAATGTAGACTATACCTATATTGGCGCACTGATTTTTGTTTATCAAAATCGGTAGGGCCGCGTTTTCGAGGTAATTTAGATTTACCATTTTTGCCCCAAAAATTTGTATGTCAGGTACTTTTATTTTTGGATCCAAAAAAAGATTTGAAAAAATTCGAGCCAATCACCTCTATGAGCTTTAAGTAACAAATTTCAAGAAAATCGCTTCAGCGGCTTAAGTTGTCGACTTACAGACGAAATATTGCAGGACCAACTTTTTCGTGTATTTCTATAATCGTAATGTCAAGTTTGATTAAAATCTCCAGTTCGAATTTTTTCAACTGCAAAATTTGTCCTATATAGGACCTATATCGTAAGTAATATTTAAAAATAACGGTAACACTAACAATTAAGTTTTGTACTTTTTTTTTAAGACAAGAAGTCTCTTTTATCATCTTATTGTTTTTTTTTACAATCAAATAATTTCAATGAACAGTTTTTAAAAAAATAATTTCAAACTAAACATTTCGGAAAAAAATGAAAAAAGAAGTTTATATGGTTTTTATTCAAAATTCTGAGATTATACTGATTTTTTTGGTATAAACTAAACACTAGATGGTTTTTAGGTCTAAGTTTTCGAGAAAATTGCCTTCTAGCTTTAAAAAATTGTGAAAACCTTAATTGTAAGTATTACTGTAATTTATAAATATTTTTTTCCATTTGGTGTTTTTTTTTAGAAAATTGAAGGGCAATACCCCAATCCCATAGTAAATAAAATGCACGACTGGATCAAACGAACTTTCCTTATGTTCGATCACATCGTATACAAAAGATTTCTATTAAAAATCTAAATATATTTTTGAAGTCGTTTTTTACTTAATTTTGTATATATACAAAATATCTTAAATTTTTTCTAAAAAAATTGGTATCACAATCTTAAATATTTAATAATATAAATTTAAAAACAAGACTAATCGGCTTAATCAAAGAAAAAATAATTCAAAATTCTGAAAAAAAAACTATAATTTGATCTCAAAAAAAATTTGAATTTATGAAAAAAAAAATTTTTAAATCTGTGGAGCGGCTTTTAAGAAAAAAAGTTTTTTTTTTACACTTGAAAACATTTTTCAAAAAAATATCAAAAACTCCAATTCATAAGTATTCACCAAATACATAAAACTATAGTTTTTGGAAAAAAAAATTAATGAGCAGTATAAATTGGCAACCTAAACCTACATATGTGTTAAATTGCGAAAGAAACGGTTTATGAGATTAGTCGAAAGCAAAAAAATGGTCCTATGTAGTACTGTTTTTAGGCATTTACCGTTATTTTTTGAACTAAAAAAATCCAATTTCCCCTCTGTACAATACCTAAAAAACTCTATATACCAAGTTTGAAGCAATTCGGCCAACCCGTTTGAGCTGTAAGTGTCGATACATACATACAGACAGACTGACAGACTGACAGACTGACAGACTGACAGACTGACAGACTGACAGACTGACAGACTGACAGACTGACAGACTGACAGACATACAGACGGACAGAATTTTTAGACTATCTTTTTTCGTCTTCGCTATCATCGTAATGTCATGTTTGATTGTTATCTCAAAACTTTTTTTTCGACGAATGCATAACTTGACTTATAGTACCTATAATCGCAGTAAAAATGCTGATGTCTAATTATCAAAAATCCATTAGTATTTCTTGTCGCCAAATTTAACATCAGTAATTAATTCTGACAAAGGAGCGTGTTTATAATTCTATAAGGCGTATTCATAGTCATTTCTAAACTGTGTCTTAGAGCCGATTTTTCAATCTCCAGATAAACATCCAGTTAGTTGCCAGAGGAATAAACTTACTTGACTGTTTAACAACCGGATAACAACATCGAATTTGTAAATTAAGAAAAAACAATCTATAAAATAATTTAATTTGAACGTCACTTTTATTTCGACTATCGAACTTTTCATAGAAATTAATTTTTATTTAACGTTTATTTCAAAGCAACAATTTTTCAAAGTGTTTTTGACATCGAAAATAGCTATACAGTCGAACTTCGATAACTCGAACCCTCACTTGCCAAAAAAATATTTCGAGTTATCAAGTAAAACAGAAAATTAATATAAATTACGTAATATTTATTTGCGAATAAAAAAAGTACAGTTGTTGTGATTATTTTTAATATTCTGTTATACTCGACTGACGAATGGATTTGCTGGAATGTAATATATTTAATAGCCACATCGTTCTTTCTTGACCCCCTCTCCACCTCTTTTATTAATTTAAATTTATTTTCTATAAATTCTTTAATAACCTATACATGCATGTATATCCATATACATTCTTACTTCAAATTCATGTATACGCTAATAGCCTTGATATCATTTATTTATACCCAAAAAATCAGTCTAATAGTAGTACTATAGGTTTCATATTAAATGACATTCATACGTATAACAAATATATCTTCAGGTAGACAACCGGCCTTAGAAATATAAAAAAAATATCATGTGTGCCTCATAGACCCCTTTCACACAAGGCAACTGAGTTGCCGGCAACTGGGAGTTTGTGGGTGAGAAGGGCAAGAAGTAAGGGGAATGAAAAAAATCTCCCCGGTCAACGATTTGAAGAGATTTTTTTGACGTTTTGCTTTGCATTCCAATTAGCCCAACAAAATCTTCCTAGTTACCTCCTCAGTTTATTGGTGCCAGTTTTTTCGTGTGAAAGCTACAAGCCAATTAAAGGAAAACGTCAAAAAAATCTCCAGCAACTGATATCCCTGTGTGAAAGGGGACATACGTGGTACGAACGAAACGCATTCGATATCGATAACAAATAAATCGAAATAGCCTCATCTGTCACTTCAGATAAGAGAAAAGTCATTCCATATCATTGTATATAGATATTTCATATACAAAGTCCATATGCATTTTTTATTTACCAGTTTTGTGATTTGTATTTCAATTCTTGCTTCTTCGAGTAAATAAAATGTTTAAGTATTAGTTTAAGTTCCTGCACAAAATAAAATTATCATTAAAGTTTATTAAACTTTTCCCAAAATCGTATCTGTCAACAAAGCTCTAAAATTTGCTGCACCATAAGGAAAAACACCAATAGATAGGCGGGGTCAATGCTTTTTATCTGGCTGTGCACACAAATAGCTAAACAATAAAATGGCTCGACCAATTTATCCCAATCAACAGAAGATAGCCGAAAAATTAGTAATTCTCAATGACCGTGGGGCTGGAATCCTCACCCGCATCTACAACATCAAAAAGGCATGTGGTGATACAAAATCAAAACCCGGATTTCTTTCTGAAAAATCACTTGAGTCATCGATTAAGTTTATCGTGAAGCGATTTCCAAATATAGATGTCAAGGGACTCGGGGCAATTGTTAATATCAAAGCAGAAATCATAAAGTCGCTCTCTTTGTACTATCACACGTTTGTGGACTTATTAGATTTCAAGGACAACGTCTGCGAATTGCTCACGACCATGGATGCATGTCAAATTCATCTGGACATCACTCTTAATTTTGAGTTGACAAAGAACTACTTAGACCTTGTGGTGACGTATGTTTCGCTGATGATTGTGCTGTCGCGTGTGGAAGACCGCAAAGCCGTATTAGGCTTGTATAATGCAGCCTACGAGCTGCAGAATAATCAGAGCGATCCAGGCTTCCCACGACTTGGTCAGATGATTTTGGATTACGAGGTTCCTCTCAAGAAACTCTCAGAGGAGTTTATACCTCATCAGAGACTGCTGACTAATGCAATTCGATCTCTGACTGTCATCTATCCACTGCGGAACTCGACTGCAGATAAATGGCGTGAAATGCAAAAACTTAGCCTTGTCGGTAATCCGGCTATTCTGCTTAAAGCCGTTCGCACTGACACCATGTCTTGCGAGTACATTTCTCTCGAGACCATGGACCGCTGGATCATCTTTGGACTGTTGCTCAATCATCAGATGCTAGGACAGTACACCGAGGTCAATAAGATGTGGTTGTCTGCCTTGGAATCGAGTTGGGTGGTAGCACTCTTCCGTGACGAAGTGCTTCCAATTCACCAATACATCCAGAACACTTTCAACGAAATCAAGGGCTATAGTAAGCGCATAAACGAAGTGAAAGATGCTTACATAACTGCTATTCAGAAGGCAGCATTGGTGCACCGAGAGCGACGCAAATTCCTGCGAACTGCGCTTAAGGAACTGGCTCTCATTATGACCGATCAACCAGGGCTGTTAGGCCCGAAAGCCATTTTCATCTTCATTGGTCTTTGTCTGGCTCGCGATGAAATCTTGTGGCTTCTTCGACATAACGACAACCCACCGGCCAACAAAAACAAAGGTAAAAGCAACGAGGATCTTGTTGACCGCCAATTGCCCGAGCTGCTATTTCACATGGAAGAACTGCGTGCACTGGTTCGAAAGTACAGCCAAGTAATGCAACGCTACTATGTTCAGTATTTGTCGGGCTTTGACTCCACTGATCTCAACATCCGGATGCAGAATCTGCAAGTTTGCCCTGAAGATGAGAGTGTAATTCTGTCGTCCTTGTTCAACACTTCATCTAATTTGACTGTGAAGCAAGTTGAGGAGAATGAGTTGTTTGACTTTAGGGCATTCCGTTTAGACTGGTTTCGCTTACAAACTTACATGAGCGTTGGGAAGGCCGCTTTGCGAATTGCAGAGAATATCGACCTTGCACGATTGCTTGACTCTATGGTTTTCCACACCCGAGTTGTGGATAATCTTGATGAAATACTGGTCGAGACTTCAGACTTGTCGATATTTTGCTTTTACAACAAGATGTTTGACGATCAATTTCACATGTGTTTAGAGTTTCCAGCTCAGAATCGATATATTATTGCTTTTCCATTGATTTGCAGTCATTTTCAGAATTGCACCCATGAAATGTGCCCCGAAGAACGTCATCATATACGCGAGCGTTCGTTAAGTGTTGTTAATATTTTTCTTGAGGAAATGGCCAAGGAAGCCAAAAACATCATTACCACAATCTGCGACGAGCAATGCAATATGGCTGACGCACTCTTACCAAAGCACTGCGCCAAAATTCTTTCCGTGGCATCGACCCGCAAGAAAAAGGACAAATCCAAAAAGCAATTCGATGACATTCGCAAGCCGGGAGACGAGAGCTACCGAAAGACGCGCGAGGACCTAACGACCATGGATAAATTGCATATGGCTCTAACCGAATTATGTTTTGCTATAAACTACTGTCCCACCGTAAATGTTTGGGAGTTTGCCTTCGCTCCGCGGGAATATCTTTGCCAAAATCTGGAACACCGATTTTCACGTGATTTAGTCGGCATGGTTATGTTCAATCAGGAAACAATGGAAATAGCCAAACCTTCCGAGTTACTGGCATCTGTGCGTGCTTACATGAATGTGCTTCAGACTGTTGAGAACTACGTTCATATTGATATAACCAGAGTTTTCAATAACTGCCTACTGCAGCAGACCCAAAGCCTTGACTCTCATGGAGAGAAGACTATTGCTGCCTTGTACAACACTTGGTACAGTGAGGTTCTGTTGCGACGCGTGAGTGCTGGCAATATCGTCTACTCAATGAACCAAAAGGCATTTGTGGCTATATCCCCCGAAGGATGCGTTCCTTTTAATCCGCAGGAATTTTCCGATTTGAATGAATTGCGGGCTCTGTCAGAATTAGTTGGGCCATACGGAATAAAATCGTTAAACGAGACTCTTATGTGGCACATTTCAAACCAAGTGCAAGAGCTAAAGAGTCTTGTTGGCCTGAACAAAGAAGTTCTTATAACACTGCGTACGAGTTTTGATAAACCTGAAGTAATGAAAGACCAGTTTAAAAGACTCCAGCACGTAGACAACGTCTTGCAGCGAATGACAATAATCGGCGTGATCCTTTGTTTCAGAAATTTAGTTCATGAATCACTGGAAGATGTGCTGGAGAAAAGAATACCATTTCTGCTGAGTTCAGTAAAAGACTTTCAAGAGCATTTACCAGGCGGTGATCAAATTAAAGTCGCATCGGAAATGGCATCAGCAGCAGGTCTCCAATGTAAAGTTGATCCTACTTTGACAACTACTCTCAAATCAAAGAAACCGGAATTCGACGAAGGTGAACATCTCATTGCATGTTTACTAATGGTATTCGTTGCCGTATCTATTCCGAAGTTAGCTCGGAATGATAACTCCTTCTATCGTGCTTCAATGGATGGTCACTCAAACAACACCCATTGCATGGCAGTAGCTATCAATAACATATTTGGAGCGCTCTTTACAATCTGCGGGCAGAAAGACATCGAGGATCGCATGAAAGAATTTTTAGCATTGGCTAGCTCGTCATTGCTGCGTTTGGGTCAAGAATCCGATAAAGAAGCCACTCGTAACCGAGAGTCTATTTATTTGCTTCTCGATGAAATAGTCAAGCAATCACCATTCCTGACAATGGATTTGCTCGAATCGTGCTTCCCGTATGTACTCATTAGGAATGCATTTCATGCCGTCTACAAGCAGGAACAATGCATCTAAGAAATGCAATGCACTAGTATTTACAGTTATATATAACTTATTTATATTCATTCAACAATATGGTAGTATTATTATTGATAAAATTATGGCAAATATAATCAAATACTTATATTATTCAATTTATTTCTATCTACCCCTTCTTTTTATTTGGTATTGTTCTTTGTTGTGTCAAATTTTGTTTACAAAATTATACTTAGATTCTTATGTTTTTGTGAAATACGACTGATACAAGATGCCAAGGGAAGATGTTGCGAAAAGTGTGAAGTAACTCCACCATGTTGCAAAACCCAAAAATCCCTTAAAAACTTCTGTTGTGAAAACCTGAAAAATAGCATAATGATTTGGAAGTTCAGCAATGTGATGTGTGTGTACAAGCAATTATATTACACTCTTAAGGCTTGTCCAAGAAATTTGAATATTTTGTGCAGATTCGAGAATATTGAATTCTTCATCTTCTTCTTGACCGCTGCCGTCCAGTTGCTTTAGAATCTTAGCTACTGCCAATTTAGCTGGATCCTCATCAGGACATTCCTCTAGTAAAACACTTTCGCTGAACAGTCCAGTCCAGCTAAAGCCACCCAAACTTTTGTACATGAGTGTTAGGAATAAGCATATAATCAAAGGTGCAGCAAACTGCAGGGTCACAACACAGAGATAGTAGAAAATCGATGAGATCTATTTAGCAAGAGGGGAATGTCAAATCAAAGCGACTTTTTTTTTATTTTTCTATTTTTCAAACTCACCTTCTTCTGATATTCCAGATTGGTTATACGACCAGCTTCGGTACGTAAATCCTCTATTCTATCATGTGCAATGTTAAGATAGGATTGCAGGTAAATTGGCATCAGAGCGAATCGGAGCAGCACCGTTAAAACAACTAACATGAGACGAATCGTTTCAAATGCCTCAGGTTGAAGTCTAAAATTTTACATTTATGGTGTGATCTTTTCTTTCTCTAAAAACAGTTAACTATAAAAATATTACAATGGCTTATCCATGCCTTCAAACACGCGTACTGTTAAATAGTTTCGGCTAATAGGACGGATCCAAAGTATGACTAGTATAAAAGGCAATATAAAACTAATATTTAAGAGAATCTGCATCATTCGTTTTTCTCTGCAGAATCTGAAAAAAATATACATCGTTATGGTGAACAAATAAAACATACACCACAATACTTCAGTGAATCCCAGTGCATTCTCGCCATTCGAAGTCCTGGGAAAGTGAAAAGAGAGCCTAAAATGCCACAACCAATGGCAATAAAGAACTTGACTACAATCTTTGAAGCAGGACCCCTAATAAATAAAATGTTTAAAATAAATGTACTTACGTAAAGAAACTTATTTTTAGTATATAGAAATTTAAGTCATCACCGGCTCTAAAAACGGGGACTGGTCTTCATCTACCAAGAGCCGATTAGATGAAGTTGCCCAAATTAAGCTTTAGCAAATTGAAACTTACGAAGAGGGAAGGCCTTGTTCTGTGAGGAACCTCGAAGCACTTTGGTTAAAGCTAGAATACGCATCTTCCAATCCGGTTTCTAGCATACTTTCGTCTACAATTAAAACAACCATTGCCACCAGAAGATACACTAAGGCGGCAACTATGCACATAGAACGCTCACCAATAGATTCATCTGTTTGAAAGTAAAGTACTGTCAACGAAGTAAGAAGCTTGCTGCAAATATATTTTATGTACAACCACAATTCAGTAAGTTTTGAAAAATTACTAACAAAGCAAAGAATACAACAAGAAGGCACCAAACCATGCTGAGATTAACCTCTCCCTTCAATGGGAAATAATTGTGATAGATCTGAAATATATAAAAATATAATATGTTCTCAAGGAACCTAGAATGTAATCAGAAACCTCGGAAATAACGTATACAATTCCGGCATACAGACTAAAATCCAATAACCATTGATATTCCGTGAAGTACCTTAAGTAAACTACATCTTTTTGAGTAACCGGTGCTGTTTCTAAATGAACATCAACTGCTCGTGGTACTAGAAACGTCGATGAATTCCTTTCGGCAACACCTTGTTTATGGTAGCTACCCTTGGATTTGATGGGCTTTTCTTTGGGAACTCCAGCTCGAGTTCTAAGTTCAGTATCTGTTGGATGCAGGTATCGATATAGACCAGTTGAACAGAGTATCCATTTTGCAAATGAAAAGTGTGGTGTAAATTTCTGAATCACACTAACCATAACTAGCGTTAATACCAGTTGAGCGCCCAAAATTGCCTTAAAAATAATGAAAATTACATGACCATTTGTCGTTCTAAGAAAAAGTGTGTGGGTGAATTAGAGGAAGTGCTAATTAAAGCAACTACCGAGCAAATAATTTTAAATACCCATTTTGCTTTATTTCCTAGAGAAATCATTATTGGCAGGTCATTTATGTATTTGAGTTCGTTGTTGAAATATAACTTACCATTTTTTGGCTTTTCTGTTTTATATTGGTTTAAGAATCTAATATAACTTTCTTATTTTAATACTTTCATTCATTATTTTGATAAATTCAAAAATAAATAAGAGCTCTTCCCATTATCAATCCTCCGGGCGAAAAAGTAAAAATAGTTATCCAATGACAGCGACAACTGACAGTCAGAGCAGTATTACCAGCTTCCCAAATTGTGTGACATTAAACACACAGGGCGACTAGTTGAATGAGATTTTTTTGACGTTTTCTTTAATTGAATTAAAAATCTCCTATAATCTTTCACACGAAAAATCAAAATTTCGAAATTTTGCCTTCCAAATTAAACAAAACAAATCAACCCGATGATATTTACATTTTAATTTTGTGAGAGGATTAGTGATTCTGGGCCCATGCTCTGCAACTTTCGAATCGATAAAAGTAGTCGAGAAACAAAAAAATGTTTGTTTTGTTATTAAGATGTCAAACTTACTTTTTCAATTTATCGCCTTCCATTGGAATATCCCAGTCAAACAAATAAAAATTTAAGATATCGCCTCAACTTACCAGAAACCCCTTATTTCAGAGGCGTAAAGTGAGGAAAAGTTATGGCCTGAGTTACAGAACATGGGTCGTGGTTTCGATTTTAAATTCAAATCCAAAATCGTTTTCTGTTCTTTTTAGATTAAAAATTGTCATTTTGGTGTTTAGAATACTTCCAGAAAACCAGTCGAAAAGGCAATAAGTTTATTCAAAGTACTGATCATATATTATAACGTAGCTTCCACCGAATCTTTTTCTCGAAGTCCAAAAGAAATTTAAGAACTAAGCCATATAGTCGAATATTGTCACATAATCCAACACATGAAACGAAATATTTGTATTTGCATTTTCATGAGACTAACAAACGTTGATTTCAAAGTCTTACACTTTTACAGTTTTTCTATACTCGTAACCGAAAAATTTAGGAAAAAATTAAAATTTATTTAACACAAACTAAGATATTTCAGAACAAAGTAGTAGTAGTAGTAAATTTTATTGAGAATTCAGTTTTTTTCTTCTTTTACTTTCTTAGATATAATTTACATTATTTACACTTAAATTAATTAATTGCAGACTTCGAATTGGCACGAAAGTTTATATCTTTATATATATTTTGTTTTTGTTTTTTATAAGCAAGTACATTTCAAACCATCTAGGTCTGTGTAATATTTAATATGAACCATACTTATATATTTCAGAACAAATGCGAAACAGATTTTGACATTTGCTTCAGAGTTGCTACAGATTAGAAAAGGTGTGTTCACATTCGGTTGTATAAAAATAAAATTTTACAATCATAAAAGACTTGTTACACCAGATCGTGAATACCCCTTATATTTAATATTAAATACGTAAATCACAATTTTTGTTTTACAAATAAATGCACATATAACAAACAATTTTGTTTATACAGTCGTTGGTCATATACTTTAACCAAAGATACTCAAACGAAAAAAGGACGCATAGTTCATTTAATGAGCACTGCTGCCGCCGTCCCAAGGGCACTGCCGAAAACTAGAACTCGAGTGAATTTGGATATTATCAGTCCATTTTATATACAATGCATAGAAAAGTCCTTCTGTTTTATTGGGGGAATCAAAAACCCGTATACTTATTAGGTTCATGAGCCTAATTCCACACACTCGTATTTGTCTAACAACTAAATTGAATACAAGCACAAACGGAAAAATGTATACTAACGTTTTGGTGGCACACACAAACAATTATAGTTATATGTCTTAAATTTGGATTTACTTAAAATTTGAACGACTATGAATTCGATTATTTCATCATAAAATAGTACCAAATCATGGATATGACTAATAGTACCTTCAAAAGCAAACGCGAAATACATATGATAAACAAGAAAAAAACAACACCAAAACCAGTGGATAATCAGTTATCAATTTATCAGCCGTGGAATTTAACTCCAGAAAATCCACACGGCTGCGCGCGCCTACACCCAATAATTTTCTCTATCTCACCATATATTTAGATGCATAACGGTACTTTCTACATATTCGCTGAACAATAAAAACTTATTTTTTGCTTAAATATCTACTAGTTTTAATTACAAATGAATACTTTAAATAAGAACAGTTTGTTTTTATAAAAAAAACGCTACCTGCAATAGAAGTATTCTTCTTAATTAACGTCATGTTTTTATTTAAATTTTTGATGACATTGCATGCTTGAATTTAAAAATTGTATTTCAATATAAAAAATAAAATCTTTCCTGTATTACGGGTAGCGATAGCGTAGGGGATATAGTGCTTGACTGCTAACTTCGACGTTTGGGTTCAAGCTCCACGCTAGGCAAAATTCTTTTCTATACCTCCAATTTTAATTGGGTTATATGAGGGTTATAATGAGATAATAAATAGATAATTCTCAAATCCATTGTGCCAACAAAAATTCTTTACTATCTTTCTATTCCTTCTAACTAGTGCCGTGCAATTCAGGTTTCACGTAAAAGACCTTAGTTCTTACAGGTATATATAGTTAAAATTATTATTCCCTTAATATGTATTTTTTTTATTTAAAATTTCAAGAACTGTAAATTAATTTTCATCAGGGCACTGATTTACAACATACAATTTCTTTTTCTTAGAAGTTAGCGTGGTGAAAAATGTATATCATATATATACTTTCTTTGTATACTCGTAACAATATAAAAAAAACACATAGTCATGTCTATACATAAAAAATGAAATTGACAAACATGTCTATTGAAAATAGAATGGTATTCTATAAATGTTTAAACATTTGCGTCGATTTATTTCGTAGATTTCATATATATCTAATACACGTCCATAGCAGGTAAGCGATGTAAAAGCTGGTTACATCGTCCAAAGTGCAGCCATGCGCATTATTTTTTTATGCTGCGAGGTCCAGAAGAGGGATCCATGATTTTGTTTTTATTTCTTATAAGTTAAAAATGTTGATAAGATTCTTAGCTCAACTTGGACTAACAAGTTCAACTTTTTATATTTAACAAGTAATAACTAGAAATAAATAATGTTCATTAATTTATTTATCTTATAATTAATAATCCAAACAAATATCTACTGTAATACAATAATTATTAATTTTAAAACGTTTTCACAAGTCACCCGCTATACTCATTGTAAAATATATTCATCCCGATTACAGGATCCGATAAATATAATGCGAAGAGTCACTTAATTTTAACATTTCTACAATAGTAAAACTGTTAAAATTGAGTCCGATTGCTTCACCAGTGGACTCTTCGAATTCTGAACTTAGTAAGATAATTTGCTACACATATTTACATACATACATACATATGTATATATTTGATTCAAAATGATTTTTTTATCGGCAATATTACATTAGGGCATTCACGATTCGGTGCAACTGGGCCAGTATCATTGTAAAAATGCAAGAGGGCAAGTTTTTTTTGCATCACAACAACAACTTACACTGATTAAGATTTTACAACACTTTTGCACTTTTCCTATACCCTAACCCTATGGCAACAGAAAAATACAATGGTGCAAAATTTGCCTGGTGTCGTTGACAGTTTGGCAGCTGTTATTTTCTGTCAGAAATGGTTGTGTTCAAACTGATTTTGCATTTTTACTCCAGAGTTGCAATAGAATAGAAAAGGTGCGTTCACGATTTATAGAAAAAAAATAAAATTTCGCAATTTTACTCCTTTTTGTTGCATCGGATCGTGAATACCCCTATTATGTCCTCCGTGTTCGTGGTCTAATGCTGAAATGGGAGCTCTGATCTGATGATGGGAAATTACCACTTCTGCTGAATACATGATGAATACAGGGATGTCATATCTTCAATGAGCTAATGCCAGAAACTATAACCAAACCATCAACAGGAAGTAGCGGACATCGGAAATATAATTTTAAAAACAGAACTAGACATACCCCATATGTATTATATCTATAATAGAACTGTTGTTTTCCTCTTTGGCACCAATGCACGTTATTCCTCAAAGCTATATGTAATGTGCCTTTACACATGATACATTGGCAACCAAAATGTTTTCAATTTCATTTGTTCGCCTTGATTGCCAACAAGTGTTCCAGATTCTATCTTTAAGACAAATAGTTTGAGTACCTATTTTATTCTTAATTTGCTTTTTCTTTGACAAAGTTCTACATCATTTTCATTCAGCTCTTAATTTCGTTGGTGATCAGTTGTGATAAGATTGTTAAAAAAAAAATTTACTCTATTAGTAATTCAAAATACATAATACATAGTAATTGCTATTTAAAATAAAAAGTTCTATCGGAAAAAAAAATCTAGCAGACGCAGTGGAGCTGCAAAAGGAAAAAACTATTGAATTTTTACAATTCGTTACTTTTGTAATAGTTTTTATAGTAATATCGTTATATTTATACCGATTTGCTTTTTAAATAAAAAAGGTATTTTTAGTTATGTAACTATATTAGACATATTTTGTAAACATATGCATATATTTTGCAGACAAAAAGTCATAGCGATGGCTAAAGTTCCGGCTGTTGGCATTGATCTTGGAACAACGTATTCATGTGTTGGGGTTTTTCAACATGGCAAGGTCGAAATTATTGCCAATGATCAAGGTAACAGGGTCACCCCATCATATGTGGCGTTCACTGACACAGAACGTCTAATTGGAGACGCTGCCAAAAACCAAGTAGCAATGAATCCTAACAATACAATTTTTGGTAAGCATAAATAAATGTTGTGCGATCAAATATTTGTACCGTCGAGTATGATGTTTATAACACGCAGATGCATAAAATGTATATTGCAAGTTTAGATTTTGATCACAAATATTCTATTATTCATAGGTGGCTGTTAACAAAAAAAAAAAAAAAAAAAAAACACTAGTACCTACATTCTACTTATCCCACGATAAAAATAGACAATTCAGTTTCTTCTGTCATGTACTCTAGATGCTAATTTCATTAATTTTGTGTCATGTTTCTTACATCTGTGTTGTCTTCGCTTCTAAACACTTCGAATGCAATTCGATTATGCAGCTATAAATGTTTAATGTTTATGTATTCGTTAATATATGTATGTTTACACAGCAATGCACGGGGAATAAGCAACAATATTTCAATGACATCTTGCTGTTTATTGATAGTTTTGTTGTTGTTATGAAATTGAGCAAAAATAAACACAAATTATTTTAAAAATAAAATTTTGCAATGATTATTTGAGTACCAATTCCAATGCAGAAATAATATTCAATTTCAGATGCCAAGCGTTTGATTGGGCGCAAATTTGATGATACAACGGTACAAAGCGATATGAAACATTGGCCATTTGAGGTTATTAACAGTGATGGCAAACCAAAGCTCCAAGTTGAGTACAAGGGGGAGAAAAAGTCATTTTTTCCCGAAGAAGTTTCTTCTATGGTTTTGACAAAAATGAGAGAAACTGCTGAAGCATATATGGGTAAAACCGTTAAAGACGCTGTTATAACAGTACCAGCATATTTCAATGATTCACAACGCCAAGCAACAAAAGACGCTGGCGCTATAGCTGGGCTCAATGTGCTTCGGATAATAAATGAGCCAACTGCTGCAGCTATTGCGTATGGGCTGGATAAAAAAGGTGACATAGAGAGAAATGTTCTGATTTTTGATCTAGGTGGCGGAACATTTGACGTAAGCATACTTACCATTCAAGACGGGATATTTGAAGTAAAGTCAACTGCTGGTGATACTCATTTAGGTGGAGAAGATTTTGACAACCGAATGGTCAATCATTTTGTACAAGAATTTCAAAGAAAACACAAAAAAGATTTGACAGCTAACAAACGGGCATTGCGACGCTTGCGAACTGCTTGCGAAAGAGCCAAGCGAACATTATCGGCATCCTCACAAGCAAGCATAGAAATCGATTCACTATGTGATGGCATTGATTTTTATACTTCAATAACAAGAGCACGCTTTGAAGAACTAAATGGAGATTTATTCCGAGGTACTATGGAACCGGTTGCTAAAGCTATTCGGGACGCAAAAATGGATAAAGGTCAGATTCATGATATTGTTCTTGTGGGCGGTTCTACGAGGATACCAAAGGTACAAAAGCTTCTACAAGATTTCTTCAATGGAAAAGAACTCAATAAGTCAATAAATCCCGACGAAGCAGTAGCATATGGTGCTGCTGTACAAGCTGCGATACTGCATGGAGATAAGTCAGAAGCAGTACAAGATCTGTTGCTGTTAGATGTAGCTCCACTTTCCTTAGGTATAGAAACTGCTGGCGGCGTAATGACGGTTCTTATCAAAAGAAATACCACAATCCCGACCAAACAAACTCAAGTGTTTACCACTTACTCCGATAACCAACCAGGTGTTTTGATTCAAGTATTTGAGGGTGAACGAGCTATGACAAGGGATAACAACTTACTTGGTAAATTTGAATTGACTGGTATACCGCCAGCACCACGAGGTGTTCCCCAAATTGAGGTCACTTTTGACATAGATGCCAATGGCATTCTTAATGTGACAGCTATTGAAAAATCAACAGGTCGCGAAAATAAGATAACCATTACAAACGATAAGGGTCGCTTAAGCAAGGAAGATATTGAACGAATGGTTAACGAAGCTGAAACCTATCGAAACGAAGACGAAAAACAACGTGAACGCATCAATTCCAAAAATGCGCTGGAATCTTACTGTTTTCAAATGAAGTCGACAATCGACGATGAAAATGTTAAATCCAAACTTTCCGATGCCGACCATCAAAATATTCTCAAAAAATGTAACGAAACTATTGCATGGTTAGATGGAAATCAACAAGCTGAAAAAGAGGAGTATGAATATAAGCAAAAGGAACTTGAACAAATTTGTAATCCCATAATTGCAAAAATGTACCAACAAGGTGGTGTCCCACCACCTCAACAATCCCATCAATCTGGGGGCTCGACTGGGCCCACAATAGAGGAGGTTGACTAAGCTGGAAAAAAATCATGTCAAGCAATTTTCAAAAAAAAAAAAAAAAACAATAAAATAATACTCGTTTTAATTTTATTGGCCATTTACAGCTAATAACAATACAATTTATTAGTGTTGTTTGTATCTCCTGTTTGATTTCCTCACAATAAATCAATTTATAATAATTTATCTAAAACACAAATTTTAAATATGTACTAAATAATATTTCTATTTGTCTATCTACACTGCACTTTATGTGTTCAGTAAAGTTTACATAGTAGGTTCAATTTGTCTGAAAGTATAAGATATATGTACGTTTTTAAATAAATGTCATTTTTTCGATACGTTTATGTTGACACGTAGTAATTTTACGCTTGTTCAAAAAATTGATTTCGATATGTTAAACATTTCGATGGTCGTGTGTTTTTTTTAAATTTGAATATTGGTTTAACTAGAAAACATGTACATAGATACATATGTATGTATGAGCATACGTATTGGATTCTATAGGTACATAATATGCTTTATTTATGGCGGTTTACGTGGTCATATGGGAATGAGACTGAAAATTAGGGAGCCAGCACTGATTTTGAAGTATGTTTAATGTAAGCATGTATACATGTATGTGTGAATAATATTTAAAGTGGAATATTTAATTTTTTTCTCGAGCTCGAATTTATAATTAATTTTTTTTGGCTTTTAAACAGCAAATAACTTTTTGGATCGCGATATAACAAAAAACCTTTACATACATACATAAATGCATATGTATGTATGTAATAAAACTGAAATAATATTTAGAATTCAGATGTCAAAACTGCATGTAATTTAAAATACATAATATGGTACGAAGTTACAACGGATATTTCTTGACATATTTGATGTATGTACATATATGTTTGTAAGGGAACACGGGGCGGAAAAGAGGTCGGGCAGAATGTTTTTTTTCAAAAACCATTTTCTTAATAAATGCTATAAAGTAATTTTTTTAAATTTAATTTTGGTTTTAATTTAATTTAATTTTTTAATTAATATATAAAGTAGCCTTCGAGCATTCATATGCAAAGACTGCCAAAAGTAAATCTACGGTAGTTTTTTTTTTTCTAATAAAAAATACAGCTTTTTCCAAAAAATTGCAAATTATACTGTTTTTACTGAATCCTTTCTTTGTTGTAGATTTTTCTTCATTAAAAGAGAAATTAGTTATTTTTTTTAATATTTCCAAATAGAGAAAACTACTTTTGGCTTATCTCAGACAGTATTTGAAAAGAAATTCCCCAATTTTGACGTTTTTTAACTACAAAGATAATGGTACCTTCTCGAAAACGGCTCTAACGAAAGGTATATTCTACATTTTGGCCAGTACAAAATTTTTACTGAAACGTTATTAACGGTACCACTCATATAACCGTTTTTTTCATCTCATGAACGGCCGAAAAAATTTTTAAGAAGAGGTCCTATATTCTAAATGAAAATAGTGCATACCAAAATCTTGGAAAAATATTTTTTTGGATTTTTTGAAAATAATCATTTTTATTTCAAAATTTGATGTAATTTTAGGTATATATTTAAAATGTATAATATTAAAAACTTAAAATTGCCGTACCAATTTTTTGTCGACAAAAAATATGTAGGTATATACAAAATTATTAAAAAAATGATTTTAAAAATATATTTAGCGGTTTTTACTAAGAATTTTGTGGTAAAGATGTGATCAAACATAAGAGCAACTACGTGGAATCCAGTCGTGTATTTTATTTAACACGTGATGAAAGCTTAAACTAAACAAAAAAAAAAAACTCAAGAGGAAGCAAATTTCGAATATGAATGATACCTGTTGCATTATCTGATATCTTAAAAAAAAATGTGTGATATAGTTTTCCTTTCGTCCCTTCCCTCTCATTCATCTTACTCTGTAGCACTTTTATATGGTATATTTTGGCGGATTAGTTGTCATAAAGATGAATATTTTCTTAAATGAAGAAATAAGATAGTGGTGGTATATTTGTCGTGTTCCATTAAAATTGAAATGTAGTGAAAAACTTTAAAACTCCAATTTGAGCAAGAAATGTCAATTAATGAATAACGCAATCACGTAGGTAGATAATAATAATAACATTAAAAAAAGACTCAGGGCTCATGTGGATGGATGTGGATATGGTGATCAAGGCTGGCTCCCGTTTTTTGAAGATATTAGAAAATTCAAATAAAATTAAATATTTATTAGTTATTGTCTAAGTTTAAACTCGTAGATCAAAGTAAAATTTAAATTTTCTGAAAATGGGTATTTTGGAATATATTTTGATTTTGTACTCCGAAACTATAGTTTATTTGTAGATATTGATATAATAATACATGTGTATTTGCTTACCAAGTTTCGTTTACGAGATAGAAATATAAAGCATTTACGTTTATGATGATTACATATGCATTTGATTTTTTACAATACATAATTATACATTTAAGCCATCTCTATAGCCTTAAACTAAGATAGATAGATAAATTCTTTATTTCATCAACAAGTTTTCAATGTGTCCCTCCCCCCCCCCTTCCAGGTTGCGAACTACGAATTTTATTCCAAGAAATTTCTTTGGACAAAATTATCAAATGACGAAAAAAAAGGAAACCCAATAAATAAGCTGTCAGTTGCCAGGAGTAGGGATCGTTTAACATCGATAGTCAAAAGTTTCAATTGTATAGATAGTTAAAAAAAAAAACTATCGTTTAAAAATTGGCTAACATTTTTTGTTCAATGCCGTACTTTTTTTTAAATTTAACTATATGCCTGTAAGACCTAAGGTCTTTTAAATGCAACCTGAATTGCACGGAACTAGTTTGGTACAGTGGATTTAAGAACAAGGTATTGACTGTCTCATTTTTAACCCATGGGTGGCATCCAATTAAAATTGGAGGTATAGAAAAGAATGCGCCTAGCGTGGGGATCGAACCCGAACGTCCTAGTTAGCAATCAAGCACTTTATCCACTGAGCCATTGCCACGTACTTCGTTCAAACTTTGTAATTTTTGAAAGATTTTTACCCCCAATTTTGCAAAACTATCAGTCTTAACATTTTTCTGCACAAAGTACGGGAACAGACTTATTGTCATTTCCTTATTCTTAGGAAAACACATTATTTCGATGAAATAAGGAATTTATCTATCTATGTATGTATATATATATATTTAGCCTAAGACTAATAAAAGCGAAAAGATTTATTATCAAAATCAAATATGTACATATGTATATAGAATTTATAATGAATGTGAGTATACATATGTATACGTTTACATTAAATACATAGAATGTTTGTTTTAATTAATTGTTCTGCAACAGCTGATACTCAAACATTTTTTAGTTGTGCTGTTGTTTTCTATTCCACATATAATCGTCGGTAAGTTTTATTATTTTTGTTTTATTATTTCACACATGTACATAAGTTTACGCGAACCAAATATTAGTAATTAGGATTACTAGAAAGCCCGAAATATACAGAATAATTCGAATTTTGTTTCGCTGACATTTAAAGAAGTGAAATGCTTGTCGAAGACTTCAAGATATCAAACCATTATAATGATTTACAATGTGAAATTTACATATACCATTCAATACCATATACATATCAAAGGGCTCAACTTTTTATCCTGCCATAGGTATTTCACATCAAAAAGTATTTCGCAAACGAAACTTGGCACAAAACAAAATATCAATATATATACATATATATTTCTTAGTCCAGGGAATATAAACAAAATAACAATCACATACCTATAAATTAAATAAATAGCAAGTGAGTGTTTAATAATTTATATTTAAACAAAATGTTTTTTGGTTGCATTAAGAGGAATGTAAGTAAGTACTTTGTGAAGGAAAGAAGGAGTCCAAATAAAATATTGTCTGTCATAAATTAAAATACAAACAAAAATGTAATTCAATTTTGTTCGTATCAATTTTTGGATATCAGTTGGAAT
Organism: Philhelius pedissequus; assembly: GCA_910595825.1. Lineage (NCBI taxonomy): Eukaryota > Metazoa > Arthropoda > Insecta > Diptera > Syrphidae > Philhelius > Philhelius pedissequus. Next base: position 1,321,679 of record OU343163.1, on the reverse strand, counting down.
CATTATCAAAATGTCAGTCTGTTTTCAAATAAAAATATATCTACATACATACCTATATCTTAAAATATTTTACATACTGTTTTTTTTTTTTTTTGTAATTTTTTTACAATTTGCTTAACATAAATTGTCTAATTTCTAAAATGAATGATAAATAACAAATTTCTATCAGTAATAAACGTTATAATACTGATATTGCCTACATAAATTAAATTGTAACTTTGTATCTGTACAATGTTTTTCTTTTTACATGAATTCATTTGTTTATAACTTCACAACATTCAAGGAAATACGAGACGTTTTCGAATCACATATGTAAGTATGTATAAAAAAATTCTGCCATTATCTATTTATATTTTATATATGTAGTTGTCGACAGGCAAAGCTCGTATTTTTTTAAATACTTTTATTCACGTAACATTATATGTATGTATGTATTTTTAAATATACATATATTATATAATAATTATAAACATTTCATTAAATAATATTGCGGTTTGAAATATATAAAGTATCAATCCAGTTTTTTAAATATTATACATACTCGTACATAGGTATATACCAAATGCCTAATAAAATTCTTTATAATATAATTTTTGTTTCATTTACATTTTAATTGCCTTTATATCGAACTGATAAAAGCACAAGACACACTTTTACTTTAGGTTTTGTATACAGAGAACATCAAATAATGTAAACTATAACGTATTCATGCTTTATTACTATGGATTTGGAATTTAAAAACAATTAATTATATTGTTTATTTAGTTTTGTTTTGATTTTTGCTTTAAATTTACGATTTATAATTAATTCTGTTCTATTGCTCAAAATCTTACGTTTTAGTTAAAGTTTATTATATTAAATACATATACCTACATAGGTAACTTTTTTTCTTATTATTCATCAACATATTAACAATAATTAAAAACAATAAGAAATTTTACGTTTGTGATCTCTGTAGAAAAAACGCTCTTATCTTAACACGTCATTACTAATTAATTTATCTACACCAGTCATAAGATTTTGTCTATTACCTAGAGATGGGAAACTTTATACATTTATGTACGTACATGTTTGTACATACTAATATCTATTCTCATTCAATTAATGGTCTAGTTTTATTACGTTCTTAAATAAACTTGATAAAGGTCTCTTGTATTGAAATTCATTAAGGCTTTATTAATCTCCCATTCATTACAACTTTATTTTGACTCCACTTAAAAATGTATGTGGTTCGCGTGATCAAACACTTGCTAAAACCTAACGTCTTAATGGACTATTACGGTCTTATATCATAGAAATTGACATTTTTCCAAATTTATCCCACTTAGGTATATCATTTTGAATTCATAAAATATTAACACGTGATATCACAATTATTCTCCAGAAATATAAACCGAATTTCACAGTAAGATTTTTCAGTTTGACTGTTTTTATCAAATTTAACAAAAATGCTACCCATTTAGGAATGAAGCAAGTACATGCTGAAGTTTTTTTCAAGTGGAAGTTCAGAGTTACTCCTTTATATTTCTCATATTAAATAGGAATAAAACAGAAATAGTGAAAAGAAATAATTCCGAACATTCACTCGAAAACGACATTATAAACAATGGCCACGTTCAGAAAGACGTCGTCTACTCGAAGTCAAGTACATATCTGGTTTCTGATATAAAATTTCACATTCTACGCCGGTCTTACCAATGCATGTTGTGTCAACACATATACTACGTTTATATGGAGAATTGAATCGGTATTGAATCAGGATTTAGGTCTTTGTATACTTGAATCGGATTAAAATAGAATTACTCGATCCGATCCCACTAGAAGAGCTGAATCGAATTGAAAATGTATTTATATACCTGAATCGAGGAATTGAGGAATCGAATTCACATCTGATTCTTGGTGTGTGTGTGCACCAATAGTGTTTTTTTATGTTCAGTGGGTTTCCGGTTTCTTTGTATTTTTTTCTGTTGCATGTTTTTGTTGTTTATTCTGTAAACTCAAATTGTCACTTCGATTCCATTTTAATTCAATCTTCCGATCCCATGAGGCCATATACCGAATCGAAATCTCAATTCGATTCGATTCGATTCCTCAATTCACTCATATAAACGGGGTAAAAGTTGAAGATTCCTGTATTTAGGAAAAATAAAAGTATTCGTCAAATATAGCCATATTCTGCTATTCACTTGAACTTTGATTTCGATTCACCAATTGAATAGGTAAATCTTTTCGCTCTACATCTCCATTCTGCTAGCCATCTGCGTGGCGTCGGGTGAACTGCACTATCCCAAGCCCATTTTGAAATTTATAACAGATGCTCAAGCGAAAATCCTATAAAATTTGGATAACACTTTTATTACAGACTTTTTTCTCTGCCATACAAAAGTAGGAAATCACCCAAATTGAATTATGAAACGTGGTACGATTATTTTTATTTAAATTTTAAATAGTAAATTTGTTATTTTAAGCTTATACATTTCCATCAACGTTTTCAATTGGCTAGATTACATTTCAAGACCATTCAACCTTTTAACGTTGTATCACTCAGCCAAACCGACAACAAATACCAAATCCGCAACATTTCATATGCGTGTTTGAATTGTATATGTAGTGGCTGCGTTCACATGAATAACAGATTACCGCACAATATTACCGACTTTACCAATGTATACCAGATACCAGCAGAGTAGTGAATAGTGAAAACTCATTGAAATTCCCCCCTTTATGGTTGACAGCTTTCGTTTTATATCGAGTCTGTAGCTAAGTAACTATTGTATATATAGTGCGAATTGTTACCCGACTACCTATACTTTAATGCAAGTAAAATAATACTTATCCCAGCAAACATTTATCTGAAGATTCAGATTCTAATCACCAAAAATGAAGAATAATATTCAGGAAACCTTCTGTTTTTTGAATGAATTATGAATATATACAAAGATCCTACAAATCCTTACCAGAGAGACACAAAGAGATATGTATTCTGTGTCAAAAAAAACAACACTCAGATTTTGTTGTTGGATCCTTCATATAGAGATCCTTTTTTGTTCATCCTTTTATTTTTCTTTTTACCAAGGGGTAATGACCGGTCATTGTAATGACAAAAGTTTCGTTTGCATAGTCGATTATCAGTTCGGAAAAGATTTTCGAAAGATCGGTTTGGATAGGTATATAACCATCAGCTTGTGTTTTAATAGTAAATGGGTACCTACTTACTTAACAAAATATATATATAAAAAAGCAAATAATAAAACATAAAGGTATGTAAAAAATGGTGTTAAATTTTCTTAGAAATATAAAAATCATTTCTTTAATTATAGCATCCTGTAACAATTAAGAAGTCCTGGAAGCTATAAAAGCCAAACAAGAGGCAAATCAAAAAATGTTCCAGGGGCTCCCCGATGAAATATTCAATCATAAATGAATCAGAAATAATGAATTCACTTATGATGCAATTTGAATCCTTTTACCTGGGCTCTTAGACACCGATTTGAATCATTTTAATGGTTCATTCATGGTCTGCAATTCAATGAACGTATATAACCATTCCATATATTCCTTTAAATGATTAATCCCTGAACATTTTCTGAATCGCAAAAATGATTCCTGTACGATTAATTGAAGTGAAGGTATTTATATACTTAGAAATCCTTCACTTAATTGAATTTTATTGGAATTATTTTTATGATTTAGAAAAGATTTAGGCATTAATCATTTAAATGAATATATGGAGCTCTTATATACGTTCATTTAAATGACGAATTTTCAAATCATAAATGAATCATTACAATGATTCAAATTAGTGTCTAAGAGCCCAGGTAAAAGGATTCAAATTGCATTAAAAAGTGAATTCTTTTTCGGCCGGTTTCTTCACTTTTATGAATTAATTTATCGTTCATTTCTGAATTAAAATGTTTGCTGGGATCATATAAGTAAGAGCGTAATACATACTCGTAAATATATACTCGTACATACAGAAATGAAAATTTATTAAAAACTACCTAAATATAGGTACATCACTTTAACTACGAAATTTATGTTACTAAAACGACAGTTTTTTTCTTTTGCAAATATCGTTATTTAATAATATTTGTAATTTTTTGTCTTTATTATATTTTTTTAAAAAAATACCATAAAATCTAAGAAGTTAAACTGGGAAATAGGTATGTATGTACCTAAACACAAGCTTTCCAAATACGGTAAAGTTTAATTTTTCGGTTGAATTATTAAATTGTATGTAATATTGAACTACGGAAGTTTCAGTACTTTGTTCGTTTATAACATTTTCTTGAGTGCGTTTCCGACTATAATATAGAGTAGGTTAGATATATTATTGAAAAAAAAATTGCTATGGTATCACACAATATTTTAGCAGCTTGTGTTTGAGTTCATAGTAAGTATTGAATTTTGTATTTTGATTGAGCAAAACAGTTTTACTATGTATACAATATTTACTGCGTTAGTAAATTTTTACTTGCATCAAAGTTTTTTTTCTATAAAAACAATTAATCAATGAACGGACCGTCATTCAAATAGTAACGCGAAGAATATGAATATTCAAGTTAAACAGATCACTGCAGGAAACCTAAAAAAAAATACAATAACGCACTAACTATTAATTAAGCTTATAATTATTCTTTTCTTAATATAAATCCTTATACAAATTTACTCATTCTAATTTAAGGTGGTCCCTCAAAAAACTATATATTTCGCCGTTTGTTATAAACATTAGGTCAGGTGTTTTTTTCCCAACACCATCGGAATGAACAGAAAAGTTAGCAACTATAACTTTAACCTATATTCTAAACAATTAACAAACAAAATTATATAACTTAGAATAAAATAAAACTAAATAAAATAAAATAATTTAAAATAAAAAATTAAATGAAATAAAAAAAAGATTGTGTGTACTTATGTATACGCGCCACAAATAAAACTTTTTTCTTTCGTAATTTTGACTCAGTTACAACATATTTCAATTTCATGGAAACCGGTCAAAAAATAACGAAGTTGACATATTTTGATACCGGTCCCCGGTGCCGAACCTGTCTGAAGGCAAAACAGGCAATTGCCTAGGGCGGCACTCAACTAGGGTGGCACTCAACTAGGGCGGCACTCAACTAGGGCAGCAAACTTGGTTCAACAAATTTAAAACTGAAAAAAGAGTAACACAAATGCGTCGCCTTAAATCTAAAACAATATCAGCAACTATTGGACTCCTACTGCAATCACTGTATTTTGTTCATTCTTCTTTGTTGTTCGTTTTTTTTGTATCCAAATTTATCAACTGCGATAAAAATACTCTTAACGTTTCCTGTAACCTACAGGGGAAGTTAGTTTTTCAAAACTTAATAAAAACATATTTACGCTCAACTATGACTGAAGAGCAACGATGTCAATTGAAAAAGACATGCTGAAGAAGAAGAAATCGATAAAAAAACAAGATTTTCAAAAATGAAATCGCGAAGAGCAGCATGTTAATCTCAAAATTCTTAAAGTTATTTTATCGAAAATTCTTGAAATGTATTAAATATTAATTTGTATGATTTTTGTTTTTTTTTTTTAAACTTTGGGGCCGCAAAATTAAAAATTGCCCAGGTTCGGCACAGCCGGCCGGTCCCGTACTTGTATAAATACATCCCCTATAATGACACTATCCTCCAATTGTACAAACGTCACCGTCGCGGCACTCGAACTTTGATTCATATGGTCCAGAAATTTTACATTAGGAAGTACATTACTCATTTTACTACTCCGTATATAAAAATCTAAGAAGTCGATGCACTGAAGCACTGGCAACGAGCCCATCGCATCGAATTAAACATTACACACATTAATACAACAGAAAAAGCCATAGAAAGAAAAAACAATATTGTGGGTGTAAACATTTTTTGTATCGTGTAGTCGGTTCGCAAATTTTTACTGCAAAAAATAAAAAAAAAAACCTTAAAAGTTCTAAAAAAGCATTAGAGTAGTCCAATTGCTCTGTCTGCTTATTTAAGCAATTGCAAAAAAAAAAAAAACAAATCTGTTATTTTTCTGAACTTTCCAACAAAACTCATTTATTTAGGCACTCCTGTAAATTACACTAGAATTTAAAAATTACATTCTGTATCTATCACCCATATAAACATTGATTGATTTAGTGTTAAAATTGGCAACGAAGGGTGTTATTATACTAAGTACCTGCCTTTTTTTCATGTGTGAATTGGTTGTCGAGGGTACCGTAAGTAACATAAATAAAGGGTTGCATAATTTTATTGACAAAAATATTTAAAAACAAATAACAGCACAACCACGATTAAATTATTTCTATTGCTCTCTGATAGAGGCCTACAGGGTTAAGGATTTTAACAAAAACATGCCTATTAACGATTAACCTATACAAGACCTAATTTCCATTTGATCACTGGACTTTTTCCAGACAGTATTGGAAGAACTTACAATACATTCTTGGTCGTAATTTTCGGGAGACTTGTCCCGATCAACACCTATCTACTCACTCACGAATTATGTAAATTGTTTAGCCCCCATATCGTTTTCTATCAACCTAAAGTACTTTAAGCTTTATGATTTGCATATATAAACAGTCCATAGTCTCAACTTATGTACCTAGGTACAGCACATACCGAATCCGATCTTACCTATAATATTTTTGGTACAGTTTAGCTTTCCTTGTTCCTCATCTACCTTTATTAATTCGTATAAAATTGTTAGCGATCGTTAAAAAAAAATTATGTTGTTACTCAGAGATCTTCTGTTGAAGAGGCACACGGACCATGGTAAGCGTTCGGGGCTGTTACCGCTTCCGGCTTAGAAGCAAACTTCAAAAAAAAAACAAAACCGGATTTAAGATATTACTCGTATATTGACAATTTATTTAACTTACTTCTTGAGTTTCATCTACGGAAGGCAATAGTTCATCTGTTGAATTCGGCGTTAGAGGGCTTGGAGTTGGCACATTTACCTTAGCAATTGCACTATGTTGTTGGACTGCAGCTGTAGAGTCTCCAATAACGATTTGCGGTTTGTTATGACTCATATGCTGCTGGTGCTGCAATCTTGCTAATCTCAGCTTCATTTCTTGGCGCAACTCCCTTTGTTGAGTTTCCTTTTCAAAACGCATCATACTATAACTACGAACTGATGAACTTGTACTATGAACGGATGCTAGACTTGGTCGTCGAGAACCTAAAGACGATTTATATGGTAAAAATAAGAACAGGATTACGTCGTTTTTTTAATTTTTAATAAAAAAATTATTATTTTTATTTAATAAATAAAAATTTTATGTTACATATATATATATATTAAATTTTGCGATCGAGTATATAAATAGTATAAATAAAAAAAGCGTATAAGTGGGTAATTCAAATAATAATTATACTAGAGGTAAGTATAATCACGAATATCAATTTTTTTTAAATTAAATGATAAAGAAAGTAGGTATAGTTAGTATCTGAAGTAAATTACAAATTGTTTTAATTTGAGGATTGTGCATCAGTGTTATTAAATAAATTGGTAGTTATATTCTGCAGGCAAATTTGAGTTTTTTTTTTTTTACAAATATTATCGTGACATTTTAGTTATTGAATTACCCTTATTTTCAAAATAAAAGGAAGCTCAAAGTTGGATTAATGAGATAGATACATACAAAGGTAATATATTTATATTTTAGTTTGCTTTTCAGGCAAAAGAAGCGAAAAATAGCACCAACTATAAATAGTTTAGCTGAAAATAAAACTTTTTTTTTGTTAAATAGAAACAGAAAGTGAGAGAGATAGATCAAAATACAAACATTCTTCTTGAGAAGCTCTTTCATATTACGAGTAAGCATATGTATTGGTTAGGTTTTTTAAATAATTATCGTACAGAAACACTGATAACAAAATATATAAAAAGCCCAGAACAATGCATTACATTTTTTTTAAATACCGCGTGAATTTTTAAAATTGCATACATAGCATGAAACTTATAAGAAAAAAAATGTAAGTTTTGTATTGTCGAATTGTTTATAAATAAAATTAAAAAAATATTGATGTAGTGTGCTGTATCATTATTATATACAAAAAAAAAGAGTGTGATAAAAAGTTGAAAATGTTATAGAAAATATGTCAAAAAATGTTATAAGAATCGATATTTTTTTTAAAAAGATATACATAGGTAGGTAGTATAGATAAAATATTTGAAATACGTAAAAATTCCTTTCAAACATATTCACCGCCATATTGCTCTTGTGTTAACATTTCTGTTAAAAGTCAAAATTTAAAACATGTATAAAAATGGATTTGCGCAGAAGTATTTATAGTATGTTTGATGAGTTAAAACAATCTTTATTAAAATCACTTGTCAATTGAGTTTTTACGAGTATAATTAACAATAAACTCCATTCGAATATCAACAGCTTACATGATGTATCAATATATTATAGTAGTGTTTGTAAATAAGGATTAGTGTAAGTAAGTATACATCAATAATCATGTTTATGTAGGTATAAAAAAAGAGGAAAAGGTGAAAATAAACATTTTTTTATAATAATAATTATTACATACATACATACGTATATACGAAAAAACACATAACACTGATTAGAAAATATATACGAGTATTAGAATCACTGTTAAACTATATATATATATATATACGAGAAGTTTTAATTTGTTTCTAACAATAAGACTTAACACAAAATCTTTTAAAAATGACAGACATACTTTCTTTTTTTAAAGTGTGACTGACATTTTCTCAAAAATCGAATACAAAAATAAAATGGATCTAAATTCAAGTACAAGTATACATGACGAATCAAAATTTTGTAAATATAGATATGTATTTTTGACAAAACAAAATAAATAAAAATATTAAAAAAGAAAAAAAGTATTGTTTTCATGAATTTTGAGAAGAGGAAGGCTTTTTACCGCGAATCTAGGCGTGTCACTGGCTGGGGTTGGCAGTGCACCGATTTGGAGGCTTCCGTTTTCTAAACTATTCATTTCGTCATCGTCGGATTTATTATTAATTCCGTTTATGCCCAACATTTTTCTAATTCTATTATTGTTCTTAGCTGGGGATAGTTCTAAATTAAGTAACTGCCTTTGATGATTCAATTGTTTTTGTAAATATTTGGTCATTGTGCTGTCATGATTTAGTCCAAAACTAGCATCTTCACCGCCGCCACAGCCACCACCACCACCGCCACTACCATCATTGTCTGACTGGTTTTTGTTTTTTCTAATTGCAGAAATGTGACACGATATAAGCAATATGGCGGCTGATCTAGCCGCACCTGTTCGTGATGTTGAGACCAATATACCCTTGGAGCCGCCACCAGAACCCGATTGCATAGTGCTGGATGAACGCCGATTGCCATAGGAACCGATCGAACCGCTAGAACGCATGCTAGAACGTGAAGATGGCCGTCCGGATTGAACTGTGAGTGGGATACCTGAAGACGATCAACATATCATATTCGCAGAAGATGATTGAGGGGTGTGGAGGGAGGTGGGTGTCTATTCCCTCGCGTTACCTGTATCACTGGAATACATTATTGGCGGGGGCAGGTTGGCATCCCCGAAATTCCGATGGCGAGGGTATTTCGTTTTGCTGAACAAGTGCAGGACCATGCAAATTAATCCAGCCAGCACGGCAATACCAGTTGATACACCCAGCAGGGTTGGAAGGTCCGATGTTAATTCATCAATATCTGTTTCAAAAAAATAAAAAAAAAACATTTTTTCAAAAACACTCTTATAAGAAAAAATTATTAACGTACCTTGAGTGCAAAACACTCTCCTAGAAGGTTTCGTATAGCTGACAGAATGAAAACCATTAGCACATTGGCAACGCGCATTGTGACGTACTTGAACACATAGGGAGTTTTCGTCATTATAGATGCATGTTTCATGGTAAAAACATTGTTCACCAAGCTTTTTAGCTGAAATTTTAAGTTAGAAAATTTAAAGACATAAATAATTTTGCATCATTACGTTTATCGCATCCCTTTGTTAGTCCTAGTACAACAGGATAGTTTTTTTCACAGCTACATACGAGAGTTTCTTTGTCGCAGGAAACGTGTACAAGGCTGGCTTCGCACTTAAAATCATTGCAAGGTGCTCCAATATATTTTCCTTTTGCTAGAAATATATTTTAAACAAATACGTCATGTATTTTTTTTTTAAATAAAATCCAAAAAAACATTAAATTTGATAATATTTTCTTTTTTTTAAATTAGTCACGTATTACACAGCGCGTGGCTGTAACGCACAATGGTTGGTTATTTTCTTTTGAACTTCTATTTGGTAACGCGCGTGTTATTACACAAAGCCTTTTTCTCATTTTCAGTACTGCACGTTTATTTGACAGCTATGTTTCATTTTATATTCTTTGCTCAGTGCAGATATTGAACAAAAAAATATTTTTTTAAAGAAAAATGGAAGGTAAAGTTATTTATATAGGTATTCCAGATGACAAAGACAAGGATTGTAGAGAATGGGGTTCATTTGGTAATTTAAAATAAGCTTAAAAGTTTTTTCTTTGCTCCATTTAAATTCGTCAGCCATTTGAAACGTCAAAAACACGCAAGGAAAATCCTACCCAGCATGGTCAGATAGATTTATTTCTGTTTCATCTTTTCGTTCTTTCTTTCTCTTTCGCACTTCAATACCGGATTTAGATTAAGGTTTTTTAAAACTTAAATGGCAAAGTCTAACAGAATGTATGTATATTTGTAAATATACGTTTATGTACATACATATATGTATACTTATTGGAATTTTTAATTAATTTTTAAATAAAATAAATTGAAGACGATAGGGGTTTTAATAATAAAATATTTATTTCATAAATCCAAATTAAGCTAAATATGTATTATCTTTGATTTAGTTCCAAGGTGATGAAGTGGAAAAGTTAATAATTCTATAGTAAATATTTGTGAGCCAAGTACCTATAAATCTCCGGCACTTATGTATAATTGTTTGTTATTTTGCTAATATTATTTATTTTGTGGGAAGTTCTACTTAGACCAGTTTGCTGATATGCATCATAAATATTTATTTTCGACTTAAAACGGTTATGGGATACTTTTTCCTCTGGCGTTACATAAGTGCTTAAGTAGAACTTAAATACTTAAGTTGTGTATCAGCAAACGGGCATTAATCAATACAAAATAATACCTTACATTAGGGGTATTCACGATCGGGTGTACCAAGTCTTGTAAAAGTGTAAAATTTTATTTTTTTACAACAGACTGTGAACACACCTTTACTAATCTGTAGCAACACTGAAGCAAATGTCAAAATCTGTTTCACATTTGTTCTGAAGAAGGCTTAAGTTTGTGTTATAAAAACCTTACACCCTTGTATTTTTCTGTTACAATAGGGTTCGGGTATTGTAAAAGTGTAAAAGTGTAAGATTTTGACATTCAGTATATTTTGTTGGTGTAGTGCAAAAAAATGCTACACTTTTATACTTTTACAATGATACAAGACCAGATACACCGGATCGTGAATACCCCTATTGACTAGTTTTGCATTATTCAATATGTATCAGCTTTACAAAAAGAAATGAAACATGTTTGAACTAAAATCTCGAGTTTAGTTTTTTGTACGAATCTATAACTTACCATTATAATACCTATGTATCGCAAGTAAAATGAAACAATTTCGCTCGAAATTTATTAACATGCGTAAATAGATCCCAACACTGATACATTTTAAAGCTAAATAACATTAAGCGAAATAAAACTTGGCGAATCGATATTTTCAAAATGAAATTCGGCCAAATTAAGAAACAAAAAGTAGCAACATAAAAAAATACGTATACGCCTGAGTGTACTGTTGTTTTACTAAGTTACGATTACTATTTTCATCGAATATTAAAAAGTTCTCACACATAATAATTTACATTTCAAATTGTATTTATACGGTAGGTAAAACATAACAGATTAACTATAAAATCTAAGTCTTTCGATCCCACAAACAGTTTTTGTTTACCAAAAAAGTTTTTTATTAGTTCTAAGTAAATTCTTAATTAAACTTTGGAAACAAGATGAGTTAAAAACTTAGCTTAGAATTGTGGTGTGTTCTTTTCCCATATTATTCAATTTTTCTATAACCTTCGAAGCATTAACAAATATTAAAACTAATAAAATACAGCTGCCCGTCCCCTTTAAAACTTCCCTCCAATATAACATGTCTAAAGGGATATTGGATATAGGTTTATACATAAATAGGTTAGTTATGTTCTTTTAGACTCACTATCATGATAAAATGCTCTTTGAAAGACAAGGTTAATATATTTTTTTTAAATGCACGTCTGTAGGTAAGTTTAGGAAAAGGAGGCATCTGACTAGAATAAGCACATTGCTTAAATGTCTGTCCCAGCGTTTTAGAGTATAGATATGTGATGCTTTATGCAATAAATTCGTATAGGTACTTGCCTATAATTGTGGGCTCTTCTTCAAAGGAACATTGAAAGACAATTTGCCTTGGCCTTGCATAGACTTTTTTGAAGTATTCTTCTTTGTATTATTTGTTAAGCATCGGAAATAATTTGTACGAGCTAAAGGTTATCAATCCTTTACCATATGAAATGCTATAAAATGTCGCCTTAATATTGATCTCATATAGTCTTTCATTGTCTTGAGTAAAGAAGCTAGACTACAAAAGAAAACAATAAGTTCAATACAAAGAATCAAACGAAAATCAAACTATCTACATATTGTTTTAATATTTCTTTGTTTTTTATTTATGGGTAAAAGGATCATAATAGAGGCTTACACTTTGCAAACATATGCAACTTCCTAAACTTATCTATATTATAATATATAGACTTGCATTATGAACTTAATTATGTAGTTAAGTAGCTATTTTTTTTAAATATTTATCTTTTGACAGGCTTATACATTAGAGTGTTTAAAACAAAAATTAGCATGACTTCATCGAATGCCCGTATGTTCCATCATATCGTAAGTACAGGATTTTTAGTAGAAACATGTAAATATATTTTTAGGACGTTTTTTACATAATTCGTTATATACAAAATTTCTTTATTTTATTTTTCTAAAAACAATGTTGGTATGATAATTTTATCAAATCTCCAGTTCGATTTTTTTCCAAATGCAAAACTGCTTATCCCTTATCGTACAAACCAACATAAAAATAACACGATTCGATTTATCTACCTACATGTATACAATGTACGTTATGTAGTTTCCAAAGTATTTCAAACAACTAATTGGCATTTTTTGTTAAACAGGCTTAATACACGTTTGTAGTTGGCAAAACAATATTTAGGGTTAACCGTTTCTAGCTAGATGTCTATAAAGAAAATAAGGAAGGCAGGCGATGACAAAATTGTACATTGACCACGTTCAGGAAGAAGTAGTCGGTAGTAGACTTGGAAGCTATGAATGTGTAATGGCCTTTTCGATTGGCCGTCCGGAACACGTTCCGCAATAAAACACCCGTAAACAATTTGACTGATTCTGAATCGTATGTATCACTGTATTAGTGAAAATTAAATTTAAAAAATTCACATCGGATAAAAAGAATTTCCAAAACACTTGATTTCAATTTCTTGTATCAATAATAATTAACTTGCTTCTTTTTATGTTATTTTACCAGAAAAGTAGTTTAAATTCAATAAACACATCGAAATTACACAAAACAAATCAACACGATGATTTTGACATTTTAATTATGTAAGTTTATTAGTGATTCTGTTTTCGATTCTGAAATAAAATCCAGAATCGTTTTCTGTTCTGTTTAGAGTAAGAACTGTCATTTTGTGGTTGTCAGAACAGTTCTGGACGGCCAATCGAAAAGGCCATTAGTTATGCTGGTTCTGATTTCAAATCCAGAATCAAAATTCTCTTCTTTTTAGAATCAGAACAATCATTTTCCCAAGTAAACACTTTCAGAAGAGTCCAGAAGGCTTCCGGATTGCCAAATAAAAATGACATAAGTTCCACAAATCGAAAGCCTTCTGTCTGATCCTACCATGCGGTCTCCATTAGCCATGAACCAAGAACAAGCTTTAAAACATGCTTTCATTATCGCAAATGGAGACCGAAATCTATATTTTCTATATTTTCATAGCATATAGGGGAGATACTCGTAGTATATGCTTTCATCGCACACTATTCCTCGCTTGCTTTAACGCAAGAAGACCTGTCATTTTAATTTGGCGTTTCCAAATATCATTTTTTGTTGTTGTATCTATCAGTATCAGTTGTCATCGACTACTACTAAAAAAGTATGTTATAAAATACCCACTCCTGAAAATTTGACAGTTCTTCTACTATCTGCATTTTGCTATTGCTATTGCGATTGCTATTAATTTATCGTGAAAGGAGATCTCATGTTCGGGACTGCAAAAACAGTATTTTTATACAGAACTGATATAAATTTGCATATCTGGAGTCATTTTGTATAAAAGCAATTCAAAATGTCCACGTTCAGAGGACCTAGTTCTTCTTGAAAGCTACTCATGTTTCTGGTTTCTAATTGGCCAGCTGCCAAACAACAAGAATTTTTTTTGGCAGTTGCCCAATCAAAAACCAGAAACTTGATTAACTATCAAACCCGCGTCCTTCTGAACATGGTAAATATGTACGTACCTACACCATCACCTTGTCTTTGTACACAGGTGTATTAGTTATAGACTATTTTTGTATTTCATTATCCAAAACTTATAAGTATATAGGTACCTTAATCATAGTATTAAGTCATATATTTGAATTTTGGGAGCACAAATCTATAAACATACATATAGTACCATATAAAATTTTATGAACAAGAAGTTTAAAAAATGTAGGTAGGTATCTACATATCTTATATATAACAAAAGAAACTTACCAGATTTATTATTTATAAGTAGATCGTACTCATCCATTTCGTCATCGCTATAACTTGAATCATCTTCATCATCAGGCACATTGGATACATCACGAGTAACCCTACTTGGTTGTAAAATCTCCCCTTTCCTGTATGACGTAATTTCGTCACTTTTATTCTGATGTAAGGATTTTTTGAGGGCCAGCCCATTGCGATCTTCCTTGTAGCCAGCAGCCCTGGTAGAATCTTCTGGGGGAATAGAAGTCGAAGCCCTTATAAGTACACACGAGTAGAGCAGCAATAGCAAAGAGAGATAGAAGACATTAGTTCGGTTAGAACTAGCATTTGAAGAGTACAATTTATTAAGCTGATGGATTTCCTTATGAAGAAGGTCTGAATTGACAAATCCTTTTTTCACTCGATGTTTACAGCGTATCCCTAAGAGCTTATTCTGATTGTTATATCTTAAATCTAAAATACTGTACGGAATTTTTGCTAAATTACACAAATTGCTTTCCGATCGCATTGCATTAGTTTTCTTTTTGTTCTCTTTAAAGGAAGCGCAGTTATACATATGTATACTCGTATGTATATAAGAAAATTACATGACACTTCCGCTTCCCTTAACCAACCTTACTAGTACTGGGTAGAGGAGGCTATTGTTCATTCAAAGGAGAGCCAAAACATTAAACAAAGATTTTTTTTTTTTAACTACGAGTATAGGTACATATTGTTTTTAGCTTTTGCTGCATCCACTTTTGAGCACTGTCCTTTATGCAGCACATAAGCAAGGATTCTCAATAGTTCTTTAAATTCCATTCAATTCTTTTATGCAACAGTCCAGATGAAAGCCGCTTTATATATAGTTATTGTAGTGTTTTTTGTTTGCCAGGACATGTTCATAAAATTAGTTTTTAAGAACATACATACACTGCTGTAATATTTTCGAAGTTTGGTCATAGATTGTCGTAGGTTCACGTAATAAATCGATTAAAATGTAATCTAGAACGAAGAAGGTTGCATAAATCCGTATGAATGCGCTTAATTGATATTAGAACACTTCTATGACTTTAAAATTGCAGTATAATGGTTACACAACTTTAAATCCAACTTTGGTTTTGCTTTTTCTTCATTAAAAATTTCGTAATTAGCACTTTTTTTTTATACATACATATATATATTCACAAAAATGCACTCATTTAATCTTTGGAAAAAGAAACCATTAAAAAGATAATTTTATCCCCAAGCTGAAGACATATTCCATATCTAGTTATTCATTTGTGGGAGTTTTAAGAATAAATTTCTTTTCCAACTTTTATTTTGATTTTAAATTAATTTAAGTTTTAATTCTTTTTAATTATTGTGAAAATTTATACTTTTGTAAAAGAGATTTCAGACTGTCCTGAATCGTACACACTATGAATTCAGTTTTTTTTGTACGCAAGGAAAAAAGTATCAAATCCGTTGCAGTGCGCACGTACAAATAAAGCTTTCCTGTGACATCCTTGTTGGCTTTATTCAGGGCTTTTAGTAGATGAAAATCTGTTGGTGGCGAGGATAGCTCAATAAAACCCTTTGGGTTTGGTCATTTGATATATGTCATGGCTAAATAAAGTTGTCGTTATTTTTGTATGTAATTTGAAATCTAATAAATGACATCTTTTAAAATAATTTAAGTTTAAAGCCGCGTTTATACTATTATTTTGCTCATACAAAAATGTGATAACTGCTTGGTTTTTAATTTTATAATTGATTAAATATTGCGAATAAACATGTTTTGTCACCAATATGACAGATCATAAAATCCACATATTTAGCATTTGTCTAAGTATGCCTGTTTGGTATCTAGAAGTTTTCACAAAGGCATATTTTGTGACTCATGCGGCTTTACTTTAATGTATAAGACAGTGGGCTAAACCTTGGCTTTGAACAAATCAATTCTTAACTCTTTACAACTATTTCGGCGCTAAGCTAAACTTCTATGAAATTCTAATAAATAACATTCGTTCGTTTCTCGAGGAAATTAAATTTTTAATTTACAAACACCAATTTTTTGAAATGTTTCGCTTTAGACCATTTTATATGCACTAACAATTACCAGCAAGAATTTATCTGATTGCATTTTCATTCTAGTTGACGCAAGTGTTCCATTGTATATACATCTCTAGGGATGTATATACAATGAGTGTTCGTCATCAATTTAAATTTTAGAATATCAACACATTGAAATATTTGTATAATAAAACTACTTTATTCGCTATATATTTATAATAAGACTTCTAGCGTGTATGGCCTATGGACTTAGTACCGCGCGCAACTGCGATTGCACATTGTTTTGAATATTAACTGCAATTTCAAAAAAAACTAGACTTTTTTTTTAATATTTTCCAATCTGCAGTAGTTCTTACTAGCTCAAACAAGATTTGCTTATTGCGGGAGTTGGGAAATATGGTAGAATTAAAAATATGAAACCAATGCAGATCGGATTCAAATTTCTGAAGGGAGAAATACAGGTATTCGTAATGCGGCTACTAAAAATAGAATCTGTTTTTGTTCAGACGACTGCCTATAGTTTGAGGTTCGACTAAAAATAAATGTTTTACAAAGCTATTACTATGTAGTTCAGCAAAACCACAAACATTATTATTTTACAGCATTTTTCTATTAGCTCTGTGATAAAGTTAGGAGTATTACAGGATTGCCGAATGGGGTCAAATTGTTTTACTATTTTTCTTAGGTACTTAATAGTATAAACAATTCCAAAAAATATTAAGTACCTCTCTTCGTCTGAAGCATCTGGTTTGTAAGAGAAAAACATAAAGCTATTCTAAAAATGTAAAATTATCACCTTTATTAAAAATATATAATGATAAAATGTAAGTTTTTTTTTAAATTAAACAAACAATCAGTACAAAGGTCTTTTTAAATTTCATAATATAAACCAATCGAATTAAAAAAAAATAATAAACTTAAATCTATCCAGTCAGTGATGATCAAGAAAAGTTTACGAAAATGTTGGGTCGGAAGAATTGATTTTAAAAATAGTTTCGATGGGTTAGAAAGCAAACATTACACGTTATCTGGACCTAGCAAAAATTCAGACACAATTAAGGAGTAGTATACCACCGCTTGCTCAGGTTGTTGTTTATATCTCAAAAACGACCAGATATAAAAAGTTATACAATTAAGGATCTCGCAGCTTCTAGGCACCACGATCTTTCCCAAACAAAATATTCTTTACTCAATTCTTGCCGAACCAACATAACGGCAAGCCTTTTATATACTGGACTTAATCTAATTGTTTCTTTGTTTTTTGGTAGTTTTGTGTTGAGGCGACGACGATATACATAACTAGAATAAACACACATTAAAAAAAAAAAAAAAAAATCAAAACTAACGATGATACTGAACAAATATTGGACTCTTGGATTAACAAAATTAAGTAGAACGAACAAATCAGTAACATTATAATTATCTCCCTTGCACTTAATGAACTATTTGTTCTTCGAAGTCATCGCTCGTTTTGAAAATCGACCCAAAAACATGCCCATGATGAAGACCATTCCTAAGCAGGTAAGCAATATCACTAAGAAGAATCTCTTAGCCGGAGATGTTATCACTTGGCTCACCAATTGTTCCATGTTTTCTGGAGGCAGTGCTAAGACCTATGTAAGCCATTAAAATTAACTACAATCTTAAACGACAAAACACGATTTCCTTACAGTATCGGCATTTTGGAACATTTCAATCCGACGTCGCAGTTTATTCTGGCAGTCTTCTTCCATGGCCTTTGATTGGTCTTGCAAGATTGTCTGGAGGCATTTTAATTCTGCGAATTCGTTGTGAGAACAATATACAATAATATTTGTTGTTGTATTTTTGTTGTACTTACTTCTTCCATTACCACTTTTTACATTCGAACAGTATCTCAGTAAATCGACAGTACAAGCTTCTTCAAGTATTGGATCCACGTGAATATCTGCTTTGGCTTCAGCTATAAGTGTTGCAACTTCGATTTTACATTCACGATTTACAATTTTCTGATTGAGAAAAGCTGTTTTTAGACATTCTTCGACAATTCCATGCTCTTCGATGTCACCCCTTGGCTTACAAAGCACTTCGATTTCAGATTTACAAAAGCTTAACAGCAACGGATTAAGTTTATAGTTTAGCGCCTGTTCATGTAGTATGATATTCATTTTCTGCTCACATTTCTCCTCCAAACGAGCTTCACGGAATTTTATTTTCAAACACTCAATTACCTGAAAGTATATCAAGTTTATTACAAAATTATATTAAAAAAAATCCAGTTATAAATGTTAAACAGCTGTAGATAACGCATCAATTGTGTGCTAATGAGATTAAAACAAGCTACAATGTCAAAAACTTGTTTAGTTGGTTATCATGCGCAGGGCAATGTGCTTGTTGGTATCTATTGTTTCGGTGTCGCTTATCGCAATACTTATTTTCAATATCGGTGATGACGTATTGGCAAATAACAGTGATCGACTTTTGTTAGATCTACCTGGTCAAGGTTTAATAAAAGGTTCAAAAACTCAATCAGCTTGGACAAATTACACAATCTTCCAGTTTCTTGGGATACCCTTTGCAGAGTCACCTAGCGGTGATTTAAGATTTAAGGTTTGTTTTTTTTATATGGTGCTGTTTTCTATTTGAAAATATATTTTTTAAAGGCACCAGTTGAACGTTTGCCATGGAAAAATGTGCGAGATGCAACAAACTATGGACTACGGTGTCCGGAGCTAAATACGATAAGCAAAACTAATTTAAGCGATGACTTGGAAGATTGTCTGAACTTATGTGTTTACACAAAAAATGTATGTAATTTCAAAACTAGAACATATTTACAGATATCATTTGTTTGCATTTTTACAGCTTACTGCAAGGAGTCCAGTAATCTTTTATGTTTATGGTGGAGGTTTTTACAATGGTTCTGCACAAGATCACCCGCCACACTATTTACTTGAAAAAGATATTGTTTTAGTTGTGACACAATATCGCGTAGGAGCGCTTGGCTGGCTCTCTACTCAGACTAAAGAAATGCCCGGAAATAGTCCAGTGTTAGATGTAGTGCTTGCCTTGCAGTGGGTTCGAAAGTACATTCACATATTTGGAGGAGACCCAAAGCAAGTTACTATCGTTAGTCAATCTGCAGGAGCAACTATAACTGGGATGCTTGTTATTAGTCCTAAAACTCCTAGAGGATTATTCAAAAGAGCAATTATGCAGTCTGGTTCGGTTTTAGCGACATGGGCAACTAATAATAATCCACTTGAAATGGCAAAAAAAGTATGCAAGAGATTATGCCCAAATTGTGATGACACAGTTCAGATTTTTGAATGCCTGCACAAAGTAGACATTTTGAAATTATTAAAAAGCACAACAGATGTAAGACACAATACTGTAATTTAACTATTTAATTGAAAAGGTGTCCTATAGCTATCATTTGGAATGACGATCAATGATGTGTACGGAGTGATGCCACTTGCACCAATCGAACTTTTACATAAACAGACGCACTGTTACCCTATTATGACGGGAGCCACCAAACATGACGGGACATTCATTTTAGCAAGTAATTGTTTTAGTATTTTTTCAAAAAGCTTTTATACTATATAATTGATCTTTTTAGCGTTGTACGATTCATTTAAGAGAATTTATACAAATATGAGTCTTATAAGTCCACGAGAGTTTTCGTCAAAGATGTTCGATGAGTCACATGAAACTGATTTCACAGGACTTGCTAAAAATATGCTAACCACGTTGTTGTACAATGCTACGGACCTAGACGGTAATGATCACAAGAAGCTCATTCCTTCATACATTGATGTAGGTTATAAATTCAAAATATATGTAGTTTTAATTTTGAAAGGAATTCGTTTCTCTCAGCAAGCTAGCAGTGTATTTATAAAATCACCAATATTCACATTTGCCATTCATATGGCAAAACAAAAATGCCCAACGTATGTGTATAGTTTCGATTACGAAGGCGAATGGAGTCGCTTTGGCTACGAATTTGGAAACGAGCACTATCCATTTAATGGTGGTGCTCATCATTCAAATGATAATATATATATTTTTTCAACACACACCTTAAATGCACAGGATACTGAGATTTCAAAAAAGATGATAGATATATGGACGTCATTTGCGATCGGCGGAGTTCCTGCAACAGAAAATGCTCCGACTTTATTGCCTCTACAAAGTAAGATGTGTTACTTATTATATTTTTGTTTCCTACACATATTGTTTAATATTTAAGGGGAGACTGGCCCGTACTTTCATATTGCTAAAACAATTTCTATTGGCGCGGATTTTTTTGAGGAACTTCGAGCGGCAGTTATTGATCCAAGGAAAGGCGATCTTATTAAGCCTGACGTTGAATTTTGAGTTTGCCGTTAAAGTCCTACAAGCCAAGGGCACTTACACTTTTCTATGTATACTTCATATGAAATATGAAATGTAAAGCGATAAGTCAAAAAAAATTGTTTTGTTTTTTGTAAAATTTGTGTAAGTTGAATAATAAAATTCTAATACAATCGACTTAGAATCGGAAAGGAATATAGATATTTAAATTTAAAAA
Organism: Philhelius pedissequus; assembly: GCA_910595825.1. Taxonomy (NCBI): domain Eukaryota; kingdom Metazoa; phylum Arthropoda; class Insecta; order Diptera; family Syrphidae; genus Philhelius; species Philhelius pedissequus. The sequence goes on along the minus strand of OU343163.1, from coordinate 1,300,244 downwards.
AAACTTTGTATACTCCCATTGCCAGCATGTGAAATCTTAATCAAAAACATGAAACTCGGTTTTATCAAATTAAGTTGGTACGTAAAAGGTTTAACAAAACAGTATATAATATATTATATGGTTATCGTTTGGTAACACAAATCAATTTATTTTTGATTTAGATCTGTCAAAAAACTGATTTTGACAATATTTGGCTTCGATTGACCAAATAAATTGATTTATTTTTTGATTTTAAATCAATTTTGCAGATCTGGATTTTTCGGCAGATTTACCCCTCTTTTACTAACACCACTATGCATTATAATTGACAGCCATCAGTTTGACAAGACAGCTGATACCGATAGCTCGTTCAAAGCCACAATAAGCGTTTTTCTTTTTTAGTTCGGAGCAGAATCTGAGTTGTCAACAAATTAGTTTGTGTTTCTTTTTAACTCAGAGCAAGCAGAGCTCCAAATGTGTGTTTCTTTTTTCGTTCTGAACATGTGTAGATCGCACTCGACGCGCTCGATCATAATTGACTGAGCATGTGAGTAAATTGCTGAACACACCAAATGCCATGTGTGTCCAGAAGGAAAATGTGAAGAAAAAATAATTAGATACATAAGTTGGCGAAAGAAATTGATCGCTTGTTGATTTTCTGTATCTGGTGTGTATTAGTGAACAAAAAAGGGTAGGTATTGCTTTTTATGGTTAAAAATGAAAATGTATTCTGATTTGTATGGTTCAATAAGTGTGTTTAAAAAACATATCAGTGTTCAGAGCTCGCTCTGTTTGGACCAAGTTCAGTGCATAATCTATTTTTTTTTTTGCACGCGCTCAAGGGATTATGGATACCCTTTATGTTTTTCTTAACACAGCGCGGGCATCCGGTGGAAGAAGAAAAAGAAGGATAGGAAAGATGTGTGGCGCGATGTTCTGAGACTAGAGCTGGTGGTTGTCTCAGATTTATCTCCAGAGATGGCGACTGAACTAATGCGGAGAAAATTACCGTGTCTTATTTATTTTTGTCCCTTATAATTCGCATTATTTTATTTATTTGGTTGTCATATTTTATGGGTATGTTAGTTTACTCAATCACATGTTGTTAGTGTTATGCCTAAACAGCATGTAATGAGCAAAGCAGCAACTTATTTTATGACAATTTTTAGAATTGGTTTTTAATGGAATATAAGAAGTCATAGAAAACGGCAGGAATCTAACCCGCAACCACTAGGTTGACAGGCGAGCACACAACTATCGCGCCACGGCCACCCCATGTGTTCGATCTCTGTTCAGTGCTCTGCTCTGAACGAAAAAAGAAAAACGCTTAATAATAAACCAATACTATAGCAAATAAAAATCAATCTGAAAACGTATTCGAATCGTTACGAAAAAAATCAATTTATAGATCAAAATATAAATGTACCAAACGAAAACCCCATTAATGTCGTTTCTATTTGCGATTTTGTATTTTCTAATAGCGATTTTGATCAGGGATTGCGGATTTTACTTGGCAAAAAGAACGCAAAATCTTCTTTTTTTTTAATTGTATGTATGTATGTGTTTTTATTTTTTATTTTATTTTGAAGAGTAAGCAAAAACCTTTGCCTTTTAAGCAAATGTAGCTTTACTTTGGTTTGTGTGCAAGTGAGGGTTTCAAATACGTGAACATCCAACTCTGTGATCCAGATCCGTGCTTTTAATCCAGGATAAACAAAAATGATAATTTTGGTAGAAAAGAACGCGAAAAATGGTCCAGATAAAAATATCCTTGATGGCGAGAGGTCGACTATTTTGGTTGAATAGAAAACGACATCAATTTAAAGATATGGCGCAAAATTTTAGTCGATTTAGTAAAATGTTAAATCATTTTTAGTATGACTCTAGGCTAAAAAGAGGAGTTTGTTAATTTTAAACCAGTTTGGTATCGTACTATTTTCTTAACATTTTACAAAGTTAAAATCACAAAATGGCTACTTTATTTTTTTAGTATCGTAGAAAATCCATATGCCACTTTGACATTTACAAACGCCAAAAAGTTATGTTCGCGTATGGCCTTTTCGATTCCCCGTCCGGAACACGTTCCCCCAATAAAACACCCGGAAACAATTTGACTGATTCTGAATTGTATGTATAACTGTATTTGTGAAAATTAAATTTAAAAAATCACATCGACTAAAAGAATTTCCAAAACACTTGGTTTCAATTTAGATACACATTTTCTTGTATCAATAATAATTATAACTTGCTTCTTTTTACCAGAAAGTTAGTTTAAATTCAATAAGCACATCGAAATTACACAACAAAACAACCCGATGATTTTGACATTTTAATTATGTGAGTGTATTAGTGATTCTGTTTTCGATTCTGAAATGAAATCCAGAATCGTTTTCTGTTCTGTTTAGAGTAACAACTGTCATTTTGTGGGGGTCAGAACAGTTCTGGACGGCCAATAGAAAAGGCCATTACTTTTTTGAACTATTTTAGACGTGTTTAGTTGTAGTTTATTAAGAAAATAGATTTAGTATGGTGCTAGTTAAGAAGTGTTTAAAATTAGTAAAGTGCTTTAGTATTAGGAAACTGTTAAGTAGTATCATGCTAATACTACGTTTTCACCTAAAGATAATCCGGTTTAAATTGAGTAGATTAAAAATTAATCTTGAAGTGTTTTCACCAGAGAAAAAAGGTTAGTTTGACGTTTTCACTCTGAATAGTCATTCCAAAGTTAATATATCAAGAGTAAAACAAAATAATAATTAGAAAGAAGGATAATAATTCCGGTGCAGTGAAAAAATTTAATTTTAATAAATAAAAATGAGTAATAACTTAAAAATATTGTTATCCCAACATTTTATCCTTCAAAATTCAAGCAGTAGGTATATTATAATAAATGCATGAAATCTGGCCAGGACACAAGGTCGATAATCTAGAAGGAAAATGAAAAACCAACTTGTAATATTTGTAGCTTTATCTGACCAACACATCCAGCTAATGGATTCCCTGTCAACCTGAATGCCTCATACACTCGAAGAAAAGACACACTATCTACATCGCTTACAAGATTGCAACTCGTCGCTAAAACATTTTCCATTACAAATTCGAGGCACCGCTTTGGTCTTTGTAGCTTTATTGCATCTCTTATTTTTATAAACAAAAACAGAATTTGAATTGCATTATATGAAATAAGGTTTGTTTCTTTTGACAATCTTCTACTTCGAAGAAGATTTCAATGAGATTAATGGCCTTTTCGATTGGTCGTCCAGAAGGCTTCCGAAGTCTTCCGAATGCTTCTGAAACTGTTCGATTGGTATCAAATGACAGTTCTTTTCCTGGATGGAAGAGAAATTTCCTTCTGGATTTGGAGTCAGAATCAAAACCAGAAGCACGCACACACTCACATCCACTAAATTTCAAATTAAAATTAATTTATTCACGTCATTGTTTTGTTTTGGTTTGTCTCTAATATTGTAGTTTCAATTTCTTTTCTTTAGAGAATTGAAATTATGGATATCTTTTTCGAAGACAAATTTTCCCTTCAATAACTGTAATTTCGCATTTTCATCAGGAATAACTTCGAAATCTTCTACATTTGTGCCAACCATGTTTACAAAATAAAATAATCACAAATGTGCGTTTGACATTTCTCGTCTTACACATACACTCAAATAAATTTTCAGAATCTATAATCTCGTGTTTACTTGTTCGATTGGAATTCCGGATCGAAGAGTTCTTCCGGATTACCAATCGAAAAGGACATAACTTCTAATCTTCTTTTGAGGAGATTAAAATTTGTGTTGGAAATCTTCAGTTTTCAGAAGATTTAAAAGAGGATTTATGGTTAATCCACTCAAATCTTGATTAAGTGGTAGGTGAAAACGTAGTATAAGCCCTTAACATCGGACTGTTTGAACTGTTTTTTCGTCTAAAAAAGAATCGTCCACTCGTTTGAATTTTCAAAAAAATAAATTGATTTTTCTTTCAAATACCAAATAAAAAAAAAATTCGTATACAGTATTCTTTGAATTTGAAGAACCCCCTGTCCATAATTTTTGATCGTAATCCGTTGAACCGTTAATGAGAAAGTCGAAAATAAACAAAAAAAAACGGTTATATGTCTGGTAAGTTAACATATATGTATGTAAACATTTTTTTTCAAGCAAAATGTAGACTAGACCTAAAATAGTGTAGTGATTCGTTTTTATCAAAATCGTTAGGCCGTTTTCAAGATAATTAAGATTTTAATATTATGTTTGAGGATAAAAAAATATAAAAAAAAAGAATCGAGCCAACCACCTAAAACGCTTAACTATATGTTTGAAAAAAAAATCGTTTAATTGGTTGTTCTTTTTCATCGTAAAGTTAAGTTTGATCAAAATGTCCAGTTCGATTTTTTTCCAATGAAAAACTTGCCCCATATTACCTATACCACAAGTAAAAAGTGAACTGACAGGTAATTTTCATATAATTTATTTGAGTACATGAGAGTACCCAAATTCAGGGAATTTATTATTTTGAAGATTTACTTACTTTTCCATTTAATTCTTCATTTGGTTTAGCTTGCGCTACGATATGTGAACAAAATTGATCAATATTTTTGCCACATGCTAGTTGCAGCGAGGGATTAAATCGGAAATCCGTATTTTGTTCAATCATTCGATTAACTACAACTAAATGACATCTTGAATCAAATTGGGGGTCATCTTTGTAAACCTTTAGGCAATCGAGCAGCCTTGATGTGTCGTAGCTGGGGCAAAATTTGTAAGTCATTTCGCGGCAAGTATTAACCAATGTGTAATCTGTGGCGCTGTCTCCAAGTTCCGATTTTTTTACTAAGAACATGGCATGATGACAAGAATTTCCAAGTCGTGCTGTATTCACCGACAGGCATTCCAAAGCCTAAAAATTAAAAAAGAAACGAATACATATTTTTATTAGATCGAAAAAATTTAAAAAAAAACAAGAAAAAACACATGAGGCGAAACGAATTTAAAAAAAATGGGTATTATGACGCAGACAACTTGCATTTTTCATCACCTGGCCAGGACCCGTAGCATCGTTGCAAAAGTCGGAAAGTTCTTTTTTGCATGCGTTGGCCAATTTTGGATCAAGAAGTATACTTTCTCGTTGCTGGTATAATTGCGCCTTCACCTGTTGCCGACATTCCTTAGGAATTGAGTGACGCTGTCCTCGGATTGTGTCATTTCGCATAACTTCACTTAAACAAGACACAACTTCATTTTTTGTTGTACTTGCAGTGCAGAAACGAACCACATACGGCCTGCAGGCTTCTTTGAATTTATAAGTGAAATGATAATTTTTAAGTGAGATTATTTGAAAGTGTTCGATTGCTGCTCGGCATTTTAAATCTTGTCTTAAATCGGCGTCATTTTTGTGCGAAATCAAGCAATCCATCATGTCTCCTGGAGATGCAAGCCAAAAACGTAAAAAAATACATCAATTGTTTTGAAACGGAATTTTTCAAATACTACTCACCATCATCCTTTCTTTTCAAAATGTGATCGCAGTGCGTATTCATTGCTTCGGAACATACCGACATTATGATCGGATTTAATTCGACATGACCAGCTTCTTCTTCGGTATAGCTCGTCACTGCTGACTAAAATCAATTGAAATTTAATTGTTTTTAATAATAAAGTGTTTCGTAAGAGATTTTATAATATCTACATTATTATCTGAAACCTAACGTATTTACCTTGCAATTAGTCTGTAGTTTTTCAAGGTTTTCCTGCAGACAAACCATTTCTTCGCCCTTTTTGGTCTTGTCATAACAGAATGTTGATAAATCCTCCAGACATACATCTTCAACCTCTGGAATGAGTTCAACCGAAATAGCTCTTTGACGCATAACCCTCTTGACCTCCTTATAGCATTCACTGCGCAGCACAATCTTAGTATCGGCGCTGTACGCAATTCGATGAAGACAAGGCAGTATTAAAGGCCCGCGTTCCGGATCCATTTGTGCGTCAGTGACATCATCCCAGGATTTCTTAGCGCGGCAGTATTTAACTGCATCTTGCTTGCAGTTCTTGTAGAGTTGCGGATCAAGTTTGAAGTCTCTGGCAACAAAGTATTGAATAAGCAAAAGAGCCTGCTCGCAGTCTGGTGTCATAACTTGGGTGCCAATGTGCTCCATGAGACACGTCATCACTCTGGCTTCTCCTCCATCGGTGTCGGTGCAAGCAACATCAACAACGGGTTTGCAGGCGCGTCGCAATACTGGATCTACCCGCCAGTCCTCGCCGACGTCTGATGTCTTCACTAGCTGCTCAATAGCTCTCTGACACGTTGATGTTACTCGACGGTCTTTACGACGCTTTGGACGTGCGTGGTCCATGAGACAATGAATTATCTCACCACCAGCAGTATTCTGAATAAAGTCGGTGTCGCTACAAAATTTCGGTATATCATCTGCACATCCAATTAGAATCTCTGGTGATAGTTGGTAATCAAGCAACAACATTCGGCGATGATCATTAATTTCTATCCTGCACTCTTCTAATATTTTTGTTCCATTTTTGATAACTGACTCTAGACAGAGTAAAATTTGAGCCAAGCGAACATTTTTATCATCGGAAACACCTCGTCTGCAATGATGTATGCGAATGTCATCCTTGCATGCCTTCGCCAACCCTCTGCTCATGCGATAATCCTTGGCAAGAATCTTGTCACGTTGGATTATTTGCTCCCGACACTTGCCAGTCATGTCTGGGTTGCTTTTGTGCTTCACAAGGCACTTGTATGCTGAACTTGATCCTGGATGCTCACTAACACAGAAGCGCCTCAAATCTTCGCTACAAATCTGAGTGAAATGGTAGTCAATATGCTTTGCAACCGAACTTTTGCAGGTTGGACTCAAATTGTCAAGCGAATCTTGCAGACAGGCTACCGTCTCTATTTGGGAGAATGCAATCCGCTCGATATTCATACGCCCGCAATGAAGTTGTCGAATATCACTGTCGCATCCCATAAAAAATTCATTGAGAAACCGAAAATCGTTAAAGACGACACTTTGAATTCGTTGAATCATATCCTTGCATGTATCTAGATGATCAAGGCTTGAGCGCTTCTCTACAAGGCAGGATAAGAATGTTCCATCAGCTGAATCTGCTGCCGCAATAGAATTATAACACTCGGCCAGCTTTGCATCGTGTTTCTCACACAGCTTGTCACTAAGCTGGTGAACTGAATGGTCATAAAGTAGAAATCTTTTGTGATTCCAAATGATATGCTGGCACTTGTTGGTAAGAGATTCGAGTTGATGAGGTGGAAAAGTTTCTATACACTCAAGGATAGAGAGGTCATCTGAATTCTTTGCATGAACGCAAAGGTTTTTCAAATCTGTACAAGCTGGGTCGTCTAGAAGGTTAACTTTACCGTTGCTAGTTAGGGCTGCTCTGGAGAATCGAATATTTGGATTGGCATTTGCCGAATGGAATAAGATTATTAAGTCTAACACAAAGATAAGTAGTGAATTCATTATTAGCATTATCCTATAAGCCTATTTATAAAACATTGTTTTTTCCTAATTAATAAATAATTAAACTCTTATAGTAAAAATATATAAAACACAAAAAATGAAATGCGAAGTTGAATTTTTATCACAAGTCAAACGTTGACGTGCCGTGTTTGTTCGGAGTCCCGAATTTTATCAAGTGACAACTGACGTTCTATAGGAAAAGTGATGCCAATTCATTTTACAACAAAATATGAAGATTAAGTTGAACACATAATGTGCGGTCTTCAAACAAGAAAACAAAATGAATATTTAAATATTAAGCCTAGTACTCAGTTCGAGCAAATGCAAATTTTATCTCTACATATTTTTTCTCAAGCAATATTTGGAAGGTGTAGAGATAAACATTCCATTCAAATGAGAACAGAAGCGTATCTCAGATATGTTTAGTAGGGGAAAATAGGAACACAGTGACTGATGATATTAATGTTGGTGACTGTTTTTAAAGAAATAATGTACATTGTTTAACTTGCTTTGCTCTAAATTTCATGTTGAGTTATATGCTTAAAAAAACAAATATATAATGTAGATAATATGATATATAATATGATGTAATAATATGAAATAGTATATATCCATTTCAAAGCATTTACAATTAATGAGAAAAATAACGCTAAAGATTAAACAATATTTAACAAAAATAACGAAAGTTCGTTTGATTGTTTCTAAGCGTTTTCAATATACTTTATACATACATTATATGTAAAGTCAATGAAATATATATATGTATATATATATACATATATGCAAAAATATTACTTTTCCCGTTTCGATACTAATTTTTTTAACTGATTTATTAGATTTTTCGATTTTTTCAGCTTCAATCTTTCAGTTTTAAAGTTCATTGATTTTTCTTAATTTATTTATCCCTTCTATTCAAATTTATACAATCAAATACTTCGATAAGAAAACACCAAAGAAATCTCAGAAATATTTTCATAATTTTATACAAAGCACGTCCCCTTCGTACCTATTAATTCTCATTATAGCTACGCTACTGCCTAACTGAAATCAGCTTAGTTGAGTTGATTTAATTCTTGCAACTAATTTACTTACACACTTTGCAATCATTTTTTTCTGGTCATATACCTACTTCCTAATATCTTTTAATATTGCAAAGGCTAGGGGATACGATATGAGGCGATTTACATCAAACATCACAATTTGTCTAGCAAAATAATGACAACAATGGTTTGTCTTGGAAAAATTAAGTGGAGATTTTTGTATGTACAGTTCGAAACAAAGATTTTTATTTTGCGTTTAAGTGAGTACTGGTCGGGAGAAACTAGAGATAAAATTTGTTCTGGGAAAAAATTGTATGAAAAATAATATTTTTCCCGAACTGAGTAATGGGCTCCAAGGAAAGGGATAATTTTAAAAACTTGTTACCGAAATTTGTCGGTTCGAAAAAGACCACATCTCAAAATTTGTCGTTTACTACCAGACTAATATCCGTTTTTTTGGGCGTATTTTATATTAGTGACGAAAAGAATTTTATTTTTATATATGAATACTATTTATTATATTAGTTCATTTGAAGAGATCTCAGTAATCTATTTCATATGAACAGAATACCTCAGCAAAATTGCACAGTTTGGGTATAAAATACTAAAGTCGAGTACTCAGTAAAGCCCAGTACTAAATTCGGAAAAATATTATTTCTCATACAATTCTTTTGGCAGGACAAATTTCATATCAGATTTTTCCCGACCAGTACTCACCACCAGCGTATAGTTAGCACCGCGATATCACGGATTTCAAAATTTTTGATTCCCATAATTAGGTGAACATTTGGTGAAATTTGGTTAATCATTTTTAGAATTTGGTGAATCATGGTTTAAAAGTTATAAACAATTTAAGGTTAGGCGTATAGTTAGCACTCGATAAGAACAAAATGAACGTTTATTGGTATTAGTCGATGGGAAATGGTTTTCCGAATTTAGTGAGACTATTTACGAATTTGGTGAGGCTATATTTTAATAAATAATTAAGAAAAACCAATTACAATGACAGTTCTATAAACAATTAACAATTAACAAACATACCTCAGCGTCGTAACGTAACGTAGCTAAATCTGTCATACACGCACACAAAACTAACCCATGTACTAGATTCTGTCCCAATTTTTGACGTTCGTTTGACGTCTTGCAGTCGCCAAAATATTTGGAATTTTTTAAAACAATTTTAACAAAATTAAACAAATCTATCATTAATGCTGGAATTGAGAAAACTAAGCTCTTAATAATTGCTATATTTCGTCAAGTGTATAGCGGCTTAGAAGCGCGACAAGTTCATATATCACTTATGTCGTTTTTATTTGGCAATCCGGAAGCCTTCTGGACTCTTAATTTTGTCTATCATTCTATTTATTGAACAAACCTTCAACTCGTTAAATTTGCATGTTATTTAATTCCTATTATTTGTACTGCGAATATAGGTACTATAATATATATAACTTGCATATGCATTTCTTAAAAAAATTCTAAAAATCAAGCATAACATTACGTTCATAGAGAATACCAAAAAAGTGGGTCCCGCAATTCCATCTGTCTGACTGTCTGTAACTGTCCTCGAGTCTACAGTCTTGGCTACGGTTAAATGAATTTGCTTCAAACTTGGTACCTACATATTATTTGTTCGGTAATTTATATATGCCGACACGTTTTTTTCATTTTTTTAAAGACAAAAAAAACGGTACCTGCCATACACTTTTTTGCCAAAAAGGTAAATCTTATTTTTCTTGAAAACGGCTCCAAGATTTTTACTTTTTTAATAAGTACAGTGCATTTTTTTTAAATTCGATTTGCAAAAACCAGTCACTGAATTTTTTGAATTTTGAATTTTATACTCGTATTAATAACAGCTTTAAATGGCGTTTCAATTTTTTTTTCTGAAAATGTTTTTAAAATTTTATACATACAAAATTATTTTTTTTAAACCGCTCCAACGATTTTTGAATTTTTTTCTGATACATTCTTTATTTGTCGACGAATTCAAATGGCATCTTTTTTCTCCAAACTTGAACAACTAAGCAATTAAGCAATATAAAAACATTTAGTTATGTTTATTAACCATTTATTTCTACCTTATACTATCTTTCCTTTTTACGAATTTTTGCGTACGTCACTGAATACTACATATTTACAAAGTAGGTTCTCATACATTTATATATATAGATATATTAAAAATCACATTAATCTTATGTATGCACATGTATCCACAAAAAATTATAAAGTTATGTATATGCATACAGTTACCTACCCACCTACATCCTTCATTTTCGTTAAAATATGTATGTATGTACATATTTACATGCCTTAGATTCCATCCATGTATGTATGTAAATATTTCTCTCCTAACTTACATAATTAAAATCCATAACCGAGATTTAAATATACATTAAATTGTAGGTAGGTACCTATGTTACTTACTATTCCTTGAATCATCCATTCGACAATTCATTAAACTAAGAATCAAGGTAATGTTACCTACATATGTACATCGGTTTTATACATGCATAGGATAACTATAGACTATACCCACCTACTAACAGTGTAAATGAGCCCTATTCTGCTATCCGATGCGATCGAATCTTTCGATTCACGTGAATATTTCACTCAATTTTTCAAAATTTATTTTAAAATCTTTTCTATCTTTTGATTCAAAAGCTTTACTAATATTTCTTTTTTGCTTAATTCTTAAAAACATCTGTGTTTAAATTTATTTTTGATCGAAATTTATAACTTATTGGAATAATTCTCTTTTTTTCGTCAAATAGCAGAATACAAATATTCACGTGAACATTTAACAGAATACGGCTGAATGTTTAGCTCCAGTCGTGCATTTTATTTCTTTATGCAAATGCAGTGTTAATAAAACTGCATACTCGAATTTTCAAAAAACTTGTTTTTTCGATTTTTCAAAAACCAGTGGTTGAATTTGTTTGAAATTAAAATTTTATATGTACATTAATAATTACTTCAAAATGTAGTTTCAATTTTTTTTTCTAAATATGTTTTCAAAATGTTAGAAATAAGAAACTATTTTTAAAAAGACGCTCCAAAGTTTTTTATATATTCATATTTTTTGTCCAACAATTCCAATGGCTTCTGTTTTTTCCTCAAACTGTTACAATTATCAATAAAAATAAAAGATTGCATTATGTATATCATCCATTTATTTCTACCTAATTATATTCCATTTTACTCCTTTTAGCGTATGTTACTGACTACCTACATATATATTAGGTGGGCTCTCATACATTTATATATACATAGTTTTAAAAATCACCTGAATATTATATATATTGGACGTAAGTTATAAAGTTATATGAATATCGCTACCTACCCATACCTATATCCTTCACTTTCATTATTATTTGAACATATTTACATACCTAAATTCCATCTATGTATGTAGGTGGGTACCACTGATCTCTATAATTATAGAGATCAGTGGTGGGTACATATATTACATTATTACTAACTTGCATAATTAAAATCAATAATGTAAATTTAAATATACATCAGTGGGTAACTTTACCTATCCCTCGAATCATCCATTCGACAATTCATTATACCGAGAATCAAAGTAATCATCCATTTGACAATTCATTATACCGAGAATCAAAGTAATCTTCTACATGGCTTTAAGCCTGCATGCGATAACTAGACTACCTACTAACAGCGTAAATGTTTAACTGCATTAAAGTTTTTAAAGATTTCTCTTCAATCGATTGACTTTTCTTGTTAGAGTCTCTCGGACAAGATCCTCATCCTTGGAATACGAGGACAGAGATGCAGCTGCCCTTTGCGAACCAGAGATTTCATGACGTAGTTCCTGGATGTCCTGAGCTTCGTTGAATCTAAGATCGTTGATGTTGCGGAACTTGTAGCGTAGCTGAATGTATGTCTGAACCATCACCACAACGACTCCGATTAGCATGTGAGCTGTGAAGACTGTAAAGTTGACACCATTTCTTGCAATAAAAATATTCGAAGCAAAAGTCCAATTGTCCACCTCCCAAATTAAATAAATAAACAAAACAAACAAAATATACAAAACATCAACTCAGAGGTGACAACTGACAGTAGTTGGGACATGAGAAAGAAGTTTGGTTTTGTAGAAAAAAGATCTGTTTGTTCGCCTGAGCACAAACTTTCAGAATTTGGTATATCTTACTTTTTAAGTAACGTGCACTTTTACACGGAAATACATTTTTTTTCGGAATGGTGCCGCGCTGATATATAATTGCTTATAACTTAGTAACTAAGATTCACCAAATTCTGAAATCTCTTGTGTAATCTTCTAAGCTAGGTCTAACCCTAATCGCCAAGTTTCAGAATTTGGTGAATCATACTTTTTATGTTAGAGGTGCCTTTTCAAGAAAGTACCATTTTTCATTCGGGATAGTGCCTCGCTTAAATAAAATTGCTTATAACTCTTAATTAAGATTCACCAAATTCTGAAACCTCTTGTGTAGTCTTCTAAGCTAGGTCTAACCCTAATCGCCAAGTTTCAGAATTTGGTGAATCTTAGTTAAGGAGTTATAAGCAATTTGATTTAAGCGAGACACTATCCCGAATGAAAAATAGTACTTTCTTGAAAAGGCACCTCTACCTTAAAAAGTATGATTCACCAAATTCTGAAACTTGGCGATTAGAGTTAGACCTAGCTTAGAAGACTACACAAGAGATTTCAGAATTTGGTGAATCTTAGTTAAGGAGTTATAAGCAATTTGATTTAAGCGAGACACTATCCCGAATGAAAAATAGTACTTTCTTGAAAAGGCACCTCTACCTTAAAAAGTATGATTCACCAAATTCTGAAACTTGGCGATTAGGGTTAGACCTAGCTTAGAAGATTACACAAGAGATTTCAGAATTTGGTGAATCTTAGTTACTAAGTTATAAGCAATTATATATCAGCGCGGCACCATTCCGAAAAAAAATGTATTTCCGTGTAAAAGTGCACGTTACTTAAAAAGTAAGATATACCAAATTCTGAAAGTTTGTGCTCAGGCGAACAAACAGATCTTTTTTCTACAAAACCAAACTTCTTTCTCATGTCCCAACTACTGTCAGTTGTCACCTCTGAGTTGATGTTTTGTATATTTTGTTTGTTTTGTTTATTTATTTAATTTGGGAGGTGGACAATTGGACTTTTGCTTCGAATATTTTTATTGCAAGAAATGGTGTCAACTTTACAGTCTTCACAGCTCACATGCTAATCGGAGTCGTTGTGGTGATGGTTCAGACATACATTCAGCTACGCTACAAGTTCCGCAACATCAACGATCTTAGATTCAACGAAGCTCAGGACATCCAGGAACTACGTCATGAAATCTCTGGTTCGCAAAGGGCAGCTGCATCTCTGTCCTCGTATTCCAAGGATGAGGATCTTGTCCGAGAGACTCTAACAAGAAAAGTCAATCGATTGAAGAGAAATCTTTAAAAACTTTAATGCAGTTAAACATTTACGCTGTTAGTAGGTAGTCTAGTTATCGCATGCAGGCTTAAAGCCGATGTAGAAGATTACTTTGATTCTCGGTATAATGAATTGTCAAATGGATGATTACTTTGATTCTCGGTATAATGAATTGTCGAATGGATGATTCGAGGGATAGGTAAAGTTACCCACTGATGTATATTTAAATTTACATTATTGATTTTAATTATGCAAGTTAGTAATAATGTAATATATGTACCCACCACTGATCTCTATAATTATAGAGATCAGTGATACCCACCTACATACATAGATGGAATTTAGGTATGTAAATATGTTCAAATAATAATGAAAGTGAAGGATATAGGTATGGGTAGGTAGCGATATTCATATAACTTTATAACTTACGTCCAATATATATAATATTCAGGTGATTTTTAAAACTATGTATATATAAATGTATGAGAGCCCACCTAATATATATGTAGGTAGTCAGTAACATACGCTAAAAGGAGTAAAATGGAATATAATTAGGTAGAAATAAATGGATGATATACATAATGCAATCTTTTATTTTTATTGATAATTGTAACAGTTTGAGGAAAAAACAGAAGCCATTGGAATTGTTGGACAAAAAATATGAATATATAAAAAACTTTGGAGCGTCTTTTTAAAAATAGTTTCTTATTTCTAACATTTTGAAAACATATTTAGAAAAAAAAATTGAAACTACATTTTGAAGTAATTATTAATGTACATATAAAATTTTAATTTCAAACAAATTCAACCACTGGTTTTTGAAAAATCGAAAAAACAAGTTTTTTGAAAATTCGAGTATGCAGTTTTATTAACACTGCATTTGCATAAAGAAATAAAATGCACGACTGGAGCTAAACATTCAGCCGTATTCTGTTAAATGTTCACGTGAATATTTGTATTCTGCTATTTGACGAAAAAAAGAGAATTATTCCAATAAGTTATAAATTTCGATCAAAAATAAATTTAAACACAGATGTTTTTAAGAATTAAGCAAAAAAGAAATATTAGTAAAGCTTTTGAATCAAAAGATAGAAAAGATTTTAAAATAAATTTTGAAAAATTGAGTGAAATATTCACGTGAATCGAAAGATTCGATCGCATCGGATAGCAGAATAGGGCTCATTTACACTGTTAGTAGGTGGGTATAGTCTATAGTTATCCTATGCATGTATAAAACCGATGTACATATGTAGGTAACATTACCTTGATTCTTAGTTTAATGAATTGTCGCATGGATGATTCAAGGAATAGTAAGTAACATAGGTACCTACCTACAATTTAATGTATATTTAAATCTCGGTTATGGATTTTAATTATGTAAGTTAGGAGAGAAATATTTACATACATACATGGATGGAATCTAAGGCATGTAAATATGTACATACATACATATTTTAACGAAAATGAAGGATGTAGGTGGGTAGGTAACTGTATGCATATACATAACTTTATAATTTTTTGTGGATACATGTGCATACATAAGATTAATGTGATTTTTAATATATCTATATATATAAATGTATGAGAACCTACTTTGTAAATATGTAGTATTCAGTGACGTACGCAAAAATTCGTAAAAAGGAAAGATAGTATAAGGTAGAAATAAATGGTTAATAAACATAACTAAATGTTTTTATATTGCTTAATTGCTTAGTTGTTCAAGTTTGGAGAAAAAAGATGCCATTTGAATTCGTCGACAAATAAAGAATGTATCAGAAAAAAATTCAAAAATCGTTGGAGCGGTTTAAAAAAAATAATTTTGTATGTATAAAATTTTAAAAACATTTTCAGAAAAAAAAATTGAAACGCCATTTAAAGCTGTTATTAATACGAGTATAAAATTCAAAATTCAAAAAATTCAGTGACTGGTTTTTGAAAATCGAATTTAAAAAAAATGCACTGTACTTATTAAAAAAGTAAAAATCTTGGAGCCGTTTTCAAGAAAAATAAGATTTACCTTTTTGGCAAAAAAGTGTATGGCAGGTACCGTTTTTTTTGTCTTTAAAAAAATGAAAAAAACGTGTCGGCATATATAAATTACCGAACAAATAATATGTAGGTACCAAGTTTGAAGCAAATTCATTTAACCGTAGCCAAGACTGTAGACTCGAGGACAGTTACAGACAGTCAGACAGATGGAATTGCGGGACCCACTTTTTTGGTATTCTCTATGAACGTAATGTTATGCTTGATTTTTAGAATTTTTTTAAGAAATGCATATGCAAGTTATATATATTATAGTACCTATATTCGCAGTACAAATAATAGGAATTAAATAACATGCAAATTTAACGAGTTGAAGGTTTGTTCAATAAATAGAATGATAGACAAAATTAAGAGTCCAGAAGGCTTCCGGATTGCCAAATAAAAACGACATAAGTGATATATGAACTTGTCGCGCTTCTAAGCCGCTATACACTTGACGAAATATAGCAATTATTAAGAGCTTAGTTTTCTCAATTCCAGCATTAATGATAGATTTGTTTAATTTTGTTAAAATTGTTTTAAAAAATTCCAAATATTTTGGCGACTGCAAGACGTCAAACGAACGTCAAAAATTGGGACAGAATCTAGTACATGGGTTAGTTTTGTGTGCGTGTATGACAGATTTAGCTACGTTACGTTACGACGCTGAGGTATGTTTGTTAATTGTTAATTGTTTATAGAACTGTCATTGTAATTGGTTTTTCTTAATTATTTATTAAAATATAGCCTCACCAAATTCGTAAATAGTCTCACTAAATTCGGAAAACCATTTCCCATCGACTAATACCAATAAACGTTCATTTTGTTCTTATCGAGTGCTAACTATACGCCTAACCTTAAATTGTTTATAACTTTTAAACCATGATTCACCAAATTCTAAAAATGATTAACCAAATTTCACCAAATGTTCACCTAATTATGGGAATCAAAAATTTTGAAATCCGTGATTTCGCGGTGCTAACTATACGCCGGTGTACTCACCTCAACCCAAAATAAAAATTTTTGTTTCGAACTGTACCTACATACAAAAATCTCCACTTAATTTTTCCAAGACAAAATGTCCCAATCATTATTTTGATATACAAATTGTGATGTTTGATGTACATCGTGTCCACAGATGAGTCATATAAAGATGGGAAATTTCGGCAGCTATTTCGGGTTGCCTACAAGCTGATACAGTTATGAAACTGATATTTTTGCATCTTTGTGTAGTCGTATTACACCACATATTTGTTGTTTGGTTTCAGTCGGGATGTTGTCCATTCGGGATTTTGTCATTCGGTATTTTAGCAATCGGGATAGCGCCGCAGAATTCTAAGATAGTTAAGGGATATGAATGATCCGCTTGTCATTCAAGATACAACTTTTATCTATCGGGCTAGATTTGCCGACTTTTGGTGAAGATCGACAATCGATTCGTTTTGATTTCCACAAGAAAACTTGCCACGTAAAGGAGGAAACGGAGTTATTTCTTCAAGTGCAAACATAGTTCGAGAAAATTTATATCTTGTAGTGTACGAGACAATCATGAAAAAGATCATGATTTAAATGAAACTAATGTGAAGCAGCAATGTGGAAAAGGGTATATTTTTTAACCACGATTAGAAATCTCTATAAATTTTTAATTATTTCAGCTTTCCAAATGAACTGAAATTTAAATCTCGGGATTTCAATGTACACAGAATTGTCTAAAATCCAATGTGTCATCTCTGCGGCAAGATCTTTCTCCGCAACACGGCACTAGATCGACACCAATGCCCGAGTGCATAAATCTGAAGGTACAATATGTAATCGGAAGATAAAACATCGCAAGGAATTTCAAGAAAGTCGAGGAAAACGCAACAAAATAAAAAAAACGTATATTAATAAAGTCTAAAAAACTACCAGAATTTCCAAAAAAAATTGGCTTTGGCTCCGAAAGTTCTTCTTAAGAATCCCGGCCATCTGCTCAGTTCATCTACAATCTATAACACAAATTTTAATTATAACTTCATTGAGGCTGATTATATTCTTATCAAATAAATTATTATTGCAGATGGTTTTAAGCAAATTTTAGGTAATTCATCACTTTTGTAGTTTGCAGATTATTTTGATATTATGTTTGTTTTGACAAATCAACTAGCCGCCATCACTAAAAAAAAATTACCTTCCGGTGGTGAGTTTTCTTGTGAGGTTTCTTATGAGGGTCTCAACAGAATACGTAATTGTGACTGCCTCATAAGAAACCTTACAAAAAATTGTGACCTGTGAGCATCACAACGGCAGAATAGGGCTGTAAAATTGTTTAGTAATACTTTGTTTATCCAAGTTTCTACGGGTTTAGACAAGAAAAATGGCCTACCTATTTCATATATCCCGAGATTCTGCTTTTTGTCAAGATCACGTTTCATGACCAAAAAATTAGTTTTACTGTGGGTAGATTTGGTTTAATTTTGCAAAAGGTTCAGTAGTGAAAAGAAAAACAGCATGGAGCATAAAGAATATTTCAAAACTCACTAATTGCATTCCAAGATCTTAGAAACAATTTTTTTTAACTTTTGCCCTTTTTCATAAATCATAAATATTATTGCCTGTTGTACAGACGTGGCTCCACACATTGGTTATTTAAACATTCTCGAACATCAGTTAATCAGCGGAAATCAGTGGGTTAAGTCATTGCGTTTATATCATGAATCAACCATTGTTAAAAAAAATAACCATAACATTGTGGTGGTTATTGATTGATATTTTAAAAATTTATAATATAAAATTAACAAAACAAATACGAGCTGTGAATTGGGATTCATATCTGATATAAGGTTGGTAATTATTTGTATAAAACAACGAAATACCTACTTGTAATACAAATAATTTAACTTTCATAATTTCTATAGATACGAGTACACTTCGCAGTTTCATTAAATGTCAAATTGACATTTCGATATTAATCCATTATCACTAAATACACTAGACGCGGTTAGCTAAAATTGCCTCTATTAAAGGTTACTAACTTTAATAATATCACTTCCGCGTTTAGATACACTGTAACTTTGCAAATATGTTAAGAAATAAATCAACTAACTGTATACGAAAGTATACAAAAAACTTGTTTTTTTAATTTTTATTAAGATAAGGTTAGTAAAATATAAATATTTATACCTACCCTCGTTTATACATATCATTTTTGCATATTGCACGCATGCACATTAAAAATATAAGTAGGTATGTAAACCTAATTTCAAAGAAGAACACGAAAATAATAAAGTTGTGAAGTATGTACAAAGATGTATGTATCTTACTTTTAAACTATCAGTTTTATAACTAAGGGGTTTCTCTTTTCCTTATATGTTTTGTGGGTATATGTATGCTTGGTTCGGAAGCTTAAGCATTAAAAAAAATACTCTGTCTAAAGGTTGTTAGCCATTACCGCTAATATCGCAAACAGCCAATACAAACATCCACCACTTCACACATCATGTCATTTCTTCCACAAAGCACCCCCAACAATAAGTCACAATGTTTAGATTTACTAATCAACCCAGTCAGGGTTCTGGGATTAATTTAAAAGGATTTAGCTAATCAGAAACTGGTGCATTTGTACGGATTCAGATTGACAGTTTTATAGGAAAGAAAGAAATACTTCAGAAAGTGCAGATCGTATACGACGACGAACTTGTATTTACGAGTATGCATGTCTATTCTAGTCTGATTTCTTACATAATTAGCAAGAAATTGTGAGTCTTTTTAGTAAAAAAAAAAAAACAACAAAAGGGTTAAGGATTTGCAGCTTTGCTAGGTTGAAGAAACATAAATTGGATTCTGTTTTCGCTTTCTTGGATGATTTGTATTAAAAAGAAATCAATACTAAATCAAATAGAATACGCAGTGTTTTTGTTAACTTGAAACTTTACTTCGCAGTATTTGGTGTAATCCAATTTGTAAGATTAATTAGACACATTTTTTGATGTGATGTTGAAAAACGGTATTATTAAAATAACAATTTCTGGTTGGTTTTAACCGGAAACGATATATCACAAGTCTCGTTTTGAGTATTCCAATTGTATCCTTGACTTATAATCGATTAAGATTGAGGAAATTTCTTCAAATAAGTAACTACATTTTGTATATTAATAGATATGTGCAGTGGCGTTAATAGATGGGAAAAACAGTGGACGGAATACTAGTTCCGAATATTCTATATCTATATACGATTGAGTAGCGCAAAATCTGGCATAAAATTTATTATTTAGCGCAGGAAATTATAAATCTATTATTTATGGTAAGTTTTTTGTAATTTTCATTATTTTCATATTATTGCGATATTTTAATGCTGCAATTGAAGATATTGGTAGTGGTTGATTTTGTTATTCGTGATTTATTTAAAAAATGTGAAATTTCCTTACTATATATTTTAGTTTGCAGTATATTTATATTTAGTTGCGAACCCAAACGAAACTCTGTTCGATCTGTGATCCTAATTGAACACTTTTTTTTATTCTGACGATTCTGAAGCTGGGTGTGATTGGACGTATGTACATATATGTATTATATGAAAATAATCAAAATCAAAAAATGTTTTCTCTGCAATTAGGATACAAAAAATGACAATAGTCGAGTTTGACGTTTAAGTATATGAATGGCCACGTTCATGAATGACGTAGTCGATTTGAAATCTAGTCAAGTTTCTGATTAGTCATCTACCAAACAACATGCAATTTTTTGACAGCTGCCAAATCCAAAACCAGGACAGATGTTTTATAACTCAGGCGATAACTTTTCCTCACTTAACGCCTCTGGAAAAATGTTTTTTTTTTATCTCGAGCGATAAGTTAAATTTTTAATTTGTTTGACTGGGATTTTCCACTGGAAGGCGATAAATTGAAAAAGTCATTTTGGTATCTTTACCACAAAACATTTATTTTTTGTTTCTCGACTACTTTTATCGATTCAAAAGTTACAGAACATGTGCTTTTGTAAGTGCTTTTGTGATCCATTCGGATTTCAAATCCAGAAGCAAATTTTTCTTCTTTTCAGAATAGGAGCTGTCATTTTTCCCAAGTAAACAATTTCAGAAGAGTCCCAGAAAGCTTCGGTAATGCCAAATAAAACAACGTAAACCTACGAAATTTAATTGAAAAAAAGGCCAATAAGCGTACCTAAAAACTTGACAAAATTAGATTTCTTTTCCAGTTAATGCAGGATTCAGAATTTTGTATATGTATGTTAATATTAATCCAATAATCCATTATTTTATAAGGTATCGCAAATATTTTTATAACTAATCTTATCCCCGCATAAAATGCTGTCACAATAGCAATGAACTTCAATTGACAGTGCTTATGTGTCTGAATTTTTTAGACCAAAGTTACTACCCCAGTCCCCAGTCAACGAACTGAGGATTTCTATTATTTCTTAAGACTGGCCGCACATGGATTACCATTAGGACCCGCATCTCATGCTAATATGCCACCACACCACACCAGTAGATAAAATATGGCTTCTATACATTCTGTTGTATTGTACCTATACATAAATGTCTATGGTACATTGGGGATAGAGACAGATGTTAAAGTTTTATGAATTCTTTAAAGTTATCTGTCATGTTTTTTTGTGCTTTAACTTGTATGTAGCACTTCATGATCATATTATTCTGGTTAAAGCTAAAGGAGTCAGGAATATGTAGGTATGTACATATGTAAAAATAAAATAACGAATGAAGTTTCAAAAGAAAACAGGAACTGTTTTGTCGTGTGCCATCCGTCATTAAAAAAATAGTCTTCACTCCATCCATTGATCTGCTTACGAACATTCTTACCTTATGGTATAGAAGATCATTGCATCTTTCTTCACGGAGGAAACTATAAAAAAGGACTCAAAAATGAGCATCGACAACGACATACGGTGTGATGATTAGGGATCACTTCTGTAGATTCTACTTCTTTTTCGATCTTTTATGAGCACGAGTAAAGATTTGTCGATTTAAAGTTACTACCTTCGTATATCGTATAGTGTGTGTGTATGTAGG
The DNA here is from genome assembly GCA_910595825.1 of Philhelius pedissequus. Taxonomy (NCBI): domain Eukaryota; kingdom Metazoa; phylum Arthropoda; class Insecta; order Diptera; family Syrphidae; genus Philhelius; species Philhelius pedissequus. The sequence goes on along the minus strand of OU343163.1, from coordinate 1,278,255 downwards.
TTAGGACTTAGGAGTACCTAAAGGTAGGGATGTATGTATTGTAATGGCACGCTCCTAAATTCTAACTGAATAAAATGTGCGTTTAAAAATAATGGCGCAAAATTTTAGTCGATTTAGTTATATGTTTCATTTTTAGTATGATACTAGGTTAAAAAGAGGATTTTGCTAGTTTTAAACCAGCTTAGTATCGTACTATTTTCTTAACATTTTACTAAATTTAGAATCGCAAAATGGCTACTTTATTTTTTTTTTGTATCGTACTAAATCCATATGCCACTTTGACATTTACAAACGTCAAAAAGTTATGTTCGCTTACTTTTTTGCACTATTTTAGGCGTGTGTGTTTAGTTGTAGTTTATTAAGAAAATAGATTTAGTATGGTGCTATTTAAAAAGTGTTTAAAATTATAAAAATATTAGTAAAGTGCTTTAGTATTAGCAAACTGTTAAGTAGTATCATGCTAAACCCTTAACATCAGGCTGTTTCAAATTTTGCGTCAATGTTGTCAACATACCTACAAACATTATCTACATATATGTAGGTAACATACATATATATGCTTATACATATTTGTAAAATCATTTTTTAGTTAATTTTGTATATACGAAAAAATCGTAAAATTATTTCTTAAAAAAATTTTGTATCTCAATTTTAAGTATTAAGGCACGTTTGCTGATACACAACTTAAGCATTTAAGTTCTACTTAAGAACTTATGTGACAGTTTACGCAGAGGGAAAAGAGGCCCTTAAGCTATTTAAGTAGAACATACATATTTATGATTCGTATCAGCAAACGGGCCTTAATAATATAAATTTAATAACATAGTATGAAAACAAAAACGTCCAACCGTTTTCGAAATATTGAATTTTCATTTCGAAAATCCTAAAAAAATGTTTCGAAAATTTTGCTATACTTACGAGTATTAAGAATCTGAAGGACGTCCTTTATATGTAATGAGAAAGTCGAAAGTAAAAAAAAACGTTTCTCTAGTACCGTTAACCAAAATCGTTGAGCCGTTTTCGAGATAATGTGCCGTTATTTTTGGGGCTAAAAAAGCCATTCAAAATTTATTTGAACCATTCACCTAAACACTTAAGTACCAAGTTTGAAGAAAATCGCTTCAACCGCTTAGGCTGTGGATCGATCAACAGACAGACAGACGGAATTGCGGGACACACATGTGTTCTCCATCATCGTAATTTCAAGTTTGATTAAAACCTTGAGTTCAATTTTTTTTCCAAATGCAAAACTTGCCCTAGGTAGGTACTAACACACATAGTCGCAAGTAAAAAAAATCTGTATTCGCCATTCTATTTGGCGAATACCTATCAATGAATGTCTTAAAGCAAAAAAAAACGTCTATAAACATACCTACCTATTTTAATAATAGATACATATGTAATTTTGCTTTTTATATGCAATTAAGTATGAAATGAAGCGTTTATCAATCATCTTATAATTACTTAAATACAAAAAAAAAAACAGGATTAAATGAAACAACATAATGAATATTTGCCCTTGTATAAAACATATCCTTGTTTAGGCTCTTGATCTTTTTTACATTCGATGGCAAAACGTTTAATATACTTGTAAAAAAAGGTACCTACATCGGTTACATACATCCTACAGCTACAGGTGAAAATTATTCATTTAATCAATAATTACTTTAAGTTGAACATATACCAGCACGTACAGTAGATAAGAAGCTTTAAGGCAGGTGTAAGTAAATAAGGTTAAACAACTGCAACAATCTTGATTTTTAACAGTTTAATGTTTTCAAATTAAATCCAACACTTTACTCGTAATTTTCTCACAAAAAAAAATATCTAGGTTTCAAAGTACTCGTATAAGAAACTTACTTGCGAAATAATGTAAATCCAGGTGGCATTACAATTATGGCAATAAGGTTACATATAAAATTTATTAAATCGATTGTTCTTTTCTTAAATCTTACTTATGTCTGATGCGTTTGTCGGCATTATTTTAAGATGAAAGTTATATATTATTGCAAATGTTTTTTTTTTTTATTATGAGTATGTACGGCCAAAAAAAAAGTTTAAGTATTTCAGGATTTTTTTGAGCGATTTTTTTTTTGGGGACAACAAAAAGTGATCAATTTGTATCGACGATTGTCGCATAACATAATTGCTCCGAAAACAAAAGCGTGTTTTCGCTAATTTGATGTTATCGCACGTCGCCGCCGCTACCGTCTTTATGATCGATCGGCAATTTCAATGCAATTTCTGTTTTCTGCGGAGACTGCTCTATGGCTTTTGAAGATATATAGGGAATTGCTGGAATTTCATCATTGCGTGCAAGTGCATTTTTTTCCAGATTTTTCAATCGGCAAATCGTTGATTTGGTCCAATGATCAAAGAACTGCATCAATATATATATAATCGGTCAATGATATATGTAGGATGTGGATGCCGCCGCCGATTTTTGCTTTCCGATGTGTCGTGTGGCGGTAAATAATGAAAGGATGCGGCCGGTACACAGAGAAATTAATTGAAACTTGATTTAATTTTGGGGTAGGTAGGTAGGTTAAGTATAAATAAATAATACCGCGTTGTATTGTCCTTTTGAATACTTAGTTTCAATTGGCTTCGATATGGCTTTGGAAGTTCTGCAAAGTTGAAATACGATGTGTGTCAATGCTAAACGTAAAAGTAGTTATAATTTGAATGTGCCACTGTGTGTCAAGAAAAGTGACATACTTGTAATTGTGCTTTGACATTTATTTGGTAGAGATAAAGATGACAACAAAAATATGGATAGCCATCTTAACAAATCAAAGGATATATTCAAAAACTATATATTATTTTGTATAGTTATGTCGAAAGGAAAAAAATGCGGAAATCGTTTTGTCAGGATTTTTATATTTCATGGGTGGAATCGGCTAACGCGATAGTTGATAACCAAAATCTACACTTTCACTCCGCATGTAAGGTGATTATCAAATCGAAAATCGTTTTTTTGTGATGATTTTAACTGATAGCTATTCAAGTATCGTTTTCGTGCTTGAATGCAATTTTCATTAAAAGTTTGGCGTGTTTAATTTTTAACAGTTTAATTGAAGCGATTTTTGTTGCAGAATTAAAATAAAATAAAAAAACAAATTAGGTCAGAGCAGTGTTTACATCATATGCAATCTTCAAAATGCGAGGAGAGAGAGAAGTGAAAATAACTAAAACGGTCCAATTGATATGAACAAATCTAAGAAATAAAGCAAATGTTTTGGAACTAGCCAAACGAATGTACGAATATATGTATGGTTATCCTTAATAATAATTTGTACTACTTTATTTCGTTTAAAAAAGAAGCATTAATACATGTTGCAAAGTTAAAAAATTACAAAGTATCTTGCACCAATCTTCAACTTGCTGCAACATTAAATCTTCTTGGTGGTGGTTATCAAAGAGAAGTTGGCACTGATTATTGCAATTTCAAATTAATTTTTTTCAAGTGATGCTAGTAAACCATACATTTTGGCGATTAATTTAAACAGAGCAAATAATATGGTTGTTGATAATTAAAAACGGTAGCCAGCAAAGTGAAAATCTACTATCGTGTTAGCCGATTCCACCACAGGATTCTTATTTTTCGAGCTTATGAACTGGAATTTATTTTAAGCTGTAAAATGTTATGAGGGTCTGGTTTTAAAATCTCTCGATAAAGTTTCGATTATATTTATCCCATATTGGCGCAGGGCAATAAAGTCCACAAGTCAAAAGTATGAAGTGGTGGATTTACTGTGAAACAGGTGCAAAGTATATACCATTTGTTGAGTTTTATAGTAATAATTTAAATTGAAAATAAATAACACATTAGGGGTATTCACGATCCGGTGCACTTGATCTAGTATCATTGTAAAAATGCAAAACTGCAACTTTTTTTGCACCACAACAACAACTTACACTGACTAAGATTTTACAATACTTTTGCACTTTTGCTATACCCTAACCCTATTGCAAAAGAAAAATACAATGATTCAAAATTGCTTTTTTGTCAAAAAATGCAAGTAAGTTGAACTGAACTTAATAAAAATTGCGTATTAGTAAGGCGCTCACTAACCAACTGATGAGTCCAAGTGAGATTGCAGGAATGAAACGCAAATTTTGTGGACTAAAGGCCGTTAAAAGCTATTTCGAATCAATAATTCAACAAGTCCAATTAAATATAATGCTAAGTCTTCTACTTGAATTGTATTATAAAAAAGAAAACAACTTCCTGAAAAATGCAATGGTGCAAAATTTGCCTGTCAGAAATGTTTGTGGTCAAACTGATTTTGCATTTTTACTCCAGAGTTGCAATAGAAAAGAAAAGGTGCGTTCACGATTTACAGAAAAAAATAAAATTTCGCAATTTTACACCTTTTTGTTGCATCGGATAGTGAATACCCCTATTATATTCATAAATCGAAAATATAATATTTAGAAACATTTAAACAAATAAATAGGATTTTGTGATTGTTAATGCTATAGGGAACAATGTCTCACTCCAGAAAAAATAGATTTTGATCACAAAAATGCTGCTAATTCATTTACGTATAGCGAATGGCCTGAATTTTGTTTTTAAACATAAAATAAGTAGTTGGTGAAAAGTCTGCCAGTATTTTTGTTGTAAGAAACTGAATAAGAATACCTAGCCTAACACGTCTTGTGGGAAGATTGAAAAAATAATGGGAAATAACATTAATATTTTTGTGTTGTTTTTGTCTCAATGTTGTGTTGATGAATCAAGTACTAAAATAAAATATAAAAAACAAAAAAAAAGAGTGTCATTTTGTGGGCCGTGTAAATCCATCATAACATCTTTTCGTGCTGGATAAACACAAGATAGTTAAATGATACTTGTTCATACTTACAAAAATTAAAAAGTACAAACTTTTTATCAATTTTCAATTATGAATAAAATTTTGAATACAATTTTGGGAGTTAACTTAAGCTCAGCATTGTAGAATATGTACGAATGATATCATCTAACTTTTTCTTAACGGAAAATACATAGCTATTGACCAATATATGGCTCATTTTCTTACGATGAATATTAATTAGAAAAAGTAATATTCAACACTATCGAAAATTATGCGTGATGCACCCACGCTATGTATACTCAAATATTTCGGAAACGTGTCTTTTAATTCCTTAAGCAATTTTTCCAGTGCCAATTCTTGTTTCTAAAATCCGTTTCCAGCAAAAAAAAAATAGAGTACCCAGGCTTATAGTTAAGGCAAGACAAAAATCGTTTAGAGCAAGTATTAACGTCCTTAAGCGAAATGTGCAATTTTAAATTCAATATTATTCTATAGCTCTTTTAACAACAACAATTTATAAATAAAATTCATGACTGCACCGAATGTGCTTGCTCTTATGTTTTAACACAAAAAAAAATAATTTCAAGGACATCCTGTACAAATAATTTTGATCGAAATCAGTTGAACTGTTAATAACAAGTTCAAAAATTAAAAAAAGTGGTGTTCTTTGACAGGTACCAGTACATTTTATGTACACTACACAAATTTGTAAACCGAAATGTAGATCTGTTTTCGAGATAATTAAGATTTACCATTTTTGGTACAAAAAATGTATGGTATGTAATGTACCGTTATTTTTCGCGCTAAGATGTGATTTAAAAAAGAATCGAACCAATCACCTAAAATGCTTAAGTACCAAGTTTGAAGAAAATCGCTTCAGCGGTTTAGGCCGACCTACAGAGAGACCGGCCAACACGGAAGAGCGGGAACCACGTTCTCTATCATAGTAATATAAGGTTTGATTAAAATATTCAATTCGTTTTTTTTTTCCAAATGCAAAACTTGCCCATACTACCTGTGTAGCAAGTATCAAAGTACAGCTTTAGAATACTTAAGTCCATATTCCTTCCCCTATTATGAGGGTTATTAATCAATTTGGCTCGTGTCATGTGTTATAACTCTTAGAAACAGATTTTTCATTTCTACTCTTCTTATCCGTCTTATTTGGCTCGAAGGATAGGAAGACAAAGGAAACAAAATGATCAAGCAACTGGGGCCGCCGATAATCTCTACTCTATACTCTCATGATACACCTGTCGCATAAATGAGTTTTATATTCATTTGAAGAAATCGTTCATTAGTGCATCTCTGAGACCTCGAATTTTATCCATACATACACCCATATATACATATATCTAATATCTAGGTATTGTAATAAATAGAATTGGAACCTAAATCTCATTCCAATCAAAAGAAAAACTAATTTCACCAAACCATTGGAAAGACATTGGTGCATCAGAAAAATTAGGTCACATCGGGAGACAGGTGCTTGGTATCCCGCTTCTTTTCATTACAAAATACCATTTTTATGTATAGCTTTTTTCTGCTATTATATGGAGTACCTATACTTCTGGTAGTTTTGACAAAACGAAAAACAGTTAATATTATTATATTTGCTTAAATGACGTTCTGATCTTAAAGAATTTTGAGTAAATATGTGATTTTGTTTTCTTTCTCCGTTGAGTTGCAAATTAGTATACGAAGGTTATACCGCAACCATAAAAAATCTTTATACTGACGTATGATCTGTTAAGTCGGCCGGCAGGTGGCTATTAAATCAGAGGCCAGTTTAATATGAAGTCGAAAAAATTATTATATTATTGGATACCAACCATTCTAATTGGGAGGTAAAGATATGTACATAATATGTATTCATAAAAGAATCTTTTATGCAGGTGTATTTCCTTGAAATACGTTATTTTTGTTACATAAAATGAATCTAATGCAGGACTCAGGACTCACTCATATCAGGTTATAGACAATGGCACAATGGGTGCTTCATTCATTATAATTTGAATTATTCGTATAGGGGTAATACAACATTAGGGTAGGTCTTAGAAATGAGCGTAAATGTTTTTATGGGGGCTCAGGTGTACATATATTTAAAAGGAGTTGGGTATATGTATAGTATATGTTATCTATCTTATTAAAACAATTTACAATTGAAACTGTCAAATAGGATTTAAAAAAAAAAAAAAGTGACTCATAACAAATAAATTTAAACCATTTTTGAAGAACAAACAGACTAACAATTATAAACATTTTTTGTTTATCTTTTTAGTTGAGTATTATAGGTAATAGGATAAATATATATTTTTTAAATAGGTACATTTAGGGATATCTCCCTAAAAAGGAAAAATACATATAGACGTTAAAAGTGTCAAGTCAACAAAGGCCCTCTCACAAAAAGTCGAAACTGGTAATTGATCTCATGGAAAATTACAAGCTTGTTACCGTACTTTGTTCACACTAATTTTTTCAGGATTGTGGGTAAACATCTCTCAGAGAGAGGAGAGACAATGTTTCATAAATATACGGGTTCTCATCGGACTTAAAATTAAGCACTTTTTGTAACACGAAAACAAAAGTGTAGGTATTTAGAGACAAAAAGTTTAAGAACCTTTTTTTTAGTTTTCTTATGATCAACAATATGCTATCGCAAATATTAATTCATTGCAGGACTATAAGCCCGGCGACACTATAAATTCGATTATTTTCAACTTTCTATTGACATACCTGTCAACTGACAGCTTTATATCAGTATTATATCAGATTTATAGACATTTTTTTATACAGAAAGAGGACTGTATATGAAATTCTCTCATAAAGAAATAAAGTACGAAACAGAAATGGAACGGCAATAACACAATTTACTGCCAATTTTTAAGCGGCAACGTTTTTTTTTAAATTTTTTATTTATTTTTGTTTATTAAAAAAAAAAATGTTGCCCACAATTTGAGCCTACAAAAATTAATTGGCCTCAAATTTTCAGGAAAGTGAAATATTTTACTCTCTCGCGAGCGCTCTCTCTTCTACCCAAACCTACCAAATTTATTGCCAATTGTCAATTTTGGACAGAGTGTGGTACACAACTATTGTTTTTTCTTTTTACCTGCATTTGACAGTCTTCAAAATTTTGTCTAAGGATATTTTTTGAACTAAAATTTGCCGCCTGGGGAAATATCTTACTCTCTCTACTGTGGAAAATTACGAAAATTTGGTGTACGGGAACAAAATTTGATATTTTTTTTTTGTAGAAATTCGTAGATTTTCATAGTTTTAGGAAGTTCGTGAACACGTCTTTAATTAATTTATTAATATCGTTTTAGATTGGTTGTTCGGAATTACCCTTTTTAATTCCAATTTTCCATATTCTATTGTAGAAATCGAACATAAGGAGGGAAGAAATAGTAACTCGGAACAGCCAATGAAAATCGGCATTAATTTGAAATTATGTTTTAGGATTCAAGAACAAATGTTCTTTATTATTTGAATTGTATGCAGCTTCCCTGATATGGAATTCCGGCCAATAGTGTTACAGGGAACTTGCCTTCTTTTTGACTTCTATTCTTAAGAAGTTAGAAAAATGTTTATTTTGAACTATCAATATAAAACTTTTATGACGCAAAATGTAAGAATGTGCAAATTGGAAAAATTGTGTCGAAAAATCGAAAAAAGTTTGCAACATCAATGCTGTGGCTGATAAGACGTTCGAAAGAGTCCACAAACTTCGACAAAGTAACGATGTAAACCTGAAGATGTTACCTATACACACACATAAAGAAAAACACAAACTTTTTCAAAGAGAACAACAGAAAGATAGAGTATATAGATACTTATTGTAGTAGATTTAGCTTTATTTTGATAGATCAAAAATTTTAACTCGCGGGTTAACTTCTATTTTGTGGTTTTATATGTCGTGGGTTGGAGGATGTTAACGGAAAATTGTTCACCAATTGCTGCCCTTTGAACATTAAGTGAGGTATAGTCAAATTTTCAAATGAAACATATAAGATTATTATAGCACGATCATGTCCCAGATAGCCTGAAATTTTTTCTTTAAAAAGGCAAGGCCGCTGCGTTTAGTATGTGCCCATTCAGTTTAAAAATTATTTTTACACAGAAACAACTGCCAGACTCATATACTTCCGCTTTAGTTTTCCCTGGTTCAAACTTGAAATTCAAAACTTTCTTAAAAGAAAAAACTCATAAGATTCCACTTTTATATATTTAATTTATTAACAAAATTTGTATATAAATTATAATTCATTCTTACATTCTCTTAACAATCGCAAGTTAAATTAAACTTAAATTAAATTTTAAAAATAGTTAATATTAAAAAATCACTTAAAAATTATTTAACCAAAATTTCAAACATATTTTTATTATTCAAACTTTTCACCTTATACGATATATTCTACAGAAGTCTTTTTAATGAACTAATAATTTTTTTTTTAACGAAGACAATCCTTAATTTTAAATAAAATTTTCTTTGGTTTGATTAGCTGCTCTGCCCTCTATATAATTTAATACAAAGAAATAAAATATAGTAAAACATAAGACTAGATAAATACAAAATTATCAGATATTTACATTTGCTTCTTCTTTTTAAATTAAAATAATAATTAAAAAAAACTTTGGTTGTCGAGACTATTTTGACTTAATACATAAAATTTCTTAATTATATTCTTATGTATCAGAAGTTAAATAATTTTTTCGCAATATTAAATAAAATAAATTAAATACATACACTAAACATTTAAATTTAAAAAAAGGAGAATTTCATTAGCAGCTACTTGTAACTTCCATTTTTATTGATGTTGGATTCTCCTCCCCATGACGATTCTCCCGATGGCGCCTTAGATCGACTTTTCGTTGAAATGATTGATCACAGAGTCCACAAGCAAAAGGCTTATATCCTGTGTGCTTGCGCATATGGGTGATAAGATTTGAACTTTGGCTGAAAGCCTTCAAACAAACTGTGCACTTGTGTGGTTTTTCTCCTGCAATCACAAATACAAAAAATCGTGTTAATGAAATTGTTTTAACCTCCATTACCATTACAATAAAGGACATTCATGCAATCACATATAACCAATTAGTTAAATTAAATCAGATAACGATATTAATTGTTATACTCGTACATAGAACGGGGCTAACATGCATTTAGACGGAAATGGTAATGGAAATGCTTTTGTCACATGTGAAGTGCTTTATTGTCGTTGTCCTTTTAATCAGGACAATTCCGTATAAGTTCTATTATGGTAGCAACAATTTTTAATTGGGGTTTCTTTTAGACTATTTTTAAATCATTAACTTATTGATTATATTATATGGGGATAGAGGCGACACGAGATATAGGTATATATCAAATTGTTTGCTCACCTGTATGAATGTATGTGTGCTTTTTCATGTCAGATTTCTGGTGAAATCTTTTTCCACAATATTGGCAAGGATATGGTCTGGTATCGCTGTGTATGAGTAGATGGGTAGACAGTGTGGAGGAGCGCTTGAATGTTTTACCACACTGTTTGCACTGAAAATTAAATCAAAAATAGTTATATCATTATTATATATGAATTAATGTTTTTTAATTATAGATTTTATATACTTTAGGATTGGGGTCTTATTATAAATTTTAAATAATTTATTTTAAAAGTGTTTGAGTCGATAGGCACATTATGTAATGGCGAACACTAAGAACACTTTTCTCAAAAATCCTCTTACATTTTATCAGACCCTTAAATCGTTTTAGTTTCATCAATCTACGAGTATAAAAGGGAAATTTCAGGGAAATTTTTATTAAAATTGGATTCTCCTCATGAATCAAAGAAAACAAGATTACGACACTTCTTTGTTTTTCTTATTTTATTGACGTCGTATGTGAAACAAAATCCATTAATCCACAAACAACAAACAACAATTTAGAGATTTTGTTTCACATATGACGTCAATAAAATAAGAAAAACAAAGAAGTGTCGTAATCTTGTTTAACCATCCATATGGAAATAAATTGGTTTTGTCTTTCTAATAAGCAAAATGTATGAGAAGAAATGAGAAAGCATCAGGTGTTGAAAAAAAATGTCAAGAAATCCAAAAACGTTGTAGTGTTGGTGTTTAACAACTTTTGTTTATGTTGTTTTTTTTTATTTGGAAAAGAATTGAAAAGTTTATTATGAAGAATTTATTTAATTTATTTGTAAATAGAAATCAGAAAATTTGTTAAAGTTATTATACTTTTCTCTGGAATACTTTTTTATGAAAAAGCGTACGAACATTTGACTCCCATGACTCCCGTGAACCCAGAATTATGTATTCGGGCGACACGGCGAACTACTAGGTGTTGCTATTCATCGGAAAAGCAAATCAGTAAAATATTATTATTAACATGCAAACATTTAATGAAAAAATATGTACATTTAGTTTATGAATGTGTTAAAAGCTTGTTTAATTTAAAACCGATTACAATAGCCCGCTTAATGCTTAAAGGCTGTTTTTATAAAACAAAATATTTTTTCGTTTGCTTTAGATTTTCAAGTAAGATTATTATTTTCTTAATTCGTTTTTTTTTTGTTATTTCCATGATAACTATATATTTAAAATAAATAAAAAAAAACCCTTATTGTTTTTTTTTTCTCAGAACGCTTAACTTAAATGTTTTTTTTTTCTTATTATTTGCTAAATAGATAATTTTGTCAAAAAATGCCTGTTTTAAACAGAATTCGTAGAAAAAGATTTTTGTCTTAATCAAACAACAACTGAATAAACTAACGACTTACAAAGTACGAGTTTGCAGCTTTGCCTATAAAATCAAAATATGTACTTAAGAGTTTGTTTTGTTTTCAATTATTTCTGACTTGATATTTTGTTGTTCAATATTTAATGTAACTTTTATTTAAAGCTAAGGTAGCAACACCTTCAGACATAAAACATATATATATGTATATATCAAACTGATACACATATGTCAAAGTGAACGGTTAAAAGAAATAACCTGAAAATGATTTTTTTTATAATATTTGTTCGTTAACAGTAATTTTTTATACTTCTGAATAGAAACAGAATGATTCGATCAGAAATCACATTGCTTTTCGATCAGAAAACAAGAAAAAAAACCATAGCAAATACAGCTAAGTCAATAAATTGACGCTGCCAGAATAGGAATGATATTAAACAGATTTCAAATATTATACGCATCACACAAATCTAACAAACAAGCATTCTTTTAAGAGCAAGAAGTCTGCTTCATTCTGTTGTTGTCAAATATACTCGTACATATTCATATACGTCAGGACAAAACGATCTACATCTTTTGTGTCATGGATTAGATGTGTGTATATTGGTTGGAGGAAAACAGATTTTTTCGATGCTTTGATACAAATTTAACTGACTACTGAAACACGAAAAAACAAATAAAAAAAATTTAAGTCAATGTCTGCAATAAGCACGTTGACACAAGTGACGAAGTGACGACGACGACGAGCTGTATGTTTGCGTGTTTGTCAATTTGGTCACTTTGTCGCTCATTGAGGTTGCGGGATTAGGTTGATCTCTGCTATTGTTTCTGTTTGTTTTTCTCTGATGGAGAACTATATGAGAATATTTGACTTTGCTACTGAAGCTGTTGATGACACGTCTGATGTGTCCTTAGTTAAATACTAATTAAGAATTTATTGTCATTTACAACAATCGGTTGTTAATGCTCTCTATTTACTGGGATTTCCACTTCCTATCATCACCATTATGATTCATTTTTTTTAAATGTTAAACACTAAATATGAAAGTTCTTTAGTTTGTAGAACTTTTGTAACACAATTTCAAATATCAATAAGTAAGTTGTTCCCAAAATCTTTCAGAATATGAAGTTCGACGATAGGAGGAAAGCAGTAAGTTAAAGGAACCATGTATTTAATGAAAAATAATTGCTAGATGAGTACTAAAACGTTTAGTATTTTTGTTATAATGCAAAACTTTTCGAAACATTAAATCCAATTGTTTAGGATCATCATCGACATCGTTTGTGTCTTCATAAAAAATGTATGGTAAAGGTAGGTACAAAAAAGCAAGTATATGCTTCTGCAGGGTTAAATTTATTTTTTCACCAACTCCTACTTTTACAACCCAGTAAGACTTGCACATTCCACTTAGACTTGTAAAACGGTGAACGCATTTTAAAGTTTTTTTTTTTTTGGTTTATGAACTTCAGGAAATAATATGACTAATATATTTACTTACTGCCACATAGGGCAAGTTTGGCATTTGGAAAAAAATCGAACTCGAGTTTTTAATCAAACTTCATTACGATGATAGAGAACACCAAAAAAGTCTGTCGGTTTGTGTGTCGATCTACAGCCTAAACGGCTGAAGAGATTTTCATCAAACTTAGTACTTAGGCGTTTTAGGTGATTGACTCAGTTATTTAAAAAAAATGTTTTAACTCAAAAATAAGGGTACCCGCCATATACAATTGCTTGTAGTACAATGGTAAATTTAAATCATATTGAAAACAGTTGTAAGGATCTTAATACAAGAAAATGAGTGCACTATAATATCTATATTCTACATTTTGGTTAAAAAATTTGATGATGTACATATTTTGTGATTAACAGTATAGAAACATCTTTTTTTTTATTTTCAACTTTCTCGCGGATTTCGATCAAAATGTTCATAAAGATATTTCTTCGAATTCTAAATAATACTGCCAACCAACATTTTCGAAAAATTATCGCTTGGATTTTTGAAAACAAAATCCAATTTTTATTTTAAATTAAATATTTCGTAAACGGGTGGACGATTTTGTTTTAAATTCTGTTTTTAAATTTATATAGTTAAATACTAAATTTTCATACTATTATTTTTCCGAAAAAATTAAAGAATTGTTTGTATGTAAAAAAAATTAAGAAAAATCCGTATTTAAAAATATATTTAGTTAAATTTGTACTCAGAATCCCGTGCTTACAATGTGCTTGAACATAAGGCCAAGAACGTGGTGATTTTCCTTATTGAAATCATATTTACAATAATTAAGCTGTAAGTGTAAGCATGGTTTGTTCTCTTACCATATTTTTTTCTAAGAAAAAGTTATCCAATATTTTGAAGTTATATATGGACAGGGCATGGTTATGTATACTATATTCCTATTATTGTTTCTGTGACTTACTGGTTAAAATCTTGTAATAAAATTGACCGTGAATTTTCTGCCGAAACACATTAAATGACGTGGTTTTATATGAGATTGATATTTTAAGACGGGAAATAGGAGTAAGAAACAAAACCCAAAGTTTAAGTTTACGTTCCTTTGCTATTTTTTAATTTTTAGAACTACCTTCACATTTTTGCTCGAAGGATAGAAGATCTAAATAAGACAAGCTTACGACTCCATTCTATAGCAAAAATCTCGAATATAACGCATATTTATTTGCGATATTATTTTACTAATATTCAGAGGTCTGGATCCATATAGCCAACTAAAAACAAAAAAAGTACCACATCTTCAGCGCACAAGTGACAAAATCTCCAAGAATACCTCTTGTATCGAAATGTGCTTCCAATAACAATATTTCAAAACAATATGCATACGTTTTAAATGTTTCTTAACACAATTTCGTATCCAACAAAAAGTTTGGATAACCAATATTTTGGAAGAAAATTATAAAGAAATTGTTATATTTTTGATTTTTGAAATAGTGTCTGCATAAATTCAATATATTATTCAAAAAATCATGCAGCATTTTTGTTTTAAGCACAAACTATTGTGGTTTACCATTATTAAAATAAATTAATTTATTTTACATCTAGAAGATCTGTCAAAACACTGATGTGGTTATCGTTTGGTAACACAAATCAATTTATTTTTGATTTAGATCTGTCAAGAAACTGATTTGGACAATTTTTGCCTTCGATTGGCCAAATAAATACATTTATTTTTTTTTTGATTTTATATCAAATTTACAGATCTAGATTTTTCGGCAGATCTACCCCTCTTTTACTAACGCCACTATGCACTATAATTGACAGCCATCAGTTTGACAAGACAGCTGATACCGATAGGTGGTTCACAGACACAAATATACACCAATACTATAGCAAATAAAAATCAATCTGAAAACGTATTCGTTTCGTTACGAAAAAATCAATTTATAGATCAAAATATAAATTTACCAAACGAAAACCCAATCATTTTCCTCTTTTTTGTGTACCATTGGGCATAATAAATTGATTTATTTTAGAACCTCGATTATTTTTGCAAATCTAGATTTTTCAGCAGATTTACCCTCCTTGCACCAATACAAATACAATTTTTAGCTGTAAAGCTTGACAATTTGTAATTTGTTTCGATTGTGAAAAGTTAAACAAAATATTGAAGAAAATTAATCCAAGTACAAAAATGGAAGTAGTTTTAAAAGAACTGTTGCTAGTTTCACAGACACGAAATTACACTAATACAATGTCAACAAAAAAACAATATTCCATTCGCCACGAAAAAAAATCAATTTTTAGATTGAAATCTTAATTTACCAATCGAAAACACCATATTTTTGGAATTGTTTTTGAGATTACAAAAAAAATGATTTTTATATTTTTCAATAATATTCTTGAAAGTTTTAAACAACTGAGATCTATAAGTGTGTATTTTATTTGTACGCCCCCGTGTATCAGTTGGGATAAATAAAGTGTGGACAAAGCGATACATTTTTGACATTTCTAAACAAACTGGTGTTGCTTTTTTGTATAGTAATAATTTTAGCTATTTGCCTGTAAGACCTAAGGTCTCTTAAAGCATCTGTAATTGCACGGCACTAGTTAAAAGCATTAGAAAGATATGAAACAATTTTTGTTGATAGAGTGGATTTGCGAATTAGCCTATAGTGTAGGGCTCAAACGCACACGTCTAAGTTAGCAATCGAGCTCTATATTCACTGCGCCATTGCCAACCGAATATTTAATTCACAACAATTAGAATGCTAAAACGTATATGCTGCCGTATGTTGACCTCGTGGTATTTTGATGAGAAGCTAACTTTTCGAAACTTAAAATTGAGACTATAATGGCATTTAAACTAACTAAAGCTATATATATAATTGACATGGCTAAAAGATTACAATTTGGCTTCTTAATAAAAACGATTTTTGAAGAATCTGAGTATGTATTATTTTCCTTAGTCCTTATAAATTCAAATCTGTATATTTTTCCTCTGCAATTTTTTCAAAATGTAATATACAAAAAGTGTCCAAGCAGTAGGTACCTTGCAACAAATATATCCAATTACAAAACAATATGATTTGTAACTAGTTAACCAATGATAAAAATTGTAGGTATAATTTGAAAAAAAAAAACTAAGTTAGAATTTACTTCCTGAAGTACCTACGAACCTGCATTAAAAAATTCCACACCTGGTGAAAATTAAAAAATAAGGAATATAGGTAGGTATCATCATTAATCTAAAATAAAAAAAAAATACCGACTTTAGTCTGAGCCCTCATTAAAACTTGTTCATTTACCCAAATCTAACATATGTCCAGAGCCAGACCCATCAGAGTCCCTGATCCAGAGACGAAGCAAATAAAAACCGCGTGCACATATTGATCTCCCATATAAGGGAAGAAGCCCCTCAACCGTGTCAAGTTTCATCTTTCCTTATGTTTAAAACCTATACAGCCAATATAATTGTTCAAGCTGTTGATAGGAGAATGGACTCTGATGGACACTATTATAAGTGTGGGACTTTTTTTTTGTTGCTTATGAATGCCGTATGCCTTCCTTTCGTGTGCGACATTTTTTTATGTCGTGTGCCAACCTTTGTTTTTTTGTTTGTGTTTTTAAATTAAATGATGATTATTATTAAGCATTTACCATACATTATACGGACGCCCGCCCTCACATTGGCATAGGGATTTAATTCGTTTAAATGAATCGGGTTATTATAATCTTATTAACACTTTATCCTCATACATATACAACAGACAAGTTGGGCTTTTAATAACAAACAACAAAATGGGTATTGCGCGATGCAATGACTGCAAAGGGTTTTGAGCTTTAGAGAAGTAGAATTTGCAAAAAAGTTGTAAAGCCTTTTTAATTGTGACTTTTCAAATTACAGTCAAAATCGGTTATAACGAACTCGACGGGACTGGAGAATTTGTTCGTTATATCCGCTGTTTCGTTATAAACGATTTTCCTTTTTTTGTAATTTATTTAACATGAACCTGGGTCGGGACTAAGAAATTAGTTCGCTATAACCGGTATTTCTTTATAACCGATGTCGTTATAGACGATTTTTACTGTAAACTCTAAAGTATAATAATATTGTACACACATACATATGGATATGGAATTTAGTAAAAAAAAATATAATTATAAATTTTGAACTGCCAATAATCTCTATGTAAAAAAAAACGTTCAGAATGTAAATGTGTTTTATGTCCGTTATGCAATAAAATATTTGTGTCTTTAATACCTTAGATAGTTCCCGAAAAAAAAAAAAATGTTCGCGGGTCAGAACATTTTTATTGAAAATCATTGGGGACATTATAACAAATAATCCTTTTAATTTTAATACTTACTATGTAGGTAGGTATATGTATTGTTGCATAGCTAAGATAGGTATGTATTTAATATAAACGCGCTATACCTATTGAACAGAAATCATTTGCACGAAATTTATCAATTAAAACGGAAATCGCTGTCCTCACTCGACTTTCATTTAATTGGGACAATGATTTTGTGTGTACTTTTATTATAGCAGGACCTTGCGCTTATAAAATGTTTATTGGACATTAATAACGACAACAACTCTATTTATATATCTATAAGAATTATAATGAAAGTATTTTCAATTTGTTTAATTTTACTTCTACCCCGCACGCAATGGATTTTCGAAGAAGATACCAACATAACGGTCAATCCAATGAGAACGGGTGTCTATCGTGTGGCAGTGTATCTATAGATAGTGTTTGTTTTTTTTTTTCATAATTAAATTAAACCGTTTTTAAGGGTGAGAATTTTACCTGTGTACCCTCTGCTCATCAGCAGGGGAGGAAATTTATATGTCAGTCAAAGTTTTGATAAGGTTGGCTAGTTTTTGGGGTGCTTATTGCTTAGTACAATACACTGGTAGTGCTTACCTGAAAATTACGGTATCCTCGTTTTTCCTCTTCCTTAAATGACGAACATCTATTGTTTGTGGAATGTATGAGCGATGCAGTGGAATCTGGATGTTGTTCGTGTAGCAAATCGCTTTCGTATTTGGAAGTCAGATCAAATGGCCTCTTGATATCACCACCAATAGTAGTGTTGTTATTAGAATTATTGTTGTTGGACGCATGAATGGTGTTGTTATTGTTGTTCAGCAGGAAGATGTCGTTACGACTTTGGCGTAACATATCCAGGTCACGTTTTGTAGTTGGTGCTTGCAATTGACGCGAAAGAAAATCCAACTGTGGATGGTATATTCGTTGTGCAAAAGATGATGCATTTGGTTCAGAAGATGAAGGACAAATGTCTGTTGACGATGATGTAGTTATATTGGGAATCTGATGAGAACGGTGTTTGCTGTATCTGAACTTCTTAGCAATGGGATCAATATTAGTGGATGATGAACTTGTCGCTTCCCTTTCACACATACTTGCTGGTGACCATATTATCGAAGATTGCTGAGAGCGTTGTTTTTCATCGCGCAAACTAAGTGCATCCTTATGGTCTTCTTTCAGGACATTTGAATTATTTTTGTTAATTTCATAGAGGGCTGGTGCGGCGGGTGGGGTAGGTGAATCGGACTTTGCTTTTGTCGATAGATTTAACGGCATATCTTCAGGTAAATTAAGATCTTCTTTTTCGGGAGTTAAGGTGAATTCGCGATCACGTTGGTTTGTATAGGTGGGTGATTTGGGTGTGGTTGGAGTTGTTGGTGTTGGCAGACCTGACGTTGATGAGAAGAAAAATTGCGGCCACAGCAAAGCGCTCGAGTACAATAGGGGATTGTATAGAAATGGCAGATCTATATATTTCGAAAAAAAATACATTTACTTAGAATCTACCAACAATATACTTATCAAAGGTGGCCCGAATGAATTTTAATTATCACCTATACCTATTAAGGTACATATTTCATATTAAATTATACAATTATGCATCACACAAAACAAAACAGGAAATCTTAAAATTTATTTAAATTTCTAAAACGTTTGCTTTAACTTATGGAAACTTTTATAGTACGTGTAGTAGATAAACTAAACTAATATTACACCCCATAACTAAAGGAGTAGTATTTAACAAAAAAAATGAGAAAAAACCCTATTAATCTAAATCGACAAGGATCAATTATAAAGTAAAAAATTATTTCATTAGTCTCCCTTCAGTGATGATGGGTAAAATCTATAATATACCAAATGAAGCTTATTAATTCAGTGTAAATGATCGTGATGTATAGTGATCTCTGATTGGTGGTGAAATCACATGCTAGTGTCCTAGCCACTAGCATAATTTTTTTTCTAAAAAGCGGTCAAAAATGTCGCGAAGAAAGCCTGAACAGCGTTTAAGACTTGTCAGTTTGAATTGTGTATAATCGTGATTTAGTTTTAGTTTCAATTTCCGATTTTTCGATTTATATTTTGTACCCCTTTTTTTTTACTCGTATATAGGTACGTCTGTTGGAAATATCTGATTACCCTACTTTAGTTGTCTTTTACCTAGTAGCTATATAAAATATTTGTAAGCTCGGGTCTAGAGCACACATTCTATATTATTTAAACATAACTGTCCGACAGTCTTAATTTTCAGCTTGATAACCTCAATTATTAATTTGATGTTTAGTGGGCTTTTTTGATCAATTTGTTACGGATGCAAATAAAAAGAACTTATCTTTCCCAACGTTGCGTCAATTATTGTTTTCAATTCATTCGGGCCTATATAGTTAAGCATTTTTACCTCGATTACTAAGCTTATGGCCAGCCGTCGCTAACGCCGTACTGAATGCTGAAGCTCGTTGTATCCATTGTTTTGAAGATGTCAAACTCATATCAATAACGGTATTGAATGGTGTGAGTTGCCCTTGTTGAGATTGTGGCGATGGCGGCGGGGAGAGGTGATCCATAATTTGTATATTCAGCACTTAACTGAAACAAAATACGTCCTTGGTAATCACATATATATTTAACAGTTGAGATGACATTTATATCTACTTATAAACAACACACATTTATGGTTTCAAAAAAAAATTATCCAAAAAAATAAACACCCCTCTAATGAATTTGCAGAAATTATATATGTATGTGTGCGAAACTCATAACAAAAAGGATAATCCTTTGTGATTTTTTTAGCACTCAAAAAATTAATACATTTTTTAGCAACACAAAATATTGCTCACCAGAAATTATATTCTTAGTTTGTATTTTGACCATTTTTAGGCTTAAGTCAGGCACTCATATATTGTGCTATAAGGAGCTATCCAAATTTGTAATTTTTTTTATTATCAAATTTTAATTGACGTAGAAAAGTCCGCTTTGTATATGTAGTTTTAAATACTCGTGGATACCCTTAGGGTATGCACAAAAATTGCATAAAATTGCCTTACCTTCTTTAATTTTTCAATTATGCAAATTTTGTAAGTTCAAATTTAACACTTTTGAGTAATTTTTAAAACAGAAGTGTTTTATTTTGAATGTTGATAGGTATAGATAAATGTTAGCTCATTTTAGCACAATTTTTATTGAAACACATTTGGAGATATTTTTTTGTAATTTTAACCACCTTCTTGTTAAAATAGGATTTTATTATAAACTTAAGACACAAATATTTATATTTAAAGATTGTTTAGTTCGTCTACCGAGTAACACTCAGAGAAGATTCTAAAAAACACGACCGTTCGATTCGGTGCTTGACACCTGACTGAAACTCTTAGCGCTGTTTCGATTCTAAAAAGCCCTGGTTGTTAATTCAATTCGAGTCCTTCCTTCGTCTTCTTGCGCTATGTAAAGTCCCATATGTGTTATAGTATGGCAAAGGTAATGGTAATCGCTATGTTGAGCCAGGTTCCAACCTGGAGTCTGATTCTTGTATCTTGTTTCTTGTGTATCACAGCCGGGTAAAACAAATCGAACTTAAGTTCATATAGACACACATACGAGTATACAGGTAGAACGAATAAAGGTGAGTCTGATGACGAAGGGCATATCACTGGCACTGGCACAGATGATGGAACTCCTGTTTAATATTTTTTTTTTTATTTCACCTCCTGGCATTGCCGCCAAAACAGGGAAATAAAGTCAAGCAACCGCCACACTCCAAAAATAATTCCTATAGGTAGATTTTGAATTGATAATATTAAAAAAAAAAAAAAACATTTCTTGATTAACGAAAGGTGTACTTTGGGATTCGTCATCGTCATCTTAGTTCTTGCGACTTTGTGTTGGCTGAAAGAGGTTCGATTATACAAGTGTATACCTACTCATTATGTATATTTTGTATTTAATTAGATGAAATGCCTTTGCTATTGCCTTCGTTCGTATTTGATTTGCCCTGCTGCCAGCACAAAACGTTTTCGTTGAATTTCTATTGGATTAAATGTGAGATTTGTGAGATAAGTAGATTGTATCTGTACAATCGCGCGCATAACTATACAATATTCATAGAAGTTCATATTTCTATTTATAAAGACAGAAGTGTAAATAACAGTAAGGCTATAATATTATATGTTTGTTATATTCGTATGTTACTTGTTGTTGTATGGTATGGGTAAATTTTGAAAAGCTGTTTTTTTGGAAACGGTTGGGCCGCCTGCACAGATGTTGTTGGGCTTAAATTGAAGCAAATTTAGTTACCTTTAAATCGTAGTGCAAACTTATAATAATTGAAGACTATAGGACGAATAATCTTAAAGGATTTGTTAAATTAGTTATAGTTTAAGAGAATATTTTGCTAATTTTAAACAAGTTAGCCAACAAATATTTTATTAATAATATTAGTATGCTAAAGCTAATACCTTAATATTAGGCTGTTTAAAAATTTGCGCCTAGTTCTTTATTGTTAGGCTAAACACTGATTAATAATGTTAATAATTTGTTTATTGATGACTATTAAGTAGTTGACGTTTGAAGTCGAAAACTTTGGTTATTAACTAGGCCAACTGTACCGAAACAAGTCAGCAAAAAATTAGAACTAGCTAGGTACTATGTTTGATACAAGGTTATATAGATTCCCAATCCATACTTACGACAAGATTATACTGAACTGTATACGAGTCTTGTGATCATTAATTTAATATTTCATTTTTTATGTAAAATGCTGAATTGGTCGAAAAAGCTCAGTGCGAACTGCGAACGTTAGGAAAGTAGGGAAGGATTTAAGAGGAGATATCGATGTACATTGATTTTGAATTTCTGAATATTAAAATGACAGGGGAAAAGAGATATCCGGGCAAAAAATTCCACATTCGCGTTGTACGGTTAAAGAAATAATCTCTGTACTTGACAGCCCCCCTAAGATTAGCGCGAGTATTACGATTGAATAGTTTTATGAGAGGAATGCAGCTGGCTATTTCGCTTAAGCATTAGCCGTGTTTTATTATAGCCAAAAACCCATATGGTGCACCGCGTGTAAATAAAACGACCTGGGTTATGTACTTAAATGTACTCTCTGTTTGCCGAATTTAGTACTAATATTTGCAAACCCAGATAGAAACCCCCATAGAAATCTTTGAATCTTGTGTTGTTTTTGTAATACGTGTTAAAAAATAACCCAGACCCAGACCCGAAGATAATAAAACGCAGGTATTGTTTATAAAATAGCGATCAAATAACGGAAGACATATATAAATTGATGCAGAGAGGATGATTCAAAATAACAACTCTACCGCAACAAAATTCGTAAAATAATTGGAGAACTATTTTAGTGAACTTAATGATCTATTTGTATTTATTCAATGCATTTGCGTTTGTTGAAATTTTGCATTTCATAACAAGGTGATAAATTCTGACGCTGTTATTTTTTTAATTGGAATTTTTGATTATGATTTTGTAAATAATGAGGTGTGCAAAATATGCAGTTATCGCCTTTTATTCTGTGTGATTTTTTATATGAATAAAGATAACTTTTCTAAATTATTTCGAGTAAAGAATGCGGTGAGATATATTTAAAAAAAAAGTTTCCATTTATAAAAATTCCTTATGATCGAGCACAATATTCTTAATTGAAACATTTCAATATATTTTTGTTGTTTTTTTCATTTTTAAATACAAAATTTCGTTAATTTTTTTGTAAAAAAAAATGTTGGTGTGATAATTTTAAGTATTAAATAATATTAATTTAAAAACAGAATTTAGAAATTCCAAAGAATTATTTTTCGGAAATTTTAGTATTCAATAATACCTATATTATTTAGAATTCGAAAGATTTTCTGTATAAAAAGTTTGATCTAAGTCCGTTGAGCCATGAAAGATAATAACAAAATATGTAGAAAAAAAAATTGTCGGATTAAAATGTAGACTAAGAGCCGATTTTTCAATCTCCAGCTAAACACGCAGTTAGTTAAGTTACCAGAGGAATAAAATTCTGTAATGCTAAGCAACCGGATAAGAACATCGAATTTTTCAATCAAGAAAGAACAATCTATAGAATAATTTAATTTGAACGTCACTTTTATTTCGAGTATCGAACTTTTCTTAGAAATTAATTTTTGTTTAACATTGTTTGAGAATTCCTTATTCCGTTCTAAGATGAGCAGATAACTTTATTCCTAAATTAAGTTGTATCTGACTGATTTTTTCTCCATCTGGAGAATATGTATTAACTGACTGCTTAACTGACTACTGAAAAATTGACCCTAAGTATAGCTTATGTAGTGTATAGACATTTTTTAAAAATTAAAATCGTTAAAGCCGTTTGCGAGATAATTAAGATTTATCATATATGGTATATATAAAAAATTGTATGGTAGGTACCGTTATTTTTGGGGCTAGGAAAATGATTAAAAAAACACCTACAAGACGCTTAAGAACCTACCAAGTTTGAAGAAAACCGTTTTCCTTATTTGGCTACAGATCGACTTACATATAGACAGACAGATAGACAGAATTGCGGGACCCACTTTTTTGTTGTTCTCAATCATCGCAATGTAAAGTTTGATCAAAGTTTGATCGAGTTAGATTGTTTTTATAAATGCAAACGGAAGTAGGTACACATAGATAAATAAAAGGGCTTGCAGAATAATAATATAATTTGATATAGCTATCTTCCTTTCATCCTGCAGCATAATAGAATGAAACAGACTTAAAAATAGAAATAAAAAGCTTAATGAGAGCAGTGAGTTATGTTATTGGACACGAATTTTTTAAAAACAACATAAGAGAAGAAAGATCCGCCTTAGGGGCCAGTTAAAGCGATCAAGAAAACGAAACAGGAAAATGTTCTAATGGATAGTTTATAACGTTTTCACGGGTTTTAAAATACAAATGCTACATTAATCGATGAAAAATAACTCAGAGAATTTTTTTGACAAAAATATGTGCAATAAAACTATTATTTTTCGTTCAAAATGTATTCAATTATTTTCCTGATGAAAATTCAATTTTCGTGCCAGCTGATTGCCATTTGACACAAAGTGGAACAAATCATTCCAATGATTTGTGTTCCAATTTCTCTTATTCCACTGACAGAAACGTGGACGAAAACCTTTTTCGCGTGTGTTTCAATCAGGAAAACTTGATGTGGCCGACTGGTAGTGAGGCCCGCCAACTAAAAATTTCCTGTTTTCTATAAACGACCATCAGGAAAAAATATTCATTTTCATACTGTTTCAACTTCTCCTGATGCGTTTTCCTGATCGCTATAACTGGCCCCTTAAGCAGAGGAATTTAGTTAATTGCGGACGGTACGGTACAAATAATATATTTATCGAAGATAAGGTGGTTTCGATGCAGCCACTCATATAACTGAAATAGTTTGTAAAAACATTCATGTTGCTGATGGGAAAAAATCCCTGACCAAAGAAATCGGATGAGAGAACGTTGTATTTCAGCGTTGAATTTACAAATTGAGAAAAGTAATTTGTTTGCAAAATTAAATCAAAATGAATTTGGAAATGGTGACTGGCGTACACAAATACACTCAATTTATAAAAGTCGTTGAAATGTGACTGATGCATGAATTGGTAATGATTTGATTTCAAAATGAGGAGTTTCCACAGTTCATTCTTCGCGTTCCTAAATTTGATCGAATCTCTTTGGTAGACCAAGAAAATAAAGTTTATATATAGTTAATCAAAGTCAGCTTTACGAAAGTGAGAGATTAAGGTAGACGCTCGATAACAAAAGTTATAGAAGTTCGATTTTGTTGGAAAGTCAGTAACAGTTTCTAATTTAATATGCCACTCAGGTCAGATTGGAATTGGAACAAAGAAAATGGCTGGTCAATACAGTGCCGCCTTTTATACTGTTACGAATGTAGACTACTGTTTTTTTGCTCGAAAAAAATCAAAACTACTGTCTCCTGTTTCCACGACATTGTGTCCTCAATTCTCCTGCTTTTTCCCATTGCTTCTTAATAAAACATTTTATTACAAACTAAACTTCCTAAAGTTTATGTAACTTTTTAACATATTATACTTCATCTCCAACTCCAAGAAACAATGTTACTATAGAAACGTCTGCTGAAGTTCATCCCTATTTTGAAGTATCCATGACAGTTTGAAAATTATTGCAATTCACAACTGATTTGGAATTTGCACTAAACAAAATATATAAAATTATTTCTTACCTGATTAGACCAAATCGAGATCTTGGACTTTTTATTCATATTAGCCCTTGTTAAGGTTGGCGTATCGAACGTTCGAATTTTTGGAAAACTTAAAACATTATTCAATTCAGAAGAAAACTTGATACAAAATTCAATGATATTTGATTTTAAGTGAATTGCCAGAAAAAGATTGCAAGTTCGTTATTGATAATACTGGGGGAAGGTTTACGTTCGATTCGCTCACCGTAATAAGTGGTTTTATGTAAACTAGAATCTCCTGTTTCTTCTATATTTATATTATTCTTGCTTTACATTAGAAAGAGTAACGTTCAAACTTTTGTGATATGGGGTAAATATGTATGCTCACGAGGGTCCCCAGTATTTAAAAGGATTTTTGCAACCGAAATGGAAAAATTGTCGAAGAAAATGTACACATTTTTAGAATATCATATCTACTTATTTTAGTTTTAGGGATATAAGCCAGATACTTATTTATTTTCACTAATTTATTATAAGTATATAGGTTGCTTGAATTTGAACTTAGCTTTTTTAGGACCTTGTTAATGGTTAGATATACTTATTTTTTAGGCTTCCTTTATTGATATCTATTATAATAAGCCTATTAATCATAAATGATTTAGCTCGGAAAGGCCCTCATTTTATATAACTACATACCTAGGTATGTAGAATGTAGGTACATACCTACTTATATTTAAAAACATAAGTAGGTACCTACAATTGTAAATTCATCTAGGTAGGTACATAGCTATTTAAATTTAAATACCTTCTAAATTTCGTTGAGAAAAATAAATTGCTGTGTTGTTTACATGTTGCACCTATCTTTATATTATGTACACCGTGCCTTCGTATATATTTATA
Organism: Philhelius pedissequus; assembly: GCA_910595825.1. Classification (NCBI taxonomy): domain Eukaryota; kingdom Metazoa; phylum Arthropoda; class Insecta; order Diptera; family Syrphidae; genus Philhelius; species Philhelius pedissequus. The sequence goes on along the minus strand of OU343163.1, from coordinate 1,251,832 downwards.
AAATTGGCGGGAAAAAACGTATTATTTCAGACACGTGCCATGAATACTGAGTCCCCCATTTTTAAAATACCATCACTCAACTGAACGTTAAATTGGCGGCATGCAGTGCAGTTAGATCCCTATTTTAAATTTAACTGGCTATCTACATACATAATGTAGTAGGTATGCACCTACATGCATGAATAATTTTTTTTAAAAACCCTCGCCATGTGACAAGCTGCACTCGATAATCATATAAGGCAGGTAAATGTTTAATAACATTTGTTGTCACGCGTCATGCTACCTTGATTTAGGGGTGAATACCTATAGGTGTAGTAACTTTATACGAAATAATCCGCTGCAATGGATTCCAACGTTGGTATGCCATTTTTTCGGGTTCATCACATATAAAAGTGGTTGATATACCTAGATTTATACTTACAGAGTTAGGTAGCTCACAAAATTATTTTATTAAGCGAGTTTCAAGTATGTATAGATTAATATTTATTTTAGAATATTTGTCATAGGTATTCTTCATTTTTTAACAAATAAAACTGAATTATCCCTTTTCCAACGGAATTTAGATCTAAATGTTTACTCATAATATTCACCATTGTTATATGACTAAAAGAGGAGGAGCTGCGCAGTACTATTTAGATGGAATGACCAATCAAACTAAGGCGTTTGGCATGAGATACATTGTCTTGTAGTATGGGACTTATACAACATCGAACTTCTACCAACTTGGTTGCAATCAGTTCGTTCCACATTCCACTTCTTTAAAGCAATAATACAAAATACCATCTATGTTGATGAAGAATAGAAATAGTAAAAATTACCTGCTACAAGTATCTATTCCACTCCAATTAGTGCTTTGTACAATCTGTTAAGATGATTCCATTCGCATTTTAATTTTATTTGTATAGGTACCTATTGGTATAAATATATGTATGTATATAAATGTGTAGGTACATAATAATCACTATAAGTTAATATTTTTTGTGTATTTTATCTACCTAGCTAAAGTTTTTGAATTGAGCGGTCTTATGCATTCGAAAAGAAATTTGAGTTTGGAGTTTGAAGTTTGAAATTCCTAGTTACGTTGTTACTGTACATAAGGCTAAGTGTGTACAATTACTGCCAAATTAATAAACATTGACTAGGAAAGGTTTAGGACTTATTCTGTGGACTAAGTGCGAAAGAGATATATATTGTAATTAATTAATACAACAGAATTTCTGCTATTTGACATTTACAAACTTAGTCCTTTCATTAGCTAAGCCATGGAAGACGGTGTGGTTTGGTGAAGGACTAAGAATCGACTTTAAGAACAAAATATACAGCGGACATACCAATAAAAAGATAAATAGATTTGATACTTATTGTAGTAGATTTTGTGCGTGGTTTTTCTATTTTTTATTAATTGAAAATTTTAGTCCGTAGACTATCTCTTATTCTGTGGTTAGTAAAGTCAGGCACTAGCGGTGGAATTGGCATTTTTTGGGACTTTGTATAGGTAAGTAACTAACTACTTATTAAATTAATGGTTTATTGCCTCCATGTTTGTATCATGTAATGAAATGTAAATAAAAAAAAAATTAAAATTATGGTTAACAAATTAAAAATTTTATTATTATTAGATTTTATTAAAATTTACAAACAATAATTTTTATTTTAATAAGCAGACGCATTTTGGAAATTTATTCCATCTTCGGGTTTTTGTTTATTTAACTTATTAAGCCTATGTGTCGTTTTATAAAAATAAAAATTAATATTTGTAAATTTTAAGAAAATCTAATAATAATAAAACTTTTAATTTGCTAACCATAATTTTAAATTTGTTTGTTAACATTTCATTAACTACTTATACCTACATATGTATATACTTTTCAATTTTTTTTAAGTATGTAGGTAGTTATAAAAGATTTGAAAAATATCACAAGTTAACAAGATTCTTTTAAACACATTTGAAAACTGTTTCACTGTTTTTAGGCCTTACTGGCTCTAGGCCAATGTCGTTATAACGTGGTAGAGCTGGCAAAATGCCACGGGCCCCGACCCAAGAAGCCCCGGCTCAAGAGGCCACGAGCTCAGAAATTACCTAACATTTTTAACAAAATTTTGTACCTAAGTACTTAAAAATTATAATATTTTTAAGTACTTAAAATGAATCAAAGTGGGACACAACTAAAGACCATTTACAAATTTAAGCTAATCATTAAAATTTCAACACATTCAAAACGAAAAGATGTCAATTTTCAGAACGCATCAATTGGTTGGTTCATTTTTTGTCGCGGTGCATTGGTAACCGGGCGAGCTAGTGGCTGTAGGGGAGTTCGCTCATTTTGGTAACCAAATAGGCGGGAAGCCGGTGACACTGAAAGTCCCGTCATCGCGGATTTGAAAAATGTATATGTAAAACGATAGCTAACAATTATACGCATAAAATCAACTTGATACGCGTTGACTTAGTAAGCCGAAAATATAATAAATAAAATTTATTAGGTATTATAAAAAAACAAAAATGTATCTTATTGTTATCGCGGATTTTGATGAATTATATACATAGTTCATTCGGTAGTAAATTTCGCAAATTAACAGAAAAGTTTGCTGATAAGCTTCATTTGGCCGGAAGGAACGTTTGATAGGGGGTAAAAAAATTGTTCTCTTAAATCACGCAATTTCCTATTGAATGCACTAAAATTCATCAAAAACTGCGTTAAAGTAAAACATTTTATTTTTTTTTATAATAATACATTTTTTAACACATTTTCAGCTTACTAAATCAACGCGTACCATTAACTATCGATTTACATATAAATTTTTCAAGTCCACGTGACGGTACTTTCAGTGTCCTTTCAATTAATGAAATTGTTTATAATGTCAGTGTTTTGCAACCTTCCACATTGCACATTTTAAATATGTATATAAAAAAGACATATCTGAATCATTTGCCAGCGAAATTCTTAGTTTTCGGTCCACTTTCAGAGATGAAATAACAAAAGTCTTCGTGTATTAGAGAACTTGCTGATTTATTAATAATAAGGAATCATTTTACGTCGTTCAGCTTTCCTGAAATTAATGTTATTTGTTACAATTCATGTGACTACAGCTAGTACTGAAAGATCTAAGAAACTCTATGGCGCAAGACAGGCTAAGTAATTTGGCTTTTCTGTCTATTGAAATTTGATGGCCCGATCTTTAAACTTTGATGATGTTATAGATACTTTTGCGGAACAGAGAGCTCGGAGAACAACAAATCTTATTGAAAGTAAATTGCTATTTCATTATAAATATTTGTATAAACCTATGCTCTTGAAAATAAAACTTATTAGATATTTAACTAAATTGCATATAATATTATTAATAGTTTTGGGCAACTACTTACATCAGTGATTTATTAAAATCAAATTCTAACGCGACTATTTTTACTGGGATGTCGGAGGGCACCATCCAAAAAAATTGCCACGGGCCTCAAATGGTATAGTAACGCCACTGCTCTAGGTTCTAACATTTCAGAACATAAGAAGAATAATAGATTCATCTGCAAAATGTTGGACTTCTTTTAATAAAAATATACAATTATACGATTCTGCGTTTCACAATAATTGCTCTTTCCCTGTTATTAATTTTGGGTGTTTACTGATTGAGTTTTTTCGATTGGTAAAAATATATGAAAACCACAAATTGCGATTGGCTCCATTTCCAGGGTTAATAAAAATATATCTACGGTAATATTTAGGTAGTTTATTTAAAGATACTTTGTAGGTACTTTCGTTGAGTTTATGCCTTCTACTTTCGGTTTTGCTCTTATTTTGTTTTGGTTGCTTAGAACAGAAGTAATGCTTTGTTTTTTTTTTTAATAAATTTCTGGTGTTATACTTAATTAGCTATTTTCTACAAAAAAAAAATAAATAATCCAGGAAAAGCCCTGGTACCTACAATAATACATCTATAGTAAGATTTACCTTACATTTATATATATGTAATGTATAGTTTCAATGATGTAAAAAAATATTGCAATTTCGTCTGGTTTTTGTAATTTGAGTTATACTATTCCTGCTAATTAAGTTAACATTGATTCTTTATACATATGTGTATAAGCAACTCTGATGTGGAAAAAGCGTTAGATGAACTTAACCTGGATAAACAACATGGCCCAGATGGGATTCATCCAATCCTTTTTAGATCTTTCCTATACACGCTTTGTTTGAACTATTCACTTTGCTTTTTATTGCATCTTAAACACAGGCTATTGTTTAAAATATTGGAAAGTTCCTCATATTATACATACATCTTCATAAAACTGGACCAAAACAAAAAGTTACCAATTATCGTCCCATAAGTAAATTTCAACGATTCTTAAACTATTTGAAATAATAGGCTATAAGACACTAACATTTATGGTTAGGAATTTAATTTCTCCCTTTCAACATGAATTTCTAGTCGATCGACATACACTAATCTTTCAATTTTTTGCAATGAAGTAATTGGCAATCTGGAAGATGGTTGCCAATCTAATGTCTATACGGATCAGAGTTAACCATTCAATCTTCATTTTTTCATTCGGAAATGTTGCAATGGTTAGACTCTTATTTAGTCGCGGTCGAACTGATCGATAATTGGCAAACTGGCAAGCTGTTAATCAACTGTGGTTCTTTTCATGGTCGTCCTTTGCAAATTGTTATGCATTTGTTAGACCAACTTTCGCATATTGCAATGCAATCTAATCGAATTGAAAACATCCAAAAGCACTTTACCAGACTATAGCACCTTTTAGGCTGAATTGAAATACTCAAATGCCTTCTTATAATAATAGATGTAGTCTTCTTGAATTTCATGCACTATAAAGACTCGCAGAGATTCCTTCAAGATTAAGTTTATTCGAGATGTTTTTAATAACCAGATAGATTGCTCGCTTTTCTACTATCATTAGTAGAAATACATATATATTCCTATGAGAGGTGTCAGAATTCGCAGATTTTTTCTTTGAACCCTATAATGTAGTAAACTGTAAACTAGGGGTTAAATGAAACGATTAACCGATAAATCTGTCAAGCAAATAAGTACTGTTTTTAGCCATTTAGATTTTCTAAATAATAAAAGCCGAGAGAAGTTAAAAAAGTGTTAAATCGTCGCTGTTTAAGAAAACCGGCATAACTAAAAAAACTTGATTCTTCAGAAAATCAGTTTTAAGTTTGTGAGTCGGTCAAATTTTCGTAATGTTATTTTTGTTTAATGTTTTAAATTATTTTTTTTCGAATTATGTTTTCAATTTTAATAAGTTCCACACTTTATTTAATGGAAACAAATTAAAAAAAAATACAAAAGGATATGATTAGGTTGTAAAAATGAGGATCTTAAAAGATCCTTCCAAATTAGGCCACTTTTCCAGTAACAATTTATGATATTCAGAGAAGATTTTTTTTTATTTCAGAGTTAGCTCATTACAGCTTTGTCAAGTATTATAATGACTTAAGCTTCTAGCTTAAATAAAAAATCAATTTATTTCTTAACGATTTCTAAAAAATATTTTGTAGAAAAATGGCATAACTCATAAAAGCTTCATTTCGAAAACATGTTTTTTTTCAATTTATCAAGTAAATTGAACCATTTTGTTTTAAAACAGAAAACTATTACTTTTTTATGAAAACTGTTCAGTTTTAAGTAAGTACACTATCTTATATATTATTTTATAAATATCTTGCACACAACACCAAAAAATCAGGTTTTGCGCATAAAATCACATCCGCTCTTGACGAAACATTGACACTTATTGAGTTGTGTCTGTGTTTTCTATTGGCGAACAAAGAAATGGATAAAGTATAAATTGGCACAAGGTCCATCTAATGTGATTCTGAAGAGAAACAGCTATGCCGATTTTACAGAACGATAGAGCAGGATTTTTTTAGTCGATTGGTATCATTAACTAAAAAATCTAGTGTTTTGAGTTATGCCGGTTTTCTTAAACAGCGACGATGTATTTTTAAACTAATTGTTTACTTAATTTACTGAATTTTTTCTGTCAAATTCATTTGAGCCGTATTCGAGATAATAAAGGTATACCCTTTTTGTTCCAAAAAATTCTATGGCATATGTACCGTTTTGTAGCTAAAAAAATATTTAAAATTGAATCGAAACGAAATTAGATCTTATAGATCGACTTACAGACAGACAGATAGATGGAACAGCGGGCCCCACTTTCTGTGTATTCTCTTTCTCTGTCAACCTAATGTTAAGTTTGATTAAAATCTCGAGTTCAATAATCTATACTTCAAGATGACCGCTTATTAATTTTAAAACGTTTGAAGTTTAAAATGCACAGAGTAAAATTTTAAACTAAATTTTTTCTCTCAAATAGAATAAGCTCTATAGAATTAGTGAATTGCGTTCCCAAAGAGATTACTTCGGAACCGACTGATGTAATTTTGTATGTATTGTCTTCTTAGAACATGGCTTAAATGAGCCTATCTAACATTTTCTCCCATTTGTAACGGGCTGTCCATTTTGCGGTTTCAAAAGTAAACGTAAATAAAACACATATAAAATATTTTTGTTCATGATATTTCTTTTTTATTATAAAGTTTGAAAGTTGACATTATGTGTGAAACACTACATCATTTAAATGACCACCACGCGAATTGTTGCAAGCATCGATTTTTGAGGTAATTTTCGACCACTTTTTGACACATATTGGGCGGTATCTCAGCCATAACTTGACGAATGTTGGTTTTCAAGTGCTCAAGAGTTAAAGAGTTAAAGTATCTGCATAAACACGGTTTTTCGCGCAGCTCCACAAAAAAAAAAGTCCAACGGTGTCAAATCGGAAATGTCTCTTGCAATAAAGATATATTCGCTCGAGTTGTGTGGTATGTGGCACCGTCTTTTTGAAACCACATATTCTCCAAGTCGTATGCTTCAATACCAGGCAAAAAACAAGTCGGTTATCATATGACCATAACGCTCCGAATTGACGGTGACAGTCGTTCCATCGTCGTTTTCGAAGAAGTAAGGTCCAATCACACCTCCTCCGGACCAAAGAGCGACCCAAACAGTGTTTTTTTTGGATGTAATGGCCTCTCTTCAATTACTTGAGGATTCTCAGAACCCCAAATACGACAATTTTGTTTATTAACATACCCACCGAGTGAGAAATGTGCTTCGTCGCTGAAGAAAATTTTGTTCGAAAAATCGCCGTCAACCGCCTGTTGTTCAAGCACCTATTCGACGTATCTACGACGTTGTGAATGGTCAGCTGCCTACAGTTGTTGTGTGAGCTGGACTTTATATGGATGTAGGTGTGGATAAAAATGCAAAATACGCCATAATGTGCCGTAAGACAGTCCTAATTCCTGAGAAGGACGAGGAATCGACACATTCGGGTCTTCGGCAACACTTTCACTTACAGCAGCGATATTTTCAGTGGTGCGAGCGAAACGATGATGCACAGGCCCTACAATATCTGTAACCAATCTAGTCTCTTCAAATTTCTTCACAATTTTGCCAATTGCTTGCGTAGTTGGACGATTATGTAAACCATAATTTCCTCTTAAAGCACGATATGTGACTGTGGCAGAATCACCATTTTTGTAGTAGGTTTTAACAATTTTTATGCGTTGTGCGATAGTTAAGCCATCCATTTTCGTAAATGTCAGACTTTTAACTGAAAAAAAATTGGTTTAACAACTTAGTTTGACAGATGTCGAATTCCAGCCCTTTACTTTTGAAACCGCGAAATGGATTACCCTTTATAATGCAATCAATATTTTAATGAATTTATGGATCACTTTTAACGATAAGTCTTGGATTTATTCATGTGTTTATTTGTAAATTTAATACGAAAAAAAAATTTAAATAGAGCTTACTGAAGATGGAGCTTCCGAAATGTACATATAAGCAAAAATAAACAATTTGTGTTTTAAGTTGATAAAATAAAATCTTTAATTTATAATAAAAAACATGTTCAAAATCTCCACTACAAACTACAAAATACATTGGCCAAACATATTAAACAGCCTGCAGCTAAGATTTTAGTATGATACAACTTAAGTTTTTGCTAATATTAAAGCACTTCACTAAAATGTTCCTAATGTTAAACAGTTTTTAACTAGCACCATACTAAACATATTTTCTTGAGAAACACCAGCTGAACGCGCCTTAAGAACAGTGCAAAAAACTAAGCGAACATGACTTATTGGCGTTTATAAATGTCAAAGTGAAAGTGTCATATGGATTTAGTATGATGCTAAATAGATAAAATAGCCCTCTGGTGATTTTAATTTTAGTAATATGTTAAAAGAGAGTTCGATGGGTAACTTGTTTTAAATTAGCAAAATCCTTTAGTACCATACCTACTATTACTGACTTTGCTTTAACATCACTAAGGCCCGTTTGCTGATACACAACTTAAGTATTTAAGTTCTACTTAAGAACTTATGTGACAGTTTACGCAGAGGAAAAAGTAGCCCTTAAGCGTTTTAAAATGAACATAAATATTTATGATTCCTATCAGCAAACGTGCCTAAATTGTTGTTTAAAATTATGCGCCATTAAGTTTACTTTATTAGCTTATTAAATTGTATTACATGTGATCAGCAAATTAAAACCATTGACAAATTAAGAAATAAACAAATGAATCTAAAATAATATTTAAACAAGCCAACCATGGCACGCTTCATGCAAGCTAACATTCGATGCCAGCAGGATGCAGTGGTGTACAGATAATAAAGTAAGCAAAACCTACAATGAAATTCAGATAACTTGAACATACATATACACACGATAAACCGATTTAAGGATGATGCCAAACTAAAAATAATTCGTGCTGGTAATGACTACACAAAACATATGGCTGTTTCATCCTTTGTGGAAAGGAAATTAACCGTTGAGGGTTGAGGTATTAGGGTACTGATTGTTAGCCATCTTTTGAACAACTAAATATTTTGTTGATTTTATTTCTGGAGTGGAGGGATGTTTAAATTTCACATCGAAATCAGAATTTATTGGAAAAATATTTAAACTGTCACCTTTCAGCTTTTTGGATAATCTTAGATCGATAAAATGCGTTGCCTTACAGCTTATGATGCAAAATGATGAAAAAATAGGCAAAGGAAACATTTTTATCAAAATTTAATCTTCACCATACTTGTGCCAGTCACATACATTTAAATAGAAGTCCTTCAGTGTTCATGTTTAGTATATAAGTATCTTCTTGATTTGTAAATGTATAAAGACTTTGCATTGAGTGTGAGTCTTAGCTAGATAGACATCGACCTCAAAACCGCCCGAAGCACAAACTCCGGTCACAAATGAAGTTATTGCCTACATGGCTCAAGCCGTTGACTTCTAACTCAAAAAAAATGTCTTTTTGTTTTCTAACGAGTTTCATGACCTCAAAATGGCATCTGAAAATATTTTAAAAAAGGCATATGGAGGCGCTGTGTCATTATGTTGTTGTTTTAGTTTTTTTTTTTGTTTTCTTCCGAAGGGATAACCTAACACCCTGACTTGCAATAACATATGTTTAGTCCAACTACAGCGGGAGATTCAAGTATTAATGCAGGTACGAGAAGCCAAAGGATCAGAAAAATTGGAAGAAGCAAGGTCCCTTTATACCAAAAAAAAAAAATAAAAAAAATAAAGATAAAGTGATGATCGAAAGCAACGGTTTTAATTCGAAATTTTGTGCGTGCATGTGTTTGAAACTGACGCGTGGAGGGAGAGACGTCTAGTAATTGATAAAACGGCATTGCCTCTGCTTAATTTTTTTTTTGGTCAAATGTAACGTTTTGTGGATTGAGGGTATCCAGTGCATCTACATGTGTTAAAGACTCGATGTGGTACGAACGGACGAGGCAGTAGGCACGGAACAAAAAAAAAATTATACATACCGATACTCTAGGTGTATGCATAGTGTGCACCTGTCCTAACCACACACGGACTTCGACAGAGGATCACAGAAGGACGGCTGAAAGATTGAGATGAGGAAAAGAAATAAAGGAAATAAGATTCCGATATCATAAAGATGACAACAAAAGAGGAGGCAAAGGCAACTTAGTTGGGGAAACCACTGCACCAAGACTAAAGGTTCGTGCCCTTGTCCACTTTCGAACCGTTTTAATTTTTTTTTTCATTTATTTTTTGACCAACTTCACTTTATTTTTCTTTACCGCAGTTGGATGCCCTGTCCCCCCTGTCTTATTGTCAATAAAGATTACTACTTGCTTCACAGCCGCCGCACCGTTGCGTTGTCTTGTGTCTGACCTTCTTCTTGAATTTGTCTTAAGTCGCGTGCTTAACCACGTGCCATTAAACGTTCAAAAAGAAACACCTTGCCACAACAATGCGCCTTAGGGTGAATCGCTTTTGGGTTTGGGTTATGCTAGGAATAACTGGTTTCGTGGTTTGACTCATGTGTAGGTATTATATGTTTACAAAATAATGTCCTGGCAATTGATATTATCTGATTCCTCTCATAAAGGTGCGTGACTTATGTAATATTTGGTTTTTATGATACATATTTAATTTTTTGGTTTAAAAATGAGCAAGTCCTGTGAAAGTCAAATTTGACTTTTTATACAAATGCACTTCAAGATTTTGCATAGTTTTAAATTTAATTAACTGCATTTTGTAAACATTGTTGTCGGTGCGGTTAATTTAATTACATTTAACATGCTGCATTTTTCCGGCAGATTTTTTAAAAGACTTATAATCTTTCGTTCTGGTTGGTCTGTTCAAATCGCCAAACGAGGACAAATGAGACAACAGACGACGACAGCTCGAAAATGTGTGTTTTAAAATCTCTATCTTTCTACTAACTTCTGGAATCAACAATGCTCGATAAACAATTGAACAAATTAATCATGATGCAGAACAATTTAATTGCTGATGTGGAATAGCCTGCTGAAAAAATTACTCTAACTATATGGAACTCTAGGGAAACTGAAATAAAATGTCCTGTCAAAATAGGAGCAAATTATGAGATTTCCTGGCGATTAGACAGAACAAAGACAGATGGTTAACTTAATAATGAACCTAAAAATCAAAGTTAAAAATGTTCACTTAATAGATTCCTGAAAACTGTGGCAATGGCGCTGTGGGTGGCAATGGCGCAGTGGATAAAGTGCTTGATTGCTAACTAGGACGTGTAGGTTCGATCCCCACGCTAGGCGCATTCTTTTCTATACCTCCAATTTTAATTGGATGCCGCCCATGGGTTAAAAATGAGAGTCAATACCTGGTTCTCAAATGCACTGTGCCAAACTAGTGCCGTGCTATTCAGGTTGCATTTAAAAGACCTTAGGTCTTACAGGCATATAGTTAAATTAAAAAAAAAAAACAAAGGTCTGACGACGATGGCCGCCTCTGTCCAATACTCTTTATGGAAATCATTCAAGCGTCTTAAGGGACCCCAGGCTCCTCAAAACCCGATTATAAAACCTCAGGATTGGAAATGGATTGGCAACCCGAAACAAAAGGCTGACTTCTTCGCTGCATATGTCAACATACAGAAGATATCTTACCAAAAATAACCTGCTTAAGATCTTATGTAATGCCTCTTAGTATCTTTACATCGCGGCTTTGAGTGGTTAAAAAACACACTGGAGTGGAGACCTTCTTAAATCTACGAGACAATGTTCGGAGATTAAGAAAAAACGAGCCTCATGAGCTGATGGTCTTAGTATGGGAAAGTATTAAAACTTTAAACTTCCCATAATATAATTCTTAATTAAGAAAGAAAAATCATTTGTCGATATTTCATAGACTCCCTCAAATTACACCATAGCAAATTACGCCAAATGGAAAAAATGGAAAAAAGCCCAAAAAACTCCATACCATATTATTTCGAAAAATCGCCAGAAAAAAAATGTTTGAATTTTTTTCAAATCGAAAAAGGAAAAAACGCCAGAAAAATATCCGTTATTTGTTTCAAACCTGAAGTTTGTACATACTTATATATTATATATGTATATTTTGTTTTAATTTTATTTTATTTAAAGTCTTAGTTATGTAATTAGTTTTGAGTTACCTACGGTAACCTATATGTTAATAACTTAAAAAGCAACATTTAAAAAATAAATGCTTAGAATGGGTAGGTAGTTGGTTCAAATTCAATTTCCACAAACTCTCTAACTGCCCGCAACTGTCGATCATCTCTCAGGGAGATGGCAGAACAGATTAACATTCACCTGCTTTGGGTGCCGGGACATAGAGATATTTTGGGAAATTGCAAAGCCGATGAAATCGCCAGAAAGGGACCCCAATAAAATGGATGAAATCCGTATGTCTATCGCTACATGCAAACTCATGTTACATCAAAACTCCATTAAAAAAAAATAAATTTTAGATGGTCAAACACTGTTAATTAGCAGACACGCCAAAAGACTTGGTGTTTTCTCCAATGGCTTTTGCACAAGCTGTATGGATGAGAAGGAAGAGGAGACTTTCTCCAATCTTCTTTGCTCATGTCCTGCTCTCTACCAAGGACGTAGATTGCACCTAGGGGAATACTTTATTGTTGACACCAGTAATCTTAGACACATAGAGTTTCACTGGCTACACCGCTGCATTAAAGGATCCAATTGGTTTAATTAAAGGGTAAATTTCTCTTCATGTGTTATCACAATAAGCGTGTCAGTTGTTTTCCTGACGGCCACTTAAAACCTAGCCTAACCTATGGGTTGGGTTCGATTCACAAAATTCGTTTCTTACCGCCAGTTTATTAAATTCCCGAAAATTTTGGAATCAATACAAAGTGTTGAAAGATCGACGTGTATGCTGCCCCCTGCAAAACCTGCTTTGCCAAATATAAGCTTTGGGGTGGCGTCGAATTTGGGTCTATTAAAAATTTTTTATGCAACATTTATCTTCTGTTTGAATTCAGTTTTATTTCACACGTTTCGGCGTAAAATTACGCCGTATTCTAAAGAATTACGTCAGCGCAGTGACTAAAAGATCCTTGCACATTTTTTTCATTTTTTGGGTCTTCCAAAACCGTCTTGGAATTTACGCCAGAAAAAGCTGTTTTATATTTTTCGGCGTAATTTCCAATTTCGCTATAAGGTTGTTTTTCCTAAATTACGGTGTAATTTTCATACATTTTGGAGAATTAAATTATTACGCCTATATTTTGTGGGCTTTTTTCCAAAAACTTTTGGGCATTTTCTATGGGATAATTTCAATTAGGCCTTTCATAGATTGATCCTGGTCTACTATTGGTTTTTTGGTGCGGTAAAAGTTCTATTACTACTTGATATCAATCACCACCAAGTGTCTTTTAAAGATTTTCACCGGATGAAAAAAAAACAATGCTCGACACTGAATTCAGCAACTTGAAAATTTGTGGAAATTAAACTCTATATGATTGTATAGATCTCACGTTTAGTTACAATAAACATATAATTTAGCGTCGGTCTTCTATACGACTTAACCCAGTATATAAATATATACCTTACCTATTTAGAGTTTTCTAAAACTTAGCAAAAATGTCGCTTTTATACTGCTGTCTAAAACAAAATCTAAGAACACCACACTAACAAAAAAATATGAATCAAGCACGCATTTTCTATTTAATATTATATACTATATATCAAAAATTTGCTGTAAGCCCATCATAATTCGGATCTTACTCGCAAAACACAGGTTTATATAGGTATGGACACATAACTTCATACTCCGTATTGGATGGAGTCTCTTGGCAGTAAAACGATTTAGCATAGAACGAATGCAATAAACTCATTTGTATTTATTTCACCGTGCATTCAAATCTGTTTGCGGCACCAAAAATAGAGCGCCACTGATGGTTGTACACATTAGGTCCACATGTTGTTGTACTATCAACCAACAAAAGAAGGCCTTCCTACGAGAATGAGTCGTTGTCGTTGGCAGGAGAACACATCGAGTTAAGGTATACGCACATTCAAACCAAAGAAACCTAAGGAACAGCAGCAGACAAAACCAACTGTTCCTATAATAAAAACAAAACTGGACATGGACACCAAAATTTCTTTCCCATAAAAAAAAAAAACAAAATATAATATTTTTATGGTAATAAAATCTGAGTCATCTAAAACATAATTGTCAAAAAACCTTTCGCAACATTTTTCTGCAAATTTTGAAATTAAGAAAAAGAAACCGGCCGTATTTTTATATACATATTGTGAATAACTTGGCTTAAAAACTAGTAGTTCCGGTATGAATATATGAAAAGCCATACGAAATTGATATAAAAAAAATTCCTTTGTTGCATAATTTAGACTCCCATTGAGTCGGAAGATTGTTTGTGGTACTATAAAACCTCGCGCTGGCTGCTAGGACTACACATGACACATTGGTTACAAACGATGCTCGTTTGTTTACTCATTTCATTGCGAACACACTACTGACTCTCTGCTGGTCAATTGGAGCTGGGATTGCTCCCACCATAAGAGAACTTCATTGCATTGCATTTTGAGACAGGGCTGCAGTAGCAGTTTTGTTTGCCGCACACCGGCCGCTGCCGCGCCGTTTGACTTGATGTTAACGTTAAATGGTGACCACCATACAGACCAGACGCATTCAAACTATGTCTCGGTATGTAAACCTTATGTGGTAATGGCGTTTTGTTTGAACATGGACATCGTATTCGAAAAGACGAGTAGGTGAGTGTTTGTACCTCCCCTGTGCTTAATAATTGTAAGGAATACCCTTAGATGCAATTAATATGTGTCATGCTCATATCTTTACTTTTCCTCCTTTGGAGATTAATAACAAATGAAGCCGCATTACGATTACCGCAGTATAGCTTTCCTTAAGTCATCGAGTTGGATTATTATATACATCTATGCGTGTGTCCCAATCTCAACCCCTTGTTAAGCATACTTAAAAGGCAACATTCATTGTTCTGAATGACGGAACGAGTATTGTAAGAGTTTTTGATGTGTTTAATATTTGGGATTCTAAACAGCAATTGGTAAAAGTGTAGGATTTTACTAAAAAAAATATTGCAGTCGCAATATTTCTTTAATCTAAATGCATTAACGTCTATTTTAACTACGTAGAAATAACAGTATTGTAAAAATGAAGTTCGTGCAACAACTCTTTCGTATTGAATGTAAGGTATAATTAAATTAGGTTCATATTGATTTTTCAAATAAAGTACTTAAACATATGTAGCTATGTGGATAGATAATTTTTTATAAAGCCTTATTTTTTCATTTAGATACCTATTAATTTAGGTGTTCCATTGGTAAGTGTAAATAAAGGAAATAAATTGCACGACTGGATAGTACGTACTTGCTCCTTTGTTCAATCACACCGTAAGTAGATACAGCTATAGTTTTATAGTGTTTTTTTTTCTAAGAATGATAACAACAGCTAGATGTAAAACTTATCACATTTAAAGCATGAGCGTGGTTAAATATTTATAAATAAAAATATAAAATTACTTTTCTGAAAGGGAAAAACACAAGCATTTTGAAACCGATTGACTGAAACCTAGGATAAATGGCTTGAAATTTTCCATTCATGTATCTGTAAAAGTTTCATCCTTTAACTATAAATCTATTAATTGTAAAATTCATATCGGTTCCATTCAGAAGAAGTCCAATTTTACAAAGACTGTTTCATTTTGTATCATTTTCCTTGAAGATCGAAAATAGGTAGATTATGCGTTTATTTGTTTTAGCAAACCCTTTGATAAGTTGTATCACAAAACTTTAATCAATAAACTAAAGACTTTAGAACTCAATCAAACTTCTAAATGCGAATATTTATTTTATTTAGAAAACAGGATTTAATGTGTTAATTTTCGTAATTAACGTTCTGATAAATTTTGTCTAACTCAGGTGTTTTCCAGGTACTCAGTTAGGCCTATTGTTATTTATCTTATACCTACATAAATGACTTGACATATTTTACACAAAACTCATCAGGGCTTATCTATGCCGATGACATACAAATCTTGAAAAGAATATCCTCCATCAACGACTCTGGATAATTTGAAGAATACCTTCGTAAGATTAAGGGATTGGTGCAGCATAAATCGTATTTTTGAATTTTCAAAAAAAAAAATTTTTTTTTCAAAAATCCAAAAAAATATTTTTCAAAAATGTTGGTATTATGCATTATGAAAATTTAAAAAAGTGTTGTATGGGAGGTACCGTTAATAACAAAATATGTAAACAAATCTTTTGATCAAAATGTAGACTATATCTTAAGTAGTGCACAAACTTTTTGTTCATCAAAATCGTTAGAACCGTTTTCGAAATAAGTAAGAAAATTGTATGGCAAATTCCGTTGAGACATTCACCTAAAAAGCTTAATTACCAAATTTTGGTCCTTTACCCACTTTTTACTAATTTTGATTGAAATCTCCAAATGCAAAACTTGCCCTATAACATCAACCTATTTCGCAAGTAAAAAAAAGAATTTTAGTTTAAATCCGTGAATCAAACTTGCTCAGCTGCCACAAGATATAAAAAATATGTTTTTCTGACGCTATATTCTTTGAAATGCCTTTATCACCTGAGGACCACATTGCTAAGCTTACATTGTTACATAAGATGTATACAAATATTCAACTCCAGATCTTACGAAATGATGAAACGAATAGCACTTTTAATTTAATCAATCCAGAATTATCCGATATTTCAAGCATTTGTGTATAACCTCAGTGTTAATTCCATGGTATGTGGCCCAAATTTCGCCCAGAAAGTTTAGTATCAGTGCTTTATTAGTAAACACGAGGATGTAATTGCCCAGAAACACAGCATTTCATCCACCTGCTCTAGAAGTTGGATTAAAATGCATATGTGAGTATAAAATATAATAAACGTCGAATTTACGAGATAAGCAACGGGTAAATTGTTGATACAGCACTGCTTGCAAGTGTTGCCTTAACAGACACCACTTGCAGTTTGAGTTTATCATGCACCTCTACCTTGCATGCCATCAAAACCAGGCAATCAGGTAGCAGCATTATTGCAGGTTATACTTACTACCACATCTGCGTTATATTGGTTCCTTGACAAAGTGAAACTGCATTCGAATTCAAACAGCTTTACCACAGAAAGTGATGTAACTTTCTTTGCCTCTCCACAAAATCGTCCTTTGATCGTAACCGTATGCCATGCGCGTCGCGTCGTCGTCCCTTTAAATAAACTATCAGAGCTCGTGCTTGGTGTGCTTCTGTGATCCTGCAAAAGGATAGTCCTTCAAAATCGAATTGTGTGTGTATAAAAATGTCAACGTGTTATCTGCAGGGGTCATCCGCAATTACGTTGAGTTATTGTAGACACTTTTAAGCAGATGGAAAATTGATTTCCATGTTGCGGCACGCATATCTTGGTTGAATGACGAGTGAAATGAAATGTGTAAATGCATTCCACAAGTAATATACATATATTATATGTAATTATTATTTTCTGTGAAAGAATTATTACATTATTATTTAATTTGACAATGCAATAAAACTACTGGATACAATGAAGAATCTAACTTTGAACTTCTAAAGTATATAGTTTCCGACTTTCATGATTTTTTTAAATGACATTTTGCATTATTATTATTAGTTATTTATTTGTTTAACTGATTTCCTATAGAAGAAATTAAAATTTGTTTAAGTCCCAAAAACGACCGTTATGAAAAACCTTAAACCTTAGGTACTATTTTATAGGTATGTTTGATGGTCTACCATTTGGTCAAATAAAATTTAAATATTAACTGCTCTACCGATTTCGATCAAAATGCTTACACAGAATGTCATTTATATTGTAAACAATTATTTTGACCTCCTTTAAAAATTATCAAGCACAATACACCAGCTGCTCGACGAACTCCATCTCGCTCAAATTCGTTAATGTAATAAAAATAAATTCCGAGCATGTGAAGCTGTTTCATGTAATTCTGTAAATTAAAATCGTTAAGTTAAAAAGTTCTATCCAATACTGGTTAAGCTCAAAAGCTAAAGTTCAAATGTTTCTAATTTGTAAGCGTCGAAGATTAAAAAAATAACCTAAGGTGAAACCCTATTCATTTTATTAAAATAAAAAATTTTAAATACAAAAACTGAGTTATCCTTAAATTAATTTATTGAAAAGAAAAATCAAACCATTAATGTATTTTATATCAAGCAAAATCCTTTGCTTGATGTAGCTTTTTTTAAGCTTTTTTTAATTTGTTTTATGATTTCCGATTATTTTTTCCAACTGCAGTGTGGTTTCCTTTCCTGTTCTTGAAATTGGTGTCATTTTATTTGTATGAGACACAAATATATATTTCACAGCAAAACTCACTTCACAGCCACATGTCAAATAGATAGATAGAAATTATTTAATGAAGTGATTTCTTTTGCATTAGAACTCACGGAATTTGGAATCCCTTGGAAATTGTAACTCAATTTTACATAACGATAGCAGCTTTGAAATTAAAACAATAAATAAGAAGGTCACATGTATGTATTTAAAAAAGAATATCAACTTTTTCTAAGCTTCTATTCTAATCTTTGGAAATTAGATTTTATTATTCTTTTTCAAAGCCACTCATTATATAGAATTGAGTTGTAATTTTCAAGTGATTCCAATTTCCATGAGTTCTTTCTAAAATCGCAAATAATGGATCCACCAATCTTCCACGTTTCACTATGGTGCGGGAGGTTATTGCCGATACATGAGCAGAGCATGTCGCTTCTAATTGACCATGTAAGGAACATTTGAATTCAAGATTAATGCAACAAATATCCAAAGATTGGCCTTGAAAGTTATAAACTGTCATAGTGTAAGCCTGACGGACATTAAAATAAAGATTTCTAACAACGAATGTTATATCGTTTGAATGATATATCTGTGGAATCGATGGAAATAGAACATCTTGAATTTTCGCCCCAAATTGGCGTTCGAATGAAATTTGATTTGAGATTTTTTACAATTGAGATTTTGCAATACACTGCGATTTAAATTTTAAATTGTGCGAGATGAGAGAGTGAAGGTGACGGTAAGTTCGGAAGAACCAAATATTTTAAGAATTCCGTGGGATAGACGGATTTTTATGAATATAACTTACCGGCGATTTGATTTTTAATGCATGAAAAAATTGAAATCAATTTTAATTCAAAATGTCAGTTGTTTCCGTTTAGCTCACAAAAATCAATAAAATTTCCACAGATTCACAAATTCCCCAAATCCGATTGCCCCGGAACGAAATCAAAAGCACTTGGCTGAACTCACTTTTCACAATCATAATTATTGGAACATCAAATCAAAATTCATAAGAAATCCCAATGCTCACTTAATAAACTTGAAATAACCGTTCAAAAATACTTTTTGTATATTTTCCTCCGATATGTAATTTCTTCTGAATTAAATATCGTCTTCCCATCTCTTCCTTGGTCGTCCATTAGTTCTTTTCACATCGGGTATCCATCTTGTTGTCAGTTTTGCCCATCGTTGATCTAGAGTTCTCGAGATGTGACCGGGCCATGCTTTTTCACTACATCAATTATATCTGTTTATTTCCTTATTTGGTATTTTTTGTATTAGTCTTCTATTGAGCAATTTCTTGAATTTTTGTGTTGCAGATTCTTAGTTTTTCAAGTAAATTTTTAGAAAGTACCAGGGTTTGTAGTAGGTATGTCAGAATTGGAAGTATAGTTGTGTAGAGTATATATTTTCGAGTTTGCTTTTCTAAGTTACTGTAATAATATTTGTTTTATATTTCAATATTGTTTTCAACTATTTACTATCCGCCTGTCAACTTCCTTCACTTCTTGATTTTTGAGTGATTTAATTTGTCCCAAATAAATATAATCTTCTACATATTTAATTTCTTCATTGTTTGAAAATATTGGAGTTTTTGCGTGGTTTATTAGCGTTTTTGATTTTGATAAATTTATTTATGGAGACATTGGCGCAAAATTTTAACCAGCCTGATGTTAAGCGCTTAGCATGATACTACTTAACAGTTTGCTAATACTGAAGCACTTTACTAATATTTTCCCAATTTTAAACACTATTTAACTAGCACCATAATTAATTTTTTTTCTTAATAAACTACAACTAAACACGCCTAAAATAGTGCAAAAAAGTAAGCGAACATAACTTTTTGACGTTTGTAAATGTCAAAGAGGCATATGGATTTAGTACGATACAAAAAAATGAAGTAGCCATTTTGTGATTTTAAATTTAGTAAAATGTTAAGAAAATAGTACGATACTAAACTGGTTTAAAATTAGCAAAATCCTCTTTTTAGCCTAGTATCATACTAAAAATGATTTAACATATTACTAAATCGACTAAAATTTTGCGCCCATGTCTTTAACTTTCTATTAGGGATGGCGGTTATTCAAAAAATTACCGGTTTTTGGTTGTTCCGGTTATTTTCCCTTCCGATTTAACCTGACGGTTTTAACCGGACAAAAAAAAACGTTTTTTTAATAACCGGTTTTCGGTTTTATACATAAAAATTGTTATTTTTTTTATTTTTTATTTTTAACTTTGGACGCGCTCAAGGGATTATGAATACCCTTTATATGTTTTTCTTAACACCGCGCGGCATCCGGTGGAAGAAGAGAAAGAAGGTTAGGAAAGTTTAGCTTTAAAAAACGATCATGTCAAATAAATCATATCTACATAAGTCCATACGTAAATAAGCTTTGTTTCGAAAGAAAATCCTTTTATTTTTAGAAAAAAACTACACTCCGTGAAATACTTCTATACAAACGAAAATTGCAGATGTGACGACACACACACTTCTTTTAATAATTTTATTTTAAATAATAAATTGTGTTCAAGTTCACAAACGTTAACCAGTCAACAACAATCGAATCGCAATGAGATGAAATCAGCTGACAGATAGGAAACTAAACATACTTGTACACCGGCTGCATGCCTTATTGAAGGAAAGCCAATATGATAGGATGGAAACATTTTCAAAATTCACCTACCATAAAATAGTGTAGGTTTCGGCATCAAATAACGCAATTTTTCAAAAGTTCAAAATGATTTCACCGTCCTACCACTTCAGATAATTTTTCTATAAAAGAAAAGTTGGCAGTAGTGAATAATTTTGCAGGTAGCAAATGCATGTCTTATGAAACAAAGACAACTTTTTTGCAAGACATTTTATATTTCTGTGGTGATAAAAGTTTCAATGTAAATAACCGTTTTTTTCACCCGGTTAATGGATTTAAAAAAAATCACCGGTTTTAACCGAGAGAAAAAAATCTCCGGTGAAAACCGGTTAACCGAAACAAAATATCCGGTTTCGTTTTTAACCGGCCGATTTTTCCCATCCCTACTTTCTAATAGTAAGCTCGTTTAACATAGATTGAATGTTGTCCGGAGGGTTTGTACTCCGTATGTATCTGAGATAAGTACTATGTCATCAGCAAATCGTAAGTTAGAAACTGTCTTCTTATTTCGATTCCGTTCTTATATTTTCAATCGAGTGTTTGGAAGATTTCTTCTAGTACTGCTGCAAATAGAAGTGTTGACATTGGGTCTCCTTGGCGTACTCCGCGGTTGATTTGAAATGACCGTCTTATCTTGTCTGCCTTTATTCTTGCAGTACTATTTATGTATATATTTTTGATTGTTTAAGTGTAGACCGGATGAATATTATGGTTGTCCAGAGCTTTCCACATACTATCATGTACCACTGTATCAAATTATAATTGAATTCAACCATCAATGGTAGGTATAACGACGCAAAAAACAGGGATCTATGGGCATCAATGGGGAGGCTTATGCCGAATTAAAGAGCTTATGTAGACTAAATGCAAAAGATATTTTATGTTCTAAAAGAAAAATCAATTAATCTATTTGTTTTTATTTAATTTATTTATGTAAATGTAATTATTTATTTTATTAAATGTAACTAAAATAATGGCAACAATGAAAGCTTTAAGTAATAATTTGTTCTACCAATATGAATCCACCGAGCTGGCTGAAAATCTAGAAAATCGGAAAAATAATAAACTGATAATGGAAGATAGAAGTTTATTCCTCAGGTTAATTTACAAAGAAAAGTAAATATATTTTTTGGAATTCTTGAATAAGTAATAAAAACATGACAACAATAAAAATGTCGTCTGCCTGAGTGGCCTTATAATCAATAAACTAACTAACATTTATGTAAATTGATTAATATTTAGGTAGATATACTAAAATAAATATTGTTAAATTATTTAGGTCTTAATAAAGATACACATATTTTTACCTCAATTAATTTTGGTATTCATAAATGCTGTTTAAGAATTATTAACAGGACTTTTAGTTTACTGAAAACAAATATGACTGATGATAGAAATAATTGTTTTATAAATTAATTTTATGAAATCTAGATATGATTTTTGAATTTTCATTTTCACACCTTATAATCGATCTGACTAATAATATTTCAGAGCGTCTAACTAAAGCTTCTAAAATCAATTCATATAGACACTCGTATCAATTGCATTTAAACATTTAAAATAAAAAAGAACCTCATCGAACTCAACATGAATTCTGTCTAAAGAATAATAATCCCATTTGTATCACAGCATCATGGTTCTATTCTTATCCACTATCCACGACTCAGTCAAACTGCGCTCATGTTAATCTTATGAGTTTGCTCCCGCAACAACAGAAGTTAGCAATTAAAATCAAATAAAATTGAAATAAATTTACTTTGAAATGCAAATTATTGCGATTTGTTTCGCCATGTCTTTGGTTGCTACTGTCTGCGCCTGTTAGAATTAGCCTTATGGCTTGGCGGCTGCGATCCCGCGATGGCCACTTTGTACAACAACCAATCGAATAGATTCGCAGATTTGAATCATGCGTCCTTAAACAGTAGGTACTCGCGAATTGGCCACACGTGGGCTCACAAAGCCAATCCTTATGGCCTCACCGTGTCGGTCGCGTCGTCACCAGTATTCAGTAGCACAAATAAAGTATAGCATAACATTTTACATTTTGCCGCGGGGGAGGCACAACCATTGCGCGTCATTCTTTGCTGGAGCGGTCGGCGCAGCGTGTACTTGTACTCATAGTCATATAGCTGTAGTCCATGGCAAACAAAACTGCACAGAAAGAAAGTTCACCATGAAGGTCCTCTCATAAAATTAATTCGTTTTATTGTTGGCCATCTCCTCTCGTTTGCAGATTGCCAGTTTTAAAGTAGCAACATCAACGACAGCCTTCGCCATGGCTTCCAGTTTCTTGGCACGATAAACATATGCTAAACGGAACGTAAAGTCCGCTCAGCCGCCGCAGCAATAATAATGCGAGAAAAAGTATTATTCATTTGATGGTCGAAATTCGATAGCCAGATTTGAGCAAAAAATTGTTGTCGTTTAATAATTGGTTGCAATCTCGAAATCGTTGTTGTATGTAGGAACAATGTGCAGTGCCAGAGTATATACGCAAGACGACAATCATAGATGAAAACGAAAAATCATGCTAATATTCAATTAGGAACACATTAAAAGATATAAGATCATAAAAGAGTACACGTTTATAGGTATTGTCTTTGGCGTTTGGCATAGCCCTAAAGAAAACAAAGCCACGAATTCTCTAATCTCAAGGCGGAGGCGGGCAAAACGTTATAATGGCAGATTCTGCACATTCAAATATAAACTCTAAGCTGTGTTCAAGAAGTTTTAATTGTTAGAAGGCGATTTTCTTTGTCCCTCGCGGCTTGAGTTTTTGGACCTATTGATTTTGGTACTGCCCCAGGGTGAGGGAGGAAATATGTACATTTTGTCCGGCCAACCAAGCCATGTTTGGATGCAAACTACGAACTGCCGCGCCGCGCCGGCCGATTGATAAAAAGTTTAATTTCTCCATTGATGGCGCGACACGGCAACGAGGCGACGGCGACGTGTGGTTCGAGTGCTTTTGTCCTTTTCTGCAATCGTGTACTTGAATCTTGTATTCTCTTGCAACAATCACAAGCAGGAAGAGAAAATTTGTAACACAAATCGAACTAAGACACGCAACTTGGTGGCAATGTGTTACTAAAGTGAAATAAATTGACACCTGTTATCACGAACACACATAGAGTGTGTGGCCTTGCTCTATAAAAGGACTTATTTGTTGTTGCTGCATCCTAATCGGGTGTGCCTCTCTCAATTAATGTTATCTTTTATTTTGTGGTGCCTTATTGCTTATGGCTGTTACGAGTAAGTAACGTAGGTAGCTTTGTATCTTAGGCAGAAAGAATAGATTTTTTGACACACTTTGGGAAACTTACCAACGCAATGGACTTTGCTTTGTCCACTTTAAATGGTCACATGAGATACAATAGTATATATGGTTTGTTTTTCGGAGGACTTTCATTTGGTAGAAGGCGCTTTTTCTTTTATATTTTTTTGTTAGGCTTAAAACTCATGTGTGTAAGTCTAAGTGTACCTATATTCAGAAATCTTTTGTTCAAAATGTACTTACATATTGTTGATTGTTGAAAATTGAAAGGTGATATTCACTGTCTTAGACCAAATGAAATAAAATGCACGACTTGCCTGGAACTAACCCTTAATGTACCTAAGCATTGACGCTCTTAATCGGTAGATAGTCTAGATATCATATGCAGATTTAAAGCAAATGTTTGTAATACTATCTTGAGTCTTAGTATAATGAATTGTCCAATGGATGATTCAAAGAATAGTTAGGTACTTTACATACCTACAAATGCATATTTAAATCAGATTATGGATTTTAATTATGTAAGTTAGGAGAGTAATATGTAGCTAAATAGGTATGTAGCTATTCAATGACGTACACAAAAATGAGTAAAACTGAACTATTATAAGGAAGAAATAAGTGGATGATACTCATAATACAATCATTTTGGTTGTTAAGGTTTGAGGAAATAAAAAGATGTCATTTGAATTGTTGGATCTATGTGAATAAATCAAAAACAAATTTATAAATCGTTGGAGTGTTTTTTCTAAAGAATTTTATATTAATAAAATGTTTTAAAAAATTTAAACGCGATTTTGAAGAAATAAATCCTTAAATATATAATATATATAGGTATATATAAAATTTGAATAAAATAAAATCAGTGGCTGGTTTTTGAAAAATCGATTTAAAAAACAATATTTGTTGTTTGATTTGTTGACCAATTTTTTTGGAGAACTATTCCACTGTATATGTAGGCTGGTTTGCCTATTATTATTTAATTATTAATTTTTTTAAAAATTGAAACCCGTTTCTTTTGAAAATTTGAGTATGCAGTTTTATTAACACTTCTTGTGAGCATTTGTAAGAAAAATAATTTGAATCGGTTCATTCAATAGTGAGGAAGTCGAAAATATGAAAAGTGGTTCTATGGGAAGTACTCTTAATAAGTACGCAAAATAAAATATATTATTATTAAAAGTGGACTGCACTAATTTAGAACACATTTTTTTATTATAATTCTTGGAGCCGTTTTTGAGAAATACATTTTTTTCTTAACAGTTTTTTTTAACATTTGTATGGGAGGTGCCGTTGATTTTTGTTTCAGGAAAATAGATTTTTAACAGTTCAAGATAATGTTAATGTACTAAATGCGAAGTTTGCAAAAAATCTATTGAGTCATTTTCGCAATATTGAGTTTCCAACAAAAATTGTTTTTTTTTTTAATTTTAGCTTACATTAGTGCTTTGAATTTCTAAGAGATTCCGTATAAAAAAAAAACAACATAAAACTCAAATGAACTGAACCAGAACATCGAAAACCAAATATAAACTTAAAAAAATACGATAGATCAGGGGACTGTTTTTTTTAAATAAAAATTGTTGAAACCGTTTTTGAGAAAAATAAGTTTTACCATTTTTACTAAAGAAAATGTAAGGCTTCCTGACATTATTTAGACATTATTTTACCGTTATTTTTTGGGCTTACTATTACGGCATATTACCGAAAATACAATATGTACCAAGTTTGAAGCAAATCCAGCCAACCATTTAGGCTGTAGACTTCGCTAT
This sequence comes from Philhelius pedissequus, assembly GCA_910595825.1. NCBI lineage: Eukaryota > Metazoa > Arthropoda > Insecta > Diptera > Syrphidae > Philhelius > Philhelius pedissequus. The sequence goes on along the minus strand of OU343163.1, from coordinate 1,225,926 downwards.
CATCGTAATGTCAGAATCTCGAGAACATATAAATATATATCGTAGGTAAAAAACAGAAAAGTAAAAATAGAAAAAAAACTTGGCACTCAAGTTGCTGTTGTTTATTCAAAAATGCTGAATAGTATAAAAAGTGCCTAGAAAAGCAAGTAAAGCAAGGACTCAAACAAAAAATTGGAATTAAAATGGCGTTCATATGCAGTCAATAATTGTCAAAGTCTATTCGCGTCACCATTGACAACCCCTTTCCTATTCATTTTCATTTTTATATGAATATAAATTAAGTCGTAAGATTTACTTTTGCGTTTTGTAAGTACATTCATGTCTAAAAGTCTCAAAACTAAGAATTCTAATTTTACGATGAAAGCAATCACTATCGCCAACCGGTTATAACCCATTGATTTACGTAGTTAAGCATATATGTATGTGCGTGTGTTATTTTCCTAAGTCGTATAGTTGAATTAGAAACACAATTTCCTACAACATTAAAAAATATAGAAAAAATTATACAAAAAATAACGAAAACAGAAGTAAATACAATTTTATGGTTAATCAGAAAATTGCGTGTCTACATTAGGTGTGTTTTATTGGGAATCTATCCATTGTACCGTAAGTAATTCCCAAAAAAACGCATCGACCGTAGCATGGACCGTAGCTTTTTTATTTTTGTAAAATTGGTACCCCTGCACAGCAGTCACAGGTAATGAAATAGTTTTTTGCAAAGTAAAATTAAGAAAATATCAAAGTTATGAACAATAATTAGCTTTTATTCATATAAAATAGAAAGTAGAAAAACGTACCAATATTTAATTTATGTTACAAACCTATTTCTTGTTTTCATTTTTTCTGGAATTGCAGTTTTAAATTCGAACATTCATTTTGCAGGAATGGAACTGAAATGATAAGTGAATGGCTTTGTTCATAGACTATGGTCAAGTCTCTTTTTACACAGTCCCATTTTTGTATTGCTTTAAAAATGGTTTATTCATTTCACACGAGGAAACAAAAGTGCCGGTGATTTACTTGTTTCCTTTTAATGTTTCTTGGTTTGGAACGCACACTACAACGTAGTTTAAATTGTTCACTCCCCTTATATTTCATGCTTTTATTTATTTTCTGAGCTTATCGATAGCTAGAGTTTTATTTTTCAAGTCAATTTACAAATTTATTTTCTGAGTATGTTTTGCTTTCAATTCAATATTTACTCATCAGACTGCACTTAACATAGGCGGAGTAAGTAACAAAAAGTTAACATTTGGTTTGCCATTTCACCATTTTGGATCACAAAAATGTATGCCCAGTCCATGTCCATGTAGTGAATCGAATACCGCCCATGGCCAACGTCCATTAAACAGTGAAGAAAAAGCACACTTTGTGAGTTAAGTTTCCGCAGCCAAGCTAGACGCGCACATGCAATTTTGCCAAAACGAAATAGTTTAATCACTAGTTGAACGATGATCGCGCACATAAGCAACTTAAAAATCAATCAACGAGATAAACGAACACTCAAACATCATTTTGATTTAATGTGCGCGCAGTTACATTATAGTTCGATGTGATACAAACTGAAGAACTTATTTGGGGCGATCGTTCGATTTGTGCCAAAACACAAACTCTTAAGTTGCTCGAATCGCGGAGTGAATAGTTTTGGCATGTGCGCGCACTCTCATATAAGTCCAGGGTATTCACTTTAGCAACGAAACTGTTGCAAAACTGAAAGTTGCATATTTGCGCGCCTCTGGCCTTAAAGCTCATAGAATTGTATACGAATAAATATTTTGCAGCTCAGTGTCAAGCAATTCCTCTATAGTGCAGTTCCACCCAATGCGGTTTGTCTTCTCAAATTGCTTTTTTGTAAATTAATAAAAAAATGATTTTTTTCAGAAAACTCCGTTTATTTACAACTGTCAATAAAAATTGAACACAAAACGAAAATTGGGTTTGGTTAGCCAAAAATAAAAGTAAAACGGGACTCATTCGATAAATATTGGTTTCTTTTTCAAAATGGATATCCAAATTTGTTAAAATTGATTAATTGACATTATGGGTATGCAAAATTGAAGATATAGGTGCAATTTTAGACGTACTGCAGAAAATAATTGAGCAAAGAATACAGTTTTTAATAGTAAAAGTCAGAAACTTTTCACAAGCTTATAATTTATTAAAAAATGGAGTTATGTAAGATTTGAGAAATATAAACTGGCCAACTATTAAAAAAAAAGAATTTAAAAGATCGATTTGTCTTAAATTAATAATTATAACACTCCATGAACACATCCATCGAGATTCAATTCAATTATCAATCGTACCAACAAAACTAACAAAATCAGAATCGAGACTCGACTGAACGTCAACCAGCCATCCACCGTTGCTTCTACTTTAGCTTTTTATCGACCGTAGCGAATCGTATGTAAAATGCTACGACGGATAAACTTACGGCGGATAAATTTCCCAATAAAACACGGCTATTGTATATGAAACCTATAGTACTACTACGAGACTGAATTTTTTAGCTAGTAGTTCCGTCGATGAGGGCGCTAGTTTCTCTTTTCTTGATATTGAATTGTTGATGTGGAAGAAGTAAATGTAGAGGCAAATACGAAAAAAAGCAAGGGAGACGGTCGAAACTTACTAGTTCTGACAACAATATAGAGGGTAAGGGAGAAAACCGAATAAGCTGTTTTTGTAATGGCAACCTTCAAAATATGGTGGGTATAAATAAATTATATCAAGGCTATTGCCGTATATATGAATTTGAAGTAAGAATGTATATGGATATAAATGCATGTATAGGTTATTATAGAATTTATTTTAAATTTTTCTTTCAAATTTTAGATATTTGGTGGATTTTAGGATTTTGAATTGTAGCAACGTTGCTACTTTTCACTTTTTCTATGAGAAAATAACAAAGCAATGTTGAGATATTTCAATATGTTTTGTTTAGATAGGTACATGTGTACCCAGTTAACCATCTACATACAATATTTATGTACATAGGTACTTTTTGTTCTTTTTCAAATATAATATCTATTGAGAATAATTTAATTTTTTCTCCAGACAGTTTTATTAGGAAATAAAGTAGGTATACCTAGGTAGTATTTTTTTTAATTTTTTTTTTTACTAGCGATAGTATATATGTAGGTACTATATTACAAGTTATGGATTCGAAAAAAATCCAACTCGAGATTTTGATCAAACTTGACATTACGATAATAGCGAAGACGAAAAAATGGGTCCGCGATTCCGTCTTTCTGTCTGTCTGTTCTCGAGTTTACAGCCTAAACGTTTTTTTCATAAATATGTCCCAAGTTTTTTTTCAGCTTTGTTAAGACGAAAAATGACGGTACCTACCTACCTGCCTGCCATACTTTCTTTTTGACCAAAAAGGTAAATATTAATTTTCTCAAAAAAATTTTTTTTTCTGACAATCAAATATGATATTACGATCATAGAAAACACCAAAAAAGTGGGTCCCCTAATTCCGTCTGTCTGTCTGTCCTCGAGTCTACAGCCTAAACGCTTTGATAGATTGTCTTCAAACTTGGTATTGGTACATATTGTTTTTTTCGGTCATATGCCCACACGTTTTTTTAATTTTTTTCTAAGACGACAAAAACAGTAGCTCTCATACATTTTTTTTGGCCAAAAAGAAAAATCTTATTTTTCTCAGAAACGGCTCCAACGATTTTTATTTAAAAAAAATGAGTTCATTAATGAAGGGAAAGGGTACCTTTTAATATTTTTTTTTTTTTGGAAAAAAAATGTTTTTTTGGTACCTCTAGTAGAACCATGTTTTTGGTTTTCGATTTTCTCGGAAACGGTTAATCTGATTTTTTTATTTTTTTTTAAATTTTTTTACGCCGTAGCTCCAAGAAAGTTTAAACACTATTGTATACCAAAATTTTTCAAAACTAATTATTTTGGAATTTTTTTTTTTTTAATTCAAAATTTCGAAAACGACTTAATAGATTTTTTCGAAACTTCTTTTTTAGTAGTTTTGAGACATTATCTTGAATAGTTAAAAAAACCTATTTTTCTAAAATAAAAATCAACGGTACCTCCCATACAAATGTTAAAAACCGATAAGAAAAAAATGTATTTCACAAAAACGGCTCCAAGAATTTTCAAAAAAAAAAATTGTTATTAAATTTTATTTTATTTTTTGGATTTTGAAAAAAAAACAATATTTTGCGAATAAATATTTAAATGTTTTGAAGATTTTTTTAAATAATATTTTCAAATGTATATATATATTGTTGAATACTCATTAAAAAAAAAATAAGTAAAAAACGACTTGAAAAAATATATAATACCTATTAATAAACAATTCTTATTTGAAAATTCGTCAACTCGATTTTTTACGAAATTACTTATCAAATCTGAATTTTCAAAAAAATATTTTTTCAAAAAAAAGTATTAATATAAATTAAAAAAATGTTGTCACAAGAAAAATTTTTTTTTGCACAACTATTAACAGATATCTCAAATTTTAACTCTTAAATTATTATAATGTTTGGTCATTTGGTAAAAAAGTTTATTTCACTGAGTAGTGACCGTTGCACACAAGTGTATACCTGAATATTTAAATATTCCCTACAGCCATCAAACAATTTTCATTCTATCTGCCCGTAGAATAAAAAACACACACACACAACCAGCTCCTAATCAACAAAAAAATCCTCATAAAAAAAAAACAAAAAAACCTATGAAATAAATTGTTTTCCTTTTCTACTGTAACTTATAATACATTTTTTATATATTTCTCTCATCAATTTATTATCACACTATTTCCCTTCATACGCATTTTCATAACACACCAACACTACCTAACCTCCGATTTGGTAGCGGAACCCATGATTAGTGATAGAACTTATTGCGGGTTGAATGAATTTCGTCGTCAGGATAGTACTATTAATATCTATATACAATGGAAGAACGTATATTCATTTGTAACAAAAATTGGAATTTGGATTTCTTGAGGTATTTCCGGTTCCAGCACTAAATATATGCACCGCCAAAAGGGAATGGTGTGTGCCTTTGCTGTGAGTACAGTACAAATCAAATGCTTGTCAGCCAAATAAATATACAAATTTAATAACTGAGTTCAAAGAACACACACTAGATGGCAACACAATCTAATTTTAATATTATCTATGCAAATGCCAAGCTATTACCTACATATTATTGAAAAAGTCTTCAACAATAAGCACAGGACAATTATTGATTTCGTGTAAAATAAAAACTCCAGATTTCAATATAAAAAATCCAAATCCAAACCAGTGGTTTTCGTTATACAGTCGTTGTGTTTGCGACTGAGTCGCTCGGTAGATATGTGTTTGGCTGTGTGTAGAGGTGTTTACATATGAAGCTAGCGCCTAACCAGATTGAGCATTAGTTTCAGACTTGCTGCTTTACTTATCCAAAAAAAGCGGCGATTTAAGTTTAATTTAAATTTTCTAGAATTTGTTTTAAATTATTTTGAGCTTCCCACGTATAAATTAAAAAAAAACTATTTTAATAATTCTGTATTTCAGGGTTTTGCCTAAAAAATAGCATTATAAATTCATGTAGTTTCTATGCGTAAGGCTTAAACTCCATACCAGAAAATTGTTCAGGAGATGCTTAAAATCGTGGCATTTACATGATGAAATTATTATTTTTTTAAAAATAAAATACCTCAAAAATTGGTGTTAGTTGGTTTGCAAATTAAGTTATCGGTATCATACTTATATAATTTTGAATTTTTTTTTGATAAAGTTGCTTAATTTATTAGTTATTCCCGTTTAACTCATTGATAATTTGACCAATTTTGTTATAATTTATGAATATATATATGTATAATGCAACCTACTAATCAGTCGTGGCTTTTAATTATTATTTATAAAAAAAGCTAAGTTAGTTCAATAGAGTTAGCACTATCTTTTAACATTACTAACGTTAAAATCACCAAAAGGTTATATTATATTTTTAGCGTCATATTATAATAAATCCATATGACACTTTAACATTTACTTAGTTTTTTTGCATTGTCTTAAGCGTGTTCAGTTGGTGTTTGCCAAAAAAAAAATTGGTTTAGAATGGTGCTAGTGTTTTTTTTAGTAAAGTGATTTACTATTAAAAAATTACTAGGTAGTTATACTCATTTTGCGCAAATGCTTTTTTCACAAAGGACGATTGGGTCCGGAGATACGGTTCAAATCCAATCTGTGCGAAGTCATGTAGACCATTGAGAAGACAGCAGCAGCACGGTAACGGTACCCGTATATTCCAGTTTCAGTCATTGAGACTGCTATTTTAAATCGTTTGTACGGGGAAAAAGCTTAAGTTGATTTTAAATATAAGAGTTTACCTCCAAAGACTCGCCTACAAAAATCGGAGAGATTTTAATTTGCATATTTTAACTCACAATTTGTATATGTCATTATTATTAGCTGGTTGAATGAAAGGATTAAGGTTGATGAATTATTAATATAATTATGTGCATTAAACGAAAGGTCTATTGAATACATATCCACACCTGAAAACCAAACGCTTCTGTAGCTTCTGGTTCTCAAGATATTTCAATCCAAAATTGTTCCAATGATTGTCAACCATACACTGCATTTGACTTGATTTGGAAGCTGATATCTCAGCAACCAAGCCTTGCAGAAAGCTGCGGTTGTCAGTAATTGAAAGGGATTGAACCAACCTTTCTATTGGTGTACAATTTGCAGATTTAAATTTTTTATGATTTCTGAAAAAAAATCAAGGCTAAAAAAATTACATTTTCAAAAATGTTTCCCAAGCCGATCGATATATACATAAAATGAAAGGTTTATTGAATACCTATCCACTCCTGAAAACCAAACGCTTCTGCAGCTACTGGCAACCGCAGCTTTCTGCAAGGCTTGGTTGGCGAGATATCAGCTTTCAAAACAAGTCAAATGCAGAAGGGTTGACAATCTTGGAAACAAATTTGAAAGGGATTGCACAGACCTTTCTACTGGTGTACAATTTTCATTGAATACCTATCCACTCCTTAAAACCAAACGCTTCTGCAGCTTCTGGTTCTCAAGATATTTAAATCCAAAATTGTTTCCAAGATTGTCAACCCTTTTGCATTTGACATGCTTTGGAAGCTGATATCTCGGCAACCAAGCCTTCCAGAAAGCTGCGGTTGTCAGTGTTTGAAAGGGGTTGAACATACCGTTCTATTAATGTACAATTTTCATTGAATACCTTTTCACTCCCGAAAACCAAACGCTTTTGCAGCTTCTGGTTCTCAAGATATTTCCATCCAAAATTGTTGCCATGATTGTTAACCCTACTGCATTTGACTGGCTTTGGAAGCTAATATCTCGGCAGCCAAGCTTTGAAGAAAGCTGAGGTTGTCAGTATTTGAAAGGGATTACACAGACCTTTCTATTGGTGTACAATTTGCAGATTTAATTTTTTTATGATTTTCGACAAAAATTCAAGGCTAACCCTTGCGAAAAAAAATTCCATTTTCAAAAACGTTTCCCAAGCCCATCGATATATACATGATACGAGTATGTAAGGTCTATTGAATACCTATCCACTCCTGAAAAACAAACGCTTCTGCGGCTTCTGGTTCTCAAGATATTTCAATCCAAAATTGTTCCAATGATTGTTAACCCTACTGCATTTGACTTGCTTTGGAAGCTGATATCTCTACAACCAAGCTTTTGCAGAAAGCTGCGACTTTCAGTGTTTGCAAGGGGTTGAACAGACCTTTTAATTGGTGTACAATTTGAAGATTTAAATTTTTTATGAATTTCGAAAAAAATTCAAGGCTAACTCAAGATATTTAAATCCAAATTTGTTTCCAAGATTGTCAACCCTTCTGCTTTTGACTTGTTTTGAAAGCTGATATCTCGGCAACCAAGCCTTGCAGAAAACTGCGGTTGCCAGTATTTGAAAGGGATTGCACAGACCTTTCTACTGGTGTACAATTTTCATTGAATACCTATCCACTCCTGAAAACCAAACGCTTCTGCAGCTTCTGGTTCTCAAGATATTTCAATCCAAAATTGTTCCCATGATTGTCAACCCTACTGCATTTGACTTGCTTTGGAAGCTGATATCTCAGCAACCAAGCCTAGCAGAAAGCTGCGGTTTTCAGTATTTGCAAGGGGTTGAACAGACCTTTCTATTGTTGTACAATTTGCAGATTAAAATTTTTTATGATTTTCGAAAAAAATTCAAGACCTCTTGCGAAAAAAAATTACATTTTCAAAAATGTTTCCCAAGCCAACCGATAAATACATGAAATGAAAGGTCTACTGAATACCTACCCACTCCTGAGAACCAAACGCTTCTGCAGCTTCTGGTTCTCAAGATATTTCAATCCAAAATTGTTCCCATGATTGTCAACCCTACTGCATTTGGCTTGCTTTGGAAGCTGATATCTCGGCAACCAAGCCTTCAAGAAAGCTGCGGTTGTCAGTATTTGAAAGGGGTTGAACAGACCGTTCCATTAGTGTACAATTTTCATTAAATACCCATCCAGTCCTAAAAACCAAACGCTTCTGCAGCTTATGGTTCTCAAGATATTTAAATCCAAATTTGTTTCCAAGATTGTCAAACCTTCTGCTTTTGACTTGTTTTGAAAGCTGATATCTCGGCAACCAAGCCTTGCAGAAAACTGCGGTTGCCAGTATTTGAAAGGGATTGCACAGACCTTTCTACTGGTGTACAATTTTCATTGAATACCTATCCACTCCTTAAAACCAAACGCTTCTGCAGCTTCTGGTTCTCAAGATATTTAAATCCAAAATTGTTTCCAAGATTGTCAACCCTTTTGCATTTGACTTGCTTTGGAAGCTGATATCTCGGCAACCAAGCCTTCCAGAAAGCTGCGGTTGTCAGTATTTGGAAGGGGTTGAACAGACCGTTCTATTAGTGTACAATTTTCATTGAATACCTTTTCACCCCCGAAAACCAAACGCTTTTGCAGTTTCTGGTTCTCAAGATATTTCAATCCAAAATTGTTCCCATGATTGTCAACCCTACTGCATTTGACTTGCTTTGGAAGCTGATATCTCAGCAACCAAGCCTAGCAGAAAGCTGCGGTTTTCAGTATTTGCAAGGGGTTGAACAGACCTTTCTATTGTTGTACAATTTGCAGATTAAAATTTTTTATGATTTTCGAAAAAAATTCAAGACCTCTTGCGAAAAAAAATTACATTTTCAAAAATGTTTCCCAAGCCAACCGATAAATACATGAAATGAAAGGTCTACTGAATACCTACCCACTCCTGAGAACCAAACGCTTCTGCAGCTTCTGGTTCTCAAGATATTTCAATCCAAAATTGTTCCCATGATTGTCAACCCTACTGCATTTGGCTTGCTTTGGAAGCTGATATCTCGGCAACCAAGCCTTCAAGAAAGCTGCGGTTGTCAGTATTTGAAAGGGGTTGAACAGACCGTTCCATTAGTGAACAATTTTCATTAAATACCCATCCAGTCCTAAAAACCAAACGCTTCTGCAGCTTATGGTTCTCAAGATATTTAAATCCAAATTTGTTTCCAAGATTGTCAAACCTTCTGCTTTTGACTTGTTTTGAAAGCTGATATCTCGGCAACCAAGCCTTGCAGAAAACTGCGGTTGCCAGTATTTGAAAGGGATTGCACAGACCTTTCTACTGGTGTACAATTTTCATTGAATACCTATCCACTCCTTAAAACCAAACGCTTCTGCAGCTTCTGGTTCTCAAGATATTTAAATCCAAAATTGTTTCCAAGATTGTCAACCCTTTTGCATTTGACTTGCTTTGGAAGCTGATATCTCGGCAACCAAGCCTTCCAGAAAGCTGCGGTTGTCAGTATTTGGAAGGGGTTGAACAGACCGTTCTATTAGTGTACAATTTTCATTGAATACCTTTTCACCCCCGAAAACCAAACGCTTTTGCAGTTTCTGGTTCTCAAGATATTTCAATCCAAAATTGTTCCCATGATTGTCAACCCTACTGCATTTGACTTGCTTTGGAAACTGATATCTCGCCAACCAAGCTTTAAAAAAAGCTGCGGTTGTCAGTATTGGAAAAGGATTGAACCGACCTTTCTATTGGTGTACAATTTTCAGATTTAAATTTTTTATGATTTTCGAAAAAAATTCGGGGCGAAAAAAATTACATTTTCAAAATTTTTCCCAAACACATCGGTACGAGTATCTGTGTATTTAACTTCTCATATCGGCTTATAAGAATATATTATGTTACCGTTTATATACGGAATTATATATATATATACATATATGTAATTACTTAAACTAAGCACATTAACCATTATCAAATTGTAGTTATATTTCTACTGCAGTTTTTGAAATGCAGCTTGCAGCATTTGATTACATAGAGCAGAGTATGGGTTTATTTCCACAAGCTAAAAGTACAAGTAAAATAAATATTCAATACATTAATTTAGTTAACACATAATGCTTGTAACTACCTGATTTTTTGCAAATTTACTGCCCATTTTAGAGGCTTCTTCAAAATCGCGTTTAGCAGCGCTTATGTTTTCCATTTTCCTGTACAATAATCCACGTTGACAGAGGGCTTGGCATCTTGTACGGGCTTGGTGCGTAGATAATTCCAAAGCTTTCTCTAAATCTTTCAGCGCTTCTGAGAATTTATTAAGATTATCTGTCTGTATTTTTTGTTTACTTATACAATGTGTATGCTCATTCTTTATCCCTCAATTCTTAATTTTATTTATTTTACCTTCATCATCTCCTTTCAATCTTAACACCTGAGCTTTATTATTGTAAACAGAACATCTGCTCGGTGCTGTTTGTATTGCCTTATCAAACTTAATAACTGCTTCATCTAGTTTTCCTACTTCGGCTAATTGTATGCCTTCCACTTCAAGTTTTATTGATTTCTCTACAAGTGGACTTTGTACTTCGGGAATATCGCTTATTTCAGCTTCAATATCAATATTGAAAGGACTTGTAGTTACGTCTTCAAATGAAACAAAGAGGGACTCCAAGACCTTCTGATCATGTGCACTGAAGCACTCACGATATAACGGCTTGTTCATGTTGACACTTTTCTTCTTACTGTTTTGGATTGAATTTTTTTTCAAACTTGAAAATAAAATATCACAAAAACTTGTTTGTTCAAATATAACTTGTTTATTTAAATATAAACAAGTTTTGTTTGTTTATTTCTAGTATGAATTTAGTTGGTATATACATCTACATATATTTTTAAATATCGAGAATCGGTGATTTCCTTAGAAAACATTTTGATTCGCTACATGCTTCTTGACTGTAAATTTTCATTCGCGTCAAAGTATAAGATTTTAGTTTTTAAGACATAAATTAATATTTTCATTCTCATTTTATTACTGCGACAATTTTTATGTAAATAACTGATAAATATTCAATTTTTTATTGTTGCAAGATAGTTCCTTCTTCATATTTCTGCGAGTGTACACAAGAAGTCCTTATAAAAAAGTGACCTTCTTTTTTACTTAATCAAAAATATTCAAAAAAATTGGATATATATGTTTTGGGGTTTTCCATTGGTAAATACAAAAGTTAATGTGGATTTTGATATTTTTAGTGGCGAATGGGACGCGATTTGAATTAAATTTTGTTTGCTATGATATTGGCGAATATTCGCTTCTGTGAAACTGATAGTGTTGTCAAACTCCAATTATACTAGAGTTTAGTGGTGTTAATAAAAAGAGGGGTAGATTCACCGAAAAATACGGATCTGCCAATTTGATTCAGGAGAAAAAAAATAATTTGTGTTGTCCAATGAAAGGATTTGATTGTAGAAATGCGTGATTTTTCAGATTTGTATCAAAAAAGAATTAAATTCTTGTACTAATGGAAAACCACATTTATTTCAATTACGTTCCTCAACAACTGAAATTCACTCTTTTTCTTAGTTTTGGCAAAAACGTTCAAATGTCAGAGAATGTGGGTACTAATTATGAATGGTATGGATTTGGATTTTTTTATTAGAAGTTGCATTTTAAGTTTTAAAATGGGCCTTTTAAATAGAAATTTTTAGTTCATTGTAATGTTGAATTGTCTCGCAGTAAAATTCATAGTGCAAATTCATGACACTTCATTTTATGCAATTCGAACACTTACAACTAACAGAAGATTACTCTGCGAGAGGAACGAATGAATTTAAGAGACTCAGATGCCGAAAAAATGGGGGCGTTCGGCGTCGCACAGCTTTCTGATACATTGCTGAAAAATATTCTGTGAATTTTTGAACGCATAAAACGCAATTGGTAATCATTCCTGTCAAAAGTCAAAACAGAGAAAAAAAACAATTTCTCACGATTACGCTTTAGCTTAAAGTGAATTTAACATACATTTGTTGGATAAAATATAAATTTAAAATGAATCAGGAAGTAAGAACCACACATGTTTCAACCGAATCAGAAGCAGAAGATGATTTAATACAAAGGACGGAATTAAAGTTCAAAACAAAAACAACAATTGAAAAGACAGCTGATTTCGTAGTCAGCTTTGCACTACGATACCTAAGTATACCAGAAATTTAGCGCTAGCTTGGCTTCGATTTGGAAATCATATGTTTTGTTCGGTGTTTTGGTCGTCAGCTGTTAATGGCTTGTTTTTTAACACGTATTACAACAACAACGAACGTATTGCACAGCAAAGCTATGCGCTACCTAACACCCCCAATATAAGACAAACAATTATAATATATTTTTCCTATATTGAAGACTTAGGCATGAGTAATAATAAGATTGGAAACTTTCGTATGTTTTAGCATCCAAAATCCATGTGTTTAAATGTTTGTATTTCAAATTTGTTGCGTGTCGATGAATAAATGTGAATTACAAAAACAATTTAATGCGGAGGTTAAATGCATTTTCAGTTAAAGTCAATTTTCAGCTGGGGGCAAACCCGTTTGACAGACGAGGATTCGTATCTTTGTATCATTTATTTATGGACTTCGGTTATTTTTTTTAGCTCAGAGCACGGTAAATGGAGCAATAAGCTGAATGCAGCCAATTTATTCTGCTATTTTTTCATATTATAATTTCTAATCATATGACAGTTTTTTGGTGAAATGTGTTACATAATTTATTCAGAGACGTGTATCAAATGATATTTCATTTTTATTATAAATAATCGGAACTATGATACTATGATCTCAATAACGATTAAAATTATTTTGTATGCTTATGAAGTGATGGTGCGCAATCCGCTTTTTTTTTTATAACTTTTGTTTTTCTTAACACAGCGCGACCATCCGGTGGAAGAAGAGAAAGAAGAATGGGAAAGATGTGTGGCGCGATGTTCTGAGACTAGAGTTTGTTGTTGTCTCAGATTTATCTTCAGGGATGGCGGCTGAACTAATGCGGAGAGAATTACCGTGTCTTATTTATTTCTGTCGCTTATAATTCGCATTATTTTATTTATTTCGTTGTCAAATTTTATGGGTATGCTACTTTACTCAATCACATGTTGTTAGTGTTATGCCTAAACAGCATGTAATGAGCTAAGCAGCAACTTATTTTATGACAATTTTTAGAATTGGTTTTTAATGGAATATAAGAAGACATAGACAACGGCAGGAATCGAACCTGCAACCACGAGGTTGACAGGCGAGCACACAACTATCGCGCCAAGGCCACGCCCAAATCGCTTTCAACCAACATTCGTTTTTTTCTAAATAAAATCGATGTCAAATAATGTTTAGCAAGTTTTTATTGTATTTAGACACACACTGTTCACATTTTAAATTTCTTTTACGTGAAATTGAAACAAAAATGTGAAAAAATTCATTTCAAATTGTTTAAAGGAATTCAACATTAGTTTGGTTGCCAAAAAATGTTTCCATTTCGGAAAAAAAATCACAACGAGACCCCTAACTGACATTTACCATAATCGATGATAATCAGACGCACTATAAGCATTTAGTTAAAAATAAATTCACATTTAAATGCTTATATTTTCCTCGGGAGAAACTGTAAATTGTTGATATCATCGACAAAATCGATTAATGTAAAAAAAACCCTCTGCCATAAAATTGTGCCTATTTCCAAAATAAAAACCACTAACATTTTTACCTTTTTTTTAAAAACAATTTATTACACAATATCATTTTATATATATAACAAGTTATAATGTCTTTAGAAATAATGAAATGATATTAACATAACTGCGGATGAATATAAAAATAATAACTATAAAAAAAAAGAAAAAAATATATACTTGTAGCATATATAATACATAACACTTTCTCCATTCTAAAATTACTTTCTTAGTGATGAATGATTTTAAAATACAAATAACAATTTAAAATATTATTCTTATCAGAGGTTGAATTTATGTTAACTTTTATTTGACGTATTTGACTTAATTATGGCAAATTGTGAAATTGAAAATTAAAAAGTATATATTAAATAATCACTAGACTTCGAGTGCATTCAAGAAAATTACTTGCTTTTCATCTCAAGCATTTTTGTTTAAGTTTAAAATCACTTCACTTCTTCATTTTTTTTTATAATAACGTGGAAATTTATTACCTGTATATTCGCAAGAACTTGCAATAATAATAATTATAATTATAATAATAATAATAAATTTTTCATAATAGTTTATTATTTTTTTTATATATATATATATATATATTTGTATATATATATATATATAATTAGCTCAGTATTACAAAATGTTTGCTATGTTTTTTTTCTTAATTTGTTTTGTGTTTTTTTCTCATCACTAATTATCTTGTTATTAATTTTATACACATATCTACAGTACTTACATTGTATTTGGGCTGAAATAATTTTCAATATAATTTTATTTCCAGAATTTAACAACAATGTCAGTTATATATTCGAGATCAGAAGCAGTGCAAATGTTACTATGTATTAACGTTATTCATATTTTTTTTTTGTAATGCAGGTTTCTACTTTTGCTTTTGTTTTTTTAGAAATGTGAATAATGCATTGTATTTATTGAATTGAAAAAATAAAAGAATTCTTTTTTTACAATTATAGATATATGTATATTAAATATAATTTTAATAGAGTTTCTTCAAAGTTATATTTTTAATATTTTTGTTTTAAATTAAAGCATAATTGCTTATACAAGAAGTCATACTATTACTCTGCTTTATATAAGAATGATTGATTGTGAACGATATACAAGAACAAAAATAACATTTTTATATTAAAATAATTATATTTATTTAACTAAAAGTAAAAACAAGTAGAAGAAGAAAGTTAAATCCTAACGCTTTTTCGTTTTTGTCTTAATTATAATTTCAATCAATATATTTTAAATTTATAATAAAAAAAAAAACAATAGAAGGCAATTGATATAATGAAGAATAGAAGTCCACTTATGTGCTTGTATTTATTTATATAATGTAATATAATATTGTATGTATGGTCTAAAATATGCGTAGTTTTATGTGTAATTGATTTTGTTTATAATGTATAATTTCTACACTTGCTTCTTCCTGTCTTCTCTAAATAAAAATAACAATCAAAATAAAATATATGTACAAATAATATATTGTTTTCTTAACTTGAAGCTGCTTATTAAATTTTTTAATATGTTAAATGTTAAATGTTATGCCCTGTCAGCTAGTAACCAGCCTAGCTGTTATCAATTTACTTAATTAAAAAGCTCTTATCTCACCTATTATTTTAATTTACCATCGAATTTTGCTGGGTCGTTTCTTTTGAATTTTGAATCCTTGTGGAATTCTACATCAGATATTTTATGAAAGTTACTATATTTTATTCTTTTCTTACTTTGTTTCCTTATTAAATTCAATCTAAATTTGAAATAAGTCTCAAAAATAGGTGGGTTTTTTTTTGATTTTTCATCTAGTGGATAATACTTAATAAACAAATTAAAATTAAAATATATATACCGTGCAAGTTCTTTTTTAGCTTTGTACAATTGCATTCGTCCACATTTAATAATAATTTCTACATATTTATTTTCACTTTTTATTCATATAAATATATACAATATACACATATGTATATATAGATATAATTATATTAAATCACTTTAAAAACAAGGTTTACATACTATAGGTAGGTATTAAGTATTTTCCATTGTTTTAATGTACATAGTAATATTATATAATGTGTATTGCATTTGTTATTATTTTAATTAAAATGTATTGGCGTTCTGCATGTTCATTTATTATATATATATATTTTTGTTAAGGTATAACTATATATTTTTAGCATTTTCACTTTAAATTTTAAATATTTATTTTAGTCTTGACGACTTACACCGAGTATAGGAAATTATATTTAAAATTTGATCAACAAAAATTTTAATTGGAATAAAATTCAAATTTCTTCTTACATTAAAAATGAGGAGGAAACTAAAGATAACAAAACCGAAAGGCTTAAAGAATTAGTCTTATTTTGGAATACCCATTTTTGTTGGCCTTGATTTGATTCCTTGTTTGGAATAATGAATTTTATTATTTAGTTTTCATCTATATACATCAAATAGTAATTAGCTGAATTAAATGATTTTTTTTAAATATTTTATTAGCCTTAAGCTGAACAAAGCTGCAGATTAGGAGTTATAAATATTTTTTGTAATATATGTGAGCCCTATATATTTTGATACCATTGCAGTTGCAGTAGTTGGAAGAAGTTATGCTGTGCTGATTTATTTGACACACATAATAATATACGCGCCCTGCACTTATATGATAATAATTATTTGGTCCCAAATGATATGAGGGTACTTTTTCAGTAGTAAGTTATATTACTTTTGTATTGTTTTTTTTTAAAGGAAAATATGTAAGAAATGTTTCTTCAAATTAAGATCATGGTTCATGGATTAACTAAGTGAGTTTAAAAAAATATGTTTATTTTTAAATAATGTATGAATAAAAAGACTTATAGTAAAATAAGTAATCAGTCGATCTTTGGTATTTTATCGCCAGTGTTTCTGTGGAGGTTGGTTATAATCGGTCCCAAAATTTCCCTATAAGTGGAACTGACTATAAAGTCGGAGAATTGCCGCTAACAGTTTTAAAAGCGTAGATAAAACTTTATTTCAAATTTCAATATTAAGATTTTTTCTTTTGTGAAACTTAAATATTGCGCATCAAAATAAAATGAAATAAGGACCTTTGTCAAATATTATTATGTTTCTCGGTTAAAATATTTAATCTTTATCAGGATACAGTTTGAAATGAAAATTATTTATGTAAATATTTTGAGTTAATTTTTCAATGTGAAATTTCAATTTTAAATATACAGTCATCGGCATAATTATTTTAACAGCTGTGTGAATGCCTTCTGAGTGAAAAATTAGTAACGGAAAATGTCATGAAGTTACGGATTGTTTATCAGAGTAAGTATAAAGGTTTCTTAGTTACTGAGAGTAAAGTTATTTCAGTTACGCCTTTCATGAGTATACATCAATTCGTGTTAACAGTGATCATTTGGTATAGGATGCCGGATTTACACGACTGCCAATTTCGCAGTATTTTCTGCCAAAATACTGCTGTCATTAATTTAATTAACGATATTCGTCGTTTACACGAAGCTAAAATAATGACAGATAAAAATACTGCCAACACTGGCAGTAAAGCATGAGCAAGTTCATTTTTTATTGCAAATTGTCATTATTCGAAAATTCTTGTCAGTACTGAATTATCAAGATGTCAGTATAATGCTACAACTTAACGAACATTCTGGCTGGCATTTTTTTAATGACTAATATACTGCCACATTTTCGACCATTTACACGACAACAAAAATAATGCCAAGATTTTGAACGTAATACTGCCAGTTTGGCAGTCGTGTAAATCCGGCATTATGCATTTTTAATAGGGATTTTGTAAGGTTTTTATTTGACTAAAATGAAATGGTTTTATTTATTTTAATGAAAGTTAATTTGAGTTTCATGAAGCCCATTAAAAAGATTTCTTCAATTACCAAAAGAACAACGTAAGAAACAAGTTTCAGTTTTACAAATGATTCAACGAGGAGGTTCAGTTGTGTTTAGGGTTTGTGTATCGTCTAGATCGTCAAGTGGTCACAAAAACTTACTCGAGTCCCAGACTCATCGGAGAGTCGTTTATTTTTCAGCAGGGCAATGCCCATGCCACAAAAGTGGCATGATTCAGAGAGGACACTATTTTGGAAGTAGTAAGAAGACTCTGGGAAGAAGTTCCTATAGAAATGATTCAGGAACTTGTGGAGTATGCCTCAAAACGTCTTCAAAAAGTCATACACGCTAAAGGAGGATTCATTTATTTAGAAGTGCTAAGAATGTTATTTGTATTTTGTAAATATATTTTTTAGTTAGCATAACATTTTTTGTCAAAATAATTATGCCTAAAATGTAGAGTGAATTTTGTTTATTACTTAAAAATCCAATAAAGTATACAAAGGACCTAATTGACCAAATAACAATTTCCCATTTTCAATTTTCATGATTTACATATACATATATGAAACTATAAATGTTTAACTTGTCAAACTAATTATGTCAACCATTGTAATTTTTTTTTATTGAATCCCTCGATGTACTGGGAAAATTAAAAAAAAATCGTTTGACAAAGGAGCGATCATTTTTTTCTTAAGAGATTTATCATTTTGTCTAAATGGAATACACAGAGTTTCCAATAAAATACAATTTTATTGAACTCTTTGACTGAACTAATCCTGAAATAATAATATTTAATATAGTGAACAATTAAGAAGCGTTTATCATTCCAATAATATTTGAACGAAAATTTAAATGATAAGATGGATTTATTTTGAAACAACAATCAGAATAGAACTTTTTTTTAGAAAAAAAAAACCGAGCGGGTACAAGCGGGGAACCTTTCGCCTTTCTCAACTTTCAGAAACACCCGCCCCAAACAACTGATTTTGGATACAATACAAAAAATCTTATGAGTTAAGTTTCCGACTTAAATAAGGATCTTTTTAAGTTGAATATTTAAGTCTTTTTCTTTTAAGTAAGGAATCATACAATTATTATAATGATTTGCACTGCGTGCAGTCTTGTTTCAATTACATTTTGTGGTTAGGCATATTGTGGGCTCAATTCCAAGACTAAATTTGAATAATTACTTATTGAATAAAAATAACAATAATATGGATCACATAGTTCGGATTAAATGAAACTATACACACATTTATTTTTTTTTGGTAAATTAATTAACTAGATTCAGCAGCTTTCGTTAAGTCGATTCCATGTTTGCGATCTCGATACTGCTCGCTCGTTATCGCTGGTTCACTAGCTGGCAAAGCAAGCAAATGTTAAGCTTCTAGAAATATAAGGGCTGTTGGCTTAGGCTCTAGGTTTGATTTTTTCGCTTCCACAACTAAAAATGTAATATCAGCCTTTTCACGATTTGCGAAGCATTCAGCTATAAGACGGGCCACTTCCTGATTATTTTTTTAAAATAAAATATGTCAATTTGTAGACTCATTTTCCTTTCTTATACACATTCAATATAGTAACTATATATATACTTACTTGATGATGCAGGCCGTCAACTTTGTTACCATCGACTTCTAGTATAAGTTGTCCTACTTCTAAGCCTCCGGCATCAAATGCAGCACCATGTTCCTGTAAGAATTCGCATTATCTTTAAAGAAATTCTAGGTTTTTTCGTCAATGGCACTCAGGCTTACATGAATATTAATTATTCTTGGTAATGGATGTTTCGTATTAGCACCACCTTCGATCGCAATACCTAGAATTGGTTTAGTTTTCTTAACAGTTATATGTAAGTTGCCTCTATGATCAGGTACGACGTTGGGATTGAGTTCGCGCGGTTGGTCTGTCGTGGAGCCATTTTGTTCAGCCGATAGACGCTGCATGGACTGAAAAAGATTTATTGTGTTTATGATTTTTTTATTTCAATTTAAAATTTAAGGCAGTTTATTTTTTCCTCAGATGCTTTGTTGTTTAAAAAATCGTTGTCAGTGTTTTAAGTAAACACAGAATTGAAAATAAAACAAATTAAAAAAAAACAAACAAGATTGGAGATTAAATATTTGTTTTTAAACAATTCAGAACCAAGCAAATCTAAACAAATTCGAAATTTAATTCAATAATACAAGAAGGTTTTTGTTTTTAATAAATTTTAACAGCCAATCATTCTATAAGAGGATAATGTATATATAGGTAATTAAGAAATTTAAAAACAAATTCTGCAAAAATAAATTATTTTGTTTAAAAGAAAATCAGATTAATTACGTGATAAATGAAATATAGTGTGGAGTGTTAAGGAATAGCCTAAAATCCAGTGGTGTGAAATAAATTCAAAAATAATGTTAAAGGACCATCGCCATCGATAATAATTTTCTACAAAAATTCCATAAAAAAGCTTTTTTTTTAAATAAAAATGTCTCTTGAATAAACTAATAGCTGTGAGAAAAAATATTTGTCAGCCAATTTTGGATTGTTATTTTTTTTTTAAATTTATGTACAAGTTTTAAAAAGGCCTCCAAGGTGGTTACAATTTCGAAACTAAAAATTGTGAAGTTCTAGCAAAACTAATATTTAATTTAATATGTGTATGTTCGTACAGTTTTTATAAGACTAATAAAGAATAATATTTTATTTTCTGCAATTTTGTTCTGCATTATATTACTCATAGAAGAAATGTCAAAAATTGATAGATTCATTTGAGGAAGGATAAGTGCATTTCGCGCACTTAGGCCTAAAATTCTAAAAAATAAGTTATAGCAACTACGAAATAAAATTTGGCTACTATTATACAAACAAATTTAATTTAATAGGTATAGTAACAAATATTTATTTTTTATTTTGTATCAGAATACCAAATTAGTTAAGTTTGCGTAATCTTACCCCACGCAGTTAGAGCAATGATTGTGCAAAACCTATATGAGCATTTGTATTCGAAGGCTTCATTAATATGATAGTTTGAAGTTTGTAGTATCTTACGACAAATTAATGGTAAAACCCGCAAACATTTTGAAGACTGCATATCTGTTTTTAGACGCTACTTTTGTGTGTGTTCTAAAAGAAATATGTTTTTGTATTCAATTTGTGCCGTTGACGAAGTGAACATTATACCACACACGAAATATCGACTTCTCTTCTTGCAATTTCAAATGAAGTATATAAACATTAGGCGTGTTTTATTGGAATATCTATTCATAGTAGGATTTTACATATGGATTCTACTTTAGCTTTTTATCGACTATAGTAATATTATATAGATTTTGTGTGTAAAGTCTTACTATATGGATAGATTTCCCAATAAAACACGCCTATTATCGGAACATTCTGAATATCGCAAATAATAATAATTCCTGCGGCTTGTGAAATCAAATATTTATAATTTTGCCAATTTATTTGACTCGCAGTACGCGGTGCTCTTTTCTTTCACCATAAATAGTAAATGGAAAATGAGAGAACTGTTCTGTCAAACCAGTATTGTTAATTACGCAATACCCATTATAGAGACACAGAGCAAATGGGTAGATGATAAATAGAGAGTCTATCACGTTCTACTCTGTTATAATACAATTACCACAATCAATCTGACAGAAGACCGCAAACAGTTTGCTTATTTCAAAATAAAAGTGAATTTTAATTGGAAAACAATTTTTTTTCTAAAATTAAGATATTCCAAGCAAAGATATAATTTTACGAAATAAAACAATTAAAAGTGTTACCCAACCGCTGTCACCTTAACTTCCAAATAAAATTCAATTCTTAAATCAGGCAGCATTATTTTCATGGTTCCGTATCTCATTTTGACAATTATTCTTAACAATCTGTTCTGAATTATTTCAAAAGCACGAGAGCATACCTACTTACAAATGTATATGTTACATACGTAAGTAATGTCGTTTTCGATTGGTAATCCACCGCGTTTGTTGATCCTTATTGAACAAATTAATTTCTAGATTCTCGATTCTGAAGTTGAATGTCAATACATGTGTAATGTCGGATTTACACGACTACCAACTTCGCAGTATTTACTGCCAAAATACTGCTGTAATTAATTTAATTAACGATATTCGTTTACACGAAGTTAAAATAATGACAGATAAAAATAATGTCAACTGGCAGTAAAAAATGAAGCAAGTTCATTCTTTATTGCAAATTGTCATTATTTGAAAATTGTTGTCAGTACTGAATTTACACGATGCAACAAATTAACGAAAATTCAGGCTGGTATTTTTTTAATGAGAAATATGCTGTCACATTTTCGACCATTTCCACGACAAAAAAAATAATGCCAAGATTTTGACAGTAACACTGCCAATTTGGCAGTCGTGTAAATCCGGCATAAGTCAGGCAATTTCAAACGCACATTTTTGAATATTTTATTTTGTACTCGTAAGCTCGTAATGGGCGCGAGTGTATGCGTGATTCTGGTCATGATTCTGACTTCAAAACCATAATCGAATTTCTCTTCTTTCTACAAGAATTGCTTTCATTCGAACACTTTGCCTTCCGGACGACCAATCGAAAAGGCCATAAGTTACGAGTTCCCGGCTCAAAAGTTAAATGATGTGATTTACCAAAAATATAAAGACATTTATTGTTTTCGAAACTCCTTACCTCTACTGAGTATTTGTATTTTTAATCACTCGTTAAACATTATTTGGATGCCTTTTATGAATAAAAAATTAATTTTCCATAATAATGAATGTTCAGTTTTTAAAAAGATTTCTCGTTGCCGAACTTAGGCGGAAGCCAAACAAAAATGGAAATGTAGGGATATCTAAATACGGGGATGCGTACTCACCTGATGCCTTCGAACTCCCTTCTCGCCAAGTAACGTGCCTCCCTCCTCCTTCATATCAAAACTTCTAGAGAGTTTAGTTGCCAACTCCTATATAGTTTATGTTTGCAATTACGAGTAACATGGTTTAATGGGTTGATTGTTTGGTTGGTTTAGATTGAAATTTGTTGATTGAAATATGAAGAAAATTCAATTCAAAAATCAAAATCGAAAAATCCAAACAAAAATCAAAATGGAATACATTGTTTTTTTTTTTAACGAAATTGCTTTTGCTTATTATTTATTAAGTTTTTTTTTTTGTGTAAGACCGCAAAAATATTAATTGTTATAATTTTTTTTTAAGTTGCCATAAGTATTATTTTTTTTCCTTTAAAAGATTTATAGATATTCTAAAACAACTGTGTGTGAGTTCAGTCTAGATTTTCATAAACTTAAAAACTGCTTAAGCATCGGAATAAAAAGAAAGCGTGCATTTTTGTGTTTTTGTTTTCTTTTTACATATAGCTGAAGGAAAGACCATTTATATGCAGGAAGAGCAGTTTGTTGTCTCTTTTAATTTTTCATGTCTTAAAAGATCTTTATGTAGAGAATAAAACAATTGAATTTGAAAAATTAAAAAATTAAAAGTTTGAACGGGCACTGGGGATTTATTTTTAAATATGTATATCCAAGTCTGGGAACTCGAATTTATATTTATTAGATTTTATTTACGATACGAATTTTAAGTTATACGAAAACTCATTTACAACAACATGGAAAATTGGAATGCTGATAAAATTTTTGTCGAAATTAAATTAGCATAGCATCTAAAAATAACTAATAAGCAATTGTACGGAATATTTTATTCCCTCGAATTTTTCCTGAGATTGTGAATTTTCCAAAAATTGGTATGAAATGACTACAAAACTACCTGGAAAAGTGTATTCCCGAAATCAATGAATTCCGAGAAAAAGTTTTGAGCATCAATCACGTTCCCTATATTCGAATGAGAGAACAAATTTCAGGAAATTTTTATTCACTATAACCCCCAATATTCGGTTATTTATTTATGAATTATCAGCGTTAAGAAAATGTCATTGTTATGGTTTAACTTGAAAACTGCATCGAACTGCGTGAGTATTTAACTCAGCAGTCGATGTATTGATATAACAAACTTATCGAAAGAACGAATATTCCTAAAATTATAACGAAGGTAGAAGAAGTCTGTTAACGACCACGAAGGTGGACGGTTAGTTTAAATAAAAAGTGTTTTTTTTATCTAATTTTTCCACTATAAATTCGTTTGTTTTATTTAAGAGAAGGTGGAAGTTTCTATATTTACAGGAAGGTAATACTGTCCATTTGCTAAGCGTGTTAAAGGTTAAAGGTTAAGTATTTTTTGAGCTACGAAACAATAACAATTTCTTTCAAAAGAGACAAAATAGGTTAAGCATAAATCAAAACTTTTCGAAAAAATAACCAAAAATTTTAGGATTGGTTCTAAAACCATCAGACCTTCAATCGCAATCAAATTTAGTGTGTGAGGTTTTTGTGAACTACATAATTTGTTTCAAAGATTTTTTTTTTAATTCTAAGCCTTTGATATTTCATGTTCGCCATGTTGTCTTATCTATTGTTAATTTATTTTTATTTTTATTTTTTCTATCAGACATTCAAGCCATATCATTATAATAAATAGTTAACGCCGCTATCGTCCGACTAAATTTTGAAGTACCTTCTTCAAAGAGGACCCCGATTTCACCAAAAAAGCCAACGAAAAGGCCCCTTTCCGGAAATCGGGTATGTCAATCAGCAATAACCAACTAATATACGACCCATCACTAAATTTCAAACAGCTTATGTCGACTGAATCCATTTGGAAACCGGCAAGTTCTGCTAAATTTAGGTTTTCAGTAGAACAGAACCCGTGTCTCATTCTCTGGTTCGTTGCTTTCATTTTTAATGTTTTTTTTTACAAATGGTAAAATGGCATAATTTTTTTATTTTTGATTTGTTTAAATCATATAAGCATTGCTACTTTCAATGTTAATGCAAGTAAGTTTTCAGTACCACAGTTTCGAAATTTTAGCAACTAAATTTTAATTTGCTCTATCAATATCATATTTGATATTCCCAGACATGGTGTAATATTTGTTTGTTAAATAAAGCTTAAATGGACGATATTTACACTTAGAAAGAGATAGAAATAGGTAGACATGTGTATCGTAAGATTTTACCACGTAACACAACGATACGAGACGTTAAGTTAAAAGGGTGAAACAAAAAACTTTTAATTTCTATACTTACGTAAAATTTAAGAGTTTATAAAAATTCAAGTAATATCTGAATTGTATTGTGGGATGAAATATAGGGAATTTGAAATGAATAACTTATAATAGGCATATTTATTTTTCTTCTTTTATAACCAATTTATTAATTTTCTTTATAATATTAAATTGCATTCAAAAATTAAATTAATTCCTTTCATTTGTTATAAGAGCGTGATAAGTTTTTGTTTGTGTTTTGCGAGATGAATGAAAGAGAGAAACTAACAAAATAACCTATAAACAATTTACTCTAATAAAATTAATTTTTATTTTTGCCAATTATTCTCGAAACAAAAATGAATAAACAACCGAATCAACTATTTGAATTAATAGATTTAATAAATAATCATGTTTTAACTATTATACTCTAAGGTGCAAATGTGGGTCTACGAAAGTTTTTCTGTTAAGAGTTTATAAGAGTGGGTGACTCATGCGTACAGTGCAATTATATTTTTTTAAGCTTAAAATTCAATCAATAGTAATGTCAACAACTTTAATATATTAAAACTCATTTCTCATTGTTCTATGCATTGCTAATAAAACAATTCGCAAAATAAGCATTATAATTACAAAACAAAATTTCAACTATGTAAGTAATTATCTAATATAAAATTTCTACTCACACAAATCAGGCCAAATCGAATGTTTTATTATATATTTATAAACTAACAAAATCATAATGGAAAAAAAACAAAAACAAATTATAATAACTCATTGATCTATTTTAATAGCAATGCTTTTTGGCAAACGATTTCATTTTCCACAACAAGTTATCAAGAATCAAAAAACAGTCTTCTTTAAGTTGGATGGCTTCTTAAAATATTATTTAAAAAAAAGTAACAAAATACAATTGCACTTACAAGAGGCCGTCCCCAATACCACGACTTGACACGTTGCGTTAAACCACCCAAATGCGAACGAAGTCCGTCTAAGTAGCCACCCTGTAATACAAAAATTAACAAAGAAAGAAAAAAACGAAAAGAACACAAACCAAACAAAAGTAATTTTCGAGATATTATTTTTCATAAAAATGAAAATTTTTCTACTTAAGTTGTTACAGTATTACAAACATTTTTTTTAAAATAAATCTATAAACATATTATTTTATTTTGTGTATAAATCTATCTATCTATTGACTACCATTTTCTTAACAAAAAATTTTTTTTCTACACTAAACCCTACGATTTGTGGTGCATGTTTTGTTTGTTTGTTTTTACCTATTTTAACAAATAAAACACATACTGCCTATAATGGCATCTAAATATTTTATGATTTTTATGTTAAGAATTTATTTTCTACAGACAATGGAAATGGAAAAATATGTTAAAATAATGTAATGTCGAATGTTTTGATGACATCGGTTTTTATTGTTTTTTTTTCATGTTTAATTGTATGTATTCCTGAATTTTGTGTTTGGGTTTGTTTTCAGTTTGTTTGTGATATTGGTCTTATCTTTCCCTAAGCTATTTAAGATGCTTTTTTTATAAGAAAGCCCTCAAATTTTGATAATTGAAATTTGAAACTTAATGTTTAAATTTGTGGGTTAAGTTTACTTTGAATCTTACCTGCTCCTTTTTTTTTTAATTGAAAACAGAGTGCATGAAATAATTTTAATAAAAATATCTAATATAATATGATCTTTAAGAGTTAAATGAATCAAATTTTATGTATATATTAATTAATGTATGTACTGAGCAAACAACCTACAAGGAGTAAACAAATGCCTCAACGAATACGATTTCACTACAACTTACAAAAAAAATGTTTTACCCACATCCACTTCTATATTACTTACCCGGAATTAGGTGCGGTACATGTGTTCTTAGATTAATTTGTTCTATTTGAAATTCTAAAATTTACAATCTTTGGTAATCTCACCAATTTATCGGATTTTTTCAATATCGATGTCTGTTGTTAAGGTTTTATTTTTTTATATCATTGTCTATATTAAAGATTCTAATCCAGAGCTTAGATATCGTATATAGTTCTAAAGAGGCATCAGTCGTCAACAACCTGATAGGAACTTATCAGTGTGGCTTTAGGCCAGGCAATTCCACCATCGATCAAATATTCTCACTATGGCAGATCTTGGAAAAAACCCAGGAATTTCAAATCGATACTCACCAACTTTTCATCGATTTCAAGGCCGCATCTACAGAGACGAGCTATATAGAGCCATGTCTAGTTTTGGCATCCCTACCAAACTCGTCCGTTTGTGCAGGATGACGATGGAGATTGCACGCTGCTCCATCAAGGTCGGCAAAGACCTCACCGACACATCTGATTTCAAAAAAGGTTTTAGGCAGAGCGACGTGATGTCATGCGACTTCTTTAACATCATTCTTGAAAGAATAGTGCAAAACCCCCACGTCAACACTAGAAGAACAATCTTTCAAAAGTCCGTCCAATTACTCGTTTACGCTGACGACATTGACATAATCGGACGAACAAAGCGTGATGTCAGCGGTGCTTTCGTGAGTATTGAGAAGAAAGCCAAGAAGATGGGTTTAACGGTGAACGGAAGCAAAACAAAATATATGCTGTCAACAAGAAAGGACACCCAGCACCGACGCCGACGTCTCGGACAGAACGCCACTATATACAGCTATAATTTTGAAGTTGTCAGAGACTTTATATACCTAGGATCCGCTATAAACTTAGCGAATGATACCAGTGCTGAGATCAAACGTAGAATTACTCTTGCCAATCGCTGTTTCTTTTGGCTAAGAAGGCAATTGAGAAGCAAAGCCCTCTCTCGAGCAAATAAACTGTCGTTATATAAGACGCTCATCATCCCAGTCCTGATGTATAGTGCAGAGACATGGACACTGTTAACGATGGATGAGAAAGCGTTATGGAATGGGAATGGAGAAGACGATACTCATCGAACAGTACGGGCTGTACAGCGACACTGACCTAGTCACAAAATTGAAAAGCCAACGACTGAGGTGGCTAGGTCATCTAGAGCGAATGAACATCAATGCTCCGGCCCGGAAAATCTTTGAATCCAATCCCGTGGGACAGCGCAGTAAAGACAGCGTAAAAGGTGGCACACGCAAGTGGAAGAGGATCTCAACCAACTTGGATTGCGAAACTGGAGACAGATATCTAGAAACCGAGCCGACTGGAAGAAGCTTGTTGGTTGAGGCCCTGGTTCACTCCGTACTGTAGCGCCACCTTAAGTAAGTAAGTAAGTATATAAGTTCTAAAACTTATCATATTGAAATTTAATATTGATTATTCTTTGAAAAACTCTTAGGTCGACATAAAAAATTAACATTACTGTATGTATTTTGTTATTTAAAAAAGCCCCTCTATGTTTGAAGAATTTATAAGGTCTTTCGGCATGAAGAACTTTAGTAATATTTTTACGGCCTTATTATTGATTTTGTTAAGAAACTAGCTTTATTAGGAAACTAGTTAAGAGAAAACCAAAAAACTTTTTTTTTTCAACAAATTACAACGCAACTGAAAGTGTTGC
Source organism: Philhelius pedissequus (assembly GCA_910595825.1). Taxonomy (NCBI): domain Eukaryota; kingdom Metazoa; phylum Arthropoda; class Insecta; order Diptera; family Syrphidae; genus Philhelius; species Philhelius pedissequus. The sequence goes on along the minus strand of OU343163.1, from coordinate 1,197,409 downwards.
CATTGTGAACTCGAAATATAGGTGCAAAAATTTTAACTATAGAATAAACCTAACTCTAGTTAAAGTATGCGTCTAGAAAAACAAAATGTATAACCTTTGTATAACCTTATCTTAATTTTAAACACACTAAACAATTCTTCTATTTAAGTAGATCTTTAGGGCTACGTTAATCAATTTTATGTTGAACAGACCTTGTTTTGACAGATAGAGTAATGGAACAGAACAAACATTATCAGTTCGTTTCAGATAAGGACAGAAGAGGAATTGTTTCTGTGTTTTTTTTAATCTCAGAGCATGCAGAGTTCCAAATGTGTATTTCTTTTTTTGTTCTGAACATGTGTAGATCGCACTCGACGTGCTCGAAAATAATTGACTGAGTAAATTGCTGAACGCTGATATGTATTTTGAACAAGTTCACGTCATACTTTATGTGTTCAAAGTCTGTTTGGTGCTCTGCTCTGAACGAAAAAAGAAAAACGCGTTTTAAAGTTAAAACATATTTTTTGTCATTTAAAATTATCGAAAACTCGAAACTCATGATAAGAATCGACTCCCATTTTTATACTGATTTAGAGTAGGTTTAAAATGTTTAAAATGATGCGCCAATATAACAAAGACATTATCAAAATTAAAGAACATAGACATAATGGTTTTTTTTTTCAATCAAACCCAAACAATTTCATATAAAAAAAGATATTGTGATTTCGTCAGTTCGGGCAAACATAAATTTTTCAGATGTACCATTGTTAAATTCGAGTATGTACCTTTGTACGTAATTCGATCTCGTTAATTTGACCATCGCTATTATGTTTGCAGCGATTAGCGGAATGGATTTGTATTTCAAAATTCTGTAAATTAATTGAAAATTCCGTATCTAGTGCCAAAATTCGTTTTGAAAAAAATCCTGTAAATCCATAATTCAAAATTCAACAAATAAATGTATGTATTTCGAAAATACTTGGCTATAAAAACTGAATATTTATATAAAAAAAAATTTTAAATTAAAAAAATTAAAAATGTATATATTACAAACCGAATTTTGACAAATGCAGAATTATAACCCCAACACAATTTTTCCACTACTCTTCCACACATTTTTGCCATTAGATAGTTTTGCAATGTTGTGGCTAGTTGTCATAAGAAGAACTCCAAAACTGGCGTTAAGAGGCATGGCCGAGAGATACACAGATTTGTTTTAAATCTGGCAACCCTAGCAAACACAATATTAAGTTAATCTCAATACCTACATCTTTAAGTAAAATAATGTAGCTTTAAAATTGAAGTCGTATATCTTTACTACTATAATTATTATCTTAGAATTGTTTTCTTAGAAAATGAACAATTTAAAACAGCTAGATCAAGCTATGTAAAATGAGTGGAAATGAACAAAACATAATTTACCTTATAAAAAATCTTCTCAAATAAAATCATAGGCCCTAACTATATGAACTGATAAATAAAACGCAATCACTGCAAATGGATTACAAACAGCTGGGCCTGGGAGTCTTGTCTGGTAATATTCATTTTCTTTCTTTTTTTCTTTTAAGTTTATGTATCTCATCTCTTGAATGGACTGGAACTCTTACGTTAAGTAAAGATTGTTAGTGGTTGTACACCTTCTTTTAGTTTGGTTTCGGCTGTTTGAGGCGTTTGGTTCGTTATATCTTGTAGGAAGTTGGTAAATTAAAGTTAAAGTCGTACGGGAAATTTGTTGTTAACACGCTGGTTTTCATTTTCCAATACTATAACATTACGTTTTTTTTTTGTTAAATAAAAAGTAAGGAATCAAAATGATGCCATTTATGCTTCTACAATTTGAGATGACCCTATTTTTTTTTAGTTATTTAAATCGAGTTGATATTTCACATAATAAGCGGTATAGTTTAGTGCGCTACCGCAGTGCAAATTGTTGAAAGAAATACTAGTTTGTTCAATTAACAAATCATTTTGCTTTAACCGGTTTTGGTTGGTTTTGGTTTAGCAACATTGGCTAATCAGCTAAAGTTTTCAAAGTGTTTCCCGGTTGTTGCAATACAAACTATGAAATTATAGATTAAAACATACCTAGTCCTTGAACGATTTGCAATCGAAATCGACTTCGAGTATATTTCCAAATATAGCTTTTATGTTGGAAAAGTATATTACATACAATGGTTTTAGATATAACTCAAAATTTGTATTGTGCAATAGAATTTAAACACCAGTGTTTTTAATCTGGAAAAAGTTGATTGAAGCCCGTTACACAATAAAATTGGCCTAAGTAAACGCAAATGTTTTGATGCGTGTATAGTACTTATGCATGCATTGTATACATTTTATAAATAATTTTGACAAAAATACTGAATGTCCACTTTTAAATTGTATTATTCTATCAACATTTTCAACGGATTTATACCACTTTTAAAATTGATAGTGTTGAATTATGGTTCTTGTTTTTGAGTTATATATTCTAATACCTATGTTGAAATATTATTAGTTTATTTAAGTTTTTGTAACAAGAATTATTAGCAAGCATAATAATGCTAACAATGGTTAACGAAAATTATTACTAAAAACTATAAAAAAGAGGACTGTCTTAAATGTTGACTTCATATGTCTTTAATTCCATATTTTTATTCTAAAATGGTATAGCGTCAGGTTATAACAAGGCTAAACTCCATTTTTTTAATTTGTTGATACATAAAAAACTTAAAACAAAAATATATTCGTATTTACCCTTCATTAATAAATTAAAAACTATTAAATATATTTTATAAATTTCTTAATTTTATTCTTAAGTACTTTTTGAAATAAAATAAACATAAACTAAGCCGGTTTTTACTTTACGCCGCAGACTGTGTTTATGTTAATTATTTGTTTCCAAAAACTAAGTGTTTCTTATGTTTTCTATAAAATGTTTTACTATACAGAAGTCTTAATGAGATTTAAGATTATAAAGTTATGTGGTAATAATATTTTCATACAGTTTTGGTAGAAATCTACGACACATTTTTATAAAGTTAAAGTAAGAAAAATGTCCGAGTTATAACATCACTTTTACTTTTTAAATCGCTTCTTAATCAACGTACATAATTAAATATTCATATATATAATGAGCAATTAGTCACAAAAAAAATGATACCTTCATAATAATATATGGCGCAAACAAAAATCCTATAACTTTATATAATTAATTGTATATGAGACTATTCATAACTGCAAAGTGACTTCAGCTCTTATGAAACAAAACAATCTACATAATATTTTGATTCGAAAATCTTTTCGAAAAATAATGTATCACATTCTACATTGACAAATACTAAATAATATTGCTTATAAGATACAAAAAAATAACTTGCTATTAAAAGCTATTTTAAATTAATAGATTTTCAGTTATATATATTTTGAATGTTATGTCATAGAAACTAAGAAAAAAACACAATTTCTATGAACGAAAAATGTAGCCAAAACAAATAAAAAAATATTGCAGTTTCAGTTTGTGGTAGATCTTATCAACTGACCTTATACATGGCCTCTAACATATAGTATATCGAAACCTTCAAAAATAGCAAGTAAGAGATTGTATGAATAAAATACCAGAACGAAAAATGAGTATCTCATCAAAGAACTATCATTTTTCATTAAAGTCACGTCCAAAATAATTCCACACTGAATAAGAAATAAAGTACGAAAACAACATTCAGTATTATTGTAGGTGGCAATATTTACTGTCCACAATTTTCCAAGAAATTACAAAACTGTAAAACGAAACTGTAAAAGTCTCTTAACTTTTGTGAGTCAACACTTCATAGTAGACATTTTAGTTCTGGATTATTTACCTCTTATTAATGAAGAATTTTATTTAAAGAAGATTTAAGAAAAATTAAGAAAATACTCATAGATACCCATATGAAATTTGTATGGATGTTTTGCCATTAAACACTGAACATTTTAATAGGATGTTTAGGTGTACGATTTTTCGGTTTTTAAGTTATCGATTTAAAAAGTCGATTAATATAATTTATAGAAATCAAAATATCGACCGATCGAAATTTCGATTAATTAGTAAGTAGTTAGTTTTAAGACTGTAATTTTCAGTTTTGTCAAACAAATTTATATTTTAATATAAAGTAATTTTTAATATATATAATATATATATATGCACTTAAATTTTACGTCGTATTCATTTTATCTAAGGGAAGTTTTCATTTAATGTATGAAATTTATAATTTACATAATAATACAAGAAGTCATCGATATACGTAAAATAAGCTTTATTTGTATTTTTTTCTAAAACGATGCAATGGCAACACTGGTTAATATGATAATGTTTAGAGTCTAATACACGAATGAGTATATTCACTTACAAAATTATTGAAAAGCTGTTACATGAGAAAGTTAAGTATGTAGAATCATCCATAGAGAAGCAGGTGAAAGAGTTTCAACTTTAAATTGTTTGGGTGTATTTTTACTTGTTGATGAGTCTTGCTTACAATTCTGGTTTTAACCGTATCTAGGTCATAATGTTATTCAGAATCTGCGATGCTTTCCCTTGAACAAAGAGATTGATGTCTGTCTATTTAACGAATAAAATGTTTACATACGTATACATAACGTAGCGTTTTATTTGATGTTTACGAGTCAGAATTTCAAGTCGCAATAAAAAATAAAAAAATAAATTGTCATGAATTTACAGTCATATACCTACATACATAAAACAAGTAATGAAGACAAACTTGAAACTGCAATTCGATTCCTCGAATTTATAAACTGGCCTAATTTTATTTACAAGCTTATCACGTATAGTTAACTATGTAATGTGTCTAAACATTGTTTTAAAATTAAAATTATGACTGTGACTGAGAATGAGTAAAGCAAACACAAATTATATAAAGTTACTCAATCAAATTTTGAATTAATTTTCCTTCAGCGCATCAGCGCGCAACGGTCGCTATTCGCTTATACCATAGTTAATCATTTGCAACGGTTACTTTGTAAAATTGCAGTTGCAGTTTGCAGAAATTCGATACTCGTACATATGCATGTGGTTATTCGGTAGTCTGGAAAATCTTGCAACTTATGTAAACGGGAATAGGTAGACATCAGGTATGTAAAACAAAATAAACACTTTCACTTTACAGTCATGAAAATTTCCATTGTCGAACCGCGCGCGCTCGGTGCCGCGCCACGCCGCGCCGCGCCGTCCGCTACGACTATTGAAATCAACGAATGTGTGTAAGATAGGTTCATTTTTTGTTTAGTCGGAATGACTATGTAATTTGATAATGTAATATTTTTATTGCAGTTATTGCTCCCACAAACGTTACTACCTTGGTACATAAGTATGTATGTATGTATGTACATACTCTTATATATGTACACATATGTTAAGCAATTAAGCTACCTTGGTAACTTAATCCGGGTTAAATTAAGTAGATACATATGTACTTATTATTTGAAGGGGAATTTTGTTTCGGTATTTTTACTTAGGTATTCCGGGCAAGTATTGGTTTCATGTAAAAAAGGCAAACATTTAGCATTATAACTATGATAACTGAGAAGTGGTTTTCGGTTCTTAAGCCCAACTGGTGGACTGATTGGCTTTAAATTTAAGACTTTTTTTGCTCTTCTACCCATTATCACAAGTAATGGTTTTGGTTTTGTTTTTTTTTTAATTATCTCTAAAATATGCACATTTGTATCAATCACATAATGGTCAGCAATAAGTTCAAAAGTTACGATATGGAAATTAAGATAAATTGTGTCGTCACCTTTTTTGTCAAGAATCATCTTTTAAAAGAACGCACCCAAATTTTCAGACAGATCTGTTAAATAGTTTTGTTATGACTGCAGTTTTATATAGACGCCTACGAGCGTTTTCGTTAAAATGGGAAGAAAATAATTAAACAATATGTTTTGCAGAAAAACTATCACGCAAACCAAACAAAAGCTTGACAAATATTAAGGAGAATTTTCACGATCGATTGTAATCTTACTCCGGCTTACTCCGTTTTAGTGGGGTTGTTCAAGCACAAGTGACGTAGAACGTCAGGAATCTTGAAGAGGCCACAGGATTATGACGCATCGCTCAATGAATTCTAGTTTACTTAAATATTTGGACATGAAAAAGCTCTTCGCGTTTGCTCACAATCGACAACAAACGCATTCGTTTGACAACTTCAAAGGTGTGTTTGGCAATGTTCCAGAAAAATTCGACTGAGTTTTTGGTCCGTTTCGTAACTTGGATGAAACCGACACAACACACCAGAAATAAAGGAACAGTCAATACCATGGACTTGTTTGTAATGAGCGCGGTGTAATTTACGTCGTTTACCTTGAAAAGGGCAAAGCAATCACCGGCTCATATTAAGCAGCTGCTAAATCAATTCCAAGCCGATTCGAAGCAAAAAGTACGCTTTCGGCGAAGAAAAAAATTCGTGTTCATTATAGGACAACGCACTGGCGCCGAACTCTGCAGTCGTAATGGCAAAATTAGATGAGTTAGGCTACGAACTCCTCATTCATCCCGCATATTTCACAGATTTAACCCCCTGCGAATATTTCTTGACCCAAAAAAAAAACTTGTGGAAACATTGGATGAAGTGTATCGAGCCAAAAAGAGACTACGTGGAAAAATAAAATGTTTTTAAGCCGAAAAGAATGTTCCTTATTTCATTTTTCAGGGTATTATTGACCCACCCTTAGAAAAATATTGCGTTTCAAATTTATTGGCAATAATTTAATAGAGTATTGTCCTTTACTGAGTAAAGTCTTATATTTGTATTATACATATTTTGTTTATGGATACTTCTAAGCTTAAAATATGATTTCTTGTACGAACATTAATAACAATCAAATAAAACATTTATATTTTTTGCATTTATGGCTTTGTTACAGCCATTAACAATCAGTGCGTTCCTTTGGTCGCCGCAGTATGGTACTGCCCACTGTAATTCTAGCTACTGTCAACCACTTTTACTATGCTATCAAGGTAGTTCATAAATGTAGTTCTAAATGTCAGCCAGCGCCATTGTCAGAAAAAAATAATTTAACAATGTAACATTTTGTCGTTTGATTAGACGTTATTCCAACCACAGTATACATATAGTTTAAAACATGGACGCGTTCATCATATTCTATTCAAAGGAATGTACTAAAAAGTACTTCCCAGGGTCCAATCGAACAAACCCAGTTACATTAGGTGCGTTTCCGTACTCCCTAACACTTCGAAAATCTACGAATTTCTACGAAAAACAATTAAATCCTGTTCCCGTATTCCAAGAGAGCGCTCATGAGAGAGTAAAATATTTCCCATGCTGCTAATTTTAGTCCGAGAAATTTCTTTGGACAAAATTATGGAGACTGTCTAATGAAGGAAAATAGAAAAAAAACAGTACATAAGCTGTCAGTTGCCATATGTGTATCGTTACAAAGGCTGAAAATAATGGAATTTATTGTCTGGTCTGGCTTATTCGTGTAATAAATAAAGATTTGTGATATCAAATTGGTTATATTAAAAAATATTTTCATGTAAATCTTTAATAAACATTTTCAAAAATACACTTTTATTTTGACGTTTAAAAAATGGCTAAAATTGTTGTTCAAAACGTTCCCGAAATTTTGTAAAACTTTTTTCCTCTCTGAAGAGCCCTACACACGATCAATTTTTATTGGTAATTTTCATTGAACAAGTCATTGTCAATGAACATTGAAGACATTGAAGGCAATTAAAATCGATTTGGTTTTCTTCAATATCGTCAATGTTTTGATCATGTAGTGTTACCTTCAATTTGTATGTCAACGTTGAATTGTCTTTTGTATACATATATATATATAATTAAAAATGACTGACTTGTTTATAAAAACTTATAAAAATAAAATGGCAGCTTCAAATCATTGTTGTTTGAAGCTAATTCAATAAATAAAAGTTCGTCCATATTTTGGAAGAATGTAACTATCAAAATTAAGGCTTTTGAAATGTCAAAAAGATGTCAATATTTATTGATACGTATGGTGGCGATTTTTCTTCAATGTTTTTTGACAGAAAATTCTTTGAATGAAAATTGACAATAAACATTGATCGTGTGTAGGGCACTTGAGAGATTTTAACCCCCATTCTTGGAAAAATGACAGACACATTCTTAACATTTTTGTGCACAAAGTACGGGAACACACTTATTATCAAAATATGACTTTCTAATCTTCTAGTTGTATACTTTACCACAAAAGCAGGTTCGTGCGATTTAATCGTGCATTTAATATTTTTTGTTTGCTTAGTTATTTTTTAAGTACTTATTCGTTTAATGTTTTTTTTTTATTAAAAACAGGAAATAACAGAGCTAAGATGGAGTCATGGCTAATTGATGTGAAACAATTACGAATTCCTCGTCCGAAATTTGGTCCAAATGGTAGTCCGCCGACATCACGGTATTACAGAAGACCCTGTGAACCTCCTCGTGACTACAATAACTCGCCATCGAGCAGCGAAGAGACACAAAGTCACAGCATGAAATATCAATCTGGCACACGAGACGCAAGGCAGTCGATGATGCATGATAAATATTAAGGCTATGGCCTACCCGACAAAACGAATATTTTATGTTAAGATGATTTAGTTAAGTGAATTTAGAACTAATATGTACATATACATATGTATGTATGTATAAATTATGTGCTTAGAGTAAGATTGCGGGATTAAAAATATAGGTACCTACTTTAAAAGCTTTTAAGAGAATATAAACAACATTGATTTAGTTTTAATTTCTTTTAGCTATAAACACATCATGTACATATACCAGGTGGCACAAAGTTAAACACCATATAGGAAAATGCTATAATTTTTTGGCAAATGGCGGAAGATGTTAATCAAAACAATTATTCCCTGTTTTTTTTTTAGTATAATGATTGATGACTTGTTGAAGTGTCTTTTGGATCTGTTTACTTAAATTATATCACATCAGAATGGACATTTGCCGACATTTGTCAAAATTATAGCATCTCCCTATAGGATGATTAATTTTGCTTCCCTGGTATAAATGATTTTAAATAAACATTGAATGCGTTTTTGTTTGATACATAAAGACAGAAAATGAAATTTGCATTATCGAAAACAGGTGTTTTTCTTTGTTTATGGTTTTAAGTTCACAGTGTTTGTTTTTGATTTAAGAAAGACAAAAATTTCAATTGTAATAAAAATTGTTATTATCTATAAACTTCATCTGAATGCCTATGAAGGTATTTAAAAAATGATAAATATGCTTTTTGAATTTTAATATGCTTTTTAAGGGACATTTCACACAACTTTAAAGAAAATATACAACAAATTTTAATGTGCAAAAAATTGAAGGATTTCTTAACTTCCAAGGGTTCAAAGAAATATTTCAGTATAAACATTGATTAAAAAACGTTTCTGAAATGTTTCCCATTTGCTTCAAAAACATTTTCAGAAATATTGGTGTGGATGATTCGAGAAACATTTTTTAAAAGCATTTCATAAATGATTCATTGCCTCTTAAATGTTTCTGAAATGCTTCAAAAATGTTTCTTTGGTGTGGACATGTGTCTTCTAAATTAAAATAGTATAACTTCAAAAATGATAGATTGCTGTCTTCTAGATAGTAGGAATCCAAAGCTAAATATTTTAATGCTCTGGTGATTCCTCATGTACATACATATAAAAGGTGATTTTTTAAGAGCTTGGTTTTTGAAAATTCAAAAAAACACAGAAACTTGTAAAAAGTGAATGAAATTTTTATTTGGATCGATAAATCAATTTCTGCCATTTACTTTTTAAAAATAATTTCACTTAAATGTTGCCCGCGGCTACGCTTCAGGTGGTCCATTCTGAAGGTCCAATTTTGGCAAACTTTTTCACACATTTCGGCCGGAATCTCACCAATGACGCGTTCAATGTTGGCTTCCAAGGCAGCAATCGTGTTTGGCTTTCCCCATAGACAATAGACTTAACATAGCCCCACAAAAAATAGTCTAACGGGGTCAACTCACATGATCTTGGTGGCCAATTGACTGCGCCAAAACGTGAGATCAACTGCTCACCAAATTCGCCTCTCAATTGATGCATGGTTTCGCGTGCAGTGTGGCAAACACATTTTTCACAGAGCACGAATTTTGATAATAAATTTCAATAATTTGCAAACGTTGTTCAGGCGTAAGTCTATTCATGATGAAATGGCAAACAATACTGAATCGAAATGTCAAATGTTCGTGGAATTTGTCATGTGTGATCTGTCAAAAATATAAACGTCAAAAACCAAGTAGCAAAAAAATCACCCGTTATTACAAATTATGCCTGCCTCAAAATATAGAGTATGATTTATTTTGCTTTGATTCTTCTGCTTGGTCAAAAATATTTAACTTCAAAAATATTGTCACTTTACTGTCAATTGTTTTCTTCAAAGTACGCAACATTGGCGCAAATTTTTAAACGATTTAGTAAAATGTTAAAGCCACTTTTAGCAATTTACTAAGCTAAAAAGATGGTTGAGCTAATTTTAAACGATTTTAACATTTTACTGAAGTTAAAATCACGGAATGGCTACTTTAACTTTTACCAATTTGCTAAATCCATTATGGAATCTGATAGTATATCAGCCTTGCACGCGGGGTGCCCAGGTTCGAGTCCTACTGGTGCACAATTTTTTTTGTAAATAATGAAGTTAAAATGATGAAAATAGAAATAACAAATACTTTTTTAGAGAACATGTTGGGTTTTCATCAACATATAATTAATTTACAACGCATAATAACAATAATTATGTTCATCAAAATTCAAACCCTACAAATGCTCAGCTTTCTGCATAATTAGCAATTTGCTAGTTTAGAAAAGGTTTACAAATTTTGAAAAGCACTTAGGAAATTGCTAACTAGTAAAGCCCTTAACAATGGGTTGTTTAAAATTTTGCGCCATTGACTTTATTTCATATTTTTAATTGTGCGATGGAGAAGACTTTAAAAAAATATATAAGGTTAGGTATGGACAACATAATTTCTGTTAGTGTGGAAATAGGATTATAATTCTATAAGTCCTTACAATATATTTAAATTCTTTCAATTCTATCTATTCTCTTAGTATTTTACAGTAGGTAAGTAATAATGACAAATAAATGCTACTGCAGGGAAGACATGTACATATACATACATAAATATATTTTAAGATCCTGAATAACTAACCTTAATCAATACGCCAAGTGGCGTATTTTTACTTTTATTTTTAAAATTACAAAAAAAAAGTAATTTAGCGCCAAAAACTAAAATCTCATTAAATAAATCCATGGAGGTTGTTTGCAATATAATGTCCTCTATCATTTGAAAGAACCAAAACAAAACTTCTAAGTTACTCACCGCATCTTGCTCATATTCCGAGCGTGGTAATTGGGTTTCACTGCCTCTTCTGGATCGGGCCTCATCACAGTTGTATTCCTGTCAAATTTTGAAGATAACGTTCGAATTACAAGTCCTTGTAACGTATTAGAGAGGTGAGAATTTTACAACAGAAATTTTCTTTCACGAAACCGATACAAGAAAGCAACAGGGTCATAATTAACACAAATAATAAACCAATACAAGGAGCAAAAAATTATTCTGGATAGATTTATAGAAACCAAAAACACTGAAAAAAAAAATTAACCAATCAATCAATGTCCTAAGAACTGGCCGGATATATGTAACAAGAAGAAAATAACTATGTATATACGAATAGGAAAGAATAAAACAGATAGACAGAGAAAAGAACATGTAAATATAGCCGATTGAAGGATTCAAGGATTGTGCCAAAATCAGTTTTTTTTTTGTTGAATGTTAATTGCAGAAGTGTTTGATCGTCGAATGTCAATTTTTTGTGGGTATTTTTTTTTTTTTATTCAAAAATGTACGCGAACCTGATACATTTTTATTTTAGATTGGCTGTATAAAGGGTGATTAATAGATGTATATAATAAATAGAGGCTTTTTTAAGGGGATTGCTAGTTATGTACAGATTTGAAAATATTGCATTCACCTTATCATTGTTCTCGTCGTAACTATTTTTAACCTGTCCTCGAGCGTTCTTTGTCGGCGTGTTAGTCCCGATTGATTTAGTGGGTGTCAATCGCAACTGTGATCCTCCCAAATGGCGCAGTGATGAATGATGGTGATAATGTGAGCGGTGTAGAATGGGTCCTGCTGATAACGGTCGATATGGCAGTGGATATGCGGGTCTAATGATTTTCGTTTCAATTGCGTGTGTGAAAATCACAATCGATTTTTGTTTTTCAAAATTGCAAAAATGTTCCAATGTTTCAAAAAAAAAAAGTAAATAAAATCGATTTCATAAATTAAAAAACCTTAGGTAAAACTCAAAAATTTTAAATAGGAGGTACCGATGTTTAATGTCCGAAACCGTCATTCCGAGGCCCGAGTCCGATGATGGACTTCGCCCGGTTGCTGCTATTATTTCCAAATCCACGTCAGTTACCTGAAGATGATATTACAATGCGACAAGCACGAAGTATTTAACATTAGGTTGGTTTTACTTTTTTGTTTGTAAAACAAAAACTATTATTGTCCTTTATCCTGTTTTTTTTTTTTTTTTTTTTTTTTTTTAATAAATTGTGAGAGAAGTTTTTGCGTGTGATTAAAAAAAATATCGTGTTGACTATGGTGCAAAGCTAAGAAAAGTGTAGTTTGTGTATTATAGAGTAGGTGATATTTGATTTAGTATACCTAACCTAACCTTTAAAAAAGTGCGATGTTAAGGTTATAGTTACACATGGACTCTTATACCTACTGCTTTCGAAAAATGTGGAAATGGATGTAAGCCACAAAACAGTTATGCTGTATGAAATAGACCTTCTTTGTTTTGGAGATTAAGAATTACTTGAATTTTTTTCTGAAAACGCTGAGGCAAGTCGCCTTCTATGAATCTTTGCAAGACAGCAAAGACTAGTAAAAGATGTTTCAATATATGTAAACTGCAATCTTAAACTACAATGGAATTTTTTAAATTAGCGTATATATGTTTTTTCCATTAGAGTATAATATGGAAGTGTAAATTTTGACAAGTCGAATTTCACAGAAGAAGAAGCGGTTGCCGGAAATATTTGCCTTTTTTATGACGTTTGTAATACAAAAATTAAACTATTGTGGATGGATGGCAACTTCAATTATATTTCCTAATTTTGTACATGGTCCTGAAGAAAACTAATACGGCAGTACAAATCTCAAAGAGACAGAGTTTATTTTATTTTATGGCTTTCATAAACAGTTTTGTAAGCTAATTGAGAAGAATACAAGACAGTTTCCGGGTATTATAAGTTTTTTTCTTTGTTTCCAATTTAAATAAATTTCAAAACAAGAAATTCTACATGAGTTCTCAAAAAGTTCTCATTCAAATTCGATTTGTTATATCTTGAGTCAAAATAAAAGAAATAAAAATAATTGTGCTTAAATATCGTGCAATAAGTGAAAACTACATAGGTCAAAAAGTAAACAGTTACATAGTTTTTTTTTAAAAATGCTCAAGGACTGTTAGGTTTAGTTTTTAATAAAAACAATTCTAAAATATAATACATTTTCCAATTTTTTAAACTTTATATTATAAAACGCCAAGATATTAATAAATTTACATTCATAACATTTTGAATCTCGCTCTTATGTAATTTAATTTTTTTCAGAATATAATCGGTCCTGTTGAAATATTTTGTAGTTTCAATGTTATGAGCTCTCAGAATTCTACAACATTCAGATTTACAAAAGTTGATGTCAGCATTATTTAATTTCCTTAAGAAAAAAAAACTTAACATTGCAGTGTACTCTACTTATTACATTGCAAGTTCCAGTTTTGCTTTACGTTCTTTGAATACTCAAAATTTCTTAAGTCTAAAATTAAAAATTATAAACGTTCGAATATAATATATTTATTATTCTTTATTTCGAAACACTCACGTACGAAATATGTTTAACACTTGGAACAATAAAATGAATACAGGTACATACTTAAAAAAAATATACTTTATTCACTATAATTTTTTTTTTTCAAAACTATAGTACTTGAAAGAAGTATATAAAGAATTAAGAAAAGGCCCGGCTTTGAGTTAGAAAATTTGGGAAACAATTAATTTGGAATCTACATATGTAACTCAAAATCCTAATCACTTGAAATATTGAAGGTATTGAAAATCAATATTATAATAATAATAAAACATTTAAATATTAATTAAGGATTTAAAAAAAAAACTGATTAATACTACGTTTCCACGAAAGTTTATCTAGATTAATATTTACTAATCTCAAATAGTGTTTCCACCGCTCCAAAAGTAGATTAATTTTGACAACATTATTCAAAATACAAATATTGTTTCATTTTCTCTTATGATGTAGAAGTGAGACGGCAGCTTTATCTGTGTCAACCGAAGCGAAAAATTCACTTTCCCGATAAATGTGTTCATTTCAATATGGGAATAGGTTAGTTCAATTTGTACATCTATTGGCCCAATGAAAATTTAAATGAGAAAATTAAAATTTGTAACTATGGTAAATCTTCAAAATTTGTAGGAGACTTAAGCTAAATCTACTTAAATCTCATTTTATTGTTCTGTGGAAACCATGTATAAATTAATGATTTATTAAACTACTGTTGGCTGGAGAGGAAAACCGTGAACATTCAAAAATCCAAAAATCATATTGTTTTATGTCAAAAAATTAATAAGCCCATTAAATCTATGTTTTAGATTTAAGAAAATTTATCTTTGTTCCAAATATATAAAATACCCCTCCTGTTAAAAGTGGCAGTAGACCTAATGTGGATGAATATTCCGGTATATGATGCATACTTTAGGGGTCAGTAATGGCGATCAGGAAAACGCATCAGGAAAAGTTGAAACAGTATAAAAGTGAACAGTTTTTCCTGAACATGAAAATCATGTCAGTTGGCAAGCCTCAATACCAGTGTGCCATCAAGTTTTCCTGATTGAAACACACACGAAAAAGTTTTTCGTCCACGAGAGAAATTGGAACTCAAATTATTGGAATGATCTGTTCCACTTTGTGTCAAAATGATAATCAGCTGGTACGAAAAATTAATTTTCATCAGGAAAATAATTAGCTATAAACATTTTTTACAAAAAAATATTTGAGTTATCGAATAGTGTAGCATTTGTATTTTAAGACGCGTGAAAACATCATAAATTATACATTAGAACTTTTTTACTGATCGCTATAACTGCGGCCCCTAATTCTTATATTAACAAACATTGTTTTCAATGCAACAAATATAATTGTTTCCACTTAATTTCGTATATAGTATCTTATGTTCTTATTTCAATTTACTACAATCTACGAAATCGAAATTATTAACATCGAATTGTTTAATTTTAACTAGCGCTCATATAAATATCCTATTGATTTTAAATGCTATGTTTTAATTTGTTTTTCTGAGACAAATAAAATGAAGTTTTTAATTTGATTCATTTTAAAAAATAAGCAAAAATGAAGTAGATAAGCGTTTTTAAAGTTCTTGTCTCCTTTTATTAAAAAGCTTTATGGAAAAAGTGTTGTAAACAATTTCTTTAAACTACATCACCACCTGATTGCAAAAACCACTAACATATACTTATATTTTTTCAGATTTTTGACTTTTCACAAATATTTAACATTTTGGTACATCGTCCAATTATGTTGGACGAAGAATCTTGTCGAATATATCTACTAGTACATACATACTTAATATAAAGATTTTTTGTAGATACATATTATATGTTAGATAGCAAATCCTTGCATTCAGAGAGCGATAGTTAGAAAAAACCCCGAACACGAGGGAAAAATTAGAAAAATTGACATTCGATGCTCTTATCCGGATAAAATCTATGTACTCAAAAATAATTGATACTTATTGAATTGCTTTAACATACAATTTAATTTAAAAAAAAACAACACATAATTTTTCTTTAAAATTTATTGCTTAATACCGATTGAAACTTCTTGAACATTTTCAATGCAAATGTATGCATGCACACACAAACAAAATTATTTATTAATAAACAAATAAATGTCGTTTTTTATACAACATAATATAATATGTAAGATATTTGTTTTAAGTTAAGATTTACATTTAAAAAAAAAAATAATAATAAACCAATTAGAACAAAATATTTGTGTTATTCCACAATCGAATTTGACTATACACAATTAAATTTTGATTGGATAGTTCAATTCTACACACACTAAGGACACATAGATAAATTTAAAAACTAAAGTTAAGACAAAAACGTAGTCTACCAAGGCGATTCATTGAAATAATAATCACATTCATAGCTAGGGTAATAGTCATAGTAGCTTACCGGCAAATCGCGCATTGGATCTCCTTTTCGCTAAAATTATATAGAAATATGGTTATGGTGAATTAAATGAAATGAAACATTAAATTATTGGAATTTCGATTATGGCAAGTAACTGCTAAAATGATTCGAATGTTGTGTAGGTGTGTATGCATTATGTTGTGTTTATGTAACTGGGAAAATTACTGTCCATTCTGTTTAAAATGTGACATCTTCTTTAACGAAAAATAGCTTTTAATATTCTACAAGTCCATAAAAAAACCTCGCCCCAGTGGAATCATCAGTTGAAAAGTTATACACTCATATGAATAACCTTCCCAAGTTCATCTATAAGATGAAGGTCTACATACAATTTTTGACAAAAATTCACACATATGCCCAAAAATCAACAAAAAAAGAACGAAACTTAAAGAAATTAAAAAAAAAAAAGAAAAATGTTGACAAAAACCGCTTTCCTTTACTGATTACTTAACTCAGGATAAGATAATTTGCAATTTTGAAGTTGAAACAATTTAAGATTTGCAGAGGCGATGTAACATCAACAACGCTATTTTTTAGATAAAGCCATGTTTTTGTATTATTTCAGATTGAAGAAGTGAAGTAATCGACTCCAAAATAATATGCAAGAGATTTTTAATTGAACGGCTAAATGTATTTTTAAAGTCGTTTTTCACTTAATTTTTTATATATAAAAATTCGAATTTTTTTTTCTAGAAAAAAAAATTGGTACGAACATTTTAAATCTTTAATAATATAAAATAAAAAACAAAATTTCAAAAAAAAACGTTTACTCGTTTTCGAAATATTGAATTTTCAAAAAAAAAAAATATTTTTTTCTTCAAAAATCCAAAAAAACAAGTTTTTGAAAATTTTGAAATGCAGTATTATTTAGAATTCGAAGAAGATCCTGCATAAAAAAATTTATCGAAATCCGTTGAGCCGTTCATGAGAAAGTCGAAAATCAATAATATGGTTGTATGGCAGGTACCGTTAATAACAAAATATTTTAAGTGTTTTTTTTGCCAAAATATAGACCATACTCAAGGTAGTACACAGACCAATTATTATCAAAATCGTTAAGCCATTTTCGAGATGATTACGATGGTAGAAAATTTTGTATGGCAAGTACCGTTATTTTTGGGGCTAAAACAACGATTCAAAAATCTATTTTGGACAATCGCCTAAAACGCAGCAAGTCTGAACAAAATCGGTTCAGCCGTTTAGGCTGTAGATCGTTCTACAGACAGACAGACAGACGGAATTGCCGGACCCACTTTTTTGGTGTTCTCTATCATCGTAATGTCAACTTTGATTAAAATTTCGAGTTAGATTTTTTTCCAAATGCACAACATGATAAGGAAAAATGCAACCGACTAGAAAGTGGATATTATTGAAAGAGAGAAAAAATACACAAATTTCAATGCAATTACAGGAGCTAGTATTTGTTCGAAAAATAATGGGCTACATGGATTCAGAAATTTTGTGAAAGTTATACGGTGCACGGGTTGGGTGTTTAAACTGGGAAATTTCTATTTCTGTATGTAGTAGTGAATGAGATTTGTATCAAAATAAATTAATTATATAAGAGTTCTTCTTACAAAGGTGTTTTTCTTATAAATATAAGGTAAAATTAACACACATATTTTTGGGAATGGCATGGTGTTATGGAATGTCTGTCTTTTAAACGTGTTTTCCGTATATGAGACTTTCCTATATCCGTCATCTACAATTGGGATATTGTGGTATTTTAAACTGAAAAAAATATAGTGCCAAACTATTCAGCAAAACACATACTCTTGGATTACACGTCATATTTTGATGTTTAGATGTTTATATACAAAAATTTTGTGAACTTGTTGTTTTGTATACCAAAATTGTTCTTGTGATAAGATGTCGTTTTTATCAAGATTCAAAAATAAGGCTCTGTGTCAATTGCGTTAAAATGTTGGATAAATTTTATCCGTTATAGGGGTGGACAAAATTGCAAGGTTTTGCTGTGTCAATTGCATTAAATTGTTTTTTTTCTAACATAAATTTCCCATTTACATTCTTTGCGTTAACGAGAAGAAAAAAAAGAGAACATCCAAGAAAAGTCAGCAAATATTTCACTATTTTTTTAGGTATTCTTATTTGATGTTTTTTAACTCGGAACGTCGCGCCGCGTCGCGTGTCCGTCGGTCGGAATTCTAATTAAATTGTTTATAGTCGATTCGTGACGAGGAATGCAAGAAATATATTTTGTTCTCTCTGGGTATTGTCTTTCCCTAAGAACTTTGTGTAATATAGTGTCCAGCTCTCAACAACACCACTGTGCTGTTTCTCAAGTGCTTGTCTCTTTTATCTTCTATCCTTTATTGCGCAAATAAATCCATCCATTTTTGGTTATTTTCTTTGATATTTTAATTTTTCTTTTATTTCATTTTATTACAACACAAGTTTAATACAAATGTCAAAATTTATCCACTGGTTAAAATTTTAATTTCACCTCAATAATGTCAAAATTTAGCCATGGTATCAAATTCAACACACTTTTAACGTAATTGACACACGGCCAAAAGAGCGAAAAGATTTCAAAAATCACTTATAAATACATGTTGCGTAGCTAAACCTTTATGACAGTCATATTATTTATACTTTTCAAAACAAGAAATTAAACTATATTAAACGGTATTATTTGCATTCAATTGATTGATTGAATAGGCATGTCAAGGTCAGAAAATGGACAGAACAAGCATTCAGTCATTTTCGGTCTAATGGTTTACCCACTTCCTTTAGGTCTCAAAAATTTGATAGAAATACTATGACTTTAAAAAAACCTTCATTTTTATCAATGGAATTAACTTGCTTTCCTGAGGGCAGCAATCTGCTGAAAAGTGCTGATAAGACGGTAAGTCGTGAAATAGCTATAATTCCTACCAAAAATAATTGAGAAAAAACTTGCTGGTAAAACACTCTACTTGTTGTTGGGCATTCAAAGTCATTTAAAAAAAGGCTGAATCGTTCTCGTTCTTTAATAATTAAAACTTAAAATATGTTTAAATTTAATTATTTATTGCATTTGATTTGGCCTATATACAATCCACAACTTCAAAGGTTTCTATTTTCTATTTCTGTGTGTGAAAATAGATTTGAGTATTCTTTTAATTTCCATTTTTAAAATAACAAATTGCATACAAAAGGCGATTTAACAACAAAAAAACATGCTTCAGATTAGGGATGTGCGATGCTAATCGATGTTAAAACAAAAAATCGATGATTCAATATCGATGTTGAAGGAAGGAATAAAGGAAATTCGTAAAAAACATCGATATCGATGTTTTCGATTCAATAATTTTATTAACATCGATGATGAGTATTCGATATTTTTCTCAATATTGCCGATCCTTACTTCAAATCTCATGTGACTTTTGACGTTTATTTTCCTCATTTACCTCAACTTGCTCCAGCTAATAACCTAGAACTACTTCAAGGCGAGTTCAGGGCGCACCTTTGTTTCAAAAAACACAGAGTTTGTTTATCAGGGTGACTCCAGGCTTTAAAAAAAAAAATGCTTTACGGCGACCCTAGGGCGACTTCTGGGCTCAACGAACAAACTTATGATTAGGTAATAATCAAAGATAATTGGTACATTCAGATGGCGGTACGATAGCCTATCTAAGAAAGGTTAGTATCCACTTAAGTTCCTGAACAACCAACGTTAAGTTTGTATGGGTTTGTGCATATATTTTTGAAATTTCTGGTGGGATACAAATATATACCAAAGTTTTTCGGATAATTTTTTTTCTGGCAGCAGCTATTTTGTCACCAGCTGTGATCTTACATGAGATTACAATAACGCCAACCTATCTGGATAGCTATGGTTCGATTTTTGAATGAGGTCATTGTGTGTTACTATCGTATATCTGTTACTGATTCGATGCTGATCGTTTATTTGTATGACGATGAAAAAAAAAGTATTTTTTTTACAAAATGTGTAAAGCGAAGCAAAAAGGCTTTAAGAGAAATGATATGTCATTCAAATGCATTAATTTTGTTTTCATTCGCTATATTTATACCAGTTGATCATCGGCATCAACCAGTAATCACGATATTTCTTGATGCTTGTTTGTTTAATGCTTGCGCTTCAGCATATACAACTTTGCAATAAGGAACAGTTGACGTTTGAAGTGATGCGAAAAGTTTGCGTTTGTGAATGTTTGATGCAAATGATCGAGCATCATTACTGCAGTGATGCGTTTGTGAATTTTCCCATTATTTCTGAAACTTATTTTCAACTACGTATGAAGTTAGTAAATATATAAACATTTGTTAGGTTTAGATTTGATACGTGACCAGAAATCTGTTTTAATATCTTTAAAAAAAGGATCATGCTCCAGCTGCAGACCACAAAATAAACGTTTATTTTTTTTAACAAATTTTAGTGTCAAAAAAAGAACCAAAGATGTAAGATGTGAATGGATTGTATTGTCAAATAGCAAGAAGAAATATTCTGCTACACATCATTTATCGATTGACATAAGATATTAATAATTTTGCACTTAATTTTATAGGTTTCTTTCACTTCTGTGTCAATATTGACACCGAATTTCGATGCATCCACAAATGATTTATAGAACAATATGGTTTAACTTTTTTACGGCAAACTTTATACTACACACAACAATCTGTCAAAACTATAAGTAGACTGTTATCTACATAATGTTGTCTTCAAATAATAAATGATCTAGTTTTACTACCAGTATAAATAATCTCCTCATTCAACAATATTTAATACAACAACATAATTTTGCTTGGATTTATTATAATTTTATTTTTTCAAATACTCAATCTGTTTTGAAAATAAATTTTGCAAAATTGACAGTACCTGTGAATAAGTTAAAACGTATACGTTTGATATGTGCGTAGTGCAAAACTGAGTAGTGTGCTGATTGTAGCGGTACAGCTTTTAGGAAATAAACAACGGAAAATAAATAAATTTAGTTTAAACAAAACCGAATTATGAATCGATATGAATCAAAACTGAATACTCGACGATGGTTCTAAGGTTCATGTTCTGCATAAAAAAAGATATGATCAGCTTACCCTATGTCTTTCAACTGTATAAGGATCGCGTTCCCGCCGGTACACAAGTTCATCATATCTGATGCGGTCTTCAGGAAACACCAGCTCACGAATTTCCGTAACTAAGGAGTGCTAAAATTAAAAATAAGCTCTGTTAAGCAATCAGCTTAGACTACTAGGTTTACATCGCTCACTTTTTCATATGTGTCTAACATTTCTAATAAGACGGCAACAAAGGCATCTATGGTCATTGCTCGGGCACCATATTCACTAATATAGTATGACAGACTTGCAAACTGATGTCTAGGCAGTAGCGAGCGTGCTTTTTCCTCCACCATAACAGATATCTGTCCTTTTCTTCGAGCTCTGAAATTAACAATAATACGAGTAAAACAAAACATAAATAGCTTATCAGTTTATATAATTTACCTGGTGCCGGTTGGACTGTAGGCGTCCCAAGGCTCTAACTCTATCGATGTACATGAGTGTGGAACTTTACCAACGTCACGTATCACTAATGACATTCTTTTATGGTACTTAAGTTGGCTTACGGCTTCATCGTGAGTAACGTCTAAAAAGGATTGCCCATTTACTTCCAATATTTCGTCACCAACCATAAGTCCGGAACGGTCTGCAACGCTGTCTTTGTCGACTCCAGTAATAAATATACCAAGACCATATTCCACACCACCTCTTATCATAAGCCCCAGCGATTGACCCGGTTCAATTAGTAATTCCACCCGTCGAATCCTATATTAGATTGCAATTAATTCATTAAACAAGTCCAAACGTTTCTGATGCATATGACATCTAATGTACCTATCTCTACGATCACTGCGGCGCCCTCCATACTCCATGGGTGGAGAGGCGGGTCGTCCTTGTCTGTCCATCCAGGAACATGTTTGTCGAAATGGTGGAGAGCCAGGACCACCTAAAGATCCGGAAAACGGTGGTGGCTGTTGTACTATTGATGATGATTGTGACTGCTGCAGCAAAGGAGCTGTTGAAGCATATGTTGGATCACGAGAAGGTGGTCCAAAGCCGTGAAGTGGTGCGGTTGAGTTCAGTGTAGGTGGCGCACGGACTGTCATGCTGATTTGACGTGACGATTTCAATATCTGCACGCATCTCTGCATTAAGAAAAAATGTGGCAATAGAAGAGACGCGGGAGAAAACGAGGAAATAAAAAAATAACTTAAACATTAAAAAACCAAAGCAGAACGAAAAAACCAAACGAAATAAAATGTTTTATAATTTATTATTAAACGGTTCTTCAAAAGTGCGTAAGCAAACTAGTTTTTTAGCTGATTTTTTTTATTTTAATTAAGCTTTGATGTCCATATAGTCTGCAGAGAAGTTCTAATATTGTTGGCACTATTTAAATTTATAATCCTAATTTTTTTTCTTCTCACCTATAAAATAATTGTATGCCTGAGTAAAGATTAAACAAAATACCAGCACATAGACTTTCTAACCAGTGCTTATAAATTTTTGAATGGGCACCTAATACATATTTATAGGCATTGAGTAAATCCGAAAATGAAGTATCGAAAAAAGGAAAACTTTGATAGTATAAGTCTGTAAGACCTAAGCTCTTTTAAATACACTTTGAATTGCACGGAATTGGATTTGGATTTGAGAATGAGGTCTTTACTATATCATTATAACCCTCTGGCGGCATTCAATTAAAACTGGATGTATAGAAAAGAATGCTGCTGTGGGGCTCGAGCCCGAATGTCTAGGTTAGCGGGCAATTACTGTATCTACTGCGCTATTGCCACTATTTACTCTTTGCCGGTATTTATCAAAAAAAAAAAGCATTTTGATAATACAGTGATGAAAAATAATCGTATTACGTAGTTTTGCATTTTACTATATTTGAAGGGGGCATAAGGGTTGCAGTTTAGGTTTACTTTTCTGTTCATAAATTTGCAGTTCATGCTTTTCGATTGGTAATCCGGAAGGACTCTGCTATCTGGGATGCCTCTTGTATCTTATTAAGGTTAGACCGTACTCGACGGAACTGCGCTTCAGCAGGACTACACTTTGTAAGTATCTGTGTGAAATTGTATAAAGTTCAGTTGCCGCTCAAAGCGATATAAATAATAATTACGAAAAGCTAAAAGAAAATTGCATTGCTACAATTTTTAAAACAATGTAGCTATTTTGTATTTATAATATATATCCATTATTTTTAATCGAATTGTGAACATGCTATATTTTTTAAAATATATTAAAAAAAACTTCGCGATTTTTGATTCGATAATTTCTAACATCGATTTTGATTATTCGATGTTTTTTAATATCACTCATACCTATTGTTGTTGACACTGACATTTGTGGGTGTGGGAGTATGCGTGCTTCTGGTCTTCATTATTCATTTCAGAAGAAGAACTGTCATTTGATACCAATCGAATACTTTCAGAAGGATTCGGAAGCATTCGGAACCTTTTAGAAGCCATCCGGACGACCAATCGAAAATTACATATGAGTACAAATTCAGATGTATTGGGGTATATCATGTTTTAAAATAAAAATTGGAGCCTTATTTTAAATTTGGAGGACGATTACTCAAAAGACGCAATTTAGCAGTATATAATATAGAATACAGAAAGAGATTTTAATATATTTTGTATTACACCCCACAATAGTATTGTTTTTAATATTTGATAGAAAAGAAGAACTTGTGTATTTTTCACAAGGCCCATAAATAGCATATTGTTTGTTACACAAAACCTTTTGTGGTACAATTCTGATTAGGAGATATTTGTTAGTAGATTTGCACTTTCTTCACCTCATCACACTGTGTTAGGGCTTGTGATCCATAGTTACAAATCGGAACGCAGCTTTAAGAACTTGGTAATTCTTCTAATTCTTATTATGAAACTACATAATGGAGTTTACTGTAGGAGTTCAGTAAAGCCCATTTTACCTGCTTTTACCGTAGAATTCTCCATTAGCAACTAAGTATGTAATAGCAAATCCATACTCTTAATACAACTGCATAATTCTGATCGTAATCTCAATAATTTAAATAAAATCGGTATGTCAACTTCCTAATAATTTCAAAGGAAATAGCATTTTCAAATATCTAACAATTTTGTTATTAACATAAACACAAAAATTACTCATATGTTAACGAACTATAAATTCCATTTTACATTGTCCATTGGCTAAAATTTGAGTCAATTAATTCTAAGACTTTAAACTGTTATAAGTGCCATTTTACTCTTTACCTTACATGATACAATTTAAAAAAAAAATTCTTAAAACGGCTGTTTTCGTTTTGTATTTAAGAAACTTAACAAAAGTTCAAATTCTTTGATATCGCACTTTTTTGAAATTACGTGTATACCTAGTTATATTATCAACATATAAAAATAAAATAAAACAACGAACAATTGATACAAAATTATAACAAATTTTAAAATGTGTTGAAATTAATAAATTATATTAGTTGGGAACATACATTTTTTGACTATATAAAAAATAGTTTGAATGGATAAAAGAAAGAATAATAAGATATGAAGGCCATCATTAGTCATAAATTAGTCACTGACTTAACACATTATGGAATATTTTCTGTGATAAATAAGATGAAAAATGAGCCTAGGAGTATGTATGCATGTATGTACATAATTATGTAGATATCGAAAAAAATAGTCCCAAGTTTATTATTACTCAAAACATATCAAATAAAAATCGGTAACTAATAGGTTTAAAAAAATATAACATTTAGGCAACTTGCGCAAGTGCAATATAGTGTAACTCCGACCAAAAACGAAAAATTGGAAATTACTGATATGAAATATCTGAATTTTAATAAAAATCGAAATTAACATGTAGTTATTTTTCCAGGGGATAAGTAAATATTTAAAAATTATATTATTCGTTTAATTTGTTTTGACTACATATAAATCTGCCAAACTCGGGTGCGTTCAAAATTAATACAAATTGAAGCAATGAACAGAAGTAGCTTTAAAACTCCACCCCAAAGGCCCAACGAAAACCTCATTGAGAATCCTTGGGAACATCTAGACAGAGAAATTAAAAGATCTATTATTTCTAACAAGTGGAATAACATTGGAACAAACATTTTGTGCCAAGCTAAACCTGTTCAGCGTTATCACTTTACTTTAATTGAAGTAGATTTTCTTTGAATAATTTGCCCTACTTTGTTAATTTTTTCATATTCTTGTACTTCTTTTTTCACTTTTAGAAACCCTTTTTAATCCACTTCAATTTAAATTTTAAAAAACTTGAATCTAATTTAAAAATTTGTTTTAACTGTTTCATGTAAGCCCATCTTAACATTTCAAAAGAAAAAATTGCATCTAACTTCACTTCAAACAAAAAAATTATTACAATTTTTTGACGTTTATTTTGTTTCCCTTTAATTTTTTTTTTTTCAAACAAGGAAATTGGTAATGCGTTTGGGTTTACCTTCCTGTCTGTTTGTCTATGCTGCAAATTAAATATGACTAGTAGCCAAATACGCTATGAAAAGATATTTCGAAGTAATCAAGAATGTGGATAAAGATACGTAGGCAAAAATATAATTTTGTAATAAATCAAAAAAAAAAAACTCTGAACAATCAAGATTTCCCAAAATTAGTAAAAATGAAGTGTCTGTGGCTGTGGTGACTTCAGTGGACAGTGAAGAAGAAAATACATATATTTCGGCAAAGTTATTATTAAATACATAAAACTAATTTGAAATTAAATATATGTATTATTATATTGAAATCTACTTCCCTTTTCTTGAATCGACTTCACTTTTTGGGTTAAATTTATTTCGCTTTTATTTCTTGAAGTGGTAACGCTTTCCTGCTACTGAAGGACTTTCCAGGTTGAATATAATATGGTCTAAAGAAAACGACTACACACAGAGTATTGAGCTTTAAATTTTGTTGTGACTGTCCGAAGTCCGAGTTTTATACTTGAGCATTAAAACATTTTTTTTTAATTTTCGTTTTTTTTTTTTAATGAAGGGATTGTCATAGGATAATAAATATTTATTATTTGAAATCAATTGTGTTTATTTCCTACTTCTTCTCATTGCTTATTATTATGTTTCATCAATTTGTAATTTATAAGGTGTCCGAATTTTACTTGGAGCCACTGTATATACATATAATATGCACGTCGCATGAAAAAGGAAACATTTTTGTTGGCAAAATGGATTGATAATATGGTGTTTATTATCCTATTATAGGTCCAATATCCATTTGAAAATAAAGGTATATAAAATAGAATACAGCATAGAGTGGGATTCGAACCTATATCCACTGCGCCGTGATCACCGAGCGTTTGCGTTTAAGTGGAATACCGAATGACAAAATTCAATAATAGTTTAGACATTAACTCATACCGACAACGACATATAAAATGTGAAATCTTACACGTGTCGCTTTATTTCTTGGAGTTACGAGTAATTCTGACATCAAAAAAAGAATACCTATTTTCTAATATTAATAATGAGATGTTGGAAAAACAACTATTCCAGAAATTGGTAATTATATGAGTGATAAATTACTGCAAAACAAATGTAAATCACGAATATAAACAAATATATTGTAATTATTTCAAGGTACATACTTTAAGGGCTTCGTCGTGACTGATTGAAGTGAAAGGTGTTCCATTCACCTCTAGGATAGTATCACCTGGACGTAGACCCGCTCTTTCGGCAACAGAGTTTTCTTCTATTCTAGAGATGTACACGCCAAGACCTACAAAATAAAATGTAATAAATTAAACACTTTTACTCGTATACATTTTTTTTAATAATAAATTACTTGCAAAAAAATAATTGCAAGAACCTTCTAGATTACGAGTAGGTACTTTTCTTCCTTAAATTGCAATCGATGAGAAAAAAACAAACCAATTTTTTTTAAATAACTTTAAAACACGTCAATGGAAAGAGTATTCTATTCTCATTCAGCAGAGTCGTGGTGCTTTATAGGTACAATGGTATTATAGCCATCAATATCACCATATCTATAATACTAAACTACTTGACAATCAAAAGAGCCACACGTTCACAATACATTATAAGTAGTTTGCAAAGTACCAACCTATAATGCTCAAAGCCGAACATAAATCAATAATGGAATATTTCATATGGATAAATTCGCCCTTAATCTGCAATAGCAAAATTGTATTGTGCTACTAAGTACATAAGATTTAGGTGGCCAGTTTAGTTTTTTTTTTTTTTTTTAAATGTACATACATTTATACAGATTTATATACATACATGCTATATGTATGTATATATATACTATTTTCACTTGTTAATATGCGGAAAATTTATTATATAGACTCTTTTTTAACTAAATACAAATGTTCAATTAATGGCCTTGTTATTGAGTTTTGTAACTTTGTATCAAACTTGTTCATATGGAACTTATAAATTTTCAAATAATTAATAACAAATTTTAAGTTCGAAATTACAAAACTCCCATTTCCAAAATTAATTTTTGAAAAAAACCTCAAGTTTTTTGCTCTTTCTGAACTAGTTTTAAAGAAAAAAAGGAACTTTGATCACGTTCACATAATAATTATCAGAAATCTGGAACAACTTTCTGTTGTAAACCGTTCAAGAACCACAAAAACAGCTTCTCATGAAAGTTATCTAGGGTTATCCCAAACATTTTCGAATCACTAGCTATCCGACGACAAATGTATGGATTAAATTTCATTTATCATTGAATCGTTCACAAATATATTTAGATAGTTTAGTATCTAATATTAATATCTAATAATAGTCTTATTTATTAAATTACGCTAAACACGTGCACGTGCATAGGAAAAAAAAGTTATAATGTGCTTATGTCAAAATAATGTATTCATGTGTTGTCTTGTTTTCTCTTCGAAAGATCAAGACAAGACTGGTTTATACACAGCATCGTCGTTGCATTGGTGCATGCCAAAAATACACATTTCTTGTAGGCTTTCTGCAACATTCCAGCTCGAGTAGCTTTTTTGGCTGCTATGCAACGTTACATAATGTAATGAATAACAGTTCTGCGTTTAGAATATAATTATAAAGAGAACATCGTTTGTAAATGTGTTAACGTGGCCAAAACAATACGTCCCCAACAATTTATCAAGCGCTTTTGTCAACTTGGCAAATAATTCTACAAATGTACAATGTCAATGATGGATAAAATAATAGGAACACTTGTATCCTGCTCGTTTCATTATAAATTTAAAGTTTATTTTGAAGAAATGTAAACTGACAAATAAACAGAAGTCGTTTATTTGCGAGCTCTTATCTAACTTCTGTTAATGTTAAACACTTTAAACACAACTCTTCTAACTAATAACGGTTTCCATCGCGATCTTATAAAGTTTCATTTGAACGCCCCTATTTTTGACAGATATAGGAATCAAACAGAGCCAGAATTAAAAATAACACAAGAACACATCAATTTCAAATTAAAATTAAAAGCATTTGCATTTGCTTTTGTGTTTACTTTGATAATGTGGATTGTTAAAACAAAAGAAAGTAAGGTAGTGGCTAAATGCCTAAATGCAAGATTTGCAAAACAAGTCTCATGCAAGCAAATGCACGAACTGGCTTAAAATTGAAAAGCAAGCGAAGTGCGCAACATTACTTTAAAACTTGCACAAATATGTTGGCTTTTTCGCAAGACGCAAGAATGAACTGGGTTTTGGGATTTGAGATTTGTATGTTTGCGTTTAGGAACAGTTTGTTTAGCACATTTTTCCCCAAGGCTTACATGTAGGAATTTGCCCAGTGTTTTGACTATAAAATCGTGAAGCAAAGAATCGTTGAAAAAGAGACATTTCTTTGTATGTCTCTTGGCGAAATTATTAACAATTACATGAATTACTACTAAAATATTGAAGAAAAAACATTTTCGGCTTATGCTGAAAAGAAGGGTCTTACCCAAATTGATTTGGTGCACATTTCATCGGTAAAAATGTAAGGTTACAAGGGCTTGCAGTTCTGGCGGAATAGGAAGACCACCTTTTGTCACTGCATCTCTTATATTAAGGTATTCAATTTAAAATCGAACCGTTCTTAAGTCAAATCAGTACCCAGTTCTTCGAACGGATTTGCTCGAACGTTATATATTTTTGGTTTTCAAAAGAGCTCAAAATCATCACAAGAAATGTGGGTGGCAATGGCGCAGTGGATAAACTGCTTGATTGCTAACTTAGACGTGTGGGTTCGATCCCCACGCTAGGCGCATTCTTTTCTATACCTCCAATTTTAATTGGATGCCGCCCATTGGTTAAAATGAGACAGTCAATACCAGGTTCTTAAATCCACTGTGCCAAACTAGTGCCGTGCAAGTTGCATTTAAAAAGACCTTAGGTCTTACAGGCATATAGTTAAATAACAAAAAAAAAAAAAAAATATTTAGTTGTGAAATGTTAAACGTCAACGATAAAGAAGTTCTAAGTTCATTGGCCATCTGACATACGTTTGCCATCGGAACCGAACAAATTACTTTTTGTTTGATCCTACGATAACACGTTATTCCAACATTCACGTTTGAAATGTTTGATTGGAAAACGCAGTCTATTTATGTTGATATATGGTTTGCTCCGGTACGGTTACTTCGTGTGACGCTTTGTTTGGTTTAAATTAACCTTT
This sequence comes from Philhelius pedissequus, assembly GCA_910595825.1. Classification (NCBI taxonomy): domain Eukaryota; kingdom Metazoa; phylum Arthropoda; class Insecta; order Diptera; family Syrphidae; genus Philhelius; species Philhelius pedissequus. The sequence goes on along the minus strand of OU343163.1, from coordinate 1,167,412 downwards.
CTTACACATCAGTCCTACCAAAACATGCGGAAGTTTTCCTTTTTCTTCATTCTAGCTTCTGGCTTAGAACTTGAATGGATATCTGTAAACTTTAAGGGATGTGCTATGACACCTAATGTATTTTCAGAACTAGTGCAATGGACTCTTCGTCCGATTTTTATATAAAAAAAATCTAAATCACTGTTTTCGGAAATTTCCATCGAAGTCACAAGTAAGGAACTTTGATTACTCTTTACAGTTTTACTGTTGCATCCAAACAAACAGTTTAAACCTCAATACCCTGCAGTATTTTAAAGTAGTACTAGAATGCCAGGGAACATTTGGCACATTCAAGGTCTTGCAATTAAATTTTCAAATAGAATGTTTGAACAAAATAAATAAATTTTGTATTGATATGAAAACATAATATTAGTTTCACAAAGTCTCTAATTGCAAACGAAAAGTGACAATTAAATATATTTCTCGCCCACTCATTGATGGTGCAGCGGAAAAAATGTTTCTCTTTTACTCATTGAATGTGCAAGCGAAAAAAAGAGAATTTTTAATAACAGAAGTAATAAGTATTTTTCTCTTTTATTCATTCAATGGGTTATGAGCTATTATTTATATCAAATTGTTCATTTATTGGAATATTTGATATTGCCGAAATTTATAGAAAATAAGGTGGTATACTCGTAAAATAAAGTTCTTGTGCAATGTCATCGCTATGTTTAAATTAGTATCTAGTGATGCCTGAAGGAGGCTTTACATGTATCTTCATCTTCATCTGCATCGACATCTGCAAAAAAAGAGGAGACAAAATAAAAAAATCATACTTGTGCGATAGAGAGCGAAGACCAAAATGGAGATCATCTTCATGTATGAAGATTATAGGAAGTATGACTCTGAAGATTGCAGATTATAGTGAAGATGAACATATTCATCTTCATTATAGCATTTCCATCTGCACCGTAATTTGTTCCGTTAAGGTAACGAATTTCCAAGCTTTTTTTTTACTATTTCACCTCAGTTTGCTTAAAAACAACGAAAATAGCGAACATTTTCTTCTCAAAACTACATACCTGAACGCTAATAACATGTAATTGTGAGATGTGTCAAGAAAGTTATAGCAGAGTTCGAGTAAGTTACTAGTGTGTACCCTGTCTTACTCTTATGTTTGTTTTATATTATGGTCCCGCTCTACTTTTCTTCAAGTCTGCAGATGCAGATCCATGTAAATCCTCCTTAATTTAGTGGATCTGACTATTTTATAAATGCGAAAAAAGAGTTGGACAACAGAAATAATACCTATGTATGAATTATAGGTACAATTAAGACATAGAAGTTATAACGGGAATAGACTTTGTAGAGTGTAGTTAATGTTCGTTGAGCATTATGGAAACCTATGTTGATATAAGCCGTGTTTTATTATCGCCAATAACCCATATGGTTCACCTCGTGAAAATAAAACGATCTGGGTTATGTACTTACATGTACATTCTGTTTGCCGCATTTAATACTAATATTTGCAAACCCAGATAGAAACCACGATAGAAACCTGGATCTCGTGTTGTTTTTGTAATTCCTGTTAAAACATAACCCAGACCCAGACCCGTAGATAATAAAACGCAGCTATAATTTTTTGCAATACTGATATTCGGTGTGAAAAGTAATCGAGGGAAAAGAACACTCTTGGAAGATTACTCCGAACGGTCAATGCAAATGGTGTATTAGGGGGTGTAAGCAAAGAAAACGAAATAAGTACGTGCACTAATTTAATTACTCTAAAGAGCAGTAGTAAGAAATTTTTAAAGAAAATATTTACTGCATTATCTGCCTTTATGAATTATTTGCTTCACATATATGTAGGTACCTATTTGGCGTGGCGTCTTCCAAAGCATTCAAATATTCCAACATATATATTTTTATTGACATGTATTTCTACTATTTATAACCATTGGACATTATTAGTCAATTAATTTCAATGACGAATATCCATGTTGCTACAATGCCAGCCAACTTCTAAATTGGCTTACAATTATTTTCTGTATAATACGCGTACTGGAAAAGAAAAACAAACATGGAATTTCGTTTTACCTTCCTTGAAATTTTCATAATATAATATTCACATTATTCGAAGTATTAAAATGTGTATCATGGTGATGATAGGTTTTTGCAATTGCTCCCATTCAAATCTTATAACTGCTTTTATTATATTTGAATGCGTTGCTTACCTGAGTCTTTTCCACCCTTAACGCATATGCCAAATCCATGGCTACTATCTGATTGCTGGTCTCTAGACATTGTAACTGTTCTTGTGGAAAGCTCCTGAATATTTTGTATGCTACGCTCCCTGTCTCGATCTCGGTACACCTTCAAAGAAACGGAAATAAAACAAAATATAGTAATGAGACGATCGAAATTAATTTTTGATGAACAAACCAAACCTACCAGCTAAGAGTTTGGTCAAATCATCATCATCATTTGATGTTATCATTAATTTTCTATGTACATACCTGATGAGTTGTGGAAGGTGGACTACTGGCCGGGCTTCTACGCCCACTTCGATCCCTTGTGCCATTACTGTAATGATAACTTGTAGGAACTGAAGATGAGGTTGTTGCTCCGAACATTCGCAACACCTGTTCTGGAGAAATTGGACGCTTCTTTCCGTTATGTCGGGTAGAATTTGGAACAGTACCTGAACCAGAAATGCCCAGTGAAGCTGGTATATGGCTAGAGGATGAGGATTGTAAATATGAAGATCCGCGGCCAGGTAAGGAACCTCCTTTTGAGGGAACACCTGCGGTATTGTAGTAATAGTGTGGTGAATGTGGCCGTTCAACTATTGTGTATGATGTTCCGGGTGGTGAATAGTAAAGACCTGATCGACCACCTCGCAAAGAGCTAGTACTATTTCCAATTCGATTAGCACTTATGCCATAAGGACCATTATGGGGGATAGTATTGGCAACTGGAATTCCGCCTATATCTTCTGCCTCAAAACTGTTGGAACGATGATGGCTCGAATGTAGTCCTAGATTAGGCGGTAGTATGGATGTTGAATGGCCAGCACTGGTCGGGTGCAATGATGAGCTATGTGATGGATGGTATCCTCGTGAGCTCCAACGAGAAGGACCTAAGTCGCATAATTCAGCATAGTCGTTTCCAGCTGCGCTCATCGTTAGGGGGTCTCCGCCACCGTGGGCACCCCCTAAGCGCATAGCCTCACACCTATAAATAGATATGAGCAATTACTTGAGGACTCAACAAATCAAAACACAGATTGTTATCAACTATTTCTTGTTTCAAATTATGCGATTCTTCAATATAAAAAATAAAGAGTTATATAAAAATACTTGATTAATTCTGTAATTTTTTTTTGTAAATATTTTCGATATTTAAAACATCAATAATTTAATAAGCATCAATCTTATATTATTTTAAACGAGCTAAGCTTGCATGCTTGGTGTCTCGGAAACGGCTCTAACGATTTTAATGACATTTTTAGAGTTTATTTGTATGAAAGAAAGATAATTAAAAAAATGATTTAAGTACATTCCGCCCACTACCACGCCCACTTACATCATTTCTTGGTTTCTTAGAAACAGCACTAACAATTTTGATCAAATTTTCATAGTTCGCTCTTATTAGCGAGACAAAAAATAGATTTAAATTCACCCACTGCCACGCGTACTTTCTTATTTCATAGTTTCTAAAAATTGCTTTATTCCTTGCAGATGACATAAATGAATTAAATTGGATTCCGATTTGATTTTGTTTTCTTGCTTATTATTCCCTGATTGAAAATAAATTTTTGAATGTATTTCATTCTTTAATTTTATTTCTAACCGACTTCTATTCTTAAGTATTAAATATATTTGAAATTTAAATTTACAATCAAAGAATATGTAATTACATATAACTTTATAAAAATATGTATGTCTATTATTGGAATACAAGTAACTTTTCATACGGAAACTAATAGCATAACATTTTCATGTCAAATTCGAAATATTCCGAGCAAAGCTCGGTCTCCCATAGGTACTAAAGTTTGTATTAGCAATAGTTTCATTAAATACGAAGTTCACTGAAAAAAAGTATATCCAAGCTCTATACGTAGTGTCTTGTTGTGTAGAGTTAAAACAAATAAAATATATTTGTAGCTATTAACAGGAATCAACTTTCTTAAATACAGTCGAACTTCGATAACTCGATCCATCACTTGCCACAAAATTATTTCAAGTTATCGAGATTTCGAGTTATTAAGTAAAATACAAATTGATATAAACGCATATAATACATATGTATATGTATTTGCTTGCGAATTTGCATCTCTGGTGTTTTTTTTAACGCCTAATATTTTGATGAAAAAAAAAATAAAAACTAAGCCTTGAGTTCGTATCGACTATCGACCAATATAACAACGTAGTAATGTAATGTATGTTCTATCTATAACCTCTTCTAACAAGAAAGTTATTAATTCTTAATCACATATAACGAAGTCACGATTTTATCAAAATATGTATAGATACTAGGTCATAGGAAAATACAAACAGTGCCCATGAAAGCAATGCATTATAAAACGAACTTGTAAAAGCACGCAGGATTTGGAAATTTCCCTCAATCCAACTTATCAAAGCAAACGCCAAATAATCTCTTCGAGTTATGAAAACATTCGATTAATAGAAGTTCGAGTTATCAAATAAAAATTACATGTAAATTTCAGTCTTGGCCCTATTTCCAGTCAATTTCATTCGAATTATTATAAATATTCGAGTTATTATAAATATTCGAGTTATCGAAGTACGACTTACCGAAGTTCGACTGTAGGTACATTATGTAGGTAAATATATCATAGGTCATTGGTTAATTTTAAAAATGTTTCAATTCTTGCATGTATAGTATACATATGTATTATCAAGTATACAACTCTGATAATATCCATTATAGCTAGTTTCAATATTATTTCAACCGCAGTTATTCCTTTTTTTGCATATTCATTATTCTTCAAGGACACCCTTGCTTACATGAGAGAGTGGTGGCAGTAGCTAGCTTTTATTTCTAGTATTCAGTGCCTCTGCGAAAATTTCTTTGAATTTCTAATTGAATATTGTCATTCCTAGATAGTTAACTTTGCGACTTTCTGTTCTCTCTTCTATTTCTATAGTATGTTTGTTAGGAAAGAATTGATTATGGCCATACACTTAGTTTTTATTACAACTGCAATGTTTTAATTTATTCACTGCGTTAGGATTAAATAAATTGTGCGAACGATATAATTGTTCTGAAAGAAGCTATTAAGTAAGGTTAGACGCAATGTAGTGTGCTGTATTTCATTAGCTCATGAAATATCATTTCGAGCAGAAAAAAATTAATAAAACTTATTTGCATACATACTTTTAAACGCCGTATGATGGTAGAGAAATACTATTATAATTTTTATTAAGTAAAATTAATGAGGATTTTTTTAAGGGATATAACATGGGTCGCTAAGGACAAACAAGTATACATTAATGTTTGTAATAGTACCGAGATTTATTTTATAGTTTGCAATTAGCTTCTGAGTTAATATGCATCTTGTTTCCAAGACAAAGAACCAATGTCAACGGAAGGATTGAAATTGGTACTAAAAATCAAGGAATTATATATAAAATGTTTGTTAGAACTATTGGCTTTGTGATAAACTCAAACCAATTTCTAAGCTTGCATTTCTTTCGGAAATTTGCGAACGTACCTATTATTCAAAAACAATTGAACGAGTTTATTACCCCTTGCACACAAATGTCAGTTGAACTAGCATTAAACGTCAAATTATTTCTTCATTTATTTCCAAAGAGACTTTCCCATCCTTTATACATTTCTCAAAAGCATTTGATATTGTCAATCATTCTATTGACAGATTGCATCATAGGAAGCAGGCAGTAAGCTTAAATAATTGTCTCACAGATTGTCTTCCCGTGAAACAAAGCGTTCCACGAGGATCAATTTTATCCCCACTATTATTTTCGCTATACATACATAAATGAAATCGCGGTCATTGTCAATCAAACATCGAAACACTTTTACGTCGATGACATTTAAATCTATAGAAACTGTCATCATCTTAAGCTACGAACGTTAAAATATATCAATTAGTTCCCTATCCAAGCAATTATAAATGTTTAGTTATATCATACTTTTCCCACATAAAGCTGAGCGAAACAGTTTTAGAATTTGTCAACACAACTAAAATCTCAGTGTTATTAGAATTCTGATACGGAATGACCACATTAATACGTTGATAGCCAAAACATATGGGACATTCCGAACATTATGGACATATATCATGAACATTAGGATTTTACTCCGATCCACACCAGAATAATGCTGGATTACTTATTGATACGAAATATTTCACAACTGCGACATTATTAGTAAACATAAGTTAAATATGGTCTTTTTTGATTTTTTGATTTAATTGTTTTCAAAGTTTAAACTTACTTTTCTTTTGTTTTTATTTAGTAATTTTTTTTTCTTACGTAATCTGTAATAATTTCTTTATTTCTTAAACATGTGAGCTTTCATTTTCTTATAAGGTTTATATTATCTAATTGTGTTAATCATATGTAGAAATAAAATAAATAAAGAGAAAATTCTTGAAAACAAAAGTTTAAAACTACTTTGTCCAATGAACATTGATTTCAAATTCTTTCAAATATTTATCTGCCGGATTGAAAATCATTTTAAAGGTCAATTAAATAAATGTCATTTCCCATAATGTTCTATTTAAAGACCGTTATTTTTTTATATGCAAAAATACCACTCAAGCAATATTTACCACTTAAAATGCCTCTTTGTGTGGGTACTTTATATGTACCAACTATTTATAAATCGTTATTGTTTTTATGTTGTTCCAATTACTTTTAGTAGTCTTTTTTTTATTTTCCAATAATTATTTTTCAAAAAATATTCATACATATATTTGAATGTTTTATAGTTTTGATATAATTTTCATCTAGTAGTAGAAATGATTTACAATCTCTTAACAAACGTCTCCCCTTGCAATATTTTCAACAAGTGTTTTGCGTTGGTACTAATCCACTTGGGAATTTGTTAACTTCCTCTTCACGTGACACATATACAAAAGTTTCATTAATCCTTACATTTAAATTACTGTATCACAGATGTCACTTGGAAACTTTTTCATGTCCGAATGTGATGTACATACTCGTAAATACATATACATAACACACATTTTCTAGACTTAAACACTATTTGTGAATTATGGATGTATTGTTTTGTTTTGTTCATACAAAATAGATTTATTTATAGTAAAGGAGTTTGAAGGTATTTTTTGTGAAATTTAAAAGACTTAAAATCATATAAAATACATTTTTAAGATTCATCTTAATAAACTCGTGTAACATATTTATATTTGGCAAAATTAATAATATTTCCCGGACAAATTATGTATTTTAACTTTTATCCTTAAATGTTCTAAAATTAAAAGACCAAGAAATAAAACATATTTTTTACTTGCAAATTTTGAAAGCATTCTATAGATCCCTACTTCGGACCAACTGTCAAGTATATAGGTATTCCTTCTTTAGCCGCACCACACGAATGTGGAATGATATTCAAACATTCAAAACTAATATTTTATTTTTCTAATCACTCGGCAAGATGTTTTATCAAAAAACTAATTGCTGGACTATGATCGGCCCTTCTCCCACAGTATTTCTTCCTTTTTCACTTTAGTTTCTTAATAGATTTGTTTCAATTAGTTTGTTCAGTTAGGAAAAAGTTAGAACAGAACATATTCGAGAGAAACGTCAGAACAAGATATAACAACCTAGAATAGTCAGTCATCTGACAGAGATTATAAAAAAAATTATTGTTCTTTACCCACAATTCGAGTTCATTTGTTCTTGCAGAAAAATTCATTAACATAATCTGAAATGGAGTTGAATTTAATTTAAAAAAAAAACAATTTTGAATGAAATCTAGAGTGGCTCCGACTCGGAAAGTAATTTATCAACCGATTCTTTATCGGATTCGTATAATGATACCGTGACCAATGTGGTGACTTTTTCTTTAGGTAAGAACAAATTTTCCGACGTATAATTAATGAATTATGGGTTTTGATATTTCTCTAATTAAATAGTTTCTATTAATATTTTTTTTTATTTAGTATTAGTTTTACTTACATGTTTATAAAAAACAGAAAACACCGAAATGTGTGTTTTTTTAATAACAACAGGTGGTTTTGACAGTTCTCACAAATCTGTTCTAACCTGCTCTACGTAAAAAGGAAGTTCAGAAAATTCTGTTCTAAAGTATTCCAAACTGTTCCGAACTGACTCAAGAACAGTTTAGAACAGACCATTTCTCATTGATCTTGTACTTTTCTATTCTAAAGTGTTCTAAACTGTTCCGAACAGCCTTATTAAACACACATAATTTAAGTTAGTCGGAGAGAAATAGTTTGAAGAACAAAAATATTCATCCTTAAATTTAATTCCATAGGCGCCCAACTCTTTGTATTTCGTCTTCGTATTTAAAATTTTCTTTTATTTCTTTTCAGGCACTAAAAATAGAGAGAATCGGATAAGTCATAAAATATTCAAAATGGGATGACCTGGGGGAGATTAGGTATCAAAACAATAATTTATTTAGATGTCTTTAACATTTTATTGGAAGTTTATTGGTTTGAAATTTGTTTGCTAAATGGGTGATGGGCAGCGCTGGTGTGGGTGAGGGGAATAACTCAAATTTTATTTCATTCTTTAGACTATTACGAGTATACGAATAAATAAATCTAACCTGTCACAAAAAAAAAACGTCTTTAGGTATTAACTTTCACTACATAAGTTTCAATAGTAAATTATTTAAACCAATTAATTTTAACACTCCTTATAAATTTCATGAAAACAAAATATCCTATAAAGTTTTTCTACGAATTAAGTAAAATCAATAAAATAAATCAAGTAAGTTGTTCTTTTTTTTTAAAGATTTGTGTCTCTTTGATTAAAGTAAATGTCATCGTTTAGATATTTTATCTATATAAATCAAGCAAACATTTACATTTACAAGTGTAATCCGAAACATGGCCAATAAATTTAAGTACCTAAGGCTAAGTGCTAATGTCAATATAAAATAATTACTATATTTTTTGCGCTTTTATATCTAGTCTATGTCTATCTTATATTATTATTAAAGCAAATTAATTTTTTTTAATTATTTGATTTTTTTTTTGTTTAAATAAAATTAGTTATTGTTTACAATCTTTTTCATTCACCTATATGAATGAGTTCTCACATGACAAGAGTATCGATTTTTTAATTAAATATTAATATACGTGGGGCTGGTGAAATCTAAATTCTTGGCAAATGAAAAAGTAATTACTCAAGCGCATTATTGTCGTTATCGTCACGAAAGCCGTTTTCCTAAATAAAATAGATGAATCACAGGAATAATTTTTTTTTAAATAGTTATCTTTGGATACCTTAAGGATTTAAAAAGTATCTAGGGACTTACTTGGCTTAAGTTTTTTATCAGAGTTCATTTATTTCGTAAGTTAAACTCAGCAAGTGTTGTTGAAGATGTTTTGCGTGTTATTATTATCTTAACATTTTTTTTTCTTTTGAAAACTCATTGACTTTTTTGTTAGTAGCTTATCACCTTGAACTCAATGGAATGCGCGTTAGCAATCCTTTTCTGTATTGAACGAAAGCACTCCCGTTTGACTGTTTCGAAAATAACTATTTTCATGTAGTTTATATTTCTATTAAAATTAATTCGATCCGAACAAGGGTTGGTTGGCCTTTAATTACCGTTTTCATATGACTTCCATTTACCTAAATTCACTGGATTGTATATTCTTTTCGTACATATATGTATGTTAAATATAACTCAACATTAAAGTCAGTCAGCAAATTAAGTATCAGTTGAGCGACGTTTTTAATTTGGTTTTGACAAATCCTTTTTATTCAATCATGGTGTATCTAGAGAAAAAAAAGCTTTGATACTGATTTTTTCTCCATTGGTTTTTTGTTCGGAAAATTAACAATATTTAGAGGAAAAAACATCACCAAGACTAGGTTTATGTTTTCCTCTTTTAGGAAATTTATTTTTTTGAATAAATTCATCAAATTTAAGATATTACAATTTCTTTTTTTTTCTATTTCTACATATATATTATTTTCTATCACAGACTCGTTGAAATAATAGCGTTTACTCCTTTACAGAACGACACCTTTCCTCAAACTGATTTCCGTCTATACAACAGAGCTTAAATTTCTGAAAGTTTTTTTTCCAATTCAACATGACGACGACGACTACGAAATGGTGCTTTCCAGATATGGTGAGTTCTCTCTCAAATCTATGGCGATTGACGACTTAAAATTGACATGACACACCAGACACCACCTTCACCACTAACCAATAGAGAACTGATATTACGGGAGAACTCTCTGCAAGGATATAAACGGAATAGATATATAGGATAGTTCTACAGGGTAAAAAAAAAGTTGTCATAGGCGATATCAAATTCACCTCAGTATCCCATTTTGTTGACTATTTTCGAAAGTGAAGTTAGAAATGGATAAGTTAGTTTCTAATAAAGCTTTAAGGATATTGGTTTGTTTTGTTATTAATCAAAACGGCTGATAAAAAATAAGCCTGTGACACACAGAAAGCTGACAGAAACTGAATTTGTTGCATGCAGGGACTAGGTCTAAATGAAATTTCTTATAATTATGCGTATACCTTTACGAACTGCTAGTGCTTAGGTTATTGTAATTCGAAAAAAAAATAATTTAAATAATTTCCAACTTGCCTACATATTTACGTACCTACCTTCCTTGTTATGCAAGCAAAAAAATTATGTTGTTTCAACACACTACCAAATATATTTTAATAAATGTGTTAACCCGGCGCCATTGAGTCTAGTGTAATATTGATTTTGTATAACGAAAAAAAGGACAATAGAATTTTTAATTTGTATTGTCAACTCCCACGAGACTGATTTCTTATTTTTTTTTATATAGGTTTTATGTGGACTCCTTTAAGGGATGTTTAGGGCTTTCATAAAAATGTATTGACTACAAATTTTGCATTATTAGTTACACTAAAAAAATACGTTTTTTTGCAAAGATAGCAATTTAATAAAGAAGAACGCTTGCATGTTGTTTAGAGAGTTAAGTGTAAGTTAACTTATGTCCTTTTCGATTGGTAATACGAAGAACTCTCCGATCCGGATTCCAATCGAACAAGTAAACACTAGATTCTAGATTCTGAAAATTTATTTGAGTGTATGTGTAAGACGGGAAATGTCAAACGCACATTTTTGATTATTTTATTTTGAAATTTTGTGGGTGTGTGCGTGCTTCTGGTTTTGATTTTGACTTCAAATCCAGAAAGAAATTTCTCTTCCATCCAGGAGAAGAACTGATACCAATCGAAGAGTTTCAGAAGCATTCGGAAGCCTTCCGGACGACCAATCGAAGAGGCCATTACTGTCTAAATTTGATGTTTAGCAAGTCCATGTTCACGTTGCAAATTTATTTTGACTTTTATATTTTTGCTTGATAAAAACATTTCTAATTTAAATTGAATTTCAAGAAATAATTAATAAAAAATAATGATATTATTCTTGCCCCGGACTTTATATCGCATATCGACGTTATTGAAGCAACTGAATTAATCTAATCAAATGACAGTGCTTAGATTTCGTCAAAGCATATCAAACTTATTTTACCAATTATTATGTAATTAATCGTTCGTATTGTTAATTGTGATATTTATAATTCGCAGTTTAGTGTCAGACGAAAAACAGCAAAAATAGTCCCGATTGCAGAAAATAGCAAACCCAATCATACAATCTGATTCCATACCTACATTACATTCACATTTTACACACTACTCCCTAACTAATTCTACGAAAGGCGTTTTTCTTTTTGAGTTTGGAGCAGAGTTTGAATTGTCAAAAAAATTGTTTGTGTTTCTTTTTAACTCAGATCATTCAGAGCTACAAACGTGTTTCTTTTTTCGTAAGGAACATATGGAGATCACACTCGATGTGCTCTGACATAATCGACTGAGCATGTGAGTAAGCTGAACGCCCCAAATATCATGTGTGTGTCAAGAAGGAAACTGTGAAGAAAAAAATAATCAGATACAATTAAGTTGCGAAAGAAGTTGATCGCTTGTTAATTTTTTGTATCTAGTGTGTACAAAAAATGGTAGTTTCGTGTTATATTGCTTTTTATGGTTAAATAAAAATGTATTATGATTTGTGTGGTTCAAGTGTGTTTAAAAAACATATCAGTATTAAGAGCTCGCTCTGTTTGGAACAAGTTCAGAGCATAATCTATGTGTTCGAATTCTTTTCAGTGCTCTGCTTTGAACGAAAAAATAAGAACGCCAGTAGTAGAGACACTGAAGCACTGCGAAATTGAGAGACTGAGACCACAGGCTTAAACATTACTAGACACATTTATATAACAGAGAGAGACACACAGAGAAATAATAAACCACATATCAAGAGCACCAGGGGTCCACCATCCAAGTCGTCACCAAGAGCAATGATGCTTTGATTTCGCTGATCGATGGGAAGCGAGTTTTTTCATTAGAACCAAGGCCGTTGACAATTTCATACCTTATCATAGTTTTTGAAAAACTCATGTACAATCAAATCTTAAACACAAATTCAAAAATCACCCAATGGCAGTTAGGGCTTAGGATCAATCACAGTTGTGAGTCAGCATTTATTAAGGTTACATCTGACCTTAGTTTTGTTTTGGATATCTACAATATCGGTCTTATGGTGCCGTTGGGCTTCTCAAAGGCCTTTGATATTTGATTGTTGTATAAATCACTCTCTTTTCATTTTTTAACGTTTTCAAATTTTCTAACACATATCTTCGCCTTCTTTGTAATTACTTATTGAAAAATAGAGTCAAAGCTGTTGAAATTGAGAGTGATATATTTGATCCACTCTTAGTAAACTCTGGAGTACCGCAGGGTTCTGTTTTGGGACCACTTCTGTTTACGCTTTTTATCAATAATCTTCCCGATGTTATTGAAGAATGCCTAGTATACATGTATGCTGATGACGTTTTAATCTTTTTAATCTACACACTTAGTCCACTTGGATTAATAAAAGACGCCGTTGTTCAAACGAATGAAAATCTTGAACAATTTCGACTGCGGGCAAGTGAAATAAAATCAGACTAAACTCTTCAAGGACAGTTGCTATGATAGGGTTACCAGATTCAAAATGTTGAAAAGGGGGACGTGGCGAGTTTTTTAGCCGGACAAATGTTCAAAAAGAGGGACAAAACATGTTTTTAAAAAATACAATACCCTTACAAAAAAAGTGAAGTAACAGCATTTTTATATGTCCTTGACGTTTCACCTGAAAAATCATAAGATCTAAATAATTTCGTTTCTATTCCGTATTCCTTAGTATAATATTGAATAATGAGAGGAAACATTTTAATATTTTTTGTTGGATGTGTTCGTGGTGATTGAAAATGGATGATATTGTGATAACAATTCGGCGCTTAAGTTTTGATTTTCCTTGTTTTGGCATTTCTTGCGACCGCAAGTAAACTGGCCTAAGAAAAAAACCTATCATATAAATTAATTTATAACATATTCTGTTGGTGTTCATTATCAGCAATTTCCGTGTTTGTGAATATTGTCGGAAACAGGGAGCTTGTACAAGTGGAAATGGCAGAGTTATAAATATGGCTAAGAATTATTGAATGGACATGTATTGCTATTCACAGATATAGAACAACTGAAGCGAAGTTGGCAACCTTTCTTGAAAGAAGTAAATGGATGTATCTAGTTGTGAAAATTGTATTTATTATGATGGAAGTATTCACAGCTTAAATTTGGAAACCTGCTAAGATTTTTGTTTGGATAGGAAAGAGTAGGTAGTACACAAATATGTATTGCCTTAAGGTGCAAAAAATATTACATACGTCTAAAAAAGAGCGAAATTTATGCCCCCCTTTGTGATTTTTGGGGGACAATAGACATCTTGAGGTAAAAAAGAGGGGCAGTCTCTCCAAAAGGGGGACGAATGGTAACCATATGCTATGATTGGTTTCAAAAATGAAATCAGTTTTTTAAATGTTTCCCGAATTGTTCTTTAATGAGATATAATACCCTATAAAGATAAGGTTAATTAATTAAGAAAAAAAAATTAACTAAAATAGGCCTTCATGCTGCACATATTCTGCAGTGTGAATACGTTCAATAATGCATGAGAAAGAAATTCGATTCTACTAGCGCAGATTTTCTGCGTTTATGAAAACACCCGAAGTTTTACATTTGCAAAAAATCAACTCGAGATTTTACTATGATAGAGAACACAAAAAAATCGGTCTCGGAATTCTTTCTGCCTGTTTGTAGATTGGTTTACATCCTACGCAGCTAAAACAATTTCATTCAAACTTGATACTTAAGCGTTTTAGGTGATTGGCTCGAGTCTTTTTTTTAATCTTTTTCTTAGTCCCAAAAATAATGATACCTGTACCAAAAATATTAACCTTTAATAGCTTATGATTAAAAATATAAGTGCACCATTATAGGTATAGTCTAGATTTTAGGTTAAAACATTGTTTTACTTATGTGTTTTGTTTTAACGCAATTTGGATTTTAGAAAATTAAACCTCTTTTTTTTGAAAGTTCAATATTTCGAAAATGGTAGTATTTTAAATTTATATTGTTAAATACTGAAAATTATGGTACCAACATTTTTTAGAAAAAAATTTAAGAAATTTGGTGTATAAAAAATTAGGCATCTACTTAGTAATTACTAAAAATCTTGTGCTTACGATGATCGAACGTAAGAGCAAGCAACTATGTTCTTTTTAAAAATAAAAGTCCCAGTTTTGAAGTAAACATTTTTGAAGAAAGTTACGCAACATTATTCCTTATAAATTTACACATTATTTTGGTGTGACTCATTTCCAAAAAATAATTAAAACAAAATTTACAAAAGTTTGTGTTGTTTTATTTATTTTGTATATTTATTTTTTTTTAATTGCATTTATGCAAATATTATAATAAAATTATATTTCATTATGTATGTATAAATATTACTTGTAAAGTTACATAAATACTAAGTATATAAATATAATATACAAAATAGTACATACATCTGATGTTGTTAATAATATATAATTGCATTTACATTTGTTGCTAATTTGAGTAACAACAAATACAATTATTATTTTATATTAATTGATTCTTATAAGCTTAATTTATTATTGACTTAAAAATACACTTTTTTAGTGTTTCATTTATAATTTCGCACCAGTTGATTTATACAAAAAAAAATATAGTGTTTGTATTAGAATTCTCTTTTGACTAATAATAAATATTATATTTATGAATAAATTAAAGCGATTAATATCATTTTATTTATAATGTGTACAAAACTTGCACAAACAATATTCAAACAAATTTATGAACAATGCTCAATTATGCCAATCATATAAATTTAAAACGTATATTGAGATTTCAATTCAAAATTATTGCATTCTGAGGCTAGCAAAAATTTTTAATTTGCATTTTATTCTTTATTGGTCAGCTTTGTTCTCTCTTAGGGCGCAATATAAAGTTTAAATTAAAATTTGTATTTACTGCATAGTAAACATTTGCATTCTGCGGCATCACAAGCTCCTTGTCTGGCAGGACTTGGGCCAATGTAAATCGATCAGGATCGCCGTCAAGTCCTAATTTCACCATTGCATTGCGAATAACGTGTGGGGTGCGTTCATTATTTCCTAACATTATACTTTTATAGAGAACTATTCCATCTAGTTCAATATTGTTAGTCTCATTTGTAACTCGAATAATATAAAAGTCGGGAATAGTATTTTTGTCGCCAGCTGATTGCACCAGCTGGGCATTTATTAGTGGTATCCCATTTATTTGATTTTTGCCATTTCCCATATTTTTTGGGTTAGCTCCTGCAGTCTTTTGGCCTCCTGAATTACTTGAACCAACTGATAAGTTGGAAATACTACTTGAAGCGGAAAGTAACGATGCATTAGGTAATTGACTATCACGATCTAATGAATTGTGTCTGGAATTTTGTCTTGACGCCCCAAAACTACTGCTTATTTCACAATAAAATTGTGATCCGGCCCCACTACTTGAATTAGATGCTATGGAATCAGTCTTACGATGGCCCAATGATGTGGATGTGGTTGACGCTGATTTTCTTGGTTCTGTTTGTGGTTCTAATTGACATGATAAGGCATGAGCTTCACGCTCGTCCAGGACTAACATTGATGCAAACCAACGATCAAAGGTGGGGTCTTCTCGGAGGTTATATGTATTAGCTGCACCCTGTAACAACTTAATTTGTGCTAATACTTCAAATTCTTTTCTTTTTTTATCAAAATTAATAAGATTATCTTCCGTTACTCGATCAGGTATAGCAGCATGAATCATCGTTAAGTCGGTAAGAAATGTCCCTAGGTATGGAATGGTTCCATGTGAAGTTTGAGTACTCTAAAAGAAAAGAACATATATATATTAAAATATGTATGTAAATGTACAAATTATTTTTCAGATCTCTGTCTAAATGTTCATATTAGATAAGAAAAAAAATATTTGCTGGAAAAATAGGTCTGATACAGATTGGCAGCTTATCAAATTATAAAGGGTGGAATAAAATTCTCTCATGAAGAAATAAATTCCGAAAAAGTCTGGAACACAATATTTAACTGCCAATTTTTAAACGTCGACCATTTGTTTTTTTTTTTTTTTATATTTTTGTCGGTTTAAAATTTAAATTTTTCTCTCTTCAAACTTATAATAATTAAGTATTTTATTGCTTTGATATTAATTTATTTCTTCAACAAATATTCAAATATTTTCCTACAACAACGTTTTTTTTAATTCTTTTATGACAAACGTCAACCTGACAATTGTAAATTCTCTGCAAACAAATTGTATTGGGCAGAAATTGACAAGAAAGTGTCGGAAACACTGATCTCTATAATACACTGGATAGTGTATTCACACAAAAAAATCGACCCCAATAGAAAACTGTAATAATTGTAGAGGGTCCATGTCAGTATAACAATATAACATTTTTGTTGCCAAAGTTACATTTCAAGATGGTTGAAATTAAATTTGTTTAATCAACCATACCAAGGGCACCTTCTTCAAAAAAATATAAAATTTATATTACACATCTATTTTCAACAAATGTAAGTAATGCATAATCTTTCAACTCCACCAACAAGAAAACATATTTCCTTGAAACGTTCTGTTACCAGATTTTTAATATGTACTGTAAATAACCTAGAATTTTAAGACGAAAAAAGACAGAGAAACGCACAGTATTGACTTCCATTTGTAAAAGAACTTGAACTTGTATTATTTTCCCAACAATTACATTGCAATAATTGCAGCTTCCATATTTAATGATAATTTTTCTGCAATATCTTTCACGTTCTTGTGACGTGGGTTCATCTTCTTTGTCGTCTTCTTCTAAATCTTATCTGTATTCGGCAAACATGACAAATCGACATCATGTTGATCGTGTTCATCACTACCAAAGTCGTCGACTTCATCTTCGTCTTCAAAATTCTTGCTTTTTGATTTTTTCTTTTCAACTTTGTGCTTTGCTTTGACAATTTCCTTGAAAAGTTCTTATCGAATTTATCCTCTTCACCAAGGACTTCTTTGTATTTTCAGTATCAATTCCTCCCTCATCTTGATTGATATAATCTCTTGCGAGATCCGATTGTCCAGGTTCCGTCTTCCGTCTTACCTTTTCTGAATTGTTTGTAGTTCTAATTATCTTGATAGAAACTGACAATAAAAATAAATTGTTTTTCAATTTTTTTTTTGAAAAGGAGTGCAATCTATCTCTTTATTTCTTTTTATAAAAAAACAAGATATGCAATTGCCATGGTGCTACTGTCAAATTCAAATGGAGTCAAAAAAACTGTTATACTTTGTAGGGAATACACTATCCAGTGTATTATAGAGATCAGTGGTCGGAAAGGGTAAATGTTTTACTCTCTCAAAGAGCGTTGTCTTCTGCCAAAAACTATTAAATTTGTAAGTCTGGGACAGGAATTGGCAGAAATTGCGGGCGTTCACTCATTTATTCACGGATACCAAGTTATCGGAGTATATCTGTGGACGAATCAGATAGGTTAGCTGAAAGCTGTCAAAAAATCAAAGCAAAACGCATGCCAATGAATTTTGCAGTCATCTGGTTCTATACATTTGTTCTCGGATAGCTAGTTATTCCAATTTTTTTGTGATAACTGAAGATAGCTTTCATGAGAGCAGCTGTTAGTTCATCAGATGTGGTTTTGCACGCATTACAACAACAGAAAGTTATTCCAGATTGCTGAGAATAATTGAGTGAACGTCCCCATTGGTGCCAATTTGCAGTTTTGGGCAGAGTCTAGAACATAACTAATAACTTCAAATGAGTTTCTAATCTTTACTGAATTTTAAATTCATATTTTGAATGAAAAATCTTCTTCATTTGAATTTCATTGAACTTAAATTTTTTTCCTGAAAAACAATATAAATTCAAGGTGTTGTGTTATCAAGAAATAGTGAATCATCGATAACTGAAAATTGAAATAATAAATCTTAGCTTACGTGAGAGGTTGTATGTCGTAATGTATTCTGGTTTTACCAAAATATGTAATAATTAAGTATATATATGTATAAACATTCTTATTCATTAAAATATGCTAAACCCGTACATAGTTATGAAGGACATACGAATTTATGTAGCCGCTATGCAAATCCTTATACACTACCAGCCTTATTTATAATTGCATTACAGCGAATATATAGTGTTATGCATTCCTTAAAATGCCCCCGAACTCGAAAATCTCATTTATAAAACTTATACAACGTTGAATAGATCCATTATAAGCTAAACGCGCTTATAGGTTGAATAGAGCCCACATAAGGAAATTATAGTGTCGAAATCATTTTGAGTTTGGACATAAATCAAAAAAAAAACAAAATGCCTTTAAATTTTCTATCCTTTTTAAATGATTTCAATAATTTAAATGCAAAACTTCCAACGCCAAGAAGAAGAAAACTGTATAAAACGATTCAATCCAATGAATCATAGAAATGGAGACTTAAACAAAAAATACAGGTTTTCCAAAGCAAATATGCTTAAATTATTTAAATTGTTCGCTTGGACCTTTTTTGGTTGTGTGACGGCGTGGTAGCCAACCTGCATAAATTAAAGCTAAACCTAAAATTGTTGTGCTTTAAAAAAACAAATTCACAACTTCTAGAATAAATACAAAAACCAAAAAAGTGCGTTTTGCTACTCAGAACCTGACCGTGAGAGAGCTGAAACCACCGTCACCCTACTCATACACATAATACTCGACATATGATATAGTGGCGGTACTACTAATCTTAACAGGATCTTAGGGATGAAAAACTATGATCCAATATTTATTATTATTTTGTATTATTATTTATTTTGTTTTCATTAAATCACAATCATAACACCAATAAAAGTTCTAGTTGCGTTTTCTGACAAACAGCTGATTTGATCATGACAGCCAAATGGAATAGATTACCCGTTTTTGGTACTTTTTAGACATAAAACTCTGCATAACTATAATTTATGGGAAAATGTTTTATAAATAGGAATTTATGGAAGGGATACATAAGACCTTATTCACTGTATAACTATTCATCTGTTTAGAGCATTCTATTAAATAAGACTGTACATATCTTCTTCCCATTATAGTTATAATGTGAGTACATATGTCAAAATAAAGTATTCTTGTGCACTCTTATTTTTGCAACAATAAATATGAATATACCCCTGCTCCGAAAGATATCTTGTTCAGTCAGAGTCAACCAACGGCCGAGAGATCGAGACTTTACTGGCATCCAACTGGTCGTTGATGGTTGGTGTATGCCAAAAATTCACATTTACCCAGCCTTAAAAAAATTGGGAAATTGATAGGGGTGATGTGAAATGACTTTTCGATACCCTTTTCTGTAGGCTCTATAGGTACTACCTTCCAGCGCTTGTTATGGAACGTAAGAATAAGATTTTTGCGTTTAGATAAATTACTGTGAGAACATAGTCTTTTATGTAATCGCAATGATGCGTTAATGAATAAGGCTGTTAAAATACCTATAGTAACTGTATTTTTATTGCGCATACACCATAGTGTACCTTGTGCAATTTTTACTAACAAATTTGTTTTACCGTGAACAAATTTCTTGAATGAAGGGATTTCTAGATAATGGATATACAAATGCGGTGGAAAGTAGCCATTCAGTCTTTTGATAAAAAGTAAGTGTAAAGTTGGAATTGTTACATTTTACATTGCAAAAATAGTTTACATATATTTTTATAAAATATATTATTATGTATTAATAAATAAAACTATGCGATCTAGACTTCCAGTTTTCACGTGCGAAATGACTGAAATACATTTATTTTCACGAAATCTATTTAAGTAGAATAATGCTTTTAGATGCCTGGCACAATTTAAATGTAACAGATTTATAATTACATTACTAAAACTCTTATTTTATTTGCCATGGAATGTCTGAATCAATTTTTCTTTTTGCGAAATTAAGTCATTTACATTTTATTTAAAAAATTATTTCAAGTTTGAAAATTACAAAAAAGCCAAATAAAAATGTTTACAGTCTAAAAAATTGTTTAAAATTTAAATCGTGGTTAATGGTAAAAAATATTTCATTATCTATTTTTTGTAATTCAAAATAGTGATTCGCATCCATTGCTGCCACCCTACTCCTTTAGCAGTAGATCTACTGCGCTAATTTCCAAACGCATATCTACTGTACAACAAACCGAATCTACTCCTCTTTTAAGAGTTTCTAACTTCGAAAGTTAGCTAAGGGTTTACTGCACCTGTGATTTGTTTTCATTGAATTGCTTTATTATGTATGAAATTTCCAAACGAAATGTGATTATTTTGAAATTAGTTTATTAAACTTGTTTTTTCGGCATTGCTGACTAAATTTGTTTTTGGAGTTTGTTTTTAAAGTTATTGTTAAGTCTTTAGGTTCTCCTGTTTTTATGCATTAGCTACCCCTACTATAGAGCAAGTTTTGAATTTGTAAAAAAAATCGAACTCGAGAGAGAGAATACTTAAAAAAAGTAGATCCTGTCTGTCAGTGGGTCGATCTACAGCCAAAACGACTGTAGAGATTTTCTTCAAACTTGGTATTTAAGCGTTTTAGGTGATTGTCTAAAATAGAGTTTTGAATCTTTTTTTTAGGCCCAAAACTAACGGTACTTGCCATACAATTTTTTCTACCATCTTAATTATATCTAAGGCTCTAACAATTTTGATTAAAATAAAATGCACAACTGGATCGCACGTACTGTTCGATCACATTATATGCAAAAGATTCTTTAAAAAAAACAGTTAAATATATTTTAAAGTCGTTTTTCACTTAATTTTTAATATATAAAATTCTTATATTTTTTCTATAAAAAAATGGTATGAATATTTTAAAAATTTTATAATATAAATTTAGAAACAAAATATTACAAAAATCGTCCACCCGTTTTTAAAATATTGAATTTTCAAAAAAAAATATATTTTATCAAAAATCAAAAAAAAAACTATTTGTCGTCATATTTCTATAGGAGGTCCTAAGAATTCTTAATAATACTGCGTACCAATATTTTCGAAACATATTTTATTGGATTTTTGAAAAAAAAACACTATTGAAATTAATTTAAAATTATGTTCTTAAATTTATATTACACCTACATAAAATTGTAATACAAATATTTTTTTTTTAGAAAAATTAATATTAATATAATTAATATAAGAAATTAAGTAAAAAACAATTTTAAAAATATATTTAACATTTTCTACTAACAATTTTGTGGATAAGATATGATCGAACATAAGAGCACGTACGTACGCACGGTATGACAGAAAAGTAGAATGTATGCGGGCCCGTAGGGTTAAAAGGGCATTCGACTTCCGGATATAAATTGGCATTTCTCTAGACTCGTCTTAATAAAATATCATTCAATTTTGCAAATAATGCAAATGCACAATAAAGAATGAATTCTTGCTTTTAATACTTGATCATCAGAGCTGAAGTATTTATTTGATTTGAAATGATGACAGTTGGTCACTTGTGCAAATACACTATTATTCAGAATATACCTACATGTACGTATATAACGTAGGATTATGTAAGAGAAATTTACCGACATAATACATTTTGTTTTCTAAATAATGATCTAGGCGACTTCTCATTTCTGCTACGGTTGATACTCGTATGTAACGTATGTATGTACTTACTTGCTTTTGTATAATTTTTTGTAAATGTCTGTCGTGTTCCCCAACAGTGTCAGCAAACTTAGCTGTTCCTTCTCTCATAAGAACTTCACGTTGTGCCCAGGCATTATTGTCTTCTGAGAAAATTCTAGCAAGTTCACTAAAAATTTCCATCTAAAAGTAAAACAAAATTCACAGGTACAGTAGTTCTAAGATATTTTTTGTTTTCTGATATAAATTTACCTTTTCTTTGGCAAGTACTGCCCAAACTTTTGACAAGCGATATATTGCATTTGATTGAAGTCCGGAAATAATAGCTTTAAGAGAAGAGAAGTTTTTTAAAAGACGCAACTCCTGTGCAATATCTATCCAAGTAGATATCAATAATGTACGTTCCTAGTAAAACAAAAAATAAATAAAGGTTATAACAGTTTTACTCACAATTAAAAATAATAAGACCAGCTGTTGAGATTCTTGGCCCTGACAAACTGCCATAAATTGGCATTTCTTAAGTGGCTTTCTATTTTGTTGTTTATACATATGTACTCGTATATATATATATTTACCTGAGGCTTTAGTCTTTGTTCAATTATTATGCTGGATATTACTCTAAAGGAAACTGCATTAAATTGTGTTACTGTGCCAACAACTGTCTCAGCACCGATTTTATCACGCCGAGCCCATGTAGCTCCCAAGCACTGGTGAGGAATCAGTCTTTTGAATAATTCCGAATCCATTCTTGTAAGTTGCTCAGCAAAATGCTTAACATCGACATGAGGAAAGCGATACGCTTGCAACAAATGAGTTGGTCCTCTGAATGCAGGAGCTAAACAAAGACCAGAAAATTGTTCGGCAAAACTGTTATACTCATGGTGACCAGCCCATGGTGGATTATCTTCCGAAAACACCATTTGTGCTTGAACACGTAAAACTCGTTCTAAGCGATGTAAAACTTTTATGTGCAGGTCTGATCTCGGTAGGCGCCTTGACGCAAAATTTAATATGTGTCTCAAATTATCTTCATTCCAATCCTCTGGAAAACCATCTAACCAAACATGTAATGCTGATACAAGAGTTCTTTTGTGCTGTTCATATACAGAAACATCAAGCTCTTTGTTATAAGCTCCAACTTGAATCTCATGATTTGACATTCCATTTAGAGTATCGTAACGTTTAACAAGCAGGTCAAAAACTTCCTTTGGTGTTGAAAATGTTCTGTACGTTGAAAGGAATACATTTATGAATGTACTCTCTAGTTCACCATCATCTGTTGCAAGGGCTTCTACTAATCTAGCTAAAGATGCAGCTTTAACAAAACGAACTCTTACTGTTTCCCATTCTAAGTGAGAAATTTCATCATCCGAATCCTAAGCATAAAAGTAAAAAATCAATTTATGTGTTACCAAGTTTAATTTTTAAATACTTACACTACCAGAACGTGGTGTTGGCCGATGGTATCGGACTTTTTTAAGGTAAACGGTGAAAATTGCATCTTTTTCACGTTCCTCACCCCAAAGTCGCCACGTAGGCTGCTAAAAAAAATTAACGTATTAAATAAATCTATAAAACCATAAACTATTATAATTTTAGCGCCCACTAAATGGGTTTTAAATACCCTTAATATGATCAAACACAGTTCGAGCATTATATGTACATAAAGATAAATAATGTATAATAAATATTTTGGAAGTAAACTTTTAACCTTTAACTTTTAGTTTCAGTGCAATTACTCAATGTCAAATATCTGATCTTAAATACTTTAAATACATGTATTCACAAGAACACCCATATTTAAAATATCCAATACTCCACACGCAAAATAACTTTTAGTCCTTTTTATCTTTTTATTATGAAATGTATAACTCTGAGATATTAAGTACATACATGTATATACTGCAATACTTGAATCTAGAATTTTTAGGCCGTCAAGTTATTAAAAAATAATCTACAACCGATTTTTTTTTTATTGTGAAGAAATATTTCAATGTGTATGAAATAATAAACAACCTGTACAATTTTACAAAAAAAAAAGGAGTTAGGAAGGTCCTCTATTACATAATCAACTCAAGGTAAATGTTTGAAATTCCAGCTAAAATGGAAGTAATAGGTATGCTTATCGCTACATGTAAACTCACGTTACAACAAAATAGACAAACATGAGATGGTCAAACATCACTACTTGTCTGGCTACTAAACAGATCTGGTCAAAAATGGATCCAAGACGTTCAACAGGAATCATCTTGGTTCCGTAATAGGTGTCTTAACTGGACACTTCTTCTTTCCTAATGTCATGTTCATTAATTTTAGTTTTATTTAATGTTTGCTTAATTCAACCATAATAATAAACAACTTTATATACAAACATAATAAATAGATGACAATACAATATACTTGAACAATCTAAGCTTAAACTAACTTAAAAACTATATTATGGATAATGGGAGTAGAAATTTTTACGAATTAAAGAAAAAAACTGGTACAGAAGTCAATGATGCGTTTGGCACTGTTTGCCAATCGTAATTCTAGTGATGGGATTAAAGTGACCATAGTTAGTTCGGTGAGTAGCAAGATGGAAGAAGGGAACAGATCTAAGGTTACGAGGATTAGTATTAAGGAAAATTAATTCAAGAAGAGCTGGAGAGTCGATGGTACCTGCGCAAAGTAGGTGGATGAAGAGAATATCTGCAATTGCCCGATGTTTCTCCAGCGGAAGAGTGATAGGATCCGACAAAGGAAGATATCGAAGTAAAAAAACGGAGAAACCTTCGCTGTACACATTCTATCCTTTGTGATTGAGTGGTTTGATAAGGGGACCAATTTGGTTCTAAATGGTTTAATTAAAGAGATAATCATGCCAATTAGTCAATTCGCAATTTTCTACTCAATGGAAGTTGAACACATTCGCGCTATATTTGCTTTCGCGTTTATCTCCATTAGTTAACTCGTCGAATGAACTATATTATCGACTCTTGAATTTCCTTATCATTTTCCGAATTTTCCTATTGCCGTGGATGTCATTTGTTAACATTTTTAACGTCACACGCAATCTTAAATTGTAGCTTAAACATTTTCATTTTTTAAATAGGTGAAGTAATTTTTGATGACCTAAATAAAGAAAAAAAATGGAAACCAGCTATTGCATTTTATTTGCGTTTTCGGGATCATTTATAAATCATTAATCGGATAGGTATACGGAACTAAACTATGTTAACTAAGTTAAAATTGTCAACGGCCTTGGCTCCGATGAAAGCATCGCTTCCCATAGATCAGCGAAATCATCGTTGCGCGTGGTTAGTACTAAGATGGAGGACCGTCGGAAACCAACCACGTGCTGTTGACATGTGTTTCTTCTGTTGTTTGTTCTTCCTTTCTCTGTCTCTCTTTGTTGTATTAATAATGTATGTGATGTTTAAAGCCAATGGTCTAGTTGCAAGTAATTCAGTGTCTCTACTTCGTAGATTTATCTACGGAGTAGTATAATATGTAATGTAATGTAAGTTAAAATTTTCATATTCCAAATGAAGACCAATATACCCTAAGACCAATTAAAATTTCATTCTGAGTCAAAAAATAAAAATGCAGAAAAAATCAATGAATCATACTTCCCTCTACCCTAGCAAAACGAATGAATCGAATTGTGGCAATATCTCATTCGCCGAATTCACTAATAGCCCTAATTATCTCTTAACGTGGTATGAGAATGAACCTATCTTGGATCTAACGGCTTTTTTATTTGGCAATCCGAAATCCCTCTCCGATCCGCGATCTCAACCGAACACTTTATCTTGAGTCTGACAATTCTGAATATTAATGTGGTTGTATATGTGAAAATAATTGTCTACGAGAAAATAATCAAAACAAAAATAATATTTGTTGCACAATAATGATACTCGTACACAAAATGACAGCAGTCGATTTTGACATTTAAGTCTATGAATGTATGAGTGCTTCTGGTTTCGATTCTGATTTCAAATCCAAAAGCAAAATTCTCTTCTCTTCAGAATCAGAACTGTCATTTTTACTTGCGATTAGAGGTATTATAAGCAATCCGAAAGCATTCGTCGAAAAAAAAAGTTTTGAGATAACATTCAAATACGACATTACGATGATAGCGAAGACGAAAAAAGATGGTCTAAAAATTCTGTCCGTCTGTATGTCTGTCAGTCTGTCAGTCTGTCAGTCTGTCAGTCTGTCAGTCTGTCAGTCTGTCAGTCTGTCAGTCTGTCAGTCTGTCAGTCTGTCAGTCTGTCAGTCTGTCAGTCTGTCAGTCTGTCAGTCTGTCAGTCTGTCAGTCTGTCAGTCTGTCAGTCTGTCAGTCTGTCAGTCTGTCAGTCTGTCAGTCTGTCAGTCTGTCAGTCTGTCAGTCTGTCAGTCTGTCAGTCTGTCAGTCTGTCAGTCTGTCAGTCTGTCAGTCTGTCAGTCTGTCAGTCTGTCAGTCTGTCAGTCTGTCAGTCTGTCAGTCTGTCAGTCTGTCAGTCTGTCAGTCTGTCAGTCTGTCAGTCTGTCAGTCTGTCAGTCTGTCAATCTGTCAGTCTGTCAGTCTGTCTGAATGTATGTACACATAGACACCTATAGCCCAAACGGATGGGCCGAATTGCTTCAAACTTGGTATATAGATTTTTATGGGTATTGTACAGAGGGCTAATTGATTCTTTTTTAGCTCAAAAAATAACGGTACCCGACATATAACCGTTACGTTAAAGCCTATTTTTCTCGGAAACGGCTCTAACGATTTTGATTTAAAAAAATCAGTGCAGCTGTTTGGACACGACCTATCATATGGTTGAAAACAAAAATTTCAAAATGTCTAAAAACGGTACTTTCCATAGGACCGTTTTTTGCTTTCGACTATTTCGTAAATGGCTTCACCGATTACTTCCAAATTTCACACATATATAGGTTTATGTTGCCCAAATTATACTGCGTACCCATATTTTTAATTAATATTTTTTTTTTATTTTTAAAAGCATTTAACAAAAAATTAAAAAACTTATATTATGAAAACTGCTCATTATTTTTTATTTAAATTACAGTTATATGTATTTGCTGAATACCTATGAATTGGCAATTTTTTAAATTTTATTTATCATCCTATAAAAAATTGTTCTTTTAAATGTTTAATAAATGGAAAGTAAACGTGTATAACAATCGAATAGTTGGCTCAGATGGCGATAAAATATGATTGCCGAAAATAGTTACCTTTATATACCACTTCACATCCAAATTATTGCTTTCTTCAATCGTACGAGATGTAGTTCTAAGGGTGCCGCCTATGCAATCGCTCAGATATGTTAAACCACCCCTTATATCTGTTTTAAGATTATTTTCTGTTTGAATTGCATTGTTGCCGTTGGACGATTTCTGATGGTTCTGTTGAATATGCTTGGGACATTTTTGAGCTATATGCTTTGTTTTTACTGTTACTGTCGCACATTGAATTCTTTCATTAGTATCACTACCACAAATCATTTGTATACCTGTTTGTTAATTTGAATGGCGAATGCCTTTAAATTATCTTTTTGAGCAATAAAGAAAGTGTACCTAATATCAAAATACGTTTTTTATTCATAAGAATGGCAATATGTATATATTTTTAATCATATTATGTATTTAATTTTCGAAGAAATAAATTAAAAGAGAATGTTTCTATTAACAGCCTGATAGTCAGTTATTAACATGATACTACTTAACAAATTGTTAATATTAAAGCACTTTACTAAAATATCCCTAATCTTTAACACTTTTTAATTAGCACCTAGTAGTAGTAGCCTAGTAGGATAGTCTGGATAATCTGCAGCTAAACACGCCCCAAAGTGGCATATGGATTTGGAACGATACTAAAAAGATAAAGTAGCCATTTTGTGATTTTAACTTTAGTAAAATGATAAGAAGAGAGTATAATACTTAACTTAAATTTAGGAAAATCCTCTTTTTAATCTAGTATCATACTAAAAATGATTTAACGTACATATTACTAAATCGGCTAAAATTTTGCGTTATTGTATGTTAATATGCGAGAGCAAGACTTTTATTTTAGTCCAGTCGGGTTCTCAAAAAAAAAATGTCTGAAATAGAAAAAATTAATTCGTACAATTTTATTTCACAGTTCGTTACGGGCGGGGGTTCATAAGTAGTCTAAATTTCGGTTTTCGGGAAAATCGCGCTGGGGCTTCAAAAATTTGTATTTGGGCAATAACTTCACCATTGTTGAGTTTTGACAAAAATAATAAAGGTAAAACTTGTAGGAAATTTAATTTTCTACAACTTTGGTCTTGATATTTTTTTTTTTCAAAAAAAGTTACCGTTCGCGAGATATTAATGAAAAACTCTTTGGGGCTTGTGACCCCCTTCTGGAACTGAAATATTAATACGTACAATTTTCTCTTATAGTTTGTTGGGGGGGACCATTAGTAGTCTAAAAATCGATTTTCGGTAAAATACTGCTGGAATTCTAGTCGCCATTTTTAATTTAATGAAGAATTATTTATCTTTATTCATTCATATATACACAACCCTTTTGCGCTACACCGTGCAGGTAGAGTTGAAGTAATTGCGTTTTTTTTTTTGAAAACTCAAAACAAAAAAAATATTAAGACTAAAGTTGTATAAAATTAAATTTCCTACAAGTTTAACGTTTATTTTTGTATCAGAGATCAAAAATGACGAAGTTATATTCTAAGGCCGTGTGTGAATTGCGTTAAAATGTTGGTTAAATTTTCTAGCTTGGTTAAATTTTGAAGTTTGGTTTGTGGTGGGATCAAATGTAGCTTTTTGCTGTGCAAAAACACTATTTTGGCTAAAATTCCTTCAAGATTTAAGAAATTTCCCTAGAAACATTTTTTTTGTTGTTCAAGTTAATTAATTTCTTTCCCAAAATCCGACTTAGAAGATATAAAGTTAATAATTTGGCACGAAAAAAGTAACGAATTCTCAGTTTTACTAATATGTTTCGGTTTTACATCGTTAATTTAATATTTTAAAACAACAATTCCAAATCTTTTTAAAACAATTCCCATTATGATTAGTTTGTTTATTTAGTATGTAAACACTAGTTTTCACAGCTGAAGAATTTGACAAAGCTGACAAATCATTATATTTGTATTCAATTTGCAAAATGAAATACAATGAGTATTTTAATTAATTATTTTATATTTGTTAAAATATCAACGGATTATATTATTTTTTTTTCCTCTTGAGACCCTACACAAACGAAAATAATAATGTAATTTAATTTTTCAATTGAATAAATTAAAACTTACATTTATTATATGGTTTCCCAGTAGATCTGGACTTTTTGGAGTTCATCTTTCTTTTCGGTTATCGTATACAGTTTCAAATCCCTCTATCTTGAGAAACGTTAAATTTTAACGCAAATTTAGCCTGCTCCACAGCTGCCTACATTTTAACCCATTTTATTCACCACGCTAGTGTCAAATTTTAACCAAGTTACAAAATTTAACCAACATTTTAACGCAATTCACACACGACCTAAATTAAAAAATGGCGACTGAAGCTCCAGCGCAATTTTCCCAAAAAACGGAGATTTAGACTACTAATGACCCCCCCTAACGAACTGTGAAAGAAAATTGTACGAATTAATTTTTTCTATTTCAAATGTTTAACCCGACTGGACTATTAACTTATCCGAAAAAACGGTTCATATTAAAATAATGGGTATGGCTTCGAGATGAACGCTCATCTACAACACTGACCTTGATCATGAATTATTAAAAAAAATATATATGTACATACGTTATGTCCATATATAACTCATTGACAATTTAGCTGTACTCAACGTAATTACTCATAAGTAGGCCGGCATTTAATAACCAGACCGACAACAGAATAATATTCTTGAGTAACTTGTTGCCTGCTTTAAGTGTGTCGATGATCAAAACTATGTGTATATACATTCATAGTCACATACGAGCTGTTCAAAGATTATCTACGCACTCATTATTAATATGTATTAAAAACATTTTAAATGTTGTTTCTTTAATAACTATACATAATGTACTTTACCTATTAACTAATATGGGAAAAATTACATTTATAGATGTTGCTTAAATATTAAATTTTATTTTTATTTTTATTTTCATACATAAATTGTTATATATACATTTATGTATTTATAATATGGCGTTAAACTTTTTTGGTTTGATTAAACTTAAATCCAGCTTAAATGTTTTAGAATAAATATCAAACTGTTGAACCTTAGAATTGTGGCTACCTGCCAGAGAAAAGAATGTGTAGAAATTGGTTTTTCAGAATTTGCAAAATGATGTCAGCAGTATACTCGTATTTACGCGATGTCAATATAAATAAATAACTAACAAAATGCAATTACCTCTTAATTTACCTAGGCATTTAATACCACTAACTTAGTTATGAAAAAAAAAATAATTATTAGAAAATAGCGATAATGGCTAATATATTGATACAGAGCATCGAAAAAGTGGACCTCGTAATTCTATCTGTCTGCCTGTAGGTCGATCTAGAGTCTAAGCGGCTGAAGCGAATTTCTTCAAACTTGGTACTTAAGAGTTTCATGTGATTAGGTTTTTTTAAAATATTTTTGGTTTAGTTTAGTTTATTCCATTTTGCCAAAAAGAAGACAACATAAATTATAAATAACAGTGACAATTATATACATCATGTATGAGAATGTTGGCCCAAAACTAATGGTACTTGCCATACAATTTTGTCTACCATCTTAGTTATCTCGATTTTGATTTTAAAAAAATGCTATGTACTATTGCTACTAGTATGTAGTCTATGTACATTTTGGTCCGAAACATTTGTTACATATTTTGTTATTGGCGGTACCTGTCATTGAACCATTTTCTTAACTGTCGACTTTCTCATAAACGGCTCAACGAATTTCGATCAACAAAAAAATTGTATCTGGGAGGTCCTTAGAATTCTAATATTGCATACCAAAATTGTCGAAAAATAATTTTATATGGATTTTTGAATTTTTTTTGAAAATTTAATATTACGGAAACGGGTATGATTTGTTTAAAATTCAGTTTTTAAATTAATATTGTTAAATACCTAAAATTATTATACCAAAATTGTTTTTTAGAATCATTCGTAATTATTGGAAATTATTAATAGGATTCAACACTAACTGGTTGATATATTTATGTAGTATATGCACAATTATTAAAAAAAAAGTGTCAATTTTTTTTGCCAAATTTAACAAAGCATCTAAAAGTTTTGTCAAGCC
Organism: Philhelius pedissequus; assembly: GCA_910595825.1. Classification (NCBI taxonomy): domain Eukaryota; kingdom Metazoa; phylum Arthropoda; class Insecta; order Diptera; family Syrphidae; genus Philhelius; species Philhelius pedissequus. The sequence continues at coordinate 1,135,900 of OU343163.1, read as the reverse complement.
TCTACAAATCCTCATTTTGAAAAGGTTTTATATGAAATAATTCCGAGTTCTATACCTGTTGTTTTAAGTTATCTTTTAAACCTAAGACAACCCGGCTGAGATTGAAGTATGGTTCCACGATGGTTCTAGGTTCAAGTATGTGATAATAGCAAAAAATATATATATGCTTGAACCCCGTCAACGGCCTTGGCTACGATGAAAGCATCGCTTCCCATAGATCAGCGAAATCAAGCATCGTTGCGCGTGGTTAGTACTAAGATGGTGGACCGTCGGAAACCAACCATGTGCTGTTGACATGTGTTTCTTCTATTGTGTGTTCTTCCTTTCTCTGTCTCTCTTTGCTGTATTAATGTATGTGATGTTTAAAGCCAATGGTCCTCGTTGCCAGTGCTTCAGTGTCTCTACTTCGTAGATTTATCTACGGAGTAGTATAATATGTAATGTAATGTAATGTAATATGCTTGAACCCTCGTTGAAACTCAGTTAATTCGCTAAACAAACAAAAAGGAAAGCAATTACCTCCAGATGTCGAGCCGGTCGGTCGCTCCATATTGCAGTTCCGCCTGCCAAAAATATGTATATGCACGAATCTAGGGAACAACAAAGCCGCTTCGACTGTAGCCAAGCCAGACAAACATACAGAACTGTGATGCCAAATTTATGTGTTCGATATCACCGTAATTACAATTTTTTTTCATATACTTCGAATTCAGTTCGATTCTTTTTCGAATGAATAACTTAACTGCCATTGTACGTACCTTCTGTATACGAGTACTTATTGTAATTATAAATTATTTCAGAAAACTGTTTGAATGCAAGAATTTGTGTAAATAATCCTTAAAGTACCTAATAAATTGTTTTCTACGTATTGATTAAACCATGCACTTATATGTAACTATTATTTATTTATAAAATCTAACCGAACGAATAATACGCAGAAAAAAAACTATTTTAAATATTGTTTATCGACATAGAGCACAGACCCCCAGACATGTATCTATGAATCACATGGTATACAGAGCAATAAGCATATTTCTAAAATTCAATTGTTGGAGGGTGTTGTAAAACACACCTAGGTACTATTTACTGTAAATATAGCACATACAGACAAATAAAACATTTAAAATCTAATGCATAATGCCAATCTCATAAAAACAAAACAGTATTTTTACAAATAAGTTCTTTATCAAAATCGCGCTGTTGTCTTTTTTATGAATGGTGGTATTCACTTTTAATAATAATAAATCTTTACATTTATTTAAGTATGATGATGCGGTAAGGTTGAAAAATCGATAAAAAAACAAAAGTTCTTCAAAGTATTTAAAAACTTTGCAAAAATATTTATGTATCGTCACTACAAATATTATTTTTCTTTTGAACAGAACTAAATGCTGTTTTAAACTTAAACAAAAAAAAAAGAATAAAACAACACGAAAATTTATTAAAAAAATTAACAAGAGAACAACAGTCCATTCGCCCGTCCGAAGCACGCTCTAAACAATCCGACAACGACAATATATGCGCTAAACTAAAATGTGAGAACCTGAATCCCCCAAATGTGATGATGGTGTGGTGAGTGAGTTGAAAGATTCCCAAAGTCTCAGACTTGCGCGATTATAATAAAAACAAACGCAATAATTGCAAGTAAGCATAGTGTGAGAGGTGCGCTACGAGTAAAAGTTTAATATGCATTAGATGCAAATTTGTGGTTGCATCGTTTAGGGTTGATAGCACCAACCGTTTATTGGACTTAATAGTGATTTTAAATTCTTGCTATTAACTTTCAATATTATTACTTTTCAATTTACATATTAAAAAAATTGGTAGGGCTACATAAAAGCATTTAAAAAATACCTACTCGTAAGTTAGTATCATTTTTTATATATTATATTGAGCAAGGAAATTCAGATATGAACCCGGACATTTGTGTTTCATTGAACTTTCAGTGATCAAATAAAATAGTTAAGGTCTTTTAAGTAAAAGAAAATTTAATCTACAAAATATTTGCAGGTAAAATGCGAAGAGAGCAGTCTCCGCAAAGTTCTGGGTATTATTCATATACAAAGTATTGCTGTGATTTTCTAACAGATTTCGAATTCTATCATAAATCAAAGAATCACAATCACAGTGAAACTCACCAACGATTTTTTTTGAATATTGCAGATATTTAGATTTTTTTGGTAGGCAAACGGTTAAATATATTTCAAAAGTCGTTTTTTACTTAATGTTGTATAGGTGTATACAAAATTTCTTTAATTTATTAAAAAAAATTGGTTTGAAGAATTTAGGTATTTAATAATACATACCTAAATTTATGAAAACTTAAAAATATAATTTAAAAACAAAATTTCTACTATCCGCTTTCAAAATACATATTTGAAAAGGACTGAACAGACCTTTCTATTGGTGTACAATTTCCAGAATGAATTTTTTTTTATGATTTTCGAAAAAAATTCAAGGCTCCCGCGAAAAAAATTACATTTTCAAAAATGTTTCCCAACCCCATCGATATATACAAGAAATGGAAGGCCTATTGAATACCTATCCACTCCCGAAAACCAAACGCTTGAAAGGGATTGAACAGACCTTTCTATTGGTGTACAATTTTCAGATTTTAATTTTTTTATGATTTTTGAAAAAAATTCAAGGCCCCAACCCCGGCGATATATACACGAAATGAAAGGCCTATGGAATACCTATTAAATCCCGAAAACCAAACGCTTCTGGCCCGTCTGGTTCTCAAGATATTTCAATCCAAAATTATTCCCATGATTGTCAACCCAACTGCATTTGACTTGCTCTGGAAGCTGATATCTCGACAACCAAGCCACGCAAAAAGCTGCGGTTTTCAGTACTTGAAAGGGATTGAACAGACCTTTCTATTGGTGTACAATTTACAGATTTTAATTTTTTTACGATTTTCGAAAAAAAATCAAGGCTAACCCCTTGCCAAAAAAAATTACATTTTCGAAAATGTTTCCCAACCCCATCGATATATACACGAAATGAAAAGCCTATGGAATACCTATCCACTCCCGAAAACCAAACGCTTCTGCAGCATCTGGTTCTCAAGATATTTCAATCCAAAATTATTCCCATGAGTGTCAACCCAACTGCATTTGACTTGCTCTAGAAGCAGATATCTCGACAACCAAGCCAAGCAAAAAGCTGCGGTTTTCAGTACTTGAAATGGATTGAACAGACCTTTCTATTGATGTACAATTTTCAGATTTTAATTTTTTTACGATTTTCGAAAAAAATTCAAGGCTAACCCCTTGCCAAAAAAATTACATTTTCGAAAATGTTTCCCAACCCCATCGATATATACACGAAATGAAAGGCCTATGGAATACCTATCCACTCCCGAAAACCAAACGCATCTGCAGCGTCTGGTTCTCAAGATATTTCAATCCAAAATTATTCCCATGAGTGTCAACCCAACTGCATTTGACTTGCTCTGGAAGCTGATATCTCGACAACCAAGCCACGCAAAAAGCTGCCGTTTTCAGTACTTGAAAGGGATTGAACAGACCTTTTTATTGGTGTACAATTTTCAGATTTTAATTTTTTTATGATTTTCGAAAAAAATTCAAGGCTAACCCCTTGCCAAAAAAAATTACATTTTCGAAAATGTTTCCCAACCCCATCGATATATACACGAAATGAAAGGCCTATGGAATACCTATCCACTCCCGAAAACCAAACGCATCTGCAGCGTCTGGTTCTCAAGATATTTCAATCCAAAATTATTCCCATGAGTGTCAACCCAACTGCATTTGATTTGCTCTGGAAGCTGATATCTCGACAACCAAGCCACGCAAAAAGCTGCGGTTTTCAGTACTTGAAAGGAATTGAACAGACCTTTCTATTGGTGTACAATTTTCAGATTTTAATTTTTTTACGATTTTCGAAAAAAATTCAAGGCTAACCCCTTGCCAAAAAAAATTACATTTTCGAAAATGTTTCCCAATCCCATCGATATATACATGAAATGAAAGGCCTATGGAATACCTATCCACTCCCGAAAACCAAACGCTTCTGCAGCGTCTTGTTCTCAAGATATTTCAATCCAAACTTATTCCCATGAGTGTCAACCCAACTGCATTTGACTTGCTCTAGAAGCAGATATCTCGACAACCAAGCCACGCAAAAAGCTGCGGTTTTCAGTACTTGAAAGGGATTGAACAGACCTTTCTATTGGTGTACAATTTTCAGATTTTAATTTTTTTATGATTTTCGAAAAAAATTCAACCCCTTGCCAAAAAAAATTACATTTTCGAAAATGTTTCCCAACCCCATCGATATATACACGAAATGAAAGGCCTATCGAATACCTATCCACTCCCGAAAACCAAACGCTTCTGCAGCGTCTTGTTCTCAAGATATTTCAATCCAAAATAATTCCCATGAGTGTCAACCCAACTGCATTTGACTTGCTCTGGAAGCTGATATCTCGACAACCAAGCCACGCAAAAAGCTGCGGTTTTCAGTACTTGAAAGGGATTGAAGAGACCTTTCTATTGGTGTACAATTTTCAGATTTTAATTTTTTTATGATTTTCGAAAAAAATTTAACCCCTTGCCAAAAAAAATTACATTTTCGAAAATGTTTCCCAACCCCATCGATATATACACGAAATGAAAGGCCTATCGAATACCTATCCACTCCCGAAAACCAAACGCTTCTGCAGCGTCTGGTTCTCAAGATATTTCAATCCAAAATTATTCCCATGAGTGTCAACCCAACTGCATTTGACTTGCTCTGGAAGCTGATATCTCGACAACCAAGCCAAGCAAAAAGCTGCGGTTTTCAGTACTTGAAATGGATTGAACAGACCTTTCTATTGGTGTACAATTTAACGCTTCTGCAGCGTCTGGTTCTCAAGATATTCCAATCCAAAATTATTCCCATGAGTGTCAACCCAACTGCATTTGACTTGCTCTGGAAGCTGATATCTCGACAACCAAGCCAAGCAAAAAGCTGCGGTTTTCAGTACTTGAAATGGGTTGAACAGACCTTTCTATTGGTGTACAATTTAACACTTCTGCAGCGTCTGGTTCTCAAGATATTTCAATCCAAAATTATTCCCATGAGTGTCAACCCAACTGCATTTGACTTGCTCTGGAAGCTGATATCTCGACAACCAAGCCAAGCAAAAAGCTGCGGTTTTCAGTACTTGAAATGGATTGAACAGACCTTTCTATTGGTGTACAATTTTCAGATTTTAATTTTTTTACGATTTTCGAAAAAAATTCAAGGCTAACCCCTTGCCAAAAAAAATTACATTTTCGAAAATGTTTCCCAACCATATCGATATATACACAAAATGAAAGGCCTATGGAATACCTATCCACTCCCGAAAACCAAACGCTTCTGCAGCGTCTGGTTCTCAAGATATTTCAATCCAAAATTATTCCCATGAGTGTCAACCCAACTGCATTTGACTTGCTCTTGAAGCTGATATCTCGACAACCAAGCCACGCAAAAAGCTGCCGTTTTCAGTACTTGAAATGGATTGAACAGACCTTTCTATTGGTGTACAATTTTCAGATTTTAATTTTTTTACGATTTTCGAAAAAAATTCAAGGCTAACCCCTTGCCAAAAAAAATTACATTTTCGAAAATGTTTCCCAACCCCATCGATATATACACGAAATAAAAGGCCTATGGAATACCTATCCACTCCCGAAAACCAAACGCTTCTGCAGCATCTGGTTCTCAAGATATTTCAATCCAAAATTATTCCCATGAGTGTCAACCCAACTGCATTTGACTTGCTCTGGAAGCTGATATCTCGACTACCAAGCCAAGCAAAAAGCTGCGGTTTTCAGTGCTTGAAATGGGTTGAACAGACCTTTCTATTGGTGTACAATTTAACGCTTCTGCAGCGTCTGGTTCTCAAGATATTTCAATCCAAAATTATTCCCATGAGTGTCAACCCAACTGCATTTGACTTGCTCTAGAAGCAGATATCTCGACAACCAAGCCACGCAAAAAGCTGCGCTTTTCAGTACTTGAAAGGGATTGAACAGACCTTTCTATTGGTGTACAATTTTCAGATTTTAATTTTTTATGATTTTCGAAAAAAATTCAAGGCTACCCTTGCCAAAAAAAATTACATTTTCGAAAATGTTTCCCAACCCCATCGATATATACACGAAATGAAAGGCCTATGGAATACCTATCCACTCCCGAAAACCAAACGCTTCTGCAGCGTCTGGTTCTCACGATATTTCAATCCAAAATTATTCCCATGAGTGTCAACCCAACTGCATTTGACTTGCTCTGGAAGCTGATATCTCGACAACCAAGCCACGCAAAAAGCTGCCGTTTTCAGTACTTGAAAGGGATTGAACAGACCTTTCTATTGGTGTACAATTTTCAGATTTTAATTTTTTTATGATTTTCGAAAAAAATTCAAGGCTAACCCCTTGCGAAAAAAAATTACATTTTCGAAAATGTTTCCCAACCCCATCGATATATACACGAAATGAAAGGCCTATGGAATACCTATCCACTCCCGAAAACCAAACGCTTCTGCAGCATCTGGTTCTCAAGATATTTCAATCCAAAATTATTCCCATGAGTGTCAACCCAACTGCATTTGACTTGCTCTGGAAGCTGATATCTCGACAACAAAGCCACGCAAACAGCTGCGGTTTTCAGTACTTGAAAGGGATTGAACAGACCTTTCTATTGGTGTACAATTTTCAGATTTTAATTTTTTTATGATTTTCGAATAAAATTCAAGGCTGACCCCTTCCCAAAAAAAATTACATTTTCGAAAATGTTTCCCAACCCCATCGATATATACACGAAATGAAAGGCCTATGGAATACCTATCCACTCCCGAAAACCAAACGCTTCTGCAGCATCTGGTTCTCAAGATATTTCAATCCAAAATTATTCCCATGAGTGTCAACTCAACTGCATTTGACTTGCTCTGGAAGCTGATATCTCGACAACAAAGCCACGCAAAAAGCTGCGGTTTTCAGTACTTGAAAGGGATTGAACAGACCTTTCTATTGGTGTACAATTTTCAGATTTTAATTTTTTTACGATTTTCGAAAAAAATTCAAGGCTAACCCCTTGCCAAAAAAAATTACATTTTCGAAAATGTTTCCCAACCCCATCGATATATACACGAAATGAAAGGCCTATGGAATACCTATCCACTCCCGAAAACCAAACGCTTCTGCAGCATCTGGTTCTCAAGATATTTCAATCCAAAATTATTCCCATGAGTGTCAACCCAACTGCATTTGACTTGCTCTGGAAGCTGATATCTCGACAACCAAGCCACGCAAAAAGCTGCCGTTTTCAGTACTTGAAAGGGATTGAACAGACCTTTCTATTGGTGTACAATTTTCAGATTTTAATTTTTTTATGATTTTCGAAAAAAATTCAAGGCTAACCCCTTGCCAAAAAAAATTACATTCTCGAAAATGTTTCCCAACCCCATCGATATATACACGAAATGAAAGGCCTATGGAATACCTATCCACTCCCGAAAACCAAACGCTTCTGCAGCATCTGGTTCTCAAGATATTTCAATCCAAAATTATTCCCATGAGTGTCAACCCAACTGCATTTGACTTGCTCTAGAAGCTGATATCTCGACAACCAAGCCACGCAAAAAGCTGCCGTTTTCAGTACTTGAAAGGGATTGAACAGACCTTTCTATTGGTGTACAATTTTCAGATTTTAATTTTTTTATGATTTTCGAAAAAAATTCAAGGCTAACTAACCCCTTGCCAAAAAAAATTACATTTTCGAAAATGTTTCCCAACCCCATCGATATATACACGAAAGGAAAGGCCTATGGAATACCTATCCACTCCCGAAAACCAAACGCTTCTGCAGCATCTGGTTCTCAAGATATTTCAATCCAAAATTATTCCCATGAGTGTCAACCCAACTGCATTTGACTTGCTCTAGAAGCAGATATCTCGACAACCAAGCCACGCAAAAAGCTGCGGTTTTCAGTACTTGAAAGGGATTGAACAGACCTTTCTATTGGTGTACAATTTTCAGATTTTAATTTTTTTACGATTTTCGAAAAAAAATCAAGGCTAACCCCTTGCCAAAAAAAATTACATTTTCGAAAATGTTTCCCAACCCCATCGATATATACACGAAATGAAAGGCCTATCTAATACCTATCCACTCCCGAAAACCAAACGCTTCTGCAGCGTCTGGTTCTCAAGATATTTCAATCCAAATTATTCCCATGAGTGTCAACCCAACTGCATTTGACTTGCTCTAGAAGCAGATATCTCGACAACCAAGCCACGCAAAAAGCTGCGGTTTTCAGTACTTGAAAGGGATTGAACAGACCTTTCTATTGGTGTACAATTTTCAGATTTTAATTTTTTTACGATTTTCGAAAAAAAATCAAGGCTAACCCCTTGCCAAAAAAAATTACATTTTCGAAAATGTTTCCTAACCCCATCGATATATACACGAAATGAAAGGCCTATGGAATACCTATCCACTCCCGAAAACCAAACGCTTCTGCAGCATCTGGTTCTCAAGATATTTCAATCCAAAATTATTCCCATGAGTGTCAACCCAACTGCATTTGACTTGCTCTAGAAGCAGATATCTCGACAACCAAGCCACGCAAAAAGCTGCGGTTTTCAGTACTTGAAAGGGATTGAACAGACCTTTCTATTGGTGTACAATTTTCAGATTTTAATTTTTTTACGATTTTCGAAAAAAATTCAAGGCTAACCCCTTGCTAAAAAAAATTACATTTTCGAAAATGTTTCCCAACCCCATCGATATATACACGAAATGAAAGGCCTATGGAATACCTATCCAAACGCTTCTGCAGCATCTGGTTCTCAAGATATTTCAATCCAAAATTATTCCCATGAGTGTCAACCCAACTGCATTTGACTTGCTCTAGAAGCAGATATCTCGACAACCAAGCCACGCAAAAAGCTGCGGTTTTCAGTACTTGAAAGGGATTGAACAGACCTTTCTATTGGTGTACAATTTTCAGATTTTAATTTTTTTACGATTTTCGAAAAAAATTCAAGGCTAACCCCTTGCCAAAAAAAATTACATTTTCGAAAATGTTTCCTAACCCCATCGATATATACACGAAATGAAAGGCCTATGGAATACCTATCCACTCCCGAAAACCAAACGCTTCTGCAGCATCTGGTTCTCAAGATATTTCAATCCAAAATTATTCCCATGAGTGTCAACCCAACTGCATTTGACTTGCTCTAGAAGCAGATATCTCGACAACCAAGCCACGCAAAAAGCTGCGGTTTTCAGTACTTGAAAGGGATTGAACAGACCTTTCTATTGGTGTACAATTTTCAGATTTTAATTTTTTTATGATTTTCGAAAAAAATTCAAGGCTAACTAACCCCTTGCCAAAAAAAAATACATTTTCGAAAACGTTTCCCAACCCCATCGATATATACACGAAAGGAAAGGCCTATGGAATACCTATCCACTCCCGAAAACCAAACGCTTCTGCAGCATCTGGTTCTCAAGATATTTCAATCCAAAATTATTCCCATGAGTGTCAACCCAACTGCATTTGACTTGCTCTAGAAGCAGATATCTCGACAACCAAGCCACGCAAAAAGCTGCGGTTTTCAGTACTTGAAAGGGATTGAACAGACCTTTCTATTGGTGTACAATTTTCAGATTTTAATTTTTTTACGATTTTCGAAAAAAAATCAAGGCTAACCCCTTGCCAAAAAAAATTACATTTTCGAAAATGTTTCCCAACCCCATCGATATATACACGAAATGAAAGGCCTATCTAATACCTATCCACTCCCGAAAACCAAACGCTTCTGCAGCGTCTGGTTCTCAAGATATTTCAATCCAAATTATTCCCATGAGTGTCAACCCAACTGCATTTGACTTGCTCTAGAAGCAGATATCTCGACAACCAAGCCACGCAAAAAGCTGCGGTTTTCAGTACTTGAAAGGGATTGAACAGACCTTTCTATTGGTGTACAATTTTCAGATTTTAATTTTTTTACGATTTTCGAAAAAAAATCAAGGCTAACCCCTTGCCAAAAAAAATTACATTTTCGAAAATGTTTCCTAACCCCATCGATATATACACGAAATGAAAGGCCTATGGAATACCTATCCACTCCCGAAAACCAAACGCTTCTGCAGCATCTGGTTCTCAAGATATTTCAATCCAAAATTATTCCCATGAGTGTCAACCCAACTGCATTTGACTTGCTCTAGAAGCAGATATCTCGACAACCAAGCCACGCAAAAAGCTGCGGTTTTCAGTACTTGAAAGGGATTGAACAGACCTTTCTATTGGTGTACAATTTTCAGATTTTAATTTTTTTACGATTTTCGAAAAAAATTCAAGGCTAACCCCTTGCTAAAAAAAATTACATTTTCGAAAATGTTTCCCAACCCCATCGATATATACACGAAATGAAAGGCCTATGGAATACCTATCCAAACGCTTCTGCAGCATCTGGTTCTCAAGATATTTCAATCCAAAATTATTCCCATGAGTGTCAACCCAACTGCATTTGACTTGCTCTAGAAGCAGATATCTCGACAACCAAGCCACGCAAAAAGCTGCGGTTTTCAGTACTTGAAAGGGATTGAACAGACCTTTCTATTGGTGTACAATTTTCAGATTTTAATTTTTTTACGATTTTCGAAAAAAAATTCAAGGCTAACCCCTTGCCAAAAAAAATTACATTTTCGAAAATGTTTCCCAACCCCATCGATATATACACGAAATGAAAGGCCTATGGAATACCTATCCACTCCCGAAAACCAAACGCTTCTGCAGCATCTGGTTCTCAAGATATTTCAATCCAAAATTATTCCCATGAGTGTCAACCCAACTGCATTTGACTTGCTCTAGAAGCAGATATCTCGACAACCAAGCCACGCAAAAAGCTGCGGTTTTCAGTACTTGAAAGGGATTGAACAGACCTTTCTATTGGTGTAGAATTTTCAGATTTTAATTTTTTTACGATTTTCGAAAAAAATTCAAGGCTAACTAACCCCTTGCTAAAAAAAATTACATTTTCGAAAATGTTTCCCAACCCCATCGATATATACACGAAATGAAAGGCCTATGGAATACCTATCCACTCCCGAAAACCAAACGCTTCTGCAACATCTGGTTCTCAAGATATTTCAATCCAAAATTATTCCCATGAGTGTCAACCCAACTGCATTTGACTTGCTCTAGAAGCAGATATCTCGACAACCAAGCCACGCAAAAAGCTGCGGTTTTCAGTACTTGAAAGGGATTGAACAGACCTTTCTATTGGTGTACAATTTTCAGATTTTAATTTTTTTACGATTTTCGAAAAAAATTCAAGGCTAACCCCTTGCTAAAAAAAATTACATTTTCGAAAATGTTTCCCAACCCCATCGATATATACACGAAATGAAAGGCCTATGGAATACCTATCCAAACGCTTTTGCAGCATCTGGTTCTCAAGATATTTCAATCCAAAATTATTCCCATGAGTGTCAACCCAACTGCATTTGACTTGCTCTAGAAGCAGATATCTCGACAACCAAGCCACGCAAAAAGCTGCGGTTTTCAGTACTTGAAAGGGATTGAACAGACCTTTCTATTGGTGTACAATTTTCAGATTTTAATTTTTTTACGATTTTCGAAAAAAATTCAAGGCTAACCCCTTGCCAAAAAAAATTACATTTTCGAAAATGTTTCCCAACCCCATCGATATATACACGAAATGAAAGGCCTATGGAATACCTATCCACTCCCGAAAACCAAACGCTTCTGCAGCATCTGGTTCTCAAGATATTTCAATCCAAAATTATTCCCATGAGTGTCAACCCAACTGCATTTGACTTGCTCTAGAAGCTGATATCTCGACAACCAAGCCAAGCAAAAAGCTGCCGTTTTTTTATGATTTTCGAAAAAAATTCAAGGCTAACTAACCCCTTGCCAAAAAAAATTACATTTTCGAAAATGTTTCCCAACCCCATCGATATATACACGAAATGAAAGGCCTATGGAATACCTATCCACTCCCGAAAACCAAACGCTTCTGCAGCATCTGGTTCTCAAGATATTTCAATCCAAAATTATTCCCATGAGTGTCAACCCAACTGCATTTGACTTGCTCTAGAAGCAGATATCTCGACAACCAAGCCACGCAAAAAGCTGCGGTTTTCAGTACTTGAAAGGGATTGAACAGACCTTTCTATTGGTGTACAATTTTCAGATTTTAATTTTTTTACGATTTTCGAAAAAAATTCAAGGCTAACCCCTTGCTAAAAAAAATTACATTTTCGAAAATGTTTCCCAACCCCATCGATATATACACGAAATGAAAGGCCTATCTAATACCTATCCACTCCCGAAAACCAAATGCTTCTGCAGCGTCTGGTTCTCAAGATATTTCAATCCAAAATTATTCCCATGAGTGTCAACCCAACTGCATTTGACTTGCTCTGGAAGCTGATACCTCGACAACCAAGCCACGCAAAAAGCTGCGGTTTTCAGTACTTGAAAGGGATTGAACAGACCTTTCTATTGGTGTACAATTTTCAGATTTTAATTTTTTTACGATTTTCGAAAAAAATTCAAGGCTAACCCCTGGCCAAAAAAAATTACATTTTCGAAAATGTTTCCCAACCCCATCGATATATACACGAAATGAAAGGCCTATGGAATACCTATCCACTCCCGAAAACCAACTAAACGCTTCTGGAGCGTCTGGTTCTCAAGATATTTCAATCCAAAATTATTCCCATGAGTGTCAACCCAACTGCATTTGACTTGCTCTGGAAGCTGATATCTCGACAACCAAGCCACGCAAAAAGCTGCCGTTTTCAGTACTTGAAAGGGATTGAACAGACCTTTCTATTGGTGTACAATTTTCAGATTTTAATTTTTTTATGATTTTCGAAAAAAATTCAAGGCTAACCCCTTGCCAAAAAAAATTACATTTTCGAAAATGTTTCCCAACCCCATCGATATATACACGAAATGAAAGGCCTATGGAATACCTATCCACTCCCGAAAACCAAACGCTTCTGCAGCATCTGGTTCTCAAGATATTTCAATCCAAAATTATTCCCATGAGTGTCAACCCAACTGCATTTGACTTGCTCTAGAAGCTGATATCTCGACAACCAAGCCAAGCAAAAAGCTGCCGTTTTTTTATGATTTTCGAAAAAAATTCAAGGCTAACCCCTTGCTAAAAAAAATTACATTTTCGAAAATGTTTCCCAACCCCATCGATATATACACGAAATGAAAGGCCTATCTAATACCTATCCACTCCCGAAAACCAAACGCTTCTGCAGCGTCTGGTTCTCAAGATATTTCAATCCAAAATTATTCCCATGAGTGTCAACCCAACTGCATTTGACTTGCTCTGGAAGCTGATATCTCGACAACCAAGCCACGCAAAAAGCTGCGGTTTTCAGTACTTGAAAGGGATTGAACAGACCTTTCTATTGGTGTACAATTTTCAGATTTTAATTTTTTTACGATTTTCGAAAAAAATTCAAGGCTAACCCCTTGCCAAAAAAAATTACATTTTCGAAAATGTTTCCCAACCCCATCGATATATACACGAAATGAAAGGCCTATGGAATACCTATCCACTCCCGAAAACCAAACGCTTCTGCAGCATCTGGTTCTCAAGATATTTCAATCCAAAATTATTCCCATGAGTGTCAACCCAACTGCATTTGACTTGCTCTAGAAGCTGATATCTCGACAACCAAGCCAAGCAAAAAGCTGCCGTTTTTTTATGATTTTCGAAAAAAATTCAAGGCTAACTAACCCCTTGCCAAAAAAAATTACATTTTCGAAAATGTTTCCCAACCCCATCGATATATACACGAAATGAAAGGCCTATGGAATACCTATCCACTCCCGAAAACCAAACGCTTCTGCAGCGTCTGGTTCTCAAGATATTTCAATCCAAAATTATTCCCATGAGTGTCAACCCAACTGCATTTGACTTGCTCTAGAAGCAGATATCTCGACAACCAAGCCACGCAAAAAGCTGCGGTTTTCAGTACTTGAAAGGGATTGAACAGACCTTTCTATTGGTGTACAATTTTCAGATTTTAATTGTTTTACGATTTTCGAAAAAAAATCAAGGCTAACCCCTTGCCAAAAAAAATTACATTTTCGAAAATGTTTCCTAACCCCATCGATATATACACGAAATGAAAGGCCTATGGAATACCTATCCACTCCCGAAAACCAAACGCTTCTGCAGCATCTGGTTCTCAAGATATTTCAATCCAAAATTATTCCCATGAGTGTCAACCCAACTGCATTTGACTTGCTCTAGAAGCTGATATCTCGACAACCAAGCCAAGCAAAAAGCTGCCGTTTTTTTATGATTTTCGAAAAAAATTCAAGGCTAACTAACCCCTTGCCAAAAAAAATTACATTTTCGAAAATGTTTCCCAACCCCATCGATATATACACGAAATGAAAGGCCTATGGAATACCTATCCACTCCCGAAAACCAAACGCTTCTGCAGCATCTGGTTCTCAAGATATTTCAATCCAAAATTATTCCCATGAGTGTCAACCCAACTGCATTTGACTTGCTCTAGAAGCAGATATCTCGACAACCAAGCCACGCAAAAAGCTGCGGTTTTCAGTACTTGAAAGGGATTGAACAGACCTTTCTATTGGTGTACAATTTTCAGATTTTAATTTTTTTACGATTTTCGAAAAAAAATCAAGGCTAACCCCTTGCCAAAAAAAATTACATTTTCGAAAATGTTTCCTAACCCCATCGATATATACACGAAATGAAAGGCCTATGGAATACCTATCCACTCCCGAAAACCAAACGCTTCTGCAGCATCTGGTTCTCAAGATATTTCAATCCAAAATTATTCCCATGAGTGTCAACCCAACTGCATTTGACTTGCTCTAGAAGCAGATATCTCGACAACCAAGCCACGCAAAAAGCTGCGGTTTTCAGTACTTGAAAGGGATTGAACAGACCTTTCTATTGGTGTACAATTTTCAGATTTTAATTTTTTTACGATTTTCGAAAAAAATTCAAGGCTAACCCCTTGCCAAAAAAAATTACATTTTCGAAAATGTTTCCCAACCCCATCGATATATACACGAAATGAAAGGCCTATGGAATACCTATCCACTCCCGAAAACCAAACGCTTCTGCAGCATCTGGTTCTCAAGATATTTCAATCCAAAATTATTCCCATGAGTGTCAACCCAACTGCATTTGACTTGCTCTAGAAGCTGATATCTCGACAACCAAGCCAAGCAAAAAGCTGCCGTTTTTTTATGATTTTCGAAAAAAATTCAAGGCTAACTAACCCCTTGCCAAAAAAAATTACATTTTCGAAAATGTTTCCCAACCCCATCGATATATACACGAAATGAAAGGCCTATGGAATACCTATCCACTCCCGAAAACCAAACGCTTCTGCAGCATCTGGTTCTCAAGATATTTCAATCCAAAATTATTCCCATGAGTGTCAACCCAACTGCATTTGACTTGCTCTAGAAGCAGATATCTCGACAACCAAGCCACGCAAAAAGCTGCGGTTTTCAGTACTTGAAAGGGATTGAACAGACCTTTCTATTGGTGTACAATTTTCAGATTTTAATTTTTTTACGATTTTCGAAAAAAAATCAAGGCTAACCCCTTGCCAAAAAAAATTACATTTTCGAAAATGTTTCCTAACCCCATCGATATATACACGAAATGAAAGGCCTATGGAATACCTATCCACTCCCGAAAACCAAACGCTTCTGCAGCATCTGGTTCTCAAGATATTTCAATCCAAAATTATTCCCATGAGTGTCAACCCAACTGCATTTGACTTGCTCTAGAAGCAGATATCTCGACAACCAAGCCACGCAAAAAGCTGCGGTTTTCAGTACTTGAAAGGGATTGAACAGACCTTTCTATTGGTGTACAATTTTCAGATTTTAATTTTTTTACGATTTTCGAAAAAAATTCAAGGCTAACCCCTTGCTAAAAAAAATTACATTTTCGAAAATGTTTCCCAACCCCATCGATATATACACGAAATGAAAGGCCTATGGAATACCTATCCAAACGCTTTTGCAGCATCTGGTTCTCAAGATATTTCAATCCAAAATTATTCCCATGAGTGTCAACCCAACTGCATTTGACTTGCTCTAGAAGCAGATATCTCGACAACCAAGCCACGCAAAAAGCTGCGGTTTTCAGTACTTGAAAGGGATTGAACAGACCTTTCTATTGGTGTACAATTTTCAGATTTTAATTTTTTTACGATTTTCGAAAAAAAATCAAGGCTAACCCCTTGCCAAAAAAAATTACATTTTCGAAAATGTTTCCTAACCCCATCGATATATACACGAAATGAAAGGCCTATGGAATACCTATCCACTCCCGAAAACCAAACGCTTCTGCAGCATCTGGTTCTCAAGATATTTCAATCCAAAATTATTCCCATGAGTGTCAACCCAACTGCATTTGACTTGCTCTAGAAGCAGATATCTCGACAACCAAGCCACGCAAAAAGCTGCGGTTTTCAGTACTTGAAAGGGATTGAACAGACCTTTCTATTGGTGTACAATTTTCAGATTTTAATTTTTTTACGATTTTCGAAAAAAATTCAAGGCTAACCCCTTGCCAAAAAAAATTACATTTTCGAAAATGTTTCCCAACCCCATCGATATATACACGAAATGAAAGGCCTATGGAATACCTATCCACTCCCGAAAACCAAACGCTTCTGCAGCATCTGGTTCTCAAGATATTTCAATCCAAAATTATTCCCATGAGTGTCAACCCAACTGCATTTGACTTGCTCTAGAAGCTGATATCTCGACAACCAAGCCAAGCAAAAAGCTGCCGTTTTTTTATGATTTTCGAAAAAAATTCAAGGCTAACTAACCCCTTGCCAAAAAAAATTACATTTTCGAAAATGTTTCCCAACCCCATCGATATATACACGAAATGAAAGGCCTATGGAATACCTATCCACTCCCGAAAACCAAACGCTTCTGCAGCATCTGGTTCTCAAGATATTTCAATCCAAAATTATTCCCATGAGTGTCAACCCAACTGCATTTGACTTGCTCTAGAAGCAGATATCTCGACAACCAAGCCACGCAAAAAGCTGCGCTTTTCAGTACTTGAAAGGGATTGAACAGACCTTTCTATTGGTGTACAATTTTCAGATTTTAATTTTTTTACGATTTTCGAAAAAAAATCAAGGCTAACCCCTTGCCAAAAAAAATTACATTTTCGAAAATGTTTCCCAACCCCATCGATATATACACGAAATGAAAGGCCTATCTAATACCTATCCACTCCCGAAAACCAAACGCTTCTGCAGCGTCTGGTTCTCAAGATATTTCAATCCAAAATTATTCCCATGAGTGTCAACCCAACTGCATTTGACTTGCTCTAGAAGCAGATATCTCGACAACCAAGCCACGCAAAAAGCTGCGGTTTTCAGTACTTGAAAGGGATTGAACAGACCTTTCTATTGGTGTACAATTTTCAGATTTTAATTTTTTTACGATTTTCGAAAAAAAATCAAGGCTAACCCCTTGCCAAAAAAAATTACATTTTCGAAAATGTTTCCTAACCCCATCGATATATACACGAAATGAAAGGCCTATGGAATACCTATCCACTCCCGAAAACCAAACGCTTCTGCAGCATCTGGTTCTCAAGATATTTCAATCCAAAATTATTCCCATGAGTGTCAACCCAACTGCATTTGACTTGCTCTAGAAGCAGATATCTCGACAACCAAGCCACGCAAAAAGCTGCGGTTTTCAGTACTTGAAAGGGATTGAACAGACCTTTCTATTGGTGTACAATTTTCAGATTTTAATTTTTTTACGATTTTCGAAAAAAATTCAAGGCTAACCCCTTGCTAAAAAAAATTACATTTTCGAAAATGTTTCCCAACCCCATCGATATATACACGAAATGAAAGGCCTATGGAATACCTATCCAAACGCTTTTGCAGCATCTGGTTCTCAAGATATTTCAATCCAAAATTATTCCCATGAGTGTCAACCCAACTGCATTTGACTTGCTCTAGAAGCAGATATCTCGACAACCAAGCCACGCAAAAAGCTGCGGTTTTCAGTACTTGAAAGGGATTGAACAGACCTTTCTATTGGTGTACAATTTTCAGATTTTAATTTTTTTACGATTTTCGAAAAAAATTCAAGGCTAACCCCTTGCCAAAAAAAATTACATTTTCGAAAATGTTTCCCAACCCCATCGATATATACACGAAATGAAAGGCCTATGGAATACCTATCCACTCCCGAAAACCAAACGCTTCTGCAGCATCTGGTTCTCAAGATATTTCAATCCAAAATTATTCCCATGAGTGTCAACCCAACTGCATTTGACTTGCTCTAGAAGCAGATATCTCGACAACCAAGCCACGCAAAAAGCTGCGGTTTTCAGTACTTGAAAGGGATTGAACAGACCTTTCTATTGGTGTACAATTTTCAGATTTTAATTTTTTTACGATTTTCGAAAAAAATTCAAGGCTAACCCCTTGCTAAAAAAAATTACATTTTCGAAAATGTTTCCCAACCCCATCGATATATACACGAAATGAAAGGCCTATGGAATACCTATCCACTCCCGAAAACCAAACGCTTCTGCAGCATCTGGTTCTCAAGATATTTCAATCCAAAATTATTCCCATGAGTGTCAACCCAACTGCATTTGACTTGCTCTAGAAGCAGATATCTCGACAACCAAGCCACGCAAAAAGCTGCGGTTTTCAGTACTTGAAAGGAATTGAACAGACCTTTCTATTGGTGTACAATTTTCAGATTTTAATTTTTTTACGATTTTCGAAAAAAAATCAAGGCTAACCCCTTGCCAAAAAAAATTACATTTTCGAAAATGTTTCCTAACCCCATCGATATATACACGAAATGAAAGGCCTATGGAATACCTATCCACTCCCGAAAACCAAACGCTTCTGCAGCGTCTGGTTCTCAAGATATTTCAATCCAAAATTATTCCCATGAGTGTCAACCCAACTGCATTTGACTTGCTCTAGAAGCAGATATCTCGACAACCAAGCCACGCAAAAAGCTGCGGTTTTCAGTACTTGAAAGGGATTGAACAGACCTTTCTATTGGTGTACAATTTTCAGATTTTAATTTTTTTACGATTTTCGAAAAAAAATCAAGGCTAACCCCTTGCCAAAAAAAATTACATTTTCGAAAATGTTTCCTAACCCCATCGATATATACACGAAATGAAAGGCCTATGGAATACCTATCCACTCCCGAAAACCAAACGCTTCTGCAGCATCTGGTTCTCAAGATATTTCAATCCAAAATTATTCCCATGAGTGTCAACCCAACTGCATTTGACTTGCTCTAGAAGCAGATATCTCGACAACCAAGCCACGCAAAAAGCTGCGGTTTTCAGTACTTGAAAGGGATTGAACAGACCTTTCTATTGGTGTACAATTTTCAGATTTTAATTTTTTTACGATTTTCGAAAAAAATTCAAGGCTAACCCCTTGCTAAAAAAAATTACATTTTCGAAAATGTTTCCCAACCCCATCGATATATACACGAAATGAAAGGCCTATGGAATACCTATCCACTCCCGAAAACCAAACGCTTCTGCAGAATCTGGTTCTCAAGATATTTCAATCCAAAATTATTCCCATGAGTGTCAACCCAACTGCATTTGACTTGCTCTAGAAGCAGATATCTCGACAACCAAGCCACGCAAAAAGCTGCGGTTTTCAGTACTTGAAAGGGATTGAACAGACCTTTCTATTGGTGTACAATTTTCAGATTTTAATTTTTTTACGATTTTCGAAAAAAATTCAAGGCTAACCCCTTGCCAAAAAAAATTACATTTTCGAAAATGTTTCCCAACCCCATCGATATATACACGAAATGAAAGGCCTATGGAATACCTATCCACTCCCGAAAACCAAACGCATCTGCAGCATCTGGTTCTCAAGATATTTCAATCCAAAATTATTCCCATGAGTGTCAACCCAACTGCATTTGACTTGCTCTAGAAGCAGATATCTCGACAACCAAGCCACGCAAAAAGCTGCGGTTTTCAGTACTTGAAAGGGATTGAACAGACCTTTCTATTGGTGTACAATTTTCAGATTTTAATTTTTTTACGATTTTCGAAAAAAATTCAAGGCTAACCTCTTGCTAAAAAAAATTACATTTTCGAAAATGTTTCCCAACCCCATCGATATATACACGAAATGAAAGGCCTATCTAATACCTATTAACTCCCGAAAACCAAACGCTTCTGCAGCGTCTGGTTCTCAAGATATTTCAATCCAAAATTATTCCCATGAGTGTCAACCCAACTGCATTTGACTTGCTCTAGAAGCAGATATCTCGACAACCAAGCCACGCAAAAAGCTGCGGTTTTCAGTACTTGAAAGGGATTGAACAGACCTTTCTATTGGTGTACAATTTTCAGACTTTAATTTTTTTACGATTTTCGAAAAAAATTCAAGGCTAACCTCTTGCTAAAAAAAATTACATTTTCGAAAATGTTTCCCAACCCCATCGATATATACACGAAATGAAAGGCCTATGGAATACCTATCCACTCCCGAAAACCAAACGCTTCTGCAGCGCAGCGTCTGGTTCTCAAGATATTTCAATCCAAAATTATTCCCATGAGTGTCAACCCAAATGGATTTGACTTGCTCTAGAAGCAGATATCTCGACAACCAAGCCACGCAAAAAGCTGCCGTTTTCAGTACTTGAAAGGGATTGAACAGACCTTTCTATTGGTGTACAATTTTCAGATTTTAATTTTTTTATGATTTTCGAAAAAAATTCAAGGCTAACCCCTTGCCAAAAAAAATTACATTTTCGAAAATGTTTCCCAACCCCATCGATATATACACGAAATGAAAGGCCTATGGAATACCTATCCACTCCCGAAAACCAAACGCTTCTGCAGCATCTGGTTCTCAAGATATTTCAATCCAAAATTATTCCCATGAGTGTCAACCCAACTGCATTTGACTTGCTCTAGAAGCTGATATCTCGACAACCAAGCCAAGCAAAAAGCTGCCGTTTTTTTATGATTTTCGAAAAAAATTCAAGGCTAACTAACCCCTTGCCAAAAAAAATTACATTTTCGAAAATGTTTCCCAACCCCATCGATATATACACGAAATGAAAGGCCTATGGAATACCTATCCACTCCCGAAAACCAAACGCTTCTGCAGCATCTGGTTCTCAAGATATTTCAATCCAAAATTATTCCCATGAGTGTCAACCCAACTGCATTTGACTTGCTCTAGAAGCTGATATCTCGACAACCAAGCCAAGCAAAAAGCTGCCGTTTTTTTATGATTTTCGAAAAAAATTCAAGGCTAACTAACCCCTTGCCAAAAAAAATTACATTTTCGAAAATGTTTCCCAACCCCATCGATATATACACGAAATGAAAGGCCTATGGAATACCTATCCACTCCCGAAAACCAAACGCTTCTGCAGCATCTGGTTCTCAAGATATTTCAATCCAAAATTATTCCCATGAGTGTCAACCCAACTGCATTTGACTTGCTCTAGAAGCAGATATCTCGACAACCAAGCCACGCAAAAAGCTGCGGTTTTCAGTACTTGAAAGGGATTGAACAGACCTTTCTATTGGTGTACAATTTTCAGATTTTAATTTTTTTACGATTTTCGAAAAAAATTCAAGGCTAACCCCTTGCTAAAAAAAATTACATTTTCGAAAATGTTTCCCAACCCCATCGATATATACACGAAATGAAAGGCCTATCTAATACCTATCCACTCCCGAAAACCAAACGCTTCTGCAGCGTCTGGTTCTCAAGATATTTCAATCCAAAATTATTCCCATGAGTGTCAACCCAACTGCATTTGACTTGCTCTGGAAGCTGATACCTCGACAACCAAGCCACGCAAAAAGCTGCGGTTTTCAGTACTTGAAAGGGATTGAACAGACCTTTCTATTGGTGTACAATTTTCAGATTTTAATTTTTTTACGATTTTCGAAAAAAAATTCAAGGCTAACCCCTTGCCAAAAAAAATTACATTTTCGAAAATGTTTCCCAACCCCATCGATATATACACGAAATGAAAGGCCTATGGAATACCTATCCACTCCCGAAAACCAAACGCTTCTGCAGCATCTGGTTCTCAAGATATTTCAATCCAAAATTATTCCCATGAGTGTCAACCCAACTGCATTTGACTTGCTCTAGAAGCAGATATCTCGACAACCAAGCCACGCAAAAAGCTGCGGTTTTCAGTACTTGAAAGGGATTGAACAGACCTTTCTATTGGTGTACAATTTTCAGATTTTAATTTTTTTACGATTTTCGAAAAAAAATTCAAGGCTAACCCCTTGCCAAAAAAAATTACATTTTCGAAAATGTTTCATAACCCCATCGATATATACACGAAATGAAAGGCCTATGGAATACCTATCCACTCCCGAAAACCAACTAAACGCTTCTGGAGCGTCTGGTTCTCAAGATATTTCAATCCAAAATTATTCCCATGAGTGTCAACTCAACTGCATTTGACTTGCTCTGGAAGCTGATATCTCGACAACCAAGCCACGCAAAAAGCTGCCGTTTTCAGTACTTGAAAGGGATTGAACAGACCTTTCTATTGGTGTACAATTTTCAGATTTTAATTTTTTTATGATTTTCGAAAAAAATTCAAGGCTAACCCCTTGCCAAAAAAAATTACATTTTCGAAAATGTTTCCCAACCCCATCGATATATACACGAAATGAAAGGCCTATGGAATACCTATCCACTCCCGAAAACCAAACGCTTCTGCAGCATCTGGTTCTCAAGATATTTCAATCCAAAATTATTCCCATGAGTGTCAACCCAACTGCATTTGACTTGCTCTAGAAGCAGATATCTCGACAACCAAGCCACGCAAAAAGCTGCGGTTTTCAGTACTTGAAAGGGATTGAACAGACCTTTCTATTGGTGTACAATTTTCAGATTTTAATTTTTTTACGATTTTCGAAAAAAAATTCAAGGCTAACCCCTTGCCAAAAAAAATTACATTTTCGAAAATGTTTCATAACCCCATCGATATATACACGAAATGAAAGGCCTATGGAATACCTATCCACTCCCGAAAACCAACTAAACGCTTCTGGAGCGTCTGGTTCTCAAGATATTTCAATCCAAAATTATTCCCATGAGTGTCAACCCAACTGCATTTGACTTGCTCTGGAAGCTGATATCTCGACAACCAAGCCACGCAAAAAGCTGCCGTTTTCAGTACTTGAAAGGGATTGAACAGACCTTTCTATTGGTGTACAATTTTCAGATTTTAATTTTTTTATGATTTTCGAAAAAAATTCAAGGCTAACCCCTTGCCAAAAAAAATTACATTTTCGAAAATGTTTCCCAACCCCATCGATATATACACGAAATGAAAGGCCTATGGAATACCTATCCACTCCCGAAAACCAAACGCTTCTGCAGCATCTGGTTCTCAAGATATTTCACTCCAAAATTATTCCCATGAGTGTCAACCCAACTGCATTTGACTTGCTCTAGAAGCTGATATCTCGACAACCAAGCCAAGCAAAAAGCTGCCGTTTTTTAATGATTTTCGAAAAAAATTCAAGGCTAACTAACCCCTTGCCAAAAAAAATTACATTTTCGAAAATGTTTCCCAACCCCATCGATATATACACGAAATGAAAGGCCTATGGAATACCTATCCACTCCCGAAAACCAAACGCTTCTGCAGCGTCTGGTTCTCAAGATATTTCAATCCAAAATTATTCCCATGAGTGTCAACCCAACTGCATTTGACTTGCTCTAGAAGCAGATATCTCGACAACCAAGCCACGCAAAAAGCTGCGGTTTTCAGTACTTGAAAGGGATTGAACAGACCTTTCTATTGGTGTACAATTTTCAGATTTTAATTTTTTTACGATTTTCGAAAAAAAATCAAGGCTAACCCCTTGCCAAAAAAAATTACATTTTCGAAAATGTTTCCCAACCCCATCGATATATACACGAAATGAAAGGCCTATCTAATACCTATCCACTCCCGAAAACCAAACGCTTCTGCAGCGTCTGGTTCTCAAGATATTTCAATCCAAAATTATTCCCATGAGTGTCAACCCAACTGCATTTGACTTGCTCTAGAAGCAGATATCTCGACAACCAAGCCACGCAAAAAGCTGCGGTTTTCAGTACTTGAAAGGGATTGAACAGACCTTTCTATTGGTGTACAATTTTCAGATTTTAATTTTTTTACGATTTTCGAAAAAAAATTCAAGGCTAACCCCTTGCCAAAAAAAATTACATTTTCGAAAATGTTTCCCAACCCCATCGATATATACACGAAATGAAAGGCCTATGGAATACATATCCACTCCCGAAAACCAAACGCATCTGCAGCATCTGGTTCTCAAGATATTTCAATCCAAAATTATTCCCATGAGTGTCAACCCAACTGCATTTGACTTGCTCTAGAAGCAGATATCTCGACAACCAAGCCACGCAAAAAGCTGCGGTTTTCAGTACTTGAAAGGGATTGAATAGACCTTTCTATTGGTGTACAATTTTCAGATTTTAATTTTTTTACGATTTTCGAAAAAAATTCAAGGCTAACCCCTTGCCAAAAAAAATTACATTTTCGAAAATGTTTCCCAACCCCATCGATATATACACGAAATGAAAGGCCTATGGAATACCTATCCACTCCCGAAAACCAAACGCTTCTGCAGCATCTGGTTCTCAAGATATTTCAATCCAAAATTATTCCCATGAGTGTCAACCCAACTGCATTTGACTTGCTCTGGAAGCTGATATCTCGACAACCAAGCCACGCAAAAAGCTGCCGTTTTCAGTACTTGAAAGGGATTGAACAGACCTTTCTATTGGTGTACAATTTTCAGATTTTAATTTTTTTACGATTTTCGAAAAAAATTCAAGGCTAACCCCTTGCTAAAAAAAATTACATTTTCGAAAATGTTTCCCAACCCCATCGATATATACACGAAATGAAAGGCCTATGGAATACCTATCCACTCCCGAAAACCAACTAAACGCTTCTGGAGCGTCTGGTTCTCAAGATATTTCAATCCAAAATTATTCCCATGAGTGTCAACCCAACTGCATTTGACTTGCTCTGGAAGCTGATATCTCGACAACCAAGCCACGCAAAAAGCTGCCGTTTTCAGTACTTGAAAGGGATTGAACAGACCTTTCTATTGGTGTACAATTTTCAGATTTTAATTTTTTTATGATTTTCGAAAAAAATTCAAGGCTAACCCCTTGCCAAAAAAAATTACATTTTCGAAAATGTTTCCCAACCCCATCGATATATACACGAAATGAAAGGCCTATGGAATACCTATCCACTCCCGAAAACCAAACGCTTCTGCAGCATCTGGTTCTCAAGATATTTCAATCCAAAATTATTCCCATGAGTGTCAACCCAACTGCATTTGACTTGCTCTAGAAGCTGATATCTCGACAACCAAGCCAAGCAAAAAGCTGCCGTTTTTTTATGATTTTCGAAAAAAATTCAAGGCTAACCCCTTGCTAAAAAAAATTACATTTTCGAAAATGTTTCCCAACCCCATCGATATATACACGAAATGAAAGGCCTATCTAATACCTATCCACTCCCGAAAACCAAACGCTTCTGCAGCGTCTGGTTCTCAAGATATTTCAATCCAAAATTATTCCCATGAGTGTCAACCCAACTGCATTTGACTTGCTCTGGAAGCTGATATCTCGACAACCAAGCCACGCAAAAAGCTGCGGTTTTCAGTACTTGAAAGGGATTGAACAGACCTTTCTATTGGTGTACAATTTTCAGATTTTAATTTTTTTACGATTTTCGAAAAAAAATTCAAGGCTAACCCCTTGCCAAAAAAAATTACATTTTCGAAAATGTTTCATAACCCCATCGATATATACACGAAATGAAAGGCCTATGGAATACCTATCCACTCCCGAAAACCAAACGCTTCTGCAGCATCTGGTTCTCAAGATATTTCAATCCAAAATTATTCCCATGAGTGTCAACCCAACTGCATTTGACTTGCTCTAGAAGCAGATATCTCGACAACCAAGCCACGCAAAAAGCTGCGGTTTTCAGTACTTGAAAGGGATTGAACAGACCTTTCTATTGGTGTACAATTTTCAGATTTTAATTTTTTTACGATTTTCGAAAAAAAATTCAAGGCTAACCCCTTGCCAAAAAAAATTACATTTTCGAAAATGTTTCATAACCCCATCGATATATACACGAAATGAAAGGCCTATGGAATACCTATCCACTCCCGAAAACCAAACGCTTCTGCAGCATCTGGTTCTCAAGATATTTCAATCCAAAATTATTCCCATGAGTGTCAACCCAACTGCATTTGACTTGCTCTAGAAGCTGATATCTCGACAACCAAGCCAAGCAAAAAGCTGCCGTTTTTTTTATGATTTTCGAAAAAAATTCAAGGCTAACTAACCCC
The DNA here is from genome assembly GCA_910595825.1 of Philhelius pedissequus. NCBI lineage: Eukaryota > Metazoa > Arthropoda > Insecta > Diptera > Syrphidae > Philhelius > Philhelius pedissequus. The sequence goes on along the minus strand of OU343163.1, from coordinate 1,109,414 downwards.
TTGCCAAAAAAAATTACATTTTCGAAAATGTTTCCCAACCCCATCGATATATACACGAAATGAAAGGCCTATGGAATACCTATCCACTCCCGAAAACCAAACGCTTCTGCAGCATCTGGTTCTCAAGATATTTCAATCCAAAATTATTCCCATGAGTGTCAACCCAACTGCATTTGACTTGCTCTAGAAGCAGATATCTCGACAACCAAGCCACGCAAAAAGCTGCGGTTTTCAGTACTTGAAAGGGATTGAACAGACCTTTCTATTGGTGTACAATTTTCAGATTTTAATTTTTTTACGATTTTCGAAAAAAATTCAAGGCTAACCCCTTGCTAAAAAAAATTACATTTTCGAAAATGTTTCCCAACCCCATCGATATATACACGAAATGAAAGGCCTATCTAATACCTATCCACTCCCGAAAACCAAACGCTTCTGCAGCGTCTGGTTCTCAAGATATTTCAATCCAAAATTATTCCCATGAGTGTCAACCCAACTGCATTTGACTTGCTCTGGAAGCTGATACCTCGACAACCAAGCCACGCAAAAAGCTGCGGTTTTCAGTACTTGAAAGGGATTGAACAGACCTTTCTATTGGTGTACAATTTTCAGATTTTAATTTTTTTACGATTTTCGAAAAAAATTCAAGGCTAACCCCTTGCCAAAAAAAATTACATTTTCGAAAATGTTTCCCAACCCCATCGATATATACACGAAATGAAAGGCCTATGGAATACCTATCCACTACCGAAAACCAAACGCTTCTGCAGCGCAGCGTCTGGTTCTCAAGATATTTCAATCCAAAATTATTCCCATGAGTGTCAACCCAAATGGATTTGACTTGCTCTAGAAGCAGATATCTCGACAACCAAGCCACGCAAAAAGCTGCGGTTTTCAGTACTTGAAAGGGATTGAACAGACCTTTCTATTGGTGTACAATTTTCAGATTTTAATTTTTTTACGATTTTCGAAAAAAATTCAAGGCTAACCCCTTGCTAAAAAAAATTACATTTTCGAAAATGTTTCCCAACCCCATCGATATATACACGAAATGAAAGGCCTATCTAATACCTATCCACTCCCGAAAACCAAACGCTTCTGCAGCGTCTGGTTCTCAAGATATTTCAATCCAAAATTATTCCCATGAGTGTCAACCCAACTGCATTTGACTTGCTCTGGAAGCTGATATCTCGACAACCAAGCCACGCAAAAAGCTGCCGTTTTCAGTACTTGAAAGGGATTGAACAGACCTTTCTATTGGTGTACAATTTTCAGATTTTAATTTTTTTACGATTTTCGAAAAAAATTCAAGGCTAACCCCTTGCCAAAAAAAATTACATTTTCGAAAATGTTTCATAACCCCATCGATATATACACGAAATGAAAGGCCTATGGAATACCTATCCACTCCCGAAAACCAACTAAACGCTTCTGGAGCGTCTGGTTCTCAAGATATTTCAATCCAAAATTATTCCCATGAGTGTCAACCCAACTGCATTTGACTTGCTCTGGAAGCTGATATCTCGACAACCAAGCCACGCAAAAAGCTGCCGTTTTCAGTACTTGAAAGGGATTGAACAGACCTTTCTATTGGTGTACAATTTTCAGATTTTAATTTTTTTATGATTTTCGAAAAAAATTCAAGGCTAACCCCTTGCCAAAAAAAATTACATTTTCGAAAATGTTTCCCAACCCCATCGATATATACACGAAATGAAAGGCCTATGGAATACCTATCCACTCCCGAAAACCAAACGCTTCTGCAGCATCTGGTTCTCAAGATATTTCAATCCAAAATTATTCCCATGAGTGTCAACCCAACTGCATTTGACTTGCTCTAGAAGCTGATATCTCGACAACCAAGCCAAGCAAAAAGCTGCCGTTTTTTTATGATTTTCGAAAAAAATTCAAGGCTAACCCCTTGCTAAAAAAAATTACATTTTCGAAAATGTTTCCCAACCCCATCGATATATACACGAAATGAAAGGCCTATCTAATACCTATCCACTCCCGAAAACCAAACGCTTCTGCAGCGTCTGGTTCTCAAGATATTTCAATCCAAAATTATTCCCATGAGTGTCAACCCAACTGCATTTGACTTGCTCTGGAAGCTGATATCTCGACAACCAAGCCAAGCAAAAAGCTGCCGTTTTTTTATGATTTTCGAAAAAAATTCAAGGCTAACCCCTTGCTAAAAAAAATTACATTTTCGAAAATGTTTCCCAACCCCATCGATATATACACGAAATGAAAGGCCTATCTAATACCTATCCACTCCCGAAAACCAAACGCTTCTGCAGCGTCTGGTTCTCAAGATATTTCAATCCAAAATTATTCCCATGAGTGTCAACCCAACTGCATTTGACTTGCTCTGGAAGCTGATATCTCGACAACCAAGCCACGCAAAAAGCTGCGGTTTTCAGTACTTGAAAGGGATTGAACAGACCTTTCTATTGGTGTACAATTTTCAGATTTTAATTTTTTTACGATTTTCGAAAAAAATTCAAGGCTAACCCCTTGCCAAAAAAAATTACATTTTCGAAAATGTTTCCCAACCCCATCGATATATACACGAAATGAAAGGCCTATGGAATACCTATCCACTCCCGAAAACCAAACGCTTCTGCAGCATCTGGTTCTCAAGATATTTCAATCCAAAATTATTCCCATGAGTGTCAACCCAACTGCATTTGACTTGCTCTAGAAGCAGATATCTCGACAACCAAGCCACGCAAAAAGCTGCGGTTTTCAGTACTTGAAAGGGATTGAACAGACCTTTCTATTGGTGTACAATTTTCAGATTTTAATTTTTTTACGATTTTCGAAAAAAAATTCAAGGCTAACCCCTTGCCAAAAAAAATTACATTTTCGAAAATGTTTCATAACCCCATCGATATATACACGAAATGAAAGGCCTATGGAATACCTATCCACTCCCGAAAACCAAACGCTTCTGCAGCATCTGGTTCTCAAGATATTTCAATCCAAAATTATTCCCATGAGTGTCAACCCAACTGCATTTGACTTGCTCTAGAAGCTGATATCTCGACAACCAAGCCAAGCAAAAAGCTGCCGTTTTTTTTATGATTTTCGAAAAAAATTCAAGGCTAACTAACCCCTTGCCAAAAAAAATTACATTTTCGAAAATGTTTCCCAACCCCATCGATATATACACGAAATGAAAGGCCTATGGAATACCTATCCACTCCCGAAAACCAAACGCTTCTGCAGCATCTGGTTCTCAAGATATTTCAATCCAAAATTATTCCCATGAGTGTCAACCCAACTGCATTTGACTTGCTCTAGAAGCAGATATCTCGACAACCAAGCCACGCAAAAAGCTGCGGTTTTCAGTACTTGAAAGGGATTGAACAGACCTTTCTATTGGTGTACAATTTTCAGATTTTAATTTTTTTACGATTTTCGAAAAAAATTCAAGGCTAACCCCTTGCTAAAAAAAATTACATTTTCGAAAATGTTTCCCAACCCCATCGATATATACACGAAATGAAAGGCCTATGGAATACCTATCCACTCCCGAAAACCAACTAAACGCTTCTGGAGCGTCTGGTTCTCAAGATATTTCAATCCAAAATTATTCCCATGAGTGTCAACCCAACTGCATTTGACTTGCTCTGGAAGCTGATATCTCGACAACCAAGCCACGCAAAAAGCTGCCGTTTTCAGTACTTGAAAGGGATTGAACAGACCTTTCTATTGGTGTACAATTTTCAGATTTTAATTTTTTTACGATTTTCGAAAAAAATTCAAGGCTAACCCCTTGCCAAAAAAAATTACATTTTCGAAAATGTTTCCCAACCCCATCGATATATACACGAAATGAAAGGCCTATCTAATACCTATCCACTCCCGAAAACCAAACGCTTCTGCAGCGTCTGGTTCTCAAGATATTTCAATCCAAAATTATTCCCATGAGTGTCAACCCAACTGCATTTGACTTGCTCTGGAAGCTGATACCTCGACAACCAAGCCACGCAAAAAGCTGCGGTTTTCAGTACTTGAAAGGGATTGAACAGACCTTTCTATTGGTGTACAATTTTCAGATTTTAATTTTTTTACGATTTTCGAAAAAAATTCAAGGCTAACCCCTTGCCAAAAAAAATTACATTTTCGAAAATGTTTCCCAACCCCATCGATATATACACGAAATGAAAGGCCTATGGAATACCTATCCACTACCGAAAACCAAACGCTTCTGCAGCGCAGCGTCTGGTTCTCAAGATATTTCAATCCAAAATTATTCCCATGAGTGTCAACCCAAATGGATTTGACTTGCTCTAGAAGCAGATATCTCGACAACCAAGCCACGCAAAAAGCTGCGGTTTTCAGTACTTGAAAGGGATTGAACAGACCTTTCTATTGGTGTACAATTTTCAGATTTTAATTTTTTTACGATTTTCGAAAAAAATTCAAGGCTAACCCCTTGCTAAAAAAAATTACATTTTCGAAAATGTTTCCCAACCCCATCGATATATACACGAAATGAAAGGCCTATCTAATACCTATCCACTCCCGAAAACCAAACGCTTCTGCAGCGTCTGGTTCTCAAGATATTTCAATCCAAAATTATTCCCATGAGTGTCAACCCAACTGCATTTGACTTGCTCTGGAAGCTGATATCTCGACAACCAAGCCACGCAAAAAGCTGCCGTTTTCAGTACTTGAAAGGGATTGAACAGACCTTTCTATTGGTGTACAATTTTCAGATTTTAATTTTTTTACGATTTTCGAAAAAAATTCAAGGCTAACCCCTTGCCAAAAAAAATTACATTTTCGAAAATGTTTCATAACCCCATCGATATATACACGAAATGAAAGGCCTATGGAATACCTATCCACTCCCGAAAACCAACTAAACGCTTCTGGAGCGTCTGGTTCTCAAGATATTTCAATCCAAAATTATTCCCATGAGTGTCAACCCAACTGCATTTGACTTGCTCTGGAAGCTGATATCTCGACAACCAAGCCACGCAAAAAGCTGCCGTTTTCAGTACTTGAAAGGGATTGAACAGACCTTTCTATTGGTGTACAATTTTCAGATTTTAATTTTTTTATGATTTTCGAAAAAAATTCAAGGCTAACCCCTTGCCAAAAAAAATTACATTTTCGAAAATGTTTCCCAATCCCATCGATATATACACGAAATGAAAGGCCTATGGAATACCTATCCACTCCCGAAAACCAAACGCTTCTGCAGCATCTGGTTCTCAAGATATTTCAATCCAAAATTATTCCCATGAGTGTCAACCCAACTGCATTTGACTTGCTCTAGAAGCTGATATCTCGACAACCAAGCCAAGCAAAAAGCTGCCGTTTTTTTATGATTTTCGAAAAAAATTCAAGGCTAACCCCTTGCTAAAAAAAATTACATTTTCGAAAATGTTTCCCAACCCCATCGATATATACACGAAATGAAAGGCCTATCTAATACCTATCCACTCCCGAAAACCAAACGCTTCTGCAGCGTCTGGTTCTCAAGATATTTCAATCCAAAATTATTCCCATGAGTGTCAACCCAACTGCATTTGACTTGCTCTGGAAGCTGATATCTCGACAACCAAGCCAAGCAAAAAGCTGCCGTTTTTTTATGATTTTCGAAAAAAATTCAAGGCTAACCCCTTGCTAAAAAAAATTACATTTTCGAAAATGTTTCCCAACCCCATCGATATATACACGAAATGAAAGGCCTATCTAATACCTATCCACTCCCGAAAACCAAACGCTTCTGCAGCGTCTGGTTCTCAAGATATTTCAATCCAAAATTATTCCCATGAGTGTCAACCCAACTGCATTTGACTTGCTCTGGAAGCTGATATCTCGACAACCAAGCCACGCAAAAAGCTGCGGTTTTCAGTACTTGAAAGGGATTGAACAGACCTTTCTATTGGTGTACAATTTTCAGATTTTAATTTTTTTACGATTTTCGAAAAAAATTCAAGGCTAACCCCTTGCCAAAAAAAATTACATTTTCGAAAATGTTTCCCAACCCCATCGATATATACACGAAATGAAAGGCCTATGGAATACCTATCCACTCCCGAAAACCAAACGCTTCTGCAGCATCTGGTTCTCAAGATATTTCAATCCAAAATTATTCCCATGAGTGTCAACCCAACTGCATTTGACTTGCTCTAGAAGCAGATATCTCGACAACCAAGCCACGCAAAAAGCTGCGGTTTTCAGTACTTGAAAGGGATTGAACAGACCTTTCTATTGGTGTACAATTTTCAGATTTTAATTTTTTTACGATTTTCGAAAAAAAATTCAAGGCTAACCCCTTGCCAAAAAAAATTACATTTTCGAAAATGTTTCATAACCCCATCGATATATACACGAAATGAAAGGCCTATGGAATACCTATCCACTCCCGAAAACCAAACGCATCTGCAGCATCTGGTTCTCAAGATATTTCAATCCAAAATTATTCCCATGAGTGTCAACCCAACTGCATTTGACTTGCTCTAGAAGCTGATATCTCGACAACCAAGCCAAGCAAAAAGCTGCCGTTTTTTTTATGATTTTCGAAAAAAATTCAAGGCTAACTAACCCCTTGCCAAAAAAAATTACATTTTCGAAAATGTTTCCCAACCCCATCGATATATACACGAAATGAAAGGCCTATGGAATACCTATCCACTCCCGAAAACCAAACGCTTCTGCAGCATCTGGTTCTCAAGATATTTCAATCCAAAATTATTCCCATGAGTGTCAACCCAACTGCATTTGACTTGCTCTAGAAGCAGATATCTCGACAACCAAGCCACGCAAAAAGCTGCGGTTTTCAGTACTTGAAAGGGATTGAACAGACCTTTCTATTGGTGTACAATTTTCAGATTTTAATTTTTTTACGATTTTCGAAAAAAATTCAAGGCTAACCCCTTGCTAAAAAAAATTACATTTTCGAAAATGTTTCCCAACCCCATCGATATATACACGAAATGAAAGGCCTATCTAATACCTATCCACTCCCGAAAACCAAACGCTTCTGCAGCGTCTGGTTCTCAAGATATTTCAATCCAAAATTATTCCCATGAGTGTCAACCCAACTGCATTTGACTTGCTCTGGAAGCTGATACCTCGACAACCAAGCCACGCAAAAAGCTGCGGTTTTCAGTACTTGAAAGGGATTGAACAGACCTTTCTATTGGTGTACAATTTTCAGATTTTAATTTTTTTACGATTTTCGAAAAAAATTCAAGGCTAACCCCTTGCCAAAAAAAATTACATTTTCGAAAATGTTTCCCAACCCCATCGATATATACACGAAATGAAAGGCCTATGGAATACCTATCCACTCCCGAAAACCAAACGCTTCTGCAGCGCAGCGTCTGGTTCTCAAGATATTTCAATCCAAAATTATTCCCATGAGTGTCAACCCAAATGGATTTGACTTGCTCTAGAAGCAGATATCTCGACAACCAAGCCACGCAAAAAGCTGCGGTTTTCAGTACTTGAAAGGGATTGAACAGACCTTTCTATTGGTGTACAATTTTCAGATTTTAATTTTTTTATGATTTTCGAAAAAAAATTCAAGGCTAACCCCTTGCCAAAAAAAATTACATTTTCGAAAATGTTTCCCAACCCCATCGATATATACACGAAATGAAAGGCCTATGGAATACCTATCCACTCCCGAAAACCAAACGCTTCTGCAGCATCTGGTTCTCAAGATATTTCAATCCAAAATTATTCCCATGAGTGTCAACCCAACTGCATTTGACTTGCTCTAGAAGCTGATATCTCGACAACCAAGCCAAGCAAAAAGCTGCCGTTTTTTTATGATTTTCGAAAAAAATTCAAGGCTAACCCCTTGCTAAAAAAAATTACATTTTCGAAAATGTTTCCCAACCCCATCGATATATACACGAAATGAAAGGCCTATGGAATACCTATCCACTCCCGAAAACCAAACGCTTCTGCAGCATCTGGTTCTCAAGATATTTCAATCCAAAATTATTCCCATGAGTGTCAACCCAACTGCATTTGACTTGCTCTAGAAGCAGATATCTCGACAACCAAGCCACGCAAAAAGCTGCGGTTTTCAGTACTTGAAAGGGATTGAACAGACCTTTCTATTGGTGTACAATTTTCAGATTTTAATTTTTTTACGATTTTCGAAAAAAAATTCAAGGCTAACCCCTTGCCAAAAAAAATTACATTTTCGAAAATGTTTCATAACCCCATCGATATATACACGAAATGAAAGGCCTATGGAATACCTATCCACTCCCGAAAACCAACTAAACGCTTCTGGAGCGTCTGGTTCTCAAGATATTTCAATCCAAAATTATTCCCATGAGTGTCAACCCAACTGCATTTGACTTGCTCTGGAAGCTGATATCTCGACAACCAAGCCACGCAAAAAGCTGCCGTTTTCAGTACTTGAAAGGGATTGAACAGACCTTTCTATTGGTGTACAATTTTCAGATTTTAATTTTTTTATGATTTTCGAAAAAAATTCAAGGCTAACCCCTTGCCAAAAAAAATTACATTTTCGAAAATGTTTCCCAACCCCATCGATATATACACGAAATGAAAGGCCTATGGAATACCTATCCACTCCCGAAAACCAAACGCTTCTGCAGCATCTGGTTCTCAAGATATTTCAATCCAAAATTATTCCCATGAGTGTCAACCCAACTGCATTTGACTTGCTCTAGAAGCTGATATCTCGACAACCAAGCCAAGCAAAAAGCTGCCGTTTTTTTATGATTTTCGAAAAACATTCAAGGCTAACTAACCCCTTGCCAAAAAAAATTACATTTTCGAAAATGTTTCCCAACCCCATCGATATATACACGAAATGAAAGGCCTATGGAATACCTATCCACTCCCGAAAACCAAACGCTTCTGCAGCATCTGGTTCTCAAGATATTTCAATCCAAAATTATTCCCATGAGTGTCAACCCAACTGCATTTGACTTGCTCTAGAAGCAGATATCTCGACAACCAAGCCACGCAAAAAGCTGCGGTTTTCAGTACTTGAAAGGGATTGAACAGACCTTTCTATTGGTGTACAATTTTCAGATTTTAATTTTTTTACGATTTTCGAAAAAAAATTCAAGGCTAACCCCTTGCCAAAAAAAATTACATTTTCGAAAATGTTTCATAACCCCATCGATATATACACGAAATGAAAGGCCTATGGAATACCTATCCACTCCCGAAAACCAACTAAACGCTTCTGGAGCGTCTGGTTCTCAAGATATTTCAATCCAAAATTATTCCCATGAGTGTCAACCCAACTGCATTTGACTTGCTCTGGAAGCTGATATCTCGACAACCAAGCCACGCAAAAAGCTGCCGTTTTCAGTACTTGAAAGGGATTGAACAGACCTTTCTATTGGTGTACAATTTTCAGATTTTAATTTTTTTATGATTTTCGAAAAAAATTCAAGGCTAACCCCTTGCCAAAAAAAATTACATTTTCGAAAATGTTTCCCAACCCCATCGATATATACACGAAATGAAAGGCCTATGGAATACCTATCCACTCCCGAAAACCAAACGCTTCTGCAGCATCTGCTTCTCAAGATATTTCAATCCAAAATTATTCCCATGAGTGTCAACCCAACTGCATTTGACTTGCTCTAAAAGCTGATATCTCGACAACCAAGCCAAGCAAAAAGCTGCCGTTTTTTAATGATTTTCGAAAAAAATTCAAGGCTAACTAACCCCTTGCCAAAAAAAATTACATTTTCGAAAATGTTTCCCAACCCCATCGATATATACACGAAATGAAAGGCCTATCTAATACCTATCCACTCCCGAAAACCAAACGCTTCTGCAGCGTCTGGTTCTCAAGATATTTCAATCCAAAATTATTCCCATGAGTGTCAACCCAACTGCATTTGACTTGCTCTAGAAGCAGATATCTCGACAACCAAGCCACGCAAAAAGCTGCGGTTTTCAGTACTTGAAAGGGATTGAACAGACCTTTCTATTGGTGTACAATTTTCAGATTTTAATTTTTTTACGATTTTCGAAAAAAAATTCAAGGCTAACCCCTTGCCAAAAAAAATTACATTTTCGAAAATGTTTCCCAACCCCATCGATATATACACGAAATGAAAGGCCTATGGAATACCTATCCACTCCCGAAAACCAAACGCTTCTGCAGCATCTGGTCCTCAAGATATTTCAATCCAAAATTATTCCCATGAGTGTCAACCCAACTGCATTTGACTTGCTCTAGAAGCAGATATCTCGACAACCAAGCCACGCAAAAAGCTGCGGTTTTCAGTACTTGAAAGGGATTGAACAGACCTTTCTATTGGTGTACAATTTTCAGATTTTAATTTTTTTACGATTTTCGAAAAAAATTCAAGGCTAACCCCTTGCCAAAAAAAATTACATTTTCGAAAATGTTTCCCAACCCCATCGATATATACACGAAATGAAAGGCCTATGGAATACATATCCACTCCCGAAAACCAAACGCATCTGCAGCATCTGGTTCTCAAGATATTTCAATCCAAAATTATTCCCATGAGTGTCAACCCAACTGCATTTGACTTGCTCTAGAAGCTGGTATCTCGACAACCAAGCCAAGCAAAAAGCTGCCGTTTTTTTATGATTTTCGAAAAAAATTCAAGGCTAACTAACCCCTTGCCAAAAAAAATTACATTTTCGAAAATGTTTCCCAACCCCATCGATATATACACGAAATGAAAGGCCTATGGAATACCTATCCACTCCCGAAAACCAAACGCTTCTGCAGCATCTGGTTCTCAAGATATTTCAATCCAAAATTATTCCCATGAGTGTCAACCCAACTGCATTTGACTTGCTCTGGAAGCTGATATCTCGACAACCAAGCCACGCAAAAAGCTGCCGTTTTCAGTACTTGAAAGGGATTGAACAGACCTTTCTATTGGTGTACAATTTTCAGATTTTAATTTTTTTACGATTTTCGAAAAAAATTCAAGGCTAACCCCTTGCTAAAAAAAATTACATTTTCGAAAATGTTTCCCAACCCCATCGATATATACACGAAATGAAAGGCCTATCTAATACCTATCCACTCCCGAAAACCAAACGCTTCTGCAGCGTCTGGTTCTCAAGATATTTCAATCCAAAATTATTCCCATGAGTGTCAACCCAACTGCATTTGACTTGCTCTGGAAGCTGATATCTCGACAACCAAGCCACGCAAAAAGCTGCCGTTTTCAGTACTTGAAAGGGATTGAACAGACCTTTCTATTGGTGTACAATTTTCAGATTTTAATTTTTTTACGATTTTCGAAAAAAATTCAAGGCTAACCCCTTGCCAAAAAAAATTACATTTTCGAAAATGTTTCATAACCCCATCGATATATACACGAAATGAAAGGCCTATGGAATACCTATCCACTCCCGAAAACCAACTAAACGCTTCTGGAGCGTCTGGTTCTCAAGATATTTCAATCCAAAATTATTCCCATGAGTGTCAACCCAACTGCATTTGACTTGCTCTGGAAGCTGATATCTCGACAACCAAGCCACGCAAAAAGCTGCCGTTTTCAGTACTTGAAAGGGATTGAACAGACCTTTCTATTGGTGTACAATTTTCAGATTTTAATTTTTTTATGATTTTCGAAAAAAATTCAAGGCTAACCCCTTGCCAAAAAAATTACATTTTCGAAAATGTTTCCCAACCCCATCGATATATACACGAAATGAAAGGCCTATGGAATACCTATCCACTCCCGAAAACCAAACGCTTCTGCAGCATCTGGTTCTCAAGATATTTCAATCCAAAATTATTCCCATGAGTGTCAACCCAACTGCATTTGACTTGCTCTAGAAGCTGATATCTCGACAACCAAGCCAAGCAAAAAGCTGCCGTTTTTTTATGATTTTCGAAAAAAATTCAAGGCTAACCCCTTGCCAAAAAAAATTACATTTTCGAAAATGTTTCCCAACCCCATCGATATATACACGAAATGAAAGGCCTATGGAATACCTATCCACTCCCGAAAACCAAACGCTTCTGCAGCATCTGGTTCTCAAGATATTTCAATCCAAAATTATTCCCATGAGTGTCAACCCAACTGCATTTGACTTGCTCTAGAAGCAGATATCTCGACAACCAAGCCACGCAAAAAGCTGCGGTTTTCAGTACTTGAAAGGGATTGAACAGACCTTTCTATTGGTGTACAATTTTCAGATTTTAATTTTTTTACGATTTTCGAAAAAAAATTCAAGGCTAACCCCTTGCCAAAAAAAATTACATTTTCGAAAATGTTTCATAACCCCATCGATATATACACGAAATGAAAGGCCTATGGAATACCTATCCACTCCCGAAAACCAACTAAACGCTTCTGGAGCGTCTGGTTCTCAAGATATTTCAATCCAAAATTATTCCCATGAGTGTCAACCCAACTGCATTTGACTTGCTCTGGAAGCTGATATCTCGACAACCAAGCCACGCAAAAAGCTGCCGTTTTCAGTACTTGAAAGGGATTGAACAGACCTTTCTATTGGTGTACAATTTTCAGATTTTAATTTTTTTATGATTTTCGAAAAAAATTCAAGGCTAACCCCTTGCCAAAAAAAATTACATTTTCGAAAATGTTTCCCAACCCCATCGATATATACACGAAATGAAAGGCCTATGGAATACCTATCCACTCCCGAAAACCAAACGCTTCTGCAGCATCTGGTTCTCAAGATATTTCAATCCAAAATTATTCCCATGAGTGTCAACCCAACTGCATTTGACTTGCTCTAGAAGCTGATATCTCGACAACCAAGCCAAGCAAAAAGCTGCCGTTTTTTTATGATTTTCGAAAAACATTCAAGGCTAACTAACCCCTTGCCAAAAAAAATTACATTTTCGAAAATGTTTCCCAACCCCATCGATATATACACGAAATGAAAGGCCTATGGAATACCTATCCACTCCCGAAAACCAAACGCTTCTGCAGCATCTGGTTCTCAAGATATTTCAATCCAAAATTATTCCCATGAGTGTCAACCCAACTGCATTTGACTTGCTCTAGAAGCAGATATCTCGACAACCAAGCCACGCAAAAAGCTGCGGTTTTCAGTACTTGAAAGGGATTGAACAGACCTTTCTATTGGTGTACAATTTTCAGATTTTAATTTTTTTACGATTTTCGAAAAAAAATTCAAGGCTAACCCCTTGCCAAAAAAAATTACATTTTCGAAAATGTTTCATAACCCCATCGATATATACACGAAATGAAAGGCCTATGGAATACCTATCCACTCCCGAAAACCAACTAAACGCTTCTGGAGCGTCTGGTTCTCAAGATATTTCAATCCAAAATTATTCCCATGAGTGTCAACCCAACTGCATTTGACTTGCTCTGGAAGCTGATATCTCGACAACCAAGCCACGCAAAAAGCTGCCGTTTTCAGTACTTGAAAGGGATTGAACAGACCTTTCTATTGGTGTACAATTTTCAGATTTTAATTTTTTTATGATTTTCGAAAAAAATTCAAGGCTAACCCCTTGCCAAAAAAAATTACATTTTCGAAAATGTTTCCCAACCCCATCGATATATACACGAAATGAAAGGCCTATGGAATACCTATCCACTCCCGAAAACCAAACGCTTCTGCAGCATCTGGTTCTCAAGATATTTCAATCCAAAATTATTCCCATGAGTGTCAACCCAACTGCATTTGACTTGCTCTAGAAGCAGATATCTCGACAACCAAGCCACGCAAAAAGCTGCGGTTTTCAGTACTTGAAAGGGATTGAACAGACCTTTCTATTGGTGTACAATTTTCAGATTTTAATTTTTTTACGATTTTCGAAAAAAATTCAAGGCTAACCCCTTGCCAAAAAAAATTACATTTTCGAAAATGTTTCCCAACCCCATCGATATATACACGAAATGAAAGGCCTATGGAATACATATCCACTCCCGAAAACCAAACGCATCTGCAGCATCTGGTTCTCAAGATATTTCAATCCAAAATTATTCCCATGAGTGTCAACCCAACTGCATTTGACTTGCTCTAGAAGCTGGTATCTCGACAACCAAGCCAAGCAAAAAGCTGCCGTTTTTTATGATTTTCGAAAAAAATTCAAGGCTAACTAACCCCTTGCCAAAAAAAATTACATTTTCGAAAATGTTTCCCAACCCCATCGATATATACACGAAATGAAAGGCCTATGGAATACCTATCCACTCCCGAAAACCAAACGCTTCTGCAGCATCTGGTTCTCAAGATATTTCAATCCAAAATTATTCCCATGAGTGTCAACCCAACTGCATTTGACTTGCTCTGGAAGCTGATATCTCGACAACCAAGCCACGCAAAAAGCTGCGGTTTTCAGTACTTGAAAGGGATTGAACAGACTTTTCTATTGGTGTACAATTTTCAGATTTTAATTTTTTTACGATTTTCGAAAAAAATTCAAGGCTAACCCCTTGCCAAAAAAAATTACATTTTCGAAAATGTTTCCCAACCCCATCGATATATACACGAAATGAAAGGCCTATGGAATACCTATCCACTCCCGAAAACCAAACGCTTCTGCAGCATCTGGTTCTCAAGATATTTCAATCCAAAATTATTCCCATGAGTGTCAACCCAACTGCATTTGACTTGCTCTGGAAGCTGATATCTCGACAACCAAGCCACGCAAAAAGCTGCCGTTTTCAGTACTTGAAAGGGATTGAACAGACCTTTCTATTGGTGTACAATTTTCAGATTTTAATTTTTTTACGATTTTCGAAAAAAATTCAAGGCTAACCCCTTGCTAAAAAAAATTACATTTTCGAAAATGTTTCCCAACCCCATCGATATATACACGAAATGAAAGGCCTATCTAATACCTATCCACTCCCGAAAACCAAACGCTTCTGCAGCGTCTGGTTCTCAAGATATTTCAATCCAAAATTATTCCCATGAGTGTCAACCCAACTGCATTTGACTTGCTCTAGAAGCTGATATCTCGACAACCAAGCCACGCAAAAAGCTGCCGTTTTCAGTACTTGAAAGGGATTGAACAGACCTTTCTATTGGTGTACAATTTTCAGATTTTAATTTTTTTACGATTTTCGAAAAAAATTCAAGGCTAACCCCTTGCCAAAAAAAATTACATTTTCGAAAATGTTTCATAACCCCATCGATATATACACGAAATGAAAGGCCTATGGAATACCTATCCACTCCCGAAAACCAACTAAACGCTTCTGGAGCGTCTGGTTCTCAAGATATTTCAATCCAAAATTATTCCCATGAGTGTCAACCCAACTGCATTTGACTTGCTCTAGAAGCTGATATCTCGACAACCAAGCCAAGCAAAAAGCTGCCGTTTTTTAATGATTTTCGAAAAAAATTCAAGGCTAACTAACCCCTTGCCAAAAAAAATTACATTTTCGAAAATGTTTCCCAACCCCATCGATATATACACGAAATGAAAGGCCTATGGAATACCTATCCACTCCCGAAAACCAAACGCTTCTGCAGCGTCTGGTTCTCAAGATATTTCAATCCAAAATTATTCCCATGAGTGTCAACCCACCTGCATTTGACTAGCTCTGGAAGCTGATATCTCGACAACCAAGCCACGCAAAAAGCTGCCGTTTTCAGTACTTGAAAGGGATTGAACAGACCTTTCTATTGGTGTACAATTTTCAGATTTTAATTTTTTTATGATTTTCGAAAAAAATTCAAGGCTAACCCCTTGCCAAAAAAAATTACATTTTCGAAAATGTTTCCCAACCCCATCAATATATACACGAAATAAAAGGCCTATGGAATACCTATCCACTCCCGAAAACCAAACGCTTCTGCAGCGTCTGGTTCTCAAGATATTTCAATATAAAATTATTCCCATGAGTGTCAACCCAACTGCATTTGACTTGCTCTGGAAGCTGATATCTCGACAACCAAGCCACGCAAAAAGCTGCGGTTTTCAGTACTTGAAAGGGATTGAACGCTTCTGCAGCGTCTGGTTCTCAAGATATTTCAATCCAAAATTATTCCCATGAGTGTCAACCCAACTGCATTTGACTTGCTCTAGAGCAGATATCTCGACAACCAAGCCACGCAAAAAGCTGGGGTTTTCAGTACTTGAAAGGGATTGAACAGACCTTTCTATTGGTGTTCAATTTTCAGATTTTAATTTTTTTACGATTTTCGAAAAAAATTCAAGGCTAACCCCTTGCCAAAAAAAATTACATTTTCGAAAATGTTTCCCAACCCCATCAATATATACACGAAATAAAAGGCCTATGGAATACCTATCCACTCCCGAAAACCAAACGCTTCTGCAGCGTCTGGTTCTCAAGATATTTCAATATAAAATTATTCCAATGAGTGTCAACCCAACTGCATTTGACTTGCTCTGGAAGCTGATATCTCGACAACCAAGCCACGCAAAAAGCTGCGGTTTTCAGTACTTGAAAGGGATTGAACAGACCTTTCTATTGGTGTACAATTTTCAGATTTTAATTTTTTTATGATTTTCGAAAAAAATTCAAGGCTAACCCCTTGCCAAAAAAAATTACATTTTCGAAAATGTTTCCCAACCCCATCGATATATACACGAAATGAAAGGCCTATGGAATACCTATCCACTCCCGAAAACCAAACGCTTCTGCAGCATCTGGTTCTCAAGATATTTCAATCCAAAATTATTCCCATGAGTGTCAACCCAACTGCATTTGACTTGCTCTAGAAGCTGATATCTCGACAACCAAGCCAAGCAAAAAGCTGCCGTTTTTTTATGATTTTCGAAAAACATTCAAGGCTAACTAACCCCTTGCCAAAAAAAATTACATTTTCGAAAATGTTTCCCAACCCCATCGATATATACACGAAATGAAAGGCCTATGGAATACCTATCCACTCCCGAAAACCAAACGCTTCTGCAGCATCTGGTTCTCAAGATATTTCAATCCAAAATTATTCCCATGAGTGTCAACCCAACTGCATTTGACTTGCTCTAGAAGCTGATATCTCGACAACCAAGCCAAGCAAAAAGCTGCCGTTTTTTTATGATTTTCGAAAAACATTCAAGGCTAACTAACCCCTTGCCAAAAAAAATTACATTTTCGAAAATGTTTCCCAACCCCATCGATATATACACGAAATGAAAGGCCTATGGAATACCTATCCACTCCCGAAAACCAAACGCTTCTGCAGCATCTGGTTCTCAAGATATTTCAATCCAAAATTATTCCCATGAGTGTCAACCCAACTGCATTTGACTTGCTCTAGAAGCAGATATCTCGACAACCAAGCCACGCAAAAAGCTGCGGTTTTCAGTACTTGAAAGGGATTGAACAGACCTTTCTATTGGTGTACAATTTTCAGATTTTAATTTTTTTACGATTTTCGAAAAAAAATTCAAGGCTAACCCCTTGCCAAAAAAAATTACATTTTCGAAAATGTTTCATAACCCCATCGATATATACACGAAATGAAAGGCCTATGGAATACCTATCCACTCCCGAAAACCAACTAAACGCTTCTGGAGCGTCTGGTTCTCAAGATATTTCAATCCAAAATTATTCCCATGAGTGTCAACCCAACTGCATTTGACTTGCTCTGGAAGCTGATATCTCGACAACCAAGCCACGCAAAAAGCTGCCGTTTTCAGTACTTGAAAGGGATTGAACAGACCTTTCTATTGGTGTACAATTTTCAGATTTTAATTTTTTTATGATTTTCGAAAAAAATTCAAGGCTAACCCCTTGCCAAAAAAAATTACATTTTCGAAAATGTTTCCCAACCCCATCGATATATACACGAAATGAAAGGCCTATGGAATACCTATCCACTCCCGAAAACCAAACGCTTCTGCAGCATCTGGTTCTCAAGATATTTCAATCCAAAATTATTCCCATGAGTGTCAACCCAACTGCATTTGACTTGCTCTAGAAGCTGATATCTCGACAACCAAGCCAAGCAAAAAGCTGCCGTTTTTTAATGATTTTCGAAAAAAATTCAAGGCTAACTAACCCCTTGCCAAAAAAAATTACATTTTCGAAAATGTTTCCCAACCCCATCGATATATACACGAAATGAAAGGCCTATGGAATACCTATCCACTCCCGAAAACCAAACGCTTCTGCAGCGTCTGGTTCTCAAGATATTTCAATCCAAAATTATTCCCATGAGTGTCAACCCAACTGCATTTGACTTGCTCTAGAAGCAGATATCTCGACAACCAAGCCACGCAAAAAGCTGCGGTTTTCAGTACTTGAAAGGGATTGAACAGACCTTTCTATTGGTGTACAATTTTCAGATTTTAATTTTTTTACGATTTTCGAAAAAAAATTCAAGGCTAACCCCTTGCCAAAAAAAATTACATTTTCGAAAATGTTTCCCAACCCCATCGATATATACACGAAATGAAAGGCCTATGGAATACCTATCCACTCCCGAAAACCAAACGCTTCTGCAGCATCTGGTTCTCAAGATATTTCAATCCAAAATTATTCCCATGAGTGTCAACCCAACTGCATTTGACTTGCTCTAGAAGCAGATATCTCGACAACCAAGCCACGCAAAAAGCTGCGGTTTTCAGTACTTGAAAGGGATTGAACAGACCTTTCTATTGGTGTACAATTTTCAGATTTTAATTTTTTTACGATTTTCGAAAAAAATTCAAGGCTAACCCCTTGCCAAAAAAAATTACATTTTCGAAAATGTTTCCCAACCCCATCGATATATACACGAAATGAAAGGCCTATGGAATACATATCCACTCCCGAAAACCAAACGCATCTGCAGCATCTGGTTCTCAAGATATTTCAATCCAAAATTATTCCCATGAGTGTCAACCCAACTGCATTTGACTTGCTCTAGAAGCTGGTATCTCGACAACCAAGCCAAGCAAAAAGCTGCCGTTTTTTATGATTTTCGAAAAAAATTCAAGGCTAACTAACCCCTTGCCAAAAAAAATTACATTTTCGAAAATGTTTCCCAACCCCATCGATATATACACGAAATGAAAGGCCTATGGAATACCTATCCACTCCCGAAAACCAAACGCTTCTGCAGCATCTGGTTCTCAAGATATTTCAATCCAAAATTATTCCCATGAGTGTCAACCCAACTGCATTTGACTTGCTCTGGAAGCTGATATCTCGACAACCAAGCCACGCAAAAAGCTGCGGTTTTCAGTACTTGAAAGGGATTGAACAGACTTTTCTATTGGTGTACAATTTTCAGATTTTAATTTTTTTACGATTTTCGAAAAAAATTCAAGGCTAACCCCTTGCCAAAAAAAATTACATTTTCGAAAATGTTTCCCAACCCCATCGATATATACACGAAATGAAAGGCCTATGGAATACCTATCCACTCCCGAAAACCAAACGCTTCTGCAGCATCTGGTTCTCAAGATATTTCAATCCAAAATTATTCCCATGAGTGTCAACCCAACTGCATTTGACTTGCTCTGGAAGCTGATATCTCGACAACCAAGCCACGCAAAAAGCTGCCGTTTTCAGTACTTGAAAGGGATTGAACAGACCTTTCTATTGGTGTACAATTTTCAGATTTTAATTTTTTTACGATTTTCGAAAAAAATTCAAGGCTAACCCCTTGCTAAAAAAAATTACATTTTCGAAAATGTTTCCCAACCCCATCGATATATACACGAAATGAAAGGCCTATCTAATACCTATCCACTCCCGAAAACCAAACGCTTCTGCAGCGTCTGGTTCTCAAGATATTTCAATCCAAAATTATTCCCATGAGTGTCAACCCAACTGCATTTGACTTGCTCTGGAAGCTGATATCTCGACAACCAAGCCACGCAAAAAGCTGCCGTTTTCAGTACTTGAAAGGGATTGAACAGACCTTTCTATTGGTGTACAATTTTCAGATTTTAATTTTTTTACGATTTTCGAAAAAAATTCAAGGCTAACCCCTTGCCAAAAAAAATTACATTTTCGAAAATGTTTCATAACCCCATCGATATATACACGAAATGAAAGGCCTATGGAATACCTATCCACTCCCGAAAACCAACTAAACGCTTCTGGAGCGTCTGGTTCTCAAGATATTTCAATCCAAAATTATTCCCATGAGTGTCAACCCAACTGCATTTGACTTGCTCTAGAAGCTGATATCTCGACAACCAAGCCAAGCAAAAAGCTGCCGTTTTTTAATGATTTTCGAAAAAAATTCAAGGCTAACTAACCCCTTGCCAAAAAAAATTACATTTTCGAAAATGTTTCCCAACCCCATCGATATATACAGGAAATGAAAGGCCTATGGAATACCTATCCACTCCCGAAAACCAAACGCTTCTGCAGCGTCTGGTTCTCAAGATATTTCAATCCAAAATTATTCCCATGAGTGTCAACCCACCTGCATTTGACTAGCTCTGGAAGCTGATATCTCGACAACCAAGCCACGCAAAAAGCTGCCGTTTTCAGTACTTGAAAGGGATTGAACAGACCTTTCTATTGGTGTACAATTTTCAGATTTTAATTTTTTTATGATTTTCGAAAAAAATTCAAGGCTAACCCCTTGCCAAAAAAAATTACATTTTCGAAAATGTTTCCCAACCCCATCAATATATACACGAAATAAAAGGCCTATGGAATACCTATCCACTCCCGAAAACCAAACGCTTCTGCAGCGTCTGGTTCTCAAGATATTTCAATATAAAATTATTCCCATGAGTGTCAACCCAACTGCATTTGACTTGCTCTGGAAGCTGATATCTCGACAACCAAGCCACGCAAAAAGCTGCGGTTTTCAGTACTTGAAAGGGATTGAACGCTTCTGCAGCGTCTGGTTCTCAAGATATTTCAATCCAAAATTATTCCCATGAGTGTCAACCCAACTGCATTTGACTTGCTCTAGAGCAGATATCTCGACAACCAAGCCACGCAAAAAGCTGGGGTTTTCAGTACTTGAAAGGGATTGAACAGACCTTTCTATTGGTGTACAATTTTCAGATTTTAATTTTTTTACGATTTTCGAAAAAAATTCAAGGCTAACCCCTTGCCAAAAAAAATTACATTTTCGAAAATGTTTCCCAACCCCATCAATATATACACGAAATAAAAGGCCTATGGAATACCTATCCACTCCCGAAAACCAAACGCTTCTGCAGCGTCTGGTTCTCAAGATATTTCAATATAAAATTATTCCAATGAGTGTCAACCCAACTGCATTTGACTTGCTCTGGAAGCTGATATCTCGACAACCAAGCCACGCAAAAAGCTGCGGTTTTCAGTACTTGAAAGGGATTGAACGCTTCTGCAGCGTCTGGTTCTCAAGATATTTCAATCCAAAATTATTCCCATGAGTGTCAACCCAAATGGATTTGACTTGCTCTGGAAGCTGATATCTCGACAACCAAGCCACGTAAAAAGCTGCGGTTTTCAGTACTTGAAAGGGATTGAACAGACCTTTCTATTGGTGTACAATTTTCAGATTTTAATTTTTTTACGATTTTCGAAAAAAAATTCAAGGCTAACCCCTTGCCAAAAAAATTACATTTTCGAAAATGTTTCCCAACCCCATCGATATATACACGAAATGAAAGGCCTATGGAATACCTATCCACTCCCGAAAACCAAACGCTTCTGCAGCGTCTGGTTCTCAAGATATTTCAATCCAAAATTATTCCCATGAGTGTCAACCCAACTGCATTTGACTTGCTCTGGAAGCTGATATCTCGACAACCAAGCCACGCAAAAAGCTGCCGTTTTCAGTACTTGAAAGGGATTGAACAGACCTTTCTATTGGTGTACAATTTTCAGATTTTAATTTTTTTATGATTTTCGAAAAAAATTCAAGGCTAACCCCTTGCCAAAAAAAATTACATTTTCGAAAATGTTTCCCAACCCCATCAATATATACACGAAATGAAAGGCCTATGGAATACCTATCCACTCCCGAAAACCAAACGCTTCTGCAGCGTCTGGTTCTCAAGATATTTCAATATAAAATTATTCCCATGAGTGTCAACCCAACTGCATTTGACTTGCTCTGGAAGCTGATATCTCGACAACCAAGCCACGCAAAAAGCTGCGGTTTTCAGTACTTGAAAGGGATTGAACGCTTCTGCAGCGTCTGGTTCTCAAGATATTTCAATCCAAAATTATTCCCATGAGTGTCAACCCAAATGGATTTGACTTGCTCTAGAAGCAGATATCTCGACAACCAAGCCACGCAAAAAGCTGCGGTTTTCAGTACTTGAAAGGGATTGAACAGACCCTTCTATTGGTGTACAATTTTCAGATTTTAATTTTTTTATGATTTTCGAAAAAAATTCAAGGCTAACCCCTTGCCAAAAAAAATTACATTTTCGAAAATGTTTCCCAACCCCATCGATATATACACGAAATGAAAGGCCTATGGAATACCTATCCACTCCCGAAAACCAAACGCTTCTGCAGCGTCTGGTTCTCAAGATATTTCAATCCAAAATTATTCTCATGAGTGTCAACCCAACTGCATTTGACTTGCTCTGGAAGCTGATATCTCGACAATCAAGCCACGCAAAAAGCTGCCGTTTTCAGTACTTGAAAGGGATTGAACAGACCTTTCTATTGGTGTACAATTTTCAGATTTTAATTTTTTTACGATTTTCGAAAAAAATTCAAGGCTAACCCCTTGCCAAAAAAAATTACATTTTCGAAAATGTTTCCCAACCCCATCGATATATACACGAAATGAAAGGCCTATGGAATACCTATTCACTCCCGAAAACCAAACGCTTCTGCAGCATCTGGTTCTCAAGATATTTCAATCCAAAATTATTCCCATGAGTGTCAACCCAACTGCATTTGACTTGCTCTAGAAGCTGATATCTCGACAACCAAGCCAAGCAAAAAGCTGCCGTTTTTTATGATTTTCGAAAAAAATTCAAGGCTAACTAACCCCTTGCCAAAAAAAATTACATTTTCGAAAATGTTTCCCAACCCCATCGATATATACACGAAATGAAAGGCCTATGGAATACCTATTCACTCCCGAAAACCAAACGCTTCTGCAGCATCTGGTTCTCAAGATATTTCAATCCAAAATTATTCCCATGAGTGTCAACCCAACTGCATTTGACTTGCTCTGGAAGCTGATATCTCGACAACCAAGCCACGCAAAAAGCTGCCGTTTTCAGTACTTGAAAGGGATTGAACAGACCTTTCTATTGGTGTACAATTTTCAGATTTTAATTTTTTTACGATTTTCGAAAAAAATTCAAGGCTCCCTGCCAAAAAAAATTACATTTTCGAAAATGTTTCCCAACCCCATCGATATATACACGAAATGAAAGGCCTATGGAATACCTATCCACTCCCGAAAACCAAACGCTTCTGCAGCATCTGGTTCTCAAGATATTTCAATCCAAAATTATTCCCATGAGTGTCAACCCAACTGCATTTGACTTGCTCTAGAAGCTGATATCTCGACAACCAAGCCACGCAAAAAGCTGCGGTTTTCAGTACTTGAAAGGGATTGAACAGACCTTTCTATTGGTGTACAATTTTCAGATTTTAATTTTTTTACGATTTTCGAAAAAAATTCAAGGCTAACCCCTTGCCAAAAAAAATTACATTTTCGAAAATGTTTCCCAACCCCATCGATACATACACGAAATGAAACGCTTCTGCAGCATCTGGTTCTCAAGATATTTCAATCCAAAATTATTCCCATGAGTGTCAACCCAACTGCATTTGACTTGCTCTAGAAGCTGATATCTCGACAACCAAGCCAAGCAAAAAGCTGCCGTTTTTTTATGATTTTCGAAAAAAATTCAAGGCTAACTAACCCCTTGCCAAAAAAAATTACATTTTCGAAAATGTTTGCCAACCCCATCGATATATACACGAAATGAAAGGCCTATGGAATACCTATCCACTCCCGAAAACCAAACGCTTCTGCAGCGTCTGGTTCTCAAGATATTTCAATCCAAAATTATTCCCATGAGTGTCAACCCAACTGCATTTGACTTGCTCTGGAAGCTGATATCTCGACAACCAAGCCACGCAAAAAGCTGCCGTTTTCAGTACTTGAAAGGGATTGAACAGACCTTTCTATTGGTGTACAATTTTCAGATTTTAATTTTTTTATGATTTTCGAAAAAAATTCAAGGCTAACCCCTTTCCAAAAAAAATTACATTTTCGAAAATTTTTCCCAACCCCATCGATATATACACGAAATGAAAGGCCTATGGAATACCTATCCACTCACGAAAACCAAACGCTTCTGCAGCATCTGGTTCTCAAGATATTTCAATCCAAAATTATTCCCATGAGTGTCAACCCAACTGCATTTGACTTGCTCTAGAAGCAGATATCTCGACAACCAAGCCACGCAAAAAGCTGCGGTTTTCAGTACTTGAAAGGGATTGAACAGACCTTTCTATTGGTGTACAATTTTCAGATTTTAATTTTTTTATGATTTTCGAAAAAAATTCAAGGCTAACCCCTTGCCAAAAAAATTACATTTTCGAAAATGTTTGCCAACCCCATCGATATATACACGAAATGAAAGGCCTATGGAATACCTATCCACTCCCGAAAACCAAACGCTTCTGCAGCATCTGGTTCTCAAGATATTTCAATCCAAAATTATTCCCATGAGTGTCAACCCAACTGCATTTGACTTGCTCTGGAAGCTGATATCTCGACAACCAAGCCACGCAAAAAGCTGCCGTTTTCAGTACTTGAAAGGGATTGAACAGACCTTTCTATTGGTGTACAATTTTCAGATTTTAATTTTTTTATGATTTTCGAAAAAAATTCAAGGCTAACCCCTTGCCAAAAAAAATTACATTTTCGAAAATGTTTGCCAACCCCATCGATATATACACGAAATAAAAGGCCTATCTAATACCTATCCAATCCCGAAAACCAAACGCTTCTGCAGCGTCTGGTTCTCAAGATATTTCAATCCAAAATTATTCCCATGAGTGTCAACCCAAATGGATTTGACTTGCTCTAGAAGCAGATATCTCGACAACCAAGCCACGCAAAAAGCTGCGGTTTTCAGTACTTGAAAGGGATTGAACAGACCTTTCTATTGGTGTACAATTTTCAGATTTTAATTTTTTTACGATTTTCGAAAAAAAATTCAAGGCTAACCCCTTGCCAAAAAAAATTACATTTTCGAAAATGTTTCCCAACCCCATCGATATATACACGAAATGAAAGGCCTATGGAATACCTATCCACTCCCGAAAACCAAACGCTTCTGCAGCGTCTGGTTCTCAAGATATTTCAATCCAAAATTATTCCCATGAGTGTCAACCCAACTGCATTTGACTTGCTCTGGAAGCTGATATCTCGACAACCAAGCCACGCAAAAAGCTGCCGTTTTCAGTACTTGAAAGGGATTGAACCGACCTTTCTATTGGTGTACAATTTTCAGATTTTAATTTTTTTATGATTTTCGAATAAAATTCAAGGCTGACCCCTTGCCAAAAAAAATTACATTTTCGAAAATGTTTCCCAACCCCATCGATACATACACGAAATGAAAGGCCTATGGAATACCTATCCACTCCCGAAAACCAAACGCTTCTGCAGCGTCTGGTTCTCAAGATATTTCAATCCAAAATTATTCCCATGAGTGTCAACCCAACTGCATTTGACTTGCTCTAGAAGCAGATATCTCGACAACCAAGCCACGCAAAAAGCTGCGGTTTTCAGTACTTGAAAGGGATTGAACAGACCTTTCTATTGGTGTACAATTTTCAGATTTTAATTTTTTTACGATTTTCGAAAAAAATTCAAGGCTAACCCCTTGCCAAAAAAAATTACATTTTCGAAAATGTTTCCCAACCCCATCGATATATACACGAAATGAAAGGCCTATGGAATACCTATCCACTCCCGAAAACCAAACGCTTCTGCAGCGTCTGGTTCTCAAGATATTTCAATCCAAAATTATTCCCATGAGTGTCAACCCAAATGGATTTGACATGCTCTAGAAGCAGATATCTCGAGAACCAAGCCACGCAAAAAGCTGCGCTTTTCAGTACTTGAAAGGGATTGAACAGACCTTTCTATTGGTGTACAATTTTCAGATTTTAATTTTTTTACGATTTTCGAAAAAAATTCAAGGCTAACCCCTTGCCAAAAAAAATTACATTTTCGAAAATGTTTCCCAACCCCATCGATATATACACGAAATGAAAGGCCTATGGAATACCTATCCACTCCCGAAAACCAAACGCTTCTGCAGCATCTGGTTCTCAAGATATTTCAATCCAAAATTATTCCCATGAGTGTCAACCCAACTGCATTTGACTTGCTCTGGAAGCTGATATCTCGACAACCAAGCCACGCAAAAAGCTGCCGTTTTCAGTACTTGAAAGGGATTGAACAGACCTTTCTATTGGTGTACAATTTTCAGATTTTAATTTTTTTACGATTTTCGAAAAAAATTCAAGGCTAACCCCTTGCCAAAAAAAATTACATTTTCGAAAATGTTTCCCAACCCCATCGATATATACACGAAATGAAAGGCCTATGGAATACCTATCCACTCAAGAAAACCAAACGCTTCTGCAGCGTCTGGTTCTCAAGATATTTCAATCCAAAATTATTCCCATGAGTGTCAACCCAACTGCATTTGACTTGCTCTGGAAGCTGATATCTCGACAACCAAGCCACGCAAAAAGCTGCGGTTTTCAGTACTTGAAAGGGATTGAACAGACCTTTCCGTTGGTGTACAATTTTCAGATTTTAATTTTTTTATGATTTTCGAATAAAATTCAAGGCTGACCCCTTGCCAAAAAAAATTACATTTTTGAAAATGTTTCCCAACCCCATCGATACATACACGAAATGAAAGGCCTATGGAATACCTATCCACTCCCGAAAACCAAACGCTTCTGCAGCGTCTGGTTCTCAAGATATTTCAATCCAAAATTATTCCCATGAGTGTCAACCCAACTGCATTTGACTTGCTCTAGAAGCAGATATCTCGACAACCAAGCCACGCAAAAAGCTGCGGTTTTCAGTACTTGAAAGGGATTGAACAGACCTTTCTATTGGTGTACAATTTTCAGATTTTAATTTTTTTACGATTTTCGAAAAAAATTCAAGGCTAACCCCTTGCCAAAAAAAATTACATTTTCGAAAATGTTTCCCAACCCCATCGATATATACACGAAATGAAAGGCCTATGGAATACCTATCCACTCCCGAAAACCAAACGCTTCTGCAGCGTCTGGTTCTCAAGATATTTCAATCCAAAATTATTCCCATGAGTGTCAACCCAAATGGATTTGACTTGCTCTAGAAGCAGATATCTCGAGAACCAAGCCACGCAAAAAGCTGCGCTTTTCAGTACTTGAAAGGGATTGAACAGACCTTTCTATTGGTGTACAATTTTCAGATTTTAATTTTTTTACGATTTTCGAAAAAAATTCAAGGCTAACCCCTTGCCAAAAAAAATTACATTTTCGAAAATGTTTCCCAACCCCATCGATATATACACGAAATGAAAGGCCTATGGAATACCTATCCACTCCCGAAAACCAAACGCTTCTGCAGCATCTGGTTCTCAAGATATTTCAATCCAAAATTATTCCCATGAGTGTCAACCCAACTGCATTTGACTTGCTCTGGAAGCTGATATCTCGACAACCAAGCCACGCAAAAAGCTGCCGTTTTCAGTACTTGAAAGGGATTGAACAGACCTTTCTATTGGTGTACAATTTTCAGATTTTAATTTTTTTACGATTTTCGAAAAAAATTCAAGGCTAACCCCTTGCCAAAAAAAATTACATTTTCGAAAATGTTTCCCAACCCCATCGATATATACACGAAATGAAAGGCCTATGGAATACCTATCCACTCAAGAAAACCAAACGCTTCTGCAGCGTCTGGTTCTCAAGATATTTCAATCCAAAATTATTCCCATGAGTGTCAACCCAACTGCATTTGACTTGCTCTGGAAGCTGATATCTCGACAACCAAGCCACGCAAAAAGCTGCGGTTTTCAGTACTTGAAAGGGATTGAACAGACCTTTCCGTTGGTGTACAATTTTCAGATTTTAATTTTTTTATGATTTTCGAATAAAATTCAAGGCTGACCCCTTGCCAAAAAAAATTACATTTTTGAAAATGTTTCCCAACCCCATCGATACATACACGAAATGAAAGGCCTATGGAATACCTATCCACTCCCGAAAACCAAACGCTTCTGCAGCGTCTGGTTCTCAAGATATTTCAATCCAAAATTATTCCCATGAGTGTCAACCCAAATGGATTTGACTTGCTCTAGAAGCAGATATCTCGACAACCAAGCCACGCAAAAAGCTGCGCTTTTCAGTACTTGAAAGGGATTGAACAGACCTTTCTATTGGTGTACAATTTTCAGATTTTAATTTTTTTACGATTTTCGAAAAAAATTCAAGGCTAACCCCTTGCCAAAAAAAATTACATTTTCGAAAATGTTTCCCAACCCCATCGATATATACACGAAATGAAAGGCCTATGGAATACCTATCCACTCCCGAAAACCAAACGCTTCTGCAGCGTCTGGTTCTCAAGATATTTCAATCCAAAATTATTCCCATGAGTGTCAACCCAACTGCATTTGACTTGCTCTAGAAGCAGATATCTCGACAACCAAGCCACGCAAAAAGCTGCGGTTTTCAGTACTTGAAAGGGATTGAACAGACCTTTCTATTGGTGTACAATTTTCAGATTTAAATTTTTTTACGATTTTCGAAAAAAATTCAAGGCTAACCCCTTGCCAAAAAAAATTACATTTTCGAAAATGTTTCCCAACCCCATCGATATATACACGAAATGAAAGGCCTATGGAATACCTATCCACTCCCGAAAACCAAACGCTTCTGCAGCATCTGGTTCTCAAGATATTTCAATCCAAAATTATTCCCATGAGTGTCAACCCAACTGCATTTGACTTGCTCTGGAAGCTGATATCTCGACAACCAAGCCACGCAAAAAGCTGCCGTTTTCAGTACTTGAAAGGGATTGAACAGACCTTTCTATTGGTGTACAATTTTCAGATTTTAATTTTTTTACGATTTTCGAAAAAAATTCAAGGCTAACCCCTTGCCAAAAAAAATTACATTTTCGAAAATGTTTCCCAACCCCATCGATATATACACGAAATGAAAGGCCTATGGAATACCTATCCACTCAAGAAAACCAAACGCTTCTGCAGCGTCTGGTTCTCAAGATATTTCAATCCAAAATTATTCCCATGAGTGTCAACCCAACTGCATTTGACTTGCTCTGGAAGCTGATATCTCGACAACCAAGCCACGCAAAAAGCTGCGGTTTTCAGTACTTGAAAGGGATTGAACAGACCTTTCCGTTGGTGTACAATTTTCAGATTTTAATTTTTTTATGATTTTCGAATAAAATTCAAGGCTGACCCCTTGCCAAAAAAAATTACATTTTTGAAAATGTTTCCCAACCCCATCGATACATACACGAAATGAAAGGCCTATGGAATACCTATCCACTCCCGAAAACCAAACGCTTCTGCAGCGTCTGGTTCTCAAGATATTTCAATCCAAAATTATTCCCATGAGTGTCAACCCAACTGCATTTGACTTGCTCTAGAAGCAGATATCTCGACAACCAAGCCACGCAAAAAGCTGCGGTTTTCAGTACTTGAAAGGGATTGAACAGACCTTTCTATTGGTGTACAATTTTCAGATTTTAATTTTTTTACGATTTTCGAAAAAAATTCAAGGCTAACCCCTTGCCAAAAAAAATTACATTTTCGAAAATGTTTCCCAACCCCATCGATATATACACGAAATGAAAGGCCTATGGAATACCTATCCACTCCCGAAAACCAAACGCTTCTGCAGCGTCTGGTTCTCAAGATATTTCAATCCAAAATTATTCCCATGAGTGTCAACCCAAATGGATTTGACTTGCTCTAGAAGCAGATATCTCGAGAACCAAGCCACGCAAAAAGCTGCGCTTTTCAGTACTTGAAAGGGATTGAACAGACCTTTCTATTGGTGTACAATTTTCAGATTTTAATTTTTTTACGATTTTCGAAAAAAATTCAAGGCTAACCCCTTGCCAAAAAAAATTACATTTTCGAAAATGTTTCCCAACCCCATCGATATATACACGAAATGAAAGGCCTATGGAATACCTATCCACTCCCGAAAACCAAACGCTTCTGCAGCATCTGGTTCTCAAGATATTTCAATCCAAAATTATTCCCATGAGTGTCAACCCAACTGCATTTGACTTGCTCTGGAAGCTGATATCTCGACAACCAAGCCACGCAAAAAGCTGCCGTTTTCAGTACTTGAAAGGGATTGAACAGACCTTTCTATTGGTGTACAATTTTCAGATTTTAATTTTTTTACGATTTTCGAAAAAAATTCAAGGCTAACCCCTTGCCAAAAAAAATTACATTTTCGAAAATGTTTCCCAACCCCATCGATATATACACGAAATGAAAGGCCTATGGAATACCTATCCACTCAAGAAAACCAAACGCTTCTGCAGCGTCTGGTTCTCAAGATATTTCAATCCAAAATTATTCCCATGAGTGTCAACCCAACTGCATTTGACTTGCTCTGGAAGCTGATATCTCGACAACCAAGCCACGCAAAAAGCTGCGGTTTTCAGTACTTGAAAGGGATTGAACAGACCTTTCCGTTGGTGTACAATTTTCAGATTTTAATTTTTTTATGATTTTCGAATAAAATTCAAGGCTGACCCCTTGCCAAAAAAAATTACATTTTTGAAAATGTTTCCCAACCCCATCGATACATACACGAAATGAAAGGCCTATGGAATACCTATCCACTCCCGAAAACCAAACGCTTCTGCAGCGTCTGGTTCTCAAGATATTTCAATCCAAAATTATTCCCATGAGTGTCAACCCAAATGGATTTGACTTGCTCTAGAAGCAGATATCTCGACAACCAAGCCACGCAAAAAGCTGCGCTTTTCAGTACTTGAAAGGGATTGAACAGACCTTTCTATTGGTGTACAATTTTCAGATTTTAATTTTTTTACGATTTTCGAAAAAAATTCAAGGCTAACCCCTTGCCAAAAAAAATTACATTTTCGAAAATGTTTCCCAACCCCATCGATATATACACGAAATGAAAGGCCTATGGAATACCTATCCACTCCCGAAAACCAAACGCTTCTGCAGCGTCTGGTTCTCAAGATATTTCAATCCAAAATTATTCCCATGAGTGTCAACCCAACTGCATTTGACTTGCTCTAGAAGCAGATATCTCGACAACCAAGCCACGCAAAAAGCTGCGGTTTTCAGTACTTGAAAGGGATTGAACAGACCTTTCTATTGGTGTACAATTTTCAGATTTAAATTTTTTTACGATTTTCGAAAAAAATTCAAGGCTAACCCCTTGCCAAAAAAAATTACATTTTCGAAAATGTTTCCCAACCCCATCGATATATACACGAAATGAAAGGCCTATGGAATACCTATCCACTCCCGAAAACCAAACGCTTCTGCAGCGTCTGGTTCTCAAGATATTTCAATCAAAAATTATTCCCATGAGTGTCAACCCAACTGCATTTGACTTGCTCTAGAAGCAGATATCTCGACAACCAAGCCACGCAAAAAGCTGCGGTTTTCAGTACTTGAAAGGGATTGAACAGACCTTTCTATTGGTGTACAATTTTCAGATTTTAATTTTTTTTACGATTTTCGTAAAAAATTCAAGGCTAACCCCTTGCCAAAAAAAATTACATTTTCGAAAATGTTTCCCAACCCCATCGATATATACACGAAATGAAAGGCCTATGGAATACCTATCCACTCCCGAAAACCAAACGCTTCTGCAGCGTCTGGTTCTCAAGATATTTCAATAAAAAATTATTCCCATGAGTGTCAACCCAACTGCATTTGACTTGCTCTGGAAGCTGATATCTCGACAACCAAGCCACGCAAAAAGCTGCCGTTTTCAGTACTTGAAAGGGATTGAACAGACCTTTCTATTGGTGTACAATTTTCAGATTTTAATTTTTTTATGATTTTCGAAAAAAATTCAAGGCTAACCCCTTGCCAAAAAAATTACATTTTCGAAAATGTTTCCCAACCCCATCGATATATACACGAAATGAAAGGCCTATGGAATACCTATCCACTCCCGAAAACCAAACGCTTCTGCAGCGTCTGGTTCTCAAGATATTTCAATCCAAAATTATTCCCATGAGTGTCAACCCAACTGCATTTGACTTGCTCTAGAAGCAGATATCTCGACAACCAAGCCACGCAAAAAGCTGCGGTTTTCAGTACTTGAAAGGGATTGAACAGACCTTTCTATTGGTGTACAATTTTCAGATTTTAATTTTTTTACGATTTTCGAAAAAAATTCAAGGCTAACCCCTTGCCAAAAAAAATTACATTTTCGAAAATGTTTCCCAACCCCATCGATATATACACGAAATGAAAGGCCTATGGAATACCTATCCACTCCCGAAAACCAAACGCTTCTGCAGCGTCTGGTTCTCAAGATATTTCAATAAAAAATTATTCCCATGAGTGTCAACCCAACTGCATTTGACTTGCTCTGGAAGCTGATATCTCGACAACCAAGCCACGCAAAAAGCTGCCGTTTTCAGTACTTGAAAGGGATTGAACAGACCTTTCTATTGGTGTACAATTTTCAGATTTTAATTTTTTTATGATTTTCGAAAAAAATTCAAGGCTAACCCCTTGCCAAAAAAATTACATTTTCGAAAATGTTTCCCAACCCCATCGATATATACACGAAATGAAAGGCCTATTGAATACCTATCCACTCCCGAAAACCAAACGCTTCTGCAGCGTCTGGTTCTCAAGATATTTCAATCCAAAATTATTCCCATGAGTGTCAACCCAACTGCATTTGACTTGCTCTGGAAGCTGATATCTCGACAACCAAGACACTCCAAAAGCTGCCGTTTTCAGTACTTGAAAGGGATTGAACAGACCTTTCTATTGGTGTACAATTTTCAGATTTTAATTTTTTTATGATTTTCGAAAAAAATTCAAGGCTAACCCCTTGCCAAAAAAAATTACATTTTCGAAAATGTTTCCCAACCCCATCGATATATACACGAAATGAAAGGCCTATGGAATACCTATCCACTCCCGAAAACCAAACGCTTCTGCAGCGTCTGGTTCTCAAGATATTTCAATCCAAAATTATTCCCATGAGTGTCAACCCAACTGCATTTGACTTGCTCTAGAAGCAGATATCTCGACAACCAAGCCACGCAAAAAGCTGCGGTTTTCAGTACTTGAAAGGGATTGAACAGACCTTTCTATTGGTGTACAATTTTCAGATTTTAATTTTTTTACGATTTTCGAAAAAAATTCAAGGCTAACCCCTTGCCAAAAAAAATTACATTTTCGAAAATGTTTCCCAACCCCATCGATATATACACGAAATGAAAGGCCTATGGAACACCTATCCACTCCCGAAAACCAAACGCTTCTGCAGCATCTGGTTCTCAAGATATTTCAATCAAAAATTATTCCCATGAGTGTCAACCCAACTGCATTTGACTTGCTCTAGAGCAGATATCTCGACAACCAAGCCACGCAAAAAGCTGGGGTTTTCAGTACTTGAAAGGGATTGAACAGACCTTTCTATTGGTGTACAATTTTCAGATTTTAATTTTTTTACGATTTTCGAAAAAAATTCAAGGCTAACCCCTTGCCAAAAAAAATTACATTTTCGAAAATGTTTCCCAACCCCATCGATATATACACGAAATGAAAGGCCTATGGAATACCTATCCACTCCCGAAAACCAAACGCTTCTGCAGCGTCTGGTTCTCAAGATATTTCAATAAAAAATTATTCCCATGAGTGTCAACCCAACTGCATTTGACTTGCTCTGGAAGCTGATATCTCGACAACCAAGCCACGCAAAAAGCTGCCGTTTTCAGTACTTGAAAGGGATTGAACAGACCTTTCTATTGGTGTACAATTTTCAGATTTTAATTTTTTTATGATTTTCGAAAAAAATTAAAGGCTAACCCCTTGCCAAAAAAAATTACATTTTCGAAAATGTTTGCCAACCCCATCGATATATACACGAAATAAAAGGCATATCTAATACCTATCCAATCCCGAAAACCAAACGCTTCTGCAGCGTCTGGTTCTCAAGATATTTCAATCCAAAATTATTCCCATGAGTGTCAACCCAAATGGATTTGACTTGCTCTAGAAGCAGATATCTCGACAACCAAGCCACGCAAAAAGCTGCGCTTTTCAGTACTTGAAAGGGATTGAACAGACCTTTCTATTGGTGTACAATTTTCAGATTTTAATTTTTTTACGATTTTCGAAAAAAATTCAAGGCTTAACCCCTTGCCAAAAAAAATTACATTTTCGAAAATGTTTCCCAACCCCATCGATATATACACGAAATGAAAGGCCTATGGAATACCTATCCACTCCCGAAAACCAAACGCTTCTGCAGCGTCTGGTTCTCAAGATATTTCAATCCAAAATTATTCCCATGAGTGTCAACCCAACTGCATTTGACTTGCTCTAGAAGCAGATATCTCGACAACCAAGCCACGCAAAAAGCTGCGGTTTTCAGTACTTGAAAGGGATTGAACAGACCTTTCTATTGGTGTACAATTTTCAGATTTTAATTTTTTTACGATTTTCGAAAAAAATTCAAGGCTAACCCCTTGCCAAAAAAAATTACATTTTCGAAAATGTTTCCCAACCCCATCGATATATACACGAAATGAAAGGCCTATGGAATACCTATCCACTCCCGAAAACCAAACGCTTCTGCAGCGTCTGGTTCTCAAGATATTTCAATCCAAAATTATTCCCATGAGTGTCAACCCAAATGGATTTGACTTGCTCTAGAAGCAGATATCTCGACAACCAAGCCACGCAAAAAGCTGCGCTTTTCAGTACTTGAAAGGGATTGAACAGACCTTTCTATTGGTGTACAATTTTCAGATTTTAATTTTTTTACGATTTTCGAAAAAAATTCAAGGCTAACCCCTTGCCAAAAAAAATTACATTTTCGAAAATGTTTCCCAACCCCATCGATATATACACGAAATGAAAGGCCTATGGAATACCTATCCACTCCCGAAAACCAAACGCTTCTGCAGCGTTTGGTTCTCAAGATATTTCAATCCAAAATTATTCCCATGAGTGTCAACCCAACTGCATTTGACTTGCTCTAGAAGCAGATATCTCGACAACCAAGCCACGCAAAAAGCTGCGGTTTTCAGTACTTGAAAGGGATTGAACAGACCTTTCTATTGGTGTACAATTTTCAGATTTTAATTTTTTTACGATTTTCGAAAAAAATTCAAGGCTAACCCCTTGCCAAAAAAAATTACATTTTCGAAAATGTTTCCCAACCCCATCGATATATACACGAAATGAAAGGCCTATGGAACACCTATCCACTCCCGAAAACCAAACGCTTCTGCAGCATCTGGTTCCCAAGATATTTCAATAAAAAATTATTCCCATGAGTGTCAACCCAACTGCATTTGACTTGCTCTGGAAGCTGATATCTCGACAACCAAGCCACGCAAAAAGCTGCCGTTTTCAGTACTTGAAAGGGATTGAACAGACCTTTCTATTGGTGTACAATTTTCAGATTTTAATTTTTTTACGATTTTCGAAAAAAATTCAAGGCTAACCCCTTGCCAAAAAAAATTACATTTTCGAAAATGTTTCCCAACCCCATCGATATATACACGAAATGAAAGGCCTATGGAATACCTATCCACTCCCGAAAACCAAACGCTTCTGCAGCGTCTGGTTCTCAAGATATTTCAATCCAAAATTATTCCCATGAGTGTCAACCCAAATGGATTTGACTTGCTCTAGAAGCAGATATCTCGACAACCAAGCCACGCAAAAAGCTGCGCTTTTCAGTACTTGAAAGGGATTGAACAGACCTTTCTATTGGTGTACAATTTTCAGATTTTAATTTTTTTACGATTTTCGAAAAAAATTCAAGGCTAACCCCTTGCCAAAAAAAATTACATTTTCGAAAATGTTTCCCAACCCCATCGATATATACACGAAATGAAAGGCCTATGGAATACCTATCCACTCCCGAAAACCAAACGCTTCTGCAGCGTCTGGTTCTCAAGATATTTCAATCCAAAATTATTCCCATGAGTGTCAACCCAAATGGATTTGACTTGCTCTAGAAGCAGATATCTCGACAACCAAGCCACGCAAAAAGCTGCGCTTTTCAGTACTTGAAAGGGATTGAACAGACCTTTCTATTGGTGTACAATTTTCAGATTTTAATTTTTTTACGATTTTCGAAAAAAATTCAAGGCTAACCCCTTGCCAAAAAAAATTACATTTTCGAAAATGTTTCCCAACCCCATCGATATATACACGAAATGAAAGGCATATGGAATACCTATCCACTCCCGAAAACCAAACGCTTCTGCAGCATCTGGTTCTCAAGATATTTCAATCCAAAATTATTGCGCTTTTCAGTACTTGAAAGGGATTGAACAGACCTTTCTATTGGTGTACAATTTTCAGATTTTAATTTTTTTATGATTTTCGAAAAAAATTCAAGGCTAACCCCTTGCCAAAAAAAATTACATTTTCGAAAATGTTTGCCAACCCCATCGATATATACACGAAATGAAAGGCCTATGGAATACCTATCCACTCCCGAAAACCAAACGCTTCTGCAGCATCTGGTTCTCAAGATATTTCAATCCAAAATTATTCCCATGAGTGTCAACCCAAATGGATTTGACTTGCTCTAGAAGCAGATATCTCGACAACCAAGCCACGCAAAAAGCTGCGCTTTTCAGTACTTGAAAGGGATTGAACAGACCTTTCTATTGGTGTACAATTTTCAGATTTTAATTTTTTTACGATTTTCGAAAAAAATTCAAGGCTAACCCCTTGCCAAAAAAAATTACATTTTCGAAAATGTTTCCCAACCCCATCGATATATACACGAAATGAAAGGCCTATGGAATACCTATCCACTCCCGAAAACCAAACGCTTCTGCAGCGTCTGGTTCTCAAGATATTTCAATCCAAAATTATTCCCATGAGTGTCAACCCAAATGGATTTGACTTGCTCTAGAAGCAGATATCTCGACAACCAAGCCACGCAAAAAGCTGCGCTTTTCAGTACTTGAAAGGGATTGAACAGACCTTTCTATTGGTGTACAATTTTCAGATTTTAATTTTTTTACGATTTTCGAAAAAAATTCAAGGCTAACCCCTTGCCAAAAAAAATTACATTTTCGAAAATGTTTCCCAACCCCATCGATATATACACGAAATGAAAGGCCTATGGAATACCTATCCACTCCCGAAAACCAAACGCTTCTGCAGCGTCTGGTTCTCAAGATATTTCAATCCAAAATTATTCCCATGAGTGTCAACCCAAATGGATTTGACTTGCTCTAGAAGCAGATATCTCGACAACCAAGCCACGCAAAAAGCTGCGCTTTTCAGTACTTGAAAGGGATTGAACAGACCTTTCTATTGGTGTACAATTTTCAGATTTTAATTTTTTTACGATTTTCGAAAAAAATTCAAGGCTAACCCCTTGCCAAAAAAAATTACATTTTCGAAAATGTTTCCCAACCCCATCGATATATACACGAAATGAAAGGCATATGGAATACCTATCCACTCCCGAAAACCAAACGCTTCTGCAGCATCTGGTTCTCAAGATATTTCAATCCAAAATTATTGCGCTTTTCAGTACTTGAAAGGGATTGAACAGACCTTTCTATTGGTGTACAATTTTCAGATTTTAATTTTTTTATGATTTTCGAAAAAAATTCAAGGCTAACCCCTTGCCAAAAAAAATTACATTTTCGAAAATGTTTGCCAACCCCATCGATATATACACGAAATGAAAGGCCTATGGAATACCTATCCACTCCCGAAAACCAAACGCTTCTGCAGCATCTGGTTCTCAAGATATTTCAATCCAAAATTATTCCCATGAGTGTCAACCCAACTGCATTTGACTTGCTCTAGAAGCTGATATCTCGACAACCAAGCCAAGCAAAAAGCTGCCATTTTTTTATGATTTTCGAAAAAAATTCAAGGCTAACTAACCCCTTGCCAAAAAAAATTACATTTTCGAAAATGTTTCCCAACCCCATCGATATATACACGAAATGAAAGGCCTATGGAATACGTATCCACTCCCGAAAACCAAACGCTTCTGCAGCATCTGGTTCTCAAGATATTTCAATCCAAAATTATTCCCATGAGTGTCAACCCAACTGCATTTGACTTGCTCTAGAAGCTGATATCTCGACAACCAAGCCAAGCAAAAAGCTGCCATTTTTTTATGATTTTCGAAAAAAATTCAAGGCTAACTAACCCCTTGCCAAAAAAAATTACATTTTCGAAAATGTTTCCCAACCCCATCGATATATACACGAAATGAAAGGCCTATGGAATACCTATCCACTCCCGAAAACCAAACGCTTCTGCAGCGTCTGGTTCTCAAGATATTTCAATCCAAAATTATTCCCATGAGTGTCAACCCAACTGCATTTGACTTGCTCTAGAAGCAGATATCTCGACAACCAAGCCACGCAAAAAGCTGCGGTTTTCAGTACTTGAAAGGGATTGAACAGACCTTTCTATTGGTGTACAATTTTCAGATTTTAATTTTTTTACGATTTTCGAAAAAAATTCAAGGCTAACCCCTTGCCAAAAAAAATTACATTTTCGAAAATGTTTGCCAACCCCATCGATATATACACGAAATGAAAGGCCTATGGAAAACCTATCCACTCCCGAAAACCAAACGCTTCTGCAGCATCTGGTTCTCAAGATATTTCAATCCAAAATTATTCCCATGAGTGTCAACCCAACTGCATTTGACTTGCTCTAGAAGCTGATATCTCGACAACCAAGCCAAGCAAAAAGCTGCCATTTTTTTATGATTTTCGAAAAAAATTCAAGGCTAACTAACCCCTTGCCAAAAAAAATTACATTTTCGAAAATGTTTCCCAACCCCATCGATATATACACGAAATGAAAGGCCTATGGAATACCTATCCACTCCCGAAAACCAAACGCTTCTGCAGCGTCTGGTTCTCAAGATATTTCAATCCAAAATTATTCCCATGAGTGTCAACCCAACTGCATTTGACTTGCTCTGGAAGCTGATATCTCGACAACCAAGCCACGCAAAAAGCTGCCGTTTTCAGTACTTGAAAGGGATTGAACAGACCTTTCTATTGGTGTACAATTTTCAGATTTTAATTTTTTTATGATTTTCGAAAAAAATTCAAGGCTAACCCCTTGCCAAAAAAAATTACATTTTCGAAAATGTTTGCCAACCCCATCGATATATACACGAAATAAAAGGCCTATCTAATACCTATCCACTCCCGAAAACCAAACGCTTCTGCAGCATCTGGTTCTCAAGATATTTCAATCCAAAATTATTCCCATGAGTGTCAACCCAACTGCATTTGACTTGCTCTAGAAGCTGATATCTCGACAACCAAGCCAAGCAAAAAGCTGCCATTTTTTTATGATTTTCGAAAAAAATTCAAGGCTAACTAACCCCTTGCCAAAAAAAATTAAATTTTCGAAAATGTTTCCCAACCCCATCGATATATACACGAAATGAAAGGCCTATGGAATAACCCCTTGCCAAAAAAAATTACATTTTCGAAAATGTTTGCCAACCCCATCGATATATACACGAAATGAAAGGCCTATGGAATACCTATCCACTCCCGAAAACCAAACGCTTCTGCAGCATCTGGTTCTCAAGATATTTCAATCCAAAATTATTCCCATGAGTGTCAACCCAACTGCATTTGACTTGCTCTAGAAGCTGATATCTCGACAACCAAGCCAAGCAAAAAGCTGCCATTTTTTTATGATTTTCAAAAAAAATTCAAGGCTAACTAACCCCTTGCCAAAAAAAATTACATTTTCGAAAATGTTTCCCAACCCCATCGATATATACACGAAATGAAAGGCCTATGGAATACCTATCCACTCCCGAAAACCAAACGCTTCTGCAGCGTCTGGTTCTCAAGATATTTCAATCCAAAATTATTCCCATGAGTGTCAACCCAACTGCATTTGACTTGCTCTGGAAGCTGATATCTCGACAACCAAGCCACGCAAAAAGCTGCCGTTTTCAGTACTTGAAAGGGATTGAACAGACCTTTCTATTGGTGTACAATTTTCAGATTTTAATTTTTTTATGATTTTCGAAAAAAATTCAAGGCTAACCCCTTGCCAAAAAAAATTACATTTTCGAAAATGTTTGCCAACCCCATCGATATATACACGAAATAAAAGGCCTATCTAATACCTATCCACTCCCGAAAACCAAACGCTTCTGCAGCATCTGGTTCTCAAGATATTTCAATCCAAAATTATTCCCATGAGTGTCAACCCAACTGCATTTGACTTGCTCTAGAAGCTGATATCTCGACAACCAAGCCAAGCAAAAAGCTGCCATTTTTTTATGATTTTCGAAAAAAATTCAAGGCTAACTAACCCCTTGCCAAACAAAATTAAATTTTCGAAAATGTTTCCCAACCCCATCGATATATACACGAAATGAAAGGCCTATGGAATACCTATCCACTCCCGAAAACCAAACGCTTCTGCAGCGTCTGGTTCTCAAGATATTTCAATCCAAAATTATTCCCATGAGTGTCAACCCAACTGCATTTGACTTGCTCTGGAAGCTGATATCTCGACAACCAAGCCAAGCAAAAAGCTGCCGTTTTCTGTACTTGAAATGGATTGAAGAGACCTTTCTATTCGTGTACAATTTTCAGATTTTAATTTTTTTATGATTTTCGAAAAAAATTCAAGGCTAACCCCTTGCGAAAAAAAAAATTACATTTTCAAAAATGTTTCCCAACCCCATCGACATACTATTGGTGTACAATTTCCAGAATTCATTTTTGTATGATTTTCGAAAAAAATTCAAGGCTATCCCCCTTGCGAAAAAAAATTACATTTTCAAAAATGCTACCCAACCCCATCGATATATACACGAAATGGAAGGCCTATTGAATACCTATCCACTCCCGAAAACCAAACGCTTGAAAGGGATTGAACAAACCTTTCTATTGGTGTACAATTTTCAGATTTTAATTTTTTTATGATTTTCGAAAAAAATTCAAGGCTAACCCCTTGCGAAAAAAAAAATTACATTTTCAAAAATGTTTCCCAACCCCATCGACATACTATTGGTGTACAATTTCCAGAATTCATTTTTGTATGATTTTCGAAAAAAATTCAAGGCTATCCCCCTTGCGAAAAAAAAATTACATTTTCAAAAATGTTCCCCAACCCCATCGATATATACACGAAAAGAAAGGACTATTGATTACCTATCCACTCCCGAAAACCAAAAGGTTCTGCAGCTGTTTGTTCTCAAGATATTGCAATCCAAAATTATTCCGATGATTGTCAACCCATAAAGTGCATTTGAATGGAATGTTTATATCTTAATTTGATTCGATCGACATATTTGTATCTGACATCAATCGTGGAATGTTTTCTTCTTCACTTGGTTCATTCGAAATGTCGTCTTCCCCCACTGAATCATCATCGTCTACAATTTCAGGAAAATAAAACAAATCATAACTGATTAATTTCTTTGGATAATATTTGTTCATCTTCGAAAAATATTACATCTCTGCTAATGATGATTCTTTTCTTTGTTGGATGAAATAATCGATAGTTATGTGAATCTTCAAAGTATCCAACTAATATGCAAGCTTCGGATTTCGGATCTAACTTTTTGCGCCGCTCTTTTGGAATATGAACCATTGCCTTACATCCAAAAGCACGCAAATTATTCATATCAGGCTACTTTGCTAACTTAGCCTCTTCAGGAACCATTTGAGGCGATGATCTACATGGTGATCGGTTTATTATGTCAACTGCCGTTGAAACCGCTTCAGCCCATAAGCTTTTTGGCAAACTCGAATCTATTAACATACACCTCGCTTTCTCGATAATGGTTCGGTTCATGCGCTCTATTAATCCGTTGTGCTCTGGTGTATACGGCGCTGATGTACGATGACATATACCATTCTTTTTTAATAATTTTTGAAACGTTTTATTGCAGTACTCGTATCCGTTGTCTGTATGTAAGACTTTTATAGATGTATTGCATTGATTTTCTACGAGGGCCTTAAATTCTGCAAAACGAGCCATTGTTTCGTGTTTTGATTTCAAAAAATAAACAAATATTTTTCTCGTAAAGTCATCAACGAACACCAAAATGTACTTAGCTCCTCCCATGCTTCTGATATTCAATGGACCACACAGATCAGAATGAATTACTCCTAGTACTTCAGTCGCTCTAGGTCCTTTGTGATTGAATGGAAGTCGACATTGCTTTCCTTTGAGACACACTTCACAATTCAATTTGTCGAGAATTGGAAACTTTTTATTTCGTCCAAAACGATCGCTCAGCATTTGGACACTTGCCATGTTAAGATGTACTAACCTTCTGTCCCATAGGTTGTAGTCTGTTCTAAATTGTTTCCAAAAAACATCGAGCTTGAACTGGTTTGTCCAAGTTAAAAAGTTCTCCATCGAGAGAAGCTGTAGCAATGAGATGTTTTTCCGAATTATAAATTCGACAGAGATTGGCATCGAACACAACTTTGTTCTTCTTTCTAACAATTTGACTAACTGACAAAAGATTTGCGAATAGCTCTAGTATATATAAAACATTTTCAACTTTTACCATGTCATCTTGAGCAGCAATTGGCAAATACACATTCCCAGTACTCTGTACAGTTAATCTCATGTTGTTAGCAACTAAACTTCACTTTTAACAGGTTTCCTAACATCCGACAATAAGCTTGAATCTGTACACATATAAGCAGACGCTCCGGAGTCAATTTACCATTCACCAGGTTGCACTGAGGAGACAGCGAAAGATATGTACAAAACGTTAGAATTACCTTAAATTCTTTTGTTGCTCTGCTGCTTCGATCGACAGTCCCGTGCAAAATGTCCATGATTATTGCACTAAAAACATCTAGATCCTGTGTTTCCACCGCCGTTGCCACTACTACCACTTTTATTGCTTAGGCTCTTCTTTTTTTATTTGCTTTCGTGGCCACTGCGCCCATAAAAAGCAATCGTATTGGTGTCATCTTCTTCTTTTACACCTTGAAGGATTTTTGTATTTATTGCATCACCAGTAATGGGTACGCCAGAACTTTCTATGTCCATGATCATAGGTTTATATTCATCTGATAAACCTGCGAGCAAAATTGCTCCCTCACTGTTAACCCAACGCCATTGAGTTTATGAGCTGTAGTGTCTATGGAATTGACATAATCTTCTACAGATGAACTATTTTCCAGTCTTGTCGTTATTAGTTTCTTCAGCAGTCCTACTCTGCAAGTTAGACCATTGCCCTGGAAAGCCTTCTGTAGATTATTCCACGCTTCCTTCTCCGTTGTAGTTGATTTGGTGTGTACGTAATTTACAGGTTCAACTAGCAAAATAATTTTCGCTCTAGCTTTGGCTATCTTTTTTACGTCTTTTTCTCCATCCGATTCAAAGCATGTCCACAAATCTTCTAGATCTAAATATGCTTGAACTGCAAATTTCCATGAGTCGTAATTCTCACGACCTCTTAGTTTTTCTATTGAAGTCAGTCCTGTGTGAGCCATCCTAAATTATTATTTGAGAAGATAAACCCGTTTTTATTTTAATTAAATAAAAAATGTTTTTCTCAAAAATATTCTTCAAAAAAAATACGGGTTCTATTAATTTTTCGTTAGGGACTTTTTGCGTTCTTCTGGGCCCTTAACCTGATGAAATCTGTAAGTTTCCAGAAAGACTCTTAAATACAAACACGTCCGTTTGATTGAAGAACAGAAAATAGAATAATAATCTATTAATAACATTTGATAACAAAGTCGATAGAATACTATAAAATTATTTCGACAAAGCGTTTAAGTAGTTTTACATTC
Source organism: Philhelius pedissequus (assembly GCA_910595825.1). Classification (NCBI taxonomy): domain Eukaryota; kingdom Metazoa; phylum Arthropoda; class Insecta; order Diptera; family Syrphidae; genus Philhelius; species Philhelius pedissequus. Next base: position 1,065,530 of record OU343163.1, on the reverse strand, counting down.
AATTTCAGCAATCTGATATCTCGCCAACTAAGCTATGCAAAAGGGATTGAACAGACATTTCTATTGGTGTACAATTTCCACAATTTTTTTATGAAATAAAAAAAAATTACATTTTCAATAATGTTTCCCAACCCCATCAATATATACACGAAATGGAAGGTCTATTGAATATATATCCACTCCCGAAAACCAAACGCTTCTGCAGCTTCTGGTTCTCAAGATATTCCAATCAAAAATTATTCCCATGATTGTCAACCCATAACTGTAATTTTTGGAAGCTGATATCTCGGCAACCAAGCCTCGCAAAAAGCTGTGGTTTTCAGTATGTATTGAATTTTCAAGAAAAACAATATTTATCCAAAAAATCACAAAAATATTTTTCGAAAATTTTGGTATTCTATCAATTAGGATTTAACGGATCTCCTTTTTTTGCTTTTTTTGCTCCAAAGCAAATTTTTGGCAGGCACGTTAATTTTGGAGCTAAAATAATCGAGCCAATCACCTAAGAAGCTTAAGTACCAAGTTTGAAGAAAATCGTTTAAGAAGTTCAGAATATCAGAATATTTAATATACAAAATATTTTTGTAAACTTTGGTATGCAGTAATATTTATAATTTGAAGGACCTCCTATATAATTTTTTTCATCGAAATCCGTCAAGCCGTTTATGAGAAATTCCAAAATAAAAAAAATATATATAACATGAGTCCTCAATTTTTTATTTTTACTTGCGATATAGGTACTAGGGCAAGTTTTGCATTTGGAAAAAAAATATGTATCGAACTCGAGATTTTAATCAAACTTGACAATACGGTAGAGAACACCAAAAGGTAGATCCCGCAATTCATTCTGTCTGTCTGTAGGTCGCTCTACATCCTTAATGGCTGAAGGGATTTCCCTCAAACTTGGTTCTTAATCGTTTTAGGCGACTAGGTCTCCATCCTTTTTTTAAATCTTTTATTTTGCTCAAAAAATAACGGTACCTGCCATTTTGGGGCAAAAATGGAAAATCAATTATATCGAAAACGGCTCTAACGATTTAAAAAAAAAATCACTGCACCATTATAGTTATAGTCTACATATAACGGGTGATTTTTTTGCTACTTGGTTTTTGACGTTTATATTTTTGACAGAAAAATGTGAAAAATGTGTTTCGCAAGCTTTTATCGCAAAATTGTCTTCAGCGACGAGGTTCATTTTTGGCTAAATGGAAACGTGAATAAGCAGAATTGCCGTATTTGGAGTGAAGAGCAGCCAGAGGCAATTCAGCAGCTACCAATGCATCCCGAAAAGTGCACTGTTTGGTGCGGTTTATGGGCAGGCGGCATCATTGGGCCGTACTTCTTCAAGGACGATGAAGGCCGCAGGGTTACGGTCAATGGAGAAAGGTACCGTTCGATGATAACAGATTTTTTTTTGGCGAAAATGCAAGAATTGAACTCGGTCGACATGTGGTTCCAAGAAGACGGTGCCACATGCCACACTGCCCGCGAAACCATGCATCAATTGAGAGGCGAATTTGGTGAGCAGTTGATCTCACGTTTTGGCGCAGTCAATTGGCCACCAAGATCATGTGATTTGACCCCGTTAGACTATTTTTTGTGGGGATATGTTAAGTCTATTGTCTATGGGGACAAGCCAAACACGATTGCTGCCTTGGAAGCCAACATTGAACGCGTCATTGGTGAGATTCCGGCCGAAATGTGTGAAAAAGTTTGCCAAAATTGGACCTTCAGAATAGATCACCTGAAGCGTAGCCGCGGGCAACATTTAAGTGAAATTATTTTTAAAAAGTAAATGGCAGAAATTGATTTATCGATCCAAATAAAAATTTAATTCACTTTGTACAAGTTTCTGTGTTTTTTTTGAATTTTCAAAAACCAAGCTCTTAAAAAATCACCGTTTACATTTTGGCGAATAAGAATGTTTAATTGAAATGTCATTAATGATGCCTGCCATATAACCGTTTTTTCATGAACGGTTGAAAGTAAAATTTGTATACAGGAGTTCTTTCAAATTCTAAATGATACTGCAACCAAAATTTTCGCAAAATATTTTTTGTTATTTTTTTCAATATGTCTATAACGGGCGGTGTCTTCACTTTCTGATGAGTTGGTTTATAAACATGTGTACATAACATGAATGAATATGATTAATAGCAGGCCCCAATTTTCCAAAAATATTTTTATTTGGCTCGGAATTTCTTTCAATAAATTTACTATCTAAACTCATAGGAAAAAACACAATCTCTCTTTTATACATACATTATTGCTAAATATTTATGACGATCTAAAGTGAGCACCTTCAACTGACTTGTTATTGTTAGGTACATAAGTATATAAGAATTTATTTATTGAAAATTATTGTTGGAATCAATCAAAGGTATATCTCACCAAACTTTCAGCTGCATTTTCATTCATTATTAATCCACCGCACAACCAAATAATTCACTTCATCACATTTTGTGAAACATAAAGTCAAATTTGCTTGTTCACTTTGATTTTCGTTATGTTTGATTAGCATTGTTGTTATGTTAAGTGGTAAAATAAAACTTTTAAAACTTTATGTAAAGCAAAAAAAATATATCAACTAGGTATGCAGTTACCCACAGGCTTTCAGCAAATTAGCTGCAGTTTAGTTTAATGTACCTACATACAAATATATGAGGTAATTTAAGTTAAAAGAGCCTACGTCAACACTTCATGATTTTCTAGGTATAAGTTATTTAATTTAAACTTTCTGCTATTAAATATATGTATATATTTTTTGAAGCACATTTTCCATTAGTTAATTAATTATTAAACAATGATTATATACTTATATGAAATCACAGTAAAAGAATTAATTTAAGAACACAAACGGCTCTTAAATTCAATAAAACGCAAACATTTTTATTTTCTCTTTGTTATCACTTTCGATTTTAACACGGAAATAGTTAATTGACCAGTTTCCTTCTCGCCGTTTTCTGTCATATCATGTATTCATAATTGTAATCCTCGTTCGCGAAAGAAAGTAGGTATTCACTTAATTTTGAACTTTTTATATTATGATCAAAGAGAAATTTACTAATTATTGTTATAATTTTTTTACTCCAACCTACATTATATTTACTTATTGTTTGAGTAAACAAATGCTCAGTTTAAGAGAACCGCGCTAAATTTATGTTCGAGAATTTCACGATCAGATCATAATCACAAATACCAATGCGTCGTTGTTATTCTCTACTCTAGCTTGTTCAGTGAAACGCTAAGCTCTCATTGAAAACAACAACAACATTTAATACAGGTAATAATACTTTTTCCCAGTTAAACTTTTGCCAGCACGATCGCTTTTCACTTTATGTTCTGGAATTGGAATGCACTAAAAATTTTGATGATCATCAATCACATAGAACTCGGGCCGAGTTTTTTTTTAGATGAAGTGGGGCTTAGTTATAATTGAAACGAAAATATTAACCACATCGAATAAAGATTAAAAAAAAGTAAATTCGATCATAATACGATCATTGAAACTACCCCCAACTACCAACATCACTTGGAAACATTTATAATGTAACTAAGTTAAAATCTCTTTTTGATATGAGTTTGGTTAGTTAAGGTATAATTATGCAGATATGTAGTTGTAGTAAGGTCTGACGTTTGAGCTCGGGTTTGAGGCGGAATTAGACATGTTTATATAATTGAGATTTCATACATTTTTGGTGGAAAAAAATAGAAATATTTAGTAAAACATTTTATTTTTTAAGAAGGTGTTTTTTTATATAATACAATTCTATATACTACTGAAATTATTCAGCCAAGTAGAAGACTTAGCAATATATTTAATTGAACTTGTTGAATTATTGATTCAAAATAGCTTTTAACGGCCTTTAGTCCATAAAATTTGCGTTTCGTGCCGTTATTTTTTAATCTAATAAAACTAACGTACTATAGCTACACGTAAAGTATGTCAAATAAATCGTTTATAATATATTTATTACATACGTGATCACCCAAAAATTATATACACAACCTTTTTTATTTTATGTTCCTACTTATAGGCTGGCCAGTCTATTCAAAATGCGTGCACGTATCGTTCTTATGCTACTTTAAGGGATTTTGACATACCTCAGAAAAAACATGAACCGGTTGTGTATCGCGTTTGTACAACTGGCACCTATGACCTACTGCTTAATTCCTAATAATAATAATAGCGTCAAGAAAAATAATTCATTTTCGACAAAAAAAATTGCTAAAGAAAAAGAATAATTTGTCCTTAGATTTTTTTTTGAAAACGTAAAAGTTACTCGAATTTTATTTAAAGTGAATTGTTTTGAAAATTTATTTTGAATGTTGCTAATAGTACCTATATTGATTGTAATCATTACTTAATAATAACATAATATTAACACAAAAATGGAATTTATTTCAGATTTATAATGACGATTAATAGAATTCAAAACAACGCAAATTTTTAATTTAAAACTTTTTTGTCTTTAAAATACGCGTAACTTTTGTAATCGTTTTCATCGCAGTATTCGTACACAAAAAAATACTCCGCCGAAAAGTAAACAAGAACTGTAATAAGTATATTGTTGTCGCATCGTTTCTTCACCAATGACGTTATCTTGTTTCTTTGGTTTATGCAACAATGTTGTATATACCTTTGTATGCTTGTTCATTAATTATTTCTTTTTTCTTTTTGTTGATCTTTCCAATATCACAGTGAAAAAGAAAAATCCTTTCGGGTCAGTATACCCTTATACCTACAGTACACATATTACACATAATTATTATTATATGTGTACCTGCGCCCTATACACGTTTCTGTTTCTATTCTTGTGTATTTTTTTTTATTTTTTACAAGTAGCATAGATTGTGATTCGAACCTCGTTTGTTACGAAACAAAAAAGTATTGGTTTTAGTAGCGAATCCTATTTTTTGAAACGAAATCGCTATAAATTTGTTTAATACTACGTTTTCACCGACCTCTAAACCGACATTTAAGTAGATTTATACTACGTTTTCACCTACCACTTAATCCAGATTTAAGTGAATTAATCATAAATCGTCTTTGAAATCTTCTAAATCTTGAAGATTTCCCATACAAATTTTAATCTCCTTAAATGAAGATTAGAAATTAATCTCATTGAAATCTTCTTCGAAGTAGAAGATTCTCAAAAGAAACAAACCTTATTTCATAGAACGCGCCTATTCTAATATCATATTTTCTCCATTGACATTGAACAAAAAAAAACTGTCCAACATTATTTAATTTGTTTTTTTCTGGTATAATCTGAAGTTGCCTTCAAATTATGTTTTTGTTTATAAATAAGTACAAAAATAAAAAATGCAATAAAGCTACAAAGACCAAAGCGGTCGGTGCCTCGAATTTTTAATGGAAAATGTTTTAGCTATCCTACAGTAATACTTTGAAGTTGTTCTTTCTCAAATATATAAAAACGAAAACCGTGCAAAGGCGATTACAGTATTTATGTAAATATATCTATTTGCTGCAAGATGTTGGGATAACAATATTTTAAAGTTATTACTCATTTTTATTTATTGAAATTAAATTTGTTCACTGCGCCAAAATTATTATTCTTCTTCCCAATTATTTTGTTTTTGTCTTGTTGTATTGACTTTTGAATGACAATTCATAGTGAAAACGTCAAACTAACCTTTTTTTACTGGTGAAAACACTTGAAGATTAATTTTTAAACTTCTCAATTTAAACCGGATTATCTTTAGGTGAAAACGTAGCATTAGCTAAATCTCCTACAAACTTGAAGATTTACCATACAAATTTTAATCTTCTCAGATGAAGATTTAAAATAAATCTCATTTAAATCTTCAATCGAACTACCCTAGTTCCATATCGAAATGAACACATTCATCGGGAAAGTGAATTTTTCTCTTCGGTTGACACAGATGAAGCTGCCTATCTCAATTCTACATCATAAGAGAAAATGAAAAGATATATGCATTTTGAATAGTGCTTTCAAAATTAATCTACTTTTGGAGGGTTGGATCCACTTTTTGAGATTAGTAAATCTACAAGAGATTAAAGTTTGGTGGAAACGTAGTATTAGGTATTATGTGATATACCTACATGTATGTATATATCTAATTGTACACAAAGAAACTGAGCAGCTTGACGTTTTGAACCACATTTTTGTAAATTTTGCTTTTTTCGTTTGCATTTATCTTATGTCGAATTCAAAACAACAAAATCGATTGTATGCTGTCAAGTATTTGTTGATGTTTATTATTATATAATACAAATACATACATAAATAAATAATTCCTTAATTTTTTTACGATAATTATTTTTTAGCGTGTTAAAAGCATATTAATATAAATCTAATTTTCGAATTTCGACATTTCCCGAAAGTCACTCAAGTATTTTGACCAAATATTCATGTATTCCTTTTTTAATTCTATTTGATATTTCAATATCAACAACAATAATTATATTTCGTGAAGAACGGTTAATTTGTCTACATTCCAGGGCTTATCACTTTCTGTAATATTCTACATCTAAGTACATGAGCACACTTGACGTATCATGGAATTGCCTTATAGTCCCATCATTTTAATTTTCTAAAAATTTCCCGCCAGTTATTTACAATTGAAATTATTTATGAATTAATACATTTAAATTAAATTAAAATGCCTATAATGTCAAATATACCCAATTTAATCGAGTTCTTAAAAGATGAGTCTCATTACTTGAGTCTGTTAGAAAACAAAGAAATCTGGCGAAAGATACCTTTTCTCAACTATACTCCTTTACATGAACTAAAGGATCTATCGTTAGTGCGGTTTCGGGGAATGATACAAGATATGCTTGACCCTGAAATTTATTTGGAGAACTACCGAGTTAATTCAGGTGATGGCAGCAGCAGATTTCAAAACGGGAAATATCGGGATTGTTTGGTACTAACTGATAATGAAAAGCCAGACTTCGAGTGCAGGGAAAATGTGCAAGCAGAACGAAGGACTATGTTTGTAGTGTCTTTGCCTGGACTCAATCAATGGGCCTCCTCATTTGAAAAATCTAATTGTAAACAAGTAGAGTTCTCAAATACTGATATATCGTCTTCCCAGAGGCTTTCAAAGCGTCCAATTCTTGAAGAATTGGATTCAGAAATGATTGATTTAGACGAAAGTTCTAATTCTAAAAACATAAACAAACGCCAGTGTACGGAGGACAAAAGTTTACCGTCTTCAAATGTTCCTACATCGGCACTATCTGCTGAATATCATCTAAACTCTCCCATTCCCGACCGCCCTAGCAAAGCCTGTTTGATAAAATTATACATTGACTTCGATAGTCATACTCTAAATTCAATTATCGATGTGGTCGGCTTCTTATCTGTGGACCCAGCGTTGGATGCATCTACAACTGAATCTTCGTACGACGAATTTGTAAGCTGCGATGAGAGACAGGCTCAAAACCCTCCTCCATCACTCATACCACGACTTCATGCAGTCGCAGTACGAAAATTGGAGCATAATAATCCTCTGCTCGATTTATCAATTTGTGAATCTATATTCTCAAATTTTAGTTTTGAAGCCGTTTACAAAGATCTGAAAATCTTGCTAACACAGTGTTTGTTAGGTGATGATTTGGCTGCAGAATATCTTCTAACACATCTTATTTCCACTGTGTAAGTATTCTATACATATATACATTTATGCTCTCTTTAATATCACATCCATTTTTTTTTTATTTTAGATACATCCGTTCTGACCTACACAGCTTGGGTAAATTTGCCCTGAACATATGTAATATACCAGAACGATTACTTCCCGATTATACAAAAGAACTATACGAGATTCTGGAACTCTTTATGCCAGCTAGTCATTACTTACCAATGACCTTGGACATTATGAACACCTATCAGTTTTTTCCCAAGTAAGATTATGCAATTACCCTACCCAATTGATTATTTTTTTAACATTTTTCAAATATATTTTTTTTATTCAGTCTTCAAAATTATTTGATTTTTTTTAGCTTAATTTATATTTGCAAAGGTTTATACATATTTTACGTAATTGATTTTATGCAATCACATACTAATAGCTAGTGTGATTTTACAAATTCAATAACATTTCTTTGAAGGTAGATACTCGTAGATATATTCTTTTTTTTTTGTCATCAAAAGATTTTACACTTTGTTTTCTTAAGGATAAGGACATGGCAATTACTGCCGTCTGCCTGAAGTGACATTCTGTATTAAGTTTATGTAATTTAAAAAAAAAAAATAAATCAAAACAAAAAAAATTTAAGATAAAATAATATAAATAAGATAAAACTATTTGAATAATTTTTTTAAAGTTTATAGGTTATAACTTCAAACACTTTTTTAAATAATACTACAAGTACAAACAATACAAATATTTACTACAATAATTGGCAAATTCACTTAATCAGAGGAAACTATTGCTGTAATTAAGAGCATGTTGACAATATTTATATATGTTCAGCCAACCTGATGCTCCATTTATGATTTCATAAAGTCAAAGCTTTCCCGAAAGTTTAACCAACGAATTTCTTGTAAGAGTTGGTTCCACTCTTTAAACGAAGAGGATCAATTTTTTTTTTTTTTCAAAATAACCTTTTGAAGACACACATCACTTTTCATATTTTTTATAAGAAAGTCGCGTTAGCCTTCAAATTCCCAGATCGGCAATAAATATCCCATGGAAAATGCATTCACAAGTGATAGCAATAGATAGAGTAATACTGCTAGATAATGTTGATAACAACTTTACAACAACTTCAAAATATAAAGCTGTGCTCCTGGATTGGAAATATGGTGGTCCAAGTCGTTTTACTGGCGGCCGTTCTGCTCTGCAGGAAAGCTCTACATTTTGAAGTTATGGTAAAGTTGTTATCACAATTATCTAGACTTTGGTAAAAACTGCATATTTGATGCACTATTCCTCCCACTTGAAAATGCCAGGCGCCCACATTTGTAAATAACTACTTAAGTACTATCTAACTATACTAATTATTTTTTGTTATCAATAACACCCAAAAATTGCTGTGGACCCTTAATCTATAATATAAATCAGAAAGCAAGTCTTTATTACAATTAACCCTATCACAAATCCTATCGTAATCGATTTCCCGCTACGATGGATTCTGTGATCGGTTTTTTAGTGATTTTTGACAAGTTCCCGATTACGATGGAATTCGTGATAGGGCTGAATATGTTACAAAAAAAAAAAACGAAACTACCCTACCTCTATTTTGCCGTTTTTTTTGTGTTAATAATAAAACTAGACCAGCATTTTGTCTCGACTATTTTTTTTTGTAATTTTTAGAAAGGACTACCAAACAAATAAACTCACATCGGGAATTCTTCAACTGGCACCGCATACACACTTGGTTTTAGATGAAACTCGCTTGCAACCAGGCAAACTGGAGAACAACGGTGTTCGAGGAGTACAGAACTTACATCACTTCATCAAAACCCAAAAAATTAAATGTGATTTCCAATATTACGATATAGATTTTAATACAGATATCCCAGTCTTGGTACTAAGCGAAGGAAGGAGCATGCTCCCTGTAAGGAACTTACATAATATGTATATCTAATTGCCTTTATGATGTCTTTCTTTTTTTGCAGACTGATTTCTTAGTTCCTTTGAGTGTTGATAATGATAGACTTGCTTTGATTGGTGAAACTTTAAAAGCAGCTAAACATTACGCTCAACCCAAATTAGATGCCATTAGATGTTATCTTACCGCTGCCAAATTATTTAAGTTTGACATGAATCCGGCAGATAGTGAAATGATCCAAACTGATTTTGTGGAAATGCGTAAAGCAAATTCGAAGGTTGGCGCAGATGACCTCCATGGACTTCTGGTGCTATCACGGCTGTTAGCTATAGCGCGTGGCAAGACAAAACTCGACAGAGAAAGCTGGGAAAAGGCCAAACAGATGGAGGAACTACGACGTCATCGCATGGAAAACATTCCCAAGTCTAATAGATATCACTAGTTTTTTTTTTTACATAGTGCCTTATATTTATCTTAAACAAAATAAATTATTCAATCAATTAACAGAAAAATTTACATTCAAACAGAAAGTGAACAAAAAATAAAAATAAAAGGTATCAATCGTACTCCACATCAACTAGGCCGTCAAAGTTATTCGTATTCCAAAATATTTTTATGATAAAACAAAAGATAGCTGCAAATACACATTTAAATAGATTTACTAAAAATATAATATCATCTCACACTTACCCTTCGCTGTCAAGCACTTGATTCAATGTAGCAGTCGTAATCGTGTCATCGTCGCATTTGACCCAGGTGTCTTTGTGATGACGAACATATACAATGTAATGTCCGCCGTCCATTTTACCTAAGTGGTTTACAACTGCATAAAGTGAGTACCGGTAGTCCCCGTAGGGATTATTTTTTTCCGACATGAACGGCTTCATATCAAATTCAGCTGGAAATGAAATGAACGTCGAAATTTTCTTATCGATTACGCTCGAGTGCTCAAATCGTTTAAGATGAAAACTTGCAACACTGGGAAGCGTTCGCAGGGACAATTGCTTTGTTGATTCTTGGTAGCTTTTGCAAATAGAGCATTTTAATTTATCTAGAGAACCTAGATGTTCGGCTCTAGTGTATCGTTCCAGGCAGTCGATCAGGCTTTTTGGAGATGTTCCACCCTCAACTTCACCTAGGTCAAGAGATATGTCCCAGAAGGGATCGATTGTGGTAGATACGTTTTTGCAAGCCTGACAAACAACGTCGCTCTGCAACATTCCCGTGAATATCTGGTCTATAATACACTTGCATTGAGTGGGGCATGTTTCGTTGCTGCTGAATGGTGGTACTTTATTTTTCTCGTCATTCTTGGAGCTTATACAGTGCAGATGTAGAATCTCTAATGTTGCGATAAAGAACTCATGGGCATCTTGCTGTTCATAGCCGGCCAGGTGTTTAGCATGATTCCATATAAGATGTAAGAAACGATGAGGAGACAATGGTCCACGTGATCCAGAATAAAACTCCTATATTGAATTTGCGAAAGAGATATAATCAGAGGCAAGACTAACAATCTTATTTGGAACACTTACCTGAAACAAGTGCGAAACTTCACAAGCCAGACATTTCAAAGAGGATTTCATGTTACACTCATGCCGTTCAGACAAAAAGTAATCGCTTAATAGAGGTGTGTGGATAAGTGCCTACATGATAATTTATTTGTGCGACAGTTAATAAAATGGCAACAACATAGACACCTACTTGTACTATGCAGTTCATGAAACAAGTTGATCCCAAATTCATGAGACCCCTTAGGCCGATTGTTTGATTGGCCTTGATCATCCTTCTTCTTGGATTGCTTAGCAAAAGGCTAATTTCTGTCGCAGTTGGCTTCCAACACCTATAGGTAAGGCTCTTTTGAAGATCTTTCGCCTCAAGGCGTCGGTTCTTGTCTTGGACTTCTTGCAATCGACGATCATAAGTGTAATCTTTGCAAGAATTACAATACACAGCACCATGCGAGAGTTCCAGTGCAAGAGGGTGCTTGAAAGATTTCAAATGATCAATTATGTGAGCACCTTTGCAGCCGAAAAAAATGCAATGAAGACAGGCGAAAATTTGAAGGCCAAAGCTGCCGCATTCAAAGCAAGAACACGATAAAGCCTTCAATTGATTTTTTTTAATACAATTAATCTGTTAAAAGAATTGGGAATTGAAAAAGACACCTTTTTATTTCGTGCGTCCTTTGAAATGCACGATGAGAAGAACGCATCAATAACGTTAAATGTGTCCAGACCGCATTCTTTAATATATGTTTGAAAGTGTCGACATCCTGTTTCAGCCATTGTTGAGGAATTTTCAGAATTGGTTATATATAATTTATTAAAATTTTATCATTTATGTTATACAAAATTATAAAAACGGAAGCTTTACAAAAATATCCATCGGTTCTTGCTGTCAAACTATTTACAGCAAAGGGTTAAAAAGTATGTTCGTTTCGAAAATCAAAACTTGTCGTCCGACCTTACAGGGCGACTCCATAGATCAAGAAACGATTGTAGAACTATGAACATGCCATGGAAAATATAAGTAAAATTGTACATGCTTCGACAAAAAAATGAATTTTTGTTAGCAAGACAGCAGCGTTTTTAGATTGATGTTTCATGCATAGAGAAAATAATTAAATAGAGGCACGACTCGTACCCCCCTTGCCTTAAACACCCGCAAATTTTTTTTGAGGTGAGTAAGAGAAAACTCTCTTAAATTACTCATTTTTTCCTATCTGTGAATACATGTGAGTGGTGGATTAAAAAACCCTTTTGCTCAAACTGACAGGTAATTTTTTTTGTTGTTGATTTGTCAAAAATTAGCCTGATCATAATCAAAACTAGTTTTTATTTTCACATTTCGTAAGTTTTATTTGATATTTATTTTAGTATTCTTATTTCAATGAGAGAAATATATGTATATACATACCTATAATAAATTGTTTTTTTTTCAGGTTTGTTAAAAAGACTTGGCCACAACAACAATCCCAACAGAATCATCAAATGCATTTCAGTTTTTGAATGGCCCATGCCCACGACTATTCCTACTTGGGGACATGAACAGAATTCCAATTTGTTTTAATACCGAAAATTGGGAATATGCTTTTATTCTTCCATGCTATCACCACAGATGTGTACCTATCAGTCGAATCAGAAGAAACAAATATAAATACAAAAGAGGACGGGATTAGACCAAAGTAAGTAACAATGTATTTACGTTTAGGATGACCTGTCAGATGTTTGTACTATTGCAAATCCTAATAATCTCATGTCTTAATCTTATGTATTTACTTACAGGACAGCCTTGCATCAAATGACCCAACTAGGTATCAACGTGGAGCCAGAAGTTAAAGAGACCATAGTAGTCAGTTGCCAGTATTTCCATTTAAGCGCGAACAATGTAATTAAAGAATTCTTCGCTAAGACCAATCGCATTGTGTACATCATTTCTACTAATTCATTGGTCACTCATTTTACGTCGATTAATTCAACGTGCTGGAACTCGTCATTTCAGTCGCGGCATAGACGCACATGGAATCTTCTAACTTCGTTGAAGCCGAACAATTGGTCGAATACAATGGACAGAGAATATCATTCGTCCAGAAACGCGGTAGTATGCCATTCTATTGGCGTCAAAAACCAAATCTGCGCTACAAACCACCTAAAGAATTAGTACAAGGAAAAGATCATCTACTTGCCTGTATGAAGCACTTCGACTTCGACGTGCAGTTGCAATTGTACGGGAAGCAAATTCTAGTTTATTTGGTAAGATTCATCCTTCGGTTACCTATGTATGGATGTGTTGTAGAATTGGAATAATAATTTTTTTTCTTTTTTTTAAATAGGAGCCGAAAAAGCTTTTGGGACATTTGTCAATCAAATGAACAACCTTCTTGTGCGATACGAGTCTTTGGATTTTCATCTCGAATGCAATATTTAATCTTGCCTACGAGCAAGATGAATTTTCTGTATTTCATTTATGCGATGATGGAAATTTGGTACCCTCCCAAGATGGACTATTCCGTACGATTTGCATTGATTGCTTGAATCGGACAAATGTCTTACAAAGTATGCTGGGGGGGGCGATCTCTAAATCGAGGGCTGGTAAAGCTGGTCATTCTTAGAAGTGGACAAAAAATCGAAACTGTTCCTCCAAACTTTGAAGCAATTTTCAAAGGGACACTAAATAATAAATTCATTTGTGAATTTGTTTCTTGTTTAATGAAATATCGCTTTAAAGGTTTGAGTAGATCATGCTGATATATCTCTCTTCAATAATTAGGTACTGGTGTCTTGAAATCAGATCTTACACACGCACATCTGGGAGTGATACCACCAACTACTCCACTTTACACAAAAACCAATCCATCAACAAAAAGTGAAGATCGAAGTGAAAATCGGAAACAATTTCCCCAGCAAAATGACAGAGTAAGTAAACCTTTATTTTGCAAGTGCAAATTCATATCTAATCGATGTTTTTCTTATAAACTTTCAGAGATCTCGATAAACTGAAAAAAGGAATCGCTGACAAAGTAGCCATATTATCTTTTTGGAAGAAATATATCGTCAGTGGCAATCTCATGAACGAGATCGATTTGCACATGTCGACCGAAACACCTCGGTCTGTATCTTCTAAACAGATTGTTGGTCTGTCTGTGGATCAGTATTCAGTCAAGCAGAAATAAGGTACGTTAAATACAAAAAAAAACTAATTTCATGTATTTTTAAGTATTTGTTTTTCTTTTAATTTTGTAGGATAAGCAGCGCCTGCCATTCATCTCAAAATCAGGACGAACAACAAGGTCAGACCACACAAACAATGAAGCCCAACAGGAAGTCATTATTGCCAGATAATATAATTAAATACATTGGGCTCAATATTTTAAAGTGTTCTCCTTATGTATATATATATGTATATAGCTTAAGAATTGTGATTCAATTAATTTTTTTCGATTACATTTTCTTTATGGGTGTTCAAAAAAATTCTTTTATTTTTAAGGGAAATGTGTAATGTTGTGTCTCAATGACACATAGGTAAGTACTATAACCCTATGCTGAGGTAAATTAACACTCAGAACAGTTACAATCATCGAGATTAAGCAAGTACTTTGGAAATGACAGCTTGTCCAAAGTAGCAAATCCAAGAAATTTCTACTTATATCAAGAAAAATCTTGAAATCAGTACTTACGCCAAGCTCTAATTTCCAAACTACTTGCTTGATTTCGATGATTGTAACGGTTCTGAGTGTAAATTAACCTTAGCTTCTAAATCCCTGCAATCATTTTAAATTCAAAAAATTATTTCGAAAAATTGCTATCTAAAAGTAGTTTCTTCGTGTTTTAAAAAAAATGAAAAATTACAAAATTACTTTCAGATGCAAATTTTTTGAAATATTTGCTCGAATTGAAAACGGTTTCAAGAATTTACAAGCTGACATAAATTAAAACTCAAAACAGTTTCAATCATCGAGATCAAGCAAGTACTTTGGAAATGACAGCTTGTCCAAAGTAGCAAATCCAAGAAATTTCTACTGATATCAAGAAAAATCTTGAAATCAGTACTTACGCCAAGCTCTAATTTCCAAACTACTTGCTTGATTTCGATGATTGTAACGGTTCTGAGTGTAAATTAACCTTAGCTTCTAAATCCCTGCAATCATTTTAAATTCAAAAAATTATTTCGAAAAATTGCTATCTAAAAGTAGTTTCTTCGTGTTTTAAAAAAAATGAAAAATTACAAAATTACTTTCAGATACAAATTTTTTGAAATATTTGCTCGAATTCAAAACGGTTTCAAGAATTTACAAGCTGAAATAAATTAAAACTCACAACAGTTTAAATCATCGAGATCAAGCAAGTACTTTGGAAATGACAGCTTGTCCAAAGTAGCAAATCCAAGAAATTTCTACTGATATCAAGAAAAATCTTGAAATCAGTACTTACGCCAAGCTCTAATTTCCAAACTACTTGCTTGATTTCGATGATTGTAACGGTTCTGAGTGTAAATTAACCTTAGCTTCTAAATCCCTGCAATCATTTTAAATTCAAAAAATTATTTCGAAAAATTGCTATCTAAAAGTAGTTTCTTCGTGTTTTAAAAAAAATGAAAAATTACAAAATTACTTTCAGATACAAATTTTTTGAAATATTTGCTCGAATTCAAAACGGTTTCAAGAATTTACAAGCTGAAATAAATTAAAACTCACAACAGTTTAAATCATCGAGATCAAGCAAGTACTTTGGAAATGACAGCTTGTCCAAAGTAGCAAATCCAAGAAATTTCTACTGATATCAAGAAAAATCTTGAAATCAGTACTTACGCCAAGCTCTAATTTCCAAACTACTTGCTTGATTTCGATGTTTGTAACGGTTCTGAGTGTAAATTAACCTTAGCTTCTAAATCCCTGCAATCATTTTAAATTCAAAAAATTATTTCGAAAAATTGCTATCTAAAAGTAGTTTCTTCGTGTTTTTAAAGTTAGACCGTTTTTTTAAAGGTGAAGTTGAACAAACATTCCCGAAAATAAAAAAAAAAAATCATATACATGTATATATATATATAAATATTGTATTAATGACAACAGAAAATAATTAAAATTGTTATTATTATTCATTACAAATAAGTTTGCTGCTCACAAAGATATATAGAACATTAGGAAGAATAGAATAAGATCACATTTTTGCCAGGAACACATGAATGTTAATTATTATGATCCTTTTTTATTTCAATATTGGATGATGTGGATGATGTGGTGTCTTCTGTTGAAGATTATGTAGCAGTTTGTGAGGCAGAATCATCTGCAACAGTTGTCGCCTGTCGTCGGTGTTGGTGTGTGTATCGTAATCGGTCTCATTGACTGCAGCAGATATTTCTCCATTGAACTGAATCAAACACAAGGCACAATTGGATTCACACGCAGCAAATTTCCAACAAAAACTATCTGTAAAATAAAAATTTAAAAATCTGTAAATATTTAGAGAATTTGAAATCCGATTTTATGATTAATAATAATAATGGATGCTATGATAGATTTTTCAGGATTCGTAGTAGATTTGCGATTGCGATGGATTCTGTGATAGGGCCGATTTATTAGTTTTAAATTCCGAGTTTTCTTTAATGTAACTAAACTTTGACGGTGTTTGTATGTAGGTCCAATTATCATTAGGTAAGTTTAAAGCCGATGTAGGTAAGTTCTTAGTATAATGAATAGAATTATTGTATGTTTCAGGAAATAGTTACTAGGTACCTACCTAAAAATGTATATTTAAATCTATGGTATGGATTTTAATTCTGTAAATTGGGATGGTAAAATGTACCTACATTACATACATATGTATGTATATGGACCCTAGGTATGTAAATATGTAGGTACATAATAATGTATAATGAAAGTGTTGGATGGTTATGTATCTATATGCATATAAAACTTTATATGATAGTTTTAATATACATAATATTCATTTGATTTTTAAAGATATATATTTATATAAATGTCAGAGAGTCCACCTAGTACATAATGTATGTAGGTTGGTACCTATTCAGTGACCTAGATATCAGAAACTACTAAATCGATTTGCGTTTTGTACGTAATTTATTATTTTTGAAGTGGAAATTAAAAGAATAGTCAAATTTATAAATTTAAAGTTTAAAGTTTATAAATTTAATTTGCTCTCCAAATTCATAACTTCAAGTTTTTATTTTTCATTTTTATTTATTAGTTTTAAACTAAACTCGAATATTTTTAAATGTAGCTAAACATTGACGCTATTAGTAGGTAGGTCCAAATATGTAGGTAAGTTTTTAGTATAATGGATTGAATGTGTGATTTAAGGAATAGTTACTTAGGTACCTACATACCTACAAATTTATATTTAAATCTAGATTATAGATTTTAATTACGGAAATTAGGATGATAATTGTGTACCTACACTACATACAGATATGAATATGTAGGCATGTAAATGTGTATACATACAATGTACATTGAAAGTGTAAGTTGGTGATAAGTAGGTAGATATATGCATATAATTTTATATGATAGGTGCAATATACATAATATTCATTTGATTTTTAATGATATATATGTATATAAATGTATGAGAGCCCAAATAGTATATACTGTAAGTAGGTATGTATTCAGTGACGTAGATAGCAAAAACAATGTGTATGTATGTAATTTAGTCATTATTATGCGTAAAAATGAAATATAATTAGGTAGAAGAAATGGATATACATATTTATATGGACTGACAGAGAGACAGACGGAATATCAAGTTATTGATTTTTAGTAAATTTGTTATATTAATTAATTTTTTTATAACATAACTTATTATAATAAAATATACTAGCAATCCATTAAACAAAAAAAAACTTAACTTATTATACTTACTATGAATTCTTTTCATTTTTCGTCGCTGAGTATTTCTACCTCTTTGTTGGTTGATAAATATTTGCTTTGTTCCTGATATGGAAATTCATCGGAAAGTAAAAGCTTGCGGCAAATTGTTTCCATATTTTTTATAAATAAATTAAATGCACGGTTGGATCGTATGTACTTGCTCTTGTGTTCGATCACATTGTTAGTAGAAAAGGTTTAATATTACGAAATGTTATATTAACAAAAGATTATATCTCACACTATTCTTACATCCGTTGAGAGTTGCTTTGAAGCACGGAATATTTCTTTTACTGGCAATGCTTTCTCTTTGGAGAATTCGATTGCCATGAAGATGAAGGAACTGTTGGGAGTTAGAAGTTAAATATAACATTTTATTTTTGTGTAAAGTTTCAATTAACTTACCTACAGCTACATGGCGGTGTTATTGTGTGTATGCACCAATGGATTATATGGCACATTGGAAAATTTTGCTTTGGCGGAGTGCGAGTTTTTCCAGTTCCTGCAGCGCATGGACAAATGTCTCCATTGCAGTGGCCATATAGACTTTTGAAGTCACAACTTCAAGAGCGTTCATAACAGCTTCGGTGGCTTTCCGTCTCCCAAGTAAAGCAAGCCCAGTATCGATGAAGGTGGAACGATTCGATCCAGCGTAAAGAAATTCTTAGTCACATAATTGTACCAAAACGCATGAAGCATTTGTTGTTCAATTTAATCAGAAAGCAATGAATGAGCTTTTGATGTACAGTCGTTTGTTGCCATTCTCGCTCAAAAGCTTGTCCAGTACAAATCCGGCGTTGGCGAAGCCATTTACAAAATTTGAAGCCAGATTCTGCATTCCTGAGTCCACTTGAATAAATGGGAAATTATTTCTTAATTAAACTTTTATATGTGTGCAACAATTCCCAGAACATATTTCAATCGAAACGAAGAACTAAAACTTGAAAAGAAAAACAGATAACATTCATCCAATTGTGTAAGACATTCTAATAAGAACAGAATTATAAAAAAATATTTACGTACTGTATACTA
This sequence comes from Philhelius pedissequus, assembly GCA_910595825.1. NCBI lineage: Eukaryota > Metazoa > Arthropoda > Insecta > Diptera > Syrphidae > Philhelius > Philhelius pedissequus. The sequence continues at coordinate 1,046,562 of OU343163.1, read as the reverse complement.
GAATAATTTAATATGTATTATGTATGGTCGTTAATGTTTCATAAGTTAAATAAATATGTATATATATACCGAAGAGAATGTTTTGAATAAAAAAAGGTAACGGAAACCCTCACTGTATTATTTATAATTTAAGTGCAATATGCATATGTACATAAGATCCATGTGATTTTTAAAGATACATAATTATGTATATATAAATGTATGACGGCCTACATCGTATGAAGTATTCAGTTCAGTTATTTTGGAAATATATATTTTTTTTTTAAACTCAAAATTTCAAAAACGAATCAATAGATTTTTTCGAAACTTCGTAATTGGTATTTTTTTGACTTTATCTTAATAGTTAAAAAAAAACTTCTTTTAGGTATATGCATATAGCTACCTACCCACCTACATCCTTCGTGTTCATTATTATATTTATATGTTTACATACCTAGGTTCCATCTATGTATGTACCTACACACATATTACTCTCCTATATTACAAATTTAAAATCCATACTATAAATTTAAATATGCTTTTGTAGGTAGGTACATGTGTAACTATATAACAAGTCATTGTTCAAGGTAATCATACTTACATCGGCTTCAAACCTGCATAGGATAACTAGATTACCTACATACTAAACAGCGTCAATGTTTAGCTACATGAAAGTTGTTAGCTCCAAGATCAAGACAACCCGTTCCAAAGATATAGCTCAAAAGCACTGTTCACCTTGAAATACATAATCTGAAAATACTTTGGAGTGTATCTTTGGAACGGGTTATCCTAAAAACTTGGTTGATACCTTTTTGTAATCTACTCTTGATACTCTCAAAATCAGCATCAAAAGTTTTCATGTAGAAGCCTTATTGCAAAAAATCACTCTTGAAATACGCATATTTAGAATGATGTATGCGTATTCCTGGAGCTATTTTTTTTACTACAACTTCTTTGCAAAAACTATTGATGCTTCCTTTGAAAGTATGAAGTGCTGATTCTAAAAAGATATCGCTCGCCTTTATTGGACAACCCGTTCCAAAGATATAGTTCAAAACCTATTCACTGTTCACCTTGAAATACATAATCTGAAAATACTTTGAAGTGTATCTTTGGAACGGGTTATCCTAAAAACTTGGTTGATACCTTTTTGTAATCTACTCTTGATGCTCTCAAAATCAGCATCAAAAGTTTTTATGTAGAAGCCTTATTGCAAAAAATCACTCTTGAAATACGCATATTTAGAATGATGTATGCGTATTCCTGGAGCTATTTTTTTTAATACAACTTCTTTGCAAAAACTATTGATGCTTCCTTTGAAAATATGAAGTACTGATTCTAAAAAGATATCGCTCGCCTTTATTGGACAACCCGTTCCAAAGATATAGTTCAAAACCTATTCACTGTTCACCTTGAAATACATAATCTGAAAATACTTTGAAGTGTATCTTTGGAACGGGTTATCCTAAAAACTTGGTTGATACCTTTTTGTAATCTACTCTTGATACTCTCAAAATCAGCATCAAAAGTTTTTATGTAGAAGCCTTATTGCAAAAAATCACTCTTGAAATACGCATATTTAGAATGATGTATGCGTATTCCTGGAGCAATTTTTTTTAATACAACTTCTTTACAAAAAATGTTGATGCTTTCTTTGAAAGTATGAAGTGCTGATTCTAAAAAGATATCGCTCACCTTTATTGGACAACCCGTTGCAAAGATATAGTTGAAAATCTATTCACTGTTCACCTTGAAATACATAATCTGAAAATACTTTGAAGTGTATCTTTGGAACGGGTTATCCTAAAAACTTGGTTGATACCTTTTTGTAATCTACTCTTGATACTCTCAAAATCAGCATCAAAAGTTTTTATGTAGAAGCCTTATTGCAAAAAATCACTCTTGAAATACGCATATTTAGAATGATGTATGCGTATTCCTGGAGCAATTTTTTTTAATACAACTTCTTTACAAAAAATGTTGATGCTTTCTTTGAAAGTATGAAGTGCTGATTCTAAAAAGATATCGCTCACCTTTATTGGACAACCCGTTGCAAAGATATAGTTGAAAATCTATTCACTGTTCACCTTGAAATACATAATCTGAAAATACTTTGAAGTGTATCTTTGGAACGGGTTATCCTAAAAACTTGGTTGATACCTTTTTGTAATCTACTCTTGATACTCTCAAAATCAGCATCAAAAGTTTTTATGTAGAAGCCTTATTGCAAAAAATCACTCTTGAAATACGCATATTTAGAATGATGTATGCGTATTCCTGGAGCAATTTTTTTTAATACAACTTCTTTACAAAAAATGTTGATGCTTTCTTTGAAAGTATGAAGTGCTGATTCTAAAAAGATATCGCTCACCTTTATTGGACAACCCGTTGCAAAGATATAGTTGAAAATCTATTCACTGTTGACCTTGAAATACATAATCTGAAAATACTTTGAAGTGTATCTTTGGAACGGGTTATCCTAAAAACTTGGTTGATACCTTTTTGTAATCTACTCTTGATACTCTCAAAATCAGCATCAAAAGTTTTTATGTAGAAGCCTTATTGCAAAAAATCACTCTTGAAATACGCATATTTAGAATGATGTATGCGTATTCCTGGAGCAATTTTTTTTAATACAACTTCTTTACAAAAAATGTTGATGCTTTCTTTGAAAGTATGAAGTGCTGATTCTAAAAAGATATCGCTCACCTTTATTGGACAACCCGTTGCAAAGATATAGTTGAAAATCTATTCACTGTTGACCTTGAAATACATAATCTGAAAATACTTTGAAGTGTATCTTTGGAACGGGTTATCCTAAAAACTTGGTTGATACCTTTTTGTAATCTACTCTTGATACTCTCAAAATCAGCATCAAAAGTTTTTATGTAGAAGCCTTATTGCAAAAAATCACTCTTGAAATACGCATATTTAGAATGATGTATGCGTATTCCTGGAGCAATTTTTTTTAATACAACTTCTTTACAAAAAATGTTGATGCTTTCTTTGAAAGTATGAAGTGCTGATTCTAAAAAGATATCGCTCACCTTTATTGGACAACCCGTTGCAAAGATATAGTTCAAAATCTATTCGTATTCTATATTAAATAATATGTGTCTAAGAATCACATGAATCTTATGTATGCAGATTGCACCTAAATTATAAAGTTATATGCATATAGGTACCTACCCACCTACATCCTTCATTTTCATTATTATATGCACATGTTTACATACTTAGCTTCCATAAATATATATATATATATGTATATTTTACTATCCTAACTTACATAATTCAAATCCATAACAAAGATTTAAATATACATTTGTAGATTGGTATTTACCTAAGTAACTATTCTTTTAATCATCTATCCGACAATTCATTATACTAAAAATTAAAGTAATCTTAACTACATCGGCCTAAACAGCTTTAATGTCTAGATACATTAAGGTTGTTAGCTACAACAGCAAGTTCGTGCTATCCAGTCTTAGAAAAAGCAGTTTTTTTTTTATTCTATACTATACTATACTATGAGACTTACCTTCTCCTTCCATTCCTTGATCATATCGGTACTATCAGCTGGCATTTGATCCGTATTAACCATACACATGTATCCGGATTCGCGCAAGCATCTCTCAACTTCCAGTACTTCATCTGCCGAATTGCACAAGACTGCACAACGCTCCAACTGATATGCGCACTTATCCAAACATTTCATACTTGCAATTTAATGGAAACTTTAGCCTTGGCATAGACTGCAGCTTCTAAATAGTCTGCAATGCACAACAAAGGCTGATTAGAAATCTTTACAAAATTAATAAATCGCCGAGTCCATATCTTGGAAGTGACCACCAGTTGAAATGGAATCTTTTCATCTTGAAGAACTGGAGAGATAAGCTTGAAGAGGGTTTCATCAAACTCGGGATTCTCACTCATTATGCTGCCCAAACCATCGATAACTAAAGTTTTACTTGGCGTATGTTGAACAAGTTTTCCTTCTGTAATTACAAGCACACCACACCCATTAAGCAGTTCAATTTTAACATCTTCGTTGTTTCGAAGTCCATATGCTGGGACAATACTAATTTTTGGTGTTGTGCTAGCCAAAATGCGTCGACAATGACGAGAAATACTCTCAACCTGAACGGACGATGGTGCGATTATAATAACTTATCGATTCTAGACGGAAACTCAACATGGAGGCAAATAACACCAGGTTTTACCAGTTCTATTCGAGTTGATCACACAAAAGCAATTGCCACGAACTAAATGCGACCAAGCGTACGCTTGGATGCGATACATTTTAGTCAATCGCATGTGCTCCATTTCTTGGTGGATTTCTGCTGTAAACAAGGCATTCTTCATGCGTTCAATTGGTTTAACATTGTTTTTACTGTGAGCCAATACAAGATGCTTAAAGAAATTTGTTTTCAAAGTAGCTTTACCAATGACTTCGGGAAGATTAAGATTGGTTTGGTATGATGGAAGAGGATTAGTTAAATTACGAAAGTAAGTTTTTTTGTTAATATTTTCGTAGAACGTATGGACGGATCGGAATTTGCACTAGTAACTGCTGTGGAACACGGATATTGTAAAAGTGATGAATTTAACGATTGGACAGTTTCATTTTTAATATATTTTATAAATAAATTACAGGACAAAATAGAAAATAAATAAAATAAAACTCGCGCACTTCCAATATTTGTTTTGAAATGAATCTTTTTTTTTTATTGTTTTGTCATCTGTCAAAATACTCACCTCACATTGAGTAAACTGGTCTTTTCTTGTGGTGGAATTTTGGCACGTTCGCATTAATATGCTATGGTTTGCTTCTACTTTTTGATTGGATTTTCTTCATTTTGAACATAAAATTAATAAATATTGCTTAATTTGTAAGCCAGAATCAACTAAAAGCTTTAATTAGTATGTTTTTTGTTTGATAAAGGCCTTTAAAAATACAATTTAACTAAGAAGCAATTAATTTTTCAATTTTTGAATTTAACGGATTTCCATTTTGAAGATATAGGCTTACCATATCTACCAAAAGGGCAAATGCGCACTCCTCCGTTTCGATAAGCCTGTGTTGGTATCTGCTCCATTTAAAATGCACGGGCAACTAACACATGTTTGTCGAAACGGAGGAAATCCTCTCAATTTAGCTTGTAGGGTGAAAGAGAATAAACCCCCGAAGTCGTGCCTCTATATTAGTTTCTCTATGGTTTCATGTATAACGTGTGCACAAATACTACAAATACTAAGTAATGATAGTACATCACAGAAAATCATATATTCGTGCGGAATCCGAAATCTGTATGAGGCTAGGCGCGCACAGGCAATTTTTCCGAAACGAAATTATTTAGTCACTAGTTGAACGATGATTGCGCACATAAGTAACTTCAAAATCAATCAACGGGATAATACAACACACAGACAATATTATGATTTAATATGCGTGCAATTACATATAGTTCGGTGTGATACAAACTGAAGAACTTATTTGAGGCGATCGTTCGATCTGTGCCAAAACACAAACTTTTAAGTTGTTCGAATCGCGGAATGAATAGTTTTTGCATGTGGGCGCACTCTCACATAAGTCCATGGTATTCACTTTAGCAACCAAACTGTTGCAAAACTGAAAGTTGCATGTGCGCGCCTAGCTTGAGTATACACGATTTTCAGGGGTAGCGCATTAATTTCTACTTATTAAGGGTATTCATGCAACTAGATTATTTTTCGCTTTGCAGAAAGATATAATTTTCCTCCAAGACGTTTGCATGAACACCCCCTTAAAAATACTTGATTAAATGTGGGAAATAATCAGATGTTCATTGAATAAATTTATGAGTTTTATTTATTCTCTTTCTGCATCAAATTCGTGAGATATTTTTATTTGATTTGCAGAATATTTCTCCCATACAAACTTTGACAGTTCATTTCTGCGGAGATAAGATTATCTGTTTTTTTTTACGTTTATCTGGGTTTTCCGCCTTTGCATGAATACCCTTATTGTATTGTAGATTATTCTCTTATAACTCACGAATTAACTTTTATGCTATGGCTTAGAAAATGTAATTGATTAGAGATGGAATAAACGTTTTTTCATTAATACTACTGAAAGTATTGAACATTTGTTAATTTCGTTCAAATAGCACGAATGGATGTACACTATAATAAGGTTTGCATGCAATGACACAAAATCTTGATAAGCCTCAGAAACCAGATAAATTTGCCTACGCAAAAATGAACTGTTAAATTTTGCATGGAAAATTATTCTGAAAAGGATTTAAATTTATCTCACGAATTTGATGTAGAACTGGTATAAATCATAAACTTAGTTTAACGAACAGCTGATTGTTTCCCATATTCACCCAAGTATTTTTACTTACGTTTCATACAAAAATTGGATCTTTTTGTTCTACAAAGGAAAATTATCTCGTTGCAAGAAAACAATTTATATTCATTATTGCCGAACGTGCCCAATGCTCTTAATAATCGCGCATGTAAGACCTGATTAGCTAACTGTCTATAATCATTTTGCTGAACTCAACAGTCAGCAAATTTTTGACATTTCAGGCCGTTGTTCCCGTGCAAAGTTCTGGAGTGATACTTTCATTCAAATTCAAATTTAAAGAAGAAGAAACATTTTTCTCTGGCTGCCTGTCCAGTACCAGTGGCTTGCATTCGTGTGCATTCTAATGAATTTCAACTCTTGCCGGATTTTATTTATTTTTAATTCAATATGAATTCTTTAGACAATACTCCTTTGCGCTACAAAAACCGTTCTTCCGTGCAAAATTTTTTTAGTACAAATAAAAGCAAAATCAATCGGGGCCAAAATGCGCATCTTATGCCCCAAACACATGGACATCGTTCGAGATTTAGAGAAACAAATGATTGTTATGATGTTTTTCCTGTTGTGAAAACCCCACCAACCAAACGCTTCTCAAAGGTTGTGAATCCCTTTGAAATTGCTCTAACCGAACGCCTGCATTTGCCAATTATCGGAAGGTACTAATTTGTGTTGTGTTGGTTCGTAACAAAAATCAAATTTCTTTTTCAGTCCAACACTATTTCAGCGCCCGCCGACGCCACAACATTCCTCCACACAATTTGCTTGGACTATTGATGATGTGTCGTCTTTGCAACCTGCCAATGTTGAGCCGCATGAAACACAATTCCACGATTCGCCTGATCCGGAATTCGAAGCCAAAGCTCAATCAGCAATTAGTTCGTTTTTCAAGGAGCAACAAATTGTTCCTAGTCCAATTGACTGTCCATTACGAAGTCAACGTATTATTCTTTCTGAAATTACTGAAAACACTCCGATTTCTAAGCCAGGTCGCCGTATACGAGATAATGCTGCACAAACAGTCCTTTCCCTCCCACCAACACTCCCCAAGGACTTGGAGGCTGCATTGGCCCCTTACTTCGTATTTACCGAATGCCAGCAGAGCACCAGCAACCTATCTGACACTTCCATCAGTGCTATTGAATACGACCTCCGAGATGCATCTCTCAGGCGCAAACTATTTGACTTCCATGGGGTTTCGTGCATAGATGATGAAACCTTTGCTGGAGTAGAGAGTTGCCAGCTTACTTCAGCCAGTCCTCCACCAGAGTCTCCAGAAGTAGTCAAATCTAAAGCAGCCAAATTTGACGAAGCCTTTTTCAAATCTAGACTATCAGATCCGATGGACAAGAGCTCTTTTGGATCTCTCTCACCCATTGCACAAAGTTCTTCGCCTCCAAACTTTAAACGCAGGTCACAAATAAGTTTTCCTAAAAATGAGGCCGCCTCACAATTGCGAGCATCTTGTTTTTACGATACTTACAGATGCCCTAAAGTAGAGGATTTTCCCAGTCCCGTTGCTAAGAAGTCGCCAATGTATCTATTCACCACTCCAGAAAGGAGCTCGGCTTATCAAAGCTCTTCGCCGTACCGAGTGAGCGACGCGGCATTTAGCATTAAGATCAGCGGGCTGCTTGTCGACACCACAAAGAGATCACGAGCATCTGCCGAACTTGATTTGTTTGCTGACGAAACTCAAGACATTGACGAAGACGAAATGCAAGTCAGTCAATTATCAGCCATTAGCAATATCTCTTCGGAATCGGACACACCTCATAGCAAGCGGCGGTCGACGAGTAGGAAAAACCTCTCGCAGTCGTTTTCAAACCAGCGTGTTTCCAACGACGACGACAATGAGAATACACATGTTTTTGCCCAGAATGATGCCTTAAAAGTGAATAAAATGTTTATTCCAACACACAAGACTGCCGAAATTATTACGAATACCCATTTAACGACATCAGAGCATTCTATACTTTATCGCACAGACAGCGGATTTAACGAGATGACCACCAGCAGTAGCACACATTATGATGCTAAACCCGACTTTCAATTATCTGGAGAAGAGGAAAAGACTGCAAATGAAAACAGTTGCGATGCCGATGTAAGTATGATATGCTGCTCAACGCCATCCAAGCACTGTGCCATTCTTAATAATATTAATTAGGTCTTAGAAGAATTATTCAATTTTTGTTTGCAATTAGCATAATTATTATACAAAATAAGTTTCTATGGATTGTTTACCACTTTTAATTGTTATAATTAATAATTATTGCAATACCCAATGGAATTTTAAAAACAAGTGTCATACAATATTTTTATTTTTTAAGAAATAACAAAATTTATTGATGAATCAATCTGTTTTCTTTAGGTTGAATATAGATCATAAATTGTAATTGAATAATGAAAATACATGAATACTGCATTTTTGTTTATTAAAATTTCCTCCTATTCTTTCTTCGTGTGCACAATTGACTGTAATAGTACAACAAAATGGCGTTTTTAATTTTTAAAATGTTGAATACTTTCTTTTAACACTCTAATGGCATTTTATTTCTTTACATGAACACTATGTAATTATATTGATCTGCTAATCTGCTAATCGAGTACAGATTAAGTTAATTTGATGACTATTCTGGAAGCTGCATTATAGCTACATACATTTCTAGTCTTAAGGATTTTCCGAAAATGTGTAAAATATGCTTAAATTATGCATTAATTATATCCTTACATAAGTTGGGAGAGTAATATAGACCTATATACATACAAAGATTGAACCTATGTATGTAAATATGTAGATATAATAGTGGTGGCAATGGCGCAGTGGATAAAGTGCTTGATTGCTAACTAGGACGTGTGGGTTCGATCCCCACGCTAGGCGCATTCTTTTTTATACCTCCAATTTTAATTTGATGCCGTCCATGGGTTAAAATGAGACAGTCAGTCAATACCTGGTCCTCAAATCCACTGTGCCAAACTAGTGCCGTGCAATTCAGGTTGCATTTAAAAGACCTTAGGTCTTACAGGCCTATAGTAAAAAAAGAAGTGAAAGATATAGGTGGATATTCAGCTATATGCATATAACTTTATAATTTATGTGCAATATACATAATATTCATGTGATTTTTAAAGATACATATATATAAATGTATGAGGGCCTACATAGTTGTTATCGTGAATAAGAAATTCCCTGGAAATTTTTCTCCAATTTGAAACTTGGAAACGTAAATGACCCTCGAAATTTATTTGACAGAGCTTAGGGGCATTCCCGGGTAACTAAATTGGTGCAATTTTGAAAGTGTTTGGTTCCCCTTTCTGGTGGCGTTCCATTATTGCACATGTCATTTCCTTTCCTTCTGATAATTTTTATAGTCATTTGCTATCTTATTCTTTCTCTTAACCGGACAAAAATTGGGCGACCATGAGTGTCCGGTTATTAGAGCTTTCACTGTACATATAAAATTTTAATTTCAAAAAAAAATTCTGTGGCTGGTTTTTGAAAAATCGATTTTTCAAAAAAAAAATTCATATGTGTATGTAGGTATTTTTTAAAAATCGAAAACTCAATTTTGTTGAAAATATGAATATGCAGTTTTATTAACACTTCTGAGGAGCATTTGCTTACAAAATAATTTGAATGGGTTTATCTAGTGAGACAGACGAAAATATGAAAAGTGGTTCTATGGGAAGTACCGCTATAGACTTTTCAAATTAAATTCAATTTTTTGCAAATTAAATTCAGCTTTTTGCAAATCAATTTCAACACTTTTTGCTAAATTCAACTTTTTGCAAATAGAATTCACGATACATATTAGGATCTTCCTATTTCCGTAAAAAAAAAAACCCTCTAGAAAGTCGAAAAAACGTTTCTATCAACTCCATTTAGGTACTTGATTTAATTTGCAACAAGTAAATTCTATTATTCTTAATTTAAAAAATAATTGTTTTTTGAAGAAAATTAGTTTACTTTAGTGTTTAAACTTTCTAGGAGATTTTGCATAAATTTTTTTTTAGAAAATTCAATTAACTGTTGACCATTGTTTTTAAATTTAGATTTAAGTAATTTTTGTAATTTTAACGTTAGCATTTAACGTATTGAAAGTCTTCAACTCCAAACCACAGGGAGCCAGAAGCCAAGGTAGACCTCATTTTCGATGGAGTGACCAGGTAGGTAGAGGGGTACCTCCGACAACTTGGAGCTCAAAATTGGAGACGGACAGACGGAATTACGGGACCCACTTGCAAGAACAAAAACTACAATTTTACGGTCCTCAAGAACCTACTTAAAAATTTGCATGGAATAAAGGTCATGAAAATGAGCATTTGACGAATGAATCCCTTTTGAATTTCAACTCAGACCAACCTATTAATATCCCCCCATCAAATACCCTTATATTCACTGATGACTCGCATCACATATAGCGCATCAAAAAGCCCCGAACTCGAAGAATGACAGATCACATCCTTAAATTCTGGGAATACTACATCCAATGGGGAATCAAATTCAACAGAATTTATCTGCTTTAGAACACTTTAGCGTAATGGCCTGGATGCGAAATACAAACTCATCTCCCTGACTCTTCCTGATAACACATGACAGATTATAATTGTCCCGATTAACAAATACTTTTACCACTTTAGTACAAAGATGCTGAGAAGAATACTATCACATCCCAGCTTTCATTTTAATTTAATTACAGCTAACTCAACCACCGATATCTCGATGTGCTCCCCCTATGATGGCTAGTCGGGATATCAACATATGAATGCTACGGTACTTCTACCTCGCTGCAGACACTTTTTGTAATTACAATGTAAATTTTAAAACCCCGTGTCTTATCTTTCGGTTTTGAAAGTATTGATATGGATATGTAGTTCCACTTTTACCACTTTAAAAATCGAAACCTATATTTTCTTATTTAAGTAAATAACACCGTTAATTAGTTTTTTTTTCTTAAGAAATACAAAAATTTACATTATGTATGCAATTATAAATGTGTCCCCATATTTAGCTAATAGCTAACTTCACCAACCGAGCTAAAAAAAATTGTATAATCATCACCTTGTTCATCTGTCGTGCGTTGTGAACTTCAAAAAAAAATTCTAAATTGAATTTTACCAGCTGAATTTACACTGTTCTGTGCCCTTACCTTACTGTAACTTTCATTCTCGTTTATAGCGTTAAGGCCTTGGCTGTATTCGGCCGGCAGTCGCGCACGTAATGTGAGTAAGTTAATTAATAATCAAAAGGCGTATCATTTAAAAATCATTAACTCTGGATTAAAGTCTATACCATCCTAATATACCTGTTTTTCTTTTGAATCGAGTGGTTCTGATTTTGTTATTTAGTTCGATTGAATTTTAGTGTATCATTTCTAGCAGCAGCATAGGATGATTTTTAAAGTTGTGCTTGTTATTTGTTGTGTTCTTATGGGCATTTCGAGCGCATATAAAGTTCGCGTTAAACGTATTGTTGGTGGAAAAGAAGCAGCTAAGCCACCCCCAGATGATCCAGTTGTCTTCACTAGAATGTACAATAGACATGCACGTGTAGAGGGATTCCGTAATTCCAGAACTGGAATTTATACATTTTTAGGACTTAAGTTCGCACATCCACCGGTAGGTCAAAACCGTTTTACTCGTCCAAGATATCGTCGATTAGAAGGTGATATCAATGCTACAAGGCACGGACCTGCGTGTCCACAACCACACTATGAAAAACAAAATGTTGTTGTTGGACATGAAGATTGTCTTCTCCTTAATATATATACACCGCAGATGCCTGATGAAACTACAGGTCTCCCAGTCTTTGTCTGGATTCATCCAGGAGCATTTCGCTTTGGCTCTGCTGCCCAATATGATGCAGAGCCTATAGCACAAAGTGGGGTAATAATTGTTCCTATTCAATACAGACTAGGTACGTTGGGAATCATTGGCGATGGAAGTAAAGAGTTCGATGGAAACCTCGCGTTGTTCGATATGGCGGCCGCCTTGAGATGGGTAACAGAGTACATATCATTTTTTGGTGGAAATCCTAAGCAGATCAAACTTATTGGTCATGGATCTGGTGCAGCAAGCGCTATGTTCTTGTCGATGTCACCTCGTAGTGGCTCAATTACGGGTGTTGTAGCAATGTCAGGCTCTGCACTATCACAGTATGCTAAAGATGAAGTACCAGTGCAGTCGTTGCTAGAAATTGCTAATATAAATAATTGCCCAACCACAAATGAAACTGAAACTGTTTCATGCCTGAGGAAGGTACATACATGTTTAAAAATACAGCAACAAATTAACTTAACAAACTATTTTTTTTTGTTTTAAATGTGTTTCAGAAAAGTGCAGAGGATATTGTAGTGAAAGATTCTCAAGTTCAAACAGAACGCCTTAATGGACGGGCGATGATTAAAAAAATATCTGGATGTGTTGGATTTAACCCTCATGTTGAGCAACCAGACGATGGAAGGGGTCTCCCAGGAATTATTACCGATGAGCCACAAAACTCAATTTCTAAAGGAAATTTTTCAAAAATACCTCTCCTAATTGGTGTTGCTAAACAAGAAACAGCCAGCGCCATAAATCTTAATCCTACCAACGATCTACGAAAACTAGCAGAGAATGTTTTAAATTCTCTCGTAGATACGTTACCCAGCTTAAAATCCTTTCTTCGACTAGACGAATTAACTGGTGCTATTATAAAGCCAATTTTACCTGGCGCTGAAGCTCTTAACTTAGAATTAACTGATATACTCAAAATCCCCGTATCCCTCGAACCTCATCAAATTATTTCTAAGGTTACCGAGATGACAACCGATGCTCTCTTCAACTTGCCCGCTGTTTTAACAGCGCAGGTATGGTCAAAGACAGCATCATCTTATCTTTACAGTTTTGAATACAAAGGCTCTACGTCTAAGGGTATTAATTTTTTGCGCGGACTTCCAATTGTGGCTTCGAAAACTACCATGCCATCCATCAGTCATGGCGATGAGCTTGGCTACATGTTCAACGCTAACGATATCGAAGGCAATCCACTGCCAAATACACGTCTAACTAAACCTGAAGATATTCAAGTTCGTAAGAATTTAATATCTCTCCTGACTAAATTTGCCAATTCCAATACAGGCGATAAATCATCTATTTTTAAAAGTGTAACCTCTGGAGGCAATGGCACTCCTTTTATTAAAATCGATACCAAACTTATGGTCGCTCCAGATTTCCGAGTTTGTGAACTGCTTTTGTGGGGCGCTCCATTGAAACCATTGCAGTCGACAACGTGTAAAGATTTTGCAAAAACCATAGGTTCGTTGACAAATATATTGAATAATGCTACAGCAGGTATCACTAATTCGATACAGTTAGGTAGTGGTAAAGGTGGAGGACTACTTAACGTCGGTAGTGTACTTGGCTAATTCCATCTTAATCGGACAATTTTACGAAGAAAAAAAATATCCGAATAATTTTTTGTAAATTAGTAACTACAAGTTTTCCATTACAGTAGAATTCGTTATAAGGCAAGTCTAAGTGTTTGCTTCGTAAAATTTTGCATTTTCTTTTGAAACCTTGTAGTAAACAATAAATAAACAAATACTAAATATATTATTATTTACGTATTTTTTTTTTTAATATAATGAATTCAACAAGCAGTTTGGTAACTTGAAAATTCCTACGAATTTGTACAAATTTTGCTGTTAACCCATAAAAAAAAAAAAACAAGTTTGGTAAACTTGGTGAAAATGTCTAGTTACCAAACAGGCATAATAATACGTTATATTACACATAGCACTGCAAACGAGAGATCGACTTAAACAACATTACACACACGCCATAAAACGAAAGACCAATATTGTGTGTACACATTTTTTTTGAGAGCGTGTCGTTTCGTGTCGTCGGTTTGCAAATTTTTACCCCCAACGCCACAAAAGAAGTTTTACTTAAAAAAAAAAAACAATAATTTGACCGATTCAGATAAAAATTCAAATTGAGGTTCGGGCAGCTAGAAGCAGCTAATTTTCGTAAAAATGTGAAAATCAAAATGAAAATTAAATTAAATTTTTCTTTGGACGGCAGTTGATATTTTCCTGGCATTACGATGATAACGAAGACGAAAAAACTGGGCCTCACAATTATCTCTCCGCGAGAAAAATACGTAAGAATGAAATATAATTAGGTAGAAAATTAATGGACGGTACACATAATTTTTTTGTTTCTAAATCGATCAAACCGTTTATGAATTTTAGCGAGACTAATATAGCCCTTTTCGTAACGATCCACTCTTAGAGCCAGAAACAATATGTACCATTTTATTTAAAGGCGTTTAAGATCAACAAAAAATAGTTAGGTATTTGTGTATAAATATATGGCTTTCAAAGAAGTATTTCATATCGTGAAATAAATATTGTTCAACGCCAGCATTCCTATTGAGTTGAATAGTGAACAAAACGCTCAACACCTTAACATCTCACGCAAGGCGATTTATATTCAAAAGAAAGATGAATCTCTCTTTGTAATAACAAATTCAAATTTAAAAATCTAAGCGAAGGTTACACACGCAACAAAACCATGTCGTTTATTTCGAGTTATTACTATACGTGAGTGTTCTTATATGGTCACGGTATTCCATAACCATTCAACGGAAATATTAGTAATTGTAAAAAAAAATAATAATGCAAGCTAAATGTATATGTATATATGTATGTACTACATGTTAAAACTAAATAAAAGAAAAACTAATAGCAAAAATAATGTTTGATTTTTTTTTATTTTTTTAGATATAAATTTATATATAAATGTATTCCTTGTACATATATATATTAATTTTTAAATAAAATGTATGAACTTATATGTGATTTATATACGTTTTTACCTTAATTAGCGCGGGCTTTTGGATTTTGTTTACATCCATAACTTTACTATAATGATGTTCTTATAATAAAGTGAACAAAAAAAAACTAGACAAATATTGATTTGTTTGTTAAATAAATGTTATACAGACAAAATCTGCTCTTTTTAAGAAGAACATAACATGTGATATGGGACGCGCACTAGAAAATCACGTTGTTGCATTATTATTTTCGGTGTTGTTCTCATGGAAATTGGCTCCGTTTACAATAAAAGATGTACCCAACCCATAAAGGTGGCCACAGTATTTAGCGTTGTCAATATTATCCTCGAAAAACATCTACGGAAATAGAAAAAGATAAACAAACAAACAAAAATGAACTATGAACATTCGATAGTAAAATTATATCTCTTTTCATGATGATGGGTGCCTTTTTTGAATTCGGTTAGTATTAAAATGGGATAATAAAATATTACAAATGAAAATAAAATTTATAAAAAAAAAACAAAATTATTGCGTTCATTTTGTTTAATAAATTCATTATTAATTCAAAAATTCAAATGAACAAACAACAATAAAAATGTAAATGTATAATAAAAAAAAAAAAAAACAATGTAGGTGAATACTTCACCAGTAACAAGATAATAAAACTCAAAAACTTCAAAATGAGGATTAAAAACAAAAAAGAGAGAAAAAATAGTCAAAGAAATAAGAAAGTTAGTTGGAAAAACATGGTGATCTTTCATGTTTATGCTTCGAAAACAAAAGAATTAAATTCAATTGCATGGTCAAGGTATGGCGGGGTGAGTTCAATGTTAAAGTTTTTATCATTTGATGATAGTTTTTGTACCTCTCGCATTTTAAAGAACGCCATTCCAGTCAAAAGCGCATCAGAACCCGCTTGATGCTGCGGTCCGACGCGACGAAGCTCCAACTGATCAGCAACTTCTTGCAGGCCACCCTTAAGATTCTTACAAGACTTCATCAGATATTTAATGTCGTAAATGTTTGGGAAATACAGGCGGAGTAATTCAAAAAATTCACTCTCATCAGCTGGCAAATTCTGGTCTGTTAATAATTTGAGCAAATATCCAAAATCATAGCCAGAATGGAAACATAGCCACTTGATGTTGTCCACCAAAACAATGCCCGACGACATTAGCAATTCGGCAAAATCTAATGGATCAATTCCATCTTCCTCGTGCTTCTTAAATTGAATACCAGAATTTTGCAACAGATCAATGGAGTCCTGTGCATACATATCCTCTCTATAAAAATTAGATTAATGTAATATCCAAACTAGTATGTATATATTACTTACGAAAGATTGAATTTAAAATTAAACTGCCAAGTCGAATAGCCTGGTGGGGTTTTACCCTCGTCATCCATAAAGGTCAGCCCCAATTGAATAATGCGCAACAAGTCCACATTGCACCTAAGAAGCTGATAATGGTAGTCGGCTGTCGACCTGAATTCGCCGACTGGTCGTGCAACTACACCAGGAAATTCCGTGTCCATTGCCACATAGTGATACTTTTGCACCACCTTCCGAATAGTACGGAATTCATCTTCGAGATTATGCTTCCAAACGTCCCTTATGCCGCATTCTTCGTTGCTGGGTATACTGATCGTGTGCGAGGAATGTCCACCGCCACCACTTATTGCTGAAGGCATTGCCTATCAAATATATCACAAGGAAGGTATCATGGTTAGCCTCAACTCTAACAATGTATTTGTCGATAAGCTTTCCAAGAATTCGTGCAAGGGCAGTGGATATTAAAAGTTTGTTGTCGTTGTGTACAGATGGATAACTCAATTTGTAATTATGTAGGGGAAAATATGATTGATAACCAATTGGTAGGTAAATAATAACAAAGAACAAACCAAAAATTGCAAGTATATATACGAAAAAAACATCAGAACGTGATGTGGTAAATGGGAGGTGGGGTTTCAAAATAAAAAAAAATGTGTTAAATCGTTTTTGAAAAAGGAACCGTAGCGGCAGCGGAAGAACAACAACAAATCAAAAGCAATACAATTTATTTACTTACATCAGTTGTTGAATTAGTGGTTACTTCACTGGCTTCAGCCACGGTGCTGTCAGCCGATGTGTATTCAGTTTCTTTCTTTTGTTTGATTGAATTTTATACAAATTCCTAAAGAGGAATTTAAATCAAAGGCTATTACGCTCTACTGATAGGGTGCGCGCTTTAAATGATATATGTATGTAATGTTTTTTATTTTATATTATATTTTCCAAATATCCAGTTTTGGTTTTTGAATGGAGCAGTTATTTTGCTATCAATGCATTGAGTCTATTAGTCCTGTAGTTCCGTTGAAAAAAATTACAAAATGCAACATTTGCAAACAATGTTACGAAGAGAAATTCAAGAGATAAGTAGATTTCTTTATTAGCTTACGAAAAATCAAGAAGGTATTGTCCGATTTTTTTTTATTTGTACTTACCCATTTCATAGTTATATTAAATTATTGAAGATGTACTAAACCTTCTTTATGAAGATTTTTATTGCTATTCATACAAACGAAACGTAATAGACAAAAAAACAAATATTCTGACAAAAAGCCACCATAAAATATAAAATAACTTTCCAGAAATTTGTATTTGCTATTACTTTACTATTACTAATCTATTTTACGGGTCGGTCGGTCGCTCGGTATAATTTTCTGTGTTGATTTTTGATTGAGCGAAGCGAAATTGAATGTCAAAATGAATTGGCCGAATTCAGCAGAGCGGATGTTAAATTCAGCTGTACTACGAGTATCGTTTCATTTGTATAGCCGAGTTCGATTTAGCCGTGTTCTTTGGTAAATCTATCGGCAGCAAAGCAGGATTTTCCAAATTAATGATTTTATTGTATTTTTAAGTTGGTATTACCGACTTTGTGTCTAATAACTAAATGCAATGCAAAAGATCAACAATTGATTTGTTTATATTTTTTCAGATTAAAGGCATTTAGAAAGATGCAAATAAAATTGAATATATAAGAAGCAGTAAGATTTAACAAAAAGTTGAAGTTTCCACATCTGTGATTTCCAAAATGTTAATTTTAAAATTATTTTTTTGGGTTTGACGTTTTTTTTTTCAATAAAATCAGATCTTGTGCCAATGAAAAGGTATGTTCGCATTGTATAAATGATCGCATTCATTATTTTACTTTAGGTATCTTTAAACTTTGCTTACACGCGGCTCGAAAATCGAGTTGGAGTAGAAAGATTAATTAAAAATGAGTTATATAAGATATGGACAGAGAGCCTCTTTCAGAATCTCGTAATTAGGGTATATAGTCGTGTTTTGGTAAAAATTATTAACGTCGCAACAAATAAACACTGAAAATAAACGATTGTGTCCACTTTTTTATTCATTGGTTGGTCAACGGTCAGCTCGTCCCTGAAGTTAAAATGACGTAAGATCGTGAAAATCTGGTTTGACACGAATTTTAGGGTCAAGTTGATTATCAACCACATCGATCAATAAAATTTGCCATTTTCTTCCTAGGCAATAAACTATATTTTGAAATATTTAGAATGTATTTCTTGCCAAATTTCGCCGAAAATCTCGAAAATATCACCCTTTACCGCAGATGAAATTAAATCTAATAATTTCCAATTGTTGGTATAACAAAATTAAGATTTTTTAGACGAAATCTTAATAATCTTCACAATCGAATTCGACAGTTTATGTCTTGCACGTGTTATAAGTGCTCTATCGATAACATGCACTTACGTCCTGTTAATTATTTATTATTAAATAATAGATTTAAGAGCTTTGCTCAAGTTTTAGTTAGTTCATTTTTAGACAATTTGACAGCAGCTGAAACAAAGCCACTCAAACATCTTTTATTAAAGTATCTTTGATCTGGCAGTTGCGAATAAGCTAACTTTAACTTTTACTGAAAGTGGAAGAGCGGCCCCTACTTATGCTTATTATAATGATTTATAAAGCAACATAAATAAATAAGGGGTACTTTTCGCCTAGGTCGTTGCTTTAGTAACTTTTATTTCCTGTACGTGAATAGGTGTGCAATCATTTTTTTAATAAAAGAACACATACTAATCCAAAAATTATTGATTTTTGACTGCTTTCAGTTAACCTTTCCGAATCGTTCACAAATATATTCGAATTTTTTGGTTTACGAGATAACTTATCTAATAAATGGGTGAACGTGCCCATTGACAGAGAGAAGAACTCTATCTACGGATGTGCGTCTGGGTTATTTTTTAACACGTATTACAAAAACAACACGAGCTCCAGGTTTCTATCTGTGTTTTCAAATATTAGTATTAAATTAGGCGAACAGTGGGTACATATAAGTACATAACCTAGATCGTTTTATTTTCACGGGGTGAACCATATGTGTTATTGGCGATAATAATAATTGTGCAATTTTATAACCTGAGCAATTTTTTCTACTTCTTCTTTTTTACATGGTGTAAAAAGGGTCTTAGCTGAAAGTTCCCTTTTACATGACGATTTCCAACAAATCATTTCAAATCGATCTTAGATTGATTTTTCTTTTGCTGTAAGGAACTTGTAGAAAGTATTGTGTGTGTAAAATCAATGAAATCTTGCTTATTATATTGCCTTTACAACATTCAATTGTAGCTTGCGATTCTTAAGCACGTTGGTGAGGGACGTATGTGGTGGCCGGGGTAAACAAAATTGCTTTGGTTGAAAAATTGCAGAGTTATCGCCCTTTCTTTTTGTAAATTTTCGTTACGGTAGATACGATTGAACTTTTCTAAATTAATTGGAGTAAGGAGTGCAGATATATGTTTGAAGAAAGTTAACATCTTTTAAATATCGCAGTGTTTAAAAGTATCTTTGCAAACGAAAGGAAACCGAAACGGAAACATGGTTTAAAAATTTTCTCTGGTGTAAAAGCAGTATAAAATGGCAATTATTGGTTTTGACAGCACAAAGTTAATTTTGTTTAGAAACAATTTGATTGTGTTCAGTAAGAAATCGAATATTTTTGTTTCAAATTCGCAATGAGTTTTTAAGAGAGATGGGCATATTTTGAACGTGGATGGGCCTAAGAGTTATGACCGTTCTAAAATGGCCTGCTAGTAAAAAAAAAAGTTTTGCATTGTGGTTGAGCCGCTGATTTGTGATCGCATCAATGGATTCAGTGTTTTCTAATCCAACTGTTGTGTAGGGAATCAACTACATGTATAGCTATTTGAACTGTATTTGACCTTCTTTTTGCGGATGTTCTTTTTACTGACAATTAAGTACTCCCGGGTAGGGTAGAGTGAAGCGTCCTTTACCTCTTCTCTGAGGTTACAAATTCCAGTGTGATGCAGGTATTTATTTTGTATATATACAATTATGCAAATCATGTTCTCATAAAATTTGAGCGTACAATAATTGATCGTGCGGTGGATTTCAAAATCTGATATTTGGCTGGTTATTTCTATAAAGAAAAAGCTTGCTAAGCATAAGGGTAATTTAATTTGCTACATATCCTAAAATATAAATACATAATTTAGAATTCAAAAGCTTAGACTATTTTGAAGTTTTATAGCTTGTTATTTCTTCACGTGTCATATTTGTTGAACTGAGAACTTACTTCAAACATTTACTTGCAAAAATCCGTTGCAATAAAAATAAAAATAGGTTAATGTTAAAATAACACCATACATTACATTTATATGAAATAAAGTTGAACTTGTAGATATACAGCTGATAATTCTGAAAAAAAAATACTTAAAATAAAGCGAAATATGCCTTGACTAGCTTTCCAGTAAAAAAATTCCCTTAATTGGAAGGACTTTTTTTTTAGCTGACCAATCGGAGACTAGAAACTTCTCTTATTTTTAAGTTACCTACGTCTTCTCAGCGTGCTTATTGGAAATTTACTTCAAACTTTCGAATTTATGGATCCTACAAAAAAAACTAACTACAATATTTTTTGTTATAAAAAAATACTTTTGTTTCGTTACCAAATATTTAACCATTCAAATACACGTTCAAAGGATTCTTGACATTTATAAAAATATATCCGTTGTAAATTTAAGGAAACTACTTATATAGATCAAAAAAATCATATAGGTAAATTTAAACTATAATAATAGTAAAAAATATTAGTATGGTTATTATAAGCATTTTTCAATATAAATTTTAAAACATAATTCCAAAAAATCGTGCCCTGTTTTCGAAATACTGAATTTTCAAGAAAAAAATTATTTTTTTTTCAAAAATCCAAAAAAAATATTTTTAGAAAATATTGGTACCTATGTAGAATTCGAAAAACCTCGTATATACAAAAGACCACTGGTGTTGTCAAAAAAGTATTCCCCCAGGTACAATTTACGTCTTTTGGAGAGAGCAGGACACGAGCATAGAAGATGGGAGATAGTCTCCTCGGTCATACAGCTTCTGCAAAAGTCATTGGAGAATACGCCAAGTCTTTTGGCGTGCCTACCAATTAAACAGTGTCCAGTTACGACACTTATAACGGAGCCAAGATGTTTCCTGCTCAAAGAGAGAGTAGACCTTCTTTTGCGTCTTGGGTCTGGCAGGTACCGTTAATAACAAAATATTATGTATTTGGTATAATTAGTGTTTATTTTGGTAAAAATAAACACTAATTATACCAAAAGTATTGCACATACTTTTTTTTATCAAAATCGTTAGAGCCGTTTTCGAGATAATTAAGATGGTATTAAAAATTCTATGGCAAGTACCTACCTTTATTTTTGAGGCTAAAACAACGTTTCAAAAATCTTTTTGAGACAATCAAAAAAATTCTTAAGCACCAATCGTTCAGCCGTTTGGGCAGTAGATAGACAGACATACTGACAGACGGAATATCGGATACCACATTCTTGGTGTCCTCTATCATCGTTGTGTCAAGTTGAGTTTTTTCCAAATCCAAAAGCTGCCCTATAGTACAAGTAAGACTACATTTGTATTTCTTATGGGAGTGATTTTTTCGGGCTTACCCTCAATTGTTTATCTCACGGAAAAAATAATTTTACTTGTCACATTTTTTTCGTTCTCAATATGCTAGGCTTAAGGGATAAATATAATAACTATGGGAACACAAGCAATTTCCACAAATTTTTATTTTAAACAAAATTTTGAATGCTTGAAGAAAATTTCTCTCATGAGACCCCAAAAGTATTGTTTGTTGCACAAAATTATGATACCAACAAATGACAACACTGTCATGAGGATTGACGTTGAGGCCTTTTCGATTGCCCTCGGAACACGTACCCCCAATAAAACATACGGAAATAATTTGACTGATTCTGAATTGTATGTATTACTGTATTTGTGAAAATTAAATTTAAAAAAATCACATCGGCTAAAAAGAACTTCCAAAACACTTGATTTCAATTTAGATACACATTTTCTTGTATCAATAATAAATAACTTAATTCTTTTTATATTATGTTACCAGAAAAGTAGTTTAAATTTAGTAAACACATCGAAATTACACAAACCAAATCAACCCAATGATTTTGACATTTTAATTATGTTAGTGTATGAGTGATTCTGTTTTCGATTCTGAATTGAAATCCAGAATCGATTTCTGTTCTGTTTAGTAGAGTAACAACTGTCATTTTGTGGGGGTCAGAACAGTTCTGGACGGCCAATCGAAAACGCCATAAGTGTTTCTGGTCTCAATTCTGATGTCAAATCCTTTTCAGAATCAGAATTCCGGATAAGAACGACATAAGATTTAGGGAAAATGAGTACATATGCTTTGTTCTTGCATACATTTTAAACTTGAACTGAAATTAATTATGAATGCAACTAATTATACGTGTAAGCTGTATTACGTATATAGGCATTTGAATAATATGCCAGTTTATATTAATTATTTAACAATTCCGCAATTCTCTTCATTCAAAATATGAGCATGTGATACCATGATAGGTAATTTACTTGAGTTGATAATAAAAGTATTATAAATATTTTGTCTTTATGTATCTATGTAGATTTATAAGAACACGAAGATCTCCTAGATCTCAAAAATGTAGGTATACCGAATTATGTATATTATTATTTTACTCAATTATTTGTTTAATGTCAAGTAGTAAGTAACTTATAACAAAACACTGCGCAAAATCTAAAATCTCTTGTTCTATTTAAGAGAAACTAAACCCTTTGTATATATTTTGCCGCTTTACGTAAATACAAAAATAGCACATAAGAGCTAAAAGGAGGAAAGGCGAAACATTTGTTAAAAATCCATAGATACAAACGGATTTGAGTTGATTGTACCTAGTGTGATTGTCAATGGAGAAACCGCATAACTTTAGCCGTTTAACTAATGAAAACTGTTTTCCAAGTAGTATTTCGTAAATTTTATATACTTTAATGTATCCTTTTCTTGTGTGATTTAATACAAAAAATATACAAAGTGTTTTCCTTAATTTGATTTATTTAATGTGAAATTTCTTGTGATAAAGCAATATTTCAATACAAAGTGATATTAATTCTTCCTGCTATTATATTATACCTTTAAGTATTCCACTGAAGAGTACAACATAAATTCTTATAGCACAGGCCATGGTCATGACAAAAAAATCGGTTTTCTTAAAAAAAATGTATCATGTGAACAGTGCCAAATATATTATTCTAAAATGTGTGATTTTCTATTAAATTTTTTAAAGTAAGTAGGAAATTAAAACTTAATGATATTATTTAAGTAAACAATTCTTTTTTTTCGTTTTTATATTTGCATTTTGATCTCAATTATGAATAAACTTTTCTTTCTGAACCAATTTTTGTTGATGCATTTAATTGACTAAATTTTATTTTATAATAAAAGTATAACTGGAGTAATTTATTCTTTTAGATAAAACCTACCTATTCTTACCTATTCTATAACTATAATATAACGGTGTAGGTTTTTCGACACGTACGCGATGGCAATAAGTGTAAGCATGTATACCGTGAAAATTAAAAAAAAAAAAAACATATTTACCTCCTAATTTTCCTTTTAGTTTTATTTTTGTATACAGGTTCTCGTATGTTTGTCGCCAACTTGAATTTCACTTTCCTGAATGTACCTTTAGATAATGAAATTTTAAAATATTCTTTTGTAGCTACACCAACCCCTCCATTATTAAAGCCAGGCTGTGAAATCAATCAAATTATTCTTTTTTATTTACTTAAAAGCTATGTTAAAAGGTAATTATGTAGATTGGCAGATGAAAGCACATACCTAAATATACATACCTACATAGGTGCCTACACAAAAAACGCTAGATGCAAGAAACACAAAGCAGATGTACCTATGTAAATAATACTATATAGTACCTACCTATTGTAGGGTGTATATTGTGAATTTAAGCTCAAACCTACATAAACTCCTTTAAACGTAATATCATGTTGTTGATAAGCACATTTCTTTTTATTATTCCTTGCGGACCATCGATGACTCATCTTTGGGTTAATGACGTGACAATGTATGTTGGGAATTTTAAATTATAAATTAAAAATTTAGCTATTTATTCAATTTTTGATCACAAAAAAAAAGCAAGTGAAAACAGTGTCTTCTAATTAAAATCTTTACAAAAATTATTATTTGCACAGTTTGGCCACGTTTATGACAATCGAAGGGTTTTGTTGAGAATTTAAACTAATCATTCCAAAATTATTTGGATCTGATAAGATATAGGTATAGGTATTATTATTTTTCACAGTTTATTATTTTTTTTCGTGATAGATATAAAGAAATAAAACAAATCAGTGACAAGTGTTATGATAGTAGAGAAAGTGACAACAAATATTAATGTAAACAATTGATATAGCTGCCAAAAATGCAAATTAAAAACGAAAGAAATAATATAATGATGAAAATAATTATCAACTAGTTTTATTTTTTAAATTTACATAATTTTTTTAGGTAATTATTTTTTTAATTAACAATATAAAATCATGTTATAAATTTACTCTTCCCTTAACTCTTTATTCAAAAACGTATCCCCGTAGTTATATTCATAATTTCATATAATTTAGTTAAAAATAACGATTGGCTCATTATATTCGGGATAAATACAATATTTTCAAAAAAAAAAAACCTCGTGTACGTCCTTGGAATATTCATATGATTTTTTTTAAAAGTTTATCGTTAATTACCATAAAAGTAATGACTTAACATTTTAGTATTCGCATCACTCGCAAATAATTTTACTTCTTAATAATAGCTTTACAAAAAACAACTTAACGTAAAACTTCAATTTAAAATAGTATTGCATTTAAATTCATACAAAACTGATCTAAATGATATCTGTGCTTTGGAACCATATATAAAAAAGAATTGTGAATGAAATGATGTTAAGAAGTTGTGTATGTTTTCGTCGTGACAAGCGTCGAAGTTCAAGTTTTGAAGATTCATCATCGTGTAGATCTTCGGAAATTGAAAGAGGAGGCGGTGAAGATATTGGAGGTCAACATGCAAGTTCCAGTTTACTTAAGCTACTACACTCGAAGGGTTGGTACCGCAAGTGGCGAAAACCTGGAAGAGGCATGAGCATGACCAAGCTTGAAAGAAGTAAGTTTGCAAATTTAAGTTTAAGACATAAAAATTGGTAATATTTTGTAATGCTTAGAACTAAAAACCGTAAATATTTACTTAAATAAATTAATTTGATATGGCTGGACTAGGACAGCTCGTGAGGTAGAGTGGCTAACAATACTCATAAATATTATCATAATGTGAAGTGTGTGTTATTAATGGACATAAAAAAAGGACACTCCTCTACGGAAGAATCCGTTGGTACTCGTTAGCAAAAATTTTGGTTTTTAAGTGGAATATTAAATCTCGAGACCTCTGGCATGACCGTCCAAGGCACAAGTCATTACGACTAGGTCACATAAATACCAATTTTATGTCCAAGGTTATAACTTCGTAAACATTAAATTGGTAACTAATAGTTTATAAATAATTCATCGATCTAATTAAGGGAACATAAACAAACGTCAAAGTTATTTAAAAAAATTCATTGCGGAAAGATTACAATATCACAACATGTTGCATGAGATACAATAAATATGTATATCTTTTTTATGGTCAAATTGGAATCACGTAGTTATAATTTTGGTACTGTTTTTTGATTATTCTCATACCTATAAAATATCAAACAGCTTTAATTGAGCAAATTCCTTAGGTAATCCATATACATATATGTATAAATAATGTATATACATATATATAGCTAGTGTCAAAATTTAATTCATAAAGTTATACCTATTATACAGGAAGGTATCTGCATTCCATTAAATAATTCTATTTATACATAATGTACTGGTCTATTCCCACTTAGGGATTTCCCTGTTTTTTTTTTTATAGCACGCACCCTTTATCAAAAAATTAAAATGCTACTTGTTTTAGTCACTGTCCACTTTTATCTTATTTTGTTCAATGAATCGTCACGTAAAGCTCGCACCCGTTTGTTATTCGATTTAATACCATCATCGTAGTTTGGAGCTTCATTAAAAAGGATATTTTTGAAAATACGAGTATGCTTAGGGGTTGTTTTTTATACACTCTATTTAAAAGAAAATGTCCTAATCAGGTCAATTATTTATGCACTAAATACTTAAAGTCCTTAGAAATGTAGGAAGTTATATTTAAAAAAACGAGCTGTTGACGACATGACTAGATATTTGGGATAAATAGATGCTTTAAGCCCATTCGTTCCATTTCAAGGACTATGTAGATATGTAGATATATTTGATTACTTTGGTCTTATACCTACGTGACAATTTAGGTTGCTGGTAATAGGGATTGCTTTATCTTTATATCTTTTTTCTGAATGTTATTAAGGATAATGTCTGGTTTGTTCGCAGAAAATATTGTTCTGTCTGTGATTATGGATAGATCACTATAAAGTTGTATTATTGGATTCTTCAATACATGGACTGGGGTGTATTTATAGTATGGTATAGTTTTTTTTTTGAATTAGGTTATGCTGCAAGGTCTTGATATTTGCTTGAGATAATCGATAATCAGTTGCAGCAAGCACCATAAATCAATCGTTTCTCCAGGTCAGTTAGATTTTTTCCATGTGTCAGTAATGTTTTCTCTATATTATGATTAAAAGAGTTTGATTTAACAGCCTACAACCGCGTTAAGCTCGGAGAATGTTTAACACATTTATAAAACTTTTATAACTGTTATAAATTGGCATTGCTCTAGTCCCGCCCATTTTATTTACGTGGTTTGCTCTGTTTGATTTGGGTGTGTTCCTCATATAGATTTTTCTTTCCAGGATTGAATCCGAATACCGAATAGAAACAATTGTTCATTCGATCTATGTATATATAATAAAGGGACAAGACCAGAGAAATGCCAATTTATATCTGTTTTATAATAGTTGTTCGCCCTTAAAAGTCTTATATTTATATTTATAGTTTGGCATCAAACACCTAATTTCACTCTATATGTGTTCTCATAAGCCTTACTTTCTGTCACACTATTGACATGTCCCGAGTCAAGTCCATAATAAAGAGCTGATGGCATTTTGTCGAATTATCCGTCAGAAAGTTATGGTTGCAGCTAGGTTTATGGGCCTGGATCATAATTATAATACATACAATGTAAATATTTTCCAACTCTCAATTGAAAAGATTATTGAATAATTTACTAACACCAACAACCCACCTATTGCACCAAAGGGGTTTTATGATCTTTAAAGCTATATATCATAGATATATATGTATGTAGCTATATCTTAGCATATGATTGCACCATCATTGCTCACTATTTTTACCCTCATAAAAGTAGAAAAATACATATTAGACTTGGTAAAATGTACAAAACAATTAGTCACGCGCCAGTCCAGTTCGTTTTTAACATCCTTTCGATGACGTTATAAAACAAATTGACCATAATTTTGTTTTGTTTACATTTTTGTTAGCTGTTTTCTTTTCGCTTTTATTTGACTCTAACTTCCACCCTTATTTGTTATTTAAAAACAGTACATTCATACGATGAATTTACTATATGTATAGTACCTTATCTAATGTTCATATACAACTTGTCTAGAGGTATCTTTAAGGGTAGACAAAACTGAAAAATGATATTCTTGTTGGAAAATGTTATGGCAATTAGTTTGGACGTGGTTGTCATTGTCTAAGCATATAGATAAAACTTTTCTTGCTTCACAAAATATAGTTTTACTAATTATTAAACATTTTATCATTTGTTTTAATTCTGAGTGTAGGTCATTTTAAAGCAAAATGAACATAGTTCTTTCTTAAAAAATGAAATTCGTAGCGTGATGGATCCTCAGTGCAGTATTATTTCAAAGTTTAAAACCAATTTAAAAATGATGGGTTGTTTACCCATGAAACATGAAAAACCTGCCGCAGTTAACAGTAATACATAATAACTCTTTTTTTTTTTTAAATAAAATTAAGGTGATTTGCTTACGTTGTTTAATTTAAAATTTTAGCTATGAAAGCGGCATTGTTGATCCAACGTTGGTATCGAAGATATTTGGCTCGTATGGAAGTTCGACGCCGATATACTTGGACTATTTTCCAAAGTATAGAATATGCTGGTGAACAGGATCAAGTAAAGGTGAGCTTATTATTTTTAAAGTTCAAGGTAGACGCCTTTAAATGGGCGCTACACTTAAATATATCAAGTAGGTAGGTACTAATAATAAAATAAGTTATTGATTTAAATCGTTTTTATGGCTTCAAAACGTATATGTATATTTACCTCTAACCTTTTAGTTGTATTTCTATACGATATGATTGTTTAACTTTTGAAAACAAAATTTTAAAGAAATTAATTAGTAATTATTTTGGGGACACAAACATCTATATGTAATTTTTTGTTGTGTTCATAAAAGTCAAGTTAAAACAAATTAATTGCTAATCAATTAGCTTACAATTTCTTCTCTATTTTTACTTGTTATATTTTGGCAATATTAGTATATTTTTGACATTTAATAATAAAATCATTTCTTTACATATATACGACTATGCAAACAATTAACTAAATGATCTCTCAAGAGTTATACTAATATTGTAAATTTAATTTGTTTGGCTGACGAAGTCCATAACATCGTTACCGAAATTATTATCCTGTATACCATTGAACTTGAATATTTATTTAGTCCAGCCTAAAAAAGACCAGCTTAACGCTCTTACAATATGGATAATGTGCAAAATATGACAGTTTAACCTAGCCTTTAAAAATAAAAAAAATATCTAAACAAAGGATTGAACATAGAAGGATTATAGTTAAATGTGAAATGTTTTTAAATCTCGATCCAGAATCAGATAAGAAAGTAATATTTAACATTTAATGATTCCGCAATGTATTGTTTTCGGTATGAATATAACATGTACATTATGTATGTACATATACATATATATTGCTATAGCATCATAATCACAATCATAAATGAACGTTGAACTTCTAACTAACTATTAACTAAAATTCGATAAGCAATATAGTAACATAGTCCAATAAGACTTATTTATTTAGACGGAAGTGGATAGTTCTTTGTATATAATTTTGGAATACTCTCCCACAATCTCTTAGAGGAATAGATATGAAACATAATAAATGCTGATATTTCAATATTTCGCTAGTTCCGATTAACAGCTCAATCATGTACGTGTACATAATAGTATTCACTCTTAATGTACCTACCTAATCATTAAATCAATTAATATTAACATATCATAGGTATAGGTAAGCGTATTAAATAAAATGCACGACTGGATCGCACGTATTTGCTCTTATGTTCGATCACATCATATACACAAGAAACGGCTAAATATATTTTTAAACTCGTTTTTTACAAATAATTTTATATATTAATTTATGTATTTAATAATATAAGCTTAACCATATAATTTCGAAAGAAATGATTTTTTATTTTCGAAAATCAAAAAAAAATATTTTTCGAAAATGTTGGTATGCAGGACCTCCTATATGAACCTTATGATCGAAATCCGTGCGGTCGTTTATGAGACAGTCGAAAATTAAGAAAATATTTGTGTGGCAGGTACCGTTAATATCAAAATATGTAAATAAAACTCTAGACCAAATTGTAGACTATATACATAAAGTAACACACATACTTTTATCAAAATCATCAAGGTCGTTTTCGAGATAATTAAAATGGAAGAAAAAATTGTATGGCAAGTACCGTTATTTTTGGGGCTGAAAAGTTTGAAGAAAATCCCTTCATCCGCTTACGCTGTAGATCGATCTACAGATGGAATTGCGGGACCCTTCTATTGTGTATCAAGGGTTATCGTGTTTAAATTATTTATTTTATAAAATATTTGTTGATATTTCAATTATTTTGTTCATAGATACTTAAAAAAATGATTTCGGTGATAATTTGTTAGAACAAAGGTAATTTTTTTTGTTGCTTTTCGAACTAAAATCTGTCGATGTTTTCATCGGTCGTACAACGCTGTCGGCCGTTTGGAAGTTACCTGAAAATAGTTTTACATAATTGTCATAATAAAATATATTTCTGCGCGAGTAGGCTCTATTATTTGTGTCCAATTAAATTGCATAGTGTAGAAATATTTGATATTATTTGAGCCATTAGTCATTACCGTCATTTTTAATTGGATGTACATATTTTAATTTTTATCGAAAGCTTTACAACTTCTTCAATGCACTTCTAACTCATATCCCAGATGCCTCCGGACGATCATCTGATTCACAACCAACATCAAGAGCTTCGTCAACTGGTATGCTTTTTGAACATAATGTTTTAATATTCGATGTTTTCAACCAATTTTTAAGACAACCTAGACGCCAAATATTCGGATGAATCTGATGATCATGCAGAACATACTGAAGGAAATTCTTCTGAAAAGACTTATCGTGGTCCTCACCTGAAATTTCCTTTAGAAAAAAAAGATGTTCATACTTTAATCGACTTGTTCCGCAAAAAAAAGGTATGAGTTATATTTTTCATAAATTAATTAATTAACACTTATTTTGTTTAGTATAACCGTTTGCATGCTAAATATGTAGCTGGAATTTTAAGAGAAGCATCGAATAAACTTAAGCGTCTTCCAAATCTCAACCCAGCATCGACGGCTATTTCCAAACAAGTTACTATATGTGGTGATTTGCATGGAAAGTTAGATGATCTTCTAGTTGTTTTTCATAAGGTAAATAATAAATATAATCATTTTATTTAATATTCATTGTATAATAATTTACTTAGAACGGTCTTCCCTCAACTGAAAACCCGTACGTTTTTAATGGTGATTTTGTTGATCGTGGTAAAAAAGGATTAGAGGTATTTCTTTTGCTGCTTTCTTGTTTTCTTGTCTTCCCAGGAGGTGTATTTTTAAATCGGGGTAACCACGAGGATACAGTTATGAATGCTAGATATGGTTTTATTAAAGAAGTACAACAAAAGTACAAGGTAAAATAATTTCACATATTCAAATCTACAAATTAAACATTATTATTTTGTATCACTATACGAGTATAGCATAATTCTGAAAAGCTTTTGAAACTAATTGAAGAAGTCTATCGATGGCTACCATTGGGGACGGTGGTTAATAATAGAGTTCTTATTGTACATGGCGGGATATCAGACACCACCAACTTAGACCTCATCAAAAGCTTAGACAGAGGAAAGGTATTCAAATTTTACGAACAATTTTGACTGTTGTTTGTGTTAAATGCTTATAAATATCTCACTCCCAGTATGTTTCCATACTTCGGCCACCAATTGCTGAAGGTGGTGCTGCTCCTGGAGAAGGTATTGACAAAGTTGAATGGAAGCAAGTAAGTTTTGTTTTTAAATTGGTACTCATTTATGATAAATATAAAAACATGCCTGTACATTTTTCTTTTTATTGTATTGACAGGATTTACATTTTTTTCACAGACCAAACATCTAATTGTAATTAGATTTCTTTAAATCTTTTTAATTGCTTTTTTATTATTTTTAACTCAAGAATAATGTAGGTATATACAAAAAATAAATTGCATCAATTATATTTAAATTAAATCATATTATTTACACCACCACTCTTTAAACCTATAAGATGGCTTATAATAAATATGGAGACAAATGGTCATATGCTAAAAGATGAGAAAGATCTCAGAGTATGAGCTAACTAGCTTCAACTCGCATGTGAGATCGATCTGAACTCGGACTCAGTTCCATATGCAAAAAAATGAGTTCGCTCTCAACGGTATCAAAGCTGTTCGTATGATCAACTCCGCCATGCACCAGTGAATAAAATCCTGTTATTTTCTAAATCGTAAAATTTCAACCGACATAATTAATTACAAAGAAATAATACTCGTATATCTTATTTGATACTAATTATTGGATTTATTTTTGTACATCTTTGGTATTGGTATTGAATTCGATTTAGTAGACTTCAAAAAATTGTAACTTTGTTATAATATTTTAATGATTTTTTATGGATAAGAGAATACCATGCATAAAAATTCATGAGATCTTTCTCAAGTAAGCAATAGTTTTCTCATTGTTTTGCATATCAAAATTTTCTCACATCGAGATTTAGTCATATTCGAACTCAATATATTTTTTACATACAACTCTCGGAAATTTCTCAGAAAAGTGAGTAAAGAGCTTGAATTCATCTTTTTGCATATGACCCTAAGTCACTCACTGTATGACTAAATTATATTTATTTTAAAAGGAACAGCTGTGTTTTTATGTACCGTAATATTCATATCCTTTGTGTTGGTATATAATTTTAATTCTTCAAGGTATTTGATATCATGTGGAGTGACCCACAACATTTGGATGGTTGTGAACCCAACAGTCTTCGAGGTGCCGGAACATATTTTGGACCTGATGTTACACAAACTTTTTTACAAAAATATAAATTATCTTTCTTAGTCCGCTCACATGAGTGCAAACCTGATGGACACGAACTCACCCATTCGGGCAAGGTCAGTAATATTATACATTAAAAAAAATTCTTATAAAATTGGTAAACTAATTTTTTACATAATATATGTAGGTCATAACGATTTTTTCTGCTTCAAATTACTACGCCATTGGATCGAATAAAGGTGCTTATCTAAAGCTTAATCCACAATTGGACACACATTTTGTACAATATACAGCAGCAGCATCAAAAACCCGAAAACTGACGTTCCGCCAAAGAGTTGGCTTAATCGAAAGTTCTGCCTTGCAGGAGTTGGGAGCAAAATTGCTTGACAAACGCGAAGAGTTAGAAAGGGAGTTCAAAAAAAGAGATACTAAAGGAACAGGTGATTGACTTTTTTTTACATTCAAGAACAAAACCTATTACGGTTAAATAGCCCACCTATAGTATTATTTTCAAATTAGGTAAAACAACATTAAATTTAAAATTATATCAAAACCGATGTGCAAATCTCATAAGAAAAGCTTTACGAGTAGAACAACTTAAAAAATGCATCTTTAAAAAAAAAAACAATTTATGTTCCGATTTATTTATTTAAAACATATATATCTTTTAATTCATGTTTCGAAATGTCTGACTTAGGTTCTCATTAGTTATCTAACAGATTATTATAACAGAGCTTAACCCTGCTGTGTGAAAGTGTGAAATTGTAAATTTATAACAAATTAAGTGATTCCAAAAACAATTATTGTGACTTTACTTTCGACTTATGACCCTGATTCATTTTGTATGTGTCAGATTTTAGATACCTATAAACAGGACTTTAGTCAGACGCATCGAAATAGGCGCTTATAATGTTCAACTTCCGAGAAACTTGTATTAATTAATAACGGGTGTTTTTTTAGACGTGTGGTTTTCAAGAAGAAATAAAACGCATATTTGTAATTTAATGTTATGGCCAAGAATTTAGCTTTATTATAAAGATAATGGTTTGCCGTTATGTTTTAAAAATGATTTCGAGCAAGTGGCCGCCGCCACGAATAAATTCCAGCTGAGATGCCCAATTTTCGACCACTTTTTGCAGCAATTGGAACTGTATATGTCAGCAATAACGCACCGAATATTCTCTTCCGAGGCGTCAATCGTCTTGGGTTTATCTACATAGACAAGCGACTTTACATAACCCCAAAAAAAAATAGCGGTGTTAAATCGCACGATCTTGGAGGCAATGCCACAGGCCCACGGGGCGAGAAATTGTTTCCTTCAATAAATTGATTGTTTCGTTGGCTGTATCGCTGTATGTCATGTAGCGTCGTCTTGTTGGAACCAAAGGTCGTCCACATCAACATCCTCCAATTCAGGCACGGAAAAGTCATTAATCATTGCTATATAGCCCCATTGACTGTAACATTATGGCCAGCTTCATTTTTGAAGAAATATGGACCAATGATTCCCTCTGCCCATTGAGCACACTAAACAGTGACTTTTTGAAGATATAACGGCGTCTCAACAATGGCTTGTGGATTATGATCACTCCCAATACGACAATTTTGCTTTCCAATTTTGCAATTCCTGAACAAAATTTTCTTGTGAAAATCGCGATGCGTCGCGCGAACCGAACCATTATTTTGGTAATAAATTTGCATGATTTGCAAACGTTGTGGAGTATGTCTATTAATTATGAAATGGCAAACCAAACAGAGCATAAGTCAAGTGACAGCTGTCAAATCGGCCAACTCCGAAAAAAGTATTGCCAGAATGAAAAACACATGTCGAAAAAAAACACTCAAATTTCATAAACTTTATAATAAAGCTACGAGTACAAATACGTAAGCTTCTGTTTTTAACAATTTATTTTTTAATTTCCAAAATAAAAACTTTTCATTACATATGTTCATTTTTCAGGCAAGTTGAGTCTTTCCAAGTGGTGTGAGGCAATGGAAGAGGCTACTCATTTGGGCCTTCCATGGAGGTTGCTACGTGAAAAACTTGCACCTTCGGCAGTCGACACTAATTCTGCGGCATATGTGTCAGGTCAAACATCCAATGTTACTGAAATTTGCTACAGAAATACTCTTGACCTTTTGGACACAGATATTATCGTAAGTTTTTGCCGTGAAGATATTCTGGGAATTAGTACAAATTTATATCTGTGTAACTCATTAAAGAAAACTGCGCAGGCTGGGAGTACATCAGTGGCAGATTCTCTGTACAAGAATAAAAGTAGTCTGGAAGCTATCTTCAGAATCTTAGATAAGGATAACTCTGGTATTATCTTAAGTTATTTAAATCAATGTTAAATACTATTTTACATCATTCGGAAGGTTACATCTCTTTGGAAGAGTTTGGTGAAGCATGTGATTTACTAGAACATCATTTGCCAGGTACTGACACTCGAGAACAATTACTAGAAATGTGCAAAATGATGGATATTAATAAAGACGGCTCAGTGGATTTAAATGAATTTCTAGAAGCATTTAGATTGTGTGAACAAGCACGACGGGGTGAAGTACCAAGTTCAGTAAACTCGCCATCTGAAGGAAAAACGATAAATATTGGTGATAAAAGTAAGATTATTATAAAATTAGTTAATATACATACATAAATGGTATTGAATAATGGCGCTTTTATTTGGCAATCCGGAATCTCTCTCCGATCCGGGATCCCAACTGAACACGACTTGTGTTATTCTGACGATTCTGAATTTTAATGAGATTGTATGTGTGAAAATAATAGTGTACCTGCGTGGAAATATTCAAATTCAAAAAAAATATTTGTTGCACAATTATGATACAAAAATGACAACAGTCGAGTATGACGTTCAAGTATATAATTGTGTGAGTGCTTCTAGTTCCGATTCTGATTTCTAATCGAGAACCAAAATTCTCTTCTCTTCAGAATTAAAACTGTCATTTTTTTCCAAGTGAACACTTTCAGAAGAATCCAGAAAGCTTCCGGATTGCCAAATAAGAACGACATAAGTTTATGATCCTTTTCAAATCATCATAGATTGTCACTCACTTCTATCTCATTGGGGACGTTCACTCAGTTATTCTCAGCAATCTAGAATAACTTTCTGTTGTTGTAATGCGTGCAAAAGCACATCTGATGAAAGCTGTTCTCATGAAAGCTATCTTGAGTTATCCCAAAAAAATTGGAATAACCAGCTATCCGAGAACAAATGTATAGAACAGCTGTCTCCAAAATTCATTTAGTATGCGTTTTGTTCTGATTTTTTGACAGCTTTCAGCTAACCTATCTGATTCGTTCGCAGATTTACTCCGATAGCTTAGTATCCAAGATAATATATCTCATAAGTGAGTGAACGCACGCATTGTGAAAACGATTTCTCACATTTTAATAAAGTTCATATTAGATTTTTTTTTTAGGATTCAATTTAATTTTATTCAAAATTTCACAGAAATTTTCACCTGCCTTCTCCTTATTTATTGCATAGGGATTTTTTTTTAATTTGAGGAAAATAAAGCTTTCAATAGTTAGTATCTTTTGTGATCAATTGATACGAGTATATTATAACTTTAAATATTTTCACGTTTGTTTGCAACGTTTGGTTTGAACTGTACCTATTGAACTAGCTAAATATTTATTATTTATAATATGGCAAATGCTATGAATTAATAATGACAAATTGATATAGTACGAGTAGTATTGAAATTTCATTTAGAGTATATACATACATAAGTATACATATTTTATTCGACGTTCAGGGTTTGCATCAAACTCGTTTAAACAAAATAACCAAAACTTAAAAATGTTTTTGCTAAAGCAATCCTACGTAAATTTGCTTCTCAATAATATTACGAACAATAAAAAAACAAGTATGTAATTTGATTGCGTGATTTCGGAGATAATTGCACATACACACAGTGAGTCAATGTGGAATTCTTGTAAAGTTAAATTGTTACATCGATTATTGAATCCAATGGGAACTATTTTTCTTAACCGCAATAAGCTGGATTATTTACTATTTGCCAGTTGTTATGTTTTCATTATAAAAATCTCATAATAATTATCCTGTAGTAATAGAATTTTTATTATAAAAACTTTTTGTAAAATGTTTCATTTATTTTTCAATTTTAACATGAGATGGTCGAACAGTCAAAGGCGTTCGGATCGCTTCAGAAGATGATGATGGTGATATTGATCCTTTCGATCACGATTCAAAGATGCTCGTTCCAAAAACCATACAAAAAGACGCACTGCCTAAAATTAAAACTCGAGCAGACTAATGAAATACTATTTTATCAAATTAATAATCTATTTTACTAATATACTTCAGAAACCTTCATTACATACCTGTGAAGGTACTTAATTCATTTACTTTATTTTTTTTTTAATTTGAACTACTTAAGTATAAATATTATTATTTATTTAAATAGAACTAAAATTACAGTTACTTACTAATATTCATTTAAGATAATTAGAAAGACTGTGTTATTTACATATTAAATTTTTATGTTGCCTATCCGTCCATGGGCATTAAATTTTTTTATATCATTTATAAATAATACAATACCTATAGTATAAATCTAATGATGATAAAAACTATCTTGTCGTTAAATCTAAGTAACTAATTACTATTTTGTAAGTTTCAACAGTCAACGATGCTTTAACAGAATCAGAAAAAATATTGCAATTGCAAACACAAGCTTTAATTATAAAATTTGAAACCAAATCTTATATTATATATCGATTAAAACATATAGGAACATTTTTATGCGCCACCAGTGTACCTATGGAGTACCTAGTTTTTAATGCAATTATCAACATAAAAGGGATCAAATTATTTAATATTTAAATTAGTAGAAGTATACAACTAAACCGTAGAGATGTATTTTGCTAAATCAAATTATGAAGAAAGCAATCGTTGAAAAACTTTTTACAAATTAAATATCTGCAGCTTGTCAAGTTGCTTGTTCATGTTTCCAGTTTTATTTATACCAATTTTAAAGTTATTCATTCTAATTGATTAACAACAATTATTTTGGTACACATTTATAACTGTTGTAAAATTAATAACGCAAAAATATTGCAAATTTATAATTAAGAATAAAAAAATTAATTCCTCTTATTATAAAATAATTTCTCAATTTTTTCTTACATATACATACATACATATTCTGTAAAAACTCAATTTAAGTGTAACATTCCTTCTTATATAATTCTTTAAATAAATGTTGGCACTAAAAGCTTATACATAATTACATTAAACAATTTGTTTAAATTCAAGTGAATCGTATACCTACTCATAAATTGTTACAACAAAAACAAATCTTATTCGTTCAAGCTTTCACAAATCCAACTCAATAAGGTAATTTTGAAGACGCACTTTTTGACCGTAAGTAATTTTAAAGATTATCTTATTTAACGATGCAATTCACGTGTGAAATTATTATTTGCTTGCTACGAGTATGTGTGAACGTGTAAAACAATAGGGTATTCATTTGTAAACCATGAACGTACCATTTCGCTTGTAAAATCAGTTTGACCACAAACATTTCTGTCAGACATAACAAATGACAAACTGTCAACGACACCAGGAATGCTCGTTTCAATCCCGGGATTTCGGGATTACAAAATATAGATCCCGGGATTAAATATTTTAAACAAGTTATTTAGAATATTCTGTTATTTTTTTTCTAAAAGCAAAATATTTTATTATTACAAATATGAAACGTGGCACGAGTACGATAACTCAGGCGCCGCAAAATAATAACGGGTTTTTTTAGAGGGGCTTAATACAAGTATTTTTTTTATATGGGTGGAGGGTCTATCTCCCCCCGTTTGGTCGGTTGGGGCAATTTCATAAAAAAAAGTACTAAAAATGGAAAACAAAATATTTAAAAATAGCGGTAATTCTT
This sequence comes from Philhelius pedissequus, assembly GCA_910595825.1. Taxonomy (NCBI): domain Eukaryota; kingdom Metazoa; phylum Arthropoda; class Insecta; order Diptera; family Syrphidae; genus Philhelius; species Philhelius pedissequus. The sequence goes on along the minus strand of OU343163.1, from coordinate 1,007,662 downwards.
ACAAATAAGTGTTATAACTTTTTTTAAAGCCAATACCTTAATATATTAGCTTATTTTTAAATGAAGTGGAATCTATGCATAGTTTTCGAAAAAAACAGGCTTTAAACTCAAATTTGGGAAGAACAAGATAAAAAAAATGTCTAAAGTGTAAGTTTTCAAAACTGTAAAATTATATAATATTTTTTTTCACAAGCTCGTTGCTCTCGTTAATAAAAGGAGAGAAGACCCTCTTCCGTAGGATAAAATGATTGTATTAAGCCCCTCTACAAAAATCCGTTTCTATTCTGTGGCACCGTAGTTATGGCACACTCCCCTCAAAATGAGATCACCGTAAATACAAAAAAAATCTCATGAAAAAAAGTAGTTTTAGTAATTTTCAATTTTAGATAGAACACATATGCTCATATAGTTTTCAGCTTTTGATTAAGAATTAACCAAAGCAACGAGCTGGTGAAAAAAAAATATTATATAATCTTAGAGTTTTGAAAAATTCAAGTGCAACACTTTTTTTTATCTTTTTCTTAACAAAGTTTGAGTTTAAAACCCGTTTTTTTCAAAAACTATGCATAGATTCAACTTGATTTAAAAATAAGCTGATAGATTAAGGTATTGGTTTTAAAAAAAGTTATAACACTTGTTTGTATTTTTAAATATTTTGTTTATATATGCTTAGTACTTTTTTTTATGAAATTGACCCTCCCGGCCAAACAGGGGCAGATAGACCTCTCTCCCATATTAAAAAATACTTGTAACTAACTGTTCTACTAGAATCCTAAGTTATCGTACTCTCCCCTAAAACTTCCACTCACCTTTTTTAATTCACCTGTCTGGACGCACAACCTCTCACGAACTGTACTGAGATAAATTAAAATAATCCAAAAGAAGAAGAAGGAAAGGCATAGGATGTCAGAACAGGATAAGGTTAAAACTTGAGAATAATTTCATCAACAAAATCAAAGCAAGATCCAAATTCAGTTAAAAATAGGAAGAGAAAAACTGGATATCGTTTTACCTGCGATATAGGTAATATATATAGGTAAAGTTTTGCATTTGGTAAAAAAATTGTACTCGAAATAATAAAACCTCATATTACGATGATACAGAACACCAACAAAAGTGGATCCCGCAATTCGTTCTTTTTTTTATTAACGGTATCTGCCATACTACCATTTTTTGATTTTGGACTTTCTCATAAACGACTCAACGGATTTCGATTAAAATTTTTCTTTTGAATTCTAAATAATACTGCCAAATTTTTCGAAAAATATTTGTTTGGATTTAACAAAAAAATATTTTTTTGTTTGAAAATTCAATTTTTGGAAAATGGGTGTTTTTTTTATTAAAACATAAAATTGCCATAATAAAAAAAATGGAAAAAATTACGAAATTTTGTATATAAGGAACTAAGTAAAAAGACTAAAACATATTGAGCTGTTTCTACTAAAAATCTTGAGCTTAAGATGTGATCGAACATAAGAGCAAGTACGTACGATCGCACCATGCATTTTTTTTTAATTTGCTACCTGAAAAAGACTGGATCCTGGAATAAAATTAGGCCAAGTTGATATGAAAATTGCGTTTTCAATATTTTTTATCTTGTCAAAACTTACTAGTAGGTGTATATATAGTATATGTATCATTTTTAATGATAAAAGTTCACGCGTACACGAAATCATAATGAATAAAATATCAAATGAGGTCACGAAAACAAAGGCTTTATATAATAATTTGTCTATAGTAGCTGTAAGAAAGTACCTATCCAAAATGTAATGAGTAAAAAAATTGTATGCGAATATTATAGCCACTGATCCTGGAAATCCAGGGATTGGGGAATTTCAATCCCGGGATTTTCATTTATAAAGTAACAAAAACAGAATAATACTTGCTGCGCTAATAGAGATTTTTTTTGTTTCGTTTTGTTCTTCTTCTTGCGTGCTCGTGAAGCTGTGCAGGACTTATCCTCACTGAAATCACAATGCATTTGCATGCGAAAATATATCGAGGAAAAGGGCATTACTTTGACCATAGGAAATCATTACTTTATTTTTCCATATAAAAGTAAGGAATGAATTCATTGCTGTTTTCACCAAAATTTTTTATCGAGCAAGAAACTTGCGACTGGATTGTAGGCAAATGCGAATGACAGCGGAGGTTTCGGATTTGTTTATGGTTAGGTTATAGCAAAAGTGTTGTAGGATCTTGGACAGTGTAAGTTGTCATTGTTGTGCAAAAAAAGTTGCACTTTTGTACTTTCAAAATACTATACTCTGTCCAACAAAAATACTCACTACAGGGAAGATAGGACGCTTGCCTCTCACTTTGACCAAAAAGTTCGAATACTAAAGAAATAAGAATACTAAATTACCAAAAACGTAGCAGTGATAACTCTGATTCAATATGATTATTTTAAAAGCACACAACAACGAGAGTTGAGTGCAGTGTTGCACCAAGCCAAAAAAAAAGAGTCGCTAGATCATCCTCAAAAAATCGCTTGAAAAAATTTTCAGTACAAATATCAAAAAAACATATTCAATTTTAACAACAAATTAATTGTATAGTATCTTAAAAACAGAAACAAATACAGTCAGAAAAATATTACTAATCATTTTTTAAATAAAAAGTAAAGAAAGTTTTTAACAATGTTGATCAATCATCATGCTAAAAAAAGAGTTCCACTTCGGTATTTGAATGTGGATGTGACATTACAGTTCTTGCTAGAATAATTCTTCATAAGTATTGACTCCAGCTGCGTTTTAACAGCGTGAAACCTCTCTCAAAACTTAACGCTATTTTGAAGTTTTTGCAATTTTACGAAATTAATATTCGTCCATTAATTTAAATTTTTTTCTATTTTTTCGTCCCGAAACCCTGAATTTTTTGCAAGATCAATGATAGAGTAACTTTAACAAGTCTTAAGCTATTTTTCACAGATAATAATTCCATTTTTTATAAAGCATTATAGTTACTTGAAACCTTTTCTGAACCTCTTTTACTGATTTAACAGTAAAATTAAGTGGTGAAGTTTATAGCGAGTTTCATTTAAATTTCAAAGAACCCCTCTCAAAATGGAGATTTGATCTTTTAAATGAAACTCTGTGTCCAAATTTAATTGTAGTATTGGCCGCGTTCGGTGGCATACCTAAAGCAATCCGGATTGGTTTGTGTTGTTGTAACGCATAAGGAAAAACCAGGTGATGAACTAAACATATGTTGTCAAGCACAATTCTCAAGCTACCCAAAAATTATTATTAATTTGGGGAACAGCTGATTCAAAACTTCAGATTTGTATGCAATACAACTGACTTAACAGAGAAAGCTACCTGGATCGTTCGAAAACAAACCCGCTACTAAGGTACCTTGGCTAGCCTATCGGCATTGCACCGAACGCGGGCAATGCTGAATGACTGACACACACATTTCTGAAAAAAAACTCTTCATCATCAGATGATGAGGAAGATGAAGACAAAGCAATAAAAAACTCCACTAAATTTATAAAATTTAAATTATTAACTTCTTCGTCTATTATTTGTTTATTTTTTAGCAGGGATTGCCAGAATTTCACAATAAATTAATAACAAAATAGTTTCCATTTGATATTTGACAGAAAAAACGTTTTACATGTATGCGTGCATTCAGATCAAATCTGCCTACCCACCAAATATGAGATCTTTCGTGTTGAGATCTGATCTAGATTTGCTCTTTTTGTTGAAATGAAACTCTCAAAATTCAAAAAGATGATATTTTTTGTCAGAAAGATCAGATCTTTTCTTAAATTAAACTCGATATTAGAATTCAGTTAAGTGGTCGTGATAAAAAAGAGTCAATCGGATATCATTTCATAAGTGTCAAACTCGAATGCCATGGATTTAACATCACCAGTGGAGGAATATTACCAAAAAAATGTTTTTGCAAAAACTCACTAGAAAAGTAGACAAAAATAAATTGTTGTCTCTAAACTTTTGAAAATTCCGCTAAATATAGTGACAAAGTCGATAAAACAGCAACATTGGTCGATTGCATGGTTAAGGTACACAAGCAGCAGTGTTTTCTAAAAGCTTTCCATTAAGGCCGGTTCTGACTATTTTTTTTTGACAGGCTATATACCAGTTGCACCGGATCCTGAATACACCTTATGGACTTCAAGGTTCTGGGAGATAGAATTGTTATACCCATACTCTATTCTGCTTTGTGCAATGTGCACAATTAAACTGGCAAATAATAAAATAGAAGTAGAACTTTTGATTTGTTTTAATTATTAGAACGCACTAAATGAACTATTACTACCTTTAACATATTATATATATATTTAACAACATAAATTACGTGCGTTAAGAAAAATTGAAAGGGATTTTAAATTTTTCAAGAAAGAACTCATTGAAAATAATTAAATTAATTTCAATGATTAGCATCATCAATAATGATAAAGGATGTGTAATCTTTTGGAACAACATGATTCTTTTGGAGATGATTCCAGTGCAACACATAAAAGAGCTGACTGCTGAAAATTGTATTGGTATTAATACAGGGAGAGGTACGAAGTAAAATATTTTACAGTTTTAATGTCGAACTATTGGAAAAAATTTGCAATTTTTAGTCAAGTCCATTTTGTAAATATACATCCCTTATAATAAATTCCTTATACATATTCACAAATTGCTTCGATTTAGGGACTTTCCACTCTTTGTATGTAAAGCATATACCTATATTTTATATACAAAGGTCCCGTCTAGGTAAGGTCACGTAAAATAAATAAATAGGAATTTCACAGGCAGTGTTATGTAGCTAATATACTAGCCGGAACTTGTCCGTGTAGCCTAGGGCTTGGCGCGCACATGCAATTTTTCCGAAACGAAATAGTTTAATCACTAGTTGAACGGTGATCGCGTACATAAGCAACTTTAAAATCAATCAACCAGATAAGCCAACGCACAGACAATATTTTGATTTAATGTGCGCGCAGTTACATATAGTTCGGTGTGATACAAACTGAAGAACTTATTTGGGGCGATCTTTCGATTTGCCCCAAAACAAAAACGTTTAAGTTGCTCGAATCGCGGACTCTCATATTAGTCCATGGTATTCACTTTAGCAACCAAACTGTTGCAAAACTGAAAGTTGCATGCGCGCGCCTAGCCTAAGGGTTTTATGTATAGGTATAACTGGCCGCTTGGCATGCCTTGATTCGATTTAAAATAATTTTAATATTACGTACAGCGTTATTCACGAAGAAAATAACAGTCTCATAAACATATTCTCAGATTAAAAATTGTGAATATTACTACTCATATACATAATTGGTGACCAAACAACCATTAAAAAAAAAACATTTTAAGTTGTTCAAAGGAAAGAACTCTATTCGAACAATAGCCGTGTTCTCGTGACTATACAGCAAATTAAAAATTTTACAAGGAAAACAATAATAAGAACTTACTGGGAATTACTTTTCCTTTTCATCCGAAGTATAATTGAGTTCCGATAATTAGTAAGTCTATTCAATCATAGAGGCCATTGAAGTGATTTGTTTAGTAATGTATGTTTGTATTTCTTTTTTTCCATATGTTTTTTATTCTTTTTGACAGGAAAAAAAACATATATGTGAAAATCCCTCCATATTAAAATAAATAAAATCAAGTTGGAGTGTGTATCGTTTTCGTGAAAATGTTTTACTTTGCTGTACTTGATAGTCACACGACAACACGACTAAAGTACGCACACTAGCAATATTAAAAAAAACAGACCTATGACTTCTTTTACGCGAGAGATTTTTAATACTAACCGTTTTGAGCTCCTTACGATTGCAAAATATATTTAAACACTATCCGATGTATTCAATAATATTCACTTAAATTTACTCAACGGTTGAATAGGTTCGAAGTGAATAAGATTTTATTATGGTTCTTTTCAACATTGGGAACATTTATTTACATATATATATATATATATTATCATTTTTATGAATAACATTTCCCCATTTAGTATTGGTAAACTTTGCACAGCTTTTTAAATGCGTTTATGTATAAGGATGTGATATTTAAAAGATGTTAACTTTTTTCAAACATATCTCCACACTCTTAATTCAATTAAATTACATAAGTTCAATATCTCCATAACCACAGAGAAAACAGATCAATAACCTTAAAATTTTTCAAACAGCAATTTTGTCCAACCTCGGCTACAACATAATGAACGTCACGTACCCCGGTTATATGAGTGAATTGCGAAATCGAAACGAATCCGAATTGAGATTTCGATTCAGGTATATGCCTCGCTTGAATGGAGATTTCAGATATATAAACCAGTTTTGTTTTTTATTGTGAACTGCATTACCGGCCGACTATAAGCATACGAACACAGCCTCGTACAAATGCGAAAGTCAAAATGAACCGATTTGTTTTTCGTCGGCCATTTTTGTCTTCCTTTATATTTTATAATACAAAAACAACAATGAAGGAAGAAATAGCAAAGAAGTGTTTTTGTCAAATTGTTTGCAATCCACCCGTGAAGCTTAATTGAAAAATGAAAAATGGTGATATTTAGAACATATATTTAGCACTTAAATTATGGTGAGTGTTTTTCCAACATTTCAATCTCTAAGAAAAATAAAAAGTATTTCGAAAAAAATCGAGTTTAATCCCTTAAAATTATAAACTACAATAGAGAAAATTGTGATTGCAAATGACAGCTGTGTGTGGCACAGTTGCACAAAATTTACCGATGAATATAGGTAGGAATCTGTTGACAGTTCTTGTTCAGTATTTTTAACCTTACTTTGGTTCTGCGAACTTTAATTTTTGTTGCAGTTTTCACAAAATAAAAAAATCTTATGATTTGCCACATTAATTATTTGAAATATGATATTTATGTTTCTATTTCGAAATAGCTGGATAAATTGCATCTTCTAAGGAATGTGAAGACTATAACCACATTTTTATTAAATAGTACCTAGCTACAATGGCTTCTAGACTATACAATTTACTTAAAACAATAATTTTCGTGTCTCCATTTATTATTGCACTTTTGTACCAACAAAAATTAAATTTGTATCGTTAAGATATTTGCTATATAGAACAAAAAAAACATGGTATTTAGTAGGTACCCCCATACATTCTCGTATTCTATATAAATTCTGAAAGATCTTTGTTAAATACAGCACTTCGTTCACGCTCTTATTTTCATATTCCTTGATCTTGTCGATTAATGGTTAGACAAAGTTTCATCTATATGTATGTTGCAGTTGATCAATAGTTTTCCGCTTAACTTACACCACGGAAAGTTCGTTGAATATTTTTTTGAAAATTTAGTTAAAAATAAATAGAACCATATATTTCATTACTACATACCTACCTGTAATTTCTGACTTGTTGATATGGTTTAGTTAATGCTTTATTTGCTCGTCATTTCTCTCTGCTTAAGAACACACTTTTCCTTTAAAATATACCGTATTAGCCAAATCATAACTTGTCAAAATGCTTTTGAGTCTTATGGCCTTTTCCACTAGCCGTCCAGAACTGTTCTGACCCCACAAAATGACAGCTGTTACTCTAAACAGAACAGAAAACGATTCTGGATTTGATTTCAGAATCAAAAACAGAGCTCTGATGGCTGCATTTTATTGCAATGTTTTATTGGCAAAACTTTTTTTATTTTAATAAAAATGTATATTTATGTATGTATGTATTTTTAGATTATAAATTATATTCCTGGAAAGAGTCTGTTATTTAGCATACACAATCCTATTATATACAAATTTTGGTGGCAAATTTTTAACGTAAGTGTAATTAAGACATGCAAAATATTCAAACACTAACTGTAGATAATTTAGAATACGATTTTCAATTGACAAATCGTTTTAAAACAATGGCGGAAAAGGAAATGCAGGCTCATGATATGGTGCGTAGGCGTAATTGGTCGCGTGCTATCGCTCTATACGACCAAATACTTGCCCAAATTTCCAGTTCGACTGCTGCCTTAACCAAGTCACAGAAAGATAGGCAAATAGCGTGTCTTCTTGGGCGGTGCGAATGTCTACTTGAACTAGCAAAATATGAACACTGTCTAACAGATGCCCGCAGGGTGCTTACATTGCTGGCCGCTGATCAAAATGACTGTATAGCCAGCGTTTCGAGAACTCGAAGATGGTTGATTCATTCTCTATGCAAGCTTAGAAAATTTACGGTGAGAATAATTGGAAATAACTATTATTTTTTTTTTAAGCTTTTACAATTAAAATTATAGGAAGCTGAGCAAATAGCAAAAGAATGGATAAGTGAAATATCAGGCCAGCCTAGCTTTGCAGATATATCCAAAACCATAGAGAGATACCGAACTATAATACAGATGGTCAGTGGACAGAAGGCTAATCAAAAGATTCCATCATCACGCCTAGACGATGAAATGTCAATGCTTGATACCAAACTCGATCATTGGGCAACTAACAATTTGCCACTGGACAAGTTCAGCAAGCTGCTGAGTAATAAAGGACTTAAAAAGCGAGAAAACAGCGGCCACAATGGAGTCATCAACAATAGCAGCAGCAGTTGCAGCAGCAACAGCAGCAATAGTACTGGAATTACTACCAATACTAGCACATCAATTGTTCAAAAGACTACGGAAATGATCGATAATATCAAAATTGAAAACAGCGATGGAACAATTTCTTGCTCGTATTGTGCGATATCTTGCATAAGTAAAAATGAACTACGGCAACATTGTCAAACAGAAAACCATCAGAATGTCATCATGTCCGACCAAGGTAAGTACTCTTACGTGTTTGTTTTCCTTTAGTTAATTTGCAAAATTGTTTTAAGGTCGTGATTGGAAGTGGCGACCCCCTCCCCGTGGTTTCACATTAGACACCTATATTTTGTGTGAAAGCTTTTCAGAATCCCAATCATGTCATTACGGCAACCAGTGTGTCGAAGCTCATGGTTTGGAAGAACTAACCGAATGGAAGGAGAGGTTTGAATATCGCAGAATGCGATTACAAAGAGCTTGCGAAAAGGAGCTCTATGGAAAAAGTTATACAGAGGAAATACTCGAAAAATGGATACAAGCAACTAGTCCAGATCGTATTATGCGTGAAAAAATCGATGACGTAGATGATATTTGCAACAATGAACTTGTAACAAGCATAAGTTCAAAATCATCGAAACGCGAATGGATATTCGTGTTAAAATCGACGAAACCACTTAAAGCTGTTGCAATGTTGCAAGATGCACATCGTAACCACTTTGCGATAAAATCGATTCTTTCTGCAGATCGAAAAGCTTCTGAGCTAAAATCTGACCAGGAATGGGTGTCCTCATCGATTAGTGATAAAAATGTAACTAATTCTGTCGATTTCTCGCATCGTTTAGAACAAAAGATAACTATTGAATTCAACACTGATATATATGGAACATTTCGACAATCGGTATGTTTTGATTTTGGCGTTGAACCACTATTGGTTAAGCATCTCTGTGTAGATGTTGTTCCCGTGGGTGATGCAGAAAAAATCGAAGAAATCAGAAAGGATATAATTCATTCATCTTCAGCTAGATGGGATGATTCAAATGCTAATTTAGTCAAATTCGAAACCACAATTGGAACGCATTTGAAGACTGAAGCATTCCTGAATGATGTAAAACACGAAAAGGAAATGCTTGAGCGCTATCCTTGTCCACGAGCTGCTACATTTACGCTTACGCAATCGACAATCGTAGAGCGACGTCTAACACAAAATAACTACAGTTCCCGCATACACGAATTACTGTACGTAGAAGAAATTGCCCGCTATGAGCAGATTGCACGCTACAATCTCACTACAAAATTAAAAATAACTTCCAATTACATATTAACACCAGCCGGAATGGCGACGAGTACTGCCAAGTATTCTCTGTCTGGTGAGCTTTTTGCTCTTATGACATTAGGCAAAGATATCTCAGAGGATACATCAGCAGGGCGCTTGATTCTCTCAAACTGCTCTAGTGTGCACATTTCGGCTTTGCAAAATAACGATTTAAAAGAAGCGCACAAAAAGCGTGATGTTTTCGAAGCAGTTATTGAGGACAAAGGAAAAAATGTTATCTACCTTAAGTTATCGGCCAAGTGTGTAGAGAGCATGGCTCTAAAAGCTGATACTGATGCCGAGGTCGAAATTCAATTTCAATTAAATCGACTTCCCTATTGCGAATGGCATAATGCTGTAGACAAAATCACGGATTTTAAAATAATTTTCCCAGACACTGAGATTGAACCCAATATTCCATGGACACCGAAAAAACAATGGTCGGAAACCAGTGATCTTAGGTTGAATGCCAAGCAAAGAGAAGCTGTTAATGCTATAACGACACAATTGGGCGTAAAACTGCCGCCCATTCTTTTAATAGGACCTTTTGGAACAGGAAAAACGTACACCCTTGCACAGGCTATAAAGCAGCTGTTAACGCAGCCAGAAGCAAAGATTTTAATATGCACGCATTCCAATTCAGCTGCTGATCTCTACATCAAGGAGTACCTGCATCCGTGGATTGAGAGTGGAATGGAGGAAGCAAAACCACTTAGAGTGTATTATCACAAGCGTTGGGTAGCTACTGTGAACAGTGTTGTTCAGAAGGTAAACATTTCTTTCTATGATTGTTTTTTTTTTTACTATATTTTTTTTTTTTTAATATCTTATTAGTACTGCATAACTGATGGTGTAGGTAACTTTAGGCGCCCGACGGTGGAAGATATAATAAAACATCGCATTGTTGTTGTCACACTAAGTATATCGATGGAGCTTTCAACATTGGGCCTTCCCAAAGGTTACTTTACTCATATATTTCTTGACGAAGCTGCTCAAGCAATGGAATGCGAAGCAATCATGCCCTTGGCATTGGCCAATGAAAGTACGCGCATCGTTTTAGCTGGAGATCACATGCAAATGAGTCCGGAACTTTTTTCGAATTTTGCAAAAGAACGTAAACTTCATATTTCGCTACTCGAACGATTGTATGATCATTATCCGTCGAATTTTCCATGTAAAATTTTGCTTTGTGAAAACTATCGAGCTCACGAAGCAATTATTAAATTTACGTCAGAACTTTTTTACGAACAAAAACTTATAGCGTCTGGCAAGCAACCCCGTCACGAACGCTTCTACCCATTGACATTCTTTACAACAAGGGGCGAAGATGTTCAAGATAAAAACTCAACAGCTTTTTACAACAATTCTGAGGTTTACGAGGTAGTGGAACGTGTATGCGAATTGCGGAAAAAATGGCCTATTTCTTGGGGTAAAATGAACGATGCCAGCATTGGAATCATGACTCCATATGCTGATCAAGTGTTTCGGATACGGTCTGAGCTTCGTAAACGGAGGATGGGTGGAATATCAGTAGAACGAGTACTGAATGTGCAAGGCAAGCAATTTCGAGCAATATTTCTTTCAACAGTTCGAACTCGTCGCACTTGTATGCCAAGTAATAATTCTGCTAACACATCAGTCAGTGATGATGCAGATTATGGATTCCTTAGCAATTCGAAACTTCTTAACACTGCTATTACTCGGGCACAGAGCCTTGTAGCCGTAGTCGGAGATCCAGTTGCTTTATGCTCGATTGGTCGATGCCGTAAGGTGTGGGAACGATTCATAGAAATTTGCAATGAAAATAAATCTCTTTTCGGAATAACATGGTCGTTTTTACGTTCACAGCTTGACGGAGTTGAACTAAAGCGCAGTTATGTACTTAATCCTTTAGCTCCTGAATTTATACCGCGTGCTTTGCAACCAGAAGCATATTTGCGTGATCAAACAGCAATGTATTTGCTAAGTGGAAGTAATCAACACAATATAACTGGCACACATCATCAACCAAATAATCAAATTCCTTCCATGTACGGTAATTTAGGTGGTCCCTATGCTATGTTGAATCAATCTCAGATGGCTCAAGTTGCAAAATCTGCACACCACAACCAGTTTCACCATGGTAACATTCCTATGCGACCAATAGGTCCACCGCAACACAATCCAACTTTTAACATGCAAGTCCCTAATCGGCCACCAACGCACATGCCACAGTCACAACAACAATTTCCCCCTTACATGATTTGGCCACAACAACAACCGCCGCAACAGCAACAATCAAATGCCAATGTCCCTAATCAAATGATGCGACCAGCTTATCCGGGACAACAGCCACCTATTCAGCCACCTCAAACGCAAAATCCCAATGCTAGTTTGTGGGGGCCACCACCACAGAATAATCCATGGGGAGTAATTCCGAAGTCAGGTGTTCCAAACCCTAATAATCATCGCCCGCCAAATCAAATGCCCAATTCGGTGTTGCCCCCACAGAACACTTCTCATAATATTTCAATGCCCAGTGCCCCACGCAATCAACCAGGTGTTCAACCACTTACACAACACCAGCTCCCTAACCCTGGACCATTACCAATGCAGCAAAATCAATCGCAACCTCAGATTCGTGGACAAAATACTGATATAGGCTTTATAAAAAAATCGTTGTATCAGCATCCTAATCCATCTGCTAACATTGGATACAACAACCCAATTAACCAGCCGATTCTCCTTAATAACCGATTGAACAATTCATTTTCGAATGGGCCCATAAGTCCTGCAACTGGTATTGAGCCTTTCGTTAGACAAGGTCAGAATGTGCCACTGAATTTGCATCATCAAAATAATATGATCGCCGCCAATAACGGTGGCGGTCATAAAGACAAAGATTTTCAATTTTTAAACAACGTACATATTCCCGTAAATATTGGAGGATCACTATTCCAAGCACCGCCTACAACATCGGCTATGCAAAACCCAACAACTCATTTGCCAACTTTTCAGGAATACAGCTCCCTTCTGCCGCCCAATATGACCATCTATGAAATGGCATTCGAGCCAAAAGAATCACAGTACAAGTGGTATTTAAAGCTTCTTGAAATTCATGGTCAAGAGTCCGCCAACAAATTTACCGAAATTTTGCGCCAGGCAATGGGAATAATGCATAACTCAAAACCCAACAGCGTTCCTTCTCTCCAAACAAACCAGCAGCAACAATTATCAATGCAAATGTCCCAGAACCAACAGCATCAACACCACCATCACCAGCAACAGCAGCAACAACAGCAACAGCAACAACACGCAATTTCAATGCCAAGAAATTCAGGTAGTTTCGCAGGACCACCAACAAATCTATTGGCATCCAACCGTGGTGGCTCACCGCCGCCGCCCGCACCTATAGAGCCTTCGATGAATTTCAATCAACAAATCGATATGGTATTTAATTCTTTAATGAATGGAAATGACATAAGTCAGCCGATTTTGAGAGAAATATTGGGCATGGTCGGTAGTGTTGGTGCTGTGAACAATTGTGGCAATTCAAGTATTCCCCCTAGTGGAAATATGAATGCAATCAATATTCAGCCCAGTGTAAACATGATTGGCAAAGATTTTCCTATTGGTCTCCAACAAAAGACCGCTCCCTCACCACTATTTCCAAACCAACAGAATGTCATGGCTGGAAACAATGGTAATATATTTATATATAATCTTTCTATAATCTTTTTTTAACAATTTTTTCGTACACTTAGATTTTTTATTAGGAAATGATCTCCCAGGCACATCAACGCCACGCGTTGAGTCAGTGCCTCTGTACCGTCGACAGGTTATAAACAATGGAAACTCTAGTTATCATGGTTCCAATTCGTCCTCGTCGACTGCTCACTCTATTGCGTCATCGACACCTGACAATCTCTTGGAACCCAGTATCAACAGCAGTAATCAAATTCACTCATCCGGAAATCTTATTGACACTATTTTTAACATCTCTGCATCTAACGACCTACCAGCTGCAGCTGCCGCTGCGTATCAAAATAGCTCATTTCAAAAATTGTTTTATAATAACTTTCCCCTAAAATTAAACGATTTAGATATGAGAAATGAACGAGTGATACCTCAACAACCGCGGCAGCATCATATGTCAGTTATGCATCCACAGCAACAGCAGCAAGTCCAAATGCAAATGCATAACCACGGAGAGCCACGAAACACAACGTATGCAGCCGTGCTGAGTCAGGGGAACGTCGTCCCCAACTCACAACTTCATCAACTACATCATTCGTCCCAAGGACACGTATTAAGTGACGAGAAAGATCCATTTGCTGCAATCAGAGAGCTTGGTCAAGGTACCAATGGCTTTTATAATTATTTTCAATAGACATTATTTTAATTAAAACAAACTTATTATCATAATACCAGGCCCTACAATTAGTTAAACTTTTAAGATAAAAAAACGACTTGGTAAAAAAAAAATTAAAAAAAATTTAAAAATAAAAAAAATAAAAAAAAAAATATTGTGAATATTTTAAAACTAATAATTAATATGAAGTAGTTTATATTTGCATTTCGCTTATGTTCTTTTCAGTAAAATAAAAACAAACAAAAAACAGAAAATACATACATACCCACTTTAAGAATATAGTTCATAGAAAGTGATTGAAAATCATAAATTGGCATACAACATATATTATGTACTTCAGATAAATGTAGTTATAATTTTTGGTTAAATAAAAAATAAAAAAAAATAGTTTGTATAAACGAACATTAAAATATTTATATATATGTATGTAGAATTATAAGTACAAGCAAGACCCTACTATGTAATCATGCAAGAATATTATTATATTAAAATATTTGTATTCACAAAAAAAAAGCAAGATCAACACAAAATACACAACATTATTATTATTGGATATGCGCACTTCAACTTGTTGACATTTTTGTATTTAACAGAACTGATTGCATCTGAAAACGTATACCGATAAACAGTAAAAGTTACAGAATCAAGTCTCAGTTTCAAGATTATTAAAAAACAAAAAAAGCAAAAAAAAAAAAAAAACGTGAACAAATATTTTTAGGTAAGATGATTAAAAAACAACATTTCTAAATGTAAAAAGATATATTTAAATATATATATAACCTACATAGAGAATTTTAAAGTGTATTTTCTTGTCTCGAATACATTACCTTCTGTTTTTTCTCCGCCAAACGGCCTCAGATATAATATCTGAAACATCCGAAACTAAAATACGTTTCGATTATTTTTTCTTTGTATGTTTTTTACAGGCATGAAATTACATCTTCAAAAAATATTAACCGAGCAATAAATATTAAAAGGAATGCAACCATTAATAACATGCTTTAAATAAAAGATTTAGGAATATAATTTGAAGCAAATAATATGAAACATTCGCATCGATTTAAATTTCCGGTCAGTTAGAATTTTAACTTGATATAATGTAGGTGCTATCGAACAAGTTTTGCATTTGAAAAAAAAAAAATAGAACCCGCAATTTTAATCAAACTTGACGTTTCGATGATGCAGAACACCAAAAAAGTGGGTCCCGTAATTCCACCGTTCTGCCTGAAGATCGATCTACAGCCTAAACGACTGGAGCGATTTTCATCAAACTTGGTACTTAAGCGTTTTAGGTGATTGTCTCAAATAGATGTTTGAATCGTTTTTTAGCACTATGGCACTTGGCATACAATTTTTTCTACCATCTAATTATCTTGAAAATATTATATTTGTGGGATTTTCCGCTACGATGAATTCTTTGATCGGTTTTTTAGTGATTCTTAACAAATTTCCCATTACGATGGAATTCGTTATAGGGCTGTTAAATACTTGAAATTAGCATACAAACATTATTTTTTAGAAAAAAAATTAAGAAATTTTGTATATAAAAAAAATAGGTAAAACACGACATTAAAAATATATTTAGCCGTTTCTACTAAGAATCTTTTGCTTGGATATGATCGAACATAAGAAAAAGTATGTGCGATCCATTCATGCATTTTACTTTTTGAACTCCAATATCTATATGCAATAAAAAAATCAGAAATGTCCTGATTTTGATTTGTCTATTTTTAAAAGCTTTAAGCAATCTAATTATTTCATTTGCAATGAAATGTGGTGACTAGAAAAAAAAACGAATCGGAATTATCTCAGGTCCCGTCGTAATAGATTCGTACAATCCCGAAAAAAAGTAACATTGCTCCCGTCATAATCACCCCTATCGCAGAGTACGACGGGAGCAATGATACTGTTTTTCGGGATTCGTTGTACAAATCTATTACGACGGGGCCCGTGATAGTGCTGAATGCTATAAAAAAGTTTCAAATAACACAGCTCTTTATAAAGAAAAAGCAAATGATGAGCAATTTCATACAAAAATGTTGTCAATGCTGGATAACTTTAATATAAAAAATATTTATTCGTGAAATGGGCTCTACGCCAATAAAACAAATTAAATCTTTGAGAAGACAAAGATTTAATTTGTTTCGTTGACCCCATTTCACAAAAAGAACTATAATCTAATAGGTCACCACCATCAACATACATAAAAAGTTTCAAAACATCTTAAAAGTTCAATGGAAGGACCAGTCCTAAGCAAACTGTCCCTAAACGCAAACATAAAAATTTCTTCAATGCAGACTGTCCTAAAATGCATTTTTCTTGCGGGAGTTTTCTTTATCAAGTTTAAAAGTTATGTTCCAAACTTGCTGTTGAATTTCAACCCAGGTTGCTTAGCATGAGACTTGCTTTGCAAATCTTGTGTTTAGGAAATTGGACTAGTATATTTTTTTTCTTACGCAAGAGTCAATACGTATGTATGTGCAAATCTTAGTCATGTTGCGAACGAAACGGGCTTCTGCATTTAGGAATGTTGCCTCATACTGCATGTTTTAAGATATTAGCTCTTTCACGAATTATTCCGAAGAAAATTAATTCGTGATGGTAACTTTTATGATGGATTCTGAACAATTTCCGATTTCGATGGAATTCGTCATAGGGCCAAATGTTTAGATTACGATGGAATTCGCGAAAGGACTAAAATCGCTCTTCGAATTTTGTTGTAAGATTATACCTTAACTTTAATCAACAATCGAGGAAAAGTTTGCAATTGTCTAGCATTTATTCGATGAAATAATATAAAGAAGCAAAGAATGAGAAAAAAACATTTTCTTGTAAAAGTATAATTTTAATTACTATTTTGTTTTAAAACTATGTTCTTATGAGGGTATCGGGAGGGAAGCTAGGTCGTCTTTCAGATCGTCGTACAAATCTTGGTATTCCGGATTTTCTCGGACCAACAAAGCTACAGTTCCACGCTTAACACCCATAGCAGCACCTAAATCCGCACGACTCGGAGTATATGTATACGGAATACCCTTTTCCTCACAAACCGCTGGCAAGTGGCACATGATGTCAATGGGGGTAACATCCCCAGCAAAGATTACAATCCTAAAAAAATTAATGGAAAGCCGTTCAATACAAGATATATTCTCCTAATAATTAAATATTTACCCTGTTTCGCCTTTTCGTATTCTTGTCTGAACATCCTTGAGTCCATTTCTGATATAGGTTTTATGTAAGACCGCTTTCTTAATTAATTTATAGCATTTCTTTGCTAACTTTTTCGATGCCATTGGGCGAGATATGGCATTCACATATTTTAATTTATCTTCATATGTTCCTTCTTCTTTAATAGAAACGTTTTTTAAGTCTTCAACATCTTCGGGTTCGGTCTTTATCTTGCCCATTTTCAATTATTTTGTAGTTAATGCAATATGTAAAACGATAAAATTAAATTTTAAATAAATACAATACCGAATTTCTTTATTTTCAAAATTTCAAAACACTTGGTATTGGCACGAGCACGTGTCTGTAGATCTTTGGCGTTTGTTGAACAAGTGAATTTTAACTGCTGTCAAAATTGACGGGTTAGGATTTCCACCACACCAGACCGATAATATATCTAGACGTGTAGATTTTGTTAACTAGGTCATTTGGTGGTGAGTAATTATATATATTTTCCCGAAGATGTGTTTGTGAGAAAAAAGGTGAGACGGAAAACTAATGTCGATTTCGTTTCAATAATTAGGATTCGCTACTAAAACCAATACTTTTTGGCTTTGAAAAGAACAATTACGGACCAAATCTCTTTTTGGGACTAACACACACAGTTTTGCACTTGCACTTTTTTAATATTTGTTTCAAGAAGTTTTTAACAATTTTTTTTATTTTTTAATATATTAATTTACTTTTTCTGTACACTGCCACAAAATAAAAATTAATTCACAACACAACAATTGAGAAACGTCAAAACAAATATTGTAGTGTGTGTACGAATCTGTGCACAAATCCGTTTTGAATCCGTTTCCAAAAAGAGATTCAATACGGATCTGTTTTTCCAGAAAAATATTGGTTTTAATTTGAAACGAATTTGATTTTCAGAAAAAAATTGACGGCGGATCGACGGCAAGTCGATGTTTTTGTTGAAACGAAATCGACATAAATGCTCTATGATTCATGCTCCAATTTCGGCGACCTACTTTGAGAGTGAATAGATAGACAGGTTAAAAATTTCCACTATCACATTAAAACAAATCATTTCTCCACATTCCCTGGTTTTCTGTGCAAAATAATTCAATGGACAGAAATTCATAGATCAACAAAATATATGATTATGAGGCTAATTAAATGGGAGCATTTTAAGTAATCTTAGTACCTACATTTCACTTTACTCACACACAACAAAATTTATTTAGGCTTATTTATCAGTTGTGACATGAACGCGTATAAAATGTAATATGTTTTCCATTTTGGTTATTTTATTTGATGAGAAATGAAATGATGTATACTACTTTAGCATAAATGTTACATAAATATTAAGGGTATTCATGCAACGAGATAATTTTGCGCTTTGCAGAAAGATATAATTTTCCGCTAGACATTTGCGTTTATTTATTCTCTTTCTACATCAAATTCGTAAAATAATTTTATCCAATTTGAAGAATATTTTCCCCATACTTTGACAGTTCATTTCTGCGGAGATAAAATTATCTGGTTACTGAGGTTTATCTGGGTTTTCCGCCGTTGCATGACTACCCTTATTATTCAGCAAATGTAGAATTCTACTAAACTGTTTATAAAAAATCGTTATTATGTGCACCCAACCTTGACCAACTCCATTTTCCATACAGATGTCCGACATCATATACTCGATCCGAACTACAATCATTTTTACTGTGCAGTTTCATGTCATGTCGTTAATGAATATTAACTACTAAAAATGGTATATTTGAAGAATTTAAGTACAAACACAATTTTTTTAAGTGCGCCAAGAATGTAGTTACCGGGGTAGGAGACAAAAAATAATGAGATCAGCACAGAAAAAAACCGTCAAATTTGATGACAGGCATCGATATCAAAACAAAATTGTAGAGAGCTCAACAACAACAACACGACTCCATTGGAGATTTCAAGTCAGGATGAGTATTACGAGAAAATTTATTGCTAATGGTGTCGGCCTGTATATACAGAAAATTCTACAATGAAAATTGACAGTATGTCGATTTCGTTTCAATAAATAGGATTCGTTACTAAAACCAATACTTTTTAGCTTTGAAACGAACGATTACGGACCGAATCTCTTTTTGGGACTGTGTGTGTTGCTTGGCAGCTCTAAAAAAAGAAATTTTCAATTCGTTAATACATCATTATTTCGTTTTAATTTCCCGTTTCCGACGCGGGGAAGTTCCTAAACCCACTTGCACTTTTTTTAATATTTGTTTCCAAGAAGTTTTTAACAATTTTTTTATTTTTTAGTATATTAATTTACTTTTTCTGTACACTGCCACAAAATAAAAATGAATTCACAACACAATTGAGAAACTTCAAAACAATTATTGTAGTGTGTGTAAGAATCTGTGCACAAATCCATTTTGAATCCGTCTCCAAAAAGAGATTCAATACGGATCTGTTTTTCAAGAAAAAAATTGGTTTTAATTTGAAACGAATTTGATTTTCAGAAAAAATATAAAATATTGGACTTGTACTTTTTAAACTACATAGATATTTCATGGCATACTAAAAGTTCTGCCATCGTTCATGTAATATGTAGGCTGTACGTAAAAATTGAACCGCAACGCAACGCAAAGTATATGTAATCATTTTCGTTCACTAGGTCTTTGTATATATAAAGACTAGGTGTCAGTTGTCACAATTTTGGAAGAAGTGCAGGTGCAAAGCAAGAGTGCAGATTTGTTTCGCTTTCGTGTAATTATTTTAGTTTTTTTTTGGAAGAAGTGGGTGGTGGCACCTCGACGTTCTGAATCTAATAGCGAAAAAATATACAATAATGTACCCATTAATGCAATAACTATAAAAAAAATATACATCATTAACTGTACTCTATTTAATTTAGTGTGCATTGACAGTTTTGACGGGGTCAATGCACAACGAATTAATTTATTCTTTGTATGTACATAATTGAATACTTAAGAAGGCTACAATGGATAGCAATTTATTCAAAGTGTTTTTGTGGAAAAACTTCTTGTTTTTTAAGTTTAGTTGGTTATCAACAACGATAATAAATGTGACTTGCTTCATTATTCTTTACATCTTTTTGAAAAGCACCCATAATGTAGTTACCGCACCTAACAGCGACTATGAAAAGCAAAATACGGTAGGTACTTTGTAGCCATTCGGATAACATTTAACACTTCATTTATTTTGTCCAAAACAAATTACTGTTGACGCCCTCGACATTAAGTAAATTATGTCTTTCTAAAATTGTTTTTCTTGCAGGAATTTCTTAAAGAAAAAGTCCCAAGCAACAATGAAGACTTCATATTTTACAGCCCATCAGACATTAGTTATATATATGATCTAATGGAGAAAGTTCGGACGGACCTTTACATGTCAACAGAAAGTAAATAAGCTTATTTAATTTAAATATATAGAGAGCAATTAGAACAAAGAGTCAACTTTTCAGGACTTAAGTCTTTCAGCAATGCTTCTACAATGATTTCTGCTCTTGAAAACAATCAGAAATCCAATTGTTTTGGAATTTTCTTTGAAAATTGGCCAAATTCAACAAATAAGGGCTCGTTGCAGTATTCAATCAGTTCCACCATGACCAAGGTTTCGCCAAAAAAACGTTTTATCAATGATGAAGATCTGAACGGAATTATTCGTAAGTTATCATTTCCATTTTGTTTATTATTATTGAACATTAAATTGAATACAAAATCGCTATTAAGAAAAAGATTTAATTATAATATTAATATGTACACTACAAGACTAACAAAAAAAACAAATATACATAATAAAACTCTATTATAATCTTCTAGTATCATGAAGTATAATATTTGTACAAAAACTGTTGAAAATCAAGCAATCTATTACTGATCAATATTAATGAATATTGGAGCATATTCATAGATGTTTGATAAGTTGTTACTAGGTTGTTGCTAAACTAAACTCGAGTTCATGTAATTCATAAACAATTTAAAACCAATTCTTAAATAAAAACTCGAGTCTAAAGTTAGTCAAGATGGATGTTTTCTTTAAGTTGCTTTTAACTCTAACAAACATCATAAATTCTTGAAAAAAAAGTAAAATAAAATTAAATGATTTGAATTAAAAGAAAGAAAAATGTCAATTAATGAAAACATTGAAGAAGATTTTGATATCTTGGTTGATTTGGAAATGGTACTACAAGAAGACGAAAGCGCTGAGTAACGACGAATTTTATGAAAGGTATCGACAAAGACACGGCAACATTCATAATTGATTTGATAAAAATTGAAGACCAACCAACTAAAAGTGGTTCGCCAATATCGGACGCCTTCAAGTATTAACAGCATTCAGTTTTTTGTTTGGCTACTATTGTACACTCCTGTAAGGAACCCACAAAGTCGACAGGAGGAAAAATTCAATACTTACCACATCGCCACAAGAAAATAGGCCTTAATAGGCAGATTAAATCAAAATTCCGATATATTTTTGATGGGCTGAGAGTTATAATTATAGCGAAAGAATGAAATATCTCATGTAAGACTAAACTTGTTATTCTTAGCATTATTATCAAATAAGTAAAGATTTTTTTTGCAGTTTTTGATCACAATCACAATAATGAAGTAATTGTATTTCCAATACAACAAGACGAAAAATCTTATATAAGACCGATCACAGCAAGAATATTTCGAATTTTATAAACGGACATTTAAATTAAAAAGATATTTTATAGAACGAAAAAGGAAAAATTAAAAATTTTATTGAAACTTCATAAAACACAACAAAATTAATTTAAGGTAAAATACCTTTTTAGCCGTTTCAGCTTTTGAATAGGAGTTTCTATTGCAGCTGGCCTTCATCCTGCATTGAATTACAGTATTAGCATTTTGTGGATGATCGGCAAAATCATCACACAAATTAATCTCCGCAACTTCCCTGGTATTGCTATCTATGTATAAGCATTCCATCCTAAATAAAGTCCGGATAACTGCACTACATTTCAAAAATTTGATTTTTTTATGTCCTCTCGTTTTGACATAACGATGTTTTCATGATAGATTGAAAGAAAATTGTAGCAGATTTGTAATAGAATTCATGTTAGAGCCGGGTTTTACTAAATAAAGCTACAAAATTCTCTATGAATAGTAGCTTTGTCTAACCTGTGTGATAAGCTTAGACATCGGTTCATCTAGACTCGAATTTAAAATATGACTATGAATATGTGCCATTGAGTTTTCATTGAAAATATTTTTTGATCGAATAATATCGTTCATTTATTATTTAGGTTAAATAAATTTTTATTTGGAAACCAAAGGTCTTTAAACTCAATAAAAACATTTCTATTGACGATTTTTTAGCTGAGGACGAATATATCCGCACCGGCTTTCTTTCACTGCAGCATATACTTGACTTGAACTTTATTAAGACCTCAACTAGAACAAATACAGAACTCCAAGTACATATACGTATATTTTGCAAATTAAACAAATATGTAATAAAATTATTTTATTTTTTATTCACTTAAGATCCAGATTTCTCCATTGCCAAGTATTGGACATGAATCTGCTGATGGGCAGCGTGTAAACTCATTTGGCTTATTATTTGCTGTACTATTCAATGTTTTGCTTCTTAGCACAAACTTAATTCCACTTGTCGAAGAGAAACACGATGGCATTAAGGTAGTATTTTAAGATATTACATATAATACATTTATATAACAAAAAACTGTCTCAGGAATTTCTTGTTTTAGCTACACCTAAAAATTTTCTCAATGGACTGACTTTTTTTTGTGTACGTTTCCTGGCGAATATGCCGTTTACATTGGGATGCATTGCAGTAGCATATGCCTATCAAGCGTTGGGACTAATACCTACAATATATTTTATCATACTTTTTGTTTTGTATTGTTCAACTGCTATGTGCTACACGTTTTTGATATCAGTCTGCTTTAAAACAGGTAACCGTTTTCGGATCCCGTCATTAAACTATATACAGTGAAAGCTCTATTTGCGGAGAGCTCCAATATTTCTTTATTAAATTTTTCATGCAAATTACTTTCCTATAAATGGACGCGAAGAATTTTTCATGCTTATCGGGTAACAACTAAGTTGGTGTAATTTTAAAAGTGTATGGTTTCCGTTTCTGATCGCGTTTCCTTATAACACTTGCCATTTCTTTTCCTTCTGTTATTCATTTTTGCAGTCATTTAATTTCCTATTATTTCCCTTAAGCGGACAGTTCTCATAAGCGGGAGTTCTCATATTCTCCCAATTTAGAGCTTTTATTGTACACTTATTTGATATCTATATAGCAAAACTTTTCCAATATAAAAAAAATATGCTCCCCTATCCCATTATGTTTTTATTTTTTAATATTTTTGCTTCGTCGCCTCGTAAACTCTTAAATTGTAATTTATCGGTTTAATTCTGGAATAGTGTATATTTTACTAAAATTATCTAAAATTATTTAGTTTAGCAAACCCTGATTAAAATAGCTATTGTATGGAAAAAAAAACATTGAAATGGAGCGCTTGAATTTGCTCTTGTGGTAAAATCAAAACAGTGTTTGCCATAAATGTATTGTATTTGTAATGAGTTCAATAATCTTATGGTATATTGGCAATTCCGGCTCCAAATAAAAAATGTACATTAAATGTTATTGGCGGTATACCTGTTTTTTTCAACTTTTTCATTAACGGTTCACCGAACTTCGATCAAAATTTTTAAGCATGAGGCCCTTCATTTGTTAAAATTGCAATACCAACATTTTTTTTAGAAAAAAAAAATTAATTTATAAACAATAAGTAAAAACTGACTTAAAAAATATATTAAGCTGTTTCTACCAAGAATCAAATGCTAGTGATGTGATCGAACATAAGAGCAAGTACGTGCGATCCAGTCGTGAAGGTTCCAAATAGAATTTAAAGAAATAGAATTTAAAGATTTGTCAATTCAAGAAACGTTTATTTTTTTTTGGACGAGACAGTTTAGTTTACGTTAGTTTAAAAATTATAAATTATGTTACATTTTTTACCATTTCAAAATACTTTTGGAACTCGTGTGAGAGTATATTTAGAGTACCGGGAGTTTTTTTTGAAAATTAAATTAATATATTCGATCTTATTCATATGTCAAGATAATAGATTTGAAATAATAAAACATTCGAAAATAGAAACGATGTTTTTACGGATATTAGAGTGAATGCCGTTAGAATTTTTATTTTATTTTTTCTAGAATACTGGATAATTGAGTTTCAACTTATTTCATTATACATATCTTTTCCCTCATGCTGTATACTATATTTTATTTTATTCAGCAATAAAAATCAAATTGTATATTTATCACTTTCAGTATTTTATGCAAAAGTCGGTGGATTCCTTTTATTGATTATACCATTTCTGTTCCATTTGATTGATGGAAACTTATCAAAAGTTACAACTTATTTATTTTGTACCACAACTCTTTTAAAAGGACTTAATATCTTCCAAGTATTTACAAACAAACGTAAATTTTTTTGTTCAGTTTAAAATTCAGCAATTGATTTATAATTTCTTTCAGATCGAGTATTTTCAGGAGATGATTTGTTTTTCAGTATAACGGAATCTAGCCCCAATGTTTTCTCAATTCTTTCTATTTTACTAACACAATTCATATTTTACACAATTCTTTACAACTATTTTTCTAGAATTTTTCCGGGTAAAGGTGGACTTAAGCAACCAGTATTTTTTTTCCTTAATGTAAGTTCTAGATTTGTATTATAAAGTGTTGTCACTGATTTAAGAAAAAATCCTACAGCCTTCGTTCTATAAGAAAAAAAATCGCAATCAATTTGTAGCGGCTGCTTCTAATGAAACTGCTATTATTATTCAAGATCTGGTTAAGACTTTTACTTCCAAAAGCCGAGTCATCAAAGTTGCCGACCGCTTAAACATGGAAATTAAGGAACGTAGAATAACTGTTTTACTTGGACACAATGGCGCTGGAAAGACTACGACATTAAATATGATCATTGGTACTATAATATGAAGCATTATTTTAAGTTTTTTCCTCATATTGTGTACATATATAAAAAAAAGGATGTGTGCCTAAGGACTCTGGGAAAATTACTGTATGTAGTGAACGAGACGTAACATCCTATAGACATTTAATAGGATTCTGCCCTCAACATAGCGTTTTTATGCAATACATGACTTGCTATCAACATTTAAGATTTTTCGCTCAGGTAGAAAATTATCTATCAAAAATTCAACTTGATAAAATATATAATATATATAATAACAGCTAAGAGGCAAATCAGTTGAGGAAGGTAACTCGCTAGCTTCCGAACTGCTAACACAACTTCGCTTGGTAGATAAGGCAAATGAATCGGGTAAAAATCTTTCTGGAGGAATGAAGCGTCGTTTATCACTTGGGATTGCACTCTCAGGCGAAACTAAGTATTTAACAAAAAAAGAATACAAAATGTTGATTTAGTAACAATGCCTAATATGTATTTTCAGAGTCGTAATATTAGATGAGCCATCATCTGGATTAGATGTAGAATCAAGACGTGAGTTATGGGATATACTTTTAGAATTGCGAAAATCTAAGGCGGTTCTTATAACAACCCATCATATGGAAGAGGCTGAGATTCTCGGCGATACAGTTTCAATATTATCAAACGGTAAATTAGAACAATCCGGTTCTCCCTTGGAATTAAAACGTAAATTAGGAAGCGGTTACATATTGAAATTGCGAACTGATGGTAATTTCCATGAACAAAGTACTTTAGATATTATAAGAGCAAGTGTTCCCACCGCTAAGTTAATTGTAATAAACCTAAATAATAATATGCTAGCAAGATGACTTATTTACTTTTTTCTTCTTAGAACGCTGTGCCTCCAACTGTATTAATAAGCATGCCGTATTTTTATAAAGATAAGTACACCGAAGTTCTTGAAAAACTTGAAATAAATCGAGTCAATCTTGGCATTAGTTCGCTTGCTGTAACGGATACTTCCTTAGAAGATGTTTTTCTTAAGTATTTCAATGTCATTTTGTTCGCCTGTACATTTCGCTATAATTATTTTTCTTTATAAGTTCTCAAGGCAATGACAGTGTAGATTCCCCCAATCACAAAGAAGAAGTTGTTAATATTCCATACCATAAACTACTGCCCGATGCAGTTAAATGGACAAGACATGTGCAGGCAGTGTTTTATAAAAAAATTATTTTTGTCAAAAGTCAATTAATATATTCTTTGATCATGGTAAGTATTTTAAATCAAATTAAAACCTTAAACTTCGACACAATTAAAACTTGAGTTATTTTTGTAGTAGAAAATGTGTATATGTACATATATGTACATTGTATATACCTACATACATACTTCACATTAAAATTTCTTATATATAAAGTTATAAAATAAATAAAATTTGCTTAGATATTATTTGACCTTGTGATAAAAATATTTGATTTAATATCAAGCTTATAACCAGAATTATCAAGTTGAAATAAGTCCAGGATGCGTTAGAGAAAATAGTGTTAAAATTAGACCCATTCTTCTGTATGTACATACATACATATGTATATGTATATGTATTTTTAATAATAAAGCAATAATTTTAAAGTTGCGAACTCTTGCTTGCAGTTCTCTTTGCCCTTTTTGGCTATTGGAATTGCTGTTTTTATAATGAATTCATTAGCAAACAACAGTTACGATGAAAATCTGAAGCTAGATCTAAATCACTTAAAGGGTGGTTATATATTCTTGAGAGTCGCAGACGAATTCGACACCATTCAAAAGAACTTGAAATACGAAATCGAAAGCAAAGGCATTCAAATTAAATATTTGCCCAATTTAGATAACATTGAAGAAGGTGAATTGATTTTTTGTTTACTTTCTATCAATAACCATTCTACTTTATTTTTCCATAGAACTGAAATCTATACAATCAAAAAATTTATATGATTTTTATGAAAATGCAATCGGGGCCATAATAGTTAAAAACAATGAAAACATTCCAGATTTTAGCATACTCTACTCCGCAAATATTATTCACAGCTCAGTTATAATGGTGAATTTAATTGATAATGTTATTCTAAAGCATCTGGGAAATTCAAATGATAACATCAAAACAACTTATTCACCGATAAGAAGGTAATTAAAAATCGAATGATACATAGTTAAATTTTTTTAAAATTAAATTAATTCCAGGATAATTGATATAAATCCAACAAGCCTTGAGTATTTTGCAGCTATTGTTCCAATTGGTAATGTTTTTTTTTTATTTATTTAAAAAAAAAACTTTTTTGGAATATATTAGTTTTTCCTTGCAGGGTTTTTCTTCTACATGCTGTACTATATCTCATTGCCATACATCGAAAACAAGAACAACTTCAAAATTCTTCAAGCTATTCCTCGTCTTACTTACTGGAGCTCATTTGTTGTATTTGATATGCTTTTGCATGCATTTGTTTGTACAGTTTGCTTTTTCTTTCAACAAACTGTTATGCCTAATACATTGTACAACAATTCCGAGCAAATTCAGATCACTTTGACTTATCTTTTCTACGGTTTTTGGTATCTACCAATCATGTATTGTATGACGATTGGATTCCGTTCAATATCCCCGATATCCACCTATCTTTTATTCATGTTAATTATTTCATGTAAGTAGTCTTATAATTGCATCATTTTAGTATTTTCCAACGCCACTTACATTTTCAGCAATTGTACCCTTCATCACTTCTGACAATTTACATTCAATGCAGCATTTCGAGACTACAATCTCAATAATGTCATTATTGCCAGATTTTTCTTTAAATCATCAGTTGCGTGTTATCAATGAGAATTTTTTTGCACATCGTCGTAAATTAAGTGGTCGAATTGAACTACCAAATTCATCAAGGTTTTTCTCATACGCGATAGTTTTATTTACTTTTGTAATGGTGAGTTTAAAAAGTTCTTTTTTTTAAATTTATTCTTAAATCGTTTTTCTATAGCTATTTCTTATATATGTTTGGGACAATTTACAAAGAAGACAGTATTTCAAAGAATTGATAATGTGTTATTTTTGTAAACGCACTGGACAACTTAATCAGCCATTGGAAGATGTTGACGAAGCACTTGTGCGCAAAGAAAAAGGAAATGTCGAAGAAATTTTTCGATGTGAATATAAAATTCTTAAAATACATACATAATTTCAAAAATCAATTTTTATTTTCCATAGCTAATACGAAAGACTCGTATCCACTTATTGTCCAAAATTTACACAAGTTTTACGGTCGCATGCACGCAGTACGAGGTATTAATTTTGCTGTTAAACGCCAAGAATGTTTTGGATTATTGGGTGTAAATGGAGCAGGAAAAACTTCAACTTTTCAAATGATTACTGCCAACTCTCTTATATCCGGCGGCCACATTATGATCGATGGAGTTGATATAATGAAAAATGAAACTTTGGTAAATAAAAAAAAAATAAACTTCTTTCTAAAAAAAGCAAACACAAATAATACAAATTTCTCTTCCTACAGTATAAATACCGATTTGGATATTGTCCGCAGGGAGATTGTCTCAATAATTTTATGACATCATATCAAATTCTCAAGTATATGGCATTATTAAGGAATGTAGATTCTAAAGATTTACATACTGAAGTGTTGTATTGGTTGGGTCACTTGGACTTATTACGTTATCAAAATGCGCCTATTCGTTATTATTCTGGTGGTACAAAAAGAAAACTTAACGCAGCTATTGCAATGGTAAAACTAAATAATAATACCAGCTTTCAATTTAAAAATTCGTCATTTTTAACTGTTGTCAGATTGGAAATCCAACATTAGTTCTCTTAGACGAACCTACTACAGGCGTAGATCCCATTTCTCGTAGGTTTCTATGGAAATGCATTCAAGATTTCCAAAAGCGCGATAAGACAGTTGTCCTCACATCTCATAGGTCAGTATAAAAAAAAAAAAAAAAAGAGCACCACTTGGGCTCGTCCGGGAATTGAACCCGGGACCTCTCGCACCCGAAGCGAGAATCATACCCCTAGACCAACGAGCCATATGAAATTTGCTGCTCTTTGTTCATGATATTCCTTCTGTAGATTTCTTATCAACATGATTATAAACATTTGATTTTCAGTATGGACGAGTGTGAGCACCTTTGCAACAGACTGGCCATAATGGCGAATGGGAAACTGCAATGCATAGGCTTCATTCCCGATTTAAAGTCCAAATACGGTTCTGGATTTACAATTAATATCAAATTATTAAACAATTGGTCAGATAACAAAATCAGGATAATTACATCGTCTCTGCAAGAAGAATTCAACTGCGAACTTCGTGAACAACATGCAGTAGGTTCTAATTTGTTTAAAGAAAATTGTATTTTATTGAAATGTTTCAGGGCATGCTCACGTATTTTATAAAAGAAAAGGCAATTGAATGGTCTGAAGTTTTTAGAAGAACAGAACGCTTTATGAGTTGCAACAACAGTTTAGTGCAAGATTATTCTGTCAACGAAACGACATTAGAAGATATATTCCTTAAATTCGACAAAAAAAGCCGGAATGCTGCCAATGGACATGTTGATGATTGTTGACAACTAAATTAAAAGAAAGCAGCAGATTTACTTAAATTAGGGTATTATTTTTGTATATTTTTCAATAGGTATATATACATATGTACCTACAATTTTTAAATTATAAAAATATTTTAGTCTCGAATCTCTTAGATTTAAAACCATGTATTTATTATTCGTCATAAGAAATACAAAAGTAAAAATATGCTTGTTTTTTTTCTGTGTACCGTTAACCACGGTATACAGCCTGATCATTGTATCCGTTTGGAGAAACCTACGATGGGACAATAAGCCCGTTTCAGAACGGGATAGAATGTTTGTTCAGTAAAGTTATTGAAAAATATTCAGCTCTATCACGAATTTTATCGTAATCGTAACGAATTACGAAAAAAACTATTACAGAACACATTTTAATGATATATTCTACACAAATTGAACGGATTCTGAGAAGAAAGTTCATCAACCATCTGCTTTCCTGTAGATTTCGCTTTTATGTTCTCCAACTGGCTATCATGAACGCTTTGAACAACAATATTTTTGCATCTTTTCTTGTAGTATTTTCATCTTTTCTGTTTAAGATATTCGTAACTTCAACTAGCTTGTCAAGATCCTTTTCGATATATTTTCGCAAGCTTTTCTCATTGAGGATAGTTTCGATAAGAAAACGCCAATTGGTTCCATCGAACAGCGGAATGCCAGTTCTAGAATTTATGGATAATCCTTCAGACATTTTAATATAAACAATTGACCAACAAAATAATATGAAACGTTTTTGGGCCAATTACCTAAAAACTTTTTTAAATTTATTTGATCAAACGTTTATTAAGACTAAAACTAATTTTAATTTTTCAATAAACAACAAAACTAACAACAACGCTAATGGCATTTATATTTGGCAATCCTGAATCCCTGACGATTATGAATTTTAATGTGATTGCATATGTGAAAATAATTGTGTACGTGGAAATATTCAAATTCAAAAAAATGTATGTTGCACAATTATGATTAAAAAAATGACAACATTCGAGTTTGACGTTCAAGTATATGAATGTGTGAGTACTTATGGTTTCGATTTTGATTTCTAATCCAGAAGCAAAATTCTCTTCTTTTCAGTATCAGAACTGTCATTTTTTCCCAAGTAAACACTTTCAAGAAGAGTCCAGAAGGCTTCCGGATCCAAATAAAAAGGACAAGAAAACAATTAAATACAAAGTGAACAAAATGCATAGTGAGTTAAATTATTACGGATCGGATAGCAGAATAGGGCTGTAAGAAAAACAAATCGACTTGAAATGGATCTTAGGATTTTAACATTAGTTAAGAGCAGATGAGAAAATTGTTTCTACATACGACTCAAACGTAATAGTAGATATAACGACACACAACACGAGGCAAAGTATGGCGTTAATTGTACTGTCTTGTTTCAGAATATAATTGAATTGATGCATACTTCTTGTAAAATTGGAGCATGCAACTCCCTCTAAACACAAAAACCATATTTTTATATCATGTTGAATACCCGCCACAGTCCTCAGAGTGCGTTCTCAACGTTGCGTTGAATTCGCCGCGCCGGCGTCAATATAATGTATATATCCCTTGTATATAAAAGTTTATATGCAAATGTATATCGCCATGAGTGAAAGATGCAAAGATGCTGTTACGCCACTTCCATTTCGGTTAGATAAAAAATATAACTTGCTTAATTTTTATGTAGGTACCCAGACATTTGTTAATTATTTGCGTTTGCGTTTTAAATGCATGAAGAAAAGTCAAAACGAAACTCACCACGGAAAAGTATATATTTTTCTGAATGAATACGTTAAAAAATGTTTTATATCTAGAATTTTGTTTAACTTTTTCAACAAATTTGACTGTTTCTCCAATTTGTGTGGAGTAATTTTCAGAGCTCATTACATAATATAAATTCTAGGGTAGCTCGCAGATAAATGAGATTTCAGCAATCTCTTTCACATGAACCGACTTCCTCAGAAAAATTCATTAGTTTTGCTGATTAATACTGAGGAAAAAGAATTTTAGATTCTATTTATTTTTGACGGAGCAAAATTTTGTGAAATCTGTTACTATTGAATTGTGTATTTTTTCAGTTTGTTTAATTACTATAATCAGGCGGGCGTATACTCATTTATTGTGAACAATAATGGGCTTTCGCTCATTTATTCTAAACAATGCAATATAACATGTGTTGTAACGCGTGCAAAAGCACACCTGATGAAAAAGCAGCTGTTCCCATGAAAGATAACTTGAGTTATCCCAAACAATTTAGAACGGCCTCATTGGGGGCGTTCACTAATTTATTTTAAGCAATCTGGATAAACGTTCGTTTCGATTTGATTTCAATTCCAAAAGTAAATTTCTCCCCTTTTCAGAATTAGAACTGTAATTTTTTCCGAAGAGGACACTCTTAGCAGAATCCATCAGAAGGCTTCCGAATTTTTAAATAAAAATAAATATTTATAAATAAAAATTAAACCTAAACTTAATTATTTGATTGATTTTGGAATTTTGAATTGCAAAAATGTTGCTATATTGCGATATTTTTTGCTTATTTAAAGATGTTTTAATATTTTTTGCTTATTTATATTGTCCTTCACCGAGATAGCTTATGCGATTGGGGACGTTTACTCAATTGTTCTCAACAATCTGGAATACTTTTCTGTTGTTGTAATGCGTGCAAAAGCACATCTGATGATAAAACAGCTGTTCTCATGGGAGCTTTCTTGAGTTATCCCAAAAAATTGGAATAACAAGCTATCCAAGAACAAATGTATTTTGTTGGTGGCCGTGGCGCGATAGTTGTGTGTTCGCCTGTCAACCCCATGGTCACATGTTCGATCCCTACCGTAGTCTATGTCTTCTTATTTTTCCATTAAAAACCAATTCTAAAAATAAGTGTCATACAATGAGTTGCTGGTTTACTCATTACATGCTGTTTAGGCATAGAACTAACATCATGTGATTGAGTGAAACTAGTATACCGATAAAATATCACAAAGAATACAAAAAAATGAATGCGAATTATAAGGGGCATAGATAAATAAGACACGGAAATTTCTCCGCATTAGTTCAGCCGCCATCCCTGGAGATAAAATCTGAGACAACAACCAGCTAAAGTCTCCGAATATCGCGCCACACATCTTTCCTATCATTCTTTCTCTTCCTTAAACTCACCCTCACGCCCGCGCTGTGTTGAAACATTTAAAGGGTATTCATAATCCCTTGAGCGCGTATAGATTATTAAAAAAAAAAAAAAAAAAAAAGTATTAGAACAGCTGACTGCAAAATTTATTTGGTATGCGTTTCGTTCTGATTCTGACAGCTTTCAGTTTCTGATTCGTTCACAGATATACTCCGATAGCTTGGTATCCGTAATAACATATATAATAAGTGAGTGAACGCCCGCATTTACTGTGACACAATTTTTTGGACTGGCCTATTCACGAGAAACACATGTAGCTCAAGTATTTGGTCAGGCAAATCTTGTTCTTGTTGATTAATTTATTTTTTCACATATGACGTCAATAAAATAAGATAAACAAAGAAGTGTCGTAATCATTTTTAATTAATTCATTACACCATCCCTGGAACTTTTTTTATATTTATAAATAAAATAGTTGGTACCGTTATCAGAATAATTTCCAATATTCCAACTTTTTCAATAAAAGAACAACAAACTCAAACAAAGCAGGTTAGCAATAGCAAGAAGCTGTAAGATTAAAAAAAAATAAGCATCGATTTTGGTTGTTAAATTATTCGCAAATTTATCAATTACTGTTGATTGAAAAGAAAAACATAAACAGCTATCAAAATGGTATCAAAGCAAACAGAAAAACAAAACTTTAACGAATGCATTTGCTATCGCGAGCAGACCGCAATATTTTGCACTAAGTGCATTATGTTTTCTTTTGGTCGTATCGCACTTAAGTGCAACAAACATAAAAAGGTTTATTATCAACAGATTTATACCTTTGTCATACAAAGAAGATATTTTATATTTATATTTCTTAGGTTAAATTTTTAATGGACCTGGCAATTTGTCCAAATTGCAAGGCTCCGGAGGAATTTCTAAGGGAAATCAAAATGGATCAGCTCAATGCAAAAACACTGGGCTCAGTGAATAATGAAGCTTTGAAGAAGCATTACTAGATGCATTCGGCAACTCGTACTATTTAGTTGTGTAAACTTTTTAAATTGTCAACTTTTCCAGTTTAATTTTATTCACCATTAATTAATAATATATTAAGTTCTTTTAGCATCAAAACATCGTATAAAATTAAATATTTTAACACAAGATGGGCTTTAAAATTGGTTACTATCCATTTTATACTTTTTAAAGTAAACAACGACAAAAACGTTAAAATTGTATTCATTCGATTTTTAGTTAAAAACAAAAAAAAGGTAAAATTTTACATCAGCCATGATCCGTACTAAAAACCTCAACAGCTCATATTGCTGCTGTGTTTGTTGGTTTAACAAAATACCTGGTAATTTTTTCTTCGACCGATGGTAAGTTTTTTTTTTTCAAAAACCAAAAAATGGTATACACTTACATAACGTTTATTAAATATATTTTTTAGTACCAAAAAACTTGTGGTTAAAAACAGTAAGACTTATGACTAAATTATCAAAAACATGTTTTCATTTAAATGCAACGAAGTTATTTCAAATAAAAATATATCAAGGAATGTTTCCCATTTAAACAACTGAACGTGTATTTTGGCAAAAAATACCTACAAATTCATATTGGTGCTACTTTCTGAATCTGTATAACTAACATTTAAAATAAAATATTCATTCGTTACAATTTAGTTATATTCACTATAATATACAAAAATACTACACTCGTTATGTAAAATTATTCATCAATTATTGATAAGCCACGCTTAATTATTTCCGGTTCCTAGCTAGTGTGGGAATACGATGGAAATTGTGATGGGTTTTATTAAACTTAAACATCAATTAGCCTGCAATATTTATCGGATAGGCTATCTAAAATGTAGGGTAAGTTCACACTCAAATTATCGTTGTTCATTCAAATATTCTCCGATTCGGACGATTTCGGAGAATTCTCCGCTCCGACGGTTAACTCTCTAGGGCCCAATATAAAAAGTCTTTAGAAAAGCGAGAATGGACTCTTGAGGTTTGAGGTTAAAAAACACTTATGGCATTTTTATTTGGCAATCCGGGATTCCAACTGAACACTTTTGTGTGATTCTGAATTTGAATGAGATTGTATGTGTGAAAATAATTGTGTACGGGAGAATATTCAAATTAAAAAAAAATGTTTGTTGCACAATTATGATACAAAAAAATGACAACAGTCGAGTTTGACGATCAAGTATATTAATGTGTGAGTACTTCTGGTTCTGATTTCAAATCCAGAAGGAAGTCTTCCGGATTGCCAAATAAAAACGACATAATTGTTTTCTAATTTAGTACGTTATACCTTACGCGAACGATTTATGCAAATGATCTAGAACTAGCAATGATACGTTTGTGAATTAGATAAGTAGAAATGTGATTTTATTTAAGGTGATCATAGTTTTAAATTTTTCAAGCATTGGCTTTTAGCCCGAAAGTATTATCTAAACTTAATAATAAGTTTTACATACAGTTTGATAGAAAAAGCTTTTTTAATTTAATATGCATAATTTAATGTAATTTTATATATGTAGCTATATCTAAGAATTTATGGGTAAGACACAACTTAAAAAGCTACATTCAAAATCTGGTTTCTATACCTTTTCGCTGTTTGGACAAAGCTACTTAGAATATTCTAGTTAGCTCCATTTAAAACTTACCTATATCCAATGTGCATGTCGGATTGATGATAAAGGGTGCTTTCATAAATGCATGGTTGATTTGTTTACATGCGATCAGTTGCGGTCATATTAACGTCAGAAAAACTATTTGAGCATGCATTTTATTATGCAGTTATGAATACTTTCTGTGATTTGCTTCATTTTTCTGTAGACCAGAAACAATTCTGATGTGTAATTTTAATTTTGAGTTAAACTTTGAATTTTCTAGCGGAAATTTGGACAGATGTGAACGGTTAGGGAAGGTGTACCACCGCTTACATCACAATGTCTCTTTCTTTAAGAAAAAAATCGGAATGAATGTGAAATTTTGTATTTGCGCAAATATTTGCGTTTTGCATTTATGAAACTCTGACATTCAACATTTGCATTTATGAAAGCTATGCATTCGTCGGACTTGCGCAACCATTGCATTTATGAAAGCACCCAAAATGGCAAATCCCTACGAAAAGAACGTGGTTGCAAAGAGTGCACTGGGACCATATTGACGGTAATTCAACCGAATAAACTCCATGGTTTTAAAAATTTTAGGTTTGAACTTTAAAGCACCATTTTCTGCTGAAAGCTTAAAACACATGACTAAATGAAAAATTATATAAAATGTGTACGCTGTTTATCTTTTATATACAAAGGTTTACCGACTTGATCTAAAAAGATGATTTTTTAAGACAAAAGTTTAATAAAGTATATATACCTAGCCTTAAACGGTTCTGTGAATTTTTTAAAAGCTTTTGTATATAAAAGACCATAGTTTAGCATAACCCAAATCACTTAGCCAACGGTCGGATGCGCAGAGAGGATTCAAGAAAACAAAAATGGTTCGCAAGAGATGCAATGAGTACAATGCTTTTTGATAACTGCAATAAAAACGTATCATCATACCTCAAGTAAATATGGTACATTCAATCCCTGGAATGTGATTGTGTCTATCTTTCAAAATAAATGAGTCGAGCAAACAAATTTGAAGAGCCAGTAGAATGGCCAAGTGAATTGGTTCCAGCTATATATAGTCTTCAGGGATTTATAGTCGAACACAGGCCTCTTTCAAAAATCGAACCATAGCTACCCGGATATGTTGGCGTTGTTGTAGTCCCATGTAAGAACGCAGCTGTTGCCAACAAAAATCTTAAGCTATCCGAAAAGCTTTGATATATGTACATACTTTGGTATCCCATGAAAAATCTCAAAAACATGCACAAACCCATATAAATTTAACCTATCCGATGTTGGTTGTTCAGGAATTTAGTGGATACTAAACTAAGTTGTAAGTTATTGATAATTAGGCTAGTTTTAAACATTTCTGTCTAGCTTT
Organism: Philhelius pedissequus; assembly: GCA_910595825.1. NCBI lineage: Eukaryota > Metazoa > Arthropoda > Insecta > Diptera > Syrphidae > Philhelius > Philhelius pedissequus. Next base: position 970,607 of record OU343163.1, on the reverse strand, counting down.
AAGATAGTTATAAGTTAAGATTAAATAAAAATGAATAAAAAAAAAAAAAACTAATCTATCTTAGATAGGATATCGCACCGCCATTTGAATGTTCCAATAACCTGAAGATCTGCTATATTGAATATTGATGTATGTACCTACGAATAAGGGTTAAACGCATCGACTGTAGATGTCGTCACTCTAGTCCCTGAAGATGATAGTACTATGGTTTTTATACACCTATAAATGTTAAAGATAATTGTGTCTTACAATTTTCGTAAAAAAATAAGTTGTTCTTTATCAAGTGGAACGGAGTGTTTGCGCATGAATACTTTTATGGCATCGCATCGGCCATGGTTGTTTTGGTAAGTAGTTAATTTATCACCAGGCAGATAAGTAATACCAAGTTGGAATCTTTCGTACGTTTCACCTTCAAACCCCATTGGATTAAATTGTTGGATTTGTAAATTTGACTTTTTATCCATTAATAGATGTGAAATGCAACAACAACATGTGGTGTAGTGAAACTAGACACAGATGCAAAAATATCACTTTGACAACTGCACAAACTAAAATAGCTGCCCCAATTTCCCATCTTTGTATTACTCATCTGGTTTGATTAGGTAGAGTTCTCTTTCTCTTCTAAACAATAGATAAGATACGGAACACAAATAAGCAAATGAAATAATAAAGTGAATTGAAGTTATTTCGTTTTCTTTGCTTTATCATCCTTCAATTCGGTATTCAGCTCAGCTTCAGTTTCTCCCACTTTCAGTCAGTATAAAGAGAAATCTAAGAAGATACGGTCGTCGTCGTGTCTCTTGTGCTTGTCTTCTAGGAACAGGATATTTCTCAGATTTTTTTTTTAATTAGTTTGAAACAATAAAATAGGTAAAATGTCTGAGGTTTCAAATATTATTCTTAACCAATTGTTTGGGTAAGAATTTTTTTATTTTATATTATACCTATTAATTTGAATAGCTATATAACAGATCCATGAATGTTATTGGTTGTTGTACCTACTTTTACATTTATTATTAGTAGTAGGTATCTAACCTACTCTAATCTACTATTCTTTGATTAATAATTTATTATATGAAATGAATACCTACCTATAGCTATCTAGATAATTCATATTGCTTGAGTATCATGCAAATTGGATATGATCACTGTTTATTGTTGTTTTCGAGTGGTTGTTCAGAGTTACTCCTTTTACTCGGAATTGTCCATATTCTATAGAATTAGAAGATTAAAGTGTAAAAAAAAGCAACTCGGAACGTCCAATCTAAACTGACATTAGCTTTTACTATAATGGTGATATTAAAGTTATTTTACTTGGGATACTTTCATTAAATTCATAGTAGGTATGTCGGCAGTCGACTTTTTATGGACATTGTCAAGTTACCTATAAAATTTCTTGATTTTACCTGCTAATCTAAAGATTTTTTTTTCACCTGTCAAATCACACATTATCAGTGTTTTTATAACTCATGTATAATTCCAGAGATAACCGCACTTAGCTACAGCATTTAAGCATATTCAAGTAGGTGTTTTTTTAAATAAATCATGTATAACTTCCATTAACTGGATACTATATATACCTACATACCAACTACCTATTACCTTCCAAATATAAACTACCTATGTAGTGTTTTTTTTTGTGGAAATTACTCTAAGCATACCAATTATAACAGTTATAAGTTAACGCGGCCCACAGGGTCAGTAGGGCATTCCATTTTTCCGAACTGTTCTAGCCGCCCTTATTAACATATATGTATGTATGTATACACAACCCTAAATAAAACGTCCGGATCGGGATGATAAATATACAAAAAAACAATTTCTAACTATCTACCTACATTTTAGGGAAATCGAAAAAAATAAGTCGCGCTATATCGAAAATCTTAAAATAGCTTGCGCTATAAAATCAGTATCAGCATGGCCCGAAACTCGTTCAGAAATTCAGAAAATGGTATGCATTTATTTTAGTTATTCTTACAACCACATGCATTGTATTATCTTGAAGGTTGAATGGACAGCCGATAAACTAAGAGCTTTGGGAACTGAGATTAAACTTGTCGATGTTGGGAAACAAAAGCTGCAAAACGGAAATGAAATTCCCTTACCAAATGTTATACTTGGAACTTTGGGAAAAGTAATTAAATGAAACATACATATATGTACCTATTGTGAAAGAAATATTCATACTTGTGCGTATTTTATTTTGAAGGACCCAAAGAAAAAAACGGTAGTAGTCTATGGACATCTTGATGTTCAGCCAGCTTTAAAAGATGACGGTTGGAACACCGAGCCTTTTGAACTAACCGAAATTGATGAAAAGTTGTATGCTCGTGGTGCTACGGACGACAAGGGGCCAGTTCTTTGTTGGATTCATGCTATTGAAGCATATCAGAATTTAAAAATTGATTTACCTGTTAACATAAAGTTTGTTTTCGAAGGAATGGAGGAAAGTGGAAGTGAAGGCTTGGACGAACTCCTCATTGCTCAAAAGGGTATCATACAAGAAAATTCTACATTTACATATATGTATGTATTTCATACGTATATTTATATATATATATTTTTTTAATTTTAGATGATTTCCTTGCCAATGTCGATTTCGTTTGCATTTCCGATAATTATTGGTTAGGTAAAAACCGACCATGTTTGACATATGGGCTTAGGGGAATAGCTTATTATAACATCGAAGTAGAGTGTGCTGTGAAAGACCTTCATAGTGGGGTATTTGGCGGAACGGTGTAAGTTAACCAAGTCATCATATGTAGGTACATACATTTTAACTACTCTTTTTTCAAGATATGAAGCTATGCCCGATTTGATATACCTCTTGAACAGCTTAACTGATAATTGTGGGAAAATCCTTATTCCTGGGATATATAAGGATGTGCGTTTTATTATTTTTGCTTTTATTAGTATTTATTAAACACAATTTATTTCACGTATAGGTGGCTCCTTTATTGGTTAATGAAAATGAAATTTACAAAAATATTGATTACGATGTGAGCGATTACAGGTAATTCAAACATAAACGGATAAATGGTTTTTATATTTATTCTTTTTGTAGGAACGATATTGGTGCCAGCAAGTTGCCTCACAATGAAGATAAAACGCAGTTGCTAATGCACAGATGGCGTTATCCCAGTTTATCAATTCACGGCATTGAAGGTGCCTTTTACGAACATGGTCAGAAAACAGTTATTCCAGCAAAGGTGATTGGTAAATTTTCGATGCGTTTGGTGCCTAATCAAGAACCCGATCAAGTTACTCAATGTGTCATTAATTACTTAAATACCAAATGGGCGGAGCGTGGATCGCCAAACAAATTAAAAGTTGAACTCGTTGGCGCTGGAAAGCCATGGACTGAAAACCCCGATCACCCGCATTACGAGGCTGCAAAAAAAGCCGTCAAGCATGTATTCAATGTTGATCCCGATATGACTCGAGAAGGCGGTTCTATCCCGGTAACTTTAACATTTCAAGAAGCGACAGGAAAAAATGTTATTTTAATCCCAGTTGGGGCTAGTGATGATGGTGCCCACTCACAGAACGAAAAAATAGATATCCGTAATTACATGGAAGGAGTAAGTATTAAATTTCATTAGTTTTTAATTTTAACAATTATTTTTCAACACTTTCAGACAAAGCTTTTAGGTGCATATATCTATGAAGTTGGTTCAATAAACTAGGCTTCTCCTGCCAAAGGCTAAATATAAAATACGCAAGCTTCACAAAAACTAGGTTTTCATACAATAAAAAAATATTAGTTTGTCCAAGTGTCTCCATATTTATTTCTTTCTCCTGCTGGTCGTTGAGTGTCTGCACTATCAGTGATCTCACTTGATCGCCTTACTATGGGAGCTTGTACAGGCAACGGTCTCGAATAGGGATTTTGGGATTTTTTAATGTATTCCTCGCGATTTTTCATTCGCAATTCATCATAAGTAACTCCTTGTTTGGGAGGCACCACAGGAAGATCAGTTTCAAAATGCGGCGATGGATCTAAAAACAAAACATCGAAACTAAAATGGGCGACCTCTTACATCACGGTATTTGTTACCATCTACAGAAGGTCGATAAATATCGTCCAGCCCAGAAAGTGAGGGACGGTTTTCGGTGTCTAACTCTAAAGAACTTGATTTTCCATATCTAAAGGCTTCATCGGAAAATATATCAGCATTGCTGGGGGTGAAGGGAGAAAGGGCCATACCGGGTCCTAGATTTTGATCAGGACTTAAGACACCATAAATGCCATTATTTTTCTTCAGTCTTAGCATCTCGCCTAGTTTTGAGCCCGGAAGTCGCATTATTTTTTCAGCGCATTTCTGCTGATAACTAAATTTTCCAAGAAAATAGCCAACAATTATTCCAACCATTACTTTTGGTAGAGCCCCGAATTTCACATTTGGCTGAAATCAGAAGATAACTAATAAGTATGAAAATGCAAAATAAAATGTTCGCTAGCCTTCAAGTAGCCGTGCTTAACACCAAAATATGAAGCCAATCCGAAACCTGTACCAAATGGAAGAGATCTTTGGAAAAGTGATTCAACATCGCACTCTCTAAGAACTCTTAGCTCATCCGATGAAAAATGATAGTTTGCCTGTGAAATAAATACAAATATGTACATAAATCAATATTAAAAAATATAATTTTTTTACTAAAGGATGTTGTGGTCGCGATGGACCATTCGGATCAAAACTGCCTTGTGGTGTATTCATTGTATTTCTTGTAAGATTATTTTTCTTAAATAATGAGGCGCAGTATCAATACTGAATTGCAATTACGAAATGTATTTTTTCCACGGTAATGCCGACAAAAATGTCAAAACCAAAGAGGACCGTACGCCTCTACTGTCATTAGCCAACAACAGCTGATCGTGGGGAAAATATTTTAAGAATTTAGTGGGGGTAAATGGATATGTTCAAAAAGTATAAGAGAATAATTAATGACAGTTAATTTTTTTTAGGGTTATCTGGTTCATTGCCTTCGGCCACTTTCCATTAGTACAGCACGCCTAAGATTAAATGCGATTAAAATATTTATAATTTAAGCCGTGTGTGAATTGCGTTAAAATGTTGGTTAAATGTTGTAACTTGGTTAAAATTTGACACTAACGTGGTGAATAAAATGGGTTAAAATGTAGGTAGATGTAGAGCAGGCTAAATTTGCTTTTAAATATAACGTTTCTCAAGATAGATTAATTTGATAAAGCGATAACCGAAAAGAAAGATGAACTCCAAAAAGTGCAGATCTACTGTGAAACCATATAATAAATCCAAGTTTTAATTTATTCAATAGAAAAATAAAATTACATTAATATATTTGTTTGTGTAGGGTCTCTAGTGAAAAAACAAATACTATAATCCGCTGATATTTTAACAAATATAAAATATTTAATATAAAATACTTATTGTAGTTCATTTTGCAAATTGAATACAAATAAATTGATTTGTGAGCTTTTCAAATTCTTGTCAGCTGTGAAAACTAGTGTTTATATACTGAATCAACAAACAAAAAACAAATAATGGGAATTGTTTTGAAAAGATTTGGAATTGTTGTTTCAAAATATTAAATGGACGATGTAAGACCGAAATATGTAAGTAAAACTGAGATTTCATTATATTTTGCGTGCCAATTTAATAACTTTATACCTCGCTGGCCACGCTTTATGTAATTCGTAGCGAAACGTGAGGGGTGAGTACGGTATTGAACTCGCTAAATATTAATTATTTATAATGCGGCTAATCCTAACAACAAAAAATTAACTATGTCATTATGTAAATAACCCGAAAAACCATAAAAGTTATATAATTCATGAAATTAAAATTAGCTTATACTCGTTACAATAAAATAAATTAAAACTTATTAATGTCGTTTAGTATTTGTCAATAAAAAAATTGATCCAGGATTGCGGATTTTTCTTCGCGAAAAGAACGCAAATGTTGGCTGAAATTTCCTTTAGGGAATCACGAATTTTAAAACGCATATACTTTTATTCGGTAGATTTTGGTTCAAAGTAATAAATTTCGCAATTTTAAAATGGGTACATTTTTAGCTAAGCGAGGGGGTTGTTGCCCCCCTTACGCGCACAGCTTTTTGTATGCCCTGAACTTATTTACAAAAAAACACTTCACACAAATATCAACAAAAAACCTAATAACATACACTATATATAGGCGGAAAGTATTAGTTGTTCGTAGCCGCGGAGTTTTATATCGTGTTGAAAACTTTAAAAATATGTTAAAAATAACAACAACAAAAATGTTTTAACATTAAAACTGTTTTATTTATTATTTGCAACGATAAATCTACCGAATAAAAATATCCGTGAGCTAAAATTCGTACTTACAGAAAAAAATATGGCAAAGGACCTTAAACTCCAAAATTGAAAAAAATTAAACATTCTTTAATCATATTTAACAGTGCTTCTTCACCGTAACATTTTAGAGCTATTCTATGGAGACCCCTAGCTCACAACACAAAAAAATTAAAGTTCTACGCATGCTCCCCTAAGGGAAAGTCGCCCCAAAATGTTTGTATTGTATGTTTGTGTATGTAAATAAATAAAGAGTATATAGAAAATATACTACTACTAAAGGAAATACTGAGTAATTCACAACAGTTTTCGTTTACTAACTTCGTTGTTTCAGGGTATAGCTTGAACCAATTAATTTGGGTATTCTACTTCGCAGGTCTCTTCGAGTTTCTTTGCTCATACCATTTATTTTGAAAGATACACACAATCAACTTCCAGGGATTAACTTTATTTACATGAGGTATGATCTTAGTTTATTGTGCAGTTTTAAACAAAAGTATTTCATCTACTCATTAAATCTCAGTCTCTGCGCACCATTGTTGTTCTCTTGAATCCTCTCTTTGCGCAACCGACCGTTGGCTAAGTGATTTGCTTAAAGCTATACGAGTCGCTTTATTAGAGCCGATATTAAATAATTTCCTAAGTTACAGAACAATGTTTTCATATATGTAAAAATTCAAAATTTCGTATTACATCACATTCATTTATGATTTTAAATTGACATTTAGTCGATTGTTTTTGTTGTTTTCTATTTGTGTTTCTGTTTTTTATACAGCGATATGGTTGACATTTTCACAAATTTGAATTATATTCGTTAGGTTTTCACGTAATTTGATGCAAATTTGTTTGAAATTGTCTTATTTTATGTGATATGGTATATGAGATAATTTTCGATAGAGTTTGGATTTTTTTAAGGAATGACATACTTTGCATTAACGAAAACGTGGATGGTATTAAGTTTTTGTGAAACTTCAGTGCAATACTTAAGGCTATCAAAATCAATTTATTAAAACTACGCGCTTACAGATTCAAATACACACATTAAGAGTATTCATGAAACGGCGGAAAACCCGGATAAACCTCAGATATCAGATAATTTTAAATAAAATAAATGAAATCATCTGGTTTCAGAGGCTTATATGGGGTTTCATTGAGAATTATTATGTTCATAGATCATTTAAATACGAGTACCTAACAAAAGTTTAATTGCAGTGTGAGATTACAGTTTTTTTTTATATCTTATGCTTCATTTATTAAAACGATATTTTGATATGCTTTCTGAAGTAGATACATACTTTCTATATTCGAGAAAAATTATAGAATCAATATAACGCTCGTCTAAAAGCAGAATTAAATATTTAAGTCGGAAAATGTTCAAACAGGTCTAAGATATGTAAACAAAAACATTGGAATTGGAATGAATACCCGACTCCTGGTCTTTTGGAGTATATAAGACATTTCGTATATGGCCATTCAACCCCTAAATTAAACCACCTTCAGTATACCCATATTGAGATTGAGTATCAAATGAAGAATTCACCCGAAAGCTCATTTACCTTCAAACTAAATAACATGGTTGTCCAAAATATTTGTTTGTAGTATCGATCATGCGCATATCTTTTTTTTTACTTTTGTTATCGTCAAAAATTAAAGTCGAAATAGTTTTTTATACGAACTCTTTAAAGGATTTCATCCCATCATATTATAATAAATAAATAAAATTTAATATGAATAACGTTCAAACAAAAAATACCTAAATTATTTACGAAAAAACTACAAGATGATATCATAAGTTGTTAGCACTGTACTTGTGTTTTCACTGTTCAAAGATTTTTTTTTGTGAACTGTGTTATTTTTCTTTAGAAGGATTTTTCAATTTCCGAATTCATTGGTAAAAAGGTTTTCGATATTTTTGCTAATTTAAAACGATATTAAAAGTGGTATGGTTGCACATGCAAAGTGTTTAGGATTGCAAAGGAAAACTGTCAAAACTGGCACCTGTTCTACCGACAAGTACAATTTCTGGGACAGGGACAGCTCAAGTTCCCCCACGTCTTCAGGAAACTGCATTAATTATTCTAAAACATTACAATTCGAATCTTACAACGAAACAGAGCGCATCGCCCACGTCATCCTCTATTGCTTATCCTTCAGCTTCGTTGACACCATCTTCTGTGGTTTTGTCGATACCTAGTGGTCTTTGCAAACCAGTTGCAACCGGAAATGGTCTCACTGCTGGATCGAATGAGCGAACCTCGATGGCTTACACACCGGCAACAGTCATGGTTAATCATCAATCATTACTCTACGGCTCCAGTATGACATCTCCAGTTCTATCCCCAGCTGGTGGAAAGGCTCACGGATTAGCGCTTAAGAAAGTAAAAACTCTTAGCCCGCTTCAGCATTCCTCAGTATCATGTCTATCTACATCTTCCGCACTTACCTCAAAAACTTCGCCAACGTCTGGCGCGACTTTTTTGAGTGAGCTTAAAAGCGGAATGGATGCAGCTGCTCATCGAAACTATATGAAAGGAATAGGATTCCGTCGAAGTTTCGATGATAAGCTCACATCAATAAGTGCTAGCATTTTAAGTCAATCACAACCTAGACAAACGCCACCACTTTTTCCACTTTCATACCGTGAAGATTTTTTACAGCAAATTGGTTACTTGCCTACATCTCGAATATTTTCGGGAACAGCAAAAAGCATTGATGAAGAAAAAGCTCAGCAAGATTTTTTATCACTGTCTTTATCACCTCCTTTGAATCGTCGACGCGATATGCCAGCCTTAAGAGGTCCATTTGTAAGCTTGTAAGTAAATATACTTATATACACATTTGAATTACCTTAATTTCTTAAAATATTTTGTATTATTTTAAAAAGGCAGGATTACAGGTTAGGTAAATACATATGTATATATGTAATTCTTAAATGAAAATAAGCTTATTAGCTTCACACATATGTGTTCATTAAAATAATGAAGATAATAATATTCTTTACTCTATATTTCTTTCAATTCACTAAATACTAAGCCAAACTATTCTTCTAATCTTCACGTAATTCGGTCATTTTAAATTCTTTACTCAAAATTCCTATTAAATACAATGTTTCTATTCATCCTATCGCCTTTGCCTAATGGCTCGTACTGTGTTTAAACATTTTAGGGGTAGTCATAACCCCTTGATATAAAAAAAATGATTAATATGTCGACTAACCTTCCGCTTTTTCTCGAAAGTACACAATAGTTTTCGTTCTTTTCTCTGGCGTGACAAGTTTGCCATAACGTAAACACGCCACATACAATTGACGTGAGAAACTCGGTAATTCAAGATTGATGCAACCATCAACGCTGCCGCATAAATGATTTACCGCAGTATATAAATAGGTCTTATCCACAACACTGCCAAATGGAACAAATTGGCACCAATTTCTGCCAATTCCTGTTCCAGAATCCAGACCATCCAACTTACGAATTTGGTAGATTTTGGTCAGAAGAGAACGCTATTGAGTGAGTAAAAAATTTGCCCTTTCTGACAATTTCTTGCCAATTGCTGCCCAACAATTTTTGTAGGCAGAAATTTGTGGGCAGAAAATTAACAATTGTCAGGGTTGGGTTGACGTTTGTCATAATCGAAAAAAACGTTTCGTATGTCTTGTGGGAAAAATTTGTTGAACAAATAAATTAATTTAGAAAAACTAAAATACAAAATATTTAGCATAAACTAATAACTTAAAGACCCGAAACCTCTGCTTTCATTTGACATTTGCCTGCAAGCTGAAACACGCACACAAATAACTTTTCTGTTGCACTTCCAATAAACCCATTAATAAAAACGCACACAAGAATCTTTTCTGTTCCTCTCTCTATAGACACATAGACACCACAGCCGTAATAATTTGTTTTTGTTTTGTTTTTCGATTTCACATCTTTTCATGGATAGAGTTTCAAAGGTACAAATACAAAAATATAAACAAATGGGTTTTGGGGGTGAAACGTACGAAGTTTTCCGATCTTAGTATGGCTTATTTGTGATAATTAGTTTGAAGAGAAAAAAAAATGTGACGAAATCAGCTGTCTTTTCTATTGTTGTATGTTAACTTTGGCCTCGTTCGGTGAGCGGCCGATAGGCTATCCAAGATACCTTTTTAGCGGATTTATTTTCGAACGATTCAGGTAGCTTTCTCCTTATGTCAGTTGTATTGCATACACAGCTGAAGTTTTGAATCAGCTGTTCCTCACATTTCCAAACGAATCTCAACGAATCCAATAATTGTTGGGTAGCTTGAGATTTGTGTTTGACATCATATGTTTAGTTCATCAGCAGTTTTTTCCTTAGGCGTTACAGCAACACCAAGCAATCCGGATCGGTTAGGTTTTGCCACCGAACGAGGCCTTTAATTACGTACCTAATACATCGGCTGCTTTCATAAATGCAGGGTTGCTTTGTTTACATGCGATCAATTGCAATCATATTAACGTCAGAAAAACTATTTGCGCATGCATTTTAATATGCATTTGCTTCATTTTTCTGTGGACCAGAAACAATTGGGGGTGGCCGTGGCGCGATAGTTATGTGCTCGCCTGTCAACCTCGTGGTGCAGGTTCGATTCCTGCCGTTGTCTATGTCTTCTTATACTCCATTAAAAACCAATTCTAAAAATTGTCATAAAATAAGTTGCTGCTTTGCTCATTACATGCTGTTTAGGCATAACACTAACAACATGTGATTGAGTAAAACTAGAATGCCCATAAAATATGACAACCAAATAAATAAAATAATGCGAATTATAAGGTACATACATAAATAAATAAGACACGGTAATTGTCTCCGCATTAGTTCAGCCGCCATTCCTGGAGATAAATCTGAGACAACAACCAGCTCTAGTCTCAGAACATCGCGCCACACATCTTTCCTATCCTTCTTTCTCTTCTTCCACCGGATGCCCGCGCTGTGTTAGAAAAACATATGAAGGGTATTCATAATCCCTTGAGCGCGTGCAAAATTATAAAAAAAAAAAAAAAAAAAAATTCTGATATGTACTTCTAATTTTGAGTTCAACTTTGAATTTTCTAGCGGAAAATTGGACAAATGTGAACAGTAAGGGAAGGTGTACCACCATTTACATGGTATTGTCTCTTTCTTTAAGAAAAAAAATCGGAATGCATGTGAAATTTTATATTTGCGCTGCAAATATTTGCGTTTTACATTTATGAAAGTCTGACATGCACTACAATGCCTAAGTACGAGTATACCAGAAATTTAGCGCTAGCTTGGTATCGATTTGGAAATCATAATGTTTTGTTCGTTGTTATGGTCGTCAGTTGTTAACCGGCTGTTATTTAACAAGTATTACAACAACAACGAACGTATTGCACAGCAAAGCTATGCGACACCGAACGCCCCATTGCAAATCACTTGTTCGGTTGCGAAGAGAGCGAAAAATTAAGAGAAAAGAATGGTGCACAAGATATTTTAGGTGCGTTTTTTCCAAAACCTGGTGAAATTAGATAAAAAAAACCACCGCGGGGCTTAGTGAGAAACCTTGGCAGCAGTGTTACATTTGAAAGAATGAAAAGAATTTGGTATCAGCGTTTTTATCCTCTCCAAAAGCTAAGCCCCGAGAATTCTCATGCCAGAGATGAAATACTTTTTTTTTAAATTGCTCAATAAACCAGGATAATAAATAAAGTTCATCCCTGGAAGGTGATTGTGTGTATCTTTTAAAATTAATGAGATGAGCAAAAAAAAAAACTTGAAAAGAGCTGCGCATTATAGAATGGCCAAGTGAATTGATTCAATCAATAACTCAGTCAGTAGATCTTATAATATCTACTAGAAATAAAAATGAAACGCTCTTCTGTTCGATAACATCGTATGCACATGTTTCTTAGTGGAAACAGCGACATATATTTTTAAAGTCGTTCTTTACACATTTTTGTATATCTATACAAAAATTCGTTAATTTTTTCCTAAAAAATTTTATAACTATTTAACAAAATAAATTTAAAAGCATAATTTCAAAAAAATATTGTCAACCCGTAAGTATTGAATTTTCGAATTTTTTTTTCAAAAATGTAAAAAAAAAAATATTTTTCGAAAATTTTGCTTTGCAAATTTTGATGAAAATCCATTGGCCTATTAGCGAGAGAGTCGAAAATAAAGAAAAGTTTTTCTGGCAGGTAGGTACTATTTATGAGATTTTACTTTCACATTTGTTTAAACAAAAATGTAGACGAAATAGGTACCTACCGATTTTTTTTTATAAAAATCGTTAAGAGCTGTTTTTTTATAAAATTAAGAATTACCTTATTTGCCCAAACGAATTATACGGCAGGTACCGATATTTTTGAGGCTAAGAAAGTATTTGAAGAAGAATCTAGGCATTCAACTAAGACGCCCTTATGTACAAAATTTGAAAAAAATCACTTCAGTAGTTTTGGCTGCAGATCGACCGGTTGACATACAGACGCAGACGGTCTGTCGAAATACTGGGATGCACTTTTTTCGTAAAGTTGATCGAAGATTTTAGGTATATCAAGTTCGATTTTTTTCCAAATGCCCTATAGTATTTACCTCGCACATAAAATATGAAATACATACAATCCATTTTAAATACATTCTATTAACGAATTAAAACAGGAGAATCTGGGGATTTAACAATAAATAACTTTTAAAATGAACTCCACAATACATTTAGTCAGCAATAACAAAAACGAGTTTTATAAACTAAATTAAAAATAAATCACATTTCGTTTGGAGAATTCCTACCTATACATTCAATAAAACAATTTAATCAAACCAAATTGCTGGTGCCGTAAACTTTGAGTTAACTTTGGATTAATATTCAAAATTCTTAAAGTATGAGTAGATTCGTTTTGCATCGGAGTAGATTTCAGGACCTTGTTAGATGAATAGGGTGGCCGCACACGCACTACTGGCCACAAACATCAACTTAGGCTGCTAATGTAAAACATCATGAAACTTTCAGCTTGCGATACTACGTTTTCACCTACCACTTCATCCTGATTTAAGTGGATTGAAATCTTCTGAAAACTGAAGATTTCCCATACAAATTTTAATCTCCTCAAGCGGTGCCTCAAATTTGTAATGGAAAATGTTTTATCGACGAGTTGCAATCTCATAAGCGAGGTTGATAGTGTGGCTTTGGCTTCGAGTGTTTGATTTTTTCAGGTTGACAGGGAATCCATTAGCTGGACGTGTTGGTCAGATAAAGCTGCAAATATTGTTCATTCAGCAACTTGGTTTTTCATTTTCCTTTTAGAATATCTACCTCGTGTCCTGTCCAAATCTCATGCACCAGGAAGAATATTTCTGCTCGAATTTTGAAGGATAAAATGTTGGGATAACAATATTTTTAAGTTATTACTCATTTTTATTTATTGAAATTAAATTTGTTCACTGCACCGAAATTATTATCCTTCTTTCTTATTTTTAGTTTGTTTTACTCTTGATAAATTGACTTTTGAATGCCAATTCAGAGTGAAAACGTCAGACTAACCTTTTTTTTCTGGGGAAAACACTTCAAGATTAATTTTTAATCTACTTATGGCATTTTCGATTGGCCGTCCGGAACACGTTCCTCCAGTAAAACACCCGGAAACAATTTGACTGATTCTGAATTGTATGTATCACTGTGTTTGTGAAGATTAAATTTTAATAAAAACACATCGGCTAAAAAGAATTTCGGAAACCCTTGATTTCAATTTAGATACACATTTTCTTGTATCAATAAAAATTAACTTGCTTCTTTTGATGTTACTTTACAGGAAAAGTAGTTTAAATTCAATAAACACATCGAAATTACACAAAACAGATCAACGCCATGATTTTGAAATTTTGATTATGTGAGAATCCAGAATCGTTTTCTATTCTGTTTAGAGTAACAACTATCATTTTGTGGGGGGCAGGGGCCCAATTCCGCAAGCGTGAATGCTTTTCTGTGCAAAAAAATTATTCACCCTCAAAATATGCCTGAATAAATTTGCCTTAATGTGTACACGTTATCTGTCAAATAAAAATGCAACGCACCCTTGCGGAATCGGAAAAATGTATGTGTACACAACTTTCTGTGTACACAGAGAAAACTCACACTTGCGTAATTGGGCCCCAGAACAGTTCTGGAGCGCCAATCGAAAAGGCCATTAATTTAAACGGGATTATCTTTGGGTGAGAACGTAGTATTAAGCACGACAGTGAGGGTCGTAAGTGCTGCCCGGGGTATACAAAATTGTTCAGTTTGAAAAATTGCAGTCATCGGCCTTCCTTCCTTGTAAGTTTTCGTTATAGTACGATTGAACTTTTCTAAATTAAGTGGGGCAAAGAGTGCGGATATACATATATTTTAAGAAAGTTAACATCTATTAAAAATCGCAGTGTTTCACAGTATCTTTGCACCTAAAAGAAGGCCAAAACTGAAACACAGATTAAAAATCGCTCTGGGGTCCAATTCCGCAAGCGTGAATGTTTTTCCATACAAAAAAATTATTCACCCTCAAAATATGCGTGAATAAATTCGCCTATCTGTGTACACATTATCAGTAAAAAAAAAAATCAATCAAACCCTTGCGGAATCGCAAATATGTATGTATACCCGATTTTTTGTATACACAGAGAAACTCACGCTTGTGGAATTTAACCCTTGGTGTAAAAGCAGTCTTGGCGACTTACTACAATTATCATAGCGAAAGAGCGACGCTCGGAAAAATGAAGACGCTTGAGTACGGATGGTACAACGTTCGGAATAAGCGGAAGAGAACAAAATGAATTTTCCCCTAAAATCGTCAGTTGAATGACATTTGATTTGAGATTCTTCACAATCAAACGCGTGCCGTTACATAATTTCAGAGCTTTGAGGTTATGGATCAATTTTATAAAAGAGCCAAATTTCAATTTTAAATTGTGCGGAACATCAAAATTTTCTGAGATAGTTGGTGGCTTCGTTTTCATCCATGAATGTAACTCACTGGCGTGGGCGACGAACTGATTTTGAATGACGACATTAAAATCAACTGACATTCGAAATATCAATTGGTTTCCTTAAACTCAAATAAATATGTAAAATTTCAACTCATTCACAAATTACCTAAATTGAACCAGCACAAATTCGATAGAGAAATAAAATAAAATTCGATAATAATAATGAATCTTGATAAACTTTAAAAAAAATTCACAAACATGTAGGTACTTGAAACACAATTACAATCGTGAAAAAAATAAAATGTTATTTTATCTAATTAAATTGGATGGACGAAACGAAAAGGACATATGTATGTATGTCATATTGGGAAATTGCAAGTGGCGAACAAAAGTGTTTAAAAGTTGCAAATCATCTCGACCTTACTCTATGTTTAATTAATGATCTTATCGCTTACGAGGGGCGAAATCAAACACTCTCATTTTCACACTTGTACGCTACTGTATATTATCATTCTGACATCTTGCCGAAACAGAAAACACTGCCAGAAGTTATTGAATGCAAATGCAAATAGGTACAAATGTACAATCAATCTAAATGTTTTGTCTTTGACCGAATTGGAGTATATTTAAAGGACAAGGACAAAAGAAAACAGAATGATCTTGTTTACAGCGACAGCCAAATATTTAACACCAGTTGACTCAAAACTAAATCATAAATTACCAAAATAGAATAATTTTTTGAGTGTTAATTTTCTATGGAGATTTCACTCATGCTGAGTGCATATATTTTTGAAATTTCCTGTTTTTTTTTAAATATGTATATATAAAATAGCCTCTCAGAAATAAGATTTCTCAGTTGGTAGTTTAGGATGATTTGATTCCCCATTTTCGTGTTTTCGTTGATTAATGACGACAGTTCTTGTCGTTTAGGTTTAGTATAAAGATTCGGGCAATTTTATTTTTTACCGCGAATATAATAATACCTACCTATTTTGTACAAATACAAAATCTAACTTGTTGCGTACAACAAATAACTTAATCTTGTTCGTAAATAGATAGTATATAAATAATCGTTATGCAATTTAATTATAATTGCAGCTAACGCGAATCAACCCCTATGAAAATATGAATCGTTCAAAAAACTAGCAAATTGAAACTCTCTAATATGAGTTATTTTAGTAATGTGACTTGTGAAAATTTGAATTGGAAAACTTTTATTTTAAATCAACGGGGTGATATTTGCTTCCATAAAAAATATATATATTTCACAGAGCATAATTTCGCCCTGTTCGTTTGGTCTTTTTTCGAAACATTGTTAAATGAGTTCTCTGAGTATTTTTATCCATATTTGTGTCAAAAAAGCACTCAGATTTTTGAAGTAATATTTAACTTGTGTTTGGATCTTTTGACTTGGATGATATTAACAATAAAGTTGCTTGAGAGTAATTTATTGATTCAGGCCTCACTGAAATTATTCCTGATATTGTTGGTAATATCTACTATCCGTTGGGTTCGAAATATATTTTATAGAATTCAAACCCAGACACCAGACTCTTTAACTGAAATTTCGGTAGCAATACTTGTTTCGCCTGAAAAACATATCACACATGATAATGGAAACATTAAGTCCTTAAAGAATAATTCAACCGTGGAAATAAAACAAGGAACGTTAGAATTGGAAGAAAAAAAACGAAAAAGAACGACAATATCAAAAAGGCGAAAATGTAAATCTGCTGGACCAATACTCGTATCAAGAAAAAAAAGACAATGTATAGAATACGAGTACATTAATTCGGAAATAGTCGCTGCAGATGAATCACTTGGTATTATAGTGTGGGTATTTTCCTGTAACATTTACAAATGCATGCCTATGTTTTTAATTTTTACAACGATTTTTTTAAAATCATCATATAAAGTTGGTATGGCATCGCTTAAATGAAATTAATGATTTGACATTCCGATAAATCTGTTGAGGTACCTTATTCTAATTTTTTTTCAATTAATACCTAAATCTAGAGTTTTATTAGTTATTCACACCGATTATAGAATCTATTGAGAGCCCTGCAAAGGGAATCGGACAGGATTTTGGCATTTTTATTGTAGAAATTTCAAAATGTCCCGCCGCAGTTCATTCATCAGATTCTGTAACAACGAATGACCTTTTCGATTAGTAGTTGGGAACCGTTCGGGGTGCGTGTAAGAGTTTTTTTTTTTTATCTGGGTTTTTCGGTTCTCAAAAAGCAACAAAAGGGCCATTAAATTTATGTTGCAGAAAAAGCAAGTTATGTCATAATGATTAAAACTTAAGATATTTTTAAATTTAATTCTTTATTGCATTTGCTTTGGCTTATACACAATCTACAACTCTATATACTACTGAAATTATTCAGCCAAGTAGAAGACTTAGCATTATATTTAATTGGACTTGTTGAATTATTAATTCAAAATAGCTTCTAACGGCCTTTAGTCCACAAAATTTGCGTTTCGTCCCGGCGATCTCACTTGGACTCATCAGTTGGATAGTGAGCGCCTTACCTATACGCACCTTTTGTTAAGTTCAGTTCAACTTTCATGGATTTTTTGACAAAAAACAATGTGAACTATATCCGACAAGATGAAAATTTTAATCATTAAAACTGGAAGACTATGTCTGGGACAGGACAAAATCTTCTAATTTTAATGATACAAATTTTAATCTTGTTGGATAAAGTTAACATTGTTTTTTTTGTCAAGAAATCCATGTAAGTTGAACTGAACTTAACAAAAAGTGCGTATTGGGAAGGCGCTCACCAGCCAACTGATGTGCCCAAGTAAGGGTTGTTCAAATTTGACAAAACATCGATGTTAAAATCGATGTCAAGATCGAATAACAACATCGATGTCAACAAAATATCGAACCAGAGACATCGATGTTTTAAAAAATCAATGTTTTTTTAATGCATTTTCTTGCAATTTAATAGCACGTTCAAAATTGGTTAAAAATGTATTATATTACAAATTCAAAGTACCTTCATTGTATTGAAAATTCTAACGGTGTTTTTGATCGTAATTTTCTTATGGTTTTCGGCCAAGTACTTTCGACAAGTTCATCATAGTGTCACCTGATTGCAAAAGAACTAGGGAATACGTTATACCTAATTTATAGTTATGTAAACTACCATTTCCTGCTAAGAAAAATACCAAAAAAGTACTTTCACCTCATTAACTGATTTTTAGCCGCGCCCAGCACTTTGCTCCGTTTGATCGGTCATTTTATTTTGAGCTAATGGTTCATGACCCGATTTTGCTCTGATTTAAAAAAGAAACACGAGTTGAGAGATTAAATGTGTCGGAACTAAAAAAGAAACACATATCTTTTCTTGACAGCTGAGTTATTTACTCGGAGCTAAAAAAGAAAAACGCCAAATTTCACTCGAATACTTGTGAAGTATAACTCCGCTAAAATGCAATTCCGCCGAGTGCAGTTTAACCTTTATAAGCATGTTAACAGAATATTTCAAACGTAACGTGTGCATAGCAGAAGTAATTATGAATTATTTTGCAATAGCTTTTTTTTATTCGATGTTTTGAATCTTAACATCGATGTTGCGATGTTTCACATGCTTCAACATCGTCTAACATCGACGTTTTGCTAACATCGATGAACATCGCTCATCCCTAGAGATCGCCAGGACGAAACGCAAACAATTTTGTGGACTAAGGGCCGTTAAAAACTATTTTGAATTCAATTTAATATAATGCTAAGTCTTCTACTTGGCTGAATAATGTCAGTAGTATATAGAATTGTATTATAAAAAAAAAACCTTTCTCACAATCTACAACTTCAAAGGTTTCTATTTACTATTTATAAATTTGAGTATTCTTTTAATTTCCATTTTAAAAATAACAAATTGCATACAAAACGAGAATTCACAACAAGGCAAATGCTTCAGATTAGTGATTTGCGATGTTCATCTATGTTAACGAAACATCGATGTTAAAACAAAATATCGATGCCTCAATATCGATGTTGAAGGAAGGAAAATGTAAAAAACATCGATATTTTCGATTCGATAATTATTATTAAAATCGATGATGAGTAGCTATTCGATATTTTTCTTAACATCGCCCGTCCTTGCTTCAGATCTTATGTGACTTCTGACGTTTATTCATTTACCTCAACGTGCCCCAGCTAAAAATCTAGATCTACTTCAGGGCGAGTCTAGGTTTTAAAAAATACAGAATTTGTTTATCACAGGGTGACTCCAGGTTTTTCGAAAAACGCTTTAGTGCGACCCTAGGTCGAATTCAGTGCTCAACGAACAAACCTATTGTTATGTTTGTTCATAAATTACCATGCCATTTACTTATTATGAAGCTCACATAAATGCCACAAAAAACATCAATTCTTAGAATTTAAAATTAAATTTCCTTTTGTTGTTAATCAATATGAATATTGTGAAGAACTTTAATGGAAATGAGAAAACTGCATTTTTTACTTGCGATATATTATGTATGTATATGTTATAGAGTAAGTTTTGTATTTGGAAAAAAATTCGAGTTTGTGCTTTTAATAAAACTTGACTTTACAATGATAGAGAGCAAAAAAGTCGCTGAAGCGATTTTCTTCAAACTTGGTACTTAAGCTCTTTTTATAGCCCCAAAAATAACGGTACCTGCCAACAATTTTTTGTACCAAAAATGGTAAATATTAAAAAAGTACAAGAAATTCCCACTAGTGGTGGAGTTATTATCCAAATGAATTTTATTCCCGTGGAGTTAGGTTGCTCGTAGCTTACATACAATTCCCATAGGTGGTTAGAAAATGTACAGAATTTTAATTAGCTTACACATTTCTAAGCGAATTTCTGATTTGTATATAATATTTCCTAGGAATTATGTATGTATAATGACAGATTTTCGATAATACCCATATTTAAATCTATATCCAATAAAATATTTTATTTTAGATCAGAGCCAAGGGGAACTCTAAGTACGACAGACGAAATTTTTCCAGAATCGCCGGATTCTAGTCTTTACGGATCAGACGAAGAACAGGAAGATGCATCACAGTACTGTCGTGGGGGGTACCACCCTGTAGTTATTGGCGATGTCTTTGATGGTCGGTTTAGAGTTGTTAGAAAACTGGGATGGGGCCACTTTTCTACTGTGTGGCTTTGTCGTGATATTAAGTACATAATATAATATTATATTAGAAAATAAAATAAAAATTATACCACTCTTTAATGTTATTAGGGAAGAAAAATACGTTGCTCTTAAAGTTGTTAAAAGCGCGCCTCATTACATAGAAACAGCAGCTGATGAAATTCGACTTTTGGAAGCAATTCGAGATGCAGATCCGGCTGATCCTAAGGGCGATCGTATCGTTCGACTTCTTAATCACTTCACAGTTCGTGGTGTCAATGGAGTGCACACCTGTTTAGTATTTGAAGCGCTTGGTTGTAGCTTATACAAACTTATTGTAAAAAACAACTACCAAGGCTTAGCGTTATCACAAGTAAAGAATATAATAAGACAAGTATTAGAAGGTCTGGACTATTTGCATACGAAATGCAGCATCATTCATACTGATATTAAACCAGAAAATATTTTACTGGTTATCGACAATGCGGCTGCGATGAATCAACAAATCGATGATGAAATTAACAATTTAAGGGTGAAAGGCATTGAATTTCCAGATTCTTACAGTAAGCTGAAAGTTTATACTCATTATAAGATTTTTTATTGATTGATTTTTAATTTTCCTCTCTTTGATATAGTTAGTTCAATTGAAAAGCAAACCAAAACCAGAGAAAAATGGCCATTAATAGATAACTCCCCAACATCTCTCATTTCATCAACTCATATTCAAAATAACAGCGAATTAGAGTGTGGACTTCGTAAGGATGATTCATCTACTTTGGACACATCTCTAATTTCATCAACTTCAAAATTTTCTGGAGTGCTTGATAGTGACCACAATGAAAGTTCTTTAGTTTCCTCTTTGGGAGCTACGGCACCAATAAGTAGTCGCTATCGCACTGAGAAGAAAATCACTGCCAAGGTAAGATGAACTTTACCTTTTTTACATCAATATGTTACCCTGTTACACAAATTCAGTACCGGCACACATTTTTTACGCTTGCACTCCAGTCAGGTGAAGACAACGATCGAATTGATTCTAATGATTTAATAGCACAAGAGGAGGTAAATCTATCTACTCAATAAAATGGCCAGTTTATAATTCTGAGATCTTCGCAAACTCAAAATTATATTTATGAAATTCTTATTGCATAATATATTATTTCATATATAAGTATAACTAGTAAAGAATGATTATTATTAATACGCCGTTTATACCTATTTGAATTGCTCAATTACTTGCATATTAGGTATTATCAACAGTACAATTTGATGCTGTAGACGTACAAATAAATGTTTAGCTCATTTCTGTTATTGCCTTATTAACTGCTAATTTATTGAGAAAGTTCTAAGCCCTAAGACTCGGTTTAATGAAAAATTAGAATTTTATTGAGATATAATTAATTTCTTTAAACAAGTTTTAACGTCTTAGAACTAAAATTTAGAACTTTGGCTAAACTGGCGACTCTACCCTCTAAGGTGTTAGTTGTAGTTTGGATACCTAACCTTTATAAATATAAACTATAGACTTTAATATAAAGGGGAGATTACGATAACTCATTCGACAAAATTTAATGACGGATTTGTATACATCTGTTATTTACAAGCATTTTTTTACTATGGAAGGGGTCTATCTGCCCCAATTTGGGGGGAGAGGAAATTGTTTAAAGAAAATTGCCCTCTCGCCCAGTATTGGCAGATATACATCCCTCCCATAGTAATAATTGCTTGCATTTAACTGTTATACAAAAATCCGTTACTTTTTCTTGTCGCCTGAATTATCGTACTCTTATTGCTAATCTAGATGCCCAATTCTTGACATTTACGTACAGACAAGGTACCTACGTATGTACCAGGTTTCCAGCCATTATTTCATAGGCAAAAAAGTACATTCTTCCTTCCTACAATGGACTATAAGATTGTTCAGTGACGAAAAAGTTAGAACAGAATAGAACAGAACAGGACTGAACACAACAGATTCGTGAGAAACTTCAGAACAAGATAGACCAACTTAGAACAGTCAGTCATCTGACAGAGACTAAAAAAATTATACCTCCAATTCATGTTCGTTTATTTTTATAGAAACATTCTTAAAAATAATCTGAAATGGAGTTGAATTTATTTAAAAAAATATTTTTCATGAAGTTGAGATGATTCCGACACGGAAAATTATTTATCAATTAAATCTAACAACGTAATGTTTTTTTTTAACAACAACAATTTGTTTTGACAGTTCTCACAAATCTGTTCTACCTAAAAAGCAAGTGCAGAAAATCCAGGTCTAAAGTGTTCCAAACTGTTCTAAACAGACTCATTGAACACCAAAGCAGAACAGTTTAGAACACAAAATTTCTCATTGAACAGCAAAATCCTGTACTTTTCTGTTCTAAAGTGTTCTAATCTGTTCAGAACAGCCTCATTGAACACACATTATGTGGAGACGGAGAGTTCTGTAATAAGTTAATTTAATTCTTTTGAACAGGCCTATATTAACGAATTTATTCTCCTGAGTTAAATGGTACCTATACGTAAACATGCATATATAGTAATACGAATTAAAAAAAATTATTTTCCCGAAGTTTTAAATCAAAATTTTATACTGTAAAAACGAGCTAAAGAGCTATGATAAATAGTTTATTAAGCAACATTGAAATAACGGGAAAATAATTTTCAGTCTTTCAATCTGTTGTACATTAAAACATAGTATAGTTTTAAGATATTTTATTAAAGGTTTTTAAGATTTGCTTACTCAATTTATTATTTATCAAAGAAAAAACAATATTCCTCAGAAATATAAACTGGCCTTATGGTTTACTTGGTTTGACTAATAAATTATAACAATACTATTTTAAGTGAAAGTAATTGAAAATAAGTCGTTTGGAACTATACTAACTCAATATAATATTTTTTTTTATTAACAGTTTAGATAATATTTAAATTAATTAATTGTAACAATAAAAATTTAATTTCACAGGACATGGCTTAACAATAAATCATAAATTTAAAAAAAAGTTAAGACGTTTTAAAATAAGAATACAGCATGAATTCATATTTTTATTTGAAATATATACCTACTTACAAATATACCACAGCTGAAACGCAACGGTCAATGCATTAAAATTCGAAGCCGCTCTTTTAAGTTCATTAAATTTTCACACGGTTGTGGTGCTGATTTCATCTTGTATTTTTTCACTAAACATCAGTATGGGTATTCACGATCCGGTGCAACTGGTCTAGTATCATTGTAAATGTGCAACATTTTTTGACCCACAACAACAAAATATGCTTAATAAAATCTTGCTACACTTTTACACATTATTTCCTATATTTCAACAGAACTCTATAACGGAGTAAAATTTGTACTCGTGTATTTCAGCACACGCTCAATCTCATTTTTACTATCAGCTGTTATTGATATCTGAAATTTTGTGAATTTACAGGCCTCCTTCTACAAATTTAGAAAGTGCTTTCACGATCTAGTAAGAAAAATTTAAAATTTCTTAATTTTACTGGACCTGTTGCACAGGATCGTAAATTTGGATTTTATAGTAACTGAGTCTCTGAGTCAAACCAATAGAAAACTAAAAGTTATCCGAAAAACGTTGTTAACCATATACTTTTGTATCCCATTCACACACGATTTTAGTTGTCTAATTTCGATAGGCCATCCTACTGAAATCTGAATGCGCACATTTCAACAACACACAATTTTAATTGGTTTGGATATGCTATCGAACGAACCCAGTGACGAAATGGGCAAACGCTAACTCACCGATACAAAATCATTTGAACAAAATTATACAACCCCAAGAATTGTCAAAAAAAACCTGGGTTTTTCGGTTCTCAAAAAACACCCGGGCCATTAATTTTATATTGCAGAAAAGCAAGTTATGTCATTTAATAATTAAAACTTAAAAAATGTTAAATTTAAGTTCTTAGTGCATTTGCTTTGGCCCTAAGCACAATCACCAACTTCACATGCTTCCATTTTACATGTCTGTGTCTGAAAATTAATTTGAGTATTCTTTTATTTCCATTTTAAAAATAACAAATCAAATCAGATCTCATGTGATTTTGACGTTTATTCATTTACCTCAACTTGCCCTAGCTAAAAACCTAGATCTACTTCAGGGCCAGTTGAGGGCGACTCTAGGTTTCAAAAAAACACAGAATTTGCTTATCAGGGTGACTTTAGGTTTTTCAAAAAACGCTTTAGGGCGACCCTAGGGCGACTTCAGGGCTCAACGAACAAACCTATTATAATATATCTATGTAGTTACCCCTATTTAAAAACTCTAAAATCAAAACTTAAATTTTGTATTTAAGCCACAAATAAATTCCAAACAAAAATTTCAATTTACACCTAAAATGATAATGTCAGAATGATAAGAATACAAAAATAATAAACAAACAAAAATCAAAGTGAAATTCATTTTTGTCTACGATTACTTCCTCATCTTTATTGAGAAAACCACATTTTTATAGTCTACATTAAAATTGGTCAATTCGAATAAGTAAACAAAAGAAATATTTGTAATATTTTTATTGAAAAATATGATCTTTCAAACATGTAGTTTTTATTAACTTTTTCCTAAAGGCAAATTATTTTAAAATAACATTTAAACATTTTCCAGCAGAACGATATTGTAGCCGATAAGGAACAACCCAACAAACCTCAAATTATTCTTCAAACGCAGTCATACACTAATTCTATTCAGAATTTGATTAACAACAGCAATGTTCGTGTTAAAATTGCAGATTTGGGAAATGCTTGTTATGATGTAAGTATATTTTTTTTTGTTTATTTTTATTCGAGAAACAACTACATACTAGAATGTTCTTTTTTAGTATCATCACTTTACTGAAGACATCCAAACGCGACAATATCGCTCTATAGAAGTCCTTTTAGGAGCACCTTACAATTTTAGCGCAGATATTTGGAGCACTGCATGCTTGGCTTTTGAATTAGCAACGGGAGACTATCTGTTCGATCCACATGCAGGAGAAAATTATTCTCGAGACGAAGATCATTTAGCACACATTATAGAACTTTTAGGCACCATACCACCTTCTGTTATATTCAGAGGAAAACATGGCTTAAAATACTTCACTAGTTATGGTAAATACTGACGACATCATCTTTGTTGGGTACATATTATATTTTAACTTCATATATTTGTTAAAGGTGGCTTACGGAACATCACAAAACTCAAACCTTGGAGTCTTTTAAATGTTTTAATAGAAAAATACGACTGGGACCCAATCGAAGCAAACAAATTTGCCGATTTTTTAATGCCAATGTTGGAGTACAATCCAATAATCCGAGCATCGGCTTCAGAATGTCTGAAGCATCCCTGGTTAGAGGAATTTATTTGAATACTTATACATATACATACATACATATATAGTTGAAAGATAAAAAGAAACATCTTGTGAAACTAATTTATTCATTTTGAAGTTAAACAAAAACATCTGACTGAATCTATTCTATAATTTATTTAAATTTTTGCTAACATTAGACACTTAAAAAATTAAACTGGCTCATATAATAGTCTATTTAAACATGATTCATGTAGTATATTCATGTGTGTAAGACCGAATGTATTGGAGATAAAATATTTTATTTGGATCTGTAGGTACTATAGACGAGTTTATTTTTATCATAAGGATATCGCAATAAAATTAAAATACTTACACATTATATAATATAAAAAAAAAGAAATAATTCAAAACATCTCTAAAAGACAGAAAATTAAATACAAATAAGTAATAGTTATTTGCTAATTGATTTGATGGTTGAATATTTTTTACAAGGAAATTTAGGAATGTGAATCTAGAAAAATTACAATAAAAAACACTTCACACGAAAAAAAATTCTTCCTTCATTTTTGAGACTTTTTCAGACCAATAGAAATATTAAGTTTTGCAGACCATCCAATAACTTAACTCTAGAATGAACTTATTTTAGAGCAAAAATTCGTTGTTAGTAAAAATAAAAATAAATATGTAACTATCTTATAGTTCTTTGCGGATGAGCGGAATGCGATTAAAACTAGATCAAATGTCAATTTAATTCTTGTTTTACTTTTCGACGAGACGAACAAAATTTAACACATGCAGTTAAGCTTAATTTACATTTAAGTTTTTGTTTTAACCTTTCGACGAAGCGAATAAAATCTATAAAATTTAACACAAGATACTGCGTAATATAAGTTAACATTTAAAACGTGCATTTAAATATTTCTTAGGCGACAAATAACAATATATTTTGCAGCGTCAAAATGTATTTCACAAATCGGCAAAAAAAGCACTACTGAAACGACAAATAACAAAAGAGAAACAATTTTTTAAATAAATTTATTTAAAATAAAGAATTTATTTAATTGGAAAACTAAAATTAGATTTTTATTTGTTTTAATTCGAATGGAACTCTAAAAGCAATCTCTTTCATAAAATGAAATAAAAAGGATTTTTTCTTATAGTCCCCCAGCTCTACGGCATTAGTTGACTTTCTACAAATAATAGATGTCAGCACTTATCTTATACAAAATAACAATAGATGGCCCTAGTTTCTTTACCTGTTGACTAAATATGGTGGACATGCCAAGAGAGGCAATAGATGGCTTTTGAAAGTAATATTTTTGTTTTATACTTTGCACCGAGTTGCGTGAAGATCGTTCACTCCCTTTTCTATTGAGCTTTTGTGTGGAAATGACAATCGACTAGCAGTCGATATCTAGTATGTCAAAGAACTTTTTCTTTTTTTTTTTTTTTTTTTATAATCTACACGCGCTCAAGGGATTATGAATACCCCTTAAATGTTTCAACACAGTGCGTGCGTGAGGGTGAGGTTAAGGAAGAGAAAGAATGATAGGAAAGATGTGTGTCGCGATATTCGGAGACTATAGGTGGTTGTTGTCTCAGATTTTATCTCCAGGGATAGCGGCTGAACTAATTCGGAGAAATTTCCGTGTCTTATTTATCGATGTCCCTTATAATTCGCATTCATTTTTTTTTATTCTTTTGTCATATTTTATCGGTATACTAGTTCTACTCAATCACATGTTGTTAGTTCTATGCCTAAACAGCATGTAATGAGTAAACCAGCAACTCATTGTATGACATTTATTTTTAGAATACGTTTTGAATGGAAAAGTAAGAAGACAAAGACTTCGGCAAGGATCGAACCTGTGACCATGAGGTTGACAGGCGAACACACAACTGTCGCGCCACGGCCACCCTCAATGAACTCCAGAGCTGAAGAGACAACAGGGCAACTGAGTTCCCCCAGATACTTTTTAGTTTGCGAAGAAGAGAAGCGCAAGTGAAGTGAAGTGAAAAAAATCTCCCCTGTTAACGATTTAAAGAGATTTCTTATTTCGGGACCTATCGGGAATCTCCTAGTGAATTTTGTTTCCCCGGAATATTTTGTTCCCTTAAATTTTTTGCTGTGGTCGTGAATTTCCCACGGAATAAATTTCCCTAGAACAAAAAATGTCTGGCTCTAGGAAAATGTATTCCCTAGGGAAACTTGTGCATCATTCACGTTCCCTACATTCGAATAAAAAAAAGTGTTATTCAAACTGCAAAAAAACTAAAATGGAAGGATTTTCAAAACACACTCATAATACTCATACATATGTAATTTTTACTTCCGATTATAGGTACTATAAGGCAAGTTCCACTCGTCGAAAAAAAAGTTTTAAGATAACAACCAAACATGAAATTACGATGATAGCGAAGACTAAAAAAGATGGTCTAAAAATTCTGTCCGTCTGGATGTCTGTCTGTCTGGGTATATCTGTATGGATGTATATATACACCCACAGCACAAACGGGTGGGCTGAATTGCTTCAAACTTGGTATATAGAGTTTTTTAGGTATTGTACAGAGGGGAAATTTTTTTTAGCTCAAAAAATAACGGTACCTGCCATATAACCGTTACGTTAAATCCTATTTTTCTCGGAAACGGCTTTAACGATTTTGATTTAAAAAATGATTGCAGCTTTTTAGGTACGACCGATCATATGGTTGAAAACAAAATTTTAAAAAATGTCTAAAAACGGTACTTTCCATAGGGCCGTTTTTTTTGCTTTCGACTATCTCGTAAATAGCTTAACCGATTCTTTCCAAATTTCACACTTATAAAGGTTTAGGTTAATATTTTTTTGTATTTTTAAAAGAATTTAAAAAAATTTTTAAAATTATATTTTGTAAACTGTTCATTAATTTTTTCTTGCAAAAATTATAGTTATATGTATTTCCCGAATACCTATGAAATATTTTCAAAAAGTTTTAAAAAATATCTTTTTTTCTCAAAAACGGCTCCACAGAATTTTAAATTTTTTTTCTCATAAATTTGAATTTATCCAAGAAATAAAATGGCGTGCTTTGTTTTGAGCTCAAATTAGTTTAAGTATTTATTTCAGACTTTTGAATTATTTTTTCTTTGATTAAACCGATTTAATATTTTGTTTTTAAGTTTATATGATAACATTTAAGATTGTCATACCAATGTTTTTTATGAAAAAATCAAAGAAATTTTGTATATATACAAAATTAAGTAAAAAACGACTTCAAATATATATTTAGATTTTTAATAGAAATCTTTTGCATACGATGTGATCGAACATAAAAGCAAGTTCGTGCGATCCAGTCGTGTATTTTATTTTGTTTATTAAAGTAGCCAAAGCCAAATGAACAATGTAAAATTTTCCCATTCCTGACAATTTCTTGCCAATTTCTGCACAATAAATTTTTGTAGGCAGCAATTTATGGGCAGAAAATTTATAATAGTTGTCAGATTGACGTTTGTTATAAATAAGGAAAAAACAAGTCGTGGTTGTTATGAGAAAAGATTAGTTGAACAAATAAATTAATTTAGAACAACTAAAATCCAAAATTATTAGATTGAAGAGGAACATATTTGAATTTTTGTACAAACAAATATATAAAAAAAACTATTGTGTTGACGGTTAAGAATTGGCAGAAAATCGTGCTCAAGTCATTCTAGACTTTTTTGGACTTTATTTAATGAGAGAATTTCATCCCCACTCTTCGAAATTTTATAAGCTGACAATTTATGACCAAAAAAGTCTGGATCAGACCTTGTGTTACACTTTTTTGATTCTGAAATTTCAAATTTGTGTTTCGTTTCGTTGTTGTGAAAAGTCAAATAAAGATTGCAAATCAATCAAGGACCATCAGAAAAGACGTGAATTTGCCTCGCTGTCGCTATCCAACAAAAATGTAAATCGTGATTTAATTTAATTAAAGATCTTTTAAATGTGTGCAATATTTCGCTAAAGGAACAAACCGGGCAAACAAGAAAAAAACTCCAAAAAAACAACCACTCAATTGAAAACACAATAATGCCGGTCGTCTACTAGGCGATCAAAACACAAATTTGAAGTTTTACATATTAAAATTTAATGTACGATGTCCTCAATACTATTCAACTAATGAGTTTGATCCGGCTGGAGATCGTTGCTCAACGAATTGTTCAACAATTGTACGGCTAGTGTACGAATTCTTGTTGCTCGTTGAAATTGTTGAGCAACAAAATTAGTGTGTGTGCAAAAGGTATAAACTCGCCTATCAACTTGTTGATCAAGCAACCATATCAAAAATGCAGTTGATCAACTTGACACACAATTTTTTTGAACAAGTTTATCAACTAGTGTACGAGGTTATTCAACATTTTTGAGTAAGTTTGTCAACTATGTGTACGGGGCTTCCATAACACGTTTTGAATGTAAGTTCTGCAATTTGGAATCCCGCATCGGAGATCATTAGTAGATGCGCCATTAGTAGTAGATGCGCTAAATACATTTTTAGTCACATTTTACTTTGTATACAATTTTTTTTCTAAAATAAACGTTGGTATTGGTTTTTAGCAATATAAATAAAACAAATGATTTTTTTTTTCAAAAAACTAAATATTAATATTAGTATGTATTTAAAATTTAAATTTAAAAAAATTCTGAGCGAAAACGGTGAAAAGAGGTATCTATGACTGGTACCGTTGGAAACATGTCATTCTAAAATGTTGTGTATTTATCTGTAACTAATTTTTTGTATCAAAATCATTTGAGTCGTTTACGAAAAGATTACGCTTTTCTATAAAGCTTGTATGACAGCAAACGTTTTTTGTGCTAAAAAATACCTCAATTTGTCCTCTAAGGAATCACCTAAGACGCTTAACTATCAAGTTTGAAGAAAAATGCTAAATCGCTTCACCTTTTTAGGCTGTAGGTATATACATACAAACTGACAAACAGACGAATGAACTAATACGTTGAGGTTTTTAGTTGCACTGCGACCTTAAGATATATTGAGCCTTAATTCAGAGACAAAAATGGCGCTACTCATTTATACCTAGTTCTTCCTCCAATTTGATTGCCTTGATGAACCTTAGTATTTAAGTATTTTTAGAGAAGATAATTGACTCCCTTCTATTTGGTGACGTCCCAGATATTTATGTCTTTGATGTATAAGGTTTATACTACTACATAAAATGTGGTGCAGTGTTTCCCCTGCGGTGTTGCAGAATATGCAAGTAGGGCTGCTCAACAAGCCAAGAATACTAACGTGATTTCTTAGTTTGCAGCTGCCTGTGAGGATACCCGTTATTATTCTTGACAAACAAATAGACAGGCTGAATTCTGGGTTCGTATTCTCTGTTATCAAGTTTCATCCAAATCTCGAGTTCGACTTTTGTTTAAATGCAAAACATGACCTATAGTACCTACATATATGTATATACATAAATAAGTATAAAAAATGAAAAATGCAGAAAAAGTTTTCAATCTATGAAATAAGAAAATTAAGAAGAAAAAAATTAAAACACTTAAAAAAGAATTGACTGACATTGATTGAACATAATTTCTTAATCATCAATAATTGAATATTAATCAGTAGTCTAATTTAAAAAACGACATACAGGTCTATTCATATGAGAGGGAACAACAACCGACAAATGAAATGAGATTTAAAACAATTTGTAAACCTTAATTCTACACAAATAATAAATTTAATCAAAATACATATTATATCAAGGACTATTCACATGGTAGCGACCATAGAGAAAGTATAATACTATATAGTATATTTTCTCTATGGTAGCGAAGAGAGACCGACGAATAAACGAATAAATTAGACTTAAAACAGTTTACCGACCTAAATTCTTCACAATATTTTAGAAATATAATTTATATTAATCTTCAGATACAACAGAATTGCATCTGATTATTATTACTAACAGTCATATTCTCTTCGAGTTCCACATACCATCCACACTTCAACGAATAATTTGTTCGCGCGCAGCGCGACTAATCTCAAATCAAAATATCAACTTAAGTACTATGCACATGAGAGCGACAAACGACCAACGAATTAACGAATATTCGTCCATTTTGGCATTTCGTTCACATGGCTTTAATTTTATTCGTCACGAATATAGGT
Source organism: Philhelius pedissequus (assembly GCA_910595825.1). Taxonomy (NCBI): domain Eukaryota; kingdom Metazoa; phylum Arthropoda; class Insecta; order Diptera; family Syrphidae; genus Philhelius; species Philhelius pedissequus. The sequence goes on along the minus strand of OU343163.1, from coordinate 938,767 downwards.
TGAAAAGTTGATTTTGAGGTTAGACGCGCGTATGTGGAACGCGAATAGAGTTTGACTGTTCGTTAAAATCAGATGCAAAGATGCAATTCGTGATGACGAAAATTGTTTTCTAAAATTTATATTATTTTGGCGATTAAAAAGTAAATTTTTCTGTCGTAAACATTAATATAAATTATATTTCTACAATTATGATTAGAATTTGTGAAGAATTTAGGTTGGTAAATTGTTTTAAATGGAATTTATTCGCTTATTTGTCGGTCATTGGTCGCTCCCATGCGCATAGTACTTTAATGTTTCAATACTAAAGTTTGATTTTTAATTTAAAAAAATTTATAATAATGGATGGGAAAACAAATTGGTGGTCCCTAATTGCACTTTGATTGTTAAAAATTAAAAATTATTTTTCAAAAATGTAGGTACGTAGTATTATTAAGAATTCGAAGAACCTCGTATATACATTTTTTTTCTAAATCCGTACAGTTATGATTAAGTCGAAAATAAAAAAAAAGGTTGTATGTCAGGGACCGTTAATAACAAAAAATTGCACATACTTTTTTTTATCAAAATCGTTAGAGCCGTTTTTGAGATAATTGAGATGGTAGAAAAAATTGTAGGGTTAGTAACGTTATTTTTGGGGCTAAAACAACGATTCAAAAATGTATTTGAGACAATTACTTAAAACGCTCAAGTACCAAGTTTGAAGCCAATCGCTTTAGCCGTTTAGGCTGTAGAACGATCTACAAAGAGACAGGCAGACGGATTTGCGGGAACCATTTTTTTGGTGTTCTCTATCATCGGAATGTCAAGTTTGATTAAAATCTCGAGTTCGATTTTTTTTCCAAACACCAAACTTGCCCTATAGTACCTACCTATTTCGCAAGTGAAAATCTCAAGCTCTCCGAAAAACTTTGGTACACTTTTGTATCAAAAAAAAAACACTGGACAGTACATTCATACAAAAAAGATGAGGCAACTTGGAGACTGTTATAAGTTCGCAGGTACAATCCCTCTTTTACTAACATACTAACTTAAGACAAGTACAATTGGAAGCATTTATTTTGACAACTACCAGTTCAACAGACGCGAATATAAGCCAACACCTTAACAAAAAAAATTAAATCTAATTAACATTCCATTCGCCACGAAAAAAAATCAAATTAAGCATCAAATTCTCCATTTACCAATGGAAAACCACATTGCTATACAACACAAAAACTGATTCGCGATATGTAGCAAATTTTTTTCCCTAAAGCGAATTCCATAGACAAAGAAATTGAGTTGTTTTAAGAAAAAATTGAATTCCCTCAAATATCTTTTTAAAGACGGATTTACACAGATTCTCACAGATGTTCAAACACACCACAAACTTGACATTCAATTGATAAATAAATTATAATTGTGAGAAATGTATTTATATATAAATTGATATAATTAATATTAATAACGCAACGAACTTTGCTTGCAGGTAGTATGAACACAAACATTTTGTATTTTGAAAGAGCCCTGGAATTGTTTCACACACACATTCAAAAAACAGATTGAGAGCTATTTTTTAACGAGTTTTGCCATAACCAATCTATAGCTATCCGGATAGTTTCGTGTTGTTGTATTCCCATGTAAGAACACAGTTGATGGCAAAACAACTGCTGCAAAAAAAGTCTTAAGCTTTCCGAAAAACTTTGGCATACTTTTGTATCCTAATTTAACCTATCCAATGTTCCTTGTTCAGGCGCTTAAGTGGATTCTCATCTATCTTATAGCAAGTTTCATTCAAATTTCAAAGATTTCTTCTCAAAATCGAGATTTGATTTTTTCAATGAAACTTTTTCAGATTTTATTGTAGTATTGGTGAATGACTGACAGAGATATCTGAAAAAAAATATCTTCATCATCAGATGACGAGGAAGACGAAGCAATCAAAAACTTGACTAAATTTATAAAATCTAAATTATTTTTTTTAGCACTAGTTCACAACAAATAAATAAACAAATATTTACCTTTGACAGAAAAGACTTTACATGCATGTGTGCATTCAGAACAAATCTGGTAACCCATCAGAGATCATATCTTTCGTGCTCTTTTTGTTGGATGATAAGCTATCGTACCGACATTTTAATGTACCCATTTTTAACTTGAAATCTGTTATTCAATATAACTTTTTAGTAACTAGATATTTTCACCAAGTTTACCAAACTTGTTTTTTTTTTGCTTTTGACAGCAATATGTGAAAATTCGCACAAATCCGTACGAATTTTCACGTTACCAAACACACCTAATATTTGAAAACGTTTATAGGTACTTGTGAAGAAATTGGAACATAAATAACGAGTTTCATTCAAGAAAAGATTGTTTCTTTCTGTAAAAAGATTGGAGCTTTTTGAATTTTCAGAGTTTCATTCGAACCAGAAGACCAGGGTCTCGACTATAAAACTTCATTCTACTTTCGCACCTATTCGAAAGTTGTTTTCAATGCTATGTTTAAGTGGTACTGTATTTGAAAGTAGCATACATTGTTCGCTTATTCGACTCTTCGCCACATAATCTCCAATTAACTCTGTTCTTTTTCAATTTATAAGTGCTTTAATAAAGAATTAAGAAGTTGAAATTCAGCGAATTCGAACAACTTTATTGTAGAATCGAATTACATAGTTGGACCTTAGATCTTGATCAAGTCTTATAGGGTTTTCTTTTGGTAATTTCAGATTTTGATCGAAAATTGGCAATTTTTCTTCGCGAATGGTACCTTCGTGTATATTCGTGCTTGTGGAACCAGTATAGGTATCGGATGGCAAATTACTCGAAAATTGTTTCTTCATTCAGGTGTATTTTTCTTTTGTAACACGAAGCGATTTCAATTTTTTAAAAATGAATGCCGAAATTAATTTGGAGGATTACACAATTGTTAATACACAATTACTATTTTTTTTTAAATGTATGTTGTAAGTTTTCACAACCCACTATTCACATAATTACTATTATATCGTATTAGTAAACGAGGGGTAAATCTGCCGAAAAATACAGATCTGCAAATTGATTTCCGATCAAAAAATACATTGATTTTTTTGCCCAGGTGAAGGTGTTAATTGTAAAAATCTGTGTTTTGACAGATCTGAAGGGGAAACAATTTTACTTTTGTTACCAAAAGAACACCCCATTACACCAAAGATCTAATCTCTGCTGGGTTGGCAGATTTGTTCTGAATGCACACATACATGTAAAAAGTCTTTTCTGTCAACGGTCAAATGGTAAATATTTTGTCATTAATTTGTTGTGAACTTGTGTACTAGTAGGTACTAAAAAAAATTTAAAATGAACAAATAATGGACCAAGATGTTAATAATTTAGATTTTATAAATTTAGTGAAGTTTTTTATTGCTTCGTCTTCTGATGATGAAGATGTTTTTTTCAGGAATGTGTGTGGCAGTCATTCAACAATACTACAATTAAATCTAGAAATAAGTTTCATTGAAAAGATCAAATCTCGATTTTGAGATGTGATCTTTGAAATTTGAATGAAACTTGCTATACTGCCGTCATAAGGAAAAAGGGCATAAAAGCCAAAAATCAAAAATTTTGTTTATGGCATATTTATAATAATAAATATAATAATACGATATAATAATAATACATTATTTTTCATTAATTAATAGTTTTTTTTTAAGTTTTGAAAATCATTAAATTTTAAAGTGCGAAATCAAAAAATAGTAAATCGCATTTATCTGAAAACTCGAAAAGTGGAGATACGCCCTTTTGCCATAAGACGGCAGTATAAGTTTCCAATGAACTAGTTTTGGTACAAACATACATCTACATAAATGCATGGGGCACAAGTTTGGGGATACCAGCAATACGATGAAATGGAAAAGGTCCAACGATATTTTCAAAAAAAAAAAAAACCATGAAAGTCCGAACAGCATCTCCAAACTACATGCTTACCTTGGGATTGGAACTTAAACTGAAACCTCTTTTTATTTATTATTACAATGAATATATGCACATATATATATATATATCACATATATTGGCGAATATAATAGGTTCGTTCGTTGAGCTTTACCCAGTGACCCAGGGTCTACGTAGGTTTGTTGTCAAAAGAACCTGGGTTTTTCGGTTCTCAAAAAGCACCCGAGGTCCATTAATTTTATATTGGAGAACAGCAAGTTACGTAATTTAATAATTAAAACTTGAAATATGTTAAATTTAAGTTCTTAGTAAATTTGTATGGGCCTATGCAAAATCCACAACTTCAAAGGTTTCCATTTGGTATGTCTGTGTCTAAAAATTAATTTGAGCATTCTTTTATTTCCATTATAAAAAATAACAAATCAAATCAGATATCACCTGACTTTGACTTTTATTCATTTACCTCAATTTGCCCCAGCCTAGATCTCCTTCAGGGCGAGTTGAGGGCGACCCTAGGTTTAAAAAAACACAGATTTGTTTATCAGGGTGACTTCAGGTTTTTAGAAAAAAACGCTTTAAGTCGACCCTACGGCGACTTCAGGGCTCAACGAACAAACCTAATATTAATCAAAAATATATATTGGGTTACTTTTTAGTCGCCAAAATAAGATACATTTTAGAAAACAATATTGGTAATCGCGATTATTACGAACAGTCCAACTCTATTCGTGTTCCACATTCCATCCACCCTTCACGAATAGTTTGTTCGCGCACGTCTAACCTCAAAATCAGATTTTCAACCTATATTCGTGACGAATAAAATTAAAGCAATGTGAACGAAATGTCAAAATGACGAATATTCATTAATTCATTGGTCGCTCTCATGTGCATATTACTTTACTTAAAAAAGAATATTTTATCGCAACAGACGGTTCAGCCCAGCCATTGACGTAAAATACAATGTTTAATGTTAAAATAAATCAAATATTATATCAAACAGAATTTATACAATTTATATTTAAAAAAAAAAAAAATTATGTATATACCCACTCCCTTTTAAATAAACAATAACTTACTTAGGTACTATACATATGTAGCACACACACAAGGAATAATCAGAAATTATATATTCATTTTTAATGAACTTATAATGTACCTACTTACCTGAATAGGTGAATATGCATTAAGTGAATGTGCTTCCCAGCAGAGGTTCTTAATCATGTGCCCTTTTCAGTAATTCATCCAAAATATATAATTCTCTAATTGAGCAATTTCTTATAATCATGTCTGGATTGAAAAGTTTAAAGCCGTTTTTTTCTTGTAAATGATATTACTGAGGCGGGCATGTTATTTATTTTCTCATAATTTTCAGTTCAAAAGGGATACAACTGAAATAAGCATAAATTAAACACAATATATGGACTTTAATTTTTATTTTATTTTATATTTATTTTAATTTTAAATTATACTACACATACATAATTTACTCTTGTTTTTACAATTTTAAATGGGGTAATTTAGTTGTTCAAATACAGAAATTTGCAGCCATTAGATATAGTGATGATTTCAATGACAAACAAGTATTTCGTTTTGCTAATAACACGAGTAATAATTAACATAATACAATATACATATATTCATTATTATGTTTTATTTAGATAATTATATTTAATAAATAAAGACAGATAAAACATTTTCGATTCCCACTTGACTTATAGTGGAATAATTATTTCTTTTATTTATTTGCTAAATATATTAACATGTTAAAGTTACGAAATATAAAAAGATATATTCATATTATGAAAAAGGTGTACGGTTTAATATGTTGCCATAGATTACAAGTATCCTGTTAATTTTTACAAATATCAAAATAAAAATTCAACGATTCGAAATACCTATTTGGTATACATATGCATATATTCAAAATGGTAATAAGAGTAACTTTAATATTAAGAGGACAAACATTGGTTGCGCACAAGAAAATAATTTTGGAACATTCATTAAGTTTTTTATTTTGTATTAACAACATATAATCTATTAAATTATCGTATTTAAAAATAATGAAACATCCTTCCTTCCAATTAACGGTTTGTGGGCAATACATATTAATGCCAATTCAACAAAGTTTGTTTATGCTGCCACTTAATAAATAAATTTAAAAAAAAAAACATTAAAAAGGTTCAAAATACACTAACATTATATAGTATATAAAGAATATTGGAAATACACTTTAAATATATATTTATATATATTTAGATACAAACGCATATTTTAGGGATTCACAGTTCATTGCTATTTAAGCATGGAATTACAAACAACAGTGTCAAAATTTTGAATGTAGTCTTTGATAGATGAATATGTTAAACTTATTGTTTCTAATTTATTTTAATAGTTCAATTATTATTAGCGCAACGCCTGTTTCACTGCAGTTTTCCATTTACATGTGCATCGAGCTATTGAAAAAATTATATAGATGCATGCGTCGATCCGCTCGTATTTGATTATTTTATTTGCATTGCATTCAGCTATTTTTGTTTGCATTTATTTTTCTTTTATAATTTGTATTGGTTTTTTTTTCGGTAAATCATTATTTGGTATGATTTTAGTATTTTTGGTTAAATATATCTAGAAAAAAAGGTATTGGGAAATTTAAATCGCATTCATATTTCATTTGGTTTCATATGAAGTTTGTTTTTATAAACAAACATAAATTAATTTAACTATATTCCTTTAGAGGTGCATATTAAGGTAAATACCGGGAAGGGTAAATTGTTTTATTAGATACATATAATATAAACAAATTTAATATTGATTTAATAAAATTAGTGAATACCTGGTGTGTATGTTGGCTGTTCGGATGAATTGAGCGAAGTATTTTCTGTTGCCCCTCCCGTAAAAGGATTTGTAGGATTTGGTTGCTGTGAGGTTGGTGGGGGCATAGCAAAAACTGGCATTCCAGCTCCTGATGCTTGCCCTGCTGTTGGTTGCGATGTTACCGGTGCTGATCCTGCAGGGGTGTTAAGATCCTCGAAATCGTTGCCATCCTCCTTAAAATAAACCAAATGAAAGTATTTTTTTTTTTTTTTTTTTTTTTTTTTCAAAAATGATTGCAATAAATACAATTTAATGATTAAGCACATTTTCTATACTGAATTAGATATATGCCAACTATGTACATGCAAAATGAGTTTTTACATCAATTATATACCAGGTATATGATAGTGTCGACGCAATGTCAAACATCTTACACTAATGTATATATGAATTGCAATTGAAGTTCGCAACAGTTTTAAAGTAAAAAATTGTATAAACAAAACAATTCCGTGTTAGATTTTATCAATTTTTTGACACAAAACACTAAAATATTATTTCTTTCACTTACCAATCTTCCTTGCATTCGAGGCCCTTGCTCAGGTTGACCGTCTCTACTAGCATTGCCACCGTCCCGCTAATGTACGAATAATAAAATTATATTCGCATTCGAATGATGATGAGTATTAAATCAACAAAGAAAGAAATTACAAAAAAAAAATATAACTTAAGCTTAAAAAGTTAATGGAATGATTATACATTATATTGATGATTTTCGTGAAGTAAAGTATGCACAAAATATTAAATTGAAATCATAGGAAATTGTATCTGCAAAAATATAAAGAGTTCTAAGATTAAAATGAAAAAATTAACTACAAGAAATTAAAAGTATTTCAAAATAAAAGTTTGTTTACAAAATTAAGTTTGACTAATTTTTAATAAGAAATAAGACGATATTTAAATATTTGTACAAATAAATAAAGCCAGTGACTAATAGAGTTAGTTGTTGACAAATATGAGTGTGAAATGGTCTCGATTGATTGACATTGAAATCAATTGATTATTTTTCAAATTAACTTTCAAGCAATTAAAATTTTTAACTTTATTTTACAAATGTTAAAGCAAGGAACGCGAACAAAATGGGTCATTCTCATTACATTTAATATAAATGTCGATCAACGTTAAAATAGATAATTGACCCATTTTACCTATTGAGAGTTATTCATATAATGCCTTTATTATTTGCTCATACGGCATTCTTCTTGAAGTCAAGATAAATTAAAATCTGTATTAGGTGTTCAATAAAAAATTTCAATACAGGGTTTATTGGGGAACTATTTTTCAAAACAGTTGGTTGATGTATACAACAGGCATGTTTTTTCTAAGCCCAGGGGAAATTTGACGAAAAAAACAATGAGTGGGATTAACAAACTCTTAATGTGTACGTATTCATTGTATTCAATAAACATAAACATAACATTACGAAACAAAAAAAAAAATACCAAATCACAGATTTATTCCCAGGAATAGTAGTAATTCTTTGCAAAATAGGTACACTCCACCATGACCCACCTGGTATAAAACTGGCCAACGTACGACCGAATGACCATATTAGCAGAGTCTGAGTTATCAAAAAAATTGTTTGTGTTTCTTTTTAACTCAGAGCATGCAGAGCTCCAAATGTGTGTTTCTTTTTTCGTTCTGAACATGTGTAGATCGCACTCGACGTGTTTGAAGATAATTGACTGAGCATGTGAGTATAAATTGGTGAACGCACCAAATACCACGTGTGTCAAGAAAATAGGAAGAAAAAAATAATAATTAGATACATAAGTTGGCGAAAGAAGGTGATCGCTAGTTGATTTTCTGTTTCTGGGTGTGTATCAGTCTACAAAAAAGGGTAGATTTTGTATTACATTGCTTTTTACGATTAAAATGAAAATGTGTTCTGATTTGTGTGGCTCAAGTGTGTTTAAAAAACATATCAGTGTTCAGAGCTCCCTCTGTTTGGAACAAGTTCAGTGCATAATTTATATGTTCGAACTCTGGTCAGTGCTCTGCTCTGAATGAAAAAAGAAAAAACGCCTATTATAGCTTGAACTAATTCACTTGGCCCATCTACTGCGCAGCTCTCTTCAAATTTCTATACTCATCTCATTAATTTTGAAAGATACACACACTCACTTTCCATAAGGATGAACTGTATTTACTTGAGGTATGATCGTGATTTATTGTGTAGTTTTCAAAAAAGTATTTTATCTCTGGCATTGTACTCATAACAGGCCGACTCCACTGGCTATAATATTTATCCTGGCATGAAATCTCTAATAGAGTCACGTTCTTTCTTGTTGTGTTGCTATGCCAGCGAGCTCCCTCGTCGACTTTGTCTTGATATCGATGCCTAACATCAAATTTGACAGCTGTATTTTTTTCCGTTTTTGTGTGCTGATGACATTTTATTTCACTATTATTTGTCTCTCATGCCGGTAAGTATTCTTTTGGCAAACTATATTGCATAAACGAAATATCAAGGCATGAACTGCCCAGCTAACACAAAAAAAAATGCTTTGATAATTAACAACAGATATTTCGTTGGCGATACAGGTATCTAGTGGAGTCGGTCTGTAAAATGTTTTGCGCGCCATTTTTGTTCTCTTGAATCCTCTCTCTGCGCTACCGACCGTTGGCCAAGTGATTTGGTTCAAGCTATACCATTCCCTATTGCGTGAAAGCAAATCGAACGAATTTTCAAAAGTGTTTGTCAGAGCTTTTGCCTTTTAACCTTTTAAAGCTTTAATAATAATTTTTTGAACATAATTATGCGGAGAGTTAAGCGCCTTTCACATGAGCTGCGAAAGCGAATAAATCTTTTTAAGCAATGTCAAGAGAAAATATCAAATTATTTTTGTTTTAACTTTTCAAATAAGTTAATATAAAAAAAAACACTACAAACAAAATTAAAATATTTCTAGGCTACTTCTGCGAACTGTCAAATGTAAATTCGCAATCCACTAAAACAGAACGCATTCCTCAGATTTTAGACGACACTTTATTTGGTTGTTCTTTGAGTTTGTTTGTTTAAATTATTATAAAATAGATAAAATGAGTAGTTGGATGAAAAATAATTTTCAAACCATTTAATAACAGCTTTGTTATTATAAGCAACTTATTTATTAATAGCGAGTTTAATTCAAATTTCAAAGATCTCCTCTAAAATCGAGATTTGATCTTTTCAATGAAACTTTTTTACAGATTTGCGATAGTTTACAAGAAATTAATAACAAAATATTTTCCATTTGACCTTGACAGAAGACTTTTTACATGTATGTATGTGTGCATTCAGAACAATTCTGCCAACCCATCAGAGATCAGATCTTTAATCGTTTGAGATTTGATCTAGGTTTCCTTTTGTTGGAATGAAACTTTGAAAATTCAAAAGGATCCAATCTTTTTACAAAAATAGCCAATCTTTTCTGGAATAAAACTCGCTATAACTAAGGCATTTGTTAAAAAGTCAATAATTAAGTTGGAAGCCCATCCTGCAATGTACTGAAAGTCCTCAAAATCTTAGTCTAACCATAGTCAAAAAGAGAATAATTTGGGAAGAAAAGCCTTTATTTTGAAGGCCAAATGAACAAAACTGCAATCGGTTGCTAGCATATTATTTTAGGTACAATTAAAATTACACTAATCTCAAGTTAATTACCAGCTCATGGGGAGATATCGAATATCTTCCGAAACTCAATGGTTTCGGCTTTAAGTCTTCTTCAATAAATTGAATTTTTTTCAATGGGAACTCGGAAATATAAAACTAATTATTAAACAAGTAACAAGAAATTCTCCATTTACATGGCGATTCATGTTAATTGTATACACAAAAACTGCATAAAAACTACTTTTTTTTAAATCGAGTTGTTTTGAACTCATTTTGCTGCAGTTATGCTTACCAAATTCGAAACTTTATTTATTTACATAATAATATTTGTCACTTGTCGGCGGCCAAAAATTTGCGACCATTCGAAAATCGCAGCTTATATGAAAGGTACTTTAATGCAAACTATGGAAGCGCTTTGAGATCTTTAGCGAAGAACATATTTATATACTGACAGTTTTATTTTGAACAGAGTACACACTAGATATGTATTGAAGGTGTAGTGCATTGTCAGAAAAAAATTTAATAATTTTGTATTGACCAATTTGGATTTTATCCATCTTATCCATCAACAATTATTTAAAAAAATCGCTCAGAATTTTTGTATAAATAAAAAAATAAACAAATAAATTATTTGTGTTAGTTACCTGAACAGTTAATTAGTTTTGCTTTATCTCACAATTCATCCCACTAATATTATATTATATTTCACATTCATAAAAAAAAACTTACCTTGTTTGGCGCGTTTTGGTCTTGAGTTAGTAACACGGCTTAATGATTAACACACAATTAATTAACTACTACAAAATTTCATGCAAAATAAATATCAATATGTATTTTTTTCCAAACTATTGAAAAAGCTTCACAAAAATCATCTTCGTCAATATATAAACTGTGCTTTTTGAAATATATTGCAATGATTTCATTTAGCAGAGTTTCTCACGAATAGGTGTAAAAAAGGCTCGTAAATAACCGAGATTAAAAAAGCTGATTTAAGTATTCATTACAAAATGAATTTCAATACGATTTCAGGTATGAGCTTTTGTTCGGAGAATATTTTTTAGGGCTCGTTTACAGAATTATTTTTAGCTTTACAAAATGACTGAACAAATAACTGTTTATATTCTTCGTTGGAAAAGTCTTTCCTAAGTTGTTAATAACTAATAGAAACACAATTTTAAAATACAATGTGCAATCTAATATGAATAAACACACATGATACTATGAATAAGTATAATATGCATTGAGAGTTACACCTTTTCGTGAATGATTCATTAATCTTAATTTACTCACATTCAAATGCTGATAATCACCAGTTGCTTCGTTTGCTGGTGGCTTATATTTGCCGCAGCAGAAATTACAGCAAAAGCAGCAGCAGCAACAACAACAGCAGCAGCATCCGGACAAAATAGCGCAGCAAATGACAATAGTCTGTAAAATAAAATAAAGTAGAAATCGATGTAAAAAGATCAGGTTTAGTTGTGTTGGGACAGAAATGACATACCTTCACTGCTGGAGATGTAACAACAAAGTAAGCATTAACGTTTTCTTCACCAAATTGTTCGGCAATGTATAATCCCAATGAGCCATAGTTGTCATAAATATTTCTTTTTGTCAAATCGCTTAAAATCGAATGCGCCCTATTGACTTCCTTGAACTATGTACAGAACAATATACACTTTAAGTTTTTTATATAAGTGTTTATATTTATGTAAACGTACCTTATCTGAAGCATCCACATTATCTGGGTTCTTGTCCGGATGGTACTTGAGGGCAAGTTTTCTGTAAGTCTTCTTGATTTCGTCAGCTGTAGCTGTCTTAGGAAGTCCCAATATTTCATAAAGTGAATCACCAGAAGTGCTAACAAAAAATAGGTAAGTAAGCGTATATATGTATGTACATAGATTATTAATGCAGGTTTATTAAGAATACAAATTGGAAAAAAAATTAAGTTGAGTTGTAGCCCAACAAAGCCAACCATCGGCCAACTATCAGATAACTAACAAAATTAATGCTATTTTTAATCCTATATTTTGCATTTATTGATTTCGCCAAAGCGTTTAAACAAATATTCAACTGACAAGCGTAAGTTAAGCAAGTAGTGGAGCCAAAAATGTTTCATTCAAAATATGTATAATGATAATATTGACATTATTCGATTAATATTTCATACGACACGTGAAGTAAGGCAAGGTGACCCAGTTTCACCAGCACTTTTTTCCGCAACCTTGGAAGAAATTTTCCGAAAATTCGAATGGAAAAACGGTGTTTTGAATATAAAAAGCAATCACCCTTATTGCGATAGTCGGTTCACTTCATCGACAATTGTCGTTTTTGTAGTCGTTTCGCATTTAAATCGGTATTGCGTAACTTAAACGCCAGCCTCCTCGTCGCTTTTAGATTCCACATAAGATCCTCTATAACAGCTGATATTTTGACAAATAAATTTTAATTGCAATTGAAAGCAGTCAACGTTCGGTGTTTGTAAACATAGTTTTTAAATTTATTTAGATTTGATCCAAAATATTAACGTAGATATAGGACAGATAAAACTAAAAGTTTAAAGTTTTTTCCTAAGTAAGAAATTGCATCAATTCGCAATTAAATTTATAACGGTTCGGTCGTTGTTTTGGTTCCATACAATTTATTCTTAACTATTTTGTGAAAATTTGTTTACGACAATACAAATGTTTGAAAACATGTACAAAATATAGGTACGTGTGGCTAGCTATTTCTCATGAAGCAGCAGTGACAATGATGATCACGGGGAAGAAAGAAGGAAATAAGATTTAGTTGACCAGAGGCGATGGACTCGATGTTCGACCCAAAATCAAACTCATGGATTTGCCTGATTAGTAATTATTATGCTAACAAAACGTGTATACCGACTTAATAATAAGGAGGTTTTTAAAAAAAAGTTTAAATGATGTTGAGGTAGTAGCATCAACTTCTTTTAACGTTAAATTTGGCGTCAAGCTAAACCTAAGAACAAGCCCTAGTATTTATTTTCAAGCGTTTAACAATAATTGCCTACTTTCTGCTATTTTTTTTATTACGTGTTGGTGGTCCAATACAGTTTAATTCCATAGCTAAGAACTCCCACTTCTGTCGTCACATCCTCAAAAAATTTTGTCTATGTTTTTATTTGCTTCCATGAGCTCAACATGTGTTTCATTTGTTATTTTTACCCTAAGAACCTTTTTTGTTACATATAATTAATAAAACAAACGACAAAAATTACATTGTGTCACTATTTTTGGCTCTGTCATTGGCAATTTTGTGAACGACTAAATTCAGCGTTTTAACAGGCGTTTTTGCATTAAAAACGACTATCTCAATACGAAATTACGACACTAAATGAATACATTCCACATGAACATAAACGCCAGTTGGCGTTCAACACCATAATTTTGAAGAAAACGCAAATAATAATTTATATTATTTTTGTTTTTGTGGCCTGTATGGGTTAAAGCCAAATTGAAGACTTTAATGACCTGTAGTCCAAAATACGTTTCAACCAGGCACGATAGTTGGGCTCGTCAGTTCAACGCCATACGCAATGGCAAATTTTTGTGTCGTGTTTGGTATGGCGTTGAAGAACTATCGCAATAAGGGTGAATATTTATCAAATCTAAAATTTGCAGATGATATTGTGTTCATCGCTACAACCGAAAATTTGTTGCAAAATATGCTAAACGAGCTACATGTTTTTTCCTGGAAAAAAGTTTTAGGTTTATACACTAACCGACAAAAAAAATCATCTGTAACTCCACATTAAACATTTGATATCTTGCAGCACGCTAAAACTTAAAGAGTCAAAGTGCTGAGTTGCCAAACCGCAACAACACAGTGATTCCACCAGACATTCTGTCGGCAATCACTGACCACTGCACTACTCTAAGTCTCAAGAAAAGTTGTAAAGTTATCTTCCTACCCAGGAAGAATTGAAAAGATTACGATGTGCCAAAAGATTTCGACGTTAGAATTTTTACCGAAGTATCTAAAATGGAGTGCGGTGTCGGAGAAGTAAATCTAAAAATCTCTAGATCTTTCCGACTTTCTGACTTTGCTAGCGTCTTTTAAGCGGAAGTTCTAGCAATAGAAGCAGCAAGATATTTAAATTAAATCCAAATCAAAATCTAAATTCGGCAATATTCACAAACACTGAAGCGGCTATATAATATATAATATAATAATGTTTATTGAACTGATATATATACAATTGGCTCTTAATTCTATTTTACATTACTTATATTACATTGATATTTTAATTTGTTTTAGCACTTAAGGGGCTAATATTATACATTGTTTTAATTTTTTTTTTGTTAGAATTATTTAAAAAAAATGTCCTTGAATTTCTTGTACTACTTACTAAAACCTGTGTGGATAATCTCGGGTTGTTCAAACCCGGCTGTTTTCTGGTGATGTGGGGGTTAATGTGGCATCTAGCCACGGTGGTAGTTTGACGCTGCATTCTCGTAGAATTGGATTGCGTCGTCGTCGTTGATATAAATAAGTCCTTCGTCCAGTAACGCTGTCACATCCAGATATCTTGGCTCGGGGTATCTCTCTTCGCTGGTCATGCTATTTACTAGGGTGTTTGGGTGGTTGATAAGGTTACTCGTCAGTCTTTTGGCAGCACTGATCATGTACTTGTCGAGGGGTGTTATTCCGGACGCCTCGAAAAGTCTGAAACTGAAGCGGCTATCATTGTCGTAAATTTGTCAAAAATATCTTCAAAACTGGTCCAACAATGGCGAAGTGAGCTCGATAACCTGTACATTTTAAAACATCTTAATCTGGGATCCAGTTCACAGTGGCATTGATGGTAATGAATAGGCAGAAGAGCTGTCCCAACAGGGATCGGCCCTTCATATTTCGCTTGCAGTAAGCGTCAATATTCCACTAGCTGCTATGAAGGCCGAAATTATTGCAATTTTCCTTACGGAATCCAACAAAGGATTGAACAATCTAACCGACTGTTACGAGATATAGAATGATATTTCCCACCTACAATAAATCCCGCAGAAATGATCTCATTTGCATACCGAGGCGGGACATAGCAAGGGTAGTCGCTACTTGCACTGGTCACTGGCTTTTAGGTGAGCACACAGCAAAGCTGCGTATTCCCCACAACACTTATTACCAGTGGAAAAGGAAACAGTGCTTCACTTCGTCTGCAAGTTTCCCACTCTATCCAGACAAAAAATGCAGTTTTGGAAAAGCTTTGGATCAACCACGGATATTTAAGAACACAGACAAAATTTAAAGATGTTATTCATACACAAAGAAAACTAAAATGGGATTCGGCAGGCCACTTATTTCGAACACAAGATGATCGATAGACTGAAACAGCAACAGAGTGGGCTCCACTAGATTGGAAAACAAGTTTGTGAAGAAAATTCAAGAGTTAGAGAGACGAAATTCAATCTTTTTGTCTAAACTAATGGAAAGAAACGTTAAAATTATGATATTGCATAAGTCTTGGGATCCCATATGCCAATGAATTATATATTTTTTAAATATTTTTTGGAATTCGTGCTAAAATAATTTCGCTATTAAATTAAAATTTTATTTATTTTTTAAATTATGCTAAACAGTATCAGGAGTGTCGTAAAAAGCAAATTATTATAGACCAATTACTAATAAGCAGCTGAAAAACAAAAATCTAAGAAACGTGCACATTCGAGTATATTATTGTTTGTAACAATATTCAATGTTTTTTTTGTAGTTATGGAAGAACCTAGAAGACAATAGGTGAAAATATAGATGTATCACCTATCAATCTGAAAGTTCTGCACACACATAGGAGTTATAATCAAGTGTTGGACGTACAAGGTCTTATAAATTACACCTAGATCAATACGCGGACAAATTGTTTACACCTTCTGAGAAACCTTAAACATTAGGGAGTATTTTTGGAGATTTCAAATACGTCATCGTTCTAAAATAGATTATTTGTAACGTGCACAGGCAACGAACATCTGAAAAAAAAATTCGTGGATTAGAAGTTTCAGAGTGTACTTACCCATATCTTTAATGATGGTTAAGAACAGAGTTGGGTCACAAAACAGAGCCCTTGGGAACAACAACAACCTGTTCGAAAACATTTTCTTAGTGGTTGTGTGACCTCAAATATGCTACAAATCTTGAACAAAATCCCGATTCTTTCATTCAAAAGTTTATTGTTTGTATTGGGAATATACATACATATATGTATGTCGATACTTGTTGATCATGAATTTAAAAATGCGTTGTAATGTTGTTGTTGTTCGAATGGATTTTTAATTTTTCAATAGGTACAGAAAACGACAAAATGATTTAACCAACTCAATACGATTTCCTAGTTTTTCAAGGAAATTTCTGAAAAAAAAACTCAAAAGCGTACTTGCACTAGTTGGCCAACCGTTTAATACAATTTTTCTATTGCTTATGAGTCATGGCTAAATATCAACGTATTTAAACAATTTAACTCACAAACTGATTGTAGGAACAATTCATAGGGTTCAGTTAAGTTATAAATGTTACAAAAATTCAATTTCGATTAAACTACAAGACTTACATTACCAATGGCAAGCACTTTTTTACGATTTACTGAAGAACAAAATCTACAAAACCTTACATACGAGGCATATGCCATAGATATCAAGAGAAGAATTACAACTGTTAAACGTGTAGCACCCCTTTAATTATTTAATATGAACTAACCATGCTAGACAGCCAGCTTGATAATCTACCTACAAGATAAGAATATTTTGCAATTTTATGTTTTGATAAAAACATTAATACCTAGTTTAAAATAAAAAAAAATAAAAAAACACTTATCTAGATATTAGAAATGCTTCATTTTTTTCTTAAGATCTAAATACAAGAATGCATCATTTATAGAAAAATCAATATGTAGTTGAAAAATATCTGCCATATTTTCTTGGCAATTAGTTGTTTCTACATTTTAAATTAAAAACAAAAGGTAGTTTTTTTTCACGATAGTGAGGCAAACAAAAATTTATATAGCAGCTTTCGGGTTAATTCTGGAAATTAGGTACACTAACACCAGCTACGACAGCATTAGGGACTTTGTCGGGAAAATCAATTTTGTAAGCAGCATATTTTTTGCTATATTATATTTTCTTTGCGGAAATTTAAAGTACTTACGACAGTTTTCTTTTGTCCATTTTGTGTATCTTATTAAAATTTCAGAAATTAAATATTTGCTAAAATTAAACTCGACACTTTTATGTAGATATTTAATATTTTTATTGAATGAATAATGAAGCACCGCAAATCTTAACTCGTCTTTAGCCTTTTTTCGATTTCGACAGCTTTTCTCGCCCTTTTCTTTTGCAAAACCAGATTAAAAAAACTACTCAATAATTTAGTTCTTATTGTCAACGTCGAATATTTCGTTGGAAATTTAAGCGCTCAGATCGAATAATTTAATAATTTATTGCCAAAGGTGTGTCGGCACTTGTTTTTGTCGTTTCCATTATACTTATTTTTCCGTTGCACTTATTTTGTTTTGGTTTGCCTACAAGCTAGTACCGTTGTAGGACTGACTGAGATTTTTGCATCTGGGTAAGATAAAACTGATATATTGCATATTATTGTTGTTGGATTCCATATCTATTCATAGATATAAAGTCAAATTTACAAATACAGCCATGTAAAAAATGGGTTTTGGTGGATGAGAAGTACGAAAGCATCCCATTTTGCTTTAAATAGGGCACACATTACCGAACCTGCGTGATATTCTTGTAGGAACATACGTGAAAAGTTTCGGGTACGCATTTATCAGATTTGTTGTCCGTCCGCCAGACAAAATTTTCATTTTTAATCTAAGATCTAGCTCAATAAACACATCAAAATATTATTTTTCTTATTCCAAACTAACAAAGATTCAAAATTGAACTAACTAACAACAAAAATACTTGTTAAATGTTGTTCGATGAATGATTTGCATACACATCATAGATCAAGAAAATTTGTGAGCAGTCCTACATGCGTGTCATATGCCATCATGCAAGTGTACACATTATCGATCGTGAGAAAAACTGTCACGCAGGTTCGATAATGTGTACCCTACTTGTGTAAAGATATGCCGAATGATATCGATCGTCCTGTGCCCCGCCACTCATTCTGGCCTTCACGATCAACTGCTTTCACACAAGAAAAATGAAAAGCTAGAGAAGGGCAAGGAGTAAGTGGAAAAATGAGAAGGCAGTCTTCGGTTCGGCATGACGGCCACATTTCTTTTGTAGTGTGGACGGTTTCGAACAAAATTATTTAACCAACGCTACTACAGAACAACAAGTAAAATCACTCAATGGGAACGTTCACTCAATTGTTCTCAGCAATCTGGAATAACTTTCTGTTGTTGTAATGCGTGTAAGAGCACATCTGATGAAAAATAAGCTGTTCTCATGAAAGATATCTTGACTTATCCCTAAAAATTTGGAATAACTAGCTATCCGAGTACAAATGTATGGAACAGGCGACTGCAAAATTCATTGGGTGTGCGTTTTATTCTGATTTTTTGACAGCTTTCAGCTAACCTATCTGATTCGTCCACAGATATACTAAGATAGCTTGGTATCCGTGATAACATATCTAATAAGTGAGTGAACGCCCGCAATGGCCTTGGCACACCCAAAACAATCCGGATTGCTTGCTGCCGGAATCGTTCGAAAACAAACCCGCTACAATGGTATCTTGGATAGCCTATCCGCCTAACACCGAACGAGACCAATGTCTAACAGACAGAAAAATCTAAACCGTAAATTTTAATTTTAAAATCGAGTTGTCAATGAGAAAGTAAAACGGTCGGTTCGGCACGTCCACACTTTGTAATTCGGTTCGGGTTTCTGTCATCGGACGCGCCTTTAATATATAGTAATCTCATGCAACTGAATTACCTACTGCCGACGTTAATTCGCGTTCTAGGCTCTAATATCGCTATATTTAAAATTTGAGGTATAATATCCTTGTTTTATTATCGCCAATAACCCATATAGTTCAATCCATAAAAATAAAACTATCTGGGTTATGTACAATCTGTTCGCCGAATTTAATACTAATATTTGCAAACCCAGAGAGAAAAACCCGATAGATAAATGGATCTCGTGTTGTTTTTGTAATACGTGTTAAAAAATAACCCAGCCTGTAGATAATAAGACGCAGCTAATATGGAAGTTAAAGTAGAGGCAGAAAGAAAAAGAAGAGGCAGTAGTGTTATTCTGATTATAAAAACAATAAGGCTGAAAAGCGAATCTGGGGCCCAATTTCGCAAGCGTATATGATTTTCCTTGTAAAATATCTATTCACCTTCACAATGTGCGTGAATAAATTTTCCTATCTCTGTACAAGTTATTTGATCTGATCTGGGGCCCCAGCACGTAACTTGATACAATCGAGTTTTGTCAATTGGAAGCACCTATTTTAGTTCAATCGAATTTTATCTAACGTTACAATCGAGGACACTCGATTGAATCAAAACAATTCTCGATTATATTGACAAAACTAGATTATATCCAGTTACGTGCTGGGGCGCATGATTTTTAAATTTTTAAATTGAAAATTTGCTATAGATTTATTTATATTTACAACACCATCAATGTTTGCTAGTAGATTTATTCAAATGTTGTTTTTTCGAAAATTTTGTTTTATTCATAAACTAATAACATAAAGACCCGAAACCTCAGCTGTTTTTGACATTTGTCTACAAGCTGAAACTCGCACCCGAGTAACTTTTCCGTTCCTCTTCCAATAGACAAATTGATAAAAACGCACACAAGAATCTTTTCTGTTTCTCTTCCTATAGACACATAGATAACACAGCCCTAGTAATCCGTTTTTGTTTGGTTTTTCGCTTTCACATCTGTTCATGGATAGAGTGCCAAATGTACTCAATACAACAATGTAAACAAATGGGTTTTGGGGTGTGAAACGTAGGAAGGTTTCCAATCTTAGTATGGCTTATTTGTGGTCTTAGTCGCTTAGATCATATCTAACAATAATGAAATCACTCTTTCCGCTTTAATTTTTTAACAAAAATTAAAAACATTAACAAAAAATACCAAACATTTATTTTGGTATTTTATTTAATTTATATCAAGTTGCTTAAATTTTAAAATTACATTCATCAGTCACCTAATCCGATTAGTTTAAATTCTAAGCTTTTTTTTCATCCAAATCCGGTCACCGATGATGCTTTGACTGAACTATGAGGCTTTAAGTTTGATGAAAGCTTTCAAAAAAGAATGTTCCATGAGAGTTGAGAGTGCCAGTACTATAAAACTGGTCTTGACATAATTATTCGATGGTTTTTTGAACGCTCATAAATATTCGCCCTCATTCGATCTTACTAAAAGACCGAAGTATAAAAGTGACTAAACACTTGTCACTTTTATACTAATGCCGGATTTACACGAATGGCAAATTGCCATTTTATGTGTCAAATTATAGCCATTTCGTGTAAATGCTCTAAATACTGGCAATATTTTTGCCAGAAAAAAATTGGCTATGTAAAACACTGTACTGACGCCATTTTCCAAATTATGCCATTCTAGAAAATAAATGAACTTGCTCATTCCTTATTAGGCGTTTTTCTTTTTTCGTTCAGAGCAGAGCACTGAACAGAGTTCGAACACATAGATTTATGCACTGAACTTGTTCCAAACAGAGCGAGCACTAAACACTGATATATTTTATAAACACACTTGAACCACACAAATGAGAACACATTTTCATTTTAACCATAAAAAGCAATATAACACAATACTTACCCTTTTTTGTACACTGATACACACCCAAATACGGAAAATCAATAATCTATCAATTTCTTTCGCCAACTTATGTATGTATCTATTCATTTTTTTCTTCAAATTTTCCTTCTTGACACAAATGGCATTTGGTGCGTTCAGCAATTTATTCACATGCTCAGTCAATTATGTTCGAGCACGTCGAGTGCGATCTAAACATGTTCAGAATGAAAAAAGAAACACACATTTGGAGCTCTGCATGCTCTGAGTTAAAAAGAAACACAAACAATATTTTTGACAACTCAGACTCTACTCTGAACTAAAAAAGAAAAACGCCTATTGCCAAATTGCCATTTTAAATGTCAAATCTTATTAAGGCTTAACTACATTCAGCACACTTAGTAAGCCTTAATACATTCAACACAAAAGTAAAAAATGTTGTTTTTTCAACTTACTGCTCAATCCTAACTCATATTTGAAATTTTACAAAAGTAAAAGTTAGGCCGCTCTTAAGTTTTATTTTTGTGCAGGAGCACTTTTGTAAAATTTGAAATATGAGATAGGTTTTAGCAGTATGTTGGAAAAAGACAAAACATTTGATTCCCTTTTGTCAAGAATTTCCGTAATGACCATTGTGTTTCAATAAATAAGATTCGCTACTAAAACCAATTCGTTCTTGCTTTGAAACGAACGATTACGGATCTAATCTCTTTTAAAAAAAAAAAAAAAATCTTCAATTCGTTAATACATCATTATTTCGTTTTTATTTTTTGATTCCGCCGCGCGGAAAAATCCTTAACTACACTATTTTAATATTTGTTTCCAAGAAGTTTCTAACAATATTTTTATTTCATAATATAGTCTTTTAAAGTCAAATTCTACTTTTACAAATCAAATTAACCTCTTTGCAAATCAAATTAATCTTTTTGCAAATCAAATTAAACGTTTTGCAAATCAAATTCACGTTTTTGAAAATTTGAATTTTTTATCTGTTTTTATGTCCAACACATGTTATTATGCAATTATTTAAATTGCATGAAATAAATTGTTATATATTTACATCGGCTGATGTTTTTTCTTAAAAACTAATATCTGATTTCCAGAAACGTGAATTTGATATGCAAAAAGTTGAATTTGATTTAAAAAGAGTGTAATATTAACTTATCTCTTCTGTACACTGCCACAAAATTAAAATTAACTGACAACACAACAATTGAGACTTCAATACAAATATTGTAGTGTATGTAAGAATCTGTGTACAAATCCATTTTGAATCCGTCTCCAAAGAGATTCAATACGGATCTGTTTTTCCAGAAAAAAATTGGATTTAATTTGAAACGAATATTCAGGAAAAAATTGACGGGGGATCGACGACAGATTTTTTTTTATAATCTACACGCGCTCAAGGGATTATACTACCCTTTAAATGTTTCAACACAGCGCGGGCGTTAGGTTAGGAAGAAAAAGAAGGATAGAATAGATGTGTGAGGTGAAAGGGGAGGCCGTGGCGCGATAGTTTTGTGCTCGTCTGTCAACCTCGTGGTCGCAGGTTCGATTCCTGCCGTTGTCTATGTCGTCTTATTTTCCATTAAAACCAATTCTAAAAATTGTCATGTCGATGGTCTTATTGATACGAAATCGAAATTAGTTCTTGAATAAATTTTTATTTTTAGACTTGTGTGTTAAGCTTCGGTTGTTTTTTTCTTGATAATTAAAAAAAATACGTTTTTTGGTTCGTTTATACAGTAGTGTAAACACAAAAATTCTATCCTTTCCAGTAAATGTTGGCAAAATAATGCCAACATTGAAATCTGCCATATATTGAACCCTACCCGGGTTGAATGAATGTCATTCAAAAATTATTTCTGCCATTATTTTGCCCTTCTTTTGGCAGAAATAATGGCAACTTTGCCATTCATCTAAATCCGGCATAACATTTTAGTAAATAAGTCTATGGGAATAAGGTGGATTAACTTTTATGGCTCAAAAATACTTACGGCCGCATTATTGACTTTTGCAAAACTTGTTCAATAGACCTTCAAATTGTAAATTCTTCGCGTATGTATAGACGTTTAAAAATATTTAATAACAGATCTTAAGTTCTGCCTTGGATTTTATTTGCATGTTTTAAGGGTTTTATTCATATATGTAGCTGCAGAATTTTACTTATTCTTCCCTCCTAAAAAATGGATGTATTTCATATTAACTGTAAGCTGGAATACGAATACACATATAAACAATTAAGAATTACAAACAATAAACAATATAATATTCCAATGCGTCTTGCATTTTTTCTTAAAATTTTATTATTGGGTACATAATATCGTTCCTTACGTGATATTTAATGATAAAAAGTTAACTTCTTGCAAGTAAAGATATGTTCATTATTATAAGAAAATATAAGAATTACATACATCATAAATTCATTACACAAAATCAAAAATAAAGATTTTTAAAGTAAATACGAATGATTTTACTGTACGAATACAATTTTATTTCCTTAAAGATACATATAAGATAGATATAAGTGTCAAACCCGGAATGCCGCCAATAGACGATGAAAACTATTTATGATATTGGTAATTGGCATTTGCCAAGTTTTGAAATGACCACAACACTCAGAGCATTATGTTGGTTTTGAAATTAGAATTACACAAACGTTGTGATAATCATTATATATTTTTAATCATTGGCCGTTTTTCAGGTTTGCACCTGACATAATATGTTAATAAAATTAGTATAAATAACTTATCATTCTTAAAACTAAGTTATAGAGTGAACTTTGGCAGACAGACAGTTGTGCAGAACGAAAACGACAGGTTTAGGGCAACATTCCATATCCAGCTCCTGTAATATATAATTTAATTAGTATTAAATAAATAAATTATGTTATCAAATTCTGTTGTTTATTCTATAGAAAAGTAATTATAAGGAGCTTGAAAAGTTGACAAATATTTTTGTTTATTTTTAAAATATGACTTTATTTAAATGTTTGCGTTTTATTCTTAATCTTTATATATAAAATCTATAGTTCTTTCATAAAGTCGTTTTTAACATTCTTTGCACTCGCGAGAAGGCGATAAATTTAGCTTCAAAGACAACTAATAACAACTAAATAACAAGTAATAAGTACTATGAATATTATATTGATTCTGACAGATTACAATTAACAGATTTACGGATTTTCGGAATAAATCTTTTGAAAATATTGTCATCGTATTTAAAATGGTAAGATCATTTTTAAATGAAATGATTCACTTACTATTTCGCCATCATCCCCGAAATCTAGATAAAGCAATCTATTTCCATCGTCTGCAGATCCCTTCAATTTATCGAAAGGAAACTGCCACATTTGAGACTTGGTTGTAGCTGGCGAATTCATGCCACATTCGTGAAGTGAAAATCCTCGGTTTAAATGAACGATTAATTGACTCTGTCTTCCTTGGTATAAGCATCGGAAAGAAAACTCTCGTTGGAAGTTAACTGCGTTATGACTGCCTTGAACTAAGGAACGTGCCCAAGCTGCCATATCGCGATGTGTTTCCGATCTTAACCAATACACTAAAACACCCCGGGTAGTTCCACAACGTACACAAAAAACTGTAGTCTGTTGACCCTAAAGATTGAATATAATTTTAAAATTGTTATATATCCGTACAACATAGTTGGTACATATTGCAAAGCTCACAATTGTTTTACTTACATTAAGTGATGAATTATTCCCAGCCCCTGCTAGGCGAGTAGATGCAAGTGTGCAGCATTCCAAAGGTCGACTCCATGCTTCGACAGACCAAGGTGCGCCCTCGTAAATTCTGTACAATGTATTAAAATGTTTAATGCTAGTAATTATTAAAGTAAAAAGGTACAGGTAAAGATAGTAAAAACCTAATGAAAAATGTTGAAAATAAAGAATAAAACAAGTCCTTAAACAATCAAATTGCAATCGGCTGGCACAAAATATTAATTTTCATCAGGAAAATAAATAAATACATTTTTCATATAAAATAATCGTTCTATTGCAAGTATTCCTTGGAAAAAAATGTTTCCTGATATTTGTGTTCGCTTACTATAGCATTTGTTTTTGTATTTTATTCATTATAACTTTTTCCTAATTCTTTTCCACACTGCTATAACGGCTCCCTAAACAGAGAATATCAATAGGTTCGTCCGTTGAACTTTACCCAGGATCAAACAAGGTTTTTTGAAAACCCCAAGAGTTTTCAAAAATACCTGGGTTTTTCGGTTCTCAAAAAACACTGGGGTGCTATTAATTTTATGTTGCAGAAAAGTAAGTTATGTCATCTAGGTATAACTAAAACTTAATGTAAGATTTAAATTTATTTCCTTAGTGAACTTGTCTTGGATCTTTGCACAATCCACAACTTTAAAGGTTTCTATTTTGCATCTCTGTGTCTGAAAATAAATTGAGTATTCTTTTAATTTCCCTTTTAAAAATAACACATTGCCTACAAACCAAGAATTCAAAACAAAACAAAACAAAACAAATACTTCAATTAGACTGCTTTCACACAAGGAAACTGAGTTGCCGGCAACTGGGAATTTGATGGCGTGAAGCGCAAGAAGTAAGTCCCCTTTCACACAGGGAAACCAGTTGCTGGAGATTTTTTTTTACGTTTTCCTTTAATTGCCTTGTAGCTTTCGCACGAAGAAACTGGCACCAGGAAGCTGAGGATGAAACTGGGAAGATTATGTTAGAAATGCAAAGCAAAACTTCAAATCGTTGACCGACGAAATTTTTTTCATTCCCCTTACTTTTTGCCCTTCTCGCCAACAAACTCCCAGTTGCCGGCAACTCAGTTTCTTTGTGTGAAAGCAGAATTAGGGAAATGAAAAAAATCTGCCCGGTCAACGATTTGAAGAGATTTTTTTACGTTTTGCTTTGCATTCCAATAAGCCCAACATAATTTTAAATGAATGCTTCAAAAAGAGTATTTTTTCTTGTCTTATTTTTTCTAAAATAGCCATTTTTCTTGCTTCCGGAATTTTGGCCATGTTTTATTTTTGGCCACTTGACACAATGTGGACAAGTCAAGGGAAATTGATTTTTTTAACAAGTGCAACAGTTGTAAGCGGTGTGTTACAGAATACACTTGTCCTTATCGTGCGGTTTTAGTTTAACAAGTCAATTATTAGACTTGTCGACTTGTCACGTTGTGTTATATGCCCCTAATGGTGTGTCTAACATTAACTACAATTCAAGAAAAGCGCGATTTACTATAACCTATACAGTCCAAATTGGCGTTTCAATGAAAGCTAAAGCTTTCCTATACGTGGCTAAAATGGAGGTATGTATGCAGAAGTGTACATACATTATATATTAGCCGTATTTAATTAGTAAGCTATAGGTAGCGTAGTAATGAGAGTATGAATAAAACTATCATTCACTTTTTATATACACTTTACATTTCCATCTCCCTCTGCCTGCCACCTATGGTGCGAAAGCTTTTTGTACACAACTGCCTAATTTATTGGCACTTTTCCTTTATTGTTGTTTACTGAATAAAGTTTTCCTGCGCTGCTTATAAATTTACCAATAAGAAAGGGCTATTATTATATGTGAGGTTGACAGCATTTCAATTCAATTCCACTTAAATCCAATTGTCAGACAGCACAAATGTTCTTAGGCTTCATGGATATATTATATATATATATATATATGACTTAATTGGACCTTAAGCGTGCAACAAAATAAGCCAGCCCAAATAATTTAACCAGCAACATCAACTGCCGTTATTTTAAATCCAATGTATTTTAATTGTTCAGCACACTCTAGGCCAGCTCCACAAACTTCAACAGCAATCGGTAAGCTATAAAGTTCTAAGGTTGCTGTTAGTGTTACTGGTGCATTACTGATAACTTTTACACAACGATATTCAGTCGGACCAAACTGCAAAAAATTAAAATAAAATGGATGGAATATGTAGTTGTGCTTGTGTCGATATGAAATGTCAGGCAGATAGAAATGACGATGCCGGTGCTAATGTGTTTGAAAAATATTTGCTGTGCCACAGTACACATATTACAAGAAAAGATCTTGCGCATGTTGTCAAAATTTCGTTGTCATGTGACACTCACTGTTGATGACGCTGGTGCTACTGCTGTTTTAATCTGTTTCACACTGGCAGAATTGGTCGAAGGGAGCTTCCAGCTTATAGCAAGCTCCGACTTGCGACCAATGGTTTTCCAACACAGAAAACTGTGATGTAGTATCGACTCATTACGTCAATAAAGAGAAAAGCAATTAAGCAGGACGCAAGTAAATATTGAATTTAATAGGAAATATTCAAAACCAGTATTTTGGTTTTATTAAGCGGAAAAATCAATTAAGCGAGTCTATAAGAGATTTTTATATACTCTGTTTGTTGAATAAATAAATAAATAAAATTTAAAGTAATAAATTAGATAACATATTTGTTCATCTTACCTAAACTCCCTTTCTGTTACCGCCACAAACACAGGTTGCCATTTGTCATTCTCATCAGAGCTCTCAGAACTAGACCTGCCACTCTTTAAAAAAAAAATATATAGTTGTACCACACAAAATAAAATAAACTATAACGTTCTTGTTAATAATATAAAGTAAATATTTTTTACATGTTCACAGTTGCTGCCTATTCTCCGACTTAACCAGCCAATGTGTTTTAGTTCACCAATCACATTGAGTAATGCTCGGTTGGCATCGCTTAAGGCTCTTTGCGTACTACACGCCATTGCTGAATGTAGGGCATTAAACCACATTAGGGCTTCCTGCGAGTCGGAAGCCCGAAGAATACATGAATGGATACTATCAGGAGAGTGTAGTTCTATGCAACGATTTTCTACAAAAACGGATATCAAGAATTTTGTCTTTAATTTTTTTAAAATAAATAGAGCAATATATAGCAAATATGTACATGCATATTACACAAGTCAACATGTATTTTGAGTTTGATTTGAGAGTATGAAATTTCCATAGATTTATGGATAAATTACACAAAAATTAATGTATGTTTCGAAAAATGCGAACTGGAGAACTATATTAATATCTGAAAAATACTAAGACTTCGGTTTACTTACCTGGATCAACATATTTTAAATTTCTTGCTAAATGCGTTAGTTGTAAAGGAATATATCGAGTGTCAGCTCTCGGTGGACTTTTTGGGGCTGGAGGCGAAGTTGGCATTCCAGAACCCAAGGGACACAAAAAGGCTCTTTGAAGTTCCCAACCAACTTCAGATATAATACTGGCTTTTCTAAAATATGGTGTCACTTCTCGAAGAAATTTCACTAAAAAGATCATAAATTAACATTGTTTTAGAAATTATAAAAAATTAGGCTTAGGTTAATTAAAGTTTTGATTAATTAAAGTTATAGTGGTCCAATCTGCATATTTATTAGTTGGGTGGAGGAGGAAATACCCATAAAATACCAACAAATGGCGGGCTTTTCCAAGCACTAGACAAAAACTTGGCCAGATTTAAACAATTAATATGTCAAATGCAAGCGATGTCGATTTTTTTTTACATTTTTTTCAAAACTATCAACACAAATTGAGAATAACAGTTAAAATGAAAAAAAAAAATAGAGTGTGTGATGTGTATTTATGTACACGCGCCAGAAGTAAGACTTCTCCAATTTGAAATAATTTTTTTAACTTCGGCTTAACAGAGAGAGCCATAGAATGAAAAAAAAAACAATATTGTTGGTACAATTTTTTTTTGAGAGCGTGTCGTGTCGTGTTGTCGGTTTGAAAATGTCTACCTCTAACGCCACGACGCACGGTGACGTTTGTACAATTGAAAGGTGGTATCGTTATGAGGGATGTATTTTTATGCAAGTACAGAAACGGTATGAAAAAATGTCAACTTCGTTGTTCTTTGACCTGTTTCCGTGAAATTGAAATATGTTGTAACTGACTTTACGAAAGAAAAAATTGTTTCAAATTAGGGAAGTTTTACTTCTGGGGCCTGTACATAAGTACATACATCCTTTTGTTTTTTTGGATTTTTGCATTAGATATTACGTCATGGTCCCAGGATCGTTAGATATAATCTGCTACCTATAAGTCTGCAAGCTTGAATGATTTTTACTTGTACACAATCTTTTCACACTAAAAATATGCGTGAATAAATTTTCCTAACTATGTAATTGAATTGCGAAACCGCAAATATGCACCTTAAAAAAGTTATTTAATATGTTTTGATACTAATCAAAAAATACAAACATTTACCCTTCTAATGAATTAAATAAAAAATATACCTTCTAGGTCTACAACACGTCCTGCTCGTTTCAGTGCGCGAACAGCTTCATCATGAGTCGCATCTCTTAATTCCTCTCCATTCACTGTTAGTATCGCATCACCAACGTATAAGCCTTTTGCTTGATCGGCAGCCATACCCCGAAATATCTTTGAGATCAATATCGGCATACGATTCTCTCGACCACCTTTAATTGATATACCTAGGCCATTGTTGTCAGATTTTATGATACGAACCTACATATAACAATCATATGAAAATGGTAGTTAAGAAATGAAAAGTGAACAATTTAAATTGAAAAAAATTGTAATTAGTAACAAAAAGCATTAAGTTATACGTACATGTCTCTTTTGATTGGCTACATGATCAGGCACATCACATATTTCATTCATTCCATTGTCCGCAGTATTATTGTTGTACATGTGGTCCCCATTGTCAATATTGTTTTCCTCTGATGGACAGCCTGTAGTTGTTGATTTTGGCAAAGTGCCGTTGTGGCTGCTGTGGTTGCTTCTAATTTATTATTAAAGGAAATGTTATTAATTCTAAACAATGCAATTAGTTAAAATTACCCCAATGTCCCGTTCAATGTTGTTGAATGATCCCCAATTGTTGAATCGCATGATTCATCTAAGCTTATCGATAAAAAATCAGTTTGCAGCGTTACTAAAACCCGATACCATAATCCTCTAACACGAGTTTCCAGTACTCCACAGCGTAAGCCTGATGGTGAGTGATGAGGAACAGAGTATTGTTGATTCGTTGCCGGCCGGCCCAGACTTGAAGATTCCACCATTTTGATTGTTTCTTAATAGCTGTATTTTATTTTGAGTCCTTTCACAAGATTACCTATTTACAAAAGAGGTAAACAACATTTAAGTTTAAACATTATCAAGGGCATTAGCAACTAGGGACAACGGCAACTTATTGGATATGTATCCTGAAGTCCCGTTTGACGTAGTGAAAGGAAGATAGACATGAAAATCAAAGGCCAAATAAATAACTCCTGCATATCCAGGAGCGACTGTTTTATCTCTAGAAGTTTATGGCCTATAATTAACGAAAATAAAACCCAGTATATTTTATCATTGAATAAAAGGAGCATCAGAACCTTGATAGGTGTACTAACAGGACGTTGTGCCATAAGTATAATGGCCACTAGATTGGGTGTATTGGCACCCGACTTCTGTTGGAGCTGTCAAGATGCTAGTGAAACATAACCCATTAAACACCTACTCTACGACTGTCTAAATCTACAAACACTTCGGGAACAGATTTATTGATGAACTAGACGACCTAGTTCATATACCAATGGTAAATATG
Organism: Philhelius pedissequus; assembly: GCA_910595825.1. Taxonomy (NCBI): domain Eukaryota; kingdom Metazoa; phylum Arthropoda; class Insecta; order Diptera; family Syrphidae; genus Philhelius; species Philhelius pedissequus. The sequence continues at coordinate 908,063 of OU343163.1, read as the reverse complement.
AAAAAGTATACATATAGAGAGTAAGGGCTGGTTCGTAAATAAACCAATCTTCATAAAATATTAGTTAGGGACATCTCTGTGTAAAAGGGGATCACAATGGACAAATAGGCCCCCGTCTACGCAGCAGCTATTTAGCTGCGCGCGCCCCTCCTAACCTAAACTAACCTAAGGACATTACTGTATGTGATTGTGTATTTAACCTTCATTATTTTTAAAATATTGCTCAACAATGAAAATGAGTTGTTCTTTCGTATATCGCTCAATTCTTACTAACTAAAGTAGAAGAAATCAATCTTTTAAAACAATTCCTACAAATAAGAAAGAAATAGCAAATTAATCTTGCCAAAAGTTTTGAAACACAGGCACCTATTCAATCAAAACAATCTTCTGGAATAACAGAGCAAAAATCCTAAAAGACTATAACCTTCGAGAAAAATGTCATTGTTCTGAAATGTCATAAAACAGGTTATTTACTAAAGGGGCTTATGATTCGTGCAAGGCCCCAGTACTTCTTTTGTACACTAATCTAAGTGAACAAGTAATGAAAATCCCTTGGAGTGATTTGTCCTAGGCAATAGACAGATGTTTATTTGTTTGTTTATAGTAAATTAGCCGGCATTTGATCTTGTCCTCATTAACTTCGAAATCTTGTTTTTCAATTGACGTAAATGCCTTTATAATGGGATATGGGACTTTGGGAGCGGGAGGTGATGTCAACACATCTGTGTACCCAAGTAGATGAATCGATTTGTTATAGATAGTGTCTTCCATGTTACACATTATGGCATATCCTTGCCGAAACATTATATATAAAATATTTCAGTAGACTATTGACTATGTGCGGTTGTCCATTGGTAAAATAATTTATTTATTTTTGATTTAAATCTCTCAAAACGCTGATTTTCGTCGTTTTTGATAATCTAATTTTTTCGGCATATTTACCCTTCTTTCACAGATGTATCTGTTGTAATCGAATCACTAAATAGATTATTTAAAAAATCGAAAGCTTGGTGAGACGATTTAAATAATTTTAAAATCAATTACACAATTATGAAATCTTGAGGCAACATACATAAATTTTGATAGTTATACACCGATGCAGTTTCGCAGTCAAGACATTTCTCATTAAAAACTAACAACAAATTTATCCGAAATCGTGTTCCATTGGTCATGAAAAACTCAAAATCTAGATTGAAATCAAGATTTATAAGTGGAAAGCACATAAGGAAACCATAGTAATTTTTTGACATGTCATCAGTGTCAAACTAATAGCTAGTTTCATTCAAGAAAAGATTTGCTCTTTCTGTCAAAAGATTTGATATTTTGAATCTTGATTTGATCTGAATGCACACATACATACATGTAAAGTCTTTTGCGTCGAACGTCAAATGGAAAATATATTGTTTTTAATTTGTTGTGAACTTGTGCCAGTACAAATAATGGATGAAGAAGTTAATAATTTAGATTACATACATTTAGTTGAGTTTTTGATTGCTTCGTCCTTGATCCTTTATCTTCCTCGTTTTCTGATGATGGAGATATGTTTTGTTCCAGAAATTTTTTCATCAAAACTACAATTAAAAATCTTGATTTTGAGAACAGATCTTTGAAATTTGAATGAATCGCGCTATAAGAACATTATGCTTTTGTGACAGACTGATATTTGCCAATTAAATCTTAAGATGTACAAACTTCAAAAAGTAAGATGTTAAGCGACGCTTAGCAGGGATATGCCTCGATAGTTCTTGCAAGATAGTGTCGCCTGATTTTCGACTCATTTACAAAAAAAGTGGAGTGAGACTAAAATTTTCCGAATTATATTTGAAAACCAGAAAATGCAACACAAACATTATTTGCAACAAAAAGAAAAACAAATATTTACAAAAAAAAAAAAAAAACAAAATCACACAAATTTCATCCTTTTAGACAGTGTTGTATGAAGTTTTTTTTAAATAGAATAGATTTTAAATGTATGTACTCCAATTAGAGTAATGCTTTAAGGCTCTGTCTGCAATGAATTCGTATATTATTTTTTTTAGGACAAGTTTAGCAATTGAAAAAGAAATGGAGATTTTAGTCAAACTTGTCCTTACGATGATCTGGATTTAGTGATGGAATTAGGCTAAATAAAATCCGTAATAGAAGTGCATCTTTATTAAATAAAATTCAGAACTGAATCACATGTACTTACTCAAATCGCAAGCACAAGATTCTTAGTAGAAGCAAATAAATATATTTTTAAGTCGTTTTTTACTTAATGTTTTGCATACAAAATTTCTTTAATTTGTTTTTCTCTAAAAAAATGTGGTATATTTAACTTTAAAAAAAAATTGATTTTTTTTTTAATCCAATAAATTATTTTTCGAAAATTTTGGTATGCAGTATTATTACGAACTCGAAGTATCTATCCTATACATCCTATTCTACACACAGATCGGATTGTAAGATCCAATTTAATGATATAACGGTGATTAAGAACATCAAAAAATGGGTCGCGCAATCCCGTTTGTTCTGTTCAGGATTTTATTTAGTCTAGTTCCAACACTGAATTCCATGGTTCCATCTCCTGTTAAAACCTTTAATACATATAGTTTTCGTATATCAAAATATTTTTTTTTTAATTTTTTCGTACATAATTTTCTATTGTTTTAAATTAAAGTATAATTTATAATTTAATATTTTATATTTGTAAATTATAATTCAATTTTAACTTCAAAATATTGTAACTCAAATTGATATCTCCATCGAAAAGCTTAATTATCTAAATGATTATAAATAAATAATTGAAGCTTTACGGACTTGCTGCGATTATTAATAATCAAAATCAAAACAAATTTGTTTCGATTTTTTATTTGCCCGACATGGTTACACTTCTCATGGTCACGGGTTAACTGATGGCTTCTAGGTGGGTGTTGATTTTTCTCTCATTGTTCTGTTCTTGTTCGTAAATAGTACCGGTGGGTTTGTACTTGCACTTGAGGTGGTACCTGCTGTTGCAACTGCAATGATTTTTGCTGTTGTAAAAGCATGTATTCTTGCGAGCAGGCAAAACTAATAGCATCTGGCAGGTTGTTTTAGTTTTCAGCTTCGATTTTATTTACCTTTAATCTGTTGATAATAGGATCCCACGCAGAAGACAGATTAACACTTTGGTCTCGATTGAAGTTTGAGTGCATTTTGATTTCGATTAACTCTCGAACTAATCTAGGCACATAAAATCTTTAAGTGGAAATTGAATTAGTCTGATCGAACCATATAAATTGATTTTCATTACACGCTAAATGCTCGCATATTGGCGATTTTGTCACTTCATTCTTTTGTATAACTCTTATATGTTCTTGAAGTCTTGTGGAAATTGCTTGTTTTGTCTCACCTATATAATATGAGCCCCAACTACAACGCACATGATAAACACCTGGATTTTGCAAAGGAATTTTATCTTTTGAAGAACGTAGAAACTGGCGGATTTTTTTCTGGCGGCTCAAATATTGATTTTATGCTGAGTTTCAATAAAATTCTTAAAAATGTTTCAGAAACTCATTTTTTATACGAAAGACATGCTCTTTTTTTATTTTGTTGTGTTGAAGTTTCTGAAGCTATTCTTAGTTTCGGTTTCCAAGACCGTTGGTTAAAACTATAGCCATTATTCAAAAGAACTGCGTCAACATGCTTCAATTCTTCACGATGATCTTTGTCACAAATCGATTTTGCTCTATTAACAAGAGCCGACACCATACGCAACAGATATTGGACGGATGGTGATAGGAAGCGGCATGCAGATATCCGTCGGTGTGGGTTGGCTTCCTATAAACCGTGTGCCCTATAGTTCTATCTTGTTTTTATATAATTTTGACATATAAAAATGCCAATGTATCAACCTCAACGTCGGGCAAAAAAAAACCGAAATAAATTTGTTTTGATTTTAGTTGTTAATAATCGCGGTAAGTCCGTAAAATTTCAATTATTTATTTGTAATGCCTCAGTACCACGATAAAAAAAAGTCTTAAGTTTCATATCCAAAAATTGTTTATCTTAAAACTAAGTTCCGTTTATGATAATAAATAAATAAATAAAATAAATAATAATTGAAAAAAATTGTAATATACGGATTCTCATTTGGCATTTAAAATGTTAATTGCTTTGATGAAATCCAGAATTTCTACCCCAATGTAACACCTCGGAATCGTTACTCCTTTAATATTGTACATATTCCAAGAAAGTGAAGCATGTCTTCTTGTAATTTAATGTTCCATAAATTACACAATGATGTTAGCCCGGATCGCTGAGGTTTATATAAATCAAACCCATAAGTTCTCATATATTGCTTTAAATGATGTTCAGATTTTACAAGTACCTATTTAGAAAGTTGCCCAGTATGCTGTAATAATATTGGTGTTGTGATGATAAAGAGTTGTAATTATAAAAATGTGTCAAAATCATTTAATTTTCATCGACTAAAGTTCTTGTTTTAACAGTTAATTTAATGCTATTTTTAACTCAACTTGTATAAAAAGCTATAATTACACAATAATGCGACAAAAACGCTAGGGCGGGAAGATTGAAATCTGACAAGGAAAAACTTATGAGATGGATTGGATATTATTTTATTTTCCATTATTCTGGTCTGAGGGTCATTTTTATTCAAAAAGTGGATATAAAAGTTGTAAAGCAAATTCATTACTCATGTCGGTTTTAGTCTCCAAGCTGCTTTTTGTGATAAAGAAAGAACAAAAATACAAACTTGGTAGTTTTTATTTTATGTGGTTTTCGATTGGTAAAATAAAAGAATTTATTTTCTATCTAGTTTTGTAAAAAGACCGTATTTCCTCTTTTTTAGTTCTATTGGGCATAATACATTGATTTATTTTTTAATCTAAATTGTTTTTTTAGATCTAGATTTTTCGGCAGATGTATCCTTGTTTGTAGATACTAATATCAATACAATTTTAAAAAAGCTTAACAAATTAGTGTGTTACACACTGGACTCACTGAAACGGTATCATGTTATTTCCAAACAAAAAAACTTAATTTATTGTTAGTGACGATGTTATATTACAATCATGCAAATTAATTTTATTCATTTTAAGTATTTTATTTCTTGAAGAATTCAATATATTAAAAATTTTTCCTCATTATAAAAACTTGCGCGAAAATAAACAAATTTCACAAAAACGACTTTACACAAATACAAGAGAAATAAAATGCACGACTGAATCCTACAAACTTGCTCCTTTAGCTCACTGACGCTTTTGGTAGATACCTAGCTAGCCTATAGTTATCCTATGAAGATTTAAATCCGATGTAGGTAAGATTACCTTGATTCTTAGTATAATGAATTATCGAATGCATGATTCAAGGAATAGTTACATAGGTACCTACCTACAAATGTATATTTGAATGTATTTTAATTATGTAAATTAGAAGGGTAATAATGTAAATATGTACATGCATATGTATGTATATAATGAAAGCGCATGTTGTATAGGTGGAAAAAATCTTTTTCAAACTCCAAAACTGCCAAAACCATCACTTTAATCGGTTTTCGAAAAAAACACGAAGAACACTATTATAGATGCCACGGATCAATGCAAATTTTATGAAAAAGTATCTCGAAAATTGTAGGGCGGATTTTGATGAAATCATGTTTTTCAGTTTTAGTTTTTAGAAAACAATTTTTTTTGAAACTGTATGCAGTTTTTTAGAGTTTATTAATATACATGTGATTATAAAATTTAAAATTCTTTTCTTTGTGATTATAAAATTTAAAATTCTTTTCTTTGATTAGTTTTAAAAATATTGATTTTTGAAAAAAAAGTTTTAAAAATTAATTTTAATTAGAAAAAAAAAATTATTCAAAATTTTGTTATGCAGAATTAGTTGGCTACTTAGATCTTCTCAGATATTAAATTTGAAAGCAATCCAATGTACCGTTATCGAAAAAGCCAAAAAGATTAGATGACAGCTATTGCCAACAAAAACATTAAGATGAAATGAAAAATAAAAAAAATGTACCAAATTTGAAGGAATTCGCTTAACTTTTAGGTTGTAGTTCGGTATACATACTGACGGACGGACTGACAGACTGACAGACAGGCAGACATGTTTTGCTGATCACTTTTTAGGCTTCTCTATGATCGTAATTTCATGTTTGATTGTTAGAATTTTTTTTACGAATGCATAACTTGCCTTATAGTAACTATAAACGCAAGTAAACATTATGTTCCATTGGGTTCGCAAAAAATCAAAATCTATATTGATATCTGGACTTACCAATATAAAACCACATTAATTTGCGACGGGTTTCAAAATGCATGGTGAAATTTTCAAAATTTCGAAAAATAAAATAAATGCAAAATTATGAGAATTTTATTAATTTTAATTATTTAAATTTAATTATTTTTTCTTTCTATTTATCGATGAATGCATTTTATTATTTGTTCATATTATTTAAACTTAATACCTAAAATATTGTACATTTATATGTACATACTATGTGCATATGTCAGCCCCATATGCGGGAAAATATAAAAGAATATCTGTATATTAGTATGTAGATATTTTTTGTGCAAGGTACATACATATGTATAAGTCTAAGAAAGTTGATGTATTTATAAAGATATAAATAATAAATAAATAAATCTTAGGCGAGTTAATTTGCAAGGTTTTTTAGTTTTGTACAAGCCAACTTTTAGAAAATTCAATAATAAGAAAACGGGTTTGAAATATAAAAATTAGTATGTAAAATCTTATATGTTCATGTTCAGTAAGAAGATGGTAAGTTTTATTAATCCATGCATTAATTTGGTCAGTAGATTTTTCCGAAAAGAATGGCAAGTTTAAGTTTTATTTATTTATTTGGGTTCGATCATATAGGTATCGGATACTTATAAACAGTGTAATTTTATATACAAAGAACTCCAAACTCCAAAACGGTTTTAATAAACCTTTAGGTATACCTGAAAAATGATATGCAAGCCGATAGCTTACGAGGTACTCATACCGAAAAACTAATAAATAAATAGCACTTCTTACCTAAACTATAAATGAAATTCATTCATACCTAACCTTACTTAAATCATACAAAACAAACTTTTTGCTACTTCCAGTTACAAAATATAACTTTGGCTACAGCTATCTTAATAGTTTTTTTGTTTTCCAACGTAACTATAGAATGTAGAATATTTGACACCAGATTAGGTTATAGTATATATAGGGAAGTACAAGACACTCATCAGGAGATGAGTGTTGAACTTTGATAAAGTAGTAACCGCTATATTGTACTCATACAACTGACCCTCGCAGTTAACAAAGGACACATTTTTAAGGCATACTTACCTTGAAGGTAACCATTGTTAAATGTATTCCGTTTTGGTTTGATTCCGTACTTTACTTAACAAGCAAAAGCAAAACTTAAACACCAAACATTTTATTTATTAGTTGATATTTTAGATTGATAAAACGTACTCCAACCGTAAGTTGAAATTCAATTACATATTAAATAATTCGAATATTATAACGAACAATGTTTACACACTTTGCTGTTTCGAAAAAATGTGATACTATATACTACATATGTCCGAGAATATTTCTCTCAGAATATATAGTGTTCGGTGATAAGAGCACGGAATAAATGAATGGACCTCTTCATCAAGCGTTACGTGATACTTGGATAACTCAAATGCTCACGCGCCGCCACCACCGCCGTACCGTAATGAAATATTGTACACAATGGGATTGGTATACACCGCTCTTGCTTTTTTTTATATATATTTTTGGGGGAGAGGTTGGGATTTAATTTTACAATGAGCTGGTGTTTCTTTAACAACGTTCTAATCGTATACGGCCGAAATTATTATATTTTCTCTCATATTTACCAAGGTTTTTACTTTTAATATCAAAATATTGAAATACACGCAATGTAACTAATAACATTTTATATTAATAAATTTAAATGAAAAATATCACGCATGCTCCAGGCCGCTAGTATTTCGCAAAAAATCCACTCAAATCAATCTTTATTTTTTTCGTAGAGGTACGTATAAGTTACAATTTCAACAAAAATACCGTCTACAATTTCCAGTTTAATTTGATTTATATTATTTTCTTTTTAGATTAAACGTTTTTTTCAAGAGAATTATTTTCAAATACTTTAACTAAAGTTAATTTGAATAACCGATTTCCAAACAATCTATTCTGGTTTCCAATATAAGACTGAACTGAGAATAAAAATTGCCTACCCTTAAGGGATCATTGTAAGGGTGGGGAAAATAAACCCTTATTCATTCCTGATTCGGAAATACAAACAAGAAATACATTTTATAGGCACAAGGAGAAGGCTACTTGTGTAGCTTTCCGCAAAAAATGTATTTCCAGAGATGAAAGCACGTTATAATTATTTACGAATGATAACGATTGGGGAATCTCAAAAGTTGCCTGAAATAAATGTGGAATCCAAGCTACCTACGAAAGTCTGATACAACAACCTTTATAAAACATAAAACAAAGGGAATTGGTATACTTGCATTTATCAACATTATACAAGTGAGTAAGTATAAGTTCGAATTTTATCTCAGCTCCCGAATACAAATTAAAGATAAATTTTCCCATTATTTCAGAAAGTATTAATACCTTTATAGCTTTCAGAATTCATCTCTGCTTCACATTTTCTTCTGGCTCTTACTTTTCGCCTTGGTTTTTTTTAATTTGTAGTAAGAAATTATGAAAGATTTACTTTTATGACTGTAATAATTAAAATTTGTAAGATTAAAGAAAATAACATGAAATTATATAATAATTTCATGTCATTTTCAAATAAAATGTCCGTTGGATGTTGTATTCGAATAGTTATAAATAATCACAAATTTCCCTAAAGCTCTTATTATAGTGTTTACAACAAAATTTATTTTTATAGGACAATTTTAGGAAATTCGATTATACTGAGTTCATTATGTGTACCTACTACATACGTACATTCGAAATAATTTCTAACGTATTTGAGAAGGAACGGTATGATTTCTACAATATTTTGCAGAAAGGACAACATTTGTTAAGCTTTAAAGCACATGGAACGTAAAGTTTTACCAACTATATATAAGCCTTAAGAAAAATTTAGCATACACTTCTGGAAATAAGCTTTATTATTACCCCTATTATGATTGTCAATTGAAAATTGATGGTTGATAAATACTGAAATTTAATATTAAATAATATATTGATAAGAGTTTTGGTAATTGAGAATAATGCAGACCATTGTGAATTAGAAGAAAATCGATAGAATGGTTGTGCAGTTTTTAAATAAGCCGAGGTTTTAAAAAAGGTTTATCAATAATCAAATTGATAATTGACAATCGTCAAGTTTTATATACGAACAAGAATCAATATTATATATATTATTGTTATATATAATATATAAGAACAATAAATTATGAGAAATTGTAAGACACGAGTAATTAATAACTATCTACCTATGTATAAAGCTTTACTTTTAAAATGGAAAATGATAACAAACAACGTCTTCAACGAGAAACAAAAAAACAAGACAGGTTTGTAGTCAGGATTATTAAAATCAAAATTTGTTGAATTAAATGAAGTTTTTCGAATAGTTGAACGTTTGTTGAGGGATAATTTTTCATACAAATTATTGTATGCTTTTATTTAAAAGCGAGTACACACATTTTTTTGGTTTCGAAACTACATAAACATATTTATTGCCTATTGGTTAATATAACAAGGGGCACGTTTTATTTTGATAAACTGAGCCATTTTATTATTTTGTATAAATAGTCTTATATAATTCTACTAATTAAGACTTTATGAATATTTTAAATTGACTCACGTAAAAATCGGTTCTCATATTTTTATATCTTGAATATTGCATATTCTTTTAATTCCACTCAAAATGCTTATACGAGTATGTATTTATAAAATAAGAGGGTTCTGTTTCTTTCTTAGAAAAACGATTATTTTAATTTAGAATAAGTCTAGCGACATTCCAATTTATAACAGTTTTAAAAACATTATTTTCGAATGAACAAAGACAAACCATCAATCGAGAATACTGGCACCTTTGGTTATGCTCAAAAGAGAGAATTCCTTATGATGTGTATTAAAACCGCAGGTAAATTAAAAGTTTCCGTAGAACGTATTATAAACATTATTGTTTGCCTAAAGAATCTGAAAATACTTAATTATGCAAGAAATTCTTTCAAGCTACTCTGGATATTGGTGCAAATCTTTTTAGATATACGGAGAACAATGTTCCTAGATCACTTGGTACTTCCTCGGCAGATGGAAGGGGTAAACAGAAGGAAATGAATAAAATTCCATTCCTTCCTTATTCCAATTATTATTATTATTATTATACATACATACGCAGCAATTCAACATACAAATATGTACGACAGGAATATTAGTCTAAGCAATATTTACCGAAAATACCAAAACTATTGTTGGTTAACTCCTTCAGGGATTGAACAGCTGAAAAGGAGGCAATCAACAAACAATATCGTACCGATCAGGACAGAGCAAGGACAAACAGATCTAAGCTAAGCTTTTATGAGAGTTTAACGCAAAATTAATTTTGTTTCTTGTGGAGCGAAAAAGATGGGTAAAGAAGATGCAATGAAGTTTTTACGGTCAAGCAGCTATATGTTAAGATTAGATGTAAGAAAGATCAAAGAACAAGCTTATAGATAGTAACTGTGCAGGAAAAAAAAAAAAGAAATTTAGGAGTGGTTTTCAACACAGCAGCTTACATGGGGTAAACACATAAACACTGCCGTCGGAAAAGTTTATGGAACTCTACGCCAGCTTAGGCTATCCCAAAATCTTACTCACTTGAAAATGCGTATATTATTAGCGAAAACTCTCATAGTTCCCAAATTTAGAAAAAGGAAAGAAAATGCCATGTCTATATTGAATTAACAAAAGAATAAAATAAAAATAAGTAAAGTTGAGAGAGCAGTGTTTAAAAAATGCGTGTTTCAAAATGTTTCCGTATTTTACCTCTACCAATGAGCATACTGATAAATAATAATTTATTTTTTTTTATAAAAACGCTATATCGTATCAAATTGTGATTATGGTACAAATTACACTATTTTTATTTTCAAATAAAAAACAATCATTTTCGATTTGTCTTTAAAGCAAATAGAACGTATACGCCACAGTTTGCGCCAGGTTAGAAGTACAGATATTTCATAGAATAGTTAATTGGCTTCTAGTTTTCCTCTCTTTTAATTTATAAGGTAGAAAATGGGCCTTGAAAATGGGTGGTTATGCTAAGAAAGTATTAAAGCAAAAAGGGGTCAATCAAATTGTAATAATATCTATTAGGTAGATTAGATACAAATCATCGCTTTCCTTTATAATTAAATAGATTGTAGGTAGTTTGTAAAAAATAAATTGAATAAACCTTTGAAATTTTTTTGACATTCAAGTCCAAGACCTTGAAAATGTTTTAAATAAAATGGACGACAGGATCGTGCGAACTTGCTCTTGTACCTAACAATCTTAATGTACCTAAACATTGACGCTGTTTAGTAGGTAGGTAGTCTAGTTATCCTATGCAGCTTTAAAGCCGATGTAAGTAAGATTACCTTGATTCTTAGTAAAATCAATAATTATCGAATGGATGATATCAGTAGTATAATCAATAATTATCGAATGGATGATTCAAGGAATAGTTAAATAGGTACCTACAAATTTATATTTAAATCTAGGTTATAGATTTTAATTATGTAAGTTAGGAGAGAAATATGTAGGGAAAAGGTGCGAACAGTGTGACACTTTTTCTTTTAAATTGGTATACCTCTAAACGTTTTCAAGCAATCTTAACCAAATTTGGAGTATATTTTAAACCATATTTTGCATTATTGTATTGAATTTTAGTGAAAGGACCCATGAGAGCATCACAACTAACTGAAACTTAGAAAAAATCAAACTGTCTCACTGTTTGCGAGCAGTGCGATCATTGTGACAGTACAAGGCGGACAGCGAGATGAACGAAAAATAAAGAAAAGAAAATATCAAACGTTAAATAAGTGGGTAATTAGTACTTTATTTAATTAATTGAGTAACGTAAATATTTTTCTTCTAAGAAATGCAACAAGGAACAATAAACTCAAAAATGTAAGAAAAACAATGAAAGTGCAAACATCGAGACATATGTCTCACTGTTAGTTTTTTGGAAATGTCTCACTATTCGGTTTTAGTCATTTCATATAAAAACAAAAATATTACAAAAATGACAAAGAATTTAAGATTTTGGTGTTTTATTAAAACAGAACACATATAAATGTTATATGTAACAAAAATTCAGTGCATTTACCTTATTATTTCCCGTTAATGTGCTAAATTTAAACACACTCCGAAAAATACTTCGAAGGATTTTTTTAATGTTTACTCGGTGGCAATGTTGTTCCTCTTCGTGTCGACTTTGATTGTCTACATTTCAACGTAGACAATCGGTCGACTATGTCGACAATGTAGACAATGTGTCGACAATGTAAACAATAACTTTGATATCTTAAGTCTTAGAAATAAAATCATTTAAAAAAGTCTTTGCTACAACGATTTTAATATTTTCCATGAAAAAATAAGTTGCAATAAATTATAAATATTTTCTTTAAAAACAAAGGTTCAAAACGCGTGGTTGCTATTGATGTATTGTATTACTGCATTATTTTATTACTTATTAATCTTGCTAAGAACATACATTCTTGCTTATTCATTAAATAAATTCATAATTTTTTATACAAGATAATTGTGTGTAGCATTTACATTAAATTTAATAGAGATAATGTTACGTTTCATAAAATCAAATTTAATTGTATGTCTGGCCGAAGTTAAAACAAGGCCTTTGAAGAGCTAAGCAATCTCTTGTTGAAAACCAATAATAAATACTCAGCTCTTTGCACAGTTTGCAACATAACTCTGCAAAATGCTGCTAAAACCGTCTTCTGAGGCACAGTTAATGTAAAATTTTATTTCTTAAACTAAATCTTTTACAGTTGACGTTTGATATTTCATAACAAAAAGTGAACAAAAATATTTTCTGAAGAAGAATATTATAATATTTTTTAAGATTTTGAATTTTTAGAAAGCCAAAAATATATAAAGTTGGAGCAAACCCCTTCGTAGAACATAAGGACCTTGAATTTTAGTCAAGATACCGATTTGAAAAAATCAACGATAGATTTGTAGCCGATTGGTAATACAGCAGAATACAGAATTGGTGAACAATTTGTTTCTTTATCTGAAACGAATAATATAAGAAGCTTGAGCTTATATACATATCTGTATGAATATAGTTTTGGTGTTCTTGTGATTATGTTTAATTTTCGTTCTGTTCCATTACTCTACAGGTCAAAATAAAGTGTGTTCAACATAAGTTTGATTAACGTAGCCCTAAATATCTACTCTTATTAGAAGAGTTGTTTAGTATGTTTAAAATTGAGATAAAGTTAGACAAGGACTGGCAACTAGACGATTACTTTAACTATATAGTTGCGGGCTTATTCTCTAAACGAGGATTTTTTAAAATTTCGCGCCAATATTTTTGCAAAAATAATTGAATCGAACCAAAAAAAAATAAACAACTCCAAATTATGTGAGAAATTTGTCAGTTAACGATTTAATTACTGAACCAAATTTGCAAGGCTGATATTTTTTAATTTTATTACGTAATACATTCCTAAAATTTTAAGAGTATTTTAAAAACTTGACCAGTAGCAAACTAATGATGTGACTCAGTGAACCTATCAAATTTTAGTAAGTAGGTTTATCATAAAAGATTTCTCCCATAATTTAAAGTGTTTCGATATCTCTAATTTAAATATTTAAAACTTTTATAAACATAGGACTAGGTATACTTTTAGCCTTAGATCGAATAATTTTTTCACGACTATTTTGTTCACAACACATGTTTTTGTTTTATAGAAGAAATTGGTTCTTTTTTTAACATTTATGTTTTGGCTTTTGATTAATTTTAGTAGGAAAAATTATGAATTATGATCATTTTACGAATTGTCTACAATGTCTACATTGTCGACAAATTTATGTCGACAATTGGGAATTGTCTACACGCAAGCAAACATGTAGTCTACATTTTTAGTCGACATGACACAACGCTGCTCGGTGGAGATTAACGCGCAAGTGAAATTCGTGCGCAACAAACTAAAAACACGTGGAGGGGAGAATAAACGTTTTTACCAATACTGGCATGAGACAACAGAGAGACACAAGAGGGAAAAATGAATTCTCCCACTGTTTGCACTGTCTCACTGTTAGCACTTTTCCTCTACATACATACATACATGGATTGAACCTTGGTATGTAAATATGTACATATAATAATCAAAATGAAGGATGTAGGTGGCTAGGGTAGGAAGCTAAATGCATAAAGTCTTAATGTAGTTGCAATATTCATAAGTACATAAGATTCATGTGATTTTTAAAGACTCATATGTATATATGAAAGTATGAGGGCTTACATATTCATAAAAAGGCATACACTAAGTTAGAAATAAATGGATAATATACAAAATTAAATGTATTTATACTACTTAGTTTTTATAGTTTGAGGGTAAACAAAGATGCCATTTAAATTCCTGGATAAATAAGAATATATCAACAAAAATTCAAAAATCGTTGAAGCGGTTATTTAAAAAAATAATGTTTTATGTAAAAAAATTTAAAAACATTTTAGAAATAAAATCTACAACATCATTTTTAAAATATTATTAATATTCATATAAAATGAAGATTTCAAAAAAAATCAGTGACTTATTTTTGAAAAATCTGTTTTTCAAAAATCGAAAAAAATTTGTTTTGAAAATTTAAGTATGCAGTTTTATTGACACTTTTAGGGAGCATTTGTATAAAAAAATAATTTTAATCCGTATATCCAATTGCGAAAGTCGAAAATATTAAAAGTGGTTCTATGAGAAGTGCCGTTAATAAGTACGCAAAATAAAATATTTTTATACTCAAAAGTAGACTACTAATTTGTGTGTACTCACATTTTTATAATGAAAAATCTTGGAGCCGTGTTTGAGAAATATACATTTTTTCTTGACGGTTTTTTAACATTTGTATGAGAAATACCGTTTTTTCTTTACTGAAGATTTTAATGACCGGTAGTCCAAAATGCGTTTCGCCCAGGCACGATATTCGGACTCATCAGTTAGATGCTATCGTACCCTTCTAAGACGCAATATTTTTCGGTCGATGATTACCGACTCTTATTAAATTTGCAGCAATTTGGCTTTAATCCACAAAGTCCACAAAAACAAAAATAATACCTATTAAATTATTATTTGCGTCTTCTTCAAAAAATTGTTTTTTTTTTACTTTAGGAAAATAATTTTTTAACTATTCAAGATAATATCAAAAAACTGCCGAATACGAAGTTTCAAGAGAATCTATTGGGTCGTTTCCAAATTTTGAGTTTTCAAAAAAAAATTTAATTTCCAGAAAAAAAATTTTTTTTTGAAAAATTTTGGATTACTATAGTGTTTAAACTTTCTAGGAGTTTCTGCGTAAAAAAATTCAAAAAAATCAATTCAACCGTTTCCCAGTAAATCGAAAACCAAAAAAATGGTTCTACTATAGGTACTAAAAATAACCATTTTTTTCCAGAAATTTTATTCTAATGCATAAGTTGCCTTATAGTAACTATATTCGCAAGTAAAAAATAATATACCTGACTTATTTTTTTTTAAGTACAGCTAGGTCTAGCAAATATTTGATTTTTTAAGCATACTACCTATACAGTTCTTCGACGAAAAAAAAACGTATTTCAGTGGGATTGATTTTAGCCCAAAAATGAATGTTTGGCGTTGAAATTAGATACACAGTTTGTAGCTCTATTTTACTTTCTATAATTTGCATATAGGGGCATAGCGCGAAACATAAGCATATAGTTCGAGCAAACGAAAATTTTATCTGTATTTTTTCTCAAGCAAAATTTTGAAAGTGTAGAGATAAACATAAAATTCCAATGCGAACAGTAGCGTATCTAAGAAATATTTATAGGGGAATATAAGAACAGTCACCGATGATATTAGCCGTGTTTTATTATCGCCAAAAACCCATATGGTTCACCCCGTGAAAATAAATCGATTGGGTTATGTACTTAAATGTACTCTGTGTTCGCCGAATGTATTACTAATATTTGCAAACTTAGATAGAAACCCCGATAGAAACCTGGATCTTGTGTTGTTTTTGTAATACGTGTTAAAAAATAACCCAGACACGTAGATAATAAAATGCAGCTGTTAATGTTAATGACTGTTTTTAAACAATTAATGTTCATTGTTTAACTTGCTTTACTCTAAATTTAATGTTGAGTTATGTATCTAAGAAAAAAACTGATTTATAATGTAGGTAATATGATTAAAAAATATATCAATTTCAAAGGATTTACAATTAATGAGAAAAATAATGATAAAGATTAAACAAAATTTAACAAAAATAATGCAAGTTAGTTTGAGTGTTTCTATGCGTTTTAAATGTTCATTACACATGAATATATAATGTCAATAAAATATAAATATGCAAAGTTTGTTACCTTGTCCCGTTTCAATATAATTTTGTTTGTTTGTTTTTATTACATTTCTTGATTTTGCAGCTTCAATCTTATTTTGCTTTTAAGCTCATTGAAATTGAACAAAGAAATTGGATTTTTTTCTGAATGAATTGAATTCTCTCGAACCTTTTTTGAAGACGGATTTACACAGTTTCTCACATGGATTTTCACACACACCACAAACTTGACATTTCGAAGATGTCAATTCTTTTGATTATTTGCGAAACGTTTTGATGCAAGTTCAGTTGGTTAATACAACATAATTGTGAGAAAAATATATATAAATTGATATAATATTTATAACGCAGCGAACTGTGTTTTAAGGTAGTATGAACACAAATATTTCGTATTTTGAAAGAGCCTTCGAATTGTTTCATTTCCTTCATAATTGAGGACAACATCAAATTTATCCAAGTCGATTTCAATTTTTTAGTAAAGAATTTAAAAATAAAAACACGATTTAGTCTGAAAGTTCAAGACACACATTCAAAGAAGAGATTGATATGTTTTTTTCAAATTTGTTTCAACACAAAAACAATTGAATTTCAGTAGCTATCCATCTTCGTTGAAAGGAAAACCACATTAAATATCAAATTATTTTGATATGCACGATCATGCGGCGATTGACAAACATAATTGAAATTTTGAACCCCTATAATCACAAAGAAGAAAAGACGATAAATATGCAATTTTTCAATTCAAACTGAGCAATGTTTTCTAAAAATTTGGTGTGAAAGCATTCATAGTACTATTTTCCTTACTACTTATTTTATATATAATTCAAATCAACCAGTAGACTTATTTCGAACTGTACTGCTGATATTTGCCACGACAACGCTGACATCTGACAACGTAAATGTCTGTCAAACTTCAAATAAAAGATTAATTTGTGTTCTGAAATGTGAATTTATTGATAAACAAAACAAGGTTTTTTAAATAATTAAGTAACTACTCCATACACAATCAGTTTTAATAAATCCTGTTGGGTCGAAGATAGTATATTTCAAATGTATAGATTTAAAGAGATAAGTAATATATAAAAAAAAATAAAAAATGATTGCCGGTGGTCACGGAGATCCGAATCCCAACAGGTCTTGGTTGGGTGCCAGAGGGATGTGGCTAGCATACTTTTTAGGGGTATTATCATTTCATTTGATGTTTCTCTCAGTGCCATTATTAAGTATTTCAATGGCTTGGACTTTTACTAATATTCTTCACAACGTAGTAAGTAATTTTGTTATAACTCAAATTCAATTGCACTTCCATAAAAAGTGGTTTTTATTCAAAAGGCACACCTTTATTTTTTGCACATGATAAAGGGTACTCCTTGGCTAAGTACAGAAAGTGACAACGCGTCTCAACTTACTCATTGGGAACAAATTGACGATGGTGAGCAATTTACTGCGACCCGTAAATTTCTTACAGCTGTCCCTATCATTTTGTAAGTAAACATTAGAAAAATAAAACCAATCATAATAATAGTTGTTGTTTAAGGTTCCTTCTTACATGCCTTTATACTAGAAACAACACAGAGCACTTCATTGCTAATTTCATATCATTAATTGTCATAGTTCTGCCTAAGCTTCCACAATTTCACGGAGTCCGATTGTTCAACATCAACAAGTATTAAATGAAATCGAATTTAGATATAGTTCGTTAATGATTTACTAACGTGTTTATTTTTGTATAATAAAAAAAATTATAATAATTCCTAGAACATTATGGGTGGATTATTTATTATACATAATGTACATTATATAGATATGTATGTTTGAACTACTTGAATTTGCTCCATACTTTGGGATTATTTTTCACAAAACTCAACGCCTAATAAATTGTCAAGAAATGTCCCAAATCAGGCAATGAATTGGAAATGAATTTTTGCGCCTATTCTAATCGATTTCATCGGAACTTTATATTCATGTAGGGAATTATTTCGTTCACTTTCCGTCCGATGTACCTATATTAACAACTTTTCAAACAAGTCAACGTTTAATAAAGCAAATTTCTTTTAAATGAGTTACCAGTCCTGGTCAAAAAGTTTAATGAGAACTAAGTTTTTATTCGGATAGCAGAATGCACAACGTTCACTCAAACAAATTAAGGCTGTTACGTCTAAAGGGTCTACCTACATAAGCTATTTAAAAAAAAAAAGTGCAAAAACGCACATTTTTAAACTAATTTTGAAAAAACATTCAAAAATGGCCAAGAAGCCTTAAATTTTGGTTTGAAAAACAGTTTTTGGGCTCTTCACAAATGCCTAAATGGCGCCAGCAACGATTCTAATTTTTTTTTGTATCTAAATTATTTCGAATGTTAGTGACATTTTTTCATAAAAATGCAATTAAGTTTTAATTTAGTTGCATAAATATCTTCATTTAGAATGTTATCAAACTTTGTAAGTGTTCACCGTATATTATTGTTATTAGTATTGTCCGACCTTTTCGATTTGTAGCTGAAGCCAAATATTCGGCTAGACCTTCGGATGAAGGCGAACCTGGAGCTTTAATAATTTGAAGAATTCCCGTTCGAGATTGACTAACAAAAAAAATAATGATTTTTTGAAAGTTTTCTTCTGGAATAATCTGGATATAACTTTTCAAAAATAATACCAAGTTAAACTAGAATCAGTTTTAGTATTTTACTGAAGAGTAAATTGTTTAAAACAAAATAAGTTGCAACGTCAGCTTTCCGACTCTTATGCACTGATGGCGGTTTACTTAAAACCAAATTTAATTTTTTTTCGGCGCCTACCCACAACGACGCATGATAACTATAAACTAAACTTTCCAAAACTTCGGAATATTTTGACCGAAGCCTAAGGTTTAGCCGATTGTAGTTTTTTACCACCCGAATGTGGCATAAGTCGAAGCTTCTGTCGGACACTAATTAACCTTAGATTTCGAAATACACATTAGTACGTTTTAGTTTGAACTAGGCACGCATTATTAGAAAAATAAAAGGATGTAGACATAATATTAAAATTATTTATTTATGTTGAACAACATGTATAAATAAATAGAATAAAAACAATATAATTGGATTAAAAAGTTGACACTATAAATACTGTTTATGGAATATAGGTATTAGATTAGTTTTTGCAACCTAAATAAGTTGCTTCTTTTCCAGTTTTTTTTAAAACCTCTAGTAGTTCACTGCCTGATAAATTCGATGTTATCATTACTGTTTTCCCTTCCAAGTCGATCGACATATCTTCAACTTTATCTAAGACGATAGGAAAGTTATATAAATGTACGTTTAATCTTATTAAGCACACTCATTAAAAAAATTTTACATATCTATGTAGCATTTTTTTTTCTTAATTATAATAAAATAATTAAACATACCACCCAACTTTTTAACTACACGTTCTACAGCTCCCGAGCAGCCGCTGCAAGTCATTTCCACTTTGAATTCATGAACCTGAAGAAATTACATTATGTACTTTCAATTAAAATTAATAAAATGCAAGAGTAAATAAACTTACAGGCATTTTAGTAAATGGGTAGACTGTTTAATAATATAATTAAAGCACACTGTCGCAAACACTTTATAAATTAAATGTAGGCTATGCTGTTAAGGCATCCGACAGATTAGTGAATTTTTTGACGTTTACCATACAATTCCGTGACGTCTTTTTATATATAATAAAAAAAGAAAGAAATGGCGGCTGCGCTTCACTTTCTCTATGGCATGACAAATTATTTGAGTTGGCCTGGGTATCTCGATTTTGGTGTATATACAGTAGCGTACATCATAATAGCACACTTTTATCTATTGAAATAATTAGGTCGGAATCACTGATCTCTATCAAGATCAGTGGTTCGAATAAGGAAACAGTAAAACCGTAAATACATAGGTACCTACATATCCCAGCAAATATTTTAATTCAGAAATGAACGATAATTAATTTATAAAAGTGAAGAAACCGGCCGAAAAAAATTCACTTTTGATGCAATTTGAATCCTTTTACCTGGGCTCTTAGACACTAATTTGAATCATTGTAATGATTCATTTATGATCTGAAAATTCGTCATTTAAATGAACGTATATAAGAGCTCCATATATTCATTTAAATGATTAATGCCTGAATCTTTTCTAAATCATAAACATAATTCCAATAAAATTCAATCAAGTGAAGGATTTCTAAGTATATACCTTCACTTTAATTAATCGTATAGGAATCATTTTTGCGATTCAGAAAAGGTTCAGGGATTAATCATCATCAAGGAATATATGCAACCCTTATATACGTTCATTTAATTGCAAAATGATTCGAATCGGTGTCTAAGAGCCCAGGTAAAAGGATTCAAATTGCATCATAAGTGAATTCATTATTTCTGATTCATTTATGATTGAATATTTCACAATTTTAACACAATTTTTTACATACCTTTATGTTTTATCATTTGCTTTTTTATATATATTTTTTGTTAAGTAAGTAGGTACCCATTTACTATTAAAACACAAGCTGATGGTTATATACCTATCTAAACCGATCTTTCGAAAAACTTTTCCGAACTGATAATCGACTATGCAAACGAAACTTGTCATTACAATGACCCGTCATCATTACCCCTTGGTAAAAAGAAAAATAAAAGGATGAACAAAGAAGGATCTCCATATGAAGGATCCAACAACAAAATCTGAGGGTTGTTTTTTTTGACACAGAATACATATCTCTTTGTGTCTCTCTGGTAAGAATTTGTAGGATCTTTGTATATATTCATAATTCATCAAAAAACTGAAGGTTTCCTGAATATTATTCTTCATTTTTGGTGATTAGAATCTGAACCTTCAGATAAATGTTTGCTGGGATGTATCTAATTTTTTTTATAATTCATTTTCTTTGTATTATTAAAGCAATATTTCAGACGAGAGTTTTGTTAATCTGAATTTAAAATCGATTTCAAAATCGTGAATACCGCAAAAACAAATACCAATGTACATAGTTTTGAATTTCTAAATTTCTACAAATCACAATATACAATTTTATTGAGCTCAAATTTTTACAGTGTTACATATTTACAAATAATTAATTCTTAAGTCTAACATAATATATCTGCAAGCACAGAAGGGGCTCTGCTTCGTTAAATTGTTGGTTTATTTTATACATTTTATACTAAAAAGTGTCTTAAGTCTAACATAGGTTTTTTTTAAAATAAAATTTGAATTTATCTCGTCGGCTTGAGCAGTTCTACAAATCATACAAAAATCGTTGTACCTACATATGTATATCACAACAAAATATTGGAGTTACTTCTTTGCAACATCTAAAGCGTTCCCTAGACGCTCAATATAATTGTGCAAAATATTGCTCAATATTATTGGCTAGGTAACCCATACGGTGCAATATTTCTTCCAACAATTGACATTTCCACCTATTTAAATCACTCGCGGAGGTTCTTACGTCTCGGCATGCACTCAAAAAATATCTAGACAAATATTGTGCAATAATACGAACAGACGATACAAATACAATATTCATAGGTTGCGCAATAAATATGTGAAATATCAAATATTGCGCAATAATTTTGAGAGTCTAGGAACCGCTTAAAAGGAAATATTTGAAGTAAAGTTCCAAGTTTGACAGTGATAACGTGAAAAATTAACAAATTTGATTTGAAGTATAATTGATTCAATTAATTTTATAAATTTGTTTTCAACAGAGTGATTTCAAATTTAATTGAATATGTTTTTGTGAAATTTATGTGAGGTCTATCCTATCCATAAAATATTCGTGTTATTCAACTTATATACCTACTTTACCTTGCGAATTGAAGGCTAACCACCATGATTTCATAGGTAAAGAAGTACGATTCTTCCCATACAAGTTCATATATGCGTACATATATGCATGAGATTAAATTAAGTTTTTTGGCCGATTAGTTTTAGGGATTTCATTCGGCTGGGGTCAAACTTGCATATATAATAAGTCAATGGGTATATTCAAATGTCGTTACTATCTAGATATTTGATTATCTACTTAATTTCCTGAACAACTAACATCGGAAAGGTTAAATTTGTATGGGTTTGTGCTTATTTTTGACATTTCTCGTGGGATACAAAAGTATACCCAATTTTTTCGGATAGCTTGAGATTTTTTTGCAGCAGCAGCAGCTGTGTTCTTACATTTGGCTACAATAACACCAACCTATTCGGATAGCTATGGTTCGATTTTTGAATGTACCCAAATGCTAGAGCAAATGTTTGATAAAAAAAACTGTTAAAAATAATAAAGAATAAAATATTGAAGTACTTACTGTTTATGTTTGTTTATTTTTGTTTTATAATAAATATATTGCATATTATGGTTACATTGTAGTATGAATACAAATAGATATGCTATTTAATAAAAAAAAAATAAACAAATATTTTAGTAAGAATAACGTGCATCCTATTGATACTTAATTTTTGTTTATTTTTTCTTATTTTATATGCATCAACATACCTAAATTGCCATAGCAGAATAAAATTAATAATCGGTCAGAATTGTCCAAAACGAATTCAATAAACTTACAGTATACTATACAACATACTTATATGGGAAGATTTTGCTTTTTTCTTTTTAACCTATGAAACAGGAGACTACAAGTTTTTTTCATTTTCTTCAAAATCAACAGAATGCGTAGTTTTTTATCGTTTGAGATTGATTTTATGTAAGTCGACATTTTGGTTTTCAAATTGGGTGGCATTTTTTGGATGGTGAAAATACGAAATTGAAAATACCCACGAAAAATATATACATAGGTTTGTAGGTACATAAAATAGAACTAGGTATTTAGTACAATCTAAGCTTTATTTCGGGTAGGTAAGTACTAGCATTAACCTGACATAATTTTCGTAAAATATCATATATGTACTTAGTTTTTTTTAATAATTAATAATTTAAATTTATTTTTTTAAGGATATTCTTTAGATTGAAATGCATACACGATATATTGATTATATATTATATTCATTCGTAGAGACGCTGTCTTCAACATGGAAATTTTCATCTTGTGTTCCATATACATCTTGGCATCTGGGATCAATAAGAACTTCAGTAAGACTACTGTTTGCAACACCATTAACTGCCATTTTTACTCCTATTGGTCCCTCATTACTTAAATTTGACTTCCATATCAAAAGCTTTAAATACAAAAAATCATATTACAAATACTTCTAAGCGATAAGAGCTAGTTTAGTAAACCTGTTTATCCGATCCTGCAGATGCAAATTGAAGTCCGTCTGTAGAAAAGGCAACTGCCGAAACTTTACGAGAGTGTCCTGTAAGTGTAAATATTGGTCTTCCTTCCAACAAGTCCAAAATTTTCATAGTTTCATCATCGCTGCCAGATAAAATGTAGTTACCGGATGGGTGGAATGATAAACTGTTTACTGGTCCTGAATGGACTTGATAAAGCTGAATTAGGCTTTCTGTTCGTATATCATATATTTTTATTCTGTTGCTTGTCAGTGCAACAGCTACTAAGTTCCCATCTGGATGCCATGACACTTGTCTCCCCAAACCTTTTTCTTCAGTGAACGAAGATATGCATACATGCTTTTCGACATCAAATATTTTAACATGCTTATCATCCCCAGTGGACGCGATTAAATTGCCCAAAGGATTAAATTTAGAGCTTCGAATCCAATTTGTATGACCAGTGTATGATGCTACAAATTTTTTGTGCGAGACTTTCCACAACTTCATTGACTTGTCATCGCAACCAGTTAAAAGCTTAAACCCAGATTTGTATATTCCTGATGTGTACATATTTTTAAAACATACATACCAATGTTCCTGTAGGGTCGAAATCCACAGTGCGCACTGGTTGATTATGAGCTATAAACTCTTTAGAAATACCGCGTATTTTTGGTTCCCATATTTTAATTAATCCAGAGTCTGAAGAAGATGCGACTAGATTACTATTTTTAGACCATGCAACGGAATGAACTTTTGTGGTGTGGGCACTAAATCGAATGCAACGAGAGGCCTGCTGCAAGTCCCAAATCATTATAGAAGCATCTAAGGAGCTTGAAGCTATATAATTTGATGAAGGGTTAAAGCAAATTTGTGTAATTTCAGCGCCATGCCCCGTGAAATGGCGTTCTAAAGATGGTTCACTATTCACTTCCATTATTATTTGATATATTATTATTTTGAAACAAAAATTTATGTGATAAAATATAAATGTTGCAGCCGATGAAAACGAAAATGAAAATACGATGCAACAAACTTTTTAAATTTAAAACTACGGCAGCGCAGAAAACTACAAAGCCATCTGACAGCATCTGACATATGCTTATGTAGATACGTTTCATTCCTAAATTCCAGCAGAGATCAGAGGTCAATTCCGATTTGATGATGAATTGAAGTGGTAAATTTTATCACTGCTTCACCATTGGGCGTTTTTCTTTTTTAGATCAGAACAGTCTGAGTTGTCAACTAATTTTTTTTTGTTTCTTTTTAACTCTGAGCATCCAGAGCTCTAAATGTGTGTTTCTTTTTTAGTTCTGAACATGTGTAGATCGCACTCGACGTGCCCGAACATAATTGACTGAGCATGCATTGAGTAAATTGCTGAACGCACCAAATGCCATGTGTGCCAAGAAGTTAAATGTAAAGAAAAAAATAATTGTCGATTTCGTTTCAACAAAAACAACGAGCTGCCGTCGATCCGCCGTCAATTTTTTTCTGAAAATCAAATTCGTTTCAAATTAAAACCAATTTTTTTCTGGAAAAACAGATCCGCATTGAATATCTTTTTGGAGACGGATTCAAAAAGAATTTGTACACAGATTCTTACACACACTAAAATATTTGTTTTGAAGTTTCTCAATTGTTGTGTTGCCAATTAATTTGTATTTTGTGAAAGTGTACAGAAAAAGCAAATTATTATTGTATAAAATAAAAATATTGTTAAAAACTGTTTGGAATATTAAAAATGTGCAAGTCGATTTGGGAATTTCCCTGCTGCGGTATCAGCAAAGAAAAAGGAAATATTGATGTTTTAACGAATTGAAGATTTGTTTTTATTTTTAGAGCTACCAGGCACAACACACACTTACAAAAAGAGATTAGATCTGTAATCGTTCTTTTCAAAGCAAAAAAGTATTGGTTTTAGTAGCGAATCCTATTTATTGAAACGAAATCGATATAAGTTTTCGTTGTAGAGTGCGGTTATTTCATACTACGTTTATATGCAGAATTGAATCGGTATTGAATCAGGATTTAGGTCTTTGTATACTTGAATCGGATTAAAATAGGATTACTCGATCCGATCCCACTAGAAGATCTGAATCGAATTGAGAATGTATTTTTATACCTGAATCGAGGAATCGAATTCACATCTGATTCTTGGTGTGTGTGTGCACCAATAGTGTTTTTTTGTGTTCAGTGGGTTTCCGTTTTCTTTGGATTTTTTTCTGTTGCATGTTTTTGTTGTTTATTCTGTAAACTCAAATTGTCACTTCGATTCCATTTTAATTCAATCTTCCGATCCCATGAGGCCATACACCTGAATCAAAATCTCAATTCGATTCCTCAATTCACTCATATAAACGGGGTCCGCTTTCGGTATGATGTGAAACACAAACAGATCTACCAACGACTGTCAAATATCAGATTCAGAAAAATGAAAAATTGGATTTAATTTTCGATTCATGTTGATTGATGACCAAGAAAATATAACTGAAGATTAAAAATGGCATTTTTATCATCTCGATTGCTTCGCTCAATAAGACAACCAGTTTTGGGGAATTTAATAAGTAAGATTTTATTTTCAATCGAACTCTATCTTATATATCTTTCCCACTAGCATCATTTAACTCATTGCACTTGATACCAAAGTCACAACATGTTACAAAAATCCCTGACCACTTGACTGCAGTAAAACCTAACCCTATTAAAACTGATCCCAATTACAAAGATATATTCGTTAAGATAAATAATACTATAAAATCACCCGAAAGCCATGGTCGTCTATTTGCCGTTGTTCACTTATGTGGTAAGCAGTTCAAAGTTACATCTGGTGACATTATTGTTGTTGAGGGATACTGGCCGCCGACAATTTCTGATCGCATCCACCTTGAAAAGGTTCTAGTTGTTGGAGCTAACAATTTTTCTTTATTCGGAAGACCAATCCTTGAACCAGGACTAGTTGATGTTCAGGCAACTATTATTGAAAAAACGTTATCCCATACCAAAACGCATTTTAAGAAAAAGCGAAGGAAGCAATACGTAAGAATAAACTTCCAGCGCTCACCGCATACAATGATACGCATTAACTCGATTAATATTTTGGGAAAAGTAAATGAATCTTTAAAAGATTTGAATCCTATTAATATTTTCTAAGCAATATAAATATACCCTTTAAAAGAATTATAATTTTTAAGTTACGAATAGAGAATGTATTTCATATTATTAAATCAAAAGTAAGAAATAAAAACCTTATATTTCATAAACTTGCATAACATTGGAGATGATGTTATGTATGAAAGCTGTGTTGATTACACTGTGATTCAATCATTTTGTTGCCATCTGGTAGTTTTTACTTTGGGTTCGAAACAAGCCCAACAGAATAATGAGAGGGTGCTTCAGTGAATTTGAACTATTGCAGTGACCTAGCAGAGGTTGTTAGCGTACCTCACTCACTTAACCAATTTATGGATTTTTACTGTTTTAAAAAGAAGAGTAATAATTTAGGTAATTATATTAATAATAAAATAAATGGATTCTTAATGGTAATCTGGAATTAACACATTTTTTTGATTTCCACGATTTGAAAACCGTTTAAGGCAACAGTTTTATGTATGGTTTTTTATTGCTTTGGTTCGTTTTGATAGAGCACTTTTTATTCTGAGTCAAACATGGCATTGTTCATGAAAAACTTAGGAATATTGTAGGAGTTGTGATTTTTTTTCCAAACGGATTCTTTCTTATCTCTCTATCCCTTCTAACTAGTGCTTCAGGTTGCATTTATAAGTTTTAAATTAGTATTTTTAGAATAAGAAAATTTGGCATTAATGGGACTCTAAGTAAATAAAAAACATTACTAGGAATATATTTTTTTATGAATTTATATGTAATCTTTTTTGTTTATTCATTCCATTCAAGTCTATTTCGAAAACAATGTGATAACATTTTTACTTTCAAAGCGTTCTATTGAATTAACTTCTTAGTGGGTGTATTTTTTTATATTGAACGCGTGTACTAAAGAGATTTTGACTACCCTTAATATGAACAAGCACAGTGCAAGCATTAGGAAGATAGAGTAGGATTTAAAAGGAGATACCGATGTACACTAGTATCGAAGTTCAAAATATCAAAAGGAGGGACAAATAGAGCCTGGTAAAGCATTCCACTAAAGAAAGAATCTGTATTTGACAATACGTCCGAATTCGGCTCACGGATAAACTGATGAGCATTCCTGGAAGCGCGGGTATTAGGGTTGAATAGTTTAACGGGAGGAATGCAACTGCATATTTCGGTAGAACATTGTAAAAATAGCGTTATTAGCGTTGATCGTCACTAAATTCTGTATCTATAGAATTCGACATTAGAATGCAGAAAATGGATTTTAACAAACATTCTGCACCCTATTTTTTCATAGTCTTTCAAGAATATATTTATTTAGACCAATCACGAGTTCCATCGTAATCGGAAAGTTTTACGATTCCCGAAAAAGGTATCAGAGAATCCGTTCGTAATGGCAATTCGTATGAGATTTTCCACTACGATGGAATCTGGGATATATTTTTTCGGTATTCGTAACAAGTTTCCGATTACGATGGAATTCGTGATGGACTGATTACCTTACGTTTTGGCATAATGAAATTAAGCTCACCCACGTTCTTTTTCTTATAAAAAAAGAAGATTTTACTTATGTACACGCGCCAGAAATTAAACTTCCCTAATTTGAAACAAATGTTTCTTTCGTAATTCTATGCCAGTTAGAACGTATTTAGATTTAATAGATGTCGATTAAAGAACAACGAATACAATACAAAACAACGAAGTTGACACATGTTTGACCCATACTGTTTTGGAACAATTTTTTCTTTCATAATTCTACTTCAGCTATATAATATAAATTTCATGGAAATCCGTCAAAGAACAACGAAGTTGTCATTTTTTGAAACCGCCCGCGTACTTGCATAAATACATCGCCGATAACGACAAAATCTTCCAATTTTACAAACATGGCCGTCGTTCGAACTTTGATTCATAGTCCACTAGTCCAGCAATTTTACAATGGCCTCATTCAATAACCGAACAATAGCTATCCGGATAGGTTGGCGTTGTTCTATTCCCATGTAAGAATACAGCTGATGATAAAACAACTGCTGCCGAAAAAAAATTCTTAAGCTATCCGAAAAACTTATGTATACTTTTGTAACCCCTGAGAAATGTCAAAAACATATGCACAAACCCATACAAATTTAACCTATTTGATTTTGGTTGTTCAGGAACTTCTGTGGATACTAACATATCTGAGATAGGTTATCGTACCGACATCTGAATGTACCCAATACAACATATTTATACTATTCCGTATGTATAAATCTACGAAGTAGATACGCTGAAGCACTGGCGACGATACCATTACACACATTAATACACCAGGTATTTGGTTGGCTACTGACTTTCGCCATGGCCGGACGTGTGCCTCGTCACACAGACAAAAACGGTAACCGGTTTTAAATAGGTGCGCTCATTAATATTGTGCAAATTGTCCTAAACCAAACAAGAGATGTGTAGAAACTCGATCGGAACAGCAACAGAAGAAGTCAACCAATTTCCATCTCCCCAGTTCCAAGTTTCGACATCATTTTCATTCGCACATCTTCCGTAATGGATGATGGTGTCCCAAAAAATGTAGCATCCTCAGGATTGCATAAAATAGCAGGCAGTTAAGTATTCACGCTGCACAGTCCGCTAATCTAACGGACCAAATCTTACAGTTCTCTAAAGTTAAAACTAACGGAAGCGAAACCAAGTTCGCAAAGAAATAGCAATACCGCTATAATCAACGGATCAATCCAATAGAAGCGTGATCTCAACAATCAACATATCATTACAGCAACAGTGGATTATTCGTGTACAAATTTGCAAGTGTTTATATATATATATATATATATATATATATATATATATTAACAACAGAAAATATTGAGCCGTCGTTCATTCATCCTAAAGAAATAAGATTTCTAAATTTTCCAGATTGAACCTAACCGATCAATTAAATTTTTAATGTGTATATAATGTATATATATAATTAAAAAAAAAGAAACAGTTGAGCTTTTGCTCTATTTCCATTAGAAAAAGTGACTATACGTATATACGTATACGTATAGAAGTAATTTTATTGTAGGTTTATGTACATATTTATTTTTATATTAGGTAGATATTTTAGGTTATTTAGTCACATAACGCCACGCGCAAAAGTATATATAACCCTTGATTGAGCAAAATGGAAAACATTTTATCGACCGCCATGAGGCAAACATTGTATAACTTAATACAAAGCAATAGAAAGAGCAGGCAATACTCTATAGCCGCCATGTATATACTAATTTTAAACCTGAAATAAGAATTGTATTAGAATAAGACAGAAACTGTAACCTTAAAGACTCAATAAAAATTCAATTCAATTCATTAATACACCAGAAAGCAATAGAAAGAAAGAACAATATTGTGGGTTTACATTTTTTTTTAGAAACTGTGTTGTGTTTTACCTTGGCGTGTGTCGATCAGTCGATAGGTCGGTCGGTCGAAATTTATGCACCCACAATGCCGCAAAAGAAGTTTTACTTCAAAAACGTATTTCTGCAAATAACATGAGGTGTATTCACGATCCGATGTATCTGGTCTTGTATCTGTAAAAGTGTAGCATTTTTTTGCACTACAACAACAAAATATACTGAATGTCAAAGGCTTAACTTTACACTTTTACAATACCCGAACCCTATTTGTAACAGCAAAAAAAAAAAGGGTGTACGATTTTTCACACACAAACAGCCTTCCTCAGAACAAATGTGAAACAATTTTGACATTTGCTTCAGTGTTGCTACAGATTAGTAAAAGTGTGTTCACAGTCTGTTGTAAAAATATAAAAGTTTACAAGACTCGGTACACCAGATCGTGAATACCCCTATTGCAATATGTAATATTGTATAGGGAACAGTCAGGGTGGCACCAAAAAAAAATTAAAAATATGTATGTATGCGGGGGCATACGTGCATGTATCTGCGTGTCTGTACATGTATGTGCGTACGTATATGTATGTGAGTATGTACATGTATGGGTGGGTTGCATGTTGGTGTGTGTTTGCATGCATATAAAATATAAACAATAAAAAAAGAAAAAAATGCTGCTGTGGCTGTTCTAGTTTTTAAGTAGTTTTAAGTATTATTAGGTATTTTAGGTGGTTTGGGTTGTTGGTTAGTATAAGTTAGTTTTATTTAGTTTTAATTATTTTTAATATATATTTAGGTTTAGTTTATAAGTAAAAATAAATAAAATAAAAAAATGATAAGATATCAAGTTTTTGTGAAAGTTTCTTGAAATATAAAATAAAATAAAAAAAAATTAGATTTAATTAAAATAGTTTTTAGGTCGAAAGATATTAGTTTTAAGAGTTATTGCTTAATTTAGAGCGCCCGTAAAGGGCCAGTAAATTAGTTGTAAGTTATTGATAATTAGGCTAGTTTTAAACATTTTTCATTTTTGTCTAGCTTTAAGATAGTTATAAGTTAAAATGAAATAAAAATAAATTTAAAAAAAAGAACCCCTATTGCAATTAGAGCAACAGTGTCCATTCGAGAAATAAACGAGATTTAATTTTTGGGGTAAATGTTGAACGCATGCAATGTAAGTTATAAGCTTTTACGATTTTTGACAGCTGGCTGGAAAGCCTAAAATATTTCCCAGCCGTCTAGTAGTTTGTTCTCGGTTCTCGCTATTTGCTTTCATTTCAAAACAAATAGTTTTTCAATAGATCTAGTAAATTTTTGGGATAACTATTTGTTAAGAATACATTTTGGTGCAAAAACCTGTTCAATAATGGCATCCTTAATGTTGCTGAAAAACTCAATTGCTGCAAGTAAGGAATATTTTTTTTTAATGTTTTTTTTGTGCACAAGACGCTCATTGCGTAATTTAATCGAATGTGAGGTTACAGATTCTAAATAATATACATTCGTTCATTTGCAGAAAGTAATTTGCGACCCTTGGGAGTTTTGGTCCTTCGTTCATCTTATTCTACCGATGGTCCTCGACCATTGAAAACAACTAATCTTTCGTCTATTAAAAGAGGGACAGGAGGTCGAAGTAGTTTCAATGGCATTGTTGCCACTGTGTTCGGTTGCACTGGCTTTGTGGGTCGGTATGTGTGCAATAAGCTTGGAAAAGTTGGTTCGCAGATGATACTACCGTATCGTGCTGATCACAGCGAAGCTATTCGCCTTAAAGTCTCTGGTGATTTAGGACAAGTTCTTTTCCATTTTTATAATTTAAAGGATGAAAATTCCATTCGTGAGGCCGTGAAGTATTCCAACGTTGTAATTAATTTAGTCGGCCGTGATTTCGAAACAAAAAACTTTAAGTTTGAAGATGTACACGTAACTGGTGCCAGAAATATTGCCAGGTATAAACATTTAATATTGTCTTACCCGTTATTTTAGTTTTATTTTAGAATTTGCAAAGAAATGGGTGTTGAACGCCTTATTCATTTATCTGCACTCAATGCCGAAGAGAATCCGAAAGGACATATTTTAGAAAACGGGAGCAATTATTTAAGGAGCAAATATTATGGAGAACTTGCAGTTCGGGAAGAATTTCCAGATGCAACAATTATTCGTCCGTCTGATATTTACGGTTCAGAAGATAGGTTCTTGAGATATTACGCTCACATTTGGCGACGCCAATTTCGCGCATTTCCCCTTTGGTACAAAGGAGAACGTACTGTAAAACAGCCCGTTTATGTAAGTGATATTGCTCAGGCAATCGTCAATTGTGCTAGAGATCCAGATACCGCAGGAAAAGTCTATCAAGGTGTAGGGTATGTTACATGCTATTAAATTTGTATCATTCTTAAGCTAAAGTTAAAAATGTTTAGCCCTAAACGCTATCTTCTGAGTGATTTAGTTGACTGGTTCCATCGAGTTATGCGAAAAGATGAAAAATGGTGGGGATATATGCGTTACGATATGCGTTTTGATCCAACTTTTGTTTTGAAAGCCAAGTTGACAGAACTTATTTGCCCCGGAAGCCCTATTGGCGAACTTCATATGGAACGCATTGAGCGAGAGTGTGTGACTGACAATGTTTTAAGCGGTGTTCCAACCCTGGAGGATCTAGG
Organism: Philhelius pedissequus; assembly: GCA_910595825.1. Lineage (NCBI taxonomy): Eukaryota > Metazoa > Arthropoda > Insecta > Diptera > Syrphidae > Philhelius > Philhelius pedissequus. The sequence continues at coordinate 875,129 of OU343163.1, read as the reverse complement.
CGTGCAGCTAACCTCAATGGAAAGTCAAGTTCCATGGGAGCTTAGACCATATAGAGCTGCTTTATATTATGATGCTGAACTTGGTGAATTCGAAACACCTGTCCCACCAAAAACACTAAATCTACGTGAGGAGATGAGGATGTTTGGTTAAACGAAGTTTAATAATGACTATTTAAAGATGCAATTAGAATGCTTTAATAAAATAATTCACAAAAACACCATACCGTATTTTTCTGACATTTTATAACATAACTTATATTCTAGTGACAAAGTATAACCGCATTCGTAAATAAATTATGTGCTAGAGAATTGTGACCCAGCAGTTTCATTTAAGAAAAGATTAGATCTTTTTGAATTTTCAGAGTTTCATTCCAACAAAAGGAAACCTAGATCAAATCCCAAAAGATTAAAGATCTGATCTCTGATAGGTTGGCAGATTTGTTCTGAATGCACACATACATAAGTACATGTTAAAGGTCTTCTGGCAAGGTTCAAATGGAAAATTGTTGTTATTAATTTCTTGTGAACTAGTGCTAAAAAAAATGTACAAATTATGGGCGAAGATGTTAATAATTTAGATTTTATAAATTTAGTGGAGTTTTTGATTTCTTCGTCTTCCTCGTTATCTGATGATGCAGATGGTTTTTTCAGAAATGTATGTGTCAGACATTCAACAATACTGCAATTAAATCTGGAAATAAGTTTCATTGAAAAGATCAAATCTAGATTTTGAGAAGAGATCTTTGAAACTTAAATGAAACTCGCTATTAAACACTTGATGTATGTGTTCTAAATATTTTGTTGAGGTTGTACTAATATTTGCAGGTAATGAAAATATTTCAAACGAATGGACATTTCGATTGGTAATTCGGAACCTTTCGGAGTGCGTATAAACTGTAAACATTTCTGAAAGTGTACTAATAACATCCAGAGTGACAGTTCTTCTCCTGAATAGAAGAGAAAACAAAACGTTTCTGGATTTCATTTCAGAATTACTCACACATTCAAACACAGCTCGTTTTTAAATATAGAATGTTTTTTAATCTAAACAATAATTTGAACTTCAATTTAAAATTGAAATTATTTATGAACATATGCAATTACACTCATACGTCGATACAAACACTTCAGAATCAAATTGGATGTGTTTGTCTGTTTGATTGGTGTTCTGAATCGGAGAAGGCCAGAACTTTTAGGAAACATAAATTTAACCGGTAATTCTAATAATAAGTAAGAATAATGCAAAGCTTATTTTGTATAAAAGAATGCCAAAATTCAACTATTGATAAAAATATTTTACCAAGATAGGACTTTCTTTTTACCAACTACTATACCCTACCACGCATTCCATCGTAATCGGAAATTTGTTACGAATCCCGTAAAAATCACAGAATACATCGTAGTGGAAATTTTCATACAAATTGCCATTACGAACGGATTCAGCGTTACCTTTATTCGGGATTCGTAGAACTTTCCGATTACGATGGAACTCGTGATAATGCTGAATATATGTATTTATTGTATTGCTTCAAATCAGACATAAAAAAGCGTATTCAAAAAATCCATACATAAATACATGCATTGGAAATGATTTGAATATTTATTCATCTTCTACATCATTCGCCTCCATATTATAAATTGATATTTTTAAATTATTTTTACTTGCAAGTTTTGCATTTGGAAACAAAATCTAACTCAAGATTTTAATTAAACTTGACATTACGATGATATAGAAAACCAAAAAAGTGGGTATCGCAATTCTGTCTGTCTATCTGTAGATCATTCTACAGCCTAAACGGCTGAAGCGATTTTCTTCAAACTTGGTACTTGAGCGTTTTAGGTGATTGTCATATTCAATTCATATATGTCCTTGAACGTCAAATAAATATGTTGTAATTTTTTTACCAACAAATCCTATAAATGGCATTAAAATACAGAGTTGTCAGAAAGTGTTCAATTGGCAAATAAAAAAGCCATACACTACATTTTGGTCAAACATTTTATTTACATATTTTCTTATTAACATTTTTTTTATGTTCGACTTTCTCATTAACACCCGACGATTTCGATCAAAATTTATCTATAGTAGTTCCTTCGAATTATAAATAATACTGCATACCAAAATTTTCGAAAAATATTGTTTGTTTGATTTTTGAAAAAAAAATATATTTTTTTTTTTTGGTTTTGAATCTTATATATTTTGAAAATGTGTGGATGATTTATTTAAATTTTTTGTAAGTTTGCATTATTAAATGTTTAAAATTGTCATACCAATTTTTTTCAGAAAAAAAGAAATCTTAGATATAAAAAACGACTTTAAAAATATATTTAATAGAAATCTTTTGCATACGATGTGATCGAACATAAGAGCAAGTATGTGCGATCCAATCGTGTAATTTATTTGTAAACAAATTGTCAATATTAATTAATATGTAATTCTAAATTTTCTTGTAACTAAAAACGGTCTGGAATATTTTCAATGATCAAAACTTTTATCAATTGGGTTGCTACATACAAACCTAATTATTAATTAATAGTAGACAATCATAAAATAGGTGAATAAAACCTTCAATAAATGATTTATTTAAACAAATGCCATAAGAACTAATGTTGGATCAGCAGAAATTTATTTTAATTTATTTATTAAATGTTTTTAAAAGTTATTGTGTATGTGGTGAACGGGGTGAAACGTTCGAAGAGTTTGTATGATTAGACAAACTGTCATCTTCGCATACTGAAGTGTTTAAATCGTGTTCGAATTCATCTAACTGTTCATCACTTATTTCCCGTGTACCTTTCCAAACATCCGAATCGCCCGTTACATCCAACAGACGAACTCTTAACCTTTCTGATATTTCTTCAAGCTCAGTAAATTTTCTTTTGATTGCTCGACAGAGATTCATATTATTTATATCTAAGCTTGATTCGAAAGTATCGAGTAAGTTTTCAACTTGATTGTTTCGTACTAATTCCTGGAGTTTTTTTATATCGTCAACCGGTTTTGCAACAATATGTATTTGACCATTAACATGTCCGTTGAAGTCCACAATATCAAACCATTTATTTATTACAGGAATATTTTCTATCAAATCGCAAAATCTTATTGATGCAAGACCAATAATTGTATCTTCCATGGGACATGGTAAATTTTGATCATTTGCATTACTTTTTCCAGTCTTTTTCCAAACCTTAAGAATAAATCGTTCGTTTTTCTGCAACAGCAAAGTTATACATACCTACGTAAAATGTATTTACAATTTATTGTACAAAACTTACATTTATAAGATAGTTGACAGATTCTGATACACAAAACAACACATTCCAAACCGGATTCGAATTTTTTTCTATCACAGGAGTCGAGTATACCATTCCTTCGTGAGATTTCACCATTAGCCCGTTACCTTCGTCAGCTAGAAATGTTACGTATGTACTTGGCTCTTCGCCCGTTGGACTGCTAATATTTTGACCCTTTGTACTAACAGGTCGATTATGTTTTTTTTTTAATTTAAGAAATTGGGATACTGGTAGATTCCGAGCCCTTTTAATTTCCAAAACTATCCGAAAAGAATTGCTTTCTGCCAATTGTATGACTGGTTTTGCATGATTCATATTAGATGTTGTTGAAGCTATTGATTTTTGAAGTACGTTTAAAAGGTCTGACGTTCTGCTTGTTTTTGAATTTATAGGTAAGCATAATTCATTTTCAACCGATTTTGTGGGAATATAGTTGGATATATGCTGCACGGTAGCTGTTCTGTTTGCATCTATTTTTAAATTTTCCATATTCACGATTTGCTTCTCAGTGCCCATTGCTAAAAGACATTCTATTTCACCAATTTGCTCACCAGATGTTAAGTTCAGAACTGGTGTCCATTTGTTTGTTGATATAACTGGAAACTAAAAGAAAATACATATTAAGTTTATGTATTTTGAATGTAAAAAAAACACAAACCTGACCGTCGTTAAGACGATTTGTTAAAGAAGCATCACGATAAGCGATAAAAAACTGATGTAGTGGCAAACGCAATAAGCCGATTACTTCTGGCTGTACGTTATTTTTAATTTTTGAGAGCTCAATATTTAGACAATTATTTTGTACTTTTTCCAAAAACTGATTACTGTTTAAAACATTAAAGACCTAAATACGTGTTTGGTTGATAATATGAATATTATTAAAACGTAAAAATAAATACTTCTGTAAAGTTTGCCCCTTTTTCCGAAAAAGGAGCAAATAAAGTTTCTTCTTTCCAAAATCTGTTGCACACTAAGACTATATCTTCATTTTCTAAAGAAAATGTGAAATTTCGTTGACCACCTATTCGCAAAATTCCATGTAAAAAGCAATGTTTTGTCGTAGCCGTTGTTGCCAACATTTTTGATGGTAAGATAATAATCAAGATCAGTTCCGAGTCTTTAAAGGTAACCAACAATTTTCTGCTGAAATAGAAAATAGGTTTGATTTGATGTAAAACTCATTTACTTGCGCCTAATCATCGGGATTATTAATTAAAAAAAAAACATACATAGTTGCAACAAAAGAACTAAATAATTCCTTTTTCTTAATTTTTTAATAATATTTCGTTATTCAATATAATTGGCTACTAAATACTAAAATTTACCTTTGAGTTGTAGAATTTGTTTAAAATTTAGGATTTAAACTTCATATATATGTAGGTAATATGTATGTAGATATTTGCAGAATGTTTAAAACTAAAACTAGCTTAATTAAATACAAAAATATTTTGTTTTTGATTTAAGTATTTATTTAATATTTCTAATAAAAAATTTACTGACTGCACCAACCAACAATAAACATTTTTGACGTTGATTTATATAGAAGACCCGTTCGTGTTCGTTGTCGAAAAGTGGTGTGTTTGTGTGAAATTCGCTTGAATTAAAAATTCTATTTTTTCTAACCAACATCGAATTATTTCTAAACAAAATCGATTTTATTCTGTCAGATAACCCTGCGTCACGACAAGCAATAATTTATCGAAAATTGAATATGCAATTTTTTTTTATAATTTTGCACGCGCTCAAGGGATTATGAATACGCTTTATATGTTTTTAACACAGCGCGGGCATCCGGTGAAAGAAGGATAGGAAAGATGTGTGGCGCGATGTTCTGAGATTAGAGCTGGTTGTTGTCTCAGATTTATCTATACCGTGTCTGATTTATTTATGTCTCTTATAATTCGCATTATTTTATTTATTTCGTAGTCATAGTTTATGTTTTTTTTTGTATTCATTTTTATTTAATCTTAACTTATAACTATCTTAAAGCTAGACAAAAATGTTTAAAACTAGCCTAATTATCAATAACTTACAACTAATTTACTGGCCCTTTACAGACGGTCTAAACTAAACTATATCTCTTAATACTAATGTATTTCGACCTAAAATCTATTTTAATTAAATCTAATTATTTTATTTTTATTTAACCAAGAAAACTTTACTACAAAAACTTAGTATCAGATCAGTAGTTTATGGGTATACTAGTTTACTCAATCACAAGTTGTTAGTGTTATGCCTGAGCAGAATGTACTGAGTAAATCAGCAACTCATTTTATGACAATTTTTAGAATTGGTTTAATGGAATATAAGAAGACATACACAACGGCAGGAATCGAACCTGTGACAACGAGGCTTACAGGCGAGCACACAACTATCGCGCCACGGCCACCCCTAATGGAAATTTCCAATGCAGACCACAAATTTCATGAAATAAATTATTTTAGGAAATTGATTTAACTTTTATTTCTTACTATTTCTGTGGAAATAAATGAATAATTTGACGTTTAAGACTAGTTCCCCTTCAAGCAAGCGACTCCGTTTTAGATCCGATACCACTTCATAAATGAACCCAAAAACGGATCCAAAACGATTCCAAATCGGATCAAATTAGTATGGAAATTAGAATCACCACGGAGCCATTATGTGAATGTATTGTGAGAGAGAGTTTTCTATTTCACCATACTCAGCGAGAACGGAACATAAATGGAATCTAAAACGGATCCAAAAAATGAACTAATCTAATTAGAAATAGGTTCCTATAATCCTATATGCTGTTTTATGATACGTTTTCACCTAAAGATATTCCCGTTTAAATTGAGAAGATTAAAAATTAATCTTCAAGTGTTTTCACCAGTGGAAAAAGATTAGTTTGACGTTTTCACTATGAATTGTCATTCAAAAGTCAATACAACAAGACAAAAACAAAATAATTGGAAAGAAGAATAATAATTTCGGTGCAGTGAATAAATTTAATTTCAATAAATAAAAATGAGTAATAACTTTAAAATATTGTTATCCCAACATCTTCCAGCAAATAGATATATTTACATAAATACTGTAATCGCCTTTGCACGGTTTTGGTTTTTATATATTTGGGAAAGAACAACTTCAAAGTATTACTGTAGGATAGCTAAAACATTTTCCATTACAAATTCGAGGCACCGACCGCTTTGGTCTTTGTAGCTTTATTGCAATTTTTATTTTTATACTTATTTATAAACAAAAACAGAATTTGAAGGCAACGAAAAATTATACCAGACAAAAAAAAATTAAATAATATTGGACAGTTTTTTTTTGTTGAATGGCAATGGAGAAAATATGACGTTCGAATAGGCGCGTTCTATGAAATAAGGTTTGTTTCTTTTGAGAATCTTCTACTTCGAAGAAGATTTCAATGAGATTAATTTCTAATCTTCATTTAAGGAGATTAAAATTTGTATGGGAAATCTTCAAGATTTAGAAGATTTCAAAGAGGATTTATGGTTAATCCACTTAAATCTGGATTAAGTGGTAGGTGAAAACGTAGTTTTACACATATTAAACACTTCTTTGTTTATTCTATTAGCAATACATTGGCTGCGTTTGGTGACACACATAAAGCATTCCGGGTTGCTTTGTGTTGTTGTAACGCCTAAGAAAAAAACAGCAGATGAACTAAACATGTTGTCAAACACAAATTTCAAGCTCGCCAAAAATTATTGGATTTGTGTAGAAATGTGAAGAAAAGCTAATCCAAAACTGCATATGTGTATGCAATACAACTGACCTAACAGGGAAAGCTACCTAGATCGTTCGAAAACAAACCCGCTACAAAGGTATCTTGGATAGCCTATCGGCCTCGCACCGAACGCTGTTTCTTGTTGAAATGGGATGTCAGCGAGTTCTCTCTTTGATTTTGCTTTGACATCGATACCTGACATCAAATTTGACGGGTGTGTTTTTTCCCTTTTTGATGACAGATGACATTTTATCTCATTATTTTTTGTCTCTCATGCCGACAACTATTCTTTTGGCGCATTTCAATAATTTTTATTTGTACATAAATTATTCAAGACACCATTTTTATTAGTTAATTTGCGTTAACAGCAGTGTATGTAGTCATAAAATATTTTTTTCATGAAATTCATTTTTGATAAATATTTTTCAACTAATCTTTATACTTATGTCGCATTCCTTAAAACTATGTACATATTTGAAATCGATGTCTTCCAATACCTGCGATATAGGTACTAGGTAAAATTTTGCAAAAAAAATCGAACTAAAGATTTTAATCAAACTTGACTTACAATGACAAATATAAGTGTGTCTTGCAATTCCGTCCGCTTGTAGGTCGATCTACAGCTTAAATGGCTGAAGCGATTTTCTTCAAACTTGATACTTAAGAAGCGTTTTAGATGCATTGCATCATCCTTTTCTAAATCTTTTTTTTAGCCCCAAGGGTACCTGGCATACAATTTTTTGTACCAAAAATAGTAAATCTTAATAAGATATTTCGAAAATTACTCCAACAATTTTGATAAAAACAATTGCAACAAATCAGTATACTTTTACTTTACATTTTGCTTCAAAAATAAGTTTACTTATTGCCTTTTTGATGATTTTTGATTGGTCGTCCGGAAGGCTTTCGAATGATAGAAGAGAAATTTTCTTCTGGATTTGAAATCAGATTCAAAACTAGAAGCACGCACACACTCACACTTACTAAATGTCAAACAAATTATTGAAATTGAAAAACATCAATGTTAAAATCGAAAAAACAACATCGATTCAATATTATTATAAGGTCTGATCCAGACTTTTTTTGGGCAGAAATTGGTAGATTGTCAAAACTTAAAGAGTGAGGATAAAATTCTCTCATTGAGAAATAAAGTCCGAAATAGTCTGGAACAGCTTGAGCACAATATTCTGCCAATTTTTAAACGTCAACACATTTGTTTTTTTTTATTTGCTGTAAATTCACATTTTTTTCTCTTCAAACTAATTATTTTGTATTTTAGTGTTTCTAAATTAATTTATTTGTTCAACAAATATTTTTCCACACCAACTACGAACCGTTTTTTTTTCGTTTATGAAAAACGTCAGTCTGACAATTGTAAATTCTCTGCCCACAAATTGTTGCCTACAAAAATTTATTATTAGGCAGGACTTGGCAAGAAATTTTCAGGAAGGGGAAATATTTTACTCTCACAAGAGCGCTCTCTTCTGCCAAAAACTACCAAATTTGTAAGTCTGGAACAGGTTTTGGCAGAAATTGGTGCCAATTTGTGCCAATTGGCATAGTGTGGATCAGACCTATAAATTCAAAGCACCTTAATTGTTTTCTATCTTAATTTTCTTTTCCCTCTTCGTGTGTATGAGTATATGAGCTACTACATTACATACATAAATACGAAACGCATATTAATTTGGACTAAAGGTCGCAAAAAAACTCAATAAAAATCATAATTACAGTCCACAAAATAAGGAACAAAAATAATACCTACGTATGTAAATGTGTTTGTATTGTTTTTGTTTTTGCATTTATTCTTAAAATTAAACAAGCCAGACCACGGGTATTATTTGCTCGGTGTCTGAATTCGACCGAATTCCCCTAGAAGAATATAAGTCACAGTGCTTAAAGCTGTACATTTTATTTGTGTCGGTAGCCATCGACTAATATATTGCGTCTTAGAAAGGTACTACAGCATCTAACTGATGAGCCCAACTGTAGTACCTGGGCGAAACGCATATTAATTTGGACAAAAAAACTCAATAAAAATACATACCTGCAGTGGTGACAAAATAAATAGCACATGTATCCTATGATTCCTGTAACCAAAGTTTTCGTACTTTGTTAAACTTTAAAGACTTATGAAGTAGTAAGAACAACGATATGTTAGATTTATTAAGAAACAAATAATTAATATTCATGGAAACAAGTTAAGTTATTCTAGGACAAAATAAATAGCACACTTCATCAGAAAAGGAAAAACAAATAAAATAACATAATCTTTGATCGTGATACAAAGAAAATTATGTGTTAATATTGATTGAGATAACCTTTACTTTTAATCACAGCGACAAACCACACGTTTCATAGATAAAACAAGACTCAAATCGCTCAACAGGTACCGAGTACGTGGCTAGCTAAGCTTCCTGCCAAAGTTTGTCCAAATTTAAACTAGCGGATCTATTAATTGTTTTATTCACATCATTCCACAAATTTTCAATAGGATTGAGATCTGGAGATTGAACTGGTCATTCCATGATCCCGATGGATAACACTTGCTTCACAGACCTAGTGGTTTTACCTTGGGTTGTTGGCCTGTTGAAATTTCCACTTCAAGGTCATTTCTTTATCAGCCCAGTATCAACATTGTATTCCGCAGGATTTCTTTGTATTTTATCTGATCCATAATACCTTCCATGTGATCCCACACAATACCAGGAAAACATCCCCAAGCTAGAATGCTACCTCCGCCAAGCTTAACACCTTTGATGGTGACAAGCCATCCAAACTTATATTAAGATATTTTTTTTACCAATTTTGATCTTTTGAAATATATGCTCCTTTGCATCTTCTGGCAATTCTTCAGAAAAAAATTTTCACGGAGGTGGTTTTTAATAGTGTTAACAGTTCACACACCAATATCTTTCTCTATTGGTTGTTTAATTTTTAGAGCAGTCATGAACGGATCTGGTTTCATCATGTGGGCGATGTCAACATCAGTTCGGTTCAGGCATATTTTGTTTTGAACACTTCCTGCTTCTTGACAATGGTGAAGAGCATTAACAACATTCTTCCTCGAACATGTTAATTTTCGATTTATTGAAGAACTTTGGTAACATTCATTTTTAAAATGAGAACTCGTACTATAACTGCCTCTTAGGAATACTTGCCACGACCCATACTACATATTGACAATTAAAATTTTACCAATCCTAAATAACAAATTAATAAAAAACCCCAAACTTTCCCACTTACTTTTAAAATGTTTAAAATATTTAACAAAAATGCTTTATGCTTACAACTAAAACAATGTGTGCTATTTAAATTGTCTTCATTTGAATGCACCTTGCTTACCTTCTGACTTACATTTGACTTTATTTATTAAATAAATTGAAAAGAAGTAATATCCCGTTTTTCAAAAAAAAATTATTTTTTTTAATATATAAGGCAAGTACGTCCAAAATGACATACTGCTCTTATCTTGAAATCTACAATACTTATACAATCCGCTCCCATGTAACTAGTTGGCTTTGATGATTTGTTAAATCCTTTAAAAATTCTGTCGCATTTGATAGCCATGTGTAGTCGCAAAAGAACAAAACATTATTTAAGAAGAAAATAATTTTTTATTGGTTCTGGATAGTTTTTTTGATTTTGGTGAGTTTATGCAGTTTTCAGTTACTTTTATTGACCATATCTATAGTTCACGACAAAATTGATAATATAAACACACAATTGACCACAACACCAGAGTTTTATGGAACTTATTAACAAAATTTTGTCAAAACTATGGTATGGACAAAATGACATACCATAACCACGGACAAAATGACATACCTACGTACCCGAATATTGTTTCAATTTAACCAACAATTATGCCTCATAATTATAAAATGACAACAGATCATCAGTCCTGGAGAGTTGAATCTATGGAGAAGGCCATTGAAGCTGTAAATGACAACAAAATGGGATGGCTTTAAGCATATAAGATGTTTGGTGCCCTTCAAGCTACAAGCTTGGTGTCCGCAAGCTACCTAAAAAGACACGCCTTCGCTAAGAATACAAGTTTAAGTCCAAGCTTATTCCCTCCTGATGTTAAAAGACATTTGGCTGGACACATTAAGTTCTAAGAAGATCGCCTTTCTGGCCTTAGTCGCGCAGGTGTTCAAGAAAAACTTGGTTACGCTGCATAAAATGCAATCATTGGACTCATACCTCTTGGTCTGACGGGCCAAAAATTACTAAGAATATCATTTGCTAATAACATGTAGTATGAACCACAATGTATATATGTTCAAAAAGTTTTTCGAGCAACAAATTCTGACTATAATTAATTTATTTTAGAAAAATGAAACTTGTTAATTACTATAGACTTACCATATACATGCCATATGTTATTTTGTCCATAAGAAATATGATATAAGAAATATCCAAACTACATGGATAAAATGGATTTTCTTATAATTTTTAATAACGATTTTTTTAATTGTTTCCACTTATATTTTAAACTGAAAAAGTAATTTAAAATGTGTGCAATGAATTGAAATATGAAATAATAAACATTACATTACAATAAATACCCTAAATAAATTTTTGTTAATAAAATAGCTAACAGTATGTCATTTTGGACGTACTTCCCCTATGTACCTACTTAAAATTGCCATACAAAATAATTTTTTTGAAAAATAATAAAAAAAATGTTGTATATACAAATATTAGATAGAAAATGGGTTCTAAAATATGTTAAGGTTTTTACTAAGAATAATTTGCTCACTATGTGAACGAACATGTTGTAAGGAATTTGAAAAAAAAATCGATTTTTTGTGATTGTGCGAGTGCTACTTCATAGCTGCAATTTTAGGAAACAACAAGTTATATTGCTAAAAGTGAAAAAAAATCGATTCTATGAAATGTTGTTTAAAATTTTTGAGAGCATAAAATCGATTTTGTTTAGAAACAATTTAATTTGTTCAAAATAAAATTGAATGTTTGGTTGAAAGGAATTCCACATTAAGTTTGTTTGTGACTATCGTTATTTTAACATTAGTAAAATAAGTTTTCAAATGGGTATCGTATACGTAACTAATATCCCTTTACGTTTTGGATAAAATCATAAATTCTATCTAATTGTAGATATGGTCTACATTTTGGTAAGAAAACATTTTTACTTGCGATATAGGTACTAGAGCAAGTTTTGTGTTTGGTAAAAAACGAAAAAGAAAGAACTCGAGATTTTAATCAACTTGACATTACGATGGTAAAAAACACCAAAAAAGATTGGGCCCCCAATTTCGTCTGCCTGTCTGTCTGTAGAACAATCTACAGCCTAAACGGCTGAAGTGATTTTCTTCAAACTCGGTACTTAAGTGTTTTAGGTATTGTCTCAAATAGGTTTTTCAGTGTTTTTTTTAGCCCCCAAAAATAACGGTACTTGCCATACAATTTTTCTTTCCATCTAAATTATCTCGAAAACGGAACTAACGATTTTAAGGTATAGTCTATATACATTTTGGTGAAATTTTTTTTAGATATTTTGTTATTAACGTTACCTGCCATACAACCAGTTTTTTGAATGATTTTCTACTTTCTCATAAGCGTCTCTACGGATTTGGATCTATTTTTTTTTATAATAATTCCTTCGAATTATTAATAATTCTGCATACCAAAACTTTCAAAAAATATTTTTTTAGGCGTTACTATTAAGAATCTTTTTCATACCATACGATGTGATCGAACATAAGAGCAAATAAGTACGATCCAGTCGTGCATTTTTTTGTCGAATAATGTTAGTACCTGCAATAGATAAGTACCTAGTAGAACTTTTTTCGACTTTCTCGTTAACAGCTTATTTTTAAGCCTATACTTGTCTTATGCTATGGTACGAACGCGCTTTTAATTTGTGTACATCACTGCGTTAAAACTTGTTCAATGATGTAGGTACCTTTCTATTAATTATATATGTACCTAGGTATATCCCCTTAAGAAAAAGTGTACCACAAATTTAATATTCCCTTCTTATTAATATAATATTTCGCCAATTCCCCTTTTATTAAAAGTGAAAATCGTGACCTTTGAGCATTGCAGAATTATTTTACTTATTTCTTCTACCTATTACTTTTTTATGAAGTAGGTACCTAGGTAGGCACCTTTATAAGGTACTCAATAGCTGCGTTTTATTATCTACGGGTCTGGGTCTGGGTTATGTTTTAACACGTATTACAAAAACAACACGAGATCCAGGATTCTATCTGGGTTTGCAAATATTAGTATTAAATTCGGCAAACAGAGTGTACATGTAAGTACATAACCCAGATCGTTTTATTTTCACGGGGTGAACCATATGGGTTATTGGCGATAATAAAACACGGCTAATGTAAGAACTATATATGCACTTGAGTATGTAGTTTCTAATGTACATGTAGATGTACATATTTAATTTTTAAAATTCAATATTATCTTCAAAAACTGTTTTATTCAGAGATTTAATTTATAAGTACTTGGGTACCTACCTATTTATTCATATGAAACTGTCAATCATAATCATATTGACTGATTAGAAAACAACGATATCAGAGGTAATTCAGCACAAGTTTAAATATTTTGGTACCTAACAAACATTATAATAATGTATGGGCATTATGTACCTATAATTACCATAGTGCTTAATAGTTAGATATCTACATACAGAGACAGACATATGTATGTATATGATGTTTTATGAAAGAAGGTCTATACGCACATGATAATTTATACGATGTTGCCTTATCCCCTTATCATTTAATACATTATATCAACAAAATTAAAAAAAACACGACGACAACGATCAGTCGCTTTCGATTTCATTTTCAGTTCGCGAGTTTGTTTGACCAAAATAGCACATAAAGTTGTAGGTGGCATGTGAAATTAAATTATACGAATCATTGATATCAATGATATACATAGGTATAAATGTTGCGTGGATTGAGTTAGAAATCATATAAACATTAAAAAAAAAAAAATTATTAATTGTTTCTAGGTACCTACCTACCTATTTAGAAAGCAAAAAATACTAAGTGCAACTGTTGTAAAATACGTACATACATACTCGTACATATGTATATCAAAAATAAATAAGGTGCTTAACAGAATATCTGTATTTAATCTTTATTTTATATTTGAAGGAGCCTACTAGGTACAATTTAATTGAATTTAATTTGTTTTATAAGTTCCAACTTGTGTCTGCGATAAACTGAAAGAGAGGCGCGATAGACGTATATACATATATAATATATGCACAGTAGTAATAAATTTTTATAATTTTGTGTTATACATTTTTTTTTGTATCAATACGGGTCATGATGATTTAACTTTTACATAAAGTAGCTCAACAAAAGCAGATTTTATAATTTCTATAATAGAATATCTAGATATCAATTCATAATATTTTTAGCTGAAAATGAAATTCGCAGGTATATGTACCCTACCTACCTACCTAAATACATATTTAAAATGTAACATGTTTATTTTTGTTTAAAGATGAATAAAAAAGAAGAAAATAACAAAAAAAAAGTGAAATAATATACGAATAAATAAAAAGCTGTGTTGATTTTAGGGTGAGTTTTTGCCAATTTAAAACTTTTATAAATATTTTTTTTAAAACAACGTATTTTTTATTGGAATCCTACGTACCTACCTACTCGTACGTAATGTAGGTAGTTATATTATAATAATGCCGTTTTTATTGATTTCTTTTTGTTGATATTAAAAAATGAACGTAATTATATTAGGTATATTATCTAATAATTAAATATAAAGTTGGTAAAGATTATTTTTAATTTAAATTGGGTACAAACCAAACAAGCCTTACATATGCCTAATTGGTGTTTTTTGTTGAATTGTTGATGGTGCCGGTTATTCCTTTTTACTTGGAAATATCATCTATATACATAATTACATATGTTTGTATATATAATATATATAAATAACTATAAGAGACTACGCCGTCTGTGAGTGCGCTTATTTACTGTCGAAAAGATTGTTCGATTTTCAAAATTTTGGGCTTGATGAATTCTTATTTAGTCAAAGAAGGGTACTATGCCACCAAAAACTAATAACCATAAGCTAATCACATAAGGACCCGAAGCATCTGCTGTCGTTTGACATTTTCCTACAAGCTGAATCACGCACACAAGTAACTTTTCCGTTCCTCTTTCAATAGACACATTGATAAAAACCCACACAAGAATCTTTACTGTCCATCTTCCTAAAGACACATAGACAACACAGCCCTAGTAATTTGTTTTTGTTTTGTTTTTCGATTTCCCATCTATTCACGGATAGAGTTTCAAAGCTACAAATACAACAATGTAATCAAATGGGTTTTGGGGGATGGAACGTACGAAAGTTTCCAATATTATTTGGCTTATTTGTGCTATTAAGGCTTATTTGTGCTAATAACCATAAGCTAATAACATAAAGACCCAAAACCTCTGCTGTCGTTTGACATTTGCCAACAAGCTGAAACATGCCCACAAGTAACTTTTCCGGTCCTCTTCCAATAGACACATTGATATAAACGCACACAAGAATCGTTTCTGTTCCTCTTCATATAGACACATAGATAACACAGCCCTAGTAATTTGTTCTTATTTTGTTTTTCGCTTTCACATCTGTTCATGGATAGAGGTTTTTAGTACATACCTACATGTATTCGAAAACAGATGGCGCTATAGTCTTTGCTTTGCCAATAGATTAAAAAGATAAAGATCCGAAACCTCTACTGTCATTTGCATTCGCCACAAGGTGCTAACACCCTCTACGCACACAACTATCCAATTAGTCCTTCCGGAATCGCACACAACTAGTTCGCCGCCACCAATTTTGTAAGTCACATTAATTCATCGACACGAATTCAAATTACGAATATAACAATGTAAACAAATGGCTTTTGGGGGGTATCTTGGTATTGCTCATGGGTAGGCTTTGACATTTGTTACTTTTTAAGAACCGCCAGATGGCGTAGTGCAATATGACATGTGTCGGGTGTTTTCATAAACATCTGAATAACTGGCTTAACAGTTAACTATAGAATCAATTAAAAACAACAATTTCTCAACGCTGCAATGTTTTGCAGGAACGCCCGTCCATTGTATTCAATTTTTTTCGGCTGATTCGCGCGAACAACCGCGCGTCTATTCGTGTCAGCCAGTAACTAAAGCCTATATCACACTGCCAGTAAATTTACTGACTACTGATACTAGCCGTATTTTATTTTCCCCGTGATTCAGATCGGATCATCTATTTATATGCGTTACAAAAACAAAATGATTTAGTTTTGTTGTTGTAACGCAAATAAATAGATGATCTCACCTGGATCACGGGGTAAATAAAATACGGCTACTGACGCGGTTTCTGCACCAGTCAAGCTATTGCTCGTCAGTGGTAATTGGAGAAAAAAATGGTTATCACACTTACTGGTAGACTTGTGCCAGTGTGTCCCGAAACTCACTGGCCCGTCAGTGAAATTTTTTCCAAGTCGGTCAGAATACGGACGCTTGAAAAACTGGATAACACACTACACTGACACGATACTGGCAGCACGAGTCAGTGAAATTTAAGAAAAAATCTTGCCAGTGAACATATCTGCTATCACTCAACACTGGCAGTACTGACACATAATAAGGGTAATATATTCCAGTCTTCATTTTCGTTAAAGTTCGCGTATGTGGCAAAACTCAGAGACACACTCTAATACAAAAAACAATTTGTATGTAACTCAGTGGTTATTTTCAGTAGCAATTTCAGCAACAGGCACTAGTGTATTTTAAAAAGCCCTCCCATAAGTCCTTTACTGACTATTTTTGTTGGACAGAGTATAGCGCAGATTTTTTCGTTTATGAAAACACCCGTCCTTTTCGATTCATTTTTCCAATTGAATTGGGTTTGCTTTCGCAAGTCAATTAATTAATTTTTTCACAATTTTCATTGTGTACAAAATATTTGTGAACGATTGTTTTAAGTTTATTTAAATCAAGACAGGTGCATTGTGATTTCCATGAGGAAAAATTGGATTTGGGAAATTTGTGAATCAGTAGTGATTTTATTAATTTAAATTGCCGATCTAATTTTTTCCATACAAACGTTTTCAAGATTGTAGGTACCTATACATATAATGTATATATAAATCATGTAATGTACAAAATTATTTTCTTAACCGCTCCGACGATCTTTTTTTCTTCAAACTATAGCAGCTAAGGAATTAAAATATATGTATGTACCTAGGTTACGAATTTTATGATTTGAGCATATGGTGTACCTACATTACTTTATTAAAATATTTCTATAAACTTTATTGCATAATTTTATTTTATAGTGTCAGAAATCAGACAGATTTCTACTAGGTAGCTGTAACTTAACTTGAATACGATGTAATCCAAGATCCAACATAAGAATAAGTATACGCGACCCAGTACTGCATTTTATTTTTAATAACTAAAATGAAGGTATCTATGTATGTACATAATAAGTATTAATATAATATTATGCAAGAAAACGATGTACTATTACCGAAACGAAATTATAATTCAATATCCATCAATCTTTCATAACATATTTCAAATTTCGTAAAACTACGACGCAACTCATTTCGAAATAAAGTAGGTAATGTACGCATTATGTACACATAAATAGGTATCACGTACTTTCTTTTATACTTATAGCTTTGGTGGATTCAAATTGGTTGGAATAAATAGTTATAATGTGAGAATAATATATATATAGGTATATAAATAGATAATGTGTAAACATTATTGACATTTTCACACTATAGCCTTTGAGTTTTCTTCCAGATCTACTATTTTCTACCTTGATCTGGTAGGTAACTCATAATTTTTTTCAAGAATACTGCTTGAAAACTGTAAAATTGTAATAGGCCTGTACTCAGTTTTTCCGATTTTCGATGTTGTCATTGACAACACCTTGGCCATTTTCCAGCGATCGTAATGTCCTTTTCGATTGGTAATCCGGAAGGGCTCTCTGATCCGAGATTCCAATCAAGCAAGGTAACATTCGATTCTTGATTCTGAATTTTAATGTGTGTGTGCAAGGCAAAAAAAAAGAAAACAATGGGATGAAAATATACGGATGGGCGATGTTCATCGATCTTGACAAAACATATCGATGTTAGACGGAAAAATATTGATCTTTCAACATCGATGTTGAAGCATGTGAAACATCTCAGCATCGATGTTAAGATTCAAAACATCGACTTAAAATCAGCTGAAATCTTCTGTCAATGAACTTCAGCTTATAAGAGCCATACACACGATCAATTTTTATTGTCAATTTTCATTGAACAAGTCATAGTTCAATGACTATTGATCGTTTGTATGCTCTTCAATGTCATTGTCAACGAACATTGAAGACATTGAAGGCAATCAAAATCGATTTGGTTTTCTTCAATGTCGTCAATGTTTATTGACAATATGTTTTGATCGTGTGGTAGTACCTTCAATTTTTATGTCAACGTTGAAGTGTCGTTTGTATAAAAAAAATAAAACCAAACAAAATAAAAATGACTTACTTTGCTTATAAGAACTTATAAAAACAAATTGCAGCTTCAAATCATAGTTGTTTGAGGCTATTTCAATTAATAAATGTTCGTCCATATTTTGGAAGAATGTAACTATCAATGTTAAGGCTTGTGAAATGTCAAAAAAAATGTCAATATTCATTAATAGGTGTGGTGGCGATTTTTCTTCAATGTTTTTTTGACAGAAAATTATATCAGTGAAAATTGACAATAAACATTGACCGTGTGTAGGGCACTATAAAGGTTAAGCAACTGTACTTCAGCGGACCTACGCGTCACAAATATTTATGTGCAATTGAATGAAGTTCAATTGCCAGTTAGTGCGATATATGAAATGTAGCTCATACACAAGAAAAGTGGAAACAAATTATGATAAATCCATGTTAGTTGAACTGAACTTAACAAAAAGTGCGTATTGGTAAGGCGCTCACTAGCCAACTGATGAGTCCAAGTGAGATCGCCGGGACGAAACGCAAATTTTGTGGACCAAAGGCCGTTAAAAGCTATTCTGAATCAATAAAAAAACAATGAAGGTATTTTAAATTTATTATATATTGACATATTGAAGTGTTCAGAATTTTATCGAAAATGTGTGTTTTTACTTTCAACAGTATTTAATCTTCCAATAATATGTATATATTAAGTAAAGTATATATAGAGTTATACGTCGCCGCATGCATACAAAATAATATAATTTGGTATGATGTATATAAATATGTACCAAATGTCACTCTCGAGAAGATCTTAAAAAATCATAGCGTTCACAATTTCTGGCCGATTTTAATAAGTGAAAACACACTTAATTCATTAAAGTTCAAAATAAATAAATAAAATTCACGACTGATTCACACGTACTTGCTCTTATGTTCGATCACATTCTAGGCAATATATTTTTAAAGTTATTTGTTTACTTAATTTTGTACACAAATTTCTTTAATTTTTTTTCTAAGCTAAAATTTGCAATTTTAAGTAGGTATTTATTAATGTAAATTTAAAAACATTATTTTAATAACAATTATATTTTTAACTATATTTGTAAAGCGGTCAAAAACTAAAATTTTTTACTATGGGAATGGGTCTATCTGCCCCCCTTTGGACGAGAGGAGCAATTTCTTAAAAAAATAATAATGGAAACATAAAATATTAAAAAATAACGGTAATACTTACAAATAAATGTTATAACTTTTTTAAAGTCAATAACCAACTCTAGTAGATAATTTTTAAATGTAGTGAAATCTATGTGCAAATTTTTCATAAAAAAGGGTTTTAAACTCAAAGTTTGAAAAGAATTAGAAGATAAATAGATATAAAAAAAAGGTTAAAGTGTGCTTTTCAAAACTGTTAAATTTATATTATTTTATCCTATAAATAATTCTTAGTCAAAAACTGAAAACTATATGATTTTATGTCTTCTAGTTTTGACAAGATTTAAAATTACTTTTTTTTTGTTGTATTTACGTTGATTTCACTTTGAGGGTAGAATCCTAGGAATAAAATTATCTGCTCATTTTAGAACGGAATAAGGAGTTATTCTGAGGAATAAAAGAAATAGCTATTTTCAATGTCAAAAACATTTTCAAAACTTTTGAAACGGCAAACAAAAATTAATTTCTTTTTTTTATAACTTTGTACGCGCTCAAGGGATTATGAATACCCTTTATATGTTTTTCATAACACAGCGTGGGCATCCGGTGGAAGAAGAGAAAGAAGGATAGTAAAGATGTGTGGCGCGATGTTCTGAGACTAGAGCTGGTTGTTGTCTCCGATTTATCTCCAGGGATGGCGGCTGAACTAATGCGGAGAGAATTACCGTGTCTTATTTATTCACGTCCCTTATAATTCGCATTATTTTATTTATTTCGTTGTCATATTTTATGGGTATGCTAGTTTACTCAATCACATGTTGTAAGTGTTATTTCTAAACAGCATGTAATGAGCAAAGCAGCAACTTAGTTTATGACAATTTTTAGAATTGGATTTTAATGGAATATAAGAAGACATAGCCAACGGCAGGAATCGATCCTACAACCACGAGGTTGACAGGCGAGCACACAACTATCGCGCCACGGCCACCCCCTATGAAAACCTTCTATGAGTTCTATGAAAACTTCGATACTTGAAATAAAATCGACGTTCAAATTTAATCTTTATATATAAAAAATGTTGTCAAAAACGTGTGACGCAAATGATCTCAATTGGCATTCGACCATTTTCAATATACTTTTTTTAATGAAAGATATGGTCGAGAAGAAGGTTTTAAGCTATGTGCTTATTACCGCTTTCACACGCCAAATCGATCTTTCATGTCGACGAAGTAGCTCGTTGTTGCATGAGTATTCACACGCACGTACGTCGATGTATAATTTTATGTTAAAACCAGCTGGCAAATATAAAAGTTGTCAAATTTACTTTAAAAAAATAAATTATTGAAGTGAGAAGACGCATAATTCCTGATTTGACATAAACTACTTTGCGTTTGCTCAATACACATCGTTTGACCGCTGAGTGAAAATTTGTTTTTGTGTTGCGTAAATAATTAAAACGATTTCTAAATAATAAGTTTTGAATACAATAATATGATACGTCCACGCAGTAATTTGGGCCGATCAACTCGGAAAGTTGCAGCTAGAAGAGTAGCCAGAGCTGCTCACACAGATCATGAACGAGTCGATGTTTATGCGGCATTGTAAAGCCCGTGTGAGATCTGCACAACGAATAAATTTGGTGCGTGGTGCATTTACGTATGATTCAAATCTGAATTATGCTTCTCTTGATGTGGTTTCAATTGGATTAATGACTCTTGTGTGTAGTCATTGCAAGGCATTCAAATTTAAACATGAAACTCTTGGATTGTGTTGTGCAAAGAAGCTTACGAGATATATATTTAATGACGCTGACGGCATTGTAAAAAATTAAAAAATCTTAATTGGATTTGTGAACGGGCAATACTATAGCAGCGAACAAAAAAGGACGTCGGTCGTTGCTAGCTTGGTAAACGGTCTTTGTTGTTTGTTTTTGCGCCGGAAAACAAATTGAAAAACATTGTTTATCATATCACTCTCTACTGAGTTGTATTCCATTCAAATAAATCACATTGGTAAATTTGAACTATTTATGTTTTATTATAGCTCTGCAGTTCATTTGAAGGCGTTAAATTGGGGCGAGACGAAGTTCGCCTGGTCCGCTAGTTATTCTAAAGATTGTTTTTTCTTGATTGAAAAACTCAATGGTGTTATCCGGTTGTTTAGCAGTCATGTAAGTTTATTTCTCTTGCAACTAACTGCGTGTTTATCTGGAGATTGAAAAATCGGCTCTTAGAAAACAGCTGTTGACATCGGATGGGATAAATTCAAAGTTTCTTTAAGGCGCCAGTTATAGCGTTCATTGAAACTCATTTTGAAAAACTTTGATTATCAATTCTGAGGCACTTAAACAAATAAAGCTGATGTCGTTTTAGTACCAAAACGAAGGTAATAAGATATTTTTGTCAAAAATATTTTATTTGCTCTACCGCTCTCTTGTAAATTCACTTTAGATTTTTCAATGATGGAAAGCGATAATTCAATGATCATTGAAAAATCAAAAGTGAATTTACAAGAAAGTGGTAGAGCAGATTAAAATATTTTTTTGACAAAAAATATTATATATCTTATTACCTTCATTTTGGTACAAAGACGATATAAGTTTTATTTGTTTAAGTGCCTTAGAGTTGATAGTCAAAGTTTTCAATGATGAGTTTCAATGAAAGCTATAACTGGTGCCTAAATCCAGATTGCATCTTGCATACTCCCAGCACCGCACCCACACCAAAGCCGATAGTATGCCGAAGCAGGCGGTTGCAGGGGAGCAGCATGTTCCCCTATACGTATTTCACTGTTTTTTGATAAATTTGGAGTTTGAATGTTTTTTTTTTTTACTACTAACACAAATAAAAAGTTGAAGCAATTGATAATATGACAAATTTCTGGCTTCCAGAAAACCTATATTTTTTTATTGTAAGTGTTGCCTTTGTTTTAACTTTTTTTAAAATTTTATGTAATTTTTTTAAGAAAACTACCTCTTCTCCCAGAAAGGAAAGAGATATACTCCCTCTTCCATAGGCAAAAAATTACTGTATTAAACCCCTCTTTAAAAATCCGTTATTATTTTGCGGCACCATAGTTATCGTAATCTCTCCTCAAAGTGAGATCACTCTAAATACAAAAAAAATCTCTTAAAAAAGTAGTTTTAGTAATTTTCAATTTTCTCAAAAAATAATAGACATAAAATCATATGGTTTTCAGTTTTTGATTAAGGAATTATTAAGAGCAACACATTTCGGGAAGAAAATATATAAAGGGTAAAGTTTTGAAAAGCACCCTTTAATTTTTTTATCAAAATTTTTGTTTAAAACCCGTTTTTTTTTCAAAAACTATGCATATAGATTTCACACAACTTAAAAATTGTATAATGGAGTAGGGTATTGGCTTTAAAATAAAATTATAACATTTATCTATTACCGTTATTTTTTAATATATATTTCCATTGTTAGTACATTTATTTCTGAAATTGCCCATCTCGTCCAAACGAAACGGAAGTAGATAGACCACACCGTTATCATTTTTTGTCGCCAAAGTTATCGTACGAGAAAGCAGTTAATGGGAAAGTCGAAAATAAAAAAAAAATGGTTGTATGTGGGGGATACCGTTAATAGTTAAATATGTAAACAAATTGTAACCAAAATTTAGAATATGCATAGTATGATAGTCGTTAAGCCTATTTTCGAGATAATAAGGATACCCAGTACAAAAATTGTATGGCAGGTACAGTTTGAAGAAAATCGATTTAGCCGTTTAGATCGATCTACAGACACACAGACGGCATTACGCGATCGACTTTTCGAGTTCTCTATTATCGTTACGTAAATTTTATTTAAAAATCGCGAATTAGATTTTTTCAAATTGGAAAACTAGCCCAAATTCCATACCGCAAAAAAATTTCAACTTGTATTCAATCCGAAAATGTATACTTAATTTTGAAGTTTGTTCTAAAAAGTTTATATTAAAAAAAAACGACATCAGAAAGTCAACGCTATGACCACGTTGACCGTGTAATTCAGGCTTAAGAAATTATGAAATTGGCCAAAACAATAAAAAAAAATCTTTGAAGCGTGAAAGTTCAAAATACTAGTGTTTTGAGAATAACTTGAGATTTTCTAGAGATTTTTTTCTTATTACGGAATTTTTTAATATCTACGAGTATTTAACCGAATTGTATTGTACCTACCGATAATATTTGCAATAAACCTCTTCCTATTTTTCAGGATATGCATTCTTATTTTTATTCTTGCAATAAGGGGATTGAAAAAAAGAGGAACATATATTATTCTTCGTAGAAATTTAGAAAACACAAAATTAACAATGGCAATAAAGGATTTATTGCACCATTTGCGGCCAGTTCAATTGTATGTAGTTTTAGTTTTATCAATTTGTTACTTTAGCTTGCAGATGGTACTGAGTCATATGACGCATGGTCTGACCTTACTCATGTCTTCGTATCATATGTTGTGTAATATATTTGCATTAGCAGGATGTCTAATAACGATAAAGGTGAGTTGCACATTACTATTTCTGTCGTTTTTATACTTAGGTACTCATTTAAGTTACATTATGTATGTATGTAGATATTTAATTTAAAATTATAACCCTGATAAAATAACTGAGCATTCATCTCAAAATTGGAACGTATCTTTATTTTTAATAAATTAGTACCTGGGAGACCGAGCTTTTTTCGGGATCTTTCGAATTTCGATTTTGATAAGAGAATGTTATGTTATTATTTCCCGTAGTTCATGATTAGGTTTTCTAAAGAGATGCAAGAAATTCTTCTTTTTAGGTCTGGATATTATCTATGTATAAGTCTGGTATTAACTCGTTCAAGCCTCTCTCGTATCTTGACTTCTTATAATCTTACACGCGCTCAAGGGATTATGATTAAACTTTATGTCTTTTAAACACAGTGCGGTCGTCATGTGCGAGAAGAGAAAGAGGGATAGGAAAGATTTGTGGCGCGAGGTGGTTGTTGTCTCAGATTTATCTCCACGGATGGCGGCTGAACTAATGCCGAGAAAATTACCGTGTCTTATGTATTTATGTCTCTTATAATTCGAATTATTTTATTTATTTCTGTGTCATATTTATGGGTAGACTAGTTTACTCAATCACATGTTGTTAGTGTTATGCCTGAACAGCATGTAATGAGTAAATCAGCAGCTCATTTTATGACAATTTTTAGAATTGGTTTTTAATGGAAAATAAGACGACATAGACAACGGTAGGAATCGAACCTGCGATAATGAGGTTGACAGGCGAGCACACAACTATCGCGCCACGGCCACCCATAATTCATTTGACTCTTGGATAGAATTCAAAATGCAAAATGGTGATTGAACTGTAAAGGTGTGTCCACACCAAAGAAACCCTTCTGGTCCCATGTTGTCCATAACTTTTCCTCACTTAACGCCTGTGATAAAATGGGTTTATGTACGTTGAAGCGATACCTTAAATTTTTAATTTGTTTGACTGGGATTTTCCAATGGAAGGCGATAAATTGAAAGACATTTTGGCATCTTAAAAACAAAACAAAACATTTTTTTTGTTTCTCGACTATTTTTATCGATTCGAAAGTTACAGAACATGGGCCCTGGAAACTATGTTTATTTGTTTAATAAACATTTCAGAAATGTTTGTGAAATGCGTAGACACGTTTCTGAAATGTTTCTTTGTTCCCATTTTATGAACCTATCCAGTTTTGTGCTTGAAGATGTAGGCACTATAAAGAAGAATAGCATTGCAATGATAGCGCCGTGTTTTATCATTTGAAAAAAATGCATACTTTTCGCGACATTTTAATCTCACTTTCTCTCTACCTTTGTTAACGCTTGATAAACAAAGAAAGTTTACCGTCCGAAATAGGAAACAAAGAAACATTTCAGAAGCGTCCACACCAAAATAATATTTCTTTGTTTCTGAAATGTTTCTTTGGCGTGGACACACCAATACAAAAATTCACATCTCCCCTGAGCACCGCTGCAATGTTATAATATATGTAAATGTCTTTTAATATATACATAATGTAGGTGCATTATCGCTTTGTCTATAAACTAAATTTTAACGAAAAAAATTATTCATGGTTTTCATTTTAGCATAATCACTGTTCAACTTTAGATGACAACATGGAGAACGCCCAACGCACAAACAATGTTAAAAACGACGGTAGTAAATTTACATGTGTGAATCTAAGTGATGAAGAAAAATCTTTACGTAATATTGAATTTCGTGAAAGAAAGCTCAGGAATACATTTGGTTGGACTAGAATAGATGTTCTTACAATGTTGATAGTATGCATCTTTTTGGCTTCTCTATCATTTTCATTATTAGTTGAAGCTCTTCAGACTTTAATTCACATCGACCACCAGGATACTATGCACCTTCCAGTTCCCGTAATGATTTTGGGATTCGTTGGTCTAATACTGAATGGTATTTGTTATCTCTTTATTGGCGGGTATACTACACACCAAGGTAGTTTCTTACATATGACCTCTAATGGAGAAGTCATCCTGGACAGCGAAAAAGGAAACAACGGAGAACTAACTGAATGCGGCATCCCAACTACATCTGTAGCAAATAACATGGAAGAGAATAATCCAAGATTTAGAAAAGAAAAACAAAGTTTAGTTGAAATGTTTCGTGATATATCCAGTACGATATTTGTCATAGTTTGCGCTTCAATTATTTATATTTCAAAAGATGACCACACTGCTAAATTCATCGATCCCGTTATATCCATATTTTCCTGTGTGGTACTTGTTACACTCAGCTATCCCTACAGTAAGTTTTAATTACAAAAGTACCACATAACCATATAAGCGATCACTTCAATTAAAAATTATTTTATCTTTAATTGAAAACCATTTGAATTTTTATTTGTTAATTTTGTCTTTTGTGATATTTAGTAAAAATCATAATTTTTCGAAATCGAAATTCATAAATATTTTATTTATGTAATTAGTATTTCTACAAAAATCTTGCACGATTGAAAATGTTGAAGTTATTGATTATTAAAAGTCATTTTATGCGAAAAATTTTTCTAAATTAATTTTTTAATATTTTTTTTTTTAAATATGAATAACATACAGATACATATATGAGACATACAAAAATTATATTATATATTAAAATATATAGATAGATATATGTAACTGATACTGGACGTTGGATAATGCTTTTATAACCAGATGTTTTCCAATAGTTAACAGGAAAATAAGATACAAAAAAATATCACCCATTTATGGATGTATGCATATCGTATATGTAGGTAATTTATTCAAATATTTCAATGTAGCCATTTTAAATACAAACATCCTACTTATGTATGCAATTACATACGTACATGTCCATATTATGAATACCTGGATAGATTTTTTATTATATGGTTTTAATTTTTTTTTTGTTACCGCCTAAAAATTATAAACTCTTTTTTTTAAGTTTGTAATGATAAATAAAATATATTTAAAGTATCAATTAAACTGTTTTTAAAGTAGGTACATATAAAATAAAAAAAAAATTGTGTTTTAAATTATAATTCGCGGTTTCTGTAAAAAATATTTTCACCGAAATATAGAACACGATCTTCACAGTATACAAACAAGGGTTTTTTAAAATATAATTCAAATTTATATTAAACATTTAATTTACATACATAACATAAGTGGGTCATTTGGCGCAATTTTTTTTTTGTAAAATTCATTTCTCTAATTTTTATTTTTACTAAAACATAACATGGCATCACACAAACATTTATGATCTCACATTCACCACACCGTCGATGCCCTGATCAACAAATGGATGTGAACACAGGTGTAAATTTTCTTCTCGACTCTTTGACAACATTTTTCTTTGACAATTACATGAAGTGGCATATTTAGGATAGATTGTGACATCATTTTTACGTCAGAGATTCAACGCGTTGACCGATTACGTTGACCGTGTAATTCTTGGTTAAGTAAGAGAAATAAACAAAATTAAACTGAATTAAATCATTTCATTTTCCCATTTCTAACAAATATTAAACACAATATTAAAAAAAATTGTATTTTATTTAAAAAAAAAATGAAGAAGAAAACAGACAACCGATGTAGCGTCTGCAAAAGAAGTGAATATAAATGGTGTCATCTTGCAGCCAATAAAATTATTGGCGAACTAATCAAAGGACACGGTTCAGCCAAGTTCTGGCACTACACCCTTTTTACAGGAACAAACTCAGGCGATTTTCGACCCCCCTCTAACTTCAGTACCAAGAAAGTAAGGAATTTCAAACTCTCAGCATTTGTTAAGCTCACCAGGCTTAGGCAACTCACCAAATTTCAATTCTTTAGCTTGAGTGGTTCCTGAGATATAAGACTGCAAGAATCGCTAAAAACCGTAACTGACGGACTGACTCACTCACTCACTGACAGATCATCAAAATTACACTTCCCGACAGATTCTACATCTTGTAATTTCGCACAACGGTAAGCCTTGTGCTGTATATAAAAGAAAAAATTGAAAATTATCGGCCCATTTTTATAGAATTTGTGTAAATTTTTTGGAGCACTTCTGATTGTCGTGGAATAATGAAATTTGGTACAGCGGTAGGAATCAAAGTGCAAGCAAAGGCAACATTTTAAAATTTGGGATTTTACATTCAGAGGCGTGGCAAGCGCCCATTTGCTTATAATTGATACCAATTAAACTTGTAGTGCATACAAATGGCATTACGTTTCCTTATGAGACTTTCATTGAGCGTTTATTGCAACCACTTTTCCTGATAAAAAGAATCTTTGCAAAAAGTAGTGAAATCACACCAAAAACATAAATGTTAAAAAAGTAGCCAAGTTCTTCTATATACAAAACCCTTTGCGTAACAAGTCAGCCGTAAATCTGGTATTTTATAATTACTGACTTAGATTGCGTTTGGTTACTTGGCAAGTTTTCTTTTATTACCTAATTATTCAATTTTGAAATGAAAACTTGCCAAGTAAACCAAGACAATTAAAGCCAGTAATCATAAAATACCAGATTTCTCTGATACTTTTGAGGTTCTTCCATATTACTTTACTTAAAATATTTTATATTTAACATTAATAAACTAAGAACTTGGTGTACTTTTAGATCTCACTACTTTTCACGGCTGACTTGTTACGCAAAGGTTTTTGTATACAGAAGAGCTTGGATACTTTTTTAACATTTATGTTTTTGGTGTGATACATATAACGGGAAATTACGTCCCGGAAATTAAATATTAGCAAATCAACAAATTGCTGTTCAAAAATAAGCGAATTAAAAAAGCTCTACAATGAAACTATTTTGGACGACATGCTCTGCTCCTGACATAACCATTTTCAAATGGAAAGTAAATGTTTATTAAAAATTATGAACATACATACATATAATTACGTATATGTAAGTGTATGTATTTAAAAAATTTAAGATAAATTTAAAATTGAAAGAAAAGTGTATATGTACATATGTTGTGTTATGTCTTATTATCTATGGATCTGTATTTGGGTTATTTTTCAAACAAACACAACTTATTATGACCTCACCAAAAATTTTTTTTAAAATTAAAATACCTTCAATCTCAATGGGCTTACAAAAAATTATTTTGGTTTTAAGTGCCAAGATAATATAAAGTAATTTGGTAAATTTTAAGTCAGTTTAAGGAAACATTAAACACCTATAAATAAATATTTATTTAAATTTAAAAAAAAAAACTAATGAAGATTTTAACTAAACCGGAAATGTTAAGAAATAAGAAAAACATTTTTTTGAACTGATCTAACAGCTTATTACTTTATCATTTATTTAAACAAGCAAAACATACTGAGTCAATACGATAATTATCTTAGCTTTCGATCAGTAGAACATATTTGATTTTATTCTAATATTTATTCTTTTTATTTTAGTGAAAGAATCGTGTCTTATTTTGCTGCAGACAATACCAGCTTCTATCAATATTGACATCTTTGAAAAAAATTTGGAAACAAAGTTCCCAGATATCATTAGTTATCATGACCTTCATATATGGCAATTGACTTCAAATAAATTTGTATCAACAGTTCACATAAAATTTAAAAGTCAACAACTTTATACCAAAATAATTGATGACGTGAGAAATTTTTTTATAAACCAGGGCATAACGATTGTAACAATACAACCTGAATTTCAAGATATTATAGTACCAGGTTCAATAGAATGCTTAGTACAATGCAACGCAATTGATTGTGTTGAAAAAGTTTGCTGTCAGCAGTCAAGAAACGACCTTCATGAAATGACGTCACCAAATAATTCAGACAAACAACAGGAAAATAAGATCTCAAATATTTTAAATACAAACACCATGATAGAAAGATCGCAGTCTGTTAATAACATTACTTCAATCGATGTTCAACTTAATTCCATTTATAAGCAAAATTCAACTAAACGAATAAATAAAAACTCGACGAATGCGATATCCTCTTCCCCAAATATTAATTTTCCACAACATATGTAAAGTCTTAAGTAGGTATGGATTATAATTAATTTTATATACAAAGAATGTACATATTGTATACATAGCTTAATACTAATATTTAGTTTTATTATGGATAACTTAATTTTTTGTATTTTCAATATGATATACCTATTAAATAATAGATAAAAAATATATATAAACTTTGTAATATGATGTATGTACATGTACAATATAACACACTTATATACATGGCTTTTAAGAGAATCTAGTTATTACCTGTATGTTCTTATATTATCATGTAAAAAAAGCCATTAATTTAGTTTTTAATATGTAACTATGATATAAGTTAAATGTATGACCCGTTTACATATTACGTTTTATAAAAGATTTTAACACCTCAACCTATTGTTATTGTTTTTTTTTATAAATATGTTATATATTATGTTTGTTCGTATGTTTAGTTTTTTTTGTTTATAAATATGCGCGCACTAAAGGGGTTTTGGCTTGGTTTAAAATGGTTAAGCACAGTTAGAGCGTTATGAAAGTTGGGAACGATATACCAATGTACATTAGTTTTGAAGTTCAGAATATCAAAACGGGAGGCGAAAATAGAGCCTGGTAAAGCATTCCACATTCGTGTTGTACGACTAAAGAAAAAATCTCTGTACTTGACAGTAATGGCCTTCTGCACACGACGCGTCTCGTAGTAGCTCAATAAACGTCATGCAGCAACGATTACTCGGCACCTAGATTTCTGCACACAGGGCGTATCGCAATCGTCAAACAAAAATACAAAAAGTCGTATTTTAATAGTTTTTTCGATGATGTCTATTAATGGGGAACCGTTTGCGACAAATATGATAAGTTTAAGTGATGAAGAAGATTTACTTCTATTAAATTATTTTAATAACCGAAAAAAAAACCATAGCACATTTTGGGTTCATCCCTACATCCATACAAATATTAACAAAAGGTTATTTATTGCGGCCAAAGAGTTAACGGAAGACGATTCTAAACTCCAGACATTCTATAGAAATTTTAAGGATTTGGTGTTTATTATGGGTCCTGCCATTCAAAAACAAAGAACTAACATGTGGGAATACGTTTCAGCAGAAGAAAGAATTATAATAACGCATATTTCCATAGGTTGTTATTGTACAAGCACTCTTACAAGCTTTTATAAAATATCAGACATTTTATTACGTTTTTCAATAAAAAAAATTAAACTTTACGACTCACATCCTTGAAGCGACTGACACTGATGTACGAGCCTAACGACTAGTGTGCAGATGTATATTGAAATAAATATGGGCTGCACCAAATCTGCACACATTAGTTGTTTGCGTCTCTGACGCGACGCTTCGTGTGCAGATGGCCTAAGTCAGAAGTTAGGATAAAGGGTAAACTGATTAGCATTCCTAGAAACGCGAGTATTATGGTTAAATAGTTTAAGTGGGGGAATGCAATAACTGGCTGTTTCGCTAGAACATTGTTTATAAAAAATAGTGATAAAATAATGAGAGCCATATAACTTTTCGACGGTGTTTTAGAGATGTAAATGCTTCAACTATAGTTCTATCGCCAATCATTTTAGAGCTCTATTTTGAATTCTATCCAAAAGATTCAAGAGTTTTGGTAGCTCCTGCCCAAATGTGAGTTATATTCCAGCTTTGGGCGAAAGAAGTCATTGTAGATTACAGCCAGATCTGTAGGGGAAAAGAATTTCTTGCATATTCGAAGAAAGCCCAAGCACTTTGCATCGTTTTTGGCTTTCGTTCTTCAAGATATTTCTTAAGCTGAAAATTTCATGGCGGTAGTTAGGTGGGGTGAATAAGATACGCCTTTTTTAGGGACAGGTTGGACAAATGCTGGTTTCCATCTACTCGGAAAGAGACCCGTAGAGTAGGACAGATGGAAAAGCTTACGCAGTGGTTTTGCCAGCGTTGAAGGACACCTCATAACAATAGGAGGGATACTATATGGGCCAGCGGATATGCAACGTCAGGGATTCGAGTTATCCCTTAAACATGCTTAGTCAGATGGTTTAACTCGACAAAGACGCAAGATTTGTTGTGACAGCATAAAATCGATTTTGTTTAGAAAAAATATTCAATACCTATGGTTGTTTATAATTCGACATAAGAATCTTAAAGTTTTTTAAAGAACAGCCTACATACATATGTAGGTAATGATGCTCGATCATTTGCTACAATCACAAAAGCAAACTTCTGGCATAACTTCGAACGTCAACTGTTCATTATTGCAAAGTAGCATACTTTGGTTTGCAAAAATTAAACAAAAAAGCATAAGGAAACTAATTTTTTTTTTTAAAGTTATGTCGATATCGTTTCAATAAAAACATCGATCTGCCGTCGATCCGCTGTCAATTTTTTTTTTTGAAAATCAAATTCGTTTCCAATTAAAACCAATTTTTTTCTGGAAAAACAGATCCGTGTTGAATCTCTTTTTGGAGACGGATTCAAAACGGATTTATACACAGATTCTTACACACAATACAATATTTGTTTTGAAGTTTCTCAAATGTTGTATTGTGAATTAATTTTTATTTTGTGGCAGTGTACAGAAAAAGTAAATTAATATTATTAAAAAATAAAAAAAAAATGTTAAAAACTTATTGGAAAGTGCCAGTGGATTTAGGAACTCCCCATCAGAAAATGAAAACGAAATAATGATGTATTATCGAATCCTATTTATTGAAACGAAATCGACATTAATAGTAGGTTTGTTCGTTGAGGCCTGAGGTCACACTAGGGTCGCCCTAAAGCGTTTCTTGAAAACCAGGTCACGCTGGTAAGCCAATTTTGTGTTTTTTGAGATTAAATGATCGGTCTAAGTAGATCTAGGTTTTTAGCTGGGGCAAGTTGAAGTAAATGGGGATATTCATACGTCAGTACGATAGCCTACCTAATGGCGCTTTTATTTGGCAATCCTAAATCCCTCTCCGATCAGGGATCCCAAATGAACACTTTTGTGTGATTCTGACGATTCTGAATTTTAATGAGATTGTATTGTAAAAATAATAGTGTACGTGGAGATATTCAAATTAAAAAAAAAATAAAATGCACGACTGGATTGCACGATTTCCTCTTATTTTCGATCACATCGTATGCAAAAGATTTCTATTAAAAATCTAAATATATTTTTAAAGTCATTTTTAACTCAATTTTATATATACTCATACAATTTTTTTTAAATTTTGTTCTAAAATAAATTGGTATAATAATATTAAATACTTAATAATATAAGCTTTAAAACAAAAGATTAAATCGGTTTAATTAAAGAAAAAATAATTCAAAATTCTAAAATAAATACTTAAACAAATTTGAACTAAAAAAATGTACGTCATTTTATTTCTTGGATAAATTTGAAGTTACGAAAAAAAAATTTTAAATCTGTGGAGCGGTTTTTGAGATTTAGTTTTTTTTTAAACTTTTTGAAAATATTAAAAAAAATCAAAAACGCCAATTCATAGGAATTCAGAAAATACATATAAATATAATTTTTGAAAAAATTTAATTAGCAGTTTCGAAATATAAATTTTTAAATTTTTTTTCTTAAAAATGATTTTAAAAATACAAAAAAATATTAATTAAAAATATTGGTACGCGGTATAATTTGAGCAACCTAAACCTATATATGTGTGAAATTTCGAAAGAATCGGTTGAGCCGTTTATGCGATAGTCGACAGAAAAAAAAACGATTCTATGGAAAGTACCGTTTTTAGACATTTTTCTAATTTTTTTTCAACCATAATGATCGGTCGTAGCTAAAAAGACGCACTGATTTTTTTTATCAAAATCGTTAGAGCCGTTTCCGAGAAAAATGGTTTTGAATGGCAGGTACCGTTATTTTTTGAGTTAAAAACAATTCAATTTCCCCTCTGTACAATACCTAAAATACTCTATATACCAGGTTTGAAGCAATTCGACCCACCCGTTTGGGCTGTAGGTGTCTATACATACATACATACAGACAGACTGACAGACTGACAGACTGACAGACTGACAGACGGACAGACGGACAGACTGACAGCCTGACAGACTGACAGACTGACAGACTGACGATCCAGGTAGCTTATTTTCTGTTAAGTCAGTGTTGTATTACATATACAATTTTGAATCAGCTGTGCCTCAAATATCCAAACGAATCTAAACGAATGCAATAATTTTTGGTTAGCTTGAGATTGCGGGCGTTCACTCACTTATTAGATATGTTATATCGGATACCAAGCTATCGGAGTATATCTGAGGACGAATCAGATAGGTAAGCTGTCAAAAAAAACAGAATAAAACGCATACCAATTCAATTTTGCGGTCAGCTGTTCTATACATTTGTTCTCAGATATCTAGTTATTCCAAATTTTGTGGGATAACTCAAGATAAACCCCATTCACACAAGGAAACTAAGTTGCCGGCAACTGGGAGTTTGTTGGCGAGAAGGGCAAGAAGTAAGGGGAATGAAAAAAATCTCCCCGGTCAAGATTTGAAGCGATTTTTTTGACGTTTTGCTTTGCATTCCAATCAGCCCACCATAATCTTCTCAGTTCCCTCCTCAGTTTCCAGGTGCCAGTTTCCTCGTATGAAAGCTACAAAGCAATTAAAGGAAAACGTCAACAAATTCTCCAGCAACTGGTTTTCCTGTGTGAAGGGGGATATAGCTTTCAGGAGAACAGCGGTTTTTTCATCAGATGTGCTTTTGCATACATTACAACAACAGAAAGTTATTCCAGATTGCTGAGAATAACTGAGTGAACGTCCCCATTTGTGTTAAAGATATTTAGTTCATCAGCTGTTTTTTTCATAGGTGTTACAACGGGGGCGTTCACTGACTTGCGAAAGAGAAAGAAAAAAGAACGAAAAGATGAAACAGAAATAAATCTTTCTGAATACGCGTGGGTAGGATTTTCCTTGCCTGTTTTTGACGTTTCTCTTTTTACTCTTTCTTTCTTTTTCGGATTTGCTTCATTTAATTTTCGGTGTAGAAGAATGAACACAAATCCAAATGGCTGACGAATTTAAATGGAGCAAACAAAAAATTTCTAAGCTTATTTCAAATTAACAAATGAACCCAATTCTCTACAATTCTTGTCTTTGTCATCCGGAATACCTATATAAATAACTTTGCCTTCCATTAAAAAATATTTTTTGTTCAATATCTGCACTGAGCAAAGAAGATAAAATGAAAGATAGCTGTCAAATAAACGCGCAGTATTCAAAAGAAAAATGCTTTGAGTTAATAACAAGCGCATTACCGAATAGAAGTTCAAAAGAAAATAACCAAGACTTGCACGTTACAGTCACGCGCTGTGTAATACTTGACTAACTTGGCGTTTTTCTTTTTTATCTCCGAGCAGATCTCTGAGCAGAGAATGAGTAAACCGATTTAGATCTGAGTAAAGCATGGTCAGATATCTCAGATTTAATTTTGAAATAAACTTAAACGCAGAACTGTCATATATTATATTTGTTTTTATTAAAACTTATTTACCAGCAAATCCAAAGCTTTCGTCTTCCGAATTCATTTTTGTTTTTAATTGGTTTTACTTTAGTGATTATTGTTAAAATTATGAGTAAAGTTATGGTATGTGCATTTTTCTTGGGATAATATAAGGTCCGTTCCCGTACTCCCCAAAATTTGCGAAAATCTACGAATTTTTACGAAAAAAACAGTCAAATACTGTTCCCGTACTCCAAATTTTCGTAGTTTTTCACAGAAGAGAGCGCTCATGAAAGAATAAAATATTTCACCAGGCTGCGAATTTTTGTCAAGGAAATTTCTTTGGTCAAAATTATGAAGACTGTCAAATGGATGAAAAAAGAAAAGAAAACAATACATAAGCTGTCAGTTGCCAAGTGTATCGTTATAAAAGTTGAAAATAATGGAATTTATAGTCTGGTCGGGCTTATCCGTGCAATAAATTAAAATTTGTGATATCAAATGCGTTATTTTAAGAAATAATTTTACGTAAATCTTTAAGCCACATTTTCAAAAATACACTTTTACGTTGACCTTTAAAAAATGTGCAAATATTGTTGTTCAAAGCATTCCTGTACTTTTGTGAAGCTTTGTTGCGCTCCGAGAGATTTTTACCCTCACTCTTGCAAAAATGACAGTCTTCACATTTTTGTGCACAAAATACGGGAACACACTTATAAATTGATTTCAAATTACTATTGTTGTTTTATTTCGCCAAATCCTAAAACAAAACTATGCGTACACCCAAACTTGACCCCACCCCAAACCAAGCTTTATGTACGTCGTGAACTTAATTACAGAAAAACTTACTAAAACTTACTGTAGGATAGCTAAAACATTTTCCATTACAAATTCGAGGCACCGACCGCTTTGGTCTTTGTAGCTTTATTGCATTTTTTATTTTTATACTTATTTATAAACAAAAACAGAATTTGAAGGCAACGAAAAATTATACCAGACAAAAAAAAATTAAATAATGTTGGACAGTTTTTTTTTTTGTTGAATGGCAATGGAGAAAATATGACGTTCGAATAGGCGCGTTCTATGAAATAAGCGAATCTTCTACTTCGAAGAAGATTTCAATGATATTAATTTCTAATCTTCATTTAAGGAGATTAAAATTTGTATGGGAAATCTTCAGGATTTAGAAGATTTCAAAGAGGATTTATGGTTAATCCACTTAAATCTGGATTAAGTGGTAGGTGAAAACGTAGTATTACAGAAGTAGATTTTTATCTATACGTTTTGTTTAAATATTTTTTAATACACTTGTACCTTTAATCCAAAAATTGTTGCCATTAAAATTTCCGCAACCACACAGAACATCGCAAAAGAGCAGTTATGATAAATCGATGCGCGATTATCTGACGTTTCTAAATATACTTATATTAATGGCCTTTTCGATTGGCCGTCCGGAACACATTCCCCAATAAAACACCCGGAAACTATTTGACTGATCCTGAATTATATGTATCACTGTGTTTGTGAAAATTAAATTAAAAAAATTACATCGGCTAAGAAGAATTTCCAATATACTTGATTTCAATTTAGATACATATTTCCTTGTATCAATAATAATTATAACTTGCTTCTTTTTATGTTCTTTTACCAGAAAAGTAGTTTAAATCCAATAAACACATCGAAATTACACAACAAATCAACCCGATGATTTTGACATTTTAATTATGTGAGTGTGTTAGTGATTCTGTTTTCGATTCTGAAATGAAATCCAGAATCGTTTTCTGTTCTGTTTAGAGTAACATCTGTCATTTTGTAGGGGTCAGAACAGTTCCGGACGGCCAATCGAAAAGGCCTAAAATAGCTGTTTCAGTTATTCTGAAATCTGCAACAACCATTCTATATCATCCCTGTGTGTTGCTGGAGTATGTAAATATACACACCCACATTTGTATCGCTCACATTTCTTTAAGGTATGACTTGATTGATAGTGGACAACGACAAAACAAACAAGAAACCTAACAATTCTAAAAATAATTTTGAAACGAATAATTAGACCAATATAAATGAAACTTTAAAAACATTTTGGTACCATTAGAATATGGACCCAAGCTGAGCATGAAAATAACTACCTCCGACAGATCAAATTAATTGTGTGTACAATTTGTACAATTCTGAAAAAAATCTTATGTCGATTTCGTTTCAATAATTAGGATTCGCTACTAAAACCAATACTTTTTTGCTTTGAAACGAACGATTACGGACCGAATCTCTTTTTGGGACTATGTGTGTTGCTTGGCAGCTCTAAAAAAAAAACAAATCTTCAATTGGTTAAAACATCATTATTTCGTTTTAATTTCCCGATTCCGACGCGGGGAGTTCCTAAACCCACTTGCACTTATTTAATATTTGTTTTCAAGAAGTTTTTAACAATTTTTTTAATTTTTAATATATTAATTTACTTTTTCTGTACACTGCCACAAAATAAAAATAAATTCACAACACAACAATTGAGAAACTTCAAAACAAATATTGTAGTGTGTGTAAGAATCTGTGCACAAATCCGTCGTTTTGAATCCGTCTCCAAAAAGAGATTCAATGCGGATCTGTTTTTCCAGAAAAATATTGGTTTTAGTTTGAAACGAATTTGATTTTCAGAAAAAAATTGACGGCGGATCGACGGCAGATCGATGTTTTTGTTGAAACGAAATGGACATTTAAAAAAGATTACAACCAGTTAACTATGAAGATTTTTTTGAAAATGAAGAATAGAAGAAAGCGAAATTTCGAAACAATATTGGATGGTACAAGCTAAAAATCATATTCCAAATGGCGGGACGAAGGATGTTCAACAATATAGAAGAAGAATACACAAAACAAGTAAATATATTGTTACTGTTGTTAGTGTTACTGATTTTTGTTAAATGTGTCCAATCGAAGACGCTTGAAGTTCATGAAAGAAAATTATCCTGATTAAATTAACGAAAAAGCTTTCAGAATAGGAGTTTTGCTAAACTGGAACAAATGATTGAAACCGTTGACCTACATAATATTTTTGTAGAGTTTCAGATCCACATATATGCATTCGTATTCCTAAACCAAAAGGTTTCATATTTGAAACAAATCTCTAGAATTTCAGATGCCTAGTACAAAAACGATCTTCATTCCCAAGTGTGTCCATTGACCATTTTGGCATACCAATATCTAGAGTCCTAGAATTTCTTATTAAAAAAAGCTATATTTTTTTAAATATAATTTCGGAAAAAGTGTCACTGGCGACCTGTCCTTTCGAGTTGCAAAAAAGTCCAAGCTACTGCCGGCAGTCGTGACTCCTACCGACAAGTTATCGTATATCCCAGCTAAGATTGTACTTTTTATTGATATTTTCATATAGTCATCATTGGTTTGGGTTTCTCTTAGCTAGAGTTGTTAACCGGTCATTGATTGGCCGGCCAGAAATCAAGCATGAAGCCCCACCACCATGTCAAGTTGGAAACCCGTCGGAAGACGGGAGAAAACCCTAATGTATTTGCGAATTTTTATACACAAACATTCATTTGTAAATTATCTGCCAATATAGTAGCTTTCTCAACAATAGCCTGGAAATGTTCAGAAAATCAGTCGAAAGTGATTTCTACGTTATTAGCAAAATCATTAAAAAATTAATTTATAAGCTTCTTTGACAACCCAGTTTATTTAACAAAAAAAAAATAACTTTGAACATTCACGTTTGCTATATTTGTTTGTCAGGAAAAAAAGAACTCGTACTGAAATTGTCCTTACTGGCGATTTAAATACACTATTCCAGATGGTTCCGCTTTTCGTGCCAGACAACACCCGAAGGAAGGTATGTTGAGGTCTTTGCTGAGTTAAACCAACTGAATCAGCTTATTGAGTTGACGAGGCGCATCGAATCCCTGACGTTGCAGTTCAAACCGCCAGCACTCTAGACTTGTTTCTTACCTCCAACCCTGATAGGCAGACCGTTGTGTCATATCTGCAAATTTTTCATGCCAACCACACTCAGTCAAAGAAAAATCACCATTCGGCGATATAAGAAACCCAACTGAACGGTCTCAATAATCTCTTTGGGAACTTTAACTGGTCACTATGCTTCCTCGGTAATGATGTAGATACCAGCGCAGATATGATAACACATTTAATTCCGAATTGGGTGCACTCTATCAAACCGAAAGAAAATGCATGGTTTCGAACTGTAAAGAGGTTATTAGGGGCAGAGAAGTAAGTTTCCGGAATTATAAAGCCAACCCCACTGAGGAAAAGCGGAATAAGTTTCAATAAGTTAAAAAGACTCGCAACGTTCAAATTCAGAGAACTTAACTTTTGCATGAACAAAAGTAAAGGCAAAACATACTACAATGTCCCTAAGAAGAATGTTTGGTAATTTGTAATAAAACATTCGAAATTGAAATTCGTCTTCGGTTCCAACGCTCGTCTTTAATGACACCCCTTTTGTCAGCTCTAGTATAAAAGCCAATTTGCTTGCAGCACAGTTCGCTGTCAGTTCGACGCTGCCAGAAAGTATTATGACTCCTGCAGAACTTGAGAGCATAAAATTCTTGATATACACAAATCCGCTGGCTCGGATAATATCCCTCTTGTCTTTTTGGATGGAGTGGATGGAAGAACAGTATTTGTCCAGCCTGTCCCTAAAAAATATGATTCTTCTTCACCTTCCAATAACCATCCAATTGCACCTACGTCCCTTCTTTCCAACGACATGGAAACGCTGATTAATTATCAGATTAAGAAATATGGCTTCGCTTTTGTAGCAATAGATAGGTCCACTGGTTATCTGATGGTATATCTGAAAGAACAACAGTGGCACAAATCTACATCGTTTTGGAGAGAGTAATGTCGTTTTTATTTGGTAATCCGGAAGCCTTCCGGACTCTTCTGAAAGCGTTCACTTGGGAAAAAATGGCAGTTCTAATTCTGAAAAGAAGAGAATTTCGCTTCTGGATTTGAAATGAAAATCAGAACCAGAAGCACTCACACATTCATATACTTGAACGTCAAACTCGACTGTTATCATTTTTTGTAACATAATTGTGCAACAAACATTTTTTTTGAATTTGAATACTCTCACGTACACAATTATTTTCACACATACAATCTCAATATAATTCAGAATCGTTAGAATCACACAATTGTGTTCAGTTGGTATCCCGGATCGGAGAAAAATTCCGGATTGCCAAATAAAAACGCCATAAGATTAGTGCACTTGGTATTTTAAAAGCATTTGATAGACTTTGGCATCAAGCTCTCTTATCGAAAATGCATGCATTTGGTATCGATGCATATATTCTTCGTTGGATTAGAAATTAATAATAGAGTTTCAGCATACCATCCTGGCTTAAGCCAAGAGTACCTATCTTTGCATTGCAAAAGATTAGGCTCTATACTTTGCCCTAGATAAATATGAGAAAAAAGGAGGTAATTAGTTAAAAAAAAACTATAAGAATAACAAAAAATATATAAAATTTATGAAATAGTTCACCACTAAATGATATTAGTTTTAATAAAAAGCTTAACTTTTCTTTTAAGTTGGTTTATTCGGTTTCTTGGAAGATTATTAAAATAATTGATTGCATCAAAAAAATATTACATTATTGCCGTTCGTTCCGCTCAATACAATTCGTATTGGACGGTTTTAAGTCTGAAATTCACAAAATAAATTCCGTTCTGTCTCCGAAACTTTTCCTCATTTTCATCAATGATATTAGCAAGAAGATCACAGTTCACAGACCACATCTTGTGGAATGAACACATATTTGATGCCGCCAAATATAAAGATGCAAGAAATTCGTCTGATCTGCCTGTAATCTAAAAAAGTAATCATTCATCCAAAGCTGGAATAGTTTCTATTTAGTCAAAGCTGGAGTATAATCACATTTGGACAGGACAACCAAAAATGAATTTGAATCTTTTGGATAGAATTCAAAATTGACCTCTAAGAATGATTGGCGGGTGGAACACCGTCGAAATGTTATATGACTCTCATTATTTTATCGCTATTTTTATAAACAACGTTCTAGCGAAATAGTCAGTTGCATTCCTATTCAATTACTATTACTATTCAACCGTAATACTCGCGATTCGAAATGCTTATTAGTTTACCCTTGAGCCGAACTTTAGCCGTACAACGCATTGGTGGAATGCTTTGTCCTATTTTCCCCTCCCATTTTGATATTCAGAAATTCATAACCAATGTGTATCGATGTCTCCCCTTATATCCTTCTCTACTTTCTTAACGCTCGCACTGTGCTTGTTCATTTTAAGGGTAGTCAAACCCCTTTAGTGCGCACATCCGTTAAATAAAATGACAATTGCTGCCGAGGCGATAGTGTAATACTCCATTACAACTACTTGTTGATGCTATTTTCTTTTATAATTTAAGTCGTTTTCTGAAATGCATTCACAGACAGGAGTTTCTAGCAAAAAGGTTTACGACTTACGAACAACGACTATATTCGAAGTCTTTTTCTATGCTTTAGACTACTTTTACAAAATGCAATTTTACCTTGAGATTTTTAAGCAAGTTTGCGAGAAACGAATGCGGTGGGCTGGGTAGACTAACACTCTTGGTAGTACTATTTATGAGGTTTGTAAAATTTGCCCGTAATAATTATTTTGTAACGAGCTACTCAACAAACCAAATACATATTTAACTAAACTGACACACATCAGGGACTTGTCTTAAGAACTTAACATTTATTTAGTTGAAAAGAAAAATACTTATATTACATTTCTGGAATCTGTATTAGAGGTTATTAAAATTCTTAAACTTCTAGTCATCTTTATCGGAATCCGTAGTCACAAAGTACGCTCTATAAATATATAAGCCCAGTCCTATGTGTAGTGCAACAACAGCACCAACAGCTGAGTATATATTGCTTTTTACTTCCTCCAAAACAAACAAATTATCAAGGACCAAAGATTTCATAAAAAAGAAAGTAAAAATAGGAAATATTACTATGAATGAGCAATACAGAAGCACTGTTTTAAATGAGCTGTAGTCCTTTAAATCCTAGAAGAAAAAAAAATAATTGTTATTTCAACATTTGGATGCTTATTTTAACTTACCGCTGAACGACTTCTGGTTTTAGTTTTTGCCATAGTGATTGTTAAATTTGATTTATTTAATGCAGTCTTAAAAAAATATTTTCCATATCAATACGAAAACAAAGTACAGAGATCACCCACCATATTTAAAAAAAAATTGATAATCAAAACGTGACAGCGACAGTAGTTGTCAATAGAATACGTGTTCATCTTTATGAGCGAAACAGATCAAACCAAAACCACCAACATTACAATCAGCCAGAGCCAGTCAACCATTGACATACTATACATGAGGCGTGTTTTTTTCTAAGCTCAGGGAAATTGGACGAAAAAAACGATGAGTAGGATTAACAATTTGCATGTTAAATCCAACAACAACCAATCCCCGGGGGTGCTTAACTTAAACCCAGAGAATTCTCGGGGCTTAGCTATTGGAAAGGATAAAAACTGCTACCAAAAACTTTTTCACTAAGTTATCGATAAAATGTATAAAAACTTCAAAACTGACAT
The DNA here is from genome assembly GCA_910595825.1 of Philhelius pedissequus. Lineage (NCBI taxonomy): Eukaryota > Metazoa > Arthropoda > Insecta > Diptera > Syrphidae > Philhelius > Philhelius pedissequus. The sequence continues at coordinate 831,975 of OU343163.1, read as the reverse complement.
TTTGACATGTCAGACAATTATCAATTTTGTTTGGTTTGGTTGAGCCTTTGGTCTAATGGCCTTTTCGATTGGCCGTCCGGAACACGTTCCTCCAATAAAACACCCGGAAACAATTTGACTGATTCTGAATTGTATGTATCACTGTCTTTGTGAAAATTAAATTTAAAAAATCACATCGGCTGCAAAGAATTTCCAAAACACTTGATGTAAATTTAGATACACATTTTCTTGTATCAGTAAAATTAACTTGCTTCTTTTTATGTTATTTTACCAGAAAAGTAGATTAAATCTAATAAACTCATCGAAATTACACAAAACAAATCAACCCGACGATTTTGACATTTTAATTATGTGAGTGTATTAGTGATTCTGATTTTGATTCTGAAATAAAATCCAGAATCGTTTTCTGTTCTGTTTAGAGTAACAACTGTCATTTTGTGGGGGTCAGAACAGTTCTGGACGGCCAATCGAAAAGGCCATTATTATATATATAATATATTACTTGCAATCATTTGTTCAAGTGGAGGCCTAGGGTTGACAGCATTGACATACTAGATATGTCAACTAGGACTACAAGAGCGCCACCCAGCTCCCAGCGGAATTCACGAATATTATCAAGTACCAGTGCTTAAGGGATTTTTGTTTTCAAAGAAATCCATACACAGATCCAAAAATTTCCTTTTCTCTATTTTCTACAGAAAACAATTGGCAACTATATTATAGTTCTTTGCCGATGAGCGGAATACAATTAAGGTTAAATCAAATATCAATTTATTTTTTCTTTACTTTTCGACGCGACTGATAAAATTTATCACACGCTTTTAGTTGTGATACATACAATTCAGAATCAGTCAAATTGTTTCCGAGTGTTTTATTGGGGGAACTTGTTCCGGACGGCCAATCGAAAAGGCCATAAATATTTCTTGTGGACGCCCTTTATATCGGGATTTTTTTTATTTTCTGACATCAGAATCTGAATTTATTTCTTGTCTACTCAGAAGAAATAAATCGAGAAACAAAATTAGACGTTTCATGACATCCCACATTCAGATTGTACCTATTCTAAAGTACATAAAGTGCTTAGCGCTCCTTGGAGAAGAATGAAATTTCACGATTTATTTTTGCCCAAATAGCAAAGAAATATAAATTTCAGTAGTAGTGTCTGCATAATGGCCGAACAAATATTTATTTATTTATTTTATTTCTCTTTTCCACTTGAGATAATGCGGGTCTTCACTCATTTATTGTGATCAATCTGGAATAACTTTCTGTTGTTGTATCTTGTGCAAAAGCACATCTGATAAAAAAACAGCATGAGAACTCATGAAATCTATCAAGTTATCCCAAAAAAAATTTGGATTAACTAGCTATCCCCCAAATTGGGTGGCGTTCACTCTCTTATTAGATATGTTATCTCGGATACTAAACTATCCGAGTATATGTATATTCTGTGGATGAATGAGATAGGTTAGCTGAAAGCTGTAAAAAAATCAGAAAAAAACACATAAGGGGTATTCACGATCCTGTGCAACTGGTCTAGTATCATTGTAAAAATATAAAAGTGCAAATTTCTGACAGAAAATAACAGCTGTCAAACTGTCAACGACACCAGACAAATTTTGCCTGGCAGTTTGGCAGCTGTTATTTTCTGCCAGAAATGTTTGTGGTCAAACTGATTTTGCATTGTTACTCCAGAGTTGCAATAGAATAGAAAAGATGCGTTCACGGTTTTCAGAAAAAAATTAAATTTCCCAATTTTACACCTTTTTGTTGTATCGGACCATGAATACCCCTGTAATAAATGAAGATTGCAGTCAGCGCTGATCTACACACTTGTTGTCAGATATCTAGTTATACCAATTTTTTAACTCAAGATATTCAGCTTTTAGTCCCCTTTCACACAAGGAAACTGAGTTGCCGACAACTGGGAGTTTGATGGCGAGAAGGGCAAAGTAAGGGGAATGAAAAAAAACTCCCGGTCAACGATTTGAAGAGATTTTTTTGACGTTTTGTTTTGCATTCCAATTAGCCCAACAAAATCTTCCCAGTTTCTTCCTCAGTTTCTTGGTGCCAGTTTCTTCGTGTGAAAGCTACAAGGCAATTAAAGGAAAACATCAAAAAATTCTCCAGGAACTTGGGCCCAATTCCGCAAGCGTGAATGTTTTTCCGTGCAAAAAATTATTCACCCTCAAAATATGCGTGAATAAATTTGCCTATCTGTGTACACGTTATCTGTCAAAAATAAATCAAGCGCATCCTTGCGGAATCGCAAATATGTGTGTGTACCCGATTTTTTGTGTACACAGAGAAACTCACACTTGCGGAATTTGGCCCCTGGTGTCCCTGTGTGAAAGGGCACAATGCTTTTCAGGCGTTACAACAACAGAAAGTTCTTCCAGATTGCTCAGAATAAATATGGGCGTTCGGTGTCGCACAGCTTTCTGATACATTGCTGAAAAATATACTGTGCGTTTGTAAACGTATAAAACCCAATAGGTAACCATTTCTGTCAAAAGTCAAAACAGAAAAAAAACTAAGTGCTTACGATAACGGTTCAGCTCAAAGTGAATTGAACATACATTTGGTGGACAAAATATAAATTTAAAATGAATCAGGAAATAAGAACCACAAATGTTTCAACCGATTCCGAAGAACATGATGTATTAGCTACGTAATTAAAGTTCACAAACAACATTTGAAAATAAACCAGATTTCTTAGTCAGCTGTGCACTACGATACCTCAATATACCAGAAATTTACAGCTAGCTTGGTTTCGATTTGGAAATCATATATTTTGTTAGTTGTTATGTTCGTCAGCTGTTAATTGGCTGTTATTTAACACATATTACAATAACGACGAATGTGTTGCACAGCAACGCTATGCGACACCGATGTCCCCTAATAAATGAATGCCCGCAATTGCATTGGGTACATTCAAATGTCGCTACGATAGCTTATTAGGTTTGTATCCACTTAAGTTGCTGAACAACCCATATCGGATAGGCTAAATTTGTATGGGGGTGCTTCCAATTTTTTTTTTCGCAGCAGCTGTTTTGTCATTAGCTGTGTTCTTACATTGGATTACAACAACGCCAAAATATCCGGATAGTTATGTTTCCATTTTTTAATGAGGCCATTGATTGAATGCAAATTTGACTTTCGAATTCCTACAACCAAACATTTAATTTTTTTCTGAATACAATCGAATTATTTCTAAACAAAATCGGCGAGTTATACTCGTAGCTATTAGGAACACGCATCAGGAAAAGTTGAAACAGTATGAATTTAAATTTATTTTCCTGATATTCGTTTATAGCAAACAGCCGTGGCCGTGGCGCGATAGTTGTGTGCTCGCCTGTCAACCTCGTGGTTGCAGGTTCGATTCCTGCCGTTGTCTATGTCTTCTTATATTCCATTAAAAACCAATTCTCAAATTGGTTTTACAGTGCGAGTTTAAACTCCACTTTTGGTTTAAACTTCAGATCAACAATTTATTCGGTTTCACAGTGTCGTTTAAAGCTTGAACTGAGGTAAATTTGTAGCTTAAGTTAACCGCGACTATTCTGCCGTTTAAACTTCAGTTCAGCGTTTGTATTCTTTTTTTTTCAGAAAATATGAACAAAACAAAATTGTGTATTCAAATGTTATCGAGTTGTTATAGTGATTTTGAATATTATTTTATTTATTATTCTCGTTGTTTCGCGTGCTTTTTTGCGTCAAAGAGTGAAAGGGAGGACGAGGCTAGAAAATGAAGTTAATCGAAGTTCAACTGATCTGAATTCAGTGAAACCAGACGAATCAAACCAAAAATATTTAAACTCAGTTGGTCTTAAGTTTAAACTCGCACTGTGAAACTGCGGGTTAATAATTTATAATTTAACACAACTTTTTGAATTTGCTAATGTTTAGTGTATTTTTATTTAATAATAATTTACATATGAATTTTGGTGGGATGCATTTCATTTGTCATCCTCATCGAGTACTTTTAAATTAGTCTCAATTGTGACATATTATTTTATAGACAATAGAAAACAGATAAATTTATTTCACGAATATGATGCAGAAAGAGTGGAAATGAACCTCATAAGGTTAGTTTAATGAACGACTGATTATTTCCCACATTTGCGCAAGTATTTTTAAGAGAGTGTTCATGCAAACATCTAGCGGAATACTATTTCCTTCTGTAAAGCGGAAAATTATCTATTTATAAATACCCTTATTATTTTAAGAAAAAATAAATCTCCGAGTTATATTTGTCATCGATTAGCGTAGCATTTATATTTTAAAACGCACGTAACATGGCTAATTATTTTAATTTCCAGATTTTGGTAGTTACATTTATGTTTTATTTTTAAAATTGTGTCAAATTCAGCACTACTTTCTATAAAAAGTAAAATGCATAATCCAATCTAATGTTTATGTATATTATTTTATTTTTACGCCTAAAGCTTTTTTAAAAATATATTTTCGAAACAAAACTAGGCTAGGACAGAAGACAAGAAAATGAGATCTATAACTTCTTTTCGAATGGATGTTAAGTTATGTCGGTTTTATTTTGCAACTCGGAAGCCTTCTGGACTCTTCTGAAAGTGTTCCCTTGGGAAAAATGACAGTTCTGATTCTGAAAAGAAGGGAATTTTTCTTCTGGATTTGAAATCAGAATCGAAACCAGAAGCACTCACACTAACACATTTATCAAAGGTAGTCCCCAGTCAAGTTCTGGCACTACATATGGTAAAGGGGTAGGGCTTAAAGTGCAGTAAAAGACAAATTTTTTATTCTGGCTTGTGTGGTTCAAGTTTGTTTAAAAAACAAATCCGAGTGTTCAGAGGTCGCACAGTTCGGAACAAGTTTGTGAACAGTTCTATGCGCTTGAACTTTGTTAAGAGCTCTATCTGAACGAAAAAAAGAAAAACGCCAAAGACACTTAAAAAAAATAATACCTAATAAATAATTTTTGGAAATGTGTAATTTAAAAAATAGTATTAACACCACTATCAACTACTTAAGATTATGTGTGCTAAATGCAGATTCCAAAATATTAGACATAAATTATTTAAGTACGTGAAATATGAAGTTATTAGTATTACATACATATGCAATTACAGTCAAAATCGGTTATAACGAACTCGACAGGACTGGAGAATGTATTCGTTATATCCGGTGTTTCCTTATAACCGATTTTCCATTTTTTGCTCCTTACTAATAAGTGGACAAACCTTTTTACTTTAGCAAAACCTTTATTTACTTACAAAGTGATCTGTGATTTTGCTGTCGAAATTTTTGTTTTATGAATTGTTCTTCTATTTTGGCGGGATGGTGACTGTATCGATTTTTTTTTATTTTTAAGTTAGATTCTTCGAAATTCTTCTTAATTTTATCTCGGTCTTTGAAAATGGTAGATTGTTGAAGCCGATTCAGAAAACTCTGCTGCCAAACTTTTATTGGAATCACCAGCTTCGAGCCTTGAAATTATTGCAGATTTTCTTTAATCGTAAAAACTCTACGTTTTGAACTCATTAAAAAAAAATAAAACTAACACACTTAACAATTTTTAATATAAAATATGACTATCCCAGTCCCTCTCATAAACAAAAACAGAATGCGAAAGTTGCGTGTAAAAAAAAGACAGAAAAAGTGAAATTTAAAAATATTTTATTATTTGAAATGCATACTTATTTTGTTTAATATTGGTTATAAACGATAGATTTCTTAATTTTCAATTTAAAACGGTTCGTTATAAGGGATAGTTCGTTATAGGCGATATCGTTAAAACCGATATTTGGTTAGTACAATTAGCATGAACCTTGGTCGGGACTTAGAGATTAGTTCGCAATAACCGATATTTCGTTATAACCGATGTCGTTATAACCGATTTGGACTGTATTTTAATTATTGCATTTTGCATTATTTCTCGTTTTTGAATACAACGACTAAAAAATTCCAACAGTTTTTTTTTGAAGAAATATTTTATATTATTTGTAACAAAGCATATTTGTACGTTAGGTAGAAAAATTTAGTACTTATCTGCTTAACTGAAACAAAAAAAAAACTGATTTTTTGCAATCAAAATTACGGTAAACTAGATGTTCTTTTAAAAAGTTTAACCACATCTGGTGTAAGAAAAATGTATAGAAAGTTGGAGGGCCAACATAAACAAAATTGTTATCTGCACTCGAATTACATAATATGTATATACCACGTCTTTATTTCACTAATGAGAACACTCAATTTTACTTGGGTTATTAATCTGTAGTTAATTACATATTTAGGAATTTCACCTTGAACATTTTCCTATCACTTTTAAAATAAAACTACATACGTACGCCTACACATACCTTTTATATACTAAACAGTCACCCACATACAATAAGGCCTGCAAACAACTATACAAAACCGCAGTAGTGTTGTTTTGTTGCACTTTGTTGATAAACTCCTTACAATGTAATATAGAACATTAAATTACCAGCAGATAAAAAGTATGGCGATCTGAATCTGAATAAATAAAGAAGATCATCTTTTCTGCATTTAAAACCCTTTTCAGACCACGTCATTCAAAATATTTGTAGATCAAATACCTACCTATACTTCAATCCTTTATTTTTTTCTACAAAAGACGCATTATATACCGGTTCTAAAAATTCAAACAGATGATTACCAAAATGCCGAACTACTGGTTTCGTCTGTACATATATGTACGTTTATATTTCTTACAAATTTCGTGTTTAATTTTTTATATTATATAAGTTTATAATAAGTATCATATACTCGACCATGTATGTGTGTAATCTATTTATTTAAAAAAAATAACGCTAGGAATAATATCATAAATTGTACAGTATAACTATGATACATACATATGTACATAAGTGCATCACCTTACAAATGCGAATCATACCATATAAAATGTAGATAATCTTTTTGTCGACTATAATATACCTACCTAATTGTTTCATGTTTTATCGTGTATAATCAAATAAAAAATTATATTATATAAGCTTGCAACTATATATGCAATATTTTTTTATTGATGCAATATTTATATCTTAATCTTAAGAGTCACGCAGTTTGCTTAACAATGTTTATTTTCCTAAAAATGATGAACGAGACGCGATAGGAGCCAAATTATTTCCGCTTCCATTTCGATGCGCTTCAATCGCTTGGTAGTTGATAAACCAGAACGGCTGGTTATCAATTGGAAGCTGACTGAGATAGTCAATTAGCTGTTGATCTCCATGCGCGTCAAACGGCAATCGATTAGGGACAACCGTTGATGTAGATGATCCTTGTGTGGAACTTACACTACCACTTCTATTTGATACGTCATTGGGAGATTGTGTTGATCTCTCTGGATTTATTGTATTGCCATTATTTGTTACCTGTCCTGCATTGCTTGTAATCGGAACGAAACCTGGTTCAGCATTTACAACCGAAACTCCTTGGGGCGGTCGCTGGGTAGCACCATTTTCTAAAGTATTCTCACCAAATCTGTTGGCTAGCTCGATGGTTTGTGGGCTTTGTGTTGGACGATATTTATCTTTCTGACCATTTGGTGGTCTACTTCCAGCATATGAAGGCCGTTGACTATGCGAAAGCGGCAAACATAACAGTACGCAGATTGCTAATATCTTTGTGTTTATTACCATTTTGACCTTTTGTTCAAAACTTATCTCTATCAATTTCTAATTTTAATTTATTAAATTTTGTTCTTGTTATGTATATACTTCCAACTCTAAAGCCTAATGTTCACTGAGCGCCACCAATTAAACATCCACTCATTTAAATGAACTCAAAATATATTTTTACCTCTGGGCGAGGGACAGTTCACAATTATACAGGTTCGAAAATCGAAGAAAAAAAATTAAACCTGATGTTGTTGCTTATTGTCTGCAAAAGATTATACGTATCATCTGTTAAATATAAAAGAAATATAACGTAGGTACCTAATAAGTTATGAGTCACCCCTATTCATGGTGGTTGGGATTTTCCTATCCACATTCACTCAGTTATACACTCCGCATCATGGTATTTAGTTTTACTTGTGATATAGTTACTATAGGGCAAGTTTTGCATTTTGAAAAAAAAACCGATCTCTAGATTTTAATCAAAATTGGCATTACGATGATAGAGAACACCAAAAACGTGGATCCCATCCCGCAATTACGTTTGTCTGTCTGTCTGTACAACGCTCTACACCCTAAACGGCTGAAGCGATTGTCTTGAAACTTGGTATTCGAGTGTTTTAGGTGATTATAAAATAGATTTTTGAATTGTGGTCTTAGCCCAAAACTAACGGTACCTGCCATACAATTTTATCTACCATCTTAAATATCTCGAACACGACTCGTAAGGATTTTGATAAAAAAATATATATACTAATATACGTAGGCTACATTTTGGTTAAACAAAATTTTTTACAAATTTTGTTATTATCGGTACCAGCCATACATCCATTTTTTTTTTATTTTGGACTTTTTCATAAGCGACTCAACGGACTTTGATCAAAATTTTCATGTAGGAGGTCCTATGAATTCAAAATAATACTGCATACCAAAATTTTCGAAAAATGTTTTTTTGGATTTTTGAAAATTAAATATTTTGAAAATGGGTCGACGATTTTTTTTTAAATTCAGTTTTTAAATTTATATTATTAAGGTCCAATTTTTCAATAGTCAGTTAAGCAGTCAGTTAGTACATATTCTCCAGATAGAGCAAAAATCAGTTTTTCAACAGTCAGATACAACTTAATCTAGGAATAAAGTTATTTGATCATATTAGAACGGAATAAGGAGTTATTTGAGGAATAAAATAAATAGCTATTTTCGATGTCAAAAACACTTTGAAAAATTATTGCTTTGAAATAAACGTTAAACAAAAATTAATTTCTATGAAAAGTTCGATAATCTAAATAAAAGTGACATTCAAATTATATTATTCTATAGATTGTTTTTTCTTGATTGAAAAATTCGATGTTGTTATCCGGTTGTTTAACAGTCAAGTAAGTTTATTCCTCTGGCAACTAACTGGATGTTTATCTGGAGATTGAAAAATTGGCTCTAAATACTTAAAACTATCATACCAACATTTTTTTTAGAAAAACAATTACGATATTTTGTATACACATAATTAAATAAAAAAGACTAAAAACATATTGAGCTGTTCTACTAAAAACCGTGTGTTTAAGGTGTGATCGAACATAAGAGCAAGTACGTGCGATCCAGTCGTGCATTTTTTTTTATTAGGATTACTATGTTTGATAACATAAAAAACTTGACATTATTTTTTTGATTTTGTTGGTCGAGTTAATGCAGTATCATAGTAGAATAATACATATTTTCAGGTTCAAACTTGGCTCAAATTCATTTATGCAACCAAAGTCGCAAGCAATCAAAAAAAAGTTTTCTTTAGTTTTCCATTGGGCTGTAAAATACGAAACTCACATCTATTTTTTATGAAAATTGTTAGTAATATAAACAATTCAACTAAATTCAATAAAATAATACCAAATCTTTGTTTTTTGTGACCTAAACTAAATTGAAGCTGAGTTGCTGTTTGTATGTAGCCAAACACAAGAAAAGAAAAACCACGTCATCGCTAACTACACTTAGGCTGCGCGTACAGTAGTGTGAGAAAGCGATGCGATGCGAGAAAGCGTTTGTGTGCGGGACAAATATTTACATTTATTCGTAGACCTATAAGTGCGCACAGTGAAGCGATATTTCATGCGATTGTTACGAGTTTCTCGCAAACCTATCGGAAGCATCTCGCTGATAAACTCTTCTGACCACTTTTCAAGCGAGTTTGTGCGAGAAGGTTGATATTGTTTGCTTTGACTATTGATGAAAAAAATCAAACGAGTAAAATTTGGTGAACTTTTATCCTTTTTTTTCCTCTTATAAGAACTTTAAATATAAATGTTTATTTAAAAATTTATTTTTATGAGGAATCCAAATTGTTTCGGCATTAAACGCACGAGCAACACAAAATCGTTTTAACTGTGTGCACTATGTCGCGTATAATTATCGCATTTAGAATCGTTTGTGGCATCGCTTCTCGCATTACTTTGTCGCACCTGTACGCGCAGCCTTATACTCATTATACAACCTGACGAAACATTACGGACACTCTTGCCTATAGCAACAGAGTTGCGTGAATTACGAACTTCAATTACAAGCTTGCAATTTGCCGGTGCAGCTGGTCTAGTATCATTGTAAAAGTGCCCTTTTTTAGGCACCGCAACAAACCACTGTAACTAGGAAATCCATAAGCCTCATGTTTAAGGAGAGCATTCCAAAGTCAACAGTAACTACCATAATTGACATTCCAAGAGACGGAATGATTAACAAATAAAAAATATTTTTTGTTTAAATAAAAATTTTATCACAAAACTTTAGTCGTTCGCGGTAGGAATAAAAAGAAAGTTAAATATCAGAGGCTATGTCATATACTGTTGACTACCGTTATTATTATATCAGAAGTGGATATTGAAATTTTAATTTAAAAAAAATATTTACTTTTTTAAAAATCTATTCTATTCTTCTGCAGAATAAAATTCAGCTTAACCGTTTTGAAAGCCAAAAATAAAAATATTGTTTTATGATATAGGTACAATTAATAACTTTTAGTTTTAATTTGTGTGTGCACTAAAGGGGTTTTGACCTTAAAATTACCAAGCACAGTACGATGAAAATAGGGAACAATTTGAATGGAAAGGTATAAAGTATAATAATGTAAATTTGTAAAATATCAAAATGGTAGACAAAAATATAGACCCTGATGGTAAAGCATTGCACATTCGTGTTGTACATTTTCAGAATATCTCGAAACACAAATTAAGTTTGAATAATTTTTAGGGAAGGAATGCAACTGTTTATTCCGTTATAGAACGTTTGTTGATAAAAATATGAGAGATAATGTAACATTTCGATGAACTTCGAGAAAAGTAAATACTTCTGTTATACTTCTATCGCCTTTTATTCTTAGAGCTCTATTTTTAATCTATCTTAAGGGGTTCAAGTGAGATTTAGGAGCTCGTGCCCAAATGTAAGAGTTGTACTCAAGCTTTAGACAGTCAGCTCAGAAGGTGAGAATTTCTTACATCTTAGAAGAAAGTATAAACACTAAATTTTTGAAAACGCTTCGAATATGTGATCATTCCACAAATTGTAGTCCGTGATACATACACCGAGAACGTAAAACTATGACCGCAGTTTCTTCATTACATGTAAAGCATTAAATTCTACCTAGTTTTAATTCCCCATTGGACAATGCTGTCGAGATCAGAATGTTATGAGCTTATATATATACATATATGCAATTGTAGGTCAACATCAGAAGATAACCAATAAGAGGCTGAATCTGAAAACTAATATAAAAGTCGATAGTATTGGATATTATTAGGTATTTTAAGTAGTTTAAGTTATTTTTAGTTAGTATAAGTTAGTTGTATCTAGTTTTAATTATTTTCAGTCTATCTTTAGGTTTAGTTTATAAGTAAAATAGAAAAATATGTAAAGATACCGAGTTTTTTGGCAATAACTTTTCTTGGTTTTAAAAAAAAATAAAATAATTAGATTTAATTAAAATAGTTTTTAGGTTGAAAGACATTAGTATTAACAGATATAGTTTAGTTTAGAGCGCCCGTAAAGGGCCAGTAAATTAGTTGTAAGTTATTGATAATTAGGCTAGTTAATATTAAATAAAAATGAAATTACAAAAAAAAAGTCGAGAGTATACTGTCGTCAGCAAAACAATTTATATTAAGTAAAAAATAATTTCGATGTGGAAATAGATTAAATGAGATTTTTGAAGACTTTGATTTTTAAGATTTTTTTTTTACATAATTATTAAGGGTATTCATGCAACGAGATAATTTTCCGCTTTGCAGAAAGATATAATTTTACGCTAGACGTTTGCATGAACACCCTATTAAAAATACTTGCGTAAATGTGGGAAATTGGGTGCATTCAAAAATCGAGCTATAGCTATTCGGATATGTTTAACAGCTCCTGCAAAATAAAAATCTGAAGCTATCCAAAAACTTTGGTATACTTTTGTATCCCATGAGAAATGTCAAAAACATATGCACAAACGCATACAAATTTAACCTATCCGGTGTGTGTTGTTCAGGAACTTAACGGATATTAATTTATCTTTAGATAAGCTATCGTACCGACATTTGAATGTACTCAATAATCAGATGTTCGTTATGCCGGCCGGCCGGTCGTCCACTAGACGTTCAACGCACACACTCAACTCTAATGTATAATATCCTGAATTCCATTCAACCAACTGGTTTAATCCAGTTGGAGATCGTTGCTGAACGAATTGTTCAACAAAATGTTTCAACGCGTTGAGCAACGTTTTCAAGATAATGTGTTGCACATTATATTTGTTCAACTCGTTGATCAACTTTTTTAATTTTGTTTGGTGTTGGTTGCCGTTGACGTGAAAATATGTGTTGAGCGTTGCGTTGGATGAGAAAAATTTTTTTGTATTAAAGTATTGTGCTGACATCAACTTGGTAATTTGAAGAAAAATTCATCCACCCATAATCATCTTTTATATTTTTTTGTAGTTCATAATCCAATATTACTAATGCTGCTGCCACTTTTTTTTCTTTGATTGAAAATCATGCTTAATCTAGGCAAAGTTTAATTTCAATATTTTTCAAAAAAGATGTATGTGACACTGACATTAAAAATTTGTACAGGTCAAAATTATGTCATCAATATCTGAGTAGCTATATATAAAGTGCCTGCGTTGAACGCGTTCCTCAATGAGTGCGTCTTGGTTAAGTGTACTAAGGTATCAATCCGTCCATCAACTTGTTGAACAACCATATCAAAAACGCAGTTGATCAAATTAAATTTTTTTTTGTCAAAATGGATCAAGTTTATCAACTAGTGTACTAGGTTATTCAACTTTTGAGTAAGTTTATCCACTATATGTATGAAGCTATTCAACAATTGAATACGTTGATCAACTAGGTGTACGGAGTTCTACAACAATTGAACGAGTTCATCAACTAGGTGTACGAGGTTATTCAACATTTCACTAAGTTTGTCAACAATGTGTTCGAGACACCTCATTCAATTTTATATCTGGCTTCGTCGCTCAACGTGAAGAACGCACGTTTGTGCACTAGTATAAGAGGTTGTAAATTTGTTCGTCCAACGATGGAGTTAAATGAAAAGTTGAATGAAGTTGGTTGAGATTGTTGCGCACGTAGTGGACGACCGGCATTAAACTAACTTTATGAGTTTTTTTTTCTCTTTCTACATCAAATTCCTGAGATAATTTTATTTGCTTTGTAGAATATTTTTCCCCTTGTCAGTTAATTTCTGCCGATATAAAATTATCTGGTTTCTGTGGTTTATCTGGCTTTCCGCCCTTGCATGAATACCTTTATTGTATTATTGTACCCATTCTGGTTTCTTTTATCAGATATTGCCCAATTTATTCAAAATAACTTCCATTAAACTAATGCCTGTATCTATACTGTGCCCATGTCTTTCAGTTCCACTCCCAGTTATAGACAGGCACTAAGACTATGGAGATAGTATTAATTTTTAATAATCCTTTGAATAAAACCTCTCAATGTAGATTTTGTTGTAAAACTTCTTGTAAAGCTTTGGGGGTAAACATTTTCTATGGAGCTGTCAAACTGACAACAAAAAACGACACGACACGCACTCTTAAAAAAATGTGTACCCACAAAAAACATATCATAAAAAAAATACATTTTGCAATCGAAGCTTGCATGTGGTGTTGACATCGTGTTCCTACTGTTGCTTGTTCTTTCTTTTGACTTTTCTCTCTTGTATCAATGTATGTAATGCTTAAACCGATGGTATCGTTGACACTGCTTCAATATCTCTACTTAGATTTATATATAGGGAGTAGTATAATGTATAATGTAATGTAAAATTGCTGAACCATGAATCAAATTTGAACGACGGTGACTTTGTACAATGCGAAGATGGGGTCGTTATGGGGGATGTATTTATGCAAATACGGGACCGATCAACTTTGTTTGTTTTTTAACCTGTACTCGTATTAAGGATGCTTTACATGCATCTTCATGTGCATCGACATCTGCAAAAAAAGAGGACACAAAATAAAACAAAAAGTAATACTTGTGCGATAGAGAGCGGAGTCCAAAATGCAGATCATCTTCATGTATGAAGATTGTAGGATAAGTATGAATCTAGAGGATTGCAGATTATAGTGAAGATTGAAATGTTCATCTTCATTATAGTATTTTCATCTGAACCATAATTTGTTCCGTTCAGGTAACGAATTTTCATTTTTCTTTTACCATTTCACCTCAGTTTGCTTAAAAACATCGAAAGTTGCGAAAATTTTCTTCACAAAACTACATACCTGAACGCTAAGAACATTTAATTATTTTTTCATTATTCATTTTCATTCATTACTTTATTTATTAGAATACGATTAACGCGTGCATAGTTATGCAGTGCATAAGGTCTTATGTAGCCGCTCTACAAATCCGTATGTTATAGACATTTTCTGCCCTTTATAGTTATAATGTGATGTGCTGATGTCAAAATAAATTATTCATGTCTACTTTAATTTTCTCTTTGTGACATACAAGAGAGTTATTTGCAACAAAAAATATGAATATACCCCTGATTCAAAGGATATCTTGCTCAGCCAACGGAACGATCGAGGGCAAAGCAAGACTAGTCGTTGGTGCTAGGTGCATGCCAAAAATACACATTTAGCAACCCTTATAAAAGGGAAATTTAGATATAAAATCCGAAATTATATGTTGCTGCTATGTAATGAATAAGATTTTTTCTTTTACAGAAATTATAAAAGGAATAATGTCTTTATACGATACTCGATATAATGTGTTAATGAATAATAGCACTTTTTCATTAGGGTTAATCACGTATAATTTCGGTGACAATTTGCAAATTCGGTCCCAAATTATCGCATTTCCCATACAAAGTCAAATTTCCAAATTTAAATAATTTCAACCAAATTTGCACAAAATTATCTCGTAAATTAGATGAAAAAATAAATGAAAGGTTGTTTGTTAATAGACAACGACTCGTGTTAGTTCTTAGTTGTTTGATTTTAGATATTTATTTTTTTTAAGTACCTAGAGCTGATGTAATATATGATAGTTTAGTGTTGAGCAACATTAAGTTTTATAAGTATTATATAAATTAAAAGAGTCAGCAAATTTAAAATTATATTTAAAATGTAAATGCTAGACCAATACTAAGTAAGCAATATGAAATGTAATCAAAAAATCAAAAGTAAAAAAAGTATCAATAAAAATTGAATTTAATTGATTGATTTAAGCAGTGACTTTTTCTGTCTGCTTCCGAACTTTCGAATAGGTTAAAACCAAGAATAAATTTACCCCGGTCATATGAGTGGATTTTGGAATCGAATCGTATCTGAATTGAGATTTCGATTCAGGTAAATATATATATTCTTCAATTTTTACTGCCAGAAAATTCTTTCAATGAAAATTGACAATAAACATTGATCGTGTGTAGGGCTCTAATGGCCTCGCGGGATCGAGAGAACCCCCTGTGAACACCAAAAAACATTTTTGCACACACACACCAAGAATCAGATGTGAATTCCATTCATCAATTCCTCGATTCAAGTTATATAATATATAATATATAATATATAATATATAATATATAATATATAATATATAATATATAATATATAATATATAATATATAATATATAATATACAATATATAATATATAATATATAATATATAAATATAATTAGGTCTATTTTGCCACATCTGTTATTCTGTTATGATGCGTAACATATAATGGGCCTGCACACACGGGATGAACAATTTGTGGACTAAAACCGGTTTTCGTCTTTAGTCCAAGCACACACGAGATGATTTCAGTTGAGGGAAGAATTGTATATATGAACCTCTTTTTATATGGGTTAGTATTTCTATCGGTTTTGACTGTTAAGACTATTGTGTATGAGTTAGTTTTAGTCTTCGTTCATCCACGAAATTTAGGGTTGAAATTTCAGTCCGTTGCATACTGCACACTTCGCTTCCCTTGCCAAGAAAAGCGGTTTTAGTCCGGTGGAAATATGTAGTCTCGGGTGTGCAGGCCCATTCACCATAAAAGATATTTTATAATTGGTATTCAGGAGTTCGATCTTTTATAAAAGTCTGTTATGTAACTTCGATTCGACATTTTAACGAACAGACCTAAAATCTTCTATCAAATTATCAGCTGTAGTAGGTAAATAAAAACTCTCGGCAGTCGGCACTGACGAATGACATTAAAATTAACCTGCGGAATTATCGTGTTTTGTTTCTCGGGAATAAATAATAATTAATCTTTGTAATTTGTCCATAACAGTTCCTGAATTTAATGTATCTAAAATAAAAAGTTGTACAAAACGAACTCCCGCAAGATAAGCGACACTTTCTTTTACGTTTCATCCATCAAAATGTGTTCTGTTATTTCGTGTGCTGAAGTAAATAGTTTGAAATTACTTTCATAGTTTTGTTTTAAAAGATCTCGCCGAATAGGCCTAAATATATAGTTATATAATGTACACATATATTTTCAATTCGATCCAGCTCGTCTAGTGGGATCGGATCGAGTTATCCGATTCAAGTATACATCTCTACTTTTGTCTGGTAACTATGTGAACGTGGCAATTCGTAACGTTATTGAGAATGACATTTGCACACGTCACGTTATTTTTCTGAAGTATTTTGTAACTATTGAAATAAAACCATTGTATATAGATATTATTCATATCCAAAGATAAATTATAATAAAAACTTTTATATTTATTTTTCAATTTCCTACATAATTAATCCATCAAGTCATCGAGCATGGCAACTTCAACTTATATTAAACAATATAAAACTGAAGAAAAAATTGCAAGCGAGCCTTGGCCAGATGATGCTGTTCTCTATCAGCCTTATGAAGTAGAGCAAATTCTTTTAGCAGAAAATGCAAGTTGCCTCGCAGTTAAAGCTTACTTAAGGATGTGTAATATGCCTTTTTCCGTACGGTCGAGTGCCAATGCAGAATTTATGTCACCTGGTGGACGTATGACAAAGTTGCCATTCATTAAAGTTGGGGCATTTATTGTGGCTGAATTCGAGCCCATTGTAAATTTTGTTGAGCAAAAAGAATGTGCCATTGGCTCATGGCTAAACGAAGATGAAAAATACGATTTGCGTTCATATGTGTCGCTTGTGGAAAATATTTTTACAAACGCCGAATTATATATTTCGTTTTTAGATAATGAGGTTTACAAAACTGTAACAGAACCACGTAATGGATGCGTCTTTCCGTGGCCATTAAACACTATTCAGAATTTTAAAAAACGAAGGCACGTACTGAAACAACTGAAAGTATATCAATGGAGTGATATGAATCTAGAAGACGTTCTAGAAAAAGTTATTAAATGTTGTGAATCTCTCACAAGAAAATTGGAAGAAAGTGGTGGAGTTTTCTTTTTTGGAGATGAGCCCACTGAATTAGATGCAATTGTTTTTGGACATCTTTTCACAATACTGACCACAGCACTTCCAAATAATCAGTTGGCACAAAGTATCCAAGGCTTTAAAAAGTTGGTAGACTTTTGTCAAAACATAGATAATAAATACTTCAATCTATCATAAGAAATTGTTATTTTAAAGAATAAAATTTGAAAATAAAACGACAAATGTTTAATGCTATATTATTGTGTTTATTACTTTTATTTCAATTAAAACTTTTGTAAGTGTATTTGTTTTAAACAATAAATATTGCCGCAACATAAAATTAAAAATAAAAAACAAAAATTACAAGTTTATTCAAACTTTGATCAAAAGGAAAAAATATATTTATGTTAACATTTTTTATCAATTTAGGTAGGTAGTGCGACGTGCGATTTAAATGTTAGGCATATCAAATGCATTATTTCTCTTTATAAATGTACATACATTTGAAAAACTACTGTTCATAATATAAAAATACTTTTTTTTAATATGTACGAATACAACAATATATGTATGAAAAAAACTATCAGTTTCCCAACTTAACAATTTATTTAGTCCGAAAACTTGCAAACAATCATAAAAATGTTTAAATAATTGCACATAGCGTAAGATACAATAATTCCCAAAAACAAAAACTCTGAATATCGGTAGTGTTGGTATACATGATTGGATTCTTAAAAAAATAATTTTAAATTATGTACTGGAAAAATTAATGGCGAAAAATTTTATTGAGTACTTTTTATATTCAACTGATAGGCAAACACTAAAAAAAATCCAATAAGTTGTTTTGTGTTGCTTGAACACAAAACTATCCTCATACAAAAATATATCAGCTAAATTGAAGTTGCGGAAAAAGGGTATCAGAGGACTAAATTTTGTAGCAATACTAAGATCACTTGGGAAGTTTTCTGGTATAGATTTAATATGGAATATGGTCTTTGATTTTGCAATTCGAGATATCTTTGTTACCTCCTTCCTGATCCCATGTTTATACTTGATTCAACAATTATTTTACTGAATCAGGGAAAAACATTCAATGTTTTTCTTTATCTGCTTTAGTTAATGGAACAGATAGCCGTGTTCGCAGAGAATGAGTTTGCTGATGACTCATAGCTGAAATCGATTGTCGCCGGGTTATAATTTGATGAACTGGTGACTGCTTTTCCGTTGAGGGAGATGCAGCTGATTTCTGCGGATTAACTTTTTGTTTCGTGGGTGTTGTATCTAATTTGGAATAGAAAATTTATTATAAGCAAATACAAATTTTGTATATTATAAAATATTATAATCCTAGATGCATGGTAACAAAAGCCTGCTTATATGTATACATAACTTTCGTTCATGCAAATATATAACAGCCCTTATTATTGTATAACGCAAATCATTTCATATAGTTTTTGTTTATTACATATTACAAAAATAACCAGACAAAATAATGGGCGTTATGGGGAATCTCCCAAGGAATTTCGTTTCCCACGGAATATTTATTTCTCTCGAATTTTTACCTGTGGTCGCAAATCTCCCACGGAATAAATTTCCCTCGAAACAAAACGCATGTAATGACAGCAGAGTTCACTGGAAATTTATTCCCGATAACAATACTATCCGAAGAAAACTTTTGAGCATCATTCATTTAAAATTTTTTTGATTTCCATTTCTAATTCCCCTCATGTACTCTTGGCTTTTATTATTATTTAAACGTGGCATGGTTTCATACCCTATATTGTATCAAATTTTTAACTTGAACTAATGCTTTTATGATTATATTAACATTTTGTACATGCGATATACACATGTGGGTACAATAGGGCAAGTTTTGCATTTGAAAAAAAAAATCGAACTGCAGATTTTGATCAAACTTGGCATAACGATGATGGAGAACGCCAAAGAAGTGGGTCCCGCAATTCCGTTTGTCTGTAGAACGATCTACAGCCTAAACGGCTGAAGCGATTTTTTTTAAACTTGGTACTTGCCTCAAATAGATTTTTGAATCGCATTTTTATCCCAAAAGTAGCGGTACTTTCCATACATTTTTGAAAATGGCTAACGATTTTGATCAAAATTAGTGTGTGCACTACTTTTGGTAGAATCTACATTTTGGTCAAACATTTTTTACATATTTTATTATTAACGGTAACTGCCATACAACATTTTTTTTATTTTCGACTTTCTCATAAACGGCTTTACGGATTTCGATAAAAAAATTTATATAGGAGGTCCTTCGAATTATAAAGAATAATGCATACAAAATTTTCGAAAAATATTTTTTTTGATTTAAAAAAAAAACATTTTTTTAAATTTTGTATGTAATATTCAGTATGTATTCCGATAACGGGTGGGTGTATTTTTATTGAAATGTTGTTTTTAAGTTTCTATTATTAAATGTTTAAAACCGTCATACAAATTTATTTTTAGAAAAAGTTTAAGAAATTTTGTACCTATGTATATAAAAAAAATTAAGTCAAAAACGACCTTAAAATATATTTAGTCGTTTCTATTAAAAATGTTTGCATTCGATGTGATCGAACATAAGAGCAGGTACGTGCGATCCAGTCGTGCATTTTATTTTATTTACTTTCATGTAACTATACAACTTACACAATTTAAGCAATTAGTAGAACCTTTCTAGTGAAAGACAAAGACCGTATTTTTAGTTTTTCAAAGCATTTCCAACGAAATTTGCATTCAAGTATATATATCTCAAGTAAAATTGCTAACAACAAAATAAGAGAATAAAAAAATGATTTCCCCATTTTTTTTCTTAAGAACATATGTATGTAAATACATAATCTATTCAAAATTTCGTTCTACGCTAGTAAAATTATTTAAAAAAAAACAACAATTTTTTTTATAAATGTGATAAGGTTTTAAGGTGAATTACTGGAATATGACTTTTTTAATATTAATATTACTAAACTGCCTTGTGAGCCACCACTAATACATGCATACAACTCGCACATGAGAAAAGACAAGAACAACATATTTTATAATAAGAAACTAATTAATCAATGCCACCCACCTTGTTAAAAATAGGTTGGTTAAGAAAAATGAGATTTCAGGAAAATTTTGCTGAGGAAAACAAATTTTGAAGCAGTAGGCCGTTCTAAAAAAAACGAGGGCTTAATTTCAACAACTTCTGCTGTTTTGCGTTATTCTCAAAAGTGAAATAATTGTTTCAATTTTCATTTTATTCAATGTTTACCTACATTTTATTATAAATCCCCACCACAATTTGCACTCAAACACCAACCTCTTTCAGGATATTAATAACATTTCGAAAGCCCTCGTGCTTTCCATAAACTGGCGAAGGGAAGGCGAATCCCTTTTTAGAATCGGCCTCCAGAATTTATAAAATATGTATTATTTTTCTGAGCTGAACAATTTGCATTGAATTAAATATTTATTTACCCCAAACTTAAGTATTTTATTTTACAATAAATATAATATGATTTAAATATATATACATCTATATGTATACACAGTCGAACTTCAATAACTCGAACCCTCACTTAATTCGAGTTATCAAAACTTCAAGTTATCGAGTAAAACAGAAAATTAATATAAATTACGTTATATTTATTTGCGAATAAAGAAGTACAGTTGTTGTGATTATTTAAAATAATCTGTTATACTTGACTGACGAATGGATTTGCCCGAATGCTATATATTTAATAGCGACATCCTTCTTTCTTGACCCACTCTCCACCTCTTTTATTAATTTAATTTTTTCTTCAAACGATGTTTTTAATGCTCATTTAACGACATATCTACGTTAGCTTTACTTTTAAAAAAAACTTCACACTGCATTCTTAATATCTATGCAGTTTCTTTACACTTTTTATTTCGTCTTTTTTTTTCAATTTTTAAAATAAGACTTTGAATTCGTATTATAATACATACGTATATATGTATCAACCTAATAATGTGTGTTCTAACACCGGGACATGACAGCTTTTACTCACACTTAAGATAATTACAATTTTCAACACACACACATTTGTATACCAGGTCATAGAACATACAAACACAGTGCCTACAAACGAAATGCATTATTAAATGAGCTTGTAAAAATATACAGAATTTGATAATTTCCCTAAAAAATTCGACTTATCGAAGGTGACGCCAAATAACGTCTTCAAGTTATTGAGACATTCGAGTTATTGACGTTCGAGTTATCAAACAAAAATTTCATGTAAACTTCAGGCTTCGCGCTATTGCCAACAAATTTCATTCGAGTTCGGCTGTATAAATAAACAGTGCATGTTTTGTTTCTATCATCATAAAACTATTTCGTTTATCACACCTTGCGACACTTAGTGTTGTGCCTGTGAAAACTATGAACTATCTACCATAATTTTTCCGGAATATTTATCTTTTTAATTTTGTATACACAATTTAGCCACATCGGCCTAATGTGGCTCTGTGGAAAAATTAAAAAAAAAATAATTATCACACCGATTACAGAATCCGGTAAGGTCACTATGGAGTTTTCCCTCCGCATTTCGTTCAAGGCATTCTGTAATCGGTGTATGAAATGATTTATATTTATTTTACTACTTGTTTCGGATTTATGTATCCATCATTGGGTTTTGCTAAACGCCCTACTTTGTTACAGAGAATTTTTATTTCATATCATAAAGAAGAAATTTGTTTTTTTGACAATATTTAGAACAATTTTCTTTTAGGTACTTCCAAGTAGTAGTCATTAGCAATTTTTATTTTCATTGATCTTCAATGCTTAACCATGTTATAGCGTTAAGTACTATAAGCAGAGCTCTATCTACCATTTTATTTCATTAAAACTGAAGTATCATGTTTTTTTTATATAGGTATATATTTAGGAATTGTGCGATGATCATGAAAATCAAAATGCCAAATATTGGCTAGGTACATTTAATTGCTCTCGCCCACCAAAGAAAGAAATACATATTTCGGACATTACCTGGTAGAAGAAAACAAACTAACTTTTCTGACACTCAAGTTTTCTAAAGAAACTAATTTTTGAGAAGCACTGTAGGATGAGTAATTTCATATAACAATAGAACACGACATTGGTTATTTATTTCTATAAAAATGTCTACCTAAAATCCATAGCCGTTCACTAATATCGTTTTCGATGGACGCTCAGAATTACTGTTCAATAAGTGACAGGTCACACTGTTTCCCACTATCAACTTACATCCCTTAAATTTTACGTGGTTTAAATTGAGTTTCATTTTACATGTCTTACATTTATGTTTATAGTTATGGAGACGACTTCAGTTGATATTTTCAAATATTTATATTAAAGGCACCTTTAGGTTACACAAAAACCGATGATATGAGGATAGAAGCAGTATATATCACGAAAGAAAACTATAAATTAAAGTCAGTTTATACATGTAGTCAATAAGGAATCGTCTGGAATTGAAAAAAAATTGATATAGCATTGGAATTATACAGATTTGTCAATTCAAATGAAGTGGGGTGAAAATGAACTATTGAATGAAGGCGACAAATGAACCGATGTCAAAAAATTAAAACACATTATAAAATCCAAAACAAAAGGATGAAATGGTTATATGCCTAATATGAACCATATGATTAAAATATGTACACTGACCTTTTAGAAGTGAAAGTCTCCTTTTTATCAAGGGTTTAGGCATTGTTATTTCGGTATTTTGCTTTGATGAGTTAGTGTCCGTTTTGTTCAAAATAGGTTTTGCTGTTGTGCTTTCGTTTACGAATGCTTGATTCAAGTTGTTTTTTAAAGCATTCGTCCCAAACGAACTTTTGCTTATAGATGTGGTTTTTGGCTTTGGGGGCCTCATTGTCTTCGATGATTGTATATTTAATAAGGAGACGGAGCAACTATCTGTTGAATCTCTTATGTCATTTTGTTTTTGAGGCGACTTAAGTTTCTGTTCGACTTGTTTGTGGATTCCCACTTTCAACCAAAAATCTAATTGGCTTGCCCGAGACTCTGATATCAGTTTTTGGCCTTCTGGATATTTGCTTAAGATTCCTTGGAGTTTTTGAATGGTCTTATATAATGTCTCTGGTGAGACTAGTCCATAATCAAACAATGAACACATATGCAAAATAAAATTGCGGTATAAATTTTTTTGAATTATTTCTCGTCCCTTCGCATCCAAAAACATATCACAGGCCAATGAAAGCTGGCAGTCACCAACGTATCCATTCTTCATAACGTGTAGATTCCATAGTTTCATTAATTCTTTTTCACCTTCATTAACATCAGAAAATTCGTCAATCATTTGAACCGTTTTCTGGCGCAACCAAAGCGGATCACTTTCTCCCTCCGAATCAATATCCAGTTCCTTCGGATGCACTGGCAAACATGTTTCGGTGTGGTGGTAGAGCCTAAATATTAGGTTAATATTATGTGAAAAAAAAACTTTCAGGCACAGTGCTTACCGGTTATGACCCGTTATGTACGGTCTCTGGTTGGTTAAATCGTCCTCGTCTAAGACAAGAAACTCGTCAAGGCAAGTCTTTTGACGTCGTGGACGACACACAAGTAAATTTGTTACAGATGTCCGTCTTACTGGTCCACATGTTCTCGCGAAGGAACATCCGGATGGACCAACTAAATCATAGGGGGATCCAGCATATGAACCATCGTAAGAATCGTTGATTGTGACATCTATTCGGGCACCATTTCCAGCTGGATGATATGTAAAATTAAAGCGTGCATGACATAATTTCAAGTGTTTCAATAAGGCATATAATCGCAAACAGTCTAGCCCACACCAAGGACAAACCACCTCCTGGGTGTATTCTGTTTGCTGTCGCGTGTTATTGCTATATATAAAATTATACACTATTTGAAGCTTTTCTTCTGTTACAATTTTGGGTTTAAATCCATTTGGCTGTGTTATGGAATTGTTGTTTAAATTTGTGGATGCATTATTGCTCTCAATATTTTTCATATCAACAACAACATTTTCACACATATCTTTGGCATTGACAAAGCTTGATATAGACACATTTGACCAATTTAAGCGGAATTTCAGCATAGGACATTGATTAAAGACTTCGAATTTGAGAGTTACTGGAATGTAGCTGTCCGGTAGTGTTTCCCATGTTCTTTTCTTTGGTGAAAAACACTTAAGGCTAGTTGAAGAGAATTCCTGAAGTGCCGCTTCGTATTCACCCTCCCCAATGCTTCCACAATTTTTCTCAAAAACCACAAGTTCGCATCCAAAGCTTGTGGAACACAATTTGGCCCGCTTTGATGGTATATCTATAGTCAAATAAACGAATGTAAACAAATAAATCAATACAAAATTTAGTACACATGTAAAAAGCTCAACTTTGGAAAGGTGTAAAAAAAGGAGATTTACTGACTGACTCAATTTTTATTTAACTTGGGAAAGTGTATCTACTTAAAGTGATTAATGGGTCCATATACTCACCGTCATTGTTTCCCAAGCTCGAATTATTTTTAAACATAGGCAGGAATTCAACTCTAAACAACACCTTATAAATAGTATGCTGATCGCTTAGCGGTCGTAAAGCTTGCATTGGAATGCAAACGGCTGAATACTTGTCCACATCAGTTGGAGGATTTATGGTAACGCTTGAGAGGTGAGTCTGAAATAAACCCACAAGCGAGCCACATTTTGGTGAGAATTACGCGAAACATATTAGGTAAAATATTTTCAACAGAACAATGCGGATTGCGAAAAAAAAATCGAAAAATAAACCCCTTTTTTTTTTATTCCAAAGTTCTTCAAAGTACTTGAAGTATATTAAATGTGTAAATGAGGTAAAAAAAAAAGTAATATAGTGTAATTGGCATAGATATATTTTTGTTGTAGTACGTATACGCGCTTGATTTTAACTAACCGAGTTGAGAGGTCTCACAAAAAACATGCTTCCTTATAAAAATTATCTACTCACCAAAATTTCTTGGAAATCTGCATTGCTCTCTTTGCGTTTGTTTTTTGTAATTTTGTACATTGTCGTATGGACGTTAACAATGTCTCCTGTTTTCCACTCCTCAGTTTCTTCATTTTTGTCGAATAGACCCATGAAAACAATATTCAAATAGTTACCCACAGTGTCCGTCTTATGTGAAATAGTATCAAGAAGAGTGTTAACTCTAAATGACGAACGCTTTTTATTACTTCTTGACATTCTGTCTTTCATATAGCTCAGCGTACGATTTAAAAATATTGGCTAGAGTAGAGATAATAATGTAGGTATATTAATTACTGAAAGAACAAACAAAATCCTTACACTTGTTCCGTGACGATTCCTGAGAAAACGATAAATTTGTGTAGGCTCTAAGACAAAAAAAAAATAATTTTGAACGTAATTCTCTATACATTATGTTGTGTAGTTATCAATTAAAAGAAAGATAAAATAATAAATTCTGCTTACTTTCGAAGGCTTGTAAAAACAATTCCTGATCGGCCTGTATGCCGCTTAATTTATACATATCCGAATCTTTTTCTCTTTTTTTTTGTGGGGGCATTTTCCAAAATTAAAGAAAATTCAATATTTAATCGATAATAAGACTGAATTTCTAAAAATGCAATTCTATTTGTTTTAAAATTTTGGTGCTTTGTGAAGATGAAGAAGTATCGGCGCGAAAATTTTATGGCTAGCTCATTGGTGAACTTTAATTGACAGATTGGTTCTCGTTCTACACTATTATATTTCCTAGCAATTGGTATAACTGTTTTGTCATTCGTCGTCGGTATTGTAGAGTCAAATATGTAGTTGAGATACTTCACTGGACGTCATGATGTGTAGATAAGTCCGCTTTCACACAGAAAAACCAGTTGGAGATTTTTTTGACGTTTCCCTTTAATTGCTTTGTAACTTTCACACGAAAAAAACTGGCACAAAGAAACTGTGGAGGAAACTGGGAAGATTTTGTTGGGCTAGTTGGAATACTTATTATATACAATGTCACAAGACTTTTATCACACAAAAACAGTATACAAATTAATAGGTATGTACATAGGTAATTAAAAATTGGTTGAACTATGGCCTTTTCGCTTGGCCGTCCGGAATACGTACCTCCAATAAAACACGGAAACAATTTGACTAATTCTGAATTGTATGTATCACTATTTTTGTGAATATTAAATTTAAAAAAAATCACATCGGCTAAAAAAAATTCCGAAACACTTGATTTCAATTACACATTTTCTTGTATCAATAATAATTAACTTGCTTCTTTTTATGTTATTTTACCAGAAAAGCAGTTTAAATTCAATAAACACATCGAAATTGTGTGCAAAACAAATCAACGCGATGATTTTGACATTTTAATTATGTGAGTGTAATGTCGTTTATATTTGGCAATCCGGAAGCCTTCGGACTCTTCTGAAAGCGTTCACTTGGGAAAAAATGACAGTTCTAATTCTGAAAAGAAGCGAATTTTGCTTCTGGATTTGAAATCAGAATCAAAATCAGAAGCACTCACACATTCATATACTTGAACGTCAAACTCGACTGTTATCATTTTTTGTATCAGTGCATATCAAACATTTTTTTTTTAATTTGAATATTCTCACGAACACAATTATTTTCACACATACAATCTAATTAAAATTCAGAATCTTCACAATCACACAAAAGTGTTCAGTTGGGATCCCGGGTCGGAGAAGAATTCCGGATTGCCAAATAAAAACGCCATTTCTGTTCTGTTTAGAGCAACAACTATCATTTTGTAGGGGTCAAAACAGATTTTGGCCGGCCCATCGAAAAAGCCATTAGATTAGCTTCGTTTAAACGAATGTCGTTAATTAAATTAATGACCGCAGTATTTCGACAGTAACTGAGAACTTGGCAATTGCGTAAATCCGGCACACTATTTTTTGCAAGTTATCCTTACAACAAACAAAAAAAAATCGATCTGAAATCGATTTGAAATGGTTGTTTGGTTTTCAACATTAACAAAACCCATTTTTGCTGTTAATAGACAAAAGCACACAATTTTTTGTAAAAAAAAATAGAAAATATATTTGAAATTGTTTTTTTTTTTGGAAATTGGAATTCGACAAAAATAATGTTCAAACTGATGTTACAGAATTTTGCTCAAAAAGATAGTATCGAACAACAATTAGACTGGTACTACACGACCACTTACGAGTCGCGACTTTTTTCGAACATAATGAGTGCGAAAGAGAAAAAAATCGGGACGGAATAAAATTGCCCTGTGAGTCGCGGTCCAAGATTTTGCGACGGACTTTTGACGTTTCTCTTCACACTTATTTATTATTGAAGCATACGCTTCATTTCATATCCTTGCGTGTGCGGGTAATATCCACAGATGGGCCATACGGAGATGGGAAACATTCATTCGATTCTATAAATATTTTTGATAATTATTATAAATGCTAATTTCAAAAAAAAAAAAACGAAATTCAAAGTGAAAGAAAACTGTCAAATTTGAGTCTTGACTCTAAAGTCATGTGTGTAATAGCGCGCGCATCAGCGTAAGAAATTTCAAAGAAGAATTCGAAGAAGAGTCGCGACTCATAAGTTGTGGTGTAATACCAGTCTTTCTAAAGCATAATTTTTGACAGTTAATTGCGGAATCTCCTTTTGACTGTGTCCTCTATTATATGCTTAATTACTTATATGCTTGGTATTTGATAGTGCTAAATTTTGATAAGTTTTATTATTGATCTGCAAAAATGCTAAATTTGTTTTAGCAGCTTAAAATCTATTTTCTTTAAAAATTATTTGATTTTGAAATACATCGAACGTTTTCTAGTCGTTTCCCATAATTTGACATTTAACCTTCTCGATGAGAGCATTTCAACTCCACCAAACAAAAAATGGCAAGCCATCAGTTTGATACTGAAAAATCTCGGGAATAGACATATTCTATTATCTATTTATTAGTCGCTTTTTGATAGCTCATAGTTGGTCATTGCCGTATGTTAAAATATATCGTTCCCCTAATGGCTTTGTATATAAAAACTATAGTACTACTATGGGACTGAATTTTTTAGCTAGTAGTTCCGTCGATGAGGGCGCTAGTTTATCTTTTCTTGATAGTGAATTGTTGATGTGGAAGAAGTAAATGTAGAGGCAAATACGAAAAAAGGCAAAAGGCAAGGGAGACGGTCGAAACTTACTAGCTCTGGCTGTTTTTGCCATGGCAACCTTCAAAATATGGTGGGTATAAATAAATTATATCAATGCTATTGGCGTATACATGAATTTGAAGTAAGAATGTATATGTATATACATGCATGCATAGGTTATTATAGAATTTATTTTAAATTTTTCCTTCCAATTTTAGATATTTGGTGGATTTTAGGATTTTGAATTGTAGCAACGTTGCTACTTTTCACTTTTTCTATGCAAAAATAGCAAAAGAATGTTGAGATATTTCAATATGTTTTGTTTAGGTAGGTAAATGTGTACCCAGATAAACACCTACATACGTTTTGTGTGCAAAACAAATCAACGCGATGATTTTGACATTTTAATTATGTGAGTGTAATGTCGTTTATATTTGGCAATCCGGAAGCCTTCGGACTCTTCTGAAAGCGTTCACTTGGGAAAAAATGACAGTTCTAATTCTGAAAAGAAGCGAATTTTGCTTCTGGATTTGAAATCAGAATCAAAATCAGAAGCACTCACACATTCATATACTTGAACGTCAAACTCGACTGTTATCATTTTTTGTATCAGTGCATATCAAACATTTTTTTTTTAATTTGAATATTCTCACGAACACAATTATTTTCACACATACAATCTAATTAAAATTCAGAATCTTCACAATCACACAAAAGTGTTCAGTTGGGATCCCGGGTCGGAGAAGAATTCCGGATTGCCAAATAAAAACGCCATTTCTGTTCTGTTTAGAGCAACAACTATCATTTTGTAGGGGTCAAAACAGATTTTGGCCGGCCCATCGAAAAAGCCATTAGATTAGCTTCGTTTAAACGAATGTCGTTAATTAAATTAATGACCGCAGTATTTCGGCAGTAACTGAGAACTTGGCAATTGCGTAAATCCGGCACACTATTTTTTGCAAGTTATCCTTACAACAAACAAAAAAAAATCGATCTGAAATCGATTTGAAATGGTTGTTTGGTTTTCAACATTAACAAAACCCATTTTTGCTGTTAATAGACAAAAGCACACAATTTTTTGTAAAAAAAATAGAAAATATATTTGAAATTGTTTTTTTTTTTGGAAATTGGAATTCGACAAAAATAATGTTCAAACTGATGTTATAGAATTTTGCTCAAAAAGATAGTATCGAACAACAATTAGACTGGTACTACACGACCACTTACGAGTCGCGACTTTTTTCGAACATAATGAGTGCGAAAGAGAAAAAAATCGGGACGGAATAAAATTGCCCTGTGAGTCGCGGTCCAAGATTTTGCGACGGACTTTTGACGTTTCTCTTCACACTTATTTATTATTGAAGCATACGCTTCATTTCATATCCTTGCGTGTGCGGGTAATATCCACAGATGGGCCATACGGAGATGGGAAACATTCATTCGATTCTATAAATATTTTTGATAATTATTATAAATGCTAATTTCAAAAAAAAAAAAACGAAATTCAAAGTGAAAGAAAACTGTCAAATTTGAGTCTTGACTCTAAAGTCATGTGTGTAATAGCGCGCGCATCAGCGTAAGAAATTTCAAAGAAGAATTCGAAGAAGAGTCGCGACTCATAAGTTGTGGTGTAATACCAGTCTTTCTAAAGCATAATTTTTGACAGTTAATTGCGGAATCTCCTTTTGACTGTGTCCTCTATTATATGCTTAATTACTTATATGCTTGGTATTTGATAGTGCTAAATTTTGATAAGTTTTATTATTGATCTGCAAAAATGCTAAATTTGTTTTAGCAGCTTAAAATCTATTTTCTTTAAAAATTATTTGATTTTGAAATACATCGAACGTTTTCTAGTCGTTTCCCATAATTTGACATTTAACCTTCTCGATGAGAGCATTTCAACTCCACCAAACAAAAAATGGCAAGCCATCAGTTTGATACTGAAAAATCTCGGGAATAGACATATTCTATTATCTATTTATTAGTCGCTTTTTGATAGCTCATAGTTGGTCATTGCCGTATGTTAAAATATATCGTTCCCCTAATGGCTTTGTATATAAAAACTATAGTACTACTATGGGACTGAATTTTTTAGCTAGTAGTTCCGTCGATGAGGGCGCTAGTTTATCTTTTCTTGATAGTGAATTGTTGATGTGGAAGAAGTAAATGTAGAGGCAAATACGAAAAAAGGCAAAAGGCAAGGGAGACGGTCGAAACTTACTAGTTCTGGCTGTTTTTGCCATGGCAACCTTCAAAATATGGTGGGTATAAATAAATTATATCAATGCTATTGGCGTATACATGAATTTGAAGTAAGAATGTATATGTATATACATGCATGCATAGGTTATTATAGAATTTATTTTAAATTTTTCCTTCCAATTTTAGATATTTGGTGGATTTTAGGATTTTGAATTGTGGCAACGTTGCTACTTTTCACTTTTTCTATGCAAAAATAGCAAAAGAATGTTGAGATATTTCAATATGTTTTGTTTAGGTAGGTAAATGTGTACCCAGATAAACACCTACATACAATATGTATGTACATAGGTACTTTTTACAAATATAATATCTATTGAGAATAATTTAATTTTTTCTCCAGACAGTTTTATTAGGAAATAAAGTAGCTATACCTAGGCAGTATTTTTTTTGTATTTTCTTTTGACTGGCGATATTTTATATGTATGTAGGTTCTTTATTACAAGTTATGGATTCGAAAAAATCGATCTCGAGATTTTGATGAAACTTGACATTACGATGATAGCGAAGGCGAAAAAATTGGTCCGCAATTCAGTGTCTCTGTCTGTCTGTCCTCGAGTTTACAGTCTAAACGTGTTTTCATAAACATGTCCCCAGTTTTTTTTTTAGCTTTTTTAAGACGAAAGATGACATTACGATCATAGAGAACACCAAAAAAGTGGGTCCCCTAATTTCGTCTGTCTGTCGTTCTGTCTGTCTGTCCTCTAGTCTACAGCCTAAACGCTTTGATAGATTTGCTTCAAACTTGGTACATATTTTTTTTTCGGTAATATGCCCACACGGTTTTTCATTTTTCTTAAGACGACAAATAACAGTAGCTCCCATTCATTTTTTTTGGCCAAAAACTAAAATCTTATTTTTCTCAAAAACAGCTCCAAAGATTTTTATAAAAAAAATGAGTTCATTAATGAAGGGAAAGGGTACCTTTTAATATTTTTTTTTTGGAAAAAAATTGTTTTTTTGGTACCTCTAGTAGAACCATTTTGTTGGTTTTCGATTTTCTCGGAAACGGTTAATCTGATTTTTTTTTAATTTTTTTACGCAGCTACTCCTAGAAAGTTTAAACACTATTGTATACCAAAATTTTTCATAAAAAATTAATTTGGATTTTTTTTTTTTAAATTCAAAATTTCGAAAACGACTTAATAGATTTTTTCGAAACTTCGTATTTAGTTGTTTTTAGACATTATCTTGAATTAACTATTCAAGATAATGTCTAAAAACTATTTTTCTAAAATAAAAAACAACGGTACCTCCCATACAAATGTTAAAAACCGTTAAGAAAAAAATGTATTTCTCAAAAACGGCTCCAAGAATTTTCAAAAAAAAATTGTTATTAAATTTTATTTTATTTTTTGGATTTTGAAAAAGAAAACAATGTTTTGCAAATAAATATTAAATGTTTTGAAGATTTTTTTAAATAATATTTTCAAATGTATATATTATATTGTAGAATACTCATTTAAAAAACAATAAGTAAATAACGACTTGAAATAATATATAATACCTATTAATAAACAATTCTTATTTGAAAATTCGTCAACTCGATTTTTTACGAAATTATTTATCAAATCTGAATTTTCAAAAAATAATATTTTTTTTCAAAATCCAAAAAAAAAATATTAATATAAAATAAAAAAATTTTGTCAGAAGAAAAATTTTTTTTTGCACAACGATTAACAGAAATCTCAAATTTTAACTGTTAAATTATTATCATGTTTGTTCATTTGGTAAAAAAGTTTATTTTACTGAGTAGTGACCGTTGCACACAAGTGTATACCTGAATATTTAAAATTTAAATATTCCCTACAGCCATCAAGCAATTTTCATTATATCTGACCGTAGAATAAAAAAAAACACACAACCAGCTCCTACTCAACAAAAAAAATCCTCATAAAAAAAAACAAAAAAACCTATGAAATAAATTGTTTTCATTTTCTCCTCTAACTTATAGAAAATTTTTTATATATTTCTCTCATCAATTTATTATCACACTATTTCCCCTCATACGCATTTTCATAACACACCAACACTACCTAACCTCCGATTTGGTAGTGGAACCCATGATCAGTAGTAGAACTTATTACAGGCTGGATGAATTTCGTCGTCATGATAGTACTATTAATATCTATATACAATGCTAATCATAAACTAATAACTTAAAGATCCGAAACCTCTGCTTTCATTTGACATTTGCTTACAAGCTGAAACACTCACCACCCAAATAACTTTTCTGTTCCTCTTCCAATAGACTCATTGATAAAAACGCAAAGAAGAATCTTTTCTGTTCCTCTTCCTATAGAACACAGCCCTAATCATTTGTTTTTGTTTTGCTTTTCGATTTTCCATCTATTCATGGATAGAGTTTCAAAGCTACAAATACAACCAAGTACAAGAAGGGGTTTTGGGGGGTGAAACGTACGGAGGTTTCCAATCTTATTATGGCTTACTTGTGATGCTAATGGTGCAACATTTGTCTGGTGTCGTTGACAGTTTGGCAGCTGTTATTTTCTGTCAGAAATGTTTGTGTTCAAACTGATTTTGCATTTTTACTCCATAGTTGCAATACAATAGAAAAGGTGCGTTCACGATTTACAGAAAAAAATAAAATTTCGCAATTTTACACCTTTTCGTTGCATCGGATCGTGAATACCCCTATAGCTTTCTAACAAATGAATAAATATCAACACAAAAATGGATAAGCTGACAACAATAAGTGCAACTTTATTTATGGCTGCAGATGTTTTCGCAATAGTGAGCTTAGCTATGCCTGATTGGATAGTCACAGAAGAAGCAGGTATGCTCTCGCAAAAAAAAACAGCAAAATTCGTTGATTAATACAAAATTATGTTTGTTTATTTATAAGGGGACATTCGCCTTGGACTTATGTGGACTTGCATGACCTTATACAATAGACCTCAAGTGTGTTTCACACCGGAGCTTCAGATTGAATGGCTCTTGGCGTTGATTTGCATTTTTGTCGGATGCATTTGCGTCACTACTACTGTAATATTACTGGCTTCGAGTACTTGGGACCGCAATGTTATTCCATACGCTAGGTGGGTAGGATTCACAGCAATGGTTTTATTCTGCTTAGCTGCAGTGATTTTTCCACTTGGTTTTCATGTTGACGAAATCGGTGGCCAAGCTTATCAGCTTCCAAATACTTACAAAATCGGAATCTCTTACATTATGTTTGTTTTGGCACTCTGGATTACCGTCGTGTCCGAGTTATTTGCTGGCAAAGTGTGTTTACCACACTTTTAATAAATCCACATACAATACATTGTAATAATACTATAATCCGTAGGTACATACATACTTAACAAATCGATAAATAAATAGTTTAAAAAGTTTGTGTTTGAAAATTTCTATAGTATTTTCCTTCTAATAGTTTTATTTGTACAAAACTGCCAAAGGTCAAAACAGAACTTTTTAAAACGCCTTTGTCATCAGCCGTCTTGGAATCTGTAAAGCCATTGTTATTTCAGAAATGCAAACAGTTCTGCTAATCAAACTACTTCTTTTTTTTGTTTAGCAAATATCTGAGAACTCAATTTTTATCTATGAAAACAAAACTGTCATTTTTTTCTTTCGGTTTTGATAATTATTTGGACTTGACAAGACTCAACCAAATAATATTTCGTCTATTGGGGATGTAGACATTTCCTATTACACTTTTGGCGAAATACATGCGATGTTATTAAAATAAAAAAATAAATTGTTTGCAAATTCTTACCAAAATTCAAGAAAAATTTACTTCAAAATGTTCTTGTCAAATTTAAGTTCATTTGTGGCATATGATATTCAAAGCCCGCCTTCTTCAAATAGAGAACAAAATTAATTCTGAAAATTAAATGTTAAGTTTCTCATTTTTGAAAATTTTCATTTACCTACATAGTTAAATATAAAACGCCCTCCATTTTTTTTGAGAATAATTATACCTACATAGCTAAATATAACAAACTTTACATTTTTTTAGAATAAATACGATGATTTGATCTATCAAAATGTTTTCTTCCATATTATTTTAGATATTCCAAGATGAAAACCAAACAGTAGATGCAGACACCCCATTTTACCATTAGCAAATTTGAGTACCAATTTCCTTATTCACTTAACCATTCATAGAAAATTCCATAGTAAAGTGAAAAATAACTAACAGTTTTAAGACTTGTAATACTGCTTAATTATTCTTTAATAATTATCATAATTTGTTTATCGTTGAGGGGCAGGCTTAGGTTTGGGAATTTTGGCCAGTAAAGCCTGTATCTCGTCTTTTTCTTTCCAATCCTTCCATAGTTCAAACAAGTTAACAATGGAACGAACAATTTCTTGTACTTTATCTAAATCAACATTTAGTTCAGCGAACCATGATTTTAAGTCTTTTTGCAAAATTACACACGCTATTTGTAAGCACCCTATAGCAATCTTAAAAACAAAAAAAAATTATATAAATACTAGTTAGGCTCAGTTGTCGCTTGTTCTTACCTGGTATGGAGGGTACAGTAGGCAAACATCTGTCCTCAGAGAGTCGTTTATAATTCGCCAAGCTAGGGTCAAGAAATTATCTTCTTGGCCACCAATATCTTGAACGAGTTGCAAAAGTGGTCTATACGGTTGATACACTATTAAGCAGCAGTCTAAATTCTCCAAGAGATAAAATTCGCACTCGAGAATGTGATTTATTCTATAGGGAAATTCCTGTGTGTATGCATAATTAAATTTTGTCTTTATTACAGATTGACATATGGAAATCAATCTAGAGTTGGAAATTACTCCAAACTCTTCAACCTTCGAAGCAAGTAGTATACATGTTGGTGCCAGAAGCAATGGATCAATATTCTTCAAGGAATTCCTCGCATAAAATCTTTTAAAGTAAACAGTGGCGGTGGCTATAACTTGTTGACGAAGTTTAAGCTGTTCTCCTAAGACTTGAATAACGTTGGCAAAAAAAATAAATATTTTTTGATATTCATCTTCCGACAGGGCTTGCAAATCATTTTGACGTTCACGTGCCAAGTCTTGTCGATCCAATATCCACTGTTGAGCATGGGAACTCTGCCAAAAATTTCCAGCCATGTCACCTCTTTTATTTTCGTTCAATGTTATGCCGATATTTATTTTATTAATTTAAATATGCGAATTGTTTTCGATATACAAATGAAGACATTTTACAAGCTCCTGCTCAAATGCGAAGTTCTATATTTTCAAAATTCGAAACGTCAACATAGTTTTTCGCCAAACTAGTGATGGCAAATTATTAACTGGTCACGTTCAGAAGACTAGAGGGACTTCAAAATTATGTAGTCAACAATAGGCGGGTTTTTTTTCTATGCCCCGGTGAAATTGGACGAAAAACACGCTGAGCAGGATTAACAATTTGCATGTTGAATCCAACAACAACTAATCACTGGGGTGCTTAGCTTAAACCCAGAGAATTCTCGGGTCTTAGCTATTGGAGAGGATAAAAACTGTGCTACCAAAAACTTTTTCACTAAGTTATCGATAAAATGCATAGAAACTTCAAAACTGACATTTTGACATGTCAGAGAATTATCAATGGGGGCGTTCGGTAGCGCACAGCTTTGCTGTGCAATACGTTCGTTATTGTTGTAATACGTGTTAAATATCTGTCAATTAACAGCCGACGACCATACAACGAACAAAACATATGATTTCCAAATCGAACCCAAGCTAGCGCTAAATTTCTGGTATACTTAGGTAGCGTAGTGCAAAGCTGACTACCAAATCAGCTGTATTTTCAATTGTTGTTTGTGAACTTTAATTACGTACCTAATACATCATCTTCTTCTTCTGAATCGGTGGAAACATTTGTGGTTCTTACTTCCTGATTCGTTTTTAACTTATATTTTAGCAAACAAATGTATGTTTAATTCATTTTGAGCCGAAGCGCAATCATAAACAAATAGTTTTTTTTTTCTGTTTTGACTTTTGACAGAAATGGTTACCTATTGGGTTTTATACGTTCACAAACGAACAATATATTTTTTAGAAATGTATCAGAAAGCTGTGCGCTGCCGAACGCCCCCAATTTTGTTTGGTTTGGTTGAGCATTTGGTCTAAGTGTGTCAGTTGTTTTCCCGACGGCCATGTTAACCTAACCTAACCTACCTTTTAATATACATTCCTCAACACAACAACAAATAAATTTTAACATTTTTCGCTTTTATATTGCCTCTATGGTTTTTTCCACCTCGCCATGAGCACAAGCTTTTACAGCGATTTTCATTTTTGCGTTTATTTTTATTATAGGTATATTAAAACTTGACTGTGAAATTATTATTAAATAAAAAAGCATTTCCTGTAGTTGATATTTGTTCAATTAACAAGAATTGAATGAAGAACAAAACAAAGGTTTCTCTGAGAAGATTGTTTTCGGCTGCGTTTTGTTGCACACGGGAGCAACCCAATACAGATTCTCTGCTACATCCTTGGCATACTTCAATCTTCTTGATCGTCGTCCGCTCTTGCTCAGACCTATATTCCTAATGACATAGGAATTGAGCGTCTCGCCCGAATTAGCAACTCGTCCGGAACACGTTCCCCCAATAAAACAGCTGGAAACAATTTGACTGATTCTGAATTGTATGTATCACTGTATTTGTGAAAATTAAATAAAAAAAATCACATCGACTAAAAAGAATTTCCAAAACACTTGATTTCAATTTAGATACACATTTTCTTGTATGAATAATAATTATACCTTGCTTCTTTTTACCTTATCTTACCAGAAAAGTAGTTTAAATTCAATAAGCACATCGAAATTATACAACAAAACAACCCGATGATTTTGACATTTTAATTATGTGAGTGTATTAGTGATTCTGTTTTCGATTCTGAAATGAAATCCAGAATCGTTTTCTGTTCTGTTTAGAGTAACAACTGTCATTTTGTAGGGGTCAGAACAGTTCTGGACGGCCAATCGAAAATGCCATAATATCATGTCACCAGTGACCGACGAATGGGGTAGTTCTCAAGTAGTTGAATTCTATGTACCACTGTATTTGTGAAAATTAAATTAAAAGAAAATCACATCGGCTAAAAACAATTTCCAAACTACTTGATTTCAATTTTCAAATTACTTGATTCACATTTTTTTGTATAAATAATAATTAACTTGGTTCTTTTTATGTTATTTTAATAGAAAAGTAGTTTAAGTTCAATAAATATAACGAAATTACACAAAACAAATCAACCCGATGAGTTTTAGAAGAATGAGGATGAGGCAAACTGTGATGTTTATTTTTTTCTTGCATTACAACTGTTCTTCAAATGTCATCTTGCAAATTAATAGTGCTACCAAGTATTTTACTAAGCGCCTTGTTCGTTTTTTTCAACCAATTCCCCCGGGTGTTATGGACACCCCTGAGATGCATCCGATGAAAATACCTGCATATAAAATATTTTTTTGATTTCGTTCCAATAATCGATACTGAAACCAATACCTTTTTGCTTTGAAACGAGTGATTACGGGCCGAACCTCTTTCTGGGACTGTGTGTGTTGCTGGGCAGCTCCAGAAAAAGAAAAACAAATAAACCTTCGGTTCGTTAAAACACCATTGTTTTGTTTTGGTTTCCCGATTCCGGCGCGGGGTGGTTCCTAAACCCACTTGCGCTTTTGTTTGGATATTTGTTTCCAAGAAGTCTTTATCAATTTTTTTTTTGGTTTTTAATATGTTAATTTACTTTTTTGGTACACTGGCACAGTATGAAAAGTAATTCACAACACAACTATGGCGAAACGTCGAAACAGATAACGTAGAGGGTGTAAGAATCCGCGCACAAACTCGTTTTGAATCCGTCTCCAAAAAGAGATTTAATTCGGATCTGTTTTTCCGGAAGATTATTAATTTTAATTTGGAACGAATTTGATTTTCAGAAAAAAATTGGCGGCGGCTCGACGGCAAGTTGATGTTTTTGTTGAAACAAAATCGACATAACCCGGAGCCAAAACTACCACGATGCGCGAATGACTTATTTTTTTTTGTACTGACAGCCGACGGGCTGATAGTGTGCCAGAGCGAAGCAGGTATACTAGTAGGGGATAAAGCTCTGGAAAGATGTAATGGGATGATGTGAGGAAGGAGCAGGGATAGTGAACGGTGAATGACTGCTGGTTCGCTTCAATCGTAGGGATAGATTGGAAAGGGAAGTAGGTTTTTTTTTAAATAAGAAACAAGACAACATGACTCAGGGGAAGGTGGCAGACAGATTGTGGGCGATTCACAATAGGAGTTGAAATTAAGGGTGGAGTACAGAATAGGTTTGTTTCTGAGGTGCAAATAGGAATGTAGTAAATGGTAGTGTTTCGGATAGGCTACGGATTTTCATTTTCCGGTATTGGTGCGAGCCGTTGAGCTATCGGTAGGAAACCTCTAATCTGAGTAATTTTTGGTGATGACAAAGAAAATCTGATTCGGTTAGGCAAGTGGTTACCGTAGGACGGAATCTCTTTGTCATTACCAATTTAAGTCTCAGTCCGTGTTCACGTCGGTCAGTATTTGAGGTGATACTTGAATATCAAAATTTTTTTTTGCAAATAAGAAATTGAGCGGGTAAAATTTAAATTCAAAATTAATACGTGCAATATTATAAGAATAGTATTTTAGAGTCCTATCGTAGTGGTTGGATTTAATAGTGTTATCTCGAAAGATACGGCTTTGCGCAACTCGGTATCACAGTGTTGCTTGCTGAAAACTGGATTTACTGAGAAAATTGCACCAGGTAATATGATTAACAACATGTGAAAAAAAAGGGAAAATTCTAAAGGGTGTCCTGTTTATAGTGAGGAGGAATTTTAGCGGTCAACGAGTAGCCAGTGGCTCGTTATCACCGTTCGTACTTCGTTTTCAAACCCGTACATATATATGTGTGCTCTAGCAGTGAATGAGCAGTGGAAACAAGTTCGCCTCGCAACTCATCTAACCAAGTTGGAACTCCTTTGTTACTAAGGCGGAGTCCTACCTCACTGGTGTTAAGTGGCAGCTTACAGCACTAAAATCCAGGCCCGTGTAAGACCCGGGCGGTCAAGTAAAAACCTCCTAGTGATCATATTCATCTATATATATCTTTACAAACCCTTTCATACCTATAAAACATACAAATATATATATATCTATACCAAACTATTACTGTGCGAGGCTGCTTATAATTCGATTGGTTTCGATCGAATACCTACCCACCGCTATATGCCCCTAACGCTTGGTGCTTCTGGGCCCGTTATTAAAATATTTCGGTGAACGGAGTTTGGCGATCTACGTGTGTAGGCTGGAGCAGTTTTATACAACAAAGAAAAACCACTTTGGCGTGATCATATTTTTTTTTGTTTTTTTGTTGTAATCCAAAGTGTTAAATTTCCAATTTTCTTTATAATTTTTATTAGTTTTTATATATAATTGAATTTTTGGGGTCAGTGGGGTAAAAGTGGACGCTAATCCGCGAATATACCTAAAGAGTCGTCAGTCCTGCGAGGAGTGAGTTCTCCTAGACAGCCGGATACTAAAATAGCAACATTTTGCGACTCCTTAGCTACCCACAAAGAGCTCTCTGTAGGTAGGATAACGGGGGTTTGGGATACCGGACGAAAAGAAGGTCCGCTTGGCAATCCCGGTGGAAAACGGGAACTCAGCCCTGGCGGGAACGGGACAGGCACCGTTTCAACCGGTGGTCTACATCATACCGTCACTTTTCACCTATTTGCCCAACATTTGGTATAATAAAGCCAATTAATTTATTATAGTTAGGTGAGGTTCAGGCCAAAACCTATATAAATTTTATAATCTTTTACATTTTAATTTTATTATTTCTTATAATTTATGTATGTGTCTAATTTTTTTTCCTTCGTCAAATAAAATACCCTGTAAATCACGTCAAATGATAACGAAACTTCATGTGTTTTTATGAGCTTCAATGAGGCTTAAAATGGTGCAATAAATTTTCTTTCAGGGGGTGCGGCAGGGCTAGCGATGGACATACGGTAGCCTGAAGATATTATGGTTCGATCGCGATAGTAAATCCGATCTGATTTGCGACTAAGGGGAATTCGAGATTCGGGCCGAATGAATTCCAGGTGGGGTGGGTATAGGCCAAGCTGCATCATCAGCCGCAGCGTTCCTGAAGTGTGGACTATTTGGTGGTGGCTAAGTGATAGTTTTTTTTTGGCATGATTTATGTTTTTTTGGAATAGGCGAGGTCTAGCTATGGGGGCAAGATCCCCCCCTAATCCGGCGAGCTGAGTCGAGCACCGCGAGCATGCCATCGCCTCCATAGCGGACATTCTACCCCCTCTCAGTCCCATCCTACCCGCTTCCTGTCCTCTTATATTTTCACTTAATTTTTTTTTGCAGCTTCTACTTCCACCCTACCTACCTACTCCTCCTATCCTTTTGCCTTATTTCAAATGGCGCCCATACGTACTTTTTGTGATTGTCTAGTCTTTCGTTTAGGATTTAATCGGTTTTGGACGGTTTCGAAAACAGCATTCGATCGTGACGTAAGTCGTGAACGAAATCGCTCGTGAGAATGTTCGTTTACTTGCGACGGGACGGTAGGATGGTGTTTAAGAGTCTAGAAGGAACTGATAGTTAATGTTGAATAAAAATTTGAATCTTAAATTAAATAATTATGGTGTCCGGTTGACGTCGAGGGCGGCATCCATTCGGCACGTAGGTCGTGAACAAGATTGCTTCTGAGAATGCTTGTTTACTTGCGACGGGACGAGTGGATGGTGGGTGTCCGAGACGGCAACCGAGATTACAGAATAATATCGCCCTCATTGTCCGAAAAAGAGATTCTGTAAGTCTTCCTGAGGAAGGT
The DNA here is from genome assembly GCA_910595825.1 of Philhelius pedissequus. Classification (NCBI taxonomy): domain Eukaryota; kingdom Metazoa; phylum Arthropoda; class Insecta; order Diptera; family Syrphidae; genus Philhelius; species Philhelius pedissequus. The sequence goes on along the minus strand of OU343163.1, from coordinate 790,289 downwards.
TGTTACGTACCACTGGAATCGCGACAGAATACTCTTGATCGGATAATGAAGGTGTCATGAGAACTTAGATAGCGCGTAATCAGGGCGGAGTCGATTCGTAAGTCTTGGATGGAATTGCTCGTGAGAAAGTCCATCCAATCGCGACGAGGAAATTCGGTCCTGATGACAGCGGTTCTTTTTAGGTTCCTTTTCGCTGATAATGTTTTGTGCCCACGTAGGTTTCCTCGTGTTCTATGTTATCCACACTTCGGGAAGTAATAATAATAGAGAAAAAAGAAATAGTAAGTGAATGAAAGGATTCGCTGTCGAACCATAGAGATCGAGGTGAAAAATTTTCCGAGTATTGCTGCCTGAAGCACCCCCGCTTTTATATGAAATATATACACTCATACCAATATTACGATACATTTTTATTTTTATGATTAATTTGGAAAAAGAAACACACATTTATAATTATTATTACTAAATTTTCGTGGCAGTATAGAGTCGCTCAAGGGTGAGTGATATTACCAATTTTTCGTGGAGGTAACAAATTGTGCTATTGAGGTTGAGAGACCTAAAGTATAGGTAGGATAGTTATATAAAGCACAACAGAAAAAAAAATCAAATAGATTAGGGTTTTTTTTTGTAAGTATAGGTTGTGTAGTATAGTTTTGGTTTAAGTAGATATATTCGTTCTTGTTATTTGTTAGTTTAGGAGTTAAGCATAGTTTGTAGGGATAGAATAAATAGAATAAATATAAAATTAAAACAAAAAAAAATAAATAAAAAAAAAAAAAAAAAAAAAAAGAAAGAAAAAATAATATATGTAGATTAGTTTCTGTAGGATTAAGTTATATAGGCTTTAGTTGTTAGTTTAGTGTATAGTATCGTCAGAGGTAGTTATAAAGGTTAGTTTAGAAATTTAAGCACGGATGGTAAGTTAAGAAATTAGTTAGGCTTAGGAAAAGAAATATAGTTTTGGTAGAATAAATTTAGATAAGTTATAGTGTTAAGCGTTAATTTAGTGTTTTGTTAGATTTGTATTTTCTTATTGTTAGTTAAGTAGCTGAATTGTTGTTAGAAAGTAAGATTTTAAATTTTTGGTAATTTTTTTGTTGCAAGTGAATCATAAACGTTGAGTTTATTGTCATTTAATTTTGTTGTGGTATCCTAATAATATTTATAGTAAGAAGTTTTCCAATTATTTTCTATTTGAGGGCTGTAGGTAGCCGTATAATATTAAAGCTTTGAATAGAGGTAGTTTCTAGCAGTTTTAATTGCGTCTGGTTTTTATGAAACGCCAAGAAGAGGAAATCCTCGAACAAGAGATCACCTGTGTGAGAGATTTTGCGAAGGACCGAGTACTTACTCGGGCACTACGCGATAGGCTTTTACAAAATTTGCCGGAAATGTCATTTGTTAAGCACTCGCCGATTAAAAAGAAAGGTACCGAACCTCAGATTATGCCGACTGGCGAATTTTCCACCGATAGCGCTCGCCGGCCGCACAGCTTGATAGGGCAAGGTTTTGGGGATGATCTGAACCGCACTCTTGGTGGTCCTGGTGGGTCCGGTATTGCAACAGGCCTAACCGATGTCGAACATCGCCATGGTGATCCCTCCGGAAGTGGTACTGGATCCGAAACGGTTTCCGGGCCTCCGTACAGCGATTTGACCGTAGGTGGTAATGGTTTGCCAAAGGCAACGAACCAACTAAACGTTAGTGCGGGCTCCGGAGCCGCAGGGGACAGTAGGCTTCCGCGGAGTGAAAAGGTGATGGTAGATCCGGCAACGCTAGGCTCTTTAATTAGTGCGGAGGTGAGAGCGGCGATGGAACAGGCTAGGTCTGAGCAACTGGAGTTATCCAGAAGCTCCGTAGATAGGGAAGTTTCGGAGACATTGAGGGACGAGATCAGGCGACAGGTCGTGAGTCTCATGAAGGAAATGAATACGACTCTTCACGTCACTCATACAGGTGAAGAAGGTTTCCGACAGCCGACGGGCAATCCCGTAGTGGCACCGATGTCAGTTCAGCAGCAAGTTGCCGAACCTTCAAGGCATTCTCAGCTGGACCCAAGGCCAAGGTATTTTCAACCAAGGGATCCTAATCCGAGACCAGTTGGAGAGTGTGGATACCTGCCGAGTGGCGGGCGGCAACCGAGTCCTTTTCAGGATCCTCACAGCGAGGCGAGGGTTCATAATGGTAGACGGGCTCCACTCCCAAGTCATTCATCTCATTATTACCCACATTCTACCATGAGAATGCCCATCAAAATGGACAAGTGGGGTTTAAAATTTGATGGCAAAGCCGAAACACTCAGCGTAGAGGATTTTGTCTTTAGAGTGGAGACCCTGCAATGCCAATATGAATGCTCCTGGGCTGAGGTCATGAGAGATTTTCATCTTTTACTCTCAGGTGCTGCCAGTGAGTGGTACTGGTACTACCATCGTTCCAATGGTCGACCAGACTGGCCCATGCTAAGGGATGCGTTGTTACGTCAATTTCGAAGTTCGAAGTCGGACTATGAGATCATCCGAGAAATTATGGAACGGAAGCAAGGCACCTGGGAGTCAAGTGATGAGTATTTTGCGGCCATTACGAAACTTAGATCTCGGCTCAGAGTGCAGATTCCCGAAATCGAGCTTGTGAGGATCCTGAAAAGGAACCTGAATGAGCGGTTGGAAAGGTTGGTGTATCCGCAAGCAGTATACTCCGTGGATCAGCTGAGAATGGCTTGCAAGGAGGCGGAGTATGCGTTCCCGAAGAAGGACCGGGACGGTCCGAAACAATATAGAGCTCCAAATCGTTTCGTGGCGAATGAGTTAGAGCAGTTTTATGAGCCAGACATGAGGCCGTCACACGACGAACAAGTGAACGCTTTACAACACTTGGGCGTTCGCCCAAAAGTTTCAAGTGGCCAACAGGAAGGCCGTCCCGGGGTTTGCTGGAACTGTAGGTTGCCAGGACACTCTTTCGTGGATTGCCCGTCGACCCGGAGGAACATCTTTTGCTATCGGTGTGGGCAAGAAGGTGTAATAACGCCGAAATGTTCGCGTTGCATTTCGGAAAACCGCAACCGGAACGCGACGACTTCGGGGGAGTCGCGTTCGACTCAAACACCCCACATGGAGAAGTAAGGAATGCTGAGTCACAAACCTGTTTCGAAGAAACGAAAATTAGAATCCTGGCCAGAAAAAGTAATGATAGAGTGGTAGAAAAGGAAACGGGAAAACGATTTGAGATTAAACCTTTACATGAGAGGATTAGAAATTACTACGAAACGAGAGAGACGATATTCGGAGGAAAAGTAAGCGCGGTCTCTAAAAGAATTAGTAAAGCGAGAATTCGGTATAAACTAAGGAAACAAACGCGTATGAGCATTTCTTCGTCGGTTATAGATACTCATGCTGATCCCCGTCCTTACGCTAAAGTTCAAATCGCCAACAAAAGCGTGTATGGATTGTTGGATAGCGGGGCCAGTGTGAGTATTCTAGGGAAAGATTGCCTGAAATTCTTAGATGAGATTGGAGTGAAATTTCATCCCTTCAAGTCTGGGGTTAAAACAGCAGATGGTAAAAATCAGGCTATAATAGGGAAAATTAAGTTGGAGGTCAGCTATAAAAATCGCGAAGAATCAATAACGTTCTATTTGGTGCCCAATCTCGATCAGGAATTGTACTTAGGAGTGGATTTCTGGAAGGCGTTCCAAATCGCTCCGAATGTTGTGAGTGCCGTGTCGGTTTTAGAGGATAACGCGGATTTGAGTAACGCACACGAACTTTCGGTGGAACAACGATCTCGATTGGAAGCGGTGAAGCAGAAGTTTCTTGATTTCGATCGCCACGGTCTTGGTAAAACAGAACTAATGGAGCACGTCATCGATACCGGAGACGCGGTGCCTGTTAAGCAGCGTCATTACCCTGTTTCTCCAGCGGTGCAGGCCTTATTATACCAGGAAATAGATAGGATGCTTCAGCTCGGCGTTATAGAGGAGAGTGAAAGCCCTTGGTGCTCGCCTGTTGTCCTTATAAAGAAGCCAGCCATAGACGGTACCATTAAGTATCGTTTTTGTCTGGATTCTCGTAAGGTCAATGCGTTAAGCAAAAAGGATGCTAACCCTCTCCCCCATATCGAAGGGCTGATCAGTCGGCTGCCTAATACCTATTTTATAAGCAGTGTAGATCTGAAAGAAGCTTTTTGGCAAATACCGTTGGAGAGGCAGAGTAGAGAGAAAACTGCGTTTGCGGTACCGGGAAGACCCTTATACCAGTTCACGGTCATGCCCTTTGGGTTGGGTAATGCAGCTCAAAGGTTATGTCGGTTAATGGATAAGGTTATTCCTGCACGACTCAGGGACAACGTCTTCGTGTATTTAGATGACTTGTTGATAATCGCTCCGGATTTTGAGACACATGTCTCCCTGCTGGGAGAAGTAGCCGAGTGTTTAAGAAAGGCAAACCTCACCATCAACCTTAAAAAGTCCAGGTTTTGCTTTAAGGAGCTAAAATACCTGGGTTTTATCGTTGGTGGTGGGAAGGTGAAAACGGATCCGGCGAAGGTCGAAGCGGTCGTCGATTTTCCGATGCCGAAAAATGCTCGACAGGTCCGTCGGCTACTTGGTCTAGCAGGGTGGTATAGGCGATTTATCAGGGACTTCTCCAGTTTAACCGCGCCCTTGACAGATACGTTGAAGAAGAAGAACACGAAGTTTACTATGACGGAGGAAGCTATAACCGCGTTCGAAAATCTGAAAAAGGCCTTAACGACAGCTCCGGTGCTTTCGCACCCAGATTTTTTGAGACGGTTTTATGTGCAGTGCGACGCGTCAGACTCTGGAATCGGCGCGGTACTCTTTCAGAAGAGCGAGGCGGGAGAAGAAAGTCCGATTTCCTATTTCTCACAAAAACTGAATTCTTGCCAACGGAATTATAGTGTGACCGAGAAAGAATGTATGGCAGCAGTGATGGCAGTTAAAAAGTTTAGGCCCTATGTCGAGGGTATGGCCTTTACTATAATAACGGACCATTCGAGCCTGAAATGGTTAATGACCATGAAGGACCTCAGTGGCAGGCTGGCTAGGTGGTCACTTGAATTACAGTCTTATACCTTCGACATAGAACACCGAAAAGGCTCACTGAATGTCGTGCCAGATACACTTTCTCGGGCACACTTAGATAGTTTGGACATAGGAGAAGTAGCGCCATTAGTTGATCTCGAGTCAGAAGAATTTCACTCCGAAGAGTACAAGGATCTGATCAACACTATTCGAGATCACCAGACCGAGTTGCCGGATTTGAAAATTGTTGATTCGTTCATATATAAACGCGCGCTACCCTTAACTAGTGACGATTCACTTTTAGAGAATACCTGGCGGCTGTGGATACCCTCAGGGTTAACAGAGAGTATAATTATGAAGGCCCATAATCCGACTCGAGCCGCGCATGGAGGCGTAGCTAAAACGATATACCGGATACGAGAATATTTTTACTGGCCAAATATGACCGTTCAAATCCGACAATTTGTAACCAAATGCGAAACATGTAAACAATCAAAGTCTACGAGTCAAGTCCAACGTCCTCCGATATGTAACAGTTTTGAAACCGATCGTCCTTTTCAGAAAATTTATGTAGATTTTATTGGCCCTTATCCGCGATCAAAAGCAGGTAATTCGTTTGTTTTTGTTGTCTTAGATCATTTGTCTAAATATGTTTTGTTAAAGCCTCTACGTTCCGCCAACTCTGGAAGCATCATTACGTTTTTGAAAAACGACGTTTTTAATTCTTTCGGCGTACCTCAGATACTGCATTCTGATAACGGCAAGCAGTTCCTGTCGAAAGAATTCCAAAACTTTTTAGAGAAGTATGGAGTACGTCACTTCCGAACCGCGAATTATGCTCCTCAATCGAATGCTTCTGAGAGAGTCAACAGATCGTTACTAGCTGCGATACGATCTTACTTAAAAGAGGACCAACGTGACTGGGATGTGAACTTAAGCGACATCGCGTGCGCGATGAGAAGTTCCGTCCATTCGGCTACAGGTGTGTCACCCTATTTTGCTTTATTCGGGACCAATATGATGACACACGGAAGTAGCTATGCGTTGGCCCAAAAACTGAATGTGGTAGAAGATGGCGAGCTATTGACTCTCCCAAGACAGGAACGGCTGCAGATAATACGCGCCAAGATCAAAGAGGGTATTCTAAAGGCGAACGAAAAAAGTGCAAAAATTTACAATACTCGCGCCCGAAATATTCGCTATGTGCCAGGGCAAGAGGTTTACAAACGAAACTTTGTCCTTAGTGACTCTTCTAAGCGCCTTTCTGCGAAACTCTGTCCTAAATATGTAAAGTGTCGCGTGGTTAAGTCGGTGGGCAAAAGCATGTACGAGCTAGAGAACCTAGCTGGGAAAAGCATTGGCATCTTTCATGCAAAAGATTTAAAGCAGTAGAATCTCCACGCTACAAGTAACATCGATGAGAAATCATTACCGCGGTTGTGTATATTTGGGTCTGGGAAGGATTACGATATTTTCCGAATATTGCAAAAATTAAATCTATTGGAGGAAGTACAACTTTATCTTGTTCAGCAACAAGACTGTAATATCTGTATTACGTGCACGTATGTCCGAATGGGTATCAATACGTGACTCCAATAAGACCGACCTCGCCCATAAGAGAGCGAGGGCGATATCCACTAGTACCTGACCAACTGTGATATTTACTCTGAATCTTCTGTGATATTTTGGCTGTAGTATATAAGAATCGACTATCTTTATTCCACTCCTTCGGAGTAGAATTGTGAGTGGAGAACTTAAGGAATGCAACAACTGTGATAACGCTTTCGAAAATCTGTGATATTAGTTTAAGGAATTTTAGTCATATAACAACTGTGGCAAAAACCGCTTTACTAAACCTGCTTTACGTAACCACTGGGATAACCTAGTGCTAGCAGTAAGAAAACGTTCGATTAGTTCAAGATAGTGTTCATTATAATTAAGCAAGTTTTTTTTCTTCGGAAATATTTTGCACGAGTGGAAGAAAAAAAAAAATATATATGTACACCTAGAAAAATTGTCCGTCTATCCAACAGGTAGATTCCGCATAACCAATTAAAATACCTATCGATTTGCTTCCAAACAAATGAGTTTATTAAAAGTAAATGTAAGAAAAAAAAAAAATCATAACCTTTTTTTTCGATATGGCTCGATATAAAATAAACTAAAATGATCAGGTATTTACCTTACTCGAATGATAGGTGTTCTTCACCTCAAGGCTATGACTATAGGTGGAGAGATAGGTACATCCAACAATAAATGGGACTCCGTAGTCAAATAAATGGTATTGCCCGGCTGGATTTAAATGGGTTCTTCCCCACGGAATAGTTAACTCATAGCGTGTCCATTTATCACCGTCCACCTCGCTTCCCGAGAACCATCCGAGGCCGCTGTTTTGTTATGGACACCCCTGAGATGCATCCGATGAAAATACCTGCATATAAAATATTTTTTTGATTTCGTTCCAATAATCGATACTGAAACCAATACCTTTTTGCTTTGAAACGAGTGATTACGGGCCGAACCTCTTTCTGGGACTGTGTGTGTTGCTGGGCAGCTCCAGAAAAAGAAAAACAAATAAACCTTCGGTTCGTTAAAACACCATTGTTTTGTTTTGGTTTCCCGATTCCGGCGCGGGGTGGTTCCTAAACCCACTTGCGCTTTTGTTTGGATATTTGTTTCCAAGAAGTCTTTATCAATTTTTTTTTTGGTTTTTAATATGTTAATTTACTTTTTTGGTACACTGGCACAGTATGAAAAGTAATTCACAACACAACTATGGCGAAACGTCGAAACAGATAACGTAGAGGGTGTAAGAATCCGCGCACAAACTCGTTTTGAATCCGTCTCCAAAAAGAGATTTAATTCGGATCTGTTTTTCCGGAAGATTATTAATTTTAATTTGGAACGAATTTGATTTTCAGAAAAAAATTGGCGGCGGCTCGACGGCAAGTTGATGTTTTTGTTGAAACAAAATCGACATAACCCGGAGCCAAAACTACCACGATGCGCGAATGACTTATTTTTTTTTGTACTGACAGCCGACGGGCTGATAGTGTGCCAGAGCGAAGCAGGTATACTAGTAGGGGATAAAGCTCTGGAAAGATGTAATGGGATGATGTGAGGAAGGAGCAGGGATAGTGAACGGTGAATGACTGCTGGTTCGCTTCAATCGTAGGGATAGATTGGAAAGGGAAGTAGGTTTTTTTTTAAATAAGAAACAAGACAACATGACTCAGGGGAAGGTGGCAGACAGATTGTGGGCGATTCACAATAGGAGTTGAAATTAAGGGTGGAGTACAGAATAGGTTTGTTTCTGAGGTGCAAATAGGAATGTAGTAAATGGTAGTGTTTCGGATAGGCTACGGATTTTCATTTTCCGGTATTGGTGCGAGCCGTTGAGCTATCGGTAGGAAACCTCTAATCTGAGTAATTTTTGGTGATGACAAAGAAAATCTGATTCGGTTAGGCAAGTGGTTACCGTAGGACGGAATCTCTTTGTCATTACCAATTTAAGTCTCAGTCCGTGTTCACGTCGGTCAGTATTTGAGGTGATACTTGAATATCAAAATTTTTTTTTGCAAATAAGAAATTGAGCGGGTAAAATTTAAATTCAAAATTAATACGTGCAATATTATAAGAATAGTATTTTAGAGTCCTATCGTAGTGGTTGGATTTAATAGTGTTATCTCGAAAGATACGGCTTTGCGCAACTCGGTATCACAGTGTTGCTTGCTGAAAACTGGATTTACTGAGAAAATTGCACCAGGTAATATGATTAACAACATGTGAAAAAAAAGGGAAAATTCTAAAGGGTGTCCTGTTTATAGTGAGGAGGAATTTTAGCGGTCAACGAGTAGCCAGTGGCTCGTTATCACCGTTCGTACTTCGTTTTCAAACCCGTACATATATATGTGTGCTCTAGCAGTGAATGAGCAGTGGAAACAAGTTCGCCTCGCAACTCATCTAACCAAGTTGGAACTCCTTTGTTACTAAGGCGGAGTCCTACCTCACTGGTGTTAAGTGGCAGCTTACAGCACTAAAATCCAGGCCCGTGTAAGACCCGGGCGGTCAAGTAAAAACCTCCTAGTGATCATATTCATCTATATATATCTTTACAAACCCTTTCATACCTATAAAACATACAAATATATATATATCTATACCAAACTATTACTGTGCGAGGCTGCTTATAATTCGATTGGTTTCGATCGAATACCTACCCACCGCTATATGCCCCTAACGCTTGGTGCTTCTGGGCCCGTTATTAAAATATTTCGGTGAACGGAGTTTGGCGATCTACGTGTGTAGGCTGGAGCAGTTTTATACAACAAAGAAAAACCACTTTGGCGTGATCATATTTTTTTTTGTTTTTTTGTTGTAATCCAAAGTGTTAAATTTCCAATTTTCTTTATAATTTTTATTAGTTTTTATATATAATTGAATTTTTGGGGTCAGTGGGGTAAAAGTGGACGCTAATCCGCGAATATACCTAAAGAGTCGTCAGTCCTGCGAGGAGTGAGTTCTCCTAGACAGCCGGATACTAAAATAGCAACATTTTGCGACTCCTTAGCTACCCACAAAGAGCTCTCTGTAGGTAGGATAACGGGGGTTTGGGATACCGGACGAAAAGAAGGTCCGCTTGGCAATCCCGGTGGAAAACGGGAACTCAGCCCTGGCGGGAACGGGACAGGCACCGTTTCAACCGGTGGTCTACATCATACCGTCACTTTTCACCTATTTGCCCAACATTTGGTATAATAAAGCCAATTAATTTATTATAGTTAGGTGAGGTTCAGGCCAAAACCTATATAAATTTTATAATCTTTTACATTTTAATTTTATTATTTCTTATAATTTATGTATGTGTCTAATTTTTTTTCCTTCGTCAAATAAAATACCCTGTAAATCACGTCAAATGATAACGAAACTTCATGTGTTTTTATGAGCTTCAATGAGGCTTAAAATGGTGCAATAAATTTTCTTTCAGGGGGTGCGGCAGGGCTAGCGATGGACATACGGTAGCCTGAAGATATTATGGTTCGATCGCGATAGTAAATCCGATCTGATTTGCGACTAAGGGGAATTCGAGATTCGGGCCGAATGAATTCCAGGTGGGGTGGGTATAGGCCAAGCTGCATCATCAGCCGCAGCGTTCCTGAAGTGTGGACTATTTGGTGGTGGCTAAGTGATAGTTTTTTTTTGGCATGATTTATGTTTTTTTGGAATAGGCGAGGTCTAGCTATGGGGGCAAGATCCCCCCCTAATCCGGCGAGCTGAGTCGAGCACCGCGAGCATGCCATCGCCTCCATAGCGGACATTCTACCCCCTCTCAGTCCCATCCTACCCGCTTCCTGTCCTCTTATATTTTCACTTAATTTTTTTTTGCAGCTTCTACTTCCACCCTACCTACCTACTCCTCCTATCCTTTTGCCTTATTTCACGGGGATTGCAAAAAAACGCACCAATTGTAAATGATTAGGATTGGTTAGACTGGTATTACACGACGACTAATGAGTCGTGACTTTTTTCGAACATAATGAGAGCGAAAGAGAAAAAAATCGAGACGGAATAAAATTGCCCTGTGATTCGCGGGCCATGATTTCGGCGACGCACTTTTGACGTTTCTCTTCACACTTATTTGTTATTGAATCATACGCTTCATTTCATATCTTTGCGTTAGCGGGTAATATCCGCAGATGAGCCATACGGAGATGGGAAACTTTCATTCGATTCTATAATTATTATAAATGCTTATATCAAACAAAAAAAAACGAAATTCGAAGTAAACTGTCATGACTCTAAAGTCATGTGTGTAATAGCGCGCGCATCAGCGTACGAAATTTCAAAGAAGAATTCGAAGAACATTCGCGACTCATAAGTCGTGGTGTAATACCAGTCTTAGCTGAAAGCAGTCAAAAACCAGCAAAATGGCAAATGGAAGGTAATTTGAATAGATTATTTTATTTTATGGTATTAGGGAATATTCATATCTGGAAATCTGATAGTTTTCAAACTAAATTTTTCCAATTGTATTAGCTTCTAGAGTAGTGTTAGTTAAAAGAGCGGTAGATTCACCGAAAAATACAAAACTGTGAATTTGAATCAAAATAAAAAAAAAGGCTTTCTTTTTTTTATCTACGTGCATGGATCTGGGTCATAGAGAAAATAATTAAATTAATTAGTTTCTCTATGATCTGGGTCATGAATCAAAGAAAACAAGACTACGACACTTCTTTTTTTTTATGTTATTAACGTCATATGTGAAAAAATGTCCATTAATTCATAAGCAACTTCTATGGTGATGTCAATAAAATAAAATTAAATGATTCATGGTTCTGGATTATATTGGGTCCTATTGTGATTGTTAATTATCAATGCGATCGATCACTCACTTATTAGATATGTTATCTCGGATACCAGGCTATCGGGGTATATATGTGGACGAATCAGATAGGTTAGCTGAAAGCTGTCAAAAAATCAAAGCAAAACGCATACCAATGAATTTTGCAGTCAGCTGGTTCTATACATTTGTTCTCGGATAGCTAGTTATTTTAAATTTTTTGGGATAACTGAAGATAGCTTTCATAAGAGCAGCTGTTTGTTCATCAGATGTGGTTTTGCACGCATTACAACAACAGAAAGTTATTCCAGATTGCTGAGAATAATTGAGTGAACGTCCCCAATTTGATTATTGATTGAAAGAAAGTAGACACAAGGGAATGCCCATGTAAAACTTTTATTCTATTACATATTCGCTGTCAGTAAAAAAAAAAACATATCTGTCCTCTTTAAATTCTGCGTCATCTTTTGCTGTAAAATAGTTTAATAAGAAAATTAATAAAACTACAAAAGCTAATTAAGTTTTAGCATTCATTCAATTAACAAACATATTTTTTGGAAACTGTTACATTTGTTTCAGTTACCAATTTTAGTTGAATATTAGATTATTTCTTAAACATACGCCCTCTTTTAGAAAAAAAAAAACAATCGCCTAGCAATGGATTTTGGTGATGATTTTGAACCAAGAGATATTGACCCAGCAGCCGAGTTTTTGGCTCGTGAACAAAGTGCATTAGCTGGATTGGAAGACGAAGTCTTGCCACCTTCACACGACTCTTTGTTACAGGAAAACGTTAGTGCAGGTATCGGTCTGGAGTCGTCAACTGGAAGTTTCGAAATTATTCAAAATGTAGGGGAATCGCTGGAGTCATCTTCGCAACCAACTATAGCTCGTGTCGAACCTGAAAAGATTCGCAAATGGCGTGAAGAACAAAAGACCCGCCTTGAAGAAAAAGATCGAGAAGAGGAACAAAAAAAGGAAGAACTTCGTCTTCAAGCTAAAGTAGAGCTAGAAGATTGGCTTAGGCAAACTGAGGAATCAATTGCTAAAACTAAGGCTGCAAGTCGAGGAGGAGAAAAGCAGGATTCATTTGAAAACGGAGACATAGAGCCAGGAACTGAATGGGAGCGTATTGCCAAATTGTGCGACTTTAATCCAAAGTCAAACAAATCTGGCAAAGATGTCTCGCGAATGCGCTCAATTTATCTTCATTTAAAACAAAACCCAATTCAAACACAAAAAAACATTTAAATATAAAGCAATGTTTGAAATATCATTATTTTACTTTGTTAGCTTTTTTTCTTGTTTAGTTTTCTTTAATAACTATTTAGGTATCATTGAATTCAAAGTAAAAAATTTAAACGATTCATAATATTTAGTAGATTCAAGTTTTTGAATAAAATCTGCGTATACCTACATACATGCTAATGAAGTAGTTTTATTTTTGAACAGTATTTTACAGGCAATAATCTGCGTATATAAATAATGAAGCATTTTTACAATTATTGTTGCTATTTAAAAAAGACAGCGAAATTGAAATATACATAATATATTCCTATAACTGCAGCAAAATTGAGGTATACATATTATATTCCTATATCTGCCTACAAAACTAAATATGTATTTAATATAGGAGGTACCTAAGTTCACGTTAGATGCACAAAGCGAAAATTTGGGCAAAAACATTTTTCTACACTAGACATAAAGTTCGTGGGAGATTCGATTTTTTAGTTTTTCTTATTGGAAATTGTTAACTTACCTGCTAGTTTAACATTCAGCTGCACAGATTATATAGGCAACATTCATTAACCAATACATGGATGGAATGTATGTATGTGGTTACGATGATTGTGTGTTCAATAATGTCAAAAACAGCGTGTACGGGTGGCATACATAACACACATTTTTGTGAAGCAAGCAAACAACTGGAGTTGAAAATTTTTAATTTACTTAAAAGGTGAACTTATAACTTATTATTTTTAATTTATTTAATTTAATTATATGTTGGTCTTATTAACAATAAAATAAAAAACAGCTATGTGTGAAAGAACTGAGTATTTATCCTGGGAAGATTACTTTATGGCGACATCAATTCTCACATCACAACGCAGCAAGGATCCAGTCACACAGGTTGGTGCTTGTATCGTTGACAAAGATAACCTGATATTAGCAGTAGGGTATAATGGCTTCCCAAGGAAATGCAAGGACGGTGAATTTCCTTGGTGTAAGGACGAGCAAAATCCTTATAATGACAAAAATATGTATGTAGTACACGCAGAAGCCAACGCAATATTGAATAAGAACAATGCAAATTTAAATGGAGCTCGCCTATATACAACCCTATTTCCTTGTAATGAATGTACAAAAATTATTATTCAATCTGGAATTAAGGAAGTTATTTATATTTCGGATAAACATGGTAACAAGCCAAGTTATCACGCTTCAAAAAGAATGCTGGACGCAGTGGGTATAATATATAGACGATATGTACCTACAAAGAAAAAAATTGTTTTAGATTTTGACCATTTCATTGGAGGAGAAGAAACAATTACTTTAAGGTAATATATACTTCTTTATCCCGAATATTCTTTCTGCAGTTTTTGAACCATTTGTTTTCGTAGTAATCTACAAATCACCTAGAATAAACCCTGACTTTTTTATGGAAAGACCAAAGTATGTAACTATCAATAAATTGTAAGCAAAACTAATGTCCTAAGCTAAATCTTTTGTTTTATTTGTTCAAGTCAACTATTAAACGAAGGCTCTCACAAATTCAGAGAAAATAATTGCTTGGCCTAAAGGGAACTTCTAGTTCTGATATTGAAAACAAAGATCTGCCATAAGTACATCTATGTACAGAACTTTCTTGCTCTAAGACACCATGGGCGTTTAATTGGCTTAGAAATCCAAGTCTACTTGGCGAAGTTTCGAAACACTAACCATGATTATGTACGCAAGTACTACATTCACATGCATTCAAAAGCAGACAATATTTCACCTACCGTACAACCAGGACTGCAGAATTTTTAAATAGATTAATTATTGCTTTGTTTAAATTTATTTATTTATTTTCGTGAGGAAAATACATTTTTGATGTACATGTTTCTAGTGCAATTTCGGTTTCAGATGGCTGAGTATATTCTATATATCCATAAAATTCGGCAACAGCTGCAATGGCACTTTTTCAATCTCTCCAGCTTCATAATAGTGGACCTATTATTCGATTTATTCTTCAATTTAAATTAGTTTTTAAAATTTTGGCGCAAAGCTGGAACGTCACGAACAAAAAATCTTATTTTTGTGAATTCTATTCAACAAACAAAATAATCGATTTGAAATTGTTGTTTGGAATTCGACATAACATTTTTTCACCGCACAATGATTGTTTAGTCACATTTTTTGGTAGCGGCTGTTTTGTCATCAGCTCGGGTCTTAAATACGATTACGACAACACCAACCTATCCGGTTGCTATACCTATGTATCGATTTCTGAATGCGGATACAATTTTGGCAGAACTGCATCATAAATGCCATAGAGTATGCACCCGTGTTTTATATACCAATTTCAACCAAGTGTTAACGCTCATAAGTGTAAAGAATTACCGATATCCGCTGTTGCGACGCTATCAGGAAGAGAAGCGAGTATTTGCAATATAAATCTGCTTTACAAACGTGTTAACATTTCTGGTAGATACTCTGGAAGAGTACGAACTTCTTCGAATTTCGGTTTCAGATGGCTGAGTATATTCTATATATCCATAAAATTCGGCAACAGCTGCAATGGCACTTTTTCAATCTCTCCAGCTTCATAATAGTGGACCTATTATTCGATTTATTCTTCAATTTAAATTAGTTTTTAAAATTTTGGCGCAAAGCTGGAACGTCACGAACAAAAAATCTTATTTTTGTGAATTCTATTCAACAAACAAAATAATCGATTTGAAATTGTTGTTTGGAATTCGACATAACATTTTTTCACCGCACAATGATTGTTTAGTCACATTTTTTGGTAGCGGCTGTTTTGTCATCAGCTCGGGTCTTAAATACGATTACGACAACACCAACCTATCCGGTTGCTATACCTATGTATCGATTTCTGAATGCGGATACAATTTTGGCAGAACTGCATCATAAATGCCATAGAGTATGCACCCGTGTTTTATATACCAATTTCAACCAAGTGTTAACGCTCATAAGTGTAAAGAATTACCGATATCCGCTGTTGCGACGCTATCAGGAAGAGAAGCGAGTATTTGCAATATAAATCTGCTTTACAAACGTGTTAACATTTCTGGTAGATACTCTGGAAGAGTACGAACTTCTTCGAATTTCTCTTTTCCATTTTATGAGGTTTTCGCTTGGTAACAAAAACCAATTTATTTTTGATTTAGATCTGTCACAAAACTGATTTTGACAATTATTGCCTTCGATTGGCCAAACAAATTGATTTTGTTTTTAAATCAATTTTGTTGATCAGGGGTGGAATCGGCTAAGGTGATTTGTGATAGTTGACAGTCGTAAAAAAAAATTTGGGCTGCGTAAGGTGACTGTCACGTGTGATAATCATATTTTTGTGACTTTTTCTTGTGACAGCTATTTTGGGGTCATTTTCATATAACATTCATTTGTTTTCTAATTTTGTAAATTTGTAAAATTGCTTTTATGATTTCACAAATTCCGAAAATAGAAACCATATATGTACATGTGCACACCCATATTCATTACATTCAACAAAGTATATCCGATAAAACAGAAGTATGTATGTACATGTAATTGTGTAAAGGCATTGTTTTTCTCACACACATTTATTTCAACTTTTAATTTATTTTGTTACTAATTGGCATTTAGAATAAATTAATAGTAGGTACAAATTAAAAAACTTTTGGCAAACGAGCGAAACATTTTTATTTTCTCAGTTTGTAGAAGAAATTGGAAATATCCTAATTTAATCTCGCTAACTCAATGACGATTCTGATTCTACTTTTAATTTCAACTTTTTTGGATTGCGAGTAATTATAACATTTTTTTTAAATATCAAAAGGTTAATAACGGTTGGGCACTCAACATTACATGTTAAAAAAAAGAAATAAAACAATTTGCAGACAAACAAAACCAAACATAAACATATGGATTTAAGTCAAATTTTAGTAGGTACTTCTCTTAAAGTGGTGCCAAGTTTGTGTAATTTTTTGTGATCACCTTACACAGACGAAAATTTTTATATTATCACATGTGATTGTCGGAAATGTGACAATCACAAATCACCTTAGCCGATTCCACCCCAGGATTTTTCGGCAGATGTACCCCTCTTTTACTAACACCACTATGCATCATAATTGACAGCCATCAGTCTGACAAAACTGCTGATACCTCCAGCTGGTTGACAGACACAAATATACACAAATACTATAGCAAATAAAAATCAATCTGAAAACGTATTCGATTCGTTACCAAAAAAATCAGTTTATAGATCAAAATATAAATTTACCAAACGATAACCCCATTAGTATCCATAGCTGAAATTCTTGGATGACCATTGAAACATGTGGATTATTAAAAAGTTGGCTGTGTGTTTTTGTCATTTTACGCACAGATTTCGAGTCTGTGTATGTAGTTTGTGGCAAAAATACTCCTTGCCAATGGTGCCAGTATATCTGAAGAAAGACGATCTTTCTAGTATTTCGCTACAGAATCTGGAAGGGGAATATAAACGGTCCTACCAAAACATTCTTCGAAAGACTGTCGCTGCATACGAAAGTAACACGTAATCCTGGGGCTTAACCATAGAGAAAATAATTACATAGAGGCGCGACTCGTCCCCCCTTGCCTTAAACACGTTTAAAGTTTCTCTATGGGCTTAACCCTGAATACGAGTCAGTCGAGTCGAGTGGCATTAGATATACTGCAACTCTAGTGAGAGTCAAAAACATGGCATGACTCTTATGGCGTTTTATTTGGCAATCAGGAATTCTTCTCCGATCCGGGATCCCAACTGAACACTTTTGTGTGATTCTAACGATTCTGAATTTTAATGAGATTGTATATGTGAAAATAATTGTGTACGTGAGAATATTCAAATTCAAAAAAAAGTTTGTTGCACAATTATGATGTGCAAGTGTATGAATGTGTGCTTGCTTCTGGTTCTGATTCTGATTTCAAATCCAAAAGCAAAATTCTCTTCTTTTCAGAATTAGGACTGTCATTTTTTCCCAAGTGAACGCTTTCAGAAGAGTCCGGAATGCTTCCGGATTTCCAAATAAAAACGACATTAAAATGCCTGAATGCATTGTTGCTAACTTCGCTAATCGTTGACTTGACGGTCCACATAAAAATATTTACATTTTGAAACACAATATTTGCAGTAAATTTATATCCTTTTCGATTGTTCGTCCGGAAGGCTTCCGAAGTCTTCCGAATGCTTCTGAAACTGTTCGATTGGTATCAAATGACAGTTCGTCTCCTGGATGGAAGAGAAATTTCCTTCTGGATTTGAAGTCAGAATTAAAACCAGAAGCACGCACACACTCACACCCACTAAATTTCAAATTCAAATTAATTAATTCACGTCATTGTTTTTTTTTTTGGTTTGTCTGTAATTTTGTAGTTTCAATTTCTTCTCTTTAGATAATTGAAATTATGGATATCTGTTCCGAAGACAAATTTTCCCTTCAATAACTGTAATTTCGCATTTTCATTAGGAATAACCTCGAGATCTTCTACATTTGTGTCAGTCATGTTTACAAAATAAAATAATCACAAATGTGCGTTTGACACATATGTACATCCAAATAAATTTTCAGAATCTAGAATCTAGTGTTTCTTGTTCGATTGGAATCCCGGATCTGAGAGTTCTTCCGGATTACCAATCGAAAAGGACATTCGTTTAGTAAAAATTAAAAAAAAAAAAAAAAAATTATTTTCTCTGCTATCAAATTCTTATTCTTCCACTGCAGAGTCAGAGATTAGCACTTGGTTGGCTTTCGCTTCAATTGGTTAACTATCAGATTTGTCTTGTTGGCCCCCTTTCACACAGGTAAACCAGTTGCTGGAGATTTTTTTGATGTTTTCCTTTAATTGCCTTGTAGCTTTTACACGAAAAAATTGGCACCAAGGAACTGAGAAGGAAACTGGGAAGATTTTGTTAGGTTAATTGGAATGCAAAGCAAAACGTCAAAAAAATTTCTTCAAATCGTTGACCGGGGAGATTTTTTTCATTCCCCTTACTTCTTGCCCTTCTCGCCATCCAACTCCCAGTTGCCCTTCTCACCCCCAACACCCAGTTGTCTTCAACTCAGTATTCTTGTGTGAAAGGGGACTAGTTATTATAAGCATAAACTAATAATGTAAAGACCGGAAACCTCTGCTTTCATTTGACATTTGCCTACAAGCTGAAACACGCACACAAGTAACATTTCTGTTCCTCTTCCAATAGACACATTGATAGAAACGCACACAAGAATCTTTTCTGTTCCACTTCCTATAGACACATAGACAACACAGCCCTAGTAATTTGTTTTTGTTTTGCTTTTCGACTTCCCATCTATTCATGGATAGAGTTTCAAAGCTACAAATACAACAATGTAAATAAATGGGTTTTGGGGGGCGAAACGTACGAAGGTTTCCAATCCTTATTATGGCTTATTTGTGATTATAAGGCATGATGCAACTAAAGAATATAGCGCATTGCGCGTGTTGGGGGTTGGCTGTCAAAATTACGTGACGTCACAGGAGCCCACTACATAGGCTTTGATATTTATAATATATCTCTCCATTTGTTCATGTTGATTATGCTATGCTGATCGCAGAATAAAAGTTACATATAAATATTAAATTGAATAAAGATTTTATCTGTAAAATTAAATTTTTAAATTAAAATAAAAGAAAAAGGGAGTTTGTTCGTTTTTTGAGTGTGATAATAACACTCGAAAAAAATCTACACCAAAAACAAGTTTCCCTACATTTCCAAAAGAATATGTTGTTTTATTAAAAAAAAGTGGATTTTCTTTTGCAAGAGATAAAATAAATACCCAAACTACAAGGATAGAAGTTTGAATTTCGCCAATGAATGAATATGGCAGCAAAGATTTCATTGAAAATTTGGAACCAGCAATAGTTGCTATCGTGGGGATTTTCGCACATTTTAAAACCGGATGTGGTTCCAACTATCCGTCCTCTACCTTAAGGTTGTCGCAGGATCAGCAACCATAAACAAAACTGTTAAAGCACATGGAGATAAAAATGAACAAGGAATTGGTTGACAAATTGCGTTGGTTTAGAGAGCTTATGGGTGGATACATTTCCAATCGTTTAAGATAAACAGTGACTGATTTGGAGGATCATTCGAGTAAATCGAAGTCCTTGGTACACCATTTGAAAT
Organism: Philhelius pedissequus; assembly: GCA_910595825.1. Lineage (NCBI taxonomy): Eukaryota > Metazoa > Arthropoda > Insecta > Diptera > Syrphidae > Philhelius > Philhelius pedissequus. The sequence continues at coordinate 770,534 of OU343163.1, read as the reverse complement.
GGTATTCAATGCCAAGGAGAAGGAGGTGGTTTATACATTTGTACTCAGTATATTAAGCACATGATTCAAATATCTGCAAATAATGTTGTTTGCGATAGCAGAATTAAGTCACTATTTTACCAATCGCGAATGTAAATATTTTCGAATTCGCAAACTCAATAAAGAAATAAAAGAAACCAAAAACTCGAGGAAAAGAACATATAAAAAAAAATACAAATTAAAACCGCGAAAATAGAAACAAGCATTTGAAATTCATACACAATCTTTCATTGATTTCTGCAAGTATGTATGTTGATCCAAGGAGCTATTGTTTTTCAATTATTATTGGTATGAATAATAATAAATAGAAGGTAAAGGAATCACTCAACATTTTCTACGTAACACTTCATTTTTGTAATGCAAGGGATGAAAACTTACAACTTGCATTTTCTCAAATGTTGCTGGCTCAAGTTTCCGAATAATTAGTTTTTTTTTTATTTAAAATATATTTTTATTTCATCTTGTTGTTTAAAGCAACGCACGTGATTTGTTTTTATTTAGTAAATTTATTATTACACTTATAATACTTTCATACTTAACTGATTACTCACACTTACTATACTACTACTAATTAATGGTCACTTTAAATATAACAAATATTTATACATATATGTTTCCATCAATTCTTTATTTTTTATGTTTTTTTGTTTTACCCCCAGTTTCACAGTGCAAGTTTAAACTCCACTTTTGGTTTAAGCTGCAGATCAACAATTTATTCGGTTCACAGTGTAGTAGTTTAAGCTAACTGAGATTATTATACCGTTTAAATTTCAGTTCAGCATTTGTATTGTTTTTTTTTTTCAGAAAATATTATAAACAAAACAAAATCGTGTATTCAAATGTTATAGAGTTGTTTTAGTGATTTTGAATATTATTTTATTTATTTTTCTCGTTATTTCGCGTGTTTTTTTGTGTCAGAGAGAGAACGAGAAAGGTAGGACGAGGTAAGAACAATGCTGCCAACTCTTTCATAAAATATAGTCAAACGAAGTTCAACTGATCTGAAGATCAGATTTCACTGTGAAACCGAACGAATTAAACCAAAAATTTAAACTCAGTTTAAGGTTCAGTTGATCTTAATTTTAAACGCCCACTGTGAAACAGGGGGTTAGTATTTTGTTTAAAAATTTTAAATTTTAAATGATTTTCCATTTTACTCATTGAAATTTAACTAAATATAGAAAAACAAAGTAAAAACTTTCAATTTTCTCGAAAAACTAAAATAAAGTAAGAAATATTAAGTTTTTTGATTTAGTTAAAACTAAATAATAATTATTGTAAAATTTTACTTAAATATAAATATAATATGTCAGTATACAATTTTTCAAAGTTCCATTTATACTTCTAATAAATAATAATATTTTTATAAGAAGTTTTTTTTAATAATACAAATTCTATATACTACTGAAATACATCAGCCAAGTAGAAGACTTAGCACTATAATATTTGGACTTGTTGAATTATTGATTCAAAATAGCTTTTAACGGCCTTTAGTCCAACAAAAATTGGCGTTTCGTCCCGTTTTTGAAAATTGCCTCTCCAATAGAAGCGAGTATATTACAGAACTATTTTTAATGTAAATACCATGGCGCAAAATTTTAGTCGATGTAGTAATATGTTAAATCATTTTTAGTATGATACTAGGTTAAAAGGAGGATTTTGCTAATTTTAAACCAGTTTAGTATCGTACTATTTTTTTAGTCCCCTTTCACACAAGGAAACTGAGTTGCCGGCATCTGGGTGTTTAATAACGAGAAGGGCAAGAAGTAAGGGGAATGACAAAATCTTCCCGGTCAACGATTTGAAGAGATTTTTTTGACGTTTTGCTTTGCATTCCAATTAGCCTAACAAAATCTTCCCAGTTTCCTATTCAGTTTCTTGGTACAAATTTCTTCGTGTGAAAGCTACAAGGCAATTAAGGGAAAAAAGTCAAAAAAATTTTCAGCAACTGGTTTCCCTGTGTGGAAAGGGACTAACATTTTACTAAAGTTAAAGTCACAAAATGGCTACTTTTTTATTTAGTATCGTACTGAATCCATATGCCACTGACATTTATAAACGTCAAAAAGTTATGTTCGCTTACTTTTTTGCATTTTCTTAGGTTAGTGTTTAGTTGTAGTTTATTAAGAAAATAGATTTAGTATGGTGCTAGTTAAAAAGTGTTTAATATGAGGAAAATATTAGTAAAGTGTTTTAGTATTAGCAAACTGTTAAGTAGTATCATGCTAAGCCCTTAACATCAGGCTGTTTAAAATTTTGCGCCAATATAATTAATAATAAACATTTAGCAATAAAAATAATCAGATATGAAACTGCATTTTAAAAGTTCTAAGTAAAAATCTTTATTGACTCCACTATATTGAAAATATACACATTATTGTATTTTTTAGCTTGCTACATTACTAAGTTGGTTGTTTGTAAATTATAAAATAATTTAGGCACATTTATGTGTAGATACATATGTACATAGGTACGTTTTTTTTCTCAAATAAACATGCGTGCTGAGAGATGTGTCAAACACAACATCCCTTGAACTCATCTCTTTTATTTGTAAGGAATAGCAAACGCGCAACAAAATATTTTCGAAATTAAAAGAAAGCTTTTCTTTCAGAGAAACAAATATACTCTGGAGGTGCAAATCTCAATATTAACTATTCAGTTTGCATCGTGCCGCCCGCTGTTTCTAAGGCAATCAGAAATTACAGTGTCGGACACCACGAACAAAATTTAACGTATCACTTTCTTAATTAAATTATGTAGATAGGGTGTAGGTATTTGATATATAAAAAGAGAATTCGGTAGTTCAAAAATGATATTATTCAAGGTTAAATCATAAAAATATGTTTATTTTTAAATAAAATGTTCGGTAAAAATAAATTTACAAAACCATAACTTCAAATTATTTTGGTCTGCCTTTTATTCTATTTAATAATAAATATTGATATCTTTTCAGTGATTTATTAAAAAGTGTATTTTTAGATGAATGTCCAAGAACTCGGGCGAAAGTATTGCCAACGAAAAAGTGTTTAAGCTAAACAGAGTTATTCATATTCGTGAGATTGTTTTTAAACAATATATTTTATATAAGTGAACTATACCTACTTACATTCATATGTATAGAAAGTCAAAATATAACAGCGACATAATATGCATATTTTGTTTGCTTAACAAATTTAAAAAGAATCTAATTTTATTTTTGCTTTAGTTTACCTACTCCCGACTCAGATTTAATTTTCAAGTCCAAATCAAAAGCTTTAGAAATTAACACATTTCTTATTTAGGTCCTTATGGTTGTAGAGTACTCGTAAATGTACCTAATGGAAAATATATCAAAATGAATTCTCCTATTAAACAATTTTTAAACCGACTAGATTTTATACCGAATAGAATAGTTACATAGTGAATATACTAGTATGTACCTCAGTAGGCTAATTGTTAAAATAATAATTGCAACACGTGTGTTTATAAAATGATTTGAAAAAAAAATGATACACATACATGTGTATGTAATATACCGTCACATATAATTTTAAAATGTTTTTGATTCATACCTACATACATACATATGTATGCAATATACCGTCACAAAGGTATAATTTTAAAATGTTTTTGATTCATAATATTGAAGAAAAAATACCCCTTCATACATATTGTCAAATTCTACGTATTTTTTTCGAATGATAAGTTATTTTGTATCATAATTTATCCAAACAAGTTTTTGATAGCTTCCACTAGAACTACATAAATATGTAATGCACATACAAACATATGTAACAATGCACAAACTGATTCCTACTTCATGTATGTTTTCTAACAAAAGGGAATCTGTTGCAGCCGTTTTCTCTGTTCGTAAATTAATGTTAATTTTATACTTAAAAATGATTGTACCAATTAGCATTATAAAAAAATGCAGTTATGTATTAAAATTCTATACAAAATCGTAAAGCGAAGTTTCTTAGCAGTGGAGAATATTTTTACAGTGGGTATAAATGCAGTTTTGTTGTTTTAATTTTAAAGTGATACAGATATTAGACAGCATTAACTGCTAATTGTCTCTTTAAGTAATCAAAAATTAAAGCTGCCTTAAAGTATTTTAAGGACATTTTCGAGTTTTAAACAAAACAACTTTTTAATAGAGTTTTCGGTCAAAAATCAAATTACAACAATGAATTGTTGTGGAAAATCTGACACAAAGCAGTTAACCCAAAACATGTAGAGCAAAACTTGAAAAAACTTACTTGCTCTGATGTTCGATCACATCGTATATGCAAAAGATTCTTAATAGAAACGTCTGAATATATTTTTAAAGTCGTTTTTTTTTTGCTTAAATTTGTATATACATTTTTTGTAAAAAAAAATTGTTACCTATGGAAATCTTAAATATGTATTTAATAATATAAACTTAAAAACAAAATTTCAAAAAAAAAATGATCTACTCGTTTTCGAAATATTCAATTTTCAAAAAAAAAAAATTCTTTTCAAAAATCCAAAAAAACTGTTTTTCGAAAACTATGGTATACGTGATTATTTATAATACGAAGGACCTCCTATTAAAAATTTTTGACCGAAATCCGTAAAGACATTTATTAGAAAGTGGAAAATCAAATAACAGGTACCGTTATAAACAAATTTTTCACCTAAAGTAGTGCATACACTTTTTTGATCAAAATCGTTAGAGCCGTTTTCGAGATAATTAAGATGGTAGAAAAGATTGCATGGCAGGTGCCGTTAGTTTTGGGCCTAAGAAAAAGATTAAAAAATCTATTTCCGAGAATCATCTAAAAGCGTTTTTCGCTTCAGCCGTTTATGCTTTGTTTAAATCGATCGACAAACAGACAGACAGACGAACAGACGGAATTACAGGACCCACTTTTTTCGTGTTTTCCATCATTGTAGTTTGTCAAGTTTAATTAAAATCTTCAATTGGTTTTTTTTTTTTCAAATGCAAAACTTGCCCTATAGTTCCTATTTCGCAAGTAATAACATGAATGTGTGCAGAATCATTTCAGGCCATCAATCTTTCTTCATCTAATGAGATCGCTTGTATTGCCACATTTGTTTTGTTGAATTAAAAAAATCATCTAGCCAGGTTCATATACAAAATATATGTATAAGGCTGGGTTGCACAAACTTACGCTGCGCTGCGCTGGTTGTTCAAGACTATAACATGGCTAAGTATAGGGTCTTCCAACAAGACATTTTTATTTTGAATTATGCACTTTTTGATTATGTATAGAATTAGGCGCTCATTAATTTATTATGGACATACATATGTATTTGTATATCTATCTATCAATCCTGGACGAGTGATTTCTCGAAATGGTAAAATGAGTGAAAAAAGTATGTAGGTCTGCAATCCGCTTGTAACTGTTATTCAAGTACTTAGGCAAACAATTTTAAAATAATATACATTTTTGGCGGATAATAATTTTTGGATTCCTTTTAAATTGAGGTTATGTAAGGAAAATCCTAGTCAAAGTAACTGATATTATTATTTAAATATATGTATGTAACTATGTTAAATGAAATGTTAAATGCAACAAATTTAAGCAAAGGAAATACATTGTGTGTATAAATATATAAAAATACATTACAAAGAACCATTATGCAGAAATATTTTGGCGATAAGTAGTTAGTTAATAAAGTTAATATATCTACATATACATCGTGTTTTGTGAATTATAATTAATTACTCAATATAAAATGTCTCATAAAAATACGGACAAACCAATAATAAAAAATTTAAATAATAACTTGAAAATTAAAAATGTTGCAATGGACACTGAATCCTCAGGTAAATACGTTATATATTCAAGTAGAGTATATTTAGAAACACAATTTAACGCAATATAATTTTTATTTTATAGTATTTATTAAGTAGTTTACATATACGAGTAGGTGCATCTACTTATGTTTGTATACATATAGGTATCTGCATCTAAGTTTTACTAAAAACTATAACTCTATAGATTTACATAACATATCTACTTTATATATTATATAACATATCTACTTCTTAGAAATTATTTTTTAAGCCCTGATCTGTTTTATATTTTCTACTGTTTGACTTAATAGATATCTATGGCAAAAAAAAAATATAAACATTACACGTCATAAACCAAACACACAAAATTTAAAAAGTTTTTTTTCAAACTGTTCAACTCAAATTGGTTTGTTTTCTTTTTTCCCTACTGTTCACTTAAATTACACTCAGGTTACTTCTGAAATCGACTCTTGACCTTTGTAAAGTAAAATACTAATTATGTACATATGTATATTAGCTTAAGTAAATAGAGAAATCTAAAACCAACTTTGACGTGAAGGTTCTCACAATAAAAAAAATTGTGACGGTATTCGTTTCAGAGTTATGATTTGAATAGATGTAAAATCCGTATTCTGCTATATAACCGCATTTGCTATATGCATAAGTGAATTTGACAAAACTGTTGCATTTTCGCGTATAATGTACGGATTCAACTGTGAAACAAAACACAAAGCCGAAAACCGAATGTTGGAACAAAGCTGAGGAATATTTATTATTTTTCTTAATGTCTATGTATGTATGTATGAGGCACTTTTGGAACCATAAACAAAATATCGTTGGCTTTTTGACAATTGCAAATCTTTTGTTGTGTCTAAGTCGGGCATTTAGTATCGTCTTTAAATAGAAGGAAAACAAATATGATGCCATTTATATACACTTTCTTACAAACCCATATAAGGAGTTTTCCAATAAGAGGTGTTATTTTGAATAGCCCGCTAATTCGGTAGCTGTCACTTTTGAAGCTGTCATTTTTTGACATTTGACAAGTAGAAACTACGCTATTAATAAAAATGGAACCATACACGCTTCAACAACGCATTTCTTTTTTTTGAATATCAAAATAACACCTCTTATTGGAAAACCCAAGGGTTTTCCAGGGTTTTCCAATAAGGAGGTGTTATTTTGAATAGCCTGCTATTTCGGTAGCTGTCACTTTTGAAGCTGTCATTTTTTGACATTTGACAAGTAGAAACTACGCTATTAATAAAAATGGAACGATACACGCTTCAACAACGCATTTCTTTTTTTTGAATATCAAAATAACACCTCTTATTGGAAAACCCAGTACTATACGCCAGGAATTACGCAATGCTGCTAAATATATTATTCGGAAAAGCCGTTATCGTATGTTGTCTCGTGGAGGATGTGCTTACCAAGGCCAACGAATCCGCCAAAGATATCTCCCTTTCCTACTTTAGCAATTGAAGTCCCATAGCACGAGTAAAACATCATATTCCGGAGTATCGAGTGTAAAGTGTAGAGTTTTCTCAAGCTTTAGGTACATTCTCCCAAATAATTAATCTTTTTCACCACAGGTATGGTTGCCGGTTCGTTTGAGGGTAATTTATGTATATACGAACCTGCTCGCGCCTCTTATAATCCCTGATTTTTACGTGGTAGGGAAGTTAACCCGAAGTCACAACTCCTGGATGACGAAGCCATTGTGACAAATGAAAAATTTCAAATCCTGCCAAAATAGTGGATTTAGCAGTTTTTTGTTGGCTATATATAATGCAAAAAAATGATAATTTTTTGTAGGAAAAAAGTGCCAAAAATTGTGCCAACTCCGGAAATCCTGTAATTAGATCGAAAAAACGTAAATATAAGTACGCTTGCACCACCCGAACATGTCTTAGAGTGACGTTAAACATGCTGGTTTTGATTGTTTAAAATGCCACCAGGATTAAAAAAAAATTAAAATCCTTATAGAATTTTGGGGAAACCATTGACTTTTGCTCAATTGTATACATTTGCCATACAACATAGGTCTGGTCCAGACTTTTTTGGGCAGAAATTGGCAGCTTATACAATTTTAAAGAGTGGGATGAAATTCTCTCATTGAGAAATAAAGTCCGAAAAAGGCTGAGCACAATTTTCTCCAAATTTTTAAACGTCAACACATATGTTTTTTTGTTTTTTTTATTTCTTTATTTGCTGTAAATTTTTTTCTCTTCAAACTAATTTATTTTGTATTTTACTGTTTCTAAATTAATTTATTTGTTCAACAAATATTTTCCCACAACAACTACGAAACGTTTTTTTTCGTTTACGAAAAACGACAGCCTGACAATTGTAAATTTTCTGCCCACAAATTGCTGCCTACAAAAATTTATTGGGCAGGATGGGTGGCAAAATGGTGCAGTGGATAAAGTGCTTGATTGTTAACTTAGACGTGTGGGTTCGATCCCCACGCTAGGGGCATTCTTTTATATACCTCCAATTTTAATTGGATGCCACCCATGGATTAAAATGAGACATTCAATACCTGGTTCTCAAATCCAATGTGCCAAACTAGTGCCGTGCAATTCGGGTTACATTTAAAAGACCTTAGGTCTTACAGGCATATAGTTAAATTACAAAAAATAAAAAAGAAATTGTCCGGAAGGGGAAATATTTTACTCTTTTAAGAGCGCTCTCTTCTGCCAAAAACTACCAAATTTGTAAGTCTAGAACAGGATTTGGTAGAAATTGGTGCCAATTGGCAGAGTGTGGATCAGACCTCATTCTTTTGATGGGTTTGATAAAGTGTCAAGCCTAATCTTAGCTTGTCATTTTTGATAGATTATTATGTAGTTGATAATTTTTTATTTGCTCAACTTTCGCGCTTTTTTAAGTTTAACAAGCCAAGTCCTAGGTACTAGATTCGGTGGTAACAACTTGGAGGTTAAATGAGCACAATTGGTGGTTGTCACGTCTGGTTCCGGTCCCTATAACAGCAGATCACATGAATACATTTTTTGCACGCTAAATAAGCGTTCTCGTTTGTGCATCAAACTATACCTACTCCTCGAGACAAGACCATCTTCCACAAAGGATAGTCGTTGTCGCATGCCAAAAAACACAATTGCCCACCTTTGAAAGAAGGAAATGGTCACATTAGTGATGTCAAATGAAGTTTCGATATAAAAATAGTTTATATTACGGTTATTCAACGCGTTACATAAGATAATGAATAAGGTTTAAGCGTTTAGATGGATTATAAGGAGAACATAAGTAACGGTTATTCAACACGTTACATAAGATAATGAATAAGGTTTAATCGCTTAGAGGGATTATAAGGAGAACATAAGCTAATAATGTTAATGAATAAGGCTGATGCTGCATATCTAATTTTTTTATTTCTGTATTTGTATTCTTCAATTGTTTGTTGTTAACAAAAAAAAAAATCACAAAACCCGCAGAATACAATTTTACAAAATGTTCTACAGAGCGAGGCTTTACATATATAGATGGCCTATAATTAAATTGAATTACTTACATGGTGAAATTGCTTTTTATTTGATTTATGTTATAATGAAGCGTTCTAATTGCTACATTATATTTGAAAAACAGCAACAAAATCGTGGAAAAATTAGTTAATTAAATTTTTAAAACAACTAATTAATTATTAAATAATAAATAGATAATAATAAAAAAGAATAAAATAACAAAATATATACAATAATAATTTAAGAAAACTTCATAAAAATAAACATTGCCACTGAAAGGCAACGCTGTCATTTGATCCATAAATGACCCACATACAAAATCAGCCGACAACCGTCCGCAACCCATTAACACATGCGGACAACGAGAGGGCTCGTGCTCGCCATCGATTGAGTAGAAAAACTGGTTATCACCGTATACACAAAAAAAAAAAGAAGCAGCATCCACAGGCAACGATGAAAATCAGGACATACACTTTATGTGCGCAATTGATAAGACGAATTACAACAATAACGCCCATAGTGGAGACAGTGGTTGTAAAAAGGTATAAACACGAATAGAGGTACTTTGTTACTTTGAACAAGAGGTAGAGGAGTACGGAGTATAAACATTAAATGGGCATTTGTACGAAAATTTTCATTTTACTTCTTAAAGTTAACATCCACTTTTTACCAAGATTACTATGAGAGGAGGCGAATTATTTAAAAAAAATAAGTTCAGAAAGTAAAAAAAAAGTAAAACAAGAGAAATTAAATAAATTAAGGCCGAATTAAAAATTTAATTAGGATTGATAGTTTCCCTTTTATTAATAGATTCCCCCCCCCACAGTGGTGAGGAATCTTTTGGTATTAGGTAGTGCCGGTTAAAAGCCGTTGATAAGCCAGTAGAAATACTGTTGATAAGCCCGTTAAAATCCGTGAAAAGGCAGTAGATATACTCTTGATTAACCGGTTAAAATCCGTGATAGGCCAGCAGAAATACTGTTGATAAGCCGGTTAAAAGCCGTGATAACCCAGTAGAAATACTGTAGATAAGCCGGTTAAGAGCCGTTAATAATATATTTGATAATATATTAGAAGTACTGTGATTAGTTAATTAAAGATTTCCTCCGACAAATGGTAAGGAATCTATAGGTTTAAATTAAATATACAAATATACGTGGGTGGCAATGGCTCAGTGGATAAAGTGCTTGATTGCTAACTAGGACGTGTGGGTTCGATTCCCACGCTAGTCGCATTCTTTTCTATACCTCCAATTTTAATTGGATGCCGCCCATGGTTAAAATGAGCCAGTCAATTCCTGATTCTCAAATCTACTGTGCCAAACTAGTGCCGTGCAATTTAGGTTGCATATAAAAGACCTTAGGTCTTACAGGCATATAGTTAAATTTAAAAAAAAAATTGCTTTCAGATCAGTTCAAAACTATCCAAAGAGACCAATCTTGCCGAATAATCCGTGTGCTACTATCAGAAAATACCGAGACCACTACAATCTTCAATACCGAACCAAGGAACCATAGGATAAAGTTACCCGAGAGTTAATAATCAACTGATCATCAGAAAAGGCGTTCTACTGAAGACCAACAGATAAGCGAATGAACCGAAAGTTCTTTCAATCGTCAGAAGCTTAATCATATCAAGAGAACCGAATTTGAAATAATTAAGCTTAAGATTTTTAAATATATATTTTGAATTTGAAGTATTAAAAGGAATAATATTAGAAACTAAAGTTTAAGTGTACTTCCTTTACTTGAACCTTGGAGCTTTACTTCAGCCTTTGAACCAAAGTACAGCACAATGTATTTAAATATGTATTTATAAATTTGTGCTTATAAACATGTAAATACAGTATTTTATGAGTTCCTCTTAAGTTATAGTTTTACTAATTTTGTAAGTTAACTGCTTTCCATTACTACGAATTGTATGGTTTAACTTAGTATTATATTTTTTTAAATAAACACAATATTTTTTATTAAAATAAATTTGGAAATTCCGAAATTAAAAAAAAAATATTGCCATTGATAATAAATACGAATATAATTATTTTCTTGAAATAATAATGTAATAGTATGCAGACAAATTTATTTATGCAAAGAAGCACATACACAAGCTTATCCGACTTATTATATAACCTTAACTTTTTATGTTTTTTTTTAACATGTTTTCATAAAATGTTAAACTCAATTCTTTAATTTGTAGCGGAAAATGCCCACTTGGATGATTTGTACACAAGGTACAGACAAAGGTTAAGAAAATCACTCTTTATATCAGGTCTTTCCATTTCACTGGCAGCATGTTTACTATCCATGTTACTTGGGTTGCTTAAGGATTATGTAAATGCATGCCAATTAAAAAAAAATCAAAAAAAAAAAATATTAATTCTTGTTTCAGAATGTTATTCACATAACATTACTCTTCATAGCAGCCATTGTATCAGGTGGTATCCTCACAGCTCTCCAATTCCCCGCAGTTTTAAGTTCACCTGTAGCAGCTCTAGCATTTGCCATAATAACTACCTTTTCCCTGGGTATTATAGCAGCCATCACAGGAGAAGAGTTGGCACCTCTGCCAATTTTTGCAGTATTTCTGGTAAATATACAAATGGAACAAACACAAACACATGTATTCTTTTTAAGAAAACAAATTATTGATAAAACTTCGACCTTAGGGAATTCATACTATGCTTCCGATCTCATGGCCCGTTTCCTTGGTATTGGCGTTGTTTATGACAATTTTTCATGTGGTTCATAAGATCGGTCTCAGCTCAGGGTTTTCCCCTGATATCGATATGGTAGGTTTGATAATGTAATGAATATAAATTGTTCACAATCGTAGGTTATTATACAGGTTTAAAATTTAATTAAAATTAAATTTAAAAAATGTTGCAGCTTATTGCCGAAGTTATCATGCTAGCGACTGCATCGATTTCGGGGTTATACTATAGAATAATGTCGGACGCGGCCCACAATCGAACTGTAGATGGTACACGTACTGGAATTGAGCAAAGAGTTAAACTAGAGTGTGAACGCGAACAGCAGGAACAACTTCTTTTAAGCGTTATCCCTGCATACATAGCAGCTGAGGTACAATTTTTTGACAAAAAAAAAAAAAAACAGTGCGATGTCATAATTTACTTTGATTTGTCTACAATTATTAATTATAAGGTAAAAAGAAGTATTATGTTAAAAATGGCTGATGCATGTCAGAGAGCTGGCGGCCAAGCTTACTCAGCTCGATTCCATGAGCTCCACGTCCAGCGCCACAATAATGTTTCAATTTTGTACGCAGATATAGTAAACTTTACGCCTCTCTCCGAACAACTAACGGCCAGTGACTTGGTTAAAACACTTAATGATCTTTTCGGTCGATTTGATCAAATCGCACAAGTAAGTTAATTTTATCAAAAAAAACACCGACATATCTAATATGTACATATTTAAAATTGAATTCAATTTTGTGCATGAGTTCTTCAATGGATATAGTATCTTATGTAAATTATGTACAACACAGTTGTCCAGTTTTAAAGAAATTAAATTAAAATCTTGCAGGAAAACCAATGTTTACGTATTAAAATTTTGGGAGATTGTTATTATTGTGTATCTGGTCTACCAATTTCAAGACCGCAACATGCTGCTAATTGTGTTAATATGGGCTTGCAGATGATTGACGCCATTAAGTAGTTTATTTAAGCAAGAATTTATTTCAGCATTAATATTTTATTTTGAACATTTTAGACATGTCCGGGAAGCTACTGGCATAAATGTCGATATGCGAATTGGAATTCACACTGGAAATGTACTGTGCGGTGTCCTTGGCCTAAGAAAATGGCAATTTGATGTATGGAGTGATGATGTTACAACGGCTAATCATATGGAAAGTGGTGGTGTAGCTGGGTATGTTTAACAAATTAAATGACAATACAGTAATAATAACGAGGTTACTAAATTTTTTTTATTTTTAACAAAAACTAGTGATAAAAATGACCAAATAACACTTAGTAATGTGCGTTATAAAGCCACATTTTTTCGAGTTCTTCATGTTGTTGCCTCGATTTTCATATTAACTGATAAATTAAGTAATTGTGTAAAGCAATTTGTCCGATTTTAATAAGAATTAATGGATGTCTGAAGAGTTGAATTCGAATATGTAAATATCTTACGAATATGTACTAAAATAAATAACGTCACCATGGGAAGTGCATACAGTTTACAAATTAAATATTTTTATGTAACATTTTCTTTTTTAACTGTTTGGTTTCTTTAGTTAATATGGATTATTAAGATTATTATTTTTGTATATTTTAGATCGATTTATATAATTAAATTATTTTCTTACTATATTTTAGGAGAGTTCACATAACAAAACAAACTCTCTCGTACCTTGACGATAAATTTAAAGTTGAACCAGGCAACGGGGGTTCTCGTGACTGCTATTTGTCAGACCACAAAATAGATACCTATTTAATTATTCCGCCGAAGGTACATACATATATAAAATTAATAAAAAACTGATTCCAATTTTCTTTAAATCCATACAATTTCCTTCACCCCAGAGAACTTATGACTTTCCAAGAGCTGCGAAAGCACTCAAAACACCTTCCCCTAGAGAAATATCAAGCCATGTGAGACTGAATCAAATTTCGATTATTGAAACAGAAGACCCAGAAGAATTATGTGGAGACGAACCATGTTTATCGCCAAAAATAGAAGATAGTAAGAAAAATCTGGCCTTAACTGCGTGCGACATAAAGAAAATCAGCAACGATGAGTTTAAAACATTATGTATAGATGAGGACATGAATAACGAACGAGAGAATCAGTCAATACTTGAAAGTGGAATGAAACCATGTCTTGCAAGTGAAAGAAAAAGGACAAAATGCGATTTGGCTAATAATACTTTTGAAGAAAGTTTATCAGTGGCTGAAATTCCTGAGAAAGGAAAAAGAAAACTGTCCGTTCAAGGTAAATTTAAATACTACTACATATCTAGTAAGGTAAAAATGAAAATTGTATATACATATATAAAACTTTAGGTAGAATAGGAAAAAATAAAACAAACGTTGTGTAGGCATTGTTTCATACAAATATCAAAAAACAATATTGTTTTATATATAAAATGAAATCATTTTTAAGAAAAAAATTGGATCGCCAGTTTAAAATAATTATTAATATACGTATACAATTTTAATTTAAAAAAAATCACTAACCAGTTTTTGAAAAATCGATTTTCAAAAAAAAAATATTTTTTTTTTAATCGAAAAAAAAAAAACATTTTTGTGGAAATTTTAATAAATTGCGTATTGCTGTTTATAATTAATTTTAGGTAGCATCTGCAAAACATTTTAAGCGGTTGATCCAAAAATGAGAAAGTCAAAAACATTTAAAAAAAACAAAAAAAAAATGGTTCTAAAAAAATTATCAAAAATAATTATTTGTTAGCCCTTTTTAATTAATTGGATATTCTTATAAAAATCGTTGGATCTATTTTTGAGAAAAATATGATTTACCTTTTTACTAAAATAAAAGTAAAAAATTACCCAAAAAACAATGTATCGAGTTTGAAGAAAACCCATCCACCCGTTTAGGCTATATCTTGGATAGATGGACAGACAGACAGGGGGTGGCCGTGGCGCGATAGTTGTGTGTTCGCCTGTCAACCTCATGGTCACAGGTTCGATCCCTGCCGTAGTCTATGTCTTCTTATTTTTCCATTAAAAATCCAATTCTAAAAATAAATGTCATACAATGAATTGCTGGTTTACTCATTACATGCTGTTTAGGCATAGAACTAACAACAAGTGATTGAGTAAAACTAGTATACCGATAACATATGACAAAGAATAAAAAAATTAATGCGAATTATAAGGGACATCGATAAATAACACACGGAAATTTCTCCGCATTAGTTCAGCCGCCATCGCTGGAGATAAAATCTGAGAACAACCACCTACAGTCTCCGAATATCGCGCCACACATCTTTCCTATCATTCTTCTCTTCCTTAACATCACCCTCACGCCCGCGCTGTGTTGAAACATTTAAAGGGTATTCATAATCCCTTGAGCGCGTGTAGATTATAAAAAAAAAAAAAAAAAAAGAGACTTTTTTCGTCTTCGCTATCATCGAAGTATTAAGTTAAATCAAAGTCTCGAGTTCGTTTTTTTACGAATTCAAACTTGACATACCTATATATCGCAAGTAAAAATCTGAGTTACATACAAACAAATTTTTACTTTATATAAACAACTTTCTTTCAGATATATTCTAATAGTAGCAGATACCCGTGCGATGGTACGAACTTTCTAATCCACAGGAATTTAATGACATCATCTATCCACCTACAAAATTTCATTAAAAACCGTTCAGTCGTTGAAGCGTAAAGAGGAACAAATACACAAACTCTCCCATTTGAATCGATCATTTTTGTAGGATAATCCTTTTTATCATCCAGTTGCTTAACGAATGTTATTAAAATCCATTCAATGGTTGAGGCGTGAATGCCGAACAAACACCATAGGAACTGTTAATATTTTCGCGATAAAAATGACCTATGGAATAATCCCGTGTCCCATCCATCTACCTATCAAATTTCGTGCAAATCCGTGTACTTTTAGGCGTCTTGTGAATAGAAGCTATATTTGCTATTTATAGAATGAGCTCTATGCAAAATTAAAATAAACCTGTCCCACAGGAACCATACATCTTACGGGATAAAAAGTAGCCTGCGTACTCTTCCAGAATATAATCCATCTCTTTGCGAAATTTCATTTAGATCAGTTCAGCCGTTCTGGCGTTATTGAGCAACAAACATCCATCCATCCATCCAAGCTCTCACATTTATAATATTTATATCCCACGGGAACCTTATTTCTTACCGGGATAAAAAGTAGCATGTGTGCTATTCGAGACTATAATCTATCTCTGTGCTAAATTTCATCCAGATCTGTTTAGCCATTCTGGCGCTATTGAGCAACAAATATCCATCCGTCCATCCATCCAAACTTTCACATTTATAATATTAGTAGTATTTTAGTAAGATATAGTAGTCTTTGTTTTCCCACCATTATACGTATTTTTGTGTACGGTACTGAATATCTACATATATACAAAGTGGGCTGGCTTTCAAACATTTATATATGTATATGTATCTATAAAAATCACATGAATATTATGTATATTGCACCTAAATTATAAAGTTATATGCATATAGCTTCCGACCCACCTATATCCTTCACTTTCATAATATATGTTCATATTAACATACCTATGTTCCATCTATGTATGTAATTTACATAACTAAAATCTATATTCTAGATTTAAATATACATTTTTGGGTAAGTTTGTAACTATTCCTTGAATCAGCCATTTGACAATTCATTTTACTAAGAATCAAGGTAATCTTACCTACATCGGCTTTAAACCTGCATAGACTATACCTATCTACTAACAGCGTCAATGTTTAGCTATGTATATTAAAGATGTTAGCTACAAGAGCAAGTTTGTACGATTCAGTCGTGCATTTTATTTAAAGTATGACTTGTAGTCACATTTTCAGTGCTACATTTCATTTTATTATTTGTGACTGGCGTAGTAGTTCGCCAAAAATTGTTACGCAAATAAATGGAACATGTTTGGTCTAAGATCTCGAGTACGAATCTATAACTTACCATATAATACCTATGTATGTGTGTATATGTTGTATATATCGCAAGCAAAACTGAAAGGATTGAGTTCTATATCTATTATTTCGCTTGAAAATTATTAACATGCCCATATAGATCGCAAAAAAAAAAAAATAAAATAAAAACTTGGCTAATCAATCTTGTCAAAATGCAATTCTGCCAAAACAAGAAACAAAAAGTGGCAATGGCGCTGTGGATAAAGTACTTGATTGCTAACTTAGACGTGTGGGTTCGATCCACACGCTAGGCGCATTCTTTTCTATACCCCCAATTTTAATTGGATGCCGCCCATGGGTTAAAATGAGATAGTCAATACCTGGTTCTCAAATCCACTGTGAAAACAAAAATTCTTTCCTATTATTCTCTTTTTTTTAACTAGTGTCGTGCAATTCAGGTTGCATTTAAAAGACCTTAGGTCTTAGACATATAGTTAAATTTAAAAAAAAGTAGCAACATACAAAAGTACGTATACGCCTGAGTGTACTATTGTTTTAGATAATTGATCACGATTTTGATCGAATATTTAAAAATGCTCTTACATTTTTTCAAAATATTAATAATAATAATAATGTGTATACGGGTATATTAAATATAATAAGTTTTTTTTAGATGGGCTCATTTTTCGGTTATTTAAACTGTATGCGTCCGCCAGACAAACATACTAAATATTTAAAAAAAAACTCTTGGCCGGTTGTTACCAAATGAAAGATTATGCTTAATTGGGCAATGTGCAAATCTGATTGTAATTTGTGTTTATTGTGACTTAATAATAAGTCTCCGTTCTAATAGTCGTAGTTGACCTTGATGTAAGAGTGAATTTGGTGACTAAAAAAAAAATTTTTTTTTATGTTTTCATGTTAATGTTTGATACTGAACCCCCTCATCGCATGCAGGAATTATGGCTTTTGCTGATAGGCGTCGGTCGTCAGGTGCTTTCATGGATAGTAGAAAGCACTCAATCACAAATGGAGAAAGTTTTCGCTCTGCTGGTGGCACTGGTGAGCTTCAGGAATTGTTTTTTTAAGGACTTTTTTCGTATCATTTGTGTGTTGATAAAAAGTTATGAATTGCTATGACTGACTTGTACCTGCTATTTATAGCTTGCATGTTCACGATAAGTTTTTTGCTAGTCAAATAACTTTTAAATATAGTTCTTTATTTTTTTTTGTTACAGCCACGCCCGGAGGCCCACCCACAAGACACAGACATTCATCAAAAATGACAAAGTATGTAGAATGCTGGGGAGCAGATAAACCTTTTGCGAATATAGCGGAATCAAAGTTAGTTAAAAATATCGGACTTGCGGTAAATAGCCAATAGACTCAACAAAACAATGAAGAAACTAAAATTAATTTAAAAAAAAATAGAGTATTGCTATGATAGAGTCTAACCTCTTGCCACCAGAAAGAAGATGTTCAAATTTTAACTGTTTAGGACCACCAACAGAGTTGAAACCAATTACCATGTGGTATCGGAACTCTTCTCGTGAAACCTTATATCGAGCTCAACCAGATTCCCACTTTCGATATGATTTAATATGTGCATTTATTATATTTTTATTTCTGGCAGCTATACAATTGAAAGTTCTTGAATTGTAAGTTATATTATTATATGCATATATACATATATATAAATTCTAAATTCTTATTTTATATTATTTAAAACTAGAAATGTAGCTTTGCTGGGTTCCATCGGAGCAAGTACAATATGTATTGGGCTCTTTCTGTATTTTTGTAATGTAAAAGTGGTAGAGAATTCTGCAATTCCCGCATATAGTCCAGGTCAAGTCGTAGCCAGTAGCCGTACAATAAGATTATCTATGTTTTTGGTTGTTAATGCTTTAGTTTCATCTTGTTCTGTTTTTAGTGTGGTAAGATATACAAGCTTATACTTATTTTAATCTATGGACATTGAAAACATCTGCATTGTCATTTTTGTTTGTAGAAGTTCGTATTTGTATATCATGTTTAATAATTGAGTAATACCTAACTATAGATAATAATCGAATTTAAAAGCCAGGATTACACATGAAAGTTATAGTCCTATAAGTTACTCACATCAAAAACTTTTATAAACAACTCTTACCAAAATAATACTTACAGTAAATTTTATTTAAAAACGGTAAAACTATGTCCGTTTCCAATTCTTACAAAATTCGTAAAATTTGTATGGTATTTTTTTTTTGCGTATTTGCCGGGGTATTTGCCGAATCGACTTCATTATGTGGATAAAATAAAAAACTACAGTCGTATTTTATTTATATCGGTTTAATTGTAATTTAATTGTGTTCATTGTTCTTTCGATTAAATTGTTTGTTATAAATATACATGTACATAATTATGTATATTTAGAACTAGTAGGTACTTAATCTTACTTTGCTGCTGGACAAATTAATATCGCAAATAAAAAGAATGAAATACCATTATTTTAAAACTATAAAAACAGTACAATTTCGACAGATTATTGTTTTTCTTTTTTTTTAAGTTAGTTATCTTTTATATTATGTACATGTAATATTTTATAGTTATTGCACTTACATGTTTGAAGCTGTCAAATGGTAGTAGGTACTAGCGTGTGTTTAGTTCTTCATAGAATTACAATTTACTGTAAGTTCATCTATTGTTCAAATATCCGGTGAGAGTGGGAGACTTATATAGGTCGTACAAAAAATTTAAAACTTGAAAGTGTAATCTTGGGTTTGAAATTGTAAACCGCATAGCCAATAACTTTTCTAGATCAACTTTTATGAAGACACTGGTACTGATGTTCGAATGTGTTCATATAACGACTCAGCATATCTTCCGGCTTTATCATTACCAAATTGCCCACCAGCACAAGCCTATCTACTTTGTTGTGCTCTGAGCCTCGCATGTGTTTCGGCTTTTCTTAGAGCCGGATTTATCTTGAAATTGATTGTTATGGTGGTGGCTGCATTAACTGAAGTTATTGTGCTAGGATATAGTGATTTGTTTTCAAACTATAATAAATTGCATTCTGAAACTAGCATGTAAGCACGTTTTAAAACTCTTTAGTTTTTGCAAAAAAAATAATAATTTTTGTTATTAAAAAATCTAGACTAAACCTCGAAGTGAAAGGGTTCATGTTTCTTTGTCTTATAATCGCTGTTTTACATACTCTAGACCGACAAGGAGAGTATGTTGCTCGAACAGATTTTTTATGGAAAGCTAAATTGAAGGTGGAACAAGAAGAAGTTGAAACAATGCGTGGTATTAATAAGGTAGATAATATATGAACACATTAGTAGAATATTTATCACTTCTATTTATTGTACTTTTCCTAAAATACCATCTAGATTCTTTATTTATATACACATGAATGGTTCTGATATTTTATTCGTTTTAGATCTTACTTGAAAATATACTTCCTGCTCACGTTGCTACACATTTCCTTCATCAGGACCGATCTACGGAATTGTATCATGAAAGTTATTCTAGTGTGGCGGTCATGTTTGCTTCAATTCCTAATTACAAAGAGTTTTACGATGAAACCGACGTAAACAAACAAGGATTGGAATGCTTGCGACTCCTGAATGAAATAATATGTGATTTTGACAAGGTAATTTATTAAATTGGGCTCGTCCGCTTTGTGCTCTAAGGGGAATTACCCGGAATTTGTTACCGAAAACAGAATTGCAAAAATTGGCAAAATTGGGTTTGAAAGTTCTCTTACCGTAATATTTGAGAGATTGCTTTTGAAAAAAAAACAGCAAATAAAATAGAAATTATAACAAATAAATATTTCCAGATATGCTTAAAAAAAACTACAATGGAAACATTGGGTTTTTCATTGGTAAATTCTGAATTTGATACCGAATTTTATTGTTTTCATGGCTTATGGAACACATATTGAATAGATTGTTTTGTTTTGTGATCTTGGCGAACATTCGTTTCTGTGAAACTGGTAGTTACTTCCAATTTTACTAGTGCTAAATTTTATAAAAAGAGGGGTAGATTCACCCAAAAATACGTGTCTGCAAATTTGATTCAGAAAAAAAATATATTTATTTTTTGGCCAATTTGGCAGATTTGTATCAAAAAAGAATTAAATTCTTGTACCAATAGAAAACCACATAAGCTTGTATTCGTAAAAACTTTAGTAATATTTTTGAATCACTTCACATCTTCGTTTCCATCTTAATGCTCAAACCATAATGATCCGCGTTCAGCTATTTTTATAAATACAAATCCGGGGAATTTCCGTAAGCCCAATTTGGTTGATTAGACGAGTGGATTGAATATGATTGTTATATTGGGTAAGTGCGATATCTATAAAATACTCGTTTCAGCTTCTTCTTAAACCAAAATTTAGCGGTATAGAAAAAATTAAAACTATTGCGAGTACATACATGTGCGCATCAGGACTAAGGCCTGGAAAAGAAGATGGAATTGTTGTGAGTTTTATATAATATAGTCTAATTATGAAAAATAAATTCACTACTGGTTTTTAATAGATTAAGTAAATAGGGATTTACCACGTATTTAAAATAAAATGCACGACTGGATAGTACGAACTTGCTCTTGTAGCTATTAACTTTTATGTAACTAAACACTGACGGTGTTCGAAGGTAGGTAGTCTAGTTATCATTAAGTAGGTTTAAAGCCGATGTAGATAGTTATCTTGATTCTTAGTATGATGAATTGTTGAATGGATTATTCAAGGAATAGTTACATAGGTACCTACCTACAAATGCATATTTTAATCTAGATTATGGATTTATATGGCTTCATACAAAATATGTACATTTAATAATGAAAGTAAAGCTTTATGCATATGAATTTTTAATTTAGGTGTAATATAAGCTGCTTTCTATTATCTAGGGGTTTGGGTCTGGGTTATTTTTCAACACGTATTACAAAAACAACACGAGATCTAGGTTTTTATCGGGGTTTCTATCTGGGTTTGCAAATATTAGTATTAAATTCGGCGAACAGAGTGTACATGTCAGTACATAACCCAGATCGTTTTATTTTTACCGGGTGAACCATATGGGTTATTGGGGATAATAACACGGCAATACATGACATTCATGTGATTTTTATACACACATATTATATAAATGCATATGTAGCTGTTCAGTGACTTACGCAAAATGGTAAAATTAAATATAATTAGGTAGAAATAATTGGATGATATACATGATCAATTTTTTTAGATTGCTTAGTTGTTAAAGTTTGTGGGAAAAAAGATGACATTTGAATTGTTGGACAAATATGAATATGTATATCAAAAAAATCAAAAATTCTTTAAGCGGTTTTTTTTAAATATATTTTTATTTATAACATTTTCAAAAAAAAATTGAAAAAAAAATATTCAATCACCATTTTGACGTACCTAATTATTAATATACATATAAAATTTTAATTTCAAAAAAATCAGTTACTGGTTTTTGAAAAATCGATTTTTCGAAAAAAAAATGTATTCGATTCGAAATCGAAAAAACAATTTTTTTTGAAAATTTGAGTATGCAGTTTTCCTAACATTTTTATGGAGCATTTGTATAAATAAAATAATTTTAATCGGTTTATCCAATAGTGAGAACGTCGAAAATATAAAATGTGGTTCTATGGGAAATACCGTTAATAAGTACGCAAAATAAAATATTTTGTTTACTTAAAAGTGCATTGTATTAATTTAAGAACACACATTTTTTTTTCAAAATTCTTGGAGCCGTTTTTGAGAATTAAATTTTTTTTCTGAGCAGGTTTTTTAACATTTGCTTGGCAGGTAGCGTTGTTTTTATTTTAGGAAAATAATTTTAATTTTAATAATTAACTATTCAGCATAGGGTAAATTCACAAACACATGACTGCAGTAATGATGCTCGATCATTTGCGTCAAACATTCACAAACACAAACTTTTCGCATCACTTTGAACGTCAAGTGTTCATTATTGCAATTTTTTATAATGCGAAAACATTAAAGCAGCGTACTAGTGCTGATGCGAAACGAAAAATCCCATACAAAAATGACACGACGAAATCATGAACGAAAAATTTCGTTCTACTTTTCGTTTTCCAGTACGCTGCTGAACGACGAAATGTGTAATTTTAGTGGATAGCTGTAGTAGATTTCTTAGTACAATTCTCCACTCTTTTCGTTCTCAATTTAATTGACCTGCACATTAATTGCTTGCGAAATTTTGACATTTCATTTTTTTTATAAAAAAAAGTCAAGCTCTTGTAATGCTTACTTGATTTTTCTTTGGCTTTGTGTTTTCTCTAGTGTCTGGTTTTTCTGTGCATTTCCTGTATTAAGTTATTCAAAATACATTCAATTCTAATTTTGTATCAAAACCAATTTCAAAATCGACTAAACTAAATCTGCAAAATGAAAATGGGAAGTTGGAAAGAAGCACACCCTTCACATATCTTATCGGCGAACAAGATATAGCTGATCTTTATTTGGAGTGCTGATTATAACCAACTATCGACTTTTCTCATACCTAGTGCTAGTGCTTAGATTAAAAATAATTTATTTTAAGTGACTACTAAATAAAAATATTATAATCAAGATTCAGTAGTTTGTTCTGCAATTAACTGTCCATGTCATGATTTTTAAAATACACTTGTTACTCCGACTTTTACACCATATAAATATAAAAAAACACTCACCATTTCTAACTACATACTTTCAACTCATAAATTAACTCAATTGCCACAAAGAAAAAATCAAATCGACCGCGCCGCTACTGGCAGTACGAATATGAATTTCCGACCTGGTCGGGACAAGGAAGCCAAAGGTAAGCGGCCTTTCGCTGCACCAGCGACAACTAAGGAAATCATCGTTACCACAATAATGTTTGGTTGCAAAAAGGCCATCTTAAACGATACCCACCTCTATTTAGAAAGCCTGTTTCCGATCTCATTGATTGGCGATTTTATACCATACCCCAGAACTTATTTCTCAAGTTAAGATAATCTGTTTAATGTTTACTTCGTGAAAATCGGCACGGGATGGACATTGTTACTTAGTCTACAATTTCAGGTGATGACCTCGCTAGTCCTTTGTTGTGTTGATAGAAAGAAGTTGATGACAAATCACTCGCCTCACATTGCCATCGCTACCTTCTTTTTCTTTTCTGGACGAAGTTTTTTTTTTTTAATGTATATTGAACCATCGTATGGCAGATGCCCTGCTCGTGAATTTGATAGCAAATCAAGCTGCTTGCAAGCTGGTCACTTGTCAATGGGATTTGACATATAAGGCCATGCATTTTTACTATTCATTCGATTTTAGTATTAATTGAGGAAGCAAGACCTATAGTTAAAATGGGAATCGATCAAAGAGCATTCGCAGCGTAGCAGAGCGGTCAAGTACAAACCCACTAAGAAAACTCACTGATGAACAAGTGAAAATGCAACCCGTTCCAAAAATATATTCTAAAAGCTATTCACTGTTCTCTTGGAATATATAATCTGAAAATACTTTGGAGTGTATCTTCGGAACGGGTTATCCTAAAAACTTGGTTGATACCTTTTTGTAATCTACTCTTGATACTCTCAAAATCAGCATCAAAAGTTTTTATGCAGAAGCCTTATTGCAAAAAATCACTCTTGAAATACGCATATTTAGAATGATGTATGCTTATTCCTGGAGCTATTTTTTTTTAATATAACTTCTTTGCAAAAAATGTTGATGCTTCCTTTGAAAGTATGAAGTGCTGATTCTAAAAAGATATCGCTCGCCTTTATTGGACAACCCGTTCCAAAGATATAGTTCTAAAGCTATTCACTGTTCATCTTGAAATACATAATCTGAAAAATATAATCAGACAATAAATATAATGGACCATATCTTCGGAACGGGTTGTCCCATAAAGGCGAGCGATATCTTTTTTGAATCAAAACTTCATACTCTCAAAGGAAGCATTAACAAAACCAAAAGTAGTTGTATCACCAAATTATTTTAGATGTATTTTTTTTGTCACCAAATTTCCTTTATATATAATTTTTTTGAAATAATTCTTGGACTTGAAAATGGTATCCGGAATTAGTAAGAAACCATAAGTTAGAACTCATAACCGTTTACACCATCCCAATGAAGGACGTAGTTTTCGAATTATAGAGTGATTTACCTCCCTATTTCATTGATTTTCTTAAAATTGATAGAAATTTCATCAAATCGGCAGATAAACCAGTTAATAAGTCCCAAAGTATTTGCTTAATTTCCATTATTTAAACGGTTCTGAGTTTTATTTTAAATCCTCTATTTGTAACAAGAACAATTTTTAAATCCAAGAATTATTTCAAGAAAATTACATCTAAAAGTAATTTGGCGACAAAAATCCTTTTTTTTTACAACTTGTCATTTGTTTTTGACAGCTTACAGAACTCTCCGCAAATATTTTTCCGCTGTGATTTTCGTTAGCATTTCGCTGTCCTAGTGGAGACCACCGAAAAATTTCGTTTCGCATCAGCAGCGTACTAGGCTTAAACAAAAAATCGACAAGAAATATCGTGATTACTTGCTGATGCCGGTGATCGACTGGTATAAATATGGCGAATTAAAATGAAATGAATGCATTTGAATGATATATATGTAAATACTCTTAAAGCCTCGCTTTATGCATTTTGTATACAAAAATATCACTTTTTTAATCAATTAAAGCTTTTAATAGTATTATGTCCGTCATTCGAAATAAACAACTGTTTTTTTATCGTCAAAAAATAAACGATCAGCTTCACATGCCCTTGTTTCCGATGCTATTGATTACATATGATCAATAGCATCGGAAACAAGCAGTGATGCTTGTTAATGCGTAATTATTTGACGTTTATAAGCTTACACATAATGTTAAAAAACTACCAAATACGAAGTTTAAAAAAAATCCATTCAGTCGTTTTTGAAATTTTGAATTTTCAAAAAAAGTGAAAAATTTTGGTTTACATTACTGTTTAAACTTTCTGCATTAAAAATTTCAAAAAAATCATAGGACCAGGTGTATTCCAGAAAATCGAAAACCGAAAAAGTGGTTCTACCAGAGGTACCTCAACTAACCATTTTTTTTTCAAAAAAAAATTACCAAAAATTACCTTTTCCCTTTATTAATTAAAATCGTTGGTGCCGTTTTTGAGAAAGTAAGATTTTTCTTTTTGGCAAAAAAAATTAATGGCAGGTACCTTACCCTTATTTTTCGTCTGTAAAAAAATAGAAAAAACGTGTGAGCATCTTTATGTTCCATCAGATAAGATTCTTAGCGGAAACAGCTAAATATATTTTTATTAAATATACTTAATTTTGTATATACCAAAAAAATTTAACCATGTTTTTTTTTTTTTAATCCAAAAATGTATTTTTCGAAAAAATTGGTATGCAGTATTAAGAGCTCTACTGTTAACAAATGTTGATCGAAATTAGTTGAGCCGTTAATGAGAAAATTGAAAATCAAGAAGAATTGTTTAAAATCTAATATATGTATGTATGAGCAATATTAGGTTCGTTCGTTGAACTTTATCCAGGGTCGACCCAGGCTTTTTTGACAACCCCAATAGTTGGCAAAAAAACCTTAGTTTTATAATTCTCAAAAAAACTACCCGAGGGCCATTAATTTTATGTTGCAGAAAAGCAATTTATGTCATTTAATAATAATATTATTAATAATAACTTAAAATATATTAAATTTAAGTTCTTTGTGCATTTGCTTTGTCCCTTTGCATGCACTATCCACAAAGGATTCTATTTTGCATGTCTGTATCCCAAATTATATTTGAGTATATATTCTTTTAATTTCCATTTAAAAAAAAAAACCAAATTGCAAACGATACAATATAAAAGGAGAATTCAAAACAAAACAGATTAGGGATGAGCAATGTCCATCTAAGTTAACGAAACATCGATATTAAAACAAAAAATAGATGACTCAATATCGATGTTGACGGAAGAATAAAGGAAATTCCTCAAAAAATCAATGTTATTCGATAATTGACTTCTTATGGCTACTTCAGGGCTCAACGAACAAACATATTCCTTTAGATTTTAAGGTGTTTGAGGAGCAAGTAGGGTAAACCAAACCCAGTCGTTCATTTTATGTTACGGGTGTATTTAATAATATTTAAATTATTTTATTGGACAAGCGATTAAAAGTATAAGCGCAAAATTTTAAACATTTAAACCCTACTCTAAATGAGTTTTAAAATGGGAGTCGACTCTAAAAATGAGTTTAAAATTTTAAATTTTAAACGACGACAAGTATACTTTAACGTTAAAGAGGTCGTCTAACTTTAAACAGAGCAAAATGCTTCTTTATCTTTCTTAAACTATACTTTTTCCAGTTGACGCTTGTCATTTCATAACAAAAAATGAACAAAAATGTTTTCTGAAAAAGAATATACCTACAATAGTTTTGAAGATTTTGATTTTTAGAAAGTGAAAAATATATAAAGTTCGAGGAGCTTGAATTTTATTCAAGATATCGATTTGAAGAAACAAAACTTCGATTACATTCGGTGGGAAAAATTATAAAATAATACATCCAAATGTATAGCAAGTCTTTTTTTTTTTATAAATTATATGAATATATTTTTTGTGCTTATGTTTAATTTTAGTTCCGTAAAAATAAGCTGTGCTCAACTTAAGTTTAAAAAAAAGTTTCAAGTTTAAAGCAGTATAAGCGACTGCTTTAACTAGAGCTGGGTTTATTCTCTAAACGAGGATTGTTTAAAATTTTGCGCCATTTGGTTTTTACTCAATTAAATTTTCATTTAAGGACGAAAGACGAACCGAAGAACACAATGTAGTAATTCTAGTGGAATTCGCTATCGCCTTGATGTCTATTCTCGATTCCATAAATCGGGAATCATTTCAGAGATTTCGACTGAGAATAGGATTAAATCATGGATCAGTGATTGCAGGAGTAATTGGAGCACAAAAACCACAGTACGACATTTGGAGTAATACGGTCAATGTTGCATCTAGAATGGATTCATGTGGCGTGATGGGACGGTTGCAGGTAAATAGAAAAGTTGTTGTTTTTTTGCTATTCACGAATAAGTTCAAATTCAAGTTTAAAAAATTTAAAATGACCCACAAAATATTAGTTTTTAAATGTGTTAACTTAAAAGGGTTAAGTGAGCATTTTTTGCTAGTTTATTTTGCGTTGTAACATGTAGTTTTGGAACTAGAAAGTTTTTTTGAGCTCAATTTACGAAACATAATAATGTAATAATAATCATGCAGGAGAAATGCGGAATAAAAATTCTATTTTCCTTTCACTATAGCTATCTATGTATATATTTTTATTTTGCTATCGGTTGTAATATTTAGTTTGGCGTTATTTTGTTTTATATATAATATTTTAGAAAATGGTTGGAAAATCACTTGAGTGAACCAAATGAATTTATGTTATCCGAATAGTATAGTACTCTCGCTTGCTTTCGTAAGACCAATTCAGTATCCCTGCAATAATTATAGTTCTACTTTTACTAATAGTTTTTTTTTTTTAGTTTAGTCACAGATTTCGGCTCAAAATAAAAGATTCTTTCCATCATACAAGTACCTATGTATATATAGAGAGTTATGTTCGTGTCAGTTTGTTTAATTTTTTTGAATTGTAAAAAAATAATTTCCAGGCCGATTGACGATTTTATTCTATTTGGGCAAATGTTGCTTGATGTAAATAAAATTAAAAAAGTATTTAGTTATGGATATTGTGTAAAGCCGTGATACTCCTAAATATATGTAAATTTTACTAATAAATAATACGTTTTTTACATCGCTCTTTAATTATCAGCCCTATCACGAGTTCCATCGTAATAGGAAAGTATTACAAATTCCGAAAAAAGTTAAGCAGAATCCGTTCGTAATGGCAATTTGTATTAGCATTTCCACTACGCTGGCTTCTGTGATAGATTTTTTCTTGATTCGTAACAAGTTGCCGATTACGATGGAATTTGTGATAGGACTGAATTAAAGCATCTTAAACTTGAGTAAAATCTACTTCAATTATTTCTCATTTGTTCGACTGATGTTGCAATTTCGATTACGCGTTGTAATATAAATTGCTACAACTATACATGTCTGAAAATTGATTTATTTTCTGGCGAATATAGTACGATTCCAGAGGAGTTAATACTACTTAAACTGCCGGCTATAACATTTGTATAGTAGAGTATTAAGCTGATACATATCTTTAAATGTTGCAAGATCTGGCAGTATACATAACATTCCAAATGTCTCACAACCGTCTGAGCTTTCTCATGAATGAAAGAAAACAAGATTATGACACTTCTTTGTTTTTTTATTGTTTTACTGACGTCTTGTTTTCTTTGATTCATGGAGCTTTCGATTTTATTTCATATGTCACAATAAAAGTCATTGGCTGTCGCTGTGTGTAACTTCCGTTTTATGGGTTGGGTACAAAAGACCACAGGCTTAAATCTCGTCATTAAAATCTCGCATTTTAAAATCTTGTCCTCGGGTTTCAAAGTCGAAATAAATGAATCTTCTTACCTCGCAAAATTAAAATATCGAAATGTAAAATCGGACTTACTTACTTAGGTGGCGCTACAGTTCGGGACGAACCTGGGCTTCAACCAACATGCCTCCCCAGCTAGCTCGGTCTTTGGCTGGCTGCCTCCAGTTACGCACTCCAAGTTGGTAGAGGTCATCTTCCACTTGAGCGCGCCACCTTAGGCGAGATCTTCCTTGACTGCGTCTTCCCTCTGGGTTGGAATTAAAGATCCTGCGAGCCGGAGCATTTTTGTCCATACGCTTTACATGACCTAGCCATCTTAAACGTGATATACGTATTTTTGTACCAAGTCAATGTCGCTGTACAGCTCGTATAGTTCGTGGTTAAACCTTCTCCTCCAAAGCCCGTTAACGCAGATAGGGCCGAAAATCTTGCGAAGAACCTTACGCTCGAAACGACTAAGGATATCTTCATCCGCTTTCGATAGAGTCCATGTCTCCGCGCCATAGAGCAGGACTGGGATGATCAGTCTTATAAAGAGTCTCCTTTCTTTTTCGCGAGAGGGCTTTACTACTCAATTGCCTCCCCAGCCCATAGGAGCAGCGATTGGCAAGAATTATTCTTCGCTTTATTTCTAACGAGATGTTGTTAGATGTTATAGCGGATCCGAGGTAGACAAAGTCCCTAACTACCTCAAAGTTGTACCTGTCTATTGTGGCGTTTTGTCCAATCCGCCGGTGCTGTGTGTCCCTTTTTGTGGACAGCAGGTACTTCGTTTTGGCCTCATTGACTGCTAGTCCCATCTTAGCCGCTTCAGCTTTAATGTTAGCAAATGCTCCAGTGACAGCTCGCTGGGTTCTGCCAATGATGTTTATGTCATCAGCGTATGCTAACAATTGCACAGACTTGAAAAAAATTCTGCCAGTAGAGTTAACTTGGGAATTTCTTACAATTTTTTCAAGTATTAAGTTGCAGAAATCGAACGATAGCGCATCACCTTGTCGGAAAACTTTTTTGACATCAAAAGCTTCTGTGAGGTCAGTACCAACCTTGGCGGAGCAGCGAGAGTTCTCCATCGTCATCCTATACAGTCGAATGAGCTTTGTGGGGATGCCAAAACCAGACATGGCTCTGTATAGCTGGTCTCTATAAATGCTATCGTACGCGGCCTTAAAATAGATAAAGAGATGGTGGGTATCGATTTGGAGTTCTTGGGTAGTTTCCAGGATCTGCCCTAGCGTGAACATTTGATCGATTGTGGACTTTCCCGGCCTAAAACCGCACTGATAGGGTCCAATCAGGTTGCTGACAAATGGTTTCAGACGTTCAAATAATAAAGCAGAAAGGATCTTGTACGCGATATTCAGGAGACTTATTCCTCTATAGTTGGCGTAGTTTAGAGGGTCTCCTTTTTTGTGGATCGGGCAAACGATGCTGAAGTTCAATTCATCAGGCATACTTTCTTCTGACCAGACTTTAGAGATGAGTTGGTGTATGCACTGTACCAGGTCATCTCCGGCTGCTTTAAAGAGTTCGGCGGGTAGTCCGTCGGGGTCAGTCGCCGTTTAACAGTGTGCAGAAATGGTCCTTTTATTTTTATTGTATTAACTACTTAAGAAATTTTGAAAATTGAAATGTTGGTCAGCGAGAATGTATGTAAATACCTACTAGTTTTTTTTTGTATGTAAAACTTCTTTTGCGGAATTGGGATAAAAATGTTTAAACCGAAAACACGTCAAAAAATGTGTATATATTTATAAAGCCATTTAATTTAGGTACTACTATTTTATGCAATTGTAATAGTCTTAAACATTTTTTCCAGACTACTGAAAGCACAGCAAAGATTCTAACGGATGCGGGGTACGAATGCGAATGTCGTGGGCCAATATTTGTGAAAGGCAAAGGCACATTAATAACGTACTTCATCAAGACACCTTTTGATGGAAAACTGTAAAATATTTGCTGGCTGTACCTAAAATAACAATTTTATTAAATAAAAAAGAAATAAAACAGACAAAACCTTTTTAAATAAGTATTAAAGTATTGTGTGAAAATTCTTCTTTTGTAATGTGATAGGTAGGTATATATACGTAAGTTAATTGACGATCTCTCCAAGCAGAGCCATTTCAGTAAAAGTAGACATATAAAAGAGTGGTGTCTCAGATTTATTAATTGATCATAATAGGGTATTCATGCAACGACGGAAAACCTATATAAACCTCAGAAACCAGATAATTTTATCTCCGCAGAAATGAACTGTCAAGGTTTGTATGGGAAAAATATTCTACAAATCAGATAAAATTATTCCACGAATTGGATGGAGAAAGAGAATAAACAAACCTTATAAATTTATTTCAATGGACATCTGATTATTTCCTACATTTAAGCAAGTACTTTCAAGGGGGTGTTCATGCAAACGCCTGTCGGAAAATTATATCTTTCTGCAAAACGGAAAATTATCATTTGTTGCATGAATACCCTTAATAGCTCGTGAGGTTTTTATTTGCCAGTCCAATGGAACGCGTAAAACTGCTTTTTTAGCAGTAAATTATAACAAATTTAGATGTGCCCCGTCCGGCTTCCATTTGTGTCATTTATTTTTGGCCATGATTTGGTTTTAAGATGCGATCATTTTTTGAAAATTATTAGAATTTTGAGAGTTTCCTTCCAACAAAAAGAGCAAATCTATTTCAAATCTCAACAATCTCAAGATCTGCTCTCTGATGAGTTGGCGGATTTGATCTAATGCACACATACATGTAAAAGGTTCAAAATCACCAAGGTTAAAATTTAATGTCTTAAATCTTACCTTTATTGAGAAAAGAAAATAAATAAAATACTACAACTCACCTGTTTTGTGTGCATAAGTATATCAAACAATACATATTATTAATGAAGTAAATTTTAAATTAAATCGATATACATGTATAGAAAGTCATTTCGGGAACGCATCCTAATGTACGATTTTCAACAACATTTTTTTTAATTATAAAAATCCAAAAATAGTTTGTCCGATAGCGTACAAGTCATTTCAGTGAACGCATCGATAATCGATCAAAAATAATTTTAAGTGAACGCAGACATTCGGTGTTAAACGTCAGTGGAGGAAGAAAACAAAACCAAAGTCGGCTGTCAGTCTATTTATCGTCAAATAAATTAAATATCAAGTGCTAAGTAGGTACCTATCAGTTCATTATTCGTATAGCGTACATCAATAGTCCGTCATTTCGTGAACGTGTTTATTACATTTAATTATTGACGACATTCTTTTTTACGACACGAAATAACAAAGTAATCTCAAATATTTTACTATCGGCAAAGCAGGTAGCATTAAAAATGGCCGCCGTATAATCTCTTCGTGCAATTATTTGTAATCGTCATTTTGTGAACCGTCGCGTCATTTCGAAAACGTTCCCGAAATGACTTGCGTTCGCGAAACTACTTATTCATACAAGCGCATTCATTTTTTTACATCTGTCGTTAATTTTTAAAATCATATTTATTTTCTGCCGGTTAAGTTAATAAGAGTCGCAAAATAAATAAAGCCGCTGCATTTGTTTTCTTAAGAAATGCGAACATCGAAAATAACGACGAACAGAGAAGAGAAGAAACCAACAAAATTGATTTAGATTAGATTTGCTAGATACGAAGTATATGCACCAATCAAATTCCTGATATTTTCATTTAAGATTATGGCATTCTCGATTGGCAGTCCCAATTGAATCAAAATTCAATTGGGACTGCCAATCGAGAAGTTGATTCTAAACTGAATGTATACTGTATTTGTGAAAACTAATTTTTAGCTTATTCTTACTAACTTATCACATCAGCTAGTAAGAATTTACAAAGTACATACTTGATATCAATATAGATACACATTTATTGTTTAAATCAATAATAATTAACTTGCTTCTTTTAATGTTATTTAATCCGAAAAGTAGTGAAGATCAGTTGCTGCTTAGTAAGGTATAGCTCACACAATTTCATACCAATAAATATTTTGCCGAAATAACATAAAGCAAATCAACCTGATGATTTTGACGTTTTAATATGTGAGTGTATTATGGGATTTTCGTTTGGTAAATTTATATTTGATCTATAAATTGATTTTTTTCGTAACGATTGGAATACGTTTTCAGATTGATTTTTATTTGCTATAGTATTGGTGTATATTTGTGTCTATGAATCAGCTATCGATAACGGCTGTCTTGTCAAACTGATAGCTGTCAATTATAATGCATAGTGGTTAGTAAAAGAGGGGTAGATCTGCCGAAAAAACCAGGTCTGCAAAATTTATTTAAAATAAAAAAATAAATCAATTTATATGGCCAGTCGCAGGCAAATATTGTCAAAATCAGTTTTTGACAGATCTAAATCAAGAATAAATTTATTTGTGTTACCAAACGATAACCACATTAGTTTTACTGATAGAATAAGATATTATGTGCCCCAGCAATTTAAAAACTGGGCCCTACGAAGTTTAATGTTGTGGCAATTGATTATCTTATTTGGTTTTGTTTCCAGCATTTTGTGATACCTCCAACCCTCCTACAATTAGTTTCAGTAGATGGATTTTGTTCCAATGACTCCATGAGATGCTTCATTTGTATTGCAAATAAAAACGCCATAAGAGTCATCATTATAGCTCGCAATTATGTTTGCCATTAAACCAATATTGAAATTTGCAACCATGGTGATTTTGAGCCAAAGTCTTTTCTGTCAAGGGTCAAATAGAAAATATTCTGTTATCTGAATGCACGCATACACGTAAAGCGTTTTTTCTGTCGAACATCAAATGGAATCTATTTTGTTATTAATTTATTGTGAAATTGTGCCAGTCCTTGCTAAAAAATTAAACTAAAATATACACAAATAATAGAAGAAGAAGTTAATAATTTAAATTTTATAAATTTAGTGGTTTGTTATTGCTTTGTCTTCATCTTCCTCATCATCTGATGATGAAGAAATGTTTTTTTTTTCAGAAATGTGTGTCAGTCATTCAGAATTGGACGTGCCGATAGGCTAGCCAGGATACCTTAGTAGCGGGTTTGTTTTCGAATGATCCAGGTAGTTTTCTCTGTTAAGTCAGTTGTATTGCATACAAATCAGGAAGGTCCTCTCTATTGGCGTTTTTTTTTTTTTTTATCTCCGAGGAGATCTCTGAGCAGAGCCTGAGTAAACCGATTTAGATCTGAGTAGAGCATGGTCAGATATCTCCGATTTAATTTTGAAATAAACTTAAGCGCAGAACTGTCATATATTATTATAATTCTTTTTATTAAAACTTATTTACCAGCAAATCCAAAGCTTTCGTTTTCCGAATTCATTTTTGTTTTTAATTGGTTTTACTTTAGTAATTATTGTTAAAATTATGAGTAAAGTTAGCCGCGCCCAGCACTTTGCTCCGTTTGATCGGTCATTTTATTCTGAGCTAATGGTTCATGCCCCGATTTAGCTCTGATTTGAAAAAGAAACACGAGTTGAGAGATTAAATGTGGCTGAGCTAAAAAAGAAACACAGATCTTTTCTTGACAGCTGTGTTCTTTACTCGGAGCTAAAAAAGAAAAACGCCAAAAGCTTAGCTCTCCATTCATTGAGATGTTCAATATGCAGGTTTAGTTCCATACCACATCATTGAGCCAGCTCATTCCATTCCGTATACCAGCTGCATCTCCGGTTGATTATGTGAAGGGCTGGTTTCTTGGGTAGTCTTTCACTATTCATGTTCAAAACTTTGATAATGTAATCTACCTGTTCTTTTAATAAAAAACCTCAGCAACTTTTCTACACTTTCATATTGTTTGTATCCCCATACCTGTGACGCATAGAATATAATCGATTCCGAAAATGCTTCAAATACTCGGAACTTACAGCTGTGCGCGATGCTTCTGTTGGCGAAACACTTTTTCCAAGTAGCTCCAATCGCACTTTTGGCCTTAACAGGTTTCTCACTCAGATGCTTTTCCATACCTAGGTTTTTTGTAAAACACACTCCTAGGTATCAAAATTCGTTCACGACTTTGATAGGTATTGAATTATAGAACCATTTTTCTTTAGACTATTTCTTCCACCCACCATTTCCGAAGATCATTATTTTTGATTTGTTGAGGTTAACTTGAAGATTCCAGTTAGAACATTACTTATACAGTTGGTTGATCATCAGTTGGAGTGATCGTGGTGAGGTTGATAGAAGCACTATGTCGCCAGCGTATAAGAGGGCCTTTATAGTGGTTTCCGCAAACTCTACACTTCCAGAAATGCAATCCGTTAGATCGTCTATTAAAAGCGCGAATAAAAGAGGGCTCAATGAACACCCTTGTCGAACTCCTGACTTCGTTTGAAACCATTCTGATGTTTCTTCTCCATTCCAAACTGCTGCTTTAGTTTCCTTGTACAGATTTTGTAGAACATTTCCAAACTTTGTAGAAATCCCAAGTCCATACAGCTTATAGATAAGTGCACGCCTATCCACCGCATCGAACGCTGCTTTGAAATCGATAAAGATGCTGTGCAGTTTTTTCCTGTTTTGGAGGAAGGATTCTCCAATGCTATTTAGCACAAATATGTGATCGACCGTGGAGTACCCAGACCTGAAACCTGAGATTGAGATTCTTTTAATAATCCGTTTTGGTTAATCCACGTATTGAGTTGCAGAATTGTAAATATTTTGTATGAGGCATTAATAAAGCTAATCCCACGATAGTTATCCGGATTTTGCGTAATTCTTTTCTTGTGAATAGGAAAAACTAGGGACCTCTTATTATGTACATATTATTATGCATGTTCCGTTCCTAGTTAATTTTGCTTAGATTTCATATGTTTTCCAGTGGTACTATTTTTTCTAAATCTATCAATCAATGCAAATACAATCATTTCTAAGTAAATCTAAGCAAATTCAACTCATTATTTTGTATTATGTTTAATTTTTTTATTTAGTTTACTGAGATTTAAAAATGTTTAAGGTTTCAAAACTTTATAAAGTATAGATATATTAAATTACCTATAACATTTTTCAGTTGCATTAGAAATTATTACCGAAATAATTAACTATTGAAAAAGGATCACAAATATACACTACACAAAAATATATTCACAAATTGACATTTAACATTGTTTTTTTTTTTGTTAAAAATATCATAACTACGAAGAAAACAATTATGGGAATGCTTACTAACTGAAAATATTGTTTTTTTTTTTCATAGAATTTCTCACTTGTAATGTTCTACATTACACTTGTAGAAAAGCCAGCAAACTTGTAGCTTGTAGTTTTGTGTTACAGGCTCCTATAGAAAAGATTTGCGATTGTACTAGCGCAAATTTTCTGCATTTATTAATACACCCTGCTATATACATTCTGCATTCAGTCAGGCGACTTTAATTAAAGTGCATGTTGTATGTACCCACATATCGCAAAGTCTTTCTATTGACTTATTCATTGTCATCCATTTAGTTATCGTGATCGCCACCAAAATCGCGTAGGTATGCACGAGGCTTTACATCGTTTGATTTTCTTAATTTATCTTTAATTATGATTGCATTACATTTATTTTTAACCTTAGTCTAATGTGAGTTTTATGTAACTGATTATTCCGCTCCGAGTGTTATTCGATTGTTAAATGCTGAATAAAAAAATGTTGGATTCGTTTCATCAATTCTTGAAAGAGCAACGTCTCTGAGATCTCATTTCTCTAAACTAGCCAATTATTAAAAACTTTCAAGTACATATAGCCCACTAGCCGAAATTCGACGAACAAAAATTAAACAATAACTTCCTTTGTTTAACTGTAAGATACAAAGTTCAGTTTTGTAACAAAAACATTCAAATAAATAGTATTCATCATCCACAATTTTTACGGCAAAATAAATATAAAAATTGATTGAAGATTGTCTGCATCAAATTAAAAATGTTTTATTTTTTTATTTTATACATTTCTGGTTCTCTTCGCCTCTTTTCCATTTTGAAAATACGAAAATGCTTCAGAACACAGTATGATACTTTGACAGCTTATTCGTTACCTCAACTCGCCACTGACAAAAACTAGAAGAGAGTTCAGAGCGACTCTAATGGAGTTTTTATTTGGCAATCCGGAATTGTTCTCCGATCCGGGATCCCAACTGAACACTTGTGATTCTCATGATTCTGAATTTTAATGAGATTGTATGTGTGAAAATATTTGTGTACGTGAGAATATTCAAATTCAAAAAAATGTTTGTTGCCCAATTATGATACAAAAAATGATAACATTCCAGTTTGAGGTTCAAGTATATGAATGTGTGAGTGCTTCTGCTTCTGATTTCAAATCCAGAAGCAAAATTCTCTTCTTTTCAGAATTAGAACTGTCACTTTTTCCCAAGTGAACGCTTTCAGAAGAGTCCGGAAGGCTTCCGGATTGCCAAATAAAACCGACATAACTCTAAAAAAAACACAGAATTTGTTCACCAGAATAAGTTCGGGTTTTTCAAAAATCCATTAGGGCTATCACCTTTTATCAACCATGTGAGCTGTTCCTTCTTTCCCGGTTATACTGGATTTTAATGGATAATTCTTCTTACAAACCTTCGTCTCGTTCAGTGTTGTTGGCCAATGGACTTTCTTTCTATTAATGTCTTTTAACTTTTGAATCGGTTAAGTTTAATCATATTACGACATAGAATTTTTCATTGTAAGCTTTGTATTTTAACATTTAATGAATTACAGAAAAAATATTTACTTCATTTTAATTGTTTATTTGCTTACATTTAGGTCAGCTATAAAAGAATTTGTATTCAAAAATTATATGAAAACAATTTACAATGTACGCGAGCCAACGTAATTTCATATTTTGTTTTCATTATCTTTTCATTTTTTTATACAAATTTCGATCAATAACGCAGATAATTTCAAACTTAAAAACCGTGTTAATTTGCATGAACAAATTTTAATCTTAAAGATTTGCGCATATTATGTATATTAGTTCTTATCCCTATATTACTGTGTATCGAAATAATGTTTTTTTTTTTATAAAACCAAATACGTACTTTCTATTTTCTTTATAAACAAAATCGAAATAGAAAAGTTATTATTGCGAAACTTCATGAAAACGTTTTTGCCGTTCCAAGCTCTCAACTTCTGCCCAGGAACTCCGCATATTACGAAATAGCTGAAATGAAAAGAAAGAAAGGAAAACCATAATTTAGTCTCAATATATGAAAAGAGCAAACAAAATGGGTTAAGAAAATTATGTGTGCAATAGTTAAATAAATTAATATCAAATGAAATTGGATTTGTTCGTTGAATTTTACATAGGGTTGTCAATAAACCTGGATTTTTCAGTTCTCAAAAAACAATTAAGAGCCATTAATTACTTATCTTTATCATCAGATGACGAGGAAGACGAAGCAATCAAAAACTACAATAAATTTATAAAATTTAAATTATTAACATCTTGGTCCATTATTTGTTAATTTTATTTTTTTTTTTAGCACTAGCACAGCAAATTAATAACAAAATGTTTACCATTTGACCCTTGACAGAAAAGACTTTTTACATGTACCTGTATGTGTGCATTCAGAACAGATCTACCAACCCATCAGAGATCAGATTTTTCGTGGTAAGATTTGATCTAGATCTGATCTTGGAATGAAACTTTGAAAACTCAAAAAGATCCAATCTTTTTACAGAAAGAGCCAATTGAGGAAAGAGAGAGGAAAGAGGGCTATTTTGGAAATTAGAAGATGCTAATCTAAACGCAGTTTGGTTAATATTGGATATTGCAAGTATCCATAAGACCCGCGATCTTGTCGGACAAAGAATGCACCCTCTATACTGTCTCTGTCCCCCTTGTTACCCTTCGAAGTATTCACAAAGATCAAGTACCATGCAAAACATATGTTAATAGATCCTACAAGGCATAACAGTTTAGTTGATGTTATTAATAATTCTGTTGCAACTGTAACTTCTACATACTGCTATAGTATTATATAAAAATATGTATGTAAAGTAGCAGAACCTGTAGACTAGTATACTATTATTTTGAATGGCATGTAATACAATTTTTGCTTTCTTACGTTGTTATTCACATGGTTTGATGTTTTTTTCATTTAAATTTATTTAAAACTATGTATTTGCTCTTGTGAATTTGATTTGCAAAATATTGAATTCTATTTGCAGAAAATTTAATTTGATTTGCAAAAGTTTAATTTTGATTTGCAAAAAACTGAATTTGATTTGCAAAAAGTTGAATTTGTTTTGTAAGAAAGTGGATTTTATATTGAAAAGACTGTTTAAATTTAATTTCTTAGTGCATGTGCAATTCACACCTTCAAAGGCCTCGATTTTTGGGTATTAAATTGAATTTGAGTATTATTTTATTTTTATATCGATTTTAAAAATAACCAATTACATAGATAACGCGAATCCAGACATTTTATTCGTTATCTCAATTCGCCACAATAAAAAAGAACTAGATCTACTTCAGGGCATTCCTAGTGTCCAAAATCCGCAAGCATAGGTTTTCTCTGTGTGCACAAAAAATCGGATACATATACGTATTTGGGATTCCGAAAGGGTGAGATTCAATTTTCTTGACAGATAA
This sequence comes from Philhelius pedissequus, assembly GCA_910595825.1. Classification (NCBI taxonomy): domain Eukaryota; kingdom Metazoa; phylum Arthropoda; class Insecta; order Diptera; family Syrphidae; genus Philhelius; species Philhelius pedissequus. The sequence continues at coordinate 730,563 of OU343163.1, read as the reverse complement.
CGTGTACGCAGATAGGCAATTTATTCACGCATATTTTGAGGATGAATTAATTTTTTGCCAGGAAAATCATTCACGTTTGCGAAATTGGGGTCAGATTTCAATAAAACTCAGAATTTGTTCAACAGAGTGCGTTATGGTTTTTTTTCTAAAAAACGCTTTAGGGCGACCTTGAAGCTAGACCCGCACATGCTACTTTCAGATTTGCAACAGTTTGGTTGCTTAAGTAGACTTATATAATGAGAGTGCTCGCACATGCAAAAACTATTCAGTTCGCGATGCGAGCAACTTAAAAGTTTGTGTTTTGCCACAAATCGAACCATCGCCCAAATAAGTTGTTCAGTTTGTATCACACCGAACTATATGTAACTGCGCGCACATTAAATCAAAATATTGTCTGTGTGTTGGTTTGTCTCGTTGATTGATTTTTAAGTTGCTTAGGTGCGCGATCATCGTTCAACTAGTGATTAAAGCTCATAGAACAAACTTATTATTTCTCTTTTCAGGTGAAGTTTTTCCCAAATGAAGTTAGTTTCCTACACCTTAACCCCGAATTATTTTATAACGAAACTTATTTCTTTTACGTAGTTTTGTAATATGCAACATTCAAAGAAGCATATTATTTCATTGGAATGGGGCGTCATGAGCAAAACGAGAAAAATATCCTATCGGGACATCTTTATGCCTACGAGTTAACGTTATTGTGAGGCTCCGGCCAACAGTGCTTGGGCTAACGTTGACTGCAAAATATTGGCTATTGTTTTCAGAATTCTTAACTGCACTGACCGCAGGATTGTTGCGCACATCGCTCACAATAGCACGTTAATCATCTACGAATAAACTTTATGTCTTTCCAGGACGATATGTCGATCTTTTAAGTCTTTGAACTTTTGAAATTTGTCCAAATTTTTTGTCACCGTGTTATGTCATCTGTCCACTATTTTGGCTATTTCGCGACAAGACTTTCCTTCATATCTGAATTTTATAACAAGTTCTCGTGTTTCAACTGCACCTTGCTTGCCATTTTAAATTATTTTCTTTAATAATTTTAAACAATCACTTTTCAAGAAATTGTTAGTTAAAAATAAAAAAATAATAAATTTTACTATGATGAGTACAAGTGAGACCGCCGGGACGAAACGTAAATTTTGTGGACTAAAGGCCGTTAAAAGCTATTTTGAATCAAATTTTACACTATGAAAATGAAGAATTATGTATATATGTATGTACATATTTTGTTAAGTTTTATTTGTCAATTCATTGAAAATAAATCGCCTTAAAAAAATAAGATACGTATTTGAACGTATTTGACTTGAATATTGAACCCACTTTTATTAACAGAGTCGCAAAAATGAAGTTTATATCTGTACACTTTTTTTACACTCACAGTATATATATATAATTGACTTCAAATATTATTTTTAAATTTTATAGAATCCGAACGCTTGTGACTTAAGAACTATAACTTCAAAGTTTCAGATAATTGTATACACACATATATGTGTATTCACAATTTACTTTTGCAATATAACATTTCGCCGCATTTGAATGCTTACTTCTTCCCCCACAAGCCTATGCAATAAACAAAATTTGAAGAAAGGATCCAAATGAACTTTTAAAAATTCAAAATACATAAATGAAAGGTAGATAGTTTACTCACCTCATCCACCCAGTTATTTTCGGCAAGAAGATCATTTAGAATGTCTGTAGAACTCTTACCCGGTAACTCTTTTTGATGCTCACCAACACGCCTTGTGCAGATAGCAAATAAATTGTATTTTTCATGAGCAATCTTATGGAATATGTCAGCTCTGGCAGCACATATTCGACAAAGAAGAATATCCTTTAAGAAAATATTAGAAAACATAAAATATGTTTATCTTTTATTTTAAAATTAAATGCTACCTTCTCATAAGCAACTCTCATATCAACTGGTACCGTTTGCATTGTGTTTGTATTGTACGGATGCCCAAACAAAAGGAATCTTACTGATATTCCTGGCTGATGACATCCCCCACAATTTTTCTGATTCACATTATTTTGACCCCATTCTGTGAACACATGACACTGTGGCCATGTTTCTATAGAAACAATAACACTTCGGGTCCAGGGTGTAATTGAGAGAAGTTTTCGTTTACAATTTTCCATTATTTCATCGATAGTTCTCACACTCGATAAAAAGTATTCGTCTGTTTTCAAACCAAAAAAATATGATAAAAAAATATAATTATATAAGATTGTATTCAACCTTTTTCCCTATTAATTTCTGAAAAGAAACTTGGGTCCAAGACTTGTGAGATCATAGTTTGAATGTAAATTTCAAAATGATCACGATAAGTAAGATAGTCTTCCATAATTTTTTCTATAAATTGTTCAGTATCATCGGCAAGCAATTCAGAACGCATAAATTCCACAATAGTTTCGGTATGGGATTGAACTTGAATTCGTACTGGTGCTTTAATGTACAATTTTTTCGTGTCCAAATTCCATGATGCATACTGCTAGTCAAACAAAATACTCATAATACTTTATCACACTTAAATTATTTATATAAGTTTACCTTTGACATGTTGCGGTAAAACATTTTTCCGTTCTGACAGAATGACTCGTACTTTTGTAAAATACACTTGGAATCGACCTGCCAGATTATTGGCCAATCATTTACCAAATCCGATCGCAAGACAATGAAATCACCGGTCTGAATAATCCATTAATAAACATATCAAAAATATATTTAGCTTGAGGATTAATTTACCTTAAAGTTGTCGGAAGCATTTCCAGATGTATTTTCTGATATATTGTTCGATGTTGATGACACTAAAGCAATTTTATTGACGTTATCATTTTCCAATGTTGAATCGTCTTTTATTGCTTGACTATCTTTTTTCTTTGAAGGAGGGTTTGGTTTAATTCGACGATTCTTACGTTTGCCGACAAAGTTTCCAGGCAAACCATCATCACTCTGTGGTTAAAATTATTTTTATAAAAAAAAAATATTATAGCATAACACAATTTACTTCGTCATCCTGTGGTGTCCAAACAGGATCTGCATCAGAATCTGCAAACTCTTCCGGTTCATCGCGATCAGTTACAGCGGCAGGAGTAGCTTGCATAATCTCGTTGAGACCACGTGCTTTTGCTTTGCGTAAAGATTGCTCTCGACGTGGAGGAAGAGCCAATGGATCTGAAGAAAAATGATGAAATTATATTTAATCTCTTAAATGACAAAACGCACAGGTTTTCAAGAATTTATGAGTAATAATAGCAATTCTTCCTTTTTGTTTATTATAAGGTTCGTTCGTTGAACATTACATAGGGTCGACCCAGGTTGGTTCTCAAAAAACACCCGTGGGGTAATAATGTCATTTAAAAATTAAAACTTAAAATATGTTTAAATATAATTTTTAAGTGCATTTGTTTTGGCCATATGCTCAATCCACAACTTCAAAGGTTTCTATTTCTGTGTATGAAAATAAATTTGATTATAATTTTTTTAATTTCCATATTAAAAATAACAAATTATCCATTCACAACAAAACAAATGCTTGGAATGTTAACGAAACAACGATGTTAATCAAAAAAATCGATGCTCCAACATCGATCTTTAAGTAAAGAATTAAGAAAATTCGTTAAAAACATCGATGTTTCCGATTCGATAATTATCAATATCGATGATGAGTATTCGATGTTAACATCGATGTTTTCTAAATATCGGTCATCCCTACTTTAGATCTCATGCGAATTTGTTAGTTTATTCGTTCAAATCAACTCGACCCAAATAAAAACTTAGATCTACTTTAGGTTGAGTTCAGGTCGACGCCGAACCCTGACCAGAAAAAAAAACTGAATTTCCTTACAAGGGTTAGTTCAGGTTTTATTAAAAACGCTTTAGGGCGACCCTAGCTCGACTTCAGAGCTCAACGAACAAACCTATTATTTCTTTTTCGTGGAGAATAAAAATTCGACAAAATATGACTAATAGCACATAAAGTTCGTAACGAGAATCATATAATATATGAATTTACTACAAGTAGCAGTAGTAAGAGAAAAAGATTTTATATTCCGTAGACCACAATGGAAAATATATTTTGTTTATTTCATATCGGTAACAAATGTATTTACAGTTTTTTTTTTATTAATACTACAGCGTTAATGAATCCCCGAAATTGAGGAAGGTGATGTTAGTTTTATAAATTAAAAAATGATCCAATATTAAAAGTGGACACTTTGTTTTGAAGTACACTTTAACAAAAAATAAATCTTGGTTTGTTTTATACGTTACTTTAAAAAAAAAAGTAGCAGAGAATATTTGTATCTGTAATATTACGAAATTACAGTTCAATAGATGTGATATTAAAACAAGACAATGTCAATTGGAAAAAAGATATACTCTTAAATGATTTTTTTTTTACAAAATGTGTGAAGATAATGCCGCACGTTTTAAACAATGATATTCATTCAGTGTCTTTCTGTAATGCAAAAACGAAACACCTTAACCTTAAAACAGATTACAAATGATAGTTCACTTACCTTGATGAAAATTTTGAGTTTGCGGTTGAATCTGCCGATATTGTTGCGAAAGTTGTTGTTGTGACACGCGAAGCTGCTGTTGCTGTTGCACTTGATGTTGTTGTGGAGTTTCTTCTGAATTGGTTGGGTTTTGTTGGATAACTGCCGCCATATTTTGTGCTTGGGGTCGCTTTTTGGGGAGTATCTGGGTCTGACTTATTATTTTTATTTTATGGCCATCATCCGTACCGGTGACAGTTGCTTCGCTATTGTTCACAGGCGCGGGGGAGCATTCTACTGCCGGTAAAGTGTTGTCTGTATTTGTCGCCGATGATGTGTTAGATGATTGACTGTTGTCATTCGATTTTCTTTTGTTACTATTAACAAACTCTTTTTGCATGCAAGGCTTTTGGTAATTATATTTTCTACCGGTCTTCATAAGAGGAGGGGGTGATTCATCTCTTTCACCTTGCAGAAATTTAAGGTAGCTATCCATAAAGGCGGACTTCTTTCCTGGTCCATCTTTCTTCTCAAAAGGCGGGTATATATTCGTGGTTTCTGTTGATAATGGTTTTTGTAGAGTCGTTTTGAGATTGGTGGAATCACGGCCATAATGTGAGTTGTGTTGAACTTTTGCCGATACTTTCGGATCTGCGGTTGTAAGAAAATGAAGTTCATCTTCAATATTGGGCACTATGACTTTGCAAGATAAACTTTCCGCTGCTGGTTCTGTATGCACTTCCTCTGAAGTATTTTGTTGCTGCAATGTGTCTTGTGTATTTTGATGTACATTCGTTTGTTGCTGTTGTTCCTGCTGGGTATCTTGTCCCAATGGCGTCAAGTTGTAGAGGTTAGTATTCTGACTCATACACGCAGCGTATTGGGTTGAAACATGCTGAGGAAAAGCCGGATAGTATTGTGAAATTTGAGATATATGAGGATGGGTTTGGGAAGACTGAACGTGTGCTGGTTGTGGAACTGGATTTGTCTGTTGCGACTGATTGTTGCCAAAGGAAGGTATATTAATATTATTTTCAACTTTTGGCTGCATCCATCGGTTATTGTAATCATAAAAGGAACTATTATGTTGTTGTTGCTGTTGCTGCTGGACCTGTTGTTGTTGCTGGGGTTGATGATGTTGAATTTGCTGCTGTTGTTGTTGTTGTTGCCTTGCAGGTTGCTGAAGCGGTTGAGTGTTTTGCTGTGATGTTCGCGAAAAGTCATTGTTTTGGAGTAAAGTTTTCTTGGGTTGCCTTTTTCTAGGCGCCTTTTTTGTCGGAATCGGCTTTTGTACTTCTTCAACCTGAAATAATATTTTGAATTTTAAATAATGCCATATTAGTGTCAGCTTAAAATATTGAAGTAAAATCTTCTTTTCTTCTTATTTGCTATAAAAATATATTCGTAAATGCGCGGTTAAATCTTTTTTATTTGAATACAATACAATAGTTGTGTAAAGCTGGGTATTTTTTTTTTTTGAAAACAAAGCGTTACAGATTCAAAACACTGCCTAATAAAAAATGTGATAGAAAAAAATCAAAGGTTTCAATTTATTATATTTTCAATTATTTAAAATAAAAAAGAAAAGAAGATTAACTTTATGAACGGAAAAAATTCAAAATTTCACTTTAAAAGCAAACAAAAAAATGATTAATCATAATACATTACATAAAATAATAAAAAATAAAAAAAAAAAAAAAACGAAACAAAAATATACAAAACAAAAACATTCAGATACAAACCTTGGTGGTATTTTGAATCTGTGACGCTTGCGAATTGTTTGTAGCCAAAACGTTTTCAACAGAATGCTGCTGTTTGCTTTGCACTATTTGTTGCGGCTCGGTCGGCTGTAATTGATTTCGAGGTTGTTGTTTTGCCGCATCTCTTTGTGAAGACATAACATGCAATGCATTTTCGACCATTTGCTGGTGAACCTGGGGCGGAGCTTGTGGCAAATCAGAGCTTTGATGGACTGTTTCGATTATCGTACGCTTTATTTGCAACGATGGAGGCAATATGTAAATATTATTTTCTTGTACATTTGGGGAATGGATAGAGTACACCTTCTGATCATGTTTAGTTATATCAGATATTTTGTTGGTACTGCTACCAGGCCAGCATACAGATTGTTGCATTTGATGATGTTCTTCTTGCAACTCTTGTTGCTGTTGAGCTTGAAAGGCACTTGTTATCACAGAAGAATAGCCAACACTTGTTGTAGGTGAAAGGGAGCTATTGCTAACACTATTTCTTGCAAAACTGTTGTTGCGATTATTATTGCTATTAGCACCACGTCCAACGTTTGATACGTCAAGAGAGGTTTGGGCTTGTTGTGTTGGTGTGTTTGATTTGTACACATTGTTATGGCTCGAACTATTAGCCGATTCATTATTATGAACACTGTTCACAGCTGGGGGTGGTGAGCCCACAGAAGAACATAAGGAAGGGCTTTCATAAATTGGATAAGCTGGACTGGGAATTTGTCTTAAGCCTTGCTGAAGAGTAGGGTGATGACTTTCGCTAGAGCTATGCTTTCTTGGAGTCACAACCTTAATCGAAGAGACTGGCATTTTATTTGGCAGAGAAGCTGAGCTTATTGCAGCAGCGGGAATGTTGTAAGACAGTTTTCCGTCAACAAATGTGTAGAAGCCCTCTTCAGAACGAGCGCTTTCTTCTGAGACGCCTTGAATGATTTGATTGTCTAGTTGAAGAGTGTTCTCTTCGTGCTCTTGCTGATGGTTTCCAACATAAATGAGGTCTTCATAATTCTTTGAGTGAGCCTTCATTTGAATTTGAAGGTTTGATTGCTTGGAATGGATTACCTGCAGTGGGTGGGATTCCAATTAAATTATTTCTTATAGAAAGAGAACAACACAGAAAATTGTTAAATTACAAAAAAATGAATACATATCTTATGTAGGTACAAGGAAAAAAAAAACAAAGACAACCTGAAATTACAAAATCTTCGAGAAATTGAATATAATACAAATATAAACCCCAAAACTTAATTGAAATGTCAAGTTTTTATACTGTTCAAGGGTGTTCTCAATGAACTTTTCGATTTAAAATATATAACCAAAATTTGGGGGTGTAAGAGTAACTTATTATGTATTTTATTTACTTGACCATAGTGAACACATATTTATATTTGCTATTATAAAAAAACAAAGTTGTTAATTTATGTGTTAGCTAAAATGTTCATAATTACGCAACCAATTCACTTTAAATTGTTATGAATAATAATGAGAAGGACATATGATAGGTTTGTCATACAAACAATTGAAACAACTGGGTTGGGGTCGAAATTATCTACTTCAAAATTCAGTTTATTTTTCAGGCACAGTGATATAAATTCACAGGAGAAAAGTTGATTACGATATTACGCCAAATATGATTACGGTGTTACGCCAAATATTATATCATAAAACAACGGCGATTATCATAATCAAGACAACAAAACCACTCGTAAGGATGATACGACGCGATGGAGACGACAATGACTGACACTTAAAAAGCATTTTAATTTTTAACTTCCAACAGCCCTGATGGACAGCGGGTCCGCCGCTTCAGAGTAATTTTGTATTTTAATTTAAACTTAATAAGTTACCGGTGTGTAGAACATTTTTTGTTCAATGTTTAACAGTTTTCTTGGACAAGAGGTCACTCTTGTTTAAAGTATAAATAAAAAGCAATTTAAAATTGATTGAGATTTATTTTTTAATAAAGGTATGTACATATGCACATATGTAAATTAAATGGGTTGATAATTGAGCCCGTACGTTTTTGAGGTGAGAAAAATTGAAAAATTGAAAAAGTGGTACGAAAAATCGGAAAATTTGGGAAAAACAGTCGTATTGTCTTTTTAAACTAGATTTGTGCAAAAACTAATTTAGTAGAAGTTAAAAAATTACAATTTCTCAAAAGTATTAAAGCTTTCAAATATTGAATAGCAGACATCAAATTGAAAATGACAAAATGGATTTAAAAAATATAATTTTGTTTTGTTTTTCTCCGAACTAGTTTTTGAAAAAAAAAAAAAATTGAATAATACCGCTATTAAAGTGCTTTCTCTAGATAGAATATTTGTTTGAAATTAAGCTTATTAAATTAAAATAAGATTACAGCTGATGAGAAAACAACTGTTGCAAAAAAAAATCTTAAGCTATCCGAAAAACTTTGGTATACTTTTGTATCCCACAACAAATGTCAAAATCAATTGTACAAACCATTAGAAATTTAATATATCGAATGTTGGTTGTTTAGGACCTTAAGTGGATACTAATCTATCTTGAATTATTCTTTGGCCAAGTGATTTTTGTCAAACATTGACAGTGATAACAGCCGATGAATTGATGAGCTTAACGCATGCTTTAAGTCATCCGTGTTATGGAATATACGTATGGGTCTGGAATAAGTCTGTCGATTTTTACCATTTTCTGGAATAAAAGAACGAGCCCATCCTGAATGTTGGATAACCAAACATTAATAAAAATTATAAACACTGTATTTACTTGACCCAAAGTCGTGTGATAGTGTAAAATCTGCCCGTATTTCCGACATGAAATACCGACAATTGCAACTGAAACTTAATAAACGTATTAAGTGCCCTACACACGATAAATATTTATTCTCAATTTTCATTGAAAGAATTTTGTCAATAAACATTGAAGAAAAATCGCCACCACACGTATCAATGAAAATTGACATTTTTTTTTGGCATTTCACAAGCCTAGTAGTAGTAGTAGTATTTATTGAGATTTTGCTTTTTAACATTTCACAAGCCTCAACATTGATAATTACGTTCTTACAAAAAAGGACGAACATTTATTAAGTGAATTACATAGCTGCAAACAACAATTATTTGATGCTGCCATTTGTTTTTATAACCAAGTCAGTCACTTTTAATTTTTGTTTTATATTTGAAGTGATACCTTCGTATGGGAGGGTAAACCGGCTTGTTACGTAACGCGTTATGTCGCCACTCTGTATGGCTTCCATTTCTCTTACGTATACGGAGAAAAAAAAAATTGAAATAAATCAAATTAACAATTTCAATATTAAATAGTTCAACTTAGATTAGTTTATGTTATCACTTTTGTCGGGCGTCCCGAGACGCACAAGTTTTTTTTTTATACAAACGAAGCTTCAACATTGACATAAAAGGACATTGAAGTTACCACCACACGATAAAAAAAATTGTCAATAAACATTGACGACATTGAAGAAAACCAATCGATTTTGGTGTTCAAATGACATTGAAGAGCATACAAACGATCAATATTCATATTCAGACCAAAAAGTTATTATTTATAAAACTTATGTAACGTTGAATAATTAGCAAAATAGCCTATATTAAAAAATTTCAGCAACGCAATTCCCCTTATAAAACAAAAATAAAAAAATAAGTAAATGAAATAATTCTTAAATAGACAAACATGTTTATTTTTTTTTTAAATATCTAATTGTATAAGAATAAATTCTCTTGTGCCTGGTAGAAAGGGGTTAAGTCTATATTTAAGTCTCTACTATTACAGTAGTAAAATGATATTTAATATAGTAAGATCCCAGGGCCGGCAGACATACGTTATTTTATCACAGCTGAATTTTTTTCTGTGAAAAGATACCAAAGTAGATAAGAACGAATGGACATTCGGAATTTTCAAAGCTGGGGCTTTTCGGAGATATGCAGTGTTAAAAGTGTATACCCAACTACGTTATTTTATCAAAGCTGATTTTGTGATATGTTTTAGGGGATAGAGTCTCAAACTTTGTTTGACACTTGTCAAACACCTACAGTGGGGCGTTTCGTCTTCCAGGCACCTTTAAGATGAAATCTTAAAGGTGTCTGCTAGACGAAACGCCCCCTGTAGTTGTTTGACGAGTGTCAAACAATGTTTGAAACACTATCACCTTAAACATATCAAAAAATCAGCCATCATCCATTCGTTTTTATATATTTTGGTATCTATTCATAGAAAAAAATTCAGCTATGATAAAATGACGTAATGGGATCTTGGTCTATAAGATTGAATATTTATTTGTAAATACAGATATTGATTATTCAAAAAATTAATGATGCAGAAGGAAGCGGTCTTCCCTAATAACATTAAGCTATTGACAACAAAATATGACTACCTACATGATTTTCTGATGACTTATCTCCTTATAGCCACCTGTATTTTGTGTAGGTACCTGTTTAAATTACGCTTTTTCTAGGGACTTAAAAAAATCTTTTTGTACATAAATAACTCAATTCAATTGAATCAAAATTTAAAACAATAAATCAATTCAAATAAATAATAAGTATTGAAATTTTATATCTGCTCATCTTCTAACAAATCTGAATCATTATAGATAATTTTTTGTAAAACTCATGGAAAACAGGTGGAACTAAGGTTGAAAGTGAGTACAAATCCTTTTTGGATATGAATTCATGTATTTTTTTGAGGACATTTACGAAATTTATTATTATTATCTCTCGTTAAACTTAAAAATATGTATCTTTTCTATCGCAACCGAGCACTAGATTACTTAAGACCTTAGAAGCAACAAGATTTTTGAATTATAAGATGACTAACAGCCCTATTCTGCTATTCATCGGGGGGAATTTTTCTTGAATTTTCATTCATCACTATTCTGCTATTCATTCGAAGCGAATCTTGTATACATTGGTAAAGTTGATAATATTGTGCGACAGAGGGCCGATAATTGAGTTATTGTGAATCTGTTCAATCGCTTTGTAAAACTTATAAATGCAACAAATCAACCGTTTGCAGAATGGTGGGCTGAAGAACACCCAGTTTCACTTGAAGACATATTAACTCAGCAAACGCAGGGAACTGCCATTGACAGAAGTTTATTTATTTCTCAATATTACAAACAAAAATTAACGAAACCATGTATTGTTTTTTTCAAGATTTTTTTTTGTTGAAATTACCATAAGTTATTTTGCGTTATTTCTTTAAAAACATTCTAACAGAAATAGGAAAATAAAATAAATTTTCTTTACTTGTATACCAAACCATTTTCCTTAATTTTTGATACTTTAATTTACAAGTTAAATTTTAATGCATGTATATACATTTTTGTGACTCGGTTAATGCAACAAACTCAATTAACGCAACTGCTCAAATTTCTAATAGTTTCTTTTACCGAGGGCGCACTGTACATCTTAAGCTTTAAATAACAAATTTTATATTTAAACATTAAAAACAAACATCATACTACGTTTCATTAAGTTTTTCTTTATGTCGTTCCTCCGTAGTTATCGATTTGGGAATTTCCTTATTTATGTTAACATACATACACATTTTTATCCAAGCTTCAGAAGATTTTTGCATGAGCATTTGTTATAAATGGAACTTGGGATAGTGCAGTTCACCCGATAAATGGCAGAATACAAAGGCAGTGTGAAAGGGAATCGAATGGGTGGATCGAATATACGATTCACGTGAATAGCAGAATAGGGCTGTAAGCATTTAAAATAATTAAATACAAAGGACTTAATTCCACTCGCACCCTTTATACCAAACAAATATGAAAACTTTCTGACTTACAGGGTGTAAGTACCGAAAATATGACTTAAGACCAATAAAATCCAAAAAACGATTTTTTTGATTTAACCCCTTTCTACCAGACACCAGAGAATTATAAATACCTATGTAAGTAAATACAGCTGCAGAATTCTTTTAATTAAATTTTTACAAACAGATGACATTACAAAAAAAGAATCTATTTTCATTATCATCATTATTTTCCCGCACATTACCAATAAATTTAGAGTGGCAACATGTGGGGTTATATAATGGGGTATGGTAAAAAAAAGTGTTCTTTAGAAAGAAAAGAATATTTATACAGATCAGACTGAAAAAGACAATAATCACTCTCTTTTCGAGATCGAAATTGACTCCTTTTAGATTTTAAGCAATTTAAACTGATTTTAACTACTTCTTATTAGACTAATTCTAATAAAGTGATAGAAATTTTGAACCATGTCGGGAACCTTCAAAGGAATTTTGTTTCCCTCGGAATATTTTACTTGTATTCCATCAATATTTTTTTTTGCGACTGTGAAACTCCCCACGATTAAATTTCCCTTGAACAAAAAATCGTATTATGAAAGCGAAATTCCCTTGAAATGTTAATTAAAGATATTAATAACCACTTTTTTTTTACACTATTCACTATCATACCTGCGAAGGAGGGCAACATTTTCGGGATGTTTTTTGTTTATAAATATGTGGTATTTAACTGCCCTTAAAAAGATAAAGCACAGTGCAAGAGTTGAAAATCAAGGTAGAATTTAAAAGAATATACCCATAAACATTGGATTTGAGTATAATAAACTGAGCGACAAATAAAGCCGGACAAAAAATTCCACTTTGATGTTGAACTGCCAAAGAAAGAATCTCCGTCCTTAAAGTTATGTTGCCTTAAATCTTGTTAAAATGTCTTCTTTCTTGTTAAAGTATTGGAGGCAAATTTGTGTCCTCTCAGTAATCTGAACTGAAGTGCATTTTATGGCATACGTAGAACAAATTATTATTTTATAGCTAGTTATACCTATACAATTTTTATAATAAACTCATTTTAACAAATTTTAACCATTTTGGGTTGCGTTCAATTTATTGGTGATTTGGTTGCACTTGTGTAATCTAAACCTACATTATTAATTCTAGTAAATAGCTATCGATAATCTTTTAAGGATGGCATGATTGGATTTTCATTATGTAGGTACTTTATTTTTTTCAAAGTAAAAATAATTGCTAAGGATGAAAACTCCAAAAATTGGTTTAGGATATCTATTTGTGCATGATATTTTCAAATAGGTATAATTTTATTTTAAAGACAGGTCAACTTGTAGCGATAATATACCTACATAGCTAATCAGTATATCAATCTTTCTACATAATTGATCGTTAATTCGATATTTTCAAGTGACGCGCTTTGTACAATTAAAAACGTTGTTATGAAACCATTGTTTTTATAGTTATGTATTTTGTTTAAGAGCGCAGTCTACTTGCCTTCTCCACTTGATTTATAGTTGCCTGTTGTTGGGCCTGTTGCTGCTGCTGCTGGTGCATGGTTAAAAAAGTGTTGGCAGACATTTGCTGTGGTGTGCCAATTACTGGCGTATTCCAACTAAGTGTTGTTGATGAAGTTGCGCTAGTGGTTGGGGAAGGTGAGGCGCCGCTTGAAGACGAGTTTTCGCCGTAGTAGCTGGAGGTTGGTATATTGATGGATTGATTCGTTGTGTAGCCCAGAGCAGCAGGTTGCGATCGACAAATTTCTTGTTTTTCTACCGCACCAGATAGTCCCAGATGACGGTGGGATGTGCTTACCGCTGAAGAAGCATAATGAGCCGGCTTCGGTTGAACCGCAGCTTGGGCGGCATGATGGTAAATTTGCTGGAATACCGGATTATATCCTCCGATCGGAGTGGGTGGCACAAAATTTCCACTTGTTGCATTGAAACCAGCGATGCTTGAGTGAGCTGCTTGCAGAAGCAGGGATTGCGCCGACGACCCAGCGGCGGCTGAAATTTGTGCCAAGTGTGTGTGTTGAAAGTCGTCACTGGATCCTGACGCGGAAGGAACAATGCGGTTATATGCATACGCCCACGGGCTGGAGTTTGGATCCATATTTGCCTTACTTCGATTGGTGGAACTGTTCGGTTGTATGATTTAATTTTCTGCCTTCATATTGACAGCGCTAAGAAAAATTTAAACACTCAATGCACTAATTGAAAGTTTTGATTGTTTTGTGTCTTTTTAATAATTATTTTAACTAACGCGTTTTGTTTTTATTTTATTTGATTCAGAAACAAAATGTGTTTATAATGAAAAAAAAAATAATGTGTGCTTGGTGCTGATTCACGTGAAATATAGCATTTGGACTTTGTGAGCAAGTTCACTTTTTAATACAATGTTTTTTGAGTGTATTTAAATTGTTACAAGCTTTCGGAAAAAATATAAGGAATTTTTAATTAGGTATTCATCTGAAAAATTTTCTTTCAAAATAAAGCACTTGCAAATCCACTTTGATCGAATTCGCCATTTTGTTTTCTACATCACATAGCAGCCAGGGCTAGAGACGTAAACGTAAGGTGGAAATAATAGCTGTAATACGTATTCACCTGTCATAATAACTTTATTCCAACGTTCCTAATTTTAAGGGACTGCTTACACGAGAGCGACAAACGACTTTTGTTTATAGATAGTACTCTTATGTATCTGAAAAACATAAGGAGTATTCACGATCCCGTGTAACTGATCTAGTATCGTTGTAAAAATTCAAAATTGTAACTGTTTTTTGCACCACTACAACAACTTACACTGACTAAGATTTTACAACACTTTTGCACTTTTGCTATAACCTAACCCTATTGCAACAGAAAAATACTATAGTGCAAAATTTGCCTGGTATCGTTGACAGTTTGGCAGCTGTTATTTTCTGTCAGAAATGGTTGTGTTCAAACTGATTTTGCATTTATACTCCAGAGTTGCAATAGAATAGAAAAGGTGCGTTCACGATTTATAGAAAAAAATAAAATTGCGCAATTTTATTCCTTTTTGTTGCATCGGATTATGAATAGCCCTATAATTTAAATAATAAACATAGGCGCATAAATGTAGGTATGCAAAAATAATAAGAAATTCTTACTTATAAAAACAGTTCTTTTCTGATATTGAATTTTAGGTACATTTTAGGGTATTTTTCTTAAAATTGAGGAATGTACGTATAACAGCGTATAACAGCCTACCAGTGTTTTTTTTGTGGAAAAGTGTTCTTGGGAAAATTTTACATACAAATAATACTAACATCAAAAGTGGATATAGGTATGACTGGTATTACACCTCGATATGCGTATAGGTGCGACTCTTCTTCGAATTCTTCTTTAAAATTTCGTACGCTGATGCGCGCGCTATTACACACATGACTTTATAGTCGAGACTCAAATTTGACAGTTTTCTTTTACTTCGAATTTCGTTTTATTTTTATTTGAAATTAGCATTTATAATAATTTTTAAAAATATTTATAGAATCAGATAAATCAATTTCGGGATGATTGTGAGTAAAAGTAAATAAATACTAATTTGTATTATATTATCTATAATGTGACATTGATATCACCTAAAATGAGTAACAGAAAGATGGGGAATTTCGGCATACATTTTGGTTTGCCTAACAAGCTAAGAACCATTTTGATTTCAAATCTATTTATGGTTACAAAAGTCAAATTTACAATGCAACATTGTGTAGAAATGGGTTTAAGAGGGTGAAACGAACGAAAGTTTCCCATCTTTGTATGGCTCATCTGTGGATATTACCCGCACACGCAAGGATATGAAATGAAGCGTATGCTTCAATAACAAATAAGTGTGAAGAGAAACGTTAAACGTGCGTCGCCAAAATCTTGGCCCGCGACTCACAGGGCAATTTTATTCCGTTTCGATTTTTTTCTCTTTCGCACTCATTATGTTCGAAAAAAGTCGCGACTCATAAGCCGTCGTGTAATACCAGTCTATATATTTAGGTCAGCAATCGGAGGGAACATAGAAGTGGATTTGTTCAAATGTTGACGTAGGATGTCACATACTTTGATTGTAAAAAACTTTGTTTCGGAAATGGGTGCGGATGTGTTTTGGAATGCATTCCTGCTTTAAGGAAATTAGCTGCTTCTACTTTTTTCTTAGGGAATTAGTATTAAACCATTATAACCGTATTCTTCAATTTCGTTTGCTGCGTTGGTTAACCTGAGCCTCCACAAGCAATTATTTCTTTCAGAAAATCGAACATGCACTGGAAATTTACAATGCACACCGCAAATTTCAAGAAATAAATTATTTTACGAAATCGATTTTAGTTCATTTCTTACCATCTCTGTGGAAATATATTTTTTTAAATACTTTTGACCTAAAGTAATACCTAAGGTCTTTTTAAATACAACCTGAATTGCACGGCACTAGTTAGAAGTATAATTTCTTTGTTGGCACATTTGATTTGAGAATTACGTATTTACTATCTCATTTTAACCCACGGGCGGCATCCATTTAACATTCTAGGCATAGAAAAGAATACTGCCTAGCGTGGGGACCGAACTCAAACGTCTAGGATGGCAGTCAATAACTATATCCACTGCACTATGGCCATGAAGAAATAATTTGACGTCTAAGGCCAGTTCGACTATCATTTGAGTGCTTTTTACCTTTACCTTTACATTGATGGGTTGAACTGGAATTTCAGGCCATAGGGAAGCTAGCATAATGAAAACTAATTGTGGAGACCACAAATAACATTCTATAAAAAAATGCAAGTAAGTTGAACTGAACTTAACAAAAATTGCGTATTGGTAAGGCGCTCACTAACCAACTGATGAGACCAAGTGAGATTGTCGGGATGAAACGCAAATTTTGTGGACTAAAGGCCGTTAAAAGCTATTTTGAATCTATAAAAAATTTCATACCAGATATTGCACAGCTCATAGCATTCTATCGATAGAATACTATTTGGTTGCCATTTTCACTTTGACGTTTCTCGTTTGTGGCTTTTGAACATTTGTGGTGTGTGTTATTGTTATAATTCCTTGTTTTTTGTTTTATTCCGTTTGTTGAACTTTTTTAAATTCTTGTAATGTTTACAAAGCAAGAACACACCGATACTTCTTCCTTCGCGACATTTGGGCAATTAAAATAGTATGCTATGAAATGACCAATGCCAAATTGTCTGGCATTCTATTTTTCTTTCTCTCTATCAAATTGACAGATAGAATACCATAAAATATGGGATGTGTAGACACCCTATTACTGATATTATTGTTTTGAAGAAAAAATATTTCTGCGAAAAAAGCTCTCCCATAAGAATCACATATAGAAAATTAGGAACTTGTACAGCAATAAATAAAAATTATTTTTATTTGGGTAGAGCTTAGTACCACACGGCTTCAATGCTTTGCGTTAGTGTCTCAAAATTTTGGAGAGTATATTTTTGGCAGTTAAAATAAGCTACGTATTAGGTATTTTCGATGTTACCCGAGCCCTGATTTATGTAGTGAACTGAGTACCCAAAAGTTATACGACGTAACGATAACGTAACAAAACAGCATCGCACCAAAAAGCACTTATACAGTAACAACACATTTAATATTTGATTACTTTTACTTGGCTGAACTAATGGTGATGGATTAAAAGGATTGTTAAAAATTAAATTGATTATATTAAAATTGAAGATTATTGTTCATAACATTGGGATTTGCGATATGATCCCAGGAAATTTCCACCCAATATGATCTACAATTTCGCGAAATTGTCATGGTTGTAAACTATTGTATACAATGGAATTGTTTATATGACTGACCAGACCATCGAAGATTGTGGAAAAAATCAATTTCATTTATAGAGAAAGATAATTAAAACAAAAGAAAGTTGTGCTCTTAGAAGGAATTGCAATTACTTCTTTCTGTCAACATGACTGAAAAATCGAACAAAAAATCTATTTTATATAATTCGGAATCACCATCATCTGTCGATGGTAATTTATGTAAATCTGATGAATTATCAAACGTAGCTGCAGACGCACAATCATTTCAATGTGAAAAGCAATCTACTGATTCGGATTCCTCGATATACCAAGTTAAAAAAGGACTGGATCCTCAGTTTTCTAGATTTGCTGATTACTTTGTGATATGCGGCTTGGATTTAGACACAGGGCTAGAACCAGATCGTTTTGCTGGTAAGTGCATTATACTGCCTAAAATTACCTTACTAAATTAATGTTTTGTAAGCAGCATCCAAACATTTGTGCACGTCATCAATTTGTAAACTATAATAAGTAACCTAGTTCATTTACAATCTTAGTTCTAAGTAAATCTATTTAAATTAACTTTCTATGCGTTTAAAGAGCCTAGTAATTTCTTTCAAGTACACATTTTGTGTCACTTTCATGGCTAAATCCAACCGGAATTGTAGGTACAGTATGTAGGTACTAGCAGAAGAAAAAAAAAGGATTTGAAACCATTCTCATTGTCCGACGGTGGGTTGGTTATTTATTTTCCGTGATCGTGAACAGTCGTTAGTTCCAAACTACGAAACTATTGAAAAAAATTAAAATATTTACATCAATATTCAATCTTTTTTTGTGTGTTTGTTTACATCTTTTATGTTGGCACCTCAATGAGGAGCTCAAACTAATTATTAGATTGTTCAGTGACGAAAAAGTTGGAACAGAATAGAACAGAACAGGACAGAAAAGAACAGATTCGTGAGAAACTTCAGAACAAGATAGAACAACATAGAACAGTCAATCATCTGACAAAAAAAAAATATTATTGTTTACCTACAATTCAAATTCGCTTATTTTTTTTGTATAAACGTTCTTAAAAATAATCTGAAATGGCATTGAATTTATTAAAAAAATATTTTTCATGAAATTGAGATGATTCAGACACGGAAAATGATTTATCAACTAAATCTAACACCGAAATGTTTTTTTTTTAACAACAACAATTGGTTTTGACAGTTTTCACAAATCTGTTCTAACCTGTTCTACCTAAAAAGCAAGTGCAGAAAATCCTGTTCTAAGTGTTCCAAACTGTTCCAAACAGACTCATTGAACACCAAAGCAGAACAGCTTAGAACAGAAAATTTCTCATTGAACAGCAAAATCCTGTACTTTTCTGTTCTAAAGTGTTCTAATCTGTTCCGAACAGCCTCATTGAACATACATGCAAACCAATCCATACACATTTTAATTGATAAATAAATGGGGACGTTCACTCAATTATTCTCAGTAATCTGGAATAACTTTCTGTTGTTGTAATGCGTGCAAAACCACATCTGATGAAAAAACAGCTGCTCTCATGAAAGCTATCTTGAGTTATCCCAAAAAAATTGGAATAACTAGCTATGCGAGACCAAATGTATAGAACCAGCTGACTGCAAAATTCGTTGGTATGCGTTTTGCTTTGATTTTTTGACAGCTTTCAGCTAACCTATCTGATTCGTCCACAGATATACCCCGATAGCTTGGTATCCGAGATAACATCTAATAAGTGAGTGATCGCCCGCAATTTGAGACACATGCCTACATAGTTCATTCAAGTCATAATCTCCCGCAGTTTAGTAATGTGAAATGCCTATTAATATCGAATTAACGTTTTTTTTTTAATTTCAAAAACTCCACTTTTGGCCTTTGGTCTTTATTTTTTTTTTTTTTAATTTAAGTATGTACCCATTTATAAACGGTGATTTTTTAAGAGCTTGGTTTTTGAAAATTCAAAAAAACACAGAAACTTGTAAAAAGTGAATGAAATTTTTATTTGGATCGATAAATCAATTTCTGCCATTTACTTTTTAAAAATAATTTCACTTAAATGTTGCCCGCGGCTACGCTTCAGGTGGTCCATTCTGAAGGTCCAATTTTGGCAAACTTTTTCACACATTTCAGCCGGAATCTCACCAATGACGCGTTCAATGTTGGCTTCCAAGGCAGCAATCGTGTTTGGCTTGTCCCCATAGACAATAGACTTAACATAGCTCCACAAAAAGTAGTCTAACGGGGTCAAATCACATGATCTTGGTGGCCAATTGACTGCGCCAAAACGTGAGATCAACTGCTCACCAAATTCGCCTCTCAATTGATGCATGGTTTCGCGTGCAGTGTGGCATGTGGCACCGTCCTGTTGGAACCACATGTCGACCGAGTTCAATTCTTGCATTTTCGGCAAAAAAAAATCTGTTATCATCGAACGGTACCTTTCTCCATTGACCGTAACCCTGCGGCCTTCATCGTCCTTGAAGAAGTACGGCCCAATGATGCCACCTGCCCATAAACCGCACCAAACAGTGCATTTTTCGGGATGCATTGGTAGCTGCTGAATTGCCTCTGGCTGCCCTTCACTCCAAATACGGCAATTCTGCTTATTCACGTATCCATTTAGCCAAAAATGAGCCTGGTCGCTGAAACGGACGTAGCTTGCGAAACACATTTTTCACAGAGCACGAATTTTGATAATAAATTTCAATAATTTGCAAACGTTGTTCAGGCGTAAGTCTATTCATGATGAAATGGCAAACAATACTGAATCGAAATGTCAAATGTTCGTGGAATTTGTCATGTGTGATCTGTCAAAAATATAAACGTCAAAAACCAAGTAGCAAAAAAATCACCCGTTATGTATAAAAAAGGATAAAAAATAGTCTTAATTTGTTTTCGCTTATTATTTCAGTGAAAAGTTTAAAGGTTAAGCCTAGTACGCGGCTGATGCGAAAGAAAAATTTTCGGTGGTTTTCACTAGGACAACGAAATGCTAACGAAAATATGTGCGAACCAATTCAAGAAGAAACAAACCCAATCACAAAAAAATCACAATATAACAAGCTTCGATAAAAAAAAAAAAAAAACCACTAAAAACTGAAATGTAATTTTACGCACACAATTAATTGGTCTGGGTAATAAATTGTCTGCGAAAATTGAGTGGATATTCTTAAATTTCGTCATGGAACAGCGTACTGCAGAACGAAAATGTTGGTTTATGATTTCGTTCTATCATTTTTGTATGGGATTTTTCGTTTCGCATCAGCAGCTGTACTACTTTACGCAATGAGAATAAAATTCTACCAAATTTGTTAAAAAAATATGATAAGATAGTCTAACTAAGCCAAACAAATCATTTTTTATTTACATGAAGTTGTTAAATAGCAAACTTAAGCTAAATAAACTTTATCTAATTTAAATTTTTAAGCATAAGAAAGGTATTCCTATACGCATATTTTACATAGCATGAGGGTAAAATTATATTTCACTACTGAAACAACATAATGAGGAATTCGGGATAATAAAGACCTATGACCAAGATATATTCAAGCTATTTTGAACGCCTCATATTATACTCGCAGCCGGTCAATTTTCAGAGAATATATTTCCAACACTTGCATGAATCATTTAAACAAAACTGAGATGTAGGTACATACATTTACATACTAGATATGGACTGCTAGGAAGTCGATCTCGTACTGTGGAGCTGTTAGCACGTTTTCGGCTTTCCAGTTTTTTGCAAATTAAATTTCGGGTGTGAGTTTAAGTGTAACGTTAAATCAACATTTCTCAAGTGGTGCAGTAGCACAAAGGTAGAGTGGCCGACCGAGAATCCGAGGGTCGCCAGTTCGATTCCCAGCCGGGTATCAGAACTTTGCAAGCTTTTTTTCACAACCGTGAAGTGGAAAATTTTATTGGTTGGGAAAACGAGCAAAGGAGGAGGAGTTTAAGCACCGGGGCATCGAAAGGTGACCTAGGGCCAATGAGGCCAGCGATGGCATCAGCTGAGGGAACATCGAAAGATGTTTCGCTTACAAGCAGTGATTCTGCAGCAACAACATCAACAGCAGTAACAACAACGGCAACATCATCCGATGCTAATCAGAAGCGCAGAAAGAGGATCAAGTGCGCACCAAATTTGGTAAAGAGGAGATCCACGGCCACCTCAGCAAAGCTGCCAGCTGGGGTGAAGACGTCGGATATAGACGAGACGTCAGAGGCAGCAAGACAAACCCAGCTAGCCACTTCACCCGAAGAGGGTATTGAATATATGTCTGAGGAAGGAGAAGGGCACTTTACGACGGGCGATAGCACTGCCTTCGTGAACCTCTCCACATCAGAGGTGTCATCTGAGGAGGACGAGGAACAAAGAATGGTCGCTCAAATTGAAGCAATGGAGGCAGAAATCCAAAGTTTGAAAAGCCAGCAGGATCTGATAGTTATCGCCGTTAAGGCCAAGCAAGAAGCGCGCCGAGCAAAACAACTGAAAGAATTTGAGGAACAAGAACAACAACAGCAAACAGAACAATTACAAAAACAATAGCCACAGCAGCAGCCAAAACAACAACGGCAAAAACAACAGCAACAGCAGCAGACACAAGCCCAGAAACAACCGCAACAAAAACAGCAGCAGCAGTATCAAAAGCAGCAGAATCAACAGCAGCAGAAAAGTCAGTCTCAGCAGCAGCAGCCACAGCCGCTGATTACGAAAAAAGAAAAGGTGACACCCATAAATACTTATAAAATGGAGTTACAGGATACCATAAATCTGTGTAAGTTGGCCATAGGTCAAAACTTTACTATAAAAAGAATAAATAATGATAGGCATGCTATCCATTGCTTCACACTGGAACAGCACAACAAAATTAAAGCGTTGCTAAAAGAATCCACTACTGAATTCTTTAGTTTCACCCCTAAGACCGAAAAGTTTCAAACGGTCCTTTTGAAGGGCATAGATTCCTGCACGGAACCACAGGTGCTCTTAAGTGAACTCCGCCAAAAAGCGAATGACGATCTCAACTTTATCGGGGTCACGCCGTTCGCTACAGTTAGATCTAGGCGGCAGAAGCGGAGTCTTCCCCTCTTCCTTGTTCAACTCTCACCCAGCAGCAAACTGGATAGTTTGGCGGGTATGTCCGTCCTCAACTACCAGGTTGTAACTTGGGACAAATTAAAAAGGCGCGGCGACATGCTTCAATGCATGCGCTGCCAAAGGTTCGGCCACGCCGCAGCAAACTGCGAAATGCAGTCACGCTGTGTTAAGTGTGGAGAGAACCACAATGCAGATTAATGCAAATTAGGAAGGGAACGGCTCGAAGATAGGACCCAGCTTAAATGTGTACTCTGCCGAGGCGACGGACACCCCGCTAATTATCGGGGATGCCAGACGTTTCAGTTTATAAAGAACAATAAAGCAGCAAAGCAAACAATGGTAGAAAAGCGTTCAACAGTGCGCCCTCCTACAACAACGCCCGTCAACCCCCAAATTTCTTACGCCCAAATGGCGTCAGGAAGGGGAAGCACGGTACAGCCTACACAAAAGGTCGCCCAACAGGCCCCCGTGCCTAAGGCGCCGGCGGCACAGGCGGATATTATGGGCATTCTGCTGGCCATCCAGGGCCAGTTGACTGGCCTCCAAAACCAGATCAGGGAGCAGGCGACTAGGGTGGATTATCTCTACTCTGTTTTGCCGAGCTTAACGCAACTTAGAGGTTAAGGGCGCGCTGCCGTAGAGTCCCTTTAAGATCCTAGCTGTGAATGTAAATTCACTGATTAGGACCGAACGTAGAGCGAATTTATTCCAATTGCTTAAAGACATAAGTCCAGATGTGTTTATGGCTAGCGAAACTAAGCTTAACCAGAAACATAAATAGACTAACAACAATTACAATATCGTAAGAAGAGACCGCCCCAACTCCACTCAAGGAGGAGGCGTCGCAATCTTTATACGTAAAGGCATTAGTCATAACGTAAAATATAATAGTGATGTGCGAAAATTGCGAACGTTAGAGGCATGCATCATATGCATTCATCTCCAACAGGGGAATCGAATGTATGTGATCGCTGCCTATGCACCGGAAACACCTCAGCCGGTGATTTAAACGCTAAACACATAGATTGGGGAAATCAAATACAAAATCCCCGAGGTAACTATTTGTATAATTGGATGGGTTGATACAACTTTGAGTATCGCCTCGATCTTTTAGCCACAGAGAGGCCATCGTTTCCAAGAAGCGGTGCCTATCTGGATCTATTGCTGAAAGACGCAAGACTAACAATAACTGACGCTGTGGGTCAACGACCAAGAAATTGTTTACGAACGATCGAGTACGACAGTGACCACTGCGGATTCGCCGCCGTTATACAACTTCCGAACGAGCTTATGAAGTTGGATGAGTATGTGCCTGTGCATACTTACAATTACAGTAAGGTGCGCTGGCCACGCTTCTCCAATGCCTTATTGAGTGAATTACGTTCAAATGGTATAGCCCCACCAAATGACAGGAACCTAACAAATACTGAAATCGACAGATACTTAGAACAAATTGACGAAACGATTCTACGAAACACATGAACAGAACAATACCGAAATACAAAGAACGTAACGCAACTGACATGTACCGTAACGCGACAATTGACGCACTTCACAGACAAAAAAGTGGCTTACTGACAAGACTAAAACGCTTGTACAGACGGTTTACTGACACACGAGATATGGAGATAAGGACACTGAAGTCGTCCATCAAAAACATCAACCAATTGATCAAAGAAAATTATAGGTTGTCCGTTTTGGGACAACAAAATTCGGGCCGTGAACGCTACCGACCCGAGTATGTTCCCACAAATTAATAAGATATTCAGAAGAAAAGATCAAAACGACCTTTCGTGTCTTAAGCTCCAGAGGACGACAGAGAACAGAGACGTACTTCTGACAGCAGGCATAGAACCAGAGGATGCCGTATTGGACGATGACCTCTATATAATCGAAGATCCGCAGGAGAGAGTGGAGGCTGTGGGGGCTGCTTTCCAGCAAGTGTACAAGGTGATTGCTAGCATTCGCCCGAATCATGACCTGGAGAACAGAGCTCTGCTTCATCACTTATGGCTACGGAACGATATAAGCGAATGGCGATCTGAGAACCTTGGTTTTACCGGGTTTAATGATGAAGATTTGTCAAACGCCATAATCGCCGACCGAAATGGGCCCAGTCCTCTGTTAATTTTGAAGAATGAGCTCCAGCTCATATTCGATTCATTAAAGAAAAAGAAGTCAGCAGGGGTCGATGGTATATCCAACGTTGTACTACGACATTTGCCTCAAGAAGCAGTTGACATTTATACCACACTGTTTAACAACGCGCTGAATAATGCATATTGTCCAGTGCGGTGCAAGACAGCTGTGGTACACCCTCTCCCAAAAAAGGGAAATGACAACTCCAATGCGGCGAATCTCCGGTCGATAAGTCTTCTTCCAAGTATCAGCAAAGTATTTGAAAAGGTTATTAATAGAGCCCTGTTCAAGTGGGCGGAGGACAAAAATATTATCCCGGATAATCAGTTCGGTTTTAAGGCGGGACATGACACAATTCATGCCGCGTCTAAATTAGTTTCTGATATCCAATAGAACAAAACTAAAAAGCAGTGTACGGGTGCCTGTCTGGTTGATTTGGAGAAGGCCTTCGACACCGTATGGTTAGAAGGTCACTATCTAAAGCTAACCAGACTAGGTATAAGTAAACCTCTATTGTATATGCTTTATGACATGCTAAATGGTAGAAAGTTTGTTGTCAAGAGTGGCAATGTAACTTCTACCGCAATTTTTAATATTAATAATGGTCTTCAGCAGGGAGCGGTTAACTCGCCGATTCTATTCAGCATTTACACCAGCGATCTGATAGGTAGTCTAACTCAGGCAATTGCGTACGCCGACGATCTAATTGCGTACAGAACAGCTAATACAGTTGAGGTCATTAAAAGTCTTTTGCAGAGTGACTTCGCCAAGATTCAGCGATATTGTGATGACTGGAAGTTGAAAATCAACTTCCAGAAATCAGAAACTACGAGTATTTTGTTTAGGACTTCGTTGTCTAGCGCCTCAAGGGATACGAGAAAGAACTGGCGCAAGCTGGTGATCGTAGGGCCACATGGACATCCACTGCCGAGTAAAAGTGTAGTAAAGTACCTTGGCATCTGGTTGGATCAGTACCTGTATTTCGACAGACATATAGGTGCTGCCTTGGCCAGGACTAGGGGAGCCTTTGCCTTGACAAAACGACTGTTTTATAGCAACCGTCTTGACAGCAGGGTGAAGGTGATTTGTTACACGGCCCTCATCAGGCCGATGATTGCCTACGTATGCCCGGTGTGGTTCAACGTTGCCCCATCTCAAATGGGAAAGATTCGGGTATTTGAGAGGCAATGTCTTAGACGTTGCCTTGGATTACATAGAACACCAGAGTCGGAGTACACAAGATATTATTCCAACCAGGTTCTATACAACGGAGCCAACATAAACAGAATAGATAATTTTTTGTTTAAGCTGATTCGGGGCATGTTGAAAGAGCGATGTCCTCAACTAACAACTAAATTTTTGGGGCGTATTACCCCAATAACGAATATTTTGAGAGTGCGCGGTTAAGTGGCTACATCCCTCCCTAGGCGTTCCTCTATTTAGACAGTCGATGGAAACTGTGGATAGGCGACTCCTGTATGGTCGAGACGTCATCGCTCAAGGTGGAGAAGACCGCCTTCGGTTCAGTAGGACTGTGTCCGATCGGGACCGGATGGATAGGGCGAAACAGGAGAACCAGTTCTGGTGGCTCTCCGAACAGCATCATAATATTTAAAGTCGATGAAGATGGTATGTCTTGGCCGACTTACATAGATTTAGGGCAATTAGGGATAGGGAACAGTCGGGGTGGCACCAAAAAATATGTATGTACGCTGGGGCATATGTGCATGTATCTGCGCACATGTACACGTATGTGCGTACGTACATGTGTGTGCGTATGTACATGTATGGGTGGGTTGCATGTTGTTGTGTGTCTGCATGCATATAACAAATAAACAAAACAAAAATTTTTAAAAACGAAAAAAATGCTGCTGTGGCTGTTCTAGTTTTTAAGTAGTTTTAAGTGGTTTTTTGGTATTATTAGGTATTTTAAGTAGTTTAAGTTATTTTTAGTTAGTATAAGTTAGTTGTATTTATTTTTAATTATTTTTAATCTATCTTTAGGTTTAGTTTATAAGTAAAAAAGAAATATATGATAAGATACCAAGTTTAGTTTAGAGCGCCCGTAAATCGCCAGTAAATTAGTTGTAAGTTATTGATAATTAGGCTAGTTTTAAACATTTTTGTCTAGCTTGAAGATAGTAATAAGTTCATATTAAATAAAAATGAATTTACAAAAAAAAAAAAAAATGGACTGCTAGGAGCCAACTTCGTGTTGCATCTCTCCTCAGCTATGACTACACGAGCGCCACACAGCTCCCAACGGAAATCACGAATATTATCAAGTACCAGTGCTTAAGGAGTTTTTTTTTCAAAGAAATCCATACACAAATCCAAAAATTTCTTTTTCTCTATGTTCTACAGAAAAAAATAGGCAACTATAATATAGTTCATTGCGGATGAGCGGAATACAATTAAGGCTAGATCAAATATCAATTTATTTTTTCTTTACTTTCCGACGCGACTAATAAAATTTAGCACACGCTTTTAAGTTTGAACTACATTTAAGTTTTTGTTTTAACTTTTCGACGAAATGAATAAAATCTATAAGATTTAACACAACTGCGTAATATAAGTTAGGTGGTAAAATGGTAAATGAGCTGTTAAAATTAAAAAGTTTACCAAAAGTTGTGAACTTTTCCGAAAAATTTTGTGTGGGAAAGCTTACCATCTGAATTTGTTAGATGTGGAAAACTATGCATGTTTATATGGAAAGTACATGGCTTTATTTAAATTTTATTTTTTAAAACAATTTTCTGGCCGATGCAAATAAAACAATAAAAAAATTAGGTATGGTAATACGAAATTATTATTTAATTGCTTTTATAAAATTTTGCATTTTTTAAGAAGAACTCAAATTGCAGCCTTTAAAAGCACAACTGAGACGGAAAACTAACAAAAGAAAAACAATTTTCTAAATAAATTGACTTAAAATAAGGAATAATTGGAAAATTAAAATTAGATTTTTATATGTTTTATTTCGAATTCAACTCTAAAAGCAATCTCTTTCCTAAAATGAAACAAAAAGGAATTCTTCCTATAGTCCCCCAGCACTACAGCATTGCTTACTTTCTATAAACAATAGATGTCCGTACTTATCTTATACACAACAACAATATATGGCCCTAGTTTCTTTGCCTGTTGAATAATTATGCTGCGCATGCCAAGAGTTGCAATAGATGGCTTTTAAAAGTAATATTTTTGTTTGCTACTTTGCTCCGAGGGGCGTAAAGATCGTTCTCCCCATTTTCAATAGAGCTTTTGTATGGAACTGAAAATCGACTAAGAATCCATGTATAGTATGTCAATGGGTACATACCTATTTTAAAAGTTATAAGCTTGTAAAATTAAATTAGCAGTTCCAATTTTTTACAATTTGTATGTATTAACATTTTAACATTTCCTTTTTGACTGCTCACCGAATTCGTTATTGGATAGTTATTTTCCTGGAGTATAAAAATTGTCACTTAATTTGAATTTTTATTTTTGCTTAAAGTAATATTATTTAATTACTTTTTCAGGAGACAATTTGCACTGTTCTCCTTTGGATAGAGCCTATAAAAGCAAATCACTTGCCCACTATCCCGAAAACGTTGCTTGGAATCCATTTGATTCCCATGGAATATGTATGGTAATATTCAATATATTTATTACTGATATAACTCTCACTTTTAAAATGAACAGTACTTGAAAAAAGAAGATAGTCTTTATAATATAACTTCAAGTACCATTCGTTTAAAAGTTTAATTGGCACCGCAACTCGCTGTAAACTTAACTCAACGTTATATTTACTTTATTTATATTTTAAGCTATCTTTGCCACAAGGCCTTCGATTTCGGACGCAAAAAAATAACTTAGATTCGAAATTTCATTCATTTGCAACAACTCGAGAAGATGGAAAGCGATGCCATGGATTTAGTTTGATATTTTTTGAAGAGGTGAGGAATAGGAACATTTGCAGTGCAATGCATACTTTACAGGTAAGTTTAATGGATAATGTTCCTAGAAGTTAGTTCCATTATCATAAATTTAAGGCAATGTTTATCACTGAACTTTCCAATGGGCAAAATACGGCCAACCTTCGTCGAGTGAGGGAAAGTCCTGTGAGCAAATCTCTACCAAGACATTTTAAGGTAGCTGGACAAGCTCCGCAGTCGGCTTTAAGTTATTACGAAATAACGAAAGATAAACTTTATGTGGCCAAGAGCATATCCCTAATATGTCAATTCCCATATGCATTTGCTGCGGAAATATTTCTTAAGAATCTCTTTAGGTAAGTTCAATTGATTGGATGTTTTAGAAAATTATTTAAAAAAAAATATTAAAGGTGTCTTCCTCGACAAACTGGACCGGGCCTCAGTCTCGAATCATACGTATACAACATATTATATGAAGTGATATTACCAAAGCCTGGAAAATCAATTAGAATATACTTGCCCCCAGAAGAACCACAGTTGTCACCGACCGCATTAGTACTCCAACGGCCGGTGGCAAATGAAGAGCTTCCTTTATTGGACTTTTCCTTGCGTTTGCTTTTTACGTATCTTGGAGTAGAATGTGTTATTCAGCTTCTCACTTGTGTGCTACTTGAAAACCAAATTCTACTTCGATCCAACGGTAATGAAATATTAAAATAAACTCAAAATGTTCATAGTTTTACTTTTCAGATTATCAAAAACTTATGGTTGTTGGAGAGTGTATAACTTCAATAATATTTCCATTTAAATGGCCTCATGTTTATGCGCCTATTCTACCTGCAGCTCTTCATCATTTTCTCGATGCACCTGTGCCATTTGTTATGGGACTCCACGCTGACTGTGAGGCAAATACAAAAGTGGGATCAGAAGCTTCACTTTGTTATGTGGATATAGACAAAAAACTAATTCAACTTCCAGAAGAATTGCCTGTTTTCCCCCACAAAAACGATTTTATGGCAGAAATTATATCGGTGCTGGACAGATTCAATATCGATCGAGACAAAACTCTGGAACCGAACATAAGAAATGGCACTATAAGTTGTAGCAGACGAAGTGATTTTGATGGGATGACATCAAGTTGCACTTTACCATCTGGCATGCAGGCTAGACGTAAACAAATCATATACGAGGCTTTGATAAATCATGATTCCAATAGCCATCCTCACGTAGAATATCAGCCCCTCATTGCACATCCTAGACTCGAAAATGTTCCAAGAGTTGCGGACTTCCTAAAGCGTAAATCCGGTGTTAAATCAGATTTAAGTGTAGATACCACAGACTCTATGCCTCAAAACTGTCGCAAAAATAAAGAATCTTCTGCAACACCACTAAGTCTCCAAGAAGAATATAATCAAGACCAACGAATAAACAATTCCGTACGAGAAATATTCTTAAATAGATTTGTTCAAATGTTTGCCGCTTATGAATACTTTGTTATTTATCCAAACCAGGACAAAAGCGAATGGTTATCGAACAGAGAGTCTTTGCAAAATTTCGACAAGTCTTCTTTTCTTTCAGACCAACCAGAACATCACATCGCTTTTTTATCCAGGTTTTTAGAATCTCAAATGTTTGCTACTCTCATTGATAATAAAATTATCTCAATGTGGGAAACTGAACCGGATCCAAGTTTAAAATTGTTCGACAACCGAATTAAACTGCTAAGGTAATACATGGAGACTTTTTAAACTGTAATTTATTAAATATATTTTTAGAAAAAGGCACGGGGGCGAAAGCATGATTCGTGCAGCAAGCTATGAACCTTGTGTCCTTAGCCAGAAAACACAGCAAATTCTTGAAAAAAGGCTCCATACAGTTGACATGGAAGTGACGCCACCCAGTGAAATTTTATCAAATAGACCGGCATACTTTCGAAGTTTTCCTATTTTAGAGAAATCTGTTCTAAATCAGGAGTGCACTTCGAGGTAGAATATACGTTAAATGGGGTTTTGCTGTCGCAATATATATATTTTGATTTCATATTTGTATGCTTTGAACGAGAATAGAAGACAAATTATTGGGGTAGCTTTAGTAATCGTTTATGATTTCCATCTCCATTTTTTATTTAAACTATTAACATCAGATTCCAGTAATTGGGATCTGTAAGTGCCAAAAGTGTAAATACTTATTCGCGAATATTCAATTTATGTTACATCAACAAAGTAGCTTTATTTTCTAGCTTGTTGAGATTGCAACAAGTTTATATTATGTTCTTCAAGTGTTTTGAGTAAACAAACTGCATGTGTTGTGAAAATAAATTCAAATTAAAACTGTTAAATGTTTGTTTTCGAGCATTTTGCAATCCTGAGCATATTTATGTATATGTATTTTAAATAACCTTCATACAATTGCTGCAAGGAAAATATTTCAAATTTTCAGAGGTAACAGTTTACGTCGTGTAAAAAATGGCACGAATTGGCGTGCTAAAGATATTCCTTTGGATGCCAAACCCACTTCGAGTAGAAACTCGGCAAATCTATCTACTACGGAAATGAGTCCATCTTTAATTGCTCAAGCTAATTGGACTTTTGTGGAACGTCTGTTGAAGGTGTGTATGCTTCTAAAACCAATTATGAATATATATTTTAAAATATAATAATTATTTACTATATTTTATATTTATTATAGGATATAAAAGCAAAAACAAAACGTATGCTTCTTGAGAAGATGGGAAATGAAGCTGTAGCGCTTGGTCTAAAAGGTGATAATTCTTCAAGCGGCGTTGAAGAAAACACTATTATTGCGTCACTTTGTGATTTGCTTGAGAAGGTCTGGTCGCATGGATTACAAAATAAACAAGGAAAATCTGCACTTTGGTCACATTTGCACGCTTATCTTGAGTTGCAGGAAACTCGTAATCCGTCAAATTCCATTTTGAGTAATAGCTATCTAACTACACCAGGTAAGTTATGTACATAAATAAAAAATAAAATCAACAAAAAAAAAATATGCAGTCATACCATAGAAATCGTTTGTTTAAAATTTTAGAATTTTCTATAAGGCCAAAGGAAAATACACTGTCATTTTATTTTAATATGTGGAAGTTCTCCCCTACCTGCACAATGCTTAAATATATTTAAATACCAGGTACCCGTGCGTTTTTAAGGCTTTTCTATCCCTCGGGAATCTAATACCATAATCTATGTACGTTAAAAATTTCATTAAAATCATTCAGTCGTTGAGGCAAACATACAAACATTCACAATACAAACCCATCGAATATGAGCCTTCATTTTTCTAGGAATTAAAAACCGCTGTGTCAATCAATCCACCGTGAAGACGGAACAAAGGACCAATTATATAATTTTTCATTTAAGTCTCCCACATTTTTCCGCGATAAAAAATACACTATATATGTTAATCCATAGCTCCATTTACCTAGTATTTCTTTTTCAAATCCGTAAGGCTGTTGAGGCTTGATTCTACAACAAACATCGAAACATACAAACCATTACAATTATAGTATTAGTAGGATATGATGAATATATAAAAACTCAAAGAATAAGTGCTAGTTGAACAAATATTTGATTCGTGGTTCAGCAATTTTAGCTCACTATTTTGGCATATTAACTGAGGTTCAACAATAGTTCAAGCATTGACTTGGCTGTTATAACATATTTGACCTTGAATCATCGATAAAATATTTAAACTACGTTTGTACAACTGATCCTGTTTTCCTGTTTTTGTGGATTATAATTATATTATTATAATGAGTCCAATTTTTTTTTACTCAGGAGATTCTCTCAGGTTAGATTCTGTCGTATCTTTAAGAACTCCAATGTTGTCATCTTTCGTTACAGCTAGACCCAATATTTTACTACAAACATAAAATCCCATTTAGGCTTTCAGACTAATTTTGATCAATAATTTATTGCAATTTGCTTTAGCTACAGCCTAAATGGGTGGATGGATTAGCTTCAAACTTGGTACATATCATATTGTATTTTCGGTAATATCCCCACAGGTTTTTCTTAAATTTTTTTAGGACCAAAAATAACGGTACCTGGTATCGAAAATCAATTTATAAAGGTCCTTTTATTGTTTCCGATTTTCTGAGAAACGGTTCAGTTGATTTTTATATATTTTTTTAATGGAGATGCTTCGGCAAAAGTTTAAACAATTGTAAATCAATTTTTCTTAAAAACGTTTTTTTTCGGTAAACTTAATGTTACGAAAACGACTTAATCCATTGCTTTTAAACTTATTTTGTTGACATTTTCTAATATACTTTAGAAAACAAAAACCATGTTCCTACCAAAGATTTGTTTGTAGACGTATTCCATAATACATTAATTCTGCCAAAATACTCAATCTATGAGAAAATCAGAATCGCGTATTATTAGTATTTATTGTTTGGGGTTTTTAATTGTGTTAAATTTCTTAAAATTGTGTTAAAATTCTTTGAACTAAACCACTATTTTATTTCATCTTCAACTTTCAAATATTTTTAATAAAACATTATAAAAGTGTTAGATATTTAAGCATATTACCGAAGTCGTCTCGTTTTTTTTCGAGACTGTCGTTTTCTTTGTCGTGTCGTTTTTCAAATGGCATTTCATAACTTTTACGACGCGACAAATCTGTACTAGATTTCTAAACAATGAAAAAGTAATAGCTTATCTGTCATTGAAAAAAAAAGTCATTGGACGAAAACAAATTGGGTTGAATTTCATTATTAATAATTAATTAAAATGAATAGTGTAGAAATGATTTCATTTCTTGGAAAACGGATAGCTTTTTTAAAATCACAGCCCTTTCCTCTTTAAAAGCTTAGCGTGCCGTCTTTCTTTGCTGCAGGCTCTACATTCTCATGTTGCGGTTCTTGATGTCACTGTTCCGAAACTTTACATTGAATTTCGGCGACACTATCATCTGTATTTAAAATTATATCTTCTAAATAGTGAAGTGTCTTCAGCCTGAGTGTGTGTTGACGTGGTTTCCAATGCAGTTGTTAAAGGGTTTTAGAACAAATTGTGCTGCGACGTCCCGAAGTTATTTCCGTTTGGATTTAACCACTTTTTTTAAATTTTACCAAATTTGCTACAGCATTTTCCAATGGAGATGAAGTTTGCAACTGATTTTGGTCTCCTCCAGTTGTATTTACTTCCTTAGTATTGTGCATAATTTTTTTAAATTTAAATTTCAGATCGGCCTAAACCGGAAAAAGCAATGATTTAGAACTTGTATATTTATTAAAATAAGTGATTCAAACGTTTTGCCATCTTACTAGGGACCTTTACCATCAGCTGCTCTGGTAACAAATCCCATGCTTTTTTATGTCGATTTTATGTATTCCCTTAAAAAAAACTCTAGCCAAGTGCTCGTTCCCCTGCATCAGCTGCACAAGTGCCTGGAACTTATTTTGATTTGTTAATTTCAACTGCAAATCCAAATATTTTATTGTTTTGTTACCATTATATTAAATTAAATGACAATAAATCATTTAACAAGAGTCTTACTGTTTTGTGATCTTCCATTTCTCTGTCGTGAAAAAATTTTTGAACGAGAGGTACCGTCGTTTTTTTTTCTCGTCTTAAGAATCGAAAATTTAAGCGTTCAACGACGTTTGACATTTACACACGACAACAAAACGAGTGACAAGAATTGAAAACGACTTATGGAATGCAGATTGTGCTGTCGTTCACGACTTAGGTAATAGGCATGAATATTTAAATAAATTCTTTAGTACAAACACTTGTCAGAATTTTAATATCAGTTATCTTGACATTCTATCGCGAACTTTGTAATAAATTTATGGCTTGAGATGAAAATTCTATTTAATGGTAGCAAGATCCCCCTGGAGAATTTATTTAATAAACAAATATATTCAATGTGAAACTTAGGTATATTATGTATGCTCGATGGAACAACAAAAGATTCAGCTGCAAATAATTAACATATAATAAATTACATATTAACTTAAATTATAAAGCTCCTAGCCCCTTACAATTTGTATATCCATTTTTTCTAAAAATTATACATATATATACACTGTAAAAAACGTACGGAACTTATCTTAGTGAAAAATACAATATTGTTGACATGATATTAAAAATAATAAAAATTCATGTAAAATAATTTTTTTTAGCACTATCGTGGAGCGTTATGAGGAAAAGAATGGATTGTAGGTTATATTGATTATTTGTATTATTATCTTTTTGTAAAACTGATCTTCTGATAATTTTTAATTTGATGTAATACTAGTACATAGTTGTGATCTTAATATTTTGTATACAGTAGTTAAATTTTAGTTTTTTTTTAAGTGAAACTTCTTTGGGAGTAAAATTAAACTCGGAAAGATCGAATTCTAGAGTAGCGAAACGTTGACATCATTGAGGCTAAGTGACGGTTCAGTAAATATAAAAAAACATTATTAATAACCTAATATCTTTCTTTGTCCAATAGCCTAAAATTATATTTTGCAATAAAATACAATTTTATGAATCTTTCAAATATACTGGAATGAAAATTTTCATAATGGAAGAGAATATTCAACAAATTATGATCCTATGATTATAATTCATTCAATTCGCTATTAGCCCCAAAATTTATTATTATCTAGATCTGCGCAAAATAAAACGTGGTTCTTAGTAAAGATTACAAAGAATTATTGTCAATCAATTCTGTTGGCAACATTGTGTTATCATTTTCCTATATCTTTTAAACCGCCCGTTTATTTTAATACATATACATATAACATACACCTTAGTAATGCTTATGACTTTCTAACAAATCGGTATTATTTAGATGGTCAAAGAAGTTTCATTTTACTCAGTTGCACACGCTTTTTTTAATCAATTTATGGTATTATTTATGTTATTTACTATTTTATTTAAGATTTGTTTTCAAATGTCGAAGTAAAGTACTGATTAATCATTCGACTCATAAATTTTGGAGTAAAATCAATCATAAGCGTAAAATGTTTTATTTTTAATAAGAGCTTTATCTACGACATTTTGAAACAATCCAATAATATGTGCCAAAAATAATTAAAACATACTTGAATAAAATCAGATCTGTCAACGATTCGTGTTGAACCGGAATCTCCTCAGAGCCCTAACCGAAGCAGGTCAAGAGATCGAAAACATTCTGTTGCTGCAGAGCAACTCTGTGCACTACCCGAATCTATTGAGTTCGATATTAAGTAAGTTTATCTTAAACACTCCAGATAAAATAATAATAGAATGGTAATATTATTGAATAATATGTTTTCTTGCATAATTAGAAATGTTTTAGCAATGACGGATATAAAAACACACATAGGTTACACCCGAGCTTGGGTTCGGCTGTCTTTAGAAAAAAAACTCTTATCTAGACATTTTCGAACTTTGCTGTCAGAACAAACTTTATTAAGAACATTGTACAAGAGATCCGCATTTTTGCGTTGCGAAGAGGAAAAGGAGCAGTTTCTTTATCATTTATTGACACTTAACACTGTTGACTATTGCTCCTTCACAAATACGTATCCCAATTCAAGTTAGTTATTCTTTATTATATACTGTTATGGACAAAACAATAGGACCATTATAATATAAGTTTAATAAGATAACTCAAATATAAAATTATGTATATTTTTTCTTGAATGATGATTTGCATTTTTATTTTTTTCGAAGAGACTCCAAATAGCTCATATACTTTGAATGGTGAACAACCGTAATACAATTTTTATAATTTAACATTTCTTTAGTCTTGTCATATTTTTTTTATTACTCCCATCGACGCATCGGATTATTTGACTTTGATATTAAAGGATATAATGGTACTTACGTTAGGTTAGGTTAGGTTATGTTAGGAGGGGTGTGCGCAGCTCAAAGGCTGCTGCGTACTCGGGGGCCTATTGGTCCATTGTGATGCCTTTTAACACAGAGGCGCCCCTAACTAATGTTTCATACATACATACATGTTCCGTACTCTCTATATATTTTTTCATATTTACCATTGGTACATGCACTAGGTCGTCTATTTCATCAAAAACCTTTTTCCGAAGTGTGGGCCGTGATTTGTTTGTAGATTAGGACAGCCCCTGTAAAAATGGGGTGCAAATCCCCCAATCTAGTGGCCATTGTACCTATGGCACAATGTCTTGTTAGTGCACCTAACAAGGTTCTGATGCTCCATTTACTCATTGATAAAGAAAGCCCAGTATTTCTTTTATTTAATTCTAGGCCATAAACTTCTAGAGATAACACAGTCGCTCCTGGGTATCTATCCAGAAGTTATTTATTTGCTCTTTCAAAGGTACTTACTACTAACTTATTAACCTGCAATATATATGATGGTCCTGTGCCTGAGACACGGTCAGTAAGCTGCTCTATTTACGCAGACAATGCTCTAATATCTGCAATTGATATATGTAGGTTGCCTCAAACCAGACATCTTCTTTGCGGGCGTTTGGCGTTCGCGGTTTAATGTTCTCCTTCATAAACCTTTATTTGCTTTGAAAATTGTATTTTCTTTAAGATCCAGTGGAATTGTTATAAAAATATAATCTTCATGAAATTGATGAATTAATAAATAAAACAATTCCCAGCAAAATTTAATACAATAGCACTTAAATACAATTATTTCATTGGTTAAATTAATGATGTGATAATTAAAAAGGCCCGCATCATCTTTGAAAGAAAAATACTATTTTAAAAACAATTACATAAAGCAAACAAGTTTCAAAAAACAGTTAACAATATATGTACATATATAAAGAAAATTAATAGCAAAGAAATACATACATACATAAAATACTAAAAAAATATTATATATTTACTGCAAGATCTGGCGGTGATCTGAACTAATTTCACATAATTTATGTATTATTGTACACTGATTTATTTCTTGAAGTATTTACATTATATTTTCTTGAAAAGCAACTAACAAAGCTTCAATTTTTTATAAGGAAGTGTTAGGGAAACCATCCTCTGCAATTTTTGTAAACGTTTGTGGAAGCATTCAACGTTTTTTTTTTTTTAATTTGGTCAAAAATAACAATAAAATTGGTAATCTTTCATCTTCTTAATAAATACTTATAACATATGTAAATTCGGATGCTTCGTGTCTTGTCTTACCATCAACCTTCCGATATAAATTTTAATCAGATTCCTGCACCTCGTATAAAGTTAAAAACTACTGAAAAGACATATTTTTATGATTGCAGCAAACCGAATAACAATACATCTGGTACGGTGCAATTTTAAATGCACGCAAAACACAATAATATGGGCCACTCATCTAATGAGATATTTGCTAAAATTTATTTAATCACATGCAAATTATAAATAATACAAAGTAATAAAATGAGAATGGTTAAAATTATCGAGGTGAATACAATTTATTGTTTTGCGATACAAGACTTAGTTAACACAACAAAAAAAAAAAAAAACAAGTAAGCAATATCAAAAGATTTTTTATTAATTTTTTTTAATATCTTTTTTATGGTGCTATGATAGATCAATAATGATATTGGCCTTTCATTATCCTGAACTCGTTTGGATCACTTTCAAGTTACATTGATTACACCATCCATAAAATAGAATTCGACAAAAACGTCCAAGTCAACATTCCTCAAAGATCTGTCTGGGAGGACTTTATCTTCTTGCAAGATGACGTTATCATTTTTTATACTGATCAAAACTGATGATGCGATTGGTGGCAGTGTGTACTCAAACAGATTAAAATTAAGTCTCCCTTTCCGTATTTCTAATCATTGTAGCGTATTCCAGGCGAAAATTATGGCAATTAGAGAAGAAAACGTGATACAACTACTAATATCCGTATTTTCTCAGATAGTCAGGCGACTATTAAGTCTCTGGATTCGTCTTCTACTGCTCTCAATTGCCGTTATACTCCTATGGAGATGGCGCAGCAGTTCAATATTCACCTAAGTTAGGTGCCAGGGCACAGTGATATTCCAGGGAACTTTAAGGCTGATGTGCTTGCCAAAAGTGAAACGACACTACCTTTATTACCTGAAAAGGCAAATATAGGTATACCCATCGCTACAGTTAATGCTGAAACAAGATGCTTAAGAAAGGACAAACCGAAGATGGAACAATACAACCACAGTTCTGGTCAAAACTTGATCTGACCAGAATCTGTGACACACAGAATCTATTCCTCGTGTGCCATGCCGTGCTCTATCTCAGAGACGTAAGCTCCATCTTGGAGACTTTTTCTTCGATGATCTCAGCGATCTTAAAACACACAAAACAGATATTTACAGTCTCTTACGCTTCATTAGGGGCTCCAAATGGTTCAACGAATAGGGAGATTATCCCAGGATTCATGTGGTATCACAAGTGACCAACTCTGGTCTAAGTGTGTCAGCTGCAACGCTGGCAACCACTTCAACCTAACCTAACCTATGGTGCCATGGAATAAAGTCCAACGACAAGTTTGTAGTCACGAGTGAATTTATAAATTTCACGAGAAAATTAATAAATTTTTAAAACGTTAAACGAAAAATAATTAAAAACAAAATTAAAGTTAAGGAACAACACTAAAAAAATGCTGCTGCTTTTTCGCAGCTTGTTCTTAATCGAATGTTTTATTTCACTCCAACAAAAATAATAAGTTGATCGGGAAAATCAATGAATGTATACAAAAAAATATAAAATTGGAAA
Organism: Philhelius pedissequus; assembly: GCA_910595825.1. Lineage (NCBI taxonomy): Eukaryota > Metazoa > Arthropoda > Insecta > Diptera > Syrphidae > Philhelius > Philhelius pedissequus. The sequence continues at coordinate 690,922 of OU343163.1, read as the reverse complement.
CATTTACTAATTCTTAAAAATTCAGTTTATTTTTAAATGTAAATCTTTTGCAACATTGCCCGGAAGCCCGTAAGCCAAAACATAATTAATATACAGTACCTACATTAAATGAAAACTGTTTTTGAAATGTAATTATGCTCTGATAATTCGCGAGAAGAGAAAGAATATAAAAAAAATCGAGTTTTCTTATCAATTTTAATAAAGTCATATTTATTGGTCCTATTTCATTATCCACAATTAAAAATTATTGCCTAATGCAATGTTATTTAGAACTGCCTTATCGTGTGGTCATTTTTCCATCGAGAAAATATGGGAACTACAAAACTTCAAGTGGGGTGTGGATTCGCATTTCTGGTACCTTGACAGAAACTCAGTGCATACCAGTTCCTAAAGGTGCACTTGAGTTTGTTTTTCACGTAAGATTGGTATGTAATTTATATTTTAACTCTCATGTCGTTACTTATTCCCATAGTATAAAAATATTGGCATTCTTACGACTATGCGAATTGGGCACGACAATTTTGGGCCTTCAAATAAATGGCTGGTTGATCTGGTGGTTATTCGTAACGAGGTGACTGGACACACTTACAAGTATAATAAAATTTCCTTCAATTTACCCAAATATTGAAAAGTTTAAATTATTAAAAACAGATTTCCATGCGGACGGTGGCTTGGAAAAGGTGTTGATGATGATTCAACAGAAAGGCTACTGGTCGGCCAGCGTGTTTTGGATAATGTGGATAGCGTTGAACTTCTGCAGGAATGCGGAACGCCACCTAGAGCACGAAGCCCTAGTATTCAAAGAATTGAGCTGTCTTCATCAGAAATTCAAAATAAATTAGGCACCTGTGTTAACGTTGTTGTTAAATGGCACTATAAACCCAGTCGAGAAAGAGATGTTGGATCACTAACAAACCTTTTGTGTGGTGAAGACGGATTGGTAAAATGCTTAGAACAAGTGTTCTTGTTTGGGTTTCGATCGTCACGGTTTTTTAGCCGAAATATTTATATATGGGATTTTCTCCGTAAGTTATTTATGAAGTCTTAATCTTATTATATATTTTTTTTTCAGTTAAATGCAAAGAATATTTTGAAGTGAGTATATCTCAGGATCCATCATCGCACACAAATGAAACATCCCATCGGATGCAAGTTGCTTCGCAGAGAAATGAAATCGCAGCAATATGGCGGTACTATGTTCACTTACTTGATGAAATTAATGCTGCTGGAAATACTCTTGGAAAGGATGGCAAATTTCAGTTGTTTATTTGTCTAAGTTTGAGGTGAGTTCATTAAGATAAAATAAAAAGTAACAATAGAAAGCTTATTGTTTCAGAGATCACATTTTAACGCGTGTTTTTGTCCCCCTTTCACTAACCAAAGCCACACAAGAAATGTATGAAGAAGAAAGTTTTTTTAAGCGGAAAGGCCTTCTGACCTTTTTAGTACATATATTGGAACCACTCGACGATTTTAACATAGTTTTGGAAAACACAATTACAAAGGGAATTTCGTCACAACTTTAGTTTTTTTTTTTGTAATCAAAAATTTTATCTCGAATATGACCTAATACTCAATATGTCACCAACATAAATCTGATACAATTGTAATTAAAAGTTTATAGTTTTTGCTTTGTTAGCATTTATTATAAAAGTGCAAAAAGTTCTAGTCTTAAAAAAATATTTACAATAAGTTAAATTGATTTGTTTGTGTAGCTCTACAAATTATTTCTCTCTAGAATTCCAAAGACTATGTAATAATGTGAATAAACATATATATTATAAAGGGTTATCCATTTTGCGGTTTTAAAAGTAAACGTAAATAAAACACATACAACATATTTTTGTTCGTGATATTTCTTTTTTATGATAAAGTTTGAACGTTGACATTATGTGCGAAACACTACATCATTTAAATGACCACCACGCGAATTTTGCAAGCATCGATTCTTTTGAGGTAATTTTCGACCACTTTTTGACACATACTGGGCGGTATCTCAGCCATAACTTGACGAATGTTGGTTTTCAAGTGCTCAAGAGTTAAAGGTTTATCTGCATAAACATGGTCTTTCGCGGAGCCCCACAAAAAAAGCCCAGCGGTGTCAAATCGCATGACCTTGGTGGCCAGTTGATATCGCCACGACGAGAAATTACGCGGCCAGGAAATGTCTTGCAATAAAGCCATATTCGCTCGAGTTGTGTGGCATGTGGCACCGACTTGTTGAAACCACATATTCTCCAAGTCGTATTCTTCAATAGCAGGCAAAAAAAGTCGGTTACCATATGACCATAACGCTCCGAATTGACTGTGACAGTCGTTCCATCGTCGTTTTCCAAGAAGTAAGGTCCAATCACACCTCCGGACCAAAGAGCGCCCCAAGCGATCCATTTTCGTAAATGTCAGACTTTCAACTGAAAAAAAAATTGGTTTAATAACTTAGTTTGACAGATGTCGAATTCCAGCCCTATACTTTTGAAACCGCAAAATGGATAATCCTATATCTGTATATTTATCGGAGTGTTTTACGAATACAAACCAAGAAATCTATACGAAGAGTACAATATTCCAGTTGATCGTTGATTATAAGATCATATTCAAAAATTTTGATTGTATTAATCTCAGACATGAATACATAACTTAATTTTTTCTTATTAAAATATGGTTATAATATTCTTAGAAATAAATACAAGTATTTAATTTTCATGAAAATAAGTGCAAGATAATTTAAGCTGTGTTAATTTAATAAAGTAAGATCACTAAACAATAGGTCTGTTTCTTTACTCACCTACGGGATCCCAAATTTACCCAAAAAATATTTCTTAACTTTTTTTTCTGTCCGAAAATACCAGAGCTTTTGACTTTTCTTCATTTTTTTTTTCATTTCCCCTCCAGCAAGAATCTACCCGAAAATTTAGCTACTGTACTTTCTTGCTTGTTAAACAAGAAATCAGCTGGTCGAATAATTTGAATTTGAATTTGTGAAGTTAAATAACGATTTTTACAAAAACTATCAATCTTAATAAGCCAATTTAATTTTAGTCTTAAACTACTACTTATTTCTTACATTTAAAAGCCTTTGTTTTGATTAATTAGTTCTTCAGTCGGTGTGTTTTTAAATGAAAGTGTAAAATTTTATATTTTAAGAAATTAATTGCTATTTTTTTAATTAAAAGGGTGCCAATGGTTCCAATAAAGAAGTGGTTCCAATTATTGGCACTCGGGTGCCAATAACTGGTTCTATAGAACTTTTATTATTGGCACTGCCAATAAATATACTTTCAAGACTCTTAAAAACTATAACATTAAACCGTTACTTTTTTTAAGTTTGAAAAAATGCCGAAAACAAGAAAAACGTACAAAAAAAAAGATGTTCAAGAAGCTCTATTGGCCATACAAAATGGACATATATACAAAAAAAGCAGCTTCTAGATACCACAAAATACTGCGTTCTACTCCGCAGTTCCGATTGAGCAAAACATTTTCAAAAGTGCGTCCAAGACCCGCAACAGTTTTACCTGAGGAAGAAGAATTGAGCAGTGTTGAAGGGCTAAAAGTTTCTCAAGAAGAAGGATTTCTGAAAAGAAAAGAAGATGTTCTTTATGCTGTCCAGGAATTTCTAAGGCAAAGTTCCAAAGAGAGCACCCATTCCGTAGCTAGGCAATACCAGAAAAAGGATGGTTTAGAAAAACATATATTGCTTGAAATGTACAACGAATTCAGCCAGGAAAATTTAATTTCTTGCACGAGCCTAGAGTGGAAAACATATCAGGAACTTATCCTGCAGAATGTATACAATGACCAAAACAGTTGGAACTGATATTTGTATTTTAAGATGTGCAATACGTTTAAGAGAATATGCGAGTAGTATAAAATGTTTGAAAAAAACTGAAATAACGTTTTTCCAAGTTTTATCAGTTCTCTATGTATTACTAAAAATTAACAGATCTTAAGTTTTTATTTCAACTTTTATAATATTATGCGATCGGTATGAACTAATTTACTTTTTTTGTAGACTTTTATATTTATTTTTTTCATATTTAACTTATTTTTTACTTAATATCTATTATTTCTTTTTATTCTTTATAACCTGATAGGTAAATGGTAATTTTATTTTGTTTACCTTAATTGAATGAACTACAACTTTTATAAATAAAAAAACAAAACAAAGTATTGTTTTCCTTTAATTCATAGGTGCCAATGATTGTACATTTTTGGGGTACCGATAATTGTAGTCGGATGCCAATAATTGTAGTCTTTGGCAAGCTTAATATCCCATTTTTACCTCTTTGTTTAATAAACAAAAAATAAGAATTAAATATAAATAAACAAAGAAAATTCAATATTAAAATTTAGTATACTTTGCATATTTTTAACTTTTTAATTGCAAAATTACGCGCATTTAAAATTGAATTTGATTGACATTTGCTTCGGTGTTGCTACAGATTAGTAAAGGTGTGTTCACAGTCTGTTGTAAAAAAATAAAATTTTACACTTTTACAAGACTTGGTACACTAGATCGTGAATACCCCTATTGTAACAGAAAAATACAAGGGTCTAAGATTTTTTTAACACAAACTTAAGCCTTCTTCAGAACAAATGTGAAACAGATTTTGACATTTGCTTCAGTGTTGCTACACGGTTAAAAATTCTGGCATTGATTTTAATATTTTTGAGGTTCTATATATGACAACGCTGAAAAAATATTAGAATTGAATATTTTGGATATATTAAATTTCAAAATTGAATAAAGCCTTTATTGGAACTAAATAATGTTAGTTATTATAAAATGGAACTATAATACTCAATTTTAACATACGTTAAGGTTGGGTTTTATGCCAAAAGTATTGAAAACAAACCCTTAATATTAAAATTGTGTTTATGGTTTTAATACATTTGTAGTAGAAATAAATATACTGCACATTGAAATCTAATATTTGCACCTCAAATTTAATATTTCTTTTATTTGTTTAAATTCCTAAGAATATTAGAATATAATACAATATTTCTTATTCTAATACTTATTCGTATTTGTTTTGAATACACCATTGAATGTAATTAAACACCAAATGTATTAAATTTTAATACAAATTTGTATTAATTTAAAGTATAGGGAAGATATAATATAATACATAATATATTACATTTTAATACAAAAAGGATTTGATTTCAATGTCAAACGATTATTAAATAATACAAAATATATTTAATTTTAACACAAAATTGGATACATTTTAAGTATTAAAACTTAATTATTTAATACTTATTGTATTACATTTTAATTATTAAATCATTCAAAATATCTTATATTTTCTTTTGTTTTATTTAATATTACCATACCTGTATTCAAGGTTTTAAGTGTATGTACATACGAGTATAATTTACTGCAAGCAAAATAACTTACCAAGATACTACAGAGTATATCTTTTTGTGACCCATCGACCTATTAAAAATTCAAGTTTCCAATGGAAAAAAAACGAGTGTTTTATTTTTCAAATTCATACATTTTATTCAAATAAACACTTAAAATAGCTACACAAAAGATTTCAAAAAATTATTTATAAAAATAGGGTGTTTAAAAACTAGGGTTCCAATACAAATATTTTGTTTCTTAGTTCAAAGTGCGTATATGGTTTTAAAAACCATAGTTTTCCTATTTTAAAATTTTATTATTTTTAATTATTTTGTAAAAAAATTGTTCTCAAACTAAGTGTTTATTTCAATTTGTCTTATGAACGAAAATTGAAAAAGATCCAAAAATGTTTTCAAACCAAAGTCAAATTCGATGTTAAATACCCAAAAATGTGAAAAAATGTCGAAAATTTTAATAAAGTTATACATATTTACTTGGGCAGCCAATTATATGTTTGTCCAACAATAAAATATTTGTAAAATTGCTTGCTTGTTCGGTCCAACTGCAATAATATGGGGATGTTGAGTTGTTAAAGTATGGCCTCTTCTTCTCCTTAGATGTTGGGCCTTACGAAGTTGATGAGAATATCCAGAGCAATAAGATAAATGAAGAAGCCTCTTGATTTCAACCTTTAAAGGGTCATGTATTTTGTTAAAGTGACAGTATAAATAATAAAAGAAATTACACAAACCTTCGATTTTTTAAAAGCCTTCTCTAAACAATTCGGCAAACATTTCCTTTACAAACTTCGTATAGTTTGGCCACATTCCAAAAGATGGTGTTCTTTCCAGGGTAACCAATTAAAAAGTCATACAGAATCTAGATAAGTAAAAATATATTTCATTACATTAGCGTACTGATTTCAAAGAAAGTTCTACAAAATATTTACTTTAAAAAATGTTTACTATACAAAACATATTTATTATTTAAAAGTTACTTACTTTTTTGTATAAAAGGAGACGACTTCCTGCCTCCTGATTTCTTAAATCTCGGTCAGGACCAACCGGCATTCGGAGAACGGGAATAATCGCTTAGAATTTCGACATGTAGGTATTTCATCTCCGTCTAGATAATTAAGAACTAACCCAGCTCAAGTTCTTCGCCTTCCAGAACTAAAACAAAAATAATTCAAATTCATAAAAAAATAGGCGCGACTGGGTCGTTGGGGTCAGGTCGGGTGCCCCTCTGCAAGTCCCCTACTATGGGGTTACTATAGGATTTGGAGTAAGTGCGAGGTTGGATATATGCAAAATTATTTTTTATTTTAGGAATCCTACAGATATATAGAAACTCTGCATAGGTATACCCAACATCAACCCTACTCCAAATCTTATAGTGAGCTGGGGGTTGCATACCTATTTTTTTCTGGATTCCACCGAACTAATTTATCTATTTTGACATTCCTAAACATATTTAAATCATTAATTTTTTTTTTCAAGCTTATGCTAATGCACAACTTAAGCCAATCCATTAAAAACAGTTAGAATTTTATTGTATACTTACTCGTATATACTAGTATATCTATGTACTTACCTGTCAAAAGAATATCCTCATTCGATATTACAAAATTATCACTATTTGTTTGGGTTTAAATTTTTTTAATGTTGTTTTATTTTTTTTTTTTTTTTTTTTCAAATTATTAACTTTTATAACTACGGCAAATTAGCTTTCCAACAAAAAGTCCATACCGAATCACGCATTCAAACAAACTAAACTTGTTAAGAAAAACTAAGCGACAAAATAAAATCTTTTTGTATTGAAAGTAATACCGAAAAATTAAAATTTAATACTTCAGGGGTTAAAACGTAATTCTACAGTATTTGAAAGTGATACTGAAGGGGTTGAAATAAGTATTAAAATGTTTCAAAATAATATTTGAATATTAAAATGTAAGTCTGAATTATTATAAAGTAATATGTATATACTTAAATCGGGGATAGCGCGCTCAAAAAACTAAAGCAATACCAAAATGTTTAAATGTAATACTCAAGGGTTAAAAAGTAATTCTAGCGTGTTTTAAGCTTCTATTTAAGATTAAAAAAATAGTAATTTCAGGTTAAATATAAATTTTTTCAATATTACATCCGAATTATTAAAATGAAGTATTGTTGCATATTAGAATTCATTTATAACGGTGACGCCCTTCAAATGATCCAAGATATGTTTTGTTAAAAAATTTCATGGTTGAACTGTAATTTTAATTATGACAGCGTTATTTTGTAGAATTAAAATACTTAATTTAAACCTTGTGAGATTATATTTCAGAATACTAGTATTAAAATGAGGTTTTTAATGAAAGAAATAGTGAAATTTAATACAAAATTCGTACAAAAAAAGTTTAATAAATTGAATACATTAAAAACAAATTTTTCTTGTATTGCATATGCCTGTAATACTGAGGCGGTATTAAAAAACACCCCCAGATTTTTAACCATGTACAGATTAGTAAAGGTGTGTTCACAATCTGTTGTAAAAAAATAAAATTTTTCACTTTTACAAGACTTGGTACACCAGATCGTGAATACCCCTCACAGGGTTCGGGTATTGTAAAAGTGTAAGATTTTGACATTCAGTATATTTTGTTATTGTAGTGCAAAAAAATGCTACACTTTTACACTTTTACAATGATACAAGACCAGATACACCGGATCGTGAATACCCCTATTGTAACAGAAAAATAATCATGCGAATAATTTTGAATTAAAATATTTCAAGAACCGGATGTCGCAGATACTTTTTGTGTTCAGCAGTGCATATGTATTGAACAGACCTTTCTTTTGATGTGTATATCGATGGGTTTGGGGAACATTGTTGAAAATGTAATTTTTTTCTTGCAAGGGGTTAGCCTTGATTTTTTTCAAAAATGTCGAAAAAAGTGAAGTCATGAATTGTACAACAAGTTGTACAACAATGGAAAGGACTGTGAAATCCCTTTCGAGCACTGGCAGCCGCAGAGTTTTGCGGAGTTTGATTGCGGAGATATCACCAGCCAAAGCAAAACAACTGCAGTTGGGTGGAAATCATGCGAATAATTTTGAATTAAAATATCTCAAGAACCGGATGTCGCAGATAATTTTTGTCTTCAGCATTGGATAGATATTGAACAGACCTTTCTTTTGATGTATATATCGATGGGTTTGGGGAACATTGTTAAAAATGTAATTCTTTTCTTGCAAGGGGTTAGCCTTGATTTTTTTCAAAAATGTCGAAAAAGGTGAAGTCATGAATTGTACAACAAGTTGTACAACAATGGAGAGGCCTGTGAAATTTCTTTCGAGCACTGGCAGCCGCAGATTTTTACGGGGTTTGGTTGCTGAGATGTCAGCATCCAAAGCAAGTCAAATGCAGTTGTGTGGAAAATCATGCGAATAATTTTGAATTAAAATATCTCAAGAACCGGATGTCGCAGATACTTTTTGTCTTCAGCAGTGCATATGTATTGAACAGACCTTTCTTTTGATGTGTATATCCATGGGTTTGGGGAACATTGTTGAAAATGTAATTTTTTTTTTGCAAGGGGTTAGCCTTGATTTTTTTCAAAAATGTCGAAAAAGGTGAAGTCATGAATTGTACAAGAAGTTGTACAACAATGGAAAGGCCTGTGTAATTTCTTTCGAGCACTGGCAGCCGCAGATTTTTACGGGGTTCGCGGGGTTTGATTGCGGAGATATCACCATCCAAAGCAAGTCAACTGCAGTTGGGTGGAAAATCATGCGAATAATTTTGAATTAAAATATCTCAAGAACCCGATGTCGCAGATTTTCTGTGTCTTCAGCATTGGATAGGTATTGAACAGACCTTTCTTTTGATGTATATATCGATGGGTTTTGGGAACATTGTTAAAAATGTAAATTTTTTCTTGCAAGGGGTTATCCTTGATTTTTTTCAAAAATGTCGAAAAAGGTGAAGTCATGAATTGTACAACAAGTTGTACAACAATGGAAAGGCCTGTGTAATTTCTTTCGAGCACTGGCAGTCGCAGATTTTTACGGGGTTTGGTTGCTGAGATGTCACAATCTAAAGCAAGTCAAATGCAGTTGTGTGGAAAATCATGCGAATAACTTTGAGTTAAAATATCTCAAGAACCGGATGTCGCAGATACTTTTTATCTTCAGCGGTGCATATGTATTGAACAGACCTTTCTTGTGATGTGTATATCGATGGGTTTGGGGAACATTGTTGAAAATGTAAATTTTTTCATGCAGGTGGGTGGCCGTGGCGCGATAGTTGTGTGCTCGCCTCGTGGTCACAGGTTCGATTCCTGCCGTTGTCTATGTCTTCTTATATTCCATTAAAAACCATTTCTAAAAATTGTCATAAAATGAGTTGCTGGTTTACTCATTACATGCTGTTCAGGCATAACACTAGCAACATGTGATTGAGTAAACTACTCATAAATATGACAACGAAATAAAATAAAATAATGCGAATTATAAGATACATAAATAAAAAAAAAACGGTAATTTTCTCCGCATTAGTTCAGCCGCCATCCCTGGAGATAAAATCTGAGACAACAACCACCGTCTGAATACGTCGCACCACACATCTTTCTATCCTTCTTTCTCTTCTTTCACCGGATGCCACGCTGTGTTAAAAACATATAAAGGGTATTCATAATCCCTTGAGCGCGTGCAAAATTATAAAAAAAAAAAAAAAAAAAGGGGTTAGCCTTGATTATTTTCTTTTCAAAAATGTCGAAAAAGGTGAAGTCATGAATTGTACAACAATGGAAAGGGCCTGTGGAATCCCTTTTGAGTACTAGCAGCCTCAGATTTTTACGGGGTTCCGTTGCGGAGATATCACCATCCAAAGCTAGTCAAATGCAGTTGGGTGGAAAATCATGCGAATAACTTTGAATTAAAATGTCTCAAGAACGGAATATCGCAGATACTTTTTGTCTTCAGCTGTGGATAGGTATTGAACAGACCTGTCTTTTGATGTATATATCGATGGGTTTGGGGAACATTGTTGAAAATGTAATTTTTTGCATGCAAGGGGTTAGCCTTGATTTTTTTCTAAAATGTCGAAAAAAGTGAAGTCATGAATTGTACAACAAGTTGTACAACAATGGAAAGGCCTGTGAAATTTCTTTCGAGCACTGGCAGCCGCAGATTTTTACGGGGTTTGGTTGCTGAGATGTCACCATCCAAAGCAAGTCAAATGCAGTTGTGTGGAAAATCATGCGAATAATTTTGAATTAAAATATCTCAAGAACCGGATGTCGCAGATACTTTTTGTCTTCAGCAGTGCATATGTATTGAACAGACCTTTCTTTTGATGTGTATATCGATGGGTTTGGGCAACATTGTTGAAAATGTAATTTTTTTCTTGCAAGGGGTTAGCCTTGATTTTTTTTCAAAAATGTCGAAAAAAGTGAAGTCATGAATTGTACAACAAGTTCTCCAACATTGGAAATGCCTGTGAAATCCCTTTCGAGCACTGGCAGCCGCAGAGTTTTGCGAAGTTTGATTGCGGAGATATCACCATCCAAAGCAAGTCAACTGCAGTTGGCTGGAAATCATGCGAATAATTTTGAATTAAAATATCTCAAGAAACGGATGTCGCAGATACTTTTGTCTTCAGAATTGGATAGATATTGAACAGACCTTTCTTTTGATGTATATATCGATGGGTTTGGGGAACATTGTTAAAAATGTAAATTTTTTCATGCAAGGGGTTGGCCTTGATTATTTTCAAAAATGTCGAAAAAGGTGAAGTCATGAATTGTACAACAATGGAAAATGCCTGTGGAATCCCTTTCGAGTACTAGCAGCCTCAGATTTTTACGGGGTTCCGTTGCGGAGATATCACCATCCAAATCAAGTCAAATGCAGTTGGGTGGAAAATCATGCGAATAACTTTGAATTAAAATATCTCAAGAACCGGAAGACGCAGGTACTTTTTGTCTTCAGCTCTGGATAGGTATTGAACAGACCTGTATTTTGATGTATATATCGATGGGTTTGGGGAACATTGTTGAAAATGTAATTTTTTTCTTGCAAGGGGTTAGCCTTGATTTTTTTCAAAAATGTCGAAAAAGGTGAAGTTATGAATTGTACAACAAGTTGTACAACAATGGAAATGCCTGTGAAATCCCTTTCGAGCAATGGTAGCCGCAGAGTTTTACGGGGTTTGTTTGCGGAGATATCACCATCCAAAACAAGTCAAATGCAGTTGGATGGAAAATCATGCGAATAACTTTGAATTAAAATATCTCAAGAACCGGATTTCGCAGATACTTTTTGTCTTCAACAGTGCATATGTATTGAACAGACCTTTCTTTTGATGTATATATCGATGGATTTGGGGAACATTGTTGAAAATGTAATTTTTTTCTTGCAAGGGGTTAGCCTTGATTTTTTAAAAAAAATTCGAAAAAAGTGAAGTCATGAATTGTACAACAAGTTGTACAACAAGTTGTACAACAATGGAAAGGCCTGTGAAATCCCTTTCGAGCACTGGCAGCCTCAGATTCTTACGGGGTTCGGTTGCGGAGATATCACTATCCAAATCAAGTCAAATGCAGTTGGGTGGAAAATCATGCGAATAACTTTGAATTAAAATATCTCAAGAACCGGAAGACGCAGGTACTTTTTGTCTTCAGCTCTGGATAGGTATTCAACAGACCTTTCTTTTGATGTATATATCGATGGGTTTGGGGAACATTGTTAAAAATGTAATTTTTTCTTGCAAGGGGTTAGCCTTGATTTTTTTCTAAAATGTCGAAAAAGGTGAAGTCATGAATTGTACAACAAGTTGTACAACAATGGAAATGCCTGTGAAATCCCTATCGAGCACTGGCAGCCGCAGAGTTTTACGGGGTTTGTTTGCGGAGATATCACCATCCAAAGCAAGTCAACTGCAGTTAGCCTTGATTTTTTTCAAAAATGTAGAAAAAAGTGAAGTAATGAATTGCACAACAACTTGTACAACAATGAAAAGGCCTGTGAAATCCCTTTTGAGCACTGGCAGCGGCAGAGTTTTGCGGGGTTTGATTGCGCAGATATCACCATCCAATGCAAGTCAACTGCAGTTGGGTGGAAAATCATGCGAATAACTTTGAATTAAAATATTTCAAGAACCGGATGACGCAGATAATTTTTTTCTAAAATGTCGAAAAAGGTGAAGTCATGAATTGTACAACAAGTTGTACAACAATGGAAATGCCTGTGAAATCCCTTTCGAGCACTGGCAGCCGCAGAGTTTTACGGGGTTTGTTTGCGGAGATATCACCATCCAAAGCAAGTCAACTGCAGTTAGCCTTGATTTTTTTCAAAAATGTAGAAAAAAGTGAAGTAATGAATTGCACAACAACTTGTACAACAATGAAAAGGCCTGTGAAATCCCTTTCGAGCACTGGCAGCGGCAGAGTTTTGCGGGGTTTGATTGCGCAGATATCACCATCCAAAGCAAGTCAACTGCAGTTGGGTGGAAAATCATGCGAATAACTTTGAATTAAAATATTTCAAGAACCGGATGACGCAGATAATTTTTCTCTTCAGCTGTGGATAGGTATTGAACAGACCTTTCTTCTGATGTATATATCAATGGGTTTGGGGTACATTGTTAAAAATGTAATTTTTTTCTTGCAAGGGGATAGCCTTCATTTTTTGAAAAATGTCGAAAAAGTTGAAGTCATGAATTTTACAACAAGTTGTACAACAATGGAAATGCCTGTGAAATCCCTTTCGAGCACTGGCAGTCGCAGATTTTTGCGGGGTTCGGTTGTGGAGATATCACCATCCAAATCAAGTCAAATGCAGTTGGGTGGAAAATTATGCGAATAAATTTGAATTAAAATATCTCAAGAACCGGTTTTCGCAGATACTTTTTGTCTTCAACAGTGCATATGTATTGAACAGACCTTTCTTTTGATGTATATATCGATGGATTTGGGGAACATTGTTGAAAATGTAATTTTTTTCTTGCAAGGGGTTAGCCTTGATTTTTTAAAAAAATATCGAAAAAAGTGAAGTCATGAATTGTACAACAAGTTGTACAACAATGGAAAGGCCTGTGAAATCCCTTTCGAGCACTGGCAGCCTCAGATTCTTACGGGGTTCGGTTGCGGAGATATCACCATCCAAATCAAGTCAAATGCAGTTGGGTGGAAAATCATGCGAATAACTTTGAATTAAAATATCTCAAGAACCGGAAGACGCAGGTACTTTTTGTCTTCAGCTCTGGATAGGTATTCAACAGACCTTTCTTTTGATGTATATATCGATGGGTTTGGGGAACATTGTTGAAAATGTAATTTTTTTCTTGCAAGGGGTTAGCCTTGATTTTTTTCAAAAATTTAGAAAAAAGTGAAGTAATGAATTGCACAACAACTTGTACAACAATGAAAAGGCCTGTGAAATCCCTTTCGAGCACTGGCAGCGGCAGAGTTTTGCGGGGTTTGATTGCGCAGATATCACCATCCAAAGCAAGTCAACTGCAGTTGGGTGGAAAATCATGCGAATAACTTTGAATTAAAATATTTCAAGAACCGGATGACGCAGATACTTTTTCTCTTCAGCTGTGGATAGGTATTGAACAGACCTTTCTTGTGATGTATATATCAATGGGTTTGGGGAACATTGTTAAAAATGTAATTTTTTTCTTGCAAGGGGTTAGCCTTGATTTTTATCAAAAATGTCGAAAATGGTGAAGTCATGAATTGTACAACAAGTTGTACAACAGTCGAAAGGCCTGTGAAATTCCTTTCGAGCACTGGCAGCTTCAGATTTTTACGGGGTTCGGTTGCGGAGATATCACCATCCAAAGCAAGTCAACTGCAGTTGGGTGGAAAATCATGCGAATAACTTTGAATTAAAATATTTCAAGAACCGGATGACGCAGATACTTTTTCTCTTCAGCTGTGTATAGGTATTGAACAGACCTTTCTTGTGATGTATATATCAATGGGTTTGGGGAACATTGTTAAAAATGTAATTTTTTTCTTGCAAGGGGTGTTAGCCTTGATTTTTATCAAAAATGTCGAAAAAGGCGAAGTCATGAATTGTACAAAAAGTTGTACAACGATAGAAATGCCTGTGAAATCCCTTTCGAGCACTGGCAGCCGCAGAGTTTTACGGGGTTTGTTTGTGGAGATATCACCATCCAAAACAAGTAAAATGCAGTTGGATGGAAAATCATGCGAATAACTTTGAATTAAAATATCTCAAGAACCGGATGTCGCCTTCAACAGTGGATAGGTATTGAACAGACGTTTCTTCTGATGTATATATCGATGGGTTTGGGGAACATTGTTAAAAATGTAATTTTTTTCTTGCATGTCATGAATTGTACAACAAGTTGTACAACAATGGAAATGCCTGTGAAATTCCTTTCGAGCACTGGCAGCTTCAGATTTTTACAGGGTTCGGTTGCGGAGATATCACCATCCAAAGCAAGTCAACTGCAGTTGGGTGGAAAATCATGCGAATAACTTTGAATTAAAATATTTCAAGAACCGGATGACGGAGATACTTTTTCTCTTCAGCTGTGGATAGGTATTGAACAGACCTTTCTTGTGATGTATATATCAATGGGCTTGGGGAACATTGTTAAAAATGTAATTTTTTTCTTGCAAGGGGTTAGCCTTGATTTTTATCAAAAATGTCGAAAAAGGCGAAGTCATGAATTGTACAAAAAGTTGTACAACGATAGAAATGCCTGTGAAATCCCTTTTGAGCACTGGCAGCCGCAGAGTTTTACGGGGTTTGTTTGTGGAGATATCACCATCCAAAACAAGTCAAATGCAGTTGGATGGAAAATCATGCGAATAACTTTGAATTAAAATATCTCAAGAACCGGATGTCGCAGATACTTTTTGTCTTCAACAGTGGATAGGTATTGAACAGACGTTTCTTCTGATGTATATATCGATGGGTTTGGGGAACATTGTTAAAAATGTAATTTTTTTCTTGCATGTCATGAATTGTACAACAAGTTGTACAACAATGGAAATGCCTGTGAAATTCCTTTCGAGCACTGGCAGCTTCAGATTTTTACGGGGTTCGGTTGCGGAGATATCACCATCCAAAGCAAGTCAACTGCAGTTGGGTGGAAAATCATGCGAATAACTTTGAATTGAAATCTTTCAAGAACCGGATGACGCAGATATTTTTTCTCTTCAACGGTGGATAGGTATTGAACAGACCTTTCTTGTGATGTATATATCGATGGGTTTGGGGAACATTGTTAAAAATGTAATTCTTTTCTTGCAAGGGGTTAGCCTCGATTTTTATCAAAAATGTCGAAAATGGTGAAGTCATGAATTGTACAACAAGTTGTACAACAATGGAAAGGCCTGTAAAATCCCTTTCTAGCACTGGCAGCTTCAGATTTTTACGGGGTTCGGTTGCGGAGATATCACCATCCAAAGCAAGTCAAATGCAGTTGGGTGGAAAATCATGCGAATAACTTTGAATTAAAATATCTCAACGACCGGATGTCGCAGATACTTATTGTCTTCAACAGTGGATAGGTATTGAACAGACCTTTCTTTTGATGTATATATCGATGGGTTTGGGGAACATTGTTAAAAATGTAATTTTTTTCTTGCAAGGGCTTAGCCTTCATTTTTTCAAAAATGTCGAAAGAAGTGAAGTCATGAATTGTACTACAAGTTGTACAACAAGTTGTACAATAATGGAAAGGCCAAAATGTCGAAAGAAGTGAAGTCATGAATTGTACTACAAGTTGTGCAACAAGTTGTACAACAATGGAAAGGCCTGTGAAATCCCTTTCGAGCACTGGCAGCTTCAGATTTTTACGGGGTTCGGTTGCGGAGATATCACCATCCAAAGCATGTCAAATGCAGTTGGGTGGAAAATCATGCGAATAACTTTGAATTAAAATATCTCAAGGACCGGATGTCGCAGATACTTATTGTCTTCAACAGTGGATAGGTATTGAAGAGACCTTTCTTCTGATGTATATATCGATGGGTTTGGGGAACAATGTTAAAAATGTAATTTTATTATTGCAAGGGTTTAGCCTTGATTTTTTACAAAAATGTGGAAAAAGGTGAAGTCATGAATTGTACAACATGTTGTACAACAATGGAAAGGCCTTTGAAATCCCTTTCGAGCACTAGCAGCCTCAGATTTTTACGGGGTTCCGTTGCGGAGATATCACCATCCAAAGCAAGTCAAATGCAGTTGGGTGGGAAATCATGCGAATAACTTTGAATTAAAATATCTCAAGAACCGGAAGTCGCAGGTACTTTTTGTCTTCAGCTCTGGATAGGTATTCAACAGACCTTTCTTTTGATGTATATATCGATGGGTTTAGGGAACATTGTTAAAAATGTAATTTTTTCTTGCAAGGGGTTAGCCTTGATTTTTTTCAAAAATGTCGAAAAAGGTGAGATCATGAATTGTACAACAAGTTGTACAACAATGGAAATGCCTGTGAAATCCCTTTCGAGCACTGGCAGGCGCAGAGTTTTACGGGGATTGTTTGCGGAGATATCACCATCCAAAGCAAGTCAAATGCAGTTGGGTGGAAAATCATGCGAATAACTTTGAATTAAAATATTTCAAGAACCGGATGACGCAGATACTTTTTCTCTTCAGCTGTGGATAGGTATTGAACAGACGTTTCTTCTGATGTATATATCGATGGGTTTGGGGAACATTGTTAAAAATGTAATTGTTTTCTTGCATGTCATGAATTGTACAACAAGTTGTACAACAATGGAAATGCCTGTGAAATTCCTTTCGAGCACTGGCAGCTTCAGATTTTTACGGGGTTCGGTTGCGGAGATATCACCATCCAAAGCAAGTCAACTGCAGTTGGGTGGAAAATCATGCGAATAACTTTGAATTAAAATATTTCAAGAACCGGATGACGCAGATACTTTTTCTCTTCAGCTGTGGATATGTATTGAACAGACCTTTCTTGTGATGTATATATCAATGGGTTTGGGAACATTGTTAAAAATGTAATTTTTTTCTTGCAAGGGGTTAGCCTTGATTTTTATCAAAAATGTCGAAAAAGGCGAAGTCATGAATTGTACAAAAAGTTGTACAACGATAGAAATGCCTGTGAAATCCCTTTCGAGCACTGGCAGCCGCAGAGTTTTACGGGGTTTGTTTGTGGAGATATCACCATCCAAAACAAGTCAAATGCAGTTGGATGGAAAATCATGCGAATAACTTTGAATTAAAATATCTCAAGAACCGGATGTCGCAGATACTTTTTGTCTTCAACAGTGGATAGGTATTGAACAGACGTTTCTTCTGATGTATATATCGATGGGTTTGGGGAACATTGTTAAAAATGTAATTTTTTTCTTGCATGTCATGAATTGTACAACAAGTTGTACAACAATCTAAATGCCTGTGAAATTCCTTTCGAGCACTGGCAGCTTCAGATTTTTACGGGGTTCGGTTGCGGAGATATCACTATCCAAAGCATGTCAACTGCAGTTGGGTGGAAAATCATGCGAATAACTTTGAATTAAAATATCTCAAGGACCGGATGTCGCAGATACTTATTGTCTTCAACAGTGGATAGGTATTGAAGAGACCTTTCTTCTGATGTATATATCGATGGGTTTGGGGAACAATGTTAAAAATGTAATTTTATTATTGCAAGGGTTTAGCCTTGATTTTTTACAAAAATGTGGAAAAAGGTGAAGTCATGAATTGTACAACATGTTGTACAACAATGGAAAGGCCTTTGAAATCCCTTTCGAGCACTAGCAGCCTCAGATTTTTACGGGGTTCCGTTGCGGAGATATCACCATCCAAAGCAAGTCAAATGCAGTTGGGTGGGAAATCATGCGAATAACTTTGAATTAAAATATCTCAAGAACCGGAAGTCGCAGGTACTTTTTGTCTTCAGCTCTGGATAGGTATTCAACAGACCTTTCTTTTGATGTATATATCGATGGGTTTAGGGAACATTGTTAAAAATGTAATTTTTTCTTGCAAGGGGTTAGCCTTGATTTTTTTCAAAAATGTCGAAAAATGTGAGATCATGAATTGTACAACAAGTTGTACAACAATGGAAATGCCTGTGAAATCCCTTTCGAGCACTGGCAGGCGCAGAGTTTTACGGGGATTGTTTGCGGAGATATCACCATCCAAAGCAAGTCAAATGCAGTTGGGTGGGAAATCATGCGAATAACTTTGAATTAAAATATCTCAAGAACCGGAAGTCGCAGGTACTTTTTGTCTTCAGCTCTGGATAGGTATTCAACAGACCTTTCTTTTGATGTATATATCGATGGGTTTAGGGAACATTGTTAAAAATGTAATTTTTTCTTGCAAGGGGTTAGCCTTGATTTTTTTCAAAAATGTCGAAAAAGGTGAGATCATGAATTGTACAACAAGTTGTACAACAATGGAAATGCCTGTGAAATCCCTTTCGAGCACTGGCAGGCGCAGAGTTTTACGGGCATTGTTTGCGGAGATATCACCATCCAAAGCAAGTCAAATGCAGTTGGGTGGAAAATCATGCGAATAACTTTGAATTAAAATATTTCAAGAAACGGATGACGCAGATACTTTTTCTCTTCAGCTGTGGATAGGTATTGAACAGACGTTTCTTCTGATGTATATATCGATGGGTTTGGGGAACATTGTTAAAAATGTAATTGTTTTCTTGCATGTCATGAATTGTACAACAAGTTGTACAACAATGGAAATGCCTGTGAAATTCCTTTCGAGCACTGGCAGCTTCAGATTTTTACGGGGTTCGGTTGCGGAGATATCACCATCCAAAGCAAGTCAACTGCAGTTGGGTGGAAAATCATGCGAATAACTTTGTATTAAAATATTTCAAGAACCGGATGACGCAGATACTTTTTCTCTTCAGCTGTGGATGTGTATTGAACAGACCTTTCTTGTGATGTATATATCAATGGGTTTGGGGACATTGTTAAAAATGTAATTTTTTTCTTGCAAGGGGTTAGCCTTGATTTTTATCAAAAATGTCGAAAAAGGCGAAGTCATGAATTGTACAAAAAGTTGTACAACGATAGAAATGCCTGTGAAATCCCTTTCGAGCACTGGCAGCCGCAGAGTTTTACGGGGTTTGTTTGTGGAGATATCACCATCCAAAACAAGTCAAATGCAGTTGGATGGAAAATCATGCGAATAACTTTGAATTAAAATATCTCAAGAACCGGATGTCGCAGATACTTTTTGTCTTCAACAGTGGATAGGTATTGAACAGACGTTTCTTCTGATGTATATATCGATGGGTTTGGGGAACATTGTTAAAAATGTAATTTTTTTCTTGCATGTCATGAATTGTACAACAAGTTGTACAACAATCTAAATGCCTGTGAAATTCCTTTCGAGCACTGGCAGCTTCAGATTTTTACGGGGTTCGGTTGCGGAGATATCACTATCCAAAGCATGTCAACTGCAGTTGGGTGGAAAATCATGCGAATAACTTTGAATTAAAATATTTCAAGAACCGGATGACGCAGATACTTTTTCTCTTCAGCTGTGGATAGGTATTGAACAGACCTTTCTTGTGATGTATATATCAATGGGTTTGGGGAACATTGTTAAAAATGTAATTTTTTTCTTGCAAGGGGTTAGCCTTGATTTTTATCAAGAATGTCGAAAAAGGCGAAGTCATGAATTGTACAAAAAGTTGTACAACGATAGAAATGCCTGTGAAATCCCTTTCGAGCACTGGCAGCCGCAGAGTTTTACGGGGTTTGTTTGTGGAGATATCACCATCCAAAACAAGTCAAATGCAGTTGGATGGAAAATCATGCGAAAAGCTTTGAATTAAAATATCTCAAGAACCGGATGTCGCAGATACTTTTTGTCTTCAACAGTGGATAGGTATTGAACAGACGTTTCTTCTGATGTATATATCGATGGGTTTGGGGAACATTGTTAAAAATGTAATTTTTTTCTTGCATGTCATGAATTGTACAACAAGTTGTACAACAATGGAAAGGCCTGTGAAATCCCTTTCGAGCACTGGCAGCTTCAGATTTTTACGGGGTTCGGTTGCGGAGATATCACCATCCAAAGCATGTCAAATGCAGTTGGGTGGAAAATCATGCGAATAACTTTGAATTAAAATATCTCAAGGACCGGATGTCGCAGATACTTATTGTCTTCAACAGTGGATAGGTATTGAACAGACCTTTCTTTTGATGTATATATCGATGGGTTTGGGGAACATTGTTAAAAATGTAATTTTTTTCTTGCCAGGGCTTAGCCTTCATTTTTTCAAAAATGTCGAAAGAAGTGAAGTCATGAATTGTACTACAAGTTGTACAACAAGTTGTACAATAATGGAAAGGCCAAAATGTCGAAAGAAGTGAAGTCATGAATTGTACTACAAGTTGTGCAACAAGTTGTACAACAATGGAAAGGCCTGTGAAATCCCTTTCGAGCACTGGCAGCCTCAGATTCTTACGGGGTTCGGTTGCTGAGATATCACCATCCAAATCAAATCAAATGCAGTCGGGTGGAAAATCATGCGAATAACTTTGAATTAAAATATCTCAAGAACCGGAAGTCGCAGGTACTTTTTGCCTTCAGCTCTGGATAGGTATTGAACACACCTTTCTTCTGATGTATATATCGATGGGTTTGGGGAACAATGTTAAAAATGTAATTTTTTTATTGCAAGGGTTTAGCCTTGATTTTTTACAAAAATGTGGAAAAAGGTGAAGTCATGAATTGTACAACAAGTAGTAAAACGATAGAAAGGCCTGTGAAATCCCTTTCGAGCACTGGCAGGCGCAGAGTTTTACGGGGTTTGATTGTGGAGATACTACCATCCAAAGCAAGTCAACTTCAGTTGGGTGGAAAATCATGCGAATAACTTTGAATTAAAATATCTCAAGACCTGGATGTCGCAGATACTTTTTGTCTTCAGCTGTGGATAGGTATTGAACAGACCTTTCTTTTGATGTATATATCGAAGGGTTTGGGGAACATTGTTGAAAATGTAATTTTTTTCTTGCAAGGGTTTAGCCTTGATTTTTTTCTAAAATGTCGAAAAAAGTGAAGTCATGAAATGTAAAACAATGGAAATGCCTGTGAAATCCCTTTCGAGCACTAGCAGCCAATGGTTCCGTTACGGAGATATCACCATCCAAAGCAAGTCAAATGCAGTTGGGTGGAAAATCATGCGAATAACTTTGAATTAAAATATCTCAAGGACCGGATGTTGCAGGTACTTCTTGTCTTCAGCTCTGGATAGGTATTCAACAGACCTTTCTTTTGATGTATATATCGATGGGTTTGGGGAACATTGTTGAAAATGTAATTTTTTTCTTGCAAGGGGTTAGCCTTGATTTTTTTCAAAAATGTAGAAAAAAGTGAAGTAATGAATTGCACAGCAACTTGTACAACAATGAAAAGGCCTGTGAAACCCCTTTCGAGCACTGGCAGCGGCAGAGTTTTGCGGGGTTTGATTGCGCAGATATCACCATCCAAAGCAAGTCAACTGCAGTTGGGTGGAAAATCATGCGAATAACTTTGAATTAAAATATTTCAAGAACCGGATGACGCAGATACTTTCTCTCTTCAGCTGTGGATAGGTATTGAACAGACCTTTCTTGTGATGTATATATCGATGGGTTTGGGGAACATTGTTAAAAATGTAATTTTTTCTTGCAAGGGGTTAGCCTTGATTTTTTTCAAAAATGTCGAAAAAGGCGAAGTCATGAATTGTACAACAAGTTGTACAACGATAGAAATTCCTGTGAAATCCCTTTCGAGCACTGGCCGCCGCAGAGTTTTACGGGGTTTGTTTGCGGAGAAATCACCGTCCAAAACAAGTCAAATGCAGTTGGATGGAAAATTATGCGAATAACTTTGAATTAAAATATCTCAAGAACCGGGTGTCGCAGATACTTTTTGTCTTCAACAGTGGATAGGTATTGAACAGACGTTTCTTCTGATGTATATATCGATGGGTTTGGGGAACATTGTTAAAAATGTAATTTTTTTCTTACAAGGGGATAGATAGCCTTCATTTTTTCAAAAATGTCGAAAATAGTGAAGTCATGAATTGTACAACAAGTTGTACAACAATGGAAAGGCCTGTGAAATCCCTTTCGAGCACTGGCAGCCTCAGGTTTATACGGGGTGAGGTTGTGGAGATATCACCATCCAAAGCAAGTCAAATGCAGTTGGGTGGAAAATTATGCGAATAACTTTGAATTAAAATATCTCAAGAACCGGATGCCGCAGGTACTTTTTGTCTTCAGCTGTGGATAGGTATTGAACAGACCTTTCTTTTGATGTATATATCGATGGGTTTGGGGAACATTGTTGAAAATGTAATTTTTTTCTTGCAAGGGGTTAGCCTTGATTTTTTTCAAAAATGTCGAAAATTGTGAAGTCATGAAATGTAGAACAAGTTGTACAACAATGGAAAGGCCTGTGAAATCCCTTTCGAGCACTGGTAACCTCAGATTTTTACGGGGTTCGGTTGCGGAGATATCACCATCCAAAGCAAGTCAAATGAAGTTGGGTGGAAAATCATGCAAATAACTTTGAATTAAAATATCTCAAGAACCGGATGTCGCAGGCACTTTTTGTCTTCAGCTCTGGATAGGTATTCAACAGGCCTTTCTTTTGATGTACATATCGATGGGTTTGGGGAACATTGTTGAAAATGTAGTTTTTTTCTTGCAAGGGGTTAGCAATAATTTTTTTCAAAAATGTCGAAAAAAGTGAAGTCATGAATTGTACAACAAGTTGTACAACAATGGAAAGGCCTGTGAAATCCCTTTCGAGCACTGGCAGCCTCAGATTCTTACGGGGTTCGGTTGCGGAGATATCACCATCCAAAGCAAGTCAAATGTAGTTGGCTGGAAAATCATGCGAATAATTTTGAATTAAAATATCTCAAGAACCGGATGTCGCAGATACTTATTGTCTTCAGCAGTGGATAGATATTGAACAGGCCTTTCTTTTGATGTATATGTCGATGGGTTTGGGGAACATTGTTAAAAATGTAATTTTTTTCTTGCAAGGGGTTAGCCTTGATTTTTTTCAAAAATGTCGAAAAAGGTGAAGTCATGAATTGTACAACAACTTGTACAACGATAGAAATGCCTGTGAAATCCCTTTCGAGCACTGGCATCCGCAGAGTTTTACGGGGTTTGGTTGCGGAGATATCATCATCCAAAACAAGTCAAATGCAGTTGGGTGGAAAATCATGCGAATAAATTGGAATTAAAATATCTCAAGAACCGGATGTCGCAGATACTTTTCGTCTTCAACAGTGGATAGATATTGAACATACCTTTCTTCTGATGTATATATCGATGGGTTTGGGGAACATTGTTAAAAATGTAATTTTTTTCTTGCCTTGATATTTTTCAAAAATTTCGAAAAAGGTGAAGTCATGAGTTGTACAACAAGTTGTACAACAATGAAAAGGCCTGTGAAATCCCTTTCGAGCACTGGCAGCCTCAGATTTTTACGGGGTCCGGTTGCGGAGATATCACCATCCAAAGTAAGTCAAATGCAGTTGAGTGGAAAATCATGCGACTAACTTTGAATTAAAATATTTCCAGAACCGGATGTCGCAAGTACGTCTTCAACAGTGCATATGTATTGAACAGACCTCTCTTTTGAGGTATATATCGATGGGTTTGGGGAACATTGTTGAAAATGTAATTTTTTTTTGCAAGGGTTTAGCTTTGATTTTTTTCAAAAATGTCGAAAAAAGTGAAGTCATGAATTGTACAACAAGTTGTACAACAATGGAAAGGCCTGTGAAATCCCTTTCGAGCACTGGCAACCTCAGATTTTTACGGGGTTCCGTTGCGGAGATATCACCATCCAAAGCAAGTCAAATGAAGTTGGGTGGAAAATCATGCGAATAACTTTGAATTAAAATATCTCAAGAACCGGATGTCGCAGGCACTTTTTGTCTTCAGCTCTGGATAGGTATTCGACAGACCTTTCTTTTGATGTATATATCGATGGGTTTGGGGAACATTGTTGAAAATGTAATTTTTTTCATGCAAGGGGTTAGCCTTGATTTTTTTCAAAAATGTCGAAAAAAGTGAAGTCATGAATTGTACAACAAGTTGTACAACAATGGAAAGGCCTGTGAAATCCCTTTCGAGCACTGGCAGCCTCAGATTCTTATGGAGTTCGGTTGCGGAGATATCACCATCCAAAGCAAGTCAAATGCAGTTGGATGGAAAATCATGCGAATAACTTTGAATTAAAATAACTCAAGAACCGGATGCCGCAGATACTTATTGTCTTCAACAGTGGATAGGTATTGAACAGACCTTTATTTTGATGTAAACATCGATGGGTTTGGGGAACATTGTTAAAAATGTAATTTTTTTTGCAAGGGGTTAGCCTTGATTTTTTTCAAAAATGTCGAAAAAGGTGAAGTCATGAATTGTACAACAAGTTGTACAACGATAGAAATGCCTGTGAAATCCCTTTCGAGCACCGGCAGCCGCAGAGTTTTACGGGGTTTGTTTGCGGAGATATCACCATCCAAAACAAGTCAAATGCATTTGGGTGGAAAATCATACGAATAACTTTGAATTAAAATATCTCAAGAACCGGATGTCACAGATACTTTTTGTGTTCAACAGTGGATAGGCATTGAACAGACCTTTCTTTTCATGGATCTATCGATAAGTTTGGGGAACAATATTAAAAATGTAATTTTTTTTATTGCAAGGGTTTAGCCTAGATTTTTTTCAAAAATGTCGAAAAAGGTGAAATCATGAATTGTACAACAAGTTGTACAACGATAGAAAGGCCTGCGAAATCCCTTTCGAGCACTGGCAGGAGCAGAGTTTTGCGGGGTTTGATTGCGGAGATATTACCATCCAAAGCAAGTCAACTGCAGTTGGGTGGAAAATCATGCGAATAACTTTGAATTAAAATAACTCAAGATTTGGATGTCGCAGATACTTTTTGTCTTCAGCTTTGGATAGGTATTGAACAGACCTTTCTTTTGATGTGTATATCGATGGGTTTGGGGAACATTGTTGAAAATGTAATTTTTTTCTTGCAAGGGGTTAGCCTTGATTTTTTTCAAAAATGTCGAAAAAGGTGAAGTCATGAATTGTACATCAAGTTGTACAGCGATAGAAATGCCTGTGAAACCCGTTTCGAGCACTGGCAGCCGCAGAGTTTTACGGGGTTTGGTTGCGGAGATATCACCCTCCAAAACAAGTCAAATACAGTTGGGTGGAAAATCATGCGAATAAATTTCAATTAAAATATCCCAAGAACCGGATGTCGCAGACACTTTTTGTCTTCAACAGTGGATAGGTATTGAACATACCTTTCTTCTGATGTATATATCGATGGGTTTGGGGAACATTTTTAAAAATCTAATTTTTTTCTTGGCTTGATTTTTTTCAAAAATGTCGAAAAAACTGAAGTCATGAATTGTACAACAAGTTGTACTACAATGGAAAG
Source organism: Philhelius pedissequus (assembly GCA_910595825.1). NCBI lineage: Eukaryota > Metazoa > Arthropoda > Insecta > Diptera > Syrphidae > Philhelius > Philhelius pedissequus. The sequence continues at coordinate 665,119 of OU343163.1, read as the reverse complement.
GCCTGTGAAATCCCTTTCGATCACTGGCAGCCTCAGGTTTTTACGGGGTGCGGTTGCGGATATATCACCATCCAAAGCAAGTCAAATGCAGTTGGGTGGAAAATCATGCGAATAACTTTGAATTAAAATATCTCAAGAACCGGATGTCGCAGATACTTATTGTCTTCAACAGTGGCTAGGTATTGAACAGACCTTTCTTTTGATGTATATGTTGATGGGTTTGGGGAACATTGTTAAAAATGTAATTTTTTTCTTGCAAGGGGTTAGCCTTGACTTTTTTCAAAAATGTCGAAAAAGGTGAAGTCATGAATTGTACAACAACTTGTACAACGATAGAAATGCCTGTGAAATCCCTTTCGAGCACTGGCATCCGCAGAGTTTTACGGGGTTTGGTTGCGGAGATATCATCATCCAAAGCAAGTCAAATGCAGTTGGGTGGAAAATCATGCGAATAAATTGGAATTAAAATATCTCAAGAACCGGATGTCGCAGATACTTTTTGTCTTCAACAGTGGATAGGTATTGAACATACCTTTCTTCTGATGTATATATCGATGGGTTTGGGGAACATTGTTAAAAATGTAATTTTTTTCTTGCCTTGATATTTTTCAAAAATGTCGAAAAAGGTGAAGTCATGAGTTGTACAACAAGTTGTACAACAATGAAAAGGCCTGTGAAATCCCTTTCGAGCACTGGCAGCCTCAGATTTTTACGGGGTGCGGTTGCGGAGATATCACCATCCAAAGCAAGTCAAATGCAGTTGAGTGGAAAATCATGCGACTAACTTTGAATTAAAATATCTCAAGAACCGGATGTCGCAGGCACTTTTTGTCTTCAGCTCTGGATACGTATTCGACAGACCTTTCTTTTGATGTATATATCGATGGGTTTGGGGAACATTGTTAAAAATGTAATTTTTTTCTTGCAAGGGGTTAGCCTTGATTTTTTTCAAAAATGTCGAAAATTGTGAAGTCATGAAATGTACAACAAGTTGTACAACAATGGAAAGGCCTGTGAAATCCCTTTCGAGCACTGGCAGCCTCAGATTCTTATGGGGTTCGGTTGCGGAGATATCACCATCCAAAGCAAGTCAAATGCAGTTGGATGGAAAATCATGCGAATAACTTTGAATTAAAATAACTCAAGAACCGGATGCCGCAGATACTAATTGTCTTCAACAGTGGATAGGTATTAAACAGACCTTTATTTTGATGTAAACATCGATGGGTTTGGGGAACATTGTTAAAAATGTAATTTTTTTTGCAAGGGGTTAGCCTTGATTTTTTTCAAAAATGTCGAAAAAGGTGAAGTCATGAATTGTACAACAAGTTGTACAAGGATAGAAATGCCTGTGAAATCCCTTTCGAGCACCGGCAGCCGCAGAGTTTTACGGGGTTTGTTTGCGGAGATATCACCATCCAAAACAAGTCAAATGCATTTGGGTGGAAAATCGTACGAATAAATTTGAATTAAAATATCTCAAGAACCGGATGTCACAGTTACTTTTTGTGTTCAACAGTAGATAGGTATTGAACAGACCTTTCTTTTGATGGATCTATCGATAAGTTTGGGGAACAATATTAAAAATGTAATTTTTTTTATTGCAAGGGTTTAGCCTAGATTTTTTTCAAAAATGTCGAAAAAGGTGAAATCATGAATTGTACAACAAGTTGTACAACGATAGAAAGGCCTGCGAAATCCCTTTCGAGCACTGGCAGGCGCAGAGTTTTGCGGGGTTTGATTGCGGAGATATTACCATCCAAAGCAAGTCAACTGCAGTTGGGTGGAAAATCATGCGAATAACTTTGAATTAAAATATCTCAAGATTTGGATGTCGCAGATACTTTTTGTCTTCAGCTTTGGATAGGTATTGAACAGACCTTTCTTTTGATGTGTATATCGATGGGTTTGGGGAACATTGTTGCAAATGTAATTTTTTTCTTGCAAGGGGTTAGCTTTGATTTTGTTCAAAAATGTCGAAAAAGGTGAAGCCATGAATTGTATAACAAGTTGTACAACGATAGAACGGCCTGTGAAATCCCTTTCGAGCACTGGCAGCCTCAGATTTTTACGGAGTTCGGTTGCGGAGATATCACCATCCAAAGCAAGTCAAATGCAATTGGGTGGAAAATCATGCGAATAACTTTGAATAAAAATATCTCAAGAACCGGATGTCGCAGATACTTTTTGTCTTCAGCTGTGGATAGGTATTAAACAGACCTTTCTTTTGACGTATATATCGATGGGTTTTGGGAACATTGTTGAAAATGTAATTTTTTTCTTGCAAGGGGTTAGCTTTGATTTTGTTCAAAAATGTCGAAAAAGGTGAAGCCATGAATTGTATAACAAGTTGTACAACGATAGAACGGCCTGTGAAATCCCTTTCGAGCACTGGTAGCTTCAGATTTTTACGGGGTTCGGTTGCGGAGATATCACCATCCAAAGCAAGTCAAATGCAGTTGGGTGGAAAATCAGGCGAATAACTTTGAATAAAAATATCTCAAGAAGCGGATGTCGCAAATACTTTTTGTCTTCAGCTGTGTATAGGTATTGAACAGACCTTTCTTATGATGTATATATCGATGTTTTTGGGGAACATTGTTAAAAATGTAATTTTTTTTCTTGCAAGGAGTTAGACTTGATTTTTTTCAAAATGTCGAAAAAGGTAAAGTCATGAATTGTACTACAAGTTGTACAACAATGGAAGGGCATGTGAAATCCCTTTCGAGCACTGGCAGCCGCAGATTTTTACGGGGTTTGGTTGCGGAGATATCACCATCCAAATCAAGTCAACTGCAGTTGGGTGGAAAATCATGCGAACAACTTTGAATTAAAATATTTCAAGAACCGGATGTCGCAGGTACTTTTTGTCTTCAGCTGTTGATAGGTATTGAACTTTTTGTGTTCGGCAGTGGATAGGTATTGAAGAGCCATTTCTTTTGATGTATATATCGATGGGTTTGGGGAACATTGTTAAGCCTTGATTTTTTTCAAAAATGTCGAAAAAGGTGAAGTCATGAATTGTACAACAAGTTGTACAACAATGGAAGGGCATGTAAAATCCCTTTCGAGCACTGGCAGCCGCAGATTTGTACGGGGTTTGGTTGCGGAGATATCACCATCCAAATCAAGTCAACTGCAATTGGGTGGAAAATCATGCGAATAACTTTGAATTAAAATATTTCAAGAACCAGATATCGCAGATACTTTTTGTCTCCTGCTGTGGATAGGTATTGAATAGGCCTTTCTTTTGATGTATATATCGATGGGTTTGGGGAACATTGTTAAAAATGTAATTTTTTTCTTGCAAGGGGCCTTGATTTTTTTCAAAAATATCGAAAAAAGTGAAGTCATGAATTGTACAACAAGTTGTACAACAATGGAAATGCCTGTGAAATCCCTTTCGAGCACTGGCAGCCGCAGAGTTTTGCGGGGTTTGATTGCGGATATATCACCATCCAAAGCAAGTCAACTGCAGTTAGGTGGAAAATCATGCGAATAACTTTGAATTAAAATATTTCAAGAACCGGATGTCGCAGATACTTTTGGTCTCCTGCTGTGGATAGGTATTGCACACACCTTTCTTTTGATGTATATATCGATGGGTTTGGGGAATATTGTTAAAAATGTAATTTTTTTCTTGCAGGGGTTAGCCTTGATTTTTTTCAAAAATGTCGAAAATGGTGAAGCCATTAATTGTACAACAGTGGAAAAGCCTGTGAAATACCTTTCGAGCACTGGCAGCCAAAGCAAGTCAAATGCAGTTGGGTGGAAAATCATGCGAATAACTTTGAATTGAAATATCTCAATAACCGGATGTCACAGATACTTTTTGTCTTCAGCTGTGGATAAGCATTGAACAGACCTTTCTTTTGATGTATATAACGATGGGTTTGGGGAACATTGCTAAAAATGTAATTTTTTTCTTGCAAGGGGTTAGCCTTGATTATTTTCAAAAATATCGAAAAAGGTGAAGTCATGAATTGTACAACCATGGAAAGGCCTGTGGAATCCCTTTCGAGCACTGGCAGCCGCAGATTTTTACGGGGTTTGGTTGCGGAGATATCACCATCCAAAGCAAGTCAAATGCAGTTGGGTGGAAAATCATTCGAATAACTTTGAATAAAAATATCTCAAGAACCAGATGTCGCAGATACATTTTGTCTTCAGCTGTGTATAGGTATTGAACAGACCTTTCATTTGATGTATATATCCATGGGTTTGGGGATCATTGTTAAAAATGTAATTTTTTTCTTGCAAGTGGTTAGCCTTGATTTTTTTCAAAAATGTCGAAAAAGGTAAAGTCATGAATTGTACAACAATGGAAAGGCCTGTGGAATCCCTTTCGAGCACTGGCCGCCAAAGCAAGTCAAATGCAGTTGGGTGGAAAATCATGCGAGTAACTTTGAATAAAAATATCTCAAGAAGCGGATGTCGCAAATACTTTTTGTCTTCAGCTGTGTATAGGTATTGAACAGACCTTTCTTTTGATGTATACATCGATGGGTTTGGGGAACATTGTTAAAAATGTAATTTTTTTTCTTGCAAGGGGTTAGCCTTGATTTTTTTCAAAATGTCGAAAAAGGTAAATTCATGAATTGTACTACAAGTTGTACAACAATGGAAAGGCCTGTGAAATCCATTTCGAGCACTGGCAGCCTCAGATTTTTACGGAGTTCGGTTGCGGAGATATCACCATCCAAAGCAAGTCAAATGCAGTTGGGTGGAAAATCATGCGCATAACTTTGAATAAAAATATCTCAAGAACCGGATGTATAGGTATTGAACAGACCTTTCTTTTGAAGTATATATCGATGGGTTTGGGGAACATTGTTAAAAATGTAATTTTTTTTCTTGCAAGGGGTTAGCCTTGATTTTTTTCAAAATGTCGAAAAAGGTAAAGTCATGAATTGTACTACAAGTTGTACAACAATGGAAAGGCCTGTGAAATCCCTTTCGAGCACTGGCAGCCTCAGATTTTTACGGAGTTCGGTTGCGGAGATATCACCATCCAAAGCAAGTCAAATGCAGTTGGGTGGAAAATCATGCGAATAACTTTGAATAAAAATATCTCAAGAACCGGATGTCGCAGATACTTTTTGTCTTCAGCTGTGGATAGGTATTGAACAGACCTTTCATTTGATGTATATACCCATGGGTTTGGGGAACATTGTTAAAAAAGTAATTTTTTTCTTGCAAGTGGTTAGCCTTGATTTTTTTCCAAAATGTCGAAAATGGTGAAGTCATGAATTGTACAACAAGTTGTACAACTATGGAAAGGCCTGTAAAATCCCTTTCTAGCACTGGCAGCCGCAGAGTTTTGCGGGGTTTGATTGCGGATATATCACCATCCAAAGCAAGTCAACTGCAGTTAGGTGGAAAATCATGCGAATAACTTTGAATTAAAATATTTCAAGAACCGGATGTCGCAGATACTTTTGGTCTCCTGCTGTGGATAGGTATTGCACACACCTTTCTTTTGATGTATATATCGATGGGTTTGGGGAATATTGTTAAAAATGTAATTTTTTTCTTGCAGGGGTTAGCCTTGATTTTTTTCAAAAATGTCGAAAATGGTGAAGCCATTAATTGTACAACAGTGGAAAAGCCTGTGAAATACCTTTCGAGCACTGGCAGCCAAAGCAAGTCAAATGCAGTTGGGTGGAAAATCATGCGAATAACTTTGAATTGAAATATCTCAATAACCGGATGTCACAGATACTTTTTGTCTTCAGCTGTGGATAAGCATTGAACAGACCTTTCTTTTGATGTATATAACGATGGGTTTGGGGAACATTGCTAAAAATGTAATTTTTTTCTTGCAAGGGGTTAGCCTTGATTATTTTCAAAAATATCGAAAAAGGTGAAGTCATGAATTGTACAACCATGGAAAGGCCTGTGGAATCCCTTTCGAGCACTGGCAGCCGCAGATTTTTACGGGGTTTGGTTGCGGAGATATCACCATCCAAAGCAAGTCAAATGCAGTTGGGTGGAAAATCATTCGAATAACTTTGAATAAAAATATCTCAAGAACCAGATGTCGCAGATACATTTTGTCTTCAGCTGTGTATAGGTATTGAACAGACCTTTCATTTGATGTATATATCCATGGGTTTGGGGATCATTGTTAAAAATGTAATTTTTTTCTTGCAAGTGGTTAGCCTTGATTTTTTTCAAAAATGTCGAAAAAGGTAAAGTCATGAATTGTACAACAATGGAAAGGCCTGTGGAATCCCTTTCGAGCACTGGCCGCCAAAGCAAGTCAAATGCAGTTGGGTGGAAAATCATGCGAGTAACTTTGAATAAAAATATCTCAAGAAGCGGATGTCGCAAATACTTTTTGTCTTCAGCTGTGTATAGGTATTGAACAGACCTTTCTTTTGATGTATACATCGATGGGTTTGGGGAACATTGTTAAAAATGTAATTTTTTTTCTTGCAAGGGGTTAGCCTTGATTTTTTTCAAAATGTCGAAAAAGGTAAATTCATGAATTGTACTACAAGTTGTACAACAATGGAAAGGCCTGTGAAATCCATTTCGAGCACTGGCAGCCTCAGATTTTTACGGAGTTCGGTTGCGGAGATATCACCATCCAAAGCAAGTCAAATGCAGTTGGGTGGAAAATCATGCGCATAACTTTGAATAAAAATATCTCAAGAACCGGATGTATAGGTATTGAACAGACCTTTCTTTTGAAGTATATATCGATGGGTTTGGGGAACATTGTTAAAAATGTAATTTTTTTTCTTGCAAGGGGTTAGCCTTGATTTTTTTCAAAATGTCGAAAAAGGTAAAGTCATGAATTGTACTACAAGTTGTACAACAATGGAAAGGCCTGTGAAATCCCTTTCGAGCACTGGCAGCCTCAGATTTTTACGGAGTTCGGTTGCGGAGATATCACCATCCAAAGCAAGTCAAATGCAGTTGGGTGGAAAATCATGCGAATAACTTTGAATAAAAATATCTCAAGAACCGGATGTCGCAGATACTTTTTGTCTTCAGCTGTGGATAGGTATTGAACAGACCTTTCATTTGATGTATATACCCATGGGTTTGGGGAACATTGTTAAAAAAGTAATTTTTTTCTTGCAAGTGGTTAGCCTTGATTTTTTTCCAAAATGTCGAAAATGGTGAAGTCATGAATTGTACAACAAGTTGTACAACTATGGAAAGGCCTGTAAAATCCCTTTCTAGCACTGGCAGCTTCAGATTTTTACGGGGTTCGGTTGCGGAGATATCACCATCCAAAGCAAGTCAAATGCAGTTGGGTGGAAAATCATGCGAATAACTTTGAATTAAAATATCTCCAGAACCGGATGTCGCAGATATTTTTTGTCTTCAGTTGTGGATAGGTATTGAACAGACCTTTCTTTTGATGTATATGTCGATGGGTTTGGGGAACATTGTTAAAATGTAATTTTTTTCTTGCAAGGGGTTAGTCTTGATTTTTTTCAAAAATGTCGAAAAAGGTGAAGTCATGAATTGTACTACAAGTTGTACGACAATGGAAAGGCCTGTGAAATCCCTTTCGAGCACTGGCAGCCTCAGATTTTTACGGCGTTCGGTTGCGGAGATATCACCATCCAAAGAAAGTCAAATGCAGTTGGGTGGAAAATCATGCGAATAACTTTGAATTAAAATATCTCAAGAACCGGATGTCGCAGATACTTTTTGTCTTCAGCTGCGAATAGGTATTGAACAGACCTTTCTTTTGGTGTATATATCGATGGGTTTAGGGAACATTGTTAAAAATGTAGTTTTTTTCTTGCAAGGGGTTAGCCTTGATTTTTTTCAAAAATGTCGAAAATGGTGAAGTCATTAATTGTACAACAGTGGAAAAGCCTGTGGAATCCCTTTTGAGCACTGGCAGCCGCAGATTATTACGAGGTTTGGTTGCGGAGATATCACCATCCAAAGCAAGTCAAATGCAGTTGGGTGTAAAATCATGCGAATAACTTTGAATAAAAATATCTCAAGAACCGGATGTCACAGATACTTTTTGTCTTCAGCTGTGTATAGGTATTGAACAGACCTTTCATTTGATGTATATACCCATGGGTTTGGGGAACATTGTTAAAAATGTAATTTTTTTCTTGCAAGGGGTTAGCCTTGATTTTTTTCCAAAATGTCGAAAAAAGGTGAAGGCATGAATTGTACTACAAGTTTTACAACAATGGAAAGGCCCATGAAATCCCTTTCGAGCACTGGCAGCCTTACATTTTTACGGGGTTCGCTAGCGGAGATATTACCATCCAAAGCAAGTCAAATGCAGTTGGTTGGAAAAACATGCGAATAACTTTAAATTAAAATATCTCAAGAACCGGATATCGCAGATACTTTTTGTCTTCAGCTGTGCATATATATTGAACAGACCTTTCTTTTGATGTATATGTCGATGGGTTTGGGGAGCATTGTTAAAAATGTCATTTTTTTCTTGCAAGGGGTTAGCCTTGATTTTTTTTCAAAAATGTCGAAAATGGTGAAGTCATGAATTGTACAACAAGTTGTACAACAATGGAAAGGCCTGTGAAATCCCTTTCGAACACTGGCAGCTTCAGATTTTTACGGGGTTCGGTTGCGGAGATATCACCATCCAAAGCAAGTCAAATGCAGTTGGGTGGAAAATCATGCGAATAACTTTGAATTAAAATATCTCAAAAACTGGATGTCGCAGATACTTTCTGTCTTCAGCTGTGCATAGGTATTGAACAGACTTTTCTTTTTATGTATATACCCATGGGTTTGGGGAACATTGTTGAAAATGTAAATTTTTTCTTGCAAGGATTAAGCCTTGATTTTTTTCAAAAATGTCGAAAAAGGTGAAGTCATGAATTGTACAACAAGTTGTACAACAATGGAAAGGCCTGTGGAATCCCTTTCGAGCACTGGCAGCCGCAGATTTTGACGGGGTTTGGTTGCGGAGATATCACCATCCAAAGCAAGTCAAATGCAGTTGGGTGGAAAATCATGCGAATAATTTTGAATTAAAATATCTCAAGAACCGGATGTCGCAGATATTTTTTGTCTTCAGCTGTGGATAGGTATTGAACATACCTTTCTTTTGATGTATATATCGATGGATTTAGGGAACATTGTTAAAAATATATTTTTTTTCTTGCAAGGGGTTAGCATTGATTTTTTTCAAAAATGTCGAAAATGGTGAAGTGAAATGGTGAATTAAAATGTCTCAAGAACCGGATGTCGCAGATACTTTTTGTCTTCAGCTGTGGATAGGTATTGAACAGACCTTTCTTTTTATGTATATACCCATGTGTTTGGGGAACATTGTTGAAAATGTAAATTTCTTCTTGCAAGGATTTAGCCTTGATTTTTTTCAAAAATGTCGAAAAAGGTGAAGTCATGAATTGTACAACAAGTTGTACAACAATGAAAAGGCCTGTGAAATCCCTTTCGAGCATTGGCAGCCGCAGATTTTTACGGGGTTTGGTTGAGGAGATATCACAATCCAATGCAAGTCAACTGCAGTTGGGTGGAAAACCATGCGAATAATTTTGAATTAAAATATCTCAAGAACCGGGTGTCGTAGATACTTTTTGTCTTCAGCTGTGGATAGGTATTGAACATACCTTTCTTTTGATGTATATATCGATGGGTTTAGGGAATATTGTTAAAAATGTAATTTTTTTCTTGCAAGGGGTTAGCATTGATTTTATTCAAAAATGTCGAAAATGGTGAAGTGAAATGGTGAATTAAAATGTCTCAAGAACCGGATGTCGCAGATACTTTTTGTCTTCAGCTGTGGATAGGTATTGAACAGACCTTTCTTTTTATGTATATACCCATGGGTTTGGGGAACATTGTTGAAAATGTAAATTTCTTCTTGCAAGGATTTAGCCTTGATTTTTTTCAAAAATGTCGAAAAAGGTGAAGTCATGAATTGTACAACAAGTTGTACAACAATGAAAAGGCCTGTGAAATCCCTTTCGAGCATTGGCAGCCGCAGATTTTTACGGGGTTTGGTTGAGGAGATATCACCATCCAAAGCAAGTCAAATGCAGTTGGGTGGAAAATCATGCGAATAACTTTGAATAAAAATATCTCAAGAACCGGATGTCACAGATACTTTTTGTCTTCAGCTGTGTATAGGTATTAAACAGACCTTTCTTTTGATGTATATATCGATGGGTTTTGGGAACATTGTTAAAAATGTAATTTTTTTCTTGCAAGTGGTTAGCCTTGATTTTTTTCCAAAATGTCGAAAAAGGTGAAGGCATGAATTGTACTACAAGTTTTACAACAATGGAAAGGCCTATGAAATCCCTTTCGAGCACTGGCAGCCTCACATTTTTACGGGGTTCGCTTGCGGAGATATTACCATCCAAACAAGTCAAATGCAGTTGGTTGGAAAAACATGCGAATAATTTTGAATTAAAATATCTGAAGAACCGGATATCGCAGATACTTTTTGTCTTCAGCTGTGGATAGCTATTGAACACACGTTTCTTTTGATGTATATATCGATGGGTTTGGGGAACATTGTTAAAAATGTAATTTTTTTCTTGCAAGGGGTTAGTCTTGATTTTTATCAAAAATGTCGAAAAAGGTGAAGTCATGAATTGTACTACAAGTTGTACGAATATGGAAAGGCCTATGAAATCCCTTTCGAGCACTGGCAGCATCAGATTTTTACGGGGTTCGGTTGCGGAGATATCACCATCCAAAGAAAGTCAAATGCAGTTGGGTGGAAAATCATGCGAATAACTTTGAATTAAAATATTTCAAGAACCGGATGTCGCAGATACTTTTTGTCTTCAGCTGTGAATAGGTATTGAACAGACCTTTCTTTTGGTGTATATATCGATGGGTTTAGGGAACATTGTTAAAAATGTAATTTTTTTCTTGCAAGGGGTTAGACTTGATTATTTTCAAAAATGTCGAAAAAGGTGAAGTCATGAATTGTACAACAATGGAAAGGCCTATGGAATCTCTTTCGAGCACTGGCAGCCAAAGCAAGTCAAATGCAGTTGGGTGGAAAATCATGCGAATAACTTTGAATAAAAATATCTCAAGAACCGGATGTCACAGATACTTTTTGTCTTCAGCTGTGTATAGGTATTGAACAGAGCTTTCATTTGATGTATATACCCATGGGTTTGGGGAACATTGTTAAAAATGTAATTTTTTTCTTGCAAGGGGTTAGCCTTGATTTTTTTCCAAAATGTCGAAAAAGGTGAAGGCATGAATTGTACTACAAGTTTTACAACAATGGAAAGGCCTATGAAATCCCTTTCGAGCACTGGCAGCCTCACATTTTTACGGGGTTCGCTTGCGGAGATATTACCATCCAAACAAGTCAAATGCAGTTGGTTGTAAAAACATGCGAATAACTTTGAATTAAAATATCTCAAGAACCGGATATCGCAGATACTTTTTGTCTTCAGCTGTGGATAGGTATTGAACAGACCTTTCTTTTGATGTATATGTCGATGGGTTTGGGGAGCATTGTTAAAAATGTCATTTTTTTCTTGCAAGGGGTTAGCCTTGATTTTTTTTCAAAAATGTCGAAAAAGGTGAACTCATGAATTGTACAACAAGTTGTACAACAATGGAAAGGCCTGTGAAATCCCTTTCGAGCACTGGCAGCTTCAGATTTTTACGGCGTTCGGTTGCGGAGATATCACCATCCAAAGCAAGTCAAATGCAGTTGGGTGGAAAATCATGCGAATAACTTTGAATTAAAATATCTCAAAAACTGGATGTCGCATGTACTTTCTGTCTTCAGCTGTGCATAGGTATTGAACAGACCTTTCTTTTTATGTATATACCCATGGGTTTGGGGAACATTGTTGAAAATGTAAATTTTTTTTTGCAAGGATTTAGCCTTGTTTTTTTTCAAAAATGTCGAAAAAGGTGAAGTCATGAATTGTACAACAAGTTGTACAACAATGGAAAGGCCTGTGAAGTCCCTTTCGAGCATTGGCAGCCGCAGATTTTTACGGGGTTTGGTTGAGGAGATATCACAATCCAATGCAAGTCAACTGCAGTTGTGTGGAAAATCATGCGAATAACTTTGAATTAAAATATATCAAGAACTGGATGTCGCAGATACCTTTTGTCTTCAGTTGTGGATAGGTATTGAACAGACCTTTCTTTTGATGTATATGTCGATGGGTTTGGGGAGCATTGTTAAAAATGTAATTTTTTTCTTGCAAGGGGCCTTGATTTTTTTCAAAAATGTCGAAAAAGGTGAAGTCATGAATTGTACAACAAGTTTTACAACAATGGAAAGGCCTGTCGAATCCCTTTCGAGCACTGGCAGCCGCAGATTTTTACGGGGTTTGGTTGCGAAGATATCACCATCCAAAGCAAGTCAAATGCAGTTGGGTGGAAAATCATGCGAATAATTTTGAATTCAAATATCTCAAGAACCGGATGTCGCAGATACTTTTTGTCTTCAGCTGTGGATAGCTATTGAACACACCTTTCTTTTGCTGTATATATCGATGGGTTTGGGGAACATTGTTAAAAATGTAATTTTTTTCTTGCAAGGGGTTAGTCTTGATTTTTATTAAAAATGTCGAAAAAGGTGAAGTCATAAATTGTATTACAAGTTGTACGAATATGGAAAGGCCTGTGAAATCCCTTTCGAGCACTGGCAGCCTCAGATTTTTACGGGGTTCGGTTGCGGAGATATCACCATCCAAAGAAAGTCAAATGCAGTTGGGTGGAAAATCATGCGAATAACTTTGAATTAAAATATCTCAAGAACCGGATGTCGCAGATACTTTTTGTCTTCAGCTGTGAATAGGTATTGAACAGACCTTTCTTTTGGTGTATATATCGATGGTTTAGGGAACATTGTTAAAAATGTAATTTTTTTCTTGCAAGGGGTTAGCCTTGATTTTTTTCAAAAATGTCGAAAATGGTGAAGTCATTAATTGTACAACAGTGGAAAAGCCTGTGGAATCCCTTTCGAGCACTGGCAGCCGCAGATTTTTACGGGGTTTGGTTGCGGAGATATCACCATCCAAAGCAAGTCAAATGCAGTTGGGTGTAAAATCATGCAAATAACTTTGAATAAAAATATCTCAAGAACCGGATGTCACAGATACTTTTTGTCTTCAGCTGTGTATAGGTATTGAACAGACCTTTCATTTGATGTATATACCCATGGGTTTGGGGAACATTGTTAAAAATGTAATTTTTTTCTTGCAAGGGGTTAGCCTTGATTTTTTTCCAAAATGTCGAAAAAGGTGAAGGCATGAATTGTACTACAAGTTTTACAACAATGGAAAGGCCTATGAAATCCCTTTCGAGCACTGGCAGCCTCACATTTTTACGGGGTTCCCTTGCGGAGATATTACCATCCAAACAAGTCAAATGCAGTTGGTTGGAAAAACATGCGAATAACTTTGAATTAAAATATCTCAAGAACCGGATATCGCAGATACTTTTTGTCTTCAGCTGTGGATAGGTATTGAACAGACCTTTCTTTTGATGTATATGTCGATGGGTTTGGGGAGCATTGTTAAAAATGTCATTTTTTTCTTGCAAGGGGTTAGCCTTGATTTTTTTTCAAAAATGTCGAAAAGGTGAACTCATGAATTGTACTACAAGTTTTACAACAATGGAAAGGCCTGTGAAATCCCTTTCGAGCACTGGCAGCTTCAGATTTTTACGGCATTCGGTTGCGGAGATATCACCATCCAAAGCAAGTCAAATGCAGTTGGGTGGAAAATCATGCGAATAACTTTGAATTAAAATATCTCAAAAACTGGATGTCGCATGTACTTTCTGTCTTCAGCTGTGCATAGGTATTGAACAGACCTTTCTTTTTATGTATATACCCATGGGTTTGGGGAACATTGTTGAAAATGTAAATTTTTTTTTGCAAGGATTTAGCCTTGATTTTTTTCAAAAATGTCGAAAAAGGTGAAGTCATGAATTGTACAACAAGTTGTACAACAATGGAGAGGCCTGTGAAGTCCCTTTCGAGCATTGGCAGCCGCAGATTTTTACGGGGTTTGGTTGAGGAGATATCACAATCCAATGCAAGTCAACTGCAGTTGTGTGGAAAATCATGCGAATAACTTTGAATTAAAATATATCAAGAACTGGATGTCGCAGATACCTTTTGTCTTCAGTTGTGGATAGGTATTGAACACACCTTTCTTTTGATGTATATATCGATGGGTTTGGGGAACATTGTTAAAAATGTAATTTTTTTCTTGCAAGTTGTTAGCCTTGATTTTTTCAAAAGTGTCGAAAAAGGTGAAGTCATGAATTGTACAACAAGTTGTACAACAATGGAAAGGCCTGTGAAATCCCTTTCGAGCACTGGCAGCTTCAGATTTTTACGGGGTTCGGTTGCGGAGATATCACCATCCAAAGCAAGTCAAATGCAGTTGGGTGGAAAATCATGCGAATAACTTTGAATTAAAATATCTCAAAAACCGGATGTAGCAGATATTTTCTGTCTTCAGCTGTGCATAGGTATTGAACAGACCTTTCTTTTGATGTATATGTCGATGGCTTTGGGACACATTGTTAAAAATGTTTTTTTTAGGGGTTAGCCTTGATTTTTTTCAAAAATGTCGAAAAAGGTGAAGTCATGAATTGTACAACAAGTTGTACAACAATGGAAAGGCCTGTGAAATCCCTTTCGAGCACTGGCAGCCTCAAATTTTTACGGGGTTCGGTTGCGGAGATATCACCATCCAAAGCAATTCAAATGCAGTTGGGTGGAAAATCATGCGAATAACTTTGAATTAAAATATCTCAAGAACCGAATGTCGCAGGTACTTTTTGTCTTCAGCTGTGGATAGGTATTGAACACACCTTTCTTTTGATGTATATATCGATGGGTTTGTGGAACATTGTTAAAAATGTAATTTTTTTCTTGCAAGGGGTTAGCCTTGATTTTTTCAAAAGTGTCGAAAAAGGTGAAGTCATGAATTGTACAACAAGTTGTACAACAATGGAAAGGCCTGTGAAGTCCCTTTCGAGCACTGGCAGCTTCAGATTTTTACGGGGTTCGGTTGCGGAGATATCACCATCCAAAGCAAGTCAAATGCAGTTGGGTGGAAAATCATGCGAATAACTTTGAATTAAAATATCTCAAAAACCGGATGTAGCAGATATTTTCTGTCTTCAGCTGTGCATAGGTATTGAACAGACCTTTCTTTTGATGTATATACCCATGGGTTTGGGGAACATTGTTGAAAATGTAAATTTTTTCTTGCAAGGGGTTAGCCTTGATTTTTTTCAAAAATGTCGAGAATGGTGAAGTCAGTAATTGTACAACAGTGGAAAAGCCTGTGGAATCCCTTTCGAGCACTGGCAGCCGCAGATTTTTACGGGGTTTGGTTGCGGAGATATCACCATCCAAAGCAAGTCAAATGCAGTTGGGTGGAAAATCATGCGAATAACTTTGAATAAAAATATCTCAAGAACCGGATGTCACAGATACTTTTTGTCTTCAGCTGTGTATAGGTATTGAACAGACCTTTCTTTTGATGTATATATCGATGGGTTTGGGGAACACTGTTAAAAATGTAATTTTTTTCTTGCAAGGGGTTAGCTTTGATTTTTTAAAAAATGTCGAAAAAGGTAAAGTCATGAATTGTACTACAAGTTGTACAACAATGGAACTGCCTGTGAAATCCCTTTCGAGCACTGGAAGCGGCAGAGTTTTGCGGGGTTTGATTGCGGAGATATCACCATCCAAAGCAAGTTAACTGCAGTTGGGAGGAAAATCATGTGAATAACTTTGAATTAAAATATCTCAAGAACCGAATGTCGCAGATACTTTTTGTCTTCAGCTGTGCATAGGTATTGAACACACCTTTCTTTTGATGTATATATCGATGGGTTTGGGGAACATTGTTAAAAATGTAACTTTTTTCTTGCAAGGGGTTAGCCTTGATTTTTTCAAAAGTGTCGAAAAAGGTGAAGTCATGAATTGTACAACAAGTTGTACAACAATGGAAAGGCCTGTGAAATCCCTTTCGAGCACTGGCAGCTTCAGATTTTTACGGGATTCGGTTGCGGAGATATCACCATCCAAAGCAAGTCAAATGCAGTTGGGTGGAAAATTATGCGAATAACTTTGAATTAAAATATCTCAAAAACCGGATGTAGCAGATATTTTCTGTCTTCAGCTGTGCGTAGGTATTGAACAGACCTTTCTTTTGATGTATATGTCGATGGCTTTGGGACACATTGTTAAAAATGTTTTTTTTAGGGGTTAGCCTTGATTTTTTTCAAAAATGTCGAAAAAGGTGAAGTCATGATTTGTACAACAAGTTGTACAACAATGGAAAGGCCTGTGAAATCCCTTTCGAGCACTGGCAGCATCAGATTTTTACGGGGTTCGGTTGCGGAGATATTACCATCCAAAGCAAGTCAAATGCAGTTGGGTGGAAAATCATGCGAATAACTTTGAATTAAAATATCTCAAAAACCGGATTTAGCAGATATTTTCTGTCTTCAGCTGTGGATAGGTATTGAACAGACCTTTCTTTTGATGTATATACCCATGGGTTTGGGGAACATTGTTGAAAATGTAAATTTTTTCTTGCAAGGGGTTAGCCTTGATTTTTTTCAAAAATGTCAAAAATGGTGAAGTCAGTAATTGTACAACAGTGGAAAAGCCTGTGGAATCCCTTTCGAGCACTGGCAGCGGCAGAGTTTTGCGGGGTTTGATTGCGGAGATATCACCATCCAAAGCAAGTCAACTGCAGTTGGGAGGAAAATCATGTGAATAACTTTGAATTAAAATATCTCAAGAACCGAATGTCGCAGATACTTTTTGTCTTCAGCTGTGGATAGGTATTGAACACACCTTTCTTTTGATGTATATATCGATGGGTTTGGGGAACATTGTTAAAAATTTAATTTTTTTCTTGCAAGGGGTTAGCCTTGATTTTTTCAAAAGTGTCGAAAAAGGTGAAGTCATGAATTGTACTACAAGTTGTACAACAATGGAAAGGCCTGTGAAATCCCTTTCGAGCACTGGCAGCCGCAGATTTTTACGGGGTTTGGTTGCGGAGATATCACCATCCAAAGCAAGTCAAATGCAGTTGGGTGGAAAATCATGCGAATAATTTTGAATTAAAATATCTCAAGAACCGGATGTCGCAGATATTTTTTGTCTTCAGCTGTGGATAGCTATTGAACACACCTTTCTTTTGATGTATATATCGATGGGTTTGGGGAACATTGTTAAAAATTTAATTTTTTTCTTGCAAGGGGTTAGCCTTGATTTTTTCAAAAGTGTCGAAAAAGGTGAAGTCATGAATTGTACTACAAGTTGTACAACAATGGAAAGGCCTGTGAAATCCCTTTCGAGCACTGGCAGCATCAGATTTTTACGGGGTTTGGTTGCGGAGATATCACCATCCAAAGCAAGTCAAATGCAGTTGGGTGGAAAATCATGCGAATAACTTTGAATTAAAATATCTCAAAAACCGGATGTAGCAGATATTTTCTGCCTTCAGCTGTGGATAGGTATTGAACAGACCTTTCTTTTGATGTATATACCCATGGGTTTGGGGAACATTGTTGAAAATGTAAATTTTTTCTTGCAAGGGGTTAGCCTTGATTTTTTTCAAAAATGTCGAAAATGGTGAAGTCAGTAATTGTACAACAGTGGAAAAGCCTGTGGAATCTCTTTCGAGCACTGGCAGCGGCAGAGTTTTGCGGGGTTTGATTGCGGAGATATCACCATCCAAAGCAAGTCAACTGCAGTTGGGAGGAAAATCATGTGAATAACTTTGAATTAAAATATCTCAAGAACCGAATGTCGCAGATACTTTTTGTCTTCAGCTGTGGATAGGTATTGAACACACCTTTCTTTTGATGTATATATCGATGGGTTTGGGGAACATTGTTAAAAATTTAATTTTTTTCTTGCAAGGGGTTAGCCTTGATTTTTTCAAAAGTGTGGAAAAAGGTGAAGTCATGAATTGTGCTACAAGTTGTACAACAATGGAAAGGCCTGTGAAATCCCTTTCGAGCACTGGCAGCCGCAGATTTTTACGGGGTTTGGTTGCGGAGATATCACCATCCAAAGCAAGTCAAATGCAGTTGGGTGGAAAATCATGCGAATAATTTTGAATTAAAATATCTCAAGAACCGGATGTCGCAGATATTTTTTGTCTTCAGCTGTGGATAGCTATTGAACACACCTTTCTTTTGATGTATATATCGATGGGTTTGGGGAACATTGTTAAAAATGTAATTTTTTTCTTGCAAGGGGTTAGCCTTGATTTTTTTCAAAAATGTCGAAAAAGGTGAAGTCATGAATTGTACTACAAGTTGTACGACAATGGAAAGGCCTGTGAAATCCCTTTCGAGCACTGGCAGCCTCAGATTTTTACGGGGTTCGGTTGCGGAGATATCACCATCCAAAGAAAGTCAAATGCATTTGGGTGGAAAATCATGCGAATAATTTTGAATTCAAATATCTCAATAACCGGATGTCGCAGATACATTTGTTGTCAGCTGTGTATAGGTATTAAACAGACCTTTCTTTTGATGTATATATCGATGGGTTTTGGGAACATTGTTAAGAATGTAATTTTTTTCTTGCAAGGGGTTAGCCTTCATTTTTTTCAAAAATGTCGAAAGAAGTGAAGTCATGAATTGTACTACAAGTTGAACAACAAGTTGTACAACAATGGAAAGGCCTGTGAAATCCCTTTCGAGCACTGGCAGCCGCAGATTTTTACGGGGTTTGGTTGCGGAGATATCACCATCCAAAGAAAGTCAAATGCATTTGGGTGGAAAATCATGCGAATAATTTTGAATTAAAATATCTCAAGAACCGGATGTCGCAGATATTTTTTGTCTTCAGCTGTGGATAGCTATTGAACACACCTTTCTTTTGATGTATATATCGATGGGTTTGGGGAACATTGTTAAAAATGTAATTTTTTTCTTGCAAGGGGTTAGCCTTGATTTTTTTCAAAAATGTCGAAAAAGGTGAAGTCATGAATTGTACTACAAGTTGTACGACAATGGAAAGGCCTGTGAAATCCCTTTCGAGCACTGGCAGCCTCAGATTTTTACGGGGTTCGGTTGCGGAGATATCACCATCCAAAGAAAGTCAAATGCATTTGGGTGGAAAATCATGCGAATAATTTTGAATTCAAATATCTCAATAACCGGATGTCGCAGATACTTTTTGTTGTCAGCTGTGTATAGGTATTAAACAGACCTTTCTTTTGATGTATATATCGATGGGTTTTGGGAACATTGTTGAAAATGTAATTTTTTTCTTGCAAGGGGTTAGCCTTGATTTTTTTCAAAAATGTCGAAAATGGTGAAGTCAGTAATTGTACAACAGTGGAAAAGCCTGTGGAATCCCTTTCGAGCACTGGCAGCCGCAGAATTTTACGGGGTTTGGTTGCGGAGATATCACCATCCAAAGCAAGTCAAATGCAGATGTATATATCGATGGGTTTGGGGAACATTGTTAAAAATGTAATTTTTTTCTTGCAAGGGGTTAGCCTTGATTTTTTCAAAAGTGTTGAAAAAGGTGAAGTCATGAATTGTACTACAAGTTGTACAACAATGGAAAGGCCTGTGAAATCCGTTTCGAGTACTGGCAGCCTCAGATTTTTACGGGGTTCGGTTGCGGAGATATCACCATCCAAAGAAAGTCAAATGTATTTGGGTGGAAAATCATGCGAATAATTTTGAATTCAAATATCTCAAGAACCGGATGTCGCAGATATTTTCTGTCTTCAGCTGTGCATAGGTATTGAACAGACCTTTCTTTTGATGTATATGTCGATGGGTTTGGGACACATTGTTAAAAATGTTTTTTTTAGGGGTTAGCCTTGATTTTTTTCAAAAATGTCGAAAAAGGTGAAGTCATGAATTGTACAACAAGTTGTACAACAATGGAAAGGCCTGTGAAATCCCTTTCGAGCACTGGCAGCTTCAGATTTTTACGGGGTTCGGTTGCGGAGATATCACCATCCAAAGCAAGTCAAATGCAGTTGGGTGGAAAATCATGCGAATAACTTTGAATTAAAATATCTCAAAAACCGGATGTAGCAGATATTTTCTGTCTTCAGCTGTGCATAGGTATTGAACAGACCTTTCTTTTGATGTATATACCCATGGGTTTGGGGAACATTGTTGAAAATGTAAATTTTTTCTTGCAAGGGGTTAGCCTTGATTTTTTTTCCAAAATGTCGAAAATGGTGAAGTCAGTAATTGTACAACAGTGGAAAAGCCTGTGGAATCCCTTTCGAGCACTGGCAGCCGCAGATTTTTACGGGGTTTGGTTGCGGAGATATCACCATCCAAAGCAAGTCAAATGCAGTTGGGTGGAAAATCATGCGAATAACTTTGAATAAAAATATCTCAAGAACCGGATGTCACAGATACTTTTTGTCTTCAGCTGTGTATAGGTATTGAACAGACCTTTCTTTTGATGTATATATCGATGGGTTTGGGGAACATTGTTAAAAATGTAATTTTTTTCTTGCAAGGGGTTAGCTTTGATTTTTTTAAAAATGTCGAAAAGGTAAAGTCATGAATTGTACTACAAGTTGTACAACAATGGAACTGCCTGTGAAATCCCTTTCGAGCACTGGCAGCGGCAGAGTTTTGCGGGGTTTGATTGCGGAGATATCACCATCCAAAGCAAGTCAAATGCAGTTGGGTGGAAAATCATGCGAATATCTTTGAATAAAAATATCTCAAGAACCGGATGTCACAGATACTTTTTGTCTTCTGCTGTGTATAGGTATTGAACAGACCTTTCTTTTGATGTATATATCGATGGGTTTGGGGAACATTGTTAAAAATGTAATTTTTTTCTTGCAAGGGGTTAGCCTTGATTTTTTTCAAAAATGTAAAAAAAAGTGAAGTCATGAATTGTACAACAATGGAAAGGCCTGTGAAATGCCTTTCGAGCTCTGGCAGCCGCAGATTTTTACGGGGTTTGGTTGCGGAGATATCACCATCCAAAGCAAGTCAAATGCAGTTGGGTGGAAAATCATGCGAATAATTTTGAATTAAAATATCTCAAGAACCGGATGTCGCAGATATTTTTTGTCTTCAGCTGTGGATAGCTATTGAACACACCTTTCTTTTGATGTATATATCGATGGGTTTGGGGAACATTGTTAAAAATGTAATTTTTTTCTTGCAAGGGGTTAGCCTTGATTTTTTTCAAAAATTTCGAAAAAGGTGAAGTCATGAATTGTACTACAAGTTGTACGACAATGGAAAGGCCTATGAAATCCCTTTCGAGCACTGGCAGCCTCAGATTTTTACGGGGTTCGGTTGCGGAGATATCACCATCCAAAGAAAGTCAAATGCAGTTGGGTGGAAAATAATGCGAATAATTTTGAATTCAAATATCTCAAGAACCGGATGTCGCAGATACTTTTTGTTGTCAGCTGTGTATAGGTATTAAACAGACCTTTCTTTTGATGTATATATCGATGGGTTTAGGGAACATTGTTAAAAATGTATTTTTTTTCTTGCAAGGGGTTAGCATTGATTTTTTTCAAAAATGTCGAAAATGGTGAAGTGAAATGGTGAATTAAAATGTCTCAAGAACCGGATGTCGCAGATACTTTTTGTCTTCAGTTGTGGATAGGTATTGAACACACCTTTCTTTTGATGTATATATCGATGGGTTTGGGGAACATTTTTAAAAATGTAATTTTTTTCTTGCAAGGGGTTAGCCTTGATTTTTTCAAAAGTGTCGAAAAAGGTGAAGTCATGAATTGTACTACAAGTTGTACAACAATGGAAAGGCCTGTGAAATCCCTTTCGAGCACTGGTAACCGCAGATTTTTACGGGGTTTGGTTGCGGAGATATCACCATCCAAAGCAAGTCAAATGCAGTTGGGTGGAAAATAATGCGAATAATTTTGAATTCAAATATCTCAAGAACCGGATGTCGCAGATACTTTTTGTTGTCAGCTGTGTATAGGTATTAAACAGACCTTTCTTTTGATGTATATATCGATGGGTTTAGGGAACATTGTTAAAAATGTATTTTTTTTCTTGCAAGGGGTTAGCATTGATTTTTTTCAAAAATGTCGAAAATGGTGAAGTGAAATGGTGAATTAAAATGTCTCAAGAACCGGATGTCGCAGATACTTTTTGTCTTCAGTTGTAGATAGCTATTGAACACACCTTTCTTTTGATGTATATATCGATGGGTTTGGGGAACATTGTTAAAAATGTAATTTTTTTCTTGCAAGGGGTTAGCCTTGATTTTTTTAAAATGTCGAAAAAGGTTAAGTCATGAATTGTACTACAAGTTGTACAACAATGGAAAGGCCTGTGAAATCCCTAGCCTCAAATTTTTACGGAGTTCGGTTGCGGAGATATCACCATCCAAAGCAAGTCAAATGCAGTTGGGTGGAAAATCATGCGAATAACTTTGAATTAAAATATCTCAAGAACCGAATGTCGCAGATACTTTTTGTCTTCAGCTGTGGATAGGTATTGAACACACCTTTCTTTTGATGTATATATCGATGGGTTTGGGGAACATTGTTAAAAGTGTAATTTTTTTCTTGCGAGGGGTTAGCCTTGATTTTTTCAAAAGTGTCGAAAAAGGTGAAGTCATGAATTGTACTACAAGTTGTACAACAATGGAAAGGCCTGTGAAATCCCTTTCGAGCACTGGCAGCCGCAGATTTTTACGGGGTTTGGTTGCGGAGATATCACCATCCAAAGCAAGTCAAATGCAGTTGGGTGGAAAATCATGCGAATAATTTTGAATTAAAATATCTCAAGAACCGGATGTCGCAGATATTTTTTGTCTTCAGCTGTGGATAGCTATTGAACACACCTTTCTTTTGATGTATATATCGATGGGTTTGGGGAACATTGTTAAAAATGTAATTTTTTTCTTGCAAGGGGTTAGCCTTGATTTTTTTCAAAAATGTCGAAAAAGGTGAAGTCATGAATTGTACTACAAGTTGTACGATAATGGAAAGGCCTGTGAAATCCCTTTCGAGCACTGGCAGCCTCAGATTTTTACGGGGTTCGGTTGCGGAAATACCACCATCCAAAGAAAGCCAAATGCAGTTGGGTGGAAAATCATGCGAATAATTTTGAATTCAAATATCTCAAGAACCGGATGTCGCAGATACTTTTTGTTGTCAGCTGTGTATAGGTATTAAACAGACCTTTCTTTTGATGTATATATCGATGGGTTTTGGGAACATTGTTGAAAATGTAATTTTTTTCTTGCAAGGGGTTAGCCTTGATTTTTTTCAAAAATGTCGAAAATGGTGAAGTCAATAATTGTACAACAGTGGAAAAGCCTGTGGAATTCCTTTCGAGCACTGGCAGCCGCAGATTTTTACGGGGTTTGGTTGCGGAGATATCACCATCCAAAGCAAGTCAAATGCAGTTGGGTGGAAAATCATGCGAATAACTTTGAATAAAAATATCTCAAGAACCGGATGTCACAGATACTTTTTGTCTTCAGCTGTGTATAGGTATTGAACAGACCTTTCTTTTGATGCATATATCGATGGGTTTGGGGAACATTGTTAAAAATGTAATTTTTTTCTTGCAAGGGGTTATTAGCCTTGATTTTTTTAAAAATGTCGAAAAAGGTAAAGTCATGAATTGTACTACAAGTTGTACAACAATGGAAAGGCCTGTGAAATCCCTAGCCTCAAATTTTTACGGAGTTCGGTTGCGGAGATATCACCATCCAAAGCAAGTCAAATGCAGTTGGGTGGAAAATCATGCGAATAACTTTGAATTAAAATTTCTCAAGAACCGGATGTCGCAGATACTTTTTGTCTTCAGCTGTGTATAGGTATTAAACAGACCTTTCTTTTGATGCATATATCGATGGGTTTTGGGAACATTGTTGAAAATGTAATTTTTTTCTTGCAAGGGGTTAGCCTTGATTTTTTTCAAAAGTGTCGAAAAAGGTGAAGTCATGAATTGTACTACAAGTTGTACAACAATGGAAAGGCCTGTGAAATCCCTTTCGAGCACTGGCAGCCGCAGATTTTTACGGGGTTTGGTTGCGGAGATATCACCATCCAAAGAAAGTCAAATGCAGTTGGGTGGAAAATCATGCGAATAATTTTGAATTCAAACATCTCAAGAACCGGATGTCGCAGATACTTTTTGTTGTCAGCTGTGTATAGGTATTAAACAGACCTTTCTTTTGATGTATATATCGATGGGTTTTGGGAACATTGTTGAAAATGTAATTTTTTTCTTGCAAGGGGTTAGCCTTGATTTTTTTCAAAAATGTCGAAAATGGTGAAGTCAATAATTGTACAACAGTGGAAAAGCCTGTGGAATCCCTTTCGAGCACTGGCAGCTGCAGATTTTTACGGGGTTTGGTTGCGGAGATATCACCATCCAAAGCAAGTCAAATGCAGTTGGGTGGAAAATCATGCGAATAACTTTGAATAAAAATATCTCAAGAACCGGATGTCACAGATACTTTTTGTCTTCAGCTGTGTATAGGTATTGAACAGACCTTTCTTTTGATGCATATATCGATGGGTTTGGGGAACATTGTTAAAAATGTAATTTTTTTCTTGCAAGGGGTTAGCCTTGATTTTTTTCAAAAATGTCGAAAAAGATGAAGTCATGAATTGTACTACAAGTTGTACGATAATGGAAAGGCCTGTGAAATCCCTTTCGAGCACTGGCAGCATCAGATTTTTACGGTGTTCGGTTGCGGAGATATCACCATCCAAAGAAAGCCAAATGCAGTTGGGTGGAAAATCATGCGAATAATTTTGAATTCAAATATCTCAAGAACCGGATGTCGCAGATACTTTTTGTTGTCAGCTGTGTATAGGTATTAAACAGACCTTTCTTTTGATGTATATATCGATGGGTTTTGGGAACATTGTTGAAAATGTAATTTTTTTCTTGCAAGGGGTTAGCCTTGATTTTTTTCAAAAATGTCGAAAATGGTGAAGTCAATAATTGTACAACAGTGGAAAAGCCTGTGGAATCCCTTTCGAGCACTGGCAGCCGCAGATTTTTACGGGGTTTGGTTGCGGAGATATCAACATCCAAAGCAAGTCAACTGCAGTTGGGAGGAAAATCATGCGAATAACTTTGAATTAAAATATCTCAAGAACCGAATGTCGCAGATACTTTTTGTCTTCAGCTGTGTATAGGTATTGAACAGACCTTTCTTTTGATGCATATATCGATGGGTTTGGGGAACATTGTTAAAAATGTAATTTTTTTCTTGCAAGGGGTTAGCCTTGATTTTTTTCAAAAATGTCGAAAATGGTGAAGTCAATAATTGTACAACAGTGGAAAAGCCTGTGGAATCCCTTTCGAGCACTGGCAGCCGCAGATTTTTACGGGGTTTGGTTGCGGAGATGTCACCATCCAAAGCAAGTCAAATGCAGTTGGGTGGAAAATCATGCGAATAACTTTGAATAAAAATATCTCAAGAACCGGATGTCACAGATACTTTTTGTCTTCAGCTGTGTATAGGTATTGAACAGACCTTTCTTTTGATGCATATATCGATGGGTTTGGGGAACATTGTTAAAAATGTAATTTTTTTCTTGCAAGGGGTTAGCCTTGATTTTTTTCAAAAATGTCGAAAAAGATGAAGTCATGAATTGTACTACAAGTTGTACGATAATGGAAAGGCCTGTGAAATCCCTTTCGAGCACTGGCAGCATCAGATTTTTACGGGGTTCGGTTGCGGAGATATCACCATCCAAAGAAAGCCAAATGCAGTTGGGTGGAAAATCATGCGAATAATTTTGAATTCAAATATCTCAAGAACCGGATATCGCAGATACTTTTTGTTGTCAGCTGTGTATAGGTATTAAACAGACCTTTCTTTTGATGTATATATCGATGGGTTTTGGGAACATTGTTGAAAATGTAATTTTTTTCTTGCAAGGGGTTAGCCTTGATTTTTTTCAAAAATGTCGAAAATGGTGAAGTCAATAATTGTACAACAGTGGAAAAGCCTGTGGAATCCCTTTCGAGCACTGGCAGCCGCAGATTTTTACGGGGTTTGGTTGCGGAGATATCAACATCCAAAGCAAGTCAACTGCAGTTGGGAGGAAAATCATGCGAATAACTTTGAATTAAAATATCTCAAGAACCGAATGTCGCAGATACTTTTTGTCTTCAGCTGTGTATAGGTATTGAACAGACCTTTCTTTTGATGTATATATCGACGGGTTTGGGGAACATTGTTAAAAATTTAATTTTTTTCTTGCAAGGGGTTAGCCTTGATTTTTTTAAAAATGTCGAAAAAGGTAAAGTCATGAATTGTACTACAAGTTGTACAACAATGGAAAGGCCTGTGAAATCCCTAGCCTCAAATTTTTACGGAGTTCGGTTGCGGAGATATCACCATCCAAAGCAAGTCAAATGCAGTTGGGTGGAAAATCATGCGAATAACTTTGAATTAAAATTTCTCAAGAACCGGA
Organism: Philhelius pedissequus; assembly: GCA_910595825.1. Classification (NCBI taxonomy): domain Eukaryota; kingdom Metazoa; phylum Arthropoda; class Insecta; order Diptera; family Syrphidae; genus Philhelius; species Philhelius pedissequus. The sequence goes on along the minus strand of OU343163.1, from coordinate 638,720 downwards.
TGTCGCAGATACTTTTTGTCTTCAGCTGTGTATAGGTATTAAACAGACCTTTCTTTTGATGTATATATCGATTTGTTTTGGGAACATTGTTGAAAATGTAATTTTTTTCTTGCAAGGGGTTAGCCTTGATTTTTTTCAAAAGTGCCGAAAAAGGTGAAGTCATGAATTGTACTACAAGTTGTACGACAATGGAAAGGCCTGTGAAATCCCTTTCGAGCACTGGCAGCATCAGATTTTTACGGGGTTCGGTTGCGGAGATATCACCATCCAAAGAAAGCCAAATGCAGTTGGGTGGAAAATCATGCGAATAATTTTGAATTCAAATATCTCAAGAACCGGATGTCGCAGATACTTTTTGTTGTCAGCTGTGTATAGGTATTAAACAGACCTTTCTTTTGATGTATATATCGATGGGTTTTGGGAACATTGTTGAAAATGTAATTTTTTTCTTGCAAGGGGTTAGCCTTGATTTTTTTCAAAAATGTCGAAAATGGTGAAGTCAATAATTGTACAACAGTGGAAAAGCCTGTGGAATCCCTTTCGAGCACTGGCAGCCGCAGATTTTTACGGGGTTTGGTTGCGGAGATATCAACATCCAAAGCAAGTCAACTGCAGTTGGGAGGAAAATCATGCGAATAAATTTGAATTAAAATATCTCAAGAACCGAATGTCGCAGATACTTTTTGTCTTCAGCTGTGTATAGGTATTGAACAGACCTTTCTTTTGATGTATATATCGACGGGTTTGGGGAACATTGTTAAAAATGTATTTTTTTTCTTGCAAGGGGTTAGCCTTGATTTTTTTTAAAAATGTCGAAAAAGGTAAAGTCATGAATTGTACTACAAGTTGTACAACAATGGAAAGGCCTGTGAAATCCCTTTTGAGCACTGGCAGCCTCAGATTTTTACGGAGTTCGGTTGCGGAGATATCACCATCCAAAGCAAGTCAAATGCAGTTGGGTGGAAAATCATGCGAATAACTTTGAATTAAAATATCTCAAGAACCGGATGTCGCAGATACTTTTTGTTGTCAGCTGTGTATAGGTATTAAACAGACCTTTCTTTTGATGTATATATCGATGGGTTTTGGGAACATTGTTGAAAATGTAATTTTTTTCTTGCAAGGGGTTAGCCTTGATTTTTTTCAAAAATGTCGAAAATGGTGAAGTCAATAATTGTACAACAGTGGAAAAGCCTGTGGAATCCCTTTTGAGCACTGGCAGCCGCAGATTTTTACGGGGTTTGGTTGCGGAGATATCACCATCCAAAGCAAGTCAAATGCAGTTGGGTGGAAAATCATGCGAATAACTTTGAATTAAAATATCTCAAGAACCGGATGTCGCAGATACTTTTTGTCTTCAGCTGTGTATAGGTATTAAACAGACCTTTCTTTTTATAAATATATCGATGGGTTTTGGGAACATTGTTGAAAATGTAATTTTTTTCTTGCAAGGGGTTAGCCTTGATTTTCTTCAAAAATGTCGAAAAAGGTGAAGAAATGAATTGTACAACAAGTTGTAAAACGATAGAACTGCCTGTGAAATCATTTTCGAGCACTGGCAGCCGCAGATTTTTACGGGGTTTGGTTGCGGAGATATCACCATCCAAAACAAGTCAAATGCAGTTGGGTGGAAAATCATGCGAATAATTTTGAATTAAAATATCTCAAGAACCGGATGTCGCAGATATTTTTCGTCTTCAGCTGTGGATAGGTATTGAACATACCTTTCTTTTGATGTATATATCGATGGGTTTAGGGAACATTGTTAAAAATGTATTTTTTTTTCTTGCAAGGGGTTAGCATTGATTTTTTTCAAAAATGTCGAAAATGGTGAAGTGAAATGGTGAATTAAAATGTCTCAAGAACCGGATGTCGCAGATACTTTTTGTCTTCAGCTGTGGATAGCTATTGAACACACCTTTCTTTTGATGTATATATCGATGGGTTTGGAGAACATTGTTAAAAATGTAATTTTTTTCTTGCAAGGGGTTAGCCTTGATTTTTTTCAAAAATGTCGAAAAAGGTGAAGTCATGAATTGTACTACAAGTTGTACGACAATGGAAAGGCCTGTGATCCCTTTCGAGCACTGGCAGCCTCAGATTTTTACGGGGTTTGGTTGAGGAGATATCAACATCCAAAGAAAGTCAAATGCAGTTGGGTGGAAAATCATGCGAATAATTTTGAATTAAAATATCTCAAGACCGGATGTCGCAGATATTTTTTGTCTTCAGCTGTGGATAGGTATTGAACACACCTTTCTTTTGATGTATATATCGATGGGTTTGGGGAACATTGTTAAAAATGTAATTTTTTTCTTGCAAGGGGTTAGCCTTGATTTTTTTCAAAAGTGTCGAAAAAGGTGAAGTCATGAATTGTACTACAAGTTGTACAACAATGGAAAGGCCTGTGAAATCATTTTCGAGCACTGGCAGACGCAGATTTTTACGGGGTTTGGTTGCGGAGATATCACCATCCAAAGCAAGTCAAATGCAGTTGGGTGGAAAATCATGCGAATAATTTTGAATTAAAATATCTCAAGAACCGGATGTCGCAGATATTTTTTGTCTTCAGCTGTGGATAGGTATTGAACATACCTTTCTTTTGATGTATATATCGATGGGTTTAGGGAACATTGTTAAAAATGTATTTTTTTTCTTGCAAGGGGTTAGCATTGATTTTTTTCAAAAATGTCGAAAAAGGTGAAGTCATGAATTGTACAACAAGTTTTACAACAATGGAAAGGCCTGTGGAATCCCTTTCGAGCACTGGCAGCCGCAGATTTTTACGGGGTTTGGTTGGGGAGATATCACCATCCAAAACAAGTCAAATGCAGTTGGGTGGAAAATCATGCGAATAATTTTGAATTAAAATATCTCAAGAACCGGATGTCGCAGATACTTTTTGTCTTCAGCTGTGTATAGGTATTAAACAGACCTTTCTTTTTATAAATATATCGATGGGTTTTGGGAACATTGTTGAAAATGTAATTTTTTTCTTGCAAGGGGTTAGCCTTGATTTTCTTCAAAAATGTCGAAAAAGGTGAAGAAATGAATTGTACAACAAGTTGTAAAACGATAGAACTGCCTGTGAAATCATTTTCGAGCACTGGCAGCCGCAGATTTTTACGGGGTTTGGTTGCGGAGATATCACCATCCAAAACAAGTCAAATGCAGTTGGGTGGAAAATCATGCGAATAATTTTGAATTAAAATATCTCAAGAACCGGATGTCGCAGATATTTTTCGTCTTCAGCTGTGGATAGGTATTGAACATACCTTTCTTTTGATGTATATATCGATGGGTTTAGGGAACATTGTTAAAAATGTATTTTTTTTTCTTGCAAGGGGTTAGCATTGATTTTTTTCAAAAATGTCGAAAATGGTGAAGTGAAATGGTGAATTAAAATGTCTCAAGAACCGGATGTCGCAGATACTTTTTGTCTTCAGCTGTGGATAGCTATTGAACACACCTTTCTTTTGATGTATATATCGATGGGTTTGGAGAACATTGTTAAAAATGTAATTTTTTTCTTGCAAGGGGTTAGCCTTGATTTTTTTCAAAAATGTCGAAAAAGGTGAAGTCATGAATTGTACTACAAGTTGTACGACAATGGAAAGGCCTGTGATCCCTTTCGAGCACTGGCAGCCTCAGATTTTTACGGGGTTTGGTTGAGGAGATATCAACAACCAAAGAAAGTCAAATGCAGTTGGGTGGAAAATCATGCGAATAATTTTGAATTAAAATATCTCAAGACCGGATGTCGCAGATATTTTTTGTCTTCAGCTGTGGATAGGTATTGAACACACCTTTCTTTTGATGTATATATCGATGGGTTTGGGGAACATTGTTAAAAATGTAATTTTTTTCTTGCAAGGGGTTAGCCTTGATTTTTTTCAAAAGTGTCGAAAAAGGTGAAGTCATGAATTGTACTACAAGTTGTACAACAATGGAAAGGCCTGTGAAATCATTTTCGAGCACTGGCAGACGCAGATTTTTACGGGGTTTGGTTGCGGAGATATCACCATCCAAAGCAAGTCAAATGCAGTTGGGTGGAAAATCATGCGAATAATTTTGAATTAAAATATCTCAAGAACCGGATGTCGCAGATATTTTTTGTCTTCAGCTGTGGATAGGTATTGAACATACCTTTCTTTTGATGTATATATCGATGGGTTTAGGGAACATTGTTAAAAATGTATTTTTTTTCTTGCAAGGGGTTAGCATTGATTTTTTTCAAAAATGTCGAAAAAGGTGAAGTCATGAATTGTACAACAAGTTTTACAACAATGGAAAGGCCTGTGGAATCCCTTTCGAGCACTGGCAGCCGCAGATTTTTACGGGGTTTGGTTGGGGAGATATCACCATCCAAAACAAGTCAAATGCAGTTGGGTGGAAAATCATGCGAATAATTTTGAATTAAAATATCTCAAGAACCGGATGTCGCAGATATTTTTTGTCTTCAGCTGTGGATAGGTATTGAACATACCTTTCTTTTGATGTATATATCGATGGGTTTAGGGAACATTGTTAAAAATGTATTTTTTTTCTTGCAAGGGGTTAGCATTGATTTTTTTCAAAAATGTCGAAAATGGTGAAGTGAAATGGTGAATTAAAATGTCTCAAGAACCGGATGTCGCAGATACTTTTTGTCTTCAGCTGTGGATAGCTATTGAACACACCTTTCTTTTGATGTATATATCGATGGGTTTGGAGAACATTGTTAAAAATGTAATTTTTTTCTTGCAAGGGGTTAGTCTTGATTTTTTTCAAAAATGTCGAAAAAGGTGAAGTCATGAATTGTACTACAAGTTGTACGACAATGGAAAGGCCTGTGATCCCTTTCGAGCACTGGCAGCCTCAGATTTTTACGGGGTTTGGTTGAGGAGATATCAACATCCAAAGAAAGTCAAATGCAGTTGGGTGGAAAATCATGCGAATAATTTTGAATTAAAATATCTCAAGAACCGGATGTCGCAGATATTTTTTGTCTTCAGCTGTGGATAGGTATTGAACACACCTTTCTTTTGATGTATATATCGATGGGTTTGGGGAACATTGTTAAAAATGTAATTTTTTTCTTGCAAGGGGTTAGCCTTGATTTTTTTCAAAAGTGTCGAAAAAGGTGAAGTCATGAATTGTACTACAAGTTGTACAACAATGGAAAGGCCTGTGAAATCCCTTTCGAGCACTGGCAGCCGCAGATTTTTACGGGGTTTGGTTGCGGAGATATCACCATCCAAAGCAAGTCAAATGCAGTTGGGTGGAAAATCATGCGAATAATTTTGAATTGAAATATCTCAAGAACCGGATGTCGCAGATATTTTTTGTCTTCAGCTGTGGATAGGTATTGAACATACCTTTCTTTTGATGTATATATCGATGGGTTTAGGGAACATTGTTAAAAATGTATTTTTTTTCTTGCAAGGGGTTAGCATTGATTTTTTTCAAAAATGTCGAAAAAGGTGAAGTCATGAATTGTACAACAAGTTTTACAACAATGGAAAGGCCTGTGGAATCCCTTTCGAGCACTGGCAGCCGCAGATTTTTACGGGGTTTGGTTGCGGAGATATCACCATCCAAAACAAGTCAAATGCAGTTGGGTGGAAAATCATGCGAATAATTTTGAATTAAAATATCTCAAGAACCGGATGTCGCAGATATTTTTTGTCTTCAGCTGTGGATAGGTATTGAACATACCTTTCTTTTGATGTATATACCGATGGGTTTATTGAACATTGTTAAAAATGTATTTTTTTTTCTTGCAAGGGGTTAGCATTGATTTTTTTCAAAAATGTCGAAAATGGTGAAGTGAAATGGTGAATTAAAATGTCTCAAGAACCGGATGTCGCAGATACTTTTTGTCTTCAGCTGTGGATAGCTATTGAACACACCTTTCTTTTGATGTATATATCGATGGGTTTGGAGAACATTGTTAAAAATGTAATTTTTTTCTTGCAAGGGGTTAGTCTTGATTTTTTTCAAAAATGTCGAAAAAGGTGAAGTCATGAATTATACTACAAGTTGTACGACAATGGAAAGGCCTGTGATCCCTTTCGAGCACTGGCAGCCTCAGATTTTTACGGGGTTTGGTTGAGGAGATATCAACATCCAAAGAAAGTCAAATGCAGTTGGGTGGAAAATCATGCGAATAATTTTGAATTAAAATATCTCAAGAACCGGATGTCGCAGATATTTTTTGTCTTCAGCTGTGGATAGGTATTGAACACACCTTTCTTTTGATGTATATATCGATGGGTTTGGGGAACATTGTTAAAAATGTAATTTTTTTCTTGCAAGGGGTTAGCCTTGATTTTTTTCAAAAATGTCGAAAAAGGTGAAGTCATGAATTGTACTACAAGTTGTACGACAATGGAAAGGCCTGTGAAATCCCTTTCGAGCACTGGCAGCCTCAGATTTTTACGGGGTTTGGTTGAGGAGATATCAACATCCAAAGAAAGTCAAATGCAGTTGGGTGGAAAATCATGCGAATAATTTTGAATTAAAATATCTCAAGAACCGAATGTCGCAGATATTTTTTGTCTTCAGCTGTGGATAGGTATTGAACATACCTTTCTTTTGATGTATATATCGATGGGTTTAGGGAACATTGTTAAAAATGTATTTTTTTTCTTGCAAGGGGTTAGCATTGATTTTTTTCAAAAATGTCGAAAATGGTGAATTAAAATGTCTCAAGAACCGGATGTCGCAGATACTTTTTGTCTTCAGCTGTGGATAGCTATTGAACACACCTTTCTTTTGATGTATATATCGATGGGTTTGGGGAACATTGTTAAAAATGTAATTTTTTTCTTGCAAGGGGTTAGCCTTGATTTTTTTCAAAAATGTCGAAAAAGGTGAAGTCATGAATTGTACTACAAGTTGTACGACAATGGAAAGGCCTGTGAAATCCCTTTCGAGCACTGGCAGCCTCAGATTTTTACGGGGTTCGGTTGCGGAGATATCACCATCCAAAGAAAGTCAAATGCAGTTGGGTGGAAAATCATGCGAATAATTTTGAATTCAAATATCTCAAGAACCGGATGTCGCAGATACTCTTTGTCTTCAGCTGTGGATAGGTATTGAACACACCTTTCTTTTGATGTATATATCGATGGGTTTGGGGAACATTGTTAAAAATGTAATTTTTTTCTTGCAAGGGGTTAGCCTTGATTTTTTTAAAAATGTCGAAAAAGGTAAAGTCATGAATTGTACTACAAGTTGTACAACAATGGAAAGGCCTGTGAAATCCCTAGCCTCAAATTTTTACGGAGTTCGGTTGCGGAGATATCACCATCCAAAGCAAGTCAAATGCAGTTGGGTGGAAAATCATGCGAATAACTTTGAATTAAAATTTCTCAAGAACCGGATGTCGCAGATACTTTTTGTCTTCAGCTGTGTATAGGTATTAAACAGACCTTTCTTTTGATGTATATATCGATTTGTTTTGGGAACATTGTTGAAAATGTAATTTTTTTCTTGCAAGGGGTTAGCCTTGATTTTTTTCAAAAGTGCCGAAAAAGGTGAAGTCATGAATTGTACTACAAGTTGTACGACAATGGAAAGGCCTGTGAAATCCCTTTCGAGCACTGGCAGCATCAGATTTTTACGGGGTTCGGTTGCGGAGATATCACCATCCAAAGAAAGCCAAATGCAGTTGGGTGGAAAATCATGCGAATAATTTTGAATTCAAATATCTCAAGAACCGGATGTCGCAGATACTTTTTGTTGTCAGCTGTGTATAGGTATTAAACAGACCTTTCTTTTGATGTATATATCGATGGGTTTTGGGAACATTGTTGAAAATGTAATTTTTTTCTTGCAAGGGGTTAGCCTTGATTTTTTTCAAAAATGTCGAAAATGGTGAAGTCAATAATTGTACAACAGTGGAAAAGCCTGTGGAATCCCTTTCGAGCACTGGTAGCCGCAGATTTTTACGGGGTTTGGTTGCGGAGATATCAACATCCAAAGCAAGTCAACTGCAGTTGGGAGGAAAATCATGCGAATAACTTTGAATTAAAATATCTCAAGAACCGAATGTCGCAGATACTTTTTGTCTTCAGCTGTGTATAGGTATTGAACAGACCTTTCTTTTGATGTATATATCGACGGGTTTGGGGAACATTGTTAAAAATGTATTTTTTTTCTTGCAAGGGGTTAGCCTTGATTTTTTTAAAAATGTCGAAAAAGGTAAAGTCATGAATTGTACTACAAGTTGTACAACAATGGAAAGGCCTGTGAAATCCCTTTTGAGCACTGGCAGCCTCAGATTTTTACGGAGTTCGGTTGTGGAGATATCACCATCCAAAGCAAGTCAAATGCAGTTGGGTGGAAAATCATGCGAATAACTTTGAATTAAAATATCTCAAGAACCGGATGTCGCAGATACTTTTTGTTGTCAGCTGTGTATAGGTATTAAACAGACCTTTCTTTTGATGTATATATCGATGGGTTTTGGGAACATTGTTGAAAATGTAATTTTTTTCTTGCAAGGGGTTAGCCTTGATTTTTTTCAAAAATGTCGAAAATGGTGAAGTCAATAATTGTACAACAGTGGAAAAGCCTGTGGAATCCCTTTTGAGCACTGGCGGCCGCAGATTTTTACGGGGTTTGGTTGCGGAGATATCACCATCCAAAGCAAGTCAACTGCAGTTGGGAGGAAAATCATGCGAATAATTTTGAATTAAAATATCTCAAGAACCGAATGTCGCAGATACTTTTTGTCTTCAGCTGTGTATAGGTATTGAACAGACCTTTCTTTTGATGTATATATCGACGGGTTTGGGGAACATTGTTAAAAATGTAATTTTTTTCTTGCAAGGGGTCAGCCTTGATTTTTTTAAAAATGTCGAAAAAGGTAAAGTCATGAATTGTACTACAAGTTGTACAACAATGGAAAGGCCTGTGAAATCCCTTTTGAGCACTGGCAGCCTCAGATTTTTACGGAGTTCGGTTGTGGAGATATCACCATCCAAATCAAGTCAAATGCAGTTGGGTGGAAAATCATGCGAATAACTTTGAATTAAAATATCTCAAGAACCGGATGTCGCAGATACTTTTTGTCTTCAGCTGTGTATAGGTATTAAACAGACCTTTCTTTTTATAAATATATCGATGGGTTTTGGGAACATTGTTGAAAATGTAATTTTTTTCTTGCAAGGGGTTAGCCTTGATTTTCTTCAAAAATGTCGAAAAAGGTGAAGAAATGAATTGTACAACAAGTTGTAAAACGATAGAACTGCCTGTGAAATCATTTTCGAGCACTGGCAGCCGCAGATTTTTACGGGGTTTGGTTGCGGAGATATCACCATCCAAAACAAGTCAAATGCAGTTGGGTGGAAAATCATGCGAATAATTTTGAATTAAAATATCTCAAGAACAGGATGTCGCAGATATTTTTCGTCTTCAGCTGTGGATAGGTATTGAACATACCTTTCTTTTGATGTATATATCGATGGGTTTAGGGAACAATGTTAAAAATGTATTTTTTTTTCTTGCAAGGGGTTAGCATTGATTTTTTTCAAAAATGTCGAAAATGGTGAAGTGAAATGGTGAATTAAAATGTCTCAAGAACCGGATGTCGCAGATACTTTTTGTCTTCAGCTGTGGATAGCTATTGAACACACCTTTCTTTTGATGTATATATCGATGGGTTTGGAGAACATTGTTAAAAATGTAATTTTTTTCTTGCAAGGGGTTAGCCTTGATTTTTTTCAAAAATGTCGAAAAAGGTGAAGTCATGAATTGTACTACAAGTTGTACGACAATGGAAAGGCCTGTGATCCCTTTCGAGCACTGGCAGCCTCAGATTTTTACGGGGTTTGGTTGAGGAGATATCAACATCCAAAGAAAGTCAAATGCAGTTGGGTGGAAAATCATGCGAATAATTTTGAATTAAAATATCTCAAGACCGGATGTCGCAGATATTTTTTGTCTTCAGCTGTGGATAGGTATTGAACACACCTTTCTTTTGATGTATATATCGATGGGTTTGGGGAACATTGTTAAAAATGTAATTTTTTTCTTGCAAGGGGTTAGCCTTGATTTTTTTCAAAAGCGTCGAAAAAGGTGAAGTCATGAATTGTACTACAAGTTGTACAACAATGGAAAGGCCTGTGAAATCATTTTCGAGCACTGGCAGCCGCAGATTTTTACGGGGTTTGGTTGCGGAGATATCACCATCCAAAGCAAGTCAAATGCAGTTGGGTGGAAAATCATGCGAATAATTTTGAATTAAAATATCTCAAGAACCGGATGTCGCAGATATTTTTTGTCTTCAGCTGTGGATAGGTATTGAACATACCTTTCTTTTGATGTATATATCGATGGGTTTAGGGAACATTGTTAAAAATGTATTTTTTTTCTTGCAAGGGGTTAGCATTGATTTTTTTCAAAAATGTCGAAAAAGGTGAAGTCATGAATTGTACAACAAGTTTTACAACAATGGAAAGGCCTGTGGAATCCCTTTCGAGCACTGGCAGCCGCAGATTTTTACGGGGTTTGGTTGGGGAGATATCACCATCCAAAACAAGTCAAATGCAGTTGGGTGGAAAATCATGCGAATAATTTTGAATTAAAATATCTCAAGAACCGGATGTCGCAGATATTTTTTGTCTTCAGCTGTGGATAGGTATTGAACATACCTTTCTTTTGATGTATATATCGATGGGTTTAGGAACATTGTTAAAAATGTATTTTTTTTCTTGCAAGGGGTTAGCATTGATTTTTTTCAAAAATGTCGAAAATGGTGAAGTGAAATGGTGAATTAAAATGTCTCAAGAACCGGATGTCGCAGATACTTTTTGTCTTCAGCTGTGGATAGCTATTGAACACACCTTTCTTTTGATGTATATATCGATGGGTTTGGAGAACATTGTTAAAAATGTAATTTTTTTCTTGCAAGGGGTTAGTCTTGATTTTTTTCAAAAATGTCGAAAAAGGTGAAGTCATGAATTGTACTACAAGTTGTACGACAATGGAAAGGCCTGTGATCCCTTTCGAGCACTGGCAGCCTCAGATTTTTACGGGGTTTGGTTGAGGAGATATCAACATCCAAAGAAAGTCAAATGCAGTTGGGTGGAAAATCATGCGAATAATTTTGAATTAAAATATCTCAAGAACCGGATGTCGCAGATATTTTTTGTCTTCAGCTGTGGATAGGTATTGAACACACCTTTCTTTTGATGTATATATCGATGGGTTTGGGGAACATTGTTAAAAATGTAATTTTTTTCTTGCAAGGGGTTAGCCTTGATTTTTTTCAAAAGTGTCGAAAAAGGTGAAGTCATGAATTGTACTACAAGTTGTACAACAATGGAAAGGCCTGTGAAATCCCTTTCGAGCACTGGCAGCCGCAGATTTTTACGGGGTTTGGTTGCGGAGATATCACCATCCAAAGCAAGTCAAATGCAGTTGGGTGGAAAATCATGCGAATAATTTTGAATTAAAATATCTCAAGAACCGGATGTCGCAGATATTTTTTGTCTTCAGCTGTGGATAGGTATTGAACATACCTTTCTTTTGATGTATATATCGATGGGTTTAGGGAACATTGTTAAAAATGTATTTTTTTTCTTGCAAGGGGTTAGTATTGATTTTTTTCAAAAATGTCGAAAAAGGTGAAGTCATGAATTGTACAACAAGTTTTACAACAATGGAAAGGCCTGTGGAATCCCTTTCGAGCACTGGCAGCCGCAGATTTTTACGGGGTTTGGTTGCGGAGATATCACCATCCAAAACAAGTCAAATGCAGTTGGGTGGAAAATCATGCGAATAATTTTGAATTAAAATATCTCAAGAACCGGATGTCGCAGATATTTTTTGTCTTCAGCTGTGGATAGGTATTGAACATACCTTTCTTTTGATGTATATACCGATGGGTTTATTGAACATTGTTAAAAATGTATTTTTTTTTCTTGCAAGGGGTTAGCATTGATTTTTTTCAAAAATGTCGAAAATGGTGAAGTGAAATGGTGAATTAAAATGTCTCAAGAACCGGATGTCGCAGATACTTTTTGTCTTCAGCTGTGGATAGCTATTGAACACACCTTTCTTTTGATGTATATATCGATGGGTTTGGAGAACATTGTTAAAAATGTAATTTTTTTCTTGCAAGGGGTTAGTCTTGATTTTTTTCAAAAATGTCGAAAAAGGTGAAGTCATGAATTATACTACAAGTTGTACGACAATGGAAAGGCCTGTGAAATCCCTTTCGAGCACTGGCAGCCTCAGATTTTTACGGGGTTTGGTTGAGGAGATATCAACATCCAAAGAAAGTCAAATGCAGTTGGGTGGAAAATCATGCGAATAATTTTGAATTAAAATATCTCAAGAACCGGATATCGCAGATTCTTTTTGTCTTCAGCTGTGGATAGATATTGAACAGACCTTTCTTTTGATGTATATGTCGATGGGTTTGGGAAACATTGTTAAAAATGTTTTTTTTTTCTTGCAAGGGGTTAGCCTTGATTTTTTCCAAAAGTGTCGAAAAAGGTGAAGTCATGAATTGTACTACAAGTTGTACAACAATGGAAAGGCCTGTGAAATCCCTTTCGAGCACTGGCAGCCGCAGATTTTTACGGGGTTTGGTTGCGGAGATATCACCATCCAAAGCAAGTCAAATGCAGTTGGGTGGAAAATCATGCGAATAACTTTGAATAAAAATATCTCAAGAACCGGATGTCACAGATACTTTTTGTCTTCAGCTGTGTATAGGTATTAAACAGACCTTTCTTTTGATGTATATATGGATGGGTTTGGGGAACATTTTTAAAAATGTAATTTTTTTCTTGCAAGGGGTTAGCCTTGATTTTTTCCAAAAGTGTCGAAAAAGGTGAAGTCATGAATTGTACTACAAGTTGTACAACAATGGAAAGGCCTGTGAAATCCCTTTCGAGCACTGGCAGCCGCAGATTTTTACGGGGTTTGGTTGCGGAGATATCACCATCCAAAGCAAGTCAAATGCAGTTGGGTGGAAAATCATGCGAATAATTTTGAATTAAAATATCTCAAGAACCGGATGTCGCAGATATTTTTTGTCTTCAGCTGTGGATAGGTATTGAACATACCTTTCTTTTGATGTATATATCGATGGGCTTAGGGAACATTGTTAAAAATGTATTTTTTTTCTTGCAAGGGGTTAGCATTGATTTTTTTCAAAAATGTCGAAAAAGGTGAAGTCATGAATTGTACAACAAGTTTTACAACAATGGAAAGGCCTGTGGAATCCCTTTCGAGCACTGGCAGCCGCAGATTTTTACGGGGTTTGGTTGCGGAGATATCACCATCCAAAACAAGTCAAATGCAGTTGGGTGGAAAATCATGCGAATAATTTTGAATTAAAATATCTCAAGAACCGGATGTCGCAGATATTTTTTGTCTTCAGCTGTGGATAGGTATTGAACATACCTTTCTTTTGATGTATATATCGATGGGTTTAGGGAACAATGTTAAAAATGTATTTTTTTTTCTTGCAAGGGGTTAGCATTGATTTTTTTCAAAAATGTCGAAAATGGTGAAGTGAAATGGTGAATTAAAATGTCTCAAGAACCGGATGTCGCAGATACTTTTTGTCTTCAGCTGTGGATGGCTATTGAACACACCTTTCTTTTGATGTATATATCGATGGGTTTGGAGAACATTGTTAAAAATGTAATTTTTTTCTTGCAAGGGGTTAGTCTTGATTTTTTTCAAAAATGTCGAAAAAGGTGAAGTCATGAATTGTACTACAAGTTGTACGACAATGGAAAGGCCTGTGATCCCTTTCGAGCACTGGCAGCCTCAGATTTTTAAGGGGTTTGGTTGAGGAGATATCAACATCCAAAGAAAGTCAAATGCAGTTGGGTGGAAAATCATGCGAATAATTTTGAATTAAAATATCTCAAGAACCGGATGTCGCAGATATTTTTTGTCTTCAGCTGTGGATAGGTATTGAACACACCTTTCTTTTGATGTATATATCGATGGGTTTGGGGAACATTGTTAAAAATGTAATTTTTTTCTTGCAAGGGGTTAGCCTTGATTTTTTTCAAAAGTGTCGAAAAAGGTGAAGTCATGAATTGTACTACAAGTTGTACAACAATGGAAAGGCCTGTGAAATCCCTTTCGAGCACTGGCAGCCGCAGATTTTTACGGGGTTTGGTTGCGGAGATATCACCATCCAAAGCAAGTCAAATGCAGTTGGGTGGAAAATCATGCGAATAATTTTGAATTAAAATATCTCAAGAACCGGATGTCGCAGATATTTTTTGTCTTCAGCTGTGGATAGGTATTGAACATACCTTTCTTTTGATGTATATATCGATGGGTTTAGGGAACATTGTTAAAAATGTATTTTTTTTCTTGCAAGGGGTTAGCATTGATTTTTTTCAAAAATGTCGAAAATGGTGAAGTGAAATGGTGAATTAAAATGTCTCAAGAACCGGATGTCGCAGATAATTTTTGTCTTCAGCTGTGGATAGCTATTGAACACACCTTTCTTTTGATGTATATATCGATGGGTTTGGGGAACATTTTTAAAAATGTAATTTTTTTCTTGCAAGGGGTTAGCCTTGATTTTTTTCAAAAATGTCGAAAAAGGTGAAGTCATGAATTGTACAACAAGTTTTACAACAATGGAAAGGCCTGTGGAATCCCTTTCGAGCACTGGCAGCCTCAGATTTTTACGGGGTTCGGTTGCGGAGATATCACCATCCAAAGAAAGTCAAATGCAGTTGGGTGGAAAATCATGCGAATAATTTTGAATTCAAATATCTCAAGAACCGGATGTCGCAGATACTTTGTGTCTTCAGCTGTGGATAGGTATTGAACACACCTTTCTTTTGATGTATATATCGATGGGTTTGGGGAACATTGTTAAAAATGTAATTTTTTTCTTGCAAGGGGTTAGCCTTGATTTTTTTCAAAAGTGTCGAAAAAGGTGAAGTCATGAATTGTACTACAAGTTGTACAACAATGGAAAGGCCTGTGAAATCCCTTTCGAGCACTGGCATCCTCACATTTTTACGGGGTTCGCTTGCGGAGATATTACCATCCAAAGCAAGTCAAATGCAGTTGGTTGGAAAATCATGCGAATAACTTTGAATTAAAATATCTCAAGAACCGGATATCGCAGATTCTTTTTGTCTTCAGCTGTGGATAGATATTGAACAGACCTTTCTTTTGATGTATATGTCGATGGGTTTGGGAAACATTGTTAAAAATGTTTTTTTTTAGGGGTTAGCCTTGATTTTTTTTCAAAAATGTCGAAAAAGGTGAAGTCATGAATTGTACAACAAGTTGTACAACAATGGAAAGGCCTGTGAAATCCCTTTCGAGCACTGGCATCCTCACATTTTTACGGGGATCGCTTGCGGAGATATTACCATCCAAAGCAAGTCAAATGCAGTTGGTTGGAAAATCATGCGAATAACTTTGAATTAAAATATCTCAAAAACCGGATGTCGCAGATATTTTCTGTCTTCAGCTGTGCATAGGTATTGAACAGACCTTTCTTTTGATGTATATACCCATGGGTTTGGGGAACATTGTTGAAAATGTAAATTTTTTCTTGCAAGGGGTTAGCCTTGATTTTTTTCAAAAATGTCGAAAATGGTGAAGTCATTAATTGTACAACAGTGGAAAAGCCTGTGGAATCCCTTTCGAGCACTGGCAGCCGCAGATTTTTACGGGGTTTGGTTGCGGAGATATCACCATCCAAAGCAAGTCAAATGCAGTTGGGTGGAAAATCATGCGAATAACTTTGAATAAAAATATCTCAAGAACCGGATGTCACAGATACTTTTTGTCTTCAGCTGTGTATAGGTATTAAACAGACCTTTCTTTTGATGTATATATCGATGGGTTTTGGGAACATTGTTGAAAATGTAATTTTTTTCTTGCAAGGGGTTAGCCTTGATTTTTTTCAAAAATGTCGAAAAAGGTGAAGCCATGAATTGTACAACAAGTTGTACAACGATAGAACTGCCTGTGAAATCCCTTTCGAGCACTGGCAGCCTCAGATTTTTACGGGGTTCGGTTGCGGAGATATCACCGTCCAAAGCAAGTCAAATGCAGTTGGGTGGAAAATCATGCGAATAATTTTGAATTAAAATATCTCAAGAACCGGATGTCGCAGATATTTTTTGTCTTCAGCTGTGGATAGGTATTGAACATACCTTTCTTTTGATGTATATATCGATGGGTTTAGGGAACATTGTTAAAAATGTATTTTTTTTCTTGCAAGGGGTTAGCATTGATTTTTTTCAAAAATGTCGAAAAAGGTGAAGTCATGAATTGTACAACAAGTTTTACAACAATGGAAAGGCCTGTGGAATCCCTTTCGAGCACTGGCAGCCGCAGATTTTTACGGGGTTTGGTTGCGGAGATATCACCATCCAAAACAAGTCAAATGCAGTTGGGTGGAAAATCATGCGAATAATTTTGAATTAAAATATCTCAAGAACCGGATGTCGCAGATATTTTTTGTCTTCAGCTGTGGATAGGTATTGAACATACCTTTCTTTTGATGTATATATCGATGGGTTTAGGGAACATTGTTAAAAATGTATTTTTTTTTCTTGCAAGGGGTTAGCATTGATTTTTTTCAAAAATGTCGAAAATGGTGAAGTGAAATGGTGAATTAAAATGTCTCAAGAACCGGATGTCGCAGATAATTTTTGTCTTCAGCTGTGGATAGCTATTGAACACACCTTTCTTTTGATGTATATATCGATGGGTTTGGGGAACATTGTTAAAAATGTAATTTTTTTCTTGCAAGGGGTTAGCCTTGATTTTTTTCAAAAGTGTCGAAAAAGGTGAAGTCATGAATTGTACTACAAGTTGTACAACAATGGAAAGGCCTGTGAAATCCCTTTCGAGCACTGGCATCCTCACATTTTTACGGGGTTCGCTTGCGGAGATATTACCATCCAAAGCAAGTCAAATGCAGTTGGTTGGAAAATCATGCGAATAACTTTGAATTAAAATATCTCAAGAACCGGATATCGCAGATTCTTTTTGTCTTCAGCTGTGGATAGATATTGAACAGACCTTTCTTTTGATGTATATGTCGATGGGTTTGGGAAACATTGTTAAAAATGTTTTTTTTAGGGGTTAGCCTTGATTTTTTTTCAAAAATGTCGAAAAAGGTGAAGTCATGAATTGTACAACAAGTTGTACAACAATGGAAGGGCCTGTGAAATCCCTTTCGAGAACTGGCATCCTCACATTTTTACGGGGATCGCTTGCGGAGATATTACCATCCAAAGCAAGTCAAATGCAATTGGTTGGAAAATCATGCGAATAACTTTGAATTAAAATATCTCAAAAACCGGATGTCGCAGATATTTTCTGTCTTCAGCTGTGCATAGGTATTGAACAGACCTTTCTTTTGATGTATATACCCATGGGTTTGGGGAACATTGTTGAAAATGTAATTTTTTTCTTGCAAGGGGTTAGCCTTGATTTTTTTCAAAAATGTCGAAAATGGTGAAGTCATTAATTGTACAACAGTGGAAAAGCCTGTGGAATCCCTTTCGAGCACTGGCAGCCGCAGATTTTTACGGGGTTTGGTTGCGGAGATATCACCATCCAAAGCAAGTCAAATGCAGTTGGGTGGAAAATCATGCGAATAACTTTGAATAAAAATATCTCAAGAACCGGATGTCACAGATACTTTTTGTCTTCAGCTGTGTATAGGTATTAAACAGACCTTTCTTTTGATGTATATATCGATGGGTTTTGGGAACATTGTTGAAAATGTAATTTTTTTCTTGCAAGGGGTTAGCCTTGATTTTTTTCAAAAATGTCGAAAAAGGTGAAGCCATGAATTGTACAACAAGTTGTACAACGATAGAACTGCCTGTGAAATCCCTTTCGAGCACTGGCAGCCTCAGATTTTTACGGGGTTCGGTTGCGGAGATATCACCGTCCAAAGCAAGTCAAATGCAGTTGGGTGGAAAATCATGCGAATAATTTTGAATTAAAATATCTCAAGAACCGGATGTCGCAAATATTTTTTGTCTTCAGCGTTGGATATGTATTGAACATACCTTTCATTTGATATATATATCAATGGGTTTAGGGAACATTGTTAAAAATGTAATTTTTTTCTTGCAAGGGGTTAGCATTGATTTTTTTCAAAAATGTCGAAAATGGTGAAGTGAAATGGTGAATTAAAATGTCTCAAGAACCGGATGTCGAAGATAATTTTTGTCTTCAGCTGTGGATAGCTATTGAACACACCTTTCTTTTGATGTATATATCGATGGGTTTGGAGAACATTGTTAAAAATGTAATTTTTTTCTTGCAAGGGGTTAGTCTTGATTTTTTTCAAAAATGTCGAAAAAGGTGAAGTCATGAATTGTACCACAAGTTGTACGACAATGGAAAGGCCTGTGATCCCTTTCGAGCACTGGCAGCCTCAGATTTTTACGGGGTTTGGTTGAGGAGATATCAACATCCAAAAAAGTCAAATGCAGTTGGGTGGAAAATCATGCGAATAATTTTGAATTAAAATATCTCAAGAACCGGATGTCGCAGATATTTTTTGTCTTCAGCTGTGGATAGGTATTGAACACACCTTTCTTTTGATGTATATATCGATGGGTTTGGGGAACATTGTTAAAAATGTAATTTTTTTCTTGCAAGGGGTTAGCCTTGATTTTTTGAAAAATGTCGAAAAAGGTGAAGCCATGAGTTGTACAACAAGTTGTACAACGATAGAACTGCCTGTGAAATCCCTTTCGATCACTGGCAGCGGCAGAGTTTTGCGGGGTTTGATTGCGGAGATATCACCATCCAAAACAAGTCAACTGCAGTTGGGAGGAAAATCATGCGAATAATTTTGAATTAAAATATCTCAAGAACCGGATGTCGCAGATATTTTTTGTCTTCAGCTGTGGATAGGTATTGAACATACCTTTCTTTTGATGTATATATCGATGGGTTTAGGGAACATTGTTAAAAATGTATTTTTTTTTCTTGCAAGGGGTTAGCATTGATTTTTTTCAAAAATGTCGAAAATGGTGAAGTGAAATGGTGAATTAAAATGTCTCAAGAACCGGATGTCGAAGATAATTTTTGTCTTCAGCTGTGGATAGCTATTGAACACACCTTTCTTTTGATGTATATATCGATGGGTTTGGAGAACATTGTTAAAAATGTAATTTTTTTCTTGCAAGGGGTTAGTCTTGATTTTTTTCAAAAATGTCGAAAAAGGTGAAGTCATGAATTGTACTACAAGTTGTACGACAATGGAAAGGCCTGTGATCCCTTTCGAGCACTGGCAGCCTCAGATTTTTACGGGGTTTGGTTGAGGAGATATCAACATCCAAAAAAGTCAAATGCAGTTGGGTGGAAAATCATGCGAATAATTTTGAATTAAAATATCTCAAGAACCGGATGTCGCAGATATTTTTTGTCTTCAGCTGTGGATAGGTATTGAACACACCTTTCTTTTGATGTATATATCGATGGGTTTGGGGAACATTGTTAAAAATGTAATTTTTTTTCTTGCAAGGGGTTAGCCTTGATTTTTTTCAAAAGTGTCGAAAAAGGTGAAGTCATGAATTGTACTACAAGTTGTACAACAATGGAAAGTCCTGTGAGATCCCTTTCGAGCACTGGCAGCCGCAGATTTTTACGGGGTTTGGTTGCGGAGATATCACCATCCAAAGCAAGTCAAATGCAGTTGGGTGGAAAATCATGCGAATAATTTTGAATTAAAATATCTCAAGAACCGGATGTCGCAGATATTTTTTGTCTTCAGCTGTGGATAGGTATTGAACATACCTTTCTTTTGATGTATATATCGATGGGTTTAGGGAACATTGTTAAAAATGTATTTTTTTTCTTGCAAGGGGTTAGCATTGATTTTTTTCAAAAATGTCGAAAATGGTGAATTAAAATGTCTCAAGAACCGGATGTCGCAGATACTTTTTGTCTTCAGCTGTGGATAGCTATTGAACACACCTTTCTTTTGATGTATATATCGATGGGTTTGGGGAACATTGTTAAAAATGTAATTTTTTTCTTGCAAGGGGTTAGCCTTGATTTTTTTCAAAAATGTCGAAAAAGGTGAAGTCATGAATTGTACTACAAGTTGTACGACAATGGAAAGGCCTGTGAAATCCCTTTCGAGCACTGGCAGCCTCAGATTTTTACGGGGTTCGGTTGCGGAGATATCACCATCCAAAGAAAGTCAAATGCAGTTGGGTGGAAAATCAAGCGAATAATTTTGAATTCAAATATCTCAAGAACTGGATGTCGCAGATACTCTTTGTCTTCAGCTGTGGATAGGTATTGAACACACCTTTCTTTTGATGTATATATCGATGGGTTTGGGGAACATTGTTAAAAATGTAATTTTTTTCTTGCAAGGGGTTAGCCTTGATTTTTTTCAAAAGTGTCGAAAAAGGTGAAGTCATGAATTGTACTACAAGTTGTACAACAATGGAAAGGCCTGTGAAATCCCTTTCGAGCACTGGCATCCTCACATTTTTACGGGGTTCGCTTGCGGAGATATTACCATCCAAAGCAAGTCAAATGCAGTTGGTTGGAAAATCATGCGAATAACTTTGAATTAAAATATCTCAAGAACCGGATGTCGCAGATATTTTTTGTCTTCAGCTGTGGATAGGTATTGAACATACCTTTCTTTTGATGTATATATCGATGGGTTTGGGGAACATTGTTAAAAATGTAATTTTTTTCTTGCAAGGGGTTAGCCTTGATTTTTTTCAAAAGTGTCGAAAAAGGTGAAGTCATGAATTGTACTACAAGTTGTACAACAATGGAAAGGCCTGTGAAATCCCTTTCGAGCACTGGCAGCTTCAGATTTTTACGGGGTTCGGTTGCGGAGATATCACCATCCAAAGCAAGTCAAATGCAGTTGGGTAGAAAATCATGCGAATAACTTTGAATTAAAATATCTCAAAAACCGGATGTCGCAGATATTTTCTGTCTTCAGCTGTGCATAGGTATTGAACAGACCTTTCTTTTGATGTATATACCCATGGGTTTGGGGAACATTGTTGAAAATGTAAATTTTTTCTTGCAAGGGGTTAGCCTTGATTTTTTTCAAAAATGTCGAAAATGGTGAAGTCATTAATTGTACAACAGTGGAAAAGCCTGTGGAATCCCTTTCGAGCACTGGCAGCCGCAGATTTTTACGGGGTTTGGTTGCGGAGATATCACCATCCAAAGCAAGTCAAATGCAGTTGGGTGGAAAATCATGCGAATAACTTTGAATAAAAATATCTCAAGAACCGGATGTCACAGATACTTTTTGTCTTCAGCTGTGTATAGGTATTAAACAGACCTTTCTTTTGATGTATATATCGATGGGTTTTGGGAACATTGTTGAAAATGTAATTTTTTTCTTGCAAGGGGTTAGCCTTGATTTTTTTCAAAAATGTCGAAAAAGGTGAAGCCATGAATTGTACAACAAGTTGTACAACGATAGAACTGCCTGTGAAATCCCTTTCGAGCACTGGCAGCCTCAGATTTTTACGGGGTTCGGTTGCGGAGATATCACCATCCAAAGCAAGTCAAATGCAGTTGGGTGGAAAATCATGCGAATAATTTTGAATTAAAATATCTCAAGAACCGGATGTCGCAGATATTTTTTGTCTTCAGCTGTGGATAGGTATTGAACATACCTTTCTTTTGATGTATATATCGATGGGTTTGGGGAACATTGTTAAAAATGTAATTTTTTTCTTGCAAGGGGTTAGCCTTGATTTTTTTCAAAAGTGTCGAAAAAGGTGAAGTCATGAATTGTACTACAAGTTGTACAACAATGGAAAGGCCTGTGAAATCCCTTTCGAGCACTGGCAGCCGCAGATTTTTACGGGGTTTGGTTGCGGAGATATCACCATCCAAAACAAGTCAAATGCAGTTGGGTGGAAAATCATGCGAATAATTTTGAATTAAAATATCTCAAGAACCGGATGTCGCAGATATTTTTTGTCTTCAGCTGTGCATAGGTATTGAACAGACCTTTCTTTTGATGTATATACCCATGGGTTTGGGGAACATTGTTGAAAATGTAAATTTTTTCTTGCAAGGGGTTAGCCTTGATTTTTTTCAAAAATGTCGAAAATGGTGAAGTCATTAATTGTACAACAGTGGAAAAGCCTGTGGAATCCCTTTCGAGCACTGGCAGCCGCAGATTTTTACGGGGTTTGGTTGCGGAGATATCACCATCCAAAGCAAGTCAAATGCAGTTGGGTGGAAAATCATGCGAATAACTTTGAATAAAAATATCTCAAGAACCGGATGTCACAGATACTTTTTGTCTTCAGCTGTGTATAGGTATTAAACAGACCTTTCTTTTGATGTATATATCGATGGGTTTTGGGAACATTGTTGAAAATGTAATTTTTTTCTTGCAAGGGGTTAGCCTTGATTTTTTTCAAAAATGTCGAAAAAGGTGAAGCCATGAATTGTACAACAAGTTGTACAACGATAGAACTGCCTGTGAAATCCCTTTCGAGCACTGGCAGCCTCAGATTTTTACGGGGTTCGGTTGCGGAGATATCACCGTCCAAAGCAAGTCAAATGCAGTTGGGTGGAAAATCATGCGAATAATTTTGAATTAAAATATCTCAAGAACCGGATGTCGCAGATATTTTTTGTCTTCAGCTGTGGATAGGTATTGAACATACCTTTCTTTTGATGTATATATCGATGGGTTTAGGGAACATTGTTAAAAATGTATTTTTTTTCTTGCAAGGGGTTAGCATTGATTTTTTTCAAAAATGTCGAAAAAGGTGAAGTCATGAATTGTACAACAAGTTTTACAACAATGGAAAGGCCTGTGGAATCCCTTTCGAGCACTGGCAGCCGCAGATTTTTACGGGGTTTGGTTGCGGAGATATCACCATCCAAAACAAGTCAAATGCAGTTGGGTGGAAAATCATGCGAATAATTTTGAATTAAAATATCTCAAGAACCGGATGTCGCAGATATTTTTTGTCTTCAGCTGTGGATAGGTATTGAACATACCTTTCTTTTGATGTATATATCGATGGGTTTAGGGAACATTGTTAAAAATGTATTTTTTTTTCTTGCAAGGGGTTAGCATTGATTTTTTTCAAAAATGTCGAAAATGGTGAAGTGAAATGGTGAATTAAAATGTCTCAAGAACCGGATGTCGCAGATAATTTTTGTCTTCAGCTGTGGATAGCTATTGAACACACCTTTCTTTTGATGTATATATCGATGGGTTTGGGGAACATTGTTAAAAATGTAATTTTTTTCTTGCAAGGGGTTAGCCTTGATTTTTTTCAAAAGTGTCGAAAAAGGTGAAGTCATGAATTGTACTACAAGTTGTACAACAATGGAAAGGCCTGTGAAATCCCTTTCGAGCACTGGCATCCTCACATTTTTACGGGGTTCGCTTGCGGAGATATTACCATCCAAAGCAAGTCAAATGCAGTTGGTTGGAAAATCATGCGAATAACTTTGAATTAAAATATCTCAAGAACCGGATATCGCAGATTCTTTTTGTCTTCAGCTGTGGATAGATATTGAACAGACCTTTCTTTTGATGTATATGTCGATGGGTTTGGGAAACATTGTTAAAAATGTTTTTTTTAGGGGTTAGCCTTGATTTTTTTTCAAAAATGTCGAAAAAGGTGAAGTCATGAATTGTACAACAAGTTGTACAACAATGGAAGGGCCTGTGAAATCCCTTTCGAGAACTGGCATCCTCACATTTTTACGGGGATCGCTTGCGGAGATATTACCATCCAAAGCAAGTCAAATGCAGTTGGTTGGAAAATCATGCGAATAACTTTGAATTAAAATATCTCAAAAACCGGATGTCGCAGATATTTTCTGTCTTCAGCTGTGCATAGGTATTGAACAGACCTTTCTTTTGATGTATATACCCATGGGTTTGGGGAACATTGTTGAAAATGTAATTTTTTTCTTGCAAGGGGTTAGCCTTGATTTTTTTCAAAAATGTCGAAAATGGTGAAGTCATTAATTGTACAACAGTGGAAAAGCCTGTGGAATCCCTTTCGAGCACTGGCAGCCGCAGATTTTTACGGGGTTTGGTTGCGGAGATATCACCATCCAAAGCAAGTCAAATGCAGTTGGGTGGAAAATCATGCGAATAACTTTGAATAAAAATATCTCAAGAACCGGATGTCACAGATACTTTTTGTCTTCAGCTGTGTATAGGTATTAAACAGACCTTTCTTTTGATGTATATATCGATGGGTTTTGGGAACATTGTTGAAAATGTAATTTTTTTCTTGCAAGGGGTTAGCCTTGATTTTTTTCAAAAATGTCGAAAAAGGTGAAGCCATGAATTGTACAACAAGTTGTACAACGATAGAACTGCCTGTGAAATCCCTTTCGAGCACTGGCAGCCTCAGATTTTTACGGGGTTCGGTTGCGGAGATATCACCGTCCAAAGCAAGTCAAATGCAGTTGGGTGGAAAATCATGCGAATAATTTTGAATTAAAATATCTCAAGAACCGGATGTCGCAAATATTTTTTGTCTTCAGCGTTGGATATGTATTGAACATACCTTTCATTTGATATATATATCAATGGGTTTAGGGAACATTGTTAAAAATGTAATTTTTTTCTTGCAAGGGGTTAGCATTGATTTTTTTCAAAAATGTCGAAAATGGTGAAGTGAAATGGTGAATTAAAATGTCTCAAGAACCGGATGTCGAAGATAATTTTTGTCTTCAGCTGTGGATAGCTATTGAACACACCTTTCTTTTGATGTATATATCGATGGGTTTGGAGAACATTGTTAAAAATGTAATTTTTTTCTTGCAAGGGGTTAGTCTTGATTTTTTTCAAAAATGTCGAAAAAGGTGAAGTCATGAATTGTACCACAAGTTGTACGACAATGGAAAGGCCTGTGATCCCTTTCGAGCACTGGCAGCCTCAGATTTTTACGGGGTTTGGTTGAGGAGATATCAACATCCAAAAAAGTCAAATGCAGTTGGGTGGAAAATCATGCGAATAATTTTGAATTAAAATATCTCAAGAACCGGATGTCGCAGATATTTTTTGTCTTCAGCTGTGGATAGGTATTGAACACACCTTTCTTTTGATGTATATATCGATGGGTTTGGGGAACATTGTTAAAAATGTAATTTTTTTCTTGCAAGGGGTTAGCCTTGATTTTTTGAAAAATGTCGAAAAAGGTGAAGCCATGAGTTGTACAACAAGTTGTACAACGATAGAACTGCCTGTGAAATCCCTTTCGATCACTGGCAGCGGCAGAGTTTTGCGGGGTTTGATTGCGGAGATATCACCATCCAAAACAAGTCAACTGCAGTTGGGAGGAAAATCATGCGAATAATTTTGAATTAAAATATCTCAAGAACCGGATGTCGCAGATATTTTTTGTCTTCAGCTGTGGATAGGTATTGAACATACCTTTCTTTTGATGTATATATCGATGGGTTTAGGGAACATTGTTAAAAATGTATTTTTTTTTCTTGCAAGGGGTTAGCATTGATTTTTTTCAAAAATGTCGAAAATGGTGAAGTGAAATGGTGAATTAAAATGTCTCAAGAACCGGATGTCGAAGATAATTTTTGTCTTCAGCTGTGGATAGCTATTGAACACACCTTTCTTTTGATGTATATATCGATGGGTTTGGAGAACATTGTTAAAAATGTAATTTTTTTCTTGCAAGGGGTTAGTCTTGATTTTTTTCAAAAATGTCGAAAAAGGTGAAGTCATGAATTGTACTACAAGTTGTACGACAATAGAAAGGCCTGTGATCCCTTTCGAGCACTGGCAGCCTCAGATTTTTACGGGGTTTGGTTGAGGAGATATCAACATCCAAAAAAGTCAAATGCAGTTGGGTGGAAAATCATGCGAATAATTTTGAATTAAAATATCTCAAGAACCGGATGTCGCAGATATTTTTTGTCTTCAGCTGTGGATAGGTATTGAACACACCTTTCTTTTGATGTATATATCGATGGGTTTGGGGAACATTGTTAAAAATGTAATTTTTTTCTTGCAAGGGGTTAGCCTTGATTTTTTTCAAAAGTGTCGAAAAAGGTGAAGTCATGAATTGTACTACAAGTTGTACAACAATGGAAAGTCCTGTGAGATCCCTTTCGAGCACTGGCAGCCGCAGATTTTTACGGGGTTTGGTTGCGGAGATATCACCATCCAAAGCAAGTCAAATGCAGTTGGGTGGAAAATCATGCGAATAATTTTGAATTAAAATATCTCAAGAACCGGATGTCGCAGATATTTTTTGTCTTCAGCTGTGGATAGGTATTGAACATACCTTTCTTTTGATGTATATATCGATGGGTTTAGGGAACATTGTTAAAAATGTATTTTTTTTCTTGCAAGGGGTTAGCATTGATTTTTTTCAAAAATGTCGAAAATGGTGAATTAAAATGTCTCAAGAACCGGATGTCGCAGATACTTTTTGTCTTCAGCTGTGGATAGCTATTGAACACACCTTTCTTTTGATGTATATATCGATGGGTTTGGGGAACATTGTTAAAAATGTAATTTTTTTCTTGCAAGGGGTTAGCCTTGATTTTTTTCAAAAATGTCGAAAAAGGTGAAGTCATGAATTGTACTACAAGTTGTACGACAATGGAAAGGCCTGTGAAATCCCTTTCGAGCACTGGCAGCCTCAGATTTTTACGGGGTTCGGTTGCGGAGATATCACCATCCAAAGAAAGTCAAATGCAGTTGGGTGGAAAATCAAGCGAATAATTTTGAATTCAAATATCTCAAGAACTGGATGTCGCAGATACTCTTTGTCTTCAGCTGTGGATAGGTATTGAACACACCTTTCTTTTGATGTATATATCGATGGGTTTGGGGAACATTGTTAAAAATGTAATTTTTTTCTTGCAAGGGGTTAGCCTTGATTTTTTTCAAAAGTGTCGAAAAAGGTGAAGTCATGAATTGTACTACAAGTTGTACAACAATGGAAAGGCCTGTGAAATCCCTTTCGAGCACTGGCATCCTCACATTTTTACGGGGTTCGCTTGCGGAGATATTACCATCCAAAGCAAGTCAAATGCAGTTGGTTGGAAAATCATGCGAATAACTTTGAATTAAAATATCTCAAGAACCGGATGTCGCAGATATTTTTTGTCTTCAGCTGTGGATAGGTATTGAACATACCTTTCTTTTGATGTATATATCGATGGGTTTGGGGAACATTGTTAAAAATGTAATTTTTTTCTTGCAAGGGGTTAGCCTTGATTTTTTTCAAAAGTGTCGAAAAAGGTGAAGTCATGAATTGTACTACAAGTTGTACAACAATGGAAAGGCCTGTGAAATCCCTTTCGAGCACTGGCAGCTTCAGATTTTTACGGGGTTCGGTTGCGGAGATATCACCATCCAAAGCAAGTCAAATGCAGTTGGGTAGAAAATCATGCGAATAACTTTGAATTAAAATATCTCAAAAACCGGATGTCGCAGATATTTTCTGTCTTCAGCTGTGCATAGGTATTGAACAGACCTTTCTTTTGATGTATATACCCATGGGTTTGGGGAACATTGTTGAAAATGTAAATTTTTTCTTGCAAGGGGTTAGCCTTGATTTTTTTCAAAAATGTCGAAAATGGTGAAGTCATTAATTGTACAACAGTGGAAAAGCCTGTGGAATCCCTTTCGAGCACTGGCAGCCGCAGATTTTTACGGGGTTTGGTTGCGGAGATATCACCATCCAAAGCAAGTCAAATGCAGTTGGGTGGAAAATCATGCGAATAACTTTGAATAAAAATATCTCAAGAACCGGATGTCACAGATACTTTTTGTCTTCAGCTGTGTATAGGTATTAAACAGACCTTTCTTTTGATGTATATATCGATGGGTTTTGGGAACATTGTTGAAAATGTAATTTTTTTCTTGCAAGGGGTTAGCCTTGATTTTTTTCAAAAATGTCGAAAAAGGTGAAGCCATGAATTGTACAACAAGTTGTACAACGATAGAACTGCCTGTGAAATCCCTTTCGAGCACTGGCAGCCTCAGATTTTTACGGGGTTCGGTTGCGGAGATATCACCATCCAAAGCAAGTCAAATGCAGTTGGGTGGAAAATCATGCGAATAATTTTGAATTAAAATATCTCAAGAACCGGATGTCGCAGATATTTTTTGTCTTCAGCTGTGGATAGGTATTGAACATACCTTTCTTTTGATGTATATATCGATGGGTTTGGGGAACATTGTTAAAAATGTAATTTTTTTCTTGCAAGGGGTTAGCCTTGATTTTTTTCAAAAGTGTCGAAAAAGGTGAAGTCATGAATTGTACTACAAGTTGTACAACAATGGAAAGGCCTGTGAAATCCCTTTCGAGCACTGGCAGCCGCAGATTCTTACGGGGTTTGGTTGCGGAGATATCACCATCCAAAACAAGTCAAATGCAGTTGGGTGGAAAATCATGCGAATAATTTTGAATTAAAATATCTCAAGAACCGGATGTCGCAGATATTTTTTGTCTTCAGCTGTGGATAGGTATTGAACATACCTTTCTTTTGATGTATATATCGATGGGTTTAGGGAACAATGTTAAAAATGTATTTTTTTTTCTTGCAAGGGGTTAGCATTGATTTTTTTCAAAAATGTCGAAAATGGTGAAGTGAAATGGTGAATTAAAATGTCTCAAGAACCGGATGTCGCAGATACTTTTTGTCTTCAGCTGTGGATAGCTATTGAACACACCTTTCTTTTGATGTATATATCGATGGGTTTGGAGAACATTGTTAAAAATGTAATTTTTTTCTTGCCAGGGGTTAGTCTTGATTTTTTTCAAAAATGTCGAAAAAGGTGAAGTCATGAATTGTACTACAAGTTGTACGACAATGGAAAGGCCTGTGATCCCTTTCGAGCACTGGCAGCCTCAGATTTTTACGGGGTTTGGTTGAGGAGATATCAACATCCAAAGAAAGTCAAATGCAGTTGGGTGGAAAATCATGCGAATAATTTTGAATTAAAATATCTCAAGAACCGGATGTCGCAGATATTTTTTGTCTTCAGCTGTGGATAGGTATTGAACACACCTTTCTTTTGATGTATATATCGATGGGTTTGGGGAACATTGTTAAAAATGTAATTTTTTTCTTGCAAGGGGTTAGCCTTGATTTTTTTCAAAAGTGTCGAAAAAGGTGAAGTCATGAATTGTACTACAAGTTGTACAACAATGGAAAGGCCTGTGAAATCCCTTTCGAGCACTGGCAGCCGCAGATTTTTACGGGGTTTGGTTGCGGAGATATCACCATCCAAAGCAAGTCAAATGCAGTTGGGTGGAAAGTCATGCGAATAATTTTGAATTAAAATATCTCAAGAACCGGATGTCGCAGATATTTTTTGTCTTCAGCTGTGGATAGGTATTGAACACACCTTTCTTTTGATGTATATATCGATGGGTTTGGGGAACATTGTTAAAAATGTAATTTTTTTCTTGCAAGGGGTTAGCCTTGATTTTTTTCAAAAGTGTCGAAAAAGGTGAAGTCATGAATTGTACTACAAGTTGTACGACAATGGAAAGGCCTGTGATCCCTTTCGAGCACTGGCAGCCTCAGATTTTTACGGGGTTTGGTTGAGGAGATATCAACATCCAAAAAAGTCAAATGCAGTTGGGTGGAAAATCATGCGAATAATTTTGAATTAAAATATCTCAAGAACCGGATGTCGCAGATATTTTTTGTCTTCAGCTGTGGATAGGTATTGAACACACCTTTCTTTTGATGTATATATCGATGGGTTTGGGGAACATTGTTAAAAATGTAATTTTTTTCTTGCAAGGGGTTAGCCTTGATTTTTTTCAAAAGTGTCGAAAAAGGTGAAGTCATGAATTGTACTACAAGTTGTACAACAATGGAAAGGCCTGTGAGATCCCTTTCGAGCACTGGCAGCCGCAGATTTTTACGGGGTTTGGTTGCGGAGATATCACCATCCAAAGCAAGTCAAATGCAGTTGGGTGGAAAATCATGCGAATAATTTTGAATTAAAATATCTCAAGAACCGGATGTCGCAGATATTTTTTGTCTTCAGCTGTGGATAGGTATTGAACATACCTTTCTTTTGATGTATATATCGATGGGTTTAGGGAACATTGTTAAAAATGTATTTTTTTTTCTTGCAAGGGGTTGGCATTGATTTTTTTCAAAAATGTCGAAAATGGTGAAGTGAAATGGTGAATTAAAATGTCTCAAGAACCGGATGTCGCAGATAATTTTTGTCTTCAGCTGTGGATAGCTATTGAACACACCTTTCTTCTGATGTATATATCGATGGGTTTGGGGAACATTGTTAAAAATGTAATTTTTTTCTTGCAAGGGGTTAGCCTTGATTTTTTTCAAAAATGTCGAAAAAGGTGAAGTCATGAATTGTACAACAAGTTTTACAACAATGGAAAGGCCTGTGGAATCCCTTTCGAGCACTGGCAGCCTCAGATTTTTACGGGGTTCGGTTGCGGAGATATCACCATCCAAAGAAAGTCAAATGCAGTTGGGTGGAAAATCATGCGAATAATTTTGAATTCAAATATCTCAAGAACCGGATGTCGCAGATACTTTTTGTCTTCAGCTGTGGATAGGTATTGAACACACCTTTCTTTTGATGTATATATCGATGGGTTTGGGGAACATTGTTAAAAATGTAATTTTTTTCTTGCAAGGGGTTAGCCTTGATTTTTTTCAAAAGTGTCGAAAAAGGTGAAGTCATGAATTGTACTACAAGTTGTACAACAATGGAAAGGCCTGTGAAATCCCTTTCGAGCACTGGCATCCTCACATTTTTACGGGGTTCGCTTGCGGAGATATTACCATCCAAAGCAAGTCAAATGCAGTTGGTTGGAAAATCATGCGAATAACTTTGAATTAAAATATCTCAAGAACCGGATATCGCAGATTCTTTTTGTCTTCAGCTGTGGATAGATATTGAACAGACCTTTCTTTTGATGTATATGTCGATGGGTTTGGGAAACATTGTTAAAAATGTTTTTTTTTAGGGGTTAGCCTTGATTTTTTTTCAAAAATGTCGAAAAAGGTGAAGTCATGAATTGTACTACAAGTTGTACAACAATGGAAAGGCCTGTGAAATCCCTTTCGAGCACTGGCAGCCGCAGATTTTTACGGGGTTTGGTTGCGGAGATATCACCATCCAAAGCAAGTCAAATGCAGTTGGGTGGAAAATCATGCGAATAATTTTGAATTAAAATATCTCAAGAACCGGATGTCGCAGATATTTTTTGTCTTCAGCTGTGGATAGGTATTGAACACACCTTTCTTTTGATGTATATATCGATGGGTTTGGGGAACATTGTTAAAAATGTAATTTTTTTCTTGCAAGGGGTTAGCCTTGATTTTTTTCAAAAGTGTCGAAAAAGGTGAAGTCATGAATTGTACTACAAGTTGTACAACAATGGAAAGGCCTGTGAAATCCCTTTCGAGCACTGGCAGCCGCAGATTTTTACGGGGTTTGGTTGCGGAGATATCACCATCCAAAGCAAGTCAAATGCAGTTGGGTGGAAAATCATGCGAATAATTTTGAATTAAAATATCTCAAGAACCGGATGTCGCAGATATTTTTTGTCTTCAGCTCTGGATAGGTATTGAACATACCTTTCTTTTGATGTATATATCGATGGGTTTAGGGAACATTGTTAAAAATGTATTTTTTTTCTTGCAAGGGGTTAGCATTGATTTTTTTCAAAAATGTCGAAAAAGGTGAAGTCATGAATTGTACAACAAGTTTTACAACAATGGAAAGGCCTGTGGAATCCCTTTCGAGCACTGGCAGCCGCAGATTTTTACGGGGTTTGGTTGCGGAGATATCACCA
This sequence comes from Philhelius pedissequus, assembly GCA_910595825.1. Lineage (NCBI taxonomy): Eukaryota > Metazoa > Arthropoda > Insecta > Diptera > Syrphidae > Philhelius > Philhelius pedissequus. Next base: position 606,939 of record OU343163.1, on the reverse strand, counting down.
TCCAAAACAAGTCAAATGCAGTTGGGTGGAAAATCATGCGAATAATTTTGAATTAAAATATCTCAAGAACCGGATGTCGCAGATATTGTTTGTCTTCAGCTGTGGATAGGTATTGAACATACCTTTCTTTTGAGGTATATATCGATGGGTTTAGGGAACATTGTTAAAAATGTATCTTTTTTTCTTGCAAGGGGTTAGCATTGATTTTTTTCAAAAATGTCGAAAATGGTGAAGTGAAATGGTGAATTAAAATGTCTCAAGAACCGGATGTCGCAGATAATTTTTGTCTTCAGCTGTGGATAGCTATTGAACACACCTTTCTTTTGATGTATATATCGATGGGTTTGGGGAACATTGTTAAAAATGTAATTTTTTTCTTGCAAGGGGTTAGCCTTGATTTTTTTCAAAAGTGTCGAAAAAGGTGAAGTCATGAATTGTACTACAAGTTGTACAACAATGGAAAGGCCTGTGAAATCCCTTTCGAGCACTGGCATCCTCACATTTTTACGGGGTTCGCTTGCGGAGATATTACCATCCAAAGCAAGTCAAATGCAGTTGGTTGGAAAATCATGCGAATAACTTTGAATTAAAATATCTCAAGAACCGGATATCGCAGATTCTTTTTGTCTTCAGCTGTGGATAGATATTGAACAGACCTTTCTTTTGATGTATATGTCGATGGGTTTGGGAAACATTGTTAAAAATGTTTTTTTTTAGGGGTTAGCCTTGATTTTTTTTCAAAAATGTCGAAAAAGGTGAAGTCATGAATTGTACAACAAGTTGTACAACAATGGAAAGGCCTGTGAAATCCCTTTCGAGCACTGTCAAATGCAGTTGGGTAGAAAATCATGCGAATAACTTTGAATTAAAATATCTCAAAAACCGGATGTCGCAGATATTTTCTGTCTTCAGCTGTGCATAGGTATTGAACAGACCTTTCTTTTGATGTATATACCCATGGGTTTGGGGAACATTGTTGAAAATGTAAATTTTTTCTTGCAAGGGGTTAGCCTTGATTTTTTTCAAAAATGTCGAAAATGGTGAAGTCATTAATTGTACAACAGTGGAAAAGCCTGTGGAATCCCTTTCGAGCACTGGCAGCCGCAGATTTTTACGGGGTTTGGTTGCGGAGATATCACCATCCAAAGCAAGTCAAATGCAGTTGGGTGGAAAATCATGCGAATAACTTTGAATAAAAATATCTCAAGAACCGGATGTCACAGATACTTTTTGTCTTCAGCTGTGTATAGGTATTAAACAGACCTTTCTTTTGATGTATATATCGATGGGTTTTGGGAACATTGTTGAAAATGTAATTTTTTTCTTGCAAGGGGTTAGCCTTGATTTTTTTCAAAAATGTCGAAAAAGGTGAAGCCATGAATTGTACAACAAGTTGTACAACGATAGAACTGCCTGTAAAATCCCTTTCGAGCACTGGCAGCCTCAGATTTTTACGGGGTTCGGTTGCGGAGATATCACCATCCAAAGCAAGTCAAATGCAGTTGGGTGGAAAATCATGCGAATAATTTTGAATTAAAATATCACCATCCAAAGCAAGTCAAATGCAGTTGGGTGGAAAATCATGCGAATAATTTTGAATTAAAATATCTCAAGAACCGGATGTCGCAGATATTTTTTGTCTTCAGCTGTGGATAGGTATTGAACATACCTTTCTTTTGATGTATATATCGATGGGTTTAGGGAACATTGTTAAAAATGTATTTTTTTTCTTGCAAGGGGTTAGCATTGATTTTTTTCAAAAATGTCGAAAAAGGTGAAGTCATGAATTGTACAACAAGTTTTACAACAATGGAAAGGCCTGTGGAATCCCTTTCGAGCACTGGCAGCCGCAGATTTTTACGGGGTTTGGTTGCGGAGATATCACCATCCAAAACAAGTCAAATGCAGTTGGGTGGAAAATCATGCGAATAATTTTGAATTAAAATATCTCAAGAACCGGATGTCGCAGATATTTTTTGTCTTCAGCTGTGGATAGGTATTGAACATATCTTTCTTTTGATGTATATATCGATGGGTTTAGGGAACATTGTTAAAAATGTATCTTTTTTTCTTGCAAGGGGTTAGCATTGATTTTTTTCAAAAATGTCGAAAATGGTGAAGTGAAATGGTGAATTAAAATGTCTCAAGAACCGGATGTCGCAGATAATTTTTGTCTTCAGCTGTGGATAGCTATTGAACACACCTTTCTTTTGATGTATAAATCGATGGGTTTTGGGAATATTGTTGAAAATGTAATTTTTTTCTTGCAAGGTGTTAGCCTTGATTTTTTTCAAAAATGTCGAAAAAGGTGAAGCCATGAGTTGTACAACAAGTTGTACAACGATAGAACTGCCTGCTGTGAAATCCCTTTCGATCACTGGCAGCGGCAGAGTTTTGCGGGGTTTGATTGCGGAGATATCACCATCCAAAACAAGTCAACTGCAGTTGGGAGGAAAATCATGCGAATAACTTTGAATTAAAATATCTGAAGAATCGAATGTCGCAGATACTTTTTGTCTTCAGCTGTGTATAGGTATTAAACAGACCTTTCTTTTGATGTATAAATCGATGGGTTTTGGGAATATTGTTGAAAATGTAATTTTTTTCTTGCAAGGGGTTAGCCTTGATTTTTTTCAAAAATGTCGAAAAAGGTGAAGCCATGAGTTGTACAACAAGTTGTACAACGATATAACTGCCTGTGAAATCCCTTTCGATCACTGGCAGCGGCAGAGTTTTGCGGGGTTTGATTGCGGAGATATCACCATCCAAAACAAGTCAACTGCAGTTGGGAGGAAAATCATGCGAATAACTTTGAATTAAAATATCTGAAGAATCGAATGTCGCAGATACTTTTTGTCTTCAGCTGTGTATAGGTATTGAACGCACGTTTCTTTTGATGTATATATCGATGGGTTTGAGGAACATTGTTAAAAATGTAATTTTTTTCTTGCAAGGGGTTAGCCTTGATTTTTTTCAAAAGTGTCGAAAAAGGTGAAGTCATGAATTGTACTACAAGTTGTACAACAATGGAAAGGCCTGTGAAATCCCTTTCGAGCACTGGCAGCCTCAGATTTTTAGGGGGTTCGGTTGCGGAGATATCACCATCCAAAGCAATTCAAATGCAGTTGGGTGGAAAATCATGCGAATAACTTTGAATTAAAATATCTCAAGAACCGGATGTCGCAGATACTTTTTGTCTTCAGCTGTGGATAGGTATTGAACAGACCTTTCTTTTGGTGTATATTTCGATGGGTTTAGGGAACATTGTTAAAAATGTAATTTTTTTCTTGCAAGGGGTTAGCCTTGATTTTTTTCAAAAATGTCGAAAATGGTGAAGTCATTAATTGTACAACAGTGGAAAAGCCTGTGAAATACCTTTCGAGCACTGGCAGCCAAAGCAAGTCAAATGCAGTTGGGTGGAAAATCATGCGAATAACTTTGAATTGAAATATCTCAATAACCGGATGTCGCAGATACTTTTTGTCTTCAGCTGTGGATAGGTATTGAACACACCTTTCTTTTGATGTACATATCGATGGGTTTGGGGAACATTGTTAAAAATGTAATTTTTTTCTTGCAAGGGGTTAGCCTTGATTTTTTTCAAAAATGTCGAAAATGGTGAAGTCATTAATTGTACAACACTGTGGATAGGTATTGAACACACCTTTCTTTTGATGTACATATCGATGGGTTTGGGGATTATTGTTAAAAATGTAATTTTTTTCTTGCAAGGGGTTAGCCTTGATTTTTTAAAAAATGTCGAAAAAGGTAAAGTCATGAATTGTACTACAAGTTGTACAACATTGGAAAGGCCTGTGAAATCCCTTTTGAGCACTGGCAGCCTCAGATTTTTACATAGTTCGGTTGCGGAGATATCACCATCCAAAGCAATTCAAATGCAGTTGGGTGGAAAATCATGCGAATAACTTTGAATTAAAATATCTCAAGAACCGGATGTCGCAGATACTTTTTGTCTTCAGCTGTGGATAGGTATTGAACAGACCTTTCTTTTGGTGTATATACCGATGGGTTTAGGGAACATTGTTAAAAATGTAATTTTTTTCTTGCAAGGGGTTAGCCTTGATTTTTTTCAAAAATGTCGAAAATGGTGAAGTCATTAATTGTACAACAGTGGAAAAGCCTGTGAAATACCTTTCGAGCACTGGCAGCCAAAGCAAGTCAAATGCAGTTGATTGGAAAATCATGCGAATAACTTTGAATTGAAATATCTCAATAACCGGATGTCGCAGATACTTTTTGTCTTCAGCTGCGGATAGGTATTGAACACACCTTTCTTTTGATGTACATATCGATGGGTTTGGGGAACATTGTTAAAAATGTAATTTTTTTCTTGCAAGGGGTTAGCCTTGATTTTTTTCAAAAATGTCGAAAATGGTGAAGTCATTAATTGTACAACAGTGGAAAAGCCTGTGGAATCCCTTTCGAGCACTGGCAGATGCAGATTTTTACGGGGTTTGGTTGCGGAGATATCACCATCCAAAGCAAGTCAAATGCATTTGGGTGGAAAATCATGCGAATAATTTTGAATTAAAATATCTCAAGAACCGGATGTCGCAAATATTTTTTGTCTCCAGCGGTGGAAAGGTATTGAATATACCTTTCTTTTGATGTATATATCGATGGGTTTGGGGAACATTGTTAAAAATGTAATTTTTTTCTTGCAAGGGGTTAGCCTTGATTTTTTTCAAAAGTGTCGAAAAAGGTGAAGTCATGAATTGTACTACAAGTTGTACAACAATGGAAAGGCCTGTGAAATCCCTTTCGAGCACTGGCAGCCGCAGATTTTTACGGAGTTGCGGTTGATTTTTTTCAAAAATGTCGAAATTGGTGAAGTCATTAATTGTACAACAGTGGAAAAGCCTGTGGAATCCCTTTCGAGCACTGGCAGCAGCAGATTTTTACGGGGTTTGGTTGCGGAGATATCACCATCCAAAGCAAGTCAAATGCAGTTTTGTGGAAAATCATGCGAATAATTTTGAATTAAAATATCTCAAGAACCGGATGTCGCAAATATTTTTTGTCTTCAGCGGTGGATAGGTATTGAACATACCTTTCTTTTGATGTATATATCGATGGGTTTTGGGAACATTGTTGAAAATGTAATTTGCCTTGATTTTTTTCAAAAATGTCGAAAAAGGTGAAGCCATGAATTGTACTACAAGTTGTACGACAATGGAAAGGCCTGTGAAATCCCTTTCGAGCACTGGCAGCCTCAGATTTTTACGGGGTTCGGTTGCGGAGATATCACCATCCAAAGCAATTCAAATGCAGTTGGGTGGAAAATCATGCGAATAACTTTGAATTAAAATATCTCAAGAACCGGATGTCGCAGATATTTTTTGTCTTCAGCTGTGGATAGGTATTGAACATACCTTTCTTTTGATGTATATATCGATGGGTTTCTTGCAAGGGGTTAGCATTGATTTTTTTCAAAAATGTCGAAAATGGTGAAGTGAAATGGTGAATTAAAATGTCTCAAGAACCATATGTCGCAGATACTTTTTGTCTTCAGCTGTGTATAGGTATTGAACAGACCTTTCTTTTGATGCATATATCGATGGGTTTGGGGTACATTGTTAAAAATGTAATTTTTTTCTTGCAAGGGGTTAGCCTTGATTTTTTTAAAAATGTCGAAAAAGGTAAAGTCATGAATTGTACTACAAGTTGTACAACAATGGAAAGGCCTGTGAAATCCCTTTCGAGCACTGGCAGCCTCAGATTTTTACGGGGTTCGGTTGCGGAGATATCACCATCCAAAGCAATTCAAATGCAGTTGGGTGGAAAATCATGCGAATAACTTTGAATTAAAATATCTCAAGAACCGGATGTCGCAGATACTTTTTGTCTTCAGCTGCGGATAGGTATTGAACACACCTTTCTTTTGATGTACATATCGATGGGTTTGGGGAACATTGTTAAAAATGTAATTTTTTTCTTGCAAGGGGTTAGCCTTGATTTTTTTCAAAAATGTCGAAAATGGTGAAGTCATTAATTGTACAACAGTGGAAAAGCCTGTGGAATCCCTTTCGAGCACTGGCAGATGCAGATTTTTACGGGGTTTGGTTGCGGAGATATCACCATCCAAAGCAAGTCAAATGCAGTTGGGTGGAAAATCATGCGAATAATTTTGAATTAAAATATCTCAAGAACCGGATGTCGCAAATATTTTTTGTCTTCAGCGGTGGAAAGGTATTGAACATACCTTTCTTTTGATGTATATATCGATGGGTTTGGGGAACATTGTTAAAAATGTAATTTTTTTCTTGCAAGGGGTTAGCCTTGATTTTTTTCAAAAGTGTCGAAAAAGGTGAAGTCATGAATTGTACTACAAGTTGTACAACAATGGAAAGGCCTGTGAAATCCCTTTCGAGCACTGGCAGCCGCAGATTTTTACGGGGTTTGGTTGCGGAGATATCACCATCCAAAGCAAGTCAAATGCAGTTGGGTGGAAAATCATGCGAATAACTTTGAATAAAAATATCTCAAGAACCGGATGTCACAGATACTTTTTGTCTTCAGCTGTGTATAGGTATTGAACAGACCTTTCTTTTGATGTATATATCGATGGGTTTGGGGAACATTGTTAAAAATGTAATTTTTTTCTTGCAAGGGGTTCACCTTGATTTTTTTTAAAATGTCGAAAAGGTAAAGTCATGAATTGTACTACAAGTTGTACAACAATGGAAAGGCCTGTGAAATCCCTTTTGAGCACTGGCAGCCTCAGATTTTTACGGAGTTGCGGTTGATTTTTTTCAAAAATGTCGAAAATGGTGAAGTCATTAATTGTACAACAGTGGAAAAGCCTGTGGAATCCCTTTCGAGCACTGGCAGCAGCAGATTTTTACGGGGTTTGGTTGCGGAGATATCACCATCCAAAGCAAGTCAAATGCAGTTTTGTGGAAAATCATGCGAATAATTTTGAATTAAAATATCTCAAGAACCGGATGTCGCAAATATTTTTTGTCTTCAGCGGTGGATAGGTATTGAACATACCTTTCTTTTGATGTATATATCGATGGGTTTGGGGAACATTGTTAAAAATGTAATTTTTTTCTTGCAAGGGGTTAGCCTTGATTTTTTTCAAAAGTGTCGAAAAATGTGAAGCCATGAATTGTACAACAAGTTGTACAACGATAGAACTGCCTGTGAAATCCCTTTCGAGCACTGACAGCCTCAGATTTTTACGGGGTTCGGTTGCGGAGATATCACCATCCAAAGCAATTCAAATGCAGTTGGGTGGAAAATCATGCGAATAACTTTGAATTAAAATATCTCAAGAACCGGATGTCTCAGATACTTTTTGTCTTCAGCTGTGTATAGGTATTAAACAGACCTTTCTTTTGATGTATATATCGATGGGTTTTGGGAACATTGTTGAAAATGTAATTTGCCTTGATTTTTTTCAAAAATGTCGAAAAATTTGAAGCCATGAATTGTACTACAAGTTGTACGACAATGGAAAGGCCTGTGAAATCCCTTTCGAGCACTGGCAGCCTCAGATTTTTACGGGGTTCGGTTGCGGAGATATCACCATCCAAAGCAATTCAAATGCAGTTGGGTGGAAAATCATGCGAATAACTTTGAATTGAAATATCTCAATAACCGGATGTCGCAGATACTTTTTGTCTTCAGCTGCGGATAGGTATTGAACACACCTTTCTTTTGATGTACATATCGATGGGTTTGGGGATTATTGTTAAAAATGTAATTTTTTTCTTGCAAGGGGTTAGCCTTGATTTTTTAAAAAATGTCGAAAAAGGTAAAGTCATGAATTGTACTACAAGTTGTACAACATTGGAAAGGCCTGTGAAATCCCTTTTGAGCACTGGCAGCCTCAGATTTTTACGGAGTTCGGTTGCGGAGATATCACCATCCAAAGCAATTCAAATGCAGTTGGGTGGAAAATCATGCGAATAATTTTGAATTAAAATATCTCAAGAACCGGATGTCGCAGATACTTTTTGTCTTCAGCTGTGGATAGGTATTGAACAGACCTTTCTTTTGGTGTATATACCGATGGGTTTAGGGAACATTGTTAAAAATGTAATTTTTTTCTTGCAAGGGGTTAGCCTTGATTTTTTTCAAAAATGTCGAAAATGGTGAAGTCATTAATTGTACAACAGTGGAAAAGCCTGTGAAATACCTTTCGAGCACTGGCAGCCAAAGCAAGTCAAATGCAGTTGGGTGGAAAATCATGCGAATAACTTTGAATTGAAATATCTCAATAACCGGATGTCGCAGATACTTTTTGTCTTCAGCTGCGGATAGGTATTGAACACACCTTTCTTTTGATGTACATATCGATGGGTTTGGGGAACATTGTTAAAAATGTAATTTTTTTCTTGCAAGGGGTTAGCCTTGATTTTTTTCAAAAATGTCGAAAATGGTGAAGTCATTAATTGTACAACAGTGGAAAAGCCTGTGGAATCCCTTTCGAGCACTGTCAGATGCAGATTTTTACGGGGTTTGGTTGCGGAGATATCACCATCCAAAGCAAGTCAAATGCATTTGGGTGGAAAATCATGCGAATAATTTTGAATTAAAATATCTCAAGAACCGGATGTCGCAAATATTTTTTGTCTCCAGCGGTGGAAAGGTATTGAACATACCTTTCTTTTGATGTATATATCGATGGGTTTGGGGAACATTGTTAAAAATGTAATTTTTTTCTTGCAAGGGGTTAGCCTTGATTTTTTTCAAAAGTGTCGAAAAAGGTGAAGTCATGAATTGTACTACAAGTTGTACAACAATGGAAAGGCCTGTGAAATCCCTTTCGAGCACTGGCAGCCGCAGATTTTTACGGAGTTGCGGTTGATTTTTTTCAAAAATGTCGAAAATGGTGAAGTCATTAATTGTACAACAGTGGAAAAGCCTGTGGAATCCCTTTCGAGCACTGGCAGCAGCAGATTTTTACGGGGTTTGGTTGCGGAGATATCACCATCCAAAGCAAGTCAAATGCAGTTTTGTGGAAAATCATGCGAATAATTTTGAATTAAAATATCTCAAGAACCGGATGTCGCAAATATTTTTTGTCTTCAGCGGTGGATAGGTATTGAACATACCTTTCTTTTGATGTATATATCGATGGGTTTTGGGAACATTGTTGAAAATGTAATTTGCCTTGATTTTTTTCAAAAATGTCGAAAAAGGTGAAGCCATGAATTGTACTACAAGTTGTACGACAATGGAAAGGCCTGTGAAATCCCTTTCGAGCACTGGCAGCCTCAGATTTTTACGGGGTTCGGTTGCGGAGATATCACCATCCAAAGCAATTCAAATGCAGTTGGGTGGAAAATCATGCGAATAACTTTGAATTAAAATATCTCAAGAACCGGATGTCGCAGATATTTTTTGTCTTCAGCTGTGGATAGGTATTGAACATACCTTTCTTTTGATGTATATATCGATGGGTTTCTTGCAAGGGGTTAGCATTGATTTTTTTCAAAAATGTCGAAAATGGTGAAGTGAAATGGTGAATTAAAATGTCTCAAGAACCGGATGTCGCAGATACTTTTTGTCTTCAGCTGTGTATAGGTATTGAACAGACCTTTCTTTTGATGCATATATCGATGGGTTTGGGGAACATTGTTAAAAATGTAATTTTTTTCTTGCAAGGGGTTAGCCTTGATTTTTTTAAAAATGTCGAAAAAGGTAAAGTCATGAATTGTACTACAAGTTGTACAACAATGGAAAGGCCTGTGAAATCCCTTTCGAGCACTGGCAGCCTCAGATTTTTACGGGGTTCGGTTGCGGAGATATCACCATCCAAAGCAATTCAAATGCAGTTGGGTGGAAAATCATGCGAATAACTTTGAATTAAAATATCTCAAGAACCGGATGTCGCAGATACTTTTTGTCTTCAGCTGCGGATAGGTATTGAACACACCTTTCTTTTGATGTACATATCGATGGGTTTGGGGAACATTGTTAAAAATGTAATTTTTTTCTTGCAAGGGGTTAGCCTTGATTTTTTTCAAAAATGTCGAAAATGGTGAAGTCATTAATTGTACAACAGTGGAAAAGCCTGTGGAATCCCTTTCGAGCACTGGCAGATGCAGATTTTTACGGGGTTTGGTTGCGGAGATATCACCATCCAAAGCAAGTCAAATGCAGTTGGGTGGAAAATCATGCGAATAATTTTGAATTAAAATATCTCAAGAACCGGATGTCGCAAATATTTTTTGTCTTCAGCGGTGGAAAGGTATTGAACATACCTTTCTTTTGATGTATATATCGATGGGTTTGGGGAACATTGTTAAAAATGTAATTTTTTTCTTGCAAGGGGTTAGCCTTGATTTTTTTCAAAAGTGTCGAAAAAGGTGAAGTCATGAATTGTACTACAAGTTGTACAACAATGGAAAGGCCTGTGAAATCCCTTTCGAGCACTGGCAGCCGCAGATTTTTACGGGGTTTGGTTGCGGAGATATCACCATCCAAAGCAAGTCAAATGCAGTTGGGTGGAAAATCATGCGAATAACTTTGAATAAAAATATCTCAAGAACCGGATGTCACAGATACTTTTTGTCTTCAGCTGTGTATAGGTATTGAACAGACCTTTCTTTTGATGTATATATCGATGGGTTTGGGGAACATTGTTAAAAATGTAATTTTTTTCTTGCAAGGGGTTCACCTTGATTTTTTTTAAAATGTCGAAAAGGTAAAGTCATGAATTGTACTACAAGTTGTACAACAATGGAAAGGCCTGTGAAATCCCTTTTGAGCACTGGCAGCCTCAGATTTTTACGGAGTTGCGGTTGATTTTTTTCAAAAATGTCGAAAATGGTGAAGTCATTAATTGTACAACACTGTGGATAGGTATTGAACACACCTTTCTTTTGATGTACATATCGATGGGTTTGGGGATTATTGTTAAAAATGTAATTTTTTTCTTGCAAGGGGTTAGCCTTGATTTTTTAAAAAATGTCGAAAAAGGTAAAGTCATGAATTGTACTACAAGTTGTACAACATTGGAAAGGCCTGTGAAATCCCTTTTGAGCACTGGCAGCCTCAGATTTTTACGGAGTTCGGTTGCGGAGATATCACCATCCAAAGCAATTCAAATGCAGTTGGGTGGAAAATCATGCGAATAACTTTGAATTAAAATATCTCAAGAACCGGATGTCGCAGATACTTTTTGTCTTCAGCTGTGGATAGGTATTGAACAGACCTTTCTTTTGGTGTATATACCGATGGGTTTAGGGAACATTGTTAAAAATGTAATTTTTTTCTTGCAAGGGGTTAGCCTTGATTTTTTTCAAAAATGTCGAAAATGGTGAAGTCATTAATTGTACAACAGTGGAAAAGCCTGTGAAATACCTTTCGAGCACTGGCAGCCAAAGCAAGTCAAATGCAGTTGGGTGGAAAATCATGCGAATAACTTTGAATTGAAATATCTCAATAACCGGATGTCGCAGATACTTTTTGTCTTCAGCTGCGGATAGGTATTGAACACACCTTTCTTTTGATGTACATATCGATGGGTTTGGGGAACATTGTTAAAAATGTAATTTTTTTCTTGTAAGGGGTTAGCCTTGATTTTTTTCAAAAATGTCGAAAATGGTGAAGTCATTAATTGTACAACAGTGGAAAAGCCTGTGGAATCCCTTTCGAGCACTGGCAGATGCAGATTTTTACGGGGTTTGGTTGCGGAGATATCACCATCCAAAGCAAGTCAAATGCATTTGGGTGGAAAATCATGCGAATAATTTTGAATTAAAATATCTCAAGAACCGGATGTCGCAAATATTTTTTGTCTCCAGCGGTGGAAAGGTATTGAACATACCTTTCTTTTGATGTATATATCGATGGGTTTGGGGAACATTGTTAAAAATGTAATTTTTTTCTTGCAAGGGGTTAGCCTTGATTTTTTTCAAAAGTGTCGAAAAAGGTGAAGTCATGAATTGTACTACAAGTTGTACAACAATGGAAAGGCCTGTGAAATCCCTTTCGAGCACTGGCAGCCGCAGATTTTTACGGAGTTGCGGTTGATTTTTTTCAAAAATGTCGAAAATGGTGAAGTCATTAATTGTACAACAGTGGAAAAGCCTGTGGAATCCCTTTCGAGCACTGGCAGCAGCAGATTTTTACGGGGTTTGGTTGCGGAGATATCACCATCCAAAGCAAGTCAAATGCAGTTTTGTGGAAAATCATGCGAATAATTTTGAATTAAAATATCTCAAGAACCGGATGTCGCAAATATTTTTTGTCTTCAGCGGTGGATAGGTATTGAACATACCTTTCTTTTGATGTATATATCGATGGGTTTTGGGAACATTGTTGAAAATGTAATTTGCCTTGATTTTTTTCAAAAATGTCGAAAAAGGTGAAGCCATGAATTGTACTACAAGTTGTACGACAATGGAAAGGCCTGTGAAATCCCTTTCGAGCACTGGCAGCCTCAGATTTTTACGGGGTTCGGTTGCGGAGATATCACCATCCAAAGCAATTCAAATGCAGTTGGGTGGAAAATCATGCGAATAACTTTGAATTAAAATATCTCAAGAACCGGATGTCGCAGATATTTTTTGTCTTCAGCTGTGGATAGGTATTGAACATACCTTTCTTTTGATGTATATATCGATGGGTTTCTTGCAAGGGGTTAGCATTGATTTTTTTCAAAAATGTCGAAAATGGTGAAGTGAAATGGTGAATTAAAATGTCTCAAGAACCGGATGTCGCAGATACTTTTTGTCTTCAGCTGTGTATAGGTATTGAACAGACCTTTCTTTTGATGCATATATCGATGGGTTTGGGGAACATTGTTAAAAATGTAATTTTTTTCTTGCAAGGGGTTAGCCTTGATTTTTTTAAAAATGTCGAAAAAGGTAAAGTCATGAATTGTACTACAAGTTGTACAACAATGGAAAGGCCTGTGAAATCCCTTTCGAGCACTGGCAGCCTCAGATTTTTACGGGGTTCGGTTGCGGAGATATCACCATCCAAAGCAATTCAAATGCAGTTGGGTGGAAAATCATGCGAATAACTTTGAATTAAAATATCTCAAGAACCGGATGTCGCAGATACTTTTTGTCTTCAGCTGCGGATAGGTATTGAACACACCTTTCTTTTGATGTACATATCGATGGGTTTGGGGAACATTGTTAAAAATGTAATTTTTTTCTTGCAAGGGGTTAGCCTTGATTTTTTTCAAAAATGTCGAAAATGGTGAAGTCATTAATTGTACAACAGTGGAAAAGCCTGTGGAATCCCTTTCGAGCACTGGCAGATGCAGATTTTTACGGGGTTTGGTTGCGGAGATATCACCATCCAAAGCAAGTCAAATGCAGTTGGGTGGAAAATCATGCGAATAATTTTGAATTAAAATATCTCAAGAACCGGATGTCGCAAATATTTTTTGTCTTCAGCGGTGGAAAGGTATTGAACATACCTTTCTTTTGATGTATATATCGATGGGTTTGGGGAACATTGTTAAAAATGTAATTTTTTTCTTGCAAGGGGTTAGCCTTGATTTTTTTCAAAAGTGTCGAAAAAGGTGAAGTCATGAATTGTACTACAAGTTGTACAACAATGGAAAGGCCTGTGAAATCCCTTTCGAGCACTGGCAGCCGCAGATTTTTACGGGGTTTGGTTGCGGAGATATCACCATCCAAAGCAAGTCAAATGCAGTTGGGTGGAAAATCATGCGAATAACTTTGAATAAAAATATCTCAAGAACCGGATGTCACAGATACTTTTTGTCTTCAGCTGTGTATAGGTATTGAACAGACCTTTCTTTTGATGTATATATCGATGGGTTTGGGGAACATTGTTAAAAATGTAATTTTTTTCTTGCAAGGGGTTCACCTTGATTTTTTTTAAAATGTCGAAAAGGTAAAGTCATGAATTGTACTACAAGTTGTACAACAATGGAAAGGCCTGTGAAATCCCTTTTGAGCACTGGCAGCCTCAGATTTTTACGGAGTTGCGGTTGATTTTTTTCAAAAATGTCGAAAATGGTGAAGTCATTAATTGTACAACAGTGGAAAAGCCTGTGGAATCCCTTTCGAGCACTGGCAGCAGCAGATTTTTACGGGTTTTGGTTGCGGAGATATCACCATCCAAAGCAAATCAAATGCAGTTTTGTGGAAAATCATGCGAATAATTTTGAATTAAAATATCTCAAGAACCGGATGTCGCAGATACTTTTTGTCTTCAGCTGTGTATAGGTATTAAACAGACCTTTCTTTTGATGTATATATCGATGGGTTTTGGGAACATTGTTGAAAATGTAATTTGCCTTGATTTTTTTCAAAAATGTCGAAAAAGGTGAAGCCATGAATTGTACTACAAGTTGTACGACAATGGAAAGGCCTGTGAAATCCCTTTCGAGCACTGGCAGCCTCAGATTTTTACGGGGTTCGGTTGCGGAGATATCACCATCCAAAGCAATTCAAATGCAGTTGGGTGGAAAATCATGCGAATAACTTTGAATTAAAATATCTCAAGAACCGGATGTCGCAGATATTTTTTGTCTTCAGCTGTGGATAGGTATTGAACATACCTTTCTTTTGATGTATATATCGATGGGTTTCTTGCAAGGGGTTAGCATTGATTTTTTTTAAAAATGTCGAAAATGGTGAAGTGAAATGGTGAATTAAAATGTCTCAAGAACCGGATGTCGCAGATACTTTTTGTCTTCAGCTGTGTATAGGTATTGAACAGACCTTTCTTTTGATGCATATATCGATGGGTTTGGGGAACATTGTTAAAAATGTAATTTTTTTCTTGCAAGGGGTTAGCCTTGATTTTTTTAAAAATGTCGAAAAAGGTAAAGTCATGAATTGTACTACAAGTTGTACAACAATGGAAAGGCCTGTGAAATCCCTAGCCTCAAATTTTTACGGAGTTCGGTTGCGGAGATATCACCATCCAAAGCAATTCAAATGCAGTTGGGTGGAAAATCATGCGAATAACTTTGAATTAAAATATCTCAAGAACCGGATGTCGCAGATACTTTTTGTCTTCAGCTGTGTATAGGTATTGAACAGACCTTTCTTTTGATGTATATATCGATGGGTTTGGGGAACATTGTTAAAAGTGTAATTTTTTTCTTGCAAGGGGTTAGCCTTGATTTTTTTCAAAAGTGTCGAAAAAGGTGAAGTCATGAATTGTACTACAAGCTGTACAACAATGGAAAGGCCTGTGAAATCCCTTTCGAGCACTGGCAGCCTCAGATTTTTACGGGGTTCGGTTGCGGAGATATCACCATCCAAAGCAATTCAAATGCAGTTGGGTGGAAAATCATGCGAATAACTTTGAATTAAAATATCTCAAGAACCGGATGTCGCAGATACTTTTTGTCTTCAGCTGTGTATAGGTATTAAACAGACCTTTCTTTTGATGTATATATCGATGGGTTTTGGGAACATTGTTGAAAATGTAATTTGCCTTGATTTTTTTCAAAAATGTCGAAAAAGGTGAAGCCATGAATTGTACTACAAGTTGTACGACAATGGAAAGGCCTGTGAAATCCCTTTCGAGCACTGGCAGCCTCAGATTTTTACGGGGTTCGGTTGCGGAGATATCACCATCCAAAGCAATTCAAATGCAGTTGGGTGGAAAATCATGCGAATAACTTTGAATTAAAATATCTCAAGAACCGGATGTCGCAGATATTTTTTGTCTTCAGCTGTGGATAGGTATTGAACATACCTTTCTTTTGATGTATATATCGATGGGTTTCTTGCAAGGGGTTAGCATTGATTTTTTTTAAAAATGTCGAAAATGGTGAAGTGAAATGGTGAATTAAAATGTCTCAAGAACCGGATGTCGCAGATACTTTTTGTCTTCAGCTGTGTATAGGTATTGAACAGACCTTTCTTTTGATGCATATATCGATGGGTTTGGGGAACATTGTTAAAAATGTAATTTTTTTCTTGCAAGGGGTTAGCCTTGATTTTTTTAAAAATGTCGAAAAAGGTAAAGTCATGAATTGTACTACAAGTTGTACAACAATGGAAAGGCCTGTGAAATCCCTAGCCTCAAATTTTTACGGAGTTCGGTTGCGGAGATATCACCATCCAAAGCAATTCAAATGCAGTTGGGTGGAAAATCATGCGAATAACTTTGAATTAAAATATCTCAAGAACCGGATGTCGCAGATACTTTTTGTCTTCAGCTGTGTATAGGTATTGAACAGACCTTTCTTTTGATGTATATATCGATGGGTTTGGGGAACATTGTTAAAAGTGTAATTTTTTTCTTGCAAGGGGTTAGCCTTGATTTTTTTCAAAAGTGTCGAAAAAGGTGAAGTCATGAATTGTACTACAAGCTGTACAACAATGGAAAGGCCTGTGAAATCCCTTTCGAGCACTGGCAGCCTCAGATTTTTACGGGGTTCGGTTGCGGAGATATCACCATCCAAAGCAATTCAAATGCAGTTGGGTGGAAAATCATGCGAATAACTTTGAATTAAAATATCTCAAGAACCGGATGTCGCAGATACTTTTTGTCTTCAGCTGTGTATAGGTATTAAACAGACCTTTCTTTTGATGTATATATCGATGGGTTTTGGGAACATTGTTGAAAATGTAATTTGCCTTGATTTTTTTCAAAAATGTCGAAAAAGGTGAAGCCATGAATTGTACTACAAGTTGTACGACAATGGAAAGGCCTGTGAAATCCCTTTCGAGCACTGGCAGCCTCAGATTTTTACGGGGTTCGGTTGCGGAGATATCACCATCCAAAGCAATTCAAATGCAGTTGGGTGGAAAATCATGCGAATAACTTTGAATTAAAATATCTCAAGAACCGGATGTCGCAGATATTTTTTGTCTTCAGCTGTGGATAGGTATTGAACATACCTTTCTTTTGATGTATATATCGATGGGTTTCTTGCAAGGGGTTAGCATTGATTTTTTTCAAAAATGTCGAAAATGGTGAAGTGAAATGGTGAATTAAAATGTCTCAAGAACCGGATGTCGCAGATACTTTTTGTCTTCAGCTGTGTATAGGTATTGAACAGACCTTTCTTTTGATGCATATATCGATGGGTTTGGGGAACATTGTTAAAAATGTAATTTTTTTCTTGCAAGGGGTTAGCCTTGATTTTTTTAAAAATGTCAAAAAAGGTAAAGTCATGAATTGTACTACAAGTTGTACAACAATGGAAAGGCCTGTGAAATCCCTAGCCTCAAATTTTTACGGAGTTCGGTTGCGGAGATATCACCATCCAAAGCAAGTCAAATGCAGTTGGGTGAAAAATCATGCGAATAACTTTGAATTAAAATATCTCAAGAACCGAATGTCGCAGATACTTTTTGTCTTCAGCTGGGGATAGGTATTGAACAGACCTTTTTTTTGGTGTATATATCGATGGGTTTAGGGAACATTGTTAAAAATGTAATTTTTTTCTTGCAAGGGGTTAGCCTTGATTTTTTTAAAAATGTCGAAAAAGGTAAAGTCATGAATTGTACTACAAGTTGTACAACAATGGAAAGGCCTGTGAAATCCATAGCCTCAAATTTTTACGGAGTTCGGTTGCGGAGATATCACCATCCAAAGCAAGTCAAATGCAGTTGGGTGGAAAATCATGCGAATAACTTTGAATTAAAATTTCTCAAGAACCGGATGTCGCAGATACTTTTTGTCTTCAGCTGTGTATAGGTATTAAACAGACCTTTCTTTTGATGTATATATCGATGGGTTTTGGGAACATTGTTGAAAATGTAATTTTTTTCTTGCAAGGGGTTAGCCTTGATTTTTTTCAAAAGTGTCGAAAAAGGTGAAGTCATGAATTGTACTACAAGTTGTACAACAATGGAAAGGCCTGTGAAATCCCTTTCGAGCACTGGCAGCCGCAGATTTTTACGGGGTTTGGTTGCGGAGATATCACCATCCAAATAAAGTCAAATGCAGTTGGGTGGAAAATCATGCGAATAATTTTGAATTCAAATATCTCAAGAACCGGATGTCGCAGATACTTTTTGTTGTCAGCTGTGTATAGTTATTAAACAGACCTTTCTTTTGATGTATATATCGATGGGTTTTGGGAACATTGTTGAAAATGTAATTTTTTTCTTGCAAGGGGTTAGCATTGATTTTTTTCAAAAATGTCGAAAATGGTGAAGTGAAATGGTGAATTAAAATGTCTCAAGAACCGGATGTCGCAGATACTTTTTGTCTTCAGCTGTGGATAGCTATTGAACACACCTTTCTTTTGATGTATATATCGATGGGTTTGGAGAACATTGTTAAAAATGTAATTTTTTTCTTGCAAGGGGTTAGCCTTGATTTTTTTCAAAAATGTCGAAAAAGGTGAAGTCATGAATTGTACTACAAGTTGTACAACAATGGAAAGGCCTGTGAAATCCCTTTCGAGCACTGGCAGCCGCAGATTTTTATGGGGTTTGGTTGCGGGGATATCACCATCCAAAGCAAGTCAAATGCAGTTGGGTGGAAAATCATGCGAATAATTTTGAATTAAAATATCTCAAGAACCGGATGTCGCAGATATTTTTTGTCTTCAGCTGTGGATAGGTATTGAACATACTTTTCTTTTGATGTATATATCGATGGGTTTAGGGAACATTGTTAAAAATGTATTTTTTTTCTTGCAAGGGGTTAGCATTGATTTTTTTCAAAAATGTCGAAAATGGTGAAGTGAAATGGTGAATTAAAATGTCTCAAGAACCGGCTGTCGCAGATACTTTTTGTCTTCAGCTGTGGATAGCTATTGAACACACCTTTCTTTTGATGTATATATCGATGGGTTTGGGGAACATTGTTAAAAATGTAATTTTTTTCTTGCAAGGGGTTAGCCTTGATTTTTTTCAAAAGTGTCGAAAAAGGTGAAGTCATGAATTGTACTACAAGTTGTACAACAATGGAAAGGCCTGTGAAATCCCTTTCAAGCACTGGCATACTCACATTTTTACGGGGTTCGCTTGCGGAGATATTACCATCCAAAGCAAGTCAAATGCAGTTGGTTGGAAAATCATGCGAATAAGTTTGAATTAAAACATCTCAAGAACCGGATATTGCAGATTCTTTTTGTCTTCAGCTGTGGATAGATATTGAACAGACCTTTCTTTTGATGTATATGTCGATGGGTTTGGGAAACATTGTTAAAAATGTTTTTTTTTAGGGGTTAGCCTTGATTTTTTTTCAAAAATGTCGAAAAAGGTGAAGTCATGAATTGTACAACAAGTTGTACAACAATGGAAAGTCCTGTGAAATCCCTTTCGAGCACTGGCAGCTTCAGATTTTTACGGGGTTCGGTTGCGGAGATATCACCATCCAAAGCAAGTCAAATGCAGTTGGGTAGAAAATCATGCGAATAACTTTGAATTAAAATATCTCAAAAACCGGATGTCGCAGATATTTTCTGTCTTCAGCTGTGCATAGGTATTGAACAGACCTTTCTTTTGATGTATATACCCATGGGTTTGGGGAACATTGTTGAAAATGTAAATTTTTTCTTGCAAGGGGTTAGCCTTGATTTTCTTCAAAAATGTCGAAAATGGTGAAGTCATTAATTGTACAACAGTGGAAAAGCCTGTGGAATCCCTTTCGAGCACTGGCAGCCGCAGATTTTTACGGGGTTTGGTTGCGGAGATATCACCATCCAAAGCAAGTCAAATGCAGTTGGGTGGAAAATTATGCGAATAACTTTGAATAAAAATATCTCAAGAACCGGATGTCACAGATACTTTTTGTCTTCAGCTGTGTATAGGTATTAAACAGACCTTTCTTTTGATGTATATATCGATGGGTTTTGGGAACATTGTTGAAAATGTAATTTTTTTCTTGCAAGGGGTTAGCCTTGATTTTTTTCAAAAATGTCGAAAAAGGTGAAGCCATGAATTGTACAACAAGTTGTACAACGATAGAACTGCCTGTGAAATCCCTTTCGAGCACTGGCAGCCTCAGATTTTTACGGGGTTCGGTTGCGGAGATATCACCATCCAAAGCAAGTCAAATGCAGTTGGGTGGAAAATCATGCGAATAATTTTGAATTAAAATATCTCAAGAACCGGATGTCGCAAATATTTTTTGTCTTCAGCGTTGGATATGTATTGAACATACCTTTCTTTTGATGTATATATCGATGGGTTTAGGGAACATTGTTAAAAATGTATTTTTTTTTCTTGCAAGGGGTTAGCATTGATTTTTTTCAAAAATGTCGAAAATGGTGAAGTGAAATGGTGAATTAAAATGTCTCAAGAACCGGATGTCGCAGATACTTTTTGTCTTCAGCTGTGGATAGCTATTGAACACACCTTTCTTTTGACGTATATATCGATAGGTTTGGAGAACATTGTTAAAAATGTAATTTTTTTCTTGCAAGGGGTTAGCCTTGATTTTTTTCAAAAATGTCGAAAAAGGTGAAGTCATGAATTGTACTACAAGTTGTACGACAATGGAAAGGCCTGTGATCCCTTTCGAGCACTGGCAGCCTCAGATTTTTACGGGGTTTGGTTGAGGAGATATCAACATCCAAAGAAAGTCAAATGCAGTTGGGTGGAAAATCATGCGAATAATTTTGAATTAAAATATCTCAAGAACCGGATGTCGCAGATATTTTTTGTCTTCAGCTGTGGATAGGTATTGAACATACCTTTCTTTTGATGTATATATCGATGGGTTTAGGGAACATTGTTAAAAATGTATTTTTTTTCTTGCAAGGGGTTAGCATTGATTTTTTTCAAAAATGTCGAAAATGGTGAAGTGAAATGGTGAATTAAAATGTCTCAAGAACCGGATGTCGCAGATACTTTTTGTCTTCAGCTGTGGATAGCTATTGAACATACCTTTCTTTTGATGTATATATCGATGGGTTTAGGGAACATTGTTAAAAATGTATTTTTTTTTCTTGCAAGGGGTTAGCATTGATTTTTTTCAAAAATGTCGAAAATGGTGAAGTGAAATGGTGAATTAAAATGTCTCAAGAACCGGCTGTCGCAGATACTTTTTGTCTTCAGCTGTGGATAGCTATTGAACACACCTTTCTTTTGATGTATATATCGATGGGTTTGGGGAACATTGTTAAAAATGTAATTTTTTTCTTGCAAGGGGTTAGCCTTGATTTTTTTCAAAAGTGTCGAAAAAGGTGAAGTCATGAATTGTACTACAAGTTGTACAACAATGGAAAGGCCTGTGAAATCCCTTTCAAGCACTGGCATACTCACATTTTTACGGGGTTCGCTTGCGGAGATATTACCATCCAAAGCAAGTCAAATGCAGTTGGTTGGAAAATCATGCGAATAAGTTTGAATTAAAATATCTCAAGAACCGGATATTGCAGATTCTTTTTGTCTTCAGCTGTGGATAGATATTGAACAGACCTTTCTTTTGATGTATATGTCGATGGGTTTGGGAAACATTGTTAAAAATGTTTTTTTTTAGGGGTTAGCCTTGATTTTTTTTCAAAAATGTCGAAAAAGGTGAAGTCATGAATTGTACAACAAGTTGTACAACAATGGAAAGTCCTGTGAAATCCCTTTCGAGCACTGGCAGCTTCAGATTTTTACGGGGTTCGGTTGCGGAGATATCACCATCCAAAGCAAGTCAAATGCAGTTGGGTAGAAAATCATGCGAATAACTTTGAATTAAAATATCTCAAAAACCGGATGTCGCAGATATTTTCTGTCTTCAGCTGTGCATAGGTATTGAACAGACCTTTCTTTTGATGTATATACCCATGGGTTTGGGGAACATTGTTGAAAATGTAAATTTTTTCTTGCAAGGGGTTAGCCTTGATTTTCTTCAAAAATGTCGAAAATGGTGAAGTCATTAATTGTACAACAGTGGAAAAGCCTGTGGAATCCCTTTCGAGCACTGGCAGCCGCAGATTTTTACGGGGTTTGGTTGCGGAGATATCACCATCCAAAGCAAGTCAAATGCAGTTGGGTGGAAAATTATGCGAATAACTTTGAATAAAAATATCTCAAGAACCGGATGTCACAGATACTTTTTGTCTTCAGCTGTGTATAGGTATTAAACAGACCTTTCTTTTGATGTATATATCGATGGGTTTTGGGAACATTGTTGAAAATGTAATTTTTTTCTTGCAAGGGGTTAGCCTTGATTTTTTTCAAAAATGTCGAAAAAGGTGAAGCCATGAATTGTACAACAAGTTGTACAACGATAGAACTGCCTGTGAAATCCCTTTCGAGCACTGGCAGCCTCAGATTTTTACGGGGTTCGGTTGCGGAGATATCACCATCCAAAGCAAGTCAAATGCAGTTGGGTGGAAAATCATGCGAATAATTTTGAATTAAAATATCTCAAGAACCGGATGTCGCAAATATTTTTTGTCTTCAGCGTTGGATATGTATTGAACATACCTTTCTTTTGATGTATATATCGATGGGTTTAGGGAACATTGTTAAAAATGTATTTTTTTTTCTTGCAAGGGGTTAGCATTGATTTTTTTCAAAAATGTCGAAAATGGTGAAGTGAAATGGTGAATTAAAATGTCTCAAGAACCGGATGTCGCAGATACTTTTTGTCTTCAGCTGTGGATAGCTATTGAACACACCTTTCTTTTGACGTATATATCGATAGGTTTGGAGAACATTGTTAAAAATGTAATTTTTTTCTTGCAAGGGGTTAGCCTTGATTTTTTTCAAAAATGTCGAAAAAGGTGAAGTCATGAATTGTACTACAAGTTGTACGACAATGGAAAGGCCTGTGATCCCTTTCGAGCACTGGCAGCCTCAGATTTTTACGGGGTTTGGTTGAGGAGATATCAACATCCAAAGAAAGTCAAATGCAGTTGGGTGGAAAATCATGCGAATAATTTTGAATTAAAATATCTCAAGAACCGGATGTCGCAGATATTTTTTGTCTTCAGCTGTGGATAGGTATTGAACATACCTTTCTTTTGATGTATATATCGATGGGTTTAGGGAACATTGTTAAAAATGTATTTTTTTTCTTGCAAGGGGTTAGCATTGATTTTTTTCAAAAATGTCGAAAATGGTGAAGTGAAATGGTGAATTAAAATGTCTCAAGAACCGGATGTCGCAGATACTTTTTGTCTTCAGCTGTGGATAGCTATTGAACATACCTTTCTTTTGATGTGTATATCGATGGGTTTCTTGCAAGGGGTTAGCATTGATTTTTTTTAAAAAATGTCGAAAATGGTGAAGTGAAATGGTGAATTAAAATGTCTCAACAACCGGATGTCGCAGATACTTTTTGTCTTCAGCTGTGGATAGGTATTGAACAGACCTTTCTTTTGATGCATATATCGATGGGTTTGGGGAACATTGTTAAAAATGTAATTTTTTTCTTGCAAGGGGTTAGCCTTGATTTTTTTAAAAATGTCGAAAAAGGTAAAGTCATGAATTGTACTACAAGTTGTACAACAATGGAAAGGCCTGTGAAATCCCTAGCCTCAAATTTTTACGGAGTTCGGTTGCAGAGATATCACCATCCAAAGCAAGTCAAATGCAGTTGGGTGGAAAATCATGCGAATAACTTTGAATTAAAATATCTCAAGAACCGAATGTCGCAGATACTTTTTGTCTTCAGCTGTGTATAGGTATTAAACAGAGCTTTCTTTTGATGTATAAATCGATGGGTTTTGGGAATATTGTTGAAAATGTAATTTTTTTCTTGCAAGGGGTTAGCCTTGATTTTTTTAAAAATGACGAAAAAGGTAAAGTCATGAATTGTACTACAAGTTGTACAACAATGGAAAGGCCTGTGAAATCCCTTTTGAGCACTGGCAGCCTCAGATTTTTACGGAGTTGCGGTTGATTTTTTTCAAAAATGTCGAAAATGGTGAAGTCATTAATTGTACAACAGTGGAAAAGCCTGTGGAATCCCTTTCGAGCACTGGCAGCAGCAGATTTTTACGGGGTTCGGTTGCGGAGATATCACCATCCAAAGCAATTCAAATGCAGTTGGGTGGAAAATCATGCGAATAAATTTGAATTAAAATATCTCAAGAATCGGATGTCGCAGATACTTTTTGTCTTCAGCTGTGTATAGGTATTAAACAGACCTTTCTTTTGATGTATATATCGATGGGTCTTGGGAACATTGTTGAAAATGTAATTTGCCTTGATTTTTTCAAAAATGTCGAAAAAGGTGAAGTCATGAATTGTACAACAAGTTGTACAACGATAGAACTGACTGTGAAATCACTTTCGAGCACTGGCGGCCTCAGATTTGTGCGGGGTTCGGTTGCGGAGATATCACCATCCAAAGCAAGTCAAATGCAGTTGGGTGGAAAATCATGCGAATAATTTTGAATTAAAATATCTCAAGAACCGGATGTCGCAAATATTTTTTGTCTTCAGCGGTGGATAGGTATTGAACATACCTTTCTTTTGATGTATATATCAATGGGTTTATAGAACATTGTTAAAAATGTAATTTTTTTCTTGCAAGGGGTTAGCCTTGATTTTTTTCAAAAATGTCGAAAATGGTGAAGTCATTAATTGTACAACAGTGGAAAAGCCTGTGAAATACCTTTCGAGCACTGGCAGCCAAAGCAAGTCAAATGCAGTTGGGTGGAAAATCATGCGAATAACTTTGAATTGAAATATCTCAAGAACCGAATGTCGCAGATACTTTTTGTCTTCAGCTGTGGATAGGTATTGAACGCACGTTTCTTTTGATGTATATATCGATGGGTTTGAGGAACATTGTTAAAAATGTAATTTTTTTCTTGCAAGGGGTTAGCCTTGATTTTTTTCAAAAGTGTCTAAAAAGGTGAAGTCATGAATTGTACTACAAGTTGTACAACAATGGAAAGGCCTGTGAAATCCCTTTCGAGCACTGGCAGCCTCAGATTTTTACGGGGTTCGGTTGCGGAGATATCACCATCCAAAGCAATTCAAATGCAGTTGGGTGGAAAATCATGCGAATAACTTTGAATTAAAATATCTCAAGAACCGGATGTCGCAGATACTTTTTGTCTTCAGCTGTGGATAGGTATTGAACATACCTTTCTTTTGATGTATATATCGATGGGTTTAGGGAACATTGTTAAAAATGTATTTTTTTTTCTTGCAAGGGGTTAGCATTGATTTTTTTCAAAAATGTCGAAAATGGTGAAGTGAAATGGTGAATTAAAATGTCTCAAGAACCGGATGTCGCAGATACTTTTTGTCTTCAGCTGTGGATAGCTATTGAACACACCTTTCTTTTGATGTATATATCGATGGGTTTGGAGAACATTGTTAAAAATGTAATTTTTTTCTTGCAAGGGGTTAGCCTTGATTTTTTTCAAAAATGTCGAAAAAGGTGAAGTCATGAATTGTACTACAAGTTGTACGACAATGGAAAGGCCTGTGATCCCTTTCGAGCACTGGCAGCCTCAGATTTTTACGGGGTTTAGTTGAGGAGATATCAACATCCAAAGAAAGTCAAATGCAGTTGGGTGGAAAATCATGCGAATAATTTTGAATTAAAATATCTCAAGAACCGGATGTCGCAGATATTTTTTGTCTTCAGCTGTGGATAGGTATTGAACACACCTTTCTTTTGATGTATATATCGATGGGTTTGGGGAACATTGTTAAAAATGTAATTTTTTTCTTGCAAGGGGTTAGCCTTGATTTTTTTCAAAAGTGTCGAAAAAGGTGAAGTCATGAATTGTACTACAAGTTGTACAACAATGGAAAGGCCTGTGAAATCCCTTTCGAGCACTGGCAGCCGCAGATTTTTAGGGGGTTTGGTTGCGGAGATATCACCATCCAAAGCAAGTCAAATGCAGTTGGGAGGAAAATCATGCGAATAACTTTGAATTAAAATATCTCAAGAACCGAATGTCGCAGATACTTTTTGTCTTCAGCTGTGGATAGGTATTGAACGCACGTTTCTTTTGATGTATATATCGATGGGTTTGAGGAACATTGTTAAAAATGTAATTTTTTTCTTGCAAGGGGTTAGCCTTGATTTTTTTCAAAAGTGTCTAAAAAGGTGAAGTCATGAATTGTACTACAAGTTGTACAACAATGGAAAGGCCTGTGAAATCCCTTTCGAGCACTGGCAGCCTCAGATTTTTACGGGGTTCGGTTGCGGAGATATCACCATCCAAAGCAATTCAAATGCAGTTGGGTGGAAAATCATGCGAATAACTTTGAATTAAAATATCTCAAGAACCGGATGTCGCAGATACTTTTTGTCTTCAGCTGTGGATAGGTATTGAACAGACCTTTCTTTTGGTGTATTATCGATGGGTTTAGGGAACATTGTTAAAAATGTATTTTTTTTCTTGCAAGGGGTTAGCATTGATTTTTTTCAAAAATGTCGAAAAAGGTGAAGTCATGAATTGTACAACAAGTTTTACAACAATGGAAAGGCCTGTGGAATCCCTTTCGAGCACTGGCAGCCGCAGATTTTTAAGGGGTTTGGTTGCGGAGATATCACCATCCAAAGCAAGTCAAATGCAGTTGGGTGGAAAATCATGCGAATAATTTTGAATTAAAATATCTCAAGAACCGGATGTCGCAGATATTTTTTGTCTACAGCTGTGGATAGGTATTGAACATACCTTTCTTTTGATGAATATATCGATGGGTTTAGGGAACATTGTTAAAAATGTATTTTTTTTCTTGCAAGGGGTTAGCATTGATTTTTTTCAAAAATGTCGAAAATGGTGAAGTGAAATGGTGAATTAAAATGTCTCAAGAACCGGATGTCGCAGATACTTTTTGTCTTCAGCTGTGGATAGGTATTGAACACACCTTTCTTTTGTTGTATATATCGTTGGGTTTGGGGAACATTGCTAAAAATGTAATTTTTTTCTTGCAAGGGGTTAGCCTTGATTTTTTTCAAAAGTGTCGAAAAAGGTGAAGTCATGAATTGTACCACAAGTTGTACGACAATGGACAGGCCTGTGATCCCTTTCGAGCACTGGCAGCCTCAGATTTTTACGGGGTTTGGTTGAGGAGATATCAACATCCAAAAAAGTCAAATGCAGTTGGGTGGAAAATCATGCGAATAATTTTGAATTAAAATATCTCAAGAACCGGATATCGCAGATTCTTTTTGTCTTCAGCTGTGGATAGATATTGAACAGACCTTTCTTTTGATGTATATGTCGATGGGTTTGGGAAACATTGTTAAAAATGTTTTTTTTAGGGGTTAACCTTGATTTTTTTTCAAAAATGTCGAAAAAGGTGAAGTCATGAATTGTACTACAAGTTGTACAACAATGGAAAGGCCTGTGAAATCCCTTTCGAGCACTGGCAGCCTCAGATTTTTAGGGGGTTCGGTTGCGGAGATATCACCATCCAAAGCAAGTCAACTGCAGTTGGGAGGAAAATCATGCGAATAATTTTGAATTAAAATATCTCAAGAACCGGATGTCGCAAATATTTTTTGTCTTCAGCGGTGGATAGGTATTGAACATACCTTTCTTTTGATGTATATATCAATGGGTTTAGGGAACATTGTTAAAAATGTAATTTTTTTCTTGCAAGGGGTTAGCCTTGATTTTTTTCAAAAATGTCGAAAATGGTGAAGTCATTAATTGTACAACAGTGGAAAAGCCTGTGAAATACCTTTCGAGCACTGGCAGCCAAAGCAAGTCAAATGCAGTTGGGTGGAAAATCATGCGAATAACTTTGAATTGAAATATCTCAATAACCGGATGTCGCAGATACTTTTTGTCTTCAGCTGTTTATAGGTATTAAACAGACCTTTCTTTTGATGTATATATCGGTGGGTTTTGGGAACATTGTTGAAAATGTAATTTTTTTCTTGCAAGGGGTTAGCCTTGATTTTTTTCAAAAATGTCGAAAAAGGTGAAGCCATGAATTGTACAACAAGTTGTACAACGATAGAACTGCCTGTGAAATCCCTTTCGAGCACTGGCAGCGGCAGAGTTTTGCGGGGTTTGATTGCGGAGATATCACCATCCAAAACAAGTCAACTGCAGTTGGGAGGAAAATCATGCGAATAACTTTGAATTAAAATATCTCAAGAACCGAATGTCGCAGATACTTTTTGTCTTCAGCTGTGGATAGGTATTGAACGCACGTTTCTTTTGATGTATATATCGATGGGTTTGAGGAACATTGTTAAAAATGTAATTTTTTTCTTGCAAGGGGTTAGCCTTGATTTTTTTCAAAAGTGTCTAAAAAGGTGAAGTCATGAATTGTACTACAAGTTGTACAACAATGGAAAGGCCTGTGAAATCTCTTTCGAGCACTGGTAGCCTCAGATTTTTACGGGGTTCGGTTGCGGAGATATCACCATCCAAAGCAATTCAAATGCAGTTGGGTGGAAAATCATGCGAATAACTTTGAATTAAAATATCTCAAGAACCGGATGTCGCAGATACTTTTTGTCTTCAGCTGTGGATAGGTATTGAACAGACCTTTCTTTTGGTGTATATATCGGTGGGTTTTGGGAACATTGTTGAAAATGTAATTTTTTTCTTGCAAGGGGTTAGCCTTGATTTTTTTCAAAAATGTCGAAAAAGGTGAAGCCATGAATTGTACAACAAGTTGTACAACGATAGAACTGCCTGTGAAATCCCTTTCGAGCACTGGCAGCGGCAGAGTTTTGCGGGGTTTGATTGCGGAGATATCACCATCCAAAACAAGTCAACTGCAGTTGGGAGGAAAATCATGCGAATAACTTTGAATTAAAATATCTCAAGAACCGAATGTCGCAGATACTTTTTGTCTTCAGCTGTGGATAGGTATTGAACGCACGTTTCTTTTGATGTATATATCGATGGGTTTGAGGAACATTGTTAAAAATGTAATTTTTTTCTTGCAAGGGGTTAGCCTTGATTTTTTTCAAAAGTGTCTAAAAAGGTGAAGTCATGAATTGTACTACAAGTTGTACAACAATGGAAAGGCCTGTGAAATCTCTTTCGAGCACTGGTAGCCTCAGATTTTTACGGGGTTCGGTTGCGGAGATATCACCATCCAAAGCAATTCAAATGCAGTTGGGTGGAAAATCATGCGAATAACTTTGAATTAAAATATCTCAAGAACCGGATGTCGCAGATACTTTTTGTCTTCAGCTGTGGATAGGTATTGAACAGACCTTTCTTTTGGTGTATATATCGATGGGTTTAGGGAACATTGTTAAAAATGTAATTTTTTTCTTGCAAGGGGTTAGCCTTGATTTTTTTCAAAAATGTCAAAAATGGTGAAGACATTAATTGTACAACAGTGGAAAAGCCTGTGAAATACCTTTCGAGCACTGGCAGCCAAAGCAAGTCAAATGCAGTTGGGTGGAAAATCATGCGAATAACTTTGAATAAAAATATCTCAAGAACCGGATGTCACA
Organism: Philhelius pedissequus; assembly: GCA_910595825.1. NCBI lineage: Eukaryota > Metazoa > Arthropoda > Insecta > Diptera > Syrphidae > Philhelius > Philhelius pedissequus. The sequence goes on along the minus strand of OU343163.1, from coordinate 577,710 downwards.
GATACTTTTTGTCTTCAGCTGTGTATAGGTATTGAACAGGCCTTTCATTTGATGTATATATCGATGGGTTTGGGATACATTGTTAAAAATGTAATTTTTTTCTTGCAAGGGGTTAACCTTGATTTTTTTAAAAATGTCGAAAAAGGTAAAGTCATGAATTGTACTACAAGTTGTACAACAATGGAAAGGCCTGTGAAATCCCTTTTGAGCACTGGCAGCCTCAGATTTTTACGGAGTTGCGGTTGATTTTTTTCAAAAATGTCGAAAATGGTGAAGTCATTAATTGTACAACAGTGGAAAAGCCTGTGGAATCCCTTTCGAGCACTGGCAGCAGCAGATTTTTACGGGTTTTGGTTGCGGAGATATCACCATCCAAAGCAAATCAAATGCAGTTTTGTGGAAAATCATGCGAATAATTTTGAATTAAAATATCTCAAGAACCGGATGTCGCAAATATTTTTTGTCTTCAGCGGTGGATAGGTATTGAACATACCTTTCTTTTGATGTATATATCGATGGGTTTGGGGAACATTGTTAAAAATGTAATTTTTTTCTTGCAAGGGGTTAGCCTTGATTTTTTTCAAAAGTGTCGAAAAAGGCGAAGTCATGAATTGTACTACAAGTTGTACAACAATGGAAAGGCTTGTGAAATCCCTTTCGAGCACTGGCAACCTCAGATTTTTACGGGGTTCGGTTGCGGAGATATCATCATCCAAAGTAATTCAAATGCAGTTGGGTGGAAAATCATGCGAATTACTTTGAATTAAAATATCTTTTGATGTATATATCGATGGGTTTGGGGAACATTGCTAAAAATGTAATTTTTTTCTTGCAAGGGGTTAGCCTTGATTTTTTTCAAAAGTGTCGAAAAAGGTGAAGTCATGAATTGTACTACAAGTTGTACAACAATGGAAAGGCCTGTGAAATCCCTTTCGAGCACTGGCATCCTCACATTTTTACGGGGTTCGCTTGCGGAGATATTACCATCCAAAGAAAGTCAAATGCAGTTGGTTGGAAAATCATGCGAATAACTTTGAATTAAAATATCTCAAGAACCGGATATCGCAGATTCTTTTTGTCTTCAGCTGTGGATAGATATTGAACAGACCTTTCTTTTGATGTATATGTCGATGGGTTTGGACAGCCAAAGCAAGTCAAATGCAGTTGGGTGGAAAATCATGCGAATAACTTTGAATAAAAATATCTCAAGAACCGGATGTCACAGATACTTTTTGTCTTCAGCTGTGTATAGGTATTGAACAGACCTTTCATTTGATGTATATATCGATGGGTTTGGGATACATTGTTAAAAATGTAATTTTTTTCTTGCAAGGGGTTAACCTTGATTTTTTTAAAAATGTCGAAAAAGGTAAAGTCATGAATTGTACTACAAGTTGTACAACAATGGAAAGGCCTGTGAAATCCCTTTTGAGCACTGGCAGCCTCAGATTTTTACGGAGTTGCGGTTGATTTTTTTCAAAAATGTCGAAAATGGTGAAGTCATTAATTGTACAACAGTGGAAAAGCCTGTGGAATCCCTTTCGAGCACTGGCAGCAGCAGATTTTTACGGGTTTTGGTTGCGGAGATATCACCATCCAAAGCAAATCAAATGCAGTTTTGTGGAAAATCATGCGAATAATTTTGAATTAAAATATCTCAAGAACCGGATGTCGCAAATATTTTTTGTCTTCAGCGGTGGATAGGTATTGAACATACCTTTCTTTTGATGTATATATCGATGGGTTTGGGGAACATTGTTAAAAATGTAATTTTTTTCTTGCAAGGGGTTAGCCTTGATTTTTTTCAAAAGTGTCGAAAAAGGCGAAGTCATGAATTGTACTACAAGTTGTACAACAATGGAAAGGCTTGTGAAATCCCTTTCGAGCACTGGCAACCTCAGATTTTTACGGGGTTCGGTTGCGGAGATATCATCATCCAAAGTAATTCAAATGCAGTTGGGTGGAAAATCATGCGAATTACTTTGAATTAAAATATCTTTTGATGTATATATCGATGGGTTTGGGGAACATTGCTAAAAATGTATTTTTTTTCTTGCAAGGGGTTAGCCTTGATTTTTTTCAAAAGTGTCGAAAAAGGTGAAGTCATGAATTGTACTACAAGTTGTACAACAATGGAAAGGCCTGTGAAATCCCTTTCGAGCACTGGCATCCTCACATTTTTACGGGGTTCGCTTGCGGAGATATTACCATCCAAAGAAAGTCAAATGCAGTTGGTTGGAAAATCATGCGAATAACTTTGAATTAAAATATCTCAAGAACCGGATATCGCAGATTCTTTTTGTCTTCAGCTGTGGATAGATATTGAACAGACCTTTCTTTTGATGTATATGTCGATGGGTTTGGGAAACATTGTTAAAAATGTTTTTTTTAGAAGTTTGCCTTGATTTTTTTTCAAAAATGTCGAAAAAGGTGAAGTCATGAATTGTACTACAAGTTGTACAACAATGGAAAGGCCTGTGAAATCCCTTTCGAGCACTGGCAGCCTCAGATTTTTAGGGGGTTCGGTTGCGGAGATATCACCATCCAAAGCAAGTCAACTGCAGTTGGGAGGAAAATCATGCGAATATTTTGAATTAAAATATCTCAAGAACCGGATGTCGCAAATATTTTTTGTCTTCAGCGGTGGATAGGTATTGAACATACCTTTCTTTTGATGTATATATCAATGGGTTTAGGGAACATTGTTAAAAATGTAATTTTTTTCTTGCAAGGGGTTAGCCTTGATTTTTTTCAAAAATGTCGAAAATGGTGAAGTCATTAATTGTACAACAGTGGAAAAGCCTGTGAAATACCTTTCGAGCACTGGCAGCCAAAGCAAGTCAATTGCAGTTGGGTGGAAAATCATGCGAATAACTTTGAATTGAAATATCTCAATAACCGGATGTCGCAGATACTTTTTGTCTTCAGCTGTGGATAGGTATTGAACACACCTTTCTTTTGATGTACATATCGATGGGTTTGGGGATTATTGCTAAAAATGTAATTTTTTTCTTGCAAGGGGTTAGCCTTGATTTTTTAAAAAATGTCGAAAAAGGTAAAGTCATGAATTGTACTACAAGTTGTACAACATTGGAAAGGCCTGTGAAATCCCTTTTGAGCACTGGCAGCCTCAGATTTTTACGGAGTTCGGTTGCGGAGATATCACCATCCAAAGCAATTCAAATGCAGTTGGGTGGAAAATCATGCGAATAACTTTGAATTAAAATATCTCAAGAACCGGATGTCGCAGATACTTTTTGTCTTCAGCTGTGGATAGGTATTGAACAGACCTTTCTTTTGGTGTATATATCGATGGGTTTAGGGAACATTGTTAAAAATGTAATTTTTTTCTTGCAAGGGGTTAGCCTTGATTTTTTTCAAAAATGTCGAAAATGGTGAAGACATTAATTGTACAACAGTGGAAAAGCCTGTGAAATACCTTTCGAGCACTGGCAGCCAAAGCAAGTCAAATGCAGTTGGGTGGAAAATCATGCAAATAACTTTGAATTGAAATATCTCAATAACCGGATGTCGCAGATACTTTTTGTCTTCAGCTGTGGATAGGTATTGAACACACCTTTCTTTTGATGTACATATCGATGGGTTTGGGGAACATTGTTAAAAATGTAATTTTGTTCTTGCAAGGGGTTAGCCTTGATTTTTTTCAAAAATGTCGAAAATGGTGAAGTCATGAATTGTACTACAAGTTGTACAACAATGGAAAGGCCTGTGAAATCCCTTTTGAGCACTGGCAGCGTCAGATTTTTACGGAGTTGCGGTTGATTTTTTTCAAAAATGTCGAAAATGGTGAAGTCATTAATTGTACAACAGTGGAAAAGCCTGTGGAATCCCTTTCGAGCACTGGCAGCAGCAGATTTTTACGGGGTTTGGTTGCGAAGATATCACCATCCAAAGCAAGTCAAATGCAGTTGGGTGGAAAATCATGCGAATAATTTTGAATTAAAATATCTCAAGAACCGGATGTCGCAAATATTTTTTGTCTTAAGCGGTGGAAAGGTATTGAACATACCTTTCTTTTGATGTATATATCGATGGGTTTGGGGAACATTGTTAAAAATGTAATTTTTTTCTTGCAAGGGGTTAGCCTTGATTTTTCTCAAAAGTGTCGAAAAAGGTGAAGTCATGAATTGTACTACAAGTTGTACAACAATGGAAAGGCCTGTGAAATCCCTTTCGAGCACTGGCAGCCGCAGATTTTTACGGGGTTTGGTTGCGGAGATATCACCATCCAAAGCAAGTCAAATGCAGTTGGGTGGAAAATCATGCGAATAACTTTGAATAAAAATATCTCAAGAACCGGATGTCACAGATACTTTTTGTCTTCAGCTGTGTATAGGTATTGAACAGACCTTTCATTTGATGTATATATCGATGGGTTTGGGATACATTGTTAAAAATGTAATTTTTTTCTTGCAAGGGGTTAACCTTGATTTTTTTAAAAATGTCGAAAAAGGTAAAGTCATGAATTGTACTACAAGTTGTACAACAATGGAAAGGCCTGTGAAATCCCTTTTGAGCACTGGCAGCCTCAGATTTTTACGGAGTTGCGGTTGATTTTTTTCAAAAATGTCGAAAATGGTGAAGTCATTAATTGTACAACAGTGGAAAAGCCTGTGGAATCCCTTTCGAGCACTGGCAGCAGCAGATTTTTACGGGTTTTGGTTGCGGAGATATCACCATCCAAAGCAAATCAAATACAGTTTTGTGGAAAATCATGCGAATAATTTTGAATTAAAATATCTCAAGAACCGGATGTCGCAAATATTTTTTGTCTTCAGCGGTGGATAGGTATTGAACATACCTTTCTTTTGATGTATATATCGATGGGTTTGGGGAACATTGTTAAAAATGTAATTTTTTTCTTGCAAGGGGTTAGCCTTGATTTTTTTCAAAAGTGTCGAAAAAGGCGAAGTCATGAATTGTACTACAAGTTGTACAACAATGGAAAGGCTTGTGAAATCCCTTTCGAGCACTGGCAACCTCAGATTTTTACGGGGTTCGGTTGCGGAGATATCATCATCCAAAGTAATTCAAATGCAGTTGGGTGGAAAATCATGCGAATTACTTTGAATTAAAATATCTTTTGATGTATATATCGATGGGTTTGGGGAACATTGCTAAAAATGTAATTTTTTTCTTGCAAGGGGTTAGCCTTGATTTTTTTCAAAAGTGTCGAAAAAGGTGAAGTCATGAATTGTACTACAAGTTGTACAACAATGGAAAGGCCTGTGAAATCCCTTTCGAGCACTGGCATCCTCACATTTTTACGGGGTTCGCTTGCGGAGATATTACCATCCAAAGAAAGTCAAATGCAGTTGGTTGGAAAATCATGCGAATAACTTTGAATTAAAATATCTCAAGAACCGGATATCGCAGATACTTTTTGTCTTCAGCTGTGGATAGGTATTGAACACACCTTTCTTTTGATGTACATATCGATGGGTTTGGGGAACATTGTTAAAAATGTAATTTTGTTCTTGCAAGGGGTTAGCCTTGATTTTTTTCAAAAATGTCGAAAATGGTGAAGTCATTAATTGTACAACAGTGGAAAAGCCTGTGAAATACCTTTCGAGCACTGGCAGCCAAAGCAAGTCAATTGCAGTTGGGTGGAAAATCATGCGAATAACTTTGAATTGAAATATCTCAATAACCGGATGTCGCAGATACTTTTTGTCTTCAGCTGTGGATAGGTATTGAACACACCTTTCTTTTGATGTACATATCGATGGGTTTGGGGATTATTGCTAAAAATGTAATTTTTTTCTTGCAAGGGGTTAGCCTTGATTTTTTAAAAAATGTCGAAAAAGGTAAAGTCATGAATTGTACTACAAGTTGTACAACATTGGAAAGGCCTGTGAAATCCCTTTTGAGCACTGGCAGCCTCAGATTTTTACGGAGTTCGGTTGCGGAGATATCACCATCCAAAGCAAGTCAAATGCAGTTGGGTGGAAAATCATGCGAATAAATTTGAATTAAAATATCTCAAGAACCGGATGTCGCAGATACTTTTTGTCTTCAGCTGTGGATAGGTATTGAACAGACCTTTCTTTTGGTGTATATATCGATGGGTTTAGGGAACATTGTTAAAAATGTAATTTTTTTCTTGCAAGGGGTTAGCCTTGATTTTTTTCAAAAATGTCGAAAATGGTGAAGACATTAATTGTACAACAGTGGAAAAGCCTGTGAAATACCTTTCGAGCACTGGCAGCCAAAGCAAGTCAAATGCAGTTGGGTGGAAAATCATGCAAATAACTTTGAATTGAAATATCTCAATAACCGGATGTCGCAGATACTTTTTGTCTTCAGCTGTGGATAGGTATTGAACACACCTTTCTTTTGATGTACATATCGATGGGTTTGGGGAACATTGTTAAAAATGTAATTTTGTTCTTGCAAGGGGTTAGCCTTGATTTTTTTCAAAAATGTCGAAAATGGTGAAGTCATGAATTGTACTACAAGTTGTACAACAATGGAAAGGCCTGTGAAATCCCTTTTGAGCACTGGCAGCGTCAGATTTTTACGGAGTTGCGGTTGATTTTTTTCAAAAATGTCGAAAATGGTGAAGTCATTAATTGTACAACAGTGGAAAAGCCTGTGGAATCCCTTTCGAGCACTGGCAGCAGCAGATTTTTACGGGGTTTGGTTGCGAAGATATCACCATCCAAAGCAAGTCAAATGCAGTTGGGTGGAAAATCATGCGAATAATTTTGAATTAAAATATCTCAAGAACCGGATGTCGCAAATATTTTTTGTCTTAAGCGGTGGAAAGGTATTGAACATACCTTTCTTTTGATGTATATATCGATGGGTTTGGGGAACATTGTTAAAAATGTAATTTTTTTCTTGCAAGGGGTTAGCCTTGATTTTTCTCAAAAGTGTCGAAAAAGGTGAAGTCATGAATTGTACTACAAGTTGTACAACAATGGAAAGGCCTGTGAAATCCCTTTCGAGCACTGGCAGCCGCAGATTTTTACGGGGTTTGGTTGCGGAGATATCACCATCCAAAGCAAGTCAAATGCAGTTGGGTGGAAAATCATGCGAATAACTTTGAATAAAAATATCTCAAGAACCGGATGTCACAGATACTTTTTGTCTTCAGCTGTGTATAGGTATTGAACAGACCTTTCATTTGATGTATATATCGATGGGTTTGGGATACATTGTTAAAAATGTAATTTTTTTCTTGCAAGGGGTTAACCTTGATTTTTTTAAAAATGTCGAAAAAGGTAAAGTCATGAATTGTACTACAAGTTGTACAACAATGGAAAGGCCTGTGAAATCCCTTTTGAGCACTGGCAGCCTCAGATTTTTACGGAGTTGCGGTTGATTTTTTTCAAAAATGTCGAAAATGGTGAAGTCATTAATTGTACAACAGTGGAAAAGCCTGTGGAATCCCTTTCGAGCACTGGCAGCAGCAGATTTTTACGGGTTTTGGTTGCGGAGATATCACCATCCAAAGCAAATCAAATACAGTTTTGTGGAAAATCATGCGAATAATTTTGAATTAAAATATCTCAAGAACCGGATGTCGCAAATATTTTTTGTCTTCAGCGGTGGATAGGTATTGAACATACCTTTCTTTTGATGTATATATCGATGGGTTTGGGGAACATTGTTAAAAATGTAATTTTTTTCTTGCAAGGGGTTAGCCTTGATTTTTTTCAAAAGTGTCGAAAAAGGCGAAGTCATGAATTGTACTACAAGTTGTACAACAATGGAAAGGCTTGTGAAATCCCTTTCGAGCACTGGCAACCTCAGATTTTTACGGGGTTCGGTTGCGGAGATATCATCATCCAAAGTAATTCAAATGCAGTTGGGTGGAAAATCATGCGAATTACTTTGAATTAAAATATCTTTTGATGTATATATCGATGGGTTTGGGGAACATTGCTAAAAATGTAATTTTTTTCTTGCAAGGGGTTAGCCTTGATTTTTTTCAAAAGTGTCGAAAAAGGTGAAGTCATGAATTGTACTACAAGTTGTACAACAATGGAAAGGCCTGTGAAATCCCTTTCGAGCACTGGCATCCTCACATTTTTACGGGGTTCGCTTGCGGAGATATTACCATCCAAAGAAAGTCAAATGCAGTTGGTTGGAAAATCATGCGAATAACTTTGAATTAAAATATCTCAAGAACCGGATATCGCAGATACTTTTTGTCTTCAGCTGTGGATAGGTATTGAACACACCTTTCTTTTGATGTACATATCGATGGGTTTGGGGAACATTGTTAAAAATGTAATTTTGTTCTTGCAAGGGGTTAGCCTTGATTTTTTTCAAAAATGTCGAAAATGGTGAAGTCATGAATTGTACTACAAGTTGTACAACAATGGAAAGGCCTGTGAAATCCCTTTTGAGCACTGGCAGCCTCAGATTTTTACGGAGTTGCGGTTGATTTTTTTCAAAAATGTCGAAAATGGTGAAGTCATTAATTGTACAACAGTGGACAAGCCTGTGGAATCCCTTTCGAGCACTGGCAGCAGCAGATTTTTACGGGGTTTGGTTGCGAAGATATCACCATCCAAAGCAAGTCAAATGCAGTTGGGTGGAAAATCATGCGAATAATTTTGAATTAAAATATCTCAAGAACCGGATGTCGCAAATATTTTTTGTCTTAAGCGGTGGAAAGGTATTGAACATACCTTTCTTTTGATGTATATATCGATGGGTTTGGGGAACATTGTTAAAAATGTAATTTTTTTCTTGCAAGGGGTTAGCCTTGATTTTTCTCAAAAGTGTCGAAAAAGGTGAAGTCATGAATTGTACTACAAGTTGTACAACAATGGAAAGGCCTGTGAAATCCCTTTCGAGCACTGGCAGCCGCAGATTTTTACGGGGTTTGGTTGCGGAGATATCACCATCCAAAGCAAGTCAAATGCAGTTGGGTGGAAAATCATGCGAATAACTTTGAATAAAAATATCTCAAGAACCGGATGTCACAGATACTTTTTGTCTTCAGCTGTGTATAGGTATTGAACAGACCTTTCATTTGATGTATATATCGATGGGTTTGGGATACATTGTTAAAAATGTAATTTTTTTCTTGCAAGGGGTTAACCTTGATTTTTTTAAAAATGTCGAAAAAGGTAAAGTCATGAATTGTACTACAAGTTGTACAACAATGGAAAGGCCTGTGAAATCCCTTTTGAGCACTGGCAGCCTCAGATTTTTACGGAGTTGTCGAAAATGTCGAAAATGGTGAAGTCATTAATTGTACAACAGTGGAAAAGCCTGTGGAATCCCTTTCGAGCACTGGCAGCAGCAGATTTTTACGGGGTTTGGTTGCGGAGATATCACCATCCAAAGCAAGTCAAATGCAGTTGGGTGGAAAATCATGCGAATAACTTTGAATAAAAATATCTCAAGAACCGGATGTCACAGATACTTTTTGTCTTCAGCTGTGTATAGGTATTGAACAGACCTTTCATTTGATGTATATATCGATGGGTTTGGGATACATTGTTAAAAATGTAATTTTTTTCTTGCAAGGGGTTAACCTTGATTTTTTTAAAAATGTCGAAAAAGGTAAAGTCATGAATTGTACTACAAGTTGTACAACAATGGAAAGGCCTGTGAAATCCCTTTTGAGCACTGGCAGCCTCAGATTTTTACGGAGTTGTCGAAAATGTCGAAAATGGTGAAGTCATTAATTGTACAACAGTGGAAAAGCCTGTGGAATCCCTTTCGAGCACTGGCAGCAGCAGATTTTTACGGGTTTTGGTTGCGGAGATATCACCATCCAAAGCAAATCAAATGCAGTTTTGTGGAAAATCATGCGAATAATTTTGAATTAAAATATCTCAAGAACCGGATGTCGCAAATATTTTTTGTCTTCAGCGGTGGATAGGTATTGAACATACCTTTCTTTTGATGTATATATCGATGGGTTTGGGGAACATTGTTAAAAATGTAATTTTTTTCTTGCAAGGGGTTAGCCTTGATTTTTTTCAAAAGTGTCGAAAAAGGCGAAGTCATGAATTGTACTACAAGTTGTACAACAATGGAAAGGCTTGTGAAATCCCTTTCGAGCACTGGCAACCTCAGATTTTTACGGGGTTCGGTTGCGGAGATATCATCATCCAAAGTAATTCAAATGCAGTTGGGTGGAAAATCATGCGAATTACTTTGAATTAAAATATCTTTTGATGTATATATCGATGGGTTTGGGGAACATTGCTAAAAATGTAATTTTTTTCTTGCAAGGGGTTAGCCTTGATTTTTTTCAAAAGTGTCGAAAAAGGTGAAGTCATGAATTGTACTACAAGTTGTACAACAATGGAAAGGCCTGTGAAATCCCTTTCGAGCACTGGCATCCTCACATTTTTACGGGGTTCGCTTGCGGAGATATTACCATCCAAAGAAAGTCAAATGCAGTTGGTTGGAAAATCATGCGAATAACTTTGAATTAAAATATCTCAAGAACCGGATATCGCAGATTCTTTTTGTCTTCAGCTGTGGATAGATATTGAACAGACCTTTCTTTTGATGTATATGTCGATGGGCTTGGGAAACATTGTTAAAAATGTTTTTTTTAGGGGTTAGCCTTGATTTTTTTTCAAAAATGTCGAAAAAGGTGAAGTCATGAATTGTACTACAAGTTGTACAACAATGGAAAGGCCTGTGAAATCCCTTTCGAGCACTGGCAGCCTCAGATTTTTAGGGGGTTCGGTTGCGGAGATATCACCATCCAAAGCAAGTCAACTGCAGTTGGGAGGAAAATCATGCGAATAATTTTGAATTAAAATATCTCAAGAACCGGATGTCGCAAATATTTTTTGTCTTCAGCGGTGGATAGGTATTGAACATACCTTTCTTTTGATGTATATATCAATGGGTTTAGGGAACATTGTTAAAAATGTAATTTTTTTCTTGCAAGGGGTTAGCCTTGATTTTTTTCAAAAATGTCGAAAATGGTGAAGTCATTAATTGTACAACAGTGGAAAAGCCTGTGAAATACCTTTCGAGCACTGGCAGCCAAAGCAAGTCAAATGCAGTTGGGTGGAAAATCATGCGAATAACTTTGAATTGAAATATCTCAATAACCGGATGTCGCAGATACTTTTTGTCTTCAGCTGTGGATAGGTATTGAACACACCTTTCTTTTGATGTACATATCGATGGGTTTGGGGATTATTGCTAAAAATGTAATTTTTTTCTTGCAAGGGGTTAGCCTTGATTTTTTAAAAAATTTCGAAAAAGGTAAAGTCATGAATTGTACTACAAGTTGTACAACATTGGAAAGGCCTGTGAAATCCCTTTTGAGCACTGGCAGCCTCAGATTTTTACGGAGTTCGGTTGCGGAGATATCACCATCCAAAGCAAGTCAAATGCAGTTGGGTGGAAAATCATGCGAATAAATTTGAATTAAAATATCTCAAGAACCGGATGTCGCAGATACTTTTTGTCTTCAGCTGTTTATAGGTATTAAACAGACCTTTCTTTTGATGTATATATCGGTGGGTTTTGGGAACATTGTTGAAAATGTAATTTTTTTCTTGCAAGGGGTTAGCCTTGATTTTTTTCAAAAATGTCGAAAAAGGTGAAGCCATGAATTGTACAACAAGTTGTACAACGATAGAACTGCCTGTGAAATCCCTTTCGAGCACTGGCAGCGGCAGAGTTTTGCGGGGTTTGATTGCGGAGATATCACCATCCAAAACAAGTCAACTGCAGTTGGGAGGAAAATCATGCGAATAACTTTGAATTAAAATATCTCAAAAACCGAATGTCGCAGATACTTTTTGTCTTCAGCTGTGGATAGGTATTGAACGCACGTTTCTTTTGATGTATATATCGATGGGTTTGAGGAACATTGTTAAAAATGTAATTTTTTTCTTGCAAGGGGTTAGCCTTGATTTTTTTCAAAAGTGTCTAAAAAGGTGAAGTCATGAATTGTACTACAAGTTGTACAACAATGGAAAGGCCTGTGAAATCTCTTTCGAGCACTGGCAGCCTCAGATTTTTACGGGGTTCGGTTGCGGAGATATCACCATCCAAAGCAATTCAAATGCAGTTGGGTGGAAAATCATGCGAATAACTTTGAATTAAAATATCTCAAGAACCGGATGTCGCAGATACTTTTTGTCTTCAGCTGTGGATAGGTATTGAACAGACCTTTCTTTTGGTGTATATATCGATGGGTTTAGGGAACATTGTTAAAAATGTAATTTTTTTCTTGCAAGGGGTTAGCCTTGATTTTTTTCAAAAATGTCGAAAATGGTGAAGACATTAATTGTACAACAGTGGAAAAGCCTGTGAAATACCTTTCGAGCACTGGCAGCCAAAGCAAGTCAAATGCAGTTGGGTGGAAAATCATGAAAATAACTTTGAATTGAAATATCTCAATAACCGGATGTCGCAGATACTTTTTGTCTTCAGCTGTGGATAGGTATTGAACACACCTTTCTTTTGATGTACATATCGATGGGTTTGGGGAACATTGTTAAAAATGTAATTTTTTTCTTGCAAGGGGTTAACCTTGATTTTTTTCAAAAATGTCGAAAATGGTGAAGTCATGAATTGTACTACAAGTTGTACAACAATGGAAAGGCCTGTGAAATCCCTTTTGAGCACTGGCAGCCTCAGATTTTTACGGAGTTGCGGTTGATTTTTTTCAAAAATGTCGAAAATGGTGAAGTCATTAATTGTACAAGAGTGGAAAAGCCTGTGGAATCCCTTTCGAGCACTGGCAGCAGCAGATTTTTACGGGGTTTGGTTGCGAAGATATCACCATCCAAAGCAAGTCAAATGCAGTTGGGTGGAAAATCATGCGAATAACTTTGAATTAAAATATCTCAAGAACCGGATGTCGCAGATACTTTTTGTCTTCAGCTGTGGATAGGTATTGAACGCACGTTTCTTTTGATGTATATATCGATGGGTTTGAGGAACATTGTTAAAAATGTAATTTTTTTCTTGCAAGGGGTTAGCCTTGATTTTTTTCAAAAGTGTCTAAAAAGGTGAAGTCATGAATTGTACTACAAGTTGTACAACAATGGAAAGGCCTGTGAAATCCCTTTCGAGCACTGGCAGCCTCAGATTTTTACGGGGTTCGGTTGCGGAGATATCACCATCCAAAGCAATTCAAATGCAGTTGGGTGGAAAATCATGCGAATAACTTTGAATAAAAATATCTCAAGAACCGGATGTCACAGATACTTTTTGTCTTCAGCTGTGTATAGGTATTGAACAGACCTTTCTTTTGATGTATATATCGATGGGTTTGGGGAACATTGTTAAAAATGTAATTTTTTTCTTGCAAGGGGTTAACCTTGATTTTTTTAAAAATGTCGAAAAAGGTAAAGTCATGAATTGTACTACAAGTTGTACAACAATGGAAAGGCCTGTGAAATCCCTTTTGAGCACTGGCAGCCTCAGATTTTTACGGAGTTGCGGTTGATTTTTTTCAAAAATGTCGAAAATGGTGAAGTCATTAATTGTACAACAGTGGAAAAGCCTGTGGAATCCCTTTCGAGCACTGGAAGCAGCAGATTTTTACGGGTTTTGGTTGCGGAGATATCACCATCCAAAGCAAATCAAATGCAGTTTTGTGGAAAATCATGCGAATAATTTTGAATTAAAATATCTCAAGAACCGGATGTCGCAAATATTTTTTGTCTTCAGCGGTGGATAGGTATTGAACATACCTTTCTTTTGATGTATATATCGATGGGTTTGGGGAACATTGTTAAAAATGTAATTTTTTTCTTGCAAGGGGTTAGCCTTGATTTTTTTCAAAAGTGTCGAAAAAGGCGAAGTCATGAATTGTACTACAAGTTGTACAACAATGGAAAGGCTTGTGAAATCCCTTTCGAGCACTGGCAACCTCAGATTTTTACGGGGTTCGGTTGCGGACATATCATCATCCAAAGTAATTCAAATGCAGTTGGGTGGAAAATCATGCGAATAACTTTGAATTAAAATATCTCAAGAACCGGATGTCGCAGATACTTTTTGTCTTCAGCTGTGGATAGGTATTGAACGCACGTTTCTTTTGATGTATATATCGATGGGTTTGAGGAACATTGTTAAAAATGTAATTTTTTTCTTGCAAGGGGTTAGCCTTGATTTTTTTCAAAAGTGTCTAAAAAGGTGAAGTCATGAATTGTACTACAAGTTGTACAACAATGGAAAGGCCTGTGAAATCCCTTTCGAGCACTGGCAGCCTCAGATTTTTACGGGGTTCGGTTGCGGAGATATCACCATCCAAAGCAATTCAAATGCAGTTGGGTGGAAAATCATGCGAATAACTTTGAATTAAAATAGCTCAAGAACCGGATGTCGCAGATACTTTTTGTCTTCAGCTGTGGATAGGTGTATATATCGATGGGTTTGGGGAACATTGTTAAAAATGTAATTTTTTTCTTGCAAGGGGTTAGCCTTGATTTTTTTCAAAAATGTCGAAAATGGTGAAGTCATTAATTGTACAACACTGTGGATAGGTATTGAACAGACCTTTCTTTTGATGTATATATCAATGGGTTTGGGGAACATTGTTAAAAATGTAATTTTTTTCTTGCAAGGGGTTAACCTTGATTTTTTTAAAAATGTCGAAAAAGGTAAAGTCATGAATTGTACTACAAGTTGTACAACAATGGAAAGGCCTGTGAAATCCCTTTTGAGCACTGGCAGCCTCAGATTTTTACGGAGTTGCGGTTGATTTTTTTCAAAAATGTCGAAAATGGTGAAGTCATTAATTGTACAACAGTGGAAAAGCCTGTGGAATCCCTTTCGAGCACTGGCAGCAGCAGATTTTTACGGGTTTTGGTTGCGGAGATATCACCATCCAAAGCAAATCAAATGCAGTTTTGTGGAAAATCATGCGAATAATTTTGAATTAAAATATCTCAAGAACCGGATGTCGCAAATATTTTTTGTCTTCAGCGGTGGATAGGTATTGAACATACCTTTCTTTTGATGTATATATCGATGGGTTTGGGGAACATTGTTAAAAATGTAATTTTTTTCTTGCAAGGGGTTAGCCTTGATTTTTTTCAAAAGTGTCGAAAAAGGCGAAGTCATGAATTGTACTACAAGTTGTACAACAATGGAAAGGCTTGTGAAATCCCTTTCGAGCACTGGCAACCTCAGATTTTTACGGGGTTCGGTTGCGGAGATATCATCATCCAAAGTAATTCAAATGCAGTTGGGTGGAAAATCATGCGAATAACTTTGAATTAAAATATCTCAAGAACTGAACAGACCTTTCTTTTGGTGTATATATCGATGGGTTTAGGGAACATTGTTAAAAATGTAATTTTTTTCTTGCAAGGGGTTATCCTTGATTTTTTTAAAAAATGTCGAAAATGGTGAAGTCATTAATTGTACAACAGTGGAAAAGCCTGTGAAATACCTTTCGAGCACTGGCAGCCAAAGCAAGTCAAATGCAGTGGGGTGGAAAATCATGCGAATAACTTTGAATTGAAATATCTCAATAACCGGATGTCGCAGATACTTTTTGTCTTCAGCTGTGGATAGGTATTGAACACACCTTTCTTTTGATGTACATATCGATGGGTTTGGGGAACATTGTTAAAAATGTAATTTTTTTCTTGCAAGGGGTTAGCCTTGATCTTTTTCAAAAATGTCGAAAAAGTTGAAGCCATGAATTGTACAACAAGTTGTACAACGATAGAACTGACTGTGAAATCACTTTCGAGCACTGGCGGCCTCAGATTTTTGCGGGGTTCGGTTGCGGAGATATCACCATCCAAAGCAAGTCAAATGCAGTTGGGTGGAAAATCATGCGAATAATTTTGAATTAAAATATCTCAAGAACCGGATGTCGCAAATATTTTTTGTTTTCAGCGGTGGATAGGTATTGATCATACCTTTCTTTTGATGTATATATCAATGCGTTTAGGGAACATTGTTAAAAATGTAATTTTTTTCTTGCAAGGGGTTAGCCTTGATTTTTTTCAAAAATGTCGAAAATGGTGAAGTCATTAATTGTACACCAGTGGAAAAGCCTGTGAAATACCTTTCGAGCACTGGCAGCCAAAGCAAGTCAAATGCAGTTGGGTGGAAAATCATGCGAATAACTTTGAATTGAAATATCTCAATAACCGGATGTCGCAGATACTTTTTGTCTTCAGCTGTGGATAGGTATTGAACACACCTTTCTTTTGATGCACATATCGATGGGTTTGGGGATTATTGTTAAAAATGTAATTTTTTTCTTGCAAGGGGTTAGCCTTGATTTTTTAAAAAATGTCGAAAAAGGTAAAGTCATGAATTGTACTACAAGTTGTACAACATTGGAAAGGCCTGTGAAATCCCTTTTGAGCACTGGCAGCCTCAGATTTTTACGGAGTTCGGTTGCGGAGATATCACCATCCAAAGCAAGTCAAATGCAGTTGGGTGGAAAATCATGCGAATAAATTTGAATTAAAATATCTCAAGAACCGGATGTCGCAGATACTTTTTGTCTTCAGCTGTGGATAGGTATTGAACGCACGTTTCTTTTGATGTATATATCGATGGGTTTGAGGAACATTGTTAAAAATGTAATTTTTTTCTTGCAAGGGGTTAGCCTTGATTTTTTTCAAAAGTGTCTAAAAAGGTGAAGTCATGAATTGTACTACAAGTTGTACAACAATGGAAAGGCCTGTGAAATCCCTTTCGAGCACTGGCAGCCTCAGATTTTTACGGGGTTCGGTTGCGGAGATATCACCATCCGAAGCAATTCAAATGCAGTTGGGTGGAAAATCATGCGAATAACTTTGAATTAAAATATCTCAAGAACCGGATGTCCCAGATACTTTTTGTCTTCAGCTGTGGATAGGTGTATATATCGATGGGTTTAGGGAACATTGTTAAAAATGTAATTTTTTTCTTGCAAGGGGTTAGCCTTGATTTTTTTCAAAAATGTCGAAAATGGTGAAGTCATTAATTGTACAACAGTAAAAAAGCCTGTGAAATACCTTTAGAGCACTGGCAGCCAAAGCAAGTCAAATGCAGTTGGGTGGAAAATCATGCGAATAACTTTGAATTAAAATATCTCAAGAACCGGATGTCGCAAATATTTTTTGTCTTCAGCGGTGGATAGGTATTGAACATACCTTTCTTTTGATGTATATATCGATGGGTTTGGGGAACATTGTTAAAAATGTAATTTTTTTCTTGCAAGGGGTTAGCCTTGATTTTTTTCAAAAGTGTCGAAAAACTCGAAGTCATGAATTGTACTACAAGTTGTACAACAATGGAAAGGCCTGTGAAATCCCTTTTGAGCACTGGCAGCCTCAGATTTTTACGGAGTTGCGGTTGATTTTTTTCAAAAATGTCGAAAATGGTGAAGTCATTAATTGTACAACAGTGGAAAAGCCTGTGGAATCCCTTTCGAGCACTGGCAGCAGCAGATTTTTACGGGTTTTGGTTGCGGAGATATCACCATCCAAAGCAAATCAAATGCAGTTTTGTGGAAAATCATGCGAATAATTTTGAATTAAAATATCTCAAGAACCGGATGTCGCAAATATTTTTTGTCTTCAGCGGTGGATAGGTATTGAACATACCTTTCTTTTGATGTATATATCGATGGGTTTGGGGAACATTGTTAAAAATGTAATTTTTTTCTTGCAAGGGGTTAGCCTTGATTTTTTTCAAAAGTGTCGAAAAAGGCGAAGTCATGAATTGTACTACAAGTTGTACAACAATGGAAAGGCTTGTGAAATCCCTTTCGAGCACTGGCAACCTCAGATTTTTACGGGGTTCGGTTGCGGAGATATCATCATCCAAAGTAATTCAAATGCAGTTGGGTGGAAAATCATGCGAATAACTTTGAATTAAAATATCTCAAGAACTGAACAGACCTTTCTTTTGGTGTATATATCGATGGGTTTAGGGAACATTGTTAAAAATGTAATTTTTTTCTTGCAAGGGGTTATCCTTGATTTTTTTAAAAAATGTCGAAAATGGTGAAGTCATTAATTGTACAACAGTGGAAAAGCCTGTGAAATACCTTTCGAGCACTGGCAGCCAAAGCAAGTCAAATGCAGTGGGGTGGAAAATCATGCGAATAACTTTGAATTGAAATATCTCAATAACCGGATGTCGCAGATACTTTTTGTCTTCAGCTGTGGATAGGTATTGAACACACCTTTCTTTTGATGTACATATCGATGGGTTTGGGGAACATTGTTAAAAATGTAATTTTTTTCTTGCAAGGGGTTAGCCTTGATCTTTTTCAAAAATGTCGAAAAAGGTGAAGCCATGAATTGTACAACAAGGTGTACAACGATAGAACTGCCTGTGAAATCCCTTTCGAGCACTGACAGCCTCAGATTTTTACGGGGTTCGGTTGCGGAGATATCACCATCCAAAGCAATTCAAATGCAGTTGGGTGGAAAATCATGCGAATAACTTTGAATTAAAATATCTCAAGAACCGGACGTCGCAGATACTTTTTGTCTTCAGCTGTGTATAGGTATTAAACAGAACTTTCTTTTGATGTATATATCGATGGGTTTTGGGAACATTGTTGAAAATGTAATTTGCCTTGATTTTTTTCAAAAATGTCGAAAAAGTTGAAGCCATGAATTGTACAACAAGTTGTACAACGATAGAACTGACTGTGAAATCACTTTCGAGCACTGGCGGCCTCAGATTTTTGCGGGGTTCGGTTGCGGAGATATCACCATCCAAAGCAAGTCAAATGCAGTTGGGTGGAAAATCATGCGAATAATTTTGAATTAAAATATCTCAAGAACCGGATGTCGCAAATATTTTTTGTCTTCAGCGGTGGATAGGTATTGAACATACCTTTCTTTTGATGTATATATCAATGCGTTTAGGGAACATTGTTAAAAATGTAATTTTTTTCTTGCAAGGGGTTAGCCTTGATTTTTTTCAAAAATGTCGAAAATGGTGAAGTCATTAATTGTACAACAGTGGAAAAGCCTGTGAAATACCTTTCGAGCACTGGCAGCCAAAGCAAGTCAAATGCAGTTGGGTGGAAAATCATGCGAATAACTTTGAATTGAAATATCTCAATAACCGGATGTCGCAGATACTTTTTGTCTTCAGCTGTGGATAGGTATTGAACACACCTTTCTTTTGATGTACATATCGATGGGTTTGGGGATTATTGTTAAAAATGTAATTTTTTTCTTGCAAGGGGTTAGCCTTGATTTTTTAAAAAATGTCGAAAAAGGTAAAGTCATGAATTGTACTACAAGTTGTACAACATTGGAAAGGCCTGTGAAATCCCTTTTGAGCACTGGCAGCCTCAGATTTTTACGGAGTTCGGTTGCGGAGATATCACCATCCAAAGCAATTCAAATGCAGTTGGGTGGAAAATCATGCGAATAACTTTGAATTAAAATATCTCAAGAACCGGATGTCGCAGATACTTTTAGTCTTCAGCTGTGGATAGGTGTATATATCGATGGGTTTAGGGAACATTGTTAAAAATGTAATTTTTTTCTTGCAAGGGGTTAGCCTTGATTTTTTTCAAAAGTGTCTAAAAAGGTGAAGTCATGAATTGTACTACAAGTTGTACAACAATGGAAAGGCCTGTGAAATCCCTTTCGAGCACTGGCAGCCTCAGATTTTTACGGGGTTCGGTTGCGGAGATATCACCATCCAAAGCAATTCAAATGCAGTTGGGTGGAAAATCATGCGAATAACTTTGAATTAAAATATCTCAAGAACCGGATGTCGCAGATACTTTTTGTCTTCAGCTGTGGATAGGTGTATATATCGATGGGTTTAGGGAACATTGTTAAAAATGTATTTTTTTTCTTGCAAGGGGTTAGCCTTGATTTTTTTCAAAAATGTCGAAAATGGTGAAGTCATTAATTGTACAACAGTAAAAAAGCCTCTGAAATACCTTTCGAGCACTGGCAGCCAAAGCAAGTCAAATGCAGTTTTGTGGAAAATCATGCGAATAACTTTGAATTGAAATATCTCAATAACCGGATGTCGCAGATACTTTTTGTCTTCAGCTGTGGATAGGTATTGAACACACCTTTATTTTGATGTACATATCGATGGGTTTGGGGAACATTGTTAAAAATGTAATTTTTTTCTTGCAAGGGGTTAGCCTTGATTTTTTTCAAAAATGTCGAAAATGGTGAAGTCATTAATTGTACAACACTGTGGATAGGTATTGAACACACCTTTCTTTTGATGTACATATCGATGGGTTTGGGGAACATTGTTAAAAATGTAATTTTTTTATTGCAAGGCGTTAGCCTTGATTTTTTTCAAAAATATCGAAAATGGTGAAGTCATTAATTGTACAACAGTGGAAAAGCCTGTGGAATCCCTTTCGAGCACTGGCAGCCGCAGATTTTTACGGGGTTTGGTTGCGGAGATATCACCATCCAAAGCAAGTCAAATGCAGTTGGGTGGAAAATCATGCGAATAACTTTGAATAAAAATATCTCAAGAACCGGATGTCACAGATACTTTTTGTCTTCAGCTGTATATAGGTATTGAACAGACCTTTCTTTTGATGTATATATCGATGGGTTTGGGGAACATTGTTAAAAATGTAATTTTTTTCTTGCAAGGGGTTAGCCTTGATTTTTTTAAAAATGACGAAAAAGGTAAAGTCATGAATTGTAATACAAGTTGTACAAAAATGGAAAGGCCTGTGAAATCCCTTTTGAGCACTGGCAGCCTCAGATTTTTACGGAGTTGCGGTTGATTTTTTTCAAAAATGTCGAAAATGGTGAAGTCATTAATTGTACAACAGTGGAAAAGCCTGTGGAATCCCTTCCGAGCACTGGCAGCAGCAGATTTTTACGGGGTTCGGTTGTGGAGATATCACCATCCAAAGCAATTCAAATGCAGTTGGGTGGAAAATCATGCGAATAACTTTGAATTAAAATATCTCAAGAACCGGATGTCGCAGATACTTTTTGTCTTCAGCTGTGTATAGGTATTAAACAGACCTTTCTTTTGATGTATATATCGATGGGTTTTGGGAACATTGTTGAAAATGTAACTTGCCTTGATTTTTTAAAAAAATGTCGAAAAAGGTGAAGCCATGAATTGTACAACAAGTTGTACAACGATAGAACTGACTGTGAAATCACTTTCGAGCACTGGCGGCCTCAGATTTTTGCGGGGTTCGGTTGCGGATATATCACCATCCAAAGCAAGTCAAATGCAGTTGGGTGGAAAATCATGCGAATAATTTTGAATTAAAATATCTCAAGAACCGGATGTCGCAAATAATTTTTGTCTTCAGCAGTGGATAGGTATTGAACATACCTTTCTTTTGATGTATATATCAATGGGTTTAGGGAACATTGTTAAAAATGTAATTTTTTTCTTGCAAGGGGTTAGCCTTGATTTTTTTCAAAAATGTCGAAAATGGTGAAGTCATTAATTGTACAACAGTGGAAAAGCCTGTGAAATACCTTTCGAGCACTGGCAGCCAAAGCAAGTCAAATGCAGTTGGGTGGAAAATCATGCGAATAACTTTGAATTGAAATATCTCAATAACCGGATGTCGCAGATACTTTTTGTCTTCAGCTGTGGATAGGTATTGAACACACCTTTCTTTTGATGTACATATCGATGGGTTTGGGGATTATTGTTAAAAATGTAATTTTTTTCTTGCAAGGGGTTAGCCTTGATTTTTTTAAAAAATGTCGAAAAAGGTAAAGTCATGAATTGTACTACAAGTTGTACAACATTGGAAAGGCCTGTGAAATCCCTTTTGAGCACTGGCAGCCTCAGATTTTTACGGAGTTCGGTTGCGGAGATATCACCATCCAAAGCAAGTCAAATGCAGTTGGGTGGAAAATCATGCGAATAAATTTGAATTAAAATATCTCAAGAACCGGATGTCGCAGATACTTTTTGTCTTCAGCTGTGGATAGGTATTGAACGCACGTTTCTTTCGATGTATATATCGATGGGTTTGAGGAACATTGTTAAAAATGTAATTTTTTTCTTGCAAGGGGTTAGCCTTGATTTTTTTCAAAAGTGTCTAAAAAGGTGAAGTCATGAATTGTACTACAAGTTGTACAACAATGGAAAGGCCTGTGAAATCCCTTTCGAGCACTGGCAGCCTCAGATTTTTACGGGGTTCGGTTGTGGAGATATCACCATCCAAAGCAATTCAAATGCAGTTGGGTGGAAAATCATGCGAATAACTTTGAATTAAAATATCTCAAGAACCGGATGTCGCAGATACTTTTTGTCTTCAGCTGTGGATAGGTGTATATATCGATGGGTTTAGGGAACATTGTTAAAAATGTAATTTTTTTCTTGCAAGGGGTTAGCCTTGATTTTTTTCAAAAATGTCGAAAATGGTGAAGTCATTAATTGTACAGCAGTGGAACAGCCTGTGAAATACCTTTCGAGCACTGGCAGCCAAAGCAAGTCAAATGCAGTTGGGTGGAAAATCATGCGAATAACTTTGAATTGAAATATCTCAATAACCGGATGTCGCAGATACTTTTTGTCTTCAGCTGTGGATAGGTATTGAACACACCTTTCTTTTGATGTACATATCGATGGGTTTGGGGAACATTGTTAAAAATGTAATTTTTCTTGCAATGGGTTAGCCTTGATTTTTTTCAAAAATGTCGAAAATGGTGAAGTCATTAATTGTACAACAGTGGAAAAGCCTGTGAAATACCTTTCGAGCACTGGCAGCCAAAGCAAGTCAAATGCAGTTGGGTTTAAAATCATGCGAATAACTTTGAATTGAAATATCTCAATAACCGGATGTCGCAGATACTTTTTGTCTTCAGCTGTGGATAGGTATTGAACACACCTTTCTTTTGATGTACATATGGGTTTGGGGAACATTGTTAAAAATGTAATTTTTTTCTTGCAAGGCGTTAGCCTTGATTTTTTTCAAAAATATCGAAAATGGTGAAGTCATTAATTGTACAACAGTGGAAAAGCCTGTGGAATCCCTTTCGAGCACTGGCAGCCGCAGATTTTTACGGGGTTTGGTTGCGGAGATATCACCATCCAAAGCAAGTCAAATGCAGTTGGGTGGAAAATCATGCGAATAACTTTGAATAAAAATATCTCAAGAACCGGATGTCACAGATACTTTTTGTCTTCAGCTGTATATAGGTATTGAACAGACCTTTCTTTTGATGTATATATCGATGGGTTTGGGGAACATTGTTAAAAATGTAATTTTTTTCTTGCAAGGGGTTAGCCTTGATTTTTTTAAAAATGACGAAAAAGGTAAAGTCATGAATTGTAATACAAGTTGTACAAAAATGGAAAGGCCTGTGAAATCCCTTTTGAGCACTGGCAGCCTCAGATTTTTACGGAGTTGCGGTTGATTTTTTTCAAAAATGTCGAAAATGGTGAAGTCATTAATTGTACAACAGTGGAAAAGCCTGTGGAATCCCTTCCGAGCACTGGCAGCAGCAGATTTTTACGGGGTTCGGTTGCGGAGATATCACCATCCAAAGCAATTCAAATGCAGTTGGGTGGAAAATCATGCGAATAACTTTGAATTAAAATATCTCAAGAACCGGATGTCGCAGATACTTTTTGTCTTCAGCTGTGTATAGGTATTAAACAGACCTTTCTTTTGATGTATATATCGATGGGTTTTGGGAACATTGTTGAAAATGTAACTTGCCTTGATTTTTTTCAAAAATGTCGAAAAAGGTAAAGTCATGAATTGTACTACAAGTTGTACAACATTGGAAAGGCCTGTGAAATCCCTTTTGAGCACTGGCAGCCTCAGATTTTTACGGAGTTCGGTTGCGGAGATATCACCATCCAAAGCAAGTCAAATGCAGTTGGGTGGAAAATCATCCGAATAAATTTGAATTAAAATATCTCAAGAACCGGATGTCGCAGATACTTTTTGTCTTCAGCTGTGTATAGGTATTAAACAGACCTTTCTTTTGATGTATATATCGATGGGTTTTGGGAACATTGTTGAAAATGTAATTTTTTTCTTGCAAGGGGTTAGCCTTGATTTTTTTCAAAAATGTCGAAAAAGGTGAAGCCATGAATTGTACAACAAGTTGTACAACGATAGAACTGCCTGTGAAATCCCTTTCGAGCACTGGCAGCGGCAGAGTTTTGCGGGGTTTGATTGCGGAGATATCACCATCCAAAACAAGTCAACTGCAGTTGGGAGGAAAATCATGCGAATAAGTTTGAATTAAAATATTTCAAGAACCGGATGTCGCAGATACTTTTTGTCTTCAGCTGTGGATAGGTATTGAACAGACCTTTCTTTTGGTGTATATATCGATGGGTTTAGTTAACATTGTTATAAATGTAATTTTTTTCTTGCAAGGGGTTAGCCTTGATTTTTTTCAAAAATGTCGAAAATGGTGAAGTCATTAATTGTACAACAGTGGAAAAGCCTGTGAAATACCTTTCGAGCACTGGCAGCCAAAGCAAGTCAAATGCAGTTGGGTGGAAAAACATGCGAATAACTTTGAATTGAAATATCTCAATAACCGGATGTCGCAGATACTTTTTGTCTTCAGCTGTGGATAGGTATTGAACACACCTTTCTTTTGATGTACATATCGATGGGTTTGGGGAACATTGTTAAAAATGTAATTTTTTTCTTGCAACTGGTTAGCCTTGATTTTTTTCAAAAATGTCGAAAATGGTGAAGTCATTAATTGTACAACACTGTGGATAGGTATTGAACACACCTTTCTTTTGATGTACATATCGATGGGTTTGGGGATTATTGTTAAAAATGTAATTTTTTTCTTGCAAGGGGTTAGCCTTGATTTTTTTAAAAAATGTCGAAAAAGGTAAAGTCATGAATTGTACTACAAGTTGTACAACAATGGAAAGGCCTGTGAAATCCCTTTCGAGCACTGGCAGCCTCAGATTTTTACGGGGTTCGGTTGCGGAGATATCACCATCCAAAGCAATTCAAATGCAGTTGGGTGGAAAATCATGCGAATAACTTTGAATTAAAATATCTCAAGAACCGGATGTCGCAGATACTTTTTGTCTTCAGCTGTGGATAGGTATTGAACAGACCTTTCTTTTGGTGTATAACATTGTTAAAAATGTAATTTTTTTCTTGCAAGGGGTTAGCCTTGATTTTTTTCAAAAATGTCGAAAATGGTGAAGTCATTAATTGTACAACAGTGGAAAAGCCTGTGAAATACCTTTCGAGCACTGGCAGCCAAAGCAAGTCAAATGCAGTTGGGTGGAAAATCATGCGAATAACTTTGAATTGAAATATCTCAATAACCGGATGTCGCAGATACTTTTTGTCTTCAGCTGTGGATAGGTATTGAACACACCTTTCTTTTGATGTACATATCGATGGGTTTGGGGAACATTGTTAAAAATGTAATTTTTTTCTTGCAAGGGGTTAGCCTTGATTTTTTTCAAAAATGTCGAAAATGGTGAAGTCATTAATTGTACAACAGTGGAAAAGCCTGTGGAATCCCTTTCGAGCACTGGCAGATGCAGATTTTTACGGGGTTTGGTTGCGGAGATATCACCATCCAAAGCAAGTCAAATGCAGTTGGGTGGAAAATCATGCGAATAACTTTGAATAAAAATATCTCAAGAACCGGATGTCACAAATACTTTTTGTCTTCAGCTGTGTATAGGTATTGAACAGACCTTTCTTTTGATGTATATATCGATGGGTTTGGGGAACATTGTTAAAAATGTAATTTTTTTCTTGCAAGGGGTTAGCCTTAATTTTTTTAAAAATGTCGAAAAAGGTAAAGTCATGAATTGTACTACAAGTTGTACAACAATGGAAAGGCCTGTGAAATCCCTTTTGAGCACTGGCAGCCTCAGATTTTTACGGAGTTGCGGTTGATTTTTTTCAAAAATGTCGAAAATGGTGAAGTCATTAATTGTACAACAGTGGAAAAGCCTGTGGAATCCCTTTCGAGCACTGGCAGCAGCAGATTTTTACGGGGTTTGGTTGCGGAGATATCACCATCCAAAGCAAGTCAAATGCAGTTGAGTGGAAAATCATGCGAATAATTTTGAATTAAAATATCTCAAGAACCGGATGTCGCAAATATTTTTTGTCTTCAGCGGTGGAAAGGTATTGAACATACCTTTCTTTTGATGTATATATCGATGGGTTTGGGGAACATTGTTAAAAATGTAATTTTTTTCTTGCAAGGGGTTAGCCTTGATTTTTTTCAAAAGTGTCGAAAAAGGTGAAGTCATGAATTGTACTACAAGTTGTACAACAATGGAAAGGCCTGTGAAATCCCTTTCGAGCACTGGCAGCCGCAGATTTTTACGGGGTTTGGTTGCGGAGATATCACCATCCAAAGCAAGTCAAATGCAGTTGGGTGGAAAATCATGCGAATAACTTTGAATAAAAATATCTCAAGAACCGGATGTCACAGATACTTTTTGTCTTCAGCTGTGTATAGGTATTGAACAGACCTTTCTTTTGATGTGTATATCGATGGGTTTGGGGAACATTGTTAAAAATGTAATTTTTTTCTTGCAAGGGGTTAACCTTGATTTTTTTAAAAATGTCGAAAAAGGTAAAGTCATGAATTGTACTACAAGTTGTACAACAATGGAAAGGCCTGTGAAATCCCTTTTGAGCACTATCAGCCTCAGATTTTTACGGAGTTGCGGTTGATTTTTTTCAAAAATGTCGAAAATGGTGAAGTCATTAATTGTACAACAGTGGAAAAGCCTGTGGAATCCCTTTCGAGCACTGGCAGCAGCAGATTTTTACGGGGTTTAGTTGCGGAGATATCACCATCCAAAGCAAGTCAAATGCAGTTGGGTGGAAAATCATGCGAATAACTTTGAATTAAAATATCTCAAGAACCGGATGTCGCAGATACTTTTAGTCTTCAGCTGTGGATAGGTATTGAACAGACCTTTCTTTTGGTGTATATATCGATGGGTTTAGGGAACATTGTTAAAAATGTAATTTTTTTCTTGCAAGGGGTTATCCTTGATTCTTTTCAAAAATGTCGAAAATGGTGAAGTCATTAATTGTACAACAGTGGAAAAGCCTGTGAAATACCATTCGAGCACTGGCAGCCAAAGCAAGTCAAATGCAGTTGGGTGGAAAATCATGCGAATAACTTTGAATTAAAATATCTCAAGAACCGGATGTCGCAGATACTTTTTGTCTTCAGCTGTGGATAGGTATTGAACACACCTTTCTTTTGATGTACATATCGATGGGTTTGGGGAACATAGTTAAAAATGTAATTTTTTTCTTGCAAGGGGTTAGCCTTGATCTTTTTCAAAAATGCCGAAAAAGGTGAAGCCATGAATTGTACAACAAGTTGTACAACGATAGAACTGCCTGTGAAATCAATTTCGAGCACTGACAGCCTCAGATTTTTACGGGGTTCAGTTGCGGAGATATCACCATCCAAAGCAATTCAAAGGCAGTTGGGTGGAAAATCATGCGAATAATTTTGAATTCAAATATCTCAAGAACCGGATGTCGCAGATACTTATTGTCTTCAGCTGTGTATAGGTATTAAACAGACCTTTCTTTTGATGTATATATCGATGGGTTTTGGGAACATTGTTAAAAATGTAATTTTTTTCTTGCAAGGGGTTAACCTTGATTTTTTTAAAAATGTCGAAAAAGGTAAAGTCATGAATTGTACTACAAGTTGTACAACAATGCAAAGGCCTGTGAAATCCCTTTCGAGTACTGGCAGCCTCAGATTTTTACATAGTTCGGTTGCGGAGATATCACCATCCAAAGCAAGTCAAAGGCAGTTGGGTGGAAAATCATGCGAATAATTTTGAATTCAAATATCTCAAGAACCGGATGTCGCAGATACTTATTGTCTTCAGCTGTGTATAGGTATTAAACAGACCTTTCTTTTGATGTATATATCGATGGGTTTTGGGAACATTGTTGAAAATGTAATTTTTTTCTTGCAAGGGGTTAGCCTTGATTTTTTTCAAAAATGTCGAAAAGGGTGAAGCCATGAATTGTACAACAAGTTGTACAACGATAGAACTGCCTGTGAAATCCCTTTCGAGCACTGGCAGCGGCAGAGTTTTGCGGGGTTTGATTGCGGAGATATCACCATCCAAAACAAGTCAACTGCAGTTGGGAGGAAAATCATGCGAATAACTTTGAATTAAAATATCTCAAGAACCGAATGCCGCAGATACTTTTTGTCTTCAGCTGTGTATAGGTATTGAACAGACCTTTCTTTTGATGTATATATCGATGGGTTTGGGGAACATTGTTAAAAATGTAATTTTTTTCTTGCAAGGGGTTAGCCTTGATTTTTTTAAAAATGTCGAAAAAGGTAAAGTCATGAATTGTACTACAAGTTGTACAACAATGGAAAGGCCTGTGAAATCCCTTTTGAGCACTGGCAGCCTCAGATTTTTACGGAGTTGCGGTTGATTTTTTTCAAAAATGTCGAAAATGGTGAAGTCGTTAATTGTACAACAGTGGAAAAGCCTGTGGAATCCCTTTCGAGCACTGGCAGCAGCAGATTTTTACGGGGTTTGGTTGCGGAGATATCACCATCCAAAGCAAGTCAAATGCAGTTGAGTGGAAAATCATGCGAATAATTTTGAATTAAAATATCTCAAGAACCGGATGTCGCAAATATTTTTTGTCTTCAGCGGTGGAAAGGTATTGAACATACCTTTCTTTTGATGTATATATCGATGGGTTTGGGGAACATTGTTAAAAATGTAATTTTTTTCTTGCAAGGGGTTAGCCTTGATTTTTTTCAAAAGTGTCGAAAAAGGTGAAGTCATGAATTGTACTACAAGTTGTACAACAATGGAAAGACCTGTGAAATCCCTTTCGAGCACTGGCAGCCGCAGATTTTTACGGGGTTTGGTTGCGGAGATATCACCATCCAAAGCAAGTCAAATGCAGTTGGGTGGAAAATCATGCGAATAACTTTGAATAAAAATATCTCAAGAACCGGATGTCACAGATACTTTTTGTCTTCAGCTGTGTATAGGTATTGAACAGACCTTTCTTTTGATGTACATATCGATGGGTTTGGGGAACATTGTTAAAAATGTAATTTTTTTCTTGCAAGGGGTTAACCTTGATTTTTTTAAAAATGTCGAAAAAGGTAAAGTCATGAATTGTACTACAAGTTGTACAACAATGGAAAGGCCTGTGAAATCCCTTTTGAGCACTGGCAGCCTCAGATTTTTACGGAGTTGCGGTTGATTTTTTTCAAAAATGTCGAAAATGGTGAAGTCATTAATTGTACAACAGTGGAAAAGCCTGTGGAATCCCTTTCGAGCACTGGCAGCAGCAGATTTTTACGGGGTTTGGTTGCGGAGATATCACCATCCAAAGCAAGTCAAATGCAGTTGGGTGGAAAATCATGCGAATAACTTTGAATTAAAATATCTCAAGAACCGGATGTCGCAGATACTTTTTGTCTTCAGCTGTGGATAGGTATTGAACAGACCTTTCTTTTGGTGTATATATGGATGGGTTTAGGGAACATTGTTAAAAATGTAATTTTTTTCTTGCAAGGGGTTATCCTTGATTCTTTTCAAAAATGTCGAAAATGGTGAAGTCATTAATTGTACAACAGTGGAAAAGCCTGTGAAATACCTTTCGAGCACTGGCAGCCAAAGCAAGTCAAATGCAGTTGGGTGGAAAATCATGCGAATAACTTTGAATTAAAATATCTCAAGAACCGGATGTCGCAGATACTTTTTGTCTTCAGCTGTGGATAGGTATTGAACACACCTTTCTTTTGATGTACATATCGATGGGTTTGGGGAACATAGTTAAAAATGTAATTTTTTTCTTGCAAGGGGTTAGCCTTGATTTTTTTCAAAAATGTCGAAAAGGGTGAAGCCATGAATTGTACAACAAGTTGTACAACGATAGAACTGCCTGTGAAATCCCTTTCGAGCACTGGCAGCGGCAGAGTTTTGCAGGGTTTGATTGCGGAGATATCACCATCCAAAACAAGTCAACTGCAGTTGGGAGGAAAATCATGCGAATAACTTTGAATTAAAATATCTCAAGAACCGGATGTCGCAGATACTTATTGTCTTCAGCTGTGTATAGGTATTAAACAGACCTTTCTTTTGATGTACATATCGATGGGTTTGGGGAACATAGTTAAAAATGTAATTTTTTTCTTGCAAGGGGTTAGCCTTGATTTTTTTCAAAAGTGTCGAAAAACGTGAAGTCATGAATTGTACTACAAGTTGTACAACAATGGAAAGGCCTGTGAAATCCCTTTCGAGTACTGGCAGCCTCAGATTTTTACATAGTTCGGTTGCGGAGATATCACCATCCAAAGCAAGTCAAATGCAGTTGGGTGGAAAATCATGCGAATAATTTTGAATTCAAATATCTCAAGAACCGGATGTCGCAGATACTTATTGTCTTCAGCTGTGTATAGGTATTAAACAGACCTTTCTTTTGATGTATATATCGATGGGTTTTGGGAACATTGTTGAAAATGTAATTTTTTTCTTGCAAGGGGTTAGCCTTGATTTTTTTTCAAAAATGTCGAAAAGGGTGAAGCCATGAATTGTACAACAAGTTGTACAACGATAGAACTGCCTGTGAAATCCCTTTCGAGCACTGGCAGCGGCAGAGTTTTGCGGGGTTTGATTGCGGAGATATCACCATCCAAAACAAGTCAACTGCAGTTGGGAGGAAAATCATGCGAATAACTTTGAATTAAAATATCTCAAGAACCGGATGTCGCAGATACTTTTTGTCTTCAGCTGTGGATAGGTATTGAACACACCTTTCTTTTGATGTACATATCGATGGGTTTGGGGAACATAGTTAAAAATGTAATTTTTTTCTTGCAAGGGGTTAGCCTTGATCTTTTTCAAAAATGCCGAAAAAGGTGAAGCCATGAATTGTACAACAGTGGAAAAGCCTGTGGAATCCCTTTCGAGCACTGGCAGCCGCAGATTTTTACGGGGTTTGGTTGCGGAGATATCACCATCCAAAGCAAGTCAAATGCAGTTGGGTGGAAACTCATGCGAATAACTTTGAATAAAAATATCTCAAGAACCGGATGTCACAGATACTTTTTGTCTTCAGCTGTGTATAGGTATTGAACAGACCTTTCTTTTGATGTATATATCGATGGGTTTGGGGAACATTGTTAAAATGTAATTTTTTCCTGCAAGCCTGTGAAGCCATGAATTGTACAACAAGTTGTACAACGATAGAACTGCCTGTGAAATCCCTTTCGAGCACTGGCAGCGGCAGAGTTTTGCGGGGTTTGATTGCGGAGATATCGCCATCCAAAGCAAGTCAAATCAGATTTTTACGGGGTTCGGTACCGGAGATGTCACCATCCAAAGCAAGTCAAATGCAGTTAGGTGGAAAATCATGCGAATAACTTTAAATTAAAATATCTCAAAAACCGTATGTCGCAGATACTTTCTGTCTTCAGCTGTGGATAGGTATTGAACACATCTTTCTTTTGATGTATATATCGATGGGTTTGAGGAACATTGTTAAAAATGTAATTTTTTTCTTGCAAGGGGTTAGCCTTGATTTTTTTCAAAAGTGTCGAAAAACGTGAAGTCAATAATTGTACAACAGTGGAAAAGCCTGTGGAATCCCTTTCGAGCACTGGCAGCCGCAGATTTTTACGGGGTTTGGTTGCGGAGATATCACCATCCAAAGCAAGTCAAATGCAGTTGGGTGGAAACTCATGCGAATAACTTTGAATAAAAATATCTCAAGAACCGGATGTCACAGATACTTTTTGTCTTCAGCTGTGTATAGGTATTGAACAGACCTTTCTTTTGATGTATATATCGATGGGTTTGGGGAACATTGTTAAAATGTAATTTTTTTCCTGCAAGGGGTTTTTTTAAAAATGTCGAAAAAGGTAAAGTCACGAATTGTACTACAAGTTGTACAACAATGGAAAGGCCTGTGAAATCCCTTTTGAGCACTGGCAGCCTCAGATTTTTACGGAGTTGCGGTTGATTTTTTTCAAAAATGTCGAAAATGGTGAAGTCATTAATTGTAAAACAGTGGAAAAGCCTGTGGAATCCCTTTCGAGCACTGGCAGCCGCAGATTTTTACGGGGTTTGGTTGCGGAGATATCACCATCCAAAGCAAGTCAACTGCAGTTGGGAGGAAAATCATGCGAATAACTTTGAATTAAAATATCTCAAGAACCGAATGTCGCAGATACTTTTTGTCTTCAGCTGTGGATAGGTATTGAATACACCTTTCTTTTGATGTATATATCATTGTTAAAAATGTAATTTTCTTCTTGCAAGGGGTTAGCCTTGATTTTTTTAAAAATGTCGAAAAAGGTAAAGCCATGAATTGTACTACAAGTTGTACAACAATGGAAAGGCCTGTGAACTCCCTTTTGAGCACTGGCAGCCTCAGATTTTCACGGAGTTCGGTTGCGGAGATATCACCATCCAAAGCAAGTCAAATGCAGTTGGGTGGAAAATCATGCGAATAACTTTGAATAAAAATATCTCAAGAACCGGATGTCACAGATACTTTTTGTCTTCAGCTGTGTATAGGTATTGAACAGACCTTTCTTTTGATGTATATATCGATGGGTTTGGGGAACATTGTTAAAAATGTAATTTTTTTCTTGCAAGGGGTTAGCCTTGATTTTTTTCAAAAATGTCGAAAATGGTGAAGTCATTAATTGTACAACAGTGGAAAAGCCTGTGAAATACCTTTCGAGCACTGGCAGCCAAAGCAAGTCAAATGCAGTTGGGTGGAA
The DNA here is from genome assembly GCA_910595825.1 of Philhelius pedissequus. NCBI lineage: Eukaryota > Metazoa > Arthropoda > Insecta > Diptera > Syrphidae > Philhelius > Philhelius pedissequus. Next base: position 545,065 of record OU343163.1, on the reverse strand, counting down.
AATCATGCGAATAACTTTGAATTGAAATATCTCAATAACCGGATGTCGCAGATACTTTTTGTCTTCAGCTGTGGATAGGTATTGAACACACCTTTCTTTTGATGTATATATCGATGGGTTTGGGGAACATTGTTAAAAATGTAATTTTTTTCTTGCAAGGGGTTAGCCTTGATTTTTTTCAAAAATGTCGAAAATGGTGAAGTCATTAATTACACAACACTGTGGATAGGTATTGAACACACCTTTCTTTTGATGTACATATCGATGGGTTTGGGGATTATTGTTAAAAATGTAATTTTTTTCTTGCAAGGGGTTAACCTTGATTTTTTTAAAAAATGTCGAAAAAGGTAAAGTCATAAATTGTACTACAAGTTGTACAACAATGGAAAGGCCTGTGAAATCCCTTTCGAGCACTGGCAGCCTCAGATTTTTACGGGGTTCGGTTGCGGAGATATCACCATCCAAAGCAATTCAAATGCAGTTGGGTGGAAAATCATGCGAATAACTTTGAATTAAAATATCTCAAGAACCGGATGTCGCAGATACTTTTTGTCTTCAGCTGTGGATAGGTATTGAACAGACCTTTCTTTTGGTGTATAAAATTGTTAAAAATGTAATTTTTTTCTTGCAAGGGGTTAGCCTTGATTTTTTTCAAAAATGTCGAAAATGGTGAAGTCATTAATTGTACAACAGTGGAAAAGCCTGTGAAATACCTTTCGAGCACTGGCAGCCAAAGCAAGTCAAATGCAGTTGGGTGGAAAATCATGCGAATAACTTTGAATTGAAATATCTCAATAACCGGATGTCGCAGATACTTTTTGTCTTCAGCTGTGGATAGGTATTGAACACACCTTTCTTTTGATGTACATATCGATGGGTTTGGGGAACATTGTTAAAAATGTAATTTTTTTCTTGGGGTTAGCCTTGATTTTTTTCAAAAATGTCGAAAATGGTGAAGTCATTAATTGTACAACAGTGGAAAAGGCTGTGGAATCCCTTTCGAGCACTGGCAGATGCAGATTTTTACAGGGTTTGGTTGCGGAGATATCACCATCCAAAGCAAGTCAAATGCAGTTGGGTGGAAAATCATGCGAATAACTTTGAATTAAAATATCTCAAGAACCGAATGCCGCAGATACTTTTTGTCTTCAGCTGTAGATAGGTATTGAACACATCTTTCTTTTGATGTATATATCGATGGGTTTGAGGAACATTGTTAAAAATATAATTTTTTTCTTGCAAGGGGTTAGCCTTGATTTTTTTCAAAAGTGTCGAAAAACGTGAAGTCAATAATTGTACAACAGTGGAAAAGCCTGTGGAATCCCTTTCGAGCACTGGCAGCCGCAGATTTTTACGGGGTTTGGTTGCGGAGATATCACCATCCAAAGCAAGTCAAATGCAGTTGGGTGGAAACTCATGCGAATAACTTTGAATAAAAATATCTCAAGAACCAGATGTCACAGATACTTTTTGTCTTCAGCTGTGTATAGGTATTGAACAGACCTTTCTTTTGATGTATATATCGATGGGTTTGGGGAACATTGTTAAAATGTAATTTTTTTCCTGCAAGGGGTTTTTTTAAAAATGTCGAAAAAGGTAAAGTCACGAATTGTACTACAAGTTGTACAACAATGGAAAGGCCTGTGAAATCCCTTTTGAGCACTGGCAGCCTCAGATTTTTACGGAGTTGCGGTTGATTTTTTTCAAAAATGTCGAAAATGGTGAAGTCATTAATTGTAAAACAGTGGAAAAGCCTGTGGAATCCCTTTCGAGCACTGGCAGCCGCAGATTTTAACGGGGTTTGGTTGCGGAGATATCACCATCCAAAGCAAGTCAACTGCAGTTGGGAGGAAAATCATGCGAATAACTTTGAATTAAAATATCTCAAGAACCGAATGTCGCAGATACTTTTTGTCTTCAGCTGTGGATAGGTATTGAATACACCTTTCTTTTGATGTATATATCATTGTTAAAAATGTAATTTTCTTCTTGCAAGGGGTTAGCCTTGATTTTTTTCAAAAATGTCGAAAATGGTGAAGTCATTAATTGTACAACAGTGGAAAAGCCTGTGAAATACCTTTCGAGCACTGGCAGCCAAAGCAAGTCAAATGCAGTTGGGTGGAAAATCATGCGAATAACTTTGAATTGAAATATCTCAATAACCGGATGTCGCAGATACTTTTTGTCTTCAGCTGTGGATAGGTATTGAACAGACCTTTCTTTTGATGTATATATCGATGGGTTTGGGGAACATTGTTAAAAATGTAATTTTTTTCTTGCAAGGGGTTAGCCTTGATTTTTTTCAAAAATGTCGAAAATGGTGAAGTCATTAATTGTACAACAGTGGAAAAGCCTGTGAAATACCTTTCGAGCACTGGCAGCCAAAGCAAGTCAAATGCAGTTGGGTGGAAAATCATGCGAATAACTTTGAATTGAAATATCTCAATAACCGGATGTCGCAGATACTTTTTGTCTTCAGCTGTGGATAGGTATTGAACACACCTTTCTTTTGATGTATATATCGATGGGTTTGGGGAACATTGTTAAAAATGTAATTTTTTTCTTGCAAGGGGTTAGCCTTGATTTTTTTCAAAAATGTCGAAAATGGTGAAGTCATTAATTGTACAACACTGTGGATAGGTATTGAACACACCTTTCTTTTGATGTACATATCGATGGGTTTGGGGATTATTGTTAAAAATGGAATTTTTTTCTTGCAAAGGGTTAGCCTTGATTTTTTTAAAAAATGTCGAAAAAGGTAAAGTCATAAATTGTACTACAAGTTGTACAACAATGGAAAGGCCTGTGAAATCCCTTTCGAGCACTGGCAGCCTCAGATTTTTACGGGGTTCGGTTGCGGAGATATCACCATCCAAAGCAATTCAAATGCAGTTGGGTGGAAAATCATGCGAATAACTTTGAATTAAAATATCTCAAGAACCGGATTCGCAGATACTTTTTGTCTTCAGCTGTGGATAGGTATTGAACAGACCTTTCTTTTGGTGTATAACATTGTTAAAAATGTAATTTTTTTCTTGCAAGGGGTTAGCCTTGATTTTTTTCAAAAATGTCGAAAATGGTGAAGTCATTAATTGTACAACAGTGGAAAAGCCTGTGAAATACCTTTCGAGCACTGGCAGCCAAAGCAAGTCAAATGCAGTTGGGTGGAAAATCATGCGAATAACTTTGAATTGAAATATCTCAATAACCGGATGTCGCAGATACTTTTTGTCTTCAGCTGTGGATAGGTATTGAACACACCTTTCTTTTGATGTACATATCGATGGGTTTGGGGAACATTGTTAAAAATGTAATTTTTTTCTTGGGGTTAGCCTTGATTTTTTTCAAAAATGTCGAAAATGGTGAAGTCATTAATTGTACAACAGTGGAAAAGGCTGTGGAATCCCTTTCGAGCACTGGTAGATGCAGATTTTTACGGGGTTTGGTTGCGGAGATATCACCATCCAAAGCAAGTCAAATGCAGTTGGGTGGAAAATCATGCGAATAACTTTGAATAAAAATATCTCAAGAACCGGATGTCACAGATACTTTTTGTCTTCAGCTGTGTATAGGTATTGAACAGACCTTTCTTTTGATGTATATATCGATGGGTTTGGGGAACATTGTTAAAAATGTAATTTTTTTCTTGCAAGGGGTTAGCCTTGATTTTTTTAAAAATGTCGAAAAAGGTAAAGTCATGAATTGTACTACAAGTTGTACAACAATGGAAAGGCCTGTGAAATCCCTTTTGAACACTGGCAGCCTCAGATTTTTACGGAGTTGCGGTTGATTTTTTTCAAAAATGTCGAAAATGGTGAAGTCATTAATTGTACAACAGTGGAAAAGCCTGTGGAATCCCTTTCGAGCACTGGCAGCAGCAGATTTTTACGGGGTTTGGTTGCGGAGATATCACCATCCAAAGCAAGTCAAATGCAGTTGGGTGGAAAATCATGCGAATAACTTTGAATAAAAATATCTCAAGAACCGGATGTCACAGATACTTTTTGTCTTCAGCTGTGTATAGGTATTGAACAGACCTTTTTTTGATGTATATATCGATGGGTTTGGGGAACATTGTTAAAAATGTAATTTTTTTCTTGCAAGGGGTTAACCTTGATTTTTTTAAAAATGTCGAAAAAGGTAAAGTCATGAATTGTACTACAAGTTGTACAACAATGGAAAGGCCTGTGAAATCCCTTTTGAGCACTGGCAGCCTCAGATTTTTACGGAGTTGCGGTTGATTTTTTTCAAAAATGTCGAAAATGGTGAAGTCATTAATTGTACAACAGTGGAAAAGCCTGTAGAATCCCTTTCGAGCACTGGCAGCAGCAGATTTTTACGGGGTTTGGTTGCGGAGATATCACCATCCAAAGCAAGTCAAATGCAGTTGGGTGGAAAATCATGCGAATAACTTTGAATTAAAATATCTCAAGAACCGGATGTGGCAGATACTTTTTGTCTTCAGCTGTGGATAGGTATTGAACAGACCTTTCTTTTGGTGTATATATCGATGGGCTTAGGGAACATTGTTAAAAATGTAATTTTTTTCTTGCAAGGGGTTATCCTTGATTCTTTTCAAAAATGTCGAAAATGGTGAAGTCATTAATTGTACAACAGTGGAAAAGCCTGTGAAATACCTTTCGAGCACTAGCAGCCAAAGCAAGTCAAATGCAGTTGGGTGGAAAATCATGCGAATAACTTTGAATTAAAATATCTCAAGAACCGGATGTCGCAGATACTTTTTGTCTTCAGCTGTGGATAGGTATTGAACACACCTTTCTTTTGATGTACATATCGATGGGTTTGGGGAACATAGTTAAAAATGTAATTTTTTTCTTGCAAGGGGTTAGCCTTGATCTTTTTCAAAAATGCCGAAAAAGGTGAAGCCATGAATTGTACAACAAGTTGTACAACGATAGAACTGCCTGTGAAATCCCTTTCGAGTACTGGCAGCCTCAGATTTTTACATAGTTCGGTTGCGGAGATATCACCATCCAAAGCAAGTCAAATGCAGTTGGGTGGAAAATCATGCTAATAATTTTGAATTCAAATATCTCAAGAACCGGATGTCGCAGATACTTATTGTCTTCAGCTGTGTATAGGTATTAAACAGACCTTTCTTTTGATGTATATATCGATGGGTTTTGGGAACATTGTTGAAAATGTAATTTTTTTCTTGCAAGGGGTTAGCCTTGATTTTTTTCAAAAATGTCGAAAAGGGTGAAGCCATGAATTGTACAACAAGTTGTACAACGATAGAACTGCCTGTGAAATCCCTTTCGAGCACTGGCAGCGGCAGAGTTTTGCGGGGTTTGATTGCGGAGATATCACCATCCAAAACAAGTCAACTGCAGTTGGGAGGAAAATCATGCGAATAACTTTGAATTAAAATATCTCAAGAACCGAATGCCGCAGATTCTTTTTGTCTTCAGCTGTAGATAGGTATTGAACACACCTTTCTTTTGATGTATATATCGATGGGTTTGAGGAACATTGTTAAAAATGTAAATTTTTTCTTGCAAGGGGTTAGCCTTGATTTTTTTCAAATGTGTCGAAAAACGTGAAGTCATGAATTGTACTACAAGTTGTACAACAATGGAAAGGCCTGCGAAATCCCTTTCGAGTACTGGCAGCCTCAGATTTTTACGGGGTTCGGTTGCGGAGATATCACCATCGAAAGCAAGTCAAATGCAGTTGGGTGGAAAATCATGCGAATAACTTTGAATTGAAATATCTCAATAACCGGATGTCGCAGATACTTTTTGTCTTCAGCTGTGGATAGGTATTGAACACACCTTTCTTTTGATGTACATATCGATGGGTTTGGGGAACATTGTTAAAAATGTAATTTTTTTCTTGCAAGGGGTTAGCCTTGATTTTTTTCAAAAATGTCGAAAAAGGTAAAGTCACGAATTGTACTACAATTTGTACAACAATGGAAAGGCCTGTGAAATCCCTTTTGAGCACTGGCAGCCTCAGATTTTTACGGAGTTGCGGTTGATTTTTTTCAAAAATGTCGAAAATGGTGAAGTCATTAATTGTAAAATAGTGGAAAAGCCTGTGGAATCCCTTTCGAGCACTGGCAGCCGCAGATTTTTACGGGGTTTGGTTGCGGAGATATCACCATCCAAAGCAAGTCAACTGCAGTTGGGAGGAAAATCATGCGAATAACTTTGAATTAAAATATCTCAAGAACCGAATGTCGCAGATACTTTTTGTCTTCAGCTGTGGATAGGTATTGAATACACCTTTCTTTTGATGTATATATCATTGTTAAAAATGTAATTTTCTTCTTGCAAGGGGTTAGCCTTGAATTTTTTAAAAATGTCGAAAAAGGTAAAGCCATGAATTGTACTACAAGTTGTACAACAATGGAAAGGCCTGTGAAATCCCTTTTGAGCACTGGCAGCCTCAGATTTTCACGGAGTTCGGTTGCGGAGATATCACCATCCAAAGCAAGTCAAATGCAGTTGGGTGGAAAATCATGCGAATAACTTTGAATTAAAATATCTCAAGAACCGGATGTCGCAGATACTTTTTGTCTTCAGCTGTGTATAGGTATTAAACAGACCTTTCTTTTGATGTATATATCAATGGGTTTTGGGAACATTGTTGAAAATGTAATTTTTTTCTTGCAAGGGGTTAGCCTTGATTTTTTTCAAAAATGTCGAAAAAGGTGAAGCCATGAATTGTACAACAAGTTGTACAACGATAGAACTCCCTGTGAAATCCCTTTCGAGCACTGGCAGCGGCAGAGTTTTGCGGGGTTTGATTGCGGAGATATCACCATCCAAAGCAAATCAACTGCAGTTGGGAGGAAAATCATGCGAATACCTTTGAATTAAAATATCTCAAGAACCGAATGTCGCAGATACTTTTTGTCTTCAGTTGTGGATAGGTATTGAACAGGCCTTTCTTCTGATGTATATATCGATGGGTTTGGGGAACATTGTTAAAAATGTAATTTTTTTCTTGCAAGGGGTTAGCATTGATTTTTTTCAAAAATGTCGAAAATGGTGAAGTGAAATGGTGAATTAAAATATCTCAAGAACCGGATGTCGCAGATACTTTTTGTCTTCAGCTGTGGATAGGTATTGAACACACCTTTCTTTTGATGTACATATCGATGGGTTTGGGGAACATTCTTAAAAATGTAATTTTTTTCTTGCAAGGGGTTAGCCTTGATTTTTTAAAAAATGTCGAAAAAGGTGAAGTCATGAATTGTACTACAAGTTGTACAATAATGGGAAGGCCTGTGAAATCCCTTTCTAACACTGGCAGCCTCACATTTTTACGGGGTTCGCATGCGGAGATATTACCATCCAAAGCAAGTCAAATGCAGTTGGTTGGAAAATCATGCGAATAACTTTGAATTAAAATATCTCAAGAACCGGATATCGCAGATACTTTTTGTCTCCAGCTGTGGATAGATATTGAACAGACCTTTCTTTTGATGTATATACCGATGGGTTTGGGGAACATTGTTAAAAATGTAATTTTTTTCTTGCAAGGGGTTAGCCTTGATTTTTTTCAAAAAATGTTGAAAAAGGTGAAGCCATGAATTGTACAACAAGTTGTACAACATTGGAAAGGCCTGTGAAATCCCTTTCGAGCATTGGCAGCCGCAGATTTTTACGGAGTTTGGTTGCGGAGATATCACAATCCAATGCAAGTCAACTGCAGTTGGGTGGAAAATCATGCGAATAACTTTGAATTAAAATATATCAAGAACTGGATGTCGCAGATACCTTTTGTCTTCAGTTGTGGATAGGTATTGAACAGACCTTTCTTTTGATGTATATGTCGATGGGTTTGGGGAACATTATTAAGAATGTAATTTTTTTCTTGCAAGGGGTTAGCCTCGATGTTTTTTAAAAATGTCGAAAAAGGTGAAGTCATGAATTGTACAACAAGTTTTACAACAATGGAAAGGCCTGTGGAATCCCTTTCGAGCACTGGCAGCCGCAGATTTTTACGGGGTTTAGTTGCGGAGATATCACCATCCAAAGCAAGTCAACTGCAGTTGGGAGGAAAATCATGCGAATAACTTTGAATTAAAATATCTCAAGAACCGAATGTCGCAGATACTTTTTGTCTTCAGCTGTGGATAGTTATTGAACAGGCCTTTCTTTTGATGTATATATCGATGGGTTTGAGGAACATTGTTAAAAATGTAATTTTTTTTTGCAAGGGGTTAGCCTTGATTTTTTCAAAAATGTCGAAAAAGGTGAAGTCATGAATTGTACTACAAGTTGTACAACAATGGAAAGGCCTGTGAAATCCCTTTCGAGCACTGGCAGCCTCAGATTTTTCGGGGTTCGGTTGCGGAGATATCACCATCCAAAGCAATTCAAATGCAGTTGGGTGGAAAATCATGCGAATAATTTTGAATTAAAATATCTCAAGAACCGGATGTCGCAAATATTTTTTGTCTTCAGCTGTGGATAGGTATTGAACATACCTTTCTTTTGATGTACATATCGATGGGTTTAGGGAACATTGTTAAAAATGTAATTTTTTTCTTGCAAGGGGTTAGCATTGATTTTTTCAAAAATGTCGAAAATGGTGAAGTGAAATGGTGAATTAAAATATCTCAAGAACCGGATGTCGCAGATACTTTTTGTCTTCAGCTGTGGATAGGTATTGAACAGACCTTTCTTTTGATGTATATACCCATGGGCTTGGGGAACATTGTTGAAAATGTAAATTTTTTCTTGCAAGAGTTTAGCCTTGATTTTTTTCAAAAATGTCAAAAAAGGTGAAGTCATGAATTGTACAACAAGTTGTACAACAATGGAAAGGCCTGTGAAATCCCTTTCGAGCATTGGCAGCCGCAGATTTTTACGGGGTTTGGTTGCGGAGATATCACAATCCAATGCAAGTCAACTGCAGTTGGGTGGAAAATCATGCGAATAACTTTGAATTAAAATATATCAAGAACTGGATGTCGCAGATACCTTTTGTCTTCAGTTGTGGATAGGTATTGAACAGACCTTTCTTTTGATGTATATGTCGATGGGTTTGGGGAACATTGTTAAAAATGTAATTTTTTTCTTGCAAGGGGTTAGCCTTGATGTTTTTTAAAAATGTCGAAAAAGGTGAAGTCATGAATTGTACTACAAGTTGTACAACAATGGAAAGGCCTGTGAAATCCCTTTCGAGCACTGGCAGCCTCAGACTTTTACGGGGTTCGGTTGCGGAGATATCACCATCCAAAGCAAGTCAAATGCAGTTGGGTGGAAAATCATGCGAATAATTTTGAATTAAAATATCTCCAGAACCGGATGTCGCAGATACTTTTTGTCTTCAGCTGTGTATAGGTATTAAACAGACCTTTCTTTTGATGTATATATCGATGGGTTTTGGGAACATTGTTGAAAATGTAATTTTTTTCTTGCAAGGGGTTAGCCTTGATTTTTTTTCAAAAATGTCGAAAAAGGTGAAGTCATGAATTGTACAACAAGTTTTACAACAATGGAAAGGCCTGTGGAATCCCTTTCGAGCACTGGCAGCCGCAGATTTTTACGGGGTTTAGTTGCGGAGATATCACCATCCAAAGCAAGTCAAATGCAGTTGGGTGGAAAATCATGCGAATAACTATGAATTAAAATATCTCAAGATTTGGATGTCGCAGATACTTTTTGTCTCCAGCTGTGGATAGGTATTGAACAGACCTTTCTTTTGATGTATATCTCGATGGGTTTGGGGAACATTGTTAAAAATGTAATTTTTTTCTTGCAAGGGGTTAGCCTTGATGTTTTTTAAAAATGTCGAAAAAGGTGAAGTCATGAATTGTACAACAAGTTTTACAACAATGGAAAGGCCTGTGGAATCCCTTTCGAGCACTGGCAGCCGCAGATTTTTACGGGGTTTAGTTGCGGAGATATCACCATCCAAAGCAAGTCAAATGCAGTTGGGTGGAAAATCATGCGAATAACTATGAATTAAAATATCTCAAGAATTGGATGTCGCAGATACTTTTTGTCTCCAGCTGTGGATAGGTATTGAACAGACCTTTCTTTTGATGTATATATCGATGGGTTTGGGGAACATTGTTAAAAATGTAATTTTTTTCTTGCAAGGGGTTAGCCTTGATTTTTTTCAAAAATGTCGAAAAAGGTGAAGTCATGAATTGTACTACAAGTTGTACAACAATGGAAAGGCCTGTGAAATCCCTTTCGAGCACTGGCAGCCTCAGATTTTTCGGGGTTCGGTTGCGGAGATATCACCATCCAAAGCAATTCAAATGCAGTTGGGTGGAAAATCATGCGAATAATTTTGAATTAAAATATCTCAAGAACCGGATGTCGCAAATATTTTTTGTCTTCAGCTGTGGATAGGTATTGAACATACCTTTCTTTTGATGTACATATCGATGGGTTTAGGGAACATTGTTAAAAATGTAATTTTTTTCTTGCAAGGGGTTAGCATTGATTTTTTCAAAAATGTCGAAAATGGTGAAGTGAAATGGTGAATTAAAATATCTCAAGAACCGGATGTCGCAGATACTTTTTGTCTTCAGCTGTGGATAGGTATTGAACAGACCTTTCTTTTGATGTATATACCCATGGGCTTGGGGAACATTGTTGAAAATGTAAATTTTTTCTTGCAAGAGTTTAGCCTTGATTTTTTTCAAAAATGTCAAAAAAGGTGAAGTCATGAATTGTACAACAAGTTGTACAACAATGGAAAGGCCTGTGAAATCCCTTTCGAGCATTGGCAGCCGCAGATTTTTACGGGGTTTGGTTGCGGAGATATCACAATCCAATGCAAGTCAACTGCAGTTGGGTGGAAAATCATGCGAATAACTTTGAATTAAAATATATCAAGAACTGGATGTCGCAGATACCTTTTGTCTTCAGTTGTGGATAGGTATTGAACAGACCTTTCTTTTGATGTATATGTCGATGGGTTTGGGGAACATTGTTAAAAATGTAATTTTTTTCTTGCAAGGGGTTAGCCTTGATGTTTTTTAAAAATGTCGAAAAAGGTGAAGTCATGAATTGTACTACAAGTTGTACAACAATGGAAAGGCCTGTGAAATCCCTTTCGAGCACTGGCAGCCTCAGACTTTTACGGGGTTCGGTTGCGGAGATATCACCATCCAAAGCAAGTCAAATGCAGTTGGGTGGAAAATCATGCGAATAATTTTGAATTAAAATATCTCCAGAACCGGATGTCGCAGATACTTTTTGTCTTCAGCTGTGTATAGGTATTAAACAGACCTTTCTTTTGATGTATATATCGATGGGTTTTGGGAACATTGTTGAAAATGTAATTTTTTTCTTGCAAGGGGTTAGCCTTGATTTTTTTTCAAAAATGTCGAAAAAGGTGAAGTCATGAATTGTACAACAAGTTTTACAACAATGGAAAGGCCTGTGGAATCCCTTTCGAGCACTGGCAGCCGCAGATTTTTACGGGGTTTAGTTGCGGAGATATCACCATCCAAAGCAAGTCAAATGCAGTTGGGTGGAAAATCATGCGAATAACTATGAATTAAAATATCTCAAGATTTGGATGTCGCAGATACTTTTTGTCTCCAGCTGTGGATAGGTATTGAACAGACCTTTCTTTTGATGTATATCTCGATGGGTTTGGGGAACATTGTTAAAAATGTAATTTTTTTCTTGCAAGGGGTTAGCCTTGATGTTTTTTAAAAATGTCGAAAAAGGTGAAGTCATGAATTGTACAACAAGTTTTACAACAATGGAAAGGCCTGTGGAATCCCTTTCGAGCACTGGCAGCCGCAGATTTTTACGGGGTTTAGTTGCGGAGATATCACCATCCAAAGCAAGTCAAATGCAGTTGGGTGGAAAATCATGCGAATAACTATGAATTAAAATATCTCAAGAATTGGATGTCGCAGATACTTTTTGTCTCCAGCTGTGGATAGGTATTGAACAGACCTTTCTTTTGATGTATATATCGATGGGTTTGGGGAACATTGTTAAAAATGTAATTTTTTTCTTGCAAGGGGTTAGCCTTGATTTTTTTCAAAAATGTCGAAAAAGGTGAAGTCATGAATTGTACTACAAGTTGTACAACAATGGAAAGGCCTGTGAAATCCCTTTCGAGCACTGGCAGCCTCAGATTTTTACGGGGTTCGGTTGCGGAGATATCACCATCCAAAGCAAGTCAAATGCAGTTGGGTGGAAAATCATGCGAATAATTTTGAATTAAAATATCTCCAGAACCGGATGTCGCAGATACTTTTTGTCTTCAGCTGTGTATAGGTATTAAACAGACCTTTCTTTTGATGTATATATCGATGGGTTTTGGGAACATTGTTGAAAATGTAATTTTTTTCTTGCAAGGGGTTAGCCTTGATTTTTTTCAAAAAAGTCGAAAAAGGTGAAGCCATGAATTGTACAACAAGTTGTACAACGATAGAACTGCCTGTGAAATCCCTTTCGAGCACTGGCAGCGGCAGAGTTTTGCGGGGTTTGATTGCGGAGATATCACCAGCCAAAGCAAGTCAACTGCAGTTGGGAGGAAAATCATGCGAATAACTTTGAATTAAAATATCTCAAGAACCGAATGTCGCAGATACATTTTGTCTTCAGCTGTGGATAGGTATTGAACAGGCCTTTCTTTTGATGTATATATCGATGGGTTTGAGGAACATTGTTAAAAATGTAATTTTTTTTTGCAAGGGGTTAGCCTTGATTTTTTTCAAAAATGTCGAAAAAGGTGAAGTCATGAATTGTACTACAAGTTGTACAACAATGGAAAGGCCTGTGAAATCCCTTTCGAGCACTGGCAGCCTCAGATTTTTACGGGGTTCGGTTGTGGAGATATCACCATCCAAAGCAAGTCAAATGCAGTTGGTTGGAAAATCATGCGAATAACTTTGAATTAAAATATCTCAAGGTTTGGATGTCGCAGATACTTTTTGTCTCCAGCTGTGGATAGGTATTGAACAGACCTTTCTTTTGATATATATATCGATGGGTTTGGGGAACATTGTTAAAAATGTAATTTTTTTCTTGCAAGGGGTTAGCCTTGATTTTTTTTCAAAAATGTCGAAAAAGGTGAAGTCATGAATTGTACTACAAGTTGTACAACAATGGAAAGGCCAGTGAAATCCCTTTCGAGCACTGGCAGCCTCAGATTTTTACGGGGATCGGTTGCGGAGATATCACCATCCAAAGCAAGTCAAATGCAGTTGGGTGGAAAATCATGCGAATAATTTTGAATTAAAATATCTCAAGAACTGGATGTCGCAAATATTTTTTGTCTTCAGCTGTGGATAGGTATTGAACATACCTTTCTTTTGATGTATATATCGATGGGTTTAGGGAACATTGTTAAAAATGTAATTTTTTTCTTGCAAGGGGTTAGCATTGATTTTTTTCAAAAATGTCGAAAATGGTGAAGTGAAATGGTGAATTAAAATATCTCAAGAACCGGATGTCGCAGATACTTTTAGTCTTCAGCTGTGCATAGGTATTGAACACACCTTTCTTTTGATGTACATATCGATGGGTTTGGGGAACATTCTTAGAAATGTAATTTTTTTCTTGCAAGGGGTTAGCCTTGATTTTTTTCAAAAATGTCGAAAAAGGTGAAGTCATGAATTGTACTACAAGTTTTACAACAATGGAAAGGCCTGTGGAATCCCTTTCGAGCACTGGCAGCCGCAGATTTTTACGGGGTTTAGTTGCGGAGATATCACCATCCAAAGCAAGTCAAATGCAGTTGGGTGGGAAATCATGCAAATAACTATGAATTAAAATATCTCAAGATTTGGATGTCGCAGATACTTTTTGTCTCCAGCTGTGGATAGGTATTGAACAGACCTTTCTTTTGATGTATATATCGATGGGTTTGGGGAACATTGTTAAAAATGTAATTTTTTTCTTGCAAGGGGTTAGCATTGATTTTTTTCAAAAATGTCGAAAATGGTGAAGTGAAATGGTGAATTAAAATATCTCAAGAACCGGATGTCGCAGATACTTTTTGTCTTCAGCTGTGCATAGGTATTGAACACACCTTTCTTTTGATGTACATATCGATGGGTTTGGGGAACATTCTTAGAAATGTAATTTTTTTCTTGCAAGGGGTTAGCCTTGATTTTTTTCAAAAATGTCGAAATAGGTGAAGTCATGAATTGTACTACAAGTTGTACAACAATGGAAAGGCCTGTGAAATCCCTTTCGAGCACTGGCAGCCTCAGATTTTTACGGGGTTCGGTTGCGGAGATATCACCATCCAAAGCAAGTCAAATGCAGTTGGGTGGAAAATCATGCGAATAATTTTGAATTAAAATATCTCCAGAACCGGATGTCGCAGATACTTTTTGTCTTCAGCTGTGTATAGGTATTAAACAGACCTTTCTTTTGATGTATATATCGATGGGTTTTGGGAACATTGTTGAAAATGTAATTTTTTTCTTGCAAGGGGTTAGCCTTGATTTTTTTCAAAAAAGTCGAAAAAGGTGAAGCCATGAATTGTACAACAAGTTGTACAACGATAGAACTGCCTGTGAAATCCCTTTCGAGCACTGGCAGCGGCAGAGTTTTGCGGGGTTTGATTGCGGAGATATCACCAGCCAAAGCAAGTCAACTGCAGTTGGGAGGAAAATCATGCGAATAACTTTGAATTAAAATATCTCAAGAACCGAATGTCGCAGATACATTTTGTCTTCAGCTGTGGATAGGTATTGAACAGGCCTTTCTTTTGATGTATATATCGATGGGTTTGAGGAACATTGTTAAAAATGTAATTTTTTTTTGCAAGGGGTTAGCCTTGATTTTTTTCAAAAATGTCGAAAAAGGTGAAGTCATGAATTGTACTACAAGTTGTACAACAATGGAAAGGCCTGTGAAATCCCTTTCGAGCACTGGCAGCCTCAGATTTTTACGGGGTTCGGTTGCGGAGATATCACCATCCAAAGCAAGTCAAATGCAGTTGGTTAGAAAATCATGCGAATAACTTTGAATTAAAATATCTCAAGGTTTGGATGTCGCAGATACTTTTTGTCTCCAGCTGTGGATAGGTATTGAACAGACCTTTCTTTTGATGTATATATCGATGGGTTTGGGGAACATTGTTAAAAATGTAATTTTTTTCTTGCAAGGGGTTAGCCTTGATTTTTTTTCAAAAATGTCGAAAAAGGTGAAGTCATGAATTGTACTACAAGTTGTACAACAATGGAAAGGCCAGTGAAATCCCTTTCGAGCACTGGCAGCCTCAGATTTTTACGGGGTTCGGTTGCAGAGATATCACCATCCAAAGCAAGTCAAATGCAGTTGGGTGGAAAATCATGCGAATAATTTTGAATTAAAATATCTCAAGAACCGGATGTCGCAAATATTTTTTGTCTTCAGCTGTGGATAGGTATTGAACATACCTTTCTTTTGATGTATATATCGATGGGTTTAGGGAACATTGTTAAAAATGTAATTTTTTTCTTGCAAGGGGTTAGCATTGATTTTTTTCAAAAATGTCGAAAATGGTGAAGTGAAATGGTGAATTAAAATATCTCAAGAACCGGATGTCGCAGATACTTTTTGTCTTCAGCTGTGCATAGGTATTGAACACACCTTTCTTTTGATGTACATATCGATGGGTTTGGGGAACATTCTTAGAAATGTAATTTTTTTCTTGCAAGGGGTTAGCCTTGATTTTTTTCAAAAATGTCGAAAAAGGTGAAGTCATGAATTGTACTACAAGTTTTACAACAATGGAAAGGCCTGTGGAATCCCTTTCGAGCACTGGCAGCCGCAGATTTTTACGGGGTTTAGTTGCGGAGATATCACCATCCAAAGCAAGTCAAATGCAGTTGGGTGGGAAATCATGCGAATAACTATGAATTAAAATATCTCAAGATTTGGATGTCGCAGATACTTTTTGTCTCCAGCTGTGGATAGGTATTGAACAGACCTTTCTTTTGATGTATATATCGATGGGTTTGGGGAACATTGTTAAAAATGTAATTTTTTTCTTGCAAGGGGTTAGCCTTGATTTTTTTTCAAAAATGTCGAAAAAGGTGAAGTCATGAATTGTACTACAAGTTGTACAACAATGGAAAGGCCAGTGAAATCAGTTTCGAGCACTGGCAGCCTCAGATTTTTACGGGGTTCGGTTGCGGAGATATCACCATCCAAAGCAAGTCAAATGCAGTTGGGTGGAAAATCATGCGAATAATTTTGAATTAAAATATCTCAAGAACCGGATGTCGCAAATATTTTTTGTCTTCAGCTGTGGATAGGTATTGAACATACCTTTCTTTTGATATATATATCGATGGGTTTAGGGAACATTGTTAAAAATGTAATTTTTTTCTTGCAAGGGGTTAGCATTGATTTTTTTCAAAAATGTCGAAAATGGTGAAGTGAAATGGTGAATTAAAATATCTCAAGAACCGGATGTCGCAGATACTTTTTGTCTCCAGCTGTGGATAGGTATTGAACAGACCTTTCTTTTGATGTATATATCGATGGGTTTGGGGAACATTGTTAAAAATGTAATTTTTTTCTTGCAAGGGGTTAGCCTTGATTTTTTTTCAAAAATGTCGAAAAAGGTGAAATCATGAATTGTACTACAAGTTGTACAACAATGGAAAGGCCAGTGAAATCCCTTTCGAGCACTGGCAGCCTCAGATTTTTACGGGGTTCGGTTGCGGAGATATCACCATCCAAAGCAAGTCAAATGCAGTTGGGTGGAAAATCATGCGAATAATTTTGAATTAAAATATCTCAAGAACCGGATGTCGCAAATATTTTTTGTCTTCAGCTGTGGATAGGTATTGAACATACCTTTCTTTTGATGTATATATCGATGGGTTTAGGGAACATTGTTAAAAATGTAATTTTTTTCTTGCAAGGGGTTAGCATTGATTTTTTTCAAAAATGTCGAAAATGGTGAAGTGAAATGGTGAATTAAAATATCTCAAGAACCGGATGTCGCAGATACTTTTTGTCTTCAGCTGTGCATAGGTATTGAACACACCTTTCTTTTGATGTACATATCGATGGGTTTGGGGAACATTCTTAGAAATGTAATTTTTTTCTTGCAAGGGGTTAGCCTTGATTTTTTTCAAAAATGTCGAAAAAGGTGAAGTCATGAATTGTACTACAAGTTTTACAACAATGGAAAGGCCTGTGGAATCCCTTTCGAGCACTGGCAGCCGCAGATTTTTACGGGGTTTAGTTGCGGAGATATCACCATCCAAAGCAAGTCAAATGCAGTTGGGTGGGAAATCATGCGAATAACTATGAATTAAAATATCTCAAGATTTGGATGTCGCAGATACTTTTTGTGTCCAGCTGTGGATAGGTATTGAACAGACCTTTCTTTTGATGTATATGTCGATGGGTTTGGGGAACATTGTTAAAAATGTAATTTTTTTCTTGCAAGGGAGCCTTGATGTTTTTTAAAAATGTCGAAAAAGGTGAAGTCATGAATTGTACAACAAGTTTTACAACAATGGAAAGGCCTGTGGAATCCCTTTCGAGCACTGGCAGCCGCAGATTTTTACGGGGTTTAGTTGCGGAGATATCACCATCCAAAGCAAGTCAACTGCAGTTGGGAGGAAAATCATGCGAATAACTTTGAATTAAAATATCTCAAGAACCGAATGTCGCAGATACTTTTTGTCTTCAGCTGTGGATACGTATTGAATACACCTTTCTTTTGATGTATATATCATTGTTAAAAATGTAATTTTCTTCTTGCAAGGGGTTAGCCTTGATTTTTTTTAAAATGTCGAAAAAGGTAAAGCCATGAATTGTACTACAAGTTGTACAACAATGGAAAGGCCTGTGAAATCCCTTTTGAGCACTGGCAGCCTCAGATTTTCACGGAGTTCGGTTGCGGAGATATCACCATCCAAAGCAAGTCAAATGCAGTTGGGTGGAAAATCATGCGAATAACTTTGAATTAAAATATCTCAAGAACCGGATGTCGCAGATACTTTTTGTCTTCAGCTGTGTATAGGTATTAAACAGACCTTTCTTTTGATGTATATATCAATGGGTTTTGGGAACATTGTTGAAAATGTAATTTTTTTCTTGCAAGGGGTTAGCCTTGATTTTTTTCAAAAATGTCGAAAAAGGTGAAGCCATGAATTGTACTACAAGTTGTACAACGATAGAACTCCCTGTGAAATCCCTTTCGAGCACTGGCAGCGGCAGAGTTTTGCGGGGTTTGATTGCGGAGATATCACCATCCAAAGCAAATCAACTGCAGTTGGGAGGAAAATCATGCGAATACCTTTGAATTAAAATATCTCAAGAACCGAATGTCGCAGATACTTTTTGTCTTCAGTTGTGGATAGGTATTGAACAGGCCTTTCTTCTGATGTATATATCGATGGGTTTGGGGAACATTGTTAAAAATGTAATTTTTTTCTTGCAAGGGGTTAGCATTGATTTTTTTCAAAAATGTCGAAAATGGTGAAGTGAAATGGTGAATTAAAATATCTCAAGAACCGGATGTCGCAGATACTTTTTGTCTTCAGCTGTGGATAGGTATTGAACACACCTTTCTTTTGATGTACATATCGATGGGTTTGGGGAACATTCTTAAAAATGTAATTTTTTTCTTGCAAGGGGTTAGCCCTGATTTTTTTCAAAAAATGTTGAAAAAGGTGAAGCCATGAATTGTACAACAAGTTGTACAACAATGGAAAGGCCTGTGAAATCCCTTTCTAACACTGGCAGCCTCACATTTTTACGGGGTTCGCATGCGGAGATATTACCATCCAAAGCAAGTCAAATGCAGTTGGTTGGAAAATCATGCGAATAACTTTGAATTAAAATATCTCAAGAACCGGATATCGCAGATACTTTTTGTCTTCAGCTGTGGATAGATATTAAACAGACCTTTCTTTTGATGTATATATCAATGGGTTTTGGGAACATTGTTAAAAATGTAATTTTTTTCTTGCAATTGGTTAGCCTTGATTTTTTTCAAAAAATGTTGAAAAAGGTGAAGCCATGAATTGTACAACAAGTTGTACAACAATGGAAAGGCCTGTGAAATCCCTTTCGAGCATTGGCAGCCGCAGATTTTTACGGGGTTTGGTTGCGGAGATATCACAATCCAATGCAAGTCAACTGCAGTTGGGTGGAAAATCATGCGAATAACTTTGAATTAAAATATATCAAGAACTGGATGTCGCAGATACCTTTTGTCTTCAGTTGTGGATATGTATTGAACAGACCTTTCTTTTGATGTATATGTCGATGGGTTTGGGGAACATTGTTAAAAATGTAATTTTTTTCTTGCAAGGGGTTAGCCTTGATGTTTTTTAAAAATGTCGAAAAAGGTGAAGTCATGAATTGTACAACAAGTTTTACAACAATGGAAAGGCCTGTGGAATCCCTTTCGAGCACTGGCAGCCGCAGATTTTTACGGGGTTTAGTTGCGGAGATATCACCATCCAAAGCAAGTCAAATGCAGTTGGGTGGGAAATCATGCGAATAACTATGAATTAAAATATCTCAAGATTTGGATGTCGCAGATACTTTTTGTCTCCAGCTGTGGATAGGTATTGAACAGACCTTTCTTTTGATGTATATATCGATGGGTTTGGGGAACATTGTTAAAAATGTAATTTTTTTCTTGCAAGGGGTTAGCCTTGATTTTTTTTCAAAAATGTCGAAAAAGGTGAAGTCATGAATTGTACTACAAGTTGTACAACAATGGAAAGGCCAGTGAAATCCCTTTCGAGCACTGGCAGCCGCAGATTTTTACGGGGTTTAGTTGCGGAGATATCACCATCCAAAGCAAGTCAAATGCAGTTGGGTGGGAAATCATGCGAATAACTATGAATTAAAATATCTCAAGATTTGGATGTCGCAGATACTTTTTGTGTCCAGCTGTGGATAGGTATTGAACAGACCTTTCTTTTGATGTATATGTCGATGGGTTTGGGGAACATTGTTAAAAATGTAATTTTTTTCTTGCAAGGGAGCCTTGATGTTTTTTAAAAATGTCGAAAAAGGTGAAGTCATGAATTGTACAACAAGTTTTACAACAATGGAAAGGCCTGTGGAATCCCTTTCGAGCACTGGCAGCCGCAGATTTTTACGGGGTTTAGTTGCGGAGATATCACCATCCAAAGCAAGTCAACTGCAGTTGGGAGGAAAATCATGCGAATAACTTTGAATTAAAATATCTCAAGAACCGAATGTCGCAGATACTTTTTGTCTTCGGCTGTGGATACGTATTGAATACACCTTTCTTTTGATGTATATATCATTGTTAAAAATGTAATTTTCTTCTTGCAAGGGGTTAGCCTTGATTTTTTTTAAAATGTCGAAAAAGGTAAAGCCATGAATTGTACTACAAGTTGTACAACAATGGAAAGGCCTGTGAAATCCCTTTTGAGCACTGGCAGCCTCAGATTTTCACGGAGTTCGGTTGCGGAGATATCACCATCCAAAGCAAGTCAAATGCAGTTGGGTGGAAAATCATGCGAATAACTTTGAATTAAAATATCTCAAGAACCGGATGTCGCAGATACTTTTTTTCTTCAGCTGTGTATAGGTATTAAACAGACCTTTCTTTTGATGTATATATCAATGGGTTTTGGGAACATTGTTGAAAATGTAATTTTTTTCTTGCAAGGGGTTAGCCTTGATTTTTTTCAAAAATGTCGAAAAAGGTGAAGCCATGAATTGTACTACAAGTTGTACAACGATAGAACTCCCTGTGAAATCCCTTTCGAGCACTGGCAGCGGCAGAGTTTTGCGGGGTTTGATTGCGGAGATATCACCATCCAAAGCAAATCAACTGCAGTTGGGAGGAAAATCATGCGAATACCTTTGAATTAAAATATCTCAAGAACCGAATGTCGCAGATACTTTTTGTCTTCAGTTGTGGATAGGTATTGAACAGGCCTTTCTTCTGATGTATATATCGATGGGTTTGGGGAACATTGTTAAAAATGTAATTTTTTTCTTGCAAGGGGTTAGCATTGATTTTTTTCAAAAATGTCGAAAATGGTGAAGTGAAATGGTGAATTAAAATATCTCAAGAACCGGATGTCGCAGATACTTTTTGTCTTCAGCTGTGGATAGGTATTGAACACACCTTTCTTTTGATGTACATATCGATGGGTTTGGGGAACATTCTTAAAAATGTAATTTTTTTCTTGCAAGGGGTTAGCCTTGATTTTTTTCAAAAAATGTTGAAAAAGGTGAAGCCATGAATTGTACAACAAGTTGTACAACAATGGAAAAGCCTGTGAAATCCCTTTCTAACACTGGCAGCCTCACATTTTTACGGGGTTCGCATGCGGAGATATTACCATCCAAAGCAAGTCAAATGCAGTTGGTTGGAAAATCATGCGAATAACTTTGAATTAAAATATCTCAAGAACCGGATATCGCAGATACTTTTTGTCTTCAGCTGTGGATAGATATTGAACAGACCTTTCTTTTGATGTATATACCGATGGCTTTGGGGAACATTGTTAAAAATGTAATTTTTTTCTTGCAAGGGGTTAGCCTTGATTTTTTTCAAAAAATGTTGAAAAAGGTGAAGCCATGAATTGTACAACAAGTTGTACAACAATGGAAAGGCCTGTGAAATCCCTTTCGAGCATTGGCAGCCGCAGATTTTTACGGGGTTTGGTTGCGGAGATATCACAATCCAATGCAAGTCAACTGCAGTTGGGTGGAAAATCATGCGAATAACTTTGAATTAAAATATATCAAGAACTGGATGTCGCAGATACCTTTTGTCTTCAGTTGTGGATATGTATTGAACAGACCTTTCTTTTGATGTATATGTCGATGGGTTTGGGGAACATTGTTAAAAATGTAATTTTTTTCTTGCAAGGGGTTAGCCTTGATGTTTTTTAAAAATGTCGAAAAAGGTGAAGTCATGAATTGTACAACAAGTTTTACAACAATGGAAAGGCCTGTGGAATCCCTTTCGAGCACTGGCAGCCTCAGATTTTTCGGGGTTCGGTTGCGGAGATATCACCATCCAAAGCAATTCAAATGCAGTTGGGTGGAAAATCATGCGAATAATTTTGAATTAAAATATCTCAAGAACCGGATGTCGCAAATATTTTTTGTCTTCAGCTGTGGATAGGTATTGAACATACCTTTCTTTTAATGTACATATCGATGGGTTTAGGGAACATTGTTAAAAATGTAATTTTTTTCTTGCAAGGGGTTAGCATTGATTTTTTCAAAAATGTCGAAAATGGTGAAGTGAAATGGTGAATTAAAATATCTCAAGAACCGGATGTCGCAGATACTTTTGGTCTTCAGCTGTGGATAGGTATTGAACAGACCTTTCTTTTGATGTATAGACCCATGGGCTTGGGGAACATTGTTGAAAATGTAAATTTTTTCTTGCAAGGGTTTAGCCTTGATTTTTTTCAAAAATGTCAAAAAAGGTGAAGTCATGAATTGTACAACAAGTTGTACAACAATGGAAAGGCCTGTGAAATCCCTTTCGAGCATTGGCAGCCGCAGATTTTTACGGGGTTTGGTTGCGGAGATATCACAATCCAATGCAAGTCAACTGCAGTTGGGTGGAAAATCATGCGAATAACTTTGAATTAAAATATATCAAGAACTGGATGTCGCAGATACCTTTTGTCTTCAGTTGTGGATAGGTATTGAACAGACCTTTCTTTTGATGTATATGTCGATGGGTTTGGGGAACATTGTTAAAAATGTAATTTTTTTCTTGCAAGGGGTTAGCCTTGATGTTTTTTAAAAATGTCGAAAAAGGTGAAGTCATGAATTGTACAACAAGTTTTACAACAATGGAAAGGCCTGTGGAATCCCTTTCGAGCACTGGCAGCCGCAGATTTTTACGGGGTTTAGTTGCGGAGATATCACCAACCAAAGCAAGTCAAATGCAGTTGGGTGGAAAATCATGCGAATAACTATGAATTAAAATATCTCAAGATTTGGATGTCGCAGATACTTTTTGTCTCCAGCTGTGGATAGGTATTGAACAGACCTTTCTTTTGATGTATATATCGATGGGTTTGGGGAACATTGTTAAAAATGTAATTTTTTTCTTGCAAGGGGTTAGCCTTGATTTTTTTCAAAAATGTCGAAAAAGGTGAAGTCATGAATTGTACCACAAGTTGTACAACAATGGAAAGGCCTGTGAAATCCCTTTCGAGCACTCGCAGCCTCAGATTTTTACGGGGTTCGGTTGCATAGATATCACCATCCAAAGCAAGTCAAATGCAGTTGGGTGGAAAATCATGCGAATAATTTTGAATTAAAATATCTCCAGAACCGGATGTCGCAGATACTTTTTGTCTTCAGCTGTGTATAGGTATTAAACAGACCTTTCTTTTGATGTATATATCGATGGGTTTTGGGAACATTTTTGAAAATGTAATTTTTTTCTTGCAAGGGGTTAGCCTTGATTTTTTTTCAAAAATGTCGAAAAAGGTGAAGTCATGAATTGTACAACAAGTTTTACAACACTGGAAAGGCCTGTGGAATCCCTTTCGAGCACTGGCAGCCGCAGATTTTTACGGGGTTTAGTTGCGGAGATATCACCATCCAAAGCAAGTCAAATGCAGTTGGGTGGAAAATCATGCGAATAACTATGAATTAAAATATCTCAAGATTTGGATGTCGCAGATACATTTTGTCTCCAGCTGTGGATAGGTATTGAACAGACCATTCTTTTGATGTATATGTCGATGGGTTTGGGGAACATTGTTAAAAATGTAATTTTTTTCTTGCAAGGGGTTAGCCTTGATGTTTTTTAAAAATGTCGAAAAAGGTGAAGTCATGAATTGTACAACAAGTTTTACAACAATGGAAAGGCCTGTGGAATCCCTTTCGAGCACTGGCAGTCGCAGATTTTTACGGGGTTTAGTTGCGGAGATATCACCATCCAAAGCAAGTCAAATGCAGTTGGGTGGAAAATCATGCGAATAACTATGAATTAAAATATCTCAAGATTTGGATGCCGCAGATACTTTTTGTCTCCAGCTGTGGATAGGTATTGAACAGACCTTTCTTTTGATGTATATATCGATGGGTTTGGGGAACATTGTTAAAAATGTAATTTTTTTCTTGCAAGGGGTTAGCCTTGATTTTTTTCAAAAATGTCGAAAAAGGTGAAGTCATGAATTGTACCACAAGTTGTACAACAATGGGAAGGCCTGTGAAATCCCTCTCAAGCACTGGCAGCCTCAGATTTTTACGGGGTTCGGTTGCGGAGATATCACCATCCAAAGCAAGTCAACTGCAGTTGGGTGGAAAATCATGCGAATAACTTTGAATTAAAATATATCAAGAACTGGATGTCGCAGATACCTTTTGTCTTCAGTTGTGGATAGGTATTGAACAGACCTTTCTTTTGATGTATATGTCGATGGGTTTGGGGAACATTGTTAAAAATGTAATTTTTTTCTTGCAAGGGGTTAGCCTTGATGTTTTTTAAAAATGTCGAAAAAGGTGAAGTCATGAATTGTACAACAAGTTTTACAACAATGGAAAGGCCTGTGGAATCCCTTTCGAGCACTGGCAGCCGCAGATTTTTACGGGGTTTAGTTGCGGAGATATCACCAACCAAAGCAAGTCAAATGCAGTTGGGTGGAAAATCATGCGAATAACTATGAATTAAAATATCTCAAGATTTGGATGTCGCAGATACTTTTTGTCTCCAGCTGTGGATAGGTATTGAACAGACCTTTCTTTTGATGTATATATCGATGGGTTTGGGGAACATTGTTAAAAATGTAATTTTTTTCTTGCAAGGGGTTAGCCTTGATTTTTTTCAAAAATGTCGAAAAAGGTGAAGTCATGAATTGTACCACAAGTTGTACAACAATGGAAAGGCCTGTGAAATCCCTTTCGAGCACTCGCAGCCTCAGATTTTTACGGGGTTCGGTTGCGGAGATATCACCATCCAAAGCAAGTCAAATGCAGTTGGGTGGAAAATCATGCGAATAATTTTGAATTAAAATATCTCCAGAACCGGATGTCGCAGATACTTTTTGTCTTCAGCTGTGTATAGGTATTAAACAGACCTTTCTTTTGATGTATATATCGATGGGTTTTGGGAACATTTTTGAAAATGTAATTTTTTTCTTGCAAGGGGTTAGCCTTGATTTTTTTTCAAAAATGTCGAAAAAGGTGAAGTCATGAATTGTACAACAAGTTTTACAACACTGGAAAGGCCTGTGGAATCCCTTTCGAGCACTGGCAGCCGCAGATTTTTACGGGGTTTAGTTGCGGAGATATCACCATCCAAAGCAAGTCAAATGCAGTTGGGTGGAAAATCATGCGAATAACTATGAATTAAAATATCTCAAGATTTGGATGTCGCAGATACATTTTGTCTCCAGCTGTGGATAGGTATTGAACAGACCATTCTTTTGATGTATATGTCGATGGGTTTGGGGAACATTGTTAAAAATGTAATTTTTTTCTTGCAAGGGGTTAGCCTTGATGTTTTTTAAAAATGTCGAAAAAGGTGAAGTCATGAATTGTACAACAAGTTTTACAACAATGGAAAGGCCTGTGGAATCCCTTTCGAGCACTGGCAGTCGCAGATTTTTACGGGGTTTAGTTGCGGAGATATCACCATCCAAAGCAAGTCAAATGCAGTTGGGTGGAAAATCATGCGAATAACTATGAATTAAAATATCTCAAGATTTGGATGCCGCAGATACTTTTTGTCTCCAGCTGTGGATAGGTATTGAACAGACCTTTCTTTTGATGTGTATATCGATGGGTTTGGGGAACATTGTTAAAAATGTAATTTTTTTCTTGCAAGGGGTTAGCCTTGATTTTTTTCAAAAATGTCGAAAAAGGTGAAGTCATGAATTGTACCACAAGTTGTACAACAATGGGAAGGCCTGTGAAATCCCTTTCAAGCACTGGCAGCCTCAGATTTTTACGGGGTTCGGTTGCGGAGATATCACCATCCAAAGCAAGTCAAATGCAGTTGGGTGGAAAATCATGCGAATAATTTTGAATTAAAATATCTCCAGAACCGGATGTCGCAGATACTTTTTGTCTTCAGCTGTGTATAGGTATTAAACAGACCTTTCTTTTGATGTATATATCGATGGGTTTTGGGAACATTGTTGAAAATGTAATTTTTTTCTTGCAAGGGGTTAGCCTTGATTTTTTTTCAAAAATGTCGAAAAAGGTGAAGTCATGAATTGTACAACAAGTTTTACAACACTGGAAAGGCCTGTGGAATCCCTTTCGAGCACTGGCAGCCGCAGATTTTTACGGGGTTTAGTTGCGGAGATATCACCATCCAAAGCAAGTCAAATGCAGTTGGGTGGAAAATCATGCGAATAACTATGAATTAAAATATCTCAAGATTTGGATGTCGCAGATACATTTTGTCTCCAGCTGTGGATAGGTATTGAACAGACCTTTCTTTTGATGTATATGTCGATGGGTTTGGGGAACATTGTTAAAAATGTAATTTTTTTCTTGCAAGGGGTTAGCCTTGATGTTTTTTAAAAATGTCGAAAAAGGTGAAGTCATGAATTGTACAACAAGTTTTACAACAATGGAAAGGCCTGTGGAAGCCCTTTCGAGCACTGGCAGCCGCAGATTTTTACGGGGTTTAGTTGCGGAGATATCACCATCCAAAGGAAATCAAATGCAGTTGGGTGGAAAATCATGCGAATAACTATGAATTAAAATATCTCAAGATTTGGATGTCGCAGATACTCTTTGTCTCCAGCTGTGGATAGGTATTGAACAGACCTTTTTTTGATGTATATATCGATGGGTTTGGGGAACATTGTTAAAAATGTAATTTTTTTCTTGCAAGGGGTTAGCCTTGATTTTTTTCAAAAATGTCGAAAAAGGTGAAGTCATGAATTGTACTACAAGTTGTACAACAATGGAAAGGCCTGTGAAATCCCTTTCGAGCACTGGCAGCCTCAGATTTTTACGGGGTTCGGTTGCGGAGATATCACCATCCAAAGCAAGTCAAATGCAGTTGGGTGGAAAATCATGCGAATAATTTTGAATTAAAATATCTCCAGAACCGGATGTCGCAGATACTTTTTTTCTTCAGCTGTGTATAGGTATTAAACAGACCTTTCTTTTGATGTATATATCGATGGGTTTTGGGAACATTGTTGAAAATGTAATTTTTTTCTTGCAAGGGGTCAGCCTTGATTTTTTTCAAAAAAGTCGAAAAAGGTGAAGCCATGAATTGTACAACAAGTTGTACAACGATAGAACTGCCTGTGAAATCCCTTTCGAGCACTGGCAGCGGCAGAGTTTTGCGGGGTTTGATTGCGGAGATATCACCAGCCAAAGCAAGTCAACTGCAGTTGGGAGGAAAATCATGCGAATAACTTTGAATTAAAATATCTCAAGAACCGAATGTCGCAGATACTTTTTGTCTTCAGCTGTGGATAGGTATTGAACAGGCCTTTCTTTTGATGTATATATAGATGGGTTTGAGGAACATTGTTAAAAATGTAATTTTTTTTTGCAAGGGGTTAGCCTTGATTTTTTTCAAAAATGTCGAAAAAGGTGAAGTCATGAATTGTACTACAAGTTGTACAACAATGGAAAGGCCTGTGAAATCCCTTTCGAGCACTGGCAGCCTCAGATTTTTACGGGGTTTGGTTGTGGAGATATCACCATCCAAAGCAAGTCAAATGCAGTTGGTTGGAAAATCATGCGAATAACTTTGAATTAAAATATCTCAAGGTTTGGATGTCGCAGATACTTTTTGTCTCCAGCTGTGGATAGGTATTGAACAGACCTTTCTTTTGATGTATATATCGATGGGTTTGGGGAACATTGTTAAAAATGTAATTTTTTTCTTGCAAGGGGTTAGCCTTGATTTTTTTTCAAAAATGTCGAAAAAGGTGAAGTCATGAATTGTACTACAAGTTGTACAACAATGGAAAGGCCAGTAAAATCCCTTTCGAGCACTGGCAGCCTCAGATTTTTAAGGGGTTCGGTTGCGGAGATATCACCATCCAAAGCAAGTCAAATGCAGTTGGGTGGAAAATCATGCGAATAATTTTGAATTAAAATATCTCAAGAACCGGATGTCGCAAATATTTTTTGTCTTCAGCTGTGGATAGGTATTGAACATACCTTTCTTTTGATGTATATATCGATGGGTTTAGGGAACATTGTTAAAAATGTAATTTTTTTCTTGCAAGGGGTTAGCATTGATTTTTTTCAAAAATGTCGAAAATGGTGAAGTGAAATGGTGAATTAAAATATCTCAAGAACCGGATGTCGCAGATACTTTTTGTCTTCAGCTGTGGATAGGTATTGAACACACCTTTCTTTTGATGTACATATCGATGGGTTTGGGGAACATTCTTAAAAATGTAATTTTTTTCTTGCAAGGGGTTAGCCTTGATTTTTTTCAAAAATGTCGAAAAAGGTGAAGTCATGAATTGTACTACAAGTTGTACAATAATGGAAAGGCCTGTGAAATCCCTTTCTAACACTGGCAGCCTCACATTTTTACGGGGTTCGCATGCGGAGATATTACCATCCAAAGCAAGTCAAATGCAGTTGGTTGGAAAATCATGCGAATAACTTTGAATTAAAATATCTCAAGAACCGGATATCGCAGATACTTTTTGTCTTCAGCTGTGGATAGATATTGAACAGACCTTTCTTTTGATGTATATACCGATGGGTTTGGGGAACATTGTTAAAAATGTAATTTTTTTCTTGCAAGGGGTTAGCCTTGATTTTTTTCAAAAAATGTTGAAAAAGGTGAAGCCATGAATTGTACAACAAGTTGTACAACAATGGAAAGGCCTGTGAAATCCCTTTCGAGCATTGGCAGCCGCAGATTTTTACGGGGTTTGGTTGCGGAGATATCACAATCCAATGCAAGTCAACAGCAGTTGGGTGGAAAATCATGCGAATAACTTTGAATTAAAATATATCAAGAACTGGATGTCGCAGATACCTTTTGTCTTCAGTTGTGGATAGGTATTGAACAGACCTTTCTTTTGATGTATATGTCGATGGGTTTGGGGAACATTGTTAAAAATGTAATTTTTTTCTTGCGAGGGGTTAGCCTTGATGTTTTTTAAAAATGTCGAAAAAGGTGAAGTCATGAATTGTACAACAAGTTTTACAACAATGGAAAGGCCTGTGAAATCCCTTTCGAGCACTGGCAGCCTCAGATTTTTCGGGGTTCGGTTGCGGAGATATCACCATCCAAAGCAATTCAAATGCAGTTGGGTGGAAAATCATGCGAATAATTTTGAATTAAAATATCTCAAGAACCGGATGTCGCAAATATTTTTTGTCTTCAGCTGTGGATAGGTATTGAACATACCTTTCTTTTGATGTATATATCGATGGGTTTAGGGAACATTGTTAAAAATGTAATTTTTTTCTTTCAAGGGGTTAGCATTGATTTTTTCAAAAATGTCGAAAATGGTGAAGTGAAATGGTGAATTAAAATATCTCAAGAACCGGATGTCGCAGATACTTTTTGTCTTCAGCTGTGGATAGGTATTGAACAGACCTTTCTTTTGATGTATATACCCATGGGCTTGGGGAACATTGTTGAAATTGTAAATTTTTTCTTGCAAGGGTTTAGCCTTGATTTTTTTCAAAAATGTCAAAAAAGGTGAAGTCATGAATTGTACAACAAGTTGTACAACAATGGAAAGGCCTGTGAAATCCCTTTCGAGCACTGGCAGCGGCAGAGTTTTGCGGGGTTTGATTGCGGAGATATCACCAGCCAAAGCAAGTCAACTGCAGTTGGGAGGAAAATCATGCGAATAACTTTGAATTAAAATATCTCAAGAACCGAATGTCGCAGATACTTTTTGTCTTCAGCTGTGTATAGGTATTAAACAGACCTTTCTTTTGATGTATATATCGATGGGTTTTGGGAACATTGTTGAAAATGTAATTTTTTTCTTGCAAGGGGTCAGCCTTGATTTTTTTCAAAAAAGTCGAAAAAGGTGAAGCCATGAATTGTACAACAAGTTGTACAACGATAGAACTGCCTGTGAAATCCCTTTCGAGCACTGGCAGCGGCAGAGTTTTGCGGGGTTTGATTGCGGAGATATCACCAGCCAAAGCAAGTCAACTGCAGTTGGGAGGAAAATCATGCGAATAACTTTGAATTAAAATATCTCAAGAACCGAATGTCGCAGATACTTTTTGTCTTCAGCTGTGGATAGGTATTAAACAGACCTTTCTTTTGATGTATATATCGATGGGTTTGGGGAACATTGTTAAAAATGTAATTTTTTTCTTGCAAGGGGTTAGCCTTGATTTTTTTCAAAAATGTCGAAAAAGGTGAAGTCATGAATTGTACAACAAGTTTTACAACAATGGAAAGGCCTGTGGAAGCCCTTTCGAGCACTGGCAGCCGCAGATTTTTACGGGGTTTAGTTGCGGAGATATCACCATCCAAAGGAAATCAAATGCAGTTGGGTGGAAAATCATGCGAATAACTATGAATTAAAATATCTCAAGATTTGGATGTCGCAGATACTCTTTGTCTCCAGCTGTGGATAGGTATTGAACAGACCTTTCTTTTGATGTATATATCGATGGGTTTGGGGAACATTGTTAAAAATGTAATTTTTTTCTTGCAAGGGGTTAGCCTTGATTTTTTTCAAAAATGTCGAAAAAGGTGAAGTCATGAATTGTACTACAAGTTGTACAACAATGGAAAGGCCTGTGAAATCCCTTTCGAGCACTGGCAGCCTCAGATTTTTACGGGGTTCGGTTGCGGAGATATCACCATCCAAAGCAAGTCAAATGCAGTTGGGTCGAAAATCATGCGAATAATTTTGAATTAAAATATCTCCAGAACCGGATGTCGCAGATACTTTTTTTCTTCAGCTGTGTATAGGTATTAAACAGACCTTTCTTTTGATGTATATATCGATGGGTTTTGGGAACATTGTTGAAAATGTAATTTTTTTCTTGCAAGGGGTCAGCCTTGATTTTTTTCAAAAAAGTCGAAAAAGGTGAAGCCATGAATTGTACAACAAGTTGTACAACGATAGAACTGCCTGTGAAATCCCTTTCGAGCACTGGCAGCGGCAGAGTTTTGCGGGGTTTGATTGCGGAGATATCACCAGCCAAAGCAAGTCAACTGCAGTTGGGAGGAAAATCATGCGAATAACTTTGAATTAAAATATCTCAAGAACCGAATGTCGCAGATACTTTTTGTCTTCAGCTGTGGATAGGTATTGAACAGGCCTTTCTTTTGATGTATATATAGATGGGTTTGAGGAACATTGTTAAAAATGTAATTTTTTTTTGCAAGGGGTTAGCCTTGATTTTTTTCAAAAATGTCGAAAAAGGTGAAGTCATGAATTGTACTACAAGTTGTACAACAATGGAAAGGCCTGTGAAATCCCTTTCGAGCACTGGCAGCCTCAGATTTTTACGGGGTTTGGTTGTGGAGATATCACCATCCAAAGCAAGTCAAATGCAGTTGGTTGGAAAATCATGCGAATAACTTTGAATTAAAATATCTCAAGGTTTGGATGTCGCAGATACTTTTTGTCTCCAGCTGTGGATAGGTATTGAACAGACCTTTCTTTTGATGTATATATCGATGGGTTTGGGGAACATTGTTAAAAATGTAATTTTTTTCTTGCAAGGGGTTAGCCTTGATTTTTTTTCAAAAATGTCGAAAAAGGTGAAGTCATGAATTGTACTACAAGTTGTACAACAATGGAAAGGCCAGTAAAATCCCTTTCGAGCACTGGCAGCCTCAGATTTTTACGGGGTTCGGTTGCGGAGATATCACCATCCAAAGCAAGTCAAATGCAGTTGGGTGGAAAATCATGCGAATAATTTTGAATTAAAATATCTCAAGAACCGGATGTCGCAAATATTTTTTGTCTTCAGCTGTGAATAGGTATTGAACATACCTTTCTTTTGATGTATATATCGATGGGTTTAGGGAACATTGTTAAAAATGTAATTTTTTTCTTGCAAGGGGTTAGCATTGATTTTTTTCAAAAATGTCGAAAATGGTGAAGTGAAATGGTGAATTAAAATATCTCAAGAACCGGATGTCGCAGATACTTTTTGTCTTCAGCTGTGGATAGGTATTGAACACACCTTTCTTTTGATGTACATATCGATGGGTTTGGGGAACATTCTTAAAAATGTAATTTTTTTCTTGCAAGGGGTTAGCCTTGATTTTTTTCAAAAATGTCGAAAAAGGTGAAGTCATGAATTGTACTACAAGTTGTACAATAATGGAAAGGCCTGTGAAATCCCTTTCTAACACTGGCAGCCTCACATTTTTACGGGGTTCGCATGCGGAGATATTACCATCCAAAGCAAGTCAAATGCAGTTGGTTGGAAAATCATGCGAATAACTTTGAATTAAAATATCTCAAGAACCGGATATCGCAGATACTTTTTGTCTTCAGCTGTGGATAGATATTGAACAGACCTTTCTTTTGATGTATATACCGATGGGTTTGGGGAACATTGTTAAAAATGTAATTTTTTTCTTGCAAGGGGTTAGCCTTGATTTTTTTCAAAAAATGTTGAAAAAGGTGAAGCCATGAATTGTACAACAAGTTGTACAACAATGGAAAGGCCTGTGAAATCCCTTTCGAGCATTGGCAGCCGCAGATTTTTACGGGGTTTGGTTGCGGAGATATCACAATCCAATGCAAGTCAACAGCAGTTGGGTGGAAAATCATGCGAATAACTTTGAATTAAAATATATCAAGAACTGGATGTCGCAGATACCTTTTGTCTTCAGTTGTGGATAGGTATTGAACAGACCTTTCTTTTGATGTATATGTCGATGGGTTTGGGGAACATTGTTAAAAATGTAATTTTTTTCTTGCGAGGGGTTAGCCTTGATGTTTTTTAAAAATGTCGAAAAAGGTGAAGTCATAATTTGTACAACAAGTTTTACAACAATGGAAAGGCCTGTGAAATCCCTTTCGAGCACTGGCAGCCTCAGATTTTTCGGGGTTCGGTTGCGGAGATATCACCATCCAAAGCAATTCAAATGCAGTTGGGTGGAAAATCATGCGAATAATTTTGAATTAAAATATCTCAAGAACCGGATGTCGCAAATATTTTTTGTCTTCAGCTGTGGATAGGTATTGAACATACCTTTCTTTTGATGTATATATCGATGGGTTTAGGGAACATTGTTAAAAATGTAATTTTTTTCTTTCAAGGGGTTAGCATTGATTTTTTCAAAAATGTCGAAAATGGTGAAGTGAAATGGTGAATTAAAATATCTCAAGAACCGGATGTCGCAGATACTTTTTGTCTTCAGCTGTGGATAGGTATTGAACAGACCTTTCTTTTGATGTATATACCCATGGGCTTGGGGAACATTGTTGAAATTGTAAATTTTTTCTTGCAAGGGTTTAGCCTTGATTTTTTTCAAAAATGTCAAAAAAGGTGAAGTCATGAATTGTACAACAAGTTGTACAACAATGGAAAGGCCTGTGAAATCCCTTTCGAGCACTGGCAGCCTCAGATTTTTACGGGGTTCGGTTGCGGAGATATCACCATCCAAAGCAAGTCAAATGCAGTTGGGTGGAAAATCATGCGAATAATTTTGAATTAAAATATCTCCAGAACCGGATGTCGCAGATACTTTTTTTCTTCAGCTGTGTATAGGTATTAAACAGACCTTTCTTTTGATGTATATATCGATGGGTTTTGGGAACATTGTTGAAAATGTAATTTTTTTCTTGCAAGGGGTCAGCCTTGATTTTTTTCAAAAAAGTCGAAAAAGGTGAAGCCATGAATTGTACAACAAGTTGTACAACGATAGAACTGCCTGTGAAATCCCTTTCGAGCACTGGCAGCGGCAGAGTTTTGCGGGGTTTGATTGCGGAGATATCACCAGCCAAAGCAAGTCAACTGCAGTTGGGAGGAAAATCATGCGAATAACTTTGAATTAAAATATCTCAAGAACCGAATGTCGCAGATACTTTTTGTCTTCAGCTGTGGATAGGTATTGAACAGGCCTTTCTTTTGATGTATATATAGATGGGTTTGAGGAACATTGTTAAAAATGTAATTTTTTTTTGCAAGGGGTTAGCCTTGATTTTTTTCAAAAATGTCGAAAAAGGTGAAGTCATGAATTGTACTACAAGTTGTACAACAATGGAAAGGCCTGTGAAATCCCTTTCGAGCACTGGCAGCCTCAGATTTTTACGGGGTTCGTTTGTGGAGATATCACCATCCAAAGCAAGTCAAATGCAGTTGGTTGGAAAATCATGCGAATAACTTTGAATTAAAATATCTCAAGGTTTGGATGTCGCAGATACTTTTTGTCTCCAGCTGTGGATAGGTATTGGACAGACCTTTCTTTTGATGTATATATCGATGGGTTTGGGGAACATTGTTAAAAATGTAATTTTTTTCTTGCAAGGGGTTAGCCTTGATTTTTTTTCAAAAATGTCGAAAAAGGTGAAGTCATGAATTGTACTACAAGTTGTACAACAATGGAAAGGCCAGTAAAATCCCTTTCGAGCACTGGCAGCCTCAGATTTTTACGGGGTTCGGTTGCGGAGATATCACCATCCAAAGCAAGTCAAATGCAGTTGGGTGGAAAATCATGCGAATAATTTTGAATTAAAATATCTCAAGAACCGGATGTCGCAAATATTTTTTGTCTTCAGCTGTGGATAGGTATTGAACATACCTTTCTTTTGATGTATATATCGATGGGTTTAGGGAACATTGTTAAAAATGTAATTTTTTTCTTGCAAGGGGTTAGCATTGATTTTTTTCAAAAATGTCGAAAATGGTGAAGTGAAATGGTGAATTAAAATATCTCAAGAACCGGATGTCGCAGATACTTTTTGTCTTCAGCTGTGGATAGGTATTGAACACACCTTTCTTTTGATGTACATATCGATGGGTTTGGGGAACATTCTTAAAAATGTAATTTTTTTCTTGCAAGGGGTTAGCCTTGATTTTTTTCAAAAATGTCGAAAAAGGTGAAGTCATGAATTGTACTACAAGTTGTACAATAATGGAAAGGCCTGTGAAATCCCTTTCTAACACTGGCAGCCTCACATTTTTACGGGGTTCGCATGCGGAGATATTACCATCCAAAGCAAGTCAAATGCAGTTGGTTGGAAAATCATGCGAATAACTTTGAATTAAAATATCTCAAGAACCGGATATCGCAGATACTTTTTGTCTTCAGCTGTGGATAGATATTGAACAGACCTTTCTTTTGATGTATATACCGATGGGTTTGGGGAACATTGTTAAAAATGTAATTTTTTTCTTGCAAGGGGTTAGCCTTGATTTTTTTCAAAAAATGTTGAAAAAGGTGAAGCCATGAATTGTACAACAAGTTGTACAACAATGGAAAGGCCTGTGAAATCCCTTTCGAGCATTGGCAGCCGCAGATTTTTACGGGGTTTGGTTGCGGAGATATCACAATCCAATGCAAGTCAACAGCAGTTGGGTGGAAAATCATGCGAATAACTTTGAATTAAAATATATCAAGAACTGGATGTCGCAGATACCTTTTGTCTTCAGTTGTGGATAGGTATTGAACAGACCTTTCTTTTGATGTATATGTCGATGGGTTTGGGGAACATTGTTAAAAATGTAATTTTTTTCTTGCGAGGGGTTAGCCTTGATGTTTTTTAAAAATGTCGAAAAAGGTGAAGTCATGAATTGTACAACAAGTTTTACAACAATGGAAAGGCCTGTGAAATCCCTTTCGAGCACTGGCAGCCTCAGATTTTTCGGGGTTCGGTTGCGGAGATATCACCATCCAAAGCAATTCAAATGCAGTTGGGTGGAAAATCATGCGAATAATTTTGAATTAAAATATCTCAAGAACCGGATGTCGCAAATATTTTTTGTCTTCAGCTGTGGATAGGTATTGAACATACCTTTCTTTTGATGTATATATCGATGGGTTTAGGGAACATTGTTAAAAATGTAATTTTTTTCTTTCAAGGGGTTAGCATTGATTTTTTCAAAAATGTCGAAAATGGTGAAGTGAAATGGTGAATTAAAATATCTCAAGAACCGGATGTCGCAGATACTTTTTGTCTTCAGCTGTGGATAGGTATTGAACAGACCTTTCTTTTGATGTATATACCCATGGGCTTGGGGAACAATGTTGAAATTGTAAATTTTTTCTTGCAAGGGTTTAGCCTTGATTTTTTTCAAAAATGTCAAAAAAGGTGAAGTCATGAATTGTACAACAAGTTGTACAACAATGGAAAGGCCTGTGAAATCCCTTTCGAGCATTGGCAGCCGCAGATTTTTACGGGGTTTGGTTGCGGAGATATCACAATCCAATGCAAGTCAACTGCAGTTGGGTGGAAAATCATGCGAATAACTTTGAATTAAAATATATCAAGAACTGGATGTCGCAGATACCTTTTGTCTTCAGTTGTGGATAGATATTGAACAGACCTTTCTTTTGATGTATATGTCGATGGGTTTGGGGAACATTGTTAAAAATGTAATTTTTTTCTTGCAAGGGGTTAGCCTTGATGTTTTTTAAAAATGTCGAAAAAGGTGAAATCATGAATTGTACAACAAGTTTTACAACAATGGAAAGGCCTGTGGAATCCCTTTCGAGCACTGGCAGCCGCAGATTTTTACGGGGTTTAGTTGCGGAGATATCACCATCCAAAGCAAGTCAAATGCAGTTGGGTGGAAAATCATGCGAATAACTATGAATTAAAATATCTCAAGATTTGGATGTCGCAGATACTTTTTGTCTCCAGCTGTGGATAGGTATTGAACAGACCTTTCTTTTGATGTATATATCGATGGGTTTGGGGAACATTGTTAAAAATGTAGTTTTTTTCTTGCAAGGGGTTAGCCTTGATTTTTTTCAAAAATGTCGAAAAAGGTGAAGTCATGAATTGTACTACAAGTTGTACAACAATGGAAAGGCCTGTGAAATCCGTTTCGAGCACTGGCAGCCTCAGATTTTTACGGGGTTCGGTTGCGGAGATATCACCATCCAAAGCAAGTCAAATGCAGTTGGGTGGAAAATCATGCGAATAATTTTGAATTAAAATATCTCCAGAACCGGATGTCGCAGATACTTTTTGTCTTCAGCTGTGTATAGGTATTAAACATACCTTTCTTTTGATGTATATATCGATGGGTTTTGGGAACATTGTTGAAAATGTAATTTTTTTCTTGCAAGGGGTTAGCCTTGATTTTTTTCAAAAAAGTCGAAAAAGATGAAGCCATGAATTGTACAACAAGTTGTACAACGATAGAACTGCCTGTGAAATCCCTTTCGAGCACTGGCAGCGGCAGAGTTTTGCGGGGTTTGATTGCGGAGATATCACCAGCCAAAGCAAGTCAACTGCAGTTGGGAGGAAAATCATGCGAATAACTTTGAATTAAAATATCTCAAGAACCGAATGTCGCAGATACTTTTTGTCTTCAGCTGTGGATAGGTATTGAACAGCCCTTTCTTTTGATGTATATATCGATGGGTTTGAGGAACATTGTTAAAAATGTAATTTTTTTTTGCAAGGGGTTAGCCTTGATTTTTTTCAAAAATATCGAAAAAGGTGAAGTCATGAATTGTACTACAAGTTGTACAACAATGGAAAGGCCTGTGAAATCCCTTTCGAGCACTGACAGCCTCAGATTTTTCGGGGTTCGGTTGCGGAGATATCACCATCCAAAGCAATTCAAATGCAGTTGGGTGGAAAATCATGCGAATAACTTTGAATTAAAATATCTCAAGAACCGGATGTCGCAGATACTTTTTGTCTTCAGCTGTGGATAGGTATTGAACACACCTTTCTTTTGATGTACATATCGATGGGTTTCGGGAACATTGTTAAAAATGTAACTTTTTTCTTGCAAGGGGTTAGCCTTGATTTTTTTAAAAATGTCAAAATGGTGAAGTCATTAATTGTACAACAGTGGAAAAGCCTGTGGAATCCCTTTCGAGCACTGGCAGCCGCAGATTTTTACGGGGTTTTGTTGCGGAGATATCACCATCCAAAGCAAGTCAAATGCAGTTGGGTGGAAAATCATGCGAATAACTTTGAATTAAAATATCTCAAGAACCGGATGTCGCAGATACTTTTTGTCTTCAGCTGTGTATAGGTATTAAACAGACCTTTCTTTTGATGTATATATCGATGGGTTTTGGGAACATTGTTGAAAATGTAATTTTTTTCTTGCAAGAGGTTAGCCTTGATTTTTTTCAAAAATGTGGAAAAAGGTGAAGCCATGAATTGTACAACAAGTTGTACAACGATAGAACTGCCTGTGAAATCCCTTTCGAGCACTGGCAGAGGCAGAGTTTTGCGGGGTTTGATTGCGGAGATATCACCAGCCAAAGCAAGTCAACTGCAGTTGGGAGGAAAATCATGCGAATAACTTTGAATTAAAATATCTCAAGAACCGAATATCGCAGATACTTTTTGTCTTCAGTTGTGGATAGGTATTGAACAGGCCTTTCTTTTGATGTATATATCGATGGGTTTGAGGAACATTGTTAAAAATGTAATTTTTTTTTGCAAGGGGTTAGCCTTGATTTTTTTCAAAAATGTCGAAAAAGGTGAAGTCATGAATTGTACTACAAGTTGTACAACAATGGAAAGGCCTGTGAAATCCCTTTCGAGCACTGGCAGCCTCAGATTTTTCGGGGTTCGGTTGCGGAGATATCACCATCCAAAGCAATTCAAATGCAGTTGGGTGGAAAATCATGCGAATAACTTTGAATTGAAATATCTCAATAACCGGATGTCGCAGATACTTTTTGTCTTCAGCTGTGGATAGGTATTGAACACACCTTTCTTTTGATGTATATATCGATGGGTTTGGGGAACATTGTTAAAAATGTAATTTTTTTCTTGCAAGGGGTTAGCCTTGATTTTTTTAAAAATGTCGAAAAAGGTAAAGTCATGAATTGTACTACAAGTTGTACAACAATGGAAAGGCCTGTGAAATCCCTTTTGAGCACTGGCAGCCTCAGATTTTTACGGAGTTGCGGTTGACTTTTTCCAAAAATGTCGAAAATGGTGAAGTCATTAATTGTACAACAGTGGAAAAGCCTGTGGAATCCCTTTCGAGCACTGGCAGCCGCAGATTTTTACGAGGTTTGGTTGCGGAGATATCACCATCCAAAGCAAGTCAAATGCAGTTGGGTGGAAAATCATGCGAATAACTTTGAATTAAAATATCTCAAGAACCGGATGTCGCAGATACTTTTTGTCTTCAGCTGTGTATAGGTATTAAACAGACCTTTCTTTTGATGTATATATCGATGGGTTTTGGGAACATTGTTGAAAATGTAATTTTTTTCTTGCAAGAGGTTAGCCTTGATTTTTTTCAAAAATGTCGAAAAAGGTGAAGTCATGAATTGTACTACAAGTTGTACAACAATGGAAAGGCCTGTGAAATCCCTTTCGAGCACTGGCAGCCTCAGATTTTTCGGGGTTTGATTGCGGAGATATCACCAGCCAAAGCAAGTCAACTGCAGTTGGGAGGAAAATCATGCGAATAACTTTGAATTAAAATATCTAAGAACCGAATGTCGCAGATACTTTTTGTCTTCAGCTGTGGATAGGTATTGAACAGGCCTTTCTTTTGATGTATATATCGATGGGTTTGAGGAACATTGTTAAAAATGTAATTTTTTTTTGCAAGGGGTTAGCCTTGATTTTTTTCAAAAATGTCGAAAAAGGTGAAGTCATGAATTGTACTACAAGTTGTACAACAATGGAAAGGCCTGTGAAATCCCTTTCGAGCACTGGCAGCCTCAGATTTTTCGGGGTTCGGTTGCGGAGATATCACCATCCAAAGCAATTCAAATGCAGTTGGGTGGAAAATCATGCGAATAATTTTGAATTAAAATATCTCAAGAACCGGATGTCGCAAATATTTTTTGTCTTCAGCTGTGGATAGGTATTGAACATACCTTTCTTTTGATGTATATATCGATGGGTTTAGGGAACATTGTTAAAAATGTAATTTTTTTCTTGCAAGGGGTTAGCATTGATTTTTTTCAAAAATGTCGAAAATGGTGAAGTGAAATGGTGAATTAAAATATCTCAAGAACCGGATGTCGCAGATACTTTTTGTCTTCAGCTGTGGATAGGTATTGAACACACCTTTCTTTTGATGTACATATCGATGGGTTTGGGGAACATTCTTAAAAATGTAATTTTTTTCTTGCAAGGGGTTAGCCTTGATTTTTTTCAAAAATGTCGAAAAAGGTGAAGTCATGAATTGTACTACAAGTTGTACAATAATGGAAAGGCCTGTGAAATCCCTTTCTAACACTGGCAGCCTCACATTTTTACGGGGTTCGCATGCGGAGATATTACCATCCAAAGCAAGTCAAATGCAGTTGGTTGGAAAATCATGCGAATAACTTTGAATTAAAATATCTCAAGAACCGGATATCGCAGATACTTTTTGTCTTCAGCTGTGGATAGATATTGAACAGACCTTTCTTTTGATGTATATACCGATGGGTTTGGGGAACATTGTTAAAAATGTAATTTTTTTCTTGCAAGGGGTTAGCCTTGATTTTTTTCAAAAAATGTTGAAAAAGGTGAAGCCATGAATTGTACAACAAGTTGTACAACAATGGAAAGGCCTGTGAAATCCCTTTCGAGCATTGGCAGCCGCAGATTTTTACGGGGTTTGGTTGCGGAGATATCACAATCCAATGCAAGTCAACAGCAGTTGGGTGGAAAATCATGCGAATAACTTTGAATTAAAATATATCAAGAACTGGATGTCGCAGATACCTTTTGTCTTCAGTTGTGGATAGGTATTGAACAGACCTTTCTTTTGATGTATATGTCGATGGGTTTGGGGAACATTGTTAAAAATGTAATTTTTTTCTTGCGAGGGGTTAGCCTTGATGTTTTTTAAAAATGTCGAAAAAGGTGAAGTCATGAATTGTACAACAAGTTTTACAACAATGGAAAGGCCTGTGAAATCCCTTTCGAGCACTGGCAGCCTCAGATTTTTCGGGGTTCGGTTGCGGAGATATCACCATCCAAAGCAATTCAAATGCAGTTGGGTGGAAAATCATGCGAATAATTTTGAATTAAAATATCTCAAGAACCGGATGTCGCAAATATTTTTTGTCTTCAGCTGTGGATAGGTATTGAACATACCTTTCTTTTGATGTATATATCGATGGGTTTAGGGAACATTGTTAAAAATGTAATTTTTTTCTTTCAAGGGGTTAGCATTGATTTTTTCAAAAATGTCGAAAATGGTGAAGTGAAATGGTGAATTAAAATATCTCAAGAACCGGATGTCGCAGATACTTTTTGTCTTCAGCTGTGGATAGGTATTGAACAGACCTTTCTTTTGATGTATATACCCATGGGCTTGGGGAACAATGTTGAAATTGTAAATTTTTTCTTGCAAGGGTTTAGCCTTGATTTTTTTCAAAAATGTCAAAAAAGGTGAAGTCATGAATTGTACAACAAGTTGTACAACAATGGAAAGGCCTGTGAAATCCCTTTCGAGCATTGGCAGCCGCAGATTTTTACGGGGTTTGGTTGCGGAGATATCACAATCCAATGCAAGTCAACTGCAGTTGGGTGGAAAATCATGCGAATAACTTTGAATTAAAATATATC
This sequence comes from Philhelius pedissequus, assembly GCA_910595825.1. Taxonomy (NCBI): domain Eukaryota; kingdom Metazoa; phylum Arthropoda; class Insecta; order Diptera; family Syrphidae; genus Philhelius; species Philhelius pedissequus. The sequence continues at coordinate 503,556 of OU343163.1, read as the reverse complement.
AAGAACTGGATGTCGCAGATACCTTTTGTCTTCAGTTGTGGATAGATATTGAACAGACCTTTCTTTTGATGTATATGTCGATGGGTTTGGGGAACATTGTTAAAAATGTAATTTTTTTCTTGCAAGGGGTTAGCCTTGATGTTTTTTAAAAATGTCGAAAAAGGTGAAATCATGAATTGTACAACAAGTTTTACAACAATGGAAAGGCCTGTGGAATCCCTTTCGAGCACTGGCAGCCGCAGATTTTTACGGGGTTTAGTTGCGGAGATATCACCATCCAAAGCAAGTCAAATGCAGTTGGGTGGAAAATCATGCGAATAATTTTGAATTAAAATATCTCAAGAACCGGATGTCGCAAATATTTTTTGTCTTCAGCTGTGGATAGGTATTGAACATACCTTTCTTTTGATGTATATATCGATGGGTTTAGGGAACATTGTTAAAAATGTAATTTTTTTCTTTCAAGGGGTTAGCATTGATTTTTTCAAAAATGTCGAAAATGGTGAAGTGAAATGGTGAATTAAAATATCTCAAGAACCGGATGTCGCAGATACTTTTTGTCTTCAGCTGTGGATAGGTATTGAACAGACCTTTCTTTTGATGTATATACCCATGGGCTTGGGGAACAATGTTGAAATTGTAAATTTTTTCTTGCAAGGGTTTAGCCTTGATTTTTTTCAAAAATGTCAAAAAAGGTGAAGTCATGAATTGTACAACAAGTTGTACAACAATGGAAAGGCCTGTGAAATCCCTTTCGAGCATTGGCAGCCGCAGATTTTTACGGGGTTTGGTTGCGGAGATATCACAATCCAATGCAAGTCAACTGCAGTTGGGTGGAAAATCATGCGAATAACTTTGAATTAAAATATATCAAGAACTGGATGTCGCAGATACCTTTTGTCTTCAGTTGTGGATAGATATTGAACAGACCTTTCTTTTGATGTATATGTCGATGGGTTTGGGGAACATTGTTAAAAATGTAATTTTTTTCTTGCAAGGGGTTAGCCTTGATTTTTTTCAAAAATGTCGAAAAAGGTGAAGTCATGAATTGTACTACAAGTTGTACAACAATGGAAAGGCCTGTGAAATCCGTTTCGAGCACTGGCAGCCTCAGATTTTTACGGGGTTCGGTTGCGGAGATATCACCATCCAAAGCAAGTCAAATGCAGTTGGGTGGAAAATCATGCGAATAATTTTGAATTAAAATATCTCCAGAACCGGATGTCGCAGATACTTTTTGTCTTCAGCTGTGTATAGGTATTAAACATACCTTTCTTTTGATGTATATATCGATGGGTTTTGGGAACATTGTTGAAAATGTAATTTTTTTCTTGCAAGGGGTTAGCCTTGATTTTTTTCAAAAAAGTCGAAAAAGGTGAAGCCATGAATTGTACAACAAGTTGTACAACGATAGAACTGCCTGTGAAATCCCTTTCGAGCACTGGCAGCGGCAGAGTTTTGCGGGGTTTGATTGCGGAGATATCACCAGCCAAAGCAAGTCAACTGCAGTTGGGAGGAAAATCATGCGAATAACTTTGAATTAAAATATCTCAAGAACCGAATGTCGCAGATACTTTTTGTCTTCAGCTGTGGATAGGTATTGAACAGCCCTTTCTTTTGATGTATATATCGATGGGTTTGAGGAACATTGTTAAAAATGTAATTTTTTTTTGCAAGGGGTTAGCCTTGATTTTTTTCAAAAATATCGAAAAAGGTGAAGTCATGAATTGTACTACAAGTTGTACAACAATGGAAAGGCCTGTGAAATCCCTTTCGAGCACTGACAGCCTCAGATTTTTCGGGGTTCGGTTGCGGAGATATCACCATCCAAAGCAATTCAAATGCAGTTGGGTGGAAAATCATGCGAATAACTTTGAATTAAAATATCTCAAGAACCGGATGTCGCAGATACTTTTTGTCTTCAGCTGTGGATAGGTATTGAACACACCTTTCTTTTGATGTACATATCGATGGGTTTCGGGAACATTGTTAAAAATGTAACTTTTTTCTTGCAAGGGGTTAGCCTTGATTTTTTTAAAAATGTCGAAAATGGTGAAGTCATTAATTGTACAACAGTGGAAAAGCCTGTGGAATCCCTTTCGAGCACTGGCAGCCGCAGATTTTTACGGGGTTTTGTTGCGGAGATATCACCATCCAAAGCAAGTCAAATGCAGTTGGGTGGAAAATCATGCGAATAACTTTGAATTAAAATATCTCAAGAACCGGATGTCGCAGATACTTTTTGTCTTCAGCTGTGTATAGGTATTAAACAGACCTTTCTTTTGATGTATATATCGATGGGTTTTGGGAACATTGTTGAAAATGTAATTTTTTTCTTGCAAGAGGTTAACCTTGATTTTTTTCAAAAATGTGGAAAAAGGTGAAGCCATGAATTGTACAACAAGTTGTACAACGATAGAACTGCCTGTGAAATCCCTTTCGAGCACTGGCAGAGGCAGAGTTTTGCGGGGTTTGATTGCGGAGATATCACCAGCCAAAGCAAGTCAACTGCAGTTGGGAGGAAAATCATGCGAATAACTTTGAATTAAAATATCTCAAGAACCGAATATCGCAGATACTTTTTGTCTTCAGTTGTGGATAGGTATTGAACAGGCCTTTCTTTTGATGTATATATCGATGGGTTTGAGGAACATTGTTAAAAATGTAATTTTTTTTTGCAAGGGGTTAGCCTTGATTTTTTTCAAAAATGTCGAAAAAGGTGAAGTCATGAATTGTACTACAAGTTGTACAACAATGGAAAGGCCTGTGAAATCCCTTTCGAGCACTGGCAGCCTCAGATTTTTCGGGGTTCGGTTGCGGAGATATCACCATCCAAAGCAATTCAAATGCAGTTGGGTGGAAAATCATGCGAATAACTTTGAATTGAAATATCTCAATAACCGGATGTCGCAGATACTTTTTGTCTTCAGCTGTGGATAGGTATTGAACACACATTTCTTTTGATGTATATATCGATGGGTTTGGGGAACATTGTTAAAAATGTAATTTTTTTCTTGCAAGGGGTTAGCCTTGATTTTTTTAAAAATGTCGAAAAAGGTAAAGTCATGAATTGTACTACAAGTTGTACAACAATGGAAAGGCCTGTGAAATCCCTTTTGAGCACTGGCAGCCTCAGATTTTTACGGAGTTGCGGTTGACTTTTTCCAAAAATGTCGAAAATGGTGAAGTCATTAATTGTACAACAGTGGAAAAGCCTGTGGAATCCCTTTCGAGCACTGGCAGCCGCAGATTTTTACGAGGTTTGGTTGCGGAGATATCACCATCCAAAGCAAGTCAAATGCAGTTGGGTGGAAAATCATGCGAATAACTTTGAATTAAAATATCTCAAGAACCGGATGTCGCAGATACTTTTTGTCTTCAGCTGTGTATAGGTATTAAACAGACCTTTCTTTTGATGTATATATCGATGGGTTTTGGGAACATTGTTGAAAATGTAATTTTTTTCTTGCAAGAGGTTAGCCTTGATTTTTTTCAAAAATGTCGAAAAAGGTGAAGTCATGAATTGTACTACAAGTTGTACAACAATGGAAAGGCCTGTGAAATCCCTTTCGAGCACTGGCAGCCTCAGATTTTTCGGGGTTTGATTGCGGAGATATCACCAGCCAAAGCAAGTCAACTGCAGTTGGGAGGAAAATCATGCGAATAACTTTGAATTAAAATATCTAAGAACCGAATGTCGCAGATACTTTTTGTCTTCAGCTGTGGATAGGTATTGAACAGGCCTTTCTTTTGATGTATATATCGATGGGTTTGAGGAACATTGTTAAAAATGTAATTTTTTTTTGCAAGGGGTTAGCCTTGATTTTTTTCAAAAATGTCGAAAAAGGTGAAGTCATGAATTGTACTACAAGTTGTACAACAATGGAAAGGCCTGTGAAATCCCTTTCGAGCACTGGCAGCCTCAGATTTTTCGGGGTTCGGTTGCGGAGATATCACCATCCAAAGCAATTCAAATGCAGTTGGGTGGAAAATCATGCGAATAACTTTGAATTAAAATATCTCAAGAACCGGATGTCGCAGATACTTTTTGTCTTCAGCTGTGGATAGGTATTGAACAGACCTTTCTTTTGGTGTATATGTCGATGGGTTTAGGGAACATTGTTAAAAATGTAATTTTTTTTTTGCAAGGGGTTAGCCTTGATTTTTTTAAAAATGTCGAAAATGGTGAAGTCATTAATTGTACAACAGTGGAAAAGCCTGTGGAATCCCTTTCGAGCACTGGCAGCCGCAGATTTTTACGGGGTTTGGTTGCGGAGATATCACCATCCAAAGCAATTCAAATGCAGTTGGGTGGAAAATCATCCGAATAACTTTGAATTAAAATATCTCAAGAACCGGATGTCGCAGATACTTTTTGTCTTCAGCTGTGGATAGGTATTGAACAGACCTTTCTTTTGGTGTATATATCGATGGGTTTAGGGAACATTGTTAAAAATGTAATTTTTTTTTTGCAAGGGGTTAGCCTTGATTTTTTTCAAAAATGTCGAAAATGGTGAAGTCATTAATTGTACAACAGTGGAAAAGCCTGTGAAATACCTTTCGAGCACTGGCAGCCAAAGCAAGTCAAATGCAGTTGGGTGGAAAATCATGCGAATAACTTTGAATTGAAATATCTCAATAACCGGATGTCGCAGATACTTTTTGTCTTCAGCTGTGGATAGGTATTGAACACACCTTTCTTTTGATGTATATATCGATGGGTTTGGGGAACATTGTTAAAAATGTAATTTTTTTCTTGCAAGGGGTTAGCCTTGATTTTTTTAAAAATGTCGAAAAAGGTAAAGTCATGAATTGTACTACAAGTTGTACAACAATGGAAAGGCCTGTGAAATCCCTTTTGAGCACTGGCAGCCTCAGATTTTTACGGAGTTGCGGTTGACTTTTTCCAAAAATGTCGAAAATGGTGAAGTCATTAATTGTACAACAGTGGAAAAGCCTGTGGAATCCCTTTCGAGCACTGGCAGCCGCAGATTTTTACGAGGTTTGGTTGCGGAGATATCACCATCCAAAGCAAGTCAAATGCAGTTGGGTGGAAAATCATGCGAATAACTTTGAATTAAAATATCTCAAGAACCGGATGTCGCAGATACTTTTTGTCTTCAGCTGTGTATAGGTATTAAACAGACCTTTCTTTTGATGTATATATCGATGGGTTTTGGGAACATTGTTGAAAATGTAATTTTTTTCTTGCAAGAGGTTAGCCTTGATTTTTTTCAAAAATGTGGAAAAAGGTGAAGCCATGAATTGTACAACAAGTTGTACAACGATAGAACTGCCTGTGAAATCGCTTTCGAGCACTGGCAGCGGCAGAGGTTTGCGGGGTTTGATTGCGGAGATATCACCAGCCAAAGCAAGTCAACTGCAGTTGGGAGGAAAATCATGCGAATAACTTTGAATTAAAATATCTAAGAACCGAATGTCGCAGATACTTTTTGTCTTCAGCTGTGGATAGGTATTGAACAGGCCTTTCTTTTGATGTATATATCGATGGGTTTGAGGAACATTGTTAAAAATGTAATTTTTTTTTGCAAGGGGTTAGCCTTGATTTTTTTCAAAAATGTCGAAAAAGGTGAAGTCATGAATTGTACTACAAGTTGTACAACAATGGAAAGGCCTGTGAAATCCCTTTCGAGCACTGGCAGCCTCAGATTTTTCGGGGTTCGGTTGCGGAGATATCACCATCCAAAGCAATTCAAATGCAGTTGGGTGGAAAATCATGCGAATAACTTTGAATTAAAATATCTCAAGAACCGGATGTCGCAGATACTTTTTGTCTTCAGCTGTGGATAGGTATTGAACAGACCTTTCTTTTGGTGTATATATCGATGGGTTTAGGGAACATTGTTAAAAATGTAATTTTTTTTTTGCAAGGGGTTAGCCTTGATTTTTTTAAAAATGTCGAAAATGGTGAAGTCATTAATTGTACAACAGTGGAAAAGCCTGTGGAATCCCTTTCGAGCACTGGCAGCCGCAGATTTTTACGGGGTTTGGTTGCGGAGATATCACCATCCAAAGCAAGTCAAATGCAGTTGGGTGGAAAATCATGCGAATAAATTTGAATAAAAATATCTCAAGAACCGGATGTCACAGATACTTTTTGTCTTCAGCTGTGGATAGGTATTGAACAGACCTTTCTTTTGATGTATATATAGATGGGTTTGGGGAACATTGTTAAGAATGTAATTTTTTTCTTGCAAGGGGTTAGGCTTGATTTTTTTCAAAAATGTCGAAAAAAGTGAAGTCATGAATTGTACAACAAGTTGTACAATAATGGAAAGGCCTGTGAAATCCCTTTCGAGCACTGGCAGCCTCAGATTTTTACGTGGTTCGTTTGCGGAGATATCACCATCCAAAGCAAGTCAAATGCAGTTAGTTGGAAAATCATGCGAATAACTTTGAATTAAAATATCTCAAGAACCGGATATCGCAGATACTTTTTGTCTTGAGCTGTGGATAGGTTTTGAACAGACCTTTCTTTTGATGTATATATAGATGGGTTTGGGGAACATTGTTAAAAATGTAATTTTTTTCTTGCAAGGGGTTAGCCTTGATTTTTTTAAAAATGTCGAAAAAGGTAAAGTCATGAATTGTACTACAAGTTGTACAACAATGGAAAGGCCTGTGAAATCCCTTTTGAGCACTGGCAGCCTCAGATTTTTACGGAGTTGCGGTTGATTTTTTTCAAAAATGTCGAAAATGGTGAAGTCATTAATTGCACAACAGTGGAAAAGCCTGTGGAATCCCTTTCGAGCACTGGCAGCCGCAGATTTTTACGAGGTTTGGTTGCGGAGATATCACCATCCAAAGCAAGTCAAATGCAGTTGGGTGGAAAATCATGCGAATAACTTTGAATTAAAATATCTCAAGAACTGGATGTCGCAGATACTTTTTGTCTTCAGCTGTGTATAGGTATTAAACAGACCTTTCTTTTGATGTATATATCGATGGGTTTTGGGAACATTGTTGAAAATGTAATTTTTTTCTTGCAAGAGGTTAGCCTTGATTTTTTTCAAAAATGTGGAAAAAGGTGAAGCCATGAATTGTACAACAAGTTGTACAACGATAGAACTGCCTGTGAAATCCCTTTCGAGCACTGGCAGCGGCAGAGTTTTGCGGGGTTTGATTGCGGAGATATCACCAGCCAAAGCAAGTCAACTGCAGTTGGGAGGAAAATCATGCGAATAACTTTGAATTAAAATATCTCAAGAACCGGATGTCGCAGATACTTTTTGTCTTCAGCTGTGTATAGGTATTAAACAGACCTTTCTTTTGATGTATATATCGATGGGTTTTGGGAACATTGTTGAAAATGTAATTTTTTTCTTGCAAGAGGTTAGCCTTGATTTTTTTCAAAAATGTGGAAAAAGGTGAAGCCATGAATTGTACAACAAGTTGTACAACGATAGAACTGCCTGTGAAATCGCTTTCGACCACTGGCAGCGGCAGAGGTTTGCGGGGTTTGATTGCGGAGATATCACCAGCCAAAGCAAGTCAACTGCAGTTGGGAGGAAAATCATGCGAATAACTTTGAATTAAAATATCTAAGAACCGAATGTCGCAGATACTTTTTGTCTTCAGCTGTGGATAGGTATTGAACAGGCCTTTCTTTTGATGTATATATTGATGGGTTTGAGGAACATTGTTAAAAATGTAATTTTTTTTTGCAAGGGGTTAGCCTTGATTTTTTTCAAAAATGTCGAAAAAGGTGAAGTCATGAATTGTACTACAAGTTGTACAACAATGGAAAGGCCTGTGAAATCCCTTTCGAGCACTGGCAGCCTCAGATTTTTCGGGGTTCGGTTGCGGAGATATCACCATCCAAAGCAATTCAAATGCAGTTGGGTGGAAAATCATGCGAATAACTTTGAATTAAAATATCTCAAGAACCGGATGTCGCAGATACTTTTTGTCTTCAGCTGTGGATAGGTATTGAACAGACCTTTCTTTTGGTGTATATATCGATGGGTTTAGGGAACATTGTTAAAAATGTAATTTTTTTTTTGCAAGGGGTTAGCCTTGATTTTTTTAAAAATGTCGAAAATGGTGAAGTCATTAATTGTACAACAGTGGAAAAGCCTGTGGAATCCCTTTCGAGCACTGGCAGCCGCAGATTTTTACGGGGTTTGGTTGCGGAGATATCACCATCCAAAGCAAGTCAAATGCAGTTGGGTGGAAAATCATGCGAATAAATTTGAATAAAAATATCTCAAGAACCGGATGTCACAGATACTTTTTGTCTTCAGCTGTGGATAGGTATTGAACAGACCTTTCTTTTGATGTATATATAGATGGGTTTAGGGAACATTGTTAAGAATGTAATTTTTTTCTTGCAAGGGGTTAGGCTTGATTTTTTTCAAAAATGTCGAAAAAAGTGAAGTCATGAATTGTACAACAAGTTGTACAATAATGGAAAGGCCTGTGAAATCCCTTTCGAGCACTGGCAGCCTCAGATTTTTACGTGGTTCGTTTGCGGAGATATCACCATCCAAAGCAAGTCAAATGCAGTTAGTTGGAAAATCATGCGAATAACTTTGAATTAAAATATCTCAAGAACCGGATATCGCAGATACTTTTTGTCTTGAGCTGTGGATAGGTTTTGAACAGACCTTTCTTTTGATGTATATATAGATGGGTTTGGGGAACATTGTTAAAAATGTAATTTTTTTCTTGCAAGGGGTTAGCCTTGATTTTTTTAAAAATGTCGAAAAAGGTAAAGTCATGAATTGTACTACAAGTTGTACAACAATGGAAAGGCCTGTGAAATCCCTTTTGAGCACTGGCAGCCTCAGATTTTTACGGAGTTGCGGTTGATTTTTTTCAAAAATGTCGAAAATGGTGAAGTCATTAATTGCACAACAGTGGAAAAGCCTGTGGAATCCCTTTCGAGCACTGGCAGCCGCAGATTTTTACGAGGTTTGGTTGCGGAGATATCACCATCCAAAGCAAGTCAAATGCAGTTGGGTGGAAAATCATGCGAATAACTTTGAATTAAAATATCTCAAGAACTGGATGTCGCAGATACTTTTTGTCTTCAGCTGTGTATAGGTATTAAACAGACCTTTCTTTTGATGTATATATCGATGGGTTTTGGGAACATTGTTGAAAATGTAATTTTTTTCTTGCAAGAGGTTAGCCTTGATTTTTTTCAAAAATGTGGAAAAAGGTGAAGCCATGAATTGTACAACAAGTTGTACAACGATAGAACTGCCTGTGAAATCCCTTTCGAGCACTGGCAGCGGCAGAGTTTTGCGGGGTTTGATTGCGGAGATATCACCAGCCAAAGCAAGTCAACTGCAGTTGGGAGGAAAATCATGCGAATAACTTTGAATTAAAATATCTCAAGAACCGGATGTCGCAGATACTTTTTGTCTTCAGCTGTGTATAGGTATTAAACAGACCTTTCTTTTGATGTATATATCGATGGGTTTTGGGAACATTGTTGAAAATGTAATTTTTTTCTTGCAAGAGGTTAGCCTTGATTTTTTTCAAAAATGTCGAAAAAGGTGAAGTCATGAATTGTACTACAAGTTGTACAACAATGGACAGGCCTGTGAAATCCCTTTCGAGCACTGGCAGCCTCAGATTTTTCGGGGTTCGGTTGCGGAGATATCACCATCCAAAGCAATTCAAATGCAGTTGGGTGGAAAATCATGCGAATAACTTTGAATTAAAATATCTCAAGAACCGGATGTCGCAGATACTTTTTGTCTTCAGCTGTGGATAGGTATTGAACAGACCTTTCTTTTGGTGTATATATCGATGGGTTTAGGGAACATTGTTAAAAATGTAATTTTTTTTTTGCAAGGGGTTAGCCTTGATTTTTTTCAAAAGTGTCGAAAAAGGTGAAGTCATGAATTGTACTACAAGTTGTACAACAATGGAAAGGCCTGTGAAATCCCTTTCGAGCACTGGCAGCCTCAGATTTTTATGGGGTTCGGTTGCGGAGATATCACCATCCAAAGCAATTCAAATGCAGTTGGGTGGAAAATCATGCGAATAACTTTGAATTAAAATATCTCAAGAACCGGATGTCGCAGATACTTTTTGTCTTCAGCTGTGGATAGGTATTGAACACACCTTTCTTTTGATCTATATATCGATGGGTTTGGGGAACATTGTTAAAAATGTAATTTTTTTTTGCAAGGGGTTAGCCTTGATTTTTTTTCAAAAATGTCGAAAAAGGTGAAGTCATGAATTGTACTACAAGTTGTACAACGATGGAAAGGCCTGTGAAATCCTTTTCGAGCACTGGCAGCCTCAGATTTTTACGGGGTTTGGTTGCGGAGATATCACCATCCAAAGCAAGTCAAATGCAGTTGGGTGGAAAATAATGCGAATAACTTTGAATAAAAATATCTCAAGAACCGGATGTCACAGATACTTTTTGTCTTCAGCTGTGTATAGGTATTGAACAGACCTTTCTTTTGATGTATATATCGATGGGTTTGGGGAACATTGTTAAAAATGTAATTTTTTTCTTGCAAGGGGTTAGCCTTGATTTTTTTAAAAATGTCGAAAAAAGTAAAGTCATGAATTGTACTACAAGTTGTACAACAATGGAAAGGCCTGTGAAATCCCTTTTGAGCACTGGCGGCCTCAGATTTTTACGGAGTTCGGTTGCGGAGATATCACCATCCAAAGCAAGTCAAATGCAGTTGGGTGGAAAATCATGCGAATAACTTTGAATTAAAATATCTCAAGAACCGGATGTCGCAGATACTTTTTGTCTTCAGCTGTGGATAGGTATTGAACACACCTTTCTTTTGATGTATATATCGATGGGCTTGGGGAACATTGTTAAAAATGTAATTTTCTTCTTGCAAGGGGTTAGCCTTGTTTTTTTTTCAAAAATGTCGAAAATGGTGAAGTCATTAATTGTACAACAGTTTAAAAGCCTGTGAAATACCTTTCGAGCACTGGCAGCCAAAGCAAGTCAAATGCAGTTGGGTGGAAAATCATGCGAATAACTTTGAATTGAAATATCTCAATAACCGGATGTCGCAGATACTTTTTGTCTTCAGCTGTGGATAGGTATTGAACACACCTTTCTTTTGATGTATATATCGATGGGCTTGGGGAACATTGTTAAAAATGTAATTTTCTTCTTGCAAGGGGTTAGCCTTGTTTTTTTTTCAAAAATGTCGAAAATGGTGAAGTCATTAATTGTACAACAGTGGAAAAGCCTGTGGAATCCCTTTCAAGCACTGGCAGCCGCAGATTTTTACGGGGTTTGGTTGCGGAGATATCACCATCCAAAGCAAGTCAAATGCAGTTTGGTGGAAAATAATGCGAATAACTTTGAATAAAAATATGTCAAGAACCGGATGTCATAGATACTTTTTGTCTTCAGCTGTGTATAGGTGTTGAACAGACCTTTCTTTTGATGTATATATCGATGGGTTTGGGGAACATTGTTAAAAATATAATTTTTTTCTTGCAAGGGGTTAGCCTTGATTTTTTTAAAAATGTCGAAAAAGGTAAAGTCATGAATTGTACTACAAGTTGTACAACAATGGAAAGGCCTGTGAAATCCCTTTTGAGCACTGGCAGCCTCAGATTTTTACGGAGTTCGGTTGCGGAGATATCACCATCCAAAGCAAGTCAAATGCAGTTGGGTGGAAAATCATGCGAATAACTTTGAATTAAAATATCTCAAGAACCGGATGTCGCAGATATTTTTGTCTTCAGCTGTGTATAGGTATTAAACAGACCTTTCTTTTGATGTATATATCGATGGGTTTTGGGAACATTGTTGAAAATGTAATTTTTTTCTTGCAAGGGGTTAGCCTTGATTTTTTTCAAAAATGTCGAAAAAGGTGAAGCCATGAATTGTACAACAAGTTGTACAACGATAGAACTCCCTGTGAAATCCCTTTCGAGCACTGGCAGCGGCAGAGTTTTGCGGGGTTTGATTGCGGAGATATCACCATCCAAAGCAAGTCAACTGCAGTTGGGAAGAAAATCATGCGAATAACTTTGAATTAAAATATCTCAAGAACCGAATGTCGCAGATACATTTTGTCTTCAGCTGTGGATAGGTATTGAACACACCTTTCTTTTGATGTACATATCGATGGGTTTGGGGAACATTGTTAAAAATGTAATTTTTTTCTTGCAAGGGGTTAGCCTTGATTTTTTTCAAAAATGTCGAAAAAGGTGAAGTCATGAATTGTACTACAAGTTGTACAATAATATAAAGGCCTGTGAAATCCCTTTCTAACACTGGCAGCCTCACATTTTTACGGGGTTCGCATGTGGAGATATTACCATCCAAAGCAAGTCAAATGCAGTTGGTTGGAAAATCATGCGAATAACTTTGAATTCAAATATCCCAAGAACCGGATATCGCAGATACTTTTTGTCTTCAGCTGTGGATAGGTATTAAACAGACCTTTCTTTTGATGTATATACCGATGGGTTTGGGGAACATTGTTAAAAATGTAATTTTTTTCTTGCAAGGGGTTAGCCTTGATTTTTTTCAAAAAATGTTGAAAAAGGTGAAGTCATGAATTGTACAACAAGTTGTACAACAATGGAAAGGCCTGTGAAATCCCTTTCGAGCACTGGCAGCTTCAGATTTTTACGGGGTTCGGTTGCGGAGATATCAACATCCAAAGCAAGTCAAATGCAGTTGGTTGGAAAATCATGCGAATAACTTTGAATTCAAATATCCCAAGAACCGGATATCGCAGATACTTTTTGTCTTCAGCTGTGGATAGGTATTGAACAGACCTTTCTTTTGATGTATATACCCATGGGCTTGGTTAACATTGTTGAAAATGTAAATTTTTTCTTGCAAGGGTTTATCCTTGATTTTTTTCAAAAATGTCGAAAAAGGTGAAGTCATGAATTGTACAACAAGTTGTACAACAATGGAAAGGCCTGTGAAATCCCTTTCGAGCATTGGCAGCCGCAGATTTTTACGGGGTTTGGTTGCGGAGATATCACAATCCAATGCAAGTCAACTGCAGTTGGGCGGAAAATCATGCGAATAACTTTGAATTAAAATATATCAAGAACTGGATGTCGCAGATACCTTTTGTCTTCAGTTGTGGATAGGTATTGAACAGACCTTTCTTTTGATGTATATGTCGATGGGTTTGGGGAACATTGTTAAAAATGTAATTTTTTTCTTGCAAGGGGTTAGCCTTGATTTTTTTCAAAAATGTCGAAAAAGGTGAAGTCATGAATTGTACAACAAGTTGTACAACAATGGAAAGGCCTGTGAAATCCCTTTCGAGCATTGGCAGCCGCAGATTTTTACGGGGTTTGGTTGCGGAGATATCACAATCCAATGCAAGTCAACTGCAGTTGGGTGGAAAATCATGCGAATAACTTTGAATTAAAATATATCAAGAACTGGATGTCGCAGATACCTTTTGTCTTCAGTTGTGGATAGGTATTGAACAGACCTTTCTTTTGATGTATATGTCGATGGGTTTGGGGAACATTGTTAAAAATGTAATTTTTTTCTTGCAAGGGGTTAGCCTTGATTTTTTTCAAAAAAGTCGAAAAAGGTGAAGCCATGAATTGTACAACAAGTTGTACAATGATAGAACTGCCTGTGAAATCCCTTTCGAGCACTGGCAGCGGCAGAGGTTTGCGGGGTTTGATTGCGGAGATATCACCATCCAAAGCAAGTCAACTGCAGTTGGGAGGAAAATCATGCGAATAGCTTTGAATTAAAATATCTCAAGAACCGAATGTCGCAGATACTTTTTGTCTTCAGCTGTGGATAGGTATTGAACAGGCCTTTCTTTTGATGTATATATCGATGGGTTTGAGGAACATTGTTAAAAATGTAATTTTTTTTTGCAAGGGGTTAGCCTTGATTTTTTTCAAAAATGTCGAAAAAGGTGAAGTCATGAATTGTACTACAAGTTGTACAACAATGGAAAGGCCTGTGAAATCCCTTTCGAGCACTGGCAGCCTCAGATTTTTACTAGGTTCGGTTGCGGAGATATCACCATCCAAAGCAATTCAAATGCAGTTGGGTGGAAAATCATGCGAATAACTTTGAATTAAAATATCTCAAGAACCGGATGTCACAGATACTTTTTGACTTCAGCTGTGTATAGGTATTGAACAGACCTTTCTTTTGATGTATATATCGATGGGTTTGGGGAACATTGTTAAAAATGTAATTTTTTTCTTGCAAGGGGTTAGCCTTGATTTTTTTTAAAATGTCGAAAAAGGTAAAGTCATGAATTGTACTACAAGTTGCACAACAATGGAAAGTCCTGTGAAATCCCTTTTGAGCACTGGCAGCCTCAGATTTTTACGGAGTTCGGTTGCGGAGATATCACCATCCAAAGCAAGTCAAATGCAGTTGGGTGGAAAATCATGCGAATAACTTTAAATAAAATTATCTCAAGAACCGGATGTCGCAGATACTTTTTGTCTTCAGCTGTGTATAGGTATTAAACAGACCTTTCTTTTGATGTATATATCGATTTTTGCAAGGGGTTAGCCTTGATTTTTTTCAAAAATGTCGAAAAAGGTGAAGTCATGAATTGTACTACAAGTTGTACAATAATGTAAAGGCCGGTGAAATCCCTTTCTAACACTGGCAGCCTCACATTTTTACGGAGTTCGCATGTGGAGATATTACCATCCAAAGCAAGTCAAATGCAGTTGGTTGGAAAATCATGCGAATAACTTTGAATTCAAATATCCCAAGAACTGGATATCGCAGATACTTTTTGTCTTCAGCTGTGGATAGGTATTGAACAGACCTTTCTTTTGATGTATATACCGATGGGTTCGGGGAACATTGTTAAAAATGTAATTTTTTTCTTGCAAGGGGTTAGCCTTGATTTTTTTCAAAAAATGTTGAAAAAGGTGAAGTCATGAATTGTACAACAATGGAAAGGCCTGTGAAATCCCTTTCGAGCACTGGCAGCTTCAGATTTTTACGGGGTTCGGTTGCGGAGATATCACCATCCAAAGCAAGTCAAATGCAGTTGGTTGGAAAATCATGCGAATAACTTTGTATTAAAATATCTCAAAAACCGGATGTCGCAGATACTTTCTCTCTTCAGCTGTGCATAGGTATTGAACAGACCTTTCTTTTGATGTATATGTCGATGGGTTTGGGGAACATTGTTAAAAATGTAATTTTTTTCTTGCAAGGGGTTAGCCTTGATTTTTTCAAAAATGTCGAAAAAGGTGAAGTCATGAATTGTACAACAAGTTGTACAACAATGGAAAGGCCTGTGAAATCCCTTTCGAGCATTGGCAGCCGCAGATTTTTACGGGGTTTGGTTGCGGAGATATCACAATCCAATGCAAGTCAACTGCAGTTGGGTTTAAAATCATGCGAATAATTTTGAATTAAAATATATCAAGAACTGGATGTCGCAGATACCTTTTGTCTTCAGTTGTGGATAGGTATTGAACAGACCTTTCTTTTGATGTATATGTCGATGGGTTTGGGGAACATTGTTAAAAATGTAATTTTTTTCTTGCAAGGGGTTAGCCTTGATTTTTTTCAAAAAAGTCGAAAAAGGTGAAGCCATGAATTGTACAACAAGTTGTACAATGATAGAACTGCCTGTGAAATCCCTTTCGAGCACTGGCAGCGGCAGAGGTTTGCGGGGTTTGATTGCGGAGATATCACCATCCAAAGCAAGTCAACTGCAGTTGGGAGGAAAATCATGCGAATAGCTTTGAATTAAAATATCTCAAGAACCGAATGTCGCAGATACTTTTTGTCTTCAGCTGTGGATAGGTATTGAACAGGCCTTTCTTTTGATGTATATATCGATGGGTTTGAGGAACATTGTTAAAAATGTAATTTTTTTTTGCAAGGGGTTAGCCTTGATTTTTTTCAAAAATGTCGAAAAAGGTGAAGTCATGAATTGTACTACAAGTTGTACAACAATGGAAAGGCCTGTGAAATCCCTTTCGAGCACTGGCAGCCTCAGATTTTTACTAGGTTCGGTTGCGGAGATATCACCATCCAAAGCAATTCAAATGCAGTTGGGTGGAAAATCATGCGAATAACTTTGAATTAAAATATCTCAAGAACCGGATGTCACAGATACTTTTTGACTTCAGCTGTGTATAGGTATTGAACAGACCTTTCTTTTGATGTATATATCGATGGGTTTGGGGAACATTGTTAAAAATGTAATTTTTTTCTTGCAAGGGGTTAGCCTTGATTTTTTTTAAAATGTCGAAAAAGGTAAAGTCATGAATTGTACTACAAGTTGCACAACAATGGAAAGTCCTGTGAAATCCCTTTTGAGCACTGGCAGCCTCAGATTTTTACGGAGTTCGGGTGCGGAGATATCACCATCCAAAGCAAGTCAAATGCAGTTGGGTGGAAAATCATGCGAATAACTTTAAATAAAAATATCTCAAGAACCGGATGTCGCAGATACTTTTTATCTTCAGCTGTGTATAGGTATTAAACAGACCTTTCTTTTGATGTATATATCGATTTTTGCAAGGGGTTAGCCTTGATTTTTTTCAAAAATGTCGAAAAAGGTGAAGTCATGAATTGTACTACAAGTTGTACAATAATGTAAAGGCCGGTGAAATCCCTTTCTAACACTGGCAACCTCACATTTGTAATGTCCTTGTTGTACGTGGTCCTTGCTGGCAATAATGAACCCTTAGCTCAGCCTTGGGAGTGGTTCTGGACCGAGAACACTACAAAAAAAAATTTAATTATGCCAGACTTTGCACCTAGATGTTACGGTGTGCGAGATACGACATCTATACCCTCCCTTCCTGGTTGCTTTCCTCGCTAAAACAACCCCTTTCCTTGGCTCCTCCTCTCTCTCTCAGATCCTCACCCTTCCTTTATCATCATTCTCATCCTTTCATATAAAAAAAACTTATTCGCAAATCATCTCGGATGTCGACATTTTATTTCATTTATATTTTAAAAGATAGGTATCAAGCATTTTAAATAAAATTTGTTTAATCAGATTATAAATATTTTTGTTTTTTTTTTACTATAAGGTTCAAATTTAATTTATAAGCAAAAAAAAATTTAATGAATTTTTATTCGTTGGCAACCCTGTTGCTGATCAAGAAAAATTTGAATTGTACACTATTAAAATGACTTCGATTTATTGGCAAAGTTGGGTATTCACTACCTCTTTTTTCTTCATTAATTTTAATTTACACTATGGCATTGGTCCCCCTTTATACATACACTTTTTTTTTTCTTTAACACACCCGTCGGCTCGCGTATTATAAATTTTTATTCGGAGTATATATATACATATATAAGTATATTTAAATGTAATTGAAATCAATATAAAATAAATCAATATATTTAACAACAAACTCACCCCTTAAGCTCCGGTGGAAGTGGCCACTGCCGCTGGTTTTATTAAAATCGTTGTTCTTAATATGCTTCCGCTAGTTTTATTTTGTAGCACTTCATATATATATATATATATATAACAATACGCGAACGGATTCTTTTTCGTTACGTTTCGCGTTTCAATAGAAACGAAATTTAAATCTTTCTTTCACAGCTAATTTGCAATTAGTAGGACAGTACATTAATTAATCAGTAATTACTTAAGTAAAAAAAATTACTAAATGACAATTGAAATTAATTAAAAAAAGGAGAAACTTGAATCAAAAAAAAAAAAAAAAAAATGTATAAAAAAAACTTTGAAGTTTTAATTTTGGTTGTAGTTGGAATTGAACTCGGAGTCCTCTAGATTCTAGGTTTCAGATTCCGACGACCTTACTCTCTTGGCTGCGCTGTAGCTTATTTAAATGATAGCTTTTTAGCTACTTCATCGACCTGAAGCGCACAACCTACTCGCTTTGAGTTTGAGCTTCTGACACGGTATCGGGGTCTGCCGTTATTGCTGGTCTTTTCTCACTGATTTTAATGCTTTACAATTTCCCTTTGTAGGATAGAATCGAGGCGGTAGCAATTTCTACCGCCATTAAAGTCCTATTAAAGTCCTATTAAAAATTTTACTAAAAAAAAATATAAAAAAAAACTTTTACCTCGCTAAGTACCTCCTTTTGGGCTTGGTATGCGGTATAAAATTTAATAACCCTTTATGTAATCACTTTTAGGGTGCTGTGTTTTATACGCTCGATAATAAGAGCTGTTAATTCGCCAATATGGAAACTTTTTTAAAATTACTCTCGATTTTCCGATTTTTAACAATTTTTTTTTTTTTTTATTAAAATAGGCTTGAAAATTCTCGAACAAATTCGACCGTCTTTGTTGGCACACAACTAATCATTGTGTTGCTTTTTTTTTTTCTTTGTCCTATTGCTAACCAACATTGGAAACTCTGCAAATTCATAAGTTCCCTCATTTCCAGGATCATTGACATCATTAAGTGGCATCTCTACTCTCGAGTCAAAGCTCCCAAATTCCTGCGAACTCGATCCTCTCCCAAGAATCTGCATGGACAGATTTGGAACAAATTTCCTTCTGAGCGGATGATAAAACCCCAATGTTGAACACATCCTAAGCCTAGATCGTAAACAACACCCCTAGAGATCTACTACATTCGACTTATTCAATCTATCCTTTCGTACCCCTTCCGCAACCTGACAGCTCGATATTTCCCTCTAAGTACGTACATATGTATATACGTATGTATGTACGAAACCGAAATGTAAACACGAATCAGTTTGCTGTCGTTTTGCCGGTCGGTCGTGTTGTTGTTCGTCAGCGGTGGTTCGTACGCAAATTCCAACGAAAATATTAAATAAATATTAATTGAAATCGGTAACATTTTGTAATGTCCTTGTTGTACGTGGTCCTTGCTGGCAATAATGAACCCTTAGCTCAGCCTTGGGAGTGGTTCTGGACCGAGAACACTACAAAAAAAAATTTAATTATGCCAGACTTTGCACCTAGATGTTACGGTGTGCGAGATACGACATCTATACCCTCCCTTCCTGGTTGCTTTCCTCGCTAAAACAACCCCTTTCCTTGGCTCCTCCTCTCTCTCTCAGATCCTCACCCTTCCTTTATCATCATTCTCATCCTTTCATATAAAAAAAACTTATTCGCAAATCATCTCGGATGTCGACATTTTATTTCATTTATATTTTAAAAGATAGGTATCAAGCATTTTAAATAAAATTTGTTTAATCAGATTATAAATATTTTTGTTTTTTTTTTACTATAAGGTTCAAATTTAATTTATAAGCAAAAAAAAATTTAATGAATTTTTATTCGTTGGCAACCCTGTTGCTGATCAAGAAAAATTTGAATTGTACACTATTAAAATGACTTCGATTTATTGGCAAAGTTGGGTATTCACTACCTCTTTTTTCTTCATTAATTTTAATTTACACTATGGCATTGGTCCCCCTTTATACATACACTTTTTTTTTTCTTTAACACACCCGTCGGCTCGCGTATTATAAATTTTTATTCGGAGTATATATATACATATATAAGTATATTTAAATGTAATTGAAATCAATATAAAATAAATCAATATATTTAACAACAAACTCACCCCTTAAGCTCCGGTGGAAGTGGCCACTGCCGCTGGTTTTATTAAAATCGTTGTTCTTAATATGCTTCCGCTAGTTTTATTTTGTAGCACTTCATATATATATATATATATATAACAATACGCGAACGGATTCTTTTTCGTTACGTTTCGCGTTTCAATAGAAACGAAATTTAAATCTTTCTTTCACAGCTAATTTGCAATTAGTAGGACAGTACATTAATTAATCAGTAATTACTTAAGTAAAAAAAATTACTAAATGACAATTGAAATTAATTAAAAAAAGGAGAAACTTGAATCAAAAAAAAAAAAAAAAAAATGTATAAAAAAAACTTTGAAGTTTTAATTTTGGTTGTAGTTGGAATTGAACTCGGAGTCCTCTAGATTCTAGGTTTCAGATTCCGACGACCTTACTCTCTTGGCTGCGCTGTAGCTTATTTAAATGATAGCTTTTTAGCTACTTCATCGACCTGAAGCGCACAACCTACTCGCTTTGAGTTTGAGCTTCTGACACGGTATCGGGGTCTGCCGTTATTGCTGGTCTTTTCTCACTGATTTTAATGCTTTACAATTTCCCTTTGTAGGATAGAATCGAGGCGGTAGCAATTTCTACCGCCATTAAAGTCCTATTAAAGTCCTATTAAAAATTTTACTAAAAAAAAATATAAAAAAAAACTTTTACCTCGCTAAGTACCTCCTTTTGGGCTTGGTATGCGGTATAAAATTTAATAACCCTTTATGTAATCACTTTTAGGGTGCTGTGTTTTATACGCTCGATAATAAGAGCTGTTAATTCGCCAATATGGAAACTTTTTTAAAATTACTCTCGATTTTCCGATTTTTAACAATTTTTTTTTTTTTTTATTAAAATAGGCTTGAAAATTCTCGAACAAATTCGACCGTCTTTGTTGGCACACAACTAATCATTGTGTTGCTTTTTTTTTTTCTTTTTCCTATTGCTAACCAACATTGGAAACTCTGCAAATTCATAAGTTCCCTCATTTCCAGGATCATTGACATCATTAAGTGGCATCTCTACTCTCGAGTCAAAGCTCCCAAATTCCTGCGAACTCGATCCTCTCCCAAGAATCTGCATGGACAGATTTGGAACAAATTTCCTTCTGAGCGGATGATAAAACCCCAATGTTGAACACATCCTAAGCCTAGATCGTAAACAACACCCCTAGAGATCTACTACATTCGACTTATTCAATCTATCCTTTCGTACCCCTTCCGCAACCTGACAGCTCGATATTTCCCTCTAAGTACGTACATATGTATATACGTATGTATGTACGAAACCGAAATGTAAACACGAATCAGTTTGCTGTCGTTTTGCCGGTCGGTCGTGTTGTTGTTCGTCAGCGGTGGTTCGTACGCAAATTCCAACGAAAATATTAAATAAATATTAATTGAAATCGGTAACAGGGCTTTGCTTTTTCCAGATATACCAATATCCGGAATATGCAAATGAACCCACCAAATTCCCTATCGGTCGGTTTTGTAACAACAATTAGAACGAAAGTGATGCCTACCAATTTTGTAAAAAAATTTATATCTAGTGTACCTATATAAAAACCCAAAAGTGATCGGTTTTAAGGTATGTGAAACAATTACAAAAAAAAATCCAATTAAAATGTAAATATACAAAAAAATAGAATGTGCAATATACAAGAATTAACAACAACAAGTACCTACTCTACAAAAAAAAACGTAAACACAAAAAAAACATAGGGGAATATGTACATAACGCCGCTATAGTACAAAAAAAAAACATGTAAGCCGTTCGTATGTAATTGCTTTGCCGCCGGTAATTAAATGTTATTTTGGTTTTGATTTTAAAATAGTGTTTTGCCGTCGGTAAAATGAAAATACAAATTGAAATTGCGTTTGTTTATATTTAGTACCTACATCAAATCGGTTAAATACAGTGAAGTGTTTTCCCTTCTTTTTTTTCTTCTTTAATGCAAAGCCGGCACAAAAAAAACTCGTCGAAGAAAAGGAATTTGAAATGTTTGTGACAGCAAGGTTTAAAATCATATAGTATTGAATTTGAAATTTGTCAACATCAACGTGGGTCGCGAACCCATTTAACAAGCTGGGCAGTTATTAGTCAGATAAGTTTACATATAAATTTTACATTAAAAATAGATACTTTGTGTTTGTATTTTATTTCTTTTCAGGGTTTTCACTGCCGCATGTCTTTAGCATGGAAAATGCCTATGAGTTTACCATTTCGCGTTTCTAACTCATACATGCAGTTACCTATAACTCTTCTTACGCGGGATTTCACAAATTTTGGGAGCAGTTTGGCATTGATTCCCTGGGTGAATTTACTTTGTGCAAAGTTTCTGCTGAATACTTCTTGACCTTCACGATACACAACCTGTCTTGACCGTAAGTTATAAGTATTTTTTGATTTAACGTGTGCCCTGAGTAAATTTTCCGACAATTTCTGTCTCGCGAGTGCGGTTTTTAGTGCGGTAGGCATGACCAACATATCCGGGTCTCCTAAAGCTTTTAAATCCCGAAGTATTCGATACGCGGAACCGTGCGATATCATATTTTGACCGAAAAGAGCAAAATACGGTTGACTACCTAATGATTCATGCAGGTCAGAACGCAAAGCACATGCGATACTCGACAGGTGAACATCCCAATCGTTTTGCTCTTCCGATATCAACACTCTTAGTTTGCTTAGGACGCTACGGTTTACTCTTTCCGATATGTTGGCCTGCGGTGAATACAACGCCGTCCGCACATGCTTTATGCCATAGTCCGCCATCAGATTTTTAAATTCGTTGGAAACGAACTGACGTCCATTGTCGGAATGGATAAACTCAGGGGTGCCGAAAATATGAAATATTTCGCTCTCTAGGAACTGTACTACTCTAGCCGAAGTAGCTTTAGGCATTGCTTTTAAAAAGGTGAATTTCGTGAAGTGGTCTACTACAATAAAGACATACAAGTTTCCTCTTTTCGTACGTGGATATGGCCCTAAGAAGTCTATATACAGTCTTTGAATGGGCCTTTCGGTTACAATCTGTTTGGTGATCGGGGGACGAAGAATCGCGTTAGGGGCCTTCACCATCTTGCAGGTTTCGCACTCACTCACAAATGCCTTGATGTCTTTTACCATCTTTGGCCAATAATATTTAACTCTTATTCGAGCGTAAGTCTTCGATAAGCCACTGTGACAACTCAGTTTCGTATCATGAGATAACTCAATGCATTTATGAGTGAGTGCGTCGGGCAACCAAAGACGCCATAACGAATCCTCCTCGTTCACCTCACCCGTCCTGAACCTAACTCTTTTGTATATAAATTTTCCCGATACAACTAGGTCAGGAAGAACAGACTGATTCGAAACGATGCTCTCTCTCAATTGGGAATATTGCTCCGAATCAAATTCCTTCGAATCTAGGTCGATTTCGCCGCATAACATACTCGAAGAAACATCGTTTGGTCCATTTTCAGTCACGGTTACTTTCGCAGCAATTTCTTCCATATTCATACGAGACAGCGTATCCGGCACTACGTTGAGGGATCCCTTTCGATGTTCGATGGCAAAATCAAAACCTTGGAGTTCTAAACTCCACCGAGCAAGTCTTCCACTCAACTCCTTCATCGACATCAACCATTTTAGACTCGAATGGTCTGTTATCACCGTGAAAGGCAATCCATCAACGTAAGGCCGGAATTTTCGAATACTCAGAACGGCTGCCAAACATTCCTGCTCAGTAACCGTGTAGTTTTTTTGACACTTGTTCAGCTTCTTCGACATGTATGCGATCGGCCTTTCGTGATTGTTCTCATCCAATTGAAAGAGAACACCACCCACTCCTTCCGAAGACGCATCACACTGGATTATAAAAGCTTTGTTGAAGTCGGGCTGTGACAACACCGGTGCTGAAGAAAGTGCAGCCCTTAATCTATTAAACCCCTCCAGAGCTTCAGGTGTTAATTCGAACTTGGTTTTCTTTTTCAAGCAGTCGGTAAGTGGAGCAGCTAAATCCGAATAGTTTTTGATAAACCTACGGTACCATCCGGTTAAACCTAAAAATCTCCTAACTTGTCTTAGGGTCGTGGGGACGGGAAAATTAACCATTGCCTCAATTTTGTCGGGATTGGTCTTCAAAGTTCCTTGGCCGACTATGTACCCAAGATACTTAATCTCCCGCATGCAGAACTTGCTTTTATCGAGGTTAATAGTTAGATTCGCCCTGCGCAAACAAGCAGCCACTTCGTTAAGGATGCGCATATGTGACTCAAAATCAGCCGTACAAATTAAAAGGTCGTCTAAATACACGAACACGTTCTCGCGTAGAGAGCTTGGCACCACTTGATCAATAACCCTACTCATTGTTTGGCCTGCATTGCTCAACCCGAATGGCATAACTTTGAATTGGTAGAGCGGCCTACCAGGTACTGCGAATGCTGTTTTTTCGCGCGACTTTTCTTCTAGTGGTATTTGCCAATACGCGTCTTTCAGATCAATCCCCGTTATGAAATGTGTGTCTTTTATTCGGCTGAGTAAACCTTCTATATGAGGTAGCGGATACGCATCCTTAACTGTGACTGCATTAACTTTTCGAAAGTCTAAACACAGTCGAACTTTACCAGGTTTTCTAACTAGAACAACAGGGCAACTCCAAGGCGAATTACTAACTTCGATAACCCCAAGTCCTAACATGCGGTCCAATTCCTTATAAACTTCTTCCTGACGAACTGGAGACAATGGATAATGCCGGGATTTGATCGGAACCGCGCTTCCCGTATCAATCACATGACAACCAAAAGTTGTCTTACCCAGCCCTAGAACGACAAAGTTAGGAAACAGATTTTTAACCTTTTCAAGTTGAATGTTTTGTTCAGGTGTAAGTTTGATCAACTCAGCCTCATCCTTGAAGTTTACCTCAGCTTCACCTAACCCGACGTCGGCTCGAATCTCGCTCAATTGTGGCATAATATTAAAGCTTCGCCAAAAGTTCATTCCTAAATACAGTGTTTGAGTGAGGTTGGGAATCAGATAGAAAGAAAGGTGTTTCGTGATGCCATTGTACGTGGTCTGAATCTCACAATGACCAGTGATGTCATGCGACTTACCGTCCGCAGTGCGTACAACATTTTTATATGGCTTCACTTCAACACCAAGTCTTTCTACCAAACTCCCACACTCACTCCCTAGCACAGAGATTGATGCCCCACTATCTAATAAACCAAAAATTGGTTCATTGTTCAGTAAGACATTTGCATACATCCTACCATCTGCATTTGAGGAAATTATGGTTTCAACTATTTGTTTCTTGAACTCTTTTCGCTTTCGAAACCGACGTCGGCATTTTTGAACGCTAGCTGAACTATTACTCGTCCTGAAAATACGCGAACGAACTTTGTAATAATTCAGCTTTCGTTCATGAAGTGATTTCAAAGCGTAGGTATCTACAGGATGATACTGAGTGTCTGGCGAAGTGAGAGGAGTTGTTCTTTCCAGGATTTTATTTGGAGCAGTTTCTTCAGCGACATCTTTGCAGGTATTGTGGTTCCTTTGAACATCTAATTTGGTGTTTGATTGGGGAGGTTCTTTGAGGAACGAATCTCCCCCCTTTTCATTTCGTCCCTTGTCATGTTTCCCGAATGTTTCCCGCATTCAATTGTGTTCACCCCCTTTGCACCACACAAAAAACAAAACAATTTTCTTTCCCGTGAAGGGCAAAAATGGTAGGCGTGTCCCTTTTGATCACAATTCCAACAGACGTAGTTTGCAACCGAAATAGGTTTTCGAGCCGAAGAAATGGCCGCGACTTCCTCCCCGTCCTGGTCGGAATCTTGTTCTTCTTCGACAGCAATCTCATGAACCGTTTTCTGAAAAGAAGTTCGCTTCGCCAAATATCTCTCCGCCTCTCTTGCCTTAATCCTGAGCTGCTCCAAATCCTTTATATTCGATGCTAGCAAAATTTCACCGATCTTGTCCCTTGCATTGTTCCGAATTACATGAGCCAGTTTTCGTTCATCAAATGGTTCTTTCAAACGGTCGTTAAGACCAACGACTGACGTGTAAAAATCGTCAAAGGATTCTTTGATGCCTTGCTTGCGAGTAAGCAACCTCATATAAATTTCGACATCGCTTTCTAATCTGCCGAATTCCTTTTTCATCGCTGCCTTAACTTCCGCTAATTTAGCATTTCTATTCCTTTTCAAAAACGCCCAAAACCATTTGTTGGCCTTTCCCTTCAGTAAAATGTGAAAGTTCGCGGTAATTTGTTCGTCGGTATACGCCGATGAAGAAGCCTTGTGTTCCACTTGAAAAAGGAAATCTGATACGTTTTCGGTTCCATCATAAGAGATACCCCACCTATCCAACCTACACGGCCCAGAGACACTAAACATAGACGACGTGGAACTTCTCGGCCTAGGTATTGGGTTACCATAATCAGATACCCCTCCCTCAGCACCCATTTCACGAAAGTTATCTCGGCCCGGAGAAGTCTGACCTTGCGGTGACAAATTCAAAGCTTCCAACTTCTGAATGACCTTCACCATAAACAGGTCCATTTGTTGGAATAGCATGACTTGGTTTTCTACCATTCCTCGTTCGATACGAGAAGCCAACTCTTCGACTGAATTATTTCGCTGCGCATTCACAGGAACTCCACCTACTTCGCTGCTCTCATTCGGCAACTCGCCCTGCACTCCATTATCTTCACCCTCGTTCGACATGTTCGCAGTTGAGTTGGAAACTATCGAGTTCAAATTTTCGGAAAAACTAAAAGAATTATCCAGATTGAAACGGTCGATTGTTGTCCGAAATCTTTGGTAAAATTCCTCGAATCTAGCCTCAGAATGTGCGTTAATAACCTTAAATTCGTCGTGAATTGAAATCCGACGACCTCTACTCATCCCTCTTCAGAAACAAACTAAACTATCTACCCACTCAGACCCCAAGTGAAGACCAAGTCCGATGAAATTCGATGCTTCGAATCGAGAACAAAAATCCCACAAAGAATGTCGAAATCCAAAAGAAACAAAAACAAAATTGTCCGAATTTCCAATGTTAGTTAGCTGCAAGACAAAAAAAATTGCAGGCAAAAAATGGTACTAGAGAAATCCAGAACCGAACCCCTGAAACCCCTGATTCCAAAAACCAAACAACAACCAATATTCAATAATAAAAAAAATCGATTATATATTAAAAAAAAATGAAAAATTATTTAAATATTTATTCAAAATATATAAAAAAATAAAAAGTAAAAAAAAATGTTTAAATTCCAAGATTTTTCAAACCTTAAAAAAAATCCAAAATTTTGTTTTTAAAATGTACCAATCATAAAGCATGAAAGGATGAGAAATCCGATTTGAGAAGGATGATAATCTAATATAGAGAGAAGAAGCCGTAGTTCTGTGAGCCAAAAAAAAATTGAGCAACAAAAAAATTTAAAATATACTACAAGAAATTAATTATTTAAACTAGTGGTTTTAGAAGTTAATCTTTTTCCCCTCGATTTTCAGGACAGCCACTGACGAACCCTTTCATCAGCGAAGACTCTGAAAACCTCGGAGAATGTAACAAAAACTGTTTGGAAGGACCTCCAAAGACGCCTCTCGCGTCAATGAGTCTCTTCCAAATATTCGTGAATTTAAGCGTGAGCCAAAGTTCCGGCCGTTTGAATACTTGCTATGCCGATATTCAAAGACTCGAACCCTATGGCCCACACTTAGTAAAAATTCAATGCTGGATGACTGCGCCTTACCTGCGGCAACGCGGTACCAAGTGCTGTACACCCAGTAACCGGGACTCACAGGAAAGGTTCAGTCATGATTGATCATTAAAAATTGCAAAAAAAAACTATAAAAAAACTTTAAATGTTAAAAAAAAATGAAATAAAATTTAAAAAAAAATTAACCAAAAAAAATCTATTAAAAAAAATGAAAGGCTCAAAAAAAAACTAGCCACACCATCCTTAGATAGTGGGCAAACACGTTGGGCGCCATTTTGTAATGTCCTTGTTGTACGTGGTCCTTGCTGGCAATAATGAACCCTTAGCTCAGCCTTGGGAGTGGTTCTGGACCGAGAACACTACAAAAAAAAATTTAATTATGCCAGACTTTGCACCTAGATGTTACGGTGTGCGAGATACGACATCTATACCCTCCCTTCCTGGTTGCTTTCCTCGCTAAAACAACCCCTTTCCTTGGCTCCTCCTCTCTCTCTCAGATCCTCACCCTTCCTTTATCATCATTCTCATCCTTTCATATAAAAAAAACTTATTCGCAAATCATCTCGGATGTCGACATTTTATTTCATTTATATTTTAAAAGATAGGTATCAAGCATTTTAAATAAAATTTGTTTAATCAGATTATAAATATTTTTGTTTTTTTTTTACTATAAGGTTCAAATTTAATTTATAAGCAAAAAAAAATTTAATGAATTTTTATTCGTTGGCAACCCTGTTGCTGATCAAGAAAAATTTGAATTGTACACTATTAAAATGACTTCGATTTATTGGCAAAGTTGGGTATTCACTACCTCTTTTTTCTTCATTAATTTTAATTTACACTATGGCATTGGTCCCCCTTTATACATACACTTTTTTTTTTCTTTAACACACCCGTCGGCTCGCGTATTATAAATTTTTATTCGGAGTATATATATACATATATAAGTATATTTAAATGTAATTGAAATCAATATAAAATAAATCAATATATTTAACAACAAACTCACCCCTTAAGCTCCGGTGGAAGTGGCCACTGCCGCTGGTTTTATTAAAATCGTTGTTCTTAATATGCTTCCGCTAGTTTTATTTTGTAGCACTTCATATATATATATATATATATAACAATACGCGAACGGATTCTTTTTCGTTACGTTTCGCGTTTCAATAGAAACGAAATTTAAATCTTTCTTTCACAGCTAATTTGCAATTAGTAGGACAGTACATTAATTAATCAGTAATTACTTAAGTAAAAAAAATTACTAAATGACAATTGAAATTAATTAAAAAAAGGAGAAACTTGAATCAAAAAAAAAAAAAAAAAAATGTATAAAAAAAACTTTGAAGTTTTAATTTTGGTTGTAGTTGGAATTGAACTCGGAGTCCTCTAGATTCTAGGTTTCAGATTCCGACGACCTTACTCTCTTGGCTGCGCTGTAGCTTATTTAAATGATAGCTTTTTAGCTACTTCATCGACCTGAAGCGCACAACCTACTCGCTTTGAGTTTGAGCTTCTGACACGGTATCGGGGTCTGCCGTTATTGCTGGTCTTTTCTCACTGATTTTAATGCTTTACAATTTCCCTTTGTAGGATAGAATCGAGGCGGTAGCAATTTCTACCGCCATTAAAGTCCTATTAAAGTCCTATTAAAAATTTTACTAAAAAAAAATATAAAAAAAAACTTTTACCTCGCTAAGTACCTCCTTTTGGGCTTGGTATGCGGTATAAAATTTAATAACCCTTTATGTAATCACTTTTAGGGTGCTGTGTTTTATACGCTCGATAATAAGAGCTGTTAATTCGCCAATATGGAAACTTTTTTAAAATTACTCTCGATTTTCCGATTTTTAACAATTTTTTTTTTTTTTTATTAAAATAGGCTTGAAAATTCTCGAACAAATTCGACCGTCTTTGTTGGCACACAACTAATCATTGTGTTGCTTTTTTTTTTTCTTTGTCCTATTGCTAACCAACATTGGAAACTCTGCAAATTCATAAGTTCCCTCATTTCCAGGATCATTGACATCATTAAGTGGCATCTCTACTCTCGAGTCAAAGCTCCCAAATTCCTGCGAACTCGATCCTCTCCCAAGAATCTGCATGGACAGATTTGGAACAAATTTCCTTCTGAGCGGATGATAAAACCCCAATGTTGAACACATCCTAAGCCTAGATCGTAAACAACACCCCTAGAGATCTACTACATTCGACTTATTCAATCTATCCTTTCGTACCCCTTCCGCAACCTGACAGCTCGATATTTCCCTCTAAGTACGTACATATGTATATACGTATGTATGTACGAAACCGAAATGTAAACACGAATCAGTTTGCTGTCGTTTTGCCGGTCGGTCGTGTTGTTGTTCGTCAGCGGTGGTTCGTACGCAAATTCCAACGAAAATATTAAATAAATATTAATTGAAATCGGTAACACATTTTTACGGGGTTCGCATGTGGAGATATTACCATCCAAAGCAAGTCAAATGCAGTTGGTTGGAAAATCATGCGAATAACTTTGAATTCAAATATCCCAAGAACTGGATATCGCAGATACTTTTTGTCTTCAGCTGTGGATAGGTATTGAACAGACCTTTCTTTTGATGTATATACCGATGGGTTCGGGGAACATTGTTAAAAATGTAATTTTTTTCTTGCAAGGGGTTAGCCTTGATTTTTTTCAAAAAATGTTGAAAAAGGTGAAGTCATGAATTGTACAACAATGGAAAGACCTGTGAAATCCCTTTCGAGCACTGGCAGCTTCAGATTTTTACGGGGTTCGGTTGCGGAGATATCACCATCCAAAGCAAGTCAAATGCAGTTGGTTGGAAAATCATGCGAATAACTTTGTATTAAAATATCTCAAAAACCGGATGTCGCAGATACTTTCTCTCTTCAGCTGTGCATAGGTATTGAACAGACCTTTCTTTGATGTATATACCCATGGGCTTGGTTAACATTGT
Organism: Philhelius pedissequus; assembly: GCA_910595825.1. Lineage (NCBI taxonomy): Eukaryota > Metazoa > Arthropoda > Insecta > Diptera > Syrphidae > Philhelius > Philhelius pedissequus. The sequence continues at coordinate 473,394 of OU343163.1, read as the reverse complement.
TGAAAATGTAAATTTTTTCTTGCAAGGGGTTAGCCTTGATTTTTTTCAAAAAAGTCGAAAAAGGTGAAGCCATGAATTGTACAACAAGTTGTACAACAATGGAAAGGCCTGTGAAATCCCTTTCGAGCATTGGCAGCCGCAGATTTTTACGGGGTTTGGTTGCGGAGATATCACCATCCAAAGCAAGTCAAATGCAGTTTGGTGGAAAATAATGCGAATAACTTTGAATAAAAATATGTCAAGAACCGGATGTCATAGATACTTTTTGTCTTCAGCTGTGTATAGGTATTGAACAGACCTTTCTTTTGATGTATATATCGATGGGTTTGGGGAACATTGTTAAAAATATAATTTTTTTCTTGCAAGGGGTTAGCCTTGTTTTTTTTCAAAAATGTCGAAAATGGTGAAGTCATTAATTGTACAACAGTGGAAAAGCCTGTGGAATCCCTTTCAAGCACTGGCAGCCGCAGATTTTTACGGGGTTTGGTTGCGGAGATATCACCATCCAAAGCAAGTCAAATGCAGTTTGGTGGAAAATAATGCGAATAACTTTGAATAAAAATATGTCAAGAACCGGATGTCATAGATACTTTTTGTCTTCAGCTGTGTATAGGTATTGAACAGACCTTTCTTTTGATGTATATATCGATGGGTTTGGGGAACATTGTTAAAAATATAATTTTTTTCTTGCAAGGGGTTAGCCTTGATTTTTTTAAAAATGTCGAAAAAGGTAAAGTCATGAATTGTACTACAAGTTGTACAACAATGGAAAGGCCTGTGAAATCCCTTTTGAGCACTGGCAGCCTCAGATTTTTACGGAGTTCGGTTGCGGAGATATCACCATCCAAAGCAAGTCAAATGCAGTTGGGTGGAAAATCATGCGAATAACTTTGAATTAAAATATCTCAAGAACCGGATGTCGCAGATACTTTTTGTATTCAGCTGTGTATAGGTATTAAACAGACATTTCTTTTGATGTATATATCGATGGGTTTTGGGAACATTGTTGAAAATGTAATTTTTTTCTTGCAAGGGGTTAGCCTTGATTTTTTTCAAAAATGTCGAAAAAGGTGAAGCCATGAATTGTACAACAAGTTGTACAACGATAGAACTCCCTGTAAAATCCCTTTCGAGCACTGGCAGCGGCAGAGTTTTGCGGGGTTTGATTGCGGAGATATCACCATCCAAAGCAAGTCAACTGCAGTTGGGAAGAAAATCATGCGAATAACTTTGAATTAAAATATCTCAAGAACCGAATGTCGCAGATACATTTTGTCTTCAGCTGTGGATAGGTATTGAACACACCTTTCTTTTGATGTACATATCGATGGGTTTGGGGAACATTGTTAAAAATGTAATTTTTTTCTTGCAAGGGGTTAGCCTTGATTTTTTTCAAAAATGTCGAAAAAGGTGAAGTCATGAATTGTACTACAAGTTGTACAATAATATAAAGGCCTGTGAAATCCCTTTCTAACACTGGCAGCCTCACATTTTTACGGGGTTCGCATGTGGAGATATTACCATCCAAAGCAAGTCAAATGCAGTTGGTTGGAAAATCATGCGAATAACTTTGAATTCAAATATCCCAAGAACCGGATATCGCAGATACTTTTTGTCTTCAGCTGTGGATAGGTATTGAACAGACCTTTCTTTTGATGTATTTACCGATGGGTTTGGGGAACATTGTTAAAAATGTAATTTTTTTCTTGCAAGGGGTTAGCCTTGATTTTTTTCAAAAAATGTTGAAAAGGTGAAGTCATGAATTGTACAACAAGTTGTACAACAATGGAAAGGCCTGTGAAATCCCTTTCGAGCACTGGCAGCTTCAGATTTTTACGGGGTTCGGTTGCGGAGATATCACCATCCAAAGCAAGTCAAATGCAGTTGGTTGGAAAATCATGCGAATAACTTTGTATTAAAATATCTCAAAAACCGGATGTCGCAGATACTTTCTCTCTTCAGCTGTGCATAGGTATTGAACAGACCTTTCTTTTGATGTATATACCCATGGGCTTGGTTAACATTGTTGAAAATGTAAATTTTTTCTTGCAAGGGTTTATCCTTGATTTTTTTCAAAAATGTCGAAAAAGGTGAAGTCATGAATTGTACAACAAGTTGTACAACAATGGAAAGGCCTGTGAAATCCCTTTCGAGCATTGGCAGCCGCAGATTTTTACGGGGTTTGGTTGCGGAGATATCACAATCCAATGCAAGTCAACTGCAGTTGGGCGGAAAATCATGCGAATAACTTTGAATTAAAATATATCAAGAACTGGATGTCGCAGATACCTTTTGTCTTCAGTTGTGGATAGGTATTGAACAGACCTTTCTTTTGATGTATATGTCGATGGGTTTGGGGAACATTGTTAAAAATGTAATTTTTTTCTTGCAAGGGGTTAGCCTTGATTTTTTTCAAAAATGTCGAAAAAGGTGAAGTCATGAATTGTACAACAAGTTGTACAACAATGGAAAGGCCTGTGAAATCCCTTTCGAGCATTGGCAGCCGTAGATTTTTACGGGGTTTGGTTGCGGAGATATCACAATCCAATGCAAGTCAACTGCAGTTGGGTGGAAAATCATGCGAATAACTTTGAATTAAAATATATCAAGAACTGGATGTCGCAGATACCTTTTGTCTTCAGTTGTGGATAGGTATTGAACAGACCTTTCTTTTGATGTATATGTCGATGGGTTTGGGGAACATTGTTAAAAATGTATTTTTTTTCTTGCAAGGGGTTAGCCTTGATTTTTTTCAAAAAAGTCGAAAAAGGTGAAGCCATGAATTGTACAACAAGTTGTACAACGATAGAACTGCCTGTGAAATCCCTTTCGAGCACTGGCAGCGGCAGAGGTTTGCGGGGTTTGATTGCGGAGATATCACCATCCAAAGCAAGTCAACTGCAGTTGGGAGGAAAATCATGCGAATAGCTTTGAATTAAAATATCTCAAGAACCGAATGTCGCAGATACTTTTTGTCTTCAGCTGTGGATAGGTATGGAACAGGCCTTTCTTTTGATGTATATATCGATGGGTTTGAGGAACATTGTTAAAAATGTAATTTTTTTCTTGCAAGGGGTTAGCCTTGATTTTTTTCAAAAATGTCGAAAAAGGTGAAGTCATGAATTGTACTACAAGTTGTACAACAATGGAAAGGCCTGTGAAATCCCTTTCGAGCACTGGCAGCCTCAGATTTTTACTAGGTTCGGTTGCGGAGATATCACCATCCAAAGCAATTCAAATGCAGTTGGGTGGAAAATCATGCGAATAACTTTGAATTAAAATATCTCAAGAACCGGATGTCACAGATACTTTTTGACTTCAGCTGTGTATAGGTATTGAACAGACCTTTCTTTTGATGTATATATCGATGGGTTTGGGGAACATTGTTAAAAATGTAATTTTTTTCTTGCAAGGGGTTAGCCTTGATTTTTTTTAAAATGTCGTAAAAGGTAAAGTCATGAATTGTACTACAAGTTGCACAACAATGGAAAGTCCTGTGAAATCCCTTTTGAGCACTGGCAGCCTCAGATTTTTACGGAGTTCGGTTGCGGAGATATCACCATCCAAAGCAAGTCAAATGCAGTTGGGTGGAAAATCATGCGAATAACTTTAAATAAAAATATCTCAAGAACCGGATGTCGCAGATACTTTTTGTCTTCAGCTGTGTATAGGTATTAAACAGACCTTTCTTTTGATGTATATATCGATTTTTGCAAGGGGTTAGCCTTGATTTTTTTCAAAAATGTCGAAAAAGGTGAAGTCATGAATTGTACTACAACTTGTACAATAATGTAAAGGCCGGTGAAATCCCTTTCTAACACTGGCAGCCTCACATTTTTACGGGGTTCGCATGTGGAGATATTACCATCCAAAGCAAGTCAAATGCAGTTGGTTGGAAAATCATGCGAATAACTTTGAATTCAAATATCCCAAGAACTGGATATCGCAGATACTTTTTGTCTTCAGCTGTGGATAGGTATTGAACAGACCTTTCTTTTGATGTATATACCGATGGGTTCGGGGAACATTGTTAAAAATGTAATTTTTTTCTTGCAAGGGGTTAGCCTTGATTTTTTTCAAAAAATGTTGAAAAGGTGAAGTCATGAATTGTACAACAAGTTGTACAACAATGGAAAGGCCTGTGAAATCCCTTTCGAGCACTGGCAGCTTCAGATTTTTACGGGGTTCGGTTGCGGAGATATCACCATCCAAAGCAAGTCAAATGCAGTTGGTTGGAAAATCATGCGAATAACTTTGTATTAAAATATCTCAAAAACCGGATGTCGCAGATACTTTCTCTCTTCAGCTGTGCATAGGTATTGAACAGACCTTTCTTTTGATGTATATACCCATGGGCTTGGTTAACATTGTTGAAAATGTAAATTTTTTCTTGCAAGGGTTTATCCTTGATTTTTTTCAAAAATGTCGAAAAAGGTGAAGTCATGAATTGTACAACAAGTTGTACAACAATGGAAAGGCCTGTGAAATCCCTTTCGAGCATTGGCAGCCGCAGATTTTTACGGGGTTTGGTTGCGGAGATATCACAATCCAATGCAAGTCAACTGCAGTTGGGCGGAAAATCATGCGAATAACTTTGAATTAAAATATATCAAGAACTGGATGTCGCAGATACCTTTTGTCTTCAGTTGTGGATAGGTATTGAACAGACCTTTCTTTTGATGTATATGTCGATGGGTTTGGGGAACATTGTTAAAAATGTAATTTTTTTCTTGCAAGGGGTTAGCCTTGATTTTTTTCAAAAATGTCGAAAAAGGTGAAGTCATGAATTGTACAACAAGTTGTACAACAATGGAAAGGCCTGTGAAATCCCTTTCGAGCATTGGCAGCCGTAGATTTTTACGGGGTTTGGTTGCGGAGATATCACAATCCAATGCAAGTCAACTGCAGTTGGGTGGAAAATCATGCGAATAACTTTGAATTAAAATATATCAAGAACTGGATGTCGCAGATACCTTTTGTCTTCAGTTGTGGATAGGTATTGAACAGACCTTTCTTTTGATGTATATGTCGATGGGTTTGGGGAACATTGTTAAAAATGTATTTTTTTTCTTGCAAGGGGTTAGCCTTGATTTTTTTCAAAAAAGTCGAAAAAGGTGAAGCCATGAATTGTACAACAAGTTGTACAACGATAGAACTGCCTGTGAAATCCCTTTCGAGCACTGGCAGCGGCAGAGGTTTGCGGGGTTTGATTGCGGAGATATCACCATCCAAAGCAAGTCAACTGCAGTTGGGAGGAAAATCATGCGAATAGCTTTGAATTAAAATATCTCAAGAACCGAATGTCGCAGATACTTTTTGTCTTCAGCTGTGGATAGGTATGGAACAGGCCTTTCTTTTGATGTATATATCGATGGGTTTGAGGAACATTGTTAAAAATGTAATTTTTTTCTTGCAAGGGGTTAGCCTTGATTTTTTTCAAAAATGTCGAAAAAGGTGAAGTCATGAATTGTACTACAAGTTGTACAACAATGGAAAGGCCTGTGAAATCCCTTTCGAGCACTGGCAGCCTCAGATTTTTACTAGGTTCGGTTGCGGAGATATCACCATCCAAAGCAATTCAAATGCAGTTGGGTGGAAAATCATGCGAATAACTTTGAATTAAAATATCTCAAGAACCGGATGTCACAGATACTTTTTGACTTCAGCTGTGTATAGGTATTGAACAGACCTTTCTTTTGATGTATATATCGATGGGTTTGGGGAACATTGTTAAAAATGTAATTTTTTTCTTGCAAGGGGTTAGCCTTGATTTTTTTTAAAATGTCGTAAAAGGTAAAGTCATGAATTGTACTACAAGTTGCACAACAATGGAAAGTCCTGTGAAATCCCTTTTGAGCACTGGCAGCCTCAGATTTTTACGGAGTTCGGTTGCGGAGATATCACCATCCAAAGCAAGTCAAATGCAGTTGGGTGGAAAATCATGCGAATAACTTTAAATAAAAATATCTCAAGAACCGGATGTCGCAGATACTTTTTGTCTTCAGCTGTGTATAGGTATTAAACAGACCTTTCTTTTGATGTATATATCGATTTTTGCAAGGGGTTAGCCTTGATTTTTTTCAAAAATGTCGAAAAAGGTGAAGTCATGAATTGTACTACAACTTGTACAATAATGTAAAGGCCGGTGAAATCCCTTTCTAACACTGGCAGCCTCACATTTTTACGGGGTTCGCATGTGGAGATATTACCATCCAAAGCAAGTCAAATGCAGTTGGTTGGAAAATCATGCGAATAACTTTGAATTCAAATATCCCAAGAACTGGATATCGCAGATACTTTTTGTCTTCAGCTGTGGATAGGTATTGAACAGACCTTTCTTTTGATGTATATACCGATGGGTTCGGGGAACATTGTTAAAAATGTAATTTTTTTCTTGCAAGGGGTTAGCCTTGATTTTTTTCAAAAAATGTTGAAAAAGGTGAAGTCATGAATTGTACAACAAGTTGTACAACAATGGAAAGGCCTGTGAAATCCCTTTCGAGCACTGGCAGCTTCAGATTTTTACGGGGTTCGGTTGCGGAGATATCACCATCCAAAGCAAGTCAAATGCAGTTGGTTGGAAAATCATGCGAATAACTTTGTATTAAAATATCTCAAAAACCGGATGTCGCAGATACTTTCTCTCTTCAGCTGTGCATAGGTATTGAACAGACCTTTCTTTTGATGTATATACCCATGGGCTTGGTTAACATTGTTGAAAATGTAAATTTTTTCTTGCAAGGGTTTATCCTTGATTTTTTTCAAAAATGTCGAAAAAGGTGAAGTCATGAATTGTACAACAAGTTGTACAACAATGGAAAGGCCTGTGAAATCCCTTTCGAGCATTGGCAGCCGCAGATTTTTACGGGGTTTGGTTGCGGAGATATCACAATCCAATGCAAGTCAACTGCAGTTGGGCGGAAAATCATGCGAATAACTTTGAATTAAAATATATCAAGAACTGGATGTCGCAGATACCTTTTGTCTTCAGTTGTGGATAGGTATTGAACAGACCTTTCTTTTGATGTATATGTCGATGGGTTTGGGGAACATTGTTAAAAATGTAATTTTTTTCTTGCAAGGGGTTAGCCTTGATTTTTTTCAAAAATGTCGAAAAAGGTGAAGTCATGAATTGTACAACAAGTTGTACAACAATGGAAAGGCCTGTGAAATCCCTTTCGAGCACTGGCAGCCGCAGATTTTTACGGGGTTTGGTTGCGGAGATATCACAATCCAATGCAAGTCAACTGCAGTTGGGTGGAAAATCATGCGAATAACTTTGAATTAAAATATATCAAGAACTGGATGTCGCAGATACCTTTTGTCTTCAGTTGTGGATAGGTATTGAACAGACCTTTCTTTTGATGTATATGTCGATGGGTTTGGGGAACATTGTTAAAAATGTAATTTTTTTCTTGCAAGGGGTTAGCCTTGATTTTTTTCAAAAAAGTCGAAAAAGGTGAAGCCATGAATTGTACAACAAGTTGTACAATGATAGAACTGCCTGTGAAATCCCTTTCGAGCACTGGCAGCGGCAGAGGTTTGCGGGGTTTGATTGCGGAGATATCACCATCCAAAGCAAGTCAACTGCAGTTGGGAGGAAAATCATGCGAATAGCTTTGAATTAAAATATCTCAAGAACCGAATGTCGCAGATACTTTTTGTCTTCAGCTGTGGATAGGTATGGAACAGGCCTTTCTTTTGATGTATATATCGATGGGTTTGAGGAACATTGTTAAAAATGTAATTTTTTTCTTGCAAGGGATTAGCCTTGATTTTTTTCAAAAATGTCGAAAAAGGTGAAGTCATGAATTGTACTACAAGTTGTACAACAATGGAAAGGCCTGTGAAATCCCTTTCGAGCACTGGCAGCCTCAGATTTTTACTAGGTTCGGTTGCGGAGATATCACCATCCAAAGCAATTCAAATGCAGTTGGGTGGAAAATCATGCGAATAACTTTGAATTAAAATATCTCAAGAACCGGATGTCACAGATACTTTTTGACTTCAGCTGTGTATAGGTATTGAACAGACCTTTCTTTTGATGTATATATCGATGGGTTTGGGGAACATTGTTAAAAATGTAATTTTTTTCTTGCAAGGGGTTAGCCTTGATTTTTTTTAAAATGTCGAAAAAGGTAAAGTCATGAATTGTACTACAAGTTGCACAACAATGGAAAGTCCTGTGAAATCCCTTTTGAGCACTGGCAGCCTCAGATTTTTACGGAGTTCGGTTGCGGAGATATCACCGTCCAAAGCAAGTCAAATGCAGTTGGGTGGAAAATCATGCGAATAACTTTAAATAAAAATATCTCAAGAACCGGATGTCGCAGATACTTTTTGTCTTCAGCTGTGTATAGGTATTAAACAGACCTTTCTTTTGATGTATATATCGATTTTTGCAAGGGGTTAGCCTTGATTTTTTTCAAAAATGTCGAAAAAGGTGAAGTCATGAATTGTACTACAAGTTGTACAATAATGTAAAGGCCGGTGAAATCCCTTTCTAACACTGGCAGCCTCACATTTTTACGGGGTTCGCATGTGGAGATATTACCATCCAAAGCAAGTCAAATGCAGTTGGTTGGAAAATCATGCGAATAACTTTGAATTCAAATATCCCAAGAACTGGATATCGCAGATACTTTTTGTCTTCAGCTGTGGATAGGTATTGAACAGACCTTTCTTTTGATGTATATACCGATGGGTTCGGGGAACATTGTTAAAAATGTAATTTTTTTCTTGCAAGGGGTTAGCCTTGATTTTTTTCAAAAAATGTTGAAAAAGGTGAAGTCATGAATTGTACAACAATGGAAAGGCCTGTGAAATCCCTTTCGAGCACTGGCAGCTTCAGATTTTTACGGGGTTCGGTTGCGGAGATATCACCATCCAAAGCAAGTCAAATGCAGTTGGTTGGAAAATCATGCGAATAACTTTGTATTAAAATATCTCAAAAACCGGATGTCGCAGATACTTTCTCTCTTCAGCTATGCATAGGTATTGGACAGACCTTTCTTTGATGTATATACCCATGGGCTTGGTTAACATTGTTGAAAATGTAAATTTTTTCTTGCAAGGGGTTAGCCTTGATTTTTTTCAAAAAAGTCGAAAAAGGTGAAGCCATGAATTGTACAACAAGTTGTACAACAATGGAAAGGCCTGTAAAATCCCTTTCGAGCATTGGCAGCCGCAGATTTTTACGGGGTTTGGTTGCGGAGATATCACAATCCAATGCAAGTCAACTGCAGTTGGGTGGAAAATCATGCGAATAACTTTGAATTAAAATATATCAAGAACTGGATGTCGCAGATACCTTTTGTATTCAGTTGTGGATAGGTATTGAACAGACCTTTCTTTTGATGTATATGTCGATGGGTTTGAGGAACATTGTTAAAAATGTAATTTTTTTCTTGCAAGGGGTTAGCCTTGATTTTTTTCAAAAAAGTCGAAAAAGGTGAAGCCATGAATTGTACAACAAGTTGTACAATGATAGAACTGCCTGTGAAATCCCTTTCGAGCACTGGCAGCGGCAGAGGTTTGCGGGGTTTGATTGCGGAGATATCACCATCCAAAGCAAGTCAACTGCAGTTGGGAGGAAAATCATGCGAATAACTTTGAATTAAAATATCTCAAGAACCAAATGTCGCAGATACTTTTTGTCTTCAGCTGTGGATAGGTATTGAACAGGCCTTTCTTTTGATGTATATATCGATGGGTTTGAGGAACATTGTTAAAAATGTAATTTTTTTCTTGCAAGGGATTAGCCTTGATTTTTTTCAAAAATGTCGAAAAAGGTGAAGTCATGAATTGTACTACAAGTTGTACAACAATGGAAAGGCCTGTGAAATCCCTTTCGAGCACTGGCAGCCTCAGATTTTTACTAGGTTCGGTTGCGGAGATATCACCATCCAAAGCAATTCAAATGCAGTTGGGTGGAAAATCATGCGAATAACTTTGAATTAAAATATCTCAAGAACCGGATGTCACAGATACTTTTTGACTTCAGCTGTGTATAGGTATTGAACAGACCTTTCTTTTGATGTATATATCGATGGGTTTGGGGAACATTGTTAAAAATGTAATTTTTTTCTTGCAAGGGGTTAGCCTTGATTTTTTTCAAAAAAGTCGAAAAAGGTGAAGCCATGAATTGTACAACAAGTTGTACAATGATAGAACTGCCTGTGAAATCCCTTTCGAGCACTGGCAGCGGCAGAGGTTTGCGGGGTTTGATTGCGGAGATATCACCATCCAAAGCAAGTCAACTGCAGTTGGGAGGAAAATCATGCGAATAGCTTTGAATTAAAATATCTCAAGAACCGAATGTCGCAGATACTTTTTGTCTTCAGCTGTGGATAGGTATGGAACAGGCCTTTCTTTTGATGTATATATCGATGGGTTTGGGGAACATTGTTAAAAATGTAATTTTTTTCTTGCAAGGGGTTAGCCTTGATTTTTTTTAAAATGTCGAAAAAGGTAAAGTCATGAATTGTACTACAAGTTGCACAACAATGGAAAGTCCTGTGAAATCCCTTTTGAGCACTGGCAGCCTCAGATTTTTACGGAGTTCGGTTGCGGAGATATCACCATCCAAAGCAAGTCAAATGCAGTTGGGTGGAAAATCATGCGAATAACTTTAAATAAAAATATCTCAAGAACCGGATGTCGCAGATACTTTTTGTCTTCAGCTGTGTATAGGTATTAAACAGACCTTTCTTTTGATGTATATATCGATTTTTGCAAGGGGTTAGCCTTGATTTTTTTCAAAAATGTCGAAAAAGGTGAAGTCATGAATTGTACTACAAGTTGTACAATAATGTAAAGGCCGGTGAAATCCCTTTCTAACACTGGCAGCCTCACATTTTTACGGGGTTCGCATGTGGAGATATTACCATCCAAAGCAAGTCAAATGCAGTTGGTTGGAAAATCATGCGAATAACTTTGAATTCAAATATCCCAAGAACTGGATATCGCAGATACTTTTTGTCTTCAGCTGTGGATAGGTATTGAACAGACCTTTCTTTTGATGTATATACCGATGGGTTCGGGGAACATTGTTAAAAATGTAATTTTTTTCTTGCAAGGGGTTAGCCTTGATTTTTTTCAAAAAATGTTGAAAAAGGTGAAGTCATGAATTGTACAACAATGGAAAGGCCTGTGAAATCCCTTTCGAGCACTGGCAGCTTCAGATTTTTACGGGGTTCGGTTGCGGAGATATCACCATCCAAAGCAAGTCAAATGCAGTTGGTTGGAAAATCATGCGAATAACTTTGTATTAAAATATCTCAAAAACCGGATGTCGCAGATACTTTCTCTCTTCAGCTGTGCATAGGTATTGGACAGACCTTTCTTTGATGTATATACCCATGGGCTTGGTTAACATTGTTGAAAATGTAAATTTTTTCTTGCAAGGGGTTAGCCTTGATTTTTTTCAAAAAAGTCGAAAAAGGTGAAGCCATGAATTGTACAACAAGTTGTACAACAATGGAAAGGCCTGTGAAATCCCTTTCGAGCATTGGCAGCCGCAGATTTTTACGGGGTTTGGTTGCGGAGATATCACAATCCAATGCAAGTCAACTGCAGTTGGGTGGAAAATCATGCGAATAACTTTGAATTAAAATATATCAAGAACTGGATGTCGCAGATACCTTTTGTCTTCAGTTGTGGATAGGTATTGAACAGACCTTTCTTTTGATGTATATGTCGATGGGTTTGAGGAACATTGTTAAAAATGTAATTTTTTTCTTGCAAGGGGTTAGCCTTGATTTTTTTCAAAAAAGTCGAAAAAGGTGAAGCCATGAATTGTACAACAAGTTGTACAATGATAGAACTGCCTGTGAAATCCCTTTCGAGCACTGGCAGCGGCAGAGGTTTGCGGGGTTTGATTGCGGAGATATCACCATCCAAAGCAAGTCAAATGCAGTTGGTTGGAAAATCATGCGAATAACTTTGTATTAAAATATCTCAAAAACCGGATGTCGCAGATACTTTCTCTCTTCAGCTGTGCATAGGTATTGAACAGACCTTTCTTTGATGTATATACCCATGGGCTTGGTTAACATTGTTGAAAATGTAAATTTTTTCTTGCAAGGGGTTAGCCTTGATTTTTTTCAAAAAAGTCGAAAAAGGTGAAGCCATGAATTGTACAACAAGTTGTACAACAATGGAAAGGCCTGTGAAATCCCTTTCGAGCATTGGCAGCCGCAGATTTTTACGGGGTTTGGTTGCGGAGATATCACCATCCAAAGCAAGTCAAATGCAGTTTGGTGGAAAATAATGCGAATAACTTTGAATAAAAATATGTCAAGAACCGGATGTCATAGATACTTTTTGTCTTCAGCTGTGTATAGGTATTGAACAGACCTTTCTTTTGATGTATATATCGATGGGTTTGGGGAACATTGTTAAAAATATAATTTTTTTCTTGCAAGGGGTTAGCCTTGTTTTTTTTCAAAAATGTCGAAAATGGTGAAGTCATTAATTGTACAACAGTGGAAAAGCCTGTGGAATCCCTTTCAAGCACTGGCAGCCGCAGATTTTTACGGGGTTTGGTTGCGGAGATATCACCATCCAAAGCAAGTCAAATGCAGTTTGGTGGAAAATAATGCGAATAACTTTGAATAAAAATATGTCAAGAACCGGATGTCATAGATACTTTTTGTCTTCAGCTGTGTATAGGTATTGAACAGACCTTTCTTTTGATGTATATATCGATGGGTTTGGGGAACATTGTTAAAAATATAATTTTTTTCTTGCAAGGGGTTAGCCTTGATTTTTTTAAAAATGTCGAAAAAGGTAAAGTCATGAATTGTACTACAAGTTGTACAACAATGGAAAGGCCTGTGAAATCCCTTTTGAGCACTGGCAGCCTCAGATTTTTACGGAGTTCGGTTGCGGAGATATCACCATCCAAAGCAAGTCAAATGCAGTTGGGTGGAAAATCATGCGAATAACTTTGAATTAAAATATCTCAAGAACCGGATGTCGCAGATACTTTTTGTATTCAGCTGTGTATAGGTATTAAACAGACATTTCTTTTGATGTATATATCGATGGGTTTTGGGAACATTGTTGAAAATGTAATTTTTTTCTTGCAAGGGGTTAGCCTTGATTTTTTTCAAAAATGTCGAAAAAGGTGAAGCCATGAATTGTACAACAAGTTGTACAACGATAGAACTCCCTGTAAAATCCCTTTCGAGCACTGGCAGCGGCAGAGTTTTGCGGGGTTTGATTGCGGAGATATCACCATCCAAAGCAAGTCAACTGCAGTTGGGAAGAAAATCATGCGAATAACTTTGAATTAAAATATCTCAAGAACCGAATGTCGCAGATACATTTTGTCTTCAGCTGTGGATAGGTATTGAACACACCTTTCTTTTGATGTACATATCGATGGGTTTGGGGAACATTGTTAAAAATGTAATTTTTTTCTTGCAAGGGGTTAGCCTTGATTTTTTTCAAAAATGTCGAAAAAGGTGAAGTCATGAATTGTACTACAAGTTGTACAATAATATAAAGGCCTGTGAAATCCCTTTCTAACACTGGCAGCCTCACATTTTTACGGGGTTCGCATGTGGAGATATTACCATCCAAAGCAAGTCAAATGCAGTTGGTTGGAAAATCATGCGAATAACTTTGAATTCAAATATCCCAAGAACCGGATATCGCAGATACTTTTTGTCTTCAGCTGTGGATAGGTATTGAACAGACCTTTCTTTTGATGTATTTACCGATGGGTTTGGGGAACATTGTTAAAAATGTAATTTTTTTCTTGCAAGGGGTTAGCCTTGATTTTTTTCAAAAAATGTTGAAAAGGTGAAGTCATGAATTGTACAACAAGTTGTACAACAATGGAAAGGCCTGTGAAATCCCTTTCGAGCACTGGCAGCTTCAGATTTTTACGGGGTTCGGTTGCGGAGATATCACCATCCAAAGCAAGTCAAATGCAGTTGGTTGGAAAATCATGCGAATAACTTTGTATTAAAATATCTCAAAAACCGGATGTCGCAGATACTTTCTCTCTTCAGCTGTGCATAGGTATTGAACAGACCTTTCTTTTGATGTATATACCCATGGGCTTGGTTAACATTGTTGAAAATGTAAATTTTTTCTTGCAAGGGTTTATCCTTGATTTTTTTCAAAAATGTCGAAAAAGGTGAAGTCATGAATTGTACAACAAGTTGTACAACAATGGAAAGGCCTGTGAAATCCCTTTCGAGCATTGGCAGCCGCAGATTTTTACGGGGTTTGGTTGCGGAGATATCACAATCCAATGCAAGTCAACTGCAGTTGGGCGGAAAATCATGCGAATAACTTTGAATTAAAATATATCAAGAACTGGATGTCGCAGATACCTTTTGTCTTCAGTTGTGGATAGGTATTGAACAGACCTTTCTTTTGATGTATATGTCGATGGGTTTGGGGAACATTGTTAAAAATGTAATTTTTTTCTTGCAAGGGGTTAGCCTTGATTTTTTTCAAAAATGTCGAAAAAGGTGAAGTCATGAATTGTACAACAAGTTGTACAACAATGGAAAGGCCTGTGAAATCCCTTTCGAGCATTGGCAGCCGTAGATTTTTACGGGGTTTGGTTGCGGAGATATCACAATCCAATGCAAGTCAACTGCAGTTGGGTGGAAAATCATGCGAATAACTTTGAATTAAAATATATCAAGAACTGGATGTCGCAGATACCTTTTGTCTTCAGTTGTGGATAGGTATTGAACAGACCTTTCTTTTGATGTATATGTCGATGGGTTTGGGGAACATTGTTAAAAATGTATTTTTTTTCTTGCAAGGGGTTAGCCTTGATTTTTTTCAAAAAAGTCGAAAAAGGTGAAGCCATGAATTGTACAACAAGTTGTACAACGATAGAACTGCCTGTGAAATCCCTTTCGAGCACTGGCAGCGGCAGAGGTTTGCGGGGTTTGATTGCGGAGATATCACCATCCAAAGCAAGTCAACTGCAGTTGGGAGGAAAATCATGCGAATAGCTTTGAATTAAAATATCTCAAGAACCGAATGTCGCAGATACTTTTTGTCTTCAGCTGTGGATAGGTATGGAACAGGCCTTTCTTTTGATGTATATATCGATGGGTTTGAGGAACATTGTTAAAAATGTAATTTTTTTCTTGCAAGGGGTTAGCCTTGATTTTTTTCAAAAATGTCGAAAAAGGTGAAGTCATGAATTGTACTACAAGTTGTACAACAATGGAAAGGCCTGTGAAATCCCTTTCGAGCACTGGCAGCCTCAGATTTTTACTAGGTTCGGTTGCGGAGATATCACCATCCAAAGCAATTCAAATGCAGTTGGGTGGAAAATCATGCGAATAACTTTGAATTAAAATATCTCAAGAACCGGATGTCACAGATACTTTTTGACTTCAGCTGTGTATAGGTATTGAACAGACCTTTCTTTTGATGTATATATCGATGGGTTTGGGGAACATTGTTAAAAATGTAATTTTTTTCTTGCAAGGGGTTAGCCTTGATTTTTTTTAAAATGTCGTAAAAGGTAAAGTCATGAATTGTACTACAAGTTGCACAACAATGGAAAGTCCTGTGAAATCCCTTTTGAGCACTGGCAGCCTCAGATTTTTACGGAGTTCGGTTGCGGAGATATCACCATCCAAAGCAAGTCAAATGCAGTTGGGTGGAAAATCATGCGAATAACTTTAAATAAAAATATCTCAAGAACCGGATGTCGCAGATACTTTTTGTCTTCAGCTGTGTATAGGTATTAAACAGACCTTTCTTTTGATGTATATATCGATTTTTGCAAGGGGTTAGCCTTGATTTTTTTCAAAAATGTCGAAAAAGGTGAAGTCATGAATTGTACTACAAGTTGTACAATAATGTAAAGGCCGGTGAAATCCCTTTCTAACACTGGCAGCCTCACATTTTTACGGGGTTCGCATGTGGAGATATTACCATCCAAAGCAAGTCAAATGCAGTTGGTTGGAAAATCATGCGAATAACTTTGAATTCAAATATCCCAAGAACTGGATATCGCAGATACTTTTTGTCTTCAGCTGTGGATAGGTATTGAACAGACCTTTCTTTTGATGTATATACCGATGGGTTCGGGGAACATTGTTAAAAATGTAATTTTTTTCTTGCAAGGGGTTAGCCTTGATTTTTTTCAAAAAATGTTGAAAAAGGTGAAGTCATGAATTGTACAACAAGTTGTACAACAATGGAAAGGCCTGTGAAATCCCTTTCGAGCACTGGCAGCTTCAGATTTTTACGGGGTTCGGTTGCGGAGATATCACCATCCAAAGCAAGTCAAATGCAGTTGGTTGGAAAATCATGCGAATAACTTTGTATTAAAATATCTCAAAAACCGGATGTCGCAGATACTTTCTCTCTTCAGCTGTGCATAGGTATTGAACAGACCTTTCTTTTGATGTATATACCCATGGGCTTGGTTAACATTGTTGAAAATGTAAATTTTTTCTTGCAAGGGTTTATCCTTGATTTTTTTCAAAAATGTCGAAAAAGGTGAAGTCATGAATTGTACAACAAGTTGTACAACAATGGAAAGGCCTGTGAAATCCCTTTCGAGCATTGGCAGCCGCAGATTTTTACGGGGTTTGGTTGCGGAGATATCACAATCCAATGCAAGTCAACTGCAGTTGGGCGGAAAATCATGCGAATAACTTTGAATTAAAATATATCAAGAACTGGATGTCGCAGATACCTTTTGTCTTCAGTTGTGGATAGGTATTGAACAGACCTTTCTTTTGATGTATATGTCGATGGGTTTGGGGAACATTGTTAAAAATGTAATTTTTTTCTTGCAAGGGGTTAGCCTTGATTTTTTTCAAAAATGTCGAAAAAGGTGAAGTCATGAATTGTACAACAAGTTGTACAACAATGGAAAGGCCTGTGAAATCCCTTTCGAGCATTGGCAGCCGCAGATTTTTACGGGGTTTGGTTGCGGAGATATCACAATCCAATGCAAGTCAACTGCAGTTGGGTGGAAAATCATGCGAATAACTTTGAATTAAAATATATCAAGAACTGGATGTCGCAGATACCTTTTGTCTTCAGTTGTGGATAGGTATTGAACAGACCTTTCTTTTGATGTATATGTCGATGGGTTTGGGGAACATTGTTAAAAATGTAATTTTTTTCTTGCAAGGGGTTAGCCTTGATTTTTTTCAAAAAAGTCGAAAAAGGTGAAGCCATGAATTGTACAACAAGTTGTACAATGATAGAACTGCCTGTGAAATCCCTTTCGAGCACTGGCAGCGGCAGAGGTTTGCGGGGTTTGATTGCGGAGATATCACCATCCAAAGCAAGTCAACTGCAGTTGGGAGGAAAATCATGCGAATAGCTTTGAATTAAAATATCTCAAGAACCGAATGTCGCAGATACTTTTTGTCTTCAGCTGTGGATAGGTATGGAACAGGCCTTTCTTTTGATGTATATATCGATGGGTTTGAGGAACATTGTTAAAAATGTAATTTTTTTCTTGCAAGGGATTAGCCTTGATTTTTTTCAAAAATGTCGAAAAAGGTGAAGTCATGAATTGTACTACAAGTTGTACAACAATGGAAAGGCCTGTGAAATCCCTTTCGAGCACTGGCAGCCTCAGATTTTTACTAGGTTCGGTTGCGGAGATATCACCATCCAAAGCAATTCAAATGCAGTTGGGTGGAAAATCATGCGAATAACTTTGAATTAAAATATCTCAAGAACCGGATGTCACAGATACTTTTTGACTTCAGCTGTGTATAGGTATTGAACAGACCTTTCTTTTGATGTATATATCGATGGGTTTGGGGAACATTGTTAAAAATGTAATTTTTTTCTTGCAAGGGGTTAGCCTTGATTTTTTTTAAAATGTCGAAAAAGGTAAAGTCATGAATTGTACTACAAGTTGCACAACAATGGAAAGTCCTGTGAAATCCCTTTTGAGCACTGGCAGCCTCAGATTTTTACGGAGTTCGGTTGCGGAGATATCACCATCCAAAGCAAGTCAAATGCAGTTGGGTGGAAAATCATGCGAATAACTTTAAATAAAAATATCTCAAGAACCGGATGTCGCAGATACTTTTTGTCTTCAGCTGTGTATAGGTATTAAACAGACCTTTCTTTTGATGTATATATCGATTTTTGCAAGGGGTTAGCCTTGATTTTTTTCAAAAATGTCGAAAAAGGTGAAGTCATGAATTGTACTACAAGTTGTACAATAATGTAAAGGCCGGTGAAATCCCTTTCTAACACTGGCAGCCTCACATTTTTACGGGGTTCGCATGTGGAGATATTACCATCCAAAGCAAGTCAAATGCAGTTGGTTGGAAAATCATGCGAATAACTTTGAATTCAAATATCCCAAGAACTGGATATCGCAGATACTTTTTGTCTTCAGCTGTGGATAGGTATTGAACAGACCTTTCTTTTGATGTATATACCGATGGGTTCGGGGAACATTGTTAAAAATGTAATTTTTTTCTTGCAAGGGGTTAGCCTTGATTTTTTTCAAAAAATGTTGAAAAAGGTGAAGTCATGAATTGTACAACAATGGAAAGGCCTGTGAAATCCCTTTCGAGCACTGGCAGCTTCAGATTTTTACGGGGTTCGGTTGCGGAGATATCACCATCCAAAGCAAGTCAAATGCAGTTGGTTGGAAAATCATGCGAATAACTTTGTATTAAAATATCTCAAAAACCGGATGTCGCAGATACTTTCTCTCTTCAGCTGTGCATAGGTATTGGACAGACCTTTCTTTGATGTATATACCCATGGGCTTGGTTAACATTGTTGAAAATGTAAATTTTTTCTTGCAAGGGGTTAGCCTTGATTTTTTTCAAAAAAGTCGAAAAAGGTGAAGCCATGAATTGTACAACAAGTTGTACAACAATGGAAAGGCCTGTAAAATCCCTTTCGAGCATTGGCAGCCGCAGATTTTTACGGGGTTTGGTTGCGGAGATATCACAATCCAATGCAAGTCAACTGCAGTTGGGTGGAAAATCATGCGAATAACTTTGAATTAAAATATATCAAGAACTGGATGTCGCAGATACCTTTTGTATTCAGTTGTGGATAGGTATTGAACAGACCTTTCTTTTGATGTATATGTCGATGGGTTTGAGGAACATTGTTAAAAATGTAATTTTTTTCTTGCAAGGGGTTAGCCTTGATTTTTTTCAAAAAAGTCGAAAAAGGTGAAGCCATGAATTGTACAACAAGTTGTACAATGATAGAACTGCCTGTGAAATCCCTTTCGAGCACTGGCAGCGGCAGAGGTTTGCGGGGTTTGATTGCGGAGATATCACCATCCAAAGCAAGTCAACTGCAGTTGGGAGGAAAATCATGCGAATAACTTTGAATTAAAATATCTCAAGAACCAAATGTCGCAGATACTTTTTGTCTTCAGCTGTGGATAGGTATTGAACAGGCCTTTCTTTTGATGTATATATCGATGGGTTTGAGGAACATTGTTAAAAATGTAATTTTTTTCTTGCAAGGGATTAGCCTTGATTTTTTTCAAAAATGTCGAAAAAGGTGAAGTCATGAATTGTACTACAAGTTGTACAACAATGGAAAGGCCTGTGAAATCCCTTTCGAGCACTGGCAGCCTCAGATTTTTACTAGGTTCGGTTGCGGAGATATCACCATCCAAAGCAATTCAAATGCAGTTGGGTGGAAAATCATGCGAATAACTTTGAATTAAAATATCTCAAGAACCGGATGTCACAGATACTTTTTGACTTCAGCTGTGTATAGGTATTGAACAGACCTTTCTTTTGATGTATATATCGATGGGTTTGGGGAACATTGTTAAAAATGTAATTTTTTTCTTGCAAGGGGTTAGCCTTGATTTTTTTCAAAAAAGTCGAAAAAGGTGAAGCCATGAATTGTACAACAAGTTGTGCAATGATAGAACTGCCTGTGAAATCCCTTTCGAGCACTGGCAGCGGCAGAGGTTTGCGGGGTTTGATTGCGGAGATATCACCATCCAAAGCAAGTCAACTGCAGTTGGGAGGAAAATCATGCGAATAGTTTTGAATTAAAATATCTCAAGAACCGAATGTCGCAGATACTTTTTGTCTTCAGCTGTGGATAGGTATGGAACAGGCCTTTCTTTTGATGTATATATCGATGGGTTTGGGGAACATTGTTAAAAATGTAATTTTTTTCTTGCAAGGGGTTAGCCTTGATTTTTTTTAAAATGTCGAAAAAGGTAAAGTCATGAATTGTACTACAAGTTGCACAACAATGGAAAGTCCTGTGAAATCCCTTTTGAGCACTGGCAGCCTCAGATTTTTACGGAGTTCGGTTGCGGAGATATCACCATCCAAAACAAGTCAAATGCAGTTGGGTGGAAAATCATGCGAATAACTTTAAATAAAAATATCTCAAGAACCGGATGTCGCAGATACTTTTTGTCTTCAGCTGTGTATAGGTATTAAACAGACCTTTCTTTTGATGTATATATCGATTTTTGCAAGGGGTTAGCCTTGATTTTTTTCAAAAATGTCGAAAAAGGTGAAGTCATGAATTGTACTACAAGTTGTACAATAATGTAAAGGCCGGTGAAATCCCTTTCTAACACTGGCAGCCTCACATTTTTACGGGGTTCGCATGTGGAGATATTACCATCCAAAGCAAGTCAAATGCAGTTGGTTGGAAAATCATGCGAATAACTTTGAATTCAAATATCCCAAGAACTGGATATCGCAGATACTTTTTGTCTTCAGCTGTGGATAGGTATTGAACAGACCTTTCTTTTGATGTATATACCGATGGGTTCGGGGAACATTGTTAAAAATGTAATTTTTTTCTTGCAAGGGGTTAGCCTTGATTTTTTTCAAAAAATGTTGAAAAAGGTGAAGTCATGAATTGTACAACAATGGAAAGGCCTGTGAAATCCCTTTCGAGCACTGGCAGCTTCAGATTTTTACGGGGTTCGGTTGCGGAGATATCACCATCCAAAGCAAGTCAAATGCAGTTGGTTGGAAAATCATGCGAATAACTTTGTATTAAAATATCTCAAAAACCGGATGTCGCAGATACTTTCTCTCTTCAGCTGTGCATAGGTATTGGACAGACCTTTCATTGATGTATATACCCATGGGCTTGGTTAACATTGTTGAAAATGTAAATTTTTTCTTGCAAGGGGTTAGCCTTGATTTTTTTCAAAAAAGTCGAAAAAGGTGAAGCCATGAATTGTACAACAAGTTGTACAACAATGGAAAGGCCTGTGAAATCCCTTTCGAGCATTGGCAGCCGCAGATTTTTACGGGGTTTGGTTGCGGAGATATCACAATCCAATGCAAGTCAACTGCAGTTGGGTGGAAAATCATGCGAATAACTTTGAATTAAAATATATCAAGAACTGGATGTCGCAGATACCTTTTGTCTTCAGTTGTGGATAGGTATTGAACAGACCTTTCTTTTGATGTATATGTCGATGGGTTTGAGGAACATTGTTAAAAATGTAATTTTTTTCTTGCAAGGGGTTAGCCTTGATTTTTTTCAAAAAAGTCGAAAAAGGTGAAGCCATGAATTGTACAACAAGTTGTACAATGATAGAACTGCCTGTGAAATCCCTTTCGAGCACTGGCAGCGGCAGAGGTTTGCGGGGTTTGATTGCGGAGATATCACCATCCAAAGCAAGTCAACTGCAGTTGGGAGGAAAATCATGCGAATAACTTTGAATTAAAATATCTCAAGAACCGAATGTCGCAGATACTTTTTGTCTTCAGCTGTGGATAGGTATTGAACAGGCCTTTCTTTTGATGTATATATCGATGGGTTTGAGGAACATTGTTAAAAATGTAATTTTTTTTTGCAAGGGGTTAGCCTTGATTTTTTTCAAAAATGTCGAAAAAGGTGAAGTCATGAATTGTACTACAAGTTGTACAACAATGGAAAGGCCTGTGAAATCCCTATCGAGCACTGGCAGCCTCAGATTTTTACTAGGTTCGGTTGCGGAGATATCACCATCCAAAGCAATTCAAATGCAGTTGGGTGGAAAATCATGCGACTAACTTTGAATTAAAATATCTCAAGAACCGGATGTCACAGATACTTTTTGTCTTCAGCTGTGTATAGGTATTGAACAGACCTTTCTTTTGATGTATATATCGATGGGCCATGAATTGTACAACAAGTTGTACAACGATAGAACTCCCTGTGAAATCCCTTTCGAGCACTGGCAGCGGCAGAGTTTTGCGGGGTTTGATTGCGGAGATATCACCACCCAAAGCAAGTCAACTGCAGTTGGGAAGAAAATCATGCGAATAACTTTGAATTAAAATATCTCAAGAACCGAATGTCGCAGATACATTTTGTCTTCAGCTGTGGATAGGTTTTGAACACACCTTTCTTTTGATGTACATATCGATGGGTTTGGGGAACATTGTTAAAAATGTAATTTTTTTCTTGCAAGGGGTTAGCCTTGATTTTTTTCAAAAATGTCGAAAAAGGTAAAGTCATGAATTGTACTACAAGTTGTACAATAATGGAAAGGCCTGTGAAATCCCTTTCGAGCACTGGCAGCTTCAGATTTTTACGGGGTTCGGTTGCGGAGATATCACCATCCAAAGCAAGTCAAATGCAGTTGGTTGGAAAATCATGCGAATAACTTTGTATTAAAATATCTCAAAAACCGGATGTCGCAGATACTTTCTCTCTTCAGCTGTGCATAGGTATTGAACAGACCTTTCTTTTGATGTATATACCCATGGGCTTGGTTAACATTGTTGAAAATGTAAATTTTTTCTTGCAAGGGTTTATCCTTGATTTTTTTCAAAAATGTCGAAAAAGGTGAAGTCATGAATTGTACAACAAGTTGTACAACAATGGAAAGGCCTGTGAAATCCCTTTCGAGCATTGGCAGCCGCAGATTTTTACGGGGTTTGGTTGCGGAGATATCACAATCCAATGCAAGTCAACTGCAGTTGGGTGGAAAATCATGCGAATAACTTTGAATTAAAATATATCAAGAACTGGATGTCGCCGATACCTTTTGTCTTCAGTTGTGGATAGGTATTGAACAGACCTTTCTTTTGATGTATATGTCGATGGGTTTGGGGAACATTGTTAAAAATGTAATTTTTTTCTTGCAAGGGGTTAGCCTTGATTTTTTTCAAAAATGTCGAAAAAGGTGAAGTCATGAATTGTACAACAAGTTGTACAACAATGGAAAGGCCTGTGAAATCCCTTTCGAGCATTGGCAGCCGCAGATTTTTACGGGGTTTGGTTGCGGAGATATCACAATCCAATGCAAGTCAACTGCAGTTGGGTGGAAAATCATGCGAATAACTTTGAATTAAAATATATCAAGAACTGGATGTCGCAGATACCTTTTGTCTTCAGTTGTGGATAGGTATTGAACAGACCTTTCTTTTGATGTATATGTCGATGGGTGTGGGGAACATTG
Source organism: Philhelius pedissequus (assembly GCA_910595825.1). NCBI lineage: Eukaryota > Metazoa > Arthropoda > Insecta > Diptera > Syrphidae > Philhelius > Philhelius pedissequus. Next base: position 450,005 of record OU343163.1, on the reverse strand, counting down.
TTAAAAATGTAATTTTTTTCTTGCAAGGGGTTAGCCTTGATTTTTTTCAAAAAAGTCGAAAAAGGTGAAGCCATGAATTGTACAACAAGTTGTACAATGATAGAACTGCCTGCGAAATCCCTTTCGAGCACTGGCAGCGGCAGAGGTTTGCGGGGTTTGATTGCGGAGATATCACCATCCAAAGCAAGTCAACTGCAGTTGGGAGGAAAATCATGCGAATAACTTTGAATTAAAATATCTCAAGAACCGAATGTCGCAGATACTTTTTGTCTTCAGCAGTGGATAGGTAATGAACAGGCCTTTCTTTTGATGTATATATCGATGGGTTTGAGGAACATTGTTAAAAATGTAATTTTTTTTTGCAAGGGGTTAGCCTTGATTTTTTTCAAAAATGTCGAAAAAGGTGAAGTCATGAATTGTACTACAAGTTGTACAACAATGGAAAGGCCTGTGAAATCCCTTTCGAGCACTGGCAGCCTCAGATTTTTACTAGGTTCGGTTGCGGAGATATCACCATCCAAAGCAATTCAAATGCAGTTGGGTGGAAAATCATGCGAATAAATTTGAATTAAAATATCTCAAGAACCTGATGTCGCAGATACTTTTTGTCTTCAGCTGTGGATAGGTATTGAACAGACCTTTCTTTTGGTGTATATATCGATGGGTTTAGGGAACATTGTTAAAAATGTAATTTTTTTCTTGCAAGGGGTTAGCCTTGATTTTTTTCAAAAATGTCGAAAAAGGTGAAGTCATGAATTGTACTACAAGTTGTACAACAATGGAAAGGCCTGTGAAATCCCTTTCGAGCATTGGCAGCCGCAGATTTTTACGGGGTTTGGTTGCGGAGATATCACAATCCAATGCAAGTCAACTGCAGTTGGGTGGAAAATCATGCGAATAACTTTGAATTAAAATATATCAAGAACTGGATGTCGCAGATACCTTTTGTCTTCAGTTGTGGATAGGTATTGAACAGACCTTTCTTTTGATGTATATGTCGATGGGTTTGGGGAACATTGTTAAAAATGTAATTTTTTTCTTGCAAGGGGTTAGCCTTGATTTTTTTCAAAAAAGTCGAAAAAGGTGAAGCCATGAATTGTACAACAAGTTGTACAATGATAGAAATGCCTGTGAAATCCCTTTCGAGCACTGGCAGCGGCAGAGGTTTGCGGGGTTTGATTGCGGAGATATCACCATCCAAAGCAAGTCAACTGCAGTTGGGAGGAAAATCATGCGAATAAATTTGAATTAAAATATCTCAAGAACCGAATGTCGCAGATACTTTTTGTCTTCAGCTGTGGATAGGTATTGAACAGGCCTTTCTTTTGATGTATATATCGATGGGTTTGAGGAACATTGTTAAAAATGTAATTTTTTTTGCAAGCCTTTTTTGCCTTGATTTTTTTCAAAAATGTCGAAAAAGGTGAAGTCATGAATTGTACTACAAGTTGTACAACAATGGAAAGGCCTGTGAAATCTCTTTCGAGCACTGGCAGCCTCAGATTTTTACTAGGTTCGGTTGCGGAGATATCACCATCCAAAGCAATTCAAATGCAGTTGGGTGGAAAATCATGCGAATAACTTTGAATTAAAATATCTCAAGAACTGGATGTCGCAGATACTTTATGTCTTCAGCTGTGGATAGGTATGGAACAGACCTTTCTTTTGGTGTATATATCGATGGGTTTAGGGAACATTGTTAAAAATGTAATTTTTTTCTTGCAAGGGGTTAGCCTTGATTTTTTTCAAAAATGTCGAAAAAGGTGAAGTCATGAATTGTACAACAAGTTGTACAACAATGGAAAGGCCTGTGAAATCCCTTTCGAGCATTGGCAGCCGCAGATTTTTACGGGGTTTGGTTGCGGAGATATCACAATCCAATGCAAGTCAACTGCAGTTGGGTGGAAAATCATGCGAATAACTTTGAATTAAAATATATCAAGAACTGGATGTCGCAGATACCTTTTGTCTTCAGTTGTGGATAGGTATTGAACAGACCTTTCTTTTGATGTATATGTCGATGGGTTTGAGGAACATTGTTAAAAATGTAATTTTTTTTTGCAAGGGGTTAGCCTTGATTTTTTTCAAAAATGTCGAAAAAGGTGAAGTTATGAATTATACTACAAGTTGTACAACAATGGAAAGGCCTGTGAAATCCCTTTCGAGCACTGGCAGGCTCAGATTTTTACTAGGTTCGGTTGCGGAGATATCACCATCCAAAGCAATTCAAATGCAGTTGGGTGGAAAATCATGCGAATAACTTTGTATTAAAATATCTCAAGAGCCGGATGTCGCAGATACTTTTTGTCTTCAGCTGTGGATAGGTATTGAACAGACCTTTCTTTTGGTGTATATATCGATGGGTTTAGGGAACATTGTTAAAAATGTAATTTTTTTCTTGCAAGGGGTTAGCCTTGATTTTTTTCAAAAATGTCGAAAATGGTGAAGTCATTAATTGTACAACAGTGGAAAAGCCTGTGGAATCCCTTTCGAGCACTGGCAGCCTCAGATTTTTACGGAGTTGCGGTTGATTTTTTTCAAAAAATGTCGAAAATGGTGAAGTCATTAATTGTACAACAGTGGAAAAGCCTGTGGAATCCCTTTCGAGCACTGGCAGCCGCAGATTTTTACGGGGTTTGGTTGCGAAGATATCACCATCCAAAGCAAGTAAAATGCAGTTGGGCGGTAAATCATGCGAATAATTTGAATTGAAATATCTCAAGAACCGGATGTCACAGATACTTTTTGTCTTCAGCTGTGTATAGGTATTGAACAGACCTTTCTTTTGGTGTATATATCGATGGGTTTGGGGAACATTGTTAAAAATGTAATTTTTTTCTTGCAAAGGGTTAGCCTTGATTTTTTTAAAAATGTCGAAAAAGGTAAAGTCATGAATTGTACTACAAGTTGTACAACAATGGAAAGGCCTGTGAAATCCCTTTTGAGCACTGGCAGCCTCAGATTTTTACGGAGTTCGGTTGCGGAGATATCACCATCCAAAGCAAGTCAAATGCAGTTGGGTGGAAAATCATGCGAATAACTTTGAATTAAAATATCTCAAGAACCGGATGTCGCAGATACTTTTTGTCTTCAGCTGTGTATAGTTATTAAACAGACCTTTCTTTTGATGTATATATCGATGGGTTTTGGGAACATTGTTGAAAATGTAATTTTTTTTTGCAAGGGGTTAGCCTTGATTTTTTTCAAAAATGTCGAAAAAGGTGAAGTTATGAATTGTACTACAAGTTGTACAACGATGGAAAGGCCTGTGAAAGCCCTTTCGAGCACTGGCAGCCTCAGATTTTTACGGGGTTTGGTTGCGGAGATATCACCATCCAAAGCAAGTCAAATGCAGTTGGGTGGAAAATAATGCGAATAACTTTGAATAAAAATATCTCAAGAACCGGATGTCACAGATACTTTTTGTCTTCAGCTGTGTATAGGTATTGAACAGACCTTTCTTTTGATGTATATATCGATGGGTTTGGGGAACATTGTTAAAAATGTAATTTTTTTCTTGCAAGGGGTTAGCCTTGATTTTTTTAAAAATGTCGAAAAAGGTAAAGTCATGAATTGTACTACAAGTTGTGCAACAATGGAAAGGCCTGTGAAATCCCTTTTGAGCACTGGCAGCCTCAGATTTTTACGGAGTTCGGTTGCGGAGATATCACCATCCAAAGCAAGTCAAATGCAGTTGGGTGGAAAATCATGCGAATAACTTTGAATTAAAATATCTCAAGAACCGGATGTCGCAGATACTTTTTGTCTTCAGCTGTGTATAGGTATTAAACAAAAATGTCGAAAAAGGTAAAGTCATGAATTGTACTACAAGTTGTACAATAATGGAAAGGCCTGTGAAATCCCTTTCGAGCACTGGCAGCTTCAGATTTTTACGGGGTTCGGTTGCGGAGATATCACCATCCAAAGCAAGTCAAATGCAGTTGGTTGGAAAATCATGCGAATAACTTTGTATTAAAATATCTCAAAAACCGGATGTCGCAGATACTTTCTCTCTTCAGCTGTGCATAGGTATTGAACAGACCTTTCTTTTGATGTATATACCCATGGGCTTGGTTAACATTGTTGAAAATGTAAATTTTTTCTTGCAAGGGTTTATCCTTGATTTTTTTCAAAAATGTCGAAAAAGGTGAAGTCATGAATTGTACAACAAGTTGTACAACAATGGAAAGGCCTGTGAAATCCCTTTCGAGCATTGGCAGCCGCAGATTTTTACGGGGTTTGGTTGCGGAGATATCACAATCCAATGCAAGTCAACTGCAGTTGGGTGGAAAATCATGCGAATAACTTTGAATTAAAATATATCAAGAACTGGATGTCGCCGATACCTTTTGTCTTCAGTTGTGGATAGGTATTGAACAGACCTTTCTTTTGATGTATATGTCGATGGGTTTGGGGAACATTGTTAAAAATGTAATTTTTTTCTTGCAAGGGGTTAGCCTTGATTTTTTTCAAAAATGTCGAAAAAGGTGAAGTCATGAATTGTACAACAAGTTGTACAACAATGGAAAGGCCTGTGAAATCCCTTTCGAGCATTGGCAGCCGCAGATTTTTACGGGGTTTGGTTGCGGAGATATCACAATCCAATGCAAGTCAACTGCAGTTGGGTGGAAAATCATGCGAATAACTTTGAATTAAAATATATCAAGAACTGGATGTCGCAGATACCTTTTGTCTTCAGTTGTGGATAGGTATTGAACAGACCTTTCTTTTGATGTATATGTCGATGGGTGTGGGGAACATTGTTAAAAATGTAATTTTTTTCTTGCAAGGGGTTAGCCTTGATTTTTTTCAAAAAAGTCGAAAAAGGTGAAGCCATGAATTGTACAACAAGTTGTACAATGATAGAACTGCCTGCGAAATCCCTTTCGAGCACTGGCAGCGGCAGAGGTTTGCGGGGTTTGATTGCGGAGATATCACCATCCAAAGCAAGTCAACTGCAGTTGGGAGGAAAATCATGCGAATAACTTTGAATTAAAATATCTCAAGAACCGAATGTCGCAGATACTTTTTGTCTTCAGCAGTGGATAGGTAATGAACAGGCCTTTCTTTTGATGTATATATCGATGGGTTTGAGGAACATTGTTAAAAATGTAATTTTTTTTTGCAAGGGGTTAGCCTTGATTTTTTTCAAAAATGTCGAAAAAGGTGAAGTCATGAATTGTACTACAAGTTGTACAACAATGGAAAGGCCTGTGAAATCCCTTTCGAGCACTGGCAGCCTCAGATTTTTACTAGGTTCGGTTGCGGAGATATCACCATCCAAAGCAATTCAAATGCAGTTGGGTGGAAAATCATGCGAATAAATTTGAATTAAAATATCTCAAGAACCTGATGTCGCAGATACTTTTTGTCTTCAGCTGTGGATAGGTATTGAACAGACCTTTCTTTTGGTGTATATATCGATGGGTTTAGGGAACATTGTTAAAAATGTAATTTTTTTCTTGCAAGGGGTTAGCCTTGATTTTTTTCAAAAATGTCGAAAAAGGTGAAGTCATGAATTGTACTACAAGTTGTACAACAATGGAAAGGCCTGTGAAATCCCTTTCGAGCATTGGCAGCCGCAGATTTTTACGGGGTTTGGTTGCGGAGATATCACAATCCAATGCAAGTCAACTGCAGTTGGGTGGAAAATCATGCGAATAACTTTGAATTAAAATATATCAAGAACTGGATGTCGCAGATACCTTTTGTCTTCAGTTGTGGATAGGTATTGAACAGACCTTTCTTTTGATGTATATGTCGATGGGTTTGGGGAACATTGTTAAAAATGTAATTTTTTTCTTGCAAGGGGTTAGCCTTGATTTTTTTCAAAAAAGTCGAAAAAGGTGAAGCCATGAATTGTACAACAAGTTGTACAATGATAGAAATGCCTGTGAAATCCCTTTCGAGCACTGGCAGCGGCAGAGGTTTGCGGGGTTTGATTGCGGAGATATCACCATCCAAAGCAAGTCAACTGCAGTTGGGAGGAAAATCATGCGAATAAATTTGAATTAAAATATATCAAGAACCGAATGTCGCAGATACTTTTTGTCTTCAGCTGTGGATAGGTATTGAACAGGCCTTTCTTTTGATGCATATATCGATGGGTTTGAGGAACATTGTTAAAAATGTAATTTTTTTTTGCAAGCCTTTTTTGCCTTGATTTTTTTCAAAAATGTCGAAAAAGGTGAAGTCATGAATTGTACTACAAGTTGTACAACAATGGAAAGGCCTGTGAAATCTCTTTCGAGCACTGGCAGCCTCAGATTTTTACTAGGTTCGGTTGCGGAGATATCACCATCCAAAGCAATTCAAATGCAGTTGGGTGGAAAATCATGCGAATAACTTTGAATTAAAATATCTCAAGAACTGGATGTCGCAGATACTTTATGTCTTCAGCTGTGGATAGGTATGGAACAGACCTTTCTTTTGGTGTATATATCGATGGGTTTAGGGAACATTGTTAAAAATGTAATTTTTTTCTTGCAAGGGGTTAGCCTTGATTTTTTTCAAAAATGTCGAAAAAGGTGAAGTCATGAATTGTACAACAAGTTGTACAACAATGGAAAGGCCTGTGAAATCCCTTTCGAGCATTGGCAGCCGCAGATTTTTACGGGGTTTGGTTGCGGAGATATCACAATCCAATGCAAGTCAACTGCAGTTGGGTGGAAAATCATGCGAATAACTTTGAATTAAAATATATCAAGAACTGGATGTCGCAGATACCTTTTGTCTTCAGTTGTGGATAGGTATTGAACAGACCTTTCTTTTGATGTATATGTCGATGGGTTTGAGGAACATTGTTAAAAATGTAATTTTTTTTTGCAAGGGGTTAGCCTTGATTTTTTTCAAAAATGTCGAAAAAGGTGAAGTTATGAATTATACTACAAGTTGTACAACAATGGAAAGGCCTGTGAAATCCCTTTCGAGCACTGGCAGGCTCAGATTTTTACTAGGTTCGGTTGCGGAGATATCACCATCCAAAGCAATTCAAATGCAGTTGGGTGGAAAATCATGCGAATAACTTTGTATTAAAATATCTCAAGAGCCGGATGTCGCAGATACTTTTTGTCTTCAGCTGTGGATAGGTATTGAACAGACCTTTCTTTTGGTGTATATATCGATGGGTTTAGGGAACATTGTTAAAAATGTAATTTTTTTCTTGCAAGGGGTTAGCCTTGATTTTTTTCAAAAATGTCGAAAATGGTGAAGTCATTAATTGTACAACAGTGGAAAAGCCTGTGGAATCCCTTTCGAGCACTGGCAGCCTCAGATTTTTACGGAGTTGCGGTTGATTTTTTTCAAAAAATGTCGAAAATGGTGAAGTCATTAATTGTACAACAGTGGAAAAGCCTGTGGAATCCCTTTCGAGCACTGGCAGCCGCAGATTTTTACGGGGTTTGGTTGCGAAGATATCACCATCCAAAGCAAGTAAAATGCAGTTGGGCGGAAAATCATGCGAATAATTTGAATTGAAATATCTCAAGAACCGGATGTCACAGATACTTTTTGTCTTCAGCTGTGTATAGGTATTGAACAGACCTTTCTTTTGGTGTATATATCGATGGGTTTGGGGAACATTGTTAAAAATGTAATTTTTTTCTTGCAAAGGGTTAGCCTTGATTTTTTTAAAAATGTCGAAAAAGGTAAAGTCATGAATTGTACTACAAGTTGTACAACAATGGAAAGGCCTGTGAAATCCCTTTTGAGCACTGGCAGCCTCAGATTTTTACGGAGTTCGGTTGCGGAGATATCACCATCCAAAGCAAGTCAAATGCAGTTGGGTGGAAAATCATGCGAATAACTTTGAATTAAAATATCTCAAGAACCGGATGTCGCAGATACTTTTTGTCTTCAGCTGTGTATAGTTATTAAACAGACCTTTCTTTTGATGTATATATCGATGGGTTTTGGGAACATTGTTGAAAATGTAATTTTTTTTTGCAAGGGGTTAGCCTTGATTTTTTTCAAAAATGTCGAAAAAGGTGAAGTTATGAATTGTACTACAAGTTGTACAACGATGGAAAGGCCTGTGAAAGCCCTTTCGAGCACTGGCAGCCTCAGATTTTTACGGGGTTTGGTTGCGGAGATATCACCATCCAAAGCAAGTCAAATGCAGTTGGGTGGAAAATAATGCGAATAACTTTGAATAAAAATATCTCAAGAACCGGATGTCACAGATACTTTTTGTCTTCAGCTGTGTATAGGTATTGAACAGACCTTTCTTTTGATGTATATATCGATGGGTTTGGGGAACATTGTTAAAAATGTAATTTTTTTCTTGCAAGGGGTTAGCCTTGATTTTTTTAAAAATGTCGAAAAAGGTAAAGTCATGAATTGTACTACAAGTTGTGCAACAATGGAAAGGCCTGTGAAATCCCTTTTGAGCACTGGCAGCCTCAGATTTTTACGGAGTTCGGTTGCGGAGATATCACCATCCAAAGCAAGTCAAATGTAGTTGGGTGGAAAATCATGCGTATAACTTTGAATTAAAATATCTCAAGAACCGGATGTCGCAGATACTTTTTGTCTTCAGCTGTGGATAGTTATTGAACAGACCTTTCTTTTGGTGTATATATCGATGGGTTTAGGGAACATTGTTAATAATGTAATTTTTTTCTTGCAAGGGGTTAGCCTTGATTTTTTTCAAAAATGTCGAAAATGGTGAAGCCATTAATTGTACAACAGTGGAAAAGCCTGTGAAATACCTTTCGAGTACTGGCAGCCAAAGCAAGTCAAATGCAGTTGGGTGGAAAATCATGCGAATAACTTTGAATTGAAATATCTCAATAACCCGATGTCGCAAATACTTTTTGTCTTCAGCTGTGGATAGGTATTGAACACACCTTTCTTTTGATGTATATATCGATGGGTTTGGGGAACATTATTAAAAATGTAATTTTCTTCTTGCAAGGGGTTAGCCTTGTTTTTTTTCAAAAATGTCGAAAATGGTGAAGTCATTAATTGTACAACAGTGGAAAAGCCTGTGGAATCCCTTTTGAGCACTGGCAGCCTCAGATTTTTACGGAGTTCGGTTGCGGAGATATCACCATCCAAAGCAAGTCAAATGCAGTTGGGTGGAAAATCATGCGAATAACTTTGAATTAAAATATCTCAAGAACCGGATGTCGCAGATACTTTTTGTCTTCAGCTGTGTATAGGTATTAAACAGACCTTTCTTTTGATGTATATATCGATGGGTTTTGGGAACATTGTTGAAAATGTAATTTTTTTCTTGCAATGGGTTAGCCTTGATTTTTTTCAAAAATGTCGAAAAAGGTGAAGCCATGAATTGTACAACAAGTTGTACAACGATAGAACTCCCTGTGAAATCCCTTTCGAGCACTGGCAGCGGCAGAGTTTTGCGGGGTTTGATTGCGGAGATATCACCATCCAAAGCAAGTCAACTGCAGTTGGGAAGAAAATCATGCGAATAACTTTGAATTAAAATATCTCAAGAACCGAATGTCGCAGATACATTTTGTCTTCAGCTGTGGATAGGTATTGAACACACCTTTCTTTTGATGTACATATCGATGGGTTTGGGGAATATTGTTAAAAATTTAATTTTTTTCTTGCAAGGGGTTAGCCTTGATTTTTTTCAAAAATGTCGAAAAAGGTGAAGTCATGAATTGTACTACAAGTTGTACAATAATGTAAAGGCCTGTGAAATCCCTTTCTAACACTGGCAGCCTCACATTTTTACGGGGTTCGCATGTGGAGATATTACCATCCAAAGCAAGTCAAATGCAGTTGGTTGGAAAATCATGCGAATAACTTTGAATTCAAATATCTCAAGAACCGGATGTCGCAGATACTTTCTCTCTTCAGCTGTGCATAGGTATTGAACAGACCTTTCTTTTGATGTATATACCCATGGGCTTGGTTAACATTGTTGAAAATGTAAATTTTTTCTTGCAAGGGTTTATCCTTGATTTTTTTCAAAAATGTCGAAAAAGGTGAAGTCATGAATTGTACAACAAGTTGTACAACAATGGAAAGGCCTGTGAAATCCCTTTCGAGCATTGGCAGCCGCAGATTTTTACGGGGTTTGGTTGCGGAGATATCACAATCCAATGCAAGTCAACAGCAGTTGGGTGGAAAATCATGCGAATAACTTTGAATTAAAATATATCAAGAACTGGATGTCGCAGATACCTTTTGTCTTCAGTTGTGGATAGGTATTGAACAGACCTTTCTTTTGATGTATATGTCGATGGGTTTGGGGAACATTGTTAAAAATGTAATTTTTTTCTTGCAAGGGGTTAGCCTTGATTTTTTTCAAAAATGTCGAAAAAGGTGAAGTTTTGAATTGTACTACAAGTTGTACAACGATGGAAAGGCCTGTGAAAGCCCTTTCGAGCACTGGCAGTCTCAGATTTTTACGGGGTTTGGTTGCGGAGATATCACCATCCAAAGCAAGTCAAATGCAGTTGGGTGGAAAATAATGCGAATAACTTTGAATAAAAATATCTCAAGAACCGGATGTCACAGATACTTTTTGTCTTCAGCTGTGTATAGGTATTGAACCGACCTTTCTTTTGATGTATATATCGATGGGTTTGGGGAACATAGTTAAAAATGTAATTTTTTTTCATGCAAGGGGTTAGCCTTGATTTTTTTAAAAATGTCGAAAAAGGTAAAGTCATGAATTGTACTACAAGTTGTACAACAATGGAAAGGCCTGTGAAATCCCTTTTGAGCACTGGCAGCCTCAGATTTTTACGGAGTTCGGTTGCGGAGATATCACCATCCAAAGCAAGTCAAATGCAGTTGGGTGGAAAATCATGCGAATAACTTTGAATAAAAATATCTCAAGAACCGGATGTCACAGATACTTTTTGTCTTCAGCTGTGTATAGGTATTGAACAGACCTTTCTTTTGATGTATATATCGATGGGTTTGGGGAACATTGTTAAAAATGTAATTTTTTTCTTGCAAGGGGTTAGTCTTGATTTTTTTAAAAATGTCGAAAAAGGTAAAGTCATGAATTGTACTACAAGTTGTGCAACAATGGAAAGGCCTGTGAAATCCCTTTTAAGCACTGGCAGCCTCAGATTTTTACGGAGTTCGGTTGCGGAGATATCACCATCCAAAGCAAGTCAAATGCAGTTGGGTGGAAAATCATGCGTATAACTTTGAATTAAAATATCTCAAGAACCGGATGTCGCAGATACTTTTTGTCTTCAGCTGTGGATAGTTATTGAACAGACCTTTCTTTTGGTGTATATATCGATGGGTTTAGGGAACATTGTTAATAATGTAATTTTTTTCTTGCAAGGGGTTAGCCTTGATTTTTTTCAAAAATGTCGAAAATGGTGAAGCCATTAATTGTACAACAGTGGAAAAGCCTGTGAAATACCTTTCGAGCACTGGCAGCCAAAGCAAGTCAAATGCAGTTGGGTGGAAAATAATGCGAATAACTTTGAATAAAAATATCTCAAGAACCGGATGTCACAGATACTTTTTGTCTTCAGCTGTGTATAGGTATTGAACAGACCTTTCTTTTGATGTATATATCGATGGGTTTGGGGAACATTGTTAAAAATGTAATTTTTTTCTTGCAAGGGGTTAGCCTTGATTTTTTTAAAAATGTCGAAAAAGGTAAAGTCATGAATTGTACTACAAGTTGTGCAACAATGGAAAGGCCTGTGAAATCCCTTTTAAGCACTGGCAGCCTCAGATTTTTACGGAGTTCGGTTGCGGAGATATCACCATCCAAAGCAAGTCAAATGCAGTTGGGTGGAAAATCATGCGTATAACTTTGAATTAAAATATCTCAAGAACCGGATGTCGCAGATACTTTTTGTCTTCAGCTGTGGATAGTTATTGAACAGACCTTTCTTTTGGTGTATATATCGATGGGTTTAGGGAACATTGTTAATAATGTAATTTTTTTCTTGCAAGGGGTTAGCCTTGATTTTTTTCAAAAATGTCGAAAATGGTGAAGCCATTAATTGTACAACAGTGGAAAAGCCTGTGAAATACCTTTCGAGCAATGGCAGCCAAAGCAAGTCAAATGCAGTTGGGTGGAAAATCATGCGAATAACTTTGAATTGAAATATCTCAATAACCGGATGTCGCAGATACTTTTTGTCTTCAGCTGTGGATAGGTATTGAACACACCTTTCTTTTGATGTATATATCGATGGGTTTGGGGAACATTATTAAAAATGTAATTTTCTTCTTGCAAGGGGTTAGCCTTGTTTTTTTTCAAAAATGTCGAAAATGGTGAAGTCATTAATTGTACAACAGTGGAAAAGCCTGTGGAATCCCTTTCGAGCATTGGCAGCCGCAGATTTTTACGGGGTTTGATTGCGGAGATATCACAATCCAATGCAAGTCAACTGCAGTTGGGTGGAAAATCATGTGAATAACTTTGAATTAAAATATATCAAGAACTGGATGTCGCAGATACCTTTTGTCTTCAGTTGTGGATAGGTATTGAACAGACCTTTCTTTTGATGTATATGTCGATGGGTTTGGGGAACATTGTTAAAAATGTAATTTTTTTCTTGCAAGGGGTTAGCCTTGATTTTTTTCAAAAATGTCGAAAAAGGTGAAGTCATGAATTGTACAACAAGTTGTACAACAATGGAAATGCCTGTGAAATCCCTTTCGAGCATTGGCAGCCGCAGATTTTTACGGGGTTTGGTTGCGGAGATATCACAATCCAATGCAAGTCAACTGCAGTTGGGTGGAAAATCATGCGAATAACTTTGAATTAAAATATATCAAGAACTGGATGTCGCAGATACCTTTTGTCTTCAGTTGTGGATAGGTATTGAACAGACCTTTCTTTTGATGTATATGTCGATGGGTTTGGGGAACATTGTTAAAAATGTAATTTTTTTCTTGCAAGGGGTTAGCCTTGATTTTTTTAAAAATGTCGAAAAAGGTAAAGTCATGAATTGTACTACAAGTTGTGCAACAATGGAAAGGCCTGTGAAATCCCTTTTGAGCACTGGCAGCCTCAGATTTTTACGGAGTTCGGTTGCGGAGATATCACCATCCAAAGCAAGTCAAATGCAGTTGGGTGGAAAATCATGCGAATAACTTTGAATTAAAATATCTCAAGAACCGGATGTCGCAGATACTTTTTGTCTTCAGCTGTGTATAGGTATTAAACAGACCTTTCTTTTGATGTACATATCGATGGGTTTTGGGAACATTGTTGAAAATGTAATTTTTTTCTTGCAAGGGGTTAGCCTTGATTTTTTTCAAAAATGTCGAAAAAGGTGAAGCCATGAATTGTACAACAAGTTGTACAACGATAGAACTCCCTGTGAAATCCCTTTCGAGCACTGGCAGCGGCAGAGTTTTGCGGGGTTTGATTGCGGAGATATCACCATCCAAAGCAAGTCAACTGCAGTTGGGAAGAAAATCATGCGAATAACTTTGAATTAAAATATCTCAAGAACCGAATGTCGCAGATACATTTTGTCTTCAGCTGTGGATAGGTATTGAACACACCTTTCTTTTGATGTACATATCGATGGGTTTGGGGAACATTGTTAAAAATGTAATTTTTTTCTTGCAAGGGGTTAGCCTTGATTTTTTTCAAAAATGTCGAAAAAGGTGAAGTCATGAATTGTACTACAAGTTGTACAATAATGTAAAGGCCTGTGAAATCCCTTTCTAACACTGGCAGCCTCACATTTTTACGGGGTTCGCATGTGGAGATATTACCATCCAAAGCAAGTCAAATGCAGTTGGTTGGAAAATCATGCGAATAACTTTGAATTCAAATATCTCAAGAACCGGATGTCGCAGATACTTTCTCTCTTCAGCTGTGCATAGGTATTGAACAGACCTTTCTTTTGATGTATATACCCATGGGCTTGGTTAACATTGTTGAAAATGTAAATTTTTTCTTGCAAGGGTTTATCCTTGATTTTTTTCAAAAATGTCGAAAAAGGTGAAGTCATGAATTGTACAACAAGTTGTACAACAATGGAAAGGCCTGTGAAATCCCTTTCGAGCATTGGCAGCGGCAGATTTTTACGGGGTTTGATTGCGGAGATATCACAATCCAATGCAAGTCAACTGCAGTTGGGTGGAAAATCATGCGAATGACTTTGAATTAAAATATATCAAGAACTGGATGTCGCAGATACCTTTTGTCTTCAGTTGTGGATAGGTATTGAACAGACCTTTCTTTTGATGTATATGTCGATGGGTTTGGGGAACATTGTTAAAAATGTAATTTTTTTCTTGCAAGGGGTTAGCCTTGATTTTTTTCAAAAATGTCGAAAAAGGTGAAGTCATGAATTGTACAACAATGGAAATGCCTGTGAAATCCCTTTCGAGCATTGGCAGCCGCAGATTTTTACGGGGTTTGGTTGCGGAGATATCACAATCCAATGCAAGTCAACTGCAGTTGGGTGGAAAATCATGCGAATAACTTTGAATTAAAATATATCAAGAACTGGATGTCGCAGATACCTTTTGTCTTCAGTTGTGGATAGGTATTGAACAGACCTTTCTTTTGATGTATATGTCGATGGGTTTGGGGAACATTGTTAAAAATGTAATTTTTTTCTTGCAAGGGGTTAGCCTTGAATTTTTTCAAAAAAGTCGAAAAAGGTGAAGCCATGAATTATACAACAAGTTGTACAATGATAGAACTGCCTGTGAAATCCCTTTCGAGCACTGGCAGCGGCAGAGGTTTGCGGGGTTTGATTGCGGAGATATCACCATCCAAAGCAAGTCAACTGCAGTTGGGAGGAAAATCATGCGAATAACTTTGAATTAAAATATCTCAAGAACCGAATGTCGCAGATACTTTTTGTCTTCAGCTGTGGATAGGTATTGAACAGGCCTTTCTTTTGATGTATATATCGATGGGTTTGAGGAACATTGTTAAAAATGTAATTTTTTTTGCAAGGGGTTAACCTTGATTTTTTTCAAAAATGTCGAAAAAGGTGAAGTCATGAATTGTACTACAAGTTGTACAACAATGGAAAGGTATGTGAAATCCCTTTCGAGCACTGGCAGCCTCAGATTTTTACTAGGTTCGGTTGCGGAGATATCACCATCCAAAGTAATTCAAATGCAGTTGGGTGGAAAATCATGCGAATAACTTTGAATTAAAATATCTCAAGAACCGGATGTCACAGATACTTTTTGTCTTCAGCTGTGTATAGGTATTGAACAGACCTTTCTTTTGATGTATATATCGATGGGTTTGGGGAACATTGTTAAAAATGTAATTTTTTTCTTCCAAGGGGTTAGCCTTGATTTTTTTAAAAATGTCGAAAAAGGTAAAGTCATGAATTGTACTACAAGTTGTACAACAATGGAAAGGCCTGTGAAATCCCTTTTTAGCACTGGCAGCCTCAGATTTTTACGGAGTTCGGTTGCGGAGATATCACCATCCAAAGCAAGTCAAATGCAGTTGGGTCAAAAATCATGCGAATAACTTTGAATTAAAATATCTCAAGAACCGGATGTCGCAGATACTTTTTGTCTTCAGCTGTGTATAGGTATTAAACAGACCTTTCTTTTGATGTATATATCGATGGGTTTTGGGAACATTGTTGAAAATGTAATTTTTTTCTTGCAAGGGGTTAGCCTTGATTTTTTTCAAAAATGTCGAAAAAGGTGAAGCCATGAATTGTACAACAAGTTGTACAACGATAGAACTCCCTGTGAAATCCCTATCGAGCACTGGCAGCGGCAGAGTTTTGCGGGGTTTGATTGCGGAGATATCACCATCCAAAGCAAGTCAACTGCAGTTGGTAAGAAAATCATGCGAATAACTTTGAATTAAAATATCTCAAGAACCGAATGTCGCAGATACATTTTGTCTTCAGCTGTGGATAGGTATTGAACACACCTTTCTGTTGATGTACATATCGATGGGTTTGGGGAACATTGTTAAAAATGTAATTTTTTTCTTGCAAGGGGTTAGCCTTGATTTTTTTCAAAAATGTCGAAAAAGGTGAAGTCATGAATTGTACTACAAGTTGTACAATAATGTAAAGGCCTGTGAAATCCCTTTCGAGCACTGGCAGCTTCAGATTTTTACGGGGTTCGGTTGCGGAGATATCACCATCCAAAGCAAGTCATATGCAGTTGGTTGGAAAATCATGCGAATAACTTTGTATTAAAATATCTCAAAAACCGGATGTCGCAAATACTTTCTCTCTTCAGCTGTGCATAGGTATTGAACAGACCTTTCTTTTGATGTATATACCCATGGGCGTGGTTAACATTGTTGAAAATGTAAATTTTTTCTTGCAAGGGTTTTTCCTTGATTTTTTTCAAAAATTTCGAAAAAGGTGAAGTCATGAATTGTACAACAAGGTGTACAACAATGGAAAGGCCTGTGAAATCCCTTTCGAGCATTGGCAACCGCAGATTTTTACGGGGTTTGGTTGCGGAGATATCACAATCCAATGCAAGTCAACTGCATTTGGGTGGAAAATCATGCGAATAACTTTGAATTAAAATATATCAAGAACTGGATGTCGCAGATACCTTTAGTCTTCAGTTGTGGATAGGTATTGAACAGACCTTTCTTTTGATGTATATGTCGATGGGTTTGGGGAACATTGTTAAAAATGTAATTTTTTTCTTGCAAGGGGTTAGCCTTGATTTATTTCAAAAATGTCGAAAAAGGTGAAGTCATGAATTGTACAACAAGTTGTACAACAATGGAAAGGCCTGTGAAATCCCTTTCGAGCATTGGCAGCCGCAGATTTTTACGGGGTTTGGTTGCGGAGATATCACAATCCAATGCAAGTCAACTGCAGTTGGGTGGAAAATCATGCGAATAACTTTGAATTAAAATATATCAAGAACTGGATGTCGCAGATACTTTTTGTCTTCAGCTGTGGATAGGTATTGAACAGGCCTTTCTTTTAATGTATATATCGATGGGTTTGAGGAACATTGTTAAAAATGTAATTTTTTTTGCAAGGGGTTAGCCTTGATTTTTTTCAAAAATGTCGAAAAAGGTGAAGTCATGAATTGTACTACAAGTTGTTCAACAATGGAAAGGCCTGTGAAATCCCTTTCGAGCACTGGCAGCCTCAGATTTGTACTAGGTTCGGTTGCGGAGATATCACCATCCAAAGCAAGTCAACTGCAGTTGGGAAGAAAATCATGCGAATAACTTTGAATTAAAATATCTCAAGAACCGAATGTCGCACATACATTTTGTCTTCAGCTGTGGATAGGTATTGAACACACCTTTCTTTTGATGTACATATCGATGGGTTTGGGGAACATTGTTAAAAATGTAATTTTTTTCTTGCAAGGGGTTAGCCTTGATTTTTTTCAAAAATGTCGAAAAAGGTTAAGTCATGAATTGTACTACAAGTTGTACAATAATGGAAAGGCCTGTGAAATCCCTTTCGAGCACTGGCAGCTTCAGATTTTTACGGGGTTCGGTTGCGGAGATATCACCATCCAAAGCAAGTCAAATGCAGTTGGTTGGAAAATCATGCGAATAACTTTGTATTAAAATATATCAAGAACTGGATGTCGCAGATACCTTTTGTCTTCAGTTGTGGATAGGTATTGAACAGACCTTTCTTTTGATGTATATGTCGATGGGTTTGGGGAACATTGTTAAAAATGTAATTTTTTTCTTGCAAGGGGTTAGCCTTGATTTTTTTCAAAAATGCCGAAAAAGGTGAAGTCATGAATTGTACAACAAGTTGTACAACAAGTTGTACAACAATGGAAAGGCCTGTGAAATCCCTTTCGAGCATTGGCAGCCGCAGATTTTTACGGGGTTCGGTTGCGGAGATATCACCATCCAAAGCAAGTCAAATGCAGTTGGTTGGAAAATCATGCGAATAACTTTGTATTAAAATATATCAAGAACTGGATGTCGCAGATACCTTTTGTCTTCAGTTGTATATAGGTATTGAACAGACCTTTCTTTTGATGTATATGTCGATGGGTTTGGGGAACATTGTTAAAAATGTAATTTTTTTCTTGCAAGGGGTTAGCCTTGATTTTTTTCAAAAAAGTCGAAAAAGGTGAAGCCATGAATTGTACAACAAGTTGTACAATGATAGAACTGCCTGTGAAATCCCTTTCGAGCACTGGCAGCGGCAGAGGTTTGCGGGGTTTGATTGCGGAGATATCACCATCCAAAGCAAGTCAAATGCAGTTGGGTGGAAAATCATGCGAATAACTTTGAATTAAAATATCTCAAGAACCGGATGTCGCAGATACTTTTTGTCTTCAGCTGTGGATAGGTATTGAACAGACCTTTCTTTTGGTGTATATATCGATGGGTTTGAGGAACATAGTTAAAAATGTAATTTTTTTTGCAAGCCTTTTTTGCCTTGATTTTTTTCAAAAATGTCGAAAAAGGTGAAGTCATGAATTGTACTACAAGTTGTACAACAATGGAAAGGCCTGTGAAATCCCTTTCGAGCACTGGCAGCCTCAGATTTTTACTAGGTTCGGTTGCGGAGATATCACCATCCAAAGCAATTCAAATGCAGTTGGGTGGAAAATCATGCGAATAACTTTGAATTAAAATATCTCAAGAACCGGATGTCGCAGATACTTTTTGTCTTCAGCTGTGGATAGGTATTGAACAGACCTTTCTTTTGGTGTATATATCGATGGGTTTAGGGAACATTGTTAAAAATGTAATTTTTTTCTTGCAAGGGGTTAGCCTTGATTTTTTTCAAAAATGTCGAAAATGGTGAAGTCATTAATTGTACAACAGTGGAAAATCCTGTGAAATACCCTTCGAGCACTGGCAGCCAAAGCAAGTCAAATGCATTTGGGTGGAAAATCATGCGAATAACTTTGAACTGAAATATCTCAATAACCGGATGTCGCAGATACTTTTTGTCTTCAGCTGTGGATAGGTATTGAACAGGCCTTTCTTTTGATGTATATATCGATGGGTTTGAGGAACATTGTTAAAAATGTAATTTTTTTTTGCAAGGGGTTAGCCTTGATTTTTTTCAAAAATGTCGAAATAGGTGAAGTCATGAATTGTACTACAAGTTGTACAACAATGGAAAGGCCTGTGAAATCCCTTTCGAGCACTGGCAGCCTCAGATTTTTACTAGGTTCGGTTGCGGAGATATCACCATCCAAAGCAATTCAAATGCAGTTGGGTGGAAAATCATGCGAATAACTTTGAATTAAAATATCTCAAGAACCGGATGTCACAGATACTTTTTGTCTTCAGCTGTGTATAGGTATTGAACATACCTTTCTTTTGATGTATATATCGATGGGTTTGGGGAACATTGTTAAAAATGTAATTTTTTTCTTGCAAGGGGTTAGCCTTGATTTTTTTAAAAATGTCGAAAAAGGTAAAGTCATGAATTGTACTACAAGTTGTACAACGATAGAACTCCCTGTGAAATCCCTTTCGAGCACTGGCAGCGGCAGAGTTTTGCGGGGTTTGATTGCGGAGATATCACCATCCAAAGCAAGTCAACTGCAGTTGGGAAGAAAATCATGCGAATAACTTTGAATTAAAATATCTCAAGAACCGAATGTCGCAGATACATTTTGTCTTCAGCTGTGGATAGGTATTGAACAGACCTTTCTTTTGGTGTATATATCGATGGGTTTGAGGAACATAGTTAAAAATGTAATTTTTTTTGCAAGCCTTTTTTGCCTTGATTTTTTTCAAAAATGTCGAAAAAGGTGAAGTCATGAATTGTACTACAAGTTGTACAACAATGGAAAGGCCTGTGAAATCACTTTCGAGCACTGGCAGCCTCAGATTTTTACTAGGTTCGGTTGCGGAGATATCACCATCCAAAGCAATTCAAATGCAGTTGGGTGGAAAATCATGCGAATAACTTTGAATTAAAATATCTCAAGAACCGGATGTCACAGATACTTTTTGTCTTCAGTTGTGTATAGGTATTGAACAGACCTTTCTTTTGATGTATATATCGATGGGTTTGGGGAACATTGTTAAAAATGTAATTTTTTTCTTGCAAGGGGTTAGCCTTGATTTTTTTAAAAATGTCGAAAAAGGTAAAGTCATGAATTGTACTACAAGTTGTACAACGATAGAACTCCCTGTAAAATCCCTTTCGAGCACTGGCAGCGGCAGAGTTTTGCGGGGTTTGATTGCGGAGATATCACAATCCAATGCAAGTCAACTGCAGTTGGGTGGAAAATCATGCGAATAACTTTGAATTAAAATATTGCAAGGGGTTAGCCTTGATTTTTTTCAAAAATGTCGAAAAAGGTGAAGTCATGAATTGTACAACAAGTTGTACAACAATGGAAAGGCCTGTGAAATCCCTTTCGAGCATTGGCAGCCGCAGATTTTTACGGGGTTTGGTTGCGGAGATATCACAATCCAATGCAAGTCAACTGCAGTTGGGTGGAAAATCATGCGAATAACTTTGAATTAAAATATATCAAGAACTGGATGTCGCAGATACCTTTTGTCTTCAGTTGTGGATAGGTATTGAACAGACCTTTCTTTTGATGTATATGTCGATGGGTTTGGGGAACATTGTTAAAAATGTAATTTTTTTCTTGCAAGGGGTTAGCCTTGATTTTTTTCAAAAAAGTCGAAAAAGGTGAAGCCATAAATTGTACAACAAGTTGTACAATGATAGAACTGCCTGTGAAATCCCTTTCGAGCACTGGCAGCGGCAGAGGTTTGCGGGGTTTGATTGCGGAGATATCACCATCCAAAGCAAGTCAACTGCAGTTGGGAGGAAAATCATGCGAATAACTTTGAATTAAAATATCTCAAGAACCGAATGTCGCAGATACTTTTTGTCTTCAGCTGTGGATAGGTATTGAACAGGCCTTTCTTTTGATGTATATATCGATGGGTTTGAGGAACATAGTTAAAAATGTAATTTTTTTTTGCAAGCCTTTTTTGCCTTGATTTTTTTCAAAAATCTCGAAAAAGGTGAAGTCATGAATTGTACTACAAGTTGTACAACAGTGGAAAGGCCTGTGAAATCCCTTTCGAGCACTGGCAGCCTCAGATTTTTACTAGGTTCGGTTGCGGAGATATCACCATCCAAAGCAATTCAAATGCAGTTGGGTGGAAAATCATGCGAATAACTTTGAATTAAAATATCTCAAGAACCGGATGTCGCAGATAATTTATGTCTTCAGCTGTGGATAGGTATTGAACACACCTTTCTTTTGATGTACATATCGATGGGTTTGGGGAACATTGTTAAAAATGTAATTTTTTTCTTGCAAGGGGTTAGCCTTGATTTTTTTCAAAAATGTCGAAAAAGGTGAAGTCATGAATTGTACTACAAGTTGTACAATAATGGAAAGGCCTGTGAAATCCCTTTCGAGCACTGGCAGCTTCAGATTTTTACGGGGTTCGGTTGCGGAGATACCTTTCTTTTGATGTATATGTCGATGGGTTTGGGGAACATTGTTAAAAATGTAATATTTTTCTTGCAAGGGGTTAGCCTTGATTTTTTTCAAAAATGTCGAAAAAGGTGAAGTCATGAATTGTACAACAAGTTGTACAACAATGGAAAGGCCTGTGAAATCCCTTTCGAGCATTGGCAGCCGCAGATTTTTACGGGGTTAGGTTGCGGAGATATCACAATCCAATGCAAGTCAACTGCAGTTGGGTGGAAAATCATGCGAATAACTTTGAATTAAAATATCTCAAGAACCGGATGTCGCAGATACTTTTTGTCTTCAGCTGTGGATAGGTATTGAACACACCTTTCTTTTGATGTACATATCGATGGGTTTGGGGAACATTGTTAAAAATGTAATTTTTTTCTTGCAAGGGGTTAGCCTTGATTTTTTTCAAAAATGTCGAAAAAGGTGAAGTCATGAATTGTACTACAAGTTGTACAATAATGGAAAGGCCTGTGAAATCCCTTTCGAGCACTGGCAGCTTCAGAGTTTTGCGGGGTTTGATTGCGGAGATATCACCATCCAAAGCAAGTCAACTGCAGTTGGGAAGAAAATCATGCGAATAACTTTGAATTAAAATATCTCAAGAACCGAATGTCGCAGATACATTTTGTCTTCAGCTGTGGATAGGTATTGAACACACCTTTCTTTTGATGTACATATCGATGGGTTTGGGGAACATTGTTAAAAATGTAATTTTTTTCTTGCAAGGGGTTAGCCTTGATTTTTTTCAAAAATGTCGAAAAAGGTGAAGTCATGAATTGTACTACAAGTTGTACAATAATGGAAAGGCCTGTGAAATCCCTTTCGAGCACTGGCAGCTTCAGATTTTTACGGGGTTCGGTTGCGGAGATATCACCATCCAAAGCAAGTCAAATGCAGTTGGTTGGAAAATCATGCGAATAACTTTGTATTAAAATATATCAAGAACTGGATGTCGCAGATACCTTTTGTCTTCAGTTGTGGATAGGTATTGAACAGACCTTTCTTTTGATGTATATGTCGATGGGTTTGGGGAAAATTGTTAAAAATGTAATTTTTTTCTTGCAAGGGGTTAGCCTTGATTTTTTTCAAAAATGTCGAAAAAGGTGAAGTCATGAATTGTACAACAAGTTGTACAACAATGGAAAGTCCTGTGAAATCCCTTTCGAGCATTGGCAGCCGCAGATTTTTACGGGGTTAGGTTGCGGAGATATCACAATCCAATGCAAGTCAACTGCAGTTGGGTGGAAAATCATGCGAATAACTTTGAATTAAAATATTGCAAGGGGTTAGCCTTGATTTTTTTCAAAAATGTCGAAAAAGGTGAAGTCATGAATTGTACAACAAGTTGTACAACAATGGAAAGGCCTGTGAAATCCCTTTCGAGCATTGGCAGCCGCAGATTTTTACGGGGTTTGGTTGCGGAGATATCACAATCCAATGCAAGTCAACTGCAGTTGGGTGGAAAATCATGCGAATAACTTTGAATTAAAATATATCAAGAACTGGATGTCGCAGATACCTTTTGTCTTCAGTTGTGGATAGGTATTGAACAGACCTTTCTTTTGATGTATATGTCGATGGGTTTGGGGAACATTGTTAAAAATGTAATTTTTTTCTTGCAAGGGGTTAGCCTTGATTTTTTTCAAAAAAGTCGAAAAAGGTGAAGCCATAAATTGTACAACAAGTTGTACAATGATAGAACTGCCTGTGAAATCCCTTTCGAGCACTGGCAGCGGCAGAGGTTTGCGGGGGTTGATTGCGGAGATATCACCATCCAAAGCAAGTCAACTGCAGTTGGGAGGAAAATCATGCGAATAACTTTGAATTAAAATATCTCAAGAACCGAATGTCGCAGATACTTTTTGTCTTCAGCTGTGGATAGGTATTGAACAGGCCTTTCTTTTGATGTATATATCGATGGGTTTGAGGAACATAGTTAAAAATGTAATTTTTTTTTGCAAGCCTTTTATGCCTTGATTTTTTTCAAAAATGTCGAAAAAGGTGAAGTCATGAATTGTACTACAAGTTGTACAACAGTGGAAAGGCCTGTGAAATCCCTTTCGAGCACTGGCAGCCTCAGATTTTTACTAGGTTCGGTTGCGGAGATATCACCATCCAAAGCAATTCAAATGCAGTTGGGTGGAAAATCATGCGAAAAACTTTGAATTAAAATATCTCAAGAACCGGATGTCGCAGATACTTTATGTCTTCAGCTGTGGATAGGTATTGAACAGACCTTTCTTTTGATGTACATATCGATGGGTTTGGGGAACATTGTTAAAAATGTAATTTTTTTCTTGCAAGGGGTTAGCCTTGATTTTTTTCAAAAATGTCGATAAAGGTGAAGTCATGAATTGTACTACAAGTTGTACAATAATGGAAAGGCCTGTGAAATCCCTTTCGAGCACTGGCAGCTTCAGATTTTTACGGGGTTCGGTTGCGGAGATACCTTTCTTTTGATGTATATGTCGATGGGTTTGGGGAACATTGTTAAAAATGTAATTTTTTTCTTGCAAGGGGTTAGCCTTGATTTTTTTCAAAAATGTCGAAAAAGGTGAAGTCATGAATTGTACAACAAGTTGTACAACAATGGAAAGGCCTGTGAAATCCCTTTCGAGCATTGGCAGCCGCAGATTTTTACGGGGTTAGGTTGCGGAGATATCACAATCCAATGCAAGTCAACTGCAGTTGGGTGGAAAATCATGCGAATAACTTTGAATTAAAATATCTCAAGAACCGGATGTCGCAGATACTTTTTGTCTTCAGCTGTGGATAGGTATTGAACACACCTTTCTTTTGATGTACATATCGATGGGTTTGGGGAACATTGTTAAAAATGTAATTTTTTTCTTGCAAGGGGTTAGCCTTGATTTTTTTCAAAAATGTCGAAAAAGGTGAAGTCATGAATTGTACTACAAGTTGTACAATAATGGAAAGGCCTGTGAAATCCCTTTCGAGCACTGGCAGCTTCAGATTTTTACGGGGTTCGGTTGCGGAGATACCTTTCTTTTGATGTATATGTCGATGGGTTTGGGGAACATTGTTAAAAATGTAATTTTTTTCTTGCAAGGGGTTAGCCTTGATTTTTTTCAAAAATGTCGAAAAAGGTGAAGTCATGAATTGTACAACAAGTTGTACAACAATGGAAAGGCCTGTGAAATCCCTTTCGAGCATTGGCAGCCGCAGATTTTTACGGGGTTTGGTTGCGGAGATATCACAATCCAATGCAAGTCAACTGCAGTTGGGTGGAAAATCATGCGAATAACTTTGAATTAAAATATATCAAGAACTGGATGTCGCAGATACCTTTTGTCTTCAGTTGTGGATAGGTATTGAACAGACCTTTCTTTTGATGTATATGTCGATGGGTTTGGGGAACATTGTTAAAAATGTAATTTTTTTCTTGCAAGGGGTTAGCCTTGATTTTTTTCAAAAAAGTCGAAAAAGGTGAAGTCATGAATTGTACTACAAGTTGTACAATGATAGAACTGCCTGTGAAATCCTTTTCGAGCACTGGCAGCGGCAGAGGTTTGCGGGGTTTGATTGCGGAGATATCACCATCCAAAGCAAGTCAACTGCAGTTGGGAGGAAAATCATGCGAATAACTTTGAATTAAAATATCTCAAGAACCGAATGTCGCAGATACTTTTTGTCTTCAGCTGTGGATAGGTATTGAACAGACCTTTCTTTTGATGTACATATCGATGGGTTTGGGGAACATTGTTAAAAATGTAATTTTTTTCTTGCAAGGGGTTAGCCTTGATTTTTTTCAAAAATGTCGAAAAAGGTGAAGTCATGAATTGTACTACAAGTTGTACAATAATGGAAAGGCCTGTGAAATCCCTTTCGAGCACTGGCAGCTTCAGATTTTTACGGGGTTCGCTTGCGGAGATACCTTTCTTTTGATGTATATGTCGATGGGTTTGGGGAACATTGTTAAAAATGTAATTTTTTTCTTGCAAGGGGTTAGCCTTGATTTTTTTCAAAAATGTCGAAAAAGGTGAAGTCATGAATTGTACAACAAGTTGTACAACAATGGAAAGGCCTGTGAAATCCCTTTCGAGCATTGGCAGCCGCAGATTTTTACGGGGTTAGGTTGCGGAGATATCACAATCCAATGCAAGTCAACTGCAGTTGGGTGGAAAATCATGCGAATAACTTTGAATTAAAATATCTCAAGAACCGGATGTCGCAGATACTTTTTGTCTTCAGCTGTGGATAGGTATTGAACACACCTTTCTTTTGATGTACATATCGATGGGTTTGGGGAACATTGTTAAAAATGTAATTTTTTTCTTGCAAGGGGTTAGCCTTGATTTTTTTCAAAAATGTCGAAAAAGGTGAAGTCATGAATTGTACTACAAGTTGTACAATAATGGAAAGGCCTGTGAAATCCCTTTCGAGCACTGGCAGCTTCAGATTTTTACGGGGTTCGGTTGCGGAGATACCTTTCTTTTGATGTATATGTCGATGGGTTTGGGGAACATTGTTAAAAATGTAATTTTTTTCTTGCAAGGGGTTAGCCTTGATTTTTTTCAAAAATGTCGAAAAAGGTGAAGTCATGAATTGTACAACAAGTTGTACAACAATGGAAAGGCCTGTGAAATCCCTTTCGAGCATTGGCAGCCGCAGATTTTTACGGGGTTTGGTTGCGGAGATATCACAATCCAATGCAAGTCAACTGCAGTTGGGTGGAAAATCATGCGAATAACTTTGAATTAAAATATATCAAGAACTGGATGTCGCAGATACCTTTTGTCTTCAGTTGTGGATAGGTATTGAACAGACCTTTCTTTTGATGTATATGTCGATGGGTTTGGGGAACATTGTTAAAAATGTAATTTTTTTCTTGCAAGGGGTTAGCCTTGATTTTTTTCAAAAAAGTCGAAAAAGGTGAAGTCATGAATTGTACTACAAGTTGTACAATGATAGAACTGCCTGTGAAATCCTTTTCGAGCACTGGCAGCGGCAGAGGTTTGCGGGGTTTGATTGCGGAGATATCACCATCCAAAGCAAGTCAACTGCAGTTGGGAGGAAAATCATGCGAATAACTTTGAATTAAAATATCTCAAGAACCGAATGTCGCAGATACTTTTTGTCTTCAGCTGTGGATAGGTATTGAACAGACCTTTCTTTTGATGTACATATCGATGGGTTTGGGGAACATTGTTAAAAATGTAATTTTTTTCTTGCAAGGGGTTAGCCTTGATTTTTTTCAAAAATGTCGAAAAAGGTGAAGTCATGAATTGTACTACAAGTTGTACAATAATGGAAAGGCCTGTGAAATCCCTTTCGAGCACTGGCAGCTTCAGATTTTTACGGGGTTCGGTTGCGGAGATACCTTTCTTTTGATGTATATGTCGATGGGTTTGGGGAACATTGTTAAAAATGTAATTTTTTTCTTGCAAGGGGTTAGCCTTGATTTTTTTCAAAAATGTCGAAAAAGGTGAAGTCATGAATTGTACAACAAGTTGTACAACAATGGAAAGGCCTGTGAAATCCCTTTCGAGCATTGGCAGCCGCAGATTTTTACGGGGTTAGGTTGCGGAGATATCACAATCCAATGCAAGTCAACTGCAGTTGGGTGGAAAATCATGCGAATAACTTTGAATTAAAATATATCAAGAACTGGATGTCGCAGATACCTTTTGTCTTCAGTTGTGGATAGGTATTGAACAGACCTTTCTTTTGATGTATATGTCGATGGGTTTGGGGAACATTGTTAATAATGTAATTTTTTTCTTGCAAGGGGTTAGCCTTGATTTTTTTCAAAAAAGTCGAAAAAGGTGAAGTCATGAATTGTACTACAAGTTGTACAATGATAGAACTGCCTGTGAAATCCTTTTCGAGCACTGGCAGCGGCAGAGGTTTGCGGGGTTTGATTGCGGAGATATCACCATCCAAAGCAAGTCAACTGCAGTTGGGAGGAAAATCATGCGAATAACTTTGAATTAAAATATCTCAAGAACTGAATGTCGCAGATACTTTTTGTCTTCAGCTGTGGATAGGTATTGAACAGACCTTTCTTTTGGTGTATATATCGATGGGTTTAGGGAACATTGTTAAAAATGTAATTTTTTTCTTGCAAGGGGTTAGCCTTGATTTTTTTCAAAAATGTCGAAAAAGGTGAAGTCATGAATTGTACTACAAGTTGTACAATAATGGAAAGGCCTGTGAAATCCCTTTCGAGCACTGGCAGCTTCAGATTTTTACGGGGTTCGGTTGCGGAGATATCACCATCCAAAGCAAGTCAAATGCAGTTGGTTGGAAAATCATGCGAATAACTTTGTATTAAAATATATCAAGAACTGGATGTCGCAGATACCTTTTGTCTTCAGCTGTGGATAGGTATTGAACAGGCCTTTCTTTTGATGTATATATCGATGGGTTTGAGGAACATAGTTAAAAATGTAATTTTTTTTTGCAAGCCTTTTTTGCCTTGATTTTTTTCAAAAATATCGAAAAAGGTGAAGTCATGAATTGTACTACAAGTTGTACAACAATGGAAAGGCCTGTGAGATCCCTTTCGAGCACTGGCAGCCTCAGATTTTTACTAGGTTCGGTTGCGGAGATATCACCATCCAAAGCAATTCAAATGCAGTTGGGTAGAAAATCATGCGAATAACTTTGAATTAAAATATCTCAAGAACCGGATGTCGCAGATACTTTTTGTCTTCAGCTGTGGATAGGTATTGAACAGACCTTTCTTTTGGTGTATATATCGATGGGTTTAGGGAACATTGTTAAAAATGTAATTTTTTTCTTGCAAGGGGTTAGCCTTGATTTTTTTCAAAAATGTCGAAAATGGTGAAGTCATTAATTGTACAACAGTGGAAAATCCTGTGAAATACCCTTCGAGCACTGGCAGCCAAAGCAAGTCAAATGCATTTGGGTGGAAAATCATGCGAATAACTTTGAACTGAAATATCTCGATAACCGGATGTCGCAGATACTTTTTGTCTTCAGCTGTGGATAGGTATTGAACAGGCCTTTCTTTTGATGTATATATCGATGGGTTTGAGGAACATTGTTAAAAATGTAATTTTTTTTTGCAAGGGGTTAGCCTTGATTTTTTTCAAAAATGTCGAAAAAGGTGAAGTCATGAATTGTACTACAAATTGTACAACAATGGAAAGGCCTGTGAAATCCCTTTCGAGCACTGGCAGCCTCAGATTTTTACTAGGTTCGGTTGCGGAGATATCACCATCCAAAGCAATTCAAATGGAGTTGGGTGGAAAATCATGCGAATAACTTTGAATTAAAATATCTCAAGAACCGGATGTCACAGATACTTTTTGTCTTCAGCTGTGTATAGGTATTGAACAGACCTTTCTTTTGATGTATATATCGATGGGTTTGGGGAGCATTGTTAAAAATGTAATTTTTTCTTGCAAGGGGTTAGCCTTGATTTTTTTAAAAATGAGGAAAAAGGTAAAGTCATGAATTGTACTACAAGTTGTACAACGATAGAACTCCCTGTGAAATCCCTTTCGAGCACTGGCAGCGGCAGAGTTTTGCGGGGTTTGATTGCGGAGATATCACCATCCAAAGCAAGTCAACTGCAGTTGGGAAGAAAATCATGCGAATAACTTTGAATTAAAATATCTCAAGAACCGAATGTCGCAGATACATTTTGTCTTCAGCTGTGGATAGGTATTGAACACACCTTTCTTTTGAAGTACATATCGATGGGTTTGGGGAACATTGTTAAAAATGTAATTTTTTTCTTGCAAGGGGTTAGCCTTGATTTTTTCAAAAATGTCGAAAAAGGTGAAGTCATGAATTGTACTACAAGTTGTACAATAATGGAAAGGCCTGTAAAATCCCTTTCGAGCACTGGCAGCTTCAGATTTTTACGGGGTTCGGTTGCGGAGATATCACCATCCAAAGCAAGTCAAATGCAGTTGGTTGGAAAATCATGCGAATAACTTTGTATTAAAATATATCAAGAACTGGATGTCGCAGATACCTTTTGTCTTCAGTTGTGGATAGGTATTGAACAGACCTTTCTTTTGATGTTTATGTCGATGGGTTTGGGGAACATTGTTAAAAATGTAATTTTTTTCTTGCAAGGGGTTAGCCTTGATTTTTTTCAAAAATGTCGAAAAAGGTGAAGTCATGAATTGTACAACAAGTTGTACAACAATGGAAAGGCCTGTGAAATCCCTTTCGAGCATTGGCAGCCGCAGATTTTTACGGGGTTAGGTTGCGGAGATATCACAATCCAATGCAAGTCAACTGCAGTTGGGTGGAAAATCATGCGAATAACTTTGAATTAAAATATATCAAGAACTGGATGTCGCAGATAACTTTTTTCTTCAGTTGTGGATAGGTATTGAACAGACCTTTCTTTTGATGTATATGTCGATGGGTTTGGGGAACATTGTTAAAAATGTAATTTTTTTCTTGCAAGGGGTTAGCCTTGATTTTTTTCAAAAATGTCGAAAAAGGTGAAGTCATGAATTGTACAACAAGTTGTACAACAATGGAAAGGCCTGTGAAATCCCTTTCGAGCATTGGCAGCCGCAGATTTTTACGGGGTTTGGTTGCGGAGATATCACAATCCAATGCAAGTCAACTGCAGTTGGGTGGAAAATCATGCGAATAACTTTGAATTAAAATATATCAAGAACTGGATGTCGCAGATACCTTTTGTCTTCAGTTGTGGATAGGTATTGAACAGACCTTTCTTTTGATGTATATGTCGATGGGTTTGGGGAACATTGTTAAAAATGTAATTTTTTTCTTGCAAGGGGTTAGCCTTGATTTTTTTCAAAAAAGTCGAAAAAGGTGAAGCCATGAATTGTACAACAAGTTGTACAATGATAGAACTGCCTGTGAAATCCCTTTCGAGCACTGGCAGCGGCAGAGGTTTGCGGGGTTTGATTGCGGAGATATCACCATCCATAGCAAGTCAACTGCAGTTGGGAGGAAAATCATGCGAATAACTTTGAATTAAAATATCTCAAGAACCGAATGTCGCAGATACTTTTTGTCTTCAGCTGTGGATAGGTATTGAACAGGCCTTTCTTTTGCTGTATATATCGATGGGTTTGAGGAACATAGTTAAAAATGTAATTTTTTTTTGCAAGCCTTTTTTGCCTTGATTTTTTTCAAAAATGTCGAAAAAGGTGAAGTCATGAATTGTACTACAAGTTGTACTACAATGGAAAGGCCTGTGAAATCCCTTTCGAGCACTGGCAGCCTCAGATTTTTACTAGCTTCGGTTGCGGAGATATCACCATCCAAAGCAATTCAAATGCAGTTGGGTGGAAAATCATGCGAATAACTTTGAATTAAAATATCTCAAGAACCGGATGTCGCAGATACTTTTTGTCTTCAGCTGTGGATAGGTATTGAACAGACCTTTCTTTTGGTGTATATATCGATGGGTTTAGGGAACATTGTTAAAAATGTAATTTTTTTCTTGCAAGGGGTTAGCCTTGATTTTTTTCAAAAATGTCGAAAATGGTGAATTCATTAATTGTACAACAGTGGAAAAGCCTGTGGAATCCCTTTCGAGCACTGGCAGCCGCAGATTTTTACGGGGTTTGGTTGCGGAGATATCACCATCCAAAGCAAGTCAAATGCAGTTGGGTGGAAAATCATGCGAATAACTTTGAATAAAAATATCTCAAGAACCGGATGGCATAGATACTTTTTGTCTTCAGCTGTGTATAGGTATTGAACAGACCTTTCTTTTGATGTATATATCGATGGGTTTGGGGAACATTGTTAAAAATGTAATTTTTTTCTTGCAAGGGGCCCTGATTTTTTTAAAAATGTCGAAAAAGGTAAAGTCATGAATTGTACTACAAGTTGTACAACAATGGAAAGGCCTGTGAAATCCCTTTTGAGCACTGGCAGCCTCAGATTTTTACGGAGTTGCGGTTGATTTTTTTCAAAAAATGTCGAAAATGGTGAAGTCATTAATTGTACAACAGTGGAAAAGCCTGTGGAATCCCTTTCGAGCACTGGCAGCCGCAGATTTTTACGGGGTTTGGTTGCGGAGATATCACCATCCAAAGCAAGTCAAATGCAGTTGGGTGGAAAATCATGCGAATAATTTGAATTGAAATATCTCAATAACCGGATGTCACAGATACTTTTTGTCTTCAGCTGTGGATAGGTATTGAACACACCTTTCTTTTGATGTATATATCGATGGGTTTTGGGAACATTGTTGAAAATGTAATTTTTTTCTTGCAAGAGGTTAGGAAATAGGTGTAGTCATGAATTGTACAACAAGTTTTACAACAATGGAAAGGCCTGTGAAATCCGTTTCGAGCACTGGCAGCCTCAAATTTTTACGGGGTTCGGTATCGGAGATATCACCATCCAAAGCAAGTCAAATGCAGTTGGGTGGAAAATCATGCGAATAACTTTGAATAAAAATATCTCAAGAACCGGATGTCACAGATACTTTTTGTCTTCAGCTGTGGATAGGTATTGAACAGACCTTTCTTTTGGTGTATATAGCGATGGGTTTGGGGAACATTGTTAAAAATGTAATTTTTTTCTTGCAAGGGGTTAGCCTTGATTTTTTTCAAAAAAGTCGAAAAAGGTGAAGCCATGAATTGTACAACAAGTTGTACAATGATAGAACTGCCTGTGAAATCCCTTTCGAGCACTGGCAGCGGCAGAGGTTTGCGGGGTTTGATTGCGGAAATATCACCATCCAAAGCAAGTCAACTGCAGTTGGGAGGAAAATCATGCGAATAACTTTGAATTAAAATATCTCAAGAACCGAATGTCGCAGATACTTTTTGTCTTCAGCTGTGGATAGGTATTGAACAGGCCTTTCTTTTGATGTATATATCGATGGGATTGAGGAACATAGTTAAAAATGTAATTTTTTTTGCAAGCCTTTTTTGCCTTGATTTTTTTCAAAAATGTCGAAAAAGGTGAAGTCATGAATTGTACTACAAGTTGTACAACAATGGAAAGGCCTGTGAGATCCCTTTCGAGCACTGGCAGCCTCAGATTTTTACTAGGTTCGGTTGCGGAGATATCACCATCCAAAGCAATTCAAATGCAGTTGGGTGGAAAATCATGCGAATAACTTTGAATTAAAATATCTCAAGAACCGGATGTCGCAGATACTTTTTGTCTTCAGCTGTGGATAGGTATTGAACAGACCTTTCTTTTGGTGTATATATCGATGGGTTTAGGGAACATCGTTAAAAATGTAATTTTTTTCTTGCAAGGGGTTAGCCTTGATTTTTTTCAAAAATGTCGAAAATGGTGAAGTCATTAATTGTACAACAGTGGAAAATCCTGTGAAATACCCTTCGAGCACTGGCAGCCAAAGCAAGTCAAATGCATTTGGGTGGAAAATCATGCGAATAACTTTGAACTGAAATATCTCAATAACCGGATGTCGCAGATACTTTTTGTCTTCAGCTGTGGATAGGTATTGAACAGGCCTTTCTTTTGATGTATATATCGATGGGTTTGAGGAACATTGTTAAAAATGTAATTTTTTTTTGCAAGGGGTTAGCCTTGATTTTTTTCAAAAATGTCGAAAAAGGTGAAGTCATGAATTGTACTACAAGTTGTACAACAATGGAAAGGCCTGTGAAATCCCTTTCGAGCACTGGCAGCCTCAGATTTTTACTAGGTTCGGTTGCGGAGATATCACCATCCAAAGCAATTCAAATGGAGTTGGGTGGAAAATCATGCGAATAACTTTGAATTAAAATATCTCAAGAACCGGATGTCACAGATACTTTTTGTCTTCAGCTGTGTATAGGTATTGAACAGACCTTTCTTTTGATGTATATATCGATGGGTTTGGGGAACATTGTTAAAAATGTAATTTTTTTCTTGCAAGGGGTTAGCCTTGATTTTTTTAAAAATGTTGAAAAAGGTAAAGTCATGAATTGTACTACAAGTTGTACAACGATAGAACTCCCTGTGAAATCCCTTTCGAGCACTGGCAGCGGCAGAGTTTTGCGGGGTTTGATTGCGGAGATATCACCATCCAAAGCAAGTCAACTGCAGTTGGGAAGAAAATCATGCGAATAACTTTGAATTAAAATATCTCAAGAACCGAATGTCGCAGATACATTTTGTATTCAGCTGTGGATAGGTGTTGAACACACCTTTCTTTTGATGTACATATCGATGGGTTTGGGGAACATTGTTAAAAATGTAATTTTTTTCTTGCAAGGGGTTAGCCTTGATTTTTTTCAAAAATGTCGAAAAAGGTGAAGTCATGAATTGTACTACAAGTTGTACAATAATGGAAAGGCCTGTGAAATCCCTTGCGAGCACTGGCAGCTTCAGATTTTTACGGGGTTCGGTTGCGGAGATATCACCATCCAAAGCAAGTCAAATGCAGTTGGTTGGAAAATCATGCGAATAACTTTGTATTAAAATATATCAAGAACTGGATGTCGCAGATACCTTTTGTCTTCAGTTGTGGATAGGTATTGAACAGACTTATCTTTTGATGTTTATGTCGATGGGTTTGGGGAACATTGTTAAAAATGTAATTTTTTTGTTGCAAGGGGTTAGCCTTGATTTTTTTCAAAAATGTCGAAAAAGGTGAAGTCATGAAGTGTGCAACAAGTTGTACAACAATGGAAAGGCCTGTGAAATCCCTTTCGAGCATTGGCAGCCGCAGATTTTTACGGGGTTAGGTTGCGGAGATATCACAATCCAATGCAAGTCAACTGCAGTTGGGTGGAAAATCATGCGAATAACTTTGAATTAAAATATATCAAGAACTGGATGTCGCAGATACCTTTTGTCTTCAGTTGTGGATAGGTATTGAACAGACCTTTCTTTTGATGTATATGTCGATGGGTTTGGGGAACATTGTTAAAAATGTAATTTTTTTCTTGCAAGGGGTTAGCCTTGATTTTTTTCAAAAATGTCGAAAAAGGTGAAGTCATGAATTGTACAACAAGTTGTACAACAATGGAAAGGCCTGTGAAATCCCTTTCGAGCATTGGCAGCCGCAGATTTTTACGGGGTTTGGTTGCGGAGATATCACAATCCAATGCAAGTCAACTGCAGTTGGGTGGAAAATCATGCGAATAACTTTGAATTAAAATATATCAAGAACTGGATGTCGCAGATACCTTTTGTCTTCAGTTGTGGATAGGTATTGAACAGACCTTTCTTTTGATGTATATGTCGATGGGTTTGGGGAACATTGTTAAAAATGTAATTTTTTTCTTGCAAGGGGTTAGCCTTGATTTTTTTCAAAAATGTCGAAAATGGTGAAGTCATTAATTGTACAACAGTGGAAACGCCTGTGAAATACCTTTCGAGCACTGGCAGCCAAAGCAAGTCAAATGCAGTTGGGTGGAAAATCATGCGAATAACTTTGAATTGAAATATCTCAATAACCGGATGTCGCAGATACTTTTTGTCTTCAGCTGTGGATAGGTATTGAACACACCTTTCTTTTGATGTACATATCGATGGGTTTGGGGAACATTGTTAAAAATGTAATTTTTTTCTTGCAAGGGGTTAGCCTTGATTTTTTTCAAAAATGTCGAAAAAGGTGAAGCCATGAATTGTACAACAAGTTGTACAATGATAGAACTGCCTGTGAAATCCCTTTCGAGCACTGGCAGCGGCAGAGGTTTGCGGGGTTTGATTGCGGAGATATCACCATCCAAAGCAAGTCAACTGCAGTTGGGAGGAAAATCATGCGAATAACTTTGAATTAAAATATCTCAAGAACCGAATGTCGCAGATACTTTTTGTCTTCAGCTGTGGATAGGTATTGAACAGGCCTTTCTTTTGATGTATATATCGATGGGTTTGAGGAACATAGTTAAAAATGTAATTTTTTTTTGCAAGCCTTTTTTGCCTTGATTTTTTTCAAAAATGTCGAAAAAGGTGAAGTCATGAATTGTACTACAAGTTGTACAACAATGGAAAGGCCTGTGAAATCCCTTTCGAGCACTGGCAGCCTCAGATTTTTACTAGGTTCGGTTGCGGAGATATCACCATCCAAAGCAATTCAAATGCAGTTGGGTGGAAAATCATGCGAATAATTTTGAATTAAAATATCTCAAGAACCGGATGTCGCAGATACTTTTTGTCTTCAGCTGTGGATAGGTATTGAACAGACCTTTCTTTTGGTGTATATATCGATGGGTTTAGGGAACATTGTTAAAAATGTAATTTTTTTCTTGCAAGGGGTTAGCCTTGATTTTTTTCAAAAATGTCGAAAATGGTGAAGTCATTAATTGTACAACAGTGGAAACGCCTGTGAAATACCTTTCGAGCACTGGCAGCCAAAGCAAGTCAAATGCAGTTGGGTGGAAAATCATGCGAATAACTTTGAATTGAAATATCTCAATAACCGGATGTCGCAGATACTTTTTGTCTTCAGCTGTGGATAGGTATTGAACACACCTTTCTTTTGATGTACATATCGATGGGTTTGGGGAACATTGTTAAAAATGTAATTTTTTTCTTGCAAGGGGTTAGCCTTGATTTTTTTCAAAAATGTCGAAAATGGTGAAGTCATTAATTGTACAACAGTGGAAAAGCCTGTGGAATCCCTTTCGAGCACTGGCAGCCGCAGATTTTTACGGGGTTTGGTTGCGGAGATATCACCATCCAAAGCAAGTCAAATGCAGTTGGGTGGAAAATCATGCGAATAACTTTGAATAAAAATATCTCAAGAACCGGATGGCATAGATACTTTTTGTCTTCAGCTGTGTATAGGTATTGAACAGACCTTTCTTTTGATGTATATATCGATGGGTTTGGGGAACATTGTTAAAAATGTAATTTTTTTCTTGCAAGGGGCCCTGATTTTTTTAAAAATGTCGAAAAAGGTAAAGTCATGAATTGTACTACAAGTTGTACAACAATGGAAAGGCCTGTGAAATCCCTTTTGAGCACTGGCAGCCTCAGATTTTTACGGAGTTGCGGTTGATTTTTTTCAAAAAATGTCGAAAATGGTGAAGTCATTAATTGTACAACAGTGGAAAAACCTGTGGAATCCCTTTCGAGCACTGGCAGCCGCAGATTTTTACGGGGTTTGGTTGCGGAGATATCACCATCCAAAGCAAGTCAAATGCAGTTGGGTGGAAAATCATGCGAATAACTTTGAATAAAAATATCTCAAGAACCGGATGGCATAGATACTTTTTGTCTTCAGCTGTGTATAGGTATTGAACAGACCTTTCTTTTGATGTATATATCGATGGGTTTGGGGAACATTGTTAAAAATGTAATTTTTTTCTTGCAAGGGGCCCTGATTTTTTTAAAAATGTCGAAAAAGGTAAAGTCATGAATTGTACTACAAGTTGTACAACAATGGAAAGGCCTGTGAAATCCCTTTTGAGCACTGGCAGCCTCAGATTTTTACGGAGTTGCGGTTGATTTTTTTCAAAAAATGTCAAAAATGGTGAAGTCATTAATTGTACAACAGTGGAAAAACCTGTGGAATCCCTTTCGAGCACTGGCAGCCGCAGATTTTTACGGGGTTTGGTTGCGGAGATATCACCATCCAAAGCAAGTCAAATGCAGTTGGGTGGAAAATCATGCGAATAATTTGAATTGAAATATCTCAATAACCGGATGTCACAGATACTTTTTCTCTTCAGCTGTGGATAGGTATTGAACACACCTTTCTTTTGATGTATATATCGATGGGTTTGGGGAACATTGTTAAAAATGTAATTTTTTTTTGCAAGGGGCCTTGATTTTTTTCAAAAATGTCGAAAAAGGTGAAGTCATGAATTGTACTACAAGTTGTACAACAATGGAAAGGCCTGTAAAATCCCTTTCGAGCACTGGCAGCCTCAGATTTTTACGGGGTTTGGTTACGGAGATATCACCATCCAAAGCAAGTCAAATGCAGTTGGGTGGAAAATCATGCGAATAACTTTGAATACAAATGTCTCAAGAACCGGATGTCACAGATACTTTTTGTCTTCAGCTGTGGATAGGTATTGAACAGACCTTTCTTTTGGTGTATATATCGATGGGTTTGGGGAACATTGTTAAAAATGTAATTTTTTTCTTGCAAGGGGTTAGCCTTGATTTTTTTAAAAATGTCGAAAAAGGTAAAGTCATGAATTGTACTACAAGTTGTACAACAATGGAAAGGCCTGTGAAATCCCTTTTGAGCACTGGCAGCCTCAGATTTTTACGGAGTTCGGTTGCGGAGATATCACCATCCAAAGCAAGTCAAATGCAGTTGGGTGGAAAATCATGCGAATAACTTTGAATTAAAATATCTCAAGAACCGGATGTCGCAGATACTTTTTGTCTTCAGCTGTGTATAGGTATTAAACAGACCTTTCTTTTGATGTATATATCGATGGGTTTTGGGAACATTGTTGAAAATGTAATTTTTTTCTTGCAAGGGGTTAGCCTTGATTTTTTTCAAAAAAGTCGAAAAAGGTGAAGCCATGAATTGTACAACAAGTTGTACAATGATAGAACTGCCTGTGAAATCCCTTTCGAGCACTGGCAGCGGCAGAGGTTTGCGGGGTTTGATTGCGGAGATATCACCATCCAAAGCAAGTCAACTGCAGTTGGGTGGAAAATCATGCGAATAACTTTGAATTAAAATATCTCAAGAACCGGATGTCGCAGATACTTTTTGTCTTCAGCTGTGGATAGGTATTGAACAGACCTTTCTTTTGGTGTATATATCGATGGGTTTAGGGAACATTGTTAAAAATGTAATTTTTTTCTTGCAAGGGGTTAGCCTTGATTTTTTTCAAAAATGTCGAAAATGGTGAAGTCATTAATTGTACAACAGGGGAAAAGCCTGTGGAATCCCTTTCAAGCACTGGCAGCCGCAGATTTTTACGGGGTTTGGTTGCGGAGATATCACCATCCAAAGCAAATCAAATGCAGTTGGGTGGAAAATCATGCGAATAACTTTGAATAAAAATATCTCAAGAACCGGATGTCACAGATACTTTTTGTCTTCAGCTGTGTATAGGTATTAAACAGACCTTTCTTTTGATGTATATATCGATGGGTTTTGGGAACATTGTTGAAAATGTAATTTTTTTTTGCAAGAGGTTAGGAAATAGGTGTAGTCATGAATTGTACAACAAGTTTTACAACAATGGAAAGGCCTGTGAAATCCGTTTCGAGCACTGGCAGCCTCAAATTTTTACGGGGTTCGGTATCGGAGATATTACCATCCAAAGCAAGTCAAATGCAGTTGGTTGGAAAATCATGCGAATAAATTTGAATTAAAATATCTCAAGAACCGGATGTCGCAGATACTTTTTGTCTTCAGCTGTGTATAGGTATTGCACAGACCTTTCTTTTGATGTATATATCGATGGGTTTGGGGAACATTGTTAAAAATGTAATTTTTTTCTTGCAAGGGCTTAGCCTTGATTTTTTTCAAAAATGTCGAAAAAGGTAAAGTCATGAATTGTACTACAAGTTGTACAACAATGGAAAGGCCTGTGAAATCCCTTTTGAGCACTGGCAGCCTCAGATTTTTACGGAGTTGCGGTTGATTTTTTTCAAAAATGTCGAAAATGGTGAAGTCATTAATTGTACAACAGAGGAAAAGCCTGTGGAATCCCTTTCGAGCACTGGCAGCCGCAGATTTTTACGAGGTTTGGTTGCGGAGATATCACCATCCAAAGCAAGTCAAATGCAGTGGGGTGGAAAATCATGCGAATAACTTTGAATTAAAATATCTCAAGAACCGGATATCGCAGATACTTTTTGTCTTCAGCTGTGTATAGGTATTAAACAGACCTTTCTTTTGATGTATATATCGATGGGTTTTGGGAACATTGTTGAAAATGTAATTTTTTTCTTGCAAGAGGTTAGCCTTCATTTTTTTCAAAAATGTCGAAATAGGTGTAGTTATGAATTGTACAACAAGTTTTACAACAATGGAAAGGCCTGTGAAATCCGTTTCGAGCACTGGCAGCCTCAAATTTTTACGGGGTTCGGTTGCGGAGATATCACCATCCAAAGCAAGTCAAATGCAGTTGGTTGGAAAATCATGCGAATAACTTTGAATTAAAATATCTCAAGAACCGGATGCTGCAGATACTTTTTGTCTTCAGCTGTGGATAGGTATTAAACAGACCTTTCTTTTGATGTATATATCGATGGGTTTTGGGAACATTGTTGAAAATGTAATTTTTTTCTTGCAAGGGGTTAGCCGTGACTTTTTTCAAAAATGTCGAAAAAGGTGAAGTCATGAATTGTACAACAAGTTGTACAACGATAGAAAGGCCTGTGAAATGCCTTTCGAGCACTGGCAGCGGCGGAGTTTTGCGGGGTTTGATTACGGAGATATCACCATCCAAAGCAAGTCAACTGCAGTTGGGTGGAAAATCATGCGAATAACTTTGAATTAAAATATCTCAAGATTTGGATGTCGCAGATACTTTTTGTCTCCAGCTGTGGATAGGTATTGAACAGACCTTTCTTTTGATGTATATACCCATGGGTTTGGGGAACATTGTTGAAAATGTAAGTTTTTTCTTGCAAGGGGTTAGCCATGATTTTTTTCAAAAATGTTGAAAAAGGTGAAGTCATGAATTGTACTACAAGTTGTACAACAATGGAAAGGCCTGTGAAATCCCTTTCGAACACTGGCAGCCCCACATTTTTACGGAGTTCGGTTGCGGAGATATTACCATCCAAAGCAAGTCAAACGCAGTTGGTTGGAAAATCATGCGAATAACTTTGAACTAAAATATCTCAAGAACCGGATATCGCAGATACTTTTTGTCTTCAGGTGTGGATAAATATTGAACAGACCTTCCTTTGGATGTATATACCGATGGGTTTGGGGAACATTGTTGAAAATGTAAATTTTTTCTTTAAAGGGTTTAGCCTTGATTTTTTTCAAAAATGTCGAAAAAGATGAAGTCATGAATTGTACAACAAGTTGTACAACAATGGAAAGGCCTGTGAAATCCCTTTCGAGCATTGGCAGCCGCAGATTTTTACGGGGTTTGGTTGAGGAGATATCCCCATCCAATGCAAGTCAACTGCAGTTGGGTGGAAAATCATGCGAATAACTTTGAATTAAAATATCTCAAGAATCGGATGTCGCAGATACTTTTTGTCTTCAACTGTGGATAGGTATTGAACAGACCATTCTTTTGATGTATATATCGATAGGTTTGGGGAACATTGTTAAAAATGTAATTTTTTTCTTGCAAGGGGTTAGCCTTGATTATTTTCAAACATGTCGAAAAAGGTGAAGTCATGAATTATACAACAATGGAAAGGCCTGTGGAATCCCTTTCGAGCACAGGCAGCCGAAGATTTTTACGGGGTTTGGTTGCGGAGATATCACCATCCAAAGCAAGTCAAATGCAGTTGGGTGGAAAATCATGCGAATAGTTTTGAATAAAAATATCTCAGGAACCGGATGTCGAAGATACTTTTTGTCTTCAACTGTGTATAGGTATTGAACAGACCTTTCATTTGATGTATATATCGATGGGTTTGGGGATCATTGTTGAAAATGTAATTTTTTTCTTGCAAGGGGTTAGCCTTGATTATTTTCAAAAATGTCGAAAAAGGTGAAGTCATGAATTGTACTACAAGTTGTACAACAATGGAAAGGCCTGTGAAATCCCTTTCGAGCACTGGCAGCCGCAGAGTTTTGCGGGGTTTGATTGCGGAGATATCAACATCCAAAGCAAGTCAAATGCAGTTGGGTGGAAAATCATGCGAATAACTTTGAATTGAAATATCTCAATAACCGGATGTCACAGATTCGTTTTGTCTTCAGCTGTGGATAGGTATTGAACAGACCTTTCTTTTGATGTGTATAACGATGGGTTTGGGGAACATTGCTAAAAATGTATTTTTTTTCTTGCAAGGGGTTAGCCTTGATTATTTTCAAAAATGTCGAAAAAGGTGAAGTCATGAATTGTACAACAATGGAAAGGCCTGTGGAATCCCTTTCGAGCACTGGCAGAAGAAGATTTTTACGGGGTTTCGTTGCGGAGATATCACCATCCAAAGCAAGTCAAATGCAATTGGGTGGAAAATCATGCGAATAACTTTGAATAAAATTATCTCAAGAACTGGATGTCGCAGATACTTTTTGTCTTCAGCTGTGTATAGGTATTGAACAGACCTTTCATTTGATGTATATATCGATGGGTTTGGGGATCATTGTTAAAAATGTAATTTTTTTCTTGCAAGAGGTTAGCCTTGATTTTTTTCAAAAATGTCGAAAAAGGTAAAGTCATGAATTGTAATACAATTTTTACAACAATGGAAAGGCCTGTGAAATCCCTTTCGAGCACTGACAGCCTCAGATTTTTACGGGGTTCGGTTGCGGAGATATCACCATCCAAAGCAAGTCAAATGCAGTTGGGTGGAAAATCATGCGAATAAATTTGAATTAAAATATCTCAAGAACCGGATGTCGCAGATACTTTTTGTCTTCAGCTGTGGATAGTTATTAAACAGACCTTTCTGTTGATGTACATATCGATGGGTTTTGGGAACATTGTTGAAAATGTAATTTTTTTCTTGCAAGGGGTTAGCCTTCATTTTTTTCAAAAATGTCGAAATAGGTGAAGTCATGAATTGTACAACAAGTTTTACAACAATGGAAAGGCCTGTGAAATCCGTTTCGAGCACTGGCAGCCTCAAATTTTTACGGGGTTCGGTATCGGAGATATTACCATCCAAAGCAAGTCAAATGCAGTTGGTTGGAAAATCATGCGAATAACTTTGAATTAAAATATCTCAAGAACCGGATGCTGCAGATACTTTTTGTCCTCAGCTGTGGATAGGTATTAAACAGACCTTTCTTTTGATGTATATATCGATGGGTTTTGGGAACATTGTTGAAAATGTAATTTTTTTCTTGCAAGGGGTTAGCCTTGACTTTTTTCAAAAATGTCGAAAAAGGTGAAGTCATGAATTGTACAACAAGTTGTACAATTATAGAAAGGCCTGTGAAATGCCTTTCGAGCACTGGCAGCGGCGGAGTTTTGCGGGGTTTGATTACGGAGATATCACCATCCAAGGCAAGTCAACTGCAGTTGGGTGGAAAATCATGCGAATAACTTTGAATTAAAATATCTCAAGATTTGGATGTCGCAGATAATTTTTGTCTCCAGCTGTGGATAGGTATTGAACAGACCTTTCTTTTGATGTATATATCGATGGGTTTTGGGAACATTGTTGAAAATGTAATTTTTTTCTTGCAAGTTGTTAGCCTTGATTATTTTCAAAAATGTCGAAAAAGGTGAAGTCATGAATTGTATTACAAGTTGTACAACAATGGAAAGGCCTGTGAAATCCCTTTCGAGCACTGGCAGCCTCAGATTTTTACGTGGTTCGGTTGCGGAGATATCACCATCCAAAGCAAGTCAAATGCAGTTGGTAGGAAAATCATGCGAATAACTTTGAATTAAAATATCTCAAGAACCGGATATCGCAGATACTTTTTGTCTTCAGCTGTGGATAGGTATTAAACAGACCTTTCTTTTGATGTATATATCGATGGGTTTTGGGAACATTGTTGAAAATGTAATTTTTTTCTTGCAAGGGGTTAGCCTTGATTTTTTTTCAAAAATGTCGCAAAAGGTGAAGTCATGAATTGTACAACAAGTTGTACAACGATAGAAAGGCCTGTGAAATCCCTTTCGAGCACTGGCAGCGGCAGAGTTTTGCGGGGTTTGATTGCGGAGATATCACCATCCAAAGCAAGTAAACTGCAGTTGGTTGGAAAATCATGCGAATAACTTTGAATTAAAATATCTCATGATTTGGATATCGCAGGTACTTTTTGTCTCCAGCTGTGGATAGGTATTGAACAGACCTTTCTTTTGATGTATATATCGATGGGTTTGGGGAACATTGTTAAAAATGTAATTTTTTTCTTGCAAGGGGTTAGCCTTGATTTTTTTCAAAAATGTCGAAATAGGTGAAGTCATGAATTGTACAACAAGTTTTACAACAATGGAAAAGCCTGTGAAATCCGTTTCGAGCACTGGCAGCCTCAGATTTTTACGGGGTTCGGTTTCGGAGATATTACCATCCAAAGCCAGTCAAATGCAGTTGGTTGGAAAATCATGCGAATAACTTTGAATTAAAATATCTCAAGAACCGGATATCGCAGATCTTTTTGTCTTCAGCTGTGGATAGGTATTAAACAGACCTTTCTTTTGATGTATATATCGATGGGTTTTGGGAACATTGTTGAAAATGTAATTTTTTTCTTGCAAGGGGTTAGCCTTGATTTTTTTTCAAAAATGTCGCAAAAGGTGAAGTCATGAATTGTACAACAAGTTGTACAACGATAGAAAGGCCTGTGAAATCCCTTTCGAGCACTGGCAGCGGCAGAGTTTTGCGGGGTTTGATTGCGGAGATATCACCATCCAAAGCAAGTCAACTGCAGTTGGTTGGAAAATCATGCGAATAACTTTGAATTAAAATATCTCAAGATTTGGATATCGCAGGTACTTTTTGTCTCCAGCTGTGGATAGGTATTGAACAGACCTTTCTTTTGATGTATATATCGATGGGTTTGGGGAACATTGTTAAAAATGTAATTTTTTTCTTGCAAGGGGTTAGCCTTGAT
Source organism: Philhelius pedissequus (assembly GCA_910595825.1). Classification (NCBI taxonomy): domain Eukaryota; kingdom Metazoa; phylum Arthropoda; class Insecta; order Diptera; family Syrphidae; genus Philhelius; species Philhelius pedissequus. The sequence goes on along the minus strand of OU343163.1, from coordinate 406,126 downwards.
TTTTTTCAAAAATGTCGAAATAGGTGAAGTCATGAATTGTACAACAAGTTTTACAACAATGGAAAGGCCTGTGAAATCCGTTTCGAGCACTGGCAGCCTCAGATTTTTACGGGGTTCGGTTTCGGAGATATTAATATCCAAAGCAAGTCAAATGCAGTTGGTTGGAAAATCATGCGAATAATTTTGAATTAAAATATCTCAAGATTTGGATATCGTAGGTACTTTTTGTCTCCAGCTGTGGATAGGTATTGAACAGACCTTTCTTTTGATGTATATATCGATGGGTTTGGGAAACATTGTTGAAAATGTAATTTTTTTCTTGCAAGGGGTTAGCCTTGATTTTTTTCAAAAATGTCGAAAAAAGTGAAGTCATGAATTGTACAACAAGTTGTACAATAATGGAAATGCCTGTGAAATCCCTTTCGAGCACTGGCAGCCGCAGAGTTTTGCGGGGTTTGAATGCGGAGATATCACCATCCAAAGCAAGTCAAATGCAGTTGGGTAGAAAATCATGCGAATGACTTTGAATTAAAATATCTCAAGAATCGGATGTAGCAGATACTTTTTGTCTCCAGCTGTGGATAGGTATTGAACAGACCTTTCTTTTGATGTATATATCGATGGGTTTGAGGAACATTGTTAAAAATGTAATTTTTTTCTTGCAAGGGGTTAGCCTTGATTTTTTTCAAAAATGACGAAAATGGTGAAGCCATTAATTGTACAACAGTGGAAAAGCCTGTGAAATACCTTTCGAGCACTGGCAGCCAAAGCAAGTCAAATGCAGTTGGGTGGAAAATCATGCGAATAACTTTGAATTGAAATATCTCAATAACCGGATGTCACAGATACTTTTTGTCTTCAGCTGTGTATAGGTATTGAACAGACATTTCTCTTGATGTATATATCGGTGGGTTTGGGGAACATTGTTAAAAATGTAATTTTTTTCTTGCAAGGGGTTAGCCTTGATTTTTTTCAAAAATGTCGAAAAAGGTAAAGTCATGAATTGTACTACAAGTTGTACAACAATGGAAAGGCTTGTGAAATCCCTTTCGAGCACTGGCAGCCTCAGATTTTTACGGGGTTCGATTGCGGAGATATCACCATCCAAAGCAAGTCAAATGCAGTTGGTTGGAAAATCATGCGAATAACTTTGAATTAAAATATCTCAAGAACCGGATGTCGCAGATACTTTTTGTCTTCAGCTGTGGATAGGTATTGAACACACCTTTCTTTTGATGTATATATCGATGGGTTTGGGGAACATTGTTAAAAATGTAATTTTTTTCTTTCAAGGGGTTAGCCTTGATTTTTTTCAAAAATGTCGAAATAGGTGAAGTCATGAATTGTACAACAAGTTTTATAACAATGGAAAGGCCTGTGAAATCCGTTTCGAGCACTGGCAGCCTCAGATTTTTACGGGGTTCGGTTTCGGAGATATTCCCATCCAAAGCAAGTCAAATGCAGTTGGTTGGAAAATCATGCGAATAACTTTGAATTAAAATATCTCAAGATTTGGATGTCGCAGATACTTTTTGTCTCCAGCTGTGGGTAGGTAATGAACTGACCTTTCTTTTGATGTATATATCGATGGGTTTGGGGAACATTGTTGAAAATGTATTTTTTTTTCTTGCAAGGGGTTAGCCTTGATTTTTTTCAAAAATGTCGAAAAAAGTGAAGTCATGAATTATACAACAAGTTGTACAATAATGGAAAGGCCTGTGAAATCCCTTTCGAGCACTTGCAGCCGCAGAGTTTTGCGGGGTTTGATTGCGGAGATATCACCATCCAAAACAAGTCAAATGCAGTTGGTTAGAAAATCATGCGAATGGCTTTGAATTAAAATATCTCAAGATTTGGGCGGCGCAGATACTTTTTGTCTCCAGCTGTGGATATGTATTGAACAGACCATTCTTTTGATGTATATATCGATGGGTTTGGGAAATATTGTTAAAAATGTATTTTTTTTCCTTGCAAGGGGTTAGCCTTGATTTTTTTCAAAAATGTCGAAAAAAGTGAAGTCATGAATTATACAACAAGTTGTACAATAATGGAAAGGCCTGTGAAATCCCTTTCGAGCACTCGCAGCCGCAGAGTTTTGCGGGGTTTGATTGCGGAGATATCTCCATCCAAAGCAAGTCAAATGCAGTTGGGTGGAAAATCATGCGAATAATTTTGAATTAAAATATCTCAAGAACCGGATGTCGCAGATACTTTTTGTCTTCAGCAGTGCATATGTTTTGAACAGACATTTCTTTTGATGTATATATCGATGGGTTTGGGGAACATTGTTAAAAATGTAATTTTTTTCTTGCAAGGGCTTAGCCTTGATTTTTTTCAAAAATGTCGAAAAAGGTAAAGTCATGAATTTTACTACAAGTTGTACAACAATAGAAAGGCCTGTGAAATCCCTTTCGAGCACTGGCAGCCTCAGATTTTTACGTGGTTCGGTTGCGGAGATATCACCATCCAAAGCAAGTCAAATGCAGTTGGTTGGAAAATCATGCGAATAACTTTGAATTAAAATATCTCAAGAACCGGATGCTGCAGATACTTTTTGTCTTCAGCTGTGGATAGGTATTAAACAGACCTTTCTTTTGATGTATATATCGATGGGTTTTGGGAACATTGTTGAAAATGTAATTTTTTTCTTGCAAGGGCCTTGACTTTTTTCAAAAATGTCGAAAAAGGTGAAGTCATGAATTGTACGACAAGTTGTACAACGATAGAAAGGCCTGTGAAATGCCTTTCGAGCACTGGCAGCGGCGGAGTTTTGCGGGGTTTGATTACGGAGATATCACCATCCAAAGCAAGTCAACTGCAGTTGGGTGGAAAATCATGCGAATAACTTTGAATTAAAATATCTCAAGATTTGGATGTCGCAGATACTTTTTGTCTCCAGCTGTGGATAGGTATTGAACAGACCTTTCTTTTGATGTATATATCGACGGGTTTGGGGAACATTGTTGAAAATGTAATTTTTTTCTTGCAAGGGGTTAGCCTTGATTTTTTTCAAAAATGTCGCAAAAGGTGAAGTCATGAATTGTACAACAAGTTGTACAACGATAGAAAGGCCTGTGAAATCTCTTTCGAGCACTGGCAGCGGCAGAGTTTTGAGGGGGTTTGATTGCGGAGATATCACCATCCAAAGCAAGTCAACTGCAGTTGGGTGGAAAATCATGAGAATAACAATTGAAATAGCTCAATAACCGGATGTCACAGATAATTTTTGTCTTCATCTGTGGATAGGTATTGAACAGACCTTTCTTTTGATGTGTATAACGATGGGTTTGGGGAACATTGCTAAAAATGTAATTTTTTTCTTGCAAGGGGTTAGCCTTGATTATTTTCAAAAATGTCGAAAAAGGTGAAGTCATGAATTGTACTACAAGTTGTACAACAATGGAAAGGCCTGTGAAATCCCTTTCGAGCACTGGCAGCCTCAGATTTTTACGTGGTTCGGTTGCGGAGATATCACCATCCAAAGCAAGTCAAATGCAGTTGGTAGGAAAATCATGCGAATAACTTTGAATTAAAATATCTCAAGAACCGGATATCGCAGATACTTTTTGTCTTCAGCTGTGGATAGGTATTAAACAGACCTTTCTTTTGATGTATATATCGATGGGTTTTGGGAACATTGCTAAAAATGTAATTTTTTTCTTGCAAGGGGTTAGCCTTGATTATTTTCAAAAATGTCGAAAAAGGTGAAGTCATGAATTGTACTACAAGTTGTACAACAATGGAAAGGCCTGTGAAATCCCTTTCGAGCACTGGCAGCCTCAGATATTTACGTGGTTCGGTTGCGGAGATATCACCATCCAAAGCAAGTCAAATGCAGTTGGTAGGAAAATCATGCGAATAACTTTGAATTAAAATATCTCAAGAACCGGATATCGCAGATACTTTTTGTCTTCAGCTATGGATAGGTATTAAACAGACCTTTCTTTTGATGTATATATCGATGGGTTTGGGGAACATTGTTGAAAATGTATTTTTTTTCTTGCAAGGGGTTAGCCTTGATTTTTTTCAAAAATGTCGAAAAAAGTGAAGTCATGAATTATACAACAAGTTGTACAATAATGGAAAGGCCTGTGAAATCCCTTTCGAGCACTTGCAGCCGCAGAGTTTTGCGGGGTTTGATTGCGGAGATATCACCATCCAAAGCAAGTCAAATGCAGTTGGTTAGAAAATCATGCGAATGGCTTTGAATTAAAATATCTCAAGATTTGGACGGCGCAGATACTTTTTGTCTCCAGCTGTGGATATGTATTGAACAGACCTTTCTTTTGATGTATATATCGATGGGTTTGGGAAATATTGTTAAAAATGTATTTTTTTTCCTTGCAAGGGGTTAGCTTTGATTTTTTTCAAAAATGTCGAAAAAAGTGAAGTCATGAATTATACAACAAGTTGTACAATAATGGAAAGGCCTGTGAAATCCCTTTCGAGCACAGGCAGCCGCAGAGTTTTGCGGGGTTTGATTGCGGAGATATCTCCATCCAAAGCAAGTCAAATGCAGTTGGGTGGAAAATCATGCGAATAATTTTGAATTAAAATATCTCAAGAACCGGATGTCGCAGATACTTTTTGTCTTCAGCAGTGCATATGTTTTGAACAGACATTTCTTTTGATGTATATATCGATGGGTTTGGGGAACATTGTTAAAAATGTAATTTTTTTCTTGCAAGGGCTTAGCCTTGATTTTTTTCAAAAATGTCGAAAAAGGTAAAGTCATGAATTTTACTACAAGTTGTACAACAATAGAAAGGCCTGTGAAATCCCTTTCGAGCACTGGCAGCCTCAGATTTTTACGTGGTTCGGTTGCGGAGATATCACCATCCAAAGCAAGTCAAATGCAGTTGGTTGGAAAATCATGCGAATAACTTTGAATTAAAATATCTCAAGAACCGGATGCTGCAGATACTTTTTGTCTTCAGCTGTGGATAGGTATTAAACAGACCTTTCTTTTGATGTATATATCGATGGGTTTTGGGAACATTGTTGAAAATGTAATTTTTTTCTTGCAAGGGCCTTGACTTTTTTCAAAAATGTCGAAAAAGGTGAAGTCATGAATTGTACGACAAGTTGTACAACGATAGAAAGGCCTGTGAAATGCCTTTCGAGCACTGGCAGCGGCGGAGTTTTGCGGGGTTTGATTACGGAGATATCACCATCCAAAGCAAGTCAAATGCAGTTGGGTGGAAAATCATGCGAATAACTTTGAATTAAAATATCTCAAGATTTGGATGTCGCAGATACTTTTTGTCTCCAGCTGTGGATAGGTATTGAACAGACCTTTCTTTTGATGTATATATCGACGGGTTTGGGGAACATTGTTGAAAATGTAATTTTTTTCTTGCAAGGGGTTAGCCTTGATTTTTTTCAAAAATGTCGCAAAAGGTGAAGTCATGAATTGTACAACAAGTTGTACAACGATAGAAAGGCCTGTGAAATCTCTTTCGAGCACTGGCAGCGGCAGAGTTTTGAGGGGGTTTGATTGCGGAGATATCACCATCCAAAGCAAGTCAACTGCAGTTGGGTGGAAAATCATGCGAATAACAATTGAAATAGCTCAATAACCGGATGTCACAGATAATTTTTGTCTTCAGCTGTGGATAGGTATTGAACAGACCTTTCTTTTGATGTGTATAACGATGGGTTTGGGGAACATTGCTAAAAATGTAATTTTTTTCTTGCAAGGGGTTAGCCTTGATTATTTTCAAAAATGTCGAAAAAGGTGAAGTCATGAATTGTACTACAAGTTGTACAACAATGGAAAGGCCTGTGAAATCCCTTTCGAGCACTGGCAGCCTCAGATTTTTACGTGGTTCGGTTGCGGAGATATCACCATCCAAAGCAAGTCAAATGCAGTTGGTAGGAAAATCATGCGAATAACTTTGAATTAAAATATCTCAAGAACCGGATATCGCAGATACTTTTTGTCTCCAGCTGTGGATAGGTATTGAACAGACCTTTCTTTTGATGTATATATCGATGGGTTTGGGGAACGTTGTTAAAAATGTAATTTTTTTCTTGCAAGGGGTTAGCCTTGATTTTTTTCAAAAAATGTCGAAATAGGTGAAGTCATGAATTGTACAACAAGTTTTACAATAATGGAAAGGCCTGTGAAATCCCTTTCGAGCACTGGCAGCCGCAGAGTTTTGCGGGGTTTGAATGCGGAGATATCACCATCCAAAGCAAGTCAAATGCAGTTGGGTAGAAAATCATGCGAATGACTTTGAATTAAAATATCTCAAGAATCGGATGTAGCAGATACTTTTTGTCTCCAGCTGTGGATAGGTATTGAACAGACCTTTCTTTTGATGTATATATTGATGGGTTTGAGGAACATTGTTAAAAATGTAATTTTTTTCTTGCAAGGGGTTAGCCTTGATTTTTTTCAAAAATGACGAAAATGGTGAAGCCATTAATTGTACAACAGTGGAAAAGCCTGTGAAATACCTTTCGAGCACTGGCAGCCAAAGCAAGTCAAATGCAGTTGGGTGGAAAATCATGCGAATAACTTTGAATTGAAATATCTCAATAACCGGATGTCACAGATACTTTTTGTCTTCAGCTGTGTATAGGTATTCAACAGACATTTCTCTTGATGTATATATCGGTGGGTTTGGGGAACATTGTTAAAAATGTAATTTTTTTCTTGCAAGGGGTTAGCCTTGATTTTTTTCAAAAATGTCGAAAAAGGTAAAGTCATGAATTGTACTACAAGTTGTACAACAATGGAAAGGCTTGTGAAATCCCTTTCGAGCACTGGCAGCCTCAGATTTTTACGGGGTTCGATTGCGGAGATGTCACCATCCAAAGCAAGTCAAATGCAGTTGGTTGGAAAATCATGCGAATAACTTTGAATTAAAATATCTCAAGAACCGGATGTCGCAGATACTTTTTGTCTTCAGCTGTGGATAGGTATTGAACACACCTTTCTTTTGATGTATATATCGATGGGTTTGGGGAACATTGTTAAAAATGTAATTTTTTTCTTTCAAGGGGTTAGCCTTGATTTTTTTCAAAAATGTCGAAATAGGTGAAGTCATGAATTATACAACAAGTTGTACAATAATGGAAAGGCCTGTGAAATCCCTTTCGAGCACTTGCAGCCGCAGAGTTTTGCGGGGTTTGATTGCGGAGATATCACCATCCAAAGCAAGTCAAATGCAGTTGGTTAGAAAATCATGCGAATGGCTTTGAATTAAAATATCTCAAGATTTGGACGGCGCAGATACTTTTTGTCTCCAGCTGTGGATATGTATTGAACAGACCTTTCTTTTGATGTATATATCGATGGGTTTGGGAAATATTGTTAAAAATGTATTTTTTTTCTTTCAAGGGGTTAGCCTTGATTTTTTTCAAAAATGTCGAAAAAAGTGAAGTCATGAATTATACAACAAGTTGTACAATAATGGAAAGGCATGTGAAATCCCTTTCGAGCACTGGCAGCCGCAGAGTTTTGCGGGGTTTGATTGCGGAGATATCTCCATCCAAAGCAAGTCAAATGCAGTTGGGTGGAAAATCATGCGAATAATTTTGAATTAAAATATCTCAAGAACCGGATGTCGCAGATACTTTTTGTCTTCAGCTGTGGATAGGTATTAAACAGACCTTTCTTTTGATGTATATATCGATGGGTTTTGGGAACATTGTTGAAAATGTAATTTTTTTCTTGCAAGGGGTTAGCCTTGACTTTTTTCAAAAATGTCGAAAAAGGTGAAGTCATGAATTGTACAACAAGTTGTACAACGATAGAAAGGCCTGTGAAATCCCTTTCGAGCACTGGCAGCCTCAGATTTTTACGTGGTTCGTTTGCGGAGATATCACCATCCAAAGCAAGTCAAATGCAGTTGGTTGGAAAATCATGCGAATAACTTTGAATTAAAATATCTCAAGAACCGGATATCGCAGATACTTTTTGTCTTGAGCTGTGGATAGGTATTAAACAGACCTTTCTTTTGATGTATATATAGATGGGTTTTGGGAACATTGTTGAAAATGTAATTTTTTTCTTGCAAGGGGTTAGCCTTGATTTTTTTCAAAAATGTCGCAAAAGGTGAAGTCATGAATTGTACAACAAGTTGTACAACGATAGAAAGGCCTGTGAAATCTCTTTCGAGCACTGTAAGCGGCAGAGTTTTGCGGGGTTTGATTGCGGAGATATCACCATCCAAAGCAAGTCAACTGCAGTTGGGTGGAAAATCATGCGAATAACTTTGAATTAAAATATCTCAAGAACCGGATGTCGCAGATACTTTTTGTCTTCAGCTGTGGATAAGTATTGAACACACCTTTGTTTTGATGTATATATCGATGGGTTTGGGGAACATTGTTAAAAATGTAATTTTTTTCTTGCAAGGGGTTAGCCTTGATTTTTTTCAAAAATGTCGAAATAGGTGAAGTCATGAATTGTACAACAAGTTTTACAACAATGGAAAGGCCTGTGAAATCCGTTTCGAGCACTGGCAGCCTCAGATTTTTACGGGGTTCGGTTTCGAAGATATTACCATCCAAAGCAAGTCAAATGCAGTTGGTTGGAAAATCATGCGAATAACTTTGAATTAAAATATCTCAAGAACCGGATGTCGCAGATACTTTTTGTCTTCAGCAGTGCATATGTTTTGAACAGACATTTCTTTTGATGTATATATCGATGGGTTTGGGGAACATTGTTAAAAATGTAATTTTTTTCTTGCAAGGGCTTAGCCTTGATTTTTTTCAAAAATGTCGAAAAAGGTAAAGTCATGAATTTTACTACAAGTTGTACAACAATAGAAAGGCCTGTGAAATCCCTTTCGAGCACTGGCAGCCTCAGATTTTTACGTGGTTCGGTTGCGGAGATATCACCATCCAAAGCAAGTCAAATGCAGTTGGTTGGAAAATCATGCGAATGGCTTTGAATTAAAATATCTCAAGATTTGGACGGCGCAGATACTTTTTGTCTCCAGCTGTGGATATGTATTGAACAGACCTTTCTTTTGATGTATATATCGATGGGTTTGGGAAATATTGTTAAAAATGTATTTTTTTTCCTTGCAAGGGCTTAGCCTTGATTTTTTTCAAAAATGTCGAAAAAAGTGAAGTAATGAATTATACAACAAGTTGTACAATAATGGAAAGGCATGTGAAATCCCTTTCGAGCACTGGCAGCCGCAGAGTTTTGCGGGGTTTGATTGCGGAGATATCTCCATCCAAAGCAAGTCAAATGCAGTTGGGTGGAAAATCATGCGAATAATTTTGAATTAAAATATCTCAAGAACCGGATGTCGCAGATACTTTTTGTCTTCAGCTGTGGATAGGTATTAAACAGACCTTTCTTTTGATGTATATATCGATGGGTTTTGGGAACATTGTTGAAAATGTAATTTTTTTCTTGCAAGGGGTTAGCCTTGACTTTTTTCAAAAATGTCGAAAAAGGTGAAGTCATGAATTGTACAACAAGTTGTACAACGATAGAAAGGCCTGTGAAATCCCTTTCGAGCACTGGCAGCCTCAGATTTTTACGTGGTTCGTTTGCGGAGATATCACCATCCAAAGCAAGTCAAATGCAGTTGGTTGGAAAATCATGCGAATAACTTTGAATTAAAATATCTCAAGAACCGGATATCGCAGATACTTTTTGTCTTGAGCTGTGGATAGGTATTAAACAGACCTTTCTTTTGATGTATATATAGATGGGTTTTGGGAACATTGTTGAAAATGTAATTTTTTTCTTGCAAGGGGTTAGCCTTGATTTTTTTCAAAAATGTCGCAAAAGGTGAAGTCATGAATTGTACAACAAGTTGTACAACGATAGAAAGGCCTGTGAAATCTCTTTCGAGCACTGTAAGCGGCAGAGTTTTGCGGGGTTTGATTGCGGAGATATCACCATCCAAAGCAAGTCAACTGCAGTTGGGTGGAAAATCATGCGAATAACTTTGACTTAAAATATCTCAAGAACCGGATGTCGCAGATACTTTTTGTCTTCAGCTGTGGATAAGTATTGAACACACCTTTGTTTTGATGTATATATCGATGGGTTTGGGGAACATTGTTAAAAATGTAATTTTTTTCTTGCAAGGGGTTAGCCTTGATTTTTTTCAAAAATGTCGAAATAGGTGAAGTCATGAATTTTACTACAAGTTGTACAACAATAGAAAGGCCTGTGAAATCCCTTTCGAGCACTGGCAGCCTCAGATTTTTACGGGGTTCGGTTTCGAAGATATTACCATCCAAAGCAAGTCAAATGCAGTTGGTTGGAAAATCATGCGAATAACTTTGAATTAAAATATCTCAAGAACCGGATGTCGCAGATACTTTTTGTCTTCAGCAGTGCATATGTTTTGAACAGACATTTCTTTTGATGTATATATCGATGGGTTTGGGGAACATTGTTAAAAATGTAATTTTTTTCTTGCAAGGGCTTAGCCTTGATTTTTTTCAAAAATGTCGAAAAAGGTAAAGTCATGAATTTTACTACAAGTTGTACAACAATAGAAAGGCCTGTGAAATCCCTTTCGAGCACTGGCAGCCTCAGATTTTTACGTGGTTCGGTTGCGGAGATATCACCATCCAAAGCAAGTCAAATGCAGTTGGTTGGAAAATCATGCGAATAATTTTGAATTAAAATATCTCAAGAACCGGATGCTGCAGATACTTTTTGTCTCCAGCTGTGGATAGGTATTGAACAGACCTTTCTTTTGATGTATATATCGACGGGTTTGGGGAACATTGTTGAAAATGTAATTTTTTTCTTGCAAGGGGTTAGGCTTGATTTTTTTCAAAAATGTCGAAAAAAGTGAAGTCATGAATTGTACAACAAGTTGTACAATAATGGAAAGGCCTGTGAAATCCCTTTCGAGCACTGGCAGCCTCAGATTTTTACGTGGTTGGTTTGCGGAGATATCACCATCCAAAGCAAGTCAAATGCAGTTAGTTGGAAAATCATGCGAATAACTTTGAATTAAAATATCTCAAGAACCGGATATCGCAGATACTTTTTGTCTTGAGCTGTGGATAGGTATTAAACAGACCTTTCTTTTGATGTATATATAGATGGGTTTTGGGAACATTGTTGAAAATGTAATTTTTTTCTTGCAAGGGGTTAGCCTTGATTTTTTTCAAAAATGTCGCAAAAGGTGAAGTCATGAATTGTACAACAAGTTGTACTACGATAGAAAGGCCTGTGAAATCCCTTTCGAGCACTGGCAGCGGCAGAGTTTTGCGGGGTTTGATTGCGGAGATATCACCATCCAAAGCAAGTCAACTGCAGTTGGGTGGAAAATCATGCGAATAACTTTGAATTAAAATATCTCAAGAACCGGATGTCGCAGATACTTTTTGTCTTCAGCTGTGGATAAGTATTGAACACACCTTTGTTTTGATGTATATATCGATGGGTTTGGGGAACATTGTTAAAAATGTAATTTTTTTCTTGCAAGGGGTTAGCCTTGATTTTTTTCAAAAATGTCGAAATAGGTGAAGTCATGAATTGTACAACAAGTTTTACAACAATGGAAAGGCCTGTGAAATCCGTTTCGATCACTGGCAGCCTCAGATTTTTACGGGGTTCGGTTTCGAAGATATTACCATCCAAAGCAAGTCAAATGCAGTTGGTTGGAAAATCATGCGAATAACTTTGAATTAAAATATCTCAAGAATCGGATGTCGCAGATACTTTTTGTCTTCAGCCGTGGATAGGTATTGAAAAGGCCTTTCTTTTGATGTATATATCGATGGGTTTTGGGAACATTGTTGAAAATGTAATTTTTTTCTTGCAAGGGGTTAGCCTTGACTTTTTTCAAAAATGTCGAAAAAGGTGAAGTCATGAATTGTACACCAAGTTGTACAATAATGGAAAGGCCTGTGAAATCCCTTTCGAGCACTGGCAGCCGCAGAGTTTTGCGGGGTTTGATTGCGGAGATATCACCATCCAAAGCAAGTCAAATGCAGTTGGGTAGAAAATAATGCGAATGACTTTGAATTGAAATATCTCAATAACCGGATGTCACAGATACTTTTTGTCTTCAGCTGTGGATAGGTATTGAACAGACCTTTCTTTTGATGTGTATAACGATGGGTTTGGGGAACATTGCTAAAAATGTAATTTTTTTCTTGCAAGGGGTTAGCCTTGATTATTTTCAAAAATGTCGAAAAAGGTGAAGTCATGAATTGTACTACAAGTTGTACAACAATGGAAAGGCCTGTGAAATCCCTTTCGAGCACTGGCAGCCTCAGATTTTTACGTGGTTCGGTTGCGGAGATATCACCATCCAAAGCAAGTCAAATGCAGTTGATTGGAAAATCATGCGAATAACTTTGAATTAAAATATCTCAAGAACCGGATATCGCAGATACTTTTTGTCTTCAGCTGTGGATAGGTATTAAACAGACCTTTCTTTTGATGTATATATCGATGGGTTTTGGGAACATTGTTGAAAATGTAATTTTTTTCTTGCAAGGGGTTAGCCTTGATTTTTTTCAAAAATGTCGCAAAAGGTGAAGTCATGAATTGTACAACAATTTGTACAACGATAGAAAGGCCTGTGAAATCCCTTTCGAGCACTGGCAATGGCAGAGTTTTGCGGGGTTTGATTGCGGAGATATCACCATCCAAAGCAAGTCAACTGCAGTTGGGTGGAAAATCATGCGAATAAATTTGAATTAAAATATCTCAAGAACCGGATGTCGCAGATACTTTTTGTCTTCAGCTGTGGATAGGTATTGAACACACCTTTGTTTTGATGTATATATCGATGGGTTTGGGGAACCTTGTTAAAAATGTAATTTTTTTCTTGCAAGGGGTTAGCCTTGATTTTTTTCAAAAATGTCGAAAAAGGTAAAGTCATGCATTGTACTACAAGTTGTACAACAATGGAAAGGCCTGTGAAATCCCTTTCGAGCACTGGCAGCCTCAGATTTTTACGGGGTTCGATTGCGGAGATATCACCATCCAAAGCAAGTCAAATGCAGTTGGTTGGAAAATCATGCGAATAACTTTGAATTAAAATATCTCAAGATTTGGATATCGCAGGTACTTTTTGTCTCCAGCTGTGGATAGGTATTGAACAGACCTTTCTTTTGATGTATATATCGATGGGTTTGGGGAACATTGTTGAAAATGTAATTTTTTTCTAGCAAGGGGTTAGCCTTGATTTTTTTCAAAAATGTCGAAAAAAGTGAAGTCATGAATTGTACAACAAGTTGTACAATAATGGAAAGGCCTGTGAAATCCCTTTCGAGCACTGGCAACCGCAGAGTTTTGCGGGGTTTGAATGCGGAGATATCACCATCCAAAGCAAGTCAAATGCAGTTGGGTAGAAAATCATGCGAATGACTTTGAATTAAAATATCTCAAGAATCGGACGTAGCAGATACTTTTTGTCTCCAGCTGTGGATAGGTATTGAACAGACCTTTCTTTTGATGTATATATCGATGGGCTTGAGGAACATTGTTAAAAATGTAATTTTTTTCTTGCAAGGGGTTAGCCTTGATTTTTTTCAAAAATGTCGAAAATGGTGAAGCCATTAATTGTACAACAGTGGAAAAGCCTGTGAAATACCTTTCGAGCACTGGCAGCCAAAGCAATTCAAATGCAGTTGGGTGGAAAATCATGCGAATAACTTTGAATTGAAATATCTCAATAACCGGATGTCACAGATACTTTTTGTCTTCAGCTATGTATAGGTATTGAACAGACATTTCTCTTGATGTATATATCGGTGGGTTTGGGGAACATTGTTAAAAATGTAATTTTTTTCTTGCAAGGGGTTAGAGTTGATTTTTTTCAAAAATGTCGAAAAAGGTAAAGTCATGCATTGTACTACAAGTTGTACAATAATGGAAAGGCCTGTGAAATCCCTTTCGAGCACTGGCAGCGGCAGAGTTTTGCGGGGTTTGATTGCGGAGATATCACCATCCAAAGCAAGTCAACTGCATTTGGGTGGAAAATCATGCGAATAACTTTGAATTAAAATATCTCAAGTACCGGATGTCGCAGATACTTTTTGTCTTCAGCTGTGGATAGGTATTGAACACACCTTTGTTTTGATGTATATATCGATGGGTTTGGGGAACATTGTTAAAAATGTAATTTTTTTCTTGCAAGGGGTTAGCCTTGATTTTTTTCAAAAATGTCGAAATAGGTGAAGTCATGAATTGTACAACAAGTTTTACAACAATGGAAAGGCCTGTGAAATCCGTTTCGAGCACTGGCAGCCTCAGATTTTTACGGGGTTCGGTTTCGAAGATATTACCATCCAAAGCAAGTCAAATGCAGTTGGTTGGAAAATCATGCGAATAACTTGGAATTAAAATATCTCAAGATTAGGATATCGCAGGTACTTTTTGTCTCCAGCTGTGGATAGGTATTGAACAGACCTTTCTTTTGATGTATATATCGATGGGTTTGAGGAACATTGTTAAAAATGTAATTTTTTTCTTGCAAGGGGTTAGCCTTGATTTTTTTCAAAAATGTCGAAAATGGTGAAGCCATTAATTGTACAACAGTGGAAAAGCCTGTGAAATACCTTTCGAGCACTGGCAGCCAAAGCAAGTCAAATGCAGTTGGGTGGAAAATCATGCGAATAACTTTGAATTGAAATATCTCAATAACCGGATGTCACAGATACTTTTTGTCTTCAGCTATGTATAGGTATTGAACAGACATTTCTCTTGATGTATATATCGGTGGGTTTGGGGAACATTGTTAAAAATGTAATTTTTTTCTTGCAAGGGGTTAGAGTTGATTTTTTTCAAAAATGTCGAAAAAGGTAAAGTCATGCATTGTACTACAAGTTGTACAACAATGGAAAGGCCTGTGAAATCCCTTTCGAGCACTGGCAGCCTCAGATTTTTACGGGGTTCGATTGCGGAGATATCACCATCCAAAGCAAGTCAATTGCAGTTCGTTGGAAAATCATGCGAATAACTTTGAATTAAAATATCTCAAGAACCGGATGTCGCAGATACTTTTTGTCTTCAGCTGTGGATAGGTATTGAACACACCTTTCTTTTGATGTATATATCGATGGGTTTTGGGAACATTGTTGAAAATGTAATTTTTTTCTTGCAAGGGGTTAGACTTGATTCTTTTCAAAAATGTCGAAATAGGTAAGTCATGAATTGTACTACAAGTTGCACAACAATGGAAAGGTCTGTGAAATCCCTTTCGAGCACTGGCAGCGGCAGAGTTTTGCGGGGTTTGATTGCGGAGATATCACCATCCAAAGCAAGTCAACTGCATTTGGGTGGAAAATCATGCGAATAACTTTGAATTAAAATATCTCAAGTACCGGATGTCGCAGATACTTTTTGTCTTCAGCTGTGGATAGGTATTGAACACACCTTTGTTTTGATGTATATATCGATGGGTTTGGGGAACATTGTTAAAAATGTAATTTTTTTCTTGCAAGGGGTTAGCCTTGATTTTTTTCAAAAATGTCGAAATAGGTGAAGTCATGAATTGTACAACAAGTTTTACAACAATGGAAAGGCCTGTGAAATCCGTTTCGAGCACTGGCAGCCTCAGATTTTTACGGGGTTCGGTTTCGAAGATATTACCATCCAAAGCAAGTCAAATGCAGTTGGTTGGAAAATCATGCGAATAACTTGGAATTAAAATATCTCAAGATTAGGATATCGCAGGTACTTTTTGTCTCCAGCTGTGGATAGGTATTGAACAGACCTTTCTTTTGATGTATATATCGATGGGTTTGAGGAACATTGTTAAAAATGTAATTTTTTTCTTGCAAGGGGTTAGCCTTGATTTTTTTCAAAAATGTCGAAAATGGTGAAGCCATTAATTGTACAACAGTGGAAAAGCCTGTGAAATACCTTTCGAGCACTGGCAGCCAAAGCAAGTCAAATGCAGTTGGGTGGAAAATCATGCGAATAACTTTGAATTGAAATATCTCAATAACCGGATGTCACAGATACTTTTTGTCTTCAGCTATGTATAGGTATTGAACAGACATTTCTCTTGATGTATATATCGGTGGGTTTGGGGAACATTGTTAAAAATGTAATTTTTTTTTGCAAGGGGTTAGAGTTGATTTTTTTCAAAAATGTCGAAAAAGGTAAAGTCATGCATTGTACTACAAGTTGTACAACAATGGAAAGGCCTGTGAAATCCCTTTCGAGCACTGGCAGCCTCAGATTTTTACGGGGTTCGATTGCGGAGATATCACCATCCAAAGCAAGTCAATTGCAGTTCGTTGGAAAATCATGCGAATAACTTTGAATTAAAATATCTCAAGAACCGGATGTCGCAGATACTTTTTGTCTTCAGCTGTGGATAGGTATTGAACACACCTTTCTTTTGATGTATATATCGATGGGTTTTGGGAACATTGTTGAAAATGTAATTTTTTTCTTGCAAGGGGTTAGACTTGATTCTTTTCAAAAATGTCGAAATAGGTAAGTCATGAATTGTACTACAAGTTGCACAACAATGGAAAGGTCTGTGAAATCCCTTTCGAGCACTGGCAGCCTCAGATTTTTACGGGGTTCGGATGCGGAGATATCACCATCCAAAGCAAGTCAAATGCAGTTGGTTGGAAAATCATGCGAATAACTTTGAATTAAAATATCTCAAGAACCGGATGTCGCAGATACTTTTTGTCTTCAGTTTTGGATAGGTATTGAACAGACCTTTCTTTTTATGTGTATATCGATGGGTTTGGGAAACATTGTTCAAAATGTAATTTTTTTCTTGCAAGGGGTTTGCCTTCATTTTTTTCAAAAATGTCGAAAAAAGTGATGTCATGAATTCTACAACAAGTTGTACAACAAATTGTACAACAATGGAAAGGCATGTGAAATCCCTTTCGAGCACTGGCAGCTTCAGATTTTTACGGGGTTCGGTACCGGAGATGTCACCATCCAAAGCAAGTCAAATGCAGTTGGGTGGAAAATCATGCGAATATAATTTTTTTCTTGCAAGGGGTTAGCCTTGATTTTTTCAAAAATGTCGAAATAGGTGAAGTCATGAATTGTACAACAAGTTTTACAACAATGGAAAGGCCTGTGAAATCCGTTTCGAGCACTGGCAGCCTCAGATTTTTACGGGGTTCGGTTTCGAAGATATTACCATCCAAAGCAAGTCAAATGCAGTTGGTTGGAAAATCATGCGAATAACTTTGAATTAAAATATCTCAAGATTTGGATATCGCAGGTACTTTTTGTCTCCAGCTGTTGATAGGTATTGAACAGACCTTTCTTTTGATGTATATATCGATGGGTTTGGGGAACATTGTTGAAAATGTAATTTTTTTCTTGCAAGGGGTTAGCTTTGATTTTTTTCAAAAATGTCGAAAAAAGTGAAGTCATGAATTGTACAACAAGTTGTACAATAATGGAAAGGCCTGTGAAATCCCTTTCGAGCACTGGCAGCCGCAGAGTTTTGCGGGGTTTGAATGCGGAGATATCACCATCCAAAGCAAGTCAAATGCAGTTGGGTAGAAAATCATGCGAATGACTTTGAATTAAAATATCTCAAGAATCGGATGTAGCAGATACTTTTTGTCTCCAGCTGTGGATAGGTATTGAACAGACCTTTCTTTTGATGTATATATCGATGGGTTTGAGGAACATTGTTAAAAATGTAATTTTTTTCTTGCAAGGGGTTAGCCTTGATTTTTTTCAAAAATGTCGAAAATGGTGAAGCCATTAATTGTACAACAGTGGAAAAGCCTGTGAAATACCTTTCGAGCACTGGCAGCCAAAGCAAGTCAAATGCAGTTGGGTGGAAAATCATGCGAATAACTTTGAATTGAAATATCTCAATAACCGGATGTCACAGATACTTTTTGTCTTCAGCTATGTATAGGTATTGAACAGACATTTCTCTTGATGTATATATCGGTGGGTTTGGGGAACATTGTTAAAAATGTAATTTTTTTCTTGCAAGGGTTTAGAGTTATTTTTTTTCAAAAATGTCGAAAAAGGTAAAGTCATGCATTGTACTACAAGTTGTACAACAATGGAAAGGCCTGTGAAATCCCTTTCGAGCACTGGCAGCCTCAGATTTTTACGGGGTTCGATTGCGGAGATATCACCATCCAAAGCAAGTCAAATGCAGTTGGTTGGAAAATCATGCGAATAACTTTGAATTAAAATATCTCAAGAACCGGATGTCGCAGATACTTTTTGTCTTCAGCTGTGGATAGGTATTGAACACACCTTTCTTTTGATGTATATATCGATGGGTTTTGGGAACATTGTTGAAAATGTAATTTTTTTCTTGCAAGGGGTTAGACTTGATTCTTTTCAAAAATGTCGAAATAGGTAAGTCATGAATTGTACTACAAGTTGCACAACAATGGAAAGGTCTGTGAAATCCCTTTCGAGCACTGGCAGCCTCAGATTTTTACGGGGTTCGGTTGCGGAGATATCACCATCCAAAGCAAGTCAAATGCAGTTGGTTGGAAAATCATGGGAATAACTTTGAATTAAAATATCTCAAGAACCGGATGTCGCAGATACTTTTTGTCTTCAGCTTTGGATAGGTATTGAACAGACCTTTCTTTTTATGTGTATATCGATGGGTTTGGGAAACATTGTTCAAAATGTAATTTTTTTCTTGCAAGGGGTTTGCCTTCATTTTTTTCAAAAATGTCGAAAAAAGTGATGTCATGAATTCTACAACAAGTTGTACAACAAATTGTACAACAATGGAAAGGCATGTGAAATCCCTTTCGAGCACTGGCAGCTTCAGATTTTTACGGGGTTCGGTACCGGAGATGTCACCATCCAAAGCAAGTCAAATGCAGTTGGGTGGAAAATCATGCGAATAACTTTGAATTAAAATACCTCAAGAACCGGATGTCGCAGATACTTTTTGTCTTCAGCTATGTATAGGTATTGAACAGACATTTCTCTTGATGTATATATCGGTGGGTTTGGGGAACATTGTTAAAAATGTAATTTTTTTCTTGCAAGGGGTTAGAGTTGATTTTTTTCAAAAATGTCGAAAAAGGTAAAGTCATGCATTGTACTACAAGTTGTACAACAATGGAAAGGCCTGTGAAATCCTTTTCGAGCACTGGCAGCGGCAGAGTTTTGCGGGGTTTGATTGCGGAGATATCACCATCCAAAGCAAGTCAACTGCAGTTGGGTGGAAAATCATGCGAATAACTTTGAATTAAAATATCTCAAGTACCGGATGTCGCAGATACTTTTTGTCTTCAGCTGTGGATAGGTATTGAACACACCTTTGTTTTGATGTATATATCGATGGGTTTGGGGAACATTGTTAAAAATGTAATTTTTTTCTTGCAAGGGGTTAGCCTTGATTTTTTTCAAAAATGTCGAAATAGGTGAAGTCATGAATTGTACAACAAGTTTTACAACAATGGAAAGGCCTGTGAAATCCGTTTCGAGCACTGGCAGCCTCAGATTTTTACGGGGTTCGGTTTCGAAGATATTACCATCCAAAGCAAGTCAAATGCAGTTGGTTGGAAAATCATGCGAATAACTTTGAATTAAAATATCTCAAGATTTGGATATCGCAGGTACTTTTTGTCTCCAGCTGTGGATAGGTATTGAACAGACCTTTCTTTTGATGTATATATCGATGGGTTTGGGGAACATTGTTGAAAATGTAATTTTTTTCTTGCAAGGGGTTAGCCTTGATTTTTTTTCAAAAATGTCGAAAAAAGTGAAGTCATGAATTGTACAACAAGTTCTAAAATAATGGAAAGGCCTGTGAAATCCCTTTCGAGCACTGGCAGCCGCAGAGTTTTGCGGGGTTTGAATGCGGAGATATCACCATCCAAAGCAAGTCAAATGCAGTTGGGTAGAAAATCATGCGAATGACTTTGAATTAAAATATCTCAAGAATCGGATGTAGCAGATACTTTTTGTCTCCAGCTGTGGATAGGTATTGAACAGACCTTTCTTTTGATGTATATATCGATGGGTTTGAGGAACATTGTTAAAAATGTAATTTTTTTCTTGCAAGGGGTTAGCCTTGATTTTTTTCAAAAATGTCGAAAATGGTGAAGCCATTAATTGTACAACAGTGGAAAAGCCTGTGAAATACCTTTCGAGCACTGGCAGCCAAAGCAAGTCAAATGCAGTTGGGTGGAAAATCATGCGAATAACTTTGAATTGAAATATCTCAATAACCGGATGTCACAGATACTTTTTGTCTTCAGCTATGTATAGGTATTGAACAGACATTTCTCTTGATGTATATATCGGTGGGTTTGGGGAACATTGTTAAAAATGTAATTTTTTTCTTGCAAGGGGTTAGAGTTGATTTTTTTCAAAAATGTCGAAAAAGGTAAAGTCATGCATTGTACTTCAAGTTGTACAACAATGGAAAGGCCTGTGAAATCCCTTTCGAGCACTGGCAGCCTCAGATTTTTACGGGGTTCGATTGCGGAGATATCACCATCCAAAGCAAGTCAAATGCAGTTGGTTGGAAAATCATGCGAATAACTTTGAATTAAAATATCTCAAGAACCGGATGTCGCAGATACTTTTTGTCTTCAGCTGTGGATAGGTATTGAGCACACCTTTCTTTTGATGTATATATCGATGGGTTTTGGGAACATTGTTGAAAATGTAATTTTTTTCTTGCAAGGGGTTAGACTTGATTCTTTTCAAAAATGTCGAAATAGGTAAGTCATGAATTGTACTACAAGTTGCACAACAATGGAAAGGTCTGTGAAATCCCTTTCGAGCACTGGCAGCCTCAGATTTTTACGGGGTTCGGTTGCGGAGATATCACCATCCAAAGCAAGTCAAATGCAGTTGGTTGGAAAATCATGCGAATAACTTTGAATTAAAATATCTCAAGAACCGGATGTCGCAGATACTTTTTGTCTTCAGCTTTGGATAGGTATTGAACAGACCTTTCTTTTTATGTGTATATCGATGGGTTTAGGAAACATTGTTCAAAATGTAATTTTTTTCTTGCAAGGGGTTTGCCTTCATTTTTTTCAAAAATGTCGAAAAAAGTGATGTCATGAATTCTACAACAAGTTGTACAACAAATTGTACAACAATGGAAAGGCATGTGAAATCCCTTTCGAGCACTGGCAGCCGCAGATTTTTACGGGGTTTGGTTGCGGAGATATCACCATCCAAAACAAGTCAAATGCAGTTGGGTGGAAAATCATGCGAATAACTTTGAATTAAAATATCTCAAGAACCGGATGTTGCAGATACTTTTTGTCTTCAGCTGTGGATAGGTATTGAACAGACCTTTCTTTTTATGTATATATCGATGGATTTGGGGAACATTGTTCAAAATGTAATTTTTTTCTTGCAAGGGGTTTGCCTTCATTTTTTTCAAAAATGTCGAAAAAAGTGAAGTCATGAATTGTACAACAAGTTGTACAACAAATTGTACAACAATGGAAAGGCCTGTGAAATCCCTTTCGAGCACTGGCAGCCTCAGATTTTTACGGGATTCGGTTGCGGAGATATCACCATCCAAAGCAAGTCAAATGCAGTTGGTTGGCAAATCATGCGAATAACTTTGAATTAAAATATCTCAAGAACCGAATGTTGCAGATACTTTTTGTCTTCAGCTGTGGATAGGTATTAAACAGACTTTTCTTTTGATGTATATATCGATGGGTTTTGGGAACATTGTTGAAAATGGAATTTTTTTCTTGCAAAGGTTTAGCCTTGATTTTTTTCAAATATGTCGAAAAAGGTGAAGTCATGAATTGTACAACAAGTTGTACAACAATGGAAAGGCCTGTGAAATCCCTTTCGAGCATTGGCAGCCGCAGATTTTTACGGGGTTTGGTTGCGGAGATATCACCATCCAATGCAAGTCAAATGCAGTTGGGTGGAAAATCATGCGAATAACTTTGAATTAAAATACCTCAAGAACCGGATGTCGCAGATACTTTTTGTCTTCAGCTGTGGATAGGTATTGAACAGACCTTTCTTTTGATGTATATACCCATGGGTTTGGGGAACATTGTTGAAAATGTAAATTTTTTCTTGAAAGGGTTTAGCCTTAATTTTTTTCAAAAATGTCGAAAAAGGTGAAGTCATGAATTGTACAACAAGTTGTACAACAATAGAAAGGCCTGTGAAATCCCTTTCGAGCATTGGCAGCCGCAGATTTTTACGGGGTTTGGTTGCGGAGATATCACCATCCAATGCAAGTCAACTGCAGTTGGGTGGAAAATCATGCGAAAAACTTTGAATAAAAATATCTTAAGATTTGGATGTCGCAGATACTTTTTGTCTCCAGTTGTGGATAGGTATTGAACAGACCTTTCTTTTGATGTATATATCGATGGGTTTGGGCAACATTGTTAAAAATGTAATTTTTTTCTTGCCTTGATTTTTTTCAAAAATGTCGAAAAATTTGAAGTCATGAATTGTACAATAAGTTGTACAACAATGGAAAGGCCTGTGGAATCCCTTTCGAGCACTGGCAGCCGCATATTTTTACGGGGTTTGGTTGCGGAGATATCACCATCCAAAGCAAGTCAAATGCAGTTGGTTGGAAAATCATGCGAATAAATTTGAATTAAAATATCTCAAGATTTGGATGTCGCAGATACTTTTTGTCTCCAGCTGTGGATAGGTATTGATCAGACCTTTCTTTTGATGTATATATCCATGGGTTTGGGGAACATTGTTGAAAATGTATTTTTTTTCTTGCAAGGGTTAGCCTTGATTTTTTTCAAAAATGTCGAAAAAAGTGAAGTCATGAATTGTACAACAAGTTGTAAATGCAGTTGGTTAGAAAATCATGCGAATGGCTTTGAATTAAAATATCTCAAGAATCGCATGTCGCAGATACTTTTTGTCTTCAGCTGTGGATAGGTATTGAACAGACCTTTCTTTTGATGTATATATCGATGGGTTTGAGGAACATTGTTAAAAATGTAATTTTTTTTCTTGCAAGGGGTTAGCCTTGATTTTTTTCAAAAATGTCGAAAATGGTGAAGCCATTAATTGTACAACAATGGAAAGGCCTCTGGAATCCCTTTCGAGCACTGGCAGCCGAAGATTTTTACGGGGTTTGGTTGCGGAGATATCACCATCCAAAACAAGTCAAATGCAGTTGGGTGGAAAATCATGCGAATAACTTTGAATTAAAATATCTCAAGAACCGGATGTTGCAGATACTTTTTGTCTTCAGCTGTGGATAGGTATTGAACAGACCTTTCTTTTTATGTATATATCGATGGATTTGGGGAACATTGTTCAAAATGTAATTTTTTTCTTGCAAGGGGTTTGCCTTCATTTTTTTCAAAAATGTCGAAAAAAGTGAAGTCATGAATTGTACAACAAGTTGTACAACAAATTGTACAACAATGGAAAGGCCTGTGAAATCCCTTTCGAGCACTGGCAGCCTCAGATTTTTACGGGATTCGGTTGCGGAGATATCACCATCCAAAGCAAGTCAAATGCAGTTGGTTGGCAAATCATGCGAATAACTTTGAATTAAAATATCTCAAGAACCGAATGTTGCAGATACTTTTTGTCTTCAGCTGTGGATAGGTATTAAACAGACTTTTCTTTTGATGTATATATCGATGGGTTTTGGGAACATTGTTGAAAATGGAATTTTTTTCTTGCAAAGGTTTAGCCTTGATTTTTTTCAAATATGTCGAAAAAGGTGAAGTCATGAATTGTACAACAAGTTGTACAACAATGGAAAGGCCTGTGAAATCCCTTTCGAGCATTGGCAGCCGCAGATTTTTACGGGGTTTGGTTGCGGAGATATCACCATCCAATGCAAGTCAACTGCAGTTGGGTGGAAAATCATGCGAATAACTTTGAATTAAAATATCTCAAGAACCGGATGTTGCAGATAATTTTTGTCTTCAGCTGTGGATAGGTATTAAACAGACTTTTCTTTTGATGTATATGTCGATAGGTTTGGGGAACACTGTTAAAAATGTAATTTTTTTCTTGCAAGGGGTTAGCCTTGATTTTTTTCAAAAATGTCGAAAAAGGTGAAGTCATGAATTGTACAACAAGTTTTACAACAATGGAAAGGCCTGTGGAATCCCTTTCGAGCACTGGCAGCCGCATATTTTTACGGGGTTTGGTTGCGGAGATATCACCATCCAAAGCAAGTCAAATGCATTTGGGTTGAAAATCATGCGAAAAACTTTGAATAAAAATATCTTAAGATTTGGATGTCGCAGATACTTTTTGTCTCCAGCTGTGGATAGGTATTGAACAGACCTTTCTTTTGATGTATATATCGATGGGTTTGGGGAACATTGTTGAAAATGTAATTTTTTTCTTGCAAGGGGTTAGCCTTGATTTTTTTCAAAAATGTCGAAAAAAGTGAAGTCATGAATTGTACAACAAGTTGTACAATAATGGAAAGGCCTGTGAAATCCCTTTCGAGCACTGGCAGCCGCAGAGTTTTGCGGGGTTTGAATGCGGAGATATCACCATCCAAAGCAAGTCAAATGCAGTTGGGTAGAAAATCATGCGAATGACTTTGAATTAAAATATCTCAAGAATCGGATGTAGCAGATACTTTTTGTCTCCAGCTGTGGAAAGGTATTGAACAGACCTTTCTTTTGATGTATATATCGATGGGTTTGAGGAACACTGTTAAAAATGTAATTTTTTTCTTGCAAGGGGTTAGCCTTGATTTTTTTCAAAAATGTCGAAAATGGTGAAGCCATTAATTGTACAACAGTGGAAAAGCCTGTGAAATACCTTTCGAGCACTGGCAGCCAAAGCAAGTCAAATGCAGTTGGGTGGAAAATCATGCGAATAACTTTGAATTGAAATATCTCAATAACCGGATGTCACAGATACTTTTTGTCTTCAGCTATGTATAGGTATTGAACAGACATTTCTCTTGATGTATATATCGGTGGGTTTGGGGAACATTGTTAAAAATGTAATTTTTTTCTTGCAAGGGGTTAGAGTTGATTTTTTTCAAAAATGTCGAAAAAGGTAAAGTCATGCATTGTACTACAAGTTGTACAACAATGGAAAGGCCTGTGAAATCCCTTTCGAGCACTGGCAGCCTCAGATTTTTACGGGGTTCGGTTGCGGAGATATCACCATCCAAAGCAAGTCAAATGCAGTTGGTTGGAAAATCATGCGAATAACTTTGAATTAAAATATCTCAAGAACCGGATGTCGCAGATTATTTTTGTCTTCAGCTTTGGATAGGTATTGAACAGACCTTTCTTTTTATGTGTATATCGATGGGTTTGGGAAACATTGTTCAAAATGTAATTTTTTTCTTGCAAGGGGTATGCCTTCATTTTTTTCAAAAATGTCGAAAAAAGTGATGTCATGAATTCTACAACAAGTTGTACAACAAATTGTACAACAATGGAAAGGCATGTGAAATCCCTTTCGAGCACTGGCAGCTTCAGATTTTTACGGGGTTCGGTACCGGAGATGTCACCATCCAAAGCAAGTCAAATGCAGTTGGGTGGAAAATCATGCGAATAACTTTGAATTAAAATACCTCAAGAACCGGATGTCGCAGATACTTTTTGTCTTCAGCTGTGGATACGTATTGAACAGACCTTTCTTTTGATGTATATACCCATGGGTTTGGGGAACATTGTTGAAAATGTAAATTTTTTCTTGAAAGGGTTTAGCCTTAATTTTTTTCAAAAATGTCGAAAAAGGTGAAGTCATGAATTGTACAACAAGTTGTACAACAATAGAAAGGCCTGTGAAATCCCTTTCGAGCATTTGCAGCCGCAGATTTTTACGGGGTTTGGTTGCGGAGATATCACCATCCAATGCAAGTCAACTGCAGTTGGGTGGAAAATCATGCGAATAACTTTGAATTGAAATATCTCAAGAACTGGATGTCTCAGATACCTTTTGTCTTCAGTTGTGGATAGGTATTGAACAGACCTTTCTTTTGATGTATATGTCGATAGGTTTGGGGAACATTGTTAAAAATGTAATTTTTTTCTTGCAAGAGGTTAGCCTTGATTTTTTTCAAAAATGTCGAAAAAGGTAAAGTCATGAATTGTACAACAAGTTTTACAACAATGGAAAGGCCTGTGGAATCCCTTTCGAGCACTGGCAGCCGCATATTCTTACGGGGTTTGGTTGCGGAGATATCACCATCCAAAGCAAGTCAAATGCATTTGGGTGGAAAATCATGCGAAAAACTTTGAATAAAAATATCTTAAGATTAGGATGTCGCAGATACTTTTTGTCTCCAGCTGTGGATAGGTATTGAACAGACCTTTCTTTTGATGTATATATCGATGGGTTTGGGCAACATTGTTAAAAATGTAATTTTTTTTTTGCCTTGATTTTTTTCAAAAATGTCGAAAAATTTGAAGTCATGAATTGTACAATAAGTTGTACAACAATGGAAAGGCCTGTGGAATCCCTTTCGAGCACTGGCAGCCGCATATTTTTACGGGGTTTGGTTGCGGAGATATCACCATCCAAAGCAAGTCAAATGCAGTTGGTTGGAAAATCATGCGAATAAATTTGAATTAAAATATCTCAAGATTTGGATGTCGCAGATACTTTTTGTCTCCAGCTGTGGATAGGTATTGAACAGACCTTTCTTTTGATGTACATATCGATGGGTTTGGGGAACATTGTTGAAAATGTATTTTTTTTCTTGCAAGGGGTTAGCCTTGATTTTTTTCAAAAATGTCGAAAAAGGTGAAGTCATGAATTGTACAACAAGTTGTAAATGCAGTTGGTTAGAAAATCATGCGAATGGCTTCGAATTAAAATATCTCAAGAATCGGATGTCGCAGATACTTTTTGTCTTCAGCTGTGGATAGGTATTGAACAGACCTTTCTTTTGATGTATATATCGATGTGTTTGAGGAACATTGTTAAAAATGTAATTTTTTTTTCTTGCAAGGGGTTAGCCTTGATTTTTTCAAAAATGTCGAAAAAAGTGAAGTCATGAATTGTACAATAAGTTGTACAATAATGGAAAGGCCTGTGAAATCCCTTTCGAGCACTGGCAGCCGCAGAGTTTTGCGGGGTTTGATTGCGGAGATATCACCATCCAAAGCAAGTCAAATGCAGTTGGTTAGAAAATCATGCGAAAAACTTTGAATAAAAATATCTTAAGATTTGGATGTCGCAGATACTTTTTGTCTCCAGCTGTGGATAGGTATTGAACAGACCTTTCTTTTGATGTATATATCGATGGGTTTGGGGAACATTGTTGAAAATGTAATTTTTTTCTTGCAAGGGGTTAGCCTTGATTTTTTTCAAAAATGTCGAAAAAAGTGAAGTCATGAATTGTACAACAAGTTGTAAATGCAGTTGGTTAGAAAATCATGCGAATGGCTTCGAATTAAAATATCTCAAGAATCGGATGTCGCAGATACTTTTTGTCTTCAGCTGTGGATAGGTATTGAACAGACCTTTCTTTTGATGTATATATCGATGGGTTTGAGGAACATTGTTAAAAATGTAATTTTTTTTCTTGCAAGGGGTTAGCCTTGATTTTTTTCAAAAATGTCGAAAATGGTGAAGCCATTAATTGTACAACAATGGAAAGGCCTCTGGAATCCCTTTCGAGCACTGGCAGCCGAAGATTTTTACGGGGTTTGGTTGCGGAGATATCACCATCCAAAACAAGTCAAATGCAGTTGGGTGGAAAATCATGCGAATAACTTTGAATTAAAATATCTCAAGAACCGGATGTTGCAGATACTTTTTGTCTTCAGCTGTGGATAGGTATTGAACAGACCTTTCTTTTTATGTATATATCGATGGGTTTGGGGAACATTGTTCAAAATGTAATTTTTTTCTTGCAAGGGGTTTGCCTTCATTTTTTTCAAAAATGTCGAAAAAAGTGAAGTCATGAATTGTACAACAAGTTGTACAACAAATTGTACAACAATGGAAAGGCCTGTGAAATCCCTTTCGAGCACTGGCAGCCTCAGATTTTTACGGGATTCGGTTGCGGAGATATCACCATCCAAAGCAAGTCAAATGCAGTTGGTTGGCAAATCATGCGAATAACTTTGAATTAAAATATCTCAAGAACCGAATGTTGCAGATACTTTTTGTCTTCAGCTGTGGATAGGTATTAAACAGACTTTTCTTTTGATGTATATATCGATGTGTTTGGGAACATTGTTGAAAATGGAATTTTTTTCTTGCAAAGGTTTAGCCTTGATTTTTTTCAAATATGTCGAAAAAGGTGAAGTCATGAATTGTACAACAAGTTGTACAACAATGGAAAGGCCTGTGAAATCCCTTTCGAGCATTGGCAGCCGCAGATTTTTACGGGGTTTGGTTGCGGAGATATCACCATCCAATGCAAGTCAACTGCAGTTGGGTGGAAAATCATGCGAATAACTTTGAATTAAAATATCTCAATAACCGGATGTTGCAGATACTTTTTGTCTTCAGCTGTGGATAGGTATTAAACAGACTTTTCTTTTGATGTATATGTCGATAGGTTTGGGGAACACTGTTAAAAATGTAATTTTTTTCTTGCAAGGGGTTAGCCTTGATTTTTTTCAAAAATGTCGAAAAAGGTGAAGTAATGAATTGTACAACAAGTTTTACAACAATGGAAAGGCCTGTGGAATCCCTTTCGAGCACTGGCAGCCGCATATTTTTACGGGGTTTGGTTGCGGAGATATCACCATACGTAATTAAATATGTAATTTTTTTCTTGCAAGGGGTTAGCCTTGATTTTTTTCAAAAATGTCGAAAAAAGTGAAGTCATGAATTGTACAACAAGTTGTACAATAATGGAAAGGCCTGTGAAATCCCTTTCGAGCACTGGCAGCCGCAGAGTTTTGCGGGGTTTGAATGCGGAGATATCACCATCCAAAGCAAGTCAAATGCAGTTGGGTAGAAAATCATGCGAATGACTTTGAATTAAAATATCTCAAGAATCGGATGTAGCAGATACTTTTTGTCTCCAGCTGTGGATAGGTATTGAACAGACCTTTCTTTTGATGTATATATCGATGGGTTTGAGGAACACTGTTAAAAATGTAATTTTTTTCTTGCAAGGGGTTAGCCTTGATTTTTTTCAAAAATGTCGAAAATGGTGAAGCCATTAATTGTACAACAGTGGAAAAGCCTGTGAAATACCTTTCGAGCACTGGCAGCCAAAGCAAGTCAAATGCAGTTGGGTGGAAAATCATGCGAATAACTTTGAATTGAAATATCTCAATAACCGGATGTCACAGATACTTTTTGTCTTCAGCTATGTATAGGTATTGAACAGACATTTCTCTTGATGTATATATCGGTGGGTTTGGGGAACATTGTTAAAAATGTAATTTTTTTCTTGCAAGGGGTTAGAGTTGATTTTTTTCAAAAATGTCGAAAAAGGTAAAGTCATGCATTGTACTACAAGTTGTACAACAATGGAAAGGCCTGTGAAATCCCTTTCGAGCACTGGCAGCCTCAGATTTTTACGGGGTTCGGTTGCGGAGATATCACCATCCAAAGCAAGTCAAATGCAGTTGGTTGGAAAATCATGCGAATAACTTTGAATTAAAATATCTCAAGAACCGGATGTCGCAGATACTTTTTGTCTTCAGCTTTGGATAGGTATTGAACAGACCTTTCTTTTTATGTGTATATCGATGGGTTTGGGAAACATTGTTCAAAATGTAATTTTTTTCTTGCAAGGGGTATGCCTTCATTTTTTTCAAAAATGTCGAAAAAAGTGATGTCATGAATTCTACAACAAGTTGTACAACAAATTGTACAACAATGGAAAGGCATGTGAAATCCCTTTCGAGCACTGGCAGCCTCAGATTTTTACGGGGTTCGGTTGCGGAGATATCACCATCCAAAGCAAGTCAAATGCAGTTGGTTGGAAAATCATGCGAATGACTTTGAATTAAAATATCTCAAGAATCGGATGTAGCAGATACTTTTTGTCTCCAGCTGTGGATAGGTATTGAACAGACCTTTCTTTTGATGTATATATCGATGGGTTTGAGGAACACTGTTAAAAATGTAATTTTTTTCTTGCAAGGGGTTAGCCTTGATTTTTTTCAAAAATGTCGAAAATGGTGAAGCCATTAATTGTACAACAGTGGAAAAGCCTGTGAAATACCTTTCGAGCACTGGCAGCCAAAGCAAGTCAAATGCAGTTGGGTGGAAAATCATGCGAATAACTTTGAATTGAAATATCTCAATAACCGGATGTCACAGATACTTTTTGTCTTCAGCTATGTATAGGTATTGAACAGACATTTCTCTTGATGTATATATCGGTGGGTTTGGGGAACATTGTTAAAAATGTAATTTTTTTCTTGCAAGGGGTTAGAGTTGATTTTTTTCAAAAATGTCGAAAAAGGTAAAGTCATGCATTGTACTACAAGTTGTACAACAATGGAAAGGCCTGTGAAATCCCTTTCGAGCACTGGCAGCCTCAGATTTTTACGGGGTTCGGTTGCGGAGATATCACCATCCAAAGCAAGTCAAATGCAGTTGGTTGGAAAATCATGCGAATAACTTTGAATTAAAATATCTCAAGAACCGGATGTCGCAGATACTTTTTGTCTTCAGCTTTGGATAGGTATTGAACAGACCTTTCTTTTTATGTGTATATCGATGGGTTTGGGAAACATTGTTCAAAATGTAATTTTTTTCTTGCAAGGGGTATGCCTTCATTTTTTTCAAAAATGTCGAAAAAAGTGATGTCATGAATTCTACAACAAGTTGTACAACAAATTGTACAACAATGGAAAGGCATGTGAAATCCCTTTCGAGCACTGGCAGCTTCAGATTTTTACGGGGTTCGGTACCGGAGATGTCACCATCCAAAGCAAGTCAAATGCAGTTGGGTGGAAAATCATGCGAATAACTTTGAATTAAAATACCTCAAGAACCGGATGTCGCAGATACTTTTTGTCTTCAGCTGTGGATACGTATTGAACAGACCTTTCTTTTGATGTATATACCCATGGGTTTGGGGAACATTGTTGAAAATGTAAATTTTTTCTTGAAAGGGTTTAGCCTTAATTTTTTTCAAAAATGTCGAAAAAGGTGAAGTCATGAATTGTACAACAAGTTGTACAACAATAGAAAGGCCTGTGAAATCCCTTTCGAGCATTTGCAGCCGCAGATTTTTACGGGGTTTGGTTGCGGAGATATCACCATCCAATGCAAGTCAACTGCAGTTGGGTGGAAAATCATGCGAATAACTTTGAATTGAAATATCTCAAGAACTGGATGTCTCAGATACCTTTTGTCTTCAGTTGTGGATAGGTATTGAACAGACCTTTCTTTTGATGTATATGTCGATAGGTTTGGGGAACATTGTTAAAAATGTAATTTTTTTCTTGCAAGAGGTTAGCCTTGATTTTTTTCAAAAATGTCGAAAAAGGTAAAGTCATGAATTGTACAACAAGTTTTACAACAATGGAAAGGCCTGTGGAATCCCTTTCGAGCACTGGCAGCCGCATATTCTTACGGGGTTTGGTTGCGGAGATATCACCATCCAAAGCAAGTCAAATGCATTTGGGTGGAAAATCATGCGAAAAACTTTGAATAAAAATATCTTAAGATTAGGATGTCGCAGATACTTTTTGTCTCCAGCTGTGGATAGGTATTGAACAGACCTTTCTTTTGATGTATATATCGATGGGTTTGGGCAACATTGTTAAAAATGTAATTTTTTTCTTGCCTTGATTTTTTTCAAAAATGTCGAAAAATTTGAAGTCATGAATTGTACAATAAGTTGTACAACAATGGAAAGGCTTGTAGAATCCCTTTCGAGCACTGGCAGCCGCATATTTTTACGGGGTTTGGTTGCGGAGATATCACCATCCAAAGCAAGTCAAATGCAGTTGGTTGGAAAATCATGCGAATAAATTTGAATTAAAATATCTCAAGATTTGGATGTCGCAGATACTTTTTGTCTCCAGCTGTGGATAGGTATTGAACAGACCTTTCTTTTGATGTACATATCGATGGGTTTGGGGAACATTGTTGAAAATGTATTTTTTTTCTTGCAAGGGGTTAGCCTTGATTTTTTTCAAAAATGTCGAAAAAAGTGAAGTCATGAATTGTACAACAAGTTGTAAATGCAGTTGGTTAGAAAATCATGCGAATGGCTTCGAATTAAAATATCTCAAGAATCGGATGTCGCAGATACTTTTTGTCTTCAGCTGTGGATAGGTATTGAACAGACCTTTCTTTTGATGTATATATCGATGTGTTTGAGGAACATTGTTAAAAATGTAATTTTTTTTTCTTGCAAGGGGTTAGCCTTGATTTTTTCAAAAATGTCGAAAAAAGTGAAGTCATGAATTGTACAATAAGTTGTACAATAATGGAAAGGCCTGTGAAATCCCTTTCGAGCACTGGCAGCCGCAGAGTTTTGCGGGGTTTGATTGCGGAGATATCACCATCCAAAGCAAGTCAAATGCAGTTGGTTAGAAAATCATGCGAAAAACTTTGAATAAAAATATCTTAAGATTTGGATGTCGCAGATACTTTTTGTCTCCAGCTGTGGATAGGTATTGAACAGACCTTTCTTTTGATGTATATATCGATGGGTTTGGGGAACATTGTTGAAAATGTAATTTTTTTCTTGCAAGGGGTTAGCCTTGATTTTTTTCAAAAATGTCGAAAAAAGTGAAGTCATGAATTGTACAACAAGTTGTACAATAATGGAAAGGCCTGTGAAATCCCTTTCGAGCACTGGCAGCCGCAGAGTTTTGCGGGGTTTGAATGCGGAGATATCACCATCCAAAGCAAGTCAAATGCAGTTGGGTAGAAAATCATGCGAATGACTTTGAATTAAAATATCTCAAGAATCGGATGTAGCAGATACTTTTTGTCTCCAGCTGTGGATAGGTATTGAACAGACCTTTCTTTTGATGTATATATCGATGGGTTTGAGGAACACTGTTAAAAATGTAATTTTTTTCTTGCAAGGGGTTAGCCTTGATTTTTTTCAAAAATGTCGAAAATGGTGAAGCCATTAATTGTACAACAGTGGAAAAGCCTGTGAAATACCTTTCGAGCACTGGCAGCCAAAGCAAGTCAAATGCAGTTGGGTGGAAAATCATGCGAATAACTTTGAATTGAAATATCTCAATAACCGGATGTCACAGATACTTTTTGTCTTCAGCTATGTATAGGTATTGAACAGACATTTCTCTTGATGTATATATCGGTGGGTTTGGGGAACATTGTTAAAAATGTAATTTTTTTCTTGCAAGGGGTTAGAGTTGATTTTTTTCAAAAATGTCGAAAAAGGTAAAGTCATGCATTGTACTACAAGTTGTACAACAATGGAAAGGCCTGTGAAATCCCTTTCGAGCACTGGCAGCCTCAGATTTTTACGGGGTTCGATTGCGGAGATATCACCATCCAAAGCAAGTCAAATGCAGTTGGTTGGAAAATCATGCGAATAACTTTGAATTAAAATATCTCAAGAACCGGATGTCGCAGATACTTTTTGTCTTCAGCTGTGGATAGGTACTGAACACACCTTTCTTTTGATGTATATATCGATGGGTTTTGGGAACATTGTTGAAAATGTAATTTTTTCCTTGCAAGGGGTTAGACTTGATTCTTTTCAAAAATGTCGAAATAGGTAAGTCATGAATTGTACTACAAGTTGCACAACAATGGAAAGGTCTGTGAAATCCCTTTCGAGCACTGGCAGCCTCAGATTTTTACGGGGTTCGGTTGCGGAGATATCACCATCCAAATCAAGTCAAATGCAGTTGGTTGGAAAATCATGCGAATAACTTTGAATTAAAATATCTCAAGAACCGGATGTCGCAGATACTTTTTGTCTTCAGCTTTGGATAGGTATTGAACAGACCTTTCTTTTTATGTGTATATCGATGGGTTTGGGAAACATTGTTCAAAATGTAATTTTTTTCTTGCAAGGGGTTTGCCTTCATTTTTTCAAAAATGTCGAAAAAAGTGATGTCATGAATTCTACAACAAGTTGTACAACAAATTGTACAACAATGGAAAGGTATGTGAAATGGCTTTCGAGCACTGGCAGCTTCAGATTTTTACGGGGTTCGGTACCGGAGATGTCACCATCCAAAGCAAGTCAAATGCAGTTGGGTGGAAAATCATGCGAATAACTTTGAATTAAAATACCTCAAGAACCGGATGTCGCAGATACTTTTTGTCTTCAGCTGTGGATACGTATTGAACAGACCTTTCTTTTGATGTATATACCCATGGGTTTGGGGAACATTGTTGAAAATGTAAATTTTTTCTTGAAAGGGTTTAGCCTTAATTTTTTTCAAAAATGTCGAAAAAGGTGAAGTCATGAATTGTACAACAAGTTGTACAACAATAGAAAGGCTTGTGAAATCCCTTTCGAGCATTGGCAGCCGCAGATTTTTACGGGGTTTGGTTGCGGAGATATCACCATCCAATGCAAGTCAACTGCAGTTGGGTGGAAAATCATGCGAATAACTTTGAATTGAAATATCTCAAGAACTGGATGTCTCAGATACCTTTTGTCTTCAGTTGTGGATAGGTATTGAACAGACCTTTCTTTTGATGTATATGTCGATAGGTTTGGGGAACATTGTTAAAAATGTAATTTTTTTTCTTGCAAGAGGTTAGCCTTGATTTTTTTTCAAAAATGTCGAAAAAGGTAAAGTCATGAATTGTACAACAAGTTTTACAACAATGGAAAGGCCTGTGGAATCCCTTTCGAGCACTGGCAGCCGCATATTCTTACGGGGTTTGGTTGCGGAGATATCACCATCCAAAGCAAGTCAAATGCATTTGGGTGGAAAATCATGCGAAAAACTTTGAATAAAAATATCTTAAGATTAGGATGTCGCAGATACTTTTTGTCTCCAGCTGTGGATAGGTATTGAACAGACCTTTCTTTTGATGTATATATCGATGGGTTTGGGCAACATTGTTAAAAATGTAATTTTTTTCTTGCCTTGATTTTTTTCAAAAATGCCGAAAAATTTGAAGTCATGAATTGTACAATAAGTTGTACAACAATGGAAAGGCCTGTGGAATCCCTTTCGAGCACTGGCAGCCGCATATTTTTGCGGGGTTTGGTTGCGGAGATATCACCATCCAAAGCAAGTCAAATGCAGTTGGTTGGAAAATCATGCGAATAAATTTGAATTAAAATATCTCAAGATTTGGATGTCGCAGATACTTTTTGTCTTCAGCTGTGGATAGGTATTGAACAGACCTTTCTTTTTATGTATATATCGATGTGTTTTGGGAACATTGTTGAAAATATAATTTTTTCCTTGCAAGGGGTTAGACTTGATTCTTTTCAAAAATGTCGAAATAGGTAAGTCATGAATTGTACTACAAGTTGCACAACAATGGAAAGGTCTGTGAAATCCCTTTCGAGCACTGGCAGCCTCAGATTTTTACGGGGTTCGGTTGCGGAGATATCACCATCCAAATCAAGTCAAATGCAGTTGGTTGGAAAATCATGCGAATAACTTTGAATTAAAATATCTCAAGAACCGGATGTCGCAGATACTTTTTGTCTTCAGCTTTGGATAGGTATTGAACAGACCTTTCTTTTTATGTGTATATCGATGGGTTTGGGAAACATTGTTCAAAATGTAATTTTTTTCTTGCAAGGGGTTTGCCTTCATTTTTTCAAAAATGTCGAAAAAAGTGATGTCATGAATTCTACAACAAGTTGTACAACAAATTGTACAACAATGGAAATTCATGTGAAATGCCTTTCGAGCACTGGCAGCTTCAGATTTTTACGGGGTTCGGTACCGGAGATGTCACCATCCAAAGCAAGTCAAATGCAGTTGGGTGGAAAATCATGCGAATAACTTTGAATTAAAATACCTCAAGAACCGGATGTCGCAGATACTTTTTGTCTTCAGCTGTGGATACGTATTGAACAGACCTTTCTTTTGATGTATATACCCATGGGTTTGGGGAACATTGTTGAAAATGTAAATTTTTTCTTGAAAGGGTTTAGCCTTAATTTTTTTCAAAAATGTCGAAAAAGGTGAAGTCATGAATTGTACAACAAGTTGTACAACAATAGAAATGCCTGTGAAATCCCTTTCGAGCATTGGCAGCCGCAGATTTTTACGGGGTTTGGTTGCGGAGATATCACCATCCAATGCAAGTCAACTGCAGTTGGGTGGAAAATCATGCGAATAACTTTGAATTGAAATATCTCAAGAACTGGATGTCTCAGATACCTTTTGTCTTCAGTTGTGGATAGGTATTGAACAGACCTTTCTTTTGATGTATATGTCGATAGGTTTGGGGAACATTGTTAAAAATGTAATTTTTTTTCTTGCAAGAGGTTAGCCTTGATTTTTTTCAAAAATGTCGAAAAAGGTAAAGTCATGAATTGTACAACAAGTTTTACAACAATGGAAAGGCCTGTGGAATCCCTTTCGAGCACTGGCAGCCGCATATTCTTACGGGGTTTGGTTGCGGAGATATCACCATCCAAAGCAAGTCAAATGCATTTGGGTGGAAAATCATGCGAAAAACTTTGAATAAAAATATCTTAAGATTAGGATGTCGCAGATACTTTTTGTCTCCAGCTGTGGATAGGTATTGAACAGACCTTTCTTTTGATGTATATATCGATGGGTTTGGGCAACATTGTTAAAAATGTAATTTTTTTCTTGCCTTGATTTTTTTCAAAAATGTCGAAAAATTTGAAGTCATGAATTGTACAATAAGTTGTACAACAATGGAAAGGCCTGTGGAATCCCTTTCGAGCACTGGCAGCCGCATATTTTTGCGGGGTTTGGTTGCGGAGATATCACCATCCAAAGCAAGTCAAATGCAGTTGGTTGGAAAATCATGCGAAT
This sequence comes from Philhelius pedissequus, assembly GCA_910595825.1. Lineage (NCBI taxonomy): Eukaryota > Metazoa > Arthropoda > Insecta > Diptera > Syrphidae > Philhelius > Philhelius pedissequus. The sequence continues at coordinate 369,424 of OU343163.1, read as the reverse complement.
AAATTTGAATTAAAATATCTCAAGATTTGGATGTCGCAGATACTTTTTGTCTTCAGCTGTGGATAGGTATTGAACACACCTTTCTTTTGATGTATATATCGATGGGTTTGAGGAACATTGTTAAAAATGTAATTTTTTTTCTTGCAAGGGGTTAGCCTTGATTTTTTTAAAAAATGTCGAAAATGGTGAAGCCATTAATTGTACAACAATGGAAAGGCCTGTGGAATCCCTTTCGAGCACTTTCAGCCGAAGATTTTTACGGGGTTTGGTTGCGGAGATATCACCATCCAAAACAAGTGAAATGCAGTTGGGTGGAAAATCATGCGAATAACTTTGAATTAAAATATCTCAAGATTTGGACGGCGCAGATAATTTTTGTCTCCAGCTGTGGATAGGTATTGAACAGACCTTTCTTTTGATGTATATATCGATGGGTTTGAGCAACATTGTTAAAAATGTAATTTTTTTCTTGCCTTGATTTTTTTCAAAAATGTCGAAAAATTTGAAGTCATGAATTGTACAATAAGTTGTACAACAATGGAAAGGCCTGTGGAATCCCTTTCGAGCACTGGCAGCCGCATATTTTTGCGGGGTTTGGTTGCGGAGATATCACCATCCAAAGCAAGTCAAATGCAGTTGGTTGGAAAATCATGCGAATAAATTTGAATTAAAATATCTCAAGATTTGGATGTCGCAGATACTTTTTGTCTTCAGCTGTGGATAGGTATTGAACACACCTTTCTTTTGATGTATATATCGATGTGTTTGAGGAACATTGTTAAAAATGTAATTTTTTTTTCTTGCAAGGGGTTAGCCTTGATTTTTTCAAAAATGTCGAAAAAAGTGAAGTCATGAATTGTACAACAAGTTGTAAATGCAGTTGGTTAGAAAATCATGCGAATGGCTTCGAATTAAAATATCTCAAGAATCGGATGTCGCAGATACTTTTTGTCTTCAGCTGTGGATAGGTATTGAACAGGCCTTTCTTTTTATGTATATATCGATGTGTTTGAGGAACATTGTTAAAAATGTAATTTTTTTTTCTTGCAAGGGGTTAGCCTTGATTTTTTTCAAAAATGTCGAAAAAAGTGAAGTCATGAATTGTACAACAAGTTGTAAATGCAGTTGGTTAGAAAATCATGCGAATGGCTTCGAATTAAAATATCTCAAGAATCGGATGTCGCAGATACTTTTTGTCTTCAGCTGTGGATAGGTATTGAACAGCCCTTTCTTTTGATGTATATATCGATGTGTTTGAGGAACATTGTTAAAAATGTAATTTTTTTTTCTTGCAAGGGGTTAGCCTTGATTTTTTCAAAAATGTCGAAAAAAGTGAAGTCATGAATTGTACAACAAGTTGTACAATAATGGAAAGGCCTGTGAAATCCCTTTCGAGCACTGGCAGCCGCAGAGTTTTGCGGGGTTTGATTGCGGAGATATCACCATCCAAAGCAAGTCAAATGCAGTTGGTTAGAAAATCATGCGAATGGCTTTGAATTAAAATATCTCAAGAATCGCATGTCGCAGATACTTTTTGTCTTCAGCTGTGGATAGGTATTGAACAGACCTTTCTTTTGATGTATATATCGATGGGTTTGAGGAACATTGTTAAAAATGTAATTTTTTTTCTTGCAAGGGGTTAGCCTTGATTTTTTTAAAAAATGTCGAAAATGGTGAAGCCATTAATTGTACAACAATGGAAAGGCCTGTGGAATCCCTTTCGAGCACTTTCAGCCGAAGATTTTTACGGGGTTTGGTTGCGGAGATATCACCATCCAAAACAAGTGAAATGCAGTTGGGTGGAAAATCATGCGAATAACTTTGAATTAAAATATCTCAAGATTTGGACGGCGCAGATAATTTTTGTCTCCAGCTGTGGATAGGTATTGAACAGACCTTTCTTTTGATGTATATATCGATGGGTTTGGGAAACATTGTTAAAAATTTAATTTTTTTCTTGCAAGGGGTTAGCCTTGATTTTTTTCAAAAATGTCGAAAACGGTGAAGTCATGCATTGTACAACAAGTTGTACAACAATGGAAAGGCCTGTGGAATCCCTTTCGAGCACTGGCAGCCGCAGATTTTTACGGGGTTTGGTTGCGGAGATATCTCCATCCAAAGCAAGTCAAATGCAGTTGGGTGGAAAATCATGCGAATAATTTTGAATTAAAACATTTCAAGAACCGGATGTTGCAGATACTTTTTGTCTTCAGCTTTGGATAGGTATTGAACAGACCTTTCTTTTTATGTATATATCGATGGGTTTGGGGAACATTGTTCAAAATGTAATTTTTTTCTTGCAAGGGGTTTGCCTTCATTTTTTTCAAAAATGTCGAAAAAAGTGAAGTCATGAATTGTACAACAAGTTGTACAACAAATTGTACAACAATGGAAAATCCTGTGAAATCCCTTTCGAGCACTGGCAGCCGCAGATTTTTACGGGGTTTGGTTGCGGAGATATCTCCATCCAAAGCAAGTCAAATGCAGTTGGGTGGAAAATCATGCGAATAATTTTGAATTAAAACATTTCAAGAACCGGATGTTGCAGATACTTTTTGTCTTCAGCTTTGGATAGGTATTAAACAGACTTTTCTTTTGATGTATATATCGATGGGTTTTGGGAACATTGTTGAAAATGGAATTTTTTTCTTGCAAAGGTTTAGCCTTGATTTTTTTCAAAAATGTCGAAAAAGGTGAAGTCATGAATTGTACAACAAGTTTTACAACAATGGAAAGGCCTGTGGAATCCCTTTCGAGCACTGGCAGCCGCATATTTTTACGGGGTTTGGTTGCGGAGATATCACCATCCAAAGCAAGTCAAATGCATTTGGGTGGAAAATCATGCGAAAAACTTTGAATAAAAATATCTTAAGATTTGGATGTCGCAGATACTTTTTGTCTCCAGCTGTGGATAGGTATTGAACAGACCTTTCTTTTGATGTGTATATCGATGGGTTTTGGGAACATTGTTGAAAATGGAATTTTTTTCTTGCAAAGGTTTAGCCTTGATTTTTTTCAAAAATGTCGAAAAAGGTGAAGTCATGAATTGTACAACAAGTTTTACAACAATGGAAAGGCCTGTGGAATCCCTTTCGAGCACTGGCAGCCGCATATTTTTACGGGGTTTGGTTGCGGAGATATCACCATCCAAAGCAAGTCAAATGCATTTGGGTGGAAAATCATGCGAAAAACTTTGAATAAAAATATCTTAAGATTTGGATGTCGCAGATACTTTTTGTCTCCAGCTTTGGATAGGTATTGAACAGACCTTTCTTTTTATGTATATATCGATGGGTTTGGGGAACATTGTTCAAAATGTAATTTTTTTCTTGCAAGGGGTTTGCCTTCATTTTTTTCAAAAATGTCGAAAAAAGTGAAGTCATGAATTGTACAACAAGTTGTACAACAAATTGTACAACAATGGAAAGGCCTGTGAAATCCCTTTCGAGCACTGGCAGCCTCAGATTTTTACGGGGTTCGGTTGCGGAGATATCACCATCCAAAGCAAGTCAAATGCAGTTGGTTGGAAAATCATGCGAATAACTTTGAATTAAAATATCTCAAGAACCGGATGTTGCAGATACTTTTTGTCTTCAGCTGTGGATAGGTATTAAACAGACTTTTCTTTTGATGTATATATCGATGGGTTTTGGGAACATTGTTGAAAATGGAATTTTTTTCTTGCAAAGGTTTAGCCTTGATTTTTTTCAAAAATGTCGAAAAAGGTGAAGTCATGAATTGTACAACAAGTTTTACAACAATGGAAAGGCCTGTGGAATCCCTTTCGAGCACTGGCAGCCGCATATTTTTACGGGGTTTGGTTGCGGAGATATCACCATCCAAAGCAAGTCAAATGCATTTGGGTGGAAAATCATGCGAAAAACTTTGAATAAAAATATCTTAAGATTTGGATGTCGCAGATACTTTTTGTCTCCAGCTGTGGATAGGTATTGAACAGACCTTTCTTTTGATGTATATATCGATGGGTTTGGGCAACATTGTTAAAAATGTAATTTTTTTCTTGCCTTGATTTTTTTCAAAAATGTCGAAAAAGGCGAAGTCATGAATTGTACAACAAGTTGTACAACAATGGAAAGGCCTGTGGAATCCCTTTCGAGCACTGGCAGCCGCATATTTTTACGGGGTTTGGTTGCGGAGATATCACCATCCAAAGCAAGTCAAATGCATTTGGGTGGAAAATCATGCGAAAAACTTTGAATAAAAATATCTTAAGATTTGGATGTCGCAGATACTTTTTGTCTCCAGCTGTGGATAGGTATTGAATAGACCTTTCTTTTGATGTATATATCGATGGGTTTTGGGAACATTGTTGAAAATGGAATTTTTTTCTTGCAAAGGTTTAGCCTTGATTTTTTTCAAAAATGTCGAAAAAGGTGAAGTCATGAATTGTACAACAAGTTTTACAACAATGGAAAGGCCTGTGGAATCCCTTTCGAGCACTGGCAGCCGCATATTTTTACGGGGTTTGGTTGCGGAGATATCACCATCCAAAACAAGTCAAATGCAGTTGGGTGGAAAATCATGCGAATAACTTTGAATTAAAATATCTCAAGATTTGGACGGCGCAGATACTTTTTGTCTCCAGCTGTGGATAGGTATTGAACAGACCTTTCTTTTGATGTATATATCGATGGGTTTGGGAAACATTGTTAAAAATTTAATTTTTTTCTTGCAAGGGGTTAGCCTTGATTTTTTTCAAAAATGTCGAAAACGGTGAAGTCATGCATTGTACAACAAGTTGTACAACAATGGAAAGGCCTGTGGAATCCCTTTCGAGCACTGGCAGCCGCAGATTTTTACGGGGTTTGGTTGCGGAGATATCTCCATCCAAAGCAAGTCAAATGCAGTTGGGTGGAAAATCATGCGAATAATTTTGAATTAAAACATTTCAAGAACCGGTTGTTGCAGATACTTTTTGTCTTCAGCTTTGGATAGGTATTGAACAGACCTTTCTTTTTATGTATATATCGATGGGTTTGGGGAACATTGTTCAAAATGTAATTTTTTTCTTGCAAGGGGTTTGCCTTCATTTTTTTCAAAAATGTCGAAAAAAGTGAAGTCATGAATTGTACAACAAGTTGTACAACAAATTGTACAACAATGGAAAGGCCTGTGAAATCCCTTTCGAGCACTGGCAGCCTCAGATTTTTACGGGGTTCGGTTGCGGAGATATCACCATCCAAAGCAATTCAAATGCAGTTGGTTGGAAAATCATGCGAATAACTTTGAATTAAAATATCTCAAGAACCGGATGTTGCAGATACTTTTTGTCTTCAGCTGTGGATAGGTATTAAACAGACTTTTCTTTTGATGTATATATCGATGGGTTGTGGGAACATTGTTGAAAATGGAATTTTTTTCTTGCAAAGGTTTAGCCTTGATTTTTTTCAAAAATGTCGAAAAACAACAAGTTTTACAACAATGGAAAGGCCTGTGGAATCCCTTTCGAGCACTGGCAGCCGCATATTTTTACGGGGTTTGGTTGCGGAGATATCACCATCCAAAGCAAGTCAAATGCATTTGGGTGGAAAATCATGCGAAAAACTTTGAATAAAAATATCTTAAGATTTGGATGTCGCAGATACTTTTTGTCTCCAGCTGTGGATAGGTATTGAACAGACCTTTCTTTTGATGTATATATCGATGGGTTTGGGCAACATTGTTAAAAATGTAATTTTTTTCTTGCCTTGATTTTTTTCAAAAATGTCGAAAAAGGTGAAGTCATGAATTGTACAACAAGTTGTACAACAATGGAAAGGCCTGTGGAATCCCTTTCGAGCACTGGCAGCCGCATATTTTTACGGGGTTTGGTTGCGGAGATATCACCATCCAAAGCAAGTCAAATGCAGTTGGTTGGAAAATCATGCGAATAAATTTGAATTAAAATATCTCAAGATTTGGATGTCGCAGATACTTTTTGTCTCCAGCTGTGGATAGGTATTGAACAGACCTTTCTTTTGATGTATATATCGATGGGTTTGGGGAACATTGTTGAAAATGTATTTTTTTTCTTGCAAGGGGTTAGCCTTGATTTTTTTCAAAAATGTCGAAAAAAGTGAAGTCATGAATTGTACAACAAGTTGTACAATAATGGAAAGGCCTGTGAAATCCCTTTCGAGCACTGGCAGCCGCAGAGTTTTGCGGGGTTTGATTGCGGAGATATCACCATCCAAAGCAAGTCAAATGCAGTTGGTTAGAAAATCATGCGAATGGCTTTGAATTAAAATATCTCAAGAATCGGATGTCGCAGATACTTTTTGTCTTCAGCTGTGGATAGGTATTGAACAGACCTTTCTTTTGATGTATATATCGATGGGTTTGAGGAACATTGTTAAAAATGTAATTTTTTTTCTTCCAAGGGGTTAGCCTTGATTTTTTTCAAAACTGTCGAAAATGGTGAAGCCATTAATTGTACAACAATGGAAACGCCTGTGGAATCCCTTTCGAGCACTGGCAGCCGAAGATTTTTACGGGGTTTGGTTGCGGAGATATCACCATCCAAAACAAGTCAAATGCAGTTTTGTGGAAAATCATGCGAATAACTTTGAATTAAAATATCTCAAGATTTGGACGGCGCAGATACTTTTTGTCTCCAGCTGTGGATAGGTATTGAACAGACCTTTCTTTTGATGTATATATCGATGGGTTTGGGAAACATTGTTAAAAATGTAATTTTTTTCTTGCAAGGGGTTAGCCTTGATTTTTTTCAAAAATGTCGAAAACGGTGAAGTCATGCATTGTACAACAAGTTGTACAACAATGGAAAGGCCTGTGGAATCCCTTTCGAGCACTGGCAGCCGCAGATTTTTACGGGGTTTGGTTGCGGAGATATCTCCATCCAAAGCAAGTCAAATGCAGTTGGGTGGAAAATCATGCGAATAATTTTGAATTAAAACATTTCAAGAACCGGATGTTGCAGATACTTTTTGTCTTCAGCTTTGGATAGGTATTGAACAGACCTTTCTTTTATGTATATATCGATGGGCTTGGGGAACATTGTTCAAAATGTAATTTTTTTCTTGCAAGGGGTTTGCCTTCATTTTTTTCAAAAATGTCGAAAAAAGTGAAGTCATGAATTGTACAACAAGTTGTACAACACATTGTACAACAATGGAAAGGCCTGTGAAATCCCTTTCGAGCACTGGCAGCCTCAGATTTTGACGGGGTTCGATTGCGGAGATATCACCAAATGCAGTTGGTTGGAAAATCATGCGAATAAATTTGAATGAAAATATCTCAAGATTTGGATGTCGCAGATACTTTTTGTCTCCAGCTGTGGATAGGTATTGAACAGACCTTTCTTTTGATGTATATATCGATGGGTTTGGGGAACATTGTTGAAAATGTATTTTTTTCTTGCAAGGGGTTAGCCTTGATTTTTTTCAAAAATGTCGAAAAAAGTGAAGTCATGAATTGTACAACAAGTTGTACAATAATGGAAAGGCCTGTGAAATCAGTTTCGAGCACTGGCAGCCGCAGAGTTTTGCGGGGTTTGATTGCGGAGATATCACCATCCAAAGCAAGTCAAATGCAGTTGGTTAGAAAATCATGCGAATGGCTTTGAATTAAAATATCTCAAGAATCGGATGTCGCAGATACTTTTTGTCTTCAGCTGTGGATAGGTATTGAACAGACCTTTCTTTTGATGTATATATCGATGGGTTTGGGAAACATTGTTAAAAATGTAATTTTTTTCTTGCAAGGGGTTAGCCTAGATTTTTTTCAAAAATGTTGAAAACGGTGAAGTCATGCATTGTACAACAAGTTGTACAACAATGGAAAGGCCTGTGGAATCCCTTTCGAGCACTGGCAGCCGAAGATTTTTACGGGGTTTGGTTGCGGAGATATCTCCATCCAAAACAAGTCAAATGCAGTTGGGTGGAAAATCATGCGAATAATTTTGAATTAAAACATTTCAAGAACCGGATGTCGCAGATACTTTTTGTCTCCAGCTGTGGATAGGTATTGAACAGACCTTTCTTTTGATGTATATATCGATGGGTTTGGGGAACATTGTTGAAAATGTATTTTTTTTCTTGCAAGGGGTTAGCCTTCATTTTTTTCAAAAATGTCGAAAAAGGTGAAGTCATGAATTGTACAACAAGTTGTACAACAAATTGTACAACAATGGAAAGGCCTGTGAAATCCCTTTCGAGCACTGGCAGCCTCAGATTTTTACGGGGTTCGGTTGCGGAGATATCACCATCCAAAGCAAGTCAAATGCAGTTGGTTGGAAAATCATGCGAATAACTTTGAATTAAAATATCTCAAGATTTGGACGGCGCAGATACTTTTTGTCTCCAGCTGTGGATAGTTATTGAACAGACCTTTCTTTTGATGTATATATCGATGGGTTTGGGAAACATTGTTAAAAATGTAATTTTTTTCTTGCAAGGGGTTAGCCTAGATTTTTTTCAAAAATGTTGAAAACGGTGAAGTCATGCATTGTACAACAAGTTGTACAACAATGGAAAGGCCTGTGGAATCCCTTTCGAGCACTGGCAGCCGAAGATTTTTACGGGGTTTGGTTGCGGAGATATCACCATCCAAAACAAGTCAAATGCAGTTGGGTGGAAAATCATGCGAATAACTTTGAATTAAAATATCTCAAGATTTGGACGGCGCAGATACTTTTTGTCTCCAGCTGTGGATAGGTATTGAACAGACCTTTCTTTTGATGTATATATCGATGGGTTTGGGAAACATTGTTAAAAATTTAATTTTTTTCTTGCAAGGGGTTAGCCTTGATTTTTTTCAAAAATGTCGAAAACGGTGAAGTCATGCATTGTACAACTAGTTGTACAACAATGGAAAGGCCTGTGGAATCCCTTTCGAGCACTGGCAGCCGCAGATTTTTACGGGGTTTGGTTGCGGAGATATCACCATCCAAAGCAAGTCAAATGCAGTTGGTTGGAAAATCATGCGAATAACTTTGAATTAAATTATCTCAAGAACCGGATGTTGCAGATACTTTTTGTCTTCAGCTGTGGATAGGTATTAAACAGACTTTTCTTTTGATGTATATATCGATGGGTTTTGGGAACATTGTTGAAAATGGAATTTTTTTCTTGCAAAGGTTTAGCCTTGATTTTTTTCAAATATGTCGAAAAAGGTGAAGTCATGAATTGTACAACAAGTTGTACAACAATGGAAAGGCCTGTGAAATCCCTTTCGAGCATTGGCAGCCGCAGATTTTTACGGGGTTTGGTTGCGGAGATATCACCATCCAATGCAAGTCAACTGCAGTTGGGTGGAAAATCATGCGAATAACTTTGAATTAAAATATCTCAAGAACTGGATGTCGCAGATACCTTTTGTCTTCAGTTGTGGATAGGTATTGAACAGACCTTTCTTTTGATGTATAGGTCGATAGGTTTGGGGAACATTGTTAAAAATGTAATTTTTTTCTTGCAAGGGGTTTGCCTTCATTTTTTTCAAAAATGTCGAAAAAAGTGAAGTCATGAATTGTACAAAAAGTTGTACAACAAATTGTACAACAATGGAAAGGCCTGTGAAATCCCTTTCGAGCACTGGCAGCCTCAGATTTTTACGGGGTTCGGTTGTGGAGATATCACCATCCAAAGCAATTCAAATGCAGTTGGTTGGAAAATCATGCGAATAACTTTGAATTAAAATATCTCAAGAACCGGATGTTGCAGATACTTTTTGTCTTCAGCTGTGGATAGGTATTAAACAGACTTTTCTTTTGATGTATATATCGATGGGTTTTGGGAACATTGTTGAAAATGGAATTTTTTTCTTGCAAAGGTTTAGCCTTGATTTTTTTCAAAAATGTCGAAAAAGGTGAAGTCATGAATTGTACAACAAGTTTTACAACAATGGAAAGGCCTGTGGAATCCCTTTCGAGCACTGGCAGCCGCATATTTTTACGGGGTTTGGTTGCGGAGATATCACCATCCAAAGCAAGTCAAATGCATTTGGGTGGAAAATCATGCGAAAAACTTTGAATAAAAATATCTTAAGATTTGGATGTCGCAGATACTTTTTGTCTCCAGCTGTGGATAGGTATTGAACAGACCTTTCTTTTGATGTATATATCGATGGGTTGGGGCAACATTGTTAAAAATGTAATTTTTTTTTTGCCTTGATTTTTTTCAAAAATGTCGAAAAAGGTGAAGTCATGAATTGTACAACAAGTTGTACAACAATGGAAAGGCCTGTGGAATCCCTTTCGAGCACTGGCAGCCGCATATTTTTACGGGGTTTGGTTGCGGAGATATCACCATCCAAAGCAAGTCAAATGCAGTTGGTTGGAAAATCATGCGAATAAATTTGAATTAAAATATCTCAAGATTTGGATGTCGCAGATACTTTTTGTCTCCAGCTGTGGATAGGTATTGAACAGACCTTTCTTTTGATGTATATATCGATGGGTTTGGGGAACATTGTTGAAAATGTATTTTTTTTCTTGCAAGGGGTTAGCCTTGATTTTTTTCAAAAATGTCGAAAAAAGTGAAGTCATGAATTGTACAACAAGTTGTACAATAATGGAAAGGCCTGTGAAATCCCTTTCGAGCACTGGCAGCCGCAGAGTTTTGCGGGGTTTGATTGCGGAGATATCACCATCCAAAGCAAGTCAAATGCAGTTGGTTAGAAAATCATGCGAATGGCTTTGAATTAAAATATCTCAAGAATCGGATGTCGCAGATACTTTTTGTCTTCAGCTGGGGATAGGTATTGAACAGACCTTTCTTTTGATGTATATATCGATGGGTTTGAGGAACATTGTTAAAAATGTAATTTTTTTTCTTGCAAGGGGTTAGCCTTGATTTTTTTCAAAACTGTCGAAAATGGTGAAGCCATTAATTGTACAACAATGGAAACGCTGTGGAATCCCTTTCGAGCACTAGCAGCCGAAGATTTTTACGGGGTTTGGTTGCGGAGATATCACCATCCAAAACAAGTCAAATGCAGTTTTGTGGAAAATCATGCGAATAACTTTGAATTAAAATATCTCAAGATTTGGACGGCGCAGATACTTTTTGTCTCCAGCTGTGGATAGGTATTGAACAGACCTTTCTTTTGATGTATATATCGATGGGTTTGGGAAACATTGTTAAAAATGTAATTTTTTTCTTGCAAGGGGTTAGCCTTGATTTTTTTCAAAAATGTCGAAAACGGTGAAGTCATGCATTGTACAACAAGTTGTACAACAATGGAAAGGCCTGTGGAATCCCTTTCGAGCACTGGCAGCCGAAGATTTTTACGGGGTTTGGTTGCGGAGATATCACCATCCAAAACAAGTCAAATGCAGTTGGGTGGAAAATCATGCGAATAACTTTGAATTAAAATATCTCAAGATTTGGACGGCGCAGATACTTTTTGTCTCCAGCTGTGGATAGGTATTGAACAGACCTTTCTTTTGATGTATATATCGATGGGTTTGGGAAACATTGTTAAAAATTTAATTTTTTTCTTGCAAGGGGTTAGCCTTGATTTTTTTCAAAAATGTCGAAAACGGTGAAGTCATGCATTGTACAACAAGTTGTACAACAATGGAAAGGCCTGTGGAATCCCTTTCGAGCACTGGCAGCCGCAGATTTTTACGGGGTTTGGTTGCGGAGATATCTCCATCCAAAGCAAGTCAAATGCAGTTGGGTGGAAAATCATGCGAATAATTTTGAATTAAAACATTTCAAGAACCGGATGTTGCAGATACTTTTTGTCTTCAGCTTTGGATAGGTATTGAACAGACCTTTCTTTTTATGTATATATCGATGGGTTTGGGGAACATTGTTCAAAATGTAATTTTTTTCTTGCAAGGGGTTTGCCTTCATTTTTTTCAAAAAATGTCGAAAAAAGTGAAGTCATGAATTGTACAACAAGTTGTACAACAAATTGTACAACAATGGAAAGGCCTGTGAAATCCCTTTCGAGCACTGGCAGCCTCAGATTTTTACGGGGTTCGGTTGCGGAGATATCACCATCCAAAGCAAGTCAAATGCAGTTGGTTGGAAAATCATGCGAATAACTTTGAATTAAAATATCTCAAGAACCGGATGTTGCAGATACTTTTTGTCTTCAGCTGTGGATAGGTATTAAACAGACTTTTCTTTTGATGTATATATCGATGGGTTTTGGGAACATTGTTGAAAATGGAATTTTTTTCTTGCAAAGGTTTAGCCTTGATTTTTTTCAAATATGTCGAAAAAGGTGAAGTCATGAATTGTACAACAAGTTGTACAACAATGGAAAGGCCTGTGAAATCCCTTTCGAGCATTGGCAGCCGCAGATTTTTACGGGGTTTGGTTGCGGAGATATCACCATCCAATGCAAGTCAACTGCAGTTGGGTGGAAAATCATGCGAATAACTTTGAATTAAAATATCTCAAGAACTGGATGTCGCAGATACCTTTTGTCTTCAGTTGTGGATAGGTATTGAACAGACCTTTCTTTTGATGTATATGTCGATAGGTTTGGGGAACATTGTTAAAAATGTAATTTTTTTCTTGCAAGGGGTTTGCCTTCATTTTTTTCAAAAATGTCGAAAAAAGTGAAGTCATGAATTGTACAAAAAGTTGTACAACAAATTGTACAACAATGGAAAGGCCTGTGAAATCCCTTTCGAGCACTGGCAGCCTCAGATTTTTACGGGGTTCGGTTGCGGAGATATCACCATCCAAAGCAATTCAAATGCAGTTGGTTGGAAAATCATGCGAATAACTTTGAATTAAAATATCTCAAGAACCGGATGTTGCAGATACTTTTTGTCTTCAGGTGTGGATAGGTATTAAACAGACTTTTCTTTTGATGTATATATCGATGGGTTTTGGGAACATTGTTGAAAATGGAATTTTTTTCTTGCAAAGGTTTAGCCTTGATTTTTTTCGAAAATGTCGAAAAAGGTGAAGTCATGAATTGTACAACAAGTTTTACAACAATGGAAAGGCCTGTGGAATCCCTTTCGAGCACTGGCAGCCGCATATTTTTACGGGGTTTGGTTGCGGAGATATCACCATCCAAAGCAAGTCAAATGCATTTGGGTGGAAAATCATGCGAAAAACTTTGAATAAAAATATCTTAAGATTTGGATGTCGCAGATACTTTTTGTCTCCAGCTGTGGATAGGTATTGAACAGACCTTTCTTTTGATGTATAAGTCGATAGGTTTGGGGAACATTGTTAAAAATGTAATTTTTTTCTTGCAAGGGGTTAGCCTAGATTTTTTTCAAAAATGTTGAAAACGGTGAAGTCATGCATTGTACAACAAGTTGTACAACAATGGAAAGGCCTGTGGAATCCCTTTCGAGCACTGGCAGCCGAAGATTTTTACGGGGTTTGGTTGCGGAGATATCACCATCCAAAACAAGTCAAATGCAGTTGGGTGGAAAATCATGCGAATAACTTTGAATTAAAATATCTCAAGATTTGGACGGCGCAGATACTTTTTGTCTCCAGCTGTGGATAGGTATTGAACAGACCTTTCTTTTGATGTATATATCGATGGGTTTGGGAAACATTGTTAAAAATTTAATTTTTTTCTTGCAAGGGGTTAGCCTTGATTTTTTTCAAAAATGTCGAAAACGGTGAAGTCATGCATTGTACAACAAGTTGTACAACAATGGAAAGGCCTGTGGAATCCCTTTCGAGCACTGGCAGCCGCAGATTTTTACGGGGTTTGGTTGCGGAGATATCTCCATCCAAAGCAAGTCAAATGCAGTTGGGTGGAAAATCATGCGAATAATTTTGAATTAAAACATTTCAAGAACCGGATGTTGCAGATACTTTTTGTCTTCAGCTTTGGATAGGTATTGAACAGACCTTTCTTTTTATGTATATATCGATGGGTTTGGGGAACATTGTTCAAAATGTAATTTTTTTCTTGCAAGGGGTTTGCCTTCATTTTTTTCAAAAAATGTCGAAAAAAGTGAAGTCATGAATTGTACAACAAGTTGTACAACAAATTGTACAACAATGGAAAGGCCTGTGAAATCCCTTTCGAGCACTGGCAGCCTCAGATTTTTACGGGGTTCGGTTGCGGAGATATCACCATCCAAAGCAAGTCAAATGCAGTTGGTTGGAAAATCATGCGAATAACTTTGAATTAAAATATCTCAAGAACCGGATGTTGCAGATACTTTTTGTCTTCAGCTGTGGATAGGTATTAAACAGACTTTTCTTTTGATGTATATATCGATGGGTTTTGGGAACATTGTTGAAAATGGAATTTTTTTCTTGCAAAGGTTTAGCCTTGATTTTTTTCAAATATGTCGAAAAAGGTGAAGTCATGAATTGTACAACAAGTTGTACAACAATGGAAAGGCCTGTGAAATCCCTTTCGAGCATTGGCAGCCGCAGATTTTTACGGGGTTTGGTTGCGGAGATATCTCCATCCAAAGCAAGTCAAATGCAGTTGGGTGGAAAATCATGCGAATAATTTTGAATTAAAACATTTCAAGAACCGGATGTTGCAGATACTTTTTGTCTTCAGCTTTGGATAGGTATTGAACAGACCTTTCTTTTTATGTATATATCGATGGGTTTGGGGAACATTGTTCAAAATGTAATTTTTTTCTTGCAAGGGGTTTGCCTTCATTTTTTTCAAAAAATGTCGAAAAAAGTGAAGTCATGAATTGTACAACAAGTTGTACAACAAATTGTACAACAATGGAAAGGCCTGTGAAATCCCTTTCGAGCACTGGCAGCCTCAGATTTTTACGGGGTTCGGTTGCGGAGATATCACCATCCAAAGCAAGTCAAATGCAGTTGGTTGGAAAATCATGCGAATAACTTTGAATTAAAATATCTCAAGAACCGGATGTTGCAGATACTTTTTGTCTTCAGCTGTGGATAGGTATTAAACAGACTTTTCTTTTGATGTATATATCGATGGGTTTTGGGAACATTGTTGAAAATGGAATTTTTTTCTTGCAAAGGTTTAGCCTTGATTTTTTTCAAATATGTCGAAAAAGGTGAAGTCATGAATTGTACAACAAGTTGTACAACAATGGAAAGGCCTGTGAAATCCCTTTCGAGCATTGGCAGCCGCAGATTTTTACGGGGTTTGGTTGCGGAGATATCACCATCCAATGCAAGTCAACTGCAGTTGGGTGGAAAATCATGCGAATAACTTTGAATTAAAATATCTCAAGAACTGGATGTCGCAGATACCTTTTGTCTTCAGTTGTGGATAGGTATTGAACAGACCTTTCTTTTGATGTATAAGTCGATAGGTTTGGGGAACATTGTTAAAAATGTAATTTTTTTCTTGCAAGGGGTTAGCCTTGATTTTTTTCAAAAATGTCGAAAAAGGTGAAGTCATGAATTGTACAACAAGTTGTACAACAAATTGTACAACAATGGAAAGGCCTGTGAAATCCCTTTCGAGCACTGGCAGCCTCAGATTTTTACGGGGTTCGGTTGCGGAGATATCACCATCCAAAGCAAGTCAAATGCAGTTGGTTGGAAAATCATGCGAATAACTTTGAATTAAAATATCTCAAGATTTGGACGGCGCAGATACTTTTTGTCTCCAGCTGTGGATAGGTATTGAACAGACCTTTCTTTTGATGTATATATCGATGGGTTTGGGAAACATTGTTAAAAATTTAATTTTTTTCTTGCAAGGGGTTAGCCTTGATTTTTTTCAAAAATGTCGAAAACGGTGAAGTCATGCATTGTACAACAAGTTGTACAACAATGGAAAGGCCTGTGGAATCCCTTTCGAGCACTGGCAGCCGAAGATTTTTACGGGGTTTGGTTGCGGAGATATCACCATCCAAAACAAGTCAAATGCAGTTGGGTGGAAAATCATGCGAATAACTTTGAATTAAAATATCTCAAGATTTGGACGGCGCAGATACTTTTTGTCTCCAGCTGTGGATAGGTATTGAACAGACCTTTCTTTTGATGTATATATCGATGGGTTTGGGAAACATTGTTAAAAATTTAATTTTTTTCTTGCAAGGGGTTAGCCTTGATTTTTTTCAAAAATGTCGAAAACGGTGAAGTCATGCATTGTACAACAAGTTGTACAACAATGGAAAGGCCTGTGGAATCCCTTTCGAGCACTGGCAGCCGCAGATTTTTACGGGGTTTGGTTGCGGAGATATCTCCATCCAAAGCAAGTCAAATGCAGTTGGGTGGAAAATCATGCGAATAATTTTGAATTAAAACATTTCAAGAACCGGATGTTGCAGATACTTTTTGTCTTCAGCTTTGGATAGGTATTGAACAGACCTTTCTTTTTATGTATATATCGATGGGTTTGGGGAACATTGTTCAAAATGTAATTTTTTTCTTGCAAGGGGTTTGCCTTCATTTTTTTCAAAAAATGTCGAAAAAAGTGAAGTCATGAATTGTACAACAAGTTGTACAACAAATTGTACAACAATGGAAAGGCCTGTGAAATCCCTTTCGAGCACTGGCAGCCTCAGATTTTTACGGGGTTCGGTTGCGGAGATATCACCATCCAAAGCAAGTCAAATGCAGTTGGTTGGAAAATCATGCGAATAACTTTGAATTAAAATATCTCAAGAACCGGATGTTGCAGATACTTTTTGTCTTCAGCTGTGGATAGGTATTAAACAGACTTTTCTTTTGATGTATATATCGATGGGTTTTGGGAACATTGTTGAAAATGGAATTTTTTTCTTGCAAAGGTTTAGCCTTGATTTTTTTCAAATATGTCGAAAAAGGTGAAGTCATGAATTGTACAACAAGTTGTACAACAATGGAAAGGCCTGTGAAATCCCTTTCGAGCATTGGCAGCCGCAGATTTTTACGGGGTTTGGTTGCGGAGATATCACCATCCAATGCAAGTCAACTGCAGTTGGGTGGAAAATCATGCGAATAACTTTGAATTAAAATATCTCAAGAACTGGATGTCGCAGATACCTTTTGTCTTCAGTTGTGGATAGGTATTGAACAGACCTTTCTTTTGATGTATATGTCGATAGGTTTGGGGAACATTGTTAAAAATGTAATTTTTTTCTTGCAAGGGGTTTGCCTTCATTTTTTTCAAAAATGTCGAAAAAAGTGAAGTCATGAATTGTACAAAAAGTTGTACAACAAATTGTACAACAATGGAAAGGCCTGTGAAATCCCTTTCGAGCACTGGCAGCCTCAGATTTTTACGGGGTTCGGTTGCGGAGATATCACCATCCAAAGCAATTCAAATGCAGTTGGTTGGAAAATCATGCGAATAACTTTGAATTAAAATATCTCAAGAACCGGATGTTGCAGATACTTTTTGTCTTCAGCTGTGGATAGGTATTAAACAGACTTTTCTTTTGATGTATATATCGATGGGTTTTGGGAACATTGTTGAAAATGGAATTTTTTTCTTGCAAAGGTTTAGCCTTGATTTTTTTCAAAAATGTCGAAAAAGGTGAAGTCATGAATTGTACAACAAGTTTTACAACAATGGAAAGGCCTGTGGAATCCCTTTCGAGCACTGGCAGCCGCATATTTTTACGGGGTTTGGTTGCGGAGATATCACCATCCAAAGCAAGTCAAATGCATTTGGGTGGAAAATCATGCGAAAAACTTTGAATAAAAATATCTTAAGATTTGGATGTCGCAGATACTTTTTGTCTCCAGCTGTGGATAGGTATTGAACAGACCTTTCTTTTGATGTATATATCGATGGGTTTGGGCAACATTGTTAAAAATGTAATTTTTTTCTTGCCTTGATTTTTTTCAAAAATGTCGAAAAAGGTGAAGTCACGAATTGTACAACAAGTTGTACAACAATGGAAAGGCCTGTGGAATCCCTTTCGAGCACTGGCCGCCGCATATTTTTACGGGGTTTGGTTGCGGAGATATCACCATCCAAAGCAAGTCAAATGCAGTTGGTTGGAAAATCATATGAATAAATTTGAATTAAAATATCTCAAGATTTGGATGTCGCAGATACTTTTTGTCTCCAGCTGTGGATAGGTATTGAACAGACCTTTCTTTTGATGTATATATCGATGGGTTTGGGGAACATTGTTGAAAATGTATTTTTTTTCTTCCAAGGGGTTAGCCTTGATTTTTTTCAAAAATGTCGAAAAAAGTGAAGTCATGAATTGTACAACAAGTTGTACAATAATGGAAAGGCCTGTGAAATCCCTTTCGAGCACTGGCAGCCGCAGAGTTTTGCGGGGTTTGATTGCGGAGATATCACCATCCAAAGCAAGTCAAATGCAGTTGGTTAGAAAATCATGCGAATGGCTTTGAATTAAAATATCTCAAGAATCGGATGTCGCAGATACTTTTTGACTTCAGCTGGGGATAGGTATTGAACAGACCTTTCTTTTGATGTATATATCGATGGGTTTGAGGAACATTGTTAAAAATGTAATTTTTTTTCTTGCAAGGGGTTAGCCTTGATTTTTTTCAAAACTGTCGAAAATGGTGAAGCCATTAATTGTACAACAATGGAAACGCCTGTGGAATCCCTTTCGAGCACTGGCAGCCGAAGATTTTTACGGGGTTTGGTTGCGGAGATATCACCATCCAAAACAAGTCAAATGCAGTTTTGTGGAAAATCATGCGAATAACTTTGAATTAAAATATCTCAAGATTTGGACGGCGCAGATACTTTTTGTCTCCAGCTGTGGATAGGTATTGAACAGACCTTTCTTTTGATGTATATATCGATGGGTTTGGGAAACATTGTTAAAAATGTAATTTTTTTCTTGCAAGGGGTTAGCCTTGATTTTTTTCAAAAATGTCGAAAACGGTGAAGTCATGCATTGTACAACAAGTTGTACAACAATGGAAAGGCCTGTGGAATCCCTTTCGAGCATTGGCAGCCGCAGATTTTTACGGGGTTTGGTTGCGGAGATATCACCATCCAATGCAAGTCAACTGCAGTTGGGTGGAAAATCATGCGAATAACTTTGAATTAAAATATCTCAAGAACTGGATGTCGCAGATACCTTTTGTCTTCAGTTGTGGATAGGTATTGAACAGACCTTTCTTTTGATGTATAAGTCGATAGGTTTGGGGAACATTGTTAAAAATGTAATTTTTTTCTTGCAAGGGGTTAGCCTTGATTTTTTTCAAAAATGTCGAAAAAGGTGAAGTCATGAATTGTACAACAAGTTGTACAACAAATTGTACAACAATGGAAAGGCCTGTGAAATCCCTTTCGAGCACTGGCAGCCTCAGATTTTTACGGGGTTCGGTTGCGGAGATATCACCATCCAAAGCAAGTCAAATGCAGTTGGTTGGAAAATCATGCGAATAACTTTGAATTAAAATATCTCAAGATTTGGACGGCGCAGATACTTTTTGTCTCCAGCTGTGGATAGGTATTGAACAGACCTTTCTTTTGATGTATATATCGATGGGTTTGGGAAACATTGTTAAAAATGTAATTTTTTTCTTGCAAGGGGTTAGCCTAGATTTTTTTCAAAAATGTTGAAAACGGTGAAGTCATGCATTGTACAACAAGTTGTACAACAATGGAAAGGCCTATGGAATCCCTTTCGAGCACTGGCAGCCGAAGATTTTTACGGGGTTTGGTTGCGGAGATATCACCATCCAAAACAAGTCAAATGCAGTTGGGTGGAAAATCATGCGAATAACTTTGAATTAAAATATCTCAAGATTTGGACGGCGCAGATACTTTTTGTCTCCAGCTGTGGATAGGTATTGAACAGACCTTTCTTTTGATGTATATATCGATGGGTTTGGGAAACATTGTTAAAAATGTAATTTTTTTCTTGCAAGGGGTTAGCCTAGATTTTTTTCAAAAATGTTGAAAACGGTGAAGTCATGCATTGTACAACAAGTTGTACAACAATGGAAATCCCTGTGGAATCCCTTTCGAGCACTGGCAGCCGAAGATTTTTACGGGGTTTGGTTGCGGAGATATCACCATCCAAAACAAGTCAAATGCAGTTGGTTGGAAAATCATGCGAATAACTTTGAATTAAAATATCTCAAGAACCGGATGTTGCAGATACTTTTTGTCTTCAGCTGTGGATAGGTATTAAACAGACTTTTCTTTTGATGTATATATCGATGGGTTTTGGGAACATTGTTGAAAATGGAATTTTTTTCTTGCAAAGGTTTAGCCTTGATTTTTTTCAAATATGTCGAAAAAGGTGAAGTCATGAATTGTACAACTTGTTGTACAACAATGGAAAGGCCTGTGAAATCCCTTTCGAGCATTGGCAGCCGCAGATTTTTACGGGGTTTGGTTGCGGAGATATCACCATCCAATGCAAGTCAACTGCAGTTGGGTGGAAAATCATGCGAATAACTTTGAATTAAAATATCTCAAGAACTGGATGTCGCAGATACCTTTTGTCTTCAGTTGTGGATAGGTATTGAACAGACCTTTCTTTTGATGTATATGTCGATAGGTTTGGGGAACATTGTTAAAAATGTAATTTTTTTCTTGCAAGGGGTTTGCCTTCATTTTTTTCAAAAATGTCGAAAAAAGTGAAGTCATGAATTGTACAAAAAGTTGTACAACAAATTGTACAACAATGGAAAGGCCTGTGAAATCCCTTTCGAGCACTGGCAGCCTCAGATTTTTACGGGGTTCGGTTGCGGAGATATCACCATCCAAAGCAATTCAAATGCAGTTGGTTGGAAAATCATGCGAATAACTTTGAATTAAAATATCTCAAGAACCGGATGTTGCAGATACTTTTTGTCTTCAGCTGTGGATAGGTATTAAACAGACTTTTCTTTTGATGTATATATCGATGGGTTTTGGGAACATTGTTGAAAATGGAATTTTTTTCTTGCAAAGGTTTAGCCTTGATTTTTTTCAAAAATGTCGAAAAAGGTGAAGTCATGAATTGTACAACAAGTTTTACAACAATGGAAAGGCCTGTGGAATCCCTTTCGAGCACTGGCAGCCGCATATTTTTACGGGGTTTGGTTGCGGAGATATCACCATCCAAAGCAAGTCAAATGCATTTGGGTGGAAAATCATGCGAAAAACTTTGAATAAAAATATCTTAAGATTTGGATGTCGCAGATACTTTTTGTCTCCAGCTGTGGATAGGTATTGAACAGACCTTTCTTTTGATGTATATATCGATGGGTTTGGGCAACATTGTTAAAAATGTAATTTTTTTCTTGCCTTGATTTTTTTCAAAAATGTCGAAAAAGGTGAAGTCACGAATTGTACAACAAGTTGTACAACAATGGAAAGGCCTGTGGAATCCCTTTCGAGCACTGGCCGCCGCATATTTTTACGGGGTTTGGTTGCGGAGATATCACCATCCAAAGCAAGTCAAATGCAGTTGGTTGGAAAATCATATGAATAAATTTGAATTAAAATATCTCAAGATTTGGATGTCGCAGATACTTTTTGTCTCCAGCTGTGGATAGGTATTGAACAGACCTTTCTTTTGATGTATATATCGATGGGTTTGGGGAACATTGTTGAAAATGTATTTTTTTTCTTCCAAGGGGTTAGCCTTGATTTTTTTCAAAAATGTCGAAAAAAGTGAAGTCATGAATTGTACAACAAGTTGTACAATAATGGAAAGGCCTGTGAAATCCCTTTCGAGCACTGGCAGCCGCAGAGTTTTGCGGGGTTTGATTGCGGAGATATCACCATCCAAAGCAAGTCAAATGCAGTTGGTTAGAAAATCATGCGAATGGCTTTAAATTAAAATATCTCAAGAATCGGATGTCGCAGATACTTTTTGTCTTCAGCTGGGGATAGGTATTGAACAGACCTTTCTTTTGATGTATATATCGATGGGTTTGAGGAACATTGTTAAAAATGTAATTTTTTTTCTTGCAAGGGGTTAGCCTTGATTTTTTTCAAAACTGTCGAAAATGGTGAAGCCATTAATTGTACAACAATGGAAACGCCTGTGGAATCCCTTTCGAGCACTGGCAGCCGAAGATTTTTACGGGGTTTGGTTGCGGAGATATCACCATCCAAAACAAGTCAAATGCAGTTTTGTGGAAAATCATGCGAATAACTTTGAATTAAAATATCTCAAGATTTGGACGGCGCAGATACTTTTTGTCTCCAGCTGTGGATAGGTATTGAACAGACCTTTCTTTTGATGTATATATCGATGGGTTTGGGAAACATTGTTAAAAATGTAATTTTTTTCTTGCAAGGGGTTAGCCTTGATTTTTTTCAAAAATGTCGAAAACGGTGAAGTCATGCATTGTACAACAAGTTGTACAACAATGGAAAGGCCTGTGGAATCCCTTTCGAGCACTGGCAGCCGCAGATTTTTACGGGGTTTGGTTGCGGAGATATCTCCATCCAAAGCAAGTCAAATGCAGTTGGGTGGAAAATCATGCGAATAATTTTGAATTAAAACATTTCAAGAACCGGATGTTGCAGATACTTTTTGTCTTCAGCTTTGGATAGGTATTGAACAGACCTTTCTTTTATGTATATATCGATGGGTTTGGGGAACATTGTTCAAAATGTAATTTTTTTCTTGCAAGGGGTTTGCCTTCATTTTTTTCAAAAATGTCGAAAAAAGTGAAGTCATGAATTGTACAACAAGTTGTACAACACATTGTACAACAATGGAAAGGCCTGTGAAATCCCTTTCGAGCACTGGCAGCCGCAGATTTTTACGGGGTTTGGTTGTGGAGATATCTCCATCCAAAGCAAGTCAAATGCAGTTGGTTGGAAAATCATGCGAATAACTTTGAATTAAAATATCTCAAGAACCGGATGTTGCAGATACTTTTTGTCTTCAGCTGTGGATAGGTATTAAACAGACTTTTCTTTTGATGTATATATCGATGGGTTTTGGGAACATTGTTGAAAATGGAATTTTTTTCTTGCAAAGGTTTAGCCTTGATTTTTTTCAAATATGTCGAAAAAGGTGAAGTCATGAATTGTACAAAAAGTTGTACAACAATGGAAAGGCCTGTGAAATCCCTTTCGAGCATTGGCAGCCGCAGATTTTTACGGGGTTTGGTTGCGGAGATATCACCATCCAATGCAAGTCAACTGCAGTTGGGTGGAAAATCATGCGAATAACTTTGAATTAAAATATCTCAAGAACTGGATGTCGCAGATACCTTTTGTCTTCAGTTGTGGATAGGTATTGAACAGACCTTTCTTTTGATGTATATGTCGATAGGTTTGGGGAACATTGTTAAAAATGTAATTTTTTTCTTGCAAGGGGTTTGCCTTCATTTTTTTCAAAAATGTCGAAAAAAGTGAAGTCATGAATTGTACAAAAAGTTGTACAACAAATTGTACAACAATGGAAAGGCCTGTGAAATCCCTTTCGAGCACTGGCAGCCTCAGATTTTTACGGTGTTCGGTTGCGGAGATATCACCATCCAAAGCAATTCAAATGCAGTTGGTTGGAAAATCATGCGAATAACTTTGAATTAAAATATCTCAAGAACCGGATGTTGCAGATACTTTTTGTCTTCAGCTGTGGATAGGTATTAAACAGACTTTTGTTTTGATGTATATATCGATGGGTTTTGGGAACATTGTTGAAAATGGAATTTTTTTCTTGCAAAGGTTTAGCCTTGATTTTTTTCAAAAATGTCGAAAAAGGTGAAGTCATGAATTGTACAACAAGTTTTACAACAATGGAAAGGCCTGTGGAATCCCTTTCGAGCACTGGCAGCCGCATATTTTTACGGGGTTTGGTTGCGGAGATATCACCATCCAAAGCAAGTCAAATGCATTTGGGTGGAAAATCATGCGAAAAACTTTGAATAAAAATATCTTAAGATTTGGATGTCGCAGATACTTTTTGTCTCCAGCTGTGGATAGGTATTGAACAGACCTTTCTTTTGATGTATATATCGATGGGTTTGGGCAACATTGTTAAAAATGTAATTTTTTTCTTGCCTTGATTTTTTTTCAAAAATGTCGAAAAAGGTGAAGTCATGAATTGTACAACAAGTTGTACAACAATGGAAAGGCCTGTGGAATCCCTTTCGAGCACTGGCAGCCGCATATTTTTACGGGGTTTGGTTGCGGAGATATCACCATCCAAAGCAAGTCAAATGCAGTTGGTTGGAAAATCATATGAATAAATTTGAATTAAAATATCTCAAGATTTGGATGTCGCAGATACTTTTTGTCTCCAGCTGTGGATAGGTATTGAACAGACCTTTCTTTTGATGTATATATCGATGGGTTTGGGGAACATTGTTGAAAATGTATTTTTTTTCTTGCATGGGGTTAGCCTTGATTTTTTTCAAAAATGTCGAAAAAAGTGAAGTCATGAATTGTACAACAAGTTGTACAATAATGGAAAGGCCTGTGAAATCCCTTTCGAGCACTGACAGCCTCAGATTTTTACGGGGTTCGGTTGCGGAGATATCACCATCCAAAGCAAGTCAAATGCAGTTGGGTTTAAAATCATGCGAATAAATTTGAATTAAAATATCTCAAGAACCGGATGTCGCAGATACTTTTTGTCTCCAGCTGTGGATAGTTATTAAACAGACCTTACTTTTGATGTACATATCGATGGGTTTTGGGAACATTGTTGAAAATGTAATTTTTTTCTTGCAAGGGGTTAGCCTTGATTTTTTTCAAAAATGTCGAAATAGGTGAAGTCATGAATTATACAACAAGTTTTACAACAATGGAAAGGCCTGTGAAATCCGTTTGGAGCACTGGCAGCCTCAGATTTTTACGGGGTTCGGTAACGGAGATATTACCATCCAAAGCAAGTCAAATGCAGTTGGTTGGAAAATCATGCGAATAACTTTGAATTAAAATATCTCAAGAACCGGATGTCGCAGATACTTTTTGTCTTCAGCTGTGTATAGGTATTGAACAGACCTTTCTTTTGATGTATATATCGATGGGTTTGGGGAACATTGTTAAAAATGAAATTTTTTTCTTGCAAGGGATTAGCCTTGATTTTTTTCAAAAATGTCGAAAAAGGTAAAGTCATGAATTTTACTACAAGTTGTACAACAATAGAAAGGCCTGTGAAATCCCTTTCGAGCATTGGCAGCCGCAGATTTTTACGGGGTTTGGTTGCGGAGATATCACCATCCAATGCAAGTCAACTGAAGTTAGGTGGAAAATCATGCGAATAACTTTGAATTAAAATATCTCAAGAACTGGATGTCGCAGATACCTTTTGTCTTCAGTTGTGGATAGGTATTGAACAGACCTTTCTTTTGATGTATATGTCGATAGGTTTGGGGAACATTGTTGAAAATGTAATTTTTTTCTTGCAAGGGGTTAGCGAATAACTTTGAATTAAAACATTTCAAGAACCGGATGTTGCAGATACTTTTTGTCTTCGGCTTTGGATATGTATTGAACAGACCTTTCTTTTGATGTATATATCGATGGGTTTGGGGAACATTGTTAAAAATGTAATTTTTTTCTTGCCTTAATTTTTTCAAAAATGTCGAAAAAAGTGAAGTCATGAATTGTACAGCAAGTTGTACAACAAATTGTACAACAATGGAAAGGCCTGTGAAATCGCTTTCGAGCACTGGCAGCCTCAGATTTTTCACCATCCAAAGCAAATCAAATGCAGTTGGTTGGAAAATCATGCGAATAACTTTGAATTAAAATATCTCAAGAACCGGATGTCGCAGATACTTTTTGTCTCCAGCTGTGGATAGTTATTAAACAGACCTTACTTTTGATGTACATATCGATGGTTTTTGGGAACATTGTTGAAAATGTAATTTTTTTCTTGCAAGGGGTTAGCCTTGATTTTTTTCAAAAATGTCGAAATAGGTGAAGTCATGAATTGTACAACAAGTTTTACAACAATGCAAAGGCCTGTGAAATCCCTTTCGAGCATTGGCAGCCTCAGATTTTTACGGGATTCGGTGGCGGAGATATTACCATCCAAAGCAAGTGAAATGCAGTTGGTTGGAAAATCATGCGAATAACTTTGAATTAAAATATCTCAAGAACCGGATATCGCAGATATTTTTTGTCTTCATCATGAATTGTACAACAAGTTGTACAACGATAGAAAGGCCAGTGAAATCCCTTTCGAGCACTGGCAGCGTCAGAGTTTTACGGGGTTCGGTTGCGGAGATATCACCATCCAAAGCAAGTCAAATGCAGTTGGTTGGAAAATCATGCGAATAACTTTGAATTAAAATATCTCAAGAACCGGATGTCGCAGATACTTTTTGTCTTCAGCTGTGGATAGGTATTGAACAGACCTTTCTTTTTATGTATATATCGATGGGTTTGGGGAACATTGTTAAAAATGTAATTTTTTTCTTGCAAGGGGTTAGCCTTGATTTTTTTCAAAAATGTCGAAAAAGGTGAAGTCATGAATTGTACAACAAGTTGTACAACAATGGAAAGGTCTGTGAAATCCCTTTCGAGCACTGGCAGCCTCAGATTTTTACGGGGTTCGGTTGCGGAGATATCACCATCCAAAGCAAGTCAAATGCAGTTGGTTGGAAAATCATGCGAATAACTTTGAATTAAAATATCTCAAGAACCGGATGTCGCAGATACTTTTTGTCTTCAGCTGTGGATAGGTATTGAACAGACCTTTCTTTTTATGTATATATCGATGGGTTTGGGGAACATTGTTAAAAATGTAATTTTTTTCTTGCAAGGGGTTAGCCTTGATTTTTTTCAAAAATGTCGAAATAGGTGAAGTCATGAATTGTACTACAAGTTGTACAACAATGCAAATGCCTGTGAAATCCCTTTCGAGCACTGGCAGCCTCAGATTTTTACGGGATTCGGTTGCGGAGATATTACCATCCAAAGCAAGTGAAATGCAGTTGGTTGGAAAATCATGCGAATAACTTTGAATTAAATTATCTCAAGAACCGGATGTCGCAGATACTTTTTGTCTTCAGCAGTGCATATGTTTTGAACAGACATTTCTTTTGATGTGTATATCGATGGGTTTGGGGAACATTGTTAAAAATGTAATTTTTTTCTTGCAAGGGGTTAGCCTTCATTTTTTTCAAAAATGTCGAAAAAAGTGAAGTCATGAATTGTACAGCAAGTTGTACAACAAATTGTACAACAATGGAAAGGCCTGTGAAATCCCTTTCGAGCACTGGCAGCCTCAGATTTTTAAGGGGTTCGGTTGCGGAGATATCACCATCCAAACAAGTCAAATGCAGTTGGGTGGAAAATCATGCGAATAAATTTGAATTAAAATATCTCAAGAACCGGATGTCGCAGCTACTTTTTGTCTTCAGCTATGGATAGTTATTAAACAGACCTTTCTTTTGATGTACATATCGATGGGTTTTGGGAACATTGTTGAAAATGTAATTTTTTTCTTGCAAGGGGTTAGCGTTGATTTTTTTTCAAAAATGTCGAAATAAGTGAAGTCATGAATTGTACAACAAGTTTTACAACAATGGAAAGGCCTGTGAAATCCGTTTCGAGCACTGGCAGCCTCAGATTTTTACGGGGTTCGGTTTCGGAGATATTACCATCCAAAGCAAGTCAAATGCAGTTGGTTGGAAAATCATGCGAATAACTTTGAATTAAAATATCTCAAGAACCGGATGTCGCAGATACTTTTTGTCTTCAGCTGTGTATAGGTATTAAACAGACCTTTCTTTTGATGTATATATCGATGGGTTTGGGGAACATTGTTAAAAATGTAATTTTTTTCTTGCAAGGGCTTAGCCATTTTTTTCAAAAATGTCGAAAAAGGTAAAGTCATGAATTTTACTACAAGTTTTACAACAATAGAAAGGCCTGTGAAATCCCTTTCGAGCACTGGCAGCCTCAGATTTTTACGGGATTCGGTTGCGGAGATATTACCATCCAAAGCAAGTGAAATGCAGTTGGTTGGAAAATCATGCGAATAACTTTGAATTAAATTATCTCAAGAACCGGATGTCGCAGATACTTTTTGTCTTCAGCAGTGCATATGCTTTGAACAGACATTTCTTTTGATGTGTATATCGATGGGTTTTGGGAACTGTGTTGAAAATGTAATTTTTTTCTTGCAAGGGGTTAGCCTTGATTTTTTTCAAAAATGTCGAAAAAGTTAAAGTCATGAATTGTACTACAAGTTGTACAACAATGGAAAGGCCTGTGAAATCCCTTTCGAGCACTGGCAGCCTCAGATTTTTACGGAGTTCGGTTGCGGAGATATCACCATCCAAAGCAAGTCAAATGCAGTTGGTTGGAAAATCATGCGAATAAGTTTGAATTAAAATATCTCAAGAACCGGATGTCGCAGATATTTTTTGTCTTCAGCTATGGATAGGTGTTAAACAGACCTTTCTTTTGATGTATATATCGATGGGTTTTGGGAACTTTGTTGAAAATGTAATTTTTTTCTTGCAAGGGGTTAGCCTTGATTTTTTTCAAAAATGTCGAAAAAGGTAAAGTCATGAATTGTACTACAAGTTGTACAACAATGGAAAGGCCTGTGAAATCCCTTTCGAGCACTGACAGCCTCAGATTTTTACGGGGTTCGGTTGCGGAGATATCACCATCCAAAGCAAGTCAAATGCAGTTGGGTGGAAAATCATGCGAATAAATTTGAATTAAAATATCTCAAGAACCGGATGTCGCAGATACTTTTTGTCTTCAGCTGTGGATAGTTATTAAACAGACCTTACTTTTGATGTACATATCGATGGGTTTTGGGAACATTGTTGAAAATGTAATTTTTTTCTTGCAAGGGGTTAGCCTTGATTTTTTTCAAAAATGTGGAAATAGGTGAAGTCATGAATTGTACAACAAGTTTTACAACAATGGAAAGGCCTGTGAAATCCGTTTTGAGCACTGGCAGCCTCAGATTTTTACGGGGTTCGGTATCGGAGATATTACCATCCAAAGCAAGTCAAATGCAGTTGGTTGGAAAATCATGCGAATAACTTTGAATTAAAATATCTCAAGAACCGGATGTCGCAGATACTTTTTGTCTTCAGCTGTGTATAGGTATTGAACAGACCTTTCTTTTGATGTATATATCGATGGGTTTGGGGAACATTGTTAAAAATGTAATTTTTTTCTTGCAAGGGATTAGATTTGATTTTTTTCAAAAATGTCGAAAAAGGTAAAGTCATGAATTTTACTACAAGTTGTACAACAATGGAAAGGCCTGTGGAATCCCTTTCGAGCACTGGCAGCCGCAGATTTTTACGGGGTTTGGTTGCGGAGATATCACCATCCAAAGCAAGTCAAATGCAGTTGGGTGGAAAATCATGCGAATAATTTTGAATTAAAATATCTCAAGAACCGGATGTCGCAGATAATTTTTGTCTTCAGCTGTGATTAGGTATTCAATAGACCTTTCTTTTGATGTATATATCGATGGGTTTGGGGAACATTGTTGAAAATGTAATTTTTTTCTTGAAAGGGGTTAGCGAATAACTTTGAATTAAAACATTTCAAGAACCGGATGTTGCAGATACTTTTTGTCTTCGGCTTTGGATATGTATTGAACAGACCTTTCTTTTGATGTATATATCGATGGGTTTGGGGAACATTGTTAAAAATGTAATTTTTTTCTTGCAAGGGGTTAGCCTTGATTTTTTTCAAAAATGTCGAAAAAAGTGAAGTCATGAATTGTACAGCAAGTTGTACAACAATGCAAAGGCCTGTGAAATCCCTTTCGAGCATTGGCAGCCTCAGATTTTTACGGGATTCGGTGGCGGAGATATTACCATCCAAAGCAAGTGAAATGCAGTTGGTTGGAAAATCATGCGAATAACTTTGAATTAAAATATCTCAAGAACCGGATGTCGCAGATACTTTTTGTCTTCAGCAGTGCATATGTTTTGAACAGACATTTCTTTTGATGTGTATATCGATGGGCTTGGGGAACATTGTTAAAAATGTAATTTTTTTCTTGCAAGGGGTTAGCCTTCATTTTTTTCAAAAATGTCGAAAAAAGTGAAGTCATGAATTGTACAGCAAGTTGTACAACAAATTGTACAACAATGGAAAGGCCTGTGAAATCCCTTTCGAGCACTGGCAGCCTCAGATTTTTAAGGGGTTCGGTTGCGGAGATATCACCATCCAAGGCAAGTCAAATGCAGTTGGTTGGAAAATCATGCGAATAACTTTGTATTAAAATATCTCAAGAACCGGATGTCGCAGATATTTTTTGTCTTCAGCTGTGGATAGGTGTTAAACAGACCTTTCTTTTGATGTATATATCGATGGGTTTTGGGAACTTTGTTGAAAATGTAATTTTTTTCTTGCAAGGGGCTAGCCTTGATTTTTTTCAAAAATGTCGAAAAAGGTAAAGTCATGAATTGTACTACAAGTTGTACAACAATGGAAAGGCCTGTGAAATCCCTTTCGAGCACTGACAGCCTCAGATTTTTACGGGGTTCTGTTGCGGAGATATCACCATCCAAAGCAAGTCAAATGCAGTTGGGTGGAAAATCATGCGAATAAATTTGAATTATAATATCTCAAGAACCGGATATCGCAGATACTTTTTGTCTTCAGCTGTGGATAGGTATTGAACAGACCTTTCTTTTGATGTATATATCGATGGGTTTGGGGAACATTGTTAAAAATGTAATTTTTTTCTTGCAAGGGGTTAGCCTTGATTTTTTTCAAAAATGTCGAAAAAGGTGAAGAAATGAATTGTACAACAAGTTGTACAACGATAGAACTGCCTGTGAAATCCCTTTCGAGCACTGGCAGCGGCGGAGTTTTGCGGGGTTTGATTGCGGAAATATCACCATCCAAAGCAAGTCAAATGCAGTTGGTTGGAAAATCATGCGAATAACTTTGAATTGAAATATCTCAATAACCGGATGTCACAGATACTTTTTGGCTTCAGCTGTGGATAGGTATTGAACAGACCTTTCTTTTGATGTGTATAACGATGGGTTTGGGGAACATTGCTAAAAATGTAATTTTTTTCTTGCAAGGGGTTAGCCTTGATTTTTTTCAAAAATGTTGAAAATGGTGAAGCCATTAATTGTACAACAGTGGAAAAGCCTGTGAAATACCTTTCGAGCACTGGCAGCCAAAGCAAGTCAAATGCAGTTGGGTGGAAAATCATGCGAATAACTTTGAATTGAAATATCTCAATAACCGGATGTCACAGATACTTTTTGGCTTCAGCTGTGGATAGGTATTGAACAGACCTTTCTTTTGATGTGTATAACGATGGGTTTGTGGAACATTGCTAAAAATGTAATTTTTTTCTTGCAAGGGGTTAGCCTTGATTATTTTCAAAAATGTCGAAAAAGGTGAAGTCATGAATTGTACAACAATGGAAAGGCCTGTGGAATCCCTTTCGAGCACTGGCAGCCGCAGATTTTTACGGGGTTTGGTTGCGGAGATATCACCATCCAAAGCAAGTCAAATGCAGTTGGGTGGAAAATCATGCGAATAACTTTGAATAAAATTATCTCAAGAACCGGATGTCGCAGATACGTTTTGTCTTCAGCTGTGTATAGGTATGGAACAGACCTTTCTTTTGATGTATATATCGATGGGTTTGGGGAACATTGTTTAAAATGTAATTTTTTTCTTGCAAGGGGTTAG
This sequence comes from Philhelius pedissequus, assembly GCA_910595825.1. Lineage (NCBI taxonomy): Eukaryota > Metazoa > Arthropoda > Insecta > Diptera > Syrphidae > Philhelius > Philhelius pedissequus. The sequence continues at coordinate 338,035 of OU343163.1, read as the reverse complement.
CCTTGATTTTTTTCAAAAATGTCGAAAAAGGTAAAGTCATGAATTGTACTACAAGTTGTACAACAATGGAAAGGCCTGTGAAATCCCTTTCGAGCACTGGCAGCCTCAGATTTTTACGTGGTTCGGTTGCGGAGATATCACCATCCAAAGCAAGTCAAATGCAGTTGGTTGGAAAATCATGCGAATAACTTTGAATTAAAATATCTCAAGAACCGGATATCGTAGATACTTTTCGTCTTCAGCTGTGGATAGGTATTAAACAGACCTTTCTTTTGATGTATATATCGATGGGTTATGGGAACATTGTTGAAAATGTAATTTTTTTCTTGCAAGGGGTTAGCCTTGATTTTTTTCAAAAATGTCGAAAATGGTGAAGCCATTAATTGTACAGCAGTGGAAAAGCCTGTGAAATACCTTTCGAGCACTGGCAGCCAAAGCAAGTCAAATGCAGTTGGGTGGAAAATCATGCGATTAACTTTGAATTGAAATATCTCAATAACCGGATGTCACAGATACTTTTTGTCTTCAGCTGTGTATAGGTATTGAACAGACATTTCTCTTGATGTATATATCGGTGGGTTTGGGGAACATTGTTAAAAATGTAATTTTTTTCTTGCAAGGGGTTAGCCTTGATTTTTTTCAAAAATGTCGAAAAAGGTAAAGTCATGAATTGTACTACAAGTTGTACAACAATGGAAAGGCCTGTGAAATCCCTTTCGAGCACTGGCAGCCTCAGATTTTTACGGGGTTCGATTGCGGAGATATCACCATCCAAAGCAAGTCAAATGCAGTTGGTTGGAAAATCATGCGAATAACTTTGAATTAAAATATCTCAAGAACCGGATGTCGCAGATACTTTTTGTCTCCAGCTGTGGATAGGTATTGAACAGACCTTTCTTTTGATGTATATACCGATGGGTTTGGGAAACATTGTTAAAAGTGTAATTTTTTTCTTGCAAGGGGTTAGCCTTCATTTTTTTCAAAAATGTCGAAAAAGTGAAGTCATGAATTGTACAACAAGTTGTACAACAAATTGTACAACAATGGAAAGGCCTGTGAAATCCCTTTCGAGCACTGGCAGCCTCAGATTTTTACGGGGTTCGGTTGCGGAGATATCACCATACAATGCAAGTCAAATGCAGTTGGTTGGAAAATCATGCGAATAATTTTGAATTAAAATATCTCAAGAACCGGATGTCGCAGATACTTTTTGTCTTCAATTGTGGATAGGTATTAAACAGACCTTTCTTTTGATGTATATATCGATGGGTTTTGGGAACATTGTTGAAAATGTAATTTTTTTCTTGCAAAGGGTTAGCCTTGATTTTTTTCAAATATGTCGAAAAAGGTGAAGTCATGAATTGTACAACAAGTTGTACAACGATAGAAATGCCAGTGAAATCCCTTTCGAGCACTGGCAGCGGCAGAGTTTTGCGGGGTTTGATTGCGGAAATATCACCATCCAAAGCAAGTCAACTGCAGTTGGGTGGAAAATCATGCGAATAAATTTGAATTAAAATATCTCAAGAACCGGATGTCGCAGATAATTTTTGTCTTCAGCTGTGGATAGGTATTGAACAGACCTTTCTTTTGATGTATATATCGATGGGTGTGGGGGACATTGTTAAAAATGTAATTTTTTTCTTGCAAGGGGTTAGACTTGATTTTTTTTCAAAAATGTCGAAATAGGTGAAGACATGAATTGTACTACAAGTTGTACAACAATGGAAAGGCCTGTGAAATCCCTTTCGAGCACTGGCAGCCTCAGATTTTTACGGGGTTCTGTTGCGGAGATATTACCATCCAAAGCAAGTCAAATGCAGTTGGTTGGAAAACCATGCGAATAATTTTGAATTAAAATATCTCAAGAACCGGATATCGCAGATACTTTTTGTCTTCAGCTGTGGATAGGTATTGAACAGTCCTTTCTTTTGATGTATATATCGATGGGTTTGGGGAACATTGTTAAAAATGTAATTTTTTTCTTGCAAGGGGTTAGCCTTGATTTTTTTCAAAAATGTCGAAAATGGTGAAGCCATTAATTGTACAACAGTGGAAAAGCCTGTGAAATACCTTTCGAGCACTGGCAGCCAAAGCAAGTCAAATGCAGTTGGGTGGAAAATCATGCGATTAACTTTGAATTGAAATATCTCAATAACCGGATGTCACAGATACTTTTTGTCTTCAGCTGTGTATAGGTATTGAACAGACATTTCTCTTGATGTATATATCGGTGGGTTTGGGGAACATTGTTAAAAATGTAATTTTTTTCTTGCAAGGGGTTAGCCTTGATTTTTTTCAAAAATGTCGAAAAAGGTAAAGTCATGAATTGTACTACAAGTTGTACAACAATAGAAAGGCCTGTGAAATCCCTTTCGAGCACTGGCAGCCTCAGATTTTTACGGGGTTCGATTGCGATCCAAAGCAAGTCAAATGCAGTTGGTTGGAAAATCATGCGAATAAATTTGAATTAAAATATCTCAAGAACCGGATGTCGCAAATACTTTTTGTCTTCAGCTGTGGATAGGTGTTGAACACACCTTTCTTTTGATGTACATATCGATGGGTTTGGGGAACATTGTTAAAAATGTAATTTTTTTCTTTCAAGGGGTTAGCCTTGATTTTTTTCAAAAAATGTCGAAATAGGTGAAGTCATGAATTGTACAAGTTTTACAACAATGGAAAGGCCTGTGAAATCCGTTTCGAGCACTGGCAGCCTCAGATTTTTACGGGGTTCGGTTTCGGAGATATTACCATCCAAAGCAAGTCAAATGCAGTTGGTTGGAAAATCATGCGAATAAATTTGAATTAAAATATCTCAAGATTTGGATATCGCAGGTACTTTTTGTCTCCAGCTGTGGATAGGTATTGAACAGACCTTTCTTTTGATGTATATATCGATGGGTTTGGGGAACATTGTTAAAAATGTAATTTTTTTCTTGCAAGGGGTTAGCCTTGTTTTTTTCAAAAATGTCGAAAAAGGTGAAGTCATTAATTGTACAACAGTGGAAAAGCCTGTGAAATACCTTTCGAGCACTGGCAGCCAAAGCAAGTCAAATGCAGTTGGGTGGAAAATCATGCGAATAACTTTGAATTGAAATATCTCAATAACCGGATGTCACAGATACTTTTTGGCTTCAGCTGTGGATAGGTATTGAACAGACCTTTCTTTTGATGTATATATCGATGGTTTGGGGAACATTGTTAAAAATGTAATTTTTTTCTTGCAAGGGGTTAGCCTTGATTTTTTTCAAAAATGTCGAAAAAGGTAAAGTCATGAATTTTACTACAAGTTTTACAACGATAGAAAGGCCTGTGAAATGCCTTTCGAGCACTGGCAGCCTCAGAGTTTTGCAGGGTTTGATTGCGGAGATATCACCATCCAAAGCAAGTCAAATGCAGTTGGGTGGAAAATCATGCGAATAACTTTGAATTGAAATATCTCAATAACCGGATGTCACAGATACTTTTTGGCTTCAGCTGTGGATAGGTATTGAACAGACCTTTCTTTTGATGTGTATAACGATGGGTTTGGGGAACATTGCTAAAAATGTAATTTTTTTCTTGCAAGGGGTTAGCCTTGATTATTTTCAAAAATGTCGAAAAAGGTGAAGTCATGAATTGTACAACAATGGAAAGACCTGTGGAATCCCTTTCGAGCACTGGCAGCCGCAGATTTTTACGGGGTTTGGTTGCGGAGATATCACCATCCAAAGCAAGTCAAATGCAGTTGGGTGGAAAATCATGCGAATAACTTTGAATTGAAATATCTCAATAACCGGATGTCACAGATACTTTTTGGCTTCAGCTGTGGATAGGTATTGAACAGACCTTTCTTTTGATGTGTATAACGATGGGTTTGGGGAACATTGTTGAAAATGTAATTTTTTTCTTGCAAGGGGTTAGCCTTGATTTTTTTCAAAAATGTCGAAAATGGTGAAGCCATTAATTGTACAGCAGTGGAAAAGCCTGTGAAATACCTTTCGAGCACTGGCAGCCAAAGCAAGTCAAATGCAGTTGGGTGGAAAATCATGCGATTAACTTTGAATTGAAATATCTCAATAACCGGATATCACAGATACTTTTTGTCTTCAGGTGTGTATAGGTATTGAACAGACATTTCTCTTGATGTATATATCGGTGGGTTTGGGGAACATTGTTAAAAATGTAATTTTTTTCTTGCAAGGGGTTAGCCTTGATTTTTTTCAAAAATGTCGAAAAAGGTAAAGTCATGAATTGAACTACAAGTTGTACAACAATGGAAAGGCCAGTGAAATCCCTTTCGAGCACTGGCAGCGGCAGAGTTTTGCGGGGTTTGATTGCGGAAATATCACCATCCAAAGCAAGTCAACAGCAGTTGGGTGGAAAATCATGCGAATAAATTTGAATTAAAATATCTCAAGAACCGGATGTCGCAGATAATTTTTGTCTTCAGCTGTGGATAGGTATTGAACACACCTTTTTTTGATGTATATATCGATGGGTTTGGGAAACATTGTTAAAAGTGTAATTTTTTTCTTGCAAGGGGTTAGCCTTCATTTTTTTCAAAAATGTCGAAAAAGTGAAGTCATGAATTGTACAACAAGTTGTACAACAAATTGTACAACAATAGAAAGGCCTGTGAAATCCCTTTCGAGCACTGGCAGCGGCAGAGTTTTGCGGGGTTTGATTGCGGAAATATCACCATCCAAAGCAAGTCAACTGCAGTTGGGTGGAAAATCATGCGAATAAATTTGAATTAAAATATCTCAAGAACCGGATGTCGCAGATAATTTTTGTCTTCAGCTGTGGATAGGTATTGAACACACCTTTTTTTGATGTATATATCGATGGGTTTGGGGAACATTGTTAAAAATGTAATTTTTTTCTTGCAAGGGGTTAGACTTGATTTTTTTTTCAAAAATGTCGAAATAGGTGAAGACATGAATTGTACTACAAGTTGTACAACAATGGAAAGGCCTGTGAAATCCCTTTCGAGCACTGGCAGCCTCAGATTTTTACGGGGTTCTGTTGCGGAGATATTACCATCCAAAGTAAGTCAAATGCAGTTGGTTGGAAAATCATGCGAATAATTTTGAATTAAAATATCTCATGAACCGGATGTCGCAGATAATTTTTGTCTTCAGCTGTGGATAGGTATTGAACAGACCTTTCTTTTGATGTATATATCGATGGGTTTGGGGGACATTGTTAAAAGTGTAATTTTTTTCTTGCAAGGGGTTAGCCTTCATTTTTTTCAAAAATGTCGAAAAAGTGAAGTCATGAATTGTACAACAAGTTGTACAACAAATTGTACAACAATGGAAAGGCCTGTGAAATCCCTTTCGAGCACTGGCAGCCTCAGATTTTTACGGGGTTCGGTTGCGGAGATATCACCATACAATGCAAGTCAAATGCAGTTGGTTGGAAAATCATGCGAATAATTTTGAATTAAAATATCTCAAGAACCGGATGTCGCAGATACTTTTTGTCTTCAATTGTGGATAGGTATTAAACAGACCTTTCTTTTGATGTATATATCGATGGGTTTTGGGAACATTGTTGAAAATGTAATTTTTTTCTTGCAAAGGGTTAGCCTTGATTTTTTTCAAATATGTCGAAAAAGGTGAAGTCATGAATTGTACAACAAGTTGTACAACGATAGAAATGCCAGTGAAATCCCTTTCGAGCACTGGCAGCGGCAGAGTTTTGCGGGGTTTGATTGCGGAAATATCACCATCCAAAGCAAGTCAACTGCAGTTGGGTGGAAAATCATGCGAATAAATTTGAATTAAAATATCTCAAGAACCGGATGTCGCAGATAATTTTTGTCTTCAGCTGTGGATAGGTATTGAACAGACCTTTCTTTTGATGTATATATCGATGGGTTTGGGGGACATTGTTAAAAATGTAATTTTTTTCTTGCAAGGGGTTAGACTTGATTTTTTTTCAAAAATGTCGAAATAGGTGAAGACATGAATTGTACTACAAGTTGGACAACAATGGAAAGGCCTGTGAAATCCCTTTCGAGCACTGGCAGCCTCAGATTTTTACGGGGTTCTGTTGCGGAGATATTACCATCCAAAGCAAGTCAAATGCAGTTGGTTGGAAAACCATGCGAATAATTTTGAATTAAAATATCTCAAGAACCGGATATCGCAGATACTTTTTGTCTTCAGCTGTGGATAGGTATTGAACAGACCTTTCTTTTGATGTATATATCGATGGGTTTGGGGAACATTGTTAAAAATGTAATTTTTTTCTTGCAAGGGGTTAGCCTTGATTTTTTTCAAAAATGTCGAAAAAGGTGAAGTCATGAATTGTACAACAAGTTGTACAACAATGGAAAGGTCTGTGAAATCCCTTTCGAGCACTGGCAGCCTCAGATTTTTACGGGGTTCGGTTGCGGAGATATCACCATCCAAAGCAAGTCAAATGCAGTTGGTTGGAAAATCATGCGAATAACTTTGAATTAAAATATCTCAAGAATCGGATGTAGCAGATACTTTTTGTCTTCAGCTGTGGATAGGTATTGAACAGACCTTTCTTTTGATGTATATATCGATGGGTTTGAGGAACATAGTTAAAAATGTAATTTTTTTCTTGCAAGGGGTTAGCCTTGATTTTTTTCAAAAATGTCGAAAATGGTGAAGCCATTAATTGTACAACAGTGGAAAAGCCTGTGAAATACCTTTCGAGCACTGGCAGCCAAAGCAAGTCAAATGCAGTTGGGTGGAAAATCATGCGATTAACTTTGAATTGAAATATCTCAATAACCGGATGTCACAGATACTTTTTGTCTTCAGCTGTGTATAGGTATTGAACAGACATTTCTCTTGATGTATATATCGGTGGGTTTGGGGAACAATGTTAAAAATGTAATTTTTTTCTTGCAAGGGGTTAGCCTTGATTTTTTTCAAAAATGTCGAAAAAGGTAAAGTCATGAATTGTACTACAAGTTGTACAACAATAGAAAGGCCTGTGAAATCCCTTTCGAGCACTGGCAGCCTCAGATTTTTACGGGGTTCGATTGCGATCCAAAGCAAGTCAAATGCAGTTGGTTGGAAAATCATGCGAATAAATTTGAATTAAAATATCTCAAGAACCGGATGTCGCTAATACTTTTTGTCTTCAGCTGTGGATAGGTGTTGAACACACCTTTCTTTTGATGTACATATCGATGGGTTTGGGGAACATTGTTAAAAATGTAATTTTTTTCTTTCAAGGGGTTAGCCTTGATTTTTTTCAAAAAATGTCGAAATAGGTGAAGTCATGAATTGTACAAGTTTTACAACAATGGAAAGGCCTGTGAAATCCGTTTCGAGCACTGGCAGCCTCAGATTTTTACGGGGTTCGGTTTCGGAGATATTACCATCCAAAGCAAGTCAAATGCAGTTGGTTGGAAAATCATGCGAATAAATTTGAATTAAAATATCTCAAGATTTGGATATCGAAGGTACTTTTTGTCTCCAGCTGTGGATAGGTATTGAACAGACCTTTCTTTTGATGTATATATCGATGGGTTTGGGGAACATTGTTAAAAATGTAATTTTTTTCTTGCAAGCGGTTAGCCTTGTTTTTTTTCAAAAATGTCGAAAAAGGTGAAGTCATTAATTGTACAACAGTGGAAAAGCCTGTGAAATACCTTTCGAGCACTGGCAGCCAAAGCAAGTCAAATGCAGTTGGGTGGAAAATCATGCGAATAACTTTGAATTGAAATATCTCAATAACCGGATGTCACAGATACTTTTTGGCTTCAGCTGTGGATAGGTATTGAACAGACCTTTCTTTTGATGTATATATCGATGGTTTGGGGAACATTGTTAAAAATGTAATTTTTTTCTTGCAAGGGGTTAGCCTTGATTTTTTTCAAAAATGTCGAAAAAGGTAAAGTCATGAATTTTACTACAAGTTTTACAACGATAGAAAGGCCTGTGAAATGCCTTTCGAGCACTGGCAGCCTCAGAGTTTTGCAGGGTTTGATTGCGGAGATATCACCATCCAAAGCAAGTCAAATGCAGTTGGGTAGAAAATCATGCGAATGACTTTGAATTAAAATATCTCAAGAATCGGATGTCGCAGATACTTTTAGTCTTCAGCTGTGGATAGGTATTGAACAGACCTTTCTTTTGATGTATATATCAATGGTTTGGGGAACATTGTTAAAAATGTAATTTTTTTCTTGCAAGGGGTTAGCCTTGATTTTTTTCAAAAATGTCGAAAATGGTGAAGCCATTAATTGTACAACAGTGGAAAAGCCTGTGAAATACCTTTCGAGCACTGGCAGCCAAAGCAAGTCAAATGCAGTTGGGTGGAAAATCATGCGAATAACTTTGAATTGAAATATCTCAATAACCGGATGTCACAGATACTTTTTGGCTTCAGCTGTGGATAGGTATTGAACAGACCTTTCTTTTGATGTGTATAACGATGGGTTTGGGGAACATTGTTGAAAATGTAATTTTTTTCTTGCAAGGGGTTAGCCTTGATTTTTTTCAAAAATGTCGAAAATGGTGAAGCCATTAATTGTACAGCAGTGGAAAAGCCTGTGAAATACCTTTCGAGCACTGGCAGCCAAAGCAAGTCAAATGCAGTTGGGTGGAAAATCATGCGATTAACTTTGAATTGAAATATCTCAATAACCGGATATCACAGATACTTTTTGTCTTCAGGTGTGTATAGGTATTGAACAGACATTTCTCTTGATGTATATATCGGTGGGTTTGGGGAACATTGTTAAAGATGTAATTTTTTTCTTGCAAGGGGTTAGCCTTGATTTTTTTCAAAAATGTCGAAAAAGGTAAAGTCATGAATTGAACTACAAGTTGTACAACAATGGAAAGGCCAGTGAAATCCCTTTCGAGCACTGGCAGCGGCAGAGTTTTGCGGGGTTTGATTGCGGAAATATCACCATCCAAAGCAAGTCAACTGCAGTTGGGTGGAAAATCATGCGAATAAATTTGAATTAAAATATCTCAAGAACCGGATGTCGCAGATAATTTTTGTCTTCAGCTGTGGATAGGTATTGAACACACCTTTTTTTGATGTATATATCGATGGGTTTGGGAAACATTGTTAAAAGTGTAATTTTTTTCTTGCAAGGGGTTAGCCTTCATTTTTTTCAAAAATGTCGAAAAAGTGAAGTCATGAATTGTACAACAAGTTGTACAACAAATTGTACAACAATGGAAAGGCCTGTGAAATCCCTTTCGAGCACTGGCAGCCTCAGATTTTTACGGGGTTCGGTTGCGGAGATATCACCATACAAAGCAAGTCAAATGCAGTTGGTTGGAAAATCATGCGAATAATTTTGAATTAAAATATCTCAAGAACCGGATGTCGCAGATACTTTTTGTCTTCAATTGTGGATAGGTATTAAACAGACCTTTCTTTTGATGTATATATCGATGGGTTTTGGGAACATTGTTGAAAATGTAATTTTTTTCTTGCAAAGGGTTAGCCTTGATTTTTTTTCAAATATGTCGAAAAAGGTGAAGTCATGAATTGTACAACAAGTTGTACAACGATAGAAAGTCCAGTGAAATCCCTTTCGAGCACTGGCAGCGGCAGAGTTTTGCGGGGTTTGATTGCGGAAATATCACCATCCAAAGCAAGTCAACTGCACTTGGGTGGAAAATCATGCGAATAAATTTGAATTAAAATATCTCATGAACCGGATGTCGCAGATAATTTTTGTCTTCAGCTGTGGATAGGTATTGAACACACCTTTTTTTGATGTATATATCGATGGGTTTGGGGAACATTGTTAAAAATGTAATTTTTTTCTTGCAAGGGGTTAGACTTGATTTTTTTTCAAAAATGTCGAAATAGGTGAAGACATGAATTGTACTACAAGTTGTACAACAATGGAAATGCCTGTGAAATCCCTTTCGAGCACTGGCAGCCTCAGATTTTTACGGGGTTCTGTTGCGGAGATATTACCATCCAAAGTAAGTCAAATGCAGTTGGTTGGAAAATCATGCGAATAATTTTGAATTAAAATATCTCAAGAACCGGATATCGCAGATACTTTTTGTCTTCAGCTGTGGATAGGTATTGAACAGACCTTTCTTTTGATGTATATATCGATGGGTTTGGGGAACATTGTTAAAAATGTAATTTTTTTCTTGCAAGGGGTTAGCCTTGATTTTTTTCAAAAATGTCGAAAAAGGTGAAGTCATGAATTGTACAACAAGTTGTACAACAATGGAAAGGTCTGTGAAATCCCTTTCGAGCACTGGCAGCCTCAGATTTGTACGGGGTTCGGTTGCGGAGATATCACCATCCAAAGCAAGTCAAATGCAGTTGGTTGGAAAATCATGCGAATAACTTTGAATTAAAATATCTCAAGAATCGGATGTAGCAGATAGTTTTTGTCTTCAGCTGTGGATAGGTATTGAACAGACCTTTCTTTTGATGTATATATCGATGGGTTTGAGGAACATTGTTAAAAATGTAATTTTTTTCTTGCAAGGGGTTAGCCTTGATTTTTTTCAAAAATGTCGAAATAGGTGAAGTCATGAATTGTACAACAAGTTTTACAACAATGGAAAGGCCTGTGAAATCCGTTACGAGCACTGGCAGCCTCAGATTTTTACGGGGTTCGGTTTCGTAGATATTACCATCCAAAGCAAGTCAAATGCAGTTGGTTGGAAAATCATGCGAATAACTTTGAATTAAAATATCTCAAGATTTGGATATCGCAGGTACTTTTTGTCTCCAGCTGAGGATAGGTATTGAACAGACCTTTCTTTTGATGTATATATCGATGGGTTTGGGGAACATTGTTGAAAATGTAATTTTTTTCTTGCAAGGGGTTAGCCTTGATTTTTTTCAAAAATGTCGAAAACGGTGAAGTCATGCATTGTACAACAAGTTGTACAACAATGGGAAGGGCTGTGGAATCCCTTTCGAGCACTGGCAGCCGCAGATTTTTACGGGGTTTGGTTGCGGAGATATCTCCATCCAAAGCAAGTCAAATGCAGTTGGTTGGAAAATCATGCGAATAACTTTGAATTAAAATATCTCAAGAATCGGATGTAGCAGATACTTTTTGTCTTCAGCTGTGGATAGGTATTGAACAGACCTTTCTTTTGATGTATATATCGATGGGTTTGAGGAACATTGTTAAAAATGTAATTTTTTTCTTGCAAGGGGTTAGCCTTGATTTTTTTCAAAAATGTCGAAAATGGTGAAGCCATTAATTGTACAACAGTGGAAAAGCCTGTGAAATACCTTTCGAGCACTGGCAGCCAAAGCAAGTCAAATGCAATTGGGTGGAAAATCATGCGATTAACTTTGAATTGAAATATCTCAATAACCGGATGTCACAGATACTTTTTGTCTTCAGCTGTGTATAGGTATTGAACAGACATTTCTCTTGATGTATATATCGGTGGGTTTGGGGAACATTGTTAAAAATGTAATTTTTTTCTTGCAAGGGGTTAGCCTTGATTTTTTTCAAAAATGTCGAAAAAGTTAAAGTCATGAATTGTACTACAAGTTGTACAACAATGGAAAGGCCTGTGAAATCCCTTTCGAGCACTGGCAGCCTCAGGTTTTTACGGGGTTCGATTGCGGAGATATCACCATCCAAAGCAAGTCAAATGCAGTTGGTTGGAAAATCATGCGAGTAACTTTGAATTAAAATATCTCAAGAACCGGATGTCGCAGATACTTTTTGTCTTCAGCTGTGGATAGGTGTTGAACACACCTTTCTTTTGATGTACATATCGATGGGTTTGGGGAACATTGTTAAAAATGTAATTTTTTTTTTCAAGGGGTTAGCCTTGATTTTTTTCAAAAATGTCGAAAAAGGTGAAGTCATGAATTGTACAACAAGTTTTAAAACAATGGAAAGGCCTGTGGAATCCCTTTCGAGCACTGGCAGCCGAAGATTTTTACGGGGTTTGGTTGCGGAGATATCACCATCCAAAACAAGTCAAATGCAGTTGGGTGGAAAATCATGCGAATAACTTTGAATTAAAATATCTCAAGATTTGGACGGCGCAGATACTTTTTGTCTCCAGCTGTGGATAGGTATTGAACAGACCTTTCTTTTGATGTATATATCGATGGGTTTGGGAAACATTGTTAAAAATGTAATTTTTTTCTTGCAAGGGGTTAGCCTTGATTTTTTTCAAAAATGTCGAAAACGGTGAAGTCATGCATTGTACAACAAGTTGTACAACAATGGGAAGGCCTGTGGAATCCCTTTCGAGCACTGGCAGCCGCAGATTTTTACGGGGTTTGGTTGCGGAGATATCTCCATCCAAAGCAAGTCAAATGCAGTTGGTTGGAAAATCATGCGAATAACTTTGAATTAAAATATCTCAAGAACCGGATGTCGCAGATAATTTTTGTCTTCAGATGTGGATAGGTATTGAACACACCTTTTTTTGATGTATATATCGATGGGTTTGGGGAACATTGTTAAAAATGTAATTTTTTTCTTGCAAGGGGTTAGACTTGATTTTTTTTCAAAAATGTCGAAATAGGTGAAGACATGAATTGTACTACAAGTTGTACAACAATGGAAAGGCCTGTGAAATCCCTTTCGAGCACTGGCAGCCTCAGATTTTTACGGGGTTCTTTTGCGGAGATATTACCATCCAAAGTAAGTCAAATGCAGTTGGTTGGAAAATCATGCGAATAATTCTGAATTAAAATATCTCAAGAACCGGATATCGCAGATACTTTTTGTCTTCAGCTGTGGATAGGTATTGAACAGACCTTTCTTTTGATGTATATATCGATGGGTTTGGGGAACATTGTTAAAAATGTAATTTTTTTCTTGCAAGGGGTTAGCCTTGATTTTTTTCAAAAATGTCGAAAAAGGTGAAGTCATGAATTGTACAACAAGTTGTACAACAATGGAAAGGTCTGTGAAATCCCTTTCGAGCACTGGCAGCCTCAGATTTTTACGGGGTTCGGTTGCGGAGATATCACCATCCAAAGCAAGTCAAATGCAGTTGGTTGGAAAATCATGCGAATAACTTTGAATTAAAATATCTCAAGAATCGGATGTAGCAGATACTTTTTGTCTTCAGCTGTGGATAGGTATTGAACAGACCTTTCTTTTGATGTATATATCGATGGGTTTGAGGAACATTGTTAAAAATGTAATTTTTTTCTTGCAAGGGGTTAGCCTTGATTTTTTTCAAAAATGTCGAAATAGGTGAAGTCATGAATTGTACAACAAGTTTTACAACAATGGAAAGGCCTGTGAAATCCGTTTCGAGCACTGGCAGCCTCAGATTTTTACGGGGTTCGGTTTCGGAGATATTACCATCCAAAGCAAGTCAAATGCAGTTGGTTGGAAAATCATGCGAATAACTTTGAATTAAAATATCTCAAGATTTGGATATCGCAGGTACTTTTTGTCTCCAGCTGTGGATAGGTATTGAACAGACCTTTCTTTTGATGTATAAATCGATGGGTTTGGGGAACATTGTTGAAAATGTAATTTTTTTCTTGCAAGGGGTTAGCCTTGATTTTTTTCAAAAATGTCGAAAAAAGTGAAGTCATGAATTGTACAACAAGTTGTACAATAATGGAAAGGCCTGTGAAATCCCTTTCGAGCACTGGTAGCCGCAGAGTTTTGCGGGGTTTGAATGCGGAGATATCACCATCCAAAGCAAGTCAAATGCAGTTGGGTAGAAAATCATGCGAATGACTTTGAATTAAAAAATCTCAAGAATCGGATGTAGCAGATACTTTTTGTCTTCAGCTGTGGATAGGTATTGAACAGACCTTTCTTTTGATGTATATATCGATGTGTTTGAGGAACATTGTTAAAAATGTAATTTTTTTCTTGCAAGGGGTTAGCCTTGATTTTTTTCAAAAATGTCGAAAATGGTGAAGCCATTAATTGTACAACAGTGGAAAAGCCTGTGAAATACCTTTCGAGCACTGGCAGCCAAAGCAAGTCAAATGCAGTTGGGTGGAAAATCATGCGATTAACTTTGAATTGAAATATCTCAATAACCGGATGTCACAGATACTTTTTGTCTTCAGCTGTGTATAGGTATTGAACAGTTGTACAACAATGGAAAGGCCTGTGGAATCCCTTTCGAGCACTGGCAGCCGAAGATTTTTACGGGGTTTGGTTGCGGAGATATCACCATCCAAAACAAGTCAAATGCAGTTGGGTGGAAAATCATGCGAATAACTTTGAATTAAAATATCTCAAGATTTGGACGGCGCAGATACTTTTTGTCTCCAGCTGTGGATAGGTATTGAACAGACCTTTCTTTTGATGTATATATCGATGGGTTTGGGAAACATTGTTAAAAATGTAATTTTTTTCTTGCAAGGGGTTAGCCTTGATTTTTTTCAAAAATGTCGAAAACTGTGAAGTCATGCATTGTACAACAAGTTGTACAACAATGGAAAGGCCTGTGGAATCCCTTTCGAGCACTGGCAGCCGCAGATTTTTACATGGTTTGGTTGCGGAGATATCACCATCCAAAGCAAGTCAAATGCAGTTGGTTGGAAAATCATGCGAATAACTTTGAATTAAAATATCTCAAGAACCGGATGTCGCAGATACTTTTTGTCTTCAGCTGTGGATAGGTATTAAACAGACCTTTCTTTTTATGTATATATCGATGGGTTTGGGGAACATTGTTCAAAATGTAATTTTTTTCTTGCAAGGGGTTTGCCTTCATTTTTTTCAAAAATGTCGAAAAAAGTGAAGTCATGAATTGTACAACAAGTTGTACAACACATTGTACAACAATGGAAAGGCCTGTGAAATCCCTTTCGAGCACTGGCAGCCTCAGATTTTTACGGTGTTCGGTTGCGGAGATATCACCATCCAAAGCAAGTCAAATGCAGTTGGTTGGAAAATCATGCGAATAACTTTGAATTAAAATATCTCAAGAACCGGATGTCGCAGATACTTTTTGTCTTCAGCTGTGGATAGGTATTAAACAGACCTTTCTTTTTATGTATATATCGATGGGTTTGGGGAACATTGTTCAAAATGTAATTTTTTTCTTGCAAGGGGTTTGCCTTCATTTTTTTCAAAAATGTCGAAAAAAGTGAAGTCATGAATTGTACAACAAGTTGTACAACACATTGTACAACAATGGAAAGGCCTGTGAAATCCCTTTCGAGCACTGGCAGCTTCAGATTTGTACGGGGTTCGGTACCGGAGATGTCACCATCCAAAGCAAGTCAAATGCAGTTGGGTGGAAAATCATGCGAATAACTTTGAATTAAAATATCTCAAAAACCGGATGTCGCAGATGTTTTCTGTCTTCAGCTGTATATAGGTATTGAAAAGACCTTTCTTTTGATGTATATACCCATGGGTTTGGGGAACATTGTTGAAAATGTAAATTTTTTCTTGAAAGGGTTTAGCCTTAATTTTTTTCAAAAATGTCGAAAAAGGTGAAGTAATGAATTGTACAACAAGTTGTACAACAATGGAAAGGCCTGTGAAATCCCTTTCGAGCATTGGCAGCCGCAGATTTTTACGGGGTTTAGTTGTGGAGATATCACCATATAATGCAAGTCAACTGCAGTTGGGTGGAAAATCATGCGAATAACTTTGAATTAAAATATCTCAAGAACTGGATGTCGCAGATACCTTTTGTCTTCAGTTGTGGATAGGTATTGAACAGACCTTTCTTTTGATGTATATGTCGATAGGTTTGGGGAACATTGTTAAAAATGTAATTTTTTTCTTGCAAGGGGTTAGCCTTGATTTTTTTCAAAAATGTCGAAAAAGGTGAAGTCATGAATTGTACAACAATGGAAAGGCCTGTGGAATCCCTTTCGAGCACTGGCAGCCGCAGATTTTTACGGGGTTTGGTTGCGGAGATATCTCCATCCAAAGCAAGTCAAATGCAGTTGGTTGGAAAATCATGCGAATAACTTTGAATTAAAATATCTCAAGAACCGGATGTCGCAGATACTTTTTGTCTTCAGCTGTGGATAGGTATTAAACAGACCTTTCTTTTTATGTATATATCGATGGGTTTGGGGAACATTGTTAAAAATGTAATTTTTTTCTTGCAAGGGGTTTGCCTTCATTTTTTTCAAAAATGTCGAAAAATGTGAAGTCATGAATTGTACAACAAGTTGTACAACACATTGTACAACAATGGAAAGGCCTGTGAAATCCCTTTCGAGCACTGGCAGCCTCAGATTTTTACGGGGTTCGGTGCTGAGATATCACCATCCAAAGCAAGTCAAATGCAGTTGGTTGGAAAATCATGCGAATAACTTTGAATTAAAATATCTCAAGAACCGGATGTCGCAGATACTTTTTGTCTTCAGCTGTGGATAGGTATTAAACAGACCTTTCTTTTTATGTATATATCGATGGGTTTGGGGAACATTGTTCAAAATGTAATTTTTTTCTTGCAAGGGGTTTGCCTTCATTTTTTTCAAAAATGTCGAAAAAAGTGAAGTCATGAATTGTACAACAAGTTGTACAACAAATTGTACAACAATGGAAAGGCCTGTGAAATCCCTTTCGAGCACTGGCAGCTTCAGATTTTTACGGGGTTCGGTACCGGAGATGTCACCATCCAAAGCAAGTCAAATGCAGTTGGGTGGAAAATCATGCGAATAATTTTGAATTAAAACATTTCAAGAACCGGATGTTGCAGATACTTTTTGTCTTCAGCTTTGGATAGGTATTGAACAGACCTTTCTTTTTATGTATATATCGATGGGTTTGGGGAACATTGTTCAAAATGTAATTTTTTTCTTGCAAGGGGTTTGCCTTCATTTTTTTCAAAAATGTCGAAAAAAGTGAAGTCATGAATTGTACAACAAGTTGTACAACACATTGTACAACAATGGAAAGGCCTGTGAAATCCCTTTCGAGCACTGGCAGCCTCAGATTTTTACGGGGTTCGGTTGCGGAGATATCACCATCCAAAGCAAGTCAACTGCAGTTGGGTGGAAAATCATGCGAATAAATTTGAATTAAAATATCTCAAGAACCGGATGTCGCTGATATTTTTTGTCTTCATCATGAATTGTACAACAAGTTGTACAACTATAGAAAGCCAGTGAAATCCCTTTCGAGCACTGGCAGCGGCAGAGTTTTGCGGGGTTTGATTGCGGAAATATCACCATCCAAAGCAAGTCAACTGCAGTTGGGTGGAAAATCATGCGAATAAATTTGAATTAAAATATCTCAAGAACCGGATGTCGCAGATAATTTTTGTCTTCAGCTGTGGATAGGTATTGAACACACCTTTCTTTTGATGTATATATCGATGGGTTTGGGGAACATTGTTAAAAATGTAATTTTTTTCTTGCAAGGGGTTAGCCTCGATTTTTTTCAAAAATGTCGAAAAAGGTGAAGTCATGAATTGTACAACAAGTTGTACAACGATAGAAAGGCCTGTGAAATCCCTTTCGAGCACTGGCAGCGGCAGAGTTTTGCGGGGTTTGATTGCGGAGATATCGCCATCCAAAGCAAGTCAACTGCAGTTGGGTGGAAAATCATGCGAATAATTTTGAATTAAAATATCTCAAGAACCGGATGTCGCAGATACTTTTTGTCTTCAGCTGTGGATAGGTATTGAACAGACCTTTCTTTTGATGTATATATCGATGGGTTTGGGGAACATTGTTAAAAATGTAATTTTTTTCTTGCAAGGCGTTAGCCTCGATTTTTTTCAAAAATGTCGAAATAGGTGAAGTCATGAATTGTACTACAAGTTGTACAACAATGCAAAGGCCTGTGAAATCCCTTTCGAGCACTGGCAGCCTCAGATTTTTACGGGATTCGGTTGTGGAGATATTACCATCCAAAGCTAGTGAAATGCAGTTGGTTGGAAAATCATGCGAATAACTTTGAATTAAAATATCTCAAGAACCGGATATCGCAGATATTTTTTGTCTTCATCATGAATTGTACAACAAGTTGTACAACGATAGAAAGGCCAGTGAAATCCCTTTCGAGCACTGGCAGCGGCAGAGTTTTGCGGGGTTTGATTGCGGAAATATCACCATCCAAAGCAAGTCAACTGCAGTTGGGTGGAAAATCATGCGAATAAATTTGAATTAAAATATCTCAAGAACCGGATATCGCAGATACTTTTTGTCTTCAGCTGTGGATAGGTATTGAACAGACTTTTCTTTTGATGTATATATCGATGGGTTTGGGGAACATTGTTAAAAATGTAATTTTTTTCTTGCAAGGGGTTAGCCTCGATTTTTTTCAAAAATGTCGAAAAAGGTGAAGTCATGAATTGTACAACAAGTTGTACAACGATAGAAAGGCCTGTGAAATCCCTTTCGAGCAATGGCAGCGGCAGAGTTTTGCGGGGTTTGATTGCGGAGATATCGCCATCCAAAGCAAGTCAACTGCAGTTGGGTGGAAAATCATGCGAATAATTTTGAATTAAAATATCTCAAGAACCGGATGTCGCAGATACTTTTTGTCTTCAGCTGTGGATAGGTATTGAACAGACCTTTCTTTTGATGTATATATCGATGGGTTTGGGGAACATTGTTAAAAATGTAATTTTTTTCTTGCAAGGCGTTAGCCTCGATTTTTTTCAAAAATGTCGAAATAGGTGAAGTCATGAATTGTACTACAAGTTGTACAACAATGCAAAGGCCTGTGAAATCCCTTTCGAGCACTGGCAGCCTCAGATTTTTACGGGATTCGGTTGTGGAGATATTACCATCCAAAGCTAGTGAAATGCAGTTGGTTGGAAAATCATGCGAATAACTTTGAATTAAAATATCTCAAGAACCGGATATCGCAGATATTTTTTGTCTTCATCATGAATTGTACAACAAGTTGTACAACGATAGAAAGGCCAGTGAAATCCCTTTCGAGCACTGGCAGCGGCAGAGTTTTGCGGGGTTTGATTGCGGAAATATCACCATCCAAAGCAAGTCAACTGCAGTTGGGTGGAAAATCATGCGAATAAATTTGAATTAAAATATCTCAAGAACCGGATATCGCAGATACTTTTTGTCTTCAGCTGTGGATAGGTATTGAACAGACCTTTCTTTTGATGTATATATCGATGGGTTTGGGAAACATTGTTAAAAATGTAATTTTTTTCTTGCAAGGGGTTAAACTTGATTTTTATCAAAAATGTCGAAATAGGTGAAGTCATGAATTGTACAACAAGTTGTACAACGATAGAAAGGCCAGTGAAATCCCTTTCGAGCACTGGCAGCGGCAGAGTTTTGCGGGGTTTGATTGCGGAAATATCACCATCCAAAGCAAGTCAACTGCAGTTGGGTGGAAAATCATGCGAATAAATTTGAATTAAAATATCTCAAGAACCGGATGTCGCAGATAATTTTTGTCTTCAGCTGTGGATAGGTATTGAACACACCTTTCTTTTGATGTATATATCGATGGGTTTGGGGAACATTGTTAAAAATGTAATTTTTTTTCTTGCAAGGGTTTAAACTTGATTTTTATCAAAAATGTCGAAATAGGTGAAGTCATGAATTGTACTACAAGTTGTACAACAATGGAAATGCCTGTGAAATCCCTTTCGAGCACTGGCAGCGGCAGGGTTTTGCGGGGTTTGATTGCGGAGATATCACCATCCAAAGCAAGTCAACTGCAGTTGGGTGGAAAATCATGCGAATAACTTTGAATTAAAATATCTCAAGATTTGGACGTCGCAGATACTTTTTGTTTCCAGCTGTGGATAGGTATTGAACAGACCTTTCTTTTGATGTATATATCGATGGGTTTGGGAAACATTGTTAAAAATGTAATTTTTTCTTGCAAGGGGTTAGCCTTGATTTTTTTCAAAAATGTCGAAAACGGTGAAGTCATGCATTGTACAACAAGTTGTACAACAATGGAAAGGCCTGTGGAATCCCTTTCGAGCACTGGCAGCAGCAGATTTTTACGTGGTTTGGTTGCGGAGATATCTCCATCCAAAGCAAGTCAAATGCAGTTGGGTGGAAAATCATGCGAATAATTTTGAATTAAAACATTTCAAGAACCGGATGTTGCAGATACTTTTTGTCTTCAGCTTTCGATAGGTATTGAACAGACCTTTCTTTTTATGTTTATATCGATGGGTTTGGGGAACATTGTTCAAAATGTAATTTTTTTCTTGCAAGGGGTTTGCCTTCATTTTTTCAAAAATTTCGAAAAAAGTGTAGTCATGAATTGTACAACAAGTTTTACAACAATGGAAAGGCCTGTGGAATCCCTTTCGAGCACTGGCAGCCGCATATTTTTAGGGGTTTGGTTGCGGAGATATCACCATCCAAAGCAAGTCAAATGCATTTGGGTGGAAAATCATGCGAAAAACTTTGAATAAAAATATCTTAAGATTTGAATGTCGCAGATACTTTTTGTCTCCAGCTGTGGATAGGTATTGAACATACCTTTCTTTTGATGTATATATCGATGGGTTTGGGCAACATTGTTAAAGATGTAATTTTTTTCTTGCTTTGATTTTTTTCAAAAATGTCGAAAAAGGTGAAGTCATGAATTGTACAACAAGTTTTACAACAATGGAAAGGCCTGTGGAATCCCTTTCGAGCACTGGCAGCCGCATATTTTTAGGGGTTTGGTTGCGGAGATATCACCATCCAAAGCAAGTCAAATGCATTTGGGTGGAAAATCATGCGAAAAACTTTGAATAAAAATATCTTAAGATTTGAATGTCGCAGATACTTTTTGTCTCCAGCTGTGGATAGGTATTGAACATACCTTTCTTTTGATGTATATATCGATGGGTTTGGGGAACATTGTTAAAAATGTAATTTTTTTTCTTGCAATTGTTTAAACTTGATTTTTATCAAAAATGTCGAAATAGGTGAAGTCATGAATTGTACTACAAGTTGTACAACAATGGAAATGCCTGTGAAATCCCTTTCGAGCACTGGCAGCGGCAGGGTTTTGCGGGGTTTGATTGCGGAGATATCACCATCCAAAGCAAGTCAACTGCAGTTGGGTGGAAAATCATGCGAATAACTTTGAATTAAAATATCTCAAGATTTGGACGTCGCAGATACTTTTTGTCTCCAGCTGTGGATAGGTATTGAACAGACCTTTCTTTTGATGTATATATCGATGGGTTTGGGAAACATTGTTAAAAATGTAATTTTTTCTTGCAAGGGGTTAGCCTTGATTTTTTTCAAAAATGTCGAAAACGGTGAAGTCATGCATTGTACAACAAGTTGTAC
Source organism: Philhelius pedissequus (assembly GCA_910595825.1). Classification (NCBI taxonomy): domain Eukaryota; kingdom Metazoa; phylum Arthropoda; class Insecta; order Diptera; family Syrphidae; genus Philhelius; species Philhelius pedissequus. Next base: position 316,906 of record OU343163.1, on the reverse strand, counting down.
AACAATGGAAAGGCCTGTGGAATCCCTTTCGAGCACTGGCAGCAGCAGATTTTTACGTGGTTTGGTTGCGGAGATATCTCCATCCAAAGCAAGTCAAATGCAGTTGGGTGGAAAATCATGCGAATAATTTTGAATTAAAACATTTCAAGAACCGGATGTTGCAGATACTTTTTGTCTTCAGCTTTGGATAGGTATTGAACAGACCTTTCTTTTTATGTTTATGTCGATGGGTTTGGGGAACATTGTTCAAAATGTAATTTTTTTCTTGCAAGGGGTTTGCCTTCATTTTTTCAAAAATTTCGAAAAAAGTGTAGTCATGAATTGTACAACAAGTTTTACAACAATGGAAAGGCCTGTGGAATCCCTTTCGAGCACTGGCAGCCGCATATTTTTAGGGGTTTGGTTGCGGAGATATCACCATCCAAAGCAAGTCAAATGCATTTGGGTGGAAAATCATGCGAAAAACTTTGAATAAAAATATCTTAAGATTTGAATGTCGCAGATACTTTTTGTCTCCAGCTGTGGATAGGTATTGAACTTACCTTTCTTTTGATGTATATATCGATGGGTTTGGGCAACATTGTTAAAGATGTAATTTTTTTCTTGCTTTGATTTTTTTCAAAAATGTCGAAAAAGGTGAAGTCATGAATTGTACAACAAGTTGTACAACAATGGAAAGGCCTGTGGAATCCCTTTCGAGCACTGGCAGCCGCAGATTTTTACGGGGTTTGGTTGCGGAGATATCACAATCCAAAGCAAGTCAAATGCAGTTGGGTGGAAAATCATGCGAATAATTTTGAATTAAAATATCTCAAGAACCGGATGTCGCAGATACTTTTTGTCTTCAGCTGTGGTTAGGTATTCAATAGACCTTTCTTTTGATGTATATATCGATGGGTTTGGGGAACATTGTTGAAAATGTAATTTTTTTCTTGCAAGGGGTTAGCGAATAATTTTGAATTAAAACATTTCAAGAACCGGATGTTGCAGATACTTTTTGTCTTCAGCTTTGGATAGGTATTGAACAGACCTTTCTTTTGATGTATATATAGATGGGTTTGGGGAACATTGTTAAAAATGTAATTTTCTTCTTGCAAGGGGTTAGCCTTCATTTTTTTCAAAAATGTCGAAAAAAGTGAAGTCATGAATTTTACAGCAAGTTGTACAACGATAGAAAGGACAGTGAAATCCCTTTCGAGCACTGGCAGCGGCAGAGTTTTGCGGGGTTTGATTGCGGAAATATCACCTTCCAAAGCAAGTCAACTGCAGTTGGGTGGAAAATCATGCGAATAAATTTGAATTAAAATATCTCAAGAACCGGATGTCGCAGATACTTTTTGTCTTCAGCTATGGATAGGTATTGAACAGACCTTTCTTTTGATGTATATATCGATGGGTTTGGGAAACATTGTTGAAAATGTAATTTTTTTCTTGCAAGGGGTTAGCCTTGATTTTTTTCAAAAATGTCGAAAAAGGTGAAGTCATGAATTGTACAACAAGTTGTACAACGATAGAAAGGCCAGTGAAATCCCTTTCGAGCACTGGCAGCGGCAGAGTTTTGCGGGGTTTGATTGCGGAAATATCACCTTCCAAAGCAAGTCAACTGCAGTTGGGTGGAAAATCATGCGAATAAATTTGAATTAAAATATCTCAAGAACCGGATGTCGCAGATAATTTTTGTCTTCAGCTGTGGATAGGTATTGAACACACCTTTCTTTTGATGTATATATCGATGGGTTTGGGGAACATTGTTATAAATGTAATTTTTTTCTTGCAAGGGGGTAGACTTGATTTTTTTCAAAAATGTCGAAATAGGTGAAGTCATGAATTGTACTACAAGTTGTACAACAATGGAAAGGCCTGTGAAATCCCTTTCGAGCACTGGCAGCGGCAGGGTTTTGCGGGGTTTGATTGCGTAGATATCACCAGCCAAAGCAAGTCAACTGCAGTTGGGAGGAAAATCATGCGAATAACTTTGAATTAAAATATCTCAAGAACCGAATGTCGCAGATACTTTTTGTCTTCAGCTGTGGATAGGTATTGAACAGCCCTTTCTTTTGATGTATATATCGATGGGTTTGAGGAACATTGTTAAAAATGTAATTTTTTTTTGCAAGGGGTTAGCCTTGATTTTTTTCAAAAATATCGAAAAAGGTGAAGTCATGAATTGTACTACAAGTTGTACAACAATGGAAAGGCCTGTGAAATCCCTTTCGAGCACTGACAGCCTCAGATTTTTCGGGGTTCGGTTGCGGAGATATCACCATCCAAAGCAATTCAAATGCAGTTGGGTGGAAAATCATGCGAATAACTTTGAATTAAAATATCTCAAGAACCGGATGTCGCAGATACTTTTTGTCTTCAGCTGTGGATAGGTATTGAACACACCTTTCTTTTGATGTACATATCGATGGGTTTCGGGAACATTGTTAAAAATGTAACTTTTTTCTTGCAAGGGGTTAGCCTTGATTTTTTTAAAAATGTCAAAATGGTGAAGTCATTAATTGTACAACAGTGGAAAAGCCTGTGGAATCCCTTTCGAGCACTGGCAGCAGCAGATTTTTACGTGGTTTGGTTGCGGAGATATCTCCATCCAAAGCAAGTCAAATGCAGTTGGGTGGAAAATCATGCGAATAATTTTGAATTAAAACATTTCAAGAACCGGATGTTGCAGATACTTTTTGTCTTCAGCTTTGGATAGGTATTGAACAGACCTTTCTTTTTATGTTTATATCGATGGGTTTGGGGAACATTGTTCAAAATGTAATTTTTTTCTTGCAAGGGGTTTGCCTTCATTTTTTCAAAAATTTCGAAAAAAGTGTAGTCATGAATTGTACAACAAGTTTTACAACAATGGAAAGGCCTGTGGAATCCCTTTCGAGCACTGGCAGCCGCATATTTTTAGGGGTTTGGTTGCGGAGATATCACCATCCAAAGCAAGTCAAATGCATTTGGGTGGAAAATCATGCGAAAAACTTTGAATAAAAATATCTTAAGATTTGAATGTCGCAGATACTTTTTGTCTCCAGCTGTGGATAGGTATTGAACATACCTTTCTTTTGATGTATATATCGATGGGTTTGGGCAACATTGTTAAAGATGTAATTTTTTTCTTGCTTTGATTTTTTTCAAAAATGTCGAAAAAGGTGAAGTCATGAATTGTACAACAAGTTGTACAACAATGGAAAGGCCTGTGGAATCCCTTTCGAGCACTGGCAGCCGCAGATTTTTACGGGGTTTGGTTGCGGAGATATCACCATCCAAAGCAAGTCAAATGCAGTTGGGTGGAAAATCATGCGAATAAATTTGAATTAAAATATCTCAAGAACCGGATGTCGCAGATAATTTTTGTCTTCAGCTGTGGATAGGTATTGAACACACCTTTCTTTTGATGTATATATCGATGGGTTTGGGGAACATTGTTAAAAATGTAATTTTTTTTCTTGCAAGGGTTTAAACTTGATTTTTATCAAAAATGTCGAAATAGGTGAAGTCATGAATTGTACTACAAGTTGTACAACAATGGAAATGCCTGTGAAATCCCTTTCGAGCACTGGCAGCGGCAGGGTTTTGCGGGGTTTGATTGCGGAGATATCACCATCCAAAGCAAGTCAACTGCAGTTGGGTGGAAAATCATGCGAATAACTTTGAATTAAAATATCTCAAGATTTGGACGTCGCAGATACTTTTTGTCTCCAGCTGTGGATAGGTATTGAACAGACCTTTCTTTTGATGTATATATCGATGGGTTTGGGAAACATTGTTAAAAATGTAATTTTTTCTTGCAAGGGGTTAGCCTTGATTTTTTTCAAAAATGTCGAAAACGGTGAAGTCATGCATTGTACAACAAGTTGTACAACAATGGAAAGGCCTGTGGAATCCCTTTCGAGCACTGGCAGCAGCAGATTTTTACGTGGTTTGGTTGCGGAGATATCTCCATCCAAAGCAAGTCAAATGCAGTTGGGTGGAAAATCATGCGAATAATTTTGAATTAAAACATTTCAAGAACCGGATGTTGCAGATACTTTTTGTCTTCAGCTTTGGATAGGTATTGAACAGACCTTTCTTTTTATGTTTATGTCGATGGGTTTGGGGAACATTGTTCAAAATGTAATTTTTTTCTTGCAAGGGGTTTGCCTTCATTTTTTCAAAAATTTCGAAAAAAGTGTAGTCATGAATTGTACAACAAGTTTTACAACAATGGAAACGCCTGTGGAATCCCTTTCGAGCACTGGCAGCCGCATATTTTTAGGGGTTTGGTTGCGGAGATATCACCATCCAAAGCAAGTCAAATGCATTTGGGTGGAAAATCATGCGAAAAACTTTGAATAAAAATATCTTAAGATTTGAATGTCGCAGATACTTTTTGTCTCCAGCTGTGGATAGGTATTGAACTTACCTTTCTTTTGATGTATATATCGATGGGTTTGGGCAACATTGTTAAAGATGTAATTTTTTTCTTGCTTTGATTTTTTTCAAAAATGTCGAAAAAGGTGAAGTCATGAATTGTACAACAAGTTGTACAACAATGGAAAGGCCTGTGGAATCCCTTTCGAGCACTGGCAGCCGCAGATTTTTACGGGGTTTGGTTGCGGAGATATCACAATCCAAAGCAAGTCAAATGCAGTTGGGTGGAAAATCATGCGAATAATTTTGAATTAAAATATCTCAAGAACCGGATGTCGCAGATACTTTTTGTCTTCAGCTGTGGTTAGGTATTCAATAGACCTTTCTTTTGATGTATATATCGATGGGTTTGGGGAACATTGTTGAAAATGTAATTTTTTTCTTGCAAGGGGTTAGCGAATAATTTTGAATTAAAACATTTCAAGAACCGGATGTTGCAGATACTTTTTGTCTTCAGCTTTGGATAGGTATTGAACAGACCTTTCTTTTGATGTATATATCGATGGGTTTGGGGAACATTGTTAAAAATGTAATTTTTTTCTTGCAAGGGGTTAGCCTTCATTTTTTTCAAAAATGTCGAAAAAAGTGAAGTCATGAATTTTACAGCAAGTTGTACAACGATAGAAAGGACAGTGAAATCCCTTTCGAGCACTGGCAGCGGCAGAGTTTTGCGGGGTTTGATTGCGGAAATATCACCTTCCAAAGCAAGTCAACTGCAGTTGGGTGGAAAATCATGCGAATAAATTTGAATTAAAATATCTCAAGAACCGGATGTCGCAGATACTTTTTGTCTTCAGCTATGGATAGGTATTGAACAGACCTTTCTTTTGATGTATATATCGATGGGTTTGGGAAACATTGTTGAAAATGTAATTTTTTTCTTGCAAGGGGTTAGCCTTGATTTTTTTCAAAAATGTCGAAAAAGGTGAAGTCATGAATTGTACAACAAGTTGTACAACGATAGAAAGGCCAGTGAAATCCCTTTCGAGCACTGGCAGCGGCAGAGTTTTGCGGGGTTTGATTGCGGAAATATCACCTTCCAAAGCAAGTCAACTGCAGTTGGGTGGAAAATCATGCGAATAAATTTGAATTAAAATATCTCAAGAACCGGATGTCGCAGATAATTTTTGTCTTCAGCTGTGGATAGGTATTGAACACACCTTTCTTTTGATGTATATATCGATGGGTTTGGGGAACATTGTTATAAATGTAATTTTTTTCTTGCAAGGGGGTAGACTTGATTTTTTTCAAAAATGTCGAAATAGGTGAAGTCATGAATTGTACTACAAGTTGTACAACAATGGAAAGGCCTGTGAAATCCCTTTCGAGCACTGGCAGCGGCAGGGTTTTGCGGGGTTTGATTGCGGAGATATCACCATCCAAAGCAAGTCAACTGCAGTTGGGTGGAAAATCATGCGAATAACTTTGAATTAAAATATCTCAAGATTTAGATGTCGCAGATACTTTTTGTCTCCAGCCGTGGATAGGTATTGAACAGACCTTTCTTTTGATGTATATATCAATGGGTTTGAGGAACATTGTTGAAAATGTAATTTTTTTCTTGCAAGGGGTTAGGCTTGATTTTTTTCAAAAATGTCGAAAAAAGTGAAGTCATGAATTGTACAACAAGTTGTACAATAATGGAAATCCCTGTGAAATCCCTTTCGAGCACTGGCAGCCGCAGAGTTTTGCGGGGTTTGATTGCGGAGATATCACCATCCAAAGCAAGTCAAATGCAGTTGGGTAGAAAATCATGCGAATGTCTTTGAATTAAAATATCTCAAGAATCGGATGTCGCAGATACTTTTTGTCTTCAGCCGTGGATAGGTATTGAACAGACCTTTTTTTTGATGTATATATCGATGGGTTTTGGGAACATTGTTGAAAATGTAATTTTTTTCTTGCAAGGGGTTAGCCTTGACTTTTTTCAAAAATGTCGAAAAAGGTGAAGTCATGAATTGTACAACAAGTTGTACAACGATAGAAAGCCTGTGAAATGCCTTTCGAGCACTGGCAGCGGCAGAGTTTTGCGGGGTTTGATTGCGGAGATATGACCATCTAAAGCAAGTCAACTGCAGTTGGGTGGAAAATCATGCGAATTACTTTGAATTAAAATATCTCAAGATTTGGATGTCGCAGATACTTTTTGTCTCCAGCTGTGGATAGGTATTGAACAGACCTTTCTTTTGATGTATATATCGATGGTTTGGGGAACATTGTTAAAAATGTAATTTTTTTCTTGCAATGGGTTAGACTTGATTTTTTTCAAAAATGTCGAAATAGGTGAAGTCATGAATTGTACTACAAGTTGTACAACAATGGAAAGGCCTGTGAAATCCCTTTCGAGCACTGGCAGCCTCAGATTTTTACGGGGTTCGGTTGCGGAGATATTACCATCCAAAGCAAGTCAAATGCAGTTGGTTGGAAAATCATGCGAATAATTTTGAATTAAAATATCTCAAGAACCTGATATCGCAGATACTTTTTGTCTTCAGCTGTGGATAGGTATTGAACAGACCTTTCTTTTGATGTATATATCGATGGGTTTGGGGAACATTGTTAAAAATGTAATTTTTTTCTTGCAAGGGGTTAGCCTTGATTTTTTTCAAAAATGTCGAAAAAAGTGAAGTCATGAATTGTACAACAAGTTGTACAATAATGGAAAGGCCTGTGGAATCCCTTTCGAGCACTGGCAGCCGCAGATTTTTACGGGGTTTGGTTGCGGAGATATCACCATCCAAAGCAAGTCAAATGCAGTTGGGTGGAAAATCATGCGAATAATTTTGAATTAAAATATCTCAAGAACCGGATGTCGCAGATACTTTTTGTCTTCAGCTGTGGTTAGGTATTCAATAGACCTTTCTTTTGATGTATATATCGATGGGTTTGGGGAACATTGTTGAAAATGTAATTTTTTTCTTGCAAAGGGTTAGCGAATAACTTTGAATTAAAACATTTCAAGAACCGGATGTTGCAGATACTTTTTGTCTCCAGCTTTGGATAGGTATTGAACAGACCTTTCTTTTGATGTATATATCAATGGGTTTGGGGAACATTGTTAAAAATGTAATTTTTTTCTTGCAAGGGGTTAGCCTTCATTTTTTTCAAAAATGTCAAAAAAAGTGAAGTCATGAATTGTACAGCAAGTTGTACAACAAATTGTACAACAATGGAAAGGCCTGTGAAATCCCTTTCGAGCACTGGCAGCCTCAGATTTTTACGGGGTTCGGTTGCGGAGATATCACCATCCAAAGCAAGTCAAATGCAGTTGGTTGGAAAATCATGCGAATAACTTTGAATTAAAATATCTCAAGAACCGGATGTCGCAGATACTTTTTGTCTTCAGCTGTGGATAGGTATTAAACAGACCTTTCTTTTTATGTATATATCGATGGGTTTGGGGAACATTGTTCAAAATGTAATTTTTTTCTTGCAAGGGGTTTGCCTTCATTTTTTTCAAAAATGTCGAAAAAAGTGAAGTCATGAATTGTACAACAAGTTGTACAACAAATTGTACAACAATGGAAAGGCCTGTGAAATCCCTTTCGAGCACTGGCAGCTTCAGATTTTTACGGGGTTCGGTACCGGAGATGTCACCATCCAAAGCAAGTCAAATGCAGTTGGGTGGAAAATCATGCGAATAATTTTGAATTAAAACATTTCAAGAACCGGATGTTGCAGATACTTTTTGTCTTCAGCTTTGGATAGGTATTGAACAGACCTTTCTTTTTATGTATATATCGATGGGTTTGGGGAACATTGTTCAAAATGTAATTTTTTTCTTGCAAGGGGTTTGCCTTCATTTTTTTCAAAAATGTCGAAAAAAGTGAAGTCATGAATTGTACAACAAGTTGTACAACAAATTGTACAACAATGGAAAGGCCTGTGAAATCCCTTTCGAGCACTGGCAGCTTCAGATTTTTACGGGGTTCGGTACCGGAGATGTCACCATCCAAAGCAAGTCAAATGCAGTTGGGTGGAAAATCATGCGAATAATTTTGAATTAAAACATTTCAAGAACCGGATGTCGCAGATAATTCTTGTCTTCAGCTGTGGATAGGTATTGAACACACCTTTCTTTTGATGTATATATCGATGGGTTTGGGGAACATTGTTAAAAATGTAATTTTTTTCTTGCAAGGGGTTAAACTTGATTTTTATCAAAAATGTCGAAATAGGTGAAGTCATGAATTGTACTACAAGTTGTACAACAATGGAAAGGCCTGTGAAATCCCTTTCGAGCACTGGCAGCCTCAGATTTTTACGGGGTTCGGTTGCGGAGATATTACCATCCAAAGCAAGTCAAATGCAGTTGCTTGGAAAATCATGCGAATAATTTTGAATTAAAATATCTCAAGAACCGGATATCGCAGATACTTTTTGTCTTCAGCTGTGGATAGGTATTGAACAGACCTTTCTTTTGATGTATATATCGATGGGTTTGGGAAACATTGTTAAAAATGTAATTTTTTTCTTGCAAGGGGTTAAACTTGATTTTTATCAAAAATGTCGAAATAGGTGAAGTCATGAATTGTACAACAAGTTGTACAACGATAGAAAGGCCAGTGAAATCCCTTTCGAGCACTGGCAGCGGCAGAGTTTTGCGGGGTTTGATTGCGGAAATATCACCATCCAAAGCAAGTCAACTGCAGTTGGGTGGAAAATCATGCGGATAAATTTGAATTAAAATATCTCAAGAACCGGATGTCGCAGATAATTTTTGTCTTCAGCTGTGGATAGGTATTGAACACACCTTTCTTTTGATGTATATATCGATGGGTTTGGGGAACATTGTTAAAAATGTAATTTTTTTTCTTGCAAGGGTTTAAACTTGATTTTTATCAAAAATGTCGAAATAGGTGAAGTCATGAATTGTACTACAAGTTGTACAACAATGGAAAGGCCTGTGAAATCCCTTTCGAGCACTGGCAGCGGCAGGGTTTTGCGGGGTTTGATTGCGGAGATATCACCATCCAAAGCAAGTCAACTGCAGTTGGGTGGAAAATCATGCGAATAACTTTGAATTAAAATATCTCAAGATTTGGACGTCGCAGATACTTTTTGTCTCCAGCTGTGGATAGGTATTGAACAGACCTTTCTTTTGATGTATATATCGATGGGTTTGGGAAACATTGTTAAAAATGTAATTTTTTTCTTGCAAGGGGTTAGCCTTTATTTTTTTCAAAAATGTCGAAAACGGTGAAGTCATGCATTGTACAACAAGTTGTACAACAATGGAAAGGCCTGTGGAATCCCTTTCGAGCACTGGCAGCCGCAGATTTTTACGTGGTTTGGTTGCGGAGATATCTCCATCCAAAGCAAGTCAAATGCAGTTGGGTGGAAAATCATGCGAATAATTTTGAATTAAAACATTTCAAGAACCGGATGTTGCAGATACTTTTTGTCTTCAGCTGTGGATAGGTATTATACAGACCTTTCTTTTTATGTTTATATCGATGGGTTTGGGGAACATTGTTCAAAATGTAATTTTTTTCTTGCAAGGGGTTTGCCTTCATTTTTTCAAAAATTTCGAAAAAAGTGTAGTCATGAATTGTACAACAAGTTGTACAACACATTGTACAACAATGGAAAGGCCTGCGAAATCCCTTTCGAGCACTGGCAGCCTCAGATTTTTACGGGGTTCGGTTGCGGAGATATCACCATCCAAAGCAAGTCAAATGCAGTTGGTTGGAAAATCATGCGAATAACTTTGAATTAAAATATCTCAAGAACCGGATGTCGCAGATACTTTTTGTCTTCAGCTGTGGATAGGTATTAAACAGACCTTTCTTTTTATGTATATATCGATGGGTTTGGGGAACATTGTTCAAAATGTAATTTTTTTCTTGCAAGGGGTTTGCCTTCATTTTTTTCAAAAATGTCGAAAAAAGTGAAGTCATGAATTGTACAACAAGTTGTACAACAATGGAAAGGCCTGTGAAATCCCTTTCGAGCACTGGCAGCTTCAGATTTTTACGGGGTTCGGTACCGGAGATGTCACCATCCAAAGCAAGTCAAATGCAGTTGGGTGGAAAATCATGCGAATAACTTTGAATTAAAATATCTCAAAAACTGGATGTCGCAGATACTTTCTGTCTTCAGCTGTGGATAGGTATTGAACAGACCTTTCTTTTGATGTATATACCCATGGGTTTGGGGAACATTGTTGAAAATGTAAATTTTTTCTTGAAAGGGTTTAGCCTTAATTTTTTTCAAAAATGTCGAAAAAGGTGAAGTCATGAATTGTACAACAAGTTGTACAACAATGGAAAGGCCTGTGAAATCCGTTTCGAGCATTGGCAGCCGCAGATTTTTACGGGGTTTGGTTGCGGAGATATCACCATCCAATGCAAGTCAACTGCAGTTGGGTGGAAAATCATGCGAATAACTTTGAATTAAAATATCTCAAGAACTGGATGTCGCAGATACATTTTGTCTTCAGTTGTGGATAGGTATTGAACAGACCTTTCTTTTGATGTATATGTCGATAGGTTTGGGGAACATTGTTAAAAATGTAATTTTTTCTTGCAAGGGGTTAGACTTGATTTTTTTCAAATATGTCGAAAGAGGTGAAGTCATGAATTGTACAACAAGTTTTACAACAATGGAAAGGCCTGTGGAATCCCTTTCGAGCACTGGCAGCCGCATATTTTTAGGGGTTTGGTTGCGGAGATATCACCATCCAAAGCAAGTCAAATGCATTTGGGTGGAAAATCATGCGAAAAACTTTGAATAAAAATATCTTAAGATTTGAATGTCGCAGATACTTTTTGTCTCCAGCTGTGGATAGGTATTGAACAGACCTTTCTTTTGATGTATATATCGATGGGTTTGGGCAACATTGTTAAAGATGTAATTTTTTTCTTGCTTTGATTTTTTTCAAAAATGTCGAAAAAGGTGAAGTCATGAATTGTACAACAAGTTGTACAACAATGGAAAGGCCTGTGGAATCCCTTTCGAGCACTGGCAGCCGCAGATTTTTACGGGGTTTGGTTGCGGAGATATCACCATCCAAAGCAAGTCAAATGCAGTTGGGTGGAAAATCATGCGAATAATTTTGAATTAAAATATCTCAAGAACCGGATGTCGCAGATACTTTTTGTCTTCAGCTGTGGTTAGGTATTCAATAGACCTTTCTTTTGATGTATATATCGATGGGTTTGGGGAACATTGTTGAAAATGTAATTTTTTTCTTGCAAGGGGTTAGCGAATAATTTTGAATTAAAACATTTCAAGAACCGGATGTTGCAGATACTTTTTGTCTTCAGCTTTGGATAGGTATTGAACAGACCTTTCTTTTGATGTATATATCGATGGGTTTGGGGAACATTGTTAAAAATGTAATTTTTTTCTTGCAAGGGGTTAGCCTTCATTTTTTTCAAAAATGTCGAAAAAAGTGAAGTCATGAATTTTACAGCAAGTTGTACAACAAATTGTACAAAAATGGAAAGGCCTGTGAAATCCCTTTCGAGCACTGGCAGCCTCAGATTTTTACAGGGTTCGGTTGTGGAGATATCACCATCCAAAGCAAGTCAAATGCAGTTGGTTGGAAAATCATGCGAATAACTTTGAATTAAAATATCTCAAGAACCGGATGTCGCAGATATTTTTTGTCTTCAGCTGTGGATAGGTGTTAAACAGACCTTTCTTTTGATGTATATATCGATGGGTCTTGGGAACTTTGTTGAAAATGTAATTTTTTTCTTGCAAGGGGTTAGCCTTGATTTTTTTCAAAAATGTCGAAAAAGGTGAAGTCATGAATTGTACAACAAGTTGTACAACGATAGAAAGGCCAGTGAAATCCCTTTCGAGCACTGGCAGCGGCAGAGTTTTGCGGGGTTTGATTGCGGAAATATCACCTTCCAAAGCAAGTCAACTGCAGTTGGGTGGAAAATCATGCGAATAAATTTGAATTAAAATATCTCAAGAACCGGATGTCGCAGATAATTTTTGTCTTCAGCTGTGGATAGGTATTGAACACACCTTTCTTTTGATGTATATATCGATGGGTTTGGGGAACATTGTTATAAATGTAATTTTTTTCTTGCAAGGGGGTAGACTTGATTTTTTTCAAAAATGTCGAAATAGGTGAAGTCATGAATTGTACTACAAGTTGTACAACAATGGAAAGGCTTGTGAAATCCCTTTCGAGCACTGGCAGCGGCAGGGTTTTGCGGGGTTTGATTGCGGAGATATCACCATCCAAAGCAAGTCAACTGCAGTTGGGTGGAAAATCATGCGAATAACTTTGAATTAAAATATCTCAAGATTTAGATGTCGCAGATACTTTTTGTCTGCAGCTGTGGATAGGTATTGAACAGACCTTTCTTTTGATGTATATATCAATGGGTTTGGGGAACATTGTTGAAAATGTAATTTTTTTCTTGCAAGCGGTTAGGCTTGATTTTTTTCAAAAATGTCGAAAAAAGTGAAGTCATGAATTGTACAACAAGTTGTACAATAATGGAAAGGCCTGTGAAATCCCTTTCGAGCACTGGCAGCCGCAGAGTTTTGCGGGGTTTGATTGCGGAGATATCACCATCCAAAGCAAGTCAAATGCAGTTGGGTAGAAAATCATGCGAATGTCTTTGAATTAAAATATCTCAAGAATCGGATGTCGCAAATACTTTTTGTCTTCAGCCGTGGATAGGTATTGAACAGACCTTTCTTTTGATGTATATATTGATGGGTTTTGGGAACATTGTTGAAAATGTAATTTTTTTCTTGCAAGGGGTTAGCCTTGACTTTTTTCAAAAATGTCGAAAAAGGTGAAGTCATGAATTGTACAACATGTTGTACAACGATAGAAAGCCTGTGAAATGCCTTTAGAGCACTGGCAGCGGCAGAGTTTTGCGGGGTTTGATTGCGGAGATATCACCATCTAAAGCAAGTCAACTGCAGTTGGGTGGAAAATCATGCGAATTACTTTGAATTAAAATATCTCAAGATTTGGATGTCGCAGATACTTTTTGTCTCCAGCTGTGGATAGGTATTGAACAGACCTTTCTTTTGATGTATATATCGATGGTTTGGGGAACATTGTTAAAAATGTAATTTTTTTCTTGCAATGGGTTAGACTTGATTTTTTTCAAAAATGTCGAAATAGGTGAAGTCATGAATTGTACTACAAGTTGTACAACAATGGAAAGGCCTGTGAAATCCCTTTCGAGCACTGGCAGCCTCAGATTTTTACGGGGTTTGGTTGCGGAGATATTACCATCCAAAGCAAGTCAAATGCAGTTGGTTGGAAAATCATGCGAATAATTTTGAATTAAAATATCTCAAGAACGGGATATCGCAGATACTTTTTGTCTTCAGCTGTGGATAGGTATTGAACAGACCTTTCTTTTGATGTATATATCGATGGGTTTGGGGAACATTGTTAAAAATGTAATTTTTTTCTTGCAAGGGGTTAGCCTTGATTTTTTTCAAAAATGTCGAAAAGTGAAGTCATGAATTGTACAACAAGTTGTACAACAATGGAAAGGCCTGTGGAATCCCTTTCGAGCACTGGCAGCCGCAGATTTTTACGGGGTTTGGTTGCGGAGATATCACCATCCAAAGCAAGTCAAATGCAGTTGGGTGGAAAATCATGCGAATAATTTTGAATTAAAATATCTCAAGAACCGGATGTCGCAGATACTTTTTGTCTTCAGCTGTGGTTAGGTATTCAATAGACCTTTCTTTTGATGTATATATCGATGGGTTTGGGGAACATTGTTGAAAATGTAATTTTTTTCTTGCAATGGGGTTAGCGAATAACTTTGAATTAAAACATTTCAAGAACCGGATGTTGGAGATACTTTTTGTCTCCAGCTTTGGATAGGTATTGAACAGACCTTTCTTTTGATGTATATATCGATGGGTTTGGGGAACATTGTTAAAAATGTAATTTTTTTCTTGCAAATGGTTAGCCTTCATTTTTTTCAAAAATGTCAAAAAAAGTGATGTCATGAATTGTACAACAAGTTGTACAACGATAGAAAGGCCTGTGAAATCCCTTTCGAGCACTGGCAGCGGCAGAGTTTTGTGGGGTTTGATTGCGGAGATATCGCCATCCAAAGCAAGTCAACTGCAGTTGGGTGGAAAATCATGCGAATAACTTTGAATTAAAATATCTCAAGAACCGGATGTCGCAGATATTTTTTGTCTTCAGCTGTGGATAGGTGTTAAACAGACCTTTCTTGTGATGTATATATCGATGGGTTTTGGGAACTTTGTTGAAAATGTAATTTTTTTCTTGAGCCTTGATTTTTTTCAAAAATGTCGAAAAAGGTGAAGTCATGAATTGTACAACAAGTTGTACAACGATAGAAAGGCCTGTGAAATCCCTTTCGAGCACTGGCAGCGGCAGAGTTTTGTGGGGTTTGATTGCGGAGATATCGCCATCCAAAGCAAGTCAACTGCAGTTGGGTGGAAAATCATGCGAATAACTTTGAATTAAAATATCTCAAGAACCGGATGTCGCAGATACTTTTTGTCTTCAGCGGTGGATAGGTATTGAACAGACCTTTCTTTTGATGTATATATCGATGGGTTTGGGGAACATTGTTAAAAATGTAATTTTTTTCTTGCATGGGGTTAGCCTCGATTTTTTTCAAAAATGTCGAAATAGGTGAAGTCATGAATTGTACTACAAGTTGTACAACAATGCAAAGGCCTGTGAAATCCCTTTCGAGCACTGGCAACCTCAGATTTTTAAGGGATTCGGTTGCGGAGATATTACCATCCAAAGCAAGTGAAATGCAGTTGGTTGGAAAATCATGCGAATAACTTTGAATTAAAATATCTCAAGAACCGGATATCGCAGATATTTTTTGTCTTCATCATGAATTGTACAACAAGTTGTACAACGATAGAAAGGCCAGTGAAATCCCTTTCGAGCACTGGCAGCCTCAGATTTTTACGGGGTTCGGTTGCGGAGATATTACCATCCAAAGCAAGTCAAATGCAGTTGGTTGGAAAATCATGCGAATAATTTTGAATTAAAATATCTCAAGAACCGGATGTCGCAGATACTTTTTGTATTCAGCTGTGGATAGGTATTGAACAGACCTTTCTTTTGATGTATATATCAATGGGTTTGGGGAACATTGTTGAAAATGTAATTTTTTTCTTGCAAGGGGTTAGGCTTGATTTTTTTCAAAAATGTCGAAAAAAGTGAAGTCATGAATTGTACAACAAGTTGTACAATAATGGAAAGGCATGTGAAATCCCTTTCGAGCACTGGCAGCCGCAGAGTTTTGCGGGGTTGGATTGCGGAGATATCACCATCCAAAGCAAAGTCAAATGCAGTTGGGTAGAAAATCATGCGAATGTCTTTGAATTAAAAAATCTCAAGAATCGGATGTCGCAGATACTTTTTGTCTTTAGCCGTGGATAGGTATTGAACAGACCTTTCTTTTGATGTATATATCGATGGGTTTTGGGAACATTGTTGAAAATGTAATTTTTTTCTTGCAAGGGGTTAGCCTTGACTTTTTTCAAAAATGTCGAAAAAGGTGAAGTCATGAATTGTACAACAAGTTGTACAACGATAGAAAGGCCTGTGAAATGCTTTTCGAGCACTGGCAGCGGCAGAGTTTTGCGGGGTTTGATTGCGGAGATATCACCATCTAAAGCAAGTCAACTGCAGTTGGGTGGAAAATCATGCGAATTACTTTGAATTAAAATATCTCAAGATTTGGATGTCGCAGATACTTTTTGTCTCCAGCTGTGGATAGGTATTGAACAGACCTTTCTTTTGATGTATATATCGATGGGTTTGGGGAACATTGTTGAAAATGTAATTTTTTTCTTGCAAGGGGTTAGCCTTGATTTGTTTCAAAAATGTCGAAAAAAGTGAAGTCATGAATTGTACAACAAGTTGTACAATAATGGAAAGGCCTGTGAAATCCCTTTCGAGAACTGGCAGCCGCAGAGTTTTGCGGGGTTTGATTGCGGAGATATCACCATCCAAAGCAAGTCAAATGCAGTTGGGTAGAAAATCATGCGAATGACTTTGAATTAAAATATCTCAAGAATCGGATGTCGCAGATACTTTTAGTCTTCAGCTGTGGATAGGTATTGAACAGACCTTTCTTTTGATGTATATATCGATGGTTTGGGGAACATTGTTAAAAATGTAATTTTTTTCTTGCAAGGGGTTAGCCTTGATTTTTTTCAAAAATGTCGGAAATGGTGAACCCATTAATTGTACAACAATGGAAAAGCCTGTGAAATACCTTTCGAGCACTGGCAGCCAAAGCAAGTCAAATGCAGTTGGGTGGAAAATCATGCGAATAACTTTGAATTGAAATATCTCAATAACCGGATGTCACAGATACTTTTTGTCTTCAGCTGTGGATAGGTATTGAACAGACCTTTCTTTTGATGTATATATCGATGGTTTGGGGAACATTGTTAAAAATGTAATTTTTTTCTTGCAAGGGGTTAGCCTTGATTTTTTTCAAAAATGTCGAAAATGGTGATCCCATTAATTGTACAACAGTGGAAAAGCCTGTGAAATACCTTTCGAGCACTGGCAGCCAAAGCAAGTCAAATGCAGTTGGGTAGAAAATCATGCGAATGACTTTGAATTAAAATATCTCAAGAATCGGATGTCGCAGATACTTTTAGTCTTCAGCTGTGGATAGGTATTGAACAGAACTTTCTTTTGATGTATATATCGATGGTTTGGGGAACATTGTTGAAAATGTAATTTTTTTCTTGCAAAGGGTTAGCCTTGATTTTTTTCAAATATGTCCAAAAAGGTGAAGTCATGAATTGTACAACAAGTTGTACAACGATAGAAAGGCCAGTGAAATCCCTTTCAAGCACTGGCAGCGGCAGAGTTTTGCGGGGTTTGATTGCGGAAATATCACCATCCAAAGCAAGTCAACTGCAGTTGGGTGGAAAATCATGCGAATAAATTTGAATTAAAATATCTCAAGAACTGGATGTCGCAGATAATTTTTGTCTTCAGCTGTGGATAGGTATTGAACACAACTTTCTTTTGATGTATATATCGATGGATTTGGGGAACATTGTTAAAAATGTAATTTTTTTCTTGCAAGGGGTTAGACTTGATTTTTTTCAAAAATGTCGAAATAGGTGAAGTCATGAATTGTACTACAAGTTGTACAACAATGGAAAGGCCTGTGAAATCCCTTTCGAGCACTGGCAGCCTCAGATTTTTACGGGGTTCGGTTGCGGAGATATTACCATCCAAAGCAAGTCAAATGCAGTTGGTTGGAAAATCATGCGAATAATTTTGAATTAAAATATCTCAAGAACCGGATATCGCAGATACTTTTTGTCTTCAGCTGTGGATAGGTATTGAACAGACCTTTCTTTTGATGTATATATCGATGGGTTTGGGGAACATTGTTAAAAATGTAATTTTTTTCTTGCAAGGGGTTAGCCTTGATTTTTTTCAAAAATGTCGAAAAAGGTGAAGTCATGAATTGTACAACAAGTTGTACAACAATGGAAAGGTCTGTGAAATCCCTTTCGAGCACTGGCAGCCTTGATTTTTTTCAAAAATGTCGAAAATGTTGAAGCCATTAATTGTACAACAGTGGAAAAGCCTGTAAAATACCTTTCGAGCACTGGCAGCCAAAGCAAGTCAAATGCAGTTGGGTGGAAAATCATGCGAATAACTTTGAATTGAAATATCTCAATAACCGGATGTCGCAGATACTTTTTGTCTTCAGCTGTGGATAGGTATTGAACAGACCTTTCTTCTGATGTATATATCGATGGGTTTGGGGAACATTGTTAAAAATGTAATTTTTTTCTTGCAAGGGGTTAGCCTTGATGTTTTTCAAAAATGTCGAAATAGGTGAAGTCATGAATTGTACTACAAGTTGTACAACAATGCAAAGGCCTGTGAAATCCCTTTCGAGCACTGGCAGCCTCAGATTTTTACGGGATTCGGTTGCGGCGATATTACCATCCAAAGCAAGTGAAATGCAGTTGGTTGGAAAATCATGCGAATAACTTTGAATTAAAATATCTCAAGAACCGGATGTCGCAGATACTTTTTGTCTTCAGCAGTGCATATGTTTTGAACAGACATTTCTTTTGATGTGTATATCGATGGGTTTTGGGAACTTTGTTGAAAATGTAATTTTTTTCTTGCAAGGGGTTAGCCTTGATTTTTTTCAAAAATGTCGAAAAAGGTAAAGTCATGAATTGTACTACAAGTTGTACAACAATGGAAAGGCCTGTGAAATCCCTTTCGAGCACTGGCAGCCTCAGATTTTTACGGTGTTCGGTTGCGGAGATATCACCATCCAAAGCAAGTCAAATGCAGTTGGTTGGAAAATCATGCGAATAACTTTGAATTAAAATATCTCAAGAACCGGATGTCGCAGATATTTTTTGTCTTCAGCTGTGGATAGGTGTTAAACAGACCTTTCTTTGGATGTATATATCGATGGGTTTTGGGAACTTTGTTGAAAATGTAATTTTTTTCTTGCAAGGGGTTAGCCTTGATTTTTTTCAAAAATGTCGAAATAGGTGAAGTCATGAATTGTACTACAAGTTGTACAACAATGCAAAGGCCTGTGAAATCCCTTTCGAGCATTGCCAGTGTCAGATTTTTACGGGATTCGGTGGCGGAGATATTACCATCCAAAGCAAGTGAAATGCAGTTGGTTGGAAAATCATGCGAATAACTTTGAATTAAAATATCTCAAGAACCGGATATCGCAGATATTTTTTGTCTTCATCATGAATTGTACAACAAGTTGTACAATGATAGAAAGGCCAGTGAAATCCCTTTCGAGCACTGGCAGCGGCAGTGTTTTGCATGGTTTGATTGCGGAAATATCACCATCCAAAGCAAGTCAACTGCAGTTGGGTGGAAAATCATGCGAATAAATTTGAATTAAAATATCTCAAGAACCGGATGTCGCTGATAATTTTTGTCTTCAGCTGTGGATAGGTATTGAACACACCTTTCTGTTGATGTATATATCGATGGGTTTTGGGAACTTTGTTGAAAATGTAATTTTTTTCTTGAGCCTTGATTTTTTTCAAAAATGTCGAAAAAGGTGAAGTCATGAATTGTACAACAAGTTGTACAACGATAGAAAGGCCTGTGAAATCCCTTTCGAGCACTGGCAGCGGCAGAGTTTTGTGGGGTTTGATTGCGGAGATATCGCCATCCAAAGCAAGTCAACTGCAGTTGGGTGGAAAATCATGCGAATAATTTTGAATTAAAATATCTCAAGAACCGGATGTCGCAGATACTTTTTGTCTTCAGCTGTGGATAGGTATTGAACAGACCTTTCTTTTGATGTATATATCGATGTGTTTGGGGAACATTGTTAAAAATGTAATTTTTTTCTTGCATGGGGTTAGCCTCGATTTTTTTAAAAAATGTCGAAATAGGTGAAGTCATGAATTGTACTACAAGTTGTACAACAATGCAAAGGCCTGTGAAATCCCTTTCGAGCACTGGCAGCCTCAGATTTTTAAGGGATTCGGTTGCGGAGATATTACCATCCAAAGCAAGTGAAATGCAGTTGGTTGGAAAATCATGCGAATAACTTTGAATTAAAATATCTCAAGAACCAGATATCGCAGATATTTTTTGTCTTCATCATGAATTGTACAACAAGTTGTACAACGATAGAAAGGCCAGTGAAATCCCTTTCGAGCACTGGCAGCCTCAGATTTTTACGGGGTTCGGTTGCGGAGATATTACCATCCAAAGCAAGTCAAATGCAGTTGGTTGGAAAATCATGCGAATAAATTTGAATTAAAATATCTCAAGAACCGGATGTCGCAAATATTTTTTGTCTTCAGCTGTGGATAGGTGTTAAACAGACCTTTCTTTGGATGTATATATCGATGGGTTTTGGGAACTTTGTTGAAAATGTAATTTTTTTCTTGAGCCTTGATTTTTTTCAAAAATGTCGAAAAAGGTAAAGTCATGAATTGTACTACAAGTTGTACAACAATGGAAAGGCCTGTGAAATCCCTTTCGAGCACTGGCAGCCTCAGATTTTTACGGTGTTCGGTTGCGGAGATATCACCATCCAAAGCAAGTCAAATGCAGTTGGTTGGAAAATCATGCGAATAACTTTGAATTAAAATATCTCAAGAACCGGATGTCGCAGATATTTTTTGTCTTCAGCTGTGGATAGGTGTTAAACAGACCTTTCTTTGGATGTATATATCGATGGGTTTTGGGAACTTTGTTGAAAATGTAATTTTTTTCTTGAGCCTTGATTTTTTTCAAAAATGTCGAAAAAGGTGAAGTCATGAATTGTACAACAAGTTGTACAACGATAGAAAGGCCTGTGAAATCCCTTTCGAGCACTGGCAGCCTCAGATTTTTAAGGGATTCGGTTGCGGAGATATTACCATCCAAAGCAAGTGAAATGCAGTTGGTTGGAAAATCATGCGAATAACTTTGAATTAAAATATCTCAAGAACCGGATATCGCAGATATTTTTTGTCTTCATCATGAATTGTACAACAAGTTGTACAACGATAGAAAGGCCAGTGAAATCCCTTTCGAGCACTGGCAGCCTCAGATTTTTACGGGGTTCGGTTGCGGAGATATTACCATCCAAAGCAAGTCAAATGCAGTTGGTTGGAAAATCATGCGAATAACTTTGAATTAAAATATCTCAAGAACCGGATGTCGCAAATATTTTTTGTCTTCAGCTGTGGATAGGTGTTAAACAGACCTTTCTTTGGATGTATATATCGATGGGTTTTGGGAACTTTGTTGAAAATGTAATTTTTTTCTTGCAAGGGGTTAGCCTTGATTTTTTTCAAAAATGTCGAAATAGGTGAAGTCATGAATTGTACTACAAGTTGTACAACAATGCAAAGGCCTGTGAAATCCCTTTCGAGCATTGGCAGTCTCAGATTTTTACGGGATTCGGTGGCGGAGATATTACCATCCAAAGCAAGTGAAATGCAGTTGGTTGGAAAATCATGCGAATAACTTTGAATTAAAATATCTCAAGAACCGGATATCGCAGATATTTTTTGTCTTCATCATGAATTGTACAACAAGTTTCACAATGATAGAAAGGCCAGTGAAATCCCTTTCGAGCACTGGCAGCGGCAGTGTTTTGCGGGGTTTGATTGCGGAAATATCACCATCCAAAGCAAGTCAACTGCAGTTGGGTGGAAAATCATGCGAATAAATTTGAATTAAAATATCTCAAGAACCGGATGTCGCTGATAATTTTTGTCTTCAGCTGTGGATAGGTATTGAACACACCTTTCTGTTGATGTATATATCGATGGGTTTTGGGAACTTTGTTGAAAATGTAATTTTTTTCTTGAGCCTTGATTTTTTTCAAAAATGTCGAAAAAGGTGAAGTCATGAATTGTACAACAAGTTGTACAACGATAGAAAGGCCTGTGAAATCCCTTTCGAGCACTGGCAGCGGCAGAGTTTTGTGGGGTTTGATTGCGGAGATATCGCCATCCAAAGCAAGTCAACTGCAGTTGGGTGGAAAATCATGCGAATAACTTTGAATTAAAATATCTCAAGAACCGGATGTCGCAGATACTTTTTGTCTTCAGCTGTGGATAGGTATTGAACAGACCTTTCTTTTGATGTATATATCGATGTGTTTGGGGAACATTGTTAAAAATGTAATTTTTTTCTTGCATGGGGTTAGCCTCGATTTTTTTCAAAAATGTCGAAATAGGTGAAGTCATGAATTGTACTACAAGTTGTACAACAATGCAAAGGCCTGTGAAATCCCTTTCGAGCACTGGCAGCCTCAGATTTTTAAGGGATTCGGTTGCGGAGATATTACCATCCAAAGCAAGTGAAATGCAGTTGGTTGGAAAATCATGCGAATAACTTTGAATTAAAATATCTCAAGAACCGGATATCGCAGATATTTTTTGTCTTCATCATGAATTGTACAACAAGTTGTACAACGATAGAAAGGCCAGTGAAATCCCTTTCGAGCACTGGCAGCCTCAGATTTTTACGGGGTTCGGTTGCGGAGATATTACCATCCAAAGCAAGTCAAATGCAGTTGGTTGGAAAATCATGCGAATAATTTTGAATTAAAATATCTCAAGAACCGGATGTCGCAGATACTTTTTGTATTCAGCTGTGGATAGGTATTGAACAGACCTTTCTTTTGATGTATATATCGATGGGTTTGGGGAACATTGTTCAAAATGTAATTTTTTTCTTGCAAGGGGTTAGCCTTGATTTTTTTCAAAAATGTCGAAAAAGGTGAAGTCATGAATTGTACAACAAGTTGTACAACGATAGAAAGGCCTGTGAAATGCCTTTCGAGCACTGGCAGCGGCAGGGTTTTGCGGGGTTTGATTTCGGAGATATCACCATCCAAAGCAAGTCAACTGCAGTTGGGTGGAAAATCATGCGAATAACTTTGAATTAAAATATCTCAAGATTTAGATGTCGCAGATACTTTTTGTCTCCAGCTGTGGATAGGTATTGAACAGACCTTTCTTTTGATGTATATATCGATGGGTTTTGGGAACATTGTTGAAAATGTAATTTTTTTCTTGCAAGGGGTTAGCCTTGACTTTTTTCAAAAATGTCGAAAAAGGTGAAGTCATGAATTGTACAACAAGTTGTACAACGATAGAAAGGCCTGTGAAATGCTTTTCGAGCACTGGCAGCGGCAGAGTTTTGCGGGGTTTGATTGCGGAGATATCACCATCTAAAGCAAGTCAACTGCAGTTGGGTGGAAAATCATGCGAATTACTTTGAATTAAAATATCTCAAGATTTGGATGTCGCAGATACTTTTTGTCTTCAGCTGTGGATAGGTATTGAACAGACCTTTCTTTTGATGTATATATCGATGGTTTGGGGAACATTGTTAAAAATGTAATTTTTTTCTTGCAAGTGGTTAGCCTTGATTTTTTTCAAAAATGTCGGAAATGGTGAACCCATTAATTGTACAACAGTAGAAAAGCCTGTGAAATACCTTTCGAGCACTGGCAGCCAAAGCAAGTCAAATGCAGTTGGGTGGAAAATCATGCGAATAACTTTGAATTGAAATATCTCAATAACCGGATGTCACAGATACTTTTTGTCTTCAGCTGTGGATAGGTATTGAACAGACCTTTCTTTTGATGTATATATCGATGGTTTGGGGAACATTGTTAAAAATGTAATTTTTTTCTTGCAAGGGGTTAGCCTTGATTTTTTTCAAAAATGTCGAAAATGGTGAACCCATTAATTGTACAACAGTGGAAAAGCCTGTGAAATACCTTTCGAGCACTGGCAGCCAAAGCAAGTCAAATGCAGTTGGGTAGAAAATCATGCGAATGACTTTGAATTAAAATATCTCAAGAATCGGATGTCGCAGATACTTTTAGTCTTCAGCTGTGGATAGGTATTGAACAGACCTTTCTTTTGATGTATATATCGATGGTTTGGGGAACATTGTTGAAAATGTAATTTTTTTCTTGCAAAGGGTTAGCCTTGATTTTTTTCAAATATGTCGAAAAAGGTGAAGACCTTTTTTTTGATGTATATATCGATGGGTTTGGGGAACATTGTTAAAAATGTAATTTTTTTCTTGCAAGGGGTTAGCCTTGATTTTTTTCAAAAATGTCGAAAAAGGTGAAGTCATGAATTGTACAACAAGTTGTACAACAATGGAAAGGTCTGTGAAATCCCTTTCGAGCACTGGCAGCCTTGATTTTTTTCAAAAATGTCGAAAATGTTGAAGCCATTAATTGTACAACAGTGGAAAAGCCTGTAAAATACCTTTCGAGCACTGGCAGCCAAAGCAAGTCAAATGCAGTTGAGTGGAAAATCATGCGAATAACTTTGAATTAAAATATCTCAATAACCGGATGTCGCAGATACTTTTTGTCTTCAGCTGTGGATAGGTATTGAACAGACCTTTCTTCTGATGTATATATCGATGGGTTGGGGGAACATTGTTAAAAATGTAATTTTTTTCTTGCAAGGGGTTAGCCTTGATGTTTTTCAAAAATGTCGAAATAGGTGAAGTCATGAATTGTACTACAAGTTGTACAACAATGCAAAGGCCTGTGAAATCCCTTTCGAGCACTGGCAGCCTCAGATTTTTACGGGATTCGGTTGCGGAGATATTACCATCCAAAGCAAGTGAAATGCAGTTGGTTGGAAAATCATGCGAATAACTTTGAATTAAAATATCTCAAGAACCGGATGTCGCAGATACTTTTTGTCTTCAGCAGTGCATATGTTTTGAACAGACATTTCTTTTGATGTGTATATCGATGGGTTTTGGGAACTTTGTTGAAAATGTAATTTTTTTCTTGCAAGGGGTTAGCCTTGATTTTTTTCAAAAATGTCGAAAAAGGTAAAGTCATGAATTGTACTACAAGTTGTACAACAATGGAAAGGCCTGTGAAATCCCTTTCGAGCACTGGCAGCCTCAGATTTTTACGGTGTTCGGTTGCGGAGATATCACCATCCAAAGCAAGTCAAATGCAGTTGGTTGGAAAATCATGCGAATAACTTTGAATTAAAATATCTCAAGAACCGGATATCGCAGATATTTTTTGTCTTCATCATGAATTGTACAACAAGTTGTACAATGATAGAAAGGCCAGTGAAATCCCTTTCGAGCACTGGCAGCGGCAGTGTTTTGCGGGGTTTGATTGCGGAAATATCACCATCCAAAGCAAGTCAACTGCAGTTAGGTGGAAAATCATGCGAATAAATTTGAATTAAAATATCTCAAGAACCGGATGTCGCTGATAATTTTTGTCTTCAGCTGTGGATAGGTATTGAACACACCTTTCTTTTGATGTATATATCGATGGGTTTTGGGAACTTTGTTGAAAATGTAATTTTTTTCTTGAGCCTTGATTTTTTTCAAAAATGTCGAAAAAGGTGAAGTCATGAATTGTACAACAAGTTGTACAACGATAGAAAGGCCTGTGAAATGCTTTTCGAGCACTGGCAGCGGCAGAGTTTTGCGGGGTTTGATTGCGGAGATATCACCATCTAAAGCAAGTCAACTGCAGTTGGGTGGAAAATCATGCGAATTATTTTGAATTAAAATATCTCAAGATTTGGATGTCGCAGATACTTTTTGTCTTCAGCCGTGGATAGGTATTGAACAGACCTTTCTTTTGATGTATATATCGATGGTTTGGGGAACATTGTTAAAAATGTAATTTTTTTCTTGCAAGTGGTTAGCCTTGATTTTTTTCAAAAATGTCGGAAATGGTGAACCCATTAATTGTACAACAGTGGAAAAGCCTGTGAAATACCTTTCGAGCACTGGCAGCCAAAGCAAGTCAAATGCAGTTGGGTAGAAAATCATGCGAATGACTTTGAATTAAAATATCTCAAGAATCGGATGTCGCAGATACTTTTAGTCTTCAGCTGTGGATAGGTATTGAACAGACCTTTCTTTTGATGTATATATCGATGGTTTGGGGAACATTGTTAAAAATGTAATTTTTTTCTTGCAAGGGGTTAGCCTTGATTTTTTTCAAAAATGTCGAAAAAGGTGAAGTCATGAATTGTACAACAAGTTGTACAACAATGGAAAGGTCTGTGAAATCCCTTTCGAGCACTGGCAGCCTTGATTTTTTTCAAAAATGTCGAAAATGTTGAAGCCATTAATTGTACAACAGTGGAAAAGCCTGTAAAATACCTTTCGAGCACTGGCAGCCAAAGCAAGTCAAATGCAGTTGGGTGGAAAATCATGCGAATAACTTTGAATTGAAATATCTCAATAACCGGATGTCGCAGATACTTTTTGTCTTCAGCTGTGGATAGGTATTGAACAGACCTTTCTTCTGATGTATATATCGATGGGTTTGGGGAACATTGTTAAAAATGTAATTTTTTTCTTGCAAGGGGTTAGCCTTGATGTTTTTCAAAAATGTCGAAATAGGTGAAGTCATGAATTGTACTACAAGTTGTACAACAATGCAAAGGCCTGTGAAATCCCTTTCGAGCACTGGCAGCCTCAGATTTTTACGGGATTCGGTTGCGGAGATATTACCATCCAAAGCAAGTGAAATGCAGTTGGTTGGAAAATCATGCGAATAACTTTGAATTAAAATATCTCAAGAACCGGATGTCGCAGATACTTTTTGTCTTCAGCAGTGCATATGTTTTGAACAGACATTTCTTTTGATGTGTATATCGATGGGTTTTGGGAACTTTGTTGAAAATGTAATTTTTTTCTTGCAAGGGGTTAGCCTTGATTTTTTTCAAAAATGTCGAAAAAGGTAAAGTCATGAATTGTACTACAAGTTGTACAACAATGGAAAGGCCTGTGAAATCCCTTTCGAGCACTGGCAGCCTCAGATTTTTACGGTGTTCGGTTGCGGAGATATCACCATCCAAAGCAAGTCAAATGCAGTTGGTTGGAAAATCATGCGAATAACTTTGAATTAAAATATCTCAAGAACCGGATGTCGCAGATATTTTTTGTCTTCAGCTGTGGATAGGTGTTAAACAGACCTTTCTTTGGATGTATATATCGATGAGTTTTGGGAACTTTGTTGAAAATGTAATTTTTTTCTTGCAAGGGGTTAGCCTTGATTTTTTTCAAAAATGTCGAAATAGGTGAAGTCATGAATTGTACTACAAGTTGTACAACAATGCAAAGGCCTGTGAAATCCCTTTCGAGCATTGGCAGTCTCAGATTTTTACGGGATTCGGTGGCGGAGATATTACCATCCAAAGCAAGTGAAATGCAGTTGGTTGGAAAATCATGCGAATAACTTTGAATTAAAATATCTCAAGAACCGGATATCGCAGATGTTTTTTGTCTTCATCATGAATTGTACAACAAGTTGTACAATGATAGAAAGGCCAGTGAAATCCCTTTCGAGCACTGGCAGCGGCAGTGTTTTGCGGGGTTTGATTGCGGAAATATCACCATCCAAAGCAAGTCAACTGCAGTTGGGTGGAAAATCATGCGAATAAATTTGAATTAAAATATCTCAAGAACCGGATGTCGCTGATAATTTTTGTCTTCAGCTGTGGATAGGTATTGAACACACCTTTCTGTTGATGTATATATCGATGGGTTTTGGGAACTTTGTTGAAAATGTAATTTTTTTCTTGAGCCTTGATTTTTTTCAAAAATGTCGAAAAAGGTGAAGTCATGAATTGTACAACAAGTTGTACAACGATAGAAAGGCCTGTGAAATCCCTTTCGAGCACTGGCAGCGGCAGAGTTTTGTGGGGTTTGATTGCGGAGATATCGCCATCCAAAGCAAGTCAACTGCAGTTGGGTGGAAAATCATGCGAATAACTTTGAATTAAAATATCTCAAGAACCGGATGTCGCAGATACTTTTTGTCTTCAGCTGTGGATAGGTATTGAACAGACCTTTCTTTTGATGTATCTATCGATGGGTTTTGGGAACATTGTTGAAAATGTAATTTTTTTCTTGCAAGGGGTTAGCCTTGACTTTTTTCAAAAATGTCGAAAAAGGTGAAGTCATGAATTGTACAACAAGTTGTACAACGATAGAAAGGCCTGTGAAATGCTTTTCGAGCACTGGCAGCGGCAGAGTTTTGCGGGGTTTGATTGCGGAGATATCACCATCTAAAGCAAGTCAACTGCAGTTGGGTGGAAAATCATGCGAGTTACTTTGAATTAAAATATCTCAAGATTTGGATGTCGCAGATACTTTTTGTCTTCAGCTGTGGATAGGTATTGAACAGACCTTTCTTTTGATGTATATATCGATGGTTTGGGGAACATTGTTAAAAATGTAATTTTTTTCTTGCAAGTGGTTAGCCTTGATTTTTTTCAAAAATGTCGGAAATGGTGAACCCATTAATTGTACAACAGTGGAAAAGCCTGTGAAATACCTTTCGAGCACTAGCAGCCAAAGCAAGTCAAATGCCGTTGGGTGGAAGATCATGCGAATAACTTTGAATTGAAATATCTCAATAACCGGATGTCACAGATACTTTTTGTCTTGAGCTGTGGATAGGTATTGAACGGACCTTTCTTTTGATGTATATATCGATGGTTTGGGGAACATTGTTAAAAATGTAATTTTTTTCTTGCAAGGGGTTAGCCTTGATTTTTTTCAAAAATGTCGAAAATGGTGAACCCATTAATTGTACAACAGTGGAAAAGCCGGTGAAATACCTTTCGAGCACTGGCAGCCAAAGCAAGTCAAATGCAGTTGGGTAGAAAATCATGCGAATGACTTTGAATTAAAATATCTCAAGAATCGGATGTCGCAGATACTTTTAGTCTTCAGCTGTGGATAGGTATTGAACAGACCTTTCTTTTGATGTATATATCGATGGTTTGGGGAACATTGTTGAAAATGTAATTTTTTTCTTGCAAAGGGTTAGCCTTGATTTTTTTCAAATATGTCGAAAAAGGTGAAGACCTTTTTTTTGATGTATATATCGATGGGTTTGGGGAACATTGTTAAAAATGTAATTTTTTTCTTGCAAGGTGTTAGGCTTGATTTTTTTCAAAAATGTCGAAAAAGGTGAAGTCATGAATTGTACAACAAGTTGTACAACAATGGAAAGGTCTGTGAAATCCCTTTCGAGCACTGGCAGCCTTGATTTTTTTCAAAAATGTCGAAAATGTTGAAGCCATTAATTGTACAACAGTGGAAAAGCCTGTAAAATACCTTTCGAGCACTGGCAGCCAAAGCAAGTCAAATGCAGTTGAGTGGAAAATCATGCGAATAACTTTGAATTGAAATATCTCAATAACCGGATGTCGCAGATACTTTTTGTCTTCAGCTGTGGATAGGTATTGAACAGACCTTTCTTCTGATGTATATATCGATGGGTTTGGGGAACATTGTTAAAAATGTAATTTTTTTCTTGCAAGGGGTTAGCCTTGATGTTTTTCAAAAATGTCGAAATAGGTGAAGTCATGAATTGTACTACAAGTTGTACAACAATGCAAAGGCCTGTGAAATCCCTTTCGAGCACTGGCAGCCTCAGATTTTTACGGGATTCGGTTGCGGAGATATTACCATCCAAAGCAAGTGAAATGCAGTTGGTTGGAAAATCATGCGAATAACTTTGAATTAAAATATCTCAAGAACCGGATGTCGCAGATACTTTTTGTCTTCAGCAGTGCATATGTTTTGAACAGACATTTCTTTTGATGTGTATATCGATGGGTTTTGGGAACTTTGTTGAAAATGTAATTTTTTTCTTGCAAGGGGTTAGCCTTGATTTTTTTCAAAAATGTCGAAAAAGGTAAAGTCATGAATTGTACTACAAGTTGTACAACAATGGAAACGCCTGTGAAATCCCTTTCGAGCACTGGCAGTCTCAGATTTTTACGGTGTTCGGTTGCGGAGATATCACCATCCAAAGCAAGTCAAATGCAGTTGGTTGGAAAATCATGCGAATAACTTTGAATTAAAATATCTCAAGAACCGGATGTCGCAGATATTTTTTGTCTTCAGCTGTGGATAGGTGTTAAACAGACCTTTCTTTGGATGTATATATCGATGGGTTTTGGGAACTTTGTTGAAAATGTAATTTTTTTCTTGCAAGGGGTTAGCCTTGATTTTTTTCAAAAATGTCGAAATAGGTGAAGTCATGAATTGTACTACAAGTTGTACAACAATGCAAAGGCCTGTGAAATCCCTTTCGAGCATTGGCAGTCTCAGATTTTTACGGGATTCGGTGGCGGAGATATTACCATCCAAAGCAAGTGAAATGCAGTTGGTTGGAAAATCATGCGAATAACTTTGAATTAAAATATCTCAAGAACCGGATATCGCAGATATTTTTTGTCTTCATCATGAATTGTACAACAAGTTGTACAATGATAGAAAGGCCAGTGAAATCCCTTTCGAGCACTGGCAGCGGCAGTGTTTTGCGGGGTTTGATTGCGGAAATATCACCATCCAAAGCAAGTCAACTGCAGTTGGGTGGAAAATCATGCGAATAAATTTGAATTAAAATATCTCAAGAACCGGATGTCGCTGATAATTTTTGTCTTCAGCTGTGGATAGGTATTGAACACACCTTTATTTGATGTATATATCGATGGGTTTTGGGAACTTTGTTGAAAATGTAATTTTTTTCTTGAGCCTTGATTTTTTTCAAAAATGTCGAAAAAGGTGAAGTCATGAATTGTACAACAAGTTGTACAACGATAGAAAGGCCTGTGAAATGCTTTTCGAGCACTGGCAGCGGCAGAGTTTTGCGGGGTTTGATTGCGGAGATATCACCATCTAAAGCAAGTCAACTGCAGTTGGGTGGAAAATCATGCGAATTACTTTGAATTAAAATATCTCAAGATTTGGATGTCGCAGATACTTTTTGTCTTCAGCTGTGGATAGGTATTGAACAGACCTTTCTTTTGATGTATATATCGATGGTTTGGGGAACATTGTTAAAAATGTAATTTTTTTCTTGCAAGTGGTTAGCCTTGATTTTTTTCAAAAATGTCGGAAATGGTGAACCCATTAATTGTACAACAGTGGAAAGTCTGTGAAATACCTTTCGAGCACTGGCAGCCAAAGCAAGTCAAATGCAGTTGGGTGGAAAATCATGCGAATAACTTTGAATTGAAATATCTCAATAACCGGATGTCACAGATACTTTTTGTCTTCAGCTGTGGATAGGTATTGAACAGACCTTTCTTTTGATGTATATATCGATGGTTTGGGGAACATTGTTAAAAATGTAATTTTTTTCTTGCAAGGGGTTAGCCTTGATTTTTTTCAAAAATGTCGAAAATGGTGAACCCATTAATTGTACAACAGTGGAAAAGCCTGTGAAATACCTTTCGAGCACTGGCAGCCAAAGCAAGTCAAATGCAGTTGGGTAGAAAATCATGCGAATGACTTTGAATTAAAATATCTCAAGAATCGGATGTCGCAGATACTTTTAGTCTTCAGCTGTAGATAGGTATTGAACAGACCTTTCTTTTGATGTATATATCGATGGTTTGGGGAACATTGTTGAAAATGTAATTTTTTTCTTGCAAAGGGTTAGCCTTGATTTTTTTCAAATATGTCGAAAAAGGTGAAGACCTTTCTTTTGATGTATATATCGATGGGTTTGGGGAACATTGTTAAAAATGTAATTTTTTTCTTGCAAGGGGTTAGCCTTAATTTTTTTCAAAAATGTCGAAAAAGGTGAAGTCATGAATTGTACAACAAGTTGTACAACAATGGAAAGGTCTGTGAAATCCCTTTCGAGCACTGGCAGCCTCAGATTTTTACGGGATTCGGTTGCGGAGATATTACCATCCAAAGCAAGTGAAATGCAGTTGGTTGGAAAATCATGCGAATAACTTTGAATTAAAATATCTCAAGAACCGGATGTCGCAGATACTTTTTGTCTTCAGCAGTGCATATGTTTTGAACAGACATTTCTTTTGATGTGTATATCGATGGGTTTTGGGAACTTTGTTGAAAATGTAATTTTTTTCTTGCAAGGGGTTAGCCTTGATTTTTTTTCAAAAATGTCGAAAAAGGTAAAGTCATGAATTGTACTACAAGTTGTACAACAATGGAAAGGCCTGTGAAATCCCTTTCGAGCACTGGCAGCCTCAGATTTTTACGGTGTTCGGTTGCGGAGATATCACCATCCAAAGCAAGTCAAATGCAGTTGGTTGGAAAATCATGCGAATAACTTTGAATTAAAATATCTCAAGAACCGGATGTCGCAGATATTTTTTGTCTTCAGCTGTGGATAGGTGTTAAACAGACCTTTCTTTGGATGTATATATCGATGGGTTTTGGGAACTTTGTTGAAAATGTAATTTTTTTCTTGCAAGGGGTTAGCCTTGATTTTTTTCAAAAATGTCGAAATAGGTGAAGTCATGAATTGTACTACAAGTTGTACAACAATGCAAAGGCCTGTGAAATCCCTTTCGAGCATTGGCAGTCTCAGATTTTTACGGGATTCGGTGGCGGAGATATTACCATCCAAAGCAAGTGAAATGCAGTTGGTTGGAAAATCATGCGAATAACTTTGAATTAAAATATCTCAAGAACCGGATATCGCAGATATTTTTTGTCTTCATCATGAATTGTACAACAAGTTGTACAATGATAGAAAGGCCAGTGAAATCCCTTTCGAGCACTGGCAGCGGCAGTGTTTTGCGGGGTTTGATTGCGGAAATATCACCATCCAAAGCAAGTCAACTGCAGTTGGGTGGAAAATCATGCGAATAAATTTGAATTAAAATATCTCAAGAACCGGATGTCGCTGATAATTTTTGTCTTCAGCTGTGGATAGGTATTGAACACACCTTTCTTTTGATGTATATATCGATGGGTTTTGGGAACTTTGTTGAAAATGTAATTTTTTTCTTGAGCCTTGATTTTTTTCAAAAATGTCGAAAAAGGTGAAGTCATGAATTGTACAACAAGTTGTACAACGATAGAAAGGCCTGTGAAATGCTTTTCGAGCACTGGCAGCGGCAGAGTTTTGCGGGGTTTGATTGCGGAGATATCACCATCTAAAGCAAGTCAACTGCAGTTGGGTGAAAAATCATGCGAATTACTTTGAATTAAAATATCTCAAGATTTGGATGTCGCAGATACTTTTTGTCTTCAGCTGTGGATAGGTATTGAACAGACCTTTCTTTTGATGTATATATCGATGGTTTGGGGAACATTGTTAAAAATGTAATTTTTTTCTTGCAAGTGGTTAGCCTTGATTTTTTTCAAAAATGTCGGAAATGGTGAACCCATTAATTGTACAACAGTGGAAAAGCCTGTGAAATACCTTTCGAGCACTGGCAGCCAAAGCAAGTCAAATGCAGTTGGGTGGAAAATCATGCGAATAACTTTGAATTGAAATATCTCAATAACCGGATGTCACAGATACTTTTTGTCTTCAGCTGTGGATAGGTATTGAACAGACCTTTCTTTTGATGTATATATCGATGGTTTGGGGAACATTGTTAAAAATGTAATTTTTTTCTTGCAAGGGGTTAGCCTTGATTTTTTTCAAAAATGTCGAAAATGTTGAAGCCATTAATTGTACAACAGTGGAAAAGCCTGTAAAATACCTTTCGAGCACTGGCAGCCAAAGCAAGTCAAATGCAGTTGAGTGGAAAATCATGCGAATAACTTTGAATTGAAATATCTCAATAACCGGATGTCGCAGATACTTTTTGTCTTCAGCTGTGGATAGGTATTGAACAGACCTTTCTTCTGATGTATATATCGATGGGTTTGGGGAACATTGTTAAAAATGTAATTTTTTTCTTGCAAGGGGTTAGCCTTGATGTTTTTCAAAAATGTCGAAATAGGTGAAGTCATGAATTGTACTACAAGTTGTACAACAATGCAAAGGCCTGTGAAATCCCTTTCGAGCACTGGCAGCCTCAGATTTTTACGGTATTCGGTTGCGGAGATATTACCATCCAAAGCAAGTGAAATGCAGTTGGTTGGAAAATCATGCGAATAACTTTGAATTAAAATATCTCAAGAACCGGATGTCGCAGATACTTTTTGTCTTCAGCAGTGCATATGTTTTGAACAGACATTTCTTTTGATGTGTATATCGATGGGTTTTGGGAACTTTGTTGAAAATGTAATTTTTTTCTTGCAAGGGGTTAGCCTTGATTTTTTTCAAAAATGTCGAAATAGGTGAAGTCATGAATTGTACTACAAGTTGTACAACAATGCAAAGGCCTGTGAAATCCCTTTCGAGCATTGGCAGTCTCAGATTTTTACGGGATTCGGTGGCGGAGATATTACCATCCAAAGCAAGTGAAATGCAGTTGGTTGGAAAATCATGCGAATAACTTTGAATTAAAATATCTCAAGAACCGGATATCGCAGATATTTTTTGTCTTCATCATGAATTGTACAACAAGTTGTACAATGATAGAAAGGCCAGTGAAATCCCTTTTGAGCACTGGCAGCGGCAGTGTTTTGCGGGGTTTGATTGTGGAAATATCACCATCCAAAGCAAGTCAACTGCAGTTGGGTGGAAAATCATGCGAATAAATTTGAATTAAAATATCTCAAGAACCGGATGTCGCTGATAATTTTTGTCTTCAGCTGTGGATAGGTATTGAACACACCTTTCTTTTGATGTATATATCGATGGGTTTTGGGAACTTTGTTGAAAATGTAATTTTTTTCTTGAGCCTTGATTTTTTTCAAAAATGTCGAAAAAGGTGAAGTCATGAATTGTACAACAAGTTGTACAACGATAGAAAGGCCTGTGAAATCCCTTTCGAGCACTGTCAGCGGCAGAGTTTTGTGGGGTTTGATTGCGGAGATATCGCCATCCAAAGCAAGTCAACTGCAGTTGGGTGGAAAATCATGCGAATAACTTTGAATTAAAATATCTCAAGAACCGGATGTCGCAGATATTTTTTGTCTTCAGCTGTGGATAGGTGTTAAACAGACCTTTCTTTGGATGTATATATCGATGGGTTTTGGGAACTTTGTTGAAAATGTAATTTTTTTCTTGCAAGGGGTTAGCCTTGATTTTTTTCAAAAATGTCGAAATAGGTGAAGTCATGAATTGTACTACAAGTTGTACAACAATGCAAAGGCCTGTGAAATCCCTTTCGAGCATTGGCAGTCTCAGATTTTTACGGGATTCGGTGGCGGAGATATTACCATCCAAAGCAAGTGAAATGCAGTTGGTTGGAAAATCATGCGAATAACTTTGAATTAAAATATCTCAAGAACCGGATATCGCAGATATTTTTTGTCTTCATCATGAATTGTACAACAAGTTGTACAATGATAGAAAGGCCAGTTAAATCCCTTTCGAGCACTGGCAGCGGCAGTGTTTTGCGGGGTTTGATTGCGGAAATATCACCATCCAAAGCAAGTCAACTGCAGTTGGGTGGAAAATCATGCGAATAAATTTGAATTAAAATATCTCAAGAACCGGATGTCGCTGATAATTTTTGTCTTCAGCTGTGGATAGGTATTGAACACACCTTTCTTTTGATGTATATATCGATGGGTTTTGGGAACTTTGTTGAAAATGTAATTTTTTTCTTGAGCCTTGATTTTTTTCAAAAATGTCGAAAAAGGTGAAGTCATGAATTGTACAACAAGTTGTACAACGATAGAAAGGCCTGTGAAATGCTTTTCGAGCACTGGCAGCGGCAGAGTTTTGCGGGGTTTGATTGCGGAGATATCACCATCTAAAGCAAGTCAACTGCAGTTGGGTGGAAAATCATGCGAATTACTTTGAATTAAAATATCTCAAGATTTGGATGTCGCAGATACTTTTTGTCTTCAGCTGTGGATAGGTATTGAACAGACCTTTCTTTTGATGTATATATCGATGGTTTGGGGAACATTGTTAAAAATGTAATTTTTTTCTTGCAAGTGGTTAGCCTTGATTTTTTTCAAAAATGTCGGAAATGGTGAACCCATTAATTGCACAACAGTGGAAAAGCCTGTGAAATACCTTTCGAGCACTGGCAGCCAAAGCAAGTCAAATGCAGTTGGGTGGAAAATCATGCGAATAACTTTGAATTGAAATATCTCAATAACCGGATGTCACAGATACTTTTTGTCTTCAGCTGTGGATAGGTATTGAACAGACCTTTCTTTTGATGTATATATCGATGGTTTGGGGAACATTGTTAAAAATGTAATTTTTTTCTTGCAAGGGGTTAGCCTTGATTTTTTTCAAAAATGTCGAAAATGGTGAACCCATTAATTGTACAACAGTGGAAAAGCCTGTGAAATACCTTTCGAGCACTGGCAGCCAAAGCAAGTCAAATGCAGTTGGGTAGAAAATCATGCGAATGACTTTGAATTAAAATATCTCAAGAATCGGATGTCGCAGATACTTTTAGTCTTCAGCTGTGGATAGGTATTGAACAGACCTTTCTTTTGATGTATATATCGATGGTTTGGGGAACATTGTTGAAAATGTAATTTTTTTCTTGCAAAGGGTTAGCCTTGATTTTTTTCAAATATGTCGAAAAAGGTGAAGAAGTTTCTTTTGATGTATATATCGATGGGTTTGGGGAACATTGTTAAAAATGTAATTTTTTTCTTGCAAGGGGTTAGCCTTAATTTTTTTCAAAAATGTCGAAAAAGGTGAAGTCATGAATTGTACAACAAGTTGTACAACAATGGAAAGGTCTGTGAAATCCCTTTCGAGCACTGGCAGCCTTGATTTTTTTCAAAAATGTCGAAAATGTTGAAGCCATTAATTGTACAACAGTGGAAAAGCCTGTAAAATACCTTTCGAGCACTGGCAGCCAAAGCAAGTCAAATGCAGTTGAGTGGAAAATCATGCGAATAACTTTGAATTGAAATATCTCAATAACCGGATGTCGCAGATACTTTTTGTCTTCAGCTGTGGATAGGTATTGAACAGACCTTTCTTCTGATGTATATATCGATGGGTTTGGGGAACATTGTTAAAAATGTAATTTTTTTCTTGCAAGGGGTTAGCCTTGCTGTTTTTCAAAAATGTCGAAATAGGTGAAGTCATGAATTGTACTACAAGTTGTACAACAATGCAAAGGCCTGTGAAATCCCTTTCGAGCACTGGCAGCCTCAGATTTTTACGGGATTCGGTTGCGGAGATATTACCATCCAAAGCAAGTGAAATGCAGTTGGTTGGAAAATCATGCGAATAACTTTGAATTAAAATATCTCAAGAACCGGATGTCGCAGATACTTTTTGTCTTCAGCAGTGCATATGTTTTGAACAGACATTTCTTTTGATGTGTATATCGATGGGTTTTGGGAACTTTGTTGAAAATGTAATTTTTTTCTTGCAAGGGGTTAGCCTTGATTTTTTTCAAAAATGTCGAAAAAGGTAAAGTCATGAATTGTACTACAAGTTGTACAACAATGGAAAGGCCTGTGAAATCCCTTTCGAGCACTGGCAGCCTCAGATTTTTACGGTGTTCGGTTGCGGAGATATCACCATCCAAAGCAAGTGAAATGCAGTTGGTTGGAAAATCATGCGAATAACTTTGAATTAAAATATCTCAAGAACCGGATGTCGCAGATATTTTTTGTCTTCAGCTGTGGATAGGTGTTAAACAGACCTTTCTTTGGATGTATATATCGATGGGTTCTGGGAACTTTGTTGAAAATGTAATTTTTTTCTTGCAAGGGGTTAGCCTTGATTTTTTTCAAAAATGTCGAAATAGGTGAAGTCATGAATTGTACTACAAGTTGTACAACAATGCAAAGGCCTGTGAAATCCCTTTCGAGCATTGGCAGTCTCAGATTTTTACGGGATTCGGTGGCGGAGATATTACCATCCAAAGCAAGTGAAATGCAGTTGGTTGGAAAATCATGCGAATAACTTTGAATTAAAATATCTCAAGAACCGGATATCGCAGATATTTTTTGTCTTCATCATGAATTGTACAACAAGTTGTACAATGATAGAAAGGCCAGTGAAATCCCTTTCGAGCACTGGCAGCGGCAGTGTTTTGCGGGGTTTGATTGCGGAAATATCACCATCCAAAGCAAGTCAACTGCAGTTGGGTAGAAAATCATGCGAATAAATTTGAATTAAAATATCTCAAGAACCGGATGTCGCTGATAATTTTTGTCTTCAGCTGTGGATAGGTATTGAACACACCTTTCTTTTGATGTATATATCGATGGGTTTTGGGAACTTTGTTGAAAATGTAATTTTTTTCTTGAGCCTTGATTTTTTTCAAAAATGTCGAAAAAGGTGAAGTCATGAATTGTACAACAAGTTGTACAACGATAGAAAGGCCTGTGAAATGCCTTTCGAGCACTGGCAGCGGCAGGGTTTTGCGGGGTTTGATTTCGGAGATATCACCATCCAAAGCAAGTCAACTGCAGTTGGGTGGAAAATCATGCGAATAACTTTGAATTAAAATATCTCAAGATTTAGATGTCGCAGATACTTTTTGTCTCCAGCTGTGGATAGGTATTGAACAGACCTTTCTTTTGATGTATATATCAATGGGTTTGGGGAACATTGTTGAAAATGTAATTTTTTTCTTGCAAGGGGTTAGGCTTGATTTTTTTCAAAAATGTCGAAAAAAGTGAAGTCATGAATTGTACAACAAGTTGTACAATAATGGAAAGGCATGTGAAATCCCTTTCGAGCACTGGCAGCCGCAGAGTTTTGCGGGGTTTGATTGCGGAGATATCACCATCCAAAGCAAGTCAAATGCAGTTGGGTAGAAAATCATGCGAATGTCTTTGAATTAAAAAATCTCAAGAATCGGATTTCGCAGATACTTTTTGTCTTCAGCCGTGGATAGGTATTGAACAGACCTTTCTTTTGATGTATATATCGATGGGTTTTGGGAACATTGTTGAAAATGTAATTTTTTTTTTGCAAGGGGTTAGCCTTGACTTTTTTCAAAAATGTCGAAAAATGTGAAGTCATGAATTGTACAACAAGTTGTACAACGATAGAAAGGCCTGTGAAATGCTTTTCGAGCACTGGCAGCGGCAGAGTTTTGCGGGGTTTGATTGCGGAGATATCACCATCTAAAGCAAGTCAACTGCAGTTGGGTGGAAAATCATGCGAATTACTTTGAATTAAAATATCTCAAGATTTGGATGTCGCAGATACTTTTTGTCTCCAGCTGTGGATAGGTATTGAACAGACCTTTCTTTTGATGTATATATCGATGGGTTTGGGGAAAATTGTTGAAAATGTAATTTTTTTCTTGCAAAGGGTTAGCCTTGATTTGTTTCAAAAATGGCGAAAAAAGTGAAGTCATGAATTGTACAACAAGTTGTACAATAATGGAAAGGCCTGTGAAATCCCTTTCGAGCACTGGCAGCCGCAGAGTTTTGCGGGGTTTGATTGCGGAGATATAACCATCCAAAGCAAGTCAAATGCAGTTGGGTAGAAAATCATGCGAATGACTTTGAATTAAAATATCTCAAGAATCGGATGTCGCAGATACTTTTTGTCTTCAGCTGTGGATAGGTATTGAACAGACCTTTCTTTTGATGTATATATCGATGGTTTGGGGAACATTGTTAAAAATGTAATTTTTTTCTTGCAAGGGGTTAGCCTTGATTTTTTTCAAAAATGTCGGAAATGGTGAACCCATTAATTGTACAACAGTGGAAAAGCCTGTGAAATACCTTTCGAGCACTGGCAGCCAAAGCAAGTCAAATGCAGTTGGGTGGAAAATCATGCGAATAACTTTGAATTGAAATATCTCAATAACCGGATGTCACAGATACTTTTTGTCTTCAGCTGTGGATAGGTATTGAACAGACCTTTCTTTTGATGTATATATCGATGGTTTGGGGAACATTGTTAAAAATGTAATTTTTTTCTTGCAAGGGGTTACCCTTGATTTTTTTCAAAAATGTCGAAAATGGTGAACCCATTAATTGTACAACAGTGGAAAAGCCTGTGAAATACCTTTCGAGCACTGGCAGCCAAAGCAAGTCAAATGCAGTTGGGTAGAAAATCATGCGAATGACTTTGAATTAAAATATCTCAAGAATCGGATGTCGCAGATACTTTTAGTCTTCAGCTGTGGATAGGTATTGAACAGACCTTTCTTTTTATGTATATATCGATGGTTTGGGGAACATTGTTGAAAATGTAATTTTTTTCTTGCAAAGGGTTAGCCTTGATTTTTTTCAAATATGTCGAAAAAGGTGAAGTCATGAATTGTACAACAAGTTGTACAACGATAGAAAGGCCAGTGAAATCCCTTTCGAGCACTGGCAGCGGCAGAGTTTTGCGGGGTTTGCTTGCGGAAATATCACCATCCAAAGCAAGTCAACTGCAGTTGGGTGGAAAATCATGCGAATAAATTTGAATTAAAATATCGCAAGAACCGGATGTCGCAGATAATTTTTGTCTTCAGCTGTGGATAGGTATTGAACACACCTTTCTTTTGATGTATATATCGATGGATTTGGGGAACATTGTTAAAAATGTAATTTTTTTCTTGCAAGGGGTTAGACTTGATTTTTTTCAAAAATGTCGAAATAGGTGAAGTCATGAATTGCACTACAAGTTGTACAACAATGGAAAGGTCTGTGAAATCCCTTTCGAGCACTGGCAGCCTTGATTTTTTTCAAAAATGTCGAAAATGGTGAAGCCATTAATTGTACAACAGTGGAAAAGCCTGTAAAATACCTTTCGAGCACTGGCAGCCAAAGCAAGTCAAATGCAGTTGGGTGGAAAATCATGCGAATAACTTTGAATTGAAATATCTCAATAACCGGTTGTCGCAGATACTTTTTGTCTTCAGCTGTGGATAGGTATTGAACAGACCTTTCTTCTGATGTATATATCGATGGGTTTGGGGAACATTGTTAAAAATGTAATTTTTTTCTTGCAAGGGGTTAGCCTTGATTTTTTTCAAAAATGTCGAAATAGGTGAAGTCATGAATTGTACTACAAGTTGTACAACAATGCAAAGGCCTGTGA
Organism: Philhelius pedissequus; assembly: GCA_910595825.1. Taxonomy (NCBI): domain Eukaryota; kingdom Metazoa; phylum Arthropoda; class Insecta; order Diptera; family Syrphidae; genus Philhelius; species Philhelius pedissequus. The sequence goes on along the minus strand of OU343163.1, from coordinate 276,212 downwards.
AATCCCTTTCGAGCACTGGCAGCCTCAGATTTTTACGGGATTCGGTTGCGGAGATATTACCATCCAAAGCAAGTGAAATGCAGTTGGTTGGAAAATCATGCGAATAACTTTGAATTAAAATATCTCAAGAACCGGATGTCGCAGATACTTTTTGTCTTCAGCAGTGCATATGTTTTGAACAGACATTTCTTTTGATGTGTATATCGATGAGTTTTGGGAACTTTGTTGAAAATGTAATTTTTTTCTTGCAAGGGGTTAGCCTTGATTTTTTTCAAAAATGTCGAAATAGGTGAAGTCATGAATTGTACTACAAGTTGTACAACAATGCAAAGGCCTGTGAAATCCCTTTCGAGCATTGGCAGCCTCAGATTTTTACGGGATTCGGTGGCGGAGATATTACCATCCAAAGCAAGTGAAATGCAGTTGGTTGGAAAATCATGCGAATAACTTTGAATTAAAATATCTCAAGAACCGGATATCGCAGATATTTTTTGTCTTCATCATGAATTGTACAACAAGTTGTACAATGATAGAAAGGCCAGTGAAATCCCTTTCGAGCACTGGCAGCGGCAGAGTTTTGCGGGGTTTGATTGCGGAAATATCACCATGCAAAGCAAGTCAACTGCAGTTGGGTGGAAAATCATGCGAATAAATTTGAATTAAAATATCTCAAGAACCGGATGTCGCTGATAATTTTTGTCTTCAGCTGTGGATAGGTATTGAACACACCTTTCTTTTGATGTATATATCGATGGGTTTGGGGAACATTGTTAAAAATGTAATTTTTTTCTTGCAAGGGGTTAGACTTGACTTTTTTCAAAAATGTCGAAATAGGTGAAGTCATGAATTGTACTACAAGTTGTACAACAATGGAAAGGCCTGTGAAATCCCTTTCGAGCACTGGCAGCCTCAGATTTTTACGGGGTTCGGTTGCGGAGATATTACCATCCAAAGCAAGTCAAATGCAGTTGGTTGGAAAATCGTGCGAATAATTTTGAATTAAAATATCTTAAGAACCGGATATCGCAGATACTTTTTGTCTTCAGGCGTGGATAGGTATTGAACACACCTTTCTTTTGATGTATATATCGATGGGTTTGGGGAACATTGTTAAAAATGTAATTTTTTTCTTGCAAGGGGTTAGACTTGATTTTTTTCAAAAATGTCGAAATAGGTGAAGTCATGAATTGTACTACAAGTTGTACAACAATGGAAAGGCCTGTGAAATCCCTTTCGAGCACTGGCAGCCTCAGATTTTTACGGGGTTCGGTTGCGGAGATATTACCATCCAAAGCAAGTCAAATGCAGTTGGTTGGAAAATCATGCGAATAATTTTGAATTAAAATATCTCAAGAACCGGATATCGCAGATACTTTTTGTCTTCAGCTGTGTATAGGTATTGAACAGACCTTTCTTTTGATGTATATATCGATGGGTTTGGGGAACATTGTTAAAAATGTAATTTTTTTCTTGCAAGGGATTAGCCTTGATTTTTTTCAAAAATGTCGAAAAAGGTGAAGTCATGAATTGTACAACAAGTTTTACAACAATGGAAATGCCTGTGGAATCCCTTTCGAGCACTGGCAGCTGCATATTTTTACGGGGTTTGGTTGCGGAGATATCACCATCCAAAGCAAGTCAAATGCATTTGGGTGGAAAATCATGCGAAAAACTTTGAATAAAAATATCTTAAGATTTGGATGTCGCAGATACTTTTTGTCTCCAGCTGTGGATAGGTATTGAACAGACCTTTCTTTTGATGTTGTTGAGAAGTTCTCAATTCGAAATAATAAGTGGCCACCTTGCCAATCTAAAAAGTCATACAAACGTCAAATGCCAACCAAGAATGAGTTTGACATAAATTGAAACTGAAATAAAACGTGTTCTAGTAAAGTCGTTCTTTTTTAATTCAACATAAATTAGAATTCCAGTTCAGTTTTTCAGCTTTTCTCTTAAGTTGATAATTCGCTTTGCAAAGTATTCAAACATTTGGCATCCCTTGCGGGGAACTTTAATCTTCCGCGCTAATAAAAAATTAATGTACTAGATAATTGTAAAGAGTCTTAACTTGGAGAATAATGGCGCTTGCTAAAGAAGAATCTATCGCGAAACTAATTTATAACTTCTCAGCTAACACACAGAAGACAGGGAAGGCAAAGCAGACAAAAGGATATCTCATGGGCAGAAGAAAACTGCTTGAAGATTACTGGACCAAGTTCAATGAGGCTCATGACATCATCTCAACAATGGATCCAACAGAAACCAACGAGAAAGATCTCGAAAGGCTTCTTTCCGATGAACGTTTTGTCGACATTGAATCTGCCTACTGTGAGGCCCTTGGGGACCTCAACGACACAATCGACGAGCTCTCCACAACTGCTCATGAAACGATATCTTATTCAACGCCGACTCGTCTTGTCATGAATGGAGGCATCAGCACAATGAAATCGACATTACCACCGCTGCAACTACCCACTTTCAACGGATCGTTTGAAGAATGGCTGAACTTTAAAGACATGTTCACCAGCTGCGTTATCAATGATAAAATGCTCTCCGATGTGCAAAGACTACAATATCTTAACTCTAGCCTCCGTGGTAGTGCTACAAATGTACTAAAAAACATTCGGATTAACGGAGATAGCTTTCAGATTGCATGGGACATCCTAAAAGGCCGCTTTGACAACAAGCGAAAATTAGTTAAGCAGTACCTTCATGACATTGTTAATCTGCCAACCATGGCCAACGAATCACCCTTAGCCTTACGTCAGATTCTCGATGGAATCACTGAAGCCGTTCGCGCTCTACAGCAACTAGAGCGGCCAACAGACCAGTGGGACGACTGGCTGGTTTTACATGTGACTCAAAAACTTGATCCTGTCACAATAAAAGATTGGGAAACTTCACTTGAAAGTCCGAACTCCATTCCCACTTACGCACAGCTGTAAAAGTTTTTGGAAAATAGACTACAAGGCCTTGATGCTATGGCTGCCTGCTCTCGACCAAGGCAAAGGGAACCTATTCAACCAAAAGCATTTAAAACACAGCCAGTACGCAGTCACCAAGCAAATGTCAATCGATGCCCTAAGTGTTCTGGTAAGCATGTCCTTATGTTTTGCTCTGATTTTAGAAAAGAAGCACCAGCACAGAGACTGACATTCGTGACGAAAGCAAAACTGTGCAAAAACTGCTTAAAGGCTGATCATACACAACAACAATGTCCATCGGAGTACACCTGTTTAAGATGTCAACAAAAACATCACACAATGCTGCATGATAGCATTCAGTCACAAGAAACTCATGTTAACACAAACCATCTGCGAACAAACAAACCTCGCAACCTTCCTCACCTTGCTAAATCACTCTGTGAAAGCTACGATAGTAAGCCAACGACACAACTAGAACCGGTTTTGCTGGCTACAGCTCAAGTTAAAGTGCGATCTGCCACTGGGCATGAACTAAAACTGCGAGCTCTTTTGGATATCGGATCCCAAGCCACGTTTATAAGTGAGTATGCGGTACAACAACTTCACCTTCGGCGAACACGGCTCGTTATGCCGGTGACGGGGGTAGGAGGTACAAGTGTTGGCAAGTCAACAGGTCTGGTTGACATTTCTATTAGCTCTTTTAGAGAACCAGACTTCAACATTAATTGCAGAGCATTAATTTTACCTCGTTTGGGTCCTCTTATGCCCACTCTTCGTCTTGACACTAAGCTGTTTGGTAAGTTCTTGGATCTGGATCTGGCCGATCCAAACTTTTGCGAACCTGGGTCCATTGACGTTATTTTGGGGGCAGATATTTATGGCTCTCTCCTATGTGGTGAAATTTTGCAATCGTCTGCTGGTGCACCTGTTGCACAACAAACCCATTTAGGTTGGGTAATCTTCGGACGCTTGCCCGAGTCTACAACCAGAATGCTGTCTACAAACTTTTGTGCATTTTCACAGACTGAGCTCTCAAATTTAGTTCAGTCCATGTGGAAATTTAATGAGCACGAAGACGTGGAATCTTCTTCCAAAATGACACAAGATGAGCTATTCTGCGAAGAATTCTTTAAGCGAACGGTACAACGTACCTGTTCTGGACGCTTCGTCATCAAGTACCCGTTTAAAGACTCCATCGACCAAACAATTTTGGCTGATTCTAAAGGAGATGCCTACAAGCTCTTCCGTCACCAACTCATTCGCCTAGAGAAGGACCCGAAAATGAGGACAATGTACGATGAATTTATGTCCGAATATCAAAATCTCGGGCATATGGAACTTGTTCAGGAAGACTTTTCACCTAAGCTGAGTTGCTACATTCCACATCACGGCGTATACAAGGAGTCAAGTACGACAACTAAATTGAGAATTGTCTTCAACGCATCCAGGCCGTATAAATCAGGTAAAACACTAAATGATTGTCTTCATGTAGGTCCCAAACTTCAAAGTGAACTGTCTGCGATTATCTTGAAATGGCGTACTCGAATTGGGTTCATGGCAGATATTGAGAAATGCTATAGACAAATAATGGTGCAACGAGATGATGCTGACATGCAGAGAATAATATGGAAAGACGATGAAGGACGTCCAGCTGTCTACAGATTGCTTACTGTCACTTATGGTTTAAATTGCTCTCCGTATGTGACAATCAAAGTTCTTCACACCCTGGCCGACGATGAGGAAGCTGACTTTCCTCAAGCTGCTAAAGTCCTACGTGAATCATTCTACATGGATGACTGTCTTCACGGTGCTGACTCGGTGGATGCTGCTCAAGAACTACAAACGGAACTCCAGAACTTACTGCAACGAGGAGGGTTCCTACTCCGAAAGTGGAACTCAAATTCTACCGAGTTTCTGCAAGGAATAAGCACGAATGACAAGTTGACTGAGAAGTGTTGTGATCTTAATTTGGATCGTGAAACCAAGGCCCTTGGGGTCTATTGGTCTTGTCAAACTGATTGCATTGGCTACAAAGTGAACGTCACAAAAGTTTCAAAAGCAATCACAAAACGTCAACAGCTTTCCGATGTTGCCGAAATCTATGATCCAACTTGCCTACTGGCTCCAGTAGTGATTACAGGCAAAATTCTTTCACAACAACTTTGGCTGTCTGGTATATCATGGGATGATCCACTTCCAGAACCACATCAAAAGAACTGGGTCCAATTTCGAGAAGAGCTCTCCTCGATTGAGGACATCAGGGTTCCAAGATGGATATTCTCCTCTCCAAATGCTTCAAGCTACCAACTGCATGTTTTTTCGGACGCTTCTACCTCTGCTTATGCTGCTGTCTCTTATCTGCGAGTTATAACATTTAATGGTGAATGTAAAGTGTCAATTCTTATGGCAAAAACTAAGGTGGCACCTTTGAAGAAAATCACCGTTCCATGCTTGGAACTCAATGGAGCACTTCTTGCGGCAAAAGTCGCGTCCAAGGTTCTCGACACCTTACAGTTGCCATGCATGACCACCTATTGCTGGTCGGACTCGAAGACAACGTTGAACTGGATTCGATCAAACCCAGGAAAATATAAGCAGTATGTTGCGAACCGAATCACCAAAATCCATGCCCACTAAAAGCAATCCGGCTGACGTAGCCTCTCGTGGCGTATACCCTTCTCAGCTACAGAGTCTTGACTTATGGTGGTCTGGTCCAACATGGCTACAGAAAGATGAAAGCGAATGGCCTGAACAAAAAGGTGTATTCAGTGATGCTCATGAGATAACAGTACTTCTTGCTACTCATACCCCGTCCAAGCTAACAGAGGATGGGGGAGCACTGGGTCTTCTCTACAAATACTCTAACATCAATACCTTGATTGGAGTAACATGCTGGTGCTATCGTTATGTTGCAATCAAACTAAAGCAACCACATGCTACATCATCCTGGTGCACAGCGTCTGAGCGACAAGTTGCCTTACAGTTTTGGATAAGGTATGTTCAAAGAATACATTTTAATAATGAAATTTCTTATCTCCTTCAAGGTAAACCTGTCAGCTCCAAGAGCAAGCTAATGAAGCTAAATCCAATGATGGATGATAATGGCATCATACGATTGAATGGCAGATTGAAAAATGCAGTATTGACTGTGTCGGAACGATTTCCCATAATTTTGCCTAAGGAAAGTAAACTTACCTCTTTGCTTATTGATCAAGGTCATAAGGCCACTATGCATGGGGGCAAGCAAACGACAATCAACTTTCTTCGAAGGCGCTATTGGATTATCGACTGTCGTTCCTCAGTACAGAAGTTTATTCGTCGATGCTTGACATGTTGTCGTCATAATTCACAACCCACAACACAAGTTATGGGAATTCTTCCCACACCTCGGTGCACCGTAGCTGCTCCGTTTAAGCATTCCGGACTAGACTATGCCGGACCTTATGCGATTCGTACAACAAAAGGCCGAGGTCATCGTAGTTACAAGGGATGGGTCGCTCTTTTTGTCTGTCTGAGCACTAGAGCTATTCATCTAGAACTCGTGAGCGATATGACAACCGAGACATTCCTTGCAGCGTTACGACGATTTTTTTCTCAACGAGGGTACAGCCTTAGCATCTATAGCGACTGTGCGACAACTTTTGCTGGCGCCAATGCAGTTCTGAAAGAAGACTTCGCGGCTTACCGAAAGCAATTGGAAGCAGGGGCACGATCCGTGTCTTGCCATGGTGTATCATGGCACTTTATTCCACCAGGCTCTCCAAACTTTGGAGGTATATGGGAGGCTGGAGTCAAGAGTATGAAACACCATCTGAAGCGGACCATCGGGGAAGCAACGTTAACCTTCGAGGAATTTTACACAGTCCTCAAGCAAATTGAAGCTGTTTTGAATTCGAGGCCAATGTCAGCCATATCAGATGATCCCGCGGATTTCGCTGCCTTGACCCCTGGGCATTTCTTGGTGGGCGGTCCCATCACTGCCACTCCGGAACCGGATTTGCACGACTTCAAGACAGGAAGACTTTCACGTTGGAAACAAATCCAGCAGATCCAGCAGGATTTCTGGAAAAGGTGGAGCTGTGAATATTTGCATGATCTACAAGTAAGAAGCAAGTGGCAAAAACCAAAACCCAACATTAAAGTAGGCGACCTGGTTCTAGTAAGAGATGAACGTGCACCGCCGACCCAATGGCTATTGGGCCGTATTTTGCAAGCTCATAATGGAGAAGATGATCTAGTACGGGTTGCAACAATTCGTACACAGTCATCAATAATAAAACGAGCTATTTCAAAGCTGGTCGTGCTTCCAATCGACAACGACTCTGTGGATGAACACGGTGGGCGGCCAGATGTTTCGTCGCAATAACTGGACGAGGTGGGCGGAATGTTGAGAAGTTCTCAATTCGAAATAATAAGTGGCCACCTTGCCAATCTAAAAAGTCATACAAACGTCAAATGCCAACCAAGAACGAGTTTGACATAAATTGAAACTGAAATAAAACGTGTTCTAGTAAAGTCGTTCTTTTTTAATTCAACATAAATTAGAATTCCAGTTCAGTTTTTCAGCTTTTCTCTTAAGTTGATAATTCGATTTGCAAAGTATTCAAACAGATGTATATATCGATGGGTTTGGGCAACATTGTTAAAAATGTAATTTTTTTCTTGCAAGGGGTTAGCCTTGATTTTTTTCAAAAATGTCAAAATAGGTGAAGTCATGAATTGTACTACAAGTTGTACAACAATGCAAAGGCCTGTGAAATACCTTTCGAGCATTGGCAGCCTCAGATTTTTACGGGATTCGGTGACGGAGATATTACCATCCAAAGCAAGTGAAATGCAGTTGGTTGGAAAATCATGCGAATAACTTTGAATTAAAATATCTCAAGAACCGGATATCGCAGATATTTTTTGTCTTCATCATGAATTGTACAACAAGTTGTACAATGATAGAAAGGCCAGTGAAATCCCTTTCGAGCACTGGCAGCGGCAGAGTTTTGCGGGGTTTGATTGCGGAAATATCACCATCCAAAGCAAGTCAACTGCAGTTGGGTGGAAAATCATGCGAATAAATTTGAATTAAAATATCTCAAGAACCGGATATCGCAGATACTTTTTGTCTTCAGGTGTGGATAGGTATTGAACACACCTTTCTTTTGATGTATATATCGATGGGTTTGGGGAACATTGTTAAAAATGTAATTTTTTTTTTCAAGGGGTTAGACTTGATTTTTTTCAAAAATGTCGAAATAGGTGAAGTCATGAATTGTACTACAAGTTGTTCAACAATGGAGAGGCCTGTGAAATCCCTTTCGAGCACTGGCAGCCTCAGATTTTTACGGGGTTCGGTTGGGGAGATATTACCATCCAAAGCAAGTCAAATGCAGTTGGTTGGAAAATCATGCGAATAATTTTGAATTAAAATATCTCAAGAACCGGATATCGCAGATACTTTTTGTCTTCAGCTGTGTATAGGTATTGAACAGACCTTTCTTTTGATATATATATCGATGGGTTTGGGGAACATTGTTAAAAATGTAATTTTTTTCTTGCAAGGGATTGGCCTTGATTTTTTTCAAAAATGTCGAAAAAGGTGAAGTCATGAATTGTACAACAAGTTTTACAACAATGGAAATGCCTGTGGAATCCCTTTCGAGCACTGGCAGCCGCATATTTTTACGGGGTTTGGTTGCGGAGATATCACCATCCAAAGCAAGTCAAATGCATTTGGGTGGAAAATCATGCGAAAAACTTTGAAAAAAAATATCTTAAGATTTGGATGTCGCAGATACTTTTTGTCTCCAGCTGTGGATAGGTATTGAACAGACCTTTCTTTTGATGTATATATCGATGGGTTTGGGCAACATTGTTAAAAATGTAATTTTTTACTTGCCTTGATTTTTTTCAAAAATGTCGAAAAAGGTGAAGTCATGAATTGTACAACAAGTTGTACAACAATGGAAAGGCCTGTGGAATCCCTTTCGAGCACTGGCAGCCGCAGATTTTTACGGGGTTTGGTTGCGGAGATATCACCATCCAAAGCAAGTCAAATGCAGTTGGGTGGAAAATCATGCGAATAATTTTGAATTAAAATATCTCAAGAACCGGATGTCGCAGATACTTTTTTCTTCAGCTGTGGTTAGGTATTCAATAGACCTTTCTTTTCATGTATATATCGATGGGTTTTGGGAACTTTGTTGAAAATGTAATTTTTTTCTTGCAAGGGGTTAGCCTTGATTTTTTTCAAAAATGTCGAAAAAGGTGAAGTCATGAATTGTACAACAAGTTGTACAACGATAGAAAGGCCTGTGATATCCCTTTCGAGCACTGGCAGCGGCAGAGTTTTGCGGGGTTTGATTGCGGAGATATCGCCATCCAAAGCAAGTCAACTGCAGTTGGGTGGAAAATCATGCGAATAACTTTGAATAAAAATATCTCAAAAACCGGATGTCGCAGATACTTTTTGTCTTCAGCTGTGGATAGGTATTGAACAGACCTTTCTTTTGATGTATATATCGATGGGTTTGGGGAACATTGTTAAAAATGTAATTTTTTTCTTGCAAGGGGTTAGCCTTGATTTTTTTCAAAAATGTCGAAATAGGTGAAGTCATGAATTGTACTACAAGTTGTACAACAATGCAAAGGCCTGTGAAATCCCTTTCGAGCATTGGCAGCCTCAGATTTTTACGGGATTCGGCGGCGGAGATATTACCATCCAAAGCAAGTGAAATGCAGTTGGTTGGAAAATCATGCGAATAACTTTGAATTAAAATATCTCAAGAACCGGATATCGCAGATATTTTTTGTCTTCATCATGAATTGTACAACAAGTTGTACAATGATAGAAAGGCCAGTGAAATCCCTATCGAGCACTGGCAGCGGCAGAGTTTTGCGGGGTTTGATTGCGGAAATATCACCATCCAAAGCAAGTCAACTGCAGTTGGGTGGAAAATCATGCGAATAACTTTGAATTGAAATATCTCAATAACCGGATGTCGCAGGTACTTTTTGTCTTCAGCTGTGGATAGGTATTGAACAGACCTTTCTTCTGATGTATATATCGATGGGTTTGGGGAACATTGTTACAAATGTAATTTTTTTCTTGCAAGGGGTTAGCCTTGATTTTTTTCAAAAATGTCGAAATAGGTGAAGTCATGAATTGTACTACAAGTTGTACAGCAATGGAAAGGCCTGTGAAATCCCTTTCGAGCACTGGCAGCCTCAGATTTTTACGGGGTTCGGTTGCGGAGATATTACCATCCAAAGCAAGTCAAATGCAGTTGGTTGGAAAATCATGCGAATAATTTTGAATTAAAATATCTCAAGAACTGGATATCGCAGATACTTTTTGTCTTCAGCTGTGGATAGGTATTGAACAGACCTTTCTTTTGATGTATATATCGATTGGTTTGGGGAACATTGTTAAAAATGTAATTTTTTTCTTGCAAGGGGTTAGCCTTGATTTTTTTCAAAAATGTCGAAAAAGGTGAAGTCATGAATTGTACAACAAGTTGTACAACAATGGAAAGGTCTGCGAAATCCCTTTCGAGCACTGGCAGCCTTGATTTTTTTCAAAAATCACTGCCATGAAGCCATTAATTGTACAACAGTGGAAAAGCCTGTAAAATACCTTTCGAGCACTGGCAGCCAAAGCAAGTCAAATGCAGTTGGGTGGAAAATCATGCGAATAACTTTGAATTGAAATATCTCAATAACCGGATGTCGCAGATACTTTTTGTCTTCAGCTGTGCATAGGTATTGAACAGACCTTTCTTCTGATGTATATATCGATGGGTTTGGGGAACATTGTTAAAAATGTAATTTTTTTTCTTGCAAGGGGTTAGCCTTGATTTTTTTCAAAAATGTCGAAATAGGTGAAGTCATGAATTGTACTACAAGTTGTACAACAAGGCAAAGGCCTGTGAAATTCCTTTCGAGCACTGGCAGCCTCAGATTTTTACGGGATTCGGTTGCGGAGATATTACCATCCAAAGCAAGTGAAATGCAGTTGGTTGGAAAATCATGCGAATAACTTTGAATTAAAATATCTCAAGAACCGGATGTCGCAGATACTTTTTGTCTTCAGCAGTGCATATGTTTTGAACAGACATTTCTTTTGATGTGTATATCGATGGGTTTTGGGAACTTTGTTGAAAATGTAATTTTTTTCTTGCAAGGGGTTAACCTTGATTTTTTTCAAAAATGTCGAAAAAGGTAAAGTCATGAATTGTACTACAAGTTGTACAACAATGGAAAGGCCTGTGAAATCCCTTTCGAGCACTGGCAGCCTCAGATTTTTACGGTGTTCGGTTGCGGAGATATCACCATCCAAAGCAAGTCAAATGCAGTTGGTTGGAAAATCATGCGAATAAATTTGAATTAAAATATCTCAAGAACCGGATGTCGCAGATATTATTTGTCTTCAGCTGTGGATAGGTGTTAAACAGACCTTTCTTTTGATGTATATATCGATGGGTTTTGGGAACTTTGTTGAAAATGTAATTTTTTTCTTTCAAGGGGTTAGCCTTGATTTTTTTCAAAAATGTTGAAAAAGGTAAAGTCATGAATTGTACTACAAGTTGTACAACAATGGAAAGGCCTGTGAAATCCCTTTCGAGCACTGACAGCCTCAGATTTTTACGGGGTTCGGTTGCGGAGATATCACCATCCAAAGCAAGTCAAATGCAGTTGGGTGGAAAATCATGCGAATAAATTTGAATTAAAATATCTCAAGAACCGGATGTCGCAGATACTTTTTGTCTTCAGCTGTGGATAGTTATTAAACAGACCTTTCTTTTGATGTACATATCGATGGGTTTTGGGAACATTGTTGAAAATGTAATTTTTTTCTTGCAAGGGGTTAGCCTTGATTTTTTTCAAAAATGTCGAAAAAGGTGAAGTCATGAATATTACAACAAGTTTTACAACAATGGAAATGCCTGTGGAATCCCTTTCGAGCTGCCAGTGCTCGAAAGGGATTCCACAGGCATTTCCATTGTTGTAAAACTTGTTGTAATATTCATGACTTCACCTTTTGAATTGTCATGAATTGTACTACAAGTTGTACAACAATGGAAAGGCCTGTGAAATCCCTTTTGAGCACTGGCAGCCTCAGATTTTTACGGGGTTCGGTTGCGGAGATATTACCATCCAAAGCAAGTCAAATGCAGTTGGTTGGAAAATCATGCGAATAATTTTGAATTAAAATATCTCAAGAACCGGATATCGCAGATACTTTTTGTCTTCAGGTGTGGATAGGTATTGAACAGACCTTTCTTTTGATGTATATATCGATGGGTTTGGGGAACATTGTTAAAAATGTAATTTTTTTCTTGCAAGGGGTTAGCCTTGATGTTTTTCAAAAATGTCGAAATAGGTGAAGTCATGTATTGTACTACAAGTTGTACAACAATGCAAAGGCCTGTGAAATTCCTTTCGAGCACTGGCAGCCTCAGATTTTTACGGGATTCGGTTGCGGAGATATTACCATCCAAAGCAAGTGAAATGCAGTTGGTTGGAAAATCATGTGAATAACTTTGAATTAAAATATCTCAAGAACCGGATGTCGCAGATACTTTTTGTCTTCAGCAGTGCATATGTTTTGAACAGACATTTCTTTTGATGTGTGTATCGATGGGTTTGGGGAACATTGTTAAAAATGTAATTTTTTTCTTGCAAGCCTTCATTTTTTTCAAAAATGTCGAAAAAAGTGAAGTCATGAATTGTACAGCAAGTTGTACAACAAATTGTACAACAATGGAAAGGCCTGTGAAATCCCTTTCGAGCACTGGCAGCCTCAGATTTTTAAGGGGTTCGGTTGCGGAGATATCACCATCCAAAGCAAGTCAAATGCAGTTGGTTGGAAAATCATGCGAATAACTTTGTATTAAAATATCTCAAGAACCGGATGTCGCAGATATTTTTTGTCTTCAGCTGTGGATAGGTGTTAAACAGACCTTTCTTTTGATGTATATATCGATGGGTTTTGGGAACTTTGTTGAAAATGTAATTTTTTTCTTGCAAGGGGTTAGCCTTGATTTTTTTCAAAAATGTCGAAAAAGGTAAAGTCATGAATTGTACTACAAGTTGTACAACAATTGAAAGGCCTGTGAAATCCCTTTCGAGCACTGGCAGCCTCAGATTTTTACGTGGTTCGGTTGCGGAGATATCACCATCCAAAGCAAGTCAAATGCAGTTGGTTGGAAAATCATGCGAATAACTTTGAATTAAAATATCTCAAGAACCGGATATCGCAGATACTTTTTGTCTTTAGCTATGGATAGGTATTAAACAGACCTTTCTTTTGATGTATATATCGATGGGTTATGGGAACATTGTTGAAAATGTAATTTTTTTCTTGCAAGGGGTTAGCCTTGATTTTTTTCAAAAATGTCGAAAATGGTGAAGCCATTAATTGTACAACAGTGGAAAAGCCTGTGAAATACCTTTCGAGCACTGGCAGCCAAAGCAAGTCAAATGCAGTTGGGTGGAAATTCATGCGATTAACTTTGAATTGAAATATCTCAATAACCGGATGTCACAGATACTTTTTGTCTTCAGCTGTGTATAGGTATTGAACAGACATTTCTCTTGATGTATATATCGGTGGGTTTGGGGAACATTGTTAAAAATGTAATTTTTTTCTTGCAAGGGGTTAGCCTTCATTTTTTTCAAAAATGTCGAAAAAAGTGAAGTCGTGAATTGTACAACAAGTTGTACAACAAATTGTACAACAATGGAAAGGCCTGTGAAATCCCTTTCGAGCACTGGCAGCCTCAGATTTTTACGGGGTTCGGTTGCGGAGATATTACCATCCAAAGCAAGTCAAATGCAGTTGGTTGAAAAATCATGCGAATAATTTTGAATTAAAATATCTCAAGAACCGGATATCGCAGATACTTTTTGTCTTCAGGTGTGGATAGGTATTGAACAGACCTTTCTTTTGATGTATATATCGATGGGTTTGGGGAACATTGTTAAAAATGTAATTTTTTTCTTGCAAGGGGTTAGCCTTGATGTTTTTCAAAAATGTCGAAATAGGTGAAGTCATGAATTGTACTACAAGTTGTACAACAATGCAAAGGCCTGTGAAATTCCTTTCGAGCACTGGCAGCCTCAGATTTTTACGGGATTCGGTTGCGGAGATATTACCATCCAAAGCAAGTGAAATGCAGTTGGTTGGAAAATCATGCGAATAACTTTGAATTAAAGGCTAACCCCTTGCAAGAAAAAAATTACACTTTTAACAATGTTTCCCAAACCCATCGATATATACATCAAAAGAAAGGTCTGTTCAATACCTATCCACAGCTGGAGACAAAAAGTATCTGCGCCTTCCAAATCTTGAGATATTTTAATTCAAAGTTATTCGCATGATTTTCCACCCAACTGCATTTGACTTGTTTTGCCCCTTGCAAGAAAAAAATTACATTTTTAACAATGTTTCCCAAACCCATCGATATGTACATCAAAAGAAAGGTCGGGTGGAAAATCATGCGAATAACTTTGAATTAAAATATCTCAAGATTTGGACGGCGCAGATACTTTTTGTCTCCAGCTGTGAATAGGTATTGAACAGACCTTTCTTTTGATGTATATATCGATGGGTTTGGGAAACATTGTTAAAAGTGTAATTTTTTTCTGGCAAGGGGTTAGCCTTCATTTTTTTCAAAAATGTCGAAAAAAGTGAAGTCATGAATTGTACAACAAGTTGTACAACAAATTGTACAACAAAGGAAAGGCCTGTGAAATCCCTTTCGAGCACTGGCAGCCTCAGATTTGTACGGGGTTCGGTTGCGGAGATATCACCATCCAAAGCAAGTCAAATGCAGTTGGTTGGAAAATCATGCGAATAACTTTGAATTAAAATATCTCAAGAACCGGATGTCGCAGATACTTTTTGTCTTCAGCTGTGGATAGGTGTTAAACAGACCTTTCTTTTGATGTATATATCGATGGGTTTTTGGGAACTTTGTTGAAAATGTAATTTTTTTCTTGCAAGGGGTTAGCCTTGATTTTTTTCAAAAATGTCGAAAAAGGTGAAGTCATGAATTGTACAACAAGTTGTACAACGATAGAAAGGCCTGTGAAATCCCTTTCGAGCACTGGCAGCGGCAGAGTTTTGCGGGGTTTGATTGCGGAGATATCACCATCCAAAGCAAGTCAAATGCAGTTGGTTGGAAAATCATGCGAATAACTTTGAATTGAAATATCTCAATAACCGGATGTCACAGATACTTTTTGTCTTCAGCTGTGTATAGGTATTGAACAGACATTTCTCTTGATGTGTATATCGATGGGTTTGGAGAACATTGTTAAAAATGTAATTTTTTTCTTGCAAGCCTTCATTTTTTTCAAAAATGTCGAAAAAAGTGAAGTCATGAATTGTACAGCAAGTTGTACAACAAATTGTACAACAATGGAAAGGCCTGTGAAATCCCTTTCGAGCACTGGCAGCCTCAGATTTTTAAGGGGTTCGGTTGCGGAGATATCACCATCCAAAGCAAGTCAAATGCAGTTGGTTGGAAAATCATGCGAATAACTTTGTATTAAAATATCTCAAGAACCGGATGTCGCAGATATTTTTTGTCTTCAGCTGTGGATAGGTGTTAAACAGACCTTTCTTTTGATGTATATATCGATGGGTTTTTGGGAACTTTGTTGAAAATGTAATTTTTTTCTTGCAAGGGGTTAGCCTTGATTTTTTTCAAAAATGTCGAAAAAGGTGAAGTAATGAATTGTACAACAAGTTGTACAACGATAGAAAGGCCTGTGAAATCCCTTTCGAGCACTGGCAGCGGCAGAGTTTTGCGGGGTTTGATTGCGGAGATATCACCATCCAAAGCAAGTCAAATGCAGTTGGTTGGAAAATCATGCGAATAACTTTGAATTGAAATATCTCAATAACCGGATGTCACAGATACTTTTTGTCTTCAGCTGTGTATAGGTATTGAACAGACATTTCTCTTGATGTGTATATCGATGGGTTTGGAGAACATTGTTAAAAATGTAATTTTTTTCTTGCAAGCCTTCATTTTTTTCAAAAATGTCGAAAAAAGTGAAGTCATGAATTGTACAGCAAGTTGTACAACAAATTGTACAACAATGGAAAGGCCTGTGAAATCCCTTTCGAGCACTGGCAGCCTCAGATTTTTAAGGGGTTCGGTTGCGGAGATATCACCATCCAAAGCAAGTCAAATGCAGTTGGTTGGAAAATCATGCGAATAACTTTGTATTAAAATATCTCAAGAACCGGATGTCGCAGATATTTTTTGTCTTCAGCTGTGGATAGGTGTTAAACAGACCTTTCTTTTGATGTATATATCGATGGGTTTTGGGAACTTTGTTGAAAATATAATTTTTTTCTTGCAAGGGGTTAGCCTTGATTTTTTTCAAAAATGTCGAAAAAGGTAAAGTCATGAATTGTACTACAAGTTGTACAACAATTGAAAGGCCTGTGAAATCCCTTTCGAGCACTGGCAGCCTGAGATTTTTACGGGGTTCGATTGCGGAGATATCACCATCCAAAGCAAGTCAAATGCAGTTGGTTGGAAAATCATGCGAATAACTTTGAATTAAAATATCTCAAGAACCGGATGTCGCAGTTACTTTTTGTCTCCAGCTGTGCATAGGTATTGAACAGACCTTTCTTTTGATGTACATATCGATGGGTTTAGGAAACATTGTTAAAAATGTAATTTTTTTCTTGCAAGGGGCAAAACAAGTCAAATGCAGTTGGGTGGAAAATCATGCGAATAACTTTGAATTAAAATATCTCAAGATTTGGACGGCGCAGATACTTTTTGTCTCCAGCTGTGAATAGGTATTGAACAGACCTTTCTTTTGATGTATATATCGATGGGTTTGGGAAACATTGTTAAAAGTGTAATTTTTTTCTTGCAAGGGGTTAGCCTTCATTTTTTTCAAAAATGTCGAAAAAAGTGAAGTCATGAATTGTACAACAAGTTGTACAACAAATTGTACAACAAAGGAAAGGCCTGTGAAATCCCTTTCGAGCACTGGCAGCCTCAGATTTGTACGGGGTTCGGTTGCGGAGATATCACCATCCAAAGCAAGTCAAATGCAGTTGGTTGGAAAATCATGCGAATAACTTTGAATTAAAATATCTCAAGAACCGGATGTCGCAGATACTTTTTGTCTTCAGCTGTGGATAGGTGTTAAACAGACCTTTCTTTTGATGTATATATCGATGGGTTTTTGGGAACTTTGTTGAAAATGTAATTTTTTTCTTGCAAGGGGTTAGCCTTGATTTTTTTCAAAAATGTCGAAAAAGGTGAAGTCATGAATTGTACAACAAGTTGTACAACGATAGAAAGGCCTGTGAAATCCCTTTCGAGCACTGGCAGCGGCAGAGTTTTGCGGGGTTTGATTGCGGAGATATCACCATCCAAAGCAAGTCAAATGCAGTTGGTTGGAAAATCATGCGAATAACTTTGAATTGAAATATCTCAATAACCGGATGTCACAGATACTTTTTGTCTTCAGCTGTGTATAGGTATTGAACAGACATTTCTCTTGATGTGTATATCGATGGGTTTGGAGAACATTGTTAAAAATGTAATTTTTTTCTTGCAAGCCTTCATTTTTTTCAAAAATGTCGAAAAAAGTGAAGTCATGAATTGTACAGCAAGTTGTACAACAAATTGTACAACAATGGAAAGGCCTGTGAAATCCCTTTCGAGCACTGGCAGCCTCAGATTTTTAAGGGGTTCGGTTGCGGAGATATCACCATGCAAAGCAAGTCAAATGCAGTTGGTTGGAAAATCATGCGAATAACTTTGTATTAAAATATCTCAAGAACCGGATGTCGCAGATATTTTTTGTCTTCAGCTGTGGATAGGTGTTAAACAGACCTTTCTTTTGATGTATATATCGATGGGTTTTGGGAACTTTGTTGAAAATGTAATTTTTTTCTTGCAAGGGGTTAGCCTTGATTTTTTTCAAAAATGTCGAAAAAGGTAAAGTCATGAATTGTACTACAAGTTGTACAACAATTGAAAGGCCTGTGAAATCCCTTTCGAGCACTGGCAGCCTCAGATTTTTACGTGGTTCGGTTGCGGAGATATCACCATCCAAAGCAAGTCAAATGCAGTTGGTTGGAAAATCATGCGAATAACTTTGAATTAAAATATCGCAAGAACCGGATATCGCAGATACTTTTTGTCTTCAGCTATGGACAGGTATTAAACAGACCTTTCTTTTGATGTATATATCGGTGGGTTATGGGAACATTGTTGAAAATGTAATTTTTTTCTTGCAAGGGGTTAGCCTTGATTTTTTTCAAAAATGTCGAAAATGGTGAAGCCATTAATTGTACTACAAGTTGTACAACAATGGAAAGGCCTGTGAAATCCCTTTCGAGCACTGGCAGCCTCAGATTTTTACGGGGTTCGATTGCGGAGATATCACCATCCAAAGCAAGTCAAATGCAGTTGGTTGGAAAATCATGCGATTAACTTTGAATTGAAATATCTCAATAACCGGATGTCACAGATACTTTTTGTCTTCAGCTGTGTATAGGTATTGAACAGACATTTCTCTTGATGTATATATCGGTGGGTTTGGGGAACATTGTTAAAAATGTAATTTTTTTCTTGCAAGGGGTTAGCCTTGATTTTTTTCAAAAATGTCGAAAAAGGTAAAGTCATGAATTGTACTACAAGTTGTACAACAATGGAAAGGCCTGTGAAATCCCTTTCGAGCACTGGCAGCCTCAGATTTTTACGGGGTTCGGTTGCGGAGATATCACCATCCAAAGCAAGTCAAATGCAGTTGGTTGGAAAATCATGCGAATAACTTTGAATTAAAATATCTCAAGAACCGGATGTCGCAGATACTTTTTGTCTCCAGCTGTGGATAGGTATTGAACAGACCTTTCTTTTGATGTATATATCGATGGGTTTGGGAAACATTGTTAAAAATGTAATTTTTTTCTTGCAACGGGCAAAACAAGTCAAATGCAGTTGGGTGGAAACTCATGCGAATAACTTTGAATTAAAATATCTCAAGATTTGGACGGCGCAGATACTTTTTGTCTCCAGCTGTGGATAGGTATTGAACAGACCTTTCTTTTGATGTATATATCGATGGGTTTGGGAAACATTGTTAAAAGTGTAATTTTTTTCTTGCAAGGGGTTAGCCTTCATTTTTTTCAAAAATGTCGAAAAAAGTGAAGTCATGAATTGTACAGCAAGTTGTACAACAAATTGTACAACAATGGAAAGGCCTGTGAAATCCCTTTCGAGCACTGGCAGCCTCAGATTTTTAAGGGGTTCGGTTGCGGAGATATCACCATCCAAAGCAAGTCAAATGCAGTTGGTTGGAAAATCATGCGAATAACTTTGTATTAAAATATCTCAAGAACCGGATGTCGCAGATATTTTTTGTCTTCAGCTGTGGATAGGTGTTAAACAGACCTTTCTTTTGATGTATATATCGATGGGTTTTGGGAACTTTGTTGAAAATGTAATTTTTTTTCTTGCAAGGGGTTAGCCTTGATTTTTTTCAAAAATGTCGAAAAAGGTAAAGTCATGAATTGTACTACAAGTTGTACAACAATTGAAAGGCCTGTGAAATCCCTTTCGAGCACTGGCAGCCTGAGATTTTTACGGGGTTCGATTGCGGAGATATCACCATCCAAAGCAAGTCAAATGCAGTTGGTTGGAAAATCATGCGAATAACTTTGAATTAAAATATCTCAAGAACCGGATGTCGCAGATACTTTTTGTCTCCAGCTGTGGATAGGTATTGAACAGACCTTTCTTTTGATGTACATATCGATGGGTTTAGGAAACATTGTTAAAAATGTAATTTTTTTCTTGCAAGGGGCAAAACAAGTCAAATGCAGTTGGGTGGAAAATCATGCGAATAACTTTGAATTAAAATATCTCAAGATTTGGACGGCGCAGATACTTTTTGTCTCCAGCTGTGAATAGGTATTGAACAGACCTTTCTTTTGATGTATATATCGATGGGTTTGGGAAACATTGTTAAAAGTGTAATTTTTTTCTTGCAAGGGGTTAGCCTTCATTTTTTTCAAAAATGTCGAAAAAAGTGAAATCATGAATTGTACAACAAGTTGTACAACAAATTGTACAACAAAGGAAAGGCCTGTGAAATCCCTTTCGAGCACTGGCAGCCTCAGATTTGTACGGGGTTCGGTTGCGGAAATATCACCATCCAAAGCAAGTCAAATGCAGTTGGTTGGAAAATCATGCGAATAACTTTGAATTAAAATATCTCAAGAACCGGATGTCGCAGATACTTTTTGTCTTCAGCTGTGGATAGGTGTTAAACAGACCTTTCTTTTGATGTATATATCGATGGGTTTTTGGGAACTTTGTTGAAAATGTAATTTTTTTCTTGCAAGGGGTTAGCCTTGATTTTTTTCAAAAATGTCGAAAAAGGTGAAGTCATGAATTGTACAACAAGTTGTACAACGATAGAAAGGCCTGTGAAATCCCTTTCGAGCACTGGCAGCGGCAGAGTTTTGCGGGGTTTGATTGCGGAGATATCACCATCCAAAGCAAGTCAAATGCAGTTGGTTGGAAAATCATGCGAATAACTTTGAATTGAAATATCTCAATAACCGGATGTCACAGATACTTTTTGTCTTCAGCTGTGTATAGGTATTGAACAGACATTTCTCTTGATGTGTATATCGATGGGTTTGGAGAACATTGTTAAAAATGTAATTTTTTTCTTGCAAGCCTTCATTTTTTTCAAAAATGTCGAAAAAAGTGAAGTCATGAATTGTACAGCAAGTTGTACAACAAATTGTACAACAATGGAAAGGCCTGTGAAATCCCTTTCGAGCACTGGCAGCCTCAGATTTTTAAGGGGTTCGGTTGCGGAGATATCACCATCCAAAGCAAGTCAAATGCAGTTGGTTGGAAAATCATGCGAATAACTTTGAATTAAAATATCTCAAGAACCGGATATCGCAGATACTTTTTGTCTTCAGCTATGGATAGGTATTAAACAGACCTTTCTTTTGATGTATATATCGGTGGGTTATGGGAACATTGTTGAAAATGTAATTTTTTTCTTGCAAGGGGTTAGCCTTGATTTTTTTCAAAAATGTCGAAAAAGGTAAAGTCATGAATTGTACTACAAGTTGTACAACAATTGAAAGGCCTGTGAAATCCCTTTCGAGCACTGGCAGCCTCAGATTTTTACGTGGTTCGGTTGCGGAGATATCACCATCCAAAGCAAGTCAAATGCAGTTGGTTGGAAAATCATGCGAATAACTTTGAATTAAAATATCTCAAGAACCGGATATCGCAGATACTTTTTGTCTTCAGCTATGGATAGGTATTAAACAGACCTTTCTTTTGATGTATATATCGGTGGGTTATGGGAACTTTGTTGAAAATGTAATTTTTTTCTTGCAAGGGGTTAGCCTTGATTTTTTTCAAAAATGTCGAAAATGGTGAAGAGATTAATTGTACTACAAGTTGTACAACAATGGAAAGGCCTGTGAAATCCCTTTCGAGCACTGGCAGCCTCAGATTTTTACGGGGTTCGGTTGCGGAGATATCACCATCCAAAGCAAGTCAAATGCAGTTGGTTGGAAAATCATGCGAATAACTTTGAATTAAAATATCTCAAGAACCGGATGTCGCAGATACTTTTTGTCTTCAGCTGTGGATAGGTATTGAACAGACCTTTCTTTTGATGTATATATCGATGGGTTTGGGAAACATTGTTAAAAATGTAATTTTTTTCTTGCAAGGGGCAAAACAAGTCAAATGCAGTTGGGTGGAAAATCATGCGAATAACTTTGAATTAAAATATCTCAAGATTTGGACGGCGCAGATACTTTTTGTCTCCAGCTGTGAATAGGTATTGAACAGACCTTTCTTTTGATGTATATATCGATGGGTTTGGGAAACATTGTTAAAAGTGTAATTTTTTTCTTGCAAGGGGTTAGCCTTCATTTTTTTCAAAAATGTCGAAAAAAGTGAAGTCATGAATTGTACAACAAGTTGTACAACAAATTGTACAACAAAGGAAAGGCCTGTGAAATCCCTTTCGAGCACTGGCAGCCTCAGATTTGTACGGGGTTCGGTTGCGGAGATATCACCATCCAAAGCAAGTCAAATGCAGTTGGTTGGAAAATCATGCGAATAACTTTGAATTAAAATATCTCAAGAACCGGATGTCGCAGATACTTTTTGTCTTCAGCTGTGGATAGGTGTTAAACAGACCTTTCTTTTGATGTATATATCGATGGGTTTTTGGGAACTTTGTTGAAAATGTAATTTTTTTCTTGCAAGGGGTTAGCCTTGATTTTTTTCAAAAATGTCGAAAAAGGTGAAGTCATGAATTGTACAACAAGTTGTACAACGATAGAAAGGCCTGTGAAATCCCTTTCGAGCACTGGCAGCGGCAGAGTTTTGCGGGGTTTGATTGCGGAGATATCACCATCCAAAGCAAGTCAAATGCAGTTGGTTGGAAAATCATGCGAATAACTTTGAATTGAAATATCTCAATAACCGGATGTCACAGATACTTTTTGTCTTCAGCTGTGTATAGGTATTGAACAGACATTTCTCTTGATGTGTATATCGATGGGTTTGGAGAACATTGTTAAAAATGTAATTTTTTTCTTGCAAGCCTTCATTTTTTTCAAAAATGTCGAAAAAAGTGAAGTCATGAATTGTACAGCAAGTTGTACAACAAATTGTACAACAATGGAAAGGCCTGTGAAATCCCTTTCGAGCACTGGCAGCCTCAGATTTTTAAGGGGTTCGGTTGCGGAGATATCACCATCCAAAGCAAGTCAAATGCAGTTGGTTGGAAAATCATGCGAATAACTTTGTATTAAAATATCTCAAGAACCGGATGTCGCAGATATTTTTTGTCTTCAGCTGTGGATAGGTGTTAAACAGACCTTTCTTTTGATGTATATATCGATGGGTTTTGGGAACTTTGTTGAAAATGTAATTTTTTTCTTGCAAGGGGTTAGCCTTGATTTTTTTCAAAAATGTCGAAAAAGGTAAAGTCATGAATTGTACTACAAGTTGTACAACAATTGAAAGGCCTGTGAAATCCCTTTCGAGCACTGGCAGCCTCAGATTTTTACGTGGTTCGGTTGCGGAGATATCACCATCCAAAGCAAGTCAAATGCAGTTGGTTGGAAAATCATGCGAATAACTTTGAATTAAAATATCTCAAGAACCGGATATCGCAGATACTTTTTGTCTTCAGCTATGGATAGGTATTAAACAGACCTTTCTTTTGATGTATATATCGGTGGGTTATGGGAACATTGTTGAAAATGTAATTTTTTTCTTGCAAGGGGTTAGCCTTGATTTTTTTCAAAAATGTCGAAAATGGTGAAGCCATTAATTGTACTACAAGTTGTACAACAATGGAAAGGCCTGTGAAATCCCTTTCGAGCACTGGCAGCCTCAGATTTTTACGGGGTTCGATTGCGGAGATATCACCATCCAAAGCAAGTCAAATGCAGTTGGTTGGAAAATCATGCGATTAACTTTGAATTGAAATATCTCAATAACCGGATGTCACAGATACTTTTTGTCTTCAGCTGTGTATAGGTATTGAACAGACATTTCTCTTGATGTATATATCGGTGGGTTTGGGGAACATTGTTAAAAATGTAATTTTTTTCTTGCAAGGGGTTAGCCTTGATTTTTTTCAAAAATGTCGAAAAAGGTAAAGTCATGAATTGTACTACAAGTTGTACAACAATGGAAAGGCCTGTGAAATCCCTTTCGAGCACTGGCAGCCTCAGATTTTTACGGGGTTCGATTGCGGAGATATCACCATCCAAAGCAAGTCAAATGCAGTTGGTTGGAAAATCATGCGAATAACTTTGAATTAAAATATCTCAAGAACCGGATGTCGCAGATACTTTTTGTCTCCAGCTGTGGATAGGTATTGAACAGACCTTTCTTTTGATGTATATATCGATGGGTTTGGGAAACATTGTTAAAAATGTAATTTTTTTCTTGCAAGGGGCAAAACAAGTCAAATGCAGTTGGGTTTAAAATCATGCGAATAACTTTGAATTAAAATATCTCAAGATTTGGACGGCGCAGATACTTTTTGTCTCCAGCTGTGGATAGGTATTGAACAGACCTTTCTTTTGATGTATATATCGATGGGTTTGGGAAACATTGTTAAAAGTGTAATTTTTTTCTTGCAAGGGGTTAGCCTTCATTTTTTTCAAAAATGTCGAAAAAAGTGAAGTCATGAATTGTACAACAAGTTGTACAACAAATTGTACAACAATGGAATGGCCTGTGAAATCCCTTTCGAGCACTGGCAGCCTCAGATTTGTACGGGGTTCGGTTGCGGAGATATCACCATCCAAAGCAAGTCAAATGCAGTTGGTTGGAAAATCATGCGAATAAATTTGAATTAAAATATCTCAAGAACCGGATGTCGCAGATACTTTTTGTCTTCAGCTGTGGATAGGTGTTAAACAGACCTTTCTTTTGATGTATATATCGATGGGTTTTGGGAACTTTGTTGAAAATGTAATTTTTTTCTTGCAAGGGGTTAGCCTTGATTTTTTTCAAAAATGTCGAAAAAGGTGAAGTCATGAATTGTACAACAAGTTGTACAACGATAGAAAGGCCTGTGAAATCCCTTTCGAGCACTGGCAGCGGCAGAGTTTTGCGGAGTTTGATTGCGGAGATATCGCCATCCAAAGCAAGTCAATTGCAGTTGGGTGGAAAATCATGCGAATAACTTTGAATTAAAATATCTCAAGAACCGGATGTCGCAGATACTTTTTGTCTTCAGCTGTGGATAGGTATTGAACAGACCTTTCTTTTTTTAATTTTTTTTAATTTCTTAAACTGTAGTTATTTATTTAAATTTCGTAGAAATTTATTTATTTATTTTCATCTACAAGCTTAATAGCTTAACAGATTACATGTCTGTAAAAATAAATAGTATACATTTATAAATTTACTTAAAAGTAGATAACAATACTTAATATCTTAAGAATAAATAGTATAATACATTCTTAAATTTTTCTCTGGAGAGATATAAGTCAACATGATCATAAATTTTATTGAACTCTCCAATTGACCTTGAAATTGGTTCGTTACTTCCGTAGTTTGTTCTATGTCTGGACTCAAAAAGAAGGGATCTTTCGCTCAACAGCCTCGAAGGGGCATATATACACATAAAGGAGAGTAACTCAGGACATCTTATGTGGTAGCAAAGAATATCCCGCACAAAAACAATATCGTGAATTGTTCTTCTGGCTTTAAGAGATTGTAAGCCCAAAAAGCTTTGCTTGGCTTGGGAACATGGATAGAAATTCCAGCGCATTTTGTAAAACACATATCTTGTAAAGCGATTCTGAACTCTCTGTATTCTATCCGATAAAAATTGTTGACAAGGATTCCAGATAACATCCGCGTATTCGAGATTTGGCCTAACCAGAGAAGTATATAATGATACAAGGGTGTATGGGTCTGAAAAATCAGTGCAGTTCCTTTTAATGAACCCTAACATTGAGTTAGCTTTCGCAACAATAGCATCAATATGAAGAGAGAATGAAAATTTAGAGTCAAAAAGAACCCCCAAATCTTTCACTTTTAATGTTCTCTGAAGAGGCTTGGACTCAAGAGAATAGATACACTCATAAGTATAAGGTTTTCTAGAGAGGGAAATTATGAAGCATTTTTTTATATTTAGATTTAAATAGTTTAAGTTACACCAGAGAGATATATTATCCAGATCCTTTTGC
This sequence comes from Philhelius pedissequus, assembly GCA_910595825.1. Taxonomy (NCBI): domain Eukaryota; kingdom Metazoa; phylum Arthropoda; class Insecta; order Diptera; family Syrphidae; genus Philhelius; species Philhelius pedissequus. Next base: position 250,538 of record OU343163.1, on the reverse strand, counting down.
AGCTTGAGACAGTGATTTGTACAAGTTATTTTTGAAAATAATTTGAGATCATCAGCATAAATGAGACATTTACTAAAGTTGATATGATTGACAATGTCATCAATGAATATTATAAATAGCAATGGGCCAAGGTGACTACCCTGAGGAACACCAGACGTACACTTAATTGATCTTGATGTATATTCCTGAATCTTAACTTTTTGAACCCTGCCAGTTAAAAATGAAGAAATCCATTTGAGTAGGCTTGAATGGATTCCAAAAACTTCAAGTTTAAGAAGCAAAATGCTGTGGTTTACCGAATCAAAAGCTTTGCTGAAGTCAGTATATATGGCATCGACTTGACTTTTATTTTCGATAGCATCAACAACAAACGATAAGCAAGTCAAGTTTGTTATAGTTGACCTACCCGAAAGAAACCCATGTTGAGCACTATTTATGTGTTCTTTCACAAGAAAATCGAGTTTGTATTTTACTAAACTTTCAAAAAGCTTGGGAATTGCGGACAACTTACAAATACCCCTATAATTTTCAACACTATTTTTAGAACCCGATTTAAAGATGGGGATTAGGAAAGAAGATTTCCAGTCATCTAAGAATATCCCAGATGACAAAGATCGTTCGAAAATTGTAAGCAACGGTGCACAAAGAGACTCGGAACATCTTTTTAATATTATGGCAGGGATGCCATCAACACCTGGATTGGAATTTGGCTTAAGAGAGTTAAGTGCGCTTAAAACATCAGAGTATTCCAAGTGTATATATCCAATATTTACCCTAGGGTCATTCCCAGGAGGTTGAGGATAGTTTGGATTGATATTAGAATACACTGATTCAAAAAACTGGGCAAAAAACTCCAGAATTTTATGAACATCAGTGGATTCATCGCTATTGAAATTCATAGAATTTGGGATTCCAAGAGACTTACGTTTAGAGTTTATGAACAACCAGAAACGTTTAGGATAACTCTTTAAGTCAAACTCCAGATTCAAGATATAATTTCTGTGCGAGAATTTACTAAGCACCATAAAATCTTTACGAAGTTTACAAAAAATATTTTTGTCGTCTGTACTATTTGATTTTTTAAAATTAGCAAAAGATTTATTTTTTAGATTTTTAAGATGAGCTAATTTCTTGTTATACCAAGGAGGCTTGGATCCATTCTTTTTGGTTCTACATGGCACAAATAAATTAAAAGCATTAGTTAAGATGCTAATGAAAATATTAAAGGTATCCAACAAGTTTAGATTAAGAAACTCGGTATTCCATTCCACATTTTCAAGGTAATTATTGAGTCCAATGAAATCGGTTTTTGCAAAATTAAATGAATCGGCATTGTGATCCACTTTTCTCAAATAACTGTAAAATTGTAGTTCAATATATAATTCTTTATGATGCATCGAGTTGTTTAACAATGAGATAGGAACAATTTCAGTAACTGATGCCTTAAATTCATCATGATGAATGAATACTAAATCTAGAATTTTGAATAAATTATTAACAATTCCATTTACTTGATATAAATTAAGAGCAAACAGGTGATCAATGAAGGAAATTTCAATATCTTTTTTTAAATTACTAGGTATAAGCATGCTATCCGCAACAGAGTACGACCAATTTACATCTCCTAAATTAAAATCGCCAATTACACAAATTTTTTGCAAGTTGTTACTCAAGTTATTCACATAATCAATGTTAGCCAAGTGCTTTTCATAAATTTCAATATTACTTTTGGGCGGAATATAACTTATTATAAAATACATAAAAATACCTGGTTCAAGATTAATAGAAAAACAAATTTGTTCAACATCAGAGATGGGCAGAGGCACTGGTTTGCAAGATATACAAGAACGGACAGCAGCTATTACACCACCTCCACGATCTCCTGCAGAGTTACAGCGGTCTTTTCGGAAGACTATGTGTGAATTGTCAAATATCTCTGTGTCTAGGATTCCGCTCCATAGCCAGGTTTCAATAATAATAATGATGTCATAATCAACATGACTTGATGCAAGAAATAAAGCAGGTACTTTTGTTCGAATTCCACTGGCGTTGTGATAATAAATCCTCAAAAAACTAGTATTTGCAGCATTTGATGGAGAAGCTTGACTTATTGGATAGTTCTTTGATTCTCCATCCCTGTTACGTTTTTTGGAATGAAATCAAATTCACGAATCTTAATTCTAACTTGCCAAAAAGAAGAACTGAACACAGAATGTACATAATCTACAGGAATTCCAATTTTAAAGGAGATAAATTTAAGATTGGCTTCATTTCCTTTCTTAAGCAGCTTGAAGCATTTAAAAACGGATTCCGTCGCATTCAATTTGGTCGATAAGTATTTGATTATGGATTCAGTCGACGTGGATGGCATAAATTTTGACAAGTGAAACCATTTCAAATTATTGTATAAATTAAATTTATTTTATTTTAAATTTTATAAAAAAAACACAAACTTTTTATTTTTATGAGGATGAACCTCTTTATTTGAGTACTACTTACGAACTAACTTATGACAGAATCAGTTTCCTAAAATCTAACTGAAAAGTAACTTAATCTATCCAACCCGAGTTTGCAATTTGCTGTTGCATGTGCTGTCTCCAGACGCCTCGTCATCACATTCCTTCACGTAGTCACCTGGTGATTCTTATGAGTCGTGGGAAGCGAATCTGGATGTGGGACAGTTATCTGCTGATGCAAACATTTCTTGCGTTAACTCCTCCCTGCTCAAATTCGAACGCCCTCGTTCGACGTTGATGGTTTTATTAGATTTGGCAAATCCTTAATTCCTATGGTAATGGATCCTTGCTCGTTTTTAGGTGAGAATTCTTGGTTGGTGTTTTTCTTTGTTTTACCATAAAGGAAAGTTGTTATTATTATGAGGAGTATTATTACCAGGAATACGTTAATCCCAATATTTAATGCATTTTTCTTTTCCAGTAGATCAATCTGTTCCGTGCCATTCATCTGTAATTCTTTTATCATTCCCAGAGAAAGTACCTCTTTGAACTCTTGCACTGATGATCTAGGTTGCAACAAAGCTGGTAAAGGTTGATGTTTAGTTATCTCGCTGGTTTTGAAAATCTTTCCATTCACAATGATTGTGGTGTTTGAGTGTTTTATGATATACGTTCCATCTAATCGAATAGCCTCATTGTTAATTGTTACCGAGTCATTGAATTGGTTAAGGAATAATATGCCGTCCGAGATTTCTTCGATGGATGGTGTGTTTCGGTTATCGATAGTAGTGCAGGTGGGTATTTTGCTTTTCAACAGGTTGGGGATACACGTAGAGTTACTTATATCTACAATATTTCTACTATTACAAATAGAATGTTCGCTTATTACTAAACAATCTTGTTTTATACCATATGTTTTATTTTTACATTTTAAAATTTTTTTAAAAGGAATTTCGTTTATCTTTATTCCCATCTTTACTGCTTTTATTATAAGCATAGTACAAATATCTGAGTCTGTTGTTGGTATATCAATTATATAAATTAAATTCTTACCATTAGAGGCAATTTTAATATTACAAAAATCAAGTGCCTCGTCAATATTTATGAAAGGTGTATTTTGTTTTCTAAAAAATTCTTCCGTTAGCTTAATTTCAGAATTTGACAGTATAAAAGAATTCACTACATTAACTTTTGCCCAATGAATGGCGTATGCTATATTTATTAATTCTTCTTTTACTAAATCTAGTTCATATTTTAATTTTAATGTTTCAGTGTCTTTATTCTTTACTTCGTTTCTTACAATTTTAAATATTTCGTTTGTTACATTGGTGATTTCATTAATTTTCCCTATGGTCATACGGTTTATTATCATTTGCCTATTATTGTTTTCGAGTACGTTGTTCATTTTTCCTGTCAAAATTTCATAATCATGATGATCCGGACTACCGGCGATCCATTTCCAGGCGGTACCTAGGAAATCAAGTGATCTTTTCTTTTTCTTGTCTTCAACTTTCAATCCTGCCAGGTAGGTTTTTATTTTATCTATTTCATGAGAAATGTAAGGATAAAGGGGGTGATTTCGTGTGGTTTCTATCAGGGTATTTTCTATATTCCTTGTCAGGTTTTCGTAATGTTCAATGTTAATTATGTGGATTATTTTGAAAGATCCTGTCTGTATTTTCGAGGTTCCAACATTTATCTTGACCAATTGAGACTTTGAGTAATCCAATATTTGTATATCCGCTGCGCATAGCGGTAATAACCTATAAAGAGGAATTTTGATTCTTAATTAGATTCTTATGGACAACTTTTCCAGACCTAGTTACTATTGTAGAATTTTTGTTTTCGGCTACTATTTCTTTTCTATATTTAGGAGTGAGTTTGTTGCCTAGCCTTTTGTTAATTTTTACATAAATGGTATCTCCTATTGCAAAATTTCTAAAAGCTCTCTTTTTCTTGTTATGATAACTAAGATCAGCAGTTTGCTTATCTTTGATTGCTTGAGTGACAATTTGTCTCTCTTCTTGTAACTGTTCGGGGTTATTAACTTTATTTCGTGCAAAAAATACTTCGATAGGTTTTTTGTTTGTGGTGGTATGAACGGATCTATTATATTCGTAAATGGACTTGTCGAGCATTTCGGAGAATGAACTAAAGTTTTGTTCGGCTTTCATACAACGTAATAGTTCAGAAAGTGTTGAATGAAACCTTTCGATTTGGCCATTCACAGAACTTACGTATGGAGGGGCTTTAAACACTTTAATGTTGAAAAAATTCTCAACCATGAATAGAATGGAATTTGAGCTTAATGATTTCTCATTATCAACCACAATCCATTCTGGGACACCGAAAGATAATATGAGCTCTCTTAAGGGTTGCTTGATATGTTCTGTAGCTCTAGACGCTACGATTCTTGCTAAAGCATACTTGGAAAATTTGTCTATGGCAGTCAGTACAACCTTATTGTCAGTGAAATATAGGTCAATATGTAAGATCTGCCCAGGATATACGGGTATAGGGGTAGGTTGTAAGGGTATATTGTTGGGGTGTCGATCGTATTTTTGTTCCTTGCAAATTTGACATTTATCCGTAATGTTCTTTATTTTTTCCCGCATTTTTGGAAAATAAAACCTTTGTAGTAACTGAATTTTGTTTTCTCTGTTATTTCGGTGAGCGCGATTGTGCTCTTTAAGAATTTCGGTTTCTTGTAAATTTTCGTCTGTTAGGTCTATTACCATGTTTCTTGAGAATAGTACTTTATAGAGGCTAAAATGTGAAGGAAATATTTCTTGGATTTTTCCGAGAATCGCTTCCTCGGCTTTGATTCCATTTATTACAGAAGGATTGAGATATTTTTTAAAAATTTCAACAAGTTTTTCTGAGGAAAAATTTGGTTCAACAATAGTATGACGATGATACGTTGGGAAGATGATTTCGAATTTATATTCAGAAGTATTACCGACATTAAGAAAGATTTGGTTTTTGAACACGTTTATGGGTTGATTCGCCATTTGGATAAGGTTTTGATTCGAGCTTTCGTGGCTATGTAGAGTTGTTGTTAAAGCATTTACTTGACAACATCTTGGTGGCCTAGACAGTGCATCGGCGACTATATTAGTTTTTCCGGGTTTGTACTTGATCTCATAGTTGTACTCTTCCAAAATTGACTTCCATCGCTTCATCTTAGAATTGTGGTTCTTATTACTGAGAGCGAAAGTCAATGGTTGATGGTCTGTAAATATTTTGACACGAGCAGTACCGTATAGGTAATTTCTTAGAGAAGTGAGTGCCCATATTATGGCAAGCATCTCCTTCTCGTTAGTTGCGTAATGCTCTTCGGTGGTACTTAGTGTTCTCGAAATGAATGTTATCGGTTTGTCACCTTGTGACAAAACTGCACCTATCGCGTAATTCGACGCGTCAGTAGTTAGCTCAAAACTTTTCGTAAAGTCTGGGTATGCGAGAATAATATCTTGCGAAGTTAGGGAGTTTTTTATCTTCAGGAAGGCATCTCTAGCATTATCGTCGAGATTAATTTTTATTTTATCAGAATTTACTTTGGACAAACGTCCTCCTTCCCCTCTTAAAAGGGATGTCAGGGGCTTAGCGAGCTTCGCATAGTCTTTAATGAAGCGACGGTAGTATCCTGACATACCTAGAAATGAACGTAGCTCCTTAAGGGTATTTGGGGCTGGAAATTTCGAAATTGCATCTACTTTAGCCGGATTAGCTAAAATTCCTTCGGAGGAAATAATAAAACCTAGGAATTCGACCTTGTTCTTAAAAAAGTCACATTTCTCCAGGTGAATTTTCATGTTCGCTTCGAATAACGTCTGAAAAATAATTTCCAAATGTTTTAAATGTTCTGATTCACTTTTACTAAACACTATAATATCGTCTATATAGACGAAGCAAATCTTTCCTATGTGTTCGCGGAGGATGTCGTCGAGTGCGCGTTGGAAAATTGACGGCGCGTTTTTTAGGCCAAATGGGAGCCTAACAAATTCAAACTTTCCATTATTTATTGAGAAGGCGGTCTTCTCTATATCAGATTCCTTAAGAGGTATTTGATGGAATCCGTTTTTTAGATCGAGAACTGAAAACATTCGGTTTTTGCCTAGTTGTGCTAGTACCTCGTTAATGTCTTGGATTGGGTAACGATCCGCGATAGTATTTGCGTTAAGCTTCCTATAGTCGATTACCAATCTATACTGTTTGTTACCTGCAGCATCAGGTTTCTTGGGTACAATCCAGACGGGCGAATTGTATGGTGACCGAGAAGGTCTAATAATTCCGTCTTCTAGAAGTTTCCCAAGCTGGTTTTCGATTTCTTCCTTAAGAGAAGTAGGATATGGGTAACACCTCGTATAAATCGGAGTGTCCGTGAAAGTACGAATTTCTCCAAGAACCTTTGTCGTGAAAGTTAGTTTTTCGTCGGGATCGGCGAAAAGTGAGGGAAAATGTTTGATAGTTGTGATAAGAGCTTCTTTCTGAGTTTCTGACATATGTTCGAACTGTGTGTCAATAGAATTGATAGTCATAGAGTTTTGTTGTTTAATTTTTACCTTAATCTTATTGAGGATTGTGATAAAATTCTCTTTTGTGTGTATGACGGCTGATAATTCTTTCAAGCTATCGTTCCCAAGTATACCATGGAACGATTTTAAATTTGGTAAGATGTAGAATTTTAAATTAATGTTCTGACCGAATAAATTAATAAAGGTGTGTTGGGTTATTGAAACATCGCCTGCAATTGATTTTGCAAGAAAGTTTTGTTTATTATCTAGAGGAGTTGTAACGAGTTGGGGCTGAATGTAATTTCTGCTAGACCCGGTGTCTATCAGGAATTTTAAAATGTTCCCACTCTTCGTCTTACATTCAAAAAATGGAAGCGAAGAGTCCGCTAACCTAAAAAAATGGATATCTGCAAAGTCCGTAAAGTAGTCATGTTCAGATGACGTTCCATTTTCATCATATTGATTTAAAGAATTTATGTAACCTTGTAATTCCTCATCTGGATTTTCGAGGAATCCGCTCTGGTTTTGTTCATAAGGAGTATCTTCCGGAACAGATTCTATGTGAAAATGTGGTTGGTTTTGTTTTGTAACCACGTTATTTACTTTTCTAGTGTTAAGACTGGAATTCGGTTCTGGTTTGATGTTAGTCATATTAGGCTGATAACCTTTTTGAAGATTCTGTTGTTGCGGACGCATGGGTCTTAATTGATTATTATATGTGCTCCAGTTCTGGTAGCCTGGGCTTGAATAATTTGGAGATTGTCCATAATTTGGGGTTTGGTTTAATACGTTTGACATTGTCGGGTATCTGGAAGGATGAGGATTAGGGTATGTTGAGTATTGTTGCGGAACTGGTTTAGGTGCTACAGAGGGATAAGTTCTGCCAATCATATTTGGGTTTCTTCGGGGTATAAAGGGTTGTGGTTGTGGTTTTCTTGGTGTTATTTGGTGTTGAATATGATTAGATCTAATGTTTTGGTTTTCTAACTTTAAACATAAGTTCAGGGCATGAGGGAGATCAATCGGTTCTTTTATGGATAGTAATCTAGGTAAGTCTCCTCTTAACCCTCTTATAAAGGTATCAAGGGCTTTTGACCTATAAGTTTCCGTAAGAACTTTGGTTGCTTCAACACCCATATCCCCACAAGATATTTTATTGAGGATAAGTGAGAGATGTGAGTAAACTAATTGATAAAACTCGTGGACCGTTTTACTTCCTTGAACAAGAGAAGCCATTTGGAATTCCAACGTATTAATATCCCGTTTGTCTGCATAGTGCATAATCAAACATTGGGATATACTTTCCCAATTTAAAGGGATATTATATGATTCTAGAGCGATATCCGCTTCTCCCACAATTTTATTGCGTATAACGCTTAAAATTGCAAAGTATTTAGGAGTGCCTTTAAAAGGTTCATATATTCCGAGAATTCTCTCAACGCTTTTTCTCCAGGATCCAAATTCAGCTTTGTCACCTGAGAAAATTTTTAGGCACTTGACAATATCGGGGATTTTATCCATTTCTGATATGTCTGTTCTGAATTGTGCGTCAATACCTTGGTCTCTTTCGATATTTTGGGTGGGATTATTTTGAGTGGGCTGGCTTTGTTCCCTTAAGACTCGATTGACGATACTCGTGATGAGTATGTCTAATTCTGGTGTAGGTTGGATACTCTGACTTGTGGATGCCGCGTATGGCGGGAAATTATTTGCACCTGTACTAGCGTTTGTTGGAATAGGATTTTGCGGATTTTGCGAAGGGTTACTGGCAGAATTGGTTTCAGATGCAATACTATCGGTATTCGATCGTGTAGCCACCATGATTATGTTTGAATATTTGAGATATTTAGTTTGAAAATTATTACAAATTTACTATACTATAACGTTTTTTCGTAAAAAATATGTTTGAATATTTGAGATATTTAGTTTGAAAATTATTACAAATTTATTACACTATAAAACTTTTCGTAAAAATAAAAATTAAAAATTAATTCACAATTGAAATTTCTAACCCTTTTCCTGTTTTCTTTAAAATATTTTTGTTTCAAAACAGATTTTTTTTTAAAAAATTTATTCAAAATTGAGTTTTCCCTTTACCTATTAATCTTTTATTTTTTTATTTTCTTTCTTTTAACTTAAGTCTAACTTACATAAAAATGAAGAACATGATCCCACGCTGGTGAGTTAAGTGTTGATCCTTTTTTCTAGCTACAGCTGGTACTCAGGCACTTCCTTGTCTCACACTCCCTCGTGGTTTACTATGTCTACAGACTATAGCAAATTTATTCTTCTTGGGTTTGGCCGAAGAAGTGACACGAACACTGGTAATTAACTCTTCGAAACGTGGCGAGCTTCTTGAGGTCTATTTTCACGTTAGAGTTCTTGTTTGATTTTCTTTTCTTTCTTTACCACTTGAAGTGAACTAAGTCCTAAAACCCGACGAACTTCTTTAGGTCGATTTTAAGTTTTAAGTCATATCACTTTCAATGTTCTAGGTCTTGGAACGCGACGAACTACTTTAGGTCGATTTCACGTTTCACTTTTTAACACTTCCTCAGGCCAACCACGTTGGGCGCCAATTAAATTTATTTTATTTTAAATTTTATAAAAAAAACACAAACTTTTTATTTTTATGAGGATGAACCTCTTTATTTGAGTACTACTTACGAACTAACTTATGACAGAATCAGTTTCCTAAAATCTAACTGAAAAGTAACTTAATCTATCCAACCCGAGTTTGCAATTTGCTGTTGCATGTGCTGTCTCCAGACGCCTCGTCATCACATTCCTTCACGTAGTCACCTGGTGATTCTTATGAGTCGTGGGAAGCGAATCTGGATGTGGGACAGTTATCTGCTGATGCAAACATTTCTTGCGTTAACTTATACAACAAATTCCGTATTTTGTACGCTTGTGCCCGAAATAACTTTTTTCGTTTTACGGATACTTTTTGTAGCTGCATGTTTACTTCCAGAGGCGAGATTAGATGATAAAGTGGAACTTCCATTAGCAGCAGCAGAATAATCATTAAAAGCAACAGCAGCAGCGTTAGTGACGTCTTTAATGGAAGAAACCCCAACTGCATTGAAAACAGCAGCGGCAGTAAAACCACTTTTAACAGCATTAGCAAATGATATAACACCATTGATGTATATATCGATGGGTTTGGGGAACATTGTTAAAAATGTAATTTTTTTCTTGCAAGGGGTTAGACTTGATTTTTTTCAAAAATGTCGAAATAGGTGAAGTCATGAATTGTACTACAAGTTGTACAACAATGGAAAGGCCTGTGAAATCCCTTTCGAGCACTGGCAGCCGCAGATTTTTACGCGGTTCGGTTGCGGAGATATCACCATCCAAAGCAAGTCAAATGCAGTTGGTTGGAAAATCATGCGAATAACTTTGAATTAAAATATCTCAAGAACCGGATGTCGCAGATATTTTTTGTCTTCAGCTGTGGATAGGTGTTAAACAGACCTTTCTTTTGATGTATATATCGATGGGTTTTGGGAACTTTGTTGAAAATGTAATTTTTTTCTTGCGAGGGGTTAGCCTTGATTTTTTTCAAAAATGTCGAAAAAGGTAAAGTCATGAATTGTACTACAAGTTGTACAACAATGGAAAGGCCTGTGAAATCCCTTTCGAGCACTGACAGCCTCAGATTTTTACGGGGTTCGGTTGCGGAGATATCACTATCCAAAGCAAGTCAAATGCAGTTGGGTGGAAAATCATGCGAATAAATTTGAATTAAAATATCTCAAGAACCGGATGTCGCAGATAATTTTTGTCTTCAGCTGTGGATAGGTATTGAACAGACCTTTCTTTTGATGTATATATCGATGGGTTTGGGGAACATTGTTAAAAATGTAATTTTTTTCTTGCAAGGGGTTAGCCTTGATTTTTTTCAAAAATGTCGAAAAAGGTGAAGTTATGAATTGTACAACAAATTGTACAACAATGGAAAGGCCTGTGAAATCCCTTTCGAGCACTGGCAGCCTCAGATTTTTAAGGGGTTAGGTTGCGGAGATATCACCATCCAAAGCAAGTCAAATGCAGTTGGTTGGAAAATCATGCGAATAACTTTGTATTAAAATATCTCAAGAACCGGATGTCGCAGATATTTTTTGTCTTCAGCTGTGATTAGGTGTTAAACAGACCTTTCTTTTGATGTATATATCGATGGGTTTTGGGAACTTTGTTGAAAATGTAATTTTTTTCTTGCAAGGGGTTAGCCTTGATTTTTTTCAAAAATGTCGAAAAAGGTAAAGTCATGAATTGTACTACAAGTTGTACAACAATGGAAAGGCCTGTGAAATCCCTTTCGAGCACTGACAGCCTCAGATTTTTACGGGGTTTGGTTGCGGAGATATCACCATCCAAAGCAAGTCAAATGCAGTTGGGTGGAAAATCATGCGAATAACTTTGAATAAAATTATCTCAAGAACCGGATGTCGCAGATACGTTTTGTCTTTAGCTGTGTATAGGTATGGAACAGACCTTTCTTTTGATGTATATATCGGTGGGTTTTGGGAACTTTGTTGAAAATGTAATTTTTTTCTTGCAAGGGGTTAGCCTTGATTTTTTTCAAAAATGTCGAAAAAGGTAAAGTCATGAATTGTACTACAAGTTGTACAACAATGGAAAGGCCTGTGAAATCCCTTTCGAGCACTGACAGCCTCAGATTTTTACGGGGTTCGGTTGCGGAGATATCACTATCCAAAGCAAGTCAAATGCAGTTGGGTGGAAAATCATGCGAATAAATTTGAATTAAAATATCTCAAGAACCGGATGTCGCAGATACTTTTTGTCTTCAGCTGTGGATAGGTATTAAACAGACCTTTCTTTTGATGTATATATCGATGGGGTTTGGGAACATTGTTGAAAATGTAATTTTTTTCTTGCAAGGGTTTAGCCTTGACTTTTTTCAAAAATGTCGAATAAGGTGAAGTCATGAATTGTACAACAAGTTGTACAACGATAGAAAGGCCTGTGAAATGCCTTTCGAGCACTGGCAGCCGCAGAGTTTTGCGGGGTTTGATTGCGGAGATATCACCATCCAAAGCAAGTCAAATGCAGTTGAGTGGAAAATCATGCGAATAACTTTGAATTGAAATATCTCAATAACCGGATGTCACAGATACTTTTTGGCTTCAGCTGTGGATAGGTATTGAACAGACCTTTCTTTTGATGTGTATAACGATGGGTTTGAGGAACATTGCTAAAAATGTAATTTTTTTCTTGCAAGGGGTTAGCCTTGATTATTTTCAAAAATGTCGAAAAAGGTGAAGTCATGAATTGTACAACAATGGAAAGGCCTGTGGAATCCCTTTCGAGCACTGGCAGCCGCAGATTTTTACGGGGTTTGGTTGCGGAGATATCACCATCCAAAGCAAGTCAAATGCAGTTGGGTGGAAAATCATGCGAATAACTTTGAATAAAATTATCTCAAGAACCGGATGTCGCAGATACGTTTTGTCTTTAGCTGTGTATAGGTATGGAACAGACCTTTCTTTTGATGTATATATCGATGGGTTTGGGGAACATTGTTAAAAATGTAATTTTTTTCTTGCAAGGGGTTAGCCTTGATTTTTTTCAAAAATGTCGAAAAAGGTAAAGTCATGAATTGTACTACAAGTTGTACAACAATGGAAAGGCCTGTGAAATCCCTTTCGAGTACTGGCAGCCTCAGATTTTTACGGGGTTCGATTGCGGAGATATCAACATCCAAAGCAAGTCAAATGCAGTTGGTTGGAAAATCATGCGAATAACTTTGAATTAAAATATCTCAAGAACCGGATGTCGCAGATACATTTTGTCTCCAGCTGTGGATAGGTATTGAACAGACCTTTCTTTTGATGTATATATCGATGGGTTTGGGAAACATTGTTAAAAATGTAATTTTTTTCTTGCAAGGGGTTAGCCTTGATTTTTTTCAAAAATGTCGAAAACGGTGAAGTCATGCATTGTACAACAAGTTGTACAACAATGGAAAGGCCTGTTGAATCCCTTTCGAGCACTGGCAGCCTCAGATTTGTACGGGGCTTGGTTGCGGAGATATCACCATCCAAAGCAAGTCAAATGCAGTTGGGTGGAAAATCATGCGAATAACTTTGAATAAAATTATCTCAAGAACCGGATGTCGCAGATACGTTTTGTCTTCAGCTGTGTATAGGTATGGAACAGACCTTTCTTTCGATGTATATATCGATGGGTTTGGGGAACATTGTTAAAAATGTAATTTTTTTCTTGCAAGGGGTTAGCCTTGATTTTTTTCAAAAATGTCGAAAAAGGTGAAGTCATGAATTGTACAACAAATTGTACAACAATGGAAAGGCCTGTGAAATCCCTTTCGAGCACTGGCAGCCTCAGATTTTTAAGGGGTTCGGTTGCGGAGATATCACCATCCAAAGCAAGTCAAATGCAGTTGGTTGGAAAATCATGCGAATAACTTTGTATTAAAATATCTCAAGAACCGGATGTCGCAGATATTTTTTGTCTTCAGCTGTGATTAGGTGTTAAACAGACCTTTCTTTTGATGTATATATCGATGGGTTTTGGGAACTTTGTTGAAAATGTAATTTTTTTCTTGCAAGGGGTTAGCCTTGATTTTTTTCAAAAATGTCGAAAAAGGTAAAGTCATGAATTGTACTACAAGTTGTACAACAATGGAAAGGCCTGTGAAATTCCTTTCGAGCACTGACAGCCTCAGATTTTTACGGGGTTTGGTTGCGGAGATATCACCATCCAAAGCAAGTCAAATGCAGTTGGGTGGAAAATCATGCGAATAACTTTGAATAAAATTATCTCAAGAACCGGATGTCGCAGATACGTTTTGTCTTTAGCTGTGTATAGGTATGGAACAGACCTTTCTTTTGATGTATATATCGGTGGGTTTTGGGAACTTTGTTGAAAATGTAATTTTTTTCTTGCAAGGGGTTAGCCTTGATTTTTTTCAAAAATGTCGAAAAGGGTAAAGTCATGAATTGTACTACAAGTTGTACAACAATGGAAAGGCCTGTGAAATCCCTTTCGAGCACTGACAGCCTCAGATTTTTACGGGGTTCGGTTGCGGAGATATCACTATCCAAAGCAAGTCAAATGCAGTTGGGTGGAAAATCATGCGAATAAATTTGAATTAAAATATCTCAAGAACCGGATGTCGCAGATACTTTTTGTCTTCAGCTGTGGATAGGTATTAAACAGACCTTTCTTTTGATGTATATATCGATGGGGTTTGGGAACATTGTTGAAAATGTAATTTTTTTCTTGCAAGGGTTTAGCCTTGACTTTTTTCAAAAATGTCGAATAAGGTGAAGTCATGAATTGTACAACAAGTTGTACAACGATAGAAAGGCCTGTGAAATGCCTTTCGAGCACTGGCAGCCGCAGAGTTTTGCGGGGTTTGATTGCGGAGATATCACCATCCAAAGCAAGTCAAATGCAGTTGGGTAGAAAATCATGCGAATGACTTTGAATTAAAATATCTCAAGAATCGGATGTCGCAGATACTTTTAGTCTTCAGCTGTGGATAGGTATTGAACAGACATTTCTTTTGATGTATATATCGATGGTTTGGGGAACATTGTTAAAAATGTAATTTTTTTCTTGCAAGGGGTTAGCCTTCATTTTTTTCAAAAATGTCGAAAACGGTGAAGTCATGCATTGTACAACAAGTTGTACAACAATGGAAAGGCCTGTTGAATCCCTTTCGAGCACTGACAGCCTCAGATTTGTACGGGGTTTGGTTGCGGAGATATCACCATCCAAAGCAAGTCAAATGCAGTTGGGTGGAAAATCATGCGAATAACTTTGAATAAAATTATCTCAAGAACCGGATGTCGCAGATACGTTTTGTCTTCAGCTGTGTATAGGTATGGAACAGACCTTTCTTTCGATGTATATATCGATGGGTTTGGGGAACATTGTTAAAAATGTAATTTTTTTCTTGCAAGGGGTTAGCCTTGATTTTTTTCAAAAATGTCGAAAAAGGTAAAGTCATGAATTGTACTACAAGTTGTACAACAATGGAAAGGCCTGTGAAATCCCTTTCGAGCACTGGCAGCCTCAGATTTTTACGTGGTTCGGTTGCGGAGATATCACCATCCAAAGCAAGTCAAATGCAGTTGGTTGGAAAATCATGCGAATAACTTTGAATTAAAATATCTCAAGAACTGGATGTCGCAGATACTTTTTGTCTTCAGCAGTGCATATGTTTTGAACAGACATTTCTTTTGATGTGTATATCGATGGGTTTGGGGAACATTGTTAAAAATGTAATTTTTTTCTTGCAAGGGGTTAGCCTTGATTTTTTTCAAAAATGTCGAAATAGGTGAAGTCATGAATTGTACTACAAGTTGTACAACAATGCAAATGCCTGTGAAATCCCTTTCGAGCACTGGCAGCCTCAGATTTTTACGCGGTTCGGTTGCGGAGATATCACCATCCAAAGCAAGTCAAATGCAGTTGGTTGGAAAATCATGCGAATAACATTGAATTAAAATATCTCAAGATTTGGACGGCGCAGATACTTTTTGTCTCCAGCTGTGGATAGGTATTGAACAGACCTTTCTTTTGATGTATATATCGATGGGTTTGGGAAACATTGTTAAAAGTGTAATTTTTTTCTTGCAAGGGGCAAAACAAGTCAAATGCAGTTGGGTGGAAAATCATGCGAATAACTTTGAATTAAAATATCTCAAGATTTGGACGGCGCAGATACTTTTTGTCTCCAGCTGTGGATAGGTATTGAACAGACCTTTCTTTTGATGTATATATCGATGGGTTTGGGAAACATTGTTAAAAGTGTAATTTTTTTCTTGCAAGGGGTTAGCCTTCATTTTTTTCAAATATGTCGAAAAAGGTGAAGTCATGAATTGTACAACAAGTTGTACAACATTAGAAAGGCCAGTTAAATCCCTTTCGAGCACTGGCAGCGGCAGAGTTTTGCGGGGTTTGATTGCGGAAATATCACCATCCAAAGCAAGTCAACTGCAGTTGGGTCTAAAATCATGCGAATAAATTTGAATTAAAATATCTCAAGAACCGGATGTCACAAATACTTTTTGTCTTCAGCTGTGTATAGGTATGGAACAGACCTTTCTTTTGATGTATATATCGATGGGTTTGGGGAACATTGTTAAAAATGTAATTTTTTTCTTGCAAGGGGTTAGCCTTGATTTTTTTCAAAAATGTCGAAATAGGTGAAGTCATGAATTGTACTACAAGTTGTACAACAATGCAAAGGCCTGTGAAATCCCTTTCGAGCACTGGCAGCCTCAGACTTTTACGGGATTCGGTTGCGGAGATATTACCATCCAAAGCAAGTGAAATGCAGTTGGTTGGAAAATCATGCGAATAACTTTGAATTAAAATATCTCAAGAACTGGATGTCGCAGATACTTTTTGTCTTCAGCAGTGCATATGTTTTGAACAGACATTTCTTTTGATGTGTATATCGATGGGTTTGGGGAACATTGTTAAAAATGTAATTTTTTTCTTGCAAGGGGTTAGCCTTGATTTTTTTCAAAAATGTCGAAATAGGTGAAGTCATGAATTGTACTACAAGTTGTACAACAATGCAAATGCCTGTGAAATCCCTTTCGAGCACTGGCAGCCTCAGATTTTTACGCGGTTCGGTTGCGGAGATATCACCATCCAAAGCAAGTCAAATGCAGTTGGTTGGAAAATCATGCGAATAACATTGAATTAAAATATCTCAAGAACCGGATGCTGCAGATACTTTTTGTCTTCAGCTGTGGATAGGTATTAAACAGACCTTTCTTTTGATGTATATATCGATGGGTTTTGGGAACATTGTTGAAAATGTAATTTTTTTCTTGCAAGGGGTTGGCCTTGACTTTTTTCAAAAATGTCGAAAAAGGTGAAGTCATGAATTGTACAACAAGTTGTACAACGATAGAAAGGCCTGTGAAATGCCTTTCGAGCACTGGCAGCCGCAGAGTTTTGCGGGGTTTGATTGCGGAGATATCACCATCCAAAGCAAGTCAAATGCAGTTGGGTAGAAAATCATGCGAATGACTTTGAATTAAAATATCTCAAGAATCGGATGTCGCAGATACTTTTAGTCTTCAGCTGTGGATAGGTATTGAACAGACCTTTCTTTTGATGTATATATCGATGGTTTGGGGAACATTGTTAAAAATGTAATTTTTTTCTTGCAAGGGGTTAGCCCTGATTTTTTTCAAAAATGTCGAAAATGGTGAAGCCATTAATTGTACAACAGTGGAGAAGCCTGTGAAATACCTTTCGAGCACTGGCAGCCAAAGCAAGTCAAATGCAGTTGGGTGGAAAATCATGCGAATAACTTTGAATTGAAATATCTCAATAACCGGATGTCACAGATACTTTTTGGCTTCAGCTGTGGATAGGTATTGAACAGACCTTTCTTTTGATGTGTATAACGATGGGTTTGGGGAACATTGCTAAAAATGTAATTTTTTTCTTGCAAGGGGTTAGCCTTGATTATTTTCAAAAATGTCGAAAAAGGTGAAGTCATGAATTGTACAACAATGGAAAGGCCTGTGGAAACCCTTTCGAGCACTGGCAGCCGCAGATTTTTACGGGGTTTGGTTGCGGAGATATCACCATCCAAAGCAAGTCAAATGCAGTTGGGTGGAAAATCATGCGAATAACTTTGAATAAAATTATCTCAAGAACCGGATGTCGCAGATACGTTTTGTCTTTAGCTGTGTATAGGTATGGAACAGACCTTTCTTTTGATGTATATATCGATGGGTTTGGGGAACATTGTTAAAAATGTAATTTTTTTCTTGCAAGGGGTTAGCCTTGATTTTTTTCAAAAATGTCGAAAAAGGTAAAGTCATGAATTGTACTACAAGTTGCACAACAATGGAAAGGCCTGTGAAATCCCTTTCGAGCACTGGCAGCCTCAGATTTTTACGTGGTTCGGTTGCGGAGATATCACCATCCAAAGCAAGTCAAATGCAGTTGGTTGGAAAATCATGCGAATAACTTTGAATTAAAATATCTCAAGAACCGGATATCGCAGATACTTTTTGTCTTCAGCTGTGGATAGGTATTAAACAGACCTTTCTTTTGATGTATATATCGATGGGTTATGGGAACATTGTTGAAAATGTAATTTTTTTCTTGCAAGGGGTTAGCCTTGATTTTTTTCAAAAATGTCGAAAATGGTGAAGCCATTAATTGTACAACAGTGGAAAAGCCTGTGAAATACCTTTCGAGCACTGGCAGCCAAAGCAAGTCAAATGCAGTTGGGTGGAAAATCATGCGATTAACTTTGAATTGAAATATCTCAATAACCGGATGTCACAGATACTTTTTGTCTTCAGCTGTGTATAGGTATTGAACAGACATTTCTTTTGATGTATATATCGGTGGGTTTGGGGAACATTGTAAAAAATGTAATTTTTTTCTTGCAAGGGGTTAGCCTTGATTTTTTTCAAAAATGTCGAAAAAGGTAAAGTCATGAATTGTACTACAAGTTGTACAACAATGGAAAGGCCTGTGAAATCCCTTTCGAGTACTGGCAGCCTCAGATTTTTACGGGGTTCGATTGCGGAGATATCAACATCCAAAGCAAGTCAAATGCAGTTGGGTAGAAAATCATGCGAATGACTTTGAATTAAAATATCTCAAGAATCGGATGTCGCAGATACTTTTTGTCTTCAGCAGTGCATATGTTTTGAACAGACATTTCTTTTGATGTGTATATCGATGGGTTTGGGGAACATTGTTAAAAATGTAATTTTTTTCTTGCAAGGGGCAAAACAAGTCAAATGCAGTTGGGTGGAAAATCATGCGAATAACTTTGAATTAAAATATCTCAAGATTTGGACGGCGCAGATACTTTTTGTCTCCAGCTGTGGATAGGTATTGAACAGACCTTTCTTTTGATGTATATATCGATGGGTTTGGGAAACATTGTTAAAAGTGTAATTTTTTTCTTGCAAGGGGTTAGCCTTCATTTTTTTCAAAAATGTCGAAAAAAGTGAAGTCATGAATTGTACAACAAGTTGTACAACAAATTGTACAACAATGGAAATGCCTGTGAAATCCCTTTCGAGCACTGGCAGCCTCAGATTTTTACGGGGTTCGGTTGCGGAGATATCACCATCCAAAGCAAGTCAAATGCAGTTGGTTGGAAAATCATGCGAATAACTTTGAATTAAAATATCTCAAGAACCGGATGTCGCAGATACTTTTTGTCTTCAGCTGTGGATAGGTATTAAACAGACCTTTCTTTTGATGTATATATCGATGGGTTTTGGGAACATTGTTGAAAATGTAATTTTTTTCTTGCAAGTGGTTAGCCTTGACTTTTTTCAAAAATGTCGAAAAAGGTGAAGTCATGAATTGTACAACAAGTTGTACAACGATAGAAAGGCCTGTGAAATGCCTTTCGAGCACTGGCAGCCGCAGAGTTTTGCGGGGTTTGATTGCGGAGATATCACCATCCAAAGCAAGTCAAATGCAGTTGGGTAGAAAATCATGCGAATGACTTTGAATTAAAATATCTCAAGAATCGGATGTCGCAGATACTTTTTGTCTTCAGCTGTGTATAGGTATTGAACAGACCTTTCTTTTGATGTATATATCGATGGTTTGGGGGAACATTGTTAAAAATGTAATTTTTTTCTTGCAAGGGGTTAGCCTTGATTTTTTTCAAAAATGTCGAAAATGGTGAAGCCATTAATTGTACAACAGTGGAAAAGCCTGTGAAATACCTTTCGAGCACTGGAAAATCATGCGAATAACTTTGAATTGAAATATCTCAATAACCGGATGTCACAGATACTTTTTGGCTTCAGCTGTGGATAGGTATTGAACAGACCTTTCTTTTGATGTGTATAACGATGGGTTTGGGGAACATTGCTAATAATGTAATTTTTTTCTTGCAAGGGGTTAGCCTTGATTATTTTCAAAAATGTCGAAAAAGGTGAAGTCATGAATTGTACAATAATGGAAAGGCCTGTGGAATCCCTTTCGAGCACTGGCAGCCGCAGATTTTTACGGGGTTTGGTTGAGGAGATATCACCATCCAAAGCAAGTCAAATGCAGTTGGGTGGAAAATCATGCGAATAACTTTGAATAAAATTATCTCAAGAACCGGATGTCGCAGATACGTTTTGTCTTTAGCTGTGTATAGGTATGGAACAGACCTTTCTTTTGATGTATATATCGATGGGTTTGGGGAACATTGTTAAAAATGTAATTTTTTTCTTGCAAGGGGTTAGCCATGATTTTTTTCAAAAATGTCGAAAAAGGTAAAGTCATGAATTGTACTACAAGTTGTACAACAATGGAAAGGCCTGTGAAATCCCTTTCGAGCACTGGCAGCCTCAGATTTTTACGTGGTTCGGTTGCGGAGATATCACCATCCAAAGCAAGTCAAATGCAGTTGGTTGGAAAATCATGCGAATAACTTTGAATTAAAATATCTCAAGAACCGGATACCGCAGATACTTTTTGTCTTCAGCTGTGGATAGGTATTAAACAGACCTTTCTTTTGATGTATATATCGATGGGTTATGGGAACATTGTTGAAAATGTAATTTTTTTCTTGCAAGGGGTTAGCCTTGATTTTTTTCAAAAATGTCGAAAATGGTGAAGCCATTAATTGTACAACAGTGGAAAAGCCTGTGAAATACCTTTCGAGCACTGGCAGCCAAAGCAAGTCAAATGCAGTTGGGTGGAAAACCATGCGATTAACTTTGAATTGAAATATCTCAATAACCGGATGTCACAGATACTTTTTGTCTTCAGCTGTGTATAGGTATTGAACAGACATTTCTTTTGATGTATATATCGGTGGGTTTGGGGAACATTGTTAAAAATGTAATTTTTTTCTTACAAGGGGCAAAACAAGTCAAATGCAGTTGGGTGGAAAATCATGCGAATAACTTTGAATTAAAATATCTCAAGATTTGGACGGCGCAGATACTTTTTGTCTCCAGCTGTGGATAGGTATTGAACAGACCTTTCTTTTGATGTATATATCGATGGGTTTGGGAAACATTGTTAAAAATGTAATTTTTTTCTTGCAAGGGGTTAGCCTTGATTTTTTTCAAAAATGTCGAAAACGGTGAAGTCATGCATTGTACAACAAGTTGTACAACAATGGAAAGTCCCGTGGAATCCCTTTCGAGCACTGGCAGCCTCAGATTTGTACGGGGTTTGGTTGCGGAGATATCACCATCCAAAGCAAGTCAAATGCAGTTGGGTGGAAAATCATGCGAATAACTTTGAATAAAATTATCTCAAGAACCGGATGTCGCAGATACGTTTTGTCTTCAGCTGTTTATAGGTATGGAACAGACCTTTCTTTTGATGTATATATCGATGGGTTTGGGGAACATTGTTAAAAATGTAATTTTTTTCTTGCAAGGGGTTAGCATTGATTTTTTTCAAAAATGTCGAAAAAGGTAAAGTCATGAATTGTACTACAAGTTGTACAACAATGGAAAGGCCTGTGAAATCCCTTTCGAGCACTGGCAGCCTCAGATTTTTACGTGGTTCGGTTGCGGAGATATCACCATCCAAAGCAAGTCAAATGCAGTTGGTTGGAAAATCATGCGAATAACTTTGAATTAAAATATCTCAAGAACCGGATATCGCAGATACTTTTTGTCTTCAGCTATGGATAGGTATTAAACAGACCTTTCTTTTGATGTATATATCGATGGGTTTGGGAAACATTGTTAAAAGTGTAATTTTTTTCTTGCAAGGGGTTAGCCTTCATTTTTTTCAAAAATGTCGAAAAATGTCGAAAAAAGTGAAGTCATGAATTGTACAACAAGTTGTACAACAAATTGTACAACAATGGAAAGGCCTGTGAAATCCCTTTCGAGCACTGGCAGCCAAAGCAAGTCAAATGCAGTTGGGTGGAAAATCATGCGATTAACTTTGAATTGAAATATCTCAATAACCGGATGTCACAAATACTTTTTGTCTTCAGCTGTGTATAGGTATTGAACAGACCTTTCTTCTGATGTATATATCGATGGGTTTGGGAAACATTGTTAAAAGTGTCATTTTTTTCTTGCAAGGGGTTAGCCTTCATTTTTTTCAAAAATGTCGAAAAATGTCGAAAAAAGTGAAGTCATGAATTGTACAACAAGTTGTACAACAAATTGTACAACAATGGAAAGGCCTGTGAAATCCCTTTCGAGCACTGGCAGCCTCAGATTTTTACGTGGTTCGGCTGCGGAGATATCACCATCCAAAGCAAGTCAAATGCAGTTGGTTGGAAAATCATGC
Source organism: Philhelius pedissequus (assembly GCA_910595825.1). Lineage (NCBI taxonomy): Eukaryota > Metazoa > Arthropoda > Insecta > Diptera > Syrphidae > Philhelius > Philhelius pedissequus. Next base: position 228,304 of record OU343163.1, on the reverse strand, counting down.
GAATAATTTTGAATTAAAATATCTCAAGAACCGGATATCGCAGATACTTTTTGTCTTCAGCTATGGATAGGTATTAAACAGACCTTTCTTTTGATGTATATATCGATGGGTTTGGGGAACATTGTTAAAAATGTAATTTTTTTCTTGCAAGGGGTTAGCCTTGATTTTTTTCAAAAATGTCGAAAAAGGTAAAGTCATGAATTGTACTACAAGTTGTACAACAATGGAAAGGCCTGTGAAATCCCTTTCGAGCACTGGCAGCCTCAGATTTTTACGTGGTTCGGTTGCGGAGATATCACCATCCAAAGCAAGTCAAATGCAGTTGGTTGGAAAATCATGCGAATTACTTTGAATTAAAATATCTCAAGAACCGGATATCGCAGATACTTTTTGTCTTCAGCTATGGAAAGGTATTAAACAGACCTTTCTTTTGATGTATATATCGATGGGTTATGGGAACATTGTTGAAAATGTAATTTTTTTCTTGCAAGGGGTTAGCCTTGATTTTTTTCAAAAATGTCGAAAATGGTGAAGCCATTAATTGTACAACAGTGGAAAAGCCTGTGAAATACCTTTCGAGCACTGGCAGCCAAAGCAAGTCAAATGCAGTTGGGTGGAAAATCATGCGAATAACTTTGAATTAAAATATCTCAAGATTTGGACGGCGCAGATACTTTTTGTCTCCAGCTGTGGATAGGTATTGAACAGACCTTTCTTTTGATGTATATATTGATGGGTTTGGGAAACATTGTTAAAAGTGTAATTTTTTTCTTGCAAGGGGTTAGCCTTCATTTTTTTCAAAAATGTCGAAAAAAGTGAAGTCATGAATTGTACAACAAGTTGTACAACAAATTGTACAACAATGGAAAGGCCTGTGAAATCCCTTTCGAGCACTGGCAGCCTCAGATTTTTACGGGGTTCGGTTGCGGAGATATCACCATCCAAAGCAAGTCAAATGCAGTTGGTTGGAAAATCATGCGAATAACTTTGAATTAAAATATCTCTAGAGCCGGATGTCGCAGATACTTTTTGTCTTCAGCTGTGGATAGGTATTGAACACACCTTTGTTTTGATGTATATATCGATGGGTTTGCGGAACATTGTTAAAAATGTAATTTTTTTCTTGCAAGGGGTTAGCCTTGATTTTTTTCAAAAATGTCGAAAAAGGTGAAGTCATAAATTGTACAACAAGTTGTACAACAATGGAAAGGTCTGTGAAATCCCTTTCGAGCACTGGCAGCCTCAGATTTTTACGGGGTTCGGTTGCGGAGATATCACCATCCAAAGCAAGTCAAATGCAGTTGGTTGGAAAATCATGCGAATAACTTTGAATTAAAATATCTCTAGAACCGGATGTCGCAGATACTTTTTGTCTTCAGCTGTGGATAGGTATTGAACACACCTTTGTTTTGATGTATATATCGATGGGGTTTGGGAACATTGTTGAAAATGTAATTTTTTTCTTGCAAAGGGCTAGCCTTGATTTTTTTCAAATATGTCGAAAAAGGTGAAGTCATGAATTGTACAACAAGTTGTACAACGATAGAAAGGCCAGTGAAATCCCTTTCGAGCACTGGCAGCGGCAGAGTTTTGCGGGGTTTGATTGCGGAAATATCACCATCCAAAGCAAGTCAACTGCAGTTGGGTGGAAAATCATGCGAATAAATTTGAATTAAAATATCTCAAGAACCGGATGTCGCAGATAATTTTTGTCTTCAGCTGTGGATAGGTATTGAACAGACCTTTCTTTTGATGTATATATCGATGGGTTTGGGGAACATTGTTAAAAATGTAATTTTTTTCTTGCAAGGGGTTAGCCTTGATTTTTTTCAAAAATGTCGAAAAAGGTGAAGTCATGAATTGTACAACAAGTTGTACAACAATGGAAAGGTCTGTGAAATCCCTTTCGAGCACTGGCAGCCTCAGATTTTTATGGGGTTCGGTTGCGGAGATATCACCATCCAAAGCAAGTCAAATGCAGTTGGTTGGAAAATCATGCGAATAACTTTGAATTAAAATATCTCTAGAACCGGATGTCGCAGATACTTTTTGTCTTCAGCTGTGGATAGGTATTGAACACACCTTTGTTTTGATGTATATATCGATGGGTTTGCGGAACATTGTTAAAAATGTAATTTTTTTCTTGCAAGGGGTTAGCCTTGATTTTTTTCAAAAATGTCGAAATAGGTGAAGTCATGAATTGTACAACAAGTTTTACAACAATGGAAAGGCCTGTGAAATCCGTTTCGAGCACTGGCATCCTCAGATTTTTACGGGGTTCGGTTTCGGAGATATTACCATCCAAAGCAAGTCAAATGCAGTTGGATGGAAAATCATGCGAATAACTTTGAATTAAAATATCTCAAGATTTGGATATCGCAGGTACTTTTTGTCTCCAGCTGTGGATAGGTATTGAACAGACCTTTCTTTTGATGTATATATCGATGGGTTTGGGGAACATTGTTGAAAATGTAATTTTTTTCTTGCAAGGGGTTAGCCTTGATTTTTTTCAAAAATGTCGAAAAAGGTAAAGTCATGAATTGTACTACAAGTTGTACAACAATGGAAAGGCCTGTGAAATCCCTTTCGAGCACTGGCAGCCAAAGCAAGTCAAATGCAGTTGGGTGGAAAATCATGCGATTAACTTTGAATTGAAATATCTCAATAACCGGATGTCACAGCTACTTTTTGTCTTCAGCTGTGTATAGGTATTGAACAGACATTTCTCTTGATGTATATATCGGTGGGTTTGGGGAACATTGTTAAAAATGTAATTTTTTTCTTGCAAGGGGTTAGCCTTGATTTTTTTCAAAAATGTCGAAAAAGGTAAAGTCATGAATTGTACTACAAGTTGTACAACAATGGAAAGGCCTGTGAAATCCCTTTCGAGCACTGGCAGGATCAGATTTTTACGGGGTTCGATTGCGGAGATATCACCATCCAAAGCAAGTCAAATGCAGTTGGTTGGAAAATCATGCGAATAAATTTGAATTAAAATATCTCAAGAACCGAATGTCGCAGATACTTTTTGTCTTCAGCTGTGGATAGGTGTTGAACACACCTTTCTTTTGATGTACATATCGATGGGTTTGGGGAACATTGTTAAAAATGTAATTTTTTTCTTTCAAGGGGTTAGCCTTGATTTTTTTCAAAAATGTCGAAATAGGTGAAGTCATGAATTGTACAACAAGTTTTATAACAATGGAAAGGCCTGTGAAATCCGTTTCGAGCACTGGCAGCCGCAGAGTTTTGCGGGGTTTGATTGCGGAGATATCACCATCCAAAGCAAGTCAAATGCAGTTGGTTAGAAAATCATGCGAATGGCTTTGAATTAAAATATCTCAAGAATCGGATGTCGCAGATACTTTTTGTCTTCAGCTGTGGATAGGTATTGAACAGACCTTTCTTTTGATGTATATATCGATGGGTTTGAGGAACATTGTTCAAAATGTAATTTTTTTTCTTGCAAGGGGTTAGCCTTGATTTTTTTCAAAAATGTCGAAAATGGTGAAGCAATTATTTGTACAACAAGTTGTACAACAATGGAAAGGCCTGTGAAATCCGTTTCGAGCACTGGCATGATCAGATTTTTACGGGGTTCGGTTTCGGAGATATTACCATCCAAAGCAAGTCAAATGCAGTTGGATGGAAAACCATGCGAATAACTTTGAATTAAAATATCTCAAGATTTGGATATCGCAGGTACTTTTTGTCTCCAGCTGTGGATAGGTATTGAACAGACCTTTCTTTTGATGTATATATCGATGGGTTTGGGGAACATTGTTGAAAATGTAATTTTTTTCTTGCAAGGGGTTAGCCTTGATTTTTTTCAAAAATGTCGAAAAAAGTGAAGTCATGAATTGTAAAACAAGTTGTACAACAATGGAAAGGCCTGTGAAATCCCTTTCGAGCACTGGCAGCCGCAGAGTTTTGCGGGGTTTGAATGCGGAGATATCACCATTCAAAGCAAGTCAAATGCAGTTGGGTAGAAAATCATGCGAATGACTTTGAATTAAAATATCTCAAGAATCGGATGTAGCAGATACTTTTTGTCTTCAGCTGTGGATAGATATTGAACAGACCTTTCTTTTGATGTATATATCGATGGGTTTGAGGAACATTGTTAAAAAAGTAATTTTTTTCTTGCAAGGGGTTAGCCTTGATTTTTTTCAAAAATGTCGAAAATGGTGAAGCCATTAATTGTACAACAGTGGAAAAGCCTGTGAAATACTTTTCGAGCACTGGCAGCCAAAGCAAGTCAAATGCAGTTGGGTGGAAAATCATGCGATTAACTTTGAATTGAAATATCTCAATAACCGGATGTCACAGATACTTTTTGTCTTCAGCTGTGTATAGGTATTGAACAGACATTTCTCTTGATGTATATATCGGTGGGTTTGGGGAACATTGTTAAAAATGTAATTTTTTTCTTGCAAGGGGTTAGCCTTGATTTTTTTCAAAAATGTCGAAAAAGGTAAAGTCATGAATTGTACTACAAGTTGTACAACAATGGAAAGGCCTGTGAAATCCCTTTCGAGCACTGGCAGCCTCAGATTTTTACGGGGTTCGATTGCGGAGATATCACCATCCAAAGCAAGTCAAATGCAGTTGGTTGGAAAATCATGCGAATAACTTTGAATTAAAATATCTCAAGAACCGGATGTCGCAGATACTTTTTGTCTTCAGCTGTGGATAGGTGTTGAACACACCTTTCTTTTGATGTACATATCGATGGGTTTGGGGAACATTGTTAAAAATGTAATTTTTTTCTTTCAAGGGGTTAGCCTTGATTTTTTTCAAAAATGTCGAAAAAGGTAAAGTCATGAATTGTACTACAAGTTGTACAACAATGGAAAGGCCTGTGAAATCCCTTTCGAGCACTGGCAGCCTCAGATTTTTACGGGGTTCGATTGCGGAGATATCACCATCCAAAGCAAGTCAAATGCAGTTGGTTGGAAAATCATGCGAATAACTTTGAATTAAAATATCTCAAGAACCGGATGTCGCAGATACTTTTTGTCTTCAGCTGTGGATAGGTGTTGAACACACCTTTCTTTTGATGTACATATCGATGGGTTTGGGGAACATTGTTAAAAATGTAATTTTTTTCTTTCAAGGGGTTAGCCTTGATTTTTTTCAAAAATGTCGAAATAGGTGAAGTCATGAATTGTACAACAAGTTTTATAACAATGGAAAGGCCTGTGAAATCCGTTTCGAGCACTGGCAGCCGCAGAGTTTTGCGGGGTTTGATTGCGGAGATATCACCATCCAAAGCAAGTCAAATGCAGTTGGTTAGAAAATCATGCGAATGGCTTTGAATTAAAATATCTCAAGAATCGGATGTCGCAGATACTTTTTGTCTTCAGCTGTGGATAGGTATTGAACAGACCTTTCTTTTGATGTATATATCGATGGGTTTGAGGAACATTGTTCAAAATGTAATTTTTTTTCTTGCAAGGGGTTAGCCTTGATTTTTTTCAAAAATGTCGAAAATGGTGAAGCAATTAATTGTACAACAATGGAAAGGCCTGTGGAATCCCTTTCGCGCACTGGCAGCCGAAGATTTTTACGGCGTTTGGTTGCGGAGATATCACCATCCAAAACAAGTCAAATGCAGTTGGGTGGAAAATCATGCGAATAACTTTGAATTAAAATATCTCAGGATTTGGACGGCGCAGATACTTTTTGTCTCCAGCTGTGGATAGGTATTGAACAGACCTTTCTTTTGATGTATATATCGATGGGTTTGGGAAACATTGTTAAAAATGTAATTTTTTTCTTGCAAGGGGTTAGCTTTGATTTTTTTCAAAAATGTCGAAAACGGTGAAGTCATGCATTGTACAACATGTTGTACAACAATGGAAAGGCCTGTGGAATCCCTTTCGAGCACTGGCAGCCGCAGGTTTTTACGGGGTTCGGTTTCGGAGATATTACCATCCAAAGCAAGTCAAATGCAGTTGGGTGGAAAATCATGCCAATAACTTTGAATTAAAATATCTCAAGAATCTGATGTCGCAGGTACTTTTTGTCTCCAGCTGTGGATAGGTATTGAACAGACCTTTCTTTTGATGTATATATCGATGGGTTTGGGGAACATTGTTGAAAATGTAATTTTTTTCTTGCAAGGGGTTAGCCTTGATTTTTTTCAAAAATGTCGAAAAAAGTGAAGTCATGAATTGTAAAACAAGTTGTACAACAATGGAAAGGCCTGTGAAATCCCTTTCGAGCACTGGCAGCCGCAGAGTTTTGCGGGGTTTGAATGCGGAGATATCACCATCCAAAGCAAGTCAAATGCAGTTGGTTGGAAAATCATGCGAATAACTTTGAATTAAAATATCTCAAGAACCGGATGTCGCAGACACTTTTTGTCTTCAGCTGTGGATAGGTGTTGAACACACCTTTCTTTTGATGTACATATCGATGGGTTTGGGGAACATTGTTAAAAATGTAATTTTTTTCTTTCAAGGGGTTAGCCTTGATTTTTTTCAAAAATGTCGAAAATGGTGAAGCCATTAATTGTACAACAGTGGAAAAGCCTGTGAAATACCTTTCGAGCACTGGCAGCCAAAGCAAGTCAAATGCAGTTGGGTGGAAAATCATGCGATTAACTTTGAATTGAAATATCTCAATAACCGGATGTCACAGATACTTTTTGTCTTCAGCTGTGTATAGGTATTGAACAGACATTTCTCTTGATGTATATATCGGTGGGTTTGGGGAACATTGTTAAAAATGTAATTTTTTTCTTGCAAGGGGTTAGCCTTGATTTTTTTCAAAAATGTCGAAAAAGGTAAAGTCATGAATTGTACTACAAGTTGTACAACAATGGAAAGGCCTGTGAAATCCCTTTCGAGCACTGGCAGCCTCAGATTTTTACGGGGTTCGATTGCGGAGATATCACCATCCAAAGCAAGTCAAATGCAGTTGGTTGGAAAATCATGCGAATAACTTTGAATTAAAATATCTCAAGAACCGGATGTCGCAGATACTTTTTGTCTTCAGCTGTGGATAGGTGTTGAACACACCTTTCTTTTGATGTACATATCGATGGGTTTGGGGAACATTGTTCAAAATGTAATTTTTTTTCTTGCAAGGGGTTAGCCTTGATTTTTTTCAAAAATGTCGAAAATGGTGAAGCAATTAATTGTACAACAATGGAAAGGCCTGTGGAATCCCTTTCGCGCACTGGCAGCCGAAGATTTTTACGGCGTTTGGTTGCGGAGATATCACCATCCAAAACAAGTCAAATGCAGTTGGGTGGAAAATCATGCGAATAACTTTGAATTAAAATATCTCAGGATTTGGACGGCGCAGATACTTTTTGTCTCCAGCTGTGGATAGGTATTGAACAGACCTTTCTTTTGATGTATATATCGATGGGTTTGGGAAACATTGTTAAAAATGTAATTTTTTTCTTGCAAGGGGTTAGCTTTGATTTTTTTCAAAAATGTCGAAAACGGTGAAGTCATGCATACAACAAGTTGTACAACAATGGAAAGGCCTGTGGAATCCCTTTCGAGCACTGGCAGCCGCAGGTTTTTACGGGGTTCGGTTTCGGAGATATTACCATCCAAAGCAAGTCAAATGCAGTTGGGTGGAAAATCATGCCAATAACTTTGAATTAAAATATCTCAAGAATCTGATGTCGCAGGTACTTTTTGTCTCCAGCTGTGGATAGGTATTGAACAGACCTTTCTTTTGATGTATATATCGATGGGTTTGGGGAACATTGTTGAAAATGTAATTTTTTTCTTGCAAGGGGTTAGCCTTGATTTTTTTCAAAAATGTCGAAAAAAGTGAAGTCATGAATTGTAAAACAAGTTGTACAACAATGGAAAGGCCTGTGAAATCCCTTTCGAGCACTGGCAGCCGCAGAGTTTTGCGGGGTTTGAATGCGGAGATATCACCATCCAAAGCAAGTCAAATGCAGTTGGTTGGAAAATCATGCGAATAACTTTGAATTAAAATATCTCAAGAACCGGATGTCGCAGATACTTTTTGTCTTCAGCTGTGGATAGGTGTTGAACACACCTTTCTTTTGATGTACATATCGATGGGTTTGGGGAACATTGTTAAAAATGTAATTTTTTTCTTTCAAGGGGTTAGCCTTGATTTTTTTCAAAAATGTCGAAAATGGTGAAGCCATTAATTGTACAACAGTGGAAAAGCCTGTGAAATACCTTTCGAGCACTGGCAGCCAAAGCAAGTCAAATGCAGTTGGGTGGAAAATCATGCGATTAACTTTGAATTGAAATATCTCAATAACCGGATGTCACAGATACTTTTTGTCTTCAGCTGTGTATAGGTATTGAACAGACATTTCTCTTGATGTATATATCGGTGGGTTTGGGGAACATTGTTAAAAATGTAATTTTTTTCTTGCAAGGGGTTAGCCTTGATTTTTTTCAAAAATGTCGAAAAAGGTAAAGTCATGAATTGTACAGCAAGTTATACAACAAATTGTACAACAAAGGAAAGGCCTGTGAAATCCCTTTCGAGCACTGGCAGCCTCAGATTTTTACGGGATTCGGTTGCGGAGATATTAAAATCCAAAGCAAGTCAAATGCAGTTGGTTGGAAAATCATGCGAATAACTTTGAATTAAAATATCTCAAGAACCGGATATCGCAGATATTTTTTGTCTTCAGCTGTGGATAGGTGTTGAACACACCTTTCTTTTGATGTACATATCGATGGGTTTGGGGAACATTGTTAAAAATGTAATTTTTTTCTTTCAAGGGGTTAGCCTTGATTTTTTTCAAAAATGTCGAAAATGGTGAAGCAATTAATTGTACAACAATGGAAAGGCCTGTGGAATCCCTTTCGCGCACTGGCACCCGAATTGATTTGCCTTGATTTTTTTCAAAAATGTCGAAATAGGTGAAGTCATGAATTGTACAACAAGTTTTATAACAATGGAAAGGCCTGTGAAATCCGTTTCGAGCACTGGCAGCCGCAGAGTTTTGCGGGGTTTGATTGCGGAGATATCACCATCCAAAGCAAGTCAAATGCAGTTGGTTAGAAAATCATGCGAATGGCTTTGAAATAAAATATCTCAAGAATCGGATGTCGCAGATACTTTTTGTCTTCAGCTGTGGATAGGTATTGAACAGACCTTTCTTTTGATGTATATATCGATGGGTTTCAGGAACATTGTTCAAAATGTAATTTTTTTTCTTGCAAGGGGTTAGCCTTGATTTTTTTCAAAAATGTCGAAAATGGTGAAGCATTTAATTGTACAACAATGGAAAGGCCTGTGGAATCCCTTTCGCGTACTGGCAGCCGAAGATTTTTATGGCGTTTGGTTGCGGAGATATTACCATCCAAAACAAGTCAAATGCAGTTGGGTGGAAGATCATGCGAATAACTTTGAATTAAAATATCTCAGGATTTGGACGGCGCAGATACTTTTTGTCTCCAGCTGTGGATAGGTATTGAACAGACCTTTCTTTTGATGTATATATCGATGGGTTTGGGAAACATTGTTAAAAATGTAATTTTTTTCTTGCAAGGGGTTAGCTTTGATTTTTTTCAAAAATGTCGAAAACGGTGAAGTCATGCATTGTACAACAAGTTGTACAACAATGGAAAGGCCTGTGGAATCCCTTTCGAGCACTGGCAGCCGCAGGTTTTTACGGGGTTCGGTTTCGGAGATATTACCATCCAAAGCAAGTCAAATGCAGTTGGGTGGAAAATCATGCCAATAACTTTGAATTAAAATATCTCTAGAATCTGATGTCGCAGGTACTTTTTGTCTCCAGCTGTGGATAGGTATTGAACAGACCTTTCTTTTGATGTATATATCGATGGGTTTGGGGAACATTGTTGAAAATGTAATTTTTTTCTTGCAAGGGGTTAGCCTTGATTTTTTTCAAAAATGTCGAAAAAAGTGAAGTCATGAATTGTAAAACAAGTTGTACAACAATGGAAAGGCCTGTGAAATCCCTTTCGAGCACTGGCAGCCGCAGAGTTTTGCGGGGTTTGAATGCGGAGATATCACCATCCAAAGCAAGTCAAATGCAGTTGGGTAGAAAATCATGCGAATGACTTTGAATTAAAATATCTCAAGAATCGGATGTAGCAGATACTTTTTGTCTTCAGCTGTGGATAGATATTGAACAGACCTTTCTTTTGATGTATATATCGATGGGTTTGAGGAACATTGTTAAAAAAGTAATTTTTTTCTTGCAAGGGGTTAGCCTTGATTTTTTTCAAAAATGTCGAAAATGGTGAAGCCATTAATTGTACAACAGTGGAAAAGCCTGTGAAATACCTTTCGAGCACTGGCAGCCTCAGATTTTTACGGGGTTCGATTGCGGAGATATCACCATCCAAAGCAAGTCAAATGCAGTTGGTTGGAAAATCATGCGAATAACTTTGAATTAAAATATCTCAAGAACCGGATGTCGCAGATACTTTTTGTCTTCAGCTGTGGATAGGTGTTGAACACACCTTTCTTTTGATGTACATATCGATGGGTTTGGGGAACATTGTTAAAAATGTAATTTTTTTCTTTCAAGGGGTTAGCCTTGATTTTTTTCAAAAATGTCGAAAAAGGTAAAGTCATGAATTGTACTACAAGTTGTACAACAATGGAAAGGCCTGTGAAATCCCTTTCGAGCACTGGCAGCCTCAGATTTTTACGGGGTTCGATTGCGGAGATATCACCATCCAAAGCAAGTCAAATGCAGTTGGTTGGAAAATCATGCGAATAACTTTGAATTAAAATATCTCAAGAACCGGATGTCGCAGATACTTTTTGTCTTCAGCTGTGGATAGGTGTTGAACACACCTTTCTTTTGATGTACATATCGATGGGTTTGGGGAACATTGTTAAAAATGTAATTTTTTTCCTTCAAGGGGTTAGCCTTGATTTTTTTCAAAAATGTCGAAATAGGTGAAGTCATGAATTGTACAACAAGTTTTATAACAATGGAAAGGCCTGTGAAATCCGTTTCGAGCACTGGCAGCCGCAGAGTTTTGCGGGGTTTGATTGCGGAGATATCACCATCCAAAACAAGCCAAATGCAGTTGGGTGGAAAATCATGCGAATAACTTTGAATTAAAATATCTCAGGATTTGGACGGCGCAGATACTTTTTGTCTCCAGCTGTGGATAGGTATTGAACAGACCTTTCTTTTGATGTATATATCGATGGGTTTGGGAAACATTGTTAAAAATGTAATTTTTTTCTTGCAAGGGGTTAGCTTTGATTTTTTTCAAAAATGTCGAAAACGGTGAAGTCATGCATTGTACAACAAGTTGTACAACAATGGAAAGGCCTGTGGAATCCCTTTCGAGCGCTGGCAGCCGCAGGTTTTTACGGGGTTCGGTTTCGGAGATATTACCATCCAAAGCAAGTCAAATGCAGTTGGGTGGAAAATCATGCCAATAACTTTGAATTAAAATATCTCAAGAATCTGATGTCGCAGGTAGTTTTTGTCTCCAGCTGTGGATAGGTATTGAACAGACCTTTCTTTTGATGTATATATCGATGGGTTTGGGAAACATTGTTAAAAATGTAATTTTTTTCTTGCAAGGGGTTAGCTTTGATTTTTTTCAAAAATGTCGAAAACGGTGAAGTCATGCATTGTACAACAAGTTGTACAACAATGGAAAGGCATGTGGAATCCCTTTCGAGCGCTGGCAGCCGCAGGTTTTTACGGGGTTCGGTTTCGGAGATATTACCATCCAAAGCAAGTCAAATGCAGTTGGTTGGAAAATCATGCCAATAACTTTGAATTAAAATATCTCAAGAATCTGATGTCGCAGGTACTTTTTGTCTCCAGCTGTGGATAGGTATTGAACAGACCTTTCTTTTGATGTATATATCGATGGGTTTGGGGAACATTGTTGAAAATGTAATTTTTTTCTTGCAAGGGGTTAGCCTTGATTTTTTTCAAAAATGTCGAAAAAAGTGAAGTCATGAATTGTAAAACAAGTTGTACAACAATGGAAAGGCCTGTGAAATCCCTTTCGAGCACTGGCAGCCGCAGAGTTTTGCGGGGTTTGAATGCGGAGATATCACCATCCAAAGCAAGTCAAATGCAGTTGGGTAGAAAATCATGCGAATGACTTTGAATTAAAATATCTCAAGAATCGGATGTAGCAGATACTTTTTGTCTTCAGCTGTGGATAGATATTGAACAGACCTTTCTTTTGATGTATATATCGATGGGTTTGAGGAACATTGTTAAAAAAGTAATTTTTTTCTTGCAAGGGGTTAGCCTTGATTTTTTTCAAAAATGTCGAAAATGGTGAAGCCATTAATTGTACAACAGTGGAAAAGCCTGTGAAATACCTTTCGAGCACTGGCAGCCAAAGCAAGTCAAATGCAGTTGGGTGGAAAATCATGCGATTAGCTTTGAATTGAAATATCTCAATAACCGGATGTCACAGATACTTTTTGTCTTCAGCTGTGTATAGGTATTGAACAGACCTTTCTTTTGATGTATATATCGGTGGGTTTGGGGAACATTGTTAAAAATGTAATTTTTTTCTTGCAAGGGGTTAGCCTTGATTTTTTTCAAAAATGTCGAAAAAGGTAAAGTCATGAATTGTACTACAAGTTGTACAACAATGGAAAGGCCTGTGAAATCCCTTTCGAGCACTGGCAGCCTCAGATTTTTACGGGGTTCGATTGCGGAGATATCACCATCCAAAGCAAGTCAAATGCAGTTGGTTGGAAAATCATGCGAATAACTTTGAATTAAAATATCTCAAGAACCGGATGTCGCAGATACTCTTTGTCTTCAGCTGTGGATAGGTGTTGAACACACCTTTCTTTTGATGTACATATCGATGGGTTTGGGGAACATTGTTAAAAATGTAATTTTTTTCTTTCAAGGGGTTAGCCTTGATTTTTTTCAACAATGTCGAAATAGGTGAAGTCATGAATTGTACAACAAGTTTTATAACAATGGAAATGCCTGTGAAATCCGTTTCGAGCACTGGCAGCCGCAGAGTTTTGCGGGGTTTGATTGCGGAGATATCACCATCCAAAGCAAGTCAAATGCAGTTGGTTAGAAAATCATGCGAATGGCTTTGAATTAAAATATCTCAAGAATCGGATGTCGCAGATACTTTTTGTCTTAGGCTGTGGATAGGTATTGAACAGACCTTTCTTTTGATGTATATATCGATGGGTTTGAGGAACATTGTTCAAAATGTAATTTTTTTTCTTGCAAGGGGTTAGCCTTGATTTTTTTCAAAAATGTCGAAAATGGTGAAGCAATTAATTGTACAACAATGGAAAGGCCTGTGGAATCCCTTCCGCGCACTCGCAGCCGAAGATTTTTACGGCGTTTGGTTGCGGAGATATCACCATCCAAAACAAGTCAAATGCAGTTGGGTGGAAAATCATGCGAATAACTTTGAATTAAAATATCTCAGGATTTGGACGGCGCAGATATTTTTTGTCTCCAGCTGTGGATAGGTATTGAACAGACCTTTCTTTTGATGTATATATCGATGGGTTTGGGAAACATTGTTAAAAATGTAATTTTTTTCTTGCAAGGGGTTAGCTTTGATTTTTTTCAAAAATGTCGAAAACGGTGAAGTCATGCATTGTACAACAAGTTGTACAACAATGGAAGGCCTGTGGAATCCCTTTCGAGCACTGGCAGCCGCAGGTTTTTACGGGGTTTGGTTGCGGAGATATCTCCATCCAAAGCAAGTCAAATGCATTTGGTTGGAAAATCATGCGAATAATTTTGAATTAAAATATCTCAAGAACCGGATGTCGCAGATACTTTTTGTCTTCAGCAGTGCATATGTTTTGAACAGACATTTCTTTTGATGTATATATCGATGGGTTTGGGGAACATTGTTGAAAATGTAATTTTTTTCTTGCAAGGGGTTAGCGAATAAATTTGAATTAAAACATTTCAAGAACCGGATGTTGCAGATACTTTTTGTCTTCAGCTTTGGATAGGTATTGAACAGACCTTTCTTTTTATGTATATATCGATGGGTTTGGGGAACATTGTTCAAAATGTAATTTTTTTCTTGCAAGGGGTTTGCCTTCATTTTTTTTCAAAAATGTCGAAAAAAGTGAAGTCATGAATTGTACAACAAGTTGTACAACAAATTGTACAACAATGGAAAGGCCTGTGAAATCCCTTTCGAGCACTGGCAGCCTCAGATTTTTACGGGATTCGGTTGCGGAGATATCACCATCCAAAGCAAGTCAAATGCAGTTGGTTGGAAAATCATGCGAATAACTTTGAATTAAAATATCTCAAGAACCGGATGTCGCAGATACTTTTAGTCTTCAGCTGTGGATAGGTATTAAACAGACCTTTCTTTTGATGTATATATCGATGGGTTTTGGGAACATTGTTGAAAATGTAATTTTTTTCTTGCAAAGGGTTAGCCTTGATTTTTTTCAAATATGTCGAAAAAGATGAAGTCATGAATTGTACAACAAGTTGTACACCGATAAAAAAGGCCAGTGAAATCCCTTTCGAGCACTGGCAGCGGCAGAGTTTTGCGGGGTTTGATTGCGGAAATATCACCTTCCAAAGCAAGTCAACTGCAGTTGGGTGGAAAATCATGCGAATAAATTTGAATTAAAATATCTCAAGAACCGGATGTCGCAGATAATTTTTGTCTTCAGCTGTGGATAGGTATTGAACACACCTTTCTTTTGATGTATATATCGATGGGTTTGGGGAACATTGTTAAAAATGTAATTTCTTTCTTGCAAGCCTTGATTTTTTTCAAAAATGTCGAAATAGGTGAAGTCATGAATTGTACTACAAGTTGTACAACAATGGAAAGGCCTGTGAAATCCCTTTCGAGCACTGGCAGCCTCAGATTTTTACGGGGCTCGGTTGCGGATATATTACCATCCAAAGCAAGTCAAATGCAGTTGGTTGGAAAATCATGCGAATAATTTTGAATTAAAATATCTCAAGAACCGGATATCGCAGATACTTTTTTTCTTCAGCTGTGGATAGGTATTGAACAGACCTTTCTTTTGATGTATATATCGATGGGTTTGGGGAACATTGTTAAAAATGTAATTTTTGTCTTGCAAGGGGTTAGCCTTGATTTTTTTCAAAAATGTCGAAAAAGGTGAAGTCATGAATTGTACAACAAGTTGTACAACAATGGAAAGGTCTGTGAAATCCCTTTCGAGCACTGGCAGCCTCAGATTTTTACGGGGTTCGGTTGCGGAGATATCACCATCCAAAGCAAGTCAAATGCAGTTGGTTGGAAAATCATGCGAATAACTTTGAATTAAAATATCTCTAGAACCGGATGTCGCAGATACTTTTTGTCTTCAGCTGTGGATAGGTATTGAACACACCTTTGTTTTGATGTATATATCGATGGGTTTGCGGAACATTGTTAAAAATGTAATTTTTTTCTTGCAAGGGGTTAGCCTTGATTTTTTTCAAAAATGTCGAATTAGGTGAAGTCATGAATTGTACAACAAGTTTTACAACAATGGAAAGGCCTGTGAAATCCGTTTCGAGCACTGGCAGCCTCAGATTTTTACGGGGTTCGGTTTCGGAGATATTACCATCCAAAGCAAGTCAAATGCAGTTGGATGGAAAATCATGCGAATAACTTTGAATTTAAATATCTCAAGATTTGGATATCGCAGGTACCTTTTTTCTCCAGCTGTGGATAGGTATTGAACAGACCTTTCTTTTGATGTATATATCGATGGGTTTGGGGAACATTGTTGAAAATGTAATTTTTTTCTTGCAAGGGGTTAGCCTTGATTTTTTTCAAAAATGTCGAAAAAAGTGAAGTCATGAATTGTAAAACAAGTTGTACAACAATGGAAAGGCCTGTGAAATCCCTTTCGAGCACTGGCAGCCGCAGAATTTTGCGGGGTTTGAATGCGGAGATATCACCATCCAAAGCAAGTCAAATGCAGTTGGGTAGAAAATCATGCGAATGACTTTGAATTAAAATATCTCAAGAATCGGATGTAGCAGATACTTTTTGTCTTCAGCTGTGGATAGATATTGAACAGACCTTTCTTTTGATGTATATATCGATGGGTTTGAGGAACATTGTTAAAAAAGTAATTTTTTTCTTGCAAGGGGTTAGCCTTGATTTTTTTCAAAAATGTCGAAAATGGTGAAGCCATTAATTGTACAACAGTGGAAAAGCCTGTGAAATACCTTTCGAGCACTGGCAGCCAAAGCAAGTCAAATGCAGTTGGGTGGAAAATCATGCGATTAACTTTGAATTGAAATATCTCAATAACCGGATGTCACAGATACTTTTTGTCTTCAGCTGTGTATAGGTATTGAACAGACATTTCTCTTGATGTATATATCGGTGGGTTTGGGGAACATTGTTAAAAATGTAATTTTTTTCTTGCAAGGGGTTAGCCTTGATTTTTTTCAAAAATGTCGAAAAAGGTAAAGTCATGAATTGTACTACAAGTTGTACAACAATGGAAAGGCCTGTGAAATCCCTTTCGAGCACTGGCAGCCTCAGATTTTTACGGGGTTCGATTGCGGAGATATCACCATCCAAAGCAAGTCAAATGCAGTTGGTTGGAAAATCATGCGAATAACTTTGAATTAAAATATCTCAAGAACCGGATGTCGCAGATACTTTTTGTCTTCAGCTGTGGATAGGTGTTGAACACACCTTTCTTTTGATGTACATATCGATATGTTTGGGGAACATTGTTAAAAATGTAATTTTTTTCTTTCAAGGGGTTAGCCTTGATTTTTTTCAAAAATGTCGAAATAGGTGAAGTCATGAATTGAACAACAAGTTTTATAACAATGGAAAGGCCTGTGAAATCCGTTTCGAGCACTGGCAGCCGCAGAGTTTTGCGGGGTTTGATTGCGGAGATATCACCATCCAAAGCAAGTCAAATTCAGTTGGTTAGAAAATCATGCGAATGGCTTTGAATTAAAATATCTCAAGAATCGGATGTCGCAGATACTTTTTGTCTTCAGCTGTGGATAGGTATTGAACAGACCTTTCTTTTGATGTATATATCGATGGGTTTGAGGAACATTGTTCAAAATGTAATTTTTTTTCTTGCAAGGGGTTAGCCTTGATTTTTTTCAAAAATGTCGAAAATGGTGAAGCAATTAATTGTACAACAATGGAAAGGCCTGTGGAATCCCTTTCGCGCACTGGCAGCCGAAGATTTTTACGGCGTTTGGTTGCGGAGATATCACCATCCAAAACAAGTCAAATGCAGTTGGGTGGAAAATCATGCGAATAACTTTGAATTAAAATATCTCAGGATTTGGACGGCGCAGATACTTTTTGTCTCCAGCTGTGGATAGGTATTGAACAGACCTTTCTTTTGATGTATATATCGATGGGTTTGGGAAACATTGTTAAAAATGTAATTTTTTTCTTGCAAGGGGTTAGCTTTGATTTTTTTCAAAAATGTCGAAAACGGTGAAGTCATGAATTGTACAACAAGTTGTACAACAATGGAAAGGCCTGTGGAATCCCTTTCGAGCACTGGCAGCCGCAGGTTTTTACGGGGTTCGGTTTCGGAGATATTACCATCCAAAGCAAGTCAAATGCAGTTGGGTGGAAAATCATGCCAATAACTTTGAATTAAAATATCTCAAGAATCTGATGTCGCAGGTACTTTTTGTCTCCAGCTGTGGATAGGTATTGAACAGACCTTTCTTTTGATGTATATATCGATGGGTTTGGGGAACATTGTTGAAAATGTAATTTTTTTCTTGCAAGGGGTTAGCCTTGATTTTTTTCAAAAATGTCGAAAAAAGTGAAGTCATGAATTGTAAAACAAGTTGTACAACAATGGAAAGGCCTGTGAAATCCCTTTCGAGCACTGGCAGCCGCAGAGTTTTGCGGGGTTTGAATGCGGAGATATCACCATCCAAAGCAAGTCAAATGCAGTTGGGTAGAAAATCATGCGAATGACTTTGAATTAAAATAACTCAAGAATCGGATGTAGCAGATACTTTTTGTCTTCAGCTGTGGATAGATATTGAACAGACCTTTCTTTTGATGTATATATCGATGGGTTTGAGGAACATTGTTAAAAAAGTAATTTTTTTCTTGCAAGGGGTTAGCCTTGATTTTTTTCAAAAATGTCGAAAATGGTGAAGCCATTAATTGTACAACAGTGGAAAAGCCTGTGAAATACCTTTCGAGCACTGGCAGCCAAAGCAAGTCAAATGCAGTTGGGTGGAAAATCATGCGATTAACTTTGAATTGAAATATCTCAATAACCGGATGTCACAGATACTTTTTGTCTTCAGCAAAAATGTCGAAAATGGTGAAGCCATTAATTGTACAACAGTGGAAAAGCCTGTGAAATACCTTTCGAGCACTGGCAGCCAAAGCAAGTCAAATGCAGTTGGGTGGAAAATCATGCGATTAACTTTGAATTGAAATATCTCAATAACCGGATGTCACAGATACTTTTTGTCTTCAGCTGTGTATAGGTATTGAACAGACATTTCTCTTGATGTATATATCGGTGGGTTTGGGGAACATTGTTAAAAATGTAATTTTTTTCTTGCAAGGGGTTAGCCTTGATTTTTTTCAAAAATGTCGAAAAAGGTAAAGTCATGAATTGTACTACAAGTTGTACAACAATGGAAAGGCCTGTGAAATCCCTTTCGAGCACTGGCAGCCTCAGATTTTTACGGGGTTCGATTGCGGAGATATCACCATCCAAAGCAAGTCAAATGCAGTTGGTTGGAAAATCATGCGAATAACTTTGAATTAAAATATCTCAAGAACCGGATGTCGCACATACTTTTTGTCTTCAGCTGTGGATAGGTGTTGAACACACCTTTCTTTTGATGTACATATCGATGGGTTTGGGGAACATTGTTAAAAATGTAATTTTTTTCTTTCAAGGGGTTAGCCTTGATTTTTTTCAAAAATGTCGAAATAGGTGAAGTCATGAATTGTACAACAAGTTTTATAACAATGGAAAGGCCTGTGAAATCCGTTTCGAGCACTGGCAGCCGCAGAGTTTTGCGGGGTTTGATTGCGGAGATATCACCATCCAAAGCAAGTCAAATGCAGTTGGTTAGAAAATCATGCGAATGGCTTTGAATTAAAATATCTCAAGAATCGGATGTCGCAGATACTTTTTGTCTTAGGCTGTGGATAGGTATTGAACAGACCTTTCTTTTGATGTATATATCGATGGGTTTGAGGAACATTGTTCAAAATGTAATTTTTTTTCTTGCAAGGGGTTAGCCTTGATTTTTTTCAAAAATGTCGAAAATGGTGAAGCAATTAATTGTACAACAATGGAAAGGCCTGTGGAATCCCTTTCGCGCACTGGCAGCCGAAGATTTTTACGGCGTTTGGTTGCGGATATATCACCATCCAAAACAAGTCAAATGCAGTTGGGTGGAAAATCATGCGAATAACTTTGAATTAAAATATCTCAGGATTTGGACGGCGCAGATACTTTTTGTCTCCAGCTGTGGATAGGTATTGAACAGACCTTTCTTTTGATGTATATATCGATGGCTTTGGGAAACATTGTTAAAAATGTAATTTTTTTCTTGCAAGGGGTTAGCTTTGATTTTTTTCAAAAATGTCGAAAACGGTGAAGTCATGCACTGTACAACAAGTTGTACAACAATGGAAAGGCCTGTGGAATCAATTTCGAGCACTGGCAGCCGCAGGTTTTTACGGGGTTTGGTTGCGGAGATATCTCCATCCAAAGCAAGTCAAATGCATTTGGTTGGAAAATCATGCGAATAATTTTGAATTAAAATATCTCAAGAACGGGATGTCGCAGATACTTTTTGTCTTCAGCAGTGCATATGTTTTGAACAGACATTTCTTTTGATGTATATATCGATGGGTTTGCGGAACATTGTTGAAAATGTAATTTTTTTCTTGCAAGGGGTTAGCGAATAAATTTGAATTAAAACATTTTTAGAACCGGATGTTGCAGATACTTTTTGTCTTCAGCTTTGGATAGGTATTGAACAGACCTTTCTTTTTATGTATATATCGATGGGTTTGGGGAACATTGTTCAAAATGTAATTTTTTTCTTGCAAGGGGTTTGCCTTGATTTTTTTCAAAAATGTCGAAAAAGGTGAAGTCATGAATTGTACAACAAGTTGTACAACAATGGAAAGGTCTGTGAAATCCCTTTCGAGCACTGGCAGCCTCAGATTTTTACGGGGTTCGGTTGCGGAGATATCACCATCCAAAGCAAGTCAAATGCAGTTGGTTGGAAAATCATGCGAATAACTTTGAATTAAAATATCTCAAGAACCGGATGTCGCAGATACTTTTTGTCTTCAGCTGTGGATAGGTATTGAACAGACCTTTCTTTTGATGTATATATCGATGGATTTGGGCAACATTGTTAAAAGTGTAATTTTTTTCTTGCAAGGGGTTAGCCTTGATTTTTTTCAAAAATGTCGAAAAAGGTGAAGTCATGAATTGTACAACAAGTTGTACAACAATGGAAAGGTCTGTGAAATCCCTTTCGAGCACTGGCAGCCTCAGATTTTTACCGGGTTCGGTTGCGGAGATATCACCATCCAAAGCAAGTCAAATGCAGTTGGTTGGAAAATCATGCGAATAACTTTGAATAAAAATATCTTAAGATTTGGATGTTGCAGATACTTTTTGTCTCCAGCTGTGGATAGGTATTGAACAGACCTTTCTTTTGATGTATATATCGATGGGTTTGGGCAACATTGTTAAAAATGTAATTTTTTTCTTGCAAGGGGTTAGCCTTGATTTTTTTCAAAAATGTCGAAAAAGGTGAAGTCATGAATTGTACAACAAGTTGTACAACAATGGAAAGGCCTGTGGAATCCCTTTCGAGCACTGGCAGCCGCAGATTTTTACGGGGTTTGGTTGCGGAGATATCACCATCTAAAGCAAGTCAAATGCAGTTGGGTGGAAAATCATGCGAATAATTTTGAATTAAAATATCTCAAGAACCAGATGTCGCAGATACTTTTTGTCTTCAGCTGTGGATAGGTATTGAACAGACCTTTCTTTTGATGTATATATCGATGGGTTTGGGGAACATTGTTGAAAATGTAATTTTTTTCTTGCAAGGGGTTAGCCTTGATTTTTTCCAAAAATGTCGAAAAAGGTGAAATCATGAATTGTACAACAAGTTGTACAACTATAGAAAGGCCTGTGAAATCCCTTTCGAGCACTGGGAGGCGCAGAGTTTTGCGGGGTTTGATTGCGGACTCATTACCATCCAAAGCAAGTCAACTGCAGTTGGGTGGAAAATCATGTGAATAATTTTGAATTAAAATATCTCAAGAGTTGGATGTCGCAGATACTTTTTGTCTTCAGCTGTGGTTAGGTATTCAATAGACCTTTCTTTTGATGTATATATCGATGGGTTTGGGGAACATTGCAGAAAATGTAATTTTTTTCTTGCAAGGGGTTAGCCTTGATTTTTTTCAAAAATGTCGAAAAAGGTGAAGTCATGAATTGTACAACAAGTTGTACAACAATGGAAAGGTCTGTGAAATCCCTTTCGAGCACTGGCAGCCTCAGATTTTTACGGGGTTTTGTTGCGGAGATATTAAAATCCAAGGCAAGTCAAATGCAGTTGGTTGGAAAATCATGCGAATAACTTTGAATTAAAATATCTCAAGAACCGGATATCGCAGATACTTTTTGTCTTCAGCTGTGGTTAGGTATTCAATAGACCTTTCTTTTGATGTATATATCGATGGGTTTGGGGAACATTGCAGAAAATGTAATTTTTTTCTTGCAAGGGGTTAGCGAATAACTTTGAATTAAAACATTTCAAGAACCGGATGTTGCAGATACTTTTTGTCTTCAGCTTTGGATAGGTATTGAACAGACCTTTCTTTTGATGTATATATCGATGGGTTTGGGGAACATTGTTAAAAATGTAATTTTTTTCTTGCAAGGGGTTAGCCTTCATTTTTTTCAAAAATGTCGAAAAAAGTGATGTCATGAATTGTACAGCAAGTTGTACAACAAATTGTACAACAATGGAAAGGCCTGTGAAATCCCTTTCGAGTACTGGCAGCCTCAGATTTTTACGGGGTTCGGTTGCGGAGATATCACCATCCAAAGCAAGTCAAATGCAGTTGGTTGGAAAATCATGCGAATAACTTTGAATTAAAATATCTCAAGAACCGGATGTCGCAGATATTTTTTGTCTTCAGCTGTGGATAGGTGTTAAACAGACCTTTCTTTTGATGTATATATCGATGGGTTCTGGGAACTTTGTTGAAAATGTAATTTTTTTCTTGCAAGGGGTTAGCCTTGATTTTTTTCAAAAATGTCGAAAAAGGTGAAGTCATGAATTGTACAACAAGTTGTACAATGATAGAAAGTCCTGTGAAATCCCTTTCGAGCACTGGCAGCGGCAGAGTTTTGCGGGGTTTGATTGCGGAGATATCGCCATCCAAAGCAAGTCAACTGCAGTTGGGTGGAAAATCATGCGAATAATTTTGAATTAAAATATCTCAAGAACCGGATGTCGCAGATACTTTTTGTCTTCAGCTGTGGATAGGTATTGAACAGACCTTTCTTTTGATGTATATATCGATGGGTTTGGGGAACATTGTTAAAAATGTAATTTTTTTCTTGCAAGGGGTTAGCATTGATTTTTTCAAAAATGTCGAAAATGGTGAAGTGAAATGGTGAATTAAAATATCTCAAGAACCGGATGTCGCAGATACTTTTTGTCTTCAGCTGTGGATAGGTATTGAACAGACCTTTCTTTTGATGTATATATCGATGGGTTTGGGGAACATTGTTAAAAGTGTAATTTTTTTCTTGCAAGGGGTTAGCCTTGATTTTTTTCAAAAATGTCGAAAAAGGTGAAGTCATGAATTGTACAACAAGTTGTACAACAATGGAAAGGTCTGTGAAATCCCTTTCGAGCACTGGCAGCCTCAGATTTTTACGGGGTTCGGTTGCGGAGATATCACCATCCAAAGCAAGTCAAATGCAGTTGGTTGGAAAATCATGCGAATAACTTTGAATAAAAATATCTTAAGATTTGGATGTTGCAGATACTTTTTGTCTCCAGCTGTGGATAGGTATTGAACAGACCTTTCTTTTGATGTATATATCGATGGGTTTGGGCAACATTGTTAAAAATGTAATTTTTTTCTTGCAAGGGGTTAGCCTTGATTTTTTTCAAAAATGTCGAAAAAGGTGAAGTCATGAATTGTACAACAAGTTGTACAACAATGGAAAGGCCTGTGGAATCCCTTTCGAGCACTGGCAGCCGCAGATTTTTACGGGGTTTGGTTGCGGAGATATCACCATCTAAAGCAAGTCAAATGCAGTTGGGTGGAAAATCATGCGAATAATTTTGAATTAAAATATCTCAAGAACCAGATGTCGCAGATACTTTTTGTCTTCAGCTGTGGATAGGTATTGAACAGACCTTTCTTTTGATGTATATATCGATGGGTTTGGGGAACATTGTTGAAAATGTAATTTTTTTCTTGCAAGGGGTTAGCCTTGATTTTTTCCAAAAATGTCGAAAAAGGTGAAATCATGAATTGTACAACAAGTTGTACAACTATAGAAAGGCCTGTGAAATCCCTTTCGAGCACTGGGAGGCGCAGAGTTTTGCGGGGTTTGATTGCGGACTCATTACCATCCAAAGCAAGTCAACTGCAGTTGGGTGGAAAATCATGTGAATAATTTTGAATTAAAATATCTCAAGAGTTGGATGTCGCAGATACTTTTTGTCTTCAGCTGTGGTTAGGTATTCAATAGACCTTTCTTTTGATGTATATATCGATGGGTTTGGGGAACATTGCAGAAAATGTAATTTTTTTCTTGCAAGGGGTTAGCGAATAACTTTGAATTAAAACATTTCAAGAACCGGATGTTGCAGATACTTTTTGTCTTCAGCTTTGGATAGGTATTGAACAGACCTTTCTTTTGATGTATATATCGATGGGTTTGGGGAACATTGTTAAAAGTGTAATTTTTTTCTTGCAAGGGGTTAGCCTTGATTTTTTTCAAAAATGTCGAAAAAGGTGAAGTCATGAATTGTACAACAAGTTGTACAACAATGGAAAGGTCTGTGAAATCCCTTTCGAGCACTGGCAGCCTCAGATTTTTACGGGGTTCGGTTGCGGAGATATCACCATCCAAAGCAAGTCAAATGCAGTTGGTTGGAAAATCATGCGAATAACTTTGAATAAAAATATCTTAAGATTTGGATGTTGCAGATACTTTTTGTCTCCAGCTGTGGATAGGTATTGAACAGACCTTTCTTTTGATGTATATATCGATGGGTTTGGGCAACATTGTTAAAAATGTAATTTTTTTCTTGCAAGGGGTTAGCCTTGATTTTTTTCAAAAATGTCGAAAAAGGTGAAGTCATGAATTGTACAACAAGTTGTGCAACAATGGAAAGGTCTGTGAAATCCCTTTCGAGCACTGGCAGCCTCAGATTTTTACGGGGTTTTGTTGCGGAGATATCACCATCCAAAGCAAGTCAAATGCAGTTGGTTGGAAAATCATGCGAATAACTTTGAATTAAAATATCTCAAGAACCGGATGTCGCAGATACTTTTTGTCTTCAGCTGTGGATAGGTATTGAACAGACCTTTCTTTTGATGTATATATCGATGGGTTTGGGGAACATTGTTGAAAATGTAATTTTTTTCTTGCAAGGGGTTAGCCTTGATTTTTTCCAAAAATGTCGAAAAAGGTGAAATCATGAATTGTACAACAAGTTGTACAACTATAGAAAGGCCTGTGAAATCCCTTTCGAGCACTGGGAGGTGCAGAGTTTTGCGGGGTTTGATTGCGGACTCATTACCATCCAAAGCAAGTCAACTGCAGTTGGGTGGAAAATCATGTGAATAATTTTGAATTAAAATATCTCAAGAGTTGGATGTCGCAGATACTTTTTGTCTTCAGCTGTGGTTAGGTATTCAATAGACCTTTCTTTTGATGTATATATCGATGGGTTTGGGGAACATTGTTGAAAATGTAATTTTTTTCTTGCAAGGGGTTAGCGAATAACTTTGAATTAAAACATTTCAAGAACCGGATGTTGCAGATACTTTTTGTCTTCAGCTTTGGATAGGTATTGAACAGACCTTTCTTTTGATGTATATATGACATTGTTAAAAATGTAATTTTTTTCTTGCAAGGGGTTAGACTTGATTTTTTTCAAAAATTTCGAAATAGGTGAAGTCATGAATTGTACTACAAGTTGTACAACAATGGAAAGGCCTGTGAAATCCCTTTCGAGCACTGCCAGCCTCAGATTTTTACGGGGTTCGGTTGCGGAGATATTACCATCCAAAGCAAGTCAAATGCAGTTGGTTGGAAAATCATGCGAATAATTTTGAATTAAAATATCTCAAGAACCGGATATCGCAGATACTTTTTGTCTTCAGCTGTGGATAGGTATTGAACAGACCTTTCTTTTGATGTATATATCGATGGGTTTGGGGAACATTGTTAAAAGTGTAATTTTTTTCTTGCAAGGGGTTAGCCTTGATTTTTTTCAAAAATGTCGAAAAAGGTGAAGTCATGAATTGTACAACAAGTTGTACAACAATGGAAAGGTCTGTGAAATCCCTTTCGAGCACTGGCAGCCTCAGATTTTTACGGGGTTCGGTTGCGGAGATATCACCATCCAAAGCAAGTCAAATGCAGTTGGTTGGAAAATCATGCGAATAACTTTGAATAAAAATATCTTAAGATTTGGATGTTGCAGATACTTTTTGTCTCCAGCTGTGGATAGGTATTGAACAGACCTTTCTTTTGATGTATATATCGATGGGTTTGGGCAACATTGTTAAAAATGTAATTTTTTTCTTGCAAGGGGTTAGCCTTGATTTTTTTCAAAAATGTCGAAAAAGGTGAAGTCATGAATTGTACAACAAGTTGTATAACAATGGAAAGGCCTGTGGAATCCCTTTCGAGCACTGGCAGCCGCAGATTTTTACGGGGTTTGGTTGCGGAGATATCACCATCTAAAGCAAGTCAAATGCAGTTGGGTGGAAAATCATGCGAATAATTTTGAATTAAAATATCTCAAGAACCAGATGTCGCAGATACTTTTTGTCTTCAGCTGTGGATAGGTATTGAACAGACCTTTCTTTTGATGTATATATTGATGGGTTTGGGGAACATTGTTGAAAATGTAATTTTTTTCTTGCAAGGGGTTAGCCTTGATTTTTTCCAAAAATGTCGAAAAAGGTGAAATCATGAATTGTACAACAAGTTGTACAACTATAGAAAGGCCTGTGAAATCCCTTTCGAGCACTGGGAGGCGCAGAGTTTTGCGGGGTTTGATTGCGGAGATATCGCCATCCAAAGCAAGTCAACTGCAGTTGGGTGGAAAATCATGCGAATAACTTTGAATTAAAATATCTCAAGAACCGGATGTCGCAGATACTTTTTGTCTTCAGCTGTGGATAGGTATTGAACAGACCTTTCTTTTGATGTATATATCGATGGGTTTGGGGAACATTGTTAAAAATGTAATTTTTTTCTTGCAAGGGGTTAGCATTGATTTTTTCAAAAATGTCGAAAATGGTGAAGTGAAATGGTGAATTAAAATATCTCAAGAACCGGATGTCGCAGATACTTTTTGTCTTCAGCTGTGGATAGGTATTGAACAGACCTTTCTTTTGATGTATATATCGATGGGTTTGGGGAACATTGTTAAAAGTGTAATTTTTTTCTTGCAAGGGGTTAGCCTTGATTTTTTTCAAAAATGTCGAAAAAGGTGAAGTCATGAATTGTACAACAAGTTGTACAACAATGGAAAGGTCTGTGAAATCCCTTTCGAGCACTGGCAGCCTCAGATTTTTACGGGGTTCGGTTGCGGAGATATCACCATCCAAAGCAAGTCAAATGCAGTTGGTTGGAAAATCATGCGAATAACTTTGAATAAAAATATCTTAAGATTTGGATGTTGCAGATACTTTTTGTCTCCAGCTGTGGATAGGTATTGAACAGACCTTTCTTTTGATGTATATATCGATGGGTTTGGGCAACATTGTTAAAAATGTAATTTTTTTCTTGCAAGGGGTTAGCCTTGATTTTTTTCAAAAATGTCGAAAAAGGTGAAGTCATGAATTGTACAACAAGTTGTACAACAATGGAAAGGTCTGTGAAATCCCTTTCGAGCACTGGCAGCCTCAGATTTTTACGGGGTTTTGTTGCGGAGATATCACCATCCAAAGCAAGTCAAATGCAGTTGGTTGGAAAATCATGCGAATAACTTTGAATTAAAATATCTCAAGAACCGGATGTCGCAGATACTTTTTGTCTTCAGCTGTGGATAGGTATTGAACAGACCTTTCTTTTGATGTATATATCGATGGATTTGGGCAACATTGTTAAAAATGTAATTTTTTTCTTGCAAGGGGTTAGCCTTGATTTTTTTCAAAAATGTCGAAAAAGGTGAAGTCATGAATTGTACAACAATTCGTACAACAATGGAAAGGCCTGTGGAATCCCTTTCGAGCACTGGCAGCCGCAGATTTTTACGGGGTTTGGTTGCGGAGATATCACCATCTAAAGCAAGTCAAATGCAGTTGGGTGGAAAATCATGCGAATAATTTTGAATTAAAATATCTCAAGAACCAGATGTCGCAGATACTTTTTGTCTTCAGCTGTGGATAGGTATTGAACAGACCTTTCTTTTGATGTATATATCGATGGGTTTGGGGAACATTGTTGAAAATGTAATTTTTTTCTTGCAAGGGGTTAGCCTTGATTTTTTCCAAAAATGTCGAAAAAGGTGAAATCATGAATTGTACAACAAGTTGTACAACTATAGAAAGGCCTGTGAAATCCCTTTCGAGCACTGGGAGGCGCAGAGTTTTGCGGGGTTTGATTGCGGACTCATTACCATCCAAAGCAAGTCAACTGCAGTTGGGTGGAAAATCATGTGAATAATTTTGAATTAAAATATCTCAAGAGTTGGATGTCGCAGATACTTTTTGTCTTCAGCTGTGGTTAGGTATTCAATAGACCTTTCTTTTGATGTATATATCGATGGGTTTGGGGAACATTGTTGAAAATGTAATTTTTTTCTTGCAAGGGGTTAGCGAATAACTTTGAATTAAAACATTTCAAGAACCGGATGTTGCAGATACTTTTTGTCTTCAGCTTTGGATAGGTATTGAACAGACCTTTCTTTTGATGTATATATGACATTGTTAAAAATGTAATTTTTTTCTTGCAAGGGGTTAGACTTGATTTTTTTCAAAAATTTCGAAATAGGTGAAGTCATGAATTGTACTACAAGTTGTACAACAATGGAAAGGCCTGTGAAATCCCTTTCGAGCACTGCCAGCCTCAGATTTTTACGGGGTTCGGTTGCGGAGATATTACCATCCAAAGCAAGTCAAATGCAGTTGGTTGGAAAATCATGCGAATAATTTTGAATTAAAATATCTCAAGAACCGGATATCGCAGATACTTTTTGTCTTCAGCTGTGGATAGGTATTGAACAGACCTTTCTTTTGATGTATATATCGATGGGTTTGGGGAACATTGTTAAAAGTGTAATTTTTTTCTTGCAAGGGGTTAGCCTTGATTTTTTTCAAAAATGTCGAAAAAGGTGAAGTCATGAATTGTACAACAAGTTGTACAACAATGGAAAGGTCTGTGAAATCCCTTTCGAGCACTGGCAGCCTCAGATTTTTACGGGGTTCGGTTGCGGAGATATCACCATCCAAAGCAAGTCAAATGCAGTTGGTTGGAAAATCATGCGAATAACTTTGAATAAAAATATCTTAAGATTTGGATGTTGCAGATACTTTTTGTCTCCAGCTGTGGATAGGTATTGAACAGACCTTTCTTTTGATGTATATATCGATGGATTTGGGCAACATTGTTAAAAATGTAATTTTTTTCTTGCAAGGGGTTAGCCTTGATTTTTTTCAAAAATGTCGAAAAAGGTGAAGTCATGAATTGTACAACAAGTTGTACAACAATGGAAAGGTCTGTGAAATCCCTTTCGAGCACTGGCAGCCTCAGATTTTTACGGGGTTTTGTTGCGGAGATATCACCATCCAAAGCAAGTCAAATGCAGTTGGTTGGAAAATCATGCGAATAACTTTGAATTAAAATATCTCAAGAACCGGATGTCGCAGATACTTTTTGTCTTCAGCTGTGGATAGGTATTGAACAGACCTTTCTTTTGATGTATATATCGATGGATTTGGGCAACATTGTTAAAAATGTAATTTTTTTCTTGCAAGGGGTTAGCCTTGATTTTTTTCAAAAATGTCGAAAAAGGTGAAGTCATGAATTGTACAACAATTCGTACAACAATGGAAAGGCCTGTGGAATCCCTTTCGAGCACTGGCAGCCGCAGATTTTTACGGGGTTTGGTTGCGGAGATATCACCATCTAAAGCAAGTCAAATGCAGTTGGGTGGAAAATCATGCGAATAATTTTGAATTAAAATATCTCAAGAACCAGATGTCGCAGATACTTTTTGTCTTCAGCTGTGGATAGGTATTGAACAGACCTTTCTTTTGATGTATATATCGATGGGTTTGGGGAACATTGTTGAAAATGTAATTTTTTTCTTGCAAGGGGTTAGCCTTGATTTTTTCCAAAAATGTCGAAAAAGGTGAAATCATGAATTGTACAACAAGTTGTACAACTATAGAAAGGCCTGTGAAATCCCTTTCGAGCACTGGGAGGCGCAGAGTTTTGCGGGGTTTGATTGCGGACTCATTACCATCCAAAGCAAGTGAACTGCAGTTGGGTGGAAAATCATGTGAATAATTTTGAATTAAAATATCTCAAGAGTTGGATGTCGCAGATACTTTTTGTCTTCAGCTGTGGTTAGGTATTCAATAGACCTTTCTTTTGATGTATATATCGATGGGTTTGGGGAACATTGCAGAAAATGTAATTTTTTTCTTGCAAGGGGTTAGCGAATAACTTTGAATTAAAACATTTCAAGAACCGGATGTTGCAGATACTTTTTGTCTTCAGCTTTGGATAGGTATTGAACAGACCTTTCTTTTGATGTATATATCGATGGGTTTGGGGAACATTGTTAAAAGTGTAATTTTTTTCTTGCAAGGGGTTAGCCTTGATTTTTTTCAAAAATGTCGAAAAAGGTGAAGTCATGAATTGTACAACAAGTTGTACAACGATAGAAAGGCCTGTGAAATCCCTTTCGAGCACTGGCAGCCTCAGATTTTTACGGGGTTCGGTTGCGGAGATATCACCATCCAAAGCAAGTCAAATGCAGTTGGTTGGAAAATCATGCGAATAACTTTGAATAAAAATATCTTAAGATTTGGATGTTGCAGATACTTTTTGTCTCCAGCTGTGGATAGGTATTGAACAGACCTTTCTTTTGATGTATATATCGATGGGTTTGGGCAACATTGTTAAAAATGTAATTTTTTTCTTGCAAGGGGTTAGCCTTGATTTTTTTCAAAAATGTCGAAAAAGGTGAAGTCATGAATTGTACAACAAGTTGTACAACAATGGAAAGGTCTGTGAAATCCCTTTCGAGCACTGGCAGCCTCAGATTTTTACGGGGTTTTGTTGCGGAGATATCACCATCCAAAGCAAGTCAAATGCAGTTGGTTGGAAAATCATGCGAATAACTTTGAATTAAAATATCTCAAGAACCGGATGTCGCAGATACTTTTTGTCTTCAGCTGTGGATAGGTATTGAACAGACCTTTCTTTTGATGTATATATCGATGGATTTGGGCAACATTGTTAAAAATGTAATTTTTTTCTTGCAAGGGGTTAGCCTTGATTTTTTTCAAAAATGTCGAAAAAGGTGAAGTCATGAATTGTACAACAATTCGTACAACAATGGAAAGGCCTGTGGAATCCCTTTCGAGCACTGGCAGCCGCAGATTTTTACGGGGTTTGGTTGCGGAGATATCACCATCTAAAGCAAGTCAAATGCAGTTGGGTGGAAAATCATGCGAATAATTTTGAATTAAAATATCTCAAGAACCAGATGTCGCAGATACTTTTTGTCTTCAGCTGTGGATAGGTATTGAACAGACCTTTCTTTTGATGTATATATCGATGGGTTTGGGGAACATTGTTGAAAATGTAATTTTTTTCTTGCAAGGGGTTAGCCTTGATTTTTTCCAAAAATGTCGAAAAAGGTGAAATCATGAATTGTACAACAAGTTGTACAACTATAGAAAGGCCTGTGAAATCCCTTTCGAGCACTGGGAGGCGCAGAGTTTTGCGGGGTTTGATTGCGGACTCATTACCATCCAAAGCAAGTCAACTGCAGTTGGGTGGAAAATCATGTGAATAATTTTGAATTAAAATATCTCATGAGTTGGATGTCGCAGATACTTTTTGTCTTCAGCTGTGGTTAGGTATTCAATAGACCTTTCTTTTGATGTATATATCGATGGGTTTGGGGAACATTGTTGAAAATGTAATTTTTTTCTTGCAAGGGGTTAGCGAATAACTTTGAATTAAAACATTTCAAGAACCGGATGTTGCAGATACTTTTTGTCTTCAGCTTTGGATAGGTATTGAACAGACCTTTCTTTTGATGTATATATGACATTGTTAAAAATGTAATTTTTTTCTTGCAAGGGGTTAGACTTGATTTTTTTCAAAAATTTCGAAATAGGTGAAGTCATGAATTGTACTACAAGTTGTACAACAATGGAAAGGCCTGTGAAATCCCTTTCGAGTACTGGCAGCCTCAGATTTTTACGGGGTTCGGTTGCGGAGATATCACCATCCAAAGCAAGTCAAATGCAGTTGGTTGGAAAATCATGCGAATAACTTTGAATTAAAATATCTCAAGAACCGGATGTCGCAGATATTTTTTGTCTTCAGCTGTGGATAGGTGTTAAACAGACCTTTCTTTTGATGTATATATCGATGGGTTCTGGGAACTTTGTTGAAAATGTAATTTTTTTCTTGCAAGGGGTTAGCCTTGATTTTTTTCAAAAATGTCGAAAAAGGTGAAGTCATGAATTGTACAACAAGTTGTACAATGATAGAAAGTCCTGTGAAATCCCTTTCGAGCACTGGCAGCGGCAGAGTTTTGCGGGGTTTGATTGCGGAGATATCGCCATCCAAAGCAAGTCAACTGCAGTTGGGTGGAAAATCATGCGAATAACTTTGAATTAAAATATCTCAAGAACCGGATGTCGCAGATACTTTTTGTCTTCAGCTGTGGATAGGTATTGAACAGACCTTTCTTTTGATGTATATATCGATGGGTTTGGGGAACATTGTTAAAAATGTAATTTTTTTCTTGCAAGGGGTTAGCATTGATTTTTTCAAAAATGTCGAAAATGGTGAAGTGAAATGGTGAATTAAAATATCTCAAGAACCGGATATCGCAGATATTTTTTGTCTTCAGCAGTGGATAGGTATTGAACAGACCTTTCTCTTGATGTATATATCGATGGGTTTGGGGAACATTGTTAAAAGTGTAATTTTTTTCTTGCAAGGGGTTAGCCTTGATTTTTTTCAAAAATGTCGAAAAAGGTGAAGTCATGAATTGTACAACAAGTTGTACAACAATGGAAAGGTCTGTGAAATCCCTTTCGAGCACTGGCAGCCTCAGATTTTTACGGGGTTCGGTTGCGGAGATATCACCATCCAAAGCAAGTCAAATGCAGTTGGTTGGAAAATCATCCGAATAACTTTGAATAAAAATATCTTAAGATTTGGATGTTGCAGATACTTTTTGTCTCCAGCTGTGGATAGGTATTGAACAGACCTTTCTTTTGATGTATATATCGATGGGTTTGGGCAACATTGTTAAAAATGTAATTTTTTTCTTGCAAGGGGTTAGCCTTGATTTTTTTCAAAAATGTCGAAAAAGGTGAAGTCATGAATTGTACAACAAGTTGTACAACAATGGAAAGGTCTGTGAAATCCCTTTCGAGCACTGGCAGCCTCAGATTTTTACGGGGTTTTGTTGCGGAGATATCACCATCCAAAGCAAGTCAAATGCAGTTGGTTGGAAAATCATGCGAATAACTTTGAATTAAAATATCTCAAGAACCGGATGTCGCAGATACTTTTTGTCTTCAGCTGTGGATAGGTATTGAACAGACCTTTCTTTTGATGTATATATCGATGGATTTGGGCAACATTGTTAAAAATGTAATTTTTTTCTTGCAAGGGGTTAGCCTTGATTTTTTTCAAAAATGTCGAAAAAGGTGAAGTCATGAATTGTACAACAATTCGTACAACAATGGAAAGGCCTGTGGAATCCCTTTCGAGCACTGGCAGCCGCAGATTTTTACGGGGTTTGGTTGCGGAGATATCACCATCTAAAGCAAGTCAAATGCAGTTGGGTGGAAAATCATGCGAATAATTTTGAATTAAAATATCTCAAGAACCAGATGTCGCAGATACTTTTTGTCTTCAGCTGTGGATAGGTATTGAACAGACCTTTCTTTTGATGTATATATCGATGGGTTTGGGGAACATTGTTGAAAATGTAATTTTTTTCTTGCAAGGGGTTAGCCTTGATTTTTTCCAAAAATGTCGAAAAAGGTGAAATCATGAATTGTACAACAAGTTGTACAACTATAGAAAGGCCTGTGAAATCCCTTTCGAGCACTGGGAGGCGCAGAGTTTTGCGGGGTTTGATTGCGGACTCATTACCATCCAAAGCAAGTCAACTGCAGTTGGGTGGAAAATCATGTGAATAATTTTGAATTAAAATATCGCAAGAGTTGGATGTCGCAGATACTTTTTGTCTTCAGCTGTGGTTAGGTATTCAATAGACCTTTCTTTTGATGTATATATCGATGGGTTTGGGGAACATTGTTGAAAATGTAATTTTTTTCTTGCAAGGGGTTAGCGAATAACTTTGAATTAAAACATTTCAAGAACCGGATGTTGCAGATACTTTTTGTCTTCAGCTTTGGATAGGTATTGAACAGACCTTTCTTTTGATGTATATATGACATTGTTAAAAATGTAATTTTTTTCTTGCAAGGGGTTAGACTTGATTTTTTTCAAAAATTTCGAAATAGGTGAAGTCATGAATTGTACTACAAGTTGTACAACAATGGAAAGGCCTGTGAAATCCCTTTCGAGCACTGCCAGCCTCAGATTTTTACGGGGTTCGGTTGCGGAGATATTACCATCCAAAGCAAGTCAAATGCAGTTGGTTGGAAAATCATGCGAATAATTTTGAATTAAAATATCTCAAGAACCGGATATCGCAGATACTTTTTGTCTTCAGCTGTGGATAGGTATTGAACAGACCTTTCTTTTGATGTATATATCGATGGGTTTGGGGAACATTGTTAAGAGTGTAATTTTTTTCTTGCAAGGGGTTAGCCTTGATTTTTTTCAAAAATGTCGAAAAAGGTGAAGTCATGAATTGTACAACAAGTTGTACAACAATGGAAAGGTCTGTGAAATCCCTTTCGAGCACTGGCAGCCTCAGATTTTTACGGGGTTCGGTTGCGGAGATATCACCATCCAAAGCAAGTCAAATGCAGTTGGTTGGAAAATCATGCGAATAACTTTGAATAAAAATATCTTAAGATTTGGATGTTGCAGATACTTTTTGTCTCCAGCTGTGGATAGGTATTGAACAGACCTTTCTTTTGATGTATATATCGATGGGTTTGGGCAACATTGTTAAAAATGTAATTTTTTTCTTGCAAGGGGTTAGCCTTGATTTTTTTCAAAAATGTCGAAAAAGGTGAAGTCATGAATTGTACAACAAGTTGTACAACAATGGAAAGGCCTGTGGAATCCCTTTCGAGCACTGGCAGCCGCAGATTTTTACGGGGTTTGGTTGCGGAGATATCACCATCTAAAGCAAGTCAAATGCAGTTGGGTGGAAAATCATGCGAATAATTTTGAATTAAAATATCTCAAGAACCAGATGTCGCAGATACTTTTTGTCTTCAGCTGTGGATAGGTATTGAACAGACCTTTCTTTTGATGTATATATCGATGGGTTTGGGGAACATTGTTGAAAATGTAATTTTTTTCTTGCAAGGGGTTAGCCTTGATTTTTTCCAAAAATGTCGAAAAAGGTGAAATCATGAATTGTACAACAAGTTGTACAACTATAGAAAGGCCTGTGAAATCCCTTTCGAGCACTGGGAGGCGCAGAGTTTTGCGGGGTTTGATTGCGGACTCATTACCATCCAAAGCAAGTCAACTGCAGTTGGGTGGAAAATCATGTGAATAATTTTGAATTAAAATATCTCAAGAGTTGGATGTCGCAGATACTTTTTGTCTTCAGCTGTGGTTAGGTATTCAATAGACCTTTCTTTTGATGTATATATCGATGGGTTTGGGGAACATTGCAGAAAATGTAATTTTTTTCTTGCAAGGGGTTAGCGAATAACTTTGAATTAAAACATTTCAAGAACCGGATGTTGCAGATACTTTTTGTCTTCAGCTTTGGATAGGTATTGAACAGACCTTTCTTTTGATGTATATATCGATGGGTTTGGGGAACATTGTTAAAAATGTAATTTTTTTCTTGCAAGGGGTTAGCCTTTGTTAAAAATGTAATTTTTTTCTTGCAGGGGTTAGACTTGATTTTTTTCAAAAATTTCGAAATAGGTGAAGTCATGAATTGTACTACAAGTTGTACAACAATGGAAAGGCCTGTGAAATCCCTTTCGAGCACTGCCAGCCTCAGATTTTTACGGGGTTCGGTTGCGGAGATATTACCATCCAAAGCAAGTCAAATGCAGTTGGTTGGAAAATCATGCGAATAATTTTGAATTAAAATATCTCAAGAACCGGATATCGCAGATACTTTTTGTCTTCAGCTGTGGATAGGTATTGAACAGACCTTTCTTTTGATGTATATATCGATGGGTTTGGGGAACATTGTTAAAAGTGTAATTTTTTTCTTGCAAGGGGTTAGCCTTGATTTTTTTCAAAAATGTCGAAAAAGGTGAAGTCATGAATTGTACAACAAGTTGTACAACAATGGAAAGGTCTGTGAAATCCCTTTCGAGCACTGGCAGCCTCAGATTTTTACGGGGTTCGGTTGCGGAGATATCACCATCCAAAGCAAGTCAAATGCAGTTGGTTGGAAAATCATGCGAATAACTTTGAATAAAAATATCTTAAGATTTGGATGTTGCAGATACTTTTTGTCTCCAGCTGTGGATAGGTATTGAACAGACCTTTCTTTTGATGTATATATCGATGGGTTTGGGCAACATTGTTAAAAATGTAATTTTTTTCTTGCAAGGGGTTAGCCTTGATTTTTTTCAAAAATGTCGAAAAAGGTGAAGTCATGAATTGTACAACAAGTTGTACAACAATGGAAAGGCCTGTGGAATCCCTTTCGAGCACTGGCAGCCGCAGATTTTTACGGGGTTTGGTTGCGGAGATATCACCATCTAAAGCAAGTCAAATGCAGTTGGGTGAAAAATCATGCGAATAATTTTGAATTAAAATATCTCAAGAACCAGATGTCGCAGATACTTTTTGTCTTCAGCTGTGGATAGGTATTGAACAGACCTTTCTTTTGATGTATATATCGATGGGTTTGGGGAACATTGTTGAAAATGTAATTTTTTTCTTGCAAGGGGTTAGCCTTGATTTTTTCCAAAAATGTCGAAAAAGGTGAAATCATGAATTGTACAACAAGTTGTACAACTATAGAAAGGCCTGTGAAATCCCTTTCGAGCACTGGGAGGCGCAGAGTTTTGCGGGGTTTGATTGCGGACTCATTACCATCCAAAGCAAGTCAACTGCAGTTGGGTGGAAAATCATGTGAATAATTTTGAATTAAAATATCTCAAGAGTTGGATGTCGCAGATACTTTTTGTCTTCAGCTGTGGTTAGGTATTCAATAGACCTTTCTTTTGATGTATATATCGATGGGTTTGGGGAACATTGCAGAAAATGTAATTTTTTTCTTGCAAGGGGTTAGCCTTGATTTTTTTCAAAAATGTCGAAAAAGGTGAAGTCATGAATTGTACAACAAGTTGTACAACAATGGAAAGGTCTGTGAAATCCCTTTCGAGCACTGGCAGCCTCAGATTTTTACGGGGTTTTGTTGCGGAGATATTAAAATCCAAAGCAAGTCAAATGCAGTTGGTTGGAAAATCATGCGAATAACTTTGAATTAAAATATCTCAAGAACCGGATATCGCAGATACTTTTTGTCTTCAGCTGTGGTTAGGTATTCAATAGACCTTTCTTTTGATGTATATATCGATGGGTTTGGGGAACATTGCAGAAAATGTAATTTTTTTCTTGCAAGGGGTTAGCGAATAACTTTGAATTAAAACATTTCAAGAACCGGATGTTGCAGATACTTTTTGTCTTCAGCTTTGGATAGGTATTGAACAGACCTTTCTTTTGATGTATATATCGATGGGTTTGGGGAACATTGTTAAAAATGTAATTTTTTTCTTGCAAGGGGTTAGCCTTCATTTTTTTCAAAAATGTCGAAAAAAGTGATGTCATGAATTGTACAGCAAGTTGTACAACAAATTGTACAACAATGGAAAGGAATGTGAAATCCCTTTCGAGTACTGGCAGCCTCAGATTTTTACGGGGTTCGGTTGCGGAGATATCACCATCCAAAGCAAGTCAAATGCAGTTGGTTGGAAAATCATGCGAATAACTTTGAATTAAAATATCTCAAGAACCGGATGTCGCAGATATTTTTTGTCTTCAGCTGTGGATAGGTGTTAAACAGACCTTTCTTTTGATGTATATATCGATGGGTTCTGGGAACTTTGTTGAAAATGTAATTTTTTTCTTGCAAGGGGTTAGCCTTGATTTTTTTCAAAAATGTCGAAAAAGGTGAAGTCATGAATTGTACAACAAGTTGTACAATGATAGAAAGTCCTGTGAAATCCCTTTCGAGCACTGGCAGCGGCAGAGTTTTGCGGGGTTTGATTGCGGAGATATCGCCATCCAAAGCAAGTCAACTGCAGTTGGGTGGAAAATCATGCGAATAACTTTGAATTAAAATATCTCAAGAACCGGATGTCGCAGATACTTTTTGTCTTCAGCTGTGGATAGGTATTGAACAGACCTTTCTTTTGATGTATATATCGATGGGTTTGGGGAACATTGTTAAAAATGTAATTTTTTTCTTGCAAGGGGTTAGCATTGATTTTTTCAAAAATGTCGAAAATGGTGAAGTGAAATGGTGAATTAAAATATCTCAAGAACCGGATGTCGCAGATACTTTTTGTCTTCAGCTGTGGATAGGTATTGAACAGACCTTTCTTTTGATGTATATATCGATGGGTTTGGGGAACATTGTTAAAAGTGTAATTTTTTTCTTGCAAGGGGTTAGCCTTGATTTTTTTCAAAAATGTCGAAAAAGGTGAAGTCATGAATTGTACAACAAGTTGTACAACAATGGAAAGGTCTGTGAAATCCCTTTCGAGCACTGGCAGCCTCAGATTTTTACGGGGTTCGGTTGCGGAGATATCACCATCCAAAGCAAGTCAAATGCAGTTGGTTGGAAAATCATGCGAATAACTTTGAATAAAAATATCTTAAGATTTGGATGTTGCAGATACTTTTTGTCTCCAGCTGTGGATAGGTATTGAACAGACCTTTCTTTTGATGTATATATCGATGGGTTTGGGCAACATTGTTAAAAATGTAATTTTTTTCTTGCAAGGGGTTAGCCTTGATTTTTTTCAAAAATGTCGAAAAAGGTGAAGTCATGAATTGTACAACAAGTTGTACAACAATGGAAAGGCCTGTGGAATCCCTTTCGAGCACTGGCAGCCGCAGATTTTTACGGGGTTTGGTTGCGGAGATATCACCATCTAAAGCAAGTCAAATGCAGTTGGGTGGAAAATCATGCGAATAATTTTGAATTAAAATATCTCAAGAACCAGATGTCGCAGATACTTTTTGTCTTCAGCTGTGGATAGGTATTGAACAGACCTTTCTTTTGATGTATATATCGATGGGTTTGGGGAACATTGTTGAAAATGTAATTTTTTTCTTGCAAGGGGTTAGCCTTGATTTTTTCCAAAAATGTCGAAAAAGGTGAAATCATGAATTGTACAACAAGTTGTACAACTATAGAAAGGCCTGTGAAATCCCTTTCGAGCACTGGGAGGCGCAGAGTTTTGCGGTGTTTGATTGCGGACTCATTACCATCCAAAGCAAGTCAACTGCAGTTGGGTGGAAAATCATGTGAATAATTTTGAATTAAAATATCTCAAGAGTTGGATGTCGCAGATACTTTTTGTCTTCAGCTGTGGTTAGGTATTCAATAGACCTTTCTTTTGATGTATATATCGATGGGTTTGGGGAACATTGCAGAAAATGTAATTTTTTTCTTGCAAGGGGTTAGCGAATAACTTTGAATTAAAACATTTCAAGAACCGGATGTTGCAGATACTTTTTGTCTTCAGCTTTGGATAGGTATTGAACAGACCTTTCTTTTGATGTATATATCGATGGGTTTGGGGAACATTGTTAAAAGTGTAATTTTTTTCTTGCAAGGGGTTAGCCTTGATTTTTTTCAAAAATGTCGAAAAAGGTGAAGTCATGAATTGTACAACAAGTTGTACAACAATGGAAAGGTCTGTGAAATCCCTTTCGAGCACTGGCAGCCTCAGATTTTTACGGGGTTCGGTTGCGGAGATATCACCATCCAAAGCAAGTCAAATGCAGTTGGTTGGAAAATCATGCGAATAACTTTGAATAAAAATATCTTAAGATTTGGATGTTGCAGATACTTTTTGTCTCCAGCTGTGGATAGGTATTGAACAGACCTTTCTTTTGATGTATATATCGATGGGTTTGGGCAACATTGTTAAAAATGTAATTTTTTTCTTGCAAGGGGTTAGCCTTGATTTTTTTCAAAAATGTCGAAAAAGGTGAAGTCATGAATTGTACAACAAGTTGTACAACAATGGAAAGGTCTGTGAAATCCCTTTCGAGCACTGGCAGCCTCAGATTTTTACGGGGTTTTGTTGCGGAGATATCACCATCCAAAGCAAGTCAAATGCAGTTGGTTGGAAAATCATGCGAATAACTTTGAATTAAAATATCTCAAGAACCGGATGTCGCAGATACTTTTTGTCTTCAGCTGTGGATAGGTATTGAACAGACCTTTCTTTTGCTGTATATATCGATCGATTTGGGCAACATTGTTAAAAATGTAATTTTTTTCTTGCAAGGGGTTAGCCTTGATTTTTTTCAAAAATGTCGAAAAAGGTGAAGTCATGAATTGTACAACAATTCGTACAACAATGGAAAGGCCTGTGGAATCCCTTTCGAGCACTGGCAGCCGCAGATTTTTACGGGGTTTGGTTGCGGAGATATCACCATCTAAAGCAAGTCAAATGCAGTTGGGTGGAAAATCATGCGAATAATTTTGAATTAAAATATCTCAAGAACCAGATGTCGCAGATACTTTTTGTCTTCAGCTGTGGAT
The DNA here is from genome assembly GCA_910595825.1 of Philhelius pedissequus. Taxonomy (NCBI): domain Eukaryota; kingdom Metazoa; phylum Arthropoda; class Insecta; order Diptera; family Syrphidae; genus Philhelius; species Philhelius pedissequus. Next base: position 187,995 of record OU343163.1, on the reverse strand, counting down.
AGGTATTGAACAGACCTTTCTTTTGATGTATATATCGATGGGTTTGGGGAACATTGTTGAAAATGTAATTTTTTTCTTGCAAGGGGTTAGCCTTGATTTTTTCCAAAAATGTCGAAAAAGGTGAAATCATGAATTGTACAACAAGTTGTACAACTATAGAAAGGCCTGTGAAATCCCTTTCGAGCACTGGGAGGCGCAGAGTTTTGCGGGGTTTGATTGCGGACTCATTACCATCCAAAGCAAGTCAACTGCAGTTGGGTGGAAAATCATGTGAATAATTTTGAATTAAAATATCTCAAGAGTTGGATGTCGCAGATACTTTTTGTCTTCAGCTGTGGTTAGGTATTCAATAGACCTTTCTTTTGATGTATATATCGATGGGTTTGGGGAACATTGTTGAAAATGTAATTTTTTTCTTGCAAGGGGTTAGCGAATAACTTTGAATTAAAACATTTCAAGAACCGGATGTTGCAGATACTTTTTGTCTTCAGCTTTGGATAGGTATTGAACAGACCTTTCTTTTGATGTATATATGACATTGTTAAAAATGTAATTTTTTTCTTGCAAGGGGTTAGCCTTCATTTTTTTCAAAAATGTCGAAAAAAGTGATGTCATGAATTGTACAGCAAGTTGTACAACAAATTGTACAACAATGGAAAGGCCTGTGAAATCCCTTTCGAGTACTGGCAGCCTCAGATTTTTACGGGGTTCGGTTGCGGAGATATCACCATCCAAAGCAAGTCAAATGCAGTTGGTTGGAAAATCATGCGAATAACTTTGAATTAAAATATCTCAAGAACCGGATGTCGCAGATATTTTTTGTCTTCAGCTGTGGATAGGTGTTAAACAGACCTTTCTTTTGATGTATATATCGATGGGTTCTGGGAACTTTGTTGAAAATGTAATTTTTTTCTTGCAAGGGGTTAGCCTTGATTTTTTTCAAAAATGTCGAAAAAGGTGAAGTCATGAATTGTACAACAAGTTGTACAATGATAGAAAGTCCTGTGAAATCCCTTTCGAGCACTGGCAGCGGCAGAGTTTTGCGGGGTTTGATTGCGGAGATATCGCCATCCAAAGCAAGTCAACTGCAGTTGGGTGGAAAATCATGCGAATAACTTTGAATTAAAATATCTCAAGAACCGGATGTCGCAGATACTTTTTGTCTTCAGCTGTGGATAGGTATTGAACAGACCTTTCTTTTGATGTATATATCGATGGGTTTGGGGAACATTGTTAAAAATGTAATTTTTTTCTTGCAAGGGGTTAGCCTTTGTTAAAAATGTAATTTTTTTCTTGCAAGGGGTTAGCCTTGATTTTTTTCAAAAATGTCGAAATAGGTGAAGTCATGAATTGTACTACAAGTTGTACAACAATGCAAAGGCCTGTGAAATCCCTTTCGAGCACTGGCAGCCTCAGATTTTTACGGGATTCGGTTGCGGAGATATTAAAATCCAAAGCAAGTCAAATGCAGTTGGTTGGAAAATCATGCGAATAACTTTGAATTAAAATATCTCAAGAACCGGATATCGCAGATATTTTTTGTCTTCAGCAGTGGATAGGTATTGAACAGACCTTTCTTTTGATGTATATATCGATGGGTTTGGGGAACAGTGTTAAAAATGTAATTTTTTTCTTGCAAGGGGTTAGCTTTGATTTTTTTCAAAAATGTCGAAAAAGGTGAAGTCATGAATTTTACAACAAGTTTCACAACAATGGAAAGGCCTGTGGAATCCCTTTCGAGCACTTGTAGCCGCAGATTTTTACGGGTTGTGGAGATATCACCATCCAAAGCAAGTCAACTGCAGTTGGGTGGAAAATCATGCGAATAACTTTGAATTAAAATATCTCAAGAACCGGATGTCGCAGATACTTTTTGTCTTCAGCTGTGGATAGGTATTGAACAGACCTTTCTTTTGATGTATATATCGATGGGTTTGGGGAACAGTGTTAAAAATGTAATTTCTTTCTTGCAAGCCTTGATTTTTTTTCAAAAATGTCGAAAAAGGTGAAGTCATGAATTGTACAACAAGTTTTACAACAATGGAAAGGCCTGTGGAATCCCTTTCGAGCACTGGCAGCTGCAGATTTTTACGGGGTTTGGTTGCGGAGATATCACCATTCAAAGCAAATCAAAAGTTGAAGTCATGAATTGTACAACAAGTTTTACAACAATGGAAAGGCCTGTGGAATCCCTTTCGAGCACTGGCAGGCTCAGATTTTTACGGGGTTCGTTAGCGGAGATATCACCATGCAAAGCAAGTCAACTGCAGCTGGGTGGAAAATCATGCGAATAACTTTGAATTTAAATATCTCAAGAGTCGGATGTCGCAGATACTTTTTCTCTTCAGCTGTGGATAGGTATTGAACAGACCTTTCTTTTGATGTATATATCGATGGGTTTGGGGAACATTGTTAAAAATGTAATTTCTTTCTTGCAAGCCTTGATTTTTTTCAAAAATGTCGAAAAAGGTGAAGTCATGAATTGTACAACAAGTTTTACAACAATGGAAAGGCCTGTAGAATCCCTTTCGAGCACTGGCAGCCGCAGATTTTTACGGGTTTTGGTTGCGGAGATATCACCATCCAAAGCAAGTCAAATGCAGTTGGGTGGAAAATCATGCGAAAAACTTTGAACTAAAATATCTCAAGATTTGGATGTCGCAGATACTTTTTGTCTCCAGCTGTGGATAGGTATTGAACAGACCTTTTCTTTTGATGTATATATCGATGGGTTTGGGCAACATTGTTAAAAATGTAATTTTTTTCTTGCAAGGGGTTAGCCTTGATTTTTTCAAAAAATGTCGAAAAAGGTGAAGTCATGAATTGTACAACAAGTTGTACAACAATGGAAAGGCCTGTGAAATCCCTTTCGAGCACTGGCAGCCGCAGAGTTTTGCGGGGTTTGATTGCGGAGATATCACCATCCAAAGCAAGTCAACTGCAGTTGGGTGGAAAATCATGCGAATAATTTTGAATTAAAATATCTCAAGAACCGGATGTCGCAGATACTTTTTGTCTTCAGCTGTGGATAGGTATTGAACAGACCTTTCTTTTGATGTATATATCGATGGGTTTGGGGAACAGTGTTAAAAATGTAATTTCTTTCTTGCAAGCCTTGATTTTTTTTCAAAAATGTCGAAAAAGGTGAAGTCATGAATTGTACAACAAGTTTTACAACAATGGAAAGGCCTGTGGAATCCCTTTCGAGCACTGGCAGCTGCAGATTTTTACGGGGTTTGGTTGCGGAGATATCACCATTCAAAGCAAGTCAAAAGTTGAAGTCATGAATTGTACAACAAGTTTTACAACAATGGAAAGGCCTGTGGAATCCCTTTCGAGCACTGGCAGGCTCAGATTTTTACGGGGTTCGTTAGCGGAGATATCACCATGCAAAGCAAGTCAACTGCAGCTGGGTGGAAAATCATGCGAATAACTTTGAATTTAAATATCTCAAGAGTCGGATGTCGCAGATACTTTTTCTCTTCAGCTGTGGATAGGTATTGAACAGACCTTTCTTTTGATGTATATATCGATGGGTTTGGGGAACATTGTTAAAAATGTAATTTCTTTCTTGCAAGCCTTGATTTTTTTCAAAAATGTCGAAAAAGGTGAAGTCATGAATTGTACAACAAGTTTTACAACAATGGAAAGGCCTGTAGAATCCCTTTCGAGCACTGGCAGCCGCAGATTTTTACGGGTTTTGGTTGCGGAGATATCACCATCCAAAGCAAGTCAAATGCAGTTGGGTGGAAAATCATGCGAAAAACTTTGAATTAAAATATCTCAAGATTTGGATGTCGCAGATACTTTTTGTCTCCAGCTGTGGATAGGTATTGAACAGACCTTTTCTTTTGATGTATATATCGATGGGTTTGGGCAACATTGTTAAAAATGTAATTTTTTTCTTGCAAGGGGTTAGCCTTGATTTTTTCAAAAAATGTCGAAAAAGGTGAAGTCATGAATTGTACAACAAGTTGTACAACAATGGAAAGGCCTGTGAAATCCCTTTCGAGCACTGGCAGCCGCAGAGTTTTGCGGGGTTTGATTGCGGAGATATCACCATCCAAAGCAAGTCAAATGCAGTTGGGTGCAAAATCATGCGAATAATTTTGAATTAAAATATCTCAAGAACCGGATGTCGCAGATACTTTTTGTCTTCAGCAGTGCATATGTTTTGAACAGACATTTCTTTTGATGTATATATCGATGGGTTTGGGGAACATTGTTCAAAATGTAATTTTTTTCTTGCAAGGGATTAGCCTTGATTTTTTTCAAAAATGTCAAAAAAAGTGAAGTCATGAATTGTACAACAAGTTTTACAACAATGGAAAGGCCTGTGAAATCCCTTTCGAGCACTGGCAGCCGCAGAGTTTTGCGGGGTTTGATTGTGGAGATATCACCATCCAAAGCAAGTCAACTGCAGTTGGGTGGAAAATCATGCGAATAACTTTGAATTAAAATATCTCAAGAATCGGATGTCGCAGATACTTTTTGTATTCAGCTGTGGATAGGTATTGAACAGACCTTTCTTTTGATGTATATGTCGATGGGTTTGGGGAACAGTGTTAAAAATGTAATTTTTTTCTTGCAAGGGGTTAGCCTTGATTTGTTTCAAAAATGTCGAAAAAAGTGAAGTCATGAATTGTACAACAAGTTTCACAACAATGGAAAGGCCTGTGGAATCCCTTTCGAGCACTTGTAGCCACAGATTTTTACGGGTTGTGGAGATATCACCATCCAAAGCAAGTCAAATGCAGTTGGGTGGAAAATCATGCGAAGAACTTTGAATTAAAATATCTCAAGATTTGGATGTCGCAGATACTTTTTGTCTCCAGCTTTGGATAGGTATTGAACAGACCTTTCTTTTGATGTATATATCGATGGGTTTGGGCAACATCGTTAAAAATGTAATTTTTTTCTTGCAAGCCTTGATTTTTTTCAAAAATGTCGAAAAAGGTGAAGTCATGAATTGTACTACAAATTGTACAACAATGGAAAAGCCTGTGAAATCCCTTTCGAGCACTGGCAGGCTCAGATTTTTACGGGGTTCGGTAGCGGAGATATCACCATGCAAATCAAGTCAAATGCAGTTGGGTGGAAAATCATGCGAATAACTTTGAATTAAAATATCTCAAGAACCGGATGTCGCAGATACTTTTTGTCTTCAGCTGTGGATAGTTATTGAACAGACCTTTCTTTTGATGTATATATAGATGTATTTTGGGAACATTGTTGAAAATGTAATTTTTTTCTTGCAAGGGATTAGCCTTGATTTTTTTCAAAAATGTCAAAAAAAGTGAAGTCATGAATTGTACAACAAGTTGTACAACAATGGAAAGGCCTGTGAAATCCCTTTCGAGCACTGGCAGCCGCAGAGTTTTGCGGGGTTTGATTGCGGAGATATCACCATCCAAAGCAAGTCAACTGCAGTTGGGTGGAAAATCATGCCAATAACTTTGAATTAAAATATCTCAAGAATCGGATGTCGCAGATACTTTTTGTATTCAGCTGTGGATAGGTATTGAACAGACCTTTCTTTTGATGTATATGTCGATGGGTTTGGGGAACAGTGTTAAAAATGTAATTTTTTTCTTGCAAGGGGTTAGCCTTGATTTTTTTCAAAAATGTCGAAAAAAGTGAAGTCATGAATTGTACAACAAGTTTCACAACAATGGAAAGGCCTGTGGAATCCCTTTCGAGCACTTGTAGCCACAGATTTTTACGGGTTGTGGAGATATCACCATCCAAAGCAAGTCAAATGCAGTTGGGTGGAAAATCATGCGAAAAACTTTGAATTAAAATATCTCAAGATTTGGATGTCGCAGATACTTTTTGTCTCCAGCTTTGGATAGGTATTGAACAGACCTTTCTTTTGATGTATATATCGATGGGTTTGGGGAACATTGTTAAAAATGTAATTTCTTTCTTGCAAGCCTTGATTTTTTTCAAAAATGTTGAAAAAGGTGAAGTCATGAATTGTACAACAAGTTTTACAACAATGGAAAGGCCTGTGGAATCCCTTTCGAGCACTGGCAGGCTCAGATTTTTACGGGGTTCGGTAGCGGAGATATCACCATGCAAAGCAAGTCAACTGCAGCTGGGTGGAAAATCATGCGAATAACTTTGAATTTAAATATCTCAAGAATCGGATGTCGCAGATACTTTTTCTCTTCAGCTGTGGATAGGTATTGAACAGACCTTTCTTTTGATGTATATATCGATGGGTTTGGGGAACATTGTTAAAAATGTAATTTCTTTCTTGCAAGCCTTGATTTTTTTCAAAAATGTCGAAAAAGGTGAAGTCATGAATTGTACAACAAGTTTTACAACAATGGAAAGGCCTGTAGAATCCCTTTCGAGCACTGGCAGCCGCAGATTTTTACGGGTTTTGGTTGCGGAGATATCACCATCCAAAGCAAGTCAAATGCAGTTGGGTGGAAAATCATGCGAAAAACTTTGAATTAAAATATCTCAAGATTTGGATGTCGCAGATACTTTTTGTCTCCAGCTGTGGATAGGTATTGAACAGACCTTTTCTTTTGATGTATATATCGATGGGTTTGGGCAACATTGTTAAAAATGTAATTTTTTTCTTGCAAGGGGTTAGCCTTGATTTTTTCAAAAAATGTCGAAAAAGGTGAAGTCATGAATTGTACAACAAGTTGTACAACAATGGAAAGGCCTGTGAAATCCCTTTCGAGCACTGGCAGCCGCAGAGTTTTGCGGGGTTTGATTGCGGAGATATCACCATCCAAAGCAAGTCAAATGCAGTTGGGTGGAAAATCATGCGAAAAACTTTGAATTAAAATATCTCAAGATTTGGATGTCGCAGATACTTTTTGTCTCCAGCTGTGGATAGGTATTGAACAGACCTTTTCTTTTGATGTATATATCGATGGGTTTGGGCAACATTGTTAAAAATGTAATTTTTTTCTTGCAAGGGGTTAGCCTTGATTTTTTTCAAAAATGTCGAAATAGGTGAAGTCATGAATTGTACTACAAGTTGTACAACAATGCAAAGGCCTGTGAAATCCCTTTCGAGCACTGGCAGCCTCAGATTTTTACGGGATTCGGTTGCGGAGATATTAAAATCCAAAGCAAGTCAAATGCAGTTGGTTGGAAAATCATGCGAATAACTTTGAATTAAAATATCTCAAGAACCGGATATCGCAGATATTTTTTGTCTTCAGCAGTGGATAGGTATTGAACAGACCTTTCTTTTGATGTATATATCGATGGGTTTGGGGAACAGTGTTAAAAATGTAATTTTTTTCTTGCAAGGGGTTAGCTTTGATTTTTTTCAAAAATGTCGAAAAAGGTGAAGTCATGAATTTTACAATAAGTTTCACAACAATGGAAAGGCCTGTGGAATCCCTTTCGAGCACTTGTAGCCGCAGATTTTTACGGGTTGTGGAGATATCACCATCCAAAGCAAGTCAACTGCAGTTGGGTGGAAAATCATGCGAATAACTTTGAATTAAAATATCTCAAGAACCGGATGTCGCAGATACTTTTTGTCTTCAGCTGTGGATAGGTATTGAACAGACCTTTCTTTTGATGTATATATCGATGGGTTTGGGGAACAGTGTTAAAAATGTAATTTCTTTCTTGCAAGCCTTGATTTTTTTTCAAAAATGTCGAAAAAGGTGAAGTCATGAATTGTACAACAAGTTTTACAACAATGGAAAGGCCTGTGGAATCCCTTTCGAGCACTGGCAGCTGCAGATTTTTACGGGGTTTGGTTGCGGAGATATCACCATTCAAAGCAAGTCAAAAGTTGAAGTCATGAATTGTACAACAAGTTTTACAACAATGGAAAGGCCTGTGGAATCCCTTTCGAGCACTGGCAGGCTCAGATTTTTACGGGGTTCGTTAGCGGAGATATCACCATGCAAAGCAAGTCAACTGCAGCTGGGTGGAAAATCATGCGAATAACTTTGAATTTAAATATCTCAAGAGTCGGATGTCGCAGATACTTTTTCTCTTCAGCTGTGGATAGGTATTGAACAGACCTTTCTTTTGATGTATATATCGATGGGTTTGGGGAACATTGTTAAAAATGTAATTTCTTTCTTGCAAGCCTTGATTTTTTTCAAAAATGTCGAAAAAGGTGAAGTCATGAATTGTACAACAAGTTTTACAACAATGGAAAGGCCTGTAGAATCCCTTTCGAGCACTGGCAGCCGCAGATTTTTACGGGTTTTGGTTGCGGAGATATCACCATCCAAAGCAAGTCAAATGCAGTTGGGTGGAAAATCATGCGAAAAACTTTGAATTAAAATATCTCAAGATTTGGATGTCGCAGATACTTTTTGTCTCCAGCTGTGGATAGGTATTGAACAGACCTTTTCTTTTGATGTATATATCGATGGGTTTGGGCAACATTGTTAAAAATGTAATTTTTTTCTTGCAAGGGGTTAGCCTTGATTTTTTCAAAAAATGTCGAAAAAGGTGAAGTCATGAATTGTACAACAAGTTGTACAACAATGGAAAGGCCTGTGAAATCCCTTTCGAGCACTGGCAGCCGCAGAGTTTTGCGGGGTTTGATTGCGGAGATATCACCATCCAAAGCAAGTCAAATGCAGTTGGGTGCAAAATCATGCGAATAATTTTGAATTAAAATATCTCAAGAACCGGATGTCGCAGATACTTTTTGTCTTCAGCAGTGCATATGTTTTGAACAGACATTTCTTTTGATGTATATATCGATGGGTTTGGGGAACATTGTTCAAAATGTAATTTTTTTCTTGCAAGGGATTAGCCTTGATTTTTTTCAAAAATGTCAAAAAAAGTGAAGTCATGAATTGTACAACAAGTTGTACAACAATGGAAAGGCCTGTGAAATCCCTTTCGAGCACTGGCAGCCGCAGAGTTTTGCGGGGTTTGATTGTGGAGATATCACCATCCAAAGCAAGTCAACTGCAGTTGGGTGGAAAATCATGCGAATAACTTTGAATTAAAATATCTCAAGAATCGGATGTCGCAGATACTTTTTGTATTCAGCTGTGGATAGGTATTGAACAGACCTTTCTTTTGATGTATATGTCGATGGGTTTGGGGAACAGTGTTAAAAATGTAATTTTTTTCTTGCAAGGGGTTAGCCTTGATTTGTTTCAAAAATGTCGAAAAAAGTGAAGTCATGAATTGTACAACAAGTTTCACAACAATGGAAAGGCCTGTGGAATCCCTTTCGAGCACTTGTAGCCACAGATTTTTACGGGTTGTGGAGATATCACCATCCAAAGCAAGTCAAATGCAGTTGGGTGGAAAATCATGCGAAGAACTTTGAATTAAAATATCTCAAGATTTGGATGTCGCAGATACTTTTTGTCTCCAGCTTTGGATAGGTATTGAACAGACCTTTCTTTTGATGTATATATCGATGGGTTTATGCAACATCGTTAAAAATGTAATTTTTTTCTTGCAAGCCTTGATTTTTTTCAAAAATGTCGAAAAAGGTGAAGTCATGAATTGTACTACAAATTGTACAACAATGGAAAGGCCTGTGAAATCCCTTTCGAGCACTGGCAGGCTCAGATTTTTACGGGGTTCGGTAGCGGAGATATCACCATGCAAAGCAAGTCAAATGCAGTTGGGTGGAAAATCATGCGAATAACTTTGAATTAAAATATCTCAAGAACCGGATGTCGCAGATACTTTTTGTCTTCAGCTGTGGATAGTTATTGAACAGACCTTTCTTTTGATGTATATATAGATGTATTTTGGGAACATTGTTGAAAATGTAATTTTTTTCTTGCAAGGGATTAGCCTTGATTTTTTTCAAAAATGTCAAAAAAAGTGAAGTCATGAATTGTACAACAAGTTGTACAACAATGGAAAGGCCTGTGAAATCCCTTTCGAGCACTGGCAGCCGCAGAGTTTTGTGGGGTTTGATTGCGGAGATATCACCATCCAAAGCAAGTCAACTGCAGTTGGGTGGAAAATCATGCCAATAACTTTGAATTAAAATATCTCAAGAATCGGATGTCGCAGATACTTTTTGTATTCAGCTGTGGATAGGTATTGAACAGACCTTTCTTTTGATGTATATGTCGATGGGTTTGGGGAACAGTGTTAAAAATGTAATTTTTTTCTTGCAAGGGGTTAGCCTTGATTTTTTTCAAAAATGTCGAAAAAAGTGAAGTCATGAATTGTACAACAAGTTTCACAACAATGGAAAGGCCTGTGGAATCCCTTTCGAGCACTTGTAGCCACAGATTTTTACGGGTTGTGGAGATATCACCATCCAAAGCAAGTCAAATGCAGTTGGGTGGAAAATCATGCGAAAAACTTTGAATTAAAATATCTCAAGATTTGGATGTCGCAGATACTTTTTGTCTCCAGCTTTGGATAGGTATTGAACAGACCTTTCTTTTGATGTATATATCGATGGGTTTGGGGAACATTGTTAAAAATGTAATTTCTTTCTTGCAAGCCTTGATTTTTTTCAAAAATGTTGAAAAAGGTGAAGTCATGAATTGTACAACAAGTTTTACAACAATGGAAAGGCCTGTGGAATCCCTTTCGAGCACTGGCAGGCTCAGATTTTTACGGGGTTCGGTAGCGGAGATATCACCATGCAAAGCAAGTCAACTGCAGCTGGGTGGAAAATCATGCGAATAACTTTGAATTTAAATATCTCAAGAATCGGATGTCGCAGATACTTTTTCTCTTCAGCTGTGGATAGGTATTGAACAGACCTTTCTTTTGATGTATATATCGATGGGTTTGGGGAACATTGTTAAAAATGTAATTTCTTTCTTGCAAGCCTTGATTTTTTTCAAAAATGTCGAAAAAGGTGAAGTCATGAATTGTACAACAAGTTTTACAACAATGGAAAGGCCTGTAGAATCCCTTTCGAGCACTGGCAGCCGCAGATTTTTACGGGTTTTGGTTGCGGAGATATCACCATCCAAAGCAAGTCAAATGCAGTTGGGTGGAAAATCATGCGAAAAACTTTGAATTAAAATATCTCAAGATTTGGATGTCGCAGATACTTTTTGTCTCCAGCTGTGGATAGGTATTGAACAGACCTTTTCTTTTGATGTATATATCGATGGGTTTGGGCAACATTGTTAAAAATGTAATTTTTTTCTTGCAAGGGGTTAGCCTTGATTTTTTCAAAAAATGTCGAAAAAGGTGAAGTCATGAATTGTACAACAAGTTGTACAACAATGGAAAGGCCTGTGAAATCCCTTTCGAGCACTGGCAGCCGCAGAGTTTTGCGGGGTTTGATTGCGGAGATATCACCATCCAAAGCAAGTCAAATGCAGTTGGGTGCAAAATCATGCGAATAATTTTGAATTAAAATATCTCAAGAACCGGATGTCGCAGATACTTTTTGTCTTCAGCAGTGCATATGTTTTGAACAGACATTTCTTTTGATGTATATATCGATGGGTTTGGGGAACATTGTTCAAAATGTAATTTTTTTCTTGCAAGGGATTAGCCTTGATTTTTTTCAAAAATGTCAAAAAAAGTGAAGTCATGAATTATACAACAAGTTGTACAACAATGGAAAGGCCTGTGAAATCCCTTTCGAGCACTGGCAGCCGCAGAGTTTTGCGGGGTTTGATTGCGGAGATATCACCATCCAAAGCAAGTCAACTGCAGTTGGGTGGAAAATCATGCGAATAACTTTGAATTAAAATATCTCAAGAATCGGATGTCGCAGATACTTTTTGTATTCAGCTGTGGATAGGTATTGAACAGACCTTTCTTTTGATGTATATGTCGATGGGTTTGGGGAACAGTGTTAAAAATGTAATTTTTTTCTTGCAAGGGGTTAGCCTTGATTTTTTTCAAAAATGTCGAAAAAAGTGAAGTCATGAATTGTACAACAAGCTTCACAACAATGGAAAGGCCTGTGGAATCCCTTTCGAGCACTTGTAGCCACAGATTTTTACGGGTTGTGGAGATATCACCATCCAAAGCAAGTCAAATGCAGTTGGGTGGAAAATCATGCGAAAAACTTTGAATTAAAATATCTCAAGATTTGGATGTCGCAGATATTTTTTGTCTCCAGCTTTGGATAGGTATTGAACAGACCTTTCTTTTGATGTATATATCGATGGGTTTGGGCAACATCGTTAAAAATGTAATTTTTTTCTTGCAAGACTTGATTTTTTTCAAAAATGTCGAAAAAGGTGAAGTCATGAATTGTACTACAAATTGTACAACAATGGAAAGGCCTGTGAAATCCCTTTCGAGCACTGGCAGGCTCAGATTTTTACGGGGTTCGGTAGCGGAGATATCACCATGCAAAGCAAGTCAAATGCAGTTGGGTGGAAAATCATGCGAATAACTTTGAATTAAAATATCTCAAGAACCGGATGTCGCAGATACTTTTTGTCTTCAGCTGTGGATAGTTATTGAACAGACCTTTCTTTTGATGTATATATAGATGGGTTTTGGGAACATTGTTGAAAATGTAATTTTTTTCTTGCAAGGGTTTAGCCTAGATTTTTTTCAAAAATGTCGAAAAAGGTGAAGTCATGAATTGTACAACAAGTTTTACAACAATGGAAAGGCCTGTGAAATCCCTTTCGAGCACTGGCAGGCTCAAATTTTTACGGGGTTCGGTAGCGGAGATATCACCATGCAAAGCAAGTCAAATGCAGTTGGGTGGAAAATCATGCGAATAACTTCGAATTAAAATATCTCAAGAACCGGATGTCGCAGATACTTTTTGTCTTCAGCTGTGGATAGTTATTGAACAGACCTTTCTTTTGATGTATATATCGATGGGTTTGGGGAACATTGTTAAAAATGTAATTTCTTTCTTGCAAGCCTTGATTTTTTTCAAAAATGTCGAAAAAGGCGAAGTCATGAATTGTACAACAAGTTTTACAACAATGGAAAGGCCTGTGGAATCCCATTCGAGCACTGGCAGCCGCAGATTTTTACGGGGTTTGGTTGCGGAGATATCACCATCCAAAGCAAGTCAAATGCAGTTGGGTGCAAAATCATGCGAATAATTTTGAATTAAAATATCTCAAGAACCGGATGTCGCAGATACTTTTTGTCTTCAGCAGTGCATATGTTTTGAACAGACATTTCTTTTGATGTATATATCGATGGGTTTGGGGAACATTGTTGAAAATGTAATTTTTTTCTTGCAAGGGGTTAGCCTTGATTTTTTTCAAAAATGTCAAAAAAAGTGAAGTCATGAATTGTACAACAAGTTTTACAACAATGGAAAGGCCTGTGAAATACCTTTCGAGCACTGGCAGCCGCAGAGTTTTGCGGGGTTTGATTGCGGAGATATCACCATCCAAAGCAAGTCAACTGCAGTTGGGTGGAAAATCATGCGAATAACTTTGAATTAAAATATCTCAAGAATCGGATGTCGCAGATACTTTTTGTATTCAGCTGTGGATAGGTATTGAACAGACCTTTCTTTTGATGTATATATCGATGGGTTTGGGGAACAGTGTTAATTTTTTTCTTGCAAGGGCTTAGCCTTGATTTTTTCCAAAAATGTCGAAAAAGGTGAAGTCATGAATTGTACAACAAGTTGTACAATAATGGAAAGGCCTGTCGAATCCCTTTCGAGCACTGGCAGCCGCAGATTTTTACGGGGTTTGGTTGCGGAGATATCACCATCCAAAGCAAGTCAAATGCAGTTGGGTGCAAAATCATGCGAATAATTTTGAATTAAAATATCTCAAGAACCGGATGTCGCAGATACTTTTTGTCTTCAGCAGTGCATATGTTTTGAACAGACATTTCTTTTGATGTATATATCGATGGGTTTGGGGAACATTGTTGAAAATGTAATTTTTTTCTTGCAAGGGGTTAGCCTTGATTTTTTTCAAAAATGTCGAAAAAGGTGAAGTCATGAATTGTACTACAAATTGTACAACAATGGAAAGGCCTGTGAAATCCCTTTCGAGTACTGGCAGGCTCAGATTTTTACGGGGTTCGTTGCGGAGATATCACCATGCAAAGCAAGTCAAATGCAGTTGGGTGGAAAATCATGCGAATAACTTTGAATTAAAATATCTCAAGAACCGGATGTCGCAGATACTTTTAAATTTCAGCTGTGGATAGGTATTGAACAGACCTTTCTTTTGATGTATATAAAGATGGGTTTGGGGAACATTGTTGAAAATGTAATTTTTTTCTTGCAAGGGGTTAGCCTTGATTTTTTCCAAAAATGTCGAAAAAGGTGAAATCATGAATTGTACAACAAGTTGTACAACGATAGAAAGGCCTATGAAATCCCTTTCGAGCACTGGCAGGCTCAGATTTTTACGGGGTTCGGTAGCGGAGATATCACCATGCAAAGCAAGTCAAATGCAGTTGGGTGGAAAATCATGCGAATAACTTCGAATTAAAATATCTCAAGAACCGGATGTCGCAGATACTTTTTGTCTTCAGCTGTGGATAGTTATTGAACAGACCTTTCTTTTGATGTATATATCGATGGGTTTGGGGAACATTGTTAAAAATGTAATTTCTTTCTTGCAAGCCTTGATTTTTTTCAAAAATGTCGAAAAAGGCGAAGTCATGAATTGTACAACAAGTTTTACAACAATGGAAAGGCCTGTGGAATCCCATTCGAGCACTGGCAGCCGCAGATTTTTACGGGGTTTGGTTGCGGAGATATCACCATCCAAAGCAAGTCAAATGCAGTTGGGTGCAAAATCATGCGAATAATTTTGAATTAAAATATCTCAAGAACCGGATGTCGCAGATACTTTTTGTCTTCAGCAGTGCATATGTTTTGAACAGACATTTCTTTTGATGTATATATCGATGGGTTTGGGGAACATTGTTGAAAATGTAATTTTTTTCTTGCAAGGGGTTAGCCTTGATTTTTTTCAAAAATGTCAAAAAAAGTGAAGTCATGAATTGTACAACAAGTTTTACAACAATGGAAAGGCCTGTGAAATACCTTTCGAGCACTGGCAGCCGCAGAGTTTTGCGCGGTTTGATTGCGGAGATATCACCATCCAAAGCAAGTCAACTGCAGTTGGGTGGAAAATCATGCGAATAACTTTGAATTAAAATATCTCAAGAATCGGATGTCGCAGATACTTTTTGTATTCAGCTGTGGATAGGTATTGAACAGACCTTTCTTTTGATGTATATATCGATGGGTTTGGGGAACAGTGTTAATTTTTTTCTTGCAAGGGCTTAGCCTTGATTTTTTCCAAAAATGTCGAAAAAGGTGAAGTCATGAATTGTACAACAAGTTGTACAATAATGGAAAGGCCTGTCGAATCCCTTTCGAGCACTGGCAGCCGCAGATTTTTACGGGGTTTGGTTGCGGAGATATCACCATCCAAAGCAAGTCAAATGCAGTTGGGTGCAAAATCATGCGAATAATTTTGAATTAAAATATCTCAAGAACCGGATGTCGCAGATACTTTTTGTCTTCAGCAGTGCATATGTTTTGAACAGACATTTCTTTTGATGTATATATCGATGGGTTTGGGGAACATTGTTGAAAATGTAATTTTTTTCTTGCAAGGGGTTAGCCTTGATTTTTTTCAAAAATGTCGAAAAAGGTGAAGTCATGAATTGTACTACAAATTGTACAACAATGGAAAGGCCTGTGAAATCCCTTTCGAGCACTGGCAGGCTCAGATTTTTACGGGGTTCGTTGCGGAGATATCACCATGCAAAGCAAGTCAAATGCAGTTGGGTGGAAAATCATGCGAATAACTTTGAATTAAAATATCTCAAGAACCGGATGTCGCAGATACTTTTAAATTTCAGCTGTGGATAGGTATTGAACAGACCTTTCTTTTGATGTATATAAAGATGGGTTTGGGGAACATTGTTGAAAATGTAATTTTTTTCTTGCAACTGGTTAGCCTTGATTTTTTCCAAAAATGTCGAAAAAGGTGAAATCATGAATTGTACAACAAGTTGTACAACGATAGAAAGGCCTATGAAATCCCTTTCGAGCACTGGCAGGCTCAGATTTTTACGGGGTTCGGTAGCGGAGATATCACCATGCAAAGCAAGTCAAATGCAGTTTTGTGGAAAATCATGCGAATAACTTTGAATTAAAATATCTCAAGAACCGGATGTCGCAGATACTTTTTGTCTTCAGCTGTGGATAGTTATTGAAAAGACCTTTCTTTTGATGTATATATAGATGGGTTTTGGGAACATTGTTGAAAATGTAATTTTTTTCTTGCAAGGGTTTAGCCTAGATTTTTTTCAAAAATGTCGAAAAAGGTGAAGTCATGAATTGTACAACAAGTTTTAAAACAATGGAAAGGCCTGTGAAATCCCTTTCGAGCACTGGCAGCCGAAGAGTTTTGCGGGGTTCGATTGCGGAGATATCACCATCCAAACAAGTCAACTGCAGTTTGGTGGAAAATCATGCGAATAACTTTGAATTAAAATATCTCAAGAATCGGGTGTCGCAGATACTTTTCCTCTTCAGCTGTGGATAGGTATTGAACAGACCTTTCTTTTGATGTATATATCGATGGGTTTGGGGAACATTGTTAAAAATGTAATTTCTTTCTTGCAAGCCTTGATTTTTTTCAAAAATGTCGAAAAAGGCGAAGTCATGAATTGTACAACAAGTTTTACAACAATGGAAAGGCCTGTGGAATCCCATTCGAGCACTGGCAGCCGCAGATTTTTAAGGGGTTTGGTTGCGGAGATATCACCATCCAAAGCAAGTCAAATGCAGTTGGGTGGAAAATCATGCGAAAAACTTTGAATTAAAATATCTCAAGATTTGGATGTCACAGATACTTTTTGTCTAAAGCTGTGGATAGGTATTGAACAGACCTTTTCTTTTGATGTATATATCGATGGGTTTGGGCAACATTGTTAAAAATGTAATTTTTTTCTTGCAAGGGCTTAGCCTTGATTTTTTCCAAAAATGTCGAAAAAGGTGAAGTCATGAATTGTACAACAAGTTGTACAACAATGGAAAGGCCTGTCGAATCCCTTTCGAGCACTGGCAGCCGCAGATTTTTACGGGGTTTGGTTGCGGAGATATCACCATCCAAAGCAAGTCAAATGCAGTTGGGTGCAAAATCATGCGAATAATTTTGAATTAAAATATCTCAAGAACCGGATGTCGCAGATACTTTTTGTCTTCAGCAGTGCATATGTTTTGAACAGACATTTCTTTTGATGTATATATCGATGGGTTTGGGGAACATTGTTGAAAATGTAATTTTTTTCTTGCAAGGGGTTAGCCTTGATTTTTTTCAAAAATGTCGAAAAAGGTGAAGTCATGAATTGTACTACAAATTGTACAACAATGGAAAGGCCTGTGAAATCCCTTTCGAGCACTGGCAGGCTCAGATTTTTACGGGGTTCGGTTGCGGAGATATCACCATGCAAAGCAAGTCAAATGCAGTTGGGTGGAAAATCATGCGAATAACTTTGAATTAAAATATCTCAAGAACCGGATGTCGCAGATACTTTTTAATTTCAGCTGTGGATAGGTATTGAACAGACCTTTCTTTTGATGTATATATAGATGGGCTTGGGGAACATTGTTGAAAATGTAATTTTTTTCTTGCAAGGGGTTAGCCTTGATTTTTTCCAAAAATGTCGAAAAAGGTGAAATCATGAATTGTACAACAAGTTGTACAACGATAGAAAGGCCTATGAAATCCCTTTCGAGCACTGGCAGGCTCAGATTTTTACGGGGTTCGGTAGCGGAGATATCACCATGCAAAGCAAGTCAAATGCAGTTGGGTGGAAAATCATGCGAATAACTTTGAATTAAAATATCTCAAGAACCGGATGTCGCAGATACTTTTTGTCTTCAGCTGTGGATAGTTATTGAACAGACCTTTCTTTTGATGTATATATAGATGGGTTTTGGGAACATTGTTGAAAATGTAATTTTTTTCTTGCAAGGGTTTAGCCTAGATTTTTTTCAAAAATGTCGAAAAAGGTGAAGTCATGAATTGTACAACAAGTTTTACAACAATGGAAAGGCCTGTGAAATCCCTTTCGAGCACTGGCAGCCGAAGAGTTTTGCGGGGTTCGATTGCGGAGATATCACCATCCAAACAAGTCAACTGCAGTTGGGTGCAAAATCATGCGAATAATTTTGAATTAAAATATCTCAAGAACCGGATGTCGCAGATACTTTTTGTATTCAGCTGTGGATAGGTATTGAACAGACCTTTCTTTTGATGTATATATCGATGGGTTTGGGGAACAGTGTTAAAAATGTAATTTTTTTCTTGCAAGGGCTTAGCCTTGATTTTTTCCAAAAATGTCGAAAAAGGTGAAGTCATGAATTGTACAACAAGTTGTACAACAATGGAAAGGCCTGTCGAATCCCTTTCGAGCACTGGCAGCCGCAGATTTTTACGGGGTTTGGTTGCGGAGATATCACCATCCAAAGCAAGTCAAATGCAGTTGGGTGCAAAATCATGCGAATAATTTTGAATTAAAATATCTCAAGAACCGGATGTCGCAGATACTTTTTGTCTTCAGCAGTGCATATGTTTTGAACAGACATTTCTTTTGATGTATATATCGATGGGTTTGGGGAACATTGTTGAAAATGTAATTTTTTTCTTGCCAGGGGTGCCTTGATTTTTTTCAAAAATGTCGAAAAAGGTGAAGTCATGAATTGTACTACAAATTGTACAACAATGGAAAGGCCTGTGAAATCCCTTTCGAGCACTGGCAGGCTCAGATTTTTACGGGGTTCGGTTGCGGAGATATCACCATGCAAAGCAAGTCAAATGCAGTTGGGTGGAAAATCATGCGAATAACTTTGAATTAAAATATCTCAAGAACCGGATGTCGCAGATACTTTTTAATTTCAGCTGTGGATAAGTATTCAACAGACCTTTCTTTTGATGTATATATCGATGGGTTTTGGGAACATTGTTGAAAATGTAATTTTTTTCTTTCAAGGGGTTAGCCTTGATTTTTTCCAAAAATGTCGAAAAAGGTGAAATCATGAATTGTACAACAAGTTGTACAACGATAGAAAGGCCTATGAAATCCCTTTCGAGCACTGGGAGGCGCAGAGTTTTGCTGGGTTTGATTGTGGAGATATTACCATCCAAAGCAAGTCAACTGCAGTTGGGTGGAAAATCATGTGAATAACTTTGAATTAAAATATCTCAAGAGTTGGATGTCGCAGATACTTTTTGTCTTCAGCTGAGGTTAGGTATTAAACAGACCTTTCTTTTGATGTATATATCGATGGGTTTTGGGAGAATTGTTGAAAATGTAATTTTTTTCTTGCAAGGGGTTAGCCTTGATTTTTTTCAAAAATGTCGAAAAAAGTGAAGTCATGAATTGTACAACAAGTTGTACAACGATAGAAAGGGCTGTGAAATCCCTTTCGAGCACTGGCAGCGGCAGAGTTTTGCGGGGTTTGATTGTGGAGATATCACCATCCAAAGCAAGTCAACTGCAGTTGGGTGGAAAATCATGCGAATAACTTTGAATTAAAATATCTCAAGAACCGGATGTCGCAGATACTTTTTGTCTTCAGCTGTGGTTAGGTATTCAACAGACCTTTCTTTTGATGTATATATCGATGGGTTTTGGGAACATTGTTGAAAATGTAATTTTTTTCTTGCAAGGGGTTAGCCTTGATTTTTTTCAAAAATGTCGAAAAAGGTGAAGTCATGAATGGTACAACAAGTTGTACAACGATAGAAAGGCCTGTGAAATCCCTTTCGAGCACTGGCAGCGGCAGAGTTTTGCGGGGTTTGATTGTGGAGATATCACCATCCAAAGCAAGTCAACTGCAGTTGGGTGGAAAATCATGCGAATAACTTTGAATTAAAATATCTCAAGAACCGGATGTCGCAGATACTTTTTGTCTTCAGCTGTGGATAGGTATTGAACACACCTTTCTTTTGGTGTATATATCGATGGGTTTGGGGAACATTGTTAAAAATGTCATTTTTTTCTTGCAAGGGGTTAGCCTTGATTTTTTTCAAAAATGTCGAAAAAGGTGAAGTCATGAATAGTACAACAAGTTGCACAACAATGGAAAGGCCTGTGAAATCCCTTTAGAACACTGGCAGCTTCAGATTTTTACGGGGTTCGGTAGCGGAGATATCACCATCCAAAGCAAGTCAAATGCAGTTGGGTAGAAAATCTTGCGAATAACTTTGAATTAAAATATCTCAAAAACCGGATTTCGCAGATACTTTCTGTCTTCAGATGTGGATAGGTATTGAATAGACCTTTCTTTTGATGTCTATACCCATGGGTTTGGGGAACATTGTTGAAAATGTAAATTTTTTCTTGCAAGGGTTTAGCCTTGATTTTTTTCAAAAATGTCGAAAAAGGTGAAGTCATGAATTGTACAACAAGTTTTACAACAATGGAAAGGCCTGTGGAATGCCTTTCGAGCAGTGGCAGCCGCAGATTTTTACGGGGTTTGGTTGCGGAGATATCACCATCCAAAGCAAGTCAAATGCAGTCGGGTGGAAAATCATGCGAAAAACTTTGATTCAAATATCTCAAGAACTGGATGTCGCAGATACCTTTTGTCTTCAGTTGTGGATAGGTATTGAACAGACCTTTCTTTTGATGTGTATGTCGATGGAATTGGGGAACATTGTTAAAAATGTAATTTTTTTCTTGCAAGGGGTTAGCTTTGATTTTTTTCAAAAATGTCGAAAAAGGCGAAGTCATGAATTGTACAACAAGTTGTACAACAATGGAAAGGCCTGTTGAATCCCTTTCGAGCACTGGCAGCCGCAGATTTTTACGGGGTTTGGTTGCGGAGATATCACCATCCAAAGCAAGTCAAATGCAGTTGGGTGGAAAATCATGCGAATAATTTTGAATTAAAATATCTCAAGAACCGGATGTCGCAGATTCTTTTTGTCTTCAGCAGTGCATATGTTTTGAACAGATATTTCTTTTGATGTATATATCGATGGGTTTGGGGAACATTGTTAAAAATGTAATTTCTTTCTTGCAAGCCTTGATTTTTTTCAAAAATGT
The DNA here is from genome assembly GCA_910595825.1 of Philhelius pedissequus. NCBI lineage: Eukaryota > Metazoa > Arthropoda > Insecta > Diptera > Syrphidae > Philhelius > Philhelius pedissequus. Next base: position 167,067 of record OU343163.1, on the reverse strand, counting down.
CGAAAAAGGTGAAGTCATGAATTGTACAACAAGTTGTACAACGATAGAAAGGCCTGTGAAATCCCTTTCGAGCACTGGCAGCGGCAGAGTTTTGCGGGGTTTGATTGTGGAGATATCACCATCCAAAGCAAGTCAACTGCAGTTGGGTGGAAAATCATGCGAATAACTTTGAATTAAAATATCTCAAGAATCGGATGTCGCAGATACTTTTTGTATTCAGCTGTGGATAGGTATTGAACAGACCTTTCTCTTGATGTATATATAGATGGGTTTGGGGAACATTGTTGAAAATGTAATTTTTTTCTTGCAAGGGGTTAGCCTTGATTTTTTTCAAAAATGTCAAAAAAAGTGAAGTCATGAATTGTACAACAAGTTTTACAACAATGGAAAGGCCTGTGAAATACCTTTCGAGCACTGGCAGCCGCAGAGTTTTGCGGGGTTTGATTGCGGAGATATCACCATCCAAAGCAAGTCAACTGCAGTTGGGTGGAAAATCATGCGAATAACTTTGAATTAAAATATCTCAAGAATCGGATGTCGCAGATACTTTTTGTATTCAGCTGTGGATAGGTATTGAACAGATCTTTCTTTTGATGTATATATCGATGGGTTTGGGGAACAGTGTTAAAAATGTAAGTTTTTTCTTGCAAGGGGTTAGCCTTGATTTTTTTCAAAAATGTCGAAAAAGGTGAAGTCATGAATTGTACTACAAATTGTACAACAATGGAAAGGCCTGTGAAATCCCTTTGGAGCACTGGCAGGCTCAGATTTTTACGGGGTTCGGTTGCGGAGATATCACCATGCAAAGCAAGTCAAATGCAGTTGGGTTTAAAATCATGCGAATAACTTTGAATTAAAATATCTCAAGAACCGGATGTCGCAGATACTTTTTGTTTTCAGCTGTGGATAGGTATTGAACAGACCTTTCTTTTGATGTATATATAGATGGGTTTGGGAAACATTGTTGAAAATGTAATTTTTTTCTTGCAAGGGGTTAGCCTTGATTTTTTTCAAAAATGTCAAAAAAAGTGAAGTCATGAATTGTACAACAAGTTTTACAACAATGGAAAGGCCTGTGAAATACCTTTCGAGCACTGGCAGCCGCAGAGTTATGCGGGGTTTGATTGCGGAGATATCACCATCCAAAGCAAGTCAACTGCAGTTGGGTGGAAAATCATGCGAATAACTTTGAATTAAAATATCTCAAGAATCGGATGTCGCAGATACTTTTTGTATTCAGCTGTGGATAGGTATTGAACAGACCTTTCTTTTGATGTATATATCGATGGGTTTGGGGAACAGTGTTAAAAATGTAATTTTTTTCTTGCAAGGGGTTAGCCTTGATTTTTTTCAAAAATGTCGAAAAAGGTGAAGTCATGAATTGTACTACAAATTGTACAACAATGGAAAGGCCTGTGAAATCCCTTTGGAGCACTGGCAGGCTCAGATTTTTACGGGGTTCGGTTGCGGAGATATCACCATGCAAAGCAAGTCAAATGCAGTTGGGTGGAAAATCATGCGAATAACTTTGAATTAAAATATCTCAAGAACCGGATGTCGCAGATACTTTTTGTCTTCAGCTGTGGTTAGGTATTAAATAGACCTTTCTTTTGATGTATATATCGATGGGTTTTGGGAGCATTGTTGAAAATGTAATTTTTTTCTTGCAAGGGGTTAGCCTTGATTTTTTTCAAAAATGTCGAAAAAAGTGAAGTCATGAATTGTACAACAAGTTGTACAACGATAGAAAGGGCTGTGAAATCCCTTTCGAGCACTGGCAGCGGCAGAGTTTTACGGGGTTTGATTGCAGAGATATCACCATCCAAAACAAGTCAACTGCAGTTGGGTGAAAAATCATGCGAATAACTTTGAATTAAAATATCTCAAGAGTTGGATGTCGCAGATACTTTTTGTCTTCAGCTGTGGTTAGGTATTCAACAGACCTTTCTTTTGATGTATATATCGATGGGTTTTGGGAACATTGTTGAAAATGTAATTTTTTTCTTGCAAGGGGTTAGCCTTGATTTTTTTCAAAAATGTCGAAAAAGGTGAAGTCATGAATTGTACAACAAGTTGTACAACGATAGAAAGGCCTGTGAAATCCCTTTCAAGCACTGGCAGCGGCAGAGTTTTGCGGGGTTTGATTGTGGAGATATCACCATCCAAAGCAAGTCAACTGCAGTTGGGTGGAAAATCATGCGAATAACTTTGAATTAAAATATCTCAAGAACCGGATGTCGCAGTTTATTTTTGTCTTCAGCTGTGGATAGGTATTGAACACACCTTTCTTTTGGTGTATATATCGATGGGTTTGGGGAACATTGTTAAAAATGTAATTTTTTTCTTGCAAGGGGTTAGCCTTGATTTTTTTCAAAAATGTCGAAAAAGGTGAAGTCATGAATTGTACAACAAGTTGCACAACAATGGAAAGGCCTGTGAAATCCCTTTCGAACACTGGCAGCTTCAGATTTTTACGGGGTTCGGTTGCGGAGACATCACCATCCAAAGCAAGTCAAATGCAGTTGGGTAGAAAATCATGCGAATAACTTTGAATTAAAATATCTCAAAAACCGGATTTCGCAGATACTTTCTGTCTTCAGATGTGGATAGGTATTGAATAGACCTTTCTTTTGATGTCTATACCCATGGGTTTGGGGAACATTGTTGAAAATGTAAATTTTTTCTTGCAAGGGTTTAGCCTTGATTTTTTTCAAAAATGTCGAAAAAGGTGAAGTCATGAATTGTACAACAAGTTTTACAACAATGGAAAGGCCTGTGGAATGCCTTTCGAGCAGTGGCAGCCGCAGATTTTTACGGGGTTTGGTTGCGGAGATATCACCATCCAAAGCAAGTCAAATGCAGTTGGGTGGAAAATCATGCGAATAATTTTGAATTAAAATATCTCAAGAACCGGATGTCGCAGATTCTTTTTGTCTTCAGCAGTGCATATGTTTTGAACAGATATTTCTTTTGATGTATATATCGATGGGTTTGGGGAACATTGTTAAAAATGTAATTTCTTTCTTGCAAGCCTTGATTTTTTTCAAAAATGTCGAAAAAGGTGAAGTCATGAATTGTACAACAAGTTGTACAACGATAGAAAGGCCTGTGAAATCCCTTTCGAGCACTGGCAGCGGCAGAGTTTTGCGGGGTTTGATTGTGGAGATATCACCATCCAAAGCAAGTCAACTGCAGTTGGGTGGAAAATCATGCGAATAACTTTGAATTAAAATATCTCAAGAATCGGATGTCGCAGATACTTTTTGTATTCAGCTGTGGATAGGTATTGAACAGACCTTTCTTTTGATGTATATATAGATGGGTTTGGGGAACATTGTTGAAAATGTTATTTTTTTCTTGCAAGGGGTTAGCCTTGATTTTTTTCAAAAATGTCAAAAAAAGTGAAGTCATGAATTGTACAACAAGTTTTACAACAATGGAAAGGCCTGTGAAATACCTTTCGAGCACTGGCAGCCGCAGAGTTTTGCTGGGTTTGATTGCGGAGATATCACCATCCAAAGCAAGTCAACTGCAGTTGGGTGGAAAATCATGCGAATAACTTTGAATTAAAATATCTCAAGAATCGGATGTCGCAGATACTTTTTGTATTCAGCTGTGGATAGGTATTGAACAGACCTTTCTTTTGATGTATATATCGATGGGTTTGGGGAACAGTGTTAAAAATGTAATTTTTTTCTTGCAAGGGGTTAGCCTTGATTTTTTTCAAAAATGTCGAAAAAGGTGAAGTCATGAATTGTACTACAAATTGTACAACAATGGAAAGGCCTGTGAAATCCCTTTCGAGCACTGGCAGGCTCAGATTTTTACGGGGTTCGGTTGCGGAGATATCACCATGCAAAGCAAGTCAAATGCAGTTGGGTGGAAAATCATGCGAATAACTTTGAATTAAAATATCTCAAGAACCGGATGTCGCAGATACTTTTTGTTTTCAGCTGTGGATAGGTATTGAACAGACCTTTCTTTTGATGTATATATAGATGGGTTTGGGGAACATTGTTGAAAATGTAATTTTTTTCTTGCAAGGGGTTAGCCTTGATTTTTTCCAAAAATATCGAAAAAGGTGAAATCATGAATTGTACAACAAGTTGTACAACGATAGAAAGGCCTATGAAATCCCTTTCGAGCACTGGGAGGCGCAGAGTTTTGCTGGGTTTGATTGCGGAGATATTACCATCCAAAGCAAGTCAACTGCAGTTGGGTGGAAAATCATGTGAATAACTTTGAATTAAAATATCTCAAGAGTCGGATGTCGCAGATACTTTTTGTCTTCAGCTGTGGTTAGGTATTAAACAGACCTTTCTTTTGATGTATATATCGATGGGTTTTGGGAGCATTGTTGAAAATGTAATTTTTTTCTTGCAAGGGGTTAGCCTTGATTTTTTTCAAAAATGTCGAAAAAAGTGAAGTCATGAATTGTACAACAAGTTGTACAACGATAGAAAGGGCTGTGAAATCCCTTTCGAGCACTGGCAGCGGCAGAGTTTTGCGGGGTTTGATTGTGGAGATATCACCATCCAAAGCAAGTCAACTGCAGTTGGGTGGAAAATCATGCGAATAACTTTGAATTAAAATATCTCAAGAACCGGATGTCGCAGATACTTTTTGTCTTCAGCTGTGGATAGGTATTGAACACACCTTTCTTTTGGTGTATATATCGATGGGTTTGGGGAACATTGTTAAAAATGTAATTTTTTTCTTGCAAGGGGTTAGCCTTGATTTTTTTCAAAAATGTCGAAAAAGGTGAAGTCATGAATTGTACTACAAATTGTACAACAATGGAAAGGCCTGTGAAATCCCTTTCGAGCACTGGCAGGCTCAGATTTTTACGGGGTTCGGTTGCGGAGATATCACCATGCAAAGCAACCCAAGCAACACAATCGACTCTTTCAAATATCTTGAAGTCTACTTTCGCAAGAGCTTTTAACTCTTTTCACTATCTTCAAGAGGTCATTAAGACCCCAATGGGACCAAAGGGGTGGAGCCAACTCCATAGGAGGAAGAGTTCTTATTATAGATCTTTTAAAGATGTTTTTCGTTTGAGTGAATAATTTATGGAAGAAAAAAAAATAATATTGACAAATCTCTATCTCTTTTACACAAAAGCAAATTTAATACAATTGAAACGAAAAAGAATGAACTTAAATAAAATGCCAGATCAAGATGACTTTTTTTCATCACATTCAATGCCTGATTTATTTTACACATTATAATAGAAACTAAACTCAATTTTCTGGTGTTGTATATCTGTGTTTTGATGTGCCAAAAAAGATTTATTTTGAAATCACACATTCTACATCGGTTAAATAAATGCGCCACAAATTTAGTAACATAATGCATATATTCATTAATAAAAAAATAAAAAAACTCCCCACGGAGTTGACAGAAACTGTATAAAATACAGTCTAAAGTGGTTTTAACAATTAAAAGTGAAGCATTGTGCAGAAAGTTAGTGTGTTATTGCTATAAATTCATATGCAATCGTAATTTGAATCACATAAATAATAATTTGTACTGAAATTAATTGCAAGTAATATGGCGTCATCACGAATACTCCAACAGGGTGCCTCATTTTTATCATTGAACTGTTCCATAATGTGTTATGGGTTTTGAATCATTTTAAGTTGTAATAAGTGAGAAGTGGACTTTTGGACCAAAATGTGTATGTAAATATATATCAATGTACTTATGTCAGTACGACGTCGATTGATTTAAAAAACCGCTAAAAATTCCGCATTTTTTTTGGTTTTATTTTCTGCTCTGAAAATGCGATTCTCGGGCTTTTGGATAACATTCAGAGCAGAATATACAAAAAATTGTTAAAATTTAGTTTGTATAGCCATAAATTTGTAAAATTTCGTTGAACAAAAGCTAAAAGTTCTAAAAAGAAGGAACATCTAAGATATGTACATACATAAACAATATTATTCATATTTAATAAAAACATAAAATAAACATTTTACCTACACAATGTTTTATTGTAAGATATTAAGGTATTAAAATATTACAAAAAATAATATTTGTGGTAATTATAAATAATATCTGAAATTTAATTTAACAGTGTCACCCTTTATATAAATGTTTTTGTGTTCGACATATAAATACACTTTCCATTTTTATATCGACTGCTTAAAGAGTTCGTTAAGAAGTCATTAAGCTATCCTTGATATAATCTCTTTTCATAGCCACACATGAGCAAGAAAAAGATGGGAAATTTCGGCAGCTGTATAGGTTTGCTTCTGTGTGTAATTTCATTACACCACATATAATTATTGTTTGACTTCACATTTATTCATCGATTTAAAGCCAAATTTATCAATACAAGGCAAAGACAAAACAAAAAGTTTTTTTTTAATAACCTTCCTTAAAGATAAAATATACACTACTAGAAGATGGGATGTTAAGCATTTATAAAGATGTTTTAATAAAACCATTAATAAAATAGCTTCAATATAATGTTTGAAAGAGACAAATGAAATACTCTAAATACACTCTGAAATTCCTTGATGTAAAGAGATTTAAAAGAGGACCTATAAAGAGACATAATAAATATATTTGTCAAAGAGGTTTTTAAGATGTTAGAAAGAATTTTTTTTAATAGTTGAAACAAACAACACTTTCAAAGAGCAACTAAACAGGTTATTAAGTGCAACGGTATTAAGAAGATTGATTTAAGAGATTGTAAGGACCTGATAAATTTATTCAAAGAAGTCTTAAAGAGTTTATGTGTTGCTTGGGAAGTCAAATGCAGTTGGGTGGAAAATCATGCGAATAACTTTGAATTAAAATATCTCAAGAACCGGATGTCGCAGATACTTTTTGTCTTCAGCTGTGGTTAGGTATTAAGCAGACCTTTCTTTTGATGTATATATCGATGTGTTTTGGGAGCATTGTTGAAAATGTAATTTTTTTCTTGCAAGGGGTTAGCCTTGATTTTTTTCAAAAATGTCGAAAAAAGTGAAGTCATGAATTGTACAACAAGTTGTACAACGATAGAAAGGGCTGTGAAATCCCTTTCGAGCACTGGCAGCGGCAGAGTTTTACGGGGTTTGATTGCAGAGATATCACCATCCAAAACAAGTCAACTGCAGTTGGGTGAAAAATCATGCGAATAACTTTGAATTAAAATATCTCAAGAGTTGTATGTCGCAGATACTTTTTGTCTTCAGCTGTGGTTAGGTATTCAACAGACCTTTCTTTTGATGTATATATCGATGGGTTTTGGGAACATTGTTGAAAATGTAATTTTTTTCTTGCAAGGGCTTAGCCTTGATTTTTTTCAAAAATGTCGAAAAAGGTGAAGTCATGAATTGTACAACAAGTTGTACAACGATAGAAAGGCCTGTGAAATCCCTTTCAAGCACTGGCAGCGGCAGAGTTTTGCGGGGTTTGATTGTGGAAATATCACCATCCAAAGCAAGTCAACTGCAGTTGGGTGGAAAATCATGCGAATAACTTTGAATTAAAATATCTCAAGAACCGGATGTCGCAGATACTTTTTGTCTTCAACTGTGGATAGGTATTGAACACACCTTTCTTTTGGTGTATATATCGATGGGTTTGGGGAACATTGTTAAAAATGTAATTTTTTTCTTGCAAGGGGTTAGCCTTGATTTTTTTCAAAAATGTCGAAAAAGGTGAAGTCATGAATTGTACAACAAGTTGCACAACAATGGAAAGGCCTGTGAAATCCCTTTCGAGCACTGGCAGGCTCAGATTTTTACGGGGTTCGGTTGCGGAGATATCACCATGCAAAGCAAGTCAAATGCAGTTGGGTGGAAAATCATGCGAATAACTTTGAATTAAAATATCTCAAGAACCGGATGTCGCAGATACTTTCTGTCTTCAGATGTGGATAGGTATTGAATAGACCTTTCTTTTGATGTCTATACCCATGGGTTTGGGGAACATTGTTGAAAATGTAAATTTTTTCTTGCAAGGGTTTAGCCTTGATTTTTTTCAAAAATGTCGAAAAAGGTGAAGTCATGAATTGTACAACAAGTTTTACAACAATGGAAATGCCTGTGGAATGCCTTTCGAGCAGTGGCAGCCGCAGATTTTTACGGGGTTTGGTTGCGGAGATATCACCATCCAAAGCAAGTCAAATGCAGTTGGGTGGAAAATCATGCGAAAAACTTTGATTAAAATATCTCAAGAACTGGATGTCGCAGATACATTTTGTCTTCAGTTGTGGATAGGTATTGAACAGACCTTTCTTTTGATGTGTATGTCGATGGATTTGGGGAACATTGTTAAAAATGTAATTTTTTTCTTGCAAGGGGTTAGCTTTGATTTTTTTCAAAAATGTCGAAAAAGGTGAAGTCATGAATTGTACAACAAGTTGTACAACAATGGAAAGGCCTGTGGAATCCCTTTCGAGCACTGGCAGCCGCAGATTTTTACGGGGTTTGGTTGCGGAGATATCACCATCCAAAGCAAGTCAAATGCAGTTGGGTGGAAAATCATGCGAATAATTTTGAATTAAAATATCTCAAGAACCGGATGTCGCAGATTCTTTTTGTCTTCAGCAGTGCATATGTTTTGAACAGATATTTCTTTTGATGTATATATCGATGGGTTTGGGGAACATTGTTAAAAATGTAATTTCTTTCTTGCAAGCCTTGATTTTTTTCAAAAATGTCGAAAAAGGTGAAGTCATGAATTGTACAACAAGTTGTACAACGATAGAAAGGCCTATGAAATCCCTTTCGAGCACTGGGAGGCGCAGAGTTTTGCTGGGTTTGATTGCGGAGATATTACCATCCAAAGCAAGTCAACTGCAGTTGGGTGGAAAATCATGTGAATAACTTTGAATTAAAATATCTCAAGAGTTGGATGTCGCAGATACTTTTTGTCTTCAGCTGTGGTTAGGTATTAAACAGACCTTTCTTTTGATGTATATATCGATGGGTTTTGGGAGCATTGTTGAAAATGTAATTTTTTTCTTGCAAGGGGTTAGCCTTGATTTTTTTCAAAAATGTCGAAAAAAGTGAAGTCATGAATTGTACAACAAGTTGTACAACGATAGAAAGGGCTGTGAAATCCCTTTCGAGCACTGGCAGCGGCAGAGTTTTGCGGGGTTTGATTGTGGAGATATCACCATCCAAAGCAAGTCAACTGCAGTTGGGTGGAAAATCATGCGAATAACTTTGAATTAAAATATCTCAAGAACCGGATGTCGCAGATACTTTTTGTCTTCAGCTGTGGATAGGTATTGAACACACCTTTCTTTTGGTGTATATATCGATGGGTTTGGGGAACATTGTTAAAAATGTAATTTTTTTCTTGCAAGGGGTTAGCCTTGATTTTTTTCAAAAATGTCGAAAAAGGTGAAGTCATGAATTGTACAACAAGTTGCACAACAATGGAAAGGCCTGTGAAATCCCTTTCGAACACTGGCAGCTTCAGATTTTTACGGGGTTCGGTTGCGGAGATATCACCATCCAAAGCAAGTCAAATGCAGTTGGGTAGAAAATCATGCGAATAACTTTGAATTAAAATATCTCAAAAACCGGATTTCGCAGATACTTTCTGTCTTCAGATGTGGATAGGTATTGAATAGACCTTTCTTTTGATGTCTATACCCATGGGTTTGGTGAACATTGTTGAAAATGTAAATTTTTTCTTGCAAGGGTTTAGCCTTGATTTTTTTCAAAAATGTCGAAAAAGGTGAAGTCATGAATTGTACAACAAGTTGTACAACGATAGAAAGGGCTGTGAAATCCCTTTCGAGCACTGGCAGCGGCAGAGTTTTACGGGGTTTGATTGCAGAGATATCACCATCCAAAACAAGTCAACTGCAGTTGGGTGAAAAATCATGCGAATAACTTTGAATTAAAATATCTCAAGAGTTGGATGTCGCAGATACTTTTTGTCTTCAGCTGTGGTTAGGTATTCAACAGACCTTTCTTTTGATGTATATATCGATGGGTTTTGGGAACATTGTTGAAAATGTAATTTTTTTCTTGCAAGGGGTTAGCCTTGATTTTTTTCAAAAATGTCGAAAAAGGTGAAGTCATGAATTGTACAACAAGTTGTACAACGATAGAAAGGCCTGTGAAATCCCTTTCAAGCACTGGCAGCGGCAGAGTTTTGCGGGGTTTGATTGTGGAGATATCACCATCCAAAGCAAGTCAACTGCAGTTGGGTGGAAAATCATGCGAATAACTTTGAATTAAAATATCTCAAGAACCGGATGTCGCAGATACTTTTTGTCTTCAGCTGTGGATAGGTATTGAACACACCTTTCTTTTGGTGTATATATCGATGGGTTTGGGGAACATTGTTAAAAATGTAATTTTTTTCTTGCAAGGGGTTAGCCTTGATTTTTTTCAAAAATGTCGAAAAAGGTGAAGTCATGAATTGTACAACAAGTTGCACAACAATGGAAAGGCCTGTGAAATCCCTTTCGAACACTGGCAGCTTCAGATTTTTACGGGGTTCGGTTGCGGAGACATCACCATCCAAAGCAAGTCAAATACAGTTGGGTAGAAAATCATGCGAATAACTTTGAATTAAAATATCTCAAAAACCGGATTTCGCAGATACTTTCTGTCTTCAGATGTGGATAGGTATTGAATAGACCTTTCTTTTGATGTCTATACCCATGGGTTTGGGGAACATTGTTGAAAATGTAAATTTTTTCTTGCAAGGGTTTAGCCTTGATTTTTTTCAAAAATGTCGAAAAAGGTGAAGTCATGAATTGTACAACAAGTTTTACAACAATGGAAAGGCCTGTGGAATGCCTTTCGAGCAGTGGCAGCCGCAGATTTTTACGGGGTTTGGTTGCGGAGATATCACCATCCAAAGCAAGTCAAATGCAGTTGGGTGGAAAATCATGCGAAAAACTTTGATTAAAATATCTCAAGAACTGGATGTCGCAGATACCTTTTGTCTTCAGTTGTGGATAGGTATTGAACAGACCTTTCTTTTGATGTGTATGTCGATGGATTTGGGGAACATTGTTAAAAATGTAATTTTTTTCTTGCAAGGGGTTAGCTTTGATTTTTTTCAAAAATGTCGAAAAAGGTGAAGTCATGAATTGTACAACAAGTTGTACAACAATGGAAAGGCCTGTGGAATCCCTTTCGAGCACTGGCAGCCGCAGATTTTTACGGGGTTTGGTTGCGGAGATATCACCATCCAAAGCAAGTCAAATGCAGTTGGGTGGAAAATCATGCGAATAATTTTGAATTAAAATATCTCAAGAACCGGATGTCGCAGATTCTTTTTGTCTTCAGCAGTGCATATGTTTTGAACAGATATTTCTTTTGATGTATATATCGATGGGTTTGGGGAACATTGTTAAAAATGTAATTTCTTTCTTGCAAGCCTTGATTTTTTTCAAAAATGTCGAAAAAGGTGAAGTCATGAATTGTACAACAAGTTGTACAACGATAGAAAGGCCTGTGAAATCCCTTTCGAGCACTGGCAGCGGCAGAGTTTTGCGGGGTTTGATTGTGGAGATATCACCATCCAAAGCAAGTCAACTGCAGTTGGGTGGAAAATCATGCGAATAACTTTGAATTAAAATATCTCAAGAATCGGATGTCGCAGATACTTTTTGTATTCAGCTGTGGATAGGTATTGAACAGACCTTTCTTTTGATGTATATATAGATGGGTTTGGGGAACATTGTTGAAAATGTAATTTTTTTCTTGCAAGGGGTTAGCCTTGATTTTTTTCAAAAATGTCAAAAAAAGTGAAGTCATGAATTGTACAACAAGTTTTACAACAATGGAAAGGCCTGTGAAATACCTTTCGAGCACTGGCAGCCGCAGAGTTTTGCGGGGTTTGATTGCGGAGATATCACCATCCAAAGCAAGTCAACTGCAGTTGGGTGGAAAATCATGCGAATAACTTTGAATTAAAATATCTCAAGAATCGGATGTCGCAGATACTTTTTGTATTCAGCTGTGGATAGGTATTGAACAGACCTTTCTTTTGATGTATATATCGATGGGTTTGGGGAACAGTGTTAAAAATGTAATTTTTTTCTTGCAAGGGGTTAGCCTTGATTTTTTTCAAAAATGTCGAAAAAGGTGAAGTCATGAATTGTACTACAAATTGTACAACAATGGAAAGGCCTGTGAAATCCCTTTCGAGCACTGGCAGGCTCAGATTTTTACGGGGTTCGGTTGCGGAGATATCACCATGCAAAGCAAGTCAAATGCAGTTGGGTGGAAAATCATGCGAATAACTTTGAATTAAAATATCTCAAGAACCGGATGTCGCAGATACTTTTTGTTTTCAGCTGTGGATAGGTATTGAACAGACCTTTCTTTTGATGTATATATAGATGGGTTTGGGGAACATTGTTGAAAATGTAATTTTTTTCTTGCAAGGGGTTAGCCTTGATTTTTTCCAAAAATGTCGAAAAAGGTGAAATCATGAATTGTACAACAAGTTGTACAACGATAGAAAGGCCTATGAAATCCCTTTCGAGCACTGGGAGGCGCAGAGTTTTGCTGGGTTTGATTGCGGAGATATTACCATCCAAAGCAAGTCAACTGCAGTTGGGTGGAAAATCATGTGAATAACTTTGAATTAAAATATCTCAAGAGTTGGATGTCGCAGATACTTTTTGTCTTCAGCCGTGGTTAGGTATTAAGCAGACCTTTCTTTTGATGTATATATCGATGGGTTTTGGGAGCATTGTTGAAAATGTAATTTTTTTCTTGCAAGGGGTTAGCCTTGATTTTTTTCAAAAATGTCGAAAAAAGTGAAGTCATGAATTGTACAACAAGTTGTACAACGATAGAAAGGGCTGTGAAATCCCTTTCGAGCACTGGCAGCGGCAGAGTTTTACGGGGTTTGATTGCGGAGATATCACCATCCAAAACAAGTCAACTGCAGTTGGGTGAAAAATCATGCGAATAACTTTGAATTAAAATATCTCAAGAGTTGGATGTCGCAGATACTTTTTGTCTTCAGCTGTGGTTAGGTATTCAACAGACATTCCTTTTGATGTATATATCGATGGGTTTTGGGAACATTGTTGAAAATGTAATTTTTTTCTTGCAAGGGGTTAGCCTTGATTTTTTTCAAAAATGTCGAAAAAGGTGAAGTCATGAATTGTACAATAAGTTGTACAACGATAGAAAGGCCTGTGAAATCCCTTTCAAGCACTGGCAGCGGCAGAGTTTTGCGGGGTTTGATTGTGGAGATATCACCATCCAAAGCAAGTCAACTGCAGTTGGGTGGAAAATCATGCGAATAACTTTGAATTAAAATATCTCAAGAACCGGATGTCGCAGATACTTTTTGTCTTCAGCTGTGGATAGGTATTGAACACACCTTTCTTTTGGTGTATATATCGATGGGTTTGGGGAACATTGTTAAAAATGTAATTTTTTTCTTGCAAGGGGTTAGCCTTGATTTTTTTCAAAAATGTCGAAAAAGGTGAAGTCATGAATTGTACAACAAGTTGCACAACAATGGAAAGGCCTGTGAAATCCCTTTCGAACACTGGCAGCTTCAGATTTTTACGGGGTTCGGTTGCGGAGATATCACCATCCAAAGCAAGTCAAATGCAGTTGGGTAGAAAATCATGCGAATAACTTTGAATTAAAATATCTCAAAAACCGGATTTCGCAGATACTTTCTGTCTTCAGATGTGGATAGGTATTGAATAGACCTTTCTTTTGATGTCTATACCCATGGGTTTGGGGAACATTGTTGAAAATGTAAATTTTTTCTTGCAAGGGTTTAGCCTTGATTTTTTTCAAAAATGTCGAAAAAGGTGAAGTCATGAATTGTACAACAAGTTTTACAACAATGGAAAGGCCTGTGGAATGCCTTTCGAGCAGTGGCAGCCGCAGATTTTTACGGGGTTTGGTTGCGGAGATATCACCATCCAAAGCAAGTCAAATGCAGTTGGGTGGAAAATCATGCGAAAAACTTTGATTAAAATATCTCAAGAACTGGATGTCGCAGATACCTTTTGTCTTCAGTTGTGGATAGGTATTGAACAGACCTTTCTTTTGATGTGTATGTCGATGGATTTGGGGAACATTGTTAAAAATGTAATTTTTTTCTTGCAAGGGGTTAGCTTTGATTTTTTTCAAAAATGTCGAAAAAGGTGAAGTCATGAATTGTACAACAAGTTGTACAACAATGGAAAGGCCTGTGGAATCCCTTTCGAGCACTGGCAGCCGCAGATTTTTACGGGGTTTGGTTGCGGAGATATCACCATCCAAAGCAAGTCAAATGCAGTTGGGTGGAAAATCATGCGAATAATTTTGAATTAAAATATCTCAAGAACCGGATGTCGCAGATTCTTTTTGTCTTCAGCAGTGCATATGTTTTGAACAGATATTTCTTTTGATGTATATATCGATGGGTTTGGAGAACATTGTTAAAAATGTAATTTCTTTCTTGCAAGCCTTGATTTTTTTCAAAAATGTCGAAAAAGGTGAAGTCATGAATTGTACAACAAGTTGTACAACGATAGAAAGGCCTGTGAAATCCCTTTCGAGCACTGGCAGCGGCAGAGTTTTACGGGGTTTGATTGTGGAGATATCACCATCCATAGCAAGTCAACTGCAGTTGGGTGGAAAATCATGCGAATAACTTTGAATTAAAATATCTCAAGAACCGGATGTCGCAGATAAATTTTGTCTTCAGCTGTGGATAGGTATTGAACACAACTTTCTTTTGATGTATATATCGATGGGTTTGGGGAACATTGTTAAAAATGTATTTTTTTTCTTGCAAGGGGTTAGCCTTGATTTTTTTCAAAAATGTCGAAAAAGGTGAAGTCATGAATTGTACAACAAGTTTTACAACAATGGAAAGGCCTGTGGAATGCCTTTCGAGCACTGGCAGCTTCAGATTTTTACGGGGTTCGGTTGCGGAGATATCACCATCCAAAGCAAGTCAAATGCAGTTGGGTGGAAAATCATGCGAATAATTTTGAATTAAAATATCTCAAGAACCGGATGTCGCAGATACTTTTTGTCTTCAGCAGTGCATATGTTTTGAACAGATATTTCTTTTGATGTATATATCGATGGGTTTGGGGAAAATTGTTAAAAATGTAATTTCTTTCTTGCAAGCCTTGATTTTTTTCAAAAATGTCGAAAAAGGTGAAGTCATGAATTGTACAACAAGTTTTACAACAATGGAAATGCCTGTGGAATCCCTTTCGAGCACTCGCAGCCGCAGATTTTTACGGGGTTTGGTTGCGGAGATATCACCATCCAAAGCAAGTCAAATGCAGTTGGGTGGAAAATCATGCGAAAAACTTTGAATTAAAATATCTCAAGATTTGGATGTCGCAGATACTTTTTGTCTCCAGCTGTGGATAGGTATTGAACAGACCTTTCTTTTGATGTATATATCGATGGGTTTGGGCAACATTGTTAAAAATGTAATTATTTCTTGCAAGGGGTTAGCCTTGATTTTTTTCAAAAATGTCGAAAAAGGTGAAGTCATGAATTGTACAACAATGGAAAGGCCTGTGGAATCCCTTTCGAGCACTGGCAGCCGCAGATTTTTACGGGGTTTGGTTGCGGAGATATCACCATCCAAAGCAAGTCAAATGCAGTTGGGTGGAAAATCATGCGAATAACTTTGAATTAAAATATCTCAAGAACCGGATGTCGCAGATACCTTTTGTCTTCAGCTGTGGAAAGGTATTGAACAGACCTTTCTTTTGATATATCAATGGGTTTGGGGAACATTGTTAAAAATGTAATTTTTTTCTTGCAAGCCTTGATTTTTTTCAAAAATGTCGAAAAAGGTGAAGTCATGAATTGTACAACAAGTTTTACAACAATGGAAAGGCCTGTGGAATGCCTTTCGAGCACTGGCAGCCGCAGATTTTTACGGGGTTTGGTTGCGGAGATATCACCATCCAAAGCAAGTCAAATGCAGTTGGGTGGAAAATCATGCGAAAAGCTTTGATTAAAATATCTCAAGAACTGGATGTCGCAGATACCTTTTGTCTTCAGTTGTGGATAGGTATTGAACAGACCTTTCTTTTGATGTGTATGTCGATGGATTTGGGGAACATTGTTAAAAATGTAATTTTTTTCTTGCAAGGGGTTAGCTTTGATTTTTTTCAAAAATGTCGAAAAAGGTGAAGTCATGAATTGTACAACAAGTTGTACAACAATGGAAAGGCCTGTGGAATCCCTTTCGAGCACTGGCAGCCGCAGATTTTTACGGGGTTGGGTTGCGGAGATATCACCATCCAAAGCAAGTCAAATGCAGTTGGGTGGAAAATCATGCGAATAATTTTGAATTAAAATATCTCAAGAACCGGATGTCGCAGATACTTTTTGTCTTCAGCAGTGCATATGTTTTCAACAGATATTTCATTTGATGTATATATCGATGGGTTTGGGGAACATGTTGAAAATGTAATTTTTTTCTTGCAAGGGGTTAGCCTTGATTTTTTTCAAAAATGTCAAAAAAAGTGAAGTCATGAATTGTACAACAATGGAAAGGCCTGTGAAATCCCTTTCGAGCACTGGCAGCCGCAGAGTTTTGCGGGGTTTGATTGCTGAGATATCACCATCCAAAGCAAGTCAACTGCAGTTGGGTGGAAAATCATGCGAATAACTTTGAATTAAAATATCTCAAGAATCGGATGTCGCAGATACTTTTTCTCTACAGCTGTGGATAGGTATTGAACAGACCTTTCTTTTGATGTATATATCGATGGGTTTGGGGAAAATTGTTAAAAATGTAATTTCTTTCTTGCAAGCCTTGATTTTTTTCAAAAATGTCGAAAAAGGTGAAGTCATGAATTGTACAACAAGTTGTACAACGATAGAAAGGCCTGTGAAATCCCTTTCGAGCACTGGCAGCGGCAGAGTTTTGCGGGGTTTGATTGTGTAGATATCACCATCCAAAGCAAGTCAACTGCAGTTGGGTGGAAAATCATGCGAATAACTTTGAATTAAAATATCTCAAGAACCGGATGTCGCAGATACTTTTTGTCTTCAGCTGTGGATAGGTATTGAACAGACCTTTCTTTTGATGTATATATCGATGGGTTTGGGGAACATTGTTAAAAATGTAATTTTTTTCTTGCAAGGGGTTAGCCTTGATTTTTTCCAAAAATGTCGAAAAAGGTGAAGTCATGAATTGTACAACAAGTTTTACAACAATGGAAAGGCCTGTGGAATGCCTTTCGAGCACTGGCAGCTTCAGATTTTTACGGGGTTCGGTTGCGGAGATATCACCATCCAAAGCAAGTCAAATGCAGTTGGGAGGAAAATCATGCGAATAACTTTGAATTAAAATATCTCAAAAACCGGATTTCGCAGATACTTTCTGTCTTCAGCTGTGGATAGGTATTGAATAGACCTTTCTTTTGATGTATATACCCATGGGTTTGGGGAACATTGTTAAAAATGTAATTTTTTTCTTGCAATTGGTTAGCTTTGATTTTTTTCAAAAATGTCGAAAAAGGTGAAGTCATGAATTGTACAACAAGTTGTACAACAATGGAAAGGCCTGTGGAATCCCTTTTGAGCACTGGCAGCCGCAGATTTTTACGGGGTTTTCTTGCGGAGATATCACCATCCAAAGCAAGTCAAATGCAGTTGGGTGGAAAATCATGCGAATAATTTTGAATTAAAATATCTCAAGAACCGGATGTCGCAGATACTTTTTGTCTTCAGCAGTGCATATGTTTTGAACAGATATTTCTTTGATGTATATATCGATGGGTTTGGGGAACATCGTTGAAAATGTAATTTTTTTCTTGCAAGGGGTTAGCCTTGATTTTTTTCAAAAATGTCAAAAAAAGTGAAGTCATGAATTGTACAACAATGGAAAGGCCTGTGAAATCCCTTTCGGGCACTGGCAGCCGCAGAGTTTTGCGGGGTTTGATTGCGGAGATATCACCATCCAAAGCAAGTCAACTGCTGTTGGGTGTAAAATCATGCGAATAATTTTGAATTAAAATATCTCAAGAATCAGATGTCGCAGATACTTTTTCTCTTCAGCTGTGGATAGGTATTGAACAGACCTTTCTTTTGATGTATATATCGATGGGTTTGAGGAACATTGTTAAAAATGTAATTTTTTTCTTGCAAGCCTTAATTTTTTTCAAAAATGTCGAAAAAGGTGAAGTCATGAATTGTACAACAAGTTGTACAACAATGGAAAGGCCTGTGGAATCCCTTTCGAGCACTGGCAGCCGCAGATTTTTACGGGGTTTGGTTGCGGAGATATCACCATCCAAAGCAAGTCAAATGCAGTTGGGTGGAAAATCATGCGAATAACTTTGAATTAAAATATCTCAAGAACCGTATGTCGCAGATACCTTTTGTCTTCAGCTGTGGATAGGTATTGAACAGACCTTTCTTTTGATGTATATATCGATGGGTTTGGGGAACATTGTTAAAAATGTAATTTTTTTCTTGCAAGGGGTTAGCCTTGATTTTTTACAAAAATATCGAAAAAGGTGAAGTCATGAATTGTACAACAAGTTTTACAACAATGGAAAGGCCTGTGAAATCCCTTTCGAGCACTGGCAGCCGCAGAGTTTTGCGGGGTTTGATTGCGGAGATATCACCATCCAAAGCAATTCAACTGCAGTTGGGTGGAAAATCATGCGAATAACTTCGAATTAAAATATCTCAAGAATCGGATGTCGCAGATACTTTTTCTCTTCAGCTGTGGATAGGTATTGAACAGACCCTTCTTTTGATGTATATATCGATGGGTTTGGGGAACATTGTTAAAAATGTAATTTCTTTCTTGCAAGCCTTGATTTTTTTCAAAAATGTCGAAAAAGGTGAAGTCATGAATTATACAACAAGTTTTACAACAATGGAAAGGCCTGTGTAATCCCTTTCGAGCACTGGCAGCCGCAGATTCTTACGGGGTTCGGTTGCGGAGATATCACCATCCAAAGCAAGTCAAATGCAGTTGGGTTGAAAATCATGCGAAAAACTTTGAATTAAAATATCTCAAGATTTGGATGTCGCAGATACTTTTTGTCTCCATCTGTGGATAGGTATTGAACAGACCTTTTCTTTTGATGTATATATCGATGGGTTTGGGCAACATTGTTAAAAATGTAATTTTTTTCTTGCAAGGGGTTAGCCTTGATTTTTTCCAAAAATGTCGAAAAAGGTGAAGTCATGAATTGTACAACAAGTTGTACAACAATGGAAAGGCCTGTCGAATCCCTTTCGAGCACTGGCAGCCGCTGATTTTTACGGGGTTTGGTTGCGGAGATATCACCATCCAAAGCAAGTCAAATGCAGTTGGGTGCAAAATCATGCGAATAATTTTGAATTAATATATCTCAAGAACCGGATGTCGCAGACACTTTTTGTCTTCAGCAGTGCATATGTTTTGAACAGACATTTCTTTTGATGTATATATCGATGGGTTTGGGGAACAGTGTTAAAAATGTAATTTTTTTCTTGCAAGGGGTTAGCCTTGATTTTTTTCAAAAATGTCGAAAAAGGTGAAGTCATGAATTGTACTACAAATTGTACAACAATGGAAAGGCCTGTGAAATACCTTTCGAGCACTGGCAGGCTCAGATTTTTACGGTTTTCGGTTGCGGAGATATCACCATGCAAAGCAAGTCAATTGCAGTTGGGTGAAAAATCATGCGATTTTTTTTTTTTTTTTTTTTTTTTTATAATCTACGCGCGCTCAAGGGAGTATGAATACCCTTTAAATGTTTCAACACAGCGCGGGCGTGGGGGTGAGGTTAAGGAAGAGAAAGAATGATAGGAAAGATGTGTGGCGCGATATTCGGAGACTGTAGGTGGTTGTTGTCTCAGATTTTATCTCCAGGGATGCCGGCTGAACTAATGGGGAGAAATTTCCGTGTCTTATTTATAGATGTCCCTTATAATTCGCATTAATTTTTTGAATTCTTTTTGTCATATTTTATCGGTATACTAGTTTTACTCAATCACATTTTGTTAGTTCTATGCCTAAACAGCATGTAATGAGTAAACCAGCAATTCATTGTATGACATTTATTTTTAGAATTGGTTTTTAATGGAAAAATAAGAAGACATAGACTACGGCAGGAATCGAACCTGTGACCATGAGGTTGACAGGCGAACACACAACTATCGCGCCACGGCCACCCCCTATATAAATAAATAACTTTGAATTAAAATATCTCAAGAACCGGATGTCGCAGATACTTTTTCTGTTCAGCTGTGGATAGGTATTGAACAGACCCTTCTTTTGATGTATATATCGATGGGTTTGGGGAACATTGTTGAAAATGTAATTTTTTTCTTGCAAGGGGTTAGCCTTGATTTTTTCCAAAAATGTCGAAAAAGGTGAAATCATGAATTGTACAACAAGTTGTACAACGATAGAAAGGCCTATGAAATCCCTTTCGAGCACTGGGAGGCGCAGAGTTTTGCTGGGTTTGATTGCGGAGATATTACCATCCAAAGCAAGTCAACTGCAGTTGGGTGGAAAATCATGTGAATAACTTTGAATTAAAATATCTCAAGAGTTGGATGTCGCAGATACTTTTTGTCTTCAGCTGTGGTTAGGTATTAAACAGACCTTTCTTTTGATGTATATATCGATGGGTTTTGGGAGCATTGTTGAAAATGTAATTTCTTTCTTGCAAGGGGTTAGCCTTGATTTTTTTCAAAAATGTCGAAAAAAGTGAAGTCATGAATTGTACAACAAGTTGTACAACGATAGAAAGGCCTGTGAAATCCCTTTCGAGCGCTGGCAGCGGCAGAGTTTTGCGGGGTTTGATTGCGGAGATATCACCATCCAAAGCAAGTCAACTGCAGTTGGGTGGAAAATCATGCGAATAACTTTGAATTAAAATATCTCAAGAGTTGGATGTCGCAGATACTTTTTGTCTTCAGCTGTGGTTAGGTATTCAACAGACCTTTCTTTTGATGTATATATCGATGGGTTTTGGGAACATTGTTGAAAATGTAATTTTTTTCTTGCAAGGGGTTAGCCTTGATTTTTTTCAAAAATGTTGAAAAAGGTGAAGTCATGAATTGTACAACAAGTTGTACAACGATAGAAAGGCCTGTGAAATCCCTTTCGAGCACTGGCAGCGGCAGAGTTTTGCGGGGTTTGATTGTGGAGATATCACCATCCAAAGCAAGTCAACTGCAGTTGGGTGGAAAATCATGCGAATAACTTTGAATTAAAATATCTCAAGAAACGGATGTCGCAGATACTTTTTGTCTTCCGGGTTTCGCAGATACTTTTTGTCTTCAGCTGTGGTTAGGTATTCAACAGACCTTTCTTTTGATGTATATATCGATGGGTTTTGGGAACATTGTTGAAAATGTAATTTTTTTCTTGCAAGGCGTTAGCCTTGATTTTTTCCAAAAATGTCGAAAAAGGTGAAGTCATGAATTGTACAACAAGTTGTACAACGATAGAAAGGCCTGTGAAATCCCTTTCGAGCACTGGCAGCGACAGAGTTTTGCGGGGTTTGATTGTGGAGATATCGCCATCCAAAGCAAGTCAACTGCAGTTGGGTGGAAAATCATGCGAATAACTTTGAATTAAAATATCTCAAGAACCGGATGTCGCAGATACTTTTTGTCTTCAGCAGTCAAAAAAAGTGAAGTCATGAATTGTACAACAATGGAAAGGCCTGTGAAATCCCTTTCGGGCACTGGCAGCCGTAGAGTTTTGCGGGGTTTGATTGCGGAGATATCACCATCCAAAGCAAGTCAACTGCAGTTGGGTGTAAAATCATGCGAATAATTTTGATTTAAAATATCTCAAGAATCAGATGTCGCAGATACTTTTTCTCTTCAGCTGTGGATAGGTATTGAACAGACCTTTCTTTTGATGTATATATCGATGGGTTTGGGGAAAATTGTTAAAAATGTAATTTCTTTCTTGCAAGCCTTGATTTTTTTCAAAAATGTCGAAAAAGGTGAAGTCATGAATTGTACAACAAGTTTTACCACAATGGAAAGGCCTGTGGAATCCCTTTCGAGCACTGGCAGCCGCAGATTTTTACGGGGTTTGGTTGCGTAGATATCACCATCCAAAGCAAGTCAAATGCAGTTGGGTGGAAAATCATGCGAAAAACTTTGAATTAAAATATCTCAAGATTTGGATGTCGCAGATACTTTTTGTCTTCAGCTGTGGATAGGTATTGAACAGACCTTTCTTTTGATGTATATATCGATGGGTTTGGGCAACATTGTTAAAAATGTAATTTTTTTCTTGCAAGGGGTTAGCCTTGATTTTTTTCAAAAATGTCGAAAAAGGTGAAGTCATGAATTGTACAACAAGTTGTACAACAATGTAAAGGCCTGTGGAATCCCTTTCGAGCACTGGCAGCCGCAGATTTTTACGGCGTTTGGTTGCGGAGATATCACCATCCAAAGCAAGTCAAATGCAGTTGGGTGGAAAATCATGCGAATAACTTTGAATTAAAATATCTCAAGAACCGTATGTCGCAGATACCTTTTGTCTTCAGCTGTGGATAGGTATTGAACAGACCTTTCTTTTGATGTATATATCGATGGGATTGGGGAAAATTGTTAAAAATGTAATTTTTTTCTTGAAAGCCTTAATTTTTTTCAAAAATGTCGAAAAAGGTGAAGTCATGAATTATACAACAAGTTTTACAACAATGGAAAGGCCTGTGGAATCCCTTTCGAGCACTGGCAGCCGCAGATTTTTACGGGGTTTGGTTGCGGAGATATCACCATCCAAAGCAAGTCAAATGCAGTTGGGTGGAAAATCATGCGAAAAACTTTGAATTAAAATATCTCAAGATTTGGATGTCGCAGATACTTTTTGTCTTCAGCTGTGGATAGGTATTGAACAGACCTTTCTTTTGATATATATATCGATGGGTTTGGGCAACATTGTTAAAAATGTAATTTTTTTCTTGCAAGGGGTTAGCCTTGATTTTTTTCAAAAATATCGAAAAAGGTGAAGTCATGAATTGTACAACAAGTTGTACAACAATGGAAAGGCCTGTGGAATCCCTTTCGAGCACTGGCAGCCGCAGATTTTTACGGGGTTTGGTTGCGGAGATATCACCATCCAAAGCAAGTCAAATGCAGTTGGGTGGAAAATCATGCGAATAACTTTGAATTAAAATATCTCAAGAACCGTATGTCGCAGATACTTTTTGTCTTCAGCTGTGGATAGGTATTGAACAGACCTTTCTTTTGATGTATATATCGATGGGTTTGGGGAACATTGTTAAAAATGTAATTTTTTTCTTGCAAGCCTTATTTTTTTTCAAAAATGTCGAAAAAGGTGAAGTCATGAATTGTACAACAAGTTTTACAACAATGGAAAGGCCTGTGAAATCCCTTTCGAGCACTGGCAGCCACAGAGTTTTGCGGGGTTTGATTGCGGAGATATCACCATCCAAAGCAAGTCAACTGCAGTTGGGTGGAAAATCATGCGAATAACTTTGTTTTAAAATATCTCAAGAATCGGATGTCGCAGATACTATTTCTCTTCAGCTGTGGATAGGTATTGAACAGACCCTTCTTTTGATGTATATATCGATGGGTTTGGGGAACATTGTTAAAAATGTAATTTCTTTCTTGCAAGCCTGGATTTTTTTCAAAAATGTCGAAAAAGGTGAAGTCATGAATTATACAACAAGTTTTACAACAATGGAAAGGCCTGTGGAATCCCTTTCGAGCACTGGCAGCCGCAGATTTTTACGGGGTTTGGTTGCGGAGATATCACCATCCAAAGCAAGTCAAATGCAGTTGGGTTGAAAATCATGCGAAAAACTTTGAATTAAAATATCTCAAGATTTGGATGTCACATATACTTTTTGTCTCCATCTGTGGATAGGTATTGAACAGACCTTTTCTTTTGATGTATATATCGATGGGTTTGGGCAACATTGTTAAAAATGTAATTTTTTTCTTGCAAGGGGTTAGCCTTGATTTTTTCCAAAAATGTCGAAAAAGGTGAAGTCATGAATTGTACAACAAGTTATACAACAATGGAAAGGCCTGTCGAATCCCTTTCGAGCACTGGCAGCCGCAGATTTTTACGGGGTTTGGTTGCGGAGATATCACCATCCAAAGCAAGTCAAATGCAGTTGGGTGCAAAATCATGCGAATAATTTTGAATTAAAATATCTCAAGAACCGGATGTCGCAGATACTTTTTGTCTTCAGCAGTGCATATGTTTTGAACAGACATTTCTTTTGATGTATATATCGATGGGTTTGGGGAACAGTGTTAAAAATGTAATTTTTTTCTTGCAAGGGGTTAGCCTTGATTTTTTTCAAAAATGTCGAAAAAGGTGAAGTCATGAATTGTACTACAAATTGTACAACAATGGAAAGGCCTGTGAAATCCCTTTCGAGCACTGGCAGGCTCAGATTTTTACGGGGTTCGGTTACGGAGATATCACCATGCAAAGCAAGTCAATTGCAGTTGGGTGGAAAATCATGCGAATAACTTTGAATTAAAATATCTCAAGAACCGGATGTCGCAGATACTTTTTGTGTTCAGCTGTGGATAGGTATTGAGCAGACCTTTCTTTTGATGTATATATAGATGGGTTTGGGGAACATTGTTGAAAATGTAATTTTTTTCTTGCAAGGGGTTAGCCTTGATTTTTTCCAAAAATGTCGAAAAAGGTGAAATCATGAATTGTACAACAAGTTGTACAACGATAGAAAGGCCTATGAAATCCCTTTCGAGCACTGGGAGGCGCAGAGTTTTGCTGGGTTTGATTGCGGAGATATTACCATCCAAAGCAAGTCAACTGCAGTTGGGTGGAAAATCATGTGAATAACTTTGAATTAAAATATCTCAAGAGTTGGATGTCGCAGATACTTTTTGTCTTCAGCTGTGGTTAGGTATTAAACAGACCTTTCTTTTGATGTATATATCGATGGGTTTTGGGAGCATTGTTGAAAATGTAATTTTTTTCTTGCAAGGGGTTAGCCTTGATTTTTTTCAAAAATATCGAAAAAAGTGAAGTCATGAATTGTACAACAAGTTGTACAACGATAGAAAGGCCTGTGAAATCCCTTTCGAGCACTGGCAGCGGCAGAGTTTTGCGGGGTTTGATTGCGGAGATATCACCATCCAAAGCAAGTCAACTGCAGTTGGGTGGAAAATCATGCGAATAACTTTGAATTAAAATATCTCAAGAGTTGGATGTCGCAGATACTTTTTGTCTTCAGCTGTGGTTAGGTATTCAACAGACCTTTCTTTTGATGTATATATCGATGGGTTTTGGGAACATTGTTGAAAATGTAATTTTTTTCTTGCAAGGGGTTAGCCTTGATTTTTTTCAAAAATGTCGAAAAAGGTGAAGTCATGAATTGTACAACAAGTTGTACAACGATAGAAAGGCCTGTGAAATCCCTTTCGAGCACTGGCAGCGGCAGAGTTTTGCGGGGTTTGATTGTGGAGTTATCACCATCCAAAGCAAGTCAAGTGCAGTTGGGTGGAAAATCATGCGAATAACTTTGAATTAAAATATCTCAAGAACCGGATGTAGCAGATACTTTTTGTCTTCAGCTGTGGATAGGTATTGAACACACCTTTCTTTTGATGTATATATCGATGGGTTTGGGGAGCATTGTTGAAAATGTAATTTTTTTCTTGCAAGGGGTTAGCCTTGATTTTTTTCAAAAATGTCGAAAAAGGTGAAGTCATGAATTGTACAACAAGTTGTACAACGATAGAAAGGCCTGTGAAATCCCCTTCGAGCACTGGCAGTGGCAGAGTTTTGCGGGGTTTGATTGTGGAGATATCACCATCCAAAGCAAGTCAACTGCAGTTGGGTGGAAAATCATGCGAATAACTTTGAATTAAAATATCTCAAGAACCGGATGTCGCAGATACTTTTTGTCTTCAGCTGTGGATAGGTATTGAACACACCTTTCTTTTGATGTATATATCGATGGGTTTGGGGAACATTGTTAAAAATGTAATTTTTTTCTTGCAAGGGGTTAGCCTTGATTTTTTTCAAAAATGTCGAAAAAGGTGAAGTCATGAATTGTACAACAAGTTGTACAACAATGGAAAGGCCTGTGAAATCCCTTTCGAACACTGGCAGCTTCAGATTTTTACGGGGTTCGGTTGCGGAGATATCACCATCCAAAGCAAGTCAAATGCAGTTGGGTAGAAAATCATGCGAATAACTTTGAATTAAAATATCTCAAAAACCGGGTTTCGCAGATACTTTCTGTCTTCAGCTGTGGATAGGTATTGAACAGACCTTTCTTTTGATGTATATATCGATGGGTTTGGGGAAAATTGTTAAAAATGTAATTTCTTTCTTGCAAGCCTTGATTTTTTTCAAAAATGTCGAAAAAGGTGAAGTCGTGAATTGTACAACAAGTTTTACAACAATGGAAAGGCCTGTGGAATCCCTTTCGAGCACTGGCAGCCGCAGATTTTTACGGGGTTTGGTTGCGGAAATATCACCATCCAAAGCAAGTCAAATGCAGTTGGGTGGAAAATCATGCGAAAAACTTTGAATTAAAATATCTCAAGATTTGGATGTCGCAGATACTTTTTGTCTCCAGCTGTGGATAGGTATTGAACAGACCTTTCTTTTGATGTATATATCGATGGGTTTTGGAAACATTGTTGAAAATGTAATTTTTTTCTTGCAAGGGGTTAGCCTTGATTTTTTTCAAAAATGTCGAAAAAGGTGAAGTCATGAATTGTACAACAAGTTTTACAACAATGGAAATGCCTGTGGAATGCCTTTCGAGCACTGGCAGCTTCAGATTTTTACGGGGTTCTGTTGCGGAGATATCACCATCCAAAGCAAGTCAAATGCAGTTGGGAGGAAAATCATGCGAATAACTTTGAATTAAAATATCTCAAAAACCGGATTTCGAAGATACTTTCTGTCTTCAGCTGTGGATAGGTATTGAATAGACCTTTCTTTTGATGTATATACCCATGGGTTTGGGGAACATTGTTAAAAATGTAATTTTTTTCTTGCTAGGGGTTAGCTTTGATTTTTTTCAAAAATGTCGAAAAAGGTGAAGTCATGAATTGTACAACAAGTTGTACAACAATGGAAAGGCCTGTGGAATCCCTTTCGAGCACTGGCAGCCGCAGATTTTTACGGGGTTTGGTTGCGGAGATATCACCATTCAAAGCAAGTCAAATGCAGTTGGGTGGAAAATCATGCGAATAATTTTGAATTAAAATATCTCAAGAACCGGATGTCGCAGATACTTTTTGTCTTCAGCAGTGCATATGTTTTGAGCAGATATTTCTTTTGATGTATATATCGATGGGTTTGGGGAACATTGTTGAAAATGTAATTTTTTTCTTGCAAGGGGTTAGCCTTGATTTTTTTCAAAAATGTCAAAAAAAGTGAAGTCATGAATTGTACAACAATGGAAAGGCCTGTGAAATCCCTTTCGAGCACTGGCAGCCGCAGAGTTTTGCGGGGTTTGATTGCGGAGATATCACCATCCAAAGCAAGTCAACTGCAGTTGGGTGGAAAATCATGCGAATAACTTTGAATTAAAATATCTCAAGAATCGGATGTCGCAGGTACTTTTTCTCTTCAGCTGTGGATAGGTATTGAACAGACCTTTCTTTTGATGTATATATCGATGGGTTTGGGGAAAATTGTTAAAAATGTAATTTCTTTCTTGCAAGTCTTGATTTTTTTCAAACATGTCGAAAAAGGTGAAGTCATGAATTGTACAACAAGTTTTACAACAATGGAAAGGCCTGTGGAATCCCTTTCGAGCACTGGCAGCCGCAGATTTTTACGGGGTTTGTTTGCGGAGATATCACCATCCAAAGCAAGTCAAATGCAGTTGGGTGGAAAATCATGCGAAAACTTTGAATTAAAATATCTCAAGATTTGGATGTCGCAGATACTTTTTGTCTCCAGCTGTGGATAGGTATTGAACAGACCTTTCTTTTGATGTATATATCGATGGGTTTGGGCAATATTGTTAAAAATGTAACTTTTTTCTTGCAAGGGGTTAGCCTTGATATTTTCAAAAATGTCGAAAAAGGTGAAGTCATGAATTGTACAACAAGTTTTACAACAATGGAAAGGTCTGTGGAATCCCTTTCGAGCACTGGCAGCCGCAGATTTTTACGGGGTTTGTTTGCGGAGATATCACCATCCAAAGCAAGTCAAATGCAGTTGGGTGGAAAATCATGCGAAAACTTTGAATTAAAATATCTCGAGATTTGGATGTCGCAGATACTTTTTGTCTCCAGCTGTGGATAGCTATTGAACAGACCTTTCTTTTGATGTATATATCGATGGGTTTGGGCAATATTGTTAAAAATGTAACTTTTTTCTTGCAAGGGGTTAGCCTTGATATTTTCAAAAATGTCGAAAAAGGTGAAGTCATGAATTGTACAACAAGTTGTACAACGATAGAAAGGCCTGTGAAATCCCTTTCGAGCACTGGCAGCGGCAGAGTTTTGCGGGGTTTGATTGTGGAGATATCACCATCCAAAGCAAGTCAACTGCAGTTGGGTGGAAAATCATGCGAATAACTTTGAATTAAAATATCTCAAGAACCGGATGTCGCAGATACTTTTTGTCTTCAGCTGTGGATAGGTATTGAACAGGCCTTTCTTTTTATGTATATATCGATGTGTTTGGGGAACATTGTTCAAAATGTAATTTTTTTCTTGCAAGGGGTTTGCCTTCATTTTTTTCAAAAATGTCGAAAAAAGTGAAGTCATGAATTTTACAACAAATTGTACAACAATGGAAAGGCCTGTGAAATCCCTTTCGAGCACTGGTAGCTTCATATTTTTACGGGGTTCGGTACCGGAGATGTCACCATCCAAAGCAAGTCAAATGCAGTTAGGTGAAAAATCATGCGAATAACTTTGAATTAAAATATCTCAAAAACCGGATGTCGCAGATACTTTCTGTCTTCAGCTGTGGATAGGTATTGAACAGAGCTTTCTTTTGATGTATATACCCATGGGTTTGGGGAACATTGTTGAAAATGTAAATTTTTTCTTGAAAGGGTTTAGCCTTGATTTTTTTCAAAAATGTCGAAAAAGGTGAAGTCATGAATTGTACAACAAGTTGTACAACAATGGAAAGGCCTGTGAAATCCCTTTGGAGCATTGTCAGCCGCAGATTTTTACGGGGTTTGGTTGCGGAGATATCACCATCCAATTCAAGTCAACTGCAGTTGGGTGGAAAATCATGCGAATAACTTTGAATTAAAATATCTCAAGAACTGGATGTCGCAGATACCTTTTGTCTTCAGTTGTGGATAGGTATTGAACAGACCTTTCTTTTGATGTGTATATCGATGGGTTTGGGGAACATTGTTGAAAATGTAATTTTTTTCTTGCAAGCCTTGATTTTTTTCAAAAATGTCGAAAAAGGTGAAGTCATGAATTGTACAACAAGTTGTACAACTATAGAAAGGCCTGTGAAATCCCTTTCGAGCACTGGGAGGCGCAGAGTTTTGCGGGGTTTGATTGCGGACTCATTACCATCCAAAGCAAGTCAACTGCAATTGGTTGGAAAATCATGCGAAAAACTTTGAATAAAAATATCTTAAGATATGGATGTCGCAGATACTTTTTGTCTCCAGCTGTGGATAGGTATTGAACAGACCTTTCTTTTGATGTGTATATCGATGGGTTTGGGGAACATTGTTGAAAATGTAATTTTTTTCTTGCAAGCCTTGATTTTTTTCAAAAATGTCGAAAAAGGTGAAGTCATGAATTGTACAACAAGTTGTACAACTATAGAAAGGCCTGTGAAATCCCTTTCGAGCACTGGGAGGCGCAGAGTTTTGCGGGGTTTGATTGCGGACTCATTACCATCCAAAGCAAGTCAACTGCAGTTGGGTGGAAAATCATGTGAATAATTTTGAATTAAAATATCTCAAGAGTTGGATGTCGCAGATACTTTGAATTAAAATATCTCAAGAACCGGATGTCGCAGATACTTTTTGTCTTCAGCTGTGGATAAGTATTGAGCACACCTTTCTTTTGATGTATATATCGATGGGTTTGGGGAACATTGCTAAAAATGTAATTTTTTTCTTGCAAGCCTTGATTTTTTTCAAAAATGTCGAAAAAGGTGAAGTCATGAATTGTACTACAAATTGTACAACAATGGAAAGGCCTGTGAAATACCTTTCGAGCACTGGCAGGCTCAGATTTTTACGGGGTTCGGTTGCGGAGATATCACCATGCAAAGCAAGTCAATTGCAGTTGGGTGGAAAATCATGCGAATAACTTTGAATTAAAATATCTCAAGAACCGGATGTCGCAGATATTTTTTGTCTTCAGCTGTGGATAGGTGTTAAACAGACCTTTCTTTTGATGTATATATCGATGGGTTTTGGGAACTTTGTTGAAAATGTAATTTTTTTCTTGCAAGGGGTTAGCCTTGATTTTTTCCAAAAATGTCGAAAAAGATGAAATCATGAATTGTACAACAAGTTGTACAACTATAGAAAGGAATGTGAAATCCCTTTCGAGCACTGGGTGGCGCAGAGTTTTCCGGGGTTTGATTGCGGACTCATTACCATCCAAAGTAAGTCAACTGCAGTTGGGTGGAAAATCATGTGAATAATTTTGAATTAAAATATCTCAAGAGTTGGATGTCGCAGATACTTTTTGTCTTCAGCTGTGGTTAGGTATTCAATAGACCTTTCTTTTGATGTATATATCGATGGGTTTGGGGAACATTGTTGAAAATGTAATTTTTTTCTTGCAAGGGGTTAGCGAATAACTTTGAATTAAAACATTTCAAGAACCGGATGTTGCAGATACTTTTTGTCTTCAGCTTTGGATAGGTATTGAACAGACCTTTCTTTTGATGTATATATCGATGGGTTTGGGGAACATTGTTAAAAATGTAATTTTTTTCTTGCAAGGGGTTAGCCTTCATTTTTTTCAAAAATGTCGAAAAAGGTGAAGTCATGAATTGTACAGCAAGTTGTACAACAAATTGTACAACAATTGAAAGGCCTGTGAAATCCCTTTCGAGCACTGGCAGCCTCAGATTTTTACGGGGTTCGGTTGCGGAGATATCACCATCCAAAGCAAGTCAAATGCAGTTGGTTGGAAAATCATGCGAATAACTTTGAATTAAAATATCTCAAGAACCGGATGTCGCAGATATTTTTTGTCTTCAGCTGTGGATAGGTGTTAAACAGACCTTTCTTTTGATGTATATATCGATGGGTTTTGGGAACTTTGTTGAAAATGTAATTTTTTTCTTGCAAGGGGTTAGCCTTGATTTTTTTCAAAAATGTCGAAAAAGGTGAAGTCATGAATTGTACAACAAGTTGTACAACGATAGAAAGGCCTGTGAAATCCCTTTCGAGCACTGGCAGCTGCAGAGTTTTGCGGAGTTTGATTGCGGAGATATCGCCATCCAAAGCAAGTCAACTGCAGTTGGGTGGAAAATCATGCGAATAATTTTGAATTAAAATATCTCAAGAACCGGATGTCGCAGATATTTTTTGTCTTCAGCTGTGGATAGGAATTGAACAGACCTTTCTTTTGATGTATATATCGATGGGTTTGGGGAACATTGTTAAAAATGTAATTTTTTTCTTGCAAGGGGTTAGCCTTGATTTTTTTCAAAAATGTCGAAATAGGTGAAGTCATGAATTGTACTACAAGTTGTACAACAATGCAAAGGCCTGTGAAATCCCTTTCGAGCACTGGCAGCCTCAGATTTTTACGGGATTCGGTTGCGGAGATATTACCATCCAAAGCAAGTGAAATGCAGTTGGTTGGAAAATCATGCGAATAACTTTGAATTAAAATATCTCAAGAACCGGATATCGCAGATATTTTTTGTGTTCATCATGAATTGTACAACAAGTTGTACAACGATAGAAAGGCCTGTGAAATCCCTTTCGAGCACTGGGAGGCGCAGAGTTTTGCGGGGTTTGATTGCGGAGTCATTACCATCCAAAGCATGTCAACTGCAGTTGGGTGGAAAATCATGTGAATAATTTTGAATTAAAATATCTCAAGTGTTGGATGTCGCAGATACTTTTTGTCTTCAGCTGTGGTTAGGTATTCAACAGACCTTTCTTTTGATGTATATATCGATGGGTTTGGGGAACATTGTTGAAAATGTAATTTTTTTCTTGCAAGGGGTTAGCGAATAACTTTGAATTAAAACATTTCAAGAACCGGATGTTGCAGATACTTTTTGTCTTCAGCTGTGTATAGGTATTGAACACACCTTTCTTTTGATGTATATATCGATGGGTTTGTGGAACATTGTTAAAAATGTAATTTTTTTCTTACAAGGGGTTTGCCTTCATTTTTTTCAAAAATGTCGAAAAAAGTGAAGTCATGAATTTTACAACACATTGTACAACAATGGAAAGGCCTGTGAAATCCCTTTGGAGCATTGGCAGCCGCAGATTTTTACGGGGTTTGGTTGTGGAGATATCACCATCCAATGCAAGTCAACTGCAGTTGGGTGGAAAATCATGCGAATAACTTTGAATTAAAATATCTCAAGAACTGGATGTCGCAGATACCTTTTGTCTTCAGTTGTGGATAGGTATTGAACAGACCTTTCTTTTGATGTATATGTCGATAGGTTTGGGGAACATTTTTAAAAATGTAATTTTTTTCTGGCAAGGGGTCAGCCTTGATTTTTTTCAAAAATGTCGAAAAAGGTGAAGTCATGAATTGTACAACAAGTTTTACAACAATGGAAAGGCCTGTGGAATCCCTTTCGAGTACTGGCAGCCGCATATTTTTACGGGGTTTGGTTGCGGAGATATCACCATCCAAAGCCAAGTCAAATGCAATTGGGTGGAAAATCATGCGAAAAACTTTGAATAAAAATATCTTAAGATTTGGATGTCGCATATACTTTTTGTCTCCAGCTGTGGATAGGTATTGAACAGACCTTTCTTTTGATGTATATATCGATGGGTTTGGGGAACATTGTTGAAAATGTAATTTTTTTCTTGCAAGGGGTTAGCGAATAACTTTGAATTAAAACATTTCAAGAACCGGATGTTGCAGATACTTTTTGTCTTCAGCTGTGGATAGGTATTGAACACACCTTTCTTTTGATGTATATATCGATGGGTTTGGGGAACATTGTTAAAAATGTAATTTTTTTCTTGCAAGCCTTGATTTTTTTCAAAAATGTCGAAAAAGGTAAAGTCATGAATTGTACTACAAATTGTACAACAATGGAAAGGCCTGTGAAATCCCTTTCGGCACTGGGAGGCGCAGAGTTTTGCGGGGTTTGATTGCGGAGTCATTACCATCCAAAGCAAGTCAACTGCAGTTGGGTGGAAAATCATGTGGATAATTTTGAATTAAAATATCTCAAGAGTTGGATGTCGCAGATACTTTTTGTCTTCAGCTGTGGTTAGGTATTCAACAGACCTTTCTTTTGATGTATATATGGATGGGTTTGGGGAACATTGTTCAAAATGTAATTTTTTTCTTGCAAGGGGTTTGCCTTCATTTTTTTTCAAAAATGTCGAAAAAAGTGAAGTCATGAATTTTACAACAAATTGTACAACAATGGAAAGGCCTGTGAAATCCCTTTCGAGCACTGGCAGCTTCAGATTTTTACGGGGTTCGGTACCGGAAATGTCACCATCCAAAGCAAGTCAAATGCAGTTAGGTGGAAAATCATGCGAATAACTTTGAATTAAAATATCTCAAAAACCGGATGTCGCAGATACTTTCTGCCTTCAGCTGTGGATAGGTATTGAACAGACCTTTCTTTTGATGTATATACCCATGGGTTTGGGCAACATTGTTGAAAATGTAAATTTTTTCTTGAAAGGGTTTAGCCTTGATTTTTTTCAAAAATGTCGAAAAAGGTGAAGTCATGAATTGTACAACAAGTTGTACAACAATGGAAAGGCCTGTGAAATCCCTTTGGAGCATTGGCAGCCTCAGATTTTTACGGGGTTTGGTTGCGGAGATATCACCATCCAATGCAAGTCAACTGCAGTTGGGTTGAAAATCATGCGAATAACTTTGAATTAAAATATATCAAGAACTGGATGTCGCAGATACCTTTTGTCTTCAGTTGTGGATAGGTATTGAACAGACCTTTCTTTTGATATATATGTCGATAGGTTTGGGGAACATTTTTAAAAATGTAATTTTTTTCTGGCAAGGGGTCAGCCTTGATTTTTTTCAAAAATGTCGAAAAAGGTGAAGTCATGAATTGTACAAAAAGTTTTACAACAATGGAAAGGCCTGTGGAATCCCTTTCGAGCACTGGCAGCCGCATATTTTTACGGGGTTTGGTTGCGGAGATATCACCATCCAAAGCCAAGTCAAATGCAATTGGGTGGAAAACCATGCGAAAAACTTTGAATAAAAATATCTTAAGATTTGGAAGTCGCAGATACTTTTTGTCTCCAGCTGTGGATAGGTATTGAACAGACGTTTCTTTTGATGTATATATCGATGGGTTTGGGGAACATTGTTGAAAATGTAATTTTTTTCTTGCAAGGGGTTAGCGAATAACTTTGAATTAAAACATTTCAAGAACCAGATGTTGCAGATACTTTTTGTCTTCAGCTTTGGATAGGTATTGAACAAACCTTTCTTTTGATGTATATATCGATGGGTTTGGGGAACGTTGTTAAAAATGTAATTTTTTTCTTGCAAGGGGTTAGCCTTGATTTTTTCCAAAAATGTCGAAAAAGGTGAAATCATGAATTGTACAACAAGTTGTACAACTATAGAAAGGCCTGTGAAATCCCTTTCGAGCACTGGGAGGCGCAGAGTTTTGCGGGGTTTGATTGCGGACTCATTACCATCCAAAGCAAGTCAACTGCAGTTGGGTGGAAAATCATGTGAATAATTTTGAATTAAAATATCTCAAGAGTTGGATGTCGCAGATACTTTTTGTCTTCAGCTGTGGTTAGGTATTCAATAGACCTTTCTTTTGATGTATATATCGATGGGTTTGGGGAACATTGTTGAAAATGTAATTTTTTTCTTGCAAGGGGTTAGCGAATAACTTTGAATTAAAACATTTCAAGACCCGGATGTTGCAGATACTTTTTGTCTTCAGCTTTGGATAGGTATTGAACAGACCTTTATTTTGATGTATATATCGATGGTTTTGGGGAACATTGTTAAAAGTGTAATTTTTTTCTTGCAAGGGGTTAGCCTTCATTTTTTTCAAAAATGTCGAAAAAAGTGAAGTCATGAATTGTACAGCAAGTTGTACAACAAATTGTACAACAATGGAAAGGCCTGTGAAATCCCTTTCGAGCACTGGCAGCCTCAGATTTTTACGGGGTTCGGTTGCGGAGATATCACCATCCAAAGCAAGTCAAATGCAATTGGTTGAAAAATCATGCGAATAACTTTGAATTAAAATATCTCAAGAACCGGATGTCGCAGATATTTTTTGTCTTCAGCTGTGGATAGGTGTTAAGCAGACCTTTCTTTTGATGTATATATCGATGGGTTTTGTTAACTTTGTTGAAAATGTAATTTTTTTCTTGCAAGGGGTTAGCCTTGATTTTTTTCAAAAATGTCGAAAAAGGTGAAGTCATGAATTGTACAACAAGTTGTACAACGATAGAAAGGCCTGTGAAATCCCTTTCGAGCACTGGCAGCGGCAGAGTTTTGCGGGGTTTGATTGCGGAGATATCGAAATCCAAAGCAAGTCAAATCAGATTTTTACGGGGTTCGGTACCGGAGATGTCACCATCCAAAGCAAGTCAAATGCAGTTAGGTGGAAAATCATGCGAATAACTTTAAATTAAAATATCTCAAAAACCGTATGTCGCAGATACTTTCTGTCTTCAGCTGTGGATAGGTATTGAACAGACCTTTCTTTTGATGTATATACCCATGGGTTTGGGGAACATTGTTGAAAATGTAAATTTTTTCTTGAAAGGGTTTAGCCTTGATTTTTTTCAAAAATGTCGAAATAGGTGAAGTCATGAATTGTACTACAAGTTGTACAACAATGCAAAGGCCTGTGAAATCCCTTTCGAGCACTGGCAGCCTCAGGTTTTTACGGGATTCGGTTGCGGAGATATTACCATCCAAAGCAAGTGAAATGCAGTTGGTTGGAAAATCATGCGAATAACTTTGAATTAAAATATCTCAAGAACCGGATATCGCAGATATTTTTAGTCTTCATCATGAATTGTACAACAAGTTGTACAACGATAGAAAGGCCTGTGAAATCCCTTTCGAGCACTGGGAGGCGCAGAGTTTTGCGGGGTTTGATTGCGGAGTCATTACCATCCAAAGCAAGTCAACTGCAGTTGGGTGGAAAATCATGTGAATAATTTTGAATTAAAATATCTCAAGAGTTGGATGTCGCAGATACTTTTTGTCTTCAGCTGTGGTTAGGTATTCAACAGACCTTTCTTTTGATGTATATATCGATGGGTTTGGGGAACATTGTTGAAAATGTAATTTTTTTCTTGCAAGCCTTGATTTTTTTCAAAAATGTCGAAAAAGGGGAAGTCATGAATTGTACTACAAATTGTACAACAATGGAAAGGCCTGTGAAATCCCTTTCGAGCACTGGGAGGCGCAGAGTTTTGCGGGGTTTGATTGCGGAGATATTACCATCCAAAGCAAGTCAACTGCAGTTGGGTGGAAAATCATGTGAATAACTTTGAATTAAAATATCTCAAGAGTTGGATGTCGCAGATACTTTTTGTCTTCAGCTGTGGTTAGGTATTCAACAGACCTTTCTTTTTATGTATATATCGATGGGTTTGGGGAACATTGTTCAAAATGTAATTTTTTTCTGGCAAGGGGTCAGCCTTGATTTTTTTCAAAAATGTCGAAAAAAGTGAAGTCATGAATTTTACAACAAATTGTACAATAATGGAAAGGCCTGTGAAATCCCTTTCGAGCACTGGCAGCTTCAGATTTTTACGGGGTTCGGTACCGGAGATGTCACCATCCAAAGCAAGTCAAATGCAGTTAGGTGGGAAATCATGCGAATAACTTTGAATTAAAATATCTCAAAAACCGGATGTCGCAGATACTTTCTGTCTTCAGCTGTGGATATGTATTGAACAGACCTTTCTTTTGATGTATATACCTATGGGTTTGGGAAACATTGTTGAAAATGTAAATTTTTTCTTGAAAGGGTTTAGCCTTGATTTTTTTCAAAAATGTCGAAAAAGGTGAAGTCATGAATTGTACAACAAGTTGTACAACAATGGAAAGGCCTGTGAAATCCCTTTGGAGCATTGGCAGCCGCAGATTTTTACGGGGTTTGGTTGCGGAGATATCACCATCCAATGCAAGTCAACTGCAGTTGGGTGGAAAATCATGCGAATAACTTTGAATTAAAATATCTCAAGAACTGGATGTCGCAGATACCTTTTGTCTTCAGTTGTGGATAGGTATTGAACAGACCTTTCTTTTGATGTATATGTCGATAGGTTTGGGGAACATTTTTAAAAATGTATTTTTTTTCTGGCAAGGGGTCAGCCTTGATTTTTTTCAAAAATGTCGAAAAAGGTGAAGTCATGAATTGTACACCAAGTTTTATAACAATGGAAAGGCCTGTGGAATCCCTTTCGAGCACTGGCAGCCGCATATTTTTACGGGGTTTGGTTGCGGAGATATCACCATCCAAAGCCAAGTCAAATGCAATTGGGTGGAAAATCATGCGAAAAACTTTGAATAAAAATATCTTAAGATTTGGATGTCGCAGATACTTTTTGTCTCCAGCTGTGGATAGGTATTGAACAGACCTTTCTTTTGATGTATATATCGATGGGTTTGGGGAACATTGTTGAAAATGAAATTTTTTTCTTGCAAGGGGTTGGCCTTGATTTTTTCCAAAAATGTCGAAAAAGGTGAAATCATGAATTGTACAACAAGTTGTACAACTATAGAAAGGCCTGTGAAATCCCTTTCGAGCACTGAGAGGCGCAGAGTTTTGCGGAGATATCACCATCCAAAGCAAGTCAAATGCAGTTGGGCGAAAAATCATGAGAATATCTGTGGATTGAAATATCTCAATAACCAGATGCCGCAGATTCTTTTTGTCCTCAGCTGTGAATAGGTATTGAACAGACTTTTCTTGTGATGTATATATCGTTGGGTTTGGGGAACATTTTTGAAAATGTATTTTTTTTTGGCAAGGTTTTTTTGGTTAGCCTTGATTTATTTTTTTAAAATGTCGAAAAAACTGAATCCAAGAATTATACAACAAATTGCGCGCCAATGGAATGGGCTGTGCAATACCTTTCGAGCACTGGCATCTGCAGATTTTTGCGTGGCTTGGTTGCGGAGATACCACCTTCCAAAGCAAGTCAAATGCATTTGGGGAACATGTTTGAAACTGTATTTTTTTTTGGCTAGGGGTTAGCCTTGATTTATTTCTTAAAATGTCGAAAAAACTGAAGTCAAGAATTGTGCAACAAATTGCTCGCCAATGAAAAGAGCTGTGCAATACCTTTCGAGCACTGGCATCCGCAAATTTTTGCGTGGCTTTTTTGCGGAGATACCACCATGCAAAGCAAGTCAAATGCAGTTGGGTGAAAAATCATGAGAATAACTTTGGATTGAAATATCTCAAGAATCAGACGCTGCAGATACCTTTTGTCCCCAGCTGTGGATAGGTATTGAACAGACCTTTCTTTTGATGTATATATCGTTGGGTTTGTGGAACATTTTTGAAAATGTAATTTTTTTTTGGCAAGAGGTTAGCCTTGATTTATTTTTCTAAAATGGCGAAAGAACTGGAGTCAAGAATTATACAACAAATTGCCACCAATAGAAAGGGCTGTGCAATACCTTTCGAACACTTGCATCCGTAGATGTTTTTGGGGCTTGGTTGCGTAGATTTCACCATCCAAAGCAAGTCAAATGCATTTGGGAGGAAAATCATGAGAATAACTTTAGATTTAAGTATCTCAAGAACCAGATGCCGCAGATTCTTTTTGTCCTCAGCTGTGAATAGGTATTGAACAGACTTTTCTTGTAGTGTATATATCGGTGGGTTTGGGGAACATTTTTGAAAATGTATTTTTTTTTGGCAAGGGGTTAGCCTTGATTTATTTTTTTAAAATGTCAAAAAAACTGAATCCAAGAATTGTGCAACAAATTGCGCGCCAATGGAATAGGCTGTGCAATACATTTCGAGCACTGGCATCCGCAGATTTTTGCGTGGCTTGGTTGCGGAGATACCACCATCCAAAGCAAGTCAAATGCATTTGGGGAACATGTTTGAAACTGTATTTTTTTTGGCTAGGGGTTAGCCTTGATTTATTTTTTTAAAATGTCAAAAAAACTGAATCCAAGAATTGTGCAACAAATTGCGCGCCAATGGAATAGGCTGTGCAATACATTTCGAGCACTGGCATCCGCAGATTTTTGCGGAGATATCACCATCCAAAGCAAGTCAAATGCAGTTGGGCGAAAAATCATGAGAATATCTGTGGATTGAAATATCTCAATAACCAGATGCCGCAGGTACCTTTTGTCCCCAGCTGTGGATAAGTATTGAACAGACCTTTCTTGTGATGTATATATCGATGGGTTTGGGGAACATTTTTGAAAATTTATTTTTTTCGGCAAAGGTTAGCCTTGATTTATTTCTTAAAATGTCGAAAAAACTGAAGTCAAGAATTGTGCAACAAATTGCTCGCCAATGAAAAGAGCTGTGCAATACCTTTCGAGCACTGGCATCCGCAAATTTTTGCGTGGCTTTTTTGCGGAGATACCAACATGCAAAGCAAGTCAAATGCAGTTGGGTGAAAAATCATGAGAATAACTTTGGATTGAAATATCTCAAGAATCAGACGCTGCAGATAACTTTTGTCCCCAGCTGTGGATAGGTATTGAACATACCTTTCTTTTGATGTATATATCGTTGGGTTTGGGGAACATTTTTGAAAATGTAATTTTTTTTTGGCAAGAGGTTAGCCTTGATTTATTTTTCTAAAATGGCGAAAGAACTAGAGTCAAGAATTATACAACAAATTGCCCACCAATAGAAAGGGCTGTGCAATACCTTTCGAACACTTGCATCCGCAGATTTTTTTGGAGCCTGGTTGCATAGTTATCACCATCCAAAGCAAGTCAAATGCAATTGGCAGGAAAATCATGAACATAATTTTGGAAATAAGTATCTCAAGAACCAGATGCCGCAGATTCTTTTTGTCCTCAGCTGTAAATAGGTATTGAACAGACCTTTCTTGTGATGTATATATCGATGGGTTTGGGGAACATTTTTGAAAATTTATTTTTTTCGGCAAAGGTTAGCCTTGATTTATTTCTTAAAATGTCGAAAAAACTGAAGTCAAGAATTGTGCAACAAATTGCTCGCCAATGAAAAGAGCTGTGCAATACCTTTCGAGCACTGGCATCCGCAAATTTTTGCGTGGCTTTTTTGCGGAGATACCACCATGCAAAGCAAGTCAAATGCAGTTGGGTGAAAAATCATGAGAATATCTTTGGATTGAAATATCTCAAGAATCAGACGCTGCAGATAACTTTTGTCCCCAGCTGTGGATAGGTATTGAACAGACATTTCTTTTGATGTATATATCGTTGGGTTTGGGGAACATTTTTGAAAATGTAATTTTTTTTTTGGCAAGAGGTTAGCCTTGATTTATTTTTCTAAAATGGCGAAAGGACTATAGTCAAGAATTATACAACAAATTGCCCACCAATAGAAAGGGATGTGCAATACCTTTCGAACACTTGCATCCGCAGATTTTTTTGGGGCTTGGTTGCGTAGATTTCACCATCCAAAGCAAGTCAAATGCACTTGGGAGGAAAATCATGAGAATAACTTTAGATTTAAGTATCTCAAGAACCAGATGCCGCAGATTCTTTTTGTCCTCAGCTGTGAATAGGTATTAAACAGACTTCTTGTGGTGTATATATCATTGGGTTTGGAGAACATTTTTGAAAATGTATTTTTTTTTGGCAAGGTTTTTTGGTTAGCCTTGATTTATTTTTTTAAAATGTCAAAAAAACTGAATCCAAGAATTGTGCAACAAATTGCGCGCCAATGGAATAGGCTGTGCAATACATTTCGAGCACTGGCATCCGCAGATTTTTGCGGAGATATCACCATCCAAAGCAAGTCAAATGCAGTTGGGCGAAAAATCATGAGAATATCTGTGGATTGAAATATCTCAATAACCAGATGCCGCAGGTACCTTTTGTCCCCAGCTGTGGATAAGTATTGAACAGACCTTTCTTGTGATGTATATATCGATGGGTTTGGGGAACATTTTTGAAAATTTATTTTTTTCGGCAAAGGTTAGCCTTGATTTATTTCTTAAAATGTCGAAAAAACTGAAGTCAAGAATTGTGCAACAAATTGCTCGCCAATGAAAAGAGCTGTGCAATACCTTTCGAGCACTGGCATCCGCAAATTTTTGCGTGGCTTTTTTGCGGAGATACCATTATGCAAAGCAAGTCAAATGCAGTTGGGTGAAAAATCATGAGAATAACTTTGGATTGAAATATCTCAAGAATCAGACGCTGCATATAACTTTTGTCCCCAGCTGTGGATAGGTATTGAACAGACCTTTCTTTTGATGTATATATCGATGGGTTTGGGAACATTTATGAAAATGTAATTTTTTTTGGTAAGGGGTTAGCCTTGATTTATTTATTTAAAATGTCAAAAAAACTGAATCCAAGAATTGTACAACAAATTGCTCGTCAATAGAA
Source organism: Philhelius pedissequus (assembly GCA_910595825.1). Taxonomy (NCBI): domain Eukaryota; kingdom Metazoa; phylum Arthropoda; class Insecta; order Diptera; family Syrphidae; genus Philhelius; species Philhelius pedissequus. The sequence goes on along the minus strand of OU343163.1, from coordinate 125,482 downwards.
AAGGCTGTGCAATACCTTTCGAACACTTACATCTCCACATTTTTTTGATGCTTATTGGCGGAGATATCACCATCCAAAGCAAGTCGTCAAATGCAGTTGGCTGAAAAATCATAGGAATAACTTTGGATTGAAATATCTCAAGAACCAGATTCCGCAGATACATTTTGTCCCCAGCTGTGGATAGGTATTAAACAGACCTTTCTTGTGATGTATGTATATATCGATGGGTTTGGGCAACATTTTTGAAAATGAAATTTTTTTTGGCAAGGGGTTAGCCTTGATTTATTTTTCTACAATGGCGAAAGAACTGGAGTCAAGAATTATACAACAAATTGCCCACCAATAGAAAGGGCTGTGCAATACCTTTCGAACACCTGCATCCGCAGATTTTTTTGGGGCTTGGTTGCGTAGATTTCACCATCCAAAGCAAGTCAAATGCACTTGCGAGGAAAATCATGAGAATAACTTTGGATTTAAGTATCTCAAGAACCAGATGCCGCAGATTCTTTTTGTCCTCAGCTGTGGATAGGTATTGAACAGACCTTTCATGTGAAGTATATATCGATGGGTTTGGGGAAAATTTTTGAAAATGAAATTTTTTTGGCAAGGGGTTAGCCTTGATTTATTTTTCTAAGATGGCGAAAGAACTGGAGTCAAGAATTATACAACAAATTGCCCACCAATAGAAAGGGTTGTGCAATACCTTTCGAACACTTGCATCCGCAGATTTTTTTGGGGCTTGGTTGCGTAGATATCACCATCCAAAGCAAGTCAAATGCAATTGGGAGGAAAATCATGAACATAATTTTGGAAATAAGTATCTCAAGAACCAGATGCCGCAGATTCTTTTTGTCCTCAGCTGTAAATAGGTATTGAACAGACCTTTCTTGTGATGTATATATCGATGTATTTTTTTTTGGCAAGGTTTTTTTGGTTAGCCTTGATTTTTTTTTTAAAATGTAGAAAAAACTGAATCCAAGAATTATACAACAAATTGCGCTCCAATGGAATGGGCTGTGCAATACCTTTCGAGCACTGGCATCCGCAGATTTTTGCGTGGCTTGGTTGCGGAGATACCACCATCCAAAGCAAGTCAAATGCATTTGGGGAACATGTTTGAAACTGTATTTTTTTGGCTAGGGGTTAGCCTTGATTTATTTTTTTAAAATGTCAAAAAAACTGAATCCAAGAATTGTGCAACAAATTGCGCGCCAATGGAATAGGCTGTGCAATACATTTCGAGCACTGGCATCCGCAGATTTTTGCGGAGATATCACCATCCAAAGCAAGTCAAATGCAGTTGGGCGAAAAATCATGAGAATATATGTGGATTGAAATATCTCAATAACCAGATGCCGCAGGTACCTTTTGTCCCCAGCTGTGGATAAGTATTGAACAGACCTTTCTTGTGATGTATATATCGATGGGTTTGGGGAACATTTTTGAAAATTTATTTTTTTCGGCAAAGGTTAGCCTTGATTTATTTCTTAAAATGTCGAAAAAACTGAAGTCAAGAATTGTGCAACAAATTGCTCGCCAATGAAAAGAGCTGTGCAATACCTTTCGAGCACTGGCATCCGCAAATTTTTGCGTGGCTTTTTTGCGGAGATACCACCATGCAAAGCAAGTCAAATGCAGTTGGGTGAAAAATCATGAGAATAACTTTGGATTGAAATATCTCAAGAATCAGACGCTGCAGATAACTTTTGTCCCCAGCTGTGGATAGGTATTAAACAGACCTTTCTTTTGATGTATATATCGTTGAGTTTGGGGAACATTTTTGAAAATGTAATTTTTTTTTGGCAAGAGGTTAGCCTTGATTTATTTTTCTAAAATGGCGAAAGAACTGGAGTCAAGAGTTATACAACAAATTGCCCACCAATAGAAAGGGTTGTGCAATACCTTTCGAACACTTGCATCCGCTGATTTTTTTGGGGCTTGGTTGCGTAAATATCACCATCCAAAGCAAGTCGTCAAATGCAGTTGGCTGAAAAATCATAAGAATAACTTTGGATTGAAATATCTCACGAACCAGATGCCTCAGATACCTTTTGTCCTCAGCTGTGGATAGGTATTGAACAGACCACCAATAGAAAGGGCTGTGCAATACCTTTCGAACACTTGCATCCGTAGATGTTTTTGGGGCTTGGTTGCGTAGATTTCACCATCCAAAGCAAGTCAAATGCATTTGGGAGGAAAATCATGAGAATAACTTTAGATTTAAGTATCTCAAGAACCAAATGCCGCAGATTCTTTTTGTCCTCAGCTTTAATAGGTATTCAATAGACCTTTCTTGTGATGTATATATCGTTGGGTTTGAGGAACATTTTTGAAAATGAAATTTTTTTGGCAACGGTTTAGCCTTGATTTGTTTTTCTAAAATGGCGAAAGAACTGGAGTCAAGAATTATACAACAAGTTGCCCACCAATAGAAAGGGCTGTGCAATACCTTTCGAACACTTTCATCCGCAGATTTTTTTGGGGCTTGGTTGCGGAGATATCACCATCCAAAGCAAGTCGTCAAATTCAGTTGGGTGAAAAATCATGGGAATAACTTTGGATTGAAATATCTCCAGAACCAGACACCGCAGATACCTTTTGTCCCCAGCTGTGGATAGGTATTGAACAGACCTTTCGTGTGATGTATATATCGATGGGTTTGGGGAACATTTTTGAAAATGAAATTTTTTTGGCAACGGTTTAGCCTTGATTTGTTTTTCTAAAATGGCGAAAGAACTGGAGTCAAGAATTATAAAACAAGTTGCCCATCAATAGAAAGGGCTGTGCAATACCTTTCGAACACTTATATCGGCAGATTTTTGCGTGGCTTGGTTGCGGAGATGTCACCATGCAAAGCAAGGCAAATGCATTTGGGAGGAAAATCGTGAGAATAACTTTGGATTGAAGTATCTCAAGAACCCGATGCCGCAGATTCTGTTTGTCCTCAGCTGCGAATAGGCACTCAACAGACCTGTCTTGTGATGTGTATATCGATGGGTTTGGGGAACATTTATGAAAATGTAATTTTTTTTGGCAAGGGGTTAGCCTTGATTTGTTTCTTTTAAATGTCGAAAAAACTGAATCCAAGAATTGTACAACAAATTGCGCGCCAATGGAATGGGCTGTGCAATACATTTCGAGCACTGACATGTGCAGACTTTTGTGTGGCTCGGTTGCGGAGCAACCACCATCCAAAGCTAGTCAAATGCATTTGGGAGGAAAATCATGAGAATGACTTTCGATTGAAGTATCTCAAGAACCAGATGCCGCAGATAACTTTTGTCTCCAGCTGTGGATAGGTATTGAACAGAACTTTCTTCTTATGTATATATCGATGGGTTTGGGGAACATGTTAGAAAATGTATTTTTTTTTTGGCTAGGGGTTAGTGTTGATTTCTTTTTTTAAAATGTCGAAAACTAGAGTCAAGAATTATACAACCAATTGCTCGCCAATAAAAAGGGCTGTGCAATACCTTTCGAACACTTGCATCCGCAGATTTTTTTGGGGCTTGGTTGCGTAGATTTCACCATCCAAAGCAAGTCAAATGCACTTGCGAGGAAAATCTTGAGAATAACTTTGGATTTAAGTATCTCAAGAACCAAATATCGCAGATACATTTTTCCCAAGCTGTGGATAGGTATTGAACAGACCTTTCTTGTGATGTATATATCGATGGGTTTGGGAACATTTTTGAAATTGTAATTTTTTTTTGGTAAGGGGTTAGCCTTGATTTATTTATTTAAAATGTCAAAAAAACTGAATCCAAGAATTGTACAACAAATTGCTCGCCAATAGAAAAGGCTGTGCAATACCTTTCGAACACTTACATCTCCACATTTTTTTGGGGCTTGGTGGCGGAGATATCACCATCCAAAGCAAGTCGTCAAATGCAGTTGGCTGAAAAATCATAGGAATAACTTTGGATTGAAATATCTCAAGAACCAGATTCCGCAGATACATTTTGTCCCCAGCTGTGGATAGGTATTAAACAGACCTTTCTTGTGATGTATGTATATATCGATGGGTTTGGGCAACATTTTTGAAAATGAAATTTTTTTTGGCAAGGGGTTAGCCTTGATTTATTTTTCTAAGATGGCGAAAGAACTGGAGTCAAGAATTATACAACAAATTGCCCACCAATAGAAAGGGTTGTGCAATACCTTTCGAACACTTGCATCCGCAGATTTTTTTGGGGCTTGGTTGCGTAGATATCACCATCCAAAGCAAGTCAAATGCAATTGGGAGGAAAATCATGAACATAATTTTGGAAATAAGTATCTCAAGAACCAGATGCCGCAGATTCTTTTTGTCCTCAGCTGTAAATAGGTATTGAACAGACCTTTCTTGTGATGTATATATCGATGGGTTTGGGAACATTTTTGAAATTGTAATTTTTTTTTGGTAAGGGGTTAGCCTTGATTTATTTATTTAAAATGTCAAAAAAACTGAATCCAAGAATTGTACAACAAATTGCTCGCCAATAGAAAAGGCTGTGCAATACCTTTCGAACACTTACATCTCCACATTTTTTTGGGGCTTGGTGGCGGAGATATCACCATCCAAAGCAAGTCGTCAAATGCAGTTGGCTGAAAAATCATAGGAATAACTTTGGATTGAAATATCTCAAGAACCAGATTCCGCAGATACATTTTGTCCCCAGCTGTGGATAGGTATTAAACAGACCTTTCTTGTGATGTATGTATATATCGATGGGTTTGGGCAACATTTTTGAAAATGTAATTTTTTTTTGGCAAGAGGTTAGCCTTGATTTATTTTTCTAAAATGGCGAAAGAACTGGAGTCAAGAATTATACAACAAATTGCCCACCAATAGAAAGGGATGTGCAATACCTTTCGAACACTTGCATCCGCAGATTTTTTTGGGGCTTGGTTGCGTAGATTTCACCATCCAAAGCAAGTCAAATGCACTTGGGAGGAAAATCATGAGAATAACTTTAGATTTAAGTATCTCAAGAACCAGATGCCGCAGATTCTTTTTGTCCTCAGCTGTGAATAGGTATTAAACAGACTTCTTGTGGTGTATATATCATTGGGTTTGGAGAACATTTTTGAAAATGTATTTTTTTTTGGCAAGGTTTTTTTGGTTAGCCTTGATTTATTTTTTTAAAATGTCAAAAAAACTGAATCCAAGAATTGTGCAACAAATTGCGCGCCAATGGAATAGGCTGTGCAATACATTTCGAGCACTGGCATCCGCAGATTTTTGCGGAGATATCACCATCCAAAGCAAGTCAAATGCAGTTGGGCGAAAAATCATGAGAATATCTGTGGATTGAAATATCTCAATAACCAGATGCCGCAGGTACCTTTTGTCCCCAGCTGTGGATAAGTATTGAACAGACCTTTCTTGTGATGTATATATCGATGGGTTTGGGGAACATTTTTGAAAATTTATTTTTTTCGGCAAAAGTTAGCCTTGATTTATTTCTTAAAATGTCGAAAAAACTGAAGTCAAGAATTGTGCAACAAATTGCTCGCCAATGAAAAGAGCTGTGCAATACCTTTCGAGCACTGGCATCCGCAAATTTTTGCGTGGCTTTTTTGCGGAGATACCATTATGCAAAGCAAGTCAAATGCAGTTGGGTGAAAAATCATGAGAATAACTTTGGATTGAAATATCTCAAGAATCAGACGCTGCATATAAGTTTTGTCCCCAGCTGTGGATAGGTATTGAACAGACCTTTCTTTTGATGTATATATCGATGGGTTTGGGAACATTTATGAAAATGTAATTTTTTTTTTGGTAAGGGGTTAGCCTTTATTTATTTATTTAAAATGTCAAAAAAACTGAATCCAAGAATTGTACAACAAATTGCTCGCCAATAGAAAAGGCTGTGCAATACCTTTCGAACACTTACATCTCCACATTTTTTTGATGCTTGGTGGCGGAGATATCACCATCCAAAGCAAGTCGTCAAATGCAGTTGGCTGAAAAATCATAGGAATAACTTTGGATTGAAATATCTCAAGAACCAGATTCCGCAGATACATTTTGTCCCCAGCTGTGGATAGGTATTAAACAGACCTTTCTTGTGATGTATGTATATATCGATGGGTTTGGGCAACATTTTTGAAAATGAAATTTTTTTTGGCAAGGGGTTAGCCTTGATTTATTTTTCTAAAATGGCGAAAGAACTGGAGTCAAGAATTATACAACAAATTGCCCACCAATAGAAAGGGCTGTGCAATACCTTTCGAACACTTATATCGGCAGATTTTTGCGTGGCTTGGTTGCGGAGATGTCACCATGCAAAGCAAGGCAAATGCATTTGGGAGGAAAATCGTGAGAATAACTTTGGATTGAAGTATCTCAAGAACCCGATGCCGCAGATTCTGTTTGTCCTCAGCTGCGAATAGGCACTCAACAGACCTGTCTTGTGATGTGTATATCGATGGGTTTGGGGAACATTTATGAAAATGTAATTTTTTTTGGCAAGGGGTTAGCCTTGATTTGTTTCTTTTAAATGTCGAAAAAACTGAATCCAAGAATTGTACAACAAATTGCGCGCCAATGGAATGGGCTGTGCAATACATTTCGAGCACTGACATGTGCAGACTTTTGTGTGGCTCGGTTGCGGAGCAACCACCATCCAAAGCTAGTCAAATGCATTTGGGAGGAAAATCATGAGAATGACTTTCGATTGAAGTATCTCAAGAACCAGATGCCGCAGATAACTTTTGTCTCCAGCTGTGGATAGGTATTGAACAGAACTTTCTTCTTATGTATATATCGATGGGTTTGGGGAACATGTTAGAAAATGTATTTTTTTTTTGGCTAGGGGTTAGTGTTGATTTCTTTTTTTAAAATGTCGAAAACTAGAGTCAAGAATTATACAACCAATTGCTCGCCAATAAAAAGGGCTGTGCAATACCTTTCGAACACTTGCATCCGCAGATTTTTTTGGGGCTTGGTTGCGTAGATTTCACCATCCAAAGCAAGTCAAATGCACTTGCGAGGAAAATCATGAGAATAACTTTGGATTTAAGTATCTCAAGAACCAAATATCGCAGATACATTTTTCCCAAGCTGTGGATAGGTATTGAACAGACCTTTCTTGTGATGTATATATCGATGGGTTTGGGAACATTTTTGAAATTGTAATTTTTTTTTGGTAAGGGGTTAGCCTTGATTTATTTATTTAAAATGTCAAAAAAACTGAATCCAAGAATTGTACAACAAATTGCTCGCCAATAGAAAAGGCTGTGCAATACCTTTCGAACACTTACATCTCCACATTTTTTTGGGGCTTGGTGGCGGAGATATCACCATCCAAAGCAAGTCGTCAAATGCAGTTGGCTGAAAAATCATAGGAATAACTTTGGATTGAAATATCTCAAGAACCAGATTCCGCAGATACATTTTGTCCCCAGCTGTGGATAGGTATTAAACAGACCTTTCTTGTGATGTATGTATATATCGATGGGTTTGGGCAACATTTTTGAAAATGAAATTTTTTTTGGCAAGGGGTTAGCCTTGATTTATTTTTCTAAGATGGCGAAAGAACTGGAGTCAAGAATTATACAACAAATTGCCCACCAATAGAAAGGGTTGTGCAATACCTTTCGAACACTTGCATCCGCAGATTTTTTTGGGGCTTGGTTGCGTAGATATCACCATCCAAAGCAAGTCAAATGCAATTGGGAGGAAAATCATGAACATAATTTTGGAAATAAGTATCTCAAGAACCAGATGCCGCAGATTCTTTTTGTCCTCAGCTGTAAATAGGTATTGAACAGACCTTTCTTGTGATGTATATATCGATGGGTTTGGGAACATTTTTGAAATTGTAATTTTTTTTTGGTAAGGGGTTAGCCTTGATTTATTTATTTAAAATGTCAAAAAAACTGAATCCAAGAATTGTACAACAAATTGCTCGCCAATAGAAAAGGCTGTGCAATACCTTTCGAACACTTACATCTCCACATTTTTTTGGGGCTTGGTGGCGGAGATATCACCATCCAAAGCAAGTCGTCAAATGCAGTTGGCTGAAAAATCATAGGAATAACTTTGGATTGAAATATGTCAAGAACCAGATTCCGCAGATACATTTTGTCCCCAGCTGTGGATAGGTATTAAACAGACCTTTCTTGTGATGTATGTATATATCGATGGGTTTGGGCAACATTTTTGAAAATGTAATTTTTTTTTGGCAAGAGGTTAGCCTTGATTTATTTTTCTAAAATGGCGAAAGAACTGGAGTCAAGAATTATACAACAAATTGCCCACCAATAGAAAGGGATGTGCAATACCTTTCGAACACTTGCATCCGCAGATTTTTTTGGGGCTTGGTTGCGTAGATTTCACCATCCAAAGCAAGTCAAATGCACTTGGGAGGAAAATCATGAGAATAACTTTAGATTTAAGTATCTCAAGAACCAGATGCCGCAGATTCTTTTTGTCCTCAGCTGTGAATAGGTATTAAACAGACTTCTTGTGGTGTATATATCATTGGGTTTGGAGAACATTTTTGAAAATGTATTTTTTTTTGGCAAGGTTTTTTTGGTTAGCCTTGATTTATTTTTTTAAAATGTCAAAAAAACTGAATCCAAGAATTGTGCAACAAATTGCGCGCCAATGGAATAGGCTGTGCAATACATTTCGAGCACTGGCATCCGCAGATTTTTGCGGAGATATCACCATCCAAAGCAAGTCAAATGCAGTTGGGCGAAAAATCATGAGAATATCTGTGGATTGAAATATCTCAATAACCAGATGCCGCAGGTACCTTTTGTCCCCAGCTGTGGATAAGTATTGAACAGACCTTTCTTGTGATGTATATATCGATGGGTTTGGGGAACATTTTTGAAAATTTATTTTTTTCGGCAAAGGTTAGCCTTGATTTATTTCTTAAAATGTCGAAAAAACTGAAGTCAAGAATTGTGCAACAAATTGCTCGCCAATGAAAAGAGCTGTGCAATACCTTTCGAGCACTGGCATCCGCAAATTTTTGCGTGGCTTTTTTGCGGAGATACCATTATGCAAAGCAAGTCAAATGCAGTTGGGTGAAAAATCATGAGAATAACTTTGGATTGAAATATCTCAAGAATCAGACGCTGCATATAAGTTTTGTCCCCAGCTGTGGATAGGTATTGAACAGACCTTTCTTTTGATGTATATATCGATGGGTTTGGGAACATTTATGAAAATGTAATTTTTTTTTGGTAAGGGGTTAGCCTTTATTTATTTATTTAAAATGTCAAAAAAACTGAATCCAAGAATTGTACAACAAATTGCTCGCCAATAGAAAAGGCTGTGCAATACCTTTCGAACACTTACATCTCCACATTTTTTTGATGCTTGGTGGCGGAGATATCACCATCCAAAGCAAGTCGTCAAATGCAGTTGGCTGAAAAATCATAGGAATAACTTTGGATTGAAATATCTCAAGAACCAGATTCCGCAGATACATTTTGTCCCCAGCTGTGGATAGGTATTAAACAGACCTTTCTTGTGATGTATGTATATATCGATGGGTTTGGGCAACATTTTTGAAAATGAAATTTTTTTTGGCAAGGGGTTAGCCTTGATTTATTTTTCTACAATGGCGAAAGAACTGGAGTCAAGAATTATACAACAAATTGCCCACCAATAGAAAGGGCTGTGCAATACCTTTCGAACACTTGCATCCGCAGATTTTTTTGGGGCTTGGTTGCGTAGATTTCACCATCCAAAGCAAGTCAAATGCACTTGCGAGGAAAATCATGAGAATAACTTTGGATTTAAGTATCTCAAGAACCAGATGCCGCAGATTCTTTTTGTCCTCAGCTGTGGATAGGTATTGAACAGACCTTTCATGTGAAGTATATATCGATGGGTTTGGGGAAAATTTTTGAAAATGAAATTTTTTTGGCAAGGGGTTAGCCTTGATTTATTTTTCTAAGATGGCGAAAGAACTGGAGTCAAGAGTTATACAACAAATTGCCCACCAATAGAAAGGGTTGTGCAATACCTTTCGAACACTTGCATCCGCAGATTTTGTTGGGGCTTGGTTGCGTAGATATCACCTTCCAAAGCAAGTCAAATGCAATTGGGAGGAAAATCATGAACATAATTTTGGAAATAAGTATCTCAAGAACCAGATGCCGCAGATTCTTTTTGTCCTCAGCTGTAAATAGGTATTGAACAGACCTTTCTTGTGATGTATATATCGATGTATTTTTTTTTGGCAAGGTTTTTTTGGTTAGCCTTGATTTTTTTTTTTTTAAATGTAGAAAAAACTGAATCCAAGAATTATACAACAAATTGCGCTCCAATGGAATGGGCTGTGCAATACCTTTCGAGCACTGGCATCCGCAGATTTTTGCGTGGCTTGGTTGCGGAGATACCACCATCCAAAGCAAGTCAAATGCATTTGGGGAACATGTTTGAAACTGTATTTTTTTGGCTAGGGGTTAGCCTTGATTTATTTTTTTAAAATGTCAAAAAAACTGAATCCAAGAATTGTGCAACAAATTGCGCGCCAATGGAATAGGCTGTGCAATACATTTCGAGCACTGGCATCCGCAGATTTTTGCGGAGATATCACCATCCAAAGCAAGTCAAATGCAGTTGGGCGAAAAATCATGAGAATATCTGTGGATTGAAATATCTCAATAACCAGATGCCGCAGGTACCTTTTGTCCCCAGCTGTGGATAAGTATTGAACAGACCTTTCTTGTGATGTATATATCGATGGGTTTGGGGAACATTTTTGAAAATTTATTTTTTTCGGCAAAGGTTAGCCTTGATTTATTTCTTAAAATGTCGAAAAAACTGAAGTCAAGAATTGTGCAACAAATTGCTCGCCAATGAAAAGAGCTGTGCAATACCTTTCGAGCACTGGCATCCGCAAATTTTTGCGTGGCTTTTTTGCGGAGATACCACCATGCAAAGCAAGTCAAATGCAGTTGGGTGAAAAATCATGAGAATAACTTTGGATTGAAATATCTCAAGAATCAGACGCTGCAGATAACTTTTGTCCCCAGCTGTGGATAGGTATTGAACAGACCACCAATAGAAAGGGCTGTGCAATACCTTTCGAACACTTGCATCCGTAGATGTTTTTGGGGCTTGGTTGCGTAGATTTCACCATCCAAAGCAAGTCAAATGCATTTGGGAGGAAAATCATGAGAATAACTTTAGATTTAAGTATCTCAAGAACCAGATGCCGCAGATTCTTTTTGTCCTCAGCTTTAATAGGTATTCAATAGACCTTTCTTGTGATGTATATATCGTTGGGTTTGAGGAACATTTTTGAAAATGAAATTTTTTTGGCAACGGTTTAGCCTTGATTTGTTTTTCTAAAATGGCGAAAGAACTGGAGTCAAGAATTATACAACAAGTTGCCCACCAATAGAAAGGGCTGTGCAATACCTTTCGAACACTTTCATCCGCAGATTTTTTTGGGGCTTGGTTGCGGAGATATCACCATCCAAAGCAAGTCGTCAAATTCAGTTGGGTGAAAAATCATGGGAATAACTTTGGATTGAAATATCTCCAGAACCAGACACCGCAGATACCTTTTGTCCCCAGCTGTGGATAGGTATTGAACAGACCTTTCGTGTGATGTATATATCGATGGGTTTGGGGAACATTTTTGAAAATGAAATTTTTTTGGCAACGGTTTAGCCTTGATTTGTTTTTCTAAAATGGCGAAAGAACTGGAGTCAAGAATTATAAAACAAGTTGCCCATCAATAGAAAGGGCTGTGCAATACCTTTCGAACACTTATATCGGCAGATTTTTGCGTGGCTTGGTTGCGGAGATGTCACCATGCAAAGCAAGGCAAATGCATTTGGGAGGAAAATCGTGAGAATAACTTTGGATTGAAGTATCTCAAGAACCCGATGCCGCAGATTCTGTTTGTCCTCAGCTGCGAATAGGCACTCAACAGACCTGTCTTGTGATGTGTATATCGATGGGTTTGGGGAACATTTATGAAAATGTAATTTTTTTTGGCAAGGGGTTAGCCTTGATTTGTTTCTTTTAAATGTCGAAAAAACTGAATCCAAGAATTGTACAACAAATTGCGCGCCAATGGAATGGGCTGTGCAATACATTTCGAGCACTGACATGTGCAGACTTTTGTGTGGCTCGGTTGCGGAGCAACCACCATCAAAAGCTAGTCAAATGCATTTGGGAGGAAAATCATGAGAATGACTTTCGATTGAAGTATCTCAAGAACCAGATGCCGCAGATAACTTTTATCTCCAGCTGTGGATAGGTATTGAACAGAACTTTCTTCTGATGTATATATCGATGGGTTTGGGTAACATGTTAGAAAATGTATTTTTTTTTTGGCTAGGGGTTAGTGTTGATTTCTTTTTTTAAAATGTCGAAAACTAGAGTCAAGAATTATACAACCAATTGCTCGCCAATAAAAAGGGCTGTGCAATACCTTTCGAACACTTGCATCCGCAGATTTTTTTGGGGCTTGGTTGCGTAGATTTCACCATCCAAAGCAAGTCAAATGCACTTGCGAGGAAAATCATGAGAATAACTTTGGATTTAAGTATCTCAAGAACCAAATATCGCAGATACATTTTTCCCAAGCTGTGGATAGGTATTGAACAGACCTTTCTTGTGATGTATATATCGATGGGTTTGGGAACATTTTTGAAATTGTAATTTTTTTTTGGTAAGGGGTTAGCCTTGATTTATTTATTTAAAATGTCAAAAAAACTGAATCCAAGAATTGTACAACAAATTGCTCGCCAATAGAAAAGGCTGTGCAATACCTTTCGAACACTTACATCTCCACATTTTTTTGGGGCTTGGTGGCGGAGATATCACCATCCAAAGCAAGTCGTCAAATGCAGTTGGCTGAAAAATCATAGGAATAACTTTGGATTGAAATATCTCAAGAACCAGATTCCGCAGATACATTTTGTCCCCAGCTGTGGATAGGTATTAAACAGACCTTTCTTGTGATGTATGTATATATCGATGGGTTTGGGCAACATTTTTGAAAATGAAATTTTTTTTGGCAAGGGGTTAGCCTTGATTTATTTTTCTAAGATGGCGAAAGAACTGGAGTCAAGAATTATACAACAAATTGCCCACCAATAGAAAGGGTTGTGCAATACCTTTCGAACACTTGCATCCGCAGATTTTTTTGGGGCTTGGTTGCGTAGATATCACCATCCAAAGCAAGTCAAATGCAATTGGGAGGAAAATCATGAACATAATTTTGGAAATAAGTATCTCAAGAACCAGATGCCGCAGATTCTTTTTGTCCTCAGCTGTAAATAGGTATTGAACAGACCTTTCTTGTGATGTATATATCGATGGGTTTGGGGAACATTTTTGAAATTGTAATTTTTTTTTGCTAAGCGGTTAGCCTTGATTTATTTATTCAAAATGTCAAAAAAAACTGAATCCAAGAATTGTACAACAAATTGCTCGCCAATAGAAAAGGCTGTGCAATACCTTTCGAACACTTGCATCTGCAGATTTTTTTGGGGCTTGGTGGCGGAGATATCACCATCCAAACCAAGTCGTCAAATGCAGTTGGCTGAAAAATCATAGGAATAACTTTGGATTGAAATATCTCAAGAACCAAATGCCGCAGATACATTTTGTCCCCAGCTGTAGATAGGTATTGAACAGACCTTTCTTGTGATGTATGTATATATCGATGGGTTTGGGGAACATTTTTGAAAATGAAATTTTTTTTGGCAAGGGGTTAGCCTTGATTTATTTTTCTAAAATGGCGAAAGAACTGGAGTCAAGAATTATACAACAAATTGCCCACCAATAGAAAGGGTTGTGCAATACCTTTCGAACACTTGCATCCGCAGATTTTTTTGGGGCTTGGTTGCGTAGATATCACCATCAAAATCAAGTCGTCAAATGCAGTTGGCTGAAAAATCATAGGAATAACTTTGGATTGAAATATCTCAAGAACCAGATGCCGCAGATACCCTTTGTCCTCAGCTGTGGATAGGTATTGAACAGACCACCAATAGAAAGGGCTGTGCAATACCTTTCGAACACTTGCAGCCGCAGATTTTGTTGGGGCTTGGTTGCGTAGATATCACCTTCCAAAGCAAGTCAAATGCAATTGGGAGGAAAATCATGAGAATAACTTTGGAATTAAGTATCTCAAGAACCAGATGCCGCAGATTCTTTTTGTCCTCAGCTGTGAATAGGTATTGAACAGACTTTTCTTGTGATGTATATATCGATGGGTTTGGGGAATATTTTTGAAATTGTAATTTTTTTTTGCTAAGCGGTTAGCCTTGATTTATTTATTTAAAATGTCAAAAAAAACTGAATCCAAGAATTGTACAACAAATTGCTCGCCAATAGAAAAGGCTGTGCAATACCTTTCGAACACTTGCATCTGCAGATTTTTTTGGGGCTTGGTGGCGGAGATATCACCTTCCAAAGCAAGTCAAATGCAATTGGGAGGAAAATCATGAGAATAACTTTTTAATTAAGTATCTCAAGAACCAGATGCCGCAGATTCTTTTTGTCCTCAGCTGTGAATAGGTATTGAACAGACCTTTCTTTTGATGTATATATCGTTGGGTTTGGGGAACATTTTTGAAAATGTAATTTTTTTGGCAAGAGGTTAGCCTTGATTTATTTTTCTAAAATGGCGAAAGAACCCACCAATAGAAAGGGTTGTGCAATACCTTTCGAACACTTGTATCCGCAGATTTTTTTGGGGCTGGGTTGTGTAGATATCACCATCCAAAGCAAGACAAATGCAATTGGGAGGCAAATCATGAACATAGTTTTGGAAATAAGTATCTCAAGAACCAGATGCCGCAGATTCTTTTTGTCCTCAGCTGTAAATAGGTATTGAACAGACTTTTCTTGTAGTGTATATATCGTTGGGTTTGGGGAACATTTTTGAAAATGTATTTTTTTTTGGCAAGGTTTTTTTGGTTAGCCTTGATTTTTTTTTTAAAAATGTAGAAAAAACTGAATCCAAGAATTATACAACAAATTGCGCTCCAATGGAATGGGCTGTGCAATACCTTTCGAGCACTGGCATCCGCAGATTTTTGCGTGGCTTGGTTGCGGAGATACCACCATCCAAAGCAAGTCAAATGCATTTGGGGAATATGTTTGAAACTGTATTTTTTTTGGCTAGGGGTTAGCCTTGATTTATTTTTTTAAAATGTCAAAAAAACTGAATCCAAGAATTGTGCAACAAATTGCGCGCCAATGGAATAGGCTGTGCAATACATTTCGAGCACTGGCATCCGCAGATTTTTGCGGAGATATCACCATCCAAAGCAAGTCAAATGCAGTTGGGCGAAAAATCATGAGAATATCTGTGGATTGAAATATCTCAATAACCAGATGCCGCAGGTACCTTTTGTCCCCAGCTGTGGATAAGTATTGAACAGACCTTTCTTGTGATGTATATATCGATGGGTTTGGGGAACATTTTTGAAAATTTATTTTTTTCGGCAAAGGTTAGCCTTGATTTATTTCTTAAAATGTCGAAAAAACTGAAGTCAAGAATTGTGCAACAAATTGCTCGCCAATGAAAAGAGTTATGCAATACCTTTCGAGCACTGGCATCCGCAAATTTGTGCGTGGCTTATTTGCGGAGATACCACCATGCAAAGCAAGTCAAATGCAGTTGGGTGAAAAATCATGAGAATAACTTTGGATTGAAATATCTCAAGAATCAGACGCTGCAGATACCTTTTGTCCCCAGCTGTGGATAGGTATTGAACAGACCTTTCTTTTGATGTATATATCGTTGGGTTTGTGGAACATTTTTGAAAATGTAATTTTTTTTTGGCAAGAGGTTAGCCTTGATTTATTTTTCTAAAATGGCGAAAGAACTGGAGTCAAGAATTATACAACAAATTGCCCACCAATAGAAAGGGCTGTGCAATACCTTTCGAACACTTGCATCCGTAGATGTTTTTGGGGCTTGGTTGCGTAGATTTCACCATCCAAAGCAAGTCAAATGCATTTGGGAGGAAAATCATGAGAATAACTTTAGATTTAAGTATCTCAAGAACCAGATGCCGCAGATTCTTTTTGTCCTCAGCTGTGAATAGGTATTGAACAGACTTCTTGTGGTGTATATATCATTGGGTTTGGGGAACATTTTTGAAAATGTATTTTTTTTTGGCAAGGTTTTTTTGGTTAGCCTTGATTTATTTTTTTAAAATGTCAAAAAAACTGAATCCAAGAATTGTGCAACAAATTGCGCGCCAATGGAATAGGCTGTGCAATACATTTCGAGCACTGGCATCCGCAGATTTTTGCGGAGATATCACCATCCAAAGCAAGTCAAATGCAGTTGGGCGAAAAATCATGAGAATATCTGTGGATTGAAATATCTCAATAACCAGATGCCGCAGGTACCTTTTGTCCCCAGCTGTGGATAAGTATTGAACAGACCTTTCTTGTGATGTATATATCGATGGGTTTGTGGAACATTTTTGAAAATTTATTTTTTTCGGCAAAGGTTAGCCTTGATTTATTTCTTAAAATGTCGAAAAAACTGAAGTCAAGAATTGTGCAACAAATTGCTCGCCAATGAAAAGAGCTGTGCAATACCTTTCGAGCACTGGCATCCGCAAATTTTTGCGTGGCTTTTTTGCGGAGATACCACCATGCAAAGCAAGTCAAATGCAGTTGGGTGAAAAATCATGAGAATAACTTTGGATTGAAATATCTCAAGAATCAGACGCTGCAGGTACCTTTTGTCCCCAGCTGTGGATAGATATTGAACAGACCTTTCTTTTGATGTATATATCGTTGGGTTTGTGGAACATTTTTGAAAATGTAATTTTTTTTGGCAAGAGGTTAGCCTTGATTTATTTTTCTAAAATGGCGAAAGAACTGGAGTCAAGAATTATACAACAAATTGCCCACCAATAGAAAGGGCTGTGCAATACCTTTCGAACACTTGCATCCGTAGATGTTTTTGGGGCTTGGTTGCGTAGATTTCACCATCCAAAGCAAGTCAAATGCATTTGGGAGGAAAATCATGAAAATAACTTTAGATTTAAGTATCTCAAGAACCAGATGCCGCAGATTCTTTTTGTCCTCAGCTGTGAATAGGTATTGAACAGACTTTTCTTGTAGTGTATATATCGTTGGGTTTGGGGAACATTTTTGAAAATGTATTTTTTTTTGGCAAGGTTTTTTTGGTTAGCCTTGATTTTTTTTTTAAAAATGTAGAAAAAACTGAATCCAAGAATTATACAACAAATTGCGCTCCAATGGAATGGGCTGTGCAATACCTTTCGAGCACTGGCATCCGCAGATTTTTGCGTGGCTTGGTTGCGGAGATACCACCATCCAAAGCAAGTCAAATGCACTTGCGAGTAAAATCATGAGAATAACTTTGGATTTAAGTATCTCAAGAACCAGATGCCGCAGATTCTTTTTGTCCTCAGCTGTGGATAGGTATTGAACAGACTTTTCATGTGAAGTATATATCGATGGGTTTGGGGAAAATTTTTGAAAATGAAATTTTTTTGGCAAGGGGTTAGCCTTGATTTATTTTTCTAAGATGGCGAAAGAACTGGAGTCAAGAATTATACAACAAATTGCCAACCAATAGAAAGGGTTGTGCAATACCTTTCGAACACTTGCATCCGCAGATTTTTTTGGGGCTTGGTTGCGTAGATATCACCATCCAAAGCAAGTCAAATGCAATTGGGAGGAAAATCATGAACATAATTTTGGAAATAAGTATCTCAAGAACCAGATGCCGCAGATTCTTTTTGTCCTCAGCTGTGAATAGGTATTGAACAGACTTTTCTTGTGATGTATATATCGATGGGTTTGGGGAATATTTTTGAAATTGTAATTTTTTTTTGCTAAGCGGTTAGCCTTGATTTATTTATTTAAAATGTCAAAAAAAACTGAATCCAAGAATTGTACAACAAATTGCTCGCCAATAGAAAAGGCTGTGCAATACCTTTCGAACACTTGCATCTGCAGATTTTTTTGGGGCTTGGTGGCGGAGATATCACCATCCAAACCAAGTCGTCAAATGCAGTTGGCTGAAAAATCATAGGAATAACTTTGGATTGAAATATCTCAAGAACCAAATGCCGCAGATACATTTTGTCCCCAGCTGTAGATAGGTATTGAACAGACCTTTCTTGTGATGTATGTATATATCGATGGGTTTGGGGAACATTTGTGAAAATGAAATTTTTTTTGGCAAGGGGTTAGCCTTGATTTATTTTTCTAAAATGGCGAAAGAACTGGAGTCAAGAATTATACAACAAATTGCCCACCAATAGAAAGGGTTGTGCAATACCTTTCGAACACTTGCATCCGCAGATTTTTTTGGGGCTTGGTTGCGTAGATATCACCATCAAAATCAAGTCGTCAAATGCAGTTGGCTGAAAAATCATAGGAATAACTTTGGATTGAAATATCTCAAGAACCAGATGCCGCAGATACCTTTCGTCCTCAGCTGTGGATAGGTATTGAACAGACCACCAATAGAAAGGGCTGTGCAATACCTTTCGAACACTTGCATCCGCAGATTTTGTTGGGGCTTGGTTGCGTAGATATCACCTTCCAAAGCAAGTCAAATGCAATTGGGAGGAAAATCATGAGAATAACTTTGGAATTAAGTATCTCAAGAACCAGATGCCGCAGATTCTTTTTGTCCTCAGCTGTGAATAGGTATTGAACAGACCTTTCTTTTGATGTATATATCGTTGGGTTTGGGGAACATTTTTGAAAATGTAATTTTTTTGGCAAGAGGTTAGCCTTGATTTATTTTTCTAAAATGGCGAAAGAACCCACCAATAGAAAGGGTTGTGCAATACCTTTCGAACACTTGTATCCGCAGATTTTTTTGGGGCTGGGTTGTGTAGATATCACCATCCAAAGCAAGACAAATGCAATTGGGAGGCAAATCATGAACATAGTTTTGGAAATAAGTATCTCAAGAACCAGATGCCGCAGATTCTTTTTGTCCTCAGCTGTAAATAGGTATTGAACAGACCTTTCTTGTGATGTATATTTCGTTGGGTTTGGGGTACATTTTTGAAAATGTAATTTTTTTTGGCAAGGGGTTAGCCTTGATTTATTTTTTTGAAATGTCGAAAAAACTTAAGTCAAGAATTGTACAAAAAATTGATCGCCAATAGAAAAGGCTGTGCAATACCTTTCTAACACTTGCATCCGCAGATTTTTTTGGGGCTTGGTTGCGGAGATATCACCATCCAAAGCAAGTCGTCAAATGCAGTTGGGTGAAAAATCATGGGAATAACTTTGGATTGAAATATCTCAAGAACCAGATGCCGCAGATACCTTTTGTCGCCAGCTGTGGATAGGTATTGAACAGACCTTTCTTATGATGTATATATCGATGGGTTTAGGGAACATTTTTGAAAATGATTTTTTTTTTGGCAACCCCTTGCCTTGATTTATTTTCCTAAAATGGCGAAGGAACTGGAGTCAAGAATAATACAACAAATTGCCAACCAATAGAAAGAGATGTGCAATACCTTTCGAACACTTGCATCCGCAGATTTTTTTGGGGCTTGGTTTCGTAGATATCACCATCCAAAGCAAGTCAAATGCATTTGGGAGGAAAATCATGAGAATAACTTTTGATTTAAGAATCTCAAGAACCAGATGCCGCAGATTCTTTTTGTCCTCAGCTGTGTATTAAAGGTATTGAACAGATTTTACTTGTGATGTATATGCCGATGGGTTTGGGGAACATTTTTGAAAATGTATTTTTTTTTTGGCAAGGGGTTAGCCTTGATTTATTTTTTTAAAATGTCGAAAAAACTGAAGTCAAGAATTGTACAACAAATTGCTCGCCAATAGAAAGAACTGTGCAATACCTTTCGAACATTTGCAATCGCAGATTTTTTTGGGGCTTGGTTGCTTAGATATCACCATCCAAAGCAATTCAAATGCAGTTGGGTGAAAAATCATGAGAACAATTTTGGATTGAAGTGTCTCAAGAAACAGATGCCGCAGATTCTGTTTGTCCTCAGCTGTGAATAGGTATTGAACCGACCTTTCTTATGATGTATATATCGTTCGGCTTGGGGAACATTTTTGAAAATGTATTTTTTTTTGGCAAGGGGAGCCTTGATTTATTTTTTTAAATGTCGAAAAAACTGAATCCAAGAATTATACAACAAATATCGCGCCAATGGAATGGTCTGTGCAATACCTTTCGAACACTGGCATCCGCAGATTTTTGCGTGGCTTGGTTGCGGAGATATCACCATCCAAAGCAAGTCAAATGCAGTTGGGTGAAAAATCATGAGAATAACTTTGGATTGAAGTATCTCAAGATCCAGATGCCGCAGATACCTTTTGTCCCAGCTGTGGATAGGTATTGAACAGATCTTTGTTGTGATGTATATATCGATGGATTTGGGCAACATTTTTGAAAATGTAATTTTTTTTTGCTAAGCGGTTAGCCTTGATTTATTTATTTAAAATGTCAAAAAAAACTGAATCCAAGAATTGTACAACAAATTGCTCGCCAATAGAAAAGGCTGTGCAATACCTTTCGAACACTTGCATCTGCAGATTTTTTTGGGGCTTGGTGGCGGAGATATCACCATCCAAACCAAGTCGTCAAATGCAGTTGGCTGAAAAATCATAGGAATAACTTTGGATTGAAATATCTCAAGAACCAAATGCCGCAGATACATTTTGTCCCCACCAATAGAAAGGGTTGTGCAATACCTTTCGAACACTTGCATCCGCAGATTTTTTTGGGGCTTGGTTGCGTAGATATCACCATCCAAAGCAAGTCAAATGCAATTGGGAGGAAAATCATGAACATAATTTTGGAAATAAGTATCTCAAGAACCAGATGCCGCAGATTCTTTTTGTCCTCAGCTGTGAATAGGTATTGAACAGACTTTTCTTGTGATGTATATATCGATGGGTTTGGGGAATATTTTTGAAATTGTAATTTTTTTTTGCTAAGCGGTTAGCCTTGATTTATTTATTTAAAATGTCAAAAAAAACTGAATCCAAGAATTGTACAACAAATTGCTCGCCAATAGAAAAGGCTGTGCAATACCTTTCGAACACTTGCATCTGCAGATTTTTTTGGGGCTTGGTGGCGGAGATATCACCATCCAAACCAAGTCGTCAAATGCAGTTGGCTGAAAAATCATAGGAATAACTTTGGATTGAAATATCTCAAGAACCAAATGCCGCAGATACATTTTGTCCCCAGCTGTAGATAGGTATTGAACAGACCTTTCTTGTGATGTATGTATATATCGATGGGTTTGGGGAACATTTGTGAAAATGAAATTTTTTTTGGCAAGGGGTTAGCCTTGATTTATTTTTCTAAAATGGCGAAAGAACTGGAGTCAAGAATTATACAACAAATTGCCCACCAATAGAAAGGGTTGTGCAATACCTTTCGAACACTTGCATCCGCAGATTTTTTTGGGGCTTGGTTGCGTAGATATCACCATCAAAATCAAGTCGTCAAATGCAGTTGGCTGAAAAATCATAGGAATAACTTTGGATTGAAATATCTCAAGAACCAGATGCCGCAGATACCTTTTGTCCTCAGCTGTGGATAGGTATTGAACAGACCACCAATAGAAAGGGCTGTGCAATACCTTTCGAACACTTGCATCCGCAGATTTTGTTGGGGCTTGGTTGCGTAGATATCACCTTCCAAAGCAAGTCAAATGCAATTGGGAGGAAAATCATGAGAATAACTTTGGAATTAAGTATCTCAAGAACCAGATGCCGCAGATTCTTTTTGTCCTCAGCTGTGAATAGGTATTGAACAGATCTTTGTTGTGATGTATATATCGATGGATTTGGGCAACATTTTTGAAAATGTAATTTTTTTTTTTGCTAGGGGTTAGACTTTATTTAATTTACTAAAACGGCGAAAGAACTGGAGTCAAGAATTATACAACAAATTGCCCACCAATAGAAAAGGCTGTGCAATACCTTTCGAACACTTGCATTCGCAGATTTTTTTGGGGCTTGGTTGGGAGATATCACCATCCAAAGCAATTTAAATGCAGTTGGGTGAAAAATCATGAGAACAATTTTGGATTGAAATATCTCAAGAACCAGATGCCGCATATTCTGTTTGTCCTCAGCTGTGGATAGGTATTGAACAGACCTTTGTTGTGATGTATATATCGATGGGTTTGGGGCACTGATCTCTATATTACACTGGATAGTGTATTCACATAAAAAAATCGACCCCTATAGAAAACTGTAATAATTGTAGTGGGTCCTTGTCAGTATAACAGTATAACATTTTTTTGCCAAAGTGACATTTCAAGATGTTTGTTTATGATTGAAATTAAATTAAAAAGGTTTAATCAAGCATATCAAGGGCACCTTCTTCAGAAAGAAAAAAATATAAAATTTGTAGCGGTGGGTGTATGCTACAAGAGAAGATTGTCGCATCATGTTCCGATAATCTGCTAATAATCGCCGATTATACAAAAAATTCCAAAAAACTCGGAGAACTGTCCAAAAAAGGAATTCCAATCGAAATCGTACCAGTAGCCTATGTTCTATTAAGAAAAGAATTGGAAGTGGTCTAATAGTTCACGCCATTGTTTACTGAATGGATTAATTCGCCAGGAGATTCAATAAAACAGGTAAATAATCCTTCCTTACAAATAATACTAGACGTAAGAATTTCTTGTAAACAAAGACAATATGCTTAATATACAATGTGGTGACTTGGAAACTTTCAAAATACTCTTCACCTTGAAAGGAGTTCCAATTACCAGGTCTTATTAGAAGTTGTACTCCACATTACCATAATAGTGATATGTTTGATTGTGTCTTCAACAATTTGGCTCAGACTAATTTACACTGTGAAGCACATTTATTTCTTTGCAGAAACCAACACAAAAGTGGAATTCATAGAACCAACCGCCTAGTACAGGTACTTGGGCAGGAACACCAATAATCATATACAGTATTTTCATTGAACCGCATAAATAATCACAGAACCAAAGCACAGACAAAATGACAGATGAAAAAATATTTTGTGTTCACGGTGGACTTAGTCCTTCTATTCAGTATTTAGATCAGATTCGTGCGATTAAACGAGAAGTGACGGACGATGGTCCTTTGTGTGACTTGCTTTGGAGTGATCCCGAGGATCAGACGGGATGGGATGTGTCGCCGCATGGTGCGGGCTATCTTTTTGGCTCGGACGTTGTGTCCCAATTTAATCGAAGTAATGATATTGATATGATTTGTCGAGGACATCAATTGGACATGGAGGGATTTAAGTGCCATTTCAATGTATCAACAATAATGAAAGTTGCTTAAAAATTGTTTTCCGGTTCTGGTTTAAATTTCGAAGAGAACACATATACATACATAATGTATGTACATACATTTTTTAAAACCGAATCCCACACATGCCCATAAATCTATTGACGGTATACAATCACTGTCAAGAACAACAAACATGTAATGCTGGTAAGTTCACTAATTCTAGTATGTAATTTGTCCATTCTTTAACCCTTGCAATATTTAGGACCTTTTCGGTCTCCTCCCAGCTGCCTATTATGAAGCATCCATTCTCACTCAAAAGAACGACAATCCATGGGAATTAGGAAACATGGAACTCTGCAGGCACTACAAATATGCTCCAGTTTCAGAGTATGTGCCAACATTTCAGACTCTTAATCTTAATAAATTGACTATACATATATTTTTTCTTTTCAGTTTCAAGTCGGCTTTTGATCATTTAACAATTATCAACCACGTTGGTGAAATCCCCACCATCTCGCAGACCTAGAACGATCTGAAATGCATCGTTTAAGTTCCTCATATTGGAAAATATGTATTCGTCATACATTACTGGAAAAAAACTTTGCATGTGTAAAGCATATGTAGGTAAGATTACCTCGATTATTAGTATAATAAATTGTCGAATTAATGATTAAATTAATAGGTACAAATGTATATTTAAATCTAAGTTATGGATTTTAATTATGTAAGTTAGGAGAATAAAATATATCTACATATATACACATATTGATATAACCTAAGTATGTAAACATGTACATAATATTGAAAATGAAGGATGTAGGGGGGTAGGTAGCTATATGCATATAACTTTATAATTTAGGTGCACTATGCATACATAAGATTCATGTGATTCTTAGACACATATATGTATGTATACATAAATGTATGAGGGCCTACATTGTATTAAGTATTCAGTGATGTAGATATATCAAAAAAAAATTCTAAAATCGTTGGAGTGGTTTTTTAATAAATTAATTTTCAATGTATAAAATTTTGAAAACATTTTTAGAAAAAAATTGAAACGCTATTTTGAACATACTATTAATATACATATAAAATTTAAATTTAAAAAAAATTCTGTGACTTGTTTTTGAAAAATCGGTAATATGCCCACACGTTTTTTCATTGTTTTTAAGAAGACAAATAACAGTAGCTCCCATACATTTTTTTCTGGCCAAAAATAAAAAAACTTGTTTTTTCGAAAACGGCTCCAATGATTTTTTAAAAAAATCAGTTCATTAATGAAGCAAGTGGGAACATTTTGGTAATTTTTGTTTTGGAAACAAATTGTTACTTTTGGTACCTCTAGTAGTACCATTTTTTTTAAATACTATATATATTTATTTTTGTGAACTACTCGTATGTACATCAGATTTTTTTTCGTATTAAAATGTAGGTAGATATGTAGGTTTAATGTTTTATTTTTTGCGGTTTTTATTTGTTATGTATGTTAAAAGTTGTAAACAATTAATTTTGATGAACTTCAAAAGGCTATATGTATTTATTATAAAGAACAGCTGATTTGAAATTTACAGGCTGCACTTTTAATAAATTCATACACCTTTCTTATTTAAATACAATATAATATTTATAACCATATATGTAGGTATACAGTTCACAATTTTTTTCACCGCGCAGCACTTACTATCTTCAACTTCACAAAGAACTTTTTTAATTTGTTTCCTTTTGTTTTATATGAAAAATTCTTATTCTATTATATCACTCTTTTATTTTATAAACAATTATCACAATGGACCAATCTAAGGTCTAAGTCAGTTGTTTTCCTGACGGCCACTTCAACTAAACTCCATCAAAACACCAAAACTGTAGTTTTTCCAATTATTAAGTCAGTTGTTTGAAATCAAACATTACATATTGCAATTTTGTATTGATGAAATGTTTATATAATATTAATTCTTTTAAAAGTCATTCAGTTTCCAACAATGTTTATTTTTTTTTACAGGAAAAAATGTAACTGCCCATGTATTGAATAATTTACAACTGCCGAATATTGATTTGTGACAAGACATTTTGGGGACGTTATGTGTTCCATGTGTTCCGTAATATTATATCACAATGATGACAAAAAGAAAAATAGCTGTAAGAGACTTTAGATACACATAAATATATTGTACTGTAATATATTTGTAATTTTTGTTTGTTTTATTCCGCAAATTTGCCATTACAAAATGTGTTTTATGTAAATATACATTTTTTTACAATAAAAATTATTCATAATTAAATTATATTATACTTTATAACTAATTTTTTTTTTGCAAAATGAATATTTGAATGTAATTTAAGTATAATAAAATATTTATCTATCTATATGAAAAACTAATAATAAATTATACATACATAGTGACAATATACCTATTGTTATTAAACAAATAGTTTGTTTGATTTATTTATTTTTGAATAATAATAAGTAACAATAATGACCATAAGATATTATAAAGATTTTTTTTACTGGTGTTGCCAAATAATTTGCCTATTGAAATAGCTTCGAATCCTCTCTCCAACCACAGCTTCTGAAGCCAATTTTTTAGCCGAATACATCCTTAATTTAATGTATTGACATACAATTTGTTTAACTAGAATGTATACGTGGCTGGGCTCTTCCACTGCGTCGTCAAAAATGTGGTCATTTAACTCGGAGAAAAGAGAGCAAAGGGGTTGAAAAACATCGTTCATTACTTTTGAGCAAATATCGGCTGGAAAATTTGGTTCGTTTGGAATGATGCAGTTTATTTTGTTCAGGCTATGTCTTAATACCCTTTCTGCTTGAATACACACTTTGACAACAGACTCACTGGGAAATAACAACCCACCACGAGTTTTGGCTTGGATCAACCCATTTTCTTCGAAAAATGCATATCGCTGGGACCCTTGAAATAGGGCTTTATGACACACCTCACATTTCACTATTGTTTTTCTTGGATCAACCAGTTTGTTAACTACCCACCCACCTATGTTACCAACACAAGCTTTCGAGAAACAAGAAAGGTTTTCAGGAACTCCGACGAACATTTCATCTACTATATAAAAATAAGTCGGGTTTTCCTTCCTGACGCTATAACTCCAGAACGCACGAACCGACTTCCACGGTTTTGCATTCGTTTGAAAGGTCTCGCGCTCCGTGAGGTTTATAGCAAAAAAATTCAGGAAAAATTTCAACAGAAAAGCGGAAAAATCATTTTTCAGATACAGCGCCATCTCTGATACATAGCATGTACTACAAACCAATATTTTAAGTAGTTGGCGCCGGTGCGTGATACATTGTTTGACAGCTAATCATTGTTCTCTGCTCAGTTAATTTCATGTGACAAACCGGTATTGTGTTCACTGTGAAATTGTGAAAAAAAGTAAAAAAAATAAGTTATTCGTTTCCTAACATTTCAATTGGAAACCATCAAATCAATCACGTGTATTGTGCAAATTTGTATTCAATTTCAACAGTAGGCATTTGTTTTTAAGGTGGTAAGTTGAACTGTGTAAATTATGTGGATCGTGCATTTGAGGTTAAATTCACCACTCTGTCCATAGTCCAAAATGCCTAGAGGACGACGTGCGAACATCGGCCGCCGCACAAGACATGCAAGCCAGCAACAAGTGTATTCACAGAACTTAAACGAAGGAAGACAAAATATAATAAGAGAAAATGCCCGATTGAGACAACGCGTGAGCACTCGAAGATCATTGGCATCATACAATCGCTTGGCATTCCAATATGATCCCACTGCGAACTACAGTGATGATGAAAATTTAGATATTGGACCAATGACGACTATATGCCGATATTGCAATGCGTTAAAGTTCAACAGAGAAACCGTTGGATTGTGCTACGCAAGTGGAAAAGTCAAACTGGATCATTACTTACACCACCACAGCCACTGAAACCATTGTTCGATGGAAGTGCTCCCGATTCCAGCCATTTTCTTCAACACATCCTTGAATACAATAACTGCTTTCGCATGACTTCCTTTGGAGCTAATATCATTCGATAAGGCGGCTTCATGCCGACTTGCAAGGTAAAAGATACAACACACATAACCAATCACTCACACCAACACAATGAGTTGCAACACATAAAAACTACATATACACCACACACTACACCATCACACGATCAGAAGTTACACCGTATTCTTCAACAAATGATTGTTTGCAATTACAGATACAAGGACAAATATATCATCTGCATGGTTCAATGGTGCCAACACCAGATGAACCTTTGAAAAAAATCAAGGCTAACCCCTTGCAAGAAAAAAATTACATTTTCAACAATGTTCCCCAAACCGATCGATATATACATCAAAAGAAAGGTCTGTTCAATACCTATCCACAGCTGAAGACAAAAGGTATCTGCGACATCCGGCTGTTGAGATATTTTAATTCAAAATTATTCGCATGATTTTCCACCCAACTGCAGTTGACTTGCATTGGATGGTGATATCTCCGCAACCAAACCCCGTAAAAATCTGCGGCTGCCAGTGCTCGAAAGGGATTTCACAGGCCTTTCCATTGTTGTACAATTTGTTTTACAACTTGTTGTACCATTCATGACTTCACTTTTTTCGACATTTTTGAAAAAAATGAAGGCTAACCCCTTGCAAGAAAAAAATTACATTTTCAACAATGCTCCCCAAACCCATCGATATATACATCAAAAGAAAGGTCTGTTCAATACCTATCCACAGCTGAAGACAAAAAGCATCTGCGACATCCGGTTCTTGAGATATTTTAATTCAAATTATTCGCATGATTTTCCACCCAACTGCATTTGACTTGCTTTGGATGGTGATATCTCCATAACCGTACCCCGTAAAAATCTGAGGCTGCCAGTGCTCGAAAGGGATTTCACAGTTCTTTCCATTGTTGTACAATTTGTTTTACAACTTGTTGTACAATTCATGACTTCACTTTTTTCGACATTTTTGAAAAAAATGAAGGCTAACCCCTTGCAAGAAAAAAATTACATTTTCAACAATGTTCCCCAAACCCATCGATATATACATCAAAAGAAAGGTCTGTTGAATACCTATCCACAGCTAAAGACAAAAAGTATCTGCGACATCCGGTTCTTGAGATATTTTAATTCAAATTTATTCGCATGATTTTCCACCCAACTGCAGTTGACTTGCTTTGGATGGTGATATCTCCGCAATCAAACCCCGCAAAACTCTGCGGCTACCAGTGCTCGAAAGAGATTTCACAGGCCTTTCTATTATTGTACAACTTGTTGAACAATTCATGACTTCACCTTTTTCGACATTTTTGAAAGAAATCAAGGCTAACCCCTTGCAAGAAAAAAATTACATTTTTAACAATGTTCCCCAAACCCATCGATATATACATCAAAAGAAATGTCTGTTCAATACCTATCCACAGCTGAAGACAAAAAGTATCTGCGACATCCGGTTCTTGAGATATTTTAATTCAAATTATTCGCATGATTTTCCACCCAACTGCATTTGACTTGCTTTGGATGGTGATATCTCCGCAACCGAACCCCGTAAAAATCTGAGCCTGCCAGTGCTCGAAAGGGAGTCCACAGGCCTTTCCATTGTTGTACAATTCATGACTTCACTTTTTTTGACATTTTTGAAAAAAATCAAGGCTTGCAAGAAAAAAATTACATTTTTAACAATGTTCCCCAAACCCATCGATATATACATCAAAAGAAAGGTCTGTTCAATACCTATATACAGCTGAAGAGAAAAATTATCTGCGACATCCGATTCTTGAGATATTTTAGTCCAAAGTTATTCGCATGATTTTCCACCCAACTGCAGTTGACTTGCTTTGGATGGTGATATCTCCGCAATCAAACCCCGCAAAACTCTGCGGCTGCCACTGCTCGAAAGGGATTTCACAGGCCTTTCCATTGTTGTAAAACTTGTTGTACAATTCATGACTTCACTTTTTTTGACATTTTTGAAAAAAATCAAGGCTAACCCCTTGCAAGAAAAAAAATTACATTTTCAACAATGTTCCCCAAACCCATCGATATATACATCAGAAGAAATGTATGTTCAAAACATATGCACTGCTGAAGACAAAAAGTATCTGCGACATCCGGTTCTTGAGATATTTTAATTCAAAATTATTCGCATGATTTTCCACCCAACTGCATTTGACTTGCTTTGGATGGTGATATCTCCGCAACCAAACCCCGTAAAAATCTGCGGCTGCCAGTGCTCGAAAGGGAGTCCACAGGCCTTTCCATTGTTGTACAACTTGTTGTACAATTCATGACTTCACCTTTTTCGACATTTTTGAAAAAAATCAAGGCTAACCCCCTGCAAGAAAAAAATTACATTTTTAAAAAGAAAGGTGTGTTCAATACCTATCCACAGCTGAAGACAAAAAGTATCTGCGACATCCAACTCTTGAGATATTTTAATTAAAAGTTATTCACATGATTTTCCACCCAACTGCAGTTGACTTGCTTTGGATGGTAATATCTCCGCAATCAAACCCAGCAAAACTCTGCGCCTCCCAGTGCTCGAAAGAGATTTCACAGGCCTTTCTATCGTTGTACAACTTGTTGTACAATTCATCACTTCACTTTTTTCGACATTTTTGAAAAAAATCAAGGCTAACCCTTGCAAGACAAAAATTACATTTTCAACAATGCTCCCAAAACCCATCGATATATACATCAAAAGAAAGGTCTGTTTAATACCTAACCACAGCTGAAGACAAAACGTATCTGCGACATCCAACTCTTGAGATATTTTAATTAAAAGTTATTCACATGATTTTCACCCAACTGCAGTTGACTTGCTTTGGATGGTAATATCTCCGCAATCAAACCCAGCAAAACTCTGCGCCTCCCAGTGCTCGAAAGGGATTTCATAGGCCTTTCTATCGTTGTACAACTTGTTGTACAATTCATGATTTCACCTTTTTCGACATTTTTGGAAAAAATCAAGGCTAACCCCTTGCAAGAAAAA
This sequence comes from Philhelius pedissequus, assembly GCA_910595825.1. NCBI lineage: Eukaryota > Metazoa > Arthropoda > Insecta > Diptera > Syrphidae > Philhelius > Philhelius pedissequus. Next base: position 95,272 of record OU343163.1, on the reverse strand, counting down.
AATTACATTTTCAACAATGTTCCCCAAACCCATCTATATATACATCAAAAGAAAGGTCTGTTCAATACCTATCCACAGCTGAAGACAAAAAGTATCTGCGACATCCGGTTCTTGAGATATTTTAATTCAAAGTTATTCGCATGATTTTCCACCCAACTGCATTTGACTTGCTTTGCATGGTGATATCTCCGTAACCGAACCCCGTAAAAATCTGAGCCTGCCAGTGCTCGAAAGGGATTTCACAGGCCTTTCCATTGTTGTACAATTTGTAGTACAATTCATGACTTCACCTTTTCCGACATTTTTGAAAAAAATCAAGGCTAACCCCTTGCAAGAAAAAAATTACATTTTTAACACTGTTCCCCAAACCCATCGATATATACATCAAAAGACAGGTCTGTTGAATACCTAACCACAGCTGAAGACAAAAAGTATCTGCGACATCCAACTCTTGAGATATTTTAATACAAAGTTATTCACATGATTTTCCACCCAACTGCAGTTGACTTGCTTTGGATGGTAATATCTCCGCAATCAAACCCCGCAAAACTCATCCGGTTCTTGAGATATTTTAATTCAAAGTTATTCGCATGATTTTCCACCCAACTGCATTTGACTTGTTTGGATGGTGATATCTCCGCAACAAAACCCCGTAAAAATCTGCGGCTGCCAGTGCTCGAAAGGGATTCCACAGGCCTTTCCATTGTTGTACAACTTGTTGTACAATTCATGACTTCACCTTTTTCGACATTTTTGAAAAAAATCAAGGCTAACCCCTTGCAAGAAAAAAATTACATTTTTAACAATGTTGCCCAAACCTACCGATATATACATCAAAAGAAAGGTCTGTTCAATACCTATCCACAGCTGGAGACAAAAAGTATCTGCGACATCCAAATCTTGAGATATTGTAATTCAAAGTTTTTCGCATGAATTTCCACCCAACTGCATTTGACTTGTTTTGGATGGTGATATCTCCGCAACCAAACCCCGTAAAAATCTGCGGCTGCCAGTGCTCGAAAGGGATTCCACAGGCCTTTCCATTGTTGTAAAACTTGTTGTACAATTCATGACTTCACTTTTTTTGACATTTTTGAAAAATATCAAGGCTAAACCCTTGCAAGAAAAAAATTACATTTTTAACAATGTTCCCCAAACCCATCGGTATATACATCAAAAGAAAGGTGTGTTCAATACCTATCCACAGCTGAAGACAAAAAGTATCTGCGACATCCGGTTATTGAGATATTTTAATTCAAAGTTATTCGCATGATTTTCTACCCAACTGCATTTGACTTGCTTTGGATGGTGATATCTCCGCAACCGAACCCCGTAAAAATCTGAAGCTGCCAGTGCTCAAAAGGGATTTCACACGCCTTTCCATTGTTGTACAACTTGTTGTACAATTCATGACTTCACCTTTTTCGACATTTTTGAAAAAAATCAAGGCTAACCCCTTGCAAGAAAAAAATTACATTTTTAACAATGTTCCCCAAACCCATCGGTATACACATCAAAAGAAAGGTGTGTTCAATACCTATCCACAGCTGAAGACAAAAAGTATCTGCGACATCCGGTTATTGAGATATTTTAATTCAAAGTTATTCGCATGATTTTCCACCCAACTGCAGTTGACTTGCTTTGGATGGTGGTATCTCCACAATCAAACCCCGCAAAACTCTGCCGCTGCCAGTGCTCGAAAGGGATTTCACAGGCCTTTCTATCGTTGTACAACTTGTTGTACAATTCATCACTTCACTTTTTTCGACATTTTTGAAAAAAATCAAGGCTAACCCCTTGCAAGACAAAAATTACATTTTCAACAATGCTCCCAAAACCCATCGATATATACATCAAAAGAAAGGTATGTTTAATACCTAACCACAACTGAAGACAAAAAGTATCTGCGACATCCAACTCTTGAGATATTTTAATTCAAAGTTATTCACATGATTTTCCACCCAACTGCAGTTGACTTGCTTTGGATGGTAATATCTCCGCAATCAAACCCAGCAAAACTCTGCGCCTCCCAGTGCTCGAAAGGGATTTCATAGGCCTTTCTATCGTTGTACAACTTGTTGTACAATTCATGATTTCAGCTTTTTCGACATTTTTGGAAAAAATCAAGGCTAACCCCTTGCAAGAAAAAAATTACATTTTCAACAATGTTCCCCAAACCCATCTATATATACATCAAAAGAAAGGTCTGTTCAATACCTATCCACAACTGAAGACAAAAAGTATCTGCGACATCCGGTTCTTGAGATATTTTAATTCAAAGTTATTCGCATGATTTTCCACCCAACTGCATTTGACTTGCTTTGCATGGTGATATCTCCGCAACCGAACCCCGTAAAAATCTGAGCCTGCCAGTGCTTGAAAGGGATTTCACAGGCCTTTCTATTGTTGTACAACTTGTTGTACAATTCATAATTTCACCTTTTTCGACATTTTTGGAAAAAATCAAGGCTAACCCCTTGCAAGAAAAAAATTACATTTTTAACAATGTTCCCCAAACCCATCGGTATATACATCAAAAGAAAGGTGTGTTCAATACCTATCCACAGCTGAAGACAAAAAGTATCTGCGACATCCGGTTCTTGAGATATTTTAATTCAAAGTTATTCGCATGATTTTCCACCCAACTGCATTTGACTTGTTTGGATGGTGATATCTCCGCAATCAAACCCCGCAAAACTCTGCGCCTCCCAGTGCTCGAAAGGGATTTCACAGGCCTTTCCATTGTTGTACAATTTGTAGTACAATTCATGACTTCACCTTTTTCGACATTTTTGAAAAAAATCAAGGCTTGCAAGAAAAAAATTACATTTTTAACAATGTTCCCCAAACCCATCGATATATACATCATAAGAAAGGTCTGTTCAATACCTATCCACAGCTGAAGACAAAAGGTATCTGCGACATCCGGTTCTTGAGATATTTTAATTCAAAGTTATTCGCATGATTTTCCACCCAACTGCATTTGACTTGTTTGGATGGTGATATCTCCGCAACAAAACCCCGTAAAAATCTGCGGCTGCCAGTGCTCGAAAGGGATTCCACAGGCCTTTCCATTGTTGTACAACTTGTTGTACAATTCATGACTTCACCTTTTTCGACATTTTTGAAAAAAATCAAGGCTAACCCCTTGCAAGAAAAAAATTACATTTTTAACAATGTTGCCCAAACCTACCGATATATACATCAAAAGAAAGGTCTGTTCAATACCTATCCACAGCTGGAGACAAAAAGTATCTGCGACATCCAAATCTTGAGATATTTTAATTCAAAGTTTTTCGCATGAATTTCCACCCAACTGCATTTGACTTGTTTTGGATGGTGATATCTCCGCAACCAAACCCCGTAAAAATCTGCGGCTGCCAGTGCTCGAAAGGGATTCCACAGGCCTTTCCATTGTTGTAAAACTTGTTGTACAATTCATGACTTCACTTTTTTTGACATTTTTGAAAAATATCAAGGCTAACCCCTTGCAAGAAAAAAATTACATTTTTAACAATGTTCCCCAAACCCATCGGTATATACATCAAAAGAAAGGTGTGTTCAATACCTATCCACAGCTGAAGACAAAAAGGATCTGCGACATCCGGTTATTGAGATATTTTAATTCAAAGTTATTCGCATGATTTTTTACCCAACTGCATTTGACTTGCTTTGGATGGTGATATCTCCGCAACCGAACCCCGTAAAAATCTGAAGCTGCCAGTGCTCAAAAGGGATTTCACACGCCTTTCCATTGTTGTACAACTTGTTGTACAATTCATGACTTCACCTTTTTCGACATTTTTGAAAAAAATCAAGGCTAACCCCTTGCAAGAAAAAAATTACATTTTTAACAATGTTCCCCAAACCCATCGGTATATACATCAAAAGAAAGGTGTGTTCAATACCTATCCACAGCTGAAGACAAAAAGTATCTGCGACATCCGGTTCTTGAGATATTTTAATTCAAAGTTATTCGCATGATTTTCCACCCAACTGCATTTGACTTGTTTGGATGGTGATATCTCCGCAATCAAACCCCGCAAAACTCTGCGCCTCCCAGTGCTCGAAAGGGATTTCACAGGCCTTTCCATTGTTGTACAATTTGTAGTACAATTCATGACTTCACCTTTTTCGACATTTTTGAAAAAAATCAAGGCTTGCAAGAAAAAAATTACATTTTTAACAATGTTCCCCAAACCCATCGATATATACATCATAAGAAAGGTCTGTTCAATACCTATCCACAGCTGAAGACAAAAGGTATCTGCGACATCCGGTTCTTGAGATATTTTAATTCAAAGTTATTCGCATGATTTTCCACCCAACTGCATTTGACTTGTTTGGATGGTGATATCTCCGCAACAAAACCCCGTAAAAATCTGCGGCTGCCAGTGCTCGAAAGGGATTCCACAGGCCTTTCCATTGTTGTACAACTTGTTGTACAATTCATGACTTCACCTTTTTCGACATTTTTGAAAAAAATCAAGGCTAACCCCTTGCAAGAAAAAAATTACATTTTTAACAATGTTGCCCAAACCTACCGATATATACATCAAAAGAAAGGTCTGTTCAATACCTATCCACAGCTGGAGACAAAAAGTATCTGCGACATCCAAATCTTGAGATATTTTAATTCAAAGTTTTTCGCATGAATTTCCACCCAACTGCATTTGACTTGTTTTGGATGGTGATATCTCCGCAACCAAACCCCGTAAAAATCTGCGGCTGCCAGTGCTCGAAAGGGATTCCACAGGCCTTTCCATTGTTGTAAAACTTGTTGTACAATTCATGACTTCACTTTTTTTGACATTTTTGAAAAAAATCAAGGCTAACCCCTTGCAAGAAAAAAATTACATTTTTAACAATGTTGCCCAAACCTACCGATATATACATCAAAAGAAAGGTCTGTTCAATACCTATCCACAGCTGAAGACAAAAAGGATCTGCGACATCCGGTTATTGAGATATTTTAATTCAAAGTTATTCGCATGATTTTCTACCCAACTGCATTTGACTTGCTTTGGATGGTGATATCTCCGCAACCGAACCCCGTAAAAATCTGAAGCTGCCAGTGCTCAAAAGGGATTTCACACGCCTTTCCATTGTTGTACAACTTGTTGTACAATTCATGACTTCACCTTTTTCGACATTTTTGAAAAAAATCAAGGCTAACCCCTTGCAAGAAAAAAATTACATTTTTAACAATGTTCCCCAAACCCATCGGTATACACATCAAAAGAAAGGTGTGTTCAATACCTATCCACAGCTGAAGACAAAAAGTATCTGCGACATCCGGTTATTGAGATATTTTAATTCAAAGTTATTCGCATGATTTTCCACCCAACTGCAGTTGACTTGCTTTGGATGGTGGTATCTCCACAATCAAACCCCGCAAAACTCTGCCGCTGCCAGTGCTCGAAAGGGATTTCACAGGCCTTTCTATCGTTGTACAACTTGTTGTACAATTCATCACTTCACTTTTTTCGACATTTTTGAAAAAAATCAAGGCTAACCCCTTGCAAGACAAAAATTACATTTTCAACAATGCTCCCAAAACCCATCGATATATACATCAAAAGAAAGGTATGTTTAATACCTAACCACAACTGAAGACAAAAAGTATCTGCGACATCCAACTCTTGAGATATTTTAATTCAAAGTTATTCACATGATTTTCCACCCAACTGCAGTTGACTTGCTTTGGATGGTAATATCTCCACAATCAAACCCCGCAAAACTCTGCGCCTCCCAGTGATCGAAAGGGATTTCACAGGCCTTTCCATTGTTGTACAATTTGTAGAACAATTCATGACTTCACCTTTTTCGACATTTTTGAAAAAAATCAAGGCTTGCAAGAAAAAAATTACATTTTTAACAATGTTCCCCAAACCCATCGATATATACATCATAAGAAAGGTCTGTTCAATACCTATCCACAGCTGAAGACAAAAGGTATCTGCGACATCCGGTTCTTGAGATATTTTAATTCAAAGTTATTCGCATGATTTTCCACCCAACTGCATTTGACTTGTTTGGATGGTGATATCTCCGCAACAAAACCCCGTAAAAATCTGCGGCTGCCAGTGCTCGAAAGGGATTCCACAGGCCTTTCCATTGTTGTACAACTTGTTGTACAATTCATGACTTCACCTTTTTCGACATTTTTGAAAAAAATCAAGGCTAACCCCTTGCAAGAAAAAAATTACATTTTTAACAATGTTGCCCAAACCTACCGATATATACATCAAAAGAAAGGTCTGTTCAATACCTATCCACAGCTGGAGACAAAAAGTATCTGCGACATCCAAATCTTGAGATATTGTAATTCAAAGTTTTTCGCATGAATTTCCACCCAACTGCATTTGACTTGTTTTGGATGGTGATATCTCCGCAACCAAACCCCGTAAAAATCTGCGGCTGCCAGTGCTCGAAAGGGATTCCACAGGCCTTTCCATTGTTGTAAAACTTGTTGTACAATTCATGACTTCACTTTTTTTGACATTTTTGAAAAATATCAAGGCTAAACCCTTGCAAGAAAAAAATTACATTTTTAACAATGTTCCCCAAACCCATCGGTATATACATCAAAAGAAAGGTGTGTTCAATACCTATCCACAGCTGAAGACAAAAAGTATCTGCGACATCCGGTTATTGAGATATTTTAATTCAAAGTTATTCGCATGATTTTCTACCCAACTGCATTTGACTTGCTTTGGATGGTGATATCTCCGCAACCGAACCCCGTAAAAATCTGAAGCTGCCAGTGCTCAAAAGGGATTTCACACGCCTTTCCATTGTTGTACAACTTGTTGTACAATTCATGACTTCACCTTTTTCGACATTTTTGAAAAAAATCAAGGCTAACCCCTTGCAAGAAAAAAATTACATTTTTAACAATGTTCCCCAAACCCATCGGTATACACATCAAAAGAAAGGTGTGTTCAATACCTATCCACAGCTGAAGACAAAAAGTATCTGCGACATCCGGTTATTGAGATATTTTAATTCAAAGTTATTCGCATGATTTTCCACCCAACTGCAGTTGACTTGCTTTGGATGGTGGTATCTCCACAATCAAACCCCGCAAAACTCTGCCGCTGCCAGTGCTCGAAAGGGATTTCACAGGCCTTTCTATCGTTGTACAACTTGTTGTACAATTCATCACTTCACTTTTTTCGACATTTTTGAAAAAAATCAAGGCTAACCCCTTGCAAGACAAAAATTACATTTTCAACAATGCTCCCAAAACCCATCGATATATACATCAAAAGAAAGGTATGTTTAATACCTAACCACAACTGAAGACAAAAAGTATCTGCGACATCCAACTCTTGAGATATTTTAATTCAAAGTTATTCACATGATTTTCCACCCAACTGCAGTTGACTTGCTTTGGATGGTAATATCTCCGCAATCAAACCCAGCAAAACTCTGCGCCTCCCAGTGCTCGAAAGGGATTTCATAGGCCTTTCTATCGTTGTACAACTTGTTGTACAATTCATGATTTCAGCTTTTTCGACATTTTTGGAAAAAATCAAGGCTAACCCCTTGCAAGAAAAAAATTACATTTTCAACAATGTTCCCCAAACCCATCTATATATACATCAAAAGAAAGGTCTGTTCAATACCTATCCACAACTGAAGACAAAAAGTATCTGCGACATCCGGTTCTTGAGATATTTTAATTCAAAGTTATTCGCATGATTTTCCACCCAACTGCATTTGACTTGCTTTGCATGGTGATATCTCCGCAACCGAACCCCGTAAAAATCTGAGCCTGCCAGTGCTCGAAAGGGATTTCACAGGCCTTTCTATTGTTGTACAACTTGTTGTACAATTCATAATTTCACCTTTTTCGACATTTTTGGAAAAAATCAAGGCTAACCCCTTGCAAGAAAAAAATTACATTTTTAACAATGTTCCCCAAACCCATCGGTATATACATCAAAAGAAAGGTGTGTTCAATACCTATCCACAGCTGAAGACAAAAAGTATCTGCGACATCCGGTTCTTGAGATATTTTAATTCAAAGTTATTCGCATGATTTTCCACCCAACTGCATTTGACTTGTTTGGATGGTGATATCTCCGCAATCAAACCCCGCAAAACTCTGCGCCTCCCAGTGCTCGAAAGGGATTTCACAGGCCTTTCCATTGTTGTACAATTTGTAGTACAATTCATGACTTCACCTTTTTCGACATTTTTGAAAAAAATCAAGGCTTGCAAGAAAAAAATTACATTTTTAACAATGTTCCCCAAACCCATCGATATATACATCATAAGAAAGGTCTGTTCAATACCTATCCACAGCTGAAGACAAAAGGTATCTGCGACATCCGGTTCTTGAGATATTTTAATTCAAAATTATTCGCATGATTTTCCACCCAACTGCATTTGACTTGTTTGGATGGTGATATCTCCGCAACAAAACCCCGTAAAAATCTGCGGCTGCCAGTGCTCGAAAGGGATTCCACAGGCCTTTCCATTGTTGTACAACTTGTTGTACAATTCATGACTTCACCTTTTTCGACATTTTTGAAAAAAATCAAGGCTAACCCCTTGCAAGAAAAAAATTACATTTTTAACAATGTTGCCCAAACCTACCGATATATACATCAAAAGAAAGGTCTGTTCAATACCTATCCACAGCTGGAGACAAAAAGTATCTGCGACATCCAAATCTTGAGATATTTTAATTCAAAGTTTTTCGCATGAATTTCCACCCAACTGCATTTGACTTGTTTTGGATGGTGATATCTCCGCAACCAAACCCCGTAAAAATCTGCGGCTGCCAGTGCTCGAAAGGGATTCCACAGGCCTTTCCATTGTTGTAAAACTTGTTGTACAATTCATGACTTCACTTTTTTTGACATTTTTGAAAAATATCAAGGCTAACCCCTTGCAAGAAAAAAATTACATTTTTAACAATGTTCCCCAAACCCATCGGTATATACATCAAAAGAAAGGTGTGTTCAATACCTATCCACAGCTGAAGACAAAAAGGATCTGCGACATCCGGTTATTGAGATATTTTAATTCAAAGTTATTCGCATGATTTTTTACCCAACTGCATTTGACTTGCTTTGGATGGTGATATCTCCGCAACCGAACCCCGTAAAAATCTGAAGCTGCCAGTGCTCAAAAGGGATTTCACACGCCTTTCCATTGTTGTACAACTTGTTGTACAATTCATGACTTCACCTTTTTCGACATTTTTGAAAAAAATCAAGGCTAACCCCTTGCAAGAAAAAAATTACATTTTTAACAATGTTCCCCAAACCCATCGGTATATACATCAAAAGAAAGGTGTGTTCAATACCTATCCACAGCTGAAGACAAAAAGTATCTGCGACATCCGGTTCTTGAGATATTTTAATTCAAAGTTATTCGCATGATTTTCCACCCAACTGCATTTGACTTGTTTGGATGGTGATATCTCCGCAATCAAACCCCGCAAAACTCTGCGCCTCCCAGTGCTCGAAAGGGATTTCACAGGCCTTTCCATTGTTGTACAATTTGTAGTACAATTCATGACTTCACCTTTTTCGACATTTTTGAAAAAAATCAAGGCTTGCAAGAAAAAAATTACATTTTTAACAATGTTCCCCAAACCCATCGATATATACATCATAAGAAAGGTCTGTTCAATACCTATCCACAGCTGAAGACAAAAGGTATCTGCGACATCCGGTTCTTGAGATATTTTAATTCAAAGTTATTCGCATGATTTTCCACCCAACTGCATTTGACTTGTTTGGATGGTGATATCTCCGCAACAAAACCCCGTAAAAATCTGCGGCTGCCAGTGCTCGAAAGGGATTCCACAGGCCTTTCCATTGTTGTACAACTTGTTGTACAATTCATGACTTCACCTTTTTCGACATTTTTGAAAAAAATCAAGGCTAACCCCTTGCAAGAAAAAAATTACATTTTTAACAATGTTGCCCAAACCTACCGATATATACATCAAAAGAAAGGTCTGTTCAATACCTATCCACAGCTGGAGACAAAAAGTATCTGCGACATCCAAATCTTGAGATATTTTAATTCAAAGTTTTTCGCATGAATTTCCACCCAACTGCATTTGACTTGTTTTGGATGGTGATATCTCCGCAACCAAACCCCGTAAAAATCTGCGGCTGCCAGTGCTCGAAAGGGATTCCACAGGCCTTTCCATTGTTGTAAAACTTGTTGTACAATTCATGACTTCACTTTTTTTGACATTTTTGAAAAAAATCAAGGCTAACCCCTTGCAAGAAAAAAATTACATTTTTAACAATGTTGCCCAAACCTACCGATATATACATCAAAAGAAAGGTCTGTTCAATACCTATCCACAGCTGAAGACAAAAAGGATCTGCGACATCCGGTTATTGAGATATTTTAATTCAAAGTTATTCGCATGATTTTCTACCCAACTGCATTTGACTTGCTTTGGATGGTGATATCTCCGCAACCGAACCCCGTAAAAATCTGAAGCTGCCAGTGCTCAAAAGGGATTTCACACGCCTTTCCATTGTTGTACAACTTGTTGTACAATTCATGACTTCACCTTTTTCGACATTTTTGAAAAAAATCAAGGCTAACCCCTTGCAAGAAAAAAATTACATTTTTAACAATGTTCCCCAAACCCATCGGTATACACATCAAAAGAAAGGTGTGTTCAATACCTATCCACAGCTGAAGACAAAAAGTATCTGCGACATCCGGTTATTGAGATATTTTAATTCAAAGTTATTCGCATGATTTTCCACCCAACTGCAGTTGACTTGCTTTGGATGGTGGTATCTCCACAATCAAACCCCGCAAAACTCTGCCGCTGCCAGTGCTCGAAAGGGATTTCACAGGCCTTTCTATCGTTGTACAACTTGTTGTACAATTCATCACTTCACTTTTTTCGACATTTTTGAAAAAAATCAAGGCTAACCCCTTGCAAGACAAAAATTACATTTTCAACAATGCTCCCAAAACCCATCGATATATACATCAAAAGAAAGGTATGTTTAATACCTAACCACAACTGAAGACAAAAAGTATCTGCGACATCCAACTCTTGAGATATTTTAATTCAAAGTTATTCACATGATTTTCCACCCAACTGCAGTTGACTTGCTTTGGATGGTAATATCTCCGCAATCAAACCCCGCAAAACTCTGCGCCTCCCAGTGATCGAAAGGGATTTCACAGGCCTTTCCATTGTTGTACAATTTGTAGAACAATTCATGACTTCACCTTTTTCGACATTTTTGAAAAAAATCAAGGCTTGCAAGAAAAAAATTACATTTTTAACAATGTTCCCCAAACCCATCGATATATACATCAAAAGAAAGGTGTTCAAAACCTATCCACAGCTGAAGACAAAAAGTATCTGCGACATCCGGTTCTTGAGATATTTTAATTCACCATTTCACTTCACCATTTTCGACATTTTTGAAAAAAATCAATGCTAACCCCTTGCAAGAAAAAAATTACATTTTTAACAATGTTCCCCAAACCCATCGACATATACATCAGAAGAAAGGTCTGTTAAATACCTATCCACAACTGAAGACAAAAGGTATCTGCGACATCCAGTTCTTGAGATATTTTAATTCAAAGTTATTCGCATGATTTTCCACCCAACTGCAGTTGACTTGCATTGGATGGTGATATCTCCGCAACCAAACCCCGTAAAAATCTGCGGCTGCCAATGCTCGAAAGGGATTTCACAGGCCTTTCCATTGTTGTACAACGTGTTGTACAATTCATGACTTCACCTTTTTCGACATTTTTGAAAAAAATCACCCTTGGAAGAAAAAATTTACATTTTCAACAATGTTCCCAAAACCCATTGATATATACATCAAAAGAAAGGTCTATTTAAAACCTATCCACAGCTGAAGACAAAAAGTATCTGCGACATCCGGTTCTTGAGATATTTTAATTCAAAATTATTCGCATGATTTTCCAACCAACTGCATTTGACTTGCTTTGGATGGTGATATCTCCCCAACCGAACCCCGTAAAAATCTGAGGCTGCCAGTGCTCAAAGGGATTTCACAGGCCTTTCCATTGTTGTACGAATTTGTTGTACAACTTGTTGTACAATTCATGATTTCACTTTTGTCGACATTTTTGAAAAAAATGAAGGCTAACCCCTTGCAAGAAAATAATTACATTTTCAACAATGTTCCCTAAACCCATCGATATATACATCAAAAGAAATATCTGTTCAAAACATATGCACTGCTGAACACAAAAAGTATCTGCGACATCCGGTTCTTGAGATATTTTAATTCAAAATTATTCGCATGATTTTCCACCCAACTGCATTTGACTTGCTTTGGATGGTGATATCTCCACAACCAAACCCCGTAAAAATCTGCGGCTGCCAGTGCTCGAAAGGGATTCCACAGGCCTTTCCATTGTTGTACAACTTGTTGTACAATTCATGACTTCACCTTTTTCGACATTTTTGAAAAAAATCAAAGCTAACCCCTTGCAAGAAAAAAATTACATTTTTAACAATGTTCCCCAAACCCATGGGTATATACATCAAAAGAAAGGTCTATTCAATACCTATCCACAGCTGAAGACAGAAAGTATCTGCGAAATCCGGTTTTTGAGATATTTTAATTCAAAGTTATTCGCATGATTTTCCACCCAACTGCATTTGACTTGCTTTGGATGGTGATATCTCCGCAACCGAACCCCGTAAAAATCTGAAGCTGCCAGTGCTCGAAAGGCATTCCACAGGCCTTTCCATTGTTGTAAAACTTGTTGTACAATTCATGACTTCACCTTTTTCGACATTTTTGAAAAAAATCAAGGCTAAACCCTTGCAAGAAAAAAATTACATTTTTAACAATGTTCCCCAAACCCATCGATATATACATCAAAAGAAAGGTGTGTTCAATACCTATCCACAGCTGAAGAAAAAAAGTATCTGCGACATCCGGTTCTTGAGATATTTTAATTCAAAATTATTCGCATGATTTTCCACCCAACTGCATTTGACTTGCTTTGGATGGTGATATCTCCGCAACCAAACCCCGTAAAAATCTGCGGCTGCCAGTGTTCGAAAGGGATTCCACAGGCCTTTCCATTGTTGTACAACTTGTTGTACAATTCATGACTTCACCTTTTTCGACATTTTTGAAAAAAATCAAAGCTAACCCCTTGGAAGAAAAAAATTACATTTTTAACAATGTTCCCCAAATCCATCGACATACACATCAAAAGAAAGGTCTGTTCAATACCTATCCACAACTGAAGACAAAAGGTATCTGCGACATCCAGTTCTTGAGATATTTTAATCAAAGTTTTCCGCATGATTTTCCACCCAACTGCATTTGACTTGCTTTGGATGGTGATATCTGCGCAACCAAACCCCGTAAAAATCTGCGGCTGCCAGTGCTCGAAAGGCATTCCACAGGCATTTCCATTGTTGTAAAACTTGTTGTACAATTCATGACTTCACCTTTTTCGACATTTTTGAAAAAAATCAAGGATAAACCCTTGCAAGAAAAAATTTACATTTTCAACAATGTTCCCCAAACCCATGGGTATATACATCAAAAGAAAGGTCTATTCAATACCTGTCCACAGCTGAAGACAGAAAGTATCTGCGGAATCCGGTTTTTGAGATATTTTAATTCAAAGTTATTCGCATGATTTTCTAGCCAACTGCATTTGACTTGCTTTGGATGGTGATATCTCCGCAACCGAACCCCGTAAAAATCTGAAGCTGCCAGTGTTCTAAAGGGATTTCACAGGCCTTTCCATTGTTGTACAACTTGTTGTACAATTCATGACTTCACCTTTTTCGACATTTTTGAAAAAAATCAAGGCTAACCCCTTGCAAGAAAAAAATTACATTTTTAACAATGTTCCCCAAACCCATCGATATGTACATCAAAAGAAAGGTGTGTTCAATACCTATCCACAGCTGAAGACAAAAAGTATCTGCGACTTCCGGTTCTTGAGATATTTTAATTCAAAGTTATTCGCATGATTTTCCACCCAACTGCAGTTGATTTGCTTTGGATGGTGATATCTCCACAATCAAACCCTGCAAAACTCTGCCGCTGCCAGTGCTCGAAAGGGATTTCACAGGACTTTCTATCGTTGTACAACTTGTTGTACAATTCATGACTTTACCTTTTTCGACATTTTTGAAAAAAATCAAGGCTAACCCCTTGCAAGAAAAAAATTACATTTTCAACAATGTTCCCAAAACCCATCTATATATACATCAAAAGAAAGGTCTGTTCAATACCTATCCACAGCTGAAGAGAAAAAGTATCTGCGACATCCGATTCTTGAGATATTTTAATTCAAAGTTATTCGCATGATTTTCCACCCAACTGCAGTTGACTTGCTTTGGATGGTGATATCTCCGCTACCGAACCCCGTAAAAATCTGAGCCTGCCAGTGCTCGAAAGGGTTTTCACAGGCCTTTCCATTCTTGTACAATTTGTAGTACAATTCATGACTTCACCTTTTTCGACATTTTTGAAAAAAATCAAGGCTTGCAAGAAAAAAATTACATTTTTAACAATGTTGCCCAAACCCATCGATATATACATCAAAAGAAAGGTCTGTTCAATACCTATCCAAAGCTGGAAACAAAAAGTATCTGCGACATCCAAATCTTGAGATATTTTAATTCAAAGTTTTTCGCATGATTTTCCACCCAACTGCATTTGACTTGCTTTGGATGGTGATATCTCCACAACCCGTAAAAATCTGCGGCTACAAGTGCTCGAAAGGGATTCCACAGGCCTTTCCATTGTTGTGAAACTTGTTGTACAATTCATGACTTCACCTTTTTCGACATTTTTGAAAAAAAATCAAGGCTAACCCCTTGCAAGAAAAAAATTACATTTTTAACACTGTTCCCCAAACCCATCGATATATACATCAAAAGAAAGGTCTGTTCAATACCTATCCACAGCTGAATACAAAAAGTATCTGCGACATCCGGTTCTTGAGATATTTTAATTCAAAATTATTCGCATGATTTTGCACCCAACTGACTGCATTTGACTTGCTTTGGATGGTGATATCTCCGCAACCAAACCCCGTAAAAATCTGCGGCTGCCAGTGCTCGAAAGGGATTCGACAGGCCTTTCCATTGTTGTACAACTTGTTGTACAATTCATGACTTCACCTTTTTCGACATTTTTGGAAAAAATCAAGGCTAACCCCTTGCAAGAAAAAAATTACATTTTCAACAATGTTCCCCAAACCCATCGATATATACATCAAAAGAAATATCTGTTCAAAACATATGCACTGCTGAAGACAAAAAGTATCTGCGACATCCGGTTCTTGAGATATTTTAATTCAAAATTATTCGCATGATTTTCCACCCAACTGCATTTGACTTGCTTTGGATGGTGATATCTCCGCAACCAAACCCCGTAAAAATCTGCGGCTGCCAGTGCTCGAAAGGGATTCCACAGGCCTTTCCATTGTTGTACAACTTGTTGTACAATTCATGACTTCACCTTTTTCGACATTTTTGAAAAAAATCAAAGCTAACCCCTTGGAAGAAAAAAATTACATTTTTAACAATGTTCCCCAAATCCATCAACATACACATCAAAAGAAAGGTCTGTTCAATACCTATCCACAACTGAAGACAAAAGGTATCTGCGACATCCAGTTCTTGAGATATTTTAATCAAAGTTTTCCGCATGATTTTCCACCCAACTGCATTTGACTTGCTTTGGATGGTGATATCTCCGCAACCAAACCCCGTAAAAATCTGCGGCTGCCAGTGCTCGAAAGGCATTCCACAGGAATTTCCATTGTTGTAAAACTTGTTGTACAATTCATGACTTCACCTTTTTCGACATTTTTGAAAAAAATCAAGGACAAACCCTTGCAAGAAAAAATTTACATTTTCAACAATGTTCCCCAAACCCATGGGTATATACATCAAAAGAAAGGTCTATTCAATACCTATCCACAGCTGAAGACAGAAAGTATCTGCGAAATCCGGTTTTTGAGATATTTTAATTCAAAGTTATTCGCATGATTTTCTAGCCAACTGCATTTGACTTGCTTTGGATGGTGATATCTCCGCAACCGAACCCCGTAAAAATCTGAAGCTGCCAGTGTTCTAAAGGGATTTCACAGGCCTTTCCATTGTTGTACAACTTGTTGTACAATTCATGACTTCACCTTTTTCGACATTTTTGAAAAAAATCAAGGCTAACCCCTTGCAAGAAAAAAATTACATTTTTAACAATGTTCCCCAAACCCATCGATATGTACATCAAAAGAAAGGTGTGTTCAATACCTATCCACAGCTGAAGACAAAAAGTATCTGCGACTTCCGGTTCTTGAGATATTTTAATTCAAAGTTATTCGCATGATTTTCCACCCAACTGCAGTTGATTTGCTTTGGATGGTGATATCTCCACAATCAAACCCCGCAAAACTCTGCCGCTGCCAGTGCTCGAAAGGGATTTCACAGGACTTTCTATCGTTGTACAACTTGTTGTACAATTCATGACTTTACCTTTTTCGACATTTTTGAAAAAAATCAAGGCTAACCCCTTGCAAGAAAAAAATTACATTTTCAACAATGTTCCCTAAACCCATCGATATATACATCAAAAGAAAGGTCTGTTGAATACCTAACCACAGCTGAAGACAAAAAGTATCTGCGACATCCAACTCTTGAGATATTTTAATTCAAAGTTATTCGCATGATTTTCCACCCAACTGCAGTTGACTTGCTTTGGATGGTGATAACTCCGCATTCAAACCCCGTAAAAATCTGCGGCTGCCAGTGCTCGAAAGGGATTCGACAGGCCTTTCCATTGTTGTACAACTTGTTGTACAATTCATGACTTCACCTTTTTCGACATTTTTGGAAAAAATCAAGGCTAACCCCTTGCAAGAAAAAAATTACATTTTCAACAATGTTCCCCAAACCCATCGATATATACATCAAAAGAAATATCTGTTCAAAACATATGCACTGCTGAAGACAAAAAGTATCTGCGACATCCGGTTCTTGAGATATTTTAATTCAAAATTATTCGCATGATTTTCCACCCAACTGCATTTGACTTGCTTTGGATGGTGATATCTCCGCAACCAAACCCCGTAAAAATCTGCGGCTGCCAGTGCTCGAAAGGGATTCCACAGGCCTTTCCATTGTTGTATAACTTGTTGTACAATTCATGACTTCACCTTTTTCGACATTTTTGAAAAAAATCAAAGCTAACCCCTTGGAAGAAAAAAATTACATTTTTAACAATGTTCCCCAAATCCATCGACATACACATCAAAAGAAAGGTCTGTTCAATACCTATCCACAACTGAAGACAAAAGGTATCTGCGACATCCAGTTCTTGAGATATTTTAATCAAAGTTTTCCGCATGATTTTCCACCCAACTGCATTTGACTTGCTTTGGATGGTGATATCTCCGCAACCAAACCCCGTAAAAATCTGCGGCTGCCAGTGCTCGAATGGCATTCCACAGGCATTTCCATTGTTGTAAAACTTGTTGTGCAATTCATGACTTCACCTTTTTCGATATTTTTGAAAAAAATCAAGGATAAACCCTTGCAAGAAAAAATTTACATTTTCAACAATGTTCCCCAAACCCATGGGTATATACATCAAAAGAAAGGTCTATTCAATACCTATCCACAGCTGAAGACAGAAAGTATCTGCGAAATCCGGTTTTTGAGATATTTTAATTCAAAGTTATTCGCATGATTTTCTAGCCAACTGCATTTGACTTGCTTTGGATGGTGATATCTCCGCAACCGAACCCCGTAAAAATCTGAAGCTGCCAGTGTTCTAAAGGGATTTCACAGGCCTTTCCATTGTTGTACAACTTGTTGTACAATTCATGACTTCACCTTTTTCGACATTTTTGAAAAAAATCAAGGCTAACCCCTTGCAAGAAAAAAATTACATTTTTAACAATGTTCCCCAAACCCATCGATTTGTACATCAAAAGAAAGGTGTGTTCAATACCTATCCACAGCTGAAGACAAAAAGTATCTGCGACTTCCGGTTCTTGAGATATTTTAATTCAAAGTTATTCGCATGATTTTCCACCCAACTGCAGTTGATTTGCTTTGGATGGTGATATCTCCACAATCAAACCCCGCAAAACTCTGCCGCTGCCAGTGCTCGAAAGGGATTTCACAGGACTTTCTATCGTTGTACAACTTGTTGTACAATTCATGACTTTACCTTTTTCGACATTTTTGAAAAAAATCAAGGCTAACCCCTTGCAAGAAAAAAATTACATTTTCAACAATGTTCCCTAAACCCATCGATACATACATCAAAAGAAAGGTCTGTTGAATACCTAACCACAGCTGAAGACAAAACGTATCTGCGACATCCAGCTCTTGAGATATTTTAATTCAAAGTTATTCGCATGATTTTCCACCCAACTGCAGTTGACTTGCTTTGGATGGTGATAACTCCGCATTCAAACCCCGCAAAATTCTGCCGCTGCCAGTGCTCGAAAGGGATTTCACAGGCCTTTCTATCGTTGTACAACTTGTTGTACAATTCATGACTTCACTTTTTTCGACATTTTTGAAAAAAATCAAGGCTAACCCCTTGCAAGAAAAAAATTACATTTTCAACAATGCTCCCAAAACCCATCGAAATATACATCAAAAGAAAGGTCTGTTTAATACCTAACCACAGCTGAAGACAAAAAGTATCTGCGACATCCAACTCTTGAGATATTTTAATTCAAAGTTATTCACATGGTTTTTCACCCAACTGCAGTTGACTTGCTTTGGATGGTAATATCTCCGTAATCAAACCCAGCAAAACTCTGCGCCTCCCAGTGCTCGAAAGGGATTTCATAGGCCTTTCTATCGTTGTACAACTTGTTGTACAGTTCATGATTTCACCTTTTTCGACATTTTTGGAAAAAATCAAGGCTAACCCCTTGCAAGAAAAAAATTACATTTTCAACAATGTTCCCCAAACCCATCTATATATACATCGAAAGAAAGGTCTGTTCAATACCTATCCACAGCTGAAAACAAAAAGTATCTGCGACATCTGGTTCGTGCGATATTTTAATTCAAAGTTATTCGCATAATTTTCCACCCAACTGCATTTGACCTGCTTTGCATGGTGATATCTCCGCAACCGAACCCCGTAAAAATCTGAGCCTGCCAGTGCTCGAAAGGGATTTCACAGGCCTTTCCATTGTTGTAAAATTTGTAGTACAATTCATGACTTCACCTTTTTCGACATTTTTGAAAAAAATCAAGGCTAACCCCTTGCAAGAAAAAAATTACATTTTCAACAATGTTCCCAAAACCCATCTATATATACATCAAAAGAAAGGTCTGTTCAATCCCTATCCACAGCTGAAGAGAAAAAGTATCTGCGACATCCGATTCTTGAGATATTTTAATTCAAAGTTATTCGCATGATTTTCCACCCAACTGCAGTTGACTTGCTTTGGATGGTGATATCTCCGCTACCGAACCCCGTAAAAATCTGAGCCTGCCAGTGCTCGAAAGGGTTTTCACAGGCCTTTCCATTCTTGTACAATTTGTAGTACAATTCATGACTTCACCTTTTTCGACATTTTTGAAAAAAATCAAGGCTTGCAAGAAAAAAATTACATTTTTAACAATGTTGCCCAAACCCATCGATATATACATCAAAAGAAAGGTCTGTTCAATACCTATCCAAAGCTGGAAACAAAAAGTATCTGCGACATCCAAATCTTGAGATATTTTAATTCAAAGTTTTTCGCATGATTTTCCACCCAACTGCATTTGACTTGCTTTGGATGGTGATATCTCCACAACCCGTAAAAATCTGCGGCTACAAGTGCTCGAAAGGGATTCCACAGGCCTTTCCATTGTTGTGAAACTTGTTGTACAATTCATGACTTCACCTTTTTCGACATTTTTGAAAAAAATCAAGGCTAACCCCTTGCAAGAAAAAAATTACATTTTTAACACTGTTCCCCAAACCCATCGATATATACATCAAAAGAAAGGTCTGTTCAATACCTATCCACAGCTGAATACAAAAAGTATCTGCGACATCCGGTTCTTGAGATATTTTAGTTCAAAATTATTCGCATGATTTTGCACCCAACTGACTGCATTTGACTTGCTTTGGATGGTGATATCTCCGCAACCAAACCCCGTAAAAATCTGCGGCTGCCAGTGCTCGAAAGGGATTCGACAGGCCTTTCCATTGTTGTAAAACTTGTTGTACAATTCATGACTTCACCTTTTTCGACATTTTTGGAAAAAATCAAGGCTAACCCCTTGCAAGAAAAAAATTACATTTTTAACAATGTTGCCCAAACCCATCGATATATACATCAAAAGAAAAGGTCTGTTCAATACCTATCCACAGCTGGAGACAAAAAGTATCTGCGACATCCAAATCTTGAGATATTTTAATTCAAAGTTTTTCGCATGATTTTCCACCCAACTGCATTTGACTTGCTTTGGATGGTGATATCTCCGCAACCAAACCCCGTAAAAATCTGCGGCTGCCAGTGCTCGAAAGGGATTCCACAGGCCTTTCCATTGTTGTAAAACTTGTTGTACAATTCTTGACTTCACCTTTTTCGACATTTTTGGAAAAAATCAACACTTGCAAGAAAGAAATTACATTTTTAACAATGTTCCCCAAACCCATCGATATATACATCAAAAGAAAGGTCTGTTCAATACCTATCCACAGCTGAAGAGAAAACGTATCTGCGACATCCGATTCTTGAGATATTTTAATTCAAAGTTATTCGCATGATGTCCCACCCAACTGCAGTTGACTTGCTTTGGATGGTGATATCTCCGCAATCAAACCCCGCAAAACTCTGCGGCTGCCAGTGCTCGAAAGGGATTTCACAGGCCTTTCCATTGTTGTAAAACTTGTTGTACAATTCATGACTTCACCTTTTTCGACATTTTTGAAAAAAATCTAGGCTAAACCCTTGCAAGAAAAAAATTACATTTTCAACAATGTTCCCAAAACCCATCTATATATACATCAAAAGAAAGGTCTGTTCAATACCTATCCACAGCTGAAGACAAAAAGTATCTGCGACATCCGGTTCTTGAGATATTTTAATTCAAAGTTATTCGCATGATTTTCCACCCAACTGCATTTGACTTGCTTTGCATGGTGATATCTCCGCTACCGAACCCCGTAAAAATCTGAGCCTGCCAGTGCTCGAAAGGGATTTCACAGGCCTTTCCATTGTTGTACAATTTGTAGTACAATTCATGAATTCACCTTTTTCGACATTTTTGAAAAAAATCAAGGCTTGCAAGAAAAAAATTACATTTTTAACGATGTTGCCCAAACCCATCGATATATACATCAAAAGAAAGGTCTGTTCAATACCTATCCAAAGCTGGAGACAAAAAGTATCTGCGACATCCAAATCATGAGATATTTTAATTCAAAGTTTTTCGCATGATTTTCCACCCAACTGCATTTGACTTGCTTTGGATGGTGATATCTCCACAACCCGTAAAAATCTGTGGCTACAAGTGCTCGAAAGGGATTCCACAGGCATTTCCATTGTTGTGAAACTTGTTGTACAATTCATGACTTCACCTTTTTCGACATTTTTGAAAAAAATCAAGGCTAACCCCTTGCAAGAAAAAAATTACATTTTCAACAATGTTCCCCATCGATATATACATCAAAAGAAATGTCTGTTCAAAACATATGCACTGCTGAAGACAAAAAGTATCTGCGACATCCGGTTTTTGAGATATTTTAATTCAAAATTATTCGCATGATTTTGCACCCAACTGCATTTGACTTGCTTTGGATGGTGATATCTCCGCAACCAAACCCCGTCAAAATCTGCGGCTGCCAGTGCTCGAAAGGGATTCCACAGGCCTTTCCATTGTTGTAAAACTTGTTGTACAATTCATGACTTCACCTTTTTCGACATTTTTGAAAAAAATCAAGGCTTGCAAGAAAGAAATTACATTTTTAACAATGTTCCCCAAACCCATCGATATATACATCAAAAGAAAGGTCTGTTCAATACCTATCCACAGCTGAAGAGAAAAAGTATCTGCGACATCCGATTCTTGAGATATTTTAATTCAAAGTTATTCGCATGATTTTCCACCCAACTGCAGTTGACTTGCTTTGGATGGTGATATCTCCGTAATCAAACCCCGCAAAACTCTGCGGCTGCCAGTGCTCGAAAGGGATTTCACAGGCCTTTCCATTGTTGTAAAACTTGTTGTACAATTCATGACTTCACCTTTTTCGACATTTTTGAAAAAAATCTAGGCTACACCCTTGCAAGAAAAAAATTACATTTTCAACAATTTTCCCAAAACCCATCGATATATACATCAAAAGAAAGGTCTGTTCAATACCTATCCACAGCTGAAGAGAAAAAGTATCTGCGACATCCGATTCTTGAGATATTTTAATTCAAAGTTATTCGCATGATTTTCCACCCAACTGCAGTTGACTTGCTTTGGATGGTGATATCTCCGCAATCAAACCCCGAAAAACTCTGCGGCTGCCAGTGCTCGAAAGGGATTTCACAGGCCTTTCCATTGTTGTACAATTTGTAGTACAATTCATGACTTCACCTTTTTCGACATTTTTGAAAAAAATCAAGGCTTGCAAGAAAAAAATTACATTTTTAACGATGTTGCCCAAACCCATCGATATATACATCAAAAAAAGGTCTGTTCAATACCTATCCAAAGCTGGAGACAAAAAGTATCTGCGACATCCAAATCTTGAGATATTTTAATTCAAAGTTTTTCGCATGATTTTCCACCCAACTGCATTTGACTTGCTTTGGATGGTGATATCTCCACAACCCGTAAAAATCTGCGGCTACAAGTGCTCGAAAGGGATTCCACAGGCCTTTCCATTGTTGTGAAACTTGTTGTACAATTCATGACTTCACCTTTTTCGACATTTTTGAAAAAAATCAAGGCTAACCCCTTGCAAGAAAAAAATTACATTTTTAACACTGTTCCCCAAACCCATCGATATATACATCAAAAGAAAGGTCTGTTCAATACCTATCCACTGCTGAAGACAAAAAGTATCTGCGACATCCGGTTTTTGAGATATTTTAATTCAAAATTATTCGCATGATTTTGCACCCAACTGCATTTGACTTGCTTTGGATGGTGATATCTCCGCAACCAAACCCCGTAAAAATCTGCGGCTGCCAGTGCTCGAAAGGGATTCGGCAGGCCTTTCCATTCTTGTACAACTTGTTGTACAATTCATGACTTCACCTTTTTCGACATTTTTGGAAAAAAATCAAGGCTAACCCCTTGCAAGAAAAAAATTACATTTTTAACAATGTTCCCCAAACCCATCGATATATATATCAAAAGAAAGGTCTGTTCAATACCTATCCACAGCTGAAGAGAAAAAGTATCTGCGACGTCCGATTCTTGAGATATTTTAATTCAAAGTTATTCGCATGATTTTCCACCCAACTGCAGTTGACTTGCTTTGGATGGTGATATCTCCGCAATCAAACCCCGCAAAACTCTGCGGCTGCCAGTGCTCGAAAGGGATTTCACAGGCCTTTCCATTGTTGTAAAACTTGTTGTACAATTCATGACTTCACCTTTTTCGACATTTTTGAAAAAAATCTAGGCTACACCCCTGCAAGAAAAAAATTACATTTTCAACAATTTTCCCAAAACCCATCTATATATACATCAACGGAAAGGTCTGTTCAATACCTATCCACAGCTGAAGACAAAAAGTATCTGCGACATCCGGTTCTTGAGATATTTTAATTCAAAGTTATTCGCATGATTTTCCACCCAACTGCATTTGACTTGCTTTGCATGGTGATATCTCCGCTACCGAACCCCGTAAAAATCTGAGCCTGCCAGTGCTCGAAAGGGATTTCACAGGCCTTTCCATTGTTGTACAATTTGTAGTACAATTCATGACTTCACCTTTTTCGACATTTTTGAAAAAAATCAAGGCTTGCAAGAAAAAAATTACATTTTTAACGATGTTGCCCAAACCCATCGATATATACATCAAAAGAAAGGTCTGTTCAATACCTATCCAAAGCTGGAGACAGAAAGTATCTGCGACATCCAAATCTTGAGATATTTTAATTCAAAGTTTTTCGCATGATTTTCCACCCAACTGCATTTGACTTGCTTTGGATGGTGATATCTCCACAACCCGTAAAAATCTGCGGCTACAAGTGCTCGAAAGGGATTCCACAGGCCTTTCCATTGTTGTGAAACTTGTTGTACAATTCATGACTTCACCTTTTTCGACATTTTTGAAAAAAATCAAGGCTAACCCCTTGCAAGAAAAAAATTACATTTTTAACACTGTTCCCCAAACCCATCGATATATACATCAAAAGAAAGGTCTGTTCAATACCTATCCACAGCTGAATACAAAAAGTATCTGCGACATCCGATTCTTGAGATATTTTAATTCAAAGTTATTCGCATGATTTTCCACCCAACTGCAGTTGACTTGCTTTGGATGGTGATATCTCCGCAATCAAACCCCGCAAAACTCTGCGGCTGCCAGTGCTCGAAAGGGATTTCACAGGCCTTTCCATTGTTGTACAACTTGTTGTACAATTCATGACTTCACTTTTTTTGACATTTTTGTAAAAAATCAAGGCTAACCCCTTGCAAGAAAAAAATTACATTTTCAACAATGTTCCCCATCGATATATACATCAAAAGAAATGTCTGTTCAAAACATATGCACTGCTGAAGACAAAAAGTATCTGCGACATCCGGTTTTTGAGATATTTTAATTCAAAATTATTCGCATGATTTTGCACCCAACTGCATTTGACTTGCTTTGGATGGTGATATCTCCGCAACCAAACCCCGTCAAAATCTGCGGCTGCCAGTGCTCGAAAGGGATTCCACAGGCCTTTCCATTGTTGTAAAACTTGTTGTACAATTCATGACTTCACCTTTTTCGACATTTTTGAAAAAAATCAAGGCTTGCAAGAAAGAAATTACATTTTTAACAATGTTCCCCAAACCCATCGATATATACATCAAAAGAAAGGTCTGTTCAATACCTATCCACAGCTGAAGAGAAAAAGTATCTGCGACATCCGATTCTTGAGATATTTTAATTCAAAGTTATTCGCATGATTTTCCACCCAACTGCAGTTGACTTGCTTTGGATGGTGATATCTCCGTAATCAAACCCCGCAAAACTCTGCGGCTGCCAGTGCTCGAAAGGGATTTCACAGGCCTTTCCATTGTTGTAAAACTTGTTGTACAATTCATGACTTCACCTTTTTCGACATTTTTGAAAAAAATCTAGGCTACACCCTTGCAAGAAAAAAATTACATTTTCAACAATTTTCCCAAAACCCATCGATATATACATCAAAAGAAAGGTCTGTTCAATACCTATCCACAGCTGAAGAGAAAAAGTATCTGCGACATCCGATTCTTGAGATATTTTAATTCAAAGTTATTCGCATGATTTTCCACCCAACTGCAGTTGACTTGCTTTGGATGGTGATATCTCCGCAATCAAACCCCGCAAAACTCTGCGGCTGCCAGTGCTCGAAAGGGATTTCACAGGCCTTTCCATTGTTGTACAATTTGTAGTACAATTCATGACTTCACCTTTTTCGACATTTTTGAAAAAAATCAAGGCTTGCAAGAAAAAAATTACATTTTTAACGATGTTGCCCAAACCCATCGATATATACATCAAAAAAAGGTCTGTTCAATACCTATCCAAAGCTGGAGACAAAAAGTATCTGCGACATCCAAATCTTGAGATATTTTAATTCAAAGTTTTTCGCATGATTTTCCACCCAACTGCATTTGACTTGCTTTGGATGGTGATATCTCCACAACCCGTAAAAATCTGCGGCTACAAGTGCTCGAAAGGGATTCCACAGGCCTTTCCATTGTTGTGAAACTTGTTGTACAATTCATGACTTCACCTTTTTCGACATTTTTGAAAAAAATCAAGGCTAACCCCTTGCAAGAAAAAAATTACATTTTTAACACTGGTCCCCAAACCCATCGACATATACATCAAAAGAAAATTCTGTTCAATACCTATCCACTGCTGAAGACAAAAAATATCTGCGATATCCGGTTCTTGAGATATTTTAATTCAAAGTTATTCGCATGATTTTCCAACCAACTGCATTTGACTTGCTTTGGATTTTAATATCTCCGCAACCGAATCCCGTAAAAATCTGAGGCTGCCAGTGCTCGAAAGGGATTTCACAGGCCTTTCCTTTGTTGTACAATTTGTTGTACAACTTGCTGTACAATTCATGACTTCACTTTTTTCGACATTTTTGAAAAAATGAAGGCTAACCCCTTGCAAGAAAAAAATTACATTTTTAACAATGTTCCCCAAACCCATCGATATATACATCAAAAGAAAGGTCTGTTCAATACCTATCCAAAGCTGAAGACAAAAAGTATCTGCAACATCCGGTTCTTGAAATGTTTTAATTCAAAGTTATTCGCTAACCCCTTGCAAGAAAAAAATTACATTTTCAACAATGTTCCCCAAACCCATCGATATATACATCAAAAGAAAGGTCTGTTGAATACCTATCCACAGCTGAAGACAAAAAGTATCTGCGACATCCAACTCTTGAGATATTTTAATTCAAAATTATTCACATGATTTTCCACCCAACTGCAGTTGACTTGCTTTGGATGGTAATGACTCCGCAATCAAACCCCGCAAGACTCTGCGCCTCCCAGTGCTCGACAGGGATTTCACAGGCGTTTCTATCGTTGTACAACTTGTTGTACAATTCATGATGAAGACAAAAAATATCTGCGATATCCGGTTCTTGAGATATTTTAATTCAAAGTTATTCGCATGATTTTCCAACCAACTGCATTTCACTTGCTTTGGATGGTAATATCTCCGCAACCGAATCCCGTAAAAATCTGAGGCTGCCAGTGCTCGAAATGGATTTCACAGGCCTTTGCATTGTTGTACAACTTGTAGTACAATTCACGACTTCACCTATTTCGACATTTTTGAAAAAAATCAAGGCTAACCACTTGCAAGAAAAAAATTACATTTTTAACAATGTTCCCCAAACCCATCGATATATACATCAAAAGAAAGGTCTGTTCAATACCTATCCACAACTGAAGACAAAAGGTATCTGCGACATCCAGTTCTTGAGATATTTTAATTCCAAATTATTCACATGATTGTCCACCCAACTGCAGTTGACTTGCTTTGGATGGTAATGAGTCCGCAATCAAACACCGCAAAACTCTGCGCCTCCCAGTGCTCGAAAGGGATTTCACAGGCCTTTCTATAGTTGTACAACTTGTTGTACAATTCATGATTTCACCTTTTTCGACATTTTTGGAAAAAATCAAGGCCAACCCCTTGCAAGAAAAAAATTTCATTTTCAACAATGTTCCCCAAACCCATCGATATATACATCAAAAGAAAGGTCTGTTCAATACCTATCCACAGCTGGAGACAAAAAGTATCTGCGACATCCAAATCTTAAGATATTTTTATTCAAAGTTTTTCGCATGATTTTCCACCCAATTGCATTTGACTTGGCTTTGGATGGTGATATCTCCGCAACCAAACCCCGTAAAAATATGCGGCTGCCAGTGCTCGAAAGGGATTCCACAGGCCTTTCCATTGTTATAAAACTTGGTGTACAATTCATGACTTCACCTTTTTCGACATTTTTGAAAAAAATCAAGGCTGACCCCTTGCCAGAAAAAAAATACATTTTTAAAAATGTTCCCCAAACCTATCGACATATACATCAAAAGAAAGGTCTGTTCAATACCTATCCACAACTGAAGACAAAAGGTATCTGCGACATCCAGTTCTTGAGATATTTTAATTCAAAGTTATTCGCATGATTTTCCACCCAACTGCAGTTGACTTGCATTGGATGGTGATATCTCCGCAACCAAACCCCGTAAAAATATGCGGCTGCCAGTGCTCGAAAGGGATTCCACAGGCCTTTCCATTGTTATAAAACTTGGTGTACAATTCATGACTTCACCTTTTTCGACATTTTTGAAAAAAATCAAGGCTAAACCCTTTCAAGAAAAAATTTACATTTTCAACAATGTTCCCCAAACCCATAGGTATATACATCAAAAGAAAGGTCTGTTCAATACATATCCACAGCTGAAGACAGAAAGTATCTGCGACATCCGGTTTTTGAGATATTTTAATTCA
Organism: Philhelius pedissequus; assembly: GCA_910595825.1. Taxonomy (NCBI): domain Eukaryota; kingdom Metazoa; phylum Arthropoda; class Insecta; order Diptera; family Syrphidae; genus Philhelius; species Philhelius pedissequus. The sequence continues at coordinate 67,079 of OU343163.1, read as the reverse complement.
AAGTTATTCGCATGATTTCCCACCTAACTGCATTTGACTTGCTTTGGATGGTAATATCTCCGCAATCAAACCCCGCAAAACTCTGCGCCTCCCAGTGCTCGAAAGGGATTTCACAGGCCTTTCCATTGTTGTACAATTTGTAGTACAATTCATGACTTCCCCTTTTTCGACATTTTTGAAAAAAATCAAGGCTTGCAAGAAAAAAATTACATTTTCAACAATGTTCCCCAAACCCATCGATATATACATCAAAAGAAAGGTCTGTTGAATACCTAACCACAGCTGAAGACAAAAAGTATCTGCGACATCCAACTCTTGAGATATTTTAATTCAAAATTATTCACATGATTTTCCACCCAACTGCAGTTGACTTGCTTTGGATGGTAATGACTCCGCAATCAAACCCCGCAAAACTCTGCGCCTCCCAGTGCTCGAAAGGGATTTCACAGGCCTTTCTATCGTTGTACAACTTGTTGTACAATTCATGATGAAGACTAAAAATATCTGCGATATCCGGTTCTTGAGATATTTTAATTCAAAGTTATTCGCATGATTTTCCAACCAACTGCATTTCACTTGCTTTGGATGGTAATATCTCCGCAACCGAATCCCGTAAAAACCTGAGGCTGCCAGTGCTCGAAAGGGATTTCACAGGCCTTTGCATTGTTGTACAACTTGTAGTACAATTCATGACTTCACCTATTTCGACATTTTTGAAAAAAATCAAGGCTAAACCCTTTCAAGAAAAAATTTACATTTTTAACAATGTTCCCCAAACCCATGGGTATATACATCAAAAGAAAGGTCTGTTCAATACCTATCCACAGCTGAAGACAGAAAGTATCTGCGACATACGGTTTTTGAGATATTTTAATTTAAAGTTATTCGCATGATTTTCCACCTAACTGCATTTGACTTGCTTTGGATGGTGACATCTCCGGTACCGAACCCCGTAAAAATCTGATTTGACTTGCTTTGGATGGCGATATCTCCGCAATCAAACCCCGCAAAACTCTGCCGCTGCCAGTGCTCGAAAGGGATTTCACAGGCCTTTCTATCGTTGTACAACTTGTTGTACAATTCATGACTTCACCTTTTTCGACATTTTTGAAAAAAATCAAGGCTAACCCCTTGCAAGAAAAAAATTACATTTTCAACAAAGTTAACAAAACCCATCGATATATACATCAAAAGAAAGGTCTGCTTAACACCTATCCACAGCTGAAGACAAAAAATATCTGCGACATCCGGTTCTTGAGATATTTTAATTCAAAGTTATTCGCATGATTTTTCAACCAATTGCATTTGACTTGCTTTGGATGGTGATATCTCCGCAACCGAACCCCGTAAAAATCTGAGGCTGCCAGTGCTCGAAAGGGATTTCACAGGCCTTTCCATTGTTGTACAATTTGTTGTACAACTTGCTGTACAATTCATGACTTCACTTTTTTCGACATTTTTGAAAAAAATGAAGGCTAACCCCTTGCAAGAAAAAAATTACACTTTTAACAATGTTCCCCAAAACCATCGATATATACATCAAAATAAAGGTCTGTTCAATACCTATCCAAAGCTGAAGACAAAAAGTATCTGCAACATCCGGGTCTTGAAATGTTTTAATTCAAAGTTATTCGCTAACCCCTTGCAAGAAAAAAATTACATTTTCAACAATGTTCCCCAAACCCATCGATATATACATCAAAAGAAAGGTCTATTGAATACCTAACCACAGCTGAAGACAAAAAGTATCTGCGACATCCAACTCTTGAGATATTTTAATTCAAAATTATTCACATGATTTTCCACCCAACTGCAGTTGACTTGCTTTGGATGGTAATGAGTCCGCAATCAAACCCCGCAAAACTCTGCGCCTCCCAGTGCTCGAAAGGGATTTCACAGGCCTTTCTATAGTTGTACAACTTGTTGTACAATTCATGATTTCACCTTTTTCGACATTTTTGGAAAAAATCAAGGCTAACCCCTTGCAAGAAAAAAATTACATTTTTAACAACGTTCCCCAAACCCATCGATATATACATCAAAAGAAAGGTTTGTTCAATACCTATCCAAAGCTGAAGACAAAAAGTATCTGCAACATCTGGTTCTTGAAATGTTTTAATTCAAAGTTATTCGCTAACCCCTTGCAAGAAAAAAATTACATTTTCAACAATGTTCCCCAAACCCATCGATATATACATCAAAAGAAACGTCTGTTCAATACCTATCCACAGCTGGAGACAAAAAGTATCTGCGACATCCAAATCTTAAGATATTTTTATTCAAAGTTTTTCGCATGATTTTCCACCCAATTGCATTTGACTTGGCTTTGGATGGTGATATCTCCGCAACCAAACCCCGTAAAAATATGCGGCTGCCAGTGCTCGAAAGGGATTCCACAGGCCTTTCCATTGTTGTAAAACTTTTTGTACAATTCATGACTTCACCTTTTTCGACATTTTTGAAAAAAATCAAGGCTGACCCCTTGCCAGAAAAAAATTACATTTTTAAAAATGTTCCCCAAACCTATCGACATATATATCAAAAGAAAGGTCTGTTCAATACCTATCCACAACTGAAGACAAAAGGTATCTGCGACATCCAGTTCTTGATATATTTTAATTCAAAGTTATTCGCATGATTTTCAACCCAACTGCAGTTGACTTGCATTGGATGGTGATATCTCCGCAACCAAACCCCGTAAAAATCTGAGGCTGCCAATGCTCCAAAGGGATTTCACAGGCCTTTCCATTGTTGTACAACTTGTTGTACAATTCATGACTTCACCTTTTTCGACATTTTTGAAAAAAATCAAGGCTAAACCCTTTCAAGAAAAAATTTACATTTTCAACAATGTTGCCCAAACCCATGGGTATATACATCAAAAGAAAGGTCTGTTCAATACCTATCCACAGCTGAAGGCAGAAAGTATCTGCGACATCCGGTTTTTGAGATATTTTAATTCAAAGTTATTCGCATGATTTTCCACCTAACTGCATTTGACTTGCTTTGGATGGTGACATTTCCGGTACCGAACCCCGTAAAAATCTGAAGCTGCCAGTGCTCGAAAGGGATTTCACAGGCCTTTCCATTGTTGTACAATTTGTTGTAAAATTCATGACTTCACTTTTTTCGACATTTTTGAAAAAAAATGAAGGCAAACCCCTTGCAAGAAAAAAATTACATTTTGAACAATGTTCCCCAAACCCATCGATATATACATCAAAAGAAAGGTCTGTTGAATACCTAACCACAGCTGAAGACAAAAAGTATCTGCGACATCCAACTCTTGAGATATTTTAATTCAAAATTATCCACATGATTTTCCACCCAACTGCAGTTGACTTGCTTTGGATGGTAATGACTCCGCAATCAAACCCCGCAAAACTCTGCGCCTCCCAGTGCCGAAAGGGATTTCACAGGCCTTTCCATTGTTGTACAATTTGTAGTACAATTCATGACTTTACCTTTTTCGACATTTTTGAAAAAAATCAAGGCTTGCAAGAAAAAAATTACATTTTTAACAATGTTCCCCAAACCCATCGATATATACATCAAAAGAAAGGTGTGTTCAATACCTATCCACAGCTGAAGACAAAAAGTATCTGCAACATCCGGTTCTTGAAATGTTTTAATTCAAAGTTATTCGCTAACCCCTTGCAAGAAAAAAATTACATTTTCAACAATGTTCCCCAAACCCATCGATATATACATCAAAAGAAAGGTCTGTTCAATACCTATCCACAGCTGGAGACAAAAAGTATATGCGACATCCAAATCTTAAGATATTTTTATTCAAAGTTTTTCGCATGATTTTCCACCCAATTGCATTTGACTTGGCTTTGGATGGTGATATCTCCGCAACCAAACCCCGTAAAAATATGCTGCTGCCAGTACTCGAAAGGGATTCCACAGGCCTTTCCATTGTTGTAAAACTTGTTGTACAATTCATGACTTCACCTTTTTCGACATTTTTGAAAAAAATCAAGGCTGACCCCTTGCCAGAAAAAAATTACATTTTTAAAAATGTTCCCCAAACCTATCGACATATACATCAAAAGAAAGGTCTGTTCAATACCTATCCACAACTGAAGACAAAAGGTATCTGCGACATCCAGTTCTTGAGATATTTTAATTCAAAGTTATTCGCATGATTTTCCACCCAACTGCAGTTGACTTGCTTTGGATGGTGATATCTCCGTAATCAAACCCCGCAAAACTCTGCGGCTGCCAGTGCTCGAAAGGGATTTCACAGGCCTTTCCATTGTTGTAAAACTTGTTGTACAATTCATGACTTCACCTTTTTCGACATTTTTGAAAAAAATCTAGGCTACACCCTTGCAAGAAAAAAATTACATTTTCAACAATTTTCCCAAAACCCATCGATATATACATCAAAAGAAAGGTCTGTTCAATACCTATCCACAGCTGAAGAGAAAAAGTATCTGCGACATCCGATTCTTGAGATATTTTAATTCAAAGTTATTCGCATGATTTTCCACCCAACTGCAGTTGACTTGCTTTGGATGGTGATATCTCCGCAATCAAACCCCGCAAAACTCTGCGGCTGCCAGTGCTCGAAAGGGATTTCACAGGCCTTTCCATTGTTGTACAATTTGTAGTACAATTCATGACTTCACCTTTTTCGACATTTTTGAAAAAAATCAAGGCTTGCAAGAAAAAAATTACATTTTTAACGATGTTGCCCAAACCCATCGATATATACATCAAAAAAAGGTCTGTTCAATACCTATCCAAAGCTGGAGACAAAAAGTATCTGCGACATCCAAATCTTGAGATATTTTAATTCAAAGTTTTTCGCATGATTTTCCACCCAACTGCATTTGACTTGCTTTGGATGGTGATATCTCCACAACCCGTAAAAATCTGCGGCTACAAGTGCTCGAAAGGGATTCCACAGGCCTTTCCATTGTTGTGAAACTTGTTGTACAATTCATGACTTCACCTTTTTCGACATTTTTGAAAAAAATCAAGGCTAACCCCTTGCAAGAAAAAAATTACATTTTTAACACTGGTCCCCAAACCCATCGACATATACATCAAAAGAAAATTCTGTTCAATACCTATCCACTGCTGAAGACAAAAAATATCTGCGATATCCGGTTCTTGAGATATTTTAATTCAAAGTTATTCGCATGATTTTCCAACCAACTGCATTTGACTTGCTTTGGATTTTAATATCTCCGCAACCGAATCCCGTAAAAATCTGAGGCTGCCAGTGCTCGAAAGGGATTTCACAGGCCTTTCCTTTGTTGTACAATTTGTTGTACAACTTGCTGTACAATTCATGACTTCACTTTTTTCGACATTTTTGAAAAAATGAAGGCTAACCCCTTGCAAGAAAAAAATTACATTTTTAACAATGTTCCCCAAACCCATCGATATATACATCAAAAGAAAGGTCTGTTCAATACCTATCCAAAGCTGAAGACAAAAAGTATCTGCAACATCCGGTTCTTGAAATGTTTTAATTCAAAGTTATTCGCTAACCCCTTGCAAGAAAAAAATTACATTTTCAACAATGTTCCCCAAACCCATCGATATATACATCAAAAGAAAGGTCTGTTGAATACCTATCCACAGCTGAAGACAAAAAGTATCTGCGACATCCAACTCTTGAGATATTTTAATTCAAAATTATTCACATGATTTTCCACCCAACTGCAGTTGACTTGCTTTGGATGGTAATGACTCCGCAATCAAACCCCGCAAGACTCTGCGCCTCCCAGTGCTCGACAGGGATTTCACAGGCGTTTCTATCGTTGTACAACTTGTTGTACAATTCATGATGAAGACAAAAAATATCTGCGATATCCGGTTCTTGAGATATTTTAATTCAAAGTTATTCGCATGATTTTCCAACCAACTGCATTTCACTTGCTTTGGATGGTAATATCTCCGCAACCGAATCCCGTAAAAATCTGAGGCTGCCAGTGCTCGAAATGGATTTCACAGGCCTTTGCATTGTTGTACAACTTGTAGTACAATTCACGACTTCACCTATTTCGACATTTTTGAAAAAAATCAAGGCTAACCACTTGCAAGAAAAAAATTACATTTTTAACAATGTTCCCCAAACCCATCGATATATACATCAAAAGAAAGGTCTGTTCAATACCTATCCACAACTGAAGACAAAAGGTATCTGCGACATCCAGTTCTTGAGATATTTTAATTCCAAATTATTCACATGATTGTCCACCCAACTGCAGTTGACTTGCTTTGGATGGTAATGAGTCCGCAATCAAACACCGCAAAACTCTGCGCCTCCCAGTGCTCGAAAGGGATTTCACAGGCCTTTCTATAGTTGTACAACTTGTTGTACAATTCATGATTTCACCTTTTTCGACATTTTTGGAAAAAATCAAGGCCAACCCCTTGCAAGAAAAAAATTTCATTTTCAACAATGTTCCCCAAACCCATCGATATATACATCAAAAGAAAGGTCTGTTCAATACCTATCCACAGCTGGAGACAAAAAGTATCTGCGACATCCAAATCTTAAGATATTTTTATTCAAAGTTTTTCGCATGATTTTCCACCCAATTGCATTTGACTTGGCTTTGGATGGTGATATCTCCGCAACCAAACCCCGTAAAAATATGCGGCTGCCAGTGCTCGAAAGGGATTCCACAGGCCTTTCCATTGTTATAAAACTTGGTGTACAATTCATGACTTCACCTTTTTCGACATTTTTGAAAAAAATCAAGGCTGACCCCTTGCCAGAAAAAAAATACATTTTTAAAAATGTTCCCCAAACCTATCGACATATACATCAAAAGAAAGGTCTGTTCAATACCTATCCACAACTGAAGACAAAAGGTATCTGCGACATCCAGTTCTTGAGATATTTTAATTCAAAGTTATTCGCATGATTTTCCACCCAACTGCAGTTGACTTGCATTGGATGGTGATATCTCCGCAACCAAACCCCGTAAAAATATGCGGCTGCCAGTGCTCGAAAGGGATTCCACAGGCCTTTCCATTGTTATAAAACTTGGTGTACAATTCATGACTTCACCTTTTTCGACATTTTTGAAAAAAATCAAGGCTAAACCCTTTCAAGAAAAAATTTACATTTTCAACAATGTTCCCCAAACCCATAGGTATATACATCAAAAGAAAGGTCTGTTCAATACATATCCACAGCTGAAGACAGAAAGTATCTGCGACATCCGGTTTTTGAGATATTTTAATTCAAAGTTATTCGCATGATTTCCCACCTAACTGCATTTGACTTGCTTTGGATGGTAATATCTCCGCAATCAAACCCCGCAAAACTCTGCGCCTCCCAGTGCTCGAAAGGGATTTCACAGGCCTTTCCATTGTTGTACAATTTGTAGTACAATTCATGACTTCCCCTTTTTCGACATTTTTGAAAAAAATCAAGGCTTGCAAGAAAAAAATTACATTTTCAACAATGTTCCCCAAACCCATCGATATATACATCAAAAGAAAGGTCTGTTGAATACCTAACCACAGCTGAAGACAAAAAGTATCTGCGACATCCAACTCTTGAGATATTTTAATTCAAAATTATTCACATGATTTTCCACCCAACTGCAGTTGACTTGCTTTGGATGGTAATGACTCCGCAATCAAACCCCGCAAAACTCTGCGCCTCCCAGTGCTCGAAAGGGATTTCACAGGCCTTTCTATCGTTGTACAACTTGTTGTACAATTCATGATGAAGACTAAAAATATCTGCGATATCCGGTTCTTGAGATATTTTAATTCAAAGTTATTCGCATGATTTTCCAACCAACTGCATTTCACTTGCTTTGGATGGTAATATCTCCGCAACCGAATCCCGTAAAAACCTGAGGCTGCCAGTGCTCGAAAGGGATTTCACAGGCCTTTGCATTGTTGTACAACTTGTAGTACAATTCATGACTTCACCTATTTCGACATTTTTGAAAAAAATCAAGGCTAAACCCTTTCAAGAAAAAATTTACATTTTTAACAATGTTCCCCAAACCCATGGGTATATACATCAAAAGAAAGGTCTGTTCAATACCTATCCACAGCTGAAGACAGAAAGTATCTGCGACATACGGTTTTTGAGATATTTTAATTTAAAGTTATTCGCATGATTTTCCACCTAACTGCATTTGACTTGCTTTGGATGGTGACATCTCCGGTACCGAACCCCGTAAAAATCTGATTTGACTTGCTTTGGATGGCGATATCTCCGCAATCAAACCCCGCAAAACTCTGCCGCTGCCAGTGCTCGAAAGGGATTTCACAGGCCTTTCTATCGTTGTACAACTTGTTGTACAATTCATGACTTCACCTTTTTCGACATTTTTGAAAAAAATCAAGGCTAACCCCTTGCAAGAAAAAAATTACATTTTCAACAAAGTTAACAAAACCCATCGATATATACATCAAAAGAAAGGTCTGCTTAACACCTATCCACAGCTGAAGACAAAAAATATCTGCGACATCCGGTTCTTGAGATATTTTAATTCAAAGTTATTCGCATGATTTTTCAACCAATTGCATTTGACTTGCTTTGGATGGTGATATCTCCGCAACCGAACCCCGTAAAAATCTGAGGCTGCCAGTGCTCGAAAGGGATTTCACAGGCCTTTCCATTGTTGTACAATTTGTTGTACAACTTGCTGTACAATTCATGACTTCACTTTTTTCGACATTTTTGAAAAAAATGAAGGCTAACCCCTTGCAAGAAAAAAATTACACTTTTAACAATGTTCCCCAAAACCATCGATATATACATCAAAATAAAGGTCTGTTCAATACCTATCCAAAGCTGAAGACAAAAAGTATCTGCAACATCCGGGTCTTGAAATGTTTTAATTCAAAGTTATTCGCTAACCCCTTGCAAGAAAAAAATTACATTTTCAACAATGTTCCCCAAACCCATCGATATATACATCAAAAGAAAGGTCTATTGAATACCTAACCACAGCTGAAGACAAAAAGTATCTGCGACATCCAACTCTTGAGATATTTTAATTCAAAATTATTCACATGATTTTCCACCCAACTGCAGTTGACTTGCTTTGGATGGTAATGAGTCCGCAATCAAACCCCGCAAAACTCTGCGCCTCCCAGTGCTCGAAAGGGATTTCACAGGCCTTTCTATAGTTGTACAACTTGTTGTACAATTCATGATTTCACCTTTTTCGACATTTTTGGAAAAAATCAAGGCTAACCCCTTGCAAGAAAAAAATTACATTTTTAACAACGTTCCCCAAACCCATCGATATATACATCAAAAGAAAGGTTTGTTCAATACCTATCCAAAGCTGAAGACAAAAAGTATCTGCAACATCTGGTTCTTGAAATGTTTTAATTCAAAGTTATTCGCTAACCCCTTGCAAGAAAAAAATTACATTTTCAACAATGTTCCCCAAACCCATCGATATATACATCAAAAGAAACGTCTGTTCAATACCTATCCACAGCTGGAGACAAAAAGTATCTGCGACATCCAAATCTTAAGATATTTTTATTCAAAGTTTTTCGCATGATTTTCCACCCAATTGCATTTGACTTGGCTTTGGATGGTGATATCTCCGCAACCAAACCCCGTAAAAATATGCGGCTGCCAGTGCTCGAAAGGGATTCCACAGGCCTTTCCATTGTTGTAAAACTTTTTGTACAATTCATGACTTCACCTTTTTCGACATTTTTGAAAAAAATCAAGGCTGACCCCTTGCCAGAAAAAAATTACATTTTTAAAAATGTTCCCCAAACCTATCGACATATATATCAAAAGAAAGGTCTGTTCAATACCTATCCACAACTGAAGACAAAAGGTATCTGCGACATCCAGTTCTTGATATATTTTAATTCAAAGTTATTCGCATGATTTTCAACCCAACTGCAGTTGACTTGCATTGGATGGTGATATCTCCGCAACCAAACCCCGTAAAAATCTGAGGCTGCCAATGCTCCAAAGGGATTTCACAGGCCTTTCCATTGTTGTACAACTTGTTGTACAATTCATGACTTCACCTTTTTCGACATTTTTGAAAAAAATCAAGGCTAAACCCTTTCAAGAAAAAATTTACATTTTCAACAATGTTGCCCAAACCCATGGGTATATACATCAAAAGAAAGGTCTGTTCAATACCTATCCACAGCTGAAGGCAGAAAGTATCTGCGACATCCGGTTTTTGAGATATTTTAATTCAAAGTTATTCGCATGATTTTCCACCTAACTGCATTTGACTTGCTTTGGATGGTGACATTTCCGGTACCGAACCCCGTAAAAATCTGAAGCTGCCAGTGCTCGAAAGGGATTTCACAGGCCTTTCCATTGTTGTACAATTTGTTGTAAAATTCATGACTTCACTTTTTTCGACATTTTTGAAAAAAAATGAAGGCAAACCCCTTGCAAGAAAAAAATTACATTTTGAACAATGTTCCCCAAACCCATCGATATATACATCAAAAGAAAGGTCTGTTGAATACCTAACCACAGCTGAAGACAAAAAGTATCTGCGACATCCAACTCTTGAGATATTTTAATTCAAAATTATCCACATGATTTTCCACCCAACTGCAGTTGACTTGCTTTGGATGGTAATGACTCCGCAATCAAACCCCGCAAAACTCTGCGCCTCCCAGTGCCGAAAGGGATTTCACAGGCCTTTCCATTGTTGTACAATTTGTAGTACAATTCATGACTTTACCTTTTTCGACATTTTTGAAAAAAATCAAGGCTTGAAAGAAAAAAATTACATTTTTAACAATGTTCCCCAAACCCATCGATATATACATCAAAAGAAAGGTGTGTTCAATACCTATCCACAGCTGAAGACAAAAAGTATCTGCAACATCCGGTTCTTGAAATGTTTTAATTCAAAGTTATTCGCTAACCCCTTGCAAGAAAAAAATTACATTTTCAACAATGTTCCCCAAACCCATCGATATATACATCAAAAGAAAGGTCTGTTCAATACCTATCCACAGCTGGAGACAAAAAGTATATGCGACATCCAAATCTTAAGATATTTTTATTCAAAGTTTTTCGCATGATTTTCCACCCAATTGCATTTGACTTGGCTTTGGATGGTGATATCTCCGCAACCAAACCCCGTAAAAATATGCTGCTGCCAGTACTCGAAAGGGATTCCACAGGCCTTTCCATTGTTGTAAAACTTGTTGTACAATTCATGACTTCACCTTTTTCGACATTTTTGAAAAAAATCAAGGCTGACCCCTTGCCAGAAAAAAATTACATTTTTAAAAATGTTCCCCAAACCTATCGACATATACATCAAAAGAAAGGTCTGTTCAATACCTATCCACAACTGAAGACAAAAGGTATCTGCGACATCCAGTTCTTGAGATATTTTAATTCAAAGTTATTCGCATGATTTTCCACCCAACTGCAGTTGACTTGCATTGGATGGTGATATCTCCGCAACCAAACCCCGTAAAAATCTGCGGCTGCCAATGCTCCAAAGGGATTTCACAGGCCTTTCCATTGTTGTACAATGTGTTGTAAAATTCATGACTTCACTTTTTTCGACATTTTTGAAAAAAATGAAGGCAAACCCCTTGTAAGAAAAAAATTACATTTTTAACAATGTTCCACAAACCCATCGATATATACATCAAAAGAAAGGTGTGTTCAATACCTATACACAGCTGAAGACAAAAAGTATCTGCAACATCCGGTTCTTGAAATGTTTTAATTCAAAGTTATTCGCTAACCCCTTGCAAGAAAAAAATTACATTTTCAACAATGTTCCCCAAACCCATCGATATATACATCAAAAGAAAGGTCTGTTGAATACCTAACCACAGCTGAAGACAAAAAGTATCTGCGACATCCAACACTTGAGATATTTTAATTCAAAATTATTCACATGATTTTCCACCCAACTGCAGTTGACATGCTTTGGATGGTAATGACTCCGCAATCAAACCCCGCAAAACTCTGCGCCTCCCAGTGCTCGAAAGGGATTTCACAGGCCTTTCTATCGTTGTACAACTTGTTGTACAATTCATGATGAACACAAAAAATATCTGCGATATCCGGTTCTTGAGATATTTTAATTCAAAGTTATTCGCATGATTTTCCAACCAACTGCATTTCACTTGCTTTGGATGGTAATATCTCCGCAACCGAATCCCGTAAAAATCTAAAGCTGCCAGTGCTCGAAAGGGATTTCACAGGCCTTTGCATTGTTGTACAACTTGTAGTACAATTCATGACTTCACCTATTTCGACATTTTTGAAAAAAATCAAGGCTAACCCCTTGCAAGAAAAAAATTACATTTTTAACAATGTTCCCCAAACCCATCGATATATACATCAAAAGAAAGGTCTGTTCAATTCCTATCCACAGCTGAAGACAAAAAATATCTGCGACATCCGGTTCTTGAGATATTTTAATTCAAAATTATTCGCATGATTTTCCACCCAACTGCAGTTGACTTGCTTTGGATGGCGATATCTCCGCAATCAAACTCCGCAAAACTCTGCAGCTGCCAGTGCTCGAAAGGGATTTCACAGGCCTTTCTATCGTTGTACAACTTGTTGTACAATTCATGACTTCACCTTTTTCGACATTTTTGAAAAAAATCAAGGCTAACCCCTGGCAAGAAAAAAATTACATTTTCAACAAAGTTCCCAAAACCCATCGATATATACATCAAAAGAAAGGTCTGTTTAACACCTATCCACAGCTGAAGACAAAAAATATCTGCGACATCCGGTTCTTGAGATATTTTAATTCAAAGTTATTCGCATGATTTTCCAACCAACTGCATTTGACTTGCTTTGGATGGTGATATCTCCGCAACCGAACCCCGTAAAAATCTGAGGCTGCCAGTGCTCGAAAGGGATTTCACAGGCCTTTCCATTGTTGTACAATTTGTTGTACAACTTGCTGTACAATTCATGACTTCACCTTTTTCGACATTTTTGAAAAAAATGAAGGCTAACCCCTTGCAAGAAAAAAATTACATTTTTAACAATGTTCCCCAAACCCATCGATATATACATCAAAAGAAAGGTCTGTTCAATACCTATCCAAAGCTGAAGACAAAAAGTATCTGCAACATCCGGTTCTTGAAATGTTTTAATTCAAAGTTATTCGCTAACCCCTTGCAAGAAAAAAATTACATTTTCAACAATGTTCCCCAAACCCATCGATATATACATCAAAAGAAAGGTCTATTGAATACCTAACCACAGCTGAAGACAAAAAGTATCTGCGACATCCAACTCTTGAGATATTTTAATTCAAAATTATTCACATGATTTTCCACCCAACTGCAGTTGACTTACTTTGGATGGTAATGAGTCCGCAATCAAACCCCGGAAAACTCTGCGCCACCCAGTGCTCGAAAGGGATTTCACAGGCCTTTCTATAGTTGTACAACTTGTTGTACAATTCATGATTTCATCTTTTTCGACATTTTTGGAAAAAATCAAGGCTAACCCCTTGCAAGAAAAAAATTACATTTTCAACAAAGTTCCCAAAACCCATCGATATATACATCAAAAGAAAGGTCTGTTTAACACCTATCCACAGCTGAAGACAAAAAATATCTGCGACATCCGGTTCTTGAGATATTTTAATTCAAAGTTATTCGCATGATTTTCCACCCAACTGCAATTGACTTGCTTTGCATGGTGATATCTCCGCAACCGAACCCCGTAAAAATCTGAGCCTGCCAGTGCTCGAAAGGTATTTCACAGGCCTTTCCATTGTTGTACAATTTGTAGTACAATTCATGACTTCACCTTTTTCGACATTTTTGAAAAAAATCAAGGCTTGCAAGAAAAAAATTACATTTTTAGCAATGTTCCCCAAACCCATCGATATATACATCAAAAGAAAGGTGTGCTCAATACTTATCCACAGCTGAAGACAAAAAGTATCTGCGACATCCGGTTCTTGAGATATTTTAATTCAAAGTATCTGCGACATCCAACTCTTGAGATATTTTAATTCAAAATTATTCACATGATTTTCCACCCAACTGCAGTTGACTTGCTTTGGATGGTAATGAGTCCGCAATCAAACCCCGCAAAACTCTGCGCCTCCCAGTGCTCGAAAGGGATTTCACAGGCCTTTCTATAGTTGTACAACTTGTTGTACAATTCATGACTTCACCTTTTTCGACATTTTTGAAAAAAATCAAGGCTTGCAAGAAAAAAATTACATTTTCAACAATGTTCCCCAAACCCATCGATATACACATCAAAAGAAAGGTCTGTTCAATACCTATCCACAGCTGGAGACAAAAAGTATCTGCGACATCCATATCTTAAGATATTTTTATTCAAAGTTTTTCGCATGATTTTCCAACCAATTGCAGTTGACTTGCTTTGGATGGTAATGAGTCCGCAATCAAACCCCGCAAAACTCTGCGCCTCCCAGTGCTCGAAAGGGATTTCACAGGCCTTTCTATAGTTGTACAACTTGTTGTACAATTCATGACTTCACCTTTTTCGACATTTTTGAAAAAAATCAAGGCTTGCAAGAAAAAAATTACATTTTCAACAATGTTCCCCAAACCCATCGATATACACATCAAAAGAAAGGTCTGTTCAATACCTATCCACAACTGAAGACAAAAGGTATCTGCGACATCCAGTTCTTGAGATATTTTAATTCAAAGTTATTCGCATGATTTTCCACCCAACTGCAGTTGACTTGAATTTGATGGTGATATCTCCGCAACCAAACCCCGTAAAAATCTGCGGCTGACAATGCTCCAAAGGGATTTCACAGGCCTTTCCATTGTTGTACAACTTGTTGTACAATTCATGACTTCACCTTTTTCGACATTTTTGAAAAAAATCAAGGCTAAACCCTTTCAAGAAAAAATTTACATTTTCAACAATGTTCCCCAAACCCATGGGTATATACATCAAAAGAAAGCTCTGTTCAATACCTATCCACAGCTGAAGACAGAAAGTATCTGCGACATCCGGTTTTTGAGATATTTTAATTCAAAGTTATTCGCATGATTTTTCACCTAACTGCATTTGACTTGCTTTGGATGGTGACATCTCCGGTACCGAACCCCGTAAAAATATGAAGCTACCAGTGCTCGAAAGGGATTTCACAGGCCTTTCCATTGTTGTACAATTTGTTGTAAAATTCATGACTTCACTTTTTTCGACATTTTTGAAAAAAATGAAGGCAAACCCCTTGCAAGAAAAAAATTACATTTTGAACAATGTTCCCCAAACACATCGATATATACATAAAAAGAAAGGTCTGTTCAATACCTATCCACAGCTGAAGACAAAAAGTATCTGCGACATCCGGTTCTTGAGATATTTTAATTCAAAGTTATTCGCATGATTTTCCACCCAACTGCAGTTGACTTGCTTTGGATGGTGATATCTCCACAATCAAACCCCGCAAAACTCTGCCGCTGCCAGTGCTCGAAAGGGATTTCACAGGCCTTTCTATCGTTGTACAACTTGTTGTACAATTCATGACTTCACCTTTTTCGACATTTTTGAAAATATCAAGGCTAACCCCTTGCAAGAAAAAAGTTACATTTTTAACAATATTGCCCAAACCCATCGATATATACATCAAAAGAAAGGTCTGTTCAATACCTATCCACAGCTGGAGACAAAAAGTATCTGCGACATCCAAATCTCGAGATATTTTAATTCAAAGTTTTCGCATGATTTTCCACCCAACTGCATTTGACTTGCTTTGGATGGTGATATCTCCGCAAACAAACCCCGTAAAAATCTGCGGCTGCCAGTGCTCGAAAGGGATTCCACAGACCTTTCCATTGTTGTAAAACTTGTTGTACAATTCATGACTTCACCTTTTTCGACATTTTTGAAAATATCAAGGCTAACCCCTTGCAAGAAAAAAGTTACATTTTTAACAATATTGCCCAAACCCATCGATATATACATCAAAAGAAAGGTCTGTTCAATACCTATCCACAGCTGGAGACAAAAAGTATCTGCGACATCCAAATCTTGAGATATTTTAATTCAAAGTTTTCGCATGATTTTCCACCCAACTGCATTTGACTTGCTTTGGATGGTGATATCTCCGCAAACAAACCCCGTAAAAATCTGCGGCTGCCAGTGCTCGAAAGGGATTCCACAGGCCTTTCCATTGTTGTAAAACTTGTTGTACAATTCATGACTTCACCTTTTTCGACATGTTTGAAAAAAATCAAGACTTGCAAGAAAGAAATTACATTTTTAACAATTTTCCCCAAACCCATCGATATATACATCAAAAGAAAGGTCTGTTCAATACCTATCCACAGCTGAAGAGAAAAAGTACCTGCGACATCCGATTCTTGAGATATTTTAATTCAAAGTTATTCGCATGATTTTCCACCCAACTGCAGTTGACTTGCTTTGGATGGTGATATCTCCGCAATCAAACCCCGCAAAACTCTGCGGCTGCCAGTGCTCGAAAGGGATTTCACAGGCCTTTCCATTGTTGTACAATTCATGACTTCACTTTTTTTGACATTTTTGAAAAAAATCAAGGCTAACCCCTTGCAAGAAAAAAATTACATTTTCAACAATGTTCCCCAAACCCATCGATATATACATCAAAAGAAATATCTGCTCAAAACATATGCACTGCTGAAGACAAAAAGTATCTGCGACATCCGGTTCTTGAGATATTTTAATTCAAAATTATTCGCATGATTTTCCAAACAACTGCATTTGACTTGCTTTGAATGGTGATATCTCCGCAACCAAACCCCGTAAAAATCTGCGGCTGCCAGTGCTCGAAAGGGATTCCACAGGCCTTTCCATTGTTGTACAATTCATGACTTCACTTTTTTTGACATTTTTGAAAAAAATCAAGGCTAACCCCTTGCAAGAAAAAAATTACATTTTCAACAATGTTCCCCAAACCCATCGATATATACATCAAAAGAAATATCTGCTCAAAACATATGCACTGCTGAAGACAAAAAGTATCTGCGACATCCGGTTCTTGAGATATTTTAATTCAAAATTATTCGCATGATTTTCCACCCAACTGCATTTGACTTGCTTTGGATGGTGAAATCTACGCAACCAAGCCCCAACAAAATCTGCGGATGCAAGTGTTCGAAAGGTATTGCACAGCCCTTTCTATTGGTGGTCTGTTCAATACCTATCCACAGCTGAGGACAAAAGGTATCTGCGGCATCTGGTTCTTGAGATATTTCAATCCAAAGTTATTCCTATGATTTTTCAGCCAACTGCATTTGACGACTTGCTTTTGATGGTGATATCTACGCAACCAAGCCCCAAGAAAATCTGCGGATGCAAGTGTTCGAAAGGTATTGCACAACCCTTTCTATTGGTGGGCAATTTGTTGTATAATTCTTGACTCCAGTTCTTTCGCCATTTTAGAAAAATAAATCAAGGCTAACCCCTTGCCAAAAAAAATTTCATTTTCAAAAATGTTCCCCAAACCCATCGATATATATATACATCACAAGAAAGGTCTGTTCAATACCTATCTACAGCTGGGGACAAAATGTATCTGCGGCATTTGTTCTTGAGATATTTCAATCCAAAGTTATTCCTATGATTTTTCAGCCAACTGCATTTGACGACTTGGTTTGGATGGTGATATCTCCGCCACCAAGCCCCAAAAAAATCTGCAGATGCAAGTGTTCGAAAGGTATTGCACAGCCTTTTCTATTGGCGAGCAATTTGTTGTACAATTCTTGGATTCAGTTTTTTTTGACATTTTAAATAAATAAATCAAGGCTAACCGCTTACCAAAAAAAAATTACAATTTCAAAAATGTTCCCCAAACCCATCGATATATACATCACAAGAAAGGTCTGTTCAATACCTATTTACAGCTGAGGACAAAAAGAATCTGCGGCATCTGGTTCTTGAGATACTTATTTCCAAAATTATGTTCATGATTTTCCTCCCAATTGCATTTGACTTGCTTTGGATGGTGATATCTACGCAACCAAGCCCCAAAAAAATCTGCGGATGCAAGTGTTCGAAAGGTATTGCACAACCCTTTCTATTGGTGGGCAATTTGTTGTATAATTCTTGACTCCAGTTCTTTCGCCATCTTAGAAAAA
This sequence comes from Philhelius pedissequus, assembly GCA_910595825.1. Lineage (NCBI taxonomy): Eukaryota > Metazoa > Arthropoda > Insecta > Diptera > Syrphidae > Philhelius > Philhelius pedissequus. The sequence continues at coordinate 49,025 of OU343163.1, read as the reverse complement.
TAAATCAAGGCTAACCCCTTGCCAAAAAAATTTCATTTTCAAAAATTTTCCCCAAACCCATCGATATATACTTCACATGAAAGGCCTGTTCAATACCTATCCACAGCTGAGGACAAAAAGAATCTGCGGCATCTGGTTCTTGAGATACTTAAATCTAAAGTTATTCTCATGATTTTCCTCCCAAATGCATTTGACTTGCTTTGGATGGTGAAATCTACGCAACCAAGCCCCAAAAACATCTACGGATGCAAGTGTTCGAAAGGTATTGCACAGCCCTTTATATTGGTGGCAATTTGTTGTATAATTCTTGACTCCAGTTCTTTCGCCATTTTAGAAAAATAAATCAAGGCTAACCTCTTGCCAAAAAAAATTACATTTTCAAAAATGTTCCACAAACCCAACGATATATACATCAAAAGAAAGGTCTGTTCAATACCTATCCACAGCTGGGGACAAAAGGTATCTGCAGCGTCTGATTCTTGAGATATTTCAATCCAAAGTTATTCTTATGATTTTTCACTCAACTGCATTTGACTTGCTTTGCATGGTGGTATCTCCGCAAAAAAGCCACGCAAAAATTTGCGGATGCCAGTGCTCGAAAGGTATTGCACAGCTCTTTTCATTGGCGAGCAATTTGTTGCACAATTCTTGACTTCAGTTTTTTCGACATTTTAAGAAATAAATCAAGGCTAACCCCTAGCCAAAAAAAATACAGTTTCAAACATGTTCCCCAAATGCATTTGACTTGCTTTGGAAGGTGGTATCTCCGCAACCAAGCCACGCAAAAATCTGCAGATGCCAGTGCTCGAAAGGTATTGCACAGCCCATTCCATTGGCGCGCAATTTGTTGTATAATTCTTGGATTCAGTTTTTTCGACATTTTAAAAAAATAAATCAAGGCTAACCAAAAAAACCTTGCCAAAAAAAAAAATACATTTTCAAAAATGTTCCCCAAACCCAACGATATATACATCACAAGAAAAGTCTGTTCAATACCTATTCACAGCTGAGGACAAAAAGAATCTGCGGCATCTGGTTCTTGAGATACTTAATTCCAAAGTTATTCTCATGATTTTCCTCCCAATTGCATTTGACTTGCTTTGGAAGGTGATATCTACGCAACCAAGCCCCAACAAAATCTGCGGATGCAAGTGTTCGAAAGGTATTGCACAGCCCTTTCTATTGGTGGTCTGTTCAATACCTATCCACAGCTGAGGACAAAAGGTATCTGCGGCATCTGGTTCTTGAGATATTTCAATCCAAAGTTATTCCTATGATTTTTCAGCCAACTGCATTTGACGACTTGCTTTTGATGGTGATATCTACGCAACCAAGCCCCAAAAAAATCTGCGGATGCAAGTGTTCGAAAGGTATTGCACAACCCTTTCTATTGGTGGGCAATTTGTTGTATAATTCTTGACTCCAGTTCTTTCGCCATCTTAGAAAAATAAATCAAGGCTAACCCCTTGCCAAAAAAATTTCATTTTCAAAAATTTTCCCCAAACCCATCGATATATACTTCACATGAAAGGCCTGTTCAATACCTATCCACAGCAGAGGACAAAAAGAATCTGCGGCATCTGGTTCTTGAGATACTTAAATCTAAAGTTATTCTCATGATTTTCCTCCCAAATGCATTTGACTTGCTTTGGATGGTGAAATCTACGCAACCAAGCCCCAAAAACATCTACGGATGCAAGTGTTCGAAAGGTATTGCACAGCCCTTTATATTGGTGGCAATTTGTTGTATAATTCTTGACTCCAGTTCTTTCGCCATTTTAGAAAAATAAATCAAGGCTAACCTCTTGCCAAAAAAAATTACATTTTCAAAAATGTTCCACAAACCCAACGATATATACATCAAAAGAAAGGTCTGTTCAATACCTATCCACAGCTGGGGACAAAAGGTATCTGCAGCGTCTGATTCTTGAGATATTTCAATCCAAAGTTATTCTTATGATTTTTCACTCAACTGCATTTGACTTGCTTTGCATGGTGGTATCTCCGCAAAAAAGCCACGCAAAAATTTGCGGATGCCAGTGCTCGAAAGGTATTGCACAGCTCTTTTCATTGGCGAGCAATTTGTTGCACAATTCTTGACTTCAGTTTTTTCGACATTTTAAGAAATAAATCAAGGCTAACCCCTAGCCAAAAAAAATACAGTTTCAAACATGTTCCCCAAATGCATTTGACTTGCTTTGGAAGGTGGTATCTCCGCAACCAAGCCACGCAAAAATCTGCAGATGCCAGTGCTCGAAAGGTATTGCACAGCCCATTCCATTGGCGCGCAATTTGTTGTATAATTCTTGGATTCAGTTTTTTCGACATTTTAAAAAAATAAATCAAGGCTAACCAAAAAAACCTTGCCAAAAAAAAAAATACATTTTCAAAAATGTTCCCCAAACCCAACGATATATACATCACAAGAAAAGTCTGTTCAATACCTATTCACAGCTGAGGACAAAAAGAATCTGCGGCATCTGGTTCTTGAGATACTTAATTCCAAAGTTATTCTCATGATTTTCCTCCCAATTGCATTTGACTTGCTTTGGAAGGTGATATCTACGCAACCAAGCCCCAACAAAATCTGCGGATGCAAGTGTTCGAAAGGTATTGCACAGCCCTTTCTATTGGTGGTCTGTTCAATACCTATCCACAGCTGAGGACAAAAGGTATCTGCGGCATCTGGTTCTTGAGATATTTCAATCCAAAGTTATTCCTATGATTTTTCAGCCAACTGCATTTGACGACTTGCTTTTGATGGTGATATCTACGCAACCAAGCCCCAAAAAAATCTGCGGATGCAAGTGTTCGAAAGGTATTGCACAACCCTTTCTATTGGTGGGCAATTTGTTGTATAATTCTTGACTCCAGTTCTTTCGCCATTTTAGAAAAATAAATCGAGGCTAACCCCTTGCCAAAAAAAATTTCATTTTCAAAAATGTTCCCCAAACCCATCGATATATATATACATCACAAGAAAGGTCTGTTCAATACCTATCTACAGCTGGGGACAAAATGTATCTGCGGCATTTGTTCTTGAGATATTTCAATCCAAAGTTATTCCTATGATTTTTCAGCCAACTGCATTTGACGACTTGCTTTGGATGGTGATATCTCCGCCACCAAGCCCCAAAAAAATCTGCAGATGCAAGTGTTCGAAAGGTATTGCACAGCCTTTTCTATTGGCGAGCAATTTGTTGTACAATTCTTGGATTCAGTTTTTTTTGACATTTTAAATAAATAAATCAAGGCTAACCGCTTACCAAAAAAAAATTACAATTTCAAAAATGTTCCCCAAACCCATCGATATATACATCACAAGAAAGGTCTGTTCAATACCTATTTACAGCTGAGGACAAAAAGAATCTGCGGCATCTGGTTCTTGAGATACTTATTTCCAAAATTATGTTCATGATTTTCCTCCCAATTGCATTTGACTTGCTTTGGATGGTGATATCTACGCAACCAAGCCCCAAAAAAATCTGCGGATGCAAGTGTTCGAAAGGTATTGCACAACCCTTTCTATTGGTGGGCAATTTGTTGTATAATTCTTGACTCCAGTTCTTTCGCCATCTTAGAAAAATAAATCAAGGCTAACCCCTTGCCAAAAAAATTTCATTTTCAAAAATTTTCCCCAAACCCATCGATATATACTTCACATGAAAGGTCTGTTCAATACCTATCCACAGCTGAGGACAAAAAGAATCTGCGGCATCTGGTTCTTGAGATACTTAAATCCAAAGTTATTCTCATGATTTTCCTCGCAAGCGCATTTGACTTGCTTTGGATGGTGAAATCTACGCAACCAAGCCCCAAAAAAATCTGCGGATGCAAGTGTTCGAAAGGTATTGCACAGCCCTTTCTATTGGTGGGCAATTTGTTGTATAATTCTTGACTCCAGTTCTTTCGCCATTTTAGAAAAAAAAATCAAGGCTAACCCCTTGCCAAAAAAAATTTCATTTTCAAAAATGTTGCCCAAACCCATCGATATATACATACATCACAAGAAAGGTCTGTTTAATACCTATCCACAGCTGGGGACAAAATGTATCTGCGGAATCTGGTTCTTGAGATATTTCAATCCAAAGTTATTCCTATGATTTTTCAGCCAACTGCATTTGACGACTTGCTTTGGATGGTGATATCTCCGCCACCAAGCCCCAAAAAAATCTGGAGATGTAAGTGTTCGAAAGGTATTGCACAGCCTTTTCTATTGGCGAGCAATTTGTTGTACAATTCTTGGATTCAGTTTTTTTGACATTTTAAATAAATAAATCAAGGCTAACCCCTTACCAAAAAAAAATTACAATTTCAAAACTGTTCCCAAACCCATCGATATATACATCACAAGAAAGGTCTGTTCAATACCTATGCACAGCTGGGGAAAAATGTATCTGCAAGATTTGGTTCTTGAGATATTTCAATCCAAAGATATTCTCATGACTTTTCACCCAACTGCATTTGACTTGCTTTGGATGGTGATATCTACGCAACCAAGCCCCAAAAAAATTTGCGGATGCAAGTGTTCGAAAGGTATTGCACAGCCCTTTTTATTGGCGAGCAATTTGTTGTATAATTCTTGACTCTAGTTTTCGACATTTAAAAAAAAGAAATCAACACTAACCCCTAGCCAAAAACAAAATACATTTTCTAACATGTTCCCCAAACCCATCGATATATACATCAGAAGAAAGTTCTGTTCAATACCTATCCACAGCTGGAGACAAAAGTTATCTGCGGCATCTGGTTCTTGAGATACTTCAATCGAAAGTCATTCTCATGATTTTCCTCCCAAATGCATTTGACTAGCTTTGGATGGTGGTTGCTCCGCAACCGAGCCACACAAAAGTCTGCACATGTCAGTGCTCGAAATGTATTGCACAGCCCATTCCATTGGCGCGCAATTTGTTGTACAATTCTTGGATTCAGTTTTTTCGACATTTAAAAGAAACAAATCAAGGCTAACCCCTTGCCAAAAAAAATTACATTTTCATAAATGTTCCCCAAACCCATCGATATACACATCACAAGACAGGTCTGTTGAGTGCCTATTCGCAGCTGAGGACAAACAGAATCTGCGGCATCTGGTTCTTGAGATATTTCAATCCAAAGATATTCTCATGACTTTTCACCCAACTGCATTTGACTTGCTTTGGATGGTGATATCTACGCAACCAAGCCCCAAAAAAATTTGCGGATGCCAGTGCTCGAAAGGTATTGCACAGCTCTTTTCATTGGCGAGCAATTTGTTGCACAATTCTTGACTTCAGTTTTTTCGACATTTTAAGAAATAAATCAAGGCTAACCTTTGCCGAAAAAAATAAATTTTCAAAAATGTTCCCCAAACCCATCGATATATACATCACAAGAAGGGTCTGGTCAATACTTATCCACAGCTGGGGACAAAAGGTACCTGCGGCATCTGGTTATTGAGATATTTCAATCCACAGATATTCTCATGATTTTTCGCCCAACTGCATTTGACTTGCTTTGGATGGTGATATCTCCGCAAAAATCTGCGGATGCCAGTGCTCGAAATGTATTGCACAGCCTATTCCATTGGCGCGCAATTTGTTGCACAATTCTTGGATTCAGTTTTTTTGACATTTTAAAAAAATAAATCAAGGCTAACCCCAAGCCAAAAAAAATACAGTTTCAAACATGTTCCCCAAATGCATTTGACTTGCTTTGGGTGGTGGTATCTCCGCAATCAAGCCACGCAAAAATCTGCGGATGCCAGTGCTCGAAAGGTATTGCACAGCCCATTCCATTGGAGCGCAATTTGTTGTATAATTCTTGGATTCAGTTTTTTCTACATTTAAAAAAAAAAAATCAAGGCTAACCAAAAAAACCTTGCCAAAAAAAAATACATTTTCAAAAATGTTCCCCAAACCCAACGATATATACACTACAAGAAAAGTCTGTTCAATACCTATTCACAGCTGAGGACAAAAAGAATCTGCGGCATCTGGTTCTTGAGATACTTAAATCTAAAGTTATTCTCATGATTTTCCTCCCAAATGCATTTGACTTGCTTTGGATGGTGAAATCTACGCAACCAAGCCCCAAAAACATCTACGGATGCAAGTGTTCGAAAGGTATTGCACAGCCCTTTCTATTGGTGGTCTGTTCAATACCTATCCACAGCTGAGGACAAAAGGTATCTGCGGCATCTGGTTCTTGAGATATTTCAATCCAAAGTTATTCCTATGATTTTTCAGCCAACTGCATTTGACGACTTGCTTTGGATGGTGATGTCTACGCAACCAAGCCCCAAAAAAAACTGCGGATGCAAGTGTTCGAAAGGTATTGCACAACCCTTTCTATTGGTGGGCAATTTGTTGTATAACTCTTGACTCCAGTTCTTTCGCCATTTTAGAAAAATAAATCAAGGCTAACCCCTTGCCAAAAAAATTTCATTTTCAAAAAATTTCCCCAAACCCATCGATATATACTTCACATGAAAGGTCTGTTCAATACCTATCCACAGCTGAGGACAAAAAGAATCTGCGGCATCTGGTTCTTGAGATACTTAAATCCAAAGTTATTCTCATGATTTTCCTCCCAAGCGCACTTGACTTGCTTTGCATGGTGAAATCAACGCAACCAAGCCCCTAAAAATCTGCGGATGCAAGTGTTCGAAAGGTATTGCACAGCCCTTTCTATTGGTGGGCAATTTGTTGTATAATTCTTGACTCCAGTTCTTTCGCCATTTTAGAAAAATAAATAAAGGCTAACCCCTTGCCAAAAAAAATTTCATTTTCAAAAATGTTGCCCACGCCCATCGATATATACATACATCACAAGAAAGGTCTGTTCAATACCTATCCACAGCTGGGGACAAAATGTATCTGCGGAATCTGGTTCTTGAGATATTTCAATCCAAAGTTATTCCTATGATTTTTCAGCCAACTGCATTTGACGACTTGCTTTGGATGGTGATATCTCCGCCACCAAGCCCCAAAAAAATCTGCAGATGCAAGTGTTCGAAAGGTATTGCACAGCCTTTTCTATTGGCGGGCAATTTGTTGTACAATTCTTGGATTCAGTTTTTTTGACATTTTAAATAAATAAATCAAGGCTAACCCGTTACCAAAAAAAAATTACAATTTCAAAAATGTTCCCCAAACCCATCGATATATACATCACAAGAAAGGTCTGTTCAATACCTATTTACAGCTGAGGACAAAAAGAATCTGCGGCATCTGGTTCTTGAGATACTTATTTCCAAAATTATGTTCATGATTTTCCTGCCAATTGCATTTGACTTGCTTTGGATGGTGATAACTACGCAACCAGGCTCCAAAAAAATCTGCGGATGCAAGTGTTCGAAAGGTATTGCACAGCCCTTTCTATTGGTGGGCAATTTGTTGTATAATTCTTGACTCCAGTTCTTTCGCCATTTTAGAAAAATAAATCAAGGCTAACCCCTTGCCAAAATCAATTACAATTTCAAAAATGTTCACCAAACCCATTGATATATACATCAGAAGAAAGGTCTGTTCAATACCTATTCACAGCTGAGGACAAAAAGAATCTGCGGCATCTGGTTCTTGAGATACTTAATTCCAAAGTTATTCTCATGATTTTCCTCCCAAGTGCATTTGACTTGCTTTGGATGGTGAAATCTACGCAACCAAGCCCCAAAAAAATCTGCGGATGCAAGTGTTCGAAAGGTATTGCACAGCCCTTTCTATTGGTGGGCAATTTGTTGTATAATTCTTGACTCCAGTTCTTTCGCCATTTTAGAAAAATAAATCAAGGCTAACCCCTTGCCAAAAAAAATTTCATTTTCAAAAATGTTCCCCAAACCCATCGATATATACATACATCACAAGAAAGGTCTGTTCAATACCTATCCACAGCTGGGGACAAAATGTATCTGCGGCATCTGGTTCTTGCGATATTTCAATCCAAAGTTATTCTCATGATTTTTCACCCAACTGCATTTGACTTGCTTTGGATGGTGATATCTACGCAACCAAGCCCCAAAACAATCTGTGGATGCAAGTCTTCGAAATTTATTTCACAACCCTTTCTATTGGTAGTCTGTTCAATACATATCCACAGCTGGGAACAAAAGGTATCTGCGGCATCTGGTTCTTGAGATATTTCAATCCAAATTTATTCCTATGATTTTTCACCCAACTGCATTTGACGACTTGCTTTGGATGGTGCTATCTCCGCCACCAAGCCCCAAAAAAGTCTGCGGATGCAAGTGTTCGAAAGGTATTGCACAGCCCTTCCTATTGGTGGGCAATTTGTTGTATAATTCTCGACTCCAGTTCTTTCGCCATTTTAGAAAAATAAATCAAGGCTAACCCCTTGCCAAAAAAAAAAAAAATACATTTTCAAAAATGTTCCTCAAACCCAACGATATATACATCACAAGAAAGGTCTATTGAATACCTATTCACAGCTGAGGACAAAAAGAATCTGCGGCATCTGGTTCTTGAGATACTTAATTCCAAAGTTATTCGCATGATTTTCCTCCCAATTGCATTTGACTCGCTTTGGATGGTGATATCTACGCAACCAAGCCCCAACAAAATCTGCGGATGCAAGTGTTCGAAGGGTATTGCACAGCCCTTTCTATTGGTGATCTGTTCAATACCTATCCACAGCTGAGGACAAAAGGTATCTGCGGCATCTGGTTCTTGAGATATTTCAATCCAAAGTTATTCCTATGATTTTTCAGCCAACTGCATTTGACGACTTGCATTGGATGGTGATATCTCCGCCACCAAGCCCCAAAAAAATCTGCAGATGGAAGTGTTCGAAAGGTATTGCACAGCCTTTTCTATTGGCGAGCAATTTGTTGTACAATTCTTGGATTCAGTTTTTTTGACATTTTAAATAAATAAATCAAGGCTAACCCGTTACCAAAAAAAAAATTACAATTTCAAAAATGTTCCCCAAACCCATCGATATATACATCACAAGAAAGGTCTGTTCAATACCTATTTACAGCTGAGGACAAAAAGAATCTGCGGCATCTGGTTCTTGAGATACTTATTTCCAAAATTATGTTCATGATTTTCCTGCCAATTGCATTTGACTTGCTTTGGATGGTGATAACTACGCAACCAAGCTCCAAAAAAATCTGCGGATGCAAGTGTTCGAAAGGTATTGCACAGCCCTTTCTATTGGTGGGCAATTTGTTGTATAATTCTTGACTCCAGTTCTTTCGCCATTTTAGAAAAATAAATCAAGGCTAACCCCTTGCCAAAATCAATTACAATTTCAAAAATGTTCACCAAACCCATTGATATATACATCATCAGAAAGGTCTGTTCAATACCTATTCACAGCTGAGGACAAAAAGAATCTGCGGCATCTGGCTCTTGAGATACTTAATTCCAAAGTTATTCTCATGATTTTCCTCCCAAGTGCATTTCACTTGCTTTGGATGGTGAAATCTACGCAACCAAGCCCCAAAAAAATCTGCGGATGCAAGTGTTCGAAAGGTATTGCACAGCCCTTTCTATTGGTGGGCAATTTGTTGTATAATTCTTGACTCCAGTTCTTTCGCCATTTTAGAAAAATAAATCAAGGCTAACCCCTTGCCAAAAAAAATTTCATTTTCAAAAATGTTCCCCAAACCCATCGATATATACATACATCACAAGAAAGGTCTGTTCAATACCTATCCACAGCTGGGGACAAAATGTATCTGCGGCATCTGGTTCTTGCGATATTTCAATCCAAAGTTATTCTCATGATTTTTCACCCAACTGCATTTGACTTGCTTTGGATGGTGATATCTACGCAACCAAGCCCCAAAACAATCTGTGGATGCAAGTCTTCGAAATTTATTTCACAACCCTTTCTATTGGTAGTCTGTTCAATACATATCCACAGCTGGGGACAAAAGGTATCTGCGGCATCTGGTTCTTGAGATATTTCAATCCAAATTTATTCCTATGATTTTTCACCCAACTGCATTTGACGACTTGCTTTGGATGGTGCTATCTCCGCCACCAAGCCCCAAAAAAGTCTGCGGATGCAAGTGTTCGAAAGGTATTGCACAGCCCTTCCTATTGGTGGGCAATTTGTTGTATAATTCTCGACTCCAGTTCTTTCGCCATTTTAGAAAAATAAATCAAGGCTAACCCCTTGCCAAAAAAAAAAAAAATACATTTTCAAAAATGTTCCTCAAACCCAACGATATATACATCACAAGAAAGGTCTATTGAATACCTATTCACAGCTGAGGACAAAAAGAATCTGCGGCATCTGGTTCTTGAGATACTTAATTCCAAAGTTATTCGCATGATTTTCCTCCCAATTGCATTTGACTCGCTTTGGATGGTGATATCTACGCAACCAAGCCCCAACAAAATCTGCGGATGCAAGTGTTCGAAGGGTATTGCACAGCCCTTTCTATTGGTGATCTGTTCAATACCTATCCACAGCTGAGGACAAAAGGTATCTGCTGCATCTGGTTCTTGAGATATTTCAATCCAAAGTTATTCCTATGATTTTTCAGCCAACTGCATTTGACGACTTGCATTGGATGGTGATATCTCCGCCACCAAGCCCCAAAAAAATCTGCAGATGCAAGTGTTCGAAAGGTATTGCACAGCCTTTTCTATTGGCGAGCAATTTGTTGTACAATTCTTGGATTCAGTTTTTTTGACATTTTAAATAAATAAATCAAGGCTAACCCGTTACCAAAAAAAAAATTACAATTTCAAAAATGTTCCCCAAACCCATCGATATATACATCACAAGAAAGGTCTGTTCAATACCTATTTACAGCTGAGGACAAAAAGAATCTGCGGCATCTGGTTCTTGAGATACTTATTTCCAAAATTATGTTCATGATTTTCCTGCCAATTGCATTTGACTTGCTTTGGATGGTGATAACTACGCAACCAAGCTCCAAAAAAATCTGCGGATGCAAGTGTTCGAAAGGTATTGCACAACCCTTTCTATTGGTGGGCAATTTGTTGTATAATTCTTGACTCCAGTTCTTTCGCCATTTTAGAAAAATAAATCAAGGCTAACCCCTTGCCAAAATCAATTACAATTTCAAAAATGTTCACCAAACCCATTGATATATACATCATCAGAAAGGTCTGTTCAATACCTATTCACAGCTGAGGACAAAAAGAATCTGCGGCATCTGGCTCTTGAGATACTTAATTCCAAAGTTATTCTCATGATTTTCCTCCCAAGTGCATTTCACTTGCTTTGGATGGTGAAATCTACGCAACCAAGCCCCAAAAAAATCTGCGGATGCAAGTGTTCGAAAGGTATTGCACAGCCCTTTCTATTGGTGGGCAATTTGTTGTATAATTCTTGACTCCAGTTCTTTCGCCATTTTAGAAAAATAAATCAAGGCTAACCCCTTGCCAAAAAAAATTTCATTTTCAAAAATGTTCCCCAAACCCATCGATATATACATACATCACAAGAAAGGTCTGTTCAATACCTATCCACAGCTGGGGACAAAATGTATCTGCGGCATCTGGTTCTTGCGATATTTCAATCCAAAGTTATTCTCATGATTTTTCACCCAACTGCATTTGACTTGCTTTGGATGGTGATATCTACGCAACCAAGCCCCAAAACAATCTGTGGATGCAAGTCTTCGAAATTTATTTCACAACCCTTTCTATTGGTAGTCTGTTCAATACATATCCACAGCTGGGGACAAAAGGTATCTGCGGCATCTGGTTCTTGAGATATTTCAATCCAAATTTATTCCTATGATTTTTCACCCAACTGCATTTGACGACTTGCTTTGGATGGTGCTATCTCCGCCACCAAGCCCCAAAAAAGTCCGCGGATGCAAGTGTTCGAAAGGTATTGCACAGCCCTTCCTATTGGTGGGCAATTTGTTGTATAATTCTCGACTTCAGTTCTTTCGCCATTTTAGAAAAATAAATCAAGGCTAACCCCTTGCCAAAAAAAAAAAAAATACATTTTCAAAAATGTTCCTCAAACCCAACGATATATACATCACAAGAAAGGTCTATTGAATACCTATTCACAGCTGAGGACAAAAAGAATCTGCGGCATCTGGTTCTTGAGATACTTAATTCCAAAGTTATTCGCATGATTTTCCTCCCAATTGCATTTGACTCGCTTTGGATGGTGATATCTACGCAACCAAGCCCCAACAAAATCTGCGGATGCAAGTGTTCGAAGGGTATTGCACAGCCCTTTCTATTGGTGATCTGTTCAATACCTATCCACAGCTGAGGACAAAAGGTATCTGCGGCATCTGGTTCTTGAGATATTTCAATCCAAAGTTATTCCTATGATTTTTCAGCCAACTGCATTTGACGACTTGCATTGGATGGTGATATCTCCGCCACCAAGCCCCAAAAAAATCTGCAGATGCAAGTGTTCGAAAGGTATTGCACAGCCTTTTCTATTGGCGAGCAATTTGTTGTACAATTCTTGGATTCAGTTTTTTTGACATTTTAAATAAATAAATCAAGGCTAACCCGTTACCAAAAAAAAAATTACAATTTCAAAAATGTTCCCCAAACCCATCGATATATACATCACAAGAAAGGTCTGTTCAATACCTATTTACAGCTGAGGACAAAAAGAATCTGCGGCATCTGGTTCTTGAGATACTTATTTCCAAAATTATGTTCATGATTTTCCTGCCAATTGCATTTGACTTGCTTTGGATGGTGATAACTACGCAACCAAGCTCCAAAAAAATCTGCGGATGCAAGTGTTCGAAAGGTATTGCACAGCCCTTTCTATTGGTGGGCAATTTGTTGTATAATTCTTGACTCCAGTTCTTTCGCCATTTTAGAAAAATAAATCAAGGCTAACCCCTTGCCAAAATCAATTACAATTTCAAAAATGTTCACCAAACCCATTGATATATACATCATCAGAAAGGTCTGTTCAATACCTATTCACAGCTGAGGACAAAAAGAATCTGCGGCATCTGGCTCTTGAGATACTTAATTCCAAAGTTATTCTCATGATTTTCCTCCCAAGTGCATTTCACTTGCTTTGGATGGTGAAATCTACGCAACCAAGCCCCAAAAAAATCTGCGGATGCAAGTGTTCGAAAGGTATTGCACAGCCCTTTCTATTGGTGGGCAATTTGTTGTATAATTCTTGACTCCAGTTCTTTCGCCATTTTAGAAAAATAAATCAAGGCTAACCCCTTGCCAAAAAAAATTTCATTTTCAAAAATGTTAACCAAACCCATCGATATATACATACATCACAAGAAAGGTCTGTTCAATACCTATCCACAGCTGGGGACAAAATGTATCTGCGGCATCTGGTTCTTGAGATATTTCAATCCAAAGTTATTCCTATGATTTTTCAGCCAACTGCATTTGACGACTTGCTTTTGATGGTGATATCTCCGCCACCAAGCCCCAAAAAAATCTGCAGATGCAAGTGTTCGAAAGGTATTGCACAGCCTTTTCTATTGGCGAGCAATTTGTTGTACAATTCTTGGATTCAGTTTTTTTGACATTTTAAATAAATAAATCAAGGCTAACCCGTTACCAAAAAAAAATTACAATTTCAAAAATGTTCCCCAAACCCATCGATATATACATCACAAGAAAGGTCTGTTCAATACCTATTTACAGCTGAGGACAAAAAGAATCTGCGGCATCTGGTTCTTGAGATACTTATTTCCAAAATTATGTTCATGATTTTCCTGCCAATTGCATTTGACTTGCTTTGGATGGTGATAACTATGCAACCAGGCTCCAAAAAAATCTGCGGATGCAAGTGTTGGAAAGGTATTGCACAGCCCTTTCTATTGGTGGGCAATTTGTGGTATAATTCTTGACTCCAGTTCTTTCGCCATTTTAGAAAAATAAATCAAGGCTAACCCCTTGCCAAAATCAATTACAATTTCAAAAATGTTCACCAAACCCATTGATATATACATCAGAAGAAAGGTCTGTTCAATACCTATTCACAGCTGAGGACAAAAAGAATCTGCGGCATCTGGTTCTTGAGATACTTAATTCCAAAGTTATTCTCATGATTTTCCTCCCAAGTGCATTTGACTTGCTTTGGATGGTGAAATCTACGCAACCAAGCCCCAAAAAAATCTGCGGATGCAAGTGTTCGAAAGGTATTGCACAGCCCTTTCTATTGGTGGGCAATTTGTTGTATAATTCTTGACTCCAGTTCTTTCGCCATTTTAGAAAAATAAATCAAGGCTAACCTCTTGCCAAAAAAAAATTACATTTTCAAAAATGTTCCCCAAACCCAACGATATATACATCAAAAGAAAGGTCTGTTCAATACCTATCCACAGCTGGGGACAAAAGTTATCTGCAGCGTCTGATTCTCGAGATATTTCAATCCAAAGTTATTCTCATGATTTTTCACCCAACTGCATTTGACTTGCTTTGCATGGTGGTATCTCCGCAAAAAAGCCACGCAAAAATTTGCGGATGCCAGTGCTCGAAAGGTATTGCACAGCTCTTTTCATTGGCGAGCAATTTGTTGCACAATTCTTGACTTCAGTTTTTTCGACATTTTAAGAAATAAATCAAGGCTAACCTTTGCCGAAAAAAATAAATTTTCAAAAATGTTCCCCAAACCCATCGATATATACATCACAAGAAAGGTCTGTTCAATACTTATCCACAGCTGGGGACAAAAGGTACCTGCGGCATCTGGTTATTGAGATATTTCAATCCACAGATATTCTCATGATTTTTCGCCCAACTGCATTTGACTTGCTTTGGATGGTGATATCTCCGCAAAAATCTGTAATGTATTGCACAGCCTATTCCATTGGCGCGCAATTTGTTGCACAATTCTTGGATTCAGTTTTTTTGACATTTTAAAAAAATAAATCAAGGCTAACCCCTAGCCAAAAAAAATACAGTTTCAAACATGTTCCCCAAATGCATTTGACTTGCTTTGGATGCTGGTATCTCCGCAATCAAGCCACGCAAAAATCTGCGGATGCCAGTGCTCGAAAGGTATTGCACAGCCCATTCCATTGGAGCGCAATTTGTTGTATAATTCTTGGATTCAGTTTTTTCTACATTTTTAAAAAAAAAATCAAGGCTAACCAAAAAAACCTTGCCAAAAAAAAATACATTTTCAAAAATGTTCCCCAAACCCAACGATATATACACTACAAGAAAAGTCTGTTCAATACCTATTCACAGCTGAGGACAAAAAGAATCTGCGGCATCTGGTTCTTGAGATACTTAAATCTAAAGTTATTCTCATGATTTTCCTCCCAAATGCATTTGACTTGCTTTGGATGGTGAAATCTACGCAACCAAGCCCCAAAAACATCTACGGATGCAAGTGTTCGAAAGGTATTGCACAGCCCTTTCTATTGGTGGTCTGTTCAATACCTATCCACAGCTGAGGACAAAAGGTATCTGCGGCATCTGGTTCTTGAGATATTTCAATCCAAAGTTATTTCTATGATTTTTCAGCCAACTGCATTTGACGACTTGCTTTGGATGGTGATGTCTACGCAACCAAGCCCCAAAAAAATCTGCGGATGCAAGTGTTCGAAAGGTATTGCACAACCCTTTCTATTGGTGGGCAATTTGTTGTATAACTCTTGACTCCAGTTCTTTCGCCATTTTAGAAAAATAAATCCAGGCTAACCCCTTGCCAAAAAAATTTCATTTTCAAACATTTTCCCCAAACCCATCGATATATACTTCACATGAAAGGTCTGTTCAATACCTATCCACAGCTGGGGACAAAATGTATCTGCGGCATCTGGTTCTTGCGATATTTCAATCCAAAGTTATTCTCATGATTTTTCACCCAACTGCATTTGACTTGCTTTGGATGGTGATATCTACGCAACCAAGCCCCAAAACAATCTGTGGATGCAAGTCTTCGAAATTTATTTCACAACCCTTTCTATTGGTAGTCTGTTCAATACATATCCACAGCTGGGGACAAAAGGTATCTGCGGCATCTGGTTCTTGAGATATTTCAATCCAAATTTATTCCTATGATTTTTCACCCAACTGCATTTGACGACTTGCTTTGGATGGTGCTATCTCCGCCACCAAGCCCCAAAAAAGTCTGCGGATGCAAGTGTTTGAAAGGTATTGCACAGCCCTTCCTATTGGTGGGCAATTTGTTGTATAATTCTCGACTCCAGTTCTTTCGCCATTTTAGAAAAATAAATCAAGCCTAACCCCTTGCCAAAAAAAAAAAAATACATTTTCAAAAATGTTCCTCAAACCCAACGATATATACATCACAAGAAAGGTCTATTGAATACCTATTCACAGCTGAGGACAAAAAGAATCTGCGGCATCTGGTTCTTGAGATACTTAATTCCAAAGTTATTCGCATGATTTTCCTCCCAATTGCATTTGACTTGCTTTGGATGGTGATATCTACGCAACCAAGCCCCAACAAAATCTGCGGATGCAAGTGTTCGAAGGGTATTACACAGCCCTTTCTATTGGTGGTCTGTTCAATACCTATCCACAGCTGAGGACAAAAGGTATCTGCGGCATCTGGTTCTTGAGATATTTCAATCCAAAGTTATTCCTATGATTTTTCAGCCAACTGCATTTGACGACTTGCTTTGGATGGTGATATCTCCGCCACCAAGCCCCAAAAAAATCTGCAGATGCAAGTGTTCGAAAGGTATTGCACAGCCTTTTCTATTGGCGAGCAATTTGTTGTACAATTCTTGGATTCAGTTTTTTTGACATTTTAAATAAATAAATCAAGGCTAACCCGTTACCAAAAAAAAATTACAATTTCAAAAATGTTCCCCAAACCCATCGATATATACATCACAAGAAAGGTCTGTTCAATACCTATTTACAGCTGAGGACAAAAAGAATCTGCGGCATCTGGTTCTTGAGATACTTATTTCCAAAATTATGTTCGTGATTTTCCTGCCAATTGCATTTGACTTGCTTTGGATGGTGAAATCTACGCAACCAAGCCCCAAAAAAATCTGCGGATGCAAGTGTTCGAAAGGTATTGCACAGCCCTTTCTATTGGTGGGCAATTTGTTGTATAATTCTTGACTCCAGTTCTTTCGCCATTTTAGAAAAATAAATCAAGGCTAACCCCTTGGCAAAAAAACGTTTCGGGAAAAATATATTTATCTTACATAGGTTGAGGAACTTAGTAAAATCTACAATAACTTATTCAAATGACCTCCACTGGCAGATCTTCCGTATTTCATTGTTTCGAGATCCGTACCTTTATAGCTACTACTGCCTTTCGGACTGTGTTTAGTTCATTAGAAAATTATTTCAACTGTGTGTTAAACACGTTATTTTAGTTGTTTTCTGCTGTTAAACAGTTCATAATGAGTGATACATGTTTTATATGTAATGCATTATTATCGGATGGTGATATTGTAAAAGTTAGAGATGTTCTGCAAACATTTAAAAATGCTAGTGTCGCTAGAGGTGATTGTAATGTTGAATATTTAACTACTGTGAATTTGGTGAATGTGCATAGTAATTGTCGTTAAGATTGTGCAAGCAATTTGAGTATTGCGGCTTTTAAACGAACGCCAAGAAGAACCGAGTAGTATGCAGATCACCCTAAAATTTCGCCGGTACTTTTCCCTCCAAGCATCAGCTCAAATCCTAGCTCAAATTTGAGATTAGAATTGTGGATAGTTTAATATTTGATACGAGAGGTCTGTAAAGAATGTGTCAAAAAACAGCTGTTCTGAAAAAAATATTAACGAATAGTATGATAATTTATAAGACAAAACTTACAGCAAAACTCTTTTTTCTTTAACGACCCTTTGCTGTAGTTTCTTTTGCAGAAAAACTCTTGCCATATTCAATGTTACTACTTCCTGCATCTGTAGCCTGACTTACCACACCAAGCATCTGTAGTTGTGGTGGAATAAGCTTAGTTGTTTTTCGCATTGCAGCATAACAATATCGGGAATGCCCACGTATCCACAAACAAAAACAAACTGTCAAAATTTAGCTTTCGAATTAATGTGCTGATCATTTATTTCCTGCGCTAAATTCTGACAGGTAGTTGAAGTACAGTGCAAACCAAAAATTTGATTTCTTAGCTGGAGCAGCGTGCCTCTCCGCTAAAATGATTGGCTAAATCTTAGCTTGGCTAAACTTTGGAGAAAATTTTGTATTGGAGTGAAATTTTAGCGCGAGCTGCATACCATACTTTAGGAAAAGAATCAGCGCTTTTGATTTCAAACAATTATGTTTGTTTTGTGGACTACGGTTAACTTCTACAACATCACCATCAGGTAATAATTCATTACATATAAAACATGTATCACTCATTATGAACTGTTTAAGAGCAGAAAACAACCAAAAAAAGACGTGTTTAACACTCAAGAAATAATTTTCAATGAACTAAACACAGTCTGAAAGGCAGTAGCAGGTACAAAGGGACGGGTCTCGAAACAATGAAATTCGGAACATCTGCCACAGGAAGTCATTTGAATAAGTTATTGTAGATTTTACTAAGTTCCTAAACCTATATAAGATAAGTATATTTTTCCCGAAACGTCCAAATATCAGTTTTTAAGACACTTACAAACATTAATAAAAAGCAATAGAGTTTACGCCATGGTGTTTGGTATATAATACCGTATGTGAGTGCATTCTTGTCATTTTATCAGCGCTCTACTCCGAAATCGGTTGATGTTACAGAAAAATGCATAAAAAAAAATTTGAAGATAATTTTACGGGGAACAATTTTTACATTGGCCACTATTGACCTCCGAGCAATAGGTCGCGAGATATTTGCGAAAAACTGATTTCCGTGACCTTTTGACCTTCATAACTGTTTTAGCCGACACGCGATATCGATGCCGATTTTGCACATCTTCATTACAACACCGTAATAAACGTGTACAAAAGTTCAGCTCACTAGGAATTTTTCCGCAGATAAAACCTAAAATGACTGGACTCTATAAGTACTTTAACCATTGAATAATAACAATTATTATGTAGGTAATTCATTCATTTGTTGGGTTTTGGGTATAAAATGTATAGTTTATTGGTTTTTAATTCTTGGTTTACCGGCGATAAACTAGCTAACTGAGAGGAATCGCGTCTGGCTAATTGTAGTGTATTTGACTATTTTATGAAAAAGAAGAAAGGAGTTTGACAACAGTAATAATATATATGATTGTTAAAAAGTTGATAAACTGAAATTACTAATTCTATACTTTACTAACCTGACAAATGCTTGAGCGTGCTTATTTACCTTTTTTAATGTTTTTAATCTTAACTTAATTTTTTTTCTACCTTTTTATAATTTGTTTGGCCATTGCTTTTGCATGATTGTATATTTTTAATTATTTCATTTTTTTATGTTTTATACTTGTTTGCATTAAGCAGGGAATCAATTTATTCCTTGCAGCATCCATGCTTTCATGAGGCAGTCCTAATCTTCAATTAGGGCATACCACAGAACATAATCTCTTCCAATGCAGCAGAGATTTAAAAAAATCCTCACCACCAGTCTGCCATAAGGTTTTCTTGATTGAATTACGCACGAAAAAGTTTTTCGTCCACGATTCTGTCAGTGGAACGAGAGAAATTTGAACTTGATTGAGTGCATGTTTGCGTTACTTTGCTGATTATAATGAGGTACTCAATAGGGTTTGAAACAGACTATAATATTATCTTAAAATTCTTGCCCAAAGGAAACTTCTTTAAGTCTACGATTTTATAAAAATTTGCTAAAGATTAAAACTAAATAATGCAATTATGAGCACTATTCGAAGAAAAATAAGATAATGACAAATATTTGAACATTTGAAAGAGAGGCTTTTTTCATACTATTTAACTTTAAGAGATGATTTGTATTACTAATTTTTTATTCTTTATATAATTTTGTTTATAATTGCATTATTTAGTTTGAGTTTAAAGCAAATTTTGAAACAATCTATATATATAACAATGGACATATATTTGTTTGTAAATATGTTATTGACTCCGAAACCTCATATCCAATTGAATTCAAACTTTCAGGAAATCTTTGATATTGTTTCTGTGCCAGTTTGTTTGCTAAGGCTAAACTCAGAAACCAAACCTCCAATTAAAAAACATTTTTTTTGGTTTTCAAGTTTGCAAGTGGCTTGGGGGCTAAATATTTTTTCCAGACTTAGCTGTTTATAGGATAAAAAAGGCTAAACGCAAAAAAGTTTTATCAGATTTTAAAAATTCTTAGTGTTTCTCGTACTTAAATGCGCGAGGATGATTTTTTAAATAAGCTGTTGTTAGGGTAAAATGGGAACATTTTGTTTTTCGATGCTTTATCTGCAAAATCAAAAATCACTCAGGTCCAAAGAAAAACAATTGCACCAATTTGCAAGTAATACTACGAAGGATGTAAAAAATTGACTTATAATAACACAGTGGAACACGCCTTTTTCGCATTTAATTTTACTTTCCTCATTCATTCCTGAGCACGGTCTCTAAAACTTTTTACTGCCCATTTTCTAACCTAAAAACAACGATAAAATATTATGGTACACTCGGGCGTATGCGTACTTTTTTGATAATTGAACTTTCAAATTTATCACTTAAAAGTATTTAACCGATATTGTAGTCTAAGTTTATGAAGTGATTGAAAAAAATTCCTTTTTTGACTACAGCAAAAAATTTAAAAATTGAAAATAGAAATAAAAACACCAACGAATTTATTTAAAAACAATTTTAATTGTATGCATTTCAAGCCGACATGCAGCCCATCATCAGCAAATTTCAATCGTTACTAACACAAAACTTATCAAAACAAAAATTAAACAATACAAACAAACTTTGAAATTTACGTTAACATTTTAACAAATATACATGAAATCATGCTAATGAAAATAATGGAGAGTCTATATTCCCATTGTCTGTGTTCATCACATTTTTTGATTTAAATATTAGAAGAGACTCAAATGCATCTAGTTTTCTTTGGTTGTGTACATTTTTAAGCAACCGAACACTCTCTTCAAACGGTCCGATGCTGTGTGGTGGTTCATTTTTGTCACACGAAGAAAAGACATGAGCAGCGACTGATGAGTTTATTAATTTAAACGAAAATCATCCATATTATCATATTTTAGACAAACTTATTGGACGGTATAAATATTTTAGACGAACTAATTGGACGGTATAAATATAATTAAGAATACAAAATTATCGCTTAATGTTCAGTGCGTATATCTAACATCGTTTATACGAGCCCAAGCGCAAAATATTTGGACTACCTATGACAAAAGATGCATTTATTTTGAATAGGAATAAGTAACAAAAACAAAATGACTTCAATTAAATAACGATATAGAGCAGTCTTACAAAATAAAATAACGATTGATACATTTTTTTAAGTGCCTCAAGTTTTATTTTATCATGGTGTTACGTCGCCTTTGGCCTTGATAACTGATTCTATGCGTCGTAACATTGTATCAACTAGTTTTTGACATTCCTCAGCACCAAAAGATTCCCAAGTATTTACGATTTTAGCTCTTAGGTCTTGAATAATAGTCCGGCATGGTTCTTTTCGCAGGTTTTGCTTCATTTTATGCCAGATAGTTTCAATTGGTGAAAGATCAGGCCTGCTGCAAGGCCATTCCAGTAAAGGAATGCTGTATGGCAAGAAGCACCATCATGTTGGAAAATATAGTCTCTATCACTAGCTTGAAGTCGTGACATTGAAAGAAGTTAATTTTCCAGAATATCCCGGTACTTGGCAGCATTGACAATTTCATTTACAAAATGTAAATTGCCCAAACCCCGCCCAGACATGCATCCCAATATCATCAGAGATGCTGGAAATTTGATCGTTTTTTTAAGGCAATCTTTGTGAAACCTTTTTTTGAATTTCTAATGGCTCGTTTTCGGTCGTCGCCCATGCAAACTTCAAACCTGGACTCATCACTCCAAATAACGGACCGCCATTGACTTAAAGTCTAGTTTTTACGTTGTTTGGCCTACTCTAGTTGCTTTTTCTTTTATTTAGGTATTAAAAGTGGTTTTATTCGGCCTATGTTTTTAACAAATTAAAATAGTTCTAATTTAAATAAATCTAAAACAAACCTTATAAAATTTGTATACAATTTTTTTCATTGTCCGCTTGCAAGTGTCGACTGAAACACTTTTTTTGATACTTTCTCTCCATTAAACAGTTATTGCAGCCGGAGTTTGACGTCGATTTTCTTTTATTATTTTCTTTAAAACTCGGCAATCTCGAGGTTTCGCAATTGGTGGGCGTCTCGTTTTTTAACAATTCCAACATTTCCACTATTTTTGAACTTTAAGATAATGTTCTGAATTGATGAGCGCGGTAAATTTAATTGTTTTTAGAGTTTATACCTCGATAATCCGGTTTCGAAAGATTTAATTATGGATTCCCTTAGGTTTCGTGATAATGTAACGCCATGGTGTGGTTGACATCAAACTATTGCTGGCCTGCGAAAAATAAGAGATCAGTGAACAACAAAACAGTGCATGTCATTTTTTTAATAACGGTTAATTGAAAATCTATTTAAATCGTCATAATCTAAGTCCAACTTATTTGTATCCGAGAGAGAGAGTTGTCCAACTATTATGCTCTATCTTTGCTTAAGAGAATGCGAACTGGAGCCATAGGTGTTTTCTCAAATTTAGTTCTGTTTTGTCTAATTTACTTATTAAATATATTTTTTTACATTGAGAAAAAAAATTAAACAACAGCTGCTTGGGACCAGAAACAATTGGGAAATAAAAAGGGTTAATTTGTTAATTAATGAGTAGGCCAACTATTTTGCGTTTGGGTTGTATCATCGCGCTTTCTGTTTGGAAGGACTAAATAACTTCTGCGTTAGGCGTTAGACGACAAAATCCAGACTGGCATGCCGTATAGAAATGTTTTGCGTTTAACTCAATTTCAATAGAATTTAAAATATAGTTCATAAAGAAATTGCTCGATTTAATTATACAAATTGCTCGATTTAATTATACAAATTGCTCGATTTTATATACAAAAGAATAACGAGATATCAAAAAGAGTACACTAGGTTTTTTCTTCTGGTCTATAAATCCATTTTCCCCCTTAATTTAAAGATTTAAAATTCAAATACTTTTGATTTTACTAAAGTCAATTCACAAATTATTAAAAAGCAAGAAATAAATATAAACCAACAACTAAAAAAAATAAAAAAATAAGCACTTTTTGGTTGTGATTTGTGCTACAATTTAATGTAATGTCTACTACTAATTTAACCTCAAATCTAAATGTGGCGGCCTCCGAAGGTAAAAACACACGAAACAAAAAGAAAAATCAAAATTTGGAATTGGACATGGCATCTGATGTAACAAATATTATACAAACCATGAATCAAACAATTACTCAGTTAATAGAGAAGAAGTTCAAAGATTTAGAAAAGCTTTTACGCGATAAATTTGATATGAAAGTTCTAACCAACAAAAATGATTGGCTTGAACAAAAAATCGAGATCATGAAAGAAAACACTCGAGTCCTACAAGAAGAATCATCTCGACAAATAAGGTGCCATTTTCTTTCACATGTAATTATAACTGGGATTCCATTTAAGCCAGGAGTAAATTGAATGGATATTTTCGATAAAATTTGTACTTTGATTGGTTGCACCAATTTAAAGCCTGCACATATTTTCCGCGTCAACCCGCAACAAAAGCACCCACATCAAAATGGGAATGTACCGATTATTGTTAAACTTTCAAATCAATTCGAGAGAAAGACATTGATGAAGTCACTTTTCAATTATATTAACTCGAATAACAGGAAAAAAGCCTTACTTTTATCGGATATCGGATTCTTTGAACGCAACCAAGCATTTTTATCACCGAGAGCCTTGCTCCACACGAAAGAAGTTTATTTACTTACGCCTATTCCTTAAAAAAAAACAAGAAAAGATTGCAGCTGTCATAACTGTGGGAGGATTAGTCTAAGTAAAAAGTAGTGGAAATGCAGACCAAAAAATGGAAAACAAAAGAGAAGAGATCAACAAACTGATATTCGAACCCGTAGAAGACGACGAAGGCCAAAGCAGCGCAAACAAACAAATTTATTTGGATCACAGTATCTCAGATGTACAAGATGAACAAGTCTTGCGAAGTCCCAATCGTAAGCAGCAGTTCAGATCAACTATTGTTGTTTTCTCTTTTTCTACTATTATTTTTTTTTTCTTATCATTCTCTTGAAATTTTGCTATATATATATATATATATATATATATATATATATATATATATATATATATATATATATTAAAATCAATTTTTGCTTTCTCTCTAAATTACATTGTAGGTATATTTAATTATATTTTTATAATTAGAATCATTATAATCATATCCTTTTGTTCTCTTTTAATTATATTATTTCTGTATTTATATTCAAATATTTTAGAGATCTCATAAACATTTATAGATTCAAATTATTAAGAGATCTCAGAAACATATTTTTTGATATTCTGAAGCGGAAAGCGTTTCCTATGATGAGCAACTCCCGTGATCCAAATGTGTCGGAAAAATTCTTGCAGAGTTTTGTTAACCCTCCACTGCACGCACATAGATCCAACCAAAATAAAATGCACGACTGGATCGCACGTACTTGCTCCTATGTTCGATCACATTATATGCAAAAGATTCTTAATATAAACGGCTAAATGTATTTTTAAAGTCGTTTTTTACTTAATTTTATATATATATAAAAATTCGTACATTTTTTTCTAAACAAAAATTGGTAGGAACATTTTAAATGTTTAATAATATAAATTCAAAAACAACATTTCAGAAAAAATGGTCCCCCGTTTTTGAAATATTGAATTTTCAAAAAAAAAAATTTTTTTTTCAAAAATCCAAAAAAAAAACTATTTATTCCAAAATTTTGAAATGCAATACTATTTAGAATTTGAAGGATCTCCTGTATAAATTTTGTTATCGAAATCCGTTGCGCCGTTTGTGAGAGAGTCGAAAATCAATAAAATGGTTGTATGGCAGGTACCGTTAATAAGAAAATATTTTAATTTTTTTAGCCAAAATGTAGACAATGCCATAAGTAGTACACGCGCCAATTTTTATCAAAATCGTTACAGCTGTTTACGAGATAATTAAGATGGTAGAAAAATTTGTATGGCAAGTACCGTTATTTTTGGGGCTAAAACAACGATTCAAAAATCTATTTTGGACAATCACCTAAATCGCCTAAGCACCAAGTATGAACCAAAACGGTTCAGGCGTTTAGGCTGTATGTCGTTCTACAGACAGACAGAGAGATAGACAGACGGAATTGCAGGACCCACTTTTTGGTGTTCTCTATAATCGTAATGTCATGTTTG
Source organism: Philhelius pedissequus (assembly GCA_910595825.1). Taxonomy (NCBI): domain Eukaryota; kingdom Metazoa; phylum Arthropoda; class Insecta; order Diptera; family Syrphidae; genus Philhelius; species Philhelius pedissequus. The sequence goes on along the minus strand of OU343163.1, from coordinate 23,761 downwards.
ATTGTTAGAAAAAAAAGTACATATAATAGCAAATTAAAAAAATAAAAACAAGTTAATTTTTCTCTTTCATTTTGTTTAATTAATTTTATTAAAAGCTTATAATATTTGCCATATATGGCTGCTTGTGCAGTAACACATTTTTCAAAATAACAAAAGTATTTCTTTCCTCCGCCTAAATGGCATGGACTCATAAGCAAAAGGCTGTCCCAATTGAGAGTTCAAATGGTGTCTAGTAGAAGGCAACTTGATGAGGGACGTGAACAAGGATATACCGACAAATTGTTCTATTTCACTTCGTGTAATGTTGACCGGCTTGTTTTATTATATTGCAATGTTTTTCTATTGGTTTCCTCAACAATCATTTCAAACGGTTCTCAAGTGAAAAGAAAAGAAGTAAGGGGGTCTTTAGAGAGTATAATTCCTGTAGAAGCTGTTTTGTCCTTAAGAAGGGATAATCACTGTCTAAGAGTAATGAACGAGACTTGTTTCACCCCCCAAAACCCATTTGTGTACATTGTTGTATTTGTACCTTTGACACTCTATCCATTATTAGATGTGAAATCGAAAAACAAAACAAAAACTAATTACTAAGGCTGTGTTATCTATGTGTCTATAGGAAGAGGAACAGAAAAGATTCTTGTGTGCGTTTTTATCAATATGTGTATTGGAAGAAGAACGGAAAAGTTACTTGTGTGCGTGTTTCAGCTTATAGGCAAATGAGAATGACGTCAGAAGTTTCGGGTCCTTATGTTATTAGTTTATGCTTGTTCATCTGCTTGTACATTTTGCTTTTTCTTATCTTTCGATATCAAAGTGGACAATGGTTTTACATCATCAGAATCGTACTCGTTTTCATCAGTTTCAGACACCTCTAGGTGTTCTCTACGGTCCATCCCTATATACGGCTCATCCTCCAATTCGAAGATTTCATCCTCACTCTGATATTCATCACCAGGATCAACACAAAATCTTTTTCCGTAGAAAGAATTGGACGAGATCATTGTTTTCTCAATGCGAAAAAGCGAAAATTTCCAATATTCATATTTCTGTGAATGGATAAGGAGCCATATATGGATGTTGCCAAAAACGCCCCGTGTCTTGAAATCGAGAGTTGGTATTGAACATTTAACACTTAAATTCTACTTACAAATATTAAATCTTACTAAAAAAAAGTATAAAAACCTTTAAATTATTTTCCAGCTAATAATAAATAAACTTTTATTTCTATGTTTTTGTATGTTTTTGCACTGCACTTCGACGCGCGCACTGTTAAATTTTGATTAAGGTTTTTGGCGATTGCGCACAAAAAAATTAAAATAAAAAATTGGAAACACATACACAAAGAACTTTTCTAAAGGATAAGAACGGTATTTTTCCAATGGCAGTTGCGTAATCCTTGCAGTCGGCGTTTAAAAATGAAAAGCCATATATGGCTGCTTGTGCAGTAGAGGGTTAAATGTTTTATCAAATCAGAATAATGGTTTTAAGGTTTGCCATATCAATTCGCAAAGCATTACTGCACACATTGATAAAATTAGAGATGTATTTTTGCCCGAATCTATAGATGCGTTGTGCGTTTCGGAAACTTGGCTGAAGAAAGAGATTTCAAGTGTAAAATTTTTCGAAATTTACACTTAAATTTTACTTACAAATATTAAATCTTACTAAAAAAAAGTATAAAAACCTTTAAATTATTTTCCAGCTAATAATAAATAAACTTTTATTTCTATGTTTTTGTATGTTTTTGCACTGCACTTCGACGCGCGCACTGTTAAATTTTGATTAAGGTTTTTGGCGATTGCGCACAAAAAAATTAAAATAAAAAATTGGAAACACATACACAAAGAACTTTTCTAAAGGATAAGAACGGTATTTTTCCAATGGCAGTTGCGTAATCCTTGCAGTCGGCGTTTAAAAATGAAAAGCCATATATGGCTGCTTGTGCAGTAGAGGGTTAAATGTTTTATCAAATCAGAATAATGGTTTTAAGGTTTGCCATATCAATTCGCAAAGCATTACTGCACACATTGATAAAATTAGAGATGTATTTTTGCCCGAATCTATAGATGCGTTGTGCGTTTCGGAAACTTGGCTGAAGAAAGAGATTTCAAGTGTAAAATTTTTCGAAATTTAAATTAAATTCAACATTAAATTAATGCAAGTAAATAAATTAATGGTAGCTGGTGTTTACAACCCCCACAAGAGTATACCCTTGGATTCTTTTCTAAACTGCTTTTTTACGGAATATAGTTGTAACTACACTAATATAGTCATATTTGTTGATTTCAACAAGGATATCTCCACAAGTTCTCCATACTCTATTAGTTTTTTCGATGACTGTGCCAACACATTTTCGCCCAAATTGTGAACCTAGCTTACTAGATGTATCAATGACAAGTAATCTCGATAAAATTTTACAGTTTGACCAAATTAACTTGATTTGAATTCCATCATATCATGATCTCATTTTTGGTACCTATGACATTTCCTTCAGTCTTACCCCAGTGCCAAAACAATTTACTTTTAGAAACTATAAAAATATTAACTTTAACGAATTGATCCAAGATTCTGTCTTTTCTATGGAATGCATGCTGGAACACACCACTTTGAATCCATGATTATAAATCTTTTCCATGAACATGTACCATTAAGTAATATAAAAATGGTTGATTCGCACATTCGTTGGCTAAATAATACAATTTTGAGAATGATTAAAGATAGAGCTTTTATACGTTGGAAACGATTCTAAAGTAAGAAAAATTGGAATATCTTCAAAAGGAATCGAAATGGTGTTGCCCGCGAATTTAAAAAAAGCGAAAACCATCTACTTTTCTTCAAAACAGAATTTCTTCAAAATCGAATAAGAACATTTGTGATCTTGAGCCAATGCAATTAAATAATCATTTCTTGTCACATAGCTTAACTGAAGACGAGACATCTGAGTCGGTAACTACTTTCAACAGGCCTTCTAACCTTTTTTCTTTAAGTTTCATTTGTGAGGCAGAGGTTATAAATGCAATCAGACACATAAAATCCAAATCTGTTGGAGTAAACGGGATATCATTAAAGTTCATTAGAATAATTTTACCTCACATTCTTCAAACGCTTAGGCATATAATAAACTCATGTATAATAACGTCTACTTTCCAATGTCATGGAAGAAGGCTAAATTTACTTCTTTCCCAAAAAAGTTAGTTTGTTGGGGGTCCTGAAGATTTCCAGCCAATTTGTGTCTCACCATGCCTCTCTAAAATTTTTGAAATCATTCTTCGAGATCAAATCAATAAGTATATAACGGATCACAAGTTGCTTAGCTCATTTCAATCCGGTTTCAGGGCAAAGCATAGTTGTCAAACTGCAACAATCAAAATACTGGATGACATACGATTAGGATTTGATCAAAATTATCTAACCATACTTTGTCTTCTAGATTTTTCCAAAGTAAATTTTGAAATTTTACGCAACAAATTAATGAATGTGTTTGGTTTTGATTACATCTCTGTTGAACTGATTGAGAGCTATTTAACAGGAAGAATCCAAATTGTTCATACAAGCAGAGGTTGCTCAGAATTTTTGACCCTTAAAACTAGAATTCCTCAGGGATCTATTCTTGGGCCGCTTTTATTTTCACTTTTTATAAATGACTTGCCATTAGTCAATGATGTGCAAATTTACAAATAGTGTCCCATTGGCCTTATCGAAGACTGTGTTTATAGAATAAATGAAGATTTGAAATTTATTGCCGATTGAGCATAATTGAATCATCTAAAACTAAACCCGAAACATGACATTGACACCATATTTCTTCCTCCTGTTCAGCTAATGGTTAAAAATATATCTTATCTTAAAAGTGTAAAAAGTCGGGGAATAGTTCTAAACACAAAACTCTCTGCTAAAGATAAATGTTAACTTAACCGTACGATCAGTTTTTGCAGGAATAAGACAGTTGAATGTATCTGCATTAGTAACACCATTTGCAACAGGACTGCGACTTGTTAAGTCTTTTGCTACCGATCTTTGGCTATAGCGCTGTTGATTTTAGCAACTTGGATTCATTTTCTATGAGAAAGATAAATTTTTCGCTTACGTAGGTTTGATCTTATATCTAGTTATAGCAAAACAATAACAGGTTTGACTCTTAAGGAATTTTAGAATTTCAAAAACTATGTTTTTTATTAAATAAATAACCTTTTGTATCTTTATGAAAAATTTAATATTTCTTCTTCTGCCAGAACAAACAATGTTATTGTACCGTCTTTAAATTATCTAGAAAGCAAGATATTGTTTTTCTTCCACTCCATTGGACTGTGGAATATTCCCTTCCGTTTACCATTCGGCAGTGTAGTACGCTTTCAAGTTTCAAAAAGGCTACTTTATGAACATATCTTAAATAACACAACTATTTTTTTCTTAATGGATATGAATGAATCATATTACCTTTGATTTTGACCTTTTAAATAAGCTAAGAACATTTCAAACTTATTATAAATGATACAAAAAAATAACACCAGGTTAGATTTTACTGTATGCCATTTTGAACAGATTGGCAATATAATTTTGGGATCTATACCATAACATTTTCGGGGGAGAGTTTAAAACTCAGGCGCCAAAATTTAATGACGTATTAGTGTAGAAGAGTTATTTACAAGCATTTTGACTATTGCATTCGAAGTCTATCTCCCCCATTTAGGTGGGAGGGCAATTTTCTAAAAAAAAGACATGTCGAATGAAAAAAAACATCTAAGAATAACGGTAATACTTACAATCAAGTTTTGAACGTTTTTTCTATTCTATTCTATTATCTTATTTTTGAATCAAGTAATTCCTAGGAACAGTTTTTGGAACAAAAAATTTCAAACTCAAAATTTCGGAAACAAATTTAAAAAGAAGTACAGTTTTTTATATTTTTTGCACTTGATGTTCTTAATCGAAAATTGAAAACTAAATGATTGCCTACTAGTTTTCGATTGCCTAGACACATACAGCCCAAACGGGTGGGCCGAATTTCTTCAAACTTGGTATATAGAGTTTTTTAGGTATTGTACAGAGGGGAAATTGAATTTTTTTTTAGCTCAAAAAATAACGGTACCTGCCATATAACCGTTACGTTTAAACCTATTTTTCTCGGAAACGGCTATAACGATTTTGATTTAAAAAAAATCAGTATGGGTTTTTAGCTACGACCGATCATATAGTTGAAAAAAAAAATTAGAAAAATGTCTAAAAACGGTACTTTCCAAAGGACCGTTTTTTTGCTTTCGACTATCTCTTAAATGGCTCAACAGATTCTTTCGAAATTTCACAAAAATATAGGTTTAGGTTGCCCAAATTATACCGCGTACCAATATTTTTAATTAATATTTTTTTGTATTTTTAAAATCATTTTTAAGACAAAAATTTATTATTCGAAAACTGCTCATTAAATTTTTTTCAAAAATTATATTTATTTATATTTTCTGAATACCTATGAATTGGCGTTTTTGAATTTTTTTTTAAATATTTTCAAAAAGTTTAAAAAAAAAACTTTTTTTCTCAAAAACCGCTCCACAGATTTAAAAAAATTTGTTTCATAAATTCAAATTTATCCAAGAAATAAAATGGCGTACTTTTTTTTAAGCTCAAATTACGAGTAGTTTGCATACGATGTGATCGAACATAAGGGCAAGTTCGTGCGATCCAATAGTGCATTTTTTTTATTTGTGGACTCGTTTTGTTTAATTTCACGAAAAAAAACTACATCTTTCTAATAAGTAAAGTATTTTTGGCGTTACGCAGGGTGTATCACGAAGAGCTAGATTTACATTGCATTTCAGTCCATGTCCGTCTATGTACCTACATAAATGTATATTCAAAAGAATTTAATACATATAGTTTAATAGTTTAATTAAGAAAAGCATTCGGGTGGAGGGGGTCCAGCCGTTCTGTTCACACCCTTGGATATGAATGTCATATGAAAGAGGGGAGGTAATTTTTTCTGAAATTTAGCTTATGTGCATTAGTCTACAATAATTATTGATATATGAGGCATTTTTAAGAGCATAGGTCTTGTTGCGGAATGAATGGACTGTAAATTCCAGGTTATTTTTCGATAACAAATAAATAAGAGAATAGATCTTAAGATAAAATTAAATATGTATTTATCAATATAAATAAATGAAACAATTTTGTTACCCAGGTCTGCTGCGCTTGACGATCGAATTAAAAGAGATCGATGCTTACAAAAATTCTTATTAGCAAGCCAAAAGAAAATAGACACAAAAGGAATTCAACTATTGAGTGAAAACTGAGAGATTAGTATATAACAAAAATTATTAACTGCAAGTTTATGTATTAAAAAACATAGTGAATGATTTGAATGTTTGGCAAGTTAGAACAATAATAATTAATGATATAATCTTTGATTGAGTTTATGAATTATTGTAAATCCAAAAATAAATTAAACTTGAATGAGGTTAAATATTTGAATGAGTTGAATGAATGTTTAGTTTTTTTTTTGTTGTATGACAGTTATGTTGATTGATTCCTGAACAGGTCTTATTTCTATTATAGTTGAGTCCTTAAGCTCTGAATACTTTATCGGCTTAGTAAAACCATAAGAAATTAGTTGATGTTGCATTTATACCTGTTATATAACCTTAATTTAAATTTAAAAAAAATATTCTAACTATTTATTTATAGTTGGTTACATGTACATTTGTACCTACATATGTATATATTTAGGATATCTGATTGCGCAAGTATCTATTCATCTAATTAATTTAATAAATTTAAGAAATTAAATTTTTCGATAAAATAGGATTTTTAGAACGACATCGGGTATTATTAGTAAATGCTTTCACACATTTTACCTTGCACATTGTGTCTAAAAAATGCATACTATCTGTCAAAAACACAGAACCACTTTAACTTATTTTTAGTAATGTATGACTTCACTCAATGACATGGCAATGTAGAATACAAATGTATACTCATTTATATCCATGACTTTGGTTCTTCGGAAATTTGTGTCCAAATCTTTTATTATATACTCGATTATAAAAAGAAGATAAAACCTGATTATGTATGTTTTTAGTGAATGTTGTATTATGAATTATTTATTAAAATACATTTATGATGATGGTTTATAATTTTAAATAACCCTCTATATTTGACTTACCACAAGCCGAACATCTATTTTTGACATACAGTAACTAATTACATAAATACAAGTATTGGTTACAGATTTCCCTATATAGCAATGTAGTTACATGATAAGCTTGAGCCAAGTGAAATATTTAAACCTATCATCAGATCTTGCAAAGACAGAACATCTCGTGACTTGTTGGAATTCATTATACACATCAATGCACTTGACCTTGGGGACCAAATAGTATTCAATTATTATAATTGTGTTTTCTAAATGAATCTCGACTCGACGACCCACTTCTCCATTTTGAATCGCTACACCAAGCTGAGTAATCAAGTATGCAGCATGTAATAACTTCTTAGTGTAGCGCATTAAGGTGCACATCAGTTCACATCTATTAATACAGTATCAAACAATTTAAGAAATATATTAAGCTTCTATCAGCTATTTTTATATATTAAAAGAATAATTTATTGTTTTACCTACTACATATGTAGATTGTAGATATGCACATATGTACATATATAGTTCATACATTTAACTTAGGTTCAAAAATCACTTAATCAGAATAAAACCCTACTTTTCCAGTGTGTATCATATCATACCAGATCAGATAGGTACCTATAGTTATTTATTCCATGGGTTTGTGTTTGTTTTTAGTTTGAGCTTTAAAAACAAGCAACAAAACAGGTTTTTTTCTTCAATAAAAAAATCATTTCATTGTTGTTGATAATATTTATTTTGATTGTTGACTTAGAATACATTAGCCATATTAGAGGTAATGAACTGTAAAGTGAAGAAGATTAAATCAAAGTAAGTAGATAATTTACTTAAATAACAATTTGATAAATGCATGAAGTAAGGTATATATGTTTGTTTAATTTTAAAGCTGAATTACTCAAGTCAAAGTGCTCTGCACTTTGCACGGTGATCTTGAAAAATCTGGTTTTATTTTAACTGGTAGGTAGATACGTAGTTAATATACATACATTTAGTAAGATACTTTAGTTGCACTTTTAATTCATGAAAAGTTTAATTAAGTTATAAGTCAATAAAAAACTTTTTGATAACAATTAAAAATCTTAATATTTTGCATCATCCGTAGACACGTTTTTAATGGATTTAACTCAAGAAATCTCTACGCATATTTAGGAACTAGCAAGCAATTAAAAGTGGTCTAAACTATTCATGAGTTTGCAAAAAAAAGGTAAAAATCTACGACTTCGAGAATGTATGTTGGATACATTTGTTCTGTAAAAAGAAAAGCCTGTCAACACTACATTCAATAATGAAAATGCTGTTTAGAAATCCCGAATGGCAAGATCTATAGATATAGCTCTTTAGCTTAATTTTTTGGTGTACCTACAACCCCAGTTTTTGGGGTAGGGGTCAAAATTATGCCGGGGTCAAAATTCTTTTAACAAAATTCTGCTTTTTAAAATTCTGCTCGCCGAAATTCTGCTTTACAAAATTCTGCTCTTCAGAATTCAGCAAATAATAAAGATAAGCAAAGCATACTCTTACTTTCTTAAGAGTTTAATAAAAAAAATATTTTTTTTTGTGGGTCAACTTCTTAAGGTAATTGTTCACTTAGTGTCTATTAAAGAAAAAAAGAAAAAGCGTTTCGAAAAACAAACAAATAAAAAGAATTATAAAAAAGAGAACCGCTCTAAGTCACATTGGCTATCTTAGGTCCTTAGGAGCATTTCAAAAAACATTGTTCTCTTTGGTTTTTGCTTGTTTTTTTTTTCTGTAATTTCGTTTCATACTTAAGTTTATCTAATGGATTGTTTTGTTTTATTATTGTTTCTCGTTTGCTATTGTAAATCAAAAAAGTTAATTGAAAATTTAAAAAAAATAAGCAGAATTTTTTCTTATTCTGGACAGAATTTTAAGAAGCAGAATTTTTAAAAGCAGAAATAATTAAAAAAAAGCTGAATTTTAAAAAGATGAATTTTCATTTGAAAAGCAGAATTTTGAAAAGCAGTATTTGACCCGCTCCCCAGTTTTTAATATGCTAAATGAAAATCGCTATTCAACCACATCCTCTTTTAATGTAGGTACTTATATTTTGTGTGTTTCACCTTATTCTAACTTGCAATTATCGTACGAACTTGCTACTGAAGCTTACAACTTTAATGTAGCTAAACATTGACGCTGTAAGTAGGTAGGTAGTCTAGTCATCATTAGGTAGGTTTAAAGCCGATGTAGGTACGTTTACCTAAGTTCTTAGTATAATTAATTTTCGAATGGATGATTATATTCTTTGAATTATTAACAATACATATGTATATTTCAAGCTAGTTTATGGGATTTAATTGAAATAATATGGTGCCTACGTACAGAGATCGTACCTAGACATGCATGAAGTACATATATAATTTCTATTTTCTATTTATTTATTTATTTGCATACTTGCATTGTAAGATACATTATCATAAGCTTTAATATGAATTGCAATTATTCTAAGTTGACTTATATACAACTTAAATACATAATTAATTGAAATTAGTTAAAAATACCTACATTTTGAGCTTTAAATTTTCGAATTTTACCTTATATCTTAAAGACATTTAAAATTTAAAATTAATTAATTTTAATTTAATTTTAATTCTGTTTAATTAATTTTAAATTGTATTTATTAAATAATTTACACAGTAAGAAATAAATTATATATTATATATAATATTATAAATTATTTTTATATTTAAATACATTATAAAAAAATAGAAAAAAAGTTACATATATATAGAAAAGTTTATATTTGAATACTAACGTTTTGAATCAAATTTAATTTTTACATACATCTCACAATAAAATCCTAGGTGCGTTATGATTGGAAGGCAGACTTGAAAGCTATGAACTTTGAAAGTAACTTCGAAGATCTCTGAGAAACTTTGCTTCAGCACTTGTTCTTTTTAAATTACTTGAAAGGAGATTCCGCAGGCGAATAGTATTGACGAAAAGTTTTGTTCTGAGGTCCGAAAAGAAAACCGAGGGTACATACGAATTTGAGATCTGTCTGAGGAGCTGAGCCGTATCCTATTAAATAAACTATAATCGAGTGAAATATTAAACATTTTAAGAGAAAAACCAGATATACGATCAAAACGACGTAGAGCAAATATGTAGCGAGCTGTATTAATGAAAGCGACATTCAATTTTGTCCTACTAGAAGACTTCGTAAGCGTATGTTAAAATAGGAACTGTTATTGTTTTGGCTAACATCATCCGAACTTAATAGATAAAGGCAAGGTACATGATATTCTTATGATTTTTAAAGACAAACTTTGAAGCATATATACATACAACACATAGGTATTTAGATACGGTACCATACATATTTGTATGTATAGTTTAGTTAATTCTAGGTACATTTATACATATACATATGTATATCCTAATGAATATTTGTTTATGTATATAATTTTGTAAAGTAATTAAATATGCGTATACAATTTTAATTAAAAAAAAAATCACTAAGCACGGGTTTGAAAAATCAATTTTTTTTATTTTTCTCAAAACACCAAAAAAACATTAAAAGTTTAGTAATATAAATTTAACAAAATATTATAAAAAAAATCGTCAACTCGTTTTCGAAATAATGATTTTTCAAAAAAAAATGATTTTTTTTAATTAAAAAAAAAAAAATATTTTTCGAAAATTTAGTATGCAGTATTATTTTCAATTAATGAGAAAGTCGAAAATAAAAGAATAGAATCAATCACCTAACAAACTTAACTACCAATGAAGAAAATCGCGCTAGCTGTAGACCGGCATACAGACAGACAGACGAAATTGCCGGATCCACTTTGTTGTTGTTTTTTATAATCTTAATGCCAAGTTTGAGTAAAATCTCGAGTTCGATGTTTTTTCCAAATGCAAAAATTGCCTTATACTACCTACCGATGTATGTATATCGCAAGTTACCAAAAAAAAATTAAAAAAAAAAACAATATGTGCCAAGTTTGAAGGAACTCCAACCACCCTTTAAGGCTGTAGGCCCGCGGACAGACATTTATAATTGTGAGAATGTCAAATTTTATCAATATCTCGAGATCGACTTTTTTTAATGAATCAAAAAGTCTCATAAATGGACAAATGATACAATTAAAATCAAATTGTATGTTTTTTTTGCATCCAGAAGGAGTATTGTTAATGTAAAAAAAAGTATTTTAGCTATTTGAAATAGAGTTTTGAAGAAATTTATTAATTTAAATAATTAATTAATTTTAAAGAAATTTAGATTTAAAATGGTTCCTCCATGCCTCACTGAAATAGATAATAAAAATTCGTCGAGCAGTTTGTACGGAAGTCAAACATTAAAAAAATAGTTGTATGGCAGGTACCATTAATAACAAAATATGTAAAACAAATTTTGGATAACAATTTAGACAGAGATTTTTTAAAATCAAAATCGTAAGAGCAGTTTCTGAGATAATTAAAATGGTAGACAAAATTGTATTATTGTTGGGGTTAAGAAAAAGATTTACAAATCGCTTCAGCCGTTTAGGCTGTAGATCGAAACACATATAGATAGACAGACAGATGGAATATCGGTACCTACTTGTTTGGCGTTCTTTATCATAATAAGGCCAAGTTTGTTTCAAGTCTCGAGTTCGATTTTTTTTCAAATGCAAAACTTGCAAAACAATATCGCAAGTAAAAATTGAAAAAAAAACTAAGTAGTATAGATTGGTAGGTTCTGGCGTTCGTAAAGTGGTGCAAACACCACCCTATGGATTGGTAGGTTCTGGCGTTCGTAAAGTGGTGCAAAACACCAACCTTCTTGTGGTTTTGATTTGATTGACAGTTGGATGTTCCAATTGTGGTTAGGGTGTTCTAATTGTGGTTACGATGTTCGGATTGTGATTATGATGTTCCAATTGTGGTTTAGTTGTTTATAGTTTTATTTTTATATTATGTTTGATGAATGATCTATTTTTAGGATTTATTTTGCTGTGATGTGCACACTTATAATTATATAAATAGAGTTGGTATCATGAATTAATCATTATTTGTCGGAAATGTATTGGATACATCTGATCAAGACGTGTAATAAAAATTGCAATTGTCACTCTTCGTCTTCTAAGAGGTGTACTTGCTGCATACATGTTTATAGAAGAATTTGTGTGTAAGGGATGTTTTGGATTCAAACTATAAAATCGGGTGATCGATATTGCACTTGCCTCTCATCGTGGAAATATTTTAAAATTGTAAGAGTAGATATAATTTATAGTAATTTATCAGTTTATCTAACACCGGAGGATGGGAATAAATGTTTATTGTTGAATATGTGTAGAGGAGATTCACTATCTGGAAGTTTATCATCAATATTATATCAATTTAATATTAATGAGCATCTTAAAATTGAAGTAGTCGGTGGTACAATAACATTAATAGGAGTCACAACTGATGGTTTTCATCCCCTGAGAACAACAAATCGTTTTAATGAACATTGTGTATTTAATGATTTTGATACTAAGCTAAGTGATATTGATGAAGAAGACATAAAATTGTTGGATCAACTTATTATTGCTGAAACTGATAATAGAAAGGATGGTGGACATAAATTTCGATCAGCTTAGGAAGCAAATTTCTAACTTTTTAATAGGCAACAAGGACATTTTGTTGGATGAGCATTATGAGGATATTAAACATTGCTACATAAAATTATGTGAATACACTCATGCTTCTCTTATTACTTCTAAATATGGATACCATTATTCAACATGCAGCTGGTCATCAGATACATGTCAAGACGGACCCGATACTTGTGGTTGTTATATGATGGAGAGTATAGTAATACGTGCAAAGAAAATAATGTCATTATATAATAACAGAATAAATAAAAAGATTTAATTTAAAGAATTTTAATTTAGTATTAATTTGACTTTTCTCTGGTAAGGTGTGTTCATCTCTTCCGAATAATCAAACAAAATGTATAAATATTCCTTGCTGATAGTTTGCTTTTCATTGGGTTTATTACAAGCTATCCCAATACCACTAAATATTACAGCTAATGCTGAGAATAAAGGAAATTTGGAATTCTCTTTGCTGCTACCTAGCAATGATACTTTAAAAATTGATTTGTCCTTTCAATTAATGAAGATCAATGAGATCATTCATCAACAAAATGATAATAATAAAACAACAACAACTACAACAACAACAGAAAAGTCCCAAGTAAAATATTTTACTGTCAAAGAGGCTATAGAGGCATTCAGGCAAGATTTGTTGAGAAAAGAGAAGGATATACAAGGAATAATTGAAAGTGAAAATATTTTTTACAGACATTTTAAGTTAGAATATGATCAATTAGATCTGACAATTCGTTGTTCATACGATAGTAATTATAAGAAACGTACTTTGGTAATAGCTTGTTATGAATATCGTGAATATTCCACCGAAAGAATTATGAGTAATGGTGAAATTGAATTATTTACAACACAAGACACAGAGTTCCGATCTGATGTTGAACTGATCGATGTTAAAAAGTATAAACAGATATATGATATGACAATTTCGTAGATTGTGAAATCATTTATAAGAAAGTTGAGATAAAAATGCGAACGAAAAACTGAACTTGCTGGGATCACTTTTAGTTTGATCACAGCATCCAATCGAGAAGGATGGATAAAGATAAGGTTGGAATGAAAGATACAACACTTAAGAAGCTGCAGTATCTTGTAATAAGGAACCCTTTTAAAACATACATGGACAATAAAAAAGAATCATCATCATCATCATCATCATCATCATCTAATTGTACATCAAAATATACTTATAAAAAAATGTAATAAAGAAAACGGGTTTATTTTTGAAAAAAAAAAAAAAAAAATTAAATTTTGTTTTTTGTTTTATTTATAAAGAAATTTCAGACACAAGTGACCGCAGTTAAAAGAATTATAATTTTGCTGTTGGTTATAGTTGTATTTTATGTTGTTTCCTAGATATTTCACAATTTCTTGGGGTGGTTGAAGGTTTCCAAAGCTATCAAAATACTCTTTATCGTTTTTGTTTTTTTTGTATGCTACCCAGTGTGTTCCAGAACCGAAAGAAGAATCCAGATTAACGATGCCACATTCAATTGGATAAGGTTGCCTTGGTAAAGTATCGCGCATAAAAACACCTCTAAAATGTGGTAGATATTTTGTATATCTGAGCAAATCGATGTCTGTAAGCGCTCGCCTGGGTAGGTTCTTCAATAGTTTTTTGGTTGTGAATGATAAAATAATCCGTATCCCTTCCTGTACGGTTTCAGATATAGACCTTTTCCCATTGCTATGGCTTCCATAGTTTTATTATGACGATTTGCTTCTTCGAATTGCTTTCGAGCAGATTTTGCTTCATTTATAGCTTTAACGATAGCTGATCCACCAGATGCTAGACCTCCAATTGCTCCGAGGGCTGTTAGTATAGGAACTAGAGGTAAAAATCCACCAACTTTAGGAAGCGGTATTATGCGTGGAATTTGAATCGTTGATTTTTTTCTTTTAAATGAATTATCTATAACTTTCCTAGCAATCTGTATTGCGCTCTCAATATCGTTCGGTTTTTCTTGTATCAAAATTTTTTTTGCATTTTTTACAGCCATCTTGAAAAGTTTATTTCCAGTATTGCATTTTTTCTTTCTTATCGATTTCATGTTCGTTTTGTTTAACTTGTTACCCATACCGAATTTTACTTTAGTATTCATAGCGTTTGTCACTAACCAAGCGTTTGCACGTTCAGCAAAATTATTGTCTTTGGATTTTACTATTGTCCACGCCTTGTTGCTTAATATTTGGTCTGCTGCGTGTCGTTTATTTATGTCTTTTGATTGAGAATAAGCAATATCATGTTCTCTGCAGGCAGCGTCCAAGAAATTTATTCCTTTTTCCCCTCTAGCTAAACGTTCTTTAAGTTTAGTGCCGGGTCCACAAAACTGATAGCCTGGTAGGTGAAGTTCAACAGGTAAGGAGTTAATAACTTTATCTATTAGTCCTCTTCCAACTGTGTTTCGATTGATACTGGAGGGCTTTTTATAAAAAACTACCATTTTTATTATCTTATTGATTTTTATTGAATGTGGTGATCAAGTTTGATGAACGTAGTACTGAAGACTAAAACATTTAAATTAAAAACTTAGGTTTTAATGTATATGTGTGCACTCATTATTAAGATGCGTTTCATTAAACAACAAAACGATCTTGTTGTCCGCAACAGAGATTTTTCAAATACTAATAGTTTATCGAAACCGAGGCATAGTTTACTTTTACCAAACACAATAAGAGCTTTGATAGTGGGACCATCAAATTGTGGAAAAACAAATGTTATGATAGGTTTAATAGAAAGTCCAAATGGAGTAAAGTTCAAAAATATTTATTTATATTCAAAATCATTATATCAATCAAAATATCAATATCTACAACAATTAATACAACCTATAAAAGGTATAGGATTTTATACATTCTCTGCAAATGAAGATGTTCTACCACCGGATGAAGCAAAAAATAATTCTATTATTATTTTCGATGATGTTGCATGTGAGAAACAAAACAATATTAGATCATACTTTTGTATGGGGCGTCATAAAAACATTGATTGTTTTTATTTATGTCAAACATACACACGAATTCCTAAACACTTAATACGAGATAATGCCAATATGATTATCATGTTCAAACAAGATGAAATGAATATGAAGCATATATACAACGATCATGTGGGTGCAGATATGAAATTTGAAAAATTTTCAAATATGTGCACCGAGTGTTGGAAGGATAAATATGGATTTCTTGTTATAAACAAAGACGATCCTATCGATGCGGGTCGTTATAGAAAAGGGTTTGATATATTCATTCAACAATAAGTATTCAAAATTAATCAATTTCTGATTAGTATACAATAGTATGAGACTAGGTCAATCTGTTAATCTGATCTGATAATTACAAGCTGATCTATTAACAACCTGATCTGATATTTAAACAGCTGATCTGATAAAGCTGATCTGATAAAGCTCATCTGTAAATAACCTGATCTGATATCTACAAGCCGATCTGTTAAGAACCTGATCTGATCTGTTAAGAACCTGATCTGATATCTAAAAAACAATAAATATTCAATATTAAACCGTTTCTGATCAGTATACAATGTGCTGTTGCAATAGCATGAGAGTAGGTAAATCTATTAACTGATCCGATAATTGCATGCTGATCTGTTAACAACCTGATCCGATATCTTAAAGCTGATCTATTAACAACCTGATCTGATATTTAAAAAGCTGATCTGATCAATGAAAAAAATGAATAAGAAAATAATAAGAGATGTTATAAACACGAGAAATGTATTGCGGAAAAAGTTCAATAGTATTAAATTACAAGAATTAGATGCAGCAGACTTTTTGGAAGACACTTTTAAGCCAATCACTAAACCTCTCAAAGACCTCGTTAAAAATTCAAAGCCTAGTTATGATTATGGTGAAAATGAAGAAACCAACCTTGAACCTTTACAATTCCATCTAAAAGGTAATACAAGTACACCCCTTAAAAAGAGCAACTCACCGGTTGATCATACTTATAAAAAAGATGATGATAATGATGATACGATTTTAATCAATTCAAATGGTTTAAGTAATGAAGATACCTTCTATTCACAAAATGATGACACTGACAAAAGTGGTGTATATACAAATTTGAATTTGACAACATTGGAACAGAAAAACAAATTGGATAAATTATATGGTCCACATAGAGATTCAAATGCTAAATGGAAATTTGGTAATAAAGAATTCGTACTAAAATCAAATCAAATTTCTATAGACGATCATATGTGGTCTTTAACACCCGGACTCTTTGAGCTTTTGTTTTACAAAACACCATCTAAAAACTATAATAAATCCGATTTGCAAATTTACAAAAAAATTCTTATTATAACAAGTGCACATAAACGTCAATATGATGAAAACGAACAAATTAAAGGAACAAAAGCATACAAGTACAGAAGTATTATAAAAAAGTTATTCAATGATAAACACAATGATAAAACACTCCATAAAGGAAATGGTATCATGACTGTAAATCCACAAAAACCTAACTATATTTTTTGGGATGATCCCAATGAAATCGTCGATAGATTACGACTTTTAATTTCATCACAGTCGGCAGGTCATACAGGTCACAGTAATGAAATTGTTTCCATTATTGAAGAACTTAAAGAAAGCAATATAATTGTATAAATATAAATGTATAGAATCATTAGCAAAATGAGCGTCGACAAGTTTGGTCACTTTTCTAATAATAATATAATACGACAGGATAGACTAAAGAAAACCATTGGATTTAATTTGGACCGTGATCGAAATATAAACCTTCATTTTAAACGATTGAAGAATATAGCTTTCCCTATTGAAGACAATGATGCAGTGTCAAAGCAATTTGTCTCGGAAAGTCTGAGTCAGTTGTCTTTAAAATCAAAACAAGAAATCACACTTT
The DNA here is from genome assembly GCA_910595825.1 of Philhelius pedissequus. Taxonomy (NCBI): domain Eukaryota; kingdom Metazoa; phylum Arthropoda; class Insecta; order Diptera; family Syrphidae; genus Philhelius; species Philhelius pedissequus. Next base: position 6,160 of record OU343163.1, on the reverse strand, counting down.
TGAGAAACAATATTAAAGATATTGAAAAAGTTATAAAAGATTTAGAATCCAAAATAAAATCAAACAAATTGCTGAATGAAAACCTAAACAATGAAATAAAAACACTTAACAATTATATTGAAGATAGGTTCAGAGGGTTTGAAAATTATATGTTTAAACAATTGATGGAACCAAGAATCTTGAAAAAATTTGAGCAAAGCCATTTACCAAAGCAATGAATTTAAATATAAAAAAAGGATTAGTAGATGAGCTTCATAGACAAGCGCGCAGGAATTTCCAACGTCGTCGAGTAATAATGAAAGGAATCGATGATCTTTGGCAAGCAGATTTAGTAGAAATGGGTATCTATTCAAAATTTAATAAAGGTCATCGCTTTCTTCTCACTATCATAGATACATTTTCGAAATTTGCCTGGGTTGTACCTCTTAAAACTAAAACTGCTTCTAGTGTCAGTGAAGCGATGAAAAGTATACTTATTGAGAGTCGTCGGTCGCCAGCAAACTTACAAACTGATGATGGAAAAGAATTTTTCAACAAACAATTTCAATTTTTAATGAAGCAGTACAGGATAAATCATTATTCAACATTTAATATTGTAAAGGCATCAATAGTTGAACGTTTCAACAGAACCTTTAAAGGTCTAATGTGGAAGGAGTTTAGTTATCATGGGTCATATCAATGGATAAATATTTACAAACAATTGATTGAAAGGTACAATAATACAAAACATAGAACCATTAAAATGTCACCAATCAGTGTAAATTCTACAAATGAAAATATGTTACTAAAAACTGTTTACAACAACTTGAAAATATTTAATAAACCAAAGTTTCATAAGGGAGACAGTGTACGCATTAGTAAATATAAACATGTTTTTGAAAAGGGTTACACACCAAATTGGACGACTGAAATTTTTAAAATCAAATCAATTCAAAATACTAATCCAACTACATACATTTTGGAGGACTATAAAGGCCATGTGATCAAGGGAGGAGTCTATGAGTTTGAGCTGTTGAAAACTAGATATCCAACTAGTTATCTAGTTGAAAAGATTCTTAATACCAATGGAAACAAAGTTCTAGTAAAATGGTTGGGATTTTCAAACGACCATAATTCATGGATTAATAAAAAACATATATTGTAATATATACATACACACACACTCACACACACACACGAATAAAACATTTTTTTTTTATAAAATATATATAAAATATGCTTTTAATTTCATTGTTCACCTATCGCTTAAGATGTCAATAACGCTAACTTTAACTGGGAATATCTCAAACCTGGAGGCAAATTACTTTCCATCAATAAATTTGGATAGGGATTACGAATGCGGTCTTGTTGATTTTCATGCATATAACACTGTTCCCAATGTTGATTTGGAAAATAATTTGTTTCATGTACAAAACACATTCATTGAACTTCCAGTTGGCTCGTATGAATTCGAAGATATAGCTACATACTTGGAGAAAAATTATGAGAGTATAAATAAAAGTGGAGAATTTTATATTGATGCTAATTATAATACATTGAAAACAGAAATTTATTGTAGTGATGATATCGACTTTAGTGCAAATAGAACCATCGGTTCATTATTGGGTTTTAGTAAGAGAATGTTAAGAGGAGGAAAAGCGTACGAATCAGACTTACCTATCAACATAACAAAAGTCAATGCAGTACGTATTGAATGTAACATTGTAAGTGGATCATATATTAATAATGCACCAGCACACACCATTCATGAGTTTTCGCTTAATGGTAGTCCTGGATATAAAGTAGATGAAATCCCCAAAAATGTCATCTATTTACCTGTAACCACCAGACAGATAAGTTCAATAACTGTTAAAGTTATTGATCAAAACGGTAATCTAATAAATTTTCGTGGAGAAACCATCACACTTAGGCTTCATTTAAAACCAAAGGACCAATGATTATTTACAATAAAAATAACACTAAAATAAAACCCTCCATCACTTCTTCACTATCAGTCACACGACCAACAACAGTAGTTTGGAAGGAACCGTCGCGAAAAAGAAAAAAATTAACTACCAACAATAAGAAATATTTAAAATCATTAGGTTTCCTACTAAAAAAATAATGAGTGAAGTATTGGATGTTTCACAAAAGCCCGTCTATGATGAGAGCATCATAAAAAAAGAATATCATAGCTACACACCATATTTGCAATCATTTAAAAATAATGATGAAGTAAGAATATCGATTCAGAATCAAGATATCTATGTGCTACCTAGCGAAAGTTACATTTATATCGAGGGATTTATAACGCTGGATAATGGAACAATATCACATAATATAAAATTAAAAAACAATTGCGTAGCATTTCTCTTTGATGAGATCCGATATGAAATTAATGGAATAGAAGTAGATCGGACAAGATATCTAGGCATAGCAACGATGGTTAAAAATTATGTCTCATTAAATAACAATGAAAGCAAAATGTTAAAAAATGCTGGATGGTTTGAAGAGACCGATTTTAAATTAGAGAATGGGTATTTCAATTTTTGCGTACCACTCAAAATGCTCATGGGCTTTGCTGAGGACTTCAATAAAATTGTATTGAACTCTAAGCATGAGCTCATATTACTACGTTCAAAATCTGATAAGGATGCATTTTTTTCAACTGATGATAAAGAGAAAATAAAATTAAACATTATTAATATTACATGGAAGATGCCTCATATACAACTGGCTGATTTTTCAAAACTGGAAATTCTCAAAACAATAAACAGCGGACGATGTTTAACAATGTCATTTCGAAGTTGGGATTGTCATTATAATCCTGTACTATCTCAAGGACTACACAATTTTTGGAATGTGAAACTTTCTCCACAAAGTGAGAGGCCTCGGTTTATTTTAATTGTCTTCCAGTCTGCAAATGGATTTCAGCACTGTGATTTGAGTAATGTTAAAGTGCATCTTAACTCTGATTCATATCCGTATGATGATCTCAATATAAAGTTTGATCGTAATCAGTATGCCATCTTATACGATATGTATATCAAATTTCAACAGAGCTATTATATGCGTGACCCTCAACCTATTTTATCGCGTGAAGATTTCAAGAAAGTCGCGCCAATCATTGTAGTTGATGTAACACACCAAAACGAAACTATCAAAACTGGCCCTATAGATATAAGAGTGGAATTTTATACAACGAAGAATATCCCTGACCAGACTTCTGCATATTGCGTACTTATACATGAACGTATAATTGAGTATACACCTCTTACTGGAGTGATAAAACGAATCGTATAATTTTTATCAGTTACAAATTTGCAGTCGTCCCATACGCATTGTTCAGTCTGAAAAGTTTTTTTTTTTAAACAATATAAAATTAAAAAAAAAAAAAAATGGTTGCGAAAAATTTTATTACAATAGACGCACAAGGTTTCAAAAATGAAACTAATAGTTTTATATCTAAAGAACTCGCGATTACTTTTAACTATAATGAATATCAAAATTTTCTGATCGAACCACCATTCCCCTTTGAGAGACTACCAGTTAATAAACAAAAAGAAGCAAATTGGTTAAGAAACCATTATCATCATCTGGCTTGGAGTGATGGTTCGGTCAGCTTTAACAGTGTGCAAAAGTTTTTAAAAGAAAACATTTGCATAACCACAGTCATCTATGTGAAAGGATTAGAGAAAACAAAGTGGATCGAAGATATCCTTGGTGACAACTGGTACCAGGTTGTTAACATTGAAGACTTGGGATGTGAAAATCTAAAGTCTCTTCAAAAAAACAACTGTTTATCAATACAATGCCCACATCATTACGCTGCTGGTTGTTGTGCCTTGGAAAATAGTTTTTTAATCCGCAGTTTTGTTGATTCAAAAAAAAAAAAAAATTATTAAATAAAAAGTCATTTAATTATGTTACATTATATGTAAAAGAAAAATTTGTTTTATTTATTTTTTTGGTACAATTTTTATTTTCGAGGATCTTCCTATAGGACCTAAATAGGTAAGGGTGTATGGTGAACTATTTATCGTCTTAATAGCATCATCCGATAAGCTTCTATAGCGATCCGGAAGAAAAATCTATTAAAAACAAAAAAAAAAGTTATTATATTATTTTTTTTATTTTTTTTACTTACTTGAAAATCTTTGAAGATGCATAGCATCTTTTTCCCGTACTTGGTGTTCACCACTTTGATATGTTCAATATCGTATAAGTAGTCCTTTACCAAGCTATTTACCTTTATAGTTGTTTTAAATTTATGCTCCTCTATAGTTTCAAGTTCCTTTTCAATATCCATGATGGTACTTGTAGAAAACAAATTATTAATTGTACTGTCCACTAGGAACATGAATTCACCCTATTTATATTATTTCAAAACTGTAGTTAGTTAGTAATGTTGTCATTACATAAACCACAACCCACATATCAGCTTTGTTTTTTTTTATTATGCGTATGCTATTCATGCAATTAGTTATTGACTTAAAAAAGTGTCTTCTGAAAGTTCTGCTGAGTTTTTTTTTTTTAAATATCATATCAGTCTAAACAGATTTATCTAGTCTTAGGTTATTAATTTTTTTTTTTTTCATTGAACATTTATTATGTGTGTATGATCTTCATACAATTTCACAAAACCATACCTTACAGAATTATTATTATCCGATGATAATGAAAAGTTGCCTACTTTTGGCCAATCTCTGTTCCTTTGATTGACCCACTTTATGTTTGGAAACACAAGTTTCAATGCTCTTTTTATCTTACGTATCCATGCAGAGAGGAGACGTTCTTTTTTTGTATTTTTTTCCGTTTTAACGAACGTTGGTGTTGCAGCGATAATGTTCTCATTACATTGGTATAGGGAACTGTCAGGCGTCTTAATTGGCATTATTTCATCACAATATAGTGAGTGGAATATTTCCACATCATTTTGTGTAGAAGAACTGCATTCATTTAAAGCTGTCAAGTTTTCCTCCACCATCCCAAAGAAATCTCCATTTAATAATTCTTTTTCATCAAAGAATTCTCCGCAATAGAATGAGTCGTAGCACTCTTTAAAACTTAACATCTCCTCAATTTGAGAGGGATCCAAACTGGTTGAATTGAATAATGTAGTATTTATTTTATCTAGTGTGTCCATTTTATTTGATAGTTTCTTAATGGTTTACTATCATGCATGGAATTTTTTATTTAAACAATTTCATACCTATACAATTTGTATATTGTTATCATAGTGATAATTTTCTTGTGGTAATTTGAATGATGGCTTGCTTTTATAGGGCACATTTTAATAATAAAAATGATAAAAAGTCATTGGTTAGCGTGGTGACACCTATTGTTAGTGTAGATTCCCGTAGTTATATAAAAAAAAAAAATTATCATTGACCTCCTCACAAGGATTTTATATGTAGATATTTTTTAAAAATAAAAAGAAACAGTCACACTTTTTTTATACATTTATTGATTTTCATATTCAATTTTATAATGTCCCCAAGCTAAAGTACTTATATTATTTTTACATATATATCTTTTTGTATCCTCAAAGTTCAATGTCATCTTATTTAAATTTTGTGTATAAATTATATGAAGCTTATTCCTAAAAGTAGTCATATTCTTATAAATAGAGATTTTATCAAATAAACAGGTCTTATAGTTTTCTATAGTTAGTCTTTTTGTAACATACGTCTTGATCCCTTTACATTTCTGAATTGAAGTACCATCATCAATTGTAAAGGAGTACATTTTTGCACGTAAGCCAACAAATTGTACCATTTTCTTTCCACTATTCTCATCTTTAAACATACCTATTTTTTTTGCATTAACAATCGGAAAGTTGTGCACATTCAAGGGATTGTAGTCAGAAGTATCAAAATATGTGACTAAATCAGTCAAGATATCAGAGTAAAAATCTTCTGTATTTATAGTATATATGAAAGAATCTGTATCCATATAATTAAGAAGCAACCTGTTATCAAATTTTACTTTCATATATTCATAATGAAACTCATACATAAGTAATTTTGAAAGTTCTAAGACAACGAAGCCCAAATAAAGAGGTTTATCATAGACAACTTTTACCCTTTTCATTTGTATAGCAATCATATTTTCAGAAAAAATAGATACACTGTGAAAATTTGGTTTTGCTATTAGATCCCGTGCACCTTTTCTTTTACCA